>OZ025291.1:208245044-213320044 GCA_964019185.1 Maratus speculifer | reverse complement strand
AGTTTTTCAATAAATACTTTTTGAGTATTGATCGATATAATTAATTTTTATATGTTGAAAAATTTGTTGTACTAGAATAAATACAATATAACGTATAATTAGTTTGTGCTTTTCTTAGCATCTATATACTATTGTAATGAAAAGTGTTGCAAACAACCACAGTTTATTAATTTATGAAAAGATAATTTTACTTCTAACTAATAAAAGCGATTTATTCACTTTAATTCAGTTCAAGAAGCGTTGTGTTGTATGTATGTCGGCCAATTATCTACACTATGGGATATAGGCCCTAAGGGGTGGGATGCCCTCCGTGGGGGTCTTTCTAAGGGAACCTAACCCGTATTTACGCAAGGCTCGAAGAAAACCACGGAAAACTCCGAACGGTTAGGCCGATGGTCGCGATTGGGTTCGAACCCAGCACCTACCGTCTACCAGTTTGGAGGTCAGAACCTCTCGGCCACTGGTGGGGCCAGTTCAAGAAGCAAAATGCTAATAGTTTTTGAACGGTGATGACAATAAGCAATCTATTACATCTTTGTATATTTCACAAAGCTAAATATATTTTTAAATAGAATTTTAAAATTACCGCTTTATAGATATGAAAAATTCTCCCTAGTTCAAGTATTTTTGTAATTATTGAAACCACTCAAAACAATATGGGGAGTGTATAACAACATGCTGTATCGGGAATAAAGCATAAATAATATACGATTCAAAAGTTTATGTAAGGTTTTAAAAATGTTCTGAAAAAGAAACGAATAAATGAAATCATATGACTTAATATCTGTATAATAAAACTGGGTAGTCGAACATATACAGTTGTTTAAACCTGTTTCTGCATCTCTGCATGTATACTTATATGTCTGTGGCTTCCGGTAATAACCAGGTAAGGCACATTTTTGAAAAAAATGAAATAATTTGGGGAAATGTAACTTTAAAAGAGTACTGTCTTCTGCCATAGTACTGAAAAATGAATTCGAATACTTCCCGTCATAGGGCGACTATAAATTTTCATTTAAAAATTGAAAAAAAAATAATTGGTCTTCAAACAATAAAAACCATTTTTATATAACTATTTTGGCAAAAAAGAGGTTCTTATATCCTAATTGAATGTAGTGAAAATTATTAAGTTCTAATCTATTTTATAAAAGTAATGATAAAAAGACATTTGAGAACTTTAAACGTTAATTACTCAAAATATTAAAAATGTGCCTTGCCTGGTTATTACCGGAAGCTACAGATATAAATCAAACAAATTACAATATTTAGTACTTTTGTTTGTCTGCACAGTATAATAATAGTTAACGTAACAATCTAAAGTATTTCCATGCAAATGTTTCTTTTTGCATTTTGAATGTTTGAGGTCTAAAGTAATACAAAAAACGTCGTCTCCAAAGCAGTATGATTGTAGCAAGGAAAAATACACGATTTCAAATTTTGATTACGATGCATGCAAATGGTAATTAAGAAATGTCTGGAATTGATTTCTTATATAGTTACTATGCAAGAAAATTCCTCTAAATGTATCTTTATTGAGGATTGTGTAAAAAATTTAATTTTTCCAATAGTTTTCAATTGAATTACAAATTTTTCTCAAAATAGATTTCAAAATATATTATCGGTATTGTTTTCCATGTCTAATCTTTAATTTTAGTTCTTTCAGTTGACACTTTTTGAAGTTACTCCTACGCAAAACTCCAACGCAGTACGCCTACGTTTACCGTACGTAAGTTTAAAATTAATTTGCATAAAGCTGAACTAGTAGGAACTATTAAAATATAAACAAAAAATAGGCACATATCAGTGCTATTTATAAATTAATTTGCACATTAAAATTAAAATTAATTTGCATAAATTTGAATTAGTATGAAATATTCAAATATAAACACAAAATAGCTATATATTAGGACATATTGAAACAGATTATGCAATTAAACGTATCGTTAGAGAATATTTTCAAGTATCGTTTTTCCAGTGAACGTGTTTATTTTATTAAAAATGTTTCATGTGATGCAAAACATTTCTATTTTAAATTCGCGAGATTCTAAAAGTAATTAAATTCATACGTTTTCCAAATACTAAAACTGAACAAAATTTTAATTGAATCATCTATTATTATCTCCCATTTTTCTTTCACAGATGAAATTTTTCTCTGCGGCTTACAAAAATTAAAATATGTTCGTAAATAAGATATTTGTATTAAATAATAAAACAAAACAACAGCGTAAATTCTTTAGGATATTTAAAAATGTATTTTAACAATAAATATTTGAAAAAAAAAATTACCATATATTAATTATTTAATAATTAGTTCTTATACGAATAAGAAAATAACATTCATATATTCAAAACATTTCATTCTTTCAAATTTAGAGTTCAAACTCTTTTTTGAAAATCTGTATTTGGATAATTACTACCATTTTACATTGTTTATCACGTAGAAGAAAACAATTTAAAACGGGAATGCTATGGATACATACTTACAATCTGAATCTTTCTGAAACTTTTTTTTATCTATGGTAAATTCTGTCTCAATAAAACAGTATTCTCTTTGCTCAAAAATGTATCTCTAATCATATATACAGGGTATCCAGTCTGACCGGTGTCCAATGGCTAATTACTAAATCGTTATTCATAGACATACATTTCCAGTTACAAAAATATTTTAAATGAGTTGAAGAAATATTTTAAAAGCAGTTTAGGTCAATAAAAACATTTCTCAAACGATTACGAAATTTAAATTTTTATACGATTTTCCGGTTCTATAAATTCTATTTTGTAACATGTTTCTGTTACGCTGAAAAGTAAGAAAAAAAACCCCTTTGTTATACTATTAAAATTGTCAGAGTAATAGCTATTTAAATTGGAGCATATTTTTTGCTGCAAATGAGGTGTTATTCACATATTTTGTATAAATATAATTCGTCAGATATATTTTAAAAAAGAGTTGAGCGTAAAATTAACATTGCAATATAAATTTGAAATATTTAATCATTCTTACATATTAATGCAAAATATACTTAACAACTTCAATTTTTTTTATAAAATAATACATATTTTAAAATGCTATTAGATAACGGTAGTCTGCGAAAGATGGGTTGTGTCATGTTTTTCAGCTTATGATAATTGATTCTTAGGTATTCTGTATAAAGGAATTTGAGCATCATTTTTTTACCATCACGTAAACAGTTAAAAAAATAATAAATAAATAAATAAAAAGCGAAAATTCATACTATGAAATACATGAGATTGTTGTATTTGTAATTTTTGATAATTTTAATGTATTTTTTACCACTGAATCCAAAAATGATATTTATTTTCAAGCATTACGTCAAGATTTTTCGTAAATTGTAAATTTCAAAGTTAAAATGTTCATAGTTAAATATCGAACCTCTTTGTCCATCTCATTGGACCCCTAAGCTGTTTTGGTGGAAAAATTACAGTATAAACAGAAAATTTTAATAAATAATTGAATTAAATTAAATTAAAAATGTATTACATCTTTTTTATAGTATCAGATTTTTGCTATATTTTAACCTTGACATTTACGAGTTACAAAAAAATTCTAACATGATAATTAAAAATGAAGACTATTTTCAAATTCAACGCTAAAACGTGCATAATAATCAATAATTAAAAGTTTAAAAACATTGATATCTCTTTTATTTTATACTATCCGATTTTCCTTATTTTTGAATTTTGACAGTTAATGCTTTATGACGAAAAATCCTTACATGATGGTAAAAAATTAAGGTGTTTTTCGGATTCATTGCTAAGCAAGATATAAAATTCAAGAAACACAACATTAACAGTGTTTGTAACAAATATAACGTAATCTAATGTAAAACATTTTCCTAATCTCCATGGCAATATTCTAACCCAAAATTTTCGTGGTATCCTGTAAAATAACTACCAATGGTAACCCTGAAATTCATAATAATTTTAAGTTGTCATCGAATTCACGTCAGTATGTAAAATTTAATCTCAGTCGAATATTTTAAACTGCGAATTTATGTTCAAGTAGAAATTTTGAAAATGAAAAACATACGTACTATAATTAAAGTTAAAAAACACTTATAAAAATAACATAATTTTTGTTAAAAGAGTTCATGAAAAAAAAACAGTTTTAAATCCTTACGAAATAAAACACATGATAAAATGCAGGTTTTTTAGCCAGTCTAAAACAAATAAAAGTTAATTCAGTCTTAATAGTTCTACGATATTTAAAAACTATAGATACACATTAAATAAGTTTTTCGATAATTTTAGCACTTGATGTATGACCCCTCAAAGCATTACCGAACTCATTTATATTCGGTGATGAAAAGTAGAAAAAAGCGGTCATGCATTTTTAAAGATTTGTAACTCAGCCAATTTTATTGTTATATCAACAGGACTTTTTTTGGTCTCACTTCTTAGTGCAATAGGAAAAATTTACAAATTATCACTTATGTTAAGGGACGCTAAAAATTTTAAATTTCGTATTTTTTAACAAACTGCTTTTCTTGACTAAAATTGCTTTAAAAATACTTCTTTACCTCTTTTAAAGCATTTTTTCTAATTAAATAAACATGCCTATGACTAACGGTTTAGGAATTAGCCATTGGATACCGTTGAGAATGGACTCCCTGTATATAAGGAGATAAAATAGCTGTTATTGATTTTGTTTGTTTTTTATCACATTTAGTCGATTATTATATGAGTCAACGAAATAACTTTCGTCAGTTCTGTAGATTTACTTGCTATATAAATGTATGGCATTATAAGCTAAATAACTTTGTGAAGAATTTCCACTATTGATATCAATCTGTTACAATACATATATATGTAGTACATTCTATACTACGAGTCATCTTAATTTAAATCGGATCACTATCCTATGATACTACATTCCTCTTTGAATAGTAAGTGTAATTAGTATATCTTGCTACAACGATGTTAATGTTCACATCTCAAATACATAAATCTACGATACGATCTGCTCAAACTAATATGAATTCATCTTAATTAAAGAATAAATAAACAGAACTAACTGATTAGACAATGATTTGTAGCTTTAATACAGCAAAATAATCGCAATATTAGGAAATATTGAGGATATATAATACCTGATTTTCTTTACATATAGAAAAAAAACAACGCATATTGTCGTCAAAATGCTTTTCTTTAATCCACAGAAGTATTCTCAATTTAGAGCTTAAAAGTCATAATTAAAAAAAAAAGAATTATTCAGAATAGAAAGATTCAGAATAAAAAGAATAATTCATAAAATCCAGCTACAAATAATCTTTCACTTTTAAGATGCTGCAAATTTTTAAAAACACGTAAACTTGCAAATATCAGAGTTTCGATCAAATGCAACAGATTTTAAAGGAATCGTGTTAGTCATGACACAAATATAATTCCAATCAAATAAAGATGCAAAAGAAACCACTGATGAAAAATTTTCAGTAAATCTGCTTGAACATCTAAAGCTTCTAGAAGGATACAAAGTATCCAGAAACAGAACATTCGAACTGTCTATGATGAAAAATAATATATATATGGACGTCGATAGTTAAGATTTGTATCGATAACTAAAACGAAAAAAAAATGTGCATGATAAGTGTAAAATAAATGTAAATTTCTGAAAGCGGAAACAATAAAGTATTTTTACAGATGAAATATTCAAAAATTGAATACATTTAAGAATTTTCTAATTTGTGATATTGCTATCTAGGTAAAAAGCATAATTGCATCTCGAAACTGGAATATATATATATATATTGCAAATTTGTGTACATACTATGCTCTTATCCTTATATCAAAATATAAATTTAATATGCGATTAGTTGCCAGAATTTCAGTAATAAATATTCATTTATAAAATGACAAATAATACTGCTTTATATCTCTGTATCACCTCAGCAGTGCGGTAAAACTTGGGCAATCTTACAAGAAATCAATGTTTCGACTTTCTTTTAAAATGAACAATGTGTTTCATTTGACAAAAGAATCATATTGACAAAGAATCATCATTCAATCATAACAAAGAAACAAAAGTAATTATAACTCAACTATAAATCGAATGATTTAATATTTTATCGAAAAATAATCTTCTTTATTTTTCATTACAATTTGTGGTTTGACAGAAAAATAATTCACCTCTGAACCAACCATATTAAAATCATAATGACTTTTGTCCATGTTGTCTTCGTTTTTTACAAATTTTATTTACATCTTTAGTGCATTTTTTTTAAAATATCCATTTTTATACAGTGTACGGTTTCTGGATTTATACAGAGTGAATTTTGATCGAAAAGTAAATTATAGAAAAGTTTTTTTGGTGTTAGCATCAATATAATAAAAAAAACTTACTTAAAAGATATGACGCACATAACATTACAAATAACTATATAAAAGATCATTAGCTTCATTTGTGTTCTTTAAGGAGACACAGTACCTTGAAATCGGTTTAAATATCATGTAATGCAATCATCCTCCTTTCAACCCTTTTTTTAAAAAGATAAATAAAACGAAGTGAAGAGACTGGCTTATCAACGAGAAATGAAGAGAAGCGAAGAGAGGAGGGCGGGATAAGTGATCGTGGTGTTCTAATGTTTCTAGGGTGCGTGGAATCCATCTGAGGTAAGTTTGTTCATTCTGGAAGTTCTTATAGTGTGTTAATGGTTATTATTTAAGAATATTATTAATGTGCATTGGTCTTTAATGTATATAGATCTGTAAATAGTAATGTGTACATTAAACTCAGTAAATAAGAAATCAAGAATGATTAGTTTAGCAAGATCAAGAATGATATAGTTAACCCTCGTTCAAACTGACATCACTTATTGAATTTTTTTTAATTATTAACTGAAAATTTCTTTAATTGTCAATCTTTTGACACCTTATTTATATATACATGGCAATAATGCGCGAGATATTTTCAATTTTGTTAACAGATCCATCGCAATTATCCATAGAAATGCAAACTTTAAATTGATTTTTCACCGTGTTCATATCTTTATAATTTGTTTGTTCGACAAACACCACACACACACACAAAAAAAACGTTAAATTTACGGCAAAAACTGCTGGCAGCCTTGCTGCCAGTAGTTTTTGCGGCGAAAGGTTTTTGTTCCGTTCCGGAAGGGTTTTGGCTCCAGCTGGCAAGCGCTTGTAAAAAATGGCCAGTTTAGCTGTTGATCATCAAAGAATCAGCACGTACTCGAATTACTATTCATCCATACACTCCTTAAGCTATGGAAATCAATTTGAATTTTATAATTGCATATTAATTTACCATTTGTGGTTTTGTGTTTTTATGTGTGTGTGTATTTGTGCAAGTAAAATTAAAAAAACTTTAAAAAGACTATCAAGACTACAGTCCACTCTATTCGACATTATGGCCCTTACGGCCGGAGTATACAATGGAAAAATTAAACCGATTAAAAGGCAATTCAAAGGCTGCCATAACAAGACTAGAGCAGTTTATTTCAGATACTACTGATATTAAAACGACTAATATAAGCATTTTAGAAGTCAAGTTAAAAAAGACAGAATGTCTACAAAACAAGCTAGAAGAGCTTAGAGAGCAATACTTCGAAATTCAGGATATCACATCGCAAGAAGTGCAAGAAATCGATCAAGATATTGACAGTGCTCTCGAGAGATTAGAACAAGTGGAGGTAAGCTTAAAACTTTTATTAGCCTCATTCAAAAATAAATCTCATACTGTCAATGATTATGTATATGAAACCAAAACAAAAGTTCTCCTCCTAGAAATACCTTTACTTTCTTTCGGAGGTGCTCATTGTGATTTTGCTAATTTTAAAACGCAATTTACTAACCTAATTGTTAATAATGAGCAACTAGATGACAATTAGAAATTATTTTATTTAAAGGCTTCTTTAAAAAACGAAGCTAAGCAATTAGAGTCACCTGATGACGATTTTAATTCATTGTTTCAAGCTTTAACACATAGATACGAAAACAAGAGATTTTTAATCGATTCGCATATGTCTGCAATTTTAAATTATGAAAAAAATGCAAAATGAATGTCCGAAAGAGTTGCGTAGTTTTATTGATATTATTAATAAAAACATTAGAGCTCTAAAGGTCTTGGAATATACACAAAATAAATTGTCAGAAAGTGTATTTATAAATATCATTTTGAAGAAATTAGACACCGAATCTCAAAAACAATTCGAATTGTCATTGGAAACTACAAATGTTCCAAGTTTTGATTATTTAATTTCTTTTTTGTGGACAAACGTTGTGTAATTTTATAATCTATAACGAATGCATCATCTGACGCCAGTCAGACGTTGAAATCGAAGCTCTCGGAGGCTAATTACGCAATAAATAAATTAAAATCATTTCTCATCAATGACAATAAAAATAGAAATAATTTAAAGACCTGCTTTTGTTGCAAATTTGCGTTGCACCCGCTGTAAAAATGCAATGTTTTTTTAAACAAAAATGTCCAAGAAAGAAACATTATTGTAAATAAGAACAAATTGTGTTGAAATTGCTTAAGATTACACCAAGGAAAATGTAATTCTAAATTCGCTTGCAAATTCTGCTCGCAATTACATAATAGCTTATTACGTGAAGAACATGAGATATTAAAGGGGGTGGAAATAAATAAAAACAAAAGTAATGACATTGTGAGAGATAAACAAATAAGCGATTTCGATTCCCAAAATAGAGAAGCAGCAATAATCGGTACAAATTTGTTTACAGATAACAGAAAAAATTGTGCATTATTAAATACGGCTATAATTTTAGTAAGTGATGTGTTTGGAAATAAAGTTAGATTGCGTGCGGTGGTTGACAGCGGATCGTCGATTAACATTTTAAGTAATAGCGCATGCAAGAGAAGACCAAAACAATTCAAAGGAATGATTTCCGGTATAAATGAAACACATCAAGAAGTAAGGAAATTTGTCAATGCAGAAATATCAAATGAACAAGGAACATTTTCCAAAAAGATAGAATTCGCTGTTTTGCCAAAAATCACCAACAACATTCCAGTTTCAAAATTAGATATTTCAAATTTATGTATTCCAAACCAAATTAATCTAGCAGATGACAATTTTTATACACCTGGTCCTATCGACGCATTGATAGGTAGTCAATTGTTTTTTTTTTCAATTTTAAAGAGTGAACAAAGTCGGTTAGCAAATGCTAACTGTATTTTACAAAACACTGAATTTGGATATTTAGTGACAGGTTCGCTTCCACAAATTAAAATTCAGTCACATTGTTATCTTTTAACTGAAAATAGTCTGGACAACACTTTACAAAGATTTTTTGAAATAGAATCCTTACCGGGTGATGACAGTAATTCCATTAGAAACGATGAATAAATGTTTTGTGAGGAACACTTTAAAAGCACTTATAAACGAGATCAAACGGGTAGATTCACCGTACAGTTACCCATAAAGGAAAATGCTGAAGCATTGTTGGAATTTTCTAAAGAAATTGCAGCAAAAAGATTAACTAATTTATGGAATAAATTAGATAGAAATAAAATGATGTCTAATCTATATATAGAATTTATGAACGAGTATGAAGTTTTCGGTCATACGACTCAAATTCACTCTGAAAGCAAAAAGGGGTATCTTACTATATTCCTCACCATGCGATTAATAAACCAAAAAAATTATCCACTCTTCTGAGAGTGATATTCAACGCTAGTTCAAATACATCTAGCGGTTATTCACTTAATTCAATATTGTTAAATGGGGGAACGGTTCTGCAAGATTTATTTTCTATGTATAACTAGATTTCGTACGCACAAGTATGACTTCTGCGCAGACATTAAGAGAATGTACAGACAGATAATGATAGAACCGTTGCAGAGAAATTTACAAAGAATTCTTTGGAAGGTTAGTAAGGACGCTCCGATAAAAGTCTTTGAGCTAAACATAATTACCTATGGGACAGTTTCAGCCCCCTTTTTAGCCACGCGAACGTTAAAGGCTCTTGCTGATGAGGAAAGGACAGATTTCTTTAAAGCTTCAGAAGTCATACTTAACGACATGTATGTCGATGATTGTCTGGTGCCAGTTC
Organism: Maratus speculifer; assembly: GCA_964019185.1. Lineage (NCBI taxonomy): Eukaryota > Metazoa > Arthropoda > Arachnida > Araneae > Salticidae > Maratus > Maratus speculifer. Next base: position 213,309,988 of record OZ025291.1, on the reverse strand, counting down.
CTTACAAGCTGCAAAGGAACTACAAGAAGACACCCCACCGGGACCCCAACCGTTAGGTTTATGGGTTTTTACGTCTCGATGGAAAAGTCCCTACCGCCATCCAACGAACACAAAGGTAATATGCAACGCACAAACTAACAAGAAAATAGTAACATTAATAAAAATTACAACTAAAACAGTAATCTGTTTTGGAAAAATTACAGATGCAGTAAACAGGCGACATCGTCAACTGCCAACCCGACAAAATTTACTGCAAAGGAACTACAATCGGAGTTAATTCAGATCCTGAAAAGGGGAGGAATGGACCTTCACAAATGGGTCGCTAACCATCCTGAATTACTACAAGATGCTGCCATATCAGAATACGCATTTGATGAACACTCTCAGCAGATTTCGGTAAAAACTTTGGGAATGCTTTGGAAACCTCAGATGGACCATTTCATTTTTGAGATTAATATAGAACCTAAAGATGTTTATACCAAGAGAGATGTTTTGGCTCAAATTGCTAAAATATACGATCCCCTTGGCCTAATTGGCCCAATTATAACCAAAGCTAAGATATTTATGCAACATTTATGGGAATTAAAAACTAATTGGCATGAACAATTGCCTTCTAGCTCACTTCGAGATTGGAAGAATTTTCTTAACAAGCTAAGTGAAATAAATTATCTTACAATTCCACGGTATGTTGTGTCAGACAACATTGCAAGTCTAGATTTACATGCATTCTCAGACGCCTCTGGAAAGGCCTATGGAGCAGCTATCTACTTGAGATCTTTCTCCTAAAGTGGGCAATTCAGATCTAATCTTCTATCCAGCAAATACCGGGTAGCTCCACTAAAGCCAATGACAATCCCAAGACTTGAACTGTCTGCAGCTCTACTTTTGACAAGGCTAGTTCAGAAAGTGATTGCCACTCTAAAATTAAATCTTGAAAGAGTATGGTTCTGGACAGATTCTACAATTGTCCTATTTAGGATTAATACATCACCCCAAAAACTGAAAACCTTCGTTGCAAAAAGGGTGTCCGCGATCCAATCTCTTTCCGAAACTCATCAGTGGAACCATGTTGCCTAAAAATCTAATCCAGCAGACATCATCTCCAGAGGTGCAACAGCAAAAGATCTCATTGACAATGATTTGTGATGGTTTGGACAAAAATTTCTTCAGAGAGAAATTACAGTTTCCAGCCAACTTCCCACTCCCGCTGCCTTTGAATGGGAACAAGAAATGAAAGCAGACTTTTCCCTATCTTTACTAACTGTGGAAAAAGATTTTTAAAAAGGTAATTTTTTAATTAAATTTTAGTAAGTTAAACTATTTTACTTTTTTTAAATTTTATTTAGTTTTTAGTATTAAGTATTGTGTCACCACATATATTACAAGAGTATTCAAAATTGAAGAGATGATTTCAAAAATACTGTATCCTCTTAATGATTTTGAAAATTGGGCAAAGTAAAAGAAAAATAGTAACATGATCTTGCTAAACAGAGAAATTACATAAATGGATGTATATAGATGTTATAAAGACCATTATTAAAATGAACAAAGCAAAAAAACTACAATAACAACAGTAACAAAAAATTACATAAATCACATTGTTCGAAAAATTAAAAAAAAAAAGACAAATAGTATCAAAGATACAAGATAGTAAGTACATATGTGATATATAGTGTAATAAATTTCACAGAAAAATAACAGAAATTTCAAAAATAACATTTATTATTTTAATTTTGTAAAAAACATATACATTTTGACACTATTGTGATACAAAATTCAATTAAACCAAACACTTTGACTGAGTTATGTATCCATTTATCATTATTCAGGAAATACTGAGAATTTTGTTAACACTAGAACCGCGGATCGGGTCAGATTGATCCGAGATGGAAAAGAATATATAAATACGCCAAAATACTTAATTTGGTTATTTAAAATATTATATTTTCTTAAAATAATCAATATTTCTTAGTATTTATATTATATTTTACCCAGAAAGTCAGCAGAAAGTATCTACATTTCCAAAAATGATATTATTCAAAATTACATTTCATTAAGTATGATGAAAATGTATTGAACATATATTTTAAACATAAATAAACTTGAACTTAATAAACATTAATAAAAAATAGATTATCCCATTCAAATAAGTTTAAATGCAAAGTCTAAGAATAATTTTAAAAAATATAAAAATTACAAATTACTTACAAGTTTTACTGATTCATTTAATCCAATTTATTGTATGCATTCCTTGAAAATCATGGATGAAGATTTGAACATTTACCATAAACGTGTGCGTACATTAATGTTTAAACAATTAATTATCTTTAATTTTATTTTCATTTTTTAATTGTGATAACAACTCTTGTATGCTTACTATGTGTTTTCATTGTTTTTAGTGTTTTTTATAACCCAGATGACAATTGTTTTTTTTGGGGGGGGATGGGCGAGAAGTAGCAAACTGTTCTTGTACTTCTTCAAGTAAGTATTGAATAAATTGACGTTTACTAATGGATAATAAACATAAAAATAAATAATTTTCCGATTACAGATTTGTGCAAAACCTAAGCAATGATAGCAGCAAAATACAAAATATTATAAATTGCATTCAACGGCCTCCTAAAACAGGCTTGATACATGCAGGCTTTCTGTTATCTGGGAAATCACACAGCTACACTGAATTTAGTTACGTTGTAGTAAACAAATGCATTTAATATATATTTTTTAATTATCTTAAATTTCAAAAGTTACATGCAGACTGCTAAGCAACAAAACATTTTTACTCTTTTCGGAAAACAGTTATGCTGATGCTTGAATTTGTTAGAAGAATAGCCGCATGAAATTCCGATTTTAACTTTTTTTATAAAAACTTTTATATCTCATCTTGGGCATTTTACAGTTTCTATAAGGCTAGTTTTTTATTAACATTTGCAAGCAACCAGAACGTGATACAATGCTGAATTTATCTGGTTTTGATAGATATATTGAGTAAAACTATTAACATTATTGAAATAAATAAATGCTCATCTACGCTTATGTTAGGCTATTTTATATAGTTAGACTTGCATGTCATCTTCTTTTTTGTTTTGTCATCTTTTTATTTCTATTTTTGAATGCGCAAGTTATTGCTCAGTTGGTTTTGAGATTTTCATGAGTATAAAGTTCAAACTTGGTCACTTTTGATCCAATTTTAATTTTATTTTCTTATATATGATTTTTATCTTATAAATATTACAAAACTTTATTTCAATAATGAGAAATTTTCATCTATATTCTAAAGGAAGAGTCTAACAATGTTATGAAAATAGGTAGAGTCACCGTCGTTTTCATTTTCATCATTATAATTTAATTTTCTTCATTTAGAGGCAAATATTCATCCTCAATCATTTGCATTCTCAATCGTTTACAAATAGTAGTTGCTAACAATAGAAAGCTGTTTTGAGAGTAATATTAAGACATCGGAAATATTAACTGTACTTTCAATAAAATCAGGATAAAAGCAACTTCAATGCTACTTCTATATATATGTTGTGATTTTCTTCTGCAATGATCCATTATTCACACCAAATATATAAGATTTTTAATAAAATTTTTCACTATCCCCTTTTCTAATTCTGACTGACAGAGGAATTAGGAGTGAAGCAGATATACTTTCTCATTAATTCCGAAAAAATGCATCCATATTTTGTCATTTATGCCTAAAAACTCATTACGGGTCAAACTGACCCGTTTCGCGGTTCTAGGTATAAGTAGATATAACTGATAAAATATTTATGGTATTCGTTATTAAATACGAAAAGTTGTTTTTACCTTAAAATATTAAAAGTCAGAAAAGGAATTTTTTTTCACTGAATACTTTTCTCGCGGCGAGAATTTAAACTTCAATTTGGGTCAAATTGACCCGCTCCGCGGTTCTAGTGTTAAAATACCTACATTCAAAACATAAAACACAACAGAAAAAACATTATATCTATTTCCTTTCTATCTATTGGCAATATCTATTTCCTTTTCTATAATAAAAAATTCTTTATTAAAATGCACATGCCTGAAAATTCAATAAAGTATTAAAAAAATGCTTGATTGATTCTATTTTTAAAAAATGTACGTGAAAATGTATTAGAAACAAAAAGAACACTGTTATAAAAAACAGCTTTAATTTCGAAATTTACTTAATTATGAATATGTAAAAAGGTCATGTCTGATATTGCTTTTTGAAAATGAGAAAATTTGCAATTTTTTTTGGAAAATTAATTTGTGTTTTCATTAGAAAATATTACTCATGTTACTAATTTAAGATATCTGCTAATTAATTAATTCGGCCTAATCAATTACTCTAATTGAACAGTTAAAAATATATTTAAGTATATAATACTTTCTCTCTGAGTTAATCACAGTGTATTTCGAATTATTTAATAAATTCAACAATATTCATATCAAAAGAATTTAAGGAAGAAAAATTTCAAATTTACTTTCACCTAATAAATTTTGAATTGTTTAGAATAACATAAAATTATTTGTATCCAAAATAATTGTACGTTATTTTTTTTAATATGTAACAGAATGGTATTTCAGAAAAGAAAGGAAAAAGAACAAAAAAAAAAGTTATAATTATACGTCATACAAGTTGAGTTTTTTCCAACTGGGCGAAAATGTTTCCATTCTGAGAGTCGAACCCAGTAGCATTGAATTGTATTTCCAACGCTCAATTAACTATCTTATACAAATCTGGCTGACACAATTCACTCAGAGGCTATTTTGTCATTTATGTAGTTACGAGAGATTAAACAGATTTACAATAGATTCAACATCAAATATCAATGTTAAACAACGCAATCGTACTGATCATGCACAAAAACAAATGTATTATTTAATAAGAATACATAATTTTAGCTAAATGAAAAAACAATGAAGCAAAGTAATTACTTTTAAATATAAATTTCTTTGATTTAAAGAAAATATCTATCAAATTGAATCCTGATACATTGGTACATAGGAAAAATCGCATGACACATCGCCACTTACAACATTCACATTCAAACTATCTGAGATACTTTTAATAAAATTACAAAATGATAATTTTTCCTTTTCTATAGGCAAAAAAATCAAATGAAGGAAAATTCAAATATAAAAATATATTTCATTAGCATAGAAATCAACAGGCCCATAATATGCTTGAAAAAAATCAAGAATGTAATTTGTTTCCTAATATAGCAGAATTTGGTTTAAAATTAATATTTGTTACATTCTATGAGGCATTCCATGATGACAAAGAGAGTTGATTGACACAATTACATAACATTAAATTGATATTTTTGTTAATAATCACATTTCTCTTAAAAATATCCATAAAAATAAATTTTTCCTTTTAGTTAAAAAAATCTATTTATTACATGGTGAATAATTGGAAGTAGTTTTGCGACGTTTGTGAGCATCTCTTGGAAAAAAATTCTCCTTCCAACTATCTAAAGAATGTCTTTTATTGATCTTAATTTATAATTATTTAAATCTTAAGAAAAGCCAACGTGCACATTAAATAAAATTATTGCTCTTCTGTTTTCTGAAAAAATAATATGTTATTTATTTAATAACTTTATATTTGCAGTATACGCACATTGAATGACTGAAATTTTGAATGAATAGATAAAAAAACGTAAGATTGAGTTTAATATATTTATAATATATTTAATATATTTTAAAACTTTATAAAACGTTTTAAAAATCTTAAAAACATTTAAATTACACTTAGAATACGTTTCGCCAAGCAACCACGAGGCCTCATCAGTGTAAAATAATTATTGTAAACATGTAGACCATTCAGTTACAGTTAAAATGATTTTTTTAGCAACAGACTATAATCTGGATTTTGATAGATTTTGAGCTTCTTGCGAAACGAGATAAACCAATCAGAAAATTCCGTTATTTAAAACAGCGAAAAGTTAGAAAAATGCAGTCTTCTGTTTTGTCAATCTCGTTTCGCTATCTGCGCAAAATTTATCTGAATCCTGGTTTCTACAAAACAACTAGGAATAGAGCACGCTTCAATCGGGAAACGTTCATTGCAGCAACTGAGAGTTATAGATTTGGCGCATGCGTATTCGAGCTCTGATATGTTGTTTGCTCGAAAGTTGAGATCGAATCTAAACAGTGCTAAAGTTTATAATAGGATAAATTTGCCTTGTTGGCCAATGGATCTGTAATACGGTCAGAGTAGCATTAGATGTTTGAGATTTTTTTAAAAAGTTCAAATCCTGCTCGCACATGTTTTTCGGAACGAAAATTTATTTCTTTGTTAAAAAAAGTAGAATATTCATTCAAAATTTTTTTTAAATAATTTTAAATAACAACAATAACGAAATATTCTAGTCTATAGATAGAAATTTTGATTTAGATTTGTATTATTTATTTATTTATTTTTATTATTATTTTACTTTTTATTACATATTTAAATATGCAAAATTTCGTACTTAAAAATTACTTATATGCGACAAAATGTAAATTTAATATATATTTTTGTAAATTTCATTTATCATTCATATTCGTTCTATTGAGGTTCGAAAAGGATTTATGAAAGTTTTCGTTCCAAAAAATAAGACCGATTGACATTAGATTAATCTTTCGCTTTATTTCGATTTTCGAGCAGGCGACAAACCAGAGTTTAAATACGCATGCGCGATCTTTGTAACTCTGAGTTGTTGCAACGACCCTTTGCTGATTCAATCAGTATCGGCAATCGTATATGAATTAACAGAATTTCTAAAAACAATCTACCATGATAAACATTTGATTGCAATATAGAAGCTTTTGCAAATAGTGAAATATTATCCATTTCAAATTAATAGGGGACAATTCTTGAATATAATTAGCTTTTTTGAAATCAGAAATATGTTCCATCAGGCGAATCCCATTTATTTACCCATTCCATCAATATAAATACTATCGCAATCTTTACATGGAGTCTTATAAAAATGGTTGTTACTTATCACTTTTCATATATAAATGTAACTTATTAAAAAAATATTTCGCATAATTAATTGGTTGAATAAAAATGTTAACATGAAATTCTGTTACAATCCCAGAAAGTTTATCAGAAATGTTATCTTAATAAGGTACACAGACAAAGGAATTTGATATAATATATTGGAACAGGAGGGGGAAATAGAATTTAAAAATTTTAAAGTAGTTTTAAAGATTTTCTATTAACGAGCTCCGTTATTTGCTTTAATTGTATTATTTCATTAATGTAAGGATTGGATTTTTGAAATAGTCGTTCATAAATTTTGTTTTATTGTTTATAAATCTGTACCAAAAAAAAAAAAAACAGAATTTTATTAATTGTATATAAATTCTTACTGTTTTGAGTGTTTTATGTAGCTAGCACACCAACAATATATAAAAATTACAAAAATAGAAAGTAACTACGCCTTCAAATTTTGATTAGCGTTATTTTGTTTCCTTAAAAAATAGTTAAAATAATTGATCCAATTTCTACTTTATTTCTTTTATTTTCTGCTTAAGTCTTTTAAAATTTTTATTTCAGAAATATACATTACAAAAACATTTTTCTGAGTTTTCTGCTATGTTATATTTTATAAATCATTTGTATCGACTGACTATTTCGTTGTTTAAAACTTTTTTTTAATAATTATTTGTTTTCCGTCTGAACGAGTATAACAAATATATAACAAAAACAATGTTTTTTTAAGAAAACTAAATGTATATATTTCTAAATTTTCAACGCTTCAATCAACAACACAGTTCTCAAAATTTCTTTTAATCAATCACGAATTCAATTACAGACAAAAGTGGATCAATTTTAACTGTGGAGCTTTAAAAAAACACACCAGAAGAAAGCTTTTACTGGGTATGAGAAAAGAAGTTTTCTGGCACAGAAACGATATTCTGTAAATTCATGCAAGTTGATTTGCGGAGAGAAAATAAACAGATAATTAATCAAGTTTGAAATCCAATTTCTTTAATGAAATTAGATCTCATAATAAAAGTAAAAAATAAAATAGATTACGAAAGTGTGCAGTTTTGGGAAATTTGAGATTAGAAAAATGTTATTTAAAAAATTCAAAAAGGAACATCATGGGAATGAAAGAATTAATTATTTAGATGTATTCTGTAAGAAATACTATAACAAAAGTTAAATATATAATTTTAAAAATATATATTAAAAGAAAATTTTTTGGAGCTAACCGAAATTCTTTCTTTTACAGATTATTTATAGCGACTAGAAATTTCATAGTTTAAAATTTAAGATTGTTTAAATAATTATTTATTTGCCTTTCGTACGAAAATGATAAATGTGTATTTAAAACTATGTACTTTTACGAAAATAAATATTTATTTTCAAAAAAATATATAAGAATATTTTTCTTAGTTTTCCAATCTACTTTCTTTTATAAATAAGTTCTACAGACAGATTATTTTATTGCTTAAAATTTAAGATTTTTTAAAATATATAATTACTTATTTGCTTTCTGAACAATTATAACAAATATATATTAAAAAGATGTTGTTTGAAGAAAATTAAATGTATGTATTTCAAAATTTTCAGCATTGCAATCAACAACCAAGCTCAGAAAATTTCTTTTAATCAATCACGATTTCAATTACTGAGAAAATTCGAACCATTTTAACTGTGAAGCTTTTGAAACACACATCAGAAGAAAGCTTTTTCTGGGCATGAAAAAAAAAATTTTTCGGGCACAAAAAGCAATATTTTGTAAATTCATGCAAGCTCATTTGTGGGGAGAAAATGAGCAAATAATTAATCAAGTTTGAAATCCTATTTCTTTAATGAAATTACTTCTTATAATAAATGAAAAATAAACGAAATAGTTTAAATAAAGTAAGAAATTAAAGTGTGCCGTTTTCAGATATTTGTGATTAGAAAATAGTTATTAAAAAATTCTATAAGGAATATCATGGAAATGAAAAGTTTAATTTTTTAGGCGGATTCCGTAAGAAATACTATAAACGAAATATTATAATAAAAAATTAAGTATATATTTTCAAAAATATACATTGCAAGAATATTTTTTGGAGCTTAAACATACTTTCTTTCATAAATTATTTCTATCTACTGGTTATTTCATAGTTTAAAACTTAAGATTCTTTAAATAATTACTTGTTTGACTTTTGGACGAGTATGAGAAAATATATATTTAAAACTGTTTCCTTTTAGAAAAATAATTAGGTATGTTCAAAAATATATATTATAAGAATATTTTTCTTGGTCTACTGGTGTGCTTTCTTTTATAAATCATCACTATCGACTGAATATCTCATTGCTTAAAATTTAAGGTTATATATATGTATTTATAATCACATGTTTACCTTCTGATCCAGAATAACAAATATATATCCTTAAAAATACTGTTTTAAGAAAATTAAATGTATGTATTTCAAAATTTTCATCAGTGCAATCAACAACCCAGCTCACAAAATTTATTTTAATCAATCACGAATTCAATTACTGAGAAAAGTCGATCAATTTTAACTGGTGAGCTTTTGAAACGTACACACTGTTAAAAATAAAGGTGACAAACCGGTGCCATTTGGGACCCGGAGGTGAAAAGGCGGTGCCATTTGGAACCCTAGGGTGTCATAGGAGCTTGAATATGTGGTTGGGGTGACGACAGATCTGTTACTGGATGATGGGAGCTAAATAAGGTGCCATGCACTTCGTATGGGTAGCAATGTACCACCTCATCGGGTGACTGGCAACATGCGCATGCGCTATGGCGTGTGTCATTCTGCTTTCGGTGTCGACAAGTAAAGTTTACGGCTGTGAGCAAATCAAAACATGGCAGTGTGTAAATTGGCGATATTAATTGAGGACTAACCACTGAGCTACAATGAATCAACAATGAGGACTTAACGATCCGATTTGCGCGACCAGTGAACCGGGAAAAGTCTGATTAAAGGTAAGATTTAACTTTATTTTATTTTATTTTATTGTTACGTTAATTTATCGTACATCCCTATATGTAATGTCATAAAAACAGTAAATAAGATTTGTGTGTTAGTATGATTGATTAGTAAGTTTATTATGTGAAGCTACAAGCTACACTCTCACCAAAATACCCGCTTGCTAATGTTAAACCTATGAGGCAGTTATTTTACAATTTCTCGTTTACATGTCAATATTTTAAAATGATTTATCGAGGTCTTAGCTACCGAGGAGCAATTAGAGCAAACTGCTCTAGGCACGGGAATCCTAAGGGCGCACAATTAGAAAGAGCGAAATGAAAGATTGTAAAAATATTTACATATTTTTTCATTACAAATCAGTTATTATAGACGAATCTTGTTGCAATCGGAATATTCTATGACCATTTTACCTTGTGTTTAAACTCAACTGTTTAGATTTAACCCTTAACTGCTATTAGTGGTCTCAGACACCGTGAGTTTTTCAAGTTTCACAGTTTAACTTGTAATTTTTAGTTTAACTATAGATACTGGTCAAATTTTTTTAGTTTGAAGTCTTATTACTACCTCTAAATACTTTTGAATAGCTGAATTTGATTTATAATATTCTTGTACATAAAGTTATACATAAATAGTATTCTGAGAATTAATGTAACATTTTATTCATCTTCAGATCAAATGGTCTGACAGATAGCTCACAGTAATTATGTAACAATTTTTGTCAGAGCAATTAAGGCTAAAATATGTTTTTGTGTCTATATACAGTTAAAAGCAATTAATTTTATTCGCGAAGTTTTAATTTTAACCTTTACACGGGATCTTGGACAGCATGTGGTCGGCTTTGCATATATTGTCGGATAGATGCTATCCGAACCCCTCCTGTAAAGGCTAATTCACACCATATTGCAGCCTCGCGTAACTTCTCTAATATTGTTTCAGTATACCTGATTTGTCTTTATTTGAGGGGGGGGGGTAACTTTTTCATTTAAGACAATTGAATACTTGCAAATCTTAAAGTAATCAAAACTTATTTACAGGGTTTTCATTATTAATATTTTCCTTATTAACCACCATTCTTTCCAAAATAATCTTCATAATAAGATTAGATCGGGAGGCGTTAGCACGGACAATCATTTAGTCTCATTTAAGGATAAAAATCACGGATAAAACCTCGATTTGCATATTAAAACGTTATTAGTCAGCCAAGTCATACCTTGGTGGGAAATGCCTAAAAACCCGAATTAAGCGTTATCTTGGGTTTACCATTATGTTTTCTTACTCCCAATTCTTCATATTTTCATACTTTTGGTTTCATTTTCTTTCAAAAATGTGAGAAAATCTTAGGGTATTAAATTGAATAAACTTTATGATCTGATTATCGGCTATGCAGATTTACACTCATTTTTTTTTCGAAAGTATTATTTCGCATTAAACCTTATTTAGTAGCAGAATTTTATGGTTAAATAAAATAAAATATTTTTTTTCAATAATAGTAATTTAAGTTTGATTAGACCGTAATCAGTCCCCCCTCCTTTCTCAATCATCAACATCATCCGATATGACAAATTTGTAGTCATGAACATTCAAATTATAAAAGGAAAACAATCTGTATTTACTCCACTGAACTTTCAGAATAGTTTACAGAAATAGTGTGTGTTCAAAAAATATAACAATGAATAAAAACTTATATCGTAATTTTACACAAATGTGAAATTTTTCCGCGGGTGATGAAGATCTCGTGTTTTAAAGGCGAGTTTTGCACTGTCATTTATAAATCTTAAACATTTTTCTAATGACATAATTTTTAACAATCTTTTATTCCTCCCGTTCTGAAACAAGACCAACAAACAGGGTTGGCTTTTTACCGGTAAAAACCTGCGGAGAAGGTGGTAAAAACCTAAGGATATACAATAAACTGTTAGCCCTTAAACTGTATTTTAATACTATTGATAAAAATTCTATTTTCATGTAATTGGTGTATTAATATATAATATCTATATAGGGGAGAGTGGGGTGGTATGGGACTTTTTTTTACAAAAGTAAGAATTTTATACATATATATACAAAAAGAAAAATTTCAGTTTATAGCATGCAAGGTAAAACACTTTTTAATCCCCCTGAACAATATAGAAACATAACGTGCAAATACTATTTTATTTTAAAGAGAACGTAAGTTTCAAAATGTGTCTCATACCTCCTCAAAAAGGGTTATGGGACAGCAATAATAAAAAAAAGCTATAAAGCACAAAATAACCTATAGTGTCGGTAAGATAAACAATCAAACAAAGGTTGTAAGTTGATAATGTATATGCCACAATATAAAATTCCAGTATCTTCATGATTGGAATGAAAATTCAGGATTTTCTGTCATAGGTGTCATTAGGCCCATATTAGGCACAGAAAGAGACCCGGATGATAATGTAAAAGTCTATAGGAGCGTTCTTTTCAAATACCTAACTCAAATTTTAATATTTTTGCATGATTTTTTTGAACAAGACAGCTGAGGATGATCCATAACCGGCTTAGGTTTTATTTTTTCGATTTTGCTTTTATATTTTTTGTATAACGATAGTTTCAATTTCAGAACCGGTTTAAACCGATTTCGTAAGTTAAAGTGATTAAAAAAAAATCTGAAACCAAAACTGAAAAAGTAAAAACTACGCCGGTTGCGGATCGCCCTCAGCAATTTTGTGCAAAACAATCACGTAAAAATATTAAAATTTGGGCGAAATATTTGAAAAGAACGCCCCCATAGACTTTGCATTATCATCCGGGTCTTTTTCTGTGCCTAGCGTTGCGTAATAATCATCAATTTATTTACATTTTGAAGTATGAATGCATATATTATCAATGTTATAATTAATATATTATCCTCTAAAAATATTTGCATGTTAGCAATTCACATTATTATTAATTAAAAAAAGGAACTGGGCGCGTCCCATTCCTCCCTTTTCTGGCATGTCCCATTCCTCGCCACTTCCTTGTTTGTGTTAAACTTCTTGTTCAAACAAAAATGCTGCTTTAGGCTTAGTTTAAATTATGGATAATATACAGTATAATGTTCCATAAATAGGGAAACTATTACATTTATACATAAAAAAGCCTTTAATATATTGAAAGCAAATAAATCAAATTTAAATTGGATTTTTGAAATAATTTTTTCTTTCGTACATTTGCAAGTCTATGCATATCAATATTTTTTGTAAACTGAAGAATGGATTACCATTGCTTCATCTTGTGTGCGATCGATGAAATGTTTAGAATAATGCAGAAAGAGAAAAACCTACTGTCCCATTCCACCCGACTTTCCCCCATATATATAGCAAAAGGGGAAATAAAGAATTAGCCATTTCCCTAAAGCTCCTGATATATACTATATGGCCAGAGATGACCGTCCACTTGCGATTTTAGACATTTTGCTAAATATCTAGAAAAATGTATGAGGAATTATCCTGAAAATTTTAGTGTTTAAATATAATACACTATCTGGCCGTTGATTATCGTCCACTTGCGATTTTAGACATTTTGCAAAATATCTAGAAAAATACATGAGGAGCCATCCTGAAACTCACAGTGTATAAACAATATAGTACAGGTCATATATTTCCGTGAAGATTTTTTCCCGAAACTTTATAGGGGACCGCCAACAAATTTAAAAATGTATGAATATCTTTTGGATAACCCTGTCAAAACTAATGCATCAAAAGCGCTAAAACTGTAGATTGTGATTAAGTGGCTTATTGTTATAAACTGTGTTTATTTTTATGTCGATAGCATGTAAACTCGTAGAGAAATTAAGGTTTTTATAAAAATACTTCCAAATTTTTCAAAGATTTTTGCTTATAATTTGCAGAGTTCTTAATATAAAATAATAATATTTTCTGAAAATGTGACAAATAACATTGCACATAATACCCTGTAATCATAATTAAAAAATAATAAAAATTGTATGAAAAATGAGTAGGTTTACTAAATTTTTCACTGCGCATGCGTCAACGATATCAAAATTTCATTTGCATATTATGTTAGCTAAATGTATAGAGCAACTTTTGTGAAAGTCGCAAAATCATAGCTTGAAAATTCTGAAAATAATCGTCAATAGAATCACTTAAAAATCTGTTATTTCCAAAATGAAGCAAAAACAAGAGGGGTTGTATCTATATATTCATTGATTAGTGTCAATATGGAATACACAATACGGAACTTACTACTACATTTGGGTAAAATCCCTCATTTTTTTGAGTCATTTTGGGAACAACAGATTTTCAACTTATTCTATTGACGATTATTTTTAGAATTTTCAAGCTATGTTTATACACTGAGAGTTTCAGGATAATTCCGCATGTATTTTTCTAGATATTTAACAAAATGTCTAAAATCGCAAGTTGACGATAATCAATGGCCAGGTAGTGTAGTACAAGTCATATATTTCTACTGGAGGTTTTATTCCGAAACTCCAATAGGGGACCGTCAACAAATTAAAAAAGAATGAATACCTTTTGGATATCTTTTGGATAACCCTGTCAAAACTAATGTAGCAAAAGCGCTCAAACTCTAGATTATGATTAAGTGGCTTATTGTAATAACTTGTGTTCATTTTTATGTCGATAGCAAGTATACTCGTAGAAAAATTAAGGTTTTCTACGAATCCGAAAAACAGTCTCAAATTTACCAAAGATTTTTGCTTATAATTTGAAGAGTTCTTAATATAAAGTAACATTCTTTTCAGAAAATGTGACAAACAACATTGCACATAATACCCTGTAATCAGAATTAAAAAATAATAAAAATTGTTCAAATATTGAGTAGGTTTACTAAATAATTTTTCACTGCGCATGCGTCAAAGATATCAAAATTTAATTTGCATATTATGTTAGCCAAATGTATAGAGCAACTTTTGTGAAGGTCGCAAAATCACATCTTGAAAATTTTGAAAATAATCGTCAATAGAATACGTGGAAAATTCGTTATTCCCAAAATGAAGGAAAAACACGAGGGGTTGTATCCATATATTCATTGATTAGTGTCAATATAGGATACATAATAGGGGCGTACTAATAAATTTGAATAAAATAATTTTTTTTTATTGTTATTACTGGTATGGAATACCTGGACATGTTAGGGAAATTCGTTGCTAATCTGGAATACACACTTTGTTGCAAAATATGTTTTGTAAATATGGTTAATAATGTAAACAGTTTGTAACTCTTAATGATAACACAGGAAAAGAATATCTGAATGACAATTATGAGTTGGTCATGTAATTTTCTCGTGCTGTCCGAAAATAGGCAATAAAAAGGAAAGTGTCCAGTTAAACTGATGGCATTGAGCTCGCATGCTATACATACAACTGTATATTATACTCTTATTTCAAAGAATAATGCCCTTCCAAAAATAAAAGAAATCAACTGTAAGTTATTGGACAGTGGATTAACTACCACCCCTCTTTATACTTAACCAATGAGCCCCTAAAACTAATCAGGGAAGTGCCTTATCAGAGTGAACCTATTAACAAAATTTGAAGAAAATTTGATAATTCTGCATGATTTCTGCATATTTATATAAATTAAGGGGGGTAGCACTCTCTTCCCCCCCCTTCATATTTAACCAATGAATCTCCAATGCTAATCAGTGAAGAACCTTATCAGAATGAACCTGCATATAAAATTTGAAACAAATCTGATATTTATATAAAGAGTTATCACGTTACATACAGAACCTGCGGGCACATTAGCTTTCAGGCTTTGATAGCCTTGTGAGCCATAATTTAAATTTTATTTAAATTTTATTCTTTCTTTCTTTGTTCATCTACCATTTTTGCTGTACTTTGATGATACATTTTAATTGGACTGTCTTGTTGTGTGTTTGCCTTAATGTGTTATTATTATTATTTCAGATAGTGAACTTACATTTACAGTACTTACATTACCATGCTTGATACAAGAAAAGTTTCCGACTCTTTGTCATGAAGAAGATGCAGAAATTTCTGTGTTTCAACCTGTTATTGTGCTTCGCAATTCAAGCAACTTGTTAAAATACTCATGCTATGTATTAATTTTATATAAACAGTTTAATTACAAAAACTGATAATTTTATAAACTTAGTTACTTTGTGGTATGCATTATTTTGGTTGTTTAACGTTAATTATAGCAAAAGCCAATTTAAATTTTTATCATTTTTATTAGATACTTATGTCTTCAAAACTTTCTCAGTGGCATCAGTTTCACATAGTGTCACGTCTTTGTTTAATAATATTTAATACATTCTTGGTGTTTACAATAAAAAGATTATTTGAACTAAAAGGTTGTTTCTTTAATTCAGTGTTTTATTCCTTTTATTATAATTACTCTTTGGATTAAAATTTCAGATGCAATAAGTCAAAACACAAAAACAATTTGGCAGAAAGTGTTTTGATGTGGATACAGGACTAGAAATCAGCAGTCGGTAGTCGTCAAATGAAACTAAATTATAGAAAAAATTATTCCTAGTCGTCAAATCTTGATAGCTAGCATTCTTTAACTTTAATTTTTGTTCAGCAAATGCTTTCATTTGTATTTTAGCATACATCCCCCCCTCTGTACCATGACATCAGCACGTGTCTTAAGAATTTTGAACCTGTCAATAACCTCTAAGTTAACTTCACTTTAAACAATGACTGATAAAACTGGTCCTTGGATATTACACCCCAGTAAACAAGATTTTCTTTTATTATGAGATATTTCTGCATCCTTATGTGTTCCTAAAATAAGAAACTGTATTAAAATTGTTTAAAATTTTTGTACTCCCTTCCTCAAACAAACAAAAAAAAAATGTGTGTGATTTGGAAATATTTTAAATGCCACACCATAATTGGCAACCAAAGATTCATTTATTTGCTAACTTTTTATTTTCTGATGTACTGTTAGTCTCGGATGTTTTAAAAATTAGCTTATCGCTAGTTATAGCTAAAGCTCATATTTTCTTTCTGTGGACATATTTGCTTGATTATCTGTTTTGTATGCATATTAGCTTTATAAAAAGAATGAGTTTTTACAGAATCCAAATATTGTAGTTTAATCAGGTTTCATACTTATGGAAAGTCAGTTTTTATTTTGTTTAGTAAGAAAAAGTGTTTAATATATAAAGTTTCCTCCTTACTTCCCTTCAATACATTAAAATTAAATATGCAATGCAATATTATTACTATTAACATGGTTGTGAAAAGAAATAAGAAAATATGAAATGCAGTTGGCACATCGAAAAAAAATTGTAGGCATTATTTTGACCCCTTACATACAGTTCTTAATTTCTAATCCTGTGTGGATATATGCTATAAAATATGGATTTGCATAAGTTCACTATAAAGGTAAGTACTACATATATTGTAAAAATGATTTTTTTTTTACTCAATTTCATCTGTGATTTTACCACAACTATAAAATGAACTTATTTTCTATAATTCGTTTCATAGCTTGATGGCTAACTTTCTGGAAGAATTTTAAAGAATATGAAATATTCTTACTAATTTAAAAGTTACACAGCATTTATTACATATTCTTTTCTAATTTGTGTTTTACATTTTTTAATTAGATACAGCAGGGTAGCTGAAAAAAAATATTGGAGCGTTGTTTGACATTGATATTTCAGAACTAAAATCTGAGAAATGCTTATTTTAAAATTTTGTAGCATTTCTTCCATTATATAAAAATCTTAATCCTCCGAAAAGTTCACAACCGTCAAAATGATCAGCAACTAATATGTTCAACGAAGTGTTGGCCTCATGGAAGCAAAATAATTTTAATGGAACTTCTAGCAATATTGGGGCCTTCACATGGAGCAAAAACGACATTGACCTTCAACACCCATCTGAGTGGATATTTAATAACAGGTGCATTGCCTTCGAACAATCAGATCTTAACTCACTTGACTTCTGTAGAAAAGTTAGAAATAGAAAATCCCCAGTTTGCATTGTATGTGATGCGAAATTATCAAGGCATAGAATGATTTAAATCAGAATTATCTGCAGCGGACTGTCAATTCTGTGATCTTTCGTTTTCAAACTTGTGTAAAAAATAAATATCAAGCAAGTGAACAATTTGTTAAAATATTGTTACTTCTTTTATTTTTTAAATTAAAATATGGCATATATTTTACAGGATATAGCATTTTTCTGTATCCCCATATTTTTCAGTTGCCCTGTATATAAAATAATGAAAATACATGTCAAGCAATATACTATATGTCAAAAAAGATGGTTACGGATTACTTCTGAAAGTATAAGAAAATTATAAAAATATTCATATGAAGATAGATAATTCAATTTGTACTTTCTCTTATTTTGGAGGCAAAAAACATCAATTTTTTATAATGTTCCTGCATCTAAAAATGCCCAATCACAAAAATAGTTACTGGCCCTTTCTTAAACATACCCAAAAAGTTTGATCCAAACATCTGAGTTAGAGACAGTCAAAAATCATGATTTATTTCATTTTACAAGAAATTCAAAACATAAAATTGAAAATCAGGCTTCAAATTGCATGACAAAGTCACAATATTTGACTCTAACTCAGTGATTTTTAGAGGCAAAAATTGGTGTAGAAGTTGTGTGAATTTTGCGATTTATTCTAACAAAACCTTTTGGGTATGTCTAATAATGCAATAGTGATGGCTTATGATTGGTGATTTTGAAATGCAAAGACTGTATAAAAGTTAAAATTTTGAATTTTTCTTAAAATACTCTCCATGTAAATGAAAGTACAATTTGAATTCTCTGTCTTTCTATGATTATTTTTGTAGTTCATATTATCCCTCTCTGAGTTACAAAAATATGCTACAATTTTTCTTTGGACACCTGATAATGAGTTTAAAAATATAATATTCCATCAATCTAAAAGAAAAAAAAAAAGACTCAAAATATTGACTGATCATGATAATTTTCTCTGCAGAATTCAATTTAAAAATGGGTAAACGCTTTGTATTTCATGATTCAAACCAATACAATTTCTTGACAAGCGGGGAGGGGTGAGGGGGGTTGCAACTGTGGACCATAGATTGTGAGTGCTATTTCTTGTAGGATGCCACAGGGCACACTGGATTATGTGTGTCATCCGTTCACCCTCTGGGGCACCCTGGATAAGTGGTATCATTATTCTCCCCTGAGATGCCATCCTTTCACCTCCTGGGGCACCCTGGATAAGGGGTGCCATTATTCTCCCCTGTGGTGCCATCTTTTCACCCTATTGAACACTGTGGATAAGGGGTGTCATTATTCTTCCCTGAGGTGCCGTCCTTTCACCCCCTGAAACACCCTGGATTACCGGTGCTATCCTTTCACCCTAGTTAAGGGTGCCATTTTAGCTCCTCTAGGGGTGTCACCAGTGAGACAAGCCTTTCACCCCTAAAAGGTGCAATGTGTCACCATTAGTTTTAACAGTGCACCATAAGAAAGCTTTTACTGAGTATGAAAAAAAAACGTTTTCTGACACAGAAAACGACATTTTGTAAATTCTTGCAAGTTCATTTGCGGAGAGAAAATGAACAGATAATTAATCAAGTTTGAAATCCAATTTTTCTATTGAAATTACTTCTTATAATAAAAGAAAAATAAAATAAATTAGGAAAGTGTGCAGTTTTTGGAGATTGGGATCAGAAAAAGTTATTTATGAAAATCAAAAAGAAACATCATGGGAATGGAAAAGTTAATTTTTTAGGTAGACTGTAAGAAATATTATAACGAAAATTAAATATACACTTTCAAAAATATACATTGCAAAAATAATTTTCGGAGCTTACCGAAATGATTTCTTTTATAAATTATTTCTACCGACTGGATATTTCATAGTTTAAAATTTAAGATTTTTTAAATAATTACTTATTTATCTTTCGAACGAAAACGTTAATTATATTACTTTAATATATATGTACTTCTACAAAAATAAATACTTATTTTCAAAAATATAAATTATAAGAATAGTTTTCTGAGCTTTTCGATATACTTTTCTTTTATAAATCACTTCTACAGACTGACTACATCATTGCTTAAAAATTAAGTATTTTTTTTATATATAATTACTCGTTTGCTTTCTGAACAATTACAACAAATATACATTAAAAATATGATGTTGTTTGAAGGAAATTAAATTTATATATTTCAAAATTTTCAATATTGCAATCAACAACCCAGTTCAGAAAATGTTTTAGAGAAAAGGGGATCAATTTTATCTGTGAGGATTTTGAAACACACATCAGAAGAAAGGTTTTACTGGGTATGAAAAAAAAAGTTTCCTGACACAGAAAATGATAGTTTGTAAATTCATGCAAGTTCATTTGCGGAGAGAAAATGAGCAGATAATTAATCAAATGTGAAATAAAATTTCTTTAATGAAATTAGTTCTTATAAAAAAAATGAAGTAGATTACATAAAGTATAAAACGAAAGTGATCCGATTTTAGATATTTGTGATTAGAAAATAGTTATTTAAAAAATTCTATAAGGAATATCATGGGAATGAAAAGTGAAATTTTTTAGGTAGTTTCCGTAAGAAATACTATAAACGAAATACTATAATGAAAATTAAACATATATTTTCAAAAGTACACATTGCAAGAATACTTTTGGGGCTTAAAAATGTTTTCGTTTATAAATTATTTCTATCGACAGGATGTTTCTTAGTTTAAAATCTAAGATTTTTTAAATAATTACCTGTTTGACTTTTGAACGAGTATGATAAAATCTATATTTAAAACTGTGTCCTTTTACGAAAATAATTGTGTATGTTCGAAAATGTATAGTATAAGAATATTTTTCTGAGTTTAATGAAATGGTAGCTTTTATAAATCATTTGTATCGACTGAATATTATATTGCTTAAAATTCAAGATTATATATAGGTACGGTGACGGTCAAAAGTTTCCGACCAGTTTGTTTCTTCCATTTATTTACTAAAAGATTTCAGCAAAGCAGAAGCACAATTGCTTCAAAAATTAGGAATATGTGAATGACCTCTGACCACGTGATGATTTTGATTGGATACTGAAGATGCTTCATGCAAAGAGATAAAATTCGAAGTTCGCGTGTGCAAAAGTTTCCGTCCACTTATCATTCTTTAGTTTTTTTCTATCAGTAAACTGTTTTTTGGTTGTGTTTATGAATGAATCAACGTGTATAGTATAGTTTGAATTCAAAATTGAAAAGTTCAACAATTATTTTTCATAAAGAAGTGATTAGTTTGCCGCTAAAACGTCAATCTTCTCTAGATATTGCGGCAAAGTTATCGATCGGTGAAATCGACCGTAAACGATATTTAAAAATTATATAAAGATGGCCGTGGCCTTCAGCACTTTCAGAGGTCCGGGAGATCCCGGAAAATCACTATTGCTGTGGACAGAATTAGCAGGAGAAAACAATTGATAATCCGCATAAAAAATCCGCTGAATTATACTGCGATTTACAGAATGAAAATATTGCTGAAATAAGTCCGTATACCGTATCAACATGCTGATGTGATGCATAACTTTATGGAGGAGTCGATGTTAAAATTTTTTCAGAGTTAAAAAAAATACAAACGTACCCGAGTGGCGTTTTCCAAAAAACACAAAGTCTGATCAAGTGAAAACTGGAAAAAAGTTCTATTTTTCCATCAATCGAATTCGAAACAGTTTTGAAAGTGATGGCAGACACAACGTCCGATGACCTAAGAACAAAAGATATGATTCGACCTATGTTATTCCTACAATGAAGCATGGCAGAGGACACGTTATGCCGTGGGGAGTATTTTCTTCAAAAAGTGACGGTCTGTTATTTGAAATCCATAGCCAGGTGAATGATACAATGTATGAGGACATCTTGCAAGGCTATTTTCTGCCTTATTAGAGAAAAATATTTGGTCGCAACTATTTTTCTTAACATGATAACGACATAAATAATGTATGCAAACCTCAATAACCAATGGTTTTCGCACAAAAAAATTCGTTTTTGAATTAATCAGCCCAATCGCCCAACATGAATCCAATAGAAAAACTTTGGAAAGAAGTTGAAAAGAGACTGCGGAACTATAAATAATCCAACTCAGCTAAAATTTTTGCCAAAATTGCAAGAAATGTGGAAAAAACGTACCATAGACGATCTTTAACCGTTGATTGTGTGAATGTCACGTTGCTGCGCCACATTTCTTATTACTAAAGCTAATAAAATAGTAATATGATAAAATACTAATTGTAAATATTGTTGATCACTGTAATTTTCTGTTACAATACCACTTTTTTACAAACTTGTGGAGGTGGCCGGAAACTTTTGAGAACATGCGTTTTTCTTTATACTTAATTTTGTCAGTTAAATTTATTGATATTTACATGTTCTTCTATAAGTAAGTTCCAAACTATTATGTCAATAAAATGTATAAATATCACTTATAGATTCTTCTTCATATGGGTATATTTACAAATTAACTGAAAAGTTTTTGCTGGCCGGAAATTTTTGACCGCCACTGTATATAATTACGTGCATTACTTCTGAACCAGTATAACAAATATATATATCTTAAAAAAAGTTGTTTTAAGAAAATTATACGTATATATTTCAAAATTTTCAACACTGCAATCAACAACCCAGACCACATTTTTTTAATTAATCACAATTTCAGTTAATGACAAAAATCAATCAATTTTAACTGTAGAGCTTTTGAAACACGCACCAGAAGAAATATTTTATTGGGTATGAAAAAAATGTTTTCTGGAACAGAAAACGATATTTTGTAAATTCATGCAAGTCCATTTGCGGAGAGAAAATGAACAGATAATTAATCAAGTTTGAAATCCAATTTCTCTAATGAAATTAGTTCCTATAACAAAAGAAAAAAATAAAATAGATTACGAAAGTGTGCAGTTTTTGAAAATTTGTGATTAGAAAAATGTTATTTAAAAAATTCAAAAAGGAACATCATGGGAATGGAAGAATTAATTTTTTACAGGAATTAATTATTAAAACAGGTGGATTCTGTAAGAAATACTATAACGAAATTTAAATATATACTTTTAAAAATATACATTACAAGAAAATATTTCGGAGCTTGGCGAAATGCTTTCTTTTATAGATTATTTATATCAACTTCATATTTCATAGTTTAAAATTTAAGATTTTTTTTAATTATTACTTATTTACCTTTCGAACGAAAATGATAAATATATATTTAAAATTGTGTACTTTTACGAAAATAAATACTTATTTTCAAACACATATATTATAAGAATATTTTTCTGAGCTTTCCTATATACTTTCTTTTATAAATCCTTTCTACAGACTGACTATTTTATCACTCAAATTGTAAGCTTTTTTAATATATAATTACTTGATTGCTTTCTGAACAAGTATAACAAATATATATTAAAAAGATGTTGTTTTAAGAAAATTAAATGTATATATTTCAAAATTCTCAACATTGCAATCAAGAACTTAACTTAAAAAATTTCTTTTAATCAATCACGAATTCCATTACTGAGAAAAGTCGATTAATTTTAACTGTGAAGCTTTTGAAACACATATCAGAAGAAATCTTTTACTGGGCATGAAAAAAAAACTTTTCTGGCACAGAAAACGATATTTTGTAAATCATGCAATCTCATTTGTGGAGAAAAAATGAACAGACAATTAACCAAGTTTGAAATCCAATTTCTATAATGAAATTAGTTCTTATAATAAAAGAAAAAAAGAAATGGATTAAATAAAATATAAAACAAAAGTATGCCGCTTTTGGAAATTTGTGATTAGAAAGTAGTTATTTAAAAAAATTTATAAAGAACATCATGGGAATGAAAAGTTTAATTTTTTCAGTAGATTCCGTAAGAAATACTGCATATTAGATTCTCCCCTATGTTTAAAATTTTGAAAATGTTAAGCAGATCAAATTTTGAAAATGTTAAGCAGATCTACGACGATCATGAATCCTAAAACCCAAATTTACGCCCAGTTGCAAATTTTATATATAGACACACACATTTATATATAAATATGTATGTCTATCTAAGTATATATATGTATATCATTTTTTAATGAATATGATAATTTTCATAATTCTGTATAAATCTCTTCCAAACTAATCAGGAAAACCAGGGTCAGAAAATTTACATAAAATTTGTTATTAGACAAAAACGAACCAAAGATGGAAGTCATACTAGTTTAAGTAATAAATATATTTATAAGTATAATTATTTAAGTAATATTATTTATAACTTACATATTTATTATCTGTAACTAAATTTTTTGCAAGTGTTTATATACACTTTGATTCACTATTTTTTTTGAAGTGTGCAAGAACTTCACAAGAAAAAATATCTAAGTTCTTTAGATTTCGGAAAAATTATACTTTACAGCTAAAACATCAAAAGTACTCATACGATTTGGATTGAAAAATTGATGGTAGAGTATAAATGTAAGGTCATGTCTGGTAGACAGTTTCTTTTATAAAATTAATTAATTTCAGACAAAAATCGGAAAAAATTGCAAATGCTGTAATCTAAAAACTTTTAGTCATTGAATAAAATGTTTGTCTATTTATTGAGCATAACCAAGCGAATATCGATTCCAAATCTCATCACAATTGGTAAGATAATTGCTGAGGAGACGGTGTTAAAGATTGGCATATTTCCTTACTATTGAATCCGGTCTTGTTTTGCCTTAAATATGGGTCATTCCATAAACAAAGCGAAGGTCAGTTGTAGCTAATATGATGCAGTTTTTAATGAAATCCAGAATATAAGTAATTCATTTATGAGTAAAAGCAAAATAATAGGATTCATGGTTTATTTAAGTATTAAAACTTACATTAAAAGTTGACATAAAATCGAGATTTTATCTATGCACATGAAATTTCAAGTTTGATTATGAGCCTTCATAAGCAATATATCATTATTTTAATAATTAAGGCTAAATAATAAGTAATAGCTTGGAGTAGTTTATTAATTGTCTTTTTATTACGTAATGAAAAAAAAAAAACAAGTTTTGAAGGGAAAATGCAGCATCTCAACTAACTTGTTTAAACATTTATCTTATCAATTTAAAGCTATTTGCTATTATATATAAATGCGTCTATTTTAAATGTAGAAATGTCATTCTTGTCTTCATTTTTTTCGTCATAAGTATATGTTAAGTATTGTAGAATTAAACACTAAGTATATAGTAATCGCAAATCAGTATAAATGGCAGCACTGAATTGTTCCTTTAATCACCCTGTAAATTCACCCTTGTCTAATTTCTTTTTCTTTTTTTTATGAGATTGAAAATATGCTAGCTATCAAAATAAAAAAAAAAGTTTTGTGAAAAGCCTAGCGCAAATTTCAAGGTTTTTTTTTTTCTTTTCTTTTTTCTTTTTCTTTTTTTTTAATGCTTAAATAAAGCAAATACTACTTTACAAAATCAAGGCAAAAGGTGTTTGAAAATCTTTGAAATTTATGAGTCCTGGTGTATGAGAGGAATTGGTGTCTTAGTTGTGACTGACAATTCACCAGATAACCGCAATTTTCTTGTGACATTTATTAGATCACATATACCTAATATTTTTCTTGGCCCATTTGAAGTTACCTTTGTCTGATGCCATTTGAAATTATACATAATATAATATGCGTTCTATCAACATCATCAACAGGCAAAATCTTACAAAATCGAAAAAACACGCATATTGAACCATACGGGGATTACATTTCATAAGAGATTTAAAATAATCTGTTGAAAAACAGTTTTCTGATGTTCTGTTTAGAAATGGGAATAGTCGGAAAAAAGTCGGAAAAGTTGGGGATAAAACCCCAGAACTAAACCTATTTTTAAAGGAAATAAAATTATTACTGTATGACAAAAAAGTAATATTGTAAAAATATATATATTTTAAACAATGAAAGATTTAAATACTGATTTTCATAAAAATGACAAAACTACAATAATTTATTTCTTTAAACTAGTATCATTTACTTAACATTACTTATGTAATGGGATGCATGACTAATTTCATTTCATATTTCAGAGATAATGGCTCAGGTTGTTACATTAGGTTAATTGGTAATTAAACACGGAGTAGAAAAATCATTTCAACAGATACATGATGTAACAAACAATAGCGTTAAATAAGGTCTGAGTGCTACTATAAAAATTCTAAGACTAAAAAAAAACATTTAAAAGCAGGCTTTGTTTTTTTCTATTATAATATAGTCATAAAAAGTGAAAATAATTTTCCTTTAAAACAAATAAATGAAAAAAAGTTTATTTTTTAATATTATCTAAGAAAGTATAATTTATTTGGGAGAAACAATTATGAAAAATCAATTTTTCCAACTTTTCCGTTTTTTTTTTTTTTTCGAAAAAACCCGAGAAAAACCTTTTTTTTTCGTCACTTCAATTTTTTCGGAAAATCTACATCTCTAGTTCTGCTCCTTAAGAGTTTTATAAAGGTGTATGTTTATACAGGTTTTCTGCCATAAAGATCTGATAAAACATTATTCAATTTCCTAACAATGTTTTCATTTGTGTTATTCTGTTAGTAATTTTGTTGGAGTACATGATTTTCATGTTTTTGAATGTATTACAAAAACTGGGATTCAATTTCCCATTTACTTACGTATATATTTTTTATCACATATATCAAAGAACAAAGTTGTTAAATAAATATTTTATTAATTATTAAATGGGAAAATACTTTTTTTTGTATCAAACTTTAAAGCCTTTGTAAATCCAATCAGTTTAATCTTTAAAAAGATAATTTGCAAACTAAGATATTCCGTACTTTCAATTAAACTGATAAGTTTGAAGCTGAACAGCTATTTTGAAATTTGAATCTTAAAAATAATTTTATATAAACGACATTTTAACTAAGCATGCAGTTTGTTCTAGTTTGGTTTTCTCTTATTGTTGAGAAAGCCTTTCGTTGTTACTTGTTCCCATTGACATTTATTTTATCATTTTAAGGTTCAAGAAAATTTTACTCTTTAACTGTTTTATGTACAACTTCCAAAATTTGCACAACTAATGGATTTTCTAAATTGTTCAGTATTATTCTTGAACTAATAGCATCAATCACTTCAAAAACTGTTTTTCAATTATTAGCTATAAATTTTCATTGAATCAATAGAACTTCACTTTCAACTAAAACAGTTTTTGCTTAATTATGTTAGCACTTTAATTTGTACTGCTAGATAAAACTGAATAATTCCAACATCATCAGATAAAAATAATTCTACAGTAACACGAAGGTTTGTAGACCATTCAGTCATGCAAAGCATGTGCTTTAAAAATTACTATTCCACAGCAAAATTAGAAACAATATCCATTAATAAAAAATATTATCTTCCATAACTTCAAAAATGTTTGAAATTGTTTTGAAAATTCATGCTTCAATATATGAACATTATGTTTATAACATATTTTCATTTTGAATGATACAATATAATTTTTAACAAACTTTTTTTAAAACCAAAATAATAATCAATAGCATTAAATTAAAATTTTATGTTTCTTCTATGTGAACAACCACCTCATTTCTAAATCTTTAATTTATTTATCCTAATTTAACTAAGCTATATTCCATTGAGGTTCATTGCCGGTGATTAACTCCGCTTTCTTAACCTAATTTTAAGAGAATATGTCCTTGTTAAATTGTCAATGAATTTTATGTTTGTGAGAAACTTCATATATGATAACTATTTTAATAAATTCAAATATGCAATTTTTGTCAACAATTTACATCATGGATATTTGTGATCCTTGATTACCAACTATTTGTTTTTGTAATACAGGGTATATCAGGATTGATCAGTCAAAGTTGGCGGGTAGGTAGAAAATAAAAAAAGAATATTATATCAAATAAGAGTGCATGGGCGCAAACGATCACATGTCATTGTTGAGTGAGCTAGTATCTACGACTTTTGATCAGGCGCAAAAATATCTGACAAATACATTACAATATCGACATTCGATAAAATGAATTTGCATGAGTAATTCGAATCATTTAATTTCAAGGTGACTGTGGACATTAAAAACCAAATCCCTTTACTTTTATAGGATTCATTTGAAAATTTGCAGATGTACTAATGGTAAGAGCAAATAGTTATATTCAAAGTTTGATGATAAAATAATAAAAAGTTCAAAAATTATTCATTTTTTAAATTTTTAAAATAACGAAGAATTGTTATATTTTAACATGTGCCATGCGCATTTCTATAACATAAAATACGGCAATATTTACTCATGAAATACTTTTATATATTTCGAGGGAAGTTGGCAAGAATTGTAAAAGTATGTTGAATATATAAGTAGACAAAAAATAATTTGTTAATTGTACATCGTTTTTCCAAAAATGTAGCTATATATTTTAATACACACATGAATTTCCGCATTAAAATATTCCCGAAATGCTCATTTTTATGCTACCATTTATTTATAATTTTACAGAGAATATAAAGTATAAAATTTAAAAGAATATTATAATTAGGAATGCGCATGAAACATTTTAAAGTTTAGAACTGTGCGAAATTTTCAATTTTAAGAAAACAGCATTTAAGTAAAACAAAATTCAGGTTTTTACAAACATAAAAGCTTATACTTCCACCAAGAAGCGTTAGAATTGAAAATTTCTTTTTGTTTGAGATAAATTTCAGCAACTAGTTTCATTATTCTCAAAAAGAAAAAATTCTATTTTTTTTTTGTCACATTTTGTGATTTTAAATGTCTACAGTCGCCTTAAAAGAACTTTTAGAAATGCATGTTACTGACGGTGTGATACTGGAAAACAGCTGGAGAGCTGCGCAAATACTTGCAATTGGATCAGTATCTCAATTCGTGCAAACTTCAAACTCAAATGTTTGCACATCGTTCATCAACAAATGAAAAAGAATGCAAACATACCTCTTTTCAGTATCCGGTAAACTATGTAAGTTTTTTTTCTATTTTTTACCTTTTAATCAATTTTGATTGAACAGTATTTATTATGCACACTGTATAGTGTATACTCTTTCTCCAAAAATTTAACAAATAGACAGTACTGATGTAGTATGTAATCTACAGCTAAATATAATTTTCACATTTCAGAAGATGCATCTGAAAACAGTTTTTTATGAAAAGCCCTCACATGTGCACCACAGTGATTGCAGTACTACTGAATTTCATGTATTTTTGAATTTCTATGAAACGAAATTACTGGATCAAATTATTTTTTGTTTCATTTATAGGTTATACTGATTGAAGCAGTCCCGAATTTCAAGTACCTTTTCGATTCTTACATAAATATAATTGTTGCGCCAGGTGATTTTTCCTTTTGTAAATTTCGGCGTAAAATAATCACGCATACGATGCTTACATTAACCGAATTTCTTGTATTTTTGTATATAACATTTTCAGAATTATCGTGAAAAATTCAAAAATAATTGATGAAGTGTACAAAAAAATATATTTAGGATGAATCTCAGTGGTGCACATTGTTGCATGATGGGGACAAAAAGGGTCCCCAGATTGTTAATTGTTGCCCCTTTTTTTAAATAGAAATATTCGGCCTGTTTAAAAATAGATGAAAAATACTGAAAACGAAAGCGGATTATACTATTTTTAAAAAGTGATAACAGTCAAATAATCTGAATTTAAAAAGTCCCCAATCTGGCAACACTGGTTGTGGATTACATAGTACACAGATTTTACGAATATTCTAATTGTAATCCACAATCCTACTAATCTTGATTTATTCAATACAGAGATTTATTTACGTGATAGAATGTTCTAGTGATGGGCGATTCTGGAAATTTTGAGAATCGATTAAAATCGGCATCGTATGAAACAACATCGATCATAATAAGAATCGATTTCTCAGTTCTAGAATCGATACTAGAATCGATATTTCGATATTCATACTCACTCAGAGAAGATCCAAATTATTAATTCCTAAACTTAGACAATCAGCAGGACCTTTCACCCCCCCCCCAATCCCCATTTAGGGAGGCATAGAATTAAGCTATTGCAGATTTTAGAGTCGGATAATCAGAATTTTTTAATTTTAAAATGATTGTCACTTATGGTTGTCACTCAAAAACTTTGACAAATTTGAGAGACATAACTCAACTAATAACAACACTGAGTAACTTAGCATTAAACCGAGGATAAAGAGTGCCAAGAGCATTTAACTAGGATGGGGAACAAGGAGTATAGATATTTCTTTTTCTAATGCCAACCAAATGTTACACGAGATAGGTTAGAAGAACAAAAAATATGTCCCATACCCAGGGGGGCAGGTAAACCCCACTCTTGACGGAAGAGCGACCATAGCCCAAATGTATCTTTTCTCGAAGTTTCAAAATGAGGATTTATAATAAAAAAGAACGGGTATTGGACATTTTAAAAATTGCATGCATACTTTGAACGGCCCCTTTAGTAATGATTGGCGAGGAAGGTGAAGCGAGGGATTAGAACGGACGAACTTAAAAAAAAATAAACTAATAACCCAAATAACTGAGCTTCTAAACAAAAATATAGTGTTTAACTTAGTGTTGAATTCACTTGGTGGCCCGCGGGGAACATGCACTCTTTGAAACTATAAAAAGTGCCAAGAGCGTGTAACTAGGTCAAGAGAGGGGTAGTAACAGAAAAAAAAACGAGGAGATAAAAGTTTTATAACGATGTTACATGAGATGGTGTGGAAGAAACAAAAAATATCCCCCCCCCACCCAGGGGGGCAAGGTAAATCCCAAACGGACAGAAGGGCGACCCCGGCCCTTTGTCTGTTTGTTGAGGTTTCAAAATATGAATTTAAACGAAATAGAACGAGGATTAGACTTTTTTTTAAACACAGTCATAATTTGAATGATCCTGTAAGTTAAGATTGGTGAGAAAGGGGGGGGGGATTAGGACGAGTGAACACGAAAAAAAAAATAGTGGCACTCTAAGAGTGCCGACAGAAGTGAAACCTTGAACAATTACGTGTGTATATTTTGAATCGTCAGGAAATACTTTTAAATGAATAAAAAAAAAAAGATTCTATAATATTAAAGAACATATCAATACCTATAAAAAAAAACCGCCCGATACCATATGTCCAGCTATTGTAGTTAACTCACTATAACTACTTTCTTACATTTTAAAACGCTATAAATACACCAACCAAAATTAGCCATACTATCGATACCTTAACCCTTATCCAAATAAATCATTTTGTATTAATGCCTGTTGCAATATCTGTAGATTACTTTTTGAATTATTCAAATCGGACATTCCATTCAAAAGATGTTACGAATTTAAAGATGACAATCTAAAGAAATTATAGAGCTGCTGAGCACTCAGTGGCCAATAAGCTTAGGGATTACGTGTGCAATCAAAGGTTTGCGGGTTCGAACCCCAGTTTCGCTGATATGTATCAATGTTTTTTTTTTCGAAGAAGTTTGAAAAATTAAAATTTTAACTCATTATGGACCCGTAGTAAGACCTAAAATGATGAGAGAAAATTTCTTATGCTAGATCTGTAATGTATGAAGCATAAGCTTTTAATAGACATATTGTATCAATAAATGAGAAAAAACCCCTTCCCCCCCCCAAAAAAAAAAGTCCTATAGGGAAAACCGGGAAACTGGAATAGCAAAATAAACGGCGAGAAATGATTAGCTATACTAGAATTTTTCTCCCCTCTGTAACTCCTATAGAAGCAAAGTTATAGTCTTTTAAAGATTAAAATGAAGTGAAGAAATAATCTAAATTAGGGAAGTGATCGACAGGGGGGGAAGGGGCCCACAGCTCTGGGGGGGCCATGTAGCTTAAACTTTTAAGTTAAAAATGGTAGAGAATTAAATGAGTAAAATTTTAAGGTGTATATTGGGGGAGGGTGCAAGCCCCCCCTCAACATTTTTTTGTTTCTTTTGAAGAAACAAAAAAATATACCCCCTCCCGGCGGGGCGCGGATAAACCCCAAACAGGCGGAAGGGCAATCCCTTATTTATTTTTTGTGAAGGATTTAAAATGTGGATCTAAAATAAAATAGACCGAGATTTGGACATTTTTAAAACTGTATGCATATTTCGAACGGCCCTTAAGTTAAAACTGACGCGGAAGGGGGGGGGATTAGAAGAGACGAGCGTGAAAATTAAAACATAATAAATTAATACTTCAAATAACTTCAAATATGGACTTCTAAACAAAAATGTAACGATTTAACCTAGTGTCGAATTAATGGGGTGGCCCGCAGGGGATACCACCCCCCAGAAGTTATGAGATTTTATGCTTTTTAATGAAAAAATTGCGATTCCCCCTCTCTTACAGATCTGTAAAACATGATGCCTTCCTCCGGAGTCGCGGGAAAAATACCTGCATTCAACACTGATTTAGCCTAGAAAAAAAATCCATTCTTATACGTAATTTTACATCAATACTACCAGTAAAACAATAAAATTGGAAAAATCAATTCGATCTAAAACGTGGATTGATTTAAAGTAAATCAAAAAAAATTACAATTGGTATCCAAGAATCTTCCAAAATGCGCTTTCAATTTTAGTAAATCAAAATGAAATCGATACCAAAGATCGAAATCGAATCTAAAGATCGACATCGAATCTAAAGATCGAGATCGAATCTAGAGACCGACATCGAATCTAGAGATCGAAATCGAATCTAAAGATCGACATCGAATCTAAAGATCGAAATCGAATCTAAAGATCGACATCAAATCTAAAGATCGAAATCGAATCTAAAGACTGATCTTACGGCAGAATCGATTTTACATTTTTGCTTTCTTTTGTAACTTTACAAGAAGAGAGTATTAGATTCGTGAAAATTTTCGACTTCCCGTTTTCGATGGATTTATATATTTTAGAAGGTCTTTAACACGATTTCATGGTTTTTAAGAAATATCTGTCTGTGTGTGTGTCTGACACTCTGTGAGTCTGTATATAACAAAAATTTCTGACCATTCTATCTCAAGAACTAATGTACGGAATTCCTCAAAACTTTAGACTTAGTTTGACCTTGATATAAACTGAATCTAATTAATTTTTGGTGCATATAGCCTAACAGGTGGCGCTATTATGCTGCATTTTCAGCTATATCTGAATAACGAATGCACGGATTTTCATCAAATTTCAGATCCATTTAGTACTTTCTATGAATTGATGTTTTTTGCATTTTGATATTTTCCCATCTCAGATGGCGCTGCTATGCTGAATTTTTCACAATTTCCTCTCAATGCCATGTGAAAGAGGGGGGGGGGGCGAAAGGAGGCGGTCGTCTCGAGCGCGGAAAATTAGGGGGCGCCAAATTTTTACTACTAACATCACTTCCAGTCTATCACAAGAAAAAGTTAATATGGGGGGAGGCTAAATTGGAAATTTGAACTGGGCGCAGTTCTATTTTAGCACGCCCCTGTTTCCATTTTAGCTTTATCTCAAGAACTAATAAAACGGACTTTGATAAAAATTTAGATTCAATTAGTCCTTGATATTATTTGATGCTAATTACATTTTGGTGGAAATCGCTTAAGAGATGGCGCTGCTATACTGCATTATTCATAATTAACGCAATAGCGCTATCTCAAGAACGAATTTTTATCAAAATTCAGATTCAGTAAATCCCTGACATAGATTAATGTTGCTTAGATCTTGGTGTAAATTGCCCTACAGGTGGTGCTGATATGCTGCATTTTTTATGATTTCGCAATAGCTGTATCTCGCGCTTTCA
This sequence comes from Maratus speculifer, assembly GCA_964019185.1. Taxonomy (NCBI): domain Eukaryota; kingdom Metazoa; phylum Arthropoda; class Arachnida; order Araneae; family Salticidae; genus Maratus; species Maratus speculifer. Next base: position 213,276,395 of record OZ025291.1, on the reverse strand, counting down.
TGGATTTTCATCAAAATTCAGATTCAGCTGGTACCTGATAAAAATTGATCCTGATAAATTTTTGGTGTACATCACTCAACAAAAAACGCTATTTTGCAAGAAGGGGGGGGGGTGGTTCTGAGGTTTCTTTAATTCTTCTATCTTAGAAACTAATACACTGAAATTTTGGAATTGGCACATCCGACTATTTTATCTTCGACTTTTGAAGGAAAATGAAAAATATATTACCTTCAGAGAAATTGATTAAAAATTTTAAAGTATCGATTAAATCGAGTTGGCCTAGTATCGATTAAATCGATTTCAAAAATCGAAATCGCCCATCACTAGAATGTTCTTCATTTTGAAGGCAAATTATTTTAACGGAAATCAGCGGTACTCTGAAAATTCATATTGCAGATAAATTATTCATACCATTTCCATTGATCTAACATCTGAACTCTGGTGCTTATTCTGTTTTACATTTTGCATTAACTAATATGTATATATGAATAGCTGAAATTAAAAAAAAAATCCCACATTTCAGAGATATACAGGGTGTCCGAAAAGTCTGGAAACGGTCGAATAATTCGAGAAATACATATGAGATTGAAAAACGTAAATATACGTGTTAAATATTTTTAAATAAGCTACTCAGTGATACCAAATTTGACCTTCGCAACCGATCCCCTGGGGGTCAGAGGGGGTCCAACTTTGAAATCTTAAATTATAACCCCCATTTTTTATTGCAGATTCGGATTCTACGGACAAAAATACGTAACTTTTGTATTTGATGTGTATTTCAAATCCTCGTTTATCACGGTGTATTCGAGCATATTAAATCGATACATATTTCGGCTTTTCCAATGGGATTTTCCCTAATCGAAACTGATTGGGCAGAATTTTTGACGTCAAATTCCCCGTCATTTGCAGAAATAGCGTTTCCTGAAAATCACCCGTGGCGATTATTTCAATAGTGCTACACTGTTAAAAATCTGACCCATTTGCTGCAGCGTCACTCCACAGCTATTATAGAATATCTCTTTTGTGACCAATGAGAGTGCTCCATAACACAGTAAAGTAATCGTTTTCTATAAAAGTGGTGGAGTGACGATGCAGCAAAAGTGTCAATTTTTTCCAGTGTACTTTACTGTGTTATGGAACATTCTCATTGGTCATGAAACAGATATTCTATAAAAGCTGTGGAGTGACGCTACAGCAAATGGGTCAAATTTTTAACTGTGTGTAGTACTATCGAAATAATCGGCATGGGTGATTTTCAGGAAACGCTATTCTTGCAAAAGACGAGGAGTTTGATGTCATAAATTCTCCCCAATTAGTTTCGATTAGGGAAAATCCCGTTGGAAAAGCCGAAAAATGTATCGATTTAATATGCTCGAATACACCGTGATAAACGAGGATTCGAAAAATACATCAGATACAAAAGTTGCGTATTTTTGTCCGTAGAATCCGAATCTGCAATAAAAAATAAGGGTTATAATTTAAGATTTCAAAGTTGGACCCCCTCTGACCCCCAGGGGGTCGGTTACGAAGGTCAAATTTGGTATCACTGAGTAGCTTATTTAAAAATATTTAACACGTATATTTACGTTTTTCAATCTCATATGTATTTCTCGAGTTATTCGACCGTTTCCAGACTTTTCGGACACCCTGTATATAACTTTATACGTAGAATGTAATTTAGTAACTCTGTTATCCAAGTATACAAACAGCTATGCAATTTTAACATTCATTTTCATTGAAATGTGAAAAATACTTAAAAAGTCTTATTATTTTTTAAACAATTACGCAGATAAGTAAAAGTATCATAAGTACTGAATTACTCTTCAATAGAGGGAAAAAGTGCACAGGTAGGCATTTTTTCGTGTGATATCATTAGAAATCAGTTTGAGTAAAAAAATTATAAAAGTATATCTACATATCGGTTTTTAATGGAGTTCCATTATTTGCCATATATTTTCAGCTGTCTATTTGGCAGATTATAATAAGGATATGTTATAAGTAAGATTATTTCATTAAAATGTATTCCTTATTGTCGGCTCAGAAAACAGAATTTGTAGAACTTTGATATTTTAAATTTAAAATAATCTTCGATTCCCTTCATATTGTCAATTTTATATACACGTAAGTGGACCGTCAAACACTGTACTCATCGATTTTGATAATTTCTGAGTACGTCTAAGTGTTTTTATCCCTAACTATGCTAGAGAAAGGATTTCTTCAATTTTTAAGAAATTTTGTGTCCAAATTTTGCATTTATTTTAAACACTGAATTCGTGAAGTTGCGGTAAAGTACTTGCATGCTGGTCAGAGGGCGAATGTTCGATGCTGCCGTTTGACTTTTTAATCTTTTAAATTTATTTTGCATTTTTTGACAATGAGTAAGTCTTAAACATAATTATAGATTGTTGCTATTATTAGCCCCTCCCCATAAAAAAACATTTGTTTTTTTTTCTTTAGTGTTTATATTTTATTTGTAATATCTAAAATAACGTCTCAACAGACAAAAATCAAAACTATTTTATCTCTAGATAACTGTATATTTATTATTATTTGCTTTTTTATATCTTTATATTTTAAGGAAAACTTTAAAATCTACTTTAAGAAATTTACTTTATATACAGGGTGTCCACTCTCAACGGTGACCAATGGCTAATTTCTAAACTGTTAATCATAGACATATAGTTCCAATTGCAAAAATGTTTTAAAAAAGGGAAAGAACTGTTTTTCAAGCGATTTAGGTGAAAAAATTTTTTTATTAAAAATTACGAAAATTAACTTTTTATACGGTTCCTCGGTTCTATTAGTGATATTTACTAAAACTTTTCCATCACACCCTATCAAGCAATACAAAAAAGGTCCCATTCATCTAACATTAAAATTGACCGAGTTATGAAACTTAAAAATTCATGATTTTAACCACTTTTCTGTAGTTGAAAACGAATGAGTTGTAATAAGTTTGCAGGGATCGTATACTAAGTGCTCAAATTGTTTTAAAGGACGTCCATTTCCAACGCTGTCCAATATTTCATTCCTAAAGCATTTGTCACAGACATATAGTTCCAATTACAAAAATGTTTTAAATGAGATAAAGAAATATTTTTAAAGCAATTTAACTAAAGATGCTCTCACTACATAAGTTTTACGGTAGTGTTAATTATAATTAATTAACTTCTAGATTGGTTACAATAGTTGAAGACGTGAGTTTTGAAATTCTCTTTATCGAGAAGATTAAATTTTAGGAAATCGCAATTTTATTCTGAAAAAAGTGTGTTATTTTGTTAAGCTTTTATATTCCTTAAAGCGTTCGTATGTATGTTTCCCTAGTTCAAAATTTCTATTCAAATTTTAACTCACTTCCAAATATCCGATCGAGGTTCAGTTTGCACACTTATTTAAATCCAGTGACAATGAAATATTAATAAAATTTTTGGTACGTAACATTTATCTATTTTATAGGACTACACAAAATTCTGTTAGGTTAAGTAATCTAATAGAATTTTAAATGTATGTCATTTTGTAACAAATTGTGACTGTTGCTTTTCATAATTTAAATTGAGAAAATTTCTGTTATTTTTTCACTTATATTTTTAGTACAAATTTTGCTTTAATATGTAATCATTAACATAAATTTAAAAATAATATTGTAAAAATTATTTTACTCCCAATGTTTAATGTTAAATTTTATATCTTGCGTTTATTTTTATTTCCTGTAAATTTGTGACTGACCCCTAATTTTCAGAAAAAAAAGACGCTTCAACTTTAAACAGCTATTACTCGGTTAGTTTTAATCGCAGAGAATGGGACTTTTTTTGCATTACTTGTTAGAGTAGTGGTAGAAATTTACTAAATATCACTTATAGGACCAGGGGACCGTATAAAAAGTTAATTTTCGTAATTTTTTAATAAAAATTATTTTTGGCCTAAATTGCTTGAAAAAAATTCTTTACCTTTTTTAAAGCATTTTTGTAATTGGAACTATATCTCTATGACTAACAGTTTAGAAATTAGCCATTGGCCACCGTTGAGAATGGACACCCCGTATATTTAAAGAAATTTTTTTCATTTTGAGTAAATTGTAAATAATAATTCTGATGTTAAATATTTCAAATATATTTATCGTTAGATAATTCTAACAGCATATCTTTCAAGAGGATTTAAAATGTAATGGCAGCAATGCTCATGTGTAAATTTAACAGTTGTATAATTTTTTCAATCTTTTCAACATATATTTATCTGTAAAGTTCAAACGTGGCATATTTTTTCCTTTTTATGAATAAAGATTGTAAAATTTCATTTCAAAGAATTTTTGCATTCTAACCATTAATGATCAAAAAAAATCTCATCTGGGAATGCAAAAGACATAAGCGGATTCCACATAAAATTTATGCTAAATATAAAAAATAAAATGTTTTTGTAAGAAATCTCCAGCTGGAGATTTATAATACTATGAGAATAAATATTTGTTTCCTTTTATTGATATCTTTTTAAGGTCTTTTGTAGACAAGTATTAGATAAAAAATTGTGCTATATGAGATTATTTTCCGAATGATTATTTCGTATTGAATATCTTTACTATAAGTTTCACATGATTAATGTCATATTTACTAAACTAAAATGTCAATGTCAGTAATGATAATAGTTTTTGTGTTTCATCACTTAACATATTTGACTATATTATAAGACATTTTAATACGTTTAAAGCAAATCAAATATTAATTTTTTTTTTATTTTCTTGATTGTTTTCTAGTCAATTAAATATATCTTAATATATTTAAAACAAATCAAATATTGAAAAGTCATTTATATTTGTTATTTACTTTTCGGGTCAATTAAATGCATTTTTATAGACAGTGTGAGAAAAATATGTTATGCATTATTTCAAAACTATGTTTAAAATATAAACATATCAAAAGTAAATAATAATCATTCAAAAAGAAAAAAAAAATTTCTTGATACAAATTTGTTTAGATTTTAGTCAGAATAGGTGATAATGTAAAAAATTCGAGGCTGCAGAAATTCCTAATAATGCTTAAAAGTTATAACAAGTATTATATAACAAATATTTTAATACATTAAAACACACATCAAACAATATTCTCCTTATACTATTTTGTAATGGAATACTTTTGTGTGGCCCTGCAAATCAATAACAAATATTCTTTGCATCACACATTGTACAGAATTTATATTATGGTATATACTTCATAAATTCATATCACATTTATTATGTTTGGAAGAGTGTAACACCATTAAAATGCATTTTAAACTTTTTTTCCTATTGACCGTAATGTAATGGAATACTATTGATTGTCCCTGTAATTGAAATATTCATCCGATTTTCATAAAATTTTAAAAGACTCGACGCCATTATGCAGTAATTATGTATTTTAAATTTGAAACGATACAGTTTGGTAGTTTTTGTGTTGTTATATGCAGAAAGACGAACAGACGGACGGATTAAACGGACGACTATAGATACTACTTATTTACATAATTTACATTACGAACGCACCTAAAAAATACTTTCCAGATAAGAATTTATTTTACTGTGAAAATGCACTGTCTTAAAAGTACACTATTTCAAAATAAATCATGTCCCTTTATGGATTTCGTTCTGTCATCGCTAATGGTTCAATTTTTATTCTATAAAAGAATAGACGACTATACTATATCGAGTTTAAATCCCTTTGGAGTAAACAAAGCTTAACTCGGTATCTAATGCATAATCCATTTCCAGAAAAGTATATTCTTTTTACTATGATTTCAGTCACTTTTTTTAACAATCTTCATTATTTTTCCTTTTTTCTTACCCATCTTGCAATCTCTTTGAAAATCGAAGAAAAAAAAAATTCGACGGATTTACTCGTTTTTGACACTGGCGATTACGAAAAACATATAAAAAAAAATCCCGTCCGTCTGTCTGTCTGTGTGTCTGTAAACGCTCTGTATTCTGAACAAATTGAGTTGAGACTTGAAATTTGGTATGTACTTAGTATGTAAGAAAGTAAAGAGGCGTATTTAATATCAGTACCCTTGATTATCTGGAACTATTTTTTTCGGACTCTCGAATTATTCGTTCTGATGAAAGGTACATATTTTTTTCTATTTTTTTTTATTTTAAGTACTGATTGTAAAAAACAATAAAAAATATGCATTTTGCATAACGAATAACATTGATCGGATAATTAGTTGTCGAGACATTCATAATCCTATTAGTAGTAGGAAAATAACAGTACGGGCTCAAGCGCAGGCGGCTACTACTCCTATTTTCCACATTCTTCGATTTTTCATGATTCTGTATTTTATTTAAATTTCAATTCAAATATATATTTTAATTGTAGATGAGACATCCCCGTCAGTAAACTGTTAGTTAATAGATTTATTATTTTTGGAATATTAAGGATGTTTCTTTTATTCTTGTTTATTACGTCGATCAAAAAACTATCGGCAAACTATAAGATTAAATGCCAATAATAGTTTATCGTAAATGTCACACGTACTTGACATTAAATAAGTTACATGTGTTTGTATATAACTGATTCTTAATTTGACGTTTTATTTGTATTTTTATTAATCTCTTATTAATTTATTTGTTCGTTATTTAAAATAAAAATTATGCCAATTTGTATGATTTACGAGTAGTTTGATGACTTATATGTCGAAATGGTTAGATGGGATAATCAATTTGCATGCGCAATTCTGTAATAGAGCATTAACGTATTAAAAATATTAAATACACGTTTAAATTCTTTTTTGGAATTATAATTCATTTTATAAATAGTTTACACGTGTTTTATTTTGATATTTTATAGTATGCATATCCATGAAGGTTAAGTATTACGGTGGCTCCCAAAGACTAGTTTATTTTTCATTTATGATATTTGTTTAAGTACTACGTTATAGTTATTTCAGCATTGCAAAATTGTTATTGAGCAAGTTTTACTAATAAACAGTTCCTATTGATAAGTGAAGAAACAGTGGATAAATAAGTGATTTTGTCGCAATTATAATTTTATTTTCCAAGTGTATAAATAACGCTGTATACTTTTGAAGGTAAATTTCCCTGCTGGAAACAGTTTACCGTTATTAGTTTAGGGACACTTTTCCTAATTTCAAAAACTGACGTTTTTTTAATACTTCAAGCATATATTGTATATATTTTAAATACTTTATTATATTGCGCATTTGACTCCCATCTTAAGTATCTAGTTAAAACAAACAAACGATAATTGAGAGAAATAATGTGAAAAAATGCTTGAGTTGATTATGTTCTATTAAATATTTCCTTTACAGTAATTGGATAAAAATAATTAATTATTGAATGACGAAGTCGCTATGTCACCATTACTTAGTTATTCTAAAAAATAAGTTTTCCAAACTTTGTCGAATAACAGCGGTATTAAAAAACATTTTTTTATTATTATTACTATTTAGAGAAACTTGCGTTTCTCGGTATTTTGTTTCTGCTGTTAATAAAGAAAGTTTTCAGCACTATTACAATTAGCAGAGCAAGATGAGCTCACATTCTCAAGACGTTTATAGAAAAAAAAACTTGATAAAAAAAGAAACCTGGTCTTAATTTTTCTTTTTTTAATTTTCGCCCTCCTTTGCAAAGAAAGAAGCAAACTATTTCTGTAAGAAATAATCTATAACCAGTCAAAGTAGGAATAAATTAGCATTCCGTTAGGAAAATCGTCATTATTAAATAGAAGGCCACACTTTGAAACCTGAAAATCATTTCTAATTTCCTCAGATAAAGAATGCAGAATAGAATTGCTATGAGAATGTGAAAATGCACACCCATTGATTTTTTTTCTAAACACAAAGAATCCCTCTTTTCAAACAGGTCGATGCCTGGCTAAAGAGAATGTAAAAATATTTCTTGTCACTAGACTTAGTGGCAAGTAATCGCCTTACACCCAGTAAATATGAAAATAAATATATACTCATTTTCAGAAGGCATTCCTTGATAAAATAACATAAAAATTACTCTTCATTTAAAAGGGCTAGAAATTCTAAAATTCTTCGAAGACAATAATTTGGTTGTTAATGCTTTAATTTTAGTTAAATAGTCAGTTTTTAATAGTTATTGCTTTGGTATTGCTGGTGGCCATTGCGTTGCAAAAATATATCATTAAAAGTTATTTTCCAGGCTTTAAAAGCTAATGTTACATAGATTACGCCGCTCCTGCCATTAAGTATGCCATAAACTTCGCATATTTCAGGTTTAATATTTCGCCTATTTCCGACGATTTTTTCGTAAATCATTATCGGCAATGCTTTTATAATTCTGATAGCTACCTCCAGCGCTCCTCAGCATCTTTTCTGAATGCCAGTAAATCAAAATTTGTGTGCAACTGAAAAATGCTCTTTTCTCAAAACCTATGGGAACTAGAATAATTGCTGTAATTTTCCTGCAAGGTTTAAATTAAAGTCCCCTATTGCTAATTTTTTTTTATAATTTTAGTTTTAGTAGATTCAAAAATAGATGGAGGGGGGGGGGGGGAGAAGTGAATATATTTTCACTCTACATTTCGACAATATCAATAAAAATATAATACGTAAATTAAATAAAACGTGTTTTTGTGTGCAGCGTTACGAAAGATTTCGCACGTTTCCCCATAATATATTCAAAGAAAAAATGTATTTTCGAGTAAATTAATTATCACTTCTACATTTTTTTCCCGAAATATATGTATGAATGTTTAAAAACCTATAAATATGTTGGTAAATAATCTTTATTACTATCCCAATTTGAACTTTCCACTTTCCATAGTTTACGAGTAAAATGGTTATAACAAACAGACATATAAGTGATGTTAAAATGGTTATGTTTTCACATTTTAAGGACAGAATTCTAAAAACTATATTTTTACATATATTCAAAAAGCAATCATACTCGTACTTAAAACAATTTTATAATTTCTAAATAAAAATCCGAAGAGAAAATCAAAATGAAATTTTTTATTGTATTGTTTGTTTATTACGATTCAATTTTTTTCCAAAGCTTTTATTTCTTTTTACGGACGATAGAAAAAATGATAGCTAATTAATTTTATAAAATTGCTTTACATAAAAAGTTGTGGCTACAGAATAAAAATACAAAATCCTCGAAGGATTCTATCTTCTTTATAATGAGAAGGAAAAATCACGCTAACTTAAGAATATAAGTTAAGAGCTAATTTTTTCTTAGCTTTTTCAATTTCTAGTTTACCTGAATTTCAAACAAAATTCCTCGTATTACAAAAACTAATTTCATTAGCCACATGGGTTCTGTATTGTCTTTATTTTATTTTTTATTATAGCAAATAAAGATAGAAAATTAACAGAACATCTTTTTTATTTATTTTTATTTATTTTGTATTTCGAGTGATATCTTTTAAAGAATAAAAGACTTATATCGATTTATTTTAACAATCCTTCAACTGATTTAGATTATATCCACGAACAGTTATTCAATTCAAAATTGATTAAGAAAGTCTTTTTAAAACAAAGTTCTTTAAGCAATATTTCAATGTTGATAACAAAAAAAGAACCTTTAATACAACGAACAATGCAAGATCTAAAGTGCCATTTTGATGGATAATTAAATAATTAAATAATGGTATTAAAGCCTTTAAAATGAGTCTAAATCGATATTAAACAGAAAAATTAGTAAAAAAAAATTACTTCGAAAGTATATGCGATTTTTATTTCTGTCTTTATCTTTTTATTTTCATTAAAAGTTTTTAAAAATTAGTCTAAATTGATAAAGTTCTAAAATTTAACAAAAATTACTTCAGAAATATATACCATTCTTATATTCAGAAATATATACCATAAAATCTAATAATTATTTAACAAGAATGATTTTATTTTTTTATTCTTAAGTTATCTAATTATAAGAACAGCATCCTTATTTATTACAAACAGTTGAGAAAACATTTTTTATGCTAATGTCAACAAAAACGGCATAAAAAGCCAATAAGAATAGAATTTAATACAATATGATTGTATTCCAAACAGTATAAACGCAGTCTGCAATTAAGTGCTTAAGAAAAGTACTGGTAGATGGTGAACGAAAAGAAAGTTTTTTTGCAGGTGAAAATTACTTTTAACATAATTTACATCTAAAATTGTTCTACAGGTTACACTCGTTAATGCCTGTACAGCCACAAAAATAATATTTTGGAAATATCCTGTTTTCTCCTTAACGAATCTGTGAGTTACTTATGAGAAAAAACCCAGTATGTGTTTGGGTAGAAAAATTAAAAGCTTCCGCCACTCATTAGATGTCAATCGCCATTTTTAGACGATTCGAGCCATTCTCTTCTTGCTATTTTTCTTTCTAAATGAACTTGATAGATACAGACTTTAGACTGAATCCTGAAATTCTTAAGAAAACATGGCTATAATAGGTACCACAGAAGCAGAATACTGAATAGACATCATTTTCTCTTCCAGTTTAAATCCATACCAAAACATTGGGATCTCCCGGATCTCAATCTTTCCCTTAACACCGTTTTATTGAGAATATTCTCTAGAAACGTACGTCTTGAGAATATTCCTACATAATATTTTCCTATGTCTTTTATTATCCCTAGTATTTGGTTTAATTAACTGAAGCTTGTGTAAAGCACCCCTTCTTCTTTCAGTCTTGATAATTTTTCATATTTTGTTGTCCTCTCCCCGTTTTTCTTCCCTCTCTATGGTTTTTCCGCGTGGTGATTCTTGTTGAGTTTTTTCCCCCGTGTTTTCTTTTTCCTTTTTGTCCCTCATGTTTTACCTTCATCTCTCCTCGAACTAGATAACGTGCTTATTTCAGTTCAAATATTTCATTTCCCTTGAAAAAGGCCGAGTAATTCGATCGAAACCGTCAGAATAATTTTATCATTGTTTCTAATGTTTAAACGACATGCAAAATTTCTATCTTCAAAATTTTAAACTGCTATATTTTATCGCATTGTACACTGTTTTAGCAAATTTAAAGATAAAAATTCCGAGCTTTTCTCAATATATATATATATGTTTCACTATATTCATACATTCTATATCGTGCGCATAAATGCAATACTTGATATACAGGGATATACAAAAGAATTCGTAAAAGTTACAGAGTATGAGCGTGAATTATTTAAAAGTGGCTTATAAATGTGTAATTCATTTTACGCTGAATGGCATATACTTTATTTAGAAATGTTTGTAGGATGTAGATAAAATGATATAGAGAGCTACGCAAACAAATGAATACACGGCCGTCTATGGACGCTAATTTCTGGAATTGAGATATCAGTAGTTTCAATAGTGTCTGTCGGACGTTCCTCTCAGCCCGCACAACTTTGAAGAACGTCCGTGGTAATTATAGCTACCACCACCGATATTATTAGGTGATATCGGTCACCCACTGTGAGGATTGTGTAAATGAATACTGACGTTGTCAATTAACTGAACTAACAGTTTATTTATACTATATGTACACAAGAAATACACTATTTACAATTATATACAATTACAACTCGGATATAAATGATCCAGTTCAACAGTAAATTAAATACCTTAAAAAGTTGGCTGTGTACTGTTCAAATTACACCTTCTCCCTCACACTCAATGCACGTTAGATTCACTTTACCGGAGATCAATTTCGAATCTCCCAACACATAGATACTCGGCTTACACTATCCGGCCCAGAGCACTACAAACCAGGACGTCTGTGTCCCTTGCTCTCTAGATACGAACTTCACACTAGAACCTCTGTCCTACACTCCTCTCTAGGTACGAGCCCAGATACGAACTACCAAAAACTCAGACAAGACTTGCCCTTCTCAAATCACTGTTTTTCCCCAATGTCAACCCCCCCCCCCCCCTGTGGAGCTTCTCCATTGGACGCCTTCCACATTGCTTTCTTGATTCGTGGCATGTTCCTTGTTTGCTCATCATTCACATACATCGCTGACGGATGAACACGCCTCTCGGTAATATTCTTTTTTCATTGTTTACATACCTATCTTTACCTTTAAAACTTTTATACGTAACTGCATAAGACTTATTTTTATGGTCAACTTAATGGTCACATTCTCTAGCAACTTTAGAAGCTTCCAACCATTTACCCTGGTGAGTTAACCCAATATATGATGCAGTATTCTCATCTAACGTACTTATTAACTTATCAGTAACTATTAACTGATTGACCTTTTCATAAGAGTCAGCACCTCTAATCTTACAATAATTTTCCCATGTTGCTATTAAACGCGATACAAATAATACATGAGTTTCGTTCTGGTTTCTCCTAGCCTTCTTAAAATTTTCCAAACACGCCTTCGGTGTCGGCTCATATTCCCTTAAAACTAACTCCTTTAATTCCTCATAATTCTCCATTTGTTCCCTAGTGGTATAAATCAACAAATTATCCGCCTTATCTCCTAACATATTTAGTAGAATTTCGGCCTGCTGGTTTCCCGGTACATTTTTAGTTTTGAATGCCCTTTCTAAACTGTTGAAAAATAAATTTCATCCCTCAGTCCCTACTGGTACTTTGATAGATAGAGTTTTAACACTTTTGATCAATTTTTCAATGTTACTTTCATTACTAGATTCCCTAGACCCATTAAAATTATTTGCCGATCCTTGAACCCTTAGCCTCCCCATTTCTAATTCATGTTCCATCCTTAATTTTTCAATCCTCTCTTCTCTTTCTAACCTTTCCTGTTTTTCTTCGCGCTCTAACTTTTCGTGTTTTTCTAACTTTTCGCGTTCTAATTTTTCCTGTTTTTCTTCGCGCTCTAATTCTTCCTGCTTTTCTTCATTCTCTAATCTTTCTGCAACAATAGCTTCAGATAATTCCTTAATAACCCCCTCGTCATACCCATCACTGCCCATTATCTTTGTCCTAAGCTGAATTCTGGTATCATCTTCTGCGAATTGAACACCCAATTCTTCGGCTATCACCTGAAGATCCACTTTTTTTGGTTTCAATAAGAAAGCCATACCTTCTCCGATTGTTATGACCACCCTACAATACAATAATATTTAAACCTACCAAATTAATATTTCCTAAATTTCTAATTTAGTACAGTTATATCTCCACTTATTATACTAATTAATACCCTTCAGATAATCAATGTATTTCTAATTAACCTATTATAGAAACTGATTTTCCTCAACCATTGATATCACACAATTTACTTCCAATAAAACAAAAGGTAAAACAGTAATTCGATTTAACTACTATGCAATATAGATTCCAATTTATACACTTAGATCATAACATACAATTTACATAATAATACGTTGGAATTGAATAAAAGTATTGATGTCAATCAAAAAATCCACATAAAGAAAAATTGTATAATATGCACATATAAATTTCTACAATTATCCTCACTAAAATATTTCCATATTCAATACTAGTTCTCACACCTAAAACAAATATACTCAAAATCTTCCCTTTTATTTTTTCTCACTATGGCCCTTTTTGAGCCTTTTTTTCTCACTATGGCTCTCTTTTGAGCCTTTTTTTCTACTACTGGCCAATTAAAATTCTAAGCAAATGTTGTTATCAACTTTTCAAACTTAAACAATATTGCTTCATTTAAATATTACTTTAACAATAATTTAATCTTAAGTAAATTTAATTATTCTTTCCAACTACTATTAACACAATGCCTTAATTTTGTTTACTACCATTATTAGTAAAAAAAAAAAAATATAGAAAGTCAATATTAGCTCAAGTTATTATGACCTTTCTTTAAAACAATAGAAAATATGATTATTAATACTTCCTACCTATCTGAACACAATTATTTAATTGCACATAAATTATCTAGACAATTTACTTAAATTACTATTAATTATACAACAACACAAATTGGTTCGAGATGTCAGCAGAAGGAAATGATCAAAACACCTTACTTTATCTGCTGGGGTATTCTTCTATTCACCGGTGGTTCCACGGATAATATGGCACAACACTTAGTTCAGTTCACTCTAATAATGATACGACACTTTAGTTCCGCTCAACACTTGATTTTTATTTCTGTAAAATTCCTCTCGACGATCCGGCATTACTACGCAAGAATTCCACTGTGTCCTCCGGCACTAACACACTGCAACACGGCTCGCTGGTCACTGGTCTCTGGTCTCAGACGGTTCTATCCTGACGCTGCCAACAATTTGTCGGACGTTCCTCTCAGCCCGCACAACTTTGAAGAAAGTCCGTGTTAGTTATAGCTGCCACCACCGATATTATTAGGTGACTAGCTGACCCTCCCGGCGTTGCCCAGGTCCGTAATAATAATGTTAAACGAACTTGAAATTCTTATGATTTTATCTTTAACTCGGAATATGTGTAAATACACTGTTAAACATTTGACCCTTTTGCTGCATCGTCACTCCACCGCTATTATAGAAAATGATTACTTTAGCTTATTATGGAGCATTCTCATAGGTCAAAAGAGAGATATTCTATAAAAGCGGGGGAGTGATGATGCAGCAAAAGGGTCAAATTTTTTATAGTGTACATTATATTAAATACGTACCCCCTGACTGTGTCAAAAATTGGTTTAAAAAAATAATATTAACTCCAAAAATACCCAAAATGACTGCAATGGGAAACGCAAGAGGGAATATGTGTCCAACTATTGCGTGATTTTCGTGTTAAAGTGTTGATATTTATCCTTAAAATTACTGTTAAGTGACTTAACTAAATACTTTTTTTCACATAGATATACCAAGTGAAATATTTTGAATTTCAAACTAATTATATCACTCTTAAATCCGACTACACCGTGAATGAAATCGATTCTCGATGATTAGCTAAAGCGTTAGTATATAGTATTATAATTTCAGAGACATTTTACAAAAATAGGGGTACATTTTTTATCAAACATGCGTAATGTTCGTTCTGTGAACAAAATCCTAACCGTAACCTAATTGTATTGTAATCATAACTTGTCTGTAACCTAGCTGTATCTTAACAGTAACCTAACTGCAACTTAAATAAACCATAAATGTAATCCGGCAGTCACCTTATCATAACCTATCCATAATCTAACCACAACCTAACCGCAACTTAACCTTAACCTAACTGTAACTTAACCATGACCTAACTGAAACTTAACCGGAAATTAAATATAACATAAGGCTCACCGGAACGTAATTGCAACCTAACTGTTACCTAACCGTAACCAAGTTATAATTTAACTCTAACTATAAACGAAATATCTTAACCATCTCGCGCTAAGTACTTAGTTTCACTTTCCACCGCTACGGAGCGCATTATATTTTGTAGAACATCCGAATTTTAGGTTCGGATTGGATTCATGTTCATGGAAATTATATTGTCTTCTTCGGGTACGGTTATGGTTGTTTGGAATATTTTTGTTCAGTTTAGATTCCATTCAATTCAGATTTCGTGGTTTTTTTTTTCCTTCAAATGGGATTTTTAAGTTCGGGTCGGGTTTGACTTCCATGGAAATTATTTTACCTAATTCCAATGAGGTTATACTTCACTGAAATATTTTTGTTAGGTTCAGATTAGGTTTGGTTCAAATTTTAGGATTTTTTTTTTTTTTTTTTTTAGAAATTTTTTGGTTCGGATTGGGTTTATGTCCATGGAAATTATATTGTCTTGTTCGTATCTGGTTATAGTTATTTGGAATATTTTCGTGGGATTCAGATTTGGTTCGATTCAGATTTCAGGTATTTTTTCAAATTGATTTTTAAGGTTCTGGTCGGATTCATGTCCAGGGAAATTATTTTGTTTTGCTCGGATCCATTTTTGGGTCTTTGGAATATTTTTTTCGGGTTCAGATGTCGTTCAATTCAGATTTCGGTTTTTTTAATGGAATTTTTAGATTCAGGTTGGGTTACGTATCAATGGAAATTATTCTGCATTGTTCGAATAAGGATATGCTTCTCTGGAATATTTTTGTCAGATTCAGATTTAGTTCAGTTTTTTTGTTCGGATTGGGTTCATATACATGGAAATTTTTTGTCTTGTTCAGAGCCTGGTATGGTACTGTGGAATACTTTTGTCAGGTTCATATTTGGTTCGATTCAAATTTCAGGTTTTTTTTTTCAAATAGAATTTTCGGTTCGGATCGGGTTCATGTCCACGGAAATTATTTTCTCTTATTCGAATCCGGTTATGGTTCTTTCGAATATTTTGATCGGATTCAGATGTAGTTTGCATAAAATGTCAGGTCTTTTTTCAAATAGAATTTTTTAGGTTCGAGTCAGGTTTATGTTCACGGTAATTATTTTGTCTTGCTCTTATCGGATTATAGTTCTTTGGAATGTTTTTATCGAATTCAGTTTTCGTTCTGGTCATTTTTCGGGTTTTTTCAAAGAAAATTTTTAGGTTCGGGTCGGGTTGTATATACACGGACATTATTTTTCCTTGATCTATATGCTTCATTTGAATATTTTTATAGGATTCAGATTTGATTCGGATCAGATATCAAATCCATAGTTTTTTTTTTCTTTTTCAAATGGAATTTTTAGGTTCGGGTCGGGTTTATGCTCATGAAATTTTTGTCTTGCTTGGATCGGAGTATGGTCTGTTTTTTTTTCTGGTTGGGATCGGGTTATGTGTTAATACGCCTAAAAATTATGTTTTGCTACTATTCTTTTAGTGACTATTTTTGATATATAATTTATTTGCTATTTGATAATTTATTACTGTGTATGAATCGTCTGTCAATTCGAACAGTTGTATGTCAAACAGCCATTTCATTTTTGTTTTAAAAACAAATTAAAGTCCTAATAAAATTTTAACATAAAGAAAATGCATTCAAATTTAATCAATGATTTAAAAAAACTGCTAAAAAAGCCTCATATATATACATATACATATATTTACTACAATATAGCTAACCACGCATAGATTCTAATGTACGAAGTATTAACAATCTGACGTAACAGATGTATTCAAAAATCCTAAGTTAAACTGACATTTTGCCAGTCTATGAATTTTAAAGTTCTTTGGGGAAAAAAACAGTCACTTTTGAAATGTCAAAATCTGAATTGGTTTCTTTCATAGAGTAAAAAGAAATTAATAGAGTGGAAGTACTATCTCTGGAGGTGATGCTAAAAATGTAACCCTACATTAAGTCCAATTAAGTACCTACAAAAGCAGGTGATTTGACACGCCTATCAATTGAAACAGGTTTAAACCCGTATTTTTTTGCTCTTGTTTCTTAAAAAGAACTAATCTCTCGCTTCACCGGTAAAAATTTATTAATTATTTTATCATATGTGTTTAAATATCAATATAAAAATTATTTTAACGTTTTTCTTGAAAATATAAAATTCTTTTGTTAATACATAAAAATCGTCTGCAGTCAGAAATCTATATTTTAGATTAATATTTATTACTTAAGTTTTCGTGCATAATTTTAAAAGAATGTTTTTGTCATTATATTTTAACTATTTATTTACATGCAATTATTAAGTCATAAACATTTTTCATCTACGTTATAAAGTATTTAAAATTACATTAATGAAGCAAATTTTTAGTTATACACTTTTTAGTTCGTATCAAATGTTTTTAATATCTTATTTAATTTTAATTTGATATTTAATTATTGCTAATTTTCCAATTTCCTTCATTTTAAAAACGAACATTTATTTTAATAAATAATAATAGAACAAAGACCATTTTAAAAATTTGCTATTTCCTCTTAAAATGTGCTTCAATTGTAATTCATTTCTTTCAATTCGTCTTATAATACAAAATCCCTTCCACGTCCTTTTATTTGGCACATTAAAATTTGAGCCATAAATTGTTTCATATCGCAAACCTGTTTTGAGGCTTACTTTACCTCCACTTATCTCATTCCTCCATGGGTTTCTTTAATTCTGTCTCAGCTTTCTTATTACTTCTGCGAAATTTTTTACACAACCAACCAACCGTAAACAAACGAAAGAGAAAAAAATGGGAAAAGATGATTTTTTATGAGAGTGACCTCTCGATTTTAATTAATTACTCAGTTAATAATTGGAATTTCGAAATTCTGAAGCTCAGGTGCATCAGGAGAGATTTTGGGCTACTCTCAAAAAAATTTTGAGCTTCGTACATTCTGTAGATTTTGCTAGCCATCGCAGACACACAGACACACAGACACACACACCGACAGACAGAGCGTTTTGTTCTTTTATTAGTATAGATATCGGTCACCCACTGTGAGGATTGTGTAAATGAACACTGACGCTGTCAATTAACTGAACTAACAGTTTATTTATACTGTATGTACACAAGAAATACACTATTTACAATTATATACAATTACAACTCGGTTCAGGTTCAACATTAAATTAAATACCGTAAAATGTTGGCTGTGTACTGTTCAAATTACACCTTCTCCCTCACACTCAATGCACATTAGATTCACTTTACCGGAGATCAATTTCGAATCTCTCAACACATGGATACTCGGCTTACGCTATCCGGCCCAGAGCACTACACACCATGACGTCTGTGTCCCTTGCTCTCCAGATACGAACTGCACACTAGGACTTCTGTTCTACACACCTCTCTAGGTACGAGCCCAGATACGAACTACCAAAAAACTCAGACAAGACTTGCCCTTCTCAAATCACAGTTTTTCCCCAATGTCAACTCCTCTGTGGAGATTCTCCATTTTACGCCTTCCACATTGCTTTCTTGATTCGTGGTATGTTTCTTGTTTGCTCATCATTCACATACATCGCTGACGGATGAACACGCCTCTCGGCAATATTCTCTTTCTCACTCACCACCTGTACATGATCACCTGTCAATTCTCCCTTCAACAAAGAAAGAATGTCATCTTGAAAATCCAGTACACAGCTGGTACAATACATAAAATATTAAGATAGAGAAATAATAGAAATTCCAATTTGTAGCAGATGCTTACTCAGAACCTGACACCCCCCCCCACCTTAGCGGAAAATATGTCTTTTAGGGGCTAATTTGTCCCAAACATATGGTAATATCACAAAAGAGTTCAATAGTCTCTTTGAAGATTTCTTCATTATACTTATTGCATAGGTATTTCCAGGTGACTGAATATTATCTACTGAATCTTATACTAGAATTATTATTACATAAACAATACGCATGCTAATACATTATTATAAACACAAAATTGAAAAATAATTACACATACACAAAAAAAATTAAACATGTGATGACATCCCTTTAAGGTTGTCTGCTACTTGGTCGTTGATGTTGATGGGCTAGCAACTGTTTGTTCTTTTTTTTAATGTTTTACGTTAAATAAAAGTACGTTAATTACGTTAAAATTATTAAATAAATGATACATATTTTTTTTAGGAGAAAGTTAATTTAATTTTTAAAAGATGAAATATTCGTATTTTTTAAATACAAATAAAGAACAATAGACAATCATTTTAACTAAATCTAAATTTTGTTGAATCGGTATTTTATTTCTCTATTTTTTTTTTTTTTTAAACCTTGGAAAGATAATTAATTCTGTAGTTTAATCAATACTTACACTGATATTATTATATAAGCAATTATTACAAAATTTACAGGCACAGCAAAGAGAGTAACAAGGATTCCTCCATGGGTATTATAAGTGGATCTAATCATATTTAAACAAAATAGAGTATTTATATTTTAAAACGAACTTATGAGTTAAAAAAGATAAATCTGTTTAAAGCGAAGCTCACTTTGAAAAGATTTTTTTTAATCCAAATGTTACACTTAATTTGCTTAATAAGTTATTATTAATAGAAACCGGTTTTTCTATATTATAAAGGCCAAACGTATCTGTGCGTAACGCATACGTCATTTTGCGAATGGTAATACTTTCAAATTTTAAATGAAATTTTGGGTTTGCAATTTTTGCTACTAGAAATTTTTTAACTTTTGAAAATTGCACATTTTCATTTTTTACACCATCGTGTAGGGGAAAAATGTGCTTTTAAATGAAATTCGTTTGGAAGCTGTATCTTAATTTGTTATTGAAATAGTAATTTCTTTTGTAGTTTTTAATACCTCTTTTCTAATTGTGGTAACAGGATTACGCCATTTCTATTAAAAGCAAACGGAAAAAAATTGATTACTGTACCTTTATGTTGGCATTGTCTTATTAAAAGGGAAAAAATTGAAATTTAAATATTTTGACTTATAAAACCCGCTGAATTTTATAATTATACTTACCAAATTTTATTTACACGTAGAAGAATATCAATGTAAATAAAATAAAATGTAACAGTAAAATATATTTTTCAGCTAATATTATTGAGACTTCAAGGTTTAAATTAAAATGATCAAATTAAAATACCAATTTTTTTTTTTTTTTTTTTTTTTTTTTTTTTTTGAAAACGTGAATACAGATACGAAATGTGCATTTGTAAATTTTGATATTATGAAAATGATGCCGGGTTTAGATTTCAGAGGGAAAAATTCTATGATTGAGTCAAAGTCGAATAAATTTTGTGTTTTTTCATTTTGGAATACTAGCATAAGAACCTTAGTTAATAACTTTATCATAATAATAGATCTTTATTTTTTTTCACTGCTTACATCTATGATTAAAGTTTAATTTTAGCAATTTCTACAACTGTGTTTTATAGAAACAGTATTTTGTTAATTTGACGTTAAATATAATTTGTTTTTAAGATTTAAACTAACCAATATAAAATGCATTTTTACCTTAATTAATAGGTTTATTATAAGTCAATGAAACGGTTCCTTCTTTTGAGTCAAAGTCGAATAAATTTTGTGTTTTTTCATTTTGGAATACTAGCATAAGAACCTTAGTTAATAACTTTATCATAATAATAGATCTTTATTTTTTTTCACTGCTTACATGTATGATTAAAGTTTAATTTTAACAATTTCTACAACTGTGTTTTATAGAAACAGTATTTTGTTAATTTGACGTTAAATATCATTTGTTTTTAAGATTTAAACTAACCAATATAAAATGCATTTTTACCATAATTAATAGATTTATTATAAGTCAATGAAACGGTTCCTTCTTAAACATTTTCTTTCGTCAAAATTTGACGGGTTCTACTTTGTTTATTTATAATAACCAAATGATATCCAAATAAACTGGTTAATATGATAAATTTATGAGAATTTATGAAATTAATCGGTTTTTATAAATAATTAGTGATCAAAGTTGGTAAATCTAATAATTTAGCTTCAGATTTTTATTTTATATGCGTTTTTCTAAAGAACAATTGTTAGAAATACTTATTTGAAAGTTGCATATTTGTTGTATCATTTGAATATTTCAGTGTTTAAAATTTTTATCTAATTCATTTAGTAATTATAAAAAAGTTTTAGTCCTTTGCGTCTTATTAATGGAACAGTTCTTTTAATTAAGTATTATTGTCTCTTAAAATTATTTTTATTATTAGATTCGAACAGTTATGATAGTGTATATTTTCGTAAAGTATATATTCGTTACTAAGCTTAACTAATCATACTGACCGAACTTCATCGGTATTTATTAATAATAACCGATAAATTTGAATAATATGCAACATTTATAAATTTACCAAAAAACGTGGTTATTATTAATAATGAATTGTCTTTATTAACAATTACCAAATTTGTCCAAATAGCCGTAACATATGTATGTATATTTATGTAATAAGAACGAAATTTTATGTTAACTATTGCCAGAATTAAAATAAAAATCAACTTCCTACAAAGTACACCTTGTTCGTGGAATCTAGAATTAAACAGATCTTTTACTTTCCTGTCACTTCTATAAATGTAATTCTAATGTATTTAAGTTTGTCTGTCTCATCGGTAAGTTGTTCATTTGTTTGTTTTATTTCTCGGTAATGGGAGTAAAAAGAACCTTGTGCTCTAATGTACAGTCAGTTCAAGTTTAGTCTCCCGATTTATTTTCCTAAATATTTCTCTTTTTCGTAAACTCACTAGATTTAGACTTTTTCAACAAAAATTGACACAAATTTAGCCCAAAGTCTGTTTACATTTTCTTTTTATAAAATCTTCCATTTTTTTATTATGTTTTATATATTTATTGCTTTTCTATACACACGCACAAAAAAACCTTATTAAAAAATGGTACTGTTATAATAAATATACATCCACATTTTAAATACATTTTAAATAAAGATCACTATTTCCGTTAACTTGTTAAATTTTTCATTTACTATTATTATCAACCTGACTATTATAACTGACTGCAAGCATAATTACATGAAATCGATTTTCAATTAAATTCTTAAAAAATATCAAAATGACTGAGATAACTAAAATAAATTATTGAGAGCATCACTTATTAGTGAGTAGTTTTAAATGTTATGTAATAGGCGAAAAATTTATTTTCTGATGTACAAGTATAGAGTATTAGATAATATTTGTATATCACTCTAAACTATCTTCAAAAATATTTTAAAATTATAATTGTTTTTAATTATAAAAAAATAATTAGTCGGTTTTTAATCTGTTAGTATTAAATAAAAAATAAATGGGCATTTCAAAAAGAAATATATTTGATAATTTTTAAGAGAAAAATATTTTAAATTTTTTCAGCGTTACATCCAACATTTTTTACTAATCATTCTTCTTTCCTATTTCCTTTTTTTAATTTACAAGAGAGTTTTTGCTTTAAAATATTTTTTTCATATTAAACTGATATGAAAAGTGCTAGTGATCTGAAACATCACATGAAAGATGATATGAAAAATTATATTAAATATGGCTAAATAAAAGATAAATAATCTTTTCAAGATTAACTACTTTGACTCTTTCAAAAACAACTTTCTTTAAAATTTAAAATATAGAATCTTAGATGATAACTGCATCTAATTCTAACTTTTGTTCAAAGGGCTTTTTTCTAATTTAAAAAAATATTTTTTATCTTTATTTTTTTTAGTCGTTACTTAAACCGTTACTGTTTAACAAGTAAATGATAAATAAATATGTCAAGTGGAATTTGAATTGATCTTTATCATGTATAGAGCATGTTTTTTTTTTTTTTTTTTTTTTTTTTTTTTTTTTTTTTTTTTTTTTAATATAAATATAAACTATTGTTTAGTAATTGCATCTAATTTTATTTTTTCCTGCTTTTTTTGTTTCAAATGTATATATATACATACATATATATGTGACGTTTTAAGAACAAACTCGAAATATCTTCATGGTTCCCATTTTTTAAACACAAAGTCGTGGCAAGCGTGGAAAAAAACAAAATAAATAAATAAATGTAGAAAATTCATTAAATTACACACTGGCTGCTGCAACTTAGTTTATTAAACTGCAGTCATATAGAGAGGGAAGTGCTCCATTTGTAAGCCGTCTCGAACCGAATCATCGAAAAGAATATTCCATCATTACTTCCGCAAGCCGTCTTTAACGGACTCATCGAAGAAAAAGCAAAGAATATCTATCATCACCTTTCTGCTTCCTTCTAATATCCAAAAACAAACTTCTTGAAAAATCTATACTCTCTAACCATCATTTTCCCATGCAAACATAATTCATGTCCAGCGTCGAGATTTTTATTTCATTCAGACAATAATTTATATTTAAAAAATATTATTTAACTAATTTGTAATCAAACTCAGAATTTCGAATATCCTGCAGACGATATTTTAAGAGAAAAATTAAAAAAAAAATAAATTTATTGATATGCACACTAGAGGTCTGCACGGGCCCGGGCTTGGCCCGTGGTCCGTACCTGGCCCGCGGACCGGGCCTGGCCGGGCGGGCGGAATCGTTTCGAATTTTCTAACGGGCCGGGCCGGGCTGGCAGATTTAGAATAGTTTTTCAACGGGCCGACAAACAACATAAACGGGCCGGGCCGGGCCGGCAAAAAAATTGAACGGGCCAGACGGGCCGGGCCGGGCCGATAAAAAAAAATTTCGGGCCTGCCGGCCCGTTCTGAAGGTTTAAGGAGAAACGATAAAATATGAGCTATTTTCAGCGAAAATGGTTTTAACGAGAATAAGTATAAATGTGGCCATACTAGTTTGACAGCATCAATATAAAAATGCACAGTGTATCGGCATCGGAGAATTACATTATGTGTAACCCGTTTTAACATTTTCTTAGCTGACTCATGCCGGTCCGAGATCACGCTTGCATAATTTTTCTACATATAGACTGCCCGGACCGGTACTAGACTTAATTATTGGCAGATAACATGATTTGTAAAATCATAGTATATGATATATGTAATCATAGTATGTAATCATAGTTATATGATAAAAATCTGAATTTTTTAGAAATCGTAGAAATTGTGACGGGCCAAAACGGGCCGGGCCGGGTCGGGCCTGTTTTCGCTGATTTTTATACGGGCCGGGCCGGGCCTAAAACAGAAAAATTTAAACGGGCCGGGCCGGTCCCGGGCCGGGCCGAAATAACTTTCCTACGGGCCGGGCTTGGAAATTCCGGCCCGTGCAGACCTCTAATGCACACACATCAAACGTTAAAGGAGGGGGGAAAATAAATAAATAAATAAAAATAATGATATTTTTTGAAAGGTATGGTTTTGGAATAAATTTAATAGACTTTCTTAAAAAGGGTTGATAAAAACAGGAAAAAAATGAGTTTTATTTAGAATATTAAGAAATAAAGTTTAATTAAAAATATTTTTAATTTAGAGCAATCTTTTTAAATTTACGCATATTGGAATAAATGTTTTTTAAGGCGAATTAAGAACTTATATCGTTTCTATAATGATTAATAGATTAGATCTAGAAACAAGATTTTAATTTTATAAGTTGAACTAAGTACGGAATAGTGTTAAAAGGAAATTAATATAGTATAAAGGTTAATTTTGGCAAAAAATTGATCTTTTTACTATATTATAATTATATTATAATTTATTTTATATATATATATATATATACAGAGAGAGAGAGGGAGAGAGAGAGACTTTAAAGTTTTGTCCTTTAAATGTAATCATTTTTTAATCATTGTTTATTAAATGATAGTTATTTTTAGTTTTTTGTCACTGTCCATTACCCCCCGCAAGGTATATAGGGAGACGAGAAAAAGGAATTTTTCTCCTTTGGGGATAAAATAATTTTCTAAGGAAATCTAACCCGTGTTCATATATCGTTAGTTATTTGTTATTCAGACTCTTTTCTTATGGTTTAGAAAACTAATTCCTTTTAAATAAAGCTCATATTGAAAAAAAAACATAAATATAGAAACATATAATTATATGATAACAAAGAAAATTTTTGTTTTTTGTCTGAACTTAAATAATAACAAACTTCTTTCAATTAATGTTTTTTTCTCGAAATATAGAATGAAAAAAATCTTTTGTTTTCATGTTACTTTTATAAATTCAATACTAATGTGTTAAAGTTTGTTATTTTGATTTGCTTGAAATCCATTTATTTGCACTTTTATTTGTTCTCACTTGTTTTGGCTCCTTAAATTAGGGGGGAAAAAGAACACTCTGCTGTATTGCTATTATCTGTAAAAAATTACTCTTCTGATGTATTTTTGTAAATATTTGTATTTTTGAAAGTTAGGCATAGAAATTTTAACGTTAATTAGTAAGAATTTATCCTGAAGTCTGTTTATATTTTTCTTGAGCTCTATCTGTTCCAGTTTCTAATTTCCTATTTTTTTGTTCAAACTTTCCTACATAGAAAAAATATACATACTAAAATGTCTGTAATGCTGTAAAAATATTATTTACATTTGAAATATATTTTAAATAACATTTATTAATTTCTGTGAATTGATATCTAATTGTTACAATTTATGCTGTCATCTATTTTACATAAAGTTTTACAAAATCTTTCAAAAACTTTTTTAATTCAATTCCTTACAAATTGTGAAAAATAAATAAGAGGATAAAAATGCTATTGAAATTATGACTTCAGTAATCTAAAATGATGTATGATGCATGAAAAAAATTGTTTTGGGTTATATATATATATATATATATATATATATATATATATATATATATATATATATATATATATATATATATATATATATTAAACATTTCGGTTTCGAAGATAAAATAGTGATACGAATACTTATTCATTGTTTTTTTTTTTTTTTTTTTTTTTTTTTTCAAACAAAGCGAGATTTTAAATGGCAGAAAAATATGTAATTGCTTTTCTGAAATTGATCTTTTAGGCGCTTAGTAATCAAAACTTCCACCAGAGATTTGTTTTTTCAACAATGCTTCATTTATTTTCAGCAGTATTCTGCTCCTTGCCAAACCGCAAAAGTATCGAAAAAGTGTTTTAATAAAAATAGCATTAAAAATTGTTCATGCCAGGGAACTGCACTGTAAAAAAAAATTCTGTAGAGGTACTAAACTTTTTCTAGGAAAATGGGATTCCTAGAACTTTTCCTGTAACGGTAACAGCAAAAATTCTAGTTTTAGAATCAGTTACATGGATTTTTCCTGTTATCGTTACAAGAAAAGTTCTTGGAATCCCAGTTTCCTAGAAAATGCTTAGTGCCTTTACAGAATTTTTTTTAGTGTGGGAACTTCTGGCATCGTTTGAAAGCTCTTGTACGAATGATGCTCCCATCAAATAAAAAGGAACAAATTGAGGCTATAATTGTTTAATCGCATCATGTAATAACGAAGAAACCGATTAAAACTATCGTCAGTTCAAAAAGACATCGATGTGAAGTTGTAATTAAAAATAAAAGTTAGCCTACTAAGTACTGATAATTTACTGCAATCATCAGTATCTAATGTATCTAGATAATTATTGTCGCTGAATATTTTTATATTGCAAATATTTGTATTTTGCTTTTTGTGTTTAAGTCAGTTACTAATTCTATTTAAAATGGTATGTAGGAATTTGCATTTTGTGAAACATAACATTTTCTAAAAATATAGAAATTTAAAAAAGATAAAATTTACAAAAGTGTCCAAATTTTGGTCACCACTGTGTTGTCCACCAAACATGTTAGGAGATTGCTACGATAACTTCACCAATTTTCAGCTTTTTCTCCATTCAGTTAGTTAATACTGATGATGAATTAAAAGTACGTATATATAAATAATACATGTAACTGATACACACTTAGGCGTATCCGGACACATATAAACGTATCACTAATGATATAAATATTTGATATCGAGTATTTCATGTTGTATGTACCTACAGTAATTAAACATATACAACTGGAATACGCATCGAATCAGGAGCACTTCCTATCTACCAATAGAATCAGCTTGATTTCAGAATTTATTGTGTGCATTTTTCAGTCGAAAACAACCGGATTTCTTCAACGTATTTTGTAATCTTCATTATCAAATAGGACTGATGGAATCATTTGCTCACATTGCAATGACCACGAGTATAATTGATAAATTAAAATCTGTGGACTTGAAAGAAGGATCTAAATCAAGCAAATGAACAATAGAAATTGTATTGTAGTCGTTAAAAAGAAAAAAAGAGAGAGAGAGTATGCTAATGACAGAGGATATATATTAACCGTCTTTAATCTTTAACGCCTTTAACGTCATGCTGCCTCGGGTATGCATTATCGCTTTGTTTCAGAAAATTAGGGTGTACGGAGCTTCTTTAAACAAATCCAGAAGGCATACGGCGTGTACCTCCGCATAGGAAGTCTGTATAGAAGTCTCTTCGCTTTCCTGCATAGGAAAATCTATTGAATAGAAAGGTCAATTCTTTGGAAATTTCTCGAAGCAAATGTGCTCGTAAGTTTATCGTAATTTACAATAATAGAGAAAGTAAGAATTATTATCAGAAAATTGTATGGAAAATCAGTCTTGTATCTTCGTAATTTTTATTGCTGAAAATTTTCAGAATTAAGGATGATTCAAATCCAAAACGGCTACTTTCTGAAACATTTTTTAAATTCATTTTTTTTCACAAACGCATGAAATTTAAAGAGGATTTTAATAAAAAATTATATAATAATCCTGTTTTTATTTTTCCGTTTAAAAGCAGTAGATGTTTTTAGAAAATTCTGTCAATGTCAGCGTTAGAGTCAAATATCTAAAAGTGTGAGCGCATGAAATAATATATATATATATATATATATATGTATATATATACATACCATCCTGAGACAACAGATCATAAGATAGATCTTATAGATTTAGGTTCTTATAGATCAAAACCCAAAATGTAACTCATTTACAGAAAAATGAAAAAACAAATGTTCGATTGAAATTCAGTTTCAGAATCATGCTTGCAAGTAGTGAACTTTTACTCTTAAAAATGAATTGAGAATGCGTCAGAAAATTTCGCATTGTTAGGTGGGTTTTTTCTTTTATACCTTGATCCTCAGATTTCGGGACTATTAAAATAAACTTCAACTTCCACAGACTGGAAATCGGTTATATTCATTCGAGTACAAAACGGTTATTTTTGTACGTGTGTAAGTAAGATATGGATATTATAGATCAAAAGTTTAAATGTAATCAAAAACTAGGATATATATTCCAAGATTATTGTCGAAAATCAAGATTATGTCTTTGTATGTACTCATAACTAACGCCTTTTTATTAATTTTTAAAAATACAATGTGCTTGATTACGATTCGTTGGTGCTATTTTTGGTACTGTTAAAACACAATGAAAAGAATTTAATTTTCAAAAATGTTTCTAGTAAAAAATGAAGCAATAATTTTCTCAAACACACTTCTTATCTGTAAAAATGTATCTTTTATCTTTATATATATGTATTAAAATGTATATTTTATCTTATTATCTGTAAAAATATATTTTTTATATTATTATCAAAATAGTTGTAAACTTTGTTTTTACATTTAATTTTATCTGCGGCTAAATAGCCAGGGAAATTTAAGAAATGATAATAAAAATACAAAATAAACAATACAGAATAGTTTTATCTGTATTTTTCCTTAGTACTTTTAGAAAAAAATAAATTTTGAAAGGAGACATTCGTGTAGTTCTTGTCACGTTCATTGTTTAAAGAGTAGCTATTCTTTACTCAGCCGTTTGAGGTTCATATATCTATATATATATAAAACACTCTGAATAAAGAATTTTGTTATTTCTTTCTTTTCTGCTTATATATTTTTATCTTTATGCCTATACCTATAATCTTTATGACATAAATTAAAAATAAGTATTTAAATCCTTCCGTACCAATTTATGTACACTGTAAAAAAAAATCTGTAAAGGCACTACACTTTATCTAGGAAACTGGGATTCCAAGAACTTTTCCTGTAACGGTAACAACAAAAACTCAAGTTTTAAAATCGGTTACATGGATTTTTCCTGTTATCGTTACATGAAAAGTTCTTGGAATCCCAGTTTCCTAGAAAATGTTTAGTACCTTCACAGATTTTTTTTACAGTGTATGTGAATATTGCAATGTAAAACCAATTTTTCAGGCATTTAGATTCAAAATATCAAGTAGTAATTTTGACAAAAAATAAGATGATTTTATTCATATTAATGAAAGATATACGTAAGTATCAATATTTAAATTGATATATATGAAAGAATAAAAGATAAAGTGTGGATCAGTGTGGATCAGAAAAAGATATTAGACTCAAGGGTTAATGGAAAGTGTAGAATGCGACTGGTGAGTAGAGGAGAGAGAGAGATTGGTGTTCTATAGATTTTGGCTATCGTTGTGGTTGGTAGATTTTTTTTTAATTTAAGTTTCAGGAAAGCTTTATTGCGGAAACTCTTGTTTAAATATACAATGTTATTTGAGTGTTAGTGCATATTTGATAATCTATTAAACTTTTTTATACATTGGAATGTATAAATTTTGATTAAGAAACACATTATTCACTTAAATCCCACGTACATAATAACAGCTGAACTGATACACTTAGAAATCGAACGATAATATAAAATCAAAGAAAATGCGGGTCATCTAATTCATTCGAATCGCTTGTCCAAATCCATTTTGATGGTTTGGAGAAAAAAATAAGAAACATATAGTAACTAAAATAAGAGAGAAATGCGTTAGAAAAACGCGTTATTTCAGTACGACGAAAAATACGAGAAAAGCGTATTCTCATCTGTATGTTGGCACCATTCTGGTGCTGAGTAAAAATTAAGTATTTTCTAACATTTTTCGTAGTATCAGCGATACACAAACATGTATTTCTTCAATACCGTTTTCAGTAGCAACCATAGAATGAATGGGCATAGTTCCATATATGGATCCATTCATGTATTTGGAGAATCAGGCTTTGGATCTATATATAAATTCATAAGTACGAATGGAGTTAAGGAATACTGTAATAAATACTCGTTTTCTTTCACGATAAAAAACATATTATTTAGCTGTTAATAAACGATTCTCTAAAACCTTTTTTAAAGTACTTTTTGAGTCTTTTCTTCATTAATTATAAAATTATTCATTTTAAAATTTTTTCCTATTTTATTTTAAGTTACGTAATTAAACATTGAAAACGAGGTAAAGCAAAATTTGCATGCACAAATATGTGCTGCCCGTAATACATGCATTTCAAATTTTGCATAATAGTCACGAATTCGATTTCATAAACTGTGGTTAAATCATGCGAGAGGTATATATTGCAATTTCTCCTTAAGGCATTAGCATGCTTCTACAGAAAAATGTCATTTCTTCTGCTTCAAGAAATCTTATTGAGAAAATTTACTTTGCCGCTAGAATAAATATGTACACATAACATGAATAAAGCAAAATATTTCGATGAATCTTCTTAAATCGAGTAAATTAAAACATGTTTTCTAAGCTTCAGATTTAAAATAAGTTCAATATTTGGATGCACACATAATGCTAAGATGCAAAGATAGATCATTTTTTATAAAAAGAAATTTTTAAATAAGCTCTAGAAGGCAGAGCATTATTTGACAGCTGTGACTCCTATCGTTTTCAGTGTTGATTTATATTTATAAAGTATCTGAATAAAGAAGAAAACATTTTCAATATAATAATTTCCATAATCCTGAAAATGAGGGTTTATTTAATTATGGGACTACAATTATGATAATTTCAAATGTATGAGAAGAAACAAATATGATAATTTCAAATGTATGAGAAGAAACAAATATGATAATCGTACATAAAAATGTTGGAGGATTGTACTTTGTGCCAATATATTAAAAAAAACAATAACTTTAAATAGCACAAATAAATGTATGTAGAAACCGCACACAACTATTACAGCTATTTCAAGGCTCTGAGGCTTTAGAATCAGTGCGAAAATTTCAAATAAAAATAAATGAAAATCTCGATATAAAGAGGGTGTGTCAGAGAGGCGAACCTCACAGTTTGCTGTCAAAAGCGAAGTAGAAATTAACGGTCATTTCTAGACTGCGAAGTCTATCATTAGCGCACATAAGTAGACCAAACAAAAATGCCCAGTTACTCCTGGAGAATTAAAACAAAGAAGGGAGAAAAATGATAAAGTTCTGTATTTTAAATATGTTGACCAGGTTATTTTTAGAATGCATTCGATACATGGTTGTAGGCTGTGATGAATTATAACAATAAATGTTTTTTAAGAAATTTGGTTATTTGGGGTAGAAATAAAAAATTATAGCATTTCATACAGAAATAGCTAGGGATGGTGACTGAAAGCCTTTTTTAAGAAACAGTTTTCACATGACTGAGCTCGTGAAGCGAGAGCAAACAGTTGAATTAATCATTCTGTAATTCACACATTGACATTACTCAGCTGGCGAAAAGAGCACATACAAATGAATTATAACATGAAGGCAAAAAATTTTGTTCGCCTTAAACATTTAGTATCATTTTTAATTTTGTAGCAGGGCAATCAGAAATAGCAGTACTAAAAAATAAGCCAACAAGAATTTAAACGCCAATTCATACTTCAGTCTCAAAGTTTTGAGAATATAGAGTGAAAGACAAAACATACCTCATGAATTGGACATGTTTCTGATTTAACAAGGAACTTAAACTCAAAAATTAAGCAGAGGAAAGAGTTATTTTCACTGACCGTGTACAAAGACGATCTGTATTCCTTTTTTTATTATTATTTCTAGTGAAGGTGAATAATTATTTAAACGAAGTCTGAAAATTGTTTTATTGATAAAAAGACAGATGTTAAATATATTTACCTTTTTTTTCTTTGGGAAGAAAATTGTAGTATGAAACTAAATAAAAGTTAAGATAAAATTGATAAGTAATTAAATATTAGATCTAACTGAAATTTAGAAAAAAAAAAGTATAATTAAAAAAATATATATGTGAATCTATATCACACGAAAAGTGGTAGAGGAAGAGAACGAAGCGCTAGAGATCCACGTTTGCTCCTCAATTGTAGATCATTAGCTAGATCATTAGCTATTTTATTAGCTAGATCTATTAATTTAACAAATTCATTGACGAAGTTCAAATCTTAAGGTATCAAACTAGCAAAATTTGGTACAGTCAAATGAAATCAGAGAAAAGGGCTTCGATTCTGCCTACACTGTAAAACATTTGTGTAACGTTACTCCATAAAACTGGTGGCAGCCTTGCTGCCTCCAATTTGGTGGAGTACTTTAACCGATATGATCGGTGTAACATTGCAATGTTACACCAGTAATGCATGTTTTTATTACACCATTATGTAAGTGAAAAATTACACAATGAAGTGTAAATCGTAGCTGCCACCAATTTTATGGAGTAACACTAGCACAAATGTTTTACAGTGTACTTTCGTAATTAATGGAGTAAGCTACCATCGACAATATTTACCGTCATGATGACATCTAATTTAACCCTTTATCATAAGGATCCCACGAGGAGGTTATTCCTAAGTAGTGCAGCGTTGTAGTTATATGCATTTCATTTATCTTACTTTGATTATTCGTACTTATTATGTAATATTAAATGGATGGCAGCAGAAAGTGAAAAAAAATATATTACACTCATTTTCTTTTCTAAAACCTATATTCAGAATACTTAAATTTTAAAATTATATATATATACATATATATATATATATATATATATATATATATATATATATATATATATATATATATATATATATATATATATATATATATATATATAATAGCATCTTTCCTGTAAAAGTGTTCCAAAATTAGTTGTAAACATATGCATATATACTATGTATGAATCTAGTAGTAGAATAGATATCTATTTCTTTTTCGTTTTAAATTTCCCTGAAATACAAGGAAAAATGTGGAAAACATGAGATAAATTAACGGATTTATAATATAGAATCTTTAGAAATTTATTAATATAAGATTATTATTTTATTATAAAATTAATAATGTAATGTTATAAGAATTAAAGTGAATTTTATGATTTAGTTTAGAAACTTCTCATAATCTGTTAATCATCTGATTGGCTGTTTCACATTGCACTTATGTTTGTAAATTATTTAAAAATGTCTAAAATACTATTACAGACAGAAGGACAATTTCATGTTTTTCACTCTAGAAATAATGAAATTTCGTGCTCTTTTTAGTTAATTTTATTTTTAATTTTACTGTTTGCTTTTATAGAATATTTCTATATTCTGTTTTCCCGTACGTATTGTACACATATGTGAAAATAAAGCAACATGCACTCTGCGAATATGTTATAAGTTATCCCAGTACCAGAAAACTACACGCGACCAGAGTTCCGTACTTATACTGTAAAATTACCCCATTATTAAGTATGCAGTATTCTTAAAAAGATCTTCATTGTAAATGAAAGAAAAATCGAAATTTTTTGTACAAAATTGAATCGAAACTAATTTAATTGATTTTTCCAAAGACCGGTCAGGCATGTTTTCACTGATTTTTCTACAGTCTGGGTCATGCCGATATTGGTAAAAATGTAAACGGGCGAGGCTTGGACCAAACTTTTATTTTTCACACAAAGCAGAGCACCGGGGCTCGAAATCAAGACCGGTACAATTATTTATCCAGTAAAAATATTTATAGCAGGCTCTTCAGGCTCATCAGCTAAGAAGGTAGTCATAACACAGAAAGTTAGGGATTTAAAGTTATAAGTAAGGATGGTGGTAGTGGAGCAGATACTTTTACATTGAAGATTTTTGAAACACATAAAACTAAGTGAGGAAATTCTCTAACTTCCAACACTATTCTAACAACGAAATGGCTGCTTTACAAAGCTTCACTTGGAGTTGCTAGAAATATTGAAGTTAATACTAAATGTGTCGTTCTAAACACCAAATATATCACTCTCAAATCATTGTAATAACAATAAGAAAGAAATAGGATACCAATTATCTTTATTTGAAATACCTAGTTCCACAAATTTTCACTCTGCCATCCGCCTAACTCGAAGATTCAACTATTATTGCACTTAGCAGATATTTACTTCCGAGATCCTAAAACTATGAACTCACGTCTTGGTCGTTAGGTAAGATTAAACCCACTAGATCGAAGTTCTGACACTTTTTTATTAGCAGCTAGACTAACACTGATATGTAATTATCACATTCATGCTCAAAGTGACAGGGAAAACCAGATTCTCATAAATTTAAGCATATTTTAGGAGAATAAAAGGGATGACAGAATGTATGCTTGTTCCCAAACAAATATTAGAAGTAAGACAAAACGTTCATAAACAAAAACTCAAAAAATTTTTTAACTTTAGATTACTTTCAAAAGAGCGTATTTAGCCTCTTGTACTACATGTTGAACACACATTATTCATTCAAAAGAACTTTTAAACCATCTCTATGAATATCTAAGGAAAACCTCATTAACTTAACAAAACAATTTCCGAAACGAAAAAGGAAAACATCATTTTGGAATTATAACATACTTGTATGTTATTGTATAAAAACAACCTTATAGTTAGCTTTTTTACAAATCGAATTTTTTCTTTCATTTATCTGTTAAATATTAAAAATATAAGAAAATATCCAACAGTTATTTAAAAAAATAAAGAAAAGCTTTCATAAAATGCCCAGAAAAGCTGAAAAAATGTGGTACTGCTTAGTTCGTTTTTTGGAAAAAAATTTATTAGTATAAGTCATAAAGATTAAAAATTATACAAAGTTTCTTTTTTGCGTTCTTTGTTTCTTTTTTTTATTTAATTTATGTCTTAGTTTTTAGAAAAAAAAATTCAGAAATGAAAATCTAAGAGACTATAAATGTTACATTCAATTCTAATAGAGATCATTTAAATTTTATGAATTGAAAAATCTTGAATTTGATCATAAACTTTAATAAATGAAATGAAGTAAGAAATGGATGTGCATAGAAAAACAGTATTTATAAGAGATGTATTTATAATGGATAACTTTTACATTGATATTTTGCCTATTTTAAGTGTTTAATTTATAATATATAAGTATCCTATTTCTTCACTGTAGTGACTAAAAAAATACCTTTGATATCTAAATTAATGGTTTTATATTAGTGTGCGCTGCAAAAGTTTTTACTTTATACATTTTACTCACACATTTTCTTCCCTCGTTTAAAAATGTGCCTTTTGAACATTTAAAATCTATTAATGAACAATTCAAAATTTTTACATAAAAAATCCCATAAAGAGCGAAAAGCTTTCTTTAAGACTGCATTTTATGTACTTTTAGTTTAATGATTATGCATTAGAATCCTCATCGTTACGGTTCGCTTTGGGTTTCCAGCTATACGCATCTCCGTATTAATGGATTCTGAAAGCAAATTCAGCTTTTACGGATTTGAAGGAAGTGAAACCGCCACAAATCCATGCATGTCTTTTTCTAAAGAAAGCATGCTATAGTTAACTTCAATAATTCATATCATTTTCATTATTATCGAAGTAGTTTAAAATCACTAAAATGCACTTCAAACATTTTTCTCTCATAGATAGACCATTATGCAACAAAAATGTTATATGTGTCCTTGTAAAAGAACTATAAGTGCTAAACATTGCACGATCTGTAAAAAATGCCCTAAATTAAAATTGAATAACATATTCGAAATACGTGATACTGTCAACATATTTACTAAATTTACTACGAATAGAGATGCAAGACAGAGGACAGCGGGTAAGATATAAAGAAGAAATAAATTCATAAGTTCTTTTCAATTATATTTGAAAGTAAAAAAAAGACACTTTTAGATAAAAAATATGAACCTTTATTGAACAGGACTGGTCACCAACTTCCGTGATGATGTTATGGGTATCAGTAACAGGCGTCCATAAAAAATGTACTAGGTTAATGAAAAACAGCAAAATGAACAAAATGTTTTTATCGTAAATAAAATTTTTGTTACATGACAGTAAAAAAGAATAAACAAATTCTTTTAATCCAAGCATAAGCAAAACAAATGTAAAAATTGATTTTCTTTATTAATTGTAGGAAATGATAATATTAACATATAGTCCATTGTGTGAGTTGAACTGCTTCTCTTCAGGACTCATATCTTGAAATATGTATTATTTGAGATATTAACACCTTAACACAATAGGGAAATTTCACGATCGTGTAAACTTTGTGCGATTTTTCAAGCCTGTTATTAAGCAACATGCTTAAAGTATCCATTATTAATACACTGTTCATCACTGGTGCACTTACTCAATATATATTTATACTTTCATAAATATGATTTCATACATTTATACTTCTATTATACATTAATTCTGGACTTTTAAATGTAGTAGATTGGTTAATACTTTCGTTGCCGCTTACGTGAAGGTGTGATGATGGTTAATGCCGCATTGTAGAAGTGGATTTTTCCCAGAAGCCGATCTACTTTTTATGACAAAGAATCAATGAAAGATTTTCCCGCGCCAGCGCGTGACTGGCTATTGGACATCATCCCATATCACGCGGCTTACGCGTGATCGGCAGCGAAAGTGTTAAATGAATCGCTAATTGATACATAAAAATATCATTCATTCATATAAATTATTCTGTTTCTGATTAAGAAGAAAAGTTCATTAACATTTCTTCCAGTAGATTTTTTTATAAATAAAATCTCATAAGTAAGTTTTTAGATCGTACCATAATTCCAATCAAAAATATTTTTGCTTGAAAAATAATCTAAAAATCTCAACTTATTTTTAATATAAGACAAATTTATATCACCATATTGAAATTGTTATCGTATTTTAATCATTAATATTTTAAAATGCAAACGGGTAACTTCGACGTCTTGTTTAGTTAATTTTTGTTTGTAAACAGATAAAATTGACCAGGAATTTTACTTAAACACTATGTCATGCAATTATTTTTTGAGATTTCAGTAAGATATGAGATTTTTCCTAAACTGTTGCGATCAAAATTGGTTTTCCGAATCGAATTTTCGGACGTGACAATGCATAGAAGGAAAAATCACGAGAAAACCATCCCTTCGAAATTTAGATGTAATGTATTTATCAGAAAATGAAAAGTCTGTACATTTACAAATTACGTCAATAAACATGCTGCAAATATAATACTTTTATGATTAAAGTTGTCTTCGAAAATATGTCAGAAATATTCTCATTTTTGGGCGGTGAAAAATATGTTTTTGAATATCGCCTTAAGGGGACTCTCGGCGATGGAATTGAAATTTCCCCCTTTTTCCGTTCATAAATATCATTTATAGGAAGAAACGGAAAAATATTTATGCATATAGAATGTTCCGAACGGTAAGTATTATTTAAGGGATAAAAAAGCATTTTTT
The DNA here is from genome assembly GCA_964019185.1 of Maratus speculifer. Taxonomy (NCBI): domain Eukaryota; kingdom Metazoa; phylum Arthropoda; class Arachnida; order Araneae; family Salticidae; genus Maratus; species Maratus speculifer. Next base: position 213,238,892 of record OZ025291.1, on the reverse strand, counting down.
AATGAGAATAATATGCTATAAATTAAAATGTTTCTTGCACAAAGCATTTCATCTTGTCATTTGAAAACAAGCTTTTCAAAGGAACCTTTTTCTAGTCGCGAAATCGAATATCCATTTCAAAATATATTACCCAGAATTACAAATTTCGAAAATTCTAAAGCATGACGAAAATCTAATTTAGTAAATAAAAAAATAAAAATTTAATTATAAATTCAAATGCTTTCTTTTCTTTTATAGTGACCTGTCTTACGTCCAGTGTTCTAACACTTTCTGCCATTTCCTGTGATCGTTTCATCGCCATCATCTTTCCCTTACACGTGCGAATCACAAAGCAACGTACCAGTGTAGTCATCAGCGTTATCTGGCTAGTGTCCATGGCTGTTGCATCTCCATTTTTATTTATCCGAACTTATAAGGTTCTTCAGGTGAGTAGCACTTTTATAACGCAATGTTGTGAACTTTTCTAATATGTTTTTTGTTTTATCACACATGATTTATTCAGAAAAGTAACCTATATCTTACACTGAATGAGCGGAATGTATGTTTGAATAATATGAATCGAAAATGGTACAAAAAAATAAGCAGTTCATTATTATTATTATTATTGTTGTTGTTGTTGTTGTTATTAATATTAAATGTCAAAATATAAAAAAGGTCAGAATAATAAATCCATAGATATATACTACCATTATTACGTGTTGGTAGTAGCAAAAGTAAATATTAATAAATATAATACTCAGTGAAAAACATGTACTATCAATAGTAAGTCATACCCCGAAAGATTATTTCGAAATATATGTATATATATATATATATATATATATATATATAAGGTGGTCTGGTGTAATAACGCTAGGCGGGGTAATAACGCCAGGTGTTAATATTATGCATAATTATGAAATAATCTGGTAAATGACACCCATGTGCTCTGCGCAGAAGGGTTTTGAGTCATATAAATCGCAAAAAACAGCTTCAAGTTAATTTGTTCTATTTGTGGGTCATGTTGTTTTTACAAGCAACTAAAATTAATGCTTGATCTAAAATTTGCGAGATGCGTTTTGTGATGTGAAGACTATTTTTTTTATGCGGAAATACTTTGTTAGTTACATTAAATTGTAGTGCATTTCATGTACTTTCAAAATGTTGTTGATGATTTTGGATATCTTCTCAAGATAATTTATAATTTAAAATGTACTGCGCAATAACTATACCGGGGTAATAACGCCAATTCTTGGCATTAATATCCCGGTTGATTCCCAACAGTGGCCGAGCTACATCCTAAATACTGACTCAAATAAACACAGTTAAAACTGTGCAATGTTTCTAATAATTCTATTTAAGCGGTCCTTTTTAAGCAAAAAGAAGCTCACGGTCTGATATTCTTTTTCCTCCTCTCCCCCCCACACCACACCTTTATTTTTCTTACACTTCCACAAAAAATTTAACATTTTCAATAGCTTAGAATGCAATTTGTCAATTTCTAAGTTTATAGAGTTTGTATTTTTAGAATTGGGCAATCTACAGGCCATTATTCCATCTTATTTCATAGTTTTGTTTGCATGGCGTTATTACCCATATAGGTGGGTAATAACGCCAAATAGTATTGGTCAAGAAATCATGCCATTACATTTTATGAATACATATCTGTTAAATTATTTTTTTTATATAGATAGTCAATGTGTTGCTGTACTAAATCATATATTTGTTTGAAAAATACAAACTAAAACTGAGCCGTGAAAATTGGTAGAACCTTAACGTGGCGTTATTACCCCAGGATACTTTATACAGGGTGTCACCTCTCAACGGTGGCCAATAGCTAATTTCTAGACCGTTAGTCATAGACATATAGTTTCAATTGCAAAAATTCTTTAAAAAAGGTAAAGAATTGTTTTTCAAGCGATTTACCTCAAAATAAAATTTTATTAAAAAATTACGAAAATTAACTTTTTATACGGTCCCCCGGTTCTATAAGTGATGTTTAGTAAATTTATCCCACTACTCTAACAAGTAAGAGAAAAAAAGTCCCATTCACATAGCATTAAGATTGACAGAGTTATAAAGCTTTAAATTTCATGACTTGAACCACTTTTCTATAGCTAAATACGGATGAATTGGATTGAGCTTTAAGGGAACGTTCACTAAGTGCTTAAAGTATTATAAAGGGCGTCTAATTTCAACGCTGTCCAATAGCTAATTCCTAAACCACTTGCCACAGACATATAGTTCCAATTTCTAAAAGGTTTTAAATGAGATAAAGAAATATTTTAAAAGCAATTTAACTGAAGGTGCTACCACCGTATAAGTTTTACGGTAATGTTAATTTTTATTATTTAACTTCTAGATTGGTTAAAATAGTTGAAGACGTGGGTTTTAAAATTCTCTTTATCGTGAAAATCAAATTTTGGGAAATCCCAATCTTATTTTAAAAGGTGTGGTATTTTTATAAGCCTTTATTTTGCTATAAAACGTTCGTACTTATTTTTCCCTTGCTCAAAATTTCGATTCAAATTTTAACTCACTTCCAAATATCCAATCGAGGTTCAATTTGCACACTTATTTATATCTAATGACAGTATAATATTAATACAATTTTAAGGGCGTACCATTTATTTATTTTATAGGATTACATCATATTCTGTTACGTTAAGTAATCTAATAGAATAGTAAATATATGTCATTTTGTAACGATTTGTGACTGTTGCTTTTCATAAATTAAATTAACAAACTTTCTGTTATTTTTTTACTTATAATTTTAGTACAAATTTTGCTTTAATATGTAATCATCAACATAAATTTAAAAATAATATTGTAAATATTATTTTACTCTCAATGTTTAATGTGAAATTTTATATCTTGCGTTTATTTTTATTTCCAGTAAATTTGTGACTGATCCCTAATTTGAAGCAAAAAAGATGCTTCAATTTTAAACAGCTATTACTCGGTCAGTTTTAATCGCAGAGGAATGGGACTTTTTTTGTATTATTTGTTACAGTAGTGGGAAAAATTTCTTAAATATAACTTATAGGACCGGGGGCAGGTATAAAAAGTTAATTTTCGTAATTTTTTTATAAAATTTTATTTTGAGCTAAATCGCTTGAAAAACAATTCTTTACATTTTTTAAAGCATTTTTGCGATTGGAACTATATGTCTATGACTAACGGTTTAGAAATTAGCCATTGGCCACCGTTGAGAAGGGACACCCTGTATATATTCATATACATATTATTTGATAATTTTATTATTGTTTTAATATTTGTCTAGTATTTTTCATTGAACTATCTGTTGCACTGGCTATTAATCGGGTAATTTAGAAATCATTTTTAGGTTTATTATGTATATATATATATATATATATATATATATATATATATATATATATATATATATATATATATAACATTTCTGGTTTTGATGACTGCATTGATACAGCAGTTGCGGGTTCGGAACGAAGATCATTATGTAATCTAATTGGACCCACATGCAGTTTGAGAAAATCCTTAAAAATACGATCTAAATTCTAGCCATTTGACTTCGTATTTCGATACTGGTATCTCGTGATGATAAACTATATAGTTTATCATTACAAGATTGAAAAGATAAAACTTAACTTGATTAATGCCATGTTTGTATCATGATACTTGGTGAATGGACATTCGCACAAGTGACATTTTTCAATAATTTCATTTGAGTTTTAATGAAATGTGTATATCTGCAACATTAATGCATTTAATAAAACAAAGTAAACTTTTATACACCTATGGAAAAACAAATTATATTTTCTAGTGGAGTGACATAGATGAACCAATTTGCCATGATGAATGGCCTGTGGAGGAATATTGGGATTCTGCACATCAAATCTGTATACGAAGATACCCAATGAAACAGATATACGATACATTTGTATGCGTCACACTTTTCTTTCTGCCAGTAGCTATTATGGCAACGGCTTATTTACTGATTATATGGAGGCTTTGGAAAACTCAGGCTCCGGGAGAACGCAACTTAGCCAATATCAACGTCCAGCACAGAGCCAAAAAGAAGGTAACAAAAATCTATATATTTGTAATAGTAAAGCATTGTTATTAATTTATTATTATCTAAAGATCGAATAAGATCTGTTTTTATTTTTGCAGAAATACCGCTGGTAACTATTCTTTAAATTTGCAAATGCCACTGTTTTAAATTATAATTTTTTCAGCTTGTTTCGCCACATTTGGAAAAAAAATATGGCACTTTGCTCTTTGAAATTTTCATACAAGACATTTTTTTTAAATAGCCGCTTGAGATACTCTTACTTGTTTCAAAGCACTGAATGAAATTTCTGCAAGTGAATATACAGAATATCAATAAATTTTTGTCGACGATTCTTTACCTCATAACTTTTGATGTAAAAACATGAAAAAAAAATATTATTACCCATTCGCAAAGTACAGCTCAAAAAGTTTCTTTTCATAAGCATATATTGGATAGTTAAACCATAAAATATAACTATCAATAATGTATTTGTTAAAAATACAAAACCTTGCTCATGAGTGACAAAAACAAGAAATTTAATAAGATCCCTTGTACAATTAGAATAAAATATAATATAAAATCAACGTTTTGAGCCGTCTTCTGTGGTCGACTTCAGGAAAATATGATGGTGATATGACTAAAAGTTTTCTTTTTGAATAAGTAACCCAAATGAATGTAAAATTAGAAAATCTATTGAAATCATTGCACCCGAAAATAAACCTTGTAATGATAATTTATCCTATAATACACCAAAAATCTGGCATAAAACCATAAAGTTTTATATCTGTATCAGTTTAAAGGATTTTAATTTTTCCTTATGCATAGATGGCAACATATGATTCATTTCAATTATACTTTATTAGAAATATTATCTCTCGCTCAAGAAACAAACTTTTAGTCATTTCACCATCATATTTTCCTGAAGACCACCTCAGAAGACGGTTCGAAACGTTGATTTTATATTCTATTTTATTTTAACTGTACATTTTCTTAATAAAGTTTTTATTTTTATGCAGAAAAGAGCAAGGTTTTGTATTTTTGACAAAGACATTCTTAGTAGAAGTTTTTTTTTCTTTGTAACATAAACAAATTTATATATGCTTAAAGCAGTTCAACAAAATACGTTACTAATGAAATAAAGGTTATAATAAAATAGTTATTAGCATTAAATGTTTACAAAATTTAGCCAAAAATGGTGAATAAATTTGATAATATCTAATATATTGCGCCCATTGCTTATTAATAACTTTTTTATGATCTTTATACAATTTTAATATTAATTATTATTCAATTATAATCGATTTTTAAATACTAACGTTTTAAGTTGCTGTAACTTTGTTTTTACATTAAAAAAGCTTTTTGAGATGAACTATATTATAATATAATAATATTTTTCATCAAGTTATGAAATAAAAAATTATGAAATAAAGAATCTCCGTAATAATTTATTGAACCGTGTGTATATTTTAAAAATATTTTAATCCTTTTAGAATTGGAAGCATTCAGAATTGTGTGCAGAGATTTATTGCACTGATATTTCCAGGAATATATTTAATCTGATAATTTACTTTTCCACCAATGCAGTGTCATCTGTTTCTTTATCATCTCTGAAAGAAAATGTTCCGTGCAATTTATTTTTTGATGACCATCTGTAATTTTCTCTACCGTTTAGCAGTCAGTATTTGCTTGCCTTCGCTTCTTTTCGTAATTCAAGATTTCATTTTTATTCTATTTTTATTAATTGTTTTAGTCTTCGATTTGCAAAATTAATATACATTCACAGAAATCACCCCAAATAGCTTTCTTTGCATTATAATAAACGCGCAAGTTCAACAAAACTGCAGATGCATGTATAATTGAATATACATAAAGTTCTAACAAGAAAATTTCTTTAACTCTTTACGGAGCAGGGTACTTTCTTTGCAAAATTGTTGAAGACTGATTGATTTCTGAATTTGCATACAAATGTGTAAGGGTTGCCCAAATGAAAAGTAGACTACAATTATGTGAATAAATTTTAATACTAATATTATAAGTACAGTGTCTGTGGAACAGTTGAACTAAAAATAATTACCATGGATATTGTAACATTGATCCCAGCGCGTTAGAATAGAGTGGATAACTACAGTGTAATATCTCGCAGATTGCTGAAAAATCCAGTTTTCCACGATGTCTTGCTGCTGTGCCATTGTGCTGATTTGGAGGAATCCATCGTGCAACCAACAAGGAAACTCTCTTGAAATGAGGATATTGCTACGAAACCATCAAGTGCGCATGTGTAGCAGGGAATACCACAACACCATCTATCCGCAAACAAATTGCGATTTGAAGTTTATACAACGAAGTACAGCTAAAATCTTCTTTTTATTTGGGAATACCTTATACTTGAAAATAAGAAAAATATTTTTTTTTTCATATATTATGAGAAAATATTCATTGCAGAATTCTGGTAGCATTCTGGCATTTGGGATGGGTTATATTAAAGATAATCAAGTTGGGTGTTCCATGTAATATTACATTGAAACGCAAAGGATTAAAGTGCATTCTGAATACATTTTTCAAAAACGGAAAAAAGTTAAGATTCCAAATATTTATTAAACACATGGCCAAAGAAATTTTACGGTAAATTTTGGTCTAACAGCTTAAATTAACGGAGTTACATTTCAAAAATCCGCTTAAGTCTACTATGAATGTTATTGTTTTTGCATTTTTCATAATTGCTTTTGAGTAATTTCCTAAAACAAATCAATATTCTACTAGCAATACATATATTCATTTATTTACTAACCTCAAGATTTTTTCATTTAAACTGTATTTCATATAGAGTGTGATTTACTCTATGCCCACGGTATATATAATAAATTAAATTGAGAAAATTTTATATTTCACTTTGAATTCAAAAACTTTTTTGTTGAACATTTATTTAACTTTGACTCTTTCCAGAAACTTATTGATTCAAAAAATCGATTCCTATCTGACAGAATTTAGAAAGAAATGTGTTTTCAAAGAAGATGAAAATTTTTTCACACTTTAAAGCCGATTTATTTCAAAGCAAAATAGATCTGTATTATTAAAATCGGTTTTATGGTATTTCACATTCACTCCTCAAGAATTATGAACAACCCTGTGATGGAAAGTACAACAAATATTTAAAGCGTCCAAAAATGATACACATGAACTCGAGTATTCGAATTGTATGTTATTTTTTGAAATCTACATTAATTTTATAGAATTAATTTCATAAATTCAAATGGTAGAAATTGGATTACTATTGAGTTCTCCTAAAATGAAACAAAAAAGAAGTACCGTACATCGCTGCATAGATTTTGAAATATTTTCAAATCATTTCTAAATACTTCTAAATACTTATTAAAAAATTATTTTTGTTCATACAAAGAAACAAGATAACTAAAAATAAATTTAAAAAAAAGCATCACCGTCAAAATTGATTTTCGGCAATTACTTACTATAGCTGTTAATGTGTGCGAATTCTTTCGTAGAACTCCGTATATAAGATATACACGTCTTATAATGCACTAAAAAATATTTATAATTTTAAATGCATTTCACAATTGAAAACGTACATGGAGAAAATATGACTCGTAGTGGATTCTGTAATCAAATTATTTTCTATATATATCTAAATAAACATTAAACTTTACATGTTCTATAATCTACAGAATAAATACTGTAATGCAGTTTAATAATGTACATGAATTTCATTGTATTAGTGTAATATTTTAAAATACATAGCAAACAATTTTTCCCCATTGATAGTAATTGATTACGGTTACCATGTAAGCGAACTATAATTGCTACCTACTCTACAACAGCGGCTCTGAAACTTTGTTACGGGGCCCACCTTTGAATTAAAAAAAATTCGCGATCAGTATGGTAATTGTTATATGATCTCTAAAAGCTATCAGCTATCCTATCGTATGAAAAATGCTGATCTTCATACGAAGGATACATTATAAATGTAAAAAAGAATTGTTATCCCAATGAGTGTAAGGGAACAATAATTAAAACAACACACAAAGATAATTAATAATGTGTTTAATTATTATCAAAACATAACTTTACAATCAGTGATATTTCTGGCACTGATGTTTATTAATGAAAGCCTTTATGACAGTGTTAAAATAGGTTTATTTTAACCAATCACTTTCTATCCACTTTCTTTTCTTTCCACTTTCTTTTTCTTTCTATTCCAATTTATTTGTGTTCTTTATTTTCAAAAACAGCGAAGTAGAAGAGCATACTCAGAAAAACTTATCGTGTTGAACTCCAGCAAAAATCTGAACGCTTATCTGAATATTCTGAACGTATAGTCTTCCAGAAATAAATGTTTTTCCTTGAAATATTATTTGCTGTTAAAATTGTCATATATTTTGAACAAATGAAATCAAAGATATATTTTTAAGACAAACCTCGTTTATTCAGCGATCCACCAAAACATCCACCGCGACTGACCAGTGGGTCGCGAGCAAAATTGACATGCACTTTAATGGTGCATGTCAATTTTACTATGCCTGAAACAGTGCAACATCGTTATAATGTAGAGAAAACGACTTTTACTCATTAATTGTAATGTAACAAATTACATTTGACTGTTTCTGCAAGCGAATTTTAATTGTTACTAATTTCGTACTCCATCGAAAACATATTGTTGTCTAAATTAATGGCGATATACTTTTTAATTATGTTAGTTGTACCGAGGTGTCTATAAAATGCACATGAAACGATTTTTCCAATTATCAGTAATTAAGCAGAAAATTCTTTTAAATGTCCTTGTAGCTAACTATAAATGGTACAAGTCTATTTTTAATGTAGAATATGTCATAATAAAGCTCAATAACGTATTTATATTACTTGGCAATGCGAGTATATTTAAACAATTTACAGCAGAATCAGACAAACTGACAAAACAAAACGAATTCATAAATAGTTTTGAATGTCGGAAAGTATTATTATTTTTTAATTATTATTACTAATTTTTGTAATACTGGTTTATCATTAAAATTACTACTCTTATTATTATTTTAATAGTTTTCACTAGAGAAAATTATCAAACGCTTGAAATGTGTGATTGTTTGCATAAAAAATGACTGTTAAAAAGGTTATTAATTCTTAAAGAAGATATAGATTTCATCAATTGTTTAAAATAACAAAAATCTTAAAGAAATTTTTATTCTCTATATACTAAAATCAGGGTATTTTTCTTCAAATATCTCTTACTTATTAAAAGAAAGCTAATGTAATTATAATTTGTACTTAATTTAATAGCTTTCCTTTCTTCCCCACTAAAAAAAATCTGTAGAAAATCTACAGCTTTTTGGCCCAAAATCTGTGGGAAATCCGAAGGTATTTGGCCCTTTTGCAGATATTTTTAAGAATATCTTAAAAAAATCTGCAGATGTTTTAAAGATAAAGCTAAGTATGCAAATTTTCTTTAAATTTCTGTAGAATATCTGTAAAAAGTGGCGATTTCTTCAGAAAATCTTAAGATTATTTTTAGTGGGGTTCTCCGAAAATTCAAAAACTTACATTCTGTGCAAGAGAAATTCATCAGGTGTAAATGCTGAGTTAAAAATTAAATAATTATTTTTGAATCCAAATTCAACATAAATCCTTGTAGAAAATCCATAAAAGTTTTTGTTTTTGAGCATTAAAAAAATTAGACTTACACTTTTAAATGTATAACCGGACATTTAAATTAATTAAAAATGAATCAGAGCTCGTAGAATTCGACGAATGAAGATGTTTAAAATATATGTTTGTAAAAAACTTTTGTAAGTGGAAAATTAGTATAATTTAAAATAGTAATAGATAGTACTAGTAATAATAATTATAATAATTGTTGAAACAGTAGTTTGTAAATAGATATTATAACTTCATAACTATAAACTTATAACTTCATAAAAATAATCTTAGTAGATAATCAACCTTATATAACCTGGCTTAATTCATAAAACAAACATTATTCATAACTAAAGTTTATCTTAAACTTTTCAAATTATTAAATAATTAAATTTTACTCCTGTAAGTGATCAGTATATATGTAGTTGAGATAGTAACTTATGAAATTATAAATTGAGAATTTGATATTTGATATCATGCAATGAAAAAAAAACTTCGTTACACACACATATATTTATATATATATGTGTGTATTACAAAAAAAAAAAAAAAAAAAAAAAAAAAAAAAAAAAAAAAAAACGTAAATTGAAATTAACATGCGTAAATTTCGTATTTATATTCATTATTTTAAACATATTTTTACGTGTCATACATTACTAATAAATATATTTCCAAACGAGATGACGCTTTTGCCACTTACGTTTTCGCATATGAATATTTGCACTTTGAAGACAGATTTCATATTTCAAATTTAGTGCCAACGAAACCATGAAAATTATTCTTTTTGACCGAATCGTAGTAAAATACTTAATTTTTATGAAAGAAAATGTTCCTTTTCTTTTTACGGTAAAATCATTTTAGCCATTGTCACTCTTTAAGATTAATGTGTCAGTCTGAATATCAGCGGAATGAAAAACATTTCGAAATATATAGTAGCTTTATGATTAAAAATGATTTCTTATAGTAATTTGAAACAATTTTTTATTCAAAAATTTAATTTAAATTTTTTCAATTGCAATAAGGAAATGTCATTCTTAATGCTATAGTAATTCGGATAGTTTCGCTTTTCTCTGTAACAAAAGAAGTAACCAACCCACTTGCCATAACTGTGAAGAATTTCTAAAATATATCCAAAATTAAAATTAAAATATAAAATAGAATTATTTTTTAAGATATCAAAAGCAGCCACATTTACGAATAAACGGCTTTTAAAAAAAATATTATTGAAATTGATTCAGTAGAAAAATAAGACAAACTGAATTTTAAAAAATCTGCCATGTCATTTAAATATATAGATTTATTATACAAAGTTAAAAAAAATCACTTCAGTGGCTCAATAAAATGCTTATTTTTGGACATTTCAGAAAACATAACGTAAAACAGTTTTTATAATTTGCAATATTTGCCCGCAATTTTTTACACACGATACGTTATATTAGAAGCTCTGAATTATTTAAAAATATTTATAAAACCCCCAAAAGTTTGAATAACTAATATTAGGTTTAGTTAGATAATTCAGACATTTATATAAGCATTTAATTAATACTAAAGTAACATATTCAATAAAATTTTCAATAATTTTTAAAAATAAGAAGAAAACAAAAGAAAAACAATTATTCGACAATGCTAGTAATTGTACATCATATTTTTTTAGCATTTACTTCGTAACTACATTAATTCTTCGTTAAAGTTTGTGAAAAAATTTAAAAACTAATTGAAAATTGTCAGAACAAATTATATAAATTTTCGTATCCACCGAAAACTTTCTCCTTACTGATTCGAGTCTAAAATGTTTAATAAAAGGCCATGATAACAAAATGTCTGTTTTAGCAGAACTTTCAAACTTCAAAATAATTTTAAACTCCTTGAATACAAAAAATAAGTGAAATTAAATTTTAAAAAAATGTAATAAATCTTTTAAAGTTAGAAGAATTTATTTGATTATGCCCAAATGACACCAAGGTGCATTTTTTATGCTTTTGTATTAACCAACATGCCAGGGATCAATCATGAAGAAGATCTCTGCATTTACAGTAACCTTCTTTAATTTGATTGTTTCAGTGTTTCATCGCCTAGTTCTATTACACGCCTGTTAAAGTTGCGTTTTATTTATTTACTTTGTGTAGAGTTAAATATGTTTAGTTATAGAATATAACAATCAAATACTCAATTATCTAAATCACTTTAAATGAAACAGGTAAATATTTCGCCTTCGGTTTATAAGTTAATTTTTCAAATACCTTTTAAAATATTCAATAAATAATTGTAAAAATATTTTCAGAAAAAAGATTAAGTGAAATGTATTTTTCAAGAATTTTGAGTTAAAAATACATTTTTTTATTCTACGGAGTAAAAAGTTTAAACTATGCAATGTTTAGAATATAGAGACTTTGTGAAAAAAAAAGAAAAGAAAAAGAAGGATAAGATAGTTGATGGCATTGATATGACGCCAACGTCATACAATCAACACTATGCATACAACGTCATGCGCCAGAGTAATTTAATTTATTTTTGTTTTCTAATACAACTATGCAGCAATAATTAAAGATAAATAATTTTTTGAAATATTAAGTAATGAAAAAATTGCTGAAGCTGTTATAAAAAAGAACCTCAAAATACAATTCATTCGAAAGGTGATAAATACCAGTGAATCTTCTAAAAAATTTTATAAAACAAACAATTTGATGAAATTTTCTTTCAAGAAGATTTTTTTAAACAAAAAATTTCAGCAGGCCAAAAATTGAATTTTTTTTCCAAATAGAAAGATTAATAGAAAAGAATACAAACAATCGACTTAAACTGTTTTTTTTAGTAAAAGTATATGTAAAGTTATATATATTAAATTATTCAATTAAAAAAAAAATTATGATAGCATTGATAAAAAAAAATGCTTTATGATAAAATTAATAATTTGAGCAGATTTTTTCTTATAAAGCTTTATAGCACCCGAAAAACTGAATTTTTTTTTTTTTGAAATAGAAAGATTGGTGGAATAACACAGGAATAAAACAAAAGAAGAATTTGAATAAATTTTGTAAGTTATTTCTTACATTAATAATGATATTTTATTGAATTTGCTTAATCTAAACCAGCAATACCATTGCTGAATATGTATAACCATGCTTTTACAAAAAAAACAAACTAAACAAAAAAATTGCTAAAATATAAATAAACAAACATTGATAATGATATTATTAAGGAAAAGGTTGCGAGGGATGATAACATATGATACCGTAAAGGAGGAAGATGGGGTCAAAAAAGTCCAAACAAGTTTATATTTCCATACATTTACTCACTAGATAATACTTGTATAACTAGACTTTAAAGATTACTTTAAATTATGAGTTTGTTAAATCGGATTTCTCGAATAATTTACCTATCCTCATTGTGTATGGCCTTTTCAATATTTTTTAAAGTAAAAATAAAATTTTATCTCTTTTGTCATAATCTTAAATTTTTGGATTAAAAATCTGACCATAACGATATTATTATTCTCGCAAGGTTATCAAGATGGTTTGTGTCGTCCTGTGCGGCTTTGTTGTATGCTGGTCGCCATTCCAAGTTGCAGTACTGTATTCTGCATTCGGGCATAGTGCCAGCGAATCTGGTGAGGTAAGTTTAACTGCCTTATTTTAAAATGATGGTAATTTTTTGCTTTTCATAAAGTTTAATATTCATTTTTTCTAGATAAAAATATTCCCTACATTAGTATATTTACGTTTGATTAGAAATGTTAATGGATATTTTGAAATATCTAAAATTGTCATTGCAGGGTTCTTCGAATCAAAAATCCAAAGCGCCATTAATAATTTATTAATAACCATGGTAGTGACATTTTAAATTCTAAGCTCGTTCTATTGATAAATTTGAATAATCGAATACTTATGGTATTCTTATGTTGAAAACAGTCCCAAATCTGATTAGTAATTCATTCGGCAAGCTTAAAATACGCGGATACTTCGGACACATCATCTAAATAAGTAGCCGTAACCCGATAATATTTAAGAATACCACACATTTATTTAAAATAAGTTATAGATAAAGGTACAAAATTATAGATAAGAGTATCAAAATATTTAAAGTATAATAGGTTTACTAAGTTGACAAAATAAGTTTAAAGTTCAAGAAATTAATGAAATAAGAATTATTAAAATTAAACAGCTAATTATGTAAAAATGAATATTTTGACATTTCCTCGGTAATAAGAAAAAGACAACCCACCAGTATAACAACTGTTTTTATGGGCTTTTACGTCCCTTAGGAAAAATACTTACCAACATCCAACGAACACAACTATGACGAAAACAGCCCAGAATCAACGGCACATACTGACAATAATAATAATAATAAGAAAAATATTACAAATAAAGAAACAGTAATCTAAGCAGTTGCAGCAAACAGGGAACATCGCCAACTGTTAACTTAGCAAAGTGATATAAATAACATTAATGCTGAAACTGACCTACCAACAATGCTTACAGCATTGTTGGTTGATGCACTAATACATGACAATAATATAAGTGCAAACATATGAGGAATAACAACAAGAATAATGATATTTACAGTTCGGAGGTAACAAAGTAAAAGTTTTTTCCAACGACTAGAAAATCTGAAAACACAAAATATTTCATATGCACTTTGCAACAGAAGCACTAAAAGGAAATTACGATGGCTCAAATTTCTCTTGATTTGAAACTCCAAAATATAACACCAAACACAGCTCATCTTCTACAGCAGGAGAGAAGCTTACTCTAAAATCAGTTGAAGTCGAACTTCATGAATGGTAGCGAACTTTATGGACAGATGATATGGTAAAAGATAAACAGCTGCTGAGAAGATTCACGAGAAAACGAGACTTAGAAAAATCAAATGCTACGAACTGCTACCAGCTTATTTATAAAACTCCATAAAAACCATTATCATTATACTGTAGCCTCCATGAACTTGTAAAAATTCCATTCATTTGTTATGGCAACAAAAAGGCAGACGATATTGTTGTTATTAAAGAATAAAAATGTTATTTGTTGTTGATATGCTGAAGGCGTTCTATTTATTATTATTTTACCAGTAATTTAATATAGTAAAATTATTTTAATTAGTTTTTTTATATTAAGTAAAATATAATGATTTTAATCAATTAACTATTTGATACGCGTAAATAGAAATAAGCGCAATACCGGGCTCTCTTACAAATTCTGGTGATCCCGCTTTAGACATTAACGCATTAAAAAATGACTCAAGAGTCAACGAAAACGTCTACAAATTCGATTCTTGAAGCAAACAAGGTAAACGTCAAATTTCCTCCATTCTGGGAAGATAATCCTGAAATATGGTTTTTCCAAATTGATGCTCAGTTTTCACTTGTAAGTATTATAAATGAAAAAACAAAAAGGTTTTGAAAACTTTATTTCTTGATAAATTACCAGAGTCAATAAAAAACATTCTAAATGTAAGCAGTGAAAATTTAGATAATTTATCACTAATGGCAGATAAAATTTTTGAAATTAGCTCTTCAACAGAAATTTATTCTGCGAGTTCAGATTCTTCTGTTATGAGTAAAATGCTTAAGAAAATTTCTATGTTGGAAAACCAGATTTTGGCATTAAAAATTGAGAGGCAATTCAGAAGTAAAATTCGGAAATCTGGTACTAAACGAAATAAAAGTAGAAGTCAATCGAGAAAACGATTTAATCCAAATGGGAAATATTGTTACTACCATTTTAAATTTGGTAATCAGTGTTATCCTAATAAATGTAAAAGTCCGTGCAGCGTGAAAAAATCGGAAAACTCCGATCAGCAGTAGTTTTAGCGGCAAATTCTGCTGCTGAAGAATTTAAAGATTGCCGTAATTACCGTTTATTTGTTAAAGACAAAACAACCGGTTTACGCTTTCTTGTTGATAATGCAGCTGATTTATCAATTATTCCTGCTTCATCCAAACATAAAATATGTAACTCTTTCAAATTGTATGCAGCAAATGGTTCAATAATTCCTACATTTGGTTTCAAAATTTTAACACTAGATTTGGGCTTACGTAGACAATTTCAATTTCCTTTTGTAATAGCGAAAGTAGACAAAGCAATTTTAGGTGCAGATTTCCTTAATAAATTTAAATTGCTTATTGATATACATAATAAAAAAATAATAGATGGTGTTACTAAGCTTTTTGTTAAAAGCGATGTTATGTGTGTAGCAAGTGCTGATAGCATAAGTACAACTGACAAAAATTCTCAATATGCACATCTGTTATTACAATATCCTAATTTAACGAAGCCAAATCTTTTAATATGTAATTCCAAACACAATGTAAAGCATTATATTGATACTAAAGGTTCGCCTGTCTATTCAAAACCTCGCCCATTAGACTCAAAAAAATTAAATTTAGCAAAACAAGAATTCAAGTTTATGTTGGATAAAGATATAATTAGACCATCCAAACCACCGTGGGCTAGTCCACTTCATTTAGTTTACAAAAAAGATTGATGTTTAAGACCGTGCGGGGATTATAGACGCCTTAATGCTCAAACCATTCCCGACCGTTACCCTATTCCCAGAATAGAAGATTTTCAGCATATATTAAAAGAAAAGAAAATATTTTCAAAAAATTAACTTATTTAAGGCCTATTTTCAGATACCAATTGCAGAAAAAGATAAGCAAAAAACAGCGATAATAACGCCGTTTGGATTATTTGAATATATAGTGATGAATTTTGGATTACGGAATGCTCCATCTACGTTTCAGCTTTATATTTATGAAGTATTTTTCGGATTGGACTTCGTTTTCCCATATTTAGATGATATTTTAATAGCTTCTACAACGGAAGATGAGCACACAGAACATCTAAAATTAGTTTTTTTAAGATTGTATCAATATGGTCTTCGTTTAAATATTACAAAATCAGTTTTTGGAGTAAACCATTTACAATTTTTAGGATATATGATTACTCCTGAAGGTTCAAAACCCCTTCCCGAAAAAGTAGAAGGAATTAAAAATTATAAGTTACCGGAAACAATCCACGAATTACGAACTTTCCTTGGTCTGGTGAATTTTTATAGAAGATACATAAAAAATGCTGCTGAAAATCAAGCACCACTTCATGAGTATTTAAAAGGGGCGAAAAAGAAAGACAAAAGAAAAATTCCGTGGACAAATGAAACAAAAGAAAAATTTGAAAAATGTAAAGAAGACCTAGCCAATGCTGCTTTATTGACCTATCCTAATCCTGATCTTCCATTATCTCTCTTTTGTGATGATTCTGATTTTGCCATTGGTGCAGTTTCACAATTTGAAGCAGGCTGCTGGAAGCCATTAGCCTTTTTTTCAAAAAAATTAAGTAATGCTCAGAAAAGTTATAGTACCTATGATCGAGAATTACTGGGAATATATCTTTCTGTAAAGCAATTTAAACATATGTTAGAAGGAAGACAATTTATAATACATACAGACCATAAACCCTTAACATTCGCCTTTCAGCAAAAAAATGAAAAAGCTTCGCCTAGACAGTTGCGGCATTTACAATATATATCACAATTTTCAACAGATATTCGACATATTAGTGAAGTAGAAAATACAGTTGCAGACACATTATCCAGAATACAATCGATTTCTACAATAGATTATGGCAAAATTTCTGATGGGCAGATTAATAATGAAGAACTTACAAAATTGCGTTTAAATCCATCATTAAATTTCAAAAAGTATCCTTTGGATTCAGGTAAATTTCTTTAGTGCGATATTTCAACTTCCAAAATCCGACCATTTATTCCTGAAGCTTTTAGAGAACAAATTTTTAGGAAAATCCACAATTTAGCTCATCCTGGAGTGAAAAATATAGTAAAACAAGTAGCTTCAAGGTTTATTTGGACAAACATTAGGAAAGATGTTAATCAGTGAGATAATAATAAGCAGATAATAAGTTATAAAAATAAAATACAGTAGCATACAGTCCCTCATTTATTTAATTTTTACTTTAAAAAAGTCATTCTATTTATTTAAGGATTATAAGAGTTTTGAAATATTTAAAATTGAAAAACATTGACTTCTTTTTGTCATTTTATATTTTAAAATGTAAAGAGTGGTTTTCGCAGAGGTGTGGTTTTAGAATTACAAAAATAGTTTCTAATGACAGAGAATTTATCAACTGACAGATGATTTTAGCTCATATCTACATAAAAAATGTAAAAAATTAGCTCTTTTCTACATAAAATTTTAATTTTTGTTTTAAAAACACATACACTCATTGCCATAAAAATTTGCGCACCAAGAAAAAGACGTCGAAATAAAACGAAATTTTACATGCGTAAATACTACTGTGATATAAGTAAGTGATTAGAAAACGAAAGAAAAAGAATCATTTATTGCAGAAAAAAGTACAAATGAACGGAAATTTTAGAACTCTGTTGGATCCCCTCTAATGCACATTGCGATACGAGCTGGCAACGATGCATACAAGTTCCGTATGATGTCCTGAGACATCTCGTTCCACAATTGCTGTAAACGCGCCTCGTGTTCAACTTAACTCGTAGAGTGTCCAACATGCCATCCCAAATGATCCCAGATATGCTCGATTGGTGACAAATCTGGTGATCGAGCAGGCCAGGGAAGGATGGTAATGTGGCGGAGGCAGGCTTGTGACATCCTTGATGTGTGTGCCCGAGCATTGTCTTGCTGAAAATGACTTATGAGAGCCCTGCTACTAGTAGCAACGCATGTGGCTGAAGGATGTCTTGGATGTATCGCTGAGCTGTCATTGTGCCACAGATCAATATAAGGGGTGACGTAAGCTATGGCATCCCATACCATCACACCAGTTGTAGGAGTGATGTGTCGCTGTAAAGCGAAGACAGGACTGAAGCGTTCACCATGGGGCCTCCACACACGAACACGATTGTCATTGCTGCTCAAATTGAATCTAGACTCATCGCTGAAGTCGACCTGGTTCCATTCCGTTGCAGTCCAATCCCGTCGTGCGGGACACCACTCCAAACAGAGGTGTCGGTGGTGGTTGTTATTGGCAGCAGACGTAATGGGCGCCTCAATACCAGATGTTCTTGAGCTAGACGCCTTGCGATGGTTCGGGAATACACAGGGGTCCGTAGAGAAAGTGCTGCCTGTGTTTGAATAGCGGCCAATGAGGCAATTGGCTCTACGAGTGCATTTTATATAATGTGACGGTCTCCTCGACGACTGGTCTGTCGAGGGCGTACCGAGCCTGGTCGCCGTGTAAATGACATCTCTTCAGTCCACTGATCCCAACACCTCCTCACAGTAAAATCAGAACGGCCTACTTGCTACGATACTCGCCGAGCTGACCACCCAGCTTCCATCATCCCGATGATTCTTCCCTTCTCCAGGTCTAACAGCTGCTGAAATCGTCTCCGATGGCTGCGTAACGGCATGTCTACCTCAGCGTTTCCTTTGCAAAAGAAAAGATACTCGCAGATAAGTTCTTCTTACAGTTTTATGTCCAAGGATGACGAAGTTCAACGCCCTCTAGTGGCATGACGCAATGCGCAATCACACTGTATTTCTAATCATCTGCATATCTGCCTTATATGTACCTTTATGGCAAGTTTCATCACGATCCTACAATTATTTCTTGGTGCGCAGATTTTTATGGCAATGCGTGTATTCTAGAATTTTTAAAAAATTATCACATATAGGATAAAGGATACGTTCTTTTATCCTGATTTACAAAAAACATTTGAATAGATTTTAAAGCCTCGTTTTATATATTTTATTCTAAGTCATAATATGCTTAGTTACATAGGAAAATGAAACACTTTCTTTTAGAAAAAGATTTATTTCCCATTTTTATTTTCTTCTTTCTAAAGAAGAAAATATTGTAATCGAAATATTTTGACTTCAGCTTTTCGATAGATATAGACGTTTCAGGTGTTAGACAATCCGAAAAAATATTTACAAGAAAAAGGCAGATGACATCACTTTGGATGGAAAACTGTTCAACAGCAATAAACATCTGTCCTTTTTGTATGACTTCAAATATACACATGATCTCTGCAAATTTGATTGGTTTAAGTTTAACAGGTATATGATGTGATTGGTCTAGCTCAGCAAGACAATTCCTTCAACAATAACTATGACATAAATGTACTAATAGATTGATTGACTGAAGAGTCTATTTGTAAATATACCCTTTCCTTATTTAATGTGTTTATCTGTCCGTCCGTTATTCCAAGTGTTGGTGTATGTATTCTTTTTATCATCGAAAAAGTGTATGATTTTATTCATATAACTAGCTGACCCTCCCGGCGTTGCTCGGGTCCATGATAATAATATTAAATGAACCTGGAATTTGTGATTTTATCTCTAATTCGAAATACGTGGCTACTGACTGTGAGAAAAATCGGTTTAAAAAACTAACAATAAATTTTTAGAATGACAAATATTCAAAATGACTTCAATGGAAAACGATGGATGAAATATGTGTCCAAATATTGCGCGATTTTTGTGTTAAAATGCTGATTTTTATCTGTAAATATTACTGGTCAGTCACATAACTATTTATTTTTTCACATCGAAATCCCAAGTGAAATATTTTGATTTTCAAACAAATCATATCACTCCTAGATCCGACTATACCATGATTAAAATCGATACTCAATGATTAGGTTAAAGGTTAGTATGTAGTAATGTACACTGTTAAAAATCTTGTTCTAGTGTGAACCAAAAAAGTTTGTTTTTTGGTGCTCAATAGCTGCCACCGTAAGATGGTGAAATCTTGAACCAAAATTTGGAGCTCCCATTGAAGCATAGTTCCAATACTTGGAACGAGGTTGAAATAGGAAGCTCCAAATGTTAGTACGAGATTTAACCATCTTATGGTGGCAGCTATTGAGCACCAAAAAACAAACTTTTTTGGTTCACACTAGAACAAGATTTTTAACAGTGTAGTTTCAGAACCATAGTACAAAATTAAGTACATTTTAGTCAAAACTTTTTCGTAAACAACCCTAAATCCGAACGATACTCCGATTTTCATTCGTTCCGTAGATATATTACCCAATATATTTGGGATACAAATAGAAATTTAAGAAATTTGTTGAAATTTCTATTCGGAAATAATAATAATCACTACTCAATTAAGAGTTCAATATTAATCAATAAAAACCTACTACAAGGCTAGCTGCTGCATGCTTTACAAATTAGAAGTTAAGCTGTGCATGCTCTGTAAAATGTATTGGTTCTTCTTTTCACCTCCAAGATCTCACTAATTCCTTAACAAACCTATATCCGCAGGAAACTCCGCTATTAAACTTATTCGTAGATAAATTATTCGAGAGGGTGGTAAAATCCAATATAAATTTAAGAAATTTTAAAAATAACCACGGTAAATAACCACCACTAATAAATTAAGGATGAATTATGTTCTGTACGAATACCCTACACAGATTCCTACTACATGTAGCACTGTATGGCAGGTGCGCGTTAAACTCAAAATAATTTTTTGTATTTAAGAATAAAAAAAAGGTGCAATGAAAAAATGTGTTTCAAAATACTTTTAAAAAAATCATGCATGAAGCACAGATTATGAAAGAGTGTCCAATACATTCAGAATTATGTAAAAAACTGCACCGCTTAAGAATTTCAAATATTACGTCTCATTTCATCATGTAAAAATGTATTAAGCATTTCAAAATCGAATTCGAGCAGTTCCCATCTGCATTCGGAAAATGATCCAAAACGTTTAGCAGCCCTGTATATGACACATAGATTGATATGAATTAACATCATGCATTCCAAAATTTAATTCATTTAAGGGATACACATATTGCAATTGGAAATAGCCCTTGAGAAATATCCTCTAATAAGAAAATGGTATGCAAATAATTTTGTGCTGCCCTGTATATGACGTATAAAATTTATGTGTAAAGAGTAGTGAGGGAAAAACTAATTACATTTAAAAGTGCATACCGAATTTTAAATCACACTCTCCAGCAATTATTAAGTAAAGACAGTACTGTAACCATTTCTTTTGTGTGTCCCTGTAAATTGATAAAAAATGCTACAAATGCTCTGTTTTAACCTAACCGTTGTTAAATTCATTGATTTATATTAGTTTAAATACGTTAAAAATAGCGTAATGTCATTAAAATACACTCCAAACATTTTTTTCCCCAGATACCATAATGTAATCGAACTCTTTTGAATGTCCCTATAAATGAATCATTACTCATATATATATTATATGAAATACGAAACATGATTTGGTGACCATAAATAAGCTTTATAAATTGCATGAAAATCCGAGTGTATTTAGTGGAGTTGCAGCGTGGAAAGACGGACAGACAAACCGAATGCATAAGCACTTTTTAACTTTCTTGGAAAGTGCTAAAAAGACAGATGTTTCTTAAACTACGAAAATTTACTATAATTACGAAGTAAAATTATTTGATAACCGCTTCCAAGTCGCCAAATACTCCTTTATCTTTAGAAACATCAAAAAACAATTTATTTTTCATTTACAATTTATTTAATATATAAAGCATTTGAAAACCGAATTTCAGCTGTTCCCATTTACGTTCGGACAATTATCCGAATTTTTTAGCAACCCTGTATATGATATAGAAATTTATTTATATTAACAACGTCCATTTCAAAATTTAATTCATTTAAGTGGTACATATATTTCAGAAAATTACCCTTCAGCAATTTCCTCTAATAAGGAAAATACCGTATTTATTCCTGTATAAGGCGCACTTTTTTTCCAAAAAATTAGGGCAAAACACCTAGCTGCGTCTTATACAAGGAATAATTTTTTTACTGTTGAATGCCTTCAAACTATATACATATGAAACAAGAAATTATTCAAAGAAGATATTAAAACTCGAAAAATGTTACTTAATTGAAAATTTTCTGCATATTTCTTTCATTCCTTGCAGTTTTTTATACATCAGAGCTAATGACATTATCTAAACGCTATTATCAATAATCTTTACCGTCAGTCATTCCTGTTTCCCGTCATTCTCTTACAACCCGAAGTCTAAAAATGCATTTTCGTATTGTTTTCTGGTCTCGTGTAATGTTTGTTTCGACTTTTTTTTTTACTGAAATTCATTTGGTCATTCTTCATTAGCGTATCAAATTTATCGTGCGCCTTATATACGAGATTTTAAGATATTGCCATTTTTACTTACCCATCATACGTAGTATAGGGTAAGTCTTGCAATCGTTTTGAAAATCGAAAAACTTTTTTTGACGGATTTACACGTTTTAGATAGTGGAGATTCCGAAAAACATATTTTTAGAAAAAAATTTTTGCCGTCCGTCTGTCTGTCTGTCTGTCTGTCTGTCTGTCTGTCTGTCAGTCTGTCTGTCTGTAAACGCTCTATCTCCCGAACAAATTGAGATAGAGACTTGAAATTTTGTATGTAGTTAGTATGTAAGAATGGGACGAACCCTATTTAATATCAGCAACCTCGATTATCCGGAACTATTTTTTTCGGACTCTCGAAAAATTCGTTCTGATGGAAGGTATATGAAAATTTTCGAATTTTTTTGTTCTAAGGAATGGACGTAAAAGGCAATAAAATAACACACATTTTGCATATAGAACGAAGTCGATCGGATTATTAGTTGCCGAGATATTTGTAATCTTGTTTTCCACATTCTTCGATTTTTCATGACCCTGTATTTCATTCAAATTTCAATTCAGAGGTATATTTTAATTGGAAATGAGACGCTTAATCCGACGCAATTAATTGTTAGTTAATAGAATTATTATTTTTGGAGTTATAAGGATGTTTCTTTTACGCAGTTCGGTACTACTTGAGTAGTTTGCGTTTTATGTAATTTGTCGAAATTGGTACATCAGCAGTTCTTTAATATAGCATTACTATGTATATTAACAATATTTAAATTTTGTTTATGAACTACAATGCATTGTATAAATAGTTTTCATATGTTTTATTTTCATATACATATCCATGATGGGTAAGTATTACGGTGGCCCCCAACGACTAGTTACTTGTAAAGTAAGGGTGCGCCTTATACATCAAGTATAGATTTTTTATACAAAGAGTAATATTAAAAAAAAACTAATCAAATTTAAAAGTGTATACTGAATTTTAAAACGTACTCTCCAGCAATTATTACTCAAAAACAGTACTGTACCTGATTTCTTTTATGTGCTTCTGTAATTTAATAAAAATTGCTATGCCTTATCTGTTGAATTTAATCGTAGTGAAAGCAGGTGATTTATATCCGTTTCAATACATTTGAAATAGAGTAATGTCATTAAAATATTCTCCAAAGAATTTTTCCGCGATACAATAATGTAATCGATTTCTCTTGAGTGTCTCTGTGAATGAACCAATATTCGTACTTCATATGCAATACCAAACATGCTTTAGTGACCCTAAATAAGCTTTATAAATTACATGAAAATCCGAGAATATTTACGGGAGTTACAGTATGGACAAGCGGACAGACGGACAGACAAACCGAATGCGTAAGTACTTTGTTGAAAAGTGCCAAAAAGAACAAACTTCTGAGATTAAAAGATAATTTATCATTAATATTATCGAAAATGAGAATTTAAATTATGTTTATTACCGAAACATCAGTGAAGGCTTACTTTGGAGACACGAATTTTTTTTGTTTTCGTCTGTCTGTCTGTGTGTTCCGCGATAACTGATGCAAAAACGATTGACTTGAAATTAAGTGGGTATGTTTGTGAGGCACTGGGATTAAGCTGTATAGCTTTTTGTTAGATTTAATTCATTCGTTCGGAAAACATAGAATATTTTATTTTGCGCAATAATGCTTTTCTATGGCAAATCCGATGATTTTCATTTTTTTTTTCTTGAGAGAAAATGACATATTTGATTAATGAAATTCAATGATAAATGGATACTGAAATTTACCAGTTAAATTATTCGTATTGTTTTGAAATTTTGTCTATGTATTTTTCAGATTTTTTAAATTATTACTGTAACTTTTGGAGATTTTTTATAAATGTGTTCCAATAATATAAAATAATTTGTTTTAGAGATTTACTTATTTCGGTACTACTAGGTTATCCCGTCGACCAAAAAATTATCGCCAAACTATAAGATTAAATGCCAAAAAAATGGATGATCGTGAATGTCACATTCAATGACATTAAATACGATTCACGGGTTTAAAATGTCATTAAGTTATTTTTATTTCGTCTTTTTATTAATATTTTTATTAATATTCTACTAATTATTTGTTTTTTCGTTATTTAAAATAAAAATTATGTCAATATGTATAATTTGGCTATTAGTTTCTCGACTTGTATAATTTGGCGAAATTGGTCGACGGGATAACAGATTAGTATTCTTATTTCAAAAGTATTTATTCCATTTTCTTAATTTTCTCTTAACGGTTGCTAAGCAAAAATTCATCCTAATCTTTATCCTTATAATATTATAAATTTCAAAGCGTGTACGAAAATTTAAATAAAGTGAACATCAAAACTGA
The DNA here is from genome assembly GCA_964019185.1 of Maratus speculifer. Taxonomy (NCBI): domain Eukaryota; kingdom Metazoa; phylum Arthropoda; class Arachnida; order Araneae; family Salticidae; genus Maratus; species Maratus speculifer. The sequence goes on along the minus strand of OZ025291.1, from coordinate 213,213,771 downwards.
TGAATTAATTAATGTTTTTATACTGTCCCGTTAGTTGTCATAAAACAACATGCAAATGTTTTAACTTAATTCTATTTTATTTCACAGAACTATAAAAGTTAATTCTGGCTCCATTTTTCATAGAACAACAAGCTAATTAAAACGTAAACAATTTACCGTCCGTGATCACTATGGTAACAGCTCAAGGCTCTGAATCTGAACTGCGAAATATTTTCGACCTTCCGGTGGTAACCATAGCAATCTCCATAAAATATCCCCCCAGTGACGAAGGATACCGAAGAAACGATATAATTTATAATTATTTTTAAGTTTTCATTTTTTAGGTCAGAATTCACCCTGGTTGAAAAAAAATATATAAATAAATATTCACATTGAAATAAATTTGAAATGCAACAAAAATAAGAAATATAACAAAATATAGAAATAATATATAGATATGCAAAATGAACAGTTTTAACAATAGTTTCAGGAAGTAATGTAAGATGCCAGTTTTTTAAGATAATGGACATGTCTGCCCGAACGTGTGACAGTTTTTGTTTGATCAGATTACTGTCCGATTTAACAGAGATTTTAAATTAGAGTTCTCTGGGGCAGTTTTCGTGGACAAGTCTGATTGAGGAATCAGATGAGCTGGCTTCACACGATCTATTGATACCGTGGACTTACGACCATTAAGTTCGATTGTTATGGGTTTTTCAGTTCTACTTAGAACTTTGTGAGGACCATTATATGGTTGACACAGTGGAGGTTGTGCGTGATCCACTCTTAGAAAGATGTGTGAACAAGATGTCAAGGAAGGGTGTATATAGAAATTCTCGTGGCAGTGAGCTGATGTAGCAACTGGATTTAACTGCCAATGGTGTTTCTTAGTTGAGTGACGAAGTTCTCGTTGCATGGTTGGATTATGGATTCATCCAGAATGTCACATGGCAATCTCAACGTAGTGCCGAAAACAAGTTCAGCGCAAGAAGCTTGTATATCTTCCTTCACTGCTGTGCGAATGCCTAGTAAAACTATCGGCAATACTTCAGACCATCTATTGGTTTCGTGAGCTTTGATGGATGACTTTAAATGTCGATTAAATCTTTCGATAATGCCATTGGATATAGGATGATAAGCTGTGGTTCGGATGTTCTTTGTTCCCAACATTTTCGTAAAATCATCAAAAATTGCTGATCGCATTTGTGGGCCTTGATCCGTGGTTATGAGTGAAGGACAACCAAATCTTGAAATCTAATGCTTGAATATGGCATTTCAAATTGTTTGGGATAGTGTATCAGATATGGGTATAGCTTCTGGCCATCTGTTAAATCGGTCGATGATCGTTAAAAGATAGCTGAAACCGTCAGATGGAAGCAAGGGATCCACAATATCTATATGGATCTGGGAAAACCATGCATCAGGAAGAGAGAACGTGCCAAGAGGTGCCTTGGTGTGCCTTTGTATTTTTGATCTTTGACACGACTCACAGCAACGAACCCAGTTTATGTCTCGTTTTATATTTGGCCATACGTATCTGGAACAAATTAACTTTGTGGTGTCTGCTATGCCAGTATAAGATAGGTTGTGCAAATGTTCGTATATCAGTCGACGAAAAGAGCTAGGAACTAAGGTTCGAGGTGTACCTGTGGAATTTTCAACTGAAAGATTTTCACTTGATAAAACAAGATGAAATAAATAAGTGGACCCTATTCTGTTTTTCGGTTCGAGGTTAAAAACTATGATTTTACCAATTGTGACGTCAGAGGAATACTGTTTTTCTTCTTATATCACGCAAACGATTATATAAAATTTCTTTTACACTTAGAAGACTTTACAAGAATATAACTTCACACTTTACAAGAATATAAATATTTTAGTAGTTTTTCCAGATATTAATCCGTAATCAAACTGAACCTTTTTCTTTCTTTCGGTTCGAGGCTATAAAATTCAACTTTTTACCAATTGTGACGTCAGAGGAATACAATCCATTAAGAATTTTAAAAATATCAATGTAACGTCATATCTGAAACAAAGTATAAGTTTTCAAATTTTCAAAAATTCTGTTTTTTTTTTTCGTTTTACGGAAATTACCCCCTTTTTGACACTTTCTAACATGGTCTAAAAGTGTTTACGACTTCAACCTGTCTGCATACCGGATGCCGAGTACCTGGGGTCTGCCGTCTGTTTGTCCGTGTTTCAACTTGAGTAAATATAATAGGATTCATACGAAAATAACATACGTTATTGAGATCATGTGCGGCATTGAAAATGAACCAGGTAGCAATTATAGCTGAATCACAGGAGCTCTCAAAAGGAGACTTTAAATTATGGTCTACGGCGAAAAAATCATTTGTGGTGTATTTTGATAATGTTACATAATTTTAAATGTAATGAAATTTACATGCATTTTTAAGGTTTGCAACAACATGGTTACTATCGAATATGTTAAGTATAGTACTTATAGTGTGCGTACAGGGAGCTCAAAAGTGTTGCAATATATCATGGTCTGTAAAAAAAAAACCATTTGCAGCGTATTTTAATAATGTTATTTTGTTAAGGTTATTTTAATAATATTAAAATTGATATCAGTTTCTGAAGTGCACTAAAACAGGATTTCTGTAGGAAATTGGGTGAAAAGGTTTAACATTCATTTACAAGATCACAGAAAAATGTTCAGTAATATAATAGTCTACGAGGAAAAATATTCCCAGCGTATTTTAATTGCGTTGCACTATTTCAAACATGATGAAATTAATATACTGAGATAATCAATACAATGATAAATACTGAAATTTATTACAATATGCTTGCAGTTAAGTATGATTTGCATCACACTTGTTGTTCGTTTACAGAGACGCATAAACGATTTTGGACCTGTGTCTAGATCTCAGATATTGTATCCAAAGTGTGGTCTATTAGAAAAGATTGCTGAAGAGCTTTTTGAATTATAGTATGTATTTTAAGGAAAACTAATGCATCCTGAAGTTCAGCTACATTTGGTATAATAAGAGATGTTTGTAGAATTTAAATAAATCATGTATCGGACTATACAATAAACTTAATATATGGTCACCTGTGCAATAGCAATTCCCGGAAATATGAATTCAATTATTTAAATCGGGTTTTTTGCTTGAATAATTTAAGCTAAATATGCGGTCGTATAAATATTTACACGTAATATACAGGACTGTACAAAATAATTCAAGTACGTTTCTGTCTATTATTAGAAATTGCTAAAGGTGAATTTTAATCTTCGCTATACTTTTTCTAACTAAGCAAAATTTTAACATTGTATTTAGAATATTTACAAACACATAGATCATATACACAGTTGCAGAAAAGAATGGCCGGCGAAGTTATGTATTATGGAAATGTTGGATCTATTTCTTTTATTACCTAGGTTTAACACATGATTTTTCTTTCTTTGATATTGAATTCTGAAATGCACTACAACATGATTTCCGTACAATTGGGGTGCGTTACAGTTGTTCTACTGTATAAATGGTTGCAATTTCCTTTTCGCGATTGTTCATATTATCTAACACATTTTCCATTTATTTGACTGAGTTCTTTAAATCCCCTGTAAAAAAACTACTGAATAGCCTGGTATAAGATATGTGTTACATATATTTATAATTATTTTTAATGAAATGTTTTGTTTTATTAAAGCGTTTATCTTTTTTAATGCTACGTGAAAGACGTCACGAGTAACAGCTAGTTTTAAATATTTTATTAAATATGTCTGCTATCCCATAATTCACTTCGATCTTTTGGCGGCGTACATCTTTTCAATTTGGCAGGCTTTCGGGGGCAGAATACAGTTGGAACATGATGTCCTACTTTCTAGCCAATAACGTAATTGGATATACCCTGTTCATGCTCTCAGACGTACGCTCATCGAGGCTCTAATGTTCCGCGTATTTGCCCCCTTAAATCGGGCTGACACTGGCTCAGAGCTAAATTATTCTGACCTTTCAACTGTCCAAAAAAAAAACCTGTCGAAAAAAGTAGTTAAATAGAAAGTCTTTGCCATTTTGATTTTATGACAGTGGGGTTTGGAATAAAGTTTGATCATTTAACCGTTTATGAGTGGCGGACTTATTGAAATCCGGTTGTGATGTGGAGTAGTTTTGTGAACTTATGCAACAATAAATTACTAATGGCTCTATCCCTTCTTTTCATTGAAGAAAATTTCCTCAGTTCATATTCATTTGCCCTAACACTCCGGCCATGAAATCTACGGGAAATTCGTCCGTCCATCTATGATAATGGAATTTTCTTCTTATCATCGTCTGTCCATCTATGATAATGGAATTTTCTTCTTATCATCGTCTGTCCATCTCTGATAATAAGATTTTCATTTCATATATATAAGTGTTTGACTATATACATCATGTCCCAGTTGAAAATAAGTATTTTCTCCTCTGAAATAGCACCAATGAAATAACAACTATTGACAGAAAAATTGTTTCAATTCGAGCGTCTTCTGTATCAGATCCCTCTGAGGTCAATGGTTAACATTCTAGCTACAAAATCGCACGTTTAAGCCGATGTTAACCAGCGTCGCGTCGTTTTCACAGAGCAACGAAGCATATGGATTTCAGGGATTTCCTTGTATCAGAACGGTAATGTGAGTTATTTTCCTTACAAAATAACCATCTGAAGACATCCTTTCCACAGCATTACTATCGAATCTTGTGTGTGTTTAAATAAAAATCCCTTTCTCCGTATAAAAAAAAAACACGGCTCAAAACACACACTCTTCTTGAGATTTCTGTAACATATATAGAATTGCTTGTAAACAGCTAATTTCCGATTGTTAATTTTATTGACCCCTCGTGAGAGATTTTTCAACGATTCCATTAATTCAAAATTAGTGACTAACACTTTCTAAAGTTACCTGGTTAGGCTTAAATAAGGTAATTAAAATAAGAATCAAAATTACGCATTTTTGATTTACTCTGATTTATTATTTCCCTTAAAACTACACTTTTATTTTGCTTTTCAGTTACCAGCTTGGTTCGAAGGTTTCAGATATTTTTCCTTGTTTTTGGCTTACTGTAACAGCGCCATTAATCCGATCTTATACGGTGGATTCAACAACAACTTTAGACAAGGCCTCTTTAATGTCCTCAGATGTGTGTATGCTGCCCCTTTAAGAAGACCACGTAAGTTGACTCTAATTGTTAATATAGATAATGTAAATATAGATATGTTCCTTATTTATTTTTCTAGTATAGAATTATTAAAGTCTTGGTAGAATTTAGAATTATAAAAGGAATTAATTGTGTAAGGAGATAAACTTTTCTACCAAAAATTGAACCGACTTCAAAAACTATTACAAAGTGAAAAATAATTTTTTACATTATTGTGATAAGAAATTAAATTAAGAGCATAGTATTTATCATGTGTATGTTTATATTTATGTACATTAATTTGGTTTTTTGGAGTCAGTGCCAGCCACGCCAATTTCAAAAATTAAATTATGTATCCAATGCAAATCCTAAAAGAATAAAGGCTTGGTTGGCACCGACTACACATGGTATACACATGGTAAATACTATGCTCTTAATTTAATTTCTTATTACTATAATGTAAAAAATTATTTTTCACTTTGTAGTAGTTTTTGAAGTCGGTTCAATTTTTGGTAGAAAAGTTTATTTTTCCCTTTTTAGTTAAAAGTAATCGATTTTTTGAAGTCTGTTAATAAAAATTATAATGCGGAAAAAATATTGTAAATTATCCATGGATGTAAATTTTGCCAGGAGTTTGAACGCACGCTCTCTTTTCAGCACCAGAGCTTAAATCTGGCTCCTTAAACCGCTGGGTCATCCTGACTGCGCTCCAATCGGCGAACCTATTCAAAGTCCATGTTATTTTTTATTTGCGAAAAATCACCAATTTTATTAAAATTTGCCTAATTGCTAAAAAAGTACTGAACCAATTTTAATGAAATGGAAGTGGTACCAATTCGAGAGTAGCCTCTTTTATTTAACACAAAAACCAAATTAATCGGTTGGATAGTTTCAGAGTAATCGGTGAACATACAAAGAAAAAAAATACATACGCGTCCAATTGATAACTTCCTCTTTCTTTTCTGAAGCCGGTTAATAATAAAAACTTTAATACGGAAAAAAAGTTGAAAATTTTACATGGATGTAAATTATGTCGGAAATGAGGTTCGAACCCACGCTCTCTTTCGAGAAACCGAGCTTCAAACTGACGCCTTTGACCGCTCGGCGATGCTGTCTACACTCCATTCAACGAACGCAATCAACACTTTTAATTAGCGAAAAATCACTAATTTTATTAATTTTTGCCTAATTACTGAAAAAGTACTGAACCAATTTCGATGAAACGGAAGTGGTACCAATTCGAAAGCATCGTCTTTCATTTAAAACAAAAATAACAGAAATTGGTTGAATAGTTTCGGAGTAATCGGTGAACATACATAAAAAAAATACATACGCGTCGAATTGATAACCTCCTCTCCTTTTTATTAGAAGTCGGTTAAAAAGTATATTTTTTTTCAGATTATTTGAAATTATCAGACACCATATGTTAGATTGCTTTTACTAGAATATAGCTATTCATGTTTCCAACATAGATAAACATATATCGAAGCCAGTGTTTTCTTCATATCTTTTTGGACTGAGTCGCGAATTCGTTAGAAATAAAACGAAGATGAAATCCTTTTCCTTTGATTTATTTCATTAAGCATATCAGCGATGAATATCATACTATAACTGTAAATAATGAATAACTATTCTTCGAGAATAGTTATTCAAATGTTCTAAAATAGTTTTGATATTTTATAGTAATGAATGATTTTTCATAAAAGAGTGAATTTTGCATTGAGGAATATTTGATATATCTTAAAAATGTGTAGATAAAAGTAATCATTTATCATTCTTTTCTATGAATTATTAATTTTACGTTGTTTCAAAGAGCTAAACAGAAATTTTCCATTTATAGCTGTATAATTAAAAGATGTAGGTACAATTCATTCAAACATATGAAAATTGTTCAAAAAGAAAGATATTACTGCACAACATCTAACCAAATAATGCTTAGGATTTATTCACCAAGATAAGTGACATTTAAAACATATTTTTATTCTAAAATTGATAAATTTAAATCAAAATAATTAATATTTGATTCAAATTGATCAATTTGATCTAAATCAATGATAGATGTCACATTGAATCTGTGGAATATCATTCTGCGGTAAATTGTACAGAAAATAGGAAATCATATTTGTGAGCTAACTCTATGATATTTTTTATTGCAAATTATCAGATATACCGTAGAACCTCGATTAATTATGAATTCTGGAAAATTTTATCTCCTAAAGCATTTTTTGCGAATTTTTTCAAACTACATTGGAAGTTTTGCACTATCATATAACGTTTTAATAGGATTTTGTCAATTAACATTAATTAATTAAAATTAAATTTATAGGCACTTTGAGCAATATTTATAACTTAATTAAAATACTTTTTTATTTATCTTTTAATATTTGGTGGAATTAGGAAATATATAAATATAATTTTCATACAAGAGAAACATTTAAATATTTTCGAACTTAATCCCCAGAAAACCCTCAAATCCTACAACGTCAAGAAGCTGAAAAGATGCAAAGACAAAGAAATCCCCCCTTTTAAAAATGTTTTTCTTTTATTTTATCGATAATAGTTTTGGAAGAAGATAAAAGAAAGTATCGATAGCTTATTCTAAACTGCATTACTGCTAATCGATGTTTCAGATTAATTTTATAATAACTTACAGTAGAGTCTCGCTATTTCGAACTGATTGGGATCCAAAACTGATCAGTTTACTGAAAATTTGGAATAGGCAGATTTCATTAATAATAATTAACGTATTGAGTTGTTAAGGCGTAAATTATGTGCGGAGATATCTGTTAGTGTCAGCTCTATACAGCGTTGATCGTCTCGTGGTGAACAAGTTCTGTTATTTCTAACAACCTAATTTAAAACTCGCTGTTAAAATATAACAGATACTTCAAATAAAAATATTGCACAGTTAAACTGATGGCATAGAGCTCACAGGCTATTCTTGAACGAAATCTGATAATTCTGCATGAAAAATCCATTTGCATAAATTAAGGGGAGGCGCATTAACTCACGTTCCCCTTCTTAATACTTATCTAATGAATATTCAACATAAATCAAGGAAGTGCTTCATCAGAATGATCCTATACCTAAGATTTGAGCGAAAACTGATAATTCTGCATGAAAAACTCATTTATATAAATTATGGGAAGTGGAATTAGCCCCCGTTTACCTTCTTATACTTATCGAATGGGCTCTCAAAACTAATAAGGAAAGCGCCTTATCATAATAAACCTATATCCGAAATTTCAAATGAATTGGATATTCTTGTCATGAGTTATCACGTTACGCACATATGCACATACATACAGAACGGGCGGGCACATAAGCTCTCTAGCTTTGATAGCCTGTGAGCTAAAAACTACAACTGTAGTATCGTAGCAATAAATATGCTTTTGCTCCACACATGAAATTCAGTCGATTCAGTGATCTTCGTCAGAAAAAAAAACACTGACTTTACTTTTTGAGTGTGTGTAAATTAGCAATTTTTTATGTTTAGAAATTATTAAATGTGATTGTACAGAATTGTATAAATGGTGCCGACATGTACTGTAAGTACCCAGCTTTCATTCCAATTTAGTTTCAGATGTTTAAATCAAATTTTAGTCTCAATATATGTCTACATTTAGCATCTTTGTATAACATTAAATGTATGTTTTTTCACTAACGTCTTTTTAAATTTCCCGTTTTTAGGTTTAAAAAATTTGGTATTTTTTCAGAACTCTGTTTGGAAAAGGCAGATTTTCGTAATATCAGGACTTTACTGTATTTGAAAATATTGTTGGATCATACATAGTTAAAATGCAGTCATTAAACATTTTTGTTTATTAAGTATATTTTAATCAATATATTTAAAGTGTGTACTTAATTCAGATTTCTTTCTAGAGTTTTCGCAGAAATCACGGACAACCCTAATGTCTGGCCTAACCGGAAGTCCGTCGAGCGGTAGAGTGAACGGCGTAGGACCTTCATCCAGAGTGGTAGAGCTACGAACTTTCCACAACTCGAAAGAATCAAAGAGGGAAAATACGTGCAGCATTTTACTTGACAAATGAAGTCACGTTAAATATACACTTTGTTTCAGTGTTAGCTTGTAGGTAAATGTGTTTATCATGAATGTCTGAGATTTTCTATCGTAAAATAATAAGTAATAATGGTAAATACGTTTTGGTTTGTGCTGTGAATATTTGTACCAGTGAATTAAAAAAAATAGTTTTCAGAAAAAAAATCCTTTATCCCACCTAAGAGCTTCGATTTTATTATTGTAAATTAAGAAAATTATATCGACGTTACATTGGTTTTGATACTACTGACATAATTATAGTAATTTTTAAATAATATCAAACAACGCAAAAAAAGATGTGTTTAAATTAATTCCTTTCACGAAGGTAATGAGCTTTAGTTATGTGGCAAAATACATTTAATTATATAAAATAAATATATAAATAAAATTATTTTTAAAATAAATAATTAAATAAATAAATACTTGTACGACTGAAATGAAGAGCACCGGAAGGCAACAGCTTCTGCTGGAATATCAAATTTAAATAAACATCCTTTATGTTTGATGATTTTAAAAATCAATTATTCATTTCAAGTAACTGAAAATAATTAAATACTAATATAGAAGAATAAACGAATTTTCCTCAAGGTGATTGGATCCCCCATGAAAATCCCATACATAAATTAATGATTTTTTATTTATATATGTATTCTTATATTATCATATGCTTAAAATTTAATTTAATAAGGGGAAATGCAATTTCATGAAAGTAGAGCAGTCGTTAAGAAATACATAATAAGTTGTTCCAATTTTTCTCCATATTAAAACAAATCGGTACATGCTTTTTTTTTTTGGATAGTAAATATTATTTATCTCTTAAGTTTCTGTATTGCTTTTGATTTTCGCATATTTAAAGATGGTCTTCTGCAGGGTACAGGTGAAAATATTTTAGATTTAGCTTTATTTACTTTTATATTTTGCATTTTAAAAATGCAGCATAGGTCAAGGACTACGAATCTGTTTCAAAATTTTCTCTCCTCTTGCGATCACTCACGGGAAAAAATACATGTAATTTTACTGTTCTTGCTTTACCAATATTTTCAATATTTCTTAACTGTTACGTCAATATATCATGTTACCTCGTTGTATTTATTTTTTATAGACTTATCTATGTAATATCAATTCAAACTATAATCTATATTCTAATTGATATTTTATAAATTACTATACTTTATTGAAATTTATTTGTTAAATTTTTCATCAAACAAAAGTGAATATTAGTGATATTTTTATTTTGTTTTATTGATCTCATGTATTTATTTGTAAATAACCATCAATAAAAAGAATTTAATCCTCTTTTGTGTATTTTATCATATGTCTCATACTTATTCCAATAACGTCGCCCCAACTCGTTACAAAAGAAAAAGTATATGAATGAATAACTATTCTTTGCATGATTAATGGTGTAGGTTTTTTTAGCTTATAAATAAATCATATTTTTGCATTGATAATATTTAAGGTACTTTAACCAACAGTGCACATTTAACGCTTTTTAATAAATTTGAAAATGATTTCGGTTGGTCTGGTAGACTGGTCACTCAAGTTTTCGTAAATATATTGTGATTGCCCTAAAATTTATGGAAGTTATTGCTGTATATCCTAAAACGAATCCAATTTCAAATGAGATTTCTAGCATTTTTAGTTTATTCAGTATATAGTCCGTACAAATTTCAATTCATAACTATGAAAACAGCATATAACTAATTCGATAAGAAAACTTAAATGTGATTCGAATGATAAGCTTATACATTGAATTGTTTAAAAAAGCAATTAAATTTTTTAGCTTTTAATATTTAAAAAATGGATATTTTTAATCTATATCTATAATCTACTGCAAGATGAAAAAATTATCTTGAACATTTCTTATTATAATAATTAAAATCAATTTAAAGTTAAGTTTCATTTTAGCGATCTTTTAATATACTGTAAAGCCATTCTCTCTATCAAAATTTCCTTACACAGAATTCATCATAAAATTTAAAGTTTGAAATTTCTTTTAGCATTTTTTAAGTATATTTTAATTGTTGTTAGTAAATTTCATATTGCAAAAGATTTAAACATCTTAAAATGTAGACCGTATGACTTATAATTTTGTATAATTATCAACAAACTACAGTGGTGGAAAGAAATATAAAGCCACTTGAAAGTATGATATAAGTATAAAAAACAAAAGACTGTACATTTAGAAAATTCTATACATATATATTATATACAAGAAAGTAAAAAATAATTAAATTCATTAATAAATAGATTAATGAAAGGTTAATAGACTACATAGATAGATAGACTAATTAAATAAAAAAAATTATTAAAAGAATCTTGGAAACAATTATGAAATCGATACATGCATTTCATCAATAATCGATGCGAGATTCTTTTCACGATAATTTTGACTGGTCACTTGTTCATTGAATATATCAAACCACACAAATTTCTTGTACTATTACTGTTCCAGCAGGTTTTAATAGCATTTATCAATTCTAATTTTGAATTTAATTGTCGTCTATTTTTGTAAACATTTCGGGGTAAAATTCCCCAAAGACTTTGTACTACACTGAGATCGGCGATACGAGTTGGCCTTTCAAGGCATTTTACCTGATTAGCTTCCAGCCAAAATTTAGTTGTCTTCGAAAAATGAACGTAAGCGTTGTTCTGCTGAAATGTTCAGTCTGCTAAAGTTATAAGAGAAGCAATGGGTAATAAATTATCTCCAAATATATCTCGATACATAACTGAATTCCTTTTGTCATGCACAAAAACAACTGAAGTAGTTACACAGGCAGCAAATACAGCCCAAACCACTACCGAGTCACCTCTAAATTGACACTTTGAAAAAATGTGAGGTTCCTGTCATAAATTATGCCAAAAATATTTTTAGCCGTCAGGTCCATCGATATTAAATATCTTTTCATCGGAAAGGACAACATTTGTCCAATTTGCCTTTTTGCTTTAAATTTTTGAAACTGAACAATGGGATTGTTACTTGAAGCATTTTTTACCGTTCGGTTTGTACACGATAATTGTAACTGTTCTTGAATTTGAGCAGACGAAATTTTATGTCGACAAGCTAGCTTTTTGATTTGTCTTGATTGCCTTATAGTTAGTGATATCTGTCTTCCTGTACGCTTCTTACTACTGTAATCTTCCAAATTTTTGAGAAAACTGTTTACTGCAGCCTTGAGCTTTCCTATTTTTCTTGCAATATTATAACCAAACATTCCAGCTTCATTTAAAGTTAATATTTTAATTTGTTCCCCATCGGATAACTTTTTCCCTCTTGGCATTGTATTAAACATACCAAATACAAAATGAATGCACGTAACACGTTTACATTTACCAAAATTTCCTGGGAACTTGCTTTCTAAAGTCTGGCATTATGCCAAAAATGGCTAGAACTATCGACTTTATAATTTTTTCCAAGTTGTTTTTATTGGTTGTAAGAATTCAGCATACTTTACGTTTCGCTTCCGTTTTTCTAAACAAAGTTTATGAGTATTTTAACAATGTTGATCATGCAAATGAACAGAAGAACAGTTCCATTACTTTTTGACTTTTGTAAATATTTCTTTTCGTTTTATAATTTTTTCCAGCACTGTAATGTTTCGAATTTCTAACAAGCAATACATTTTAAAAGAATTGTTTTCCTTATAAATACATAAACTTTAGTGGACTCCTATTTTTAAAAAATTCATATTAGTCATCCTTCTGTATGATCAGAGCATAAACTTAAAAACCATTCATTTCTTCTAGTTACCAGAATAAAACATTTTCTTTTTTAACATATTATCTATGGCAAGAGCTGCACAAACTATATAAACTTACATACATGATCTATAGCCCAGTCATTTTAGCAAAAATAGGGGAAAAATTTGAACAAAGCTGGATTTTTGCATAGGTGCTAGTTAGGTTATGTAGTTAAACATACTAAAAGTCCCCATCGATCCGATGTGAGCTTTCGCCACCAGGGGGCGCTAAAGAGCTTGAAAATCAGTTTTTTGTGAATATCTCACGAACAATGGCATTTAGAGAAAAAAGGTGAATTACAAAGTTGTAGATAATTTAATTTTCTATAAAAAGTGTCATTAACATTTTTTTTGTCACATTAACTCTTCCCTGTCAAAAATGTAAAAACGTGACCATATTTGAAAGTAAAATTATAAAAATTCAAAAGATCTGCTGCTACTTAAAAAAAAATTGTAAACAGATCTACAATTCTCACCTTTGAATGGGGAAAGTGAATATATAATATACATTTATGTTTATTCAGCACCACCCTTGAAGTAAACCACTTTAGTGCGTTTTTTTTTTCTGTGATTTCTTCCGTAGGCATATTCCACTTATAGTGACTGTCTTAATCCAATTTAAGTCGTTTAACTGCTTTAGTAGTTCTTTGCACAGCTTCAGTTTCTACACTCGATTCAGATTCGTAATTATCTGTATTTATTTCTTTAGTTGCTGCACTGCTTTCAGTATATTTTGTTTGCCTTTCGATATCATCACTGAATACAGAAGTAGCGCTTCCCTCCTCCTTTGCAGTGGGCAGGATACTGTCAATATTTTCCTCGTCTTCAGATTCCATTTTACTTGCATTATGAAATGAAACTCCTCAGCAATTTATGAAATATCAGAACATTTCAATCCAATTTTTTGGCATCCACATGCTTTTCCACATCCTTTGGAGCAAGTATAAAAAATAGATTCAATAATATCTTTTGGTGCGGGCGGTAAGGTAGCAAGAATTGGAAACAAATTAGGTGCATTTTGCCAGCCCCAGTTCTCAGGAAGTAGTTTTTTGCTCAATCAGTGTTGTACTTGATGATAAATACGTAAGCTGTACAATCTAGCTGCATCTTCGGCAGGCGGCAACGATGAAAGGCTTTTTTTTTACCAACAACAACTCTTTTCTTGAAACATACATAACGGTACTTTTTCAGAAAAATTTCTGCTTTACTACCGTATAAAGCAAGAAAAATAGTTTTTCCAGCCTCGGAAACTTCAAATTAAGATACTTGATCACTTTTAAAAATGCTGGCAGCTTGTATGTTATGATCTTCTTCCTTCTTAAAAAATTTTGCTAACGACATTTTACCTTTCCCAAGCATTGCTGATGTCGAGTCACAACCTGAAAAAGCGTGAAGGAATAATATATGATCTTTCAGAACAGCATCATTGTTAAAACTGTGCGATGAATACAGGGTGGTAACAATTCGTCCTCTTCCAGACTTAATAAAAAATATCTCTATCTCTGGAGGTGCTAAAACTGTCAACAATACGATCAAGTCAACACCATCGCCAACAAAGCAGTAAGCGCACCAGACTTTGCTACTTCAATAACTGTGTTAGCAATTAGTGTGTCTGCATCATCTTCTACTTGTTTCGCTTCGAAGCCATTCTCCATAAATTTCTCCATAAGCATAGATATGAGACGTGTCTTGTTTTAATGATTAGATTAAAAAAATTCTTTTACGCGATACTTTAGAGCTTTCTTTTTCCTTCTGCAAAAAATCTTCGTCTAATGTATAAAAAACATTTTCCCTTAAATTCAAACAAGGGACTGTCATTTCTCAATTTTTCCTTCAATGGATGATTAATTTGTGCGGATGTTGATCGTTTTTCGGCAATAGATTTATTGTATGATTTAATAGAATTCTTTCGTGAATAATTTTTCTTACCCTTTGAATGACCTGTAAATTCATTATTGTTTTTAGCCATTTCTTCAAATATTTTCCACTTATGGTCATCTCTTTCCGAACTTGCTGTCACAACCGACTTCAGACCCTTTTTTCTGTTTTTACAAAATCTTTCGAAACCCAGTCCTAGAGGTCTGCACGGGCCGGAATTTTCAGGCCCGGCCCGGCCCGTTGTAAAACTCAAAAGTTCGGCCCGGGCCCGGCCCGTTTAAATTTTTGTATTTTAGGCCCGGCCCGTACAAAAATCAGCGAAAACAGGCCCGGCCCGTTTTGGCCCGTTACAATTTCTACGATTTCTAAAAAATTCAGATTTTTATCATATAACAAAGATTTCTTTAAAGAATACTGCATACATATCTATGGAATGATTTTACAGTATATTTTACAGCAAATACACATTAACAACATTAAAGATTACTTAGATTCTTAGGCTTTCAACATTCGAATAAAGAAAGATTCATTAAAAAATTAATATGGCTTAGAATAAAAGAAAAAAGAAAGAAAGCTAAAAACATCGTTAATTTTGAAGCTGTTTAATTAAAGAAGATTTATAAATATATTTCTATATTATTTTATTATAGATTTCAAATCCAAATTCACTCTTAAATTCAAAGAAGCTCCTTTCTGATACATTTCTAAATTCATTTTTTTTTCCTCAGAAACGCATAAGATTAGCAGATATCTTTATTCAGAAACTATATAATCGAATGGCGTTATCCAATTTTTGATACAAACAATTTAAGAATACTGTAAACAAATAAAATACTGTCTTAATTAGCGTTTTGAATAGAATATCCGGAAGCAATAGCAAGGGAAGGGAGAAAAACCTGCAATCCTTTGAGAAACTATTATATCTCAACAAGGTTATACAAGTATTTTATTTACCAAAAATGAAAAACGCTATTCGATTCCAAATCCCTTCAATAGTTAGGCTTGTCACTTTTATACTTTTACAATTTAAAATTAATCAGAAAATGTGTCAAACTTTCGCATTATTGAGAAATTAATTTAAAAATCATCAAGAAGTATATATCCGAAGACTAAGCTAACATAAGTTCTTTATGGCTGTTAATAATTTTACAAACCATATTTTCTGCCAATAATTAAGTCTAGCACCGGTTCGGCCAGTCTATTTGTAAAAAAATAATGTAAGCGTGATCTCGGACCGGCATGAGTCAGCTAAAAAAATATTAAAACGGATTACACATAATGTAATTCTCCGATGCCGATACACTGTGTATTTTTATACTGACGCTGTCAAACTAGTATGGCCACATTTATACTTATTCTCGTTAAAACCATTTTCGTTGAAAATAGCTCATATTTTATCGTTTCTGCTTAAATCTTCAGAACGAGCCGGCAGGGCCGAAATTTTTTTTATCGGCCCGGCCCGGCCCGTCTGGCCCGTTCAATTTTTTTGCCGGCCCGGCTCGTTTATGTTGTTTGTCGGCCCTGCCCGGCCCGTTAGAAAATCCGAAACGATTCCGCCGGCCCGCGGGCCGGGCCGGGTACGGGCCACGGGCCAGGCCCGGGCCCGTGCAGACCTCTACCCAGTCCTCATCTCATGCAAGATAAACTATTTTGTCAATCTCCATTTTTCGGTCAGAATCAGCAATTAAAAAAGAGTCATTTTAAACTGTCATAAATAATTTAAAACTTTCTACAACATGCATTGAAAATAAAATTATTCTCTTCCTAAAATCTTAAAAAGAATAAATACTTCGTTCAATAAATTAGGGTCATTTCATACTAGCGAAATGAGCACCAAATAAAAATAAAATATTGAAAAGTACTTGCACGTGGTACATTTCGACAAATGCAAAGAGAGATAGGGTATTGGGCAATTACTATTCGTCACCTGAGAATAATAAAGTTCTATCTGTGTTTTTGAAAATATTGACTTATCTACATAGAAAGACTCTCTTTGTATCTACGAAGGCATTTTTGCATCAAAATGATGTTATATATAATTTACATATAATATTACAATTATATTACGACATTATTTTAATCCAGAAACGCCTTCATAGATACAAATAGAACATTTCTTTATCGATAAGTCGATTTTTTCAAAAACGCAGATAGAACCTTATTATTCTCAGGTGACGTATTGCGGAAGCACGCGAAAACGTCATACAAACAATGGGAGAGAGATGAGGGAGGGGGGGAAATCAAAAGTTGTTTAGTATTTGTTCTGCCTCTTCGCCGCGTTATGATTGTACTTGCACATTCTTTTTCAATAATGTTTATTTTATCTTAATTTTTGGCAGGGAACGGTCGGTGTGACAAAAAAATGTTAATGACACTTTTTGTAGGAAATTAAATTATCTACATTTTTGTAATTAAACTTTTTTGTCTAGATGTCATTGTTCGTGAGATATTCACAGAAAACCGATTTTCAAGCTCTTTAGCGCCCCCTGGAGGCGAAAGCTCACATCGGATCGATGGGAACTTTTAGTATGTTAAACTACATACCCTAACTAGCACCTATGCAAAAATCCAGCTTTGTTCTAATTTTTTCCGCTATTTGCAAAAAAAAGGTGCTAAAATGACTGGACTACTAACAAGGATGAATACATTTTCTATTGAATAATGCAATTAGGAACGATACAGTGATATTAAATTTCATTTAACAGTAAAATTAATAAAAAAATTTTATTAAAAAGATTATGGAATATCTGCGGAAAGGAGGCGTGAATATTTTTTAGAACTTTGAGAAAATCATACTATTTTAGAGACCGTAAGTTAAAAATTTCGCTACATAAAATATGAGATCAGTAAATGGAAATTTTCTTTAATGAAAGATATCTTAGAGTAGAAACTTCTGCAGAAATATATGTTATTTAAAAAAAATCTAATTAAATAAAACTCTAAACAGAAATTCCAATTCATTAAAACTAAAGATATGTATGATGATTTGAAAAGGGTCAAATAAAAATAATTATTAACTGAAACATTTATTTACAATAACAATAAAGTGAAAATACAATAAATCTTAACTTGGTGATAAATTATTTGATTAATTAAATGAAATTATCTCATGAATATTTAAAAAAATAATAATCGCTAAAAATATGCTTAAAGATAAAGTAATTAATTGCAGTAGTAAATTAATTGGAACATGAAACTCAATAAATTAAAAGTTAAAAAGAATTAATTAATATCTCTATTTTAAGTAATTAAAATATTTAATATAAAAATGTAAAAAGATAATGGAATTTTGAAAAATAATTAAAATTTAATAAAAATACCTGACTTATTAAAAAATAAAATAAATCAAATAGTTAGTAATATGAATTAAATATACAGGAAATCAAATTCTTACTTTTTAGCAAAAAAAGTATTAGTATTTTTGAGTCAGAATAACTCGTAAGAGAGTATCAGTGTTTAGACGTCTTAAGTACACCTTTAAAAATGCAATCCTATGAGATCGTTTCGTTGGAAATTTTAAACAACTAATCCTGAGGAAATCATTAATATTTATTTTTCTGGAATTTCTGATCGTGTCATTTTGGTAACCAGATGCATATGGGATGACTGAGAGCTGTTGAAGAGACCTGCAGTAACTTACATGCTATATATGTTTTGACACATATTTTGAAAATTTAAGAGAAATAAACCACAAAAAAGTTCTTTTGTGAATAGTGGTACAGACAGATAAACAGCCGCCCTATACTAGTAATTTTATCGTTGCTTTGTATTTTTAAAATTCAAATTGAACCAGAAAAATTATTTGAATCAAAAATTCATTCTTTGCTCTAGTGCGGTTATAAAAAAAATTTCTGGTTTCAATTAATTTCGGAAAGAAAAAGTTGTGATGCATCTCTTTATTTTATTTATTTTTTCAGTTCATGAAGTGCTTTCTCGCCTTTTCCAACTTTTAAGATCACTCATTACCATTGTGCTTACTTTAGCCTTCTTTATCGATTTCAGTATTAAGTGAAAAATTTTACCCTCATACTCAACCACTAAATAACTGAAAAAAATTAACATTATCATTAGGTTTTTCAGTTACCATTTATGATTTCCTTTCCTAAAGTTCATGATTTTACCTGTCCATATGTTGAAGACTGTAGAGTATTATATTTTTTATATTTCTTATAGGCCTTTAATAATATCAATAAATGTGTTTTAATATGCTCGACAGTTTTTTTAACATTTGCCATTTTTAAAATCTTGCTTAAGAATTTTGTTCACTGGAAATTACATCATAATATAAAAGTTATTACTAAAGGAATTTCATTAAATAATCCTAGTTTATACCACAATAAAATGTTCTTAAGAAATAAATGAAATGTAACCGAAGACATTAACTTGACCCCTTAATTTTGTATCCCAATCTTTGTAGAAAATTGGCAGCATTTCACCTTGCCCGTACTTCATGCTTTCAAAAATTTATCCATTGATCACATTTCTTTATCTTTTAAAATGCAAATTTTTAATTATCATTTATAAATATATGTTTTTTTTTTCTATTTTAATAACTTGACATATGAATAAGGTATTAAATCAATGAAAAACAAAATTCGGTTTTTGACTGTGTCAGAGAGCTTTTAAACACAATTTTAATTTAATGTCTGAAAATGTCATATTTAACTTAACAAAATACATTTTTTGAAAGCATTTGAAGAATCCAGTTCATTGCTGGTAAATCTATAATATTCAATGGACATGTAATACAATACATGCGAAATACAATGAATATTTTAAAGCACTTCTAATTAAAAATGTGCCTTTTTACCGCTTTCACTTCCGGTAATATTATGAGATCGGTGATATTATTTGACATTCCAATATAAGAAACAAAATAGGATTACTGATTTCAGGATTATAACCTTCGTTTAGGAAATATTTTTGGAGTTAATTAATTAACGATACATTCTTTTGGGAGAAACGCTTTGAATGCATTTATGAACAAACCATTAACTTGCATTTTATTAATATTTTTCATGTTTTATTTCTGAAATATAGTGTTTGAAAATGTGACATTTTTATGCAATACGGCTAAGATTTTAGTAGCAAGAACTTTGTAGCATTTATACGTCATTAAGTTTAGACACATTGACCTTATATATATATATATATATATATATATATATATATATATATATATATATATATGCGTATGTGTGTTTTAGAGTGTTATGTATTAAAAGTATGGAATAAATGTTACATTTTATAAAGATTTTAATAGATTATCATATTTTAACATGTACTGCGAGTTTTGAATTTTTAAATTTTTACGAAAGTAAAATAACTTCGATTACAATAATAAGGACTACAATTATGCTTCATCATGTGCTTAGAAATTTAAGATGCAAATTAAAATGAGATTTTCTTTAAAATCATTTTCTTTAAATTCATTATTTCTGTAGTAATATTTGTTACAACTTTTCACTACTCGAAGCACACTGGTTGTTTTAATTATAAATATTTTTCCATAAAGAATGGTATTTGAGAAGGAATTAATCAGATGAGCTATTAATAAATATTACAGCAAAAACTTTCATTCTGAATTTATAATATTTATATAGCTAGATTCTTTTTATACTTCAATAAAATGTTACATTTTTTTGGAAAAATTTTAAATATTTTTTAAAAATATTTTACTTAATCAAATAAAATTACTTAAATCAAATGGGAACTACAGTAAAATTTGTATTTATTTTTAATTAATAACATTGAGGTTCACCAAATATTTTCTTTTTTGTGCAATTGTAACATTACAATGGTTTTTTTTTAAAGTTATATCTTCCAGTAGAAAATTATTTCAAATAAAGCGTAAATAAGATATTGCGATATTACTTCTCATACCTTTTCTATTGTTACATACTTTTCTTACGAAAGTTTTACTCGTTTTCGACTATGTAATAAAAAAAACTTAAGTGTGAACTACAGAAAAAAGTATCTTCATTTCAAATGTATAATAATCAACCTCATAAAATACTCCTTTTGTACATCAGTATAATGTTACTATGTTTCCATACATAAGTTACAGTCTTACATTGCAAGAAAATTGCCTTCGTCTTGGGTTAACTATATTCTGTTTTACTAGACATATTTTTCTTACTTGCTGTAAATTTCTAATGATTTCCTGAAAAAATAACAGTCTTTGAAAAGAACATTAGTTAATAATGATCATAAAATGTAAATAAAAAAAACCGCAAATAAAGGCATCCTTTTTTTAGTTATAATAAATAATTCTTTCACACATTCCTTTTCATAATTACTTGCATCATTTCTTAAATATTCAATAAATCTGCAAAATTATAATTTTTGTGTCCTATTACTAGTCACATTCTTTTAAAAATGTATACAGTGTGGTTATAAATTAAGACCCTAGTTTTGAAGGGCTAATAAAAAAGTAAAAAAATAAAACTTTGTTGTTAATTGAAAAAGAAAAAGAAAATATGAGAATTTAAATTATGTTTTACTAGACATACATATTTTCTTGACTTGCAAATTTCCAACGGTTTTCTGAAAAGCACATTAGTTAATAATCATCATAAAGCGCAAATAAAATAATTGCAACTAAAGGGATCTTTTTGACTAAAAAAGATCCCTTTACATATTCTTTTTTATAATTACTAGCATGATTTTTTTAATATTCAGCAAGTGTGTAAAATTATACGTTAGCGTCCTATTACTAGTCACATTTTAAAATATATATATATACAGGACAGTTATAAATGAATACCAAAATTTTATAGTGCTATTAAAAATTTAAAAAGTACAACATTGTTGTTAATTAAAAATGAAAAAGAAAAAATGTTTGTATAAAATAGACACAGTTATAGGTGTTCAATGTGAGCCCTTTCAGAAACACGAACGATATCGAGCCTGTACGATAAATTCTACCAGATATTTTTCAGTATGTTCTGTGTGATTCTTAAAAGTACTGCAAATATGCCTGTTATGTGTTCCGAGATCAATTGGAAGCTGTTAAACAAACCTCCTACTTTCGATGAGGACCCACAGGAAAAAAATGCTGAAAGAAAGGTAAGTTAAACTTAACTTAAGTATAACTTATCATTCTTTCAGTTACTGCTGAAAGAATGATAAGTTATTGTATCCCCTTGATGTAGTTCGTGTTCCTGGAAGGCTTCATATTGAACACTCTTTGAATTTTATCTTTCAACGATTATTTTTAATTTCCGATGAACTACAGATTTTACATTTTTATGTTTTCTTTTAATAGACCTGTAAAGTTGGGATATTCATTTATTACACCATATGTATAATAAAGAACTCACACTTTATTTTATACCTTTAAAATAAAGTGTGAATATAGACATTTGAATCTCAAAATTTTATTATTTAATTAAAAATATGACGCTGATAAAGTAGTACATTTTCATTATTTAATTATATATTTAAGGACATAGAAAAATGTTATTTTTTTATTTAATTACTTGTGGACTAATTGCATGTTGAAGCAAATCCTTAACAATTTGAAGAATAATTATTCATGTTTTCACTTTAAGATTGATGATGTTTGAATAATCGAAATCTCTGTGTCATTTAGAATTTTTGAAGTATCAGATATATTTTCGTTTTCGTATTTCTATTGATTTTGATTTCAAGTATTATTTTGTATTTAATTAAATCATTTTTTAAATTTATTAGCCCTTTTTTCCAATGAAAGGCTTTTTTCGATTTTTTAAATCAATAAGTATATAGAAGACCAAAATTAAGTTGTACAAGAATTTTAATTTCAGAATTCCTTTAAAAAAGAATAAATCTAATAATGTTTACTAAAAGTATAGGTCTTTTATAAAAGTATTTCATGTTTCAAAAGTAGTTAAAAGCCAAAAGTAAAAAAAAAAAAAAAAAAAAAAAAACAGTAATGAGATTTCACACATTTTTCAATATTTTTGTCTATTCCGCTTCCGCCTGAAGTGATTTTCTTAATCCAAACGAGTCTTACAATAAATTAATCTCTGTAATTTGAAAATGCAGAATTACTCGTCTACGTTAAGGTCTGGAAAGTAAAAGGGTTCTTCTCGGGCTTTTACGAAACATAAGAGATGTAAATTGCATCCGGGGCTGCGGATCAGCTCAGAAAAACGGCCGACTCTGACGGCGAAAATTTTAATGACTTCATTTCCAACACTGACGCCGGGCTGACTAATATACTTGTATTACTGTTAGTTAAAATTAATAGAAAACGAAAATATATAAGATGAAAGTATCACTATTTTTGTGTTAATTCAGTTCTTAGGGTTCTGGTAGAGAAAAAGGGAAAAATCCGTTTTGCCAATTTTTTAATTTTACGTTCCAGAAACCAGAAAAATCCAATCATCAAATCCAATCATCCAATCATCTCCCGTCTAATTCCAGCGGAATCTAAAATCACATTAACTTATACTCATTTATAAAAGATTAACCAATTATACAAGTGTTGCAAATTCGCATTCAATACTCCTTGGGTTAATCGTGTTCGTGTCTGAAGAAAACAGAATATAATCGAAAGGATAAGGAAGTATGATGTTTTACTTCATATAACACTGCGTGTATTTTTTTCAAGTTTTGGTAAAGAGAAGGGATACTATAAATGGTTGCGGGGCCAGAGGTTGCACGAATGTATGAAGAATTTGAAAAAAGTCATAATCAGAAATCACTTCTGAAGAGCAGCACGAAAAGATTGCATGTATTTGTAATAGAATTCAGACCCATGTTTCTGCGCTTAATGTATTTTAAGAACCGAGGATTTTGGATACCGAGAATTCAATACCGTTAAAAGAATTCGGATTGTCTTCGCTGAAGAATTTGCAAGGTGTGCTACGTTATTGTATGTAAATGGAAAATGCAACTTGAATAATTTGTAAATTTTTCCCATTATGACAATTAATTTGTTTTAAAGATGGAGTTTATTTAAGCTCTGTAATATTTATGCCTTTGTTTTTTTTTCTTTTTTTTTCTCCATCTGATAGGAATTTGATTCATAGCCAACAAACATATAAATAATTACATAAATATACTTTCTAAAATATACGTAGAGAAAGGGAGGGAGCAGAATATAAAAGTAAAAGAGGAGAGATAATTCACAAGTGGAACCCAGTGCAAAGTGAATATTGGAAATCGTCGTAAGGATGAAAGAGATGGCTAAGTATTAACGTTTTTGACGCAAAAACTGCTACACCGAACAGCGAGAATACACTGTAAAAAAAAAAGGTCGATCTACTAAAAAAATTTAGTGATTCTTGTAATTACTAAAAAATTTTTAGTAATCTTAGTCGGTTACTAGAAAATCTGTAAGAATCACTAGAAAAATGTTAGCAACGAATAGAGTTAATAGTTTTATATTTTTAACAGCTCTTACTAAAACTCAGTTGGTGTGGCCCTGATAGCATAGGTGGTTATAGTAACGGACTTCAGGCTAAAAGGTCCCGGGTTCGAAGCTTGCCACAGCCAAATACACCCCGAATGTCTGTAGTGTCTCGTTAATAAAGAAATTATGAAAATCCGATCGGAGCAGTAAGGAATGTTTAGTGCTGCCATCTGTTGCGGTTTTGCCGAAAATCTTCCGCTTCAGAAGTTTGGATGCAGCTCGAAGGAAGCTCCTCCGCTTCGGTTGCACGTAATGGTTATTAAAAGTAATTTTGGAGCTATTACTAAAATTTGCTTTGTGGCTCATACTAGAAATTTTTAAGTTAGTTATACAAAAAATTCTTTTGTTCAGTTTACAAAAGAAATGCTTGTTTCACTTGCAAAAAAAAAGTTTGTAATGGTTACTAAAAAATTCTGTGGAATACAAATTTACTAAGAAATTTTTAGTAACCTCTTGAATTTTTTTTACAGTGTAGATGAGAATGTTTTTCTAGCATATTTAAAGAGCTTTTAATTTATTGCAATGAAGTATCACAATATCAAAATAATAAGTTTGGTAATGGAGAGGTGGTCATTTTAATAAACCTTTGTTCATCATCACGCTGTCATTTTCATAAAGTCATCATGGGATGTTTTGATTTTTAATCGATTGTCGCACTGCAATTCTCTGTTTTTTAACATGTATATAAGCACTGTTCCACACCCATATTGGTATCCGGATATGAAACATTTTTACTTTAACTACAACGACTATTAAGAGTGTTTCTTAAAGGATTTTCAGATTTCAAGATAAATTTATTCATCATACTAAGACATATTTGCAGAATATGAATAAATTAATAAACAGTACTACGTAATATAAGTATACAAAAGAATTTTTGTAGATTTCATGCTATAGATGGCAATGACTTATTTCAAATTTTCAAATGCGTATGTTTTCTTCTAAATTGCTATCTTTGATATCTTCTTTCATACCCTGGTGGACAAAATTAAGAGATGGAAGACATTTTCCCAAATATCTCGAGAAATACTGGATAAAAATGAATGAAAATTGGTATGGATATAACTTATAGTATTACAATAATATACGATAATATAATATATTGACAATAATATATGCAAAGCAAAAAATAAAGTGTCAATCATTGGCAAATGTTATTGCCAACAGTCCAATGTGGACTGAAATTCATGATGAAAGATGGCAAGAACATGTTTGGGATACTCTTGGAAGGGCTATTGCGAGACGTCAACCCTCACCCAGAACTATTCCGGAGTTAAAAACTGCTCTGGTGGAAGAGTGGGAGAGTCTTCCACAAGCATTCCTTAACTCACTTATTAGCAGCATGCATACTCGTTGTGCAAGCTGTCTATCTGCTAGAGGTGATCACACACTATACTAGAGGTGACCACACACCATAGAAGCCTCACTTTCACTGCAATCTTTCATCATGAATTTCAGTCCACATTAGACTGTTGGCAATAACTCTTGCCAATGAATGGCACTTTGATTTTTGCTTTGCACAAATTATTGTCATACTATAAGTTATATCCATACCAATTTTCATTTATTTTTATCCAGTATTTCTCGAGATATTTGGGAAAATGCCTTTCATCTCTTAATTTTGTCCACCAGTGTATTTTAAACAATGAAATTCAGTGACAATATTCTAGAAGTGTTTAAAGTGTTTCCTAGTTATGCTTGACGCATAATATTTCTTTCTCTTTTATTTGATTATTTTAATTTGGAATACCATAAATAAAAAAACACGTGTTAAGCTATCAAAAAATACTGAACACAAATTAAACATTAATATTTTTTATTTCGTTTTTTTTCTTTTTCGGATAAGTTTTTTTTCCCTTTTTTCAAATCTATTTGCGTTATGTTTGGTTTTACAAAGTTTATGCAGATTGCGCAAACAAAGATATAAATATCTAAATTTGATAGTAAGTATAAATCTAAATTATCCATTCAAATAAATTTTCTTTAAAAAAATGTCTTTTAATATTAGTTTACTAAATTTAGTGATATATATTTTTTTACTAAACCTTTTCTGAAATTTATGTCATTGAATTTGGTGTTAAGTATTTACTAAAATGCAAAAAGATATTTTTTAGTAGCTTGAAATTTATTCTTTAAGCACATTTTAAGAGGAAACCATACCAAAAAGTGCTAAAGAAGGAAAGTTGTTGCTGAAACAGTCGGAGCTCTTTTTCCTAGGATTAAAGAGTAATTTGATTTTAAAAGTTAACTTTCTCAAAAAGCGTATTTTGATCATCGTGGGCATGATAACTAAAAAATGATACAATTTAGTAAATTTGACTGAAAATATAAATTCTATAGATACATAAAATAACTATTGCATTCATCAAATAAGGAATTTAAAAAATATGACTATTTTTATTGTTTTTGAAATTCAAGAATTTAAGTTTAATTTTCTGTCATTTTCTCAAGATCTAACTGTATATTTTCAATGTAAGTCATTTTAAACACATTTTATATCTCTACTTCATAAAACAAAATTTCTCATTGGAACAATGCTGTCTAACAATCTGAACAATCTGAGATATTACGCACATAGTATATAAAAGGCATTAAATTTGAGATTTAACTAAAATCTCTATACTTATCAAGTCTCTTTTAAAAAGTGGTAAGTATTAAAAATATCTATGTTAACGCACGTTTAAAATTTTAAATTAAAATAGTAATTAAACAAAGTGATATTTTAATATATTTAATGGCGTTGTTGCAATCCCTATTAGGGCATAAATTTACATGTAATTTAACTGTTTATGAGAAGGAGGGACCTCAAAATCCTTTTTTCACTTTTTTATAAATTAAACCTTTCTCAACAGCACATTATATGCATCGTGGTATGTATTAATCAAACAAGAAATAAAAAAAATGAATTTAAATGAGAACATTTCTTGAATATTTTAAAATTTATAAAGAACTTTTCAAAATTCCCCATTTGCATTTATATGAATTAAAATCCACAATATTAAAACATATTGGATATTTAAACATAAGTATTAAAGTATTAAAACATATCTCTGTTAATGTACGTTTAGAATTTCATATTAAAATAGTAATTAAATTTAGAGATATTTTAATATATTTAATGGCGTTAGTGCAATCCCTGTTAGGGCATGAATTTACATGTAATTTGTCTGTTTATGGGAAGAAGGAATCTCCAAATCCTTTTTTAATTTTTTAAAATTTAAACATTACTCAAGGGCACACAATATGCATTGTGGCATACATTGATCACACGAGAAATCAAAACAACTGGGAGAGTATGATTGGAGATCACACAGAGGATTTCGTTTAATATCTCCTTCAAAACATTTTATCATTAAATTAACAAACGAAAAGTGTTTTTTCGGCACCATTTTGGATTTATTACCAATCGCGTCAACCAGAACATAATACTGAATTTTTCCACTAAATGCTGCTTTGATCGCATATATTTGTTGATTTCTCCATCAGTATCTACATATTTAGTGAAGGTACGCAAGTATATAAAATTATGTATAAAAGTAAAATGTTACAAAACTTAGCATAAATTTAAGGGAGACCAAACCGGTCATCAAAGGCGGCTAGTAATTTAAATTAATAGGAATTTAATAAATAAAAAAACTTCACAGATTTCCACATCAGGAAAATTCCTCAGATTGGGAATACCAATAGATGAATTCAAACCAGAATTGTAACAAGCAAAATCTAAGTTGGCCTCTATTTGCCCATTTAAACCTCAAGTGGGGTGAAGAAAACTTAAAAAAACTGGATTAAACACATTTACAGATGGGTCTAAAAATGATGAGGAAACAGGATTCGCTTTTTGTTGTTAACAAAATAAATCTCTAATAAAAACTTTCCAACTCAAGTTAAGACAAGAGAATTCTATATTTCAAGCGGAATTAACAGCAATAAAAGCGCTAAAGATTTAAAGCACTAAGCTTCAAACTGATTATATTAATGCAAAAATACATACTGATAGCCTTTCTAGTCTTTATGCCTTAAAAGATTTAACATCAAAATTAGAAATAGCTCATGAACTCATTCAGCTACTTCAACACATAACAAAAATAGTTTAATTTTCATGGTTAAAAGGTGATTCTGGCAACTATGGAAATGAAAAAGCAGATGAACTTGTGAAAGCAGCAATAATAGTAACAATCTAAATCAGCAATATAATAACAATCTAAATTTATCAGATTTAGACTCAAAACAAGAATTTATTCCCTTTCCACCATCATATTTAAAACGCAAATTAAAACTAAAACCTTTATATGACTGGTACGATATATGGAACACAGATCACAGAGGCAGATTGACATTATAATTAATAACAACATCTTCTGAAAACCTGTTGTTATCACATAAAAATTTATATTTGCTTGCGTCAAACCATGGACCTTTCCCGCAGTACCTTTTTAAAATCGGAAAGACATACTCCCCAAGATGTACCTGCGAAAAAATAGGTTTCTCTTTACATTATACACCTGAACACTTTATACACTTTATTATACACTTTAACTTCTACTTATCATCTTAGACGATCTCAAAATATATTCTTTTCATCATGGTTTCAACTAATATTAAAGCCACCTGTACTAGTTCAAAAAATTATAGACTGATTATTGAATTTGAAATCAAGGACTTTTTTAATTGCCACCATGGGACTTAATAGATGATGGGGACATTTAGAACAAAATAAGAACATTTTTAAATAAAACTCTAACCTATTAAATTATCATTAGAAAAAATACTAAACAAGTTTTAGATTATCATCTTCTTGTTGATGTTGTTTTTATTTTATTACTCTTAATTATATTATTAAGTTTACTTTATTTATTCTATTCAATTATCTCTAAATTGTCTTAACCTATTACTATTTTTACTTTGTGAGGACTAAGAAAATTTATCATCATTAAGTATTATGTAAGTTAGAAATATGATTATTGCAACTTCTGGTTATGTATATGTTCATAGGTTTATCTTAATTATCTATATTGTACACATAATTTTGTATTTATCACTGTGAAGAATTCTTCATTTATGTTTACTTTCTGAGCATGCGCAGAATAGATAGGATCAAGCGTTGTCATTGTGTTTAAATTATATTCTTTCATTTGTTATCTAATATATTTTTGACGGCGGTCTGGGGACCATTCAGTAGTGCCTTTGGTCTGTCCTGGCTTCGTATCATCTACGGAGATTCTCTTTTTATTTTGGCAGTCCTGTCTTGGTCCATGGCTGGGGATTTTAGCATAGTTGTTACACCCTGCTAGGTGGGGCTTGTTCTGCTTAAACCATTTGGTAGCCTCCCCACTAGCTGAAACTGAAACTAGTTAAATAAAAGCAAATAAAAACGTTTTTCACATGATTTATTTAATCCATTAATTTATGTTACATACATAATAATTTTATTTAAACTTCCGTGCAACAATTAGAAGAAATGAAGCTTAAATTTTGAAATTTACGCTATTGCAAATTTTTAAATTTATAAATATTGTACATTTTCAATTTTTACACCATCGTACAGGGGAAAAAAATGTAGTTTTAAATGCAATGTGTTTAAAGCTGTATCTCGATTTATTTTAGGGATATTAATTTTTTGTAGTTTTTAATACCAACTTTGCATTTGTGGCAACAGAAGTACTCCATTCATTTTTAAAACGAAAAAAAAAGAAATAACTTGTATATCTATTTAAACTTGCGTGCAACAATTAGAAGAAAAAAACATCAAAAATGAACTGATGATATTAAAATATATATATATATTTATTAAAATAATAGTCTTTTCCAAAATTTTATGACTTGTTGTGTGACAAGAGGTATTCAGCTATAAGTCCACAAATTTGAATGCTCTGACTTATATAGTTTTTGTGTATAGACTCTCTGAAAGACAGACAAATAAACAGACAGGTAGATTGAGGACAGAGACGAATACGGTTTCGCCAGATGAAAGAAACCCCCAAAAATGAATCAAAATAAGAGCATTTCTCGAATATTTTAAACTTTATGTAGAACTTTTTAAACTTCCCCATTCGCATTTATATCAATTAAAATCCCCAATATTTTTGTACAATTTTATTTTATACATACAAACAAAACTGTGCATCTTTTTTTTAAATCAAATTTTATATGGAAAAGTTAAAGGTATATGTAAAAGTTAAAGTGTAGAAATATGATACAAATATGCTGAAAATTTCATAAAATTTAGAAAACACTTTTTTTTCAAATATATAAAATTTGGTGCACAGCTTTATTTGTGTATGAAAACAATCTTGTGTTAACCCCTTAACTGTTCAAATTTTCAACCAGAAATGTTCCCAAAAAAGTGATATCTTTATATTGCACGTAATTCAACATCATATTTGATAGAATACGAAAATACAAAATTTATTTTTATTATTACCATAATGATATAAACCGATTTTGTATTTCAGATTTTAGAAACACAAATATCGTAAATGTTTGCTTTTTTGCAACCATTTCTGTATGAAATGAAGACTGTTTTAGAGATTTTACAAAAATTTAATTCAAACAAATTTACCATAGATTAAAACTTCTCAGTTTGGAATGATGTTTTTTATTCAGAAATGTATATATATATATATATATATATATATATATATATATATATATATATATATATATATATATATATATATATATATATATATATATATATATATATATATATATATATATATATGTATATATATACAGGGTGTTTCGCTACCAGACCGACAAACTTCTAGGGGTGATACCAGACATAAAGGCAAACATTATTAAATAGGAAACCATGGGGCGCAAACGTCTTCTGTAGGAGCTAGGGGCCATTAAAGTTTAAGGTCCAAAAATTCAAACGCTGATAAAAATTAGAAAAAAGGGTCGATTTCTTCGCGGTTTTCTCTAAAATCATTCTTTATATCACGATTTTTTATTTTTTTAATTTCAAAGGTTAAGTTCGAAAATTGTCGGTAGAGGGCGCTTTAGACTTTAGAGTAACGAACAAATACTTTTTGCCGTTCTTTTGTGCATGGGGATGAAATTATTCTAAAGTTTAGACTTTAACTTAAATTTTAAGCCCAAAATCGGAAACATGGATATCGGTTAACTAGCAAAAATTTAACTGTGAACCGAGGGGGGGATTTTAAACGCTCATAAACATTGAACAAACTAATCGATTTTGTTGCGGTTTGCGTGTAGGTCATTCCCTTGGTAATTATTTTATTCAAAATGACGCACAGCTGTGATGTCCTCATTTTTTCATAGAGGGCGCTTCCGACATATCTCCGATATTTCAATGGCATTACTCCTGGGTGTTTTACTACCAGACTATCATACTTCCAGGAAGTGTTAGAGATGGAAAAGCGACTCGGAATCACATAGGAATGTAACGTTGAAAATGTCTTTTTTGCGAGTTATGGTTAAAGGAAGCAGAGAAAAAAACAACAGATACAAGCAGAGAAACAAAAACACGTTAATATGACATAAAACAGTTTGTTTAAAGGTTTAACTAGAAAAGGTGTTCAAAATTACGACCAGAAGTAATTCGACATGCTTGACAGCGGCATCGCATGTAACTCCTCACGCTTTAAAAGATTCCTGGAATCTTTGATAGATTTCCGGAAGCTACAGAAATACGAGCTGCTAAGTCTTTAATTGATGGTACGGGATTCTCATACACCCAACTTTTCATGTGACCCCAGTAGAAGAAGCTCATACTTGATAGGTCCGGTGATCTGGCAGGCCAATAAACCGGGCCACCACGACCTATCCACCGCTGTCCATATGTTACGTTGAGGTATCGGTGAACATCATTGGTAAAATGTGGAAGAGCCCGATCATGCAGGAACCACATAGAGCTTCGCAGCGAGAAAGAAACTTTCACGCGCATTACCGTTCAGCTCCATCTACCGCAAGAAAATCGTAGCGCCATCTATTGTCACTGTGAAGCTTGCCGGACTTTTCCTGGTAGTAATTTCGAACACTTTTTGCAGTAAACCTTTAAATAAACTTTGTTCTGTCACTTTAACATGTTGCTGTTTCTCTGTTGTTTCTGTTGTTTTTTCTCTGCTGTTTTTTAAACGTAATATGCAAAAAAGCAATTTTGAAAGTTACATTCCTGTGTGATTCTGGTCATCTTTGCATCCCTTACACTTCCTGGAAGTATGGTGGTGTGGTAGTGAAACACCCAGAAGTAATACCATTGAAATGTCGGACATGTCTCGGAAGCGCCCTCTATCAAAAAATGAAGACATGAAAGCTGTACGTCATTTTGAATAAAATAATTACCAAGGGAATGACTTATACGCAAACCGCAACAAAATCGATTAGTTTGTCCAATGTTTATGAGCGTTTAAAATCTCCCCTTTAGTTCACAGTTAAATTTTCGCTAGTTAATCGATACTGATGGGCTGAAAATTTAAGTTAAAGTCTAAACTTTAGAATAAATTCAACCCCATGCACAAAAGAACGGCAAAAAGTATTTGTTCGTTACTCTAAATTCTAAAGCGCCCTCTATTGACAATTTTTGAACTTAACCTTTAAAATTAAAAAAATTAAAAATCGTGATATAAAGAATGATTTTAGAGAAAACCGCAAACAAATCGACCCTTTTTTCTAATTTTTATGAGCGTTTGAATTTTTGGACCCTAAATTTTAATGGCCCCCAGCTCCTACAGAAGACATTTGCGCCCCATGGTTTCCGATTTAATAATGTTTGTCTTTATGTCTATTATCACCCCTCAAAGTTTGTCGGTCTGGTAGCGAAACACCCTGTATATATTGTAGTGCAATTTGAAGCAAGGTGTAAGGCACAGTCCCACGTCACAATCAGGACTTTAATACCGAGTTTCTTTTCCGATTCTCTTCCCATTATCGTTTCTTCTATAACAGCAAACTGCACATAGTCTTGTCTGTCCAATTTTTTATTTGTGGGAGGAAGAATTTCAAGAAAATGTCTCTCTGTCAATCTAAGAAGATTAGACTCAGACCCCGGTCGTCCACATCTGAAATTTATTCTAGAACGATATTTTTCGACAATTCGATCAACGAGATCAAGTCTATATTCTAATTGTGTGAGCTTTCCAACTTTTTTTAGAATAGACAATATATGAATTCCCTATAGCTATATCAAATATGCGGAAAAAAATCTTTCTGTCCAAAAAAAAAAAAAATTTCCCTCTTCTTCAATTACAATTTTTTTCAAATTTTAATCCATGCAATCTATTTCTCCCATAGTACTGTTATAATCTATTACAATTTTGGCTTTTTTTTTTGCTTCACAGCAGAATTGAATTTGTTTCATTTCTGTATTGTGAAATATCCCAAAGGGAAAAGAGAAAATATCAATTTTCAAACGCCGTACGGGCTTACCAGTTTGAGACAACTTCCAGTTGCCCGAACAGCATTCTGGTAAATCTGTTAAGGCGTTAAAATATTGAAAATTTTAATTGGTACTAGTCGATACCCGTCGTACTCAACGTATGAAAATTTAAAAAAAAAGTAATTGGCAGAGTAAAAAAATAATAAAAAAATAATAATTATAATAATTATAATTAATCAACATTGAATAGCCTACCTATCGAAACAAACGTTATTTTTAACTAAAGTTTCATTTCAACTTTTAACATCATTATAAAATTAAACTTTATATTTATACGTTATCAGTAACATGCAATTAGAAATTGTGAAGATATTATTTGAGGCTTTAATCAATGGTATTACGCGATGAAAAATCAATTAAAATTGCACCCCTATCCCGAAGTTATCATTTTTGTTTTGAACGAAGTAAAAAAAAAAATGACATCTTTTTCATAATCGAAATAGTTACATGCATATTTTTCAGTTGCATATTTACTGTTTGAAAAACATTTTTACGAGCGATTGATTATTTAAATATAGCTTTAAACTTGATGACAGGTTCGCCAGTTAAAATTTTGCATGGAATCTTTCGCATTCGTTACTTGAGATTTTAAGCTGAATAACGCGAAGTCCAGAATTTTACTTTTAGATGCATTCTTAGGAAACAATATAATAGTTTTATAAAAGAAAATATTCATTATATTTTTACTATGTCATCATTCTTACATACTGAACCTCTCTGAGTTAAACGTCTCAATTTCAATATGAGCGGAATGGAAAAATATTCTGCAATTAAGAAATTTATGGATGAAAATGGTTTATTATAAATTGCGACGTCATTTTCTGTTCAAAAGTTTTAAAAACCATTATTAATTGTCATACGAAAATGACATTCGTAATCATATGATAACTTCCATCATTTCCCCTTTTCTCTTCCAGAATAAAAGTGATCCCATTGCCGTCAATACACTGTTACAAATAATCTGATATATTTTTCCTAAATTTCGCAGCAAAAGTTCCTTTTCACAAAAAGGGCATTTTGCATTAAAAATCAGAAAACCCCATCATATTTCCCGAAATTAACGAAACGGGTGGAAATAGAAACAAAAAACGGAGACACGCCGTTGTCTATGGGTCTCCTTGGACGAGGGTCAAGGCACCACGCCGCTAATCGCATGCGAGCGTAGAACGTGAGTTCGAATCACTCAGGCGCCGTGAAATAATAAAAACATAAAAAAACCCTTATAAATTGCATTTTTTCTGTTTATTTTTCTCTTATTTCTTATTAAAAAAATCTTATAATTACCCCCCCCCCCCCAAAAAAAAAAAAAATGAATAAATAGTGTGCGACTGTTTTAAGAATTGTCTATAACGATATTTTTGTAAAAAGTTAATATTTTTTTTATTGATTCATTCATTAAAAAAAAATGATTTTAACAGTAATGTTTTTTAATTTAAACTAGTTAAAAAATTAAATTGATTTTTAAAAATAATAAGTAATTTGCATCGGTCTAAATAAAATAAAATACAACTTTTACGAATGTTCTAACTGGTATATTTGATAAGAAAATCTTTGAAAAGCACAACAGATTTTCCTGCTAACTCATAAAAGACATAATCTGTACGAGCTGGCGTCAGCAGCTTTGGCTCAGTCAGTAAGGACTTAGTTGTCAAAAGGTCTCGAGTTCGATCTTCATGACGTAGTGAAGTAAACTGCAAAATAAAATTAGATTAAATATTGTAGCAGCTCGGAAAATTCGAATTCTTTGACGATTGATCGGTTCTTTAATTTTGAAAATTAAATTATTATCATTAAAAATCAATCCTTGTAACCAAAAGTTACCACTTCTTTAAACGGAAATTTCCTTTCTTTTATTTCCCAAAACGGAAAATACGCTAAGGGAGCGGTAAATGTCTGGAAACTTTGCTGCCAGCAATTTTACCGTGAATTCGCAGATTTTTCTTTAAGAGTGTAGGAAAAAATTTCATAATAAAACTTTTAAAATTAAATTTTAATTTTAAAATTGGAATTATGTTAAAAAATAGAAAATAAGGGCACATCAAAAAGTAAAATGCTTTCGTTTAAAAAAAATAATTGTTAAAATCTGTCCAGTAGACATCTCAGGCTAGATGACTAAAAATCAGCCTGATCTTTTAAATATATAGATGGAATGCGCATGGGTCATTTTGAAAATTTCTTCATAACGCTTAAAATAGAAAGCAAAAATCCATTTTTTTCATTTTCTTTATTTCTTGTGTGATAAATAAATGCTATAATGCATATAGTGTGCCCTTGTACAGTATTTAAAGTGAAATCTAAAAATAAATTAACAAAATGAGTTTGAAGGTGTATTGTCTCTTTAAAATGTTTATAACCCCTTTAAGAAAGTAGACATATAGTGTGAAACTTCTTCCGATTTTTAATTGGATTCGTTTAAATCTTTATAATAACATTCAAAATTATAACAAAAAAAGATTTTTAATATAACTATAAATATAAAAATAAGTTAGGAGAAAACAAAATTGATTTATTTTAGCCCTTGTAAAATCAATCTTTTGTGGACACTATCCATTTTTAAAAGCCAATAAAATCTGAAAAAACGATTTGAGCTTCAAATCGACTATTGGCTATCTCTTGCAGACAAATATTGTTTATTCGTTTGTGTTTTTGTTTCTTCGAAATTCTCAGAAAAAAAGACGCATCGCATATTTTTAGGATTTCATAGCAGTAAATCTATATTCCCAGATACAGATATTTTTTGAAGCGATATATGAGATCAAATATAAGAAAAGTCTATATTATAAAGCACAAATGTAATATTCTTAATATTAAGGTCAAAAGTAACGATATATACAATGGGTATATCGCTGAAACTTTTGAGATCATCACCTATATTTAAAATAAAATTCAAGGTATATACAATGGAATAAAAGAAAAAAAATTACTTGAAATAAAACTTGTTTAAAAATTTTAGCTTAATTTCCATACTTTTAATGAATTTTAACCCCATTTTCAAGAAAATATTTCTAAAATTTATCAACATGTGATGTAAAACAGATTTGGTTCTGACAATAGTGACATTTAAATGAATACGGTTCCTAATGGTAAAATCTCGTGACAACATACCTCATGGTTAAATAAGTTAATTAAATTCACTAAACTGAAAAACTTGCAAAAGTGAATAAGTTTTAAATGAAATCGGATAACGTGCTTTTTTTAAATTTAAATTATATTCATTTAATTGATGTATTAATTAAACTGATAATCATTATAACTAAATTTTACTGTATATAAAAGTAAGTAGGAAGTGAAAATCTCGAACTTGACGAGTGATTCACCTTTTGATTTGACTTATAATCTCCAACTATATTAGAAAGTAAAAACATGTCTATGAAAACTAATCATGTCATATAGTATTTCGCAATTACCTGAACAAAAAAATTTTGTTTTATTGCCAATTTTTTAACTTTTAATCATTGCAGAATTTCAATATTTACACACCCCAAAAGAAAAAAAAAGAAATATTTTATTTAGAGTGAAATTGTTTGAAAACATTATTTCAATTTATTGTTTTTATAATTTGAATTTTTTCTGAATCATACATTTTAAAAAACTTATTTAAAGAAGAATGTAGCAACCCAATTACGGAAAATTAGAGAATTTTTAATTAACACAATGGAAACAATGGATGAATAAACAAAGGAAACAAATAAATGCAGCATTTGTTTTTTTTTTTTTTTGTTTTTTTTGTTTTTTTTTTCGTGTAATATTCCGTAACTACACTGCCAAGTGAAATAATAACATCACAGATAAATAATAAAACACGAAATAGTAGCTATATAATGTTAAAACACATGATTGAACATTCAAAATAAAAATGTTTTGTAGAATTATAAAAATTACTTTTGATTAACGCTGATATACGACTAATATGAAAACATAAAAAATTCTCATGTGTGATTAAAAATATATATTAATGCGGAATATCTATTGCATATTTTAATTAAAAATAATGTTGAACTATGTTATGTACATCATTGCAGTTTGCGGATCATCTTTGAACCAGATAGCTTGGATGGATAACCTGATATTAATAAAAATATCATTTTTTGGCAAAAGTGTTTTTATATGTGTGGATAGAAGCAAAAAGAGATTAGTTTCTACTAAATCGATGAAAGAATATTATCCACTTTTAAAACCAACAGATTTAGAAAAATTGATTTTTTTGTTAGAATCGATTATCGGCTTTCCTTTGCAGTCAAATATTGTTTGTCATCCCGAAACTTTGTTTCTGTTTATATTTAAAAAAATACTCTCGGGGAAAAACTATTTATTTTCTATTTAACCTCTTCGCTACTGGCGATTATTACAATATTTTTAATTATTACTGAATTATTTGTTCTCTCGTTTGACTTCAGAGCGAGATTTTTGTTTTATTTTCATTAGCTCGTATCTGAGAATTCGAAACATATTATTCTTATATCGAAATTTCATTTATATTTGAGTATCATTAATAAAATGGGACAAAACTGATGTACCCATTTGGGTACTCAGGGACTGAAGAGGTTAATGACTGTAAATATTTATTATTTCACATAACTTTTTTTTTATTTTAGCAATAAATTTGAGACAAATTTAACAAAAAAAAGTGTTTCAGAAGATTTTAGTTACACACCAGCACATTTATGATTTTTAAAAACTCTTTAAATTTCCGTAACGTTTGTGATAAATTTTCGGAATTTAACTCAATTCTATTAATTATTATGGCATCTAAATATTATACACTCTGTTTTTATTTATGTATTTAAATGCATCTATCATGCATTGATATGTATGATATAATTTCATGTATATTGCATGCGGATGTTTGCAATATCTTCAGAATATATATAAACCACTTCAACAAATGCAATTTTGAAGCGGACTCTACCATAATATAGCTTCTATTAAAACGGACTTAAATACTCAGAAAAAGAACTTAATTATTTTAGACTCTAGTAACTTCATTATTAATGTACATTATTCTTTAAAAAAGAAAAATAAAGAATCAGAAAACTTGACTGTCTGGCTGAATCGACTATGATGTGTCCTTTACAGACTAATATTATTTGTTACTTTGAACTTTCCGCCCTCCCTCCCTTCTCCCCTCTCTCTTTATATATATATATAATCTTTCAAAGAAAAATCATATCATATATCTATTCGATAATAAAACCATATGTAATAAGTTGTTGTATAGATTATATAGCTTGTATGTATTTATTTACTTATTGATGAATTGTAAATATATTGAATTATTTAAATGTTCTACACACATTTAAATGTGCCAATACAGTCAATAAAGTAACATTGGTTTCTTTTCATAATAAATGTGTGTTTCTCAAAAGTGAGAAAGTGTTCTTCCAGCAGTTCAAAGCGCTAAGCAGTTACAAAATTTTTATTTACAAAATAATAATAATAATAATAATAATAATTTGAACTGTACATAAGACGAAGCCAATATATGACCAATGAAAAACGACGTTTGTTATGTGATGCTAGATTACCGTGCATTTTATTATAGCAAATATTGTTGCATATGTTACGGCCAAAACTCAAATTTGGCCAACAACGTTCTAAACTAACTGGCCAGTTCGCGATCTGGGTATAGAAAGTCGCCTGTTCGAGATCCATTTCAATATTAATTTTATTTTGAAACATAAGAATCTTCTAAAAAATAGTGTTAATAAGGTTTCAGTGAAAGGGAAATAAAGATAATATTTTAGCTTTATTGAAGCCATTTCCTTATGCAATAACAAATAAATAAAATTTTCTGTTTACAGAAATGATGTTTTAGACCACTGAAGAAAAAAAAAGACTTAAATAAATAACTAATGTGGTTTATCAAAAGAAAACATATATTTAAAAACATGAGGTTTCAGTACTTTCAATGATAAAACGGAAATAGTTCACACCAAATGCGTCTAAGTAAAGTAACTTTCTGATTTTCTCTGTACTAGTATTTAAATTAAGACAGAATAGCCAATATGATAACAATGAGTAAGTAGTATTTCGTATGTAAAGATTTAGCTAGTAAATGTGGTAAGCATTAGTGAGTTATGAGCGCTAAATACCTCGTTTTAAGAAAGATCTCTATTATAGTTATTGTTAAATTAATCATTTTCTAAAAATGACATTATGTTCCTACTCTGTGTGCATATCACACTACAGGACACCTACAGGATAATCATGAATTCTCACTTCTTATAATGCTCTCAAGGTCCCACCTCCTTCACGAATTGGCCAGCTAAAACCCGAAAAAAAAATTATTTTCATGTTTTTTTTTTTTTTTTTTTTTTTTTTTTTTTTTTTTTTTGCCGTAATACATGCAAAATATGCGTTGATCTTTCACACGCCAAAAGGATCATTGTTCATCTAAATATCTAATTTCTTCTGTTATTTTAATTCTGTTATCATGACAAATACGTTTGTCGCAAATTGTCGTAAATCGTTTGTACGCAAATCACGTTTGTCGTGATCACAGATCACGACAAAAGGATCATTGTTCATCTAAATATCTAATTTCTTCTGTTATTTTAATTGTGTTGTTGAATAGCACAGAAAGGCGTATTACAACTGTCATATTTTTTATCCTTCAATAAAATTATTGATAACAGTAATTGGCACCAAAATCTTTACCTGAATAAAAAGAATATTTGATTAAAATATTTCAAGTTAATCACATGAATTTCTTCTAAACAGAAGTGTGCCAATGAAATCACTGTATAACGTAACAATGCCTAAATTGGGAAGCGGAGAGATTGTTTGAAATTTGAGAATTCTTAGGCTGTAAACGAAATTCAGTAAAAATTTCTCATATAGCAAAATTTGAATAACATAACAACGTATAGGTAACATTTGAAATAATACATAAAAACATTATTTGAGTTACAATAGCAAAAGGAACAAGAATATATTGGTATACTATTACTGGACATGAAATTGTGAACCGGACAGATACCAATAAAATAATAAGAGCAACAAAAATTAACAAAATGTCTTTTCATAACAGTACTAAGCAGTAGCCTGTAGTTCATGCACAAGCATAATAAATATTCATTATTGGACCTGCTCAGAGAAATCAAGGCATTTTAATAAACTTTTTCAATGGACTTACGAAAGGTGTTATAAAAATACTAAAAACAAATATTTTTCGACAAGTTTCGGTAAATAACAATTATATTCATTATGTAAAAAATTACAAATCGTCTCATGGTCAATACAAATGATGCGCGACAATGCAATGTACATAAAAATACGCCCTCTATTGTGAAACATTAAATTGAAAATTAGACTATAATTTAAAATTGTTTTCCAATATGAATTCTATTATTCACGAATCCACCAGGAATTTATTCATTAATTCCAAGCATAACTTAGTAAAATTAAAAGAGCTACTCCTCGTTCAAAGCGGGTATAGTAGGAGCCACACGGGAAAATTATTTTTTATTGTAATCTAATTTTTAATTTGATGTTTCACGGTATAGCGCGTGTTTTTATGTACATCTTATTGTCTCATGTCATTCTTATCTTGACTGGAACCGAAACATGTCAAAAAGGAATTGTTTTTACTATTTGTATAACACTTATATTAAGTAATAGAAAATTTTTATGAAAATTTTGTGTTTTTTGAAATCACGTGAGTTCAAAAATCCAATTGATTTTAAAAACTTTGAAATAGAAGAATATTTAAGATCTTTAG
The DNA here is from genome assembly GCA_964019185.1 of Maratus speculifer. NCBI lineage: Eukaryota > Metazoa > Arthropoda > Arachnida > Araneae > Salticidae > Maratus > Maratus speculifer. The sequence continues at coordinate 213,172,453 of OZ025291.1, read as the reverse complement.
CGTCTATTAGTTTGAGTTTAAAAATAATCGATTCAGAATTATTTTTTCCAATCGTAGAATCTAGTTTTTCAGAAGATATACTAAAAGAAACTATGCACTAATAAGAAAACGTCTCTTCGTTATAATAACAACATATATTAACACCAATCCCCTTTTTTATTAACATTTATTTGTTCAGAATAATGCACGAAAAATTGAAGAGTTCAGTGGAAAAAAGTATAAGCTCCATTTTTAGGATAAGGTAAAACTTTTTATTTATACACATATACATATATTCGTTTTTCTGTAAAATTTGCTTTGTATTATATTAAGATATAAATAATATGTTTAAATATAGCACTTTTAAATATATTCCTTTACGCACAACCGTAAAAATGACTTGAGGAGTTGTTTCTTATCTGCACAGAAAATTTATGTGAAATGTTCGAACACGAACTACTACACCGTAAAAAAGTCAATAATTAAAAAAAATATTTAAAAAAAGATGACAAAATTAATCTATTTTATTGTAATAATTAATATTAATCGTGTGTGAAGCAGGTGTTTTTCATCTTTTCAACCATTGATTAAAACGCATTTAGCTACCCATATTTCCAAATCTAGAAATCCACTTCCCAACAGATTGGTTGAACTGACCAGAAAATGGACAGGTAAACTGAGTGGAACGACTGAATATAATGCTTATTATAATTATAAACCTCATTTATAGTCCTGATATGATTATAATCCTGAATATAATCCTATAATCCTTATTGTAGACTAAACGGAAGAGTATTTATGGATGCAAACTGATTTAACATTTTCAAAAAAAAAAAAAAAAAAAAAAAAATACTCACACAAGAAAAAAACAGAATTTGTAATACTCAGACTGAAGTAATATGTAATTTCAATTCAAAGTATTGTAAGGGTAATGCAAATTATTACAAAAAATTCTGTTAAAAATACGCAAAAACTACTAGCAGTACTGCTTCCAGCAGTTTTTGTCGAAAAAATTGCAGTAAAATTAGATGCAATAGAAAAAATTCAATCTAATTTTGCTGCAATTTTTACGGCAAAAACTGCTACCAGCATTGCTTTTGTAAATTTAACAGATTTTTTACAGTGTAAGGTGTCCTGGGATAATAACACTACGTTAATATTCTGCAAATTTTCGCGGCTTTGTTTTGCATGTTTGTTTTCTAAATAACATAGGATTTATTACAACAACTTATTGGATATGTCTAAAAATAAATATTTTTCAATTATATGTACAAATATAATGTTGTGACGTGATTTGTTGACCAATGTTTTCTGGCCTTATTATCCTCCTATGTGGATAGTAACACTATGCAAATAAAACTATACAATAAGATAAAATACTGGCATGTAAATTGTCCATTTCCAAAGATTCAAACTCTACACTTCTGGAAATTGACAAATTTATCTTACTTGCCGTTAATTGCGATATCAGGACGCAATAATATTCATTTTATTTTTCTGACATTACAAATAAATAACAGCATTTAAGACATACAAATTTCTTTTTTCTTTTTGGTTTACAACAATGGCAATAAATTCTCTCTTTTGCATAAAAAAATGAAATGAACAATAGAAATAAAGCTTTTTTGGATATAGTTACGAGTTAAAGATTATTTTCTAAATAAAGTAAATAATAAAAAATTAACTTCAATAAAAATGCACTGTTTCTTGTATGTTAAAATTTTTGCATAATAATGTGAAAATTTCAGTATAGTGCAATGAGCTCTAATTCTTTTTTACCTACCAATCATACGTAGTATAGGGTAAGTCTTGCAATTGTTTTGAAAATCGAAAGTATATTTTTGACGGATTTGCTCGTTTCAGACACTAGAAATTCAGAAAAACATATCTTTATTTTTAAAAAAAATTGCCGTCCGCTGGCTGTGTATCTCTCTGTCTATCTCTAAACGCTCTAGTCCCCGAAAAGAAAAAGAGATAGAGACTTGAAATTTTTGTATGTACTTTGAATGTAAAAGTGGAACGAAGCCTATTCAATATCAATAACCTCGATTATCCGGAACTTTTTTTTTGGACTCTCGAAATATTCGTTGTGATGAAAGGTTTACAAAAATTTTCGATTTTTTTTTAAATTTTAGGCAGTGGATGTAAAAGACAATAAAATAACAGAAATTTTGCATAAGGAACAAAGTCAATCGGATTATTAGTTTAGGAGATATTTGTAATCCTGTTTTCCACACTCTTCGATTTTTCATAACCCTGTATTTCATTCAAATTTCAATTCAAAGATATATTTTAATTGGAAATGAGACGCCTAATACAATGCAGTAAACTGTTAGTTAATATGTTTATTATTTTTGGCGTTATAAGGATGTTTCTCTTACGCAACTCGGTACTATTTGTGTAGTTTGGCGTTTTATACAATTTGTCGAAATTTGTTCGTTAGCAATTCATTAATAGAGCGCATACTTTGCGTATTAAAATATTTAATTATATGTTTAAATTTTGATTTGGAATTCAGTTTGAAATTCAATTTACAATGCATTTTACAAATAGTTTTCACATGTTTTATTTTCATATTTTATATTATGCATATCCATGATGGGTAAGTAGTATTACGGTGGCCCCCAACGACTAGTTTAGTCACTTTTTCATTGTAATATAAATTTCATCGCACTATATACGAAATTTTAATTAACGATTTTTCTACCAGGAATTTATTTTATCTACTTTTATTTCAAAAACGGTTTTATAGGAGAAGACTTCAAACAAGATCATTTTAAAAACAATAATTTTGAAATATCGTTATGCACAAACTTGACAGTAGCGGAAGCTCATTCTGGTGGTTGAAGCGAAATTTATGCATGGGAAATACATTAAATTTGTGTTTCAAACAGTTAGTTGACGACATAATATTGCATAGAGATGCATGATTTATAATAAGTTAAATAAAACTTTTAGAAAACAGCTCCTCTAATGCCTTAGAATTAATGTGTGTTGTCCTGTAAAATAATTATGAATGTTTAAACCAATACTTTCAGTGGAGCACATGCAGCAATTAGCTTTAATGACACATGCAAATTTCGTAGACTTTCAAATAATATAATGACACGGAAATTCCTTTTAAGTAATTGCCTCCAATAAACGGCAGTGTAATCTAATTCTTTTGTGCGGCAGTGTAAAGTAACTATAATTACTATACATGCTTACTTCAAATTAAAGAAAGACTGCAGATGTGACTGTTACAACATACCAAAATTGCATTAACATCAGTGTTCTACGAATCCTGTATTTAATTAAAAATTAAATACAACAATTAATAATTCACATAATTAATAAATTGAGCAAAATTCACACTAAAAATCAACTTTCGAATCATGTCATGAATAGCAATAGTATTGTCTTTCATTTTAGTTTTTAAAGTTGATTTTATAATTCTAATGTATAAAAAATTGTTTTGTTACTTTTTATGCAACATTAGTACCTTATATTATTGGTGTAGGTATACAGTATTTCCCAGTTATTCTGTAAATTAGCGAGAATGCGTGTTTCTATTGACCACTAATTTATGAGTGAGGTTTCACCGAAATCAAACAACGATATTATCTACGAATCATTTTAGTAATTTATTTAGAAAATTTAAATTCCATTAAACATTCCCATTTATTCATACCAGAACTCGATAGCACTTAATATTAATATTTACTTTATTCAACATTTACTATATCTCTATATCGTAAAGACAAAGAACTCATTTGGATATTCGGAAAGTTATCGGAAAAAATATATTTCAAATTTCATTGATATTTTAACTAGAATAACTTAAAATATTATTTGCATAATCATACAGTGATTTGTATTTCTTTTCTTCAATAAGATACTCAAAAAGATGCCATTTTCAAAAACATGCCCCAAGGGAAAATATTTTCCTAAATATAAAATAAGGAGTAAGCGAGTCTATTTCATTCTTATCTGAATACTTGACTCCCAAGAAATAGAATTTATGGTATTTTATATGAAGAGATACGGGCTAAATTTCCTTCTATATACTTTTAGAAACACATTTGTTTATGTATATAATATACAATGCACCAAAGCATAATTTTAAAATCAAATACTACATCACAATTTTTTTTGCATAGACTATAGTACAATTTATGTCGATTTAACAGTATATATATGGATTACAAAATGTATATTTGTTTGCCAAGATTAACCTTATACTATATTAATTTCCTTTTAATAATATTCAGTGCTTGTTCCGGCTCATTAAATTAAAACTTTACTCATAAAACTAATCTATTAATCTTTATAAGAAAGATATAAATTCTTAATTGAACTTAGAAATATTTATTTCAATATATTTCATTTAAAAAATGGTTCTAATTAAATATATTCTTAAATAAAGCATTTTGTTATTTAAATCCCTAATAAAATCCAGTATGATTTTCCTGTGTTTATCAACTCTTTTTAAATATTTGTTAAATTTATATATGTATTTATAAATTGTTCCGTTCTAAATGTTCTACTTATTCCAAAAACATTCTTTTTATTTAAATATTTAGTATAATATTTTGTATCTTAGATTTACTGCGTGTCAATAAATTCCTTTGTTTTTAATAAAATTATAGTTTGAGAATTTCGGCAATTTTAGCTTCAATTTTACCTGCCAACTTGACGCCAAAAATTAATTTTTATTTACATGTCAGGTATCTGTGTGAGGCTTTAGAATGTTCCAGAAAGAATATTCGCACCAGAACGTTGTTTCAAATAAAGATAAATACACCAGAAATAATGATAGATGAAATACAGATAAAATACAGATAAAATACAAATACTCCTGCAGTTTTGTCACGTAGTTGGCTAGTTGATGGGTGTTTTGATTGATTTTGGAAATAATACGGGGATGTTGTGCATATGCTCGTTCGTGTCTTCGGAGTTAGTTGTGCTATATAGGTTATTTTTTATTAAATAGAATGAAATAGTAATTAAATATACGATTTTTCCAAATTTAGATTTATTTAGTAAAAGATGGAGCATTCCCCTTCAGACATATTATTGGATTTCAATAAAGTTTATGACCTGTGCATATACTGTTTATTCTTTTTTTAAAGTCATCTGCATTTTTTTTAACTTCTCGGTCCGAATCTTATGCTCAACAGTGAGAAACTTTTATAAAATGGTGCGTATCACAGCTTTTCCTTAAGTTCCTAATGTCATTTTACAACACTACACACACACAAACATATCTATATATATCTATATATATGTGTACTTATGTACTTATGTACGTGCCTATTTCACCTCTAAATCTCTTTGTATTTATTATTTAAAATATTTTATAATGACAATGTAGAGTTTCCGGAAAGATTTTAATACATCAAAATGCATTTTTATACAGCTGTCAAAAATAAAATACGAACAAACTATATTGTGTATGTTCGTCTTCACTATTTTACAATTATATAGAAAAGTACATTTGCAATGCAGCGAGCACTTTCGACAAAATATTCTAATATTATCGATATCTATTTAAATTTTTATTTGTAACCGATTTCTCCATTTTGATTCTATGCTTTGAACTTCATTAATTACAAATGATTATACCGGTGGAAATGGTGGAATATGGAAATATACCGGTGTTTTGAAATATTTTACTATTAAATCATAAATAAACAATCAAGACTTTATAGATTATGGTTACATTTAATGTTAAATGTAGAGAAATGCATACATACATAACTGTTATTGTGTAATTTCTGTATTTAAATAAATGCAGTAAAATGATACAAAAGAAAATTTCAAGATGTTCACAACATGCCATTCTCCATACATATGTTTAAAATTTGATTGTTTTGAAGGATATTCCGCATTCTGAGTTGTTCAAGAATTCCAATAATGTGTACAAATCCCCTTTTTATAAACATTTCATAACCCTTTGTAGCCGTAATTTAGCGTACGTTCTATACTATGAATAGGCTAAAAGTGAATTTTTTATGAGAGAGCTCTGAGGATAGTTGTGTCCGCAATGTACATACTAAGAAAACTGTCTCCTTACTCATCAATAACAGGATTTCCAGTGCTTAAAAATTAATACAGGAACAATTGTCGATGGCACATTTGCGAACTATAATCGAGAGTGAATAAAAGTTTAAATTCTAGTGCTAAATTCACTTTCAGAATATAATAAAATAAAATAAAAAGCATGAACAAATGTACTAAAATGACTTTCATGTACATAAATATAACACAAAATTATTTAAATTACGTATTATTACTTAAAATAGATTAACAATCATTAATAATTTCAAACATTTTCAACCATCATATGGCCGTCCTCAATGATTATTCATGCATTGTCATTTTTCTTTGCATTATTTCCAGAATTGTCGAGAAGTGATCATTGTAATTTCAGTGCATTGCGGCAGATAAGGTTTCGGATAAAGGTATTCTAATTTTTATCAAACACGCTTTTATCCTCTATACACGATTGTTTATACAAACTCCATGAATACCTTATGATATTGCATCGTTGCAAGCTATACTTTCTTTTAGAAATTGTTTCAATAGATTCTCTTATAATGACTTACTAGTCATTAATTATATGAAATGTTTTGGATTTATTAATGTAAACATTTCCAGGTTGAGTTTCAATTAATCTGGATAATGCAGTACTGGGTCTAATGAATCTGAGATCTGCTTCATTTTCTTAACTTTTATCTGGAAATTATTTCATCGTCATACCTACATAAAGAAAATCTTCATAATCTTATGTGTGAATTATAGTCGGGATTTTTATTACTTCTTTTAACTTAATAATTAAACATATTCATTTTTAGATGCGTTCGTAATTATGTAAATACATAGCATCTCTAGACGTCGTTCAGTCCGTCCGTCAATCTGTCTACCTGTATATAACAAAGCAAAAACTACTCTACCGAATAGTTTGAAAATTAAAATGTAAAATTACTGCATAATTTGGTCGAGTCCTTTCAAATTTTATGAATATCGGATGTATAGTTTAAACATTGGGAGAGTGAAAAATATTCCGTTACATTACGGCCAGTGAAAAAGAAATAGTTCCAAACGTATTTTAATGATGATACATTCTTCCGAATATAATAACATTGATAGTCATCTATGAAATATATGCTAAAATATATATTCTGTAAAATATCTATTCTGTACAATCTGTGGTGCTAAGGATATTTGTTATTAGTTTATTGCGCCACACAAAAGTATTCCATAATATAATTGATAGGGTTTTTTTACATTACACTGTTTCACATTTTATGAAGTCCATATACGTTGCTTAAGTTTACTACAAATGACTTCCTGTATAACAGAAAACAAATAGTATTTAAAGGGACACACAAAAGATTTCGACTACTATACTGTATACATTAAAATCTGAATATTTTTAAAACTTCGTCATAGTACGAACTTACCTCATTTGCTACGCTTGACGTGCTATTTCCGACTTGTTTTTCTTTATTTTCAGAGTTATTACCAGATGACTGATATTGGTCGGAGAAAGTTTCTGAAATTGAGTAATGATGAATATGTTTTCTATCTCTCCTAACCACTGAAATTATCCTTACTTCAGGATTCCTGATTGATGAGAAAATCGATGGTTGTGTCATGTATTCTACTGTATATAGTTAAAACATTTTTGTATTCATAATTTTTTAATGTAATCCATGATTTATAAAAGAGCTCCTTCGACCTGAAATAATTTATGGGGATCTGGGACAAATAATATAAAATAATTTTTATTTATTGTGTTAAAATTTTGAATTTAAACATGTTATTGATAAAAAAAATCACATAATAAAACTTCTAATATTTAGTTTTAATTTAGAATTTAAAATTTTCAAATGGTGGTAATTTAAGATCGTTATAACTCAAAATTGTACTGATAGAATTTCAGTTTCTTTCCATTTAAATAAACATAAATACATATTTGTTTTTATTCAGCTTTTAAAAAATATTATTTGAAAGAAAAATTAAAATATTTAAAGAAAAACCTTAAGAAAAACCTTTTAAAAGAATTGTGAAACTTTTAAAAAAAACCACTTTTTCAAAACGAAATGTTTTTTCAAATTTACGGAATCAAAACTAAAATAAAACAGTTACAAAGGACATATTGCAAATTCAAACCATTTATCTTTAGCAATTTTTGACTTATAGCAATTTCAGTACGAGAAATGGTGAAAAAAACCCATCATGAGGAAAATTGCATTTTCACACGAATTCGTTTACATGACAATTTGTAACTCATAACAATTTTTTTTTTTAAAGATTTTTTTTGTTTTTGATACCCTTAATAAGAAAAATGCTAAATAAATACTGATGTGATATAGCTAAATATTGATGTAATAAATTCACACAGTCAATGCAGCCGACCCCAAGTTTACAAATTGTATAACAATTAATTATGCCAATTTAGAAGTTTTTTTTTCTTAAAAAAAAGAAGTTAGAATGACGAAATAATAGTTTTCATTTATTTAACTACCGTCTGTCATTAATACAGCAATAATGGCTCTTCGGAATACCTTCTAGATATTTGTAATTAAGAATCTATTAAATTGGCAACAGATACTCTTGCATGATTAATTTTATTTACAAAACAGTTTTTTTTTTTTAACTGAACGAAAAATATGCATACAATGTTATACACCGGGAGACTGTAGCAGAAACAATCATCTCGTTGAGTTCACGAATGAAAATCTATGATTAGTTAATTTTCGATTCGCATGTTACAACGAAATCGGTCTGCCAAACCATATCTTGGTGGAAAATAACTAAAAATCTAATTTTATCAGTTGACTCGTAGGTTTACCATTGTCCTTTACTGTACAAAGAAAATGAAAACATGGAAGATTGAGAGCAAAAAAATATAGTAGTAAATATATGACTCAGCCACTAAAATCGTGTTTTCATATGCTTTCTACTAACTTATGACTTGGCAGACCGACTGCATTGTAATATGCGAATCGAGATTTAACTAATCCTAGATTTTCATTCGTGAACTCAATGAGGTGATTGTTCATTCTGTCACCTTCCGGTCTGTTAGCTTCTTTCTTGTATTTCCACCTTATTTTCATTAGAATGTATTTAAAATTAATCTGCTAAGTACATTTTTTTCTTTTTCTTTGTGTACAATTAACGTAATATAGAAATTAAATTGTTATATAGGGGAGAGTGGGGATACTTGAGCATAGGGGATACTTGAGCCACCCCTATTATTTCTACAGTTGGTTAATTTTTCTTTCTAAAACTGCCAATATGATAACATGTTTATAGTTCTGAACATGTAAAAAAGAAATCACACATCTTGGTACCATTTTGAAAATATAGTGATTAATAGTTGTCTTTTCCCTATCTGAAGTAAATATTTGGGTGCATGGCTTTTTTGTTTTTTTGTAATCAAAGTTTTGTTTAAAGTTGCAACTATATACATACATTCAATAAGCATAATTTCAATTGTATTTTGAGTCTAAAATAGTTCTAATAGCTGCATGCTTTATTTAGTAAAACTCTGGGAAACAAAAATAGTGATAGTGGGGATACTTGAGCCAATGAGAGTGGGGATACTTGAGCCATGTCTCAACCATCCCGACTAGAAATTAAACATGGGTGAAACAAACAAAAAATAAAATTCCATCCTTATATTCACTAATAGATATTTCTCTGGATAAAAGGGAGAATAATTTTTCATTTTATTTTTTTCTTAAAAAAATAACGACCTAAAAATGTTTAAAAATGTATATTTTTTAAATGAAAATATCTATTTTATTTTTCATTTTGACTAACAAAATAGCCTGTCTAGATAAATGTAAACATAGTTTTCAATTTAACTTTCATTAAATTAAAATAACTTTTTAATTAGTTAGGTCCAACATATTAAAATATTTATTTTTTAATATAACATATTAAGATTAATATTTTATATTGAAATCGTAACCTCTGTTGCTGTAACTTTTTTTAACTAAGAAAATTGAAGAAAAATTGGTAAAAAGAGCGCACAAAAAACAAGAAAAGTAACAAAAATCCCAGTTCAAACTTACCTGCATGGAGCCAAAGAGGAAGACAAAATCTTTTCCTGTAAAATCAAAAAAGTGTTTGAAATAGTAGAATGATACATCTGGCTTAGATTCTGACAGCTACTAAATTAAAAGCATGAGTTCGACAATATCATTAGAAGAAAATTCTGTCAATGATGGTGATGATGTGAAAAGAAAATCTTCTATTGATGGTTGGTTACTAATAAAATATGCCAGAAAGAAAACTGTAAAAATATTTGTTGGATAAGTGCTTAATATTTTGAAAATGAAATTTGCCCGAAGAAATGCAGATTCCAAATTTAAATGGCTCTGAACTGAGGATGTTTCTACCGTCGTTATAACTCAAGTTGAAATTATCCTCCGACAACCAGTTTTAACGACAAAAAATGATCGTATTACAAGCTTTGTTTTCTCAACTGGTTTTGAAGGACTTTACGTTTCATAATTTATCATTCTGTAAAATGTTTGTGCAAAAATAAAGCGAAAAAAATTACTTTTGTAGGTATTTTTCCTTAGTGGCTCATGTATCCCTTCACCATGGCTCAAGTATCCCCGCCATGGTGATACTTGAGGCACGATGTAAAACAAAAAATAAACATTTATTATACATAGAAAAATAGTTCAAAATTAATTGAAAGTGGTTTTTAGTTGAAAAAAAAATATCAAATTTTCATTTTCAATATTTTATTTTATTCTAAAATAATGTAAAAAATTAAAAAAAATTAAAATTCAAAAAATGGCTCAAGTATCCCCATCTTCCCCTACATCTATGTAGTAATTCATTAAATGTATAACGTAGATATTTCACGCTTGAAAACTGATCCTATTTTAAGTAATTTAAAACTTAAGAGATAAAGAATATGATATATAACACGATAACGTGATTCTCTTATATTCCCATAAAAACCCATATTCCTCTTAATAGAAATTTTAACGCCCTTCTTATCACTGCGAAGCACGCGAAAAAAATTGTGATCACGTCTGAATAGATAATGGGGCGTGCTTTCAATCTATTTTTTACCACGCACAAAAAACATCAAATATTCATTTGTGTCAATTATTCATCATTATTTTCTAAAACGTTTTTTCGAAAAACAGGACTTATTCAAGAGACGAAAAGAAACTGAAAATTTCAAACTTGTTTCAGATAAAACACATAAATAAAACATTTATCTTCTAATACTGGATAAATGCATATACGTATATTATCGCATAAATTGCATCAACATTTTTTTAACTTTGTAGTTGTTTTACCAATTCTAGATATTTTTTCCAATATGTTAACAATGAAAACAAAACCCTCAGCTCTTGGGTCAAAAAGTAAACGTACGACATTTTTATGTTGGTATTGCTATTAACATTTTTGTTCTTTTACTTATACTGTCCCCAGTGCAAATAAATGTTTACCACAGTATATCTAGTTCAGAGAAATATAACCTAATCATAAGTACGTAAATTAAATTTTTTCGTACATATTTATTTGTAGAAATATTTAATTATGTACAACTATTCATTGCATAAAGACGAAAAGTAGAATGCAAAATGCTAATTATATACAATTTTTTTTGGAAGATATAGGAATTTTTATCAGTCGTATCAGATTCAAATATAAATAACTAAATTACGAAATATTTATTCAGCATTAAGAAGTAGTTTTATTTCTATATCATCATTTTACACTGTTGAAGTATATTAAAGTGTTTAAAATGCTATTAAAAGTATATATTGAAATTCTGTAAACTTCATCTGAAGCCCCGATCGCTTTTTTTTTCTTTTGCCTTTTGCAGAGCTGTTATCTGCGCTTGTATATGGTGTCCTTTATTTTTTTTTTTTAACTATGTTGAAAATAGTTGTTGTCCTCAAAAGAGAATTGAGAAATCTGAAGTATATCTGAATCTTTTTATTGATTAAATTCCGCATTATTCGTTTTCTGATTGTTCTATGTTTAATGTCCAAAAATGGAATGCGTCTGTTGCCACAATGACAAAAAAGTAATAAAAACTTTAAAAAACATAAAAATAATTTGAAAATTAATTGTGATAAATATTTCAAACAAATTTCATTTAAAAGTGCATTTCTTTCAACGCAACGGTGTAAAAATTTTAAATCTGCAATGTTCAAAAGTTTAAAAATTTGCAGTTCCGAAAACTGTAAAACTGAAATTTTATTTAAAAATTGTTTATAATGGGTCTAGGAATATTAATTTTTATTACATGTCGTATGTAATATGAGGTCAGTCTGATTAAATCCATCAAACAAAAATGCACATTTTAAACAGTTAGAGTTGTATATCTATAAACAACTGTTTTTTTTTATCATTGGTTTAGAAATATTAATGTTTAATGCATGGCGCATGTAACATAAGATTCGTTGTGATAATCATAAAAATGATGTTTATTAATGTTATTAATTTAAATACAGAATATATATATAAGTGTTTAAAACTTCAGTCTTTGAAAATATCATTTTCCAAATAGTCGTTATAATTTGTTAAATTACTTTTTTTTAACTATTTGGAAATAGTTCTTGTCCATGGTAGAGAACTGGGAAATCCGAAATGTATCTAAATTTTTTTAAAGGTTGAATTTTGCAATTTATTTTATTTTATTAGTTTTCTGATTGATCCATGTTTAATGTTCAAAAATGGAATACTTCTGTTGCCACAATGACAAAAAATGTAATAAAAACTATAATAATAATAATAATAATAATAATAATAATAATAATAATAATAATAATAATAATAATAATAATAATTTGAAAACAAATTGTGATAAAGATTTCAAACAAATTTCATTTAAAAGTGCATTTTTTTCTCTACGCTATTGCGTAAAAATTAAAAATGTGCCATGTTTAGAAGTTGAAAAATTTGCAGTTCCGAAAATTCTTAAATATTACTGTTTAATCCATGTCGTACGCTATATGACGCGTTCAGAAGTTAGTTTGATTAACGCTATCAAAACAAAATGCAGATTTTAAACAATTAAAGTTGCATATTTATAAACTATTGTTGTTTTTATCATTGTTTTAGGAATATTAATGTTTAATGCAAGGCGTATGTAATATATGACTAGTTATGATTATCATAAAAAATTATGTTTATAGTTATTGTTAATTTAACTATAGAAATTATTTATAAGTGTTTAAAATTTTAATCTTTTAAAATATCATTTTCCAAATAACCGTCGTAAATTGTTAAATTACATTTTCTGTGAAAAAAAAAGACAAATCTAATACCATTTTGCTTTTGAATAGTTTTAATGTCCAAATTTAGATTTTTCTGCATTTTTTAAATAACATATTAAATATTCATTTCATCATCTTATTTGTTGAAAATTATTCTCATATCATCGTCATTAAGCATCTGTAATGTTAAAATTATCTAAACAATCCTTGGCAAACTACTTATGCCATTTTTTTTATTCAGCTTCCTTGGATGTAACATTGTGTCCTTTCGTGTATATTGCGTAAAATATATCAACTTTGTGGCTGTGGGCTGTGTTATATATTCTAGACTATTATACTGTGAAGTGCACGTTTGTTCATTTTTATAAAATCTATTTAAAAAGTAAGTCATCTTTATTTAAAGGTGTCGCAAAAATAATAAAAAAATTTATGCTACTTGGAAAGTAATTTAATTGACCTGTTTATCTATCCTATTTAGTTTTTTTTAAATATAAATCCACCTATTCGTGTTATTCTTTTTGTTTTATAATTTATAAAAAATATATTTTTTGATTGGAATGAAATTCAAGAACATCTCACAACAGACTAAAACATATTCTATACTAAAATGAATTAAAGAAATTGCTAACATATTTCAAATAATCCAAACACGTTACTATCAATTTACCTCTATTCTAAACAGCTTTTAACTTTTTGTAGGAATTCTTTAATGTATGCATTATATTACTATTCATATAAAGGAAACTTTATGCTATAAAAGTATGTACATATTTCTCTTACTATGTTTTCCCGTTTATCCGATATTTTTATAGTCAGCAAAATAAATACAATTTAATCTAGATAAACAGATTTCTTTATTAATATAACCCTAAAACTTTTGCGGTAGTCAAAAGTTTTGTTAACATATTAGTAAATATACTATTAAATTATTTTTATGAATGTTTGAAGAAAGATATTTTTTAAATCTTAAATAAGTACTTATTAATCATAAAAAATAAAATCCTAGAATTTCATGATAAATTGTATTTTGATGACTTCAGGAATTTTGTATTTAACGTCATGAAAAATATAAAATTTAAGTTACACACTGAATTTTTTTTCGATTATAATATTTATACTAATTAATTTACAAAATGTTTCAGTAACAAATTTTTGTTTCACAAAATCCTTCTAAACAGTTATTGAACTTAAAAAAAGTGTTATTTTCTAAAAGGTAACTTTTATGAAGTCCCGTAACTAAAGCGTCATTTAGAATGTCCAATTGAATCCTGATTCAATTCACATCCATTCCATCGTTGTATTTACGTACCCATTTACAATGTACAATCCGGATTAAAGTTAAAAATCAACCTAGGTCATTACTTTCGCGAAATCGCACCTGCTAGCTCCTAGGGCAGTAATCCAGCTTTACCCATGATTCCTTTCGGGTAAACAAACAACCAGTGCCACTTCATCGAAATTACTGGGCGTGTTCAGCGGCTACTCTGAGCTCGCGGGCTCAGGAGTCACGGACACGGAGTGGGTTATTATCTTGGACGCGATATTCGTTCAATACTTGTTACTGTGCTACAGGTACTGTTACTGTGCGCTCAATAGCAGGTGGAGAACAGATCACGGACTTGATTAATTACGGTGCTAATTATAAAGATAATCTGTTGCAAACGAAGGTAAACTCGATGTCCGAATCATTAGAAAGTTGAGTTTGCAGTCAGACTTTATTGCAATCAGGCGTTATTCGGGTTCGAATCCTTCGCGGGGCCAAAAGTTGGTTTATAATATATTTTATTATTATTGGTTGTTTTTTACTAATAAATAAGAAATTTTTATTAAAGTTAAATTTTATAATAATAATACAAAAGCACATGTATTTATATTATAATAATAAAATACTTATTTAAATGCGACAAAATGAGATGTTTTGCGGAGAAAGTTTTATATTTGAACCCTTTTAATATTCTAAGTATCGTTCCAAAGTGATTTATAGTGACACTAGCTGCACCCGTCGAAACTCGACGGAAAAGAATATATATTAGGTGTGATATGTATCAATCTTATATAGACAGTAAAATACTGAGTGAAATAAACAATTGCCACCTCTTAAAATAGGGATAACATACTTTTCATGATGAAGATACACAAACTTCAGAAAATAACAAAAATAAGGAAAATAACTCATAAATTATTATGTTGGACTTAACATCAGCTACAAATCCTTTTTTTAATGCGGTTTCTAAACCTTAAATATTATTTAAATGCCAAATTATTTAGGAAGTTAAGATTATACCCCGGAAGACAAATTCAAAAATATCTGCATAGTTTATTTTTTCTCCGTTTAAATATCGCTTGATAACTATACAATAATTATAATATCAATGAAACATTTTAATTATAATGAACTTGTAAAAATTAATTTTATTGCTATGGCAACGAAGAAAAAAAAGATATCTCTGTTATTAAAAAGAATAAAATTTTTGTACTTGTTGCTGAAATGCAGATTTTTTTTTTTTTTAACAATAACTTAATACAATGAAATTAATTATTTTTTGATATTATGAAAGATAGAAATATAGTAATACCGGCATATCACAGGTTTTATTCTTTTTTTCCTAACATCACATCATTTACACCTTCGGAAATACTCATCTTTTCTTAAATAAAAGCGTGATTTATGCAGTTATTCAAGAATTCTTTAGTTTCATAAAATATTCATTATAATTAAATAGAAATGGCGCAGTTTATAGAAATATTTTCATTTGTGCACACCACGGACCTTTTAATTAATAGAAGTTCACTTTATTTAGATGCAGGAATTAAAGTCAGTGAATATGAAATCATTACTGACACAGCAATAACAATGTATATTATATTCATGGAATAAATTTATCTGGTTTCTTTATGACGACATTTCCTCCATCGACAAAATTTCACTTTAGATATTATATTTTATTAAAGTTTATCTTCTGTTATTTTACTTACATAATACTTAATAATATTACTCAGTAAATAATCTGTGTATTTCAGGTATGTGCAATCATTTTGTTATGATTAAATTTAACGAAAACCTTTTTTTTTTTTTTTTTTTTTTTTTTTTTTTTTTTTTGTTAGAAATGCGATTATACATTCACCGATGAGATCAAGCTCCTGATTGGTGGAAAATAATGAAACAAAATAAATTTTGAGAAAAGCTTAACCTGTTGCCACTGTTTTGAAGAAATGTCATGAAAAAGCTTTTAAAATTAAAAATAAAATATAAAAATTGAAATAAATTAAAAATTAGCCAGAATGGGCCCATCTACACGTAAACAGCTTTCATTTAAAAAAATAATTATCAAAATCGGGCCAGTAGAAAGCTCAGAGCTGATGACCAAAAAAACAGCCAGGTGTTTTAAATATATAGATTATGTATGAATTTATAATGATATTTATAACTCCAAGTGATTTAAGCAAATGTATTCTGCGAAAATATCCGCATACGCGTAAAATAATTTCTTAATGTTTTTCTTTTCTTTTTCTTTCTTTCTTTCTTTTTTTTAATTTTAGAAGTAAATTTTTATCGAGATTAGGATGCAAATATTATGCATGCGTGGATCAAAATGGGAAATATAAAAGCAAAATGTAAAAGTTATACATTTTTTAAACTAAAATTATCTGCACACATATTTTTTAAAGAGGTGAAATATGTCATGCTTACCTTTTAGTTTTGTAATGAATAAAGTGTGATTAAAATGTTTATGAATTTTTTATTGAAAGTATAGATAAGTGTTTTGCTTATACTAACATGATTTCGGATGTCGTTTGTCTCTCATATTTTATAATATATTTTGGCTTGTTATCCAGAGGGTATTAAAATATACAATCATTAAATAAGAAATATATACATACTAAAACTTACTCTGAAAAATTGTCTAATTAACAGTGCAAATTCCATTGAAATCTTATAATAGTGGATATCTTAACCTTGATTTATAAACAGCATTCTATTTAGCACGAAAGATATAAAGCAATTGATAAATGATTTTTAAATATATAAAAAGAAAATTATTAAAAAATTAAATCACCAATTGAATTGTTAAATTATATCAGTCAACCTACCAAACAAAGTGCAACCAATAACAGATAAGCACAAAACGCACAATCACGTGCAATCACTCACAATCAAAAAGCCCAGCAGTTTCTTTTTTTTTTGGGGGGGGGGGGTCGCGCGCGCGAGTTTTGACCAGTGTTGGTGGTCATATTTTAAATGCTGATAGGGCTTAATTAGATAAAATAGGTGATACTTTTTCGGAATATTTTGGATTTCATTTGAGTGACCACAGGTGTGTATTTCCTTTACGAGAATCATGTTTTCGAAGGGTAAAGGGATATCTTATTTGTATTTACCAATTTTGAACCATAAAAATAATGCAATAATTGAATAACTTTAAAATTCCCTTCTTCTATAATACCTACTCCATGCAGAATCTTCTGAGTGCACGCGCAAAAAAAAGGTATCCCCTGAACACCCCCCCCATAGCAAACGGGTTTTGTTTATGTTTACACTGGAAGCTGTATTCTAGTTCACTAAGCAACCTATCAAAATTCAGAAGAAAAAATTACGCAGTTTCCGAATGTTTAAAGGGGGTTGGCTTCACAATTGGGTTTTTAAATGGGTACAAAATTAAAGCAGGAATGATAGCGGAGCAGTTCCACTTCGTATGAATCCGGTTTCATTCCTCTGTACATTCTACATGAAGCTTAAATGGCTGCATTAAAAGCATAAATTCTGCTTGTTAAATAATTTAATGATAGTTCTAAAAAAATAATCAATTTAGTTTTACTTAAAAACTAAGTTTAGCATATATATTTAACTAAATAGCGTATTTAATATTTTATGCATGTTGATTCAGATATTTTCCCTTTTAAAACATTAAGCAGTCTGAATTGATGCGTTATACCTTATCTTCCTTTTTTTATTTTTTTTATTTTCAAATTGTACTACTTTAGATAAAATTAAATATTGTTCTAGACTCCAGAGCATGAATGAGAGGAGGAGGAAACGAGAAATACACGAAAAAAAAGAATTTTTAAGTGTGTGTTTTATTTGCAAAGTCGGATATAAAGCTTCGTTTTATTTAAGATATATTTAATTATTAAAATCGTCGTTTTTTGTTCGCATGTTTCTTATCTATTTTCACTTTCTTTCATTTTAGAAATTGATATGTGATTTGTTTTTAATATTATGCGGATTATTTTAAAAGTAAAAGATACCACCGAATAGCATTTTTGTTTCTTATTAAGTAACGCCATGCCCTCTTCTCTTCGTTTGAAGAAATAAATTACATATAAACATACATATATGCTTTTTATAAACTAATCTAATGCAACGTAGATATTTAGCAAAATTAAAAATTTAATGAGAACAATATATAAGCAGTCTTGTAGCATGTATACCCTCATAGCATGCATGGTCACATCGACGTCATTGTGGCGTCACTGTGAGTCACTGTGATCACATCACATCTGTGACCAAAAGACCACCACTCAGTGACGTCACATTGTGTCTGAGATGTGACTTTCTTAGAAAACTTTAAAAGATTACAAAAATTCTTCAAAACATGTAATTTATTTCAAAAAACATGTTTCTAGCAATTTAAATGAAATTGTAACGTCACTGTTATGTCATTACATGTAACGTACGTCCATAACATATATGGGGAAAAAACTCCATCATATTGTGAAATCACAATGCGATAAAATCACGTTATAAATTTCAAAAATCTCTAAAAATGAAGAAGAATATTTTTAACAGGGTGTCTTATTGTATTTACGAGTTTGGTACAAATTGATTTTGCATTATATATATATAGATTATGCATTATATATATTTGCATTGCATGATTTTACAAATTGATTTTGCATTATAAAACATATACATTATATAAAATTAGTTTGTGCGGATCTCTTTTAAAAATACATTGTTCATAAAAAATTTCGCACTTTTTTAAGTATACAAACAATTCACGTATAACATTTTCGTGAAAGTGGGATCGAGTGTTGAATTAAGGTGGCCCGGGGGGGAGACATTCACCACCCCAGAGCTAACAAATGTCCCCAGCGGAAACCTTGACCCTCACGGAGAAAAGTGTCTGAATTCAACACTGCTGGGATCCCGTTCTTAGCGCATCGAAAGCTTTTCGCATTTCTTCTTTTGATTCCAACAGATTAAATAAATAAATAATTTATTTTCCGCTGAAATAAATTCATGCATCCATCTGAAGAACAAACTCTCGTTTTGAATATTGCATACGCACGGAAGTGCAATAAACTGTGTCAAATATAATATATTTTTGGTAATATGGAGATTAATTTCAATGTTAATAGCGTTCTAAGTCAATGTTCAGTAGGAAATATTGTTAAGTAGAAAACTTCGTTAAATAGGGGCTTCATTAAAATGAAGTTTCACTGTTTTTGAAAGGAATTGAAAACTAAAATGAAATGCAAGAAAAAATATTCGAACTGAAAATTGTAGTTATTGATATTCTATTAACCCTTTAACGTTCATTGGTTTCGCCACGAAACCACAAAATTTTAATTCCGATACGCAACACTGACACCGGTATTTTTATCTAAAAATATCCCTTTTGTTTTGTATGTGAAAAATCATGTTTTCTTATTTAGAAATATATTTGTTCTTAATTACCGGTGTCATTCATTTATTTCAACAGCTTAACAATGAAAATGCTATGATCGTTAAAGGGTTAAAACTAATAAGTATTTAACTTCAAAAACGAGACCAAATAAACGAAATAAAATTTTACCCTGTGTTGAATTAAAAAAATCGTCTGCTTCTACCAGAATAGGATTAGTGCGTATGTTCTTTCAAATATTGGCAACTACTGTAGAATAAATTGTAGCTGTGTTATGTTGTTATGAAAGTGCATGGTTCCGGTGTTTATGGAATTAGATGATTTACAAAAGCTATACAGGAATGCGATCAGGAGACATTTTATATGAAATAACGATCCGAAAATACATAATGGCAGTGGCGTAGTTATTATGTAGTTATTATAGCTCGTCATTGTCATTGTACTGTATTCGGATATTCGAACTTCGAAATCTTACTTATTTGGATTATGGATTATTACAATGGAATTACCGACGGTACTGTCAAAAAAAAAAAAAAAAAAAAAAAAAAAAAAAAAAGGTCAGAAATTATTAATTTTTTAGCTTTTTTTAATAACGATTTTTGTTGATTTCGTATAAAAATATGATATAAAAGCAATAAATATCTTTAATTTACTTTTAAGAATTCAACAAATTTGATATATTACAATAAATGTGACGTTTATTTTGTTGAATAAAAAAACAGTATGTGAGTTATTTTGGTACTACTCTGTTATGCCGTCGACCGATTTCGCCAAACTAATAGTCAAATTATACATAATGACGTAATTTTTATTTTAAATACTAAAAAAAAAACCCAAATAATTAATAGAATATTAATAGAAATACAAATAAAATGTCGAAGTAAAAATCACTTAATGACGTTTTAATCACGTGTATCGTATATTTAAGGTCATTGAATTGACATTCACGATCATCCATTATTGGCATTTAATCTTATAATTTGGCGATAATATTTTGGTCGACGGGATAACAGAGTAGTACCATTATTTTCATTAGATGGTTAGTATCATTCATTTAAATTGCATTTTAATCACATTTGTTTTCCTTTTTAAAACTACATGGTTAAAATCCTATTTTCATAAATTAATATTTATATATATAATCAACAGTTAATATTTATATATATACAATCAACAAAATATATAATTTTTTTTAGATTTGCCTTTGTTACTTTTCTAAATCCTTCTCAGTAATATAATAATTGTAATTCCCTGAGATTTATTATTTAAAACCATGTATCTAAAATAATCGAAATATTGAACTAGTGATAATTACAATAATTAATTTTAAAAAAATAGCAATACTCTCATATATTTTATATATTTTTAATATCCTAACTGTTAAATTGTTTTGAAAATAATTATTTTGTTTCTTTAGTATGTGTTCATTAAATTCTGGTTTTAAATAATCATAAAAACAATTATATGTACTCAGGGATGAGATTTCCGCTTTTTTGCTCACCAGTAAAATCTTAGAGAAAACGCTATATTATTAAATCGAAGCATTTTCGTGATTTCAAATAACAACAATTTCTTTAAGATTTTACTAGTGTCCAAAAAAGCGGAAATCTCATCCCTATGTTCTGCTTTTTATGATGTGTCCCAATACTGTAATTTTGGGTGTTTTGATATATTTATATTATTTACAAGAATATTTTATTTAATATTGGGAAGAGATGTTATGAGAATACTTAAATATATTGACAAATTCGTATAATATTTAAAAAATGGAATCTAATATTTATAATTTTTAATAAAAAATTATTTTTTTTTAATTCCATAAGATTTTTTTAAAATCCATAATTGCCCTTTATCAGAACATCTACACTATATGACATATAAAACATATATAAGATCTGTACATTATATCTATAATTAGATATAAATATATGAGTTTAATTACGAACTGAAACCTTGATGTAATCATATATGCACAGGCCACTATAATGAGGAAGTACCAAACGTAATGCCAGAAATATTTGAATCGCCTTTATTTGTACTCAAGATTTTCAAATTAAATCTGTTTTTACAATGATTTCGTATAAACTTCATGTAGTTTATCAAATAATAATTCTATATTAATTTTAAGAAAATGATTTTAATAGGTAAATTAATCAAACAAGTTTAAATTTTATGAAATGAGTGAAAAAGTGTTTAGGTTGCGATTCGAACCAGAGACCTAATTCTCTGCTAAATGAGCTATACTGGTCAAATTTGGCACACACAAATCACCCGGAGAAATATTATTATATATTTCTGTAAATAGAATGCGTTTATCATAAGAATAGTATGAAAAATAATTTAAACATTATTTCATCGGTTTATACATAATAATGCTAAGTATAGATTCATATTCACTGGGTGGATTGTGTCCGTCAGATTTATCCAGAATAGTTCAGTAGACATATCATTAGCAGTTTGCGCGAAAGGTCTGTAGTTCAAATCTTGACCTGGACGCTTTCACTCAGTACTAAATATCACAGCGAAAGCTAATTAAAAATAATATTTATAAACATCAGCGTTATTGGTCAGAAATATGGGCAAGCTGTAGTGTTTTATATATGTTCTGATACCTTTGAATTGTAAAATAAGTAAAAACTTTTAAAGCGAGTACAAAAATACTAAGCATTTTCAATAGCATATTACAAAATGAAAGAAATAATTAAAAAAAATTCGCCTGGCACAATACAGCAAAAGAAAATAGTTCTTGTGTCAGTCATAAAATTGAAGTTATGCAGTTTCAGCATTTGGAGGAAAATGTATAAATATTTTTGCAATTCCTCAAACATTCAAAAAAAAAAAAAAAAGCTGTTAGAGTTGTAAGGCGTGTAAGATAAATTAAATTTTTAACTTTAATTTAGAAGAAAGTCTTTATACTCTATGTGACTATTTATATTTGCTATGCAATATTAGTTCATAAACTGTGAGCATATGATTTTAGGACTCAGAACCAATTCTAACAGAAACATATCATACAATTATTTTAAGTGCAGCATAATTTCAGATGATCCTGTTTCTTTCAAATTGTTGGATAATCATCAAGCAAAGTTAAATCATCACAGAATCATCACAGTGATAATTACAATTCCGTTACAAATGACACATACAGGGTAAGTCTGAAATCATGGGTCAAACTTTGAGGGATGATAGAGACAACGAACAATAATTGTATAGTAATATATGACCGGAAGTGACGCTTTGAGATGCAAATATCAGGAGATCAATTCGACACTTTAGTTTATTTAAAATTTTCTCATTCACACCAAAAAATTCTATACTATTCTTTCCTTTATTTACGAAACACATTTCATGATTACACAAAGTAGAAATTCAACTTTGAAAATTTCCGGTATGAAATTTAAAAAATAACGCAAAATTAGCAAATCTGTAAAACACAAGAAATGCATGAAATTACGTTTATTCAAATTAAAAAATTGCGATGTCAGAACGGAAATTTTCAAAGAAGAATTTTTTTTCTTTGTGCAATCAGAAATGTCTCTCTTAAATAAAGAAAATAATTGTTTAGAATTTTTCTGGTATAAATGCGAAATAAACTAAAGAGCTAAATTGATCCCCTGTTTTTGTACCTCAACGCGTCATTTCCGGTCATATATTCCTATACAATAATTGTATGTTATAGAGAGCTGCGCTATCACCCCTCATAGTTTGTCCTATGATTTTAGACTCACCCTATATTTCAAAAATTGGTCACAATGTGACTTGAAAACATCGTCACTTTTGTCACAATTTCTTCACAATACTAATGCCAAAGTATTCACAAATGACACATTTTTCACATATTTGTCACACCGTGACTTCACAAAATGGTCACAATGTGACGTCACAAACGAGCTCTAAAACGGCCATAACGACTTCACATTTTAGTCACTATGACTTTACATCGGCGTCACGTGACGTCACATCGACGGTCACAAGGTCACAATGTGACTTCACAACGACGTCACTGTGACGTCACCATGTCTTACGGGTAATGAACATGAAACATCCCGTAAGGCATGATGACGTCACTGCGACGTCTTTGTGAAGTCACATTGTGACTTTGTGAACGTCAATTGTCGGTGTGACATCACGTGACGTTGATGTGAAGTCACAATTACTAAAATGTGAAGTCGTTATGATCGTTTTAGAGCTCGTTTGTGACGTCACATTGTGACCTCTTTGTGAAGTCACGGTGTGACAAATTGTGTGTGAAAAATGTGTCATTTGTGACTACTCTGACATTAACATTGTGACGAAAGTGTGAAAAGAGCGACGATATTTAAATTGCCAGAAATATGTTTTTTAAAGTAAATAACATGTTTTAAAGAATATTTGTAATTTTCTAAAGATTTTTAGGGAGGTCACATCACAGTCACAATGTGACATCACTGAGGAGTGGCATTTTGGTCACAGAACTGATGTGACCAAAGTGACTCACAGTGAGGCCATTGTGACGTCACTGTGACCATGCATGCTATGAGGGATTATACTCCTATTTAAAATAAACAAAACAAATCACCATTTGAATTATGGATTTCTATGGAATGAATATAAACAGAATGGTGAAAAGTAAATGGGTGAAAAAACAACAGAAAAGAATATATTGTAAATCACTCATCATGTATATACAGGGTGTCCCTAAACTAATGGTATATATGCTAGGGGGTGATAGAACACATCAAGACGAGTAATAGTAAATAGGAAACCAAGGGTCCCAAACGTTTGCCAAAGGAGATAGCCGCCATTAAAGTTTGGGGTCCAAAATTTCAAATGCACATAAAAAACGGAAAAACTGGTCGATTGATTTGCGGTTTTCACTAAAACTATTCTTTATGTTGGTATTTTCTTGAAAATAAATTATGAAGATAAATTTCGAAAAATGCCGATAGAGGGCGCTTTAGACTTTGAAGTAATGAAAAACTATTTTTTGCCGTGATTTTTTGCATCTCATTAAATGGTTCCATAATCTTAGACTTAAACTTAAATTTTGAGCTCAATATTTGAATAGTTGGGAGTGGTTAGGTAGCACAAACTTAACTGTGTTCAGAGGGTTTAAATTTCAAATGATTATAAAAAACGGATAAATTAGTCGATTGATTTGCGGTTTTCACTAAAACTATTCTTTATATCGCTATTTTATTAAAAATGAATTATAAAGATAAATTTCATAAAATGCCGATAGAGGGTGCTTTAGACTTTGGAGTAACGAACAACTACGTTTCACATTATTTTTTGCATCTGATTAAATGTTTTCGTAAACTTAGACTTAAACTTAAATTTTGAGCTCAAGATCTGAATAGTTGGTAGTGGTTAAGTAGCACAAACTGAACTGTGTTCAGAGAGTTTAAATTTCAAACGATTATAAAAAACGGAAAAATTAGTCGATTCGTTTGCGGTTTTTGCTAAAACTACTCTTTAAATCGGTGTTTTCTTGAAAATAAATTTTAAAGATAAATTTCACAATTGCAGATAGAGAGCGCCTTAGACATTGGAGTAGCGTACTACTATTTTTAACCGTTATTTTTTTAAATCTCATTAAATGCTTTCAATTGCTTAGATTTAAATATTGGGATCAAATTCTAAATCGTTGCGAGTATTTAATTAACGCAAAAGTGAACTGTATTCGATGGGGGGAAGGTTAAATTTCAACTCCTGAACACATTTCAGTATACGCTTCTTAATCCCTCCCAACGATTCAGAATTTGAGTTCAAAATTTAAGTTTAAATCTAGGATTTCGAAAATATTTAATAAATTTTGGAAAGCATTTAATTAGATACAAAAAATAACGGTTAAAATTAGTTGTTGGTTACTCTGAAATTTAAGGCGGCCTCTAACGGAATTTTTTGAAATTTTTCTTTAAAATTTATTTTCAAAAAGATGCTGACTTAAAGAATATATTTATTTTAAACCGCAAACGAATCGACCAATTTTTCCGTTTTTTTATAATCATTTGAAATTTGAACCCTCTGAACACAGTTCAGTTTGTGCTACTTAACGACTCCCAATTATTCAGATTTTGAGCTCAAAATTTAAGTTTAAGTCTAAGTTTACGAAAACATTTAATCAGATGCAAAAAATAACTTAAAAAATAGTTTTTTCGTTACTCCAAAGTCCAAAGCGCTCGCTATCGGCATTTTTTGAAATTTATCTTTATAATTCATTTTTAATAAAATACCAACATAAAGAATAGTTTTAGTAAAAACCGCAAATCAATCGACCAATTTTTCCGTTTTTTATAATCATTTGAAATTAAAACCCTCTGAACACAGTTAAGTTTGTGCTACTTAACCACTTCCAACTATTAAGAAAACGTTTGGGACCCTTTGTTTCCTATTTACTATTACTCGTCTTGATGTGTTCTGTCACTCCCTAGCGTATATACCATTAGTTTAGGGACACCCTGTATATATATATACATATATACAGTCGAATCAGGTTATGCCGACATTCTCAGGATCGTAAAAAAATGTCGCCATAAGCGGAGTTTCGCGGTAACCAGAATTGGAGAAAAATAAATTTATAAAAATCTATATTTTTAATTAATTTAAGACAATTTTAGATTCGCAATTGTTCTTGCATTTTTAAGAATTAAAACATCATTATTAAACAAAATAAATACAAAAACGAAATTGAGAAATACAAAAATCAGATTTCTGATAACATACATTTTTTATAGTTTTATGAAATGCTGATAAATTAGAATTTGCTTGTCTATAGATGTACTTCCTACAATTTTATTTCTACATTATACAATAAATTTTAAACACTATCCGTTGTTTCAGAAAGAAATTTTAGATAATTGCTAATTGTTTCAATGTAAATGTTTCGATTCTAGTTGGAGGTTTTTCTTATTTTAGTTCCATACTATACTTTCGATCCCCGAATCTAAAAAAAAATATATTCTTTTTCTCTCTTTAATTTCAGAAATCATTGCTCCTAGTGATGTGGCAACATCCTTATGAAAATTGATGTACACCTGGGCATACCCCGTTACATCTGTTTAACGATCTAACAACTCTTTAAAGAATATTGGAAGAGGGATGTCTTCTTCACTAAATTCTATACCTTCGAGAACTGATGAATTTGAATGAAAACACCATGTTTGAAACGGGTATGAATTTTCCAAGGCCTCCTTACCGCTTTGCTGTAAACAGTTTAAAATACTACGAATTAAATGTGGAAGTGAAATGTTTTTAAATAAACATTTTTAAATAAATGCGCATTGTACTCTCAGTGTGAAACACAGTAGACGAGTAATCATTCATTAGAGGATAGAAAATGCGCAGGAAGAAATCGCTCCTTCGCTGATTCTGTCATTCATAGTGTAGAGAGTAATTCATTCCGATAAAAGACTAATTTTTTTCTATAAGTCAATGGGTATTTCAGACACTTTTGTGAAAAGTTTGGCTAAGACATTGATTATCACTTAACTTCCGCACTTGTATGATGGATTATGAAAAAGGGATAATTTTTCTCAACCGTTGGGATATCTGCAGTTAAAAATTATTCAACGATGTAAAATCCGGAATTTAATTACATTAAATCGTATACAGAAAATCGGCACTTTAAAAAACCGACGTGATAAGTGGAGTGACGTGAAAACCAGGGTTCGGGATAGCGAGGTCTGACTATGTATATATATATATATATATATATATATATATTAATATATATCAAAATTTATGTGTGTGTATCTGTGTGAGCTTATATATAAACTTTCAAATGAAAAAAAATGGTGAAGCTGAATCAAATAGAGTACATAGATACAGATATGTTATAATGGGTATGGCAGGTAATGACAGACAGGTAGAGCATGTGGAAGAGAGCTAAAATGTTTGCTTCAAGCAATAGTAAAATAAACAATATTGTTTAAAAGATAAAAAAATAAATAACAATTTAATGTAATGATATGATTATAATATTCTAATACTCGTCCATGATTTATTATTGTTACATCAGAAAAACTAAAGGCATTTCTAGTAAACAATCATTAAAAATAATATGACACAATATTAAATATTACTTGTGAAAATATAAAAGACATAACAGTGCTTAAAATTTAACTTTTGGCGGGGCTTTGTAAACAAGTTATATATTTAAAGATTTGTAGGAATGAGTGCAGCTTTGATGTTATTTTCTTTTATAACGTTATGAACAAATTTTATATTAAAGTGTTTCATTTTACTATAATTGCATTCTTTACTAATACTAGATTGATTAATTTAAAAAATAAATAAATAAAAACTTATTTTTTATAATTTCTCAAGTAAAGTTTTTAATACATAAGCTCGCAAACTTTTAGTTAAAGCATCGACTTCATCTTATGATGATGAAACTAATTTTGATTATTATAACTCCTCAGAACAGGTATGTTAAAGAACATGGAAATATAACTTGGAACTGATTTCCAGTCACTTGTGTTTTTCCCAATCCTCATAAACTTACATGAATAATTTAGGATCAAAATATTGTTTTGATACACAAGTTTTAAAGGCAAAATTCCTTTAGAATTATTTAAAACTTTGCATTCAATCTATGCAAATTCATTTTGCATTTTACCCAAACAGTTACGGCATATAAAACATCGGGTCGGTAAATGTACGTTAAAAACAATAAACAAACTATAAGTTCACAAAGTGGAGTATTAAATGATTATACATTACTGACGTGAGATGGAGTGAATGGAGGGAAAATAACAAAAATTACTAGCTTTACATTCTTGTGTATCAAATTTACTTAAAAATTTACTTATTTAAGACCCTTGATTTATTATTAAACAATCAGGTATGGATTACAATAGGATGCTTAGAAATTCTAAGACAAACACGAAATTTGACATGTAAAATTCCTCAGGTGATAAGGATATAACTACTTTAGTTTCGTTTACCTCTGAAAATGCTTTTAACATATCATCTATATGCATAGCGATAATTATTTTATGACAACTGCTGTACAAAATCACTACTGTACCTTCAATAAATAGAAGATTCATCATCAAAAGATTTAATGTTTAATTTTGAAATAAATTTTCAAACCATTATCTTTGTTTTAGATTATTTAAACTTCTTTAAAACTTTCGTCCACTATTAATGGCACAACCTTGCACTTGATCCATAAAAAAATTCATTTCATTTACCATCTGGAAATCTTTTTTTGACATATAATGCAAATGCATGTAGACGTTATTTAAAATTAAAAGTATTAAACGTAAAACTCGTATACTTATTCCAGGGAAAATTATTAAACTATAGTTTTTTTTTTTTTTTTTTTTTTTTTTTTTGCATAAAATCACGACCTACAAAGCACATTTTACATCGAGCATCTATTTCGATGTTAAATGTCCGCTTGCAGAAAATAGCTCGCTTATCAGGTGATGGGTTTCAAAAGCATCTGCTTGGCATGCGGTTTTACAAGTAAGTTTAAAAATAAAGCCTGACTCTAAAATATTTTTGGTAAATTAGATTCCGTAATCAAAACCCGTCCTGTTTCCAAGACTCCTATTACATCTTTCAGATACTCCATTTAGAGGTGATGTGTATGGAGGAGCGAAATCAATCATAATATGAATATCAATATTGAAATTTACTGAGCCTTTATATAAATATACCTTGCTGTTATCACACGTTTTTCGAGATCCCAGGCGTCGTTAATCTTCATACTTTCTATTTCTGCATCAGTAACTTCTTTTACAAATTTGATCATAATTAAAGGAAAATTTGATAGCTCAAAAAATAGCCTTTTGTTGGCAAATTAATTCTTTATACACATCAGGAGCTAGATACGAATCGGTTGCTTTCTCAATCTCTCGGAGTTTTAGCTTTGTTTTCTTTTTCTTCTACATCATTCGATTCTTCAGTCGCACCTTTTTTAAACAAAATTTCATTATCGACCAGTTCTGAATTTTCTACATTGTATTGTTTTCATTTAATGTTTTCCTTTTTCTTTTCACCAAATTTGACATTTTGTGATATAGTTATGAGGTTTGTTTCAGGATCTTATAATCGATACCCTCTCCTACGAAAATTATTTGCTTAGGTCTATCGCCAAGGTTCTTTTGGTGAACAGATAAAACTAATATGTAAGCATTGAATCCAAAATACTTATGTTCTTCAAATAGGAGTTTTCACTTATTTGAAGAACTATGGTGTTAAGTTTCAAAAGCATCTGCTTGGCATGCGGTTTTACAAGTAAGTTTGAAAATAAAGCTTGACTTTAAAATATTTTTGGTAAATTCGATTCAGTAATCAAAATCCGTCCTGTTTCCAAGAGTCCTATTACATCTTTCAGATACTCCATTTAGAGGTGATGTGTATGGAGGAGCGAAATCAATCATAATATGAATATCAATATTAAATTTACTGAGCCTTTATATAAATATTCCTTGCTGTTATCACACCTAATTTTCCTGACTGCAGGATTAGTTATAAAGAAAACTATCAATTCCTTACAATTTTCGCTTTTATGCTTAAGTAAACATGCTTCAGGAACAGGAACAATCATCAATGAGAGTCATAAAGTATTATTTATAAGAAAAAGTTAAATCAGAAAAATAGAATGTACTTATAAATTTTGAAAACCACATATTGATAGTGGACGTGGGAGATAGCTAGAAAGCTAGCGTAAAGAACCAGTTAAAGTAAAACAAATTTTGTGTAAAAATGAAAACTTAATCAATGAAAGTTTAATGTAATACCATATTACAATATTCTAACAATCGAAGAATGATTTAATGTTATTCTATTAAGTGTAAAATAATATTATTTTCATAATAAAAACAGAAATTCAAAATTTTATAATACTTATTTACCGAGAAAAAAAAAATAGAGCTTCATCTCACAAAGCTAACAGCTATCCATAAAAGTTTACTTTCTTAAAAATATGTTTCTAAGAACATCCTGAGCTAATTTACTATAAAAGAAGTAACAAAAATTCAAATTAATAAAATAGCGATTTTTTTAAAAGTATTTTCCACTTTTATGCTTCAAACCTTATTTATGTTACTTGGAAATATATGCGTTTTTTTAAATTCATGTTTTTTTTAACCTTAAACAGCCCACTTTATTTTATTATATCTTGTGTTCATTAAGAGAAAAAAAAAGCTTATAATTTCCACTATTATCTGCTATTCACTATAATACTTCATAAAAATCTATTAAATTAATTATTGTTCGAGAACGGAAGTATGATTTTCTCTTTACAAAATTACGCAGATAATTTTCTTGTACGGAAGACAAGTCCTTATTTTTTAACTTAACGACATATAAATTGTGATTTAATGCAGGATTTTTTTAAGTGTAATAATACTATTATTTCCTTTTCTTTCTTTCACTTTCCAGGATTTTAATGTATTGGCACTTTTTAAGTAAAATAGCATGTTTTATCTTCAATTTTTCAATTTTTTCATTGTTTACTGAAGATTTAGCCAAATTATATTCTTCATTTCGAAACTATCGTCCCCCAATGATCTTGCATTCATAAGAGACAACTAAAACATGGAAATGGCAAACTACATATGCACTGTTGAAAAAAATAAAACAATGAATTCACAGTAAAACTACCGGCAGCAAAGTTGCCAGACATTTATAGTTTTTTTAGTAAATTTTCCGATTTGAGGATTAAAAAAAATAGAAAACTCCGTTTGAAGCAGCAGTAACTTTCTGTTACAAGGTTTTATTTTTAATGATAATAATTTAATTTAATTTTTAAAATTCACGAACCGATCAATCATCAAACAATTCGAATTTTCCGAATACTGTGAACTGTATATAATTGAACTTTTTTTTTCACAGTATACTTCAAGCCATCTGAGGATCGAACGCGAGACCTTTTGACTTCCTTACTGACTGAGACACAGCTGCAGATGCCATTTTGTATAAAGTATGTCTTTTATGAGTCAGTGGGGAAAAACTGTTGTGCTTTCCAAAGATTTTCCTTCAAAGATATTCGTTAGAATATTCGTAAACGGTTTATTTTATTTTAGATCAATGCATAATACTTATTATTTTTTTAAATCTATTTTTATTTTTAAACTAGCTTAAATTAAAAAAATACTGTTTAATATCACAGTTTTTTTTCTGAATGAATGAAAATTTTTTATGTAATAATGTTATAGAGAATTTTTTTAAATTGTCGCACACAATTAACTTATTTTTTTGGCAGGGGGGCTAATTAATTTTAAAAGAATTAATAAGAAAAAAGAGAAAAATAAACAGAAAAAATGTAGTTTAAGAGCGATTTTTATGATTTCATTATTTTACTCATTTTTTGTAATACATTTTCATAAAATTAATATATTTTTATAATGCATTTACCAATGAAATAATAATGATGATAATAGCGTTGAAATTATTATTACTCCTTTGAAGTAACACCGCACAATTTATTTTTTAAGTTCCGCCAGTGGGATCTAAGCAATCTAGGGTCTACGGCGATTGGTGACTTGGTGCCTTGACCACTCGGCCACGGAAACCCCCAAATAACGGAATGTCTCCGTTCTTTCTTTCTATTTCCATTCGTTTCGTTATTATCAGGAAATATGGGAGAGTTTTCTGATTTTTAACGGAAAATGTCCTGTTGTTGTGAAAATGTACTTTTACTGTGAAATTCAGGAAAAATATATTCGCAAATTTCAGATTTTTTTCAACAGCGTGGCCCGTTTTTTAAAACAATTTATATCCGTCTAACACTGTCCATATCCCTTAATCATACATTGCGTAAAAAACAATGTCGACTTTTGAAAAATTTGGGTGGGACTTTATTAAGCATAGGTCATTTTAGTCATATTGCTATAGAAGCCTTTAGGGATTTCGTTTGAAGAAACAGTGACGCAAATTACCATACTCATTCGAGGGAAGCTAAGACACTACGCAATGTTTACATCTATTACACAAGAGCCGACATAATACATAAATCTAAGGTATCAATCACAAGATTTTTTTTAATCTTTTACTGAAGAAGAGAAACAGTGGGATCTAATGATGTATGTCAGGTGAAAGTAAAGTTAATAAAAAAAGTAAAAAAAAGTGGTATAAAAATTAATACCACTGGAGATCTATCATTGTGTTTGCCCTACAATGAATGGTATGAAAACAAGGAGGACTGCAAGCAGGAATACACTATGGTCTACGAGTCAGCCACTAATGGTAGTAATTTTTGTCTTATGCACCACTTCACTTCCGGCAGCTCATTAGATTTCCCTGCTTCTACTCTTCCATAAAATAAAGATTTTTCTCTTGTGCTTGATACCTTAGAATTTTGTGCAGTTGGCTCTTGGACTACATGTAATTTCAATTGCGTTCTCAAGGCATTCGATCTACTTCTCGTGTTCTTCTCCTTACTTCATCCTTTCACTATAATGGAGAAAAGTAATGCAACCAATCAGACAAATGCGGTATTAACATACTTATATAGTATTAAAATCAGAAAACTAACCTTGAGAAGTAAATTGAAAGTAGATCTGTACAATATACTACATCGGTATTAATTCCCTAGAACATGAACCAGGACGCCTCATTTTGCGGTCATTGTACTAAAACTTAGGTTAAGTGAGCATCAGCCTTGCAGTTTGAATATAATGTTAATACTATGCTGCAACAAAGCATATGTAGGGCAAAAGCTGTTATAATTAAAATTTACTTTTAAAGGGAAAAGAAAATGTTTGCTATTCATAAATATATAAATTTTCCATTTCAGTTATTAATTTTGAACAGGTTTACATTAGTTCTCCTATCTTGTGTCATACTCTATGTTAGATCAAATATAAATAGTGTATATATCGCAATTCAAGTTTACAGCAGAATAAAAAATATTCATTAATTGGGTGAATCCCGATGTTAATATTTCAATATTAACTACCACAAAGACAAAATTGAATGACAACATTTGCCCATCATGAAGATTATAAAGGTACAGGTTCGTTCAATTTTACGCATTTAAACAGTGAA
Source organism: Maratus speculifer (assembly GCA_964019185.1). Classification (NCBI taxonomy): domain Eukaryota; kingdom Metazoa; phylum Arthropoda; class Arachnida; order Araneae; family Salticidae; genus Maratus; species Maratus speculifer. The sequence goes on along the minus strand of OZ025291.1, from coordinate 213,138,615 downwards.
TATAAGCATCGTTTTTTCCAAATAAATCATTGAATTACGGCACTAAACCTCTCAGATGTCTGAAACCCAATGAAAGTAAAAACGACACTTTTTGGAAGTACATACCGAAGTCTAATAAGGATCTATTTGTATCTATTAATGAGAAAGTGTTACACAAAATGGAGTTTAATTAAGTTTCATGCATTAGTTTTTGAGATATAGATATCGTAAAAATTGTAAAAATGCACCATAGCAACGCCAACTGTTGTATAATTTACACAATAATCTAATCAGCAGCAACTTATGTCAATTCTAACATAGTATGAAGTTTGATTAAATTTTGTAAATTAATCAATTCTTGAGGTATATAACTATCGCTAAAATCGTCATAATCCTGAATAAGGCAGCTTAGCAGCGTCACCTATTGTGCAATTTGCACAAAACCTGTTCACGTATAAATTCTGTCAGGTCTAAAAAAATATGAAATTTGATGAAAATCTTTAGATACAGCGTCAACAAACCTTTTGTTATATACAGACAGACTAACAGTCAGTCACATACAGACAGGCATTTTCTAAAAACAGTCAAATCGCATTCAGAACCTTCTAAAAATATAAATCCATCGAAAACCGGACGTAGAAAGTTTTCACACATTCAATACCTTCTTTTTGTAAAAATAGAAGACAAATTACTAACATGTTTCAAATTGTTTACCCATTTTTGTGCTATATTATCTTAATTTCAAGTGTTGTTTTCGAGTACATTCCTTTATAGTGTCGATTTTATTTTCATTCATAAAAATAAATCTTCTACAAACAATATAAATAATTATTTTCACTCGTAAGTTTTTTCTTTCATCAGAAAATTTTCTAATAAACAAAATACATATCATTTTACCTTGTTAAAAATAATTCATTATTAGCAAAATTCAATAAGTCTGTTAGTGATTACATATTTTGTTAGTATTATGGTAAGATTATTTCACTTTATTATAGAAAAATGGAAATATTTCATGATAAAATGCTTTCAATAAGCTTCAGAAATTCCTCGATGTGTAAATATTGCATTTTGATATTGCATATAGTAAAAAAGAAATTAACTATATTTTTTATAATATTTACTTTAAAAAATAATTGAGAAGAATATATCCAGTATTCCAAAATGTAACCGAGCATGTTACAGCATTAAAAGTTTTCATTTCTGGTAAATGAATTTCTAAGAACTGACTTCATTCATTTTTTTAGGAGGGAATAAAGTTTTTGTTTTATAAAATAGCTGCACTTGTGTTTCCCAGAAAATTTTTTAGTTTAATGAATAAAATTAATAAATAAATGTTATGTTTGTTTTATGAATTTATATACTTTTCTTCTTTTAAGTGTTAAAGTTATTTACATTCGTTTATTATGTCTCTTTCTGCTTTAAATTAAAAAAAAATGACTTATATCTAAAACTTTTATGTACGTTTCACATGAGTTAATTCAAATTTATATCACACCGGTAACATTTAGATGACCTACAACTAAGAGGGTATCCAATGAATCATTTACCAAAATAAGTTATTTTATATATAATTTTACCTTTGTTTAATTTGCAAGTTTTAAAACATGTAATGCACAAAACCCATTTTGCACGAACACACTTGCACATTCCTGCCCATAGAGAAGGACAACGCACAATAAATCTATTCAAACTTCCAACTTTCCGTGTTATTTTTAGGGAAATAAGACTCAAATTTTATTACATAAAAGTAATAATTCAGAATATGGAATGAATAAAATTTTGCTAAAGATTCTTTTTCTAATTAAAATTAAGTTTAATTGATATCTACCTATGTATCTATCTGTTTATACATGTATATACAAAATACACTATATGGCCAAAGGTGATCGGCCACTTGAGATATTAGACATTTTGTTAAATATCTAGAAAAATACATGTGGTATTATCTCGAAACTAAGTGTGCAAACATAATAGTACAAGTCGTACTTTCCCTGAATTTTTTTTTCCCGAAAAGCCATAAGAGACCAGCAACAAATTAAAAAATAACGAATATCTTTTGGATAACTCTGTCTTAACCAATTTAGATAACCAATGTAATAAAAGGGTTTTCTAAAAACAATTTCAAAAATTTCCGAGTTTTTTGCATATAATTTGAAGAATTCGTAATATAAAATAATATTCGTTTCCGAAAATATGACAAACAACATTGTACACAATACCCTGTCATCAGAATTAAAACATAATAAAAATTGTATCAAAACTCAGTGTGCTTACTAAATAATTTTTCATTGCGCATGAATAAATGCTATCAAAATCTCATTTACATATTGTTTTAGATAAATGTATAGAGCAACTTAATTAAAAGTTTTAAAATCAGAATTTGAAAATTCTGAAAGTGATCGTCGATAGAATACGCTTAAAAAATGTTGCTCCCAAAATGAGGCAAAAAAAATGAGGAGTTGCATCGAAATATAGTAGTACGTGCCACAATGTGTTTTTCATATTGACATTAATCAATGGATAAATCCATGCAGCCCCTCATCTTTTTACATCATTTTGGGAAAAGCGGGTTTTGAGCGTATTTTATCAACGGTCACTTTAAGAATTTTCAAGCTATGTTTTTGAGACTTTCATAAAAGTTGCTCTATACATTTAGCTAACACAATATACAAATGAAATGCACGAAAAGATGACCCCTCTTAATTAAAGTAAACTGTTTTTCATATAGAATTAACCAATTTTCTTCAGTTTTTGGATATAAGTTCTTAATGATAAGATAGGTAATAAAGCAACACCAATTAAATTTTATGTATCATTTCATATTGAACGCAATTTTTGCAAATGCGATTATAAGCAGAAGAAAAATGAAATTGCTGCATAAATAATAAAATATATACATTTTTAGAAATAACATGGCATTTTTCAAAATTTGTTATCATTATTTTTAAGTTCAACATTTAAAATTCTTACAGCATAAAATAAAGATTTGTGTCACAAACTTTTATCCTGTTAAGGTATGTTGTGTAAATACAAAACACATAAAATTATCAGGCATTCATCTCTCATAGCTAAAAAATTTTTGAACACAGCCTAATGATTACATGAATAGATTTACAGTTATTTTCAAAAATTAATTTCATTTTTCGAAAACAATTGAAAAAGATATTTGGTATACTATAAAAATTGTTGTTCTGAAAAAAACTTTCTTGTTCTGAAAAACAGTTTCTAATAACTTTTTTTAATCAATTTTTTAAAAAGATGTAATATAAATTATGCTGCGAAAAATAACTTTATTTGTTACTTGTTCCAAAACAATTCAATTTAACGGTAAACTCAATTTAACGGTGTATTTCGCTAATTGATTTTTTAAAATGGAATTCCTTACAAGTCTGATGATTCGATGTTTGTGATTGCGAATATTTTTTTTATCATTTCTACTTACTTCAGGAAATTTAAATTTTGTTTTTCACCATTATGTAATATATTTTTTGAAGAAGTACATGGAAAAAATTATTCATATAAAATAACCATTTTTTTCTGTTTAACTACGAAATAATCTTTTCACTATAGCAGATTTATTAATCCGTAACAACCATCCTTTTTTATTATTGCTTATTAGTATCATTTTTTTTTATTAAAAGTAATGTTTTGAAAATGTTAGATATGATACTATAGAAAGTAATAATTTATTTTGAATGTTTAACTGGATCATAATTTTTGCCTTCTTACAGATTTATTAATTCATTATAACACTTTCTTCTCTGTGCTGCTACTTAATTTCTATTTCATAAAAAATATATTTTTTTTTAAATTTTAGATATGCTATAGAAATAAATAATTTATATTCTATGTTTAACTAGATAATAAACTTTGTACTATTCCAGTATTATTAATTTGTTATAACCTTGTTTTTTTCTTTTTTATTATTTAAAGTTTATCCCTTTATTAAGTACTTTGTTTTGTAGAAAGTAATGTTTGCCAAATTTTATATATGATGGTGTAGAAAATTCTAATTTATTTTATGCGTTTAAATAAATAATAGACTTTGCACCATTGCTGACTTGTTTATTCATTGTAACCCTCTTTTCTCTTTATTGAAATTAGATTCCATCTTGTATGTAAAAAGTAATTCTTGCCAAATTTTATATATCACGCTATAGGAGGTACTCATTTATTTCTATTTTAAACGGGATAACAAACTTAGCACTAATACTGATTTATTAATTCATTATAACCTTGTTTTCTTTTTTACTGCTCATTTTAGGTAGATTTCGTATGAAATACTACCTATTGCAATCGCACCAGTTTATCTATCTATCTATCTATCTATCTATCTATCTATCTATATATATATATATATATATATATATATGTATCTCACTTTTTTATGGGCACGATAACTTCTATAATTCTTCACTAATCTCCACCAAATTGGTACATAAAATCAAAGAGGATAAAATCCCGGCTAAGTTCGTTAATGGGCAAAATCGGACCAAGGGGGACGGAATAGGGGGCGTTTTTGTGAAAAACGAAAAAACGCCATATCTTCTTAATTAAAGTAGATATCGAATTGGTTTAAAGTTTACATTACTTCTTAAAAATGGGCCAAAAGTTTATGCATGGCAGATTTTTGATAAATTTAGAAGTGGGCTCAAGGGGCGAAAAAAAAACAGGGTTTTTGAGGGGAAAAAATTCATAACTTCGTCAATTTTCAAGATATCAAGTCCAACTAAATTTTTTGTAAATGTTCTTAAAATTATCTAAAACTTTTGTATTTACAAGTTTTTGATAGGACCAACTTTTACCGATGAAAAAAATTAAAAACAAAAAGAAAAAGGGCGGTGAAAAAAGAGCAAAATCCATAACTCCGTCCATTTTTAAGATATCAAATCTGATTAAATTTATTTTACATCTTCTCAAAAATATCTACAACTTTTATATTGACAAGTTTTTCATAGGACCAATTCGTATAGCGAAAAGAAATTAAACAAAAATAGGAGTTGGAGAAAAAACTTCAAATCCAAACTGCTTATATTCTTACTCATTTTTAAATTCATTTTTGATTTTAAACGCATTCAAAATATTAGAGCCTCTTATTTAGAAACTGTTTAAAGTGACGCATTGGTCAATTTTCTGATAAAGACAGAATATATTCCAAAAAAGGCTACCAAAAAGGGTATTTTGAACAGAATTTCCCAATGTCATCGGGACTGAAAATGTAAGGAAGTATTCAAATAAGAAATTGCCTTTTTTTCTGACTCGTTTTTAAATCCATTTTTGTTCTCAAACGCATCCAATTTACAGATCCTCTTATTTAAGAACTATATAATGTGATGCATTGGTCAATTTTTTTGATAAAAACGGAATATTTTTCAAAAAAGGCTACCAAAAAGGGTATTTTGAACAGAATTTTGTGAAATCATCGTGACAGAAAATTTAAGAAAGTGTTCAAATAAGAAATTGTGTTTTTTTCTGTCTCGTTTTTAAATCCATTTTTGCTCTCAAACGCATCCAATTATATAGATCCACATTATATAGATCCTCTTATTTAGGAACTATATAATGTGATGTATTGATCGGTTTTTTGATAAAGACAGAATATATTTCGAAAAAGGCTACCAAAAAGGGTATTTTGAACAGAATTTCCCGAAGTCTTCGTGATTTGAAAATTTAGGGAAGTTTTCACATAGCAAATTGCGTTTTTTATGACTCGTTTTAAAATCCATTTTCGCTCTCAAACGCATCCAATTTACAGATCCTCTTATGGAACTATATACTGTGACGCATTGGCCAGTTTTTTGATAAAGATAGAATATATTTTTAAAAATGCTGTCAAAGTGAGTATTTTGCACAAAATTTTCCGAAGCAATCATGATTAAAGAATTAAGGATGTATTCAAACAACAAATTGGTTATTTTATGACTCATTTTTAAATTCAATTTTTTTCTCAAATGCATTCAACTGAGAGTTTTTTGTTATTTAGAAACTGTATAATGTACTGTTTTCGTCAATTTTTTAATAAATTCAGAATTTATTTCAAAATATGTTGTCAAAATGGGCGTTTGAGCTGAATTTTTCTTAAGATGATTCTGATAAAACCAGTTTTTGCAGAAAAATGAAATTAAAAATTTTTCATAAACGGCCAAATGAAGTTATTAAACTGGGTTTATCTCTAATCATTTTTTTTTTTTTTTTTTTTTTTGAAATGAGCACTCTTCGAAATCTACCTCCGCCTATAGGCCCAGCCGACAGGGATTTTTTATTACTATTTAGAGAGTAATGTTTACCAAATTTTAAGTATCTTACTAAAACTTTTCTTCTTCTTCCTATTATTATTGTAGTAATTCAGCATAAATACCATCATGGCTCATATAATATTACAAGAAAAACAGAAACACGGCTCACATGTATCTTTTTCCGAAACTACCAACAGCATACTCGAAGGAAATTATAATATATACACTATATGGCCAAAGGCGACCGGCCACTTGCAATTTTAGGCTTTATGCTGAATACATTTTTGCTGAATGCATTTATGCTGAAATAACAAGTGTGTAAACAAAATAGCTCAGGTATGTATTATCGTGAAAATATTTCCTGAAACACCATAGAGGACAGTCAAAAAATTTAAAATATTTTGGATGGAATATATTTTGGACAAGTCAAATACCAGTCGTAATGTAGCAAAGCGTTCAAACTGAAGATTATGATTAATTGGATTATTGTAATAAATTGTGTAATTTTTTATGCGAATAGCATGTGTACTCACAGGAAAATTAAGTGTTTTTATAAAAACAACCTCCCAATTTTGCTAAATTATTTTTTACAGTTTTAAATGGAAAAGGCAGGTCAAAAATTATGCCACGTGTCGGTTATGTGGAGTTATGGCCCTTGCAGCTTAACATGATTTAGAGTTCTCCTTTTATTTTTTAAGTTCTGATAGTGGTTTGAAAAGAAGGATTTTTTAATTTTTTTTTCTACAAAAAAGAGTTCTTCTGTTGCACATAACCGACATAAAAATCCTACAGCTTTTAAATAACCTCATGCTTTGACTTTATTAGAACAAAATGCTTCTGTAAGTCAAAAAAAAAAAAAAGCTTAGATTTACAAACGTTAGGGAAAGAGAAAAGGCTAAAAAAGATTGTCCTAAAAAACGCTTTACCGCATGGCTGTTAAACCAACTGGCTCAAAAACACCGATGTAATCATTACAGTTGTTGCTGCATTAAATTCCTATAAAAGGATTGTAATCACAAATAAAATCTTTATAAACTTCGGTTTGTAATTACTCCAAAGAAATACTGTTAAGGTAGTCTTGTTGGTGATTAAGAAGTTATGAGTTGATCAATAGTTGCTGACATGACAATTTCTCAAGTAAACGCGAAAATTTTTTTATTCTCGAAGCATATTCCGCTATACAACAGATCTCTTTACCTGCTTTGACAAGAACACTATTATATTGTTTTTGATGTAAATTATAACGAGTTAAAACTATGTTGATACGAATTAAATCACGGAATTTCACATTCCGCTAAAAACGAACCATATTAAAATAAAAAATTAATTAGAACCTACGCGTACACAAAAACAAATATTCAGTTTGAATTACAACAAATAAGAAGTTAAAAAAATAAAACCCATACGAAACTGAGATTGCCCTCTGATGGATAATTAGAAACGAAAGTTGTAAAATTAGATGTTGTAAAATTAGATGATTGCAGATCTTTTAGACACTTTTCTCAGTTCGTTCATATCATGATCATAGTAAGACACTTCTGCCTCTTCAAGTAATACAGTTCTTATGACTGAATTATCGAATTCAGACACTTATTAGCCTGAAATTATTTTTCAGTCATATACAGGGTGAGTCATAAATATCTAAGCAATAAGCTATCTCTTTAAATATTGCCTTTAGACCCATACTTCCAATTGCAAAAATTCTTAAAAAAGGTGACATTTTTGATAAGATAAGTTACAACTCCATGGGGAGGTTTATTTGAATAAATACAAAAATTACTTTTTATACGACCCCCGTAGAGCAAAATTCCCAATTCGGAAATTACTTCTTATCCATTCCTAAATTAAACAACAACAAAAAAAATCATCTCCATATGTAAAAACCTCACAGAGACATTAAAAGACCCCCCATGGAGTTGCAACTTATCTTACCAAAAAATTCACCTTTTTTCATGAATTTTTGCATTTGAAAGTATGGGTCTACGGGCAATATTTAAGGAGATAGCCTATTGTTTCTATATTTATGACTCACCCTGTATGTGCCTTAATTTAAGGCGCCTCTATTTTCAGTGCAATAAAATAGATTAATGGAGAAGACTCAATTTTTTAAAACTTTAGATAAAACTAAGTTTGATGTTGACATATACAGGGTGAGTCATAAATATCGAAACAATAGGCTATCTCCTTAAATATTGCCTCTAGACCCATACTTCCAAATGCAAAAATTCATTAAAAAAGGTGAAATTTTTGATAAGATAAGTTGCACCTCCATGGGGGGTCTATTTGAAAAAATACGAAAATTAACTTTTTATACGGCCCCCATAGGATAAAAATTCCAATTAGGAAAACTTTCCTTATCCAGTCCTGAATAATACACAAATAGTTACATCTTCTTATCTTCAAAATTCGCGGAGTTATAACCGTTTGAATAATTCATCAGGTTTTAAGGGATTAGACACAAATTGAAATGCGCGCAATTCAAAAGACAATGTTACTTTAACAGTTGTAGGAAACGCGTAAAAAATCATTCTTTTGAGTTAGAATTTTGATTTTTTTGCTTTTTTGTGATGATAAGCTATATAATTTGCTAAGAAAATCACATCCTAAAATTTATCATACAATTTATAAAAATTTTATATGGTTACTACTGGTTTAAATGGGATAATTAAAAATAGTTATAACTCCAAACATTATTTATCGGATTCCAATTTCTTTCTATTTAATTAGTAATAAAAATCTGATTTTAGTTTTGTTTCGGGGTTTTTGTTTTTCAATATTTATTTTAGAACTATTAAAAATATTTATTTAAAAATAATAACTTTTAGAAAATTATATTTTCAAGTATATAATTTTTCATTTTTTTAAACAAACTTAATGTAAAATAATTAAAAATGACATGCTTCAAGTTTGTACATTTTTTTCTTAAACAATTCTTCACTTTTAATAATTTAAAGACAAGAAATAGTCGGGAAAAAAGTCATTATACAGAAAAATGAAATGTACTGTTTTACTGCCCATCAGTTATTTAAAAGAACGCTTTTCTAAGATGCAGATTAAGTCCTTTTTAAAAATTTAGCTCTCACAACTTCAAGCTTTTTATCGTCCCGTCAAAAAATCTGTATTCTGGGCTAAGGTCAGATCAGGACCGAGATATTACTTTTTTCTGAAGACTCGCCTATCCGGATCAAATATATTTTTCATACCCGGAGAGGACTGCTTCTTTTTTCCCAAGCCTGCACTGGACGAAATTTTCATTCCCGGTATCGAACAATCCGTATTAAAAGAACAGACCTAATACGTGCATAAAATAAGTAAAATTTGGTTTAATCAATATTTTTATGAAAACCACATAACTTTTAAAATCGCTTTTATTTTACACACAAGAAAAAAAAAACTTAATTTTTTTTAAGAATAGTATATTTAAATGCTAAAAAAATAAACAAAATAAAACCAGAGAAAAAATCTGCCTATGACGGAATTCTGTCTTAAAAAGAAAATGTGTTGATCAATGCAAAATAAATACAAAAATACCTGAGAAAAAAATAAACTCCATTTAACCCTCCTAGGAAGGGCGTTTGTCTATTACGTATTTTTTCTTTCCTATGTGATTCCGCCTAAAAAAGTTTTACTATATAACATTTTTCAAAGTCTCCAATGCACGGGATATGGATTAGCGATAATAAAATATAAGTGAAACATTTACATATAAACAGAGATTCATTGATAAAATAAATATATCACAGCGTTTGGCGCCTCTTTAATAATAAAAAGTATAAATATAAAAAACGAAATTCTATATTAAATATTTTTGATCAGAACTCCTCCACGCGAAACAATTTTTCACAACACTGAAGTAAAAGATTAGGAGAAATTCACGGCTGGGTCCGCTATAATTAAGCTTTTTTCCAGGCTGGTCCGGATTATGATTTTAACATTATTTCATACCGGGTTGAACTTTTTCCCTAAGTTTCGGTTTAGGACCGGACCTACATATTTCGATCTATTCAGACATCCCGTGCTAACGATCTACATGTTTTGAAAACAAGTTTCGAATTAAATCAATATGCTGCTTTATTATGTCCAAAAAAGAGAAACGGTCTTAAACCGACATATAAAAACGAACAATTTGTGGACGATCCCTTATTTGCTTTGAAAATGGATGAAAAACGCTTCGTTTACAGGCATAGTAAAGTGGTGTAAGTCACGAATTTTTGAGAGTTTTGGAATTTAATATCTCTGTCAGATTTTCAGATACGGAGATGAAATTTTTTTTGATCAATTTAGGAATGGATAAGGAACAACTTCCTAATTGGGTATTTTGCTCTAAGGGGGCCGTATAAAAATTTAATTTTCGTATTTTTTCAAATAAACCCCCCATGGAGTTGCAACTTATAATATCAGAAATTTCACCTTTTTTTATGAGTTTTTGCAATTGGAAGAGGCAATATTTAAGGATATAGCCTATTGTTTCGATATTTATGACTCACCCTGTATATATAATATGTGCATATCATGTATATATATATATATAATCAAAAATATCAAATGTTCAAAAATATATTACCTCTAACAGTAGCAATTATTTTTTTTCTAAATGTAGTATGAATATTATAGTATAATATATGATCTACTAATTTTTATAATTATTGTTACATTTTTAATTTTATTATCTATATTCCTTATACTGTGCCTATAACCTTAACTGTTACAAAGTCACGTGTAATTTATTTCTACTTTAACTCTTAACTGAGATTCACTTGATCTACACATCATGCTAGGATATAGGTATGGTAAATATTTTAGTAGATATATATATATTTTTTAAATATTATATTATTGTTATTATGTCATATTGTTTTTATTTTTTTCAATGAATATCTTTTTTCCTAATTTGTAACAGTAAATAACTTCCAACCAGTCGGGTGCATTGTGGGACGAATTTCTTAGCTTTTAGCACGTTCCATAACAGAAACTGGTTGGATGCTTTTGCTTTTTCATTAAATTATGCACCCCTGATGAGTAGGTTAATGAAAAAGCCTTCTAATGTCCATATATCTTTTATTATTTTGGTAATCTGCCTTCTATTTCACTTCAAACTTCAACTGATGATTGATGAGAATATGATTGTAAAAATACTGGTTTCCTTTTTTATTGAATGGTATTATCTGAATTTGGTTATATTTATAAAAGTATATATATATATATATATATATATATATATATATATCCAATATGTAAAGCAATCAACAATTAACAATACAAATTCATGTGAATTGCGCCGAAACGCTGCAGTAAAACACATAAATTAAAAATATACCTTCAAAATTATCAATTTAGCAAGAACTAGCACACCCCCTCACAAAACAAAACTCCCTTAAAATTAAAAATTCAACAATGAAAATACAAAAACAATAGGCTGCAAGCCTCGTCAGCGATGGGTTTTATTAGACAAAAGTTGTTGCTAAATTGATAATTTTGAAGGTATCTATATATATATATCATTATTACTTTTAAATATTGTTTTTATGATAAGTGAAAAGTAGATAAGTTTGTTATTGAGATTAAATAGAAATATCGGAATTTCATCTCTCAAGGACAATAAAAGTATAATCAGAATGGATACATTAATTAATTTACAAAAGTTTTCCAAAAAGTTATAAAAGTTTCTTTGAAAAATGTTCAATAATATTATTAAATTAACTAACTACATAAAAGTTTTCTTTGCTAAGTTAAATTTCTAAGAACTTTCTTCATGAAAAATTTATTAAAACAAACATAAAAAGATCTTTTTTAAAAAATAGCTTCACTTGTTGCTTGTTAAAAAAATATTTAATTTAATTTATCAAGAGGGTTATATCCTATGTATGTATTTAAATATTAGATTATAAAATCATGCTTTCAATAGATTGGATAAATATTTATTCAATACATTGACTTGACACTTTATTTATTTATTTATTTATTTATTTATTTGTTTCTGCTAATATCATGTAATGCATTTTTTTTTTCAAAAATAAAGTGTGTTGTTTTTCTTATAATTTTATTATGCCTAAAAATACCTTTTTATACAAAGTTTTCATTGCTCCTGTTCTGTACTTAATCAGATTATAAAATTTGGATAAATTGATTATTACAACTGTCTTTTTTTTCTTTTTCTTCTTTTTTCTTTGATAACTTGAAAATTTTCTACATCATAACATATTATATTTAAATACATACGTAAAAACATTTTATAGAAAATAAATATTTATTTTGTTTGTTTAATCTAATTATAAACAGGGATAATTGGTGTAAGTTGATTTAAATGTTAATATTATGTATTTTAACTTAAATTTTATTGTTTTTTCTTTTTTACAAAAGATTTTTGATTTTTTTTCTTCTTTTTTCATGCAAAGTGTTATACAAATAAAGTCCCTAAATTTTTTGGCGATTATTTATGTTATATACGCCGAAAATACTCCTACTACCTCCATAAACTACACTTCTCACAATTATTATTATTATAGAAATTGTATAATTCTTAAATAAATTATTTATATTATTATGATAAATTATACTAATTTAAGATACTAAAAAAATTGCGAATTGTTAACTCCTAGAAAAGGAGTTTTCAGGATTTTTCCCTTCATAGTGAAATGGAAAGTTAATTATTACACTAAATTATTTAGAATTCAGAAACAAATATATATTTATTACCTAAATGTTAGTTGCATACTATGTCAATGACAGTTTTTTTTTTTTTTTTTTTTTTTTTTTTTTTTTTTTTTTTGTAATAAATTTTTATATGCTTGTTTAATGAAAATACTGTAAAAAAGAAATAGCAAAAATTATGTTTCATAAACTAACCATACAGTATATTACTTCTAAAAATATTAAATTAAATTTACTTAGTAAAATGCATGCCATGTGTCTTTTTTCTTTCAGAACTTTAAGCAATTCGGGTTCATTTATAATATTTCTCAATGTCTTTGTTTAGTTTTTATTTTTACTTATAATTTTCACTGCTTTGAGGTAACTTATTGTTAAGCACTGTTCGTGAACAGATCAAAACATCTTCATTCTAGAAATAAACTGAGTGATTTCTTTAGAAAGCAACACTTAGTTTCCCTAATAAGAATATAAAATATATATTACATTAATTATAATTAATATTTTTAATCGAGTTATCTTCTTCCTTTGTCTTTCATGATTAGTTTTTATGTATTTTCCTCATTAGCTGATGAACACTCCAATTTAGAGATTGCCGTATTTTTAAAAACTTACTCGGTCATTCTTCTTTAAAGTTAGAAGTGAAGTGAAATCTGACAGATTTGATGTGGCAACCATTTTTATGAGACAACATTGTCAGCAATATGAATTTATCACGACGCGACGCCAGGATTAGTCAGTAGTTGAGAAAATGCTTGAATGACGATGAGGGCACTTAATAAATATCACTAGGCTGAGGAGGCAAACATACGATGTGTGGTTCATGAGGATCTCTTTGAGAAGTAGGATGAATTGCCGCTTTTGTCCGAGAGAACCAGGAGTAAGGTCCTAATGAGAACCAGGCACTTTCTTAACAAGCTGAAACTTTTCCTTTAATGGCAAAAATTTTGTTCAGATGGAGAAAGTGAACCACAAGCAAGTCGGTGTCTATGTAAAATCCTGGAAGAAGTTCCAATAGTCATGAGAATAAAAGCCGAGCATCACTGATAAATCCGGGTTTCGGGAGCAGAAAAGACGTCCTTATACTTTTAAATTTCTTCCTTGAATGTGAAAAGTCAACGCCATTGCTTGTATTGAAGTGTTAAAGCGCTAGATTATTCAAGTAGCACGTGGAAGGTGTTACTGTTTTAAATAAATTTCGCACGATTCCATACAGCCCACACAATCAAATAATGGATGGCCAAAAGTTTACCTTACAATGTGATCTTCAACTTTTTTACTATGAAGCTACCCAGATGTTAATCCGATGGGTTAATACATATAAGGCATGATTTAGAGGGACTCCACTAGTTATTCACAGAACACGCTTGTGGTGCTCAGATAATCCGTTGTATATGCAATAGCAAACATTCTAAACAGCCATCTGATCATTGCCTGCAGATGGGTTTGACATTGCATAGAGATAACTATTACCGCTTAGCAGTACTTTCAATGAATTATGCCATTCAGGTACATAGAAAATTATTTTTCACATGAAAAAAAAAAAGACAAGACAGAAAATTTTATGCACATGTGAGTTTTATACATGTTTACAAAAGCATTAACATGTCTAAAAAAGGCACTATTTGAAAATGTCACATGTTTACAGAATTTATAATATTTTTTCCAAGAAAAGACATTTTGAATGTACGTGTCGAGTCTATAGAACTCGTATAAAGGCGAAGTTCTAATATGTTAAGTTTTAACGATCTATATTTTATTCCTATGGAAAAATAGTAATATTCTCCTACATTTAATTTGTCGCTTTGCTGTTTCTTAAAGACTTAAATACAAAATTTTGCAAAATAATAAAATGTGAATTATGGAGGCTATTAATTATCAAACTTATAAATAAACACATCTATATTTGTCAATTATTTATGGTAACAAATCTTATATTATTTTATTTCAACAAGTATTTTTTATATAACATATATGCATTTAATTTGCAATTATTTTTGCCATTTTGGGAATTGCACTAATGTGAACTTGTTTTAACTTCAATAAAAAAAAGACTAAAAGGTAATTAACACACAATGCCCCATAAAACAATAAACCTAACTTATTATTCTATAATGCTAGTCGAATCATCTTAAAAAAGATTTATTCATTCTGATATCTCGCTACAATTTATTATGTCTCTGCAGTTTGGGGGTCATTAAATTGTTGAAACCCATGATTCTCAAGAAAGATTATTGTTAATTTTTTTTAAGAGGATTCTTTTGAAATGGTCAGCATCTTTTGAAAATCTACAAATAGTTTAGGAAATGAATGAAACGTAAAGTTAATATTTTCAATCTTTTACAATAACGTTTATGCTTCATGTTTATGAAAAACTGTAAATTTCTCCAGAGATGTTGGTGCAAAATATTTATGTGTCTTCATCTATCCTTTGACAAAATAACTTTACACAAACCTTTTTTTGTCAATGAATTATATAATATAAAATTTTTACGAAAGAGTTCAAAGACGAGTTGTCTGATAGCTTCTTTGAATACTTGCCTTTTATCTGCTCATACTTGTTCTCCTACTTATATCTGTCTATACTTTCATACAGTCTGATCTCAGACTAGTCTAATTCTGAGTTTTCTTTGAGACGTATGTTAAGCATTGCTGTTTATTTTACATTTTAATTTTAAATTTCTTTAAAAGAAAATTTTAATTTATACGAAAACAAAGTTTCTGTATGCTATCGTAATATTTGATTATACAGGGTGATTCATAAAAGATGGGCAGAACTTTAAGGGGTTATAGTACACTTAAAGACAAATAATATTAAATAGGAGACTAAGGGTCCCAGACTTATTCCCAAGGAGATAGGGGGCATTAAAGTTTAGGGTCCGAAATTTCAAATGATTATAAAAAATGGAAAAATTGGTCGATTCGTTTGCGGTTTTTGCAAAAAATTTTCTTCATGCCAGTATTTTCTTGAAATAAAATTTTAAAGTTCAATTTCAAAAAATGCCGATAGGGGGCGCTTTAGACTTTGGAGTAACAAACAACTATTTTTTAACGTTATTTTTTGTATTTCTTTAAATGATTTCGAAAGCTTAGACTTAAACTTAAATTTTGATCTAAAAATCTGAGTCCTAACGAGTAGTTAAGTAGCGTAAACCGAAATTTGAAATTTGAAACCCTTCTCCCCCCAGAAAAAAAATCAGTTATTCCCGATCTATGTGTCGTAGATTAGGCTCTAACTACTGCCGTGTTTTGCTAAAATTATTCTTTATGTCAGTATTTTCTTGAAAATAAATTTTAAAGAAAATTTTCAAAAAATTCCGATAGAGGGCGCTTTAGACTTTGGAGTAACGAACAACTATTTTATACCGTAATTTTTTGTGTCTCATTAAATGCTTTCTAAAGCTTAGACTTAAATTTTCAGCACAAAATCTGAATCGTTAGACGTGGTTAAGTTTCTGGGGAGAGGGGTTTGAAATTTCTACTCCTGAGCACAGTTCAGTTTACCATGTCCACACATTGTGTGCTGTGATACGAGGTAAAGAGACACAAATTAGGATTATGTTACCAAAGCATATTTATTAACATGTAATTACAATAAATGTTCAAAATTGTGACCACCAGAGGTTATGCACGCAGAACAACGGCGAAGAATGGAACGGCGAACATTCGCGAAAACATCAGGCTTTTCGAGCACTTCCCCTACAGCGGCGGAAAGTCTGGCGACCAGTTCCTCGGGGGATTCAATGGGTGTCTCATACATAAGAGCCTTCAATTGTCCCCAAAAAAAGAAATCGAGGGGTGAAAGATCTGGCGAGCGAGCAGGCCAATCAACAGGACCACCTCGACCAATCCATCTGTCCGGAAATGTGATGTCCAGATAGTTGCGGACGTCTCGTACGTAATGGGCTGGCGCTCCATCGTGCTGGAACCACATGATCCTCCGGATGCGTGGAGGAACAACGTTTAACAGGTCTGGCAGCACATGTTGCAGAAATGTGAGGTATGTTTTACCGTTGAGGCGTTCAGGAAGAAGGTACGGTCCGATTAGGTGGTCTCCGAGGATTCCTGCCCAAACATTGATGGAAAAGCGTCACTGATGAGCATGTGGATTGACATCCGCCCATACATGTGCATTGTGTGTGTTAAATGTACCTTCACGTGTGAAGGTACATTCATCGGTGAAAACCACAGTTCGTCCAAAATGTGGATTTAGCGTTCTGCTGCAGAAACCAGCGGGCGAATTCAATACGATTTGGATAATCCCCTGGAGACAGTTTCTGGACTCGTTGCACATGAAACGGGAGCAAATGTTCATCCTTCAGTACCCTCCAAGTCATGGACTGTGAGGTATCCACCTGCCTAGCCACTGTTCGTGTACTTGTACTTGGCTGCGCCGCTACTACATCCAGAATGGCTTCTGCAACAACTACTGATTCGTCATTTTTTGCACGACCTGCATTCGACCGGGAAGCGAGAAATGATCCCGTCTCACACAACTGTCTGTGCAAGCGCTCGAAAGTTTTGCGGTTAGGCAACCGCCCGTTGGGAAATCGCTCTCCGTACATTCGTTGTGCCTCTGCACCATTTCCATCTGCCGCTCCGTAAATTAAATGCATCTCAGCCTTTTCCTTATTCGTGAAGGGCACCATCTTCCGATTCATTACTACAGCGACTTACACTTGACTCACCGTTCAGTGGTTTTTATGCCTGAATCAAGTCCAAATTTTGCATACGTGTTCTTCTTCTTCCCCATTTGACATTTGCATACTTTCTGTCTCCTTCTTCACCAGGTGACTAGCGTCAGGAATGGAGCTTTAACGTTTGCATGAGCGACGTTTCCAACTGTGCCAGTGCCTTTATGAGTGAATTCCGACTATGCAGTCCTTGACGAAAGTTGTATTTTTGCCTCGTATCACAGCACAGAATCGTTGGGCATGGTTAAGTAGTGCAAACTGAACTATGTTCAGAAGTTGAAATTTGAACCCCCTCCCCTCGCTACTGAACCACGCTCAGCGATTCAGATTTTGAGCTGAAAATTTAAGTTTAAGTCTAAGCTTTAGAAAGCATTTAATGAGACACAAAAAATAACGGTATAAAATAGTTGTTCGTTACTCCAAAGTCTAAAGCGCCCTCTATCGGAATTTTTTGAAACTTTTCTTTAAAATTTATTTTCAAGAAAATACTGACATAAAGAATAATTTTAGCAAAACGTGGCAGTAGTTAGAGCCTAATCTACACACAAAGATCGGGAATAACTGATTTTTGTTCTGGGGGGAGAAGGGTTTCAAATTTCAAATTTCAGTTTACGCTACTTAACTACTCGTTAGGACTCAGATTTTTAGATCAAAATTTAAGTTTAAGTCTAAGCTTTCGAAATCATTTAAAGAAATACAAAAAATAACGTTAAAAAATAGTTGTTTGTTACTCCAAAGTCTAAAGCCCCCCTATCGGCATTTTTTGAAATTGAACTTTAAAATTTTATTTCAAGAAAATACTGGCATAAAAAAAATTTTTTGCAAAAACCGCAAACGAATCGACCAATTTTTCCATTTTTTATAATCATTTGAAATTTCGGACCCTAAACTTTAATGCCCCCTATCTCCTTGGGAATACGTCTGGGACCCTTAGTCTCCTATTTAATATTATTTGTCTTTAAGTGTACTATAACCCCTTAAAGTTCTGCCCATCTTTTATGAATCACCCTGTATATTATGTAATCTCTGCTTCAGTATTTATTGCATAGTGGTAGCAGCAATATTTATTGTTAAAAACACATAGAAATAGATTTGCTTATTTTTATGTAAATACTTACTTACAATTATCTGTTATAATACATATAAAAACAGCGAAGTTATTATTAAAATAATTTTTGAATAAAGAAAAAATTCATTTTTAGAAATATTCAATTTTTAAACCGCTTCTGAAAATACTTTAATTATGTTTAATAATCAAAAATACAAAAAAAATGTTATCTGATTGTTCATGCATCTTGAATTATGTTGTGTTATAGTCAGAAAAGACTAGAAAACATACATAATAAAACAAATTAAATAGTGACGTAATATTTATCATTTTTTAAAACAATTGAATTTCCGAAGAACACAATACATTTCCAGCAGCGTCTAACATTTGTTACTCTTTTAAAATCTTGGAAAATTTTTTTATATATCAGAATATCAGAAAATATAACGTAATATACAGCAAAAAATTCTGAAAAACAAAAATATAAATACATTTCCACTTTAGTAAACAATAATTTTTAGTAAATGCATTTTTATATACTTTCATTATTAGAAACATGACACTAATATGAAACTCATATACTCTTTTTTGGCCTTTAATTAATCCATCATACACAGGATGTACCTAAACTCTTGGGCAAAATTTTAAGGGGTAATACTAAACATCAAGACAAACAATATTAAATAGGAAACCATGGGTCCCAAATGTTTTCCGAAGGAGATAACTGCCATTAAAGTTTAGGTTCCAAAATTTCAAATAATCATAAAAAATGGAAAACTTGGACGATTGATTTGCGGTTTTTACTAAAACTATTAGTTATGTCAGTATTGTATTGAAAATAAATTCTAAAGGTAAATTTAAAAAAATGGAGATAGAGGGCGCTTTAGACATTTGAGTAACGAACAACCATTTTTTACCGTTATTATTTGCGTCTCATTAAGCTTAGATATAAACTTAAATTTGGAGCTCAAAATCTGAATCGTTAGGTGTGGTTAAGTAGCGTCAGCTGAACTGCGTTCAAGGGGGGCGGGAGAGGTTCTAATTTCAAATGATTATAAAAAACGAAAAAAATTGGTCGATTCGTTTGTGGTTTTCACTAAAACTATTTTATGTCAGTATTCCCTTAGAAATAAATTTTAAAGATAAATTTTAAAAAATTCCTTTAGAAAGCGCTTAAACTTTGGTGTAACTAACAACTGTTTTAAACTGTTAACAACTGTTTTTTTTTAATCTAATTAAATGCTTGCAAAAGCTTAGACTTAAATTTTGAGCTTAAATTCTGAATCGTTGGGAATAATTAATTAGCGCAAAATTGAACTGTGTTCGAGGGGGGGGGGGAGGGTTAAATTCCAAACACAGTTGAATTTGCGCTACTTAACCACCCCCAACAATAAAGAATTTGAGCTCAAAATTTAAGTTTATGCAAGCTTCTAAAAAATTTAATGAGATGCGAAAGATAAAAAATAGTTGTTCGTTATTCCAAAGTCTAAAGCGCCTTCTATCGGCATTTTTTAAAATTCATCCTTATAATTTATTTTCAAGACAATAATGATATAAAGAATAGTTTTAGCAAAAACCTCAAACGAATCGACCAATTTTTCCGTTTTTTACCCATCATACGTAGTATAGGGTAAGTCTTGCAATCGTTTTGAAAATCGAAAAATTTTTTTGGCGGATTTACACGTTTTAGATAGTGGAGATTCCGAAAAACATATTTTTAGAAAAAAATTTTGCCGTCCGTCTGTCTGTCTGTCTGTCTGTCTGTAAACGCTCTATCTCCCGAACAAATTCAGATAGAGACTTGAAATTTTGTATGTAGTTAGTATGTAAGAATGGGACGAACCCTATTTAATATTAGCAACCTCGATTATCCGGAACTATTTTTTTCGGACTCTCGAAAATTTCGTTCTGGTGAAAGGTATGTAAAAATTTAGGAATTTTTTTTGTTCTTAGGAATGGACGTAAAAGGCAATAAAATAACACACATTTTGCATATAAAACGAAGTCGATCTGATTATTAGTTGCCGAGATATTTGCAATCTTGTGTTCCAGATTCTTCGATTTTTCATGACCTTGTATTTCATTCAAATTTCAATTCAGAAGTATATTTTAATTGAAAATGAGACGCTTAATCCGACGCAGTTGATTGTTAGTTAATAGAATTATTATTTTTGGAGTTATAAGGATGTTTCTTTTACGCAGTTCGGTACTACTTGAGTAGTTTGGCGTTTTATAAAATTTGTCGAAATTGGTACATCAACAGTTCTTTAATATAGCATTACTATGAAAAATAGTTGTTCATTACTCCAAAGTCTAAAGCTCCCCCTATCTGCATTTTTTGAATTTTATCTTTATTTTACTTTTTTTTCAAGAAAATACTGATATAAACAATACTTTTAGTGAAAATCGCAAACGAATCGACCAATTTTTCCTTTTTTGTAATCATTTGAAATTTTGGACTTTAAACTTTAATGCCGCCTATCTCCTCCGGAAGACGTTTGGAACCCTTAGTTTCCTGTTTAATATTGTTTGTCTTGAAGTGTACTATCACCCATTAAAGTTTTGACCGAGAGTTTAGATACACCCTGTATATTAAAATACTGAATAAAAATTGAAATAGATCAAAATCAAAACATTTGCACACGTGTTAATTATTTTTTGAATCTCTTAAATTTAGGGAAAAGTTAAACGAGTTCCTGCTGGCTTAGCAGCCAAAAGAAGCAATTTAAAGATACGAATTTTTGCAGAGCGGACAAGTTCTAGCTCAATGATCGAAAAAATTATTTCTGTAAAAATTTTGACAGTAATTCATTTTAATAATATTTCATTAGACGGAAATTTTATAATAATTTTATATTGTTATTACTCTAATTTGACTATTTTATAATTAAATACAATTTGACACTGAACAACATTTTAAAAAATATATTATTTTGATATTTTAAATATTTAATTTAAAATATTTTGTATCTTATAATCAATTAAATAAATTGAGCTGATTTATGACGTTTGTCATATTTTTTACCATTATCAATCAATCTTATTTTTTGTGTCACAAAGAAAAATATGCTATTTTGTAAAAAATAAAAAATAAAATATAAAGAATTTAAAAAATATTGACATAAAAACTGTAGAAGAAATTACCTTAACATTCATGGTTTAGCATTTTAAAAATGCGTGATAATGTAAATTAAAATTTCTGTAATAAAACTTATATATTATAAATCGTTAGCTGTATCAAGTTTTAAATTTTTACTTTAAAGAACTATATGTTGTTATTTTTAAAAAGAAACGAGTTATAGGGACTGACCGTAATAAAAAAAAAATAAATACAATATCTAATATGTTTAGGTAAATTTCGTATAAAAAGCAATTATAATTGGTTGTAAACTATAAACTTAATATTTCTTACTCTATTGAATAAATTAAGCAGCACTATACAAAACAAGGGAATTGCTTACGCAATATAGAAATTCGACAGGATTTCGATAATTCATTCAAAACTAACTAAATGAAAATTCAATAATTTGTTTAATGAAATTTTCAATTTATTTAGTGTCAAATCGTAGTGGGTATTGTCTAGTTAAAATTTAAATTAATAATACTTAATCATGTGAAAACCATTTTTTTTTCAAATACCCTTACAAAACATTTTTTAAAAATTGTTTATGATATATTTTCAACAGTCTTACATTTATAAATTTACTTTTATTTTGAAAACGTTTCTTTTAAGTTTTATGGTAAAAGTTTTCAAGTTTCTTGTCGTTAAAAGAGTGAAAGGAAAGCTTAATGCGTTTTGTATCCGTATCAGATAATAAAAGTTTCAAAAACTGTTAAAAATTAGTTTTATTGTTTTCTGATCTTTTTACCTGTTTTTCGATATGAGCAATGGCGAATAAAAAGTTTTATTTCTATAAAATAAGCATTGTAATAAACAATTAAGATTAATAAGAAATTTATAATTTTCCTTTATTTTCTTGTAGCAGTAACATTTTTCTTTTTTTCTTTCTTTCTTTTTTTTTTTAACAAGATAGTAAATTTGATTCTCTAATTTATTTTGCATGAGACATTATATGTGTACTGATATTAAATGGAAAAAGTATTATCTGTATGTTTTCTGGTGGCTACTAAGCCGCTTTCAAAGATAATGGTAACAAAATGTTGGTAACCTTCTCAGCTCGAATAATGATATAAATACTCTTAATAAGACCATAATATTATACCGTGTAATGAGCTTCCTACGGATGACAAATGGCAGCATGCTGATCAGTTAAGTGTTTTTGTTGCGTATGTATAGTTTGGACCGCAATCGATACCGGCATTTTTGGACTGGTGCTCTCATTTTCGGACTAATGAATCTTTAAACAGATTGTGTGAAAAAAATTGCAATAAACATTCATATGAAATAATCGTAAATTTATTTATTAAACTTGACAATTCTTGCATAATGTTTGAGATTATCAGACGATATTTTAGAATTTATATTAAACTATTTTTTTTCTTTAATTCTGCTAGCCTTTGAACGAGAAATATCTGAAAAACAGATATCCCCTAATAACGGAAGACAGTGCAATGCTTGTTCTTCAAAAGATAAACTTCATTTTTATTTTAAACTCGAAAGATACTGCGTTAAAAATGATGGAAAATGAGATGAAAAAATATTTGCAACACATGTGCAAGAATATGAGTTTTTCTCATTTTTTTTCCACAGTGATAGATGAACGTATCACATTTTAATAACGAAATACATTCATGATAAACTATGTGCAAAATAAAATAAAATTAAAGGTGAATCAAAATGTGGTTATAAATTTTCAGGATATACGATGTTTTTTTGAGAAAACGTTTTCAAACTGTGGTGCAGATAAAACAAAATAATAGAGAATTTGGAAATTTTCCTCCTAAAGAAACTTTGGATATTTTTGCAAAAGCTTGGCGGAATTTAGGCATCACAAATGATAATTGTTGTCAAATTATATAAACAGCTATGAAAATATTTTTTATAGAAATTTTTGTTTGTTTATATATAAATTTTAAATAGAACTAAATCTAAAACTTAAACCTGTCCATATATTTGATTCAGATACCTTATTACTGTCTTAGATGGGGATTAGTAAAAAATATATTTTCAGTTGCGTTATGAATTTTTTATCTACACTAAATTTTAGTAAACGGTGTAATTTATTTGTGTAATTTTAAAAAATCTAATGTAGAGTCTAACGAATAAATTTTCATTAATTGCTGAGTATTGGTGAAAACTGACGTTCATTGACAGTTACCATTGTCAGTTATTTTCTCTGTTTTCAGCTTAAGACATTTTAGTATATTTTATGGCATGCATACAAATCAACAGATAAAATACCAGGCAAAATAAAGAAATTTTAATACACAATTGTATATGGGAAGCAATTTCTTGCAGTGAATTTTTAAAGAAATGTATATCTTTTTGATACCTGTGTCATTATACAAAATGTTTCGTAGCAATATTCATATGTGTTTGAAAGTGTTTCATAATGTAGGTGTTGTGCATACTGATGCTTTTATTTTTTGTTAAGTTAGTGCAATATGCACATATAACAGGCAAGTAAAAATTCTATTAATCGTGCTCTTTTGTCCAAATAAAAGCATTAAGCATCCATTAAGTAATATTTAAACAATACTATTTAAGTATCGATATTATTGAAAAGCTTTTTGCTTCACAATGGTTAACACTGAAGTCCAGAACATTAAATTTTCATTTATAAAATTTTCTTTCCTGTAATGTAAAAATTACGAAAGTTACATAGAGATTTTCAAAACAAGTTAAATTGAGAAAGGAATCCAATTTTCTATTATTAAATTTTCAGTCTCCTTAAATTTCAATTATTTTCTTAGATTTAGTGATAAATTCTGCATTGTAATATAATGTTTCGAAAGCTAAATTGAATTCGTATAGAAATTACTCTTTTTTGAAGTATTTTGTTTCTTTCTTGCTTATTATCACTTATAACCTCAGATTTAAATTTTAAAAAATGAGAATATTATATTAAGGAAGAAATATTCAGATTATCTACAAAAGTGTACAATATTTAGTTAAAGGAAAAAAAAACTTTTGAATTATTTTATTTTGATCGGTTGTTCACAAGTGTAAATCAAGTGTGCATAAGCTAATTCATAGAGTCAATAAGTTTTTGTATTGATTTCTTGATATGATGCGCTAAGAAAATTATAGTGAGTGACTGTATTTTCTAAAGCTATCATAAAAACAATTAATTTTTTTTATTTCTGGAGTATTTTTTAACAACTATACAACTTAATTTTTTTAATCGAAAACAAAATTGGTTTTTTCTTTATTTATCGGTAATAAGTTTCTATTATCTTAAAAAAAAATATATATATATATATGTTCTTTAAAACTCGTTTATGCCAAGAAACCTATTTTGGGAAATGCTTCGAATGTTAATAATTTTATATAACATTTTTCTTCTTTGTCATATGAAAATTGCATGAAGGAATTACTTATAAATGTTTTATCTTTTACCGAAAGATGACAACATAAGATGGATATTTATTTCCTTAAATGAAATCTTTTTATTGTTGTTTATAAATTTTTCACTTTTCAAGATGGCGAAATGTAAAAAATAAGTATTTTTTTATTTATTCTATAAAAGATCCAAATAAATAAGCCGTAATCTTAGGTTGTAGCTTTCTTTAAAATACGCATTTTTTAATATTGAAATTTGTCAGGAATATTTTTCGTGGATTTAAGTTATGTATAATGTATAGGGCGCTAACAATAAATGAATACAAATTTTTATTATCCATTTACGGGATCTTATTTATGTAAGGTTCTTTTCAAGTTGTTTCTGAAAAAAATTTATTTAAACATTTGATACGATTATTCTTTGTTTATTATTAATAATAATTATAATGCTACTAGTCTATGTAAAGAAATAAATATATGTTTTAAGTAGTTCATAAAAATATTAATGACAGTATGTAATATACAATTTCAAAGCTAATTTTATATAAATTTATACAAAAAATTTAGTTATGTATATTATATTACTAACAGTCCTCGCCCGCAACGCTGGTCAGTTCTCTAAAGGAATCTTGAATCAAACGAAGTACATCTGGTAAAGATTTTAAGAAAGAAAAAAAACTAAATGTCCAATCAAACTTCCATGATTGTTGTCTTATTCTTATAATCTTACCTTTTCCTGTTCAAAATCAATGTTGACGACATAATAGCTCTAAAATGACTAAGTATCTATGTTTAACTATTTCTTTAGTAGATGTGTTACCTTCAATTTTCCGCTTCTATCTAAACCTGCTGCTGAGACATGGCGAAGTATCTGGGAGTTGCTGGAGGTATATAGTTTGAAAACATGGTCAGAGAGCACTCTAATGATATATCATATGAGAAGAGTAAGCCAAATTTAGAAAATTGGCCCCCGCCCCTCAGGGTTCCAATTATCTCGTCTCCCCTGTATAAAACCTTTGTAAACCCTGTATAAAACGGAATTTTCAAATATTAGTAAAACCCGCGGCTTTGCTCTCGTAATAGTTGAAATACGCCAAGTGATAATTTTGTGTCTGATTTTCATTAGAAGTAATAATGTATTAAGGAATAATACAAAAACTTCCATTTAAGCCACGGTTTGACTAAATTTCTATCTTACATGCATTATTCCGAAATGAGACATAATATGCGACGAAGAATTAAAGATAATTTGAAATAAACAATTTAGAAAATATTTTGAATTTTTGTGCTCAATTCACACATTCCTTTCAGTATTCATCTGAAATATTCATTCTTTTTTAGAAACAATCTTCGTATGAATTTACCTTTTTAAATTAATCATCATGTGAAAATTTCATGCTTCTAGATCCTTCAGTAAAACAAAAATCACATTTTTATAACTTTTTTGCTTTTACACCCCATTTGGATTTGTGTCATCGACATAAGATATAGCCAATATTTGGATTCCGGGCAAACACCATCATTTTGGCACCGTTACTTTTGAAATCGGTTCGGTAGTTCCGGAAATTAGCCCCTACAAGCAAACAAACAGACAAACAAATTTTTCCTCTTTCTTATGTAGGTATAGATTAGTTTTGAAATCGGTTCTGAATTTCCGGAGATTAGCCCCTACAAACAAACAAACAAACTTTTCATCTTTATAATATAGGTATAGATTATAAATATTAAACATGTTTAATAACTTTATATTTTTCCCAAAAAAAAAATACAAAAAATTTCAGAATAATTTTTGTAGCATATTTCTATTTCATTTTGCAAAATTTTAAAGTTATTTTGCCAAAAAATTTTGAGAAAACAAAAATTCAGTCATAAATGGGTTAGTAAATGTAACCAGATCTATGTTGCTATCTTTCTTCACAATTCCTTTTTTTCTTTACACACACTTTTTTAACTTCACATTTGAATGGAAGGAAATTCATGACACCCTCTTATCGGACTGATAAATTCTCTCGATTTTCAAAAATAAACATTTTCTCACAGAATTTTTACAATCAAATAAATTTAGATAGAACAATTAGAGAAAAATGTACACATCAATCAAATAAATTTAGATAGAACAATTAAAGAAAAATGTACACTTCAAACAAATATGTGCAACATAATAATAAAATGTAAAGTTTACTATATTTTAATGGGTATTTTGTTTAACTACTTAACTGCTTTTTTACGTGCAATAAAATTTAAATATGGAATAAACACTACTTTTTTATGCTAAAGCAATCGTAATATTTAATCTAAACATGTCTACCATTAAATAGTATGAAATTGTATTTAAAATTTTTAGTGGTACCAAAAAGCTTTAAGTGATGGATCTTGTAAACTCTTCTTGTCCATATGACGTATGGGCAAATCAGTTAAATGGTTAAGTTATCAGTAGATAGTACAGTAAGAAAAGTTATTTTTGTAACTAAATTCAATAATTTCCTTGATTTAGTGTAAAACTTTACTATTCTGATTTTGCCATCCAATCCTGTATAAATTTCACTAATACGGACTAACGCCCATCTTATGCAGGAAAAATATCTTCTTTTGTGAATATCGTTAATTCTAATGTTAAATTATCTTTTTGACACTACCCATTTATGTATCTAAGGTAACGCATTTAAATAAACTAATCTCCATTTCATCCAAACTGTTTGGCAGGCCCTTGTAGCCTTCTCTCAATGGTTTAGTTGATTGATATTAGTATCAAATTAACATATATTCAGGTATAGCATAAATTTATCTTCCGATCAAAAAATGACCTGGAGTCAATACCTCAAAATTATTAACATTGCTAGGTAAAGAAGTCGAGAATACAAAATACCCTCATTCTGAGTAATTTGGTTTTAAACTATTTATAATTAAACTGTAAATCACATATCGATCATTTAAGAAAATATTTAATTGCTTTCACATCTGCCTTCCAAAATTAAACAAAATAGGGAGATTGAGGCGGTATGGACTTTCAGTACAATCTCATCAGAAATTAAATAATTTTCTATCACTTTATATAACTTGTTGTTTTGAGTTTGCTTCCACAAAATCTCTAGCAAAAATCTTAGAACATTTTCCTCGTTGAAACAATTAAGATTGGAAATCAGAGCATCTGAGGTTAAATCTGAAAGAAGCTGAAGATAAATGGCTTGAATTACAAAACATAACACAAATAAATATTTTGTTCAATGAATCCTTGCGCTGATTTTTATAAGTTACACAAAATGGACCACATATATATAAATCAGGGTAATTAATTACTGGTGAGTTCTTAATTTATTCATAAAGTAATTGCGCATTAGCTGCGAGCATAGAGTTGGTTTTACATTAAAAATAATAACACAAGAATGCGCTATTTCTCTCGCGAAATATGTACCCCCTAGTAGCAAAAATTTTAATCTAACAAAATCCAAGAATAATTAGGGACCAACATAAAAAAGGGCATAATTCTTATATAATTTAGAATTTTTTAGCAAAATTACTATATGTTTTAACTCATAAGATAACGGAAGCTTTGTTGAAACTTCTGCTGATCCGTAGAATTCCCAACTGTCACAGCTGCTCG
Organism: Maratus speculifer; assembly: GCA_964019185.1. Taxonomy (NCBI): domain Eukaryota; kingdom Metazoa; phylum Arthropoda; class Arachnida; order Araneae; family Salticidae; genus Maratus; species Maratus speculifer. The sequence goes on along the minus strand of OZ025291.1, from coordinate 213,109,946 downwards.
ATGAGGCTAAAGATTATGGGTCTGTTGGATCTATTTGAATCTAACACTTTTTCAATAATATCCCAATTAAAATGTCTTTATACTCAAAAAAAACAAATTATCATCATTTCGCAATTTATTAATTAAATATTTGAAAATTGTTTAGCAGAGCCTTTATAATTGGTGTTCAAATTTATCTAATCATTTTTCCTCGAAAGCAGTACATATTAATGATTATCTTTACTGGAAATTGTTTCGGTAGAAAATTCTAATGCCTTATCTCCATCATTACAATAAAGATCATCTCTAATTCCAATGCATAATAAATCGAAAAATTTGCTTAATTCTACTTTTACATTGGAAAACATTATTCCACTATAATTATCATTATTAACAATATTGGAATCAAAGATACAATCTCCCACCACGTATCTAAATGCGCTATTCGGTAAAATGATGTTAGAATTTTCTAAGCGAATTTGACAAGTTTGCAATATTGCTTAGAAACACTCATTCTCTACCAAAACATTTATTTTATTAGATTCATTAAATTTTCCATATGCAATCTCACATCTTGAGGCAGCTCGGAAAATGGAAATGTAAATTAATGCCCCTGTATAAAGTGTATTATTTTTCGAGTGATCAAAAAATCTATTGTTCTCTTATAATCACCGTTATACGAAACAGTGGCCCTAATTTTCCATTTGACACTTATCTGAAAATCCTTCAATCATGAAACAGAAACATTACATTCCTCCATTCTAATTCCTAATAATTTTGCAAAATTTCAGAAATGAGTAATTTGAGCCATCTATTAACGCACGCGCAAGTATAATTACACCAGACATATGCTCAGTATTAATTAAAACAGTAGATAAAATTGTGATTTTTTTTCACATGAATTATTTACAGAAGTTAATACGAAATCACTTTTAATATTTTCAAAACACTTATCGTCGAGATTTAAGCCGTATTTCTTATCCTGTATCGAAACAGATTAATTTGCAATGATCTCTGACACTTCTGAATGTTGACTGAACTCCACTGGTGTACAGTTTTTTTTTCCTTTTTGTTTATGAAAAAGGGGTGAATCACGTTTGCCGCAATGACTTACACGATGTATTAGATGTACAATTTCCCGCAGAACGGTTTAAGTTTGAAAAACAGTTAAAACATAATTAGGAATTGAACAGTTGCACCATAAATGATACTAAAAATATGTAGTAAATTAAATGCAGATTGCTAAATGTTACACATAAAAACAATGCATTTAAAATACGCTTAAAAAATATCAACGTTTCGTATCGCTTCTGCGAACATCGTCAGGATGAAATAGAAAGATGTTAAATGTGATTTAATGTTCCAAACTATAAATACATACGTTCAAGAGTCCACGAGCATACTTGAGATGAGAGCGCGTAAACCTGCTTTTTAATTAACTGTATCATATTATGCCAGATTTTATAAATGGTATATGACAAATGATCGTTACAAGCACGTTGCCGGAACTTAATGATCGTAATGGACTCTCTGACGACGTTCGCAGAAGCGATACAAAGCGTTGATAATTTTAAAGCGTATTTTAAATATACTGTTTTTAAGTATACCATTTAGCAATCTGTATTTATTTTAGTGCATATTTTCAGTTAAAACATATTTAGTTTCTTTTTACGAAATCAAGGCGGTCATTGGCCATTTAATGAAATGCATTGTATCTAAATGATGAATATGAATCTTTTTTGAAGCAAATGCACATAGAATTCCGTGCACTAGTGTAAAATTATGTCTTTTTTCTTTTGCTTCCTTTTTTGACTGACTGTGTTAATTGTTGTTTTAGAAGCTTTTAAAATTAAAACAGAATATTTTAGTAAGGAAATAAACTCTAGAATTTTTGACTATTCGTATTTTTTTTTTTTTTTTTACTCTTGCTCCCACCTAGGCTTACAAGAAAAATCTAGTTTCTTAATTAACGCGTATGCAAATATGGGATCTAAAAATAACTCTGTTTCTTTTTAAGATAACTTTTATTGATCTATGCTCCACAAATTATCAGTTTAAATGAGAAGAAAAGGCCTAAAACGCTTCAAAAGTGCAAATACTTGATCTCGTTTAATTGAAAATCTATCTACATGCTATCAGACCTATCATGTTTTCAGATTCCATGCTATCTGACAGATAGTATAAGTAATTGGTATAGACTGAATTGCTTTTACAGGATTGGCTCGCAGTCATGATTTCAAATAGGAAAGTTTTTGCAAAATTGATAAAGCTGAGTTGCGATGAATTCTAGAAATAAAAACGTCTCTAAATGATAACCACTCATGTAATTTCTCACTAAATGTTAAAAGATTTAATTTCAGTAAGCGGATTGTTTTGCAAACATTTTCTTCGCTTTTTGGTAAAACTGGAGCTAATTCAAACAATTTTCCTTTCACAACTAAATATATTTTGCCTTTATTCTTTTGAATGCATTGTTGTTCAACAATATACTTTATCATATCTTTATCAACAGAAAGTTGAAATTTTTCCTCTAAAAAATTCTGCAGATTCTTTTTCAAAGGCAGAAGATTTTTTTCTCATAAAGTTCCTTCTGAAATTTATTAAAACTACTTTTAAATGCGAGCTCATTAATTTCCTTAGCTACATTAGATTTCAATATCTTTTTAAATACCTTTAATATTTAATTAATATTTTAGAAAAAAATACTAATCATAATCAAGCAATAATAATGGTTAGATTTTACCTCTTTCATCGTATCCAAGGGCGCTATTATCAGCCGTTAGTTCTTTTGGAATAAGGTTCACAGTAATAATACAGATGTTCAAAGCTAAATTTTTACGACACAATATATTCGTGAAGTAAAATTATAAGTTTTTAATTCAGTTATCCATACATAAAGCTCCTTGTTTGTACGACCAAAACAATGTAAATTTACTCATTAAAATTATGAATAATATTTTTAAGACTGCATCTTTATTTAATAACAACACGAAAAGCGAATTCTCTTTTCACCATCTTACTTCCACAGATTTTTTTCTCTACTCAGTTAACTTTATAATATACTTTATAATTTTTCACTTTATAATATAATTCACTTTATATCGAAGAGAATTAGTCTCACACTGATGTGGGACCTTAAATTTTTACTTTTCAACAATAAACAAATTATAGTAACAAAATATATTATTTCGCATTGGATTTACATCTTCTGTATGTAAAAGTTTTTAGGAGCTCAACTTTAGCTAAATTATTAATAATGAAAATTTTTCGCCATTTTCCGTGTCGATTTTGTTCCAAATTCTTATAAAAATCTACTTTTACTTATATTTCAGTAATATTCTAAATTTTAATTATCACCTAAATTCCCTCTTTCCTTAATTCGGCATAATATATTATTTATTTTCCTAAAAAGAACTAAATTGTATTATTAAAATGTCAATCTTTTATTTAGAACTATTATTCTATTTGATTATTTCATTTCTCCTTTTTTAAATATAAAATATTGTTTCGGAAGTTTTAATAATTTTTTTAATATCGTCTGCTTTCCCATAATTCTTTTCGATCTTTCGGTCGTGCGCCTCTTTTCAATTTGGCAAGCTTTCGCGACTTGGACATAATTCGAATGTGATGTCCTATTTTCTAGCCAATAACATATTAGGATCGCCCTATTACTGCCCACTGACGCCTGCTCATTGGTGTTCGGCGCTTAGGCTGTAATGTTCTGCGTATCCCCCCCTTAAAACGGGCTGACACTGACCTAGAATTCCGAGTTAGTCTGATTTTTTGACTGCCAAAAGAAACCTGCAGACAGAAGTATTAAAATGGAACGTTTCTGTTATTTTGCTTTCAAGATCCGAAGTTTGATCATTCAAATCGTTCATGTGGCGGATTTATTGAGATCCGGTTGCGATATGGAGTAGCTTGGTGAACTTATAAAACAATAAAGTGTTAATGGCTTATCTCTTCCTTTAATTGGAGGAACTACATATAATTTCATCTCCGTCTGCTATATTTCTCCGGCCGTCTGTGGGAAATTCATCTGTGATAAATAATTTTCATACCATCAATCGACATCATTCGTATCATCGTTTTCGTTACGTCATATCAACATCTGTCCCTCTGCGATAACAGAATTTTCGCTTCATGTTCGTCAATAAATTTGTCTGTAGGATCTCGTGTTTTGTTTAAAATGAATTTGCAAGATCGTTTCTTATTGTTAAAAATATGTCGGCAAAATTTAGTGTTCTATTGTGGTTTTTAGTATTACAGCAATTCTGAAAATAACGGATTTTGCCAAAAGTTGTCAAAAAATCTCAATCTTTGAATACGATCTTTTCTAGAGAAGTGATTTTAAAACACCAATGTCCATTGAAACTTCCCGAGAAGTGTCTGCATTGAATCTTAATTTTTTTCTCAGGAAGATTTTATAGAAATTTCTTTAGAAGTGCTTATGTTTAATCTGAAATTTGTTCATAAGTAGAAACCAAAATATAGGATAACTTGAGGTGAGATGCCGTGTTGTACAAAATCCTCTATCACATAGTTTTCATACGCATAGGCTCTAGAGGGAAAGTCCGAGCCGCTCATTTGTAAGCAAGAATGTTCCCTACTGATATTTTAATTTCCGTTTGCATTTTATTTCTATTTTGTCCGAACACTTCTGGTAAATATGCAAGACCTTTTAGGTAACTTCTCTATATGCCTATATAAATTTTAGCTTAAATGTCAGAGAATTAAATCTGCTTTTTTAGACTGTTCTGGTACCTACCCTTTCTACAAACCATAAATGGCCGCCGCATTCAGGTTCTTCACGTCACTGGAGGATCGGAGTCATTTCGTTGGCCATTTTACCCAAATTTTATGATAAGATGCCGAAATGCAAGTATTTACGAAAACAAAATTTTCGATATTTTCTATAATGTCCGAAAGACAAAATATATTTTTAAATCATACATAAGCGTGCGAACTTTAACGAAAAATCAATGAATAACAAATAAAATCAATTGGCGATTTTTAAAACAACTAAAAACTACGACAGCTTCACCCATTCTATCCAGAAGATGAAAAATAGTGGATTCCTTTGTCGTAAAAAAGGAGATTATATCTGTTTTTTCGAATTTTGATTGCAAATGTAGATTTTGGCCCGATTGTTTTTCGACTAAAATTTGTATATAAAATTACAGTGAATAATGTATCCTTAACCCCTGAGTAAATCTCACAAATAGAAACTGGAAAATATTATTCAGTTAAATTTAAATAAGTAATTTGATCTAGAAATTAACTGAGATAACCGTGACATTATTTTTATATGTAGATTGTTTTACCGGTAGTCATTCAAAGAGAATATCTCACGAGGCAATGAAATAAATTAGTTTCAGCCTATTTTTTGCAAATTTTAACATGACAGTGCTATTTGCTAACTTGTGTGGTATAGTATCATTCAGGAAGTTAATTACGAATGAAAAATAAAGACACTCTATGGGAAAACGCAGCTGAAGACGAATGTAAAAACCTATAAAATCTTTTTGAAAAATACAATTTAACATGGTTTAAAAAGAGGAAAGAGCAATGAAATTCTTTGGGAAAATATGGTTTAAAACAGGTACAAACGGGAAAGAACTATGAATGATGCCGCTCTTGAAAGAAAGAACGATAAAATATTATTAAACTTATTAAGTCTGATTATGACCGTTTATGTCCCTATCTTTAATTTGCTTACGATTTTGAGCTACTATTCGTCGTCTAACAGCCAATAAATTATTTATTATAATAAAAAAACAAGAATTTCTAAAAATATGATTCTATGGTATAAATAGCAGAGGAAACTAAAAAAAACATTTTAATGGCAATTCCCATTTTTTTAGTGAAAAAAAGTACAGAAACAGTTTAAAAATAACCATACTAATTCCTAATAAACATAAATGTAACAAGAAAAAAATACATGGTAAAAGAAAATTTCTTGTTTGGTAAATGTTTCTGTAATCTCTTGAAAATACTGATAAACATTTAGTATTTAGCATGTTTCTTGGTCTTTATTTTCGCAGTCCATTTGTAAGTTTCTCCAAAATTCATATGGAAATTTTATTTATCATTTTCAAATTGGTTAATATTTTAACTTTATACATTATTACATTTATGCTACTACCAAAATTAAACTTACGAAATACGCATGTCTCTTCGTAGCTTATACCTTTAATTAGCTAATTGTTAGACCTTCTACATAGAAATAATTTATTCATTGCACTTGATATCATGAATAAAGCTGACAAACTGATATTTAAATTGTAAACGACATTCTCACTCGCATAATAATATTGATTCACTGTAAACATAAAGCTATTTCACTGATTGAAAATTAAATGTTGTGTGATGTGGACATTGTTTGGTTTGGCAGCTTTGAATTTTAATATGTAAATTGATTGAAGAGAACTAATTTAATTAGGTTTTAAATTAAACAGGATGTTGTTTGTCAGTAAAATCTCGATTATAAAACGCAAATATGTACGTAAATAACGCAAAGAGAAAAAGTAATATTTGGGGAATGTGCGATTGATTTTGCTCTTATTGAACGCATGACCAGATTTAGATTATGCCATAACTCTAATTTTCTCTTATTTAATATCATAAGAATATATTTTCAAGCATAATTTATTTGGAAACTGTAACTTAATCTACCGATTTTGGACTTAAAAAAATTATCAGGCATGTGCTTTGTAAAGTAAACATTTAAAAGTTATTTTTTAGTACAACGATACAACGCAAAACAATACTTTGATAAGTTTATGTAAATATGCAATAATAAAAGGAAACTGGTAATATAGTAGGGCAAATTGATTTATGAAAATACGCTTTTAACAAAAACTTCTTTAATATTCATTAAAATTTAATGGAGTGTCATTCATTAAATATGCTATGTATGACAAATGATACACAAAAATGCATATTTCATACATAATATTATACAAAAACATAAGTCTAAAAATTAGAAACATGAATATTGATTTAAGAAATATCACAGTTCAGTAACTATTCTAAAGTAGTGTGACAAAAATTTGCTTAAAACAAAGAATCTTTGTACGTAGAATAAAAAATGTGCTATGCATTCAAAGCAATACATTTTAATCATACTTCCCATGATGGAAAAACGAATTCTTTGATCTGAGAGCGAACGAACCAAAATCAATAAATATCTATACTGAACAAATAGACGAATGTTTCTTAATCTACGAAATGTACAATAATCACAAGCACAAATGTATAAGAACCTCTTCCAAGTCATCTAAAATTCCTAAAATGATTTTTTTTTATTTTTTGGTACCTCAAAAACAATTTATTTTCGAAATTTGAATGTAAAATATATATAAATAAATTTTAATTAACTGCCAGTAAGTTTTGCAAACGTTTCCTAGAGCTTTTACAATGCATTAATTAGATGTCTGTACCTGGAAAATTGGTTTTTCAGATTCCATCTATTCTCATGTAGACATTTTCAACTGCATAACTGAAGTTGTGCATACTGTGCATACTAAAAATAATGTCAATTTTTATATTTATATTGATGCTCTTAATTTAATATGGTTTATTATTAAACATGTTTCTTGTTTATCAAAATTCTTACTTGGAAAGCTCGCATCTGGAAAAGTGATATTTAGATTTGAGAAAACTGATTATTATAATATAAATGTTTCTTGGAAACGTTTCAGAAAAAGACGGGCTGCTAAGAAAAAAAATATTTTTAAATTTTTCTTTAAAGTTTGACAATAAACAGTTTTATGAGATTTTTGAAATTTTGATTAAAAAAAAAGTGTATTTTGTATTGAACTTAGAGTGGAGAAAGGGGGTTCTTCAAATTTAACAGAAAGCAACGACGATTCAAAACAGATTAAAGCAGATGCATATATCCTGTCAGCAGCTTTCTCGCTAGTTTTGGGGCAACATTAACAAATTGGTGAATAAGAAATTAAAAACAGAAGCCAAATGAATAATATGTTAAGAAAACAGATTTGGTGTGAAATACTGAAAATTCTACCTTTAACGCCTAAATGTATACTTTTTTTTAATGTATTCTAAAATACCATATTTTTTTCTCATTGCTCAAAAAATAGCAATTCTGCTATAACCTACAAAAACTATTAAAAATAAGTCTATAAAATATCTCCAAATGTCTCCGAAATGTCTAAATATAAAACGTCTATCTTTTGTGAAAATGTTGCACCTTTTTATCAAACAGATAAATTAAAGTTAATATAAGCACTTCGTAAATTATTCGACTAAACTGATAAAATTTGGAATCCATATTCTTTGTGTTAAGCTAAAAACTTTAGGCAGAAAGGTTTTTGTGCAAATAAAACTTTTTATTTTAGAATAATGGCATTTTTTCAGAAACTTTCCATTTTTCAGTTTTTATTCTAAAACTAAATAATTTATATAAAGTTAACTAGTACATATGATCATATATTTGTACTTTACCAACAAAAATTTTCCTATCGAAATAGCTCGAGTACTTTAGTAGTTAATGGAGTTTTTAACTAGAATGTACAATATTTCGATGTGCTAAAATAACTTAGCTTCTATCTTTTGTGAAACTTTTACACAATTTTATCAAACAGATGAATTAAAGTATGTATAAATACTTGGATATAATTTAGTTACAAATAAGAAATAAGCATAAAATTTTAGAGTAAAATTATTATGAATGGGCGTGACGTTCCAGTCTTGTATTTCCTTAAGATTCCCTTACCGTGTGTATGAAATTTTACAAACATACTCTTCCAAAGTTGTTTATTTTACCTTCATCTTAATTAATGAAATACATTAGCATTTCGCTCGAAATAAAAAGTGTTTTTAAGGATACTTCTGTTAATACTATACACTAATTCAAACTTTCTATTATATGCAGTAAAGTCACGAAATGTGTTGTTGATCACGCACTGAGATTCCTCTTATTATCTTTCAATAATAGGTATTATTACAATTCTTTTGATTTTCATTTACGCTCTTGGTATGAATGAGTGTGTTTACATTTCATATTTACTTTAATGCTAATATAAGCATTATGTATTTCAAACTATAAATAAAAATAAAATAAATATTTTGATAAAAAATGTTTTATTACTTCTGTAATATTTGTTAATCATTCTGAATTTATAAAGACAGTAGTTTTTAAGAATGTATTGTATAAATTAATTAATGTCAAATGAATTTAACCACATTTGGCAATCTAATTTTATTATGATGAAGATGAAACAAATAGACGTCAAGTCTGTTCAGGTTATTATACTTGTATAGATTTTAATTTTCCTTAATCAAAATTTTTCAAATTGTATCATTTAAAATAATTGAATTCGGTACATCTTTTTAAGGACTTTCTACTTACAAAAGTAAAATAAAATAAAATAAAATGAAAATAAGATTAAAAATAAAAATAAAAATAAAACGGACTTACTTAAAATCTTAAGAGTCTACACTAGTCGCAGAAAGAAATGAGAACCCTAATGGTAATCCTATTAATATTAATTTAAAAAAGAAAAATAGTAAAATATATCTAAAATCTTTTGCTTATAGATTCCCAAAGAATTTTTTTTTAATGTTGTTGTTCATCTATTTCAGCAGACTTCTTTATAAGCCCATATGCTATGTCTTCAGACAGGAATGAAACTGTTGCACAGTGGGATAAAAACCCAAAAAGCTGGCCAAAAGTCGAAAAATGAAGTTACGATTTAGGGAATTTCGACTATACAGTTGGCTAGAATAATGTTTGGAGAGTCAGAATCGGTATTTATAAAAAGATTTTTGCTTTACCCTTACAAGCAGCATTATTTCAAAAATGATACTTGAAGGGATATCATATAGAGCAAACAAAAACAGCAAAACAATAGTTTCTCTAAACGCGTGCTACATTTTATAATATAATCCGATTTTAATGATTTGAAATGGATTCACACTACGATAGTGTGTACTTTATTTGCATGTATTACAAAATTTATATTAAGCACATAAAAATTAATAAATTCATTGTCATTTTTGATAAAAAAATGTAGAATTTTTTTTAATATTTTTTGCTTTTAAACATCAAAAAGTTTAAATGTTCCACAGTGTTCCGCAACGAAACTTAATGGAAATAGTAACCTAGGCTATTGTCTAATGATTCATAAAAAATCAGCTGCCTAAAACTGCCTTTCTGCATTTCACGCATATTTTAGTAACCACAAGTAAAAATGCCACTTTTTCGGCTACTTCAAAATTTTTGAAATTGACTACTTTTCACATAATTTAGCTGATAAATATTTTTCAAATTATTGAATTATTCAAATTTATTATAGTTTATTACCTATTATATTGTAAATAAGTACTATAATCATAAGATTAAATTAATTTGATAAGTAAGCTTAGTAATGAAAAAATGAAAATAATTCTCTATTATTGATCTGGTAGAATAACATTTTCTTATCTTTATAGGTAGTAATTTTGTTTGTTCTATTGTAATTAGAAGAATTATTTTGTGAATGGCAATATTTGCTAGATCAAACCACTGAGCATATTTCATTAATGCGAGAAAAAATCATTATGAATATCACTTTCGCCTATATTAGTAATTTGGATTTGATGATTTGCAAGTGAGGATGTGATGGAACACATATTCTGAATACATTTAAGCAAATATTTAGCTATAAAGATGGAAGGAGGTCTAATATATTTTTATTTTCTCCCGTGCTACTAGAATACATAAATGTTGCTAATAATTAATGAATCGTCAATTTGAAAATTCCGAGATCTTCATTTCAATGATTTTATCGGGCCAATCAAGATCCATTTTTCTTTTTCAAGAAATACGGAAGCTACTGTCAATGAATGTCAATGAATGGGATTGTATTAGACACCAGGAGAATCAACTTATTTCGTTTAATACAATCATTGATACAGAAGAAATAGTCGTTAAGAACGAATTAGTGTAATACTCAACGTTGCAACCTATGTCAGACAGGATCAAAAAAGCATCTTACCGATCTAACATTTTTTATTAAAATTGGATTGAGATAATTTAGAATTCAGAATATCTAAGTTACATGCAAAGATGTTTAGAGAGGGCTTACACCTGGCAGACAAACTGGATAGAAAAAATGAAAAGCTCGTACTCTGCATGAAAAGAAAAACACTGAAATTGCAAAATAAAATATGCAAAAAATATTTCCTTTACAATTAAGACTTCTCATCCAGAAACTAAATTCTAGATTTGGAAGCAGAAATGATGGCATTATAGTTCAACGATTCTTTGAAAACGCAACTATTTGTGCTTCTATAACGAACGTATACGAAGATTTGATTAAACGATTCTATGTCATAAGTAATTTCTTGTAGTCATGTCATTTTTTTGATAAATTTCGAAGACTTTTCCTTACAAATAGCCCGTAGATTTGAACTGCACCCCTGGCTCTATATGCCTACACAAACTACTTATTAGTGACAAAGAAATAACATTATCTTCATTACCGCCAATTTGTCAAATGCCATAAGATACTCAAGAATCATGCAACAAATTAATCAAAAATTATCGAGAAGATTTATCGCAAAGATGCAGTAGCGAGGAAAAAAGAAAGATATTTTTACGCCATTTAATGTCATTAGATTCTTTCATTTTCAGTTTAGATAAATTATCGTAGAAGAAATTAAAATCATTGATCCCAAGAGTCACAGGATCTTTCAATACCGCCAACAAGTTCTGCTAACTATTTCGACACCTTCACCTCTGAAGAATCTTTTTATTATACAAAATTTCATACTAAAGGTGAATTTCTGGAATATATTTTCGTTTTTGTTTTAGTAATATAAAAATTAAATAGTCTAATATTTTACTTTCCATTAACATACTTAAATTTCGATTAAATATGCCTTGGTTTTTTGAAAATTGCTTTCTAAGTTTACCCTCGAAATTTTAAATTTTATTAAAATCTAATTGTCTTTACTTTTAATCTGTAATAATATTTATTTATTTATTTTTAAAGTTTAACTTTTGAATCTTAATTAGCATCCTGAAAATTTTACGAAATTGCATATAAATTGAAAAACTTTCGAGACATTTTTAATTTTTGCTCCGCCATATTGTATCAGCCATTCTTTTTAATTTTAATTTTGTATTCTTACTTAGCATCTTCAAAAACACCTGTATACGAATTTTTGTACAATTTGAATTACATTTTCATATTTTGGCCAGCTTTTCGGGATTTTGCCCCACTGTGTTTGTCCATAAAAAGTAATATTAAACCTAATCACTAGATAGTCAACATTTCTTTTTATTTTTACTATTTTTGACATGCTTTAAATGATATATTCCAACAACCTAGTAAATATTTTTCTAATTTGAATTGTTGAGTTGCAAAGGGTTAAAAAAAAGTTAAACCTAATTTTTTATGCTTTTGAATGTCCGATACATTTTTGAAGGAAATATTATTTTAATCTATAATAGCAGACTTCTATATCAGCCCCTATACTTTTTTCAGACAACAGTTAAAATATGTTATCACAAAAAATAACCATAAATCACCCATAAAAAAGAATAGGCGTATCATTGTAATGTTAAATGATGATAATCTACAGCATTTTTTTTTTTTTTTTTTTACTTTTTAACACAGCACATTTGCAACTGTTAACCGTCGTATTAAGAAAAAAAAATACTTTAAGTCAATTTGTTTTAAAACTGCATCTCAATTTATTTTCGATATATGTTTTTTAAAATTAATTTTTAATGCTTTTTCTACAATTTTGACAGTTGAAGTATTTCATTTCTGTAGAAAATAATAGAAAAATGGTAGATTACTATACCTTCTATTTTTAATTATCAGTACCCATATGAATGTTACAAACAAACGAAGGCACATGATTCATTCGAAGCCAATTTTTCTAGTTTCTTTAATGACGACATCACTTTTTTGCTGGGTTTGTGGATTATTCCACTCTAGTGACACCATTTGCATATTTTTTTTTACAGATGTCATTTAAGAATGATCGTAAATGTGGAATTATTCAGCGAATACAAATAACACCATTTTAATGAAACAAATATGTTTTGTTCTACCTATATTTATGTAGATATTTTTTTCATTGGGGAAACATTCAATTCTAAAAAAGCAGAATTACTTCTTTCTAGTATTCATATTTTTCTTTTCTTTGAAAAAATTAATAAACTAGCTCTTGGATTATCGTCTATAGTGCACTTGAAGAAAAGTTTATTTTAACATTTCATAAAACGATCAGTCAGCTCTTTTTATGTCTGTGCAGAATTAAGTTGACATTTTGAAACAGCTTGTGAATTAATGATATAATAAATGCCACTTTTATATAAAAATACTTCTTTATTACTTTATTTTTTCGAAAAAAATCGCCTATGCATCACATGTTTCTTTGAATAATTCTTACAGTGTTTGACACTAAAATTATATAAACTGCGAGCGTAAAGAAATCCTTTCTTAGTACCTTTGTTCAGCAAAATAGCACTTTAAAAAAATTACCAGCATTATTTAAAAAATAAGTCTGAAAATTTTTTTAAGCTACACATTTTTATTTGTCATGCATTTTATTCTTTATGAACACTGACGCACTTATATGGACTTTTTATCATAAAATTAGAAAATACCTGTAAAATATTTTATTTTGAAATATTAATATACGAAAACCTTGCATCAATTGCTTCAATATACATTTTTCAATCGGATGTTATTGATAAAAACTTTAATTAGAAGTCTACTTCGTTAAAAACATAAACAACATTTTTGTGATTTCAATATTTTAAGCAAAATACTGGTTAAATGTACGATTTTAGGCTGTGCTTATTTGCAAAAGTTGCATTAGAAGGATATACAATTAATTACTAGTTTCACTTGGTTGCAATCCGAAATTTGCTTAAAAGACAATCTTAGTTGTGCCTTAAATGGTGATTTTATTTATTGCTATTATCTCCTACTAGAGTAGTTATTATAAGTTATCCATATGACAGTTAATATAAATTGACCATAGAGTAATCAACAGACACTTGTATTGGGTTAATTTTAAATGCGAAAAATTTTATTTATGATTTCGAGCAATTTTACTTCGTTATTGTTAAAATGTGTTTTGCCAGTTTTGTGAAACCAATAAGGTTGAAGACTCCAAAAACAGATTTTAAACAAAAGGCAATTTGTACACTTGACAATCTTGTATTAGAAAATTGAAAATATTTATTATAATTATGTAATGTTCTGTAAACTGCAGATGTGAAAATAGTGCACTATCGTCAACATGTACATTTTTTATGTTCTAAATGATTTAAAAAAAAATCAGATGCTTAATATGATATAGCCTAATAGTGAGATGTAACGTGACTATTTTCTAATAGAAAATTTAAAAAATATATAAGAAGTATTTAATATTATGTAATTTGAAGATGTTACAAAAGTGCTTTTTAGTTAAAAAAAATTCATATTCAGCGTATATATATATATATATATATATATATATATATATATGTGTAATTTTTATTTTTTTCAGATGTTTAATATAAATTTGTTTCAAATTGGAGTTGCCAGAGGGAAAAAAGGGTTAAAATGATATTTAATTTACTATTTCATAAAAATAAAACTTAAGTGTTATATTTTTTATTGATGAAAATATATGAAAAAGCTAATTCGAATGCAGAAAAATAAGTCAGCAAAAAAATTTTTTTAAGGAAGATGCAAATTAAATGTAATTTTTACATGTTAACATATAAATGGCGGATTAATGGTATGTTGTCTGATATTACAATGTACATTGTACCTTTACAAGGGTAAGTGCAGCGATCAATTCAATGAAGGCTCATAGCTCTATTAGAGAGGAGCAGTGTCTCTTAATCTAGCAGTTTTTATATGATTTCGTGTATTTCCACACAGAATACGCGTTGTTATGTAGACCCATATTTGTGCAGGGGGGAGGGAATTGTCATTTGCACGATAATCCCTTTAATTTTATCATTAATTAAATTTATTTTTATTTATTTATTAATTAGTATGAAAATTTTGATTTTTCATATTAAAAGGAAATTTATATAAACAAACAATATACAGTCGGTTTTCATTAATTCGAAATCGAATAAATCGAATCTTTTCTTAATTCGAACTAAACATCAAGTCCGGAAATTTTCAATAGCAGAATAACGTTGAAATTTTTCATTTATTCGAACTCATTCTCTCTTGACTTCGTTCAATTCGAACTAAAGACATTCCGATTTTACATTTTTCTTTACTTTCTCACGGACTTTAGATCCCTCAAATAACTTTGTATCTTTCATTTTTGTCAGAATTTTCCGAACAAGTATACATAGAGTCCCACGCATCTGATATCTGCTTTTTAGTGCCTCGTTTGTCGATCAATGACACCTCTATCCCGCCTTCAATTGCGCTCTTTCCTAATCTTTTAATTAGTTTATGTATTTATATTTTATAATTTCACATTAAATTACATTCTAATGATAACAGCCTAAATACATTTAAAAAATGCTGTAAAATTAATTTATTTGAAATACTACACTTATAAACATATTTTCCTCTCATACTTTCCGTAATTCCAACTCTGGATAATTGAGACATTTCTTGTGGTCACGACGAGTTAGAATTAATGAGAGCTGACTGTATATGGATTATTTCCAGAAAAATAAATTTATGCCCTTGATAAAAAGGGGGAAAAATTACATTTAATGAGTCCAAAACCCATATTTATACATTAGTTTGAGAAATCCAATAAGGAATAGTTTTCTGCAATATTATGAACATGGGTCGAGCAATAATAAACAGTTACAAATGTCATTACTCTAAACTTCAAATTTAATATTCTAAAAGTATAGTTGAAAGATTAGAGCAAGGACAAAAACAACATAGTACTATTTAATTTATCTGCTTATAGTATAATTAGCTTTTTAACTTCACATCAAGGTAGTAATTTAAATAAAATTTGTTCGTTGAGATGAATTTCATGACTATGATACAAGTATTTGCTTTGTACTTTATAATTAGAACGTTCTAAAATACTCTTTGTGTTGCTATATTGTACTTAACATATGCACTTTCAATCGGTGACTATCTTCTTTTTTTTTTTAAATAGTTTACATTGTTTTATTTTTGATACTTTTATTCAAAACTTGGGAACAATGTGTCTTTCATATTTTATCACCATGTTTCTTATTGCTACAATATTGCTCTATATATTAATAATTTATTGAAAGAATTAAAAGAGGTATAGAATAAATTATATGTTACATATTATGAACCCTGAAACATTTTCTTAATTTTGTAAGTTTCATATAACTCATTTTAGGTCAAATCATAATAAGAAAAGGTTTAATGAATTTATTTTCAGCTCTCTTTTTAGCAAATTTAGCAATTATTTTTTATACTAAAGGTGAACAATAAAAAAAAATGACCACTGAAGAAATACCAAAAACGGAAAGAAAATCGAATAAAAGAAACAATAAAAATTATTCAATTGCATAATCCTACATCATTCTCATACTGCACTAAAAATCAAATTAATTAACTACCAATAGCGTTGTAGTATTAAGACCATTAATCAGGAAAAGGATTTCACCTGAAAATTTTCACATAATGGTAGATTTTCAAACATTTTTCTAAAACAAGAAATATGGATTAAAAATAAGAAAATATTTTTTCTTTTTTTGAAGACAAAATTTTCCTTTTCCTGATAATGATCCATAAATATATATTTGCGATTGAGGAGAGACTTATTAATAATTTAATATATTTTTTCATATTTCAAGTCATGATGCTGAACCATCTTATCGTGGGTCAGAGGAAATTCGACAAATTATTAAATTCCTCATTGTCCACAATTGCAGAAAAATACACATGAGCTTTCCGGCATGTGAATGTATAGTTAAAAGTAATAAAAGGGGAACGGTCGTTGCAGCAATATACAGCCACAAAATTAGAGCATACGTATTTGAGCTCTCGTTTGTCATCAGCTCGATAATCGAGATCGACTCTAATCATTACCAAAGCTTATAATCGATTAAATTTCCCTTTTTGATAATTGCTTCACAGCAGGGTCAGCAGTATAGAGGATTAGAGATTTTTTTACGTGAATTCAAATTCCACTCACGCTTACTTTTCGAAATTAAAAATTATTTCTCGGTTAAGTGTAGGAGATGATGCATAAAAATAATTTTAAATAACAGAGAAAAAAAAAAATCAGGTCTTTAGACGTAAATATTTCCATTTTTTATTTATTTATTTATTTATTTATTTTACTTTTCATTACATATTTAAACATGCACATTTCGTAGTTAAAAAATGCACTTATATTCGACAAAACATATATTTATTTTATATTTTTGCAAATTTCGATTATTATAGGTATTTTTTCAATTACAACTCCATAAAAATTTTCGTTCCAAAAATAAGTCCGATTGACATTACATCAATCTTTCGCTTTGTTTCGATTTTTGAGCAGACGCCCAAACCAAATGGCGCATGCGCCAAGTTTTTTGCTCCTAATTGCTGCAACGACGGGCTCCCGTAATAACTGACCATCATAAATTTTATTTTCTTATTCCAAAGGCTATACGTTACTTAAATGTCTTAATTTTACTACTGAATCATCTGACATCATCTGGCACTTATTTTTATGAATGATTAGTGACATATTTACGTTGGGGATCAGTTTAAAATTTAAAATTTAATAGCTTCTAATAAGGTTATTTTTACATGTAAGCTGTCCTTTCTTACGAAATACACTTTCATAATTGACTTTTGTGCCCGCTATTTCTCATGAGTTTTGAGTTGGTTAGGTAACTTTGACGTTTCGCCACAAGAGAACGCTACAGTCACTCTCGAATGACAGCACATAATTTTTTTTTAGACGTAGACACGTTGTTTTATGTTCAAGAGTTATTTTAGCGAATTAGGACTGTATTCTGAACCTACCATTTTGCTGGTAAAACCTATGGAAAATCTGCGATGTATTTTAACATGAAAAGTTTTAAAATTAAAAGGCCAGTCTATATTAGAAGTTGAGAACTGTTACATTTTCTAAATATAAAATAGTAGATTTTAAATAGTACATAATAGATATAAAAACGATAGGTGAATAGTAAAACATAAAAACGATGTATGAAGATCTACTTGAAAATACAAAAAAAGGTGGAGCTAATAAGGATTATTTTTTTTCAATTCATTATTTCATTGGCGAAAGTGTTGGTCTGTTAAATCGCAAAAAATGCTCTGTTTAAATTAAATAACATCAGCCCTAACAAAATACCGATGTCCAAAAACGCGGAAATCTCCTCCCTGAGCTAAGTAAAATAAATATAAGAAATGTAGAGGAATTTGAAAATAAGTTTACAATGAGAAATAAATACAATTTTTGAAATCATAATAGCAAGAGACTACAGCAATACTTAAAGCACTTTTGGGAAAGCTACACTCATTAGAATTGCACTCGTTGTGTAACGTGTGCCCCGCCGGAAGTATTTTTTACACTTGAAAACATAGCTGACAATTTTCAATCAATCTTCTATATTACTCATATTAGTTTAATCCAGGTTAACCTCATTTAGAACCAGAATATTTATTTAGTGAATCATTATTTATTTAATTTTGTATTCCTAAGTGGAAGTTACTTAATTTAATTTCTTAAAGAAAAATTATGGTTCGAAGATCATTAAACCAGTGTCAAATTAACACATCTATTATGGAATATTAATGTT
The DNA here is from genome assembly GCA_964019185.1 of Maratus speculifer. Lineage (NCBI taxonomy): Eukaryota > Metazoa > Arthropoda > Arachnida > Araneae > Salticidae > Maratus > Maratus speculifer. The sequence continues at coordinate 213,091,240 of OZ025291.1, read as the reverse complement.
AGGTTAGTACCTATGTTTGAAACGAAATCAAGTCATAGTTCATCCGAATTTGTCATTGATAATTATAAAAAAAAACGTGTCTAAATGATGTATTTCTAATTTTTATACTGCAGATAAATGCAAAGGATAATTAATTGGAAGTGTAAAACCCAACTCATTTGTAGTTGCTTAGATGTTTAAGACCTTTTAGCTTTAAAAATTAACTTTGGCAATGAAAAAAATCTGACAAGAAAAAAGTGAGGCCAGATAACACTAAGAAAGTTTTGATAATTTCCTTACTTAAATATAATGAAGAAACTGTGGTAATGAAGTTGCCAACTGACTAGTTTTTAAATGATATATATATATATATATATATATATATATATATATATATATATATATATATATTCATAAATTCTTACAAGATGTGCAAATGCCGTAAAGAATAAATTTCTTTTAAAAACCCTCTTTAATTCTAAAACTTAATAATATATCACTGTGTTTTAGTATTTGATTCATTAAAGTTGAATTTCATGCTTTCTTGTCAATTAAGCTATTAATTTTTTATTACTATAAAACATTAAAAAATAAAAGAAAAGAAAAGAAATTTCCTCAAATGTTTTCTATTTTTTCTTTCTATTAATATTCTAATATATTTTTTTCTTAAATAGAAATGCTTTTTTCCCGTTTTCTTCACTGTTTCTTTTTTTATTTCAACTTCCCTTCAGTGTAACCAGTGTTGGGTATGAACGCGCTCACTGAACGAAAACTCACGAGTTTCGCTCACTGTTTGTGAACTTTGAACTGAACTTCGCTCACTATTTTATAAACGAATTTGAACTGAACGGAAACTCAAAAAATAGACGAGTTTGAACGAAATTTACGTTCAAATTTACGTTCAATTTTTTCATAATTTATTTAAAATTTTTCCAGACCTTAGTACACTTTTTCCGTCTTTCAAATGCTATTTAGAGGACTACACGAGCCTCAGGACGGGTTAAGGCTGGATATCACTTCTCTGGATAGTATCCTAGTCTTACTTCTTCTGCAGACTCGGGTCGTGCCGAACCGGACCTGGGCTGTATACAATTTCGCCGAAAATAGATATATAGAGTAAACTCTCTGTACAAGGTGGACTGTGTAAGGCGGAAATATGTCGAAATCGGAAAGATTTTAAAGAAATCGGAAAGAAAGCATAAACATCGCAGCCTACGGCACTTCTGTATAAATGGAGATTATAAACAGACTAAGGTAATTTTTTTGGCCAGAACTCTTCCGTAAGGGTAAATATCAATGACCTGTATAAATGTACTCGGGGTCGGGCCGCTTTCAACTTTTTTTTCCGGGCCGGGCGAAGCTCGGGCCTTGTTTTAAGCTATTATATCGGGCCGGGTCGGGCCTTGTTTTTAGCTACTATATCATGCCGTGTCGAGCCTTGATTTTAGCTATTATATCGGGCCGGGTCGGGCCGCTAAATTTTCTCTACGAGTCGGGCTGGGCTCGGACCAAAATTTTTATTTTAATATCGGGCCTGGAAATTTCCGTCCATGCATACCTCTATCTTACATATCGAATAATCAAATAATTAGTTCACAAAATTTTGTAAATTTGGACAATAATATCCAGACATAAAAAAGTGAACTTTTTAGTGAACTTCGTTCACTTTTACAAATGAGTTTGATTTGAACGAGTTCGCTTGAAAATTTTTGAATTTGAGCGTGAACTTAAATCCCTTTTCAGAAATTGAACGTGAGTTTGAGTTAGTTCGTTTATTTTGTGAACGTGCTCAACACTGAGTGTAAAATATAATATACACGTCTTTAATCAGAAATCACAAAGACAAAATTTCAATAGAAACTGCATCTTAAAATCATTGCAGTGCATAAAGTTTTTCTGTTTCCTATTGCTATCTTGTAATAAATGATAAGGTTATTTTCTAAACATTTTGCGTTTTCTGGGTAAATATGCTTTCAAATGTCTTTCTGAAGTAAAACAAATATTTTTTTCGGATAACAATTAAAGTTAAAAAGTGTACATTAAATATGAAGTCTTTTAAAATTTATTTTTTAAAATGCATGTTTACATATTTATTATTTAAATGCGAACTAAAATAATAGCAATAAAAATATGCAAAGCTTCAAATAAAATCCGAAAAACAAAGTATGTGTAAATAAACTATTTAGAAATATTTTCAAATAACTGCATTTTACACAAACAAGGGAATTCCTTTACCAAGGATTTACTATTCGTTATTTCACTATTTCAATTTATCTTTAAGAAAAAAAACACATAAATATATTTCTTCACAGTCATATTTGTCATTTGACTATTTCTAATTTATTATTTCAGTATAAAATTTATAGATATACACTTTATTGCTATTAATAAGTGGACACTTGCGATTTTAGACATTTTGTTATGTATCTACAAAAGTAAAAAAGGAATCATTCTAAAACTCCAAGTTTGAAAAAATAATAATACTACAAGTGATAAAGTTTTGCGAAGATGATTTTTTTTCTCGAAATGCTAGAGAAGACCGTCAACAAATTCAAAAATCAACGAAAATCTTTTGGATAACCCTGTCTAAACTAATAAAGTAAAAACTTTCAAACTTCAGATTATGATTAAGTAACTTATTGTAATAAACTGTATTCATTTTTATGAGGATAGCATGTATACTCGTGGAAAAATGAAGATTTTTATAAAAGTCCCAAATTTTGCCAATTTTTTTGTTTATAATTTGCAGAGATCTTAATTAAAAAACTGTTCAATTTAGAATATATGACAAACAGCATTGTTCATAATACCCTATGATTAGAATTAAAATATAATAAATATTGTATTAACAATTAGCAGGTTTGCTAAATAATGTTTCACAGTGCATGCCTGAACGTAATCAAAATATAATTTACAAGATATGCTAGTTAAATGCATCGAGCAACTTTTGTGAATGTTTCAAAAATATAATTTAAAAATTCGGAAATTTATCGTCGATACAATGAGCTCAAAATCCGTTACTTGCAAAGTGAAGCAAAAAGACGAAAGTTTGTATTCATATATCCATTAATTAGTGTCAATACAGCATATTCACGTACAATTATAATCAATTTGTGTCAATAAAACCTTTTCTTAAAAAATTATGTAATTAAAATTTATATACTGTCCCACGGTTGCATAGGTTATATTTAGTAAGGTTTTCCTGTTACACTGATAAGCAAGACAAAAAAAAAAGTTACGCTTTTCTACGATTAAAATTGAACGAATAAAAGCTGTTTAAAGTAAAAGCATATTTTTTCTGTAAATTAGGAATTATTCACAAATCTAGTAGAGATGTAACTTCTTCAGATATATTAAAAAATAGTCGAAAGTAAAATTAATATTACAATGTAAATTTGAAATATGTAATCCTTCTACATTATTCATGCAAAATATACTCTTTGTAATAAACATATAAGATAAAAACAGAATTTTTGTTAAAGAAGATTTAAAATTAAAAGCTTTGATTCTTTAAAAAAGGTAAAAATACTATAGAATGTTAAAAGATTATACTAACCTGTAAAAGATGGTTTATGTCATGCTTTTTTTTAGCTTTTCACAATGTATTCTTATGTATTCTGCACCACTTAATCCATTATCTTACTTTTGTTTTCATCGTGTAAATATTTTTTACAAATCTTAAATTTTAAAGTTAAAAAAAGGAAAAATAGCGAAAAATAGCGAAAAATAGATACGATACAATTGACGTGGTTGTTGTGTTTTTAAATATTGATGATTGAAGTTTATGTACTTTTTATCTCTTCGTTTTTAACTATCACGTCAAGATTTTCCACAAGTTAAAAAGTTCATTGCTAAAATCGAACCTCCTTCCCATTTCATCGGAGTCATCAGATGTTTAGCTGTAAAAATTCTAGTATAAGGCAAAAAATTGAAAAAAATATTGAATTAAATCATATTAAATATATATATATATATATATATATATTTACGTCTGATTTATAAATTCAAATTTTCGCTACCTTTTAATTTTCACGCTTACGATTTGCAAAAACATTCTAACGTGATAATTAAAAATGAAGGTCATTTTCACATATAGTGCGAAAAAGTATCTAAAAATCAACTCTGAAAAGTTAAAAAACACTGCTAGTTTCTCTATGTTGTAATATTCGATTGTTGTATTCTGAAACTTTGAGAATTTATAATTTGCGAAAAATCTTGACATGATGGTTAAATATTAAAGCATTTTTTTGGATTTAGTGATAAAAAAATACATAATAGTTAAAAATCACAACCATCGCAGTCTTATATTATCAGATCTAAAGCTTTTCCTTAAGCTTCTTGGCGTTAATCTCTCCAAAGTTTTCGTGTTATCCTGTAAAATAAGTATGAATGCAAGGTAACTACCGAAAATCATAACAGTATTCGATTGTCATTGGATTTACATAAGCATGTAAAATTTAATCTCGATCGGATACATGAAATTTTGTTAAAGTTCGAGTGCAAATTTTAATTGGAAAAGCATACATACGATCGTTGAAGTTAAATAAAAAATTTAAAAAATAACATAATTATTACCAAAAGAAAAAGCCTCAAATTCTTACAAAATAACGACCCACCTGTGGCTGAGAGGTTCTGCTCTCGAAATTGATTGACGGCAGGTGATTTTTTCGAACCCAATTGCGGCCGTCGGCCTAATCATTCTGGAGTTTTTCGTGGGTTTTTTTTACGAACTTTGGATTTTCTTGCATAAATAAGGTCTAAGTTCCCTTAGAAAGACCCCATGGACACCTTATCCCTTAGGGCTCATATTTTTCATGTTGATAACTGGCCGTCATAAACGCAACCAAACTTACAAAATAAAGTATATGTTAAAATACAATTATTTTATCCAATCTAAAACTTAACAAAATTAATTCAATCGTACGATTTTTTTTCAGAACGTAAATACTCATGAAATAAGTTCCTTAATTATATTTAGCACTTGACATCTCTCAAAGCAAGCCAAGCTCATTTGTGATCACGTGCAAAAAAGTGGTATAAGTCATACATTTTTAAAGTTTCATAACTCGATCAATTTTAGAGTTATATGACCGGAACTTCCTTTATCTTATTTGTCAGTGTAATGAAAAACATTTACTAAACATAACTTATAGGATCGAAAAGCCATATACTTATGTAAATTTGATATTTTTTCAGATATGTTTTTATTAAGCCAAATCATTTTTAAAAAGTTTTCTTACCTAATTTAAAGCATTTTCGTAATTGAATCTTTAAGTCTAGGACTGATGGTTAACAATTGGCAATTGGCTACAGTTAAGAGGGGACACCATGTATATTAAGGTTTTTATTTATTTGGAATGCGAGTGGGTCTTTTGAAAAGTTCTTCATAAAGCTTAAAATATTCAGGAAAATCCTTTAATTTTCTTCCGAATTATTATTAATATTATTATTTCTTTGTGACAAATATATTGCCATAATCTATATTGTGGCCCTTGAATACTGTTTAAAGAGCAGTTTAAAAAAATGTGTTTTAAGAAATAAATCCCCGAAGTTTCAAGATAAATGTTTGAAGATTCAGAAAGTTTAAAGATAAGGAAGTTTTCATATTTGACAAAATGTTGGCTTGTTAAAATGTATATTTATACCGTTAAAGTTTCGTTTTTAAGTTTAGTTCCTCTTAAAAATATTTAACTTTTTTAAGTAAGATATTTTGTTTACATAATTTTTATAGAATATCACATCCTTTTACAATTTAACTGAAAATGAATTTGAGACCACTTATCGTGATAAAAAGGGGAAATGAAGATGAGTAAAGGATTTAAATGCATGCAAAGTTGTTAAATGTTTGATGTAAATGAAAACGATTTTAAAATGGACACACATTCTCTGTCAATTGAGCACAATTTTAAATTATTCCGGTTAAAAAAATTCGTAAAGCATGTTTGCTTTTTAATAAATGCAATGCGAAAGTGCATGAGTTGATATAGTTAGTTATCCGATTCAATAAAGAAATTTCTAAAACATTACTTTTATTTAAGCAAAAATAGCGTACTTCCCTTTAAAGCGGTCGGGACACATTTTAAAATATTGTTTATTTATTGAGTTAAAATTTTGAATTTTTTGGTGATCGTTAATCATATCACTTATAAACAAAATCGCATGGTAAAACTTCTTATTTATAAATATAAGTAAATAAATAAATAAATAAATAAATAAATAATATATATATAATAATTTACTTTTTAAAATTATTAAAAAGGTGGGGTAGTTAAAAGTCGTTGTAACTCGAAATATTGCTTGTAGAATTTAAATTTTTTAAAAATTTAAATAAATATATTTAAGCATTAAGTTTGATTCAAAAAATTTTTAAATGTTATTTTAAATAAAAATTAAAAATATTTAAAAAAAAAAGTAAAAAAACGTAATTTTTTTTTAAATTACATTTTAAAAAGTAAATACTTTTTTTTCAAATTTTCTGTATTAAAATTAAAGTAAAACAAGTAAAAATGAATGTTCGAAGTTTGAACCATCATCTTAAGTGGTTTTTGTTCTATAACAAGTTAAGTAAGAAAAATTGTGAAAAAATTCATCATGAAATATAACGCATTTTCGCAAAGAGTCGTTTCCATAACGAGTATTATTTGAAAATTAGATTTTGGGAGAAAACCAAAACATAAAAATTACCATCTTCTTTAACAATTGAGGTAGAAACATGATTAAATCGTCATTTTAATCAGATTAAATTAAAATAAATAAACAAAATGCAATAAAATGTTTTTAGAAAACATGAAATTTTTGTGTCCCGGACCCCCCTAATTCCCGAATCAATTTTCCAAAAATTTAATGTAGCACAGAAAAAAAAGCCTTTAATTACTAGACTATACCCCGGAGCGAAATTCTTAATGGAAACGGTTCTCTGAATAAAGCAATTTACATTTTGAAGCCCTGGGTTATCCATAATGCGTCCTTACACATTTATTATCTTAATTAAGAAATAATGAAAGTGAAACAATTATAGTATTAGTGTATGGAAAGCATCCTACGATGTATTTCCCTCAAAATAAATAGGGTCAGGAGGGGTAATTACGACCAATTTGTACATTTTCAGCATTGTTATTTTTTTTTACTTGTTAGCATTTAGAAAAATGGTGTTTTTAGTATACAGGAAGTAACTTTGGCCCTTTAAGAACACTTCTTAAACGTTTTAATGTCCATAACCCTTCTTTTTTTAAGTTAAAAGATGGTTATAATTAACCCTTAAAAAATTCATAATCACAAAAATTTGGGTAATTAAGACCACTAGAGGAGAAATTATGACCACTATATTTCCTCTTTTTACTTGGCTATAAATATTTATTTGGTGTAATGAAGACCATTAGAACTCCAAACTGACAAATCCGTTTACTAAAAATTTGAGTAGATTTTCAAATTCCTATTTGTATATTAAAAAAAAATGCTTCAGATTTGCGATAAAGATTCTCTAAAATGGAGAATACATTATGAGGTTAACACCTAAGCATGAAATAAAATTTTACCATACACAATTTTCTCAATTATGGGTGTAATCATAATTACCCCCACCTGGCTCTATATCCTTTTTTGCGTTTAGTTAGTTTAGTAGAATGTATTTGTAAATAGAATTTTAAGTTATGATTGAATTTTAGTAAAACATAATATTCAAATGTTCTACTTTCAGAAATACTGATTATCTATTGATATCATTAATTTTTAATTTGATAGAATGGAAAAATTAATTAAGGGAAATTGCTTTTATTCAAAGGAGATTTTGTTGCTTTTTTATGTTTATTTTGATTCAATTTATATAAAAAAAAATTATCTGTTCTAGTAGAAACACAATCAAATATTTTCTAAATTTCGCAATCTAAAATATACGTTCTTTATGAATAGACAGTTTATTTTCGTAAAAATGATATTTCCTCTAAATAAAAAAAAATTCTTTGAACTTTATTTTAAACTAAGATATTATTTGCCGATATTTGCATAAGCACTATTATTTCATGAATACATACATGCATAGAAATTGTACAATACTCCAAGTTCTTTTATTGTTTATTTACATAAACTGTCTTACATGAATATAACATTTTTTACTTCTTCATATGTGAATCAATATCACAAAAGTATGTTTAACTTCTAAACTTTAATATTTGTTCTTTGTATGTTATTGAAAATCTATAAAAATGACAATAAACGAGAGAGGAGCCATTAATGGTAACAAAAGAGCTTATAATTTGAAAACATCTTCTAGATGGTGATTTTTGAAGAAATTGTCTAGCCAATTACAGAATTTTAGATAAAGGTATCATTTGTGCTGTCCAGATCGGCTTCAGTTTCTAAAAGTTGTCGAGACATTTCGAAAAGTTTTTAAAGACTGTAGATCGTTTTATATTTTTGACACGAAAAACATGTCAAGAATATTTTCTGAAACCATTTTACAGTAAAATCTAATAACAAATAATTGTATCGAACGTGAAAATAATTTATAAATCGAAAATACTTAAACCGATATAAACATATTAATATTAGTATATAAGTTAATTCAAGATTGATCCGTTTTTTACTTACTTTTCAGATAATAGGCATGTCTTTTGAAAAAAATGTATGATGGAATAAATTAACGACAATTCTCAAAAAAGACATTTACGAATATTTTGTTAACATTAAATCATGATCGAAATTTCAAAACGGTGCGTTAGCGAAAATTCAATTTTCATGAATGCGAATTTTTTGTTACTTCTCAAGAATCACAAATTCCTAAAATATTTGTACTAGATATAATGTAGAAACTAGTTTGCTAATTCGACTTTATGTTTGTTACAACAGTGAATTTGAACTAAACAATTACTATATTTAAAAAATCTACAATATTTCTAGACATATCTTAGAGATAAATTGTGAGACTCCCAACACTTTTAGAGTGTTATAAAGAAAAATTAGAAAATCTGTGCGGTTTATATTTTGAAAATTTTATTCAGATGCAACTTTCAGTAAATGAAATGTTTAATCTAACACAAAATATTGCTTGAAAAAATACATAATATCAACTTCTGTTCTTGAAAATCCAATTTATTTTCATTATATTTTTTACAGATTAATTTTATTTAAACATTTATGAAATGAAAACTACTGGGCCAAAAATTACCAAACTAGAAAATTGGTTTCTCTTTCTTAAAAGAATTCCAAAAAAGCCATTACTAAAATGAAAATAGATTGTATGTTGCTTTTCAGGATAATGGATTAGGCTTTTTGAAGACATGAGTTTATATGCAAATTCAAAATAGCTTATAAATGGATTATTACAAAAACAGTGCTACCTTACAAATTTATACAAACAGCTTTTCAAGAAAGAACCTAAAAAAAAATAATCGCATTGCACAATATTTTTACATGATTAACACGTTATAAGTTGTCAATTAAGGATATATTCTTCTTAGTGATTGTTTAATTACCGCAAGTAAACTATGAATTATCTTTGAAAGATTGAACCATTCTCGTAAAATGCACTTATCAGTGCTTCCAGCTACACTGTAAAAAAATTTGGTCTAAAACCACGGTGGTTATACGTCAACTTTGTGACACTTCCTTTTACCGTAATTTAACTGCACGGTATATATACTGTAAAAAACTTAAAGTACATGTACCGTAATTTAACTGGCCATAAATTTAAATATTTTGTAGTATATGTACCGTAAAATATTTAAAATATACGTACCGTAATTTAACTGGACGGTATATGTACCGTAAAATATTTAAAGTACATGTACCTTAAAAAATATTCTTACAGCATATGTACCGTAAATTAAATATATGGTATACTGGCTTTTGCCCGCGGCTTCGCTCGCGTTAAATACAACAAACTATGTAATCGACCTTTTAAAAACTCATAGAATTATTGAGGGATAAGTGGAAAAAAAATTACTTATTATTTTTATATATATTTACTTTATACAGAAAACAACAAAACCAATTCACGAAACAAAACTAAATCCAAAACCAAAGCGATTGTCCTATTCTTTAAAAGACTCAACTTTTGCTTTAAAGTTTTAGGGGAATCCCGAGGGGGGGGGGGGATAATTTAATCCCATTCCCATTTCGACATATATTAACAATACCAACGAACATACATTGTTATTATTTACAATATGACATTCCAGTTAATAATTTATAAGGTCTTTTGGCAGCCAAATTAACATTTTTACATTGAAAGATATTTAAGACAATATTGAAACTAATTTACATACAATACTTAAATGAAAACATTAAATAATTAATATACAATCAAATGTTGGATGCAAGTAATATTTTTCTTGGCTTCCATTATTTTATTGCTTTGGATTAATTGTTTTGGATTTATTATTGTTTTGGATTTATTGTCAGCGATTTACGATATCGCTGTCATTGACATGCATTAGATATAATCACTTAATATATAAGGCACAATGCTACATTATGAGCATTAAAATATTAATATAGTACTAATGATCTTAACATCAGTATTTTTCACATATTTCATATATATCACGATTATCAATTGAAATTATGTTTTATGTTAATCAATATTTACAGATAGCTATATAATAAACTGTAGAATAAACTATATTAGCTAATGAAGCAGTAATTATTTGACTCTTCTTAAAAATACTCGGAAAACATGTAAGTGGGGGGGAATTAAGATCTTACTAAAGAAAAATATATATCCGATAAGCACATTATAAATTAGAATGAAACATAAAGAAAAAAACCAACTGTCCCATTCTCTTCCACTATCTCCTTTTTATTTAACGGAACACTGAGAGCACACAACGTTATCTTGTTTCAAAAACCTATCAGCGCCATCTATGAAGTTTCGGAACGCTCCATACAAACTTCCACCCCCCATTTTAGGGAATTGGGGTTAGAAAGAGACAAAAGGTAGCGTATGACACTCTCCATCCCTTCAAATATCCCCACTTGAAAAAAATCACGTCAATTCGTCGCTATGTTTTTAGGGGTGCAGTCGTAAAAATAACAGAGGATATACATTCTAAGCAGAGGGTATACGCTCAAGGCACAGAGTATACCCTAGAATGTGTATACTATAATCTTTCATGAAAAACAGAGGGTATCCTGTGCTCCCTTAAAAAAATCCAGAGGGTATATGGCGTATACCCCCGTATATCCTCCACTACATTCCTGTCCGTTTTGCCGTGAAAGATGGACAAACAGACACAAACACACACTTTCCCATTTATAGAATTAGTATGGACTGATAAAGAAAAATATATATCGGAAGAATACAGAATAAATTAGAATGAAACATAAAGAGAAAAACCAAGTATCCCATTCTATTCCACTCTCTCCTTTTTATTGTACGGAAAGCTGAGAGCACACAACGTTATCTTGTTTTAGAAACCTGTCAGAGCCATCTATCGGAATCCATGAGTAACACTTTAGCTTTTTACCTTGAAGTTTCGGAACGCTCCATGCAACCCCCCCCCCCAGTTTAAAAAAAGGGGGGGAGGTAGAAAGAGACAAAAAGTAGCTTATTAAGTAAGTAAAAAAGAGTATAAAAGTAGCGCGTCTCCATCCCTTCAAATATCTCCCCTTAAAAAATCGCGTCAATTCGTCGCTCCGAATTGCCGTGAAAGACGGTCAAACATACACACTTTCCCTTTTGTAATATTTATAAGGATGTACCGTAAAAAATATTTATACAGCACACATACCGTATGTTAAATATACAATATGTATACCGTAAATTAAATATATGACACATGTATCGTAAAAAATATTTATACAACATATATACCGTAAATTAAATGTGTGGTATATGAATCGTAAAAGCATTTGCAATCAGTATGTGTACCGTAAATGAAATATATGGTGTATATACCGTAAAAATACAGCATGATCCAAAAAAAAACCTCCCACATTTGACAGGATAAAAACAAAAACGACTCCAATGAGAAACTTATTTGTTAAAAATATAGAATAAGTATGACAAGAGTTTAAGATGACTATTTGTCAGAAATGACGTCAAGAAAGTGTCTTCCATTGCGAGCAATATACAATTTAAGGCGATGTCTGGAATCTATCATCACGAATGCATCGTCTTGTGGGAGAATTGCTACTCTACCTGAATTACTCTCTTGAGGTGAGAATGAGTGTAGGTCTTGTCTCAAGATTGTCTCAAGCAAAGGTAGCAGCTTCCACAAGACATAATATGTTAGGTGATGATATATTTCAGATATTGTCTAGATATTTACATCGCTTATAATGAACAACACTTACCAAGCATCATTTCTAAAACATAGTCATTTTAAACTCTTGTCATACCAATTCTATATTTTAAAACAAATAAGTTTCTCTTTACAGTCCTTTTTTGTTTTATATTATCCTGTCAAATATGGGATATTCTTATGTGTTATTCTGTAATCAGCAGGCCCGTAGCCAGGATTTCCTTTCGGAAGGGGCTCAAATTTGGAACTTTCCCTGATCTTATAAAAGTAATTTGTATAATTTACAACAAAAAAATTTAAAATAATCCAGACTTAACCTAAAGTATGATCCGCCGAGTGACACTTGATAACCATGTCAAATATTGTTATTTCGTATTTAATTTTTTTCAATTTCCGTTTCAATTTTTGACTTTTAAGAGTACTTCCAATTTCCAAACCGGTTCGGAAACCGGAGAGTTTTTAGGAAAAAACTTCCGTGAAACTTATAAAGCACAAACTTACGATGTTTGAAATGAGTCTTAAATATCCTATGAGAAAAACATTAAAAAGTATTGAAATGCAAGCAAGTAATAAGAATATATTTAAAACACAGAATTAATATTAGCGTGCGAGAGTCTGACATTGCGAGTGCGAGGCGTTGAAACTATTAATCCATAAATGAAATTAATTATACGCATTATCTTTTTCAAAGAAAAATTATTTGCTACAATCATATGTAATCATAAAACTTATATTTGTATTTCACATTCTCTGATTATAATAATTATAAATGATACTCTTGGTGCAATAAATTGCTAGTGCAAAAGAAGCAATCATCATAACTTCTTCTTAGCCATGATGCTGATTAACTTATCAAGATCTACTGGAATGCCCCAATGAATAAATATCATTGCAAAGCTACTCAGTCTCTCATCGGCCATAATGCTTCAAGACAAGAATTTAATTATTTTCTTTGTCGAGAAAGATATTTTAGCACTGACTGTTGTTGTTAGGCTTTCAATGAAGATTGTCAGCAAGTGTTTGATATTATTGTAGCACGTCACATTACATCACTAAAACTTTTAGGATCTCTGTGTTAGTGCCAACATTAGCAATTTGTTTGCACCCTAATTCATTCCAGCTTTCACTTGCTACATTGACATTTTATCCTGAAAATATTGCGACTCTGGGGCCTCGCTAAGGGGGGGGGCGGGAACAGGGGGGGACCCTCCCCCCCCAAAACATTCGTAAATGTTGTTACACTTGGCAAATTTAACTAAAATTTTAATAAAAATTTTAGTACATTTTCTATTTTTGATAGAATTTGCAAAAGTTACAACTCTAGTTGGAAATATTATTAAACTTTTTACAAATAAGAACTGTATTACATTCTCTAAGTGTGGTAACTTGGCAAAATTATAAAACGAGTTGGCAAATAGGAAAATTTGACTTGGAAATTTAAGGTCTTCTCCCCCACCAATAAAAAGTCTTAGCGATGGCCGTGTTGCGACTGATTCAATAATTTGTTTGCTTTTTCCCACTGAAGCAAATCTTGGAAGATGTAATTGAAAATCTCTCAGAATGCCTTCATTAGAAATGAATCGATCATTTAAAATTTGTATAAGACTTTCTGACGGCGAATAAAGACCGTGATATTGTAATACTCTTCAGCGGATGTAATTTGAGAGTTTGTACGTGGCGTCTGTCTAAATGTTAGTTTCGGTATCTTTAATTCAGTCAGAAAAATGTCTTGCCGAAGTTTTTATGCACAATAAAATATCTCACAAAAGATTTTTACTGCATTTTGCTCTATATTTATGTAAAACAATTCGGACATCCTTAGCATGAATTACAGCCGATATCATGTCACGAGATTTTTCTTGAAGAACTTACTATGACTTTGTCAGACAGAAAAACTGACAAACAGACAGATTTGTGGGAAAATCATTCTTTTCCCTGACTGCGAAAAAAGGTCCCATTGTTGAAGAAATCTTCCATCTGTTATTCAAAATATTTTCTGAGCTAACGCAACTGTATTTAAGTAGCTCAACAAAAGTTAATATGTTTTTATGCCTCTCGATAAATTTTGTGTCACAAATGCGGAGAAGTCATTTCCTTTTGTTTCTAAGGTATATGATGCAATTGCTTCTTGGAGTGATAAATTTGCCTTTAGATGATTTTTAAAAACTTTTGTCACTGCTTTAACAAGTCCATGATACTTTCGGATGACGGGAATTAACATGTTGTTGGACAACACAAGATTTAACCGATGACTTTTACAGCAAATGTATCTAATTTTTGGATATTCTGAAGAATTTTAAAATGGATTCCGCTAACATGACCAAACTTATTGACTGGTTCATACGTCTATGTGACGCATTTATACATGTCAAAACATACTTCACCACAATATTGTAATATTATTTTTCTCGAATTTTTGGAAAAGAAGACATTTAATGGAATAAAAACCTAAAAAAAATTCGGATTTGTGAATTTTTTTTTAATAGGTGTCATATCTAACACAAAGGGCGAGCTGTTCTGCCCTTGAAATGTCCATAGTTTCATCAGCAATTAAGCTAAAATAAATCGCATTATTTATTTTGATAATTAGAAATTCAGTAACTGTATTCGAGAATATTTGAATGATTTCATTCTAAATGTATGGGGTGAAGTGAATAGCATTTCTACGGATATTTATAATATCTCGTTTCAATTTATTCTTTCCAGACTTTTCTCAAAACTTAAAAGAGCTCTTAGCTAACAGTCTTTTTTATAATTTCTTCTTTGCCTGAAGCTCTTTGAATCCAATAATGAAGTACCGTAATTCCGTGTAGATAAGCCGCAGCTCAAACAATTCGGTTTCGACCCACAAATTTTCCAAAATAAAATGTAACATTTTGTATCGCGGTATATATTTATCTTAAATTACTGAATGAATTTTCTGGGTCGAAAATGAATTGTTTGAGCTGCGGCATATCTACACGAAATTACGGTAGTAACTTTCTATTTTCCTGAAGGAATCTAAAATTTGTTTGCTAAAATAACATACGGTTTGGGATAATCTAATTGTATATGTTTTAAGAAAAACATTTAGCCTATTTTCAATGTCTGAAACATGTAGAAACTAGTTTTGCTAATTTTTTGTGAGCTTTCTTTATTTTTCGTGAAAAAACAAAAAAAAAATACAGAGTTTACAATAAATGTGTTTTGGAATGAGTAAAAAGAAAAAAATATATATACTATTTCTGAATTTTTTATCCATTTCTCTTATTTTTGTTTCTTCTCTTTACAATTATTGGAAAATTTTATGACTGTATGGAAAACAAGTTGGAAATTGCACGTGAAGCGTAGCTAATGAGGTGCGTTCGTACGATAACGAAGTTTTAAAAATATTACTCTCAAATATCAATCTCATAAAATTGCAAATAGTGAATTACAGTTAAAACGCTCATCAAACAATATTCTCCCTATACCATTTTGTAATGGAATATTTTTGTGTGGCTTTGTAAATCAATAACAAATGTTCTGTGCACCAAAAGTTATCTAAAATGTATGTTATAATATTTACTTTATAGTTGCATATGTTACAGGCCAAACCCGATTTTAGGCCAAACTAGATTGGCCTAGTCCAAACTAGTCTATCCTAACGCCCATCGGATAAACTAGTTTTTCCTAGGCCAAACTAGTCTATCCTAACGCCCATCGGATAAACTAGTTTTTCCTAGGCCAAACTAGTCTATCCGAACGCCCATCGGATAAACTAGTTTTTCCTAGGCCAAACTAGTCTATCCGAACGCCCATCGGATAAACTAGATTTTCCTAGGCCAAACTAGTTTGGCCGAACGGTCATTAGGATGAACTAGTTTAGCCTGTTATTCATTGGTTTGAACTAGTTTATCCTAGGCCGAACTAGATTGTCCTAGGCCAATTCAATTTGGCGTGATTTTATTGAATTTAAAGACCGCCACGGTGCCAACTTTCTTGTTTTGATCTAATTTAGCCTAGGCCGATGCAATTCGATGCGATTTTAGCTCACAGACTATCAAGGCCTGAGAGCTAATGTGCTCGCAGATTCTGTGTGTGTGTACGTAACCATGTACGTACGTATGTACATACTTATGTACGTACGTATGTACATACTTATGTACGTTCGTATGTAGGACTAATATAACGGACTAATGTGTAACTAATATAACGCGAGCACTCTGGTGTTGGAATTTGGACGCGATTTAGTTCAAGCCAGCCGGCTTCGCCCGCTATCGGGCCCCTTCTTTTATATAAAATCTTGAAACGGACGTATGTTGAAGCGAACGAGCTTCGAAGTGAAAAAAACATGATGATAAATATTTAAGAAAAAGGATTTTGCATCGAAATACCACTATTTTCTAATAGTAATTTTTGTAAAAATGTTATATTCTTGCTGGAACTTTTTGAAACTTTGTGATAGTTTATCGCATATGATATAATTTTATAAAAAAAAAGAGTTACATTTCGGCGTGAAAGAGGATGTGGTTGCGAACAAAATCAGGAAATATAACGGAAATTCTATGTTTTAAAGCACCGCGACCTCAAGTAACACATCTACTAATAGGTTGTTTAACGGAGTTTCATTCAAATACAGTTTTGTTAATAATAGAGTACGCTCCCTGGTGTTGGAATGAGGAACTAATATAACGTGGCTTAGTTAAAATTTGCTGTCTTCGCCCGCTATCGGACTGGCGTGGGAAGCGGGGATATGGTTCGAATTTCGTTCGCTTCGAGGTTCTTTCGAAAAGGAGGGTTACATTCGGTGGTGCGTGCTCAGCATGCTTGCTACGATTTAAATTTTGTTCGCTTCAAAGTTCATTCGAAAAGGAAGAGCGCATTCGACAGTACGCGTGCAGCACACCTGCTATACGCTGCCGCAGTCTTGGGGACGCGGCTGAAGAACTAATGCACGAAATTTAATAAAAAATTATATTCAGGTAGTCTCTGATTTAAATTGATGCTGATTAGTTTTTGGTGTAAATCGTTCATCAGGTGGAGTACTGTTTGGCATTTTTTACGATTTACGCATCAGCTTTATCTTAATAGCTAATACAATCAAATTTCCATCGAACTTTAGATACAGTTCGTCCTTGACATGAGTTGGTGTTGTTTTTATTTTGAAGTAAATCACTCAACATGGCTATGATATGCTGCATTTTTCACAATTTTCACAATAGCTGTATCTCAAGAACTAATAGATGGAATTTAATAAAAATTTATATTCAGATAGTCCCTGGTATAAATCAATACTGATTACTTTTTCATGTAAATAGTTCAACAGATGGCGCTTCTAAAGTGCGTTTTTACTGATTTGCATTAACACTATTTCAATAACTAATTTACGGATTTTCATCAAACTTGAAACCAAACTTGGCCAAACTAGTCTATCCTAAGGCCCATCGGATAGACTAGTTTTTCCTAGGCCAAACTAGTCTATCCTAACGCCCATCGGATAAACTGGTTTTTCCTAGGCCAAACTAGTCTATCCGAGCGTCCATCGGATAAACTAGTTTTTCCTAGGCCAAACTAGTCTATCCGAACGCCCATCGGATAAACTAGATTTTCCTAGGCGAAACTAGTTTGGCCGAACGGTCATTAGGATGAATTAGTTTAGCCTGCTATTCATTGGTTTGAATTAGTTTATCCTAGGCCGAACTAGATTGTCCTAGGCCAATTCAATTTGGCGTGATTTTTTTAATCTAAAGACCGGAACGGCGCCAACTTTCTAGTTTTGATCTAATTTAGTCTAGGCCAATGCAGTTGGACGCGATTTTAGCTCACAGACTATCAAAGTATGAGAACTAATGTGCTCGCAGATTATGTGTGTGTTTATGTAACCATGTACGTATGTATGTACGTATATACGTACGTATGTACGTAATGCGATAACTCCTGATAGAAATATCCAATTTGCTTCAAAATTTGGACATAGATTTATCCTGATAACGAACTTTCCTGATTAGTTTCAGGGGTTCATTGGATAAGAATAAGGGAAGGGGAACAAAAGGCTAAACCGCACCCCCCCCCCCCCACACACACACACACACACTCCTTAATTTCGTTAAATCAGTTTTCATGCAAAAGTATCAGATTTTATTAAAATTTTAGGTACAATATCAGTTTGATAAGGTACATCCATGATTAGTTGTGGGTGTTCATTGTTTACATATAAAGAAAGGAGGGATGGGGGGTAACACTCTTAATTTATGTAAATAGATTTTTCAGGGATAATTTACCGATTTGTTTCGAATTTTGGATGTAGGTTTCTTCTGATAAGGCGTTTACCTGATTAATTTTGGGGGTTATGAGTTTAAATATAAAGATAGGGCGGATTATTTTTTCAATCGGATAGAAACTTTTGGTTTTATGAAAGATTTTTAATTCGTAATAGATATTGGTTTTCACACACATCACTTCACGCGAAATTGTTCATATTAAAAAAGTAAATATTCGAATCCTTTTAAAAATAAGAAAGAGCTTAAATAAAGCATGACACTTGAAATTTAATATACGGCGGGGAGGTAGAGTAAGGGGATGCTAGATTTTTTTAAAAAAGCTCAGCGTTTTTTAAAGTTTTAGCTGCTAATTAAATATTACCAATTTTGTGAAACTTTTTGAAACATAATATAACATGATGTTAAATATTTAAGAAAAAGATGCCGCTTCAAATACCACTATTTTCTATTAGTAATTTTTGTAAAAATGTTAAATTCTTGTTGGAATTGTTGAAACTTTATGATAGTTTATAACATGCAGTAGCGTAGCTATGTTTTTTGGCACCCGGGGCCAGCAAGAAATTTTGCGCCCCCACCCCAATATAGATATATAACAATTTCTCTCAATTTGGCACCCCTAGGCCTCGGCGCCCGGGGCGGACGCCCCCTTTGCCCCCCCCCCCCTTAGCTACGCCACTGATAACATGTGATAAAGAATTGTATAAAAAGTCCCATTACGAAAGGGAAAGAGGGGGGGGGGGCAAACAAGATCAGGAAATATAACGGAAATTCTAGGTTGATCTATTTGAAACTTTAAGACAGTTTATGACATATGATATAAATTTATAAAAATATATTTCGCATTTAATGCCACTATTGAAGAATAGTGATTTTTTTCAAAAATCTCAAATTCTTGTTTTGAAGCACCGCGACATCGAGTAACATATCTACTGATAGATTCTTTAACGGAGTTTTCTTAAGATACAGTTTTGTTAGTAATAAGACGCGCTCCCTAGTGATGGAATGTGGAACTAATGCGAGCACCCTGGGGTTGGAATTTGGAACTAATACAACGCGATTTAGCTATCTACGAATGTTGAATCGAAAAGAACGAAACATGATGATAAATACTTAAGAAAAAGGATTCCGCATCGAAATACCACTATTTTCTAATAGCAATTTTTGGAAAAATGTTAAATTCTTGCCGGAACTTTTTGAAAAATCCGTAACAACGTCTTTCAAATTCTAATTCAAGCTGAAATTTGATGAAAATCTGTGTATTAATACTATTTCAGATATTTGAATTATCGCAGAAGTCATAAAAAATCTGGATAGAAGCGCTACGTATTGAGCCATTTACTCTAAAAACAAAAGAATATTAATTTATATCAGGGACTAACTGAATTTGAAATTTGATGAAAATCCGTGCATTTCTTCTTGAGATATTGCTATAATCATGAATAATGCCACATAGCAGCGCCGCATGTTGCACGATTTACTCCAAAAACTAAAAAGTACTTTTGTACGTTTTTATATCAAGGACTAACATAATCTGGAGTTTCATGAAAATCCATGCATTAGATCCTGAGATAGAGCTATTGCAATAATCACGAATAATACCGTATAGCGGCGCTACCTTTCAAGAGATTTACTCCAAAACTACAGAATACTAATTTATATCAGGGACTTACTGAATCTAAAGTTTGATGAAAATTCGTGCATTAATTCTTGCAACAAAACTATTTCAGGAATCGGGAAAATTGAACACAACAGCGCCACCTATTGAGCAATTAACACGAATACGTAAAAAGATTTAGTTCATATCACGGATTTACTTAATCGGAAGTTTGATGAAAATCCGTAAATTAGTTATTGAAATAGTGTTAATGCAAATCAGTAAAAACGCACTTTAGAAGCGCCATCTGTTGAACTATTTACATGAAAAAGTAATCAGTATTGATTTATACCAGGGACTATCTGAATATAAATTTTTATTAAATTCCATCTATTAGTTCTTGAGATACAGCTATTGTGAAAATTGTGAAAAATGCAGCATATCATAGCCATGTTGAGTGATTTACTTCAAAATAAAAACAACACCAACTCATGTCAAGGACGAACTGTATCTAAAGTTCGATGGAAATTTAATTGTATTAGCTATTAAGATAAAGCTGATGCGTAAATCGTAAAAAATGCCAAACAGTACTCCACCTGATGAACGATTTACACCAAAAACTAATCAGCATCAATTTAAATCAGAGACTACCTGAATATAATTTTTTATTAAATTTCGTGCATTAGTTCTTCAGCCGCGTCCCCAAGACTGCGGCAGCGTATAGCAGGTGTGCTGCACGCGTACTGTCGAATGCGCTCTTCCTTTTCGAATGAACTTTGAAGCGAACAAAATTTAAATCGTAGCAAGCATGCTGAGCACGCACCACCGAATGTAACCCTTCTTTTCGAAAGAACCTCGAAGCGAACGAAATTCGAACCATATCCCCGCTGCCCACGCCAGTCCGATAGCGGGCGAAGGCAGCAAATTTTAACTAAGCCACGTTATATTAGTTCCTCATTCCAACACCAGGGAGCGTACTCTATTATTAACAAAACTGTATTTGAATGAAACTCCGTTAAACAACCTATTAGTAGATGTGTTACTTGAGGTCGCGGAGCTTTAAAACATAGAATTTCCGTTATATTTCCTGATTTTGTTCGCAACCACATCCTCTTTCACGCCGAAATGTAACTCTTTTTTTTATATAAAATTATATCATATGCGATAAACTATCACAAAGTTTCAAAAAGTTCCAGCAAGAGTATAACATTTTTACAAAAATTACTATTAGAAAATAGTGGTATTTCGATGCAAAATCCTTTTTCTTAAATATTTATCATCATGTTTTTTTCACTTCGAAGCTCGTTCGCTTCAACATACGTCCGTTTCAAGATTTTATATAAAAGAAGGGGCCCGATAGCGGGCGAAGCCGGCTTTCTTGAACTAAATCGCGTCCAAATTCCAACACCAGAGTGCTCGCGTTATATTAGTTACACATTAGTCCGTTATATTAGTCCTACATACGTACGTACATAAGTATATACATACGTACGTACATGGTTACGTACACACACAGAGAATCTGCGAGCACATTAGCTCTCAGGCTTTGATAGTCTGTGAGCTAAAATCGCATCGAATTGCATCGGCCTAGGCTAAATTAGATCAAAACAAGAAAGTTGGCACCGTGGCGGTCTTTAAATTCAATAAAATCACGCCAAATTTAATTGGCCTAGGACAATCTAGTTCGGCCTAGGATAAACTAGTTCAAACCAATGAATAACAGGCTAAACTAGTTCATCCTAATGACCGTTCGGCCAAACTAGTTTGGCCTAGGAAAATCTAGTTTATCCGATGGGCGTTCGGATAGACTAGTTTGGCCTAGGAAAAACTAGTTTATCCGATGGGCGTTCGGATAGACTAGTTTGGCCTAGGAAAAACTAGTTTATCCGATGGGCGTTAGGATAGACTAGTTTGGCCTAGGAAAAACTAGTTTATCCGATGGGCGTTAGGATAGACTAGTTTGGACTAGGCCAATCTAGTTTGGCCTAAAATCGGATTTGGCCTGTAACACATATAAATTTTATTAATTTCGAATGAGTGTAACACCATTAAAGTGCATTTGAAACATTTTTCCCCATTGACCGTAATGTAACGGAATACTTTTGATCGTCCCTGTAATTGATCTATGCATCCGATTATCAAAAAATTTGAAATAACTCGACAAAATTATGTAATAATTATGTATTTTAAGTTTCAAACGATTAAAATGCATTTGAAACTTTTTCCCCATTGACCATAATGTAATGGAATACTTTTGATTGCCCCTGTAATTGATCTATGCATCCGATTTTCATAAAATTTGAAATGACTCGACAAAATTTTGTCATAATTATGTATTTTAAATTTCAAACGATTCGGTTGGGTAGTTTTTGCGTTGTTATATGCGGACAGACAGACGGACGGACTGAGCGACAACAATAGGTGCTACGTATTTACATAATTACGAACGCACCTAATAAAATGAAATGGAAAATGTTTCTCTTCGTGGCATCATCTAAGTGTTCTCTAAGTACATAGCAGTGTCGAATTGACTTGCTTGCCATACTGTAGGCTCATATCGAGTACTTGACTAATCCCCACCAGATTCGAATTGTTCTCACGTTACACTAACTTGTTAATACATCACTTGTTAACACTAACATCAAAACAATCCTCAATTTTAGTTTCTAAACAAGACTTGCAGCCAGAAAAGTTTATAGTATTGGAACTGATTTTACGCAAATCAATTTAAGATTTTAGTACACCCATGATGCTGTTTTGTGATTTTGCAATTAAGAAAAAAGTACGCGCTGGAAAAATTATTTTTGCTATATCATATCATATTTAGTTACTTAAAAGATTCCATTTACAGTCAATAACATTTTTGCTTCCATCTTATTTAACCAATTGACAAAATACTAAATTTTCCGTCATTTAATCCGCAGCTCAAAAAGTTTATTTTACTAGACCCAAAAAATGTATTTGATAAAATTCGCTTTCTTGAACTCAGAGTACACTTCATTTCAATAACTAATTTAAATTTCTGGCTGTAAACTGAGCCAGTGTTCTTGTTTAAATATTTACTATGTCCCTAGACGCAACTCAAAATGTCCTGATACTGACTATAAAAATAGCACCCCCTAATCGTCAGCATATCCGCCTACATCTGTATATTAGCTTTACAATATAATTGAGGTACATTTTATCCAAATACGTGTGCCGACGTGCTAGAAAACTCTCTCGGTGGCGCTATGAAAAACTGCCAAAAAATCCCAACGTAGGGGTATCCATCCCTAAAGTTGATAATTCTGCATAATACAAAGAAAATTTCCCAGACAAACCAGTTACTTTATGCACATTTTCTTTCTATTAAAGATTCAATACAAACAATTCGCAGAAAAGTTGTTTAGTGAAGAGACTAAGGAATGCTACCGTGGCTTTTTTAAAGGTTTCTCCATATCATATTATCGTTTTTCTTCATTCCATTACTTTTCAAAAATACATTCTAATAGTTTATTTTTAATAAAAAGCGTTTTACAGTTATAACATCATTATAAAAGATACTTACTTTAAAATTACATTTTTTCACGCGATTTTACATTATAGGCAGCTATTAAAGTTTTTAGCTTCTTTCCCTATAAAACATATTAACACTGACCGCTCTAAGTTTTCTTTGTATGCGTGAAGATATAGAAAATTAAGAAAGATCATAACATGCAAGTAAATGTTTTATAGCTGTCTTCTAAAGTTAATACGCCATATGCATATTATATTTAATTTTTCTTAGTCAAATTAATCATACGGAATTATTCTTAATTGAACTTTACAGCGCATAAAGATAGTTAAAATTGCGTTTTAAAATGAATTTCTATTTTTAGTGGGAAATACCTATTAAAAAAATATATATATCCAAATGACCGATGTAGTGTAGGATTACTGTAATTGTAATTGAATAAATGGATAGTTTTACAGCTAAAAATGCAATTGATTTTAATGTAATGGAAGATAAAAAGAAACAAAACTCACTTTAATATAATAGAGATAATTTTGTAAAGTCTGTCAAACTTTCGGGAGGGGCTTCAGCCCCCTTAGCCCCCTCCCTAGCTACGTGCCTGGTAATCAGAATCGCCGACTATACATGGTAAGCATGAAGTCTTACTTATTATAAAAATTTATTTCGGCGGAAAATGTTAGATATGTGAGAATACACTTAAATATTTTGATAAAAATTTTAATAAGACCATTTGTAGGTCATCAAGTTGTGCAAAGATATGTATACTGCTACAAAAACAAAAAAATACATTTTTTTTATTTTTTATAAATATTAAATTTTCTGTATTTGTTAAAGAAGTTTTTTTGTCATTTCGTATAGTTGTTGAAAAAAAATTATGGTAAAATGTAACTAAAAACAATGAATTGCGCAATTACACTTACATAGCTGCCAACTACTACAACTTTTTAGACATTTATTTTTATACCTCTATTTTAAAACAGTTATTTCTGTCACATTTCAGATTTAAATATATAGCGAAAATTATTATTTTAAAATAGAGGTATAAAGATGGTATAAAAGTAGTATGCACTTAAAGAATTAAAAAAACAAAAAAAGTATTTACATTTGTGACCGCTATGATTATGTGAGATGATCTCTGATAAAATAAAATGCTAATATTAAATTTCTTTCTTACATTTCTATAAACTATGAAAACTTTAAATAATTAATAGATCTTATATTATTTTTATTAAATAGTAACTATTTATTAAATTTTATTAAATATTAACAAATAATTCAAGAATACTGATTGCCGAATAATTATTTCACACGTCTTTTGTTGTTTGAAAGTCATAATTATAAAAACTAAAGGATCAGAAGGACGTGAAGAGAATGCAAACACATACAATTTCAAAAAATAAAGTAAAATTAATAAAAGTGGTCAAATTTATGTGCATAAATATACATATATATTTTAATATCCTTGTTACTTACTTGAAAGTTGGGATTTTTTTTTTTAATTTCTTAACATACAAATCTAAATTTTCTTACATTCAGTTAAATGTTTAAGAATGTCACTGTCTAGCAAATCACCACTTTTTTTTTTTTTTTTTTTTTTTTGTTTATTTATTTATTTTCTTTTAAGGAAATATGGTATTATATTATTCTTACAAGAATTGATATATAGTTTATAGCTAATAATCTTAATAACAAACTTTAATTCTCGACACAGATTTAGAATAGTAAAAAAATAGTTGTTGCGGGCAAAATTGCTTAAAACGCGAAAAATAATTAATAAAAAATGAAAAATGTATTTTCATTCCAAATTGCTAAATAGTCAAGACTAAATTTATACATTCATGCTTAAAAATAAGTTTAAAATTGTATCAAAGCTTTGCATTGTTAAGGAGATGGTTTGAGAATCATATAAAAATTCAAAATATAAATGTTTCAGAACATTCACATAATAAATTAATATCATTATGATTCAGACATATTTAAAACAAACAATTAAAATATGAAAAAGATATTTAAGATACTTATTACAACGATTAAATTACATTAATACACTGTACCATAATATATAGTTATAATATTTACGTATACAATTTTTTATTTATTTTTTTATTTTATTTTCATTACACAGTATGTCATTTACTTTATTATACAAATTCCTATAGTTTTGCCCACTTTATAGCATTATGATTATTCGCCAATTCATTTGTTGCAGTTTGTACCACACTTAGGGTTGATCAACATCAAGTACTTTAAAGAAACAGGTTCTTTCAACATGGGTACAAGCATTAAAATAAATCATCAAAGAAAATACAAAAGTAATTTGTAGAAATGGTTTCACAAAATCATTTTAAGAGATTATTTCAATATTCATAAGAAGGAACAAGAATGCTAATAATAATCCTATGGGAGCGTTATTTACAAATTTCTCGCTTTGATTTTAATATATAAATATTTTTTTTTTACATAGAATTTATGAAGAGGATCTACAACTTTGGGCTAGTTTTCTTTTTCCTATTTTAGCTATAGATTTTTTATACATATTTGGGTAATTTCAATTTCAGAAACAGTTCTGTAAGTGAAGGAAAACTTAAAAAAAATCTAAAACTAAAATCTAAAATCTACCCCGGGTAGATCGTCCTCAGTTATCCTACACAAAAATCATAGGTAGTTTCAATTTCAGAGCCAGTTCTGTAAATGAAGGAAAACTTAGAATTTTTTTAAAACTAAAATCGAAAAATTAAAAATTACCCCGGGTAGATCGTCCTTAGTTATCCTACATAAAAGTCATTTAAAAATATTAATATCTAAGTTAAATATTATAAAATAACGCTTCCATAGAATTTACATAAGTGTTTTCGTTTCTACCCATGGCTAGTGTGGGACTTCCCATGACTCTTAAGAACTTACACCAGTCCCATGGCTAAATACCAATATTAATGTTAAAATTACGGGAAAATTTCTTACAAAATTCTCAATTGTATTTTAATATTTTTATACAAGGTGATTCTAAATTGTTTTTACAAAAAAGAAGGGTGTTAGTACACACCAAGACAAACAACATTAAATAATAAACCAAGGGTCCCAAACATTTTCCGAAGGAGTTAGCCGCTATTAAAGTTCAGGGTCCAAAATTTCAAATAATCATAAAAAACGTAAAAATGGGTCGATTGATTTGCGGGTTTCACTAAAACTATTATTTATATCTGTATTATCTTCAAAATAAATTTTAAACATAATTTTTTTAAAAAAAAAAAAGGCGATTGAGGGCGCTTTAGACTTTAGAGTAACGAACAATTGTTTTTTGCCCTTTTTTTTTGCATCTCATTAAATGTTTTCGGAAACTTAGACTTAAATTTTGAGCACAAAATCTGAATAGTACGGAGTTGTTAAATAGCGCAAAGTCAACTGTGTTCAAAGGGGGGGGGAGGTTCAACTTTCAAATAAATATAGAAAACGGAAAAATTAATAGGTTTGTTTGCGGTTTAAAATAAAACTATTCTTTAAGCCAGTATCTTCTTGAAAATAAATTTTAAAGATAAATTTCAAAAAAAATTACGTTAGGGGACTCCTTAAACTTCAGAGTAACCACCAGCTAATTTTAACCTTTATTTTTTGTATCTAATTATATACTCAAAAGCTCGTTAAATGTTTTTGGAAGCTTAGATTTAAATTTAAATTTTGAACTCAAATTCTGAATCGTTGGGAGGGGTTAAGAAACGCAAACTGAATCCGTTCTAAGCGCTGAAACTAACCCTCTCCGACCTCCTCGAAAATAGTTCAATTTTGCGCTATTTAATCACTCCAAACGATTCAGAATTTGAGTTGAAAATTTAAGTCAAAGCATTTGAAAGCGTTTAATAAGATTTTTAAAAAAAATAACGGTTAAAAATAATTGTACCAAAGTCTAAAGCTCCCTCTATCGGCACTTTGGGAAATTTATCTTTAAAATTTATTTTCAAGAAAATACTGATTTAAAAATTAGTTTTAGCGAAAACCGCAAACGAATCGAGCAATCTTTCCGTTTTTTATAATCATTTAAAATTTAAACCCTCTGAACACAGTTCACTTTGTGCTACTTAACCAGTCCCAACTATTCAGATTTTGAGCTCAAAATTTTTCAAATGCTTCACTCTTTTTTGACATAAGATAAATTACACAAAATCTAGAATAGTTGTCAATGAAAGTAATGAAATAACCCTTTCCCCCTATGGTGGGTGTATTTATCGGACCGCATACACCGCTGTGTATTAATTCTACCTTTTTCGTGGCTCTATGTGCACCCGATATGGGAAAAGGGGGGTCGTTGATCTTGGATTTTATGCATACCTCATATTGTGTATTGTGTTTGCAGTTATTTACTGTAATTCCATTTACAAGTTGTTTTTGAACAATGGTTTTGATTGTTTCATAGCTTCTGTGGCCTAACCGCCTATGCCATAAATCAATGCATTTTGTATTTGTGTAGTTGTGTGTAATGTTGACATAATTGCCGTCCCTTTGATTATAATTGTTTATTTGCACTTCATATAAATTGTTTTTCAATTTGCCTTGTAGAATTAATTCTCCGTTATGTATAATGTCGCACGTATCTTTTTCAAATTTTACTTGACATCCATTTTTCGTGGCCCTGCTTACTGATAGCAGGTTAGTTTCTATTTCAGGCACAAAGAGTACGTCATGAAGTGTGATTTGTCTGTTGTTTATTCCAGTGTAAATTATAATTTCCCCTGAGCCATATGAGATTAACTGGTTTCCGTTCGCGACTGTTGCATTTATTTCGGCGGTGCTGGTCATTTTTGAAAACATTTCCTTGCAATTGGCAATATGGCTGGAGCTTCCGCTATCTATAATAAATGTTTGTTTATTTACGGGATGATCTATTAACAAAGCTACGTTTTTATCTTCATTTTTTCTTTGATTTTCATCTTGCGGTTTCGTGGTTTTAATTGGGACATTTTCTTCAAAACACAGAGAAGTGGAATGAATTTTATTCTTGTAAAATTTATTATGTTGTACGTGATTATTGTTGTTTTTCCGTTAAGAAACCAGCACTCACTGTATGAATGGTTTTTCATTTTGCAAAACGTGCAGAATTTATTACTTTTCTTGCGATCTGTGTAAACTAATTTCTCGCGAGCTTTGTATGCTTTAGTTCTATGTTCCGAATTTTCGGAATTTTCAATTCTACGAGTATATTCATCGACTAGTTTACTTTTAATAAAACTGGGTGTTAATTCTATTTCTGCTCTCGATTCCAGAGCTATAATTAGTGTATCATATGACGGCGGTAACGAGCACAAAAAGAGAGCCGAAATATGAGAGTCCGTAATATTTTCTCCAATTGCCCTCAACTTGTCGATGAGTTCCAGTAATTTCGTTATATGCACAATTAAATTCCCTCCTCCGTTTAGTTTGGTGCTATACAATTTCCGAAGAAGGTGTATAGGCCAGTCAAATTATCAGAAAAAAGGGCCGATAGATGCAAAAATTCTGCTAGAAGATTTTATATTTTTAAAATGTTTATGGGGATGCTAGTAACAAGAATTAATGGTTTTCCAACAAAATATCTCGAGGCTAAATTTTGTGGAGCCAAAAAACCACAAAATTTTCGGACTTTTTTCAGTTTTTTGCCTACAACTCTAAAAATATAAATTTTTTGCGTACCATACTCAATTACAAAAAGAAAGAACATTGAATTCTCTACAAATTTCATATTAAAACTGTTTTTCTAAAGCCAATATTAAGCGCGCTACTACTTTCTGAAAATGACTCTTTTTTTTCTAACTTTTTTCTAAAATTGCATAAACGAAAATTTGGCACAATTTTTTATTATTTTATCCTCTTTAATGTAACTTTTTTAAATTACAGGTATTTGCATGATAACAATCATGATGAATTACAACGCTAACGTTGTAAAAAATTAAGAATATTGTAACTTTTTTGTATTTAGAGCTTTAGTAAAGAGCATTAATATTAAGTATTTACCTGAATGTAAGTAAAAACATGTTTTCAGTATTTTGCCTGTAACTCGAAAATTATAAACTTTTTGCTTAACATACTTAGTTACAAAAAAAAGAGCATTAAATCCTCTATGAGTTTTGTTATAAAAACGTTTGTCTAAGTCCATTAGTAAGCGCGCTATGGTTTTTTGAAAATGTCACTTTTTTTTAACTTTACAGAAAGTGACCTATTTTTCGCCTCCCATCTCAAAAAATTTTTTTTCATCACCAACAATGAAAATAAATTTACCAATTGATTGAAAAAAATGAAAGTTTAAAAAAAGGCAGGCAGAAGATGCACAAATTGTAGAAACCCTATAAGAAAACAATTACAAACAGAGGGAGGTCCAGGGATAAAAAAAAAGGGAATGCAGATGGAAGATTGTGGTCAGTGATGTTCCCGAGATGCTTTCGTTTAGATGCAAATGTTCTTTTTTAAAGACATACTCTTCTAATATACTGCTATTAAGTTTATTGCATCTCTTCTCATGTAGTAATGAACAAGTTGGAAATTGCACGTGAACGTAGCAAATGAAGTGCGTTCGTACGATAACGAAGTTTTAAAAATATTCATTATCTTGCTGATATAGTACAGCGTACTCCGGATACAGTACAGTAGTCGAAATCTTTACGTTTCTGTAAAGCAGCATATTAGAAGAGTATGTCTTTAAAAAAGAACATTTGCATCTAAACGAAAGCATCTCGGGAACATCACTGACCAAAATCTTCCATCTGCATTCCCTTTTTTTTATGTAAATATGCAGGAAGTAATTTTTATTACACCTCAGCAACGTATATCTTATTCATAAAATGTGAAATAGTTGAATATAATTAAAACACGTACCAAACCATGTTTCCCCGTATAGCATTATATAGTGGAATACTTTTGTGTGGCACTTTGTGTTTTAATCTAATAATAAAAATTCTTTGCATCACAGATTGTACAGAATGCATATTTTAGTATATATTTCATAGATTCATGCCAATTCTATTATGTTCGAATGAGTGTAACATCATTAAAATGCATTTGAAACTTTTTCCCCATTGACCGTAATGTAACGGAATCCTTTTGATTGTTCCTGTAATTGATCTATGCATCCGATTTTCATAACATTTGAAATGACTCGACTAAATTACTCAATAATTATATGTTTTAAATTTCAAACGATTAAAATGCATTTAAAACTTTTTTCCGTATTGAACGTAATGTAACGGAATCCTTTTGAATGTCCCTGTAATTGATCTGTCCATCCGATTTTCATAAAATTTGAAATGACTCGACAAAATTATGTTATAATTATGTATTTTAAATTTCAAACGATTCGGTTGGGTAGTTTTTGCGTTGTTATATGCGGACAGACGGACAGACAGACGGACGGACGGACTGAGCGACAACAATAGGTGCTACGTATTTACATAATTACGAACGCACCTAAAAATGACTGAGCTCTAACCAAAATTGTGTTTCATTTGCCAAACGGCTTCAAATAGTGATACTCGCTTTGTGCGCCAGAAATGACTTGCAAGCTCTTTGAACATAGTGTTTAGCATCAAAGTTATATTCATCAAAAGCAATATTCATAAATGTTTTGAAAAATATCAAAGAATTTAAAATACAGGATGATTGCTGAAAAACATGCGAATGAGAGAATGATAGCAGCATATGTTCGTCGGTGTGAAGATTCTACACAGACTATTATTTGTCTTTCAGATCAAGCATTTCTTTCAAGATTCAAGATAACTGCTTCTTATGTGACGAAGTAATCCTAGTGACTTCAACGAAAAACAATAAAAAAAGCCCTACGCAAAGAGAAATTTGATTCACAAGTAATGAAATTAGAAGCAAAAATTACATTTTTGAAAGTTGCTGAAAAACGCGGTTCAGCACGAACCTGACTTGCAGATGCATGGTATTATAGTTTTTGTCGCGTAAAACTAGATCGATATGTAACAAGTGGAGAGGAAAGAGGGCACCCGCATCATTTGTTGACGAAGCCTATGACAGAAACAAGAGCCCCATTTTTTCATTGCTTAAAACAAATCAAAAATTTCAAAGTAACAGAATTCAAGTTGAGCAGGCAAAAGAAGAAGCGGATGGCATGATAGTCACCTCAGCCATTTCAAGAACCGAATCTTTTGAAAGCGTCGTAATTGTCCGGAAGACATTGACCTTCTCGCGATTATGACGAGCTTTGGCTATCAGCACAAAAATCTGTTTATCTAAAAGCCAGGAAGAAGCAACATCGAAACCAAGTGGTTTTCAACCATTTCGTTCAAATACACTTCAACAATGTTCTTTTCACTCATGTAATCTGCAAATGCGATACAACATCCACTCTTTTTGGGCAAAGAAAGTCAAAGTTTTGTAACATCTTGAAAAAACTTGATCAGCTTGGAAAAATAGCCTGCATGTTCAATAAACCATATTCTACCCGTCAAGAAAGCATTAAGGCTTCTGAAAAGATCATTATTGCACGATACAGTGGAGGCAGAGATACCACACAGAAATTGAATACCTTGAGGTTCCAGTTATTTGCTAAATCTGCCACAAAAAAGCAAAGTTCATTTTGCAAGACTACCACCAACACAAGAGGCTGCGCAGCATCATTTTCTCTGATGTTATCATAAGGTACAAGCTAGGCTAGGAAACAACACCCCTCCTGAAGGATTTAAGTGGGCTCACAGGATCTCTTTCAGCCAGTTCAAATGTGCCAAGACTCGGCACTTAAATCCTTGTTCCATGTTGTGTCATGTAGCTGTAGAAAACGGTGCAGCAAATCATGTTCTTTTCCTAAATTAAGACTCAAGTGCTCGGCAATTTGTAAAAAATGTAATGGGATCAACTACGAAAATGTCAACGACATTATTTATCCAGAAGAAGGGGATGTAAAATTGTCACCTTAAGTATTATTTATTAGGTATTTATATTCAATTAAATTTTAAATACCTAATATTAATGTTCTTCACTAAAGCTCTAAATACAAAAAAAATTATAATGTTCTTAAATTTTTTTACAATGTTATCGTTGTAATTCATCATGATTGTTATCATGCAAATACCTGTAATTTAAAAAAGTTACATTAAAAAGGATAAAATAATAAAAAATTGTGTCAAATTTTCGTTTTTGCAATTTTTCCACAAAGTTAGAAAAAAAGAGTCACTTTCAGAAAGCTGTAGTGCGCTTAATATTGGCATTAGAAAAACAGTTTTAATGTGAAATTTGTAGAGAATTTAATGTTCTTTCTTTTTGTAACGGAGTATGGTACGTAAAAAATTTATATTTTTTGAGTTATAGGCAAAAAACTGAAAAAAGTCCGAAAATTTTGTGGTTTTTTGGCTCCACAAAATTTAGCCTCGAGATATTTTGTTGGAAAACCATTAATTCTTGTTACTAGCATCCCCATAAACAGCTTAAAAACATAAAATCTTCTAGCAGAATTTTTGCATCTATTTATGACAATTTGACTGGCCTAGTAGTTTACTGCAAAGGTTTGATCTTTCATGAATATCTTTTAAAGTATCCCATGTTTCGCGAGCCGTGTTTAAATGTTTAACATTTACTATTTGCCCTTCTTCAATACTTAAATTAATAAGGGCCCTTGCCTTTTTGTCCTTTTTGTTCCAATCTGCGGTTAATGGGTCTGGAGCTGGGTCAGTAATGACATCGAAAAGCTCTTCTTTAATTAAAATCATTTCCAATTTAAATTTCCAATTGGAATAATTATTGGAATTCAGTTTTTCGATTGCTGCACTGTATTTTGCAAAAGCCATTGTTTTTCTTTCCTCAAAATTATTTAAATATTTTTTCCCTTTTTCGGATTACCGGGTTTTGTTTAGCTAATTTTATTATCTGACTGGATATCTATATTTATTTAACTGCAAAGTGAGACATCATGAAATCAGTCGACAAATTCAATATTTGTTAGAAAGCATTCCTAACATTTAATTGGCGTGAATTCTAAATCTCATCATTAAATTATATCTTTAGCTGTCTCAACATTTACTTCAGGTAAGCAAAAGGAATAAATAAATATTCTCTTACTTTTTATAGATATCCAGTTCAGGTATACCGGCTAATCCAGGGATGTGGTGCACTATCTATAAGTTGTGGCATTTTTATTTAACAGTGTAGCCATTTATTGTCGTTAAATAAATGATGTTATGTCTTATGTGCCCCGGGTGGGGAATAATTCAGTGTTACACTCAAGAAGAAGCAATCTAAGTAACTACGAGTGATTTTGAGAAAGAAATAAAGACTATTTAATATAACATATTAAACGGAGCAGCAAACATTTATGACCTCTCGGTGCGAGAGTCAAATATAGAGTGAGTAGCATATGCTTAATTACATTACAAACATTAACAGCAAGCACACTTTCACATTATGGTAAAATCAGCTAATTAATTTTAATGGGTTATTTTTTAAATTCAAAGAATATAGCACACTAAAAAACGTCTATCAGTTAGTAATATTGTTTGTGTATAAAGTTCTGGAAACACTTTCTGATGACTGGAAATATTGCATATGTCTTCTGTAACTTCCACATGGCACAGAAAAAAACGGAACTAAGTTTCGATAATCATTAGTGTGAATTCTAACTTAATGATATTTTTCGCTCTTATCGCACCAGATGGGTGAGTTCGTTAAGTATCTTGATTCAGGGATTATTAGATCGGAAAATATATTTCAACAAATAATACCATTATAGGATTAATATTTAGATTGAATATTTTCTACCGAGCCGAGTGTAGGCTATGTGTTTAAACAAAAATGGAAATGTCGGTGCTGAAATCCTTAATTTAATACATTCTCTCAACAACGCAAATATTTTCAAGTAATTGTTATTAATTGAGTTAAAATTTTAAAAATTTTTTCTGATGGTTTATCATATCATTTGGAAACAAAAGCACGTGACAGAATTTCTCATGATGTTTTTTAATTTTTAAATTTAAAAGTGATTAAAAAGTGGGGTAGTGTAAAATCGTTATAACTCGAAATACTATTTGTAGAATTTCTTTTCATTTATATAAACTGAAATATATAAGCTTTAATTCTGATTTAGGAATTTTAAAAACATTGAATTGAATAAAATTTAAAAATATTTAAAGTAAAAAATTGAAAAAAAATTACTTTTTAAAATCATATTTTCAAAATTAAATAT
This sequence comes from Maratus speculifer, assembly GCA_964019185.1. Classification (NCBI taxonomy): domain Eukaryota; kingdom Metazoa; phylum Arthropoda; class Arachnida; order Araneae; family Salticidae; genus Maratus; species Maratus speculifer. The sequence goes on along the minus strand of OZ025291.1, from coordinate 213,056,535 downwards.
ATATATTTTTTAAATTTGCTGAATCAAAATTTAAATAAAACAATTCAAAAAGACTTGCTCCAAATTTAAACAAGTTTTCATTTATATTAACAGAAATATATAAGCTTTAATTCTGACTTAGGAATTAAAAAAAAACCATTAATTTGAATAAAATTAAAAAACATTTAAAGTATTGAAAAAAATGTGATTTTTTAAAATCATATTATCAGAATTAAATATATTTTTTTAAAGTTGCTGAATCAAAATTAAAATACAACAATTGAAAAGACTTGTTTCAAATTTAAACAAGTTTTCTTTAACAGTTCTTGAGTTACAGCAATTTAAATACAAGAAATTGTGAAAAAACTCATGAAGAAAAAAAGCATTTTCACAGAAAGTCATTTCTATGAGAACGATTGGTTTGACAGCTAGATATTAAAAGAAACCAAAACGAAAAAAATAATATTTCTTGTTCCAGTTAAAATAGAAACAAGGTTTTAAACGTCAGTAAGCAGAATTTTTTTAGTGCAATAAAACTGTTTAATAAAATTTGAATATTTTTGTATCCCGCACCCTTTTAAACACCGAAAATTACAGGTCGCAGCAAAAAGTTAGCCATTTGTGGCATCTGGCGACAGTGAATCTGTAATTATAATGAAGAGCAGGGTATAAAATAGAAATCAATTAAAAAACTTGGTTCACTTGGAGAAGGAAGGAGGAGTTAAAAAGCTTTTAAAAAAAATCTAACTAGAAATAAATAAAAAGTATGCGTTTAACAATGATAATACTGAGACGCTATTTTAGCTAAATTATGTGTGAATTAAATGCACCGACAAATAAAATTATGCTATTAGTAATAACTGAAAGTCATTATTTTACTATTAGCATTATGTGTTTGAAATATTACAAGAAATGTATCAAGCCGTTAATTAAAAAATAAAGCAAATATCGACTTTAGTTTGTGTTTGATTTTATTTCTTTTTGAAAAATTAAAAAAAGAAACTATGATTAGTATTTGTGCAATAAAAAAAATGCTGATATTCAGTCATACCCACTATTTATTGCAATCACTATTCATATTGCAAGCCTTTTAGCAGAAAGTTAAAGAATGGAGACAGGTGTTACAGATTTTCTTTTCTTCTTTGCAGATTATTTTTTCATCAAACATCTATTTTGCTTTGTATTATATGTAACACTTTATAACACTTTTAATGCAAAAACTTGAGTTAGTTATTAATAGAAGTGAATAAAACGCGTAAACTCGTTACAAGTAAGTGTTTAATTAACGCTGCAATTGCAAAACATTTTACCTATGGACTATTTCCTGCCTCTGTAGTATCTGTCGCAGACTATCGAAAATTTTTTTGCCACTGGGTATTAGATTGTTCCAAGTCTACTCCTCCACCTTACTTCAAAAATGAAATTAGGTAGCCATATTCCTTCTCTATTCCAAATTTTCTGTTATTGAAAATAAACATATATTATTTCTTAACTACTTAAATATACCAAATGAAAAAAAAGTCTTTATACCAGCCATTTTATTTGTAAATATCAATATTTCTTCTGGATTGCTTGTCAAAAACTGTGAAAACATGTTTTAATTTCAAAACATTTTGAAAAGTTTGGTCAATAATGACTATGAAAAAAAAAAAAAAAAAAAAATAACAGATGAAGACCCCTCCCTTTTTCGTCATATTAAAATTACTCAATATCGAAAAGCAAATGTATTTAAAAAAAAAAAAAACGAAAATATAAAAACCACATTTTTTAAATTCTCTAAATAATCAATTAAAAATATATATATATCACACAAGGTTTTGACTTGTAAGAAACTAAATAGTTATGCTGTAAATCAATGTTTTTTACAGTTGTTAATATTTTTACCTCAAAAATTACGCGGGCTGATTTCGAAGATCTCAAATAGATGATAATCATAATTTACACTTCCCGTAAAACGTCTAATATTGAGAACATGTGATAAAATATGGATTGGAAGGTACACATCTTTCGTTTAAGACAGGGGTGCAAAAGTCTTGCGCCAGTTTCTTCTCTCCAGTTGCGCCTATGTTCTCACTAATAAATTTATTTCGTTTCATATCATCTAATAATTTGTATAAAATTCTTGCTAGAATGCTATTAAATTTTAGTGGTGAGTGACTGCTCCCGCTGGTGCCTAGATTTTTGCGCCCCCGGTCAAAGATCTATATGTGTAAAACTTTAATTTTTAGTTACGTAATCATGCTCAATCAAAGCAACATTTGGGGCCTATTTAAGAAAAAAAAATCCTTTAATAATAGGCCCGTTCACAAAATCAGTCAATTCATTATTTTTACCATCTCAATTAAAAAAAAACCCTTTAACACAAAGACCGATTCAATAAACTGATAATCCGATTCAATAAACTCTCTATTTGTGCAAAATATTACTTCAAAAAATGTTACTTCAGTAGTTTGACTTTAACTGGCTGCTTTTTTTTCCAGAGAGGAAGGCGGGTCAAAATTGGCCGTAATTCGCATTTATTCAGCGAAGTATTTGAATTATAAGCTACAATTTTTTAAGTTTTTTTTATTAGTTTAATGACACTTACATTCGTATAATATGCCGAATCACAAAATACCGAATCGACTATTTAGTCAAACACTAGTTTTAATGAGATTTAATTGACTTAGAATTTAATAAATAATCCAGTTTCTAACTAGTGAAAACATAAATGCTGTAATAACACGTAGATGTCAACTGCCATAGATTTCTAATCAGAATTCCAAATATGCCAGCTGAATTTTAAAAGGGCCATAGGAACTGGTTTTTCCTGGTTTACATTGAATTAAATTCATCCTCCCCTCTTTTTTTCTGTGTTTTATAAAATTAAACATGATGATTACTCTAATTTTAAGAGCAATTAATGTACAAGCCTTATTTTATATTTTATAAACATTTAAAACCAAAAAAAATCTTCATATAAACACCATTTCTCACTATTTTTAAAACCAGTATTATGAATGGCATATGCATGAATAAGCACGTTTTTAAATAGCAACTTATGTGTAAAACAATCATGGTATTAAAAATATATATGTATATTTTTATTTAAATCGGATTTTATGATTTTTTTCGTGTGCTAATATACTATGTTTTCAAGTTTTAATTAATTATTGTTATTAGCAGTACGAGATATATTAGTTAGCACTAGTCCTAATATTAGTAATAAATAGTACTAAAATTTGTTACAGTATTAGTTAGTAAGGAAGAATGGGATAGAATGGGACAGAAGTTTGCCTCGTTACGTATTATTCTAAACATCAATCACATACTAGATGGACGCAGTGGTGCAGCTAGTGGGGGGTGGAGGGGGCGGTCCGCCCCGGGTGTCACCCAATATTTATTTGCAAATATAATAATCTTATACAATTTTGGAAAAGAATTCTGAAATAAAATTAATTTCTAGCGTAACGACGAAATAGAGTTAAATTTCTTAGAGAAGTCGAAATTGTATGCAGACTGGTGTGTTTAAATAAGATATATGTACCAGGGAACAAAAACTAACCTATCCAACGAGTGGGTATCAAAAGTAAACTTTAAAAGAAAGAATTTTCTTCTAGATACAGGCACCACATTGATTTATACGGATTATGGATTAAGTAAAAAATCACTCCTCTGTTTTTTTTCTTAAAGCAGAGCAAAAGGTAAATGAGGAATGATATGGTCATTTGTTATAATAGCGTACAATTGTGAATGAAAAATATAACGGATCGGCACGGGAGGATGATACCATGGGGGCTGGAGATAACACAATTTACATTCGGCCCGGGTATCACCTATCCTACCTATGCCACTGAGATGGAGCAACCAAATCTTCTGTTGAAAAAAGTTGCTGATCAGCATAAACTTAGATTTGTATAAAAAATTTGTTTATTAAAAAAATTAAATTTACTCCATATAATTTTAATGTTTGCTGTATATTAATGACTTGTTTACGTGTAGCTGTAATACTTCCCCTATTTAGAAAACCTAATATTATGTATTATCCATAGTTTAAACTAAATTTAAAAGCAGCACTGTTGTTTATATAAGCAGTTTAACATAAAATAAGATAGAGGGGAGGAATGGGACAAGCTAGCAAAAGGAGTAATGGAAAAAGTCGAATTCCTTCTTTTGAATAAGATAAATGTAGATTACTAATATTATGCAAATATTCTAATAAAAAGGATTAAATTTAAACAGAAATAGTTGAAATGTTGAATAGAAAATATTCTAAAACTTACAGATGTCAGTTGCCTATTTTTAAAAAATTTAACCCAACGAGCACTTTTTATAAACAAAGTGATTTATTTTCCAATTCTTAGGTATGTAGACAAACAAATGAATTACATACTTTTAAGAAAAAAAAGTTAAAATATGTATAGTTCAAATTATTTATCTAATTATGTAAGTTAAAGGAAAACAAGAAATATAACCCAATAACTCACTTTAATTTAAATAACTCGGATCGCAAAATCCCCATTGCTGACATCAACAGTTTGACGCCATTAGATTGGTTGGTTGGCAAATACTGAAACTTGTGCTACTACCAGTAAAGGAGGCTTTTGTCTCGAAAATCTAACACCATTACTTCCGTCGAAAACACCTTTTATGTGCTGCATTATCTTACCTATATTATAGACATTTTCACGGAAAATATTTTGATTAGTCAATAATTACGATGGTTTTACTAGAAACAAGAATGATAATTTTTTTATTAGATGCATATATAACATTATCATTTTATGAGGGAGGGGTTGTCTGACACATGATATCTCTAGGGGGAGGGGGGATTTGCCTTTTGATATCGATATCATTTTTGACCCAATCAAAATTATCTCTTTTTCTTTGTAACGTGGTTTTTTGTACAAAATAGTACATTATGTTTTTTTTATTCTGTTATCTATTTTCGAGAAAATACTTTATATTTTCTATCATTAAAATCACTAAATTATAATGAAATTATCTATTTCTAAAACATGGTATATCCCAACGTTTGACATTCCTATTCATATTCATATGTGTATGCATATATGTATAATCATGGATCCAGAAACCTTATGTGAAATTTATTTAAATGCAGCTTGTATCTAATAAATAAAATAGAAAAAATGTTGTTCACTTGTTCGGTTGATAAGAATTTCTACGTCTCCCCCCCCCCCTTCACCCCTTCTTCGTTCGGAGGGCAAGTTCGAGTAACGAGAGATCCTTCTATTAACAAAAATAGCAGTCTCGCAGTATCAATGCTGTATTCATGGGATGGCCCCGGGGAAACACCCGACCCCTAAACAATGAAATGTCCCCCCCCAGAAAAATAAAATTTTTGTGTTTTCACTGGTGAAAAAGTGCCATTACCCCCTGTATTCTATAATGCCCCCCCCCCGGAGGCACAGAAGTCCCTCCCGGAGAAAAATGTCTGAATTCAACACTGTGCCGTGTGGCGAAATAGCGTTATTGTCAGCACGTCGAGTGAGATAGGTTCTAAAATTTTGATTTAAGATTTTTAGAGATTTTATACTTTACCAACTTTTTAAGAATTAAATCAACAAGATTGTTATTTACTAAATCCCTGAGCTCATCAAGATTGGGGTCTGAGGTCGTTAAAATCCCAACAACATATGCGAGAAAGATTTTTGAATTTTAGTTATTTATGAGATTGGTAGAGAAAAAGGGACCGATGTTTGTAGTTTTACCGATGGATTATCCGTAAATCTAAGCCAACTGACTGTTTGGTATTTTATAATATTTTTCTAATAAGCATGTATTTTTTTCTACTTTTATGATAATTTTGTCTAAATTTTCAAAGGGGGTGATTCGCGGGGGGGGGGGGGGGTATTTATAGTGTCCAAAATTTCACCATCTGCGCACACACGATACGTTATACCATTTCGTTTTTTTCTTAAACTGGCAACGTACTAGCCGCCGATCTTCAATATTTCAGCGATGCTACATTAGTATTGTAAGGAGCGTTAACGTGCATGGTGCTAGTGTGTTGCTGAATACGGAAAAAAAGAAATGGTAAAACAGATCGTGCTGCCCAGCTTGCAGTTTTCGAAAAATAAGAAATGCCGTATTCCGGTGCTTCTCTTTATTTTGCTTCATGGATTAACTCAACTTTGAACGAAAATTTTTAGCATTGTATTATTAGCTTTTTTGAATGAATTTTGAATTTTAAGTAATTTTTAGCTAGCAAATTTCTTATTTGTCATACCTAAAAAAAAATGTTTTTTAGAGCTAAAATAAATTAATAAAACAAATATATAACATTAAAGAAGAACTTTATTAAAAATGTAACAAAAATACTTGCATACTAATTACTTTCACTTAAAAATAATTAAAATGTTACATACTTCTTTGTCTCGCACGTCCAGTAAAAGGATCCAACTAAATGAAACACAAAGAGCATACAAAGGGGAATAAATCCTTTTAACATATATCACTGATATATATTCAATGGTACACAATATTATAATTCTAATTAGATGACTTTGAATAACTTATTAATTACACCAATTTAAAATCCTACAGTTTCACTTTTACGAATGCTATAATTCTTCAATAAAAATTAAGGATTAGTTGAATTCATTCAGTATATTAGCTTGAAAGTTCGTACTAGAAAAACGACATCTATCCAGGCCGTCGAGAGCCGTGACATGCCCAGGATCATTCACACATCCCCTTCCCCTTTTTACAGATTCTCAAGACACATAAAAAGCATATGAATCTTTAATAATACCTCCTCGACTTTGATGACTACTTTGTTCGTCTGTCATATATTTTTCTGACTTTAACGATACTAATTAGATATTAATACTATTTAACAAAAGTAATTATAGACCTTTCCCTTTTTATTGTTACATTATGGTATACGTAAAAATTATAATGTACAATGTGTATTGTTACTATTGCGCTCTTTGAGCTTCTTGGTCCCCAAAACAACTTGCCGGCTGCACCCCCCCCCTTTCTCTCCTAAGATCTGCACTCATTAAGCACCAAGAACATCATTTGATAGGTTGCCGTACACCAAGGCGAGAATACCATTTTTTCCCTTACTGAAATATAAGTATTTTACAATATAAATATGATGTTTTTAATAAAAAAAAACATTATTTTATAGTACAAATCCTGTTCATAATCGAAATAGCATAGATACTGTTTTTTAATATACCTAATATACCTTAGAAATACGGTACTCATATCGTAAAGAATGAAAGCAGTAGAAGCACCGTAAAATTTAGGTACATCTATTGAAGTGCTACGAAAATGTATAGAATGTCATTTATCCAACTGAAAAATAATTATTTTACAGTATAAATACCGAGTTTTTACTGAGAAACAATCATTTTACAGTGTAAATACCGTTTTCAATCGAAAGAGAGTCAAAATCTATTTTTTTACGCTTAATATAACTTAGAAATACGGTATTCTTACCATAACGAGTGAAAACGGTAGTACTACCGTGAAATTTACGGTACATCTACTGGAATTTTACAAATTTGTTTTAGAGTGTACTGCAGAGAGTGCAATATTGCACTTTAACCTGGTTGCAGAAAAAGGAGGACAATACAATGATCGATCATTTTCTTCGAAAACTTTTATTTGTAAAATCTCTGTTATGATGTTAATGTCTATAATAAACTTCATTTTCCCTCTAGTGGAGAATTTTCGAACAAATAATAATAATATTTATTATTATTATTATCGTTGTTATTTTGCATGTTATAAAATACCATGACCTGTTTAACAGAACTCTAGAATTTGGCAGCTTTTGTTTGACCACCTCGATATGGACACAACTTCTCATAAAGACTGTTTATTTATGATCTTTATATCTTGTATATGGAAACAGTGTTTATCTTCCTGTATTAAAAGACCGCTAATCCCCAGATTTCCCTCTGAAAGATCACTTTTCGACTTTTAGTCGAAGAACGAGATTATTTTCCTTTAGACAAGGAAATCTCGTAAATTCACATTCTGCTCAGATAAATCTACATTCCTAGACTTGGCGAAGCATTTGTATGAAATTTAATCCATATGTTTATCAGCACCTTGTATTGGATTTTCTGAATTATACTACAATACGTATATTTATGGCCGAAAAACTAAATATGTTTCTATTAAGCTCGTTTCGATATGTTTATATGCATAAAGCACGGCCATTAATTTCCAAGACTCATAATTTCAGATCATATTATATGAAATACATACCCACTTAATATCATTCAGAAGTAATTTTCCTGTTGTAATACACTTACATGTTTGGCAGTGTAAATTTAGGAAACAACTTTTAAAGCCCTCTATCGGAATGTTCTATAACGTGTAGTTGACGTTTACTTGATGGCTTCGACATCCTCAAATTTTATTTAAATAGGTCTTGTGCCGAAATTTGTGTAACCATTTCTTCGGAAATATTCAGATCATTGGCCAGTGCATAAATATAGACCAAGAGGCAGCAATACAGACTATCACCTCATCTAGTTCATGGATGAAACGCTGGGTTTTAAAATCTCAATTCGCATATTAAAACGCAATCGGTCTACTAAGTCATATCTTGGTGGATAACACCTTAAAACCCGATTTTAGTGGTTGACATGTAGGTCTACCATTGTGCTTTCATGTACCTAAAAGTATGAAAAGATGAAAGATTGGGAACAGGAAAATATAATGATAAACGTATGAGACAACCATTTAAATCGGGTTTTGAATAGTTTTCTACCAAGATATGACTTGGTAGACCGATTACGTTTTAATGAGCAAACCAAGATCTAACTAATATTAGATTATAATCCATGAACTCGATGAGATGATTTTCTGTGCTGTCGCCTCCCGTTTTAATAGTCAATCGGCGATCCGAAGTCACATGTTCACGAATTTCCGCAAATGTTTTTGACATGCACCCGGAAGGCGGCTGTTCAGCGTGCGCTTCATCTTTAACACATTCACAACGATTTCGGAAACAGCTAAATAATACAAAAGTGCGTGAACGGGATAATGCTTCCTCTCCGTACTCTTGTTCTTACATTTTCATGCGCGTAGCCAGGGGGCAGGGTGCCCTGGGTGCCTGGGCACCCCCCCCCCCCCCCCCGCTCGCGCAGATCCAAGCTTGATTATTTTAAAAAATCGAAATTTATAAAAGAAAAAAAGAAGAAAATTGAAAGCCAAGTTAGTTCAATTAGTTACTCAAAACTAACAGTCTATTTTTTGAAATGTAATAAAAAAAAAGACCCACATTCTTTTTTTTTAATTATTTTGTTTATTTTTTTTAAAATTAGAACATTTACTAGAATCTGTATTAGTCACATTAAGTCAAAAAGTTGTTTTTTAATCCCAATTTAATGTCTTTTGTTTATGGAAATTTTTTTAACGCCGCTCTTTCTCATGCATGTTTTTGCAATTCTTTAAGAATTTAGCGCATATTCTCGACAGGTATAGAAACTATTTATATCTTTGCTTTTGTAATCTAAAATCTAGATAGGAACAAAAAAAAAGAAAGGAAATACAGATGTGAAATGATAAATCCGCCGTGTGATTAGCCTGGGGAACGGAGGGGATCTCACAAATCTGCTTCCTTTGAAAATCAGAAATAATGATACGCAAAATTCAAATTAATATGGGGAATGGAGATAAGATGGGCTCAGCTTGAGCCTGATACGGTCTCGGGCTCAATTTTTATTCTAATCTTCGGATTCGGGCTCATTTTTTCTGAAACCGAAAAAATATATTTATTTATGCGTAAAAAAGATTGAAAAATTTTTTTTCATTTAAAATTGCGTACTTATTCCTTTTCTAATAAGTAATTTAGATCAAAATGACGGGGAAATGAAGTAGTGTTTATTTATTTTAGCATTTCCTTGCTATTTCAAATGAAAATTTGTGATAATTACAGATTTGTGTACATAATTTCCGACGACGACCTACTGAATGGCGCCAATCAAAGTAAACACAGATATGAATTTGCTTTCTGTTGGCTTTTCGTTAGCATATATTTTTTAACAGGATCGTTTATTTATTTATTACTAGCTGTTCTGTCCGGCGTTGCCCGGGTTCATCAAAAAATAGCAAGAATTGCGAAAAAACTTTAAAAATCATAATAAAAACCTCGAAAAATTTTTAAAATGCTGCATGAATTTCGTCTAAACTTCGCTGAAAAGAGATGGGCTCGAAAATTGAAGTTGGATTATTTTTACTAATGTGGAAAAATCTTACAAATCACAAAAAAACATTAAAAATCTCATAAAAATATAAAACAAAGTTCAAAAATTGAGTTTCAAAATTCGGATAAACTTTGGAGAAAAGAGATCAGAATTTAATAAATTCGGTCAAAAATTGAACCTCTAAAAAATCGAAGCGGGTTGCGAAGAAACGTAAACATCGCTTTAAAAATGGCAAAATTTTCAAAAATCACGGAACTCAAAATTTACTCTACTTGGCTAAATGTTTTGAATCTAATTAATTTGATAATGTAAAAAGCATTGAAATGCGAAAAAAAACTGCTAAAAAATCGCAATAAAAATCTTTAATGGCACAGAAAAAAATTTATCATATTAGCGAAGAAATTAAAAACCGTATTCCTTTTCCATATCTGAAAAAAAAAAAAAAAAAAAAAAAAAAAAAAAAATTTCGCCGTGAACTTAAAAGCATACTGCATTAAAAATTGCTGTAGATCAAAATAAGAGAGCAAAAGAATTACCGTAAAGGATAAAAGTTTGAAACCAAACTCTTATTAGTCTAGAAATTTAAAATCGAATTCCTTTGAAAAATGTTTAAAAAAAAAAAAAAAAAGACAGCTCAAAAATTGCATTGAAAATTGTAATGAAAGTCGTAAAACATTAAAAAATCCCTAGGGTAAAAATTCACTGTTATAATATAAAATATTCTAATCAAGAAATTAACCATATTAACCAAAAGGTTTGAAATAGAAATCGATTTCCGGATGTAAAAAAAATCGCCACGGAACTTGAAGAATGGCTAAAAATTACATTGAAAATTGCATTAAAAATAATTAAATATTTGGAAGTCAATGCTTAAAAAATAATATTAAGGCAGGGCGGGGGTAGGCAGGGCGGGGGTAGGCAGGGCGGGGGTTTATGATCGAAATCATTCATAAATTACAAAATGTAGAAATGGAACGCCAAAGTCATATTAAGAGATAAAACATTGCATTCGAAACATAACTACATTAAACAAAATGTTTGATATCAAAATTGGTTTCTGAATGGCAGAAAATCGCCAAGGAACTTAAAAAAGGCTAAAAATCGTATCGAAAACTATATTAAAAATCGCTGAATATTTAAAAGTCATGGCTGTAAAAATTTAATATTCAGTCGAAAATATTGTAATCGGAAATCGTTCATGAATAAGGAAAAGTCAACACGGAACACCTAAAATCCCCCAAACTAACTAAAAATTACATTGAATATCGCATTAGAAATTGGCAAAATTCATAAAAGCGTGGAGAACAAATTGTACTACATATGCTAAAAGTTAGAAACCGAAATTCTTTTATCGATGTCAACAACTGTCACAGAACTTGAAAAATCACTATATAAAACACATTAAAAATCAGTAAAATTCAAAAATCCGGACAAAATTTGCCATAGTAAGATAAACATTTATATTAAATTCCTGCGGACATAATTTACCATAATGGGACAAAATATTGAAATCTGAACTCTTTCATTAGTTAAAAAATATCGATACAAAACTTGCTAAACATTTTATGAAAATACACAAAAAATCTGAATCATTGATGTCAAAATTTACTACATTAAGCTACAAATTATTTACAAATTTCTTTTCCAATTGTGAAAAAATCGCCGTGGACTCGAAAACATCTAAAAATTGTATTCAAAAATGCATTACAAATCGTTTCAAATTTAAAAATAGCGGGGGACAACATTTACATTAATTAAGATAGTGTAATCTGAATTCTTTCTTAAATACAAATGAAAAAATCGGCGCAAAGCGTGAGAAATAATGAAAACATTGCTAAAAATTGCATTAAAAAATCACTAAATTTCAAAATCCGTAAATGAAGTGTAAATGTTTGAAATTAATTTCCTTTTCGAAATTTCAAAAAATAGCCGTGATATTCAAAAAAACCAATATAAAACCATTGAAAAATTCATTAAAAATCGCTAAATGTAAATACATCCCGTGAATAAAAAAATATTCTAGTCGTGTTAAACGTAGCAACCATTCTTTTTTACATGAATTACAAAAAAATCGACGCAGAACACAAAATATATCAAAAATCACATGGAAAATCGACAAAATTAAAAAAAGGTAAATGGTGAAATTTACTATATTAGGCTAAAAGTTTGAAACCAAAATAATTTTTTAATTGTTAAAACACCACTGTGGTGGGGATCGAAAAAAATAATACTAAATCGCATTAAAAAGTTCATTAAAAACGCATTGAAAAATGCACTAAATATCGCTAGTTATTTTTTTAATCGCTGTAAGGAGAATTTCATCAAACGGATAAAACATTCTAATCGGAAATCTGAACTATTTGATTATTTGATTATTCGGTTGACCAAGAAACTATCTGGGTCAAACCATAAGATTAAACTACAATAATGGCGGATCGTAAATTCCATATTCACTTGACATTAAACATGTTACATATGTTTGTTACGTCATCAAGTGGTTTTTACTTCTTATTTTTATATGTATTTGTATTAATGTTTTTCTAAATTATCTCTTCTTTCATTATTTAACATAAAAATTACATCTATTTGCATAATTTGGCTTGTTTCACGATTGATATAATTTGGCGAAATTGGTCGATAGGATAATCACGTAGTAAAAGGAAATCCTTCATAGATAATAAAAAAATCGACACGGAACACAACAATTCTTGAAAAATCGCGTTAAAAATTTCTAAAATTATATTAGATTAAAAGTTTTAAATCAATTTTTACTTCCGAATATCAAAAAATCACCATAAAACTCGAAAAATTTCTAAAAATTGCATTGAAAAGTGCATTAAAAATCACTAATATTAAAAAATCACAGGGGTCAAAATTTACTCTAATAGGGTTAAACATTGTAATTGGAAATATCTCATGAATGACAAAAATCCGACATCAAACGCAAAAAATCTCGAAAAATCACATTAAAATTAGCTGAAATTCATAAATCTTAACAGCTAAAATTTATTACATCAGCCTGAAAGTTTTAAGCAAAATTCCTTTTACTAATGTCGAATAATAACGGCAAAATTTACATTAAATAATTCACTAAAAATCCAAACATTGTTGCACGAAATCCAAATAAATTATATTGAAAAGAGAACAAAATTCACTAATTTAGGTCGAAAGAATGAAACCGCTTTCCTTTTCGCTAATGTGGAAAAATCGCATCGAAACCCACTAAAATTCGCATATGAATTAAATTTAAAAAACTGAAAATCAGCCTTCAGGTGTAAAATTTCATACATAACTTCGTGCAGCGGTCTCTCCAGAGCATCGCCAGTACTTTAAAAATTTTAACATGCGTTATAAACTACCTTAAAGTGTAAAACAGATCTCCTTATTACATTTCCTAATTTTGTTCGCGCCCCTCCTTTCACGCACCCTGAAATGTATCACACCATTCTTTGTTTACATTTTTTATCATGTATTATAAACCATTTTAAAATTTAAAATAAATCACATTGAGCTAGCGCACTCTATTCTTCAAAAACTTTATCAAAACGATACTCTGTTAAACAACCTATCAGGCGATATATTACTAGAGGGTGTAGCGGTCTTAAGCAAGAATTTAAGATATTTTATGAAATTGCTATTCGAAAATAGTGGTAACTAAATTTTTGACATTTTAGGTAAATTTCGCAAAAAAAAAAAAAAAAAAAAAAAAAAAAATACTACTTATTGCATTCTCAACAGCTCAAGATTTTGATAGAACAACTATGAAAAAAAATAGATGCTAAACGCAAAAAATCTTGAAAAAGCGTTAAAAATCACATTGAAAATCGCATTAAAATCGTTAAAATCTAAAATTCGTAACAAACACAAAATTTAGGGCTAAAAGTTTGAAACAATTTTCTTTTTATCAATCTCAAAAAAACCCGCAAAATGAGAAAAAACACTAAAAATTCGTTAAAAATTCAAAAATCGCTGTACAAATTCCGAATAAACTTTGTTGAAAAGAGAAAAAAAAATGCTATTTTGGTTTAAGAGAATGAAACCTTATTCCTTTCACTAATGGGATAAAACCGCAAAAATAACGCTAAAAATCGCCTAAAAAAATTATTTAAAAAAATCTAAACAAAAAATCGAAAATCGGGCTTCGAGGTGCAAAATTACATGTAAAAAAGTACCTTCCCTCCAAATTTTGTAACTCTACGTGCAGCAGTCTCTTCAGAACAGCGCTGACAGACAAACATCCTTCTCTCTTTATTATTATAGATTTAGTTACATAACGTGAAATAGTACTTTCTTCTGTTATTAATGGACGAAAATTAGCTGGAGGTTTGCAAATTGTTTAATCTTCTATTGTGCACGAGTCATAGTCGTTTTTCATATAAAAATTAGTTGTTGTTCTATCTATTTGTCAACATGAAGTCTGTTCATGCTGAGGACGATATGCATTTTCGAAGTCAACTTTCCTGCGTAAATAAAAATAATTATTATGTTATTCTTATATAAAGCAATTGTTCAGTGTTTCCTCTTTTCCTATAAAAGCATCGGACCTTTAAGATAATAAAATCCTTTTTCTAATTTTACGTTGATTTTCAGGCACCTATCAATCACGGAAGATTGTTATGAGAAAGGAATAGGTTTTAATTAAAGATGTACATTTTTTGCAGAAAGTTGAAAAACGTTGTTCGATTCGCCAGATTACAAATAGTAATTTCTGCAAATTTCATGCATTTATTCACTAAGTCACAAACATGTACATAAAATTTACTTTTTAAATTAGGGAAAAATTTGAGATTAATTTTAAGAGTCAATTGTATTTTTATTTGATACGGATTATGATAAGATTGTATTTAAATTTTCATTTAACAATTTTATCTGTGTAAGAAAATTTTAATACTATAATAATAAATTTATAATACAATAATAATAAACAAAAATAAATAATTAACATAATAATAAATTTTTAATTCTATAAATACCATACAATTTTGTTTTGTATATTTTTGGTATCGGGCTCGAGGTCTGGTAACAAAAAATCTTTCGGGCTCGGATTTTAAACCGTCGATCTCGGGCGGACCCGGGCCCTAGAAAATGAGCCCGAACTTAACCAACCAACAGACCATTCCCATTAGAGATAAGTTTTGTTTTTTGCAGCCATATTTTGACATTTTTAAGAAGAACATGTTATAGAGAAGAGACGGACTTCTTTTTTTTATTGGGAAAATTTATTTATTTATGTGTAGCAGGGCTCGAAAAATCTACATGCCCGACATCAGTGTTGTTAGACGGCGACTTTTTAAAAAATCAGATTGGCACCACTTCTTTGGATTGGTAAAATTACGTTTCGTTTAATGACATATTAATCAAGAGGAATTTTATCCTTTAATAAAAGTGGTGCCAATCAAATTTTTAAAAAGTCGCCGTCTAACAACACTGATGTCGGGCATGTAGATTTTTCGAGCCCTGATGTGTAGAAAGACTGAAAGAACTCTTTTCCACTTTGTGTACTTATTCCCTTTACAAGTTACTATATTGCTACTTTGATCAAAATGACGGGAGAAATAAAGCCGTGTTTACTTTAGTATTTCATTGCTGTTTGAAATGAAAATTTGTGATACTTACAGATTTATGTTTACGAATATCTTTGTTTTATATCTACCATATTTTATCTGTGTTTATATATCTTTTTCTTATCCATTAGATTTATTGTTGAGCAACTTCTCATCCTTCTTCGCGCAATGAAAAATTGCGTTTGGGTCCGTTTTAAAAAAAGTACCATACAATTATACCTTTAGCGAATAAAAACCTGTCTAAAACGGAAACTCGATAGCTTTTAAGGGGTTCCGTTTTATTAGTTTTTATTACATAAGATATGGTTTGTACCCAACATGTTCAGGTTAAAAAATTTGGGCACGCCCCCGCTCAAAAGGCTGGCTACGCCTATGCATTTTTTAGAGTTTCATAATGGCTTCGCAATCTAAAACAGAATTTAATATTTACTCCCCGCTCCTATTCGACTTCAAAATTATACAGTTGAATACAGACAAAAAATTAACAGTTAAGTTTTGTATTTTAATGCGTATATCAAGATCGACCAGTCATTCCTGAATGACGCCAAAGTCGTTTGACATGAGAAGATAAACGACCTTTGAAATACTAACATCTGATATATTCTGACGATTTTCGTTTCCCTTACTATTACGTCAGTCATGGAAATTAAATATTGGCCACATCTTGTATATAACATAAAAAACTCACTTAAATGATCTCGCCAAGCAAAAAATATAAAACGACAATCATAAAATATGTGACATCACATAAAAGGGATCGATATAGAAGTGCATGCACAAAGTGCCATGTATAATTCGATCACTATTCTTAATGTTTGTAAAATACTCAGAGTGATTAACAGTATGTGAAAATTTACTGGCGACCGACAAATTTTTATAGTATTTATTCTTCTTGCACTTACGTGTGGCTATATGTTTAACAATTTTCTTCATGTATTATTGTAGCCATTAAATTAAAAAATTGAAGTTGATGATGATTACACGAGAATATTTATTTATCATCATGTGGGATGAATTTATATATTTTATTTACTGTTATTTGAACCAAAATCACAACTTTTACAAAAAGGTTTGGTATAAATTATGACGTCCAATTCTCAACATCTTGTATATTGGCCCAAAAAGGAGGGATGGCCTCTGTTTTAGTCTTTCTAAAAAAACCTAGCACATATTTACGCAAGGAAATCCAAAGTTCAAAGACAACCACGAAAAACTCAGAACAACTAGGCTGACGGATGCAACTGAATTTGAATCTAACTTTTTAAACAATTTAGTAAATATTCAGAACTTATTTAATAAATTCAGTTATTTGACAATATTTATATGTTAATACATAAAAATAGAAGAAATTTATTGAAAAACTTTCCAATACTTGCATAAATAAATAAAAAAAATCGTTAGATGTTTTTTCTAAAACTGCTTTTATCATTTGGCAAAAATTTCACATTCTGCTGCTCAAAATGAATCAAGCGTTTTGCAAAGCGCTAAAGTCCCTATAAAAAGATGAACTAAACTTTCCATTAAATAAATGTTTCACAAACTCCGAAACACACCTTAAAAGACATTTATGACACATTAAAAAAAAATCTGGAACACTGTTTATCTAATTCCAGCCACGTATTAACCCGGAAGAACGCGCGCTTATCTAGGGTATGAAAGGTTTAACTTTGTCACCAATAAAATCAAACTATAACGGTCACTTTATTTAGACGGAGATAATGCTTACAAATTTTACGATAAAATAAGTTGAAGATTACTTTTAAAAAAGTAGTGGTTGCAATTGTAAAAACCATACGCTCTCCGGGTCTTTTAGGCCCTGCGCGCGTCCTCCCGGGTTTAAGAAAAAAAAAAAAAAAACATTTGTTTTTTACAAATATTTATCATTATTTTGTAGGTTTTTTTTTTTTTTTTTTTTTTTTTTTTTTTTTTTTTTTATAAAAACATTACTCATTTTTATGTGGAGTTCAAAGAAATCTTAAAATCTGGAGCTTGTATTGGAAAACACTTAAAATGAAAAATATTTCTAAAATTTGATTTATTAATGTTTATTTTATTAATGTGCTTTCGTTTAAAATTGCATGATAATGATATAAAGTACAAAATTACATACTTTTATTAAACTGATGTGTACGGGTATGTAAGACTTAAACAAAAGTGTAATACATGTAGTTAATATTACGATACTTCACCATCCTTAAGGTCTTATGAAGTAATACACAATCGCAGGAAATATTGAAACATAAAAAATTACTCAATGGTAAGCACATAAAATCGTTGCACTCGTATTTTGAAAAGTTTCATATTTTTCAGATGACTGAGAAACAAGCCTGCAAAAAAATGCGTCATTCCGCTTAACAGACGTTACAGAGTATTGTCTGTCTATACAATTTGAGTCACGCACTAATATGATCGTTTATTATATCGTAATTAGTTTCAGATAATTATCTGTCACTATTCCCAAAATTTAGTTTAACAATGTTTATTCTATTACGTACTTTCGTTTAAAATTACATGATAATGATATAAATTAGGCAATTACATAATTTTATTAAACTGATTTCTAAAATTATGCAAGATTTAAAATAAAGTGTAATATTGTAACATCCCCAGTAATTGGCATGCACCAATGATAGGCATCTTACAATCATGTCCTAAAATAAGATTTATATCCAGTCTTTTAAAAATGCAAGACCATATACAAGTTATATGCACTTTAAAGATTATAACTTTGATTTATGCTACTAGATGACAATAGTGCCTAGGAAAGAGAAACAATTAAGGTTTGTATCAAATTGGCCATTTTTGTTGCAAATGCTTCTTCTCTGGCTTAAGAAATGTATGCTTTTCAATTCATTATTATCTGATTTGTAATATATTTTAAATTTTAATTGGCAACAGTTTTGTTTAGTTGAAAAGGGTTACTTTAATTGTGTAAAAGTATTTTTGGCACAAATATTTGGATTTCTGAATTAATGATAGATGCCAATTAATGGTGCTTCAGTTTTGCTAGTTCCAAGTAATTGGCATCTATTCCAATTACATGGGAATCGCAAGATTTGAAATTAAACACTTATTTTGGCAGTACTTTTAAAGTTATAGACTAATTTTGTTTATCAGTTGTTTTTATTTGAAAATATGAAATATTATCAGTAATTAGAATCCATTAAAGCTTCATATGACAATTACTGGGGACAACATGACAATTACTGGGTATTAATATAAATATATTGTATTGTTTTAAAGTGTTCACATTTCTGACTAATATGCTGATTTCTTACTTTTAAAAACCTGAAATATGGCATCTTCATTTACAGTAAATTCATTTAAAGTGATTAAATCCACTGCAAAATATAATAAAAAAATAAAATATTTTTTATACATATATATATATGTATAAAATGTGCCACTTACTGGATCACAAGGTGGCCTACATTGGTGCTCTAGGGGCCAATTACTCGTGATTACAGCAACTTTTTATAAATATATTTTTATAAAAATACTTTTTCAAAAATTTTTGCTTTTAGTGGGCAAAATAGATGCACAGATATGCATTCTTTGATCTAAAAATATTTGCAAGTAAATATTTTATTTCTTGGTAATGGAAATTGAAGTAAGTTTAAAGACAAATTCTTAATGTGCCAATTACTGGGGATGTTACCTTATATATAATATTACAATATTTTACAATATTTAAGATTTCATGAAATAATATACAAACGCAGAAAATATTTAACAATATAAAATATTACATATCGATAGGAACAAAAAAACTTTCGAACTCTCATTGATATAAGTTCCGTAGTTTTCTCATCACTGAGAAACATGCATGCATAAAAATGCATCATCCGTCTTAACAAACGTTGTAACGTATTGTCTATCTATACAATTCGTGTCACACACTAATAGGATCAGATATTTCTCTCAGGTAATTATCTATCATAATTTTTCAGGTATCTTAACTAAACAGATAACATTTAGCTGTAGATCTGAAAAATCTTAAAATTCGAAGTTTCTTTCTACAAGAAATAATCAGTATCTTATTTAGTATACAATTATATCAATATCCTATTAGGTACAAAAATATGTGTTCTATACTGGCATGCGTAGCATCATTAAAAACTGAAATAATTTCATTAATACTAGAATATTTTGCATATTTTAAGATGCTTCGAAGTAGTAAAGGGATGCAGATGATGTGTTTTAACTTAAATAATTATGCACAGAAATTAACATGTATTTTTTTCTATATATATAATTTCTATACTTTTCTTATCACAATGAAAAACGCCTGTATATTCTTTTATGAATCTCTTAAAATGTAAAGAGTTTGTCGAAAAAAAAAAGTTATGCATAGAATTGAACCATTTTTTGTGTATTTTATTGGTATGGCCAGCAGTTTCTTCTTGAATTTGAAAATATTCTGCTGGAAGTGTAATTGCTGTAATAGCAATTTTTATGTTCTTTTCTTTATTGTACCATAAAAAGTGCATAAAGTTGTGCATAGAATTGAAGCAATCATTTTGTGCATATTTTTGTGATATGGCCAGTAAGTTATCTTTGAATTTGGAAATTTTCCATGAAAAAAGGACAATTTGATAGCGAATTTTTTTCGAATTGTTTTCGATTTTTCATAGTTTTACTGTCGATTGGAGTTTTCCGTGCAGTAACTGGAACTCGCGTCTTTCTAAGCCGGCTATCTGAAAACAATTGATGACAACAAAATGAAGAAAAACTGTTTATTTTAATAAATATCATGATCTCGATTAATTCTTTTTTACTCCTATTAATTGGCCGAAGTAGAAATTTAAGATTAAAATCAAAGTTGGTATAATATTGAATTGGAGGATATTATTGAATATTATTGAAATATTATCATAAATAACTACTTTTGGAAATTTTAAATTGCATGAGACAGAATACAGTTAACGGATTAGTATACAGAACTACTTGTTACAAATATTTATTTCAATATAAATGGCAGTGGAATTAGATTAGATAGTAAAATCATATAGACTTTATATCCTCTTCAGACCTGAGGTACACAAATGTGTACCTCAATTCTTTTCCTAATAAAAACTAAAGTGTTCGAATTTTTTGCCTTTTTACTTTACTTCTATTCAGCTGAATGATTTTTGCATTGAAACAAAACCAATAAATGTCAGCACTGATGAATATAATTTCATAAAATAAATATTATTTTCCTCCGAGTTTCGAAAATACCCTCAAGACATTACGGCCAAGAAAATAAGAATTATTCATGATTATTTAACTTAAATGCTTTACAATAAAAAAAATTGAGAATTTGCTGATCATTTACTTGTTTAAAGACCTTAATTTTGTTATTGCGTAAATTTATATTACTGATAGTTAAACTGGTGTTTTAAGGGGATTAGTACTTTTATATCTATATAATTA
The DNA here is from genome assembly GCA_964019185.1 of Maratus speculifer. Taxonomy (NCBI): domain Eukaryota; kingdom Metazoa; phylum Arthropoda; class Arachnida; order Araneae; family Salticidae; genus Maratus; species Maratus speculifer. Next base: position 213,035,405 of record OZ025291.1, on the reverse strand, counting down.
AACCTAAATTAACAGTCCCCTAAACTACTGATTTCACAAAAATGACTTTTTCTGTCATCTATGGTGTCATTTCGATTATGCAAAAGCAATAAATATATATTTGTAGATGTATTTTATGCTCCGGTCTGAAGAGGTTATACACAAGATGGGACCCTCCGAATTTGAGGGGAAAAATTTCATTTCAAATTTTTAATGTTGCCTTCGCAGAATGGCGTCAGCTTTGCACACATATATGTTTGTATTATATAATATAGATATTACAATGCACACATAACAGTGTAGAATAACCTGAACTTTATAAATACCCACTAATTTGTAGCTGCGCTAATGCGGACAGAAAGCACAGTATTTAATGGGAAAGAGCTAATGTAATTACCAATAACGTTAACAACTTCTCCAAACCTGCTTATATTCCTAAAATTACGAGTAGCAAGCAATTAGTTACATCAATTCACAAGCACCTAACTTAACTATAATCACCAAAAATCAATCGCTAATTGATATAATTGAATTTACTCCAAATTCAAGCTAACTGTTTTAGAATACTCAAAGATTATGTTCCTGTTAGTGTCTATTGAAAAGTATTTAGAGAAATTCCCCTGTGCTTTCTTTTGTCATTAAAATACAATTAAACTTTTACTTTTCTTTTTAACATAAAATAGGTCAAATAAACTGAAAATAAGAAGACTTTATAAATATTATTCGATAGATTATCCTACAGAACGATTAACTAATAAAAAAACAAAACAGCTATAAGTTAAATTTACCGTTTCACCTGTTAAAGGAAGTGAAAGAACTATACAGTTATATCATATAATTAAATCACATAATTACATTGCATATCTTAAACAGATATGAATCTTAGAAGACCCATATTGGACTATCCCGCAATTTTTTTAAAGTGAATTCAAGTGTCAAAAAATATATTCTATGCCTCTATTCGCTGCATAATGGATTTTAATATACTTCGAAATTATTTAAACGATAAAGTCGGTTTAATAGATGATTTCGCATGTCCTGTTCCATTGTTCCATTGAGATCGAGTATATTAGTTGCTGTGACGGCTAAAAAGTTTATCACAATATGCTTCCTGAAGAATAATGTCCTCTGGCCATTTTAATAACAGACTTAAAAGTGTTTTATGAAAATTTATTCTCAATTTTCAAAAGCATTTTTCGCACATTTGGAGCTACCGAGGTTCTCAAAGCCTCATATATAGAGTTCTTTAAATGATCACTCAATTTTAGAAACAGAAATAAATCTCATCGTGTATAATAGCTGTTTATAATTGCTATTTCTCAATGGTATTCAGATGATTTAAATAATTTTCGCTTTATTTACTCGGAAGCCAATTTATAGTTTAGCTAATACGGTAAAGTATCTAGAGTCACTAATTTTTAAGTTGAAAAGGTATAAAAGTTAGAAAGAAGAAGGTTGAAAGTATTCAGTCAGAGCACAAAAGACAATGAAAATATTATAAATAGCTATTTATTTCTCTAGCATACCAAGGATCCAAAGATGCAGCCTTTCTTCCCTCTCCCTTCTTGAGAATATTTGAATAATAATGGTATATACAAACACACCATCCTTTTCTTCTCATGAAAATTCCGACGAAAGCCAAATCTGATAACATTCAAAGAAAGGAGAAAACATTAGAACGCAATCTGAGATATTGCTGTACCAGAGAGAAATTCACAGATGTTTTTGGAAAAATATTATGCATTTTTCATGCACGTAGCTTTCTCCTAAAATATTTTTTCCCTATAGATGGCATCGTCATTGCAAGTATAGTATAGGTTTCATGATGTATTCCTATGAAGATCATTTGTTCGTCCAATACACTCAAAATCAATTCCAAAAAAGAAAACTTCCTCTTTAAATATATCTAAAAATAAAATCGAAAAATTAAAAGAAAAGTCCTTTGTACCCATTAATCTCAGTTGCCCAGAGAAAAAAAAAAACATTTAAAAATATTGAAATATAACCAAGGTATCTTTATAAAAAAAATTCCGTAAAATTAGATTTAACGAACGGACTTTTTGTTTGACTGAAATAATCTCTTAATTGACGTAAATGTCACAGTATAAATGCGACATTGTTTTAGTAAATTGGAGAATGTGGTCCAAAATGCTGCTCATATTCTGGTTGACAAAGAAAAAATCCGTCACAGAAAGATCTAAATATCATATTTTTATACTGTTAAAAAATAATTTGGTTAATATTTTAATGCTAAAATTAATTTGTCAAATTTTGAAATTAGTTAAAGCGCACAGACTTAAAGAAAAATATCTTACGAGTATAAGGAATTAGAACAACAAAATTTTAAAATGAATGGATTTAATATTTTGAATTAATTTTAAATATATATTTTTATATGTTTAATTGTAAACTATATATACTGTAAAGTACCCAAAGTAAACCACCTCCGAATGCTACTTTCTCCCCTTAATATATGTGCAGATTTTCTTTTTAAAAAATTGCCATTTATAAGCCCTCCCAATTTGTCTGTCCTTTTCAAAAAATTCCCAATTATAAGCCCCTTAGAAAATCATTGAAATTTCCTGTGTTTTATATGTGGGCTTACTTTCGGTACTCCACGGTACTTAATTTTAAATTTATTTTCTTCTTGGATTTCACAATGAGCATACAATTATTCGACTCTTTTCGTCCTAATATTGCTGCATTATTTAATCATAATCATAATTTTGCATATTAATTATTTTTGTTAATTTTTTTAACTCATAAATCAGGGTTGATACATAAAAACAGAGAAACACAAGAGTGATTTCTTATTTAAAATTTACTTAAAGGGGCTCAGGGGTTGATCGATACGGAAAAACATGTAAACAGAGTTCTCGCTTCGAACCCACATAAAAACAGAAGTATTGAATGTAATTAATTTAAACTTTCTGATAATTTAAAGGTATGTTTGTAGTCTTATAAAATTATAAAATGAAATATTTTAATGTAATATAATAAGAAATATAGGAAAATTTATGTAACACAATTTTCGAAAAAAACAATTATGTGTTATAACACCAACACCAAGATATCTTAACATTGAATTGACATAAGAACCTAATTTTTGCTTTAAAATAATCCGGAAACTTTACTCTATAGAATGAATTAAGGATATAACTATAACTCAAAAACAACATTATTAAAAAAGCTCTCAAATTTGAAAATTTAAAAAACTCCTAAAAATACTACTTTTTTTAAATTGAAGATACTCAAAATATTAAACTATCTAAACTTTATTAATCATTCTATAGTTAATGATGTTGTATGCATGCAAAAAAAAATTTAAGCCATTCCATCAAATAATTTTTTTTTAATCTTGGAGTTAGTCGTCAAAAATCAAGTTTTGAGAAAACGCGACTTAAAGTTGAAATAATATGGGTGCGGCTTTGAAAGTGTTGATACATAAATGCTTATAACTCCGTTAAAAATGCAAATATTTTTATGCGGTCTTTTGCATTGAGTTCAGAATTAATTGAATAATAAATAAAGTTGCCTAATGTGCGACAAATTGAAATATTCTTCTTTGAAAGTGCATTGAAACCGAAAAGAACAAAAATTTTAATTTTAGGAATCTAAATCCTTTTTACAGTGAAAAATGTATGTTGACAAATGAATACTTTTTCCTCAAGCAGAACACGCGGAAAAAAATCTAGTTTGTTTTCTATTTTAAAATGTTTATATGGAATTTGGGCATATCTAAAAAAATATGACATTCCTCTCAGCTTTGTTCAATGGCTACAGACAAAGATCCTAGAAACTATTTTGTTATTGTTGCGAATTACAACTACAATTACTTTATCGAAAATTATGTTATCTACAATTGCTTGTTTTATAAAACTGTGACTACAACATACTATTCAAAACTAGTCGCTTTTTTGCAATTTTTATGTTTTGTTGAAATATTCGATTTATATTAAAAAATAAAGATATGAATAAATTATAACGCAAAGCCACATCTGCGGATATGCAATTAATCAAGTGCATTAGGAAATTCAGAAAGATAACATACAAGAACGTTTTGAATTTCTTACCAATATATTATACATGTCTTAGAAAGGGTATAGCCGGGTTTCTCACTAAAATATGCCCTTAAGTCAACCACGTCGAGTCCTACATGAATCAATAGCCCTTAAAAACAAATGCATTTCACCCCGGTTTCAAGCTTATGCCTCAAGTCCATGGGGGAGGGGGTTATGACCCTCAATGCCCGTTTTGAAGAAGGACACATTGTGCCGAAACTACTAGTCGGATTTCAATGAAAAATATATGGAATGCATAATATTATTATAAGAATACTGGATAATGTTTTCGGAATTTTTTCCACAAAAGTACGAGTCCTATAATTTTTTTTTCTTTTTAATTGAACATTTTAATTAACCCGGGAGAACGCTCGCTTACCCAGGGTAGGAATGGTTTTAACTTTGCCACCAATAAAATCAAATTATAACAGTCACTTTATTTAAACGGAGGCAATTCTCACAAATTTTGCGATAAAATAAATTGAAGATTACTTTAAAAAATTAGTGGCGGCAATTGTAAAAACAATACGCACTCCGGTTCTTTTAGGCCCTTTTCGCGTCCTTCCGGGTTAAAAATCATTTAAAATATTTGAGTGACAACCTTAATTTTTTTGCCTAAAATACTACGAGATATGATCCATAATTTGTTTCAGTTTCAACTTCCTACATGTGGTGCAACATATCCAAAAAAATTAAAAACTTATTCCAGTGGGGGGGGGGGGGGGGAGTTTTTCACAACAATCTACATTTATTTATAAATCAAGTGCATTTGATACTAGTTTCAAGTCACCGCAGGGTACATAGAATATTGCAGAGTATATTAATAAATGAATTCATAGCTGATTGTTATCATTAACTACAAAAAATATTTTTTAATGTAAAAAAAAGAAATAATATTGATTGTTATCACTTTTTTAGAAAAGAATTAGCAATCTATCTTTATTTTTTTGCCTAAAATACTACGAAATATGATCCATATTTTGTAACAGTTTCAACATCCTATGTGTGGTCCAACATATAAAAAAAATTAAAAACATATTCTGGGGGGAGTGGCATCTCACACTAATCTCACATTTACTTATAAATCAAGTGCTTTTGATATTAGTTTGTAGTCATCTGAGGGTGCATAGAATATGGAAGAATGTATTAATCTTTGAATTCATAATTGGTTATTAGGTTAACTACAAAAAATTATGTAAAGAAAGCACTAATATTGATTGTTTTGACTGTTTTTAGAAAACAATTAGTAATCGCTTCCAAGCTGTAAAGGAAGATGTATGTTTAGTGAAATTTTCAATTTTCTAAACTGGATACATCATACAAAAAAAGTTATAAACTTATTCTAAGGAGGGAAGGGGATGTCGCGAATTGCGTGTGTTACTGCATATGAATGTACAATATTATGTACAGTTCACGTATGAAGCTATGCTGTTGGCGCTAATCATTTGAAGATATAAAAACCTTGAAAATAAATTGTAATACGAAACCTCTACATGCTATCAGCAAGTCTTTATTTAGCTAATACCTAAAAATTCTTCTATACAGTCACCGCAAAAAATCTTAACAGTTGCGATTTCAGATGTTTTGCTAAATATCTAGACATATACATGAGGAATGACTCTGAACCTCTACATAAATAGACAAGATAGTACAGGTCATATATTTTCGAGAAGAATTTTTCCCAAAATCCAATAGGGGAACGTCCACAAATTGAAAAAGGACGAATATCTTTTGACTAACCCTGTCAAAGCTAATATAGCAAAAGCGTTCAAACAGCAGATTATGATTAAGTGGCTTATGGCAATAAACTGTGTTCATTTTTATGTGGATAGCATGCATACTCGTAGAGAAATTAAGATTTTTATAAAAACGGTCCCAAATTTTGCCAAGTTTTTTACTTATAATTTACAGAGTTCTTAATAAAAAACAATGTTCTTTTCAGGAACTATACAAAACAATATCGTTCATAACAAACCGTAATCAAAATTAAAAAAATATTAATAATTGTATGAAAAATGAGCAAGTTTACTAAATAAATTTTCACTGCGCATGCGTCAACTCTATCAAAGTTTCATTTGCATATTAAGTTAGCTAAATGTATGGAGCAACTTTTGTTAAAATTTCAAAATCATAGCTTGAAAATTCTGAAAATTATCGTCTAAAGAATAAGATCAAAATCGGATATTCCCAAAATGAAACAAAAAAATGAAGGGCTGTATCCATATTCCATTAATTAGTGTCTACACAGTATTGCGCGTACTACTATATTTGGATACAGCTCCTCATCTTTTTGCTTCATTTTCGGAATAACGGATTTTGATCTTCTTCTATGGACGATAATTTTCAGAATTTCAAGCTATGATTTTGAAACTTTAACAAAAGTTTCTCTATATATTTAGCTAACACAATATGTAAATGAAATTTTAATAGAGTTGACACATGCGCAGTGAAAATTTATTTAGTAAACCTGCTCATTTTTCATACAGTTATTAATATTTTTTAATTTTGATTACAGGGTACTATGTACAATGTCGTTTCTCATATTTTCTGAAAAAAAAACACTGTTTTCTATTAAGAACTCTGCAAATTATAAGCATAAATCATTGGCAAAATTTAGGACCGTTTTTATAAAAACCTTAATTTCTCTACGAGTATACATGCTGTCCGCTTAAAAATGAACACAGATTATAACAATAGCTACTTAATCATAATCTGCAATTTCAAAGCTTTTACTGCATTAGTTTTGACAGGGTTATTAAAAAAAATATTCGTTCTTTTTCAATTTGTTGAAGGTCCCCAATTGGATTTTGGAAAAAAATCTTCTCGAAAACATATGACCTGTGCTATTTTGTTTATACATCTGGAGTTTCGTAGTTATTTCTTACGTATATTTTTAGATATTTAATAAAATGTTTAAAAATGCAAGTGTCAACAATAAAAAACTCGGCATTATAACAAGAATACATGGGAACGAGTAATTAGATAAATGCTGGCGGCAAGAAAATCAATTTCTTTGCTGGGATAGTGTATGACTTTAGGAGTAAGTGTCTAGGTTTCATGCAATGCGTTGCTATACACTGATGCTCAGGCTCGTAAATTATAGACCAGAATACGCATTGCATTAAAAAAGCAAATCAAAATCAAGTAATTTATAGAGCAAGATAATATTTTTCCTGATGTAGCATTAAAAGTAAAAGTCAGTTCTTGCTTCAAAGCACGGACTCTTTTTTGAATCGCGCCTCTGCCTATATTGCATTCTTCAAAATATAGCGCATTGCGCTATAAACACCTATAGAAAGTAGTGATAGTTTCGTTTCTTGTAGCGAGTCGGCCCGAACCCTGACTATCCATATACAATTTATTTTATTGATTTTCTAGTTAACCTCATTGAAAGTTTTTTTGAGCACTATACGTGATGTAAATGTGTAATCGGATCTATCTAATCTAAAAATGCAATTAATGTTGTCATCGCCGCTGACAAAGTTTATTTTGTGACAGGAGGTCATTTTTATTTAAGGGTCCTATCCCTTGCCTACAAAATGCTCGCGAGCTAAAGATATTCCTATGGGGATTATTTTCTAATATCTGGTTTGCATTTGTATATTTTTATTTATTTTTAATTTTTATTTGCATTGGATAGTTGAGGTGCATGCCGACATCGCTTCTTTTTTACTTTTTCTATTTTGAGTGCAGATATTTTTAAAAGTTAGTTTCACTTTCAAAACCGATTTCTAAAGTGAAAGAGCCTTTTAAAAAATATCTGCAATCAAAACCGAAAAAGTAAAAAAGGAGCGATGTCGACATGCACCTCAGCTATCCAATGCAATAAAAAAAATATTTAAAAATGCCGAAATGCAAACCAGATATTAAAAAATAACCTCCCCATAGGAATAGCATTAGCTCGCGAGTGTTTCGTCGGCCAGGGACAGGACCCCTAATATTAAAAAAATTGTTGCATATACAATTTATCGTGTTTGTTTAAGAAAATATGAAAATCAGTATTATTACAGAAAAAATGTCTGATAAACACGCTAATGCACATAGTTTTTAAATTGAAATTTTTTTTAAAAAAATATTTAATGTTAAAATTGATCAAAACAGTTCAATTTAAAAAGTTTTATAGGAGCAAAAACTACACATAGGAATTTAGACATTTTAAGAGAATTTTATCTATTAGAAGTTCCCGATGTGCAGACTGCAATTATTACTATTTTTTTATTATTCCACTCATTTTTTGTGTATTTATTTCCATTTTAAATTCAAACTTTAGCATTTCAAGAGGTATGTTTTACATTTTTTACCAAAGGGTTTATAAGTTGTTGCCAATAGCAAAAACAAAATGTCCTTCAAATAAAATTAATAAAAAATCCTTTCACATTATTATAAACAATAAAGTTAAAATTACATACATAAAAATAAACTTTCGACTTAGAATTATTTGATTACGTGTTTAAAGCAGGGTAATGTTGAAAATTATGTCATAAAAGCTATATTTGCACACAAATTTAAACGAGAACGAAAATTTTGAAATAATAAATTCGTTATTATGTGTCAAAATCCGTAAATTGTGGAAATTGCAGTGTATTTAAAATGGCAAATAATTAACACTTGCTAAATGTTTAAATTTAAAAAAATATTTGTGCTAGACATTTATATCCTATTTTGAAATAAAATGTTGATTTATATAGTGAAATGTAAAACAGCGCAAATATTATTTCCTTTCGAACAACAACAACAAAAAAATTCACATAAATATTAAAAAAAGAAAGAAATCTTTTGCGAAAATTACGTCAGCTTTAAAACGATATAACAGTTTAAAATTACATTGACACGAGCCATTTCACATTTCTACATGATCTTTTAAACTACTATTTAAAAGGCCTAAGCAGCTAAATAAAAATAATATTAGAAAAAAGGAAATAAAAATATTAATATAATATTAATATTAATAAAAAGGAAATAAAAATATTTCCTTTCGAGCAACAAAATTATTTTTACGTGAATAATATGAGAAACAAAACTTTAAAGTAATGAAATAATTGAAATACGTTAAAAGCCATAAATAGAAGAAATTGGTTCATATTTGAAAAGACTAGACAATAACTATGCAAAACATTTTAAATTAATAAAAACTGGGCGAGACATTTAATATTTTGAGGTGATCTTTTCAACTTTTGTTGTAAATTCTAAGAAATTGCGAATAATATTTATTTTCTAATAACAGTAAGTATTTCCCCTAGAATATTAAAAAGTGAAAAACATTGGTGAAAATTAAGTTGATTTAAAACGATGCATTTCAAATGACTTATTTAAAAGTTTTGTTATACTGTTTTAAAAAAAAACGAGAGACAAAGAACCTGCTTACTTAATTTATCTTACATTAACTTATTTTCAAATTTTTCTCTAAGTTTCTTTTAAATCAAAGACGAAAATAGACATTGTATCTCATAAATGTGGCTTATTTGGTCTTAAAAATCTTCAATAAATAGCAAATGAATAGAAAGTACTTATCTATGATTATGCTGATGAAATTAGTGTGCTTTTAGAATCTGGGTTGTTTAAATGGGGATTGGAGAGTTTAGCTGAAAGGGTGACAAATTATCTAGTTAGATAAAAAGATATAGTACGTTGGTTATTTTTTATTTTATATGCAAAAGAAAAATTCTGAAATTCTACTTGAAATGGGTTTAATAAAATTATTAAAAATATTTTTATTCTTAACATGTATTGATTTACAAGATTTAAATTTACACATTATTTTCAAAGAATAATCTATTATGTGAATCGACAATAGTGTTTAATTATCGCTTGACATGCTTATGAGACGCGTGTCATCCATTGCCAGATGAAGTTAATAATTTGCCATATTAAAGTTTTATGAAACCACATTTTTAAAACTTCCACGTTCGTTATTATATGATATTTTTACAACTGCGTAAGTAATTCTTTTCATGAACTATTTCATCGGAATTTTTTTAATTGGATCTTTCATTTATAGTTTTATTTTTATGACCAAGATGTTTCGTTGCATTTTTATGGCAAACGTTTTCTTCTTATAGTCGCAAAATAATAGAACGAAAGTTCAACGTTGCTTCAATTTAACAAGCAAACAACAAAATAAAAAAATAGCAGAATTTAGTTTAACTTTCGCGCCAGAGCAAATAAAAAATATATATCTTGAACTACAGTATTTTCCTTTACATTTTACATTTTATGCTTAATGAAGATAAAGTTTATGAGAAAGATAAAGCAATTTTTACTGTATTCTTTTTTTTTTTCAAAAATTTAAACATTTTTCGGTAATCAAGTTTGTTATTTAAGAGTTCATTTACAAGATACGCTTTAACAAATTCTCTAAAACGAAAATATGATCATTGACCGAGAAAAACCAAACGTGCTATAAAAAGTATCTTAAACTACATTCTCTACTTTGTAAATATGTTACAGAAGAAGAGAAATCATTCATAAAATATACTTCTACGTTTTAAAATTTTTCATTTATATTGCCTAATTTTCCTTAAAGTTCGAAATTTTGTTTCTAGATGGTTGGAAATTTTACAGTCTATAGAAAATTGTGTTCTGCATAAATTATGTTTATTTATAAAATTATGCAAAATAAATATAGTAGAAAAAATTTGAATATTTTATTATGTTTCAAAATTCATACTAAATATATTTTGCAAGTTTTGTTTTCAAACATTCTTTTAACTAATTTTACTTGCGATTTTCTTGTTTTCTGTCATTAGTTAAACAACTGTACCCATATGCAACTAGTCGAATGGCATAATTTTAAAATTTTCTTATGTCTCCTGCATGTTAATACTTCAAAATTGGTTATCAAAGGGCAAAAATTAAACAACAATCAATTCTAATCATGGTATTCTAATGATGTGAAATTTTGTGCATTAGTTCTTGAGGTATGACTATCGCTAAAATCGCATAAATGAAGCAAAATGCAATATAACAGAGCTACTTATAGGTGATTTTCACCGAAATCTAATCTGCAAAAACTTATGTCAATATCTAACTGAATCTGAAGTTTGGTGAAAATCCGTGTACTAGTTCTTGAGATAGAGATATTGCGGAAAAATGCAGCATGGAAGCACCATCTGTAAAGCGATTTAAACCAAAATATAGAAAACATCAATTCATGACAAGTACTAACTGCATCTGTAGTTTGATGAGAATCCGTGCGTTATTTTAGGAGAAATATCTAATGTTAAAATTGGATTAAATGCTGCATTCCAGCGCCATCTGCTGAGCAATTAATACCAAAATGTATAAAATGTCAATTCATTTCAAGGATTAACTGAATTTGACGTTTGAAGAAAATCTATGCATTAATTCTGGATATTGAGCAATTCGAAAATTGGAAAAAAAAAACTAATCAGTGCCAATTTATATCAAGGACTAATTTAAAATAAATGTATTCAAATTCCGTTCATTAGTTCTTGAGATAGAACGCCCACAAAATGTGTGTCTCATACATACATACAGATAGTCAGATCGTCAAAATCATAGACAGACATTTTGTAGAAACATGTTTTCCAGGTTCTCTGAACTCTAAAACGAATATATCCGTTGAAAAACGGAATTCAAAAATTTTCACGAATCCAATACTTTATCCTTGTAAAGGTAGAAAAAAGTAAAAGTGGATACTGTTATTGATCTGACAATTTTTTGTAGATGTCGACAGTTTTTATTTATATTTATCATTAATGCATCCAAACTTTAAAATAGAATAAATGTTATTCAATTTATGAGTTGGCGATAGATTTATTTTTGTATGTTGCTAGAGAAAAACCCACGGTTTTTGTTAAATGTAACATAAATTTTCAGTCTGTTTATTGGAGGTCGTTCATTTTAAATTGTAAAATAAAAATAAAAATTTCTACATTCCTAAGCAAATCAACAACTTAGAACACAGCATTACACAAATTGATTCTTTCTTGCATTAAAAAAATATGCAAAATAATAACTTATCCATTTATAAATTTTTCATTCTTTTTTTTTATATTTTTATTTTTTTAAGTAATATTCCGTTTTATACAAATTTAATTTTCAGTTATATTAAATCTATATATTTTATAACAATAGATTTGAATATATATAAGCTTATATACATCATATCAATATGAAATATGTATGAAAACATTTCAAAGTTAACGTAATTTTTAGTTTAAACGTTTTTTGTAAATTTTACTTCGGAGCTTTAAAAATGACTTATTAATAGCACAATATATATTTATACAGGAAAAATAAATAGTTGTGTTTTTATAAGCTGAAAATTAAACTTCAAACACTCAGAAATATAGTAAATGTACGGCTTGAAAATTAGTAGTGATTTAACAATTGCATTTTTTTCATAATATACATTTCTTACGGAATATAGTATTTTACTGAAAAATAAAAAGTTTTTAAAATTTAGTACTCACATTTTGCCTTTTTTTTTTCTTCAAAAAAATTCTTTTTTATTTTATTCAGCTTCTTTCTCTTTATTTTCATTTTTATCTTTCTGGATACTGTAACAAATTTAGGATTTTAATATAACTTAAAAGAGTGTTTCTGTTAAAACATCATACCATAAATTGTGTCTATGTGACTCATTACAGTAAAAAACGTATGGATTAATATAAGTTTTCTGTGGAAAGCTTTATTGTATTTTGCCAAACATATTTTTTTCATATAGGGGGAGAAACACACTCTTTTCAAGAACTAATTTCCTAGAGTTAAGGGGAAAAAACATACATAAAAGAAAGTCGTTTAAAAGAATGTGTTAAAAAATGTTAAGACGAGCTGCACAGTTGAAAATTTACATTTAATGAAATTTTTTAGGCTATTACATAACAAAAACGGTTAAACAGACGTTCCCTGACTACTTAGAAAAGAAATATAAGTATTTTACTATGAAAATTGCGCGAACTGTTACAAGAAATTGAATCTTTTAGAATTAGAAAGAAGCCAAGAAAAACACAGTGTATAATATTTAAAAAAATAAAATACATCTGTTTTTCATTATTATTATTATTATTATTATTATTATTATTATTATTATTATTATTATTATTATTATTATTATTATTATTATTATTTCAAAAATGTGACACATGAATGGGGATTGAATGAGAGAGCACTGCAAATATGTTTAAAAAAATTAAGTTTTTTTTTCCTTTTGATAGACGTAATTATGGAAATAAAAATGGAAATAACTGAACTCAAATTCTTGACATCATCTGCTTTATACACTTGTAAGTTTTATTTAGTTTACGAATTTCCATACCCCGCTTTTTATTTTAATATTAAGAAACGAATGCTGGTATCAAAATCTCGGGCAATTTGGGAAAATTTAATATTTGCTAATTTTTAACAAAGGGCAAGACTTTTCGTCATCACCTTTTTTTTTTTTTTTACTGCGAACATCAAATTGAAATTAATATCAAACCAGATAGAACGCTTTAAAATTCGACGTAAAAAAGAAGAAAAGCTTTAAAATGCTTTCATTAATCATTCTTCGTTTCAATTTCAATTCTTGTGAAACTTATCCAATGTTTTAAGCTAATTAAGTTTTATGTGAAAATTGGAAAATATAATTTTTTATAATATTACGATAATTTGCAGATGAAATAGAATTTTAATTGTTTTCGAATCATAATTCCTTTGCATGTACCTTATCTATAATCGGGATGGCTGTCTCATTTCCACCTTATTATGAAGTAACATAGCCAATGGATCCTTAAAAAAATAATGAATATAATTGCTGGCATAGTGTGATTAAAAGCATACTTCAAGCAATGGTATGATATTAATTTTATGTTATACAAAAAATCAATATCTGTCTTTTTGGTTAGCATATTTCAGTTTTGTGACAAAATTCTGCATTCTATCGATAATCTAATCTTTTGATCTATTTATTTATTTCTTGGTCTTTATACTTTAAGTTGATTGAAATAGATTTGAAAAATTATTTATGCTCGAAAATAACTTAAAATGTCGCTAAATTGAGAGTCAGTTTTCAAATAAATTTCATCCTACAGTTTATTTTATTCCTGTTTTATCATGTAACAATTGAAATTGCACAGAGTTTAGATTCAATGTAAGTATGATAAAAGTGAAAGCGATAAGACTGCTTATTGTTACCATCCCTATACATTTCTAAAATTTGTAACTGGATTTTGACTGCCGTTCAAAAGTAAAGTAACCGTTAACCATTTTTTAGCAACAACAATTAATTACACAATGGGAAAAAAAGGACTTTGTTGAAAATAAAGAACTGGTAAATGAATTTATAATAAATCTAGAAAAATTGTTCCTACAAAATATAAGCCTTACATGAAGGCTCTTTTCTACTGTAAAACCATTTTTTATAAATTTTAATTATCCTGAAGTTTTTTTATGATTTTTTTTTATTACAAAATTCATATATCTTACCTAAAATTAATTTTTTAAAGCGTTAGCTATCAAGCAATCAAGATGAAATAATCAACAAAATCTTAATTATAAATCTTTACAATCAACAAATGAAAAATTAATATGAATTACGTCATTGTGATTCCGTTAAATTAATTTTTCTCTTTACATGTGTCAAGATAAAAATGCATATTAAACTAAGCATGTAGTCTCTTTTACAGGAGCAAACTTTTTACAGGTGGTTTATATGCATGCTTTTATGTTTAACGACAATGCATTAAAATAAAAACATATTTTCTATTTCATTGTAATGAAATAAAATGGCATCAATAGAAATAAATGTATAAAGTTAAAATAAGCCCAATAAGCAATATTCTTGTAACATCAGAGTAAGTATGAATTTTTATCCTCTTATCAGTATGAAGTACATGAGCATAAATATTTTTTTTATCAAAATTCAACTCGCAAATTTAAAAAGGCTTTCAAAAAGCCACATGTCTGAATATTTTTCATTATTTTTCTTTTCTGTGCGACAATGGGTGTAATGTGATTGTCACTGTTTTGAAGAAATTTCATGAAAAAGCCTTTAAAATTAAAAATAAAATATAAAAATGGAAATAAATTAAAAAATAGATAGAATGAGCCCATCTACATATGAACAGCTTTCATTTTTTTTAAGTAATTATCAAAATCGGTTCAGAAGTAATCTCGGATTTTAAGACTAAAAAAAGAGTCTGGTCTTTTAAATATATAGATGATAAGTTCTATGGTACTATTGCTGCATAAAATGTTGAGTTTCTAATTAAAGTCTGAAATTTTCCGATATCACATCTGATAACCGAACACATAGCAATGTGCTTTATTGTATATTGACATATGAAGACAAATTTTCTCTACATCATAACAGACACCTTCATAAACATATATTTATGCTATCTTTTTAAGATAAATTTAATCATTAACTTCAAAATAAATTCAAGTGAAGTGTGAACAATGACAGATAAGTGATTATAAATTACTTTAATTTCATCTTCTATTGTGCAATGTAAAGGTAATTTGCAATATATGTCAAAGAACATGTAATTTAGTGAATTTATTAGGATACAGTATTGTAAAATATGTCATGTGTTTTGCTAAAACAATAATAAATGTCATTCAATAACTCAAACTATAAATAAACTGATAAACATTAAAACTTTTTTTATTTTTTTTCAATAAAGAAAAAGAAAACGTGTAAAATCTTTATTGTTCTTTCTGTTGTGATGTCTTTTTGAATAAAAAAGGAGGGCTATCTCGCTCCCTGTTTACCTTTAATAAAATCATCGTTTTCTGCACAATCCCTTTCATTAAAATGGATTTAATTTCAAGTTGTCACAACATAAAAGTCTTAGTGTTTCAACATAGCAGAAGAACAAAGTTGTGTCATCAAAAAAGTGATCAATTAAAAAGGATACATCGTATAAAAAAGAAGAATACCTGAAAGGGGTAAGTTTCAAAATTCCCTTACTTCCAGTTGTAAGACTGTTCATTATTATTAATTAAGATACGAATTCGCTCCAAAAGTAAAAAGTATTTCTAATAGTTTTGAATATGAGTTTTCACTTTAGTGGATGTGAAAACTTGCTAATCAAGATTTCCCACCTTGGGAAAATTTCACAATTTATAAAGTTTCCGAATCCAACAAACATTTAGGTCCACATTGAAACCCCCGGACATCTGAAGTACGTGTCAAAAAGCTGACAAGTCATCAGTAAAATGATCTTACATATCACAGCGCGTCTAAGTGCTTCCAAGAATCACAGCACAACAAAATGACTCCATATATTAGTACCTATTAAAATACACCCGCCCCCCCCCTTCAGTCAGAAAAATTAAAAAGAAAAATGTTACTAAAAATCACTCCATTTTTCAATAAAAAAAGCCGAATCCATCTAATTCTCATAAACGCAGCAATGACATTAGAAATGAAAAGTTATGTTTGGATGTTGTGTCCAAATCTCATAAGCTGATTCTGACTACCTCTATGTGCGTGTGGCACCATTCGATGCTTACATTGTCATTGTAGGCAGATCACACATCGAGAAGACAAGTGACAAAAAAGCGTGAATCAAGAGACATTTCATTCTCTTAACAAAGAGAAAATGGTTTGAACACTAGAATTTGTGTCCTGTATTACGCTTTTGTCGCCTTGCCTGCTAGAGTGTACAGTATGCATTAAAGACGCGTTTTTCTAAACTATGATGCCACTTTCTTTGCCATTTCTTATGTCGAGGAAACCGACTGGAAAATATGTGAAATTATTCTCATATCTAGTCCAATAATTGAATCTGAATCTAAACACAGTAGTATCACCACACACAGCAATCCCCTTCAACGTGCACTGACATACGAATGCATTTTAAAAGCCTTCAACAGAACAAGCATCCTTTTACAGAGATACTTGCGATCTGATACACGAGGAAACTTTAAATGTTATATTTTCAGCTTTTCGAAACCTACTTCCAATATTGGTTGATATTGATGTTGGCCTTCTAGTTTCGCGGATAAGAAAATTTAATAATTATTAATAGAAAATCAGATAGATTTTGTGCTGCTAGCGAAACTAGATTGACCAATCAGAAACCTGCACGTTTGTGAAATATTCACTTGCTTTCAGTGAGTTTACTATTAAAAATCTTCAGATGTTTCTGCATCGTCACTCCACCACTTTTATATAAAATGATTATTTTACTATATATGGAGCATTTCATTGATCAAAGTACAAATATCCTATACAAGTAAAAAAGGACTATGCAGGCATGGCCGCCGCGAGAACCCAACTTTCACTTACCAGTTAGAGAAGTGGTTCCCAATCATTTTTTTACGAGCTCCTCTTAAGCATCTTAAAAATCGTGACATTCCCGCCTCCTCACTATATCATATGGTTTTACGTGAAAAATGAACCGTTATTCACAGGAAATAAGCCTAAAAGAGATAATTGAGTGTGATAAATCATTTCACATCAAAAAATAATAATAAAGGCTAAATTTTCTGTTAAAATTTTTTTTTTAACACAACTCTTTGAATTTCAATGAAGTCATACATTTTCCCTTTTACATCTGGAAAGATTTTGTTAATCTTTGACAACAACAAAAAATAAAATAAGATAAAAATCTCAGACACAAAAATGCTACATAGTCTGAGATATTATATTCATGAAATTTCTAGAAAACTCTCACATTTCGAATAACATCTCATAAAAATAATACATTTTTTAATTATTTTTGTACTTCAGTATTAACAGGTGAAGCGCTTTAAACATTTTAATTACTAAGACTATATAAATATTAGAACTCACAAGTAGCGTTTCCAGATTTACATTTTTATTACATTGGAGTAGCCTCTCATGTTATACTTATTTGATAACAAACTTTCTTATTTCCATTATCATTAATTTTCACCCATGTGCTATCGAGTTTTAAACTTTAAAAATGAATATATCATGTTGCATATTTATATATTGTGTGACATTCCTGATTAAGATACTATAAGAAATTTACTTTTTACCGATTTCCTTCTGTGATGTTCCTTTGGGAAGTTATTAATTTTATAAAACTAATATATTGTTAGATATTTCAAGCACTTTTTTGGTTTAATATGTACATCAAATTTAATGTTTGATATATCATTATGTAGTCATTATGTCACATTGCACTGGGAACAGAAATACAAGTTTCTATAAATAATATTTTAAGAAGTGTGTAGTACAAACAATAAAATTTAAACCAGAAAAGTTGTAAAGTACTTTAAATATGTAAACAGTGTCTAAGTTTCCAATAAAATTTTCGTACAATTATTCCGGTAGCAGTTGTGATAACAAATTTTAAGTGAAAAAAAAATTTTAAACATATTTTTACTCAGATATTTTTAAATCTTCATGTATTATTGATATTTTAAATCAAGTAATAACTATTATTAAAAAATGCCGAAAAGACTGAGAAAAAAATGTAATAACAAACCTTAAATTGTCTTCCCCCCCTTCAAAAGCAAATCTCCCAAATGTGGAGCGTACGCCCTACGTTGGAAACTATTGCTTTAGAGTATAAGTGTAATCCCGGGGGAAGAGAGAGTGACAATGCAGAAGGGATTGGCATTATTTAACGTATTAGGATAAAAAACATTGTTACTATGCTGGAACCTAATATTGCATTAACATGTTACCGAAAAGTCCCTGTTAATTAAACAACATGTGGTTTTATATGGCAGCGTCTTCATTCATTTGCCTTAATCAAGAACTCAATTTCGCACCTCTAAAATAGAACAATATTCACTAAAAATGTCCTGGACCGTTTCTTTTGAGACGAGGGCACCTAATTGGCCCTATCTTCACTCTTTAGTGATAGACAACTCTGTTAAGCGTGTAATGCTTAAAAATTGTTTTGCATTTCATCAATCCCTAACGCATGAATAGAAACAATTTGCAGCCCCTAATAGAAACAATTTGCATTACAATATCATGTTCCGTACCCCCCCCCCCCCTATTCCCTCTAAAAGAGATTTAGTTTGTTTTAAGTATAATTTTGTTATATCGAAATTTTTATGTATTTATATTCAAATTTAATCATTAAAATTTGAGATTTAAAACGAAATTCATAATTTAAATTTAGATAAATTTGTTTCAAGCTCAAAGTCTAATTGAGAATTGTCGATTAGATTTTGTTGCTATGGTAACATATAACGTTTATTTTTGAATACGCTTAAATGTATGAAGATTATTTTTCTCAATATGATTTTTTTAGCTATGAAAACATTTTTTCCAGCGACTAATTAAATAACTACTTCAACGAGCAATATATATATATGTAATACAATATGTATATAGATGTATATAATATATTAAAGTCTCGGTTTATTTGTGGTTAAATTCATTAAATACCATTTACACGCAAACTAAATATCTAACAGTTTTGAGTTTTATTATAATCGTTTGCTTTTGGCGAGGAAAAGGGCTGCTCGCCAAATCGAGTGACTCTTTACTCTTTTCCTGCCAAATATTCGAAAATATTTTATTTTTTTTACACAATATCTATTGTGATTCCGCCGTTAATTTTGACTGATCTTTTATTACATACATAAGTACTTTAATTTGTACTTTTTTTTTTTAAATTCTGGGTATGCCCAGTATGGAGACCTTCCTTGTTAGTTCAATTGAAAACCAAACACAGATAATTCCTAACTATCGCTTAATTCATTCTGAGATATTTTCTGTCGCCGCAATAAATCTAGTTTTTAAAACAGATAATGATCATTTATTTTTTGGCTAACTTTGAATAAAAACAGGTAATTTAAAATGTTTGCAATTATTTATCTATAAATATTTTTTTGCGATTACTGTAACATTTGGTACAACTCGTTTTAAATTGCAAAAATATGTTGATAATAAATATAACCGAATTAACAATTTTGTCTGAGTGAATGACATTTGATTAAAAAGGTTTGTTTATTCTTTATGGTTTTCAGAAGGAATGAATGAGGTACAAATGATTTTCGATAGGGAAAGATTCTGTGTTGATGTTTCAAGGGTGACGGAAGATAGGTTTACTTGTTTTTGAATATTTAAAAGGGTTATTACTACATCCTCATGGAATATTTTTAGGGAGGGGGGGGATTTTGGCACTATGAATTTTGTTTTTCGGCCAGATACTTTTATTATTTTTGTTTTGTATTTGCGTTAGAAGATTTTATTTCTGTAATTTTATTTCGCTAAAAAAAAGGAAAGAAAGGGAAAAAAGAAGAAAGAAAATAGCCTCTCATAATTTGGGAAATAACTTAGTACAGTTGTAATTAATTTGAAAAGCATATTTGTATGAACAAAATTTGTTTGGATGAATTGCATTCAATTAAAAGCATGTGAATAATATTTTTGCGTTCTTGTGAAATTAACTTTGAATATGTGTTGATAGATGTGTTGCCGCTATTAAGTCGCGGATCAATTTTTCCTTTATAATATTTTACAATGTAGTTGAAAAATGTTTATGAATTCGGTTTGACTGTTTTTATTCTAACTCGTGTAAATATAGTCCGATTGCCATGAAATTGATATATATGTATATATTTTTAGAATTTAATATGACATGATCGGTTTTGAGAAGGAAGTGTGTATTTTTTTTGTTTGTTTGTTTGTTCATTTGCAGGGCCACTCAGAAGAATTCCATTAGTTTATGGTCTATGTTGAAAAATCACTCGCTATGTATTTTAATGATATTACAGTATTTGAAACATACTGAAATTGATATACATCACTGCGGTGTACTCCAAGGTTCTTACTAAAGAATATGGTGTGCATAGAACTTATCGCTTATTTATGAGAACATACAAAAGTATTTGAGTATAGAAGAAAATTAAAATTAATTGAACTATTGAAACCTACGAACGGTAATTGGTCGTTTTAAATAATGGTATGCGTTTCAAATTTTAACTACTTTTTAAATGTTACTTGGTTTGTACGAATTTGAGATCATATGCAAGGTCGAACAAATGTTCTTAACAACATCCGTCTGTTGGCTGAAATTGCTGATGGAAATTTTCAACTGTGCTATGCGTTTAACTGAACTAGCATTTAGCATACTATGTGTAGTGAGTACACAGGTCTGTAGATCATATACAGAGCTGAAAAAAATCGCATATTTTATTATTCATTCTATTATATATTTTCACTATTTATGGTAATAGCAGAAATCGTGTTTTCGATGCATTGTTTTTTTTTTTTTTTTCAAATTGTTCAATAAGACGCCTTCTTCCACCTTTGTAAATTGCCAAGTTTTGTTATGGCATTCTAAATGCGTTAGAAGGTGTTTCATGAATCTTCATAATCTATGCTGTATAAAATTATTTTTTTGTTAGAAATCGTGTTAAAACTCTATTTATTACTATGCAGGGTGTCTCTTATCATTTATTAGTAACTTATTTCTAAACCATTAGTTTTAGAGTTATAGTTCTAATTGTAAAAATGTTTCAATTTTTCTTTCCCTCTGCATCACATAAAAATCAATTTACATCATTTTTAAATAGATAAGAAATTACAAATTTTATCCAATGCGTGGGTCCTATAAGCTTTATTTTGAAAAGTTTTTTCATAACAAGCAAAACAGTAAAAATTTATTCTTGTATGCTCAAAACTTACTGAGTTATGATACTTAGAATTTTGTGAATTTCTAATGTTTTATCACCATAACCGGAAAAACCTGTTTTTAGTGTCAGAAAACGACAAAAATGCATTCAATTCAAAGTATTATAATTAATTAAGTTTAATCTTGTCTTGCAAAAATTAAGTTTTTAATCGCAAACTAATTTTTATTAATCTTAGTAAAATGTAGCGTTTATAATTGCGTCAAAAAGTTGTTTAAAACGTTTTGTTTGAAAGGCCTTCTAATTAAAACATCCGTGGTTATATGTTATAAAAATAACAGGTTGTTGGAACCTGTTACCTGGAAAAGGGGGAAACGGTGTAACCTGTTAACCAAAAATAACTATATTTCCCCTATCTACAATGCAGCTACAGCTGCAGATTTATAAAAGTGTTGATTTTCATATTATGAAACGAGATTATGGCCAATCTCGTTCCTCTCATAGCATCTATCTGGATCCCGGTCCTTGTTCAATCAAGATTTTGCACATTGAAAAGATCTCGTATGTGTGTAAGTGTAATAGCACAAAAAAATGAGCGATTCTAATTGGGCAATTGCATGAAAAAGAGTTTTAATTTTAAAGTTTTTGTTAAAAGTAGTTCTAATCATCGGATCTTGGTTAAATTCAAATGGGACCACGCAAATATCTTAATTTTCTAACCAAAATTAAAAAAAAAAAAAAAAAAAAAAAAAAAAAAAAAAAAAAAAAAAAAAAAACGTGTGGCATTCGGGGACTGCCGCGGTAAAGCTATTGCATAGCATTTTTTATCAACTTATGCAATTATAATTATTTATTTATTTTTTATTTATGCAGTTTTTTTTTTGTCTTTGATATTAATTCAAGTTAAACATTTTGAGCGTGATGACCGATAACAATTTTTTTTTCTTGTACTGAACAAATGAGAAGTTAATATCGTTTAAAATATTTTTATTATCTTACAATACATGTAGGTTAATCAGGAATTTTTATCATTGAAACTATACGTTTATGGTAGCAGAAATAAAAAAACATAAGTTCAAGACATGATATTTTTAAAATATCTGAAAAATACCGCGTCAATATCTGCCGAAGTCTGCCAAACTGAAGCGACGTTAGCCGGAGTGTTAGGATTTTTTTCTCGTTACAGAATTTCTAGATTCTTTCGCCGCGCTCTAAGCCCGCGATAAAAGCTATGCAATACCTTAATAAATTACAAACAAAATTTGGCCGCGCTACGAAAATTAGATCGCGAGTTATAAGCCTTTTAAAATTTTCGACCCTCTCCATGGGGGATCTCCCGTCATTAAATATTAACACAGTCTCATAATAAATTACCAAACAAAATTTGGCCGTGCTACAAAAATTAGATCGCGAGTTATAAGCACTTTAAAATTTTCGACCCTCTCCATGGGGGATCTCCTGTCACTAAATATTAACACAGTCTCATAATAAATTACCAAACACAATTTGGCCGCGCTACGAAAATTAGATCGCAAGTTATACGCATTTTAAATTTTTCGACCCTCACCGTGGGGGGGTCTCCTGTCACCAAAAGTAACACTGTCTCATAACAAATTACCAGGCAAAATTTGGCCGCACTACGAAAATTAGATCGCGAGTTATAAGCATTTTAAAATTTTCGACCCTCACCATGGGGGATCTCCTGTTACCAAAAGTAACACTGTCTCATAATAAATTACCAAACAAAATTTGGCCGCACTACGAAAATTAGATCGCGAGTTATAAGCATTTTAAAATTTTCGACCCTCACCATGGGGGATCTCCTGTTACCAAAAGTAACACTGTCTCATAATAAATTACCAAACAAAATTTGGCCGCGCTACGAAAATTAGATCGCGAGTTATAAGCATTTTAAATTTTTCGACCCTCACCGTGGGGGGGAAGTCTCCTGTCACCAAAAGTAACACTGTCTCATAGTAAATTACCAAACAAAATTTGGCCGCACTACGAAAATTAGATCGCGAGTTATAAGCATTTTAAAATTTTCGACCCTCTCCATGGGGGATCTCCTGTCACTAAATATTAACACAGTCTCATAATAAATTACCAAACAAAATTTGGCCGCGCTACAAAAATTAGATCGCGAGTTATAAGCACTTTAAATTTTTCGATCCTAACCATGAGGGATCTCCTTTCACCAAAAGTAACACCGTCTCATAATAAATTACCAAACACAATTTGGCTGCGCTACGAAAATTAGATCGCGAGTTATAAGCATTTTAAATTTTTCGACCCTCACCATGGGGGATCTCCTGTCACCAAAAGTAACACTGTCTGATAATAAATTACCCAACAAAATTTGGCCGCACTACGAAAATTAGATTACGAGTTATAAGCATTTTAAATTTTTGACCCTCACCGTGGGGGGGTCTCCTGTCACCAAAACTAACACTGTCTCATAGTAAATTACCAAACAAAATTTGGCCGAGCTACGAAAATTAGATCGCGATTTATAAGCATTTTAAAATTTTCGGCCCTCAGCATGGGGGGGTCTCGTTTCCTCAAAAGTAACACTGTCTCATAATAAAATAACAAACAAAATTTGGCCGCGCTACTAAAATTAGATCGCGAGTTATAAGCATTTTAACTTTTTCGACCCTCATCGTGGGGGTCTCCTGGCACCAAAAGTAACACTGTCTCATAATAAATTACCAAACAAAATTTGGCCGCGTTACGAAAATTGATCGCGAATTATAAACATTTTAAATTTTTCGACCCTCACCATGGGGGATCTCCTGTCACCAAAAATTAAAACTGTCTCATAATAAATCACCAAACAAAATTGGGCCGCGCTACGAAAATTAGATCGCAAGTTATAAGCATTTTAAATTTTTCGACCCTCACCATGGGGGATCTCCTGTCACCAAATGTAACGCTGTCTCATAATAAATTACCAAGCAAAATTTGGCCGCGCTACGAAAATTCGATCGCGAGTTATAAGCATTTTAAATTTTTCGACCCTCACCGTGGGGGATCTCCTGTCACCAAAAATTAACACTGTCTCATAATAAATTACCAAACAAAATTTGGCCGCGCTACGAAAATTAGATTGCGAGTTATAAGCATTTAAATTTTTCGATCCTGACCATTGGGCGGGTCTCCACTCACCAAAAGCTACATTATCCTACCTTGTTTTATCTTAAGACGATTCTTTTCTATACACATTCTATCAGGAATTTTTATTCTTGAAACTATAGATTTAACTTAACTGAAATAAGATATATAAGTTTGAGACTTGATATCCTCTAAATATCTGAAAAATACCGCGTCAATGTCTGCCGAAGTCTACCGAAGGATACCATGCCGAAGTCTGCCGAAGTGAAACGACGGTAGCCGAGTGTTAGGTTTTTTCGTTACGGATGTGTTAGGATATTTCTCGTTACGGAATTTTTGGATTCGGTCGCCGCGCTCAAAGCCCGCGATAAAAGCTATGCAATAGCTTAAAAAAGAATTAATAAAATCGGATTATATTTATAAAAATTAAACGTGAACAGAAAATACATATTGGTCAAACTAATAACATCCCCTTTTTTTTTTTTTTTTTTTTTTGAATCAGTTAATAAGAATCTAGAAATATCGAAGTAGTGGCTACTTTCGTAATGTACTTTATAGTTATTATTATTTTTTAAAAGTAGGTGTAATTACAGCAAACTTTTGATTATTCGTCACTCACGGGATCCATGATGGATTGGAAAATCGTAAATCAGTACGAGACCATTATGTACCAGAGAGAAAAGTAGAGCTCGATTTAAAAAAAATCTTACAGTAAAATTTGGGAAATATTTTCAGTGTGCGTGCAAAAGAAAGGGAATCAGATGATTTGTAAAGCTTATGAAATAACCCAAATTTTTGTTAGCTGAAAATGAGGACTGAGCTGTAATGGTACCTTATATTCAGAATTGTACTATTATCCACTCAAAGTGATTTCTAAAGAAAATTGTCAATACACTGTATTGTTATGTTGTCTCGAATCGGTTAAGCTCCACAACGCTAAACGAATATAAACCATGAAGTAGTGACTTAAGTTTAACATTAACATAATCAAGTTGTTGAGGAATTGATGTAGATAAGTATGTTTGAACACAAATATTTAGTATATGATTGAATCGTATCTATTCAAGATTTTGAGTTTATTTGGAGCTTTGATCTTCCAGTTATCAAAACAGCTGATATGGAATTGTGTTCACACTTTGTACAGAACGAACCGTTCTTGTACTTCATTACATCAGCCTGTAACATATAGTTATGAACCCAAATTTTTAAACTGGTTATGGACGATTGATATACGGAAAGAGTTAAAAATGTATCTTTTTCCCTGATTGATTTTAAAGCACCAGTAAAGCTCAGTCCTCAAAAATTTTGGTTATTTCATAAGCTTTACAAATCATCTGATTCCCTTTCTTTTGCACGCACATTGAGAATAATTCCCAAATTTTACTGTAAGATTTTCTTTAAATCGAGCTCTACTTTTCTCTCTGGTTCCACCAGTTTTTTGTATGATTTCATAGCTTTTTCAAATCCTTTCAGGAACTTTATCTATCACCTTTAACTACAAATCTAAACTATTATTAGTATTAATTTAAAATTATTAGTAGGCATATCAGTTTAGCGAAATACTTGAAATGACGCCAAGTTGGCTTTAATTTGGGCGAGTAATTTTTAACGCAAAATTTGGCGATATATCGCCAAGTTGGCGAGAAACTTGCCGACATTTGGCGACAGAACCGCCCCTTCCCAGATGGTAGTCCCACTGCAGTTTCTCGGTATCTACGTAGATTTTCTTATGACGATAGGTATCTACACAGATTTTCATAGCTCCATTTTCAAATAATTTTTTTTTATAAATATAGAAGAATTTTTTCCCCTAATTATCCCTTTTTAATTGAAATATCTATATTGTAGTAACTGTTTTACTTCAAAAACACTCAAATAAAAGTGCGATGTTGTTTTAACACATATTTAATTACAGTTTATATACAGGGTGTTTCGCTACCAGACCGACAAACTTTGAGGGATGATAGTAGACACGAAGACAAACATTATTAAATAGGAAACCATGGGGCGCAAATGTCTTCTGTAGGAGCTAGGGGCCATTAAAATTTAAGGTCCAAAATTTCAAACGATGATAAAAAACGGAAAAAAGGGTCGATTCGTTTGCGGTTTTCACTAAAATTATTCTTAATATCACGATTTTCTTAGAAATTTTTTTTAAAGTTACGTTCGAAAATTGTCGATAGAGGGCGCTTTAGACTTTAGAGTAACGAACAACTACTTTTTACCGTTATTTTGTGAATGCGATTGAAATTATTGTAAAGTTTAGACTTTAACTTAAATTTTAAGCCCATAATCGGAAACATTGGGATCGGTTAACTAGCGAAAATTTAACTGTGAACAGAGGGGGTAATTTTAAATGCTCATAAATACTGGACAAACAAATCGATTTTGTTGCGGTTTGCATGTAAGTCATTCCCTTGGTAATTATTTTATTCAAAATGACGTACAGCATTGGTGTCCTCATTTTTTGATAGAGGGCGCTTTTGACACATCTCCTAAATTTCAATGGCATTACTCCTTGGTGTTTAACTACCAGACTAACATACTAACAGGAAGTGTTAGGGATGCAAAGCGACTCGGAATCACATAGGAATGTAACGTTGAAAATGCCTTTTTAGCGAGTTGTGTTTAAAAGAAGCAGAGAAAAAAGCAACAGAAACAGATAGTGAAACAGCAACACGTTAATGTGGAAGAAAACAATTTAGTTAAGGGTTTTACTACAAAAGGTGTCCGAAATTACGATCAGAAGTAGTCGGGCATGCTTGACAGCAGCGATGAATGCAATTTCCTCTCACTTTGAAAAATTCCTGGCATCTCGGATAGCTTTCTGGCAGCTACAGAAATTCAAGCTGAGAGGTCTTCCACTGACGGTTCGGGAGTCTTATACATTCAACTTTTTATTTGACCCCAGCAGAAGAAGTCCATACAGATTCAGATTCAGACTGAGCCAGGTGGGGGGGGGGGGGCTACCAATTGGTTTGAGCTCAACTAGCCCCACCCAGCAATGTTTATTTAAAAAAATACAGAACAATTATACACTAATAAACTAAAGGTAGGTTAAAAAAAAGTAATTGATATAATGAAGTAGGTGCGACGATCTGGCAGGCCAACGAACCGGGCCACCACTACCTATCCACCGCTGTCTATATGTTACAATGGAGAGTCTGCAAACATCATTGTTAAAATGTGGAGGAGCTCTATCGTGCTATAGAGTGATGCAACGAAAGAGGAACATGTGCTTTTACCAGAAATTCCCACAGAACGTGTTGTAGAATTATCAAGTTGCTTTTTTCTTTGCTTATTTTAACCCTAACTCGTAAAAAAGGCATTTTCGACGTTACATTATAATATGATTCCGAGTCATCTTTGCATCCCTAATACTTCCTGGAAGTATCTTGGTCTGGTAGTAAAACATACAGGAGTAATGCCATTGAAATTTCGGAGATGTGTCAAAAGGGCCCTCTATCAAAAAATGGGGATACTAATGCTGTACGTCATTTTGAATAAAATAATTACCAAGGGAATGACTTACACGCAAACCGCAACAAAATCGATTTGTTTGTCCAATATTTATGAGCGTTTAAAATTTCCCCCTCTGTTCACAGTTAAATATTCGCTAGTTAACCGATCCCAATGTTTCCGATTATGGGCTTAAAATTTAAGTTAAAGTCTAAACTTTAGAATAATTTCAACCGCATGCACAAAATAACGGTAAAAAGTAGTTGTTCGTTACTCTAAAGTCTAAAGCGCCCTCTATCGACAATTTTTGAACGTAACTTTTAAAAAAAATTCTAAAAAAAATCGTGATATTAAGAATAATTTTAGTGAAAACCGCAAACGAATCGACCCTTTTTTCCGTTTTTTATCATCGTTTGAAATTTTGGACCTTAAATTTTAATGGCCCCTAGCTCCTACAGAAGACGTTTGCGCCCCATGGTTTCCTATTTAATAATGTTTGTCTTCGTGTCTACTATCATCCCTCAAAGTTTGTCGGTCTGGTAGCGAAACACCCTGTATATAAACTGTAATTAAATATGTGTTAAAACAACATCGCACTTTTATTTGAGTGTTTTTGAAGTAAAACAGTTACTACAATATAGATATTTCAATTAAAAAGGGATAATTAGGGCATATTGGAAGAAAAAAAAACATTAAAAGAGGGAAGAAAAAATGTGTTTTACCTACACATCTTTTTTTCTCCTATTTCAATCTTTCTTTTTTTGATTGATTTTTCGTAACTGGGACTTTTTCTGCAAACACTGAAAAAAATACTTAAAATTCTTTCTTTTCAAGAAAGAAAATATTATGATTTTTTATTCCTTCATCATTATTTAAAATAAAAAATAACTAGTTTTATTTAAGCTAACTCTAATTTTCAACAGAAAAGGGTAATTAATTGAAAATTTCATTATTCACAATTAACATGCAAAACATGAGAGACCACTCTAAGCTGTGTTAGTATAAATGAATGCAAGAACCTTTTTAAAAAAAAAGATTGAAAAACTAAAATACGTAATTTTTATTTCTTTATTTGACTTTCCAAAAAATTTTAATGAGTTTCTTTAAATTAAAATACTTCCGTCTTATCTCTGTGATAAGATTGAACAAGAAGAAAAAAATTTTACAGCTGTTCATACTCAGAATATATCCATCTATCTCTCTATACACATGTATATAACTTTATGATATCCAGTAAAGTCATAAAATATGCTAGTAATCATGAACTAAGATTAATGCTGCGATATTTTCCTATTCCATATTAGTTGTCTAGAGTGTTAGTTATCGCTCTATTTTAACCAAAAAAGTAACTTATGTTGTCACTGAAGCTGACAATGAGACTTTTGTGACCGAGAGTCCTTCTTCGTTTGTATTAAAAAAACTGCTTATAAACGATGAAAATAAGTTGTATTATACATAAATGTGTGGTAAACACGCCAATGTAGATAGTTTTTAAATAGAGTAATTATTGTACATATTTAGTTTTAATTTTGCTCAAAATTGTTTCATTAAAAAGGGTTTATAGGAGCAAAAACTATACATAGGAATTTAATCATTTTAAAAACAGTTTATACGTTAGAAGTTCTCAGTGTACAGACTGCAATTATTTTTTTTTTAATTTGACAAATCTTATAATGTTTCGTTTCCATTTTAAATTCAAATTTGCAGAATTTCAAGCGATATATTTTTACATATTTTAGAAAAGGTTTTTAAGTTGTTGCCAATTTCTAAAAAACACGCACAACATTCTTTCTTTCTTTCTTAATTCTTGGTTTTTTTTTTTTTTTTTTTTTTTTTTTTTTTTTTTTTTTTTTACACGTGGCTATTATAATCAGAAAAGAATCTTACAAATCAAAATTAATTTATTGCATATTTAAATCAAGAAAATATTGAAATTACATCATAAAAACTCTATTTATTGGTGAATTGTAAAGTAGAAAGCAAATGTTAAAATAATAAAGACATTAATAAGAGTTAAAAATCATAAAGTGAGGAAGTTATGTCACACGTCATATATATGTACATTAAATGTCTCTTGCAATAATTATTTCTGTAATTAATTACAATAACTAATTGTACTCTCTTACAACAATATATTTTGCTAAACAATTTAAAATTAAGAACATATTTACCTGACACATTTATCTCACGTTTTGGATAA
This sequence comes from Maratus speculifer, assembly GCA_964019185.1. Lineage (NCBI taxonomy): Eukaryota > Metazoa > Arthropoda > Arachnida > Araneae > Salticidae > Maratus > Maratus speculifer. Next base: position 213,005,078 of record OZ025291.1, on the reverse strand, counting down.
TCTTAACTCTTCACTGCGCGATTTTTTTCTATTTTTATGAAAAAAAAATATTTGAAATCTCTATATCAGTCTAATAATAGAAAAAATAGTTTTAAAAATATTTTCAAATATCTAGCAAAATTTAGATATTTTATGATGTATTCCCAAATTAGACATTTGGATTTTTTAAATATTCTATAGCTATATTTTGCAATTAAATGGACTTAAATTAATTAATTTTATCTGCTTCATACTCTTTATTTTTCTTTCTATTAATATTTTTAAGTATTCAGGAAAAAAAATAAAAGTAAAATTTGCTTTAAGAGCTTGAGTGATTTTTTTTTTTTTTTTCCGAAGAAGAAATTTTATTTTTTTGTCAAATGCAGCCATCTTAGAAGAACAAAATAAGTGTTATTCCATTCTTTGGCGTGTTCTTTATCAGTTACAGATATCATATTCGTCAAATTCACGGAACATTTTGAGAATCATAGTGTTTTTAGATATGTGCCAGATGGGGCACCGTGCAGTGAAGGGTTGAACTATTGTGGTCAACTTTAATGCGCTGCAAATAAAGAGATTTAATTTCAACAAAAGTATTTTCACATGAATTTTAAAAGTGAAATAAATTATTAAAATATTAAAATCAATATTTTTTAAAAATAGTAAATAATTGAAATTACGTCATAATTAAAGTGTAACCGCTTTCGAGAGGGTCTATTACCATCCTGAAACTCCCACCAATAGATTTAAGAAGAAAATTTCCCTTTATTTAAGCTCTTCAATAATGGAAAAACTCAATCTAAAATAAATGGTAAAAAGTGATATTTATTTTTACCGATGGAAATTTACTTCAGAGGTAGTAGTTCCGCCACATTGTGACAACCAAGGCAATCTACTATTTGCGTCGGCGAAAAGACTACAATACTTGGTCAAACTGACACCAATTAAAAGAAATAGAAAATTTTTAGCATATTTGTGAGAAAAATTTCGGATCAATAAGGCGCCTAAATTAGACAAAATTTTCTATTAATGGAAGAAACTGCTGACAAGGAAGGCCTCTCTATGGACAAACTCAGAAAATTCTGAAAAAATTACAGAGTATTCTTTTCGTGTGGGTATATATGTTTATAAAAAAATTCGGTGGAATCCTTTTAAAACGTTCGTAAAAAAATACTGAACATCTCGTTTATTTGGCAATTTTATCACTTGTTGGCGACGAAAAAATATTTCCAAAAATTCTCTTTTATGTCCGATATTTTTTAAGATAAAAATGCCTTATGTTGGACGTGTAATTAAAAAAAATATTTAAATAACTTTAGTTTTGCCAGTTTTAGTTAGTTTTAACAATAGTTTTATCACATATATATACTAAAAGTTAACAATGAAATGTTATGAATTTAAAAAAAAAAAAAAAATAAAATCGTTTTAATCTCAAAATTAAGCCCAAATGAGCGCTGTCGATTCAACTTTGTTACTATGGAAACAAAAACTTATGCGCCATTGAAATGTATTACTGTTGCATTCTTCATCTGGTCTTTATTTTGGAATACGCTTAAATATATAAAAACATTGTTTATATATGAAATTATTTTTACAGTAATAAAATTAAATAATTGCAGCAACAAGTAACATAAATATGCATACAAAAAGAAAATATCTGTATTGAGCTCCTTAGTTTTTTTAATTAAAATTCATAAATACCATTTACACACATATTAAAATCTATTGATGAAGAATTTTCAGTTACATTAAAATCGTTTGCTTTTGGCAAGGAAATGTGCTGCTCACCAAATCGAGTGGCGTTTTCGTCTTTTCACGCAAAATATTCGAAAGTATATATATATATATATATATATATACTGATCCTTTATTACATGCATATGTAGTTTCAATAGTTTTTTTTTTTTTTTTAATTCTGAATATGCCCAACATCGAGACCTTCCTTGAGAGTCATTCAAAGAAAGAGGTTTTGTGACAACCTCCTCAGTTACTTCACTCACAGCTGCTAAATAGTACAGTATTTATCTCCTCCTCTTTATTCATAACTCCATTTATTGTGTAGTGTAAACAGTTTAAAGTAAGTAGATAATTTTAAACTGTCATTTTTTTGAATAATATTCGTTATGTAACTCTGGAATGACATTTTGATATTAGGGGTCATCCATAAATGATGACATAATTTTTCAATATTTTTGACCCCTCCCCCCACCTTTTTCATAAAGTGTCACACTTCATCATACCCCCTCTCCCCCTCTTGTTGCATGTTACGCTATATTATGTAAACATATAATTCAGCAACAAAGCACTACGTTATAGGTCATATTTCAAATTTCATTTTTAAAACCTTTAACTATATATTTTAATGACATTTGAGAGCATAACAATAAAAATGATTCGCCTGCTTATTTTGCATGATATTCTCTCAAGGTCTACAACAAAAAGCATAATTAAAATACAATAATATGAAAAGATTAATATGAAAAAGAAATTGAAAACAGTAATATTTTGGAAATTGAAAAGGTATTTAATATATTTGATTTAAAATTTTATATATACTCTATGAATACAAATTTCATAATTTAATCTACTGACTTTTAATCAAACTGTACAATGTTACACGTCTTCTTACCTTCTCCCACCCCTTTGTCATAAACGGTTACAATTTCATGAACACCCTCCCCCCCCAATCCAAGCATGACATCATGTATTGACGGTCCTTTATGTGTTTGTCTAACACGAGTATAAATAAATTTTTGCACTATCATCCCAGTCGATAGTTGACAAATATAAGATCAAATGTAATATTTTCGGAGCAAAATTAAGAATAATACATTAAAGCATTAAATAAGATATACACTTATATTATGCCCCAAATTTTTCTAAATAGTCATTTTCTACTTAAAATTTAGTGCCTAAATAAGCTATTTTTTTTTTTTTTTTTTTTTTTTTTTTGAAAGAAACCTTTATGCAAATTCCATGGTTTTAAGCTTCCTATACATCACAAATACGCGTGTTTCTCTCTGGGAAAGGGTTAAGTACATTTGATTATTAGTTTTAACACGTTTTCGACATTCATTGAAACTCATTATTAAACATAAAGCATCCAAAATTTATTCTGAGAAATTTTATATGCATATCATGTAGCCTCTAAAATCAAAGTCACGAGGAAATATTTTTTAAAGAATAAATATCTTATGTCATTAAATGCACAGATGATTTAAAATATGGAGCAGTTTTAGCTTGGGGAAAATTGCTGAATGACAGTTTTGTGGAATGCTGAAGCTAATTAATAAATAATTACATAGCAACGTCGGCAATTTTCCAAGTACCAATGCAATTATTCTGAAAATAGAAAATCAGGTATAGTAATAAAGATGTCCACTGAATTCATTACAAAATGGAAACACTTTCATTAAATTAATATAGTTTTTACAAAGTTAAAATGCCGTCACAGATCATTCTTTCTTTTTTTATTCTCTGCTTTAAAAATTATTAAATTATCATTAAAGTGATTATTTTTCTGCATGTTAAATATTATTACTTGTTGTATATATTTTTTTTACATTAATTAGGATAAATTAATGTAAAAAAAAATTCTTCAACTGATATTATAAATACGCAAAAATTTTCAAATATTTTGTAGAAGACAAGTGATAATTTAGAAGAATGTAACTAATATCAAAATGCTTTTATGTTCACAAAGTAATTCATTTTTTTAAATGTTTATATTTTAAATAATGATTAAAAATCAGCCATTCATCCAGTATTACAATACGTATAATTCACAAGAGTGGTTACTTTTACCTAATTTTAGGAAAAGGGGGGCATAAGTAAATTTTATACAACAATTTATTAGGTAATATTTACATTAATTACAAACTTTAGAGCAAACAAAGAGCTCAGCACTTTGAATCTGGCTGAAATCAAATATATTTGCGCATTCATATGATGAAATTAAAATGAAGTTACTACCATGATTATTTTATTTACAGGGGTATTCAAAAGTTTACTGTTATATTACGGCCTATGGGGAAAAAAATTGTTTCAAATAAATTATAAAGATGTTACACCCTGTCAAACACATTAAAATTCAAATGCATTTACGAGATGTACTAAAATATATACTCTGTACAAAACGCGGGGAAAAAGTAGCTATTATACATTTACAGGCCCACACCAAAGAATTCCATTGCATAATGATCAAAGGGGGAATTGTGTGCAACATATTTTAATTACAATAAAGCATTTTATAGATAAAACAACTAATATATATATAGCTACCTGCAGCTTAATATAAATTATACGATACAGTCATTCATAATATGAAGTACATAACATTTACAGGGATACACAAAAGATTTCGGATAGTATATTCATTCCGAAGTACTGCACATGTATCCGATGATGGCTGATTGATGATTGGAATGCATTTTTATTATATGTTAATTTAATTTACGTTTCACTAACTCTATGCATAATATATGATGTGTATAAATACTATAACTGATATACAGGGCTACAAAAAAGAGGTCGCAAATGTTACTGAATATGAGCTTAAATTACTTAAAGATGGTTTTTAAATACGTTATGCATTTTTACTCTAAACTGAGTTCAATTTACTAAGAAATGTTTGCAGAATATAGATAAAAAGATATACAGGGCAACACAAAGAATTGAATATATGGACGCTTATGAATGATATTTTCTAAGAATGTGATTTTAGTAGTTTTAAGAATGTTTTAGTTTTAAATAAATTTTAGCTTAATAAAGGTACAAGGTAAACTACAGGGTTGAACAAAAGTATTTTGTTTCCATCGATTAGTATAAATTGCTAAAAGAGAAATTTCAACATGCTAGACATTTTTTTACTAAACTAAATTTTCTCACTATATAGTACATAGTATATCAACGGACAGATCAAATACAGGGCTGTTCAAAAGTATCGGAATACATACTTGACTATATACAATAACCTTATTTTTGTGCTTCATAATCTATGCTTAACGCATAGTTTTTCTTATTTGTTTCTAATAGAAGGGGGAACTAGGGCACATTGATAGAGTTTTTTTCTAAGAATTATTTTGGTGTCCAGAAAGTAGAAATTTCAAGTTATTTTTCCATGTGGTGTCAGCAAAACTTGAGTAGTGTGTTATAAAAATCTACAATCGTTGTTTTATATAGTATTTTTGCATGTAATTTATAAAAAATCAAAAAAGTAATTTGTATAAATGTGCCTCATAACCGAGGCATATTGATACACCTCATGGGGCACATTAATACGTTTTGGAAAATGGAGACGAAATAACACCAATGCATATTTTTCATAGAAAATGAGTTTTCTAACAATTTTATATTTATTTATAGAAATTCAAATCACCCACAATTTATTTGTAAGCAATAATAAAGCAATCAAAATTAAATGTATAATGACCTGATGTTTTAGCTATTCTTTCTTTGACTGTTGGCTGTGGTTACTTTGTCATATCTGGCACTTCCTGTAATGACTCTGTGAGCAGTAGAGGGTGTGTATCAATGTGACTCATGTATCAATGTGCCCCGGTTCCCCCTACTGTTTTGTCACATTAAAAATACCTGTTTTGTCACATTAAAAATACCTGTTTTTAATCAATTGTTTTTTTTAAGTTGTGAGTTTCGTTAGTTACTGAAACAAAAATTAGAGAATTTAATAATTAATTTGAATATTAAATTATGTATGCTGAATTTTCGATGTAAAAGTCTTGATTTAATTCAATCGTTTTCAAAATTTTCTAACACATTTAATACAATTTCGAAATTTTTTGAAACTACGTAAACCAATTCAACAAATATAAAACGTTTTACTTTTCTATTTCTTTGAAAGATATCGAATGCATTTCTTACTTTTCGTGCTTCATTTAACATTTTCTAGCAACTGTATTTCAAAATCTATATAAAAATAGGAATATTTAAGAAAATCGCGCTATTTTGATACAATATTTCATAAGTAAATAAATATTTTATTTTTATGCAATTTTAATATACATTTTTTAATCATGTAGATGATTTTTTACCTAAGATAAAAACAATCTCAACCGTTTCGGTGAGCGACCAATTTTCGTCGACGACCCCTACCTACGACCCAAAAAGACCTAGTCTCTTGCGCGAAGCGCTGTCGCCGGAAGGCGATCACGGATAGCGCCAAAATACTTTACTTACAACCCGAATAGCCTTGCACTCTTAATAGAAAAGAAAAAAAAATATAAGACAAATTGAAACCGGACAAATTTAAAAGAAAAAGTAGACAAATTAAAGATATTGAGAGACGGTTAGTGGGCGGGCGGGCCTATGAAGCTATCGACTTCCCTGCCTTCATCCCGAACATATATGTCTCAGTCGGTGGTTGGGGGTGGGTGGCAAACATTTTACTTTAACTTTAGTAAACTTTTAAACATCATTCTATGAACACCAAAATATATTTTCTTCTAACAAAAATTTAGAAAAATTGAATGTTTGAATTAAATATATATCTCGTAAGAAGAATTTTCGTTTTTAAGGAATACCTTTCTTGAAATATATTTTATTGAACATTTTGTATCACTTGGTGGTACTTCGTGGCAGAAAAGTAATTATTATTTTAAGGATAGGATAAAATAAGCTGTACAAAGAAACAGGGTTCATAGATTTAAATCAGCTTGACCAATTTAATCATGATTTAAATCAATATTTAAATGAAAATTTTTTAAATCATTGATTTAAATCAGTTTTTTAAGTTATTTTTAAATAAAATTAAGATGTAAACAAACATAATAATGTACTTTAATGTAATTCAGTTTTACATAATACAGATAATCAAACTGCTTTTAGAAAGATAAAGCTTAATCTTTGTTAAAAAGTAAACTACAATGTAAAGTTTAGAGGAGAAAAAAAAGACTGCCAAATTTTATTTGAATCGTATTATAAAATAATCTTACAACAGTAAAGCAACTCAATCAGGAATATATAAATCATTTGAATATTTACTCATCAGTATTTAGAAAAACTTCAGCAAGTTGAGATAATATAAAATATTATGACTGGGTGATACCTTTATATTAAATTTTGAGCAAAATCTGAACCATTCAGTGCATTATTTTTCAATTTAATATAGTTGATCTGATTTCTTTAGAAGAGTGAAAGGTATTTGTTACAGTTATCAAAAAGACTTATACTAAAAAATTACAGAATTCATGATCAATTAGATTTTTACTGCAATAGCAATTTCTGCTTCAGTAGAACAAATGTTTTCTGCCTCTAATTTGGTGTATTCAGAAATTAGAAATCAAAACCTGTCAAACTCATTTTTCTGAACAGCACTAAAAATGCTCCAGATGTTTTTATTTTAATTAAAATACTGAAAATTGAATTTTTGAATTCTGATTTGTAGTTTTCCGTGAATTTTGCAGTAGGTTTTTCCATTGCTTAAAAAATTAACCTTCGAATCATTTATGTAAATTGTTTTACATTATAAATATATATTGTTAATACTTATAAAATGTCTCTGTATGTATAATTAATATTTTATAAATGAAACAAAAAGTCTTATAAAACAATAATGTTCCAGATTTTCTAAAAAATTAAAAAAAAAAGAATCTGATTTAAATTTTTAAAAATCCGATTTAAATTTTAAAAAATCGATATTTGTTTATTAAAAAATCAAAAAAATTCAAAGATATTCTCATGATAATGGACTTACAGTAGTGAATACTGTCAAATATATACATGAATACTGAAATAACACAACTACGTGGAAAATAAAAATGTAAAATTGCAGTAAGAACAGGAAGTTACCGCGGGCTCTGTCTCCTGAAGAAAACAACTTTTAATTCTGAAATATTACAACAACAGAATAGCATTGAATACTTTTATATGCTCTTTTAAATATTTAGAACGATTTGTTCAGATTGTGGCTACTTATCCATTCGATTTTGATCTACGAATTCAATTCAGAATATTATCATGTAACTATAAAAAATCTGCTGACATCTACCAAAAACGGTTGAATGACTGGGCAGTTTCAAAGAAAAATCTGGCGAAAACTTCGACCTAAAAATCTGATATGCTCATAAATATGCATATGGTCTTCGATTATTGATTTCCGGAAAATAAACATAATACAGTGTGAGGTTAATCAAAAATGATTTGTTCAGCTGAATATATGTAATATACGTATAATTTACAGATTTTCTCGTCATATACTAGAAAAAATTGCGAGAAAGAAATTCCATTGCCCTACATGGATTCAAGAGTTTTCTGGTTCTGATACAGTACCGATTTTCTATAACAAAGGTAAACTCTCTGCGATAAATACATGTAAGATTTATGACATAGAAGACAGTGACGAAATAGCCGTTTATAGTTTGAACTTTATCTCGGCATAAGACCGAATCAATCCTTTTTTTGTTTATTGGTGCAGCAGTTAAATTTAATAACATCACGCAAATATTTTTTTGTGATAAAAGCGAAACCAATAACAAATGTTTCATGTACATCTGATGCTTTTTCATTGTAAATTAGTTCCCTTATATTCCGAAGGAGAACGAATTTAGTCAAGTTGTTTAGGAATTATGCATGTTTAACACTATTTCTGTGTTGTCAAATAACACCTTCTTAAAGTCTTTCTTTATATTGATTTTTGCTCATAGTTTTTGAATGTAATACACTGTTAAAAATCTTATCCATGTCTGAACCAAATTTTTGTGCTCAATAGCTGCCACTATGATGAAATCTTGAACAAACATTTGGGGCTCTTATTGAAGCATAGTTCCCAGTGGCGTAGCTAGGATGGGTGACACACGGGGCGGAAGTAAATGGTGTCACCTCCCCCCCTTTCGATCCGGCATATTTTTTCAATCACAATTCGATGTTATTATAAAAAAATTGACCGCACCATTCTTTATTTACCTTTAGTCCACCTGCATAAAAAAACAAGATCTACTCATTACTTAACCCATAGTCCGCTAAAGTCAATATGCTTTCAATATGTTGAAGAAACTTCTTTATTTTAAAATTTTCTTTTGCTACCCACTCATTGGATAGGTAGGTTTTTATTTCCTGGTGCATGTCTTATTTAGATACATCATTCTGTATAAAATTTCACATTCTAAAAGAAAAGAAAACTTACTCTACTGTGTCGTACGCTAAAAATTTCATTTTATTTCAGAATTGATATGATATATATATATATATATATATATGATATGATATAAATATATATATGATATTATATATGATATATATATGATATTATATGATATATATATATATATATATTTACACATATATATATATGCAAATATATATATTTGTTAATAAAGATTGGGTGTCACCCCTTATAGGGTGACACCCGGGGCGGACCAACCTCCTATACACCCCGCTTGCTACGCCACTGATAGTTCCAATAGTTGGTACGAGATTAAACTAGGAAGCTTCAAATGTTAGTACGAGATTTCACCATCTTATGGTGACACATACTAAGCACCAAAATTTGGCTCAAACCAGGACAAAATTTTTACCAATGTAAGTATGATTTTGTCCATGTACGAAAAATAAAATGTATTTATTCCAATCTAAAAATTACAAATAAAAACCTATGAATCGAAATCTTTGAAAGGATGCCATTTGACACCACTAGGATTAGTGTTTAAATCTGAAACTACTGATGTTAAATTTATTTTTATCCTTTGCAAAACGAATTACAATGCGAGTAATTTTTCTATTAAATATATTTAAAATAGTTCTTTAAGTTAAAAAAAAGCAGAAAAAAGCAGAAAGGTTTTCTCAAGTTTCCTATTTCATGTAAATATTTTACTCTGCCATTGATATGTGATACATGAGAGAAATATCTAAAACAGAACATTAATCAAAGTATTATTAAATTACCATTTCTTAAAGCAGTTAATACTGCCGAATATAATTTACAGGATGAAGTGAATGAGTTAGTGTTTGATCTTGAATTTTAAATATTTTCTCTAAATTTCACTTATGTTACTTTTGTACGGGGAAAGATTCGAAATGGTCGAAAATGGCATTCCCAATGTTGTTGGCACTTTAAAATTCATACATGATTAAATCTGATTTCAGTAATGCTTATTGTTTTCTATTTATACAATCATACTATAACATTGATAATGTTAAAAATAGAGGTTTAATTTAATCTCCATTATAATGATTTTGATGACGTATAATATTTTTCAACAACTGTAATATAAATCAACAGTCAAATATAGTTGTATTTCCTTTATTATATCTAAAAATTAAGTTAGATATTACTAAAATTATTGATAAGTTGTTAAAACCCTTAAAAGGGTCAGAGATCAAACAATTTTGGCAACCTCTGCATCAGACATATTAAACTGGAATAATTACTACTTTATATATCAATATAGAAAATCAGCCATATTGAAAATCAGAGGCATCCCAAACAAAATTTCGGACAAGTGTTGGAGTTAGAAAATAATTAATAAATATCTATTTGGATGGCGTGCGCTGAACGTATCTAAAATCGAGAAAATTGTGCTGCTCACAATATTTTGTTAAATAAATTTGTTCAATCCAGGAAAATTTTTAATTTTTAACTGGATGATAGACTTTCAATAATGTACAAATTCATCGTGAAAGAATGGGGTTCGTAGAGATTATTAGTAGACTTGCGATTTTTAAGTCACGCTGCACCTGTAATACTGATATTTTAAAATTAGGCCATAATATCTAAGAGGAGATATATCAAATAATCTAGATAAAAAGGGAAAATTACCATGAACTAAATTTCAGTGAAAGAAAAAATCAAAATGTTTAAAGTAGGAGTAAAATTTAAATATGCTTAGTAGGTTTTTTTTTCGTGTACCTGCTTGATAATTTGATAATACATAAATTTATCTGATTCTAAACTCACTGATAGTTTTCAACTGGTGTATATATGTAATACATTCTTTTACACAAAGCTAATTTCTTTTGATATTATAGATTTATAGAATGAATAGATAACGGGTAGTTGACAACAATGACAGCATAATATCCTGTCTATTTTATGTTAGCAATCGTGTATCTAGAAAATGATAGTAATCTCCTTTCATCCTAACATGAATAAGTTTCTAGCTCAAATCAATAGAGAAAAATATGCACCTACAAATATTATTCTTAGGTAATGCGCCTTTTACTCCAGTGACATTCAATAATTTTTTTTAATCAATATTATTCTTTGACATTTAGAAGAAAACCAATATAAGATTTCATATAACAATTTCTTAAATATTATACTTAAGATATTATTTTTCATCTACTTAAATGAACTTTAAGTATACATTTAAACAGAAGAAATCAATTTTTGTTTTGTATTTTTAACTACACATTTTGTAAAATAATTTGAAAATTGTATTGAAAATTATTCTGAAATTTTATAAACAGTATGAATTTATATTGAAAAATAATTTTTAAATATAAATATGGTTTTAGATTTTATGTTTGGTTATGTTTCATACATCATTATCGTGATGTTTTATTTAAATTATGAATAAGAAAAAATATTATTAAAGTATTTTTATTTTTTTTTTCAAGGTTTATTATCTATACATAGTAGTTTCTTTTCCTTTGTGTATCATAATTGGAAACTTCTAAAGTAGTAAGCTTAAACTGTCGAAATAGTTAGTTTAAGTATGTTATTAACCCATTAATTGGTCAAATTTTTTACCAGAAATGTTCCCGAAAAAGTCGCATTTTTTATTGCATATAATCAAACATCAAACTTGATAGAATACGAAAATGGAAAATTTATTTTTATTATTAATGATATAAAACGATTTTTTATTTCAGAATTTAGAAACACAAATATCCTAAATGTTTTCTTTTTGCAACCACCTCTATATGCAATGAAGATTTTACAAATAATTTATTCAAACAAACTTACCATAAATGAAACTTTTCAGTTTCGAATGATGCTTTTTATTCAGAAAACTTTATTTGTGTAGTAAAATTTGAAGCAAGGTGTAAGACAAAGTCCCGCGTCGCAATCAGGACAGAAATACCGAGTTTCGGATTCTCTTCCCATTATTGTTTGTTCTATAACAGCAAACTGCACATTGTCTTATATGTCTCAATTTTTTATCTGTGGGAGGAATAATTTCAAGAAAATGTCTCTCTGTCAATCTAAAAGAATTAGGCTCAGACCGTTGTCGTCCACATCTGAAATTTATTCCAGAATGATATTTTTCGACAATTTGATCAACGAGATCAAGTCTATACTCTAATTGCGTACACTTTCCTCCTTTCTTAAAAGTAAACAACATATGAATTCTATATAGCTATATCAAATATGGGGAAAAAATCTTTCTGTAATATTTTTTACCTCTTTGTCTTATAATTTCAAAAATTTTCTAATTTTCATTCATGCGGTCTACTGTTTCCCTTATAATTCATTACAATTTTGGGTTTTTCTTTTGTTACAGAGCGGACTTGAATTTGTTTCATTTCTGTAATGTGAAATATCACAGAGGGAAAAGAGAAAATATCCATTCCCGAACGTCGTACGGGCAAACCAGTTTGGGCTAACTTCCAGTTGCCCGAACAGCGTTCGAGCAAATCAGCTAAGGGGTTAAGAATGTCTAACCATAATACTGGGATTGTTGAAGCATAAAATTCAGACTTTGGTTTTCAGAGTTTTATGCATAAAAATATTTATCATAAACCTAAACTGGAGTTTCCTAAAGGTTGAAAAGATTTGAATTCAAAATTAGTTTATTCGGATCATAAACACTTTCCCATACGAAAAAAATACTGATTCCATTGACAACTTTTAATAAAAGTCAATTTCTTTGCGTGAAATTTGGATTGTGAAAGTGCAATTTAATATTATGTACAATGTACCTTTGAGAGAATCCAGATAATAAAAAAAATTCAGATATTTTTATCAAGCTTTAGAAAAATTCAAATGCCTTTTCTAGATGCGATGAATAAATTAAATAAAAATAAACAAAATAGCATTTTCCAGAATTTAACTACAAATTAATGTTTTATAATTTTTCCCAAATATGATAATAATCCGTAAAACATATAATACTAGCTAATGATTGAAGATACACTTTTACGGATTCAGTTCTAATTATATATAAACGTAAAGGCATGTACTGACAGAACTATTCGCATTTAGTTGTAAATTTCTCTAGCATAAAAACTGATAACACCTAGTAAAGTTATTAATTATTAATTTTGATAAAATCCCGCATAACTACAACACTTGTAAGATCAGAAATATGAAACGCAGAAATGAAAAAAAGCTCTTTTACACACTCTTTTACACATTCTACGATGTTTCTTAAACTACAAAAATTCACTATAATCACGAATAAAAATATTCGTTGACACTTTGAACTTACACATTTTTCAAAAAAGCGTTTCTTTATCATTAGAGACTTCAGAAAACATTTTTTTTCAAATTTATTACAAAGAAGGATTTAAAAATATACTATAGTTAGCTGCCCGTAGTTTTCAGAAAAGTCTTTCAGTAGCTTTTACGATGTTTTAATCACTATTTACCCCAAAAATCTGTTTTTCATATTTTAGCAGACTTCAACTAAATATTTTCAGCTACATAACTGAAATAGTGCATGAAATTGTAAAAAAAAAAAAAAAAAGTTTTTAACCCTTTATGCACCGACGGTACTTTAAAGTACCATTGAAGAAAACTTTATATAAAATTATTCTGTTAAAATTATTCTTATTTATTCTGTCTATTAATAAAAGTTTTTTATTCTTTCCACACAAAACACTCTTTTCAATCAAATTTAGATAGAATAGAGAAACGGTCGAAGTTAAATATTTTCAAAAAGTGGTAGTTTTATTATTCATTTTTGTAGGTATTTCTTTTCTTTCTTTAAATATAAATATATGAAACATATTCAACATTTATAGAGAGGATCATGATGCATTTAAACTCATTGCTTTTTAAAGAATTATGATATTTTCAAAAGAGTAAATTTGGTTAATTAATCTGGTTATTTTTGCAAATATTTCGCAAAAAATTATAACTACCGATATATATAATAAGTTTCAATAAAAACAAGTTGGAAATTGCACGTGAAGCGTAGCAAATGAGATGCGTTCGTACGATAATGAAGTTTTAAAAATATCATTGTCATATATCAATCTCGTTAAATTGTAAATAGTTAATTGCAATTAAAATGCGCAACAAACAGTGTTCTCTCTATACTCATTATGTAATGAAATACTTTTGTGTGGCCTTGTAAATCAATAACAAAAATTCTTTGCACAACAAATTATGCAAAATCCATATTATACTATGTACTTTATGATGCATATCAATATTATTATGTTCAAATGAGTGTAATATTATTAAAATACATTTCAAACTTTTTTTCCATTGATTGTAATGTAACGGAGTACGTTTGATTGTCCCTGTATTTCTTGTACGCATCCTATTTTCAAAAAAATTGAAATGACTTGACAAAATTAAGTAAAAAGCATGTAGTTTAAATTTCAAACGATTAAAAGGCATTTGCAACATTTTTCCTCATTGACCGTAATATAACGGAATACTTTTGATCATCCCTGTAATTGATCTATCCATCCGATTCTCATAAAATTTGAAACGACTCGACGAAATTACGTAATAATTATATAATTTAAATTTCAAAAGGTTCGGTTGGGTAGTTTTTGCGTTGGTATATGCGGACAGACAGACGGACAGACAGACAGACGGAAGGACGGACTGAACGACAACTATAGGTGCTACGTATTTACATAATTACGAACGCACCTAAAAATGCCTAAATTCCCGATTAGTTTTATCTAAAAATTTCAGTATACCTTCAGATATTAAAGAAGGTAATTATTGAGATGGATCAATTTCTTGATAAATAATTCGGTAGATAAAGGGTTAAGTGTTAATGTGAATGTGGATGCTGTGAATTCTACAGAAAAATAATTACTTGAGACCTCATAGCATTCGGAAAATCTGTTTTCTGTGTAAAGAGAATAACTGATTAATGGACTGTAAAAGTTACTCAGAAACTTTTTCGAAATCGATGGGCAGGTATAAAACTTTATTTTAATAAATTCTCTTTAAAATTTCAAAAGAAAATCTTTTGTGCGAATTCTAAAAGTTAAAACAAAAAGTTAAATGCTATCTATTGCAGCCGTCCGGAGGATTCCGGACAATTTTGGTATATTTTCACCGATCAAGACCTCCAAACCCAAAAACCACCCTCCAATATATATATATATATATATATATATATATATATATATATATATATATATATATATATATAATTGATTCTTGTCATGCAATAATTCTCGCACATACACTGGTGTCCAAAAGATAAGCATAATTGGTAATTAAGTAATTATTTTTAAGTAATGGAAGAAATATAAATCGAAATGTGGTGAAACTCCAGGTGTGTAAACAAAATAGTACGCGTCATATATTTTCACGAAGAATTTTCCCCGAAATCAAACAGGGGACCGTCAACAAATTGAAAAAGAACGAAGATCTTTTGGATAACCCTGTCAAAACTAATATAGCGAAAGTGTTCAAACTGCACATTATGATTAATTGGCTTATTGTAATTTACTGTGTTTATCTTTATAAGGATAGCATGTACATTCGTAGAGAAATTAAGGTTTTTATAAAAACAGTCCTAAATTTTTCCAAGTTTTTTGCTTATAATTTGCAGAGTTCTTATTATAAAATAATGGTCTTTTCTGAAAATATGACAAACATCATTGTACACAATACCCTGTCATCAGAATTTAAAAATAATAAAAATTGTATTAAAAATGAGTATGTTTAGTAAATACTTTTTCATTGCGCATGCGTCAACGATATCAAAACTTCATTTGCATATTGTGTTAGCTAAATGTATAGAGCAAGGTTTGTGAAAGTCTCAAAAACATAGCTTAAAAATTCTGAAAATTATCGTTGAAAGAATGAGATCAAAATCCTTTATTCCCTAAATGAAGCAAAAAGATGAAGGGCTGTATCCATATTCCATTGTTTAGTGCCTACACAATGTATGAAAAATGAGTATGTTTAGAAAATAATTTATCATTGCGCATGCGTCAACAATATCAAAATGTCATTTGCATATTGTGTTAGCTAAATGTATAGAGCAACTTCTGTAAAAGTTTCAAAAACATAGCTAGAAAATTCTGAAAATGGTCGCCTATAGAATCAACTCAAAATCCGTTATTCCTAAAGGAAGCAAAAAAATCAGGGGTTTTACCTAAATATAGTTGTACGTGCAATATTGTGTAGGCACTAAACAATGAAATATGGATACAGCCCCTCATCTTTTTGCTTCATTTAGGGAATAAAGGATTTTGATCTCATTCTATCAACGATAATTTTCAGAATTTTTAAGCTATGTTTTTGAAACTTTCACAAAAATTGCTCTATACATTTAACTAACATAATATGCAAATGAAATTTTAATAGCGTTCACGCATGCGCAGTAAAACATTATTTAGTAAACCTGCTCATTTGTCATACAATTTTTATTATTTTTTAATTCTGATGACAGGGTATTGTGTACAATGATGTTTGTCATTTTTTTCAAAAAAAGAACATTGTTTTATATTAAAAACTGTGCAAATTATAAGCAAAAAACTTAGGACTGTTTTTATAAAAACCTAATTTCTCTACGAGTATACATGTTAGCTTTGTAAAAATTAACACAGTACATTACAATAAGCCAATTAATCATAATGTGCAGTTTGAACGCTTTTGCTACATTAGTTTTGACAGGGTTATCCAAAAGATCTTCGTTCTTTTTCAATTTGTTGACTGTCCCCTGTTCGATTTCAGGGAAAACTCTTCGCGAAAATATGTGACGCTTACTATTTTGTTTACACACCTGGAGTTTCAGCACATTCCGATTCCTATTTCTTTCATTAAAAATAATTACTTAATTACCAATTATGCTTAACTTTTGGACACCAGTGTATAAACCGATTTGGATACGATTATTTATATGCATAGTACATTCTAATGTATCGATCGAATTCGTTCATGAGCCTCAACCGGCACCTTGTTTCAAAATGGCGGCCATTAAAAAAATACACAAAAAAATTAAAATTCCAAATTTATTTTATGATTAAATATTAGACCTTGACACAAGGATTCCGAGGAATTGTTTGTTTTGTTTCTAACTTAAAAAATGGTTGAGATATAACAGTTCGAAATTCTAGGGTGATTGACGTTTTGAAACAAGAAAAAAATGAAAAAAAAATCAGGTATTAATTTATGAGTGTTAGTGAACGTTAGCTTCAAATTCGTGCCAAACTTGGCGACACTTAACAAAATATTGCCAAATTTGGTGGCAAAAATTAAACAAACATGAATAATGCCAATTTTAATATAGATACTAATATGGCGCAATTCCTATTCAAATTCAGTATTGACGAAGTTTCTTTTATAGGGTTCGTCGCATTTTAACTTCTTAAAACTCGAGAAAAAAATTGCCAAATATAAAAGTCAATAAAGAGGAAAATTTGATTGAATCATTTAATCGAGGCCTTTAATTTTTGCTCCATGTATTTGAGTAAAATAAGCTATTTAAAAAAAGAAAAACATTGAATATAAAAGCTGCCTTTTCTTCCGGCACATGCCGAAAGGACTTTTTGTAAATTAAGAAACATTTCCCTTTTTTTACACTGCTAGCCCGACATCTGGCTAACGTATGATAGGAAAATTGTGTGGAATGCACGTGCAAACTTGGAAGATTACATTGAATATAATACCTTAAAGACCAGAAAGCAATTCCCTAAGTAATTAAATGACACAGGAAAAGCAATTACGTTTAGATATTTTCACCCTGGACTCACAAGATTTTGGCATGAGAATGGCTGGGAATTTCACAAAGTGGCAGAAATTATTTGTGAAAGTGTCAAGAAGAATAAGATTCACGATTGGAGAAATTAATTTTTGCGTATGATTGAAAACAAAAACGCATTACTGGTTCACATTTATCAAACGATTGTGTAATATTTTATTGCTATTTACTTTGTTGCATGATTACCAAATCTTTAATCCTTCTGCCAGAACAACAAGAACACATTAAATATAGGATGTGCGAAGTTGTTTACTTCGGATACTATAATACTTTACAATAATTTTTTTCTCATCAAATAACAGAACTTCAGAAATTAAATGTTACAAATATTCTTTCCAGAATAATGGTGCCAAAAAAAAAAAAAAATAAATAAAAGACGCTCGTCACTAAGGTGCTGTGCAAATATAAAGTTATCAACTTTTTCGTAATTTTGGACCCTCTTTCTTCTTCCGATATCATATGTTATCATATCTTAATCCGTCCCCCCCCCCCCCATTAATGATATTGTTATCAAAGTATGAATTTTTTTGATTTTTTAAAATATATTTCTTTTGTTTGGAATGATAGACAAATATGTCTACATTTATTTTTCACATGCTTTATTGATTTGATTTAAATGAAGAGAAGTCAATAAATATCACTTTATATCAAACTAGTGGCCCGCCCTCGCCTTGCTTTGTGTAGAGCAAGTCGCCCAGTCCCGTGCCACTACTGAATTGTTACTACTGAATTATGCCACTGCAAATTGTTACTACCACTTCATTCCATTAAATTCAACTGCTAAAAACATTACCCTCCTTTTATGTAGTCGGGTGAAAAGTAGCTTATATGTTAATCTAAGTTGTCTGATACCTCCATGCGAAATTTCATAAAAATCGATCCATCTGTTCTTGAGTTATAAATGGTGTAACTAACACAATTTTGTTTTATGTATATAGTTTATAAAAAGTCGTAGTACATTATTTTGTTCTATAATCAATAGTATTCGCAGCGCACACAATGTAAGGATTATTTAAGGTCATTTTTCCACACCTTGGCTTATATTATTGGCATTTTAATAAGGATCCTTAATTTTTTTGAAAATGTAATATAGCCTATGTTCACCGGAAGTAGTGTAGGTTTCTAACGGAGAAAGAATTTTTCAAATCCATCTAGTAGTTTCGGAGCCTATTTAATTCAATTTAAACAAACAAACAATGAAATCTTTCCTCTTTATAATATTACTATAGATAAAAAGTCGTAGTACATTATTTGGTCTTATAATCAATAGCATCCGCAGCGCACGCAATGTAAGGATTATTTAAGGTCATTTTTCTACACCTTGGCTTATATTATTGGCATTTTAGTAAGGATACCGATTTTTATTTATTTATTTATTTTTATTTTTATAATATTTATTTATTTATTTATTTATTTTTATTTTTATAATATTTATTTATTTATTTATTTATTTATTTATTTATTTATTTATTTATTTGAAAATATAATATAGCCTATGTTCACCAGAAATAGTGTAGCTTTCCAACGGCGAAAAAATTTTTCAAATCTGTCAAGTAGTTTCGGAGCCTATTCAATTAAAACAAACAAACAATCAAATCTTTCCTCTTTATAATATTAGTACAGATAACGCTTAACAGAATTAATTACTATTTAAAAATAATTTGTAATATTTTCTTTTGCATATTGCATGCAACAGTGAAAAAGTTTTGTTGTGGAGGAGGAAGGGGGGATGGAACGTAGATAAAAATTCTCGTCAACAAAACAAGTGGACAACATTCTTTGTCTTTCTGTTTCATTTATTGGTAAACACGTGGATTTCAATATAACTTTGTGTTTTCAAAAAAAAAAAAAAAAAAAAAAAACATATAATTTACTATTTTGAACTAAAGAGCATATTACAAATAAAAAGAGAAATTTTTGATTGGATCGAAACTGATATCGATAACAAGAGACACCCCCCCCTACCCATAGAGATATCTTACAGTACCATGTGCCAGACCACCCCACCTCCCTAAAATGATAACGTTATATATGCACAAATCCTAAAGGTTAAAACTTTGTTTATTAGGATTGATTTTGTTGCAGGACCAACAGTTCAAGTGAAATGTCAGAACTAAGGTTTAAAATAAATGACTGAAATTAAATGAAGTGTTTAGTAAGTAGTATATTCCGAAAATCTTTTGAAAGGCGGTCGTCTTTTTTTAATTATTTAACTTTATCCAACCCCCTCACTGACAAGCCTGTGTTAATAGGTTCACTAAGCTCTATGTTTACTGCAATATAAGCAATATTTAAGATAATATAATTTACTGGATTTAATGGATTTTTAAAACACTGTTCAATGATTACTACACTCGGGCATTACTTTAATTTTTGTAATTAAGATTTTTTAGATAGTATTGAAAGAATCGTCTTTTTTAGCAATAAAAAATTAAAAGGAAACAACATTACATTTTTACCCTTTTGCAAGACTGTCGGAGGGTTAAATGCCACACTGACACAACAATTTTAGAGATCAGTGAGAATTTTCTTTTTATTAAGTACGCGAAGAAAACATTTCCTTTTATCCTACTCATTTCGTCTTTTGTCTCTGAGAACTGAAAACCTTTTCTTACCTTTTTTTAATCTTTATTTTTATATTATTACTTTAGTAAATCATTGCAAGGCAGTTAAAAATTTTTCATTGTTCCTCTAATATATGTTACAGAAATTCCCATCTACAGGACGTAATAAATGTATTCTGTGACCCTAAAAGCATATAATGGGTGTTCCAGAAAGGACTCCCTAACTTTGAAATGGTATAACTTCGCAACAGAGAGAGAGAGAAATGTGAAACAAGTTGAATGATAGACAGATAGGTCTGGAATTTTTTATACACCAATTTGAAAAAATAGTTCCAATATTGGATAGTAGGTAGCAGCACAAGCACATGGAGCTTTAAATGGTATTCGAAGTAGAGAAATTTCATTAGTGTGTGTGTTTCATTGTTGATGCGTGTAAAAAAGTCTTTTTGTGGGATTACTTGAAGTACGCTGTTTATTCTAAGAATCCACAAACGTTGGAAAAGCTTGAAGAGTTCATCTGTGAGGCATGTACATCCATTTCTGTAGAAGTATTGCAACATATGATTTCGAACTTTACCTTTAGATTGCGTGATGTTGCTGTTGAAAAAGATAACCATATCGAAACGATTGTAATGTGATTTTTACCTCAGTTAAAACAGCTTACTTTTGGGAACTGTTTCAAAGACACAGCTTCGTGATTGCAGCGCCCTCTGGTGTCTAGTATTGGAACTATTTCTTTAAACTAATGTATAAAAAATTCCAGACCTATCTGTCTAACTTTCAACTTGTTTCACATTTCTATCTCTCACTGTTACGAAATTATGTCATTTCAATGTTGGGGAGTCCTTTCTAGAACACCCTGTACAAAGAAACTAACGTAGCTATTGTTTGATAAAAACTTAAATAAAGAAATTGGAAGTTATCTTAATAATACGTCTTCTGTGGTAAAAACTTGATAAACTTTTTACTATGTTTATCATCACACGTCTTATTTAAAAAGGCACTTATAAATCTTTTGCAGCAATTATTTGAAGTTTAATCCATGCCCGCTCATTTTACTGAAATCTTTGCATTCATTTAATTTTATTCCTTGTACAACAAGCCAAAATTTTATTTTCGTCCAAAAACTGCTTAAAGACAGAATTGTTTGTTTTTCTCAATTTTCTGATTCTATCATCAATCATTTGTAGTAAAGCTCAAGAAAGAAAAACTTTTTTGTTGTTTTCCATGAAACGAGTTTATGGAAACTATGCCAAAATAAAATGATGAGGCAATATCTGAAAAGAAAGAGATACTTCCTAGAAATAAAAATATTACTTATGCTTTGAAAACATAATTATAGTACATACTTTTAATTTGAAATTATAAATTATGAACACATATTAATTTAAAAAATCATCAATAAAAACACCTCTTTTGTGAGACTTGTTAGACAGGAAGATTAAGATTATTAATTAATACTTAATTTTAAATTACTTTTATATGAAATACTTTATTCAGTTTGGGATCGGTTTGACAGAGATTTTTATGTTCGGGTAAATACCTCACCTAAAGCCACGCAAAAGTTATGCTGTGTTTTACTGTGTTTGTAATTTTGCGAGCAGTATTTAATTGCATCTATTGTGGGCTTACTGAACATTTTAACAGTTTTATAAGTATTTCCTGAATTAATTCATGAGTTACCAGGGTTCCAGGCTCTGGATTTTAGGGGTCCCAAATTAGAATGAACAGGAAATATTTACAGCTGTGATTAATTGTATATATTATGGACTTACCGAACATTTTAACAATTGTATAAGTATTTCCTGATTAATTCATGAAAAATCAGGGCCTGAATTTTAGAGGCCCAAAATAGGAAATACTTATATAATATAGATATTATATTATAATAGAGGTATTATATTGAATACAGATCAGATACATTAATTTTTATATTGTATCATTTTAAAGAAATATTTTTAATTGCAAATTAAGTATTTTAATGAAAGTTTAGTTCACAAATCATTAACTGTCTGTAGACTCCACTGCTCTACTTCGGGTCCAGCAGTAATCGCGAACTTTTAGAGAACTAAATCATTTTTGAAAGCTCAAAGACAAAACGAAATGATTTAATTCAGTAGTCTGTGAAAGTATCTAACAAAGGCATATAATTTTTATACATATTTTTTCACGACACAGACAAGACTATGAAAATGAAACCTGTCTTATATTAAACGAACACGCATATTAATGCTGATATAAAAGGAAAATTCATGTTATTTTTAATACAATATTTAACTTTTAAGAATATTACATTCTCGCATATATCAGTACAAAATCTATTATAGATTAATGAACAATTCGTTAACGAAAGCTGTTTTTGGAACTGGTTAAATTATCTCCATATTAATACAAATAATCTTCTTGATTTTAAGCTTGTTTATGTAGAATTTGTATGTTTACATAAATGTTACATAGTTTTATGTGCATACAATAACATTCAGTGTAAGCATTCATATAATAAAACCTTAAAAAAACTAATATTGACTAATGAAGAATTTCCCATAATCCTAACCCATAGCGTAACAGTAACTATAAATTTTTCTCAATATTTAATCGGTGTTCTAATATTACAAGTTCAGCAAGTACTACGATGTGTTGGAGTGATCGAAAGCAATCAATAATCAATAATTAACATAATAAATGGCTATTCTAATAATGTATGTATTTTAAAATACTATAATAAACTCATTTTGAAACATACACTTATCAGAAAGCTTTCAAGACAAACGTAGCGGATACTATAGACAATTTTATGCCTTCAAAGAGTACGCCATTTTTACGGATTTGAAAATTTTAGTGCCATTAAAGTCTTTTTTACACAAGAAAACCTTACTTAAAACCATAGGTAAAGGAAGAGGAATACGTCATGTCTACTTAACAATATAAAGAAAGCTTCAAGTCTATTGTCATTATTATTATTATTATTATTATTATTATTTTAGATTAGAATGTCAACGATTTTAATCAATTGATTTAAATACGAGATTAAATCGTGATTTAAATCAATCGAATTTTGAAAAAATCCACTGATAAAAATAAAATTATAAATGTTTAAATTGATATAAAAGTACTAAAATCAAAGATTAATTTGGAATTTTTCTATCGGTATTTTGGCTTATGAATGAATGAAAAAAAGTAGTTTTAAAAATTGTTTCTAAACTTAATTCCTGAGGATTGTAAATAATTAAGTACAGTAGGCATTTCATTCAAACATTTTATTTTAATACAATATGTAATGTCATAATAACCTTTAAGTAATCGAATTTCATTATTTTATATGAA
Organism: Maratus speculifer; assembly: GCA_964019185.1. Taxonomy (NCBI): domain Eukaryota; kingdom Metazoa; phylum Arthropoda; class Arachnida; order Araneae; family Salticidae; genus Maratus; species Maratus speculifer. The sequence goes on along the minus strand of OZ025291.1, from coordinate 212,981,350 downwards.
ATAAGCGTGACAAGTATGGTAAATTTTCCCAAAGTAAGAGAGCAAACAACCAAAATTTTATTTTTTCATTCTACAATTGTGATGATAAACTGGTACCAAATATTGGAACTAAAGAAGAATGGAAGAATAACATCTCCTCAATAGCTATTATAAAACAATGTTTAAGGGAAAAAAACTAATTGGTTTGAAAATGTTGAGCCCAGCAACAGATCTTGTTTAGCATATGCATACAACCTGTGAGTTAAGATTTAGTTGATGCATTATTTTTCTAGTACAAAGCAAAATGTGCTGTCATTAATATTTGTTAGCTTTATTATCTGTGCTAAAAAGAAATGAAATTACTTGGAAGTTTTTATTAATTCTAAAATTACTTGATTCTTACAGGCCATTTTTAAAGGAACCTTAATTGACAAAATGCACCTTTCCTTAAAAAAAGTAGTGAAACTTTTTTATACTACAGTTTTTTTTAATGCCTGTGTACAAATCTTATAAAAATGATAGAAATTTATTTCTCGGGGAAAAAAAAGCAAAGTTAGTAAACTCTGCTATATAACATTGTTTTTCAATTTATAATTTGTAATTTTTTTTAAAAAACATGATCTTTTATTTATCATAGTAAAAAAAATCATGTATTTCTTTTTCTTTTTGTTAGTAAACACATTCCAAAAAGTATTTTCTTGTGAAAAGTGCCTTTTTTAAGTAACATTCTATCTTTTATTATTATTATTATTATTATTATTATTATTATTATTACTAAATTGTTAAGATTTTTATTTTAGTAATAGAAACACAAAAATGTTTTTGCATACCTTATGAAAAATTATTTATTTAATAATTATTAATTTTAAGTAATGTTAATAATTTAATGTTAAATGCATTTGCTAATTATTTTGAGAAATGTAAATATCACTTGCATTTTATATAGTGTTGCATAATTATTACAAAATATTAGAATGCATAACTTTATTGTATGTTACTAACTAATAATGTTACTAATTTGCATTTTTAAAAATTTCTTTAGCTCTTTAATAATAATTAAATTATATTTATTAAAGGGTAAAAACGTAGATCATGTTAGTAATTAATGGTTTACTTATTCTGTAAACATAAAACTTTTGTTATCTTTTCAGTATTTTATTGTTGTGGAAAAAGTTTAAAAAGGTTCCATTTAAATAAAAATAATTTGATTTAAATTTAAAAAATTTAAATCGTGAATTTTTACACCTTATATTAGATTAGCATTTTAAAAATCGGCAGACACAATTTCGCTCATAATTTTACTTTGAATCGATACCGTTTCTATAAAAATTAATATTTCTGTAAACTGCAAGGTATATTGGGGTAAAGTAATTCGGTTTTTGGTCAGATTGTGGTAAAAACCGTTTTGTTGGATTCGGGTAGGGCTGTTAACCAGCGATTTGTTTTTCAGGCTCGAGTTAGTTTGCTTTCAGATTTTAGATATTCTTGGTTCCAATCATATGCAAACGGAGCAGAGAAATACTCTAGTTAGTATCAGATTTTTTTTCATGTGTACATTTTGGGGGGGGGGGGGCGGGGGGTACACTGTGAAAAAATCTGTAAAGCTACTAAAAGTTTTCTAGGAAACAGGGATTTTTAGAACTTTTTATGTAACGGCAACAGCAAAAATTCATCTAACAGACACAGATTTGCACTTAAAATCAAAAAATCTGTGACATGACTAAGAATTTTTTTTTGAAAGCTTGGGATGCCTAGAATATACTATGTAATTGCAACCCAGGTTACAGATAAAATTTTAGCAATATAACTATAATTTTAGTAGATTTATTAGTAATGTTACTGTTCTCTGTAGCTTTACATAAATTAATCTTGTATATTTACATCTTTTCATGTACAATGTACAGATAAAATATCAGTAAACATACAGATTTCGCCAGCTTTACACTTGTAAAATTACAGATTTTTTTTTTTTTTTTTTTTTTTTTTTTTTTTTTTTTTTTTTTTTTTACAGTGCATGAATCAGGTTCACAATAAGTAATATAAGTTTGACTTTTGTTTTGATTCTTGCGGGTCGGGTAAGGGTTAAACCGATTTTTAAAGGAAGATAGGAATATTGTTCCAAATGAAGATGCCATAAACTATTTAAATATAAATGAATATGTGTAATGGACAGTATAAAGATTAAAATGCATACTAAAGAAGGAATTGCAGAGTATTTTTCTATAACTCTAATAAAATATCAATTGATTTTCTGTTTTTTGGGGTTGGTTTGGGTATATCAGCTAGGCATGGAGTACAAACCAGCCAACGCAGAATTGAAATTTCATAATATATGAAGTCTGTGACAAATTCATCTGGCAGGCATTGCATGCTTTATTCCGACCAGGACATATTTATTGTAATGGGCTTATTTATTTATTTATTTCGAGCCTTAAAAGAAAGATGCTGTGTAACCTCAAAGTACACCATGGTTTAAAACAGAATTAATATAGCTGCTTACCACACACACTGTAAACAAAACCTGTAAATTATTAAACTTTTTCATGGAAACTGGGATTCCTAGAACTTTTTATGTAACGGTAACAACAAAAATGCATGTAACCAGTTTTGTTACAAGAATTTTTTCTGTTTACTGTTACATAAAAAAAATCTAGGAATACCAGTTAACTCCTAAAAAAAGTTTAGTAACTATATAGATTTTTTTTATTGCGTACGGCAGAGAAACAAATGCTATTCATGTTCATTCCTTAAGTCGATTTTTCACCAAAATATTTTTAAAGAGAAAAAAAAAGAAAATTTCAGAGTGTGTACCAAAACCAATCATGCAAGATAAAATATTTTAATCATCAGTGGCAACCTGGGAGCCGCATTTGTCGAATCCTGTTTGTAAAAACAGTTTGATTATAGTAAAAATTGGAAAAAAATATACTAAGTTGTCAAAGTTTATACCTGCTTGAATAAGCATAGCATTTATTTTTAATTTTTTACTAACTTTTTTAAAATCAGATTATAGCATTTATTTTATTCTTACTCTATGAAATTGATCTTCATTTGCCTATTTTCTTCATTTATACAGTCTTTTTAACAACTGTTATACTTTTATTTTTACTTGTAGAAAATGTTACAGATTATCTTTATCAGGAGAAATCTAATAACACAATAAAGGGAAAGCGATATACTTTTTTTTAATTGAAAGAATTTCCTAAAATTTCAATGTAATATAAACAAAAAAATTATAAAACTATAAATTGTAGCACAAAATATTCTACTTTATCTTTGCATTTTTATCATATTTATGGTTCAATTGCGCAAAAAAACGAATATTTTTATCTTACTTTATTTATGATATTCATTTATGCTTATTTTGATTATCAACATCTGTCTACTTTGATAAGTAAGAAAAAGGAATATTATCTTTTTTCCAATGTATTATCATCAAATAAAACTATCTTAAATATTAACATAGCAACATTGAATATCTAATAAATAAATTACTGAACATAGAATCTGTTTTTCTGATGAAAGTTTTAAAAGAAATTACTCTCAATGAGAATCTTCAATTTATTTCACATGCAAAACTTTTACAAAAGATTCTATTCAAATTTATATTAAAAGAGAAAAAAACATATTTCTCCATTTGCCAGTCCTTCTTTGAAGTTTTTATTTACATTTATAAGTGCAAAGGCTAAACAAGATCAAAGTAATGTAACAAGCATAAAGTTTGCAAAAAAGCAATAAAAATAAAAATAACCGAAAAGTTAATGGTATCTATTAAATTCAAACATCTTTACATTGAATTCATCTTTTCAGTTCTTCAATGATGGAACTTTTAACATGTTAGTCACTATAAAAATTAAATATATTAATTATTATATACAACAACAAAACAGGCTTACGTACTAGAAATTTTTCAAACTTTTTATAAAAAAAAAATGTGAGTTATTTTAATAAATTTCTCATTTCTGTGTCGTTTTAATTTAAAACATGTAAAACAAATCAATTTGATTTATGTATGAAAATAATTTTTATTTTTTAATTTCTTTTTTAAAGGATAAATTGATTAATCAGTCATCCAAAGTTTTTATTTTATCATTAATTAATGAAAGGCTGCACAACATGGTGCGCAAAGAAAACCAGTAATTTCTTGCAGGACTATTCTCTTTATCTCATCGAAGAAAATCAGAGATTATATAAGGCAAAGATTCCTATAAGAAATTACTGTTATTCAAAAATTCCAATTTAGCCAATTCTATGTACACTTTTAAAAAAATGCTGTAAGTTTAGATGTAATATTAGATGTAATAAAAAAATGTACGTCTAATTTTACTGCAATTTTTAAGCAAAAAGGGCTGGCAACATTGATGCCAGCAGTTTTTTTCATAGATTTAACAAAAGATTTTTTTACAGTGTATATAGCTTTATTTGGACAAAATTCTACATTTTAATGTTTGAGACATCCATTGGTTTATATAATAAGTATTTTTAATGTACTTTTTTCTCTTGTGGCAAAGACAAATGGCCTTAAAAAAGCAGAAAGAAAAACATATATAAACATAGAAATTTTCTTGATATTAAATAAAATTTTTAATGAATCGTTAAATTCATGTTTTGGTAATACATTTAAATAGTTATTTCTGCATTTTAAAAAGTCCATTGGAATTTGGTCACTAAAGCACATCATCTATCTTTACTGATAATTCGGAGATAAATTATGATTTTTTTTCAATGTATGGGTTGATTTTCATAATCAGTACTAAATATGTGCTACCGGAATATTTCAGTAATATAAACAAGATAAAATATATTACAAAATGGAATAACAATAAAATTATCACAAATAAATAAGCCTTTCTTCTTTTCCCATTGTTAAAACTGCCCTTTTTTCTATAAACAAGTAGTTTTAAAATGATTTAAACAGTTTTTCATAACTCTATTTCAGAAAGTGACAGATTCATTTGATTAGGTTTAAGTAATATTTTCTCTCTCATCGATTGAAAAAGATACTGACTGAACAGTTGAAAGAAAAACATGCTGTATACAACAATGAGAACAATAACGACAGTCCATTTAAATAGATCAAGAAAATCCATCGTGATATTTGTTAAATATTATTATGTATTTACAAAAATGCTTTAAAATTTCTTAAATTACAAATTATGTTACAAATATATAAACAATTATTTGACTAGAATAAAAGTATAGTAAAAGATTTACAGATATCTTTAATGTAATAATGAAAACAGTGTCCTCTATCAGTTTTTACCTTATTTTTTAATATGTCTAATTAACTGTCTGAGTAACTTTAAAACTTAGGATGCAGAATCAATTTTTGCAGTATTAATCCATCTGACTCAGAAATAAGTGCTACAAGCTATATGTGAAATTGCTGTACTTGTTAATTACATATTTCAAAATTTTATATTGTACATAAAATATTTTTTTAAAAACTACCTTGTAATGTGTGAATTATCAATTTAAATACAAAAGCGATATTTTGATTATTTTATACTTAAAAATATATATATATTATTATTTAGTTTTACAAATTTACGAATACATTTTAAGCATCAAAGTATGTTTAAAAACCATGTTCTTTTTACATCTCAAGATTAAGCTATGGCATATAAATAGATATGTAAATAAATATATATATATATTGCACGAAATCATAAAATGCAAAATTAAATTTCATAAAACATTACCTTTTTAACTATCCAAAAGTCTGTATCTCCTGCTCACTAATTAAACATATTTTAACTTTTTAAAAATATATCGGCTCACAATAGGATTTTGAAACATTTACGTTTAAGTTTAGTAAAACATGTTGTATTTTTCATACCAATCTTTGCTAATAAACTGCATGAACCATAATACATACAAAGAACACATTAATATAATCATAAACCATTTTACCATGTTTATTACATCCATGTTAACTTTGTAAATATAAAAAATAGAATTGGATATAAAATAATATTTATATTTGTTTAACAATTAAAAGTCAAGCGAGCGATTTTTAAATATAAAATTTAGGCATCCATCAATATAATCCATATAATCCAGTTTATTACTGTATTCCCAGATTACACAAATAGAATCATTCTTGTAATAAATCTACTAGACGAAATAAAGAATTTTCAATTTTCTTTTAAACTTTCTGTTATAAAGCTTTTGAGTCTTCCAGTACACAATTTGATTGAAAACTGTTTAATGCACCAATGTTCGCTGACGAAACATAATATTTTGTGCAAAGTTGTAAACACTCTTTTAAATTATCACTGAAATATTTTAAGTAACTGAAGAGTTCAATATTTTCTAAAAATATTTTCTGTTTGATAAGTTACAGAATATTATTTTTGTTTAATTCAAATTCTCTTTAGCCAAGCATATATCAAATACAACATCACTACAGTCAAATAATTACATAAATCAAATGAGTCTCACATTCTACATTATGAAGAAATACTTTTTTTTACAGTAAATAATATAGCAGATTTTTACTGTCTCAATTTTTTGTTGACATATTCACTCAAGTAATTAAAGCATTTCAAAGGTTCTATTGTATTATGTGTAATACGTTTCTTTTATTTATTCATACAACTTTGTAGTTTTATTTAAAGAAAAAAATCTATTTTATGCAGCCTTCATCCAAAACATTGAAAATATTTTCAAATCACAAACCATTAAATAATGCATAAGTTGTGTGATCAACAGAACTTCAAATTCGTAGATATATGCACTGAACTAAATAAGCAAAATTCAAATAATTGAATTTTCAATTTCAATGCTTAATGATTTTAAAATTTTGTTTAGAGTTTTGTTTTGAGTTTAATCTATTGACAATAAGAGTTGACATGTTTAATTCACTTATTATTAGGTAAATTCTGACATCACACCACGAACACAGTCTAAAATAAGTAGATTAATTTACTGTAACGAAATATGCAGCATATAAACATTTTTAATTTCTCATTCAATATATGATCATCAAAGATTCATTTTACATATTTCGCACAATCTCAGTCACGTATTGAATATTTAAAAAAATTGCGGATAAATTTTACTCACACATAAAATAACTTACACATAAAAAAATTCATCATGAAATGACAATGTGAATTAGAAAGGTTTCAAACTGTTTCGTTTAACTGTCAAAAGAAGTACTGCAGACGAATGATACCTCAAAAGTCAATCCAAGTTCGTAATTGGTTTATAGCTCAGCTAACAAGATTATGAGAATTAAAATGGGTATAAACCTATATCTGTTCTTAAGAAATGATTTGGATCATTCAACGAAAATTTGAAGTTAGCATTTACGTGATATTTAGGACAAAACAAAGACGCATTCACAAAAACTGCAAAATGGTTTTAAGTGAATCTTTAAAAAAAACTTGTGCAGAAATTGATTACAGATTATATTTTTGAAAGTATTTTCCACTTCTTAATGGGCAAGAGTTTTACCTTCTTCTAGCTTCAATAGAAGAAAGTATTGTAATCTAAATTTTTTTCGACTTCCGGTTTTCGACGGATTTACATGTTTTAGTGGTCAGAGGTTCCAAAAACATGCTTTAACAAAGTCTGTCTGTCCGTATGTCACCATTCTAATATCAAAAAGTGTATGAAGATATGCATAGAATTGAACTAAATTTTTTGTGAATTTTTTTGACTATGGCAAGCAAGTCCTCCTTCAATTTTGAAATGTTCCGCTGGAAGGGGGCGCTACAATATCGATTTTTGTGCCATTTTCAATATTGTACCGGCTAAAAGTGTATGAAGTTATGCATAGAACTGAACCAATATTTTGTGTATGATTATGTTTGAGTATGGCAAATAGGTCCTCTCTGAATTTGAAAAAAATCTGACTAGCATTCTAGTGTCCATCAGATCGTGCAGAGACGGAAACTCGTTTTTGCTCTGATTAATTGACTGAAGCAGAAACTTAAGCGGAAAATCTAAGTTGGCTTAGTATTGATTAAAAATTATAAAAGCATTAACATGTGTGACTATTTTTTTTTTTAATATTGAAATGTACGTATGAGGTAGAAAATTTTTTGGGGATTGGCACATCCAACTATTGTTTAAAAATAGATTAATCCGAAAAATATTGTTATGTAATAATTAAATAATTATAATTATAATTATTAATTGTTATTGTATTAATTAATATAATGTGATTATATTAATTAAATCTCGTTAATTTTTAATAGTTAAGACTAGCTGATCCTCCTTATGTTCTTCGGATTTACTTTAAATATCTCTAAAATTATTCTATACGTGAAATATAAACAAATCTTTTGGAAGGGGACCCAATTTTATCAGCACAAAAAAAGGAATAAAAACGGAAATCTTAAAGGCCATCTAAAATCATCTTTTATATGAAAAACACATTAACCTAGTATAATTGGTGCTCCAGTGCTTTAACCATTAAATTGAATGATCGTAAAAACAGCAATCATCATAAAGTTACCAAAAATATACCTGCATAAAATGGAAAAAATATTAAACAAAAAAAAATTAAAGAAGATAAAATCGATTTTCGTAATTATAAAACAAAATTTTTGCAGACGAATTTAATTCTTTCGTGTATATAGCTTTAAAACAAGTGTAATCGCAAATTGACTGTCTATATCCAGGTAAGATAAATCAAATCATAAGATAAATCGTAAAATCGTAAGATAAATCAATTACTCTAAATAATAAATAAATCATTTGAGTTGCACGACTGGACACGATTTTAGTGTCGGACGAGTAGTTGTGAACATGCACAGGCATCCGTGCATAAAGGAAGATAGAAGCAGGTAGTTGTGTGTTTAGCCCAATTTGTACATGTGAAAATATCATGTCTTTCCCATCGTAATATTCTACGATCGAGAAGCAGCGAGGTGTTTGATTAAAGATCGGTGTAGCGAGAAACCAGATAACACCTCTCTGCTCCTCAAAAGTAAAAAAAAAATAATTTATAAATATCTAATTTACCTCACTAGAAACTAATAAAATGAATAAAAAACGTTGAAAAAAAAAATCTGAAAATGACATCATTTTTATGCGAAGTAAAACTAATCTTTAAGTTTTATGAGTTACAATACAGGCTTTCTTTTTAAGGTAAACTTATTTGAATATTTAAAAGTTTCTAGTATAAAAACTCTTGATATATTTTTTAAACACTTATACCAAAATTTATATGTACTAAACATTAATGAGAATATCAATAACGGTAAAGGTACGGCTGCCGCATTACTTCAATTTTGTTCAACAATGGAATAATCCAATTGTCACAGTTTGAATTTATTTCGAAAATTTTAATAAAATATTAAAAATAAATACAGGCTTTCTTTTTAAGGTAAACTTATTTGAATATTTAAAAGTTTCTAGTATAAAAACTCTTGATATATTTTTTAAACACTTACACCAAAATTTATATGTACTAAACATTAATGAGAATATCAATAACGGTAAAGGTACGGCTGCCGCATTACTTCAATTTTGTTCAACAATGGAATAATCCAACTGTCACAGTTTGAATTTATTTCGAAAATTTTAATAAAATATTAAAAATAGTTATCTTTAAAATTAAATACAGTGATTTACAATTATTCTTATTCTATAAATGCAATCGGGTTTGATACTTTTTGTATTAAAATTCACAACAAGCACCTAAAGTGTTGTTATCATGCTTGTCGGTAAATAAATAAAAAATATTATCTTTTGCAATTGTTTATGGCGATATTTGTCCACAATTTTTTTTAGAAAAGCATCTGCTAATTCACATTGTTATATTGAAATCCTTATGAGATGCCGAAAATGACTTTAGGTTTTACAACAGTTCAATACATGAAAAAATATACTTTGAAAATATTTTTAAGCTATTTTTAGCTTTTATTTTTAATTTATCAGAATAAATTTATAAAATGAAAGTTTTGAAGCAATAAACTAAATTATTTGACTGAATACAGCAAAAAAAGGGTGGAAAAAATGTTTGCATACTGCACTATTACGTTAACCCCCCATCCCGTCAACAAATTTATGACATACATTTTAAAATTAACTAACATGGCATTTTCACTATTCCCCAATCAATACACAAACAAGAAAGAAAAATCATGCTTAAAAAATAGATTATGAAACACTTTCCAACACTTCCTGAAATCTTTAAAAATAATTCGTTATTTAGGAAATGAGTTAAATAAGATGACTAAGTAAATATTTCGAAATCAGATATAACATCCGAAAACCTGATTTCAGCAGCTAAATATTCCATAACCTGAAATTCCACAAGTATGCTGCTGGGAATTTTTCAGGCGTGAGTAAAATCGAAAAATATTCAAATCAAATCAACAGTTAGTGCAGTAAAGTAAGGAGATGATATTGCGCATGACACACGCATAATGGCGTAAAAAATGTGAGGCACGCATACCTCGTGTTCATTATTCTACAGACATTCACTCAAATACTGCACCACTGACGCTAAAAATGGCAGACAGCACATTGCAAATATATTTTGTTTATTTGCGCACGTCCGTATGAATGCGAAGACGCTTGCTGTCCTTTTTTTACATTATTGCATTCTGGAAAACAATGAACGGAATTTTGAGAAAAAGAAAACTTTATTAAGCATATCAAAAATATACAGAATGCAGTTTTTTGTAAAAGGGATTGCGAACATCCTCGCTGAAAACTGAGCGAAATAAAAGTATATGGTAAATAATTCGTACGGAGCTGCGGTACTACTGCAAGAGATTTTCAATGTGCTGCTCACAGTATTCAGCGTAAATGGCACAGTCATTAAGAGGATATCTGTTGAATAATGAACATGGAGTATACATGTTTAACATTTTTATCACCAATGTGCGTGTGTCGTATGCAAGCTCATCTCCTGATTTTATTGCACACACAACCTTATCTACCAATCTTATTTACAGTTATTTTTAAACCACGCCTAAAAAATGCCCATTGTTTTGGCAGCATATTTGTGTGATTTCAGGTCATTTGGTCCAGTAGTTCTTTTGTTATAGGGTTTCACTTTCACAACTTTAAAAAACAACCTGCTGTATAATGTTCTTTTTTTAATTGTTCCAAGATGTTAAATAACAACTTAAAAAACAGTAGAAATGGTATTTATTAGATTGTTTAACATTTTCAAAACATGATGATGTTTCACATCATTACATCATGCATAGTGGAATTTTAGGAAAAAGAGCAAAATTTTCAGAACATGTAAACATTTGGTTATAGATAAATAAACCATGTAAGCCATCTAATAAAAAACTATTTTTAATTTAGATTAATTTATAACACAATTTTTCAATCGGTAAATCAATTATAACAGATGTAAATACATCTGTTATACATGTGTTACAATTGATTTACATCTGTTATAATTGATTTACCGATTGAAAAATCTTGTTACAAAATAATCTAATAAAATTTCGCATGCAGCGTTTTCTGAGGTTCCATATATTGACCTCCGATTTATTCTGTTGAGCTGGTCCATAGTAGCAGACCAGATTATGTGATCGTTAAGGTTAGTTGGATGAAATATTCTCCAGTATTCGTCCGGGATGGCTCAGTTGGGAGAGCATTGGTGGCTTCAACCAATACATCCCTATTTCGAATCTGGCCTGGACTTTTTTCGCTCACTTGGAAAATTTACATCTGTCATAACTATTTTTATTGTTTGTTTAAGTTTTCATCAAACACCAATTAGCATTTAAAAGATGGCTATTAAAGTCTATGAAAAATATTAAAATAAACATTAGAATTTGCTTTAAGCCAAAAAAATATGTGTATTATTTTAAAAAGTGTAAAAGGAAAATCCATTTTTTTTTTAATTGTTTTGAGACTACAATAAACAACGCTAAACTTATATGAAGTTCTGGAATTAAATAGCTTCTTACAAAAATATAGCACTTTTTATTACTCTTTTACTAAATTTTTTAATCCAACTGTATTATTTATATTATTGTTACTTTTACTTATCTTCATTTTTTTTATTCAGTTTATCCAATCTCTTCAACTGATGACCTACTTCAATTTTTATATTTTTTTGGAGAATCTCTCAAATTACATTTGTGACAGTAAAATGATAGAAAATTATTAAAACAATAAATGATGAAGAAAAAAAAATCACGCTTCAAGCATAGATTATAAAATAATCACCAACACTTTCATGATGCTGTAGCGAAACTGCAATGTTTATAAATATAAAAAACAATATCTCAGTAAACAATTCAGAAAATGCAAAACATACATGGAAAGCAGACTTTAGCAATTCATGTCAGTAGTCAAAAATATATTGGATTTCTTTTGAGCATTTTATCATGATTTGTGTACATTTTCTGAAGATCTACATGTACCCAACACAGCATGATAAAATTTGCTTAATTAGAAAACGTATAGCAAGTCGGAAATTCACTTTCAGCAATTACCAACAACACACAAAAATGCTCTTAAATAATTTTGTATAGCCCTATAAATTGTTTTTTGATATTTATGTATTCCTGATATATTTAATATTTAATGCAGAAAAAAGACTCATAAAACAACTAATAAAATTAATTGAAAGCTGTAACTGAAAACAGATATTACCACATATAGAACAGTAAAATATCACATTGTTTGCGTTTTATGCATTTATATATATTCTACAAACATCGTTTATTATATTAAATATAACTCAGTTAGAAAATAAAAATCTAATTACAAAAACACCACTAAGGAATTCACGCTCCTACTGCAATAATTTCGAAATATTTTGCATAATCTTGTATATGAGCTATAGAATTTATACATACATCGTACATTGCAAAAAAAAAAGTTAAAATAAAAAAGGCACTTCCAGAATTTACCGCTCATAGACAGTACAGTGAAATAGTTTGTGTCCCTATAAATTAAAAAAAACTGTCATGCACGTCATATTCAACAGTAAACATGTAGTAGTGCACTCCAATCATACGTATAAAATTCGGACAATCATACGTATAAAATTCGTACAATCATACGTGTGAAATAGTAAAACATCTGTAAATTACACAGCAAAAATATTTTCCGGTAGATAGATGTACTTTCAGTGATCTTGTAAATGACATGATTTACACTCAGTATGTCACAAAAGCATATTTTAAGGAACCACTAGAGCTTATTTCATTTTTATGACTTTGGCAGTAGTGTAACATCATTATAATTAAGAACAAACGATTTTACCCCATAGACCATAATGTAATGGGTTTTTTTTTAAGTTCTATTAAACGAACTATAAAAATTACACACGTCATTTGCAGCGAACATGCCATACTGAATGCCTACTTTAATATGACTTATTTATTGTATGATAGCTATCCGTGCATACTTTTCATAGATAGATCAGGGATCGACTTTTAACAGACAAACTGAAGTAAAAGATACTTTTCGCCTATGTCAGAGAAGTCTTAAAAAATAAACATTAGAAATTCTCGAACGATTATTACAAAATGTAGCAAAATTTAATAATATTGCTGTAAATACTAGTCACTTAATTTATTAAATAAAATATCTTATGGGATTGTTACATTTTTATAGAATCTTTATTTCGATTGCGTAATATAATGATGCACTTAGATTTCTTTATTTAAAAACATTATTCACGCTAATTTTATTTTTCAATATTCATATACTCAAATATTATTAAGTAACAAAAACAGCATAATTACTTGCAGAATAAAAATAAATAAATAGCTTTAAAAAATATCGAGAATAATTTAAATTACGAAAAATGGAATCTGTTACTCTGTGAATTCATAAAAACAATTACTCTCCATGAATATCTTCAATTTATTTCATATGCAAAACTTTTACAAAAAATTCTATTCAAACTAGCATTAAAAAAAAGAGAAATAACACTTCTCTCTTTGGTAATCTTTTTTTTTTTTTTTACTTTGTTACATTTCTGACTGTAAATACTAATAATAAAATACAGTAATAAACACACAGTAAAAAAAATATAATTAATGACAATTTTGAAGATACCTAAGACAAAATTTGTACATAATATTTACATACACAATCTATCCTTTCAATACAACAATAATGAAACTTTTCAATGCATTAAACATTTTAAAAATTCAATATTTTAATTATCATACTGCAACAAATCATGCATAAGTATTCGATTTTTTTCAACTTTTCATGGAATATAGTAAATTAATTTAATTAAATTTTTATTTCAATTTATTTTTCATTTAAGAGGAATATACTAATCAATATAATTTATGTATAAAATAATTTTTTCTTAGAAATCTACTACGTATTATTTTATTTTTGTAAATGATAGAGCAATGAATTAGTAATCCAATATCTTTATTTTAGCATTCCAAAATGCAAAGCTGTACAACCGGGCGCCCGCAAATAAATATCCATATTTTAATCGCTTAATATTTTCTTTCTCAATTATCCTACTTATGCACTTCTATAATATCAGAAATTAAATATTACAGAGATGTCTGTGATCAACAAGCTCCAAACTTGATGTTTAGTGCATGTTTCATAAATTTTATCTAGTATAAATTCTACATTTTAATGTTGGATATATTCGATGAAATAAAATGATAAATATTATTTAAAGTATTCGTTTATCTTCTAACAAAGATAAACGGCATTTCAAAATGAAATAAAATAAATCAAGATAAATTAAACTGATAAACTTTTTTAAGATAATAAACACAATTTTTCAATCTGTCATTAAATGCAAGTTTTCGTAAAGCATCTAAACGGAAATTTGCTTTGTATTTTTAAAGTGAATTTACACATGGTCGACAAAGTACGCCATTTACTTTATTGGTATTTGTGATAAATAATGATGAATTTGGTTAAATATTGTTTTTCTATATATCGCCTTTTTTTTCTTCGTGATAAGTATAAAAATGTGCTAATGAAGTGCTTCAAAAATATAAACTTCATCGAATAGATTGCAACATATAATGCCTATAAAATTATGGCAGATGAATAAACCCCTCTTTCCTTTCCGTTGTTAAAACTGTACCTTTTATTCTTCGATAAGCAAACAGATTTAATATTATTTTCAGGGTTACTCACAATTCCATTTCAGGAACTGACAGATTCATTTGGTTAGGTGTAATCAACATTTTTTCTCGCATTGATTGGAAAAAATACTGGTCGAACAGTTCAAAGAAAAATATGCTGTACAGAATTATAAGAACTATAATGGCAATCCATTTCAGTACATCAAGTGGCTCCATGATAATATTTGTTTGATATATTTTAGAATTGTGAAAAAGTTTTTAAAATGCTTAAATCACCAATTGTTTATTTATTGATTCAAATATAATTGACCATTTTCTGGAAACATAGTTTAGATGCTAATTGTAACTGTGGAAACAGAGTTTCCAATAGTTTATATCTTTAGTCTTGCTGCTTGTAACTATTATCTTATTTTTTTAAAGTGCGCATACCTTTAAAATTGGTTTATTTTATGATTGTACAGCATTAACTCATCTTACCTAAAAAAAAATATATAATAAACCTGTAAAATTTCTGTAGCTTTCAATTACATATTTCTATAGTGTATGTAAGATTTTAGATTAAAGACCACTTAATAAATATACTATTTAAATCTTACAATGTATGCAGGATAATTTAAATACAGAATTGATTGTATTGACTATTTCAGACAAAAAAAAAATGTATGATAGTGTAATTTTCTTTTAAATTGCAACTACATTTTTAACATCAAAACAGGTTAAAATATTAAAGATCTTTTTATATCTAAAGACATTTTACATCTAAATATTATGAATCTTTTAATTAAACAAATTATTAAATAAATAAATAAAACACAAAAAAAATCATAAAATGTTAACTTCTTAGCAATCCAAAGTTTATATTAATTGAACGCTTATTAACTCATATATAAATTAAAAACTGTGTAGACCTGCAATATTCTTAAGGAAATTTGCGTTTAAGTTTAGTTATATATTCTGAATTTGGTAAACCAGTCATTATTAATAAACTACATGAACTAAAGTATAAACAAAGAGCTCATTAATATAAGCATAAACCATTTTACCATGTTTAGAATATCCATGTTAACTTTGTAAAAATAAACACACTTAACAATACATTAAAAAAATTAAATATTTTTTAAATAGTGAAAACTGATATAAGAAATTATCTTACTTAAATAAAATATAAGTTTTAAATAATCATCTACATATTTCAAACAACTGCTTCTTTATCTTCCAGATTATACATATCAGCACTCACTTTGTGATTAATCTATTAGATGAAGTTATGCACTTTTAGCTTTTAATCTAATATTTTGTAGCCTTCCAAAATATAATTTAGTGTCAAACTGTATAATCTATCAAGGTTTTCTTACACACATGGATATTTAGAACAATATTGTGATTTTTCTGTTAAATACTCTTTCGAATATTTGAAGTAACTGAAGAGTTTAAAGTTTCCTTATAAATTAAACGTCAGTATATTTCTTTAATTACATAACTTTAAGTCTTTGTTTGATTCAAAAACAAGTTTTAGTTGAATCAAAGCATAATATGAAATAATATGTTTTCACGAGTTTACATCACGAGCAGAATAACAATGAAAAACACACGATTCGCAGAACCAAACTTACGGAAAAAAATAATATCTTTATAGAATACAAGAAATACTGGATTTTCTACACTTCACTATCTTTAAAATGTTCATTCAAATAACTGAAGTATCTGAAGTTTTCTGGTGTATTAAACATGAATTTATCTATTTATTTATTTTGGACTTCTATATAATTTATTTGATGGGAAAATATTCCTTATGCAATTTCCATTAATAATATTAAATTAAATATTCAAATCACAATGAAATGAAAAAATGCGAAAAGCATGTAATTAATGCAATTAAATGCATAGGTTTATGCACCCCGAGCTAAACAAACAGTCTTTAAATCGTTGAACTTCTACGTTCACTGTCTAATGATTTATCATTTTTTAAGTGCAAAAGCATTTATTTATTTATTCAATTGATGATACTGACTTATACATTTAAATCATCTTTTAGTAAGCAAGCCCGCAAACACATCACGAACGCTATCTAAAATATGTAGTTTGATTCACATTTTCGAAATAAACTGCTTTAAAATTATTGAAATTCCACGTTCAATACATGTCGATATAATATCCACTTTGCTTATTTTGCTAAAGTTCAATGTGATATTTCAATAAACAAATCGAGAAGAATTTTTACTTTCACACAAAGTATATTTTAATGGAAAATCATTTTGAAACTGCAATATGAATCAGAAATATTTCAATTGACGACATGCCCTCATTTAACTGTCGAAAGTGATACTGAAGACGAATGAATCCTCAGAAGTCGTTCTAAGTTCATAATTGGTTTATAACTGAACTAACAAGATTACGCGAGTAAAAATGAATAAACCTGCGTATGTTTTTTCGAAATGATTTGGATCTTTCAAAAAACTTCCAATTTAGCATAATTGACAAAAATGCTGATTTGTAGTATCTGATATATATATATGTATATACATATAATGGATCTAATTTAACTTAAAAACATAATATATTTACGGCAGAAGATATGTGTATTTGTGAAAAACTATAGACAGGATTTGCATATGGCTTTAAAATTTCCTTCTTTAGGAATGAATTGCAAATTAAATTTATAAATTTTATTTGTAGTTTTTTATATCACACCTTTTATACTCCAAAAATTAATAATATGTGCGCATATTAAATAATATTTTGTAAATCCGTAATATTTTAGACTAGCAGAACTTTCTGGCTTTAAACTTAAAATTGCCGTAAATGTCAAAAGATGCTAGTGGACATCTCCCTGATATCTTCAGCTTTGTATTAAAACTTTGTAAAAAGGTAATAACTGTAACGGTTAAATTAATTTTATCAAAGTAAAATAAGAAAAGAATGTAATACAAAAACGAAAATTTTGGTAAATAAATGAAAATAAATGTGAAATAATCCATCCATATCAGTCTTCTGGAATTATTAAATTTTGATATTTTTTAAATATAAGTTAAATTTCTTTTTTGTTTTAGATTATAAAAAAAATAACTTCGTCTTTTTTCTGTAAAAAATATAATTTTTTAATCTCTCGAATCACGCATAATAGTGCAAGAATAGAAAATAATAATGGGTCATTTTCACCATTCGCTTACATTTCATGGTAACGGACTTGACATTTCAAATAAAACTAAAAAACACTATTAAAATGAACTAGCTTGTATATTTTCTAATTTAGATAATAATTTACATACCTTCTAAAACTATTTAGTAAACTTACTTAGCAGCTTATATTTCATCGCTTACAAATATGGTAACAGACTTGACAAATAACGGACTTGAGATTTCAAATAAAACTATTAGAAATAAACTAGCTGGTATAATAACTATTTAGTAAACAATATTTAATTACAAAATTGCAAAAAATATTATTTTAATATTAAAATTTACGGTAACAGACTTGACAGTGAAAAAAAATACCAAACTTGATAAAAGCTTATTCTTGCCACTATTACACTGCTTCACAATCGAAGAGTAAAAAATGGCAAGTAGTAGTTACGTGATTAGTTTAACTATATCGCGGAATATTTGCTGCTAACCTTAGGTAGAATTCGAAAACTATTTTGACTAAAATAATCACAAGGTAACGGACTTTGACAAAAAGTGAGGGACAAGAGATTTCTGTTAATTTCTTAAAAAATATTTTTTGTAATATTTTTTTCATTAATATAGAACACTAACAGTTCATATTTAAAATAATTAAACATTTTTATTTAAAAAAGTTAGCTCAAATTAAAAAGAAACACAGTTAAAAACATAAAACTTGGAATGGTACAGGCATTTTTGCTTAGAATCAAAATTTTAAAGATTCATATCTCAAAAGTTTTTATTGATTTTTTTAATTTTTCATGTTAGAAATGTTCAATGTAATCTTCTTTAGACAATGCATAGCTCAAATCAAACTTTAAATATTAATTTATGTTTGATTAATTTTTTTCTTTTTTTACTCTTGGACAGCATATATAAGCGAAATCTGAAAATGTCCCCAATAATAATAATCCTTTGTAGTCTCGAGTTATTCCCATATGATACATCATCTGATTTATAAACGTATACTGCTTGGGAGAACAAACAAATTGCAATAAATATACTTTTAAAATAAATACTATTATTTTAAAAGCAAAATATACCGTTGGAATTCAGAAGGTATCCCCTATTTGCAGGTATCCTTAATTCTTATTTTCACTGGTGTTTGGTTGATGACAACTAATCGAATAATAAAAAAGTGCATTTTGCTTCCATCTCACTGAAGTATTACATCTACTACCACATAAATGCATGGAATTGATGACTACGTCTGAGAATTTAGATGTGTCAAGATTCCTTAATTAGTGTTCGATGAGGATTTTTAATTAATTTTTTAGATAATTCTAAAAAATTTAGCCATAGGTTCGTTGGGATATGTCTTCGTACCACTTTAACGGCTGCTCCGAGATAAATTGGGGTTAAAGCACTGTTTCCCCGTACCCGTCGCCGGTTAAGTGGTTAACTGGAGCCAAACATAAAAATCTGTATGCGCAATAGATTTCCTCAGCCTTTGCGAACATAAATTCGTAACGCCATTTTAATGCACTAAAATGAAGATGGTTATGTAATTCATTTATATAAATATATATATTTCTATTGGCTCATATATCAACATATAACTCTGGAATGGATGGTCCAATGTTAAGATACACAGCGCTAGTTTACAATTTCAAAACAATTATTGTATCGCATATATGACATTATATGCGATCACAATATATCATCTTCTTTACTGCACTTCGAAGTAAGAAATCAGTGCAGGTCTATAATTTTGATACAAGACATAATTCTCAACAAAACATGAAGAAATAAAACATTTTCAAAACTCGCTTTTATTATTTAAAAAATAATAATTGCCAGATATTTAAGTTATATAAGTGCAATTCAGATTGTTACAAAAAAGTAAATTTTTATTTTTTTATCTGTTGGAGATAAACATGCAATCTGAATTGCATTTATATCACTTAGATATCTGGCAGTTATTTTTTATTAATAAAAGCCACTTTAAAAAAAGCACAAAAAAGTTAATTACAAAAAACTCAAAATAACCTATCAATTACGATTTTGTCCATGAAATACGACGTTAACGAATTAATTTTTTAAAGCATTGTTTTTATACCGTGACTGTGTACTATAAGTTATACAATATTTATCTATGCACGCACAATTATAAAAAATTCATTATTCCGCTAATAAAATCTGACGGTGTTATGATTCTCTGAACTTTATGAAATTAAGGAGATTTCTGGCATTAAAATATCGTCGTAAAAGAATGAGATTTTTACTCAAAGAATCAATATAGCCTTTATGCTATTTTTATTTTGTACACTTTTGCAATACACAGTGACTAATTGTCTCCAACATATAATAACTGAAAGCTCATTTTAATGTTTTATGGGCAGAGTGGGCATGTGCACCGTTGGCCCGAGTGTAAAGAGAAGGGAACGAGAAGTGGAAATTACCTTTATCGATTTTTCTCATGTTAGTGTTTTGCATGATGTTGTAAAAATTGTCTTTTCTGGGATAAGCCAAAGCATAAAAGAATCTAAGGATGATATAGTATATCTATCCTATGTAAAACGAAATTTTTATGATTCTGTTTTCAAGATTTTAATGAATTAATATTTGACAATGTTCACCAGTAGTTCTGGATTACGTATCTCATGATTATGCATTTTAAATAAAATTCAGCTATTTGAAATTTCTTTTAAAAAATCTTATGTAAATTCACTTTGCTGAGGAGGTTAAGGGAAACAAAATCCATGTTAACACCGGGTGCATAAATAGATAGTTCCGGTCCTGAGTCCTACTAAAACCTGAAGCAAACACGCTCATTTCAACTCCACGTTTTAATGTATTAATTTATACTTTATCAATGTATAATTTAATGCAATTGTGAAAATATATTGCACAATTACATTTATAGCATGTATTTTACCTTTTGAAAATTAATGTAAAGACTGTTTCATCAACAAAATTCTTTTCCTAACTTATTTTGAATACTTTAACGTTTTTTATTACTCGCATACCTCCAACAGGTAAAAAATTAAAACGAGTTTCAATAATTTTGGGATACCTTGTAGTGGTAAATTATTTAACATTAACTATAACTATCTAGACTACAGTAAAGTTTCATATTTAAAACACAAAAGCACAACTGTTTAAACTATGCACGATTTAAATAAGATTTTTTTAAAATTTTATTATTATTATCATTATTATTATTATACCGCAGATCAGGCCCCTACCTGCCGGGCAATATGCCTAGCTTAACGAGATTTGTATTTGACCCGTAGCTTGATTGCCACATGTACTTTGATAATACTTCTGCATTACAGGAAATAAGCCAAAATTTAGGTTATTGGGATTTAAGTCATTGTGATCACAGCCAAATATTTATAATTTCGATAAAAGAGAATTCACCATAGTATCGATAGAATCGATGATAAATATCGTGATCGCCTGTCATTATTGAGAATTCATATGACATCGAATATAATTTCATATGAAGTCAGAATGATTGGAGAAATAATAACTATATGTCTACGTAATCATTGTTTAATCGAGTTCTATTACTTGCGTTATTATTTTGTTGCGTTTTCTACATGACAGATCAAGTTATCTGTATAATAAGGTTATCTGAGCAAAATATGCTCTCTGGTTGTTAGCCCAAGTAGTTTATGGTAGAACATTGGTAATCTAAAATAAAGGTTCTGTGTTCTAATTTTTGCTTGGACATTTTTTCGCTGAATTGGGAAAATACAACTCGCACAATTAATTGTAATTAATGTCAAAATTCTTCATATTCTCAGGGAGATATGTCTGAAATATTGATTTTGTTACATAAAATTACAAATTTTAGAACAGATGTTATATATGCACCGGGCTTAGCGCGATTTTTTCTGGAAAGAATTTGGCTAAAACTTCGCTTATGTATATCAGTTACAGGGCTCCCAAATGGTCCGCGAACTGAATATCAGTATTTTTTAACAGAAAATTTCATTATTCGATTCTACTGAATTTGAGCTCCAGAGGTGGTTTCTCGGCAATTTGCAAGAAAAATCTAAAAGGAAAATTTCTCTAAGAAAATTCTGATGTTCAGTTGGCGGACCATTTGGGAGCCCTGCAGTTACATATGTATTTTTTAATTTATTTTTTATTTATTTTTTTTTTTATTATTTATTTTTTAAAAAATAAAATAACATTAACTAAAAAAAGTTTAACGAATAGCTATAAAACAAAACAATTTATATAATTTTAAAAAGAAAATAAAAGTGAATAATTTTTTTAATAAATGAACAAAAATAGTTATGATAAACAAACCGTTTATCATATCTGGGGAAAAAACGTCATTTTGATGCCAGTTTGGTACCTTTATGTATGTATAACATACGTGCCAAAATTATTAAGGATAGCGTGCTAAGTAAATGTCCTAAAAGATATACGATTACATCAATATTATAAATCAAAATAAAAAAATGTATTGCATTATTTTTCGATGACATCTGAATAATAAAATAAATAAATAAATAATATAAATTGAAATAAAATAAATTAACTAAATAAAATAAATTAAGACAGACAATTTTAATACACTTTTAAAAATAAATAAAATTTATGTACAAAAAATTAAAACACTAAAAAACTTATAAAAATAGAAAAAATAAACGTTTCGCTAAGCTACTCGCAAGGCCTCTTCAGTACAAAGAAATATCCATTGCATAAGAAACATGGGAAGAAGTCAAACACTGTGTTCAAACAAAACACATCTCGCAGTTTGCCAGTGCCAGTATCTTTAAATCAGGTGTTATCAGTTACCACGGCAGATTGCTCTACGAGGGTTTGTTCACTTGTTTACGATCGCCAATCTAAATGATGCTCGTTCAGTCCCTAATGAGTGTTACCTTTTTGTAAAAAATTAACTAGCTGTAACTGTTTCGACTTGTTCCAATGTTTGTTATGCAATTAATATTTATTTGTACTGGAAAGTCCTTGCGAGTAGATTGACGAAACGTTTACTTTTTCTCTTTTTTTATTCGTTTTTTAGTGTTTTAATTTTTTGTATATAAATTTTATTTATTTTTAAATTGTATTCAAATCTGTCTTAAGCTATTTTATTTAATCTTTTAATAGGTTCTTCTTTTAATTCAGACATTAAATGTATGTGTATTGCAAGCATCTGAATTTTCTGGAAACTTTTTAGCTATTTTTTATTTTATAATGTTTCTTTGGTCAACGAACTAGAGGTCTGCACGGGCCGGGCCGCGGCCCGAAGCCCGAGCCCGGCCCGGCCCGCGGGCCGGGTTCGGGCCGATTTCCAATAATGGCATTCGGGCCGGGCCGGGCCGGGCTCGGGCCTTACTTCTGAAGACTCGGGCCGGGCCGGGCCGGGCCTAGTTATTAATCTTTCGGGCCGGGCCGGGCTCGGGCCTTAATTTTTTTGCTGGACGGGCCGGGCCTAACTTTTTTTTTCCGTACGAAGCCGAGACTGATTCCATTCTTCCTAGTTTTCACGGACCAAAATAATCAGTTCCTATTGAATCTTCCTATATGAAAATCCTTTTCTCGAATTTTTATAAATCAGTAATATTTGGCTTTGTCCAAAAATGTTTGCAAAAAAGGAATATACTTTTAAGCCGTCAATATTCTACAATTAAACATTAGAATTTATTCCCTTTAAAGAATCGTAGATTACCAGGCGTTTTAAAATAGAATTAAACACACACATACACACATACACACACACACAAAAAAAAAAAAAAGAAAAAAAAGAAAGAAAAAAAAAGAAAAAAATATTATGAAGGAATTTTTTTTAAACTGAAAACTGAAAGTTTCTTTTAAAATGTTCATCCATGCAAAATGAATACAACAATACGGGAGAAAAAAATATATTAAACATTTACATCTGTTAAGAAGGGAATGTATTTTCTTTTTCGCTCCAAAGCGATTTCGTCTTTGGAAATTTTACCATATACCGCTTTTTCGACTTTTTGTCTCCATACGGAATATGGATTATTAATACTAGTGATAACTGAAACATTTACATACAACAAAGATTCATTTAAAAGCGTAAATATCGCAGCCTACGGCACTTCTGCATAAATGGAGATTATAAACATGAAAAAAAAGACTAATATAATTTTTTTTGGTCAGAACTCTTCCATAAGATTAAAGATCAATGTTCTGTAGAAATTCACTTGAGCCGGGCCGGGTTCGGGCCGAATTTTAAACTTTTTTCCGGACCGGGCCGAGCTCGGGCCGAAATTTTAACTTTCGGGCCGGGCCGGGCCGGGCCAATATTTTTTTCGTACGGGCCGGGCCGGGCTCGGGCCGAAATTTCAACTTTCGGACCGGGCCGGGTCGGGCCAATATTTCTTTCGTTCGGGCCGGGCCGGGCACGGGCCGAAATTTTAACTTTCGGGCCGGGCTCGGGCCTGGAAATTCCGGCCCGTGCAGACCTCTACAACGAACTGCCAAGTAAACATGTACTCAGGTGTTATAAAGATTGCATTGCAGGTTTCATGATGTACTGACACGCTCTTAAATCAAACAATAAAAATAAAAACTCTCAGAAAAAAAACAGTTGTCTTTATTTAGTATGGCTTCATGGTTTTATTTAAAAACTGCTCTCTTCAATCATTGAAAGTTTTATGCTTTAAAAGGTTTCATATTTTCATTGCTTTCAAAATTCACTAATGGGATTTTGGGTTATTTTTTATGAACAATGAATTAAGATTTTATTTTTTTTATCTTTTTTTTTTTTTTTTTTTTTTTTTTGTAATTATCTGTTTTGTACTTTCACAGTTAAATTTACAGCTTTTTTACAAGAAAATAAATCTATTAAACAGCATTCATGCAAACTCTTGGAAGTATATTATATTGGTATATTTTTTAAAATACTAACTTCTATTTATTATTATTATTATTAGTAGTAGTAGTAATAGTAGCAGGAAACAATGACTGGTTCAATTTTCGGCATTGCATTCATTAGTATGTAAAGTCAATAAAACCAATCCAGTATTATACAATATTTCCGTTTTTCTGGGAAATATTTCATTGAAATGGGAACGTTGAACGTATACTGGGTTTACAAGATTTACATTGATTGAGTATTCCATGCCAATATTTGCTGAAAACTATCACATTTTCAAAACCACAATATTAAGATAATATTTCATGTCACAATTTAACCAATGAGCAAATATTTAGCAAAAAAGAAATCATTCTAGCTAGAATGAATACTTTAGCTAAATATGTTTTCTTTAACAAGAAATATATATATTTAATTCAGGACCAACGCTGCACCTTTCAAGTATGCATTTATATATATAACGTTAAAAAGTATAAATATATATAACTTAAATATAACTTAAAAATATAATATGTGTATAAAGAACTTTTCAATACGATTTCTGCAAAATAACTATTAATTTACAAAAATTTTTACAAAAATAGTTTATACAAAACAGATAACTTAAATGTTTTTCTCAAATAAAAACAAAATCATCTAAAAATTACAATTTCTTTGAAAAATATTCTGCAAAAATATTTCTTTTAAAAAGCAAATTCTAGTTTCTACAATCTTTTGTAATTATTGAAATTTTTATTAATATACTTACCTATTTATTTATTTCTAATCTTTAATCGTACTTCTAATATAAATGATTATTTTATAAAATGATACGTACCATCTAGTATCAGTTTCATTTTGGTTAAAAAACATTTTTTTTTCAAAACTTTTACTTACTGCTTATTTATAAATTATTCAGGGTTACATTATCTCAAAATTTCCTTTCTAATCATTGGAAATTCAAAAATTGTATTACCTTTATTATTTATGTAAAATTTTTTATGAAAAGGTAACACGAAAACTGAAATGTAAGAATTGTATTTTAAAACATTTTTATAGTTAACACCACGTAATTACATTTATTTTAATATATTTACTATTTAAACTGTAGTTTTAGTTTTAAGTAGATTCGTTTCATCTATACATTTTTCCTACGTTTAATGTATTTTCTATATTTTACTTTGATATAAAATATCTTTTAGTTAAGCAACAAAAGATAATAACAAGCTAATAAAAGTTAATAAAAAGTGAAGTATTTTTAAATATCCACAATGTTTTGAATAAATATTTGAATTATACAATATATATATAATGTATTACATACATTATTAACAGACAAATTGTGTTAGTGGCTTATTCATAAAACAACAAGAAAAAATCTTTGGAATATTAGTATTTTTTTACTATAACCTTTTTAAATTAAGTTTCATAATAACTCTAAAACTAGCACTAATTAAAAAAAACTTTTCTATCTGAGATTAAAGGATACAAAACTCATTAACAGCAACTCAATAATGCATTTACTGTAACTTTAATAATTTATTCGAAATACTATATAATACTTATGGGATCAGTATTGTCAAAAAAGTTAATATACGAAATTTAACTTTTGAATGAATTTTTATTCAATAGAACACAAAAAACTTCTTGAAACAACTTTATTCCTGAATTTTTATTCAGTAGTTTTTGTCTTTTGTAATTATATTTTCTCACATTTTCGTCCAATAAGTTCTTAATTAGTTTTTGTTAACATTTGATCTGTTATTCACAAACATATATAGACATAAACCCGTCACTCAAATATCATTACTAACAGGATTACAAATAATAAACTGACTTTATAAATTATATACGAGGACGTGAGTTTCAAAACTTATCTTTTCCAAAATTTTAAAAATCAAGTTTTTTTAATAATATATTCTATTTGTGAACCTCTATAAAAAAATTACATTTTGCAAGAAAACTAGTTTAATTGCGATTTCGTATTTCTGGAATTGTCAAATCTTGTTTTACAAAAAGAAAAAAAAATGCCTATCGAAAATTTGATTTTCTAGGTAAGGCAGGTTTAAAACTCGCTTTATAAAGTCTACTTGAAACGTTTAAAAATTATCCTTATTTTACTACGTGGGTGGTTCAAAAATTATTGTGCAAAGTGTATATAAAATATTTACACTGCGACAGTCGATGTGGAATATAGAAGACTAATGTATTAGATGACAATATGCTCAATTTTAGAACTATAGCTGTTATATAAAAAAAAATTTTGAGGGAATGATAGCTTTTTAAATACCTTTTATTAAAGGGATTTTTAAGGTGAGGGTTTGAAAGGCTGATTTGCAGCTTATTTGGCTAGACTTCTGACAGTAGATGAGACGTAGTTACAATAGTATTATCTCGTGCCCAAATGACAGTAGCTACGTCCATTGTCACAAACCTAGCCCTATATGCTCCAAAGAAACTTTTCACCGGCATTTCCTCTCTTTCACGCTTCCCTCCAAAAATATATCAATATAGCAGCTATGTTTCTCAAATTGAGCATATAAGCGTCTAAGACACTGGGCTTCGATATTCCACATCAATCATTGCAGTACAAATATTTTATAGTACAATAATTGTTGAGTCATCCACGTATATAAAATATGGAAGTATCCAGAAAATTAATTCATTAAAATAACTATTGATGAAATCTACGCAAAAGTATGTATATTTTAAATACCCTAAATGTAAAAGCATCTAAAGATCTCCGAGAGCTTTAGGCTAAAGCTAACTTATTATGAAGAAAAAAACGGGTAAAGTACTCGATGCTGACTGAAAAGAATGGCAGAAAATGCTTTTAAAAATTATAAGCAGCCAAACCACTAATAATGAGAGTAAATAAATTAAATCTCACGATTTAGCCGGGAGACCAAAACTCTTAAGTAATATAAAGTAGTTTTGGTTCGAATTACTTCCTTTCAGTCAAGATTTACTGCCGAATGGGTAATATATATTGAATAGCCTAGAAACCTGATATCAGATATATGAAGGCCAAAAACAGCGTAAAAAATTAAATAATAAAGAGTTAAATCGATGTTTTCCGTTTTCTTCACTCATGTTTTGCATAAAAATAAAAAAATATTTTTATATTCTTATAGTTGACTACTATAACCAATTTGTCAGTATTTACAATAAAATACTTTCTAAATAATAAGAAAAAATATAAGTTGATATTCATTCTTCACATTTAATAGCAGTAAGATATTGTAAAATATAAATAAATAATATAATTATTTATAAATTAATTATCTTATACATAATAACAAGATAATTTTGTGTATGAGATGTGTGTGTATGTCTATAGTCTGTGAAGACTTTTTTGAAAGATCAAGGCGCGCAGAACTACATGATTTGGCAAGAACAAACCTGTAAATGTGTCGTCTAGTTGCAAAACCAGCCAACTCCTCAAAATTGAAAAATAGGTTTTTTATGTTTTTTAAGTTTTAAGAAAATGTTTCGACCGTGTAGAAAAATAAAGCATGCCAAGACATGTGAAATCCCTGTGTTACATGCATTTGAAAATTACAGTGTGCCTCAAAATGGCGAAATCCTTCAGTCGGTGAGTTTCTAAACCTTTCGTCTCCATATCATCTATTATTCGCTTTTGTTTCTCCTTACAATAACCTCTCACAAGTTTATTAGATTAACGTTATCGTGTTTTTTCAACCTGTGACTGCTCTCCTTTGGTTCATAGAAAGTTTCAAATTATTATTTTCATGTTTTCTACAACTAAGAAAAACTTCGTGGAAAAAGTATCTGCTGATCAATCAAGAAACATTTAAAGTGACTCTACGACTTCGAAAAGGAACAAAGTCAAAGCTCAAAGAAATCTTACACATTGTGATAACCAGGAACTAATTAACATATTATGATGAACTAAATCAAAATACTTTACTGCTCCTTCTACCCCTCCCCCGCTTCATAAGACTTTAAGTGAAATTTTTCCGAAATTTTATGATTTTTTAAATATATTTAATTAATTATTAAAATATTTTTCCATTTATTCTTAAATAAATTTAGATTTTTGAGGATTGTAGATGGGGAATATTGAACGGGTGTTTGCTGCACTTAAAATGTGAGAGAATTTTCTATTGGTCTGTTAAAAAATAGAAAAAAATGTTTTAAATTGAATTGTTGCAAATTTGCTTGCTATTTAACACTTTTTTTCTAAAAGTTTATATTTTCCTTATTTTTTTTGTTTAAATGCATTAAATTTCTTTATTTTGCTCTCCTAACAACGCACGCCCCAGGCCATAGACTGGGCTGATCGTATGAGTAATCTGCCATTGGTGATAACATGATACCTAATTAATCGATGTTTTTACAGCATCATAGTTCATATATTTTTATTAATTAATCCTTATGACGCCCATCAGATTTTTTTATTAATTTAATAACATATCCATGTTGATTCAAAACTCGATAGCGTTATGTTTATTTCAGTTTGTTTACAACTCAAGTGGTTTTTTTAGTATTTTCAAGCTCTTGGTTCATAGATTTGGGATCATTTTTGCTACATTTTCATAATTTTCCTAATTTTATGCCCTATTGTTTTGCAGGTACTGAACTACTGGTAATCAAACAATCCTAGCTATGGACACTCTTTAAAAGCTTAATGATGCTCTTTTCTTCTCAATGCTTCTTTTTGTGAAATACAACTTAGCTGAATAAAACATGTTTGTGCATTTCATACCCCTAAAAAATCAATGCAACATTTAAATTAGGGGAAAATGTAAATGTTTGGCGACCAACTCTAAAACAAAATCTTAAATTACTCCCTTTTTTCATGTACCACTGCCACTTTACTTCGTATTTTCAAATATACTATCATAATGAGTATAAAAAAAAGTTTTAGTTCCAATTTAATCTTGCCTAAGTGTGGTAAAAAGTCAGATTTTCCTCAGATTTATTTATTTATTTATTGAGATGGCCGGTTTTGAAACTAGACGACACAAATATGACATTATTTTTAACTGCTGATTCTTTTTTTTTTTTTTTTTTTTTTTTTTACAGAATTATTCGAGTTGTTATTTAGAACTTCTAATTCATACCACAAAATTGCAATCTTTCTTAAAGGTGTAAATTGTGTCTCCGAATGTCTGGGCTTTCTTCTGATTTTAAGGCATACAAAAAAAAATCGGTTTTTTCCTGCAGTTTGAATCTGAAACCGATGGGTTCCTTATAACATTACAAAACAAGTGAGTATATGTGATCGCATATCGCATAGAGGATTTCGTTTAAAGTTTTTTACAAACAATTTATCCTTTAATTAATAAATCGAAATTATTAATTTATAATTATCAAATTCTTACATTCCCTAGAAAACAAGATCAAATTATGTTCACTTTAGGATTTCGAAATACCTGCAAAAACAACTATAAATATACTCTATTCCAAAGAATTAAATTACTAGATGGAACGAGGAACAAACTGTAACAGATAAGATATTTTACTTATTTATATATAATTGATATTTAAAATGCCGGTTTATCAATTAAAGAGATTATCTAGTGATATTATTATACATTAATATTTATTTATTTAAATATGAGAAAGCACATTATGATTCAATCATCGAGTATTTTTTCGTAATTTGCCATTATTTCCAATATATTTAAAGATATTATCCCGTTTGAGAGGCGGGAAATGTCGGGTTAGACAACAAAAAATATATAAATAGATTTTATTAAATATGATAAATAATATAATTAATGTATAAATATATAATTAAAATCATAAGCTGATACATGTGATTTTTATCAAGTATGAATATCAATCAGAAAAGAGGATAATGTGTCTTGTTTGTGAGAATACATAATTTTCTTTTTTAAATGTTTATATAACTCAGGTAAAAATATTTGTAAGTCTTCTTTTTAATATTCTACTATTTTTCAATATAATTTTGAAAATTGCACAAAATTTTATCTTGTAAATATTTAATGAATTCATGAACGAAATAATTCGGTTGCCGATATTTTCGCAAATCTTCTTTTAAGTCACAATAAAAAAAAGCACATAAAAACAATACTTTAGTAATATTATTCTTTAAAATATTCCTGATATTAAATGCAAGCAAATTAGAAAACTATTTATAATGGTAATAAAACTGCCTTATAAACACCAACACTACTATACTTTGGATCCTTCAGGTGAACTACCACTTACTACATTTCATCTTATCTCAGTGTTCCAGATTTTGCTTAGTGTTCTGTAGTTGTTTCTATAGCTCCTGAACAAGGCAGACCAATTACCCAAAGCAAAGACTCTGACAAAATAAAGCACTATTTAAATAAAAAGAATCATAGGAGAAACAGCTTACATTGTAAAAAAAATCCTTTACATTTATGGCAAAAATTGTTGGCAACAATGTTGCCAGCACTTTTTGCCGTAAAAATTGCAGTAAAATTAGATGTAATTTTTTCATTACATCTAATTCTACTGTACTTTTTACGGCAAAAACTGCTGGCAACATTGCAGTTTTTGCCGTAAATTTTACGATTATTTTACAGTGTAACGTTACTCAAACTTTTAACTTTTCAATTTTTTATTTAACGTTACTGAAAGAGAAAGAGAGCCACTTGCTTGACACTTCTTTCCAAAAAAACAAATATCTTCACACTTCTGTACACACTAGACAACAGATTGTACCTGCAGGTCTAGAATGTCCACATAGTACATATCCCCAGGAGATCACCCTTTAAAATACTGACTACACTCGGATCTACTTCACTTTAGCATTCAGATAGAAATTATTGTTTCACAGCATGGTTTACTATGGCAGATTTATTACAAAATTAAAATATTTTATTCTTATTACTCAATACACTGTTTACGGTAGTTTTGGATTTTTTAAAACATTTATGCATAAGAGCCAAAATTCACAAAAGTATACGCAAACATATAATCGCATGTAATCCGGAAACTAATTTTTATGTTTTTGTGTATTTAAAGTATAATGGTTATTTATTTATTTATTTATTTAAGTAATATGGATATAAAAATTGATTCTTACAATGATAGTAATATTTATAAAGTTGTTTTTGTAGTATGTATTTAAATTTAATTATGCTACATTCAAGATATAAATATCTGAATTTTACTTTTAATACAAAGTTTTCCTAGTTATTTTGAAAATAAGCATGCATCATCCTTTATCTAGTACTTTAAACTGATTTTTTATTCTTTAAATAAATTATTTTTAACTTTTATTTTTACCTATTATTAAGTATTCCTTTGTCATATTAAAATGGAATAAAATTAATGCGCTTTTTTAAACATTTGTAAAATCATAAAATTTCTAAAGCACAACTTAAATCCCAATATATACTGCAAAATACATTTATAAAATATGAATGTCTTTTGAAATAACTTTGTTCTTTATTCAGCTTCCACAAACATAAAAAGAAGAAAAAAATCCACTAAGCACACGAAGTGACATTTTGGGAAGCAAAACCCATTAAAAGATTGTGAAAAATGCATCCACATAAAAATTAATCATCTTGTAGAAGAAGAACAAAAAATCTTCTTAAGCTGCTAATGTATCTATTTTTTTTCCTTCAAAGTATTTTTATTCATTTATTTTATATAAACTGTGCTATTTTCATTATCTCAGATTTTATTCCAATGCATTACTAATTAACTTTTAGAAAATATTTACTGTTTAATGTATACTAATCGCGCTTAAAATACATTGCAATAGTACAAAGAAAAAAAATCTGCTTAAACTGCTAATGTATTTAATTATATATACAGGCTGTTTCCAAATTTTTTTTACAATAAAAGGGAGGTGATAGTACACGTCAAGACAAACAATATTAAATAGGAGACCAAGGGTCCCAAACGTTTTCCAAAGGAGATAGCCGCCATTAAAGTTTAGGGGCCAAAATTTCAAATAAACATAAAAAACGGAAAAATCGGTCGATTGATTTGCGGTTTACACTAAAATTATTCTTTATGTCGGCATTTTCTTGAAATTAAAATAAATAAAAATAATAAAAAAAAAAATAAAAATTTCATAAAAATAAATTTCAAAAAATGCCGATAGAGGGCGCTTTAGACTTTGGAGTAACGAACAACCATTTTTTGCCGTTATTTTTTGCATCTCTTTAAATGTTTTCGTAAGCTTAGACTCAAACTTAAATTTTAAGCTCAAAATCTGAAAGTGGGAGTGGTTAAGTAGCACAAACTGAACTGTGTTCAGAGAGTTCAAATTTCAAATGATTATAAAAAATGGAAAAATTGGTTCATTGATTTGCGGTTTTACTAAAACTATTCTTTATGTCGGTATTTTCTTAAAAATAAATTATAAAGATGAATTTCAAAAAATGCCGATAGAGGGCGCTTTAAACTTTGGAGTAACGAACAACTTTTTTTTTGGCGTTATTTTTTGCATCTTATTAAATGCTTTCGTAAACTTAGACTTAAATTTTGAGCTCGAAATCTGAATAGTTGGGAGTAGTTAAGTAGACAAACTGAACTGTGTTCAGAGGGTTCAAATTTCAAATGATTATAAAAAACGGAAAAATTGGTCGATTCGTTTGCGGTTTTTGCTAAAACTAGTTTTTAAATGAGCATTTTCTTGAAAATAAATTTTAAAGATAAATTTCACAAAATGCCGATAGAGGGCGCCTTAGACTTTGCAGTAGCGTACAACTGTTTTTAACTGTTATTTTTTTAATCTCATTCAATGCTTTCAAATGCATAAACTTAAATTTTAGTCTCAAATTCTGAATTGTTGGGAGTGTTTAAGTAGCGAGAAATTGAATTGTGTTCGAGGAGGGGGGAGTGTTAAATTTCAACTCTTGAAGACACTTCAATTTGCGCTACTTAACTACTCCTAGTTATTCAGATTTTGAGCTCAAAATTTAAGTTTAAATCTAAGCTTTCGAAAACATTTGCAAGCATTTAATTAGAACAAAAAAATAATGGTTAAAATTAATTGTTGGTTACTCTGAAGTTTAAGGCACCCTCTAATGGAATTTTTAAAAATTTATCTTTAAAATTTATTTTTAAGAAGATACTGACTTAAATAATAGTTTTATTTTAAACCGCAAACGAATCGACAAATTTTTCCATTTTCTATAATTATTTTAAATTTGAACCCCCCCCCCCTTAAACACAGTTCAGTTTGTGCTACTTAACAACTCCCTACTATTCAGATTTTGAGCTCAAAACTTAAGTTTAAGTCTAAGCTTCCGAAAACATTTAATGAGATGCAAAAAATAGTTGTTCGTTACTACAAAGTCTAAAGCGCCTTCTATCGACTATTTTTTTTAATTTATCTTTATAATTTATTTTTAAGAAAATACCGACATAAAGAATAGTTTTAGTGAAAACCGCAAATCAATGAACCAATTTTTCCGTTTTTTTTATAATCATTTGAAATTTGAACCCTCTGAACACAGTTCATTTTGTGCTACTTAACCACGCCCAGTTTCAGATTTTGAGCTCAAAATTTAAGTTTGAGTCTAAGCTTACGAAAACATTTAATGAGATGCAAAAAATACCGGCAAAAAATGGTTGTTCGTTACTCAAAAGTCTAAAGCGCCCTCTACCGGCATTTTTTGAAATTTATCTTTATAATTTAATTTCAAGAAAATGCCGACATAAAGAATAATTTTAGTGAAAACCGCAAATCAATCAACCGATTTTTCCGTTTTTTATTTTTATTTGAAATTTTGGGCCCTAAACATTAATGGCGGCTATCTCCTTTGGAAAACGTTTGGGACCCTTGGTCTCCTATTTAATATTGTTTGTCTTGATGTGTATTATCACCCCTCTTTTATTGTAAAAACATTTTTGGAAACACCCTGTACATATATATATATTTATATTTATATAAATTGTGTCATTTTCATTATTTACATTTTATTCCAGTTTATTATTAATTAGCTTTTACAAAATATATACTGATTGAGGGAGCTAAACACACATAAAAAACAAACATATGTATGAAAATAAAACATAGGATAACTTGGGATAAAATGACTACAGGGCCGTAGCTAGAAGTGAATAATATGAGGGGCTCACAAGAAAATGTAGGGAGGGAGATTCATTTTTTTTCTCTCTATCTGTGTAACTCAGAAAGATAAGTTAGTCCATATTCACACTGTAGTTTTTATGTTTCTCACTAAACTGTTGAAATAACTTCATTTTATGCTTAGAAAAGAATATGGTGATGAAAAATTCGAGTGCATTTCTACATCATAGACTAAACATCATGTTAGCTTCAAATGTGCAAACAGGATGAGCAAGATGAAGTAGATTGAAGCACTTATTTTAGTTACAATTTTTTATTTTTGAAAAACTGTGAAATGTTCTCAAAACTAATTTAGACTTGGAACAGAATTTTATTTGGATTTACGGAGCATAAATTCATTTAGTAACTTCGACAGGGCCTAAAAGACCCGGAGCGCGTATGGTTTTTACAATTGTAACCACTATTTTTTTAAGTAATCTTCAACTTATTTTATTGCAAAATTTGTAAGAATTGTCTCCGTCTAAATAAAGCGAGCGTTTCAATTTGATTTTATTGGTGACAAAGTTAAAACCATTTATACTCTGGGTAAGCGCGTGTTCTCCCGGATTAAGTAGAAAATGAAAAATCAATTTTAAAAATACGTTTTGATTATGTACTTAAAAATGAAAAGAAAATCCAAAAATTTCTGAAAAAGCAGAAAAATAGTAAACATGGGAGGCTAACATGTTAAGGGATGTTAAAAATACTCTATGCAGAGTGGGATATTAGTAATTTTGATTGTAATACTAGGTTTTACTTAATCAGGGCTGCCACTAGCGACTATTTTTTTATACGATATTAAACCACTATTTAAAGAAAATACATTTTGTAGCATATTTTTCTTGCAAATGATGTCAAATTGTGTATATAAGATATATCTTTTGAGAAAGAGGTGAGAGGTAGAATTAAAAAAAAATCGCCTATGGCAGCCTTATTTAATCGTATTGTTTCCACCTCATGTAATAATTTCGATTTTGATCTGAAGATTTTTAATGAATGGTTCATACGCATGTAGAGATTTAGAGGATTTCAGGTGTTTTAGTACTATAATTTTTGTAAAGTACTGATTCTTATGCATGAAAATAGATTATTTTTTCCGTTAGCCTTTAACTGATGTGACAGAAATTATCCCATTACTACTGTGAAACGGACTGTCAGACCGATCCATCTAAAGAGGAATAAAATGCCCAATTGGCTCATAGGATAGTGTTTTTGTACTAAACTTTTTAATAGGACAGTTATAATTAGAATTCACCTGGTGAAAAAATACTGGTGATAGAACTAAAGTTCCAAACGAAACAAAATTTCAGTAGTATTTTTAATTAAACTGAAAGTTAGAAGTTAAACAGTAAAAAATGAAAAAAGCAATGGTCTGTAAGACCGATAATATCAATTAAAGGGTAATCTTTAACTGGTGTGACAGAAATTGTAACGCAACTAGTATAAAGTGGTCTCTGAGACCGCAAAATCAAAAGATGAATAAAACTGCGATTATCTCATAGGATAGTGTTTTTGCACAAAACGTTTTGTACAAGACTATTATAATTAACATTCATTTATCTAAAAGTCTTTGGTGATAATACTAAAATTCCAAGTAAGACAAAATGTTGTTAGTGTTTGTAGTTAAACAGATAATTAAACTTAATAAATAAGAACTTATTAGATAATAAAAAGTTAAACTATAAAAAATTGGTAAAGCGGTGGTCTGTGAGACCAGTAACATTAGTTAAGGTTAAATAAGGGAAATATTATTTGAAAAAAAGTACTTGAAATTCCTTGAAGCAAACAAAGTCTGTAATGAAAAGAATTTTGATATTTTTAGGAACACACAAATGTGTGGAGTTTTAAAATTGTATTTTTAAAGAGTTTTTTTCTTTTTTTAAATCATGTCGCGGATAATGCATATCGTTGTAATGGAATTATTTTGCTGTGGACATTATTATGAAGCCACTACATCAGTAAACCAGTATGAGAGTCTTATGTAGACACTCTCATTAACAGTAATAAATAAATGCGCAGAGATTAGAAACTACATAAAAACATAAACGGTCAGTTATCAGCCAAATACCAACATCTAGTTTTATATAGATTTCATATTTCTTACTTTCGTAATGCCTTACCAAATCTTTAGGCGTAGGAGTTGAGGAACAATTTTTGATTAAAGTGGTACTAAGAACCTTATTCTTTTTCTCGGTTACAAAATACAAAGTTCGATGCTATAAACATAAGACAAAAAACATTGGAAAATTGCTCCACTGGAAGCATTACGTTCTTTAAGAATTGGATAATTTTTTATTTTTTTAATGAAAAGATTGAAATGTGTGTAATAAATCAGAATATTACAAGAAAAATGTATTTAAATTCAGATTAATTTAGTGACAATTATCAAATTGATTAGAAATATAATTTCATAATAAATTATATTACAATCAGTGTCTGTATAAATGAGTGAAATTTCAAGTGTTTAGATTGGGGTTTATATATGAATTATGTAAATTAAACTTATTTTAGCTAGATATACTTTTATTTCAGAACTACAATATTAATTTTTAGTTTTTAGAAATTTTTCCCTTTAAATTCTTCAAATCATGCTTTTTGTCAAATTTTTCATTATTTTGGAATTAAAAAATGGAAGAACATGCTTATAATTTCATTAGTTAGGTTTTGGAGCTCATAAATATGAAAAACAAAATATGTTGCAAAGGGAGATAACGAAAAAAAAAACTTTTAAAACTGTATTTTTTATCAACTTTTACCAACCCCTCTATATTACCAATTACAACGTCGCAGGAATACTGTCCATTCTCCCCATTCGTCTGAAGTGGGATGATTAAAATTGAGTATAATGTTTTTTTTTTATCCAACGATTATTTTTGTTCCCCATACATAGCTAATGCATATTCGATTTATTTTTTAAATGTAAGTTCTTTAAAGTCAGTTCTTCTGTTTAAGCTATTTAAAATAATCATTAAAAGCATAGTAAAAAAAAAAAAATATGATACTTTACGCAAATACGTCGAGTTTAGAATTGAAGATTTAAAACTTATTAACAGTTTCTCGAAATGCCGCTTAATCATTACTATAATTGTAGTTAAACATTAATAAAGATATGTAGGACTAATGCAGAAAAAAAATCGCCTGCTTTCAATTCCGCTCTTTTTTTCTTACATCTTCAATTAAATGTTTTTGCAATTTATATTTAAAAACATTTTAGTACTAGTTAACACTTTCTGATTAACTTTTCGATGCATTTGCATAAAAAACATATGCAAATATATGTAAAACATAAGTGGGATATTTCGTCTGTGTACACTTAAGTTTTTCAAACTACCATTAGACACTGTTAAAAAGAATAATTCTGGAATGATAATCATGTTAATAATTATAAAGGAAAAGAAACGAAGCCCGTTTTGCAAGGAAGGTAAATATAGTCCCCAATATTAATAACTGATATAAATTTTAGTCCCCGAAAGAAATAAATGTTGCCAATCGTTTGCAAAAAATATCCCCAATTTCATCAAAGGATAGCTATACAAGCGTTAATCATTTGAAAGAGTTGTAGAAAAAAATAAATTTCTATAAAAGGATTGAAAAAAACGCAAATTTTATTAAAAAATATTGAAAAAGCGCAAATATTATCAAAATGTAGGGAAAAAAGACGTAAATTTTTCAAACGAAAGTGGGAAATGTGAAGTTCGTGGAAAGATTGTGAAAAAAGGGCAAATTTTGTCAAATGATCATAATAAAGAATTAAAAAATTATGAAAAGAAATGGTGGAAAATTTCACCAAAAGATCGTGGGAAAAAAAAGGAAATTTTGTGAAAGAATCGATACAAAACGTGATTTTTGCCAAAGGATTGTGGGAAAATGCACGCTTCGTCAGAGAATCGAAAAGAAAAAAAACCCACTAATTTTGTGAGCGGATTGCGGAAAAAACAAGAATTTCGTCTAAGAATCGAAGGATAAAATGGGGCTTTCGTTATAGGATTGCAGAAAAGTTGAATATCATTAGAGGGATGCGCAAATAATGTGAATTTTGTCAATGAACCTCTAATAAAACGCAGCGATCTCTTTTGAAAAAAGCACACACACAAATATCTACGTTTATTTATATAGGTAAATATCTTAATCAAACAATATACAGAGCTAAAGTTTAATGTAAAAACGCTAATAACTTTTAAAAATCAGGTTATCTCAAACTCAACTTGAAGGGATTTATACAAAACCTGGAATGGAAAACAAAACTAACCTGACATGCAACAAAAATAATTAACGCCGTTTGGAAATTCCCTACTCCCTCCCCTCAACCCATCTGATGTAACCTTTCAGAAACTTTGCAATAAATTTAATACTTCTTTTTTTCAGAGAATCACTTTAAAAACAATTGAAAATAAAATGAAGTTTATAAATAAATATAATTATATAAATAGCAAAACATTTAAAAAGGGATCAATCTTGGAATTAAGTGCTGTTATAAAAGGAAACATTCCATAGTCCCGTCAAAAAGAACACCGTACAATTACACCTGCTGACACGAAATCCTGATTAACACGGAATTTTTTACCACTCCTTGCGATTATATCTTGACAGGTTTTACTATATTATGTATCGATAAGGAAAATTTTGTAACCCTCCTGAAGGATATCCCATTGTATCATGGTAAAATGTAAAGGAATTGTAACTGTTACAAACTATGTTTTCGATATTGAACATGCCTTAGTGAATTTCAAAACATCCCTAGTAGCAAACCAATATTGGTCAGACGTGGCGCCAATGTTTCATTAATTGGAAATATTGCCAAAAAAACGTCAATAATGCTCCAATATTGGGATGTTTACATGCCCTTATTTAACCGAAATTTGCAGCCAATATTATGCCCATATTTTGATTTCATTCGAAATATTGTCAATAAAACACCAATATTGTACAAATGTCAGCGTAACATTGGAAATATTTCCAATGAAATTCCAATATTTAACCAACATTGGCGTTTTATTGGCAATATTTTCAATAAATCCCCAATATTGGCATAATATTGGCTGCAAATATTGGGCTAAATAAGGGCAAAATGTAAACACCCCAATATTGGAGCAATATTTCATGCCAATATTGCGCCAATGTGCCAATAATGCTCCAAACTGTAGCCAATATTGATCCAGTATTGTTTGACTACTGGGGATATATCAGTTTCATAGGGACCCGGATATATTTACGCGCGTTAAATATCGGACAGACAAATTGAAGTTTTAAACACTTTTCAGCTACATATTGGATAATTTTATCTTTTCCAAGAAACATTAAAAAATTAACATCAGATTTTAGTAAATTGAATAGAATATATATTTTATTTAATAATTGTTATATCGTTTGCTATCCTGCCGTTTTTAGCAAAAAAGTTGAAAAGTGCTTATGCATTCGGTTTATCTGTCCGTCTGTCCACGCTCTATCTCCCGTACATATATTCAGATTTTTATAAAATTGATAAAGCTTATTTAGAGTCACCAAAGCATGTTTGGTATTGCATATGAAGTAGGTATGATTGATGATTCATTTACAGGGATACTCAAAAGAATTCGATTACATTATGGTATATAGGAGAAAATCGTTTGGAGGGTATTTTAATGACGTTACACTATTTCAAATGTATTAAAACTGAATTTTCCCTACGATCGTGTAGAAACAGAGGATTCATAACACTTTTTAATAATTTATAGGGACACAGAAAAGAAATCGATTACAGTACTGTCTTTGCGTAATAATTGCTGGAAGGTACATTTTGAAATTCAATGTGAGCATTTAAATTTAATTAATTTTTGCACATAACTCTTTATACATAAATTATATACCTCATATACAGTGCAGCACAAACGTAATCGAATACCATTCTCCTTATTAGAGGAAATTGCTGAAAGGGAATTTTCAAATGAATAATATGTATATCTTAAATGAACTAATATATACTAATATCTATGTCATTACTAGGCTGCTAAAAAGAATCGGAAAATTATCCAATTGTAGATGAAAACAGCTAAAATTTGGATTTGAAATACGTTATACGTTTCCATATGGTGAAATGTGACGTAATATTTAATTTTTTGACCGGAGCAATTTTGTTAAATTATTCTGAATGTGTTGGAAAGTACTTCATAATCTATGCTTAACTCATAATTTTTTTCTTTCTTGTTAGAATATCTAATATCGACTAATCATAACTAAATATAAAACTAATCATAAGAAATGCCACGCATATTTACAAACCTGAAATATAAGAATTAACGGCTAACTGTCACAACTGTTCTATTCTTTTAAATATGATTAAACATAAAGGAATCATTTTCCCGTTACATGATGTTTTGCTCTTTCTCCTTGAGTAAGAAAAGCTCGTTCATGCATATCTCCTAAATAAACCAAAAAAGAAAAAACCAAGCCATTCAGAAGACAGAAAATGGAAAAACCTTCCACAATTCTTTTTACCGCCAATATTTTTTATTTCCTCTTTCTTGATTGCGTGGAACAAAGTATATGATTATTGACACAAGGAATTATCCCACACCATAAAGTTTATTAATATGTCGGTTTGTTAAGAATAAATAAAATATATTTTTCTGTAGAAAACTTTTTTTAATTTTTATCGAGAGTGTTAATTTCACATCTGTCGATGAAATTTTATAAGGACAATTTTAATAACGTCACGTGATATTGCAAGAATATAGTTGTGTTATGGGTAAAAAAAAAAAAGAAAGAAAGAAAGAAAAAAAAACATTATTAACATAAGGAATTACTTCACTCTATGGTTTATTTAATGAATAAAAAATAATTTTACAAAAAACTATTAATTATATATGTCTAGAAAAGTATTCATTTATATGCATAAAAAACGTTTACAGAGTATTAGATTAAAAGCATTAAAATCTCGATGTTTATTTATTTATTTATTTTCGACAAAAGTTGTTTCATTTTTTATTGATTGGAAGCTTGGATATCGTTTGGACATATTTAGGCAGTGACGTAGATTTACAGTTGTACTTTTCTGCATCCAAAAGCATGAAAACATGGAGCATTCGGAGCAGGAAAATATAACAGTAAACCTATGAGTCAACCGTTAATATCGTGTTTTTAGGTGTTTTCCACCAAGATATGAGTTAGCTCGCCGATTGCATTTTAAAATGCAAATTTAGATTTAACTAATCCTGGATTTTCATCCATGAATTAGATTACCTGTGTACCCGGTCTAGAATATTTTTATTTTTTTCAACGCTGAAGCTTTATTAAATTATTCTGATTGTGTTAGAAAGTGCTTCATAATCTATGCTTTATGCATGATTTTTTCTCTTGTAATCGAATATTCTGATGATTACTGAAAAAACTAATTATAAGAAATGCAACACATATTTACTAACCCGATATAGAAGAATTAACGTCTCATCAGTAGAAGGAATCACAACTGCTCCATGCTTCTAAATGTGATTAAACATAAAGGAGTCATTTTCCCGTTACATGATGTTTTGCTCTTTTTTGCTTGAGTCAGAAAAGCTCTTTCATGCATACCTCCTAAATAAACCAAAAAAGAAAAAAAAATCCAAGGGATTCAGAAGACAGAAAGAGAAAACAAAAGATTCCACAACTCTTTTTACCGCCAGTATTTTTTACTTCCTCTTTCTTGAATGAATGAAACGAAGTGTATGATTATAGACACAATGAATTATCTTAAACTATAACGTTTATTAATATGTCAGTTTGTTAAGAATAAATAAAATATAATTTTGTATGGAAAACTTTTTTAAATCTTTATCGGGAGTGTTAATTTCACATCTGTCGATGCAATATTATATGGACAATTTTAATAATGTCACGGGATATTGCCAAAATATAGCTGTGTTATGAGAAAAAAAATTAAAAAAACATTATTAACATAATAAACTATTTCATTCTATGGATTATTTAATGATTAAAAAACATGTTTATGAAAAACTACTAATTATACATGATAGAAAGGTATTCATTTATATGCATAAAAACATTTTCACAGTATTAGATTAAAGGCATTAAAATTTCGAAGTTTATTTATTTATTTATTTATTAATATTTTATTTTTTTACTTTTGACCAGAGTTGCTTCATTCTTCATTGATTGAAAGCTTAAATATTGTTTGGACATATTTAGGCAGGGGCGTAGGTTTACCATTGTGCTTTCCTGCATCCGAAAGTATGAAAACATGGAGGATTCGGAGCAGGTAGAACATAACAGTAAACCTATGAACCAACCGTTAAAAACACGTTTTAGCTGTTTTCCACCAAGATATGACTTGGCTGACTGATTGCAGTTTAATGTACAAATCGAAATTGAACTAACCCTGGATTTTCATCCGTGAATTAGACTGCCTCTGTTGCCGCATCCCGGTCTATAACAATTTATTTTTTTAAACGATAATGCTTTGTAAAATTATTTTGAATGCGTTGGAAAGTGCTTTATAATCTATGCTTCATGCATAACGTTTTCTCTCTTAATAGAATATTCTGAAGACTACTGAAGACTACTAAAAAGACTTATTATAAGACTGTCATAGATATATATTATCCTAATTCGAAATATAAGGATTAACGGGTAACTATCACAACTGCTCTGCGCTTCTAAATATGACATAAAGCAGTCATTTTCCCGTTACATGATGTTTTGCTCTTTTTTACTTGAGTAAGAAAAGCTCTTTCATGCATATTTCCTAAACAAATAAAAAAAAAGCCATTTAGAAGACAGAAAGAAGAAAAAAAAAACCTTCCACAACTCTTTTTACTGCCATTATTTTTTACTTCCTCTTTCTTGAATGCGTGAAACAAAGTGTATGATTATTGACACAATCAGTTATCTCACACCATAACGTTTATTAATATGTCAGTTTGTTAAGAAGAAATAAAATATAATTTTGTATTGAAAACTATTTTAATCTTTATCGGGACTGTTAATTTCACATCTGTCGATGCAGATTAAAATGATTAAAATTTCGAAGTTTATTTATTTATTTATTTATTAATATTTTATTTTTTTACTTTTGACCAAAGTTGCTTCATTCTTCATTGATTGAAAGCTTAAATATTGTTTGGACATATTTAGGCAGGGGCGTAGGTTTACCATTGTGCTTTCCTGCATCCGAAAGTATGAAAACATGGAGGATTCGGAGCAGGTAGAACATAACAGTAAACCTATGAATCAACCGTTAAAAACACGTTTTAGCTGTTTTCCACCAAGATATGACTTGGCTGACTGATTGCAGTTTAATGTACAAATCGAAATTGAACTAACCCTGGATTTTCATCCGTGAATTAGATTGCCTCTGTTGCCGCCTCCCGGTCTACAGGGTGGTCATAAAAAAACTTTGCCGATATATGGAGCTCTAGCAACCAGTCCGCTCAACCGATCGAGGTGAAATTTTAGATATAGCTATTCAGAGGTATGAGCTCAAGATTCTGTGAACGGCAACAAAATGGCGCTCACGGTTACAGTTATAGTTAAAGAAACTCGAAAATTTCCAATAGCAACACCCATTTTTTTTTCATCGCAAAATGCTCAGCGCATGCGAAAACCCTTGAACCTTGCGTTGGAACTGTACGTGTTTCGCAAGAAATGGACATGTTATGCACGCACAAAAAACTGTTCTGCGAATCCTCCACCACCATAAAAAAAAAACTCGATTGGGGCGCAAGGAGGAAATTTGCATATGACACAGAGTCAGTACACTAATCTCTGATTACAATTCAGATCGGAGAAATTAAAACTTTTATTTTGATTACACATTTTTCACATGGGTGCCATCACCATTAATTGCCATCAG
This sequence comes from Maratus speculifer, assembly GCA_964019185.1. Taxonomy (NCBI): domain Eukaryota; kingdom Metazoa; phylum Arthropoda; class Arachnida; order Araneae; family Salticidae; genus Maratus; species Maratus speculifer. The sequence goes on along the minus strand of OZ025291.1, from coordinate 212,936,525 downwards.
TATACATATATATATATATATATATATATATTGTTGCGTATATAGGGTTCTTTTGATCTTATGGTTAAACAACTTCCAACTCTTGTTTCTTAGAAAAGTAGAAAATAATTTATTTACAAATTTTCAGAACAACAGAGTCTTCGAAACTCACAAATATTACTAAATATTCAAAAATAACTGTTCAAATCTATCGTACAAGTGCAGATATAGGTCCCAGAGACTCTTTATACAACGTCTCTGCACTAAAATCACATTCAAAATAACGTAAATAAGACTCAAGCAAACTTGCTTAAACAATACCCTAGAAGTTCACTCAATGACTGACTGGTAAATAATAATAACAACAGTTCGCATTGCTCTCCTTATATAGGTTCGCAGCATGTGCGGAAATTTCTACAACCTTCTAGAAAAATCCAGAAACCAAGGAAAAATATTCAATGTATCAGTAGACCTAAGGGGGGTTACCATAGAAAGGGAAGGGTTACCATCGCCAACAATCGCAAGTTTGTCGCCAACTTGGCAATATATCGCCAAATTTGGCGACCAAAATTAGTCGCCAAAAGCGATGCCAACTTGGCGATATCTCTAATATTTCGCAAAGCTGCCATAGACATTCACTGAAAATAATAGACAAGTTTGCTTGATAACAGAGACAATGTAAATAAAACTAATATTAGTAAAGAAATGGAGCTTAATAAGATTATTTACATTATTTTGCAGTACAAACACTAACTATTTACAAAATTCGTAACACTACCCCCTCCTCAAAGACTGCAAGTCCCGGGCAGTGCAATCCTGGAGTTAGAGGAAAACACTTAAAATAAATAAACAAATAAATAAATAAATAAATAAATAATAATAATAATAAGATTTACATAAATAAGAACTAATTACTATTTACATATTTACAAAAAGTGGCTTTCATGACCATGGTCTGAAATTGTTTTGAATTTCTAATCACTTTGGCCAAAATAAGGGGCTAGCCGGTTATAATGTACGACCTTGGGTTTGGCGTGTGGAGATTTTTGTATGCGTACGACGACGTCATTCAGCTTGTTTACGACTGTGTAAGGACCGTCCCAGTTTCTTTGTAAGTTTGGCGACAGTCCCTTACGACGTATGGGATTCCACAACCAAACATTGTCACCTTCGTTGGACTCATGTCCAGTTGCCTTTATATCGTACCGTGTCTTCATCTTTTCCGATGCCAATCCGATTCGGTTCCTCGCTAGACAATGAATCTCCTCAATCCGTGCCTGGAGTTCATCCATGTACTCCTCGGGCGATAAAGGAGCATCAGGAGGACGGCCAAACAAAAGATCCGCAGGCAGACGAAGATCACGACCAAAGAGCATTTGAGAAGACGAGTAACCAGTGACCTCATGAGTGGCACTCCTGTAGGCAAACAGGAAAAGAGGCAATTTCTTGTCTCACTCCTGTTGGTCTTTAGACACCAGGAGAGAGAGGCTATTTAGGATGGTACGGTTGAAACGCTCCACCATGCCGTCCGATTGAGGATGTAGAGGTGTAGTTCGAGTTTTGTCCATGCCGAGTAGTCCACACAGTCGAATCGAAGTTTCTTCCTTGATCGGAATGGATTTGAAGAGGAACTCCGTATCTCGAAACCCAGTGTTGAACCAGTATGTCTGCTACGGTTACCGCCTCTTGATTAGGAATGGCGTAGGCATCAGGCCACTTAGTGAAGTAGTCCATGACAACGAGAATGTACTTATTGCCATCAGATGTTCTAGGAAGAGGACCCAAGATGTCTAGAGCAATTCGTTCGAAAGGAGCTCCTACATTATAACGCTGCAGTCGCCCACGGGTGCGCCTCTTTGGACCTTTACGTGCTACACAGGTGTCACAAGTTCGACACCACTTCTCTACATCACTGCGAACATTATTCCAGTAGAAACGCTCTCGAACTAAGTGGCCTTTTGCAGGGTCTTCATTACACCAAAATGACCTCCTGTGGGACTACCATGCAGTTCTTGAAGGACCATAGAAATTCTCGACTTAGGGAGTAGTAGTTGCCGTCTACATGTCTTTCCATCGTCAGACTCCCATTTTCGGTACAAGATACCGTTCTTCAAATGTAGGGAATCCCAGAGAGCCCAATAACGTTTAGTCGTAGGATGGTAATGGGCCATGTCTTGTCAGCTGGGCTTCCTGTTGGACTCCTCTTTCAGCTCTAGAATTGGCTTAATTTCAGGATCAGCAAGTTGATCTTTACGCAGGCTCTCGTCACCCCACGGATCTTGCGATGATGTAGACCCAGTTGTAACTTGTCTTACTATAGGACCTTTGACATTAAATTTCTTCTCAACCCGGTCGCAGTATCTACAATTCTCTGAGCAGGGTCTTCTTGAGAGAGCATCTGCATTTCCATGTGATGAGCCTTTTCGATGGCGTATCTCCATATCGTACTCTTGAAGCTTTTGTATCCACCTGGCTATCTGGCCTTCAGGGTTCTTAAAATTCAATAGCCAAGTTAGAGAAGCATGATCAGTTCGGATAAGGAATTTTCGACCGTAAAGATAGTGATGAAAATGATCTATGGCTTTCACTATAGCAAGAAGCTCTTTTCTTGTTACGCAGTAGTTTCCCTCTGCCTTTGATAAGCACTTGCTGAAATAGGCGATAACACGCTCCTTACCGTCGATTTCCTGGGACAGTACAGCGCCAATGCTTTCGTTACTTGCATCCGTATCAAGTATAAACTGTTTATCGATTTGAGGATATGACAGAATTGGAGTGGATGTTAAGGCCTCCTTAAGCTTTTCGAAAGCAGCGTCACATTCCTGTGTCCACATAAATTTTTGATTGGCTTCTGTTAATTTATGATGTAGTCTTGCAATCATCGAGAAACCTTTGACACATTTTCTGTAATAGGTGCATAATCCTAGAAAGCCCCGAAGCTGGTGAACATCTGCTGAACGACTCCAATTTTTCACGGCTGATATCTTCTCCGGATCAGTCCTAACTCCTTCCGCCGAAATGATGTGTCCAAGGTAGGCGACTTCATTGCGAAACAAACTGCACTTCGAAGGGCTTAACTTCAAATTAGCTTCCTTTAATTTTTGTAGCGCCCGCCTGAGGTTGTTCAGATGTTCATCAAAAGATTTTCCTATGATTATGATATCATCTAAATGAACAAGACATGCTTCATATGACAGCCCCCGGAGAACCGTTTCCATAAGCCGTTCGAAAGTTGCAGGTGCGTTACATAGACCAAAAGGCATTACCTTGAATTGCCATAATCCTTGTCCCGTTGTGAAGGCAGTCTTCTCGCGGTCGTCGGGATGGATCTCTACCTGCCAGTAACCACTCTTCAGATCCAGAGTCGAGAACCAGGTGTTGCCCGCAAGTGTGTCAAGAGTGTCGTCAATCCTTGGTAGAGGGTAACTATCCTTTTTAGTGACGTCATTCAGTCGGCGGTAGTCTAGACAAAATCTTGTAGAACCATCCTTCTAACTTACTAATACAATGGGAGACGCCCATGGACTTGTCGATGGTTCAATGACGTCATTTTCTTCCATATCCTTAATTAAATTTTGCACCTCTTCTTGCTTGGCAAAAGATAATCGTCTAGGGTGTTGTTTAATAGGTGAGTGATCTCCAGTATCAATTCGGTGTTGTGCCATTTTGGTTTGTCCAAAGTCTTCAGATGTTTGGGAAAATAAACTTTGGAATTCTCTAATTAAACTTTCCGCAGCATCCCTTTGATTTGGATCTAAGTCTGTATTTTGTAACAAATCCTTGACTAAATTATCTAAAGATTTCTCAGAGTGACTGGAATTTTGACTTATGCATGTCACAGGAGCACATGATGCTATCACCTCTCCTTTCTTGATAGTCCTCGTCTTATCACTGATGTTAGTAATTCTGACTGGAATGGTCTTTTTCGAGAGGTCTACTACAGAAGAAGCCACCAATACTCCTGCTTGTGTACTATTGTCTTCTGGATAATCTATATGGCCAAATCGGTAATTAGTTTCATTGATAATTACAGCTGGAACTAAAAATTCTGTTCTTGGACCTAGATTGATGTCTTCTTTGGCTATTACTGTTTGTTTATATTCAATTTCGTTATTTAATCCAAAAAGGCTTATTTCTTCGAATTTAGATAGCATTTCATTATTTTTAAAATTAAGTTTGAAGCCAAACTTCTTCAGAAAATCTAGCCCGATTATGCAAGGATCTGTTATGTCAGCCACATATGCCGTATGATAATATTTGCTTCCTCCAAAGTTGATGGTTAAATTGGCCTTTCCATATATGCCTATCTTGTGTCCCGTCACAGTTTGCAGGGTAACGCATGGTGGAGTCCAGATGAGTTTAGATTTAAATTTCCGAGCCAAATCTTCTCTTATTATTGTCACATTGGCTCCTGTATCAACAATCATACGGCACTGAGTTCCGTTAATAAAGCCTATCACATATAATTCATTATCGCTGCCACTCATTTTCGATATATGAAGGGTCTTCAGGTGGGGCTTTTTTTCTCTTGTCTTGAATTCATCTCACGTTCGTGGACTTTGGGGCAATTTCTTCGGAGATGTCCTGTATCACCGCATCCCCAGCACGTGAGATTCTGTCTTCTTGAGCTTGTTCTTCCATATTTTAAAGCTTCAATCTCTTGATTTATTTTCCTAATTTCTTTCAAGACGTCGCTCTCAGTGTCTGAGCTTTTGTTTACCGTTGCCCCCCGGACTGAATGAAGATCTCTTCGGCTGGCTTGTGTAGCTGCTTCCAACTTTAAGGCATATAGTAATGCAGCCTTTAAATCCTGCACATCTGCCATTCTTACCGCTCTCTGCACTTCTGGATCTTTTATTCCGTCTACAAAGTTCTGCAATGAGAGCATTTCCCGTACATTTGTTGGGCAGTCAATGAATGCTAAATTTGCCAGACGTTCTATTTCTGAGGCAAACTCTTGAAGGGTTTCACTCGATTTTTGATGGCGGCTCTTCATTTGTATTCTCGTATAATCTTTGAAAATTTTTTCTCCGAATCTCATTTCAAGTGCACAACTTAAAGTCTCAAAATTGAGTTGCGTCATATCGGGCAATGTTTGCAGCACGTCGGCGGCTTCTCCTCTTAAAGATGCTGCCAGTTGACAAGCTTTCACCTCGTCACTCCATTTGTTCGCTTCGGCTACAATGGTGAATTGGGTCTTGTAAACTTGCCAGGAACTCTTTCCGTCGTATGTCGACAGCTTGATGTGCACGGGAGAAGCAGGCGGATTCCTAAATTCTTCATAATTACCACTGGACGCTGAAAGCTTCTTCTCAAGATCTTGTACTTTTTTATTTAGCTTTTCATCTACTTCAACTATTTTCTCTTCAATATTATTAACTTCATTCTGAATTTTCTCTTTTACTTCCTTTATTTTTCTTTCCATTTTCTCTTCAACATTACTAACTTCATTCTGAATTTTCTCTTCTACTTTACAAACTTCATTCTCTATTTTCTCTTCTACCGAATCTATTCTTCTCTCTACCGACGAGAACTTTTCTTCTAAAGTTTTCTTCATTTCTTCTTGGCTTTTATTAACTTCCTCCTTTAATTCTTCCATTCTCTCTTCGCTTCTTCTCATTTCTTCAGTCACCTCTTCTTGGCCTTTGTCAATTTTATTTGTCAAATGTTTCATTCTTTCTTCGTTTTTCTTCATTTTATTCGCCAACTCTTCTTGGCCTTTATTCATTTTTTCCGCCAACTCTTCTTGGCCTTTATTCATTTTATCCGCCAACTCTTCTTGGCCTTTTGATAACTCTTCTTGGCCTTTGTCGATTTTATTGGTCAGCTCTATCCTTAATCCGTTAATAGCTTCTAACCGTTCTTTCAGTTGTCCGTCCATTGTTCTTGTTTTCGTCATAAGATCCCGACTCCTGACACCAAATGTTCCAGCGTATATAGGGTTCTTTTGATCTTATGGTTAAACAACTTCCAACTCTTGTTTCTTAGAAAAGTAGAAAATAATTTATTTACAGATTTTCAGAACAACAGAGTCTTCGAAACTCACAAATATTACTAGATATTCAAAAATAACTGTTCAAATCTATCGTACAAGTGCAGATATAGGTCTCAGAAACTTTTTATACAACGTCTCAACACTAAAATCACATTCAAAATAACGTAAATAAGACTCAAGCAAACTTGCTTAAACAATACCCTAGAAGTTCACTCAATGACTGACTGGTAAATAATAATAACAACAGTTCGCACTGCTCTCCTTATATAGGCTCGTAGCATGTGCGGAAATTTCTACAACCTTATAGAAAAATTCAGAAACCAAGGAAAAACATTCAATGTATCGTAGACCTAATGGGGGGAGTTACCATAGAGAGGGAAGGGTTACCATCACCAACAATCGGCAAGTTTGTCGCCAACTTGGCGATATATCGCCAAATTTGGCGACCAAAATTAGTCGCCAAAAGTGACGCTAACTTGGCGATATCTCTAATATTTCGCAAAGCTGCCATAGACATTCACTGAAAATAATAGACAAGTTTGCTTGATAACAGAGACAATGTAACAAAAACTAATATTAGTAAAGAAATGGAGCTTAATAAGATTATTTACATTATTTTGCAGTACAAACACTAACTTTTTACAAAATTCGTAACAATATATATCGGTGTATATCATTTTCTTCTGGACACGATAACTTCCATAATTATGCTCAGATCTTCTTCAAACTTTTACATAAAATCAAGGGGCATAAAATCTCGGTCGAGTTCGTTGATGGGCAAAATGGGACCAAGGGGGTGGAAATAGGGAGGGGTTTTGTGAAAATTTAAAAAAGTCATAACTTCTTAATTAAAATAGATATCGAATCGGTTTAAAGTTTATATTACTTCTTAGAAATAGGCCAAAAGTTTATGTGTGACAGATTTTTGATAAATTTAGAAATAAGCTCAAGGGGCGAAAAAAACAGGGTTTTGGGGAGAAAAAAAATCATAACTTCGTCAATTCTCGAGATATTAAATCCATCTAAATTTTTTATAAATGTTCTTAAAATTATCTAAAACTTTTGTATTTACAAGTTTTTGATAGGACCAACTTTTACCGGTGAAAAAAATAAAAACGAAAAGAAAAAGGGAGGTGAAAAAGAAAAAAAATCAATAACTCCATCAATTTTTAAGCTATCAAATCTAATTAAATTTATTTTACATCTTCTCAATAATATCTACAACTTTTACATTGACATTTTTTTCATAGGACCAATTCGCATAGCAAAAATAAATTAAACAAAAATAGGAGTTGGAGATAAAACCTCAAATCCAAACTGCTTATATTCTGACTCATTTTTAAATTAATTTTTTATTTTAAACGCATCCAAATGGTAGATCCTCTTATTCGGAAACTGTATAAAGTGACGCATTGGACAGCTTTTTGATAAAGACAGAATATATTTCAAAAAAGGCTACCAAAAAGGGTTTTTTGAACAGAAATTACCGAAGTCATCTTGACTGAAAATTTAAGGAAGTATTCAAATAAGAAATTGCGTTTTTTTCTGACTCGTGTTTAAAACCATTTTTGCTCTCAAATGCATCCAATTTACAGATCCTCTTATTTAGGAACTATATAATGAGACGCATTGGCCAATTTTTTGATAAAGACAGAATATATTTCAAAAAAGTTTACCAAAAAGGGTATTTTAAACAGAATTTCCCGAAGTCATCGTGATTAATATTTGAGAAAGTATTCAAATAACAAATTGCGTTTTTTCGGACTCGTTTTTAAATCCATTTTCGCTCTCAAACGCATCCAATTTACAGATCCTCTTATTTAGGAACAGTAGTAGGAAAACAACAGTACGGGGACAGCCGCAGGCGGGGCTGCGGGGCCGCCCCGCCTGCGGTGCCTCCTCCGGCTGCCCCGCCTGCGGCCCCGCCACCATCCCTCCTGGCCCCTCCTGCTCCCACCATCTCACCGCCGCCCTCCTGGCCCCGCCTGCGGTGCCGCCGCTCGAAATCATACTATAAGATGAAGATTAAATTTATATATGAATTTTGAACAATCGTAATTTTAATGAGTATTATTAATTAAGCGAAACAATTAAAATCTCATTTTTTAACCATTTTATTTAGATTTCTTCAACTACAAGATGAGATTATCAATTTAACTCAAGAAAGTTAAACATATATTTGAATTTTGCTTCATAGACATCTTAATGAGTAGTATTAATTAAGTAAAAACAATAGAAAATATCCAGTTTTATAGAAAAAGACTGATTTCTTACGATTTTTATCAACTATATGATCAATGTAACGACTTAAAAGTTGAAAGTTAAACATGTATCCTAGTTTTTCAACAGCTATAGCCTTAATGAGCATCGTTAATTAAGTAAAAAAAAAACAATGGAAAATATCAAGTTTTATGGAAAAAGACTGATCTCTTACGATTTTTATCAACTTAAGAGAGAAAACTTAAACATACATTTCAGTTTTTCAACAGCTATAACCTTAATGAGCATTCATAATTAAGTAAAAACAATGGAAAATATCGATTTTTATAGAAAAAGACTGATTTCTTACGATTTTTATCAACTGCAACATCAGTGTATCGACTTACAAGTTGAAAGTTAAACATGCATTCTAGTTTTTCAACAGCTATAATCTTAATGAGCATCGTTAATTAAGTAAAAAACAATGGAAAATATCAAGTTTTATAGAAAAAGACTGATTTCTTACGATTTTTTCAACTCAAACTTCAGAATATCAATTTGATAGAAAGAAATTTAAGCATGCATTCCAGTTTTGGACAACCATTTTCTTCATGAACATTAATAATTAAGCAAAACAACGGAAAATATTAAATTTTTAACTGATTTCTTCATTTTTTTTTTTTTTTTTTTTTTTAATATAAAATCAGAATACACAACTTAAAATAGAAATTTAAACATATTTTTTAGTTTTTGAACACTCGTTACCTCAAAGAATTTCAATAATTGAACAATTAACAAAGGAAACTAATGATTTTTTAACGAAAAAAGACGAATTAAACGAATTTGGTTAACTTTTACTCTAATTGGAAATTTCATCGTACTTTATATATACCAACTAAGTAGAATTTTAATGCATAAACGAATAATTTAAAGAAATCCCCAACACACAAATGTGAACCTGCAGAGCATTTCTTATTACGTCATATCTAAACTAAAACTTTTTTCTGCAACCCCTCCATGCATCCATTCCAGGTAGGGGAACATAACAAAGAATTTTGACGTCACAACTTACAAAGAAATACAACAAAATGTTTACGTTGAAGAAAAAATATCACATAGAGAGAAAAAAAAGAAGAGATTTAAGCTATTTATCCATTCTAGTTTTATAACAGTTACCACAACATCTCCAAATTAAAATTTGGAAGTCATAATGAGTGTAATTAATTAAGCAAAATAATAGAAATATTAGTTTTTCAGAGGGGGAAAAGACGAATTTAAACAAATTTTATCAGTTTTACACTAGTTTAATAATAATTTTAAGAGGAAAAAGACAAATTTAAACTTTTTTTTTTTTTTTTTTTTTAGTTTTACACTATTTTTTCACATCTCCAACACGGATATATCAATTTTAACAGAAGAATTAAACGTATATTTTAGTTTTTAACAACAAAATCTTAACAAGTATCATTAATTAAACAAAAATAAGTATCAGTTTTAAAGAAAAGACGAATTTGAATAATTTTACACTAGTATTTTCAAAAGCAACATGGAAATATCAATACTTATTCACATATTTCACTTATTCACTGTATTCAATACTATATTTAATAAATTTGGATACACTTTAAGAATTTCCTAATCTATAATTATATATTAGCTGTATATTTAATGTTACCCATGTTTTCAACATTAGTTCATAATCGTGAATTTTGTATTTTAAATACCATATATTCAGGTTCAGATTATTTTCACTTGAAATCATACAGAATTTTTTAACAGAGTTTACTTTTGAAATCATTGAAGCAACTGTATTTAATATTTTTAACACCAATTTTCTAAGATTTTCTAACATTTTCCGATTATACATTCCTCATAAGTACATTTCTAAATGCTACAATCACTTTACATATCGAAAAGATATCATTGAAGCAACTGTATTTAATATTTTTAACACCAATTTTCTAAGATTTTTTAACATTTTCCGGTTATACATTCCTCAAAAGTATATATTCTAAACAATAGAAAATATTAATTTTAAGAATAAAAAGACGAATTTAAACAAATTTTATTAGTTTTACAATATTTTTTCTCATCTTCAACACGGATATAACAATTTTAACAGAATTAAACGCATATTTTAGTTTTTAAGAACAAAAATGTAATAAGTATCATTAATTAAACAAAAAATAAATATCAATTTTCAAGAAAAGACAATTTTTTACACAAATTTTCAACTTTGAAATACGTTTGTTTACATATATTGTTACAATATATTACTAAACTTAAACTTTTTTAAAAGTTTGAATGTCTTTACAAAGGGTTCATATTTATATTTTTCACGTCTTGACTGCATTCGAAATCTTACAACAAAAATATACTTTTATTATTTTTATTATTATTATTATTCTAGAAAACCTAAAAAGTCATTTCTTGCTGCTTTAAACACTTGACATATTAAAACTACTCTGAGATATTCTACCCATATAATTAATCAAATTAGGACATGATTCATCTTACACTTCAAAATTTCTGAATTTTTACAATACTTATTTTCATCAAACTTTATTCTTGATCCTATATATTTTAGGAGTACAGAATTTTAACATCTGTTTTTATCTACTTATCAGAAAATTATTAAAACACCCATCAATATTTTCCAAATATGAATATTATCTTTACAGTTTAATAATACAAAACATACACGAATACAAAGTTTAATTTTTACAAACATTTCATATTTCAAACCAAACTTTTCGAAATTTTCACATCATAAGAGCAAACATTAGACGAACTTTTTAACTTTAACTTTTTTTATTGTTTAGATCTTTTCATCATAACTTTTAATTATGATAATTATCCATTTTTAGGTTGATTGTCGAAAAACTGTAACTGAAATTACATAAACTTAATGTAAAAAACCATGTTCTCACACAATTTCTTGAAATTCAACAAAGAATTGACTATTACTTATCTATTATTATTCTTATTAAATACTTATCTACATCAATATCGATTCTCGATAGTATATAGATATTTCATCATTACACACTTACAACTCTTTTCAAACGTTTATCAGAAAAATAAGTCAATCAAAGTCTAGTAGTTATCACACCTGTTCCTCAGAAATATTACTATCATATGAAACAGTAAAGAAAATTAATAGATATTTAATATTTAATAACTTCATACGTGAAATTACTGCTGAATAAGAATACTAATAATCAAAAAAATCAACTGTTGGACAAAAAAATAGTACAGATTACCGAAAATTCAAATCATTTTTTCTACAAAAATTACAAAAATTAACAAATGAATGACAAGTTAGAGAAATAACTAAAAAAGTTAATGAACATATTTACAAATTTATTAAAATCACACCTTTTTCTGGATTACAAACCACAATTTCTTGAAAAATTTAACACCGAATTTGTAAGATTTTAATCCTAGTATTACATACACTCAATAAATATTCAAAATTAACAAAAAATAATTTTTTAGTCTCATTAATAAGCAGAAATTCTATATTAAAAGAATATTTTCATAGTAGTACTTATAAAAATGAGAGTTTACAAACTGATTTTCATAATTTTATCACATTTAAACTTAATATTTTAGATAAAACATTATTTAATCAAATTTTATGCTTTCTAATTCAGTAAAATTCAATACTTTTTTAGTTTTTAAACCAATACCACAATATTTATTTACATCAAACTTGATTCTTCACCTTTTATATTTCCACATTACACACGTGAGATAAATACTAACTTGGATCAGGAGTTGAAGTCAATTGATTCCATTCGATTTTCATCATGTACGCATTGCTCCTACACGAAATTTCTTACTGCTATAATCATCTAATGTATTAAAACTAATCTACTCATATTTTTAATCAATTCATCAGATGTTTCATCTCGCACTTCTGAATTATCGTGCATCAAGTTGCTTAAAATATAAATACTATCTTTATAGTTTTAATGATATATAGTATACATGGTTTATCTTGAGTTAGCACTTCCATAGTATTAATCAAATTATATGTTTCATCTTGCACTTGATCTTAATGTTTTCACCTTGCATCTGAATTATCGTCCATCGACTTTTTTAAATAATAATATATTTATAGTTTTTGATTATACATAGCATGTACAAATACAATCTTTAATTTTAACATTTCATATTTCAAATAGCCTATTTCCGAAACCAAGCTATGTGAATTTTACCACAATGCTTATTATCATAGAATAATTTGTGTTTCACACTTTTCTAAAAATTATCAGATATGTACCCCTCAGAGAAATTACTATCATATGAATAAATGAAGAAAATTTAATTTATATTAAATGTACGCGAAATTGATTGCAATATACATGTATTTAATAAAAATAAATAGGCGATTATTTATACATTAAACCTTTACTAAATATATATTTCTTTCATTATACAGATGTTTCAACAAGATGAATCAAAACAGCAACAAACTTCAGAAATTAATGACCCGAATGATTCATCCCTAGCACATGTAGCGTTAACGAATAACACATATGTGAGTACTTATATGAGAAATAGTAGAATTCGTATATGAAACGTAATTAGAGTAAATACAAAATGATTTGTCTTACTACCTACACTTTAACAAGTGCTTTTTACCTATATTATTGAAGAGAATCCTAACTGTGTCCATTTATTTCTACTACAGATGTGCTCTATTTGCTACAAACACTTCTTAAGTAAATGGAATTTAACAGAACATACAAAAATCTATACAGGTGAAAAACCTTACACTTGGAAAGATTACCATAAATGCTGTTTTCAAGGAGACGTGAATCAAAAATACACACATCATCATATAAAGCATCATCAGATATATGTAAACTTAGCGAAGATATTCAAAAATTAGTCAGACTTTTGAAGAATTTAGAAATAAAGGAAGATATTTAGGCTATTTATCCATCATATTTTCACAACATTTACCACAATATCTCAAACTTAAAATTTGGAAGACATACACACTGCTGAAAAGTAATTTTGTGATTCTTCTAACCAGTATGAATGTATAGATGTTATTTTGCAGTGTATTCTTTAAAAGCTCACATTAAATATTCTTTTATATGCATATATCGTTGTGTTTATTTTTCTAATACCTATTACATTAATGAAATACATAACATTTTAAGTGAAATAACACTCTCACAACTTAAAAAATGCATAAGAACATACAAAAATAAACAGATGTATGAAAAAATAAGCAAGTTTACAAAATATTTTTATTGTTTTCTAGAAATATTAACAAAAAATATTTACAATATGAAAAAATTGTAAAAGTGAAAAGAAAAAACATAAATGTAAAAACAAAAACCACAAAGTGAAAAACTCATAACAAAGTTTTTGAAAAAAAATATTTACAACAAAATTTTTTTTACAAAAACCAAAACTTCCAAAAATATTTTTTTCAAAAAATTTTTTTTTCAAAAACATTTTTTACAAAATTTTTTTTTTCAAAATAAGTTTTTACAAAAGTAAAAAAAAAGAAAATCACAACGTTAAAAAAATGAAAAATTTTTGTTAAAAAAAGTGTAAAAAAATTGCAAAAAAATGTTGCAAAAATTTCAAAAAAAGTTATGAAAAAAGTCTCAAAAATTTTGTTGTTTTTAATAGCAAATGCAATGGTTTCGCCATTGCATACTGCATTAAAACCAACGAAATTTTTGAAGCTTTTTTCATAACTTTTTTTTAAATTTTTGCAACATTTTTTTGCAATTTTTTTACACTTTTTTTAACAAAAATTTTTCATTTTTTTAACGTTGTGATTTTCTTTTTTTTTACTTTTGTAAAAACTTATTTTGAAAAAAAAAATTTTGTAAAAAATGTTTTTGAAAAAAAAATTTTTTGAAAAAAATATTTTTGGAAGTTTTGGTTTTTGTAAAAAAAATTTTGTTGTAAATATTTTTTTTCAAAAACTTTGTTATGAGTTTTTCACTTTGTGGTTTTTGTTTTTACATTTATGTTTTTTCTTTTCACTTTTACAATTTTTTCATATTGTAAATATTTTTTGTTAATATTTCTAGAAAACAATAAAAATATTTTGTAAACTTGCTTATTTTTTCATACATCTGTTTATTTTTGTATGTTCTTATGCATTTTTTAAGTTGTGAGAGTGTTATTTCACTTAAAATGTTATGTATTTCATTAATGTAATAGGTATTAGAAAAATAAACACAACGATATATGCATATAAAAGAATATTTAATGTGAGCATTTAAAGAATACACTGCAAAATAACATCTATACATTCATACTGGTTAGAAGAATCACAAAATTACTTTTCAGCAGTGTGTATGTCTTCCAAATTTTAAGTTTGAGATATTGTGGTAAATGTTGTGAAAATATGATGGATAAATAGCCTAAATATCTTCCTTTATTTCTAAATTCTTCAAAAGTCTGACTAATTTTTGAATATCTTCGCTAAGTTTACATATATCTGATGATGCTTTATATGATGATGTGTGTATTTTTGATTCACGTCTCCTTGAAAACAGCATTTATGGTAATCTTTCCAAGTGTAAGGTTTTTCACCTGTATAGATTTTTGTATGTTCTGTTAAATTCCATTTACTTAAGAAGTGTTTGTAGCAAATAGAGCACATCTGTAGTAGAAATAAATGGACACAGTTAGGATTCTCTTCAATAATATAGGTAAAAAGCACTTGTTAAAGTGTAGGTAGTAAGACAAATCATTTTGTATTTACTCTAATTACGTTTCATATACGAATTCTACTATTTCTCATATAAGTACTCACATATGTGTTATTCGTTAACGCTACATGTGCTAGGGATGAATCATTCGGGTCATTAATTTCTGAAGTTTGTTGCTGTTTTGATTCATCTTGTTGAAACATCTGTATAATGAAAGAAATATATATTTAGTAAAGGTTTAATGTATAAATAATCGCCTATTTATTTTTATTAAATACATGTATATTGCAATCAATTTCGCGTACATTTAATATAAATTAAATTTTCTTCATTTATTCATATGATAGTAATTTCTCTGAGGGGTACATATCTGATAATTTTTAGAAAAGTGTGAAACACAAATTATTCTATGATAATAAGCATTGTGGTAAAATTCACATAGCTTGGTTTCGGAAATAGGTTATTTGAAATATGAAATGTTAAAATTAAAGATTGTATTTGTACATGCTATGTATAATCAAAAACTATAAATATATTATTATTTAAAAAAGTCGATGGACGATAATTCAGATGCAAGGTGAAAACATTAAGATCAAGTGCAAGATGAAACATATAATTTGATTAATACTATGGAAGTGCTAACTCAAGATAAACCATGTATACTATATATCATTAAAACTATAAAGATAGTATTTATATTTTAAGCAACTTGATGCACGATAATTCAGAAGTGCGAGATGAAACATCTGATGAATTGATTAAAAATATGAGTAGATTAGTTTTAATACATTAGATGATTATAGCAGTAAGAAATTTCGTGTAGGAGCAATGCGTACATGATGAAAATCGAATGGAATCAATTGACTTCAACTCCTGATCCAAGTTAGTATTTATCTCACGTGTGTAATGTGGAAATATAAAAGGTGAAGAATCAAGTTTGATGTAAATAAATATTGTGGTATTGGTTTAAAAACTAAAAAAGTATTGAATTTTACTGAATTAGAAAGCATAAAATTTGATTAAATAATGTTTTATCTAAAATATTAAGTTTAAATGTGATAAAATTATGAAAATCAGTTTGTAAACTCTCATTTTTATAAGTACTACTATGAAAATATTCTTTTAATATAGAATTTCTGCTTATTAATGAGACTAAAAAATTATTTTTTGTTAATTTTGAATATTTATTGAGTGTATGTAATACTAGGATTAAAATCTTACAAATTCGGTGTTAAATTTTTCAAGAAATTGTGGTTTGTAATCCAGAAAAAGGTGTGATTTTAATAAATTTGTAAATATGTTCATTAACTTTTTTAGTTATTTCTCTAACTTGTCATTCATTTGTTAATTTTTGTAATTTTTGTAGAAAAAATGATTTGAATTTTCGGTAATCTGTACTATTTTTTTGTCCAACAGTTGATTTTTTTTATTATTAGTATTCTTATTCAGCAGTAATTTCACGTATGAAGTTATTAAATATTAAATATCTATTAATTTTCTTTACTGTTTCATATGATAGTAATATTTCTGAGGAACAGGTGTGATAACTACTAGACTTTGATTGACTTATTTTTCTGATAAACGTTTGAAAAGAGTTGTAAGTGTGTAATGATGAAATATCTATATACTATCGAGAATCGATATTGATGTAGATAAGTATTTAATAAGAATAATAATAGATAAGTAATAGTCAATTCTTTGTTGAATTTCAAGAAATTGTGTGAGAACATGGTTTTTTACATTAAGTTTATGTAATTTCAGTTACAGTTTTTCGACAATCAACCTAAAAATGGATAATTATCATAATTAAAAGTTATGATGAAAAGATCTAAACAATAAAAAAAGTTAAAGTTAAAAAGTTCGTCTAATGTTTGCTCTTATGATGTGAAAATTTCGAAAAGTTTGGTTTGAAATATGAAATGTTTGTAAAAATTAAACTTTGTATTCGTGTATGTTTTGTATTATTAAACTGTAAAGATAATATTCATATTTGGAAAATATTGATGGGTGTTTTAATAATTTTCTGATAAGTAGATAAAAACAGATGTTAAAATTCTGTACTCCTAAAATATATAGGATCAAGAATAAAGTTTGATGAAAATAAGTATTGTAAAAATTCAGAAATTTTGAAGTGTAAGATGAATCATGTCCTAATTTGATTAATTATATGGGTAGAATATCTCAGAGTAGTTTTAATATGTCAAGTGTTTAAAGCAGCAAGAAATGACTTTTTAGGTTTTCTAGAATAATAATAATAATAAAAATAATAAAAGTATATTTTTGTTGTAAGATTTCGAATGCAGTCAAGACGTGAAAAATATAAATATGAACCCTTTGTAAAGACATTCAAACTTTTAAAAAAGTTTAAGTTTAGTAATATATTGTAACAATATATGTAAACAAACGTATTTCAAAGTTGAAAATTTGTGTAAAAAATTGTCTTTTCTTGAAAATTGATATTTATTTTTTGTTTAATTAATGATACTTATTACATTTTTGTTCTTAAAAACTAAAATATGCGTTTAATTCTGTTAAAATTGTTATATCCGTGTTGAAGATGAGAAAAAATATTGTAAAACTAATAAAATTTGTTTAAATTCGTCTTTTTATTCTTAAAATTAATATTTTCTATTGTTTAGAATATATACTTTTGAGGAATGTATAACCGGAAAATGTTAAAAAATCTTAGAAAATTGGTGTTAAAAATATTAAATACAGTTGCTTCAATGATATCTTTTCGATATGTAAAGTGATTGTAGCATTTTGAAATGTACTTATGAGGAATGTATAATCGGAAAATGTTAGAAAATCTTAGAAAATTGGTGTTAAAAATATTAAATACAGTTGCTTCAATGATTTCAAAAGTAAACTCTGTTAAAAAATTCTGTATGATTTCAAGTGAAAATAATCTGAACCTGAATATATGGTATTTAAAATACAAAATTCACGATTATGAACTAATGTTGAAAACATGGGTAACATTAAATATACAGCTAATATATAATTATAGATTAGGAAATTCTTAAAGTGTATCCAAATTTATTAAATATAGTATTGAATACAGTGAATAAGTGAAATATGTGAATAAGTATTGATATTTCCATGTTGCTTTTGAAAATACTAGTGTAAAATTATTCAAATTCGTCTTTTCTTTAAAACTGATACTTATTTTTGTTTAATTAATGATACTTGTTAAGATTTTGTTGTTAAAAACTAAAATATACGTTTAATTCTTCTGTTAAAATTGATATATCCGTGTTGGAGATGTGAAAAAATAGTGTAAAACTAAAAAAAAAAAAAAAAAAAAAAAAAAAGTTTAAATTTGTCTTTTTCCTCTTAAAATTATTATTAAACTAGTGTAAAACTGATAAAATTTGTTTAAATTCGTCTTTTCCCCTCTGAAAAACTAATATTTCTATTATTTTGCTTAATTAATTACACTCATTATGACTTCCAAATTTTAATTTGGAGATGTTGTGGTAACTGTTATAAAACTAGAATGGATAAATAGCTTAAATCTCTTCTTTTTTTTCTCTCTATGTGATATTTTTTCTTCAACGTAAACATTTTGTTGTATTTCTTTGTAAGTTGTGACGTCAAAATTCTTTGTTATGTTCCCCTACCTGGAATGGATGCATGGAGGGGTTGCAGAAAAAAGTTTTAGTTTAGATATGACGTAATAAGAAATGCTCTGCAGGTTCACATTTGTGTGTTGGGGATTTCTTTAAATTATTCGTTTATGCATTAAAATTCTACTTAGTTGGTATATATAAAGTACGATGAAATTTCCAATTAGAGTAAAAGTTAACCAAATTCGTTTAATTCGTCTTTTTTCGTTAAAAAATCATTAGTTTCCTTTGTTAATTGTTCAATTATTGAAATTCTTTGAGGTAACGAGTGTTCAAAAACTAAAAAATATGTTTAAATTTCTATTTTAAATTGTGTATTCTGATTTTATATTTAAAAAAAAAAAAAAAAAAAAATGAAGAAATCAGTTAAAAATTTAATATTTTCCGTTGTTTTGCTTAATTATTAATGTTCATGAAGAAAATGGTTGTCCAAAACTGGAATGCATGCTTAAATTTCTTTCTATCAAATTGATATTCTGAAGTTTGAGTTGAAAAAATCGTAAGAAATCAGTCTTTTTCTATAAAACTTGATATTTTCCATTGTTTTTTACTTAATTAACGATGCTCATTAAGATTATAGCTATTGAAAAACTAGAATGCATGTTTAACTTTCAACTTGTAAGTCGATACACTGATGTTGCAGTTGATAAAAATCGTAAGAAATCAGTCTTTTTCTATAAAAATCGATATTTTCCATTGTTTTTACGGCCCCACCAGTGGCCGAGAGGTTCGGACCTCTCAACTGGTAGACGGCAGGTGCTGGGTTCGAACCCAATCGCGGCTGTCGGCCTAACCGTTCGGAGTTTTCGTGGTTTTCTTCGAACCTTGCGTAAATACGGGTTAGGTTCCCTTAGAAAGACCCCCCACGAAGGGCATTCCCCCCTGGTCCTATATCCCTAGCGCAGATAATCGGACGTCAAAAATCAATCAATCAATCAACCATTGTTTTTACTTAATTATGAATGCTCATTAAGGTTATAGCTGTTGAAAAACTGAAATGTATGTTTAAGTTTTCTCTCTTAAGTTGATAAAAATCGTAAGAGATCAGTCTTTTTCCATAAAACTTGATATTTTCCATTGTTTTTTTTTTACTTAATTAACGATGCTCATTAAGGCTATAGCTGTTGAAAAACTAGGATACATGTTTAACTTTCAACTTTTAAGTCGTTACATTGATCATATAGTTGATAAAAATCGTAAGAAATCAGTCTTTTTCTATAAAACTGGATATTTTCTATTGTTTTTACTTAATTAATACTACTCATTAAGATGTCTATGAAGCAAAATTCAAATATATGTTTAACTTTCTTGAGTTAAATTGATAATCTCATCTTGTAGTTGAAGAAATCTAAATAAAATGGTTAAAAAATGAGATTTTAATTGTTTCGCTTAATTAATAATACTCATTAAAATTACGATTGTTCAAAATTCATATATAAATTTAATCTTCATCTTATAGTATGATTTCGAGCGGCGGCACCGCAGGCGGGGCCAGGAGGGCGGCGGTGAGATGGTGGGAGCAGGAGGGGCCAGGAGGGATGGTGGCGGGGCCGCAGGCGGGGCAGCCGGAGGAGGCACCGCAGGCGGGGCGGCCCCGCAGCCCCGCCTGCGGCTGTCCCCGTACTGTTGTTTTCCTACTACTAGGAACTATATAATGTGAAGCATTTTTTTTTTTTTTGGCCAGTTTTTTGATAAAGATAGAATATATTTTTAAAAATGCTTTCAAGGTGGGCATTTCGCACAAAATTTTCCGAAGCGATCATGATTAAAATATTAAGGATGTATTCAAATAACAAATCGGTTATTTTATCACTCATTTTTAAAATCAATTTTGCTCTCAAACGCATTCAATTTGTAGTTTGTTTTTATTTAGGAACTATAAAATATGCTGTTTTGGTCGATTTTTTAATAAATTCAGAATATATTTCAAAATATGTTGTCAAAAAGGGCATTTGAGCTGAATTTCGCTTAAGATGATTCTGATAAAACCAGTTCTTGCAGAAAAATGAAATTAAAAATTTTTCATAAGCGGCCAAATGAAGTTATTAAAGTGGGTTTATCTCTAATCATACTTGTTTTTTTTTTGTTGTTGTTGTTGTTTTTGTAGAAATGAGCACTGTTCGAAATCTACCTCCGCCTATAGGCCAAGCCGACAGGGATTTTTTAAACGGTAATGCTTTGTAAAATTATTCTGAATGCGTTGGAAAGTGCTTTATAATCTATGCTTCACGCATGACTTTTTCTCTCTTAATAGAATATTCTGAAGACTACTGAAGACTACTGAAAAAACTTATTATAAGAATGTCATAGATATATAATATCCTGATTCAAAATATAAGGATTAAAGGCTAACTATCACAACTGCTCTGTACTTCTAAATATGATTAAACATAAAGGAGTCATTTTCCCGTTACATGATGTTTTGCTCTTTTTTACTTGAGTAAGAAAAGCTCTTTCATGCATATCTCCCAAACAAAAAAAAAAGAAAAAAAAAGCCATTTAGAAGACTGAAAGAAGAAAAAAAACCCTTCAACAACTTTTTTTACTGCCAATATTTTTTACTTTCTCTTTCTTGAATGCGTGAAACAAAGTGTATGATTATTGACACAAGAAATTATCTCATACCATAACGTTTATTAATATGTCAGTTTGTTAAGAATAAATAGAATATATTTTTCTATAGAAAACTATTTTTAATCTTTATCGAGAGTGTTAATTTCACATTTGTCGATGCAATATTACATGCACTGTAAAAAAAAAGGTCGATCTACTAAAAAAACTTTAGTGATCCTTGTAATTACTAAAAAATTTTTAGTAATCTTAGTCGGTTACAAGAAAATCTGTAAGAATTACTAGAAAAAAGTTAGCAACGAAGAGAGTTAATAGTTTTTTATTTTTAATAACTATTACTAAAACTCACTTGGTGTGGCCTTGATAGCATAGTGGTTATAGTAACGGACTCCAGACTAAAAGGTCCCGGGTTCGATACTGGCCATTGCCAACTACGCCCCGAATGTATGTAGTGTAAATACTCGTTAGTAAAGGGATTATGAAAATCCTGTCGGAGCAGTTAGCTATGTTTGGTGCTGCCATCTATTGCAGTTTTGCCGAAAATCTTCCGCTTCAGAAGTCTGCATGCAGCTCGCAGGAACCTCCTGCCCTTCGGGCGCACGTAATGGTTATTAAAATAATTTTGGAGCTATTACTAAAATTTGCTCGGTGGCTCATACTAAAAATTTTTAAGTTAGTTATAGAAAAAATTATTTTGTTTAGTTTACAAAAGAAATGCTTGTTTCACTTGCAAAAAAAAAGTTTGTAATGGTTACTAAAAAATTCTGTAGAATACAAATTTACTAAAAAATTTTTAGTAACCTCTTGAATTTTTTTTTACAGTGTGGACGATTTTAATGTCACGGTATATTGCATGAATATATCTGTATTATGGGGAAAAACTTAAAAATGCTTATTAACATAATAAATTATTTTACACTATGGCTTATTTAATGAATAAAGAATATTTTTATAAAAAACTATTAATTATGTACGTATATAAAAGTTTTCATTTATACGCATAAAAACTTTTACGTTGTATTAAAATTTATTAGTATTAAAATTTCGAAATTTTAAAAAGTATTAAAATTTCAAAATTTATTTATTTATTTTACTTTCGACCAAAGTTGCTTAATTCTTCATTGATTGAAAGCTAAAATAACATATGAACATATTTAGGCTGCGGCGTAGGTTTAAGATTCTGCTTTCCTGCATCCGTATGAAAACATGGAGGATTCAAAGCAGGAAAACGTAACAGTAAACTTATGAATCAACCGTTAAAATCGTGTTTTTAGTTGTTTTCCACAAAGATATGACTTGGCTGGCTGATTGCATATTAATATGCGAATCGAGATTTAACTAATCCTGGTTTTTTATCCGTGAACTAGATTGCGTAGGTTGCCGCCTCCCTGTCTATAACATTTTAATTTTTTAAACGGTGCAGTTTTATTAAATTATTCTGAATGTGTTGGAAAGGGCTTCATAATCTATGCTTGACGAATATATATTTTTTATTTCTTGTTAGAATATCTGATGACGACTAAAAAAAAAAAAAAACAATCATAAGAAATGCCCCATATATTCACTTATCCAATATATAAGAAATAAAGGCTAACTATCACAACCCTTCCGTGCTTTTAATAAAAATAAATATAAAGGATTTATTTTCCCGTCACATGATGTTTTGCTCTTCTTTGCTTGAGTATGAAAACTCTTTCATACATATCTCCTAAATAAGCCAAAAAAGAAAAAAAACCAAGCCATTCAGAAAACAGAAAAAAGAAAAAAAATTCCATAACTCTTTTTACCGCCAATATTTTTTACATCCTCTTTCTTGAATGCGTGAAACAAAGTGTATGATTATTCACACAAGGAATTATCTCATATCATAACGTTTATTAATATGTCAGTTTGTTAAGAATAAATAAAAAAAAATTTATACAGAAAACTATTTTTAATCTTTTTTGAAAGTGTTAACTTCACATCTATCGATGCAATATTATATGGACAATTTTAATAATGTCAGGGATATTGCCAGAGAATGTGCGTTATAAGAAAAAAAAATTAAAAAAGCATTATTAACTTTAGGAATTATTTCACTTCTATGGTTTATTTAATGAATAAAAAATATTTTTTACAAAAAAACTATATGTATATAAAAGCATTCATTTATATGCATAAAAAACTTTTACAGAGTATTAAATTTAAAGCATTAAAATTTCGAACTTTATTTATTTATTTAATTTACTTTCGACAAAAGTTGCTTCATTCTTTATTGATTGGAAGCTTAAATATCATATGAACATATTTAGGCAGTGGCGTAGGTTTACCATTGTGCCTTTCTGCATCCAAAAGTATGAAAATATGGAGGATGCGGAGCAAGAAAACATAACAGTAAACCTATGAGTCAACCGTTAAAATCGTGTTTTTAGCTGTTTTCCATCAAGATATGACTTGGCTGACCGATTGCATTTAAAAATGCGAATCGAAATTTAACTAATTCTGGATTTTTATCCATGAATTAGAATGTTTGTGCACCAAGCCTAGAATATTTTAATTTTTTAAACGGTGCAGCTTTGTTAAATTATTCTGATTGTGTTGAAAAGGGCTTCATAATCTATGCTTCGCGCATGATATTTTCTCTCTTAATAGAATATTCTGATGACTACTGAAAAAACTAATTATAAGAAATTCCACCCATATTTACTGATCCGATGTATAAGAATTAACGGCTAATTATCACAACTGCTCTATGCTTCTAAATATGATTAAACATAAAGGAGTCATTTTCCCGTTGCATGATGTTTTGCTCTTTTTAGCTTGAGTAAAAAAATCTCTTTCATGCATATCTCCTGACTAAACCAAAAAAGAAAAAAATCCAAGCCATTCAGAAGACAGAAAAAGGAAAAAATGTCATAACACTTTTACCGCTAATATTTTTTACTTCCTCTTTCTTGAATGCGTGAGACGAAGTGTATGATTATTGACACAAGGAATTATCGCACACCATGACATTTATTAATATGTCAGTTTGTTAAGAATAAATAAAATATATTTTTGTATAGAAAACTACTTTTAATCTTTATCGAGTGTGTTAATTTCACGTCCGTCGATGCAATATTATATGGACAATTTTAATAATGACACGGGATATTGCCTGAATATAGGTGTGTTATGAGAAACAAAAAAAAAAAAAAACATTTTATATTAATATAAGAAATTATTCCATTTTATAGTTTATTTAGTGAATAAAGAATCAGTACAAAAAACCCTGAACGGGTTAAAAGCTTGTGACGCAGCACTTTATCTTATATATCTAAGAATTTTAAATTTGGGACTTAAAACTAATGATATCAAAATTTATGTGACGCTATGCTATTAATTAATATATACATATATTAAAATTCATTCAATAAGGTTTTATCAATTACATCTTTCATAAATTCAAAATATGAATCTTAAAAGATATGATATCAAAATTTAAGTGACGCCTTGACGAGGCTTTAAACAATGTTTTAAAATTCCATTTATTTATTTATTGTCTAAATACATTTTCATATCTAAACAATACTTTTCATTTTCCAATACACTGTTAAATACATCACTTTCACTGAATATATATAATGCACTGAAATATATTTATTTGAATAAATAGATTTATCTTTTGGGCTACGCTATCCAAAATCAAAAATAACATTTGAATACATATTTTTTGCTTCATTGTATCTATTTGCATCTATTTAACTTACTTTGGATACAATGACGCAAAAAATATTTATTCAAACGTTATTTTTGATTTTGGATAGCGTAGCCCAAAAGATAAATCTATTTATTCAAATAAATATATTTCAGTGCATTATATATATTCAGTGAAAGTGATGTATTTAACAGTGTATTGGAAAATGAAAAGTATTGTTTAGATATGAAAATGTATTTAGACAATAAATAAATAAATGGAATTTTAAAACATTGTTTAAAGCCTCGTCAAGGCGTCACTTAAATTTTGATATCATATCTTTTAAGATTCATATTTTGAATTTATGAAAGATGTAATTGATAAAACCTTAATGAATGAATTTTAATATATGTATATATTAATTAATAGCATAGCGTCACATAAATTTTGATATCATTAGTTTTAAGTCCCAAATTTAAAATTCTTAGATATATAAGATAAAGTGCTGCGTCACAAGCTTTTAACCCGTTCAGGGTTTTTTGTACTGATATCAGTGCTTTTTTTAGGTTAATAATAAAAAGATAAAAACAAAAAATTAAAGACTAATGCAAAGAATTCATATTCATGATTTCTGATCACCTTTAATTACCCCTCCCCCACCCACTTAAAAAAAGATATTTCATCTTTTATTATTAATATATGCTGTGCTACTTGATTTCGTTAAAAACAACTCTGTAGTAAAGTACGTTAGTATAAGATAAGAAAGTAATGTACATTCAGCACTGTATTTCTAAGAAAGGATTTCATAATCTATGCTGTATGTATCATTTCTCATTCTAGTTAACTATGTTTTTCTTTACACATGATGATACATATACTGCAGATGGATTAAAATGATCAGGAATACAATATTCAGAATGTGCTGGAAAGTATTTCATAATCTATGCTGCGTGCATGATTCTTGTTAATTGTGTTTCAACCTTTGTATAGGTTGGTAATATTGCAGATTGATTAAAACTATATCCGTTACAATATTCAGAATATGCTGGAAAGTGTTTCATAATCTATGTTGCACACAGGTTTTTCTTTCTTGTTAATTATGATTTGTTCTTTATATAGAGTGGTAAAATTACTGTAAATGGATTAAAATGATAGGCTTACAATAATGAAAATGTGTTGGAAAGTGTTTCATAATCTATACTGTATGTGTAACTTTTCATTCTTGTTAGTTTATTTATGTTTTGCTGTTTGCACAAAACATATATAAACAGGGGGGGGGGGGGGAGAGAGATTTGGATGGGAAGATTACTGTACAAAGATGAAACTGATAGTTTTAAAGCATTCAGAATAAAATGGAAAGTATATAAACATGTTTAATGGAAAAATTTTTATTCTCGTTAATTATGCTTTGTTTTTTTGCACAGAATGGTAAAATTATTGTACATGAATAACAATAAGTTTACAAAATTCAGAATGAGTCAGAAAATGCATCATAATCGATGCAGTATGCATGACTCTTCGTTCTTGTTAGTTATGTTTTGTGGGGTCATCAAGGCTTCTTGTTAGTTATATAAGGGGGGGGGGGGAGATTGTATCGGGTTTAAGATTTTATTAAAATTTCCATGCTCTAGTCTGTACGTATTTATATAATTTTTTTTTCTAAAAATCTTGATTTGGTTAGATAATTGTTTTTTTTTTGTTTTTTTTTTTTGGGGGGGGGGGGTTGAATCTCGATTCAGTTTGACTTGAATTGGAATTTTCAGGTTCTTGCCGAGTTGCATTTCAAGTACTAGTTTTCAATTCTGGTCAGTGGATGGGGACGGAAATTATTTTGTCTTTCTTGAACAGATTTTTATTTCCTAATTTTTTTATTTTACTTTTTTTTTGGGGGGGGGGGGATTGGATTGGGTTTCAGGTTATTCGGATCGGGTTTGAGAAAGACTTCTATTGGAATTTCCATGATCTGGTCAATACATATCGACATAAATTGTTCTTTCTTTTCTAAAATCTTGATTTGATTAAATATATATATTTTTTTTTTTTTGGGGGGGGGGGGGATTGAATCTGGTTTCGGATTGACTTCAAATGGAATTTTCAGGTTCTTGTTGAAGTGCATTTCAAGTATATTATTTTGTCGCAGATAAATTGGATTACAATTGGATTTTTTTTTTTTTGGGGGGGGGGGTAGTGTTTGAACTGGGTTTAGGATAGATTTCAATTGAAATTCTTGTCAGTGTATGTGGACAGAAATTATTTGGTTTTTCTTGGACAGACTTGTGTTTCCATTGTTTTTTCCTTTTCGGGTTTGGATTAGGTTTCATGTTAACTTTCAGACTCTTGTCAGTGTGTATCGGCAGAAATAATTTTCTCTTTTTCGGATTAGGTTAAGGTTCGATGGAAATTTTTTTCAGGTTTCAACAGGTCCAATTCAAATGAAATTTTCAAGTTCTGGTGAGGTTGCGCTTTAATGGAAAATATTTTGTCCTGTATAGAAATACTGGGCTCCGGTTATATGGAATTTCCTTTTTCAGGTTCAGATTAGGTTTAAGATAGACTAATTGGAATTTCCAGATTTCTGATCACGCATATCTATGGAAATTAAGTTTTCTTTCCCGAATCGAGATATGGTTGGATAGTTTTTTTTTTTTTTTGGGGGGGGGGGGGTTGAATCTGGTTTCGGTTTGACTTCAAATGTAATTTTCAGGTTCTTGTTCAGTTGCATTTTAATGTATTTTATTTTACAGCAGATAGATTGAGTTACACTTGGAGGGATTTTTTTCTTTCTGGTTTTGGATTGTATAGGATAGACTTCAATAGGAATTTTTCGATTCTGGTCAATGTATGTCAATGGAAATTATTTTGTCTTTCTTGGACAAATTTATCTTTCCATTAAAGTTTTGTTGGTTTAGAATGGGTTTCAGGATAACTTGTAGGTTCTTGTTGGCAGACTTGTATATAACCAAAAACTTTCTGCAAATTAATTTAATGTTGGGTGTAATTCGTATTTTTTGCACAGTTCATGGTCATCATTCGTGTTTTTTATGAGATTTATGAATGTAATTTGCATTTTTGAGCAATTTATGGACATAATTCGCAATTTTTATGCGATTAATGAATGTAATTTACATTTTACATGACTTATGGACGTAATTTGCTATTTTTATGCAATTCATAGACATAATTTACATTTTTTTCAGCTTTCTGTCGACGAAATTTGTGTTTTTTGATCAATTTATTGACGTTATTTGTGTTTTTATAGGATTTATGAATGTAATTCGCTTTTTTTACACAACTCTTGGACGTAATTTGCATTTTTTGTAATTTATGAACGTTATTAGTGTTTTTTTGCACGATTCATGGAAGTGATTCGCATTTTTTGAGTGATTTATGAATGTAATTCATGTTTTTATGCGTTTCATGGACGTAATTTGTGTTTTTTGAGCGATATGTAATTCGCGTTTTTTATGCAATTCATGAATACAAAACACTATTCGCTATTTTTATGCGATTTAAAGACGTAATTTGCATTTCAGCTTTCTGCTGCCAGAATTCGTGTTTTTTGAGCGATTTATGAACATAATTCCCGTTTTACTACACGATTCATAGACATAATTTGTGTTTCTCATAAAATTTCTGAACGTAATTCTCACTTTTTTAAACAATTTATGGACGTAATTCACGTTTTGACGATTTGTGGACCCAATTCGCGTTTTTTATGCGATTCATGGACATAATTCGCGATTTTTATGCGATTAATGAATGTAATTTACATTTTACATGATTCATGGATGTAATTTGCTATATTTATGCAATTCGTAGACATAATTTGCATTTTTTGAGCTTTCTGTCGACGAAATTTGTGTTTTTGATCGATTTATTGATGTTATTTGTGTTTTTATAGGATTTATGAATGTAATTCGCTTTTTTTACCAATTGTTGGACTTAATTCGCATTTTTTGTAATTTATGAATGTTATTAGTATTTTTTTGCATGATTCATGGAAGTGATTCGCATTTTATGAGTGATTTATGAACGTAATTTGCGTTTCAGCTTTCTGCTGCCAAAATTAGTGTTTTTTGAGTGATTTATGAACATAATTCCCGATTTACTACACGATTCATAGACATAATTTGTGTTTTTCATACAATTTCTGAACATAATTCTCACTTTTTTAAACAATTCATGGACGTAATTCACGTTTTGAGCAATTTGTGGACCCAATTTACGTTTTTTATGCAATTCGCTTTTCTTCAGCGATTCATGGACATAATTTGAGATTTTTATGCGATTAATGAATGTAATATACATTTTACATGATTTATGGACGTAATTTGCTATACTTATGCTATTCATAGACATAATTTGCATCTTTTGAGCTTTCTATCAACGAAATTTGTGTTTTTTGATCGATTTATTGACGTTATTTGTGTTTTTATAGGATTTATGAATGTAATTCGCTTTTTTTACCAATTCTTGGACGTAATTCACATTTTTTGCAATTTATGAACGTTATTCGTGATTTTTTTTGCACAATTCATGGAAGTGATTCGCATTTTTTGAGTGATTTATGAACATAATTCACGTTTTTTATGCAATTCAAGGATGTAATTTGCGTTTTCTGAGCAATTCATGAACGTAATTCACATTTTTTACGCACTTCATGAACGCAATTCGGTATTTTTATGCGTTTTATAGAGGTAATTTCAGTTTCAGATTTCTGCCACCAAAATTCGTGTTTTTTGAGCGATTTATAAACATAATTCATGTTTTACTACACGAGTCATAGACGTAATTTGCGTTTTTCATACAATTTATGAATATAATTCTCGCTTTTTTACATGATTCATGGACGTAATTCACATTTTAAGCAATTTGTGGACGTAATTCCCATTTTTTATGCAATTTCCTTTTTTTTAGCGATTCATGGATGTAGTTCACATTTTTTATGCGATTCATGCATGTAATTCACATTTTTTATGCGATTCATGCATGGAATTCGTATTTTTTATGCGATTCATGGATTGAAATAATGTTTTTATTGCGGTCTTTGGATGAAATTAACGTTTTTCGCGTGGTATTTTGTCGAAATGTTGGGTTTTTTTACACGATTCTTTGTTGAGATACAGTTTTTTTTTTTTTTTTTTTTTTACGCAATTCTTTGTCGAAATAAATAAATAAAAATTGTTTCTTCATAAAATTTTCTGCACATGGCGTGTGTCTATATTATACAACTCTGCTTGTCAGAATTTTTTTTTTTTTTTTTTTTTTTTTTCAGATTGAATTAAGGTTTGCTAGCCCATAGACTAATTGGAATTTCCAGATTTCTGACCACACGTATCTATGGAAATTAAGTTTTCTTTCCCGAATCGAGATATGGTTGGATTTTTTTTTTTTTTGGGGGGGGGGGGTTGAATCTGGTTTCGGTTTGATTTCAAATGTAATTTTCAGGTTCTTGTTCAGTTGCATTTCAATGTATTTTATTTTGCAGCAGATAGATTGAGTTACTCTTGGAGGGATTTTTTTCTTTCTGGTTTTGGAGTGTATAGGATAGATTTCAATAGGAATTTTTCGATTCTGGTCAATGTATGTCAATGGAAATTATTTTGTCTTTCTTGGACAAATTTATCTTTCCATTAAATTTTTGTTGGTTTAGAATGGGTTTCAGGATAACTTGTAGATTCTTGTTGGCAGACTTGTATAAAACCAAAAACTTTCTGCAAATTAATTTAATGTTGGGTGTAATTCGCATTTTTTGTGCAATTCATGGTCATCATTCATGTTTTTTATGCGATTTATGAATGTAACTTGCATTTTTGAGCAATTTATGGACATAATTCGCAATTTTTATGCGATTAATGAATGTAATTTACATTTTACATGATTTATGGACGTAATTTGCTATTTTTATGCAATTCATAGACATAATTTACGTTTTTTTCAGCTTTCTGTCGACGAAATTTGTGTTTTTTGATCAATTTATTGACGTTATTTGTGTTTTTATAGGATTTATGAATGTAATTTGCTTTTTTTACACAACTCTTGGACGTAATTCGCATTTTTTGCAATTTATGAATGTTATTCGTGTTTTTTTACATGATTCATGGAAGTGGTTCGCATTTTTTTAGTGATTTATGAACATAATTCACATTTTTATGCAATTCATGGACGTAATTTGCATTTTTTGAGTGATTCATGAATGTAATTCGCGTTTTTTATGCAAATCATGAATGCAAAACGCTATTCCCTATTTTTATGTGATTTATAGACGCAATTTGCATTTTAGCTTTCTGCTGCCAAAATTCGTATTTTTTGAGCGATTTATGAACATAATTCCCGTTTTACAACACAATTCATAGGCATAATTTGTGTTTTTCATACAATTTCTGAACGTAATTCTCACTTTTTTAAACAATTCATGGACGTAATTCATGTTTTGAGCGATTTGTGGACCCAATTCATGTTTTTTATGCAATTCGCTTTTTTTTGCGCGATTCATGGACATAATTCGTGATTTTTATGCGATTAATGAATGTAATTTACATTTTACATGATTTATGGACGTAATTTGCTAAACTTATGCGATTCATAGACATAATTTGCATCTTTTGAGCTTTCTATCGACGAAATTTGCATTTTTTGATCGATTTATTGACGTTATTTGTGTTTTTATAGGATTTATGAATGTAATTTGCTTTTTTTACCAATTCTTGGACGTAATTCGCATTTTTTGTAATTTATGAATGTTCTTAGTGTTTTTTGCACGATTCATGGAAGTGATTCGCATTTTTTGAGTGATTTATGAATTTAATTAACATTGTTATGCGTTTCATGAACATAATTTGTGTTTTTTGAGCGATTCATGAATGTAATTCGCGTTTTTATGCAATTCATGAATGCAAAACACTATTTGCTATTTTTATGCGATGTATAGACGTAATTTGTGTTTCAGCTTTCTGCTGCCAAAATTAGTGTTTTTTGAGTGATTTATGAACATAATTCCCATTTTACTACACAATTCATAGGCATAATTTGTGTTTTTCATACAATTTCTGAACGAAATTCTCACTTTTTTAAACAATTCATGGACGTAATTCACGTTTAGAGCGATTTGTGGACCCAATTCGTGTTTTTTATGCGATTCATGGACATAATTCGCGATTTTTATGCGATTAATGAATTTAATTTACATTTTACATGATTTATGGATGTAATTTGCTATATTTATGCGATTTGTAGACATAATTTTCATTTTTTGAGCTTTCTGATGACGAAATTTGCATTTTTTGATCAATTTATTGATGTTATTTGTGTTTTTATAGGATTTATGAATGTAATTCGCTTTTTTTACCAATTGCTGGACCTAATTCGCATTTTTTGTAATTTATGAATGTTATTAGTATTTTTTTTGCACGATTCATGGAAGTGATTTGCATTTTTTGAGTGATTTATGAACGTAATTTGCGTTTCAGCTTTCTGCTGCCAAAATTCGTGTTATTTAAGCAATTTATGAACATAATTCCCATTTTACTACACGATTCATAGACATAATTTGTGTTTTTCATACAATTTCTGAACGTAATTCTCACTTTTTTAAACAATTCATGGACGTAATTCGCATTTTTTGAGTGATTTATGAACGTAATTCACGTTTTTATGCAATTCATAGACGTAATTTGCATTTTTTGAGTGATTCATGAACGTAATTCACATTTTTTATGCAATTCATGAATGCAAGTCGCTATTTTCATGCGTTTTATAGAGGTAATTTCCGTTTCAGCTTTTTGCCGCCAAAATTCGTGTTTTTTGAGCGATTTATGAACATAATTTATGTTTTACTACACGATTCATAGACGTAATTTGCATTTTTCATACAATTTATGAATATAATTCTCGCTTTTTTACATAATTCATGGACGTAATTCACATTTTAAACAATTTGTGGAGGTAATTCCCATTTTTTATGCAATTTGCTTTTTTTTAGCGATTCATGGATGTAGTTCACAAAACCACCCCCTTGGCTGTGCCACTGACAACAAAATCTTATGTTGGTGCAAGGAGTAATTTATTCATAGACATGAGAAAAAAAGTTTTTGACAACAAACCAAGAAAAAGTACAATACAGGATTTTTACCTGGCATTCTCATAAAATTTTGAATATATTCTGCCTCCCTCCTCTAATTCATAAGTTTTCATACATTCTATATTATATTCCATATTGAGAAGGTGCCACTTGTCTAGTTTTGATTTGAATCAGAACGCGTTATTAGCATTTTTCATTCAGGTAGAATTTATTTATTTAGAATAGAATTGATAAAGAAAATGCACAAATTGAAAAACATCGAACAGACATGATAGAATCATTACGTAATTTTCATGGTTTTAATAATCCACATGGATGTTTCTTGTTATGCCAATTCAATCTTGCAATGTCTTAATATACAATGAATAAAGTCTGCAATAAAGTTAACCAGAGAATCTTGCAATAGATTTTTGCCGTCGCTTATTCAAATTTACTTAAGAGGAATTGAGTTAATGAAATGTCGTATAAATGTTACTTGTTAGCTTTATAGATTACTAGGTACTACTAGGTTATCCCGTCGACCAAAAAATTATCGCCAAACTATAAGATTAAATTCCAATAATGGATGATTGTGAATGTCACATTCAATGACATTAAATACAATTTGTATATTTAAAATGTCATTGATTTTTATTTCGACTTTTTATTAATATTTTACTAATTATTTGTTTTTTCATTTTTTAAAAAAAATATGTGATTATGTATAATTTTGCGAAATTGGTCGACGGAATAACAGTAGTAGCGATTACAAAAATATTTCAAATTGAAATAATTTATGAAACTGAAAATGTTTTAGCCAACATTTCACTTAAGTTTAAAACAAGCAATATATAGAAATTGTAAAGTCCCTCAAGTGTGTGTAACTTGGGACCAGACATTGCACAAATATAATGTGCTCATCTTTTGTTTACATTTTTAAAAAGAGTAATTTAAATGTAATAAGGTACTAGAAATCATAATGAATGCTTATAATAGAGTATAATACAGTCAACTCTGTGAAATTCACAAAATGTATTATCTGCAAAACATGTTAAAATGCAAACATTGAAAAGTGTTTTAACACTTAAACTCAAAGATAAAAGATATGCAATAATTTTATTTTCATGAAATGACAAATTTTAATAAAATAAACTGGGATTTAAGAAAATTCATGTATTTTGTACCCTGTATTTAAAAACAATACTTTAAGCAAGCTAGTAAGTTTCCGTTTATTAATTATGATTAATGCAAACCTATTCTTTGCTCAAGCAGCGAAAAAATTTAAAAAATAAACAATTTTACCTCTATATATTTTTTGTTTATCAAACAATACACATAAAAAGTTCCTTGGCGAAGGAGAGTAAAATGCATTTCACCCAAAATTACGGACAACAAAACAAAACAAAATGCAGTCCAGATTTTTAACTGGCATTCTCGTAAAATTTTGAATATATCCTGCCTCCACACTGTAATCCATAAGTATTCAAAAATACAAGCAAATAACTCTATTGCAAAGTTACACATTCTGTATTAATTAATAATCCATTGCAAGATTCTCCGGTTAACTTTATTGCAGAGCTTATTCGTTGTATATTGACATTGCGAGATTCAATTGGCGTAACAAGAAACAACATGTGATTATTAAAACCTGAAAATTACTTAATGATTCTATCTTGTCTGGTTTATATTTTTTAATTCGTGCATTTTATATATCAATTTAATGGACATTATGTAAGAATATTACTACCTGAATGAAAAATGCTCCGTGTAACTTGCCGCGTTCGGGTTCCGATTCAAAACAAAACCAGACAAGTAGCGCCACCACGCGTATGAATACATACCTTTCTAAGAGCAAATAATTTAAAATAATTTTTGTTTGAAAACTTTAAAGAAAAATATGTAAGTCGAAATTATATTGAATTTGTATAATTAAAAAATAGTTTCCTATTTTAAAAAAGGATTCAAAATATTTTTTCCACAAAATGCAGAAATATGCGATGTAAGAAACGTAATATTTTCTTCTTACGAAAAATAAAGGCAAAATAAATAGAAATTTGATTTAGTATATATTTATTGAATGTTTTAAAGCACATGATAAGATGTTTTTGTAGTTTAAAAAACATTTATTGCTTCGATGCGGGTGTTTTAACTGTCACCATAAGTACTTTTGCCTTTTTGCAGTGTCTTCGTCTGCTAACCCATAGAATAACATGTAATCCGCGAGCTAATATAGTCCGATTTTCCAAGACCAATGTATAACAAACAAGAGTTTTCCTAGAAACATGGCAAGTCTTATTACCTCTATCTTAAAGAGATTCATATTATATATAAGTTTTAATAAAATCTCCCGGCCCGTTTTCTAGATCTCATTATCAGGAACAAACACCATCGATTACAGTTTTAAAATGGTTATCGAGATCTAAAAATATACGGCACGTAGAAATGTAAAAATTATAGGATAGGATTAGACTGGGAATATAAGACTATATTAAAAAAATTGGACCATTCTGACCAATATTTGCTGAGTTATTGGAAGGCGGCTTTTCCGATTTTCTTTGATGTTGAGTTAGCTGTATATATGAAGTTCCGCATCTACCCTTATGACGATGGTAGGTTTTGACGATGGTAGGTTTAAAGCTGCGTCACTTGAAGGCTGCCGCCTTCTATGATATTTTTATAAAAAAGTATTAATTATATATGCATAGAAAAATCTTCATTTATAGTATTTATTTATATGCATGGTAAACGTTTACATAATATTAGAGTAAAAGCACTAAAATTTTGAAGTTTATTTATTTATTTTTTACTTTCGAACAAAAAATAATTAATATAATTTAAATTTACATTTATATTTATATAAATTTAATTTATATTTAATTATTATATATTATTTAATTATATTTAATATTTAAATTAATTTATATTTAAAATATAAATTTATTTTTTAATTTCGCTTTGGAACATATTTAGGCAGTGGCAAGGAAAGATTGCACTCAAGTCCTCTCTCCCATTGAAAATCAGCTTTTTTTTCTTCTTGTTTTCGTTTTTTTCTAATAACAATCTTCTGAATGCCTTAAAAACTGAAATAGAGCAGAAATCGGTTTTAAATATGATTGTCATCAGATAAAGTAGAAAGACCAAACACTGAAATAGCCCTTCGAAGTTGTAATATAGCTGCTTAAAACAACATTAAGAATTTTTTTGTAAGTTCGATAAAAGTACTATTAGACAAGGAGTCGCTTCAAATTGCAGTGGCGTCCATGTTATCCTATGGCTAAAGGGGAATCTCCCGAAAAGCAAGCATCTACTATTTTCTGTCGGAACGTCTTTGCGCCTGAAACCAAAGAAGTCACCAGTAACAGCAATGAAATGCTTGGAAATCCGGATGATGGAAAAACCTTTTCTCGAACAGCCATTGAAATGCTTAGAAAACAAAGTACCCTAGTATACTAGTAGTAGGACCCCCTGGGTCCTCTTAATATCCCTTAGAAATTCCCCCAGTATACTAAAAGATATATCCTGTGCAATACATAGTGCAAAGAATATTTTTATTAGCTTACAGCGCTACACAAAAATATTCCAATTCATAATGGTTATAGGGAAAAACATTGTTTGAGGCTCGTTTTAATTATATTAAGGGGTGTTTTACCTTTTAAACTCGTTGAAAATCAGTAAAAACATTGAAAGTTTGAATTAGTGTAACGCCTTTATTTTTTTTATGTATAAACATAAAATTTTGGATTTTGATTAAACAGATTATGTTTTTTAATACAGTACCCTAGATACTGACTAGTCTTTTTCAGAATTTGTGTACTGTTTATTTTACAACAT
The DNA here is from genome assembly GCA_964019185.1 of Maratus speculifer. Taxonomy (NCBI): domain Eukaryota; kingdom Metazoa; phylum Arthropoda; class Arachnida; order Araneae; family Salticidae; genus Maratus; species Maratus speculifer. The sequence continues at coordinate 212,899,912 of OZ025291.1, read as the reverse complement.
CTCTTTATTTCACTCCGTAAGTCATTGCGCGCATGATATCTTGAGAACGCATGTATGGATTTTTATGAAACTTAATGTATATAATATGTATATATGTATCTTTAAAATGAACTACTTTTAGATCAAAATCCTTTCATTAACTATAAAAAAATCAATATTTTTCTTTAAAAAAATCAAAATATTATATTTTTTAATTAATAAAACTAGTCATAACCAAAATTATTATCACTCTAAATACTCAAAAGTAGATCATTTTAAACGCACATATCTGTTTAATAACTACAGTTAATTTCATAATAATCCATACATACGTTCTCAAGATATCGTGCGCGCAATGACTTACAGAGTGAAAAAAAGAGATGTTGTAATTTCAACAATACACGAATTCTGTAAAAGACTAGTCAGTATCTAGTGGTATTATATGAAAAAACATAAACTGTTTAATCAAAAGCCAAAATTTCATGCCTATACATAAAAAAATAATGGAGATACACTAATTTAAACCTCCAATGTTTTTGTTAATTTTCAACGAATTTAAAAGGTACGAGACCCCTTAAACTACTTCACATTTTACGAAATCGATATACTTTGCTTAGGTTCACTAGAAGTTACGTCCTGTATAATAGAAAGCAGATGATATCTACAGAGACACACAAAAGATTTCGGATATTGTAATTTATCCGAAGTACAGTACACTGTTACAGCAAGATTTGAATACATTGAAAACTTCGTTATAGTATGAACGCAATTCATTTGCCATACTTGACTTGCAATTTCCAACTTGCTATACTGAGTCTTCATTTGTTTCATGTCTATCACACTTCGACTGTTTTTTTATTATTATTATTGCTTACTTTACATTGTATGGTTAATTTTGAAATTGTTTTTCCAAAACATTACCTGGGAATTACCGACACCGGTTTTATCTAATTATGAATAAAATTACTTTAGCTAGTTATTTTAAATTAAATATAATTTGATATATATAATATTTAACTTGATTTAATATGATGTGTGACTTGTTAGTTATATGCAAATTAAATATTAATTAATTTGCATAATCATTTATTACTGAGCTACTATTTTGAGCATACTGAGTTAAAAGCTATTTGAGCGACCGCCCCCTCACCGAATCCCCGCAATATTTTTTTTTAATTGCTACGCTTCTGTGTTTAGGAATCACATATTCAAGTGTAAAGAACAATATTTCCAGAAAGATATGCTATGTTTAGAATGCCGTAATATTTTCAACAAAAGAAACGAAAATATCATCTTTTTGACTTCTTTTATTAGAATCACTTAAGAAACTTCTCTGCGATGCACTTACAAATTTAAGGAGTACTTATAAAATAAAAAAAAAATTGCAGAGAAAGATGACACTAACTTTTCAGCTAGAGTTCACATTTAATATTCCAAAGGATAAAATTGAATAAGCTTTTGATATAACAAAGGAAAGTTCGGAATTGCAGCAGCGAAAATAAAATATAATCTTAACTTTTAAGCTTTTTTTCTGTTACCCCTAAAATTTAATAGAATTGTTTGACTTATATAATCACGTACTTTGATGATTAAATAAGGCGAAATTTACAATTAAATTTAGTGTCAGGAAAAAAGCATAAGTTGGCGGGTATATATAAATTATAAAACATCATTTTTCATATTCGTCAAAATAATGTTAAACTACAATACAAAGAATTATAAACCCTGCGGAAATTTAAACGTCGCGTCGCATATTTGATTACATTTTTAAAACAACAGCATTTATTCATTTTTTACCTTTCACCTTTAAATCGTAAAGTTTAAAGTTTTGATTAGTTCTTTATTTTAACAATTTTAAAATACAAAACCTTCGCAAATTGTTTTTATTAAGTAAGAGACGATTGCATCTATCAAATTTAAAATTTGTCGCATAGGAAACTGGGAAAGTGAAGCATTACGGTGGAGGCAAAAAAGATGGATATAAATGTCAAAACTACCTTTTGCATATTTAAAAGAAAAATACAGCTTAACACCAAATCGAATAGTTGTACACATTTTATGGAAATTCCATCATTATTGCAATGATATTTATCTTGTTTTCGCCGCATACCGATAAATTGCAAATCAAAATAAACAATGGAAAATAGGTTTGTAATCTTTACTCGATGAAAAATAAAGCGTGTCTTAGTCCAAGTTAGGATTTCCGTACATAACGTTATCAAAAAGTGAGATATTTTATACAGATTAATTAAAGACTAATTTTGCATAGCTTGAAATATGATCACAACATAAAAAGGTGCTGTAAATAAGAGTCCAAGTATTTATAAACTAGATGTTCCGTATTCAGAAAATGTAGCTGAAAATGCAAATGATTGCACCGACCAAATTAAAATGTACTTTAACAATTTCTCGTTATTTTATACATTTTACACAAATCTGTACGAAAACCGTGGTTCAGTTTGTAGCGAGACACAGTTTATTTTAAAGCTTCCGTACCTAAAACGGGAAAACGGACCCATTATAAGAACACTCCTGTGTCTGTCTATCTATCACAGCCGGGAACGTAGGAAGTTGGGGAAAGTAATAAAGATTATTAACCTGCATATTTAGACATTATTTAACATTCACAAATATATTTAGGACTTAGGGTGCGAGGGACTAATTAAGTTGCTTGAAAAAAAATCTTTTCTTGGAAATCGTAAATGGTATCGTGGAAATGTTTTCGTAAAACTGATTTAAAACTTGCAAAAAAATCATAGCGTTTATCCTAGGTCGCATGGATTTTCAGAAAAGCGCATTTTCCTGTTACACACAAGTTTGGATTTTCGGGCATTCAGCAGATGTGTTGACGAATGCTGAATGTACGTAAAATGTACGTGCTGAATGATCGTAGCAGAATTATAAAAATATTGTTGTTAATGATTTTCGAAAGCAATCGTCAGTAATTAGCGATAATATTGATCCTGAAGAACGCGAACGGTTTGGATATACATAATGACAGGGGCGGTGGCGCATTCTATGTACCATTCTCTTTTAAAGCCTAGAAAGCAACTTTCAATGATATATTTGTGTAACGCGATATACAATAGAAGTATAAAAACAATAAACGTCAAATTGTTAAAAACTGATTAATTTAATTGCAATTAATTACTTAAATACTTTGGGATTACCGAATTGTTTTCTTTAATAGGAGCTCTCAATACGCCTCTCGACTTCTTAAAAGTTAATAAAAACCTATTTAGAAAATCCCGGCATTGACCAAGACGGCGTTGCAACTTTGCGATTTCCTTTCAAAGCGTGCTTAGCACAATTCCAAACTTAAAATTTGAAGAAGAGTTTAGTTTAAGCTGCACTGTAAAAAAAAAGTAACTACGCTTAATTTAGTTTTATGAGATGTGAAATGAAGATTAAATATGCTTTACTTTTATTGTCAGTATAGTATTAAGTTCACAAACAAAAATTATTTAGGCTTCATATCTCTTTGAACTTTTATGGTATATCCATTCATACTTTTCTGGTACATACACAATGTAAAAGACTCTAACTTGTTTATACACATCCCTACATTGTGTAGATTTTTTAAATTTTTTATTATTCTTTTAGCCGCTATTTTTTAATGATGCTGTTAATAATTCAGATACAGAGTGTATCTGAAAAACGGACAAAATTTACGGGTGATAGGACGCAAGCTATACGAGCAAATTTTATCATAGAATGTGTGGTCGAAACACAAGCGGTGAGAAGTTAAAATATAGTTTTCCACTGTCATACTTAAGCAGTTAACACAACAAAGAGAGTACATTGATACGTCATACAATTCAAACATTTTATAAACAGGAATGTTATTAATGCATACATGCTCAAAGAAATTGCTTAAAAGCGCTGCTGTAATGTACGCTTCACACCTGCTGGATAGACACTGAAGCACATTTGTGAAGTCACCAGACATTTCTCGCATATTGCAGGCAATAACGGCAATCCTGATGATTATACTTGGAAAACGTCTAAGAGGATAGTAAGGAGAAATCTTGACAGCGCCTTATCACTTACTACGCGAAACTTAATTGCCACATCTGGCTATATAACACATATTGTGGTGTGATAAAATGATTTTGTGTTTGCGCTTGAAAAAATCTTTTTCGATCAGTATTTTGTTTATTTAGATAAAATTAAACATAATTGATTATTTACAATATATCATGAATGCTCATTATTTAAGTTAGATAAACAAAGTGGAATTAGAGTGTATTCTGAAAGCATAAGGGAATTTAACCCGACCACTTGTAAATGTTTTGTTTAAATAGAAAGTCATTGTTTTAATTAAGGTATTTCAATTAATATGTCAAAAAGTATAAACGGATTTTTTTCTATTTTTCAAGTTTCTTAAACAGAATATTATTTTACATATGTATGTCAGTTTTCAAATCCCTACATGAAATACTTTTAAAAATTACCATACTTATTGTAATCTCCTACTCGCCTATCTTTCAGACAAAATTCGGATATTTAGGTAGCCCTCTTCTGTTATAAGACATTGAAACAAGTGTCAATTGCGTTTACTTTGGATCTTTTCAAAGTTTTGCAAAAAGTTATTAATTCTTTTAATAGGTTTTTAATTATTAGCTCGGAGAATTATTAAAACTGTAAATTCGAAGTCTCATGTGCTCTCGGACCTGCCTTGGACTAAATGTTGGAAAATATAATTTCTTCAGAAATCGATCGTGAATTTTTCCAAATTACTTATGAGAGAAATAACAATTGGTGTTTCAGATCGAACTAAACTTCACTAATCAACATTTCCAAAACATTCAAAGGACATTTATTCCAGGTTTAACTAAATTAAGTACTCATTAAAATAGACTATGTAACAACTCTTTATTATACCGTTGATACGAAATGATCGTTATTTGATAATGTGACATTCTAATTTAACCATAAACTGACCTTAAAATAAACGAAATATTCTTATTTATTATTCTAATGCTCTTTTTTTTATTTTGTTTTAAAATATATTAGCTAGTAAATCGCAGCAACTAAGTGCTGCAAAACATGCAGCTGAAATATGAAAAGTTTCTAATATTCTTACAATAATGTACATTTTTGGAAAAACAACATAATATGTTTAATCTTAAAAAGGACTCTTGTAAAACACATAATAATATTATTCATTAATTTTTACAGCAAATTCTACTGAGACTTAAAAAAATAAATAAATAGTGCTATGTAAAACCTAACACTTGATACCTCGGATTATTGGATTTTTTTAATTAAAACAGAAAACAATACGTGTGAGCGTGGAACTCTAAAAGATAAGTGAATTTTTCGTAACTCATTAATTAAAAATCTTTCTGCTGAACTATTTCCACAGAGATATTTATTTAGATTAGTCTTAGTGCTAAATTGCTACTATGAAAGCTTATTATTTTATATTATTTTTTATTTCACTAATTTCATAAAAATTTTTGGCTTTATACGAGGGGTAAATTTTGGTAGCCATTACAGATCGACAGAGAGGAACATTTTTTTCATCGTTTAGAGATATTTCATTCAGTCCATTTACCAAAATCGAAATCGATTCCCTAGATTGGTTATCGTTTAATAAACCAAAGAAAAAGAAAATCTTTAAAATTTACTGATAAACTAAATCATATGCCATAAAAAAGCCAACTGCTGGTACACTGGATTGATGGATTTTTTAATTCAAACAGAAAACGGCACGTGTGAGCACAGAATTAAAGTGAATTCCCCATAGTTCATCTACTTGTATATCTATATTATAAAGGCCAAACGTATCTGAGCGTAACGCATACGTCATTTTGCGAACGGCAACTCTTTCAAATTTTTAATGAAATTTCGGCATTGCAAGTTTGGCTATTACAAATTTTTAAGCTTATAAACATCGCACATTTTCAATTTTTACTTCATCATATAGAGAAAAAAATGTACTTTTAAATGCAATTTATTTGAAAACTGTATCTTAATTCATATTTGAAACATTAATTTTTTGGCAGTTTTTAATACCGCTTTTCTAATCGTGACAACAGCTGTATACTTCATTTCTATTAAAATCAAAGGAAAAAAGGGGAAAAACTGATTACTATATCTTTATGTTGCCATTTTCCTATAAAATGGGGAAAAGAGAAGTTTAAATAAGTACCCGGTGAATTTTGATTTCATTTACAAAATTTGATTTACACTTAAAAGAATGTCAACAGTTTGATGTCTGCATCAGCTAATAGCATCAAGACATCAAGTTTTGAATCAAAGTGATCAAATTAAAATTGAATTTTTTTAAAAAGGTGAATACAGATACGAAATGTGCATTCGTAAATTTTGATATCGTGAAAATGATGTTGGATTTAGATTTCACGGTGAAAATATTCCATGACTGAGTCAAAGTTGAATAAATTATACTTTTTTTCATTTTGAAATACTAGAATATGAGCCTTAATTGATAACTTTATCATAATAACAGAGCTTTATTATTTTTTATTGCTTACATGTACGATTAAATTTTAATTTTTACAATTTCTACAATTGAGTTTAATAGTAATAATATTTTGTTAACTTTAAGTCAAATATAATTCGTTTAAGAGTTAGACATACAATAAGGTGCATTTTTTACTATAACTAATTTTGCAAGTTTTTTATAAATCAATGAAACAGTTCCTTCTTAAACATTTTCTTCCATCAAAATTTGACGGTTTCTACCTTGTATATATAAAATACAAACGGAAAATTCGTTCATTTTGCTTACTCTCTCGATTCTACTGAAGGGGTTTTGATGAAACTTACACTTTTAGATAGATATTATTTTAAGGAAGGTACAGAATACAGTACATCGTTCTACGTAGATTAGTTGTATAATTATGATGAAAAACTCTGTTATTTTGTACAAAGAGGTTACCATTGGCATAAGTTTACGATTTTGGCGACGGCATATGATTCAATCATTTCGTTAAAAATTAAAATGTGCGCATCAATTAGAAATTAAAAGATACAATTAGCTCGAAAAATAAAATGGAAAAACTATTAATGATTTTATTTAAAGTATAAAAAATGCAGTTTTAATGAAAAAAAATATATTTATAAATATATTTAATATAAATATGAGATAAATAAAATGTTTGTATGGTCTAAAAGAAGTATTTATTTTCAAAGTCAATCCATTGTACAAGATCTGGCAATTTATCCTATGTGTTGTAGCACTTGGACAATTTTTTTTTTTTTTTTTTTTTTTTTTTTTTTAACAAAGTTTTATTAAAAATTTTTTTTTTCAGTACTTTAGGATATTATATAATATTATATATTAGGATTTTGATTCTATTTTTGTCCCCAAACAGTTAGATTTTAAACGAAAAAGGCATGAATATCACATCGATCCGAACGATATTCAGAATAATGGAAATTTTTTCAGGGTACAACAATTTTTTTGATTAATTTGTTACATTCAAACGTAAAATTTATAAATAGCAAGTAATATTAGGAAAATAGAGTTACATATTTAAATCCTAATGTAATTTAATTGTAATGAAAATTTGTTTCGGCTGTTATACCTCGAGTTTGGCTGAATGGATTTTGACGATTTTGTACTGGTATATAATTTCTCATGGAAGGTTTCAGTATGTAACATAACATTATGTGTTGATTATTTATAGAAATCCGGTAAAAAGTTCTCTAATCAGATGAACTCGATTATGAAAATTTAGCCTTTTTAAAAGATTCTATGAAATGGATTTCGATGGAACTTATACTATTAGCTAGTTATTTTTCCCGGAAGAGTTTATTATCATATTGCTCTGCATAACTTGATTATCCCTTTAAGACCCGAAAAATTTTCATCATTAAATATTACATTCATCTGGTTGTTAACTCTATACAAACCCTAATAACAGATAAAAAATAATTTAAAAAAATTTCTTGCCCCCTCCCCCCCCCCTAGAGCATGAAGAGTACCCGCACGAACGTGCGAGTTGGGCTTTATCTGTGAAAGTCACACCTGCACGATTGTGCGGGTTGGGCTTTTCCTGTGAAATCATTACTTATTACATGTTTAGATTTATGCATTTTCTGGCTCTAAATGGATAGAAGAGAGAAATGCACAAATAAACCTTGCATTTTTGACAACGTGTTTTTGAACTGCTTTCGCAGTTTTCAAACCTGCACTTGCGAGGCTTTGAAATATCATCAACACGTGGGAAATTGTTGTAAGAATCATACCCTTTATCCAAGCATGGTATGGTTTTTTTTTTTTGCAGGCGGGTTATAACATTTAGATCTTTTCACAAGAGGAAAGAGAGACTTTTCAGAGACTTTTTCATTCTTTTAGTATTTTCCGAAACTGCCTTGGAGGTAGAACTTTGGGAGATGAATTCAGGGGACTTTGAATAGGAAGAATGATCCAAAATTTCATTTTTTCTTCACCGAGCCCATCTGAACTTGACTGTCCTTCTAATAAATCTGCTTCAAATGTTTTGTCCGTAACGTCGTCATCATCCGAGAGATCACTAAATTCAGAATCTGATTTATTCATCAATTGAAATATTTCTTCTTGAGTGAGACTTCTTTTCCGTTTAGACATCTGAAAAAGTATTTTATTTTGCTTTATTAAAAGTTAACAAAGTACTGCATAAAAACTAGAAAAAGTATTTGAAAATTTTATTAATTAAAAAGAAAAAAAATATAAATTAGTTTAAAAAACGGGGGGGGGGGGTATCTATGGCAACACCCAAGAAAATAATATAGTATTTATTATGTAACAGCATACTTCGTTTTATTTTGGCTGTCATCAAAATTGTCGAAACAGAAAACAAAATGAACATTGAAAAACACTTACCATTACAGTAGCACTAACTAACGTAACGGCCAAGTTGCATGATCGTGCGGGTGACGAAATCTTGAGTTCTAAGAGGAAAATAAATAGTGTATAATTAATGTTTTTTATTACATTACACTTATTTAGACATTAAAGCAAAAATATTTATCTAAGCAATTAAAAATGTATTCATAATTACCTTTTTACGACAGATAAAATGATGAGCTATATCCGTTGCTTGTAAACAAAGCTAGACATGCCACCTGAAAGTAAAACATGGACTGCTACCGCCATTTGTTGATAAAAAAAGATACTTTACTCTTTCTGCTAACCAGAACGATCGTTCGATTTGGGTTTATATTAAATACGACTGTTTTAGAAACAAAAATTTAAATGAATGTCTAACCCGCACAATCGTGCGAGCTGGGTCTTAAAGGGTTTTTTAGTCATAGAGAAGGGGGGGGGGATTCTGCAATCAGGTAACCCATTTTATCAAATATTAGTCTTTAAATAGTTCTAGTAAACGGTTTTTGAAGGGAACGGCACTGTTAATTTGTTAATTTTCAAAAATAGTTTTTAATATATAGTATATTGTTCTACATTGTTTATTCATAAAGCAATTCCTGACTCATACTTGACGCCGAACTTGGCTATTATTTAACAGTGTAAGGCGTCAAGGTGATATATGTTTAGATCATCACTACTTCCTTACAAAATTTTTCGTTTTAGATTTCTCGGTACAGGCGTCATATACGCACCAAGTTGGCGTAATTGCAACTAATTGGCGATATTATGCCTCACATAGTATCTAGGTTATTTTGTTTAAAAAAATTATTTAAAAAAAGAAACAACAGTTCATGCAATAAAAAACAATTCCAAATAATAAACTTAATAATAAATCACAATAATTTATAAATATTTACGCTTAAAACAGTAATCAAAACAAAATTTTTTGCCAATAAATCGCAGTAACAATGGTGCGTTATGACGCCTGTCCCCATTTCTCTAAAAAATGTCTTAGAAACCCACTATGTGGAAATGATTTTCCATTCATTTATGTTATCCCGGCGCATTCCTCGCCAATAGCATTTTGTTCCTGGCAGTATCAGATTTATTTTTAGCATAGGCAAACTAGAAATATTACTTTATTGATGAAATAAATTGTTTTGGTTTATAGTGTTATTTCTGATTTGCATTTTTTCGTCTTTTTAATGAAATGTGTGAAATTTATGTATTTTAGATGCTTGCAATATGTGTATTTTACAAGCATGTATTTTAAATAAAATGAGTGAAATGTTTATATTTTAAATGAAACGAGTTTAATAAAAACCATGGCGATCAGAACAATATTTGGCGATTTATCGCATACGCACGAATAACATAACGCTTTACCATGCAATTGTTATGGCAAACTATCACTAAAATATTTAAAGATAGAAAACCTGTCGCTACTTGTCCACCCAGTTGTTCAGGCTGCTTTTTTCTCCTTGTTTGCTTTTCTTTAGGCGGGATCGTTCCCGTAACGGGTATATAAGCCTTTGTCTCTCTGTCTTTTTGCTCAGTTTTGCTTTTTCCAGCTCGCTGAGTTTTGCACTGATGAAGAATCTCGATAGTAGATTAGCTGCTTGCTACCTTCTCATACTTTATTTGTGCATTTATAATCGTTGGTTTTCTATCTTTAAACATTTTTGCACAAATGCTTTATTTGCTATTTTAATATCACTAAAATAATTTATAAAATATATTGGTGCCCTCCTCCCCGGAAAAGAACCGTTCCGAAAACAGAAAATAATGACAGATATATTAAATATCATGATACTATTTCGTAGATGCTTAAGCTAAAATATTGTGACAGTGAGAGATGCATTTACATCAAGCTGTAACCACCTATTCTGATTGGAAAGTATATGCATTATAAAATAGGCTTATGTTAGCAAGCGTGATTTGACACATGCTTAACTTATAAAAGGATTATATTGGATTTATGTCTTTAAAGAAGTCTTATTTTATACTCGAATCTACAGCAAGTTCGTGTGATTTTGAGCATTTTTTTCTTTTGCCTATCTTACTGTGTGTTTTCTGTTTAAATCAACATTTTGTCAAAATGTATGCAAATGCACCATTTATTACAATCATGAATGTACAAAATATTTTTATTAGAAATCACGCCAAACATTATGATTCTTTTTTTATTGAAAGCTAACCTATTCTTTTATTTTAATAAATATTATTTAATCGTAACCTTGCAAACTTGGCGAAATTGATCGACCGAATAATTAAATGGTACCAGAAAAGATTATCTTCAGCGTGATCGAAGCCATGGGTGAAAGCTAGTTTATCATATATTTTCCTGCTAAACTATTGCCATAAAATTATTTATTTAGATTAATCTTAGTGCTAAATCGCTAATATAAAGTCTTATTACTTTTTTTTCTTTCACTATTTTCATACAAATTTTTAGCCTTGTACGCAGGGTAAATTTCAGTAGCTATTGCAGACCGACAGAACGAAATTAAAAAATATATATGTTTAGAGATATTTTACTCAGTATATTTACCGAAATAGAAATCGATTCCCTAAATCAGTTATTGTTTACTAAGCCAAATAAAAAGAAAATCTTGAAAATTTACAGATTAACTAAAATATGCTGTTTCATTTATAAATATTTCACTTTTCTTATCTCTTAAAATAACGTTAGAAAAAACGCATTTCAAAAGTTGTGAAATGTAGAAATATTTCATAAGGTCATGAATTCTTCAAAAGTCCGTCTCATTGCAGTTGTAACTAATATATACTTTTTAATGTCATAGAAATTTTTCAAGAAGAACTTTATCTTGTTCCACTTAGTAAAAAAAATTGAAAATTCTCAGCGCAATCCTCTCACATTTCATCGTATTGACATTTTGTAATTCAACTTGAAAAATTGATGTTCAAGAAAATGTTTCTGAGATTTCCAGAATGCAATGTACTAGAAAATTTTGTTAAAGTTAGAAAAGCTGACGATAGTTATTTTGTAGAGCCATGAAATTTAAATCAAGACACGTATTTCATCAAATGAAAAGTTTGGATTGTATCTTCTTTTATCTGTCTTTAGTTTGAAAACACAAATTAAATAACTGATGAAAGAAAAGGATCCTTTGAGATTTTTATGTTTCATTTGTCTTTCTGCAGTTTGGATAAAAAACTATTACATGCATTTCAATAAAAACTACAATAAAATATTTTGTAAATATTTTAGCGTGTTTATCGAGTATCTTATTATTTCGTATAACAGATTTCATTAGTATTTGTGTTTTAATAACAATAGAATGTTCGTAAACTAGCAATAAAAAGGAAAACGTACAGTGAAGCATTTGGATAAATTTAACTAACTCATTTATCTTCAATGACGAATAAACTCAAACTTGAACCCAACAACGACACAGTCAAACAAGTATTAACTCTAATAAATTAACATGCACAATTAAATTTAAAAAAAACCTTGTATCAAAAACACTATATGAAGTTTATGACGCAGTGTAAAAACTTGTATCGATAGATCTTTATTTGAAGCACAATCTAATACACTAACCTTCCTCTTAAGCGGCCTCCTCTTATCCGGAATTCCCGTTTAATCGGCCAGCATTTTTCTCCCAACATCAGGCAAAATTTCAGAAAGATAACACCGATTTTAAATAGATACGTGTTGAACTCAGAGTGTGCCCAAGAGAAACACCCCTCCCCCCTCCCGCCTTTCGGAGCATCAAAATGTCGTCCCGGAATATTCTGGATATTGGGTTTTTAATGGTCAAAATTGCAAGCCCTCCCTCTCCTTTGCAAATCTATAATGTCTGATCTATCTTCAAACTGTTTTGTACAAACATTTAAAAAGCTTGAGGGATGCGAAGAGATTAACATAGAAGATGTACAAGAGTGGTTTGAATTTGACAAAAATCTTAACATTGAAACATATATGATGATGATATAATTAGGACTGTAACTTATGTTTTTCGACACTAAGAGGATACTGGTGATAATCCAGTTGAAGATGATTGCTTAAATTCTTCATATGAATGGGATAAAAGCACAAGAGTTGTCGTTACGCTATGTAAAGCAGCAGCTATTAACTTCCTTGGTTAAACTTATAATGTTAAAAAGATGAAGAGCTATGCTGCAAAATGTCGAGCCCCTTCCCTTAATAAAGTCATTGATTTCTTTATGGTTGATTAACTTAAATTGACCGGGGCATGTGTTACATAGTATCACTAAAGGTTCCACTGTCTAGAAAATAGACTTGAGCACTTCAGGCCCTGATTCTTGATGAACTTTATGCCGTGGATTTTAGTTTAATATATCCAGAAAAATTCATATTTTTGACAGCGTAGCATCAATAAACAATTTTGCATACACTTAGAATAAGCTATGATACCGATCTCTATTTTAATAAAGTCATTCATTTCATTACTTTTGATATTAAAGAATCCGAGCAGAAGCATCTGTTACGTAATGAAATTTAAATTTGGAGAAACTTGAAATATCTTTCTTTAGGAATTTTTCTTTCTTTATTTTTTATGGTAACATATGCTGAAAATTGTAATGTACATGTTATTAAGCTTTCTATAATAAACTTTGTGTGATTTAACTAATTAAATGTAAAAGTGACTTATGTTTCTAAGCATAAGCAAAATATCAGTATCTTAGTTTTAGTAGATGATAGATTACCCTGAATCTTCTTCATTTATAAGATAAAACAATTGTTAGGAAAATGTGACAATACACGTTCTTCAACTAATTTTTAAATTAAAAAACGTCAATAATAAAAATTTTATAATAATGCAAACGTGCACGATTCTTCATTAAATTCATTCAATTCAAGACATCCCTATTCAATGGAGAAAAAATGCTAAAAATGAAATAAACTGCTCAGGACTGTTTACATTCTATCTTTGACACTATTTTTTGAGAAACAATTTTATACAAATAAACCCTAAGCAAATTTAACATAATTCAAATATGTAATTCTCTAAACCACATGTAGGAAGAACAGCTTTAAACATCATTTCTTTCACTTTAATTGTAGTGTTTAAAATTTGCTATTTTTTATTTTATTTAGAAATTTCCTGCTTGGAATTTCATTTATATTAATTGAATATTATTAAATAGCTTCAAGATATATCACTATCAGGAATCATAAAGGGAAATAAATACACCAATACACAGGGCTGTTCTTTTTCAAAGAAAATCATTTATTATATCATTTATCCTTCTAAAAAACACTGTAGTCTAAATATGTTGATTATCATAAATTTTAAAATTTCAATATTTTATATCTTAATCTAAAATATTAAAATACAGAATTCCCTCAATTAGTACGGTTAATGATTTTCGGAATACTATTGTAATAATCGAACTGTACAAATAACGGTAAAAACTGCAATAAATCTACAAGCAACTTTCTCAAAATCCTATATACATAAAAAGACAATGTAATAATGTACTATAATATATTTTATTAATATTATTATTATTAGAAAAATATATTACAGACTTACTTGAAATTAAAAAAAAGTTTATCTATTTTTAAGAATTTTGCTGATGAAAAATGCGAGCTAATATAAGTGACCAAAAAAATTAAATTCAATTTTAATTTCAGTTCTACATTGCTACAATTCTAAAGGTTATTTATATTTTCTTACATACCATTAAGTTATTTTTTTAGAAATTACATAATTTGATTTGAAATATCTTCTAATAGAATTGTATTACATTAAACTTATATGCATATTAATGAACTTAAGCAAAAACTTATCAGTTGCCAGTTATACAGTTTTTTCTGTTTTACAATACATCTTGTGGAAACACAGAATTTTACTTTCTAATTCGCAGTACATTGGAATAATTGGATGAACGCATGGGTTTATAGTTACTAAACGCTATCTTAAGACTTATCATTTTTGAAAATATTCTTAAAACTATTTAATGTAATTTCTGACTTAGTCATTTTCAATTTAGTAATTCTAATCCTTATTGTTCATTTTTATTTGAAATTGATTATTTAAATTCCTCCCCCCCCCCTTTATTTTTGAATTGCAACTCCATACATTCGTTTTAATGTTCCATATATAAACACTAATTTGAAATAAGTATCAAATTGTAAGGAAAACATGTTTGCATTTCGTGACTCAAGTCATAGGGCCAAATAACACTATTCAAAATAGAACAAACCAGAGCGTATCCGGTAAAGTTTGAGGGAAACGTTGACCTTGCGGAATTGCGTGCGTTTTCCAGATGACGAACTTGAAATAAATTCGGTAGGACAAGACGTCTTATTTTGTGGGAAGTTTCTTGTTTCGCCTGCTTTTTTGTTTATGTACAGATCAACGGACCGTTTGAGTCCAAAGGGTCATCTGACAGCTATATAAGAGCTTATTTCGCATTGAAGACGATTTTTTTTCTCTCAACTAAATGTAAAAAGTGCCTGAAATGGAAATGCAGATTACAGTGCAAATGAAAAAATGAATTTCTTAATTAGGAAGTTCTGGTTATTTGAGCAGGTATGTATCATATTACTCATTATGTTAGTGGTTCAGAAATCTTTATGCCTGGCGAATTTCTTTTAATATTACATGTATCTGACATAACTTTTATTTTTGCTTATTTGTAAGCATTACAAATAGGTGAATGGAAATAGAGAAAACAATCAATGTATAAAAAGAATTATAAATTTTGTTTTAAATTTAATGAAAACTTTGCATGTATTTTTTTACGATATATACATTTTTGTAGTTTTATATACATTTTGAAAGTTTCTAAGAGTTGAGATTATAATAGTATTTTTATATTTTGTTTCTAATTCAGTCAGTTGTGAAACAAATATTTTACTAATACATTTATTTTACAGCATTATAGTTTGGTGTCACTTTTAAGCCACGCAAATCGAACGCATACCGCCTGGAAACTGTTCAGGATTCCCTCCCCCCTCTAAAATGTACACTCTTTCGCCACCTTGACAAAGACAGCACAAAAGTATTGAATATCGTAGAAATTTTCCAATTTAATGTGTATTTTGATTCTTCCAGAAGTAAAGCGCATTCAAATATTTTCGTATTTTGGTTTTTTTAGGCATATTAATAAAACATTTTTTAATGCTATTATATGCATGACATTATAGTGCTATTGTATATTTTAATAATCATTTCATTTAAAAACTCTAAATAACATAAAATTTAAATGTATATATATTTACATTTAAATTTATGCTATTTATGTTTTTTTTAAGTTCTTGAATTTTAAAATGAAACACATATCAAAATATACAATAGCACCACTATGTCATTTATAATTTTTTTTTTTTTTTTTACTTTTTTTAATTATTTAATAAAGGTATTTACAAGCAATTTAGTCAAATATTCAAATCCAAATAAAAAGAATTTTTAAACTATAAAAGTATTCAGAATTATGTAAAAAATTTATCAATAATATACTTGTGTTACTTAAATTATAAAAGAAATGTAATTGATAAGAAATATAGTACTTTTTTGTATCCTGAGCTTTGCGAATTCATCAAATATTTGCCCATTCTAATTCCTTATTGCCAGATAGTTGAAATTCCTTATTCAAATATGTACCTAAATTTTTAAAAAAATATTTTGATCTTTATTCAATGTGAAAGTTTCATGATTAAATAAAACAAGTGTTACTAGCTCGAAAAATATTAGATATTTTGAATAAAATAATATTTTTTTTAATTCTGATGAAACTATGAAACTACTTGGTTATTAATAGATTCAATCACAAAAGTTTCATAAATACTAGCTCAAATACTTAAATTTAGTGTATGTCTAATCAGCATTAATTCAGTGCAAGATTTTACTTTCTAAAAAAAATTATCTTTTGAAAAATGTGCGTCTGATATGTGATTTTAACTTGAAAATTATGAAAATGATATATTACTTTGCAAGGTATAATATATTAAATAGGTACTATAGGTATTATATTAAATAACAATGAGCACACTGATCATTATGCTACAAAAATCGGCGTAAAAACTTTGAAAATTTTTGGGTATCTGTTTTTTTTTTTTTCTTGTGTGTGTGTGTGTGCCTGTATTAAAAGCTTTGGTCGGAATATCCAAAAGCATATTTTTTAAAAACTTTACACTGATATTTTGTATAAAATAATATTTTCCCATTTTGGTGAAACTACAAAACTACATTCATAAAGAATTTGGTTATTAAAAAATTCAATCACAAAAATTTTAAAAATAGTTGTAAAAATGTTTAAATTTATCGTATCTCCGTACAGTCTTAATTCAGTATAAGATTTTACTACTTTCTAAAAAAATAATAATAATAAAAAAAAAAAAAATTAAGTGTGCTATGTCTGATATGTCATTTTCACCTATAAAATATAAAAATGAGATGTGACTTTGCACGTACAGTTCTGGATTAAATAACAATTTGCACATCGATTACTATGCCACCAAAATCGGCATGAAAATTTTGTAGATGTTTGGGTATATTAAACGGGTTTTGTGTGTGTGTGAGAGAGAGAGAGAGCTAAAACCCTTTGTTTGAACAATCAGAAGCGCATATTTCATAAAATTTTGCACTAAATTTTCCTAACATAAACAGTTTTTTTTATTCTGGGTGTTTCAGGAAAATTCAAAAACCACAATTAATAATGTTGATATTTTTTGAGAATGTTTTTGCCAGAGTAAAAAAATTATATTGAAAATTATATTAAAAAAATTACATGGAATTAACTTATAAAAATCCAGCTATAAATTAATAAATTCTATCTTCTTTTCAGAATTTCGTTGTAAACGATATTCATTAGCTATTTTGTGTTGTACTGAAAGAAAATTAATTATAATTATGATAGAAGAGTTTTGCATGCTACAGTCAGCACATGTTAAATATTTTTATCAAAAAATTTTCGGAAATTTTAATGCCTTGAATAGGAGCATATAACATAAAAAGTCAACAAAACATTATCTTCTCTTCTCCTTAATTGCTGTACCTAAGGGAAATTTACTCAAGTTATAATAAAATTTACGTCACCTACACATCACTTTTCGAATAATTAACAGTAAAAGCTTTTAATCTATAAACCTTGAAAAAAGCTGATTAAAACAACTTTACTGCAAATGATTTTTTATTAAATTATCAATAATGACATTTTTTGTAGAGACGTTTTCGCCCTTTATGGAAGTTTAATCTAAAACTATCAAAACTTTGAATAGAAATTAATGAAACGTGAATTATTCACGCTTTTGGGCATCTACTAAATTAAGTTTTTCTTGAGATGATTGTTTTATAATAAAAATTGAGTTTTAATGGTGCAAATAATTATATTTATCCCTGTTAAGTCAATATAACTGCTATTCTTTACTTTTTATGTTAAAGATCATATTAAATTTTTCATAGATTTAGCAAGCTTTGAACTATATATTCTTTTTGTGATCTTGAAATGCAAAACTTAATTACATTTCAACATCAAATACTTTTTTAATTCAACAAGTTTCAAATAAGATCTTTACAATCCATAGCTCATTCAATGTAAATTGATTAAACCTTGAAATTATGCATGTAACAGATTATAATACATATTATTAATGCATATCTGCATTATGAAATTCTTTAATTTGTAATTTCTAAAACAAAATTTTCTTCATACGAAATGTTTAATATTGAAATATATATATATATATGAAAAAAAAAATTGTCATTTTACCTTAAAAAATTATTCCAAGTTGATTTAATATCTACATTTTACTTATGCCTATTAGTAATCTAAGCATATCAGTTACGTTTTAATCCCATGCATTTAATAAACACATTCTTTTATTTCTTTTTCTAAAAAACAAAGCTTGTCAAAAGCAACACTCTTCCTAAAAACCCACTAAATTATTTTAATTTTTCATGATTTGAGACATTTGATATTTGTTACCATTTTTTTTTAATTAAAAAAAATAATGTATACCCCAGCATTCATTGCAGCTGTCTGGTATGGCCTTATTCATCGAAATCATTCCTTCAGTCTATTTCGAAACATTTTCCCTATTGCGCCTTTCTCTCACTCCCCAATGATTGAGAAACCGCGTACATACCTCCGTGAAAGTCGCCTCTCAAAATATATGGTTTGTCTGAAAATGATTTGGGGGTCTGTTTTCCTATCTTTCACAGTATGAGACATATCACAGTGTTTTAGAGTCTAGATTTTGCACGTTTTTTGATCTGTTTAAATGATTCACGTTACCGAAAGGAGTTTGTTGACAATTGTTGATGTGCGCCTCTCGTCATTCTACATCATAATTCTGGTGTTAAGACATAATAAGGCTGTATATGGGTCCAAACTTTAACAACTGAGTGGATTTGTTATCTTCTATTTGAGATATAATTTCAACACAAATTGTTTATTTTTAAGGAAAAAAAATCTCAAATGGAATTGCAACATTATTTTCACTATGATCTTTAAGCTCAACTACAATTTGGTAACTATACCAATTCATCCTCTGCCATGAAATGCTATTCTACGTATTTTCAACATAATTACACATGTTTGAAAAAATTATATCAGTAGTCCAATAGAATGAATGCTTGTGGTCCAAATTGTATCATATATATAGTTCTAGTCCCATTTTGTTTATTAAAATATATGAACAGTAGGGAGGAATTAAAAAACGAAGTTTCGAATTTTACATTCTAATATAGAAATCCCTTTTCTTTTTTAACTGCACAATATATATATATATTCTTTGAATTTTAAAGTGATTTTTCTGGTTCCTTTTTTCTGGCGCCTGATTTTCACTAAAAATAGAATAAATCCCAATACAACATTAAAAATATTTTAAGCTTATTAATAAATTTATATTTTTCCAAATTTAAGTAATGAATCGTTAGTGGCATGTAATAAACAGTCTAATATAGTTTGAATGTCGTGGAAAAGATGGTTCCCCTTTATTTAAACTTGTTGAAAGTCAGCGCAGTGGTTGGTGGCTTTCATCGTCTGTTTTATTGTCTGTGAGCCATAAACAGTTTGCTCAAGTTAGCGAGGAATTCTGTTTCTGTATTACCAGCTTCGTCGATTATTTTTCAATAAACAGCAAGAGTCAAATGTTACATTGTCTACAAACGTGCCTAAAACTAGAAACTTAATAATGTGTCTTGTCTTTCGTGAACCAAAACAATTTACATTAGACTGTCGTCCTCTGCTAATATATGAAAATCTTATGAAACATTACTTATGGATTCAATTTAATTAAATCTGACAGTTGGAATCTGGAACGCACAACTTCTGATATATCCATTCAGTTAATATAAGTATGTCATTGTGAGCTTCAATTCCAATGATTTCTGATACACGAATCTTAAAAATGACGAGACTATCATGAGAGAAGCCAAAATTGATAAATAAATGTTATTGTTGTGTTTTTATCTTTTGACTATTTATTTTTATGTATTTTACCGCTGAATACGAAAATGGCATTTAATTTTAATAAACGCGTCAAGATTTTTCTCAAAAAGTAGATTTCAAAGCTGAAAACTTTAAAGTTTAAAGTTTGAAGCTTCGCCCTATCTTATATGATCCCAGAGTTTTATAGCCGTAAGAGTATAAGCTAAAAATAGAATAAATTATTGTATTAAATAAAAGTAAATAAAACTAGTTGATGGAGGCCACCATAACACTTTCCCAACATGGATATGCAAACATAATATCTGAAAATAAAATATGTGTAAACTATTTATAAAATGCATTGCAATTCCAAAACAAAATTTAAACGCATATTTAAACATTTTAAACGCACATAGTAATGGTCCATTTATGAATTGCTGATGAGCCAATTTCAACAAATTATATAAAACACCAAACTACTCAAGTAGTATATAATTACGTAAAAGAAACATCTTTATAACTCTAAAAATAATAATCATATTAACTAAAAGTTTACTGCGTTAGATTAAGCGTCTCATTTTCAATTAAAATATATATTTAAACTGAAATTTGAATGAAATACAAGGTCATGAAAAATCGAAGAATGTGGAAAACAAGATTGCAAATTTCTCGGCAACTAATAATCCAATAGACTTAATTTTTTATGCAAAATTTATGTTATTTTATTGCCTTTTACGTCCACTCTTTAAAATAAAGAATTTCAAAAAAAATTATATACCTTTCATTAGAACGAATTTTCCGAGAGTCCGAAAAAAATAGTTCGAGATAATCGAGGTTACTGGTATTAAATAGGCCTTGTCCCATTATTACGTTCTAAGTAAATGCAAGTTTTAAGTCTCTATCTCAATTTGTTCGGGAGTTAGATCGTTTACAGACGCACGGACAGACAGACACACAAACGGACGGACGTCATTTTTTTTTTCTCAAAATATGTTTTTTGGAATCTGCAGTATCTGAAACGTGTAAATCCGTCAAAAAAATTTTGATTATCAAAACGATTGCAAGACTTACCCTATGCTATCTAGTAAAAAAGATTTCAAGACTCATCTATGCTACGAAGTAAAAAAGATTTATTTGCTTTGTATTATCACATTTTCGCTGAACTTTTTATCTTTGATATTTACAATTAGCAAAAATTTTTAACGTAATGGTTAAAAATGAAGCTTATTTTCTAATTCAGTATTAAAAAGTACATAAAAATCCATTAAAAATAATAATTTTCTCTATTTTACAGTATCAGATTTTTTTTTAACTTTAAAATATATAATTTGCAAAAAAAAAAAAAAAAAAAAAAAAAAAAAAAAAGTTACATGGTGATTAAAATTAATGGTAATTTTTGGATTCTGCTCTAAAAAATATATAAAAACTAAACAAAATATTTAAAAAACCGCTGATTTTTGTTATATAATCTAAAACAATTTTATAAAGTTGTTGTCGGTAACCTAATCGAATTTTTTGCGTTATCCAGTAAAATGAATATAAATGGTAACCACCAAAAATCATATAAATATAAGAATATCATTGAAATTACATCAATATGTAAAATTTGACCTTGTTCGGATATTTGAAAGTGAATTAATGTTCGATCAAAAATTTTGAACTGGAAAGATCTGCTTACGATTATTACAAATTAAAAGCATAATTTTGTTTAAAGAAATCGTGAAAAGAAATAGCCTCAAAATCTCAAAAATAAAACATAAGTTAAAATAAATTACCTTAACCAGTCTGAATCTTTATTAAAAGTTAACTCAATACTAATGCTTGTACGATTTCTTTAAAAAAGCTTTCGCTCTAAACGACAAGCGAAAGCGTGAAATGATTTTTAATATTTTAAGCACTTAAAATATCATAAACTACAGGGTGGTCATAAAAAAACTTTACCGATATATGGAGCTCTAGCGGCCAGTCCGTTCAACCGATCGAGGTGAAATTTCAGATATAGCTGTTCAAAGGTACGAACTCGAGATTCTGATAACGGCAACAAAATGGCGCTCACGGTTACGGTTATAGTTACAGAGACTCGAAATTTTCCAATATCAACACCCATTTTTTTTTCATCGCAAAATGCTCAGCGCATGCGTAAACCTTAAAAAACGTTGGAACGGTATGGTTATTGCAATAAACGGACGCCTTATGCTCGCACAAAATCAGCTCTACGAATGGCCCCAAAAAAACACGATCAAGGCGCACGTAGAAAATTTGAATATGACAAAGACAAAATACCAATCACGGAACATCGTTTGACAGATAGTCAGCATAGAAAATGGATAAAAAGTAGGATGGGAATGATAGTTCTTTAGTCGGCAGATATCACATGCCAACCAAATGACTTCCTTCGTGGTGAGTTCGTAAAACTATTATCAAAATGAGATGAATTCTGTGAAAACCTGACGCGTTTACAGTCGAAGACATCGCCAAATACGTGGCCTATGCATTTCACAAGCTCTTCGTGATTTAGTAATGAAATTCGAAGAAATTGGCTGCACCTGTGATAGCCTGCGATCCAGACGACCAATTGTTCCTGAGGATACTGTTATGGAAGTGCCAGATGACGCATGCAAATTAAAAAAAAGGTGCATTTCGTGTATTTGATATACCAAAATCAATGGTCTTAAAGTTACTGCGCTCTGTAATCTGTATGTTTCTTCACCGATACCAAAGCGCCCAGATGTTGGAAGTGAGAAACCATAGACAGCATATAGACTTTGTTAATGAATTTCTTCTCCAATATGATGGAGATAACGACCGACCTCTTCGCATATTATGAACGGACGAGGTATATTTCACCTTGACTGGTAACGTCAATGGCTTCCGCGATCCCCCGACCTCACTCCAATGGATTTCAAGTTCTCGGGATATCTAAAATCTAGAGTGTACATGTGCAATCCGCAAACTTTTCCGGATTTGAAAGATTCTATCAAACGTGAGATTGCAAACATCCCTCATGCGATGTAACGTTCGGCTGTATTGCCCACAGTCCCTACCATGCAATGTGTAATTGCCTGTGATGGCACCCATGTGGAAAATAACTAATCAAAATAAAAGTCTTCTCCGATCTGTGTTGCAACCAGAGATTAGTGTACTGACTCTGTGTCATATGCAAATTTAGTACTTGCGCCCCAGTCGTGATTTTTTATGGGGGGATTCGCAGAACAGTTTTTTGTGCGTTCATAACGTGTCCGTTTTTTGCTATACACATACTGTTCCAACGCTCTCTAGAGTTTTCGCATGCGCTGAGCATTTTGCAATGAAAAACTGGGTGTTGCCATTGGAAAATTTCGAGTTTCTGTAACTATAACTGTAACCGTGAGCGCCATTTTGTTTCCGTTCAGAGAATCTCGAGCTCATACCTCTGAATAGCTATATCTGAAATTTCACCTCGATCGGTTGAATGGACTGGCCACTAGAGCTCCATATATAGGCAAAGTTCTTTTTATGACCACCCTGTACTTTAAGTACTTTAAATTCATCAAAGCATGGCGAAACTCATCTGTGTTCAGATAAAGAAGAACGATATAAATATAATAACCGGTCTATTTTAGCGTTAGATGAATGACGCTTCTTTTTTTTTTGGTCTAACTTTGTAGCATAACAGGAAATTTGTACTAAATATCACTTATGTGACCGGGGGACCGTATAAAAATTAAGGGCCATTATTTTGAAAATCAGACAAAGTGTGATAGTTGTATTTTTTGATTTGCTTGATTTTTTATACGTTGAAGCAGATCATATTTAATGAATAATGTGCAGTTTTGAAGCCCTGAAAAAATTTCCTTTTCTCTATAGAAGATGTCAAAGTACAAGGTTCTGAATGCCATTTTCACGAAAAATAAAATTCCAGCATGTTTGCAGGGATGTTGTTACTTGCATCTCTGGCAAGTAACAACATCCCAAAATTCTTTTGGCATACACTGTTAGTATAATACTATCTGCTTATTAAAATTTATTTGTTTCCTTGGGGCATTGTTACTTTACATTGTTATGTTGCCACAAAGTATAGTCAAAATGACGTTTTTGTTCATTTTCTGCACGTTCTATATAATATCTTATTTAAGTAATAGTATCCCGAACTTTTCTTTATAGAATATGAAAGTGCACTAATAGTACAAACTAGATAATTTAGTACTGTGCGGATATATTGTTCCTGTTAATAGATATAACTTGTTAAATATTCAAAATTTTCAAAATCTGCAACAACAAGTAGTGTTATTTCAAAAAAGCGCGCACAATTGGATGAAAAAAAAATGTATCACGTTATAGTTGAACAAATGTACAAAAACATGGAAAATATCACGAGGCCCCACTTCTTTTTCTTTTCTATTTTTTGTACATTTGTTCAACTATTGCTTGATATATTTTTTTCATTCCACTGTGCCGCTTTTTGGAAATGGCACTATTTTAAATGTTGCAGATTTTAAAATTTTTGAACATTTAACAGGTTATATCTACTAACAGGAAAGTTATCTCCGCACAGTACTATATTATTTAGCTTTTCCTAATGGTGCACTTTCATATGCTCTAAGAAAAGTTTGGGGCACTATTGCTTAAATAAGATATTAAGAGCGGAAAATGGACTATACTTTGTGGCAACATAACAATGTAAAGTAACAATGCGCCAAAGAAAAAATAAATTTTAATGAGCAAGTAGTGTTATACTAACAGCTTATGCCAAAAGAATTTTGGAATGTTGTTGTTTGCCAGAAATATAGCCCTCCGAGCGTATTGGAAAATCAGTTTTCATGAAAATAGCATTCACAATCTTGAACTTTAACATTTTTTATAGGGAAGAGGAAATTTTTTCAGGGCTTCAAAATTGCTGATTATTCATTAAATATGATTTACTTCGACATAAAAAAAATATCAAGGCAATTAAAAAATACAACTATCAAAACACCGCTTTTTTGTCTAAATTTCAAAATAATGGCTACTAAATATCGTATTTTTTCTTTTTTTAATGTTTTTATTGATCCAAATCATTTTAAAAATACCTCTTTGCATCATTCAAAATATTTTCCTAATTGAAACATGTGTCTGTAACTAAACATTTAGGAATTAGCCATTAGACATCTTTGAAAGTAGACATCCTGTATGCAGGTACTTTCCTGCCAAAATTTATAGCTTTGCTTTTTCGGTCTTTTCAGAACATAGTGAAGAGTTGGACAGACAAATTACTTCCTTGTTGCTACAGGTTTGAATTTGAGCTGATTAGTGTGTCACTGTATATGCAATAAAAATTTTAAATAAACTTCTGATTTCATTAAAATATTTTTCTGTTGAAGAGAGAAAAATAGGTGAAATTCGTATTATAAACATGTTAAGATATTATTAAAAGGCAGTGAACATTTAGATACTATAATGTTTGAAAAAAATTGAGGGCGAATTTTTTTTAATATTACATATATATATATATATATATATATATATATATATATATATATATACAGGGTGTTTCAAAAATGAGCGGTATATTTGAAAAATCAATAAAAAATAAACGGGCAGCGATAGAAATACAACGTTTGTTGCAAAATGCTTCGGACAGCAGTAAATTTTGAGGCAGATAAATTTTCGAAATTAGTTACAATTATCAACAACAGATGGCGCTGCAGGCGATTTTATTGCCGTTATATTATTGCTGCACATGTTGAATATGTGGAAAATATCGTATTTTAGATATTTTCAGACTGCAGCGCGATCGTTTTTGTACTGCAGCGCATTGTTGAAAATTTTAACTAATTTCGTAAGTTTGTCTGCCTGAAAATTTACTGTTGTGCCAAGCATATTGCAACAAACGGTGTATTTCTAGCCGGTGTATTGCCCGTTTAGTTTTTATTGATTTTTTAAATATACTGGTCATTTTTGAAACACCCTCTATATATATATATATATATATATATACATATATATATATATATATATATATATATATATATATATATATATATATATATATATATAATGCACTTGAGGACTTGTATCAGAAAAAATTCAATTTAGTTAAAAAATATTTATCATCATTGTTGAAACGTTTGTTAAAGTAGGATACAACGGAACAGTACTCTCGTAAAATTTCTGGAGTTGCTCTAAGAAACATTTCCGAACAGCCTTCTATACGACAGCGTTCAACAGTAAGAATTTTTCCGGAAAAATTTCTACAGCTCACGAACTCAGTGAAATTACAAGGTAAAAGATCCGAATGATAGACAAGGAGAATTGGTCATTCTAAAAATCCCAGTTGAATTTTATAACAAGATCTTCGCTTGCACTATCTACGTGTGGACGATCATTTCCAAATAGGAGCAAATTTAGCATTCAAGGAAAATTTTAATGTCATGTCGACTTCAATGCTGTCAAAATTTATCTATTACTTCTGCATCAATTATGATTCTGCGTTTCATGAAGCCAACAAAAATTGGCGTTAGACAAACGAAGACTAGAGGCATATTCTTGATTGACTGTGATCATTGCGTTTAAATGCACTAAAATGTTTAAATTGTTTTAGGGAGTAAAATGAAGAATTAAATAATAATGAAATAAATAACGAAATAGAACAATGAAAATCGGGCACACTACGATTCAAAAATATTTCGGTGGGCTCGAGCCTCACGGGCCCATATGAGTTGGCGCCACTGATGCCACTAATATACTACTATGTTCTAAGAATAACAAAATTTCGTTCTAAACATTAGAAGGATTTAGAATATCAGGTATGACAATTTTGTAATTTATTTCAGAGTCAGTTTTTATTCATTCCCGAAAAAAGATGTTCTAAAATAAAATACATTTAATTATATGTAAATTACCGAAGGTTAATGAACTTAATTGCGAAACTTAAAACCTCAAAAACTAATTTAATGATTCTTTTTGTAAATAACTAAGAATAAAAAAGGAATTTATAATTTGTAATTTTTATAGTTAGTGTTTTTTACTTCCGGAGTTTCAAGATTGTATTTGTGTTCTTTTTAGAATATTTTATACATTTATTACATAATACGAAAAATAAAACAGCAAATTATACACAAAAAAGATACAGTGCACAAAAAAATGCTGTGTGAGAAGTTAATTGCTTTCCGAAGCAGTAAATATTGATTTCAGGGGTTTTTTAATTATTAATTTTAGAGAAAGCGCTATAAAATAAAAATGCACATGTGAGTAATCTTTACTCTTGAAAAAAATTATGTTTGAAAAAATAAATAGAACTCTTATTTCAAAAATAAGTATGCAAAAAAAATAATGGATTAAGTAAATAATCATTTAAAATAAATGTAAAGCCTTGTCCTCGTTTTTCTTTAATATAATAATTTTTTTTAGAATAGATTGAAAAAAAAGGTTGTCGAAATGTTCTTATTTTTGCAGTACAACGACTTACCTTTTTTAGCATTAGAAATCTGGAGAAAAAAGAATTAGATTTCTAATTTTAATTTCTTTTTTCATTTCTTATGTGCTTATGGAAAAGTGTAAGACTTTTTATTATCAAAATATATTGTCTTATTTTTTATATGTTTGCTATAATATAAAGAAAGAAATTTTAGTACTTATTTAAACATTTTCCTAGAACAGATGCAAGATAATACTAGTTACAATATGAAAAAAAAATTTGGAAACACTTTTGTTTAAACGAGCTTTGTTGAAAAGCAATTTTTATTATTCTATCAAATCCATGCAGTATAAATGAAGGTTTTAAAAAACATGCATCAAGCACACATAAACTAATGTAATAGAAGTTCATCTTTTAAAAAAATGAGAGAAGGCAAATACGTAAGCGATTTAGAATATATATATATATATGTTTGAAAAAGAGATTTAATTAATTACTGTTCATAGCCTGGAAGTTATATAAAAGTATATATATTTTTTGTGCATCTCTGTACATGATCGTATTCATATTATAAATATTACATGCTGTGTTAAATTTTAGCTTAATTACCAAATGTGTACCGTAGTCAAAACCTTCAACATTTTATGCCAATACGCGAAAATATACTTGAATAAATTTGTGCAGCTCTGTATATTATCTACAGAATTTCAAATACCTTTCATATTAAACTAAAATTTAATTTAAGAGAAAAATGCATAACGCAAAACTGAATAACTGAACTAAAAGAGAATTTTCGAAAATTATAATTCATAGGTGGTAATGTATTTATCACGTTGTGCAGCCTTTTACACAATTCTTTTATATTCAACAGAAACTGAATAACTGAACTAAATACTTCAGCTTTAAATTATTTAACTCAATTAAAACACTCTTAAGCAATTTACACTGCTACACTGCTTAGTAAAATTTCCAAATTACTTTGTATAGGTTTATAGAATTTATGCACAAAACTCAGTGTGTAAAATTTAATTAAATTTAAATGCATACACAATTTAAAACGCATTAATCACAGACAAAGTATTGTGATTGTAAAATTTGTGTGTACTTGTAAATGAACGATAATTGTTAAGAATGCCATTTCTGTAATAAATATTTTATAATTCACTTTAATAATGTGTTTAAGTTTCATTGGTAATTTCATCTTCTTTACAAGGAAAAAAGGTGGTCGTATAAAAATTTCCGACTTCCGGTTTTCGACGATTTTAATCGTTTTAGTGGTCAGAGATACCAAACATCATGTTTTTACAAAATGTCAGTCTGTGAGTCTGTGACTCTGTCTGTATGTGATACAAATTATGTGTATGCTCTATCTCACGAACTATTGCACAGAGTTAAATAAAAATTTATACTCAGTTAGTAACTGATATAAACTAGTGCTTATTAGATTTCGGTGTAAATATCTTTACAGTTGGAACTGCTATGCACTGCAGCATTTTTCACGATTTTTGCAATAACTCACTCCCCAGAATTAATGCACGGATTTTCATCAAACTTTAAATTATGTTAGTCTTTAATATGATTTGGTGTTATTTAGATTTTGGTATACATTTTTCTACTGCTGGTGGTGGTGGTGCTGTGCTGCATTTTTCATGATTCCCTAAATAATTCTATCTCAAGATCTAATATGCACGAATTTTCATCAAACTTCAGATTAGGCTACATATTGATTTATTTTGTTGCAAATTAGGTTTCCGTGTAAATCACCCAAAAGAGATGCGCTGCTATGCTGAATTTTGTATGATATACATGATTTTAGTAATTTCATATCTCAAGAAATAATGTATAGATATTCATATGACTAGAATCTTCATGATAAGCCTAGATTGCCTATTAAGAAGGGGGGGAGGATTGTGCTTTATGCTTGTATATAACTAAATAAATAAACAACGTTAAAGAGCACAAATATAAAATAAAAGATGTTAAAAGCATACATCTGTTTCGGGACTTCTAAAGTCCCATCATTAGAGCGAAGAAAGTGTAAAACGTAAAAGAAAGTCACATTGTTAAATAAAATAACACGGTTTTATTTTATTTTATTTAATGATGTGACTTTCTTTTACGTTTTACACTTTTTTAGCACTGATGATGGAACTTTAAAAGTCCCGAAACAGCTGTATGCTTTTAACATCTTTTATTTTATAATATTTGTGCTCTTTAACGTTGTTTATTTATTTAGTTATAGATTGCCTATTAATTATTGCACCGTGATAGCGAATTTCGAAGTATTAAACATGCATGACATAGCAGAAAGTTTTGGGATTGCCACTTCCGACTAGTTTTTAAAGCAGCATAGTAACATTAAAATACGCGATTTTCTCGATAGATCACTGTATAACTGTAATTTTTTGAGTGATCCTATACCTGAATTATAAAGGCATCGTACATCAATTCCTGCCGGAGTCATGTTTTAAGACATTTCATGAAAGCATATCAGTTTCAATATCTTTGAACAGGCGCAACATTATTAAAGTGCACCTCAAAACATTTATCTCATTGATCATTCTATAACGAAATACTTTTGAGTATCCTATAAACAAAATACAACTATTACGTGCTGTATTTTTTTTAACGAATTTGCTAATTTATAGTTCAGTGGATTATAACATATACGGTATTTACGACAGTTAAATCACGGATCGGTGGTAGATGGCAGACAAAGAAATTGGAGTCATAAATACTTTTTTAATCTCTTGCAACGTTAAAATAACACTCATATAGACATTCGTACCTCTCCAAAAACAAAATGACATCATAGCTAAAAAATAGAGGCTTTTTTCTAAAATTGATACTTTTGAGGACTGGTAATTTATGTATTCATTTGATTTTAAATGGTACTAGATTGACACAATAGAAAATTTAAGGGCTTTAAACAAAGAAACGACCTTCAATTCCTTAAAATGTTTCATTTTAAAGGACATAGCTTAAATAATTATGATTTTCTTTTTACTTTATTGACGCTGTTGTCTTAAAGACATTTCTCAAATTCCGATGAAACTAACATTTATTTTAAGGTGAAAATAAATTTCTATGATTTGCTTCATCCATATCCCAGTTTTAACATATTTAGTACAATGTTCTGTAAAAATATTCCATTTAATAATTAAATGTAACTTTTTACTAATTAAATTCACTTTATTACTTTAGATTTTTCGCATTTTAGTTTAAGGTGTGACTTGGAGCGAAAAGCTTTTTTAAAAATTATTCCTGTAACAAGCATAATGGTGCCATTTTTTTGTTTGGCACATTATAGAACATAAAGCTAAATGGAAGATGAGGAATTACATAAAAAATCAAAATATGAAACAGTTTAGTTTTTATCATAAAAATAACAGGGTTCGACATTTGTGTACCTCAGGTCTGAAGACACTAATTATATTTGAAAGCATGAAGAATTACCAGCATAAAAAGTAAATACAAATTACCTAAAAATAAAAAAGTTACAAAAAGGAAGTTAATATGAAAATACCAGCAAATATCGTTATTATAAACATTTGCAATACTAGTATTTTTATACTAATAAAGAGTCATTTTGAGTCTTATTCTATTAAAAGAAATGGGAAATGAGCAAGTGGATAAAAATTATTACTCCAAAATTACAAATCGGGCATATATTAGTTAAAAGATGTAACCTAAAAATAAAAATGTTACAAAAAGGAAGTTAACACGAAAATACTAGCAAATACTCTGTTATTAAAAACATTTTCAATGCTAGTACTTTTATACTATTTAAGAGTAATTTCGAGTCTTATTCTATTAAAAGAAATGGGAAATGAGCAAGTGGATAAAAAATATTACTTCCAAAATTACAAATCGGGCATATATTAGTTAGAAGAATGTCTACACTGTTCACGTGTTCTACTACACATTTAAGTGCAATATTCAATCTGAAACTTACTACAATAGAGCGTCGATTATCCGGACCAGTGGGTAAGGTCAGTCTGGTTAATTAAAGATATGGATAATTTTGAAACTTTAAAAAACGATTATGGCAATAAATAATTTCCCTTCACATATTTACCAGACTTACAACTGAAAACAGCAGTAGTGTACATTTTAGTAACATTTTCCTATTTTATTTTCTACAAAATTGGTACAATGTTTTACTCAGAAGTATACATAAAATATAATAATTATATAATATATAATGTAATATATAATTTTCGAAATATAAGCTATACAGTACATTGTAGTTGTCAAGTGTCAAATACTTTACGAAATTGTTAAAACAAAGCAATTTTATTTTGTAAAGAATATTCTTTACAAAGCAAAAATCACGAAGTTTTTTATTTTTGATTTCGCAAATGTTACGAATTACGGTGTATCTAAATGTGCGCACACATTTTTAAAACATTAAAAAAAAATTATTATTACAAAAACAGCATGTCCTCTGTACAAAGTATTGATACATGTGTTCTAAAAATTCTCCGCTAGAAGAAAAAAAAACTCTTTGCTGGACTTGTAAGACTTATAAGGTATGAAATTAAAAAGCCATATATACAAAATTTTTTAAAGAAAATGTGTAAAACGTTCAGAAGAATAACTATATCTGAGAAATACGACCACCATAAAATACGCTGTGCGTTATAAATAACAATAATTGAAGCTTTTTAATGTGGTGACGTGACTGACTGGTTAAATCGCCTAGTCTGGTAATCGACAGGTTCCTGATTTGTAACTCGCCATGGGTAAGTCCAATATGGTTAGTTGGAGTTAGGTAAGTAAATCCTCTAAAATGTACGTGACTTTGGATTGAAGTATGTGGATTTACCCTTCTTTGAAAGTTTAATTTTTATTTTTTAAATACAGAAGTTTACAGAAATTTAAATTTTTCTGGAAACGAAAAAAATGTCTGTTTTTTCTCGAGAAATGAAAGATGGTCAAATAAGAATGCGAATCAGACGCATGAAGTGTCTGAAATTCAGCCTCATAAAGTGTCTGAAAAAATTAAGACTTTTAAAATGGCTGAAAAGTGAACACTCCGTTTAGACACTTATGTGTCTGAATTTCAGAAATTTCAATTTAGAGTATACACAATAAATAAAATTGTAAAGTTACTGAATTTTTTTAGTAAACTCTAATACCTAGAACTTTTATGAAACGGTAACAACAGAAATTCATGAAACAGATACAGATTTACACTTTAAATCAATAAATCTGTAATCCTACAAAGGATTATTTAGAAAGTGGAACTTTTAGAAGACAGATTTCTGTAGCTTCACAAAAACTTTTTTTATTTTTACATCTTTTTTTTTGTAAATTTCAATAAAATTTTAGTAAATGTCTGTAAAATTGTAGCAAACATCAGATTTCTGTAAATTTACATTTGTAGAATTACAGATTTTTTACCCATTTTGTACAATATAATAAA
Source organism: Maratus speculifer (assembly GCA_964019185.1). NCBI lineage: Eukaryota > Metazoa > Arthropoda > Arachnida > Araneae > Salticidae > Maratus > Maratus speculifer. Next base: position 212,866,939 of record OZ025291.1, on the reverse strand, counting down.
TAGGCATGAATATATCTACTGTGATTTTTGTAAGTAATTATAACTGATTCGCAGTATGAAGTACTATGTACTCGTGTTTTGAGTACACAATATGAACGTTATATTTTTAAAAGAAAATGCAAGTTAAAAAATAAATTTATACTGCTTAATTCCTCCATTATCCCCCTTTTAGCGTATTCAGTTCATTTTTCATTAAATATATTGTTTTATTATTATTATTATTTACTTTAGATTTTGACGCTATAAAAACGTAAGTTAAAACTTGGGTTAAAAGCTTTTTAAAAATTATTCTTGAGCCCCTCACTAATGTCTTTTTTACTAATAAAGATTCTTTCCGCATAAATTTATTATAAATGGAAAGAAATTATTCTTTTGCATGGTTTTAATGAATTAAAAAGTAAAATCTGTTCAGTCATTTAACTCATCTCAGTGGTAATTTAGACTCATTTTAAAAACATTTTGAAAATTGTCCAACATTCCAACAGTTAAACTATTTTCAAACTTAAAAGCAATTTCTCGTATTAGAAAAAAGTATTTATAAAAGTTACAATAATCAGCTTTAATGCAATTCCTTCTCCTGTTATCAATTTTATAATTTCGACGGGCGAAAAAGAAAATCTGCAATTAGCTGTATTTTCATTATTTCACTAAATTTAATCACCATATTTGGTCTTAAGCAGATATCCTCTAAAGATCAGAAAAACATAAGTTAAAAAATTTCTTATGAGCGAACAGACAAACGTTATAACATTTAAATTAAATTACCTATTTGTACTTTACATTGTAAGTATGATTATTATTATTATCATTAGTAGTAGTAGTAGTAGCAGTATTATTATTATTATTATTATTATTATTATTAGTAGTAGTAGTAGTAGTAGTAGTAGTAGTAGTAGTAAAAGTAGTACCATCATTATTGATCTATGAATTTTATTTTTATGAATTAAAACTTTTTTTCGACTTTTGTGTGATAGAATCATTTTAATCTCTGCGTTTTCATTTTCAGATATGTATTCTTTTGCTTACAATTGCCCATATAATCACCAGTAACGATGCAAGGAACCTACAAAATCACAGGCACAGTGGGATTCTAAACTTTAAAGATATGGCTGATCACTGGATTGGTTACCCAAAATCTCCATATACTTCTTTCACTGTTACGGCAAATCCTCCAACGCCAACAACTCCCGTAACTTCAGCTCCTGTACGTACTACCAAAAAACCTAAAAGAAAGAAAAGTAAGAAAACTTCCAACAATAAAAGAAGGCACGATATTGATGATTATGAAGACTACACAGAAATGCGAAGAAACAGAGAAAAATATACTTACGATGATTTTGACTACGATTATGATGGCCCCCTAGATACACCATACAACGGCCGCACTTATGCACCTTCTCCATATATCATCAGGTCCTCTGGGTCTACACCAAATGTTGCCATGGTCAAGCCTTCTGTAAGCTCTAATTCTCAATTAATAAAGGCTGTCTATGCTGGTACACCAAAAGTTGCTACTTATGTTATTCCTAATGCGAAAAAGTATGTAGTACAAAGAGTGAAATCAGAGTTAGTATATGCTCCGCCTGCATCAATACCACCAAGTCCTGCAATGTATGCTGCGGCATCAACTTCAGGCATGAGAAGACTAGATCCTTTGGACTATGATGACAATGATGGTGGTGCTGGTGGATCTTTCCTCAATCTGGGACCGCAAGACAGTTTCCCGCCAAGACCAGTTATGAACAAAATAGCTCAACCCGGGCAACAGCAACCTTGTCACGGACCAGACTGTCATCAGCACCACAAAGGACTGGTAAGATTCTACTGGAGAAGAGTTGTATATCCGCCCAATTCGAGAGGACGAAGAAGACCTGGAGGCAGAACGAGAAGACGTCGTTTTCGTGTTGGAGGGCGATCACCATCGGATCAAAAAGATGTTTATTTAGCAGAAGACGACGATGAAGATTCAGGAGATAACGGAAATTCGGACGATAATAATGGAGAAGATAATGACGACGAAGATGAGGAGGAGGAAAGAGACACTGAAGAAACCAATTCTGGTCGGAGAAATGTATGGCAACCAGGAAAAGGATATGGCCATGATTTTAATGAAGGTTCTAATTATGACGATGAAGACAGAAAGACATATAGGGACAAACGATATGCATACAGAAATTACAGAAAACGTAGAAGAAGACAATTCCACAAAAGAGTTTAAAAGAATTAGGGATTTTATAACCATAAACATACATTATTTCATAAAACTTGAGCATTAATCATTTTTAAGTTAATAGAAAAACCATTATGCTGTCATGAACATAGATTATATTCTTCCTCATTATCATATGAGCAAACGTTACAAATGCAACATAATGAAAGTATATTAAAAATTGAAGTAGCGTTTCAAAATGTGTTTTGAGTTTCAGTTCTTTTACTATAATTTCTTCTCAATTTACAATCGATAACAAAAAACCTCTATACTATTGCATTCTAAATTTTTTGCAAGCAGGTACTATTGAAGATTCAATCGATCAGGAATTATCTTATTTCAATAATTATAAATTAACTAAATTTAGGAAGCAGTCATCATAATCAAATAACAAGTTGGAAAATATACGTCAAGCGCAGCAAACAAGTTGCGTTCATACTATAACAATGTTTTTAAAATTTTCAGATCTTGGTGTAAAAGTACATAGTACTTCGAATACAGTATAGTGGCCAAAAGGTGTCCCTGTAAATATTATCTGCCTTTCTGCTTTCTATTACACAAGAAATAACTTTTAGTAAACCTCTGCAACGTATTTCAGTTTCATAAAATGTAAAATAGTTTAATAGTATTAAAACTAACCCAAATAGTGTTTCTCGTTATAACGTTATGTAATGGAATAATTTGTGTGGTCCTTTAAATGAATAACAAATATTCTTTGCACCACAGATTGTGCCGAATGTATTTTTAGAATATAAGTCATAGATGCATATCAATTCTATTATGTTCCAAAGAGTATAATATTATTAAAGTGCACTTGGAACTATTTTTTCATTGACCGTAATGTAATGGTATGCATTTAAATGTCCCTGTAATTAAACTATATATTCGACTATCATAAAATTTGAAAAGACAAGCCAAATTATACAACAATTATATATTTTAATTTTCAAACGATTCGGTTGGGTAGTTTTTTTTTATCTGTTACATACGGACAGACTGAACGACGACTATAGGTACTACTTATTTACATAATTAGAAACGCACCTAATAACAAACTTGAATATTTCGAATATTAAAATCTAATTTATAAATCATAATATATTTCGAAATTCCCAATTTCACCGAAATCTAAGTATATGTGAAATGTCTAGGAATGGTTTGAAAAACAATAACAAAAAGTCTTCACCAAGCCGATTGATGCTTTTTACTTTTGTTCTTTTTTGAATGATAATGCGGAATTAAAATAGGAAGAAGTATGTTTTAATATTTGGTCTATTGTACAATAAAACTTAACTATACATTAAACTAAAACATGAAACTTAAATGTGAAAATAATATTCAATACTTTTATTAAAAGTCTTTATGTATTACAAGTATAGTTTTTGATTTATTCAACACTAAGCAAAAGGAACACGCTCTCTTTACTGAAACTTGTTTAAATTAAAATTACTTATTTGTATTTGAAAAATTTTTAATCTTATTTTTTATATAAAAATTTACAGTTTACGATAAAAAATATTAATAGTTTTTTAAGAAATTAAAGCAATCAAAATTATCTGCAATAATTAACAAGCTCGAAATTGCACGTCAAACGTAGCAAATGAGGTGCGTTCGTACTGTAATTAATTTTATATATATGCAGAGCTTGATGCGTTAGCTGTTAAACTCTCATGCAAAAATACATGAATGTAAAATTTGATACGATTATAAATCTTCATTTAAGTAATGCGAAAATAATAGGACTTCAACTTAAATAGGACGTAATCAACAAGGTAAACCTAGAATCATTAGCCATCGGGGGATATCGCAAACCCATGAGTACCTCATTCGAAAACCACTTATGAGTTACTTTCATTCATACTCTGTAACTCTTACAGATTCTATTGTGTTACCCTGTACTAGGGTGGGCCGAAAAAAACTTTTTTTCGATTTTCGATTATGGCGGGTGCGGAAAAGTGGCCACTGGTGGCACTCAGTTCATACAAAAAATTTGAGATTTTTTGGACATTTCCTTACCCTGCCGCAAACGGCTTGAAGTTTTGGAAAAATGTTCATTTTTGAACTTTTTCGAAAAAAATTTAAAAATGTTAAATTAAATTTATTTTGGTTGTATTTACTTGAAAAGGCATATTTAATGTACCAAATGTTTAAATAATATCTGATCATGCATTATTTAATATCTATGTGTATTATAACTTAGGCTATTTTTATAGCTTTTTCGCGTATAATAGGCAAAAGTTGTATTTGTTTCAATCGATCGTTAGTTTCTGTATTATTTATGTTCCTTGGTCTTCATTATATATTTTCTATGTATCAAACGTCATATATTTAGGGAAAAGACAGCAGTATACTTCAGAAACAAATCTGGAAGGTGATAAAGTGGTGAAGCAGGGCTCTAAGCGAGCGCAATGACTCGTCTAATACTCAGGGAGTGAAGGACGAAATAGTTGAGAGCCAAAATGCGATAAAGGATTCGTATTATTTATCCTTGCTAAGTTACCTGCGGCATTTGTTCAGTGTTTACGTGAAACACTTTTGTGGTGATATACAGTGCTTTTTGGGTCGTTTAATGTGACATTATAGTGTTTTGTGCGTTTTATTACAACGAGCTTAGAAATGGCTAGTATAAAGGGCCATGACAATGCAAAGACACGCGATAGCGTGAAAAGTAACTCTTTGGGGGCATCATGGATATTGAAAGAATTGCAATTGCAATATACATGCATAAAGAAAGAATTGCGTTATGCTGATAATCATGCGCCACTATTACTGGTTGCTTCACCATGTAGAAGTTGTGACAGCAGAGGATACGAATCTCGTCATCGATAAAAACAAAATCAGAAGAGAGAAATAGAAACTTGGAAAGAAGATAGAGGCAGAAGAAGTTATTGAAAGAAGGAAAATTAAAAGCATATTTTTATGGTAGAAAGGATAAAAGTATATTCAGAGGAAGAAAAATAACAAGCGGCACCGTCGAGAGAAAGGCGAGGAACACATCACCGTGTTGTTTGAACCTGGTTAGAAATACTTGTGTCACTTGATACCTCGTTCCGATCACGGAAAAGAAATAGCAAAATCATTTTAAAATCTTCCAAGTCAGCACAAGTTAGACTTTTCTGAACTGACGAGGTATCAAGGTAATGGAACGAGGTATCAAGTGACAAAAGTATTCCTAACCAGGTTCAAACAACACGGTGATGTGTTCCTCGCCTTTCTCTCGACGGTGCCGCTTGTTATTTTTCTTCTTCTGAATATACTTTTATCCTTTCAACCATCAAAAAATATGCTTTTAATTTTCCTTCTTTCAATAACTTCTTCTGCCTGTATCTTCTTTCCAAGTTTCTATTTCTCTCTTCTGACTTTGTTTTTATCGATGACGAGATTCGTAGCCTCTGCTGTCACAACTTCTACATGGTGAAGCAACCAGTAACAGTGGCGCATGATTATCAGCATAAATTGGCAATTGCAATTCTTTCAATATGCATGATGCCTCCAAAGAGTTACTTTTCACGCTATCGCGTGTCTTTGCATTGCCATGGCCCTTTATACTAGTCATTTCTAAGCTCGTTGTAATAAAACGCACAAAACACTATAATGGCACATTAAACGACCCCAAAAGCACTGTATATCACCACAAAAGTGTTTCACGTAAACACTGAACAAATGCCGCAGGTAACTTAGCAAGGATAAATAATAAGAATCCTTTATCGCATTTTGGCACTCAACTATTTCGTCCTTCACTCCCTGAGTATTAGACGAGTCATTGCGCTTGCTTAGAGCCCTGCTTCACCACTTTCTCATCTTCCAGATTTGTTTTTGAAGTATACTGCTGTCTTTTCCCTAAATATATGACGTTTGATATATAGAAAATATATAAAGAAGACCAAGGGACATAAATAATACAGAAACTAACGATCGATTCAAACAAATACAACTTTTGCCTATTATACGCGAAAAAGCTATAAAAATAGCCTAAGTTATAATACACATAGATATTAAATAATGCATGATCAGATATTATTTAAACATTTGGTACATTAAATATGCCTTTTCAAGTAAATACAACCAAAATAAATTTAATTTAACATTTTTTAATTTTTTTCGAAAAAAGTTCAAAAATGAACATTTTTGCAAAACTTCAAGCCGTTTGCGGCAGGGTAAGGAAATGTCCAAAAAATCTCAAATTTTTTGTATGAACTGAGTGCCACCAGTGGCCACTTTTCCGCACCCGCCATAATGGAAAATCGAAAAAAAGTTTTTTTCGGCCCACCCTACTGTACATGACCTACAGCATTTATACACACAAGATAGTAATCAAAAATGTAGTTCATAAAGTCATTCATCAAAACTAATATTGCAACTAAAAATGCACTTCGAGATCCAAAACTAGAAGGAGAGCAGGAGGGCATGTGCTCCGGGTGCCACCAGGACAGAAGTTGAAGGGGTGCAAATTAAGATTTTGTTTGATGAGTTTGATGTAAAGAGGATTTTTTTTAATGTTTTGCAGTTGGAAAATTTAAAAGGAAATCTGCATTAAAATTTGCAAATAGATAAAATTTCAGAAACAAAAATCATCTATAAATCAAAATTGCGAATGAATAAGAAAAACAGAATTTTTCTTTTAAGCTATTTTCTTCTCGTATTCCAAACGTTTCATCTTTTTTTTTTCTATCATGTCTCTCTTCACGTATAGGAAAATCAACAATGTATTTCGTTTCAAAGTCAGTCTATTGTTGGACATTGTTGAGTACGGATAATTACCAAGCACCAACCGACACCATGCGTCTCGCCAGTAAAGTCCTCCTCCCTTTTATCGCCAAAAATGATTTTTTTATCCGGCTATGAGGCGAGCTTGGGTGACTGTTCATGATACTAAAAAAAAAAGAGCAACTACGGCGAATAAAATACTTAGTAAAATTTAAAAAAAAATGAATGTATCATTTGTTAGGGTGAAGAAAATAAACCTTCGCCCAGGGCTCCATGAATAGTAAAGCCGCAGTGCCTTTCCGCCCTTGCCTTTATTCCCCAACATTCATTTTTTTTTTTTTTTTTTTTTTTTTTTTTTTTTTTTTGCTATTTCTAGGCGTTTTGCCATCCTACGTGAAAATTAAAAAATGTCCCCCTGTTCTTTTTTTATTATTATTAAGTTTGAGAGAGGATGAGGTTGGGTAATTGTCCGGAATAATAAAACCAGAAGAGTGAAAATACGCAAAAAAAATACATTTTTTTTAATTTAAATGAATGTATCATTTGTTGGGGTGCAGAAAAAAACTTTCGCCCAGGTGCCATCAATAGTAAAAGCCCTTACCTTTATTCCCTAAAATTATTTTCTCTCGACTTTTTTTCATTTCTAGGCGCCTTGCCGCCCTAGCTGGATTTTAAAAATATCCACCGTGTTTTTTTTTTTTTTTTTTTTTGTTATTGGTTTAGATTTAGTCTTAGAGGGGACGAAGCCGAGTGATTGTCAGGAATACTAAAACCAGAAAGGTAGAAAATGTGCAAAATAAAATACATAATATATTTTTTAAATGAATGCATCAGGGTACAGAAAAAAAACTCTCACCAAGGGCGCTTTTAAAATTAATGCCGCAGCCACCATTATTCCTTCCCTTTAGGATACCTATTATAGCCTTTAGGCCGCCTATTCCTCCACCACCAGGCCCTTGCCTTAATTAACCAAAATCCTTTTTTTTTCTTTTTGCCATTTCTAAGCGCTTTGTCACCTCTAAGTGGAAATTTAAAATGCCACCCTGTTTTTTTTTTTTTTTTTTTGCATATTTAGATATTTTCTTAGGAGGCAGGGAGTGTGCGAGGCCGGGTGATTGCCCCGAATATTAAAGCCAGAAGGGTGAAATATGAGAATATATTATTTGATATAATATATTTATTTAAAATGAATGTAGTATTTGTTGGGGTGCAGCAAAAAAATCCTGGCTCACGGAAAGTATCGCCCAAGGTACCATGCCTAATGTAGCTCCTTTTACATAGCTTGTGCTCCTCAAAAAGTGTATGTTTTTAAAATGGTTCATTAGCAAAGTCAGTACTCGCACTCGGCCCATTTTTTAAACACTAGTTTTTTTCCCTTCAAAGAAATATCTTTTTTATAAATTTCGTAGAAACTCACTAGGAGGGCGTTTTTCTTACCACGAATTTTTTATTGAACATTACTAGTTTTAAAGAAAAACGGAACTGTGGCAAGTTCATTTATTAAAAAATCTTAATTACTATAATAGAAATCTGATCCAGAATATTTCTATATCTGGTCATTGTTTCAGTGATCATTCAAGCATTTTATGTAATAGTAATGTAAGTCACTATTATATATGACAATTAGCATTAGATTTAGGAAAGCATCTAAACACATAAATTAATAGGAAGAGTAATAAAAGTGATAGTTTCACGAAACTGGCTGTATCTACAGATAGCACATCGAGATATTTCACGGTATTGAAGTTTAAAGTTATACCAATAGGAAATCCTGGCTGTGAGTTCTTAAGGAACTACGCTCGTCCAGCGATGAATCTCACAAGCTAATCTTAGATCTGTGTGAGTGTTCTTTTCAAAATTCTTTCTGGCATTTTAATATTTTTAATTATATTTTTTTTTCAAGATAACTGGCATTAATTAGCACGTGTTAGCTTATATGTTTTCGATTTTAGTTACAATATTTTTAATGAGGCTATTTTTATTTTCGGAACCGAAAGGGAAAATAATTTTAGTTAAAAAAAATAATCTGCTACCAAATTAATAAAGGCAAATATTAATCCAGTTAGATATTAACTTCCAATATCCTACCCCCCCTCTCCATAGAAAAAAAAAATCCCAAGCAATTGGAAAAGAACGCTCACATAGGTTTAGCATTAGCGTTCCAGCTTCATCGGAAAACACTCGTGTTCTAATATTAAACCTATAAGAGCATCCTTTTAAAATTTTGGGTTTAAATTTTATTACTTGAAAAAAAATTTTTAAATATTTTTTACAATAATACCATATTGTAAAAAAATAAAGTTATTGTATAAAATTGGTGGCAATTATGTTACATTAATAGGGTGTAATATTGCAGCAATTTTATCAGTTTGCACCATGCAATTTTATAGAGTAACGTTACACACATATATATATATATATATATATATATATATATATATATATATATATATTTTTTTTTTTTTTTTTTTTTTTTTTTTTTTTTTACAGTACTGAGGCCGATATCTAACGTTGTACGTTTTCTCTTTTTCGATTTTGCACATTTTTTGTATGGGGATACTTTCAATTCCAGAACAGTTCCAACCAGATTTCCAAAAGCGAAGGTATCCTAATATTAATAAAGCTAACCAAACCCGAAAAAGTATAAACGCCCACTTGAAGCATCCTATGAAAAAAAAAAAAAAAAAAAAAAAAAAAAAAACATTTAAAAGATTAAAATGCAAGTGATATATTTTTCAAAAAGTCTCTCATAATTTTAACATTAGCTTTGGAATGCCTGATTAGGTATAGTCTCTTAAGAGCCTAAAATAATTATCGGAAGAAACGAGAACGCTAATGTTAATCCTATATGGCTGTAATTTTGATGTATCTCACTTGCATTTTAACATATATTTTTTCTTTCATAGGATAGCTGAAATCTATTTCTAACGGGTTCCGAAAGCAAAAGAAATGATTTTTAATAACCTAAAAAGAAACTCGAAAAAATAAAAACTAGCTAGTTTAGAGATAGACTTTATCTATCCAGTGTATGTATATCCAATTGAGAAAATTTGAAAATAACTTTCCCAACATAGGATTAATATTAGCTTCAGAATCTTTACCCGTGACTAGTGTAGGATCTATAAAATCCTTACACTAATCATGCAGAGAAATTCTAATGCTAATGTTAAGCCAGTGTAAGCGCTTTTTAAAGATTTCTAGCTCGATTTTAATATTTTTAAATTCTATTTTTTCATAGGATACCTTATATTGATATCTATTGCTGAGAGTTTGTACTTTTTTTTATTTTTGTTGCAATTTTTTGTATGAGGATAGTTTTACTTTCAAAACCAGTAATAAAAAGAAAAAAAAAAAAAAAAAAAAAAAAAAAACCTAATTAAAAGCGAAAAAGTACAAATGCTTAACAATATAGATATCGAATTCATTTATCATTAAAAAAGTCTTTTAAAAATATTAGAAGCGGAATTCGATTCCTTTCGATACCATTTTCAAAATTTAACTGAATCAATGTTTGACAAAGCTAATTACAAAGTTCAGTTTTATATATTTAAAATTTATGGGTAAGATTTCTATTAGATAGGTAAGTAAAATTATTTTTTGAAAATTTACTTTAAAGTTTACGGGGGGGGGGGGGGGGGAGAACCAAAATCCATGTTTGCCTTGGGCGCAAAAAATGCTAGTTTCGGCGCTGTGCACTTAGATTAAAAATCTGTAATGTACAGTATTTCTGGTACAGTATATAGTATCCGAAATCTTTTCTGAGTCCTTGTAAATACTGTTGATACTTTCTATTTTGTAATAAAACTCAGCAATATCCCAAATCTTGTTTATTTTAATAGCATTTCTTTCTATAATTCTATTTTAAAATTGATACAAATATTTATAACAAAACAGATTTTTTTATATTTGTATTTATGTAAATCACAGGAAATGTAATCAATTTTTACCGATTTCTTTCACATTTAAGTAAATATCAGATAAACTGAAACAGACAAAATCCAAGAAAATTATTTAAAATATATCAGATTAACAGCACACAAAACTACTTAAATGCATTTCGCAAGGGATTTTCGATTTATTCGATTAAATTTGATAAAATGTTCCGTTTTGACATAAACAGACATAAAGATTTAGGAAAAAGACTTAGTACTTAGAAATATATTAAAGAAAATACCACATTTCATGTGATATGGTTGATATAAGGATTATAGAATTTTGATCAAAAATAATTTTAAAAGTATTAAACTGAAATGAAAATGTAACAAAAAAAAAAAAAAAAAGATTTAAAATGTCTAGTCTCTTGATAAATGTTTTAAAACTATCTTCTAGTTTATTTTATTATTAATAGGATTTTTAAATATTCTGATAATTTTTAAGGATAAATAATTGAGAGATCTTAGAAGCATATAAAAGAACTTGTTATCATTAAATTATGTAAGCCTATAATAGTAATAAAAAAGCTCATAAGAAACGGAAAACAATGAAGCAAATAAAAATAGTAACAAATATTTTATTTTTTTATTTTAATGCTATCTTAATTCCTTATGCATTTGTATGAAAACATTTTTTAATTATTTTTTGCATCATTGATTTATAATTAAAATCTCAAGTTTTTAAAATTTACTTATTTTTCAATGTTAAAATTTGACAGGATTTAATGAATAAATATAATTATTGTAGCTTTGCGCAAAGAGGTATAGAGAAAAAATTCTTAATAATAAATATTTATGCAAAGAAAAATAAATATCAACTAATTATAGAAGATGGCAGCACTAGTTGGAATAACAGAAATATTTCATTTTATTGTTCCACCAGGCGTGGAGCTGAATCAAATTGTAACGCTGCATAATAACCCCTTTGGCAAACAAGTAGCACACCCACGTGCAACCAACCGTAAGAACGTAAACATACTCACGGGTCACTGTGAGAATTCTAAACTTATCGTCGTGTTGAGGGAAAGAAACCATTCTTCTTGAAAGTTTAATAACATTGGTGTTAGAAAAATATGGAATCAAAATGTATATTTACCTCTTATATAGTAACATAGTAGTTTTTACACTCTTTTATTTAACCCTTTTGGGTCCATTTTTTTTTTCATTTTTTAGAAAAAATTACGTTAACCCTTTATCTACCGAATTGTAAATTTATGAAAATTTTATATTCTAAAGCATTTTACGTAAATTGTTTAAACTAAAATAAAAGATTTACATAATCATTTAATAAATTTTTGAAGGATTTTAGAAGGATTAATTTTTAGATTAATTAGATTTTTAGAAGTATTAGTAATTTACCGGGATTTTGTTCAATATTTACATGTTTACTCAAATCTTTTACTTTAATTTTATTTTCTTAGTATTTTGTAAAGTTTTAAAATGTACAAATATAATGTTCTTACAATATAAATGTAGAAATATTTCGGAATTGAAAAATCCCCACCCTCCTCCTTCAGCGCCAAGAAAGGTGAAACGATACAAAGGCAAAAGTAATCATCCTTTTATCAATAATGTTTTTGGAACTAAATAAAGTAATGTATAAAGTAATAAAGTCTGTAACTCATCCTAAACAGTATTACAACTAATTGACGAATAAAAAGAGTTTTATAATTAGTAATTTTAATGGTCTTTATTAGTACCGTCGCTAGATAAAGGGTTAATAATATTCACACTAGCTACTTAAATGTATTAATTAGATTAAACGAATATTGCATTGTATGAAACATAACGATAATGTTGTTTCGTTTAGTATTTCATTCATATACATATGACAATAGGCTAAGGAAGAGTTTTTGGAGATGTTTAGTAAATATTATACTATTATATTTAAATGATATTATAATTTTCTAATACATTTAGCACTTTATTACACGCGATTCTTTCAGAAAAGTAATCTTTATTTTAAATTTAAAGAGTAACATGTATCTTTAAAATTAATGGAATCTCAAACGCTGATAAGAGAATTAAGAAAATATTTATTATTACTATTATTACGAAATGCTTAAAAGTTAATGAAGTCACATAGTAAATGCATAGAGACATACTAACATTACTAAATAGAAAGAACAAGAAAATTATTTGTTAAAACAAAACAATACTCAATTAAAAGACATGTACTATCAATAGTACACCGAACCCGAAAGGGTTAACACAACCATTTTTTCCCGTATGCAAAGATGAAGTTTTATAATCGACTTTTATCCCACTTCTTGGTAGACTAGAAGTATAAAAAATTACGTTTACTGGGAGGTTTTTGTTGGCAACACACCACTTTAATATGCTTAGAAGTTAGTTAGAAATTAATACAGTTGTTAAAGACATTTTTTCTTCTATACCCCGTCACGGCGTCCGTGACGCATAATATTGTATTGGAGTTGAAACCACAATGTAATTACTTATGTCAATATAAAATCCTTCGAAATCTGATGGTTGAATTTTCGGACCTTTTAATTTTCTGCACATAGGGGCGCCAGAATACTCGACCAAATTTATTTTTAAAAGGTTTAATGCATTTTTTTTCTTTTTGGTATTTCGTAAACCGAATTTTTTAATTTGCAAAATATTAGCGCCAGTCTGACATTTGGAATTTTAAAGAAATTTACACATCAAAGCTCAAAGGGTTGAGAGGACATTCGAGTCAGTCAAAAAGACCCGAATGGTAATGTTAAGTCTATGGGGGCGTTACTTTCATATTTTGATATCGAATCCGTTTATGATAGTTGAAATGTTGACAGACAAAACCTTTAAAATAATGTTGTAAAATGTAGAAAAGTTAAATAAAATTTGAAGGTGTTATATTTCTGTGTACACTTTTAAAAAATCGCAACAAACTGTCCAGTCAATAGCATTAAATTATGTTTATGTAACAGTTTACTATGAACACGGTGGAATGACTGAGCAGTTTGATGCTAATTTTTAATAGTACAAGATAAAGTTTTATAAATAACTTATATTTATCATCGCGATAATATCAAATCCGAATATTATCTGCTATCGTAAGAAACATAAAATTTATTATAATATGATCAATGTACTTAAAAAAATAAATATAAACTAAAAAGGAGAATAGAATATTATTCGATAAATTCGAGAATTTCTTTATCAAAATTCTACGAACCGTCAACATAATTACAGATGATTGGAAAAGTTATTTCTTATATGTTTCTATATATAACACTGGTTCAGCACTAACCTCAAAGTACCAAAATAGATAATGTATAACAAATAAATAAAAAAGTAAGATCGAGAATAGTATTAAAAATATTATTCGACAAATTCGGGAGTTATTTTATCAAAATTCTAAGATATCGGCTTACAGCCTCTAAGTGATTATTAATTAAAATTCTCTTTCTTTAGATGTTTAATTCTACATTTCAAGTATTGAAATAATTGTTATATAATTTCTTTAAAACAGATCAGACACAGAAGCTTTTGTTAGATTTTCAAAGTTTAAACTAAACGCTACGTGTTTTAAAAAATTCCGTTATTTTAAAGAGTATTTTCTAACTTACTTCACTTTTAAATTATTTTATTTAATTTAACTTGGAATGTAAATATGAAATTTGTTATTGATGATTTTTTACCCACTTTCTCATATGATATAATTACAAACAATAAAGAAAAAAATCCTGCTTCAATCATAGAAATGAAACACTTTCCAATGCATTCAGAATAATGTAAAAGAAGTTTGCTGTTTGATAAGTTGAAATATGATGTCTAATTCAACAATATTTACAACGCATAATACATTAAAAATAGAGGTACTTTTCGGTTAGTCGGGTGCTAGTGTTATATATACATATATAAGTGTTATTCTTGTATATGTTACAGGCCAAACCCGATTTTAGGCCAAACTAGTCGATCCTAACGCCCGTCGGGTAAACTAGTTTTTCCTAGGCCAAACTAGTCTATCCTAACTCCCATCGGATGAACTAGTTTTTCCTAGGCCAAACTAGTCTATCCGAACGCCCATCGGATAAACTAGTTTTTCCTAGGCTAAACAAGTTTATCCGAATGCTCATCGGATAAACTAGATTTTCCTAGGCAAAACTAGTTTGGCCGAACGGACATTAGGATAAACTAGTTTATCCTGCTATTCATTGGTTTAAACTAGTTTATCCTAGGCCGATCTAGATTGTCCTAGGCCAATTCAATTCGGCATCATTTTATTGAATCTAAAGACTGCCACGGCACCAACTTTCTTCTTTTGATCTAATTTATCCTAGGCCGATGCAATTTGATGCGATTTTAGTCCACAGACGATCAAAGCCTGAGAGCTAATGTGCTCGCAGATTCTGTGTGTGTATGCAACCATGCACGTATGTATGTACGTCCGTATGTACGTAATGCGGTAACTCCTGATAGAAATATCCAATTTGCTTCAAATTTTGGACATAGATTAATCATGATAATGAACTTCCTTGATTAGTTTCAGGAGTTCATTGGATAAGCATAAGGGGAGGGAAACAAAAGGCTAATACGCACCCCCCCCCTTTCTTAATTTAATTAAATAAATTTTCCATGCAAAAGTATCAGATTTTGTTAAAATTTTAGGTAAAGATCATTTCTATAAGGCACCTCCATGATCATAATCGTAATTAGCATCAATTTATATCAGGGACTATCTGAATATAAATGTTTATTAGATTCCGTTCATTTGTTCTTGAGATACAGCTATTGTGACAATTGTGAAAAATGCAGCGTAGTATAGCCATGTTGAGTGATTTACTTCAAAATAGAAACAACACCAACTCATGTCATGGACGAACTGAATCTGAAGTTGATGGAAATTTGTGTATTAGTTATTAAGATTAAGCTAATGCTTAAATCATAAAAAATGCAAAACAGCAGTTCCACCTGATGAGCGATTTACACCAAAAACTAATCAGCATCCATTTAGATCAGAGACTACCTGAGTATAATTTTTTATTAAATTTCGTCCATTAGTTCTTCAGATACAGCACCTACAACATTTATGTCACAGACAGTCAGAGTCATAGATTCACACAATTTGTATAAACATGTTTTTTGGAATCTCTGACGAAACATGTAAATGCGTCAAACACCGGAATCAAAAAATTTCACGAAAAAAAAAACACTTATTGTAAAGAAAGGAGAAAGTAAAATAAATAAAAGAATGAATTTTAAATAAACTTCGCTTTTTTTAATACATGTGTTTTGAGCTGAGCGGATTCGTTTGAAATAATTTGAATTTTTAGCTTAAACTTGATTAATTTTTGAAAAATTAAATCTAAATTTGATTTTTTTTTGTGAGCGTGCCAAACAATGGTTAGCATCAATAACAGCACGTGAAATTGAATTGGCCTAGGATAAACTAGATTGGACTTGGCTAAACCAGAAGACTGGCGCCGAAACGGTCTTTGGGATCAATAAAAACACGCCAAATTCGATTGGCCTAGTATAAACTAGATCGTCCTAGGCTAAACTAAATCTGACGGATGAATAGCAGCCTAAACTAGTTTATACTAATGACAGTACGGCCAAACTAATTTGGCCTAGGAAAATCTAGTTTATCCGATGGGCGTTTGGATAGACTAGTTTGACCTAGGAAAAACTAGTTTATCCGATGGGTGTTCGGATAGACTATTTTGGCCTAGGAAAAACTAGTTTATCCGATGGGTGTTAGGATAGACTAGTTTGGCTTAGGAAAAACTAGTTTATCCGATGGGCGTTAGGATAGACCAATTTGGCCTAAAATCGGGTTTGGTCTGTAACATATATATACATCTCTCTCTCTTTCTCTCTCTCTCTCTCTCTCTCTCTCTTTCTCTCTCTCTCTCTCTCTCTCTCTCTCTCTATATATATATATATATATATATATATATAATATATATATATATATATATATAATATATATATATATATATATGCACATATATGTGCAATATATATGCTATATATGTATATATATGTATAAATGTACATAGATATGTAATAATTAAAAAAATGTACCTTTTACCATAATTAACTTATCCCAAATTCTTACAATATCTACCCCCCCCCCCTCTCGTTTAATAATATCTTAACATAGCAATTATGTTTTAATCCAGTACTTTTAATCAACGGATTCTTTTATTTCTTATTCTAAAAAACTTAATCTATTAAAATCAATACTCTTCCTAAATTGATATTTGTCTCTAAAACTATTTTTTTTTATTAAAGATATAATTTGATAATACAGCATTCACTGCGTTCCCTTGCAGCTATCTAGTTTAGCCTTTTTATGTAGAAATCACTCCATCAGTCGATAGTGGAACTCTTTCTCTATAGCGCTTTCTCTCTCTCTCTATACCCCTATTGGTTGAGAAGCTTGGCATTTTCCTCGGTGAAAGTCAATCCTGAATTATGTTGGCTCGTGTGAAGTTGACTGTGGGATCTACGAATTCACAGTATAGAACCATACCACGATGCCTTGCATCCGAGATTTTGAACGTCTTTTGACGTGCCTAAAGAATTCACGCCACTGAGAGAAATTTGTTGTCAATAGTTCCTATACGTCTCTAATTGACCCCAAATGGTTCAATGCAAATTTTGTTTGAATAAAAATTATTATTATTATTATTATTATTTTGGCAATTTTTCGTCTACAAGTTTCATCCAAAATGCATAATGACGTAATAATAATGTCTTTAATCCGTATCAGTTTAAAAAGTTTTTATTATCCAAAAATTATGTTAATCCTTTATAGCTATATAAGTCAATTAAACAAAATTACATGATAGAGTTATGACTACTGCACATCAATTAAAATTTTGCAAAAAAAAAAAAAAAAAAAAAAAAAAGAAAGAAAGAAATTGTTGGAATTACAAACTGAAAATACAAGACTTTCGTAAAACGCAAATAAAATTGATGAAATTTTGTTAAAATTTTTTAAGAATGTTAACAATATACATATATATATTTATCTGAGCAACAAAATGATTTTTTACTTTAACTTAAAAATTCGCTTAAAACAATCAAAATGTACTCAACAAAACATGTTTTATTTAATCATTTCTTTTTTCTAGGTGCATGCTATATGCTATCGAAACCGGTATGCTGAAAATAAAAAAAATTTAGCACTTTTAACCTTGATATTTTTACATTTTATTTTATTAATATTTCTTACGAATCCCGTTTTCAAAGAATTTGCATTCTAGTATAACCAATATAATTAATATGGTTTTTTGTTACGACTGTATAGAATAAATAGCAGAACAGTGAAATAATTCTGAAATAAACTCTGAAGATATAAGTTAATAATTTTTTTTTCTTTTAAAATTATAAAAAAAATATTCAAATTTTTAAATGAACAATTACAGAAAGACGATTACATCATCAGATATTAATTTTTTTAAATGTTATGTTTAACAATGACAAAAATTTGCTTTAACAGTAAAACTGAATTCATTAAATATGCGTAAGATATCTCCTCTATTTATTTTTCCTAATGAACTATATGCTAAATACACCCTACACGTCATAATTGAGATCAGGGGTGAAGTTAAATGAAGTTGAAATCATTTATTAAAATTTTAAGAACGAAAAATTCAGTTAAGACGGTAAGATTGTCAATAATAGCAAATATTCTCTTTGCACTTTACTATTACTACATACATGAGTTTAATATGGCGATGTTGCCTTTAAGATAAATTATCAAACATCGTAAAGGAACGACAATCAGTAATATTGCTAACGAATGTCCCTAAAGATATGCTCTAGGTTTATGAATAGCTGATATGAACACAGGAACGATGTCAAACAACGTATAATCAAGTTTCATTATTGATATCCTATGATATCCTTAGTAGAGAGTTGTTTCAGTTGATAATCTTTAATTCATTCCATCTAAGCTTTTCATTGAAAAAATATACGTCTAAATGTATCAATAAAATTAGGTCATATTAATGCAAAACTGGTACATCTGTGCACTTAAATCTTATTGTGTATTCTTGGTATTATTAATCTCTAAAAAGGTTTGAATAAAGGATTATTCATCAATGATAAAAGTCTAGTATAATAACATACTATTTATTTGTGAATATATAACTATTAAATTTAATCATTTTTCTTATATTATTTTATTAATGCTTTTTTAAGTGTGGTAATATTTAAAAAACCTGTTTACATTTCTAAATTGAAATTTGTATCTCTTTTTTTATATTTCTGATATATAGCTTTTTTTTCACATACAAACAATTTACAAGTATAAGCTTTTCCCTTATCATTAATCTTTCAGTTTTCTATGATTTCAATAAACAAATTGGAAACTGAACGTTAAATGTGGTAAATGAGGTGCATCCGTACTATAATAAATTTTATAAATATTTAAAGCTTGATGCATTAGTTACTAAACTCATATGCAAAAATTCATGAATGCAAAATTTGATACGATTATATATCTTCAACTTAGTAATATGAAAATAATAGGACTTAATCATAAATAGGACGTACTCAACATGGCAAATCTAGAGTTATTACCTATCATGGGATATCGTAAAAATCCATAATTCATTCGAAAACCATTTTTAAGCTACCTTCCTTCATATTCTGTAACTCTTACAGATTCTGTTACCCTGTATATGGTCTACAGCATTTGTACACACAACTTAATGTGAAAAAATGTAGTCAATCTTAAAAACCCATATCACAACTAAAAATGCACTTCCAGCAAAAATCTACAACTAACGGTATTTCTGGTACAGTATAAGTATCCAAGATGTTTTGTGAGTCCCTGTAAATACTGTTAGCACTTTCTTTTATGCAAGAAGTAACTTGTAATAAATCTCAGCAAAGTGTATCAATTTCATTAAGTAATTTAACATGATTGAAATACTCAGAAAACAATGTTTTCCCATGCATTGTTATGTAACGAATTTTTTTGTGTAGCTCTGTAAATGAATTTAAATATTTTTTGCACCACACATTGCACAAAAAGTATATTTTAATACACTTCAGTAAATGCATATCAATTTTATCCTGTCCAAAAGGATGTAACACCATTAAAGTGAACTTGAAACACTTTTTTCCTAGTGACCGTAATGTAACGCAATTCTTTTGATTGTCCTTGTAATCAAACTATACATCTGATTTTCAAAAAATTTAAATGACACGACAAAATTATACAATAATTACACATCTTAATTTTCAAATGATTCGGTTGAGTAGTTTTTGCTCTGTTATATGCGATCAGGCGGACGGATTCAGGGACAGACGTACCGACTCGATGTTTAGAGGTGTTACGTATGTACAGAAATACGAACGCACCTAATAAAAATAGCGTTTGTCATGCTTTGTGTTATTCCGACCAGTTTTTATAAACAGAAGAGAATATAGACTTCTTATTTCTTGTTCTTGTGTACCATTTGCGTATGTAGGGTACCTCGACTCATCTGCGTGTTTAATGTTGCCAGTTATATTATTAATATATTAAACTTATGATTTTGTAATTCGCTTGACAGATTTCTTTTGCAAAATTTTATGCAAACTAAGACTCTAACAATTATCTCTTGGCGCCATTACTCAATACAAAACAAATACTCTTGGCAATAGTAAATTAGCATTTCTCTACTGATTCTAGATGCGTAATGATAGCACTTCTTTATTTTTGGTGGATCATATCATCATCATACATATATTTCTTCCTAATAAACTCATCTCATAGATATTGTCCTAACAATTTAGTTTTTTTTTCAGAATTGGAACTATGATTCATTGTGTTTTTATGTCATTTACTGCCGTATTCTTTATCAATTAGACTGTAATTTGCGATGCACAACAATATTTAATCCCTCCACTCACACCATAAGTATGGAATTAGAAAAATGTGGGTAAAATTAGTGATTTACGTAACTTGTCATTTCTTAAATATTCATTAATTATCTTGAAGTTTGCAATTTCTTTAGTTAATATAAAAATTTAAGTAAATTTAACAAATTACTTTAGTCATTTTAATTCAGTAGCTTCAAATTTAAGCGATTATTATGCAAAGATCAATAAGATAAACGCGTGAATTATATTGTGTAATTCATCATGAAAAAAGTTTAAATTCTGGAGAGAAGACGGAAAGGCTACTGTGAACAAATTAACAATAGATTAAAATCTTGAATGGCCAGCTGTTTTTGATTTACAATTCCAAGTTCTGGCTGCGTACACCACCACATTGCATTTCTGTGTATAGCCTCTGTATTGTGCCAGACATAAGAGGATCAATTAAATCAACGGAAATGATGTCTACACTGTAATCTTTTATGACAGTGTTCTCGCTGACATTTGACCAACATTAGTAATTTGGCTAATTAAAAATAAAAAAAACATTCGCCAAATGAAAAAAATATTAGCAAAATTGATTCGCCAAGTCGCACAAAAAAAAATATCTTTAATCCTTTACTGTACCACCCTTTTTTTTCAATATGTTCTAAATTAGCCTAAGTTTTTTCAACTGCTATAACGATTATTATTAATATTATTTCAACTATCCGCTACAAATACATTAAAAATGTGTACATATTAAAATATGTATATAGGCTTATGTATAAAAAACGGAAAAAAAGAAAGAAAGAAAGAAAGAGAGAAAAAGCAAAAATAAGCACTAGCAATTTGGCGAATCTTATCGCTTGTTTACTCGTCAAATGAAGAATTTAGTAGCAATTTGGCGCAATGGCGAGCGACAGCGAGAACCCTGTGTCTACCTTATTCCGTAAGGTGGCATTTAGATACACATTTTTATAACGCGATATTTTAAGCACCGTCACAGCCCCATTCCGTATATTTTAGTAGGATACTGATTTTGCAATCTGCGAACAAAAAGCATACAGCACGTCATAGCATCATTTGTAACAGCGACGTCAATTGCTGGTATTTGTTTTCATGCCACATAAAATTATTATTAAATTATCGTTACGATAAATTCTACAAATTTACAAATCTTAAGTCCGAGCAACCAGTCTTTCTTTTAAAACAATTTTTTGCCTCAAAATTTTGAAACACTCATTATTTTATACGCATGGCCGATAAAAAAATTAATTTTGCCTATTTTAATTAAAAGCTTTTATACTTTAGCTGCAAGTTTCAAAATCTCTTTTAATTAGACAATCTTCATAATAAGTATATATTTGAAGGATAATGTCATATTAGACTATACAGAACATTTAATTAATGAAAACGAACGCTAAATATCTGCATAACGATGATGTACACACTTTTCGTTTAAATTCATACTATATTTCTCAATGTAATTCCTAAAATAATCTACTTAAGAATATCAAGCTTCTTATTTCTCCGGCTTGGAATTCCAATATCTCTAATACATTTGCAATCACGTTTTCATTCTTATAAGCATGATAATTTTAGCTATTTTCAATCAAGTGTTAAAAAATTAAAAACAGTACACTTTAATTTTATTAAAGCACAATTATTTTTCAGCTAAATTATTTCAACAATTCTTTTTTCAATAAATTAGTAGAATTGTTCTTAAATTACTTGAATCCGAATAAGAATGCTTGCAAATGTTATATTTCATATGCATGAGAATGATTGCATGAATTTGTCATGAATTTAAATTTGAAAACAGCATCAAATCTGTTGTTATTTCCTGTTGTCATTTCATCTAATTTTTTTGATAAAATTCAATCACTTGCAATAGCTGTGAATTTTAATAATAATACTAATGGTGGAAAATAATTTGTGTTTTTAAAAACTTATCACTCTCTTAATGCAGGAAGACATAATCTAAGCATGATGTCGAAAAAAAAAAAATGACGGGGCATTCATCGATCTCACTAAACGGTAAAATCGTGAAGATGGAATCTTTCCGTAAGAAACTTTTGCTTTCAACGCAACATTTAATAGTCGTGACAAAGAAAAAAAATCTAATAATTGTATTTGCTAAGATAAATCACTGTCTAAATCAGAATTTCTTATGCTGTTTATAAAAAGAAAAATGCTTCCACACAAGAGAAAAACACCGTTTGAACCTCTTCAGGATCTAGGATTTATTTATTTAATTATTTTAATTTCATTTACGATTTTATATTAACTGATAAATGAAAAAGAGTAAACAGCGAAAAAAATAAATATTTATTTTTTGTACGTGTAAATAAATGATACACAGGGTCTCAAAAAGTACATTTTTTGACAATTTTTTATGATTTTTTTTTCATTTTACTTTCTAGTATAAAATCTAGTATATATAAACAAGTAAATCTAGTATAATGTCATTGAAAAACATAAAATTAATGAATATTTAATAATTTTTTATTGCTAATGGATTCTGCAAATGATCTTTACCCACAGTAAAATTATTTATGCTTTCATTTTCTACTTTACATACATTTCTGCTGAAAGTTACTTTTATATAACGCTAAAAAAGCGCTATACTAACAATAACAATGTAATATAATATAATTTAATATAAACAATTATATAAAAAAATTACTATTCTGTTTAGCACTACCATCTGTTAGGCTTCATTCACAGCAATTTCCCTTTTTTGAACGTTATTTATATTCGTGAAAAAATGTGTAAAGATATAACAGGGATCTTATAACAGGGATCTGTCCAGATTTTTCTCACAGGGCCCTGTTTTTGTGAAATTGTGAATTTTTTTCTTATATTTGTGAAAATTCTAGTCAGAATTTTGTGAAAATAAATTTATCTATGTCTTCAGGATCTATTTTTCATATGTAAAAAGCTGAGTAATATGCTCTTTAGTGATTTCAACTGACAAGCCAGATTTTATTAAATGGTTGAATTTGTTAAAGTTCTATTTTAAGGTGAAAAAATTCTGTGAAAGGCCTATTTAAGAAACAAATAATTTCGTGAAGGGTCCTGTTTTGGGATAAAATGTTTTGTGAAGGGTACTATTTGGGGATAAAAAATTTTGCGAAGGGTCCTGTTTTAAGACCTATTATTTTGTGAAGGATCCTTTAAAGGACCTAAAATTTTCCTAACCTTAAACCTGTATAGGATACATCAGGTCTGAAAAGGGTATGCTTATATTTACCGTATATACCGTATATAGAAAATTTTTGCAAAAATAATAATAATAATATTATTATTAATAATAATAATAATAATAATTAATTTTTGTTTATAATTCGAACGACATTTCGAGTAATCTGTTAATAAATAATTTGTCATCAAGAAAAAAAAAAAAAAAAGAAATTTCCATTAAATTGGTCCGACGTTTCTAATCAGACCTTTTTCTTAAATTCAACCTTTTAAAATTGTATAATTAAGTAAAACGTCAGATTCTAAAACTATTTAGAAATTTATTCACATCAAGTAAGTGATACTTACAAAGAAAATAAATCTTTTTAAAATCTACTCAAGCCTTATTTACAAAAGTAAACAGCTTGTTAGATTGTTAAAATGTAGTACTACTTCGCATTGTAAAACTTTTAGAAGAGATTTCTAGAAGCATTCTAAATTTGAACTGATTTAGGGTTCCGTAATTATAAAGTGAAAACAGAACCATTTTAAGATCATTACCTGTCTGTCTATCTATCACAGACATTTTACTCAAAAACTATGAAACATGAAAAGCTCAAAATGGAGGAATAAAGACTATAGACCTACATAATTTACAGATTATTAAACATTTACAAATATATTTTAAGAGGGTGGGGGCTAAGGGAATAATTATGTTACTTGAAGAAAAAAAATCTCTTTTCTTTGGCTATCGTGTGAAGTAACTTGTAAAAGCTTTCGTTACGAGGAACTCGAGAATGTATATCATTTAATTTTTGATAATATATTTTTAGAAATATCGTGGATAATGTAATGCAAAAATATGTTCCCTCCCATCTATTTCCGAATCAACTGACAGTAAAATTATGAAATAATTAGAGGTTATAGATGTTACAATAAGCCTTGCAGGTAAACTATAGCGATTACTCTAGATCGCATAGTTTTTGAGAAAAGCACATTTTTCTGTTACACGCAAATTTCGATTTGTGGGCAATGAACAAAGGTGTATATCCTGAAGAGGT
The DNA here is from genome assembly GCA_964019185.1 of Maratus speculifer. Classification (NCBI taxonomy): domain Eukaryota; kingdom Metazoa; phylum Arthropoda; class Arachnida; order Araneae; family Salticidae; genus Maratus; species Maratus speculifer. The sequence goes on along the minus strand of OZ025291.1, from coordinate 212,842,040 downwards.
GGATAAAATGTATAAAGGTGCTGCATACCATCGGCTTTTAAAGCCTAGACAACAACTTGTAATAATATACCAGCGAGCTACGCCCGCTAGCTGGGCCACTTTTTCCAAACGAACCTCGATATTAAGCAGTATATAATAAGCAAAAAAAATTCATTTAATAAGCAAATCTTGGTGTTGGAATCCTCAAGCACAAAAAAAAGTAAATTAAAGAGCTATGGTTGTTATGCGCCCATTATCTCGTTAAAAATATAGGATTTCGCACAGTGGGCGCTACGCGCACTTGAAAAAAAAGATTGTGGATCGGAGCCATGGTCGCTTCGCGTCCATCGTCCCGTTAAAATATTTGTTTTGTGCGGTTGGCGCCACGCGCCCATAAGACATTTTTTCGTATTTTTTTGGTTCATCAGAAGCAGACTTTTACGCAGATTCTGAATATGTAATCAGTTTTTTCTACTTTAAAAATTGTCTGCATGACGGTTTAAGTAAAAACGCGCAAAAAAAGTTTCGGTATATTTCGGCCTGTTTTATTTCTAAGTTCAATATTTTAGCGAAAACTACGGTAAATATTCGATGGCAAGACAAAAAAATTGATGCGGAAAAAAGCGCTCTTACTACAAGGAGAAAAAGAGGTTTTCGGCTGCTTTTTCATTTAGCTAAAGGGGAAAGTTCAAGTCATTCACCACAAGGTGGCGCAGTGTTCTGCTTGAGAGCTCCGTTTGGGAAATGAGACGTTTTGTGTTCCGCTTCCCGTGCGGTTTTTAATTCATAACTTTTTTAATTTTGGTTCCACGGTCTCGAAAATGCCCGAAATGACCTCCCCGGAATTTTTCGAATCGAAAGACACCTCTCGTGACTTCCAACTTGCCGCGTTGCGAACTGTAATCGGCTTCAGACAGACAGACATACAGAGGCGCACGGATTTTATTAGTATAGATTTGCGTAATGCAATACCTAGTAGCAGTATACAAGCAATGAACTTCATACTTCTGCATAAAAAAATTAAAATATATATCTGTTTTGGTACCAGGATTTTTTAAAAGTGTCATTTGCCTTATTTTATTTATTTATTTATTGCAAAACGTTCCCTACTTCAGATACAGCGGCTACTACGTTACGAAATTTTTGGTATTAAAATATCTATTTTCTTAATCCTTTACGCCTGCGAACCTTTTATAAATACTATGAGCTTCACAACTATTTTCCATTGAGTGGGTCTCTCACTACGACTCTCGTGTATTTAAAAGTTAATTAAAAACCTATCTGGAAAAACGCAACACGTACCAAAGCGGCTTTTGCAAGTTTGCGAGCTCCCTTCTACACGAGCTCTTTTAAAACAGTGCAAAATTTAAACATTGAACAAGGGTTTTAATGTTCTCTTCACTGGGTAAAAAAAAGGTTATTACTACGCTAAATTTAGTTTTATGATATGCCAAATGAAGTTTAAATTTGTACTACCTTTTATTCTCTGTTCCGAGTTAAATTCCCTATAAATAGATAAGGATAAGATAAAGAAAAGTGTTATAGAGAATAACAATATTTGATGCTATTTATGCTTCATATTTCTTTATGTATCTTTCTTTATCATCTTTCATATAACTTTTATAATGTACTCATTCATACTTTTCTAGTATTTACAGCTATAACGAACTTTACTTTGTATACACTGTAAAAAAAATTCATGAGGTTACTAAAAATTTTTTAGTAAATTTGTATTCCACAGAATTTTTTAGTAACCATTTCACAGTACAAATAGTAACCATTCCAAACTTTTTTTTTGTAAGTGAAACAAACATTTCTTTTGTAAACTGAACAAAAGACTTTTATGTATAACTAACTTAAAACTTTTTAGTATGAGCCACCAAGCAAATTTTAGTAACAGCTCCAAAATTATTTTTAGTAACCATTACTCACGAATTCTTCGTAACTATTCCAAACGCAATTTTAACAAGTGACACAAACATTTATTTTTTCAAACTGTATGAATCAATTTTTCGTATAAAAAACTTAAAACTTTTTAGCGAGAACCACCAAATGAGTTTGTTGTGGACGTGTGCCCGAAGGGCAGGAGCTTCCTTTGAACTGCATTCAGTCGGTAATACGACAGACTTCTGCAGCGGAAAATTTTCGGCAAAGCCTCAATAGATGGCAGCATCAAACATTGCCACCTGCTCAATTTTGATATGCTTCTGAAGAGGAGGGAAAGTCCTGAGATCATTACCCATGCTACGGCAGATTTTTATAACCCTTTTATTTAACGAGTACCTACACTTCATACACTCGGTGCTTATTTAGTGGTGTCTAGCATCGAGTTCAATGACCACTAGGCTATCACGGCCACACCAAGAGAGTTTTAGTTATAGCTATTAAAAATATAAAACTATTAACTTTATTCGTTGTTAGCTTTTTTTAGTAATTCGTACAGATTTTCTTGTAACTGAGTAAGATTACAAAAATTTTTTTAGTAATTGCAAAGATTACTCTGAGAAACTAAAATTTTTTTTTTAATAGATGGACCCTTTTTTGTACAGTGTAGTTTTTTACGAAGTCTTATTATTCTTTCAGCAACGATTTCCTCAATGCGAGCATTTTGCTTAATTTTTAATCATTAATTACCGGGTTTTCAAAAAAATGTTCTGAACTTGAATCGTTAAAAGGATCCAATTGATTGAGGTAAAATTTACAATAAAAAATAACTGGTGGGAAAAATGAAGGATTCTGAGAAATTTTGGTAACAATTATATCAGTCACTCGTCCTCAAAGACTTAAAAATACATATGTTTATTTTACAGAACCCTCTGATAGTGAGTAATATTCGCACTTAGCCATTTGTTTAAAAAAGGGATTAAAATACTTGAAAGGAATGTCCCTGTGTTGAATGGAACTCAATCCCAAGAGCAAATGGGTATAAAACAATTACAGAGACATTACTATTGAGTTGTTATTTTATTTCATTTTTATGTATTTTTATTTATTTATTGTCAATCTTCGAAAAATATTTTTTTTTTACTAATTCTTATAAAAGATGATTCGATCGCCTATTTTCAACTCCATGGTACTTACCTAACATTAGAACATAGTACTTTCTTCTGTAATTAAAATTATTATAAACATTTGAAATTGAAAACGCATATCACACTGAATTTTTCATGTCTTAAATTAAAATATAAAAGTACATTGTATATAAAGTTTTACACTTTTCCTTTAAGAGATTAGGACTTTATTATTTCAATTTATTGAAAAATTAATAAATTTATAATCAATACTTAGTAATGAAGAACTTTATATTCTTGAAAAATTATTTATCATAGATTTGAAGAACACGTATTTTATTAAGCATAAAATGTAAATATTTTAATAATAAACAACGTTGGTATTATAGACGTTTTCATAATTTTTTAGAAATATTTTTTATAAAAATGTTAACTAAAAATTTGTAAAATAAATGCAAGGAGGGTATTAATATTCACAGCGTGTTGTTTAATATTGCTTATATAAGAGCTTGTATAAATATGCTTATACATGACATCATCTCAAACTCTGTGACATAATAATTTTTGGTGACAGTATTCGATATACAAATCTTCAACAGAAATATTTTAAGGCATTAACCTTCTAGTTATTTCTTGATTTTCTAATGCTTTTAATTTTTATGTTACGTATATATTATAATTTACATGTTTGACATTAATGTTTAAGTTACGTATAAACTATTTTTATTTTAAAGGCAATCTATCGCCTAAAATAAACACATGGCAGAGTTAATGGAGTGACATATTTAAATTTATTAACGAGAAGAGTATACAAATCAACCGTTATATTAACATGGGTTTTTTTGTGCAGTTTAAATTGGAATGTTGTAAATTAAATATATTTTTGTTTTGAACACATTGGGCACTCGAAAGTAAAATATACAAAAAAAAAGTTTTAAACAATTCAAAAATGTAAAAAAAAAGGATTAAAAAAAAAGGATTTAAACTTTACATTATTTGTTAGTTTAAGATTATTTGTTAGTTACATAATTTTCTATTGTAAAAATATTTATAAATATATAAAAGGTATTAAATCGGAAATAAAAATATATAGTATGGGAAAAAAAGCAAGCAAATAGCAGTAATTCTGCTTTTATCAGAATTTAGTGTCACCTCAGATGAAAATATATAACTGACCTGCCCGGCGTTGCTCGGGCCCGTAATAATATTCTTAAATAAACCTGAAATTTGTACTGCAAAATTTCACTAAAAGACCCAATCTCGAAACGAATTCCCGCTGCCTACTGTACCGCTTATGAGAAGCGCTGCACAGTCATGCCAAAAACGGGCGGGAAAGGGGGGGGTCTGGAATCTTTCAGTTTTATATTCCAATAGCAGAAGGCGATTTCTTTTCATAACAAAACTCTTTCTGGGCAGATATTTGATGAAATTATTATTCGAAAATAGGGGTAGGTACACTTTTAAAATTTTATATTAAATAAGTGTTATTTATCCCAGTGCTTTGATAAATCCGTATCTAAAACGGCACGGTTTTAATTATTTGATCACGCCCCCCTAAAATAATTATTGCTTTCCCCACCCATAATTTGACGCCCCTTAATCTTTAAAATCTAGCTTAGTGAAAAGTCCACATTTAAAATGTAGAAAACGGTACTATTTTAAATATTTGACCGCTCCTCATAAAAAATCCCCCCCTCCTGTCCCTTATTCGATCCTCAATACTCTTTTAAATATGTACTATGCGTTATAATTTGTGAAACCTCAAAAACTACCGTTTTATGAAGTTTCTTTCCTTTTCTTTTTTTTTCTTTTTTTTGTATGTGTGTGTGTGTTTCAGCATTTCTTTTCCTTCTTTAAAAATCTATTTTTTTATTTAAAAAAAATCTTGGATTTTTATAAATTTAGAAGTGTTTAAAGTTATTGCATGATGCATAGTTTTAAACTGTTCATTTGGTGTATTTTTAAAAATTTGACAGTGTGCCAAAGAATAATAATGTAAAAACCCTTTGTGGTTTCGAAAAACTTACTTTGAAATCGAGCAAGTCATCCAAGTAACGAATTAAATACAGCAAAACCTCTAAATAACGGACACCTAGGGAACGCGGAAACTGTCCGCTATTCGGAAGTGTCCGCTATTGGGAAAACATTGGAGATTCAAAAATTGGTAAGAAAAGATTAATGTTTTACTAATTGATCTTTATGCGTCCTAAAATATTTATTATATGACCAATCAAAAATGAAAAAAAGGAAAAGCAATAAAACTGAAATAAAATAGTGCGTACTTTTATCCACTGTTTATTACATTCTTATGAAAAAAATGTTTCAAAAGTATGCTTTTGCTTGGAATTTGTTTTTCAGTGTGAGGTTTTAACTCTGTCAGTAATTTTTCTGGATTTAAAATTCAGAAGGATTTCTGACAGTTAAATCTTTACACTTCCTTGCGAATTATCATTATAGAGTTCCGAGAGAAAAACTGCACTTTTTGAACACTAAAAACATAGAATTTCAAACCTGTTGGGGGGAGGGGGAGGATTTCAGTACTTCGGGGTAGGGCAAATGTCCCTCTAGGGTCACGTTCTGAATTTAACACCGGACGTGGGACAAGGGATTTTCCCCCTCCCACCCCCTACATTTATGTGTGATCACAGAGTTTTTGATAGGGTGGTCTGATAAATTTCAAGGATTTTCACTTTTTTCATCTTTTTTTCTCACTAAAAAATAATATTTTATTCTTTATCGCCAAATTTTCTGTCTGCTATTCGGAATGTCCGTTATTCGGAGGTTAAACATACAAAACTTGAGGTTTTAGGAGTGGGTATTGGAAAACTGTCCGCTAATCGAGAGTGTCTGTTATGGAGGTTTTACTGTATTAATATCTAACGTTGTAATTGTGCGACGATGAATAAATTTATATATTTGAAATCAGCGAAAAATTTGTCATCAAGATACATAAAGATTAAATTTATAAATTTAATATTTGAAAAAAAATTACAGGTCGTCTATAAATGCCAGTACCCACGTTGCGTTGAACACCTGCTCTCGTTATGAAAGAATTCTCAAAAATCTGTTTCTTTGAACGGAAATAAAATAAAATTTTATAAATGGATTTTTAATGAATTTTTTAACTATTTATAGGAGTAGGAAAATAATTTTTAGAATTGGTGAATGGACGGTGAATTTTTTCTGAATCTAGATGTCTAATTTTTGAGTTTTTAGGCTCAGTAGATTTTAAAATGCAGCCAAAACCATGGCTCCAAGTTAACAATAAAGGGGGGGGGGGGAAGGGATAAAAAAAATTTTAAGGGAGGCTCATAATGTTTTTTGTCCCTCTCTGGCGCAGAAAGATAAATGAGTACATATTCACATTGTAGGTACTATGTTTCTTATTAAACTGTTTTATAAACTTTATTTTATGTTAAGAAAACTATATGATGATGAAAATTTTGAGTGTATAACTGGTACAAAATTAAACAGCATGCTAGTTTCATATGTACAAATAGGATGAGGGAGCTGTTGAAACATTTTAAATAAAATTTAGTAATTTTTCAAAACTCTGAAAGGGTATCAAAATTAAATTAGTTTTTGAACAAAATTTCATTTGAATTTTGGGAACAGTAATTCATGGAGTGACTTTGGAATCTTTTCCAGGTGGAGGGCTCAAAATATTTTTTTTGGGGGGGGGGGGCTGAGCCGCCCATAGCGCCACCTTAGCTATGGCACTGAATACAGCCCTTTATAAAAAAGTCGAGTACATTTATCGCCATGATACTATTTACAATATCCTTTTCACTCTCTTACAATTTTCGAAGAAATATTCTGCGGTTTAATAAAAATCTATGCTTCTATTGAATTAAGAGTACTTTTCCATTCTTTAATTTAGGAAATTTAATTAATTTCTCAACTAATTATTAGAATTTTAAAATTCTGAGGATCAGGTACATTAGGAAAGGCCTTGAACAATCTTCACAAAAAATTGAACATCGTACGTGCCGTAGTTTTCGCTGGCCATCGCAGACACACGGACACACACACACGGATACACACAGAGCGATTTGTTATTTTATTAGTTTAGAGATTATTACGAGGCGGAACGCTTCTAATTTCGACGAAAGATAATTCAAAGAAGAAACTGTTTCATTAATTTATAATAGACCTAAAAAATAGGTTAAAATAAAAATTGCACCTTATATTAGATAGTTTAACTATAAATAAATATTATTTTAGCCTAAATACCACTGTCTTCTATAAGGACACTCAAAAAATTTTGTAAAACTTAGTGTAAAGTTTTATCAGTATGTGATTCCAATTTCGTCATTTGTTAAAAGTGACGCATTTCCGCTGTTGGAGAATTTCAAAGGTGCGGAATAAAAATAATGCGCTTTTAGAAAGCATTTCAGTTTTAATACTTAAAATATATGCTTTTATTTTATATAAAATGATTCATTTATATCCAATGAAGAATACCAAATTTAAGATCCATTCTTAAACAACATGCATAGAAATGAATTCATATGGAGTAAATATCGTGGAATAATACACAAATAGAGCAAAATAGCAATGCCGCAAATTACACACATGTACCATTTGTAGATGGAAATGATAATTTGTTTAGTAAACATTTATATTTTTTATGCAGCTAGTAATTTAATTCCTTCATCGATAGCATGGCTTTTTTTACACTTTCCAACAAAGTTCAAAAATGCTTATGCATTCAGTTTGTCTGTCCGTCTTTCCGTCAGTCGGCGCTCTAACTCCCGTAAATATACTAGGATTTTCATGCAATTGATAAAGCTTATTTAGAGTCACAAAAAATTGTTTTGTATTGTATATGAAGTATACACAATTGGTGATTCATGTACAGGGACACATAAAAGAATTCGATTACGTTATAGTATATGGGAAAAAATCGTTTTGGGAGTATTTTAATGATGTTACGCTATTTCAAATGTATTGAAACTCATATAAATCACTGAATTTCGCTACGATCAAGTTAAAACAGCACATTCATAGTATTTTTTTTATTAATTTACAGGGACACACAAAATAAATCGGCTACAATACTGTCTTATCGTAATAATTGCTGGAGAGTACATTTTAAAATTCGATATGCTCTTTTAAATTTAATTAGTTTTTTGCATATTACTCTTTATGCATAAAATTCTATATCTTATAGTCAGGGATTCACAAAACTTTTCGCATATCATTCTTATTATTAGATGAAATAGCAGAAAGGGAATTTTCAATTGAAATGTTTATATATCTTAAATGAACCAAATTTTGAAATGCATGTTGTTAATACATACAAATATTTGCATCATATACAGATCTGCAAAAAAATTCGGATAATTTTCTGATTTTAAATGAGAGCTGCTACAATTCGGTTTTGAAACGCTTTATATATTTCCTTATTGTGAAATGAGACGTAATAGTATTTCATTTTTTTAAACAGTCCAGTTTTGTTGTATTATTTTGAATATGTTGGAAAGTGCATCATAATCTATGTTTAACGCATGATTTTTTTCTTTTTTGTTACATAATGTAGCATTATTTATAGAATTTTTAATTAAAACAAAACACAGTCTTACAAAATTTTTCTTGGCGAATAATCCGAGATCTCGAACACTTTATTGTGTAGTGCGCAATTAGATTCCAACGGCTGTCCTGAGAGGGTACCAGAACTGTAATATTTGTCTTTCTTTATTTTAAAAAATACATTTTTCGATGTTAAGTTCATCGTTTTTTACTACAAAATGTAGGCAAAATTTAATACTTTATCATTCGAGACAACCACTTCAATTATAAAAGCTTAGTCGTGGCCAGCTTTTTGAACAGGGAAACAAGTTGAGGAGTGAGTGCCTCAAAAATTTTAACCTAAAAATATCTTATGTATTAAGACCTGCTAAAATGAAATCTTTCGAAACAGGTCGACAAGAAAGTATATTTTTCTCTTCTGGAAAAATAATAATACATAAATAAGTTGATTAATTTTATTCTTTTTCCGGCACTGATTTTGTTCTTTCTTTACTTTTCTTCAGTATATTTTTCTTTGTATATAGAATTCAGTTTTCTCATAACTGTTCAAGTGTTTGTGTAAATGAGGTAAAAGAGTGGTCAGACCCTGACTAATTGCAGGTGGCATTATCCTTTAATATCTGCATTCCCTTTCATTAGAGACTTTTCTGTTTTTTTCCAGCCTTTATGCTACGAAATGAAAGAGGTGTAACGACCCCAAGTAACTGACTGTGGCACATAACTCCCGATCATATATTCGCAAGAAGCGATCTTAACTTTCTGCTCTGAATCCAAACTGATTCTTCTGTGTTTGCCAGACGGCGCTGATGTGGGAAAATCAACTGATGGAAACGAGAGGAAACGAAGAGCAGAGAATGGGGAAGAATGGGATAGTGTCTTTTTTTTAGTGATGATTTTAACGTTTTCTTTATTTGTTTGATTTTTATGTGTGTAAGTTTTTAGTTGACAAATTTTATAGTGTACCTGTTAATGTCGTGTGCTGAAATAAAAAGATGATTGTCATGAAAATTAGAAGTCATCGTGCTGCCTTTCACATCAGAACCAATGGAAAGACGTAAAACGTTACAGTCTAAAATTTTGGAGCTTCCACCGAGATTTGGATTTGGAGTTTGTGGCGAGAACAAATGTGTTGTCACAGGTATGTTTTTAAATTCATTACAGCGTGCCATATTTTTTTAAGCGTAAAGTATTAATGATGTTCCTTTGATTAAAATTTTTGCTTGATTGGTTTGTTTTAAATTATATAGCAGCCGCAATATCCAGATTTGTATTTTATACTTTTGATTATCATAAAATGTGCAAATATGAAAAAGAATGTTTAAAACCATGTTAGTTTAATGTGTTTCGCATTGAAAAATATATTTTTTTAAACCAAACTGGTTTACTGATTAAATGAAGTCAAATTTATTTCGGGTATAATATGGTTCGCATCGGGAAATATACTTTCAAAACCAAACTGGTTTATTGATTAAATGAAGTCAAACTGATTTCAGGTATAATGTGTTTCGCATCGAAAAATGTTCTTTTAAAACCAAGCTGGTTTATTGATTAGGTGAAGTCAAACTGATTTCAAGTTTAGTATGTTTTGTATTGCGAGATCTAGTGTTTAAAACCAAGCTGGTTTATTGAATAAATGAAGTGAAACTGATTTCAGGTTTATTACATTTCGCAATGAAACCTATCGTGTTTAAAACCAAACTGGTTTATTGAATATATGAAGTCAAACTGATTTCAGGTTTATTACATTTCGCATTGAAACATATCGTATTTAAAACCAAACTGGTTTAGTGAAAATTGTGAGATTTCAGAAATTGAAAATTATCTTGAGAATTTATCAAATTGGTGTATTATTTCTGTTGAATTGAAAGTAATGGTATATTGATGTTTTAAATTTGTGTTTTTCTTTTTAGAAAAATGTTTAATGATATTTACTTGTATAAAGTGTATAAAAATATTGTTTATATACATGTTTTAAAGTTATTGTGAAAAATATTTATTTAGTGTTGTGAATAAATAGGTTGAGAGTGTATTGGTTTAAATTTGGTTAGTTGGTTGGGTGACCGTTTCTCTTACAAAGTGTCTGATTCACTCATCGGTGAACTTGAACTTGAAAATGGTTTTTCTTGGAAGAGGGCAAAAAGTTGATTTGAGAACCGTTGCAATGGAATTGGGAGAGGAAGTTAATGATAATATGAAGATCATTGGCTTGTATAAATTAATTGCGAAGAGCGTTTGGTGTGAAGAGGAATTTGTAAGGTACCTGCTTGAGACTGTGATAGATGAGAGAGTAAGTCGTGAGAAAACTTTCGAGAGAAAAAGGGTGGATGAAAGAAGGTTTATACTAGAGGTTCCTGAGAAAGGAATGGATATATCAAATATTGTTGAGCTTGATAAAGCAGTAGAGGAAAAGCGTCATATCGAGGAAATTATGTTGGATCTTGTGTGTTTGTTTACAGAATGTTCCGGAGAAGAGAAAAACAATATTAAGTATTGATGATGTTGATCGAGTAAAAGAGAGAGTGGAGAGTAATACTGATGAAACCTTATGTAGCTATACGAGGTCTTTGGACTGTGAAGTAACGGAAAATGAATCATCGACTAAGAAATTAAGTAATTCTCTTGAAAAGGAAATCGTGGATATTATTGATGTAATCGAAGTGTTTGAACTTTCTGAACTTCAAAATGCGAAGGGAGAAAAGATAAAACTGATAAGGGATGGAAGTGGAGTTAATGATAAGTTGAACTTAAAACTGAACTGTTTAAATAATGAGAAAGTTACTGAAAAGGATGAAAAGTGTTTTCTTTTATCACAAGATAGAAATCTGGGAGATGTATCTGAAGTTAATAATGAAAGCACGTTTGAAGTTAATCTTGAACTTTTTCAGGTTGATATTGATGAATGCTGTAGAGAAAATGAAATTGGCTCGCTTATTCCATGTAATTTGAAAACAAAGGACAATTTGGAGACTGTAGATGAGGTTCAAGAGGAAGACAATCTTAAGGTTGATAATTTATGCGAAAATTTTCGGTTTATAACAGATAAGACTGAAAGTACGAAGGAGAAGAGAGAGAGTACGGATATCAGGCAAAAGCTTATTGCAGTTGATTTAGTTAGGAGGACATTTCAAGAGAAAGATGAAATTGATCTTGAACTTGACTGGTTGATTGAAAGATGTGAAGAAACTGAAAAATTGTCCGAAAGGGGAACCGGAAATGTTCATGTTCTGTTCAAGCAGAGAGTTTATGGAAAATGGAGCCATGGTTTTGATAACAGAAGGTGTTTCAAGAGGTTTAGCGAGAAGAGGAATAGAACAGTGGAATGTAAACCAGGAAGAAATCAAATGATGAAAAATCACAAGAACAGAAAGAAAAATCCAACAACGCCAACACTTTATCACGGCACCCATACTTTTATTAATAGCTATTAAGTTTTATAGGTTTTATGCAGTTTTATTAATGATAATAGTTGCTTGCAGAAAATATATGCTTTATATTTATTTATTGTTGTATAATAACATAAAAAAATACTTGTGATAATTTGGATCTGGTAGATATATATTGTTTTTTCAGATTTATAATTGTGAAAAGAAAGGTATATTACAGTTGTGTAAAAGCATAAAGATGTGCATTGTTTAATATTTATTATTGTATAATGTTAAGTTTTAATGAAAAAAGAAAAATAGGAAAGATTTCTGTTAATTGCAATAGTATTTATGGGAAATTACATTGGTTATAATACTTAGTTTAAATAAGAAAAATTTGGTATTTTTATTTTACAGAAAATTAGTGTTATGTAAATTGAATAATGAACTTAGATTGTGACTGGTATTGCGGAATGCTATATTATCGTGTATTCAAAATTTGTAACAATTTAGTAAAATTGCGGCAGTTTGGTCAGGGCGGCACAATGCTGTGATGGGTTTTCGGGTGAAGTGCCTGTGGTGTTTGGGGAGGAAAAGGATAAGATGAGAACACTAGAGATGAGAAACACTTATTTTTTGTTTCATCTCAAATATAGATTAGGTGATCGTAATAATGGGTAAATGACATTGCGTTGGATGGAGGCCAGCAAAAGACCCTTAAATAGAAAGTATATGACAAAAAGGCAACCATGATATTTCTTAATAATGAATCCTTAACTATGATAGTATTAATTCATAGCAAAGATGTAAAAAAAATAAAATGATAAGAAGAAAAGTTACCTGGACTTCCTGGCTGATGAAGACAACTTCAGGTAGACAAATGAATAGGCATTGACACAATAAAATGAAGAGAGGATTTTTGAAGAAGACAAGTATATTTATTTATAAACACTTGTGAAATTCTTCATGACTTGAATATTTTTATATATATATATATATTCATTTGTTATCATGCACAAACTTATATAAGTAGAATTATTATTATTTTCGTACAACAATTGCTCCACAAGGATGATATACATAAGTCGACATATTTTTAACACAACTTTTCTTCATATAAATATTTGTATGCATTCTTGATAACATGATAACATTTTCTTGAACGATATGAAAAACTCAAACATTTTTAGAATATCAATCAAAATATTACTTCAAAAGGAAATATGCCTGGAAAAATCACAAAAAGATATTCAATATCTTCCATTTGGGGATGCCGTTTTCATGCTCAGATAATTTATATTTATACTTATGACCAATTTATGATGAAATGAAGAGGAAATTAAACTATGATATATTTTATATATGAATCACTTTCTCTGCATTCTTTTCAGAGGAAAAATGAATTCACTAAAAAAAATGATGAAATGAAAATCAGTTGGAGAAGCTTGATAATAAATTGACGAGAGTTCTTTGAAGATAAACTATGACGACTCTTAAAACAAAATCGAGTTGCCGGAATAAAAAAAGAAAACCAAAGGATTTAGGTTGCGGCGGTAGGAGAGCCTAGCTCCTCGCAGCATTAAAAAAACATCCATCATACGGTGGAATCATCCGCTCAACATTTCCCGGCACCTGCTCAACTCAAACGGTCACGCACAACAGCCTCGGGGCACGCATACTTGCCCCGGTGTCCGCTAAATTTCTCGGCACATCTCAACTGCATCGGTTACGCTCACCCAACAGCATCCATCTCAACTGAGCTCCAACTGCGCAACTCCACTGGTGGCGCAGAGTCGGGAGGGAGAAAAGAACAAGGGTTACTGTAAACCCGGAATACGCCAAGTTGGCAACGTTCGAAAGAGGTGAGCGAGGGAAAATAGGCCAAGCTACGATTTAATGTATAGTGAAATATGAATTTAATAAGGGAAAAAATGACAAACGCTTAAAGAATGAAGGCCAAAGAAGGTGGCCAGGCACTTAGCTGGTTAAATCACGTCACCTGTGGATTTGAATTTGATAGGCCAAGGGGAGTGCCAGATTAACCGGAAATACCACCCATAGAACGAACGAGATTGTTCTAGAAAGATTTTAAACCGGAAGGAATGAATTCAAACAAGATTTTACCGGTTTAGAACATTCGATAGCTAGGTAAGGAAGAAAAATATACAGGCGACGACATCAAAAGAAACGAAATCGAAATAATATTTAAATTGAGAACATTAATAAAAAGGAGATGATAGTAAATAAAATAGCTAATAAAATTGAATAAAAATAAAAATATGGGGGGGGGGGGTTATCGAGCAACCACCACATATCTACCCGGGCCTCCCCAAAAGAAAATATTGGAGAGATGACAAAAATTCAATAATTTTTTCATCGAGGCAATATTTTCTAAAACATGTACAAAGATATAAAATAATTACACAAAATAAATGCACCAGAAATAGTTATATGAATACAAATAATTGTTTTACATGATATTTAAATAATAAAAATAATTACTATTATGGTAGTAGTCGTTATGTTAATACACCAAAGATAGCAAATATTTAAAATGGAAGGTATACAAAATTTCTTCCAGAGGTACTTATCATGTATCAAAAAAAACAAAGTTTATATATATATGCAGAAACAACAGTCTTTAACTATCAACAGTCTCTTGTTAAGCTGTGCAAAATGCAATATGATAACTAAATGCTTTAGCATATGTAAAATATTTGATTATACAACAAGAACATGTAGATGTATATTTTCCAGTTGATAATAAAATAAATCACACTATAGCTGTATATGAATCATACTATAACTGTATATAAAAAAATGGATGGTTTCAAATAACACATGATAAATTGAATGAATTTGTAAGTTGAAAATTTGAAACGAAAAATACATATAACTGGTACATAGAGAATATTTAGACTCTCATAAAAAAAATGTACATATATCAACATATAATAGTTTTTTAAGCTTTTAACTACTCTTAAATGAATAACCTTAGCATTATTCAATAACAACATTTTCAAAGAAAATATAAGAAATTCCAAAGGCCTATGTAAATTGGTAGAAAAGTACAATGTTATTTTTCAATAAACATTTATAAAATGAATATAATAATTTTCAAAGAGAGAATGTTTACACTCTCATAAAAGAATATTCTTGAACACTTTCAACATAAATTGCCAATAATTGTATAAATACTTTTTATACTATACTTTATTCCAAATAAAAATAAAACAGATGATATTTATATTCTGATAAAAAGAACTTATATAAATATATCAATCTTGTATATGACTTCGATAATGTCAACTTACAAACAAAAATCAATTGTCAAAAATTTATATAAGATATTTTGAATGTTTAATTGTAATCTTTCAAACATTTTTTAAATAACAAGTGATCATTTTTGTATTTGTCATATATCAAGTATTTGCTTTATATCAATATATAATGACTCAACCAATATCTTTGGATCCAAAGTATAATTATAGTATAACAAAAACCTTTTTTTTTTATCTTTAATAACTTTCAAATACTCAGAAGTATACAAATAAATAATGCTTATTGTGAGTCATTCATTTTTTCTATATTTCAATAATAAGAGTAAAATTATTAGTATGCATAAGTTTATCATGCATTGTCATTTTTCTGTTAAAAGAGGTTAATTGTTAGAGCATGCATGCATTGTAAAGAGAAATTATTATGTAAGTCACAATAGGGAAAATGATTTCATGAGTACTCATATTTATGTTTACCTTACATCAATTACAATCCACTTTTCTTAGTAGGATGAACATTTGTCAAAAATAACTTTAAATAATGACATAATATTTTAATAAGAATATAAAAGGACAAATTCTTTCTCAACTTTAGCACCAACTATTGCAATTAAAGACTTTGTAAGGCTAAAAGTAGTATATGGCATATTTGAGAGTATATATACTTATTACAATAATTATGGTTTAGAAATGAATATAGTGAATAATAAAAATACATTAAAACCATACATACATCTGGAGGATGACCATTGAATTGCCTCAAGGAGAAGAAGACTTAAAAGAAAAAAAAATAATAACAGCTGCCTGCAGCTTGGAGGAAGAAAACAAAAATTACACAGTCATTCTTCTTACTCGAATATCAGTCTAACTAGTATTAACTGACTATGCTACAAATCAAGAGTCATCCTGAAAAAAGAAAAGAAGATTAGTTCATTTTTTATACATTTTATGAGTGCGAGGGCGAAGATCATAATTTTTATATTGAGTAGACTTGTTTCTAACATCAGTGTGAGTGCCACCAAGAGGAACTTGTGACTGTACCGATTTACTGGAACATGAAGATGTTTGTTGGCACTCAGAAGAAGAAAGAATTCGAGGAGATGTGTTACAAGCAGCATCATGATTAGAGACTTGAGTAGGAGAGAGTTGTCTCACAGGAGTAGAAGATGCATTATCAACAGATGTTTGATCATGCGATGCATTTTTAGAAGGAACTGAAGGATACTGTAATGCTTCATTTCTCTTTTGAAGCTTCAAGATTCTGTTAGTGTGAATCAACATGGGTGAAGCGTGACTATTATTGGAATCTTGAATTTGAATAAGCACAGGAGAAATTATTTTCTTCACCACGTATGGGCCTTGTACCTTTTTGTTAAACACAGTGGGAAATTTTACATAAACAATGTCATTAACATTGATGTTGGCAAACTTTAATTTTTCTCTCGATTTTTGATACACTTTTTGCCTAGAAGATTCGTTATTTTTATAAGCTTGATAGTATATTTTCTCAATAACATCCATTAATTTATGAATTTCATAGGCAGTATTGAGAATTTTCCAGGACACTTGAGTTTTGTAATTAGAATAAATGTCATTTATCTCTCTTCCAAAATGAAGAAGATTTGGAGTGAATTTTGTAGCTGGATGAGGTGTAGCATTATATATGGATTGGTGATTTTTTAGAGCAGTTGGTACATCACATCCTTGGGAAGCCATTGTATTCACAGACGATTTTATTTGAGAATTAACTCGTTCACTTAATCCGTTAGCCTGGGGATGAGCTACAGAACTGTGTTCCAATTTAATGCCAAGCTTTTTATTAAAATAAGAAAACATATCACTAGTGAACTGAGAGCCATGATCAGTGAGAGTTAATTCGGGTTTTCCATGAGTGGAAATGTAATGTAATAAAGCTTTTGTAACAGACTCAGCACTGATATTATTCAAGGCATATAATTCTAAATGACGAGAAAAGTGATCTATGATAGTCATCACATATTGACGATTTCTTAATGGGCCGAGTAAATCCATAGAGACTTTTGATTGGGAGCTGTTGGAAGTGGTGCTGGTAAGTATGGAGCAATATTTTTTTTATGATTTTTGTTTACTAAACAAATTTCACAAGAGTTGACATAATTAATGGTATCAGAAACAAGGGTTTTCCAGGTAAATCTTTTCTTTAAATTAACAATAGTTTTATGAATTCCAGTGTGAGTAACATGAGCAATTCTTAAGGCTTTTGCTCTCAGTGACAAAGGTAAAACAGCTTTATGTAGCTCAATATCTTCTGAAGAAAAATGTCCATTGTAGCAAAGTAACTCATTACTTGGATTAATATAGTAGCCATTTAAACTTTTAGATTTTTTGTTATTTTTAAGATCTTCATAAATTTGTTTGATTTTTGGGTCTTTTTGTTGTTCAGAGAAGATGGTGTGATCAAGAATTTCTAATAATGGATCTTGATTATTATCATTATTTGGAGGTGAAGAGTCACTTTGAAGATGACATGTGTGGTGCATTTTGTCAACTAAACCACATGGAAAGTGTGGAATTTCATTATGTAGATCTTTTTGATTGTCTACAATTGGTAGTGGTTCTTGTGTAGAAATAAGATCTGGATTATTATGGAGATCTTCAGTAGGAATGTGAGGTGTTCTACTCAAAAAATCTGCTAAGACATTTTCTTTGCCTGGAACATGTTGGAATGTGTACGAGTATTCTGACAGTTCTAACATCCATCGAGTAGTAATATCAGCTGGTGATGTAGCCTTTTTATAATTATTAAGAGGTTTGGCATCGGATAATAGAATAAAGGGTCGACCAAAAATATAGTATTTAAAAGCTGTTATGCCTTTGTAAATGGCATAAAGTTCCAATTTGATGGCAGGGTATTGTCTTTCAGACTGAGACAAAGTTTTTGAATAATAGGAGATGGGTCTAAGTTCACCATCAAATTTCTGCATAAGAACAGCTGATATTGCTGTCTTTGATGCATCTGTATTAACATAGAAGGTTTCATTCCAGTTAGGAAGATTAAGCATAGGTTTTTGAAAGAAAATGTCTTGTAATTTTTTAAATGCATTTTCTTGTTCAGTTTTCCAAGAAAATTTATTTTTAGGTTTGGTAACTTCAATGAGAGGAGTAATCAATTTAGCAAAATTAGGAATAATTGACCTATAAAATGAACACAAACCTATAAAACTTTTTGTTTGCCTCTTGGTTTTAGGCGTTGGAAAAGAAATGATTTTTAAAATGTTACTTGTAATGGGAAGAATTTTATGATCTGTGAGTTGGAATCCTAAAAAGTTAATGCTTGTTTGCATAAAGGAACATTTTTCAGGAGACAGAGTAATGTTATTAGCAATAAGAGTGTCTAAGAGTTTTGTGAGTTTCATGGTCATTTCTTCAAATGAATTAGCGCCAACAACAATATCGTCTTGATATGCATAACAGGAATCAATTTCAGATAATTGAATAACTGAGTCAATTAATTGTTGGAAAGTGCTTGCAGCTGTCTTCAAGCCAAACACGAGACGTAGGTAGGTAAAAATTCCCCATGGAGTAGTAAAACTGAGCTTATCCTGCATATCTTTAGGTACAGCGATCTGCCAGTATGCAGAGGGCAAGTCAAGAGTAGTATAATACTTAAATTTTGATAATTGCACCAATAGATTTTGAATTCTAGGAAGAGGATATGAAGATGGGATTATAATCGAATTTAGCAATCTTAAATCTAGAGCCAAACGATACTTTTGAGGCTTGGACATATCAGTTCTCTTCTTTTTAACAAGAAGCATGGGACACGCCCAAGATGAATTTGATCTCTCAATAATGCCAGCATTTAACATTTGATTAATCTGGTCAAGAGCTTCTTGCTCAAGTGCCTGTGGCACAGGAAAAGGTAGGGTTTTGACTGGATGAGAATTTAGCATTGTGAATTGAGGATTAACCAGGTCGGTATGACCTAAAGTGTCAAGAGATTTTGAAAAAGCAAGAGCTTTACTACACAATAATTTTGTTAAAGATTCTTTTTCATGAGGAGGTAAGTGTTTTAGATCAAAGTCATTTGGAGACAGTTCTTGGATACGTTTTCTCTTAACCTCTTCAGATGGTAAAATTAAATTACAATATTCGTCTTCAAAGTCTAAATCAAAAGAGTATTCCTCAATGTCTTTCTCATCTACATTAATACATTCGCCAATAATTGAATTTTTATTTAAATGAATGTCCAGCTTTGATATATTCTGACATACAACCAAAAATAAATTATTTTGAATTGAAGATTTGGAATGCAATGATTCATGTAACACAAGACCTTTATTTTTTAAATTGGGTTTGAAAATAAAATATTCAGATGGAGGATCCAAGTACTTAACATGTAAATAAACAAAAGAATTAGGAGGGATTAATTCCCTATTGAGTAACTGTACCATGTTGGAATTCACCAAAATTTTATTACCAATATTTAAATGGGTTTGCTTTTCACCAAAATAACTACCATCATTAGTATTTTCAGATGAAAAATTCTTGCCAGGTATATTATCATTAGTAGATACATAGTTCACCACATTACCATAATCAGTTGAAAAATAGTTAGACAAATAATTAAAATTACCATCAATATAAGGATTATGAAAATTCATAGCAGTGTTAGCAATATTATTTGTAAACAAACCATTATTTTGAAAATTATAATTGTAAGGATAGGTTGTATAGTTGTTGAACAATTGTAAATTTGTATCACCATAATTTGCACATATATCATCAGTATAAGTACCACTATTTGGATTATTTGATATAGAATCTTCATAACAAGGCCTTTTGTGTACATCTATAGAATATGGCACATTTGAATTATCATAAATATATTCAGAATTCATGAAATAGCAAGTAGGAGATTCGTTATAACTGTGAAAAGGAATATGTTTATCCTTAATCAAGATAGACTTAAAGCTTGGTGAAATAGTTATGGAATGTTTATTGATAAACTCAAATCCAAGTATGGCTTGAAAATGAACATTTTGTATCTTTGTAAGATAAAAGACATGATGAAAGAAGAATTGATCAATTTTAAATGCAATCTCTATGCATCCTTTGAAAAAAAACTTTAGAATTTATAGTAGATACAGATACATTTCTGGATAAGAATTTGTAGTGAAGCCTGGATTTAATGCTATTAAAGCATTCTTGATCCAAGAGTGACAAACTTGATCCAGTATCAATTAACGTTGAGATTTCATTATGTTGAATGTTTATCAGTGAGCATGGAAGAACATACGAGTTATTAAAGGAACTGCATATGACATGTCTTTTTTGTACATCATCATCAATTTCAAAATTTTGTTTGGATGTCAAAGAATTATGTGAACATGAAGATTTATTAAATTTAGGTGTTACAGGGGAAGTTTGGACAGCTGTGGATGATACTAAAGTGATTGAAGAGCTTTTGTCAAATTGTTGTTTATGTTTGTCACTAAAGTGTACTGACCCTGAATGAGAATTACGGGAGAGAAGGCGGTCAGCAGAACCAGTCTCCCTTATTTGTTTAAATTATAAACATTGTTTTTATTTTCAGAAGAGGTATAGTTTTTCCTTCTGTGAGAATTAGACGAAAATAGAGATGAAGAGTTTTGATTGGAAGCACTAATAATATTTTTAAATTTGTAGCATGAGTCCATACGATGATTGAATTTTCCACAGAACGCACACTGCACAACATCTCGTTTGTGATAAAAGGATGCAGAGTTTTTTTTTTTTTTTAGAAAATTTGTCGAAGGTGGGTTGATGATAAGGACGTTTCCGATAAAAATTATGTTGACGAAAATTATTTTTATGTTTATCTGTAGCCTCTTGTCTATTTGGAGAAGGAGAATATGTTCTAGCTTTTCTTTTAAAATTACTAGAAGCATGAGAATTGTCTTTTGGAATTTGCAAAGGTGAGAAGGTAGTTTGAGAATTGACATAAATTTTATCCTTCGTATGTTTTATAGGAGTCTTATTGAGTACATTATTAGAAGCACTAGAATTATCATGGACTTTTTCAGAATCCAAACAATAGGCTTGATTGTAATTCTCGTGAGATTTTTTAGGGGGAGAGTCATATATATCCTGAAGAAAATTTGCTCGTTCAAGAGCTAAATCGAAAGATGAAATATTTTCCTCTAGAATTTTCCGCTTAATTTGTTTAGGCAAAGCCTCAAGAAAATGAGTGAATTTTAATGAATTGAGAGCAGAAGGATCCAATTTAGGGTATGCAAGCCGAAGTTGTTTATCCAGCCGAAACGCAAAATTTTTGACTGATTCATTTGAATCTAAGCTTAAATTCTGCAAGGATTTGAGAGAAACAGTCTTTTTTGAAGGTAAGAAATAGTCTATAAAAGTTTTCCGAATGTCACGGAAATTAGAGTTCTTGAACTGAGACTGAGTTTCAAGAAAGAAGAGTAAGGCGCTGCCCTCCAGTTTCGATTTGAAGAGAACAAAATGTTCTTTATCGGAAAAATTATTTAACTCTTGTAAATCAGATAATTGATCAAAGAAGAATTCCACAGTCTGAGGGTTGCCGTCGAATGGCTGTATTGCAATATTTAATTTAGATTTGGGGGGCATAATGATATAATTAAACTGAGAGCTCAATAAATGACAGGTTAAATTTGGTTATAGACTGGTCACATAATAAATAATATATAAATTGACCCATTATTCAAAATATGAACGAATTTCATTTACGTTATACATCATTTTTATATATAAAGAAGAAGAATAATTATATGATGAAGAGAAGAAAAATACCAACATATCTTTGTTATCATCCGATCAAAATAACATGGCCCAAAAATTTTTATGCAAATATATATATCATACTAGCTGTTACCCGTGACGTCGTTCACGTAGCATTAAAAAAAGATAAACGCTTTAACTAAACAAAACATTTCATTAACAATAATTTAAAAAAATATATAACACATATCTTATACCAGGCTATGCAATAGTTTTTTTTATATAGGACTTAAAGAACTCAGTCAAATAAATGGAAAATGTGTTAGATAATATGAACAATCGCGAAAATGAAATTGCAACCATTTATACTGTTGAACAACTGTAACGCACCCCAATTGTACAGAAATCATGTTGTAGTGCATTTCAGAATTCCATACCAAAGAAAGAAAAATCATGTGTTAAACCTAGGTAATAAAACAAATGTCCAACATTTCCATAATACATAACTTCGCCGGCCCATTCTTTTCTGCAGCTATATATATGATCTATGTGTTTGTAAATATTCAAAATACAATGTTAAAATTTTGCTTAGTTAGAAAAAGTATAACGAAGATTAAAATTCACCTTTAACAATGTCTAATAATAGACAGAAACGTACTTGAATTCTTTTGTACAGTCCTGTATATTACGTGCAAATATTTATACGACCGCATATTTAGCTTAAATTATTCAAGCAAAAAACCCGATTCAAATTATTGAATTCATATTTCCGGGAATCGCTATTGTACAGGTGACCATATATCCAGTTTATTGTATAGTCCGATACATGATTTATTTAAATTCTACAAACATCTCTTATTATACCAAATGTAGTTGAACTTCAGGATGCATTAGTTTTCCGTAAAATACATACAATAATTGAAAAAGCTCTTCAGCAATCTTTTCTAATAGACCATACTTTGGATACAATATATGAGATCTGGAGACAGGTCCAAAATCTTTTATGCGTCTAAATAAATGAACAACGAATGTGATGCAAATCATAACTGTAAGCATATTGTAGTAAATTTCAATATTTATCATTGTATTGATTATCTCAGTATATTAATTTCATCATGTTTGAAATAGTGCAACGCAATTAATATATTTTTCCCCGTAGACTATTATATTACCGAACATTTTTCTGTGATCTTGTAAATGAATGTTAAACCTTTTCACCCCATTTTCTACAGAAATCCTGTTTTAGTGCACTTCAGAAACTGATATCAATTTCAATATTATTAAAATAACCTTAATAAAATAACATTACTAAAATACGCTGCAAATGGTTTTTCTTCACAGACTATGATATATTGAAATACTTTTGAGCTCCCTGTACGCACACTATAAGTACTATACTTAACATATTCGATAGTAACCATGTTCTTGTAAACCTTAAAAATGCATGTAAATTTCATTACATTTAAAATTATGTAACATTATCAAAATACACCACAAATGATTTTTTCGCCGTAGACCATAATTTAAAATAATGTAAATCTCTTTTTGAGTACTCCTGTCATTATTGCTATAATTGCTACCTGGTTCATTTTCAATGCCGCAGATGCTATGGCAAATCTCAATAACGTATGTTATTTTCGTATGAATCCCACTATATTTACACAAGTTGAAACACGGACAAACAGACGGAAGACCCCAGGCACTCGGCATCCGTTATACAGACAGGTTGAAGTCGTAGACACTTTTAGACCATGTTAGAAAGTGTAAAAAAGGGGGTAGTTTCCGTAAAACGAAAAAAAAAAAAAACCCAGAATTTTTGAAAATTTGAAAATTTATACATTGTTTCAGATATGACGTTACATTCATATTTTTTAAAATTCGTAATGGAAAGTATTCCTGTGACGTAACAATTGGTAAAAAGTTGAATTTTATAGCCTCGAACCGAAAGAAAGAAAAAGGTTCATTTTTATTACGGATTAATGTCTGGAAAAACTACTAAAATATTAATATTCTTGTAAAGTGTGAAGCTATATTCTTGTGAAGTCATCTAAGTGTAAAAGAAATTTTATATAATCGTCTGCATGATATAAGAAGAAAAACAGTATTCCTCTGACGTCACAATTGGTAAAATCACGGTTTTTAACCTCGAACCGAAAAACAGAATAGGGTCCATTTATTTATTTCATTTTGTTTTATCACGTGAAAATCTTTCAGTTGAAAATTAATTACAGAAGAGAAATAATTATTCTGGTCTTTTTATTTTTTGGCAACGAAAAAAGAAAGATGAATGGAAAATTTTTCAATTTATTCTGTATGAAAAATAGTGAAATGTTGAATTATTAAGAAAAATATTTGAATAAAATAAATAAAAATTAGCCTATGTTCATTTCAGACCAATAATCTATCTATATACAAAAATTCAAAGACATTAATCCATCCGTTTTGAAGCCAAGTTCATTCCAATTTTCGGACACACTTTCACATTTATAATATATATAAGGACTAGCTGTTACCCGTGACTTCGTTCACGTAGCATTAAAAAAAGGTAAACGCCATGGAGGAATGATATAGGTGGAGGGCGTATTTTTTTTTCCCAACCAGTACTTGGCGAAAATCCTAAGAGTAGATAATTTAGATAGGATGGGCAGAGAAAGGGAAGAATTTTTTTTTTTTTTCAATAGAGTTTTTGTTTAAAATAGGAATCAATGGAAAAGTGATTTTTAGGGAAAGAAAATTATTTCCATTAACTTATGAAACAGCGGGGGGGGGGGGGGGAGGATCATCTGCGTTTCGACAGCATTCTGCTACTTTTTAAAGAATTGGAGGTTATGTAGATTAAAAGATGACAAAGTGAAAATTTCTGAAGATAGGATATTTATATAAGATTATTTACTGTAACCACAAATTAGCAATATTATAAAACGTTGAAGAGAAAAAAAATTCCAAAAAATTTTAATCAAAATTATAATGAATGCTTGGAATATACTAAAACATTGAAATAATTAAGTAAAGTAATAAAAATTAGCATAATTTTTAACAAGATTAAATTATTATAAGTAAATAATTAATAATGTATAAATAATAAATTTGTAATTTTTTTTAATTTAACAAATTCCTTAAATTTATATTATATTTTTTTATTTTAAATTTTCTATAAATTTATAATTTTGTATAATTGTAAATTTATTTAATTGAATTTGTAATTATTTAAATAAATTATAAATTTTACCTTTCTTAATGATTTGTTAATAATTCTTATAATTATGAAAATCTTTATGATCTAATGATTATGTGGTTGGAGAGAAGGAAATAAAATTTATGTTAATAAAATTTATAATGATGTTATTTAAAGAAAAATAACCTATGCTTACAAAACTCGAATATATTGTAAAATATAACACAGTATTTAGCCATTTAAAAATGGACCTCTGCTAAACAAAGCATCTTACAAAATTCGAATATGTTGTTGAAATATAACACAGTATTTATCCAATTAAAAAAAGAACATCTTCTAGAAACCCCTATCATTTTCTTTCACTGAAAGAAGTTGAAGATCCAGTTATATAATTGTTTAAAACTGTTATATTTGTTGGATATTAAAAAATTACTTTAATGATGGTAATTTTTTATTCCTTAGCTTAGTATCTTCATTTCATTAGCATCAGTTTCAACTTTGAAACGTGTGCGTGAATGACTGTAAATTCTTGCATTACAGAGTCCGAAAAATAACTTTGTTTACTAAACTTATTTACTAATCTCAATGTAATTACTTTACTCAAAAAGAAAAAAAACAACTAATTAATCTGAAATAACGAAATAAAATTCGCTATTATAAAAATAGTCATTGTTAAATATAGTCAATTAGCCATGTTATAAATTAGAAACCTATCTAGAAAACATCCCCACGGAGCAATCTGGTTCTGTAACTTTTCGACCTGCTTTCGAAGCGCGCTAGGTAAAATACCATGTTTAAACTTTGTACACGGTTGTACTTTGTAGTACGGAATCGCTTCTATTTTGAGTAAAACTCGCAACTCTCAGATTGTTTTTAAATTATATGTTATAACATTTATATTACAATATTTTTATGCAATATGTTATATAATGTTTACAATTATTGCGATTGCCAAAGGAATCTTTCAAAAATAAGCTTCGTTATCTTATTTTTTTTCTAACTCCAAATTTGACAGTATTTTCTAAAATATCTTCTGCTTTTGCCAAAAAATTGAAAACACCATTCGATTACATATTTTATTAATAAGAACAATTGTCTCAGCACGAGCCGATGGACAATAGAAATACGAAAAACAGAGAAAATGATACAAAAAGCATTATCACAGTGATCCTTTCTCTTGGAATAGTTCCAAATTCAAAAAAGATCTGCTGGCCATAGCCAAAAAGTACACAAAATATTTAGTTCAATTCTGTGCATAACTTTAAATACTTTTCGATGGTACAGTAATGAAAATAGCATGGAAATCACTTTTACAGCGCCCTTTTTCCTGTAGATTTTTTTTTTCAAATTCGGGGTTGACCTGCCTGCCATACCCAAAAATTATCATACACAAAAAATGTGGTTCAATTCTATGCATATTTTTATACACTTTTTGATTGTACAATGGAGGCACACAGACATACAGACACACACAGTGGCGTATCTAGACTTCTCATTTTGGAGGGTGCTGAGTTAGAGTAAAAGTTTCTAAGAGGGAATCATATGAAAGATCATTTTTCCGCTTTAAACAATTTTTTTCATAACAGGTAATGCATGAATTATACCGATTCTGCTAAGATTGAATTGCATGGGACTGCAAATATTTCGTTTTAAAAAAGATTTAGTCTTAGTAAAATGTTTATGACCTGTAAAGATAGCCTGTGTATAACGGAAATTTGGCTGAAACAGTTTTCTTGTAATCTTTGCGAAATAATACTTTTTTAATAAAAACCTGCCTGAAACGAAAAGTTATTCTGCTTCTTAAAAAGTCTATCTTCGCATATATCATTACATCTTTATGAACTTTTGTAATTATATTTCATGTTTTTTTTTTCAAGTTTCGGAAGGGGCTGCAGTCCCATCAGCCCACCCCCTGAAAAACGCCACTTCTCACACATGGATCGACAGAGATTTTCTAAAAACATGTTTTTTGGAACCTCTGATCTCTAAAACGTGAAAATCGGTCAAAAGCTGGTATTCGAATAAAATTTCGATCACAATACTTTCTTCTATTAAAGATACAACAAAGTAAAAATAAATATAACTTACCGAGATTCATTCTAAAAAAATTATTGAAAAAAAAAGAAAGGAAAAAAAATGGGAAAATTTTAGGAAATTGGCTTTGATAAGGGCGATTCTTCTTTAATTTCATAAAACATAGAATTTGTAAAAAAAAAAAAAAAATTACACTATAAGAAATAGAAAATTAAAATGAAGTGTTTTTCGCCAAGCACGATTCCCGCCAAGAAGTGTCGAATTCATGCCGAAAGCTCTGGCCAATCAGATTGCGAGACACAGTTTGGATGGCAAAACTTGGTTGGGAAAAAAAATTATGCAGGTGGTGGTGAAGTAAGGCTCAAAAAAGGTTTGCAATATGAATCCATTTATCGCTCAAATTTTAATGTTCCAAACAAAAGGACGTGGAAGGAATTTTGTATTATAATACGAATTGAAAGAAATTAATTATAACTGAAGCATTATTTTAAGAAGAAATAGCAAATTTTTAAAATGGTTTTTGTTCTATTATTATTTATTAAAATAAATGTTCGCTTTTAAAATAAAAGAAATTGGAAAATTAGCAATTATTAAATATCAAATTAAAATTAAATTAGATATTGAAAACATTTGTTACGAACTAAAAATTGTATTACTAAAAGATTCCTTCTTTAATTCAGTTTTAAATACTTTATAACATAGAATAAAAAATTTTTGACTAAATAATTGCATGTAAATAAATGTTTAAAATATAATGATGAAAACATTCTTTTAAAATCATGTATGAAAACTTAAGTAATAAATATTAATCTAAAATACAGATTTCAGACTGCAGACGATTTTAAGATATTAACAAAAGAATGTTATATTTTCAAGCAAACGTTAAAATAATTTTCTATATTGATATTTAAAACACATATGATAAAATAATTAATAAATTCTTACCGGTAAAGCGATGGATTAGTTCTTTTTAAAAAACAATAGCAAAAAAATAGTGTTTAAACCTGTTTCAATTGATAGGCGTGTCAAAGCACATGGTTTTGTTTGTACTTAATGTGACTTAATGTAGGGTTACATTTTTAGCATCACCCCCAGAGATGATACTTCCCCTCCACCTATTTCATTCCTCCATAGGTAAACGCTTTCATTAACAATAATTTAAAACATATATAACTAACACATATCTTATGGGAGGCTATGCAGTAGTTTTTCTTTATAAGGGGACTTAAAGAACTCAGTCAAATAAAAGGGAAATGTGTTAGATAATATGAACAATCGCGAAAATGAAATTGCAACCACTTGTACTGTAGAACAATTGTAACGCACCCCAATTGTACAGAAATAATGTTGTAGTGCATTTCAAAATTCCATGCCAAAGAAAGAAAAATCATGTATTAAACCTAAGTAATAAAAAAAATATCCAACATTTCCATAATACATAACTTCACCGGCTCATTCTTTTCTGCAGCTATGTATATGATTTATGTTCTTGTAAATATTCTGAACACAATGTTAAAATTTTGCTTAATTAGAAAAAGTATAACGAAAATCAAAATTCACCTTTCACAATTTCTAATAATAGACAGAAACGTACTTGAATTCTTTTGTACAATCCTGTATATTACGTGCAGATATTTATACGACCGCATATTTAACTTAAATTATTCAAAAAAAAAAAAAAAAAAAAAAAAAAAGAGAGAGAGAGAGAGAGAGAGAGAGAGATTAAAATTATTGAATTCGTATTTCCGGGAATCGCTATTGCACAGGTCACCATATATCCAGTTTATTTTATAGTCCGATACATGATTTATTTAATTCTACAAACATCTCTTATTATACCAAATGTAGCTGAACTTCAGGATGCATTAGTTTTCCTTAAAATACATACGATAATTGAAAAAGCTCTTCAGCAATCTTTTCTAATAGACCATACTTTGGATACAATATCTGAGATCTGGACACAGGTTCAAAATGTTTTATACGTCTCTGTAAATGAACAACAAATGTGATGCAAATCATACTTAACTGCAAGTATATTGTAGTAAATTTCAGTATTTATCATTGTATCGATTATTTCAGTAATTTAATTTCATCATGTTTGAAATAGTGCAACGCAATTAAAATAAGCTGGGAATATTTTCCCCCGTAGACTATTATATTCCCGAACATTTTTCTGAGATCTTGTAAATGAAGGTTAAATCTTTGCACCCCATTTTCTACAGAAATCCTGTTTTAGTGTACTTCAGAAACTGGTATCAATTTCAATATTATTAAAATAACCTTAATAAAATAACATTATTAAAATACGCTGCAAATGTTTTTTTCTTCACAGACCATGATATATTGAAATACTTTTGAGCTCCCTGTGCGCACACTTAATATATTCAATAGTAACCATGTTCTTGTGAACCTTAAAAATGCATGCAAATCTCATTACATTTAAAATTGTGTAACAATATCAAAATACACCACAAATGATTTTTTCGCCTTAGATCATAATGTAAAGTCTCCTTTTGAGTGTTCCTGTGATTCAGCTATAATTGCTACCAGTTCATTTTCATTGCCGCACATTTTATGGCAAATCTCAATAACATGTATCATTTTCGTATGAATACCACTATATTTACTCAAGCTAAAACACGGACAAACAGACGGCAGACCCCAGGCACTCGGCATTCGTTATACAGACAGGTTGAATTCGTAAACACTTTTAGACCATGTTAGAAAGTGTCAAAAAGGGGGTAGTTTCTGTAAAACGGAAAAAACTGTGTTAGAAAAATCTACTACAAAACTGTGTTTTAGGTGGCATTTTTGTATAATTTGTACATATATGCTTTGCATACTATAAAACTTTATAGAAATTTTTTATAAAAAATATTTTTAAAAGTGACAACATATTTTTACTTTTTAAGAGCTAAAAAAATGTGGAATTAATATCCATTTACAAACCTGTTTCCAGTAATGTATTTTCATTATTACATTAAATCACACAATTACATTAACCTTTTACAGGCCAAATTCAGATCCAGGTATATTTTAAATTACTTTTTTGTACATTATGCCTTCTAATGCTTTAGTTAAGAGATATTAGTGATTAATATAGTGGAATTTTTTTTTTTATATAATTTTCAGAATGTTCCCAATTGGGAACATTGGTCACTTCCGGCGGTCATTTTCCAGTGGCCTTTGATATTTTTTATGATTTTCTGTAGATTTCCTCATAAATGATGGGAATGTAACTTATATTCCAAAAAATCAAGTTATTCTAATTCGAAAAATCTATTTCAAAAAATCCTTTTTATGACTGATCATTTTCCAGTGGTCATTGGTCATTTTTATGATTTTCTGAACCTTGCCTCATTAATGATAGGAATAAAACTTCTATTTCAAAAAATAAAGTCATTCTTTTACTATTTCTGCTAATTTTTTTTGGTCGATTTTGATTAAATTAAATTTTTAATAAATGCTTAAACTTATGTTCCCAATTGGGAACATTGGCCTGTAAAAGGTTAAATCGAAAGTGCATTTTTAAAGGGATTTTTATTTATATTTTCAGAATTGAGCAATTTTAAGAATTAACGCACAAAAATGTTTTTTTTTTATTAGTTGAGCTTTTCTTACTTTCTAAGAATGATAAAAAGTATTTTTCATTGATCATTACGTCATTTACGATATGGATAAATATGCGTTATAAATTATTAACATTTTCTAGTCATTTAATATTTAACCTTTAAAAACTTATTTCATTCTAAAATTAAATATTTATCACGCTCAGGCGATAAACTTAATTTTCTTTAAATAATTACTTTTGATATCATAATTCAATCTCATTTTATTGGAACATCAGAGCATATTTATTTTATTTTTAATATGTGACGTCACAGTCGTCTCTTTTTAGCACTTACTCAAAATTACATTGTGTTATTAAAAATGAAAACTTGAAAACTGATACTTTGTTTCAAATATGACGTTACATTGATATTTTTAAAATTCTTAATGGAAAGTATTCCTGTGACGTCACAATTGGTAAAAAGTTGAATTTTATAGTCTTGAAGCGAAAGAAAGAAAAAGGTTAATTTTGATTACGGAAAAACTACTAAAATATTTATATTCTTGTAAATTGTGAAGTTATATTCTTGTGAAGTCTTCTAAGTGTAAAAAAAAATTTATATAATAATCTGCGTGATATAATATCAAAAACAGTATTCCTCTAACGTCACAATTGGTAAAATTGCGGTTTTTAACCTCGAACCGAAAAACAAAATAAGGTGCATTTATTTATTTCATTTTGCTTTATCACGTGAAAATTTTTCAATTGAAAATTAATTACAAAAGAGAAATAATTATTCCGGTTTTTTTATTTTTTGGCAACGAAAAAAGAAAGATGATTAAATATTATAGAAAAAATTTTCAATTTATTCTGTATGAAAAATAGTGAAATGTTGAATTATTAAGAAAAATATTTGAATAAAATAAATAAAAATTAGCCTATGTTCATTTCAGACCAATAATTTATCTATATACAAAAATTCAAAGACATTAATCCATCCGTTTTGAAGCCAAGTTCATTCCAATTTTCGGACACACTTTCACATTTATAATATACACTGGTGTCCAAAATTTAAGCATAATTGGTAATTAAGTAATTATTTTTAAGTAATGAAAGAAATATGAATCGGAATGGGCTGAAACTCCAGGTGTGTAAATAAAATAGTACGCGTCACATATTTTCGCGAAGAGTTTTCCCCGAAATCGAACAGGGGACCGTCAACAAATTGAAAAAGAACGAAGATCTTTTGGATAACCCTGTCAAAACTAATGTAGCAAAAGCGTTCAAACTGCACATTATGATTAATTGGCTTATTGTAATGTACTGTGTTAATTTTTACGAGGATAGCATGTATACTCGTAGAGAAATTAAGGTTTTCATAAAAACAGTCCTAAGTTTTTTGCTTATAATTTGCAGAGTTCTTAATATAAAATAGTGTTCTTTTTTGAAAAAATGACAAACATCATTGTACACAATACCCTGTCATCAGAATTAAAAAATAATAAAAATTGTATGACAAATGAGCAGGTTTACTAAATAATTTTTTACTGCGCATGCGTGAACGCTATTAAAATTTCATTTGCATATTATGTTAGTTAAATGTATAGAGCAACTTTTGTGAAAGTCTCAAAAACATAGCTTAAAAATTCTGAAAATTATCGTTGATAGAATGAGATCAAAATCCTTTATTCCCTAAATGAAGCAAAAAGATGAGGGACTGTATCCATATTCCATTGTTTAGTGCCTACACAATATTGCACGTACAACTATATTTAGGTAAAACCCCTGATTTTTTTGCTTCCTTTAGGAATAACGGATTTTGAGTTGATTCTATAGGTTCCCATTTTCAGAATTTTCAAGCTATGTTTTTGAAACTTTTACAGAAGTTGCTCTATACATTTAACTAACATAATATGCAAATGAAATTTTAATAGCGTTCACGCATGCGCAGTAAAAAATTATTTAGTAAACCTGCTCCTTTGTCATACAATTTTTATTATTTTTAAATTCTGATGACAGGGTATTGTGTACAATGATGTTTGTCATTTTTTCAAAAAAGAACACTATTTTATATTAAGAACTCTGCAAATTATAAGCAAAAAACTTAGGACTGTTTTTATGAAAACCTTAATTTCTCTACGAGTATACATGCTATCCTCGTAAAAATTAACACAGTACATTACAATAAGCCAATTAATCATAATGTGCAGTTTGAACGCTTTTGCTACATTAGTTTTGATAGGGTTATCCAAAAGATCTTCGTTCTTTTTCAATTTGTTGACGGTCCCCTGTTCGATTTCGGGGAAAACTCTTCGCGAAAATATGTGACGCGTACTATTTTGTTTACACACCTGGAGTTTCAGCACATTCCGATTCATATTTCTTTCATTACTTAAAAATAATTACTTAATTACCAATTATGCTTAAATTTTGGACACCAGTGTATATAAGGAATGGCTCAAAACATATATTCTTATATTTATGAGAAGAGAATAATTTATATTAAAATAAACAATTATGTTTACCAGCACCTTCGTTACATAATATATATATTAGTTATAAATTATATCATGGCAAGAAAAAAATATATCAATAAATTATGTTATTTATAATGTACTGCTCCAAAAAATATTATTTCAGCATAAAATCAAAATATATTATGCATTCATTTATTACACCACACTCAACAAAATATAAATATAAAATATTGATCACTGCATGAAGATATAATTTGAAAAAAATGAAGATATAATTGAAGATAATGAAGATAATGAAGATATAATCTTTTTTTTTTTTTGTTGAAAAATATGTATAGATAACGAAAATACAATGGCAGCAAAGGAAATAGGTGGTCACGCGTTGGTCACTGCACCAAAGGAAATTTATAACTGTGGTGTTTTGGTGGGAAGAGAAGGAGATGAGAACACCTATTTTTTGTTTCATCTCAAATATAGATTAGGTGATCGTAATAATGGGTAAATGACATTGCGTTGGATGGAGGCCAGCAAAAGACCCTTAAATAGAAAGTATATGACAAAAAGGCAACCATGATATTTCTTAATAATGAATCCTTAACTATGATAGTATTAATTCATAGCAAAGATGTAAAAAAAATAAAATGATAAGAAGAAAAGTTACCTGGACTTCCTGGCTGATGAAGACAACTTTAGGTAGACAAATGAATAGGCATTGACACAATAAAATGAAGAGAGGATTTTTGAAGAAGACAAGTATATTTATTTATAAACACTTGTGAAATTCTTCATGACTTGAATATTTATATATATATATATATATTCATTTGTTATCATGCACAAACTTATATAAGTAGAATTATTATTATTTTCGTACAACAATTGCTCCACAAGGATGATATACATAAGTCGACATATTTTTAACACAACTTTTCTTCATATAAATATTTGTATGCATTCTTGATAACATGATAACATTTTCTTGAACGATATGAAAAACTCAAACATTTTTAGAATATCAATCAAAATATTACTTCAAAAGGAAATATGCCTGGAAAAATCACAAAAAGATATTCAATATCTTCCATTTGGGGATGCCGTTTTCATGCTCAGATAATTTATATTTATACTTATGACCAATTTATGATGAAATGAAGAGGAAATTAAACTATGATATATTTTATATATGAATCACTTTCTCTGCATTCTTTTCAGAGGAAAAATGAATTCACTAAAAAAAATGATGAAATGAAAATCAGTTGGAGAAGCTTGATAATAAATTGACGAGAGTTCTTTGAAGATAAACTATGACGACTCTTAAAACAAAATCGAGTTGCCGGAATAAAAAAAGAAAACCAAAGGATTTAGGTTGCGGCGGTAGGAGAGCCTAGCTCCTCGCAGCATTAAAAAAACATCCATCATACGGTGGAATCATCCGCTCAACATTTCCCGGCACCTGCTCAACTCAAACGGTCACGCACAACAGCCTCGGGGCACGCATACTTGCCCCGGTGTCCGCTAAATTTCTCGGCACATCTCAACTGCATCGGTTACGCTCACCCAACAGCATCCATCTCAACTGAGCTCCAACTGCGCAACTCCACTGGTGGCGCAGAGTCAGGAGGGAGAAAAGAACAAGGGTTACTGTAAACCCGGAATACGCCAAGTTGGCAACGTTCGAAAGAGGAGAGCGAGGGAAAATAGGCCAAGCTACGATTTAATGTATAGTGAAATATGAATTTAACGCATTAACGCCCAGCGTCCTCGTATGAGGACGGTTACAAAAACGGCAAGAAAGCGGTTTTCCCACCAGTAAAGAGGAAGAAAAATGTATACCTTGTTTCACGAGACAGAATCCTTGATAAATTTAGATAAAATTTAATTTGCTTTTAAAAGTGGTGGGAAATACAAAATTTAAATTTTAGCGAAGAAAATAATTCGGGCGTTAATGGGTTAATAAGGAAAAAAATGACAAACGCTTAAAGAATGAAGGCCAAAGAAGGTGGCCAGGCACTTAGCTGGTTAAATCACGTCACCTGTGGATTTGAATTTGATAGGCCAAGGGGAGTGCCAGATTAACCGGAAATACCACCCATAGGACGAACGAGATTGTTCTAGAAAGATTTTAAACCGGAAGGAATGAATTCAAACAAGATTTTACCGGTTTAGAACATTCGATAGCTAGGTAAGGAAGAAAAATATACAGGCGACGACATCAAAAGAAACGAAATCGAAATAATATTTAAATTGAGAACATTAATAAAAAAGAGATGATAGTAAATAAAATAGCTAATAAAATTGAATTAAAATAAAAATATGGGGGGGGGGGTTATCGAGCAACCACCACAGTGCCTGTGACAAATTTTACAAGTAGTCTTGGATATTATGCATTGAAAAGGACTTACTGGTGTTCCTTAGAGCTTGTCACGTTATGGCTCCTTTATATAGGACTTTGTTTGGACACGTCCAAAATTTGGAGGGGGGAGGAGTCTGTGACGACCCCAAGTAACTGACTGTGGCACATAACTCCCGATCATAAGTTCGCAAAAAGCGATCTTAACTTTCTGCTCTGAATCCGAACTGATTCTTCTGTGTTTGCCAGAGGGCGCTGATGTGGTAAAATCAACTGCTAGAAACGAGAGGAAACGAAGAGCAGAGAGTGGGGAAGGATGGGACAGTGTCTTTTTTTAGTGATGATTTTAACGTTTTCTTTACTTGTTTGATTTTTATGTGTGTAAGTATTTAGTTGTCAAATTTTATAGTGTACCTGTTAATGTCGTGTGAAGAAATAAAAAGATGATTGTCATGAAAATGAGAAGTCATCGTGCTGCCTTTCACATCGGAACCAATGGAAAGACGTAAAACGTTACAGAGGCAAATAGTTTCTCTCTCATCGAAAATGTACATTACTTTCTCATGGTATTTCAGAAGCATGCAGGGGAAAGAACGGTATTAAAAGAAAAAAAAACTACCATAAAAACAACAGACTTCAACTAAAAATGTAGATTTAAATAAATATTCTAGTTTTAAAAAATATGAATAAAATAATTTTCTTTAAAATGGAAAGAAAAACAACGTGAGTCTCTTCTTTTATCAGGTTTAAAAATTTATGGATAATAGTTTACTAATTTACTAAACTGATTGAACTAACTCTGCTTTAATTTTTTAATTTTCTTTCTTTTGTAGATTTCGATTTAAAAAAAATAATAATGCTGCTTAGATCTACAAAGGTGGGGGAGGGGTTCATTTTAGATAAAAAATGTACAAGATATCTTACAGTTAACTATTCTATGTGAAAAATGTTTTATTTCCTCTCTCAGCAGATAAGATTGAAATTTCATCTACATAACAAAATTATTTTTTGACTAACGCCTGAAGAGGATTATCGTTCTCATGGGATCATACCATTTCCCATTTCCTTGGATATTTTTCCCCGCAAGTAATATTTGCTTATTTCGACATTTTAAACTATTTTCGAAAACTTGTAGCAATGTACAAGTGAAAAATAATGGATAAATCTTTTTCCTGTTACAAAATAGTTTTAAAGGCAAAATACTTTTCACAGCATGATTCTGTTTTAAAATCAAGAAATGTTTTTTATCGTATTATAATTCCAATTTTAAATTTAATTTTTTCTGCAAACTCTTGAATAATTATAGATAAATACATAACATAGCACTATATAAATTGGTTAAATTTGTTATTATTAAAAAATCACAGAATAACATATTTTATTTTTTAATTTTAAGATGTAGCAATTCAACCTATTCTTACATGCAAAATTTCAAATTTTAAGAGAAATTCGTACTGAAATACAGCGTATTCAATTAATTTATAAAATTTCAATTTTATGGAAGAAGAAAATGTTCATCAATTCAGTTTTAAACAGGTGTTATTGTACATCTTATTATTATATTTTCTTTTTAGGGGAATGAATGCTTTACACTCAAGAGCCAAAACATTATGACCACCTGTCAATAACGAGTTGTCTCACCTTTGGCGCGCAACACAGCTTCAACCCGCCTTGATATGGATGCCACAAGTCCTTCGTAGATGGCCGGAGACAGATTGCACTAGATGTTTAAGTAACGGTCGCGCAAATCCGAGATATTGCGAATTGGTGGTCTATGAACTCTGAGCTGCCGTCCCATGAAATCCCAAATGTCTTCTATCGGATTGAGATACGGTGAATTAGGCTTCCAGGACATTAACTGGAATTCAGCATCATGTTCCTGGAACCACTCCAACACAATTTTAGCCGTGTGATACGGGGCATTGTGCTGTTGGAACATTCCATTTCCGGCCTGAAAAAACAGAGGCCATGTAAGGGTGCAACTGGTCCGCAATGATGTTCAGACACCCTGTAGTAGGGTGGAGCGAGAAAATTTTTTTTTTGAAAATCAAAAACGGGTAGGGGCCAAAAGTTGCCTTTATACTAGTACATCAACTGCGTGAAATTTTACCGCTGAAAAAAAAATGGCTTGAGTCTGCGCTTTTGCTCCAAAAATCGAAATTTTGGGTAAAATTTGTCATTTTTTGACATTTTTTCAAAAAAATTAAAAACTTCCTACAGAGCTGGTTAGTATTTAAAATTGTTGCTTTGACCTTTATATTTTTCTGCTTAACATATTTAAACTATAAAACAATATGTTTATTCCCTATAGCTGGAGCAAAACAGACAACTTTTAGTAAGAAAACAGTATTACCACTCTATTGGGTCATACAACGAATTGTTGTTTTTAATACAGTTCTTGTTTTCAAAACTACCTTGGACATGCGTCGTGGAGGTGGCTATATTTCCTATAACACTCGTCCCAACTATTTGATCATCTTAGTACAGTGTTTTATTTATACATTGATTTGTGATTTTCTTTATAAAAATTTGGCATGTTTTCGATGCTTCCACATTGTTCATCTGTTCTTTGCATCCAGATGCTGCTGTAACTATCTTCATGTATATTTTTACAGTTTATACAAAAAAATGACAAGCAGAGTAATGTACGGGAATAGGGATCTATTCGGCCATCTATTATATTTATCAAACTTACATTCAGTTGATGAATAGTGATTGGAAGTTCTGTTGCCACAACATTTTTTCAGTCAATTGTATTTTTTTTTACGTAATGATTTGCTTCAAAGATGATTTCAGATATTTCAACTATAAGTATGCCATCATTTATTCTACTTTTGCATTTTTTATATGTTGAGAAGCGAGCTGTTTAATGTGATGGTGATCGTCAGAGAGAATTGCAATGAAAATTTGTTCTCCATGCGTAAAGCAACCGCTGTTGTAAATATTTTTTTTTGCATTAGTTTTATGCCGTTTTCTAAGTGTTTTCGTATCCAGGTAATTTCCTATTAACTTTTAGATCCCCTTTTTATGAATGGACAACATTTGATGGTGAAATGTCCTGGGCATAAACTTATATTGCATAGTACTTTATGAGGGAATGTACTGATTCTAATCGACTATAAGTGCTCATTTAAAATTAGGAGAATTTTATTTGTCATTGTGAACCATTTTGCATGGGGTAAGCTTAGAATTGTGTATAATATTGAATCATTTGCTACTTCAACTCCAGTGAATTTCCTCTGCGTCAATTATTAGAGAAGTCGATATAAAACGTTCTAAGCTACATGGATTCACTGGATCAATAAGGAAAATCTTTGTTTACGTACTATTCACTTCCTATGGCAATTTTCTTTTTTTTATAAAATAGAGAATAATTTTGAAAAATTATTTTCTCAAATTGAGAAAAGATACTCAGAACAGACTAGAAATTTCTGTCGGAGATTGCAAAGCTAATTCATAAGGAAAGCTATTTCTCAGAAAGAATGGGGAATAGGAAATTAGAAAACATCTCGCACAAAAGACAGCTCATAAAGTTAATAAAATTTTCCGCTTTATATAAGCACAGATTGGCAATCAGCGTCTATATGTTCACTCACAAAATGTATAATCCAAGTTTATACCGCGGGATGTTTTATACCAAATGTACAACACACCTGAATAATAGATCTAAAATCTTATTAGAAATAACTAGACTACGGAACAACAGAGGAAACGACATAAAACAAGCTAAAACTTCTTTAGAAATATTGTTGTTTTACACGCAAATTTTGTTTGCAATCCTCTGTGATAAT
Organism: Maratus speculifer; assembly: GCA_964019185.1. Lineage (NCBI taxonomy): Eukaryota > Metazoa > Arthropoda > Arachnida > Araneae > Salticidae > Maratus > Maratus speculifer. The sequence goes on along the minus strand of OZ025291.1, from coordinate 212,802,784 downwards.
CGTCATAATATTAAACAGCTAGCTTCTCAGCATATATTCAGTGTAATAGGTTCTATAAATGACGACATACTATAAATTGAATTCATACAATCAATTATTAGGCAAATCATTGCATATAAAATGTAATTGATTGAAAGAATGTCGTGATAACAGAAGTTCCAATCATAATGTACTAATTGCATGAAATTTTAATGAAGATAATAGACTGCTGAATATGTTCAATTAAAAACATACCCAATACATTACTCAGCTTCTCTTCTGTTATACATGGTATAAAAATATACGTGCAGCAGGTCACACCAGCATGATCCAAATCATCCAAAGTCAGTGAATACAAGGAAGAGATAAATTACTTTGATATATAGAAAACTTATACTCGTCCTCGGGAAAAAAATAACAATTCAATACATAAATAAAACACTGGGCCTAGATGATTGGGTAGTTGAGACGGGTGGAATAATGCAACCACCTCTATGAGTTATATACACAGTTGTTTTGAAAGCAGCTAGGTAAGAAATGCATTCAAAACAACATTTCGTTGTATGCTCCAATAGAGAGGTTAACGCTGATTTTTCACAAAAAGTTGTCAGATTTGCTCCAATTATACAGACTACAGATATTTTTTTATAGTTTAAATATGTTAAGCAGATAAATATAAAGGTCTAAGCAACACTTTTAAATACTAACCAGCTCTGTAGGAAGTTTTTAATTTTTTTGAAAAAATGTCAAAAAACGACAAATTTTACCCAAAATCTCGATTTTTGGAGCAAAAGCGCAGACTCAAGCCATTTTTTTTCAGCGGTAAAATTTCACGCAGTTGATGTACTAGTATAAAGGCAACTTTTGGCACCTACCCGTTTTTGATTTTCAAAAAAAAATTTTTTTCGCTCCACCCTACCCTGTAGCATTCATGGTCTGCTCTACCACAACCACGGGTCCCAGAGACGCCCAAGAGAATGTCCTCCAAAGCATAATACCACCACCACCGGCCTGTGCATGATCTACAGTACATTGAGGGAGCAACTGTTCGCCTGGAAGACAGCGTATTCTGTCACGGCCATCGGCGTGATGAATCACAAACGTCATTCACCTGACCAGGCAATTCTCTCCTACTGATCCATGGATCAGTCGCGATGTTCCCGGGCCCAGCGCAGGCGCAGTTGGCGATGACGCTTGGTCAGCAAAAGCACACGATTGGGACGTTTGCTGCGTAGCCCAATATCCAACAGTGTCCTCTGAACAATGTGCTCCGATACTATTCTACTTGGCCCTGCATTGTATTGGGCTCTCAGCTGAGTCACTGTCTGGCTTCGGTTTTGCTTCACCATGCGAGACAGTCTCCGAAGACCTTTTTCTTTGATAGCGTGTGGACGTCCAACACCATGTCGTCTACTGCTGGTTTCACTCTCATTCATCCACTTTGCATACGTACTAACAACTGTGGATCGCGAACAACCCACGAGTCGTACAGTTTCGGAAATACTTGTTCCGAGCCTTCGAGCCATTACAATCTGTCCTCTATCAAACCGCAGCCTTTCCCATCACACATAGAAGTAAGTGAAAGAATGATTCTTCAGACTCTCCAGCACCAGTTAAATACCACTTCTACCAGATCACGTGCCTTCCTCGTCATTCAAGCGAGTTCTCTGCAAAATGTAGGGGTGGTCATAATGTTTTGGCTGTTGAGTGTATATTACACGATAATTTGAAAAAAGTGACTGAAAAAGATCCTTCAAGAATAAGTTCATTAAAGCAAATGTACTCACTTGCAACACTCTAAACCTTACCCAATTGTTTGAGATACACTAATTTACATGATATTTACACTGTTGGAATATTATATCTGTGGCTTCCGGTAATAACCAAGCTAAGCACATTTTTAAAAAAATTGAGATAATTTGGGAAAATGAAGCTTTAAAAGAGTACTTTCATTTACCATACTACTGAAAAATGAAAATCGAATACTTCCCGTGATAGGGCGACCATAAATTTTCATTTAAAAATTGAAAAAACAGTAATAATCGGCTAAGTACATAAAGTAACGGTAATAGTGAGATAAGATTTCTATTTATTTCTTTGAATCGTCTATAATTATAAAAATAACATAAAAATGGTTTGTATAACTTATACAATTTTCTAAATAATTAAATTAACGTCAATAGACTATAAAAATTATATATATGTGGAGGGAAACTGCAACCAGCTAGTGGATTAATTTGCAAAAAAATCACACATAGTGAATGATCTGGTTAATGCTATGTATTCTTTTAATATAATATAAATAAACAATTATAATAATAAAAGTTGGTAAAAATAAATTTTTTTATCATAATTAGGACAGAAATTATAAATTTAAATTAACTGTCGTTTTAATTGTTATTTTAATAAAAATGTGTTGTTGAGCACCATCTATTGTGACAATTGCTGATAATAACGAAGCGAAAGATTCAAACAGAAAATATGTAAAAAATCGACAATGTATTTAACTGTTGTGAATTTAATGTTTAAAGTTACATTTTTATTTGGTTCTCAATTAATAAAAACCATTTTTATATGACTATTTTGACAAAAAAGAGGTTCTTATATCCTAATTGGATGTAGGGAAAATTGTTAATTACTAATGTATTTTGTAAAAGTAATGATAAAAAGACAGTTATGAAAACTTTAAACGTTAATTACACAAAATATTAAAAATATGCCTTACCTGGTTATTCCGAAAGCGACATATATCGTTTAAATGCTTTCTTTCTTTCTAACCGATGACCAGGCCCCTACCTGCCGAGTTATCTCAGCTTAACGGGTTAGATACTGGTACCGGGGCGGACGGCCGTCTAACTGCCGCGAAGCGGCAATAAACTTTGCTTCGCGTGCCATCATTTCTGCAGTACTTGCTTATCGTTGAGCATACTTTGTTTCGCCTGTTAATTAAAGGTACATCCTGTAGTTTGAACTGCAAATGGCTTAACAAGATGGTCTCGTAATTTAGAGCCTTGATCAGATGACGAGATCTTCACCTGGCAAGGCACCTCCAGAGGTATAATTCACAGGTAACTTGGAGGACTTTGCACCCACGACGGATTTTACATGCACCAGGCGCCAATTAGCCAACAGAACACGAGTAGAAAACTGGTGAGAATGTCTCAAACTAATCTTAAGAAAGTGGTGGTATTTAAAAATGCATATGCCAAACAATTCATGAGTTATAAAAACAAATTAAAAAAAATTATTTATCTTACTCCTTAAAATATAGTTAAAAAACAGGTCGCATAATACATTGATTTAAACATTATACATAAAAAATTAAGTTTTACTGTTTCTGTGGGATTACTAGAGAAATGACGCATTTCATAAATTTAAACAATTCCTAATTTTAACAAAAAATCAAATGAAAAAATGCATACAGCTTTTGCTACAGAATGATAATTATTCCACACAGTTCAAACATTACATACAGAGACAGAAAATTTATTTTTTTTAGTCTCTAAATATATATTTAGAAAACATATTGTATAATATATTCATTTATAAAGAAAATAAGTAAAGTTGCACTGTTGCCGTGGAGTACATGGAAGGTTCACTCATTTTATAAAAATACATAATTTATTAACACAAATCAACGTTAAAAAATGAATACAGCTTTTGCTGAAGAATTCCAATTAATCTAATTTAGATTTGAATAATGTAATCTTAAAATTCAGAAATATCATTGTTGAATGCTTAGAAAATTTTAAGCACTTGATGAATAATTTACTAAATAATGTTGTTCGCTATTTATTGTATGTTTTCTCAATAGCTGTTAATATATGTACGAAAAGTTATGCGATCGTGTTCCATAAATATAGTTATTAAATATTCATTAGCAAACGATTTAGTTTTATCTTTACATTATGTATTAGTCTATTTATATTTTGATGTGTATTCTTTTCGGCAATTTTTATTTAAAAATGTATGAGACTCTTTTTTAACCTCCATTGTTCGCCGCGCAAGACAAAAAACCGTTCTAACTAGAAACATGAAAGCCACTTATTGTTTAAATGAGTGAATTTATATAAATTATATAAATATTATAAATTATTTTTATACACTGCTCAAAACAATTACAGGATATTTGAAGTTTTATATAAAATAAAGATATAAACGAAATTTTTTTGCCGAAAATAGAAGAAGAGAATCACAAATGCAAATTTTTCTGGTTTTTAAATTGTGGAGTATGCAAATTTTGAGTTCGACGTCAGAAACGTTTCTTCAGCGGCAGCGAATGAAATTTGACTTTCAACTGGATAAAAGAGAATGAAGACAAGGATGATCGGCATTCAGTGATTGCTTTGTTTCGATGAGTACGATGTCTCAGCGAAGTCATTTGACAGATTCAGAAGCTTGGAGAATTGTTAGTAGGTTAGAAGGGGGCCAAACTCAAGCCGAAGTAGCGCAAGCCATTGGAGTGTCACAAAGTGTCATTTTCTGGATCTGGAACCGTATTTTGGAGAGTGGATGTGCAGGCCGAAGACCAGGGCAAGGTCGTGGACGGGCAATAACGCCCAATGAAGATCGGTATTTAGCGTTAATAGCTCGGAGACACCGAAACATGAACGCTACTCTTCTCCAACAACACCTTCGCTCGGCTACAGGCACCACGATTTCAACTCAGACTGTCCAAAACCGGCTCCATGCTGTAGGTCTGTATGCTCGCCGACCGATGTTATATGTTAGATTAACATCAAGGCATCGTCGCGACCGCAGGGAGTGGGCAACCGAGCATGTCAACTGGAGGAGAAATGAATGGAGCAATATTCTGTTTTCTGACGAGTCCCGTTTTTCTGTGCATCCGGATAATAGGCGTATTTTCATCTGGAGGGACCGTGGCAGTAGGAATAATCCTGCGTTCGTGCACGAAAGTGTCAGATTTGGCGATGGAGGAGTGTTGGTGTATGGTGGCATCTCCATTGACGGGCGCACTGACCTCTACATCATTCGAGATGGAGCTCTGACTGGTCGCCGATATAGGGGTGAGATCCTCAGACCTATTGTAGTCCCTTACGCTGCAGCAATCGGAGATAACTTCATTTTAATGGGCGATAATTGCAGGCCACATCGTGCAAACCTGGTGGAGGATTTCCTTTTCGATGAAGGAATCGTTCGAATGGAATGGCCAGTGTGTTCTCCAGACATGAATCCAATCGAGTACGTTTGGGACGTTCTAGGAAGACGAGTTTCTGGCCGCCAACAACCCCCACAAAATCTCCAAATTGCGTTAGAAAGATTAAAAAAATGCTCTTGAAATAGTTTTCGAATCTAACGATTATGCGATTTTTTAAATACTAAACTAAAACAAGTTGGAAATTGCACGTGAAGCGTAGCAAACGAGGTGCGTTCGTACGATAACGAAGTTTTAAAAATATTACTCTTATATCTCAATCTCATAAAATTGTAAATACTGAATTACAATTAAAACGCTCATCAAGCAATGTTCTCTCTATACCATTATGTAATGGAATACTTTTGTGTGGCCTTGTAAATCAATAACAAATGTTCTTTGCATCACAGATTATGTAAAATGTATATTATAATATGTACTTTATAGTTGCATATAAATTTTATTAAGTTCGAATGAGTGCAACACTATTAAAATGCATTTGAAACATTTTCCCCCATTGACCGTAATGTAACGGAATACTTTTGATTGTCCCTGTAATTGATCTATGCATCCGATTTTCATAAAATTTGAAATAACTCGACAAAATTATTTAATAACTATGTATTTTAAATTTCAAACGTATAAAATACATTTGAAACTTTTTCCCCATTGACTATAATGTAATTGAATACTTTTGATTGCCCCTGTAATTGATCTATGCACCCGATTATCAAAAAATTTGAAATAACTCGACAAAATTATGTAATAACTATGTATTTTAAATTTCAAACGATTAAAATGCATTTGAAACATTTTCCCCCATTGACCGTAATGTAACGGAATACTTTTGATTGTCCCTGTAATTGATCTATGCATCCGATTTTCATAAAATTTGAAGTAACTCGACAAAATTATGTAATAACTATGTATTTTAAATTTCAAACGTATAAAATACATTTGAAACTTTTTCCCCATTGACTATAATGTAATTGAATACTTTTGATTGCCCCTGTAATTGATCTATGCACCCGATTATCAAAAAATTTGAAATAACTCGACAAAATTATGTAATAACTATGTATTTTAAATTTCAAACGATTAAAATGCATTTGAAACTTTTTTCCCCATTGACCGTAATGTAACGGAATACTTTTGATTGCCCCTGTAATTGATCTATGCATCCGATTTTCATAAAATTTGAAATGACTCGACAAAATTATGTAATAATTATGTATTTTAAATTTCAAACGATTCGGTTGGGTAGTTTTTGCGCTGTTATATGCGGACGGACAGACAGACAGACAGACGGACAGACAGACAGACAGACGGACAGACAGACAGACGGACGGACTGAGCGACAACAATAGGTGCTACGTATTTACATAATTACGAACGCACCTAAAAATGATCAAATGGAAAGAGCTCTTCTGGAAGAGTGGGGCAGAATACCCCAACTCGTCATTAATAGCCTTATTGAGTCCATGCCTCAAAGGTGTTCAACGTTTCTGGCCGCCCGTGGAAACCATACCCCCTATTGAAAATGATTTTCTTTGAAGAAAACACCTTTTCTTATTCTTTTTTTCTCATATACACAAATTGTGTTTTTTCCCTTTTGTACACAAATGCGCAATAAAATTCATTTTTTTCTGCCAAACATGTGTAATCTATTCTCATATAACCTACTATGTCTGTCGACCATGTATCAATCAGCTAAAAAATTTCCCAGATAGAAAATCCACCTAAAACTGCAATATCCTTTAATTGTTTTGAGCAGTATATTTGAATTAGATTGTTCTTATGTATTATTATACACGAACATTTAAATTACCAATATCATTAGATATAAATAATTTAAGAATAGTTAAATTCAATAGGAATAATTATTTACTGAAGAAAGAAAATTCTATAATAAATATCTCATTGTAACAATTCTTATATTTATGTTTATATTTTAATTCTTCTTGTTGTTACTTAAAACAGACATTTCATATATTTTTATAATAAAATAATGCATAATTATTTCACATAGATAAAATCATTCTTGATAGAATATATTTCAAATTTATCTGTTATTTACAAAATTTACCAACATTAATTATATTTTTTAATATTGCTTAATATTGAAAATAGATAAAATTGTTGAATTCAAAGTATAACATTAACTTACATATGCGAAATAACAGTTTTTTCTTTTTAATAGGCGGGCACCAGACCAACATCATTTCCTCAGTTTGAATAACAAATGAAATTCATTCTCTTGATTTAACATGGAGTAAATAGGATATTTTGAATGCAAATTAGTTTCGAATAAGCCAAATAAAGTTTAAATTACGAGTATTTCAGCATCCAAATTAATTTTTATTCATATGTCATACTTTTAAACCAGCATCATAGCAACAGTGATTAAAGAACGTCTTTATCTGTTGATACATGGCGATAAAACATCTCCACAGTCTTTACATAATTCTTTTCATTAAAAAGCTACATGATGCTGACGACTGGCTTTTTCGTAAATCGTTGTCACAGATTAATATCTGAAAATGAAACATTTGAAGCTATTGAAAAAATTAATAGCTCGAAAAGTATTTGTCAGAAAACAGTTAGACAAATTGCGTTAGAAAGATTAAAAAAATGCTCTTGAAATAGTTTTTGAATTTAACGATTATGCGATTTTTTAAATATTAAACTAAAAAAATGAGCAAATTTGACAATTGCGTACCATATCAAAACCTTTACAGGTAAAAAGATAATGATAACGGCAATGAGTCTTATTGTGTATACTGATTAAAACATGATTCACAAATTATATTACCCTTATTATTCTGTTAAATTATAAAAGTGAATTATGATGCCACAAATGCATGAATTTTATTCAATTCCCGACAAATACTAGGGGCACCATTTCTTTTTCGTTTTGAATAAAAGTTATGCTTTTTAAATGAAACGGATTAATAATTTATATTTCAAGCGAAAATATTACACACTCAGAAATGAATACTCAGACGTCAGGAAATGCTCGGAGCAAATATTTCGTCAAATTGATGGAATTACTTTCCTCACTAATTTTACGATACTAGTTTCATCAAAAATTTCGTCAGAAAAAATAGCTAGTGCTGCCATTTATAGAATCTTTTAGAAGCTCCTGTTTTTATTGATTGAAGCAAAAAAAGACATGTCTTAAGGGAGGTTTGAACTCACAACGTTCTATATGGGAGTCCAATTTTCTAGCTTAACGTAGCAAGTTAAGCTAGAGTATTGGACTCCAGTTGCTCAAGTAGACGAGATTGTAAAGGCATATAGTAGATTGTAGTGTGTGTTTAATTTTTTATAACGTGAATGTAATTTTATCGATTCAGGTATAAATCTTGCAAGTTTTAATTAATAAGACGAATTTATTATTATGATTTTCTTATGGTTGATGAATAGTTATAATATGGATTGATTAAATAATAATTAGATAAATTTTATTAGCTTAAGGAATGTTTAAAATATAAACTGGTTAATTTATTGCTCAGAAATAACGAATTATGAAGTGCCTATAGGGAGAGATTTTACTACTTTAAGTAATAGGATAAGATTTTAACAACTTACTGTTTGTAGATAGGAGAGAGAAAAATTATGTATATTTTTAATTTGAGTGAAAAAAGAATGTTCTTCTTAAAGGAAAAATAGATCCTTGAATTTTGAAATTTTATTGATCATATTTGCCTTTTGAACGATTTTCTAGAACAAAGTAAATCATTTTTCGAATTAAATCATATAGAAATACAACACACAATTAAATAAATAAAAATAATAAAAAACACCCCTTCAAAAAAAAAACAGAAAGAAAAACTGCTTATAATTCATTATTTTCTGAAAAATGCTAAAAAGTGCAATTTTAAAATAAATTATTAGATGACTAACATAAACAAGCAAATATCTGCTTGTTAAAATCACAAGATTTAAGGAGGTACAATAGTGGGTCCTTCTGTAAACAGCTACCGCGACAATTTTCTTAAAATTATTTGAGGACTAACATAAACAACATAACATCTCAGTGGCGTATCTAGACTTATCATTTCGGAGGGCGCTGAAATATAGTAAAGATTTCTGAAAGGAAATCACGAAAAGTTAACATTTTCGTTTTAAACGGGTTTTTATTAAAGCAGCTAACGCATACATTTTACAATCGAACCTGCTAAGATGGAGTTGAATGATACTTGATTTTCTTTTTAAGCAGATTGTCAAGTCAAGAAGTATAATTTTTAGGGGAGATCCTGCTTATATCGGAAATTTGGGTAGAATTGTTATTTTGTAGTCTCTGCAAAAAAGAAAAATACTTTAAATGAAAACTTGTAAACTTTTAAAAATGAAAACCTATTTAAAAATGGAATATTCTTTTAGTTCCTTTTAAATTCCATCTTACCAGATTTCTTTACATTTAATAAACTTTTGTAATTGAATTTTTTTTTCTAGAAATTTCAGAGGGGGCTGAAGCCCCATCATCCCAGCCCCTGAATAGGGGAGAGTGGAATCAATGGGACAATGTTTACATTTTTACTAACTTAAGTTGTATACAGTTGTTAATTTTAAAAATATTTCTTATAGAATACTTCAGCATTTAACAACTTATTGACATACTAATTTCAATAAACAATTGTTTTTTAAATTTTTAATAATTATTTTTAAACATGCATGCATACTGTCCCATTCATCCCCATGGTGGGGATGAATGGGACAGGTAAAAAAATTATTCCAAGCATATTTTATTTGAAAACTGAGTGATACATGTTATTTTAGTATGCATATTGACTGTTGCTAATATCAAATGACAACAGTCCTTTGGTTCTGGCAGTTCCCAGAGGTCTAGGCTTTGGTAGTTTCATAACAATATCCTCCAGATTAACAAAATAGATTTCTGGTGGATCGGTATATTAAAATAAGGAATTGTTATTCTTTTATCGCAAGAATTATACATGAAGGTTATCATTATTGTTCTTTAAAACCCTAGCAACGTAATGATAATTATTTTTTCCCACATATCTTTGTACGGCGAAAGTCGTCTTCTATTACATTATCCAAGCTGCAAACTTGGTGGTCCATATTACTTGAAATCATGTTCAAATCACTCTCATCTTTATCATGAAGTGATAAATTGTCAGATTCATCACTACTGTCCATACCTTTACTAAAAATATTTCTTGAAGAAAGGCAGTTCATGTTTCTTATTAGTTTCTGTTCTTTTTTTTTTTTCACAATTTCCTTTTCCAAATATTGTTTTTCTGGTGTATCGGTTAGAACACGACAGTGGTAATTTAGTCGGTAATGACAAAATGTAATTTTATCTATTATGGAATAGCCCTGGGGATGAATGTTCCATACATCCCCATAGCCACATGGTTATATAAAACAGAAATTAGGCTTAGAAAGCACTGTCAAAATTGTCCAGTTGCATCATAAATATAACAAGTTGGAAATTGCACGTGAAGCGTAGCAAATTAGGTGCGTTCGTACGATAGCGAAGTTTTAAAAATATTACTTTCATATATCAATCTCATAAAATTGTAAATAGTGAATTACAATTAAAATGCTCATCAAACAATGTTCTCCCTATACCATTATGTAATGGAATACTTTTGTGTGGCCTTGCAAATCAATAACAAATGTTCTTTGCACCACAAATTATGTATGATGTATATTATAATATGTACTTTATAATTGCATATAAATTTTATTAAGTCCGCATGAGTGTAACACGATTAAAATGTATTTGAAACATTTTTTCCCATTGACCGTAATGTAACGGAATACTTTTGATTGTCCCTGTAATTGATCTATGCATCCGATTTTCATAAAATTTGAAATAACTCGACAAAATTATGTAATAATTATGTATTTTAAATTTCAAACGTATAGAATTTATTTGAAACTTTTTCCCCATTGACCATAATGTAATTGAATACTTTTGATTGCCCCTGTAATTGATCTATGCACACGATTATCAAAATATTTGAAATGACTCGACAGAATTATGTAATAATTGCGTATTTTAAATTTCAAACGATTAAAATGCATTTGAAACTTTTTTCCCCATTGACCGTAATGTAACGGAATACTTTTGATTGTCCCTGTAATTGATCTATGCATCCGAGTTTCATAAAATTTGAAATAACTCGACAAAATTATGTAATAATTATGTATTTTAAATTTCAAACATATAGAATATATTTGAAACTTTTTCCTAATTGACCATAATGTAATTGAATACTTTTGATTGCCCCTGTAATTGATCTATGCACACGATTATCAAAATATTTGAAATAACTCGACAGAATTATGTAATAATTGCGTATTTTAAATTTCAAACGATTAAAATGCATTTGAAACTTTTTTCCCCATTGACCGTAATGTAACGGAATACTTTTGATTGTCCCTGTAATTGATCTATGCATCCGAGTTTCATAAAATTTGAAATAACTCGACAAAATTATGTAATAATTATGTATTTTAAATTTCAAACATATAGAATATATTTGAAACTTTTTCCTAATTGACCATAATGTAATTGAATAATTTTGGTTGCCCCTGTAATTGATCTATACACACGATTATCAAAATATTTGAAATAACTCGACAGAATTATGTAATAATTGCGTATTTTAAATTTCAAACGATTAAAATGCATTTGAAACTTTTTTCCCCATTGACCGTAATGTAATGGAATACTTTTGATTGCCCCTGTAAATGATCTATGCATCCGAGTTTCATAAAATTTGAAATGACTCGACAAAATTATGTAATAATTATGTATTTTAAATTTCAAACGATTCGGTTGGGTAGTTTTTGCGTTGTTATATGCGGACGGACAGACGGACGGACAGACGGACGGACAGACGGACGGACAGACGGACGGACTGAACGACCACTATAGGTGCTACGTATTATATAATTACGAACGCACCTAATAAGAGATTACATCATTTTAGCATTTAAAAAGATTATAAGGTTTTGACAAAGTTAACTATCAATTAAATACTAAAAAGATTAAACAGATAAATTTACTTTGGTTCTGGAAAAATATACTTTGTACAGTAGCTAATCTTCTGTTATGGATATTGGTTTGAAACTATGTCTGTGGAATGACCTCAGTACTACCATCTCTCAGGTAAATTATCAAATTATTTATGTTTGTGGAACATATATAAATTTATGTTGTCCCATTCATCCCCTGTCCCATTCATCCCCTGTCCCATTCATCCCCACTCTCCCCTATTATTATTAATATCATTATTTGCTTATAAATGAATGTTGTAATACAACATATTTGCTCTCTTTATGTCCATTATCTAAATGCATAACAGTACAAAATTAGTTTGAACTGAAATCAGAATTTGAAAATCGCTTCAAATTTACTACACTAAAGTTTAGTTCCGTCATCTACTATCATAAAGGGAAACTGATAATTAAAGAGTGTTATAAAGTCTGAAATGGCTAATTTCTGACGTATTTTTGAACTTTGTTTTCATTAATGTGGAAACTGACAGACGCTCATATGTAGAAATTGTGAAATAGGATAGTAGTTTGCATTTTTTGATAAAGCTAATTTTCCGAAAATAGTCAAATTGGACGTTTAATCCGACTGCCCGGAAATGGTAGCATGTCATGAAGCAACAATTGCTGGTAATTTAAAGTAATATTTTTATCAGATAAAAATATTCATTTCTAAGACAACGTAATAGTTATTTTTGCGAGTTCCACATTTTTATGTTTAAAAAATGTGCATGTGCAAAATTGCTTGACGTTGATGAGAAAAGTTTTTTCACCCTCAGTTGTAAAATCAGAATTTAGTTGAAAATTTCTGGCACAAAACTTAAATAAAAATTGAGTACTATAAAACATATACCATGACTTGATGAGGCTGATATCAGTAGTGTAACTAGACTTATCATTTCGGAGTAGGCTGAGATATAGTAAATATTTCTCTTATGAAATCACGAAAACGTTAACCTTTTGGTTTAAACAGGTTTTTATCATAGCAGTTAACGCATACATTAAACAATCGAACTTGCTAAGATGGAATTGTATGAGAATGGATTTTCATTTTAAGCAGGCTGTCATCTCAACAAGTATAATTTTTAGAAGAGAGCCTGCGAATATCGGAAAGTTTGCTGAAATTGTTATTTTGCAAACTCTGAAGAAAAAAAACTTTAAATGAAAACCAGTTTTAAACCCTTATTTTTTAAATAAAATCCTGTTTAAAATAGAATATTTTTTTTTAGTTCCCTTTAAATTCCATCTTGGTAGATTTCTTTACATTTTAATAAACTTTCGTAATTAAACTTTTTTTTCTAGAAATTTTGGAGGGAGCTGAAGTCCTATCAGCCCACTCCCTGAATACGCCACTCAAATATTTGCTTAATAAAATCGGAAGATTTGAGGAGGTACAATAGCGGGTCCTTCTATAAACAGCTACCGCGACAGTTTCCTTTAAATTCATCAAGTCTGGCCATGATTAGTGAAGCACATTCGTCAAATATTTGAGAGTTCACGTTTCACTAAAAGTCACGTAATTTTGTTAGGGAATGGTCGTCAAAAACGACGAAATAAGGCTCGAAGATTTTTAAATCGTTAAAAATAAAAGGTTTTTTTTTTTTTTTTTTTGAGAGTGTATGAATAATGTCAATGAGAACAGTTTTTGACGTTTTATCACATTACCAAGCTATCACATTACCAAGCCAGTACACTATTTTCTGAGTACTAATGTAATAAACGTAGTATTTTTTTAGTTTGTTTAAGATTTGTATTTTAAATTAATTTGGAAAACATGATTTGATAAATTATTAATCGATTTTCCTTACCTTTCTTCCCCCTTTTTTTTTTTTTTTTTTTTTTTTTTTTTTTTTTTTTTTTTGTACAATCAAACGTTTAGTTTTCAGCTTCGCATATTTTTCCATTTTACACCGTTAAATTTCGAAGGACCTAACTTAAAATGCCCATCCTGGGACGGACATTTACATTAGTAAATTATAACATTTAAAGCAGAAATTATTTATTCAAAATTATTATGAAGGCATTGATATTTGTCGTATTTGAATTAATTTTACTAATACGTTGATATTTGTTGCCATATTATTTATTTTTAATTACATATTAATGGCTCTTTATGATCTAATATTGCAATTTTTTTTTTAAATCTTAAACAACCCCGATAATATCATGTGCCCTAATTCCTGTCTTCTGAGAATGACGAATTTTGGTTGTTAAATTTGGGAATACAATGAGATTTTAAACATTCAATACTACATATATTGAATACTATATATATTGTTGTGGTGTATATTGAAAGTTTGTCATTTGTTTTTGTTTTTTAATATACACCCAGAAAAAGGAATTGATTAAAACTTCAAAAATGTTTTGTTGAGTACATTTTGGTTGTTTTAAGCGAATTTTTTAGTTAAAGTAAAAAATCGGTTTCGTTGCTCAGAGAAAAAAAAATATTGTTAACACAATTTTATTTAAATAAAATTACTAAAATTACTAAAATTTTAACAAAATTTCATCAATTTCATTTGAGTCTTACTAAAGTCTTATACCTTCAATTTATAATCCCAACAAAATTTTGTTGTTTTTGCAAAAGTTAAATTGGTCTGCAGTAGCCATATCTCAGTTACGTAATTTTGTTTAATTGACTTATAAGTTACCTGTGCCTAATATGGACAATCTAAGGAAAATTTATTTTTTTCACCCCCATGTATACTGAAGGGACTCTAAAAATATATGATCATGATCCCTGCACTGTTGACTATTATTATTAAAATTAGCGACCTTGTAACTATTTCGGTTTTAACATAAAATGAATAATGCTTACTTAAAAGGCGATTAAATAATCAATTATAGTTGTTAAAAGTTAATTTTATTTAAAAATCTTAGTACTTTCAAACCTTTTCCAAACAGATTCTTCCTCAGAGAATATGTATTTTCATAAAAATAGATAGCAAACAAAAAAAAAAGTTAACGTACTATATTGAACCAAAGAACATATTACAAACAAATAGAGAAAATTTTGAGTAAAACAAAAATGAAATTGATAACAAAAGACAAATCCCCCATCCCCTCCTCCTTGAAATATCTTACGATATCATGCGCCAGACCCCCCTCTTTCCCCGAAAATGATAACGTTATGCATGCAAAGCCCCTAAGAAATTAATTAAAAATATCATTTTTTAATCATTTTAGGCTTTATTCTTTTGAAAACCACAGGATTTTGTCCACGTAGGATTAAAAGCAGGTGTGCATTTAACGGAATTTATGTAATGGCCGTTTTTTTCAAGAGCGATTGCTTCCATTCTAGAAACTCCACGAATTAGCAAGTAGCATGACAGAGCGCTAAAAAAAATAAGCTTTCGAAAATTATAAAAAATATTTTTATTGTTTCATAAAAACTCCTAAAATCTTTACAAATCTATTAAAGTTTGATTTATTTGAACGATTTATTCTGCGACTCAAGCCTGGCCGACGTTGTCAAAGTTTCCTGCAGAAAGTAAGGAGTTTCCGTAACTATGTGACAAGGCATTGTAGAAAATTTTTGAGATTGCCTGTAATTTTTTCCTATATATCACAGAAATTCTAAACTTTCAAGACTGGACATAGAAAAAAATCTACTTACATATTTTTGCAAAAATCGCGTCCGTATGTCAAATAGAGCCGGAATTATGTTTTTTTTTAAAATCTAAATCGTTATTTTTTTTCCTTTTATTATTTCAATGCCAGGCGATGAAACATCTGCCCATTGAGATTAAAAATTGACTCAGAATTTTTACACATGTCCAAAAATTTTTTAAATATTGATATTTGAGTTGATTTTTACGGTATCAAATCTAAATTTTTAAAATTATGATTAAACTCCCTTCTATATTTTAGTTTATGAGAAACTACACATTAGAAAGAATTAAATGAATAACAATAACCAACAATATTTCACACATGAGCAATTTTCATTTTCATTTAATGAGTTTTAACAGATAAAGTTCTAATAACTATTTTGAAAAAATCACCAAGGAAATTATAATAGAACTTAAATATATCGTATTTTGTTTCTTGTTTGATTATTTTATTAATATATTGTATTATATTATACTAAGTACAAGACTATTTTATTCTTTATTATTACATTTTATAATATATACCAATCATAAAACATATTTTAACAAGTTTAATTTATTTTTTAAAAAAAATATATTTATACATAATTTTTAAAAGAAAATCCTACATATCTTAATGATAATAAAGACTTTAATTTTTAAAGCACTTTAAGTTTTTAAAAATATTTACATTTATAAATACAGTGAGATAATCACCCTTTGAAGAAAACATATGTGATGTCTGACAAATTAGTGAATGGTAAAAAGAGACATTAAAACTAAATATGCATAATACTTACTCTTTTATTGCATCCATTTTATTTGAAAAGAACCTTCACCGGAAGAACTATTATATGGCTATTAAATAAAGTAAAGTATTTTAGAACTATTTTAATGTGGTCTCTTTCATACCTAGAATATTATATGCATTTAAATGAAACGACACTTTCGAGAATACGATAGTTCAGAAATGTTAGTTGAAGTTCCTAAATTCGTTTCAAAAAGTAATGGCCTTTTATAAAGTTTTATTCCTTTAAGATTTTTTTAGTATTTTTTTTACTAGACTTTACATTTCTTTACTTATTCTAACTTTTTACGTCACATGAAAAATAAAATTTGGAACATTTGTCGAAAGTAAAATGGAGTATAAAATGTTATTATATCGAATCATTTAGAAATTAAAAAAAAAATGCACTATTAGAAAAAAAATAGTTAGACTAAATTTTATGTTTTTGAAATTTTAATAAAAATTGTTAAATGCAATGAATAAAAAAAGAGAAAAAGAGAGAAAGAGGAGATATACGCTATGAATTTAAAACCAAACTATCCCAGAAACCAATTGAAATATCGGTTCGTATGGATATTACATGTCCCTTCTAAAACTAAATATTTCTTTATATATAAAAAAAAACAAGAACATAAAATCATGCGTTAAGCATATATTATGAATCGCCTTTCAACACATTCAGAATTCTGTAAAATCTTCGCAGTAAAATGAAATGAAAAAGGTATCTAAACAAACAAACATTCATAACATATTTTAAAAAGAACGTCATCAATCATCATCAAAACTCAGAGATATATATATCAATTCCAATATACTTGAAATTGTGTAACATGAATAAAATTCAGAGCAAATGACTTTCTCCCGGTGACTGTAATATAACGGAACTATTTTAGATGTCCCTGTAAATGAACGATGAATGCTGTCATATCATATCCTAAGACATCTTGTAGGATACTTCAGATATTATATAACATTCAATATGTTTGAAATTGTTAAACATCATGAAAAAATATCGCAAGCCATTTTTCCTCATACGCCGTAATATAAAGGAATTTTTCTTATTGCAGCTGAAAAAGAACTCTAGCTGCTGCTAACTTGAATTTTAGAACCAAACAAGCCATAATGAATATCAATAACATATTCGCTAAAACCTTGTGCGAAAAATTACAATCATTAAAATCAACGTTTAGCACACAATAAATAAAAACATGCTACAGACGTATACGTTTCACGAGCACCAGGGCTCGCTTCCTCAGTGTACAAAAGGTAAAAATGTTTACCTTTTGTACACTGAGGAAGCGAGCCCTGGTGATCGTGAAACGTATAGGTCTGTAGCATGTTTTTATTTATTGTGTGCTAAACGTTGATTTTAATGATTGTAATCAATGACATATATCAATTTGTTGACATATATTTATAACATAAATCACATAAAAATATTAACACATAATATTTATAACATACATCAATAACATACATCAATAACATATATGTGTAACATATATCAACATATATAAAATTTTTCTGCATCGTTACTCCATCGCTTTTATAGAATATCTCTATTACAAATATCACTGTTTTGTCGCGAAGTGTTAAAAACATATAGGGGCTTCCTCCATGATGGAATTGTAACTAAATCGGAATTTTTTTTAATAACACATATTTTCGAATAGTACTTAAATATTTTTGTAAATTTATATTTAGCTTACCTAGTGAAAAGTCATTTCGTGTAAAAGTTTAGGAATTATGCGCATTGAAGATTATAAAGTCCTAATACTAAATTCATTATTAGCAATCTCAAAATAAACTGCAACATATGATGTTTTTCGAGCATTACTTCATTGCAGCGAGATAAGATTGCATGTTTATAGAAATAAACTTATAGAAGTTGTAAACATTTTTAAAGGTTACAATATATATTTAATGTCATAATGTATGTAATTTTTAATTAATATTCGAAAAAATAATATGTATTGCAATTTATAAAAATTAAACAAGAAATCAATTTAGATATTTTTCAAACATACGAATCTAAAATCTGAACCCCCCGAGTAATTTTTTTGATTTAAGCTTTAAAAACTTCAAGCATTCAAGTTTTTTTAGGAACTGAATTTAACATTAGGCATTCAAATCTTTAAATGTGCATGTTTTCTCCATTTCATCACAAAATGACATCGCTTCTTGCATTCTTAGATAAAATTGACCACAGTTCAAATATAACGTTGAAATTAGAATTCGTATATAAAATTTCAAAATTTGTTACAATTGTAGTCCTAAGTTTAAATTCTGAACAACAACATAATTTCTAGCCGAATACCATTTCTCTTTTTTTTAAGGAATAGGGGGAGGAGATTTGATGATGAAAATGCACAGTGTTTCTTTTTTTCTTTTCCTATTCTTTTTTTTTTTGGTCAACAACATATTTTAAAATTATTATTTATTTATTGAATAGTTTTAATATTAAATCACAAGTGCGCATTCATAAAAAATAACAGCATTACATTTTCAGACAATATCAATTACAGGAAAAGTACAATATAATTTATAAGCATCTCACAAGATCATGTAAAGTGAACATATCTCGAATTTAAAACATTAAAGATGCAGATCACATTGACGGTTATAAAAAAATTATTTTTCACAAATTTTTGAATGGATGTCTTCAAAATTTAAAATTCACTGCAAAAAGTTTTCTCAAAAATATCAACTGGAATAGAAATTATGACTAAAAATATCTCACATGAAAGCATCTTGTGGAATGTTAGAAACCATTTTTGAAGCCATTCTTCTAATTTTTTCGTATTGCAATCATTCTTATTTAAATATTAATAATCACAAAAATGTGAAATCATGTATACTTTTAGTTTACGTGTATTAGTTTATGCTGAACCTCAATTTAGTCTGATTTTTGTCACAGAAAATTATGGATTTGAAAAATTTACATATATAAAATAAGTTTTTAAATATGAAATAAGTGTAAAATATAGCACTATAAGTAAGAAAATGTGAAATTTTATACGTATATCTGCAGTAAAATTTGTAAAATCGTGCATGTAAAATGCATATTTTAATATTCATACTTTTCAAAATTCACCTTTGTTGTTATAATTCTTAAAAATTTATATTACTAAATATAAATTGTATTTGAATATTTTATCAAACCATAAGAGTGTGTTAAAAGAAGAGGGGAAAATGTTGAGTTTCATTCATTGGTTAAGAGTCTACAATCATTTAAAATACCGCCATTTTTTGGCTGTTCAGCGTCATCTGCCTAATTAAATGAAAAGACAGATTGTATCATACAATAAAACTCCAGATATCAGATTAATATGCCTTGGATTAAATATTTATATACAAAAATCCAAATTATTAGAGAAATTATTTTAAAAAAAAGATTTGCTTGATTAATTTTTTTATTTTGAAAAGGAATTTATAAAAAAAGCGCTAAAATAGATTTGTTTAAGGAACAAATATGCATGATGTATGTTAAACATAAAATCTTCCTTACATACAAAGAAATATTAATAATGTTTTGCTGCATTTATTTGCATTCAATCTTCTCCTTAAATCTCCAACAAAATTAATTGTTTTGATGTAAATATTATTTTTCATGCTGCCAAACTCTCACCTGCGTTATTAATGGTGAAGTGTAGATCTAAGATTTTAATAGCTGCCCTTAAATTTTAACACTGGTTTAAATAGGAAATTGATGAAAATTGCTCTTTTGTAAACTAAAACCTGTTTTTCATACCTTAATATTTTTATATGTAATATTTTGAGCCTTTTTCAACATAGTTGAAAGTGTTTATGAATTTGGTTTGTCTCTCTGTCGGTGCTCTAACTCGCGTATACATGGACTACCATGAAATTGGTAAAAGTTATTGATATTTACTATAGAGTATTCATTATTAAAAATGAAGTCTGTAACTTTGAAATTCCGTTTGCGAGGTTACTCAAAATAATTCCGTTCTATTACTGTCTATAGGTGGGAAGGGAATCATTTGTGGTGTATTTTAATGATGTCGCATTATATAAAACATAGTGAAATTGACAGATATATCTGACGCGTATAACAAGATGCTTATTATAGTATATGGTATGCATACCACACATCACAATGTACAGGAATACTCAAAAGAATTCCTGTGTATTACTTTCTGTTTTATTATTTTTTCTGCGGTTATGTTAAAGATATTCTATTTTTTTAAACATACTGAAATTGATGTGTTCCAATGAAAAAAATAAAATTACAGCACTACACACAATATCTGAAGGCAGTGTGTTTTTAGTTATGGCACACTTATATTAATTTGACATTTTTTGTGTATTACTTGGTGTGTATATATTTTATATATCATATACAGAGCTACACTGAACATTTCTAATGCATTTCCTTTTACTGATGGAAAGTCACACTATAGACTGTACATAGTTTTTATACATAGCTAAACTCTTGTACTGTTAAAAAAAATCTGTAAAATGGCTACAAATTTTCTATGAATTTGTGATTTCTAGAACATTTTATGTAACAGTAACAACAAATACACGTTTCAACTGTAAATCCAAAAATCAGCAAAATTACTAAAAATATTTTAAGAAACTGAGATCCTATAATTTTTTATGTATTGCAACACATGTTACAGATAAAATTAAAGTAAGATAACTGTAGTTTTGGAAGATTCTTCCGTAAAGCTAGAGATTTTAGTAGCTTTACAAAACATAGGGAACTACTTAGTTATACCGTCGACTAAAAATCTACCGCCAATCTACAAGATTAAATGTCAATAATGGATGATCGTAAATGTGACATACACTTGACATTAAGCACAATGTATATCATTATTACGTCATCAAGTCATTTCTAATTCGACTTTTTATTTTTACTTTTATTAATGTTCTATTAATTCATTTGTTTTGTCGTTATTTAAACAGAAAATTATGTTAATCAGTATAATTTGGCTAATAGTTTGGCGATTTGTATAATTTAGCAAAATTGGTCGATGGAATAACCAAGTAGTACCAAAAATAGTTTTCTGGATTTTCATCTTTTGTATGATTTGTATGCTATAATGATAAAATTTTTGCAATCATACAGATCTATAAAACTTTACATTTGTAAATTTACTTTTTTGCCAGTATATATGATTACATTGCATACCATATTGTATGTACACTAAATTCTTAACATTGTATTTACCGTAAATTCTATTGTTATTACACCACAACAAAATGTTTGTGAACCTTTGCCAAAGGCAAAACTGTATGTCCATTCCGACTCTAATTATTATGTATTTTCAATGTAAGAAAGATCTGAACGATTACTAAGGATTTTCTACGAAACTCGATTACTTAGAACTTTTTGCGTAACTGAAACAGAGAAATCTCATGTAACAGTCACACGTGTATATGGCAAAGCAGAAAAATCTGCTAGATAATTAAAAAATTTACAGGAAACTAGGATGCCTAGGACAGATTATGTAACTGCAACAAAATGCATCACGTAATTACCTCGGGTTACCAACAAAATTTAGTAAGCATACAGATATCTGTAGCTTTACAAACCCCAGCTTTGTAGATTTATATAATTTTTTTGTACTGTGTATACATAAAATTTTAATAAACATACAGGTTTCTGAAATTCTTACAAAAACGATTAATGTAGACTTACGTCTTTTTTTAGAATATTGATAATTAATTTAAGCAAACAAATCTTTTTTGTTTTCGTATTTTCAATTTTCAAATCCTTATATATTTTTGCTCATATTATAACATCTAAAAAATATGCATCTGGAAAATACATATAGTCCAATGTGTTGAGTTTCCTTTTTTTTAATTTTATATCTAAATTTTTTTTAACGATTTATGCTATACATAAATAAAACAATATTGAGTTTCTTATTTCTATGCTTGTACATTTACATAAAATACTAAAACAAAATAATAACAAACCGTTTTTTAAAGATATTTTGAAGTTTTTTTAAAAAATATTCAAGAAAAATCCATGCATTATCATTCAGTAGTTTATGAGAAAATAAGCATCAAAATTATTACTTATGTAACAGTCCCATTTACTTTCTGGAAAGTTTTGAAACATTCTGTATCATTTCATTCATTTTTATAAAAGTAATCCATAAAATATACTTCCAAAGATGTTACATTCAGATTCTGAAAGAAAAAATACCTAAACACTCTATCAAAAATTGGATTACGTAAGTTGACATTTTATTTCTAATGCACAAAGATACTTCATATCACATGTCTTAGAACTTTTATGGAAAAAGAAATAGATAATTGATTGCAATAAATTTCCTTACAGAAGAAAAATGGACAGTTTTGTTTATTTATCAGTTATAAGAAAAATGAAAACAGCTCCGTGATCGAAGATAGATTGAATTAGACTTGAAAGAAATTAGTGTGATGTGTAACCATGAATCAGAGATGAAATATTAAAATTAGACGAATTTCAGTTGTACAGCTCATATTCAAAATATTAGAATAATTACCTTTTTTTTAGAAATTGAAAATATCGTTTGGTAATTTAATGTCTTTTAATGAAAATATGCAAACGATATTTTTATTAAGAACTTATTGTTGATTAAACTTACTTGTTATCTTAAATTTAATATCATTTTTGAAAAGATTAATTGCAAAAAAAATTATTTTGAAAAGTCAAAATATTAGAATATTTATTCAAGTGGTTCAAAATATTAGAATATTTCACATTAATTCTTCTTTAATTATTACCAATTCTTAACTGGTGGCATCATTGATTAAATTCAGACTATTTTATTTAAAATCAGTATTCTTTTTTGCAGTTTGTTTCTTTTTCGTCTTAAAATGGTCGTATGAGTGATATTCCTGAATCTACTAAACTTCGTATGGTTGATTTGTATCGGCACGGTAAAAATCAATGTTTTATAGCGAATTATTTACATTGTTTGCAATCGAGCGTTAGTAAAATACTAACACAATATTCAAAAATTGGAAAATTTCAAAATAATCGCTGAAATGGTGGCCGAAAACCAAAAACATCTGCTAGAGATGACAGGAAACTGAAGCGTATAGTTAAGAAAAACCGTTTTAAAAGTGTGCGATTCTTGCACCGAAAATGGAAAGAAGAAGGAGTTGAAGTTTCTACATCGACAACATTAAGACGTCTCCATAAATTTAAATTTGAATCTCGTGTACCGAAAACAAAACCTCTCATGACTGCAAGACAAAAGCGTATAAGATTGAATTGGTGTAAATCAAGACGTTTATGGAGCAATGAAGATTGGAAAAATATATTATTTAGTGATGAAAGTATGTTTTGTGTTTCATATGGTAATCAAGGTATTCAAGTTTGGAGAATGAAGCAAGAACCATTTGATAAAGAATGCCTTAAACGTTCCGTAAAATTTGCTGCTAGTGTCATGGTTTGGGGTTGTATGAGTGCAGAAGGACCTGGAAAGTTATGCATCGTCTACGAAAAGGTTAACTCTCTGATATATCAAGAAATTTTAGAATATTACATGATTCCATCATCAGAAGATTTATTTGAAGATGATTTCATCTTTCAACAAGATTTAGCGTCCCCGCATACCTCGGTGTCAACTAAGAATTGGTTCCGTCAACGCAACATTAAGGTACATTAAGGTACTTCCTTGGCCACCAAATTCACCAGATCTTAATCCCATCGAAAACTTATGGTGTATAATGAAGAAAAAACTTCAAGAAAATCCTCCTTCAAGTAAAACTGAGTTAGTGGCACGTATAAAGTATATTTGGGCTTATATGGATAGAAATGTTTGTAAACACCTTGTATATAGTATGCAAGATCGATTGTACGCTGTTATGAAAGCTAAAGGGGATGCTACAAAATATTAACTACCATTTACTTCATATTCATAAGGTAATATTGTTGCGTAAAATAAAATATTCTAATATTTTGAACCAATCTAAATTTTATTCTAATATTCTGGTGTGTTTAAGGAAGCTGTATACCTAATTTATTGTGCTGTATTTTATATTTTATAAATGTTAAAATCTTATCTAAACATTCCAGATTTAATTTATAAGAAATTTAATTGCATTTACTTAGTATAAAAAATAAATAAATTACAAATAATTTTTTCTTATTACTTTTTCTCAATTATTCTAATATTTTGAATATGAGCTGTATAACTTTTCTTTTTCTTGCATATTGGTCGAATTTAATTTCGTGAATGTATTTCTGCATAAATTTTTATATAATTAGAGAAATGAAAGCAGTTAAGGGATCCAAGATATATTAAATTAGATTTGAAAGACTTTAGTGTGATGTGTAACATGAATAAAAGATGTCATATCAAAATTACACGAAATATACTTACATGATTTTATTAAAACATTAATAAACTTTTATAAAATATTTTCTTTAAAATAAATTAACATTTCAGTTGCACAGTTCTTCCTTTTATGGGTATTTTTTTAAATTAGTTTCGTGAATATTTTTCTGGTTTAATTATTATCTAATTAGAAAAATAAAAACAGTTAAGTTATCCAAGATATACAGAATTAGGTTTGAAAGGGGTTAGTGTGATGTGTAATACAAATGAAAAATGACGTATCAAAATTACACGAAATTTAGGAACACGATTTTATCAAACTTTAATAAACACCTGTAAAATATTTACATTAATATTAACTAACATTTCGTATAAATTCTCTTTTTTGCTTATTGTTCGTAGTTAATTTCGTGAATGTTTTTCTGCATAAATTTTTATGTAATTAGAGAAATGAAAGCTGTTAAGGGATCTAAGATATATTAAATTAGATTTGAAAGACGCTAGTTTGATGCGTACCATTAATAAAAGATGTCATATCGAAATTACACGAAATATATTTACATGATTCTATTCAAACTTTAGTAAACTTTTTATAAAACATTTATATAAAATAAATTAACATTTCAGTTGCATAACTCTTCCTTTTTATGTGTATTGTTCTCAGTTATTTTCGTGAATATTTTTTAGTATTACGTAATTTTAGATATGAAAACATCAAAGTCGTCGAAGATATTTTAAATTAAAATTTGAAAGAAGTTAGGGCAATGTGTAATATGAATTAGAAAAGTTGAATTAAAATTACACAGAACCTACGAATATGATTTTATTAAAACTTTAGTAAACTTCCGTAAAGTACTTAAATTAAAAGAAATTAACATAATTCAACATAATATAAATTAACTGCATAACTCTATCTATACTAATATTATAAAGAGGAAAGATTTGTTTATTTGTTTGAATTGAATAGGCTCCGAAACTACTTGATAGATTTGAAAAATTCTTTCACTGTTGGAAAGCTATACTATTTCCGGTGAACATAGGCTAATTTTAATTGATTTATTCAAATATTTTCCTAAATAATTCAAAATTTCATTATTTTTCATACAGAATCTATTAACATTTTTCCGATAAAAAATAACTATTTTTCTTACCCGTTGCCAAGAAAATTAAAATCTCTAATAATTTCTCCTCAGCAATTAATTTTCAGTTGAACAGTATCCACGTGAAAAATTAAAATAAAAAGAATTCAAAGGAAAATAAATATGACGTCATATTTGGGAAAAAAGTATTTTATTATATAAGACGCACGAAAATCGGTTATTTTAATAAGAGGTTCTCTGTGAGAAATGGGGACATAATTACAAGTAAAGTGAACAAGAAAGAATTAAATTATTAATAAAATATTTGATTTGGAAAAATATGGCGTCATACTTTAAATAACATAGGAATTTTGAGACATTTGTTAATAGAACAAGAGGCATGGATATATGTAACTAATACAAAATTAGTTAATTGATTGTTTGTTTGTTTGAAATGAATAGGCTCCGAAAATACGTGACGGATTTGAAAAAAATACTTCACCGTTGGAAAGCTGCACTATTTCCGGTGAACATAAGCTAAATTATATATATATAAAAAAAAATAGGGATCCTAACTAAAATGCCAATAATGTAATCCAAGGTGTAGAAAAATAGCCTTAAAAAATCCTTACATCGCGTGCACTGAGAATACTATTGATTATAAAGCAAAATAATGTACTACGACTTTGCAAAACGTATAATTATCTACAAAAAATGTCGCGACAGCATATGTCTAACTGTTACAGTTACGTCACAATAAGGGGTTTTTTTTATTTAAAAAAGTAATAATAATTAAAATGTCGTCTCAGTAAAAGTTCATTATTTTTACCTTGGTATTAATCCTTATCAAAATAAATTACTTCATAAACAAGACTGGCGCGATAATACACCATACGACTCAGGACACGGACAGAACAGGAAAGAGCGCAATCCAAACAATATACCAACTAATATCGAAGACGCAGTCCATTATCTACAGGAATTTTTAAATTCACTGAACCTTTCTGGACCGCCACCACATGAATTGACGTTAAAAATTGGAATTCCAATCATGCTTTTGAGAAATTCAAGCCCTCGAACATGTGCAATGTGACGAGGCTACTGATAAAGAAATTGAAGGACAACTTAACTGTAGCAACCATTATCAACGGCCCAGCAGCTGGACAATAGGGTGGTGTGAAAAAACAAAAGTTTTTTTATTTCCGAATCGCTATAGTGCGGAAAAGTTGCGATTTGTAAATACAAGAAAAACTAAAAAAATTTTTTTGAAATCGGACATTATCTTCCGATCGCGCAAACTACCTAAAAATTCAAAAAAATTGAAAAATTCCGATTTTTTCAAAATTTTTTAAAAAATATTACATATACACATATTTTATCACTATTGTGATAAATATTTGCATATTGTACTGTTTAATAATAATAAAAAAATAAATTGCGTTTAGAGAATATCTTCCGATCGCGCAAGCCCATTAAAAATCGAGAAAAATTCAATTTTCAGTGATTTTTGATATATTAAGAAAATAATTAAATAAGCTCAGTTTGCAGTCTCATGTTAAAATTTAAATGTAAATTAATAATATTGAGCCTTTTATGCCATTTTTGAACAACCGAGATCTTACCACAACGAGATCGCTGCAAGGTTTAGAGTTTCGCGCGCATCCTGTTAGCCACGTTGCGAAAAATCGCTGAAGTCGCCTTACGTGTTCACACGCTTCTGTCCCCAACCTCGTCCACTTGCACAGAGCGCTATTTCGTATCAGAGAGCCCGTGAACGAATTTCTTTTGTTAATTGGGTGTATTATGTTATTTTAAATACATTAACAAGTGGCATGGATACGGATATGCATATGTCGTTGACCAATAAAATTACTAGACAATTTTTTCATTGTCCTATATTCGACCATCCAAGAAATTTACTGCCAAATATTTTTCCAACACATGAAGATGTTCCTCGATGCTGCTTTGAGGAGAGGTCTCTATTAGCAAGTAAATTCAAGATCATTAAAGTGAGTTTCTCATTTGTCAGCAATACAGTGGCACAAAAAATAAAATATATTTATTAGAAGGCGTCAATCCCAAAAGTGTTTGATTGTAGAATCATTTAGCTAATTAATGCCTACTACGATAATATTCTAAACTAACGAAATCTTATATTCGAGACAAGGAATAGCCAAACCTTATAAAAAAGTTTGATGAATTTAAAAAACAAGAAACTGAACTGTGTGATATTTCAGCCTGCAAACGTGTAATGAATTTATATTGCTCCTGTAAAAAGTTACCAGATCTGAGGGAGTGCCAAATTGAGACTAATTGTACGTCTCAAAATCACAACAAAATTCCAGTCATTGAGCACAGATTTATCTACCTCCAGAGAAAGGACGGAACGGGAAAAATTGGTACTAAAGTTTAAAAAAAAAGAAAAAACTGAGTACAAGACTTGGAAGACTAAACTATATATTGAAAAGGCAACCTTCCAAATTTGTTGAAGCGAAAATAAAAGATCTTGAGCATTTAGATGAAATACATGAGAATTTTAATGCTAATGTAGGTATAAGGAAAGGGCAGCTGACGTCACTGTGTGCTCTTATTAGTGTGGGCAAGCTGTTTTCGGCCGTGCTTCGTTATGGCACCCACTCTACATATGAATTCAGGCATTCTGATTGGTTTACAAATTGTATTATGGTTGTCTGCTTGCTATGATTGGGCTACGTCGTCAAGATGATTCCTACAATGATCGCTATGACAAAAATGTGGCGGTAGATTGATTGACAGAAGTGTTTGTTTGTAAACATGCCCTTTCCTTATATGTAAAATATCATTACCATGACGGATACAGCCTATCAGATTTAAGAAGAAGAAATTACCATGACAAATGAAAGTGTAGTTACAATCTACATCTTTACATTGCGATCGCAATGGTGTATCTGACGGTGCTGCTAAAGCGTTGAGTGTAGTAAAAGATATTCCTGTAATAACTAAAACAGATGCTTTTCAAGTTATTGACCTATACAAAATTAGAAGAAAACAAACAGAACGAAAAAAATTACGGCAAAGTCAAGTGGAATCAGGAGAGCCACATGACATACATTTTGATGAAAAAAGGACGATTATTTAGTTATCCTCCTCAGTCCTGAGACAAATATCAGGATGGACAACATACACTGTTTAAAATTACTATAAACAATCTTCAAACATGTATCATTCTACATATCAATATGTGTTATATGGACGCATTTATTGAAAAAGTCTAGAAGTATTTTTAACGATTTTAGAAGTATTTAAATTCTTTTAAAGGATTTTCTTTAGTTTCTCGTACAGGCACTATATTCGTGAAGAATATTTGACAAAAAATCTCTTGGGGATGACAAAATATAGGACAATGAAAAGATCGTCTAGTAATTTTCTTTGTCAACGACGTATGCAGATCCGTGTACCTGTCACATGTTAATGTATTTTAAATAACACAATACATCTAATTAACAAACGAAATTCGTTCACGGGCTCACTGGTACGAAATGGCGCACTGTGCAAGTGGACGAGGTTGAGGAGAGAAAAGGATATGGACACATAGGGCGACTTCAACGCTGTTTCGCAACTTGTCTAACAGGAGTTGCGCGAACTACTAAATCTTTTCGCCCTGCAGCGATTTCGTCGTGGTAAGATCTCGGTTGTTCAAAAATAGCATAACATGCACAATAATGTTAATTTACATTTAAATTTTAACATGAGACCGCAAATTGAACTTATTTAATTTTCTTAATGCATCAAAAATCACTGAAAATTGGATTTTTCCCGATTTTTAATGAGCTTGCGCGATCGGGAGATATTCTCTAAACGCAATTTTTTTTATTATTAAATACAACAATATGTAAATATTTTTGACTATAGTGATAAAATATATGCATATGTAATATTTTTTAAAAAATTCTGAAAAAATCGAAAATTTCCATTTTTTTTTTAATTTTTAGGTGGTTTGCGCGATCGGAAGATAATGTCCGATTTCAAAAAATTTTTTTTAGTTTTTCTTGTATTTACCAATCGCAACTTTTCCGCACTATAGCAATTCGGAAATAAAAACTTTTGTTTTTTCGCACCACCCTACTGGTCAACTAGCTCATATACCGAGGATCCCAAGTGATCTACTTATCCCATTTAAACAGCTTCAATTTCCTGAAAAACATCTTTCTCGTTAACTATTAATAAGTCCAAAGGTCAAACCTTCGAATTATTAAAGATAGACCTACGAAAATAATGTTTTACTCATGGCCAACTGTATGTTGGCCTATCGCGGCTCGGAGCTCCTGAAAATCAATTTATTTCGTTGCCACAAAATAAAACATCTAATATCGTTTACAAGGAAGCTCTGTAAACGAATAATAAATTTAATGGCTTTTGTTTTGTAGGCGTAATTTTTTTTTACAAACATCATTACAAATAAATAAAAAATAATACTAATATCTGAATTTTCTTTTATAAATTTACACTTTTTTAGTAACCCCACACACAAAGAAGAGAATATGAGTATGTGTGTAAAAATTTATAACTTGAAATTTTTTAATACCCGTGAAAAGCCTGGGCGGGGCTGCTATAATCTATATACATAAAACAAAGTCTGTTAGTTACACCATTTATAACTTAAGAACGGATGGATCGATTTTTATGAAACTTTGTATGGAGCTATCTGGCACCTTAGATTAACATATAGGCTACTTTTTACCCGGCTACTTAAAAGGAGGGTAATGATTTTAGTAGTTGAATTTAATGGGATAAAGTGGTAGTAACAATTTGCGGTGTCAGTAGTGACACGGGACTACCCGCAGCAAAGCGAGGGCGGGCCGCTAGTCTTTTAATAAACATAATTTTCAGTTATTTTCAGCCTTAATTATTATGAAATTAGAAATCTGAAAACAGTTAAATGATCCAAGATACGTTGAATTAGATTTGAAAGAAAGTAGTGTTATGTGCAATGTTAAATTCAAAGAGTGGCCCAGGGGGACGTCCCCCCTCCCTCCGGAGCAATGAGATGTCCCTACAAAGATTTGAAATTTTGTTTTTTCAATGGTCAAATGCAATTTCCTATTCCAAACTGTATATTAATGCAAAAGACCTCCTCCCCCTCCCCCCCAAGATCAATAGAAAACTCTGCTGGATAAAACTGTCTGAATTCAACACCAGTTATGTGTTATATGAATTAAAGGTTGCATATTAAAATTGAACAGAATTTACGAATATGATTTTATTAATACTTGAATAATCTTTTAAAAACATTTAAATCAAAATAAATTAACATTTCATCACGTTGCATAATTTTTCTTTTCATTTACATTTTTTCAGTTGTCTCCAAGGACATTTTTGCATTTATTTTTATGTAATTAGATATTTAAATTTGTCTACGTCGTGCAGAAATTTCGCTCTGTAATAAGTATTTGTAAAATTTTAAAATGAACTAAGTAATTTTACTGATATTCCCCTTCAGCTATCTAAGTTTTTAAATCATGCAAACAGACTGTATAATAATTTGAAATAAGTTTTACTGAAGTTTTATTTGTAAAATCCTTTTAACAAGATTATTCGTAAACGTAAAAAAGCGAGTACTTTCCATTCCAGCTTTACTAAATATTTTATATATTAAATTTTTTAAGCGAAATAATGTTTAAGTGCATACTAAAGATTCTATAAAAATCCATTAAAACACTTACTACAGTTTATGAGTGTTTTAAGAAAGTTTAAAACATCTTATATTATTTCATACATCTTTACATAAGGAAATCCATAAAATAAATTTTCAAAATGTAGGTATTTCATTTTGAAAGAAGGATTACAGAAACAGTATTTCAAAATATCGCATTACCTAAAATGACATTTTATTGCTAATGCACTAAGATATTTTGTATCACATGTCTCAA
This sequence comes from Maratus speculifer, assembly GCA_964019185.1. Classification (NCBI taxonomy): domain Eukaryota; kingdom Metazoa; phylum Arthropoda; class Arachnida; order Araneae; family Salticidae; genus Maratus; species Maratus speculifer. The sequence goes on along the minus strand of OZ025291.1, from coordinate 212,770,947 downwards.
AACTGTCACAAAAGATAAATCGATAATTTACTCTGAATAGATTGAACCTAAGTACAGGAGGAAACAAAGACAAGTCTATTCTATTTTCATTTAGAAGAGAAGGGAAAACAATTAATATAACTTGGATACTATGAATTTGATTTGGACAAGTTCTGTTCTGTACAGGAGTTCCAAAAAAGAAGATTACATAAGCTAAATTATTATACCCTCTTCAGACTTGAGATACACAAATGTGTACCTCCATTCTTTTCCTCATAAAAACTAAACTGTTCGAAATTTTTGCATTTTTCTTCATTTCTATACAAATGAATATCTTTTTGCTTTAAAACAAAACCAATACATGTCAGCACTGATGAATATTACCTCATATAATAAATATTATTTTCATCCGAGTTTCGGAAATACCTTCAAGACATCGTGGCCAAAAAAGTAAGAAATAGTCATGGATTACTTCATCATTTACTTGTTTAAAGACCTTAATTTTGTTATTGCGTAAATTTATATTAATGATAGTTAAATTGATGTTTTAAGGGGATTAGTACTTTTATATTCATATTTGTAAATCTAAATTGCCAGTCCCCTTAAGTACTGAATTCATAAAAATGACTCTTTCTGTCATCTATGGTGTCATTTCGATTATGCAAAAGTAATAATTATATATTTCCAGAGTTATTTTATGCTCAGGTCTGTAAAGGATAAGGGATTCAAACTCAAACCCAGAGTAAAAAAAAATTAATGTTTCAATTATGGAAAACTTCAATTTATATCTATATTATCAATTTTATCATTTTTCTGTAGATATATGCAAGCGCTCATTAAAATTCATATGTTTTTTAACTAAAAATATTTAACATTTTCTTTTGAAAAGTTGGATCAGGTAGAGCTTGATACGAAAGAATCAAAACGCAATCATAAACAAAACTTTAAAGCGATATTGATCCGAATACGACAATGAATTCGGGTCGGGATCTATTAAAATCTTGTTTCATAACCGATGCATGAATCTAAGTGAATGCTCTAGTCCGAGTTCCCGATTAATTATATTGATTTTCCCGCCCCCCCTCCCCCGTAGCACAGAATATTATAGATATAATTTAAAAGCAATTTAGAATTCAAAAGAAATCAACTGAACTGACTTCAAGTGATTATTATCATTCTTAGTATTTTTGTGACAACTCTCTATTTTTTATTTTATTATATTGCTGTACAGGTCAATTTATATCAATTTGATCCAGAAAGTTTTATTTGACATCAACACAAAAAGCACACAAAACATAAAGGACACCAATCCCATTTTTATATGCATTAATACATTTTGTTTATGAAACTGTATAAAAAATAGTCTGAAAATATATTTGAAATATGAATTTTATCTTTTATCTTTTATCTTAAAAATGTGCATTTATGATAGTCTATATTAAAGAAAATAGTTTTATATCTTAAACAATATTGTATGCATATTTTTTAAAAAAAGGTCTACTTAATCGATCCGCAAGAATCAAAACTCAGCCCGAAATTTTTATTTCTTCGTAATATCTCCTTCTACTGGTGATCCTGTTTTAATAACATTAAGATTTTATTATTTTTATGATACCTTTTTACATATCGTTAAAAGTGACCAATCCTCAATTCATTTCACTCATTATCATTCGCCACAATCATTTCACTCATTATCATTCGTCACAATCATTTCATTTTTTCCGATTGTTAACGAAAGATAGTGCCAACTTGATTTGACTTAAGCTATGATTCGGGCCAGATTTGGGTAAAATCGAGAATTTTCCATATTTAAATTTAAATAATCATATCAACTGTTACAGGTTTAGGACTATGTGCAAGCCGTTTTTATGGCAAACAATATATTTCAAAATAATTGTGTCATTATATCATGTTTATTAATAATAATACGTTTTTATTTTTCATTTTTCTCAAATCTAGGTTAAGTGGAAAAAAATCAATTTTTCTTTACACCCTTCATATTTTATTTTAAAATCAATACCGGTTAATTTTTTTCCAATGCACAAAGTGTACCACGTACTTTTTTCTCGAAAACAGAAACGGATAAGTTGATTTGTTTATACAATGAATTTAAAAACAAAAAAAGATATAGGCAACTTAATTCCATTTTAATTTAGGAGTGAGGAAAAAACAACAACAATTAAATTGGCCAAGATTAGACTCTGCAGAATTTATTAGTAAGCGTTACCCTGAACAACAGATGACATATTAAAATATACATAATTTATCAATATGACATTATTAAAATCCAAAATTAAGCATTTAATTAAAACTGATGAAGTTTTCAATGCATACCTTTCCTTTTTTTTCACTACATTTTTTTCGTTTACATTCATAAATATTGAATTTTTCTTCCGTGCTAATAAACACTATACAATTAAAATTGCAATAAAAGAATTAAATGAGTAGGCTGAATACCTATCGTAAATCTGGCCTTTTTCATACTTCCAATATTAATATCAACATGTGTTCTTCAAAGCTTATGTTAGAAAATCCACAAATTGTCCTTGAATATTTTTCACAAATAATTATATGTTAAATAAGGCTAAAATCCTCTGAGAAACTTAGAAAAGGGCAAAAATTGTATGTTGTTTTCTTTCTATTTTGTTTTAAATGCAAATAAAAGTTAATTCTTTCAACATTACATGTACAAAAATCTTAATAAGGAATTATTAAAATCTTCAATTCGGACTTATTTACGAATTTTCTTTGGATTAATAATCATTTTTCAATGAATTAAAAATGCATTAAATAAGTAGGATTAATTTATTTTATATAATTCTTATATTACAGCGAACGCAGAAACTTGGTAAATGTATTAATAAAGGCTTGTCAGTGAAAGGGTTAAAAAGATGATCACTATACGCATAGAAACAAGATCTTTTCAAACTTAATCTACCAAAATTTACAAAAAATGGGAGCCCTAAAAGCAATATATTATTTTATGAATGTTGCTAAGAAATACATCAAGAAACTTCTGTATTTCTTCTGCAGAAATGTATGAAAAAAGATTTATTGACGTTAATAATAATAATATAAGAATTTCAGATTAACGTTAAGAAGTTCTCTAAATCATGTGATTCGATAAATTTAATTCATAAGAAAATATCTACAAAATAATTCCCAACAGCACATGTTTTTATATTGAAAAACAAGAATACAAAAATATTATATTAAAAATCAAATTACGTAAGTTGACATCTCATTTGTAATGCTCCGACATATTTTTCATAATATATCACAGAATATTCAGAAATGGACATTTCATTTTCATCAGAATGAAATTGAGTTTAGAAGAAAACAAAGGCAAGTCTATTCGATTGTCAATTAAAAGTGAGAAGCAAACAATTAACGGAGACAAGATTCATGAAAAGAGTTACATTTAATACTTAATATGGATTAGGGATGACATTTAATAAGTACATAATGTTTAAGATGATGGCACATTTAAGAATAAAAATAAACAAGAAAGAAAAATCATGCGTCAATCATAGATTATGAAACACTTTCTAACACTTCTTGAAATCTTTAACATATAACAAATTAGACAAACAAAATTAGAAAACAAATAAAATACTTGAAAAACTGATTTCAGTAGTTACAATCCGTAGCCAAATAGGTATTCCAACTCTTTAAACAGCCCTGCATTTGGTCTGTAGGATTTGATCTGTGATATATGTACCATATAATGCGAAAATCTAGTTCTGCAAGAAAACGCATAAAAGTTTGAAATACCTCTTTCAGCAATTTATACTGATCGATGAAAACATACTTGGATACTTTTTTCTGTAATTTACTAAGCTACTTTGTTACACGCTACTATTTAGCTAAAATTTAATTCAAACTAAAGTACATTTAAAACTACTAAAGCCTCATCTACAGACATTATCATCCAAGGATGGCGATGTATGGAATTCCTTGAGTTGCCCTATATAGTATAATTTTATCTATATACTACAAACATTTTTAGTAAACTAAATACAGTTCAGCGTAAAAATCCATAACTCATTCATAAATCACCTTTAAACAATTTACGCTTATACTCAGTAATCTTTATTATTCTTTGTAGACCTGTATATTAGGGTGGGCCAAAAAAAACTTTTTTTCGATTTTCGATTACGGCGGGTGCGGAAAAGTGGCCACTGGTGGCACTCAGTTCATACAAAAAAATTGAGATTTTTTGAACATTTCCTTACCCTGCCGCAAACGGCTTGAAATTTTGCAAAAATGCTCATTTTTGAACTTTTTTCGAAAAAAATTAAAAAATGTTAAATTAAATTTATTTTGGTTGTATTTACTTGAAAAGGCATATTTAATGTACCAAATGTTTAAATAAGATCTGATAATGCATTATTTAATATCTATGTGTATTATAACTTAGGCTATTTTTATAGCTTTTTCGCGTATAGCAGGCAAAAGTTGTATTTGTTTGAATCGATCGTTAGTTTCTATGTTATTTATTCCCCTTGGTCGTCTTTATATTTTTTCTATGTGTCAAACGTCATATATTTGGGGAACAGACAGCAGTATACTTCAAAAACAAATCTGGAAGATGAGAAAGTGGTGAAGCAGGACTCTAAGCGAGCGCATTGGCTCATCGTAATACTCAAGGAGTGAAGGACGAAATAGTTGAGAGCCAAAATGCGATAAAGGATTCTTATTATTTATCCTTGCTCAGTTACCTACGACATTTGTACAGTGTTAACGTGAAACCCTTTTGTAGTGATATACAGTGCTTTTAGGATCGTTTAATGTGCCATTATAGTGTTTTGCGCGTTTTATTACGACGAGCTTAGAGATGGCTAGTATAAGGGGCCATGCAAAGACACGCGATAGCGTGAAAAGTAACTTTTTGGGGGCATCATGCATATTGAAAGAATTGCAACTGCCAACTTATGATGATAATCATGCGCCACTACTACTGGTTGCTTCACCATGTAGAAGTTGTGACAGCAGAGAATACGAATCTCGTCATCGATAAAATCAAAGTCAGAAGAGAGAAATAGAAACTTGGAAAGAAGATACAGGCAGAAGAAGTTATTGATAGAAGGAAAATTAAAAGCATATTTTTTGATGGTAGAAAGGATAAAAATATATTCAGAGGGAAAAAAAAGAACAAGCGACACCGTCAAAGGAAAGGCGAGGAACACATCACCGTGTTGTTTGAACCTGGTTAGGAATACTCGGGTCACTTGATACCTTTCTTTCTTTCTAACCGATGGCCAGGCCCCTACCTGCCGAGTTATCTCAGCTTAACGGGTTAGATACCTGGTATCGGGGCGGTCGACCGCCTAATTGCCGCGTAGCGGCAATAAACCTGATTTCTTTGCTACGCATGCCATCATTTCTGCAGTACTTGCTTGTCGTTGAGCATACTTTGTTTCGCCTGTTTGTTGTTTGAACTGTAATTGGCTTTGCAAGATGGTCTCGTAATTTAGAGCCTTGATCAGATGACGAGACCTTTACCTGGCAAGGCACCTCCAGAGGTATAATTCACAGGTAACTTGGAGGACTTTGCACCCACGACGGATTTTACATGCACCAGGCGCCATTAGCGTACATGATGTAATTTTTGCCGGCAAAGTGGCGAACCACTAAGACAAGTACCCGGGTCGGCTGTTTAGGTTAAGTGCTTTGTTGGTAATCTTTGTGGTTTATTGCACATTGGGTTAACTTTGTGATTTGTTGCCACACACCTTGTACTCATCTTACCAGACGAAATGGGACTGGATGTTTTTGAGCCTAAACAATGGTACTGAACTTAGCTGAGTGTTGGAAAAATTTTGAGGGAAAAAAAAAAAAAAAAAAAAAAACCGAAAATGGCCGAAAAGCTAAGTTGTACCGCTGATGGAGGAAAATTTTTGCGCCAAATAGCAAGGCAAACGAGAGCGTTGCAGAGAGAGAGACAAGAACCCACATTTCTACCGTACCCCACCGAGAAAAACTGGCTCCCTGGGTTGCCCCATTAGAGCGGGTCCGGTATTTTGTGCGGACAGAGTCCTACTGCACCAAATAAAGAGGCGAGCTGTCAAAAATAAATAATTAAATAAATAAAAATTAGTAATAATAAAATAAAAAAAATAGTTAAATAAAGAGTTTAAAAAAAATTAAAATAATAAATGAAAAAACTTAAAATAAAAGCAGTTTTTAATTTTTTTTTTTTTTTTTTTTTTTTTTGGCATTAGGGGATTCTTAGACCTTTTATATATATATATATATATATTTTTTTTTTTTTTTTTTTTTTTTATAACACAACACAGTGGACGGACAAGCAGTGTCGGGGGCGTTTGAAGCTTCTTACTATGTCATATTGCACAACTTGCTGAACCGTTGTTGATATTCGTTGTGCATGCAATTCATATGTTGCGGGGCTCCTATTGCGGGCCATGGTTACAGCTGATGTTGTGCGACTACCGCACACTGCTAAAGGACATAAAACATATACAAACATTTTCCTTTTTTTTGGCAAAAGAAAAGAAAATTCTAGGCCTTTTTTTTTTTTTTTTTTTTTTTTTTTTTTTTTTTTTTTTAACATACAACATATAACACATAACATACAGTATTATGTTTGTGCTGGGTTATCAAAATGAGAGGGCTTTCTGTTTTATGTGTTTGTTTGCTTTAATGTTGTGATACTGTCGCAGTTTTCTTGGAGCCACCTGATTACTGTTTTTGCTTTATTTTGTACGTGTTTGTTTTTACCTAATTGTTCGTGCCACAGTTTATCATTATTTGCTGTTATGTTTACAAGGTGGTACTGTTGGGTGAGTGGGCAGTGGAGGAGATAATGTTTAGGCGTACCCTCCGTGCCGCATGCACAGTCCGGAGTGTCCGCGTTATTAAATCTGTGGAGATACGCTGGAAATGCTCCATGTGCTGTGTAGAGTTGTGAGAGTAAAAAGTCACTTAAGAGTCTGCTTTCACCTACTGTTGGAAAATACTGATGTGTGTTCCCTGCCTGTATCCCCGTAATCCCACTCGAACTGCCATTGTTTCATTTTTAGCTCTTTGAGTGTCCGTTTCAGTTTTGAGATTGGCTTTTTCATATAGTATTTGTTTTTGTTATTTGTGTTTTCCGCTGCGGTTTTGGCTAACTCGTCTGCATCCTCGTTTCCTTGGATTCCCACGTGCGCCTTGACCCAGCTGATTTTAAACTTATTGTTGGATTCTTTAATTAAGTTTTGTATTTTATCTACTGTTTCATTGACATTAAATGGCTTTTTTAGTGATTCTATGGCTGATCTGCAATCCGAGCGTATGCTGTATGGCTCACCTGTTGTGTTGCCCCATTCCGCTGCTTTTTGTATTGCCAGTAGTTCGGCCTGGAAAACGCTGTTGCATTCTCTTAGGGGCACTGACCATGTCATTATTTTTTGGTTATTTTTGTATGCTACAAAGGCCGAACCTGTAGCGCCCGATTCCAATTTGGAACCGTCCGTGTAGGTGACTACTTCGTGCATGTTATATCCAATCCTTGGTTCAATTATTTCGGCTGGGTGATTTGCCCATATATTGATTTTCTTTTCATATTCAAGTTGGTGCAGGACCTTGTTGTGTATTTTTGTGTTTTTTCTAAGTCTTGCGATTGTTCCATAGGCTGCCTCGTAATTGACTTTGAGGTGGATTGGAATCAGGCCCGAGAGTACCAGAAGTGCCGAGGTGGGGGCCGTTCTATAAGCCCTGACTATGGCCAGTGCAAAATGCCTTTGACAACTAGAGAGTATCTCTTTGCTCCTTTTATTGAGCTCGTGCCCCCATATTGGGGCCGCATAAGTTAGCGTTTTTTCCACTACTGTTGTGTACCATATCTTGATTATGTTAGGTTTTAGTCCCCAGCCCTTTGCCGCCATATAGGCCAGGTTTTTGAAGTTTGTTCTAACTTTGCCTGTTTGTGTTGCGCAGTGAGGTACCCAGTTTAGATTTTTATGCAATATCACTCCCAGATATTTGATATGTTCTTTCACATTTAGAGATTGACCGTTTAACTCTATGCCCTCTATTACATTGGTGTTTTCTGTAGGTAGGTTCCTCATATGTCCCCTGTTTAGATATAGTAGTTCTGTTTTTTCTTTATTCAGCGTTAGGCCATTAGCCTCTATCCATTCGTTAAAAGCTTTGAGTATTCTATTTGCGAGTCTTCTAAGTTTATCTTTTGTTCTTCCCTTGAGTATCAGAATAAAGTCATCCGCGAATGCCTGTATCCGGACATTTTTTCCCCAGTGTTTTTTTAATGCTGTCTCTGCGATTAATAGCCATAGAAGCGGGCCCAGGCAACTTCCCTGGGGGCAGCCGCCGAATGTCTGTTTTGTGATTTTGATCCCATTTTCCTCTAGTGAAACGTATCTTTGTTGTAAGAAACTCACTACCCAGTTTATTAAATAACCCGGGCAGGGAGATTGTTTTATATTATCTATTAGTATTGGCCAGCGTATGTTGTCGAAAGCCCCTTTGATGTCCATGGCTATTAAGAGTGTTTGGTAGTTGTTAGCTTTGTCTTCTTTAATTGTTTTAATTAGATTGTCCAGTGCGTGTTCCGTGGAGAATCCCTGCTTGAAGCCATATTGTTTATCGCTCCAGTATTTATTTTTATTAAGATGGTAGTTTATTCTACCATGTATTATGCGTTCTAAAATCTTACTTATTGCCGGTAGTAGGCATATCGGTCTGTAGTTTTTAGGGTTTGCAGGGTCTTTACCCGGCTTGTGAAAGAGGACCACTATTCCGATTTTAAATGACTTGGGGAAGTATTCAAATTTTAAGCATGTATTGAGAAGTGTGAGCAGTAGTTGCGGGGCGGCATTGTTTATGCGTTTAATTAAGTTATAGTCAATGAAGTCATAACCTGGTGCTTTGTTTTGTTTGATGTTTCTGATTATTCTATTTAATTCCGCCTTCGTAACTACTGATGGTTTTGCATCTTCTTTTTTTTTATTTACTGTTGTTATGTTGTGGGGGGTGTTCTGGTCTGTTATGTATAGATTGTCTAAAAAGTGTGTCAGTGTATCTTTAATGTTTACTGATTGCTGTGGTGGGAGTATATTGACAAGTTTAGCAGGGCCCGTGTTTTTATTGCTTGCATTTTTGTATTGCGAGCCGTATGTGTCCGTTACTTTGCTGCAGTAGTCTTTCCATGTCTTTAATTTTGTTTTGTTGATGAGCTTCTTAAGTTTGGCTCTTTCTCTTTTAAATACTATTTGTTGTTTTATTTTTAGTTCTTCATCTGGTTGTTTTTGGTATCTCCTCCTGAGCGCCCTAACCTTGTTCCTGGCTGTTTTGATTTCGTCCGTTCACCAAGGGGGGGGCAGTGACCGCAGGTGTGCGTTTCTTTTTATAACACGCAAAAGCAATTGATGTGATTTCATTTTGTAGTCTCAGAGTTACATTGTCCAGTTGTTCTTCTGTTGTCGTTCTTTGAAGTTCTTTTATGTATTTGTTTCTGATTTTTCTGATGCTTTTGTCAAATTTTCCATGTTTACCTATTTTTGTTTGTAAGCCATGTCTTTGATAGTCGATGTTTTCATAGTTGTTTAGTGTGAATTTAATATATCTGTGGTCACTTTGTGAGTCGTCATCACTAACGTGCCAATCACATATTTCGTTGCCCAGGGCGACCGTCGCTATCGTCAGATCTGGCCAGCCTTTTAATTCCCTTCCCCCACGTATTGTGAGGAAGGACGGTGGGGCATCCGGGGGGTTGTGAACGAACAGTGAGTTCAGCAGGAGGAAATCTGTGAGATCTCGACCCCTTTGGTCTATGTCATCATAGCCCCAAGCGGTCGAGTGAGCGTTAAAGTCCCCTGCCAGCAGAATTTCTCCGTCCGCCAACTTCAAGGCCTCCTCTATCTCCTCCAATACGACGGAGAAGTCCACTAGCGAGGGGGGTGCGTATGTATTTATTATAGTGAATAATTTGTTTTTGTTCTCTAACTTGACCGCCGTCGTAAATTCTTTTGATAAGATTGTGATTGGCTTAGTGCCTGTATTTGTTATTATGGCTGATCTATTCAATTTTGTTTTTGTTATGTTCCATGTGTTGCGGCTAAAGCCTGTTATGGTTTCCTTTGTTTTGTGTTGATGATAGTCTTGTATTAGTGCTATGTGGATATTGTTGGTAGCAGCGTATCCCGCTAGCATGCTAGTGGCTGCTCTGCTACCGTGTAAGTTTATTTGGATAAAGCTTAAAGAGTCTTGTGATTGTATGCCTAATGATGCAGGAGGTGTGATCGTGTTTGTGTGCTGTGTAGTGTGGGGGGTAACCCTTGAATTTTGTGTTGCGCTCCCGGGGCGCGTGATAATTGTGTTATTTCCTACGACCATGATATCTGCTGTACTTTTCGTCATGTTTTCGTCTCATTTCATGGTCGTGGCTGGTCATGTGTTCGATCCTATCCTTGCCGCCAAATGTGGCAATGGTTACCCTCCCGTGTATAACCTGGTGACCGTTTGTAAGTGCCATGCCCTTCTCTACTTGAATCTGCCTGACACGTAGCAGCGTTCGATGTACCCAGCACTTCCCGGAGTTGGCTTGGGAGCACGGATCCAGTGGCCGTTGATTTCATTGTACTTGGTGCACACATAACAGCGTTTGCTTTTATTGTTGCAATCTGTGTACACATGTGGGCCCGCGCAGACAGAGCACCGCTGGGTCCCCTTGCAATCAGCTGCCACGTGGTCATATTCGAGACACTGATGGCACCTCGTGATGCTGATGAAGTTTTTAATGGGGCATTCCTTGAACCCCAGGCAGACTGTTCTCACCATTAGCAAGTGGTCTGCTAGCGGTTCGTGTAGGAGGACTGGTTGGTGCTTCTTCCCCTCGCGGGCCCCCACGGGCCTGAGCAGAGTGACTGCATCCTTGCTGTATTGTGGACCAAGTCCCAGGGTCTTCCGCAGCTTCATCTGTATCTGTTCTTCAGAAACGTAATCCGGAATGTTGAATATTATTATCCTTTTCTTCCTTATGCTTGCAGTCTTTACCTGTATTGCTTCTCTAGCTTCTGAGTTGCTGTTGATTGTCTCCTTTATCTTCTTAGCCTCCACTTCGTTTTCACAGATAAGCTTGACTCCGCTCTTTATCCTTTTCACTTTCTTCACGCTGTCATGGTGTTCCGAGGTTGTCTCTATTATTTGCTTCTCTACGTCTTCTGTTTCTCTTTCTGTGGTGGCTTGGATGATCAGGGTGGATGTGGCCGCCTTGACCGCTTCCGCGTATCCCCTGGGGGGCTTGGTTTGGGTCCTGGTTACCATCTCCTCCCTGCTTTCTTCTGTTGTTGGACCAGCCGGTGGTACCGCGTCGAGCTGACGCAATTCTTCAACCCTTACGTTGGCCGTCTGCATTCTGATTTCCATTTCCATAATAGTATTGAAAATCACATTTATGCAGCTGTCCATTACCTTGCTTGTACCCGCTGGGATCCTTGAGCATCTGTGTTGGACCGCTTGGAGAAAGTTGATAGCTTTTATGGCTTTTTCCACCTCTGGACTCCTTTGTCTTCCTAAATCCGGATCCTGATCACAGAACTCGAGTATCTGTTGCCTGAGTCTCTTTCCTTCTTCATCTTGTAGCGAGCACTGTCTTGTGATTCTTGCTTGTTCATCTTCTTCTACTTTGTTACTCGCCTTCGTGCTTTTTTCATCTTCTGAGTATTCCGTATCGCTGTCACTGCTACTGATTTGTACTGCAAAATGCTCGTTGATTTTCTGTGTTATATCCATCATTACTTTCTTTGCTTCCGGCTTTTTCTTGGTCCTCTTGATGTCTGTTTTCTTTTCTGATTGATTTTCCGGCGTAACAGGGACCATCGAACTCGCTCTGGTAATGCGGCTGCTACTTGTTATCAGGCCTGTGGATTTTTTTTGTAATCCTGACTGTTGCGAAAGTGACTTTGTGCTGGTAGTTAACCTGCCACTCTTGGCCAAGGGCATAGTGATGGGGGATGCTACTTTAGTCTTAGACATATTTAAGAGCATCCCACTTGTCATGGGGATAGAATGTTAGTGTTAAATGTATGAGATGTCCGGGGGTATATGTGAATGAAGAGAGTATTATACGTGACGTTCAAAATGTGCTTGTTGATTTATGTTTTTTACTTGTTAGATACTGATGCTATGAATTTCGTAATTTAAAGCGTATAATGCTTATTGTGAGTTAAGGTTGTGCATATGTGTGTGTGGGGGATACTATTGGAAAATCTGGCTTAGTAGTGAGCCCTTTAGTAGTGATCTCTTTCTTTCTGAAATGAAAACGGCTCTAAATTGAGACTTTTTTTTTTTCCCCCTTAGTGAGGCACCTGTTGCTATATCCTTTGTTATCTAAAGAATGTCCTTGGAGAAAGAAGGTTGAATGACAGGGGGTGGGTTATGACTAAGGCTGGTATGCTATTGTACTAGTGTAGTACTAAGGAATGAATAGGTGGGGGAACTCTGGAATTTAATCTATTGTGCTGAGCTAGAGGAGCTTTTCTTAGGAAATTGCACCGGCTTATTGTGGAGTAAGTGAAATTTACTTTAGCCTCTATAGAATCACTGAATTTTGGAATAAGTTGAGGAAATTATTAATTAAGAATATTTAGGGTGATGTTAAATTAGGATGACTGGGTAATAATTAACTACTAATGGGGATGTATATTCTACTGTTGATAAGCGTAAGATAGTTTGATGTGTATTGATTGGATTATTATTGTATTGTTTTTACTGATATGCTGAATTCTTTGTTATGAACGATGAAACTAGTTGGATTTAACTGATGCTGTACTATTTAATACTATAGAATAGGCGAGGGAGCACAGGCGCAAGCGTCCCAGTGACGATAAATGCGAATGGGTTTCTGGCCAGCGGAGGGGGGGGGGGGCAGGAAACTTAACGATATAATATTGATAAAAGAGAAAAATTACCTAAAGTAAAAGAAAGAAAAATAAAATTAAAAAGGAATGGAGATTATTGAATAATAATAGTTAAAAGTAAAATCTAGCAAACTCGCGCTCTGATATAGGGTAATTATAATTAAAATAAGTTAATAAAAAAAAAAAAAGGAAACTAACACCCTACGTTCTGGTCCATTTGGAATTACTATAATTTTGTGCACCAGAACAAATGCCGAAATACTGACCAGAAATTAATTACTACACCCCAATAAATTGGGGGGGGGGATGGGTTGAATGGGCCTACCACGCGATGGGGCACGAGTGTAAATTATTTCTCGTACCCCGACTGATCGTCACCAGACCCGTGACGGGGGGCGCATGCGATACTACACGTGGCATATATCGTCTGCACCTCCCTGGCTGGGCGACCGCCACCAACCCGGCTAACCTATGGGATACTTACGTCATGTGCTCCTTTCCGCCAGGCCTCCTGGTCTTCTTACATCCTCTCGATTGTGATGTTACCTAGAAAAACTGTAAGAAGACTAAGCATAATTAGTAGCATTCATAAATATAACACAACAATACTTTTTTTTTCAATTAATTCACCACGTGGTGATGCGTCCTCCCTTGGGGGAGCCTCGGTCTCGATCAAGGCTGGAGAATTGTTCGAGCGCTGCCCTTTTTCTACCGGGCGTTGGACGTTTCTTCCTCCGCTGGATTACGGTGGGACTTTACGGTCTAATTACACCGTGCTTTTCTTAATTAGTTAAATAAATCACTAATTAGTTGAGGAAAACTCTTTAAACTGGCATCATCTTCTTCTTCTTGATTGAGGCTATCCGAATATCTGACTTGTTGTGTCTTACGACCAAAATTTCGGGCTCAGCTTTTAAAAATGCAGGAGCGCAAAAAGCATGTCTTCTCTCGTTGAATGCTGGGAGGAAACTTATCACTTGATACCTCGTTCCGGTCACAGAAAAGAAATAGCAAAATCATTATACAATCTTCCAAGTCACCACAAGTTAGACTTTTCTGAACTGACGAGGTATCAAGGTAACGGAACGAGGTATCAAGTGACACAAGTATTCCTAACCAGGTTCAAACAACACGGTGATGTGTTCCTCGCGATTTCTGTCGACGGGGTGCCACTTGTTATTTCTCTTCCTCTTAATATACTTTTATCTTTTCTACCATCAAAAAATATGCTTTTAATTTTCCTTCTTTCAATAACTTCTGCCTATATCTTCTTTCCAAGTTTCTATTTCTCTCTTCTGACTTTGTTTTTATCGATGACGAGATTCGTATCCTCTGCTATCACAACTTCTACATGGTGAAGCAAACAGTAGTAGTGGCGCATGATTATCAGCATAAGTTGGCAATTGCAATTCTTTCAATATGCATGATACCCCCAAAAAGTTACTTTTCACGCTATCGCGTGTCTTTGCATGGCCCCTTATACTAGCCATCTCTAAGCTCGTCGTAATAAAACGCACAAAACACTATAATGGCACATTAAACGATCCTAAAAGCACTGTATATCACTACAAAAGGGTTTCACGTTAACACTGTACAAATGTCGTAGGTAACTGAGCAAGGATAAATAATAAGAATCCTTTATCGCATTTTGGCTCTCAACTATTTCGTCCTTCACTCCTTGAGTATTACGATGAGCCAATGCGCTCGCTTAGAGTACTGCTTCACCACTTTCTCATCTTCCAGATTTGTTTTTGAAGTATACTGCTGTCTGTTCCCCAAATATTTAACGTTTGACACATAGAAAAAATATGAAGAAGACCAAGGGGCATAAATAATATAGAAACTAACGATCGATTCAAACAAATACAACTTTTGCCTGTTATACGCGAAAAAGCTATAAAAATAGCCTAAGTTATAATACACATAGATATTAAATAATGCATTATCAGATCTTATTTAAACATTTGGTACATTAAATATGCCTTTTCAAGTAAATACAACCAAAATAAATTTAATTTAACATTTTTTAATTTTTTTCGAAAAAAGTTCAAAAATGAGCATTTTTGCAAAACTTCAAGCCGTTTGCGGCAGGGTAAGTAAATGTCTAAAAAATCTCAAATTTTTTGTATGAACTGAGTGCCACCAATGGCCACTTTTCCGCACCCGCCATAATCGAAAATCGAAAAAAAAAACCTTTTTTGGCCCACCCTACTGTATATTAACTATAGCATTTATATGCATAAATATAGTGAAACTTAAAACAGCATATCTTAATTAAAAATGCATTTCTTGCCATCATCGTTAATATACAGTACTTTGGACAGAATAACTATCAGTGACATTTTGAGTGTCCCTGTAAATGCTATGCACTTAGTATTATGCATGAAATAACTTAAATTAAGCTTCAGCGATGCATATCAGTTTCTGTAAATATGAAATGGTGTGACATATTAATCCCCTTGGGGACGAACGACCGGTATACCTGCCGTTAAGGTGCTCAGAATCCTTCATTGTTCTCACCAGTTACTTTTTTATTGTTATAAACTTATAGTTTACCTTATTTAATCAGAGAATTTTCGTGATTTAATTACAGAAAATTTCCTTTTTTAAAAATCCGGTGATTAAGGATTAAAAATCAAGCAAATGGCTCCCGTCGCAAAGGGGTTAAACTACGTCACAATCAACTTCGCCCCCCCCCTCCTATACCGTTATGTAAGAGAATTCTTTTGTGTGGTTTTGTAAATGAATAACAGCTGTTCTTTGCCCCGCATATTCTACAGAATTCATATTTTAACGCATTTTGGGAATGTGTATAAATTTTATTATATTTGAAAATTTAGAACATCTTTACATTCATTTGATACATTTTTTTCCCACTGGACGTAATTTAACGGAATACTTTCAACTGTCCCTATAAATACTCTAAACATGCTACAAATATCATTTGAAACTGGGATTGTACTAGGGTCAAATGTACTAGCTTCAATAACCTCAAAAAGTTTTAGAAAAATCGGAGTATATTTATACCAGTTAGAGCGCGGACAGGTGTCAACACAAACCAAAATCATAAAGGCATTCCAACTTAGTTGAATAATGTTAAAAACAAACTAAAAGTGGTTGTATTTTAAGATACAAAAACTTTTCCTTTTCTTTACATATGTATTAATTTATATATTTTTTTAATTCCTTAATCAATATTCTTGAAAAAAAAGATTGTTATAATTGATTAATTAAAATTATCTGTAAAACGCTTCAGAAACATTTTTTCTAATCATTGAAATCGTTCTGAAAAAAAATGTTCGCCGTATATTACGAAATCAGGAAAAAAAAAATGTTTGCTTATTATAGCTCATCTATTTAATTCGACTAGAATTGCCATTATTTAAAAATTACGTATTAAAAATTTTTTTTCTTTAATCGAGATTGTACTACATGTGTATATTTATTTGAAAGAGTTTTATATATAAAAAAGGATTAAACAATAATATAAAACATCATTTTCAAAAAACTTATATTTAATATGTTTATAAAAGATTATTGCAACATACAAAATATCGATTTAATTAACTGAAAAAAATACAAAATGTAAAAGCAATAAATAAAAATACTATTTAAATGCACATTAAAGCTTAAAAAAAGAAATCCCTCACAAAACACATCGCAGTAGTTTATGACAACATTGTTCTTAGTTTAACATGAAACATATTTTGATTTCTTTTCAGAAACTTTTGCAACATTTTATATGATTTGATACGTTTTCGCAAAAATAATCCGTAAAGTAAGTTCTGATAGATTTCATACTTTCATTTTGAAAGAAAGATTACAGAACGGTCTCTTAAAAGGTCGGATTACAAAATTTGATATCTGATTTTTAATTCAAATATATATTTCGTATCACATACTCCACAATATGCGCGAGAATGCAATTAATAATTAAATTTGAGTACGAATGGAAATGGAAATTTCTTTATTTCAATGTGAATTAAAAACGTGAAATAAATAATTAAATGAGCTGAGATACATTGAAATAGGATCTATTGTTTAGGCTTAACATAAATATGAGTTGACATTTCATTAGCATAATAAATTTATGGAGATGCTTGTATTATAAATGAAGAAAAGGAAATTAAAATATAGTTAAACACAGAACTTTTCACTTTCATAGTTTAATATTTTCTCTATTGCATTTTTTTCATTGTAAAGTGTAACACATGCATTCCAAAGAAAAAAAAAGTCTGTCACTCGTCATGTGACCTGAGCTGTACTGAATTAAAAATGTAGTTGTAATATTTTTCGTCTTAAAAAAATCTGGTAACAATATTTTTTCTATTAAAAACATTCTATTCTTAGTGATGTTCGAAAATTCGAAAGTTGGTTGTGAGCAGTGAGTGCATGTTTTGTGTTGGTGGCGTGTGCAAGTAGAATTATAGAAAAAATCGCTCTTTGTAAATATTTTATGTGTGTTTATTGTTAAGTAAGTTAATTGTAAGTTAGTGTATTGTTAAGTGTTAGTGCTAAATGTTAGTGCTGTCTTTCAAGAAATAAAAAGTATTTAAAGAAGATTGTAGCCCCCGTGATATCCATATTTAGATAAGTGATTCTCTTCATTTTTTTTTGTAAATAAGTAAGACTATTTATTACGAAAGTATTTTATCCAGATTAAAATATGCTACAAGATTTACAGTTCTTGACTGTCCCACTGTCCCTCTAAATAAACTAAGCATGCTATAAATTTCATTTGAAACAAGGATTGTATTAGGGTAGACTTCAATAACATCCAAAAGTTTAAGGACAATCCGAATATATTTACGAGGTTTAGAGCGCTAATAATCAGCCACACAAACCACAATCATAGACACTTTTCAACTTTCTTGGATAATGTTAAAAACAAACTACAAGTGGGTTGTATTTTCATTTACACAACTTTCCTTTTCATTTACATATATATCTAGTTAAGTTTTTGTTTAATTCCTTAATCCACGTTAGAAAGCAAAGATTTTTTATAAATGATTAATCAAAATCATTTGCGAAACGCTTTAAAAACTCTTTTCTTTTTCTATTCATTCAGATTGTTCTCAGAAAAAAGAAAAAAAATGTAAAATACATTTAAGATATATTATTAATTAGGTTAATAAAAATAAGTTTGCTAATTATAGATTATAAATTTAATTCGATTACAATTGTCTTATTTAAGTTAAAACTAATGTATACTTCAATCGAGATCGTATCACATAAGGGAAACTGGGCATATTGATACATCCCTCTACTGCCCACAAGGTCATTACAAGAAGTATCACAACAGCTCTAAAAGAAGATGTTAGTGTACACAACTACATACACAACGTCTTGGGATGATTCAGTAGCTTCATGAAATGGGACGGGTGATTTATTTTTTTATAGGACAAAAGTAAATTTGATTGTACAATTGATGTGGTATTATGCAACTGTATCAGTATTTTCAACCCAAAAGAATACTCTCCCTGGTAAGTAAAGCTACTGTTTATCAGTTGCTAATTATTTAATGTTAGGTAAATTATGAAGTGTTGGAATAAGACTCATGTAATTCAAAATGACTGCATGGGGCACATTGATACGTATCAATGTGCCTAATGATATCTACAGACAACCTAAATATTTTTCTAGTTTCTTTTTTATTACCTTTTATTTATTTATTTATTTATTTATTACTGTACACTCCTTAATCCAACCATTTCCGACAAAAATTTCTAATATTAGTTTTTATTGAAGTGAAATAGCTCCAAGTTTTTATATTGGAAAATTTTATAGTTTTTTGGAAACAGAAGATGTACAGACTTATCCAACAGCTAGTGACAGTAGAACTAACAAAATAAAAGGATGACAGCCTGGCAAATCACGAATTTCTATCGATTCTCCAGAGAAAAAAGTATTTTCGACATGAGGAAATGTTAAATAAGAGAAACAAGCGGCAGCACAGTAAAGGATATTTATATTATAAACAGAATTTTTAATATAATTATCCTTTATTTTCTATTTATAAACCGATTTATAAACAGAAAACGGGCAATTTTTTCATCTTTCCTAAGAAAGAAGATAATGTAGGGGTTGACATGCGAAAGTTACCACTGCTAACAATCAGACATGGAACAACCAGACAATCAGGTAATTATACATTTAAAAATTTTGATTGCTTTAATATTGCTTAGAGGTAAATTATCGGTGATTTAAATTTCTATAAAGAAATATAAAATGGTTTGCTAACTCATTTTCTATGAAAAATATGCATTGGTGTTATTTTCTCTCCATTTTTTTCAAACGTATCAAAGTGCCCCATGATGTGTATCAATCTGCTTTGGGGATGGGACACATTGATGCAAAGAAATTTTTTAGATTTTTTAAAAATTACATGCAGAAATACTATATAAAACAGCGATTGTACATTTTAATAACACACTACATAAGTTTTGCTGACACCACATGGAAAAATCACTTGACATTTCTATTTTCTGGATACCAAAGAAATTCTTTAAAAAACCGTATTGATGTGCCCCAGTTCCCCCTATGCTTATTTATTTGAAAGAATTTTATGTAAAAAAGGGAGTAAACAATAAAAAATGTGTTTCGTTGTAAAAATAGTTTTCAAAAGATTTATATTTAATAGATTTTTTAAATGTTATTTCAACATATAAAATATTGCTTTATATATCCGAAAAAAGTACAAAAAATGAAATGATAAATACAAATATTATTTAAATGCATATTAAAGCTTAAAAAAACATCACAAACCATATCGCGGTAGTTAATGAGAATAATTTTATTGGATTTTTACAAGAAACATATTTCGGTTTCTTTTCAGTAACTTTTGCAACGTTTTATATGATTGGATACATTTTCGCAAAAATAATCAGAAAACTAAATTCTAAAAGAATTTATACTTTCATTTTAAAAGGAAGATTTTAGAACGGATTCTTAAAAGGTCGGATTACAAAACTTAATGTCTGATGTTTAATTCAGAGAGGCATTTCGTATCACATATTCGACAATATACACGAGAATGCAATCAATAACTTAATTTGATTACGAATGGAAATAGAGAAAATTTTATTAAATTGTGAATTAAAAACGTGAAATAAATAATTAAATGAGCTGAGGTACATCGGGATTAAATTTAGATGGGTTTATTGTTTACATATAACACAAAAGAGGGATGACGCTTAATGAGTAGATTAAATTTATGGAGATGCTTTTATTATAAACGAAGGTAAATATTTTAAAAAATAGTTAAATAAAGAACTTTTCACTTTCATAATTATGAATAGTTTTCTTTACTATATTCTTTTTATTGTAAAGTATGTTGTCAGAATTAAAATATGTTACACGATTTATGACACTAAAATGTTTTTATGGTATTTGTCTACATTAACATAATTGTTTTCGGAAAAAATTGTGATTTTTTTATT
This sequence comes from Maratus speculifer, assembly GCA_964019185.1. Taxonomy (NCBI): domain Eukaryota; kingdom Metazoa; phylum Arthropoda; class Arachnida; order Araneae; family Salticidae; genus Maratus; species Maratus speculifer. Next base: position 212,750,648 of record OZ025291.1, on the reverse strand, counting down.
ATTATTTAAAATAACAGTCGATTACAATTCTAAATCTACAATTTTAATTTTATTTCTATGTTTATTAGAAGAGAAGTTATGAGCGATATAATAAACATAAAATAATGTGCTTATATTATTATAAATAATGATTAGTTTTCCGTACAGTATTCTTGTTAATATAAAGTATGCTGTTGAAACTGAAATATGTTACAAGATTTACAGCACTAAATTATTTTTAAAATGTTTGCCTACATTAAAAGGACATTTTTATAAAAAATTTCAAATTTTATGGTTCCGTACTTTAAAAGTAATTACGGAAGCATTATAAGATCACTATTGTGTCTTTCTGTTACAGCCAATTTACTCGTAAACTGTGGAATGTTGAAAGTTCAAATTGGAAGAAATAATAAAGACTATTGACCCACATACTTACAGATTATTAAACACTCACAAATATATATATTTTTAAATGTAGAGGGGCTTATTAAGTAACCTGCAAAAATCTCTTTTTTTAATGAAAATTCTGAATTCAAAAATGGATTTTTCAAATTTTTGGTCTTTTATTTTGAGAGATATAGTAGAAAAAATAGTGCAAAAATATTTTCCCCTATCTATTTTCGAATCTACGGAAACTATAGTGAATAAACTACTAAAATGATGAACAAATTAGAAGTAGCAACCGTTAGTTTAAAGCTTGTAGGAAAATTATTGTGATTACGCTATGTTTCTGAGAAAAATACATTTTTCCGTTGCGCAAAAATTTCGATTTGCAGGCATTCAGCAAAGATGTCGAGGAGCACTGACGGTGCCTATCGTAGGAAAAATACAAAAACATTGTTAATAATTATTTTCGAAAAAAAATCGTCGCTAATTAACAGAGATATTAACCCTTAATGATACGAACGGTTTGGACATTAATAATGGCCGAGGCGGCATACTTTATGTACCATCGGCTTTTAAAGCCTAGCTTACAACTTTTAATCTTATATTTGTGTAATGCATTGACCAGGAGCAGTATAAATGCAATAAATATCAAATTGTTAAAAACAGATTAATATAAATATATTATTCCATACAAAATGAGCTAAAATGAAAAGCTGGCCGCATAGAAATTTTTTTTATAAAATTTGGAACACAAATACAATTTATATTCTTATAGATCATTGCAAAATATCTATATCTCATCAAAAAGTAAAATATTTTAGCAGTTCTGGGCATTTTAAAAACTTATGACATAGAACTGCATGTTTGCAACTGTTCAAAGTGGCAAGTTTGATGTTCTGTATTTTAAAAACTATTTAACATAAATTAAATCCTTTTGTAATAATGAAAAATTACCTATGAAAAATTATCTTTTTATTTACTACTAATAATAACTCGGTAACGTCATGATTAATCTTAAATTTGTTGTGAAATTGAAAATTTGTAAATTTTGAGAAAATTTAAAATGTGTTATAAAGCAAAGAAATTAAAACATATATGTGAAACAAATGACTGTTGTAGTGTTAAATATTAAAACGAATTGGTAACTTGCTATTTATTTGTTATATCTTCAAAACAGTTTAGAAGTTTTTTTAAAAAACTGCAAAATCGCAATTTCTTCTCTTTTATATGAATAAAACTTTAAACAAAGAAAATGCTAAACATCAAAATCAGTGAATAGCCGTGAAGATTAGTAATCCCATGGCATATAAAAAAAATTAAGATTGATTTTTGATACCGAACATAATAAATTGGGTTTAAAAGAGATAATAAATTTTGCACTTCACTTCAAATTTGCTCGGGCATCTTAAAACATTTATCAACGATTTCAAGAAAAATACATTTAGTGCTACCATCTACATAGATACAGGAATAAATTTTACTTTTTGATCAACTCTGTGGTTTTTTTCAACTGTAATTTAAAATATTCTTCAGGAAAAAATAAAATGAAAGCAAGTAAAAATATCTATATTTAAAAAATAGACTTTTATCTGTAATTTCTAATAATTTAAAAGAAATGAGCCCTTTCCTTGACGTTAAATGCAAGAGATAGAATTGAATTTCTCCCTCAACTTTTTTTACTATTTATTTTTTATCATTAAGGAATAAAAATGCAAGAATGAAAGTTTTTGTATTTAAAATATATACTTTTAGCTGTATTGCCAAATAATTTTAAAGCTGTAAAAGCTTTTCTCCCACAAAATTTTTGAATAATTACTTTTTATCACATTGTGGAATAAAAATAAAATTACTAACTTTTGAAAATCTAGTATTTTTTATTCCTTCTTAATTGTAAATAATATATGATATTTACCTTTCAATCCTAAGGCTAATAACAGAAATTGAAATTTCAAGCATTTAGACAAAATCTCGATTTTGCATCAACTTTGAATGAAAATTTTAATACTTAAAGAAACAATCTGTAAATCTATTATTTGATATTTACTCATTAAATAAATATGGTCTACTTTTATGCTGATTTCCATTAAAATCTTAAACATATTAACCTGATTTGTTCATTTTCTATGGAATGACCCAAATGCTAAGATACTTCCATTAATAGTATGAGGTTTGAAATTTTATGAGATTTTATGAGAAAAACTCGACTTGGAGCAAGGCGTCGATGCAACTTTGCGACCTTCTTTTGAAGCGCGCTTAAAACAATTCCAAGTTTAAACGTTGAAATACCATTTTGTTTTAGTTACACTGTAGAAAGGAATGATTGTTACTTTTTCTCTGAATTTAGTTAAATGAAATCCAAATGAAGTTTAAATGTGCACTCCTGTTATTGTCAACTCCGAATTAAATTCCTCATACATAGATTAGTATATGAAAATTAAAAAATAATCAGAATAGCAATCTTTGATATTATTTTGGCTTCTTATACCGCTTGGAACTTTTAGCGTCTACTCATTCATACTTTTCTAGCATATATAGCTATAACCAATCCTATGTTGTATAGCTTTTTACAATGTTGTACTAGTTTGACAACAACTTTTTTTATAAAACAGTTAAGAATTTAACAGTTTAAACAGGCCCCTTTAGAAGCTAGACTGGATGGGAGAAAAACTGTTAACACTAGAACGCCCGGAAATTCTACTCAAGTTTGAAAATAATATTTCTCACCAGAATTTTTATTCAAAATTATTTAATTGATTTATTTAACGTAAATTTGCGTGGATTAGATTTAAATTATTTCAAGAAAATTTTTCTGGTTCGAATTGAAATTTAGTTACATGATTGGAGTCGAATCGACTCCATCCGGGCGTTCTATAGTTAATGTTCTCGCATTCAGTCTATTCTCATAAAGCATTCGTGCAACAGTAAAAACTCTAATTTCAGCTGCTGTTGCAGCTGGAGTATCTAAAACCAAATTTGTTATAGTATCTTCTCGGTTTCATTGAGATGCAATGATAGAAAGTGGTTTTCAGAGGCTTTTGTTGCTCTTGGTTCCCCTTGCCTCGACTGTCTATCAATGAATCCAGTGTTTAAAAAGAGGTTTCTGATATAACGCATTGAAAGATATTCAAATCTTGTGTTTATTTAAATCTCCATTTATGTTTGACGTCCCTCGATTCTACTAATTATTCTCCACTTTTGAATTCCATTTAAATGATGCCTTTGATCCATAACTAATGAATAGTAATCACTCTCACACACTACATTCACATTAAAGAACTTTACAGACTAAAATTCCAACATATGTTCATAGAGCACCACATTGCCAATCACATAATTTGCAAAATTCCGACACTAACATATGCGCAGAAGTGCAATTTTGTACTAAATAGTATTTAATTAATCATATAAAAAACTGTTGGAACCAGAGAGAAACGCAGAGCTCGATCTAAAAAAATGTTACAGTAAAAATTGAGAAACATTTTCAATCTAAAATTCTTAGTACAAAAGAAAGGGAAACAGATTGTCTGTAAAGCTCATGAAATAACCCAAATTTTTGTTAGCTGAAAATGAGGACTGAGTTTAACAGGTGCCTTAAAATCAATCAGGGAAAAAGAGGCATTTTTAAATCACTCCGTATTTCAATCATCCATAACCAGTTTAAATTTTTTGGCTCATAACTATATGTTACAGGCTGATGTAATGAAGTATGAGGACAATTCGTTCAGTACAAAGTGTGAACACAATTCCATTCCAGCGATTTTAATAACTGGAAGATCGAAGCTCAAAATAAACTCAAAACCTTGAATAGATACGGTTCAATCATATACTAAATATTGTGTTCAGACACACTTATCTACATCAATTCCTCAACAACTTGATTATATTAATGCTTTCTTTAATTATACATCATGGTTTATATTTGTTTAGCGTTATGGAGCTTAACCGATTTGAGACAACATAACAATATATTCTATTGACTACTTTCCTCAGTAATCAATTTGAGTAGATAATAGTATAATTCTGAATATAAGGCACCAGTACAGCTCAGTCCACATTTTCAGCTAACAAAAATTTGGGTTATTTCATGCGCTTTACAGATAATCTGTTTCCCTTTCGTTTGTACGCGCAATTTTAGATTGAAAATGTTTCTCAATTTTTACTGTAACATTTTTTTAAATTGAGCTCTATTTTTCTCTCTGGTTCCAACAGTTTTTTGTATGATTTCATAGCTTTTTCAGATCCTTTCAGGAAATTTATCAATCACCTTCAACAAATAAATCTAAACAATTATTAGTATTAGTTTAAAGTTATTAGTAAACATATTAGTTTGGCGAAATACCGGAAATAATGCCAAATTGGCTTCAATTTTGGCGAATAATTTTGGACGCAAAATTTGGCGATATATTGCCAAGTTGGCGAAAAACTTGGCGACATTTGGCGACAGAACCGCCCCCCCCCCCTAGATGATAGTCCTCCAACTGCAATTTCTCGGTATCTACGCAGATTTTCTTATGACGATAGGTAGCTACACAGATTTTTATAGCTCCATTTTCAAATAATTATTTTTATAAATATAGAAGTTTTTTTTCCTAATTATCCCTTTTTAATTGAAATATCGGTATTCTAGTACTGTTTTATATCGAAAACACTAAAATAAAGATGCGATGTTGTTTTAACACATATTTAATTACAGTTTATATATATGTTTATGAAAATTATGAATTTTCTGTTTCGAATGACGTCAATTTCAACAGTTCAAAACTATCACGAGAATCAGATTTTTTTATTGATCTATAAAAAAAGAACACGTGTTATCGTTTCCTTTTTAAATTATTGAATTGTTTTTTAGTTGGTGGCAACTCAAAAGAAACAATTGAATTAGCAAATTAAAAGGAGAGATTTTTTCAATGTTAAAATATGAAAAATATAGCTTTATCATACAGCACGATAGTGCTGTATAGTAGAGCTCAGCTGCATCTCTAATGTTAAAGTCCAAAGTTTGCCTCTTAATAACTTTGGACCCAATCATCGGATCACGACGAAATTCGAAAGGGGAAGTGTCCTACCCTAGATCTCAAAGTTTACAAAAATTCATCCAGATCCACCGATTAGTTTCGGAGATCCAGAACCCCTGTTTTGGCACTTTTTGCTCGTGAAACAACAAAAAAAAAAGACAAACAACTCAATTATAACCCGAACCAGGAAACAATCAGCGACGTGTAATAGCTTGTTCAAGAGCTTTTAATTTAGGGATGTGCCTTTCGAAGGTCCGGTAAAAAAATATCAAAAATTAAGGAAATGGCATCCATTTAAAATTTATATAATGCTATTCCTTTCATAATTTAACATTATATAACGCTATTCCTTTCATAATTTAACATTATAGAAATCTCTCCTTTTTAATTGCTAATTCAATTGTTGCTTTCGTATTGCCACCAACTAAAAAAACAATTCAATAATTTAAAAAAGAAACGATAACACGTGTTCTTTTTTTATAGATCAATAAAATTTCTGATTCTCCTGATAGTTTTGAACCTTTGATATTGACGTCATTTGAAACAGAAAATGCATATTTTTCATAAACATATATATAAACTGTAATTAAATATGTGTTAAAACAACATCGCACCTTTATTTGAATGTTTTCGAAGTAAAACGGTTACTACAATATAGATATTTCAATTAAAAAGGGATAATTAGGAAAAAAATTCTATATTTATAAAAATAACTATTTGAAAATGAAGCTATGAAAATCTGTGTAGATACCTATCGTCATAAGAAAATCTACGTAGATACCGAAAAACTGCAGGGGGACTACCATCTGGGAGAGGGCGGTTCTGACGCCAAATGTCGCCAAGTTTTTCGCCAAATTGGCGATATATCGCCAAATCTGGCGCCCAAAATTACTCGCCAAAATTAAAGCCAACTTGGCATCATTTCAAGTATTTCGTCAAACTAATATGCCTACTAATAATTTTAAACTAATACTAATAATAGTTTATATTTGTAGTTGAAGGTGATAGATAAAGTTCCTGAAAGGATCTGTAAAAGCTATGAAATCATACAAAAAACTGGTGGAACCAGAGAGTAAAGTAGAGCTCGATTTAAAAAAAAATCTTTCAGTAAAATTTGGGAAATATTTTCAATGTGCGTGCAAAAGAAAGGGAATCAGACGATCTGTAAAGCTTATGAAATAACCCAAAGTTTTGTTAGCTGAAAATGAGGACCGAGCTTTACTGGTGCTTTAAAATCAATCAGGGAAAAAGAGGCATTTTTAACTCTTTCCGTATTTCAATCATCCATAACCAGTTTTAAAATTTGGGTTCATAACTATATGTTACAGGCTGATGTAATGAAGTATGAAAACGGTTCGTTCTGTACAAAGTGTGAACACAATTCCATACCAGCTGTTTTGATAACTGGAAGATCAAAGCTCCAAGTAAACTCAAAACCTTGAATAGATACGATTCAATCATATGCTAAATATTTGTGTTCAAACATACTTATCTACATCAATTCCTAAACAAGTTGATTATATTAATGTTATACTTTAATTATCACATCATGGTTTATATTTGTTTAGCATTGTGGGGCTTAACCGATTTGAGACAACATAACAATATATTCTATTGACTACTTTCCTCAGTAATCATTTTGAGTGGATAATAGTTTAATTCTGAATATAAGGCACCAGTACAGCTCAGTCCTCATTTTCAGCTAAAAAAAATTTGGGTTATTTCACAAGCTTTACAGGTCATCTGATTCACTTTCTTTTGCACGCACATTGAAAACATTTCCCAAATTTTACTGTAAGATTTTTTTTTTTTAATCGATCTCTACTTTTCTCTCTGGTTCCACCAGTTTTTTGTATGATATAAATTTTAAATGGGTGCCATTTCCTTAATTTTTGTTTTTTTTTTACCGGACCTTCGAAAGGCACATCCCTAAATTAAAAGCTTTCGAACAAGCTATTACACGTCGCTGAATGTTTCTGGTTCGGGTTATTATTGAGTTGTTTCTCTTTTTTTTTCTTCTTTCACGAGCAAAAATGACAAAACCAGGGTTCTGGATCTCCTAAACTAATCGGTGGATCTGGATGAATTTTTGTAAACTTTGATATCTAGGGTAGGACACTTTCCCTTTTCAATTTCGTCGCGATCCGATTTTTAGTTCTAAAGTTATTAAGAGGCAAACTTTGGACTTTAACATTAGAGATGCATCTGAGCTCTACTATACAGCACTATCGTGCTGTATGATATAAATAAATGCAGAAAGAGGCATTAGTGGCTACATTAATTTACAAAGTGAGGAGCCGAGTTTGCAGTGAAGTTTATGTACCGGTAGAGTGTAGTTCGAATGCAAATATCACAATCACAAAGAGCAGCGCCCTGGGCGTTCTGAGAAAAAAAGTCGAAAAGTTTACGCTATAGTTTATAATCCGATAAATTTTCTTCCATGGCAAGTGACCCCATAGATTGTTCGGTAAGGCGTTGTATTTCTGTTTTCTATTCCTGAGATCGTATCCCGACAGACTTTATCGGAACAAGAATTATCAATATTTTCGAACCGCAATTGAAACATTATGCACAATTATTGGAATTTATAAAAAATACAAATTATATATATATTTTGCAGCATATAAGTTCATTTTTAAGTAGGAAAATTTGCATGTTTAAATGCATATATATATGTGTGTGTGTGTACGTGTAAGTAGGCATATTTATATGTTTGTAGACCGGAATTTTTTTGTTCTTATTTGAAACTACTTACAGTTACTTCTATGATTTGCTACTATTTTTAACCCAGAAACAAATTAAAATACTTGAAAAAATTTATTTTTTTTCTTTCTTTTTCTTCATGCAGATACTACAAATATTTCCAGATTTATTGGAAATATGCTTTTATAATTCAATAAGATTTTTTAAAGTTTGAATTCTTGAGTTTTAATTAGAATAAGCGTCATAAACATATTAAGCAAGGAAAACATAGTAAAGTTTTCCTTATTTAATATATTTGGATAATGCAGTTTAATTATATAAACGCAATTTTAATTCTGAATCTTTGCATGTTTATATATTTACTGAAAACTAAAGATAAATACTAATAATGAGGAACCTAAAAAAATGACAATTGGAACTTTTATAGACCATACACTTTATTTACTGAACAGTAAACAACATTGTTTACATAAATAAGCTAATTTTTTCACAGTGAAATAAGTTAAAATACTTTAAATAACATTATAACAGACTGTTTTATTTTTTAAATTGTAATTTTTCAATTATCTTAGTAATGGATAAATGTATCGCTTTTTTAAAAATGGCATTTTAACTTTTGAATTTTTTAAATCTTCATTTCTCATTATTTTATTTATAATAATTGTCTATATAGTTAAAAATAAGTTGTAAATCGATATCGAATTGTTGAAAGTAGTTATTAAACAGTCAATAATTACAAACCAAAAATTCGAAATTTATAAAAGTTACATTATGAGTTACAAAAAAAAAGTATTCGAAATATTTTTGTAATCAAACAAATTAAAATAATATAATTTACGCATTTATATCACAAATTTTAATTTATATCTCTATGATAACTAATAGATTATTCCGTTAAATAACTGTACACAATTTTAAATAACAGCAAAAAATTGTGGTCTACAGACATTAAAATTAGACTATTAATTTTTTACTTTTCATAGAATATTTAAACGTGCAAAATTTCGTAGATAAAAATTCATTTATAGGATACAAACTTGTTAGCGATCATAAGTTTTCTAATTATTCTTCAATTTTGATAACCACTGTACATTTTCCCCCTATACGATGGTGCAAAGAATGAAACTGTGTCATGTCTAATAGTTTAAACACTTGCAGTAGTAAAAATTAGAAAATCGAAATTTCATCGGAATGTGACGCCATTCGCAAAATGCCTGTGTTACACACAAGTATATTTATCTCTTATAACATAAATATATATAAGTGGCTTCATAAGTATGTTTAAGTACGTTCATACCAGGTGTTCCAAAAATGACTGATGGATTTTAAACTTCAATAACTTGCAAACGGTGACAACTATTAATTTTTTTTTTTGCAGGAGGGCTATGTATAGTATCATGTCAGGAGTTTTTTTTTTACCGCAATTCTTGATTTTAGTTCAAATTTGAACAACAGATGGCGCTGGTGGCGGTTGGCGGCCAATCGACGCCGAAACTTACTTCATTCAGCTTTGACGCAAAAGAAGCAGATTAAGGCTATGGAGTACGTCTCATTCGACAGTACAGTCTTGCTCTCAGGCCCCGATTTTTGACTTATTCGATATGATTTTAGTGGAATGCGTTGTTGCCATGGAAATAACAGATTGTTCGATAGTGGGATACAGCGTTCAGAAGTGGGCATAAATTTCGCAAGCACTATTTGAGTTTGCAGTAGATTTTCGTTTAGGAAGTTTCATTTTTTTGATTAAATTACTTTTTTATGGTACGATTTAAAGAATATTTTATGCATCATATTTTAAAACTAGATAAAGAGATTTTTTCAATTTGATGATTTTTGTTATATTCTTAAGAAATTTTAGATCTTTTAAGAAAATTCGTCAGTAGATTTTTATAAATGCTCAAAAAATAATCATGAAAACTGTTGATAGTACATTATTGTGTAAATTAACTACCAAAAACAAACATTATAAGTTGCCTTGCATAGCCCTTTTCAATATGATTAGTCTATCGTTGCATTAAAATAGAAAAAAAATAAAAATAAATGTGAATTAATTAAAATTTATTTTCCCGGATTAAATTACTTTTTATGGCATGATTTAAGGAATATTTTAGGCACCGTATTTTAAAACTACACTGTTATAAATTTGAAACATTTGCTGCATCGTCACTCCTCCACTTTTATAGAAAGAGATTACTTCACTGTATTATGGAGCATTCTCATTGGTCAAAATAAAGATATTTTATAATAGCAGTGGAGTGACGATGCAGCAAAAGTTTCCAGTTTTTAACAGTGTAGGTGAAGATATCTTGCAACAATCTTGCTCTTACACTATAAAAATCTGCTCCATTTTGTTGCATACGCACACAGCTTGTATAGAAACGGTTACTTGATTGTATTATGAAGCATTGTTATTAGTCGGAAAAGAGATATTATATACAAGCGTAGAAGTAGGCGGAGTGCGTATGAAGCAAAATGCAGCAGATTTTTGACACTGTGGGGCCCGATTCTGAATTCATTCGATATGATTTCAATGGAATGTGTTGTTGTCATGGAAATAACAAATTCTTCTATAGAAAAATACAATATTCAAAATTGAGCATGAATATAACAATCTTAAGCGATCTAAAATTTCTTAGAATATAACAAAAATCATCAAATTAAAGAAATCTCTTTATCTAGTTTTAAAATATGATGCATAAAATATTCTTTAAATCGTGCCATAAAAAGTAATTTAATACGAGAAAATAAAATTTCTTAAACGAAAATCTTCTGCAAACTCGAATGCTGCTTGCGAAATTTATGCAAACTTCTGAACGCTGTGTTCAGGCCTCCGTGGCTGAGTGGTTAAGACACCACGCCGCTGATCGTGAGGTTGTGGGTTCGAATCCCACTGGCTCCATTGCACACACTCTTTGTGTAGAGCTCCTGGTTGTACTTCTCTTGTGTTGTAATATTCCTTGTGTGCTATCTCGTCCCTGTATACTGACGATCGCTTATAAGCAGGCTTCATGTCGAGCACACAAGTCAGATGTATATTGTTCAATAAACAAACAAACAAACAAACGCTGTATTCCACTATCGAACAATCTGTTATTTCCATGGCAACAACGCATTCCATTGAAATCATATCGAATGAGTCCAGAATCGGGGCCTGAGAGCAAGACTGTACCGTAGAATAAGACGTACTCCATAGTCTTAATCTCCTCCTTATCCATCAAAGATGAATGAAGTAAGTTTCGGCGTCGACTGGCCGCCAACCGTCATCAGCGCCATCTGTTGTTTGAAATTCGAACTAAAATCAAGAATTGCGGTAAAAAAACTCCTGACATTATACATAACCCTCCTGCAAAAATTTTTTAATAGCTGTCATCGTTTGCAAGTTATTGAATTTTAAAATCCATCAGTCATTTTTGGGACACCCGGTATATGTATAAAACGAATCATAAACAAAAGCCTTTTTCGCGTAAAATATGTTACAGTCTTTATTTTTTACTTATGTATTTTCTACTTTCTTGTGTTTAAATATTTCATTGTTGCTATTTCAAAGCCAATTTACGAGATAACTAATTAACTAAGCTATAGATAGTGGATTGGATGCATAGCGAAATATATTGATATTGAAACAGGTACACAGTTGTAACTAAAAAGAACATTTGATAGTTTATCACTTTGCCCGTATAACGGCAAAACACGTTAAAATTAATTGATTAATTAATAATTAAAACAAATCATGTATAATACGCGTAAACATGTAAATACACCATGACGCAAAAGTTTAGACAATGACGTCATTCAGCTTTAAAATGTAGAATTATGACGTCAGAATTACAAAAACCTGTAAATATATTCAAAAACTGATTTAAAATGCTATATACAAAAGACAGTCGTTTTATTTGCTATAATACGAATTTTTTTCATAAAAACTCAAATGTGCTTGTCGCAAAAGTTTAGACACTATTCTAAATTTCTTTGAATATTCGCTGGCATATGCAAATTTAGAATCGATGATGTCTCAAATTTGGAGTACTTAAGTTCTGCAAACGATTACGCTTCATAGTCGACATGCCGAGAGCTAAAGAAATTCAAGTGAATGAGGTTTCAAGTATTTGGCAGTTGAAAGGTGAAGGGAAGAGCGTTTCTGAAATTTCTGCTATTCTTAATAGGTCAAAAAAATCTATTTATCGGGTTTTATTGAGTGGTTCCGAATATAAAGCAAAATGTCGGTCTGGGAGGCCACGTGTGACAAATGTACGAGAGGATCGCCTGATACAAAGACTAGCGAGTACTCAACAAATGAGCTTACGTGGAGTTCAAAGCTCATCGGGACTCTCTGTATCAAAGCATACGATTCGTAGACGAATTTTGGAAAAAGGAACATTCGTTTATAGCAAAATGCAGAAGAAACCAGCTCTGAAGCCACATCATAAGTTACAAAGAATGATGTGGGCTCGAAAGCATATGTCATATGGAGAGAAATGGCAGTCAGTCATATTTAGCGATGAAAAAAAGTGGAATCTGGATGGTCCAGATGGTTGTTTATCGTATTGGCATGACTTGCGGAAGGAACCTCGACGTTTTTTTAGTCGCAGACAAGGAGGGGGCTCGGTGATGGTTTGGGCAGCTTTTTGCTATAATGGACAAGTATCTCTGACCTTCACCAGTGGTCGTCAAACTACACAGCATTATACACAGACATTAGAAGAAAACCTACTGCCATTTGCTGAGCTTCTAGGGGGTCCTCAGTGGGAATTTCAGCAAGACAATGCTTCAATTCACACTGCAAAACATTCAAATCTTGGTTTAATTCCCATAATATAAGAGTTATCGACTGGCCAGCATGTAGCCCAGATCTTAACCCTATAGAAAACTTTTGGAGCATCATGTGTCGCGAAGTTTATAGCAACACTAGACAATACTCTTCTGTACAGGAACTTAAGACATCTATTGAGGATGCATGGTACGATATCGATCCACAAACTATGCAAGATTTAGTTTCTTCGATGCAATCTCGTATATTTGACGTAATACAGAAGCATGGATGCGCAACCAGGTTTTAAAAATTGTTTATTTTGATTTTATTTGATTTGTGTCTAAACTTTTGAGACAGCAGTTTATATTTGTTAACATTTAATTTATTGCAATATGCACAATTCCACTTTTCTTTGTTATAAATATTGTTTATATGTACAGCACATTAATTTCAAGCAGTGATTTGAAAATTGAATAAATATTTTTCAAAGTATGTAAGAATTTCTTCATTGTCTAAACTTTTGCGTCACGGTGTATAATGCATATATAAACACGTAATATGCTGTATTGTTTGCAGAAAAACGTATGGTAATATAACTTTTATCAGGTAGGGAATGGGAGCTATAATAAAAAACACATAAAAATGAAACGCTCAAATTCTACATTGTTGGATTCCTCGTTTAGAATATATAAAAATTTCCGAAAGAACTATATATCTTCGACTTATAGATTTCGAGAAAAATATAAAAATAAGATCGACGTCATTTCTCCGTGCAAGCGATAACACTTAGTTGGAAACTTGTGCATCGGTATTTGAAGACGAAGATGCCAAAAATACTCACTGCACATATGGAAGCATGATGTCCGTGCCTTGGAATGAGGACAACACTTCGTTTGAATTTTAATTAAAAGGTCGCATGTAATTGCTTTTTAGATGTGTTCGTAATTATATAAATATATAGCACCTATAGTCATCGTTCAGTATGTCCGCATGTAAAACGCAAAAACTACACAATCGAATCGTTTGAAATTTAAAATATATAATTGCTGCATAATTTTTTGAGTCATTTCAAGCTTTATGAAAATCGGTTGTATACTTTATCTACAGGGACAATCGAAAGTATTAGGTTACATTACGGCCAACGGGCAAAGATAGCTTCAAGTAAGTTTTAATGATGTTACACTCTTTCGAACATTATAAAATTAACATGAATCTATGAGGTATATACAAAAATATACATTCTATATGATTTGTGGTGCAAAAGATATTTGTTATTAATGTACAAGGTCGAATGAAAGTATTCCAGTGCATAACGTTATACGGGGGAACATTGTTTGGGGCGTATTTTAATTACGTTAAATTGTTTCACATTTTATTAAATTAGAGTGCGTTGCCGAAGTTCACTGCAAGTTACTTCATATATGATAGAAAGCAGATAGTATTTACAGGGATACACAAAAGATTTTGGATACAATACTGTATCCGAATTACGGCACACTATTACTTCAAGATCTGATTATTTTTAAAACTTGGTTATAGTACAAACGCACCTCATTTGCTACACTGTAAAAAAAAATTCAAGAGGTTACTAAAAATTTCTTAGTAAATTTGTATTCCACAGAATTTTTTAGTAACCATTACAAACTTTTTTTTGCACGTGAAACAAGCATTTCTTTTGTAAACTGAACAAAAGAATTTTTTGTATAACTAACTTAAAAATTTTTAGTATGAGCCACCAAGCAAATTTTAGTAATAGCCCAAAATTATTTTTAATACCCATTACGTGCGCCCGAATGGCAGGAGCTTCCTTTGAGCTTCATCCAGACTTCTGGAGCGGAAGATTTTCGGCAAAACCGCAATAGATGGCAGCACCAAACATTCCTACCTGCTCCAACAGGATTTTTTTTCATAATCCCTTTATTAACGAGACACTATATACATTCGGGGCGCATCTGGTGGTGGCAAGTTTCGAAACCAGGACCTTTTAGCTTGGAGTCCGTTACTATAACCACTATGCTATCAAGAACACACCAACGGAGTTTTAGTAAGAGCTATTAAAAATATAAAACTATTAACTCTATTCGTTGCTAACTTTTTTCTAGTAATTCTTACAGATTTTTATGTAACCGACTAAGATTACTAAAAATTTTTTAGTAATTACAAGGATTACTAAAGTTTTTTTAGTAGATCGACCCTTTTTTTTTTACAGTCTACGTTTTATATGGAATTTTCGACTTTTTAGAGTAAATTTTGTGCCAAATTTTGTAATTTTTTTTCCAAAAATAGTTAGTTTAGCATATATAAATATTATGTTCTGATTTTGATGCAATTTATATATTGACAAGTTTAATGGTACCAAACGCACTATCATTTGACAGCTTGCTCTTTTTTATGATTTTTTTTAAAATATGGATGCTCTTATGAGTCACTCTCTAAATTACAAAGCATACTTTTATATCTGTGTTATCTGTTTATTTCCAAGTTTCTTTAAAACTAATTTTTTAATATTTAATTTTTTTTTTTTTTGTCTGAACTCAGAAAGTTTTGTCATATTTTTCATATATCATCATCCCAATAACCTTTATTTTTCTTTTGAATGGAGGATTCCATATATGATACATCAAAAAGCGGATAACGGAGTTTACATCTTAATTTTCAAGTCCAAAGTTGTTTTGTATTACATATGTCTCAAAACATTTAAAACTTATTTTGATTTGATTAAACTTAAATTTAAAAAAAAATAGAAGCTAGTCTAATTCATTGTCACTCTGAAGTGATACGTAAATTAAGATATGTATAATTACATTTGGAAAAATTTATTTCGATGTATTAGAGGTCATCCATTAAAACGAAAATAGCAAATATTAAAGAAATCTCTAAGTATTAATTTTAATATATTTACATATTTAAAGAAAATAAGGAATAAAAAAATAATTATCTCAAAATTTACAATGGCAATAAACGTGAATACACAAAAAGGAAAGGAATACTCATGTATTACAATTACACACTATGACATAATGGGTGGTACGGATAAAAAACCTGCAAAATTTCCGCGGTATAACTGTATGGATGACTATTTATACTAATAAAGTGTGGCACCTTAAAGAAAAAAATGTAACGCGATAATTTTATTAAAATTGAAGTTAATCATTTATGTAATTTTTTTTAAATCTTTTCAGTTACAAAACTTCCCGTTTTCATGAGGATTTGTTTTCAATCATAATTCAACTAAAGAAACGTGTCCTAAGTAAAGTTTACAGCAAGATTAATAAATGAAATATCTACGTAAAATTATAAATTTTACTTTCATTTAAATGCATTCGTTGTACACAATATTATAAAAAACATAAGATAAAGAAAGCATGCCAAGGATTACGATATGTAAATGAAAATACAAATGAAATTCGAGAAGTCTTTAAAAATTTAAAATGCCTTAACACTAAAATTATGCTCTAAAACGATACATAATTATTCTAAAATTTTATTTATCATGTAATCTTTGATATTATTAATAATATAAGTTTACATATATTTGGGTTGCACAAATATGAAAATGGAGGAAGATATTATTTTTCGTCATTCACAAATTTCTTATTTTGGAAAAGCTGGACACTCTGCAATAAGATTGCTAGTTTATTTCTGAAAAGAAACGAAAGACTTAGATTAGTTTTGTTAAATTTAATGAATGTACCTTATTTTCCAGATGGTAGAGCCAAATTAAACGTGCCAAAAATCCTTACTTTTAAAGATTTTAAAAAGCACATCATGGATTATTATAATTATCATTTTCCAAATACATTTACATTACCTTTCCAAACAACACTTATTTATTTTTACTGTCATATTTTTTTTCCGCAAAAGTAAAATCTTCGAAACAAATTGAAAAAGTTAATAGATAAAAGCTCGGGAAATTACAAAAGTCACATATGTTGTTTTGTTTCACATATGTTGTAAAAAAAAAGAATAAAGAAATTGTCGTACTGGCTCAAATGTACCCTGAAAAACCAACATATTACGAGGAAAATTTGCAATCTTGTAACTTTATTTGTCAACATCTGATTTCAAAGTTTTAGAAAATGGGGTGAATTTTTATTACACCATATATCCGATTTTCTTAAACATCGAATGAGATGTCTGTTATACATGTATCGTTTTCTGCCTCCTTGTTATAATAAAGAAAATAAACGCATTATCAATCACTTTCCACTTAGTATGTCTTTCACACCGTTTTCTTCAAAAATAAAAACTTTCAACTTCAACTCGAAATATTTCAGAAAAATTTTAAATATTTTAGAGCGATTTATGTTTAACAACAGAACCACTTTTGTTGCGGGTTGCATTTAGCAACGGGACTCGGTCATTTTGTAACTCTAACATAAAAAAAGAGAACCGATAAAATTTCCCTATTAAAATATTTTATTTATACATGTTAGATTATTTATTTGT
Source organism: Maratus speculifer (assembly GCA_964019185.1). Lineage (NCBI taxonomy): Eukaryota > Metazoa > Arthropoda > Arachnida > Araneae > Salticidae > Maratus > Maratus speculifer. The sequence goes on along the minus strand of OZ025291.1, from coordinate 212,733,365 downwards.
TTATTTCACATCAAAAGTGTGTTGAGTTGCAAGATTTTATTTTATTATTTTTCTCCTTTATCCCTTGAGTTTCTGCACAGAACGTATTATATGAAAATCAGATTACGGTTACTTCGTTTTCTTTAGATAAATACAATATAAGGAAACTATTTTCTTTTTAAATCGGATGGAATAAAGTTTCGAAAGTTTAAAATAAAATGCTGTAGCAAATAATGCGTTTTTGGTAAAAAGTTAATTTTAAAGTAAATTTATACTTTTATACAATTTAAAGAAAATGTACTGTGCCTAACTGGGTCGTGCATTACAATTTCTAATGAAAAACGAGAACGAGAAGCAATACAAGAGAAGAAGCATTCACCTAGGTTTGTCGAAAAACTCTACTTTTGAAAACAAACGGCAATTTTTTGCGCGAAAAAAATGTGAATATAATCTTGTTACTTTTCAAAATCATAGTCATGGGTTCTTGAAAGGATTTTTAAACTTTTTTCTTATTTTATACTTATGATAGATTAAATTGTATTCTTAAATGCTTTTTTTTAACTTCTATGTTAATAGTTCAATCTGTCATTTCGAAATCTTCATTTGGGAAAGTTAAGCCGCTGTAAAATCAAAAATATAATTTTAACAACAAGAAATAAAATCTATTTTCCAACTTTGTAATGTAGGTATTTAAAATGCACCAGTTGGGTTTCAATCCTCGGTACGGTCCGCATCAACAGTGGTTTCCTTATGCGTAAAAAAATTTCCTGTAGATATTTTGCTGATTATGGTTAAAGTAATTAAACCTTATAACATTCAAAGCATTTATTTTAAACAATATTTAATGGACACGCAAAATTCATGCATCTGGTATAAAATTTGAAATAAGTAGAAAACTGTGCACAAACAAAAGAGTAGCTAGATGACTTCAAATCATCAAAATAACTAAGAATGAAATGGAAACAATAAAATACTTAGTATGATCACACAATACAACATAGCTAATATATATATATATATTTAGCAGGATTTTCACATCATGCATAATTTAATAGTTACATTAAAAAGTTAGTAAGTATACTTGGACATTAAAAATAATTTAATTTTCAAAATATTCCCAGTAGTTTTTATTAGCAAAAGTGCATAACACTTATTTTGAGGAACATACCGGTATAATGCCAATGTCGGCATTTTACTGACCCCAATAAAATGAGAGATTGACAAGATTCAATATTATTTTGTTAACAAAAAAAATTAAATACCAAAATCACTCCTCTTTTCACTTTTCTTGCATTACTATACCAATAGAGTTTATTATAAATTAAAAAATGTGTTACATAAAAAAAATTCCAGTCAATCGATATGAAAAATCTTCATAACAATAAAAAAGATAAAGAGACTCAAAAAAAAATCTTCCATTAAAATAACAGACAAATAAAATAAACTGAATAAATATGAAATTTATGACCATCTTAAAAAGATTTTGAAATAGAAAATTTTGAATGAATGCAAATTTTTATTATCATATAATGTTATGCATACTGATCATATAATTAATAAAAAAAATTCTATAAAGATAATAATAAATTTGAAAGAAAACACTTCCTTTTCTCATTATGCTTGACTGAAGTTTAACAATATTTTATTAAGACATTATTTCTATAAAATAAACTTTTAAAAAAAGCTTTGTTTGGATTGTCGCATAAGATTTTCATTTCTTTATTTCTAAGATCTTCACAATAGTTAATAATAAAATGCTAACATTTCTATTAATATTTACAAAAGCAACGCAGATAATAAACTGCTTGCAGAGCAAAAGGTCGACGGCTATTTAAAATGACTTATTTTTTTACATAAGTTTTTTTTTTTTTTTTTTTTTTTTATTATTATTATTATTAAAATGTCAATTTCATAAAGAGTTTTCCTTACATTTTACTAAATTGTTACTTTATCAATGATCAATTTTAAATATCATGGAATACAAACAGTCAGCAGATAAAGTTAACCTATAAGCGTTGCCACTCACTGTTAAGAAATACCTGTAAAATAACAAAACTTTTTCTAGGAAACTGGGGATTTCTAAAACTTTATGTAACAACACGTTTTATTAACACGTGTGCGTAAAATAAGAAATATGTGAGGTTACAACAATTTTTTTAGGCACTAGGATATCTAGAACTTTTTATTCAGGTTGTTTCAAAATAACGTGGACAAACTGATATGACAAATCAGGCATACGACAAGGATAAAAAAATCACATAGGAACATAAGGTCGCAAACTACTTATTGAGTCACAAATACAGGGTGTTTTTTTGTAGCTACAACCTGTTTGAAAGTAATAATTTCCAGAAAAATAATAACACCGTAATGAAAATAAAACGATATGTACCTGATTCTGTGCGAAATGTGATAACGTTACGAAAAGATCTGGAAAAACATATTGCTCAAGCAATCAATGATACCCTATAAACTGATGATCAGTTCAAAATGTGAGGTGCCAAGTGCGTATTGCTGGTGCGCATAAAGCAAACTTCTACCACCTTTAATTGGTGTTATCACATTTAAAACAAAAATGAGAATGTCTATTAAATGTTTTATTATAATTTATTTTATTTTTCTGAAATTTATTATCGTCAACCCAAATTGACTTAGGATGAAACACCCTATATTTGTGACTCAGCAAGGGGTTTGCGGCCCTATGTTCCTATGTGATCTTTTATCCTTGTCGTATGCCTGATTTGTCATATTAATTTGTCCACGTTATTTTGAAACACCCTATATAACCGGGATACAGGAAAAAATTTAATAGGACTACTGTAACTTAAGTTGATTCTTTTGTAAAGCTACATATTTCTGTAGTTTTACAAAAATATGTTTTGTAAATGTGCATCATTTTTTGTATAGTGTGGAAATAAAATTTTAGTAAGGATACAAATTTTAGTAACTTCACCTCTGTAGGGTTAAATTTATTTTCAGTGTTTTCAAACAAAATATGCACCGATGATATACACAGAAGATCTGACCAATGTCACTGTGTTATATTGCGTAATAAAAGGGTTATATCTAGAAATTTTATTACGTTGTTCAATAATTCTTTCAAAATGGACCGGCAAATTATTTAATTGTATTTATTAAAAAAGGTAAATATTGATGCCTAGCTATATATATATGTTTATTTGATTCATAGTAAATGTTATGTCTTTGTAAGACTTTCTAAATTGCATAGTAAATGTTATGTCTTTGTAAGACTTTCTAAATTGCATTTCAAACTTTTGGAAAATATTCAAAATTATTTAAGGGAAACATAATAAGGGACTATTGTAATCACCAAAATATTTTAAAGTAGCCTGTATTTTTTATAATTTTAAAAAGAAAAGTGACATTTTATACTGCTTTTTTTAATTCTTAATTTAGTTTCCAAATATTAATAACTAAATTCATGCTGTAAAAATTACAATGATGATACTTATTTCTTTATTCTATATTTCTGTCAGTGTTTTCTTTAACATTCCGTGTCTTAAATGTTATGCTATACTTTTTACTATTTCACAAGGTTTGGAGGGTTGCATAAAATTTGCATTAATGTATCAAAATAAGTGCTTCCTTGAAATACTATCATCTGCGCATACTTCCATCAAAATTATTTTTTATATATCAGATTATTTTTTATGAAATTTTATTGTCTTTGTGTTCCTTTTAAATAAGTGTATACACCATCCTCTTTTGCATAATTATTTGCCAGTTTATGTCATTATGCTTACTTGGATTATGTAACAAAGAAAATCTTATAGCACATTCTCTATAAAATAAAGTTTAAATATTATGTAAAAAAATTACGTTATATGAAATATTGGATCTATTGTATTATAAATTTATTTAAATAATAATTTAATAACTTGTTGCAAAATTCTCATCGTCAATTATTCTAATATAGCCATGCTTCTAACAATTTAACGTTATATTTAATTACGAAAAACTTGTCTAATATTTGCATTATTTGGATAAAATATTTTACTAACTGACTTTCCAAAGTCTTTGGTATCGGCAAAGTTCTGTATTAAAACATCATTTAACTTATCATTATCTGCTCTTTTATTATAAAATAGCTGTACTCGGCCACGCGTAGTCTGATAAAATGAAAAGAAAGAAAAGAGAAAACGCACGTTTCTAACATGTTTAATTTGTAAAATATTGTATTTCCACAGTGCTTGTAGGTATACAATATTTTTGTAGCTACATTATATGCGCAGACAAAGAAATTGTTTTGCTGGATCTAGAACACGAAGGATATAATTATCCGTGTGAGGAACCAATCTATCTATAGAACTTAACCACATAAACGTAAGTTCCTAACTTTCTTGATGGAGATTGCAAACGCCAATCAAACTGGGCATTGCAGTCTCTTAAACTGAAATGCACATCCATTGAAATCCTAGGAAACTGAGGAATGAGGACATCTTCACCTTTGAAAAGTCCTGACAAGATTGTTGCTTCGAAGACGTTGCTCTTTATTTTATAACTGCGAACCGCGTGCCATTCCAAAGATTGGTTAGTGGATAAATGGCAAGGCGATTTTCAATTGCAGTATTTGTAGTAATATTTCTGGCAGATAGAGTGAGTTCAATAATTCTGTTGTATAAAAAAAATCACATCAACCGCTAACTCAACAGTGTCGATGGATTTGTATGTGACTGCCTTGCTTTGAATATTATACTGAATAATGTTGCTAAGCTCGTAGACGATTTTGTTTTTGGCCGCAAAAATACATTCTTTACTCAACCAATCACAATTTTATAGTTGTTTCAATATTAGTACCAATTCTTCTTTTAAAGTCACTAAATTGCTGAAATTATGAGGAAATAAAATTCGTCCTTAGGTCAGATTAACCGGCATCTTACCGTTCCTAAATTCCAGAAATTAATGTGAGATTATTTCAGCTGATCGATCGTTTTGCAGCTGCACATGCATAATAGTAGATAATTTTAAACATTGTTGCTTGCAGCCACATAGTAGCGTATTTTAACAAAAAAAAAAAAAAAAAAAAAAAAAAAGCTTTTTGGTTGTTGAATTACAGGTAATTTTTGCCTGAAATTTCCTGCAAGTAATATTAATGTGTACCCAAATGGTCTAATTTTTGTACGCAAATTTTGAGTGGTATGTCAAGACCCTCCAACGATGTTTTGTGCATCATCATGTATTCATCCGAGGCAATGAGCTTATGCTTTTGCAAAACTTTTCCCATCCCGGATGCTTTGGAAATTTTGCACTCGATACATTCAATGAATTGCCTGTTCAGTAACAATTTCAAAGCGAAATGAGGAATTCTTCCACCTTCCTCTTCCATCTAGCAAACTCTAAGCTTTTCTGAGCGATACAGATCTACTCTCTTAAAACGAAAGAGCTAAAATAATTCAACTTGAGTTGAAATCAACTCATTTGGCTACTTGAAAGGTAGCTTCTCATAAAGAGCTGAAACAACTCGAGTGAATGAGTTATTTTTAATCAACTCATGATTGAGTGATCTCTATTTTACTCAAACTTGAGTGAAATCAAATCAATAAAGGTTAATTTCAGTAGCACTTGAGCGATTTGTAACCAAATCATACTTGGGTGAAATGAAGTCCTTTAAGACTAAATCGAGTAGCACTTGAGTTAGCTGCACCAACTCGTACTTGAGAGAAATGAAATAATTTAAGACTAAATTCAGTAGCACTTAAGTGATTTATAATCAATTCAAACTGGAATGGAATGTTGTCATTTCAGATTTATTCTAGTAGTTCTTGAGCGATTCATAACCACTTCATACATAAATGAAATCAACTCATTTAAGAGTTAATCCAACAAACCTTGAGTGATTTTGAATAAATTCAATTTTAAGAAAAGCCAACTCACTTAAAATTACAAAACCTTCAAGTGATTTCTAATCAACTGATTAAATAAAATTGCATCATTTAAAATGAAATTTAGTAATCTTTGATTTTTATCAAATTCAATATAAAAAAGAATTCGGTACTTACGTATTAACGCCACCGCAACAGAAGTTGCGGTAATACGCTAATAAAGAGCAATTCTGCTGCAGTGGCGTTAATACGTAGGTACCAAGAATTTTTACCACATTCTCAAGTATCACAGTTCAATTCTTATAGCTCTGTTAAATTATCTCAGGTTTAAATTTCTTTTTATTGACATAATTATATATAAATATGGATTTTAAAAAAATGTGACATAGATTCTCTGATCTTTCTTCCGTGTCATTATTTCTAATGAATCTTGGAAAAAAATATTTTACTTTTTTAACTTATTAAGGGAAACTGCTTCCTATGTCAATTCAATAGGTTGAAAAGGAGACTGGATCATTATACAAAATTCTATAGAACTTGAATGAATTTGTCATTATTATTTTCTGAAATCAGAAATTGTTTGCATCAGTATTTTCTTTGTTCAAAATTAAAAGTACATATATTTATTAAATTAAAAATAATACTGATGATCTCAATATTGCAAATTCGAAAAGAATATTCAGCAAACAATAAGCCTGATACTGTGATGCTATGGGATTTTTCCTCACTTTTCTTTAACGGTTTCAAGTTTGCATTTAGACATTTTCCAATGATACTCCTAGCTGCTCATTGGTTTATGCAATCATAATTTTTTCAATTAGCTTTCTTATTTAATAGTAAATAATTATTTTTTTATTCAAAATTTGTGATTTATAAGTAAATAAGAATTACAATTATATAAACCAATCTTCGGCATCTTACCAAAAAAAAAAAAAAAATAAATAAATAAATAAATAAATAAAATACTGAAAAAAATATCTTTATATAAACAGCAAAGGAAGGCAAAATCCCAATGACTTCAATATCAGAAGTCGATTGCTCCCCTTAAGAGCCTACATCAGTCACTAAAAAAGATCAAAAAGATAACGTTAATCCTATGCGGAAATTATTTTAAAATATTTTGTTCAGATTTTTTTTCGAGGGGGGGAAGGATGGGATAGGATAGTTGAAGATTATCTGCATGTGGGCTAATTTTTCCTTTTGCGATTTTAGTTAGTTTATATATACTAATATGAATTTCTGAATCAGTTCTGAATGAGAAGGTATTTTTTAAAATAAAATATAAAACCTAAATTAAAAAAGCAAAAAGTACCCAGTATTAGGGATGCATCGAATAGTGATTTTGGCCGAACGACGAATATACGGCCTACAGGCGAACCGGATACCGAATATTTGGCTAGCCGAACAGTAACTGCTAGGACGAATACTGAATATTTGGCTAGCCGAATAGTAACTGCTAGGCCGAATACAATATTCGGCTTGTCAAACAATTTTATATTTCAAAGTTTAAAAGTTTAAAAGTTTCAAGAGCTTTTTTCAAGTAAACTTTATTCTGAAGAAAATCTGCTTTGAGTTATTTAAGAAGAGGATAGTTATAAAACATTTTTAATTAATAAAATTTTAAATTTCATGGATTCTTTTGTGAATTAAAACAAATGAATAAAATTTTCTTAAATTCTAAAACAAACATTTAAAATCAAAGAGAAATTGTGAAAAATTTGGAAGAAAAGTTGTACAGGATCATATATTATTTGTTTGTCAGGAAGAGACTAAAGTAAAAATAAATAAATAATACAATCTATTCAAATTTTATATGATGGCAACTCAGCAAGAATAACTGTTCTACTCCCTTTTATTAAGCGAGGAAGTTTTGTAAAAACATCTTAGATCGGTGTTGGTGTGGACGATCCTTTTCATGTAAATGTTGTTCTTAAAATCTTAAAGAGAAACTGATTATTTACTGGACAATGTTCAGGAACTTGCATTTGTACATAATTCCTATGAAAAACCTCGTGATTGGTTGATTTTCTTAAATAATACTTAACAAACAGCAAATAAATAATGAAAAAACATTCTCTCTTTTTTAAATATATGATTCTGTTTCTTTTTGAACATCTTTAGAAACTGACTGTTAAACGTATAAGTGTTATAAAAATTTTTTTAAAATGCTTTAAAAGTTTTTTAAGTATTCGGTTGGCCAAATAATTTTGATATTAGGCCAAACCGAATAGTTTGCTATTCGGCCGAACCGAATATTCGGTATACCGAATATCAAATTTATTCTGCCAAACCGAATATTCAACAACATGGCTGAATAGGCCGAATATATACCGAATATTCGATGCATCTCTAGTCAATATACTGATTGTCCTCAGCTTTGGAATGCAAAAAAAATCATGCAAATATTAAAATCTATGCAGTATATTTGAAAATAACTTTCCCAAGCATCATTATCCTTTTTTCTCCCCACATAGCTAGCATAAGGCTTAAGTGAAACTAAAAATATATCTAAATGGAAAAACATCAATACATGATACCTTGTTGTAATTATTAGATTTAAATTGTACTATTTCTTAAACTGACCAACTTTCAAATTGTTTAGCTTGAAATCTGAATTTGCTTTGAAATCTTCTGCATCCAACTATAGCTTTTATAAATGTACATTGCACTTTTTAAACAGTTACGCAAATAGTTTTTATTTATTTATTTATTTATTTATTTATTTAACTTCTAGAAAATTGAAATAAAATGTGGTAGCTGATGCTTTCCCACCCCCTTAAGCAATACATCTAGGGAAAAAAAAATCAGGTATTGCACAATTTAGCATTTGAAAAGATCTTTAAATACAAATGAAATTTAAAATGGCATTTTACCAACCAATAGACATAAAAATGTACCGTGTTATGCAACTTAAGGCTTTTTATTTATTTTTTTTTCATACACACAAAGTGTATTTTCATTTGATTTTAAATCAAATAAAGGCAAAAATACTAAAACTTGTATAGCTATAGAATTTTGGTAATGGATTATTATTTTATTTGATGCCAGTTTATAAAGAATCTTTCACTAATTATTGTAGCATAGAAGTGGAATGCATAATTGACCAAGACTCAAATGCATAAAAAGCAAGAGTTTATTGACTCAAACAATGTATAACTTAATTCATTATATCATTTAAAACATTTGTTTAAACTTGAACTTATGTTCAACCATAACTGTTTAGAATTTAGCTACTTTCAATAATTAGAAGGAACAATGTGTTGAATAGATAAACACCAACCCATTGAGTACCGAATTGTAACTATTTCTTGTTATTTTTTTTATTTTATTCAATGTTTTTCAAATAGACTAACTTTTAAAGAAATATAAAACTTTAAAACGGGATAAGATTGCAGTTTTTTATGTCAAAAGCAAGAGGCAAATGTGCAATTTAGAATGTTGTCAGAAAAAAGTATACACATTTTTTACGAAGAATTTTATTTAACAAAAAGAAAAAAACATTTTATTTAACAAAAGGAAAATAAACTTAACATTAATTGATGTGAAATTAATTAAAATGTTAAATTATTAAATTAAGGAAGAAATTTTTAAATAAGAATTAAATCATCCCATGTCCAAAACATGGGATGATTTAATTCATGGTGATAAGGAAAATTACAGGAAAATACTTAAAAATAAAAAATGTACAAAAACTTTAAAATAATAAAATTGTTATACGCGAAAAGCATTTATATTGAATATTTATGTCGTATCTTAATTTCCCAAATATAAAATTTCGTCATCGCTCTAAAAAAAGAAAAAAAATCCGTTAAAAAACGGAAATAGCACTGGTAAGATGTGGTAATAGCACTAGACGCCAGTACTATTTCCGTTTTTTAAAGGAAAATTTTTTCCGTAATTTCCAAAAAATATTTTGATTTTTCACAAAAGTTTTCCGTATTTTTTCCATATTTTCATATTAAAAATTTTGTTTGAAAGACGGAAAACAATAAATAACTACGTTACTTCGCAACGAGAAGCATACATTTTAACTAATTTCAATATCACAAAGTTTCAAAGAACTCCTTTGAATGGATCTTTATAACTAACCTCCCCCCCCCCCCCTCTCCAAAAAAGAAACAGTTTTTTTTTTTTTTTTTTTTTTTTTTTTTTTTTTTTTTTTGTATTGAACATTGAAGTCTAATGAGCCTTATGTAATTTGTCCACTGCTTTGTCCAACATTTAAAATTTTCTTGTCTTAGGCAAAAAGTCTCCTTTGAAGAGCCTTGAAAGATTGAATAGGGTTGTTGAATTTGACGCTACACAGTGGAATTGTGCTTCTCCATGAGATCTCTATTTTCCTGCATTAAAAGAAAATATTAAAATTAAGTTAAATAGCAATAACTGTAATGTTAAAGAGTGATTATGAAATTAAATATTTTGCAGTTTTCGGATTTAAAGTGTTTTACAAGTTTCCCCATGCATAGTTTAAACAAAAAATAAACCAAACACATTTTAATAAAACAAATTTAATAGAACAAATAAGTACACTAAAAATTTTAGCTTTATTAAAGTTATACAACTGAAAATTCAGCCAAACTGTGATTAAAATGGAAAATGAAACCTGATGGATCACACTTATCTGCTTGTTGGTATTCCTGTTGATAAAATCTTAAAATAATTTGCAAATACCCAACCCACTTGGGTTTTCGCAGCTGGCTTTTATTTTTAATGTTAATTTGTATCGAATCCATATTAAATTTAGATTGATTTATTTTTAATACATTTTTAATTATTTTTCTACTAAAAAAGATATAAATTTCTATTTAATTTTTCAAATAAAGAAGTCTTTATAACCGCTAGAAGTCAACTGTTAAGGCATTAGATCTGAAAAAATATATAAATCTTGGAAAAAAGAAAATACTCAAAAATGTGTTTTAAACTTCTATATTTCAGATTTCTTATATTACGCATTCTTAAGAATTATATTTAATTGAATTATGACAAAATGTAACGCATCAAAGCATTCATGGAAACATTCTTACAGATCAGTATCTAAAGATTAAGTTATAGAATGAACAATGTTGAAAGAGAAATTAGGAAGGATTCAGTATTTGAGGCAAGTTTAATGCATAATTATATAAAATTAAACAACAATAAAAATTTTCTAATAAAATTTGTTGAATTAAAATTTTGTAGAGCTCTTTGTTATTTAAAAGTGCATATATACCCTCTTGCATGAATCTATTCATGCATATGCTGAAATAAATTGTGAAATATAATATACCATGAAATATGCATAATTTATAATACTATTTTCAATAGTGAGAAATGGTGCTTTTTATATGTATTATTTTAAATGTTTATAGGGAATAAAACATGACATTTCAATAACTCTTAAAATTAGTTAAGTAATAAAACATGCAACTAAGTAACCATTGTCCTCTCTAATTTCATAAAGCAGTAAAAATGGAAAAACAAGGGTGGAATTAAAGGTCAATGTAAATCAGAAAAAGCACCGTTATGATCATTTTATAATTTAGATGACATACTTGCAATTCTGACTATAAACCACTAACAACTCCATCAATGTGTTATTCTAGTATTAATGTCTTCATTATTGAAAAATTGGGTTATAACTCGATTTCTCATAATGAATCATAATTATAATTCCAATCTTTCATTTTAATAAATAAATTTATTAAACTCAAAGTAAATTAAACATCATTAAAACCAGTTAAAAGATACTTAAAAATGTGTAGCTTATAATTAAAATGCTTCACTGTATAAAAGCCAATTATGGCCAAAAAAGCCTGTTTAAACTAATAAAAGCCACCGGCCTGGCTTTTTTTTTTAAATTTTAGCCGGCTTTTTTTTTTTTTTTTTTTTTTTTTTTTTAAACCTAGGGTTTTTGTAGGCTTTAGTTCTCTATACTGCCACAGTAAGTATGAATATTCATTTGCTTAACAGTATAAAGCACATGTGTATAACAATTTTTTTACAAAATTTAACACGCAAATTAGGAAAAAATGTTCAAAAAGCAATGTGTTTGAATATTTTTCATTATTTTTTATTTCTCTGCAACAATGAAAGTAATTCGACTGCCACTGTTTTGAGGAAATTTCATAAGCTTTAAAATTAAAAATAAATTATAAAGAAAGGAAATATAAAATCGCTAGAATAGACACACCTAACCTATCAACAGCTTTCATTAAAAATATCATTATCAAAATCAGTCTAGTAAAAATCTCAAGGCTGATGGCTAATAAAACTGTCTGGTCTTTTAAATGTATATGTTTATTCATATAAAAATGTAGTACCAGATAGACCGAGCTTTGCTCAGTATTTTTTTAAACTCTTTTATTTAATGTAGTAGGGATTTTGTATGTATGTAAAGATATATTGATATCATAATATACGATAACTGTAAAATTTATATACAAAGGTGTATTTCCGATGACAGTACAGAATTTTAGAATTTCCAGAACTTAATAATTTAATACATTACTTTTCAGACTCACAGTAAGTATTTAGCTTGCATTAAAAAAATAGGGGGAAGGACTTTGAATTAAAAAAAATAAATAAAGACTGTTGAAATGTAAGGAGTTTTTAAGTACTTTTTTAAAGGACCTTATGAACCCTGGAAAACTTTACATGTATTTAAATTATAATTCAATATAAATAAAGCTTATTGCTCCTTATGCACTTATTGATAGATGTGAAAATTTCAATACAAAATTAATTCAACATAAAATCTATTTCAGCAAAACAATAGATATTGGAGATGACGTTATTTTTCGTGAAGTTAACTGAAAGAAACAGAATCACAGAATGATTTTTGAGATCCTTGTAAACTGTTTATATGTGCCCAACTAGACTTTTCACAAGTAGCCCCACATCCCCACTAAAATTAAATTGACAAATCATTAACATTTCTCAATTTTGGAAGAATTTATTTATTAAAATTACTTATTCATAGTATATGTTAGAACATTAAAATTCAAATAAATGAAGAAAAGTTATTTGCCTAGAGTTAAGTTGGAACTGGAACTTTACTTTTGAAATCTATAAACAGTGGTTTTGGCTGCAGAGGACAAACAAAATGTCAAGAACTCAATTTAAAATAATAATAATAATAACAATAATAATAATAAAACACAACTAGTAAAAAATTGTGACGTTCACATCTGCCCCAGTTCCAAGTTTTAAATATATGTGAACAGGAAGTGAATGAAAAAATAAGATTTGACTGTCACATTGGCATACAAACATAATTATTAATTTTAAAAAATAACAATAAAAGTAAAACCACTCGCATTTCTTAGGTTTTTACTAGGACCGGCCTTATTGACGGCAATGTATCACTTATAGGAGCACCTCAGTCAGATTCTGGAGCTGACCATTTCAAATCTGCACAATAAGTAACATTTAGTAGAGCTTGTGGTCGGCCAGGCTTACTTGGTTCATCTGTAAAAAATGCAGTATTATGCATGGTGTTTCAAAAATGTATATACTATTTACTAATAATTTACGGTTAGCTGGTTTCCGTATAAATGGTTCCATACTGTATATATAATGTTAGCAGTAGAACTGACAAGGTATCTATTCCAGCTCAACAAACTTTTCTGACACTTTTGCATATTGATAAAAGAGACATTTCCAGATGTTAAGCTTTTTCATAATAATATATATGTATATATATAATATCAGAAGGTAATAATTTAGAATTCTGCCCTAAATCATACCACTTAGCAAGAACACTCGTAGATTTAGTAGTCATGTGGCACAAGAACGTAATTTAATTCCTTAAGCATGTTTTACGCTTAAATTAGATGTGATGAACATTTTTAATCACATTTATTCATATTCCACATCACAGTAAAACAAGTCCATTCATGCTCGTTTAAACTTCATATCGACGTAAGATGCAGCCATTACAAGTAAAAGATGTTAATCAATATAGAACTGTACCAGATAAAAAATTCTACACCAGCTGAAGAGGGTTTTATTAGCAGAAAAAAATGTAGAATAATCTGAAGGGAATGTAACGAGGTTATAATTGAACATGCACCACAATACAGGATTTTATGGCTGAGTTCTAAATTGCCAGTTAATTATTCAGAAAATATAACTTTAACCAATGCAAAATCTTACTCCATGGGGTAAAAACACATCAGTGGAATAAATTAGGAAAACCGTCAACTGAAGTCACTAGAAGGAAATTGTGGTTAATTGAACGATTTTTTAGAACGTAAGTAAAAAGATATTATGCAACAGATAAAACAATAAATTTAAGCAATGAGATTACGAGGGATGAAAAATACATTTTACAGTGCTGTTTATTAAAAACTTAGATAAAACTAACCCCTTTTTTCTAACATTAAAATTCAAATAATTTTCTTTTCTAAACAGGTAATTGTTAGAAAATTGTTAGTTTTCTAAATATAAAATTCTATTATGCACTCTTTAACCCATTGAGTGACAATCCCCCCTCCCTTTCTCCTACAGAATATAAACCAAACTTCCTTTGCAGTTACGCAAAATTTTCGGTGTAATAAAATTGCAAATTATAATTTTCTAAAAAGAATGCAGTACATAAACAAAAACTTTACAATTATTAATTATGTATATTTTATTTCAACTAAGGATTAATGCAATTTTTTATATGTATTTTTTCAAATAAAATAAAACTTTGAGGTTTGTGTTTGGTATTTTTCAGAAACAGGAAAATTTACATTTACATGACAAACAGAGGGGAAAAAGTTACTGGTCTTGCGGACAACTAAGTTTAAGTTAGTGGTTCGATTAGGTTTTTGGTGGTCTCATACCAGCAGTCCACCAAGGATTTTGAACGCTGTATACAGTTGCAGGGGGAAAAAAGAAGTAAACACTCCTTACTAACTCTGCAGTAAGAATCGTAAAAGAAAATTACTTGTACTAAACAATAGTAAATTAACTATTTTTAAATAATGTACATACATTTTTTAGGAGTCCAACCTACAAATCAAAACCAGTCCAAAATTTGATTTTTAATGGCAACAGCCAATTTTCGCAAGATATAATCTTGATTCAAACTAATGCTAGAAACGAAATGCCATGCCATTTGGATAATAAGTTTTTGAATCAAACAAAATTTAGAGCTTTTAATGTTAATTTATATTTTCATATTGCTATCAGGGGTGAGATTGACAAAAAAGTAAAAAATCTGCGAATGACACTTGAGTAATAATACTTATGAATTACAAGCGGAATAGGTATTATAATTGCTAGCTATTAAAACTTATACTACATACAATTTAGCTTTAAGCAAATTAAAAAGGAACTGTTAGAAAGAATTGGGTAGAAATTATTTACTTACTGCTGTGAAAAGTCTATTTTACCAAGATAGAGAACCTTGATGAAACCACTGGCATGAATATTTTTAATTGTAATTTTTAAAATTGTAGATACTTTTCTTGAAACAGCAAATGAAAATAATTGCAACCACATTAAGTATATGATAGAACAATGTTCCAACTCTTTTTTTTTTTTAACAAAAATAAGTTTTTAATGAATTAAATTGATCATAATTGATTGTTAAAGGTGCAGCAAGCCAACCAATAAGAATGCAGATTTAATGAAAAATAATAGAAATTAATATTTTTTAAAGTGTTATTTAAAAGACAAATTAGTAATGCTATGGAAAGATTAAAAATTCAGAACATTAAAAGGAATTCAGAAAAAATGGACTATTATATCCAAGTTTTTAATGAATTAAATTGATCATAATTGATTGTTAAAGGTGCAGCAAGCCAATCAATAAGAATGCAGATTTAATGAAAAATAATAGAAATTAATATTTTTTAAAGTGTTATTTAAAAGACAAATTAGTAATGCTATGGAAAGATTAAAAATTCAGAACATTAAAAGGAATTCAGAAAAAATGGACTATTATATCCAAGTACAAAAATAAAAATAAAAAACTAAGAAAAAATGGGACTATTATATCAAAATACAAAAACAAAAGTAAAAAACTAATGAAAAAATATAAAATTTTCCCAAAAAATTAAATTGGTGAAATTTCTTTAAAAATAGAAGAAAAGTCTGAAATTCAGATTAAAGTCTGAAGAATCTCATCACTGTGCTATAATTATCTCCTGAAATTATAATTGTGAATTTTTTTGTGAGGTTATAGTACTAATATATCAGAACATAAATGTATTATTGAAAAAAATATGATATTAATTGCACAACTTAAAATTTAATTGATTAATTTATATTTATTATGTTCTGCTTTATGGAACGTATAAAAGAACGTTTAAAATAAAAGAAAGAACGTAAACAAAGCTTAAAACTAAATTCAGTGCCTCGTGATCATAGATAAACTTGAATATGTCCTACATTTACGTACTGTGCAAATTATCAAAAGAGATCATGATATTGCTAAGGGGCAGTGCATTCTAACATTATCAATTTAGGAGAAGGTAATGATATCACAAGACATTTCTAAAAGGAAGGGGATTTGCTTTTTTATAGTTATTTTTGATTTACGATCATTAAAAGTTCCGAGAATTCGGACAACAATAATCATCTATCTTGCTAAGCTAATGAAACCGACGCCGAAAAAAAATAAATGAGTCAATAAAATGAAGAAACCGTTAACACTTCGTTACAGAACCTTAATACAGGGATCCTGGTAAAAATATTTCCAGCGTAAAATTATTTTCACTCTAACTACTCAGTTTTCTAAATCAAAGGTCCCTGATTCGGTACTCAATAAAACTAAGTTGTTTATTTATTTAGTTATTTACTTATTTTTATTTATTTTACAATTTTAAAAATTTTTAATTAATTATTTTTAACTTTAAAACAACTGAATTATTTGAGAAAAAATTGCTCATAAACAAATCGAATAATAATAATTAAAATGAAAAACAACATTTTACATATTAAAATCGATTTAATTTTTTTTTTCAATTTTAAGAGTTTTTTCATATTATTTGTGCCTTTGCTAAAGCTCCCCCTTCCCGAAAAAAAATCTATCTGAAGATATAAAATGCTACTAACTTGGCCGTACAAAAAGTCTGTCATGAAACAATAATTCGAATGCAGGGTCTCCATTAAAAGTAAAATACAATAAAATCAACTTTGTAGGAAACACAAACAACCATTGATAAAAACTTTTTTATTCAGGATCTTTAAATTTCACAATGCTTAATTTCATATTTTAAGGAGGGGGAAAAGACTGAAACCTGTTTTTTCTCAGTTTTTTGTATGATTCGGTTATAGACAAGTTTTACTCTTTTAGAAAATAAGTTTGCTGGATAATGCCTTTTCAAAAATCAGTAGTATTTGATTGCTATTTTATAATTTTTTTGTCAGTATTACAGTTTATGATACAGCTGTAATTACTTTTTCATCTAAAGAAGATAAATACAAATTTTAAAATATTGAAAAAATATTTAAAGTTTAATTGAATTCATCAATTAATTTTAAATAAAAGACTTTAAAGTGTTAAACAAATATCAATTCAAAACTTTAGCCAGAGACTGTGCACAACTTTCGAACTTAAAAAGAGTTGGGCTTGGTAACTTACACACTCTCTGCCCACATTCCCCCCGCATCTCTGTACAGAACTACAACACAAATTTCAGGTTCATTTAAAAATATTATTATGGCCTCGGGAAACGACTGGCGGTACAGCTAGTTATAAATAATTAAAAAAAAAAAACAGTTGCACTCTTTAAGCTTTCTGATTCGAATTAAATAAATGCGGTGGAAAGTCACTCAAATGTTATTTAGAATACATTTTTGTCAAGAGAAAGTATTGTATCATTCGTAAAGTAAGATTGCAATAAACTAAAAAACATTTAATCGATGAGTAAAAACGAAATAAAACGGAAATTTACCGGATATTATAACAGACGATTTTCTTCATATAGTATTTTTATTTCAATTTTTATCAATTTTAATAGAAAATAGGGCATTTCTGTTGAAACTATACAAAATTCGAATTTAAAAACTATAAAAATGTTAATGGGTCGAAAATAAATTGAGATACAATTTTCAAACAAATTGCATTTAAAAGTATATGATTTTCTCTATACGACAATATGAAAATTGAAAATGTTCGATGTTTAAAAGTATAAAATTTGCAACACCGAAAATTTCAGAACTGAATTGCATAAGAAAACATTGCCATTCGCAAAATGAAGTATGCGTTACTCATAGATACGTTTGGCCTTTATAATGTAAATAGATAGATAGATCTTCATACATTTATATCCTACTTACACCGATTAACTCATACAAAAGATATAAATGAATATTTTAAGAATGCAGAAACCAAATGCAAGAAATACGAAATAAGAATTTAAAGTAAACACTTACCATTTAAAATTCAGAAACATCTACTAAGAAACGAGAAGAAAACTATTAAGAAGTAATTACTAGCAAAAGTCCCAAGATTACACGACTTATTTACTTATTTATTTATTACTTCCATAAACAATTATTTAACACTAGAGAAAACACAAACTAATTAGAATTATTTCAAACTGTGATTAAATTTAATTATTTTACTTTCAAATTTAATGATAGATTGCTACATAAAATTCTTTTGAAAAGATTACATACGCAGTATTTTGATTTTTATTGTTCTATTGAGAAATGAATGTGGGAGTTTTACAAATGAATATATGATAGAAATACTTCTGTCTTTGTTAATTAAATTATGTTAAAGCACGGGAGAATAGAAATTACCCTATTTTTAAGATTCAGCGGTAAAATTCTAATCAAATTATGTCATTTTAACGCCCTGCACTTTAAAAGAACAATGTAAAACTCTACAATCGAGACTGTGAAATCGTTTTGTTTAAAAATATTGTATTTTCGAATTGAACTAAATTGTAATGTACAATTTGAAAATTGCTTATTCATAAGTACAACAGCAGTAACATTGTAATCTAACATTGTTACTATTATTATAAAAATAGAACTGTTCCTCTTGCGATAACATAGAGTATATTCCTTTAAATATGGTTTCTATTTATTCGATCATCCAGAATAAAAACGATGCGTTTCGTTCTGATTAATTCAATACAAGTAAAATTCAGCAATTACTTACAATTATTAAATGACTCTTAATTACACTTATAATATGGAAAATGTGTGCAATATACACATTTTAGGTAGCTTTCATTACAGAAAGTAAAAAGCTATAAGTTGCAGCCGTCCGGAGGAAAGCACTTCCAGAAAATTTTGTATATTTTCACCGATCATGACCCCCAGGTCCCAAAACCACCCTACGTTCAAATGTTGACATATATATATATATATATATATATATATATATATATATATATATATATAACAAAACCAAAAGAAATTCCATATCCCCAAAATACATGGAAGTCTTCATCAGGGAGGCCCCTCCATGTAGGGGTAAATAAAGAGAAGTTTCTGAAAGGATGTAGGCTCATAAGCTAAATTACATCCTTAGCCCCCAACTTCTCAGATTTCAGAAATCAAACTCAAACCTTCAAAAATATTATAAATATATACAAAAATTTTTTTAAAAATACCAAAAGACAAGACCAAAAATTACACAAACAAAAAAGGAAAATTACCTACAAAACTAAATATAAAAAATAAAATTGTAAAATACAAACCCCCAGGAATACAAAACCCTCTTCAGCTAGTGGGGCCATTCACTAGCGCTTCAATCTCGCCCTAAATTGAAATCAAGCATCCGTAAGTAAAGAAACACTGAGACTCAGAAACTTTCAGTTAACATATAAGATGGATAACAGTTAACCATTAAAATCTTTTTTAAACCTCTCATAGCCAATTCTAGATCTGTTTTGTTATTGCAAATCCAAAGTTTTTCAAGTGCGTTCTCTAATCTATTTTTATATTTTTACGAAAAAAATTTAAATAATATTTCCTTCTTTAGATATGCAGACGATCTTATAGTATTTAACTGCAATAATTTTGAGGAAATAAGCCTTAACATTTACCCTAAAGAGCTCGTCCTGAACCGAACCGATGATGGTGAACAAATTACTTTCTTAGATCTTAAAATTAAGAAAAACAAGGAAAAATGGTTGATTGGACTTTATGATAAAAGGAAAGATTTTAATTTTGAAGTTAATAGCCTCACTTACTGGTTTTCATGTATTAGCAATAAAGTTTTAAAAAATATTATGTATTCACAAGTTAATAGGATCCGCTGGATTTGCAATAACAAAACAGATCTAGAATTGGCTATGAGTGGTTTAAAAAAGATTTTAATGGTTAACTGTTATCCATCTTATATGTTAACTGAAAGTTTCTGAGTCTCAGTGTTTCTTTACTTACGGATGCTTGATTTCAATTTAGGGCGAGATTGAAGCGCTAGTGAATGGCCCCACTAGCTGAAGAGGGTTTTGTATTCCTGGGGGTTTGTATTTTACAATTTTATTTTTTATATTTAGTTTTGTAGGTAATTTTCCTTTTTTGTTTGTGTAATTTTTGGTCTTGTCTTTTGGTATTTTTAAAAAAAATTTTGTATATATTTATAATATTTTTGAAGGTTTGAGTTTGATTTCTGAAATCTGAGAAGTTGGGGGCTAAGGATGTAATTTAGCTTATGAGCCTACATCCTTTCAGAAACTTCTCTTTATTTACCCCTACATGGAGGGGCCTCCCTGATGAAGACTTCCATGTATTTTGGGGATATGGAATTTCTTTTGGTTTTGTTATATACATTTTTTACATTTCTTTTTGTAGCATTTTGCGCATTGGTCTGTAAAAAACTGTTTATTAGTTTCTTCATTTTTTAAAAATTAATTGAATGGTTTTAATAAAATTGTGTATATATATATATATATATATATATATATATATATATATATATATATATATATATATACCGGGTGTGCCAAAAATGACTGATGGATTTTAAAATTCAAAAACTTGCAAACGGTGACATATATTTAAAAAATTTTTGCAGGAGGGTTATGTATAATGTCAGAAAGTTTTTTACCGTATTTTTTTTATTTTAGTTTGCATCTCAAACAATAGGTGGCGCTGACGGCGATTGAAGGCCAGGTGATCAGTGCTGAGTAAAGCGTCGACCTGGCGTTCAATCGCCGTCAGCGCCACCTATTGTTTGAGATGCGAACTAAAATAAAAAATTACGGTAAAAAAACTCCTGACATTATACATAACATTCCTGCAAAAATTTTTAAATAGCTCTCACCGTTTGCAAGTTATTGAATTTTAAAATCCATCAGTCATTTTTTGGACACCCGGTATAACCATATATATACCCAACAAACACTCGACTTACGGCCATAAGCCGTATTCGTGAGTTAAGGCCATTTGTAGCCAAACATTACTGTACCGTAAGTGAGGCGCCACTTCTTGCGGCAGCAGTTGCCGAACCCTACACGTTTCGGCAGGGAGAAAACGGTTGCGTTGATTTTACCCGTCATCACTGAGGGGCAGTTTGGGCAAGCTTGAAACGGCCCCTCATGATTTAAAAAGTACAGGCCAAGTATTACCCAACCCGAATATTAAATTAATGAGAGGAAATGTATTTTTTTTCTTCATTTCTTTTAAAGTAAGCTTAATTATTTTAAATGTGGCATTTATTAAAAATGTAAATACATTATAAGATTTATATCTAGGACAGTATAGATCATTAATTTATTTTTTTTTCGTTTAAAACTATTTACACACACACACATATATATGTGACATATATAAGTTAGGGGGGCAGAAACATCATCGCCAGGTTTTCCTTTCTCCGCACAGAAGTCATGACCAGAGAGAAAAAACAAAATAAATAAATGTAGAAGGTCAAAATAAACACTCCTTGGCTGCTGCAAGTTCATTTTATTAAACGGTAGCGATAATATAGGGAAAAGCTCCTGTTGCAGACGATATTTTACCGAGACATCCAAAAAATATTCCATCCTTTACTACATCAAACCGTACTCATGCAAGAGCGCACCCAAGAATATTTCTTCTCTTCCCCCTTACCACCTCTCGAGCTTCCTCTTTTAAATCTAAAAAGAAAAATTCTAGAACTTTCTGTAACCTCAAACCATCATTCTTTTATGTAAACAGAATTCTTGTCCAGCTACGAGACTATTTTCCACAGACGATAATTTTATTTAAAAAAATATTATTTAACAAATTTATAATCGACTCAGAATTTCTTAGGCAGACGATTTTTATAGATGATTAATTTTAAGAGAAAAAGAAAAGAAATGAATTTATTGATATGCACACTATCAAAGGTTGACGGAGGAAAAATAAATAAATAGATAAAATAAAATAATGATATTTTTTGAAAGGTATGGTTTTGGAATAAATTTAAAAGACTTTCTTAAAAAGGGTTGATAAAAACATAGAAGGAATGAGTTTTATTTGGAATATTAAGAAATAAAGTTTAATTAAGAATATTTTTAATTTAGAGCCATTTTTTTAAATTTACGCATACTGGAATAATGTTTTTCTAAAGAGGAAGAGAAAATTATAATATCATCAAAATAGTGGCACGCAAGGTCGATTTTATATTTATTAAGGATCCTTCTAATGGTTCTATTTAATATGGGAGGGCCAGTTTTTATGCCAAAAGGGAGCACGAGCCACTCAAAAAGTTCAAAATTGGTTACAAATGTTGTATCAAAATAAGTTAACCACGAAATGTTCATTCCAGAACTCGGATCAAACGGTACGAATTTAGGATCTTCCATAATATTTTTATTTTTACTCATTAGAATAAATGAAGCACTTCTATTTTCTTTATTGAATCCTGATCGTAAAATGATTCGGAATAAATTTCAAAGTTAATAATTTCTATCAACTACATATTTTTTCAAAATTACTATAGCAGATCCATAACATAAAATAAATAATAAATAAATAAATAAATTAGTAACTTAATAAATTAACTTCAAATTACTCTCATCAATAAAATAATAAATAAATAAATAAATACATAATAAATATTTTTCCTCAATCATAAAAAGAATAGAAATATTAATCAAACATTTAATAAAATAACTTACAGTTTCTCGAAAAATCTTCAATGAAATTCAATCGTCTTTAAATCCCTCATCAAATATTTCTCGCATACTCACCACTTTGAAGTCATTAATTTTCAAAATTTTGTCACTATGACCATGAATATTGAATCAAAAATTATGCATACAGATCGACATCAAGCGTCAGGAAATCCACAATCAGACTCGAAGCAAGTTCTAATTCTTTCAGATTCGCATCTTTTCAATCATAGTTGTGAAGTTCTTTAAAAAGAACATTTCTTTTACTTTAATTAAGTAAGAAATTATATATATATATATATATATATATATATATCAGTAAAAATGTAAAAATATTTACATTTAAGAGATGTAAAATAATATATTCCCAAACTATACTTCGATATCTTTGCATAGATATATTTTTATGGTCACGCTAGAAACAATGAATGCATTAATTTTCAATTTATCTAGATTTTAATGGCTGAAATAAACAAAATACAAATTCATAGGAAGTGCACCAGACTCGGAACAACACAAAATATTTAATTACAATAAGATGCATTCATTTATTGAGCTTTCATATTATAAAAAAAAGTATGCTGGAAAATTAATGAGAGGCGTGAATTTTTTTATATTTTTCAAGTTTCATTAAAAAAATATTTGTTATGAACAAATGAAAACAATATTGCATTCTTTGTTTCAACAAGCCCATGTTGTTGAATATAAGGGGATAGAAAAAGTGGAAAATAAACAGTTTTATAACAAAAATTTTTAATTCTATTTAAAATATATTTTCCTCTAAAATAAAATTCTTCGAAAATAAATTTAATGTTTTGAATTCAGTGTAAAGTAAAAAAATAAATAAAAATGTTTTTATCAAATTCCTTACAATTTATGTATGTTTGTTTTATTATTATTATTAAATTATTAATAAAAAACACAGATGTCATACCTGTCCTTAAAGAAGCAAAATCCGGAATTTTATTTGAAAGCATTAGTATTTTGCACGATTTATTATCTATTTTATAATATATAAATAAAAATTCCCTATTTTAATTAAAAGATTTTTTTATGGGGGAAAAAATTGGATATTTCCGGAATATAAATTTATAAAATAGAAAGAAAAGAGCAAATATAATATTTTTGTTGCATTGGTGATAAGTGATGAACATGATGAATTATTGGATAAAAGCTTTAAACAATTGTTTTAAACTTTCATTTATGATTTATCACATTAATAAGAATGTGTAAAAAGAAAAAAAAAGGAAAAAAGAAAAAAAGACAGAGACAGATAGTATCAACGAATCTGTTGAGAAAATAAACTTGAAAATTCTTCTGCCTCTTCGCTTTGTTGAAATTTTATTTTTTTTTTTTCTCTTCAAAAAAAAAATACATAATTAAATAAACACAAATACATGTATATAAAGCCAAAAAACTCATATCTGTAACGTCTTTTATAAAAACATCGCACGAAGCATTTTCCCGAAAGCTAAACTCTCGCCAAGGTCACACCAAAGATAAGAGCATTTTTTTAAGAAAACGCTGCTCCCTCAGTTTCGCCTCCCTTCTATTTTGCAAGTCATGCAACTCATTCATTTCATTTGGTTTCGGACTGAACGAACGGGTGGTTGTTTATATTTACAGGATTTTACAAGTAACGCGTGTAGCATATATGCACAAGAAAATTATTAGTAAGTCTTATAAATTTTTGTTTATTCATTAAAGAATTGTAAATAATTGAATTTAATCTGTGTTTTTTATTTATTTTGATTTTACTTTGTACAATATAGGGTATTTATATATTAGATCAAAGAGTATTCTTAACATTTCCATCTCGGCAAATGTAAAATAATATTTATGTTAAATAACATGATTTGCTGATGCTCTGTTACATCAAAATTTTGTTTAAATTAGTAAATACTGGAGCTTTTTTTCAAAGTAATTGATTACAAAGCGAAAACTTGGGTAATTTAATTTAAATAAAGTTTATTCTTATAGATGAAAGATACTTTATTTTTCATTCTATTTCTTCAAATATTGTAAAATTCAATTCAAATAATTAAAATATTGTAAAATTTAATTCAAAAGATAATTATTTAATGATTTTTTTTCATTTTGCTGAAGTGTGTCTACATTATTTCGAAATGTTATATTTGTATCATTTGAGATTCTTTAAGATAGTTTGCTTCAATGGATTTTTTTTTAAGAGAGAGAAAGAGCTTGAGTAAAAGTTGTTTTCTTTTTCTAAGCGAGAAATTTGATAGCAAATTTGATTAAAGTTATTGAATAAAAATTAATAAATTTAGAAAATGAGAATAAAAATTTGAATACAGTTTAGAAAAGCATTTAAAATATCAATGATATTAGAAATTACTATTTTAGGAAAACTTAAAATAATTTGTATATATATATATTTATCTTTGACTGATAGGCTGTGCTCTATAACTTTATATCTTAAAAAAATAATTCTATGTCAAATAGAATTTTAATGTATTAGAATAACGGTGGATCACGTAATATAAAGTAAATATTATCTCACAGTTGCCAAAATGAAAGCTTTAAATTTCTTACAAAATAAAATCATTATACATAAAAAATGAATTGTGATAAAATAACTAAATAATTCTTTAATGAATAAGCATAAAATACTGGTAAAAGACTTACAAATAAATACATAGAAACAATAAACAAAAGTATATCATGAACACATTTTAAATTAAAACATACATTTTATATTCATTTTATAGACAATATATTATATCATATTAAGCTTGCATTATTTGGGTAAAAATTATTATTATTATTATTATTATTATTATTATTATTATTATTATTATTATTATTATTATTATTATTATTATTATTATTGTAAAAAAAGTACTTGTTGGAAGCTTATCAAAAAGATAAAAAGTTTTTGCGGGACAAAAAGCATCAATGCTCATTTACATACACTTTTTAGGAAAACTATAAGTTCATTTACCTTAAACTTTAAAATTTTATTCAAAAACACTATACATGATACAGTGTTTTAATAAATTAATTTATTTTTTCAATAATATACTTTTAAAATTATCATGCCATGTAAATATTTAAAAGGGCATTGCGTATGAACTTTAAAAATATATAATTAAAAAAATAATTCATTTGTCATACATTATATTTTGGATATTTTTTATAAAGTTCATAATGAGTGGAATTGCAGATTTTATTTATTTATTTTAAGTGTAACTGAGTGAACATTAGTATTTCTTTTTCCACACAAAAACATTTTATCATTTAATTAACCTTCTAAAAGTTATTTTCTTTTGTAGAATAAATTTTGGTTTATGCCTAAATAACCTTTAGGGTATGTCAGTGGCTAGCTTTAGGCTGTTTCACATCATTAATTAACCTTAAAAGGTATTTTTATGGGCAGCTTTGGGCTAAATTCTATGTTTAGCAAACACAAAAGGCAAGGAGATGGCGAGCTTCCGTCTGGCTTTTATTTTTTAATGGCCTTTAAAAGAATGAATGCGGCCAGTTTAATGCTATACAACATTTCTGTAAAAAGTTTGTGGCGTGATTGTGGGCTTCTGCATTTACTTCTGACCAATTAGTTTGTGGCCTTAATGCGGCCGACGTGACACATTTTTTACGAAGCCATTACGGCCAATGTTAGTGGGCACCAATCGGACATTTGAAGCCAAGGCTAACGAAACGGAAGCGGCCCATTAGTTGAGTGTTTGTTGGGTATATATATCTGATTTTTGTCATGCTGTAACTTACGTATTTATGAGACGATTTGAATGATACTTGGTATGTACATAGTACATACAAATTTCTCGACCGAGTTCGTTGTCCAGCATCCTCCGCCATCTTGTTTCAAAATGGCGGTCATTTAAAAAATTTTTAAAAATTTTTAAAAATTTAAAATTTAAAATTAAATTCGAAAAAATTAAAAGTTGAAAAATATTTTCCTTTCGTGTGTTAGAACTTAAAACAACGATTGCAGAACACTTTTTATTTTGTCTATATCTTAAAAAATGATTGCGTGATGCTAAATGATGATATAGCACTTTGAATTTTTCTTATGGCCGACATTTTGAAACTATCTGATTTTTGTCACTTGATAATACGCGTATTTATGAATCGATTGAATGTAACTTGGTATGTAAATAGTACATAATGAGGCCTCGACCAAGTTCGTTAGCCAGTTCCATCCGCCATCTTGTTTCAAAATGGCGGCCATTTAGTTTTTTTTTATTAAAAATTTAAAATTAGGTACAAAAAAGTGAGAAATTGAAATTTTTTTCTTTTATGCATTTGAGCTTGATACAAAGATTCCAGAGCATTTTTTGTTTTGTCTGTATCTTTAAAAGGGGTGAGTTATAGCACTTTTAATTTCTAGTGTTGCTCACATTTTGAAATGATCTGATTTTCGTCACGTGATAATACGCGTATTTATAAACCGATTTGAATGAAACTTTGTGCGTACATAGCACATACCGATGTCTGGACCGAGTTCATTGGCCAATTCAGTCCGCCATTTGTTTCAAAATGACGGAATATTAAAACTAGTCGTTGGGGGCCACCGTAATACTTACCCATCATGGATATGTATATGAAAATAAAACATGTGAAAACTATTTATACAATGCATAGCAATTCATAAACAAAATTTAAATATTGTTAATATGCATAGTAATGCCATATTAAAGAACTGCTGATGTACCAATTTCGACAAATTATATAAAACGCCAAACTACTCAAGTAGTACCGAACTGCGTAAAAGAAACATCCTTATAACTCCAAAAATAATAATTCTATTATCTAACAATTATCTGTGTCGGATTAAGCGTCTCATTTCCAATTAAAACATACCTCTGCATTGAAATTTGAATGAAATACAGGGTCATGAAAAATCGAAGAATGTGGAAAACAGGATTACAAATATCTCGGCAACTAATAATTCGATCGACTTCGTTCTATATGCAAAATGTGTGTTATTTTATTGCCTTTTACGTCCATTCCTTAAAACAAAAAAATTCGAAAATTTTTATATACCTTTCATCAGAACGAATTTTTCAAGGTTCCGAAAAAAATAGTTCCGGATAATCGAGGTTGCTGATATTAAATAGGGTTCGTCCCATTCTTACATACTAACTACATACAAAATTTCAAGTCTCTATCTCAATTTGTTCGGGAGATAGAGCGTTTACAGACAAACAGACAGACAGACAGACAGACGGACGGCAAAATTTTTTTTCTAAAAATATGTTTTTCGGAATCTCCACTATCTAAAACGTGTAAATCCGTCAAAAAAATTTTTTCGATTTTCAAAACGATTGCAAGACTTACCCTATACTATGTATGATGGGTAAGTAAAAATTTTAAAAAATTTAAATTTTAAAATTAGGTGCAAAAAAGTGAGAAATTGAAAAAGATTTTTCTTTTGTGTGTTTTACCTTGATACAAAGATTCCACTTTCAATTTCCAGGGTGGATGACATTTTGAAACGGTCTGAAATTTGTCACGCGATATTACGCATCTGTATAAACTGATTTGGATATAACTCCGTCTGTACATAGTACATACCAATGTCATGACCGAGTTCACAGGCCAACTTCATCCGTCATCTTGTTTCAAAATGGCGGCGATTTAAATTTGTCAAAAATCTTTTAAATGTATATTGATTTACAAACGAAAAATTAGAAATTTAAAAAATGTTTTTTCTAAAGTATTTATCCTCGTAGTGAATTCCGGAACATTTTTTGTTTTGTCTTTACCTTAAAAAACGCCTTTGATATAGCAGTTTGAATTTCTAATGTGGGAGACATTTTTTTTAAAAATCAGTTTGACCGCGACAGCACTCATATATATTAATCGTTTTCGATATGAGTGTGCATGTGCAGATGAATTAAAATTTCGACCAAACTCATTGCTTTCTTTTATCCATCATGTTTTAAAATGGCATACACTTCATGACATCGTAGAATTTGACAACTTTCTAAGTCGCTTAAAATAAAACCAAGTTGAATAAAAGATGACTAATTTCTAAAAATTCCTATTAATATTCAGTATTGACGAAAACTAGTATTCAATCTTATATAATCGGGCTCCAATAATTGGAATTTCGTATGTTTGAATAATATAACTTAATTTAAAATAAATAAATAAGTATGTGAAAGGTACCTCTTCCTCCCGGCTCTGCCGGAAGGACTTTTTATATATCTACCCTATATATATAAAATCGTAATGAAACGAAACTTCGACTTTATGAAACGATTTTAAGAAACGATTGATTAAATGACTGATTGTGTTTTACTGCTATTTCTCTTAAAATATTGAACATTTAATGTTCAAATTAACACCAAAAATCCGTATTGATCAGCGGATTTCAAAAGTGCTGTTGTATTTTTTTTCTAATTTTAATTAGTTTTTGAAACATTATTTTTTTTAATTAAATTACATTTCTGTAGTGAAAATCTGTAATTGAAACAAAATTACTCCATTTTTTTGAAAAAAGGAACAACAAGGAAAAACTATAGGGATGATCAGATTTCCTTTTTTTTTCATCAGTTTCAAATGGATAATTGAAATTATCTTATATTTCAATCGACAGTGAAATAATATTGTGATTTAATTATGTTTTTCAGGAAAATAAAAGAAAAAAATATAAAACAGATTTTTTTTGTCGAGAAAAGTGAAATTATTAAATTAAGAAAGAAATTTTTAAATAAGAATAAATCACCCCATATCAAAAGCATAAAAAAAATTGCATGGAAATACGTAAAAATAAAAAATGTGCAAAAACTTTAAAATAATAAAATTATTATACGCGAAAAGCATTTAAATTGGATAATTATGTCATATCTTAATTTTCCCGTAATTTCCAAAAAATATTCCGATTTTTCACAAAAGTTTTCCGTATTTTTTCACATTTTCATATTAAAAATTTTTGTTTGAAAGACGGAAAAAAATAAATAACCACATTACTTCACAACGAGAAACATACATTTTAACAAATTTCAATATCACTAATTTATTTAAACAACAGTAGTGAATCAACATTTACTTTAGGCAGGATTCCAACCAGGGAACTTTCCTCTTCCAGGCGTGCTCCATATCCGTTACACCAAGGGTACTCGGGCATCGTAGCCGAATTTATTTACTTATTCTAGATCCTTTTTATGAAGTAAGGCTAAGATGTTGAAAATGAGGCTATTTTCGTGGCTATAGTATTTCTCAATGGAATACACAATTGAAAAGTTTCCATATTTTTCTTTTTAATATATTTTATTATGTTTAGTTTTTTATTTTCATGCTTTATAAAAGAAAAATTTTAGTCTTTAAAAATATTACATGCATGAAAAAAATATATTATAAATAATAATTGCTTCTTTTTAGTTAGATTTTTATAATTTATTGTAATTTTAATTTATATATATATATATATATATATATATATATATATATATACAGGGTGTATCTAAACTATTGGGCAAAACTTTAAGGGGCGATAGTACACATCAAGACAAACAACATTAACTGAGGAAACTGAGGGTCCTAAACGTATTCCAAAAGAGATAGCCGCCTTTAAAGTTTAAAGTCCAAAATTTCAAATAAACATAAAAAATGGAAAAATTGGCCAATTGATTTGCGGTTTTCACTAAAATTATTGTTTATGTCAGAATTTTATTGAAAGTAAATTATAAAGATAAATTTTAAAAAATGCTGATAGAGGGCGCTTTAGACTTCTGAGTAAAGAACAACTATTTTTTGCTGTTATTTTTTGCATCTCATTAAATGTCTTCGGAAGCTTAGATATAAACTTAAATTTTGAGATTAAAATCTGAATAGTTGGGCGTAGTTAAGTAGAGCAACCTGAACTGTGTTCAGAGGTTCAAATTTCAAATGATTATAAAAAACGGAAAAATTGGTCGATTCTTTTGCGGTATTTTTTTAAACTAATCTTTAAATCAGTATTTTCTTCAAAATGAATTATAAAGATAAATTTTAAAAAATGCCGATAGAAGGCGCATTAGACTTTGGAGTAGCGAACAACCATTTTTTACGGTTATTTTTTGCATCTCATTAAATTTTTTTAGAAGCTTAGACATAAACTTAAATTTTGAGATCAAAATCTGAATCGTTGGGAGTGGTTAATTAGCGCAAACTGAACTGTGTTCCAGGGGTAGGGGGATGTTCAAATTTTGAATGATTAGAAAAACTGCAAAATAGGTCGATTCGTTTACGGTTTTCGCTAAAACTATTCTTTATAACGATTAATAATAGTTACTCCAAAGTCTAAGGCGCCCTCTATCGGCATTTTTTAAAATTTATCCTTAAAATTTATTTTTATGAAAATACTCATTTAAAGAGTAGTTTTAGCGAAAACCGAAAACGAATCGACTAATTTTTCCGTTTTTTATAATCATTTGAAATTTGAATCTCTGAACACAGTTCCGTTTGCGCTACTTAACCACCACCAAATATTCAGATTTTGATCTTAAAATTTAAGTTTAAGCGTAAGCTTCCGAAAACTTTTAATGAGATATGCATAAAATAACGGCAAAAAATAGTTGTTCGTCACTGCAAAGTCTATCGGCATTTTTAAATGTTTATCTTTTAATTTAGTTTCAAGAAAATACTGATATAAAGGATACTTTTTATGAAAACCGCAAATCAATCGACTAATTTTTCCGATTTTTATGTTTATTTGAAATTTTGTACCCTAATCTTTAATGGCGCCTATCTCCTTCGGAAAATGTTTGGAACCCTTAATTTTTCATTTAATATTCTTTGTCTTGATGTGTACTATCACCCCTTAAAGTTTTGCTCAACAGTTTAGATACACCCCGTATATATATTCATTTTTTCCAAAAATACCAATATTCTTTTCCAACAACCACACACTTTCAAATTATATGTCTGATGGACTACTGTAAACTCAAATAAAGTGTTACTACATGGTATTTAAATAATTTCCCTTTATTCCCTATTATAAGATTCCAAGTTTGATAAACACCACTTTTATAATAATTTCATTATTGTGTTTTGGATAATTTGAATTATTAAGTTTTACTTGTGAATCTGTTAAAGTGAATCGACACTAAATAATATAAAAATTAAATATAGATTTTTTCATATTTAAACACTTTTTAGAGATTTAAATAATAATAATAGTAATAACAAGTCAAATACTATTTTAAAATCACAATGAAAAGTCAAGTGTAACACTTTATTTTCAACTGTTTCAAACGCACAAGAAGAATAAAAAAGATTTAATTTATTAAAAATCATAAAAAATTAAAAACTCTTTTATAGCTTTTATTTGAAAAAAAAAAAAAGAAACAAAAAAAGAAACAAAAAAAGAAAAGAAACAAAAAGAAAAAAGAAAGAAAGAAAATACTATAGTATTTTGTGCAAATGTTCACAGATGGCGCCACCTGAATATTTGTGATATTATTTTACATTACTTGAAACCCTGTTCTAATATAACGTAATCAACTTTTTGATAATTTTGGATTTCCTCCGCCCCTTTCAATATCTTACGTTATCATCACCTCCCCTCCTCCGGTAAGTATATCGTGATAAATGTGCATTTTTTTTTCTCTTTTTAGAATTATGTTCTTTTGTTTGGAATAATATACAAAACAGATTAAATTTATTTTTCGCATACTTTAAGATTTAAAATAAGAGAAGTCAATAAAATATCGCTTTATTTAAATAAAATTTAAAAAATAGTTACTATATAAAAGTATTTTATAATAGCTTTTTGTTACATAATGAATTCAACAGTAATAAAGTCTTGTTAAACTTGCCCCTCCCCCCGAATGAAGAAAGGTAAGCGATAGGGGGTCAGTAGAAATTTTTATCAACAAAACATGTGGACAACATTCTTTCTCTTTTATTTATTAGTAAACACAAGCTTCATTTCAAATATACTTTACATATGGTTTCTTGAACAGTGATTACATATGCAGACACATATGAAGATGAATATAAATGTCAAGTATAGGGGTATACCATACTTTTTAAAAATTTAATAATTTTATAATAATTTAAGGATTTTAATAATAAATCTGTATTTTCATAAAAAATAGATAACAGTCTGAAAAAAGTTAATATACTATTTTGAACAAAAGACCATGTTACAAATAAAGAAAGACAATTTTGATTGGGTCAAAAATGATGTCGATATGAAAAGACAACCCTCTCCCTCTGACGATATCATGTGCCAACCCCCCCCCTCCCACTTCCCTAATATCATAACGTTATATATGCACAGCCCCATATTTCTGAACAACATTTCATTCAATAACTGCTGTTTTGTAAACAATAACAAAAATATCCCGTAAAATTTAGGCCCATAATGTCAATTAAGGAACGGAAATTGTACTGTGTTTTTAGAAAAATGAAACAATTCCGTAAAAGTTTACGTAATAATTTCTGTATATTCACGGATATTTTTTACAGTGACGTAATAAAAGTGAATGGACCGTATTCCTCCATTCGGTACGAGGCGTTAAAAATTGCTGTTTTACATGTCGTTGGAGAGTATTACTGTGAAGTCAAAATTGGTAAAATGGCAATTTTTATATCCTCGAACTGAAAGGAATAATATTTTCCGTTTCTTTATGGGTTATTAGCTGGAGATAACTATAAATTACTTATATTCTTTTAAATGTAAATAAAATTGTCAGTAATCTTCTGCATGCGGTAAGTACAATAAGCAGTATTTCGTGTAACGTCACAGCTGATAAAAATGCGTTTTTCAGCTTATGCATTCAGCTTGTCTGGCCGTCTGGTCGTCTCTCCGCTCTCTAACTCTCGTAAATATACTCAGATTGCCGTGAAATTTTTGGACGTTATTTAGGTTTACCCCAGCACAAACCCTATTGAAAATGAAGTTTCTACCATGATTAGTTTATTTACAAGGACAGTCAAAAGTTTTTCATTACATTACGGTCTATGGGGGAAAATTGTTGCAAATGAATTTTAACGTTGTTAACGCTTTCCAAAAGTTTAAAAAGTGCTTCTGCATTCTTTAAAAATGAATTCTACTTATGCATTCTGCTTAAGCATTCGGTTTATCTGTCTGTCTGTCAGTCTGGCTGCTATAATTACGCTCGAATTGCCCTGAAATTTTTTTTATGTTATTGACGTTTACGCTAGGACGAACCCTATTGAAAATGAACTTTCTACCATGATTAGTTTGTTTACAGGGGGAGTCAAAAGTTTTCCATTACATTACGGCCTATGGCAAAAAATCGTTTCAAAGGCATTTTAAAGATGTTACACCCTGTCAAACATATCAAAATTTATATGCATTTAACAAGTGCTCTAAAATATGCATTCTATAAAATATGCGATGAAAATATTGCTATTATTCATTTACAGGGCCACACAAATCAGTTCCATTGGATAATGGTAAAGGGGGGAATAGTGTGTGACATGTTTTAAATATATTAAACTGTTTCATGTATAATAAAAGTGATATATATCACTAAGGCTTAATATAAATTATACGATACTGTCATGCATAATATAAAGTACATTGTATTTACAGGGACACACAAAATATTTCAAATAGTATGTTCTTTCCGATGTACTGTATATGTTTCCGATGATGGCTGACGGAAGAATGTAATGCATTTTAATTATGATATACGCTTTTAAGTTTCATTAAATCTTTGTACATTATATGGTGTGTATAAATGTTACAGTTAATATTTAGAGCTACACAAAAGAGCTCGCCAATGTTACTGAGGCTTATTGGGCTGAGGCTTATTGGTACTGAGGCTTGTTATTATTACTTAAAGGTGATTCTTAAATTAGGTATGCATTTTTACGCTGAACTGCATTTAATTTACAAAGAAATGTTTGCAGAATATAGATAAAATCATATACAGGGCCGCGCAAAGAATTGAGTACATGGACGCCTATGAATGATAATTTATAACAATGTGATTTCAGTTGTTTTAAGACTGTTTGAGTTTTAAATAAATTTTAGCTTCTTACTGACGTGTAATAAAAGTACAAGGTAAACTACAGGGCTTATCAAAAGTTTTCAAGTATGTATCCATTTGTAATACTATATGCATCAACTGACATGTCAAATACAGGGCTGTTCAAAAGTATTGGAATACAAATTTGGCTATATACCCTTATTTCCCGAATTAACGAAGTTTGTTAAAAATTTCCTGGAGTGTTGGAAAGTGCTTCATAATCTATGCTTACCGCATGATTTTTCTTACATGTTATAGCTTCGAACTGAAACGAAGAATACTGTGACATCGCCGGAATATTGTTCTTTATTACGCGTGTAAAATCGTTAATGTTGAATATTAAATTATATTTGAAAAACTTAACATTATTTTGTATGAATTAGCATTCGATAAATATGTTTTAGAAAACCCGATATCCTTATTAAATAATATAAGCAGTATAGAATATGGATAGAAGAATTTTGAATAAATTAAAATAGACGAATGCGAATAAATTTGTAAAGTTTAGAATTCCAAGTTTAAAAACACGAATGACAGAGTTTTAAAATAAACCGAATGCGATAAATAGAATATTAAATGGTTTTAAAGTTATTTAACTCATCTCCCAATAAAACAAAACAATAGAAGGAAATTTGGATTGAGCTAATCAAAAACACAATATTGATTTTCACTAAAGACATAAACATACCGAAAACTTCGGAATCAAGAATGGCCATTATGAATACCTTAAAGAATACATCCAAATTTATTTCGTCTCATAAACAATCCTCTAGAATCAGTTCGAATTCGAATACTTCACATGTAGAATAAACCCGAGAAATTTAATTTTCAAAACAATAATAATCTTCGTACTTCACACAATCATCACAAGCTAAAATCTTTTTTGAGCGAAAAATACTGCGAATATAGTAGTTCAGTAAATAGAATGAATCGAAATAAATTGTCTACGCACGATCAAAGAGAAGAATGAAAAATCATAAATGAAAATCAGAATGAAAAACAACTGCGCAACGGCAAACGA
The DNA here is from genome assembly GCA_964019185.1 of Maratus speculifer. Lineage (NCBI taxonomy): Eukaryota > Metazoa > Arthropoda > Arachnida > Araneae > Salticidae > Maratus > Maratus speculifer. The sequence continues at coordinate 212,697,541 of OZ025291.1, read as the reverse complement.
GAGAAAAAAAGAAACTGTTGTCAAGGCAGTTGTCAAGGTCACCCTCGGTTATTCTTTCGTCCACAATATAAAATATACATGATGATGTATTAAAATAAATAAAAGAATTTATGAGCAAACTGTATCTATTCATGAAAATATCTAAAAGACGATCAAAACATAAATTATAAGCTTGAAAGCTTTACAATACAATGCTTTTCAATACGATGGTTCTGAAAGCTATTCCGAAGCAGGCGAAGTTTTTAAACTTCGAAACTTAAGGACGTTATCCATAGTGTTGTTATAAAAGTTATAAAGATAAAAACATTTTTAACAGAGCCGTTTTATATAAATTGATTTTTATGAGTGTAATTGATCTTATTCATCAATCGTGAAAATCGCCATCAATTGTTACGACAATGATGGATGAGGCCACTGTAATAAGAAAAATATCCAATTCAAACGGAAAAGAATAGTAGCCCGATTACAGAAGATAGCCATCCCCATAATAATAATATCCTTCAGTTTTCCGTAACCTGGTAATACTTTTTAAATAGGACGCATTATCATGTTTTTAGAGTATGTAAACACTGAACGGGGGTTGGTTGACGAAGCTCACAGAGGGCAGAACTCCCTAGTATAATATAAAGAAACATTGCGCACTCTGAAAAATATTTTGAAAGGCATACTTAAGTAACTAGACATACTAGACATTCAGTAATAATAAATATACATTTATAAGCACTTAATACAACGCTACTAAGATAACGACCTTAATAAAAATGGATTTTTATTAAGGTCGCATCTGGATTTTTTTTTAAAGTATAATGTCGTACATTATTTCCCTTTTTAAAGATATAATAAGGAATTAAAAATCAATGCTTTTTCTTTTTGTATTCTTTCTTTTGGGCATTATTTGTAATTCTTCGTAAATTTACGTTTTTAAAATATTTGTCTCCTTGTTGGTCTCAATAGAATAGCAATTTTTATTTTATCCTAATTCAACAGTAAGAACCTACTGAATGTTTCTTATTTCAGATATTCCACATACAAAGAAAACTTTCAAACGCCTATAGTTTCTATGGATAACCGAATATCCGATTAATTGAATTACCGATAATCAAGGTTCAACTTTGTAACGAGTATTTTTTTTCAATTACATTTATTATTTTTCATGTTAATATTTTTTCACTGTAAAGCAATGCTGTCGTATTCTGAGAGTAAAGATCTATATATATATTACGCTAACGTATGTGGCACAAAAATCGCGGGTAGTTATTAATTTTTTAATGGCAACGCCTTCTTTCGCTGCAATTATAAAACTTCAAAATATCGTTTTTTTTTTTTTTTTTTTTTTTTTTTTTTTTTTGTCTTAAAAAATAAATCAAAAGCATGAATTTTAAACGTTTCAGTTTCAAATTGAAGTTATGTTATTATAAATGAAATGAATGAAGGGATTATATTATTAAATATATTTTAAATAAAATTAATAAAATACAAAAAAAATAGCCACGGATGCAATATTTGGCGATGCGCCAAGTCAGCATAAAATTACCGAAAGTGTTTGATTTATCGGCACACATGTCATATACACACCTTTACGCCAGTTTGGCAAAAACTTCGTTTTCAGTACCAGTTAGATATATATTTTTTAACTCTTTTCTATAATTTTCAAAAGAAATAATAATAAATAAAAAAAGAAGTTTAATTAATAATTATAGAACAAAACAATTTATATCATTTCAAAAAGAAAATAAAAGTAAATAAACAGTTTAATAAAGAATAAATTACCATTACTGGGCTATCATGAGAAGCATATATTTGCCTTTTTGTTGCAATTGCGCCAATGTGGTGCGTATGTGACATCCGAGTCTAATTTTTTATCAGAATCTTCTAATTAAAAGAATTTGAGCAATTAAAATAAATTATTAATAAAAGTAATATGATTTAATGCTTAATATGAATTTAAGGGAGACCAAATTGGTCACCAAGGGTGGCTACACTGTTAAAACAAATGGTGACACATTGCACCTTTTAGGGGTGAAAGGCTTGTCTCACTAATAACAACCCTAGGGGAGCGAGAATGGCACGTTTAATTAGGGTGAAAAGATGGTACCCTTAATCCAGAGAGCCCAATAATAAAAAATTAAAAAATATATGAACCGACTTTTAGTTCTCGAAGAATTCGAACCCACAACGTTTGATTGCAAGGTCAACGTTCTAACCACTCGGCCATAGAGCTTACCTTCAAGTTTTTCCTGAAATGTTCAAATGTCCTGAAATTCAGAAGTTGTTTTATTTAAAAAAACTCGCCAAAAGTTACCCATCGGAAGTTCTAAACGAAATTGGGATAGCGCATAGCGGTGATACTCATCGTAGGGAGAAATTGCTGTTTTGATCCACCAGTGACGTAGAGTTGAAGGGGAAGATACACGTCACAGAGCATGCTCAAATGATTAAGAGGTGAAAATCTAACAACGGTATGCATTGCGCGGCACCCTAATTAGCGTGAATCACCCAGTGATAGATCAAACGGCACTCCAAATACATTTTCATACCCGCGAGTGTCAAATGGTATCACCATTTCACCCTTGGGAGCCAAATGCAGCTGGTTTGTCACCTTTATTTTTAACAGTGTAGTTTATTTTATGAAATTTATACGTGGATAAAGTTTAATAGAAGTTCCTTCTTGTATAGTAGAAAGCAGATTGTATTTATAAGAACACACAAAAGATTTCGACCACTAACGTATCCATTAGTGGTCGTATCCTATACTGTAACCGCAGGATCTGTATATTTTTTAAATTTCGATATAGTAAGATAGCACTTCATTTTCCACGCTTCAGGCGCAATTTCCAACTTGTTTCAATAACATATGGCGTTGTATTAAGAGAGTTTAAACAACTGTTTTTAAACTTTGTGCAGTGATCTGTAATACCAAGAAAACAGAAGTTCAATATAAAGTTATAACAAAGATTTCACCCTGCAGCATTCACACATACAAGTAGTCCTAGAAAACAATTGCTGACATCCTCCCCCTCTACCCCCCCCCAAAAAAAAGTCGAAGTTTAACGAGGTTTATAGCCTTAATGCATTCTTATATTAATAACAGTATTTTTTGGTACAATTACATTTTTCTAGACCTAGATCTCTTTCGTGGTTTGCATCGACAATTTTAGGTAGATTTCGTATGAAATACTACCTATTGCATTCTCTCCCATGTTGGAATTTCTGAAAAAATTTTGCGGATCTACACGAATCATGACTCCTAGACCCTAAAACTACCATCAGTAAAAAAGTTTATCTATCTATCTATCTATCGGTGTATATCACTTTCTTCTAGACACGATAACTTTCATAATTATGCTCAGATCTTCTTCAAACTTTTACATAAAATCAAGGAGCTTAAAATCTCGGTCGAGTTCGTTAATGGGCAAAATCGGACCAAGGGGCTGGAAGTTAGGAGGGGTTTTGTGAAAACAGAAAAAACGCGATAACTTCTAAATTAAAATAGATATAGAATCAGTTTAAAGTTTATATTACTTCTAAAGAATGGGCCAAAAGTTTAAGCATGACAGATTTTTGATAAAGTTAAAAATGGGCTCAAGGGGCGAAAAAAACATGGTTTTTGGGAGAAAAAAATTCATAAATTCGTCAATTCTCAAGATATCAAATCCAACTAAATTTTATATAAATGTACTCAATATTATCTAAAACTTTTGTATTTACAAGTTTTTGATAGGACCAATTTTTATCGATGAAAAAAAATAAAAACGAAAAGAAAAAGGGGGGAGAAAAAAGAAAAAACCCATAACTTACTCAATTCTTAAGCAATCAAATCTAATTAAATTTATTTTACATCTTCACAATAATATCTACAACTTTTATATTGACAAGTTTTTCATAGAACCAATTCTTATAACAAAAATAAATTAAACAAAAATAGGAGTTGGAGAAAAAACCTCAAATCCAAACTGCTTACATTCTGACTCATTTTAAAATTCATTTTTGATTTTAAACGCATCTAAATGACAGATCCTCTTATTTAGGAACTATATAATGCGACGTATTGGCCAGTTTTTTTTTATAAAGGCAGATTATATTTTTAAAAAGGGTGCCAAAAAGGGTATTTTGAACAGAATTTCACGAAGTTATAGTGATTGAAATTTGAGGAAATTTAAGAAATTGCGTTTTTACCGAATCATTTTTAAATCTTTTTTTTTTTTTGTTCTCAAACGCATACAATTTACAGGTTCTCTTATTTAGGAACTATATAATGTGACGGAGTGGCCAGTTTTTTGATAAAGGCAGAATATATTACAAAAAAGGCTGCCAAAATGGGCAGTTCGCACAAAATTTCCCAAAGCGATCATGATTAATGAACTGTGGGTATTCAAATAACAAATTGGTTATTTTATGGCTCATTTTTAAATCCAATTTTGCCCTGAAACGCATTCAATTGACAGTTTTTTGTTACTTAGGAACTATATAATGTGCGTATTCGTCGATTTTTTTTATAAAGGGTGAATATATATTTTTTAAAAGCTGTCAAAGTAAGCACTTCGCAAAAAAAATTCCCAAAGCGATCATGATTGCAGATTTGAGGATGTATTCAAATAACAAATTGGTGATATTATGACTCATTTTTAAATCCAATTTTGCTCTCAAATGCATTCAGTTGACATTTTTCTGTTATTTAGGAACTGTGTAATGAGCCGTATTGGTCAGTTTTTTGATAAAGGCTAAATATATATTTTTAAAAAGCTGTCAAAGTGGGCACTTCGCACAAAACTTCCCAAAGCGATCATGATAAAAGAATTGAGGTTGTATTCAAATAACAAATTGTTTATTTTATGACTCATTTTTAAATTCAATTTTGCTCTCAAGCGCATTCAATTGACAGTTATTTGTTATTTAGGAACTGTGTAATGTGCCGTATAGGTCAGATTTTTGATAAAGGCTAAATATATATTTAAAAAAAATCTGTCAAAGTGGGCACTTCGCATAAAATTTCTCAAAGCGATCTTGATTAAAGAATTGTGGATGTATTAAAATAATAAATTGGTTATTTTATGACTTAGGACTCATTTTTAAATTCAATTTTGCTGTCGAACGAATTTAATTAACAGTTTTTTGTTATTTAAAAACTATATAATGAGCATATTGGTCAATTTTTTAAATAAAGTAAGAATATAATTCAAAATATGTTGCCAAAATGGGCATTTGAGTAGAATTTCGTTTAAGACGATTTTGATAAAACCAGTTCTTACAGAAAAATGAAATTAAAAATTTTTTAAAAGCGGCTGAATAAAGTAATTAAACTGGGCTTATCTCTAATCATTTTTTTTTCTTTTTTGTTGAGATGAAAATTTTTCGAAATCTACCTCCGCCTATAGGCCATGCCGAAAGGGATTTTTTTCAAAAGTTGTAGAAACTGAGGCACGCGAATAATCTATATACCCAGGATAATAAAAACAGTATATCGTTAAATAAAGATCAATGTTCATGAGTTTCCTGTCTATGAAAAAATATTATCATTTCTGTGTCCACCGCAATCGGGAGATTCATTTTTTGATAATTTCTTTGTTCCGATCGAAAATAGAGATAGTCTTCCAAACCTAATGCTTTTAGGACTGTTGCAAAGATACAAAACATTTTTAATTTTAGCCAGAGAATAAAATATGGATCAGTAATTTAACCTTATTTCAATTGAAAATGTTTTTTTATGAAATTTGTTAACTAAATATGTAAAGAAACTCAATCCAGTTTTACATAAGCATTATTACTTGATGACGGTTATACTTGATATTCATAAACATGTACGAGAAGAATAAAGGAGACTATTAAAACTTGATTAGCAATTTGTTGATCAAATGACTAAAGTGGTCTTTCATCAACTTTTATGTCCATTTCTGTCCTGCCTTGTAGCTGTTAAATAGCTCTTAAAAACAGTGTTTCTAAGGTGATCTTTTTTTTTATACAAATATTCATAGCAATATTCTTTGTGAATTAGTTTGGGAAGTGGATACTTAATTTACAAAATATTTTAATTGCCTTTAAGAAATAAAATGTCCACAAAAAAATCAAAATAATGACATTGGAATTCCTTAATAAAATTAAAAACAGTTATCATGTATAAAAAATATTTACTGACTTTTTTTGTATTAATACTATTTTTTCCAATACTTTTATTTGATTTTCATAAACAAGGAAAGATGAACCAAAGAGACCAATATATCGTGATCATCTATGCGGATTAGTTATCTGTTCATTTTTTATAACAATAGAAACAGCTAATTTATAATTTTTGTTTTTCATGTTTGTTAAATTGATAAGAGAAAGTCTTGGATACGTTAACAACTTGTGCATTTTTTGTTTATAAGACATTTTTTAGCTTCACATATAAGCACATAAAACATCAGTTATAGCACCCGAACTATTTAACAGAGATATTTTGGTAGAATTCATGCATACCTAATCAGTGCAAAGAATCGTGGAACCTTGCTTATATGTTAATTAGCTAATAGAATTACAGGAAATTACGGGATAAATCCAATGGAAGAATTGTGTAGAGAATGGAAATAGTAATATGAAAAATGCTACCAGAAATTGCGTAAATATGTTTTTTTATTTAATATTTCTAAAAATATGAAGTTGGAGATATAACGATTATATTATATTATAAAATATTATATAAAAACTTCTTTTCTTTAATTTCTATTCAAATTTTCCCACATTACAAGTTTCGTTCTGTACATAATTTTCTTTTTCGCTATTGCTCGTTATTCCCTGTATTTTTATTGGCCAATAAATCTTTCCCTCGAATCCTCTTCTCTATGATGTATATGCGCCAAATCCTATCATTCTTTACACTGAAAACGATGTGTTGAATGAAACCGAAACTATTGTGCTATCGTGCACTTATCCTTTAAAATGTTATTGTGCTGAAAACATTGTTTCATCTCCTTATATTATATTGCGATAAGTATCATCTTAATTCTCACTTTTTTGTCAATTTTTGCTTTATAATGGTCTATATTTGCCTCTTTTGTTATCAAACAGAGAATTTTGTTTTGTTTTCAAGGTTACCAAGCAATTATATTTAAAATTATTTTAAAATTTTGTATTGTTAAAGCATAGATTAAACCATATAACAATTCTTTGGATAAATAAAAACTACAAACAATATAAATAACGCATTAATAATAAATAATTGCAATAAATAATAATAATACAGATTAAGATTATCAAAATTTTTCATGAAGAACAAGCAAATATATTTTACCCATGTGTACGTAAGTTTTTTGTGATGCTTAAGTACACAAGACAAGTGATAGACAACTATGATAGGCAAGTATCAATTTAATTATCAGTTAATTGTCAATTTTTGCCTTATCATGGTCTGTATTTATCTCTTATGTTATCAAACAGAGAACTATGTTTTGTTTTCAAGGTTACCAAACAAATATATTTACAATTATTTTAAAATTTTGTATTGTTAAAGCATAGATTAAATCATTTAACAGTTATTTGGATAAATAAAATTTAAAATTAATATGAATTATGATAATAATAATTAGAATAAATGAAAATAATACAAATTAGTTTTATCGAATTTCTCATGAAGAAATAGAAAATATATTTGACCCATTTTTACGTAAGTTCTTTGCGATGATCTCTGCGAAAAAGAACAGATTTTAGAAAATACTTTTTTTTAACTGTTTTCAATGAAGACAAAATAGACCAATAATTCCAAATTATTTTATTGAAATATTGTTGCTAAAAAAAATGCGTTTTTATGAAGAATTTTACTGTAATAATATTATTTTATGTCATTTTTATTTAATATTGATAAACTGGGATAAGTCGAAGAAAAGAGATCAATAAACCATAATCAGTAATTTGTCGGTGAATTGGTTGTGATGATCTTTCTCCAATGTAACTGACCATTTTGTTTTTGCTTATGGCTATAAACAAGTCCTCAAAACAGCGTTTCCATGGTTACAAGGAAGTTATTTAGAACTTGTTCAGCGAACCTTACCGAAGAGTAAGACCGGTGAAGGAGAAAGTTTCGGAAACACAAGTTTTTCAATTCTTCGCGAAAAGAGTACTTCTAGAAACTGTTTTCTTTTATGATAAGTAAAAAGGATATTCAAAGCCTTGTTGAGGCTGTTTAATCAAAATGAAAGTTGATGTAAAAAGCAAAGTAAGTAAAACTTTATGGGTTTATTTAAAATTGGTAAAGTTTGTAAGAAAAATCATATTGCGGAGTTTTCTTGTTCAATTATGATAGCCACAAATATATTATCATTTATTTAATGCTTGGTTTAGCGTAAAAAGTTGTTTAACAATCTTGTTTAAATTAATTTTGCGTATTTCAATTTATTATTTATATCTAAGTCATTATAAGTATGCTAAAAGATTAATAAAATAATGACAAAAAATATCTAAAAAAGTGATTTTATAGAAATGTTGAAAAAAAAACAAGCTGTTATCTTTTAAAATATGTAAAAGGAATATTTAACGAGGATATTTAATCAAATTAAAACTGTTGTGAAAGGTAAGGAGATTAAAACATTATAAACTTTTTGAAATTTCATGTTGTCATAGTGTCTAGGAAAAACACTGTTGCGAAGTTTAATGTTTACATGCAATAGAAGCGAATATATTATCATTGATTTAACGCTTCATTTATATCTAAAGGATTCTAAATTTATAACTAATTCTATATTATTTAAATATTTATTTACAATCTGAATTGTTATTCAATAGTTAGAAGAAAAAAAAATAAGAAAAAATAACAAGTAAAACTTTATAAAATCCCATAAATTTTTTACTGTCGATTTTTAATTAAATAAACACCATAGTGCATTGTCAAGATTAGCTCAAACTCAACCTATAAAAGTCAACTGTAATAAATCGAAAATTGTCTTTCATAAAAAAAGATCAAGAAGCCGTTATAAGAGAATAAATAGATATAATTTCTAATAAAAATATAGCTTCCAACGGTACATTATCATAGGATATCTATGGTGTGTATAAAGTTCTGCTGCATGGATGCTCGTTTCGTCGAAAATTTGAATACTTTGATCTGACATCTTCTCTGAAGTCACCTTTAAATTATAATGTTTTCTTCTCGAATTTCTCGAATAAACACAAAGAAAAATAGTATCAACATTTAAATCACTACTGATGACGGCCATGTAAAAACTGAAACCTTTTTAAAAAATGTAATTTTTTAAAAGTTTTTTAGATATATATAGTCTATTTTAAATATTATTATGTTATATGTATGCATTTTAAAGTAATTTAGTGTGTTTATTTGTGCTTTATACGAATTTTAATTATTTAACTCAAGGTGAAAATAGAACTAGAGTGTTAACTATTTTTTCGTCTTAGAGCCGAATTGGGTTAAAAAAATTCTGCCATGCAGAACGTTTTATGCGATTTTTTACTAAAATTATTTATATTTATAGATTTCCAGCCAAACCAAAAGGTTATTTAAAATTGTTTGATTTAAACTATATTATATCATATGTTAGTATATTTTTGTATTTATTTAAGGACAATAAGTTTAACTTGATTTCAATTTATTCAAGAGAAAGCAATTATATCATAAAAATTTTTAACACAACAATTTGATATTTTACTAGAGGGCTCTGCCACCTAAGAGCTTTGCCAGCCCTCATTGAGGCACCACACTTTCTAATTTAATCGGTTAAAAAGATTACGGAAGATTAAATTATAATAATAAAACAATGGTTATCTGCCTTTAAACGGATTTCCATTGGATTTCTTTTCATTTGCCTTTGATTGGGGAAGTATAAAGCCAAGTAAGTCGCTGATAAGCATTCCGATACTGAACAAAAATATTTTGAAAAATTGTTGGAATAGGTTTTCCTACTTATTTTGACTACAAAAATAATAGCATTAAAATTATTTAAAAAATTGATGCGCCAGGGTACTAGTAAATGGAGTTTTATATGTGTGACCTTGGGACTCAACTGCGTAAAATGTTCAAAATTTTGGAAAATCATTGTAAGTATTTGTTTCTTTTTTCAATTGCGAACTTAATTAAACATTATATTTATTGCTTTAACTGTATTATATTAATAAAATCATAACTTTCAAAAATTTAAATAATTTTTGTCGTGAACTATCGTTAAAAAATGACTGCAAAATCTAAACTTTATTACTTTTTCTTGCTTAGTTTGAAAATTTGAAAAACAAAATATATATTCTTTTTCAAATACATAAATAAATTTACACTTTATACTCATAACTATTCTTTTTGATTGATAATTTTACAAACAACACTTAGACGCATTTTTGCTATCTATAAATCTTAAAAAATGTCCTACATTGTCATGACGAATTTGTTTATGAGGTGTATTAACTTTTCTTTATTCTATGGCATTATTTCTTTCGTAACTTGAATTTACTCTTCTGTAATGAAGTGTAAATTCAAATAATTCTGTAAGGAATTGTATGATTTTTTGCTTCACTTTCAACACATGTTGAAAGAAAAGTAGCTAATTTGTCATCTTTACGTTTTAAAATGAAAACTTCATCATCCTTAAGTACCTCATCCTAACTCTCCTTTTTCATGTCCTTTATCAGTTCTTAATTCGTGTGTAACAAAATTCTATTCGACATATTATTTTTGAGACAAATTATTTTTCAAGAGTTATTTTTCAGATTTTAAACTAGTATAAATTTTATATATATTACATCGTACACTTAATATCGGGGTACACTTCAATACAATAATTTAACAATACCCTTCTACCTAAAACGAAAACCACGCATATTATCTGGGATAATATTGCCATATACAGTAAAAAAAAAAATTGTAAAGATACTACACTTTATCTAGGAAACTGGGATTCCAAGAACTTTTCCTGTAACGGTAACAACAAAAACTCAAGTTTTAAAATCGGTTACAAGGATTTTTCCTGTTATCGTTACATGAAAAGTTCTTAGAATCCTAGTTTCCTAGAAAATGTTTAGTACCTTTACAGATTTTTTTTACAGTGTACTACGATACGCATATACAATAATCTACACTGTAAAAAAATTGTAAGGTAACTAAAATTTTTCTTGTAGATTTGTTTTCCAAGAACTTTTCATGTAACGATAACAGCAAAATTTTATGTAACCGAAGAAAGTTACATGAGATTTTCTGTTTCCATTACATGAGAAGTTCTCAGAATACAAATCTACTAGAAAAATCTTAGTAACTGTACATTTTTTACAGTGTAATACCATTCCATCTCTTACAAACAAAACAGTTTTTTAAACGTAAAGGATTTGTTTTGAAGTTGAATATTATGAGAAATCACACTGTCAAAAACAGAATCCTTTTCTAGTCAAAAGAATTAAGTTTACGTCAAGATAAATTTAAACATTTTTTACTTATTGAATCTATAAAAAAGGGGCAGAATTACTGATATAATACAGATAGTATTTTAGTTTAAAGAGTGTATTTACTTTTCTTTGCATCAATAAATTGCTGTATTATGCTATCAATATAGTTTTGTTTTTGTAAATTTCGATATACCCATGAGGATATGCCGGCCTCTAAGCCTCATCATATCATAAATTGCAGTATTCACTGAGCTGAGCTTCGGAATTGCATTGAATATAAATTTGTTTGTGCAACTAGTCCCTGAAAAAGCTCAATAATCATAACTGGTAGTTAAATTTTATTTTGAAGAAAATTATTAACTGTAGCACTATTAGGCAATATTTTTGTACACTGTAAAAAAAAAAGGGTCGATCTACTAAAAAAACTTTAGTGATCCTTGTAATTACTAAAAAATTTTTAGTAATCTTAGTCGGTTACAAGAAAATCTGTAACAATTACTAGAAAAAAGTTAGCAACGAAGAGAGTTAATAGTTTTATATTTTTAATAACTATTACTAAAACTCACTTGGTGTGGCCTTGATAGCATAGTGGTTATAGTAACGGACTCCAGACTAAAAGGTCCCAGGATCGAAACTGGCCACAGCCAAATACGCCTCGAATGTATGTAGTGTAAGTACTCTTTAGTAATGGGATTATGAAAATCCTGTCGGAGCAGTTAGCAATGTTTGGTGCTGCTATCTATTGCAGTTTTGCCGAAAATCTTCCGCTTCAGGAGTCTGGATGCAGTTCGAAGGAACCTCCTGCCCTTCGGGCGCACGTAATGGTTATTAAAAGTAATTTTGGAGCTATTACTAAAATTTGCTTGGTGGCTCATACTAAAAATTTTTAAGTTAGTTATACAAAAATTCTTTTGTTCAGTTTACAAAAGAAATGCTTGTTTCACTTGCAAAAAAAAAGTTTGTAATGGTTACTAAAAAATTCTGTGGAATACAAATTTACTAAAAAATTTTTAGTAACCTCTTGAATTTTTTTTTACAGTGTACACTGAAAAGTAAAAAGCTGTTGAATTTCCACCATTTAGTTAAATGAATATATAAGAAAAAAAGTACATATATGTTTTTATTAGTAGAATTTGATAAAAAAAATAAATTCAAAAATTAGCCTAAGAAAAACTTTTATTATTTAATTATTATTATGCATAGTTACGCTAAATAATAACTTACAAAATATAACTTTATAAAAGTAATAATTATTATTTATTTTGAGTAGAAAATGCATTATATATCTTTGTTAAGGTGTCCAATGTATTTATGTAGTTTCAATCAAATTGCAGAATTTAATCAGACTTAAGTACACTGTAAAAAAAGTCTGTAAAGATACTAAACTTTTTCTAGGAAACTGGGATTCCAAGAACTTTTCATGTAAAGGTTACAGGAAAATTTCGTATAACCGATTCTGAAACTTAAATTTTTGCTGTTACCATTACAGGAAATGTTTTTGAAATCCCAGTTTCCTAGAAAAAGTTTAGTAATTTTACAGATTTTTTTTTACAGTGTAATATTTAATCAAACAAACATACAAATTCCATTTAGACTAGGTCAAATTGAATATCTCTTTAACAAAACACATATTTTAAGTTAATTAAACGTAGGGGGACTTTATTAGCATTTCTAAACCCTATAACAGTATTCCCTGAGTTTATATCTTTTTATACTTTTTGAATACTAATTCTCTCATGTGTAAAACTCAACAAAATTACGCTTTTGAAATTAAAAAAAAAATACCAAAATCAACAAAAGAAAGTTATCCTGTGAATATTTATAATGATTTCAACAATAAAAGAAATTATGGCATCTTAAATATGGTTTTAATATAGATAAATATTACTTATTTTTACGCAATTGCTGAATTGACGGTATTTTTCAAAACTTTACTTGCAACCAACCGCTTAGCCATGAAAATAAGTCAAATTTTGTAGTTTGCTGGATTCATTTTGAAGATTAAACTATCATAATTGTGAATTGATAATCAAAATTCAGATATTTTGCGTACTTTTATTATTACAATGAACTGAAATCCAAGGTCCAACATATGTGGACCTAAGTAAAGAAGAGGTTAAGCGATTCAATCACTGATTTTGTCTTCGATTAAATAAGATTACTTAAACATTTGAACATAAGCTTATATCAAACGAATTAAATAAACAGATTCTTTGTCTCCTGCCATTTTTAATAACTCTGTATTTAACTGTGTTATCTATATAGTAAGAAAGTTTTTTCAAATGAGATTTTTTTTAATCTATCATTTAAAATTTGACGTAATTTTCATCAAAGTTTTCTTCTTTTTTTTATATATTCACGTGAAAATCCTTTTGTTGTTAGAAAGTAAATATTATTTCAGCTTGCTTAGAATTCCAAACAACAGTTGAAAAAAAAATCTTTTCAAAATATGGATTAAATGTTTCGTGAAAATATATTTTTAAAAAAGAATTGTTTTGCTATATTACTGCTCTGTCATTTCAATTATGACTCAATTTTTCCTATTCACTTATTTTAACGCACATTAATGAATTTATAATTTAAAAGTTTTCTTTCCTTTTTAGGTGCGTTCGTAATTATGTAAATACGTAGCACCTATTGTTGTCGCTCAGTCCGTCCGTCTGTCCGTCTGTCTGTCTGTCTGTCCGTCAGTCTGTAAGTCCGCATATAACAACGCAAAAACTACCCAACCGAGTCGTTTGAAATTTAAAATGCATAATTATAACATAATTTTGTCGAGTCATTTCAAATTTTATGAAAATCGGATGGATAGATCAATTACAGGGACAATCAAAATGATTCCGTTACATTACGGTCAATGGGGAAAAAAGTTTCAAATGCATTTTAATCGTTTGAAATTTAAAATATATAATTATTGCGTAATTTTGTCGAGTCATTTCAAATGTTATGAAAATCAGATGCATAGATCAATTACAGGGACAATCAAAAGAATTCCGTTACATTACGGTCAATGGGGAAAAAAGTTTCAAATGCATTTTAATCGTTTGAAATTTAAAACATATAAATATTACCTAATTTTGTCGAGTCATTTCAAATGTTATGAAAGTCGGATGCATAGATCATTTACAGGGACAATCAAAAGTATTCCATTACATTACGGTCAATGGAAAAAAAGTTTCAAATGCATTTTAATGATGTTACACTCATTCGAACATAATAGAATTGGCATGAATCTATGAAATATATACTAAAATATGCATTTTGTACAATCTGTGATGCAAAGAATTTTTATTATTAAATTACAGGGCCACACGAAAGTATTCTACTACATAATGCTATACAGGGAAACATTGTTTGAGGCGTGTTTTAATTATATTCAACTATTTCACATTTTATGAATAAGATATACGTTGCTGAGGTGTAATAAAAATTACTTCCTGCATATTTACAGAAACACAAAGATTTCGACTACAATACTGTATCCGAAGTACGCTCTACTATATCAGCAAGATCTGAATATTTTTGAAACTTCATTATCATACGAATGCACGTCATTTGCAACGTTCACGTGCAATTTCCAACTTGTTAATATTCACGTGAAAATACTTTTGTTGGTAAAGAGGATTTTCTTTCATTTACACTGCCTTAAAAATTAGCTACAATAATTAAAAATTATCTAGAAATGGGAAATGTCTAGGGTAAATAAATATATATACTTAAATTCCTTAGCAAAATTATTATTTGGCTATTTTATATGTGACGTAATTTATCTATATACAACTTTTAATGCATATTAATGAATTTATTATTTTACTATTTTCTTCTTTTACTATTCATGTGTAAATTTAGTTCTTATAAAGTAAATTTTAAGGTTTTTCTGCTTTTTATACGGAATTATTTCATTCTAATTTGAAACGGTTTTTCGTTTGCTTGTTTTTGTTTGTTTTTATAAGTCACATATAAATAAATTTTTAGTTTGAAGTTAATATTATTCTTTTCGTTGATTTTACAGAAATATATATATATATTAAGCAACTGTGTATTTTGTTCATATAATACTTTTTTATGGAACGATTCTGACCAAAATTAACTCTAAGTATATCTTTAAAAATATTTATTATAAAAACCTTTTGCACCAACGTCTTTATAAAACATTTCTGTATAATATAATGGATGTTTACGTTACTTACACATCAAGTCTTGTAAATAAATTAAAAAAAAAATACGGATTTACCGTATTTACTCGTGTATACCACGCACCCCCTACTTTGCAAGAAAAATATGGCGATTTTTTAAAATCTCGTATATAACACGCACCATTAGTTTGATACGCTAATGAAGAATGATCAAATGAATTTCAGTAAAGAAAGTCGAAACAAAGATTACATCAGACCATAAAACAAGTTGAAAATGCATTTTTAGACGCAGGGTAGTAAGAGAATAACAGGAAGTAGGAGTGAGTGACGGTAATGAGAATTGCTAATTAGCGTTTAAATAATGTTATCAGTTCTGTTCAATAAAAAACTGCAAGGAGTAAAATAAAGATGCAGTAATACATCAATTAAGTACCATTTTTCGAGTTTTAATGTCTTCTTTGAATAATTGCTTGTTTCATATATATATCATGCGATTACATCCAGCATTGAAAAAACATTCCGTTATATATATTAGGTATGTTCCATTATAAATATACCTAGAAGTTTTGTCCTATTTTTTTTTGAAAAAAAAGTGCACGTTAAACACCGGTATATGCTTTAGACATTAGAAATTCCAAAAAATATATTTTTAAAAAAATGCCGTCCGTCTATCTGTATGTCTGACTGTGTGTTTGTAAATGCTCTATGTTCTGAACAAATTTAGATAGAGATTTAAAATTTGGTGTATACTTAGTATGTAATAATGGTAAAAAGTTTATTGAATATCAGTAATCACGATTATCGAGAACTATTTTTTCGAACTTTCGAAAAATTCGTTCTTATGATAGGTAAAGAAAAATTTCCGAAATTGTTTTTTTAAGGAGTGAACATAAATGACAATTAAAAAAAATAACTTAAGAAAATTTTTAAAAAAAATTGCGTAAAGAAATCAATCGGAAAATGAATTGTCAAGATATTTGTAATCCTATTTTCCACGTTCTTCGATATTTTATCACCCAGTATTTCATTCAAATTTTAATTCAAAGATGTATTTTAATTGCATATCAGGCACTTAATCCGACGCAGTAAACTGTTAGTTAATTTGATTATCATTTTTCCAGTTATAAGGATGGTTTTTTTACGCAATTCAGTACTATTGATTAACTCGTCGAAAAAAAATCTATCGCCAAACTATGAGATTAAATGCCAATAATGTCTTATCGTAAATGTCACGTTCACTTGACATTAAAAACGTCACACGTGTTCGTTACATCATCGAATGAAATTTGATTCGACATTGTATTTGTAATCTATTACTAATTTATTTGTTCCTTCGTTATTAAAACGAAAAATTATGCCAATGTGAATAATTTACGAGTAGTTTGACGATTTATGTAATTAGTCGACGGGATAGTTAAATAGAACCCACAATTCAGTAATAAATTATTACTATGTATTAAAAATATTTAAATAAAGGGTCATTCCAAGTAAAATGAACAAAAATGTAAGAAAAGCCGTGGCTGAGATTTTAGAAAAATTTGATACACATGTTGAATTCATATTCAAATGTAGCTCTGCGAAATATCTTGACGAAAAATAAATTATTTTAACTGTTATGGACATTTAAAAAACTTGTGTTATAGAATTGCATTCGTCCAATCATCGAAAACAGGAAATTTGTAGATCTGTATCTTTAAAATTATTTAACAAAAATGAATTTTTTTTATAACGTTGTAATACCCGAAAATCAATCTTTATATTTATTGAGTAATAATAATCTGGTACTAAATTGATTAGTCTTAAATTGGTTGTAAATATTGAAAATTTTTAATTAAAAAAAATTAGAAACACTATACAAATCAAAGGATTAAAAAAACATCAGTGAAATTTATGCCTGATGTAGTATTACATATGAAGTTCGAATTGTCAAATTTTGAAAGTTGTTGTTTATTTTCTTCATCTTCAAAACAACTTAGAAAATTTTTAAAAATTACAAAATCACAATTTTTTCTTTTATGTATCTGCAAAAAATAAATAAAGGAAAGGTGTGTTATCAACAATATTGCACAGCCATATGGATCAATAAGTCCAAGATACACTCAAAAAATTCAGTATTGCCTTATTCATTCTAATATAACAAAAATGGGTTCAAAAAAGTAATAATCGAGACATTCTATGGACTATCTGTCTTAGAAATCACGCGCGCTTCTTAAATTATTGCAGAATTTCCGACTGAAAGAAGATAAATGCTATCATCTACTTCTGCTATTTGATTTTGGGATTAAAATTTAATTATTTGTCCAAGATAATCTTTTTCTTCTTTTATTCAAATTTTAAATATTTTTGAGGCAAAAATTAACGGAAAACAAGAATAAAACGTTATATATTTGAAATATACACTTCTTATTTATAAGATCAGAGACTTTAAAGTTATAAAAGTTAATCTAAACAATTGATAAAAATTTTGAATTTCCCAATCTACAGTTTTCACATTTTTATTTTTTTTTCTTCTTAAGGAATAAAAAAAGGCAAGAAATAAAATTTAGATGTAATTTAAATATATTCCATTAGCTGTAACGTCAAAAAATTTTGAAGCTGTAAAAGGTGTCTTTCATTTTAAGACAAATAACTGAAATATTTAATTTTTTCCACAATTTTTATTATTATTTATTTATTTTTAAATTACAGAATAAAAACACAATTACTAAATTACGCTAATCTGTTACTTATTGTTTATTCTTAAGTGTAAATAACTTTTAATACAGTCTTTTCATTCCTAAGGCTTGAAATTTCAAGCATGTATACGAAATTTCGATTTCGTATTGACATTCATTGTAAATTTTTGTACTGAAATACACAAGTCTGAAATTTAGCATTCTGCGTTTCCTCGCAAATAAATATGATCTACGTATATGAAGATTTTCAAGAAAATCTGTGGCATGTCAGTACCTGATTTGCTCATTTTGTATGGAACCCTACACATTTAAATTTCATTTCGGAATTACAATGCATTTTATATATCGTTTACACAGACTTTATTTTCATACATTTTATATTACACATAAACATGATGTGTAAGGATTACGTTGGCCCTCAACAACTAGTTTTTGTATGCAGTAATTTTCTTATATTATTAGAGAAAAAAAAACCCACCGATCAAAAAAAAAAGTTAGCAAAGTTATACAAGTTAACTCGAGCCTTTACTCGAATTAGAGCACGGGCAGGCAGACGGCTAGACTATTTGAAATCATAGATACTTTCAACTATGTTAGAAAGGATAAAGCCGAGTGCCTATATCTATTTCGTGAACTGATCAATCGCATCTGGCAAGTTCGCGAATTTGCCAATTGCATCCAGCCATTTCGCGAATTGGCCAGTCATTTTTAAGCGTTGCTGGCCAGTTCTGAAATTGGCCAATGTCGGGTTTTGTCCGTAATATATATACATATAAACTCAGTTTATTCCGTCAAATGTTGCCATTTTAAAAGTTTACAAGAGTGTATTCCAGTTCTTCTTATCAAGAATCTAATGTACTTCCAGATTTTTATCCCTCAACGCCTTGTTGATTCTTTCATGGCTATTCTTTCATGGTCGTCTCCATTTCCCTTTTTCTCCTTGCAATTAAATGCGATTTTGGATAGTCTTTCAGTACTCAGTCTTTTAACATGACCATTTCAGATTTTTTGCATCTTTTAATATCACCTAGAATGGTCATAATCTAATTATCTTTATATATATATAAATCTTATGTGCGTGTATATGTCACTGAACTCTTCCTAAACGAATGGGCCGATTTTAATGAAATTTTGTGTGTGTGTTCCAGTGGATTCGAGAATGGTTCAGATTCACATTTCATCGAAATTGATTCAGTACTTTTTTAGTAATTTAGGCAAAAACTACTAGTTAGTGATTTTTCGCTAATTAAAAGTGTTGAATAAGTTCGATGACAAGAGTGCGGACGGAATGTCCGAGCGGTCTAAGGCGCCAGATTTAAGCTCTGCTTCTTGAAGAAAGAGATCGTGTGTTCGAACCCCACTCCTGACAAACGTGTATGTTTTACAATAATATTTCCTGTATTGAAATTTTGATTAACCGACTTCAGAAAATCGTTAACTTTTAACTAAAGAGAGAAAAAGAACCTTTTCTATCAAAAATTTAACCGACTTCAAAAAATACTGAAGAATGAAAAAAATTTCCTTACATAAATGTAATAAGAAATTAAATTAAGAGCGTAGTGTTTATCGTGCGCATTGCTATATTTACGTACATGTATTTGATTTTCTGGAGTCGGTGGCAGCCAAACCCATTTTAAAATTAAAATTAAATATCCAATGCAAATCTTTATATATATAAATCTTCTGTGTGTATATATGTCACTGAACTCCTCCTAAATGATTGGACCGTTTTTAATGAAATATTGTGTGTGTGTGTGTTCCAGTGGATTCGAGAATATTTAGATTCACATTTCATCGAAATTGATTCAGTACTTTTTTGGTAATTTAGGCAAAAACTAATAGTTAGTGATTTTCGCTAATTAAAAGTGTTGAATAAGTTCGATGAATAGAGTGCGGACGGAATATCCGAGCGGTCTAAGGCGCCAGATTTAAGCTCTGCTTCTTGAAGAAAGAGATCGCGTGTTCTAACCCCACTCTTGACAAACGTGTATGCTTTACAATAATATTTCCTGTATTCAGAAAATCATTAGCTTTTAACTAAATAGAGAAAAATAAACTTTTCTATCAAAAATTGAGCCGACTTCAAAAAATACTGAAGAGTGAAAAATAATTTCCTTACGTAATTTTAATAAGAAATTAAATTAATAGCGTAGTGTTTATCGTGCGTATTACTATGTTTACGTACATTTATTTGATTTTCTGGAGTCGGTGGCAGGAAGGACATCGTCTGTCGGTGACAGCACAACGTCTGTCGGGTCAGCTAGTCATCTAATAGTTATGTCTGTTCAGATAATTTAAAAACATTTTGCATATCATAATAATAATTTAAAATAATTTTAAGGGCTGTTAAGGAAATGCATGTCGTATAAACTTTCGTTTACTTATCAAATTATGAGTTTTTTCTTTTATTATTATTCAACTGGTAATGACCACGAATTTGCTTATTGAATCACGAATTTGCTTATGATAACAAATTTAAGTTTTTATTTAATTTGTTTTCTTAAAAATCCCAAGTTTAAAAGAATGCCAAACAGATATCCATTTAAAAATATATTAAAGCCTGTTAAGACAGAATTGCAAGGACCCAGAAAAACTTTTAATATGGAACAGATTGTACTCTTAATATTTTTTCTGTTATAATTACACTGTATTTCCTTTCATTGGAAACATAAAAATTTTCACTTAAAGAAACATTTCGTTTTAGTCAGATTCCTTTCTCAAAAGTTTTATTACATGATATATTTTATGAAAAAACGTTATTAAAGTAACTCTTATAGCAACCCTGTGTGCTGATTAGAACTGCACGCGGTTTTGTAACTATTTTTGATGCAAAAAGTAATTAATTCAAGATTTTAAACATATGTAAGATAATTATTTCATTAAATGTATTTTAATAAGCAAGAAATCGTGTTTGTAAATTAATAAACTGGAAATTAGGAATATTATATTTTCCAAGTTACGTCAATTTGGCGCAATTACAGCAAAAAGGTTTATAAGTCAATGGATAATGGAATTCCTCTGGTCGAGATAATTTTGTTTAAAAGTTCGAGATCTTATCATAATCTCTAAGCTAATTTTGTTTCTTTAAGTCGTCTAAAAGATTGCGAATCAAGAACGTCGCCATATTCTACATTTTGGATTGCTATGATCTGAACAAAGATTTTAGCCTGATCATATGCCATATATATATATATATATATATATATATATATATATATATATATATATATATATATATATATATATATATATATATATATATATATATATATATATATATATATATATATATATATATATATATATATATATATATATATACCGGGTGTCCCAAAAATGACTGATGGATTTTAAAATTCAATAACTTGCAAACGGTGACAGCTATTAAAAAAATTTTTGCAGGAGGGTTATGTATGATGTCAGGAGTTTTTTTTTACCGTAATTCTTGATTTTAGTTTGAATTTCAAACAACAGATGGAGCTGATGGCGGTTGGCGGCCAGTCGACGCGACGCCGAAACTTACTTCATTCAGCTTTGACGGAAAAGGAGGAGATTAAGGCTATGGAGTACGTCTTATTCTACGGTACAGTCTTGCTCTCAGGCCCCCGATTCTGGACTCATTCGATATGATTTCAATGGAATGCATTGTTGCCATGGAAATAACAGATTGTTCGATAATGGAATACAGCGTTCAGAAGTTGGCATAAATTTCGCAAGCAGCATTCGAGTTTGCAGAAGATTTTCGTTTAGGAAGTTTTATTTTCTCGTATTAAATTACTTTTTATGGCACGATTTAAAAAAATATTTTATGCACCATATTTTAAAACTAGATAAAGAGATTTCTTTAATTTGATAATTTTTGTTATATTCTAAGAAATTTTAGATCGCTTTAGATTGTTATATTTGTTAGGAAATGGTAAATTAATGTATCATTTTATTTCACAGAAAATCGTTTGCAAATTTGCTACTCTGATTAATTTTATTTATCCAAATTGACTCGTTGCTATGGCAGCGAAGTTGGTTTTTCGTCTGCTTGACTTTTACATTTTTTATCTTTTGAGATGAGTTAAAAGTTTAGATAAAAAAGTTGGCATCAATTTTTGATGGAATGAAAAAGAATTTTTTTAGAGAGAATGTTTATATTTTTTGTTTGTCGTGCGTGTCTTGAGTTTTATTGAAGAATTATGTTATTTTTATGAAAAGGCACGCAGAAATGCATATAGGATCATCTTTCCAGTTTTTAGTATGATGATCAGAAATTATCAAGGTAAAAGCATTTATATTTTGTACATATTATACATTTTGTACATAATATGTAAATAATTTGAATTCAATATTTCTTTATTCTATACTTCTAAGTATGTAATAAAATTTATTAAAAGAAAATTCAAGAATATTTAGAAGATTTTTGAACCCAAATAATGAAGATTTGATTGTTTACAAAACAATCTGGCGCCCCGAGCACGGACATTTGAATAATAATGTTGAGATATTGAATTGTTTTTATAGCATATAGTGTTTTCGTAAGCTGTGCATTACTACTTATTTTTTCTAAGATGAATAAGTTAAAGAAAAAGCGTACACCGCTACATGCGTCATTTACCAGAACTTTAAATGTTTTGAATGAAGAAATTAACAGCGAGTCATTAGATAAGGGTAAAATTTCAGACGATTTTAGTAAATTAGAAAATTTGATTCATGAAATTAAATCTATTGATGAAGCTATAATTGAACTCATGTTAGATGATGATAAATGCGATGAAGAGGCTATTGAAAATGAAGTAGTGGAAAATGAAAGTTATTCAGAGGAATTAATTACCATTAAGCGTAAAGTTAGTGAAGTATTGGGTACAAATAAACGTAATCAAGATGATAGTGTAAAAAGCACAGATTACGGTTATTCCAAATCAAAGCATTATAAATTACCTAAACTGAATTTTAAGCCATTCGATTTCAGTTAATAAATTATCTTTCTTTTTGGTCCCAGTTTCAAAAAATTCATGAAGACATAGATTTGGATAATAGTGACAAATTTCAGTATCTTATACAATCGGTAGAACCTGGAACCAATGCCAGGCGTTTGTTAGAGAGCTATCCAATGACCGCAGTTAATTACCCCAAAGCTGTCGAGGCATTTCAAGAGAGTTTTGGGAATAAAGATTTACTAATAGAAGTGTACGTAAGATAATTCCTGAAATTGGTTGTAGCTAATGTACAAGCGCACGGAAAACATAAACTTCCCTTATCAGATTTATTTACAAAAGTCGAGGCATATTTAAGATCGTTAGAATCAATGGGTTTAAGTTTAGAAAGCAATTCGGCGTGGCTCTATCCCATGATAGAATCTAGCTTATCGGAAGATGTATTAAAAGCATGGCAGCGATATAATATTTCAATCACATCAAACATTGTTAGTAATAATAATGCATTGTCAACAAAAGCAAATATAGTAAGTTTGATGGAATTTCTGAAACAAGAAGTTGCAAACGAGGAAAGATTCAAATTAGCCAAATCGAGTTTTGTAGAGCTGGGTTCTAAAGACAAACCTAAAGAAAAGTTAAGAAAAGCAGAAAGTAAAATACCTACTGCAGCAGGGCTATTTAGCGCAAAAGAACGCCTTTGTTTATTTTGCAGTAAATCTCATGAAAGCAAGGACTGTATTAGGGCTAGATCTCTTTCCTTTAAAGAACGGAAGGCTAAAATTAAGAATAAAAATTGCTGTTTAAAATGTCTTCGTTTTGGTTACCACGCTAAAGTTTGCAAAGTTTTTATTCGTTGCCACGTTTGTTCTAAACCCCATACCGAGTTATTATGCCCTGAAATTTCAATGTGTAAAGAACCAGAAAATACATCTAAGACCCCAGAAGTAATTCAAAGCACTATAGCAAATAAGCAGTGTTCTGCTGAAGTAGCTCTTATGACTTTGGAAATATTTATTAAAGGTCGAATAACAAAGAAAGTACGAGCGTTACTTGATTGTGGGTCGCAAAAGAGCTACATTTTAAAAAGTACAGTTGAAGAGTTAGGTTTACATCCCATTTCTTCCGAAGCTATTGTACACACTTTGTTTGGTGGTAGGCAAACAGAAGCTAAATCTCACAATAAATTCCAAATTGAGTTAAGTTCTTCTGATAGACAGAAACAAACGAAAGAAGTTTTAGAACTTTTGGATCAAGATATAATTTGTAATAATATTCCTCGGATACCGAAAGATCGGAGATCACAGATAGGATCACAGATTTAGGAACAGTAAGTCCAAAAATTGAAATTTTGATTGGAAGCGATTACTACGGACAACTTCTTACAGGTCGAGTAAAACAGTTAAAGAGCGGTCTTACAGCAATAGAGACAAAGTTTGGATGGACACTTTGTGGTCGTTTAGAAAGTACATCACAGTCTTGCCTAAATTATGGAAATATGTTTATCACGAGCCTAGCTTTAAAATATATGAAGATTCCAGGATTATGGAAGTTAGAGTCAATCGGTATAACAGATCCCTGTCAAAATTTGTCTAAAGCAGAAGAAGAAGAACTCGCTCATGATAATTTTATAAAAGAAGTTGATAGAAATATAGAAGGTCGCTATATTGTAGGTCTTCCTTAGATTAAAGGCAAACGTGAGATTCCCTCAAAGAGGCACATAGCTGAACGAAGATTGATAAATTCAACAAAGAAATTAAAATCAATGAAAATGTTTGAAGAATATGATAAAGTTTTCTATGAATGGGAAGAAGAAGGCGTTATAAGTAAAGTACCAAATGAAACACTCAAGATTCCGGGACATTTTTTACCTCATCATCCCGTCATCAAACCAGATAGTCTTACCACAAGTATTCGACCAGTTTTTGATGCATCGTGTAAGGTAGGGAGGTCTCCTTCTTTAAATGATTGTCTCTTTAAAGGACCAAACCTCATTGAACAAATTCCTGCAGTGTTAATAAGATTTCGTGAGAAAGTTATTGGGGTAGTAGCCGATATAAGAAGAGCATTTCTTCAAATTGAAGTCAAAGAATCAGATCGGCATTTCTTGCGATTTTTATGGTGGAAGAGTCCTGACAAATTTCAAGTTTATCAACACAGTAGAGTAGTTTTTGAGCAACTTGTAGCCCATTTTTGCTAGGTGCAGTTATAAGATATCATTTGAGTAATGTTGATGAAGAAAACAAACAGATAGCTGAGAAGCTTATGAAGTCATACTATATAGATAACTGCGTTACTTCAGTCGACAATGTGCCTGAACTAGAAAATTTTATTTCAAAATCTACAGAAATCATGGCTGATGCGAAAATGGAATTAAGAATGTGGGAATTCGGGCCAATTAAAAGTGAAGACAGCAGTTTCCTTAGCGAAAAAAAGATGCTCAGCAAAAATATAACCACGATAGTTCCGGTTTTAGGGTTGAAGTGGGACATAAAGGAGGATAGTTTGAAGATCGCTCATAAATTTAGTGATGAGATAGAAAATCTGTCAAAAAGAAAGATATTAGCTGTAACCCAGGGGATCTTCGATCCAATAGGATTTTTTAGCCCCAGCACTGTTGCCAGCCAAACTGATAATTCAAGACGGCTGGTCAACGAAATTAGATTGGGATGCTCCACTTCGAGAAGAAATCCGGAATAATTTTCAAAAATGGTATAGCGAACTCAAGTATTTAAATGACGTGAAGATAAATAGACGTGTAGGCTATGGTTGTAAAGAAAAATGGTCTATTCATACATTTTGTGATGCAAGTACCAGAGCTTATGCAACAGCAGTTTTCTTACGTTGTGAAGATAAAGACGCAGTCTTTGTACAACTTTTAGGAGCTAAGTCTCGTCTTGCACCAACGAAAAATATAACCATACCACGTTTAGAGCTTCTTGCTTGTATTTTAGGAATAAGGTTGACTAAATTTGTTTTGAAAGCCTTTAATTGTATTTCCATACCAGTAAAGTATTGGACCGACTCTTCGACTGTTCTCGCTTCGATTCGAAGAAAGGATCAATGGGGAACGTTTGTAGGCAATAGAGTTAGAGAAATTTGTAAATTTTCCGAATCTCAACAATGGAACTTCGTACCTGGTCATCTCAACCCTGCTGATCTACCTTCTCGCGGATGTAGTCCTAAACAGCTGCTGAAGATGAGATGGTGGGAGGGACCAGAATGGTTGAAGTTATCAGAAGAAAATTGGCCACATTCAGAAACAAGCCCCAACGAAGAATTAGTAATGATGGAAAAGAAGAAAACTGCAGTACCTACTCTTTTATGTTCTAATTCACATGAATTTATGATATATAGTAGAATTTCAAAATTTGGTAGATTTATTAATGGCGTATGTTGGGTGAAGAGATTTATAATGAAGTGCAGAAATCGAAATATATGTTTTCCATCAGAATTGTCGATTGAAGAAAAGGAAGATGCGGAAAAGTAGTTCTGGTCAATAATACAATCTGAAAGTTTTGGTAATACTACTGATGCAATAAAAGGATTAAAGGTTATGAAAGATCAAGAAGGATTGTTGAGAGTAAAAACAAAGATATTAGAGCGGGATGACGAGTTTTCTTTCAGATATTCAATTTTATTACCATCGAAACATCATGTAGTAAATTGTCTGATTCAAGAATGTCATTTAAAGAATTGTCATGCTGGACTTCAAACAGTTGGATCCATTTTAAGAGAAAAATATTGGATAATTTCTTCTAGCCGCAGCATTAGAAGTCAATTGTCTAAGTGTTACAGATGCAAAAGATACTCTGCAAAACCATATACTACACCTCCAATCCACCTACCTCTATATCGAGTCAGAGATTCCATAGTTTTTGAAGTTGTTGGAGCTGATCTTTTTGGCCCTCTTTTCGTAAAGCAAAGATCCAAAGTTTGGGTTGTACTTTTTACATGTGCAGTATATAGGGCAATACATTTGGAACTTGTATCTAGTCTCTCAACAGAAGGATTCATTCAGTCACTTCGAAGATTTATATGCAGGAGAGGAAGGCCGACTACTATATACTCTGATAATGGTTCAAATTTTAGAGGAACCAACAACCTTTTAAAATCATTGGATTGGAAGGCAATAGTTTCTTCAAAGAACTCTCTCCTATTAAATGGAAGTTCATCCCTCCAGCAGTAGCTTGGTGGGGTGGATGGTGGGAGCGTCTGATTAGATGTGTTCAAATTCCCTTGATCAGAACACTCGGCACTTCAACTTTAACTTTTGAAGAACTCATGACTGTTCTATGTGATGTCGAAGCAACAGTAAATAAAAGGCCTCTAACCTATATTTTTGAAGAAACAGATAAATTTGTACCTTTGACTCCATCATCATTTTTACAAGACATTGAAGAAATAGGTGTTCTTGATTTAGATGCAATAGATTCAAAGAAACTTCAATCTAGATATAAACACTGTCAAAATATTCGGCAACAACTTAGAAATAGATTTAGAAAAGAATATTTAGCTGAATTGGTCCAAAAATCAAAACAGAAAGGACAAGCTGTCAGACTAGGTGAAGTAGTCTTGATAGAACTAAACCAAAAGAGACTTTACTGGCCTATAGGAAAAATTGTAAAGATTTTCCCAAGTCGAGATGGAGCAGTTAGAGTGGCTGAAGTTAAAACAAGTTCAGGGACCTTGGTGCGTCCACTTCGTAAGCTGTACTCATTAGAGACATCAAATCCTGATGACCCTGTAATACAGACTGTGAGTAATAGTAAAACTAGAAGTGGCAGAGTAGTAAAGAGACTTGTGAAATGACTTTTTCTAGAACTCTGAAATGACTTTTCTAAAACTCTGAAATAACTTTTCTAGAACTCTAAATGTTTCATTATTATTTTATTATTGTTTAGTTATTGTCTTTATTTATTTCTATATTTTTTATTTTGAATTAGTGTTTAGTTTGATCAAAAGTGATCTTAAGTTTAATTTGGCTTCCGCGTAAATTAAAGGTGGGAGTATGTTAGGAATTCATAAATTAATATATCATTTTATTTCACAGATATTCGTTTGCAAATTTGCTACTCTGATAAATTTTATTTATCCAAATTGACTCGTTGCTATGGCAGCGAAGTTGGTTTTTCGTCTGCTTGACTTTTACATTTTTTATCTTTTGAGATGAGTTAAAAGTTTAGATAAAAAAGTTGGCATCAATTTTTGATGGAATGAAAAAGAATTTTTTTTAGAGAGAATGTTTATATTTTTTGTTTGTCGTGCGTGTCTTGAGTTTTATTGAAGAATTATGTTATTTTTATGAAAAGGCACGCAGAAATGCATATAGGATCATCTTTCTAGTTTTTAGTATGATGATCAGAAATTATCAAGGTAAAAGCATTTATATTTTGTACATATTATACATTTTGTACATAGTATGTAAATAATTTGAATTCAATATTTCTTTATTCTATACTTCTAAGTATGTAATAAAATTTATTAAAAGAAAATTCAAGAAGATTTAGAAGATTTTTGAACCCAAATAATGAAGATTTGATTGTTTACAAAACAATATTTATGCTCAATTTTGAATATTGTATTTTTCTATAGAAGAATTTGTTATTTCCATGGCAACAACACATTCAATTGAAATCATATCGAATAAATTCAGAATCGGGCCCCACAGTGTTAAAAATCTTCTGCATTTTGCTTCATTAGCACTCCGCCGCTTGTATATAATATCTCTTTTCCGACCAGTAACAGTGCTTCATAATACAATCAAGTAACCGTTTCTATACAAGCGGTGGGCGTATGCAACAAAATGCAGCAGATTTTTATAGTGTAAGAGCAAGATTGTTGCAAGATATCTTCACCTACACTGTTAAAAACTGGAAACTTTTGCTGCATCGTCACTCTACTGCTATTATAGAATATCTCTATTTTGACCAATGAGAATGCTCCATAATACAGTGAAGTAATCTCTTTCTATAAAAGTGGAGGAGTGACGATGCAGCAAAGGTTTCAAATTTATATCAGTGTAGTTTTAAAATACGGTGCCTAAAATATTCCTTAAATCATGGCCATAAAAAGTAATTTAATCCGGGAAAATAAATTTTAAGTAACTCACATTTATTTTATTTTTTTTTCTATTTTAATGCAACGATAGACTAATCCTATTGAAAAGGGCTATGCAAGGCAACTTATAATATTTGTTTTTGGTAGTTATTTTACACAATAATGTTACTATTAACAGTTTTCATGATTATTTTTTGAACATTTATAAAAATCTACTGACGAATTTTCTTAAAAGATCTAAAATTTCTTAAGAATATAACAAAAATCATCAAACTGAAAAAATCTCTTTATCTAGTTTTAAAATATGATGCATAAAAAATTCTTTAAATCGTACCATAAAAAAGTAATTTAATCCGGAAAAATGAAACTTCCTAAACGAAAATCTTCTGCAAACTCAAATACTGCTTGCGAAATTTATGCCCACTTCTGAACGCTGTATTCCACTATCGAACAATCTGTTATTTCCATGGCAACAACACATTCCACTAAAATCTTATCGAATGAGTCAAGAATCGGGGCCTGAGAGCAAGACTGTATTGTCGAATGAGACGCACTCCATAGCATTAATCTCCTTCTTTTGAGTCAAAGCTGAATGAAGTAAGTTTCGGCGTCAACTGGCCGCCAACCGCCATCTGTTGTTCGAAATTTGAACTAAAATCAAGAATTGCGGTAAAAAAACTCCTGACACTATACATAGCCCTCCTGCAAAAAAATTTTTAATAGCTGTTACCATTTGCAAGATATTGAATTTTTAAATCCATCAGTCATTTTTGGGACACCCGGTATATATATATATATATATACAGGGTGATTAAAAAAAGTGGACAAATTGATATGACAAATCAGGCATACGACAAGAATAAAAAATCACAAAAGAACATAGTGCCGCAAACCACTTATTGAGTCAGAAATACAGGGTGTTTCATCCTAACTCATTTTGGGTTGACGGTAATAAATTTCAGAAAACTGAAGTATATTATAATAAAACATTTAACAGACATACTCGCCTTTGTTTTTAATGTGATAACACCAAACAAAAGTGGTAGAAGTTTGCATTATGCACACCAGCAATATGAACTTGGGACCTCACATTTTGGACTCTGATAATTAGTTTATACAGTATCATCGATTGCTTGAGGAATATTTTTTTCCATATCTTTTCGTAACGTTATCACATTTCACATAAAAAAGGGTACATATCGTTGCATTTTCATTAAAATATTTTTATTTGCCTCGAAATTATTACTTTCAAACCGGGTGTAGCTGGAATGAAACACCCTTTATTTGTGACTCAATAAGTAGTTTGCGACCCTATGTTCGTTCCTATGTGATATTTTATCATTGTTGTATGCTTCGTTTGTCATATCATTTTGTCCACGTCTTTTTTAATCACCCTGTATATATATATGTATGTAGCATTTTGAAGTTAGGGGGGCAGAAACATCATCACCAGATTTCTTTTAATCCGCACAGAAGTCATGGCCAGCGAGAAAAAAAACAAAATAAATAAATGTAGAAGGTCAAAATAATCACTCCTTGGCTGCTGCAAGTTCATTTTATTAAACTGTAGCTATAATAGAGTGAAAAGCTCCTGTTGCAGACGATATTTTACCGAAACATCCAAAAAATATTCCATGCTTTACTACATCAAGTCGTACTCATGCAAGAGCGCACCCAAGAATCCTTCTTCTCCTCTCCCTTACCACCTCTCGAGCTTCCTCTCTTAAATCTAAAAAGAAAATTCTAGAACATTCTCTAACCTCAAACTATCATTTTTTTATGTAAACAGAATTCTTGTCCAGCTACGAGACTATTTTCCACAGACGGTAATTTTATTTAAAAAAAATATTATTTAACCAATTTATAATCGACTCAGAATTTCTTAGGCAAACGATTTTTATAGATGATTAATTTTAAGAGAAAAAGAAAAGAAATGAATTTATTGATATGCACACTATCAAAGGTTGACGGAGGAAAAATAAATAAATAGATAAAATAAAATAATGATATTTTTTGAAAGGTATGGTTTTGGAATAAATTTAAAAGACTTTCTTAAAAAGGGTTGATAAAAACATAGAAGGAATGAGTTTTATTTGGAATATTAAGAAATAAAGTTTAATTTATAATATTTTTAATTTAGAGCCATCTTTTTAAATTTACGCATACTGGAATAATGCTTTTTAAGGCAAATTAAGAATTGATATCGTCTGCATAAAGATTAACACATTAGATCTAGAAACAAGATTTCAATTTAATAATTTGAAGTACGTACGGAATATTATTATAAGAAAATTAAGATAGTATAAAGGTTAGTTTTGGCGAAAAAAATTAAAAATTTGTAATATGTATATATATATATACATTTCTAAACTTCTTTTCAATTCACGATGTTTTATTACTGTCTGTTTATCAGATTTTAAACAAATTCAGAAAATATTATTTATTACTGATTAATAATATTAAAATATATCGGTTTTAGTAAATTTAGAAGAAAATCATAAGACTATTCTTAAAAATTAAATTTTTTTGCAAAAGAATTTAAACAAAAATGAATAAATCGATTTATTCGAATAAAACAAAAATAGAAATTTATTCTTCATTTCTTATAACAGATGATATCTTATTTTTTTACCTATTTCTTTCATATTTTTACACAAAAATAGAATAATTTTATTGCCATCATTTAAAGTTTTTAGTTTACAACTGCATTAACAGTTACAAAACAATTAATATATCGAAAACTAATTCAAATTCTTAAATTCTGAGAGCTTATGTAACATACTCGAATTTCTGCGGATAACAGGTGTTGATTTTATTGTACTACGTTCCATATTATAGGACAAGTAGTTGTGAATTACAAACGGACAGTAAGATTTGAATATAGTAGATTTGGTTGATGGATAAATTTAAGGTATATAATTTTATGGATAATTTTATTTACAACGTTAATGTTAAATTCTTTATAATATAGTTTTCATTTAACCTGTTCTCTCAAAGTCTGTTTCCGTATTTGAAGCAAACTTTAATATTCATTCAGCATATCCTTTTCCAAATTAAATATGCGAGATTGAAAGCCTTTAATCTTTCCATTTCAATGTATGTTTATCATATAAATCGCAAATGATGTATTGAACAAAGTTGCAGAAATCTAGAAACTTTCAATTGAAATGAGATATATATACAAAAGGCTTAGTATGAATGAGTCTAATCCTCGATACATTTAAGCATACTTTCAATATTATATTTAGTATCATTTAATTCAACATTTTCATATTTAATTAAATTCTAATTCTTCTTTTATCCACAAGATTAAATAAATAATTTTTATTCCAAATAATTAAAAAGAGCCTAAAAACATTTAATAAAGTTAAGCACAATCTAAATGCTTTTCAATGTATACTTTCTAAAAATTTCATAAGAAAAACATAACTTTGTTATATTTTTTATTATTAATATAAAGTTAAAATATAACTTTGATACATAATATATAAATAAGAAGCAAATGCAATTTCAAAAAAAATGCATTTTTGTATTTTTAATTACCTTCTTTGCGAAAATGATTCGGATAATTTCTAATTAACCTCTTCGTTACTGAGTATTAATGCAATATTATAAATTATTACTGAATTATTTCTTCTCCCATTTGACTTCAGGGGAAGATTTTAATTTTATTTTCATTAACTCAAATTTTAGACTTCAAAACATTTTATACTAATATCGAAATTGTAACTATGTTCTTGTATCTTTAATAAAATAACACAAAACGGAAGTCCGCATTTGGGGACCCATATGGACCGAAGAGGTTTAACTAGAATAAATAATTATATACGAAGAATATACTGTTTTTGAAAATGAGTATCTTCATTCAGAGGACTAGATTTTCCTAGTTTTTCCTAGTCTTTAAGTTATTATAAATTAAAATTATCATACATCATCATCATCACATTTAGTATCACATTTCATACTAATATCGAAATTGTAACTATATTCGAGTATTTTTAATAGAATAATACGAAACGGAAGTCCACATTTTGGGACACACAGCGACCGAAGAGGTTAAACTAGAATATAAATACGAAGAACATACTGTTTTTGAAAATGTGTATGTTCATTCAGAGGAATAGTTTTTCCTAGCTCTCTTTAAGTTATGATACATTAAAACAATTTAAATCTTGAAGAGTTAAAACCACTGCCAAACTCGATTTCCCTTATATATAAGGAACATGAAGCACTCATCGAGTTTGGCCTGGGTTATACATTTATAACTGCATTCTATTGTATATAACAATGATAAATTAATTGAAAATTATATAATTTTCTGAGAAATAATATTTCTTTAATGGCTTTTATACTTGTATTTCTTGTAAAATTAATTCTCCTGCATAATGTTATGTGGTCATATAAATTCAGCTTTTAATTATTCAAATACATAAGAAAATCACAGGTCAAAATCAAAATTATAAAGCGTATGCACCCATACGGCACTATGCACCACAAGTGAAGCTCTATTTTTTAAATTTTATAAACGAACTCCCAATTCATTTCTGAAAAATGAATGAGACATCTCATGGAGGAAAACTCTTTAACTATCCATGAACTGTACTGAATAATCCATTTTTCGATTCATGGAGAAAGATATTTTTTAAAAAGTCTTTTGAAAAATGGATTTTTCGACATAACTTTACACATGTTTAAGAAAATATTTTATTTTTTCATTTGAAGTATTGTTATTTCTCACTATTCCAAATCCTTAACTTTAAAAAAATCTATAATATTACTTCTTACGGGTTTCTTACAAAAAAATACATTGTTCATAAAACATCTCCACACATTTACTAATATCCGAACAATTCATTTGTGAAAATTCGTGAAATTGGAACCCCTTCTTATAGTAGTGAAATATTTTAACATTTTTTCCTTGATGGAAATAATCAAATAAAAAATTCCATTTTCATACAATCCCTTGAAATTAATTCATGAATCCATCGCAACAGCAACTTATCCGTTTCAATGCTCGACACTCATGCAAGTAGAATAAACTCCGTTATATGGAAAATATTTTTCCCAATATACAGATAATTTACAAGTTAATGGTGTTCAAAATCTAGGTTGAGAAAAAAATTTCGTTAAGTAGAAAACTTTGTTAAAAGGAAGTTCGACTGCATTTATTTTTTCTTACGAAACATGAAGTAATAGGGCACGGAGTATGATATAATTTAGATAATCTAATCAACTACTCTGGAGAAAGCATGAGGAGGTTGTTAATTTTAGCTAGAGGAAGAAAAGTTAGGTGCATGAAAAGGAGGATGAAAGGAGGTTAATACTTTGAAGGATTTTTTTTATAAGCAGATATTTGCGGAAATACAGAAGATCCCTTCTCTGAAAGTTGAAAAGTATGAATACATAAAATCAAGGTAAACTAGAATTTTTCAACAAAAAACACACTTGCTCTGATGCCTATTACTCTCGCTTATAGAAATGTTCGAAAATAAAGTTTTTTCTCTACCATTTATGTTATTCCATCTCTCAAACTGGGAAATCGCATTTTTAATGCTTAGAAAAAGAATGCCACAAATTCATAACATTCAATAGTTCATACTGTAAGTTTTGATCATAGAAGATGGAATATTTTACAGTTTAACTTGCGGCACGGGGAAAATTTTTCTAAATATTTATAGAATAAAGAAAATGTATAAAAATTTGAATTTGTTAACTTTATATAAAAGCACCTATTTTGACGTACATGATTATGTCACTCACACTATGCTACTCCCTGAATTAAAGCTTGAGAGTCAGTTTGGGGGACCCACTACTATAGTCCTTTTAAATAGCAGAAGCGAGTGACCTTGACAAGTTTTACTTCTGAACCTTCGGCAATTAAGGTAAAAATCACATTTAGTTTAATCACGCGTTTCGTGGAAACGTATCTCACCTTGTCAAAGTCAGTCGCCTCTGTTATTTAAAAGCACTATACCGCAACAAAAATTTTATTATATCCAATACGAAACATAGAGTGAGGTAGCGTTTCGTATGTTTTCTAAGAAACCTATTTTGAAATGTTGCATGTTTATTCTTATACATGAAATTTAGGACTAGTCCAAATCAATATACATATTTTAGAATTCTGTAATATTTTTACGATAATTAGGTAAAAGTCATTAATTGACTCAATACTAGTACATTTACCTTAGAAATGATAAAACATGAACAAAAAATCATGTGTGTAGCATAAATAATGAAACTCTTTTTAACATGTTCTGAATACAGTAACAAAGCTAAACAATTAATTAAGGTTAAATAAACAAGGGTTAATTTAGAAAATGCATTAGGAAACCCAATTTCCGCAGTTACCATAAGCAATACAAAAAATATCCATTTTTTTGGCAGTATATATATATATATACAGGGTGTATCTAAACTACTGGGAAAAACTTTAAGGGGTGATAATACAGATCAAGACAAATAATATTAAATGGGAAACTAAGGGTCCCAAACGTCTTCTGAAGGAGATAGACGCCGTCAAAGTTTAGGGTCCAAAATTTGAAATGATTATAAAAAAACGAAAAATTGGTCGATTCTTTTGCGGTTTTCACGAAAACTATTCTTTATGTCAGTTTTGACTTGTAAATAAATTATAAAGATAAATCTCAAAAAATGCCGATAGAGGGCGCTTTAGACTTTGGAATAAGGAACAACTATTTTTTATCGCTATTTTTTGCATCTTATTAAATTTTTTCAGAAGTTTAGACATAAACTTAAATTTTGAGCTCAGAATCTGTGGTTAAATAGCGCAAACTGAACTGTGTTCAATGGGAGTGGGTAGGTTCAAATTTCAAATGATTATAAAAAACAGAAAAATTGGTCCATTGATTTGCGGTTTTCACTAAAATTATTCTTTATGTCAGTATTGTCTTAAAAATAAATTGTGCAGATAAATTTCAAAAAATGTCGATAGAGGGCGCTTTAGACTTTGGAGTAACGTACAACTATTTTTTATCGTTATTTTTTTCACCCCATTAATTTTTTTAGAAGCTTAGGCATAAACTTAAATTTTGAGCTGAAAATCTGAATCGTTGAGATTGGTTAAGTAGCGCTAACTAAACTGTGTTCAATGGGGTTGGGGAGGTTCAAATTTCAAATGATTATAAAAAACGGAAAATTTGATCGAATCGTTTGCGGTTTTCTCTAAAACCATTCTTTATGTCAGTATTTCCTTGAAAATAAATTTTTAAGATAAATTAGAAAAAAAATCCGTTAGACGATGCCTTAAACTTTAGAGTAACCAACAATTATTTTTAACCGTTATTTTTTTTTTTTTTTTTTTTTTTTTTTTTTTTTTTTAATCAAAATAAATGTTTTAAAATCTTAAACTTAAATTTTGAGCTCAAAATCTGAATTGTTATGAGTAATTAAGTAGCGAAAAATTGAACTGTGTTCATAGGGTGGGCAGGGTAACATTTCAACTCCTGAACACAGTTCAGTTTGCCCTTCTTAACCCCTCCCAACGATTCAGAATTTCAGCTGAAAATTTAAGTCTAAGCTTTTGCAAGCATTTAATTAGATACACAAATTAACAGTTAAAAATTGTTGTTGGTTACTCTAAAGTTTAAGGCGCCCTCTAACGGAATTTTTTGAAATTTATCTTTAAAATTTATTTTCAAGGAAATACTGATATAAAGAATGGTTTTAGAGAAAACCGCTAACGAATCGACCAGTTTTTCCGTTTTGTTTAATCATTTGAAATTTGAACTTCCCCACCCCCATTGAACACAGTTCAGTTAGTGCTACTTAACCACTCTCAACGATTCAGATTTTGAGCTGAGAATTTAAGTTTATGTCTAAGCTTAAAAGAAAAAAAAAAAAAAAAAAAAAAAAAAAAAATGGAATGCAAAAAATAATGGTAAAAAATAGTTGTACGTTACTCCAAAGTCTAAAGCACCCTCTATCGACATTTTTGGAAACTAATGTTTATAATTTATTTTCAAGACAATACTGACATAAAGAATAGTTTTAGTGAAAACCGCAAATCAATTGACCAATTATTCTGTTTTTTAATAATCATTTGAAATTTGAACCTATCCACTCCCATTGAACACAGCTCAGTTTGCCACAGAGTTTGAGCTCAAAATTTAAGTTTATGTCTAAACTTCTAAAAAAATTTAATGAGATGCAGAAAATAACCGTAAAAAATAGTTATTCGTTACTCCGAAGTCTAAAGCGCCCTCTAGCGACATTTTTTAAATTTATCTTTATAATTTATTTTCAAGACAATACTGACATAAAGAATATTTTTCGTGAAAACCGCAAACAAATCGACCAATTTTTTCGTTTTTTATAATCATTTTAAATTTTGGACCCTAAACTTTGATGGCGTCTATCTCTTTCGGAAAACGTTTGGGACCCTTAGTTTCCCATTTAATATTATTTGTCTTGATGTGTACTATCACCCCTTAAAGTTTTGCCCAGTAGTTTAGATACACCCTGTATATATATATATATATATATATATATATATATATATATATATATACTCGCTGTTACCCATAACTTCGTACCTTTTATCATATTTTATAGCAGACTTCTGATGGTAATAACTTGTTTATTTTTGTTTATACATGTAGGATCATTTAAAAGTTTTGTCATGAGCATGAAATTTCATACTTGTTTTCTATGATTAAATGAGAAATAAATTTACATATCCGTTATTCTATTTTATTATTTACATTTACTCTATTTTTTATTTATTTCGTTCATAGATATTAGTTTATGTTTTAGTGACAACGAATATTATTTAAAGAAATGCAAAACATAATTTCTGAAATGTATATTGTTGTTTTTAGATTTCGTTTTTAATTTCGAAGCTACTGAGATAATAATGACATCACTTTGACGAAATTAATATATATATATTTGTTTTCTAATTAAAAAGATTGCTTTAGATGAAAAAAATATTTCATCATTTTTACTCAATTATGTCGCCATTTTTCACAGAAAACCTCTTAATAATGTAACTGATATTCATGCTTCTTATATAATAAAAGACAATTCATTTTTATTTCAAGTATGACGTCGTATTTATTTTCTTTGAATTTTTTTAATTTTAATTTTTCAACTGAAAATTAATTGCTGAAGAAAAATTATTATTCAGGATTTGATTTTCTTGGCAACAGGAAAGAAAAATGGTTATATTTCTCGGGAAAATGTTAATTGATTCTATATGAAAAATAATGAAATTTTCAATTATTAAGGAAAATATTTGAATAAATCAATTAAAAATTAGCCTATGTTCATTTCCGGGCTTTAACTTATCTATATGCAAAGATTCAAAGACATTAATCCATCTGTTTTGAAGCCAATTTCATTCCAATTTTCGGACACACTTTCACATTTATAATATATATAAGGAAGGATTACACTGTACACCTAAAAATAGTTCAATTAAACGCATAGCACAGTCGAAATTTGCCATTCATCAATTTCAACATAAATGTACATAATATCATTTGTGTAGCCTTCTATATGAGCAGTAAAACTTATATACTCCAAGAAAAATGCAAAAACATGATTAAATTTTAAAATGCCTATTACAACTGAAAACGCATTTTTTTTTTTCAATTAGTCTTCATAGCCAACGATATACTGTACCCAAATACTTTAGTGTGTACCTGTAAATGAACAACAAATTATACGCACAACAAATTCTACAGTAAATGTTTTGTAGTATAACACAGTGATGTGCAGAAATTTCAATATTTTTAAACTAGTGTAATCATTAAAATACACCGCAAACGATTTTTTCCCGTAGGTCTTAATGTAACTGAGTTCTTTTGAGTGTCCCTGTAATTGAATCATTAGTGCTGTGACTTTCAATTAAAATACCGAGCAAGCCGCCCATAAACAACAATAACGTATACCAATTTAATAGCAATATGACTTATTTACATGAGTGAGAGCACGGGTCCACAGACAGACAAACCGTATTACAAATACTTTTCAACCACATTAGAAAATGTTAAAAGAGAATATAAATGAAAAGCAGGTAAACAGTGTTATAGTATATTTTGTTTAGTACTTTAGTTTAATATTGCACAAATTCATTTATGGATATTTCAATTATCATTAGATACTTCGTGTTTTTAGATGCGTTCGTAATTATGTAAATATGTAGCACTTACAGTCGTCCTTCAGTGCATCCGTCCGTCTGGTTCACATATAACAGAAAAAAACAACCCAACCGAATCGTTCGAAATTTAAACTATGTAATTGTTGCATAATTCTGCTGTGTCATTTCAAATTTTATGAAAATCGGGTGTATAGTTTGGTTACAAAAGCAATCAAAACTATTTCGTTACATTACGGCGAATGAAAAAAAAATATTTTCAATTGCGTTTTATTAATGTTACACTCTTTCAGACATAGTATAATTGTCTAAGAAATAAATACTAAAATGTGCAATCTGTGGTGCAATAAATATTTTTTTATTTGTCGAGTAATAAATGTATTCCATTACTTAATGGTGTAATAGGATCATTGTTTGGAGCATGTTTCAGTTATTAAACTATTTCACATTTTATGAAATTGATATACGTTGCTGAGGTTTACAACAAGTTACTTTCCGTATAATAGAAAGCAGATAACATTTACAGGGACCCAAGATTTCGACTACAATACTGTATCTGAAGTACTGCATAGTATTATACCAGGATCTAAATGTTTTAAAACTTCGCTATAGTACGAACACACCACATTTGCTACGCTTGACGTGCAATTTCCAACTTGTTTAGATGTAGAGCAATTTCACTTGAAGATTTCATTTTGAAATATACGGATACATATCTCAACACTTAATGCGTTAAGTAAACCTAAATTCTTTCCGCCATCAGTAATTAAGGTTTGAGAAGGAAAATTTGAATAATCAGTTCAATTAAGACCGTGTTATTGTTATAGTTTTCTCTCGACAAGACGGCGGAAGCTGTATCCGCCTAATGATACAGAAAAGTTCAAAACAACAAAAAAATGTTTATGATGCATATCTCCTTAAATCTGTCTAATGAGGGATTTTAAAAAGTTACAAATAAAAATCTTTAGAATTAGAAATGGATAAAGTGTTCTAGAAATTTTAAAGATTATTGCAAGTATTAAGGTATACGAACACCTTTAAAACGCAATTTTCAATCAAAATATGGATTTTTCATTTATACAATAACAACAATAACGACTTTCTTATCTGTCAAATTCTGCTTATCTTGTGTCTGTGTCTTAATTATAACCAAAGTTATAGAAGTTTAAAATTACAGCTATTACAGCTTTGGATTGTGTTAAAAAATTCTTTCTCAATATGAAATTTTTCAGATTTTTACAATACGCAAAACGACCTAAAACAAAATATTATGTATGAAATGCCACAAAATTTTCTATGATTTTTTTATAAATGTCTTTTGAGAGAATAGACTACACTCATGATATTATATTAAATATTTTTATATTTACACTGATATAAATGACAAACTTGAGACGAATTTTGCGAATTTTTCAGGACATTAGAACTTAAATTGCCATATTACCTGAGATAGAGATGCGATTATAATGTATATGTAATATAAGTCCTAGAGAAAGTTAGTTAGTTTACTATACAATTTACAAAATGACAATAGATTGTTTTGTTTTTGAGTTATAACGTTTTCCGGAAATGTCAATTGTTGACATAATTTCGATTATTGTTCTCTGTAAAGAACTGTTTTCCGGTAATTGCTAAAACTTTTATATTTTTTTCAAAGCTGTAAGGTAAATGACGTTATAAAAAATGGATAACAAGAAAAAATTTCAAAATTTTCTAAAAATCATTTTTGAAGGCACGCGAATACATTAAGTAGTTATCATTTTAAATCTCTACAAGTTTGAATTATTATAACCATGCTCTTCCACACCGGGTATTCGTTTTAAAATATCCGGTATACTATCCAAATACAAAACATAGCTGAAAATTGTTTTAAATGAAAGCTCTAATTGATATATATATATATATTTTTTTTTTTTTCATTTAAGATGTTTTCTTGGATTTCCCAAGAACATCACCAGAAGGTATTCTTGATACTTCAGTGTAAATCGCATGACAGCTTTATGATTTATGTTATTAGAAGTGGCGGAAAATTCGGTTTCAGTCCAAAAGCTGAGTCTAGTCAAAAATTCGTTTCCGGCGATAATGCTGCCGAAATTTCGACTGAATCGAAATTATCTGCAGTCAAAAAATCTAGTTAATTCTTTTAGCATTTTTCAACATCTCTCTTTCATTTGAGCTGCATTGGTGCAACTGCTACATTCGTTATTTATCGCTATGAAATTCTCTGTTTATAGTTTATCAGTCATCACTGACTCAAGAAATGAGTGCAAATTACAAAGCAAGCAATGCGTTATGACTGAATTTTTAAAATACTTTTAACATGCTTATTAAATGTTGTAGACTTTATTGTAAAATAAATTTTTTTGTCGGAATGCACAGAAGAGTTTCGAATACTCTGTAACCCTGTACGGCACACTGTGCCCGGTCTGGGATACCCAATTTTAATTCCAAACTTGCAAACGGCACCAATAATATCTTCGCAAAATTTTGCTTTTACAATAAAAGCTTAAATTAAGAAATTCAAAATATCTAAAAAATTCGTTTGTGAATTACGATGCCATTCGATAATTTCTCATTTTACTACAAAATTTGCCCGTGCCGGAAAGTTTTAAGAAAGTTCTAATATAACAGCTGATCAAATACAAAAAACGGTATAAAAGATAAAATGAGGCATGTATATACAGGGTGATTCAGCTCGTCGGTGACAATTTTTAAGGATCGATAGAGCACACCTAGACGAACATTTTTGAATAGGGAATGTAGGGTCCCTGACGCGATGGTAAGGCGCTAGGCGCTTTCGAAAATTTGGGTGCCGAAATTCGAAACGTCATAAAAACTAGGGAAATGGTTAGATTTTCTTGCTTGTTGCGTCGAAATGATTCTGTTTGTTTAGACTTTCTTCAGTACCAATTTGATAAGCGTATCTCTTAAAACATGGATAGGGGACGCTGCAGACTTTGGAGAGCTAGACAACAACTTTAAGCCCGTTATTTTGATAATTTAACACATGCTCGCCAAAGTTTATACTCTAACTTAAAGTTTGAACCCAAAAGTAGAGCCCTGCAAAAAGCGTAAGAGCCGGAATAAAATGTCAAAGTACAGGGTGGTCGAAACTCGAAGGCTCCTAAGAGATAAACAAACAGATTTCTTGACTTATGGCATGCATTTTCATGATTCTGTTTGCTGGGGCTCTCTGAAACTCAGTTGAACGGTACAAAAAGAAACATCGATAGGGGGCGCTTTGGGCAAAAAACATAATTCGTTGACATTTCGGACGCTAACTGGAAACGGGGCGCTACGATCAGTTAGTAATAATGAAAACACATTTTCTACCTCTGCTCAACACTTCTGAATAAATTTAGACCAAAAACATCAATGATACTGGAAATTTATTTACAAAAAATAACACTACAGAAGATGCTCGAAATTTCGACCTTGGGCCATGATGCAGGCTTCGCACCTCCGTCGCATTGAGGAGTGTGTGTTTCCAACAATGCCAGGAGTATCTCTGATCTGCCCTGCAGCTGCCACAATGCGCGCCACAAGTTCTTCAGCACTGCTGACAGGTGTATGGTATACCTCGGCCTTCAGGTAACCCGAAAGGAAGAAATCCAAGCAGGTGAGGTCTGGTGATCGGGCAGGCCAGTGAACTGGACCCCCACGCCCGATCCACCGCTGGCCATACCTTGCGTTTAGATGGAGACGCACGTCGTTCGTGTAATGGGCCGGAGCTCCATCGTGCTGGAACCACATCTGGCGACGCGAACCTTCGGGTACGTGCGCCTCCTCGAGAAGCTGCGGCAGCACTTGATCCAGGAAAATCAGGTAATTTCCACCTGTCAGCCGTTCAGGTAACAAATAAGGGCCAATGAGGCAATCCCCCAGAATGCCGGCCCACACATTTACTGAGAAACGCTCCTGGGCTGCTCGGCTTCTGGTTTCATGTGGATTTTCATCACACCACACATGACTGTTGTGGGCGTTCCACATTCCCTCCCGGCTGAAGGTGGACTCGTCCGTAAACAAAATGCTGTTTACAAAACGGGGATCCCTGGATCTCATCGCCAAGTACCATCTTGAGAATTCCACTCGAGGGCCAAAATCCTGCTCTCTGAGCAACTGCACCCGCTGGATGTGGTAGGGGTGCAGATTCCGGGAACGTAAGATGCGCCACGCAGTTGCTTGCGAAATGCCAACATGTC
The DNA here is from genome assembly GCA_964019185.1 of Maratus speculifer. Taxonomy (NCBI): domain Eukaryota; kingdom Metazoa; phylum Arthropoda; class Arachnida; order Araneae; family Salticidae; genus Maratus; species Maratus speculifer. Next base: position 212,654,083 of record OZ025291.1, on the reverse strand, counting down.
TGGCGATATCTCTCGTGCTAAGACCTGGGTTGTCCTCAACCAGGTTAAGCACAGCCTCTTCGTTGTCGGGGGTGCTCACTGATCGCTCCCGTTCAGGCCTACCTCCGTCGAAAGATCCCGTTGTGGACAACCTCTGGTGTACTCGAGCGAAGAAGGCATGGCAGGGGATTTGCCTGTTGGGGTAACGCTCGGCGTACAACCGCTGAGCGGCTCGTCCATTACAACCAGCAGCGCCATACGCCAAATGCATGTCAGCCAATTCAGAGTTTGTGTACCGTTCCATCCTACTACCGATCTGCAGACAAGTAACCCGAAGCTTAAGTAGGTACCGCACGTTCAAAAGACGTGTCTGCGCATACAACTACGTCATCTCGCGTTGTCGTCTACGCATTACGTATCTTTTGCATATCGATATGGTACGATATCTTTTGCATAAATCAGCAAAAAGCACCTTATGTAAATTTTATTGCGCGCATTGTGCATGATTGAAACCAGCTATGTTTGTTAAAAAAAACAAACAAACTGCAGTTTTAATAGCTTCTTATGATAAGTAAATTACTCTCTTGTTTTGTTTCTAACTGATCGTAGCGCCCCATTTCCAGTTAGCGTCCGAAATGTCAACGAATTATGTTTTTTGCCCAAAGCGCCCCCTATCGATGTTTCTTTTTGTACCGTTCAACTGAGTTTCTGAGAGCCCCAGCAAACAGAATCATGAAAATGCATGCCATAAGTCAAGAAATCTGTTTGTTTATCTCTTAGGAGCCTTCGAGTTTCGACCACCCTGTACTTTGACATTTCTCCGACATTATTCCGGCTCTTACGCTTTTTGCAGGGCTCTACTTTTGGGTTCAAACTTTAAGTTAGAGTATAAACTTTGGCGAGCATGTGTTAAATTATCAAAATAACTGGCTTAAAGTTGTTGTCTAGCTCTCCAAAGTCTGCAGCGCCTCCTATCCATGTTTTAAGAGATACGCTTATCAAATTGGTACTGAAGAAAGTCTAAACAAACAGAATCATTTCGACGCAACAAGCAAGAAAATCTAACCATTTCCCTAGTTTTTATGATGTTTCGAATTTCGGCACCCAAATTTTCGAAAGCGCCTAGCGCCTTACCATCGCGTCAGGGACCCTACATTCCCTATTCAAAAATGTTCGTCTAGGTGTGCTCTATCGATCCTTAAAGTTTGTCACCGACGAGCTGAATCACCCTGTATAATTCATTTTACAATTAGATAAAATAGTTTGAAATATAAGTCAATAGTTAGAAAGAATAACAGTTAGAATTATTAAATAAAATAATTAGCAATTCATTCTACGTCGTTAGTGAATGAATTAAATTTCATTTTATATGAAAGTAATATGTTTTACTCAGAGATACAGAAAGGGAATTTGGGTCAACACGTATAATTTATTAATAACTATGCATATTAAACAAATACTTATAATCAATTGATAACTATGTGTGTTTAAAAAAACACGTATAATTAATTAATAGTGATGTATATTTATGCATGAACGTTAGAATATTTCTGCAGATTTCCGTTTTTGGTCAAAAATAGGAAGATATTATCGCGATTCGGTCACTGTTTCGGTTTTGGTGTCATAAACTTGTTTTAGTCGAACCTCAATTTCTCTATTTATAGCAGCCTTCCTGCATGCGCGTATTTCAATTAAATAGCTGTTAAAATTCCACTTTATTTATTTATTTGTAAAGGTTTAATTTTGTTTGGTAATTTAACTACAGAATATTACTAAGAAATAAACAAATTCTGAAATATTTATATTATTTTAAAAACAAGCGAGTTAATCTTCCGTCATCGGGTTCCACGTTAGTTCTTTTGAGGGTAAAAGGGGCGAAATGATGTTTGAATTTTTTTTTTTAAATATAAAATATCAGTAAACTGATATGTAGTTTGAAATTAATTGTAGTTGAATGTGCAATTTCTTTCCGTCTCGAAAGTGTAATTTTTACATTTAAATGACCTGGATGTTTTTTGAGTCATCAGCCCTGAATTTTCTTCTGAACCAATTTTCATAAATATTTTTTTAAGCTGTTCATATGTAGATGTACCTATATTAGCTATTTTTGAACTTATTTCCATTTTTTATATTTTATTTTTAATTTTTGAAGCTTTTTTATGAATTTCTTCAAAGCAGTGGCAATCGTATTTCTTCCATTGTTGCAGAGGAAAGAAACGAAAAATATTCAGACACGTGGCTTTTTAAACGTATTTTTTTAATTTGCGAGTTAAATTTTTTTTACAAGGAATTGAAAAACATAATTTTAGAAAATGTCTGTATGCGATATGCGTCTGTGACTACTTGTATAAAACAAAAATTTAACGTGCGCTCGATCATAAAAAAATATTGCATTGCAAAATTTATATATAATTATTATTATATTAGTTAGTAAAGATTTATATTCATTTAGTCCCTGACATAAATTAGTTCTGATTAGTTTTTGATGTAAATCGCGCAACAGGTGGTGCCGCTATGCAATATTCTCCAAGACAGATTATCATGAAATTTCAGATTCAATTAGTATTTTCTTGTTTTCTAGATTTTAGTGTAAATCGCTTGATAGATGGCACTCCTATGCTATATTTCTTACGATTTTCTTGATAACTCAATTTTCGAAACTAATGCAAAGATTTTCATCAAATTTTACAATCAGTTAGTACTGTACATGCATTGACGTTTTCTACACTTTGATGTAAATCGCTTAACATATGGCTCTGATATGGCGCATATTTGTTCATTAACGCAATAATTTTATTTCAAAAATAAATGCACAGATTTCCATCCAACTTCAGATTCAGAAAGTCCTCAATATGACTTGGAGTTGTTTCTATTTTTGTGTAAATCGTCCAACAGGTGGTGTAGCTATGTTTCATTTTTCATGGTTTACATAACAGCTCTATCTCAAGAACTAATGCAAGGATTTCGATGAAACTTGTGATTTGTTAGATTTTGACATAAGTTGTGGCAGATTAGGTTTCGGTGTAAGTCAACCAACTAGTGTTTCTGTTATGCTGCATTTTGCATGACTTACGCGATTTTAGCGATAATCTTATCTCATGAAATAATGTGCGAAATTCCATATCATTAGAATCTTAATGATGGGCATAAATTGAAATTTATTTTTGGTATTGTGATAGTGTATTTTGAAATATTAATATGCATGAGATAGAAGAAAGTATTTGAATTGTCACATTTGACTATTTTTAAATGTACTTGACGACTATTTATATTTTTACAAAATTTGTGAATAACCCCATTTCGCAGCAAAAAATATTCTTCAGTTTTAAACATTTATTATTTGATCAATTTTAGTCGTAGAATAATAGGATTTTTTTGTCTTACTTGTAAGTGTAACAGTAAAATTGTACTAAATGTAATTCATAGGACCAGGTGACTGCATTATAAATTAAATTTCGTCATTATATACAAAATCTTTTTATTGCCCCAAATCAATTTAAAATGCTTCTTTATCTCATTTAAACGATTTTTACTTTCTTCTATCTTCAATAGAAGAAAGTATTGTAATCGAAATTTTTTTCGACTTCCGGTTTTCGACGGATTTACACGTTTTAGGGGTCAGAGATTCCAAAAAACATGTTTTTACAAAATGTCTGTCTGTCCGTGTGTCTGTGTGTGTGTCTGTATGTCGCCATTCTACCATCAAAAAGTGTATGAAGTTATGCATAGAATTGAACCAAATTTTTTGTGAATATTTTTGGCTGTGGCAAGCAGGTCCTCCTACAGTTTTGAAATATTCCGCCGGAAGGGGGCGCTGTAATCGCGATTTTTGTGCCATTTTCAATATTGTACCGACCAAAAGTATATGAAGTTATGCATCGAATTGAACCAAATTTTTTGTGTATGTGTATGACTATGGCTAGTTGGTCCTCCCTGAATTTGAAAAAAATCCACCGGAAGGGGGCGCTGAAATCGCCATTTTTGTGCCATTTTCAATATTGTACCGATTAAAAGTAGATGAAGTTATGCATCGAATTGAACCAAATTTTTTGTGTATGTGTATGACTATGGCTAGTTGGTCCTCCCTGAATTTGAAAAAGATCCGCCGGAAGGGGGCGCTGCAATCGCCATTTTTGTGCCATTTTCAATATTGTACCGACCAAAAGTATATGAAGTTATGCATCGAATTAAACCAAATTTTTTGTGTATCTGTATGACTATGGCTAGTTGGTCCTCCCTGAATTTGAAAAAAATCCGTCGGAAGGGGGCGCTGCAATCGCCATTTTTGTGCCATTTTCAATATTGTACCGACCAAAAGTACATGAAGTTATGCATCGAATTGAACGAAATTTTTTGTGTAATTGTATGGCTATGGCTAGTTGGATCGCCCTGAATCTGAAAAAAATCCGCCGGAAGGGGGCGCTGCAATACCGAATTTTTTGCCATTTTCAATATTGCACCACATAAAAGTGTATGAAGTTAGTTCTAGAACTGAACTAAACATTTTGTATATGATTATTTTTTGGCAAGGCCTGTAGGTCCTCCTTGAATTTGAAAAAAAATCTGCTTATCATTCTATTGTCCATCGGCTCGTGCAGAGACGGAAATTCGTTTTTACTGCGATTAATTGATTGAAGCAGAAATTTAAGATGAAAATCAAAGTTGGTAAGGTATTGAATTAAAATTATTAAAGCATTAAAATGAGTAACTATTTTTTTTAATATTACAATGCATGTATGAGATAGAAGAAAGTTTTGGGATTGGCACATCCAACTAGTTGTAATTATGTCAGTATGTCTATGCCTAACAGTTTTGGAATTAACTATTCGACCTCGATCAGAATGGACAACCTGATTAAAGCTTTTAAAAGGTCATCAGGATGCAGTTAACCCTTTGCGTCGCAGAGCAAATTTATTGCTTAAGTATTGAAATTAATGACTGACACCGGAATTTGAAAACAACTTTATTTGTAAATAAGAAAAGGCTATATGTCACGCATTCAATAAACCGTGATTTTTTCTAACAACATTCCGGTGCCATTGTGGCGTCTGGGAATTAAAATTAAGTAGTATAACCGCAAAGAGTTAAACAGTTTTAGATTAAAATGAGGATAAAAATAAAAAACGATCATTCTTTCTATATTTTACATTCTACGCCTTTAATCATTGAGAGTAGCTAGGTCTTTTATTCTAACTCAACAATATTACAAAGAAAAGTGTTAGAATGTGTAATAGCGCTGATATGATAAATTTATTAACACAGGTCTTTAAAAGTGACGGTAGTAAATTTTCTATATCCATAATTTATTCTTCAGCTAAACATACAACCATTTGTACATTGTATAGGAACTATCTGGCAATACAATCCAGTAAAGATCATAGCCTACCGTGTCCATGTCTGTTTACTTGATCATTCGCCTTGAGGGGCTAGAAAAGATAGATAGTCTAACACAAGACCGATTTTCAAAACAAGTTTTCTACTCATTTTATCGACTCCATAGATATGTAACGTTGAGCAAAATTTTTGCAATTCGCAGCACTGAATCAAACTGCGGCCCTTGTCGTAAAGAAATGTCACGACATCGCTTAGAATAAAATAAAAGAAAAGAAAAGAAAAAAAAAAAAAAAAAAAAAAGAGAGAGAAAGAATAATAATAAATAAATAAATAAATAAATAAATAAATAAATAATCTAGAAAGAGATAGAAAATGAAATAATATTAATGTATATAAAAGTATTAAAATAAATTTTTATTTTAGCTTTTGTAAACAAGAAATAATAACAATAATATGTGTTGTTTGTTCGGAAGTTTTATTATACTATAAGCTCTTTTTAGCCAAAGCCTGGGAATGGCAAAATCACATGAACGAAGGGATTTTCTCACCATTAGTTTAAAAAGGAACAAATGTTTACGAGAAGCAATAAAACCTAGAGTCGCCATTTGTGACACTAACGTACACAAGCAACAATGAGAGATTTACAATCAAATTTATTACTCTCGTGTGTGGTCTACGTGGGGTCGCCGGCTCGGAATCGTAGCTCAGGCAATAAATAATGGAGGAACAACGGCTGAAAATCCAACCCCGCATCTTTTACTTGACCAATGGACAGCGAAACATATTCAAAGCCAATTGGAGTCCAAATTTTATACCCAATGGGGTCAAAGGGGGCGTACAGGACCTGAAAAAGGAAACCCCACATGAGTGAATGCATTTTTTGGAATTGAAGGTGTAAAGGTGGAAAAAAGATTTTTCCTCTCTGCTCCGAGTCTCCCGCTAAGATGATAGGGAAAAGAAGAAATCGAAATAATCTGTGTCATCGGGAGATGCGATCTTATGCCTCCCGAACGAAGTGATGAAAATTGACTGATAATGCTCTGCGAATCGTCGACTGATGTCCAATTCAAAAGGAACACCTGAGTGCGCAAAGCTGACTATTTTTCATCAGATGATTCCTAAGTTTTGAAAAGTTGCTACTATTTGTGTTAATTAGAAAAAATTGACTGATAACTCTGCGAATCGTCGACTGATTTCCAATTCAAAAAGGAACACCTGAGTGCGCAAAGCTGACTATTTTTCATCAGATGATTCCTAAGTTTTGAAAAGTTGCTACTATTTGTGTTAATTAGAAAAAATTGACTGATACCTCTGCGAATCGTCGACTGATTTCCAATTCAAAAAGGAACACCTGAGTGCGCAAAGCTGACTATTTTTCATCAGATGATTCCTAAGTTTAGAAAAGTTGCTACTATTTGTGTTAATTAGAAAAAAATGACTGATAACTCGGCATTTGGATATAAGTGTGTTGGTGTACTAATGAACTGTACGGACAGCTATAAGCCAAGGGCGACCAATACCAGCAACATACTTGTAAGGTGAGAAAATTTCATTGTTCATGTGACTGGCCAATTTATTTTAGTGATATAATGTTGTGTTAAAATTTTGGTTTTAAAATTTGATTTTTTAAAATTCGATCACTTAAAATTTGATTATTTTAAAATTTTTAAAATTATTATTATCTTTGTGACTCAAAATTATCAGAATTTAATGCTCAAACTTAATAGTAAAATGAATAAATAAATAAATTAATAATACCAGTAAGATAAGAGGAATAATAAGAAAGAAGGACTCGAGTTTATAAAATACGAAATTTTGGGGCTTTGCCTATAAGTTGTGTCGTGAACTCAAGCGTAATGAGCTGCGAGGATAAATGAAATAAAATATTTTGTATATTTCGCTATGACCATATTTCAGTAGTTATTGCCTTGCATATTATATTTTTATAGTGTTTGCATGATGCTAATTTATGTGTTTTAATAAAATTTTGTATATATGTACCTATTCTTGTCTTTATTCCAGTTTTCTCCCTTTATGTATTTTAAGGTAATTTCTAGATGCAGATTAGGGAATGTTAACATTTAAATTTGTAGATTAATGTCTCAAGTATTTTATTGACTCATCAATCCCAATTTTCACAAATTCATACGTTAAATAAGGCGATCCTAATGTTATTGCAAATGTTAATTTTATGTATGATATTAAGGAATTATTTTAGTAATTAATAATATCCGATCTTCGTTCACAACGCCGAAGGGATATTATTTTCATTTGTCTTCGTACTAACCACGTCAAGATTGCGTACCTAGTAGGAGGTGTTTATTTTCGTCACCACACTACTAAAAGTTTAATGATCCTGGTCACGGCACCATTAAACTTTTAGTAGTGTGGTGACGAAAATAAACACCTCCTACTAGGTACGCAATCTTGACGTGGTTAGTACGAAGACAAATGAAAATAATATCCCTTCGGCGTTGTGAACGAAGATCGGATATTATTAATTACTAAAATAATTCCTTAATATCATACATAAAATTAACATTTGCAATAACATTAGGATCGCCTTATTTAACGTATGAATTTGTGAAAATTGGGATTGATGAGTCAATAAAATACTTGAGACATTAATCTACAAATTTAAATGTTAACATTCCCTAATCTGCATCTAGAAATTACCTTAAAATACATAAAGGGAGAAAACTGGAATAAAGACAAGAATAGGTACATATATACAAAATTTTATTAAAACACATAAATTAGCATCATGCAAACACTATAAAAATATAATATGCAAGGCAATAACTACTGAAATATGGTCATAGCGAAATATACAAAATATTTTATTTCATTTATCCTCGCAGCTCATTACGCTTGAGTTCACGACACAACTTATAGGCAAACCCCCAAAATTTCGTATTTTATAAACTCGAGTCCTTCTTTCTTATTATTCCTCTTATCTTACTGGTATTATTAATTTATTTATTTATTCATTTTACTATTAAGTTTGAGCATTAAATTCTGATAATTTTGAGTCACAAAGATAATAATAATTTTAAAAATTTTAAAATAATCAAATTTTAAGTGATCGAATTTTAAAAAATCAAATTTTAAAACCAAAATTTTAACACAACATTATATCACTAAAATAAATTGGCCAGTCACATGAACAATGAAATTTTCTCACCTTACAAGTATGTTGCTGGTATTGGTCGCCCTTGGCTTATAGCTGTCCGTACAGTTCATTAGTACACCAACACACTTATATCCAAATGCCGAGTTATCAGTCATTTTTTTCTAATTAACACAAATAGTAGCAACTTTTCTAAACTTAGGAATCATCTGATGAAAAATAGTCAGCTTTGCGCACTCAGGTGTTCCTTTTTGAATTGGAAATCAGTCGACGATTCGCAGAGGTATCAGTCAATTTTTTCTAATTAACACAAATAGTAGCAACTTTTCAAAACTTAGGAATCATCTGATGAAAAATAGTCAGCTTTGCGCACTCAGGTGTTCCTTTTTGAATTGGAAATCAGTCGACGATTCGCAGAGTTATCAGTCAATTTTTTCTAATTAACACAAATAGTAGCAACTTTTCAAAACTTAGGAATCATCTGATGAAAAATAGTCAGCTTTGCGCACTCAGGTGTTCCTTTTGAATTGGACATCAGTCGACGATTCGCAGAGCATTATCAGTCAATTTTCATCACTTCGTTCGGGAGGCATAAGGTCGCATCTCCCGATGACACAGATTATTTCGATTTCTTCTTTTCCCTATCATCTTAGCGGGAGACTCGGAGCAGAGAGGAAAAATCTTTTTTCCACCTTTACACCTTCAATTCCAAAAAATGCATTCACTCATGTGGGGTTTCCTTTTTCAGGTCCTGTACGCCCCCTTTGACCCCATTGGGTATAAAATTTGGACTCCAATTGGCTTTGAATATGTTTCGCTGTCCATTGGTCAAGTAAAAGATGCGGGGTTGGATTTTCAGCCGTTGTTCCTCCATTATTTATTGCCTGAGCTACGATTCCGAGCCGGCGACCCCACGTAGACCACACACGAGAGTAATAAATTTGATTGTAAATCTCTCATTGTTGCTTGTGTACGTTAGTGTCACAAATGGCGACTCTAGGTTTTATTGCTTCTCGTAAACATTTGTTCCTTTTTAAACTAATGGTGAGAAAATCCCTTCGTTCATGTGATTTTGCCATTCCCAGGCTTTGGCTAAAAAGAGCTTATAGTATAATAAAACTTCCGAACAAACAACACATATTATTGTTATTATTTCTTGTTTACAAAAGCTAAAATAAAAATTTATTTTAATACTTTTATATACATTAATATTATTTCATTTTCTATCTCTTTCTAGATTATTTATTTATTTATTTATTTATTTATTTATTTATTATTATTCTTTCTCTCTCTTTTTTTTTTTTTTTTTCTTTTCTTTTCTTTTATTTTATTCTAAGCGATGTCGTGACATTTCTTTACGACAGCCCTGTAGCGAGGTAGATGAAAATTATAATTTTTTTTATTTGTTTTCTTTTGAGATCTTTTTTTTTTTTGTAGAAGTTAGTAATAATTCCACGAAAGTGTCAATAATATTCCCATTCTACTATTAAAATTCTTTTTTTATGCTATAACCATATGTAAAGTGTTTTCCCCCAGTAACTTTTTTTAAATATTTAATAATAATCCATGCATAAAAATTTCTTATGTCGCTATTTTGCCAGACATATGTGTATATACATTTATTATGTATACATATTTTTGGATTGTTTGAACAAAATTACTCAATTCGCAACTAATATTTCATATCTTAGCAATTACACTGAAATTTAAATGTAAGGTATCATCAGGCATGATAAAAAAATTATATATATATTTTGGATACTTAAACAATGTCCATAACATGTTTCCAAATTACAAGATCGAACATTCTAATTCAAAATAAAAGAAAAATGTATTGCAGATAATTAGAAAACAATTTAATTGTCTAAAATACAGGTAATTAAGAAATTTTAAATTAGTCAAAAGTATCTTGAATAAACTTTTATCAAAGATATTAAACTTGAAAATTTGACATTTTCATCTTTAAAACTAGCACAGGAAACGTAACTTGCAGAACAACAGAAAATTTTAATTTCTAAAGAAAATCTTTTCAGTCGGAACACAACGGGTCATGCTTATTCTTTTATCCTCAAAATGCATAAATCGTTTGATAATTAAATACGGAACTGTAGGAATGTACAGTTATATTTTTAATATCTAAAATGGATAACGACCATAACCCAAAACAATTATCAGTCTCTATCAAGAATCAAAATTTTAAACAGGCATTTTAAAAATTTTAACGTACGATTTTAAATTTTAAAAACGATACTATATGCTGGACTTTTCTTTAAAAAAATCTAATTTTCTAATTCCTTTCATTATATTTTTAAATTATGACATAGAGCATAATTTTATTTAACTGTATGACTAACTACTATTTATTATTTAATTATCTAAGTGTTAGATTAGTAATATTAAACCAACATTCATCATGGATATTTCTTATCGAAATCTTAAATACAAAAAGGAAGTGTTGAAATCAGAAAAAAAACCTTTTCTTTCCAACAATTGCTGATATGTTTTTTTTTTTCTGTCAAAAAACATTCTTTAGATACCTTACTTAACAATGGTTAAAATAAACTTTCGAAAAAATACTGTTCTACAACTTACAAAGAATGAAAATACCTTTCTCGAATAAAGGATAAATGATATTAAAAACTTTACTACGCTTGTAAAATACAGCAGGAAAATAGATTTTTTGCTGATATTTCCGGAATTAAATCTTTTACCTTGAAGCTTTAAAACAATAATTCATTCACAGTATATTCGTGCCACAAAATTACTCATATGTGAATAGTATTAGTCCATTGAACTTAAATCGACAAGAGATGTACAAAGCGCCGTATCAGGCGAATTGAAATTCTATTACTACTATAATTTTCTGAAAAGCAATAGAAAACGTATTGTTTATGTTATTTATTGTTATTTTTGCTTTGTTTTTGTTTTTTAATATCACATATTTCATAGTTGTGCGTGATAGCGAAAAGAAGGAAGAAACCGGTGTTTTTGAAATAAAAAAGTATTTTAAATATTGTAACAAGAACCAGCCTTCACTAACCTACTTCTTGCTCATGTCAGGGCTTTCTTTGTCTCAAAATATATATCAACTTTTGATCAATGTAATGACATGGAATTTATTGAATGAAACCGATTATTTGCATTAATGGTGTATATAAAAATATGAACAGATTTTATCTATATACAAATTTTAAATTTCCTTAAATTTAAACAGTATACGCAAAATTAAGTAAAATAATCGCTTTAAATTCTTGATTTTTTATACTAATATGCAGATATATATAAAAAGATTTTTTTAATAATTATAAATTATGATACATTTTAGGTGATGTTTTGAAATAATTTTAAATTTAAAAAATCCCTGTTGGCTCGGCCTACAGACGAAGGTAAATTTCGAATTTAAATACAATTTCACCAAAAAAAAAAACTAAATGAGGAATAGATATAAACTCAGTTTAACAATTTTATCTGACCATTTTGGATGAGTTTTTAATTTCATTTTTCTATAAGAGCTAATTTTATCAGAATCATGTTCAAGCAGTATTAAAATATCTATTTTTCTAAGCTCCATAACCTGAAATTTTCTGACACAGTTTTGCACTCATTTTCAAAAGTAAAAACGTGAAATTTGCTGGCGTAGGGATTTTTTTTTTATATACAGTAGAACCCCGATAATTCGGACCCCGATAATCCGGATCTCTGGATAATTCGGATCGGTGTGGTCATTTTTTTTTTTTCAAGTTTGAGAAGCGATTGGCTAATTTCCATAATATTAACTTGTTTCATCGTCCTATTCTAAATAATAAATTTTTTTCTGATATGTTTTCGGAATAATTAAGCAAAGTAAACATTATTACTGTCTGCAAATATTCAATAAGTTTAGCATAAAGGTGATTTTCTGTTAGTATGTTATATTTTATTTCATTTTTTTCTAATTCTCCGGATAATCCAGATTTTCGATAATCCGGATTGGGTCCGGTCCCAATTAATCCGAATTATCGGGGTTTTACTGCATACCGCTCACTTTCGCGCTTCTGGCGGCTTCATCTCAAACTAAATTCTATACATTAAAAAAAAACTTAATAAATACGACCGGAGGCACTATGCTCTACAGACTTCATTTCCTTGTCTGAATGGTTTCTCATAGGCGACCAAAAACTTACTGATGTAATGATGTAATTTTTTGTAGAGATTCAGTAGCGATCTGTGTTTTTATTTTTCCTTCAATTAATCAAAACTTTATTTATAACAACTGTTTTTTCAATGCGACCATCTCTTTATTTTTACTTTACTTTATTTTATTAGTTTCCAGCATTATCTAATTCGGGAGATTCGGTTCAAAATACCAATTTGACAGAACATTGTGAAACAAATTCTGCTTTTATATATATATATATATATATATATATATATATATATATATATAAAAAAAAAAAAAAAAAAAAAACGCAAATTATGTAGTTTTTGAATAAGAGAACCTGCCACATAGAAGCGCTTGAAAGTAAGAATGAATTAAAAAATGAAACAGAAAATAAGCCAGTTTAGATTTGAGTACACTCTTAATACGATGATTTTTTTTTCTTCAGATATTATGTATTTTTGATTTATTTTTGCTGTTAGAATTGGTCTTATCAAAAAATTGTCAGTGTAAATGTTTTAGATGATATTAAAAAGATTTATAGAAAATTCATATGGATTTGATATTTTCTGAATTGGCGGAATTATGGAGTTATGGATCTTTTTCTGCTTGAAATAACTTCCTCTTTTTTTTTCGTTTTTAATTTTTTTTTTTTTTTTTTTTTTTTTTGGTAACAGCTGGTCTTATAGAAAACTTGTCAGATTAAAAGTTGTAGATAATATATCTAACAACTAGACTACCTAGACTCCACTTTTATGACTATAGCTCTTGCTGTTCAGAAATTATCGGCTGGCAACGATAATTAACGCGCATATTGTATAAAGGTTAAATTTTGCAATCAATTTTTCACCCAGTTCCTAATATGCTGCAATCATTAAAGTTATGGTCTCAGGTGTGTGTATGATGGCAACGTTAATACTTTTGGAACTTAATAATAAATTAATAAATTAATTTTAATACTTTTTTTGCTTTTGCCCGTCACTGGTAATAAATCACCAATCAGTCTTTAAATTTCCAACTAGGCGACATTATGTTCAGACCAAAATTTTTATCTAGTTGAAAACGCATTAAAAATAATATTTTGAGTCTTTATGGGTATTTCTATTTCAGAGTTACAGAAACAATCAAGTTAATTATAAGACAAAACATGACAATTGGCTGTGAAATAGAAATAACGAAATATTTTAAAGTGGAAAATATAGGTAAAAATATAATAAGTGTACAATATTTATTAAATAATGGCTTTAATCAATGAACATGAACAGTTTCCTACTAATATTAAATAATAAAAAAAAATAATGTAATATTTATAAATGTATACTTTTTGCCGTTTAATAGTTTAATATTATATAAACTACGCTTGTACTTTAGAAAACAGTGATAATTTTGAAAAAAAAAGTTTATATAATTATCCTTTTCTCTTACCTATAATTTCTGAAATGGAAAATAGAGAAATTACACACATATATATATTTTTTAAATACCTGTTTGAGCTCTTCATTAAGTATAAATAAAATCAATAAATTTAATAACTTCAATAATCAGAGCCTATTCCATATAAACATGTTGTAACGAAAGTCATTGAAACAATATGAACTGCAGTTAGGAAAATAGAGAGTATTTTTATATAACCATTTAATGCATCGAAAATAATGTAGTATTTTAAAATTATTTTTACTTTTAAAAATATTTTCATAGAATTTACAAATTTTCTATGAATAAAATGACCCATCAATCTTGATAGCAATTTAATTTCAAAGTAACTTTTTAACAAAATATTGCCCGATTAGAAAAATCTCTGATATTCGCTCTCTAAATCAAAAGCAAGGGAATACAAACTTATAATTTATACCTTTTTTTTTCAGTTTGTCGTATTTCAAATTTGAAATACATAGAAAAACTTTCTGTGATTAACTAAACACCATAATACCTTATCTTATTAATGTATGTTTGTAATGACTTTTTTTTTATTTGTTTACAAATAATATAATTTCATTTCATTTTGAAATAAATATTTATTGAAATATTTATGTCTCTCCTTTCATTTTGAAAAATATGCATTATTAATAATAATGCAATTGTATTATACGTTCTTGCAATTGAAATTATTTTAAAAAGTCTACTTATAATCAATACACAACGTGAAACTTACTTTTTATTATTTTTTGATAAACTTAATCTTCAATCTATGCATATATATCTTTGAATGAGTTGCATTGAAATATTCAAATGAATAACTCTCACAAAGAGAAACATAAAAATTTCGTAATAAAATACCTTATTTATTGACTCAGTGTTTTCCAAAGATTATTTTTTAGATTTTCAGTATACAAATTAAATGGAAAATTCGCAAGAATTCGTTTAGTTACATTCTTTCACAATTCACATGAAACAGTAAAGAAATGCAGCTAATATACTATATTTATTTTGTAAGCATTTTCATATCATTATTGATTTAATTAATTTCATTTCATTTCAGTATCGTTCGTAATTGTATAAATACGTAGCACCGTACTTGTTCTCTGATCCGCCGGTTTGATTGCGTGTTCGTCGGTGCGCATATAATAGCGCAAAAACTACTCAACTTAATTTGTAGAAATTTAATATATATAATCGTTTCAGAATTTTGTCAAGTCATTTCAAACATTATGGGAATAGAATGAAAACTTAAAAGATATTAATAGAAGTTTTCTTAATTTTATTAAATCCAATCATACGCAATTAATTCATCGATACCCCATGTCAGCTAATTGATCAATGAGATCACTAATTCTCCAAAGACTCTCAACAATTAGCGCGTACTGGTATTCCTACTTATATATTTTTTTTCGGAAATTTCGTGTTTTCCGCTTGCTCCTCCAGATCTACTGAAGGTATTTTGATGAAATTTACACTGTTAGATAGATATTATTACCGGTAAGGTTTTCAAGTATAGGCCATAATTCTACATAGATTAGTTGTAGTATTAGGATGAAAAGCTGTGTTATTTTGGACAAAGAGGTTACTATTGGAATAAGTTTACGATTTTGGCGGCGGCATATTATTCTATCATTTTGTTAAAAATTTAAGCGTGCATATCAATTAGAAATTAAAAGAACAATTAGCTCGAAAAATAAAATGTAAAAAACTAATAATGATTTTATTTGAAATTTTAAAAAATGCAGTTCTAATGAGAAATAATGTTATTTAAAAATATATTTAATATAAATATGAGAGAAATATTTATATGGTCTAAGAGAAGTATTCATTTTCAAAGTCGGTCCATTAAGAGCAAGATCTGACGATTTATCTTATTTGTTGACTATATTTGACACCTGAATAAATAAAAAACTTAACAAAAATTTTATTTAAAAAAAGTTTATTTTTTTTTAAGTATGTAATTTTTTTTCAATATTTTAAGATTTTATTTAATAGGATATATTAGGATTTATTAGGATTTTGATTTTACTTTTGTCGCCTTTGTCGCCAAACAATTTCATTTTAAGCCAAAAAAGCATGAGTAAGACATTAGTTTGGAAGATAACATTAATGGAAAATTCTCAAGTGTACAACAACTTTTTGAGTAATTTGTTACATTCAAAAGTAAGTTATATCAATAGCAGGTAATATTAGTAAAATAGAGATACATATTTAAATTCTAATGTAATTTAATTGTAAAGAGAATTCGTTTCAGCTGCTATAACTCGAGCTTGGCCGAATGGATTTTGGCAATTTTTACTGGTAGATAATTTTCCATGGAAGGTTCCAGTGTGTAACATAACATTATGCGTTGATTATTTATAGAATTCCGGTAAAAAATTTTACATTCATATGAGCTCGATTACGAAAATTTAGCCTTTTTAAAAGATTCCGTGAAATGAATTTCGATGGAACTTATACTATTAGTTAAATACCCTGAAAGATATTATCATCATAGTGTTATGCATTGCTTTTTTATAGAGTCATAGAAGAGAGGGGGGGGATTCTGCAATCAGGTGATCCATTTTATCAAACATTAGTCTTTTTAAATAGTTTTAATAAACGGGTTTTGAAGGGAATCGCACACTGCACAGTTAATTCGCTAATTTAAAAAAAATAGTATATAATATATTGTTCTACATTGTTTACTTATAAAGTAATTCGTGATTCATGTTTGTCTCCAATTGTTTGTAATTATTTCCCTTTAATTAAAATTATGTACGACTTACAAAATAAAGTGGAATTAATTTCCTACTATGATTATGGGAATTAATAGAAAATGTGGAAATATGGAAATTAAGTCTACTTTGTATTGTAAATAGTACATAATTTTAATTAAAGTTTTTAACATCTATTGTACACTGATGAGCCGAATTTATTGTGTTGTATTTAATGTTCTTCTGTTGGGACATATATAGTTGTGTATATCAACCTGTTGTGTTGCGTTTGAATTTCGTGAAATCATTCAATTATTTCGGAAAAAAATGGATCTGTACTTTACTGAAAATTTAAAAGACAATTGTGCTATTTTTTTTTTTTTTAGATATTATATTTCAAATAATAAATTATATCTCCAACTTAAGTTTAAAACTTTCTCTATAAAAAAATGTACCTATTCTAAAACTTATTTTTTACCAAAAACTTTCCACTCTTACAAGATTTGGCTTCAAATATCGGAGCTGGTAGTCATTTGGGGGAAGTTATACAAAATAACTTTGTTTTAACGAACTGATTCCACAGTGTTTTACTTTTTTTTTATTAAAATAAATTCTTAGAGAAATATATTTTTCTCACTAAAACGCTTTGGTTTTAACATCCGCTTATGAAAAGTTTTAGTTTTGATCTTTGTTAATAATTTTATCAGGTATCTACAATACAGATTAGTTTCAAATAATAATTTCAAAATTTAGAGATATAGATATTAATAGTATTAAAAATATTTATTTATTGTAACCTATAAATAAGGTACCCTGGGGTAATAACGCCAGGCGGGGTAATAACGCCAAGTGCTTATATTTTGCATAATTATGAAATAATCAGGTAAATGACACCATTGTGCTCTGCGCAGAAGGGTTTTGAGTCATATAAATCGCAAAAAACAGCTTCAAGTTAATTTGTTTCATTTTTAGGTCTTATTGTTTTTACAAGCAACTAAAATTAACGCTTGATCTAAAATTTGCGAGATAAGGTTTTTGATCTGAAGACTATATTTTTTATCCAGAAATACTTTGTTTATTACATAAATTTGTAGTGTATTTCATGTACTTTCCAATTGTTGTAGAAGATTTTGGATATCTTCTCGAGATAATTTGTAGTTTAGGATTTACTGCGCAATAAGTATCCCGGAGTAATAACGCCAATCCTTGGCATTAATACCCCGGTTGATTCCCTACAGTGACCTAGCGACATCCTAAATACTGATTCAAATAAACACAGTTAAAACTGTGCAATGTTTCTAATAATTCTATTTAAGCGGTCCTTTTTAAGCAAAAAGAAGCTCACGGTCTGATATTCTTTTGCCTCATCCTCCCCCCCCCCCACACCGCACCTTTATTTTTCTTACACTTTCACAAAAAAATGAACATTTTCAATAGCTTAGAATGAAATTTGTCAATTTCTAAGTTTGTAGAGTTTGTATTTTTAGAATTGGGCAATCTACATGCAATTATTCCATCTTATTTCATAGTTTTGTTTGCATGGCGTTATTACCCATATAGGTGGGTAATAACGCCAAATAGCATTGGTCCAGAAAAAACGCCATTACATTTTATGAATACATATCTGCTAAATTATTTTATTTTATATAGATAGTCAATGAGTTGCTGTATCAGATCCTATATTTGTTTGAAAAATACAATCTAAAACTAAGCCGTGAAAATTGGTAAAACCTTAACGTGGCGTTATTACCCCAGGGTACTTTATTTTACATAAATCGATATATAAAAATATGCGAATAAAAAACTAAAATTTGTTCCACGAAGTGTTTTTTTTTATTATTATTATTTACTCTTAAAAACCAGTCTGCATTAGAGGTCTGAACGGGCCCGGGCCGGCAGAATTAGAGTAATTTTTATTATAGGCCGGGTCGGCAAAAAAAACTGAACAGGCCAAGCCCGACCGATAAAAAATTTTTACGGGACTGTGGCCCGCTATAAAAATTTCAGCAGAGACGATAAAATATGAGTTATTTTCAATGAATATGTCTTTAACGAGAATTAGTATAAATGTGCTAATTTGACAACTAGCTGATGACACTAGTTTGACAACATCAATACATAAGTGTAACTTAAATGATGTAGAGATCGGAATCAGACAGTTACATTGTGTATAACTTGGGCTTAATATTTTTTAGCAGACTCGTGCTGGGCCGATAGTAGTAGATAGCCGATAAAGTAGATTTATGAAAATATTTCTATAGCATTTTATTAAAGATTCCAAATCCAAATTCATTTTCATATCCAAAAGAGATACTTTCTGAAATATTTTTGAATTCATTATTATTTTTTTTTTCATTTAACGAAAAAATAAAGCAGGAAGCGTTTCGAGCCACAACAATAACAGCTCTTCATCAGTTGAACCAACACGAGTCCGTAAGGGTTCAAAATAGCTCGAAATGCTTTGTTTTATCGTTTAATGGGGATTTTTACAAAGTGTATTATTCTTATTAATTATCGCCAGTGTTATCGGTGTTTTTTCAATATTTTTATTACATAGTTTCAAGAGTTACTATGTTTTTAACTTTCTTTTTTTCTTTTATTTTAAACCACATTTATTTTTTAATGAATCTTTATTTGAATGTTGAAAGTCTAAAATTCTAAGTAATCATTAATGTTGCTAATGTGTATTTCCTGTAAAATGTAATGTAAAATCATTCCATAGATATATATGCAGTATTCTTTAAAAGAATCTTAATTATAAAATAAAAATCTGATTTTTTTAGAAATAGTAAAAATTGTGTCGGACCATAACAGGCCAGGCCGAACTTTTTTGTTTTACAACGGACCGGACCTGGAAATTCCAGCTAGTGCAGATCTCTAGTCTGCATTACAGATTTTTTGTAACTAATAAAAAACATTTTAACACTCCATTTCTTTTTTTTTTTTTTTTAATCTACGTTTATAAGTACTAAATTATTCGATCAAACGACTTCCCGTCAAGTAAGAGACTGTATTATCATTTTAGGGGGAGAGGGAGGGGGTCTAGTGAATGATATCATAAAATATCTCTAGGGGGTGGAGAACTTGTCTTTTGCCATCGATATCAATTTTTACCCAACCGAAATTTTCTTCTTTTATTTGTAACATAGATTTTTTAGATCAAAATAGTATGTTTTCGATTTTTAGTTTGTTATCTATTTTTATGAAAATACAATTTTTTTTTTATTAAAATCACAAAATTATTAAAAAAATATTCAATTCTAAAATGTGAAATACTCCAGCATTTAATATCCCTAGTCTTTTTTATACGTGTATGCATATACAATCACTGTTTCAGAAACCATATGTGAAGTATATTTGAAATAAAGCTTGAGTTTATTAACAAATAAAAGAAAAGAAAAAAGAATGTTGCTCTTTTGTTTTGTTGATAAAAATTTCTATCTCACCACAACCCTCCTTTGTGCGAATAAGTGCAGTAAGACATTATCACTGTTGAATGCATTATGTAACAAAAAGCTATTACAAAATATTTTGAAATAATAACAATTTCTTTTAAGTGTTATAGTATATAAACTGTTATTTTGTTGACTTCTCTTCACTTTACTCCATAAAATATTCAAAAAACAAATGTAACCAGTTTCGTATATAAACAAGAAAGATAAAAAAAAAAAAAAAAAAAAATAAGAACCAAAACCAATTTAAAAACCAAAGAAAAAAAAATTAGACATTGATATCGGTATCATTTACCGAAGGAGGGGTGGGTATTCGATGAATGTTAAAGTATGATATCGAAAGGGGGAGGGTTCAAAATTACCTAAAATTTTATAACGTAATATATGCACATCCCGTAACACTGGGCAAAAAAATTATCGAAAAATTAAAATATGCTATATTTGGGTGCTCATTTTGATAATTTTAAAGTTTGAGCAATTTCTATATAAAAATGAATCTCTAAGCCTACATGCGTTTTTAAATATAAATTGAAAAGAGATAAAATTTCCAATCGAGTGGCTATTTTTCTCTTTACGTTTCATTCCTAATTATATAAATGCGTAACAATTATAATTGCCATCTGGTCCGTCCCTCCGCCTGTCTTTTGTCTGCTATATAACAGCACAAAAACTATCCAACTGAGTGATTTGAAATTTTAAAAATATAATTTTTGCATAAATGTGCCTGTATTAATAGAAGTTTTTTTTTTTCATTCTATTAAATTCTATTATACGTAAATAATTTAATGATATCCTATTAAAGGTAATGATAATAGGTTGCTATGTTAATTACATCCAGTTTTAGATGGAGACATATTACTTCCGTATAATCGAATTTAACATATAAAATATTGTCGTACTGAATTTTATTTTCATGCATTTTTGCATAAAAGTGCAACAGTTATTACACGAAGTTTTGGCAATTTTTTTAAGTTGTTTATAGTATGAACGCACTTTTAATGCTATGTTTGACATGCAGTTTCTGAGCTGTTTTCTGTGTCTATCAGGATTTGGGTAGTGATTATTGTAGGATTTTTTTTATCGGGGGGGGGGGGAGATATTTGATCATATAACGGCCATTTTTAGGAGCGTTCGCAATTATATAAATACGTAGCACCTATAGTCATTGATCAGTCTGTCCGTCTGCATATAACAACACAAAAACTACCCGATCGAATCGTTTGAAATTTAAAACATATAATTGTTGTATTGTTTTGTCGCCATACTTCAAATTTTATGAAAATCGGAAGCCTGGTTCAATTACAGGGACGATCAAAAGTATTCCGTTACATTACGCCTAATGGAAAAAATAGTTTCAAATACAATTTAATCATATTACACTCTTTTGAACATAATAAAATTCATATGCATCTATGATGTATGTTCTAAAATATACATGTTGTACAATCTATGGTGCAAAGAAAATTTTTTATTAATTTACAGGGCCACACAAATGTATTGCATTACATAATGTTATAGAGAAAACATTGTTTGGAGAGCGTTTTAATTATATTAAACTATTCCTCGTTTTATGAAACTGATGAACGTTGCTGAGGTTTACAACAAGTTACTTCCTGTACAGAAGAATATAGATAGTATTTACAGGGACACTTAAAAGTTTTCGGGTACAGTGCAATATGCAAAGCGCTGTATTATACCAGATATAATATTTTAAAAACTTCTTTATAGTACGAACGCACCTCATTTGCTATGTTTGATGTTCAATTTCCGACTTGTTTCTCTCATCTTTTATTATTTATAGAAATGCTGATGCTTTCTCCCGATACTTATATACACACTGTTTTGAGCATTTCCGTGAACACAGATTACACTATTCTTTTTTTATTTTTTACGAAAACCTCAATAAAAAAAGCAAAAAAAAAAAAAAAAATTAAAGATATTCCAGCTCTGGAAAAAATATATGGGATTTCTGATATACCTTTTTCTTTGCTACTCTTTAAATGAAATTGAAACCGTATCTAAAATAAACGAACTGATAAAAAATGCTATTATTTCATCGACAAAAGCTTCAGTTAAGATTGAAAATGGTAGATTTTTTTGTAAAAATAAATTTTGGATAAACCAAAGAGGAAACAATCTGAGACTAAATAAAAGTAGACACTAAATATATATGAGATAACTGAATATATATGAGATAACTGAATAATCATTTACGGAATAGCATATATTATTCATGCAATGTTTTGTAGATCTTTTTTTAGAGTTTTTTGTAGTTCTTTTTTTAGATTCTCTTACAAAAATCGTTGAACCTGAAAGCTGTCTACGCACTTTAGTTACAACTTTTGAGAAAATACTTGAGGTTTAATCAAACAGGCGTGCATTTTCAAATAGAATTCAAATCGAAAAAAACATTTATTTTCAATGGTAACTCAAAAATCTATAGACATTTCTGCAAAATCTTAAGGGGTCATAGTACCTTCGAAACCATATCTTCAACTTTGATTAATAGTGTAATATATGTGGTAGCACAATGCTTAATACTAAAACTTAAATAAAAAATTTAAAAAACAACTCCTCTAAAACAGTCTACTTTTCTAAAATTTAAATTAAAAAAATGAACTTTTTAAAAATACCTACTACTTTTACAAATATGAATATTTTTGCTGTGATTTTTTTCTCCTCATCCATTAGAATATACTACATAAAACTGTGCATGGATTTTTAGATGTATGGGATTTTACATTTAATAAGATTATTTTCATCGTGTATATAAAAAGTGAAGAAAATCCAACAAACTCTCAATTTAAATATTTTTAAAAAAAATTATAAACTTGAATGTTAAATCCATACATAAAAATATTAAATACACCATGGAGAACAAATAAAGAGAAATTTCAAACTTCAAACCTCTATCTAAATTACCAAAACACCTTTCGTATTTTTCGAACAAGAAAATTTTTAAAACATAAACAGGGAAAAAAATCAGTTTAAAAATTTCATTTGTATGAGTAATTGTGCTGGATCTATTAACCAAATTTCAAATACCTCGCGATACAATAATTGTATAGGTAAAAATGAGTTGTCAAAATATTCACAATTAAAAAAGCTTTCAGTTATTATTAATAAAGGTAAATCGATATTTTAATCAATTTCAAGATACTGTGTCCTCTTAATCGGACTTAGTTTCACTTTTTCACAAAAATGTCAAATTTTCATATTTTTATTCTAAAATTAATCTGAACATCTCTAGAATATTGTACCCTAAATTCCTTGTAATCTGATAAATAGGTAAAATGTATATATATGGTTAAATTTATGTATTTCTCTTTAATATATCTTTTTTATGAATTAAATGTTAAACTTAATATTCTCAGTACTTTTTTTTTTCAAATGTTATATGCAATCAAATTGTGGATAAAGCATTTTTTATCTATCTTTGGACTCAATGAGAAATAACTAATCATTATTATTTTGACACTTTTGGAGTTTTTGTATTAAAAAAATATTAACTTAAATACATGTGATTTTCATACTAAGTTCCATATACGTCGAATTAATATTATTTTTTTATCAATACCTTGCATCAAAATTCGATGCTTACATTTTTAGAACATAATATATTGCGTTTTAAAATGAATAATGAATAATGAATTTTAAAAATTAAATTTTAATTTAAAAAATTAAAATTTATTAAAAATTTAATGTTTTTTATTTTGTACATTTTTTTAGATTTATTAAAATAGGATACATTATGTTATTAAGATTATTTAATTTAATTCATTTATATATTTATTTATTTTTGTCTTAATTGCCAAAACAGTTGATTTTAAATGTCACGAAATTTAAAAATTTAAACGGTCCTGTAATTCATATTTTGTAAAATCTTCTTAATGCTAAGTCTTAATTAAAAGAGTAAAAATCCATTCTTACTTTAGCGTGGTCAAAACTTTCCGAGATTTAATATTTTAAATTTTGATATTTTTTCTCGTTTTATAACGCTAAAAACAGGCTTTTTTCGTTTTTGTAAATTCAAAACAGACGAAAATTCATAAAATAATAAATAATAAATAAAATAATAAATAATAAATACATAATAACTGAGAAAGTTTTGGTCGTACAAAAAATTAATAAATATAAAAAAAATTAAATGCTGCTATTTTCGAGCGTGTTTTGGGAACGGAAATATTTTCTAATTATGTATTATAAAACCCCAAAATCGTATAAAATTTAAATTTTGAAACTTTTTTAAAATAATTATTTAGATGCAAATTTATTTTCATCTGATGAAAAGCAACCTTCAAAGAAAATTATATCTGAAATTATACATGTAAAACTAACAGTTTAGGAATTAGCTACTTATAAACGATTAGAAGAAATACCCTTTGTGTAAATAATATTGATACGTTATATATAATCAAAATTGAAATCGTCGCATCACAGTTAGGTAAAAAAAAGGATTTCCCAGTTTTATGGCACAGGAATCGTGGCTTACGAAATAGAACATAGAAAAATGTAATGGCTTAATCGCAGAATAAATACATTGGCAGCTTCAAATTAATTTATTATACGCAGTCACATCAACAAAGTAATGCTCAACAAGAAATCACCGTAGCACAATTTTTTTTTTTTTTATGAAGAGGATTTTTTAGTTCTGTGGCACAGGAATTGTGGCTAATGAAATAGAACATAAAAGAATGCAGTGGCTTAATCAAATAATAAATACATTAGCAGCTTCAAATTAATTTATTATATGCAGTCACATCAACCGATTCATGCTCTTATTTTTCCGACAAAATAAATTCAATTGAAACAATAAATGTTCAATTCGAAAGAGTCGCCATCCGTCATAGCACTCTAACGGCTCACTTAAAAACTGGCTAACCACCTTCATCTCCAAACTTCCTCGCGAAAGAAAAAAAAACTCTCTAGAACATTCCATAATCTCCGACCTAATAGCTTCATATAAACAGAAACCATCACCTAGCGTCAAGATCAATGCAGCGGAATCGAATGTTTCCCGCAAACGATAATTTTATTAAGGTATACGAACACGTTGTAATCGGCATTTTGGGCCAAAAATCATATATTTTTTAATTATTTTATTATATAGAACCTTTATTTGGCTTTCCAAAACAGGTTTGTTTTTGCCTCTACGCTAGTTAGAACGGGAGATATTAAAGATTTTGTGAAGGTCGATAAACCAGAAGTGAGCTTTTAAACCACAAGGAGTGGGAGTTTAAAGAGCCAAACACTTGTTATAAAAGGAAATAAACAACGTGCTGATTGAAACATAATTATTTGAAAGCATTTAATATTGTTTCGGTTCAATAATGTTTCGGTTGACGGCACATGGCAACGAATGGGGCATTCTTCATTGAATGGATGCGTTGATGCCATAACAGTTGATACTGGCAAAGTATTAGATATTGAAGTCATGTCTAAAATGTGTAGACTTGGTAACCAAGAAAATCGTACTCACAATTGTGTAAAACACGTTGGGTCATCAGGTGCTATGGGACCTGTTGGGGTTTACCGTATATTTGAACGATCTTGTGAACTGAGAAAATTGCAGTACGTGGATTTTTATGGTGATGGTGACTCTAAAGGGTATGATACGGTCAAAGATGTGTATGATGTTAACAGTGTAACCAAATTCGAGTGCATAGGCCACATAGAGAAGCGTGTTGGCTCAAGGCTCAGGAAACTAAAAACAAAACAAAAGGGTCTTGGAGGTCGAGGAAAATTGACCAATGCTTTTATCGATAAATTGCAAAACTGTTATGGTATTGCAATCCGCAATAATGTAAATGATTTACAGGGTATGCAAACTTCAGTAATAGTATTTTTCCATTGCTGCTCAAGCGCAAAAGCACCAATGTATGGACAATGTCCTGTCGGAAAAGAAAACTGGTGCAAATTTCAACGAGTTGCTTCGAATGGGAGAATTTATAATGATAATTCAAAAGGACTTCCAAAAAATGTGATGAACATTATCAAACCAATATATATGAAGCTCTGCGATCAAAAACTCTTATCAAAATGTTTGCATGGAAAAACACAAAATGCAAATGAGAGTTTCAATGGTGTCATCTGGAAATTTGTACCGAAAGATGTATTTGTTGAGCTGCAAACACTTCAGTTGGGATCATTAATGGCTGTTATTCAGTTTAACAAAGGATTTGAAAGATTGCTGGATATTAATTAAAGTATTGGAGTACATCCTGGTGTTCATGCTTTGAAAGGTTTTGCTAGACTTGATGATGAATGTGTAATGGAATCAAAGCGTCATTCCTTGTCAAACATAAAAATAGCCAGAAAAAAAAATAGGTCGGCTAAAAAAGAAAGATTAGCTAAGGCTGAACAAAAAGAGGGTTTCACTTACAAATGTGGTGAATTTTAAGTATGTATGTTCCTGATTTTCATAAAAATGTAATATTTTAAACTTCAAATGCATTTTTCTCAAAAGTGATTTTTACGCGTAATTTGTTCATTTTAAAGATGATAACTTAAAATTGCATATTTATATTTTTATGAAACATTGTAAACTTTATCTATATGTTGTTTTTTAGGGCATGACCTAAAAGAATGTTGATATTATAATTATTTTTGAAATTTGGGTCCTTTTTCTGAATTATTATATTGAAAACATACAAAATAGCTTAATAATTTACTCGAATCAGTCCTAAAATATTTATTTATTAATATATCTTTAAGCTTTTAGGTCATCCCCTGCATAAATATGTGTAGATTATTTTGGTAGTAAATTTTTTTGAATAAGCTTAATATTTTTTATGAAAATAAAAAAAAGTTTCCCCAAAATTTGATAAAAATTCTTCCCGTTTTCACCATTTTTAAAAAAATGGGGATTTATGTATAATTTGTACAGCCGATTATTAATTTGAACTGAAATGGATTGTAAAAAAATAGTTACAATGTTTATATATCATGTTTTTCTAAAAAATGCTCCGTACGTGTTCGGATACCTTAAAAAAAGATTATTATTTAACTTAGTTAATAGTCTAAAGTATTTAAAATTCGAAAGTATTCCACAGGATATAATTATTTCATTAAAAAAGGAATAGAAATTAAATTATTGATAGGTTATAAATATAAAAAGCGAAATAATAAAAAGAATGATGTTTTGTATAAGTATGATTTTTTGGAATAAATTAAGAACCCTAGAAAATTATAATAATCTTACTAAAATGTTATTTATAACCCGGGTTGGAGTTACATAAAAAGTTCCAGCCATTTCAGTTTCCTAAAAGTTTCTTAGTAACCTTACAGAATTTTTGATTTATAGTTCAAACATGTATTTGTTACAGGAATTATAACTCTCGTTTATATAAGAGGCTTTAGGACAGTTTCCTAGTAAAATTTTTGTAATTTAACAGGTATTTTTGTACAGTGTACATAAAAAGCAGTAGTATAAAAGCTGTAAGATATATGAATCATCGTAAGCAAAACTGCAGATCAAAAATATAGAAATGCATGTGAAAACTTTATAAACAAACAAGATAAACTGAAGATTTATGTCAGCATACGACATCCAATTTTCAATTCATATTTCTGATGTTTATGTAATATGTTTTCAATATTCAAAGTTATTCCGAAACAAATATAAAAATAATAGAAGACTTAACATGTTTTTTTATGAACTCTGAGAAAATTTCTTTTACTGTATAACTTGTAGTCTGTAACTGTACAAACTGCCAGGTAAAACTATATTCCAAACCCAATTTACAAAACACTTTTATTCATGGCGAAATGAAGAAAATGTTTTTTTTTATTCAATTTTCTCAAAAGGAATTTGTCTCAAGAGTTTTGTACATTATAACTCACCTAGAAAAGCAATGCTTTGTTTTGCTTTATTCAATTCACGAGGTTTCATTTTGTTGTAAACTGTCTGTTTACCGGAGTGATTTTGTAAGCTTAAGCCGCGAAATTGTGTTTCAATTACCCATTTATTTTGAAGAATATGAAATAAAAATACAAACATTTTCTTATAAAAGATATTGCGAACCATTTTTCAGATGTAGTCACATATAAAAATGAAGCATTTTAAAATTTGTGACATAACATTATCTTTGAAATAAATTTATGTTACTTAGAAATAGATTATAATATTAATTTAACTACTTCGATCGAATAAAATAACTAAAAAATAATTTCGAAAACAATACTTGAAATTATAACGACTGAACTATGCAAAAAGAATCTGATTATGTGATTTTCATAAATTATTTGTATCATATACATTAAAAATCAAAAATCATAAAAATAGAGATTTTTTTGCGTAACATCAAGTGTGTATATTGACTAATATCGCCTATTCCGACTGCACATCTGAACGATAATGCTCAAAAATACAGAATTTTCAAAACTGAACACTAATTACTTCATTCACAAGTACATTTTTCTTTTGCAATCAATGTTTTTTCATTACGGATTCGCTATTCCATAGAACAGCGGTTCCCAACCTTGCGTACTCTTGGGGGTACATCTTGGATCTGCTGGAGATACGTGAAAATAATATCGGTAATGCGGAAATCGCAAAAATGGTTAGTAAAATCTCAAAAATTTTAGAAATGACAATGTAATTTGTTTCGATTTATAATATGATGGTGATTATTGTTCTGTTTCGGGAGAAATTGGATCCTTTAAAGGAGCCTTGATATTTTGGTTTTTATTTGAAATCCTTGGAACCCAGATTCCAGATCCTTGACAATTTTTTTCATTTTAAAACAGGAATCTCACTATATTTTACACCTTAAAACAGAATTCTTCACAAAATTCTTTGTCTTAAAAAAAATATCTCTTGCAAAAATGTTTTATTTCCAGACTGAACCTTACACAAATTTAATCCTTTAAGTGTAAAATCTGACTGATCACTTTTAGATACATAAAGAAAGTATAAAAATATATATATATCTTCTTTAAAATATACAGAAAGGAACCTGATTATAACGATAACTTCAAATTCACAAAATAAGAATAGATTTTTCACAATTTCACAAATACAAGACTTAGAAATAGACACTCTGATGCTAAAAATATTATTAATAAAATAAATATAATATGCATGTGTTATGTATTTGAGTGGAGGGGGGCTTCAATGTGACGTGTTTATGAGAAATGGGGGTACTGCCAAATGAAAATCCTAAGGATTGGGTACGTGAAAGAAAAACGGTTGAAAATCACTGGGGAATCGAGCATTTAAAGTTTCCAGTGGAAGCATACTGATTCGACCAAATTCGCAACAGTAAATTTGATTATGATTTTTTTGACGGTGACAATGAAAGTTAATAAACATCAGTCAAATAAAATCATTTATTTATATATAATCCATTTTTTTTACTATAGTTTACAGTCAAAAGAGAGAGAGAGAGAAAGAGATTACCCATACATTTGAATCCCTAAGTAATTTCGAGAAAAATGCGAAAATAGCCTTTCGAATGGTACTTAAAACCTTCCTACAATATATGATACAAATATAAACTTAAGAAATTTCCTCATACTAAAATTCTACCAAAATTCTGAAATTACAAAAAGTAGACATATGTTTAACATTACATTGGGATTTTCGGCTAAATTGTATCTTAAGCCATTAAACGGAAAGTCATTCGGATAATTATTATGAGTGTTATCAAGGTTAAAAATCCGAAACACCTAATTATTAACGCATTTGTATAACAATGAAAACAGATATCAATAAGGGTAACTTTATTAAACATGACACAAAAACTGCTCGACGGAATAAGATGTAATTTTGAGTTCACATATTTGTAGCTTCTAAAAGTCTATATATCATGACAAACTTAAGAGTAACATCCCTCCCCCCCTCTCCCCGAAAATCCATTTCAATTAATATATATTTTTCGAAATTGATTTACACACACATATATATGCATATATGAATTGTTATTTATAATTTTTTGACATAATCAAACTTCTAGAAGTTTCCTATATACACTATATGACCTAAATACACTAAAGCCTAAAACTTACCAAAATTCTAAAAAGGGTGACCACGCCAGTAGTTAATATATTTTTTAAAATATAGCAGCATTTCATGAGAAAATTAGTTTTATACGTAACACTCAACATAATATTTTTGTTTAAATGTTAGTTCACATATTGTTACATTGTTGTCAACTGTCTGCTGTAGAAAAAAAAAGGATTTTTTTTTTCTTTCTTTTTCTTTTCTTTTTTTTTTTTTTTTTTTTTTTTTTTTAGAAATTATAAACATTTAATTAGTTGGAGACAATTACGTAAAGTTGAAATATTCCACTTCCGTCTTGATTGATTCAACTAATATTTTTATAAGAATTATTGATAATGATAGCCAAAGAATGATACTTTAACGGTTAATTCTCAGATTTTCGATTCAGTTCTTTCACCTGATCAACCTCCAAGAAAATAGCAATTAACAAAACAATTTTTTTTACAATTTAGTTGCTATTTAATTTAAGTGGATTTTATCTTTTTTCTTTCTTAGACTTTCATTAATAGTTGAAGTTATCATTTTTGTTTACGTCTGTATATCTTAAAATAAAAGAAATATAATAAAACCCCCTTAGAACACTGACTTTATTTAATTAACTTCTCTCTAAGATACCCTATGATGTCAAAATTATAATCTCGTATTGAAAATTTCCGAATTTTATACAATTTCAGTATGAAGACCCTTGAAATTGTTTTTAAAATCATAAATGGAAAAATAACATAATTTCGAATCGAATCGCTATTTCCGTATTCTTGTAGCGTAATTTGAAAGTTAAAAGTATGGATATGAACATAAGATATATAATAAAAACCTCGTAGCGCTGACTTTATATGATTAATTACGTTCGGGATCACCCTATGATGTCAAAATTAGATGTCCATGTTTAAAATTTCCGAGTTTTGTACAATTTCCGTATAATGGCCCCTAAGCTAATTTCTAAAATCACAAATAGGAAAAAAATTCGAATGGAATGGACCTTTCTGTGTTATTCTGGCATAATTTGAAATGTTAAAAGCATGAATATAAACGTAAGATGTAAAACAAAAACCCCGTAACACTGACTTTATTTGATCAAGTGCTCTCTGGCTCATTCTTGATGCCAAAATTAGAAGTACCTGTTTAAAAATTTCGAGTTTTGTGCAGTTTCAGAATGAAGACTTCTAAACTGTTTTTTAAAATCATAAATCGAAAAATACGATAATTTTGAATAAAGTGGCCATTTCGGTATTCTATTGATGTAATTTGGAACTTTAAAAACTTGGCTATAAACATAAGATAGATGATAAAAACCCCGTAGGACTGACTTTATTTTATCAACTATACTGGCTGGATCACTCGAAGGTACCAAAATCAGAAATTCGTATTGAAAATTTAAGTTTTTTACAATTTCACTATAGAACCTAAACTGTTTTTTTTTAAATCATAAATAGAAAAATATGAAAAATTCCAATCAAATGGCTATTTACGTACTCTGTTGTGTAATTTGAAACGATAACACCGTGGAGTAATTTTGGCTGATTATACCATATTTCTTTTAAAACGTTTAAATTAAATATAGTACTTTGCTTTTCTAAAAATTTTTTTTTTCCTGCGGTCTTTAAATAAAACACTTTTCGTCTTTTCACGAGAAAATAAATTCATGTATTTTTTCTTTACAACTAAAAACAAAGAAAAAAATAAATAAACTTTACACTTTTGCTTTTTACAATATCATAATATAAATGGTCTGTCATTTATTGCGGCTATTACAAAATATTTCTGAAAATATTTTTTTGTTTGTTTCTATTTATATGCATGCCTTGATTTCTTTTTAGAAGTTCTTTTTCAACATTTTACTTTAATTAGAGAAAATTTCTTTGGTTTTAATGCGAGGAAAACAATAACAGGAAAATACTTCTTTAGGATAAACAAAAGAAGGTTTTGGGGGAGAAATACCAATTAAAGTAATAAACAGAAATTGTTGAACATCACCTGAATGCAAGTATTTTCGTGTAATAGATAAAATAGAACTAATAAGAATAAAATTATTCAATAGAAGAAAAAAAAAGAATTCTTAAAAAATACATCAAATATTATATTGCGTCGTCAAGGATGAATTTGTTTGTTAATAATATTTCCCATTTTAATAAGTTATTTTTTGATAATGGTTTAATATTTTACCACTCTATCTTCTTTTTTTTATTTTTTTTATTTTATTTTATTTTTTAACTACGCCTTACGCTTGTTTAAAAAAATCATTGTAAGCTATAAAAAATATTAAAACCCTTTTTTACAAATAATTTTGTTGAAAATAGAATGGTTGGAAGTTTGTGCACTATTATGATAAGCGTTCTCACACGGAATTACGGCATCGCAGACTGCTCAAATTATTGTATTTGGCATATTATTGTATTTTTTTCTTACGCAGCAGACAGTATCAAATTGGTTCGCAAAATTTGATATATGTAACCTTGACCACACAAATTAGGCACGTGGTCGCCCAGAACCAAGTGTCAATAAAATGGTAAACTAAAGTCGCCATTGAGTTTGAAACTTCGCAGAGTGTCTATGAATTATCATTGATGTTTGAATAAAATAATTCTTTAAGGGATCTCGATACCCTTCATTGACGAAAATATCGATTCTTCTAATTTTTTGCTTAAATTATATTTTACTACCTCTGGTACATTCTGGTGAAGTCTCGTAAAACACCGAGTATTATAAATACAGCTTAAAACGATTTTATTACATTGCTGCCCCTTTAAACGTCACAATCCATTTCACTTAATATTCATTTTTCTTAGTTTTTGTTTTTTCGATGAATAGGCATGTGAAAATTGATAAAACTTTTATGTTAATTTTAAATTGACTCAAATTTTGTTTGGGTTGCTCCTTACGACGTCTATTCGATAAAACTAAGTATCGGATTTATAATAAAGTTAAATGTTTTTTGTTTCTTTTCATACACAAACATGTAAAATAAATTCAGTCTTTACTATAATTTTATACGTATTTGCACATTTTATTTTTTTTTCCTCATCAATTAATTAACCTATGATAAATCCGATGCTTAAAATGGCACAGCACACTTCTACGCATAATAAAAAAAAATAACTTAAAATGTTCAAAATTGTATGAGAATATACATTTTAAAATTTATTTATATTTTCAATATATTTATATATATATATAGAAACATATGACGGAACGCAATTTTTAACATAAAATATGTAATATGAACTTTAAAAGTTATGGTTTACTTAAAAGGCAATTAAAATAATCAGCTAGAGATGTTAATAGTTAATTTATAATATCTAATAATTATAAATTTATAACTTCTTCAGTCTTGATGTCGTGTTTAGGCGACACTAAAGAATACCCTATAAATTAATTCAAATCCTTCTAGATTTGTTAAAATTACTTTTAAACCTTTTTAATAAATGCATGCATATCATAGGCATTGTTATATTGACTGATACATCGTTGGAGATAATTTATAGCAATTTGAAATTGGTTTTAGAGCGCCCTCGTAATATTTGTTTCAGGTCTGAGATGGTCAGGTGAGGACATTTTTGTTTCATGTTTTTTACTTATCATTCGTCGGCATTCACCTATTTAAGTTAATGCAAATGTCCTTATGATAATTTTTATTTTAGATAAAACCTCTTTTGAGAAGTGATAATAAATTTTAATTCATAGTAAAAGACACTTTTAAAAATTTTCAGCATTTTGTCCAGTCATTCGATCGTCTTTACCGAAAATGGTTACGCAACCATCATTTTACGCTATTCTGACCATATTATTGCCCATTTCATTGTGAAAATATAGTTAAATTACCGTCATGTAACTGCTTTTCCAAAAAACGGTCAAATGACTGGACAGAATACTGCAAATTTTTAACAGTGTAGATTTTGCTTTTGAAGGAGGACTGAGAAAGTTGTTGTATTAAAATTCAAGTTGCTGTATTAATTAACAAAATGACATTTTATGCGTTTGCATGCAATCATGATGAGAAATGATGATGATTACTTTGTTCTATCTTTACAAGAAGAAAGTAAGTCTTATAAGTAGTACAGTAAATACTGTCGAAAGTAAGTACTATCTTTACAAATACTCGAGATAGAGCCGCGCCATCTGTTGGGCGATTGAGACCAAAACTTAAACAAAGCTATTTCATATTACGAATTTACTGAATCTGATGTTCAGTGAAAATTCGTGCATAAATTATTGAGATAGAGCTATTGTAGAAATCGTAAAAATTCTGCTTAGCAGCGCCACCAGTTTGGCGATTGACACCAAAACATAAGCAAAACTATTTCATGTCACGGATTTACTGAATCTGAACTTTGATGGAAATCCGTGCATTAATTCTTGAGATAGAACTTTTGCTAAAATCATAATAAATGCAGTATAGCATTTCGCCTGTCGAGCGATTTACACAAAAAATCGATCAGCATCAACCTATATCAGGAACTACCTGAATATTTTATTAAATTACGTGCATTAGTTCTTGAGATATCGCTATTGCAAAAATCGTGAAAAGTGCAGCATAGCAGCGCCACCTGTTGAGTGATTTATACCAAAAACGTATCACTATCAATCTATATCAAGAACTACCTGAATATAATTTTTTAATAAAATTACGCGTATTATTTCTTGAGATACCGATATTTCGAAAATCGTGAAAAATGCAGCGTACCAGCACCATCTGTTGAGAGATTCACACCAAAAACTAATCACTTTGAATCGTTATTAGGGAATATCTGAATATAAATTTTTATTAAATTATGTGCAATAGTTCTTGAGATATAGCTGTTGATTAAATAGTAAAAAGTGCAGCATTCCATTGCCACCTTTTGAGCGATTTACACCAAAAACTAATCAGAATCAATTTTTATCAGGGACTTCCTGAATATGAATTTTTATTAAATTCCGTTCATTAGTTCTTGAGATGGAACATCCACAAAATTTATTTTACAGAAAGACAGAATCACAGACAGATGTTTTGTAAAACCATGTTTATCCGATTCTTTGACCTTTAAAACGTTTAAATCTGTCAAAAACGGAATTCGAAATATTTCACGAATCCAATATTGTTTTTTGTAAAAATGGAAGAAAGTAAAACAGTAATATATGTTAGGTTTCTATATATTATTTATGAAATCATCTATTAATAATAGGAAATGTATTTTTCGAATGACTTTATCTATTTATCATCAGTTAATTTACAATACAACGATTTGTTTTAATGTCAAACTGTTTATTTTAAACTTTAACGGTTAGGCAATCGATATTCTATAAAATAACTAGTTAAATCATAAATCCAATAATTTTAGACACTTTAACGGAGTTGGTTAGTTATTCCATGAAATAACTAGGTATTTTATGAAATAACCGAATTGTATGTTTTAACGGTAACATACATAAATAAATCACAAAAAAACCCTCCGGCAACCTTTTTTCCAGTTTTAATTTTATAGATGTTTCTTTCAAACAGGCATTGTTTTATAGATTTTGTAAAGTGATGTATTTCGTGTCGTTTGAAAATTTCGAACTTTAATTCATGTATGGCGGAAAGCTTTCACCTGCAAAAAGTAACGTCATGAATTTACGTAATATGATAATACTTAATATTTATGGAACTTTGTCAAATAGGCACCATTTTTTCACAAACTTTTATTTTTGTTTGCTCTGAGGCTATGGATTATGGTATAAAATTTTCGAGTTTGTTATCTCACATGTCTGTAGGAATGGTACCACAGTTAGACAACAATAAAATATATAATATTTTTTAGGAATTCAAATTCCGGCACAAGTAAATGAATACATTATAGCTGTAATAAATGAATAAATATTAAAAATTGCTGCGCATGTAAAAATAAATAATTAAAATCAGTTTTTATTTTATATACAAATATGAACTTAAATGTGCAATAATTCTGAAAGGAAAAAAGATAATTTTCTAGTCATTAGAAATAAAAAAATACCGTATAAACTTGGGGCACAATAAGTAACACATACTATATATTAATATTATTCGTAATAATCAAAGCATTGTTAAATTTCACAATTATCAAAGCATCATCATATAGATAGCGAGATCGAGAACACGAAATATTTAGCATAAGAAACTGAAAGTGATAATTTAGTTTACATATACATAAATTTATTCTGAGATAACAAGAAATTTTCTACACTGAGAAAAAAATACAGTTCTGGAATCTAGAATCTAAATTGTGGCTCTAGAAAAAATAGTTCCATGTCATCCTTATAAATTCTAGTTGACATTATATGAGAGTTCTAGAATCTACTACAGGAATTCAAGAGAGCTTTCCTTTATTATCGTTGTAATACTTATTTAAAAATCTCAGCAAATAGATGCGAACACAAGAGGTTTGATTTAGTAACTATAATTCTAGTTTTTGAAACTATTTCTGAAATCAAGCTATAATTTCTCGTTACTGAGACGAGTCAATATCGTTTCGTCACCTTGAAATCAAGAGACTAGAAATGTTAGGTCATTTCGGCTATCCCGCTTAGTAGTTCAACCTATTCGCATATTTCGGTCATCTATAATTCTAGTTTAGGTATTCAGAAAGTGACTAACTATTCATTCTAGGTGAAAGCGGTATATTTTTTTTCTCAGTGTAAACACTCAATATTTATGGACTCTTTTAAATGGTTCATTTCCTATAGTTATTTTACAATCGAATTCATACATTTAAGCTGATGATAATGTCCTTGTTACAGTTCTCATTGCAGCTAAGTCGTCTTTTGAGAAACGATGGTAATTGCAAAATAAATATCTCTTTATTTCCAATCGTGGCTGTGACATAAACACTGATTACTATTCATCCAGACAAAAGTTCTGCACGACCAGAATACAAATGACACTTATAGAAAATTATCGAAAGTCTCAAACAAAGAATAGATTCTTCGCTTGAGAAATTATTCAGGACACTTTTTGCTTAATTAACAAGGGCTTGTCAGGCATCTAAATTATTCGCAATTTGAGTGTAACCATCATAATCCAATTAGTGTCTTTTGTGCAATATGCGGTAATTTTTGAAATGAAGAGGATTATTCAAACAAGATAGGATAAACATTATATTTTGTATTTATTTAAGATTATAGGATATGAATCGTGACACATAAAAAATAACGCTTTCTCATGCATTTATTCATCTAAGAAAAAAAATTTAATTAAATAACGAACTGTGGATAATTCTAAATATAAGTATGTTGTTTTCGATGGAAAAGGGTTCCTTTTCAGTAAAAATATAAACTAAGAAGAATTTCAAATTGTTCATCCAAAATAAGCATTGTAACAGAATTTGATTTTAATAAATAAGAATTACAACGATTTACTTTAATTGAATGCATTCATTTTAATTTTGATTGAAGTTAAAGTTTCATTTGAAAACGGACTCAGAGAGAAAATTCTTTTATGTACTGTCAGTGTAAAACAAAACAAAAATAAATTAAAAATTAAAATAAAAAAAAACATTAAATTAAACAAGAAGGAAAAAAGGAAGTGTCAAGCGTAGAATAGGAAAAATTCTCCAGCTAATTTAATATAATATAACAAAACTGCATTGTTTCATAAGTTAAATTGTTATGTTTAATTCAACCATATGAAAACGCAGAGCAGATTTTAAAACCCAATTTTAGCTGTTCTCATCTACAATTAAAAAATTTTCGGAATTCCTTGAGCAGCCTTGTACATGATGTATCGATTTGTATCTATTAACTACATGCATTCCAAAATTTAGTTTAGTTAAGAAATACATACATAATTTAATTGAAATATCCCCTTCCATAATTTCCGCTAATAAGGGGAATGGCGCGTGAATACCCTGTATACGAAGTGTGGGATTTATAGACAGCGAATATAATGCAAAAAATAAATGAATAAAAGTTAAATGTAAGACGCATGCCGAAATTGAAAACGCACTAGCAGCAATTAGTGCATTTTTAGAATTATAGAAGTGTAAACCGATTTATTTTGTGTGTGCCTGTAAATGAGCCACAGATGTTATGAATATCTTATGCTATTGCAAACATTTTGTAAGGAAATTCAGTGATTTATATACGTTTCAATACAATTGAAATAGCGCAGTATTATTAAAATACTCTGCAAAGGATTTTCCCCCGTATATCATGATGTAATGGAATTCTTTTTGCGTGAACTTGTAAATGAGCTTTCAATCCCATATTCTTCATCAACAATACTAAACATGCCTAAGTGACCCTACATCAGGTTTATCAATTGCATGAATATCAGGAGGTATTTACCGGAGTTAGAGCGTGGACAGACGAAGAGACAAACCAAATACATAAACACATTTCAACTATGTTGAAATGTGTTACAAATTCACATACTAAAAGATTTGATCTCTGAATGTTAAATCCCTTATTGAAGTTTGTTGCTAAACAAACTTCAAAGTTTGAAGTTTTTAAGCTTAACTTAAAAATCAGATTGGTTCAGATTTTAGATTCGTGTATTTGTAATGTGTATAAAACATTTTTTTTTTTTTTTTAGGTTACAAAATATATATTGTTTTCGAATACTAATTATAAATTACATATATTATGTCATTAAATATGTATTGTAGAATATATAAATGTTAACGTTTTCTGAAAGTTTTAAATATGCAAATCCAAAATATCATCTTATTTTGCTTAGTAGATTACGAATAATGCTTTAAAGCAATGCATCTTTCAGTTCATTTTGAAGCTGTCATAAAGATGTTAGCATTAGGACATAAAAGTTTTAAACGCAAATAATGCCCAAACTATTTCTCCAAATGACTTTCATTGATAGACTAAAGCAACTTTGTTGGAAAGTGTTCAAAATGTCTACACTAATGCATTTTAATCACCTAATTATTACAGAAAAAAAAAACTAGTTTCAAATTAGAAATTTTATGACTTTTTTTCGCTTTATATTTTTACTTAAGTAAAAAAAAAGCCGATTTAGCAGTGTTCATGCTGAAACTTTACCAAACTCTGAAATTTTCAATACTTTTCTAGAAATCTATTCCAGTTCAAAATATTATAAATTAAACTTTATATATTTTTTTAAAATACATATTTTGAAAGTGATTAAAAAAATAATAAAAATTATAACCTAAGATTTGTTCAACAGAAATAGATTTCTAAAAACTTCAAACGTACGCTTTCTACATTATATAAGTCATTCTGACAAAAGGTTTATGAATTAATCTTTAAAACCGCCTGCATTGCAATCATGTATTGTAATGTTTAGAAAAAAATTAACAATAGATGTTCTAAATTTTAAACTATAATAACTCTTAAACTGTTTACCGGAATGATTTTCTGTTTGTTATCCAAAGATAAAATGTACGAAAAATCCAAATATGCCATCGAGTTTGGGCGTTTTATTGAATATTTAAGACTTTAATACAATTTCAGTATGAAGATGGCCCTTTAAAGTTGCGTTTTTGAATAAAAATTTTAAGATGACTTAATTCAAATTGAATTTATACTCTCCATTACTCTACAACGATTAGGTGATTTAAATGTTTGCTGTAAAAATTGTTGGTAGAGTTTAGTATTCTAACATTAACGCTTCGGACATCATCGGATATCTAAGACCTATTTCTACGTTCTGAAACCATCAGAAACCTTACCGTATTTTTGCCTTTAGTTTGCACTGTGGTGGGAAACTGAAACATTTTTCTGATCGAATCAGAAACCTCGCCAGTTATATTCTGCAGCTCTATACTTTCAAAAACATTTCGGAAATAAATTTCAATGATGGAGTGTATTTATTTATTCATTACCAACTTCACAAGAAAAAACTTTTAATAAAAAAGGAGTACTTTTATATTTTCACGAATTGAAGATACTAAATTAAACGAGATGGAGGACCCTTATTTGAGCGAAAATATATACTCTAAAATTAAAATTTCTTTTTCTGTGTGTTATTATTCTAGATTTGTCTTGAGTGATTTGTGATATACCGCATGCAGATGCGATGATTTTTCGTAAAATCACAAGAATTTAAATTTTTTACGCAAACAATTTTTTGGTCTTTTAATATACTTTAAATCTGTTCTTCTCAAAAGGAATTATTCAACGTTTTTATATTTTTGAAAAGCTCCATGGGACTTAATTTTTGCTCAAAATTCATTAATTTGATTAAAAAGAATCCTGATATTACTTACAAAGAAACAGTTTATGTTTTTTTTAAATTCAATTTCATGAAGGTGATTAAATTTTATTTTTAACTTCATTAAAAAGCAAACATTTGATAAAAATGAATATAGAATACTGAAAAAGAATCTCTGAAAAATTAACTAATTACGAGTTTAAAAAATCAATACATAGATTTTTTTTTTTTTGTAATTGAGTTTCAAATGATTAAAAATAAAATAAGGACATATCTCTGAGATAAGACGCATGGAGAATTTTAAAATTTTAAATTTTAAAATAATTTTAAAATTATGATAAAATTTTTAAATTTCTTTAAAGTGTTCGATGTACTTATAGTGAAATGTATATTTGGATAAAATATCATATCTCTATAATAAAAACTAAAAAAAAACTTGAAAAGAAATTAATGTGCGCTATTTCTTTGATTGTTTAAACATATCAGAATAAATTGTTTTACATGTGTTATAATTAAATTATCAACGTAGAAAAAAAATCAGTTAAATATAAATTTACAAACAAGGGAGATGAATATTTACATCAATTTATATAACAAACTATAAGTTGAAATCAGATGCATGATTTACAATAAAAAACAATAAGTAATTTAAACGCTAGTTGATATTTAATATAAATGAAAGGAAAAAGTTTTTATTAATTTTCTGACTTTAATTTAGTGGAGCATTTGAAGATAAACTATCAGAGCGTTGCAGAAAGAAAAACTACATTACAGTTGATGCAACGATAAAACAATTAGTAATCAGTACTATCTTTTCGGTAATACACATTTGAAATTGCTAATAATATGCATGAAATACGATTTTATCGATCGACTCAGAATGGTGTTTTTTGACTTTTTAAATACCAATTAACAGCTTAGATATATATAATTTTGACATGTAGACATATCTTATGATATAGGTGTAAAAAAAGGAAAAAACTTTATTCTTATTTTCCTGCTTCTGTCAAAGGACACATTCAAACCTATACATATTATTCAAAGTGGGAGACATCGATGAGTATTCGTGAGCTTCATGTCATTACGATCTTTGGAGGGGTTTGTGCAAGGTTATAAGGTTTTTTTGTTCGATACAAATGGAAATTAGGATCACTTTCTCTTCAAAAGTACTTTTCGAATACATCACTCTGATAGAAATATTGCAAAATAGACCATTGGTTAACAAACCTGCATTGCTGCAAACCTGCTTCCTCGATCTTTATCTAGCAATATTTTAAAATTGAGTGTTTTAAAACGCATTTTTGTAATTAATAAACCTGTATTTTCATTATGGCATTATCATATATAAAAATATTTTGAAAAAGGGGCAGAAAGTTCACAAACTTAATTTCGATTTTTTTAATTTCAACAGTATAGTATTTCTGAAAACTAACATTAAAGGCAGCCTTCATTTTATTGTATTTAAGTAGCATGAATGTTAGGAGTTAAACTTCATTATAATGAATATGTTATTCATTCAACAATAATCTCCAATTTCTTCAGGTGCGGTTTTTTAAGGTCAAGCTTTTAACACATTGGTTGTCTTTTGCACCACCGCCTGTGCAAGCTTCAATTTTATTAGGATATCACCCTATATATCACGCGCTATCACACTATACATTATTTAAATTATTATATTTTTATACATGGCATTTATATAAGTCATTTCAAGTGCCACGTATATCTACGGCTGAATGCATATTGAAAGCTGCCATGCTCTGCAATGCTACACAAAAAACATATTTCACAAACCCTCTTTACGCATTTTGTAAATAACTAAAGTTACAGCTCTAAACATTTAGCACTAAATTTATTAGTTAATCTTTCAAGGGTGCTTTTTACACTAGACTTAACTTCCAAGCTGACAAACAGCACAGCTATTTTTTAATATACAGAGTGATTAAAAAAGTTGACAAAATGATATGACAAATCAAGCATATAATAAGGATAAAATATCACATAGGAAAATAGGATCACAAACTACTTATTGAGTCACATATTCAGGATGTTTCATTCTAGCTGCAACCGGTTTGAAAGTAATAATTTCCAGGAAAATAAAAACATTGTAATGAAAATGCAACGATATGTACCTTATTTTGTGTGATATGTGATAATGTTACGAAAAGATCTGGAAAAACATATTGCTCAAGCAATCGATGAAAGCGTATAAACTGATTATCTCACACCAAAATGTGAGGTGACAAGTGCATATTGCTGGGGTGCATAATGCAAACTTCTTTTTTGGTGTTATCACATTTAAAACAAAGGTGTGAATGTCTATTAAATGTTTAATTATATTTCAGTTTTCTGAAGTTTACAACCCAAATCGAGTTAGGATGAATCACCGTACATTTGTAACTCAATAAGATGTTTGTGACCTTATGTTTCTATGTGATTTTTTATCATTTTGTATGTCTGATTTGTCATATCATTTTGTCAACTTTTTTTAATCACTCTGTATATATATTAAGATGTATGTGAAAATAAATATCCATTTATTTTCTAACAAAATCGTTCGTAAATTCTGATGCTATTTTATGTATAAATATTTTACAAACAGAATTGCTTTGAAAACTACTTTTAACAATGTCATCTAAGAATGTAAATACTAATTCTAAACTGATAAACGGCGCAGCTATTTTTAATTTTTTTTTATTCTTTTAAGATGTACGTGAAAACAAGCATCCATTTTTTCTAAAATAATCGCCCGTAAATTTTCATGCGAATCAGTTATTTTAATATTTTACAAAAGGGAATTGCTTTGCCAGCTACTTCTATCAATGTCATCGTAGAGCAACGCAAACACTTTAATTTTAAACTGATAAACAACACAGCTACTTTTTTTAATTTTATTTTTTTAGATGTACGTGCAAACAAGCATCTATTTATTTTAGAACAAAATCTCCTGAAATTCTGATGCGAATTTTTTTAATTTATTTTTTTAGATGTACGTGCAAACAAGCATCCATTTATTTTAGAACAAAATTGCCCGAAAATTCTAAAGCATTTTTTTACATGTACATTCAAACAAGCATCCATTTACTTTTAAATTCTGATGCGATTTTTTTTGTATTTTTTTAGATGTGCGTGCAAACAAGCATCTATTTATTTTATAACAAAATCACCCGAAAATTCTGATGCGATTTTTTAGATGTACGTGCAAACAAGCATCTATTTTTTTAAAACAAAGTCGCCTGAAAAATTCTGATGCGATTTTTTAAGATGTACGTGCAAACAAGCATCTATTTATTTTATAACAAAATCACCCGAAAATTCTGATGCGATTTTTTTAATGATTTTTAGATGTACGTGCAAACAAGTATCTATTTATTTTATAACAAAATCGACCGAAAATTTCAATATTTTACAAAGGGATTTATTTTGCCATCTACTTTTAATTCTATCGCAGTAAACTTTATTTTATATGTATGGTGTTACTCAACATGTTAAACAATAAAACACTTAAAAATATTTACAGCAGTGGGAAGCATGCAAACAAGTAGTTAAGCTTATTTCATTATTCATAGGAAATTTCAGAACTAAATTATGAAATGGTAAATATTGATTTTAATAGTTAATGAAAGACGAAAATATATCTATTTATAAAAATTTCTTGGGATTTTGTAAACAAAGCTTCACTTTGCGGGCATGCAATATTGTTAAGATGCATATTAAGAAATTCAAAATTACTGATTACATTAACTTTTTTCTTTATATGAACAGCGTTTATTCTAGTTTTTTAGAATTTCAGTTTAAAATATCGAGACAGTAAACATTTAATTTACTAAGCATTTTCGTAATAATTTTCATTCTATTAAAACATTCAAACCATTAAATTAAAAATGTTACATTCTTCAATATTTACATAAAAGATTGATTACAAGCAAAATACCTTGAAATATGCTTTCTCCCCACTCGCAACAAAAATAGTTTCTGGGAAATAAACACGGACAATTGTTAGTTAATCATAGATTTATTAAAATCACCACAAAATAAAAACAATTTCGCTTGCATAAAAATTCCATTCTATTTCTTTGAATTGAATTGAATTTGAAAGAGGCGTTTCTTTTATTCTGTAACACAGATCTACATTCGTTACCTCTCTCTCTGTTAAAAGTAAATAAACATTCAAAGAAATCTTTTCATTTTTTGTGCGAAAAATAACTTTCCCCTCGCTCATCATTCACAAAGAAATATTTTTTCAAACAACAACGTATAGAAAAATCCATCAAAATTTCATTTTACAACTGTATAAGTTTTTCATTTTTTTGCTATTCCTGTAATAAAACTTTAAATTGAATTGCTACAATGTTTTATACAAAATCTGCACAAAGGTGAATATTCTTCCTATAGCTATTCAAT
Organism: Maratus speculifer; assembly: GCA_964019185.1. NCBI lineage: Eukaryota > Metazoa > Arthropoda > Arachnida > Araneae > Salticidae > Maratus > Maratus speculifer. Next base: position 212,609,414 of record OZ025291.1, on the reverse strand, counting down.
TTATTCTGAAGAAAGGACTAAATTTTCATAACTAATAGAATATACTTATAGCTGTTGGATGCTGAAATCACTTCTAAAAAGAAATCTTACTATTTTTCAAAAATCAATTAATTCTAATAAAAATACTGAGAATAATTAGATAAGTACTAATTCATTCCTATTCATTAAAAGCTGAGAATTCTTTGATTGCTACTACTTTGCTCGCTAAGTTGATAAATTTTGAAAAACATGATTAAAATTGAAAATTGGGAAATTTTACTATCAGTTCGAAAATAGCTTCATCGGTTTCTTTTGTAACCTTTTGTAGTAATAGGGAGGGGGAAGGTTAGAATGGAAATTTTTTTTATAAATGCGATAAAAAAATATACTAAATAGTACTTTTGACGCTTAATGTTATAATTATTTTATTTTACAATAATTCATTTTTTCATTTTTGTTGGAGCATTAAATTATTCGTAATATAATTTTTATAATAATCTATTTTTAAGTTGTTTTCGTTCACGCTTGGACAGACTAGAATACTAATAAGGTAATAAAACTCGACTCATAAAAATCCAGATAGTACTATAATGAAATTACCTTTAGCCTTTACAATATATTGCTTAATAAATATTAATTTTAATTATGCACATGTTAAGCCTAACATGTTAATATATAATTAAGAACGTACTATATTAAATAACATAAATTATTTTTTAAATCAGCATGTCAGAAATCTATTTTTCCACTATTTGCTCTAGAATGATTATTTTAATACAGAAGTTGAATTTAAAGATGCATTCAGATATGTCACCATTAAATATCAACTGATATGCAGTGTAAATTGTGCTACAATCTGCATCTTGTAATGGTAATATGTCTACTACTTCAGTTTTTGCTATTTGCCATATCTCCATTACATCTGGGGAAAAATTAATTCATTCTGCTGAGATTTACCTTGTCCAACTTTTGTTATTACGAATTGCGTGTCGAAAGCTAAAAATTTATGTGAGTCTTTAGTTCTGTCAATATAGGAATACTCTTACATATATAAAAAAAACAGACAAGAAAAAGATCCTAAGTACTCCTAAAATGTTTTAAATTACATCGATTTTGCAATCTTTAATGTTCATTTTTGAATATTTAATCTAATTTATGGTAGAGGGATGGAGCAAAACGGGCAATGATATTTTGACAGAAAAATAGTTTTTAAAAGTAATAGTTGTTTTCAAATGTCTATTAAATTTCCATTTTTTATGCGTAAAATACAGTAAACTATATTATCTGGAAAGACAAGCCCCCTCTGAGCAGTAAATGTAAGAAAAAATGCAAAGAATTTAATTAATACCCGAGCCCGCATCTTCGGTTCTACACACTTTATAAGACATCAATCGTAATAATGATACAGTTTTTAAAATTGCGTTAGCTAATAATCAGGTTGCATAAAGCTCCTTAAAACAATTGTTCGTTTTATGAACGATACGTAGATTGTTCCTTGAACTGTTATTGATTTTTACAATAAACTGCAGTACCATAAATTACTTACGATGTTCAGAAAGATCATATAACTCCATCACTTCAAAGATTTTCCGTAAAGTACACCGGTTGAATGTTAAACTGTTTAGATATTCCAGTAATTGAAACTCTTTTTCCCCTCTTCTGCCGAAATGAGGTAAATTTTTTTTAATGCTAAAATCCAATTTCTGTATATTCAAGCTGGTCTGCGGAGACGGTGGGGAAAACCGGGATATTTTAACGACTCCGACTCTAGGCTGGCTAGTGTACTAATTTTATCTGTTGGCTAAAATAATATTGGAATATAAGAAAAGGGAAGGGGGCGGGGTTAATATCCAAAGAGAAATCCGAACCGTAGCTCCAAGCTGTAAGCCTGATATAATGTTTTCCTACAGACAGCCGATACCCAATTGATAGTCTTTTCGTTTCACAATAGTTATACAAATGAAGGAAAATATATTATTTTTTCTTAATTTTACAATGCTTAAATTTATACTTCAGTCACACACACATGTACCAAAATAAATAAATTAATAAAATAAAATAAAATAAAACTGTAAGATTCCCAACATAGATGCTTGGTTCAAAACACGAAAATTTGTAATAAATATTAATTAATAGTAACAAATGTACAAATAGAGTAATAACTATCATGAAAAAAATAAAGTTTAAATCTTACGATTTCGACATTGATTCTATGTTTAAGGCTTCAAAAATTAAAAAAATAAATAAATAATTACATTATATAATAATATTTTCGAAAAAAAAATAATTTCCGCTTTATTACTTTTATAATTTTGAGACCACAAACTCGAAAAATCTTATTATCGAACACAAAATGAAAATGTTACAATTTGAATCTGCGGACTGAGAAAAAAAGCGGAATTATTGCAATTGAATTGTTATTTTTCTGTGTCCACCAGACTCGAAAAATTTCTATTGAAACGAGAAAGAATAAAAATGATTTTGGATTGGAAAAATTATTTTGGAAATAATTCGGATTAAATTGATTCAAATTATTAAAAAAAAAAAAAAAAACATTTTTTTAAAATTAATTTCACAATTTTGGCTTCATTTTGAATTCTGTAGACCCGAAAAATCCGAAATTTAAAAGGTGAAAAATTCTGTGCATTTTAAAATCTGTTATAAATGCAAATAAGATCAATTTCTTATATTTGATTAGAAATGTTCATACAGCTGTAAAAAAAAATCATAATTTACTTTCCGTTTATTGCACAATGAACCTAATTTCTGAATAGCAATGTTTTCGATAGTTATTCATGGAAAATTTGTATCGATATCTCCTCGTCTAGTATTGCATATATGATTTTCAAAAAGTGATCCTAACATATTATGGTTTCCTTATTTTTAATTATTTCCTCTTCACAAGTCTCAAATTCTCAAAAATCTTTCAATAATTTATCTAAATCAATGCTGTTTTAAATAAACCCAGAATGTATCTTAGTTATTTTTAAATTTGTTACAATGTTAAGATATATCAAAAGACCGAATTCTGCAAAATTAACTTACTATCTAAGTGATATACTTTCTTGAAATCTCACAAATATTGTATATCAATATTACTTACAGATACTACTACAGATCAATATTAGAACAGATAAGAACGTTTGAAGATCTAACAAAAATTTAAGAAAATGTAAATACTTTTAAGTTATCCCCGATTCCGAGTAAGTATTTCCTTATACTATCGTATAAAATCCAAGAAATTAATATATTTCCGAGATTTAAAGGTACAGGTACTAGAGATTTAAAGGGCTTTTACTGCTGCCCGTTTATAAAAAAAGGGGATGTGTGGGCGAAACATTTTCGAGTAGTCTTTATAGTGTATCACGCAGTTTTCCCAGCCCGACATATCAGTGTTTTTGCATGTTATAAATTCCCAAGTCAAAAAGTTAGCTTTTTACGCTCCATAATGAAATTTAAATATGCAAAGAAAACAAATATTGTTCATTTTGATAACCATTCTAAAGCTGCTGATTTAGAATGTTTATATGTTCGGCATCAAAATGTTTACATTAAGGCTGATAATATGCGACAAAACGTTATATCATATTGGGAAAACTGGATTAATACTCTGCAGAAATTACGGCATAAGGTTTTGTTCCATTATTTATTTCTGTACTTTTTTTCCTTTAATTTTATTTTACATTATTTTTACTTCCAGCTATCTTTACAAGAAGAAAGTATCGGATTCGTAAAAATTTTCGACTTCCTGTTTTCGACGGATTTACACGTTTTAGGGTCAGAGATACCAAGAAGAATGTTTTTTATAAAATGTCTGTCTGTGAGTTTGTCTGTCTGTTTCTAAAATTAAGGTTTTTTTAAAGGTTATCTAAGGTCTATATTAAAGGTTTCTGATGTTTCTTGAATTAACAGAGCATTATTCCAAACTCTGGATAATTAATTGAGAGTTATTTTTCATTTAAATAAAAATTTGCTAGATCATGAAAATTTCCTTTTTTAAAAGTGTGATATATGAAAATTTTCACATTTTTCTGAATTCACACTTGCTGATTTTTTACTGATTCAAATTAGAAAGAATCAGTAATTTGAAATATAATTTTTTTTAATAAAAACCTAAACTTGTTTGGAAGCTTATATATGTATTTAGTAATGTTGCATTATTCTTGGACTTTCCGTTTATTGAAAGATCATTTAATTCTGATAAAACGCCATTTATTTTATCTCTTTTATCCAGACATTTTCCAGAATATAAATATACCAAAATGTCTCATTTTGAATCCGAATCGTATATACACCATATTGGATGAGTATTCTTCTTTCATATCTTATGTAAGCAATATCTGTAGTCAACAGAACCATTTTTGACTCATCATCATAACTCCTTGTTGTAAATTATTTATTGCCGTAATTAAAGAAATCGAATGACACGAACGTAAAAAAAAAATAAGAGAATGGTGAGAGATTTTGTTTAGGAATAAATTTATGACTATCTACAGTTTCATTTTTATGTATCTCTGGTTCCGCTCTACATCGGACTACCTCGTGTTTTTTTTTTCTCACGAATTACACTCTTTCCTGTATAAAAGCTGTTGATGTAATGGCTTTTCGAAAAAATAGTGCACCTAAATATTGATTTATACACAGCCATATTATGCAAAATAAGGCAATTACGGCACAGATAATTATTTTTCACTATCTTTATTATCTCATTAACCGATATTATTTTCTATAATCAGAATATTTATGTAACATGTGAGCATCTTTCATAATAGGTGCTTAAAAAGTTCACATAAAAAAAAAACCTTTACATACATTTTTTAAGACTTGTGTACCTACGTTATGCATTTCTCAAAAATTTGTTTGATAGTGCGATACCATGGCGTCGCCCTCTCATGATTATTTCACATTCCCATTAACAGCACAGTGGCATATTAAGCCAGCCATCTCTCCAGAGGAACGTCTTCGCACTATCTTAAACAGTTAAACAGATACGTCCTTTACAGAGAGTTATTTAAAATACACTTTTCCTCAAAAATCTGTGAAATCTTATCTATCAGCCACCAGCAGCAAATTTCCAATCCACAATCCACTTCTGTCTATCGCGTAGAAGATATTTTCTTCTCAAACAGGTCTTGTCTTTGTCTATATTTTGTACCTTAATTTTTTTAAGTCAACTTATTTTTAAACTCGCCTATTGACGCGCTCATCAGTTTGTTCACCTTTGGCTGAACATTTTTTTTCACGAATAAAAGGGACCTAGAGGAACACTATGCTCTACAGACTTGGTTTACCGATATGTGCAGCCTTTTTAGCATTTTTCAACAAAATTAAACTAATGCTTATGCATTCGGTTTATCTGTCCATCTGTCTGTCTGTCCGTCTGTCCACGCTCTAAATCTTTGTAAGTATATTAGGATTTTCATGCAAATGATAAAGCTTATTTAGGGTCACCAAAGCTTGTTTAGTATTGCATATGAAGTATGAACGACTAATAGTTCATTTACAGGGACACTCAAAAATATTTAATTACATTGTCGTATATGGAGAAAAATCGTTTGCAGAGTACTTTAATGACATCACACTATTTCAAATGTATTGAAACTGATGTAAATCACTTAATTTCGCTACGATCACTTTAAAACAGAGCATCCATAGCATTTCTTATTAATTTACAGAGACATACAAAACATATCGGTTACAGAACTGTCTTTGCGTAATAATTGCTGGAGAGCACTTTTTAAAATTTGATATGCGCTTTAAAATGCAATTAGTTTTTTGCACATTACGCTTTATATATAAATTCCATACCTTATATACATGGCTGCAAAAAGTATTCGCATACCATTCTCCTTATTAGAGAAAATTGCTGAAAAGGAATTTTCAACAGAAATATATATATCTCCTAAATGAACTAAATTTTGGAATGTATATTGTTAATAGATACAAATTACTAAAAATTTACCTGCAATTTACCTGCTAAAAAATTCGGACAATTTTCCGATTGTAGATGGGTGCAGCTGAAATTCAGTTATGAAATGCGTTATACATTTCCATATGGTGAAATGATACGTAATATTTTATTTTTTTAAACAGTAAAGTTTTGTTACATTATTCTGAATGTGTTGGAAAATGTTTCATAATATATGCTTAAAGCATGATTTTTTTTTCTTTCTTGTATAGGTTATCAAATCAAAACAAATTATAAGGCGATTTCTTATGTTAAACATAAGTCGACCTTCTGGGTTAATTTTAACCTTTCCTTATATTTATAAGTGATACGGTCTATATATTTAAATATGGATTTTTTATGCACTGCTATCAGTTGGTTTAAAATATTAAAATCTGGAAAATGTCAAGTTTTTAGATACCATTCTTAACTAGTTATTAAACACGACACAAGCTGATCATATGTTTTGCCTTATTAACTATTAGTTATTTTTTAAATTTTTCTGAACGAGCTTGAGGTATAAACTCATAAACCTATAATAATTTTACTCTGTTTGTTTTTGCCATTTTCATACATTTTTCATCCTCTTTAAAATTTTTAATTGCATTAAAAGCTTTCTCACCTAGCTAATTTGACCGCTTTCCTGATTTGCCCGAACATCGAACGAGCAACGTATTTGTGCCAATCATGATTTGCCCGTCCGAGAACACAGATTCCAATAATGACTCGTTATTCTCGCCAGTAAATTTTTATTGTAAATTTTGCATTATTTAATATTTTTCTGATTCAGTTAAGAAAAATTTTCTGTTTTCAAAAACCGGTGATAAAAGCTTTAAAAACTGTAAAAGACATAAAAAATAGGCATTATTTGAAAGATTTTTTCAAAAACATTGATCAGCTATAAGTGGTTAAAAATTTTTTGACTTTATATTTATTCGGAACTTATTTCCTGTTAAAACCCTTTTCACGGAAAAGAATCCCCAACTTTATTTTACTCGGTAAATTATATATGTTTTTACGATACTTGCAACTAATGTATAAAAACTGAATATCTTACCATGTTTTTCAACTGATATTTCCGGTTCACATTCATTTTAAGCTATTGCATAGCTTTTATCACGGGCTTTGAGCGCGGCGACCGAATCCAAAAATTCCGTAACGAGGAAAATCCTAACACATCCGTAACTAAAAAACCTAACACTCGGCTAACGCCGTTTTAGTTCGGCAGACTTCGGCATGCTATCATTCGGTAGACTTCGGCAGACATTGACGTGGTATTTTTCAGATATTTAGAGGATATCAAGTCTCAAACTTATATTTCTTATTTCAGTTACTATAAATCTATAGTTTCAATAATAAAAATTCCTGATAGAATGTGTATAGAAAAGAATCGTCTTAAGATAAAACAAGGTAGGATAATGTAGCTTTTGGTATTTGCAGACCCGCCCAATGGTGAGGATCGAAAAATTTAAAATGTTTATAACTCGCGATCTAATTTTCGTAGCGCGGCCAAATTTTGTTTGATAATTTATTATGAGACAGTGTTAATTTTTGGTGACAGGAGACCCCACGGTGAGGGTCGAAAAGGTTATGCTTATAACTCGCGGTCTAATTTTCGTAGCGCGGCCAAATTTTGTTTGATAATTTATTATGAGACAGTGTTAATTTTTGGTGACAGAAGACCCTACGGTGAGGGTCGAAAAAGTTAAAATGCTTATAACTCGCGGTCTAATTTTCGTAGCGCGGCCAAATTTTGTTTGGTAATTTATTATGAGACAGTGTTAATTTTTGGTGACAGGAGACCCCCCCCCCCATGGTGAGGGTCAAAAATTTAAAATGCTTATAACTGGCGATCTAATTTTCGTAGCGCGGCCAAATTTTGTTTGGTAATTTATTTAGGTATTGCATAGCTTTTATCGCGGGCTTTGAGCGCGGCGAAAGAATCTAGAAATTCCGTAACGAGAAAAAACCTAACACTCTGACTAACGTCGCTTCAGTTTGTCAGACTTCGGCACGGTATCCTTCGGTAGACTTCGGCAGACATTGACGCGGTATTTTTCAGATATTTTGAGAATATCAAGTCTCAAACTTATGTTTTTTATTTCAGCTACCATAAACGTATAGTTTCAATGATAAAAATTCCTGATTAACCTACATGTATTGTAAGATAATAAAAATATTTTAAACGATTTTGCTTTTATTGAACTAATTCTCATTAGTTCAATAAAAGAAAAAAAATTGTTATCGGTCATCACGCTCAAAAAGTGTAACTTAAATTAATATATATATAAAAAAAACTGCATAAATAAAAAATAAATAAATAATTATAGTTGCATAAGTTGATAAAAAATGCTATGCAATAGCTTTACCGCGGCAGTTCCCGAGTGCCACAAGTATTTTTTTTTATTTTTCTATGTCAAGTTCAGCCTTAGCTCTTTTGAGTAATTTTCTGTAACTCATTCTCAATTCATAGCAACAATCTTTAATTATCAAATTATAATTCTGTGATTTTATCTATTTCAATCTCTATTATAAGTCTCAAGTCTTACTTTACAGTGTTTCTAAACATTTTAAAGAAATAATGAAACATTTACATACTCAACTCTTCAGCCTGCAATGTGGTGTAATCGAAATCAATACATTTTGAAAAACAACAAAAATGGGTACTACGCATTCCAGTAATTTCAATCATTGAAAAACCATAAAGTAAATATAAGGTGATGAAATCTTGAAGTTCTTCGGATCCGAAAATGTTATGCACACATAATTTATAAATAAACACCTGACATAAAAATAATTATTAGTATAGAAACTATTTAATAATGTAAATTTCTGTCACAGATTGAAAGATTTTCACATTCTCCTACTCCGTTACTTCTTTTTGCTACTTATCTTTACTAATTCTGTCAATAATTTAGGTATTAATAAAATTAATAAGAATGCGTCTATCCATGAATGTAGAAAAAAAATGTACTTCTTTTACAAGATTACATATGAAAAACATTTTTCTTTTCTATGAATAGACTATGAATCTTTTACCTCATTTTATTACTGCTGGGTTTTTTATTTTCTTTAAAGAAATACCATTTTTTTACGAAAAATAGTTTTGGACAGACTCACCGTTCTCTAAGAAAACAACAACACATTCAAAAACCTATCGAAATGCCTTTTTGAATATGTTCCAAAATCTTTTGTATTTGCATGAAAAATATGTCTTATTATATTTCCTCGATGTTTTCCCAAGCAGCACTTTCGTAAACAAATGCATTTGTTTTCATTATATTACTTTCTGCTGCATGTTTTAAAAATAAAATATTAAAATTTACAAAACACGTGATCTCAGAAAATTTAGTCTTCGATTTGCATAAAATGTTTTACTTTTATGTATTTTAAATGCCATTACACACAAGGGTGGATCCAGTCCTCCATTTTGAGGGGGACATGGTTTTTTGCGGAGAGAGGGGGAGTCACATCATTTAATAAGCAGATTTTAAATTAAAGGCTGTTTCCATATTCAAAATCCTTACTTTTCTGATACTTTTTGAAAGTTATTTTTACTTTTAAATAAAAAAAAATAATAATACTCTTAAAAATATAAATTTACACATTTAATTAGATATCAAGAAATTGAAGAATTTCCCACTTTCTTATAAAAATAAATAATTATTCAGAAATTGTGCAGTTTAAGCCAATTTGTAGGGCTTGACAGTTGAAAATTGTCAACGAAAGAAAAAATTAGGCTGTAGCAACGAAATTCAGTTTAAACCCCCATATTTTACGTAGATTTAACGTAAGATTCTTTGCCTTTATCTAGAAATAGAAAATATTAATTAATCATATTTTGTTGACCTTGCAAAGTTCAAGTTCCTTGGCAAATGTCTTCCTAGGTGTGCCAAAAATTACTTGATTTTGATTTAAAGAGAGCTTTAAACAGCCAGAAAGATTCTCATTGTTGAGCAAGAGGTAAATTTTAAAATATATATATATATATATTTCACTTTTAAAATGTGTTTTATTTTTTTTTTCATTCAGGAGGAGGGTGGGGGTCTTGACCACTGTGGCATCCCATCCCTTGGATCCGCCATTGATTGGACAGGGTGCATTTTTTTATCAATGATCAATGACTAATTCGTAACATGTTAGTTTAAAAGTATAATCGCAGTTGCTAAAATATTTAAAATGTTCGTCTTTACCATATGAAACTGGTAGACGGCAGGTGCTGGGTTCGAGCCCAATCGCGGTCTTCGGCGTAATTGTTTTCCGTGGTTTTCATCGAACCTTGGATTTCCTTGCCTAAATATGGATTATGTTTCCTTAGAAAAGACACCTATGGAGGGCATCTATCTCACTTTAGCGCCTATATCCCAGGTGCCGATAATTGGCCGTCATTTATACAAACAAACATCATGACATGAAACAACATACGTCAATATAGTTCTTAGAAATGTACGAAATTAAAATTTTTATATGGTCTGTGTCCTATTTGTATTTAGAAAAACTGCATCTATATCGTAGATTAATTGAGAAATCCGGCTCCTTGAAAAGAGCCTAGATTGCTTGCAAAGAGATGGGTTAATTGAAGAAACATCTCCGTTGTTCCAATCAGCCTAATATTTTCATGCTTATTCCAGAACGCTTTAAAAGTAATAAGCTAATTGGAATAAGACAATTTATTTCTCAAGCAGCCTAAAGTTTTTTACGCTTAATTCAAAGGATTCAGGTTTAATTCAAATGAGATTTTAAGGTTCTGGTCGGGTTGTTTTTCGGTGGAAAATGTTTTATCTTGCAAAGATCGAGTTACGGTTGCGTAGAATTCTTTTTTATCTAGTTCGGATCAGTTTTAAGATTGATTTCAATTGAAATTTTTGGTTTCTGATCAGTGCGTGTAGTCGGAAATTATTTTGTCTTTTTCGGATAGCAATATGGTTTGATGGATATGTTTTTGGATTCAGATAGGGTTTTAGATTGAATTAATTTGGAATTTTCAGGTTCTAGTCGGGTTGTGTTTCAGCGGAAATTATTTTGTCTTGCTCACATCGGGATATGATTCGATGGAAACAGGGCCCGACTTAGACAGTGGGGGGCCCTGGGGCAAACATTATTAGGTGGGCCCCCTTCTATCTTAAAAATTTTCGTAAATTATACTTGAAGTGACTAAAACTGAAATTCATAATTATTGTATGTGTACATAAATTTTGTACCAAGTACTATTCACATCTATATACATAATAGCAGAAGAAAGACAACTTTAAGAAATTATAGAATACAGATTTTTTTTTAGATTACAGGAATATCAGGATAAAGGCGAGGCCTTAAGGAGGCAATGGGTACTAAACAGACGGGGTAGGAGAAGAGAGACCCTTAAAATTGAAAAAAAAAAAGAATTTTGGTCACTTTTGACCATTTTTTATCAGTTGATACTCCTTAACAAAAAAATTTATACCTGTCATTGGGGGGCCCCCTAAAGTCAGGGGGCCCGGGACAATTGCCCCGCATGCCCCTGCCTTAGTCAGGCCCTAGATGGAAATGAAGCAAAATTTTCCAATTATCCTAACGCAATCTAGGCTCTTTGCATCGAACCTAAAAAATTTATGCTGTTTGAGAAATGAATTGTCTTATTCTAATTATTATAACGTTCTTTAGGTTCTTTACATAAACCTGAAAAATATCTGGCTGTTTGAAATAACGGAGATTATTCTAAATTAGGCCAACTCTTTGCAAACAACCTAGAATCTTTCCAAATAGCCAGGTTTCTCAATTAGACTACGCCATGCACACTCTAATAAGTAAAACAGCAAAAATCCCATTATTTAATAAAACAAAATACAGAGTTATGGTATTTTGAATTTTAAGAAATTCCGGCTTTTTCTAACTCAATCAAAAAAAGTTCGTGCATAAAAAATAAAAATATGAAGTGTATTAGTGTCAAATAAGGTTGACAATTCATTAAATTTTAAATTATCACAATTCAGATAGTTTTGGTCGTAAAAAGAAAAATAATTTTAAGATTTTACATGTTCGAGTATACATAAAGTTTCCTAAATATAATTTATAGCACGCAGTGACAGTGTAAAAATTGAAATTTCGTAGTTGTTTAAAAAAAAATAGTTGTTAAGCTTTAGAGATATTTCATACTATTTTTGAAATCTAAAAATAATTATTCTTTTCGATTTTTTTTTTTTTTTTTTTTTTTTTTTTTTGTTCTAAATCAGTTTTACATGATAATGCAAGTCTGTTTTATTAAATTCACTTTAAGTGTTTTATCAAAAGTTATAATCGCAGCTTATAGACCTCTCTATGATTCATAGGCTTTGATATGATTGCCTAAATTATATTACAAAAATATTCCATGAATATATTGTGCGCATCAATAGTTCAAGTACAATAATAATTTTAAAATAAATTAAATATTCACTTTTTTCCGTAACTGTGTTGCATCTGTAATAATAAAGAAAGAAGCGAGTGTATCAACGCTATTCTGAAGAGACCACTGCACATAGAGCTAAAAAGAAAGTGCATCTATAAATGAAGTTTTGCACCTTGAAGCTCGATTTTCAATTTTTTATTAGACTTTTTAAGAAAATTTTTACTGCAATTTTAGCGGGATTTCTTCTGTTTAATCATTTGAAGCGATTTTTTACATTAGTGAAATTTATTCATTGTCGAAATTTATTCTTTTAACACAATATACTAAATTTTGTTCTCATTTCAATAAAGTTTTTTCGAAGTTAGTACAGTGATTTTTGAATTTTTAAGGAATTTATTCTATGTGATTTTTAGAGATTTTTCACGTTTTGCAGCTATTATTGCGGCTATTATTGCAGCTATTTTTTGAAATTTATTCTATGCGATTTTTAAAGTTTTTTTTTTTTTTTTTTTTTTTTTTTTTTTTTACGCTTTTATTTTTATATTGGTAAAAGGAATCTTGTTTCAAGCTTTTAGCCCAATCTACTACACTTTGTTGTCTACTACGAATTTCGAAATTCAGTGAGTTTTAATGCAATTTTCAATACGATTTTTAGCGATTTCTCGAGATTTTTTGCGTTTAACGTCGTTTTTTTAATGAAATATTTCGGATTATAATTCTTTAGCCTACTGGAATAAATGTAACCCATGCAATTTTTTAATATTTAGTGATTATTAATGCATTTTTCAATGCGATTTTTAGCGTTTTTTACAGTTTTACTGCAGTTTTTTTTACACTGGAAAATATTTTTTTTTCAAACTTTTAGTCTTATCTTTCTATATATGAAAAAAGTATGATTTTGAACGATTTAAAAATGGACCATTGAAAATGTGCTTAGATACCGATGGACCAATAAAAATTTGCGTAGATACCGCAAAAACGCAGGGGGTGTTACCATCCGGAAATCCAGTTTTATCTCCAAGTTTGTCGCAAACTGGGCAAAATATCGCCAAATATGGGGACCAAAATTACTCACAAAAAGTGACGCCAACTTAGAGCTATTTTCGGTATTTCGCCTATTCTCATAGACTCCCACTCTATTCCAATAGGGTCCCTTTTTGTTTGCGTTTTTAATTTATTTAAGGCTCTAAGAGTTGTCCTATCAAAAACTTGAACCACTGAGAATGTACTAGGTAGTATTATTTTACGAAATCTGTGATTTTTACAAAAAAAATGAGAAAAATTTGGTTACCACTACTTTTGAATAATAATTTCATAAACATCTTAAATACTTTCTTAAGACCGACACACCCTCAGGTAATATATCTACTGTAGGGTTATTTAACGAAATTTCGTTCAGATAGAGTTTTGTTAAGAATAGAGTGCGTTCCTTGGTGGTTAAATATGGAACGAACAGAATTCGATTTTGTTAAAATTTGGAAATTTAACAAGGCGATCTTCTTTAAACTTTAAGGAAAATTTAAAATAAAAAAATAAAAACTATAATACAGAAAAAATATTTTCATTTATACACGTATGTCAGGAAAGGGTTCGAACCCACGCTCTCTTTCGAGAACCAGAGCTTAAATCTTGAACCTTAGACCGCACGGTTATCTGACTGCACGTATGCTTTCTTGATTGCACGTATACCTTCTTGATTGCACTCCACTCGGCGAGCTTATTCAATATTCATGTTACTTTTAATGTGCAAGAAATTCCTAATTTTATTAGTTTTTGCCTAATTACTAGAAAAGTACTGAACCAATTTCGATGAAATGGAAGTGGTACCAATTCGAGTAACCTCTGTAATTTAACAGAAAAACAAAACTAATCGGGTGGATAGTTTCAGTGAGCATACATATATATATATATATATATATATATATATATATTATGTACATACGCGTCGTAACTATATACATACCTTCTTTTTTTTAAGTTTGTTAGTAAAAATTATAATACGGGAAAAAATATTGTAAATTGTACATGGATATAAATTATGTCAGGAGTGGGATTCGAACCCATGCCCCCTTTTGAGATCTAAAGCTTAAATCTGGCACCTTAGACCGCTCAGCCTTCTTGACCGCATTCCATTCGGCGAGCTTATTCAACGCTCGTGTTACTTTTAATTTGCGAGAAATCACAAATTTTATTAGTTTTTGCCTAATTACTTAAAATTTACTGAACCAATTTCGATGAAATGGAAGTGGTACCAATTCGAGAGTAACTTGTTTCATTTAACTCAAAAACCAAATTAATCGGTTGGATAGTTTCGCTGTAATCGGTTAACATACATAGGAAAAAAAATACATAAGCGTCGAATTGATAACCTCCTCCTCCTTTTTTGAAATCGGTTAATAAAAATTATAATACGGGAAAAAATATTGCAAATTATACACCTGTGTCAGGAGTGGGTCTTAAACCCACTCTCTCTTTTGAGAACCAGAGCTTAAATCTGGAGCGTTAGACCGCTCGGCCATACTGACGTCACTCCATTCCGCGAGCTTATTCAACGTGCATGTTATTTTTAATTTGCGAAAAATCACTAATTTTATTAATTTTTGCCTAATTACTAAAAAAGTGTTGAACTAATTTCGACGAAATGGAAGTGGTACCAATTCGAGAGTAACCTCTTTCATTTAACACAAAAAAATATAGATAGTTTTGGAGTAATCAATGAACATACATAGAAAAAAATACACACGCGTCAAATTGATAACTTCCTCCTCCTTTTTTGAAGTCGATTAAAAATTATAATTCGGAAAAGATTATTGTACACACGTATGTCAGGAGTGGGGTTTGAACCCACGAGTAACTTCTTTCATTTAACACAAATAGTAGTTTAATCGGTTGGATAGTTTAATCGGTGAACATGCATAAAAAATACGTATGCGTCGAATTGATGATAACCTCCTCTCCTTGTTTTTTTTAAGTCGGTTAAAAAAATTATAATACTTTAAAACACACTGTATATATAGAGTGGGGTTCTAACCCACGCTCTCTTTCGTGAAACAAAGCTTAAATCAGCCGCCTTAGACCGCTAGGCTATCCCGACCGCAATTTATTATGCTATCTTATTCAAGGTCATGTTACTTTTTGCAAATCTATTATTTTAGTACTCTTTCACTGATAAAGTATTGAATCGATAAAAGACCTCTGATACTCCTAGCTAACGGTTAAATACAAAATAGTCTTAATTACAATATTAGTATTTAATTTGTAAAATACATATGTAAAAATTATAATAGGTAAAAGTTTACTGTATACATATATGTCAGGAGTGAAGTTCGAACCCACTCTCTCCCTTTCGAGAACCAGAGATTAATTCTGGAGCCTTAGACCGCTCGGCCATTTTGTCTACACTCCATTCCGCGAACTTATTCAACACTTTTAATTACTGAAAAATTACAAATTTTATTAGTTTTTGCCTAATTACTAAAAAAGTACTGAACCAATTTCTATGAAACGGTAGTGGTACCAATTCGAGAATAAGCTCTTTCATTTAACACCAAAACCAAATTAATCGGTTGGATGATTTTGGAATCGGTGAACATATATATATATATATATATATATATATATAATACATACGCGTTGAATTGATAACCTCCTCTCCTTTTTTGAAGTCGTTAAAAATAAAACATTGCCTGTTTGTCTGTAATTCTGTACAAAGCTACATTACGAAAGCCAGAAATGTGAAGTGTTATGTGTATATGTATTGAAAAACAGCCGAGGCAACTAAAATAATTCATAATTGAAATGGTTTATAGTTTATTATTAATTAATAAAAAAACAAATATTTAACACCGATTTCCTATCAAATTTAAACATTTTTAGTTATAACGGTTACAACAATTAAAATCCACAATAAAATTTTTACTACAACAAACTCGTTTATTTCAAGATTTTATTTCTACGTGAAAATGAAAATGAAATAAAAAGTAAAATAGCTGGACATTTACATCCTTAAAAGTCACATATAGAGGTGGAAATAAAGATCACGAGTTTCTTGTAACTTGTTTAGTAAACTTGTAATCTTTATTTTCGCGTCTATATGAAATAAATAGTTTGAGGAATTTAAAATTTAACTATTGCATGAATTCCACGAGAAAAATGAAAATAAAATAAATAGACTGGAAAATTTAAAAAGAAAGTTAATATTACGTCACATTGTAGATAACGATGTTATCGAAAAAGACATGCTACTGCGGTACATTCCAAATATCTTTTTTTTTTTTTTTTTTTTTTTTTTTTTTTTTTTACAGACTGTTGCAATCATGTGATATTCAAATGCTCCAATGAAGCTGTAGAAAAAGAGCGTCACGTCACTTTAGTGGTCTGTAAAAAAAATACGTGAGATACACCGCGGTAGCCTACCTTTTCCGTTAGCCTCTGGAAATATAACGGACGTCAGCAGTTGAATATATTAGCGTCATATGAGTTTTAAAAAACGCATTCAAACATGACAAATACCCGATTAAAAAAATATCAACATATTTTAACATTTTGAGGTGTTCTCTCATTTTTTAACTCTATTTTATACATATATATGTAAGTGTATGCGTTTACATTAGAATTTCTACAAACATTTAGGTCTCATTCGTTTAGAGCGCATTCTTTGTGATGAACTGAAATAAAGATGGCTTTCTTTCTTTTTTTTATTGTTTGTCCCATATTGTATCTTTAAATTTGAAATTAATTTTCTAATACAAACATTCTTAAAATTCCGAACAACGCCGGGTACTTTTGCTAGTATTCAATCAAATTATCTTTTAAATTTTACTTTAAAATATAGAATTAAGAATAGAACAAAAATAACGTTTCAAAAGTTTGAGCACAAAATCGTTTAAATGCAAATTTTACAAAGAGATGTAAGTGGTTGCGCACATGAAAGGTTTCTGGATGTATAGAATGCAGTCAGATGTTATTTTTCAGTTAATACAAATGGCCTAAGTCGGAAGAATTTTCTGACGAGAATATAAAAAATTTCTGAAGTATGATAGCAAAACATAAATTACATGTTTCTGAAGTCGCAAGTGCATTGAAAAGATCAAAACAAGATATTCATTAAATATTGGGTCGTAGCAATGATTTCAAACGAAAATTACGTTTAGGAAAACATGACTATTTCGCGGGAAAACCGGCGCTTCAGAAACTTGGCTTTTATTGGTAATTACTCTCTTCGCAAATAATGCATGCAATTGGAAAACAATTATAAAAAAAACTGTTCACAGAAGAGTTTTACAATTGAAATACATCAGAAACCGCAAAATGGCACTTTATCCATCTGTAAAACAGCACTATAAAGTAGCTAGATTACAGTGACCCAAAAATTGTATGCCATTTCATTTTGTAAAAGTTTTTTGAATCACCCTATATAATATGTAATATATTTTTATAGTTTATTTTGAACATACTAAGGTTTCGCTTCTTACTATATTTCAACAATAAAATTTATGAAATTTATTGAAACATAACAGGTAAACGAAAGTGTAGAATTCTAAGTTTTTGTACATTATTTTGAAATATCCACAAATGTAGTTTTTTACACTTTTTGTCTCATATTTCATTGTACTTTGTCCATTCATGCATGTTTTTTTATGAAACGTCTTTTTCTTAAATCTATCTGGGGTTACATAAACATCACAAGATATTTCTGTATAAGATTCCTTTCGTATATTCAGCGAAAAAGACATTCCATATCTTTGAAAAAACAACTCGTATTTTAAACACAAGAAATCCATTTTTACTCTGAATATTTGCACAGTTGAAAATGTTTTCCTCCTCCCGTAAATTTAAAAAGCGAGAACATTTTCAACTCGACTATATGTTTTCACAAGTTTTACTTTGTCGTAGGTTTAATTGAATATACGTAAGGATTTTCTCGTGCTTCAGATATTTTCCACATGCTTCTATGTAACTTTTTTGGGATATAATAATGATTTGTCCCATTGTCATTTTGCTTGTTATTTTTCCTTTTGACAACTCCAAAAATTTTCTGTCTCCAGGTAGATGAGAAATTTCAATATATTTCAAGACACAATTTGAAACAAATAAATTCAGGCACGTAAAAAGTATCAATGAATTGTAATGAGATATACATATATTATTAGAAATGTATGAAAAACTTGATTGTACAGAAAATCAAATTTATAGAATTCAGGTCGTTTTGGGGCAGAGTATGAAGAATTTGAAGTAGTTCTATATTCTATACATTTTCTCTAAGCAATGCTTGTAACACATGAATATCAAATATACTATAAAGGTTACTTCACGAAAATATTTTGAATAGACATGAAAAGTCTTTAATTGAAAACATGCATAGAAAATGAAAAAACAGAAAATAATCTATGAGACATTTATCCAGGAGGGGATAAATAAAACACGATATGAAACTACTTTGCTAATAAAGACAATAAAAAAAATTATTTTTCACTAAATTGTCTTTCACAGAAAAAATTAAACTTGAAAAGATAGTCATTCAAAAGCCAATGTTAACAATCTGTAATCTAAAAAAATATCAAATTAAGAAAATAGCATGAAAAACAGAAATGCGCTAAAAAATAAATGCACATGGCCAGATGGAAAATCGGATGAATGACTCTTATTTAAAAAGTATACTACATAAAAACTGCTTACATAACTTAAAAAAAATACCTCATTCATTGCTGTATCGTTAGTATTAGCAAAAAAAAAAAAAAAAAAAAAAAAAAGGAAGAAAAATGAGTTATTATGAGAAATGATGTATATGATGATTTTCACAAATATTCTGTAATTCGGAAATCCTGAGTTTATCCCCTAATAATCATGATTACTAAAAGTTAAATATTTGTATCAAAACTGATTTTTTTATCGTTAAAACTTTCTTTATTATATAATAAAGCCATTACCCTTCCCCGTATTAAATGCAAAATTCTAGAAAATGATGGCATCAAAACCAAATTTTATGGTTGAACTTTCTATAATTAGAAATTAAAAGTGAAATAATTAACTTTAGTTTTTAGAATTATCTTCAGCTTTGAAATATGTATCGCTCCAATAATATTTTAACAAAAAATTTAAGCAATACCACTTTAAAATTATATCTTATAAAATATATAATTCTTAATCAAACTTAATTAAGTCAAATAAATGTATCTATCTGTTTTATAAACAGAAACAAAATAAAATTCGCTTTAAAAAAGTAAATAGTATCTCTCAAATACATGAAAAATTTATTAAATTTATTACAAAGTCTCCTTAATTGGTAGTTGTCATAGTAGCGGTAGTTATGATAATAAGAAGAAAAAGAAGTTGTTTGCTTTTCAAATTATGCTATCATTACGTCATATCATGTGATCTGAAAAAATTATTTTATCTTTGATAAAAATGATTTACTTTATAAAATAATGTAAATTTAATGTCATAAAGTTATTTTTCGGTCTATAAGATGGAATTTTATATGTATGAAACGTAATCTACATTCTAAATTCTAAGAAAGTTATGGCAAGAGTTTTTAAGTTTAACTAAAATTTTGAAAATACGTAATGTGCATAAATCCTATAGAACATAATGAGCTACAAAAAAAAAATTTTTTTTAACATTACTGAGAATGAGCGGAATAGCTTAAAAGTGTTATTTAACTTGAGTTATGGATTTTCAAGCACAATTGCATCTAGTATATTAACAGATGTTTGTAGCATATACCGGGTGTCCCTAAAACACACGGAATTTAAAATAAAATAACTTTTAAACGATGACAGATATTTAAAAAATTCTTGCAGGAAGATTATGTATAATGTCAGGAGTTTTTTTTTTTTTTTTTTTTATTCTTGATTTTAGTTCAAATTTCAACTAATAGATGTCACTGAGATCTATTCAATACATTTTAATGTCTTTTTTTCGCATAGGAGAAGAGAGAGGCTAAAAAATTGAGCCCGTATTTACTGGTTATAGCTTGCAGCCATTTTTCCCTGCTATTTGTAAATGAAACTGGGAATCACAGCATAAAAACTCTTGACATGGTACATTACATCCCTGCAAGAATTTTTTTAAATGTTTATCACTGTTTTAAAGTTACTGAATTTTAAAATCCATCACTTAGTTTTTAAGACAACAGGTAAACAACATCATATACATAGTTATACAAGAAACTGGATACATGGCCACCCAACGGTGAATAGTAATTCGAAGCATTGTAGAAAGGATTTCAAATACACTTCCTTCTATTGGTACAGATTGCAGGGAGTATTCAATTGTTTTCTGCGGCTTTTTATTAAAACTAAATTTTAGCGTACTATGTAGAAAATTGTACAAATCTATAAATCATATACATAGCAGCACAAAAGTATTGGAGCCCGTGTACGGCTATTGGTGGTAACTGTTGATATGTTTTCTAAATGCGAGCTTAGAGGTCTTCTTTAAAATGCTAAGGGGATACAGTACCTTTGAAACCATATCTTCAATTTTGAATAATACTGTAATATATGTGGTGGAAAAATACCTAATACTAAAAATTAAATAAAATTAAAAATAAGAAAATGTTGTAGAACAGTCTATTTTATTAAAATGTAATTTTTTTAATTTTACTTAAAAATTTTTTTTTACTATTTTTATAAAAATGAATGTTTTTCCTTCGATTTTTTCCACATTCATTATAATCACTACCTAAAATTGCGCATGGATTTTAAGATGTAAGGTATTTTACATTTAATATGATTTTTTTCTCCAGTGTATATATTAAAAAATGAAGGAATTTCAACAAACTCTCCATTTAAGTATTAAAAAAATTAAATGTAAATTTACATGTTAAATCCATGCTCAAAAATATTAAATACAGCTTGGAGAACAAGTAAAAAAATATTCAAACCTCTACCAAAAAAGCAAAAAACCTTAGTATTTATCGAACATTAGAGTTATAAAAATATAAAAATGGAGAAAAACATCAATTTAAAGTTTATATTTGTATGGGTAATTGCGCTGGATCAACTATCAAAATTTACAATATCTTGCGATATAACTATCGTGAAGGTAAAAATTAGATATCAAATTATTTACAATTAAAAAAGCTTTCAGTTAAAATTAAAAAAAAAAAGAAAATCGATGTTTTGGCCAATTTCAAGGTACTGTGCCCCCTCAAAAGAAGAAGATTTCTTAAAATATTCTGGACATGTCTTAAAGTTTTCATAATCTATGCTTCAGACATGATTTCAAACATATATATTTTCTAAAACACACCCAAAATATATATTAAAATATTTAATTGCTAAAAAGGACGTCAAATGTTAATAAAGTACATTAAAAGATCTTAATAATTTGACATGTTTCCATTGAATTTACTCAATCATCATCAGAAAAACAAAATATACAAATAAACACAAAGATGGAAAATGACAATAAACTATTACAGATGAAATTTAAAAAATAAATAAAAATCACGCGCGTTATATTTTAATTATGTTTCACGTTGCTTTATTATTTTCTTTAATAAAGCATCTGCCATCTTGTTATCCATTATCCATTCTTGTCATCTTTTCATCTCCCATCTTGTTTCAAAATGGCGGAATATTAAAATTTAAAAAAAAATTAAATTTTAAAGTTAGGTGCAAAAAAGTAAGAAATTGGAAAGGATTTTTCTTTTGTGTGTTTGATCTTGATACAAAAATTCTAGAGCATTTTTTGTTTCATCTATATCTTGAAAAATGTCTGAGTTAAGGCACATTCAGTTCCAGTGTGGTTGACATTTTGAAACGGTCTGAAATTTGTCACGCGATAATTTGCATATTTATTAACTGATTGGGATATAACTCCGTATGTACATAGTAGATACCAATATCTTGACCGAGAAATGGCCAACTTTATCCGCCATCTTGTTTCGTTAAAAATCTTTTAAATGTAAAGTGATGTACAAACAAAAAATTAGAAATTGAAAGAAGATTCTTTCAAAAGTGTTTGATCTTAATAATTAATTCCGGAGTATTTTTTGCTTTGTCTTTACCTTAAAAAATGTCTGAGCTATAGCAGTTTGAATTTTTAATGTGCATGATATATTTTTTTAAATCAATTTGCCCGCGACAGAACTCGTAGATATAATTCGATTTCAATGTGAGTGTGCATATGTACATGAATTAAGATTTCGACGAAGCCCATTGGTTTGTTTTATCAATCATGTTGTTTTAAAAAGGCATATACTTCATGATATCGTGGTATTTTGCGACCCCCATAAATCTCTTAAAATAAAACTACCTTGAATAAAAGACGACTAATTTCTAAAAATTCTCCTTAATATTCAGTATCTACAAAAACTAGTATCCAGTCTTATAAAATCCGGTACCATTAATTTGAGCTACGAATGTTTGAACAAGTATTAAAAAATGCTCTGGTGAGCAACAAAAAAGGTTAATATGTTTCTAAGTATGAAAAAGTGTTTGACAAGCGATTCTAATTGAGCATGAGAAAGCACAAGGGGTACCTTCTTGGCTGTAGCTCATTGTCACTGCCAAATTTGAAAAAAATCATATTTGCGCTTTTCCCATATAAAAGAAATTAGTCACAATTACGATAAAAAATGTGTAGTGCAAAGACGTAACTAGAAAAAACGCAGAATAATTAAACATGAATGTAAGGCGAAATAGTAGCAGAAACCTTAGTTCCTGCAGTATATTATACTCATTGCAGTGCCAGCAAGCATGCCCGCAGCGTAGAACTGTATAGAAAACTGATTTGTAGTGCAGTTGCACTGCAGAGTCAATAGTGCAGTTCACATGTAAAGTAGGATTGAAAATTTTTCCAAAATGAAAGACGGGAAGTTTTACACGAATTTCTTTTATATGGAAAAAGCTCAAATATGATTTTTTTGAATTTGGCATTGAGCTGCAGCCAAGAAGGGAACTCTTGTGCTTTCTCATGCTCAATTAGAAGCACTTGTCAAACACTTTTTTATACTTAGAAATATATTAACCTTTTTTGTTGCTCACTAGAGCATTTTTTAATACTTGATAAATTAAAAAAATTTAATACTTGATTTTTTAATACTTGACAAATTTTTTGATAAAAACTGACGATTTTTTCATATTTTGTAAAGCAAAATATTTGCTGCTGTTAAAATTTTATTCTTGTATTAGATTAATTAAGAAAGTTATTGCATTGCCATATAAAATGCATGATGTCTGAAAAATAAACAAGGGAGTTGAACGAAAAAAAATTGAGTGCGCTCACAACTTTATTCAAAGAACTGAAACTAAATGTTTCGCAAAAAAACAAAAACAAATAACCATGTTTATCATGTGATTTATTTAATTTGAATAAATTATGTTACATACATAAAAAAATTAAAAATTATTTAAACTTGGCAGCAATGAATAAAAAAAACTACAACAGCAACAACAAGAAACAATGTCCAATTAGAGCTTTAAGACACAAATTTGATTTTCTTAGTGATCGTCAAACATACAAAGATGAAAAAAATCTATTTTAAGTTTTACCAAAAGGATTAAAAACAAAACAAAAATGGAGTTAATCCATCCCCAGGATCATTAGCTATTGCTTGTTTGAATTTTACGTCTTCATTTTTTCGTTAAAATTTAAGTAAAAAACTACAATAAACTACGATAATTTTTTGAATGCTATCATTTTATTTGTATCGTCGAGTTCTATCCTTTGAAAAAAAATCACTGTCGTACGTCAACTGGTCCGCCAAAAATTTGAGAAAAACGTTTGCATTTTCCATTTCTTAAACATATTATACCAAACGCTACCGCGTTTTCTATGATAATATAATTTCATTTAAAATAAATAAATAAGGTATATGAAAGCTACCTCTTCCTCCCGGTACTGCCGGAAGGACTTTTTACTTTGGTATGTGTTTAAAGAGATATAAGCTCTTGAGTTTTCATAATTTGAGCGAAAACAGATGTAAAGTTTTTTTTCCATATTTTAAAAATATATTAGATTTATACTCGCATCATTAATTGCTGCTAATCATCTTTAAACTGAAACATTTTTTTAGTAATAAACATTTTTATCATATTAACGAGAATAAACTTAAATTAAATAACCTTTAAAAGAAATTAATAAAATTGATTGCAAAAATTAATTAAATTTTAGTTCTTTTTCAGTAAAAACTCCTTTGAGCTCATTTTACTTACTTAGAATTCTGTATTTGTTTTTTTTTAAATTCTGAATTAAGCAACAACTAACAAATTAAGAAAAATAAATATTTATTATAATTTTAAGAAAGAAAAATGCCTTTACAGTAGTACTTTTTTTCTGATTTCTGATTGAAATGTATTTTAGCGTAAAATTTATTGGAAAAATCTATTACAGACTTTAATGGATAAATATGTCAAACTCATCACAGAAACTTTCTTAGTTTTCGAATTCTAATTAATATAACAGTAGATTTAACATTTTTCGATTAAAGTAAGTTAGTTTACGAATAAAAAACTTATTAACTTAAGAAAAGTTTCAAACACATGAAAATTTCATGAAAATTACTTTGAAAATTTAATTATCAAACACAACTACAAAAATTTTATTTTTGATGGGCAGAAAAAAAAGGCATCTATACATAGAGATTGTATAAGAATCTAACTCTCCCTTTATTTTGAAAAAATTAGGAAATACAAAGATCTTAAGTTTAATAAGTTCGATATAGATATAGAAAAGTGGCTGCATCTGATAGAAAGGAATTTTGAACAATTTCCGTAATAGTATCTAGAATTTATGCACGAGTTTTCATCTAATTAGAATCAGTTAGACATTGATACAAGTTTCTGCTGATTATGATTTGGTGTTAATCAAATTTATGATTTTTAAATTAAATTAATGTTTTTTATGATTTGGTGTTAATCAAAAGGTGGCGCTGAGCTGTTATGCTGCATTTTGCAGAATTTACATGACTTTAGAGAAAGTCATATCTCATATATCATAGTCATCCCGTAGTATAAATAAAGTAGAATCCCGCTATTCCGAATTCCGTTTTTGCGAAAATCCGCCTATTCCAAATAGAGTTCATAAAAGTACCAATTATTTTTTAACTTAAAAACAGGAAACATTAAAAAGACTTTCATGAAAAAACGTATATTTATTGTTATACAAAGAAGTTAAATACAGATATACATAAAGCCTAAGTTTTGTGAAAACGCCTGAAAGCAAATTAGAATGAAATCTGGATACTTACAGCACATGTCGGCATCATTATACGATTCTGTAGAATCCTTTTTAATCAATGATAAACACAAGAGATAACTAATTTACACAAACTTAAGAAGTAAAGTCAGTGATTTTTTTTTTCTGCGAAGAACACAGAATCGACTAAGTAACTTTTTTTGGTCATCGTTGATTAAGATTTATGTTTGGAGAAAAAAGTATTTATTGCCATGAAACTACAGTTGTAGGTTTTATTCGAAGAATCTTTTATTTTTTAACAGTGAATTTTAAATTAAATTATTAGAAATAACAGTATGTTTACCACGAGTCTATCAACACTGTGTAGAAATGACACTAGCAGATGTCCCCGGAATTAATTTACACCTTAAAAAGTCAATATGTTGACTATTACTAATGAAATCCGCCTATTCCGAATTCCGGGTAAACCGAACATGATTCGGTTAATTAATTCGGAATAACGGGCCCTGCTGTATTTGGAAGTTATCACTTCCTTGTCGAAAACTAGGAGTGATAGCCAAAACGAAATAATTTTTTAAATATAATCTATAGTACCAGGGAGCGTAGACAAATTCAAAATGAGTAACATTTGACAATTAATGGCAAGAGTATTTCATCAACATATCCTTAACTCCTACTTTATTTTGAACCTATTTCTTACGTATCTCCAATCGGCAAGTGCATCTGAATATTTTTGAGACACCCTATGCATTTGAGATTTAATGCGCATTGTATAAAATATACAATTTTTTATATGTAGATGTTGCACAGCTATATGAGTATATTAATAAAAAGTTAATAACATACATAGGGCATCAACGCTTTTTCACAATGCTGAAATAAATTCTGAAAAATGTCGTATTTTTTAGTGAAATGAAAATTCAGTATTTCATTCACAGCCCAATTATTGCAGAACTACTGAAGTGATTTCAATGCTTTTTGCATAGCTTTTCGCAGCAGTTGATATATGTTTTTTTTATCCTTCGGCAAAATATATTTATTTTAATTATACATTTCTCTGGATTACTCAAATTGCAACCATATATAAGATGTGTGACTGTTTATAAACTACATCATACTATATCTTCACAATTTATTTTGCTTCTTTAATATGGAATTTTGTTCAGCTTTTTTTTTCTTTAAATCATAAAGTACAAATTTCTTAAAATCCTCCTGCTAAATAATAAAGTGAAAAAAAATTATTTTTGTTTTCTATCTTTTATATCTAAAACTGACAACATTCTGTACATTCTAATTAAGTATGCTATTGTATGAAACGTGAGATAATTAAAAGATATGTAACGTTTGTTGTAATAACATTAAAAATTTGTATTTGTCTGCAAACAGTGTCTGTTTCAATATAGTTATCAAATTATAATTTGCAATTGATAGAAAAATTGAATCGAAAATAATCATCTTTCTATTCTAGATTTAATAAGATTATTTATTTTATGCATTCCAGATTTGTTTTTGTAAAAACTGACACTAAAACTGTATCCTTCTCTCCAACTTATTTTAATTTTCTGTTAAGTAATTCATTTCTTACTAAGAAAATAAAAATGCACTTTTACATTTCATTACGTGTATAAATTTAATTTAAGTTCCATAATATCATGTCGATTTTCTGTTAGGGTATTTTGCATTTGAAATTTTATAGGCAATAAAATGAACATGTAACGCATCAAAGGCACAGGAGTTACTACGAAAGTAATATAAAAAGTCTTCACTCGAATGATTAGTTTTAATTAATTTTTTTACGATTAGAATTTTTAGTTTTAATTATAGCATAGTTTAAAACAATAAGAACTAATTGTAACCGAAATGATTATTGGATAAATGATGGTAATACAGTCTTAATGAACATACTAAAAATATACAATCATATTTTTGCGCAAAATGCGATTTTCGGCAACGATCTTGAAAAAAAGATGAAAATTTTTTCTAAAATCTTAAACAAGTGGATAAGTGGGATCGCAGATAACACTCAAGGTTTCGTTTAATATGTCTTTAAAATTATTTAATCCTTAAATAAAAAAAT
The DNA here is from genome assembly GCA_964019185.1 of Maratus speculifer. NCBI lineage: Eukaryota > Metazoa > Arthropoda > Arachnida > Araneae > Salticidae > Maratus > Maratus speculifer. Next base: position 212,581,898 of record OZ025291.1, on the reverse strand, counting down.
CTAAATAATTAATCAATTAATTATTTAGATTTTTCAATAATTAATTAAATAAATAATTAATATAATCTTTATGAATATTAAAAGGTTTCATAAATGACAGCAGAATTATACTCCTATTTAATTAAACAACGTTTCTTTACGTATAACTTCCCATACCTTACAGTTTTCCCAATAGATGACAGCACCAAAAGATTGTCAAAAGTATTTTATTTTTAAATGATATCTAAATATACTCCAAAATCACTTAATTTTTTTTTTTATAATAAAAAAAATATTTTATGTAATTATTTTTAATATTATAGCTATTTGAGAAACGTATTAAAAAATAAGTATAAAAGTAAAAATAGTTTTAAAAACAAACAAAATGAACTTATCCTACAAATAATTTATTTAAATAATAATAAAAATAATATAAACCCTAAAATTGGCAAAAAAATACGAAATTTCTTTTAATTAAATCCATCTTAATCAGAAAATTTCAACTTCCAGTATCGACAGCAAGAACCTTCTGCTTACTAGCAAAATGCTTTCCTCCAAGCTAAATTGTAACAAATACTACATGTTTACATGAAAAACGTTTACATTAAGATTCTCTTTTAAAATTTAAATCGCAAAAATGAACGGATAACTTTGAAAAGGGTTAGTAATTTAGTTAAAGTAATAGACTTTTTCATAATTTTACGATTTGTCATGTGAAAGGAAATATTCAGCTGTATTTACATAAAATTTTAAATGTCTGACTTATACAGTTTTCGTACACGGGTTCTGTGAAGGTAAGAGACAACAAAGGACTGAGACAAATGGGTTTCGTCAGATGAACGAAACCTTAAAAGTCATGTGAGGTATCAATTGCAGGCAATTTCATGCAAAAAAGAATATGATTTTATGTTTTAAAATTTAAAAATAGTTAAAGATTTAGTATGTGTGAAATATATTATGAAAATGTGATATCTCAAGTACAAACAATACTTACAGATGGTTGAGATTATTCTACTTTTTTTTAGAATTAAAGTCATAAAATCTATGTTAATAGAATGTATCTTTAACAAATGCAGGAATTAACAAATTAAAATCTCTTCAAATTGCTGACTAAAGACCAGGTTATTGTATGAAGAAATAACAGAAAGGGGTCTGGTGTTAGAACCACGTGTACTTGAGCAAACGTTCGTGAAATGAACTAAATATCCTTCGTTGTAACTCATGAAGGAGAAATGACTGAAAGGGAAATTGTTAGTTCGATTTTGAGCCATTTAAGATGCTGTGCAGTAGCATATGTAGTGAGTTTGCTAACAAATGTTTCACGCATTGGTAGTGAAAAACATATAAATTTTACTGATGCAAGGATAGCTAGAAATTTCGAAGAGATAAAAAACATTAATGCAGTTTTTTATAGATCACATTCAATTTACTGCTATTTCAACTAATTTATAGAATATTTTCAAAAAAAAAAAAACTACGGATAGTTAAAACAAATTAACTGCTGAAAATACTGACATCATTGGAAGAAAAATGCAAGATAAACTTGATAATATTTGCAAGATATCCTTAAATAATAGCGCACAATATAGAAGATGGTTTTTCCAAGTACATTATCTATTCTACCATCCTTATTAATTAATCTAGTAACCAGGAAAGGAAGAAAACGGATAAATCATCATTGGCACACTCATTAGATTGCAAAAATATCAATTAAATACGACGGTCTCCTTCTCAGCAAATTTCTTTCTACTTTCTAGATGGCGGTGCATTAATTCACCAGTTACCTTGGTCAACTTTTGACGATGTCATAAGGCAATTCAAATAGCATGTCAACCAAAAATTTGGAAAAGTAACAATTTTTTAATGGAAAAAATCACTTATAAAAGATAATGAGCACAGATTGCACAAGAAACATTCTTCTCTCATAGTAGTATTTGATAAAAATTCGAAAGATTGATAAAAAAATTCTTTCTAAATCTACAAAGAAACAGCGCTTTATCAATGTGCCATTTATGCCGATGATGATGATGATGTGGTAATTGTCAGAGAAATTTTAGATTTAACCCAGGAAATACATGCCACCGTAATCCCTGCTGGAAAAAGTTTGCACTATTTTTTGCCAAAAATGATAGATACGCAATTTCTGCATAAAAAGTTAATACTTAAAAGTAGGATGACGTCACCAAGAGTTTATACCTTCTTAGTAATTGATCAAATTATTTAAATATGGCACAATTTCCGGCGAAAATGAGTTATATGTATGGCACTGGACATAATAATTTTGTCTGAATGATTGCGCATCTGTTGTCACATTGGTGTAAGATGTCTGCCATTATGCAAATCATTTTATAACGTGTTTATTATTAGAAAGTGTAATCATTTAGTTTTTATAAGATGGCAAAATTACGATAATTTAAAATAGTCTTCATCAATCTTGATTATTTTAACTATTATTTTTATGAGAATTATAGTATTAATACAGTCCAATAATGATATTTTAAAGATTAATTTTTAAATTTCCATTGACTTTTTTCTCCTTATCAAATACTGAAGAAACGGCAGTTATAAAAACGATTTATTTGTAATTTTGTTGCTATTTAATTTCACCGGATTTCATTTTTGTCCATTATACGACATTCATTGAGAATTTTAGCAAACATGTTACTTTATTTCTGAAATTTAAAATACAAGAAACATAATTACAAAAACACCCCATAAAACTGACGTTATTTAACCAAATACTGGTAGGGTTATCTTTATATATATAAATCTTCTATGCGTGTGTTTGTCACTGAACTCCTCCTAAACGACTGGACCGAATTCAATAAAATTTTGTGAGTGTGTTCCAGTGGATTCGAGAATGATTTAGATTTACATTTCATCGAAATTGATTAATAGCTTTTTTAGTAATTGGGCAAAAACTAATACTTATCTTTATATATATAAATCTTCTGTGCGTGTGTTTGTCACTGAACTCCTCTTAAACGACTGGACCGATTTCAATGAAATTTTGTGAGTGTGTTCCAGTGGATTCGAGAATGGTTTAGATTCACATTTCATCGAACTTGATTAAGTACTTTTTTAGTAATTAGGCAAAAAATAATAGTTAGTGATTTTTTGCTAATTAAAAGTGTTGAATAAGTTCGCTGAATGCAGTGCCGCCGGAATGGCCAAGTGGTCTAATTAAGCTTTGGTTTAAGCTTTGGTTCTTAAAGAAAGAGATCGTGTGTTCGAACCCCACTCCTGACATACGTGTATGATTTGCAATAATTTTTTTCTATCGTGAGAAAATCGTTAACTTTTAACTAAAAAGAGAAAAATAAACTTTTCTATCAAAAATTGAACCGACTTCAAAAACTACTGCAAAGTGAAAAATAATTTCCTTATATAATAGTAATAAGAAATTAAATTAAGAGTGTAGTATTTATCGTACGTATTATTATATTTATGTACATTTATTTGATTTTTTGGAGTCGGTGCGGGACAACGTGGACAACGTCTGTCGGGTCCGCTAGTCCTATGTATATTTTGCGCAAATAATCTGCATTTTTTACTCATACAAAAAAAATGAATATTTTTGTTTTCAAAAGCAGTAAACATTTTTATGTAGAATGAGTGCATACTCAATGTTTACAAAATATGAGCACATATTTTTAGATAAAGTGCATCCTACGTTAAGTGTACATCCTATAAAAAATGTGCATTTTTATGAGCAAAAATGTCTGTGCATTAAAATTTCTGAATAACGGACACCTCAGAAGTGTGGAATTTGTCCTCTGTTCGGAGTTGTTTGTTATCCTGAGTTAAAAATGTACAATTATATAGATCTTGAGAATAGAAAAATGGAAACATTATCTAAATAGAGGTGTGTGCTGTTCAGCAGTTTTCGTTTTGAATATTTTATTATATACTGCAATTTTGGAAGATGTAAGTAATAACCTTTTTTTTATTTAACTTCTATACGGCGGAGGGGGGGGGGGTAAATTCTGTGAAGAATACCACTTACTTCGAGGGCATCTGCAGTGTTTTATATGGAAAAATCAAAATATGCCAACCCTTAATACTACATTATGGGATTGGCTGTTGATTGATGAAGAATTTCATCCAATATTAACTGATTTGAATCCAGCATCAGACAAATTCTAAAATAAATCTAAATGTACCAATAGAATCGCAGTTGGAGAACCATGTAACACCCCTTAATGTACAGATAAAGCGTTTAAGGACTTCTATTTTCAGTAGATTGTAAAAACGTTTGCGGAAAGGACTGCTCGAACACAGGCGACAATTTTGACTTTAACTCTTCAAACACGATTTTTTCTATTTTTATAAAAAAAAATTATTTGAAATCTACATATTTACCTAATTATGGGAAAAATACTAAAAATAAATAAATTTCAAAATTTCAGCTAAAATTTGATATTTTGTGACATGTACCCTATGTACAAAATTAGGGTTTTAAAATATTGCATTGCTATATTTTGCAACTAAATGAGCTTAAATTAGTTAATTTTATGTGATTCACACGCTGCAACTTTTTATATGAATATTCTTAAGTATTCAGTAAAAAAGAAAAGTAAATTTTGCATTAATATCTTAATCGATATTTTTTTTCTTGTTTACGAAAAGCAAATTTTATATATATTTTTTTTTCAAAATGCAGATATTTGACATGAACAAAATAGGTGTTATTCTTTTCTTTGGACTTTTCTTGATCAGGAATATAGATCATATTTACAAAATTCATGACACATGCTTTTAGGTATTTTTAGATATGTGCCAGATGTGGCACAAGGAATAGTGAAGGGTTAAAAAAAAAGAGGAAATTTGAATTTGATTACAAAAATGTGATTTTTTAATTATGAAATTCCTTTTGTCGAATACCCAATTATTTCTTTTAATTTGTTAATAAAAAGGTGTTTTTAAAAATTGCAAAAGTTTTCATTTTTCAGCTACCATTTTTTTTTATTTACTTTTCAAAATAGTTATAATATTGTTTTATAGATCAAAATTCCCTGTAATTTGGAAACCCAAGTAATAGTTTAATATTTTTGTTTAATTTTTCATGTATATTTTAGGTTGTCCATTAGGAGGACATTAACTACTATGTACAACAAGAAGCATATTTTTTGTATAATTTGTTTTATTTAAAGGTTTTATTAGGGTTTCGTTCATCTGACGAAATCCTATTCGTCTTACTCCTCTGTTTGTCTGTACGTCTGTCAGAGAGCACTTTACCTGAAACTATGTATGTTGGAGACTTGCAATTTTACATTTTAAAAACCACATCAAACAACAAATCGTAAAATTTTAAAAGATCATAATTAACGGACTTTTTTAAATACTAGCGAGCTACGCCCGCTAGCTGGGCCACTTTTTCCAAACGAACCTCGGTATTAAGCAGTATATAATAAGCAAAAAAATTCATTAAATAAGGAAGTCTTGGTGTTCGAATCCTCAAGCACAAAAAAAGTAAATTAAAGAGCCATGGTCCCGTTAAAAATATGTGATTTCGCACTGTGGGCCACGTGCACTTGAAAAAAAAAGATTGTGGATCGGAACTATGGTCGCTTCGCGCCCATAGTCCCGTTAAAAATATTTGGTTTTGCACGGTGGGCACTACGCGCCCTTAAGACATTTTTCCGTATTTTTTAGTTCATCAGAAGCAGATTTTTACGCAGATTCTCAATATATATACAGTTTTTTTCTACTTTAAAAACTGTCTGCATGATGGTTTAAGAAAAAACGTGCAAAAAAACGCAATTAGCGCCGGTAGAAAAAGCGGTTTTCGGCTGTTTCTTCTTTTAGCCAAAGGGGAAAAGTTAGGTTCTTCACAGCAAGGTCGCGCAGTGTTCTGCCTCGGAGCTCCGTTTGAGCGCCGTTTCGGATTTGAGATTTTTTTCGTTCCGATTCCCAAGGGGTTTTTAATTCATAACTTTAATCTAACTGCCCGGGTTATTTAATAAACTGGGTAGTGAGTTTCTTACAACAAAGATACGTTTCACTAGAGGAAAATGGGATCAAAATCACAAAACAGACATTCGGCGGCTGCCCCCAGGGAAGTTGCCTGGGCCCGCTTCTATGGCTATTAATCGCAGAGACAGCATTAAAAAAACACTGGGGAATAAATGTCAGGATACAGGCATTCGCGGATGACTTTATTCTGATACTCAAGGGCAGAACAAAAGATAAACTTAGAAGACTCGCAAATAGAATACTCAAAGCTTTTAACGAATGGATAGAGGCTAATGGCCTAACGCTGAATAAAGAAAAAACAGAGCTACTATATCTAAACAGGGGACATATGAGGAACCTACCTACAGAAAACACCAATGTAATAGAGGGCATAGAGTTAAACGGTCAATCTCTAAATGTGAAAGAACATATCAAATATCTGGGAGTGATATTGCATAAAAATCTAAACTGGGTACCTCACTGCGCAACACAAACAGGCAAAGTTAGAACAAACTTCAAAAACCTGGCCTATATGGCGGCAAAGGGCTGGGGACTAAAACCTAACATAATCAAGATATGGTACACAACAGTAGTGGAAAAAACGCTAACTTATGCGGCCCCAATATGGGGGCACGAGCTCAATAAAAGGAGCAAAGGGATACTCTCTAGTTGTCAAAGGCATTTTGCACTGGCCATAGTCAGGGCTTATAGAACGGCCCCCACCTCGGCACTTCTGGTACTCTCGGGCCTGATTCCAATCCACCTCAAAGTCAATTACGAGGCAGCCTATGGAACAATCGCAAGACTTAGAAAAAACACAAAAATACACAACAAGGTCCTGCACCAACTTGAATATGAAAAGAAAATCAATATATGGGCAAATAACCCAGCCGAAATAATTGAACCAAGGATTGGATATAACATGCACGAAGTAGTCATCTACACGGACGGTTCCAAATTGGAATCAGGCGCTACAGGTTCGGCCTTTGTAGCATACAAAAATAACCAAAAAATAATGACATGGTCAGTGCCCCTAAGAGAATGCAACAGCGTTTTCCAGGCCGAACTACTGGCAATACAAAAAGCAGCGGAATGGGGCAACACAACAGGTGAGCCAAACAGCATACGCTCGGATTGCAGATCAGCCATAGAATCACTAAAAAAGCCATTTAATGTCAATGAAACAGTAGATAAAATACAAAACTTAATTAAAGAATCCAACAATAAGTTTAAAATCAGCTGGGTCAAGGCGCACGTGGGCATCCAAGGAAACGAGGATGCAGACGAGTTAGCCAAAATCGCAGCGGAAAACACAAATAACAAAAACAAATACTATATGAAAAAGCCAATCTCAAAACTGAAACGGACACTCAAAGAGCTAACAATGAAACAATGGCAGTTCGAGTGGGATTACGGGGATACAGGCAGGGAAACACATCAGTACTTTCCAACAGTAGGTGAAAGCAGACTCATAAGTGACTTTTTACTCTCACAACTCTACACAGCACATGGAGCATTTCCAGCGTATCTCCACAGATTTAATAAAGCGGACACTCCGGACTGTGCATGCGGCACGGAGGGTACGCCTAAACATTATCTCCTCCACTGCCCACTCACCCAACAGTACCACCTGGTAAACATAACAGCAAATAATGATAAACTGTGGCACGAACAATTAGGTAAAAACAAACACGTACAAAATAAAGCAAAAACAGTAATCAGGTGGCTCCAAGAAAACTGCGATAGTATCACAACATTAAAGCAAACAAACACATAAAACAGAAAGCCCTCTCATTTTGATAACCCAGCACAAACATAATACTGTATGTTATGTGTTATATGTTGTATGTTAAAAAAAAAAAAAAAAAAAAAAAAAAAAAAAAAGGCTTAGCATTTTTTTTTCTTTTGCCAAAAAAAAAAAAAAAAAAAAAAAATTGTTTGTATATGTTTTATGTCCTTTAGCAGTGTGCGGTAGTCGCACAACATCAGCTGTAACCATGGCCCGCAATAGGAGCCCCGCAACATATGAATTGCATGCACAACGAATATCAACAACGGTTCAGCAAGTTGTGCAATATGACATAGTAAGAAGCTTCAAACGCCCCCGACACTGCTTGTCCGTCCACTGTGTTGTGTTATAAAATATATATATATATATATATATATATATATATATATATATATATATATATATATATATATATATAAAAGGTCTAGAATCCCCTAATACCAAAAAAAAAAAAAAATTAAAAACTGCTTTTATTTTAAGTTTTTTTATTTATTATTTTAAATTTTTTTAAACTCTTTATTTAACTATTTTTTTTTATTTTATTATTACTAATTTTTATTTATTTAATTATTTATTTTTGACAGCTCGCCTCTTTATTTGGTGCAGTAGGACTCTGTCCGCACAAAATACCGGACCCGCTCTAATGGGGCAACCCAGGGAGCCAGTTTTTCTCGGTGGGGTACGGTAGAAAGGTGGGTTCTTGTCTCTCTCTCTGCAACGCTCTCGTTTGCCTTGCTATTTGGCGCAAAAATTTTCCTCCATCAGCGGTACGACTTAGCTTTTCGGCCATTTTCTGTTTTTTTTTTTTTTTTTTTTTTTTTTTTTTTTTTTTTTTTTTTTTTTAATTCCCTCAAAATTTTTCCAACACTCAGCTAAGTTCAGTACCATTGTTTAGGCTCAAAAACATCCAGTCCCATTTCGTCTGGTAAGATGAGTACAAGGTGTGCGGCAACAAATCACAAAGTTAACCCAATGTGCAATAAACCACAAAGATTATCAACAAAGCACTTAACCTAAACAGCCCACCCGGGTACTTGTCTTAGTGGTTCGCCACTTTGCCGGCAAAAATTACATCATGTACGCTAATGGCGCCTGGTGCATGTAAAATCCGTCGTGGGTGCAAAGTCCTCCAAGTTACCTGTGAATTATACCTCTGGAGGTGTCTTGCCAGGTGAAGGTCTCGTCATCTGATCAAGGCTCTAAATTACGAGACCATCTTGCGAAGCCAATTACAGTTCAAACCACAAACAGGCGAAACAAAGTATGCTCAACGACAAGCAAGTACTGCAGAAATGATGGCATGCGTAGCAAAGAAATCAGGTTTACTGCCGCTACGCGGCAATTAGGCGGTCGACCGCCCCGATACCAGGTATCTAACCCGTTAAGCTGAGATAACTCGGCAGGTAGGGGCCTGGCCATCGGTTAGAAAGAAAGAAAAAAAATTCATAACTTTTATTTTGGTCCCACGGTCTCGAAAATGCTCGAAATGACTTCCCAGGAATATTTCCAATCGAAAGACACCTCTCGCGACTTCCAACTCGCCCGCGTTGCGAAGTTTAATCGGCTTCAAGCAGACAGAGGCGCACGGATTTTATTAGTATAGACCAGCGAGCTACGCCCGCTAGCTGGGCCACTTTTTCCAAACGAACCTCGGTATTAAGCAGTATATAATAAGCAAAAAAATTCATTTAATAAGAAAGTCTTGGTGTTCGAATCCTCAAGCACAAAAAAAAGTAAGTTAAAGAGCCATGGTCCCGTTAAAAATATGTGATTTCGCATGGTGGGCCACGTGCACTTGAAAAAAAAAAGATTGTGGATCGGAGCTATGGTCGCTTCGCGCCCATAGTCCCGTTAAAAACATTTGGTTTTGCACGGTGGGCACTAAGCGCCCATAAGACATTTTTTAGTATTTTTTAGTTCATCAGAAGCAGATTTTTACGCAGATTCTGAATATGTAATCAGTTTTTTTCTACTTTAAAAACTGTCTGCATGATGGTTTAAGAAAAAACGCGCAAAAAAGGGAGAAAAGAGGTTTTCGACTGCTTCTTCTTTTAGCCAAAGGGGAAAAGTTCAGGTTCTTCACCGCAAGGTGGCGCAGTGTTCTGCCTCAGAGCTCCGTTTGAGCGCCGTTTGGGATTTGAGACATTTTTCGTTCCGATTCCCAAGGGGTTTTTAATTCATAACTTTTTTAATGTTGGTCCCACGGTCTCGAAAATGCCCGAAATGACTTCCCCGGAATTTTTCCAATCGAAAGACACCTCTCGCGACTTCCAACTCGCCCGCGTTGCGAAGTTTAATCGGCTTCAAGCAGACAGAGGCGCACGGATTTTATTAGTATAGACTCTCCCCCCTTCTGCCAATTAGAAGATTGGAAAAGCGTTCATAATTCAACAAAACCATGGATTTTTTTCTTAAATAACAAAAACGAGCTATTCTTCGGATTAAAAACAAGTGTCCTTTTAACGGCAGATAAAGACTGGCAATATGTCAATTTCTTTAAGGTCTATTACTTTTTTCTACGCATTCCAGAAGTTCGAAATTAGTATCAAGTCGGGGAACAAAATCAGCTTTCATAATTTCTAAAAATTATCTCGGTCGTACCATAAAAACTTCTATTAATTATTGATTTTGCAAACTTGATTCTTTCGCATCTGAATGTGATTTAGTACGTCGATTCATGAAATCTGAATTTTAAAAAACCGGACTACAACTTTCGATTTATGAAAAAAATTAATTTTTAAATTGATAAACAAGATGCTTTTTCACACAGAATAGGAAAAAATGAGGAAAAATAAAGAACCGATCGCTTTTAAACTTTAACATAGTTTATATTTCATAATAAGGATTATATAAATCTAAGGTGAGTTGATTTTTGGTGAAGGAGAGCGCCTTTTTCACTTTTTTTCTTTGGATCAGCAGTTTATTGTATTTTGAACGCATTTTTTCAATGCGCACTCAAATAAATATTATTTTCAGCATTTTATACTTGAAAGAGTAAGAAATTCAGGGGGATGGAACAGTCTTCCAGGGTGGGGTTATTTTCTAAATTTTGTTAAATTTGGGGAAACTAAAGAATTGATTTCTTTTAAATTTAGATATAGTTTGTAACACGCAATACGAATAAGTAATAATAAATATTATTATTACGTAATAATAACTATTATTTTTCAGCATTTTATACTTGAAAGAGTAAGAAATTCAGGGGGATGGGGCAGTCTTCCAGGGTGGGGTTATTTTCTAAATTTTTTTATGTTTCGGAAAACTAAAGAATTTTTAAATTTTTACATAGTTTGTAACACGTATAATAAGAAAAAGGATTTGTTTTACTTAATTGTAGTCACAGTTAAGGATCTCTCATAAGTGGCTATGTAATGTTTAACTATAGAATGTATGCATGCTACTGTACTATTTTTGTAAGTTGGACTTCAGACCATTTTGTAACGGGTTGATCTAAATATCTGCTGCTTATTTCTACGTTTACTCTGAGTTCAATCAAATGTTTATAATTATTTTGAAACCAGATAATCATTTTAAAAATTCTGTTCTTTTAAACATTCAATTTATTATTATTTATTCCACATTTATAACGTTTAAACTACTTAAAATGTAAGAAAAATAACAATGAATCACATATTTATATTAACATCAGGCAAATTAACCATAAAAATTATTCATGCATTGCTTTTTAATGGTTACCTATTCAGAGTAGTACAAAATAAATTTACCCGATGTAAGTAAAAAACTTAGTAGAAAGGTATTTAAAAGTAAAAAGCCAAAACTAAACTTTTTATTTGAAAAAATAATGGAATATGTCATGCAAAGGTATGAAAAATTGTGAATAATCCGAAGGCGATAAACGGATAGAATAACTTTTTTTTTAGAATTATAATGAAAAGGTCTTTTTACAACACAAAGAATGCCTTAGGATAAGTTCTCATTAAAAATTCATTTTAATTGAACGTTATAACTAAGGAAGTGATGCAAAAAAGATTTGAGATTTCTTAATTTTGCTTTTTCACTGGCAGCTTTAATCTATCATAAGGTATATTGTAATTAACCAAGATATGAACGGAATGATGAAAATGTATGTCAGTATAGAATATTATGTAATAATCTTAAAAGTTATCTTTTTATTTCTAATTTATTGTATTAGTTCTATTTGTTTTATCTTTAATTTATTTTATCCCTTTCTTAAAAAACCAGTATATTATCGAGCGAATATAATAACATCTCCACCTAATAATGGTTTTAAAAGTGATCGCTTCCGTTTTAATGCATATACTTCATTCTTTCTAAACTTGTTTTCAAATCATATTATGCGGCTAGTTCCATGGGGTTTTGTAGACATATAGTTGTCATATTGTTGTCACATAGCTGATAACTGCTAGACGTGTTGGTCAACATTACTTTTAAAAAGTTTATTTAGTTATATTCAGTTCATGAGATATATCTGGTAAAATAAGTCAAATTTTTTTCATTCTAAAATACAGGTAGCCAAAAATCGAACCGTGTCATTTACGCTACAAATATTCAAGAAAATGGCCCTTTATAACACAATTTCAAAACTTAAGTCTTCATATCATAAAATGAAACAGAAAATCTTCTATGTAAATAAAGTTTATTTGAAAATCTGAATTTAATTTACCGATTTTTAAGATTTTTTAAAATAATTTTCATTTACGAAATTTTTTTATTTATAACAATTTGAAGAATCGGTAATTCTTATTTAACTTTATTGATGTTAATTGACATTCGCAGTTACTTAAAGAAATATGCAAAACAAAGAAAAAATAGCTTTCTGAAAAACCATACAGTGGCTCTCAAAATTCACTATTGATTCCCCAAAGGCGAAAGGTTTTTTTTTTTTAATTGTTTCTTTCTTTCTTATTTATTTATTTATTATTTTTTGAACAGAAACGTAGTACATCGATTTTATTAAGTTTTTATTTATTTATTCTTTTCTTCTAACACACTCAACTATATATCCTTTTGAAATTCTTAACTCTGCCATATTTATATTTTTTAATAAAAAATAGAGTAGGAATATCAAAATTCTCTTCATAAGAATTTCAAAAGGATGTGAGATATAAAGCTTTCAAATATTATGCATGTTTTCAAATAAAATGTTACATAATGATTAAATTGAATAAAATACGATATATATCTGAAATCTTTCGAAAATGTTTAGAGATAAAAGAAATTTTAAATTACCTCTTAATTTATGGATTTCATTGAAACAACAAACGGTTTTGAAAATGCGCTTCTAAAACTTTTAAAATAAGTATAACGGATATTGTTTATATTTTAAAGAAACTTCTTCGCGCGATCAATTTTCTTTTATTCATAAATTATGCCTTAGGCAAAACTTTTAAATTAAATGTCAAACTGGTTGTTCGATGTTTTTTATTGTTTACAGCTATTAGCATATGTTTAAGTTAAAACTTATATCATCGTCAGACTGTAAAACTTGTTAAAGAAAAAGTAAGAAGTATACAAGTATTAATCTGAATTTTTCATTTTCAAGAGTATTTTGGTTATATAATTTAAAATACTGATAAAACCGCACTATTCTCTTAATATATAATTACAAAAAATGAAAATTTAACAAATTTTAATAATGCTACGGGCGAGATTTCTTTAATATTCGAGATAGTATCCTTAAAAGGAATGTAATGTTTGAACAAATTATTATGCGTAAAAGAAGTATTTTGTATGACAAACAACTATTTTTCCTTACTTTTTAACGCCAAAACCCTTTCCACACAGCCACACATGCAAAACTGTTTTAAGGAAAATTAATTTTTACAACAATGTAAGTTTTGTCGTTTCAATTTTTTTACAAGATTTAGCTTTGATTAATCTTGTTGACACTTTCCAACATAGTTAAAAAGTGTTTAGGAATTTGGTTTATTTGTCTACCTCTCCGTGTTCTAACTCGCGTAAGTATAGCCAGATTGTAAGTATAGTGAAATTAATATATGTTATTGATATATAGTGTGGTATGTTCGGTATTAAAAATTAAGTATGTTGTGTTTTCGTTTCACTTACATAAAAGACTTCTGTTACGTTACGGCCTAAGAGAAAAAGAAACGCTTGCGGTGTATTTTAATGACATTATGCTACTTTAAATATATTGAAACTTTTATAAATCACCGAAATGTACTACAAAACGTCTCTGTACAACATGGTGCGCAAATATTTTATAGTTCATTCACAGAAATACAAAGTATTTGGCTACAGTACTGCTATTAAAAATAATTGCTGTAAATGTGTTCGCAATTGTGATATGTGTTTTAAAATCTTACTATTTTTCCGCGTAGTATTTAATGTTTATTAATTCTTTAGCTCATGTAGAGGGAACACTAAAGATCTGAAGTGCATTTCCGTATATTTACTTAAACTGTTGAAAGGGAAGCTTCAAATGTGCTATGCATTTTATTGAATGAACTGGTTGCGTTAATATACATTTCTATCTATGGATTATATACGGGGCTGCACAAAGCAGTATGATGTATTTAGTAGGATTCATGATAATTGCAGTAATTTGATTTTCAAATCTATTGTGCATTTTCTAGATTGTTTATTTTTCGTTTTAATAAACTGTTAACTTTTTAACACTAATATAAAAGTGTTGCTAGTGTTTCATAATCTATACAGGACGCATGGTGTTTCGTCCTTGTTTTATATACACAACATTTAAGAAAAATGTGTTATATCTAAGCACAAATGTATTAAAAATAATACTGCTAATGATAATCGGAAATCACTAGCAGTACTATTAGAGAAAAAATATTTAAAAATAGTTAGTATATTAGCCTCCACATTGAAATTCAAACAAATAATAATAAATAATACTGCTAATGATAATCAAAAATCATAAACAAAAACTATTAAAAATTAGTTAGCATATTTGCCTGCACGTTAAAATTCAAACAAAAAATAAAAACAACAAAATAATACTGCTAATGATAATCAGAAAACATTAGCAATACTATTAGAGAAAAAATATTTAAAAATTAGTATTTAAAGTAAGTAAAGTAAGTAAAGTATGTGAGTGTTAGTATTTAAGTAAAAATTAGGATTTAAAAATCAGTATTTTAGCCGCCACTTTAAAATTCAAACAAATATGTTTTTAACATATATTCTGCATTCATCTTAAATTCAAAGTACTATGCACAGTCAAAAAAATATAACATATTTTAATTCGTAAAACCGTTGCAGAGAAAAACAAAAATATTCATTCGATTTCACTCTTTTTTCATGTTCTAAAAAATAAGTTAGGGCGCCACCTTCATGTCGAAATGTAACAAAGAATTAAATTAATTTTTTCTATTTCTAACACCAATTTTAGGTTTCTTCTATATACTTTATCTTCAGATACTAAACGGTAAAGCACTCGGTCAAATAGTTGAGGATTTATGCAAATGTAAAGTTTTTATCTCCTAATATTAAATTCCGCTTTAAGGTATAAAAACGAATTGCATTTCTTTTATGATCATAACTGTAAAACTAGTTGGCAGAATGAGTTGTGATTTTTTATTTGCACATTTGAAGCTTGTAGAAATTCATTTATGTTTTAAAATTTATAGACCAAAACTCACATTTTTTTTTCGAATACTAGCTTCGTTACACCGTGCACACACGAGTGGACGTGTATGTGTCACTGTGTATAAAATGTAGACTACTTTATCGGTCGCATGCTTTTTTCGTTTTTATTACTAGAAAATCGCATATATGTCAAATATAATAACTGTAATATCCTTTATATAAAAATTTGTCGCTTGAATATTAAACGTAAATTAATGCTATGCAAATAAATACAACAGCTTTTGTAATTAAAAATGCTGTTTAATTTTTTTATTTATTAAACATATATTGGTGTTACAGTCAACAAAAAACAGAAGTAATAATTTTCAATTAATTAACTCAATAAGTTTTAATTTTTCTCTGCAACAATATGGTTTTTAAACAGTATAGATAGGTATATCTTTCTGCTGTTTTTCGTTGATTGTTATACTAATATATGTTTAATAAATTTAAAAAAAATGCAATTTTAATTACAAAAGTTATTGTATTTATTTGCAGTACATGAATTTACGTTTAAAATTTAAGCGACAATTTATTATATAAATGATATTACATTTATTCTATTTGACATACATGCAATTTTCTACTGATAAAAACGAAAAAAGCATTCGACGATAGAATAGTCTTTTGAATTCTTTTACCAATAATACAAAATCTTTTCTGTTTTCTCTTATGAGTGGCAAACTACTTCCGAAGAAAAATAAACGAAACATCTCGTAATTTTTTCCACACATTTCACGTTTGTGCTGTTCTCATTTTGTTTTTACTCTTCATTAGTTAACTCTATGAAAGAGGAAATGGACTCAAAAGAAGCGGATGAAAATGCCAAATTTATTGCTATATTAGTAACCTTCCGTTGGCAGCACACTTATTATTCAGTACCATGCAGAGATGTCCATCTACTTCCCTGTCTGTCTTTAAGTAGACTATCACATTTAGTAGGAAGAAATTCACATTCCTTAAAGCATTTTCTGAGCGATTCCATTATATGAAAACTTGAAAAGAAGCAAAAACATGTATTATAAAAAGATTTTAAAGAGAAAACGTCTGTTTCAACAAAAAAATATTATAATGCTGCAGTGTGCTGAATGTAGAATTTTATGTCTGTTTTTATAAAAATATTAAATGAAAACTCTTGTTAAAATAATAAGAAAGAGAAATTGTTATCACGCACAAATTATCTTATATTCTAAATAAAGGGGAAATCGGGACGCATAATTTTCACTAATGTCAGTCTAGATCTTTTTCATTCTGTTTTGTAGTTATTACTGTTTTATAACTAAACACTTAAATAAATTTCTTTTTTTTTTTTTTTTTTTTTTTTTTTTTTGTATTTTATCCTTTTTTGAAAATCATAAGTTATTCAAATGTGATTAAAGTAAAGACATTGGTTGACAGTATTGCATTCCTGTCGTATAATATACCTTTTTGCATAAATAATAATAAAATTTTATATTAACCAGACACTGAAAAGCTTTTAACACTAAAGCAATACAATTTACTTAAAACTCAATTAAATTATGCACTATAATGTATTATAAATAGATGTCATGCTTGAAATACTTTATAAGAGTGTTTATTTGTATAGAAAAGAAATTATTAATTATCTAGATAAAATATTCAAATTTTGTTTCTAACTTATAATTTGGCTTGATTGCTGTTTGGTACGAAAAATTGTGTTTGTATGTCTCAGTGTATGTATTTATACCCATATCTTTCTATTTAAAACTTCAATTTAAGAAAATCGTGTTTACTTAAGTAATTCTTGAGTTCAAATTTTGTTTTGTTTGTTAAATGAAAACTCTTGTTAAAATAATAAGAAAGAGAAATTGTTATCACGCACAAACTATCTTACATTCTAAGTAAAGGGGAAATCGGGTACTTGACGCATAATTTTCACTAATGTCAGTCTAGATCTTTTTCATTCTGTTTTGTAGTTATTACTGTTTTATAACTAAACACTTAAATATATTTCTTTTTTTTTATTTTATCCTTTTTTGAAAATCATAAGTTATTCAAATGTGATTAAAGTAAAGACATTGGTTGACAGTATTGCATTCCCTGTCGTATAATATATCTTTTTGCATAAATAATAGTAAAATTTTATATTAACCAGATACTGAAAAGCTTTTAACACTAAAGCAATACAATTTACTTAAAAATCAATTAAATTATGCACTATAATGTATTATAAACAGATGTCATGCTTGAAATACTTTGTAAGATTGTTTATTTGTATAGAAAAGAAATTTTAAATTATGTAGATAAAATATTCTAATTTTGTTTCTAACTTATAATTTGGATGGATTGCTGTTTGGTACGAAAAATTGTGTTTGTATGTCTCAGTATATGTATTTATACCCATATCTTTCTATTTAAAACTTCAATTTAAGAAAATCGTGTTTACTTGAGTAAAAGTTATACTGTTTGCACCAATTTTTAAATGAAGAAATTCAATGGCTTCTTTTATGCGAAAAAATCGCATACACAATGTTACATATAAAAACCTTTATTGTTGCTTACTAGATAATTTTAAAATAAAAATATGTAAGCTGATTCACGACTAACCCCAGTAAAACATTTGTTTTGTATGTATTACCCTCATTGGCACAAATGAAGAGATTTTTCGATGATTAAGAACAATGTCATCAGACTATTAATAATATGCTAAGGATGCCATAATTAAAACAAAGGAAAATAGAATGCGACTTTGTATTAGATAAGTAATCTGGAGAATTTTTCTGCTTCTAAACTTGTACGCAATTATTACGCCAATAACAACAGTAATTTGGGTGGATGACTTACCATTAAAACTTTCTGGGTATCATTCACTGGAAAAAAATAACTGTTGCATCTTAATGTAGAAAAATATAATGCAACCACTGACGAAACTATGAAACTGCTTTTTTTTAATAATTCCTATCCTCCACTCTCCAAAAAAAAAAGTAAATAAATAAAAGTCTAACAAAATAAATCAAATAGTATTTTCATGCTTTGAAAAACAATTCCCAAAATAGTATTATTAATAACAGTCGTTATTTGTTTTCAATTAATTAAACAAACATTTAATTTAATATTCTTGCAAACCGTAGTATTTTTAAAACATTAGAAAAAATTTTAAGCTTTTCAAATTAAAATGCAAACTATAGACCTTTTATAAATATTCCATTTTCTTGTATAATCTTAGATTTAACCAGCACATTAATCGGCTATTTTACACCATTCTATCTTTAACCCTTTGCGGGGCAGGGCAAATTCATTGCTTAAGTATTGAAATTAATGGTTGACACCGGAATTTGAAAACAACTTTATTTTTAAATAAGAAAACGCTATGTTTCACGCATTCAATAAACCGTAAATTTCTCTAACAAAATTCTGGTGTCAATGTGACGTTTTGGATTTAAAAATAAGTCGTATATCAGTGTTAAAACTGTTGTTAGCTTTCGTTTTTTCAAAAACTAAAACAAAATCACTTCACCTTTTTTCATTCACGTATAAAAACATTTCATATTTATTTACTTAGAAGGTGTCACAAATAAAAATTAAATTAAAGAGTTGACATGTTTCGGTTCATTAATAAGAACCGTATTCATAACATATAAAATCAGTAGAAAATTAAATGACACTGGATATAAATATAATTTAAAAATCAAAACAAAACATTGCGCCCGCTATGATCGTGAATATAGCCATTGCCAACGCGGCATATAAATATAATAAATTTTGACCATTTTGGTCAAAATTTATCCATCGAACACTGCTATTCAAAATTTTCTATGATTTCCATAATAGTGATAAACTAATGTACATTATTTTATCAAACTTCAGATTATGTTAGAAGTTGACATAAGTTGTTGCTGATGTTTATTTTCTAGTGTAAATCAGATAACTGGTGTGGCTGATATGCTGCATTTTTCAGGAAGTATTGACACGTAAGAGATAAAGGGAAGTTTAGGGATTGCCACATCTGACTAGTTTTTTCTGTCTTCTTCTAGCACGTACTTATTTTGATAAATTCAGTTGAATTACAGATTGGTATAAAAATGAATAAGTAATTGAATAAAAAATTCAAAATAAACTAAAACCAAAAAGAATTAAAAAATAAATATTTGTTCAAAGTAAAAAATATTAATAATGTAATAATATAAATATGAAAGTCTTGGACAAAATATTTTTAAATAATAGTTTTTTTTAATCTGTACTGCTGTTTTTTTATTATTATTATTAATTTCTTAGAGATGTAGTCTGAATTCTCTCAATTCTAACTTTTCTAATTTGAAAGAAATGCAATTTTTAAAAACTCTGTTTCAAATTAGTGAATATTGATGAAAAGTTTTAAGACGTGAGAAAGATCGAAACAGTATAGGAAAGTTAATTAAGGTCAAACATTTTTTTAAAAATCAAATCAGACATTATAAGAGCACGTATTTTTTACGATCCATATTTTAATAAAAGTACGTTGTAAAAATATTATGTGGTTCAGAAATATAAATCATTAAAATTCAAATAAATGTTCAAAATTCTCGCTTTATTCTACTTCAAATGATTTTCTCACAAATTTCCAAAACTTTAAGTCCATAACTAATTTTAAATTAGTAAGATGAAATTCCAAAGTAAGACTAATTAATTTATAAAAGAAGATTTTATTTCCTTTTTTTTATAACTTTGTATTATTCTAAGATTTTTTTTCAATCTGCAAAATATTTGAACTTAGAAAAAGTTAATCAATGCTGTAGTTGGGCGAAAACGGGTGGGAACACCACTCCCAGAAATATTTGGTTTGTTACTGTCGAAAAATTAAAAATACCTAGCACAAGCACAAACTTCTCTTTTTTTTCAAGCCAAACGATAATTATTGTTATTTATTATAAAGGTAATTCATACTGGAGATAAGCCCAGAGAGTTAAATCTGTTCTTAAGAACTGTGAAAGTTATACCCACTTCAACGTCTGAACATGTTTTCAATTAAAATTAGTTTAAAATAAAAATTGAGAAAAGAAACTGGATTTTTTTTCTTATCTGATGATTACACAACATCTTAATTTTTGTACATTGATCTTTCATAAGTTCCACAATGCGGAATTTAAAGCAATAATATTTTTGGTCAGACATTTATTATCATAAAATCCGTAATCAAAACCTACACAGTACTATCGATATAACTAAAACTTGAAAATTGAATTAGAAGGAAAATTTCATATGTAAATTACTGAAAATAATAAAAATCATGCAGTTGTTTATAGATTCGACTTGTGAACTTTGAAATTTATCTGTTCGAATTCTCTTTTAAAATGCTACTCTATTCTATTAATTTATCTTATTTATCAGCAAAGGTATCGATTTAGCAGTTACGCAAGCATAGCGAAGAGCATACAAAACTGTTAGTAAAAATGGGATTTATAAAAATATGTGCCTATTTACTTTATTATATTTTTCTTTATTCACGTTAAAGAATAAATCATCCCTTGCCCCTCCCTCCCCCCCCCCAAAAAAAATCCAATATGGCACATCAGTGTAAAAAATATATAATAATAAAATAATTGAAGGATGAAATAGAAAAACGATGACAGCTCAATTTCAAGAAACTTAAAGAATCAGTATTATCTGTTAACTTGAGAGGAGCCCTATACATGGGTTATAGACCAAAATATGGATAATTCTTTGAATCTAATAATTTCAATTAAGGAAGAAATGAAAGTAAATCCTTTAAAAACCCAGTGTAAATTGGTATAAAGAAAAAGCATTAAAAATCATACATAAACTGAAACAACTATTTTCTAATTATCATCCTTTTTTTAAAAAAAAAACATTCATTTGAAATACTCAGTGATGAGTATTTTTTTTAAGAGGGAAGTTTATTAGACGTATTTACTCGGGTTCAAACTTGGTCTTTTTTAATTTGAAATTTAATTAAGGCTTTATTTATATTTTTTAATCATAAAACTTATGAAACATGAACCAGAGTACTTGCTGTTATTTCAGTTTATTCCCAGATAATTGTAGAGTTTAGGAAGACAGAAATTATTAGAGCTGCTCAATTAATATTCCATTAATTATTAATGATGAAGCCGAATTTTAATTTTCAATAGCACAAAAAACGCCCTGCCATTAGAAAAATCCCTTCGTTAGAATGTTAAGAGGTAAAAAGAACTGAAAACCCATTTTAATTTCAGAAATAAATATGTGCATCCAACGATTGACGACTCTTATTTTAGAATTGGTAAATGGTAGAAAACTTCTTTATGCTGTTTACTTGCGTTGAACAATCACTATGAAGTTGAGTAACACCAAACAACTTAGGTATTGTTTTAATTCAGAAAGCACAAAAAAAGAAAAGAAATCAATTAAAGACTTCAATAAAAGATTGATGAATGAATAAAAGCTACACGAGCTTTTGTATGAGATGTACGTTTACACTGTATATTAAAAAATCTGCAAGTTGTTACTGAGAATTGTTTAAAAAACTGAAACGCTTGAAATTTTTTATGTAACTGCAACCCAGGTTTTATAGGCAATACAATATATATTCAATATATATATATATATATTCAGGCAATACAATTTTAGTAAAATTACTGCAATTTTAGTTGGTTCTTTTGCAAAGCTACAGATTTCTGTAGTTTTATAAAAATTAGTTTTGTATATTTACACCTTTTTTTTTTTCGGATGAAAAAACACAATAAAATTGCATTTTTTTTTTTTTTTTTTTTTTTTTTTTTTTGTACTATAATAGACAAACGTGAAAACGCATAAAAGCTAAAGTTAAAGTGAGAGAAATATTCTTTTCCAGATTCGCATTCCCTTTTCAATATTTTAAAATCATATTTAATTTGCACAAGATATCTGATCTGGTATTTTTTTACTTTATTTTTTTTCTCCTAAGTACATTTACACTTTCCGAATCGGGTCTGAAAGCGAAAGTATTTTTACGGACAAAATCTGCTATCAAAAAAGTACAAAAGTACCAGTAAAGTAAAAATACAGATAATTTATGACAAAAAAAAGAGAGAGTGAGAGAGAAAGAGAGCGGGAGCGGGAGGGGGAGACATAAAAAGAATTTTCTTTTTAAATACATGGAAATGTGAACGAAATTTTTGAAAAGAACTCTCCTATTAGTTTAAGGGACTACTTCAATGACCTAGAAGAATTCATTCGCTAATACTAATCCTATGGAATAAATTTATTAAGATGTCTCGTTTGCATTTAAATAGTTTTATTTTTTCATTTTCATTTTATTTTTATTTTTTATTTATTTTTTTATCAATGGATAGCTAAGTTGATCTCTCCATCTGCTCTTTTTTACTTTCCGATTTTGATCGGCGATTTTTTTTTCCAAGAGATTGCTTTCTCTTTCAAAACCGGTTCCGTAAATGAAAATGTCCTAATTAAAAAATAACTGTAAAAAAAACGAAAAAGTATAAAATGTCTTTTGTACACATGGATCTAGATCGATACATTGATTTTCGAAAATTGTCCCGAAACTGAAAGTATCTTGATTAAAAATATCTGTAAACAAGATCGAAAAAATATAAAACGCCCCCTGTATAGTTAGAGCGAGCCATTGCACAAAGAGTTGTTTAAATATACTGAAATGCAAACGAGATAGCTTTAAAAAATTCTTCCGCAGGATAAGCATTAGTTAGCGGGTCTTTTCAGGTGATAAATTAACCTTTAACATTAGCTTGCCAGTGTATTCCCATTACTAGCATAAGTTCTTAAGCAATTTGCATTTCCTCCTTTGGACTGTACTTATAATCTAAAGCGAAAGCTGACTTTCTGGGGTGGTCACCCCTTGTAATCCCTTGCCCTATATTTACATCATTATCTGTAGCGCAATCGTTACTTAAATTAATATTGAATATAATTCCTTTTAGATGCGTTCGTAATTATGTAAAATTGCAGCCCACATAGTCGTCTTTCAGTCCGCCCGTCTGTCTGCATATCACAGAGCAAAAATTCCCCAATTGAATCACTTAGAATTTAAAATATATAAATATTGCATAATTATGTCGAATCATTTCAAATATTATGAAAATCGGATGCATAGTTTAATTACAATGAAAAGTAATCGATACATTACGGCCAATAGGAAAAACTAGTTTCAGGTGCATTTTAATGGTATTACACTCTTTCGAATATAATAAAATTGATCTGCATCTATGAAGTATATTCTGGAATACACATGCTGAAAAATCTATGGGGCAAAGAATATTTTTTATTAATTTACAGGGTTACACAAAAGTATTTCATTACATAATGGTATAAGGGGAAACATCGTTTTAATAATACTAACCCTTTGCGGCGCGGATCAAATTCATTGCTTAAGTGTTGAAACTGATGACTGACACCGGAATTTGAAAACATTTTGCAAAAATTTAATAAACCGGTTTTTTTTTCTACACAAAATTCCCGGTGCGAATATGGCATTTAGAAATTAAAATTAAGTGGTTTCATAGATATACCCCCGCGCCGCAAGGGGTTAAACTATTTCACATTTTATGAAATTGATATACGTTGCTAAGGTTTACTACATATTACCTTCTGTATAATAGAAAACAGATAGTGTTTGCAAGGACATCCAAAAATTTTCGGATACTCTAATGGTCTAATGTATCCGATGTACTGTATAATGGTGTATACTATTACACCAAAATCTGAATATTTTAAATAAACTTCCTTATAGTACGAACGTACCTCATTTGCTACGCTTAACGTGCAATTTCTAACCTGTTTAAATTAAATTATTACATCTACTTTTAAGGAAAATAAATTATAAAAAAATATGCTCTTAGAAATCCCTTTTCTGATATGCAATACATGTCCTTTTCAAATCCCATTTGTCAAACATTAAATGCTTTTAATCTGTTATAGCCACGGGAGAATAGAATTATCCAATTCGAAATTTTATATATTACAACGAGATTCTGATTATTTTAGAACCAATCAACGGCAACGCCATTCCTTTTATTTGCATTACTTTGGGGGCTGTGCAAATATAAGGCTATCATTTTTTTGGGGGGAGGGGAGGGGTCTGGTGAATGATATCGTGAGATACCTCTAAGGGAAGAGGGATTGTCTTTTGATATCGATATAATTTTTGATCCAATCAAAATTTTCTTTTTTAATTTGTAACATGTTTTTTTATTCTACTAGAATGTTATAAATTTTTATTCTGTTATTTAGATTCAGGAAAATAGTAAGTTTTTATTGAAATCACTAAATTATTATAAAATTATTTAATTCTAAAATATTGAATACCCCAACATTTAATGTTCATAGTCTTCTTCATATGCGTATGCATACGCAATCACTGTTCGAGAAATTATTTGAGAAGTATATTTCAAAGGAAACTTGTGGTTACCAATTAATAAAAGAAAAAGATAAAGAGTGTTGCCCACTTTTTGTTAATAAGAATATCTATCTCATCATGTGAAGTATATTTGAAATGAAGCTTGTGTTTACTAATAAATAAAATAAAAACAGTGTTGTTCACTAGTTTTGTTTCAACGATTTTCTACCTGCCCAGCATCCCTTTTTCATTCGGGTCAAATGCAGCATTTTATTACTGTTGAATCATGTAACAAACATGCATCATGTAACAAAAAGCTATTATAAAATACTTTTAAATAGTAGCTATTTCTTTTAAGTTTTATTTGAAAGAAAGCGATATTTTATTAATTTCTCATCATTTGAATCAATAAAGTATGCGAAAAATAAATTTAACCAGTTTTGTATATTACTCTAAACAAAAGAACTAAATTCTAAAAGCAATATATATATATATATATATATATATATATATATATATATATATATATATATATATATATATATATATATATATATATATATGTATGTATATAACGGTATCATTAGGGGGAGGGGGTTTCGAAAGGAATAAATGAAATATTCACATATTTAATAATTTTTTACTACTAACGGACTCTTCAAACAATATCTTATCATACGGAAAAATCATTTATGTCCTCATATTTGTGCATTTCGTACATAACTGCTGCAAGCCAAATTGATATAACACATATCTCGCTAAAAAAAAGGCGCTATAAGAAATAAATTGCTATTTTCTTTAGTTTTGCTATCTGTTAGGCACCATTCACTCCAACTTCTTTGCTTTTAGTATTTCTTATATACGTGAAATAAAAATTGCAATGATGTCTATTCTATAGGATATAACGGGTCTGGACAGGTTAATTTGTCAGTTGAGTTTCGGAACACCTTGTATAAAGAAACATGCATCAATGATTGAGTATAATTAAGCCGAATAAATTATCTTTTAAGAACTCAATAAAATGTGCTATGACTTTATGATAGAAATGTATAACTTTGTATGCATACATGTAATGTAACAAAAGATACTTTTTACACAATTTTTGTAAGTGCTATTAAAGAACGCGTCCTAATTATCAAGAAAAGCAATTGAGCTAGATAAAATAACTGTTAACTATGATGCAAGAAAAAGTTTTTTTTTTCAAAAAACATAATTATTTTAAATAAATAAAGATAGGAATTGCATGTGGTTTGAAAATAGAACAACTTCGTCAAGTAATTCACAGTAAAAGATTGCGAAACGTTGAATCCAGTGATTGGAACTGCACGCGATTTTAAATGTACGCTTTTAATCAGAATTTACGCATGTTAAAATCTTAACATAATGAAACCATTTCGCAAAAATGTGCTTGGATAAAAACTGCATGCATTCTTTTATTCACTAATTTCATAATAAATAATGAATGGCTCTATCGCTTTATTTAGGCTTGTTATGTCCAAATATTTTAAGAATCACTCGAATTTAGTCCCATAATAAAATTGGCTTAATATTTTAATAGTGTAGTTATTTTTCAGTTTGAAAGGCTTTACAAAAAGGGAAAAAATATTCCTAAATAATTATTTATAATTTAATACTAATAATATACCATAACCCCCAACATTTTATATTTGTTTACAAAATTTTCCTGTATTTTTAGACGGAAATTTGCGTAGTAAAATGCATCGTGTCCTTTTCTACAATTTATGTTACTACCACATTTATTAAATCAAATTTCCAGTTCAAGCTATATCTACTGGTCTTGAAAATGCGGTAGTTTGACAACTGTGTTGTAGATAAAGCTACATTATATTGTTGAACAGAGAGAGATGGATATTAGAATTGTTACCTCCTTTAAGTGTTATCATTTTTCGATAAAATTTTCTCATATATGGAAATATCATAAATGCTGATAAATATTATTAACTGCCAATTCAGTAACTTAGTTACTCAGAGGTGTTGTGAATATTAATTTAAAATTTAAAATTTCATTAATTAGTAGTAATTGTAAGGTGTTAGCACAAAAGCATTTTATGTACTTTATAATGCACCAACTACATTGAAAAAAAAATCAATATTTTTAATCCATGGAAATATTACATAACCACGAACGAAAATATGCAATAATCCTGTCGAGTTTTCAAAAACTCCCCAAAGTGTTCCTTACCTTTAGAAATCTAGAAAAATACTATGTTTTCAAGGTTTAAAGAAATTTTCATACAAGCAAAAGTTTTTATTATTGCCTCTCATTTACGGAAATTATTCTGAATTGTCTTTATAATGCATTAATTTCTTAATACGAAATATACTTTTTTGGATCCATTGTCAAGTAAACTTTTTTATGATCGACAAACATGTTTTATAGACAAACATGATAAGGAAAGAGAGATAATAATAAAATTTATAGTAAAATTATTTTGTTACTCTAACGTGCATAAAATCAGCTACGCAACTGAAAATGTTTAATTAAGAATTAATCGCATCGTAAAACACTACATTTCGGCATGAAAAATTCGTTGATATAGTATGAAAACTACTCGCAATCGTTTCTGAAAATCAATGACTGAAAAAGTAACTTTGTTAAATAAGTCTTTAAATCTGTGAAATATTTTGTTTAGTGAGTTTTTTAAATGCTAAGAACGCACTTTTCAATGGTGGATAATTCGAAAGAGGCTATTGTAAATATACAATAGTTGGTTGCATTATATTTTCACAGATGGAGAAAAATCGTTCTTAGAGCGTGCAGCCTAATGACCTATAGTGTGGAAGTCTTTTCAGTTATTAAGCATTCTATTATTTTTATTATGTTCACATTCCTTGATCATTTTGTAATAATTTTACATTTCGTAAATTGGATGGACTGTAACAAATATTATTAAAAGAAACGTTTACTTATCTCATTCTATGTTATGTTACACAGTTTCATGAAGTGAGCATAGATACTAGGGTATTCAGGAACAAAGCATAGCAAGTGTTTCAAGCAACAAAATTAGAGATAAATTCTTACTGCGTAGCCAATAGTTAGTTAGACGCCGAACAAACAAGTCTTACATAAAAATGTTGAGCACTAGAATCCTATTACTCTAAATGAAATTCAAAAGAGTCTATCGACTATATAAAAGAAACTGGTCCTCGTTTATTTTAAAAATTACAAGTGGTAGCGCAACATGTCTTTTTTTTCATTCAATAGCGTCTGAGATTAATCCTTAGTGTGTAGACAATAATTTGTTGAATGCCGTAATAAACTGTTTTAGATAAAATAAAATTTAGCATTAGTAGCTTATTACTCAAGATAAAATTCAAAAAAGCTTTACTAATCATACAAAGAAAAAAGAAAAAACAATTGGTCTTTTTTTATTTTGAACGCTGCGAGTAATATTGCAGCATATTTTTTATTTTTTTTCACGCAACAGAGTTTGAGATGATTTATTGCCGTGTAGACAATAATTTGTAATTTATCGTAACAAACCAAATATTTAAATAAAAATGTTGAGCACTTGCATCTTATTACTCTAGATCAAATTCAAAAGTTTCTATTAACCATAAGTAGAAACATATTCACTTTAAATTTGAATGCCTCAAATATTACCACAACATATCGTTTTTCATTCAACAACATTTGATATGAATTTGTCCTGCGTAGATAATGATTTATTCTGTATTTGAACAAAGTATTGGATAAATTGTTGAGCTCTAGTCCTCTATTACTGTATATGAAATTCAAAATAATGTATTAACCATATATAAAAGCTGATTCCCTTTTAATTTGAAGGCATCAAAACATATCATATCATGCTTCTTTTCATTCAATAGATTTGAGATGAATTCTATCTGCGTAGACAACAATTTACTGGATACTATAACAAACCAAGTCTTGGATAGAAATGATGAGAGGTAGTCTTATGTCATTTCAGGTGAATCTTAATAGAGTGCATTAACCATTAATAAAAAAGGGTAATATTTTATGGACATGGCCCTCTAACATTTTGAATGCCGCAAACATTACTATGCCTAACGAGATACACTATATGGCCATTAATGATCGGACATTTGCGGTATTAGACGTTTCGTTAAGTATCTAGAAAAATACAAGGGAAATTATCCTGAAACTCCAGGTTTGTAAGTAAAATAGTATAGGTCACATATTTTCGTGGAGATTTTTTTTTTCTAAAAAAATCTTTTGCTGCCTTTTAGGATAAATGGATTTTGAGAGTATTGTATCGATGATAATTTTAAAAAAATTTCTAATTTTTTTTCTTTTTTTAAAAAATTTCTTTGTTTTTGAGACTTTCACAAAAGTTGTTCGATACATTTAGCTAACACATTCTGCAAATATGTAAATTATACTTTATTGCGTTTACGCTTGCGCAGTGAAACATTATTTAGTAAACCTGATTATTTTTTGTACATTTTTTATTATTTTTTAATTCTTATTACAAGATATTATGTACAATGTTGTCTGCCATATTTTCTAAAGAGAATATTTTTTTATCTGCAAATTATAAGCAATTGGCCAAATTTGGCCAAAAATCGCCAAATTTAGGACTGGTTTTATAAAAACCTTGACTTCACTATGAGTATACATGCTATCCCCATAAAAATGAACACAGTGTATTGTAATAAGCCACTTAATCAAAAAGTGCAGTTTGAACGCTTTTGCTACATTAGTTTTAACAAGGTTGTCTAAAAGATCTGCATTCTACTTTAATTTGTTGACGGCTCCCTACGGGATTTCTGAATAAATTCTTCAATTAAATATATGACCTCTTTATTATGTTTACACGCCTGGAGTCTCATAATAATTCCTCATATATTTTTCTAGATATTTAAGAAAATGTTTAAAATCGTAAGTGTCCGGTCATCAATGGCGATATAGTATATATATTATTCTAAAATTTAGCCTGAAACTCACAGCACATTAAAATAATTATAAAATGTTTAAATGTTTGATTGAATTAATTAGAAGACACTATTATGTGTGTAATACAGAGCTCAGCAAAACTTTAGACACTGGTGTTTTTTAACCTTTAAAAAAATACGAACACGTGAGTTTTACAAATGGCTATACTTATTTTCAAATGTATTTTATATAATGTAGAATAAAAATAATGGTTATAATATAAGATAATATGTAGTTTAACTGAAAAAATTAAATTTGCATATTGCAAAAGTTTAGACACTTTTTTTTATTTTTAGCCAATTGTTCATGGAAAAATGCAAATTTCCAAGTTATGATGTCACATGCCTGAAGTATTTAATTATACCTCGATATAGCATCAGTTAGTGAAGATGCTGCGAGCTAAAAATATTTAATTAGATGAGGTAATTGAAGTAGGAAAGCTGATATGGAAAGGAAAGACTGTTGCAGAAATTTCAGCAGCATTGAATCGCCCAAAGTGGTCTGTCTATGAAGTACAGTCTAAGGATGACTCAAGGCCCCACCAGTGGCCGCGAGGTTCTGACCTCAAACTGGTAGACGGTAGGTGCTGGGTTCGAACCCAATCGCGACCGTCGGCCTAACCGTTCGAAGTTTTCCGTGGTTTTCTTCGAACCTTGCGTAAATACGGGTTAGGTTCCCTTAGAAAGACCCCCACGGAGGGCAACCCACCCCATAGGGCCTATATCCCATAGCGTAGATAATCGGCCTTCAAAAATACACCACACCACCTAAGGATGACTCATTCAAAAAAAAACATAATCTGGAAGATCTTGTGTGACGAGAAAATGAGGTGACAAAAGGATCCAGAAAGTGACATTTACGCAAGTAATGACTGCTAATCACATTAAAAGTAAGTCAGAACTTTAAGTGTGTACGGAAAAGATTCGTAGATGAATTAAAGAAACAGGTAAATAAATTTACATGAAAATTATAAAACAATCAGCTTTAAAATATCGCTATAAATTGGCGAGAATTCAATTAACTTGCAAACATACGTCATATGGATCCAAATGGTACGCTATGTTATTCAGTAACAAAAAAAAGAGGAATTTGAATGGTCCAAACAAGTGAGCATACTATTGGAATGACTGAAGTAAAGATCCTGAGACTTTATTAAGTCGACAAAAAGAAAGTGACTTTTAAATAATTTGGTCCTCACTTTGCTTTAACGCTCGTGTATCTGTGAAGTTATTCATTGGTTGCCAAGCAACACAAGACTACGTACATACGTTGGAGATTAATTTTTAGTCATTTGGGGAACTTTTGCTGATCTATGTATGTATTTTAGCATCTATTCATGTTACATACAAAAGAAGAACTTCGTTTAACACTGAAAATACTATTCATCTCAACTGGCAGGCGTGTAGTTCTGATCCGGACCCAATCGAAAACTTTTGTAACATCATATGTCATAATGTTTATGCAAATTTTTGCTATAATTTTCTTTTAATGAGGTTCGAGATGCTGTTGAACATGTTTGGTACGAAATAGACCCCCAAGTGACGCAGCATTTAGTTTTTTCGATGAAAAATCACATTCTTACACTAACTGCAAACAATGCGGGTGCAACTCGATTTTAATTTGTAGTTATTTTTGTTTAAATACACAAATTGTCTATACTTTTGCCACAATGTTAATTTTATTTTTTTTTGTCATTATATTTTATCTAAAAGGTAAAATTCAAAATTTATTGTGTATGAATAAAGGATAAGTCACAAGTAAAATATGACAGAGGAATTACAAACATTCGGTACATACTTCTGAAAATAGAAGCATAATCGATCATTGTCTAAACTTTTGCTGAGCACTGTACATCTTACTTCAATGCGATTAATAAAAGTAAATTCTGTCACTGTGTTACTGTCTTATTTTGTACAGTTTTTTTTAATTAAAAATGATTCACTACTTCTTAACAATAAAAAATTCTCGGTTAAATAAATAACAGTATTAAGAAGATACCGAATATAAAAATATTTTGCACTTTTAAATTTCCATTAAGAGAGTTTATCTAAATGCTTGCTAAATATTGGAAAATACTTGATATAATTTGAAAATATTTAAACGGAAGCTATACATAAATATGGAATTATTACTGTTTCAATTTGAAAAACAATTAAACAATGGGCTGTGCATGTGCAAATATAACTTTATCAATTTGTTGGTCATTTTGGACCCCACTCCCTCCCTTTCGATATCATACGTTTTATCTACTATAGGATGGAGGGGTATTAAATGGCTTTATAAGTTAAATTGCATATTTTTTTTAACCTTTAAAATATTTTGTAACGGCAAACATAAGGTTAATGTTGGCCAATTTATGATAATAATAAAAATATCAACAACCTCTTTAAAACAATAAAAGAGATTTTACAATTAATTATCTTTATTTCAGTTTTTATGTAGTTATCGTATTATGCCAATAAATATATTGTTTCTCTTTTTTTCAGATTGTGATACTTATTTACCTGGCTTGCTTTTTTGAAGTTCAGTGCTCCAAGTTTGCTAAAAAGAAGGATTCGGGTATCTTAAGATATCTAAACGAGGAAACTCATAAAAGTATCAACAAAAGAAGCGTTGATTGGTCTAAACGAATATCAACATCATCTTTTCCTGAAGTACAAGGGTATGCTGCGGCAGAGAGTGAGAAAGTTGAAATAACATCTAAGCCTTCTCGGATTATTCGTCGACTAATCATTCAGCATGGTGGGAATCAAAGCGTTGAAACTTTTAAAGAAATAAATCCTAAGAATAGACCTAATGGAAAATTAAGTAAAATTGTGAGAATTAAAAAAATTAGAAAAAAGACCACACTTGAACCCGTAATTACTACACCAGAAAAAATGATAACGACAAGAAATCCAATGATTTACTCGTCAACATCCCTTCCAAAAATAACAGTTAGTTCACCGTATGCACACATTACGGTGATTAACAAAGAAACCAAAAATCCGAAAAGAAAAAAGAAAAATAAGAAAAAGCATAAATATTTTATGATTTCAAATTCTCCTTATGATAATAAAGCTCAAACCAATTTACTTATGGATGTTTCTAGAAATTCTAAACATGAGTTTGATACTCAATTTAATGTACACAATCCTCATTCTCCTTATAGAGAATATAACGATATGCATAATCGTTCCCCAAGATTAAAACATCAAGGTATATATTCGGAAGAGGCGGACACAAATTATTTTAGCATTCCCAGATCCAACGATAATTACAAAAATATAAATACAATGATGTCTGAATCCCCTCGCGCTTCATTTAGAAAAGAAAAAATTCCACAAGAATCATTTCATTCAAAAGTGTTTTCGATGAATTACAAACCTACTTCCTCTAAATTCACGTTTATTCCTCACGAAAATTTTAAAAATAGCGAAATCAATTTTCATTCATCTAATAAAGAAAATTTAAAAGAAAGTTCTTCCCAATTGAAAGAGATCATAACAAATTCTGATTCAAACAGCACACAAACAACTCCAAAATTCGGTGACAGAACTAAACCGACCACTTCTAAACCTAAAATAAAAGAATCACCTTCAAACAGTTCACTGGAAATTGAAGAAACTACAATTGCTTCTTTAACTGATGAAATCATTAACAAAACTGACATTCCAGAAGCAAAAAATAAAACTGAATCTCTTCCGCCAACTACAGCTAATCGTGCATATCCAAGTATTATAACAGTAACTCCACAACCAGACAGATTCTCTTTAAGTTTCCCTAGTTCTCTATTCGGAGAACAAAATGCTTTCTCAGATCCATTTTTTAATTCTCCAGACATTCCATCACCCAGGCGTCCAGTTTTGTCGTGGAAAAGCCCATCTTCCCCTTTTTATCGAGCAGATAGCTCCCAAAATGGCGGCTATTTCTCTAGTATGGAAGAAGAACCATATCATTCAGATATCTTAGTGCCGAGGTTTCATCAGAATTCTCAGTTAGAATTTCTAAGAAGATCTGTCCTGGATAGTTCTGTTGAAGAAACTACAACTTCAGAGCCTGTTACACCCTTTTCTTTACCAAAATTTGAAATACCTCCAATTGACTTCAATGACAAAGGATGTCGAACGGTATATAAAGAGGTAAAAACTGTACCTGGTGATGGTTCACAATCTGCAGTGAAAAACGAGAAGAGCTTCATAATGACAAGAGAATGTTACTTTCCGAATGGTATTCCAACAACAGAGCAAGATGAGGAAGTTAAAAGTGCTGAAGTTTCGGCAACAACAAAACCCACTATAGTAGAATCTAAAGCATAATTTTTTATATTTCTACACATGTTTGAATACCAAGATGTATGTAACACTTATGAGTCAATATCATAAAAACCTGACAACTCTATTCCATCATTTTTATTATTTTGAATTAATGTACAAACTAAAATATACAATTATATACTATGATACATTTTTGACATTTGAATGCTGTAATGTTTTGAGATAGAAGATGTATATCTTATGTATAGGATAAAAAATTATGGAAGAAAGTGTCTGTTAATATTATAAATAGGGTCTAATAACTGAGATTGAGATGATAGTTGTGAGGTTATGTTTTGGTCTTAATAGCTGCACAGCATTTTGTTGAAGCATTTTGTTGAAGCATTTTTTACTCATGTAAATTAATAAATATACCATGTGACATTTATATGCTACCTAAAAAAAGTTGAAATAAACTCTTTTCTTACAAATAAAATATTAAATATGGGGACATGAATGATGCTATAAAAAATACTCATCCCTATTCAGAATAAAAAATAAATACTTCTAAGAATGAAACAAAGAAAGAGAACAACTTAACTTCATCCATAATAGCTAGTCAAACTTTAGTTGCTATTACATGTGAATAATTCTGCCAACGCCACCTAGTATCTGTTAACCCAAAAGTTTGTTTAAAGGGACTTAGATGATGGTCAACTTCAGTAAAAAATATACTTACTAGAGTATTTTACTATAAAATCTATAGTATTAATGCATAATTATATTTTTTCATACTGTATATTAATAGGCATAAATATATGATAGCAAAAGTTAATAATATTTAGTGAAATGCATGCAGCATACATTTTAAATTGGATATTTGGACCTGGGGACAGGTACTGAAATGATAATTTCGGTTGATTAACCACTTAACTGATTTGCCCGTACGTCGTACGGGCAAGAAGATTTTGATTAATCCATCACTTAAAATTTTTTGACACCACAAATTTTTAATTACAACTTCATACTACTACATGGCAGAAATGTTTATATTACATATTAAAAATATCTTAGCTGAAAAAAGTTGTGTTTACCCCATATTTTTATCGTTTTGTATGTAAAAAAAAAAAAAAAAAAAAAAAAAAAAAAAATAGTTAAGTTGTTAAATCTTAAAATTAATTCTTTATACATCATTATATGCCCATTTGTCATTGGTAATTATTAATACAAATGCTACAATATATCACATTTTTCAGTTTTTGGGTTTAATATTATTAATGGACTAATGTTGGCAATGGACTCAAATTGTCCAAATTTCAGATATTGATTCTTAGGCATTTAGACAAACAAAACATGTATGAAAGAAATTATAAATGTTAAAAATCCAATAATAATAGAAACATCACAGATAAGAACAAACATATAAAATAATTCAGCACATATATTATATGTGCATTTTTTATGTGTATTTTATGTTTGTGATATGCAGCAAATATTTTAATAACAATAAAGTGCATCAGACTATTGAAAATAATGATTGGATACAACCAAGATCATACTTGCACTTGCAATTTTTCTTTGTATACGATATTGTGCACTATTACTTTTTTTACTTGTTAGTTATTTTTATTGATTGTGATATATTTTTTATGTATAATAAGCTTTGAAGTTGTTATTTATCTGTGAGAATTAATTTAATTCTCTTTTTTTATAAAATACTTAAAAAATAAAGTCAACTTTCATTGTGTCAGATTTACTAATGCATAAATAATTAATTTTTTAAATATCAAATTATTTTTAAATGCTGTAAGTGATCTATTAAAATAAAATAATATGGCAAATAATACCTTTTATTTTTTAATTTTACATGTTTCATTGCTTTGACGGCAACTTTTTCAAAAACAATAAATGATAAAAAGGAAATTTTCAGCTACGCGAAAATATTATCTTAACATAATAAGAGCCGTCAGAGCAATGAAACATGTAAAATTAAAAATTAAAACGTATTATTTGCCATATTATTTTATTTTAATAGATCACTTACAGCATTTAAAAATAATTTGATATTTTAAAGTGATGTTTTATATTATATGCATTATTTTTTTGCCAAAAATATTCAGCACACAAATATGTATAGGATCTTGTAACGCAATAGAATAATTAATATTACTTTGTCAATGTACTGATTCATATGAAAAAGAATGATGTTACGTTTTGGTTGATTTCATTGAAAAAAAATCACGAATAATTAAGTTACTGCCTTGACAAAAATGATTAACAACAGCGTATTTTTAAATATATTTTTTTAAATTTTTGTCGGTAACAAATGTTTAACTGTATAAACAATGGATTTCTTTTTTATTTATTACAAATTTGCATTGCAATTTGCGAAAAAAGAACAACAATGGAAGAGTTCAACTTTTAATTAATCTTTAAAATGAACTGTTACGTTTAAAAAACCAGCTTTTAAAAATTAATAAATTGCAATTGTTTCTTCTGGGATATTTTTATTGTGTTATGCAAGTTAATAGTTATTAGTTAATCAGAAAACTATAATAATTGCTGCAGAAAATGCCAAACTTTACTGTACATATATAAGTTTTTATGTTAAAAAAGGCTTATACTATATTTTTAAATTTATATATACTTTTTATTATTTTAAAATTTTACTATGTATTAATTTTTTTAAAAAATTAAAAAATGCATATATTTTTATAAGTCATTTCCAAAATCCTTTATATTTTTTCCAGGGCAAATTTTCTAAATGCAAAATGTATTTATTGTAACATATTCTAAAGCAATATTTTTTTTTACTGCAATAAACTGATAAAATTCGATAAACCTTATGCATCTTGACTTGTAGAACCTTAAATTATCTAATAATAAGTTAGATTGTCTGAAGCAATAAAAATCTGATATTTGTGACAAAAACATTTATTAAACAAAATTCAATTTAGAAAAACGTTTTAACCAATGGAATTCTTTGGATGAATCACCATAATTTATATACAACCTTTACATTTATTTTCGGAGTTATTTGCAGCATAATACGTATTTCCCTTTTCGGAAAACGGCATTTTCCCCTAACTATTTTAAATAGCTCCATGAGCTGTCAAGTCAATCATTAATAAAATACAAAGTCTTTGATTTATTTCACATAAAAGAACTGCAGTAATTGATATTTTTCAAATATCAAAGCAAAATTTAGCAAGAAAATTAACAAAAAAATTTACTTATTTTAATTTCAGTTGAAGGATTACATCTATGGAAAATTGACTTTTTTAAAAACTTTTCAGTATTTCTTTTAATTTTTTCAGTTGAAAATTGTTTATGACTTAGATCTGTCATGGGTCTAACTATCGTAAATGTACTCGGATCGCTCTGTAATTTTAATATGTAATTTTTTATTGCATAATTTCAATTGAACAAAACGAATATAGCATTTATATTAAATTAAACACAATTATTCAATCGGTAAGTTAATTATAACATATGTAAATTCTCCAACTGGGTAAAAAAACTCCGGGCCAGGATTCGAACCAGGGATGCACTGGCTGAAGCCGCCACCGCTCTTCCAACTGAGCCATCCCGGATGAATTCTGGAGGACTTCTTCCCCCAAATGACCTCAACGATCACAGAATCTAGTCTGATACTATGTATCAGCTCAACAGAATAAATCGAAGGTCAATATTTGGGCCTGCAGAAATCGCTGCATACGAAATTATATTAGATAAATTTTAAACACGATTATTCAATCGGTAAATTAATTATAACATATGTAAATTTTCCAAATGGATGAAAAAAGTCCGGGCCAGGATTCGAACCAGGGATGCATTGGCTCATAAAGTTAGCTGAAAAGTTAGCTGAAGAGCTAAAGCTCATAAAGTTAGCTGAAG
Organism: Maratus speculifer; assembly: GCA_964019185.1. Taxonomy (NCBI): domain Eukaryota; kingdom Metazoa; phylum Arthropoda; class Arachnida; order Araneae; family Salticidae; genus Maratus; species Maratus speculifer. Next base: position 212,544,231 of record OZ025291.1, on the reverse strand, counting down.
AGCTAAAGCTATTAATGTTAGCTGAAGAGCTAAAGCATTTGAGAAATCGCAGGAGCATTCCAGGTAATAGTAAACTAAAATTTCCCAATCCATATATAGACTCTGAAATCCTTATTAGAGTAGGGGGTCGTTTAGACAACTTAAGTCTGATCTATGAAAAGAAACATCCTGTAGTGTTATCCCATAATCATAAATTAAGTGAAATGATTTTTCAATATTTTCATTCCAAGTTTTCCATTTAGGGCCACAATCATTATTACATCATGTCAAGCAAAAATATTGGGTAATAAATGGGCAATTTTTGGTTCGTAAAATAGTTCGCAAATGTGTAAAGTGTTTCAGAAACAAACCAATAGGAGCAATTTAAATTATGGGAAATTTGCTAGCCCGCCATTTCAAAAATGTTCCATTTATTTTTGTGGACCCTTTATTTATTTATTAAGGTACCCTGGGGTAATAACGCCAAGTGCTTATATTTTGCATAATTATGAAATAATCAGGTAAATGACACTCATGTGCTCTGCGCAAAAGGTTTTTGAGTCATATAAATCGCAAAAAACAGCTTCAAGTTAATTTGTTTCATTTTTAGTTCTTATTGTTTTTACAAACAACTAAAATTAACGCTTGATCTAAAATTTGTGACATACGTTTTGTGATGTGAAGACTATCTTTTTATCCGGAAATGCTTTGTTAATTACATAAATTTGTAATGCATTTCATGTACTTTTAAAATGTTGTTGAAGATTTTGGATATCTTCTCGAGATAATTTGTAATTTAAAATGTACTGCGCAATAACTATATCGGGGTAATAACGCCAATCCTTGACATTAATACCCCGGTTGATTCCCTACAGTGGCCGAGCTACATCCTAAATACTGATTCAAATAAACACAGTTAAAATTGTGCAATGTTTCTCATATTTCTATTTAAGCGGTCCTTTTTAAGCAAAAAAAAGCTCACGGTCTGATATTCTTTTGTCTCATCCCTCCCCCCCTCCCACACCACACCTTTATTTTTCTTACACTTTCACAAAAAATTGAATATTTTCAATAGCTTAGAATGCAATTTGTCAATTTTTAAGTTTGTAGAGTTTGTATTTTTAGAATTGGGTTATCTACATGCAATTATTTCATCTTATTTCATAGTTTTGTTTGCATGGCGTTATTACCCATATAGGTGGGTAATAACGCCAAATAGCATTGGTCAAGAAAAAACGCCATTACATTTTATGAATACATATCTTTTAAATTATTTTATTTTATATAGATAGTCAATGAGTTGCTGTATCAGATCCTATATTTCTTTGAAAAATACAATCTAAAACTAAGCCGTGAAAATTGGTAGAACCTTAACGTGGCGTTATTACCCCAGGGTACCTTATTATTTTTATAAGTATAAAAATCAGAGAAAGGGGAAACATAATAAAATCTACGTTGCAATTTTTCTTTGCCTCGTCCCAAAGGCAATACATTTAGGTATAGCGACAAATTTAAAATCTGAATCATTTTTTGACACACTGAAATGATTGTTTGCTAGAAAAGGTAAAAGCTTAACCATAATGTCGGATAATGGAACTACTTTTGTAGGTAAAAATAAAGAGTTAAAGAAATTACATGCTTTTGTATGTTAAACCAAAGATGCTTTGTCTAATTTTTTGGCCTATGAGGCTGTTGACTGGAAATTCATCCCTCCTCGTGCATCCAATTTTGGTGGATTATGGGAGGCTGGGGTGAAATCCTTTAAACATTATCTCAAAAGAGCCTTGGGCAGTTCTCGAGTCAAACTCGAAGAATTTTGGAGATTAATCACAGAAATCGAAGGTGTTCTTAATTCTCGTCCCTTAGTACCTTTGTTGCCAGATCCAAATGAGATTGGTTTTGATCCCTGCCCATTTTTTCATAGGTCGACCTATTACTTCAATTCCTGAACCGGACTTGACCAAAATTAATGATAATAAATTATCACACTGTCAAAAATTAACAAAAAATGACCCAACTTTTATGAAAAAAAATGGGAACACCGAATACTTAGTTAATTTACAGCAACGAAATATGTGGTATATTGAGAAAGATAATTTAATGAAAGGGTGTATGATAATCTTAAAGGAGGACTCCCGGCAAATGGGCATTAGGTCGTGTCTTTAAAGTAATACAGGTCTCTGATAAAAAAAAAATAGAGTTATAGAGTTTTGGAGATTAAAACAATAACGGACACAGTTTAGTAGAGTGTTTTTAAAAGTGTGTCTTCTTCCATTAGAGAATTGCCGAATTCTATTATCTTTAAATATTTAATTATTGTATTGTTATTATCATGATTGTATGTTTGTAATTTGAACAGTTTATTATGTATATCAAGTTAATTTGGGGGTTAACAGAAAGTAATTCTTAGCTTCATAATTCACACAGAATGCAAATTTAACTGTCGTCGTATCTATATATATTCTTTGATTAAATATTATTAATTTGTTGAATTTATTGGATTGCTACATTTATTGAGTGCTAATTTTATAATTGTTTCATATAACATTCAAGTGTAACTATTGTTTGGATTATATCTTATCTATTTCTCATTTTTGGAAAACTTATATGAATAATGTTGATAGAAGCATAATTGTAATTTATCGAAAGTAGTGTATTATTCTTTGTAGAATTATAAGTCCTATTATTTGCAAGTGTTTAATCATACATTTAATATTATTGTTGAAGATTGGCACATGTCAGCGGGGGCCGGTATGTTACGGCTTCCATTAATCTTGGCTGTCGCGTGCGCCTCCATTGCGCATTCTACTGTACTTTGAGTTTTGCCGTTTGGCAACATATGAGAATCGTCTGTTGATTGTTTATCGGCGATCATTGTGGACCTATAGTACGTTCGCTGGATCGACATTCTTTTCTTTAAAATGTAAGTATAATTTGTAAATATTTTTGTATGTATAAAGAATTTTAAAATAATTATAGTTTTAGTAATTGTACCAGAGACCAAATGAGTATTTCGAAATACTCGCACTATTGGATACACCATTACATAGGAGGGTTTCGTTCATCTGACGAAATAGCATTCATCTCAATCCTTTCTCTGTCACAGCGACAAAAAGTGTATAAGTCAGAGATTTCATATTTTGTGCACTTACATCTGAATACCTCGTGTCACATGACAAATAATAAAATTTTGAAAAGTCTATTATTTTAATAAAATTAATTTTCTCGATGTCATCCGTTCTTTTTTGAAATTGAAATTTTAAAAGAGAATTTTAATTACAAAGTATTTCGTGTAGACATCATAGCTTTGAGATAAAGTATCTCGTTAATAAACAGAAAGTTCTTTTATGAAACTCTGATGGCAGAAGTTGCAATTTTCATATTAATATGGATTTAATTAAAAGGAGTTCCGTATTTTTGCGAATTTAAGAATTTTTATTAGTTCTTTTTTTAGTATTATGCTGTGGTAAATAATCACTGACATTCAAATATTTTTTTTATCCAAATTTCTTTTTATTTTAAAAACTGTAGTGATTTATTAAGATTTACCGCATTATAACAGCATTTTAAGTTATGGTTAAACATTTTTTTCGTTTTTAGAAATTTAAAATTTTATTTATAAGAAATTTTGAGATTGGAAGCCAGTAGTATTAGTCGCAATCATCCCTATTTTATAGCACAGGTTTCGCGGCGAGCAATTAAAAATAAATAAATAAATAAATAAAAGAAAGTAGGCCTCATAGAAAACTAAACATTGGTAGCTCCACAATACTTTATTTAAATGTAGTCATAATGTGAGGGAAAATGCTCTTCTCTTCCGAAGCAGATATTCCATCAGAAAGAAAAGATTTCTAAATCCTCCCCGCAAATCGCTCAAAACTGAAACATTGAATAAAAAGCCATCCATCTCCAGGCCCCTCTAGCTTAAGTAAAAAAAGAGTTTCTGGAACTTTCCATAATCTCTAAACATGATTATTTTAAGTAAACAGAAAATAGTATCAAGTGTCGAGATTAAAAGTAGCAGACGATCTTCTGCAAACGATATTTCTATTTAAATATTATTATTTAACTAATTTATAGTTGAAAGTAATCAAAATTCGAATATATTCCATAGACGATAATTTTACAAAAAGAAATTTATTGATACGTAATAAATATAAAACGCGAAGAGGAAAAATAAATAAATAAATAAAAAGAATGATATTTTTGAACAATTATGTTTTTTGAATAAATTTAATAAGACTTTCTTAAAGAAATTGATAAAAATAAAGAAAAACTGAGTTTTATTAAGAATTTTAAGAAATACAGTTTAATTAAAATATTTTTAATTTAGAGCCATTTTTTTATTTTACGCATAATGGAATAGGTTTTTTAAGGCGAATTAAGAATTTATATAGTTTTTATAAAGATTGATAGATTAGATCTAATAACAGGATTTTAATTTAATAAGTTGCAATAAATATGGAATATTGTTAAAAGGAAATTAATATAGTATAAGGTTAATTTTGGCGAAAAAAATATTTTTTTAATATTTATATCTCCGTTAGTTATTTTTCGGATTTAAAAAAAAATGGGTTTTGGATTTTATTTAAATAACTAGCTGCCTTCGCCCGTTACACTGGTCGATTTCTTTAAAAGTATCTTGAAACAAACGAAATGCATCTAATAAGATTTTTTAAAAACTTATTATCTAATCAAATATTCATAATTGTTGTCTTATTCATATAATCTCACATTATCCGGTTCAAAAACGATGTTGACGACATAATATATAAAATAGTTTTAAACCTATTATGTTTAACTTTTTTTTTTTAGATTTGGTATCTTGAATTTCACTATTCTATATAAAACTCTTGCTGAGATATGGCGAAATTTTCTAAAAGTACGACCTCCCCATAAAATCCTATCAAATGGAAATTTCTAAAATAGATAATTTACATGTATTTAAGTTTGCTTTAGTAGATTCATCCTGAAATTCATACCTGTATCTAAAACTGCTGCTGAGGTTTGGTGGAATGGCATAAAAATTTCGTACCTCTGATAAATCCTTTCCGAGGGCGGAGGGGAATTTTTAAAATCAATTAAATAATTGTTTAATATTTTTTAAAGGTTTCTTGTCATGAATTTCACACTTCTATCTAAAACTGCCGTTGAGATATGGCTAGTGATGGGCGATTCTCAAAAATATTTTCTCATAAAAAATATCGTCATCGTAAAAAACACAATTGATACATTAATCGATTACTTTCGGAAATCTACAATCGATATGTTCTACAATAAAAAAACATTGTTTTTGCATACTTATGAAATCGATTTTTGTAAATACATAGAATAAAAAAAACAGGAGAATTAAAAAACAACAAACCAAAGAGAGACTATAAAGGAGCCATAATAGGGCAAAAGTCGTTTTATGGCGTCCTTTTTTTTTTGGATACATGTAGAAAAAGTGCGAGTAAATATAAAAACATAAAAGAAAGTATCAAAAGTTAGAATTAGTTGGCAATTAGCAGCAAAATATCCAAATGCACCCCTTGCGGTAAAAAAACAGCAACTAAAAGAAGAATGAATGGGATTGTTATTTTTTATTGATTTTTTTCTACATCATTTAAGATTAGTTCCGTAATTTTTCCTTTGTTAGAGGACCTTTTACAGGAATACGTTAAATGTACCAGCAAGAAGGGGCAAAGAAAGTGCATAATCTAATAATTGTCCATAGGATTTATTAATGATATATCACCTAAAGGATTTCGGCTGAATTTAGAAATTTTCCTTCACCCGCGGGAGCAAAGTGAGGTAAGGGATTTGGAACATGTGTAACATGAAACAGAGATCACAGAGCTTTCCAATGATATGTCACAAAAGGGGTTTTGACAAAAGTTGAAAAAATGCAACCCTCGATGCCAACAATCATGCCCTCGAAAAAATCCTTCACCCCTCTCTTTAAAATTTCCATGTATTATGAATAACACTTACCAGTGGGCTCCGCAAAAAAAATCGATTTAAAATGATAAAAACTGTACGATTTCAAAGAAGTTCGAAAATTTTCTCCACTCGGATCCAAAATGGGAAGAAGAGAAGGAAAGTCCATAATCTAAAAGAGTGCCCCGAGTCTTTTAAGATGATATATCACATGACGAGTCCAAAAAATATTTGAAAATTTTCGACCGCCACTTTAGCTCCCCTGTGGGCTGGAAATAATGAAATCGCTGAAAAACATGTATAATTATTTGTTAATAGATTTATTTTCTGAAATTTCATGTTACTAATTAAAACGGTTGCTGAAACGTGCCAAATGTTCTAAAATTTCCGAACTGCTTTTAACCCCTTTAGGAAGAGAGTTTGTAAAATTGCTAAAATATGTGCTTAATTATTTTTTTAGTAGTTTTATATTCTTGAATTTCACGCTCATATCTAAAATGGCTGCTAAGATATAGTGAAATGTTCTATAATATTCGATTTCCCCTTTGTCCCCCTTAAGGGGGGTATTATAAAAAATTCAATCTTGGTGGAGGCTTACATCATAAAAAGTATATTTTCCCCAATTTTCTAGCTTCTTGGTTTAGTAGTTCGAGGTTCAGACAGGAAAAACTATTTTATACATGTATAAATTTAATTTGAACATTTTTAATTTGATTAAAATAAATAACTTCCTTTTATAATTATTTTAAATTAAATTAAATGATGCTACCATCTATGTATGAAATTAATAAATACAAATTTACAATTTGGATTTGTTAGTTATGAGATAAGTTGTTTTTAAAAAATATTAAATGAAACTCTTTATGCAATCTCCAATCACATTTACCCACTTGCTTTGTGTGTGTGTAAGCTTAGATCTTTCAAGAAAAATAAAAAAATTAAATTTCCTCCATGATGAATTATTCATATTTACTATATATGAGGACGTGAGTTTCAAAATTCGCCTTTTGAGAAATTGAAATTTTAAGAAATAGCGAAAACCCTTTGACAATGTAAATTTGTTATCACTCTAAACTAAGATTTTTACAATGCCAGAAATACAAAATTTTTTTTTTTTTTGAGATTGTTGTGGTTTTTTCATGCAGGTTTTCCAATAGAATAGAAAGTTCGAAAAAACTCGATATTTTAAATTTTGAATAAAGCAACTTCTGAAACTCACGTCTTTACATCTTCAAGTTTACATGCACAATCTATAACTATTCTACCTTCTTCCTACATCCATTATACTTACTTTTATCCATTTTATATACTTTGATTCATCTTATAACATGCATGGTTATATTAATTCTGCAATTGTTTGCCAAGACACGCAGCTTTCATGACTATGCAATACAACGTCTCTCAACAGGGAAGAACGTCAGATGCATCGTAGTGAATTGCGTAAAATATTAATCTGTTTCTGAAAATTTAATGTACTCCTTTAAAATTCCATTTAACTTTGTCTTCTTTATTCTATTCCGAAAGTCAATTTCTCAATTTCCTTTAGTTCTTTATTTTTTTTTTTCAGTTTTTCCAAGTATTAAAAAAGAAAGAAAATAATGTACCGGGCATAGATCATAAAGCACTTTCAAGAATAACTCAACGAAACTTCCCTGTTTAATAAAGGAGAAAGAAACTACCTTAAGTTAACAATTTAAAAATCGCATAACAACTGAAAACGTACTTTCAGAAATAACCATCCATGTGAGGTATTATATCATGTTCTTTGTTTAGTCTTGCATTGCATAGTGTATACACACTTATTTTGTGTTCTACAAACATTTTTTTATACTTTGCATAAAATAAATACGTGTAAATATTCTTCATTGCTTTTTCTGAATAATGTTGATGGATATTTCTACACGTACAGCTATGAATATTTGAACAAATTCTGCTGAAGATTACTATATATGAAAGAAAGAGCTTAAATACTTTTCTGAAATGCAGGAGTATGAATAATTGATGATGTGGCAACGCTTTTTAATTCCCTTAATACTCCTCATAAATAATAATTTCCAAATGAATTATCTTTGTTACAATCAAAAATGTTAAACGATTATATATTCGTTATTATCCTCTAAGTATTATTGAACTGAATAATATAAGTGGACCCCAATTCATGGATATAAATTTTCGAAATTAATAACTGCATAAAATAAATGCGTGTAAATATTTCTCATTGACTCTGCTGGATAGTGTTCATCGATATTTCTAAATGTGAAGCTATAAATATTTGAATAAACCCTTCTGAAGATTACCGCAAGTGAAAAACACAGCTTAAATACTTTTCTGAAATGCAAGAGTATAAATAACTTATAATGTAGCAACGCTTTTTAATTACTTTATTTCTCCTCGTAAATAATAATATCCAAATGAATTATCTTCGTTATATTCAAAGATGTTAAAGAATTATATCTTCATTATTATACTCTAAATATTATTGAACTGAATAATATAAGTGGATCCCAATTCATGGATATAAATTTCGAAATTAGTTATTGCATAAAATTGAATACGTGTAAATATTTTTCATTGCCTCTGCTGAATAGCGTTGATCGACTTTTCTAATTGTACAGCTATGAATATTTGAATAAATCCTGCTGAAGATTACCGTCAATGAAAAAAAAGAGCTTGAATACTTCTCTGAAATGTAAGAACATAAATAACTGATGATGAGGCAACGCCTTTTAATTCCCTCATTTCTCCTCATAAATACAGAGTAATATTCCTCTTTTTGGTCTTATGTTAGTAACATTTATTCCACCCTAACCATAAATTATTCACATAAGTATCTCTTTTATCTTTAAATAAGATTTTTTTTTTTATGTTAGATGATGCATACAAGCTTTTATTCTAAAAGAATGTTTGAACTAATAATATTTTAAATAGGGCACTTGTGTGCATAATAAGATTACTTGAAATGCAAAAATAATAAAATTATGACATAAAAGCGGATGTATAGTGTTAGCAAGAATTAAGTTATCTGTTGCAAGAGGCTCTCAACTTCTTTCTCATTTTCATATTCAGGCGAAATTAAAGCTAAAGATAATGCATATATGATTAAACTTTCTATCTGCTTTTATCTGCTCTTTAAAATCTATACATACTTAAACAGTAATAGAAATTTTTTTACTTTAGAAAAGCAGTAGTGTTTCGAATACTCTATAAGAAAGTTCCACTACGACAGATGATTCGATCCATTCTAAAAATAATTAACAAAAGGTTACTCGAAATATGTATACTTAAAATATTTTAAGCTATTGCATAGCTTTTATCGCGGGCTTTGAGCGAAGCGACCGAATCTAGAAATTTCGTAACGAGAAAACCTAACACTTCCGTAACGAAAAAAACCTAACAATTCGGCTAACGTCGTTTCAGTTCGGCAAACTTCGGCACGGTATCCTTCGGTAGACTTCGGCAGACATTGACGCGGTATTTTTCAGATATTAGGATATCAAGTCTCAAACTTATGTTTCTTATGATCTAATTTTCATAGCGCGGCCAAATTTTGTTTGGTAATTTATTATGAGACAGTGTTAATTTTTGGTGACAGAAGACCTCCCACTGTGAGGGTCGAAAAATTTTAAATGCTTATAACTCGCGATCTAATTTTCGTAGCGCGGCCAAATTTTGTTTCGTAATTTATTATGAGACAGTATTAATTTTTGATGACATGAGCCCCCCCCCCCCCCCCAAGGTGAGGGTCGAAAAATTTAAAATGCTTATAACTCGCGATCTAATTTTCGTAGCGCGGCCAAATTTTGTTTGGTAATTTATTATGAGACAGTGTTAATTTTTGGTGACAGGAGGCCCCACACGGTGAGGATCGAAAAATTTAAAATGCTTATAACTCGCGATCTATTTTTTGTAGCGCGGCCAAATTTTGTTTGTTAATTTATTATGAGGCAGTGTTAATTTTTGGGGACAGGAGACCCCCCACGGTGAGGGTCGAAAAATTTAAAATGCTTATAACTCACGATCTAATTTTCGTAGCGCAGCCAAATTTTGTTTGGTAATTTATTATGAGACTGTTAATTTTTGGTGACAGGAGACCCCCCCATGGTGAGGGTCGAAAAATTTTAAATGCTTATAAATCGCGATCTAATTTTCGTAGCGCGACCAAATTTTGTTTGGTAATTTATTAGCTATTGCATAGCTTTTATCGCGGGCTTTGAGCGCGGCGACCGAATCTAGGTATTCCGTAACGAGAAAAAATCCTAACACTCCGGCTAACGACGTTTCAGTTCGGCAGACTTCGGCACGGTATTCTTCGATAGACTTCGGCAGACATTGACGCGGTATTTTTGCATAAGTTGATAAAAAATGCTATGCAATAGTTTTACCGCGCCAGTCCCCCGAGTGTCGCACACACGTTTTAATTAGTGAAATTCGTACAGTTATAAAATCATTCTGTCCTTTATGAATGAATTATATTTAATTTTATATGAAAATGAAAAGTTTTAGTCAAAGGCTCAAAGAGTTGATTTCATCCACTCGTATAATTAACTATTGCGTATGTTTAATAAAAATGAATAATTAATTAAAAATTTTGCGTATGTATGTATTACTCGTTTACATATACCTTATTTACTATCCTAATGTTGTTGTTGTTGTTTTTTTATTTTATTTTACGTTTTAATTTTTTGGCAAAAAAGAGATAAATTACTGAAATGCGATTTCTGGTTAAAAACCTGATTCAGTCGATCATTAATCAGAATAAAGTTTTGAAATTTATTAAAAGTTATACTTTCATATTAGCCGAAACTATTAAGTTTAAATATTGTGCAAGATCTTAATTCCAATGTAGGGTGAATCTGAATATCTCAGTAAACAATGAACTCGTACCAAAACATTAGTGAGAACAATATATAAAATTTTGTGAAAATTCTTTTTTAAATTAATATATTATTTAGAAAATTGCATCTTTATTCGTAATTTCTAAAATAATTTCAGATTATTTGATAAAAATTTCAAAAGCAAGACAAAAATAGGCCGTTAAACATACAGATGAGTTTTTATTTCGCTGAAGTAACAAATTATTGCCTTTATAATAACGACATGACATAAGTTTTATATACCAAATATTACTAAATTTAATTTTATAATCACTAGTATATCAAATTGATTTTTGTTTCTATTATAATGAATGCAGTTTTCTTAAACGCATATTGAATGTCACAAAAAATGCGATTATTTTTGCAAGAATAAACACATTATAAAATATTCTTTTATTGTAATTAATAAATTATGTAACCATATACTCATTGATTTCGAGTTTTCTTCATAAAACATGAATTATTATGAGATGATGTCTTATAATAAGTTATGATTGCTAAAATACAAATCTGCAGTTCATTTTATTTATTACGACATAAGCTGTATAAATCAATAAACTTTTCTAATCAAAAGTGCATTTAATTAATGGTTGATTATTTTGTACAGGAGAATCAGATTTTCATTTTAGCCTACCCTCAAATAGCCATTTTTGTTTTCATTATTTTAAATTAAAGTTCAAACATTTAGTATTCCAGAAAGGCCTCACTTTTGGTTCAGTTATAAGTAGATATAAAATCGTAACCGAAAATAAAAACCTTTATACATAAATTTTTGTACTATATTAAAACCTTAATTTGCGTTTTCTGAAAAACTGAATTTTTCAATGTTTAAATTTACAAAAAACCTCATTTCTTAAAACTTTTTTAACATATTAAAATAAAATTTGGTGACAAAGTTTTTTTGATCTACTGGTATACACTGTAAAAAAAAGGGTCGATCTACTAAAAAAAATTTTAGTGATCCTTGTAATTACTAAAATATTTTTAGTAATCTTACTCGGTTACAAGGAATCTGTAAGAATTACTAGAAAAAAGCTAGTAACGAATAAAGTTAATAGTTTTACATTTTTAATAGCTGTTACTAAAACTCACTAGGTGTGGCCGTGATAGCCTAGTGGTCACAGCATCGAACTCCAGGCTGAAAGTACGTGGGATCGATGCTGGCCTCCCCCAAATATTCACCGAATGTATGCAATGTAAGTACTTGTTAAATAAAAGAATTATGAAAATCCTGTCGTAGCAGTTACCATGGGTAATGATCTCTGAACTTTCCCTCCCCTTTAGAAACATGTCAAAATAGAGCAGGTAGCAATGTTTGGTGCTGCCATCTATTGCGGCTTTGCCGAAAATCTTCCGTTTCAGGAGTCTGTCTTTTTACCCACTGGATACAGCTCGAAGGAGGCTCCTGTCCTTCGGGAACACGTAATGGTTACTAAAAATAATTTTGGAGCTATTATTAAAATTTGCTTGGTGGCTCATACTAAAAAGTTTTAAGTTAGTTATACAAAAAATTCTTTTGTTCAGTTTACAAAAGAAATGTTTGTTTCACTTGCAAAAAAAAGTTTGTAATGGTTACTAAAAAATTCTGTGGAATACAAATTTACTAAGAAATTTTTAATAACCTCTTGATTTTTTTTTTTTTTTTTTTTTTTTTTTTTTTTACAGTGTAGTATGAAACAAAATACAGCTTTTGCTTCATATCTAATTTTTTTTAGTATGCCTATACATTTAAAAAAAAGCAAAAAAAAACATGCTTTGCATACAAAATTGGGTATACCTTAGTAAATTTAAGATGTATTGCAAATATTTTGCTTCATAATTTAGGCAAGTAGTTTGCCGTAATATTTTTGAAAAAAAAAAGTGAAACATATTGAATGGATTTCATTTTAGAAGGTTTAGTCTAAATGTAAATTTTAGATAAAATTTGAAAATATAAATAAAATTCCTTTAAAAAGCTATCGGAATTCATAGTTTTATTACCCGTTTTAACTAAAGACACATGTGTTTGATATAAGTTAGATAGTTTTCAAAAACATTGCGCTAAAAGTAGGCACTTATCTTAAAGCGTTTGATTTTAATATCTACTGTTCAGTATAAGCATCTCATGTTACATTGTCTTTGAATGTGAATTTTTGACACATTGTTTTTATTGCACAATATTTTTGTTGGTTGAATTGTTGTACACGTTAGAAAAATTGTTGTTTGTGATTTTTCGCCACGCCATAGAAAAGTTTGCCATAGGTGTTAAAAACTGTCGTCAAACATTAATTCTGGAAAATTTTTGTATATTTGGATCATTCATAATATAATAAAATTATTTGGTAGAATCATAACTTTCAATCAATAAATAGCTGTATTGAGGAGAATACAACACGAGTATAGTTGAGTTCCTACGGAGGTATACGCCATATACCTTATGGATTATTTTAAGAACCTCCGTATACCTTCTTGAATAAAACTATTGCTTCTAGTTTATGCATGATGTTCATTGATTTAGTACATACATAGAGTGGAGCGATTCGTTTTGGACCTCGTCTTACAGAGTGTTCCTCTGGGTTTTTTACGACTAAAACGCTGCTCTGAAAACGTATTTTTAGTCATAGTGTTGGGAATGATGAAATTTTAGGTAATTTTATTAAATCATTTGCATTAATTTAATCTCCCAAAGCAATCAGAATCATTTTGATCTTTGTGAAAATGAATTATTTAAAAAAATCCTGAGTTAAAAAAATGTTTGTAAAACTTTAAAATGTTCTTCATTAAAGCTAGTCTTCTTCTATATTGGTTTTCCTGGAGCCAAATTTTGTTCGATTTTATTCGTACGATTGATAGATTACTTGTCGACTGCTACGATTCCATAAAGTTAATGCTTGTGGTCGAGGTATGGATATAACATTAACTCTAATTTAAGAGAGAGTAACTTAATTGTGCTTCTTGTGAATTTCTCGATCTGGTTTGCGAATTGCAATCCCAGGTCATTTGGAATGTTTATTATTTAACTTGACTATATTGATTAACTTGACTATATTGTATGATATATTAGAAAAAACAAACACATTCATTCGACGATAAAAAAGTGTTTAAGTTCATCATTTTGTTTTCAGTTGATCTATATATGTCAATTTCATATTTCATGATTTTTCCATAAAACAAAAATATCTTCGAATTTAAAAATAAAGATTCAAGAGATCGTCTCGATTCAGTTATAGATAGATGATAAATGAATATAGATATCCTCATTAACCTCCTCAGTCCTGAGACAAAATTTGCGTGGCACCGCAAAAGCCAGTTTAAAATTATTGTAAATCATCTCCAAACATGTATCAATCTATATATCGATACTTCTAAAATGCACACACTTATTAAAAAAGTCGAAACGTAATTTTATCAACCTTATAAGCATTTTAAAGTAATTTAAAGTGTGTTTTTCATAATTTAAAGTGTGTTTTTCATAATTTAAAGTGTGTTTTTGGACTGAGGAGGATAAACATGAACTGCTATATTAAACAATAAGGGAAAACAATAAACAAAATTTTAGTCCAAAAAAAATTCTTTCAGGCGATTTTGAAAATATCTTTCAAAAATAATAAACGGTAAATTGGGGGACGAAGCCACATAAAAGGATATTTTGCTTAATAGAAGCAAAATTGAAATGATGAAATACAGAAAAAATATACTATCATGCACTTTAATTTTTAACTGGTTTATGTACATTCATTAATTCTTTTCTCACCGATCAACCAATTTACATTGATTAGGGGATTTAATATTAAATAAACTCATGCAATTGTAGCATCTTCCCTCATATATAGATGTCACCATTTATGGGGGAAGATACAATACCACTGTAAATAAGAAAAATAAGACAAACACTGAACATTACCTGTTAATTACATTATGTATGGTCAAACAAACAAATCTGTAAACTGAAATCCTTTTTTTTTTCAAAGTTACTTTGTGAAAACTATTAATGGTACAAACCTACACAATAGTGAAAATGATCTCATTTACACACCATTACAATCTTAATGCAAATATTTGTTGCATTTGATGCACTGAATCTAGTCTCACTTGAGACCTTATTTTAACGTAAAAGTATCCTTTACACACAGTATAAAAATCATCATCATTATCCTCATCAAAACTATCGCCACTGGTACCTAGAAGAATTTCTTCACTTGAGGAAGATGAACTTACACGTCTTTTTTACTTCAGTTTTTATTTATTTATTTATTTATTTACTAAGTCTTTTCTGATTTTTTCTATCCTATTCTACATATTTTTGCTTCTTTATGATGAAGTTAAGAGATCTGCAGTTTGTTTTTTACGCCCAGATGGTTTAGATTTTCTAACCTGTGGAATAGGACAGGTTGCTTCTACTCAGGAAATCTTTTTTCTGTGCCGATGGAGGCAACTGCTTATGGCAATCTACTGTCATTCTATCTGCTGTTGGAAGCAACTGTTGATGTAGGCCCACATGATCTACTTGTGGAAGTAACTGCTGATGCAGGCCTATTCTCAAGTGTATCGATTGTGAAAGCAACAGTTCTATCATTAATGGAACCGTCAGAGATAGCATACGTATTTTCTAAAATTGCTTTTGGGTTGTAGGAATAGATCCCAATAACTGAAACGAGATCAAAAAGGAAATCTTGAAACTTTGCGATATGGTTTTTGTAGATTCAGGCGTTCAGAACTTTTCGACAATATGTTTTTAGGGGCTTGAAAAAGAGTGTTCAAGTCGCCGTATATTCTATCCTGTCAAAAACATGAATGTGAAAGAATGCCAAGTTCGTTAAAGCTTTTGCGAATAAAAGAAGAGAGATCTAACTGCAAACCAAGTTCATTCGGAGCTCCTTAAATCATAGCTCCTGTCATGCATAATATTATTCAACTGCTTAAAAAGATTTGTTATGTTATTTGTTATTCAATAGAGCGACTTAGTAAGTTTTCTCTTATTCAAATTTCTCTATTTAGTTGATCAGAACTTAAAGTTGATCACTTCTTTAACTTATCAATACCTTAACTTCAATATGCTTTTCGAACACACGATTGACTAGATCTTTGCCAATCAGATTCTAGATTAAATTGTACTCCGACTCAAAGATTAAAGTTGGAAGCTGAAAACTTGAAAGTCGCTCTATTGAATAACAAGTAACATAACAAATCATTTTAAGCAATTGAATAATATTATGCATGACAGGAGCTATGATTTAAGGAGCTCCGAATGAACTTGGTTTGCAGTTAGATCTCACTTCTTTTATTCGCAAAACCTTTAACGAACTTGGCATTCTTTCACAGTCATGTTTTTGATAGGATATCATTATTTTTTGCCAAATAAGTAGGTATGTGTTTCCTTTTTGAAATAAATAGGTTAAATTAGTTAAATTAGTTTTATTTAATATTAATTAATCTTTCAGCTTTTTCCTGCATTTATTCACTGTTTTTTTCAGTCAAATTTAAAAATTTTAACATTAGGACTGCTTATGTTCCTTTAAATTCCACTAATAAGGATGTTTCTTTTACGTGATGGGGTACTACTTGATTATTTCGTCGACCAAAAACGTTTGTAGCCAACTTGGCGAAATACCGCTAAATTGACGAAAAAAATTACGCACCAAAAGTGATGCTAACATGGCGTTATTTCTGGTATTTAACCAAATTCCCATAGATTCCCATTGTAATCTGGTAATTTATCCAATACTTTTGTTAGAGCATGGACTGTCGCCATCAGTTTGGCATCATTTTTTCTTTAAATCGGCTCGCTAATTACCCAAGATTGCTTAAATATTGCTATTTAGAAAGTTTTTAGAACGGTTTCCGCGCATTTTTACCCGTTTTAAATTTTATATTTGTTAAAAAATGTTCTTAGAGATCATTTATATCTTATAATTAATGAACATGCCAAATTTTATGTTTTTAGGCCCTTAACATACAGACATCGCATTTTTAGAACGCTTTTTGCTTTTTTACCCCCTTTGGATTAGTGGAATAGACATAAGATATAGCCTATATTGCAGCAAGGACTATCACCATCATTTTGATATCATTACTTTTAAAATCGGTTTGTTGTTTGCTGAAATTGCTTAAAAATCCCAATTTAGAACATATTTAGAACGCTTTTCACGCATTTTCACCCCTTTTGAATTCTATATTTTTTAGCAAACACCCTTAGAGATCATTTATATCTTATAGGTAATTAACAAGCCAAATTTTATTTTTCTAGGTCCTTCAGTAACACAAAAGTTGCATTTTTAGAATGTTTTTTTGCTTCTTCACCCTCTTTTGGCTAATGTTATACGCATAAAATATAGCCTACACTGAGAAACATTTGTGGAAACGTTACTCCGTAAAATTGGTTGCAGCATTGCTGCCTCCAATTTTATGGAGTATTTTAACCGTTAAAACCGGTGTAACATTGTCATGTTACACAAGTAATATATGTTTAAATTACACCATTGCATATGTGAAAACAATTACTCCATGAAATTGGAGGCAGCATTTGCCACCATTTTTACACCAATTGTATGGAGTAACGTTTCCGCAAATGTTTTACAGTGTATGTTTGAACCGGGGCGAATACCATCATTTTTGTACCATTAATTTTGAAATCGGTTCGGTAGTTTCAGAGATTAGCCTCGATACTTGCCAAAAGTGACGCCAACTTGGCACTATTTCTGATATTTCGTGAAATTCCCATAAACTCTAAAATGCCAAACTTTATGTTTCCAGTCCCGTCCTTTAACATACAGACATCGCATTTTTAGAATGTTTTTTGCTCTTTTACCCCTTTGGGTTAGTGGCATCGACATAAGATATTTCCTATGTTGGAGCAAAGACTGTCATCATCATTTTGATATCATTACTTTCATAATCGGTTTGTTATTTGCTGGGACTGTTTTAAAATTGCTATTTAGAACTTTTTTAGAACGCTCTTCGTGGATTTCCAACCCTTTTAAATTTGGTATTAGTTAGCAAATCTCATTAGTGATCATTTATATCTTATAAATAATTAACATGTCAAATTTTGTGCTTCTAGACTCTTCAGTAAAACAAAAATTACATTTTTTGAATGTTTGTCGCTTCTGAACCGTCTTTTGGTTAGTGGCACAGACATAAGATATAGTCTATGTTTGAACTGGGGCGAATACCATCATTTTGGTCCCTTCACTTTTGAAATCGGCTCGGCAGTTTTAAAGATTAGCCCCGATACTCGCCAAAAGTGACGCCAACTTGGCACTATTTCTGGTATTTTGTGAAATTCGCATAAACCCCCATTGTAATCCAATAATTTATCTTCTAATCAACCATTAATGTTTAATTAATTGTGATTTCTGATTTTTCCCTATTTATAGATCCAATAACCTACCTCCACACCAAATTTCAAGTTCCTAAGTCAACTGGAAGTAGCCAAACATTTATATGAGTGAGTCAGTGGTAAAAACAGCGGTTTTCAGACGTCAATTTCTCGTGAACGGTAAAAGATATTTTTTAAAAAAAATTATAGGATTCGGAAATTAGAAGATGGTCTTACACGGCACGAAAAATTGCAAGTGTATAGGTCAAATAGAATTTAAGTTATTGAGGGGCCAAAAGTGGCCCGAAATGTTTCGGGTAATATAACCCACGGTCGGTGTGTCGCCTTTTACTTTGTGAAAACTTGGCTGACACACTGCCGTGTGTCTAGATGTAGTGTCTTTTGTAAGACAAAAAAGAAGTAATTCATTTTTTGTCTTTATTTTAGTTTATTTATAAACCATGCGGTATCTTCCACAAGTATTGGTAAGATGCCACAAACACTTATTTCCATATTTCTTCAAGATTGCGATTGCTTCTCATTGCCTTGTGTGTGAAACAGAATACGAAATTTACTTCTATTGCTAAAATTTCATTTAGAATAAAACATCCGTTTTAGGTAGATTTCGTATTTTAAATACTACCTATTGCATTCGCACCAGTTTATATATATCTATCTATCTATCTATATATCTCACTTTTTTATGGACACGATAACTTATATAATTCTTCACCAATCTCCACCAAACTGGTACATAAAATCAAAGAGAATAAAATCTCGGCTAAGTTCGTTAATGGGCAAAATCGGACCAAGGGGGTCGAAATAGGGGGGCGTTTTTGTGAAAACAGAAAAAAACCCATAACTTCTTAATGAAAATAGATATCGAATCAGTTTAAAGTTTATATTACTTCTAAATAATGGGCCAAAAGTTTATGCATGACAGATTTTTGATAAAGTAAAAAATGGGCTCAAGGGGTGAAAAAAATAGGGTTTTTGGGAGAAAGAAATCATAACTTTGTCAATTCTCCAGATATCAAATCCATCTAAATTTTTTATAAATATTTTCAAAATTATCTAAAACTTTTGTATTTGCAAGTTTTTGATAGGACTAACTCTTACCGGTAAAAATTTAAATACGAAAATAAAAAGGGGGTTTGAAAAAAGAAAAAAAATCTATAACTTTGTCAATTCTTAAACTATCAAATCCAATTAAATTTATTTTATATCTTCTCAACAATATCTACAACTTTTATATTGACAAGTTTTTCATAAGACCAACTCTTATTGCAAAAATAAATTAATCAATAATAGGAGTTGGAGAAAAAAACTCAAATCCTAACTGCTTGTATTCTGACTCATTTTTAAATTCATTTTTGATTTTAAATGCATCCAAACTGCAGGTCCTCTTAATTATAAACTATATAATATGATGTATTGGCCAGTTTCTTGATAAAGGTAGAATGTATTTCAAAAAAGGCTGCCAAATGCATCAAATCAAAAAATGCATTGCTCTCAAATGCATCCAGTTGACAGGTTCTCTTATTTAGGAACTGTATAATATGGCGTATGTCAGTGTATTGATAAGGGCAAAATATATTTTTTAAAAAAGCTGTCAATGTGGGCACTTCGTACAAAATTTCCCGTAGCGATCGTGATTCAAGAATTGTTGATGTATTCATATAACAAATTGCTTAATTTATGACTCATTTTTAAATTCAATTTTGCTTTCAAACGCATTCAGTTGATAGTTTTTTTCTTATTTAGAAACTATATATTGTACTGCATTGACCGATTTTTAAATAAAGTCAGAATGTATTTTGAAATATGCTGTCAAAATGGGCATATGAGTGAAATTCACTTAAGGTGATTCTGAAATAATTTGACAAAATAAATTTGAATAAATTTAACATAATTTTTTTTCAAAAGTAGCCAAACAAAGCTGTTAAACTGGATTTAACTCTAATCTTATTTTATTTTTTGTTTTTGAAATGAGTACTCTTCGAAATCTACCTTTGTCTATAGGACAAGCCGACAGGGATTTTTTGAATTTTGAATATGAATAATAAAAATATTTACTGATATGATAGCTTACTAAAAAAGCAATCAAAATTTACATAAAAATCAGCTAAATTTGAGCCGTAAAATTCTATGAAATTCAGCCACCAAATATCGGAGTTTCCAAGTGATTTCATTGTAATGATACCTAGTGACGTTAGTTGTCACAAGCTACATCAGGGTAACATCATAGAGGAGTAATCAACTCGAGGTTACTAAAAAGTAATAATCAGAAGATTAAAAGATATTCTGTTCCATCGTAAGGAAATGGACGATGTGACTTCACACTGAAAATACTGCTAAAGTAATATTAATTTCCTTTACCTCTTTTTATGTAACTTTTTTTTTATCTTTCATTACAGTTAATATTTATGAATTAGAATTTTCTTCTTTCATTAATTCTATGAAAAACAGTGTAAGATATTATTCAAATTCTTTCCTTTCATAAATCATACACAAAACTCAGTACAATAATGAATATTTAAATTAGTTAATTTATATGACTACTAGTTATTTAATTGTAATGTAACTAGTTATTTGATAATAATTTATGTGACTAATTTATATGACTTGAAAGCTTTCTAACTATCTAACTGCATGAGTTTCTTTCCGTATGCGTTTTACATTTTTCACATACTAAGCACACGCTGAGAGCTTTAGTTAGATATGTCAGTCTTTAAATTTGCTCCTTCCTTAAAAATCTAACGCATTTTTTATTAATCAATATTAGATTTATTTAAACAAAAACTTTAGAAATAGGGAAATAGTTAAAATAAATGATCAGTTACACTTTTAGTAAACATAATTCAGAGTCGGATATATTTCGGTTTTCTAACTTACAATTTTTGTTATTATTTCTATAAATTTCAAACATCCTACGCTAATCGAAAACGATGTTTTGTTTTTGACTTTTAATATATTTCAGATCATTTCATCAAAATATTCTAAATATACATTTCAATGAACTTTCATTTAATTAAATTTGTTAATCTTAAAATTCCATTTTATCATTTTACAATAATCAATAGATAGAATTAAAGTTCTGAAATTAGTTTTACTATTTTAGTAAACGCAATTAATTTTAAATTAATATATAAAGAAATAATTATTTGAACTTAAATTTTTATTTCGTGAAATTTAATTCTTATTGCTAACAAGTGAAAAACTAAAAAAGTAGAAAATTATGGAAGCCGGGCTTCGAACCCCGGTCTGGGTAATTTTCACTCTCTTTGTCTTACTCCTTGTTAGCAATGTGAATTAAAATTCACGAAATAAAAAATATATCAAGATTACTATTTCTCGGACGTAATTCATAATTTAAAAATTGTAATATATAGAAATATTTTTTATTTCTAAAATTAAACTATGGAGAAGTAAACTTCACCAGTATTCTGACAGCAAGGAGCTTTTGCGTAAGTTTTGTATCGAATATTGTTTTTTATTTACTATATTTTCAATTTATTTTGGAGGAAAGAAAAAAGCAACTTTTATTACGAATTGCAAAATTATAATTTTGAAAATATTATCTATTAAAAATTTATCCTAATAAAACTTTAATACTTTGAAAATATAACAATAAAAAGAAAGATCCAGAAAAGTTAAACAATCCTTTTTTATATTTGAATTTCATAAATTTTCCAGAGATTTTATCAATGCAATATTTAAAAATTTTCAAGTTTAGTAAAAAAAGAAGAAAACACATAAGTTCTTTTCAATGCAATATCAAAATAAATCTGTATTGAATGATGTTTCAATCTTTGTTATCTCTTTTAAGAAAGCCTTTCTTGAAATTTAATGTCAACATTTATTACTAATATACTCATGAGATATTTCTTCCTCTCAAATGTCATATAAATTTTTGCCATTTCTCTTTTCAAGTAACCTCATATAGTTGTTAAATTGTTTTTTCTTTACATAAATGTTCATGATTAAAATAGATTAAATCTTTTGGATTCATTTTGAGGGGAAAAAGATCTTGTTCATTAGTTTCTCCATTGACAGAAAATATTTAAATTTTGTATTTGAAAAATTTAACGATGAATGCAAGTGATACAGATCTTTAAAAAGGTTTTTATATAAATGCCAATATTTACCTTCTCTCGGAAATTATTATGTTTAAGTATGTAGATTTTAATTTGTGTTTCAGTATGTATGAGATAAAAAGTATCGGTTAAAGTAAATCATTAGATCACAAGAACATAAATTACAAAAATACAATATGTGCATATTTAAAGAGATTCCCTTGTGTCTTAGGAGCCATTAATTATTAACTATGAACAGAAAATATTCAAGTTCGATAGTTTTCAATAGATGAATTTGTGTAAAATAAATAGAATTTCACAAATATATATTACTATTTCTGTATAAATTAAAATGTGAAGATACGTTTAAATATCCTGGTACATTGTTATTCTAATACAGATGTTCCCGTTATATTTCAATATGCAACTTATGAATCGCGACCCAGTGGTAAGTCGCTGCAAGTGCTTTGAGGGGTCGTAGAACAATCGAGTTTGACATAAAATATATCTTTTATTTAATGTTTTAAAAAAAAGTAACAAATACAATAATTAACAACTACAATAATCATGGTAACTATTATGTTAAACTAAAACTTCGTGAGAAGCCAGTATTTTCTTAAACAGTTAGTGGGTCTTTCATTGTGACCTCTTTATGGGACATATCAGTGTGTAACTAATCGAGGGTGTGTAATTGTCAAGGCACCCACGAAAAAATCCTTGATTTCCTTCTGAATAAATGTAGAAGCAGAATATCCAAAAATATCTGAATCAGCTTAGAAACCCTTGATGTCATTCAAAACGACATAGTTTTGTGGACTTGCTTGTGGACGTGCTTTTTATACTTGGATATTTTTGAGAAACAAGAACAGAAACAAATTGCAAATAGGAGAGGACTTACGATTATAATAAACCAGCTTTAACTCTTATATAAATGACCTCATCAAGAAACACCAGTGGCAGATATTACTCTGTTTCCAAAGTTGCGTTCTGATAATGATTAAACGTATTTTTCATTATATTTTCTGTTTTAATTAATATTCAATTTACATATACTGGGATTAGAAACTCTTGTTTTCGCTG
The DNA here is from genome assembly GCA_964019185.1 of Maratus speculifer. Lineage (NCBI taxonomy): Eukaryota > Metazoa > Arthropoda > Arachnida > Araneae > Salticidae > Maratus > Maratus speculifer. Next base: position 212,521,006 of record OZ025291.1, on the reverse strand, counting down.
ATATATAGTGCATCCTTCATACGAAAATTTGCCTTTTTCATAGGATAGGATAGTCCAGGGATGTAAAAATCTAGGCACCAGATCACAGTACCTCTAAATTTAAACTAAATTTTAATAGTTTTCTTCACTTAAATTTTATTAACATTCTTTCAATAAGGTTTGACGAAAAATAACGAATAATATATAGCAGTGGGAGATTATCCGCTAGAGCCTCAATTTTTACACCCTTGAAGACCATTGCTTATTAAAGTCTTACAGAAATTCAATACTGCTATTAGGTAAACCCTCATATTAGGTAGATTGCGTGCTAATACAGGTGTTGACAACCTCTGTTATATATAAAATTTCATGGATCACAAAAATGTGAAATATTTGGGATATAGTGGGTCAAAAGTTCTTATATTTAGAAATAAAAATTTAGAAAACAAAACTAACAATAAAATGATGTCGCGTGATTTTACACATAGATCATTCTCATTTTTTGGATGAATTTAGTCAGTCTGCTTTTAAAAAAATGTTACGCTGTTTGTTTTTGTATTTAAAAATTTTGTATTTTACAACAAAAGATGATGGCATCCCGGCTGATAACGATACTCATAATTAAACTAGAGTTAAAATTTTGCAAGCTGATTTCTTTAAGAGTTCTGCAAAATTTCTGAAATTTATTGAACTTCGAGTAGCTATTGACTGCAATATTCATGTGACAGAAATAGTTCGGTTTTTACTTCATTTCTTGCTTAAATTCAATTGTACATCATCGGTGCTTAAAAACAAAGGGCAGGATAATTCCCGATATTTGTTTACAGTGTATGAAAGAAAATTTTAAGAAAAAAAATCGATAATGATTGCTTATATTTGTTGCAAAAACAATGACAGTTCTCGCATTTTTTAAATTTTTGTAATAAATTAATTTAAAAAAAATAAATATCCATTTCATAATTATAGCTAACATTTTAGAAAATTTTAACGCACCTTTTGGATATTTCATGGCTAATGCATAGCACCGATAGGGACGTGTAATAACCTTAAATATATATAATCTTATTAATATTTTATTTCGAAAATATGGTTTCAGTAAGACTAGGAATCTTCTAGAAGAATAAGTTGTTAAATAACTCTGAAATCGAATAAAAGGAAAAAATTAAGGAATACATTTTATGAAACATTTGAAACAAATACCCAACTGAATTAAGAGCTTTTAAATTGAAATCCATCCCTTGACATAAAATGATTTTCTAAAATATTGAGTAACACAACAGGGATTTGAAAGGAAAACTGCCATTTGAAGCCTGGGAATTATCTAATTCTAAGGTCTTTCATTTTATCGCTAGTAAACTATATTATTATTATACGAGGAAGAATCAAATATAAAGGAGCTTTTTTAATATGAATAGAAATAAATGGCTGAAATTGCAAATTTAATAAAGATTTTAATATAAAAACTAAGAATTAGTTTATCACCGTTTAATCCTTCGGATATTAATTTATTTAGGCATTAGCTCTATGCATAGACACAAAGTACTTAGATCGGTTGCATAAAGTATAATTAAGATATTTTCAACAAATAAAAATATTAAAATATTGAAATTTTGAAAATGCATAATTTGGAAATACGAGTAATATCTTTCGCTGTTTCAAGTATGTAAATGGCACAATCTGTTTAAAATTTGCCATGAAGGAGGTGAAATAAGGCGTACCAGTAAGGAATACCAAAAACAAATAAAACTGCTCCACTGAAGCAAATACCGAAAAAATTCTTATTGACATGTTTTACGATGTACTGAATATTTCCTTCGTAAACGATGTACTAATACCGCAGTATAGTTATGCTAATTTTTGAGAAAAATTAAAGCGCATCGGTCATAAACATCCTATTCAAGTCCGAAAGTTCACTTTCGCTAATAAAAACCAATACCTCACACAACAGGTATAACAAAGCAAAGATTTTACTGCAAATCCCTACAAAGCCTTTTGTAACTTAAACTCTTACCATTTCCCGACTAGCATTTATTTATGTAGTCTTAAAAAGCATTCAGGCACACGTTACATCATATAAAAGTTGAAGAATTTTTCTATAGTATGACTCACATACATTTTAATTATTAAAAAAAGAATTAAAAACGTGCAAATGCTATGAAATAAGCATGCAGATGTTAAAGAAAGCTACCTATAAAAATACCATTTACATAATTTTGGAAAATAATATTCCAAAAATAATCTAAAAAGCATAAGTTAAATTTGATCAGGTTTCGTACTAAAAAAACATTTCTAAAAATATATCTCAATTTAAATAGAAGTTTTATAAATCTTTATGAATCAGATGACACAAATAATAAGAATCCATGATGTTCCATTCATTAAAATGAAGTGTTTTCAGAAAGAATTTTTTTTTCTTTGTTTAGTACCTAGGAAAAAACCTTAATTTAATTGCTTGTTAGTATTTCATTTTTTAATCGTAATAAAAAATATATTTCCTAAATAGAAAATGTAACATATTTAAGCCTTATTAAAATTTATTAATTAATTAAATTAACAATACTTTTCATAATTCAAAAGATGGATAGCAAGAATTCGTCGAAACATATTTATTCAAAATTTTTATAACGACTGTTGCGAAAACCATATTTAAAACTTAAAGTAAGCACGTGTTGCCATAAAGATTACATTATACAACACTCTCCCCTTATTTTTTTCGCAAATGAGACATTTATTTACAGAACTATAAATCTAATCGATTTGGTGGCTCTGTGATCTTTTTTGGACATGGAGTTTTAAGTAGCGGGGAATTCGGATTTATATGGATGTCCAGAAGTTCTTTTAGATGTTTTAACAGATCATGATAGAATTTGTTCTTTTTCTATTGCTTCAGCTGTCTCTATTGACATCTGAGATGCTGTCTCATCCTTCATTGGATCAGATGAGTCAGAAATTATATTTGCATTAGAACCAGCGGCTATCACTGAAGATCGACTTGCATAATCCAGTAGTATAGTGTGATACATAGGGATTTCATCAATTCGAAGCGTGCACTTTCTTGACGATCTACGTGTACAAAACGCTCTTAACCATTTACGCGTGCCATATAGATATTCACACTATTTTTCTTTGAGATTATATCAGGAAACTATTGAATTTTATTTTTTCTGGTGGATTTTATCATAACATTCTCCCTAACAACAAATTATCTTTCACTGCTAGTAGAACGATATCTTTGATTAACTTGATAGTTCTTTTCCAGCTTATTGCGATCACTTCTGAGCTTCATAATCTTCGTTTGGGGAGTAAATTTGAAAATAAGCTCAGTAAGTATCATCAGTGAGACTGATGAAGTTGTATACCGAAAAGAAAATTGTATGTTGTCTAACCTGTTTGGAAGACTATGATAAACCCTGCTAGAAAATTTGTGTTTCGTCAATATGCTTTTAATGATATTAACAGATTTTTCTGCGGCTCTGTTAGGTCTGAATGATGTGTGGATGCATTTTTTAGGATAATATCATGTGACATAAAAAAATACAATTCATTAGATTTAAACTGTTTAGCATTATCAAATACAACTTCACTTGGTAATCCGAAAGTAGCAAAATTTGTCAAAGCTTGTGTATTGTAAATGTAGAATCTGTGTTAGAAACAAGTGCTATTTCAATCCACTTTAAATATGAATCTTTAACAGTCAATATGTTGGGATTTTCATATTCGGCATAATCAATATGGATCCTTTCAAATGGTTTTCCTATTAAAGGACAATTATTGAATGGAACTCTGGGCGCTCTTGGCTTTGTTAATTGATACGGGACCCTCTGCTTACATATGACGCAATTTCTACATCTACTTTTGGAAAAAAGAAATATCCTCGAGCTAGATGTTATATTCACACTATTCCACACTGTTCAGTATGTAAAAGTTGAAGAACTTTTTCTCTCAAGCGTTTTAGAATTACTAATCTATTTGCTCTTAGTAAACATTTATTTTCGATGTTTAGATATCCCTGCACGGAATCTGGAAGAACTAATGCTCAATCACATTTGGTGTAGGTTATTGCTTTATTGATATCACAATGAACTGTACCAGATTTTTAAATATACTTTGTAGTCAGATCTTCAAATTCTGCGAAGTAATTTACAAATTCATGGGCACGTCTATCAACTGGTTCAATATCGTCACAAGAAAGGTGAGAAAGATCATCAGCTAGCAATAGATCCTTGTCCTTTTTGCATTTTAAAATGTTGCCATAGCTGAATAAAATTAATGTCAATCTGTACATCCTTGAATTAGCCATTTTCGGACGGGATTATCATGGCTCAGTAAAGTCAACAAAGACATTGAATCAGTTTTAATGACAAATTTTGTTCCGTGTAAATATTTCTTAAAATATTTAAGGCCAAAAATAATATGTAAAGCTTCTTTATGTATACCTGGGCATTTTTCCTTTCTGCTTTGTTAAGGGTCTTAAATGCAAACAAATTAGTCTTAATATACCAGGTGATAATTCATGGCACAAAATGCCTCCAAGACCATACTCAGATGAATGTACTGTAGAACAATGGACTTTTCTACGGCATAATGCACCAAAATATTATGTTTACCCAATAAAGTATTACCTTTTTTAAAGGCATCTAAAAAGCCTTTGTTGAAATTCCACTTTGTACCTTTCTCTAATAATTTAGAAAACGGAAGCTTTGAAGCTTTGAAATAGCCAAAATAGCTTTGAAGCTAAATTGGGTATAAAATACTGATAATAGCCTAGAAGCTCTAGATATCCTTTCAATTCTATTAGACTGCTAAGTAATTTGGTATTTGAAATATCATTACATTTGTGTCTAAGGGGATGAATGCCTTCAGGATCTTCATCATGAACCAGAATTTTAATTGCATCCTTGAAAAATTCACACTTATGGATATTTACTTTCGCATTGTAATAATGTAGTTTCTGCCGAGTTTGGTATGCTCTATGTTTACATACTTCTTGGTTACTTGCAGTATAATTTAATCATCAATGTAGCAATCAGTGAATGAGAAATCTTTTAGAATGTCACGCATTTTTTGCTGGAACAAAAAAGAGGCTGATTTAATATCGAAATGTGGTTTGGTATAATGCAATGAAGCCATTGGTATTTTCAATCACAGCAACTCTTGAGACTAATGATGGTAGGTAATTGATGGAAGGCCATTAATATGTCAATTTTTGAAAAATATTTTCCTGATCCTATATTTCCTAGAATATTTTCTTGGGATGAAAGTGAATAAAAATGAGTTTTACAAAATTTGTTAAAAGTTACTGAAAAGTCTCTACAAATTCTAACAGATCTTTTACCTTTGCCGTTTATTTTAAGTACTAGAACAAAGCGGGTTGTTTTGATTTTCTTATTTTTCAAGTTTATCTAATTTTAAATAGTCAAATTTGTCTAAAGACATAATTAAATGTGCACTACTTGAATCAACTTGCATATTATCTGGAGTATCACTTATTAAAATATTACTAGGTAAGATTTCGGAACTTCATATCTAACATCTTCACACACGAAAACTTTGGTTATGCACATGTCAAAAAATGCTTCATCAAGAAAGTTTTTTGTAGAAGTTTTGCAAACACAGGATAAGTGCCCTTGGCAGTGACACTTATAACAAGTCATATTTTTAAAAGAAAAGTCCTCTGTGATTATTTCCATCAATGTTTTCAATTTTTAATGATCAACTTCTAATGATCAAAGCAGTCATTTTATGTTTATTTACGGACTTACCTGCATATCCATTCTTATTATCCTTATTTTAGACATTGTTATTTTGAACAAAAAATTTTCATTCAATATTTATTATACATTGAAATTTTCAGAACATTATCTCTCGTGATCTTAATAAAATAGTCTTTTTAAGAGCCGTTTCCACTGTAAGCACTATCGCACTTGCTCTATTGAAATCAAGTTCATTTTCCCTTAACAATCTATTTTGAATTTGTTGATCTGTCAAACCACAAACTAGTTTATCACAGATGCTTCATCTAGAAAATGTACAAAAGAACACTTACTTGCTGCCTCTTTGATTCTGACAATAAATATTGCAACACCCTCTGCATTTTGTTTTAGGTTGTAAAATCGAAATCTTTTCATAATTACCGATATCTGTGGTGAGAAGTGATTGGTTAATATTTTGATTATTTCACTATAAGAAATATCTTTTAAAGTTTTAGGTTGAATAAGGTTTCTTAATGTGGAGAATACCTTTTTCCCGACACACGATAACAAATTAGCCCGTTTGTCACTATCATCTTAAAAGTAAAATTCAATTTAAAGCAGATTTTCTTCAAAACAATCATTCAATTATATGCTGGAATTTTACCATTTTTTAGTGTCCTTCATATGTCCATTTGAATTTCATCAAGTTTCGACGGGTGTAACATCATTAAAAAGCACTTGAAACTATTTTATTCCGATGGCCGTAATGAGGATGATACTTATCGCTTTCAGATTCCTGCATTATCAAGCACACAATATCAGTTTCCGGCCATGCGGTGAGACCTACCAATATGGTTTTAGCGTAACAAGCCCCAGCCTAGCAAAATATCTACCATCATCACGAACCTCTGCCGGGGGAAAGAAAAACACCTAAAAAACGGATTTTAGCAATTGACATATAGGTTTATCATTATATTTTCCTGCTCCCAATCCTCCAAGTTTTAATATTTTTGGGTGCAAGAAAGTACAATGGTAAACAAACGAGTCAACAGTTAAAATCCGGTTTTTAGATGTTTTCCAAAACGATATGACTTGACAGACCGATTGGTTTTAATATGCGAACCGAGATTTAACTAATCCTATATTTTTCATCCGTGAACTCGATGGGGTTATTGCATGTGTTTCCGCCTCCTGGTGTATACTTGGTAATATGTTTGATTTTCATTTACATCATTTTTACTTCCTTCTATTTTTACAAGAAGAAAGCATTGGATTCGTGATAATTTTTGAATTCCGGCTTTCGACGGATTTACTAGTTTTAAGGGTCAGAGATTCCAAAAAACATGTTTTTATAAAATGTCTGTCTGTGAGTCTGTCTGAATGAGATATAACTTTTTTGGGCACTCTATGGTGTAAATCTATTAATAGGTGAGTGTGCTACATTATATTGGCAAAGATGACTGGCCACTTGCGATTTTAGACATTTTGTATACATCTAGAAAAATGCATGAGGAATTTTCCTGAAGCTCTAAGTCTGAAAACCTAATAGTACACATTTCTGTGAAGATTTTTTTCCGAAGAACGAATACATTTTGGATAATCTTGTCAAAATTAATTTAGCAAAAGCTTTCAAACTGTAGATTATAATTAAGTGATTTATTGTAATTAAATGTATTCATTTTTATGCGAGTAATATATATATTCGTAGAAAAATTAAGGTTTTTATAAAAACAGCTCCACACTTTTCCACATTTTCTCTTATAATTTTCAAAATTCTTAATATAAAATAATTTTCCTTTTTAAAAAAATGACAAAAAACATTGTACATATACACTGTAATCGCAATTAAAAAATACTAAAGACTGTATGAAAAATGAGCAGGTTTACTAAATAATTTTTAATTGCGCATGCATCAACGCTACATCAAAATTTAATTTGCTTATTCTGTTAGCTAGGCCGTAGCTGCTGAATGTATACAGCAAGTTTTATGCAAGCCTCAAAAACATAGCTGAAACTGATCGTCGATAGAATAAGCTTAAAATCCTTTATTCCCAAAATGAAGCAAAAAGATGAGGGATGTATCCATTGATTCATTGATTAGTATCAATAAAGAATACGCAATGGCACATATTTGGATACGGCTGGACGTATTTTTATAAAAATGTCTGACTTGTACTATTATGTTTGCACACATAGAGTTTCGGGAATATTCATCATGTATTTTTCAAGATATTTAACAAAATGTCTAAAATAGCAAGTGGACGGTCACCTTTGGTCATATAGTGTATGCTGCATTTATTACGATATACGAACAGCTATATCTAAATAACTGATGCACGGATTTCTATCAACCTTCAGATTCGGTTAGTCCTTGACATGGATTGATGCTGTTTACATTTTGGTGTAAATTGCTCAACAGGTGGCGCTTCTATGGTGCTTTTTTTGCTATTTATCTTTATTTCAACAACTAATGTATAGAATTGAATAATAATTTATATTTGTGTAGTCTCTGCTATACATATTCATTCTAATTGGTTTTTGGTGTAAATCGCTCAAGAAGTAGCGCTACTATTCAGCACTTTACACGATTTTTGCTATAGCTGTATGAACTAATGCACGAATTTTATATAAATTTATATTCAGGTAGTCCCTGATATAGCAGGTAAGATTTTGATGTAAATCGCTCAACAGGTGGAGCTGCTATGCTGCATTTTTTACGATTTAAGCAACAGTTTTATGTCAATAACAAACGCACGGATTTTCATCAAACTTCTGATTCAGTTAGCCCAAGACATGAATTAATGTTGATTATATTTTAGTGTAAATCGCTCAACAGGTGGCCCTACTATGCTACATATTTTACGATTTCCGCAATAGCTATACATTAGGAATTAATGCACACAATTTCTTCAAATCTGAGATTCAGTAAATCCGTGATATAAACTAGTTCTGTTTATGTTTTATCGTCAATAGCCTAACAGGTTGCGCTGCTGTTCTGAATTTTCCAGATTCTTGCAACAACTCTATCTCAAGAACTAATGCACGAATTTTTTCATCAAACTTCAGATTCTGGTATGGCATGATAAATATTATTCTTGTCTATGCTGTGGTATAAATCGCCCAAGAAGAGTCGCTTTTATGTTGCATTTTCCCCGATATTCGCAATAGTTCTGTTTCAAGAACTTATGCACGGAATTTCATACCTTTAGAATCCTCATGGTGAGCACAGATTTTCATTTAATTTTGTCACTGTGGTAGCGATTTTTGAACTATTAACATGCATGAGATAAAAGAAAGTTTTGAGATTGCCACATCCAAGTAGGATCATTTCCATGTCAATTCAACCAGACCTTGTAACCCAACCAACAGGGATTTTGATGAAACTTTGTTTACACACTAATTCTATCATGAAATGATTCCATCAGAAATTTTTCCTTCCTAGACCTCATAGTTTGTGAGATATGGGGGGTCCAATTCTTGGGGTTTTCTCATATCGCACATTTCTGAGTGTGTATTTTGAGACTACAGTTCCATCTTCAAAAAATTGTTTCTCTGGATCTAAAACATGAACCATCTTAAAAATACCACTGTGAGAATACAAAAAGATGCAGATTTTAATAAAAATATTTAAAAAATTTACTTGTAATATTTAGGATAAAAAAAAAACAGCCAAAGTTGAGAGTTATGGTTATTTTTCCAAATTTTTGTGACTTGCCGAAAAAGGCTGTACACAAAAAGGCAAATTAAATTTCCAATTTATTTTTGTTTTAAATGAAAGTTTACACTTTGGGTTTTCTATCTAGGAAATAAAAATGATGTCTTTCGCATGGCTTATTGTAAAATTTTGGGTACTTTCCAATTACCCGGATGCGTGTTTTATTTTTACATCTGTACATATGTATAAATCTATATAAATACAGATGTATTATACATGTACATATGTACGTATATATACAGTATATTGATATATATATATGTATAACATTGGTGCCCGTCTAACCGAAAAGTACCAAATTTTGCCTTGTTTTGAGAATCTGCACCAATTAAGAGAAAAAAATCTGACTAAGTTCAGCTGTGGTACTTAAATATTTACTGGAATTTCTATGAGTTAGTGAATTTAATGTTATTTGATACATGTTTTTTTTTTATTTGCAAAGTAAAGTTTAGGCTTTGTTTTTTCTGGTTTAAAAAAATCTGACAGTATTATGTTTCTCCATTAAATTTAGGGAATGGTCCATATATTTCATTTCGTTATTTAATAATGGGCATTTTTTGCTAATCTAAAGAATCTCTTACTTTTATTTTCAATAATTAAACTCAAAACAGATTTTTTTTTTTTTTTTTTTTTTTTTGTACAGTATAAAAAAAAAAAAAAAAATTCTCCTCACATTTCCATTCTTTCCTTTCAATGCTTATATATTAATTATTTGTGTTTAGAAAATGTTCAAAACCTTGTATTTCCTTTACTTGGGTAATTTTAATCAGTTTAAATATATATATTAGCAAATTTAAATACACAAATGTTTAACAGAACTTACATTTTTTTCTATAGTCTGAAAGATTTAATTGTGCCTGCCTTGTATAAACACCTTCTGATAAAGGCAGGGTAATGTTCGTTAGTGAAAGCAGATGTTTTGAAATCAGTTTAATCAAATTATTGTCATTCTGTTGTTTCTTATCATAGAAGAATGATCTAACTTTTACTGTGCTACTAAAAATATATTCTGATTTTTACATATTTTATAGTTTGTGATGTATATAAATATTTTTTTGCTTTATTGTTTTAATATGGAGCCTGATATTAAACCTTCTACTAGTCTTCAGGCTTGCAGTATTGTAATATTAACTTGTTTAGAATGTCAGAAAACTAGCTATACAAAAAACAGAGAAATAGACTACATTGATAATCTCTGTGATTCAGAAAAAGAACTTTTATATTATTACTTAGGACTATTGCACTTATAAAACAAAAATTAAGTGAAAACCAGACTAATATATGTGAGCATCACAGAATTTGGCTCTTAATGAAATATGGATTTTATCAATATAAATGGGGAGATCTATTTAAGCGGCATAAAAAGCAAGTGAAAGCAATTAGGGCAGTTAATAGAGATTTATATACGGCCGAAAAAGTAAACCAAAGTTGAAAGTCATGATTATTTTTCCGAAATTTTGTGACTTTATGAAAAAGTCTCTACACAGAAAGGCAAATGAAATTTCCAATTTGTTTTTGTATCAAATAACATTAAATTCAATAACTCATAGAAACTCCAGTAATTATTTAAGTACCACAGCTAAACTTAGTCAGATTTTTCCCCCCTTAATTGGTGCAGATTTTCAAAACAAGGCAAAGTTTGGTACTTTTCAGTTAGACGGGCACCAGTGTACCCCACCTAAAATTTGCGAGATACGTTTTGTGATGTGAAGACTATTTTTTTTATCCGGAAATACTTTGTTAATTACATAAATTTGTAGTACATTTCATGGACTTTCAAAATGTTGTTGAAGATTTTAGATATCTTCTCGAGATAATTTGTAATTTAAAATGTACAGCGCAATAAATATAACGGGGTAATAACGCCAATTAATACCCCGGTTGATTCCCTACAGTGGCCGAACTACATCCTAAATACTGATTCAAATAAACACAGTTAAAATTGTGCAATGTTTCTAATAATTCTATTTAAACGGTCCTTTTTAAGCAAAAAGAAGCTTGAAGAATTCTTTTGCCTCATTCCCCCCCCCCCCACTCACACACCACACCTTTATTTTTCTTACACTTTCACAAAAAATTGAACATTTTCAATAGTTTAGAATGCAATTTGTCAATTTTTAAGTTTGTAGAGTTTGTATTTTTAGAATTGGGCAATCTACATGCAATTATTCCATCTTATTTCATAGTTTTATTTGCATGGCGTTATTACCCATATAGGTGGATAATAACGCCAAATAGCATTGGTCAAGAAATCACACCATTACATTTTATGAATACATATCTGTTAAATTATTTTTTTATATAGATAGTCAATGAGTTGCTGTATCAAATCATATATTTGTTTGAAAAATACAATCTAAAACTGAGCCGTGAAAATTGGTAGAACCTTAACGTGGCGTTAACGTGGCCCCAGGGTATTTTAGTTAAAATGATGTCAGATAATTCGAACTCTCCGGAACTTTGAAAACAAATATTCAACAGATAAAAATCTGGTCTAAACTACTTTTGAAAATTTTACTCTCCAATTATTCCAATCTGTAGAAGATGCTTTGATTCATCTATTAATCATTTATATGCATTTACATCATTCGTCATCTACGTGTCGTCAAAGGAAATTTTTGTTTTGAAATTAGTAATGGACAGCAAAAAAAATTAATAATAATAATAATAATAATAATAATAATAATAATAATAATAATAATAATAATAACATGATTAGAAAGTAACTTTTGTTGCTAATTCAATGCGTACTTTTTATTCGAGAAATTAAAGAGAGTATTTTATGGCAATTTTTCATTATTTAAGAACACATTCATTGGTTACATTAAGTTAAATAGGTTTAGAAAATTCTTATCAGAGTTGGAAAATCTCTACCTAATTCCAACAAGAGAAAAAAAGACTGTGGTAGGTAATTTGATTTTTTTTTTTTTTTTTTTTTTTTTTTTTTTTTTGTGTGTGTGTGTGTGGGGGGGGGTTCCAATATCTAATGGTATTCTTAAATGCGAAATGTAACGCGGAAGTTACATTGTTCTTTTTTACTTTCTTCTATCTTTACAAGAAGAAAGTATTGGATTCATGAAAATTTTCGACTTCCGGTTTTCGACGGATTTATACATTTTAGAAGGTCCTGAACACGTTTTGACTATTTTTAGAAAATGTCTGTCTGTGAGTCTGTCCGTCTGTCTGTCTGTATGTGACAAAAAATTTGTGGGCGCTCTATCTCAAGAACTAATGCTCGAAATTTCATAAAATTTTATATTCAGTTAGACCTTGATATGAATTATTGCCTATTGGTTTTTGGTGAAAATTGACCTGCAGGTGGCGCTGGTATACTACGTTTTTCATGATTTTCAAGGTTGCTATATCTCAAGAACTAATGCACAGAATTTCACCAAACTTTAGATTCTGTACCCCCTTGATATACATAGACGCTGATTAAGTTTTGGTGTAAATTGGCCAGCAGGTGGCGCTGCTATGCCACGTTTTTCATGATTTTCATGATAGCTATATCTCAAGAACTAATGCACAGAATTTCACCAAACTTCAGATTCCGCGATACCTTGAGATACATAGCCGCTGATAAGGTTTTGGTGTGAACTGCCCTATAGGTGGCGCTGCTATGCTACATTTTGCACGATTTTTGCGATAGCTATATCTCAAGAACTAATGCAGAGAACTTCATCAAATTTTAGATTCTGTTACACTAGAATATATAACATAATTAGACGCTGATTACATTTTGGTATTAACCTTGCAACAGGTGGTGCAGCTATGCTGCATTTTACACGATTTTTCCGATAGCTATATCTCAACAACCAACGCACAGAATTTCATCAAACTTCAGATTTTGTTACAAAATGACATGTAACATTACACGATGATTACGTTTTGTTATAAATCCTTCAACTGATGGTGCTGCTGTGCTATATTTTACACGGTTTTTTTTAAAACTAGCTATATCTCAAGAATTAATGCACAGAATTTCATCAAACTTCAGATTCTTTTACACCATAACATAATTAGACGCTTTTTTACGTTTTGGCATAAATTGTCCAAGATATGGTGTTGCTGTGCTACGTTTTGCAAATTTTTTGTTATAACTATATCTCAAGAACTAATGGACGAAATTCCATCAAATTTCAGATTCTGTTAGGTCTTGACAAAAATAGATGCTTATTAGGTTTTAGTATAAATTATCCAACATGAGGCACTACTAAGTTCATTTTCTCAGAATGTTAATTAAATTTTGCGTTTTAGGCTTTTCGGATACCAGAATCTCATTAGGCTAGGTCAAATGTTCGAGGAAATTTGATAGCGGGTAACTATGGGGTCACCACGTTTTTTTTAAAATATTAAAATATACTTATGAGATAGAAGAAAGTTTTGGGATTGACACATCCAACTAGTTTATCCTTTTGGCGCTTTTTATTGGTCTTATGATGAAATGTTATGAGTGAAGTACATGTGATAAAATGCATTCAGGGTCATAAAGACTGTTTTTGGATTGTTTTGTTATTGCAGGTACGTTAAAACTTTTTTTCTTGACTACTGGCAGTGATTTCGGCGGGGGTTTTTTTCTATACACTGTAATAAAACAAGTTGGAAATTGCACGTGAAGCGTAGCAAATTAGGTGCGTTCGTACGATAACGAAGTTTTAAAAATATTACTTTCATATGTCAATCTCATAAAATTGTAAATAGTGAATTACAATTAAAACGCTCATCAAACAATGTTCTTCCTATACCATTATATAATGTAATACTTTTGTGTGGCCTTGTAAATCAATAACAAATGTTCTTTGCACCACAAATTATGTATGATGTATATTATAATATGTACTTTATAGTTGCATATAAATTTTATTAAGTTCGTATGAGTGTAACACGATTAAAATGCATTTGAAACATTTTTCCCATTGACCGTAATGTAACGGAATACTTTTGAGTGTCCCTATAATTGATCTATAAATCCGATTTTCATAAAATTTGAAATAACTCGACAAAATTATGTAATAATTATGTAGTTTAAATTTCAAACGTATAGAATATATTTGAAACTTTTTCCTAATTGACCATAATGTAACTGAATAATTTTGATTGCGCCTGTAATTGATCTATGCACACGATTATCAAAATATTTGAAATAACTCGACAGAATTATGTAATAATTGCGTATTATAAATTTCAAACGATTAAAATGCATTTGAAACTTTTTTCCCCATTGACCGTAATGTAATGGAATACTTTTGATTTCCCCTGTAATTGATCTATGCATCCGATTTTCATATAATTTGAAATAACTCGACAAAATTATGTAATAATTATGTATTTTAAATTTCAAACGTATAGAATATATTTGAAACTTTTTCCTAATTGACCATAATGTAATTGAATACTTTTGATTGCCCCTGTAATTGATCTATGCACACGATTATCAAAATATTTGAAATAACTCGACAGAATTATGTAATAATTGCGTATTTTAAATTTCAAACGATTAAAATGCATTTGAAACTTTTTTCCCCATTGACCGTAATGTAATGGAATACTTTTGATTGCCCCTGTAATTGATCTATGCATCCGATTTTCATAAAATTTGAAATGACTCGACAAAATTATGTAATAATTATGTATTTTAAATTTCAAACGATTCGGTTGGGTAGTTTTTGCGTTGTTATATGCGGACGGACAGACGGACGGACAGACGGACGGACTGAACGACAACTATAGGTGCTACGTATTATATAATTACGAACGCACCTAAAAAGGACAATTTACGGAGCTTGTACTGGAAATCTGGAAGCCAGTACAATTCACTGTTTTTTAAACAAAATTCTAGAAACTAAATTCTAGAAAATTTTCCTTTTATGTAGGAAAAAACGGAACATTTTCTGGGATTTACCGTAATTTTTCCGTTAAAAAACAGTGACTTGTACTGGCATCCCAATTGCCAGTACAATCTACATAAAATCATCCATTTTTTTACTTACCTTAGATGTATCTTTATAAGATAGTAATTATTAATTTTGAAAAGTATTAAAAACATTATAAAAATTAGAATGTGATTGATGAGTTCTCTAACCTTTTAGTAAGCGTGTAAACTCTTTAAAGTAAGTATATAATTTAAAATTATCCTCTTTTAGCACTTTCCAACAAAGTTGAAAAGTGCTTATGAATTCAGTTTGTCTGGCCGTTTGTCCGTCTGGCCGCGCTCTAACTCACGTAAATATACTCGGATTGCCATGATATTTTAGGACGTTATTAACGTTTACTTTAGAACGAACCCTACTGAAAATGAAGTTTCTACCATGATTAGTTCATCTACAGAGAGAGTCAGAAGTTTCCCATTACATTACGGCCTATGGGGAAAAATCTTTTCAAAGGAATTTTAAAGATATTATACCCTGTCAAACATATTCAAATTTATATGCTTTTACGAGGTGCATTAAAATATGCATTCTATAAAATATGAAGTGAAAATGTAGCTATTATTCATTTACAGGGCCACACAAAAGAATTCCATTAGATAATGGTAAAAGGGGGAATTGTGTGTGGCATATTTTAAATATATTAAACTGTTTCATGTATAATAAAATTGATGTATGTCAATGAGGCTTGGTATAAATTATACCATACTGAATTCCCTAATATAATGTACATAGCATTTACAGGGACACACAAGAGATTTCAAATAGTACATTCTTTCCGAAATACTGTATATGCATCCGATGATGGATAAAATGCATTTTAAGTATGATATGCACATTTAAGTTTCATTAAATCTATGCACATTAATATGATGTGTATAAATGCTATAGTTGATATACAGGGCTACCCAAAAGAGTTCGCCAACGTTACTGCTTATGATTATGTGAGCGTAAATTACTTAAAGGTGGTCCTTAAATAAATTATGCATTTTTACGCTGAACTGCATTAAATTTACTAAGAAATGTTTGCAGAATATAGATAAAATGATATACAGGGCCATGCAAAGAATTGGGTACATGGAGCCTATGAACGATAATTTATCAGAAAGTGATTTCAGTTGTTTTAGGTGTGTTTTATAATAAATTTTAGCTTAACACTGATGTATAATAAAGGTACCAGGCAAACTACAGGCCTGAACAAAGTATTCAAATATGTTTCCATCTATTAGTATAAATTGCTGAAAGAAAAATTTCAAGCTACTAGGCTTTTTTTTTTTTTTTTTTTTTTTTTTTTTTTTTTGCTAAACTAAATTTTCCCATTATATATTATGTATATTAGCTGTCAGATCAAATACACGGTTGTTCAAAATACTGGAATACATATTTGGATATATATCCTTATTTACCTAAATAACAAAATGTTTTTAAAGATTTCATGAAGCGTTGGAAAGTGCTTCGTAATCTATGCTTAACGCATGATTTTTCTTACTTGTTGGGTACTGAATTAAAATATTATTTTGGGGTGTTACGTAACTCTGGAGTGACATTATGGTTTTATGTCCAACAGAAACAAAATAGACTCAAATGAAATGTTTTCTTAACAAAATAAAAAATCATACAATTAAGTAAAATGAAATTTTATTGATAAAATTAGTTTTAATAAGTAGATGGCTTTTTATGCCAATTAAACAACATATAATATGCCAATAAAGAAAAATTATGCGTATAGATTATAAAACTCATACCAACGCTTTCCGAATACTGTAATAAAAGCTCATCGTTTAATAATGTGAAAAATTATACAGGGTGTCCCCTCTCAACGGTGGCCAATGGCTAATTTCTAAACCGTTGGTCATAGACATATAGTTCCAATTGCAAAAATGCTTTAAAAAAGGCAAAGAATTGTTTTTTAAGCGATTTTCGTCAAAAAAATGTTTTACTAAAAAATTACGAAAATTAAATTTTTATACGGTCCCCCGATCCTATAAGTGATATTTAGTAAAAAATTTTCAACACTCTAGCAAGTAATACAGAAAAGGTCCCATTCATGTAACATTAAAATTGACCGAGTTATGAAACTTTAAATTTCATGACTTAAACCATTTTTCTATAGCTGAAAAAGGATGAGTTCGACGCAGCTTTAAGGGAACGTACACTAAGTGCATAAAGTATTATAAAGGGAGTCGATTTACAACGCTGTTCAAAGGCTACTTCCTAAACTATTTCTCACAGACATATAGTTCCAATTACAAAATGTTTTAAATGAGCGATTTAACTGAAGGCGCTGTCACCGTTTAAGTTTTACGGTAGTGTTAATTATAATTAATTAACTTCTAGATTGGTTATTAAAATAACTGAAGACATGAATTTCAAAATTCTTTTTATCGAAAAAATCAAATTTTGGGAAATAACGAAAAAACTTTAAATGCATCTATTGGTTTTCATTATAAATTTAGAGATTGCATTGTTACAATAGTGGAGGTTTGTATAGACTGATAGAGAAATCAGAAAGCGATAAGTCGAGTTTTGCAATTCATATCCTCAATCGTACTTTTACGTATGTTTTATTTTGTAAACAAATGCAGCTGATTCTTTTCGTGATTTTATTTTAAAAAGGTATGTTATTTTGATAAACTTTTATTTTATTCATAGTTTTCGTATGTAAATTTTCCTAGTTCAAAACTTATATTCAAATTTTAACTCACTTCCAAATATCTGATTGAGGTTCAATTCCCATACTTATTTAAACCCGATGACAATATAATATTAACACGATTTTAGGTGCGTTCCATTTATTTATTTTATAAGACTACATCAAATTTTAATAGGTTGAGTAATCTAATAGAGCTTTAAATATGTATTATTTCGTAACGATTTGTGACTGTTGCTTTTCATAGTTTAATTTAACAAAATTCCTGTTATTTTTTTTACTTATATTTTTAGCACAAATTGCATATTTTACTTTAACATGTAAATGCCAACATAAATTCAGAAACAACATTGTAATTTTTTTTTTTTACTCTCAATGTTTAAAGTTAAATTTTCTATCTGATGTTTATTTTTATTTCCAGTAAATTTGTGACTGACCCCTATTTTGCAGCAAAAAATATGCTTCAACTTTGAACAGCTATAACTCGGTCAATTTTGATCGCAGAGGAATGGAACTTTTTTTGTCTTACTTGTTAGAGTAGTGGTAAAAATTTTCTAAATATCACTTGTAGGACCGGGGGACCGTATAAAAATTTAATTTTCGTAATTTTTTAGTAAAAAATTTTTTTGACCTAAATCACTTAAAAAATAATTCTTTACCTTTTTTAAAGCATTTTTGCAATTGGAACTATATGTCTATGACCAACGGTTTAGAAATTAGCCATTGGCCACCGTTGAGAGGGGACACCCTGTATATAGAAACCACGAAACACATTTCGAAATTCAACTTGAGCAATTGACATCTATAATCTGAAAAATAGTCAGATTTTATTGTGAATACCTGTTTCATTATACATATTTGTAAATCTATTACGTAGCATGTTAAAATTTTGATCTGTTTGGAAGCGCATAGCACATTTACAAATCTCTCTTGAACAAATTTTCTCAATAAATGGTAATGTACTCGATTTTTCGTGAAACCCTAAATATCAACTATAGAATTTATAAAAGCAAACTGATGTACAGAAAATATGTTAATTTTAAAAACTTACAGCATAAAAAAACACTTCAGGTACATTTTGCTCGTTGACAGTATTTTAGCCGAAGTCTTATATCTGTGCAAATGCACGATAAATACTATTACACATTATAATACACAGTAAGCAAATTATAGTAAAAGTCAGTGATATACAGGGTGGATCAGAAAAGAAATTTCTTCCCACCATAAAGTTGCAAAAATTCATAAAAAAGGTGAAATTTTTTATAAAATAAGTTGCAACTCCATGGGGGGTCTATTTGAAAAAATACGAAAATTAAATTTTTATACGCCCCCGTAGGATAAAAATTCCAATTAGGAAAGCTTTCCTTATCCAGTCCTGAATAAGACACAAAAAGTTGCATCTTCATATCTTTAAAACTCGCAAAGTTATAGTCGTTTAAATAATTCATTAGGTTTTAAGGGATTAGACACAAACTGAAATGTGCACAATTTTAAAAAGCCAAATTACTTTAACATTTCTAGGAAAGGTGTAAAAATCTATCTTTTGAGTTAGAGTTTGGATTTTTTTTTCTTTTTTTTGTGATGGTAAGCCATATAATTTGCTAAGAAAAACACATCCTAAAATTTCTGATATAATATATAAAATTTTCACATGGTTAGTACTGGTTTAAATGAGATAATTAAAAATCGTTTTAACTCGAAACATTATTTATCGAATTTCAATTTTTTTCCATTTAATTAAAGATGAAAGTCTGATTATAGTTGTGTTCTAGGGTTTTTGTTTTTCAATATTAATTTTAAAACCATTATTAATATTTATTGAAAAAATAATGTAACTTTTAAAAAAAATCATATTTTCAAAAGTAAATATTTTTTCTAATTTGCCAAAACAAAACTAATGTAAAATAATCAAAAATAACATGTTTCAAGTTTTTTTTCAACAATTCTTAATTTTTAATAATTTAAAAACAAGAAATAGTGGGGAAAATTCATTATGCAGGAAAATGAAGTGTACTGTTTAAATGTTCTTCAGTTATATTAAAGAATTCATTTTCTTAGATGCAAATTAAGTCCTTTTTTTTTTTTTTTTTTTTTTTTTTTTTTTTTTTTTTTTTTTTGCTTTCACAACTTCAGGCTTTTTATCGTCCTGGAGAGGCTGTTAATCGCTTTTATTTTACAAAATAAATAATTAAATAAATAAAACCTTTAAAATTCATTTGTTTTAAGGAATAATATATTTAAAGGCAAAAAACTTAAATACGATAAACCAGTGAAAAAAATCTACCTATGACGGAATTCTGTCTTAAACGGATAATGTGTTGATCCATGCAAAATAAATACAATAATACCTGAGAAAAAAAAACCCCATTTACACCTCCTAGGAAGGTTATTTGTTTATAACGTATTTTTTCTTCCCTATGTGATTCTGTCTTAAAAAGGTTCTTCTGTATAACATTTCTAAAGTCTCCAACGCATGGGATATGGAGTAACGGTATTAAAATATAAGTACATTTACATATAGATTCATTGATCAAATAAATATATCACAGCTTTTGACGTTTCTTAAATAATAAAAAGTATAAATATAAAAAACAAGAAGCTATAATAAGTATTCTTGGTCAGAACTCTTCCATACGAAACAATTTTTAACCATACTGAAGTAAAAAATTCTATGTAGAAATTCGCGGCTGAGCCGGGCTATGATTTAAACATTTTTCCAGGCAGGTCCGTTCTGTGATTTTAACATTTTTCCAGGCCGGGCCGAACTTTTTTACCTATGGGTCGGTTTGGGACCGGATCTGGATATTTCGATCCCTGCAGACCTGCAATGTAGAGTACCAACATATATTGAAAACAAGTTTAGATTTAATTCAATACGCTGCTTTGTTATGTCCAAATAAGAGGCACTGTCTTAAACCGACAAATAATAATGCACAATTTGTGGACGATCCCTCATCTGCTCACAAAATGTGATAAAAATTCTTCGTTTACAGGCATGGTTAAGTGGTGAAAGTCACGAATTTTGGAGAATTTTGGTTTTTAATATCTCTGTCAGGTTTTTAGATACGGAGATGAAATTCTTTTCGTTCAATTTAGGAATGCATAAGGAATAATTTCCTAATTGGGAATTTTGCCCTACGGGGGCCGAATAAAAATTTCATTTTCGTATTTTCTCAAATAGACCCCCCACCCATGGAGTTGCAACTTATCTTATAAGAAAATTCAACTTTTTTACGAATTTTTGCAGTTGGAAGTATGGGTCTGTGTTAAATTTAAGGAGATAGCCTATTGTTTCGTTATTTATGACTCGCCCTGTATATCAATTTCTTTGTGTTTGTAATAGTGAAATATCGTTAAAATACTATGCAAAGGATTTTTCCTCACACTGTAAAACATTTCTGTAATGTTACTCCGATAAATTTGTGGTAACCTTGCTGCCTCTAATTTCAGGGGTTTCTTTAACTGATATAACCGGAGTAACATTGCACACTTATATCTGTAATATATGTTTAAATTACATAAGTGATAAAATAAAGTATTTAAATTACACACACATTATTACATAAGTGAAAAAAATCTATACTAATAAAATCCGTGCGCCTCTGTCTGCTTGAAGCCGATTAAACTTCGCAACGCGGGCGAGTTGTAAGTCGCGAGAGGTGTCTTTCGATTGGAAAAATTCCGGGGAAGTCATTTCGGGCATTTTCGAGACCGTGGGACCAAAATTAAAAAAGTTATAAATTAAAAACCCCTTGGGAATCGGAACGAAAAATGTCTCAAATCCCAAACGGCGCTCAAACGGAGCTCTGAGGCAGAACACTGCGCCACCTTGCGGTGAAGAACCTGAACTTTTCCCCTTTGGCTAAAAGAAGAAGCAGTCGAAAAGCTCTTTTTCTCCCTTTTTTGCGCGTTTTTTCTTAAACCATCATGCAGACAGTTTTTAAAGTAGAAAAAACTGATTACATATTCAGAATTTGCGTAAAAATCTGCTTCTGATGAACTAAAAAATACGAAAAAATGTCTTATGGGCGCTTAGTGCCCACCGTGCAAAACTAAATATTTTTAACGGGACTATGGGCGCAAAGCGACCATAGCTCCGATCCACAATCTTTTTTTTTTTTCAAGTGCACGTGGCCCACCATGCGAAATCACATATTTCTAACGGGACCATGGCTCTTTAATTTACTTTTTTTTGTGCTTGAGGATTCGAACACCAAGACTTTCTTATTAAATGAATTTTTTTGCTTATTATATACTGCTTAATACCGAGGTTCGTTTGGAAAAAGTGGCCCAACTAGCGGGCGTAGCTCGCTAGTTAAATCATAAAATTGGTGGCAGCAGCTGCAGCCAATTTTATGGAGTAACTTTACATAATTTTTTTACAGTGCATAGACTATTATGGAATTCTTTTGAATTTCCCAGTAAACACTATAAAATCTAAACACTTCATTGTCATTGAAAAAATACCGTAGATCTCAATAATATACGCGAATAATATAGCAATTGCAGTACTGTATACGTATAAGCTGTAGGGAGCATAGACGGAAGACCAAACTTAGATCATAAGCACTTTGAAATTACATTAGATAACATTCAAACTACTTTCTATGAATTAACTTTTTTTTATGTTAACATCAATAAGAACAGAAACTAACTACGTTGGATTATATTTTCTCATTAATTCTTTTGTATTAAACAGTAAAAATAATATAAAAAATATTTTCGTAATGACATATAATGATTTTTTAAATGTCCTATGTTATTTTGTTTTTATGTAACTACATTTCATTTATCCATAATGTCCATAGCTAAAATAATATTTTTCGCATCCTTACAGTAAATATAAATATTGCTTGATCAATCTCTTTTCTTTTTTTCGTGTTTTAGACGGATTAACAAAAAAAAAAAAAAAAAAAAAACTTTACATCGAAAATTCAATTTCAGTACAAATTCTATCTGACTAAAGTTGAAAGCAACAAGAAAATCGATATCTTGGAATTTTTTCAATGAATTATATACATTTCAATTCATGAATCTGAAACTTTCTTGCCATTTCACGAAGACTACGTTTCTGTTTTGAATACATCAGATAAAATGTGAGAAAAAAGTTCATTTTATTGATGAGTATTTTATGTTTTAGCAATTGACTTTAATTGCAAAAAACAAAAAAACAAAAAAAATCAATGTATAGAGAAAATTATTTCTGAAAAGTCTCAAAGTATTTTGATTAAAGATATATATATTATGAAACTAAAACCTCTTCAAATACTCTAAATTACTAGAAGTAATAATTGTTATAGTATACTTTTCCTTTTTTTTTTTTTTTTTTTTTTTTTTTTTTTTTTTTTTTTTTTTTTGATAAAATCGTGTTATTTTTAAAGCGAAAAGATTTATTAAATATTTTTTATGAGAAAATGTCTCCGAAAATCAGGTAAACAGCACATCCGTAATTTAAATTATTTGAAAAAGCAAACTGAAAAGCGAGACGGTAAAAATATTTGCAATTTTTGGGAATATAATAAAGATGCATCTTTCCAAGTCGAGAATTATAGATTAAAAAACCTTAAGATGTAGCCAAAAAACGTAGTTTCAAATAAATGCAAACTATGTGTCATTAAATTTAACTTTAATAATACATAATGGAAAGGAAACAAACACCCTACTGACGCAGGGAAGATTTCTTATTAACTAAATTAGCCTATAGCTGTGTCCGACTTCAACAGTTTTCCACGAATATATTACAAACTTTAGAATCATATTTTTTGCAATGTTAAATAATGATTCTAATTTATATCAAATAACAAAAGCTATTGAAAAAATATTTTAGTCATGCATATTCTACAATGTGATTCAGTGATAGATAACTTCGCACCAGTGAGCCAATTGTCATCCCAAAATTTAAATAGTAGTCTTTTCCAGATTTAACGGTAAACATCTGAACTTCTGAAAGTAAACAAGGCAAAGAATACTATGAAAATTTAGTTATGATAATTGTCTCAACTGATACTCAATTACTCCATTAATAAGTTATTTAATCATAACTAAAAATTAGCAGATATTATGTTTTTTTACTTATAGTGAAAGCATTTGAAACAACGATAATGATTCAGATTTTTTTTAATGGAAACAAAAAAAAATAATAACAACACCGAAATTTATGAAAAACCAAGTAGAAAAGGCAATAAGAAAATCCCTGCAGATTTGGCCTATAGGCAGAGTTCGATTTCGAAGTTAAGTGCTCATTTCAATAACAAAAAAGGAAACATTATTAGAGATAAGCCCAGTTCAACAACTTTATTTGACAGATTTTGAAGAATTTTTAATTTCATTTTATCTCTAAGAACTGGATTTATCAGAATCATCTTAGGTGAAATTCGGTTCAAATGCCCAATTTGACAACATTTTTTAAAAATATATTCTGATTTTATGAAAAAAATTGACCAAAACGCCATATTATACAGTTTCTAAATAACAGAAATTGTCAATTGAATACGTTTGAGAGCAAAATTGAATTCAAAAAAGTCCTTCTGGCAGTACCGGGAGGAAGAGGTAGCTTTCATATACCTTATTTATTTATTTATTTATTTTAAATTATGTTATATTATTCAAACATACGAAGCTCAAATTAATGAAGCCCGATTATATAAGATTGAATACTAGTTTTTGTCAATACGGAATATTTATTTTAGAAATTAGTCATCTTTTTTTATTATAAAGTGATTTTATTTTAAGCGATTTATAAGGTTACAAATTACACGATATCATGAAGTGCATGCCATTTTAAAACAACGTGATGGATAAAACAAACCAATATGCTTGGTCGAAATCTTAATTCATGTGCACATGCACACTCACATCAAAATTGGATGTGATACAGCGTTGATCCCGTTGAACGGGAAAATTGATTTTTTTTTAATGTCACTCACATTAGAAATTCAAGTTACTATACCACAGCCATTCTTTAAGATAAAGGCAAAAAAAATACTCCAGAATTCATGTATTAAGATCAATCCCTTCAGAAAGAACCTTTTTACAACTTCTAATTTTATGTTTCTACAATTAAAAGTCCTTCCGGCAATGCCTGGAGGAAGAGGCAGCTTTCATATACTTATTTATTTATTTTAAATTCAGTTATATAAATCAAATATACGAAGCTCAAAATAGTGGAACACGATTATGTAAGATTGCATACTAGTTTTTGTCAATACTGAATATTAAAAGGAATTTTTAAAAATTAGTCATCTTTTATTCAACCTAATTTTATTTTAAGTGATTTATAGGGTCGCCAAATTCCACAATATCCATTTTAAAGCAGCATGATGGATAAAAAAAACTCAATGAGCTTGATCGAAATCTTAATTCATGTGAACATGCATACTCACATCAAAATCGATTACTGTATACGGGTGCTGTCGCGGGCAAATTGACTTTTAAAAAAAAATGTTACCCACATTAGAAATTCAAACTGCTATATCCCAAGCGTTTTTCAAGGTAAAGACAAAGCAAAAAATACTCCGGAATTCATTATTAAGATAAATAGTTTAGAAAGAACCTTTTTTCAATTTCTATTTTTTTGTTTATACATCATTATACATTTAAAAGATTTTTGATAAATGTAAATGGCCGCCATTTTTAAACAAGATGGCGGATAAATTTGGCGCGTGAACTCGGTCAAGACATTGGTATGAACCATGAACACACAGAGTTATATTGAAATCAGTCTATAAATATGCGTATTAACGCGTGACAAATTTCAGATCGTTCCAAAATGTCAATCTCACTGGAAATTGAAAGTACTAAAACTCAGCCATTTTTCAAGATATAGATGAAACAAAAAATGCTCTGGAATCTTTGTATCAAGGTCAAAACACAAAAGAAAAATCTTTTTCAATTTCTTACTTTTTTGCACCTAATTTTAAAATTTAAAGTAAAAAAAATAATATTCCGCCATTTTGAAACAAGGCGGCGGTTGGAACTGACCAACAAATTCGGTCCAGGCATCAATATGTCCTATCTACGCACCACGTTTCATCCAAGTCAGTGTATAAATACGCGTGTTATCACGTGACGAAAACCAGATCATTTCAAAATGTGAACAACACTAGAAATTAAAAGTACTGTAACTCAGACTTTTTTAAGATACAGACGAAACAAAAAGTGCATTGGAATCTCTGTATCAAAATCAAATGAAAAAAAGAAAAATCTTTTTCAATTTCTCACCTTTTTGTACCTAATTTCAAATTTTAAATTTTTTTTAATTTAAATGGCCGCAATTTTTAAACAAGATGGCGGATGAAACTGATTAACGAACTTAGTCCAGGCCTTATTAAGTAGTATGTACACACCAAAGTACATCCAAATCGATTTATAAATACGAGTGTTATCACGTGACAAAATCAGATCGTTTCAAAATGTCAGCCATAAGAAAAATTGAAAGTACTATAACTCAATCATTTTTTAAGATATAGACAAAGTAAAAAGTGTTCTAGAATCGGTGTTTTAGGATCTAAGACATAAAATAAAAACATTTTTCAACTTTTAATTTTTTTTGCATTAATTTTTAAATTTTAGATTTTTAAATTTTTTTAAATGGCTGCCATTTTGAAACAAGATGGCGGATGATGCTGGACAACGAATTCGGTCGAGATATTTGTATGTACTATGTACATATTAAGTTTCATTCAAATCGGTTCATAAATACGTTAGTTATAGCATGACAAAAATCAGATCGTTTCAAAATGTCAGCCATAAGAAAAATTCAAAGTGCTGTAACTCAATCATTTTTTAAGATATAGACAAAGTAAAAAGTGTTCTGGATATGGTGTTCTAATATCTAACACATAAAATAGAAATATTTTTCAACTTTTAATTTTTTCGCATTTAATTTTAAATTTTAAATTTTTTAAAAAAATTTAAATGGTTACCATTTTGAAACAAGATGGCGGATGATGCTGGACAGCGAACTCGGTCGAGATATTTGTATGTACTATGTACATACCAAGTTTCATTCAAATCGGTTCATAAATTCGTTAGTTATAGCATGACAAAAATCGGATCATTTCAAAATGTCAGCCATAAAAAAAATTTAAAGTGCTATAACTCAGTCATTTTTTAAGATATAGACAAAATAAAAAATGTTCTGGAATTGGTGTTTTAAGATCTAACACATAAAATAAAAATATGTTTCAACTTTTAATTTTTTGTATATAATTTTAAATTTTAATTTTTTTTAAATTTTTTAAATGGCCGCCATTTTGAAACAGAAAGGCGGATGATGCTGGCCAATGAACTCGGTCGAGATATTTGTATGTATTATGCACATACCAAGTTTCATTCAAATTGGTTTATAAATTCGTTAGTTATCGCATGACAAAAATCAGATACATATATTCACATATATATATATATATCTGATTTTTGTCATGCGATAACTAACGTATTTATGAACCGATTTGATTGAAACTTGGTATGTACATAGTACATACAAATATCTCGACCGAGTTCGATTTGAACGGAGGGTGGTTTTGGGGTCTGGGGGTCATGATCGGTGAAAATATACCAAAGTTTTCTGGAAGTGTTTTCCTCCGGACGGCTGCAATAGGTAGCTTTTTACTTTTTGTAATGAAAGCTACCTAAAAGTCCTTCCGGCAATGCCGGGAAGAAGAGGTAGCTTTCATATACTTATTTATTTATTTTAAATTCAGTTATATAAATCAAATATACGAAGCTCAAAATAGTGGAACATGATTATGAAAGATTGAATACTAGTTTTTGTCAATACTGAATATTAATAGAAATTTTTAAAAATGATTCATCTTTTATTCAACCTGGTTTTATTTTAAGCGATTTATAGGGTCGCAAAATTCCATGATATCCATTTTAAAGCAGCATGATAGATAAAAAAAACCCAATGAGCTTGATCGAAATCTTAATTCATGTGAACATGCACACTCACATCGAAATCGATTAATATATACGAGTGCTGTCGCGGGCAAATTTACTTTAAAAAAAATTTCACCCACATTAGAAATTCAAACTGCTATATCACAAGCGTTTTTCAAGGTAAAGACAAAGCAAAAAATATTTCGGAATTCATTATTAAGATAAATAGTTTAGAAAGAACCTTTTTTCAATTTCTAATTTTTTGTTTATACATCATTATACATTTAAAAGATTTTTGATAAATTTAAATGGCCACCCTTTTGAAACAAGATGGCGGATAAAGCTGGCCCGTGAACTCGGTCAAGACATTGGTATGTACCATGAACACACAGAGTTATATTGAAATCAGTCTATAAATATGCGTATTAACGCGTGACAAATTTCAGATCGTTTCAAAATGTCAATCTCACTGGAAATTGAAAGTACTAAAACTCAGCCATTTTTCAAGATATAGATGAAACAAAAAATCCTCTGGAATCTTTGTATCAAGGTCAAAACACAAAAGAAAAATCTTTTTCCATTTCTTACTTTTTTGCACCTAATTTTAAAATTTAAATACAAAAAAATAATATTCCGCCATTTTGAAACAAGACGGCGGTTGGAACTAGCCAACAAATTCGGTCCAGGCATCAATATGTCCTATCTACGCACCAAGTTTCATCCAAATCAGTGTATAAATACGCGTGTTATCACGTGACGAGAACCAGATCATTTCAAAATGTGAGCAACACTAGAAATTAAAAGTACTATAACTCAGACATTTTTTAAGATACAGATGAAACAAAAAGTGCTTTGGAATCTCTGTATCAAAATCAAATGCATAAAAGAAAAATCTTTTTCAATTTCTCACCTTTTTGTACCTAATTTAAAATTTTTTTAAATTTAAATGGCCGCAATTTTTAAACAAGATGGCGGATGAAACTGGTTAACGAAATTAGTCCAGGCCTCACGTGACAAAATCAGATCGTTTCAAAATGTCAGCCATAAGAAAAATTCAAAGTACTATAACTCAATCATTTTTTAAGATATAGACAAAATAAAAAGTGTTCTGGAATTGGTGTTTTAAGATCTAACACATAAAATAAAAATATTTTTCACCTTTTAATTTTTTCGCATTTAATTTTAAATTTTAAATTTTTAAAAAAATTTAAATGGCCGCCATTTTGAAACAAGATGGCGGATGATGCTGGACTAGGTCGAGATATTTGTATGTCCTATGTTCATACCAAGTTTCATTCAAATCGGTTCATAAATTCGTTAGTTACAGCATGACAAAAATCAGATCATTTCAAAATGTCAGCTATAAAAAAAATTCAAAGTGCTATAACTCAGTCATTTTTTAAGATATAGACAAAATAAAAAGTGTTCTGGAATTGCTGTTGTAAGATCTAACACATAAAATAAAAATATTTTTCAACTTTTAATTTTTTTGTATTTAATTTTAAATTTTAATTTTTTTTTAATTGTTTAAAAGGCCGCCATTTTGAAACAAGATGGCGGATGATGCTGGCCAACAAACTCGGTCGAGATGTTTGTATGTACTATGTACATACCAAGTTTCATTCAAATCGGTTTATAAATACGTTAGTTATCGCATGACAAAAATCAGATATATATATATATACATATATATATATATATATATATATATATATATAAATGGTTATATATATATATATATATATATGTCAACATTTGAACGGAGGGTGGTTTTGGGGTCTGGGGGTCATGATCGGTAAAAATCTACCAAAATTTTCTGGAAGTGTTTTCCTCCGGACGGCTGCATAGTACATACAAATGTCTCGACCGAGTTCGTTGGTCAGCATCATCCGCCATTTTGTTTCAAAATGGCGGCCATTTTAAATTTTTTAAAAAATTTAAAATTTAAAATTAAATGCGAAAAAATTAAACGTTGAAAAATATTTTTCTTTAACGTGTTAGAAATTAAAACAAAGATTCTAGAACAATTTTTATTTTGTCTATATCTTAAAAAATGATTGAGTTATAGCACTTTGAATTTTTCTTATGGCTGACATTTTGAAACGATCTAATTTTTGTCACGTGATAACACGCGTATTTATGAACCGATTTAAATGAAACTTGGTATGTACATAGTACATACCAATGTCTCGACCGAGTTCGTTGGCCAGCATCATCCACCATTTTGTTTCAAAATGATAGCCATTTTAAATTTTTAAAAAAATGTAAAATTTAAAATTGAATGCGAAAAAATTAAAAGTTGAAAAATATTTTTCTTTTACGTGTTAGAACTTAAAACAAAGATTCCAGAACACTTTTTGTTTTGTCTATATCTTAAAAAATGATTGAGTTATAGCACTTTGAATTTTTCTTATGGCTGACATTTTGAAACGATCTAATTTTTGTCACGTGATAACACGCGTATTTATGAACCGATTTAAATGAAACTTGGTATGTACATAGTACATACCAATGTCTCGACCGAGTTCGTTGGCCAGCATCATCCACCATTTTGTTTCAAAATGATAGCCATTTTAAATTTTTAAAAAAATTTAAAATTTAAAATTAAATGCGAAAAAATTAAAAGTTGAAAAATATTTTTCTTTTACGTGTT
Organism: Maratus speculifer; assembly: GCA_964019185.1. Lineage (NCBI taxonomy): Eukaryota > Metazoa > Arthropoda > Arachnida > Araneae > Salticidae > Maratus > Maratus speculifer. The sequence goes on along the minus strand of OZ025291.1, from coordinate 212,490,507 downwards.
AGAACTTAAAATAATGATTCCAGAAAACTTTTTATTTTATCTATATCTTAAAAAATGATTGCATTATAGCACTTTGAATTTTGCTTATGGCTGACATTTTGAAACGGTCTGATCTGAACGATCCACAATGTTGCTTTAAAATGGCATACACTTTATGATATCGTGGAATTTGGTGACTCTCTAAATCGCTTAAAATAAAACCAGATTGAATAAAAGATGACTAATTTCTAAAAATTCCTATTAATATTCAGTCTTGACAAAAACTAGTATTCAGTCTTATAAAATCACTAATTTTATAAAATTATTTCCACTAATTTGAGCTTAGTATTTTTGAACGTATATGAAAGCTACCTCTTCCTCCCGGCATTGCCGGAAGGACTTTTTGTAATGAAAGCTACCTAAAAGATCTTTGACAAAGTTAAATGGCCGCCATTTTGAAACAAGATGTCAGATGAAGTTGGCCAATAAGCTCTGTCAAGAAATTGGTATATACTATGTGCACACGGAGTTATATTCAAATCGAATTATAAACATGCGTATTATCGCGTGACAAAATTCATACCACTTCAAAATGTCAACCACACTAAAAATTGAAAGTGCTATAACTCAGCCATTTTTTAAGACATAGATAAAACAAAAAATGCTCTGGAATCTTTGTATCAAGATATACACGCAAAAGAAAAATCTTTTGCAATTTCTTATTTTTTTTACCTAATTTTAAAGTTTAATTTTTTTTAATTTTAATATTCGCCATTTTGAAACAAGATGGCGGATGGCTTCTTTATCCCAAAAAACCCTATTTTTTCGCCTCTTGATCCCATTTTTAATTTTATCAAAATTCCGTCGCACGTAAACTTTTGGCCCATTTTTTAGAAGTAATATAAACTTTAAACTGATTCGATATCTATTTCAATTAAAAAGTTATGCGTGTTTTTCGCTTTTCACAAAACCCCTCTTTATTTCTACCTCCTTTGTCCGATTTTATCCATTAACAAACTTGACCGAGATTTTGTGCCCCTTGATTTTATGCATCAGTTTGGAAGGGGCCCCACCAGTGGCCGAGAGATTCAGATCTCTCAACTGGTAGACGGCAGGTGATGGGTTCGAACCCAATCGCGGCTGTCGGCCTAACCGTTCGGAGTTTTCGTGGTTTTTTTCGAACCTTGCGTAAATACGGGTTAGGTTCCCTTAGAAAGACCCCCACGAAGGGGGGAGCCCCTGGTCCTATATCCAATTAGTGTAGATAATCGGACGACAAAAATAAACCAAACCAAACCAGTTCGGAAAGGATCTGAGCAGATAGATATAAACTTTTTAACTGATGGTAGATTTGGGGACTAGGGATCGATCGGTGTAGCTCTGCAAACATTTTTCAGAAATTTCAACATAAGAACGACCGCAATAGGTATTATTTCATACGAAATCTACCTAAAAGCGCAACACAGAAAACACACCAATGATGCCGCGGTGCAGTATATCCGAGTTTTTGGAATCAAAATTCTAAAAACATTGAGAAGATACAAATGAAAAAGAATTTAACTAAGCAAAACTTATATCCATTAAATATCTTTAGAAGTTTTAGCTTCACATTTCGAAAAGTAGTAAAGTTTGATTTCTCAGGTATCACTAAGAATGTTATACAGTTGAAAATTTATAATTTCTATTTATAATTCTGTAGCCACATCATGATATTCCAATGTATTAGATACAAATAAGCCAAATATGAAAGCTATTGATAAAGATGGTTGTAACGTTGGAAACTTTGAACTTGTGCTGTTTAATGGTAATATCTATCATAAAAGCATTACTTTGAAATCAAAGAAGGGTTATTGACAGCATAGAAAAGAGATTAAAGTGTTGTTGCACACAGATCATGGACTCGATCATGTTTGAATAGAATGATATTGTTTCAAAAATTAGGTCAATTAAACTTCTGTCTAACACAGCGCTCCTCAAACTTTAATCTTTCAGGTACCCATTACTTAGACTTTTCATTTCGGCCAAAGATGATCGTCTACTTGAGATTTTTTACATTTTGTTAAATATCTAGAAAAATACATGAGTCATTATCTTGAAACTCTAAAAGCGTAAATGTATTAGTAAAAGTCATAAATTTCCGTGAAGTTTTTCCCCCAAAACTCCAAAGGAGACCGTCAACAAATTAAAAAAAGAATGAATATATTTAGGATAACCCTGTCAAAACTAATGTAGCAAAAGCGTTCAAACTGTAGATTACGACTAAATGGCTTATTGTAACAAACTGTGTTCATTTTTATGTCAATGACATGTATACTTGTAGAGAAATTAAGGTTTTTATAAGAACAGGCCCAAATATTTCGAAGATTTCTGCTTATAATTTGCACAGTTCTTAATTTAAAATAATATTGTTTTCTGAAAATATGACACATAATATTGCACACAATAACGTGTTATCAGAATTAAAAAATAATAAAAATTATATGAAAAGTGAATAGGTTTACAAAATAATTTTTCACTGCGCATGCGTCAATGATATCAAAATTTCATTTGCAAACTATGTTAGATAAATGTATAGAGCAACTTTTGTGAAAGTCTCAAAATCATAACTTGAAAATTCTGAAAATAATCGCGAATAGAATAAGTTGAAAATACGTTATTCCCAAAATGAAGCAAAAAGAAGAGGGATTGTATCCATATATTCATTGATTAGTGTCAATATAGAATACACAATATGAGACATACTACTACATTTGGATAAAATCCCACATTTTTTTTGCTTCATTATGTGAACAACGGATTTTGTGCTTATTCTATCGACGATTACTTTCAGAATTTTGAAGCTATGATTTTGAGACTTTCACAAAAGTTGCTCTATATATTTACCTAACATAATAGGCAAATAAAGTTTTGATATAGTGGATGCATGCGCAGTGAAAACTTATTTACTAAACCTACTCATTTTTCTTACAATTTTTATTATTTTTAAATTCTAATAGCAGGGTACTGTGTGTAATATTATGTGTCATATTTTCAGAAACGAATATTATTTTATATTAAGAATTTTGCAAATTATAAGCAAAAATCTTGGTAAAATTTGGGACTGTTTTTAAAAAAATATTAATTTCTCTACGAGTATATATGCCACAGACATAAAAACACAGTTTATTACAATAAACTACTTAATCATAATCTACAATTTGAACGCTTTTCCTACATTAGTTTTGACAGGGTTATCCAAAAGATATTCATTCTTTTTTAATTTTTTGACGGTCCCCTTTGGAGTTCTGGGAAAAAATCTTCACGGAAATTTATGGCTTTTACTATTATATTTACACTTTTAGAATTTCAAGATAATTCCTCATGTATTTTTCTATATATTTAACAAAATGTCTAAAATCGCAAGTGGACGGTCATCTTTGATCAGGTAGTGTACCCGCATTTTTTTGCATATTATATCAGATAGGAGATGCTTAGAAAACTGTACATTTTGAAAACATACATTCTAAATGGCATGAACATATAATATTCTTCAATAATCAGTACCGTCAACTGGGATAACTTTGACTCAAAAGAGCAAAACATTAAGTCTGTTGCCTTTCTACATCGCTTGAGTTATTGTCAAAGTTTTGTCCTAAAAATATAGGTGAAAGCATTAGCTTGAGGCTGACATCTCATTGTATGTAATTCCTCAAGTTTCCAAAGTAGCAGTACAAGTTAAACAAAAACGTGTGAAGACGTAAGAATTTAGCTCTTGCAACTTTTGTCTGCCAAGTTGTAAATTATTTCCTGAGGAGCTTGGTAAGTACGTGTTGCCAAAATTAGAATTATGCGTTGTATTTCCGGAGATAAAATGAAAGTTGTTTTTCTAAGTGGGGCAATTTCGGACCAACATTTAGGGTCATGTTGATCTATTGTCATTTAATTCTTTGAAAGGAATCTTTTTCTTATTATGTTCAGTTGAATCGTCCTTGTTTTTGAGGTAAAGTTTTAGTTTATTTTTGTATAATTATGACAATAGACATTTGTGCTTATACAAACAATAATTTAGTGGAAAATTCATCCAATGAATTGATTCCAACTGAGCCAAATTAGATTACTATTGATAAAGATGGCTGTAACGTTGGAAATTTTGAACTTGTGCTATTTAATGGCAATACCTATCCTGAAAGCATTACTTTGAAATAAAAGTAGGATTGCTGACAGCATGGAAAAGAAGTTAAAGTATTGGTGTTGCCCACAGCGACCGGACTCGATGATGAATGAATAGAACGATATTGTTTCAAAAACTAGGCCAATTAAAAGTCTATCTAACACAGCCCTTCTCAATCTTTTTTCTTTCACATACCTCTTAGATTTTTCATTTCGGAATACCCGCATTTCTCATAAACACGCCTGCCTACTCCCCCACCCCTCCGCTCAACTAAATAACGCAAACATGTTTTTTTTATTATTAGTATTATTCTTATTTTAACTCTACAATAAGCCAATATAAATTGCATTGTCATTTCTAATATTTCTGTGACTTTTCTACCTATTTTTGTGATTTCCGTTATTTTCATGTACCCTAAACAGGCCTGCCATGTACCCCTTGGGGTACGCATACCTCTGGTTGAGAACCGTTTGTCTAACAGAAATCAGTATTCCGTATTAGACCTGGGCAATACACGTTAAATCATATTAGGAAGCTTTGTAATATTTTTTTATTAAAATATATGCCAATTTACCAGCTTTATATGTATTCCACGTTTATCCTCTCTCTTCCGTTTTTTTCGATACGGTAACTAGTCCACATTATGTTATATGACATTCAATTTAACACATGAACCAATGTTACCCCAATTCAAGGCAACAATGACCCAAAACTATCAAAACGCCTCTTTGGTTAAAAAAAAGTAAAAAAGGAAAAAAAAATAGTCGACAAATTTATGATAATGATGTGGTTCCATATGCTTTTATTACAACAAAAAATAACATAGCATTCATTTTTTAAATAACATAAGACAATGGAGATGCTGAACATGCCATGAAATAGAGAAATGGTTTCATAACGTTCTGTTGTATATTTATGAGTGCTTAATTCCACACTTCTAACCTCTGGTATTAGTATACTAATAAATGTGAGATCTTTCGATTTTAAAATGAAGTAAGTAGGAGAATATACAAAAGTGCATTTATACATTTTTCTTTAGATTATAAAATTTCGCTTATACGTTTAAATTTATAAAATTTGTGTGTTAGTTTCTTCTTAGTAATGTTTGTGGTAAAGAAATTGCGAAACTATTACAAAAGTATTTTATAGTTCGGCTAATAATAAAATATAATGTTTACTAAACTTCAAAAGTTTTTTGAATACATAAATGATATTTTCCTCAATAAAATGCTTTTCAGTATTAATAGACAATCTAAAAAGACTAAATATTAAATGACTAATATGTAAGAACAAGAAACCGAAATTCTAAATGGCTTAATACGTCTAATGTAAATAATGGTTTTAATGGCTTTCATATAATGAATGTTCATTTTAAGAATTTTATTGTTTAGTTTCAATTTCCCGTTTTTCACATAATCCTTTTCAATAAATAATGCATTGTTTAAAAACAATTTTTACTTATTGAATTCTTTAGAGTAGTGTTATGATGCAATTACAAGTCAGTAATATAAAGCATCTTATTGCCTTTCAACTTAAAATTCTGCATTAATTTAAGAAGACTGAAAAAAACATATGAAAAAAAAAGTTGTTCATTTCTATGCATTGATTAAAGACGAATAAAAATATATTACTTCTAGTCGTTTACGACATAAAGAGATTTGGATTTTTTTTTTAATTAGTGAAATTTATAAAAAATCTTGTAATTTCGAAAGATTTTAATTAGTTTTTATAATGAACGTTTTAATTTATACATGCTTTTATTTATATGTGCTTTGTGTTAAATAAAAGCATTTTATGCTAATTCATAGTTTGGCTTCTGAAAGTGTAATCAATTCCATTTTAAGTCACGCATTTCAATAAAGTCCACACTTATTATCTCATTAAAAAATTAAAGATTCTTTATTGAATTTGATTAAAAATTCTTAATTGCTTTTAATTAATGAAATGAACTTCCTTTACACATGAATATTTTCTTATTATAAATCTTCGTTGACCTATTTTATTATTAACAAAACACAATATTTGTAATAAAAAAAGCATGTTTTATAAATATCTCAAAAATATAAAGCAGAATAAAATTAAAAAAAATATGTTAGTATTTTATAGTTTCTTTTCTGAAGCTGAGTACATAAATCAATTAAAGTAAATGCACCTATAATGGGCTACGCATCTTTAACAAGCAACTAATTTTTAAAGTTATGCAATGTTGAAAAACGGCGGAAAGAAATCTGATTGACTAATATCCTTAAATTTAACTTTTCATAATCTGTTTGGAGTAATTATTTTTTATGCTGATATACTTGTTTATTTTTTATTTTGTCTTCAAAAACAGATTTTTGGGCAGATTGTAAGATTTTTCATTAAAATAAAAATTTTAATTTAAAACATTGTTTCTTTAATATTTTATTTTATTTTATTAAGCAACTGTTAATATAGGGAAGATAAGGGAGGTATGATACACTTTTTTAAAAAACCTTAGGAAGCTTTTTTTAAACAAGTTTTTCGTGTTTTCCTATAAAAGGATCTTTTATTTATTTATTGAAAATATAATGAATTTAAAAAATAATCATTCAAAAAATATATTCAAATTATTTTGAATGGTTACTATTGTATCAAAACTCCCCATTACTACGGTGGATTAATACACTTACAAGGGAGATTTGATACATTGTTATGTATTTTTTTCTTTTTTAATGCAGGCACTTCAATTTATGTGTCATACAGTTTTTTATAGTGAATTGTGAAATACTTGAGTAAAATAAAAAAAAAAATGATACTGCCATACTTTTGTTTAAGAAATGTTTATGCCAAAAGAAAATTAAACAATCCTATTAACACACTTCTTAAAAAATAATGAAAAAAATATCCTTTATTATAATATTTCTTTATTTTTTAAGTTATAGCAAAAAATTTTAATGAATTATCTAACCCCCCCCCCCCCCCCTCCAAAAAAAAAAAAAAAATCATTTTATAATCCTTTGCTTAAACATGTCACTCAAAAACTAGATATATAAACATATTAAATAAAAATTGATTTTTTTTCTTTATCGTGAATTTAACCGGTGACATAACTAATGATTAAAATTACAAGTGAATAACAGAATTAAAAACATGTCAAGAGACATTTTTTCTTTGCGTTCACATGTGCCCCTCATGTGTTCATAACCATCCCATTGGTGGGCACATGTGAATTTTTTTTTAATTCATAAAATTATCAAAACATGTAAGAAGAACTATAAAGATCATTAAAAAATTACCATGTGTGAAAGGTAGTTCTATTTAGTTGTAGTTTAGTTTGAGTAGTTTTTGTTTACAGGAATTAACCCAGCTATAGAAAAGCTATATATTGATGTGAACTGCTCAGTCTCCCCTACATATATATCATTAGTTATTGTTTCAAAAGTAATTTTTTTATTTTTCACATTAATATTTGAAATATATTAATTTCATTTTATTATGATGATTTTAGTTTCTTTTAAGATGTAAATGTGTATATCAGTTATGCTATCATTTATATTGCTTATTTCATACATGTTCGAGATTTTTGATGTCACATACAGACATTACATAAGGTAATAAAAAAAAATTATCTTTTTCTTATACAAAAAAATTGTGTTTCACTTTTTCTTAATCTTAAAACTCATTGCTTCCATCACCGGTAGATGGCGGTATGTGTAAATTTAATCTCCATTTTATGTGTCTGTAGTCAAATACAGACATTAAAATTATAAAAAATTTGCCAATTTTCTTTTTCTTTTCCCCTTTTTTTTATTCATAAATATCATACAGAAAAATGCATAAATTTTTTATACTATTTCTGCATAAACAATATCTCAAAAAAAGTTATATGCATTTTTTATGTACGCAAAAGAGGGGTCATAAAGAAAATGAAAATAAAACATGAAAACTTATGCTAAAAATTGTAGAAAATAAAAAATAATTTTTCATTTTATTTTTGTTCTCGCAAGACATATTAATAAACAAAAGTAAGTGATTAATTATGCAGCATGCTTTCCTGTCAAAACTGTTAAAACTAAGTTTTAGAATATTTTTTAAGCGGCAAATGTTTGTCTTAACCCTTTCCGGCACGGGCATATTTTTTTAGTAAATTGAGAGATTATCGACTGACGCCGGAGTACACAAACGACTTTATTAGAAATTACGAATTCATTATTTAAAGCTTTCATTGTAAAGCAAAATTTTATTAAAATATTATTGGTGCCGTTTGCAAGTTTAGAATTAAAATTAAGTGTGCCCGAAAGGGTTGTTAAGCATCATATCATTTCACAGATACGTTTTTCATTTGCTATGTAACCTCGTTAAATGCTCTAACTGCGCTCTAATTACATACGTATACAGACTAATACAGTAAAACCTCCATAACGGACACTCCCGAATAGCGGACACCTCTGTTTAACGGACAGTTTTCCAATCCCCACTCCCAAAACTTAAATTTTTGTATGTTTAACCTCTGAATAATGGACATTCCGAATAGCGGACACTTTATTCGGCGATAAAGGATGAAAAAGTATTTATTAAACAGAAAAAAAAATTAAAAAAAGTAAAAAAGCCCCTGAATTTATCAGGACAACGTGTCACAAATTCTGTGATCACAGTTATATGTAGATATAAAGAGCTGGGGAAAATTCCCCCCTCCCAACGTTCAGTGCTAAATTCAGGGGGTTGCCCGGGAGAAATAATCTCCCAGACTATTGAAATATCATCCAAGAATATTTTGATATTTTATGTTTTTAAAGATCAAAAAGTGCAATCCCTCCCTCCTTGCCCGGATCTCAACAATGTCCAATAACATCACACAGAAAAACAAATTACATGTAATCGGAAGCAAAAATAAACTTTTGTAACAGATTTTTTTCACAATAATATATTAAGCAGTGGATAAAAGTGTGCACAATTTTATTTCAATTTTATTGCTTAAAAAATAATTATAATTTCTGATTAATTATCTAATAGAGGTTTAAGACATATAAAAGTAAATTAATGAAACATCAAGCATTTCTTAGCGGTTTTTGAATCTCTGAGATTTTCCCAATAGCGGACACCTTTAAATAGCGGACAATTTCTGTGTTCCCAGGGTGTCAGTTATTTAGAGGTTTTACTGTATTACGTTTTTGAACAGTGTGAAAAAAAACTAAAAAAAAATGTTGTGATATATGTTATTTAGCAGAGAAGTAATAGAATTCCCTGAATAGAATTCTGAGACACCCACAAATATGTACGTGCATAATTTTGTATGCAGTTTTTATAAGCTCATATACTTATGTAAAAAAAAAAGTATTTAATAATTGTACCAGTGTTGAATTAAGGAGTGTAATTATATAAGTGTTGAATTCAGTGTTACAGGAAGACATATTCCTTCGCGGAAAAATAAGATGACCCTCTCCCCCTCCCGAAGAGTTGAAATTTTGTACTTTCAATGATCAAAAGAGCAATCCCACCCGTAACTCTATAATATCCCCCCCCCCTGCGAAGCCACAGAAATCTCTCCCGGAGAAAAGTGTCTGAATTTAACACTTGATATGGATGGATAATATCCTGATACTTATAGCTATCTTCATTGTAATAAGAAAAAGTGAAAAAAATATTTCTCATCGTCTATAGATATCTGTATCATAAAGAACAAACGTATCCATGTGTAACACTGACTTCATTTTGAAATTGACTACAAAAGACAATTGAATTTCGTTTTTAATGCCACATTTTAAATTTCTGAATATTGCACATTTTAAATTATTATTCATCAAGCACACATTTTTTTTTCAAATGCTATTTGATTAAAACTATAATGAAATGTGTTTGAAAACACAGTCGCGATTTATTCATTTAAGTATGACATATTTTTTAAATCACTCTATTGCGTCACTGGACATTGCATTATACAAATATATCATCAAAAGTTGTTATCTAGGCTTTAAAAGCCGGTGGTGCTTAGAATACGCCGCTTCTGTTATTCTGCAGTCCAAACCGTTCAGTTTTTAATGGATCTCTCGGATTTCTCGGCCAATTACCGACGATTTTTTTTTTTTTTTTTTTCGAAAATCATTATCAACAAAGTTTTTATACTTCTTCTGCGATAGTAACTCCTGCACTCCTCAACTTCTTTGCCGGATACGCGCATATCGAATATAATTTGTAACGGGAAAATGCACTTTTCCAAAAAAAAAAAAAAAAAAAAAAAAATGAGCTAGGGTAATCGCAATAGTTTTTCTGCAAGGTTTAAATTAGCATCTATTACCTCTAATGTTATTCATGATTTTAGTTTCTGTAGTTTCGTAAATAGATGGGGGAAGACATATTTTTGCACTATTTTTTCGACGATATCTTTGAATATAGTGTACCAAAAATAAATGCGCGTTATGAAAGCTTTCACTTGATACCCCATACAAAAAAAAAATCCCTTTCGGCATGGCCTATAGGCGGAGGTAGATTTCGAAAAGTTTTCATCTCAACAATAATAAAAAAAAATGATTAGAGATAAACCCAGTTTAACTACTTTATACAGCCGCTTTTAAAAACTTTTTACTTTCATTTTTTGTAAGGACTGGTTTTATCAAAATCATCTTAAACGAAATTCTACTCAAATGCCCATTTTGGCAACATATTTTGAATTATATTCTTACTTTATTTAAAAAATTGACCAATATGCTCATTATATAGTTCCTAAATAACAAAAAACGGTTAATTAAATTCGTTAGACAGCAAAATTGAATTTAAAAATGAGTCATAAAATAATCAATTTATTATTTTAATACATCCACAATTCTTTAATCAAGATCGCTTTGAGAAATTTTGTGCGAAGTGCCCACTTTGATAGATTTTTTTAAATATATATTTAGCCTTTATCAAAAATCTGACGGCACATTACACAGTTCCTAAATAACAAATAACTGTCAATTGAATGCGTTTGAGAGCAAAATTGAATTTAAAAATGAGTCATAAAATAAACAATTTGTTACTTGAATACAACCTCGATTCTTTTATCATGATCGCTTTGGGAAATTTTTTTGCGAAGTGCTTACTTTGACAGCTTTTAAAAAATATATATTCACCCTTTATCAAAAAATCGACGAATGCGCACATTATATAGTTCCTAAGTAACAAAAAACTGTTAATTGAATGCGTTTCAGAGCAAAATTGGATTTAAAAATGAGTCATAAAATAACCAATTTGTTATTTGAATACCCACAGTTCATTAATCATGATCGCTTTGGGAAATTTTGTGCGAAGTGCCCTTTTTGGCAGCGTTTTTTGAAATATATTCTGCCTTTATCAAAAAACTGGCCACTCCGTCACATTATATAGTTGCTAAATAAGAAAACCTGTAAATTGGATGCGTTTGAGAACAAAAAAAGATTTAAAAATGATTCGGTAAAAACGCAATTTCTTAAATTTCCTCAAATTTCAATCACGATAACTTCGTGAAATTCTGTTGAAAATACCCTTTTTGGCAGCCTTTTAAAAATATATTCTGCCTTTATCAAAAAACTGGCCAATACGTCAAGTTATATAGTTCCTAAATAATAGGACCTGTAAATTGGATGGGTTTGAGAGCAAAAATGAATTTAAAAATGACTCAAAAAACGCAATTTGTTATACTTAATAAATTTTTTTATGACGATAACTTCGGGAAATCTGTTCAAAATACCTTTTTTGGCAGCTTTTAAAAAAATATATTCTGCCTTTATCAAAAAATTGGCCAATACGTCGCATTATATAGTTCCTAAATAAGAGGATCTGTCATTTGGATGCGTTTAAATCAAAAATGAATTTTAAAATGAGTCAGAATATAAGCAGTTTGGATTTGAGGTTTTTTCTCCAACTCCTATTTTTGTTTAATTTATTTTTGCTATAAGAATTGGTTCTATGAAAAACTTGTCGATATAAAAGTTGTAGATATTATTGTGAAGATGTAAAATAAATTTAATTAGATTTGATTGCTTAAGAATTGAGTGAGTTATGGGTTTTTTTCTTTTTCCTCCCCCCTTTTTCTTTTCGTTTTAATTTTTTTTCATCGGTAAAAATTGGTCCTATCAAAAACTTGTAAATACAAAAGTTTTAGATAATATTAAGTACATTTATATAAAATTTAGTTGGACTTGATATCTTGAGAATTGACGAAGTTATGAATTTTTTTCTTCAAAAAACCATGTTTTTTTCGCCCCTTGAGCCCATTTTTAACTTTATCAAAAATCTGTCATGCATAAAATTTTTGCCCATTTTTTAGAAGTAATATAAATTTTAAACTGGTTCGATATCTATTTTAATTAAGAAGTTATCGCGTTTTTTCGGTTTTCACAAAAACCCTCCCTATTTCCACCCCCTTGGTCCGATTGTGCCCATTAACGAACTCGAACGAGATTTTAAGCTCCTTGATTTTATGTAAAAGTTTGAAGAAGATCTGAGCATAATTATGGAAGTTATCGTGTCTAGAAGAAAGTGATATACACCGATAGATAGATAGATAGATAGATAGATAGATAGATAAATTTTTTTACTGATGGTAGTTTTGGGGTCTAGGAGTCATGATTCGTGTAGATCCGCAAAAATTTTTCAGAAATTCCAACATGGGAGAGAATGCAATAGGTAGTATTTCATACGAAATCTACCTAAAAGATTTTTTTTTTCAAATTTCTTAATAAGCCCCTCTATATTTTCTCTAAATATATTTGTCAAGTTTAATAATCTTTAACTATGTGGCTGAATAATCTTTACTACTTCTCCCAATTTGGACTTTCCCTGTTCTACAGTTTTCGAGTAAAATAACATTGACAGACGGACAGACAGACATTGAGTGATCTTAGAATTGTCCCGTTTTTACTTTGTATAAAACATTAAAAATGAATTTTTATGCTGTCAATGTGGGGGGGGGGGGATCTAATTTTGGAAAAAAATATATTTTGTATAATTTGTAGAAATGTTTTACTTTTTTCTATCTCATGCATGTTAATAATTTAAAAGTCGCTAACACAGTGCCGAAATTAAATGACAGTCCATGCTCACCATAAGGATTCTAAAGGCATGGAATTCCGTGCATTAGTTCTTGAAATAGGAATATTACAGATATCGGGGGAAAAGCAACACAAAAGTGTCACTTCTTGAGCGATTTATAAAAAAACAAAAGCAGCAATAATATTTATCAAGCTATACCTGAATCTGAATTTGATGAAAAAATTCGTGCAATAATTCTTGAGATAGAGCTATTTCAGGAATATGAAAACTCGATATAGCAGAGACTCCTGGTCGATTGACACCAAATCATAAACATAACTAGTTCATATCACGGATTCACAGAATCCGAAGTTTGATGAAAATCCGTCCTTAAATTTTTGAGATCGAGCTATTGTAGTAATCGTGAAAAATGCACCATATCTGGTACATTGTACCTACCTTGTATGTGTAGCTACCTTGCTTTAGGTGCATAATGCACCTAAAGCACCATATCTGGTGCATATTTCTCGAGCAGTTTACTCCAGAATGTAAAAAATATCAATTCATGTCAAAGACTAGCTAAATCAGAAGTTTGGTGAAAATCTATGCATTAGTTCTCAAGATAGGGTTGTTGCAGCTATCGTGAAAAAGGCAAGATAGTAGTGCCACCTTTCGAGCAATTTACACCAAAATATAAACAGCATCTATTCACGTGAAGGACTGACAGAATCTGAAGTTTTGTGAAAATCAATGCAGTAGTTCTTGACTCTTGAGATAGAGCTGTTGCAAAAATCGTGAAAAGGGCAGCATTGCAGTGCCATCTGTTATGCGATTTACACTGAAAATTAATAAGCTTCAATTTATATCAGAGACTACATGAATATATATTTTTATTAAATTCTGTGCATTAGTTCTTGAGATAGGGCACCTAAAATATTTATGTCACATGCTGACAGACAGACTCACTGACAGACATTGTTTTTTAAAATTTCAGAGCCCTCAAACGTGTAAATCAGTTAAAAACCGGAATTCAAAAATTTTCACGAATCCAATATTTTCTTCTTGTAAATATAGAAGAAAGTAAAAATATTTGACCTCATGGAAAAAATTAAAAGGTTAAAATGAATATGCACTAGCCATACTGTAAGAAGACAAGTTAATACATGGAGTATAAATAACTTAAACTGATATACCAAAGATTTAAATTGACCAGGAAGTTAACTTCAGGTAGAACGAGGAGCGACGAAATCGGAAAAGTAGCTGATATAATTTTAATTATGTAAAGGGGAATGAGAAAATCCGATGCAGACTTACATCCAGCATTGGAAGGAAAATAGTTCATAATGGCGATGATATATGAGGAGCCAGTGTTCTCTCTGACATTTGACCAACATTAGTAATTTGGCTAATTAAAATTAAAAAACATTCGCCAAATGAAAAAAGTATTCGCAAAATATATTCGACGTGTATCACAAAAAGAAAAAAAAATTATATATATATATTTAATCCTTTAATGTAGCCTCCTTTTTTCAATATATTCTAAAATAACCTAAATTTTTAAATCAGCGACAAAAATTGTTATTAATCTAATTTCAACTATCCGCTACAAATATATTAAAAATATGTATATATTAAAAATACGTATGTGTGCATATGTATGAAAGACGAAAAAGAAAAGAAAGAAAAAGCAAAAATTGAGTACTAGCCATTTGGCGAATCTAATCGCTTGTTTACTCGCCAAATGAAAAATTTAGTCGCAATTTGGCGCAAAGGCGAGCGACAGCGAGAACACTGTGAGGAGCCCAGAAGCCAAGGGGTATAAGTGACAAAATTGAAAAAAAAATGAGTTAAGTGCACAGGCTATCTGGAAATATGTCTATTTATTTGTAGGTAAAGAGTTAAGAGTGATTTTTTCATTATGTACTGAGTTATAGGGGTCAGTCACTTAAGAGCCTGCATCAGTCAAACCGAAACTCAAAATCCTATCACAAACCTATGCGTGTTGCCACCAGGAAGGCGTATCCCGAACCCAAAGATTGACAATTTAAAAGACCAATAATATTTTCCAAGCTTGTAATTAATAAGAAAATGGTCATCTCACGCCACCCTTTACCTCCAGGCGATAAAAAGGGGATAAGATACCCCAGGAAGAAAAAAGTCATTAGCAAATGCTAAAAACTCTCGCACCTTTTCAATACTGATAGCCCGAGGAGGGATATCTGCATTTGGATAGTTTCTTCGAGATCATTTCTGACCAAAACAGTCGGATCCGTTTTAAAACAAGTCGATATTGACCTTTTTTGTTAGATAGTTTCAAGTGAAATTTATATGCAATTTTAAAAGACAACATACAGATCGTGATTATTATGTCAGAGATTGCACATTAAACATTTTCCAAAGAATCTCCTCTACATTTTAATATTTTTAAATGATTTTTTTAGCATTGAATAGCTGAGATCATTGAACTGTACAAAGACCGTTTTATATTTTTTCGATTTTGTTACGAGTATTTTATAGTGGCTTACATCAATAGAGCGAAATCCCAAGATAGGAATTTTTAAGATATCTCGTTTGTATTTTAATATTTTTAAATGATTTCTTTAGCATTGAACAGCTGATATTTTTCGGTATAAAGACCGTTTTGTACTTTTTTTATTTTGTTTACAGGTGTTTTAAAGAGGCTACTTCAGTCAAGTGAAATCCAATGGAAGAAATTTATAAAAATATCTCTTCTACATTTTTATATTTTTAAATTATTTTTTGGCATTCGATATCTCAGATATTTCGGTACAAACACCGTTTTGTACTTTTTCGACTTTGTTTATTTAAAAAGCTATTTCAGTCAAGTGAAATCCCATTGTAGAAATTTATAAAAATATCTCTTCTACATTTTAATATTTTTAAATGATTTTTTTGTCATTGGATAGCTGAGATCTTTCGGTACAAAGACCGTTTTGTACATTTTCGACTTTGTTTAAGGGAATTTTAAAAAAGCTACTTCAGTCAAATGAAATCCAATGGAAGAAATTTATAAAAATATCTCTTCTACATTTTAATATTTTTAAATGAATTTTTGTCATTGGATAGCTGAGATCTTTCGGTACAAAGATCGTTTTGTACTTTTTCGACTTTGTTTAGGGAAATTTTAGAAAATCTACTTCAGTCAAGTGAAATCCAGTGGTAGGAATATATAAAAATATCTCTTCTACATTTTAATATTTTTAAATTATTTTTTGTCATTCGATATCTCAGATCTTTCGGTACAAACACCGTTTTGTACTTTTTCGACTTTGTTTAGGGGAATTTTAAAAAAGCTATTTCAGTCAAGTGAAATCCAATGGTAGAAATTTATAAAAATATTTCTTCTACATTTTAATATTTTTAAATGATTTTTTTGTCATTGGATAGCATAGATCTTTCTCTACAAAGACCGTTTTGTACATTTTCGACTTTGTTTAGGGGAATTTTAAAAAAGCTACTTCAGTCAAGTGAAATCCAATGGTAGGAATTTATAAAAATAAGTCTTCTACATTTTAATATTTTTAAATTATTTTTATGTCATGGGATGGCTGAGATCTTTCTATACAAAGACCGTTTTTTACATTTTCGACTTTCTCTAGGGGAATTTTAAAAAAGCTACTTCAGTCAAGTGAAATCCAATGCTAGAAATTTCTAAAAGTATCTCTTCTACATTTTAATATTTGTAAATCATTATTTGGCATTCGATATCTCAGATCTTTTGGTAAAAAGACAGTTTTGTACTTTTTTGATTTTGTTTACAGTTGTTTTAAAGAGGATACTTCAGTCAAATGAAATCCAATGGTAGAAATTTATAAAAATATCTCTTCTACATTTTAATATTTTTAAATGAATTTTGTCATTGGATAGCTGAAATCTTTCGGTACAAAAAACCTTTTTTTTTTTTTTTTTTGTTTTTTTTGTTTTTGTTTACAGCTATTTTAAAGAGGCTACTTCAGTCAAGCGAAATCCTATAATAAAATTTTATAAATATGTCTTTTCGACATTTAAAGATTTTTAAATGATTTTTTTGTCATGGGATAGCTGAGATCTTTAGGTACAAATACCGTTTTGTATTTTTTTTTATTTTGTTTACAGGTGTTTTAAAGAGGCTACTTCAGTCAGTAAGTGAAATCCAATGGCAGAAATTTATAAAAATATCTCTTCTACATTTTAATATTTTTAATTGATTTTTTTTTCTGTCATTGGATAGCTTAGATCTTTCTGTACAAATAACGTTTTTTTACATTTTCGACTTTGTTTAGGGGAATTTTAAAAAAGCTACTTCAGTCAAGTGAAATCCAATGGAAGAAATTTATAAAAATATCTTTTCTACATTTTAATATTTTTAAATGTTTTTTTTTTTTTTTTTTTTTTTTTTTTTTTTTTTTTTTTTTTTTTTTTTTGTCATTGGATAGCTTAGATCTTTCGGTACAAAGACCGTTTTGTACTTTTTCGACTTTGTTTAGGGGAATTTTTAAAAAGCTTACTTCAGTCAAATGAAATCCAATTGTGGAAATTTATAAAAATATCTCGTCTACATTTTAATATTTTTAAATGATTCTGTTGTTATGGGATAGCTAAGATCTTTCGGTACAAAGACCGTTTTGTACTTTTTCGACTTTGTTTACAGGTGTTTTAAAGAGGCTACTTCAGTCAAGTGAAATCCATTGGTAGAAATTTATAAAAATATCTCTTCTACATTTTAATATTTTTAAATGATTTTTTTGTCATGGGATAGCTGAGATCTTTCGGTCCAAATACCGTTTTGTACTTTTTTAAATTTGTTTACATGTGTTTTAAAAAAGATACTTCAGTGAAGTGAAATCCAATGGTAGAAATTTATAAAAATATCTCTTTTACATTTTAATATTTGTAAATCATTATTTGGCATTCGATATCTCAGATCTTTTGGTACAAAGACAGTTTTGTACTTTTTTGATTTTGTTTACAGTTGTTTTAAAGAGGCTACTTCAGTCAAATGAAATCCAATGGTAGAAATTTATAAAAATATCTCTTCTACATTTTAATATTTTTAAATGAATTTTGTCATTAGATAGCTAAGATCTTTCGGTACAAAGACCGTTTTGTACTTTTTTGATTTTGTTTACAGGTGTTTTAGTGAGGCTACTTCTGTCAAGTGAAATCCAATGGTAGAAATTTATAAAAATATCTCTTCTACATTTGAATATTTTTAAATTATTTTTTGGCATTCGATATCTCAGATCTTTCGGTATAAAGACCGTTTTGTACTTTTTCGACTTTGTTTACAGGTGTTTTAAAGAGGCTACTTCAGTCAAGTGAAATCCATTGGTAGAAATTTATAAAAATATCTCTTCTACTTTTTAATATTTTTAAATGATTTTTTTGTCATTGGATAGCTGAGATTTTTCGGTGTTAAGACCGTTTTGTACTTTTTTGGTTTTGTTTACAGGTGTTCAAAGAGGCTACTTCAGTCAAGCGAAGTCCTTTAGTAGAAATTTATAAATATATCTTTTCTATATTTAAATATTTTTAAATGTTTTTTTGGCATTGGATATCTGAGATCTTTCGGTACAAAGACCGTTTTATATTTTTTTGATTTTGTTATGGGAGTTTTAAAGGGGCTTACTTCAATCAAGCGAAATCCTATGAAGTTTTGAAGTTCATATATATTTTTCTCTTCTACATTTTAATATATTTAAATGATTTTTTTAGCATTGAATGTTAGAAATTTATAAAGATATCTCGTCTACAAGTAAATATAAACTGATGATTACCTCAATCAAGGAAAATCCCATGGTAGAAATTTATAAAGATATCTTTAAGATCATTTAAAAGTCATTTGTAAAGATCATTTTAATATTTGTAATTTTTTTCCATCATATAACTGATATCTTTCTTTACAAAGAACGTTTTATATCTTTTCGATTTTTTTACGGGTATTTTAAAGTGACTTACTTCAATAGATCTAAATCGCATTTTAGAAATTTTTAAAGATATCTCGTTTGTATTTTTAATTGTCTTTAAACTTTTTTTTTCGGGGGGGGGGGGGCATTAGATATCGGAGATTTCTCTGTACAAACACCTTTTTACATTTTTTCGATTTTTTACGGGTATTTTAAAGTGGCTTACTTGAATAGAGAAAAGTCCCATTATAAAAATTTATAAAGATATCTCGTCAACATTTTAATTTTTTAAATGATTTTTTTAGCATTGAATTTCTGAGATATTTCTGTACAAATACCGCTTTATATTTTTTTCGATTTTTTACGGGTATTTTAAAGGGGCTTACTTCAATGAAGCGAAATCCTATCACAGAAATTTATAGAAATATCTCGTCTATATTTTAATAATCTTTTTTATATTGAACAGCTGAGATCTTTCTGTACAAAGGCGGTATTACAATTTTTGATTTCGTTACAGGTATTTTAAAGTGACTTACTTCAGTCAAACGAAATCCCATTGTAGAAATTTATAAAGATATCTCGCCTACATTTAAAAAAAAAAAAAATTATTTTTATTTTTTTTCTCTTACATTGAATAGCTTTTACGATTTCATTTATTTTAAAGAGGCTACTGCTGTTAAACGAAACAATGCCTTCGCTTTAAAACTAATGCTATGAAAGAAATTTATAAAAGTTTATCGTCTGCAGGCCATTTTCTATTTTTTCGATTTATTTTACGGGTATATATATATATATATATATATATATATATATATATATATATATATATATATATATATATATATATATAAACTTTAATTAAACGGAACAATTTACTAGCTTATGATAATTCTTTCGACGATAATCCAACGGTCGAAATTTATAAATAGGTCTCGTCTGCATTTTAATATTTTTCCCCTTTAATAGCTCAGAGCGATCTCTTCAAAGGCCTTTTTCTACTTTTTTAATTTTCTTTACAAGATAGTTTCATTTTCGGAACCGTTTTCAAAAGTGATATTATCCTCATATGTAAAATCTACAGTCAGTATCGAAAAAAGTAAAAAGCGGCCTCTATACAAACCATCGTCAGCTATACTATGCAGAAAAAAAATAATAATTAAAAATTGGAATGAAAATATGGTATCTTTTAAAAAATCTTCCATAGGTTTAGTATAATTGAGTTTGTCTTTTTGCGTGACTGAAAAAACCGCTATTCTAAAACTTAGATCAGTTAGACTATGACAGGCTTTGGAATATATGCGTATTATTTAGTTAAAATAGTATAAGAACTTTAAAAATCATTCGTTTATCTTTCTGAAAGGGAAAAACAAAGGAAAGACAATTTATATACAATTAAGCATAAATATATCATTTACGGATGTGAATTTTACCGCAACAGAATATCTTTTCTAAAGTATTGTAAATTAGTTATAATTTTCGATAGAAGTGTCAAAATAAATATATTTCTATCTTTTAAATTAGTGTTATCCAATTTAATCATGAATTGCATAATAATTACTTTATATTTTAGAGTGGGTATACTGCAAACTTTTATTGATTAAAATAGAAATATTTATGAAATATTTATGAAAAGGAACATTTAAACTAATTCATTAAGAATTGTCTAAAAGAATGATAAGAAAAATTTAATACAAATGTATTTATTCGCGAATATATCTATTCATTTTTAATGTCAGAACCATTGTTATTTTCTTTCTGCCCTTTCTTCTTTTCCCTTTGTCGTCTGCAGATGACAAAAAGTTAATTCTATTATTTTTTATAAATTAACGAATATTTCATTTTGATGTTGTCCGCAATTAAAGAATCTTTTTTAGAAATTAAACTTTAAATATATGGAAGAAAAATAATAAAAATGTTAAATGTGTTTTTATTCGAAATCAATAATGCTTTTAAAGTACATTTGAGATTGAATGCCTAGTTAAACAAACTTTTTGAAATCAACATGTATTTACATCTTTTCTGAAATTCATTTCTGATCGAACTATCATGCATTCAGGAAAGGATGTTTTTATTTTTTTATCCTAAACCAGCAAACAACATTTTACTAATAGCCACAGGCAAGATTTTACACCTTCGTCCCTGTAAGACTCCCTGGAGGTAAACCCATATCGTCTTTCACCCTAATTACTTTTAAGGCGTCTCCCTTTTAAAGGCGGAGTTAAACACCATTTTCTGCTATTTTAAATCAAAGTATTTCAACTTTTTATACAAATAGCATAGATTAAATTTTTGTAAAAATCAAAATAAAAAACATTTTCTGAAAGCTAAATAATTAAACTCTGCATGCTGTTTTACCAAATTTTAAAATGTCAAACAGATTTTTCGTAATAAGACATTAAAAGTGAATTTTAAAGACTATAAAATAACGCACTTGTATCGCCTTAAAATTAAAAAAAGAAATAAAATTTCAGAATGACGTGCATAGTTTAAACCTACAGGTTTTCAAAACAACAAAAATTATTAAGTTTGAGCAAAATGCAAAGGAATGAAAGCGATAAATTTCTTCCATTGAAATAACATTAGCCGTTCTATCTCGGAGCGTTACTGATGTAGGGCCTTAACCTCTTTCCCAAAACTGTGAAACGATTGGACGCCAAGGGGTATAAGTGCAGTTGTGTCCGTTAACGTCTATATAGCAGAAGCACGACCAACGACATACATACAAAGCCATTTGCTTTTTTTATGCATTCAATATATGCATTTTAACTGTTATCAAGTAAGAAAAATCATGCGTTAAGCATGGATTATGAAACACTTTCGAACACTCCCTGAAATCTTAAAAAATTTTTGCTATTGAGGGTAATAAAGTGTTACAGTCCATTGCCAAATATGTATTCTGATACTTTTTAACAGCCCTATGTTTTATTTGTCGGTTGATATATACTGTATAATGGGAAAAATTAGTTTAGCAAGAAAACGCATAACAGTTTGAAATTTCTCTTTCAGCAGTTTATATTAATAGATGGAAGCACACTTGTATACTTTTGTTCATCCTGTAGTTTATCTTGCATTATACGAAAGTATTTAGCTGAAATTTACTTCAAATTAAACACACTTAAGACTACTGAAATCACAATTCCAGAAATTATCATTCATCGATGACCATGTATAAAAATTTTTGTGTGATCCTGTATATCATTTTACCTATATTTTACAAGCATTTCTTAGTAAACTGAATGCAGTTCAGCATAGAAATAAAAGACTTATTTAAAAGAAATCTTTAAGTAAAGTACGCTCATAGTCTGTAACCTTTACGAATATTTTTGTGTAGCCCTGTATATGAACTATAGCATTTATACATATCATATAACGTGTATACATTTAGTGAAACTTAAAAGCGCAAATTATAATTAAAATAGCATTTAGTCCATCCATCAGTCATCATCGATAATTATAGAGTAATTCGGATGGAAATTCGGTCCTATTTGAAATCTTTTTTTGTGTCCCTGTAAATACTGTGTACTTTGTATTATGTGCGAAATAATTTATATTAAGCCTCAGCGATATACATTAATTTTATTATACATGAAAATTGTAATATAATTAAAACAAGTCGCAAACAATTCCCTCTTTATTATTAGGTAATGCAAATCTTTGTATGGTCCTGTAAATAGTTAATAACTATTCTTTTCACCTCAGATTTTATAGAATGTCTATTTTAGTGCAATTCATAAATGCATATAAATTTTAACATGTGACAAGGTGTAACATATTTCAAATTCATTTAAAACGATTTTTCCCATAACCCGTAATGTAACGGAAAATTTTTGATTGTCCCTGTAAATAAACTAATCATATTAGAAATATGTGCAATAAGTTGCACAGAGTCATTGCAAGAGTCATTTGCAATAAGTTCGTGTTGAAGTAAACATGAATAATTCCCAAAAATTTCAGGGCAATCCGAATATATTTACGAGAGTTAGGACAGACGGACGGACAAACCAAAATCATATTCACTTTTCAACTTTGTTGGTAAGTGTTAAAACATATGAAATTCCAATGTTTCTAAACTTATAATAAAAATTTAAAACTTATATTAGAACAAAAGTTTTTCATTTCATTCATTATATCAACATTGTTCATAAATTTTTCGTAAATTCATTTTTTTATTTCATATTTTTTCCTTTTTTAGAATTTATATTAAAACAAAATTTTGTCCTTTGATTTATTTGTATCAACATTAATCTTAATTTTTTCATAAATACAATTTTTTATTTAAAAATTTTTGATTTCTTGTGTTCATTCGGCACTTGTACCCTTTAGTTTTCAAGCAGTTTTCATTACTGCTTGGAAACCAAGGGGTATAAGTGCCGAATGATGATAAATATTGCTTAGTTATAAATTAAAAAAATATCCTATTCCACCTTTTTTTAAACAGTTATTGAAACAAGAGTTGAAGGATCATTAAGAAATAAGCAAAATTTTCATATCTCAATTCATTCAATTACAGTCGATGTGTAACTTTGAACTCAATTTACTCGAAATCTAAATTTTGTCACTTGTACCCCTTGGCTTATGGGCTCCTCATATATATAACATGCAAAAATTAAAATTTTTAGAAGCGTATTAGCTTTAAAACGTCAAAATTATCGTAAATACAGCCACAATAATGAAAATAAAGTAAATAATAATTAAAATACATCATAAACTGAAATTTTTAAGAAAAATTATATTTTTTGGTGAAAAAAATACGGTCATTTGATTTTTGATGTAATTTGTTATTTTTTCCTTTTTCTGTATTTTCAGCCAATTTTTACACTTAAATAAAATATTTAAACATTTTGCCTGTTGAATGCTCCATCATAATAAACTTCTCAAACTATCAATATCATAAATCAATTTCAGGGCAGCCAGTGACGACTATTTTTATTTAATTTTGCCCACCTCTATTTCTAAGGAATAGTATGTATCAGAAAGCTTAATCGGAATATGTCACGAAAATTATTGTTTTGAAGTAACAGTCAACAAAATAAATAACAATGATAATAATAATAATAATAATAATAATAATAATAATAATCTATATATATAAAAGGAATTCTGAGGATAATTGAGGCACAGATAGGCTCTCATCCTCTATACCTTTTATTTATAGAGATTTTACACAGCTTAGGTAAACGCAGAAGAAATATAAAACAGATAATGTATTTATCACAAAAAATCGTCTGCTAAGAAAATCTTTTTTCATTTTGAACTCTATTCGCGTTTGAAATGAAATAGACGCCCTCTCGCGGACAAAGTCTGAAAAACGAAATAGAACTGATACCGTGAGCATGAAATCAGTGTTTAAAAGGCCGATAAATAAATAAACAGTTCTATAACGCGTGCAACGTTGGGTTCTTTGTATTAAAATTATCTAAAATCAAAATTTTATACACAAAGTTTAGATCTATAATATAAAAAAATACATTTGACTTACTCATGGCAAAATAGCATGACAGCAACACAATGCTTTCATGCTTCAGCTTCTCTAAAGCAATTACTAGATTTTCCAGCATCTACAAATTCTAAAATTGTCGATATTTGTAATTTATCTCCCATAATTAAATAAAAAAGATAAAAAACTGCACTTTAAATAGCTCTTTAAACTGGTTCTATGCTACAGTGCTACAGCATGGAACGTAAACAAACAAACGTAAACAAACGATTATCAGGTCTATTACAACGCCATCTTTCGGTCATTACAAACGCGAATAAATAAAAGGAATAAAGCAGAAGAAATATAAAACAGATAATGTATTTATCACAAAAAATCGTCTGCTAAGAAAATCTTTTTTCATTTTGAACTTCTATAAATAAAAGGACAGATAGGCTCTCAAACAGTGAATCGTCGAATATAATTGAAGAACAAATGGAAGAACAAATGGAAGAACAAATGGAAGAACAAATGGAAGAACAGATGGAAGAACAGAAAGAAGAACAGATGGAAGAACAAATGGAAGACCTCTTCATTAACAATAAAAAAAGATATGCAAACGAAACCCCAGAACACCGATCAAACATATCTGCCGGAAACTGACGAGACATGGCACAGAAACGTGAATGTGTGGGGTTGTAGAACTGGCATTCAGATAGTCTTCGGGCTACTGAGGGCGGGCAACCGTCTAGTAATAATAATAATAATAATAATAATAACAAACTCGCCAAAGGCCGTCCTGCAATTTAACGCATTATTGATTTTTTTTCACTTTTCTTGTTTTGCTTTAGGAGTATTTGACTCAAGTCATCTGCATAAATGCGGCTTATTCTACACTGGTGTCCAAAATTTAAGCATAATTGGTAATTACGCAATTATTTTTAAGTAATGAAAGAAATATGAATCGGAATGTACTGAAACTCCAGGTGTGTAAACAAAATAGTACGCGTTACATATTTTCGCGAAGAGTTTTCCCCGAAATCGAACAGGGGACCGTCAACAAATTGAAAAAGAACGAAGATCTTTTGGGTAACCCTGTCAAAACTAATGTAGCAAAATCGTTCAAACTGCACATTATGATTAATTGGCTTATTGTAATGTACTGTGTTAATTTTTACAAGGATAGCATGTATACTCGTAGAGAAATTAAGGTTTTTATAAAAACAGTCCTAAATTTTTCCAAGTTTTTTGCTTAAAATTTGCAGAGTTCTTATTATAAAATAATGTTCTTTTCTGAAAATATGACAAACATCATTGTACACAATACCATGTCATCAGAATTTAAAAATAATAAAAATTGTATGAAAAATGAGTATGTTTAGTAAATAATTTTTCATTGCGCATGCGTCAAAGATATCAAAATGTCAGTTGCATATTGTGTTAGCTAAATGTATAGAGCAACTTCTGTAAAGGTTTCAAAAACATAGCTTGAAAATTCTGAAAATGGGAGCCTATAGAATCAACTCAAAATCCGTTATTCCTAAAGGAAACAAAAAATCAGGGGTTTTACCTAAATATAGTTGTATGTGCAATATTGTGTAGGCACTAAACAATGGAATATGGATACAGCCCCTCATCTTTTTGCTTCATTTATGGAATAAAGGATTTTGATCTCATTCTATCAACGATAATTTTCAGAATTTTTAAGCTATGTTTTTGAGACTTTCACAAAAGTAGCTCTATACATTTAACTAACATAATATGCAAATGAAATTTTAATAGCGTTCACGCATGCGCAGTAAAAAATTATTTAGTAAACCTGCTCATTTGTCATAAAATTTTTATTATTTTTTAATTCTGATGACAGGGTATTGTGTACAATGATGTTTGTCATTTTTTCAAAAACGTACACTATTTTATATTAAGAACTCTGCAAATTATAAGCAAAAAACTTAGGACTGTTTTTATAAAAACCTTAATTTCTCTACGAGTATACATGCTATCCTTGTAAAAATTAACACAGTACATTACAATAAGCCAATTAATCATAATGTGCAGTTTGAACGCTTTTGCTACATTAGTTTTGACAGGGTTATCCAAAAGATCTTCGTTTTTTTTCAATTTGTTGACGGTCCCCTGTTCGATTTCGGGGAAAACTCTTCGCGAAAATATGTGACGCGTACTATTTTGTTTACACACCTGGAGTTTCAGCACATTTCGATTCATATTTCTTTCATTACTTAAAAATAATTACTTAATTACCAATTATGCTTAAATTTTGGACACCAGTGTACATCGTTTCTTTTAAGTTATGAAAATTCTTACATACGAATCAGCGAATGTGAAAACTAGTTAGATGTGGCAATCCCAAAATGTTCTTATACATGTCGTGCATTAGTTCTTCAGACAGAACTATTGCGATAATCACAAAAAATGTACCATGGCAGCGTCACCTGTTGAGCGATTTGTACCAAAACGTAATCAAAACCATGCAATATCAAGTACTAACTAAATATAAAGTTTTATGAAAATAAATGCTCTAGTTCTTGAGATATGGCTATTCTAGAAACGACATATGGCTATTTAAATAACAAAGCACAGAAGCGCCACATGTTAAACTATATACACTAAAAACTAATCAGATCCAGTTTATATCATGGTGTCAGAGAATCTAAAGTTTTGTGAAATTCAGTGCAACAATTTTTGAGATGAACTATTGAGATAATGCACCATGGCTGTGCCACCTTGTAATATTGTTTTCAAACAGTTTTTTATGAAGGACTAGCGAGCTACGCCCGCTAGCTGGGCCACTTTTTCCAAACGAACCTCGATATTAAGCAGTATATAATAAGCAAAAAAATTCATTTAATAAGCAAGTCTTGGAGTTGGAATCCTCAAGCACAAAAAAAGTAAATTAAAGAGCTATGGCTGTTATGCGCCCGCTATCCCGTTAAAAATTTATGTGATTTCGCACAGTGGGCGCTACGTGCCCACCGTGCAAAGGCGGCCCACCGGCCTACCACCAACCGGCGCTACGCGCCATGGTCGCCATCGTCCCGTTAAAAATATTTGGTTTTGCACGGTTGGCGCTGCGCGCCCATAAAACATTTTCTCGTATTTTTTGGTTCATCAGAAGCAGACTTTTACGCAGATTCTGAATATGTAATCAGTTTTATCTACTTTAAAAACTGTCTGTATGATGGTTTAAGAAAAAACGCGCAAAAAAAGTTTCGGTATTAAAAACTGCAAAAGACTGCTATTAAAAAAAAATAAGTAATTTCATTAATATCACAAACAACATAACTAACAAATAATTTTGGCATCTCGTTTTCCATTTGTACTAACAAAAATTACTATTAATCGCGTAAATCTTAGGTTACACAATATTCGTGTATGCTACCAAAAAGAAAAAGTATGAAAATAAACCGTGTTTAACATTTTTTACCAATTAGTTCTTTTTCAAAGAACCGAAACGAAAGAAAAAGTCGTTTTCCCGGGAAAAAAAAGAGGTTTTCGGCTGCTTCTTCTTTTAGCCAAAGGGGAAAAGTTCAGGTCGTTCACCGCAAGGTGGCGCAGTGCTCTGCCTCAGAGCTCCGTTTGGGAAATTAATCCGTTCCGATTCCCGACCGGTTTTTAATTCATAACTTTTTTAATTTTAGTCCTACGGTCTCGAAAATGCCCGAAATGACTTTCCCCGAATTTTTCGAATCGAAAGACACCTCTCGCGACTTCCAACACGCCCGCGTTGCGAACTGTAATCGGCTTCAAGCAGACAGACAGACAGAGGCGCACGGATTTTATTAGTATAGACTAGCGAGCTACGCCCGCTAGCTGGGCCACTTTTTCCAAACGAACCTCGGTATTAAGCAGTATATAATAAGCAAAAAAATTCATTTAATAAGCAAGTCTTGGTGTTCGAATCCTCAAGCACAAAAAAAAGTAAATTAAACAGCCATGGTCACGTTAAAAATATGTGATTTCGCACTTTGGGCCACGTGCACTTGAAAAGAAAAAAGATTGTGGATCGGAGCTATGGTCGCTTCGCGCCCATAGTCCCGTTAAAAATATTTGGTTTTGCACAGTGGGCACTACGCGCCCATAAGACATTTTTTCGTATTTTTTAGTTCATCTGAAGCAGATTTTTACGCAGATTCTGAATATGTAATCAGTTTTTTTCTACTTTAAAAACTGTCTGCATGATGGTTTAAGAAAAAACGCGCAAAAAAAATTTCGATAGTCCTGTTTTATTTCTAAGTTCAATATTTTAGCGAAAACTACGGTAAATATTCTACGGCAAGTCAAAAAAATTGATGCGGAAAAAAACGCAATTAGCGCCGGTAGAAAAAGCGGTTTTCGGCCGTTTCTTCTTTTATCCAAAGGGGAAAAATTCATGTCCTTCACAGCAAGGTGGCGCAGGGTTCTGCTTCGGAGCTCCGTTTGGAAATTGAGATATTTTTCGTTCCGATTCCCAAGGGGTTTTTAATTCATAACTTTTTTAATTTTGGTCGCACGGTCTCGAAAATGCCCGAAATGACTTCCCCAGAATTTTTCCAATCGAAAGACACCTCTCGCGATTTCCAACTCGCCCGCGTTGCGAACTGTAATCGGCTTCAAGCAGACAGAAAGACAGAGGCGCACGGATTTTGTTAGTCCAGACTAGCGAGCTACGCCCGCTAGCTGGGCCACTTTTTCCAAACGAACCTCGGTATTAAGCAGTATATAATAAGCAAAAAAATTCATTTAATAAGCAAGTCTTGGTGTTCGAATCCTCAAGCACAAATAAAAGTAAATTAAAGAGCCATGGTCCCGTTAAAAATATGTGATTTCGCACTGTGGGCCACGTGCACTTGAAAAAAAAAAGATTGTGGATCGGACGCGCCCATAGTCCCGTTAAAAATATTTGGTTTTCCACGGTGGGCACTACGCGCCCTTAAGACATTTTTCCGTATTTTTTAGTTCATCAGAAGCAGATTTTTACGCAGATTCTGAATATGTAATCAGTTTTTTTCTACTTTAAAAACTGTCTGCATGATGGTTTAAGAAAAAACGCGCAAAAAAAAGTTTCGATAGTCCTGTTTTATTTCTAAGTTCAATATTTTAGCGAAAACTACGGTAAATATTCTACGGCAAGTCAAAAAAATTGATGCGGAAAAAAACGCAATTAGCGCCGGTGAAAAAGAGGTTTTCGGCTGTTTCTTCTTTTAGCCAAAGGGGAAAAGTTCATGTTCTTCACCGCAAGGCGGCGCAGTGTTCTTTTTTGGAGCTCCGTTTGGGAATTGTGACATTTTTCGTTCCGATTCCCAAGGGGTTTTTAATTCATAACTTTTTTAATTTTGGTCCCACGTTCTCGAAAATGCCCGAAATGACTTCCCCGGAATTTTTCCAATCGAAAGACACCTCTCGCGACTTCCAACTCGCCCGCGTTGCGAACTGTAATCGGCTTCAAGCAGACAGACAGACAGAGGCGCACGGATTTTATTAGTATAGACTAGCGAGCTACGTCCGCTAGCTGGGCCACTTTTTCCAAACGAACCTCGATATTAAGCAATATATAATAAACAAAAAAATTCATTTAATAAGCAAGTCTTGGTGTTCGAATCCTCAGCACAAAAAAAGTAAATTAAAGAGCTATGGTTGTTATGCGCCCATTATCCCGTTAAAATATGTGATTTCGCACAGTGGGCGGTACGGGCCCATCGTGCGAAGCCGGCCCACTGGCGCTACGCGCCATGGTCGCCATTGTCCCGTTAAAAATATTTAGTTTTGCACGGTTGGCGCTGCGCGTCCATAATACATTTTCTCGTATTTTTCCGATCATCAGAAGCAGACTTTTACGCAGATTCTGAATATGTAATCAGTTTTTTTCTACTTTAAAAACTGCCTGCATGATGGTTTAAGAAAAAACGCGCAAAAAAAGTTTGTTTATTAAAAACTGCAAAAGACTGCTATTAAAAAAAAAATAAGTAATTTCATTAATATCACAAAGAACATAACTGACAAATAATTTTGGCAGCTCGTTTTCCGTTTGTACTAACAGAAATTAGTATTAATGGCATAAATCTTAGGTTACACAATATTCGTGTATGCTACCAAAAAGAAAAAGTATGAAAATGAGCTACAACGATTAATACTCACATACAAAATAAATATATGAATAGCCAGTTACATCTGAGATCCTCAAAATATTAATTAGCAACACTATTACCTCTTAGTGAACATATCTTGCTGTGCTTAAATAGTTGTACTTATTATATTAATTAAACCGTTTTTAACATTTTTTACCAATCAGTTATTTTTCTCTTATACATTCTTTGACAAAATGACACGGGAGAAAAAGGGGTTTTCGGCTGCTTCTTCTTTTAGCCAAAGGGGAAAAGTTCTGGTCGATCACCGCAAGGTGGCGCTGTGTTCTGCCTGAGAGGTCCGTTTGAGCCCCGTTTGGGAAATGTGACGTTTTCCGTTCTGATTCCCGACCGGTTTTTAATTCATAACTTTTTTAATTTTGGTCCCACGGTCTCGAAAATGCCCGAAATGACTTCCCCGGAATTTTTCCAATCGAAAGACACCTCTCGCGACTTCCAACTCGCCCGCGTTGGGAACTGTAATCGGCTTCAAGCAGACAGACAGACAGAGGCGCACGGATTTTATTAGTATAGACTAGCGAGCTACGCCCGCTAGCTGGGCCACTTTTTCCAAACGAACCTCGATATTAAGCAATATATAATAAACAAAAAAATTCATTTAATAAGCAAGTCTTGGTGTTCGCATCCTCAGCACAAAAAAAGTAAATTAAAGAGCTATGGTTGTT
Organism: Maratus speculifer; assembly: GCA_964019185.1. NCBI lineage: Eukaryota > Metazoa > Arthropoda > Arachnida > Araneae > Salticidae > Maratus > Maratus speculifer. The sequence continues at coordinate 212,459,299 of OZ025291.1, read as the reverse complement.
ATGCGCCCATTATCCCGTTAAAATATGTGATTTCGCACAGTGGGTGGTACGGGCCCATCGTGCGAAGCCGACCCACCGGCGCTACGCGCCATGGTCGCCATTGTCCCGTTAAAAATATTTGGTTTTGCACGGTTGGCGCTGCGCGTCCATAATACATTTTCTCGTATTTTTTGGATCATCAGAAGCAGACTTTTACGCAGATTCTGAATATGTAATCAGTTTTTTTCTACTTTAAAAACTGTCTGCATGATGGTTTAAGAAAAAACGCGCAAAAAATTTGTTTATTAAAAATGCAAAAGACTGCTATTAAAAAAAAATAAGTAATTTCATTAATATCACAAAAAACATAACTAACAAATAATTTTGGCAGCTCGTTTTCCGTTTGTACTAACAGAAATTAGTATTAATCGCGTAAATCTTAGGTTACACAATATCCGTGTATGCTACCAAAAAGAAAAAGTATGAAAATGAGCTACAACGATTAATACTCACATACAGAATAAATATATGAATAGCCAGTTACATCTGAGATCCTCAAAATATTAATTAGCAACACTATTACCTCTTAGTGAACGTATCTTGCTGTGCTTAAATAGTTGTACTTATTATATTAATTAAACAATGTTTAATATTTTTTACCAATTACTTCTTTTTCTCTTATACATTCTTTGACAAACTGACGGGAGAAAAATAGGTTTTCGGCTACTTCTTCACCGCAAGGTAGCGCAGTGTTCTGCCTCAGAGCTCCGTTTGAGACCTGTTTGGGAAATAAGACGTTTTCCGTTCCGATTCCCGACCGGTTTTAAATTCATAACTTTTTTAATTTTGGTCCCACGGTCTCGAAAATGCCCGAAATGACTTTCCCGGAATTTTTCGGATCGAAAGACACCTCTCACGACTTCCAACTCGTCTGCGTTGAGAACTATAATCGGGTTCAAGCAGACAGACAGACAGACAGAGGCGCACGGATTTTATTAGTATAGACTAGCGAGCTACGCCCGCTAGCTGGGCCACTTTTTCCAAACGAACCTCGGTATTAAGCAGTATATAATAAGCAAAAAAATTCATTTAATAAGCAAGTCTTGGTGTTCGAATCCTCAAGCACAAAAAAAGTAAATTAAAGAGCCATGGTCCCGTTAAAAATATGTGATTTCGCATGGTGGGCCACGTGCACTTGAAAAAAAAAGATTGTGGATCGGAGCTATGGTCGCTTAGCGCCCATAGTCCCGTTAAAAATATTTGGTTTTGCACGGTGGGCGCCAAGCGCCCATAAGACATTTTTTCGTATTTTTTAGTTCATCAGAAGCAGATTTTTACGCAGATTCTGAATATGTAATCAGTTTTTTTTCTACTTTAAAAACTGTCTGCATGATGGTTTAAGAAAAAACGCGCAAAAAAGTTTCGATAGTCCTGTTTTATTTCTAAGTTCAATATTTTAGCGAAAACTACGGTAAATATTCTACGGCAAGTCAAAAAAATTGATGCGGAAAAAAACGCAATTAGCGCCGGTTGAAAAAAAGGTTTTCAGCTGTTTCTTCTTTTAGCCAAAGGAAAAAAATCATGTTCTTCTATGCAAGGTGGCGCAGTGTTCTGCTTCGGAGCTCCGTTTGGGAATTGACACATTTTTCGTTCCGATTCCCAAGGGGTTTTTAATTCATAACTTTTTTAATTTTGGTCCCACGGTCTCGAAAATGCCCGAAATGACTTCCCCAGAATTTTTCCAATCGAAAGACACCTCTCGCGATTTCGAACTCGCCCACGTTGCGAACTGTAATCGGCTTCAAGCAGACAGACAGACAGACAGAGGCGCACGGATTTTATTAGTTTAGATGATGATGATTTGAAATGATTTAAAATTTGGATTTTTTTTTAAATCCGTCAAAAGCCGGATTTCAAAAATTCACAAATTTCACGAATACAGTTTTTTCTTGCAAAGATAGAAGAAAGTAAAAATAAAAATCGAATTTAATGTAGTTCTAACGCAGTTTTCGAACAAATTGGAAGTTTGAATAATCTGTAGTCTAATGTTTAAGGATAATTCAGGATTCAAATTTAATTACACCAAAAAGAAACAGATAAAAAAAAATACTTTTTGATATTAAAAAAGGTAAGGGCAAAAAAGATAAGATAACATTATTTTCAGCAAAAAATATTAATAAAACAGTATTTTTAGGTGGAACTTAGTCGAAATAGAAGGTAGAAATCTATATTCCATTTATCTATCAAAGACTATACTTAAAGTACATTTTACTAAAAAAGGAAAAAAAAACTTATTTAAAAAAAAATAAAATTTGTGAGACATATTTCTTTAATTTTATAAAGCTAAAAAAGGGAGAAACAGGAAAAAAAAAATAACAAAATCATGTCTTATAAAAATGAGTTCAATTTCTTTAGATCTCAAAGTTTATACTAACAAAGGAAACTGTATGACTATTCTCAAAAAAAAAAAAAAAAAAAAAAAAAAAAAAAAAACTTTTAAAACATATGTTAACAAGCATAATTTGAAAAAAAAATCTTTCTTTTTTTAAAAATAAAAAAATAGTTTTTCAAAAATATGACATCCTTTTTTGTATGCCGTGTAATTTTTCATGCACCTGTAAGTCGGTAAATAGTAACAAATTAAAATACATCCATTTTTAGATGGCGTTCGTATCTACATAAATGCTTAGCACCTATTGTTGCCGTTCGGTCGGTCCGTCTTCTACCTATCCGTCCGCATATAACAGAGCCAAAACTACCCAATCTAAAGGTTTAAAATTTAAAGCATATATTTGTTGCATAATTTTGTTTAGTCATATCAAATTTTATGAAAATCGGATGCGTAGTCTAATTAGAGGGACAATCAACGACTTGTTATTTTTAACTTTATTGATTGAGTAGCAGTAATTTTCATTTGTTGACAGAGCATTGTTACAAAAAAAATTGTGGAACAAACTGTAAAGTATTTTTCAATTTAAATGCATGCTAATTTAATTACAGTTGAAACGGATTTTTTTTAAACTGAAACTAATGCATTAGCAATAAATTTATTTTTTAAATAAAACTGCTATTTGATTCAAAATATATTGTTATAATAATTACATCATAAGTAATTTCGTTTTCTTTAAAAAAGAACGTATGCATTTGGTTGGTAATCTATATTACGAAAAAAACAGATGTAAAACAGGTAGGACAAATGACACAAAAATCCCAAAAAGTTATAAATAGATTTTTAACAGACAATATAAAAAATTGCACTGAAAAGAAAAAGAAAAGTGTTTCTGAATTAAACTCGGCAGTTTTTGAAAATATAATTTAACCTTTACCGAATCATCCAAGATTCTGAAAAGTGACCCTTTCAAATTATACAAATAACTACTTAAAAGGTGTTGCAAAAATATAGATATTATTTATTTATTTTACCTGAGATCTTTCGAATATCCACGCATTCATTATCAGAGGAACATAAAAGAAGATAATTGATTAGAAAATAGAAAACATCTCAAAATAAAAAACCAGTCCGCGTGTATAAATAAAGTCACGATGAATTCATCGAGACACCAAGGATATTGTACCATAGTGTAGGAATATTGTATGAAATGACGTCATTGCAAACAGCATCTTTGTTAAGCAAAATTTCGAGGTACATCCTTTGTGTCTCGATGAATTCATCGTGACTTTATTTATACTATGGTACAATATCCTTGGTGTCTCGTTGAATTCGTCGTGACTTTATTTATACACGCAGATTGGTTTTTTGTTTTGTTTTGATGTTTTCTATTTTCTAATCAATTATCTTCTTTTATGTTCCTTTGATAATGGATGCGTGAACATTCGAAAGATATCAGGTAAAATAAATAAATAACATCTATATTTTTGCAATACCTTTTAAGTAGTTATTTGTATAATTTGATTTAATAAGAAGGTGCAAATTTCCACCAAAGGCACTAGTACACAGTGGTTTTTGACTCATTGAAGTGGCCCTTTATTTTCAGAAACCTCAGAATCCAAAATAGATTTCCGAAAAATAAAAAAGCATTTTTGAAATAGGAATACCATTTTTTACAGGTAGTTTTCGGAAGTAGTTTTTACAGTTTGCTCAATCCGATCTCAAATCGAAATATCCTTATTTTCGGAAGCTACCAATGTTGAATTAAAAATTTTCTACTGCGCAACACATTTTTCAAAAGCAAAAGTTAAAAAATAATTCAGAATTGCGCTGTTAATTTAGCATATTTATGTGCTGAAAATATAGGTGGAACAGGAAAAATTGCAAATTCTCTGGTAGGCAAGTTTTATTTTCGCGGAACTTACTATATTTGTTTTTCCTCTTTCAGCAATTATTTTAAACATTCGATTAAAAAGAATAACACAACTTTAAATTAAGGAAAAATGAAACTTTATTTGAAATAGGTAAATTCATAATAAATAAATAATAATTCTAATTTTTATTTTCTTCTATTTGTACAAGAAGAAAATAATGAAATCATAAAAATTTTCGAATTCTGGTTTTCGAAAAATTTATACGTTTTAGGGGTCAAGGAGGCCTGTGAATGAGTTTGTGCCTCTGCCTGTCTGAGAGACAAATATTGTGGACGCTCTATCTCAAGAACTAATGAATGGAACTTAATAAAAGTTGTTATTCAGTTAATCCCTAAATGTAAATTGATGCTGATTACTTTTTGGTATAAATCGCTCAATAGGTAGCTCAGCTGCGCAATCTTTTTCACACAATCCGCAATCGCTGTACCGAAAAAATTAATGCACGAATTTTCATCAAATTTCACATTCAATTAGCACTCTAAAGCGTTTGGTGTAAATCGTCCGATAGGTAGCGATGCTATGCTCCATTTTTCACGATTACTGCAATAGCTCTATATCTCAAGAACGTATGGATGAATTTTCATCAAAACTCAGATTCAGTTAGTCCCTGATTTAAGTCGATCTTGATTAGTTTTTGGAGCAAATCTATCAACAGATGGAGCTGCTGTGCAGAATTTTTTACGATTTCCGAATCAGCTCTATTTGCAAAAACTAGTGCACGGATTTTCATCAAACTTCAGACTCACTTAGCAGTTGGTATAAGGAGTTGCTGATGAGATTTCCGTGTAAAAGACCCAATTTACGCATTTTTTATTAAGTATTAACATGCATGAGATAAAAGAAAGTTTTGGCATTGCTTCCTCCAACTAATTAGTTAAATGAATTAATAAAAATTTGCTGTAAAAAACATTGCAAAAATAAAATTACAACTATATTCTGCATATTATGTAATATAGTTTACCAAGCAATTTCAAAAAGTTTCCTCCACTTCATTACTGAAATCATGATGCAATTTTATTCTTCTGTTAGTTACTATTCTAATTTCATATTTGTTTTAAAATGATAGCCTACGTGCAATCAAATGCATATTTATTTCCCTAATTCTAGAAAGACCTTGCTATCATAAGTCATTTTTAATTACCCAAGAAAACTTCAAAATAGTAATTCTTTGAGTTTTCATTTGCTTGCTATATATAATAAAACATTATACATCGAAGGATTTCTCTGTAATTTCTGTTTGTCGTTTTTTAATTATTCTCAAACAATACTTAATCTCCAATTAACGTGTGGTAATTCACTAAATTAATTAAATAAAAAAGTGTATGTTTATTTCAGTAATGCTGGAAATAGATTGCTATCACGAGCCATTTTTAATTACGCACGAAAACTTCCAAAACAGCTTACATTTGGACTTTTCTTTACTCTGTACGCATAATTAAGGCATTATACATTAAACAATTTCTCCATAGTTTTCGTTCATGACTTCTTTTTTTTTTTTTTTTTTTTTTTTTTCAAATGTATTTAATTACTATCTGAAATGTGATAATTCGCTAAACCAAATAATGAAAAATATATGTTTATTTCAGTAAATCTAGAAATACCTTATTATCACTAACGATTTTTAATTACACAAAAAAATCTATATTTTGACTTTTTACATATTTCCAAAATATAATTAAAGCATTATACATTAAAAAGTTCCTGTATATATATTTTTTATTTTTTATTTCTTGGCTTTCTATTTTTTTTTTTTTTTTTTTTAATCTTCAACTGAAATGTATTAACTCTCTAAATCAAATAATAAGAAAAAATCATTATTCTTTTTAAAGGAACATGAAATATGAAATTCTCATAAAATCTAACAAAACATAGAGCTGCACAATTTATGAAAGATCAGAGGCCATTGTTATCATCCCTCCTTATCTGACCCTGAAGTCTGAAGCGGTATACAGCAAATGCCTTTGTCAGGTAGTCGGTCTAACGCGGGTCCCTCTAAGTTTAGTTCTCATGCTAGCTTTGTAATCATTATATAGACCCCAGAAGGATAAAACATTGCGTGAACCTTGTCCAGACGAGGGTCGTATTCTTGGCCTATAGCGTGGCAAACAGTCGTGCTGACTACTGAGCCACCAGGCTCATTTTCCTGAGTAATAAAAAAATAGTACATATTGTTTACTTTTTTACTATTATTACTCAAAAATGTTTGTATTAACAAACATTGAATTATTTGAAGAAAAAAGAAATTATTTTGTAAGTTATTTATATTTAAAGCTTTTTTCTACTACAGGGTGTTTCACAAAGGACCCCTAACTTTAAAAATCTATAACTCGGAAACGGTGATAGACAGAAACATGAAACCAGTGGTGTGTTTATTAAAAAAGTCGTAAGAATCTTATACATAAATCACAAAATTTAGTTAAAAATAGCGCTCACAAATAGCGCTGAAAGCAATAGGCACTCTGTTGAACCTTTTATTCACGACACTTACAAGGAAGGTCTCTATACTTGACATACTCAGAATTTTTTGAAAAAAAAATACTGATTAAACTACTCATGTATGTAATAAGGGATCAGTCAAATTTAGCGGCGGAATTGCAGAAGAAACTCAGTAAAAAAAATAAATGCTTTCGAGTATTTGGTGCGAAAAGACGAAAGTGTCACGCGATTTGGCGAGCAGCATTTTCCCTCGCCAAAAGCAAACGATTTTAATGCACCTGAAAATTGCTTGTCTGTTAAATATTAGAATACGAATAAATAGTATTTAATGAATTTAAATTTGAACAATGAGAGAGTTTGACCTATAGATGTATTTTATATTACATATTTCTGTTGCTTTTACTGCACTTATTTAATTTTATTACTTTAAAAATAATTCTTTAAATAAAAAATACTTTCATATTGAAAAGTATTTTTTCATATATTTAAGCTTATGACAAAATAAAGGTCAGATGAAGAATGATACAGTAATGCATTTCAATATTGGAGAAGATTTTGTTTCCATAGCAACAAAATTGAATCGACAGAGCTCAATTAGATTGCAGTTAATTTTGAGATTGAAACAATTTTAATTAATTTAAATTTCGTTTTAATTCATAAAATTTCACTGTTAATTTTCATTCTAAATACATTATGACAAAAATATAGTTAAAACAAACTAAAGCTGACAAAACTAACGTTATATAAATAAAATTTCTTTAAACATGTTCAAGATGTAACATTTTTACCTTAAAAAGAATTTGACATAAAAAAAGTACTTTTTGAAATTTTATTTTGTCGCCAACAGATGATAAATCGCCAAGTAAAAGAAATGTTCATTGTTTTTTTACGAACGTTCTATCGGGGATCCGCCAAAAAAAAAATTTTCAAACGTATATAGCCACATGAGAAGAATATTCTGTATTTTTTTTAGAATTTTCTGAGTATGCCCGTATGGAGACCTTCCTTGTTGGCACTGATGCGAATTAAAGAGTTTTATGCGGAGTGGGTCTTGTTCTAAACTGATACTAGAACTAGACTGCTAAGAACTAGACTAAAAAACTAGACTGCACTTTTGCTTTTACGACCCGATTTCGAATTCAATCCAGATAATTTTGATTTTGTTGGCGTCAGCGCAATTATAGAGAAAAATAGTGTATGTATAAGAACGACTCCTTTAAAAATGAAATGCGAGAAATAACAACGTATATAAAAGACGGTATTTCGAATGTTGTTGATTCTCGCATTTCAATTATAAAGGAGTCGTTCCTATGGAAACACTATTTTTGTCTATTATTGTGCTGACGTCAACAAAATCAAAATTATATGGATTGAATTCAAAATCGGGTCGTAAAAGCAAAAATGCATTTTCGAACAATACCCACTCCGCATAAAACTCCTTAATTCGCAAAAGTGCTAAGTGTGCAGCCTCAACAGAGCGCCTATCGCTCTCAGCGCCATCTATAAGCGTTATTTTTAACTAAATTTTGTGATTTATGAATAAGATTCTTACGATTTTTTTAATAAACACACCACTGGTTTCATGTTTCTATTTATCACCGTTTCCGAGTGATAGATTTTTAAAGTTAGAGGTCCTCTGTGAAACACCCTGTATATAATAGTTATAATAATACCAAAAGAATGAATAAATTGAAAGCATGTATTTTAAAAATACAAGATTTTAAAAAACCTTAAAAATTTGCATTAAAAAATGAATATTTTATATTCTCTTATTTAATCAAACTTTATAAAAAAAAACCTATTAAAATCTCTTAGTAATAGTTTTTGTTTCAGTATTAAATCCGGTAATTAAGTTATTACTAACTAATTAACAGACATTTAATTGTTTGTTAATCGTATGAAATGTTTAAACATTCTCGAAACTTAAAATAATAATGTAATAAACATATAAATTTTCCATTTCCGAATTGAATTGCGAAACAATGCTGTTTTATTTTAACGATTTAAAAAGTAATTCTTATAATATTTAAGTTGTGGAATTATGATTAAATTTTGTATTTTATATAATTGTTTTTACAATGAAATTTTTTTCAGATTTATAGTAATAATAGTAATAAAAATATGTACAAATCACATTAGTTACTTTTTGTTCGATTGTTTGTTTACTTTTGCTTAATTTGTTTCTAAAATATGAAATTACGTCTGTGGTAATAAAAAGATTACTTTTTTATTTCAATAATTTATTTTTTATGTCCAGAAGCACTGTTTTTTTTTAATCTACTACAAGCATTTTAGTTCTTAAAAGAGACCTGCAGACATATTTGAAATACAAATTGTGTATTTATATGCTTAGGAATATTGTAAAGGAAAGAACTTATTAGATTTTCAATATAAAATTACAGTGGAACTTCCCTTTAGCGAGTGTTTCTATTTAACGAAATTTTTTACTAACTGTTAACTTTGGACAGCATTAATACATAAATTAATCTCCATATTACGAAAAACATATTCTATGTAACAAAATTTATTCCACTTTCGCGCGAGTAGCGCATTCAAACGGAAAACTTGCTGTTGCGATGGACGTATTAATTTATTTCCGCGGTTTGTATGAAAATGAAATTATTTGTTTATTTAATCATTTCCATTTTTATTGGTGCTAAAGGAATAAATATTTTTTCACACTAAGATAAACAGTTGCTATCACAACTCTCTCACATAGACATTATGTGATGGCAGCGGAAAGAGAATTGCAATTTTACGAAAATGTTATATATGAATTATTCTGATACGTAAAAAAATAATGAACATTTTATATACATATATAAGAAACCAATGGAAAATAGTATTACAGAGTGTTTTAAAGTTAAATATCTGCAATACTGAGAAAAAATGAAAATGGTACGCAACGCTTCACTTTATGTTTGCCTCTCTTTATTTATTTATTTATTATTTTTTTTTTTATTTATTTTTTTTTTTTACTTAGACATTAATTTAGTAATTATTTTTTCACATATGACTAAAGTGCGAAAAAAAAACTTACTGAATTAATTAAAATATATTTTCCCAATATTTCCGTGTTATGTGTATTTTTCATTTTACGTGGATTTTATTATACAAATTTCGTGAATTTAAGTTAATTTATATTTAACGAGCTTATTTCATAACGAACTGTTTAGGTATAACGATGAAACTTTAAAGGAAATTTTTACTTTATTGAATTTCTCCAAATTTATTTTTTTAATAAAAAATTATATTTTTTTATCCAATAAGGAAATATTCAAAGTTTATACTTCTTTGTGTTTCTTCTTTATTTATGCGAAATGCGTATGTTACTGAAATATACCATGTCATGATAGCTAGTGGAAATACAATGTACAGGATGTATCTGAAAAAAAAGGGATCAAAACTTTAAGGGATGATAGAACGCATCTATACGAGCAAATTCTGTCATTTTGTCACAGAATGTAAGGTCGAAACGCAAACGGTGAGAGGTTAAAAAGATAGTTTTCTATTGTTTTAGTTAAATAAATCACACAAGAATGAGAGGATATACTTTAGGAAACATTTTATAAAAAGGAATGTAATTAATATGCACACTCAAAAAAAATGCTCAAAATATCATCCGCCAGCTCTGATGCATTCTTCACACCTGTACGGGATTGGTCTTTAAGTTCTGGGGTTTTTCAGTTCTCAAAGATCTCTAATAATCCAAAAAGTTCCACACACCAACTATTCAATATTTTCATCAGGAAAAAAATAAAACAGGAAAAGATAAATTTTACATGTTAATGGTCGCGCAAGTTATATAGTAGCGCAAGTATAATTTTGACAATAAATGAACAGAGTAATAACCTTAATATCAAGAATGGAGAGTTCTCAAGATAATGAAGCTGCTCTCCTGTGAGTTTCAATGCAAATTAAGTGCCCCGTTGAGCTAAAGAGTTGATTAGTTAAAATATTTTATGGAAACGAACAACAAGTATTGTGTAAACATTACACGACCCAGAGTAAGCACTTTGGTAAGAAACAATTCACATGATTGGAAATTGTTGGAAAAGGAAAATATAATTTAAGCTTTAGTTTTTTAGAAGTGTTATTTCTCTGGATTCCGGCGCTCAGTGTTTATGACTTTATAAGAATTTCGACCAATATATAAATATACTATAAACAAGCACTGGAGCTTAGCTCCGGTGAGCACCTCCGCAAATTAAATTCAGATTCATTCTTATAATTCATTTCATAAAATTAACGGCCTGAGAGGCGTTGAGATATATTATATCCCAACTAATTTTAATCACGACAGAAACTGTTAATCAAATTTTACTTTATAACTTTGAAGGAAAAAAGGGGTTTTAAATTTGCTTTTCCTTATTTCGAATGATTTTTTTTTCCAAAATTCCGGTATGAATTCAACATTTTAGAAACACATTTGCTTACCCTTCAAAGGGTTAAGGATAGAATTTCAAGTAATAATTGTTATTTAATTTATATATATATATATATATATATATATATATACATATATATATGTTACAGGCCAAACCCGATTTTAGGCCAAACTAGATTTTCCTAAGCCAAACCGGTCTATCCTAACCCCCATCGGATAAACTAGTTTTTCCTAGGCCAAACCGGTCTATCCTAACGCCCATCGGATAAACTAGTTTTTCCTAAGCCAAACCGGTTTATCCTAACGCCCATCGGATAAACTAGTTTTTCCTAGGCCAAACTAGTCTATCGTAAGGCCCATAGGACAAACTAGATTTTCCTAGGCCAAACTAGTTTGGCCTAACTCTTATAAGATAAACTAGTTTAGACTGCTCTTTATTGGTCTGAACTAGTTTATCCTAGGCCGATCTAGTTTATCCTGGGCCAATTCAATTTGGCGTGATTTTATTGCATTCAATAACCGCCTCAACGCCAACATTCTTGTTTGTCCTAGGCTGATTTAATATATCCTAGGCCAATGTAGTTTTACGTGTTTTTAGCTCACGGGCGTGAAAGCCAGAGAAATAATGGGCTCACAGGTTCTGTATATGCATGTACGCATGTACGTACGCATGTATGTACGTATGTATGTACCGAGATAATTCTTGATTGAAATAATGTAATTTGACGTGTTTTTATCTCATCAGGCTACCAAAGCCTGAGAACTAATGTGCTCGTAGGTTCTGTATCTATGTATGTACTTATGTACGTAGCGCAATAATTCTTGATAGAAATTTTCAATGTTCAACTGAACTTTCAACATCAACAACATGAAACTTTCAACATCCAACTTTTAATGTAGATTTATTCTTATGAGGAGCTTTTCTGATTAATTGTGGGAGGTCATTAGAAAAGAATAAGAGGGGAGGGACGAGAGGCTGATTCGCACCTTCCCTTAATTCAAATAAATGGGTTTACATAGATTATTAGCATATTTTATTCAAACTTTAGATATAGGAGCATTCTCTTGAGGCGCTTCCATGATTAATTATGGGTGTTCATTGTTTAAGTATAAAGGGGGGGGGATAGGGGTATTGCTCCATACTTTATGTAAATGCTTTTTTCACGCAGAATTTACTCATTTGCTTCAAATTTAGAAATAAATTCATTCTGGCAAAGCGCTTCCCTAATTAGTTTTGGTTATTTGAATAAGAACAACGGGAAGAATGGGGGATCCCGCCTAATTTTGGCAAATGGGTTTTTCATGCAGAATTAACCGATTTGCTCTAAATCATGCATTTGGTCATTCTGATGAAGCGCTTCACTGATTAATTTTGGTGATTCTTCGATTACTTATAAGGGTGAAACTTACAATTTATTTCCTTCCTTAAATTAGATAAATTGGTTATAATTTAGAATTATCCAATTTGCTTAAAATTTTGGATACGAATTCATTTGATCACGCACTTCTTTAATTAATTTGGGTTTTTTCTTTTGGTTAAGTATAATAAGGTAGTGGACGTTTTATCGCCTTCCTTAAATTAGATAAATGGGTTTTTATGCAGATTTATCCGATTTGCCGTAAATTTTGAATATAGTTTTTTTCTTTATAAGGCGAATCCCTGAATTCTTTTCAAGGTTTAATGATTAAGTATAAAGGGAGGAATGGGGGATAACCCTCCTTAAATCAGGTGAATGGTTTTTTGAGCAGAATTATCTGATTTGCTTCAAACTTTGGATAATTGTTTAATTTTATAAAGCGTATCTGTGATTAGTTTTGGGAGTTCAATAGTTAAGTATAATTGGGAGAAAATGGGAAAAAATAATCCAACTTACTTTATTTTTCGAGGGTGTTATTCTTTAAAAAAATAAAGCTGTAATACACAATATTCTAAAAAACCTGTGAATGCAAAGCCATCAGTTTAATTGGGCAATATTCTTTTTAATATTATTTCAAGCCAAATTAGATTAGCCTAGGCCAAACTATTTTATCCTAACGCCAATTGGATAAACTAGTTCTTTCTACGCCAAACTTGTTTATCTAAATGTCCATAGGATAAACTAATTTTTCCTAGGTAAGAGGGGAATCCTTCAGTTTTCTTTTCATACTTAACCATTGAACACCCAAAACTATTCAGGGAATCGCCTTATCAGAAAAAACGTTTACCCAAAATTTGAAGCAAATTCCTCAATTCTGCGTCAAACACCATTTATCTAAATTATGTTGTGTTACCTACATTGCCTTTTCTTTTAAACTTAATAAACATCCACAACTAATCACAGAGCGCCTTGTCACAAAGATCCTACATCTAAAATTTTAAAGGAAAACTGGTAATTCTGCATAAGGAATCCATTTCTCTAAATTAATGGTGGAGGATTATCCTCCCGTTTGTCCCCCTTTATTCTTATTCAATGAATTCCCAAAATTAACCAGAAAAGTACCTTATCAGAGTGAACCTACATTGAAAATTTGAAGAAAATCGGATATCTCTATCAAGAGTTGTCGCGTTACGTACATACATGTGTACATACATGCGTACATGCATATACAGAACCTGTGCTCCCATAATTTCTCTGGCTTTCACGCTCGTGAACTAAAAACACATAAAACTACATTGGCCTAGGATAAACTAGATCAGCCTAGGTCAAACAAGAATGTTGGCATTGTGGCAGTCATTGAATTCAATAAAATCACGCCAGTTTTTCTTAGTACATTGGAACAGTTAACGTTATGAATGTCCGAAATTGGCCACTTTAACTCAAAATAATAAAATTTTAAGATATTTATACAAAATCTTTATAATTAGTGATATAAATTTTTGTTTCTGAATAGAAGGAAAAACTCAGGGAAAAAAAAATAATGTCAATAATGATTAAATTTGTTTATTGAAACGCTTAAAGTTATGATGTGTATACCGTGCCACCTTTTGAAAACTGCCCATAAGAGAGTGCTATAAGTTTGGCGCGTATTGAATAAAATTTATACAGGATTTCCATAAACGACCCTATTTTAAAGTTGTCTTCAGACAAAATTGTTGTTCATAAAGTTTTAAAATTTTGTGAAACACATAATAAAGAGATGATAATTTGTTTAAGCAAAAAAATAAATAAATAAGTAAATAGTTCAAAATTTTGCCATGAGAGAACGGTGTTTTTAATTACATATTTAGTCTTATGATAATTTGGAAATTTTATTTATTGATTAACTTAACCTGAATCTAACGATAGCATTTCATGACCTGTTCCTAGTATTTCGTCTAACCCACACTGCGGTCAACTGTTGGGACATGCTATCTTACGATACCAGATGGTATCAGAAAATGATGACCGTTATGCGGAACATGTTTCATATGGCAAAATTTGTTAAATATCTTAAATACATAATAAATGCGTAATTTGTTAACAAACGGTCTCATATTTTTTTTCACTCAAACGATTCCTCATATCTTTATTATGTTCTTCACAAAATTTCACAATATTCTGAACAATAGATAGGACATATTTCAGCTCGATTTCTAGCCATTCTTCACCAACGTAAAAAAAACAATGCAACTGTTTTCTGTTTCCTATAGCAGTTCAATGGTGGGGCAATTCTACTGTCATCATACTGGCTTAACATCAGCATACGTTTAGCTGCAATGGATATATTTACATTCACATATCTATATAAAAATCTAATGAAAAATGAACCACCTTCAATGAACTATAAACTGGTATTTAATCTGATTAGCGGCAGGAACGAACAATCCCCAGTTTTACTAATAGTAAAATTAGCCTTGTTTAGGACAGAAATGCTGAATTTAAATTAGGTTCATAATTAATATTTATAAGTACTGATGGAAATTTTCATCTGATTTAATCTGACTATTCTATAAATTATTTTTTTTTCAATTACTTCAAAAGATTTTAAGTTAGGTGACATTTGAAGAGATTTGAATAACTTCACTACAAATATTATGTATTTTTACAGATACAGATACAGATTTTTTTATGCGTATTCTATTACGCAAAATATAAAATCAAGTATTGCAGTCGTCCCCACGAAAGAAATTCCGGAACATTTTAGTACATTAATACTGATCACGACCCTCAGATCACAAAAACATTCTCAATTCAAACAGTGATCTGTACACACATATCTATATAAATATATGTATTCAAAAATTGCATGTAAAACTCTTAAAAGACAATTGCATAAAGCGATATTTTTTTAAAGAAAAAACAAGAAACATTTAAATACTAAAACATAACAACATATCAATGTCACTAGCTAAACTATAAGTCTTTACTCATCAGCCATAGGAAAGACTAACTACTTCACCCTATTTTTTATTATTTATATATTGCATATTTGAGAACTGTTTCAGCTCCCACATTTGCAATAACTTGCATATTTAAGATTAATGTATAAATACTTGTATATACATGTATATATACACAATCAAAATAATTAATATAGCAAGCAAAAAAAAAGCAGCCGAGCATTTAGTTTGCAATTTTGAATGCTCAGCTACTTTTTTGTGATAAAACCCATCGCTGACGAGGCTGCAGCTTGCTGTTTTGAATTTTTGTTGTTGAATATTTAATTTTTAAAAAGTGTTTGTTTTGTGAGGGGGTGTGCTAGCTCTTGCTAAATTAATTATTTTGTTGGTTTTTTTAATTTATGTGTTTTACTGCAGCGTTTCAGCGCAATTCACGTGAATGTATTTTGTTTTTTTGTTCTTTATTATACATATTGGATACATATATATAACCATTACAAATTATTAACTAAAATTTATTAATTGACATACGAAAGCTAAAAAGTGTCTAAAAATAAAGCAACAAACTTTTAGTGAAGGTAGTACATATCATAAGGATTGAGAATCATGTAGCATTCGTGACCGGAACGTCGTCGTCCGCCGTTAGATGCTGCTATTCATGAGAGTACTGGATGGGAAATATCTACTTTATAGCAGTCATTCATTTTACGTGCAGGGAGATCGATAGCACCACAACTTGTTTGAATGTAAGCCTTTAATATACAGAAGTGTAATTTATTCACACATATTATAATGGACGTTCGAAGACATGCATTCATGTGTTCAAGTACATCTCTCTGTGGAATCGTTCTCCATCCAGTCCTTAAGCAACTGGCACATTGCCGCTAGCGAATCTATAGACGAAGTGAATATCTGCCAGCACCCTGTCCGTAAAATGTTACATGTTCTTTTGAAGGCGATTACTGCTTGAATGACTGCTATACGCCGCAAAAAATAAAAAGTCCCAAACTGGATTTTAAGATTTTTGGGTACAGCAGTTTTCGAAATTGAAAAGTTCACTTTTTAGCCCAAAATGGTTTAAAAAAAACGGCAGATCCTTAATAACATTAAAACAATCAGAACATTTTAAATAACATATAAATTATATCTAAGAAATGTTAATTGTTTGAAAAGTTATCAAGGAACCATTGGAACCTGTTATCTGTTATTATCTGTTTTGAACCATTTTCGATTAACTACTTTGGGAACAGTACTCCATTTTAGGAGCATTACTCAAACATTTTGGGAACATTACTGTAACCAGAAATCTTACAACTCAGATTGGTCCTTTAATTTTTTACAATGTAAAGCATATATTTTTCCTTCAATGCTCGCCAGAAAAAGCACCAGCTAATGGCATGCGATGACGTTTGTGGTCATAAGTTGCTATGCAATTATAGATCCTTGTGAAAAACTCTATCTCTCTTAAAAGTTTGTTGTTACATTTTTTAGACATCTTGTAAATATAAATATATATTTATATATATCTTATATTTTTCGCACTGTAGCACCAGTATTTATTAACCGATTGGATGTGATTATTCATGTCCAAAGGTTTTACCAAGGTCTCTACCGAATTCGTTGTCCAACTTTATCCGCTATCTACTTTCAAAATAGCATTATAATAAAAAAAAAATAATAGCAAAGTCTTAAATTTTTAATATTCAGTAATGTGTATAACTAATTAAAAATTAAAAACGTTCTTTTCTTTATGTACTTAAACGTCATATGAGGATTCCGAAGCTTTTTTTTTTACTTCTATTTTAAAAAATAGCGAAGACAGCTATATTAGTCCGAAATAATAAAAAAAATTGGTCGCTATAAAAGAAATAAACCTAGCGATATCTAACTGATTTTTTGAAATTCTGATATAATTTCAGTGTTTATGATAACTGCGAATTTTTATAATCGGGTTTCATTCCGGGCATTTTAGCTTCGTGTGTTAGAATAAATTTAAGCGAATTCTTAAGGGAAATATGAACTCTTAAAGTGTGTATTGTGTATTGTGTATTTTTGTCGGCCGATTATCTACGCTATGGGATATAGGCCCTATGGGGTGGGTTGCCCTCCGTGGGGGTCTTTCTAAGGGAACCTAACCCGTATTTACGCAAGGTTCGAAGAAAACCACGGAAAACTTCGAACGGTTAGGCCGACGGTCGCGATTGGGTTCGAACCCAGCACCTACCGTCTACCAGTTTGGAGTTCAGAACCTCGCGGCCACTGGTGGGGCCTAATCTCTTAAAGACAAAGAACACGGAAGCTACATTTTCTCCTTAAGGCAAAAATGACTTTCCTTTAGTTTTGCACAGATACTGGATATCTCATCGAATAACATATTGGTTGTATTATGATTCGTTTAAATCCACTCAATATTTTCTTAAATTTACTGTAGTTATCTTCGTTATTTCAATTTTAACTACCATTTTATTTAAAACTTTTCCATTAAATAGTTGATGATAATATTTATCCTTTTTCTTCTTCCCTATTAATACCTTCCAAGAGATTAAATCTATTTCATAAACAGTTGACATCTTTAAAGATCTTTTATTTTTAGAATTTTACTTTTGGAACAAAATTTTACATTATAAATGTAATGAATATTTAACATTTAAATTCTTAAACTCATTCAAATACTTTTCTTTAAAGTTAATTTGTGTAAAAACAAATTTAACTTCAGAATTACTGAAAGCACGTTGATAAATTATCTTTTAGTTCTCGCTTAGCGTAAATTTAAATTTATAATTTAAGTTTAATTCTTGTACATGTTACAGTTTAAATTCTGACAAGTTTAAATTTACATTATTGAATTATCTTATTCAGTATCAGTTTAGTTTCCTTCCTTTAAAAATGTCCTTTGTACAATCATTTCTTGAATGTTATTCAATATTCATTTGAATTTCAAAAGATCTCAAATCATAAAATATTAGTATTCTCAATACCTAAGTGAATAGTATATTTCCTCCCTTAACTGATTTTTGTAATGGTGTGCAAATCTAACCACGTAAATATTAAATCAAAGATATATATACCTAACTAGTTCTATGCGAAACTTTTAACTGCGAACTTTTAAATTATTTGCTGATATTTTCCTTTTCATTAATTTTTAATTACTCTCTTAAAACGAAAAAGCTGAAATAACTCAAGTTGAGCTGAAATCCACTCTTTTCCCATGTTGAAAGGAACCTTCTCAAGAAGAGCTGAAACAACTCAAGTGAATGAGTTGTTTTTAATCAACTCATGATTGAGTGATCTCTCTTTTACTCATACTTGAGTGAAATCAAATCAATAAAGGTTAAATCCAGTAGTACTTGAGTGATTTGTAATAAAGTCATACTTGAGTGAAATGAAGTCATTTAAGACTGAATCTCGTAGCACTTGAGCAATTTGTAACCAAATCATACTTGAGTGAAATGAAGTCTTTAGGATTAAATCGAGTAGCACTTGAGTTAGCTGCAGCCAACTCGTATTTGAGTGAAGTGAAATAATTTAAGGCAAATCCAGTAGCACTTGAGCGATTTGTTATCAATTCAAGTTGGAGTGAAATGTTGTCATTTTTGATTTAATCCAGTAGCACTTAGGCGATTTGTAACCAATTCATACATGAATAAAATCAACTCATTTAAGAGTTAATCCAAAACTCCTTGAATTTGTAGAATTGAATAAATTCACTCTTAAGAAAAGCAAAATTGCTTAAAATTACAAAAATCTTCAAGCGATTTCTAAATCGTCTAAATAAAATCACATCATTTAAAACTAAATTCAGTAATCCTCGATTAATTTTTATCAATGAAATTCAATATAACATGGAATTATTGCCACATTTTCAAGTGTTGCAATTAAATTCTCATTTCGGATTTAAATTTCTGTTTATTGACATTACAAGGGTATATATATATATAGAGAGAGAGAGAGAGAGAGATTGGAAAACTGTAACATAGATTCTCCACTCCAATATTTCTTCAAGGCTTTAATTAACAAGACTTAAAACATTCTAATTTACATGACTGAAAGTTCTCTAATGAATCATAAAAACATTTTTTTTCTTTCTAATTCAACGAAACTGTTTCCTATGTCAATTTAGGGGAAAAGGCAATTGAATCGTTATACAAAATTAAATATAGCTTACATGAATTTTTTATTATTCTGTCAAATCAGAAATTTTTAACATCAGAATTTTCTTTTGTTAAATTTAAAAGTACATATATTCATTAAATAAAAAATACTGGTGATCTCAAAATTGCAAATTTGAAAACACTTATTCATGCAAACTGCCTAAATTTGCATAACTGTACAACAGCACCCGAACAACATTAAACAGAATATCAGCTTCTGATGCTGTGGTGCTAATGGGATTTTTCCTTTCTTTTCTTGGGCAATTTCAAGTTTACATATTTTCCAATGATATTTATAGCTTCAGATATGCTTATATACAATTTTAATTTTTTCATTAGCTTCTGATTTAATTGTAAATAACAATTATTTTTTTATTAAAAATTTACGATTTCAATCAAATAAACCAATCTTAGGCATCTTACTAAAAAAATATTGAAAAAATAAACTTGATATCAGCCCAACGACTCAACTTCAGCACCACAATGGCAGAAGCTGATTGTTCCCCTTAAGAGTTTAGATAATCCTATGCAGAAGTTATTTTCAAATATCTTGTTTGGATTTTAAAATGTTTACCTTTTTTTTTGGGGGGGGGGGGGGAGGGCATAGAATATTTGAGGATGATCTGTAAGTGGGTTAGTTTTTACTTTTGCAATTTTGGTTAATTATTTTTTTTTAAATATTAATAGGAGTTTCAGACCCAGTTTTGAAAAAGAAAGTATTAAAAAACATAAAACCTAAATTTAAAAAAGTATTCCCCCCCCCACACACACACATGGCCAGTGCAGGGTTTAAATAATTGAAATTGAAAATATTTTAAATGGATAAACATCAACCCATGATATCTTGTTGTAATTATTCCTCGATTTAAATCTCAATCAAAATCATATTTCTTAAACTGACTAAATTTTAAAAAAATATTTTAATTGTTTAGTTTGAAATCTGAAATGGTTTTGAAATCTTAGATAAAATAATTGTTACCCATAGCATTTATATAAGCACATTGCAATTGGGAAATGTGGAGGAATGCCATTAAAAAACTTGTATAGCTAAAATTTTGATTATGGACAATTATTTTATTGTATGAAGTTAAATGCAGAAATAACTGAGAAATGGATTTATTGACCATGTGCAATTATTTTTTATATCATTTAAAACATTTGTTAAAACATGAATTTATATTCAAGAATAACTTATTTCTTCTTAATAAAGAATTTTTGATTTAATTTTTGATTTTGTTCAATGTTTCTTAAATCAACTAACTTTTAAATAAATATAAAAGTATAAGACTGCAGCAGTTTATGTCAAAAGTAGAGCCAAATGTGCAATTTAGAATGTTGCAAGAAAGAAAAAAAACTAATTTTATTTAACAACAAAAACATTTTATTTAGCAAGGACAAAATAAACCTAACATTAATTGATAACAATTCTTTCCAACATCAGATAAACAAGTTTCAATAACATCTTTAACAGGACCTTTATAAATATAACAGTCCATTTGCATTAAACATTAAATACATAAAGAGCATATTGTAATCTGTCCACTGGTTTGTCCAACTTTTAAAATCTTAGGCAAAATAGACACTTTCTTGAAAATCGTTGAGATTAAATAAGATTGTTGAATTTGACTCCTCACTCACAGTAGAATTTTACTCCTCCATGAAATCACCATCTTCCTGTGTTAAAAGAAAATATTGAAATTAAGTTAAATAGCAATAAATATAATGTTAAGGAATGATTATGAACATATTAAAATATTTTGCAGCTTTCAGATTAAATGTTTTACAAAATTTCCCATTCATAGTCTAAACATAAAATGAACCATACACTAAAAATTTTAACTTTATAAATATTACACTACTGAAAATTCAGCCAATCATGAATAAAATGGAAATAGAATAAATAAATCCTGTGCGATTACACTTATCTGCTTGTTTAAATCATGGTGTTACATCTGATACAATAAATCACCATTTTATAAGCAAATTTAAAATGAAAGTTCTTAAAGCAACATTATAAAATATTGTTGAAAATTCACCTTTGTTGCTACTTTCAAAATGTATCAGCGCTGGCAAATACCCAACCAATACAGGTTTTTGTGGATTTTTAGTTGTTTTCTATATATTTGCATATTTATATAATACAAGATAGAACCTACAACAATTAGAACAGGGTTGGCACGGTTTAAACCAATTGGTTTTAACTATGGTTTAAACAACTGTTTACTCCTTTTGGTTTAAACGACGGTTTAGTTTAAACCAACTGGTATTTTTCTTTAAAAAAAAAAAAAAAAAAAATTCAGAAGAAATCTAATGACATTTTCTCTTTTTCTTAATAATTTATGTATGTCAGATTATTGAATATAAATAACTTCTATTTTTAACACTTAATATCAGCAATAAGCATTGGATGCAGCAGGTTTAGATCATTTTTTGGGTATAGGATTAAAATCAGTCTGCATTGGTGAATATATTTATTTCTCTTTAGAAAAAGCTTCAAACATGTGAATTGATCTAATATAAAATAGATTAAAAATATTCAATATTTAATAGAAAATATCTTAATTTTTTGAAAATTGCAGATTATTTAACGCAATAACATAACACAATCCATAAGATTTCAAGCTGTAAAAGAAATCCCCAATCTTAATTGGGGAGGTTATCTTAAGCATTAAAATCAAAATATGAAGTCGAATAAGAGAGTTTTCAAAGATTGGATGCTACTTATAGCATTTTAATAAGTGATTTCCCCCCCCCCCCCTGTTAGTTATCTGCTGAATCTATGACCAAAAATGTTGACTTCAAATTGTCATTAAAGAAACAAAATCTCAAGAAGTATTTGAAATTTATTATTTAGATAGCTAAGGAGAAGAATATTTTATTTATCAGACTACTTTCAAATATTTATTATTAGTAATTAAAAGATTAGTTATAAAGATCCACGCTGCGTGTGGATGAAGATTTATTTGACAACGGTCACTTCCCGACTGACATTTCTGTCACTATTAATCCCACCCCTCTCCTCCTTGTCGTCCCCTTTATAATTGGCCGTTGATCTGCCGTGATATAACAACAAGCTGCACTCATTGATGGAGATAAACTTTAACTCTTTCCTCACTCTGGTCCAAAACTCGAAGGCTATGTTCAGCACTGCTATATCTAACCCCACAATGAACCTTCCACTTTAGTGAACTAAAAGGTGCAGTAATCTCCACAATCGGAAGAATTTTTTTTTTAATTTGGTTACATAAGATCGGGGCATTGCGGGTCTCTCCCCTAAAATTCATCTGTGCTGGGTTCTGGGACACCGGGGGATCCCCTTAAATCAACAAGCTGATGATCTCACTAAGAGGATTACTGACTCCAGTGGTGACCACCCCCCCCCCCCAAAAAAAAAAAAAAAATCTTCATACATTAACATTGAACCCCCCCTCCTAAACAGAATATCAATTGTAAAATATATTTTATTTATAACTTACTGCACCATCTAAAGATAGTGAGTTAAGCATAATGAAATGAGTTCTTATTGCCCTTATCTAGAATTTAAAGAAAAAAAATACAGAAACATTTCTGGAAATTCAATGTTGAAAAAATTTAAAAGTGAAATTTAAGAATCAAGATTTACAAAGATAGCGAGTTGAGTATAGCAGAATGAGTTCTTATTGCCCTTATTTAGAATTTAAAGAAAGAAAATACAGAGACTTTTCTGGAAATTAAATGTTGAAAAAAATTAAAAGTGATATTAAAATTCAAGATATTTTTTTAACAGTAAAAACAAGAAATATTAAGAATTTAAAATCCCCTCCCCCCAAAAATGTACTTTTTCTCAAATTACCCCCCCCCCCCCAAACTAAGTTATAGGACGCATCTTGCGTCATCAAACCCCTCTCTGGGCACCCCTGACTGAGTCCGACATCCTGATTGATTAGACCTCTCCGGAAGACTTGATCCAGCCTATAAGCAGAAGATCAAATTGATGGTTGGTCAGTTTTTCGTTCCTTTGTTCATTTTAGTCGTAAGTTCTGTACATCTGATGGATTTTGTTCAGCTACTCTTTGCTTTCAGTAGAGTATCGACAAGATGTAGTTGGTTGTGAGTTCTAGTCATGACGACCTTTTGTGGATAAATTGAAACTACAGCCTGGTTGCTAGAGATCTCACCCCCCCCCCCTTTAAACCTTCAAAGAAGCTTGTTTTTGGCATTGCTAATAAAACAAAATTTATTCTCGTGAATAAAATCAAGGCATATTATTACATCTTGAAAATAATCTTAGCTTTATATGTTATATATACAAATGTAAAAATTGCTGATATATCTTTACCAACTGAATTTGATATTTTGACTGGGTAAGTAAATTTAAAGGGTTAATCTCCTCCCCCCAAGGGTCCTCTAATTCATATATTTTATCAGATTATAGGCCACAAGAATAAAGCGATGACACACCACAATGAATTGTGGGGGTGACACCTAATATTGAGTTAACTGAATGAAAATGAATTAAATTTAATAATTGCAACTGTATTAATGCTATATTGTCATCAAAAACATTATGTACAACTTTTATGATTCTAACATACCAGGAAGCCGGTTAAAAATCGTTTGAAACATTACAGACTTACATAAACCAGATTATTATTATTAAATATAAATGAAAAAAAAATAAGGCATGTTTTATTAATATAACATGCACAATACTGTACATTTTTAAAAAATGCATTAAAAGATAGAAAATTTCACTAAATTGTTTTTATATATGGCAAATTATTTTTGCTGCCAAATTTAAGGATATCACAAGTAGGTCAAAATTTGGCACTTTGCTAGTAATACTGCTATTACAGTAGACTTCCTCAAATCCGCACAGCTTGGGACCAGAGGTTTTGCAGATTTTAGAATTTTGCGGATTTCTGGTCATTATTTCCTTTACATTTTTTAAACAGTAATTTGAATGTAACTAACAAGGAAATCTAAACTATTGTAAGGGCTTACAATATAATAAAATATTAAAATAAGTAATAAACTAAAATAAGGATGCACAACCTGTGGCCCGCGAGTTTCATCAATTTACAACTGGAAAAAATTGAAATTTTTGTTGATAAAGCACAAAAAAATCTGGAATTTCATTGATCAGGCACAGAAAAAATCTTGTTGATTGTTTTCTTATCTCTTCCACTTTCATTAAGTTTACTTTTTTTTATTTTATTGGCACCAGTCACTTATATTTGTTTTTTAGCATTTTTAATTAACAAAATAATGTACTTTCCTCAATAAAGTTAAGGAAAATTATTACATCTTGAAAATATTCCTTGCTGCATGTGCTATATATATACAAATGTAAAAACTCTTGATATATCCTTAATAACTGAATTGGAAGTTTTGATTGGGTAAGCAAAATTAAGTCCGTCTTACTCCCCTCTGAAACTATATTTTTTATCGGATTATAGGCCATAGATCACTTCCTCGAAACTGAATTATCTCTGTATTGTCCTCGACCACCGAGGCATATTTGTAAGTGGCCCTTTTCTTGAAAAGATTGTGCACCCCTAGTTTAAACCAACTGTTTTTTTCCTTCAAAAATTGTTCTTTTTTAATAAAAACATAATGACATTCTCTCTTTTTATATTTAATTTAAATGTTTCAAATTATTGGATATAAATAATTTCTATTTTTAACACTATTCCTGCGTTTGTATTGATAGGTTTAAAATTGTGCTGATGAACATACCTATTGTTCTAAAGAAAAAGCTTAAACATGTGAATTTATCAAACTTAAAATAGATTAAAAACATTTGATAATATTTAGTATAAAATATTTTTTAAAAAAGCAAATTATTTAAGTAATCTGTCATAAGATGCATGGTGATTTTGAATATAGAGACACATAACTCATTGATCTTTAAGATTTTAGTCAAGCGGTAAAAGAAATTCTTCTTGATTAGGGAAATTACCCGGTGTCATCCTCTAAAGGGTGACACCAAATCTTTATTTGCAAATAAAAAATACAATTTTATAAAATTTTGGAGACTAATTAGGAAATAAAATGAGATTTTTAGCTCATGATGCAATACAGCTAGTTTTCTTTTCTTTGCTAAAGTGAAGTTTTATGCAGAATGGTGTGTCTAAATAAGATATGCACCAGGGAACAAAAACCAACCTAGTCAACGAGTGGGTAACAAAAGCAAACTTTAAAAGAAAGAATTTTCTTCTACGTATAGACACGGCATTAACTTGTGCAGACTATGGGTTGAGTGATGATTCACTTCTGCGGTTTTTTTTATGCAGAAGGACAAAAGGTAAATAAGGAATGGTAAGGTTATTTTTTATAAGAATGTAGAATTGAGATTGAAAAAATATGACAGATTGGAAAGGAGGAGGAGGAGGGGGGGGGGGGCTTGACACCTTTTACGTCACCCATCCTAGCTACACCACTGCACACCCACTTCATCTCTGACAAGTAAATAAATTTTCCTGCCTGAGAAAACCGTACCAAACACAAACCATAAAATATTACTTGAAAAAATAATTATAAGAAAATAATGCATTAATCCTTACTATCTGTTAAATAAATGATCGGAAATAAAATACACAATTTTATAGTTTTAGTTTACATACTACATACTTTTTTATAAAATAAGTAATTTTCCATTTTATTATGCCACAAATTTTGTATAACTGCAAAGGAAGTTTGGTTTATTTTACATTCTAGTAGGAGTGTGTGTGTGTGAAGAGAGGGGGGAAACGGTTAAAAGTATTTTATAGAATTTTATGTAGCGGGTTACTGATGACTCTTTCTGACCAGTAAACTCTCATGCGTACTGGTCTTTGGGACCAGTAACTTTCTTTAAAATCAATTCTACCACTGGGCTATGCATAAAAAATGTTAAGGGAAAGGGATGATATTACAAGGTATTTGCTTTTTGGTATCATTGCATAATATTTAGGAAATAATACTTGCATTTACCAGTATAGAAAGGCAAACTTTTGTCCACTGTTTTCGCTTTATTTATAAATTCTCATTTAGATT
This sequence comes from Maratus speculifer, assembly GCA_964019185.1. Lineage (NCBI taxonomy): Eukaryota > Metazoa > Arthropoda > Arachnida > Araneae > Salticidae > Maratus > Maratus speculifer. Next base: position 212,432,706 of record OZ025291.1, on the reverse strand, counting down.
TAAAGCTACCTGGGAAGCAGGCACAAGAAAACTATTATTTCTGCATGCATTATGTAACAACTTATAAATATTAAGCAGATTATTATAATACAGACCATGCATGCAATAATTTTGCCCAATAACAGTATGAAACATTGCCAAACAAAACAGTAACACAAGTTCAACATTAAGAATGGAAAAAAAAAAAATCTTAGAAATGTGTATAATGTAATCCGGAGCACGTTTTTACTAAGACACTGCAAACAAGACGTATATACAATGTTTTGATAAATTTCTATGAATAAAGATATAATAATTACAAAACTTTAATACAAAGCAATTAAATAACGAGATATTTACATTCCATTAACAATTTTTACTCTGATTAAATATAGTAATTTATTTTATTAAAGCACGAAAGTTTTGTAGCAGCACTGTAACACCAATTATTAATATAGAAATGCATTAAACACATCCTCAATATTACCGTGTGACACGACATTTTAATTTCAAGGTATGATACTGTTATGAATTTTAGTCTGTTAAAAAGAGAAGGGAAAGTTATTAAAAGAAAGCATAATTAAAATAAAATACTTATATAAAACTTACTTATTTCGTAAAAAAGGCATTTTCAGCAAATTGTTTAGCGAACGCCGAAAGTCTCCATCTTATCTTGCAAGGTCACGTGACGAGTCAGCGGCGAAAATCAGCGCCGGAAAAGAGCTGTTTCATTATTGAGTTGAGTTGTTTAGTTTTAAAGCTGTATGAGTGGATTAGAAAGAGAAAAAATTAAACCAAGATGACTGAATCGGTTAAAAATCAACTCATTCACGATCCAATAAATTAGAACTCTTTCTTGAGCAGCCAAATCCACTCTTTCGTTTTAAGAGAGTACGTGTAAGTTTTCATCAAACAATATAGACCGGTAGATGGCATCGCAGATAATCACTTCATCGTGTTCACTGTTGAAATTCTAGAATTAGCTAAAATTCGACTTTTATATTAAAGCGCATTTGTTTTACCAAGTCATATTTTGGTGGAAAATACTTAAAAACCCGATCTTAGCTCTTCACTCATAGGTTTATCATTTTGTTTTCCTGCTCCCAATCCTCCATGTTTTCATACATTTTGGAGCAAAAAAAAGCAATGGTAAACCTACGAGTCAACAGCCAAATCGGATTTTAGGTGTTTTTCACCAAAATATGACTTGGCAGAACAAATGCGCTTTAATATAAAAGTCGAATTTTAACTAATTCTAGAATTTCATACATGAACTCTATGAGGTGATTGTTTGTGCTGCCGATTCCCGGTCTAATATGCTTTTACGAAATATGAATGATGTACTGCGTCAAAAACCTGTTAAAAAATTTGATTCGTATTATTTGTTTCATAAGTGATTAGATAAAAAGATGTTGAACATTTCAAATAATATGCATGAATAAAGCAAAAGAGAATAGACAGATAAATATTTGTTGCTAATTATGTAAATACGATATAGGAATAAGTACTGAGAAAGGCGCCTAAAAATTAAAAAAAAATTAATTTATAGAAAAGTCTGATTTTTTTAATAATTTTTTGTACGTTTTCCATCAAATCAAACTAAAAGTATAAGAAGGGGTAATTTTGAAAAGTTATAACATTAAACATTTATACTGAAATTGCTTGATGTTTAATTTTAAGAAATTGAATTGGGAAAGTTTTACACTAAATAAAAGCCAAGCGTTGCCACTACAAATATCGTAAATTTAGAAACGTACACTGAGGTGACAAAAGCCTTTGAGATAGGAATATGCAAATATATAATGGCAGTATAGTATCACTTACAAATTGTATAAATGATCAGTGCCTGGGCAGGACTTTCATTTGCGTTCAAATGCTTCATGTAAGAAGGTTGATTATGTGGTTATGGCCACAAGACGAAAATTAACGGATTTCGATCGTGGTATGCTAGTTGAAGCTAGACTCATAGGACATTTATTTCGGAAATCTTTACGGAATTCAACAATCCGAGATCCATAGTGTCAAGAGTGTGCGAGAATACCCAAATTCAGGTATAATCTCCTATTATGGAGAATGCAGTGTTCGACCGCCGCGCGCCGGGATTAAATGACTGCGACCAGCGACGTCTGCGTAGATTTGTGAGAGTGAATAAACGAACAAAAATGATTGAAATAATCGCAGGAGTGAATGTGGGGCGTCCGACAGTCGTGTGTGTTTTAGGACAGTCCAGCGAAATTTGGCTTTAATGGACTATCGGAGCAGAAGACCAACTCGAGAGCCATTACTAACAGCACGAAATCGCCAACAGCGGCGCTCCTGGTCTCGTGACCATATCCGTTGGACCCCAAGACGACTGGGAAAAAGTGGCTTGGCCAGATGAGTCATGATTTCAATTGGTAAGAGCTGACGAAAGAATATATGCGTAGCGCAGACCCCATAATTGTGTGAGCTGTGTTTATATGAAACTGACTGGGTACGCTCGTCAAATTGAACCAATTGAGACCACTTTTAACCATCCATAAACTTCATGTACCCAAGGAACGATGGAATTTTCCAGGCTGACAATGCGCCATGATACCGGGCCATAACTGTTCGCGATTGGTTTGAACAACATTCTGGACAATTTCAGCGGATGATTTAATCACCGTGATCGCCCGACATGAATCCCATCGAACATTTATGGGACGTAATTGAAAGATCATTTCGTGCACAAAATCCTACACCGGCAACACTGTTGGAATTATGGACGTCTATAGGGACTGCATAGCTAAATATTTCTCCAGATGACTTCTAACGACTCGTGGAGTCCATGCCACGTCATGTTGCTGCACTTCGCCGGGCAAACGGAGGACCGATACGCTACCCAGGTCAAAATTCATGCTAGTACCAGCAACAAATACATGCTAGTTATTGCTATATATTGCTTTGTCTGCTATGTTTTCCTGCTATTATATGCTTTAAATTGCTAGCCAGCATCACATGCTATATAGCTAGCTTACACAGCAATAGCATGACAATCTATGTACAAGCGTCATATGCTTACTTGCTGTTTAAGCTGCATTGAAGCAACCAGAGGTAGGTACCTTAACATGCTATAAAATGCTTTTTTATGCTTGCCAGCAGAACATGCTATGCAGCTAATTTAGGAAGAAATAGAATGGCACGCTATGTACAAGCATTTTAATTCATAAACAATTAGAGAACAGAAAAAATACTTCCACAACGGATTTAGAAAAGTAACTCTTCCCCTTCACTGACTTAAACTCATCTTTTTCTTAGTGTTAAATTAATTTAACTGTTTAAAATTATAAATTTACTATGTCTTTAAGAATAGGAGGGAAATAAAATTTTGTTTATTGAATTTTAAAATCTGGGCAAGGATTAGAATAGCTGAACCACCACGACGTGAATAAAAAGCTGCCTCTTGAGTTCGTTGAAATAATGTTTTAACACACAAAATTAAAAAAATAATAACAATTAATTCTTATAGGCTCTCAAGTACTTAATTCCTTTAAGTTACTCTTAATGTTTTGTGCTTATTAAAATAAGAGAAAAAATATATTTTTAAATTTCAAAATCAAGAGGCACAGTGGTGACCATCCCCCCCCAAACCCAATGACGCAAATTACCCCCCCCCCCTAAACAGAATGTCAATTGTAAAATATATTCTACTTATAATCTACTGCACATTCAAAAGATAGCGATTTGAAGTATAATTTCCCTTATCTAGAATTTAAAGAAAGAAAACACAGGAACATTTCTAGAAATTAAATGTTGTAAAAAAAAAAAATCAAGATTTTTTTAACAGTAAAAAAAGGAAATATTAAGAATTTAAAAATCCCTCCCCCCTCCAAAATGTACTTTTTCTCAAATTCCCTCCCAAAACTAAATAGTATGACGCATCTTGCGTCACCAAACCCCTCTGTGGGCACCCCTGAAGAGGCAGTAGATCTTCTCTTCGGGCTAATACAACGTAAATTCAAAACTTCCTTCGTCCACCCGCTTGAAATAAAATGTTTAAACATAAATCTAAAACAAAATGAAAATTAATTTTTATTGAGGATATTGGGAATACACGTCTTCCCCATCATAAAATTATTAGCTTTCAATTTTTGCTAGAGTTAATTAACTTAAGTTATTAAAAAATGATAAAAAGTGTTTTTCAAAATCGGTAAAAAACAAAATTTAGTCATTTAAAATTCAATACTTAAGAAGCGCTTTTTCATTGAAAAAATACGTTTTTAACAATCGATTTAAAAATATGTATAATTCTTCCCCTCTTTCCAATAAATAGTACAGTTTCAAAATCTCCCATCTTAAACTGAATTTATCTGAAATTTATTCTATCAAAAAAACATTTCATAATTATTTATTTTTCTGTAAAAAGCAATTCAGAGCATGTTCAATTTATCTAATAAGCAAAGTAAATTCTTTTAATAATAATGATAAATGTATTAATGTAATTACATTCCAATTACTCATTAAATATTTAAAAAAAAACTAACAAATTAAACGTATTCATTGAAACTTCGAGGAAACGTAGCTGCATTTATAAATTGACTCTTTACTTTATAAAAATAATAGCGCATAGTAGAATTTGCTTCATCAACAATCACTGGCAGTTACAGGCGTCTAAAGACAAGTCCCCACTGGCAAGGTCATTAGAGCGCGCATCTCCCGAACCACAGGTAGCGAATTAACAGAGGAAAAAATCCGATCTTTCACAAGAGGAAAAAATCCGATCCAATTTCTCCCGGCAATATCCGTCAGCGCTGCCGGTGTTGTCAATAAATGGCAGCACTTGCGTCTCTTTTTAACTAGTAACTGTTGCTAGAAATTTAATGCTAGAATAGCAAAATTTTAAAGTAAATGATGGTAGAAAAATAATGCTAGACTAGCAAAAAATACAAGCAAGTGATGGTTTGAATTGCTGTTAGGCTAGCGACATATTCAAGCAACACATGCTGGCTTATGTATGCTGGCCAAGCAGCAAAGTAGGCACAATGGCTTGCTGGTTATTCTGCGAGAACTAGCAAATATGTTATGGTAGTTTGTGCTAATTTACTTGCTGGGATACAGCAAGTAATGTTTGTCTAGCAAACAAATACCAGCATGATTTTCGACCTGGGTATCCTATAACTTTGTGTCACCTCCGTGTATGTGACTGAAAAAATAGTTCAGACCAGGGTTGGCAAAGTGGGCCCAGCCCAGAAAAACCCGGGTGGGTTTTTCTAGGCCACCAACAAAAATCCACCTGGGTTTTTGTTAAAAGCGGGTTTTTGCTAAAAATCATTTCTGAATCTGCAAATCCCCCTAATAGTATAATACAAATTTTCCTTTTAAGTTCAAAACTTAGGTGGTTTCTTTTACAAAATCACATTTAATCACATTAGAATATAGTGCACTAGCTGGTAGTGTGTGTGAAGTATGACTGCTATACAGTGCTATATGCAACTGGAACCTAGTTTTAGATATATTCGTCACGACATTTGCATATCAATTACAGATTTATTTAAAAAGAAGGATCCTTCTGTGCATGCGCAGCATCCTTTACATGGTGTAGGCAGCGGAGATACGGTTTTAGATGTACATCTAAATTAGAGATTTGTTTAAAAGTGGGGCCCAGTAGTGCATGCTTTCGATCTATTATGCGGTGGCATAGGCAGCGGGGATCTGATTCAAAGTTTCTTCGCTTCGAGATTTACGTATAAAAGAACCAGCCTTGCTAGCATGCAAAGCCAGCTAGTTTAATTATCATAGTTACTAATTATTATAACAATTTTAATTGTTATACTTACTACAAAAATAAAATTATTCATTGTGACATCTAAAATATATTTAAATATGATAAGAACTCACCTTTATCACTTAAAATAGTATTAACTTAATTATAACAGTGCTATTATTATTAGTATTAATAATAGTATTAATAATAATTAACATGGATTTTTAATGGTATTATAATATCAATTAATAAACTTATTCTGATATTAGTTTAAAGTTTTCTATTGATACTAGTATTAATACTAATATCAGTATAGAATAAATTAACTGACATTATACATTATATTAATTAGTAATAAATAGATCAGATGTAATAAAAAAATGCAATTTAATAAGTATATTTTTAAATGAATACACACATATATTATTAAATACACAAATATACAGAGAAATAACTAAAACCCACAAAAACCCAGAAAAGCCCAAACATACCCAGAAAAACCCACAAATACCCAGAAAAACCCAGGTGGGTTGGGCTTTTGTACAAAAGCCCGGGTTTTTGCCAACCCTGGTTCAGACATTTAAGTGTTTGAACATAAAATTTCGGCATTACAGAAGTATAAATGAAAGACACTTATGAGACGGCTTCAATGAAACTCCCCTATCGCGAAATCCCAAGTTAAATTAAAGAAAAATTTTGAAGTGCGATGATTCATATTTTAATCTAATTATTAAAATGTCATTTTCACCATCAGAAAGGGGACGCCAGATTTCAAGGACGTGTGTTTTTAAAAATTGCCTACGCAAATTTTAAACATATATTAGAAGATGAAAAAAATTAATCAAATGAAAATTTCAAAGTTTACAGAATTTTTTTTTTTTTTTTTGGTACTTGAAATTTATGGAGAAAATTTCTAAAAACGCATACCAATGGTGTTTGACATCTACTTTCTAAGGGAAAAAACGGTATTTTAGTGAATAATGAATCTCGCACTTAAAAGTTTCACCACTGGCTAACATGGCTAGCGCGATCGAGAAGTTTCAGTGCAGTGGAAGCTTCACTTTCTTACTATGCTCATGGTGTAAACGAACTGAGAAAATGTTTGATTAATGCGTAGTATAATTTTTTGTGAACAAAAGGGTTTAAGCTGTAGATTATATTTTTCGTTCGGCATGAAGTTAGGCGTCTTGCAATGTTTCGAAGAATTGACTGGATTGCGACTTTAGTTCTTTAGCAAACATTGTTTATCTTCGCTGCGCGCTGTTATTTATTTTTCGTTGGTATTCGCACATGACCTTTTTAATTCTATAAAATAAACTCCAAATAAAAAGGAAATTCTGAAAATAATCAGAAGTGAAAGAAGATCTAAACTGACCCATTATGTTGCAAATACAACATCTGACAATAAAGTTCGGTGAATAGTCCTGTAACATTAATGTAGATGAAATATTAACGAAAGTTACCATATTGTCCTTCGACATAGTCATCTCCCATAGCTATGCACCGCTGAGATCTGCTATACATGTCCTGGGAATTTCGCAAGAAGTCTTCTGTTGGGATGAAGTTCAAAAGTTTCGTCACGTTTTGTTGGATGTCAGCAATATGGTCAAATTTCTTTCAAAGAGAGTTCGAGTCGTGAAAATAGGAAGAAGTCTGAAGGATTGAGGTCTGGCGAGTATGGTGGATGTTCAATTTGCACAAACCTCATGAATTTCTTTCGGTGTCTTGCAAAGCTGAAATCCAAACTTTAAACTGATCTTTTGTTCGTTCATTTTCCTGTTCTTAGTTAAGAACCAACACACTGAACAAACAATTACTAGAGAACTGCAAGAAGTGTAAGTCACCGATTTTGACGAAAGTGATATCATTGGAAACCTCTCATCGAGAACAGCAAAAAACGCAAAGGAACTACTCGTCACAAATGAGCCGTTTTTGAGATATCCGGCAATTTATGTCACATAGCTAGTGTACACTTAATGGAGGACCGCAAAAAATTTTAGTCTCGATTTTAACGAAAGTGGTATCTTGAAAATATATCATCGAGAAGACTAAAAAACTTAATGTAATCATCCGTCGGAAATGAGATGTTTTCGAGATATCTGACAATTTGTGTCACATTGTAAATGCACACTGCTGGGAAACTGCATTAAGTGACATAAATTGTCGGATATCTCGAAAACGGCTCATTTTAGATGACTAGTTCTATTGAGTTTTTTATCTCTCACAATGATATCTTTGCAACGATACCCTTTTCATCAAAATCGAGAAAACAATTTTTTGCGGTCCCCCATTAAGTGTGCACTAGAACAGAGTATGCGCTAGCTACGTGAAATAAGTTATCGGATATCTCAAAAACGGCTCATTTCTGACGGTAGTTCAATTGAGTTTTTTTTTACCTCATGATGATATCTTTTTTACGAGACTACTTTCGTTAAAATTGAGACTAAAATTTTTTGCGCCCCCCATTAAGTATGCACTAGTTACGTGGCATAAATTGTGGGATATCTTGAATACGGCTCATTTGCGACGAGTAGTTCCATTGAGTTTTTAACTGCTCTCGGTGAGATCTCTCCAACGATACCACTTTCGTCAAAATCGGTGACTTACACTTCTTGCAGTTCCCTAGTTAGTAAAGTACGTCTTACACAGAACATAAACGACGCTACACTGAACAACAGTGGGGGGAAGATGATCAACACTTGCCTCTATGTAAGTGCAGCGTTTTGTTTCCCCCGTGTTGCCAGATCGGTCGACCTGAATTCATTCTCCGACCTTTTTTGTCAGAGGTAGTAAATTCATTAAAATTTCAAGAGTTCTTTTTTCCTTCCATTGTGTCTAATTAGAAAGAATGTACAGTTCTTATTACATTGAAAGGAGATTAGCCAACTAAATGTATTTTTGTTTTCTCTTTTACATTAAGGACATATTAAAATTAACAGCAGCGTTTACATTAATCTTAAAAAGTAATTTCAAAAATATCAAAGTAATTTCAAAAGTATCAAAGTAATTTCAAAAGTAATTTCATCATAATCTTTCATAGTAATTAATTGATAAAAGAATCTTCTGTTCTACAAATTATTTTTTTTTAATTGTGAAATTTGTATCACTAATTTATTCTATTGAAGATTTATTTCAGTACCCCTGCTTTAATTCTATATCTTTTCAATAACATTTAAACAAAAATAAAGTATTTAGCAAATATCTGTTAAAGTTTCATGAATTCCAACGGAGTCTGTGCGTTAAACAGAGAAAAAGATATAAAGGCAAAACTGATCAAACACGAAAAAAAAAAAAAAAAAGAAACCTCGAGAATTTATTTTATTTCTGATTGAGAGAAATTATTTCCACGAGAAAATATAAACAATTCAAACAAATTTTTAGAACTAAAAATAAACATTAACAATTGCAGCTATTTACTATAAAGCTAACAGCAAGATATAGTTTAGAAAAAAAAAACTTTCAAATGTATTAATAAAATCAAACTTTTGTTCTAGCTAAAAATAACTTTTAATTTAGTTATAATGTAGCATTTGCATTCCTTTTTTCAATACTTGTGATTAATAAAATTCCATCAATCCAGAGATTTTATATGTATCACATAAAAATGTGTATGAAAGTTTTAGAATTAATTTAATTAATAAAAAAATACGTTACCTGCTAAAATTTGAACAATTATATCCGAAATCCTAAATTGTATCCATATCTTATAATTGCATCCAAAATAAAATTGACACCTTAAAGACCATAAACTCTTTACGTATGTAATTTTTAAAGTAAATATAGTTAAGAATGGTTATGAAGTACTTTAAATATTACGTTTCGTAAACAGGTAATACTGATATTTTTCTGAAATTATTTAGTAAAATATTATCTTTTTTCCCTAATCGTATATTTGAATTTTACGGGATACCTTTTTTTATGTATGAGTAACTATTTTTTATCGGTTACATTCGGCTTACATAATCACAAATCCCGTAATAATTTTCTGTGATTCAAAAAGTGGAAATAAACTCATCATAAATAATAATAGGGGAGACCGGGTCTAGTAGTGACATTTTCGATATTTTTTATATTAGCCATAAGATTTGAACTGAAAAGAAGCATTTAGTGTATCATATCATCAGAGTAACTCTTGTGTAACATATTTATAAAACAACTATTAACATTATTAACGTTCTTCATAACACAAAATGAATTCTGCGTAACTTCGAAATTTGTCACTACTAATCCCCGGTGCGGGGCAAATTGTGACATGCTTGGGGCACATTGTGACACATAAATGACATATACAAGTACATTATAACATATACAAATTATGTAAGAAAGGCGATTAAATGGAATATATTAAATCAAGAAAGAGAAATTTATTCGTTTATAACGTTCTTAACACAATAAAGTCCTATCAATAAATATAAAAACTTTGTTAAATCACCATAATAAGAAAAATTAAACAGGACGCGTTTCGAGCTGCAGAATTACCGCTCGTCATCAGCTGGTCCAAACACGTGTCACAACGGACAGAGTGGAAATAACAGTGAAATAAAGAGGGAGGAGATTACACAGAGTACGACAGGTGGCGCTGCTTAACAGAGCCAAGGGGGAAGAGAAAAGTAAAGATAAACTGAAAGAAGAAGGGAGGAGATTACAAAGAGTGCCCCAGGTGGCGCTGGCTAAAAGAAGCCAGATGGCAGGAAAAAAAACTAATAAAAGATAAAGAAAACAATTGAAAAAATAAATAAAATAAAATAAAATAAAATAAAATAAATAAAAAAATGATATAATAAAATAAATAAATAAAAATAATAGATAATAAAAAAAAATTAATTAAATAAAAACTAAAAATAATTATAGTAATAATAATAAACTATAAAAGTAATTTCCATGCAGGAGAAAGGGAGGGGGATGAAGAGAGATCGTTGACAAGAGTATTACAATTTTTATAAATAAAATAAGCTTCGTGAGTATCTAAATGAGAAGGAGAGGCAGGATTAGAAATAATTCTGGCCATGGAAAAATTGAAATAATGACCGGAAGACCAACAGTGAGAAGCAAGTCATTATTTCAATTTTTCCATGGCCAGAATTATTTCTAATCCTGCCTCTCCTTCTCATTTAGATACTCACGAAGCTTATTTTATTTATAAAAATTGTAATACTCTTGTCAACGATCTCTCTTCATCCCCCTCCCTTTCTCCTGCATGGAAATTACTTTTATAGTTTATTATTATTACTATAATTATTTTTAGTTTTTATTTAATTAATTTTTTTTATTATCTATTATTTTTATTTATTTATTTTATTATATCATTTTTTTATTTATTTATTTTTATTTTATTTTATTTTATTTATTTTTCAATTGTTTTCTTTATCTTTTATTAGTTTTTTTTTCTGCCATCTGGCTTCTTTTAGCCAGCGCCACCTGGGGCACTCTTTGTAATCTCCTCCCTCCTTCTTTCAGTTTATCTTTACTTTTCTCTTCCCCCTTGGCTCTGTTCAGCAGCGCCACCTGTCCTACTCTGTGTAATCTCCTCCCTCTTCATTTCATTTTGCTGCTCGAAACGCGTCCTGTTTAATTTTTCTTTTTATGGTGATTTAAGAAAGTTTTTATATTTATTGATATATATTTATCGCCAGTATTTTCGGTGTTTCTCAATACAATAAAGTCCTTTCATGTTTTAATAATATTGTAAATGAAGTGAAAATAAAATAGTTAAATTGTTAACACTTGTAAATTCTTAATCCTTTATAAAGATACTTTTAAAGACACTTAGCAATAAAAAAAACTGTCTTAATCAGGAAAGAAATAAAAAGTAAGCCAACACTAATTTTTGGCCTTTTGACTCGGAAGTCTACTACAACGTGTAGGCCTATACCTATATTTTTAATCGCTCATTGTCATCACTTGTTTCACCGTCTGATTTTCAATTACCGTAATTTCGGGTGTATAAGCCGCGGATCAAACAATTCTTTTCGGACCCAGAAATCTTATTTAGTGATTGTAGACAAATATTTACGGCGATCTAACTAGTTATATTTGTTTCTTAAAAAATTCTGGGTCTAAAAAGAATAGTTTGAGCTGCGGCTTATACACCCGAAATTACGGTAATACAAATATGATAAGGTTTGTTTTTGGTACATTTGACATGCGCCTATCTTTTACAGGTCATGCATTGCACCCAGTCTTCTCCGTGTCTAGAAAGTTTGTATTGCTCCAAGCAAACTAGACATAGGATATTTTCGTCATCTTCAGAGCTATCCAATACTTGCTTCTATCATTTTTCAATAACCTAGGTGTAATTCTTTTTTATGCACTGCTTGGCCTTTCCATACAGTTTCTTTTTTAGCTTTTCTTCTTCAATTTATTTTCTGCGTTCTTTTACTTTTTGTTCTGCTCGAATTTTCTCTTTTACAGGTGTGCTTGTTAGAATGGCAGATTTTAAACTTTTAGGAATAGATCGCTTGCCTTTTTGAGGTCCTGAGGGAGTGGTCTTATTTCTGTAAGACTTACCACTGACACATTGCTATTATCAATTGTCATAGAATCATCTAATTCAATGAGGTTTCTTACTTCTGAAGACGGTCCTGCAATCTCACCATCATTGATTAAAGTTATTCCTGAAGCGCTTGGTTTATTAACAGTTACATATTTACTATTTTTTTTCATTGTCATTCTGGTCTTTTAACGCTCTTATCTCTGATAGATATCTCTTTCAGTACGCCTCTTGTAATTTCACACCATTTTTCTTGAAATATAAAAACCTCCATTAAAAATTATGTTGGAGGTGAACACTGTCACAACGTGCCTCTTAGACTTCGTCACAATTAGCCCCGCGTTACGACATTTTTTACTTCATTAGTTCATTCATTAGTTTCCGAAATGTTGGCATAATTAACAAATGAAATACATGGCATAATAGCTTAAAATTTAAGCATTTAAATAATATTACGGAAGTTTACATACATCAGTATCGTTAGTGGCAATGACGATTCAAATGTAGGTCTCAAATTTTACTTTTAAGATAGAAAACAAGATAAATGTTTTTATCTCGAAAACAACGCGACGCTATATTTAAAAAAAAAAAACGCAGAACATTGAGACAATCAATCTCTTCACTCACATGACGCGATAGGTGCTGCAACCTACTGGCTCAGTCAGGAAGCTCGATGGCACAACTAACCCCAGTCTCCCCTACTCAAAACTAAAGACCGTACTTATCTTCATTAAATTAAAACTAAATCTGATTACGGATAAGAAATATAATGTAAGTTCTAGAATGAAAATGAAATTTAATATGGACCTGACTGGCTTTAGATCTAGAGTAAAACCTCATTGTGCGACCACTCCCATTAAGCGATCACCTTCCTGAACAACCATTTTTTTTTCATAGAACGAAATTTATTTCCACAAGTTCTATACTAATTTTACCTCCATTCGCAGAACATATCAATTGAACTCGCAATTTAACCAAGTTATTTTTTGAAGAAAATGAAACAAATTCCGTTTGTTCCAGTTCGCTTGAAGAAGATTTTATTTAAAAAAAGATTTCGGATTATTAATCTAACTTCTAAACTAAGTTTTGATCTTTTTTTTTTTTTTTTTCGAAATACTCAATAGTCAAATTCTGTCAGGAAATTCTCAAAAAAATAGGTAGAGTAATGAAATTGCAGTTATTTGTTCCTGTCCAAAAAAATGCATTTATTTTCTGAATTTCAAAAGTACTAGAAAGAAAAGTTATAAAAGATGAAATCGTAAAATCAAAGCAAACGTCAATGTATTCCTTTTTAAAACTTTGTGGTAATTGATTTGTGTAATTTACTTTTATTTTGATAATTAATTTTTCGCATTTTTTTCCTTATGTGAAAAACAAATTTTAAAAACATTAATTTCTACCCATTTTCAACAATTAAAATCTAGATTTAAACATGGACTCCACTAAGAGACTACCTCTCAAAGCAACCAATTTCCATTGAAACGGAACGTGGTCGCTTTAGGGAGATGGAAAGTATTAGATGGAAAACCCCGAAATTTTCCATATGAATTATCAAATAATTCTGATCTTCTTCAATAAACATCTTTATGAAAAAATATATAATTTGGCGATTACAATAACTTAGGTTCTTTTTTTCTGCTTTTTCAAATATATTACGATTCCTGAAGTTTTGAGATAAGATGTTAAAAGGGCTTTTAATTCTTCTTCCGTAAAAAGGAGTTTTCGTAAAACAAAGGTTTTAATCTCACAGCAAGTTGCTGTCTAAGTTAAAGCTTATTGATGCACAAAAAAAAAAAAAAAAAAAAATCATGAGGTTACATTATGAACATTTCACAAAGAGTTAATCCTCAGTTACCTTAAAATATTAACATAGAATTAAAGAATTTGTGTATTGATTTATAAATCATGCCATCAGGTATGATTATTATTGTGGAGAACATTATCAGTAGAGACCCTTCGTTATATGTTATTTTTAGTTCTTAAAAATACACATTATTTTACTTTTAAAATTCTTCTGTATAGGCTTCATAAATTTAAATTAATAAACAATCATTAAAAATATATTTAGTTACTTAAAAATATATAAAATAAAACTATACAGTCTAGCATTTAAAAGGTGTATTGTGCACCAATACTGTACCAACTGGTGTGTAATATGCCTTTTTAAGTGTCAGACTATTACATATATATATATATATATATATATATTAAGCAACTAAACATATAAACTGAACATCACTGTTTATACTGTAAGTTCATACATCCAGTGCAAAAGATTTTTTATGTTTTTTCTTTATATATATATATATATATATATATATATATATATATAACCAAACATAACATATAACAAAGCGTATATACTGATGTTGCTGTCCAGAATGATAATAAAGCCTGATGGAATGCTATATAAATTAATATAAAATTACAATACGTATATTACAAAAAGGAGATTTTTCTATTAGTAAATTATCTGATATTAAAGAATCCATTTCATTAATTTGAAAATTTTCAGAAAGATAAGAAACACATACGCATTTTAGAAAAAAATATATTAAACTATTAATTATTTAAAATTTTCTATCAAAAATATAATAATTTTATTTTTGGATCAAACTTTTTGCACTTTACAAAAAAGTTGAAAAGTGATTAGGCATTTTATTTGTCTGTCCGTCTGTCTGTCTTTCTGTACAGGATCTAACTTCGGTAAATATATTTCGACTTCCACGCTATGTATAAACCTTATTTGGGATCCCCTAGGGATGTTTGGTATTATATATAAAGTATGTCGGATTAATAGTTGATTTACAGCGGCACCCAAGTGATTAGGCATTTTATTTGTCTGTCCGTCTGTCTGTCTTTCTGTACAGGATCTAACTTCGGTAAATATATTTCGACTTCCACGCTATGTATAAACCTTATTTAGGATCCCCTAGGGATGTTTGGTATTATATAAAAAGTATGTCGGATTAATAGTTGATTTACAGCGGCACCCAAAACACTTCCATTACATTACGGTCTATGGAAAAAAAACTTTTGCAGAGAATTTTAATAGCATTATGCTATTTAAAATATATTAAAACTGGTATAAATCTTTGAATTTCACTACGATTACGTTAGAACAGGACATCCATAGCATGTTTAATCCAATTAAAGGGACACACAAATAAAATAGGTTAAAATACTGTCTTTAAATAATGATTACTGGAATAGCGTTTTCAATTTTGACATGTGCTTTTAAGTTTAACCGTTTTTAGGTGCGTCCGAAATTATATAAATACGTAGCTCTCATAGTCATCATCTGATCCGACCGTCTGTCTGTATTTGTGTCATTCAATCTGTCTGCCCGTTTATAAAAGAATAAGAACTATCCAATCAAATCACTTGAAATTTTCAATATACATTTGTTGCAGAATTTAGTTGAGTTATTTCAAATTTTAGTAAAATCTGATATGTAATTCAAATACAGGGAAGTTGCAAGTATTCACTTACATTACGCCCGATGGTGTAAAATAGTTTCAAGTGCATTTTAATGATGACACGTCAAAGCACAAGGAAAATGATATGCATATAAGAAGGGCACTAAACAATACATTTTCTGGAAAATACCTCGCAAAAAATATTTTTTTATTCATTTTTCATAGCCACACAAAATAATTTGGTACACAATAGTATGAGAGGGGACATTATTTTCGGCATATTTGAATTGTGTTTAAATGTTTCGCAAATAGTAAAATTGATATACGTTTCTTGTGTTTACTATAAGTTACTTCCTTTGTAATAGAAAATGCATTTCCATATCTTTGAGTTAGATGTAAATTTAACTTATTATAAGGTGCAGTTTTTTTTAATGTGTTGGACAGTGTTTCATAATCTATGTTTGGCGCATGATGTTTTTCTTTCTTGTTTTATGATTAAACTAAAGCTAGAATCGACAACAGAAAGGAGCTGACATTTCATTTTTTTATGAAAACGTACTTTATATTATTTTTAAAGTGATGTTAAATGGTGTTTTTGATTGTGTACTTTTAGATGATGTAATATCGACGATTACAGATAACAGGAAATACATTCTATAGTTTTGTTTAGCACAAATTATAGGCCTCCACATTTAAAATATCAGTTTACTTTAGGACACCATATCAAATATTTTAGGGATAAAAAAAATAATTTAAGTTAAAAAAAATTAATATACGCCTGACGTATCGATTTTATATTAGATGAAACGAATTGAAATTTTTCCATAAGAAGATTCAAACGAATCAGATTTTTCAATGCGAAACATGTTTAAGAAAATAAAAGTGTAACGATATCATTCACATAGGCAAATGTTCTTTGTATTTCTGCTTCTTCAAATATATTACGATTCCTGAAGCTTTGCGATAAGATGTAAAGAATGTTTAAATTCTTCATCCGTTACATAAACAGAAGTCTTCGTAAAACAAACTTTTTAATATTCGAGTATGAGGATTTCCAAGCAAGCATTTATTGATGCATAAAAAAGAAAGGGAACGCTTTCCTAAGGTTACATTAAGAATGCTTCACAAAAATTTAATCTTCAGAAGTTTTGAAATATTGACAGAGAATTTGAAAATTTATGAATTTTAAAAGTTTAATAGATAAATATAAAAATTCTAGATGAAATTGTTCGACTTCGAGAAATTTTTGACGTATTGGAAATTACGTAAATAAACATTATATTTTTAAATCAGTGCTTGTAAAAATGAAATCCTCACTATAGAAAAGTTTGTTAAGAAATTATTCATATAAATGCTTAAGAGATAATACACTGAGGTGACAAAAGTCATGAGTTACTCTGCTATAATAGCGTGTCGGTCCTCTGTTTGCCCGGAGAAGTGCAGCAACACGACGTGGCATGGTCTCCACAAGTCGTAGGACGTCTTCTGGAGAATATTGAGCCATGCAGCTTCTATAGGCGTCCATAATTCCAAAAAAGGCTTCCGGTGGAGGATTTTGTGCACGAACTGATCTCACGATTATGTCCCATAAATGTACGATGACATTCATTTAGGGCGATCACGTGGCCAAATCATACGCTGGAATTAACCAGAATGTTTTTCAAACCAATCGCGAGCAGTTATCGCCCGATGACATGGCGCATTGTCAGCCTGAAAAATTTTATCGTTATTTTGGTACATGAAGTCCATGAATAGATACAAATGGTCTCCCAGTAGCTGAACGTAATCATTTTCAGTTAACTCTCATTTCAGTTTTACCATTGGACCCAGTTCCTTCCATGTAAACACAACCCGCACCGTTATGGAGCTATAACCAGCTTTCACAGTCCCTTTTTGACAAATTGGGTCCATAGCTTAATGGGGTTTGTGCCACACTCGTATATTTCCATCAGCTGTTTCCAATTGAAATCGAGACTCATCTGATGAAGCCACTTTTTTACAGTCGTCTACGGTCCAACTGATACGGTAACGAGCCCAGGTGTGCCGCTGTTGGCGATGTCGTGCTTTTAGTAATGGCATCCGAGTCGGTCTTCTGCTGCTGTAGCCCATGAAAGCCAAATTTTGCCAGACTGTCCAAACGGACACGTTTGTCGGACATTCCACATTCATTCCTGTAGTTATTTCATGCAGTGTTACTTGTGTGTTCAAACTGAGGAGTCTAAGCAGACGTCGCTATTCGCGGTCATTAAGAGCCCCCGGTCAACCAATGCGTTGTATATGTTGGGAGGTTATGCCTGAATTTTGTTATTCTCGGCACAATCTTGACACTGTGGATGTCGGATTGTTGAATTCTGTAACGATTTCAGAAATAAAATGTCCCCTGCGTTTACTACGAAGAATAAAATGTCCCTAGCCCTAATTAGCACACAAAGTTCGAAATCCGTTAATTCTCGTCGTGTGGAAATAATCACATAATCAACCTTTTTTCACGAAGTAAATGAAAAAAACAAGAATTCTGTCCAGGTACTGTCAATTCGTACATTTTGTAAGCGACACTACAGCCATCTATATATTTGCGTAGTGCTATCCTATGACTTATGTCACCTCAGTGTATTTTTGACAGTCATCAATTGTATATATTTTTTTCTTCCTGTAGAAATAGTTTTTAAGAAACACTCTATACATATTCTTAGATGATAATTTTTATATGCAGTCATCAGTAATATATATGCATTTTTAATCGTATGGAAAAATTGCACCATAAATAACATATTTTACACAAGCATACATGCTCGTCTTAGAATGAAAGGTGAAAATTGTTGATTTATATAACAAGTAAAGTAATCGATAAAAATATCAGTATTATACACTATTAGTTATTTTATTATTTTATTACAGAAATAAATTTTGGAAACTATTGATTTGGGTTGTCTAAATCTTTATTTCTAAAACAAGAATTAATTTCATTGATTCATAGGTGAATGATGTCAAAAGCATTTTTATCACATAAATCCTATAATTTTGTTTAGGGCAAATTCAAAGGCTGCACATTTGAAATGTCAATTTATTTTAGGACACCCTTTAAAATATTTCACGGATAGAAAAATAATTAAAGCTCTCGAATAAAAACGGAAATTTAATATACACCTGACGTATTGATTTTATATATATTAGATTAAACGAATTGAAAATTTCCATATGAAGAATCAAACAAATAAAATTTTTTAACGCTAAACATGTTTAAGAAAACAAAAGTGTAACGATTTTATTCGCATTGGCAAATGTTCTTTGTATTTCTGCTTCAAATATATTACGATTCCTGGAGCTTTGCGATAAGATGTAAAGAATGCTTAAATTCTTCTTCCGTGACATGAACACAAATCTTCGTAAAACAAACGTTTTAATCTTCGTGTATGAAGATTTCCAAACAAGTACTTTATTGATGCATAAAAAAAGTAAGGGAAAGCTTTTTTAAGGTTACATTAAGAATGCTTCACAAAAACTTAATCTTCAGAAGTTTTGAAATATTGACATAGAGTTTGAGAATTTATTCGATTAATTTATGAATTTTAAAAGCTGAATAGGCAAATATAAAAATTATAGATGAAATTGTTCGGCTTCGAGAAATTTCTGACTTATTGAAAAATGGGTAAATAAACATTAAATGTTTGAATCAGTGCTTGTAAAATTAAAATCCTCGCTATAGAAAAGTTTCTTAAGAAAATAAGTTTCTTAAGAAATTGTTCATATGAATACTTAAGGGATAATATTTTTGACAGTAATCAATTGTTTGTATTTTTTTTCTTCCTGTAGAAATAGTTCTTAAGAAACAGTCCATATATATTCTTAGATAATAATTCTTATATACAATCATCAATAATTTGTATGCATTTTTAATCGTATGGAAAAGTTGCATTTGACAAAGTTGTACTTTAAGTTGTATTTTACTGTCAAAATATTTTTGACTGTAATCAATTGTTTATATTTTTTTCTTCCTGTAGAAATAGTTCTTAAGAAACAGTCAATATATATTCTTAGATGATAATTTTTATATACAATCATCAATAATTTGTATGCATTTTTAATCTATGAAAAGTTGCACCATAAATAACATATTTTACACTAGTATACATGCTCGTCTTAGAATGAAAGGTGGAAATTGTTCATTTACTTAACAAGTAATGAAATCGATAAAAATATCTATTCTATACACTATTATTTTTATTATTTTATTTAAGAAATTAATTTTGGAAAATATTGATTTGAGTTGTCTAAATCTTTACTTCTAAAACAAGAATTAATTTTATTGATTCATAGGTGAATGATTTCAAAAACATATTTATCACATAAATTCCATAATTTTGTTTAGCGCAAAATAAAAAGCTGCATATTTAAAATATCAGTTTATTTCAGGACACTGTTTAAAATATTTTCCGGAAAAAAATATCATAAGTTCTTGAATAAAAATAGAAATTTCATATATACCTAACATATTGATTTTAGATCTATTAGATAAAACGAATAGAGAATTTCCATATGAAGAATCAAACGAATCAGACTTTTCAACGCGAAACATGTTTAAGAAAACAAAAGTGTAACAGATTTCATTCGCATAGGCAAATGTTCTTTGTATTTCTGCTTCTTCAAATATATTACGATTCCTGAAGCTTTGCGATAAGATGTAAAGAATGCTTAAATTCTTCTTTCGGGACATGAACAGAAGTCTTCGTAAAACAAACGTTTTAATCTTCGATTATGAAGATCTCCAAGCAAGCACTTTATTGATGCATAAAAAAAGAAAGGGAAAGCTTTCATAAGGTTACATTAAGAATGCTTCATAAAAACTTAATATTCAGATGTTTTAAAGTATTGACATAGCGTTTGAGTATTTATTCGATGAATTTATGAATTTTAAAAGCTGAATAGATAAATATAAAAACTCTAGATGATTTTTTTTTTTTTTTTTTTTTTTTTTTTTTTTTTTTTTTTTTTTTTTTTTTGCTTCGAGATATTTTTGACGTATTGGAAAATAGGTAAATAAACTTTAATTGTTTAAATCAACGCTTGTAAAAATAAATGCTTCCTTATAGAAATGTTTCTTTAAAAATTGTCCTTATAAATACTTAATTAATAATATTTTTGACAGTCATCAATTGTTTATATTTTTTTCTTCCTGTAGAAATTAGTTCTTAAGAAGTAGTCTATATATGTTCTTAGATGATAATATTTATATGCAGTCATCAATAATTTATATGCCTTTTTGATTGTATGGAAAAGATGCACCATAAATAACCAATTTTACACTTGCATACATGCTTTTCCTAGAAAGATAGGTGGAAATTGTTGATTTACTTAACAAGTAAAGTAATCGATAAAAATATCTATACTATACACTATTAATTACTTTTATTGTTTTATATCAAAAATTAATTTCGGAAAATATTGATTTGAGTTGTCTAAATCTTTGCTTCTAAAACAAAAATTAATTTCATTGATTCAAAGGTGAATGATGTCAAAAGCATATTTATCACATAAATGCTATACTTTTGTTTAGTACAAATTAAAAGATCTACACATTTAAAATATCAGTTTATTTTTGGACACTGTTTAAAATATTTTACGGATATACATTATTTAAGTTCTCGAATTAATACAGAAATTTAATATACACCTGACGTATTGATTTTAAATATATCAGATGAAAACCATTAAAAATTTCCAAGTGAAGAATCAAACAAATCAGATTTTTCATCGCGAAACATGTTTAAGAAAACAAAAATATAGCGATTTCATTCGCATTGGAAAATGTTCTTTGTATTTCTGCTTCTTCAAATATATTACGGTTCTTGAAGCTTTGCGATAAGATGTAAAGAATGCTTAAATTCTTCTTCCGGAACATGAACAGAAATCTTCGTAAAACAAACGTTTTAATCTTCGGGTATGAAGATCTCCAAGCAAGCACTTTATTGATGCATAAAAAAAAGGAAAAGCTTTCCTAAGGTTACATTAAGAATGCTTCACAGAAACTTAATCTTCAGAAGTTTTGAAGTATTGGCATATAATTCGAGAATTTGTGAATTTTAAAAGCTGAATAGATAAATATAAAAATTCTAGATAAAATTGTTCGGCTTCGAGAAATTTCTGACTTATTGGAAAATGGGTAAATAAACATTAAATGTTTAAATCAGTGCTTGTAAAATTAAAATCCTCGCTATCGAAAAGTTTCTTAAGAAAATAAGTTTCTTAAGAAATTGTTCATATAAATACTTAAGGAATAATATTTTTGACAGTAATCAATTGTTTATATTTTTTTTCTTCCTGTAGAAATAGTTCTTAAGAAAGAGTTTATACATATTCTAAGATGATAATTTTTATATACAGTCATCAATAATTTATATATTTTTTTATCGTATGGAAAATTTGCACCATAAATAACATACTTTACTTAAGCATATATACACGTCTTAGAATGATAGTCCGAAATTTTTGATTTAGATAACAAGTAAATTAATCGATAAAAATATCTATACTATACACTATTAATTATTTTTATTATTTAATTTCAGAAATTAATTTCGGAAAATATTGATTTGAGTTATCTAGATCTTTACTTCTAAAACAAGAATTAATTTCATTGATTCATAGGTGAATGATGTCAAAAGCATTTTTATCACATAAATTCTATAATTTTGTTTAGCACAAATTAAAGGGCTGCACATTTAAAATATCAGTTTATTTTAGGACACTGTTTAAAATATTTTACGGATAAAAAAATAATTTAAATTTATGAATATAAATAGAAATTTAATATACCCCTGGCTTATTGATTTTAGATCTATTAGATGAAATGAATTGAAAATATCCATATGAAGAATCAAACGAATGAAATTTTTCAACGCGAAACATGTCTAAAAAAATAAAAGTGTTCTGATTTCATTTGCATAGGCAAATGTTCTTTGTATTTCAGCTTCTTCAAATATATTACGAGTCCTGGAGCTTTGCTATAAGATGTAAAGAATGCTTTATTTCTTCTTCCGTCACATGAACAGAATCTCTTCGTAAAACAAACGTTTAAATCTTCGAGTATGAGGATCTGCGAGCAAGCACTTTATGGATGCTTGAAAAAGAAATGAAAAAGCTTTCCGAAGGTTACATTAAGAATGCTTCTCAAAAACTTAATCTTAAGAAGTTTTGAAATATTGACGTAGAATTTCAAAATTTATGAATTTTTAAATCTCGATAGATAAATATAAAAATTCTAGATGAAATTGTTCGGCTTCGAGAAATTTCAGACTTATTGGAAATGGGTAAATAAACTTTAAACGTTTAAATCAGTGCTTGTAAAAATAAAATTCTCGCTATAAGAAATATTCTTAAGAAATTGTTTATGTAAACACTTAAGGGATAATTTTTTTGACTGTCATCAATCGTTTATTTTTTTTCTTCTTGTAGAAATAGTTCTTAAGAAACAGTCTATATATATTCTTACATGATAATTTTTGTATAGAGTTATCAATAGTTTATGTACATTTTTAATAGTATGGAAAAAGTTCACTCTAAATAACATATTTATTACTAGCATAAGTGCCTATCCTAGGATGATAGGTGGAAACTGTTGTTTTACTTAAAAAGTAAAATAATCTATAAAAAGTCATTTTGGCAGTACTGGGAGGAAGAGGTAGCTTTCATATACCTTATTTATTTATTTTAAATTATATTATATTATCTAAATATAAGAAGATGAAATTAATGGAAACCAATTATATAAGATAGAATGCTATTTTTCGTCAATACGGAATATTAATGGAAATTTTTAGAAATTTGCCATTCTTTATTCATGTTGGTTTTATTTTAAAGGATTTATAAAGTCGCGAAATTCCAAGATATCATGAAGTGTGTGCCATTTTAAAACAACATGATGGATAAAACAAACCATTGAGCTTGGTCGAAATCTTAATCCGTGTGCACATGCACACTCACATCAAAATCGATTAATATGTACGAGTGCTTTCGCGGACAAATTGATTTTTAAAAAAATGTCACCCACATTAGAAATTCAAACTGCTATATCTCCGGCGTTTTATAAGGTAAAGACAAAACAATAAATACTCCTGAATTCATGTATTAAGATCAACACTTCAGAAGGCCCTTTTTTCAATTTCTAATTTTTTGTTTGTACATCATTATACATTTAAAAGATTTTGTCAAACTTAAAAGGCCGCCATTTTGAAACAAGATGGCTAATGAAGTTGGACAGTGAACTCGGTCAAGACATTGGTAGGCAGTTAGTAGGATGTACACACGGAGTTATATACAAATCAGTTTATAAATATACGTATTACCACGTGACAAATTTCAGACCGTTTCAAAATGTCAACCACGCTGGAAATTGAAAGTGCCATAACTCAGCCATTTTTCTAGATATAGATGAAAAAATGCTCTGGAATCTTTTTATCAAGGTCGAACATACAAAATAAATTTTTTTTCAATTTCTTATTTTTTTGTACCTAATTTTAAAATTTCATTAAAAAAATAATAATGTTCCTACATTTTGAATAAGATGGAAGATGGAAATGGCCAACGAACTCGGTCTAGGCGTCGGTATATACAATGTACATACCAAGTTACATCCAAATCGGTTTATAAATACGCGTGTTATTACGTGACGAAAATCAGATCATTTCAAAATGTGAGCAACACTAGAAATTAAAAGTGCTATAACTCAGCCATTTTTTAAGATACAGACGAAACTAAAAATGCTCTGGAAACTTTGTATCAAGGTCAAATGTATAAAAGAATAATCTTTTTCAATTTCTCAATTTTTTATGTCTAATTTTAAATTTTAATTAAAAAAAATTTGAATGGCAGCCATTTTGTACATGATGGCGGATGGAACTGACTAATGAACTCGGTCCAGACCTCAGTATATATTATGTACACACCAAGGTAAATCCAAATCGGTTCATAAATACGCGTGTTATCACGTAAAAGCAGATCGTTTCAAAATGTCAGCCGCTCTAGAAATTCAAAGTGCTATAACTCAGGCATTTTTAAAGCTATAGACAAAACAAAAAGTGTTCTGGAATTTT
Organism: Maratus speculifer; assembly: GCA_964019185.1. Classification (NCBI taxonomy): domain Eukaryota; kingdom Metazoa; phylum Arthropoda; class Arachnida; order Araneae; family Salticidae; genus Maratus; species Maratus speculifer. The sequence continues at coordinate 212,408,004 of OZ025291.1, read as the reverse complement.
TGTTTCAAGTTGTAACACCTAAAAGAAAAATATTTTCCAACTTTTACTTTCTTTCGCATTTAATTGTTAATTTTAATTTTTTTAACAAAATTTAAATGGCCGCCATTTTGAAACAAGATAGCAGATGAGGCTGGCCAAAGAACTCGGTCGAGACATTTGTATGCACTATGTACATATCAAGTTGCATTCAAATCGGTTCTTAAATACGATAGTTACAGCATGACAAAAATCAAATATATGTGTGTGTGTGTGTCAACATTTGAAAGGAGGGTGGTTTGGGGGTCTGGGGGTCATGATCGGTGAAAATATACCAAAATGTTCCGGAAGTGCTTTCCCCCGGACGGCTGCAATAGGTATCTTTTTACTTTTTGTAATGAAAGCTACCTAAAATTCTATACACAAATATTTTTATTATTTTATTTCAGAAATAAAAAATAATTTACAAATAAAAAATAATTTAAGTTCTTAAATAAAAATAGAAATTTAATATATACCTGACGTATTGATTTTAGATCGATTAGATGAAATAAATTGAAAATATATGTATGAAGAATCAAATCAGATTTTTCAATGCGAAACATGTTTAAGAAAATAAAAGTGTTCTGATTTCATTCGCATAAGCAAATGTTCTTTGTATTTCTGCTTCTTCAAATATATTACGATTCCTGGAGCTTTACGATATGATGTAAAGAATGCTTAAATTCTTCTTCCGTGATATGGACAGAAGTCTTCGTAAGGCAAACGTTTTAATCTTCGAGTATGAGGATCTCCGAGCAAACACTTATAGCTGGATGAATAAAAGAAAGGAAAAGCTTTCCTAAGTTTACATTAAGAATGCTTCGCAAAAACTTAACCTTAAGAAGTTTTGAAATATTGACTTAGAATTTGAGTATTTATTTGATGAATTTATGAATTTTAAAAGCTGAATAGATAACTATAAAAATCCTAGATGAAATTTTTCTGCTTCGAGAAATTTTTGACTTTAAATGTTTAAACCAGCGCTTGTAAAAATAAAATCCTGCCTACAATAAAGTTTCTTAAGAAATTATCCTCATAAATATTTAAATGGTAATTTTTTGACAGTATTCAATTGTTTATACATAATTTATTTCTTCCTGTAAAAATGATTCTTCAGAAATAGTCTATATATACTCTTAAATGATAATTGTTTATATACAGTCACCAATTATTTATGTACATTTTTAATTATATAGAAAACTTGCACTATAAATAACATTTTTTATACTAGCATAAATGTACGTCCTAGGATAATAGGTGAAAATTGTTGTTTTATTTAACATTTAAAATAATCGGTAAAACTATCTATACACTATTCATTATTTTTATTGTTTCGGAAATTAATTTACCAAAAAATCGAATTGAGATGTCTAAACCTTTACTTCTATAACTTATAAAATAATAATTAATTTCATTGATTCATAAGCGAATGATATCAAAAGCGTTTTTATGACATTATTTTTATTTACATTAACAAAATTGACTGTGATTTAAATATGAACTTTTAAAATACATAAAATTTTAATTTTTGTAAAACAAGAGTTAAAATACTCAAAGCGCAGATTTTTTTTCTTTATTTTTTCTTTATTTTCTTTTCTCTTTATCAATTAATCCAAAACAAAAAAGGAATTATTCACAGCACACCTTATTGTTTAAATTAGAAAAATTATACAGTATCTTTATAATGGTTTGTCGTTTACAAAAATCATTGAATTTTTGTTAGTTTTGAATGTTTTATATAAAAATAAGATGAAGAGAGATGGTTTAAAGTAGTAGATATGTATATTTATGCAAAAACGTTTTTTCATGCATATCTCAAAGCGAAATGAAACCTTCACATGGCTAAATCTTATCCCTGACTGTGTAAAATTATAAATAGATAAGGAATTATAAGCATACAGTGCTAATATCGTGTTGCGATTTTGAACTTAAAAATGGCAATGATAACCACCTAGAATAGAATCATGTACATATAGGTGGCTGTAGCGGACAATATTTATTGACCAACTCTCAACGATGAATGATATTATTGGTAGAACATAGTTAAGCAGATAATCTCTGTATAACCGTGCACATAGCGCTAGCTATTTTGCACATTTTTCAAGACATGGTTTTGTTTCTCTAAAACTTATTTTGCTAAAAGTCGTTCTCTAATCTATGTACAAGACAACTAGTAAGACGCACGGATTTCTATTGGAATCGTCACTCTGTGTTTTATTGCATTTAGATTACAGCCAGGGTTCATACGGGTCCCGTTATTTCCCAGGTAAAATATCAGGATTTTTTAATAAAAATAAATAAATCTAGTTCAAATGCTCAAAATGTCGCCTTATTTAATGAAGTATTTTGTGTAAGAAAATATTAGAAAAGAAGAATTTCCTGGTCTGTAAATCCCCATACGATTCCTCACAGCGATGAATTACTAACAGGTGAATGAAAATTAAGTCCACATTTTTTTATATTGAACTAAAGAATAATTTATTGAAAGTGTGTGTATGTTATCATTTTTTAATAGAATTTTAAATGGATAAGGGATTAGATGTCATTTAACGAATATTTCGACTAATAAATAATATAATTTCTGGATGATTTTTTTTTTTTTTTTTTTTTTTTTTTTTTTTTGTACTTGAAAACACTTTGATAATACAGGATGACTCATAATTTTTTACGATATATTACACATGATTCTTTTAGGAAAGTAATCTTTATTTTAAATTTAAGGAGTGAAATATATGTTTAAAATTAAAGAATCGCAAACGATGCAAATTAAGCAAATGTTTATTATTATTATTATTATTGCTAAATGCCTAAACCTTAATGAAGTCATAAAGTAAAGGCATAGACGCATAGTAACATTATGACATGTAAACAGCAATAAAAATATTTGTTAAAATTAAATAATACTCAATTAAATGACAGGTATTATTAATAACACGCCAAACCCGAAAGGGTTAACAAATTTGAATTGAATCGTAGAAACATGAAATAATAATTACCTTTAAATGGAAAACAGAACAAAAAAACTTTTTGATGAAAAGTTCAACATTTTTTATTGGTGTATGTATAGTACCAATCTAGGCTGTCGTTCAGATTCTGTAAGAGAGAATATAATAGAAATAGGGAGACCTAGTCTTGGTTTCGAACCAGAAAACCTGCAAGCAATACATTTCTGATAGAAACATGGCTAAAAAATATTCACAGGCTGTTATTTCTTTTAAAAAATATTTTCAAATATTATTTTTACGCTTGAAAAATCTTAATATAGTTTTCTAGAAATTGTTTTAAGAAATCACGAATATCCCAAATATTTCATCACTATTTTAATAAGTATTCCTAACTTTTTTCTAGATAATTTTCACCAGAATATTATCTTCTTATCAAGAAATTATCATTTAGACATTACTTCATACTTTATGTATAAAAATCTGAGGACTGGTAGAAGAAAATTCAAACTGCAACAATTTTAAAATTTTTCCAAAAAGCAAATTAATATACTAAGTTTTGTTTTGGTTTTTTATGCTTAAAATTACATTTAAAACATGTTTCTCTCTCAATTGGAGAAGGAAATATTATTATTTTTTTTCGTTTTGGTTTATTTTCAAAATCTAGATTTCAAGCAATGGTTTTTATGAAAACAACTTCTTACAAAAATGCGCTTTCGCTATGATTTTTTTTTTTTTTTTTTTTTTTTTTTTTTTTTTTTTTTGCAACATTTTTCCTATATAAATTGTTGTACGTCAAAAACAATTAAATGTACATAATTCAAACTTGGAATATGTCTTTTTCAATTGTTTTACTTTAATTTTGATTCAGCAAATTTGAAAAAAAAAATATTTACTTTTAAAAATATAATTTTTTTTTAAAGTTACATCATTTTTTTTTTTTCAAATTTTTACATTAAATATTTTTATTTTTATTTTAATTAATATTTTTAAAACTGTTGAATCAAAATTAAAGCTTATACATTTATTTTTATTGAAACGAAAACAAATTTAAATCTTAAAAGTAATATTTCGAGTTATAACGATTTAAACTTACCACACTTTTTTAATATGTTTTTTTTTATTATGAGAAGTTTTAGCATGTGATTTTGTTTAAAAATGATATTGTTAATCATCACAAAAAATTCCTAAATATTAACTCAATTAATTAAATTTTTTTTTTAATGTGTCCCGGATCCCCTTAATTTAAAATTAGGGATTTCTTTATTATATCCCTTTTTATTTTTATTTTTATTTATTTTTTTTTTCACATTCTCAGATATTTCTCGTATTATCATTGTAGGTGTGCGAAGCTTTCTAGGAAGTCATCAAGTAATCTACAACAATTGAGTGAGTTCGGCTAGGAAAATTTTATTCAAAGAACTAATTTTTTTATTGAAAATATTTACTCACATTTACTTCATGCATATGTTATTTTAATAATATTAATAATAACAGTAAAAATAATAATAGTCCCAATATTGCTGTTCAGAACTACATTCTACCATTGAAGCTCGGTTGTTGTGATGAGATATAAATATGCATAAAAATTAAGCGTACCAATAAAGGGTTATTTTCTTAATTAAGTTCTACTTTAACAAATGATAAGGAAATTTATTATTGCATTCAAAATCAACTAAATATGCAGGCTGTTGGTTGAAAACTGTCACTATAATTCTTTGTGACTGTGACATATAAGATTATTTTTTAAAAGCATACAATTCATAATAAGTCTTATATGATTCATTGTTATTACATTTACCTTAGTTTTATGAAAATAAAGCTATAAAAAATGTACAAATATCAGCTGTCATATTTTTAATCCTTGTCATAAATATTCTTTGATTAGAACGCTTTTGTGTATAAAAATATTAATTGTGAAACTTTCCTTTATCAGTATGCTGGCAAAGTTTTCTTAAATAATAGCTCCGTACTCGCATTTAATTAAAAAATAACAATGAAATGAGATAAATAAAAAAATTGCTATTTTCGAAAATAATTAATGCAAAAAATACAAATTTTTTATTTATCCATTCTTTTTAGTAATACAACTATTTTTCTGGGCGTTTTATTTGCTTTTTATACTTAATTTAAATTTTGGAAAAATATGTATGATTCGTATTCATATTTCAAATTTCTAATAGACACTTGGTATATTTCGCATAAGCCATGTTTTTAAAAATCTTAAAATATTCATAAAATACTTCAGCAGTATTTTCTCAAATTTCTTCACTGTACAATTTATTACTATTATCCTGAAAATGTAGCTTACTTTATCTTTTATCCCAAACATATTTGGATCTAGATATATTCGCTCTCAATTTGTAAGTAACAGCATAGAAATGTCACTTTCGCTTCATATCTGTGCTATTTGCATATCAGCATCGAAATGTTTGTTTTATTTCTGAATGCCTATAAATGTAAAAAAGTACAGAAATATTACCTAGAAATCTTCTATCATATGTCAGCACGCATATCTAGATATAATAAAAGAGGAAATATATTCAAATGTAGACTTTTGTGTTTTAAGCTTGTTAAATAAATGTTTTTTAATTATTTATTAAAGAATAATTAAAATAAAAATATTTTCAATTCTGAACAAACAAAAGTAACAGATGCGTTTTAAAACATTTATTCAAAACAAAGTGTATTTGAATATATTCAAATGTAAACTTTTGTGTTTTAAGTTTGTCAAATAATTTTTATATTATTTATTAAAGAATAATTAAAACAGGGTCAATCCATTTCAAGTGGTCCAGAAAATATTTTTTTTGGTCGCTCGATCATTTTTAAAAAATCTGAAATTTTTTGTACAACAACCCTAACATGACGGAAGTTCAAAATGATCATTATTTTAATTTTGCTATTTTTTGTTTGTGCATGCACTGTTAAAACTAAAGGTTGCGTATAGCACTCCTAGGGGTGAAGCGCTTGTCCCGTCAGCCACACCCCTAAGGGAGCCAGAATTGCACCCCTAGAAGTGCCCTAAGGCACCCCATGGTACCACAATGTACCCCAAGGTACCCCCAAGGCACCCTATGCGGTGCCATGGGGTGCACTAGGGCAACTCTAGGGGTGCAATTCTGGCACCCTTAGAGGTATCGCTGACGGGACAAGCGTTTCACCCCTAGGAGTGCCATACGCAACCTTTAGTTTTAACAGTGTGGCGGCCATCTTTCTTTCATCGTGTTCAGCGATTTTCTCAGATACTAGGATACACAAAATTGTAAATATCTCGTCTTTTATTTTCCCAATTGAAATGGGGTTTGCAGAATTTTGTTCAGAATAAAATAGGTTAAATGTACGGTGGTAGAATAATTTTGAAAAATAAATTTTTACAGATGAAATTTTAGCACAAAATGTAAGATTTTTTCTAAAATCTATTCGTTTAAAGGAGGAACTTTTTCATGCAAGGAAAACTGTCAACCTTACACAATTTTTTCTACAAACAGGTCAAAAGTGTGCGTACTCATACATAAGTATCTATACGTAATAAGTCTCATATCTGGGAGTTGATTTCTCTTTGTAAAAAAAAAAAAAAATCCGAAATTCGTCAAAAATTTCAAAAATAGCACTTTTTAGGCCTTGATATCTCTGGTGGGACACGAGAAAAAAATCTGTAATTCTGGCCTTTGATAATATTTTACAGTAGTGTTATGCACAAAAAATTTCAAAAAGGAGATTTGACTACAAGCTGAGATATGACATGGTCAATATGTAAAAACAATACTTATAAACTATTGTGACCTACTATGTGTTTGTTCATACCTACAAAATGTTAAACTAATAGTTGATGATGCAAAGTTACAAATATCATCTTCAAATTCTTTTTAAATCGTGATTTAAATAATTCAGATTGTATGCTAAGCCAATGCGCTATTTGTCCAGATGAACAAAACCTACTAGAAATGCTATTCGTCCATTTCAATGGCCCCGAAAATATTTTGGTTGATTGACCGTTTTTAAAAAATCTGAAATTTTTTTGTACAAAAACCTTAATATGAGGGAAGTTCAAAATGACTATTATTTTAATTTTAATATTTTTCGTTTGAGCATGGTGGCCATCTTTGTTTCACTGTGTGCAGCTATTTCCTCACATTGAAGTTTGATATACCTTGTGTGGCACGAGATAAAAATCTGGAATTCTGGCTTTTGATAGTATTTTATGGTAGTGTTATGCACAAAAAAATTCAAGAAGGAGATTTGGCTATAAGCTGAGATACGATGATTAAAAAATGTTAAGAAATGCTATTACGACTACATTAGGAGAAATGAGATTATCTCTTTTATTACAACATTTACACAGAAAATCTCGTTTGTTGAAAACAGTTTAATAATAAATGTTTAATTTACAAAGATACTATATATGCTAAACAAAGAGCTTAACACCATTTACGAGAGATGTTATGAGTTCGACCAGTTACTGTTGTCAGTCCATCAGACTGTTCTTTCTCAAAATTTTATTTGAAGCCACCCAAGTCTTGTCATCCCTTGTTAACTTGAATGAAATTCTCTAGGTTTAATAATTGAAACCATGTCAACTCGATCAGTTGCAACCCATTGTCTGTAATTCACTTTTTCTGAAATGTGTTCCAAGTAAAATTGTTGCAATAGCATTTCTAGTAGGCTTCTTCATCTGGACAAATAGTGTATTGGCTTAGCATAGCATACATTCTGAATTGTTTAAGTCACACAGAAGCATTTGAAGAAGATATTTGTAATAAAAATTTAACTTTGTGCCATAAATCATTAATTAATAACTTTGGAGGTATGAACAATTACATAGTAGGTTACAAAAATTTAACAGTATTGTTTTCACATATTGTCCATTTCATATCTCAGCTTGTAGTCAAATCTCCTTCTTGAAAGTTTTTGTACATAACACTACTACACAATACTATCAAAGGCCAGAATTTCAGATTTTTATCTTGTGCCCCACCAGAGATATCAAAGCCTAAAAAATGCGATTTTTAAAATTTTTGACGAATTTCGGAATTTTTTTCGCAAAGAGAAATCAACTCCCAAATCTGGGACTTGGTGTATGAGTACACGCACTTTTGACCTATTTGTAGAAAAAATTGTGTAAGGTAGACAGTTTTCCTTGCAGAAAAAATTTCTTCTTGCAAACGAATAGATTTTGGAAAAATCTTAAATTTTGTGCTAAAATTTCACTTGTAAAAATTTATTTTTCAAAATTATTCTACCACCGTACATTTAGCCTATTTTCTAAACAAAATGCTGCAAACCCCATTTCAATTGAGAAAATAAAAGACGAGATATTTACAGTTATGTGTATCCTAGTATCTGAGAAATTTGCTGCACACGATGAAACAAAGATGGCAGGCATGCACAAACAAAAAATAGCAAAATTAAAATAACGGTCATTTTGAACTTTCATAATGTTAGGGTTGTTTTTACAAAAAATTTCAGATTTTTTAAAAATGTTCGAGCGACCAGTGCTGGACAGCTTGAAATGGATTGACCCAATAAAAATATTTTCAATACAGAAAAAACAACAAAAAAAAGATGCTTTTTAAAACCTTTATTCTATTTTTTAAACATTTATTCGTTTTTTTATTAAAATTATTAAAATTCTAAGCCTATGAATATACAAATATTATTAATATATATATTATATAAATATAGCAGAGTATAATTAAAAAATAAACATCGTTTAACTTTGGTACAAAATATTTGACTTTACAAAAATCATTATTCAATGTCTGAAGTGTCATTAAAAGTGTTTGAACTTCTGTGATTGCCCCGTACGCTAAAAATTAAGGAGGTGTAAAAACACAAAAGAAATACAGGAAATTAATTGCTTTCAGTACTAAAAGTTTTACTAAATATTCCATACTCCCATACCTGCTGAATATCGTATGAAGGTGCATCGGTGCAATGTGCAGCGTTATTAGCAATTATTTCAATTGATCTCTTTATAGTGGCTTCTCGGTAATTATTTATACGCAAGAAAATTTCCTATTTATAAGCATCTACTTTTAGGTATTCTTAAATCGTCTCTAAAATGGAATGCTACATACCTCCAAAGGATCAAAGTACTCCCTCCCCCTCATCAGACCCCTAAACTCTATATCTGTAAGTATCCTTAATATAATCTAAAAAAAAGAATAAATTATTATAAAAAAAATTAAAAAATTGCATCTATTTGAAAGTAATTGATTTTCTCTGTTTTTTCATACTGAAATTTACAGTTTGAGAAAACTCCTGAGATAATGGTAAAAAATTGATGTCATTTGCGGATTCAGCAATAAAATAATAATAATTAGTATAATTGTCAAAAGCTAGAAAACACGAACATCACATCTATTTCATATAGTATCAGATTCACACAATTTATTTACTTTAAAAATTAGAAATTTAGGATATGCGAAACTCTTCATGTGATGGTTAAAAATGGTAATCATTTTCGGATTCAGCTCTAAATATATATATACATACAGTTGGCTCTCGATGATTTGAAATCGGATAAATGGAATATTCGCTTAATTCAAACTAAACATGGTGTCCCGAAATTTTCAATAGAATAATAACGTTAAAAATTTTCATTTATTGAACTCATTTTTTCTTGACTTCGTTTAATTAGAACTAACGAGATTCCGATTTTTCATTTTGCCTTACTTTCTCCCGGACTTCAGATCCTTGAAATAACTTTTTTTCTTTAATTTTTTCAGAATTCTTATAAATAAGTACAAATATCGTCCCATGTATTTGATATTTGCTTTTTTATTGCCCCGTCTGTCCATCAATGACATCTCTATCCCATCTTTTTTTTTTTTTTTTTTTTGCTTGTTCTTAATTCCTTAATTAGTTTATGTATTTATACCATTTAATTTAATATTAAATATAATATAATGATAACAGCTAAACAAATTTTAAAAAATGCTATGACATTAAGTCCTTTGTAATAATGTCCCTTTAAACATGTTTCCCTCTCATACTTTCCATAATTCGATCTCAGGATAATTCGAGTTCTAATTAACGAGAGCCGACTGTAAATACATTATCAAAAATTAAAAAACACAATCATCGCAGGTTGTGTGCATTGCTTACTTTTAGCGGGTAAAATTTCATGCGTATCAAAAATTGAATTAAAAAAAAATCTTTTAACCTATTATAATTTTTCAGCCTTTTTTAACTCAAAATTCTAATATGCGTTAATAATAAATAAAATACCCTTTCAGTCTAGGATCTTAGTGATTAAATCCGAATAAATTGTTCTGATTAGCATATTTAAATCTTAGTCTAAAAATACTTTCATCAAGTAAATACATTTAAGTAATTTTGCGTACAAAAGAAACAATGTATTACAAATGTTTAGAAACTCGTAGTTGTGTAAGTTATCTAATTTTTTCTATCTTCAGTAGACAATAATGGGTTCATTTTGGGTTAACATAATTGAGGTGCCTCTTCGATCCAGAACATTTAAAAACTGTCAACAGATGGCGCCACATGCGCATCTGACAAGGACTCTAGGCAGGCTGTAAGAGACTGTTGGTTCGGTGAGTGAGTTACTGGACTGCCGCCGCTTATGTAGCACGCAAGGAAAATCACCTTGTTCCGAGAGACAAAACGTGTCTCAGGATAATTTAGAAATGTATTCTACTTCTTTATAAGTTTAATTAAATTTATGTTTGTTTAAGTACGTGCTATTAATATTTATCCATATACACCGTGTTTCTGTAAAAAAACATCGACTAAACGAAAGATTAATTAAGATTGAGCAGCCGTGATATCCCATAACCACATGGTAGCTTCAAGTGTTGACCGGACAATTTTGAAAGACGCCTTCTGATATATCGTTCCTGGACAACTACAGCGATGAAAAAAAACGGTATGTGCCATTTTCTATGTTTCTTTGTGGTATTCTCTGGCCCAATTGTTATATTTACCAGTTATTTTAATTAAAAAATTTTCGAGCCCAAGCGTTCTTATTCAAAATTTTACTAAATTGTATATTTATTTATTGCTCTATCAATATATGTATTTTTAATTCTGCGCTCACAATGCCTGATGATATTCCTGCCGATAATCCGACAGAAACGCTTGCTAGGGTAGCTGTTAAAATTCCTCCCTTATGGAAAAGTAATATTTCTGTTTGGTTTGTACAAGTTGAGGCAAATTTTGCCGTGGCGCAAGTAACGAACGACACTACTAAGTACAATTATTTATTATCTGCTATAGACACAGATACATTAAGTGCGGTATCTGATTTAATTCTTACGCCGCCTCCAAATGACAAATATAATGCTTTGAAACAGAGACTAATTCAGGAGTTTTCAGATTCGCAATCGCAGCAGATACGTAAATTACTCTCTGAACTTGTGCTAGGTGATAAAAAACCTTCCGTTTTACTGCGGCAAATGAAAGAATTAGCGCAAAGTTCCGTTACCGAAGAATTTTTGAAAGCTATTTGGTTAGAACGTTTGCCGACGCATACGCAAGCAATTTTGTCGGTTTCAAGCTCCGGATTACAGGAATTAGCAACCCTAGCTGACAAAATTAATGAAATTAAATCTGAATCGGCAGTGTATGCAGTTTCCAAACCCACCGAATCGCCTCGGAACGACCATAACGCGATCTTAAATCTTCAAACACAAATTGAGCAATTGACACTGCAGGTTTCAGAGTTATCCAAAAATGTGTTTAGGCGATCGATGTCTCGCGGCCGATCGCATTACAGGGAAAGACGATACAGTAAAAATAGAGATTCCCAAAAATCGAGTCGTAAACAAAACGAATCAGACTTATGTTATTACCATCAGAAATTTGGTAGTGATGCTCGAAAGTGCCGCGAACCTTGTTCTTTTGATGAAATTAAAAAAAACTAGTGGCTGCTGCTAGGTCAACAAGCGAAAATACAGTTGGCGTAGCAGCATTAGAACAATGTAGGTTGCATGTGTTTGATAAAAATTCAGGGTTCAAATTTTTAATAGATAGTGGTAGTGATATTTCTTGTATCCCTGTACCAAAACAAGTAAACAAAAAGAGTCCTTCTAATTATCTTTATGCTGCAAATAATTCCAAAATTCCTGTTTATGGTAACAAACTGCTTGACCTAAATATCGGCTTGAGAAGGAGTTTTCGCTGGTCATTTGTTATTGCAAATGTCTCTTGCCCTATAATTGGAGCAGACTTTTTAAGAAATTTTGCTTTGCTTGTAGATTTGCACAAATTTCGATTAATTGACTCTGTAACTGGATTGTCCACTAAGGGTGAGCTTACTTGCTCAAAACAGTCCCAAATTAAACTAATTTCTGAAGACATGTCTTTTAAAACTATATTTGAGGAATTCCCAGAGCTCTTAAATCCCATACCAAATTTTAAAAAACCAACTTGCCATGATACAGTTCATCATATCGAAACTACAGGACCACCACTTTATTCCAAACCTCGCCGATTGCATCCAAAAATTTTAAAGGAAGTTCAAAAAGAATTCCAATATCTTATGGATGAAGGTATATGTCGTCCTTCCAAATCCCCTTGGGCATCCCCTATTCACGTTGTACCAAAACCGGATGGTTCTTACAGAGTTTGCGGTGATTATCGACGTCTAAATTCAGTAACTCTTCCTGACCGTTATCCAATACCCCACATCCATGACCTTACCAATATTCTACATGGAAAGAAAATTTTTACAAAATTAGATATAGTCCGCGCTTATTTTCATATTCCAGTGCATGAAAAAGATATTCCTAAAACAGCGGTAATAACCCCTTTTGGAAGCTTCGAATTTCTATATTTAAATTTTGGACTTAAATGTGCAGCAAACACTTTCCAAAGATTTATTAATGAGGTTCTCTATGGTCTTCCATTTGCTATAGCTTATTTGGATGACATTCTAATTTTTTCCGAAACTGAATCGGAACATATAGACCATGTACGAGCTGTTCTAAGCAGACTCTCTAAATACGGACTTAACATAAATATATCCAAAAGTGTTTTTAAACAAGACAGCGTATCATTTTTAGGACACGAAATTTCTCTTGCTGGAATTCGACCATTACAAACTAAAGTTGAAATTATTAAGCAATATCCACGACCAAAAACTCTTTCTGAACTTCGTACATATTTTGGCTTATTCAATTAATTTCGACGTTTTTGTCGCAATGCTGCAACTATCCTTGCACCCTTAACAGATTTGTTGCGTGGAGCTAAAAAGAAAGATTCAACTCCTATCGATTGGTCTGAAAATGCAATAAATTCTTTTGAAGCTTCAAGAAAGGCATTAACGGATGCAACTCTTGCATTTCCTAGCCATGACGGTCAATTAGCACTTCATTCTGATGCTAGTGATTTTGCTATTGGTGCTACACTAAGCTTAGAAACAGAGGAGGGTCTCAAACCACTCTCATTTTTTTCCAAACGTCTAAATGAAACACAATTAAAGTATTCTACCTTTGACAGAGAATTGTTAGCAATTTATGAGTCCGTTAAGCATTTTAGACACTTTTTGGAAGCCCGTCAATGTACAATCTTTACCGATCACAAGCCAATTGTTTTTGCCTTTAAAAAAAGAACAGATAATTACACTAACAGACAAAGTCGGTGGTTATCTTTTATATCTGAATTCACCACTGATATGGTATTTTTAAAAGGAAACCAAAATGATGCAGCCGATGCACTTTCCCGAATTAACGTAATACAAATGCCTACTCCATTAGATTACGATAAATTAAGTATGGAGCAAAAAGAGGATTCAGAACTTAGAGAAATTATGCAAAGCGGTCAATCCAGCTTAGAACTCAAATTAATTACCCTTCCAAATTCCACAACAGAAATTTATTGTGACATTTCTAGTGGCAAAGCACGTCCATATTTAACTCCAACTTTTAGAAAACAGGCATTTTGGAATTTACATGCACTTGCTCATCCTGGAACTAAAGGTAGTGTGAATTTATTGCGACAACGATTTATCTGGCCTTCCCTAGCTAAAGATTGTCGAACTTGGGCTCGTGAGTGTTTGGATTGTCAGCGTTCCAAAATTGTTAGACACACAAAAACAGAGTTAGGAAAATTTGATCTTCCAACAGATAGATTTGCACACATACATTTAGATTTAATTGGACCTTTACCGGAATCAAATAGTAAAAGGTATTGTTTAACCGTAATTGATAGAGCAACGCGTTGGCCAGAGGCATACCCACTTAGTGTCATCACAGCAGAATCAGTGGCACGTGCACTACTTTCCGAATGGATTGCAAGATTTGGATGTCCTGAGAAAATTACCACGGACCAAGGACGCCAGTTCGAATCTGAACTTTTCCAGCAGTTAGCCAGATTGTTAGGTGCTAGAAAGTACCGATCGTCTCCGTACCACCCTCAGAGTAATGGGATTATCGAGAATTGGCACAGACCTCTAAAATGTGCACTAAAAGCCAGACGAACTGAAAAATGGACTGAAATACTTCCAACAGTGTTATTAGGGTTTCGGGCTGCACTAAAAACCGATATAAATGTTTCGCCAGCTGAACTTGTTTTTGGGTCTACTCTCAGACTACCAGGTGATTTCTTCGATGACAAATCCACCATTAAAAGTCCTGAAGAATTAGTGCAGCGATTAAGAAATACCTTCAACGAATTCAAACCACAACCAACTAAGTCCCATAACAGCACAAAAACATTTGTGTCTCAGCAGTTTAAAACATGTACGCATGTATTTGTGCGTCAAGAAGGTATTCGGCAAGCTTTACAACCGCCATATGATGGACCTTTTGAAGTTGTTGAGCGCAACGATAAACTTTTTAAAGTGGCCATAAAAGGCAAAATAGTAAATATATCGCTGGACAGACTGAAGCCAGCCTTTTTGGTGAATGATTCACAATCTTCGACTCCTGAAACAACCTCAACCCTGGAAACAACTGTTTCGACTCCCGGGACTGCCTCGAATTCTGGAAAAACAAAACCACCTCACATCACACGATCCGGCAGAACTGTCAGATTTCCAGAACGTTTAGTGGAAAATTAAGAGTATCGTTTGCACTAGGAAGGGGGTACTGAGGTGCCTCTTCGATCCAGAACATTTAAAAACTGTCAACAGATGGCGCCACATGCGCATCTGACAAGGACTCTAGGCAGGCTGTAAGAGACTGTTGGTTCGGTGAGTGAGTTACTGGACTGCCGCCGCTTATGTAGCACGCAAGGAAAATCACCTTGTTCCGAGAGACAAAACGTGTCTCAGGATAATTTAGAAATGTATTCTACTTCTTTATAAGTTTAATTAAATTTATGTTTGTTTAAGTACGTGCTATTAATATTTATCCATATACACCGTGTTTCTGTAAAAAACATCGACTAAACGAAAGATTAATTAAGATTGAGCAGCCGTGATATCCCATAACCACATGGTAGCTTCAATAATGAATGTCCGTATCAGATAAGAAACCGTTTTTGTTTCAGATAATATCTCTAATTGAAATGTTGCATTGTCTCTTTTTATAGAACGTTGATCTTTTAATATCTCCTTATCTGCTAAAATATAGATCACTTGTGTTTTTTTTTCTTTAATAGCTTTGCTTTTTCTTCAGTAAACATCCTTGCCAGTCAAAATATATTCAGGGTTTTTCATTTGAACTTTTGATCAACATTTTATTTATATATAACATATTATTTATATATTATTTATATTATTTATATTACTTATATTAATTATATAACGTTTTATTTATAAGTAACATTATATTATAGAAAACACAATAAACCTTTTATAGAACGTTGATCTTTTAATATCTCCTTATCTGCTAAAATATAGATCACTTGTGTTTTTTTTTTCTTTAATAGCTTTGTTTTTTCTTCAGTAAACATACTTGCCAGTCAAAATATATTCAGGGTTTTTCATTTGAACTTTTGATCAACGTTTTATTTATATATAACATATTATTTATATGTTATTTATATTATTTATATTACTTATATTAATTATATAACGTTTTATTTATATGTAACATTATATTATAGAAAACACAATAAACTAAAGCATAAGAAACTTTATAGGTTTGCCTCTTTAATTACGCGAGGTTTTTATTTTACAGCATTTAGAACCGCACAAAGGTCTCACCGCACAATGGTCTCAATAATAATTCCAGTACGAACCCCCATCATACGTATGGTGCAATAAAACTTGCATAGATCGAACCGTAAACAACTAGAGAAAAAACAATGCTGTACATATGTTGTTTTCATCTTTAAAAAAATAAATACTCTTTTTTTTTTTTTTTTTTTTTTTTTTTTTTTGAGGAGTTGAACCATATTTTTTTTTAGTATATAGAACGATTCCGTTATAAACTGACTTTACTCAATTAAAAAAAATGTTGGGTAATACCTTTTATAAAAATCTGTATAGTATTTGCTTAAAATTTTATAGTATACTCTGGTCCTGAAAGTTTGTACCTACTCTACTCCCCTCAGTATGGGTCTAACAGAATTGAAAGCCTTACACCGTTTAATAGTGATTTTGATTATTGCGGAGGAAAAATAACTTACTTTAGACATTCGCAGTAACGAGAATTTACGGTATCCTATTTTGTAAAATCCAAATTCAATAAACTGTTGAACCATGTGAAATATCGATGTGAAAGGAGAAAATGTTGTATTAGAAAACTAACAAATCAGCCGAGAATTTTTCTAATTGAATTTTGTTTAGCAATACAAAAAAATATGCTTTGTATCGTGTTGCCATTCATTTATATTTATATTTATTTTTTAATAATTTTTTTTTGAATGATTACACAAACTATCATTCTTTAAAATATAGTATGTATCTAGTGTTATATGTTGCATTTTTTAAAAGTGCAATCATGGCTATCTAATAATACCATCACAGTCTTTTTTTTATATAAAAGTTTATTACAAACAAAAATAACAATAACTATTAAGAAAAGGTGTTCTTTTAGTCATCTTACCGTCAAAATTTATGTTACGTTAAAAGCAGCACTAAAAACGTTATAACCAAGACATAGATCACAAATACAGTATGTTCTTAGCAACTTTAGTATCACCCTTGAAATCTTTTTTATATGTAGTATGGTAACGAAAAATTCTTGAAAAGTTTTTTTTAATTGTATTCAGAAATAATGAATAAACCATTTATATTTTAAGCACATCCTTATAAATAAAAGACTATTTTTAAAAATTACAGAGAATATATTTTTTTATTCAACTAAGCATTATAAAATAAAAGAAGTAAGATAATATTTGCTAATGCTGCTGCATCTTCGCTTTCGATTATTTTATGAGATATGTTCAGTACTGAAATATACTATTTTTTTAAACAATATACATTTATTCGTTGATAAAATTTCAATGATAATTATCAGATGCTCCCATTCGATGAAATGCATTTGTTACACCTTTTGCAAAGACATGATCTAGCAGTTTTTTGATTGGTTCTTCAAAATCGCACTTTGCCGCCTTCTTTTCTGATTCTGTAGTGATAGAAAATATATTCCGTGAAGTTATTTCTTCTCATTACAAAATTCATCTCTTCTTCTAACATCACTTACAACGACAAACGAACCTTTATTTAAAGTTGGTGCATTTCGGGTACAGATCTGTACGGTCCAGAATTTTCAGGCCCAGGTCCCGTCCCGACTAGTGGAAAACTCAATCAAATTAAAAACGACCCTGCCCGACTCAACTTCTACAAAAAAATTCCGATTTTTCTTAACATATAATTGAGATTTTTTTTAAAGATTACTGCATAAATATTTTATGGGATAATTTTACAATATATTTTAAGATTACGATGTGTTCGCAAGACAGAAAATACACAATAGCAATATTAAAGAATACTTAATGTCTTAGACTTTTAACTTTCAAGTAAGGATTCGTTAAAAAATTAATGTAGTATAGATAATAAAAGTAATAAAAGTAATGTTGAAAACATGTTAAATTTTGAATCTATATAATAAAAAGTAGATTTGTGAAAATACTTTTCAGTCATTTGTTAAAGCTTTTCTCAAATCCAAAAGAGCTATTTTCTGATGCATTTCTGAATTCATTTAATTTGCATACTATTGTCAGCTGTTCTTATTCAAAAACTGTATAATTGAATGGCATTATCCATTTTTTAATAAAGTAATCTTTCTTTGAGAAAATACTGTCACGGTAGTGTTTTGAATCTAATATCTGAAAACGATAGCACTGGAAAGGAGAAAAACTTGCAGTCACATGACAAGAATTTCTTATATATCGATAAGCAATTTATTTATCAAAAATTGAAAAAGTTATTCGATTCCAAAATGTCTCCAATAGTCATACCTGTAAATTGTATGTCTTTATAGTTAAAAATTAATCAAAACATGTTCAGAAAGTTTCACATTGTTAGCAGTGAATTTGAGAGACACGTTACGATATATTTCGAAAGATTTAATTAAAAGAAGTTCATTATGACTCTTAATATTTTGGCAAAACATATTAACTATCTAAAGAGACTTGAGAGTCACGTCTTCGAACATAGATATTTTCTTCGGTCAATCTTATTAAGGTCATAACAAAATGCTACATGAATAAGTTCACAGACTCAAACCGCCGAAAAAGAAAACACGAGCAATGGGCGACTTTATGGAACATAAAAAAAGACATAAATATTTTACACACTATGTTCGCAAACCAGATCACCATAAACGTGATACGGGACGATAGTAAATCCAAAGCTTCAACTGTTCAAGATAAGAGACCACAATATAAGGTGATAGGAAGAAAAAGATAATATTCCTTCATCTATCAAGTATAGAGCTGTTAGATAAGTCCATTACAAAGCTAAATATTTGTTTTAATATTTAACGAAGAGCTGGACGGGATGAAATGTTTCTAATCCAATTCATAGGGATTCAATGGGTATCAAATATGTCCCTGTTCGGTAAATGGACATAATTGTAGTAATCAGAGGACTAGCTAAATCACTACATTTGCATACAGAGGAGCTTCAGCAATGGAATTTATAGAGGAATTTTCTAAATTTATGGAATTTCCTAAATGGATCATGTCCTGTAAGAAATGTGGTCACAGCAGAAGAGCGGAGTGCAGGTTCTAAGGAAACATTTGTAACAAGACCAAATGTGTATCTTCCCCTTTATGATTAGTCCCATTGATGCCTGCCTTACACATCCTGAGTACAATTAAGTCCAGTTCCGGTCCGGCTCAAGTATGTAGAAAAAAATAAAAGCATGATCTCTTCCCGGTACGATTCTTATGAAAAATTATGTTCGGGATCATACATCATGCAAGTGTCCGGTGCTAATCTCTACATTGGACATGTTACATTTTGTATTGATGTTGTCAAGATATCATCGGAACGCAAAGCACATTTATACTTACTTTTGCGAATGTCATATCCATTAAAAAAGACTCACATTTTATGTATTTCGGCCAAAAAACTATAAAGGACCGGTAGGCCCGCTTAATTTCTTACTGGGCAGGCCCATTCAATTTTTTTTTCTGTGCCATTTGAGAAAATCGCCTTAATTCTTTCGACTCGACCCGTTTGAAAGTTTGTCGTTATTTTGCTGGATCGTCCCGACTCGCCGCAGACCAATCTTGGGCCCATGTAGACTTCTACTTTCTGGTAAGACGATTGTCAGAACCCACACCAACTAATGATATCTGTACTATTATTTTTAGTGGTAATAATATTATTCTATATCATCAATTGTAACAGCGGATATACTGTTAATATTGTGTTGGAAGCGAAGAGACGGATCCCATTTCCTTTGAAAATGATTGTCTCTTTTGCTTAAACATCCCAAAGCATCTCCTATCTGTGCAACAGAGAAGAAAAAACTTTCCTCAAGCCTCCTACATCATTTTGGCTGAGATATTTCTTTAAGATAAAGCAATATTTCATCGCGTTCCTTCTTCTTTCATTAACCGGTACTTAACGTGTCTGAAACTTCATGGCTACCAAATTATACAAATAACTACTTAAAAGGTGTTGCAAAAAATATAGATATTATTTATTTATTTTACCTGAGACCTTTCGAATGCCCACGCATTCATTATCAAAGGAACATAAAAGAAGATAATTGGTTAGAAATAGAAAACATCAAAACAAAACAAAAACAAAAACAGTCCGCCTGTATAAACAAAGTCACGATGAATTCATCGAAACACGAAGGATATTGTACCAGAGTGTAGGAATATTATATGAAATGACGTCATTGCAAACAGTATCTTTGTTAAGCAAAAATTCGAGGGATTCACGGGTAATGGAGCACTGTTAAAAGTTTTGCAGCAAAGTAACCAGTCTATCGACCGTTTATATAGAAAGCGGTTATTTAACCGTTATTAAACTATGCTCTGACCATATAATGACCATATAATGGTTGATATGAGGGTCAAAATACAATCAAATTACGGTTATATAACCGTTTACAATAAAAACGGTCCATAGACTGGTTACTTTGCTGCCAATTTTTTACAGTGAGGAGTAATGTTTGGATGTTGAAGAGATTATTTTAGTTTTGTTAAAATTTATCAAAATATTTTTTTGTTGTTGTTGTTGTTGCATTCTAGATAAGGCTGTACTTGGCTTGTTGTATTATATATCCGAAAAATGTTCTTTTAGTCTTACTTTTAATATTCGAGCAATATAGGATAAATTTTTTTGATGCTATGTTGTGAATGGAATCATATAAACACCTGCTTTTTCAAGTTCTGGGATTGGATCTATTTTGTTATGAATTAAATTTTTTTATTTTGTCGGAGTTTTAGCTATTAATTTGATATTATATTTTAGCAAAGCATATCTCAGTTTCTCGTAAAGTTGTGGTATAAATCACAACTATTTTCAGTAAATTTCCACCAAAAGACACTAGTAGCAATACAGTGGTTTCGACTCATTCATAGCTACCACTGACGTACAACCGGAAAAAAATACCCACGTATAAAAATTACCCCCGTATTCGAAATAAATCAAGCTAACATTTTGACATAATTAAATTTCTGTATAATAAATTATGAGAATGGGAAAATTATGATTATTCTTTCCTGATAAGTGCAGTATATTCAGAACGGTAACATTTTGAAAACTACAATGCCAGCAAAAAATAACTTGAAAGTCATTGAAAATATTTAAAGAAGGCCTTTTTAAAAACTACTACCAGAAGAAAAAAACTCCTGCCGCTTGTCCTACAGGCAAATTTAGATTTTTAAAGTTAAGTGATAATTTCAAGAACAAAAGCTAAATTATGATTAGAGATAAACCCAGTTTAACAATTTTATTTTTCGCCGGTTTTGGAAAGTTTTTAATTTTATTTTTCTACAGGAATTGGTTTTATCAGAATCATGTTAAAGCAATATTAAAAAAATATGTATATTTTTCCGCGATCAACAATTTAAAATTTTCTAACATTGTTTCAGACTCATTTTTTAAAAAAAAATGTGAAACACTTTGACGTGATTTTGAAGCTGTTTATAACTGGCCTGGTGTTTTTATTTTTCGTTCTTTACAAATCGATTTAAAATAATAATAATAATAAAATTCTTGATCATATTTTGCGTTTCCGACATTATTTCTTTGGGAAGTTAAGTTCAAATTGCTCACTGTAACAATTTTTAAAAATATATTCTGCCTTTATAAAAAAAAATCGACTAATACAGTACATTATATAGTTTCTAAATCAGGGAACCTTCCAATTGGATGCGTTTGAGGGCAAAAAGAAATTTAAAAAGGAGTCAGAAAATAAGTAGTTTGGATTTGAGTACTCCTTTAATTCTTCCAGCACTATCGCTTCGGGGAATTCGGTTCAAAATGACCACTTTGAAAGCATTTTTGAACTATATTCTACCATTATTAAAAATTGACAAATATTGGCACATTATATAGTTTCTAAATAAGAAAACCTGCCAAGTGCATGTGTTTCTGAGCAAAAATGAGTTTAAAAATAGGTCAGAAAGTAAGCAATTTGTTATTTGAGTAGATCCTTACTTCTTCCAGCACAATAATCGGAAAATTCGATTTAAAATGAATACTTTGAAAGCATTTTTTGAAATATTGTTACAAATTTCGTAAATATTAATTTTTGTTATATTGTCTCTGTTATCAGGCAAACCTGTCTATTATTTTTCAGTGAATGTCTGCGGCAGTTTGGCGAAATATTATAGCTATTGCCAAGTTGGCGTCACTTTTGACGACTAATTTTTGTTGCCAAATTTGGCGATATATCGCCAACCTGGCGATATATTGGTGATTTTTGGCGATGTTAACCCTTCCCTCTCTATGGTAACCCCCCTTATAGGTATACTGATACATTGAATGTTATTCCGGTATTTTCTGGATTTTTCTAGAAGCTTGTAGAAATTTCCAGTGCATGCCGCGAAGCTATATATAGGAGAGCGATGAGAGCTGGTTGTGGTTATTATTTGTCAGTCAGTCATTGAGTGAGCTTCTAGACGATTATTTAAGCAGGTTTGCTTGAGTATATTAATTTATCCACGCTGTTTTTGAATGTGATATAGCGTTGAGACGTTGAGTAAAAATTCTGTGACATATATCTGTACTTGTACGAGTGATTTGCAGAGTTATTCCTGAAAATCTGGTAATATTTGTGTGTTTCAAAGACTGTATAGCTGTGAAGTTTTATAAATAAATTATTTTCCTTTTTTTAAGAGACTAGATTTTGAACATGACCAACCATAAGATCAGAAGAACCCTATCTACGCAAAAATATGCTATGCTTTTATCATAAAAATCGACCAATACGGCACATTATATAGTTTCAAAATAAGAGAACCTGCCAAACGTATACGTTTGAGAGCAAAAATGAATTTTAAAATAAGTCCTGAAGTAAGCAGTTTGGATTTGAGTACAGGATGCAATACTTTACAAGTACTTTAATACGAATTTTTTTCTACTCCTATTTTCGTTTAATTTTTTTATACAATAGGAATTTGTCCTCACAAAAACTTGTCAATAGAATAATTTTAGATATTATTAAGAAGATGTATAATAAATTTAAGTGGATTTGATGTCTCGTGAATTGACGAAGTTATGGGTGAATTTTTCCTCTTCAACCTCTCTTTTTCTTTTTCTTTTCTTTTCAAATTATTATTATTATTATTATTATTATTATTATTATTATTATTATAATTATTATTATTATTATTTATTTATTTATTTATTTATTTATTATTTATTATTTTGCGTTAAGAATTGGTCTTATGAAAAACATATCCGTATGAAAATTGTAGATAATAATTAGAAGATTTATAATAAATTAAATTGGATTTGATATCTTAAAAATTGATGAAGTTTGATTTTTTTTTCTCCATAAAACCTTATTCGTTTGCCTCTTGAGCCCATTTTTAATTTTATAAAAAATCTGATGCATCCAAATTTTTGGTCCTTTATATAGACGTAATAATAACTTTAAACTGATTCCATATCTATTTTAATTAAGAAGTTATTGGGTTTTTCGGTTTTCCCAAAACTCTTCGTTATTTCCACCCCCTTGGCCTGATTTTGCCCATTAGCGAAGTTAACCGAGATTTTATGCCCCTTGATTTTATGCATCAGTTTGGAAGCGATTTGAGCAGAATTATAAAAGTCATCGTGTCCATAAAAAAGTGAAATAGATAGATTGATAAAGTTTTTTACGGTGGGTGGTTCGGGGCTCTAAAAGTCATGATCGGTGTAAATCTGCAAAAAATTTTCAGAAATTCCAACAAAGGGCAGAATGTAATAAGTATTATTTCATACGACATCTACCTAAAAGGAGAACGCTGTGTCATAACAAGCTACTAGGGCCGCCACTCCACGTATCCAACATTTCATTGAATCTCTCCAATACCTCTTTTATTTAAAGCAGGAAAAAAAAATAAAACATATGAACGTTGAAATTTAGCTTGAATGACATTTTTTTGGCACTATATAGTAGCATAGTTTAGAGGCCCTCCCAATTCAGTAAAACATTTTCTTAATTCTACAATTACATACATGAAAACTCATACCAATGTCGTAAACACCATCTCCAACAGTTGCTAAATGGAATTCATGTATCATTAAATTAATTAAGTTGACGAGAAAGATTAAAATGACAAAAATTGACTAACATTCGATAACGAATTACGTAGTCTTTAATTTATTTAGACTATTATTATGCATATTTTTTGTTCTAGTGTTTTATAAAAAAATATGTTTGTTAAATTGTAAAAATTAACACCAAAAGTTTTAATATTGCATCACAAAATTAATCTTGCAAAACTAGCTTTGCTACGATTTTGAATTCCAAGTTCCATACTTATTATTAGTTATTTTTTAATTATACTACTCTCAATTATTAAAAATAAATAAGTAAGTAAATAAATAAAAAGATTTAAGAAAACTTAATTTTTTTAATAAGATTCAAAAGCTTTATATTAATAAGCTTCAAAAGCTTAAAAAATCTTTACTTGCAAAAACAATTGTTCGTTTTTTCTTTTTACAGGTATGAATAAAAAACTTAATTTCTTTTATTTAAAAACTGAGGAACATGAAAATCCATTAACCAGTTCAAACTGTATCCGAAACAAATTCTCTAAAACTGTGAACTTAATGATGAGATGACTGAATTTAAAATTTTGCCTTCACAGCTATTACTGAACGGCTAGATTCAATATTTACGGCCCGTACGACAGTAATTTCAGGAATTTTCCTATTAGACTAAAAGTGCAATATTCACAAAGGTTGAAAAATAATAAGAAAATAAGGATAATAATAATTAAGGTTTTTTTGTAATGGTTCCTTTAAATGGAAATTTTATGAAAACCTCACTGTCTCGAACAATGACATCACCTAGAAACTTACTCGATCTTTATACTAGATATCAATGTTTTATTTCAAATTATTTGCATATTTTCTACAGTGTAAAAGAATTTTGGAATAATTGTCTGAGCGAAGCGAAGTCTTATACACATACAAAATAATGAAAACACTTGTGAATGAAAGGGACATTTAAGAATTTCCTTCGTAAGCATTAAAATATAATCTTAGCTACCAGATTTTTTTAATATAAAAAGTACATGTATTAGGTAGTATGGGAGAGCTCTAGAAGAGTTGTCTACGTTTTGATTTTTTTTGTCAGAAGCGTAAAATGTCAGACCTCACAGATTTTCAAAGAGGCCAAATTGTAGGAGCCCGACTAGCTGGAGCAACGGTGACCGAAACATCCCAGCTTATAGGCGTTTCTAGAGGTACGGTATCTAAATTCATGACAGCATACACACAGCGCGGAAAGACAAGCACAGCAAAGCAAAATAGTGGACGGAAGGAGAAGCTAAGTGAAAGAGACCGACGGGTATTGAAGCGGATTGTAATGTCTAAAAAGAAAACAACTGCAGCCAAAGTGACCGCAGAGCTCAATCAGCATCTGGATTCTCCAGTGTCAACAATTACACTTCGGCGATACCTTCATAAAGAGAACATTTACGGCAGAACAGCAATTCCCAAGCCACGAATCACAAAAGCTAATGCCAAACGTCGTGTAGAGTGGTGCCACAACCACAAAACCTGGTCGATTGATAAGTGGAAGACTTATATGGTCGGACGAATCATCTTTCACATTTTTCCCCACAACAGGTCGGGTACATGTCTGGAGAACACCTACACAAGCGTATGATCCTGATTGCCTCCCTCCAACTGTCAAGCATGGAGGTGGATCGGTCATGGTATGGGCAGCCGTGTCATGGTTTTCTGCTTGTCCAATCGTAACCCTGAAAGGAAGGATCACTAGGGAGAAGTATAGAGAAGTTTTAGCTGATCAGGTCCATCCCATGATGCAAATTTTGTTTCCTGCAGGAGATGGAATTTTCCAGGATGATAATGCCACTATTCATGCAGCCAGAGTTGCCCAATCATGGTTTGATGAACATGAGGATGAGGTGGAACATCTACCTTGGCCCGCACAGTCCCCAGACCTCAACATAATCGAACCGTTGTTGTCTATTTTAGAGCTTTCAATCCGAAATTGATATCCTCCACCGGAATCTCTCACGGAACTTTCACAATATTTCCATGAAGAATGGTACAATATTCCTCTAAACACTATTCAGAATTTGTATGATTCGATTCCCAGGCCAATCCAAGCTGTATTACATGCCAAAGGCGGTCCTAAGCCATATTAATAAAGAAATCCTTCAAAATCTAGGGTGTTTCCATTATTTTGATAACCACCTGTAGTACGTAACGATATTAAAAGTCAAACAAAAATCTTTCGTCAACCAAATCTCAAAGAATACTTATCGGATTTTGATTCTGTTTGTGCTAAAAGGTACCTATGAAGGAACTTGGTGAATGCACCTACTTTCAAAAATTAATTCCACATAGTTTAAAAGTTATATTAAAAAAACTGATAAAAAAAGCACAATTTATTTGCATACGTCACAGAAATTTGGTGTGCGTCATTTTTCATCGGCTAGATATTTTCGTAGGCAACCGAATCAAAGAACATGGAATAAATAGTAATTGTCTGAGCGATACAAAGGCTAATACAGAGCACAGTATTACTTTCTGAACATAAATAGCTACGAAAAACAGCTACGATAAAGATATATTTTTAAATTATTTTCTATTATTTTAAAAATCATTTTACAGTAAGTTAAAACAGTAATTAATAAATATAGAAACAAACAATTTATACATTTTTTTTTAAATAAAATAAAAGTGAGTAAACATTTTGTTAATAAATGAACAATAATAGCCAAATTATTGTCTCAAGGAAAATAACACCATTATGACGCCAATTAGGTAGTCTCCATTTATGATACGTAATTAGATGCATATATGACATCTGTTCCTATTTTTCATCCATTTCTTGTTAACATAGAGTTTTGAAATTTGTAATATGTGTGTATTTCTGAGAGCGATACAAGAATTGGTCATTGATATATATGTATATTTAATTAGATGTGATTACCTTTTATTTCCTTCAGAGAAATCAGTATTAGGTTCAACAATGAGTGCTTTTTGAAAAATACTTATGACAGAGATACCAGAATAGTGCCAAATTTTAGCCAACTTCGCAAAATATCGCCAAACTTTTGTCAATTTGTCAAAGTATCACAAAAACTGCACAAAAATTAAAATAATAATAAGAAGAAAAAGAATTTGCAACATTTAAAAAAAAAAGAAAAAAAAGGAAAAACTTTAACAGATTAGAATTACTATTTGGAAAATTATTTTTTCAAAGACTAAAATTTACAAGGTATAAACAAATTCTATGTATGTATATATATATATATATGAATACTTTTACAAATAAAACCAAAGTAAATCAGATATTACATACATATATATATATATATATTTCGTAGTCGTCGCTCATTTCGTAATCGGGGGACTCCATAATAAGACTTAATTTTTTAGTTTAAAAGATGAGCTTTTATATGACGTCTTTTCAGGACTTGATTGTTTCCATTGTGTAAATAAAAATCAGTAAAAACATCATTCTTATGATGATCAACACGTGACTTACGTAATAACAGCGTCATGTATTACATACGCTATAGATTATGCACTATTAGTGTATAATCTATAGCGCATGGTTTTTATACTCATGCATGGTTATAATTTTATACCCGTGCATGGTTTGCTTTCGCTTTATTTTAAACATTGTTACGAATTTATATATAAGATTTTGTAATCTTGTGATTCAGTTCGCTTTTTTTCATTCTTTCAATTTATCACAGTATATGAACAATTAAAGGTAGCATCTCATTTTCTTTACTTATCGCAAGTTATTAAATCTATATTCTCATCAATATCGCTCAGACTAATCCCTCTGAGGAAATCCTGGTTTATCTTATATAATGGTTGAATTTAAACTTAATAATTTAATTATAATAGGCAGCAAACCTGCTACCAATTTCATGTAGTAATGTAGTGTAATTTTTATATAATGTTATAAGGATATTAAGATCCCATATGACTGTGGTTAATATTTTTGGTATTTTATTTTTGATTGGTGACATTCAGATAACCGAAAATTACGAAAATAGTGTGACGTATAGTCATTCATAGCAAAGTTTTTCAAAAAGTAAATAAGTAGGGTACTACTCTGTTATCCCGTTGAAGGATTTCGCTAAATTATACAAATCGCCAAATTGTACAAATCGCCAAATTATACAAATCGCCACAAACCAATAGCCAAATTATACATACCGACATAACTTTTATTTTAAATAACGAAAAAACAAATAATTAGTAGAATATTAATAAAAATACAAAGAAAAAGTCGAAATAAAATTCACTTAATGACATTTTAAACACGTGAATCGTATTTAATGTCATTGGATGTGATATTCACGATCATCCATTATTGGCATTTAATCTTACGATTTGACGATAATTTTTTGGTCGACGGGATAACCTAGTAGTACCATAGATAGCATCTCTTAAAAAAGCAGTATAAGAAATAAAAATTTTAAATAGATCCCCAGATAACAATTCTTTTGATCCCCCTCTTAAATTTTAGAGAGGAAGATCGTGCTTCCCCTAGTCTCACTCATTGAGCCCTATTTGTAAAATTAATTAGTGTAGAACACTGGTGTGTCGCGGCACATTAGTAAACCACGATAAATTTTTAAATGTGCGCAAGAGCTTTGGACAAATAATTAAAACTGCATTGTGTCTTATCAAGGATACCATATCATATGGCCATATGTCATTATCATATGCCATAGTCCTTGTTCACCCCATTTCCCGCATTTGCCTTCCCATTTATAATTTGCAAGACACCAAATTTCACAAAAATATAAAATGAACAGCTCACTGATTTGAGAAACTTTAAGTTTTACCTTTCAATATTCTTCGTTAAAAATTATAATGGGTTTTGAATTTCTATCAAAAATGTGAACCTTACTCAGCTTGAAAGCTATTAAAATTCTTCTGCCTTTTACATCCTCATGATTCTGGAAATTTGGATTTTCAACATCGACAGAAATCAAGCCGAAATAGTAAGAACTACCTTTAAAAGTTGATGAT
The DNA here is from genome assembly GCA_964019185.1 of Maratus speculifer. Taxonomy (NCBI): domain Eukaryota; kingdom Metazoa; phylum Arthropoda; class Arachnida; order Araneae; family Salticidae; genus Maratus; species Maratus speculifer. Next base: position 212,379,033 of record OZ025291.1, on the reverse strand, counting down.
GAAATGCGAACATATCTGCGACTTTGGAACCTCGTTTTGATTGAATTTGCGCAAGAAAACAAACTTAGCATTCTCATTGAATAAATTTTGCAAATCAATAACATTTTCTTTTTGTATCATTTTTATTTTGTATTACATTTTAATATGCAGATGTGTCGTAAGTAATTCCAGAATTTTTTAGCGTATCGTGAACCAAAAAAGGTTGAGGAACACTGAGATTAACAATCAAACTACCTTTTTTATGGACGTAAGCATGCACCATCTGATAACCTTTACGTTGAATTGAAGTGAAATAATGGGCAATTGTCAAGTAAAGGGAAGTTATGAGGGAGAGTTGGAAAATAAATTTCCCCTAGCGACTGTTATGAAACACAAAAAATATAATGAAGCATTAAAGATAAGGCGTAACTTTATTTTTCTACATAAGTTCCATATGAGTTGAAACATTTGACATACCTCTTTATAAGCTTCAAAAAGCACTTAAAAAAACTCTGCATACGAAAGCGTTGTAGCGCACAGTCAAGCGTTGAACGGTTTGTGTGGAAGCAGTATTGCTTCCAAAGCTGCAGTCAACATTGTTTTCGCTCGCTATAGTGGCCATACACTTTCGTCCAGGTCTCGGTCTGTCCAATATTTGCTGACTAACTCGAGCTGACAAACTTGAGCTTGCCCACTCAATTGGCGGCACCATCTTCACACTATTTGTGCGGCACCATTCTCCACACCATTTGTTTCAACATCACATCAGCCCATAAAATTTCCATTTGGGGATCATGGATTTCTGATTCCAATACTCCACGTACCCATTCATAGCGGACAACCACTCTCTTTTCCTTCTTTGACCACGCATTCAAAATTCCCTTTCTCTCCCCATCTACCGGGTCCATAATGATGCACACCCTATTTTTTTCATGGAGTGCTTTTTAAATCTTATAAAAGAGTATGAGAAATGTCTCAACTCACTTGGAACTTAGGTAGAAAAATAAAGTTACGTCTTATCTTTAATGTTTCATTGTTTTTTTTTTTTTTTTTTTTTTTTTTTTTTTTTTTTTTTGTCTAACATACACATGTCTCTCCACAATCACCAGGGTAAATTTATTTTCCGATTCCTTCTCGTAAATTGTGAAAAGTATCGGTTTCAAAATAGTTACATACATTTTTGATTTACCTTTTAATTAAATGCGGTTATTAACACAGCCTCGTATAAAATAAAATTACTTTGAATAATAAAAGATTAAGTCTACTTAATTTCGTCAGCTTTTGCACAATTTATTAATAGGTTGTATATGTATTTTTTTTTCTTTTTGACTGTCAACTTCAAACATTTTTAATACTGGTTGTTCCTTTGAGATAACTTAATTTCTTCAAGATATTTTACATAGTGATGCCAATTATGTATGATTTAGCTGTAATATTTCCTTTTTTACTTTTATTTAAAAACGAAATTTTCAAATGAATTCAAATATCTTTACTTATTTTGGTATTTACATTCTACTATGAACCAGTTACTCCTTTATTCTATTTGTAAATGAAGGCTTTTGATCTAAATTGATCTAAATACACTTCCGCGAAGTTCAAAGCTTAAAATAATTCTAAGTAATCAAGAAATGTATTATTTTTCCGGAAAATAAGTGTTTTAGAAGCATTAGTTTTATCCTCAAGCGACATTTGAAAAGCAAATAAGAGTGCTCAATGACATTATAAATATTCCCTTTGTGCATAAAGAGAAATTTGCTAATAAATATTTAATGCATTTTATTTCATACAACGAAATTATTAAAGAAAAACAATATTTTATTTCATATTTGTTTTAAAGTATAATATATGAAAGCTATTTTTCATTAAGAAAAGAAACTATAAACTTACTAAATGAGATATATTCATGCGTATGTTTTTTTAGAAAATGAAAAGCAATGAAATACTTGATTAATATTTCATAAAACGTCTTTCGTAATTATTGTTCTTTGATTGATAAAAAAGAGAAATTATCCATATTATCAATGCATTAATGCAGGAGCGAAGAAACAACAACCTTTGTGATCTGCGCGAGTGACATTTCAATAACGCTGCCGGGCAACATAGGAATTTAACGTGTTCAGAGATTGTTACTTGATGAAATTCATAATCGAGTAATATGAACGACACTGTTTTTACCTAATTTCCTAAATATGAAACTAACATGAAAGTTAATTATCTGAGGACAGAATTCATATTTTGCAACTTTAGTCTGATATTGGGAGGTAAAAAAGATTTTGATCTTTCATATGAATTCCTTCATTAAAATATTAAATTCTTATACAGTATGTATCAAAAATTTAAGCAAATAATAAAAAAAAAATAGAAAACAATTTTCAAATTAAACGTTAAAAATTTTCCGCATATTCATTATCTGATCTATACGTACTAATTATGGCAGTCTTAATACCACATCAAAAAAACTATAAGACTAAGAATTAAAAAGAAATGGCCATTTCAATCGCTTAATACTAAAATTGATATTATGCTAATTTTGCAAAATAATGAAAGCGGTTCCACGCGCAAACACTTTTTAGGATTATAAGGAGAAATTAAGGATATTTCTGCGTTTATTCAAAATGATAAATTTGATGAATTGCGAATGAAGATTAATGAAGATTAATGAAGCACTCTCACATAGGGAAGTATTAAAAATCTGAAATACAAGAGAAAAACAAAAGTCCATTTAAATTGCAGAAGCATAAAAAATTCGAAATGGGAGGATTTATCAAATTTTGGCTTATGGTGCAGATTTCAAACGAAATTTCTGTTCAGGTAGTCAAGGAATTGTTCGCAAAAATTCGGGCATTAACATTTGGACTTTAATTGATTTTTTCCTTCTCAAATTAAAAGCTTAATTGAAATACAAACATCGGAAACAAATGTATTTCCGTGTATTAGCCGAGTATAGGACTTTTCAATGAAAAGTCACCCAAAATCGGAAATCCGTATGTAATCCGATGTTAAACAAATTTGAGGAAAAATTCAGAGAACGAAAACTTAGCACTATTTTTTGCAGATACCAGTAGGGAAAAAAAATGCGCTCTCCGAAATTAATGATATCTCCAAGAGTCCCCAGTGACCTTACTTTTATTCCTCAGCAATTGGATCTCCGTTCGAAATGCACACTGAAAGAATATCATCTTGAGATGCAAATGTGATAAGTAGCGGTTGTTGTTTTTGTTTTTTTCCTTGAAAAAATAAGTTGTTGCTGTCTCTGAATGTCTGAAAGAAGCTTTTTGTTTAAGTTATTACAACAAATGGTCGGATGGCCTTTTTAAAAATATTGTATAAGTAATGCAATGGAGCAAGAGGGTGGTGCCATATGCGAAAGGAGATAGCGATGATGATGAACTAGATACTAACAAAATTCATCAAGATCTATCAATGAGAGAAAACAATTTTGATGAATTTCTTGAAAAATCTGATATGTATTTAGATAGTACATGACGATTGTCACTTTTTTCATCATAAAAGAATGAATGGTGCATTAATGTAGTTTTAGAAATTTGTTTGTAATTTTTATGGTTTTCATAATTACTATCAATTTTATTCTTAAATATCAAATTTGGAAATTCTCTTACACTCGTGTATAAGCCGACCACCCTAATTTAAAGACAAAAAACAATCCCTACAAATTCTCAACTTATACACGAAATATGCAATATTCAGACAAACATTGTTTAATCAGTGTACGTGAAAATACCTTAAGATAGATAGTTTCTCATATATGAAACCCCTTCATAAAAGAAAACCTTTGAATACAGTGGGACAATCAGATCATATCATTTGTTTAGAAATGGACCAAAATCATATTGAGAGATGAAAAATAAAATGAGATGGTCTTGGTGGATTTGCATACTATTTACGAGATCTTTGAAAAAAACTATGGAGTCCATTTCAGGCGACAATATAGTGGTGTTTTTGTATTGTTATATGGAGTGTTATTATTTTAAATGGTCTGGCATCACTAGCACTCATAATACTATCAACTGAACTATCAAGAATCCATTCATTCTGCTTTCTATTGGTGAAATTTTAGATAGATAAGAAAGGATTTTTTTAATATAACATTGCTCCATTCATACCTTCACCTCAACATTACAATGATTTTTTTTATCCATAATGCTATAGCTTTTAATTGGTCGCCATTTAGTTTTAAACTAGGCCCAACAAAAATGTAGGGTTTATAGGATATTCTCACATACGCAGTTTGCCAAACTATTAAACAGTATTGTTTGGTTAAAGATTAGAAATCATCCATTGAATATGATTTGTTTGAAATCAAACCGGAAACAATGAACTCGATTTTATCAGTGGAATACCGTGATTTAAGGTAATAAAACGCAATATAGTCGTAATTAAATATATTTTTAACTACTAAGAATGTATTTGTTAAAAATACAAAACTATGCTCATTCGTGCACAAAACGAGAGCTTTAATAAAAACTTGTACAATTAAAATAAAATGAAATATAAAATCAACGTTTCGAGTCGTCTTCTGTGGCCGTCTTCAGGAAAATGTGATGGTAAAATAGCTAAAAGTTTGTTTCCTGAGCAAAAGATAATATTTCTAATAAAATAAAATCGAAATGCATCAAAAGTTTGAATATGTTACGCTACGCGCGAAGAAAAATTAAAATAGTGCAAACAGATAAAAACTTAAGATTTTATGGCAAAAATATGACATAATATCATGCTTTAAATGCTTGCACTTCAAATGCTTTGAGGTAATTGCCTCATTGCTTTATATTCAATACCGAATCTGCTTAATTCGGAGTAGGAAAGAATCCATTATCTGTTTAAAAATTATTCAATTTCTATAAATTCTGAAATATGGCAAGAAATTAGACTTATTTAAATCCCAAAGAAATCCTTTTTACAATTCCGCCAATAGATAGTTGTCGAATTCCTTAAACATTTTTACGAATACAAATTATATTCAAAAGACTAAACATAGTAGAATGAAGCAAATTCTTTAATTCTTCAAAATTCGGAACTCTCTCTATATTCCATAATAGACATTTAAGTGTTAATTATGTATTCAAAATATGAATACATTTTAGCGAAGCAGTTCATAGCATGGTAATAATTACTCTAACTCATTGTGGGAGCTTTTATGGTAACATCATGCCATGTTCAATTTTTTAAAGCTTGTTAAAACATTAAAAAAAATCAAAGTATAATGAAGCGTAGTAAGATTTTGAATCACAATAATATTATTTTGGAATGCATTTTTATAATATTTGAAACTTTGTATACATTACTTTTTACACATACTTATTTAATTTTACTATATTTAAACAAATTATTGCAGAATTAGCTTTTGTTTTTGTTGTAAACTAATGTTTAATTAGCTAAACTTGTTTAATACTTTCTTTTACTGTCATAGCTATTTCTGATTTCATTATAATATTGTAATTCATATATTTTTATCTTCTGTTATTTATTTTTATGAGTTTTCACTGACATAAAAATCTCAGTGAAATACTTTAATTTCAGTTTAGAATAAAAGAATTAAACGTTGATACAGCTCAAGTAAGTCATTTAAAATATGCCATCAAAGAGTTACTGCCTAAAATTTCTCCATAAAAAATGAAATTAGAAAAAATATATTATCAGCAATCTAATTACTTCACTCAAATTGATCTTTTTAATTCTATTTATTCTAAAAAAAAACTTGTTTCAATTAATATAACCATTCAAACTCTAAAGAATAATTAAAAAATTATTTAATAAATTTTCAACCAATAAAAAGAAATAATCTCAAAGAACCGATGGGAAGTAATATAAATTTTACCTCAGCTAATTAAATCTAGAAACAAAATTTTCTAAGTTCCATTTTAATATTTCTACCAACGAGTGATTTTTACGCAATTTAATGAATAAACAAACAAATTAGCCAACAAAGTGAAATAGTCAAAACAAAAAAAAATCACTTGACTAAAACTGTAATCCAGATATAATTATGTTAATAAATTCTCTTGAAAAAAGAAACAACAATTGTAGTTATTGAAAGTTGAAAAACATTGAATTCATACATTCCAAAAGAACGCAAACTTCATTGTTAATTAATTGTCGTTATTCATGTGTGTCTAATACCATTTGAGTTCGGATGAAGAAAAGTGGATATTGTTGATCATGAACTGACAATCATGCATCTTTATAATTTAAGCTTGAACGTAAAAAACAGATAATGTTGTAACTATCAAGCAAGTATTACTTTAATTGCCCAAAACTATTTTAATCCATTCATTTTTGTAAAGCTTTCAAATTTTCGAAATCACCCATTATAAATGATTAATTAACGAAATGACAAAGAGGCAAAAAAGTGATGCAACCATTTTTATCTTTATTGGAATATTTTAAACTAAACAAAGTGAAGGTTGAGATTATTTGATAAGTTAAATTATTTTCATAACTACAATTTCTGAGCTGTTTCCTTTAAACTAAAAGTATCTATAACAACATTTTATAATCTATAATAGATGCATTTTCTAATCCTTTACTAATGTTACCGCTCTCACAGATCTTTTTTTTTTTTTTTTTTTTTTTTTTTTTTTTTCACAGTTTAATTTGTAATTTGACTAAAGATACTATTGAAATTTTGTTTCGTGTAAAATCTTCTTACTACAACTGCCAGAGTCTTTTGAATAAATTAATTTTATATTATTTTTATAACTTTTTCAGTTGATTTACAGCAGCCGAATTGAAGTCGGAATAATCGAATATTTAATACATGATTTACCACATTGTTAACTAATCATAGAATCAACAGAGTGAAAAAAATTATGCCAGGAATCGAGCTCGAATCCTCGGAATAACGCTCAAAGTATTGTATCATTTAGCTTTATCTTTATCATTAGCGCTTTTACAGATCGTTTGTTCTTCTACTTTGACAGCTTAATTTGTAATTTAACTAAAGATTAAAATTTTGTTTCATGTAGTACCTTGGTAGACTACTAAAATTGCTAGAGTCTTTTGATAATCTTTACAGTCTTTTGAATAAATTAATTTTATGTTATTTTAATTAATTTTTCAATTGAAATACAGCATTCGAATTGAGCTCGTAATTATCGAATATTTAATACATGATTTACCACATTGTTAACTGAGCATAGAATCAACAGAGTGAAAAAATTCCATGCCAGGAATCGAACTCGAATCCTCGGAATAACCTCCAAGCGTTTTTTCGTTTATTAAGAATGTTCTTAAATCAAAAAGGGCAACTTTGTGACACATGTTTTAATTTATTTTTGCTCGGAAATGCGTGAAAAAAGCAGGGGTTGTTATTCAGAAACTGTCTAATTGCACTCAATTTTCTGTTTTCTAAAAACGCAATAGATATTTCATAACAAACCTTCAAAGTTAACGGTTTTCGGCATATTTCTTGACGAAAGCAGAAAAACCGGTTGAAAAGCAAGAGAAAAACGGTTAATGAAATGATTGAAATAGCTTAGAACTGGATAGGTAAATTAATTATCATGAAAGGGGAAAATAAGTTCGCTTCCATAATAAGTTCCCAATAAAATCGCTTCCATAGTCAGGCATTCCAATTTTATATCTTTCTGTTAAAAAATGAATGCGTAAATATGTCAAAACGTTTTGCGCTTATTGAGCGGAGCAGTTGAGAACACCCTTAAGTTACGTGGACGATCATCTCTTACTCACATTTTCTGGTAAATCTGCAACTGCAGCATAAGATGGAAACGTCTTTATGAGCACACAAATCTGTGGCGAAATATTAGACACAAACAAATCCAACATCGCTGAACACATATGAGGAACTTAGAAGTCAAGGAGTATAAATGACAAAATGTTGATTTGGAGTAAAATGTGTTCAGAGATAATAGACGTTAAATTTGATCACCAATAATAATCGACTGAATTGAAAGAAAAAACAACCGCTTGTTTCATTGTGGTCTTGTTTCAATAATTGTGAAAAAAGTAGAATACATTAAAAAAAAATTATAATTAATCAATACTGGTATTTGGCAAAAGTGTTTTGTCTCTAGAATGTAGCATAGAATTAAAAAATCGCTTATATTTCACACATTACCTGACAATAAAAAATCCTATTTCCAGGTCGTCTGTGCACTAATTCAATTTTTTTTTAATTTTGTCACTTATACTCTTGACTTTGGGATCTTCATATATAATTAATTAAAATAAATCACATATTAACTATTTAAATTAATTTTAATTAAAATAGACTTGTACAAAACGTTCAGTACAGAAACAGTATCTACAAAGTTAATCAAGAATTTTATTAACCTTTCAATGTTTCACATACTGTTCACAGTAGATGTACTAGAATTGATGTCACAGTAGTTATGTGTTAATACAGATTATCATTTAGCAATATCAAAACCTAATATTAATTAATTATATAATTACTGTTATTAATCTTACGCAATTTGTCTGCATTATTAAAATATTAATCTACAATATTAACAACATAAATTTTACCCAGTTTAATGAACAAAGTGTGTTTGAAATAATTACTGCTATATAGTATCATATAAATATCCGCAAAGTATGCAATTAGCAAGGTAAACTTTTGTTTCGTGTCAGAGTGATTATTTATGACTGCAATTTCGTGATTTTGTTTTTGAAAATTCTTTTTTATTATCTTCACTTTCTATCCTAGATAAAATGTCAAGAGATAGAATCTGTATAGTTAACAACAACTTAAAAGATTTTCATTAAAATCAAACAAATATTTTTTTAATACATAACAAATATAAATTCTGTTACAGTATCTATAGAATTTACAGTGTTTCTCAGTTTTATTTCTTTTAAGTATATCCCCATTTTATTATTGGGATAATTTGTTTTTTAATTTATTATATCCTTTAATTATTGGATTTTAATTCGATAATGCATAAACATACTGTACAAATTGCGTAATAATCATCACAACAAACAGTTTATTTTTAAAAATCAGTTCATCAGTTTAATGAATAGAAAATATTTATATGAACATTCTTATGCAGATTTGGCATAATTCATCAACAAGGTTTTGTTTTCTAAATTTATATTTTTAATCATACCAAAGTCGAAGAAAATAAAAATTTTCATATTTTCTACAATATATTTTCTTAAAATTTAATATACTTTGATACTTTCGACATTTTAACTTAGAAGTGGAATGTTACATTTTTTAAACTAAACGTTTTTATTTTTTCTGTTTAAAAGGATATAAAGCATGTCACTGAAGAAATTTTTAAACATTCACCTTTGCTTGTCTTACTGCTAAAATATTAAAGATTTTTTTTTTTTTAAGATATTTTGTAGGAAACCATATGTTTAGGGTTTCCGACAGGAATTTTAAAGTAAAACACTTTGAAACCCAAGAATTAAACAGAAATATATATCTCAGAAAAAACAGTATTTATTCAAGAAAAGACTATATAAAGTAGTATAGGAATAAATATTGCCGCCAAATTCGGGCATAAATAATGAATAGAATAAATTAAGATAAAAAGCAGATATTAAACTACAACTTATTATATACAATTTCGGTATTACTTGGTTATCCCGTCTACCAAAATACCATCGCCAAACTTTAAGATTAAATGCCAATAGTGGATGATCATGAATGTCACATTCAATGACATTAATGACGATACACATGTTTAAAACATCATTGATTTTTATTTTGACTTCTTATTTGTATTTTTATTAATATTCAACTATTTATTTGTTTGGTTTTTTCGTTATTTAAAATAAAAATTATGCCAATATGTATAATTTGTCTATTAGTTTAGCGATTTGTATAATTTGGCGAAATTGGTCGACGTGATAATCAAGTAGTTCCACAATTTCATTAATTTTCAGCAATGAAATTACGCTTGAAATTATTGAACGTTTAATGAGTGATTTATCGCTTGCCAACTAAGCGTAGAAATCAACAAGGTGAAAAATGTCCAATCCGGGGATTGAGCCCAAATTGCTGCAAATTATTGGTAAAATCAATTAAATTGTATTTATGTGTTCAGTGATGCTGGATTTGTTTGTGTATCATATTAGGTCTCAGAATTGTGTGCAGTGCAGGTTTACCAACATATGGGTGTGAAAAATGCCAAGTTGAACATCGTCCTCATAGCTTAAATGTTAGAGCACTTGGAGCGCTATTCCAAGGGTTCAGGGTTCAATCCCCGGCTTGAACGTTTTTCACCCTCTTGGTTTCTACGCTTAGTTAGCAAGTGATAAATCACATGTTAAAAATGCAACATTATTTTCAGGAAATTTAAACCAGTTGATAAAAGAAAATTCAAAACAATAAATATGAATTTTAAGTTTAATACTAAAGTAGAGACAAGAATCTTAAATCCTCTTATATATATATGAGGCAACAAAAAGTAACATAGTGATAAAATGTAAGAATCAGCGTAGGAAGAGATGTAACTTTTTGAGACTGCCCATTGATATCCCGTGGAATAAGCATAGCCAAGTCCGATCTAGGTCGATCTAATCCCTTTTAACATTTTCTGGAATCGTTGAAGACCTGATCATCGAATATCCCACCGGAAATGTTTTAAAGCTAAATCCAATAATTTAAAGACATTGACAAGCGGTTTTAGATTGACATGTGCGTTTAATACGTTGTGCGAACAGCGGCGGTTTCGAGTATATCATTTAGACAACGAAATTGTCCTCATTAACCGGAGAAACGTCTTTAGAAGAGACTTATTTACGAGAGTAGCTGTTTTCAGCCAAAGAGTTCGGTAATTCATGATGAAATTTCTTCTAAAGAACTTATACAAAGAAATTAAGGAAATTACTTAGCCCTTTCGTGTCTGGTGTACTATTAATAGCACATGTCCTTTCATCGAGTATTATTTTGTCTTAAAAATTTCTTAGTTAATTTCGACTTATAGAAATAATGCTATATGGCTATGCCTTTCTTATTATGACTTCATTTATGTTTTGGGCATTTTTAATAATAATAATAATAAAAGTTTACTTAATTCTCTTCGCACTGCTGGCAATTCCTTTATTTTATACATACATTTCAGACTTTAAAAAATGAGTTACTTTTCTGAACCAATCGTGTGTGATAAAACTCAAAAAGCATTAGAAAGTTGCAATATTCTCTGAAATCCTGTTGTAATACGTCCTTTTCCAAACGTTTCAGAAAACACTTCCTCAGCCCTAATTCCTTATACATGTGAATTTAATAGTGTACAAAATAAGTACATTCAATAGATTTCAGCCAATAAGATAATGTTTAAGCATCAGTAAGTCTGTATAGATAGCTACGATTAACGTTATTAAAATAAAATTAATTTTGTTCTGAATATGGAAAAAAATTCAGATTTGTAAGGGTTAATTTAACTTTTGCTAAAGTAATATTACTTTAACAAATAATGAAAGTTAAATGTTTCTATGCCGTGAAAGCATAGAATTATTTTGAACGGATTTTTGTAGCTTTTCTGCTTTCGGAAGAGAGGCAGCGAGTCTTTTGGCTATGGATAAAGTATAGCCGGTGACTAAAAGTCCTATAAAGGTTGCACTTCTGCACAGAATTTTAAGATAAACATTTAATAAAATGAAATAAACTACTTAAATTTTAAAGGAGTAGTTTCGCATTGGTGGGTGTACATGATATTGTAAGGTAGAAAGAAATAATTTGAATTTTCAAGGGAGAGGAGTTGATATTTTAAAGAGAAAAGGACAATTTTAATAAATATGAGGGAAAAAATAAAGAGGAATAAATTTTGAGGCAGAGATTTTTGAGTGTTTTTTAAAGAAATTTATAAAGAAATGCAATGAACCCCCATAGGTGTGAACTTTTAAGATGGGGCATTTTTGGTTCCTAATAACCAAAATCCACATCAAACTATGCAAACATTTTAATGGTGTAAAATAATCTCTTTAGTTGAATAAATATCATTCAGTTTGACAAAAAATAATTATTATATAAATTTAATGTTACAAGAACAACTTTTCTTTAATTTAGTAATTTTAGTTAAAATGCAAGTTAGTTGACAATTTATTAATACAAAACAATAAATTAATAAGGACATATAAAATATAGAAAGAAATTGCTCGTACCTTCACAAATTTCATTACTAAATGTAATAACTTACTTTTATTCGGTAATTTGAACAAAGGATCTTTTTTTTTTTTACTTTCTTCTAGAAAGTTTTTTCTTTCTAAAAAGCGTTGGATTCACTAAATTCGTGTAGATTGGATTTTGGTGTTGTAAATAGCACAATATGGTGATTCTAATATTTTGCATTTTTCCGGTTTTAGACGATTTTTGTTTTAGGGGGTCTAATCTAAAAAATTTTCAATTGGATTTTATCATACATCGTGGAAAATGCCTCATGTTTTCTGCACTCTCCATATCCAGTATCCTTTTCAAACTTAATTCACTTTGGTGGCTATAGTGGGCGTATTGAAATTATTTCGTTGTCTCACGTTAGCGTGGTAATGTGACATATCATTAGAAAGGTCTTGCCCAGCCCTTTAACTTCCTTTGCTTTTTATATTTTTTAACACTTTTTACTGCCTACAAGAAACGCTTTTTCCCATTTTTTTTCCATTTAGAGTTACCAAGGTGATGTGTTATATCTTCAGTATGGTCTCGCCCTCCTCTTTAACTTTACTTTTTAACTACTTTTAATTCTTTTTATTGCCTATAGGGTACAGTGTTTCGCTTTTTTTGCCCGTTTCTTAATTTTATTTTTATTTTTTATTTCTTTAATAGAATATATATATGTCTTAAATTTTAGTCTTTGGAAAAATCATTTTCCAAATGGTAGTTATAGTTTTTTTAATTACATTTTTATCCTTTAAATTGTTATAGAGTCTTTAATTAACTTAAAGTTAAAGTTTTTCACCTGCATTTACATGAGTAAAATACTCAATCCATTGAAAAAAGCTTTTTCCTGTTTCGGTAAATTCCCTTTAAAAAAATTAAATTAATATTAACATTTGGATGAGAATAATATTAAATAGTACATAGTATCATATAATACATAATTTATAATATTCATGTAGTCATCTATAAATATTCTAAATATATGAAAATATTTTAATATATCGTCAATTCTAAAAACATATTTTACATTTGTGAGTTTAGATTAAATGGGAAATATATAATATTCTTTGAATTCTAATGTTTAATTGATATAAGCTAAAATTTTCTGTACATTTTAAAGAATGAGCTATTTTCCCATAAATATCTATTTTGGATTCCCAATAAATTTTGTTTCATATATTTTAAAGATTTACTTCTAAGAGGAAATGGTGGAATAAAAAATTGCATTCTTTAAAAAAAAATTACCTCATTAAAATTTCCCTTAATTTAAAACTATGAAAATATTTAAATAAAAAGCCCACACACGAAATGTTGGCACAAATAATAGAGTCACGTTAAATATTTTCTAAATGATTGAATCCAAGAACAATTGTTTTCTTATAAACGGTAAGTTTTTATGCTTTTGTTGTTGTTGTTCTGTTGTTTATAAAGAAGTCAATTACTAAAAAATAACAAATAATGAAGTTAAAAAAAAAATTCTATAGATTTTTAGTTAGTATTTATTTGTTTTTCATGAAACTATCATTAAGTTGACTGAGAAAAAAAGGAACTCAAAACTGAGTAAAAATTGCTCAATTTTAACACAATAGACACTGTAAAAAAATCTGTAAAGTTACTAAAATTTTTCTAGTAAACTTGTATTCCAAGAACTTTACGTGTAACGATAACACCAATATTTCATGTAATCGAGGAAGGTTACATCAATTTTTGCGGTTACCGTTACATGAAAAGTTCTTGGAATACAAGTTTACTTGAAAAAAACCGTAGTAACTTTACAGATTTTTTTTACAATGTACTAAAAAAAAAAAAAAAAAAAAAAAAAAAAAAAAAAAAAAAGGATAAAATCCACACAAAATCGAGAAACATATGTATTCATTTTTGATTCTATTGTTGGTTCAAGTCGTGGTTGGTTAAAATTGATACCAAAAGGTTTCCAGTGTAACGTACTGTTTTGCTGTAATAAAACTTAAAATAATTTTACAGATGTATCTGAACAAGGAATACAGTGTGTATCCAATTTAAATATTGAACTTGTTGCCTTACTTAAAAAATTTGAGAAATGGCAACAAAATTTGGCATTAAATATGAAATTTTTTAAAAAACAAGCTTCTTCGATCCAAAAAAATTGATACATGAAGAATCAAACAGATTATCTTTGATGATCTTGCAAAAGTATATTAAAAAAATAAAGGCATAATAAATAATAAATACAATAAATATAAATAGGAATGTTTCTTAATCAACAGCATAAAACAACATACATTATAAAACTATTAGAAATTTCGGTTATATTTTCCATTAAATTTAGATACATAAAGTTGTCGCCATCTGATTGTTTTCAGATTTAAAAACCGAGTTTTTCTGATTTATTTTTTGCCCCACCAGTGGCCGAGAAGTACAGACCCCTCAACTGGTAGACAGCAGGGGCTGGGTTCGAACCCAATCGCGGCTGTCGGCCTAACCGTTCGGAGTTTTCGTGGTTTTCTTCGAACCTTGGGTAAATACGGGTTAGGTTCCCTTAGAAAGACCCCCACGAAGGGCACTCCCCCTCTGGTCCTATATCCCTAGCGCAGATAATCGGACGACAAAAATAAACCAAACCAAACCAAACTGATTTATTTTTTATCTTCTTGCGGCTTTCACATTCCTTGGTACTTTTGTAATAAAAAATAGTAATCAGTGCATGCTGATTGTCTAAATTTCTCTGAATGAAGCGCATTCTTTTTGTGAGAAACACTTTGTTTGTTTACAAATCGCGTTTCACCGTACTAAAAATCGATAATATTTTGTAAACGTTATCATATAGCGTAGGAAAGTGCGTCAAAATCTATGAGTAGCGCATATTTATTTCAACTGACATTAAATCGTCATATGTTATTTATTGCAACAGAAAAATAATCGTTTGAATGTGTGAATGGCAATTTAGTTAGATTTGTTTTCCTTAATTAAATGGATTTTTGTTGCAAATAAACAAATTAAAAATTGTGCGTAATTTTCAGTATTCATTGATGAAACTTTTTGTATTATTTTATACTAAATGATCTTGATATTTAAATTTCATTTCTATCATTTTCGAAAAATTTTCTCATCAACTTATAACCATATATATTTCAAGCAGTCAAGCATGTCAAAACTTCTAACACATTCTACCACTAAAAAAAATCATTGGACAATACATTTTAATCCCCTGAAAACTTTATTATTCGTTTTTCCATTTATGGAAGAATCATTTTTTTATACATATGTATAAATAAACTTCCATTAATGGCGACCCGAAAACTGGAAGAAAGAGGAAAAAGCAGCTGCCCTCTATCACCCACAGATTTTCAACTATTGTTAACTATACTTGTTTTACTATCATGACATTTAGAAAAATAGCATACTTTAAATCTGAAATTATTTAAAGTAATTAAACACAAAGAAAATATATACCTAAAATTTTTTTATCAGGGGAACTGTGCTTTTGCATTTCCCTAAATTCCAGTTACAAAATAATATTACTTCTATTTTTCTTTTGACGATCATCTGAAAAACATTTTCTTAAATTTGAGGCGCCCGGCCCCCATCACGATGAAAAATAAGTAACTTGTTAGCACCCTGACTCCGTTATTTCCTTTTTCCAACAACTTATACATCAGCTTAAATGATAAATCTTTTCCGCTGTCAAGCATATCAAAACTTATCTTTGACACGTCCTGCCACTAAAGATCACATAACGATAAATACTAAATCCCTCAATTATTTCATTTCTCATTTTCCCCATTATGAAAGGATCAATCTTGTATTATAAATCAACAAGAACACCACCAATATTTCCCCATATTTCAGATTCAATAATTCTTTTCTAATTACGCTTTCAACATATCCTTCCTCGGATGATTTCAAATAGGCCAAATCTAAGATGATTCCATTTTCCACACGAATGTGGCATTGTTACTGTTTTCGTCCAACTATTTCAAATAACAAATTATTTGTTGCATTTACGCTTCGCTGATGACTTTAGCGTGTGTGCTCGTACTATTTCATTTCGTTCGCTTTTCATACTATTCCATAATCATTTGACCCATATAGGTTATAAATAAATCAGAATTGCTATGGATACAGGAAAATTCTGAACAACTAATAGATCAAACTATTTCATCAGTTACAGATATAACTAATTTAATTTAGCTGTTAAACATTTGGCTTTAGTGGCCTTTCAAACTGAAATTGCTTTTAAAATTTCCTAGTACATTAATTTTTAAGACTTTTAAAATGAATTAAAAAGCTCTTTTTAGAAAAGCTTTATTTTTTTTTAAACCAAAGAAATATTTCTGAAATATATTTGTGCTTAAATATCTATTTAAAATAAAACTATAAACGCACAATTCTTTTAAAATGATTGGGAAAGTGACTTTCAAATCGCGTTTTATCCAGAAAATCAAGTTTTGGTAAATTCTGAAAAACATCTGCGTCCGTTGGTTGACAATGTAAACCAAGATTTTATAATGTCAGAAATACGTAAAAAACTTTTTTTTGTAGCAAATTATAGCATTTTTCGATGTAGATGATTCCCATATGTAATAAATTTATATAGAAAACTCGATTTTTTAAACATAAGATAAGGAGACTTTCGAAACTTCAATCCTAAATTGGTTAAATATGGGTGTACCATTCTTAAAAAATGTTAAACTGTGTAACTATTTAGATTTATTATTTCCATTGATATTTTGGTCCAAAATTACATGAGTATTTTACATATTTATTGAAGTATATAAGAAAAAAGTTGCTAACTGACTCATTTAATAAATCAATGAATGAGGAGTTTAATATCGATTCTGCATAATAAGACCATTTCAAAAAAGACTTATTAGTATGTTATATTTCAATATTTATTTTCGGATTTATCAAGTCTTAAGGGTAGCCAATCAATCTGTAATTTCCTATCGATATGTTTGTTCTTACCTTGTTATTAGAACCAATATTAATTATAATTCGTTCTCAAAAAATACTTCTACTGTTAGCACATTCTCCTGTAAATGCGATGACCCCTTTTTACAAAAATACATTAGTAATGATCTTGAACGTATTATCACTGGAAATCTAAATATAGTAGATGGTTTAAAACTGAAAAAATTAATGGGTTATGATATGGGTTAAGTATAGAATGCCATCCAAATTAAACATTAATTCTATAATAAAAGAATTTACATATGATATAGATATATTTATTTATAAAATTCCAATATATTACAACAAACTTATTGAATATTTCAATCAATGGAAAATT
Source organism: Maratus speculifer (assembly GCA_964019185.1). Taxonomy (NCBI): domain Eukaryota; kingdom Metazoa; phylum Arthropoda; class Arachnida; order Araneae; family Salticidae; genus Maratus; species Maratus speculifer. The sequence goes on along the minus strand of OZ025291.1, from coordinate 212,361,697 downwards.
TTGGTTATTGATAAATTAACTAAGGCCTTAAAATGTAATATTTCACATCTGGTTTATATTAATACAAAGCATCTTTTTCAGCATATCACAAAATTGCAACAAAACTTTTTAATCACTTATGTGGACAAATCTCCAAATAATTATTCAATTATATGTAAATCCTATTTTCATCAACTGCTTAAATCCATAATATCTACTAATAACTCTTTCCAAAAAACTAATGATGATATAATTGTGAACTATCATAAAATTAGAGGTTATTAAAAATTATTAGACATTAACTCTACTAACTTTAAATATCCATATCTAGTTCTTATACCCAAATTTCATAAGATTCCAATAAAATTTACACCAGTTACAATTGGATGCAATACATATAATAATACAGCTAATAAACTTCTATTAAAAATTCTCAATCAAATATATACAATAACAAAAACCAGTGATAATACACATTGTATAAAGAATAGCTATGAACTGGCCAATGTTATGAATAATCTTAAATGTATAAACAATATAACGACATATGATTTAAAAGATCTTTTTAACAATGTAGATTTATTAGATCTACATAATATAATTAATGAACTGTTTAAAAAGTATCAACATGATTTGAATAAATCAAAAAAATAGATACTGATTATTTTCATACTTTAACAAATTTCATTATCTATAATAATTTTATAATGCAAGATAACATTATATATATACATATAGTTGATATACAACAAGGTAGTTTTACATCTAGTATATTATCAGACTTATATTTTTATCTTTATGAACGTAAATATATTAATAATAAAACACATTTATATAGATACATTGATGATATAATTTTAATTGACATTGATAATACCAGTATATCTCAATTTCTAGTAGATTATCCAGCTAATTTAGAAATTACAAAAAACTTGCATTCTGTAGAATGTAGTATGTAACTTTTTAGATTTTAAAATTATATTCAAAGAAAACAAATTAATAACTAATATAAATGACAAACGGAACGAATTTAATTTTAAAGCTGATACATTTACTAATTTTAGATCCTGTCTTCATAATTCTGTATATTGTAATATAATTCTTAATCATTTATATAGAATAAAATGTTTATGTTCTTCACATCTTATTAATGCAAATATTAAAAAGCTAATTTATGATGCACTAAATAATGGTTGTCCTAAAAAATTCTTATAATCTTTGATATACAATTAGTTATTACATGATCTTAAAAATAATTAACACATTGCGTAAAAAATGTATAAAAAATGTTAAAACACCAAAAATAATAATAAATTAAAAATGTAAACACTATATATATATATATATATATATATATATTACAAATTTAAAATTTTTTCTTGTCATTACTAACCTTTATACTATCTTAATTTTCTTATAATAATATTCCGTACTTACTTCAAATTATTAAATTAAAATCTTGTTTCTAAATCTAATCTGTTAATCTGTATGCAGACGATATAAATTCTTAATTTTCCTTAAAAAACATTATTCCAGTATGCGTAAATTTAAAAAGATGGCTCTAAATTAAAAATATTCTTAATTAAAACTTTATTTCTTAATATTCCAAATAAAACTGATTTCTTCTATGTTTTTATCAACCCTTTTTAAGAAAGTCTTATTAAATTTATTCCAAACCCATACCTTTAAAAAATATCATTATTTTATTTTATCTATTTATTTATTTTTCCGCCGTCAACGATAATTTGCATATTAATAAATTCATTTCTTTTCTTTTTCTCTTAAAATTAATCATGTATAAAAATCGTCTGCCTAAGATATTTAAAATTCTGAGTCAATTATAAATTGGTTAAATAATATATTTTTTTTAAAAATAAATTTATCGTCTGTTTAAAATAATCTCGTAGCTGGACAAGAATTCTGTTTACATAAAATAATGATGGTTAGAGATTACAGAATGTTCCAGAACTTTCTTTTTAGTTTAAAAGGGGGAAGTCTCGAGATGAAAGGAAGATTCTTCTGAAGATTTCTTGGGTTGCTTCTTCGATGAGGACAGCTCGCTGAAATAATGATGGAATTTTTGCAAAAAGGAGCTTTTCCTTCCTCATTATCACGAATTTAATAAATGAATTTACAGCAGCCCATGACTAATTATTGGATCTTCTACATTTATTTATTATTTTTGTTTTTTCCCTCGCTTGCCATGACTGTGTGTTTCTTTTAACCAGTGGAAATAATTCGAGCTCTCCTGAAATCGTCACAACTAATCGAAAAGTCGCACAGGATAGGTAATGCCTGTGCTAGTGCCTGTTTCGGATTTTGAAATGAATCTACTGAAGAAGTAAAATGCTATGTAAATGAATCTAATGAATCTACTGAAACGAAGTGATGACAAAAATATGAATCGCCGAAAATTTTTCCCGCCATGATTGAAAGTGTTATTAAGCAAGAATTGCCATTACCTTTTGATTCCTCGAGTGAATGTAACAGAGGAGATTTTAATGTTAAACAGCTTTCTGTCCGAGTGGTTTGAAAGACTTCTTCTAAATATCTCGTGAATTCCTGAGGCCTGATATTCCACCTTTTTGCTGTTTATGTGTAACTGATGACTCAAGATAATCATGGTCATAATGACAAATTTTTGAAAATTAATAACTTCAAAGTGGTGAGTATGCGAAAGGTATTTGATGAGGAATTTAATAAAGAATGGATTTTATTGAAGATTTTTCGGGAACTGTAAGTTTATTTTATTAAATGTTTTGATTATTATTTCTATTCTATTTATGATTGATGGAAAGTATTTATTATTTATTTATTTATTTATTTATTATTTTATTGATGAGAGTAATTTGAAGTTAATTTATTAAATTACTAATTTATTTATTATTCTATTATTTATTGTATGTTATGGAACTGTGCAAGGCTGTTGCTGGAATTTTGACTGATAAATGTGATTAATTTTTTTTATTAAATTTTGTGGTTTTAAGTAAGGAATTACCTATAATTAAAAATTTTGAATCTGTTTATGATTTATAAAATAATAGAATTACAAAGTTGATCACAATTTAAGGTATATCTATGATATTTACAATTTCTGTTTTATTAGATAAAATTTCTGGTTAAAGTTAGCAGCTAAATATAGTTGTAATTTTCACGATAATTTTGATTCAGATTTTTAAAATGGGGGGTAATGGTTTTGTGTGAGGCAGTTAAAATGTATACAACCCCAGTAGACAAAGCCCTCAAAATTGCGAAAGCGCGAACTCAGGAATTTCACCTTAAAAGTAAAAGACTCTATGATCGACATTTTGTCGAATGCCCATTAAAAATACAAGACTCTGTAATTTATGAAGAATTCAAATACCCTAACACTCGAAAATTAGAACCTACTTTCTCTGGACCATATAAAATTATAAATAAACTTTCTGATGTAACTTATGAAATAGATAAATTTAATTATGAGACAGGACAGAATTCCGTTATTGTGCATGTTTCTAAATTAAGACCCTATTTTTCACCCGAAGATTTTAAACTGTTTCATGAGCAATCCAAAAAACAAACAAAACCTCAGATACAATCACTAGATCAAACTAAAGTCAAGACAATAGATTAAATTTACCATAAACAACCATAAAAAAAATACCATAAAAAACTTTTACCATAACCATTTACCAAATACCATTATACCATTAAACCATTAAACCATTAAAACCATTTACCATAAAAAAACCATAATTTTCAACATCAGCGGGTATGTTCTTGGAGCGCTACAAGAATATTACTTGTTTTTGGGAGTTTTTGGGATTAAATTGGGCTCCTTATGCAGGCATAAGGTGAACACTATGATTGTAAAAGCTTTCAAATTGATGTTGATAAATTAATTTTAAGGGTGTTTAAGTCTAACTATATTTACTCATTTATTTGACATTAGTATTACTCTATTTATTCAGCAGATATTATATGATAATAGTTATAAAATCTAATGATTCTACTCAAACCTATAACATAATATGTGATTTTCAGTGATTGTGAAAACTACAGATTAAAAGTTTTTCAAAAAAGCACACTTTTTTTTATTTCCATTTCTCAATTAAGAATGACACCTTTTATTCCTATTGTATTTTATTATTAAAGTTTATAAACCATGTGTGGATAAAACATTATCCTACATTTGGCATTGAAAACTTATAACCAAATTTGACAATTTTGTAAAAGAGTATCAGAGAGGAATTATTGTAAGGAAATACTGGTTGAGAGTCCATTTTCTAAGTAGTTAGATTTAATTTTATTTGGATTTTGGAATTATTATGATTTTTTTTATTTATACTTTCGGCTAGCAAAAAATACTTTCTTATGCTATTAGAAGATAAGAAAATTATTTAGTTGCTATGTAATTATTTTATCCTCAACCAATATTTTCCCTATCAATAATAAACAAATAGTGATATTTTCTTTTGATTATACTCTTGTTTTACTATTATTATTATTATTATGATTTCTATGATGAAGTTTAGTATTAATTATACTCTTATTGAAAAATATTAGGATATGGAGTCTTATTATACTATTACTTATTATTGTTGACATTGTTATTATTTAAATTTTTCTATATTATTTATTATTGATATTGAGAGTGATGCTATTTATTATTGAAAAATTGATATATTATTGAAAGATGTTGGATCCAACATAACATAAAAAACAAAGCTTAAACTAGATTTGGAGATATTTAATTAAAGAGACTGTATTCACTGGACATTGAAAAAGACTCTTTTATATATTCTTGAAAGACTTTTTTCATTTAAAGGACTTATTTAAAATAAACTATGCATTAAGTCATTGTAGTTATTTAAACTTCCATGAGAACGAACTTTTATTGTTTTTATTATATTTTTATCTCTTGCTTATTAATATTCATAACTTATTTACTGTTATTATATGTATTATCTCCTATGCACTTACAAATGGTAAGTGATGTTGTAACATTATTGTATTTCTTTCAGGGAAATGCTCCTACCTAAATTTAATTCAGAATTATTTTCTGTTAACTATTTTATTTTAATCGCTAATATTTTTTATATTGCGTTAATTTCTTTTCTTCCATCTCTTGGCTTCCTGAGTTTGACAGTTTTATTCCAAAATTTAACTTTTCTAAATTATTATATTTCTGTTGTCTGAACTTGTAGTTTTATTTAACTATCAATTTCATACAAAGTCTTGGGGAGGGGGGATAATATTACAAATTTAAAATTTTTTCTTGTCATTACTAACCTTTATACTATCTTAATTTTCTTATAATAATATTCCGTACTTACTTCAAATTATTAAATTAAAATCTTGTTTCTAAATCTAATCTGTTAATCTGTATGCAGACGATATAAATTCTTAATTTTCCTTAAAAAACATTATTCCAGTATGCGTAAATTTAAAAAGATGGCTCTAAATTAAAAATATTCTTAATTAAAACTTTATTTCTTAATATTCCAAATAAAACTGATTTCTTCTATGTTTTTATCAACCCTTTTTAAGAAAGTCTTATTAAATTTATTCCAAACCCATACCTTTAAAAAATATCATTATTTTATTTTATCTATTTATTTATTTTTCCGCCGTCAACGATAATTTGCATATTAATAAATTCATTTCTTTTCTTTTTCTCTTAAAATTAATCATGTATAAAAATCGTCTGCCTAAGATATTTAAAATTCTGAGTCAATTATAAATTGGTTAAATAATATTTTTTTTTAAATAAATTTATCGTCTGTTTAAAATAATCTCGTAGCTGGACAAGAATTCTGTTTACATAAAATAATGATGGTTAGAGATTACTGAATGTTCCAGAACTTTCTTTTTAGTTTAAAAGGGGGAAGTCTCGAGATGAAAGGAAGATTCTTCTGAAGATTTCTTGGGTTGCTTCTTCGATGAGGACAGCTCGCTGAAATAATGATGGAATTTTTGCAAAAAGGAGCTTTTCCTTCCTCATTATCACGAATTTAATAAATGAATTTACAGCAGCCCATGACTAATTATTGGATCTTCTACATTTATTTATTATTTTTGTTTTTTCCCTCGCTTGCCATGACTGTGTGTTTCTTTTAACCAGTGGAAATAATTCGAGCTCTCCTGAAATCGTCACACATATATATATATATATATATATATAACGATGGCTGGGTGGGTAGAGGTTAGAGTAAGGTGGAGGGCAGTGTTGTCTGGATAATACACAATGGCTATTTACTTAAATTTACTTTAAAAAAATAAATGGGGGAATAAATCAAATTTCTGAGAAATGGAGAGGCATCTGCTAAATTATGCAAAACATTTTTTAAAGGTTAAACTTTTGAACTAGTGTATGAATAATTGTATAATTACATCAATTAAATTCTAATATTATTATTTATATAATTTAATTAATTTCCAAGATTAACTTATACCTAATTTTTTAAAAATTGGATTCCTAAAATACTAATTTTAAGTTCATTAAATGCGTAATATTAAATATCTACTTTTATTTCTTATTTCACCTTATATTAAGACATTGAGTTTAGGTTAGCATAGTCAAATTAAATGATTTTGTTCACATATTAATGTATGGTGTATTTTTTTCTGTTAAGAGCCCACAACAGTCACAGAAAAAGTACGCAAAAAGACCCGGATGATTATGTAAAGTCTATGGGAGCGTTCTTTTCTAATATCTCGCTCAAATTTTAATATTTTCACATAATTTTTTTTTTTTTTTTTTTTTTTGCATAAGCTAGCTTAGGACGATCTACAAACGGGCTAGTTTTTACTTTTTCGATTTTGGTTTCAGATTTTTTTTTAAATATTTTAACTTTCAAAACCGGTTTAAACCGGTTCTGAAATTGAAACTATCATAATATAAAAAATATATGAGCAAAATCGAAAAAGTAAAAACTATCCCGGTTGTAGATCGTCCTAAGCTAGCCTATGCAAAAAAAAAAAAAAAAAAAAAAAAGAAAAAAAAAAAATCATGTAAAAATATTAAAATTTGAGCGAGATATTAGAAAAGAACGCTCCCATAGACTTTACATAATCATACGGGTCTTTTTGCGTACTTTTTCTGTGACTATTGTGGGCTCTTAACACATTGCAAATGCGATTTTAATTTTTTTATTATTATTTCTCTTTCTTTATTTTTCTATCCAATATAGTAATTTTGTTGTGTTTCATTTTTTATATTTTTTCTTCATTTAATTTTGGTTTTATGTGTGTTGGTAGTCCCAAATTCGTATCATTTTTCTTTTTCATGGGTGATACGAAGATGAAACTACATACTTCATTTGTAGTTCCAAAGTATTAGGGGCTTGACACTTCGGCTGTGGTTCTGCAAATTCCATTTGTATTAATTTTATTTATTTATTTATTTTTCTCCCATGTTTCAATGTAATAATTTTCTATTAAATTCAATAGTTCATATATTGTAATACAATCAATGGTTATATGTATATAAATAATAAAAATTGCCATTAATTATTTCAAAATTCTCATAATATCTAAATTTTCACATTTCTTTTAATATTATCTTAAGTTATTTATTACATTTTAAATCCATATCTTTAATCTATGCATTATTTATTGTCTTATTCTAAAGTCTTTAATCTTTTAAAAACAACACTTTCCCTAAAACGCCATTACTTTATTTTATTCTTTGATTGTTTCTAATAACTTTTATTTATGTTTTAAAAAGTCAGTCGTTTACCCACAATTCCTTGAGAAGAGACACTCAAGCTTGTTTACGTAAAGTTATCCATCCGATCGACTAAGAGAATTTTCTTTTTTCTCAAGTTTAATATTCGTATTGGTCACTGTTTCGCTTTATAAAAAGTTAATGGTAACGCTAAACATTTTGTTAAGTCCTGTATTTGCGCGCACTTTAATGTATAAAGAAATTGATTTGAAATAAAATATTTTATGCTTTTTCGAATGTTAAACAGAATGCTATCATCCGATGGAATTAAGTACTTTAATAAGTGAAATTCTATTCTTGTAATATGACATTTCTATTTTATTATGGCGACATATTACATCAGTACGAAGTTTAAACCAAAGTATCCGTGAAATGCTTTATTGTAATGTGAAGCAGAAACAAATATGTTTTTACCCCCTGACTGCCGAACCAAAGGGTAAAATTGAAACGTTGGTTTCTGTGCAATTTAATTTAAATATTTAAAACAGAGGGTTCTTCTGATATGGTATGATTTTTTTTTGTTACGTATATGTTTATACGCCTTAAGAGGATCAATAATAATATAAAACAGGATTTCATAAAACTCGATTATATTCGTAGAATTATATTAATTTAAATAATGCTTTAGTTGCAGTGAAACCTGCTGCCTAGTGAACGGATATATCAGATCGCGCCAGTGTCGTCTGTGTTTGATTTCAATTGGAAATTTTCCAGGGAGTCCTTTTTTTGCCCTACCACCGTGCGCCAACTATGACTGCTAATTCAACAATCTATGATTGAGTGCTCTTGGTAAATGGTATAAAGCATTAGCCCTTACATATTGTATTGTTATAGAGCAGCATTATACACATATACAGGGTGTTTCGCTACTAGACCGACAAACGTTGAGGGGTCATAGTAGACATGAAGACAAACATTATTAAATGGGAAACCATGGGGCGCAAACGTCTTCCGTAGGAGCTACGGGCCATTAAAGTTTAAGGTCCAAAACTTCAAATGATTATGAAAAACGGAAAAAAGGGTGGATTCGTTTGCGGTTTTCGCTAAAATCATTCTTTGTATCACGATTTGTTTGTAAAAAATTTTTGAAGGTTACGTTCAAAAATTGTCGATAGAGGGCGCTTTAGAATTTAGAATAACGAACAACTACTTTTTACTGCTATTTTGTGCATGGGGTTGAAATTATTTTAAAGTTTAGACTTTAACTTGAATTTTAATCCCAAAATCGGAAACATTGGGAACGGGTAACTAGCGAAAATTGAACTGTGAACAGAGGGGGGGAATTTTAGACACTCATAAACATTATACAAACTGATCGATTTTGTTGCATTTTGCGCGTAGGTCACTCCTTTTATTTTTTGAATAAAATCATTGGTAATTATTTTATTCAAAATGACGTACAGCATTGGTGTCCGCATTTTTTGATAGAGGGCGCTTCCGACACATCTCCGAAATTTCAATGGCATTACTCCTGTATGTTTCACTACCAGACAAAAATACTTCCAGGAAGTGTTAGGGATGGAAAGACATATTATAATGTAACGTAGAAAATGTCTTTTTTACGAGTTAGGGTTAAAAGAAGCAGAGAAAAAGCAACTTGATATTTCTACAACACGTTCTGTCGGAACTTCTGGTAAAAGCACATGTCACTCTTTCGTTGCGCCACTCTATAGCACGATGGGGCTCCTCCACATTTTACCAACGATGTTCGCAAACACCTCAACGTAACATATGGACAGCGGTGGATAGGTAGTGGTGGCCCGGTTTGTTGGCTTGCCAAACTGTCGCACCTATTTCATTATATCAATTACTTTTTGTTACCTGCCTTTATTTTATTACTGTATAATTGTTCGGTATTTTTTAAAAAAAACATTGCTGGGTGGGGCTATTTGAGCTCAAACCAATTAGTAGGCTCCCCACCTGGCTCAATCTGAATCTGAATTTGTATGGACTTCTTCTGCTGGTGTCAAATGAAAAGTTGAATGTTTGAGACTCCCGTACCGTCAGTGGAAGACCTCTCAGCTCGAATTTCTGTAGCTGCCAGAAAGCTATCCGAGATGCCAGGAATCTTTCAAAGCGTGAGGAATTGCATGCATCGCTGCTGTCAAGCATGCCCGACTACTTCTGGTCGTAATTGCGGACATCTTTTGTAGTAAAACCCTTAACTAAATTGTTTTGTGCCACTTTAACGTGTGTCTGTTTCACTACCAGTTTCTGTTGCTTTTTTCTCTGCTTCTTTTAACCACAACTCGCTAAAAAGACATTTTCAACGTTACATTCCAATGTGATTCCGTGTCGCTTTCCATCCCTAACACTTCCTGGAAGTGTGTTGGTCTCGTAGTAAAACACTCAAGAGTAGTGCCATTGAAATATCGGAGATGCGTCGGAAGCGATCTCTATCAAAAATGGAGACACAAGAGCTGTAAGTCATTTTGAATAAAATAATTACCAAGGGATTGACCTACACGCAAACCGCAACAAAATCGATCAGTTTGTATAATATTTATGAGTGTTTAAAATTCCCCCCTCTGTTCACAGTTAAATTTTTGCTAGTTACCCGTTTCCAATGTTTCCGATTTTGGGATTAAAATTTAAGTTAAAGTCTAAACTTTAAAATAATTTCAATCCCATGTACAAAATATCGGTAAAAAGTAGTTGTTCGTTACTCTAAAATCTAAAGCGCCCTCTATCGACAATTTTTGAACGTAACCTTTAAATTTTTTTTACAAACAAATCGTGATACAAAGAATGATTTTAGCGAAAACCGCAAACGAATCCACCCTTTTTTCCGTTTTTTATAATCGTTTGAAGTTTTGGACCTTAAACTTTAATGGCCCCTAGCTCCTACGGAAGACGTTTGCACCACATGGTTTCCCATTTAATAATGTTTGTCTTCATGTCTACTATCACCCTTCAAATTTTGTCGGTCTGGTAGCGAAACACCCTGTATATGCATATATAGTACACTCACAAAAAATCAATATATTTTTAATAAACATGACGTCAATAAACGTAGATGTATTAAATACCAGAGGATTTTTGAGATACAAGAAATCTCCTTAAATGCTATTGTATGTAGAATAAGAAAATAGAAGAAAAACTAAAATGTTTTCAACAAAGTAAAAAACGAAAGTCCACAAATAACCGAAATTTCCAAATTAACAGATTTTTCTTTTGTTTTTAAGAAAAACCCACGACATTTCTTAGGTAATTAGATAAAGCAGGTTTTCTAAAAATAGAATTCATTTAAGCACACTTATTAAAAGTACATTTGTCTAAAATAAACAGTTTTTAGAAAAAAAATGGATTTAAAGTTTTACGTCATGGGGTAATTAGCCTTTTTAAAAAGGCATTTTGAACCTGAGTGCCATAAATATTCTGAGTTTCTCAATTTACTAAATACATCTTATGTTAAGAAAAAATAGTTATTTTAACAAAAAACAAAAACAGACTTTATTTATTTATTTATTTAATTTTTAAAGTAGCTTACTCTTTTTTACCTATCCTTATTATTTATTTGTATGCTTTTCACGTTTCATTCGATATTTCCTAAGTACTAAAAAGGATGTGTTTTTAAAAAAGTATCGTTTTAGAAATAATTAAAAACATTCATTTTATTTTGCACGAGCTCGTATATCAGCCAGAGAAATAAGAAATCTTAAGGTATACATAATGTTTAAACCATTCGGTCCGGTGTACTCTAATATAATTTTCCAATATCAAATTTTTTGAAATAGCGATCTTTACCGTATTTAATGCAAAAATTCTATGCTTATGGAAGATGAATATTACTCTCCAAAAATAGTGGCGCACAAGAAAAAGAAAAAATAATAATAAACATATACAGAGCGTACTATATTTGACAGGCATTACTGCTAAATAGTCCCACATAGTTTAAATAGCCAAATTTGGGCAAATAATACACATTATGTTTTGCATTATTCGAAACAATTTACAATTATCTATCCATAATACCTTTCATTTTACGATCATTAGAAACATAGTTTCTAAAAATTTGTTTAAACTCTCAATCGTAAGTTATGTTAAGAACTTTAAAAAGAAAAAAAAATCCTATTGAAACACCATTGAAAATTATAATACTATGGCACATTTTACTTACTCATCATACACTGAAAAAAAAAATAGATATATATATGTAAAGTTACTAAGCTTTTTATAGGAAACTGGGATTTGAAGAACTTCTCATGTAACGGTAACAGCAAAAATTCATGTAATCTTCCTCGTTTACATGAAATTTTGCTGTTATCGTTACATGAAAAGTTCTTAAAACCCCAGTTTTCTAGAAAAATTTAGTAACTTTAAAGATTTTTTTACAGTGTAAGTAGTATAGGGTAAATCTTACAATCATTTTGAAAATAGAAAAAAAAAAATAACGGATTTACACGTTTTAGAAACTGGAGATTCCGAAAAACATACTTTTAGAAAAAAAAATTGCTCTACGTCTGTCTGTCTGCAAACATTCTATCTCCCGAAAAAATTGAGATAGAGACTTAAAATTTGTTATGTGCTTAATATGTAATAATTGAAAGAAGCTTATTCAATATCAGTAACCTCGATTATCCGGAACTAACTTTTTCGGACTCACGAAATATTCGTTTTGATGAAAGGTACATAAAATGTTTCGATTTTTTTTTAAAATTTTTAATTAGTGGTTGCAAAAGACAATAAGTAAATATAAATTATGCATAAAAAATTAAATTTATCGGATAATTAGTTGTCGAGATATTTATAATCCTATTTTCCAAACTCTTTGATTTTTCATGACCCTATATTTCAATCAAATTTCAATTCAAATGTATATTTTAATGCAAAATGAGACACTTCATCCGACTCAGTAAACTGTAAATTAATACGTTTATAATTTTTGGAGTTATAAATGTGTTTCTTTTACTACTTAATTATCCTGTCAACCGAAAAAATATCGCAAACTATAACATTAAATGCCAATAATGGCTTATCGCAAATATCGCATGCACTTGACATAAAATATGTTGTAGGGGGAACTGGGGTACATTGATACAGTTTTTTTCTAAGATTTTTTTTTGGTGTGAAGAAAGTAGAAAATTCAAGTTTTTTTTCCATGAGGTGACAGCAAAACTTGTGTAGTATGTTATAAAAATTTACAATCATTGTTTTATATAGTATTTTTGCATGTAATTTTAAAAAAATCAAAAAAAAGTCATTTGTATCAATGTGCCCCATCCCCGGGGCAGATTGATACGTTTGAGAAAAATGACGACAAAATAATACCAATGCATATTTTTCATAGAAAATGAGTTGGAAAACCCTTTTATATTTATTTATAGAAATTCAAATCACCCATAATTTATTTTTAAGCAATATTAAAGCTATCAAAATTAAATATATGATGACCTGATGTTCTGGCTGTTTCTTGTCTGATTGTTGGCTGTGGTAACTTTGTCATATCTAGCACTTCAACCCCAGCATTATTTTCTTTCTTATGAAAGATGAAAAAATTACCAGTTTTTCTGTTCATAAATAGGTTTATAAACAGAAAATAAAGGATAATTATATTAAAAATTCTGTTTATAATATAATTATCATTTTCTGTTCTGCAGTTTGTTTCTCTTACTTAACATTTCTTATGTCAAAAATATTTTTTTTTCTCTGGAGAATCGAAAATAATTTGAGATTTTCCAAGCTGCTGCCCTTTTCTTTTGTTAGTTCTACTAGCACTAGATGCTAGGTAAGTTCCTACGTCTTCTGTTTTCAAAAATACTATAAAATGTTCTAATATAAAGAAATTAGAGCTATTTCACTTCAATAAAAACTAATATTAGAAATTTTTCGAGAAAAAAAGTTGGATTAAGGAGTGTATGGTAAAAAAAAATAATAAAAGGTAATGAAAAAATGAACTATTAAAGAATTTAGGCTGTATCAATGTACCCCGTCAAAGACTGTATCAATGTGCCCCATACAGCCATTTTGAATAAAATGAGTCTCAAATCCAACACTTCACAATATATCTAACAATAAAGAATGAGGAACTGATAAAGAGTAGCTGTACTTGCCAAGGAGAGTATTCATTTTGGTTGAAAATACTGGAACAGTTGTACAATAGCATTTCAATTGTACAACTCAAATTTACTTTTGAACAACAAAAACAATAAATCATCCGTCCCATTTCATCAAACTACTGAATCATTCCAAGATTTTCTGTATGTAGTTGAATACACTAGCATCACCTTTTGGAGCTGTTGTGAAACTTCCTGTAATGACCCTGTGAGCGGTAGAGGGGGTGTATCAATGTGCCCCATGTATCAATGTACCCCAGTTCCCCCTATGTGTTTGTATATCATAACTTATGTTTAATTTGACGTTTTATTTATATTTTCACTAAGCTTTTACTAATTTTTTTGTTATTTCGTTATTTAAAATAAAAATTATACCATTTGTATAAATTACGAGTAATTTGGCTATTTATATAATTTGTCACAATGGGTCGAGGGGAAAATCGAATAGTATCCGCAATTTTGCAATAGTGTATTACTATGTATTAAAAATATTTAAATGTACGTTTAAATTTATTTTAGAATTGCAATGCAATTTAAAAATAGTTTATACGGGTTTTATTTTCATATTTTATGTATGCATATCTATGATGCGTACATATTGCATGGTCCCAAATGACTAGTTTAGATAGCTTCCATTACAAAAAGAAACAGCTACATTTTGCAGCTGTTCAAAGAAAAGCAATGACGGACATCTTCGGTTTTTTTATTGACCATTACCCCCAGACTCATATTGTACAATCATTGGAAACATAGTTATGAATGATTTAAAAAAAAAAAATCAAGAATCTAAAAAAATTAAAATTTTTTAATTGGCACCTTTTGTTTCACGAAAAAGTATAAAAACTCCAATGGTGACCCACCACATACCCGTGAGCTAATCACTACACTAATGAATAGTTCCTTTTTTTAGCAATCGTTTTTGACCGGCTTTGATCTATGGAATCTTATAAAATTTCTTAGGGTTTTTTTTCTTACCTTTTCTGTTTATTTTAACCTTTTCTCTGTTTTGCTTTTTTTATTTATTTTTTTTTTTTTTTGGGGGGGGGGGGGGGTTGACTGTTTGTTTCTTCCAATCATTGACGTATTGATGCTCGGCAATCTCTGCAAAACCAGAACAAAAGGCATTCTTTTGACCCGCTATACTCTTACCTTACATCACTTTGCAGCTATTCAAAGCTTTCATTTAACGAATGACAACGGTCTTCAGGTGAGGAGGGAAAGGATATAAATTTTCGATTCATGCAAAATCCGCTCGGTCGGTAGATCTCTGCTCCAGAGTAAAGATAAATGCTCTATATGCTCTATAATGCTGTATAAAGATATATGGTCTAGAGTTTCAACTCCTGACAAATAATTTTCAGATTTTTAAGAATATTTTATAGTTGCCGTTAATGGATCTCGTTCTTGGTTTGAATGTTGTGATGTCGATTGGGTATGGATTATCTTCTTTCCATGAGTCCATTGTTGTTTCCGTAAGCCGAATTTGAATATTAGCAATTATCTCCAGGTGCATACATAAACGGCGTACGACTTCTAACTCCTCTCTTGACAGTTGTTAAATATTTAATACTACCTTCATCCCATTATTACCGACGACTTGATAAAAATCTACAATCGATAGATTTTGCTAATTTTCTTGGGTTCAAAGACTTATTACAAGTTGTAATAGTTGAAACATTATTGATGATATGATCCTTGAAATTCGAATAGTCGACAGCTTTTTACAGCCAACGGATAAAGTCTTGTCTCCCTGAAATCATTTTTATTGCACTCGATTTCCAGCGTGTTTTTCAAGATTGAACAATGCTCATTTTAACCACTGTTTTATGTGGGTTATTATTAAGCCATCAAAGGGGATGAAAATTTATTAGCATTCATTTATTTACTATCAATATCTATTTTTTAATTCCTATAGGTATAATCGCGACCCACACAAAAAAGCATCAGTTGGACCACATTCATACTGCCTATATAATTACAGCGAGAATCTCAGTAGGATGTATAGTAGAGATTATTTTGTAACCTTTATACCGATTGTTTTTAATATAACTCTATTTTATTGAGGATATTGTGTTCACTTTTATGGAAACCTTTTTGAGATTTATATTACTTAAATTCATACAAAAAGTACAAAAAAATTTACTAAAATTACTTTCAGGTGCATGGATATAATGTAAATTTATCTAAAATACATTAAAAAATATCTTAACCTGTTCGGATCAGGCATACTATTAATAATACACGTCTTTTCACCGAGTATTAATCTGCCTTAACATTTACTTTTGTTACTATTTACATGTAGCAAAAACAGTACATGACATGCATTTCTTATTATGTTTTTATTTATGTTTTAACATTTAGTAGTAGTAATAATAATAATAATAATAATAATAGTTTGCTTATTTCTTTTTGTATTGTTGGCAATTACTTATTTTAAATTTGATTTAAAAATATAGGTTACTTTTCTAAAGCAATCACTTATGCTAAAACGCAAAAAAAAATTTAGAACTTAGTAATATCTGTTGCATTTTATAATGTAATAAATTTGATAATATCCAAACATCTTAATTACCACTTTCTTGGTCTATTTTCATATGAAAATGAATTGAATAGAACGCAAAATAACTATATTAATTAAATTTCAGATAATGATAAATTAGTTAAATTTTAAAAAATCTATTTGGATAGATAATATTACCATTAATTACATAAAAGTGATGCTTCTTTCAAAATCGAAAAAAAAAATCCGATCCGAAAGGGTTAAAAAATCTTAAAAACCGTTTAACAACATTTTCAGTCATTACACGGCTATCATCAGTGGAAATTTAAATATCCTCATTGTTTATATTTGAGCTTATTCGAGAATGGTCTAGATTAAATCATTCTAATATAAAGGTTGGAAATCATATTTGATATATTTTAAACAATTTTATATTATATGTACGCACATGAAAGTAAATTTAGCACATTTATTTATGCTTCTTACATAAATTTTAATTATTTCACGCAAGGTGAGTTTAGTACTAGAATTTTAACTTCATTTTCTGAGATTTATCTGTTTTTCTTTTGTAGATTTTTT
Source organism: Maratus speculifer (assembly GCA_964019185.1). Taxonomy (NCBI): domain Eukaryota; kingdom Metazoa; phylum Arthropoda; class Arachnida; order Araneae; family Salticidae; genus Maratus; species Maratus speculifer. The sequence continues at coordinate 212,344,875 of OZ025291.1, read as the reverse complement.
TCTCTATTTATACAGAGATCAACTTAATGCTTTGATAATAAATGATGGCTCAATTATGTAAAACGAAACTTTATTGTTGGAGGATGCGAAAAATATATTTTGTTTGAATAAAGTAAAAACAAATTCAGACAAACAATTATTATGTCTGAGGTATAGTTTCTCGGGTTTAATTTTCCTTAGAACCATTAATGTTTTCTTTAATAATAATATCGGATGTATCCATAAATCTTTGACTGAAATTCTTGCCTTGATTTATCTGGAAGTTCTTTTAACAGCTGAATTATACGAGGCTTTTTTTTATTTTATGTGTATATTTTATAATTATGTAGTACATTTCTTATAAATATATAATAAAGTAATTTATGCATTTTTAAATTTATGGAATTTTTAAATAATTTTTCCTACAAACAAACTTTCTGTGATTTTAGTAAATGCCTCTGATTGACCTGTCCTCTATAGTTGAAACTTTACTGTGTGTGCACTTCTTTTTCGAAATTACTGCAATATCAAATGAGCAACAATGTAAAATAGAACATGCTTCCCTGAAAAGAAGAAAATAAGCTTGTAAGTTTGAGAAAAAAAAAAAAAGGCTGTCATCCTGGAAGTTAATAAAAGAAGTTTGTTCTTGAAGAATTTCCTGTAATGTAGCAATAAAATTCTTTTTGTTTAACTATTTTAAACGAAGAATTTTCTTTTTTTCTCGTTATATTTCTCTGTAAAAAATATGTTTGCAAAGCGGAAGGTAAATGGATGCAAAATTTTTGAGAACAAATCACATGATTTAAATGTTTTAAATTTTATGATGAAGACAATTCGAAAAATTCTTTTTGATTAAAATTGCTTTTGAAGAATTTAAAAAAAAATTGATTATAAAAATTTTTTGAAGCATTTTCTGTAATGTAACAATAAAATTGCTTTTTGTTTAACTATTTCAAACAAAGAATTTTATTTTTGTCGTTATATTTCTCTTTAAAAATATATTTGCAAATCAAAAAAAAGTAGGTGCAAAATTTGTGAGAATAAATCACATATTTTAAATGTTTTAAATTTTATGATGAAGATAATTTGAAAAATTCCCTAAGTAGCGTATCTTTTAAATTATAGCTGTAATTTATATGTCTGCATTCTTGAGAAACAATGTTAAAAATACTATTAAAGAAGCAATTTTACAGCTTTCAAAAAGACTCTAGAGTCTAATTTTAGCGCATCGTTATGAATATTCAAATATTCGATTCCAATATTTTTAAGTAAATGGTTATTACACAGCACGAAATTGTCAAGAAATCAATATCCCATTATCATTAAGCATCCATTTCATTTAAATCATAAATAAAATAAATTGCTCATTTAAAAAATATTTTTGCACTGATTTAATGACTCTTTGATCATCCATACATTTATTCATGTGACATCACAGGACCATAAAATACGAATTTATTATTATCAAGATTTTTAAGTTAAATGTGGTTTTACATAATTTTAATTAAACTTTTAAGAGAAATTTCTTAAATTAAGGCAATATTTAAATACTAGGATTTTTAGCTATATGTAAATCAATAATTTTTCATAGTTCTTATGAAAATTATTAATACTTGTTGCAATTGAAATGCTGAAATATTTAAAGAGAGTACATTCTTTGAAGCATCTGTTTTCATTATATAATTTCCATGATTCAAAAGCAAATAATTAAGAAAAAGGGGTAATTTATTTCGATTTTTCCAGTCATTACAAAAATAAATATAAATTTATGAAATATATATCCTTATAACAACCCTTCCTTAACTATTTTTTATTATGTTGAATTCAGACAGTTTTCAATGAGCGGAATTTCTGTGTCTTCGGGGTAGGAGGGGGGACATTATAAAGTTCCGGAGGAAATTTTCACTTTTTGGCCATTGACATCACTAAATCTGAAATTTCCCGAGAGGAGGGGGGGGGGGGGAGAACTTCAATTTTCCAGAAAGAAATGTATCAACAGGCCACCCAATGAATTCAACACTGAACAGTTTCGCAAGCACGCTGTCACAAGTTGAAAATGTTAAATCATTTCTATTGCGAAAATCTTTCAAATCCACGCATATTTTAAATGCATGTAGTTTTTCTGTAAATGGAGCAAATATATGCAAAGATAACAATGTTTGGAGATTAATAATGAATTAAATGAAATAATTTTGTCATCTTTTAATCTTTAATTCATGAAAAAAGGTTTTGGTAATACAACATGCATTTTTTCTTCCCATTTCTAAAAGATATCGGTGTGAAATCTGCTGTAAATACCATCAATAATCCCATTAATATATTTAACTCCAGAATAAGTAGCTTATAAAAATTATCAATGCATAATTTAGAGCATTTCAAGCATAGAAATTATTTCCATAATTATTGAAATTGTATATAAATTGATTATATTTTATCAAGGTAAAATTAGCCGTTAATTTCATCAGTCACAGAAAGAATGTTTTAATTATAATTTTTACACTTGAGTGAATACTATTGAGATATAAACAATTTCTTAGTAATATAATGAATTATTTAAATGCAAAACATTCATTAGAACATTTGGATATGTATATTTAAAAGAATTAATGTATTCTAATCGCTGGTATAATGAAAAAGATAATTTTGCCTTTTGTCAATTTTTTCAGCTTTCATAATCCTTAATTTTTAACTGTCATACCATAAAAAATATTAAATTTTGGGTAGCTTTTTATTATTATTAATTTGCTGAGATAAAGGTACATATGGCCACCTTAAGCCAAATAATAAATTATTGAAACTCAGCATATTGTATATGTGATCTAATTGTGAGAATAAAGCCAAATTTTATACTACAATTAAGTACGAAGGAAGCGAAAGATTTTTAAAAAAGCCTCCATTTTGTTTAATTATGCTAATTAAAATTGGCTTTTACCAGTTAATTTACGGTCATTTTGTATAAACTTACAATTACTATATTTTTTATTATAGCATGTTTTATTGTTTTTATTTATTACAAGTTATTATTTTTTTTACAATAAAAGTAGCTGTATGTTCCAAATACAGTTAGACAATTTCAATCGTATGGCTTCTTCCTAAGTTTTAGAAAAAGATTTATTCCTAGAAAGATTGGGAAGTTGGTTAGGAATCTCACTAGGTTAGGAACTAGGAAGACTATGTAATGTCTAACTTTTTCAACTGTTCAAAGACGCGATTACATCTCATCATTCGGAGAAAATAGTTTATGGTATAATAGTTTATGAAGTGACTGTTTTAAGTTAAATTTCTATAAACATGATATTCGAATGATTAGCAGAAATCGAATTTTTTGAATTATTGGCTTGAAATATGCACCAACGCTAATTACAATACAATCACAATATTAGATGAGTTTGAGTTATCTAATTGTGTTACTAAGGAAGATAATTCGAAGACAAATTGTTTTTTTCTCATTGCTAGTCATCGTCAAGATAACAATTTCAAAATTCACAATTCACAATTTCATTTTCACTATTTCAAAAAAATTAAAAAACTCTCGTTTTCTTCTTATTTGCGATGATTCAAACATCGGTTTGAAATACTGAATTATATGGCTTTTTCATTTTTTAATGTATTTTGCAGTTTTTTATCTTCTTAATAGTCAGCATTTTTTTTTCTTTTTTTTAACTATTGGCTAATTTTTGCACGTAACATGCTTTCATGAACTGAATGCATTTTTTTCATTTCTTTATTCAATTAATTTTCATTGAATTAATTAATTCTATTCCTATATCACTTTACTTGATAATTGACCGTACGATAATCCTTCATATTCTTAAATTTCTTGTCACTAATTGACTGCACTCAAATTGCCCTTTCACACGCAATAAGAATTTAATTTATATAACGTGCTACTTTATTTTTGTTCATATTTTATTCCTACAAAATTAAATGCTCAAATATCGCAAGCAATAGTGCGTATTCTTACTAACCCTTTGGGTCTGAATATTTTTTCAATTTTTAGAAAAAAAATATTTTTACGTTATAAACATTAACACTAGCGATCTAGATAGATTAATTAATGTTTAACAAATATTTCATTGTTTGAAAGTTTACGAATGTTGTCTTTTTGCATACTATTCAATTAATATTCATATAACAATAGGCTAACGAAGAATTTTTGGAGATGGTTAGAAAATATTGTGTTACAATAAGATTTAACTTATATTACTATTTTCTAATACTTTTTGAGCTTTATTAAACTTGATTCTTTCAGGAAAGTAACTTTTATTTTAAATTTAGAGTTAAATATAGGTTTACGGATTGTAAACGGCACAAGGAGAATCAAGCAAATAATAATAATTATTATTGTTACTAAATGCCTAAACATAAATGAAGTCATATAGTAAATGCATAGACATATACTAACATTACTATATATAAATAGTAGCAAAGGTATTTCTTAAAATAAAATAATACTCCATTAAAAGGCATGTACTATTAATTGTACACCAGACCCGAAAGGGTCTGGTGTATTATATACAATACAGCACAAAATATATATATACTTAGATTTTATAACTAAAATATCTTCCTAATGAAAATGATTGCTAAAATAATTATTTCTAAGACGAAACTCTACGAATTCCTTGAATCAATAGACAATTTTATGTGGTTCTGTGACCTAAAGTTAGTAGAATGAAACTTCTTTGAAAGGAAACTTCCTTAAATAAATTTATTAGGATGAGCGAAGCGAATCCTCTACTAGTCCACTCAAATTACAATTTGTCGTACGCTTTACAAAAAAACTATTCAATATTTTAACTTCAAATTAAACACAAAAATAAATTATGATCTGTAGATTTGCAGAATATAATTTTTTTTACAGTAAAACGTTAAAAAAATTATTATTTTAATTAATTTATTTTACATGCATTTCCAATACGGAAGCATTTTAGCAAATAAATAAAAAATGAAACGCGTATATTTTCAGAAAAAAAAAGTTTAAATCATGGAGTAAATAATTATAGATAGAATCATGATCAATTTATTAAATAAAACATGTTTTCATTATCCCGCAAAATCGTGTGCACAGATGACACTTAAACATTTTAAAAAAATTGTATTATGGATATTTTTTTTTTTTTTTTGTAAACTGGCAACAAAATAATTGTAAACAAATAAAATTAATTCTTAAATTTGTTATATAAATGAAAAATTAAAAGATCTGCGTGAAGTTGTTCGTTCAAGCTCTTTATAAATATTTTTGCGAAGGTCGTATTGTGGCTAAATAATATCGACTCATTAATCAGAAGAATTTTATAGAAAAATAAGACTTTAATAAGTTCGCAAACACAACAATAATTATTCGTGAAAACGTCACTGCGAGAATGAGAGAGCGCTTCGTTAAAAGGTAATTCCATTAATTGAGTTGCCATTCGCAGAAAGTAAACAGTTCTCCCACGCGGAGAGAATTACAGCAATTCTCATACGCTAACATGTATAAAAATGAAGAAATTAAAATAAAATGTTTTACAGTTGAAAATTCATAGTATCAACGAAAGCAGATTTCAAATGTTTTTTCCAGAAAATAGGATTTTGAAGAAGTAACTTTCTTCAAGCTTTCTTCAAATATATTATTCTAAAATAGCTATCAAAGATTATCGGATGTTGATTACAAAGATTGGAAACATGCATATTTCAAACAATTAAAAAACACCAGTGGCTACTCGAAATTGTAAAAACATCTTTAAAAGACCTTTTAGTTGAAAATTAAAAAAAAATTTGTAAAAGTTTGCTTCGAAAATATCTTATGCCAGTTTTACATCATAAGTAAAAAATTAAAATGCGCCAAAACATAAAATAACGTTTTTGTTTAATAAAGATGCAAAAATAATAATAAAAAAAATATATTGTTACTTTCAAATATCTGTTTTATAAAATAATGCTTCGCGAATCCAAACAAAGCATGGCTTTTGCTAGTATATAGGTGTTCATGAAGGAAGTTCTTGGATCAACGAAGCTCTGTTTTTATTCTGAAAGTTGTCCATAGAACAAAAAATTTGTGAACCCTCGTTTAAAAATAAATTTTAAAGACCCACATTGGTCTGAAAACTATATTAAATTTAGAATAGAAATAACCATAGAATTTTAAATAACTAGGTTCCATGTAAATCTATAACTAATGAATGTTATTTATTTGATGTATTTAAACAATGCTGATAAATCTGAAGATATGTACATAAAGTAATTATTTGCTTTCTTGGGCGAACCTTTGAAAACTATATTACAAAAAATAATCTTTTTATTTATTAATTTTAAAACAGCACTAATATTCACTATTATGTCTTTCATATAATTATTTAAATGCATCTAAGACTTTTTTCAAAAACACGTTAGTATCGGCTTGTGACCTTAAAATATTCAAATAATTTTTAAATAGCTAAAAGTTTTATGATTTCAATAAACACTCTAATACGAAAAGCGAATGAAATTATGCATAGAACTGAACCTTTCGTGTATGTATTTGACTGTAACAAGCAGGTCTTCCTTCAGTTAAGAAATATTCTGCCGGTAGGAGACGCTGTAATAGCAGTTTTTGTGTCACTTTTATTATTGTGCTATGGAAAAGTGTATGAAGTTATGTATAGGTTTGAACCAAATTATATGTGTATATTTAGAGCTATAGCTAGTTAGTCCTCCATGAATTTGAAAAAAATCACCAGAAGAGGGTGCATGAATAGCAATTTTTATGCCATTTTCATTATTGTACCATCGACCAGTGCATGAAATTATACATAGAATTGAACTAATTTTTTGTACATATTTTTTGCTATGGACAGCAGATCCTCCATAGAATTGAATCAAAATTTTTTAGTATGTTTTTGTTTATGGAACGCAGGTGCACATTGTGATATTCGCTCTTCCTATTTCTTCATAAATTTCTGCGGAACACCTGTGTATTTTTAAATAATCCAAAAGAATCCAGCTTGACAAAAAAACGAAAGTTTATTTAACAGATGGAACACACAAAATGGACGAAAACAGCAAGACTTGACAAACACAAACAATTAAATGTAGAGCTCCGGATTACACATTCTCAAGACTTCTACACAACTGTACTTTCAATAAAAAATAAACACGGTGCCCGTAGCACGCCCATATTCCAATCGGAGAATATTTTTAAAATCTCTTCACCTGCATCAAACATTCGCAGGTCTACCGCTTACCTCTGGCACACACACCTCTCTCTGTCTTCATACCCCTTCCTCTCCCCACACTCTCGTCCGTTCGTCACGTGACTAAAAAGCGGCGCCGATAAATAAAACAAAAAACACATCATCAGTTATTACACCCCCCACGCAAGATTGAAAATATGGTACACACTTATTTTAAATCTGAAATTCGACTGATGATGTTACACTATTTAACAATGATTTCCCAAATTATAATATGCATATATAAAAAATAACACAACAAATACAACCGTATCCGGAGAAGGCACATCTTCCGGGGTTCTTCCTATCTGCTAATATAAAATAGAATTAAATTAATACTTCATATACATAATATAACATACAATTAACAAAAGGCAATACACAAGTACTTAGTAAACATTGAACAGGACACTAATAGCAGCTGAAAAAAAAATATATGTATAGTTCAACACTATTCAAGGAATGTTCAGTCACTGGATGCTTCAAAAGTATTGAATGTTCTATATAGTGTCCAAGCGAGATAATGCATCAGCATTAATTAGTTTGGCACCCGGGCGGTGCGAGATCGTAATATCATACTTCTGTAAGGCTAATGCCCATCGCTGCAGCTTTGAAGATTGAGGGGCATTTTTGGTGATAAAAGTTAATGGATTATGGTCCGTAATAAGTTCCACAGGTGAACCGAAAATCCAAGTTTCAAATTTTTTCAAACTCCAAATCACTGCAAAGGCCTCCCTTTCAATCGTTGGCCATGCCTGTTGAGTTTTGGTGAGTTTTTGACTGGCGTAACTTACCGGATACACTACTCCATCTCTTCTCTGCGATAAACAAGCTCCGATGCCGATTGCAGATGCATCACACTCTATGATGAAAGGTAACACGATAATAGGAGTATGCAGACTGGGCGCTTCGATGAGACCACTTTTTAACGCGTTGAACGCCTGGTCATGCTCTACTGACCAGCACAAATTCTCTGGACTGTCCTTTTTTGTCAGTTCAGTGAGGGGATATGCTGTTTCAGCATATTTTGGTATATAGTCTCTGTAATAATTGCACAATCCTAAGACAATTTTTAGTTGCTTCTTAGTTTGAGGCACAGCTAACTTACGAATGGCCTCCACTTTTTCCGGATCGGTCCGATGGCTGCCGGACCCAATAATATGACCTAAGTATTTTATTTGGGGTTTTGCAAATTCACATTTTTTCAAATTTACTGAAAATTGCAACTGTGATAGTTTGGAAAATGCCTTCTCTAAATGCACCAGGTGTTCCGCGAACGTTTCGGAAAATACTGCTATATCGTCGATATATGCTCTAGCAAAGTCCTGGTATTCAGAAAGCGCTCTGTTGATTTCTCGTTGAAACGTCGCAGCAGTATTCCTGAGCCCAAAAGCCATGACTTTGAAGCGATACTGAGCTCTGTGCGTCTTAAAACAGGCTAATTTTTGATTCTCTTCTTCTAATGGTATGGCCCAATAGCCTTTGAGTAAGTCCAAAGTGGAAATAACATTCGCCCTGCCAATATTAAATAGGAGATCAGTAGAATTTTCCATAGGGAAGTCATCGACCTTGGTAATTGCATTCAATGCCCGGAAGTCAACGCACAGACGCAGAGTTCCATCTTTCTTCATCACGCACACTACCGGATGCGGTGCTTCTTCATCACTTTCCTCAATCAAACCTAATTCTAGTAATTCTTGAATTTGTTTGTCTACTTGAGGTTTTAGGGCCTCTGGAATTTGATAAACATAAGGTTTCTTCTTCTCATTATCATTTAACCTTATTTTGTGTGCACCAACTTTTGCTATTTGTATTTTCTTTGAAAATAATTCTTTATATCTAAACAATAAATCTAACATCTTTTCTCTTTCTACGTTTTCCAAATGATTTAAATTTACTTCTTCGATTTTGAAATAGTTAGAGTTATCCTTTGTACTAGGGGTGGGATGGACTTCCCCTAATTCTTCTTCATTCTCAAAAATTACCCCCACTGCTTGTACCCTAGGAGTAAATTTCCTTATCTTATTCACGTGAACATTTTTAATGTTTCCGTTCGTTAACCTGACTTTGTAAGAGTCGGGATTACACCGCGCCACTATTTCGGCTGGCCCTGTCCATCTAGCGTAAAGTTTATTTCTAGAGTCTGGAATTAATAAATATACTTGCTCCCCCGGTCTAAATTCCTTATAAATTGCCCTTCGATTCGCATATTTCGCATACGCGCCCTGTTTGACCTCCGCTACTAGTGAAGCTTGTTCCGTCGCTTTCTCTAAGTTAATTTTTAAATCCAGAAGGTATTCGGTTGCACTTTTCCCGAGATTTATAGGTAGTGGAATTTCGCCCGACCATGTGGATTTTAATACCGCCAATGGCCCCCTGGCCTCCCTTCCATACATCATCTTAAATGGTGACACCCCCGTTGTACAATTAGGAATCTCTCTATACGCAAATAATAAATAAGAGATGTGTTTATCCCAATTTTTAGGATCGCTCCGAATGATATGGTGCAACATGCGTTTCAATACCTGATTATACCGTTCAACCAATCCCAAACTTTGTGGATGTCCCGGTGTTGCAATTCTAGGAGCCGCCCCTAGCCTAGCATGAAATTCCTGCATTAAACCTGATACAAAATTTCCCCCCTGATCACTTGCTATTACGCGGGGAATCCCTGTCCGCATAAATATTTCTAACACCGCATCACAAGTAGCCTTAGCCGAAATTGTTCTTAACGGAACCGCTTCGGGCCACCTACTGTGTTGGTCAACCAAAGTAAGTACGTATTGATGTCTACGCGCCGAAGGTGGTTCAATTTTCCCAATTATATCAATATTTACAACGTCAAATGGGAGCTCCGGTCTTTCGATCGGAAGAATCGGTATCTGATCACTGGCCCTCTCCCGGCTTCGCAATTGGCAGTCCTTGCACGATTTACAATACTCCTCTACATCCCGTGACACGCCTGGCCAAAAAAATGAATATCGAATTCTTTCTTTCGTTTTCCTTATACCGAGATGGTTCGCAAAAATTGATTCATGTGCAACCCTTAAAATTTCCTCCCTCCTAATTTTAGGCACTACTAATTGCATGACTTGATCTCCAGAAACCTTTTCCCTATGATAAAGTAAATTATCCACCATAACAAACCCATTTTTCCCTTGTTTAGCATCTTTAAATGCCCCCGTAAAGATTCGCAATTCTTTTGTTGCTCCCTGTAAATGGTCGTTTCCGAACGCTGATTCGAATTTAAATCCTCGCAATCATTTTTCGTTCCAATACAATTAATAATCAAATTCTCTTCAAAAGATTCATTTTCAACCTGCAAACATAAATCTTTATCACTCGTATCTTGTTCTTTTTTCTTTTCCCCCGATAAATTTTCATCCCCCCTTTCCGATTTCGTCTCATTTGTTGGTGCCACACTGTCGGCTATTCTTTTCCCTTCTCCAATTTGCACCGATTGTAATAATTCATAAACCTTCGGAGTAATAATACATGAACTACATAATTTATCTGTCACTGCAAATAATACATCCACACTGTTAAATAAACAATTTGAGTCACTCATGTTTAGAGAAACCGGTAATGTTACAAGATCAGCAGTAATTTGCTCGCCAAAAGCTGAAATCAACTGAATTGATGAATTTTCATTATTTTTAAATGATTCTGGTACTTCATTCGAATTTATAACGGGAATTTCAGCGGCGCTGTCAATTAATGTTTTTATTTTTTGTTTCCCCGACCAAATTTCATCGTATTGCAACGGTTGAGTACTTATTGCGTCATTTTCGAAACATAAAGCTGTCACTTTCGCAATCAACCTTTCGTCTTTATTTTTTCCGGTAGAATCTTTTTTCATTTGATAATGAGAATTTCCCGACCTCTCTTTTTCTTTATTATTATTATTAGGACAAAAACGTAAATGAACGATTTGACGGCACAATTTACACACAGACTTTTTCCTATCATTACGCGAATTAAAATTATTTCTTAGATGCGGTGGAATATATTTGCCAGATCCGAAATCACCAGAACCGCGACAATTTGTCGATTTATCATATAACTCAGAAAAGGTTCTACCTTTTGATGTAAACCAACTATCGCATAATTCCGCAATTTCCCGCGCTTTTAACCAATTATCTAATTGTTTTATTTTGACATAGCTTCGCGCCTCTGAGTCTAACGCATCCATTAATCTATCACTAACTATTAATTCATTAAGCGTTTCAAAATCATTTACCTTTCTAAGTTCGCAATAAAAATCCCAATTCGCCCTTAACCTAGATGCGAATTGCATATGATTTTCATTTTTCGCCCTCTTTGCCGAAAGAAAATTTTGAAGACAAGCTTCAGGAGTGGGTTGAAATTCTTTTAAAATTAAAGCTTTAACCTTTTTGATAATTCTTCATTTCATCTGAATTTGCATATACTAAGAAATGCGCAGCTTTTTCCCCTACTAAATTAAACAGTATTTCAACTTTCAAATCTTCCGCGACATTCTTTAATTCAAACGCCCTTTCGAGCGAAGAAAAGAATAAATTCCACGATTCAGGTTTGGTAGGAATCGCAATAGTTAAAGTTTTAACGCTTTTAATTAGAGCTTCTAACGAATTAGTTTTGGGATTTTGTCCATCCCCCCCACCATCAGAATTTTTGTTCTCAGACTGCAGTTTAGCCATTTCTAATTGGTGTTTGATAACTTCTAATTTCGTTTTTTCTAATTCTAAAGCTGTTTTCTGTTCGGAATTAATATATTCTTTCTTATTTTTAAGGGCCTCTTCCTCTTGTTTTTCTTTTGAAATGCGGTCTGATACCGTTGTAACAAGGAATTATTTTACAAAATCGAAATCCTTGTCATATTGTTCACTCCCTTCGATTAATGCCTTTAAATCCACTATTCTATGATCTGGCTCTACTTTTAAGCCTAATTCTGTGGCCACAATGACCAGGTCCTCTTTCTTTAACCCTTTAACGGTAAACATATTCTTTTTCTTAACTATTACTATCTTTATCAATAATTATGATCACTAAATACTATAATCATTCACTATTATCATACACTAGAATACATTTAGAACAATACTTGTTTTCAATTCTAATACGATTATCTTTTTAGAATCGTTGTAACATATTCATTAATCTAATATTTATGTTTCTTCAGTTAATACACAAAAATTATATTTTTCAACTTTATTTCCAGAACTATAAAAAGTAAATATTCCACTTACTCGATCACGTCTCTTGTTCTCGTATGCAGAGAGTGTGATATTCGCTCTTCCTATTTCTTCATAAATTTCTGCGGAACACCTGTGTATTTTTAAATAATCCAAAAGAATCCAGCTTGACAAAAAAAACGAAAGTTTATTTGACAGATGGAACACACAAAATGGACGAAAACAGCAAGATTTGACAAACACAAACAATTAAATGTAGAGCTCCGGATTACACATTCTCAAGACTTCTACACAACTGTACTTTCAATAAAAAATAAATACGGTGCCCGTAGCACGCCCATATTCCAATCGGAGAATATTTTTAAAATCTCTTCACCTGCATCAAACATTCGCAGGTCTACCGCTTACCTCTGGCACACACACCTCTCTCTGTCTTCGTACCCCTTCCTTTCTCCACACTCTCGTCCGCTCGTCACGTGACTAAAAAGCGGCGCCGATAAATAAAACAAAAAACACATCATCAGTCATTACACACATTGAATTTGGAAATATATTGCCGGAAAGAGGCGTTTTAAAAGCAATTTTTGAATAATTTTCTCTGATTTTCGCAGTTTTGTTATACATCGGTGATTCGTGCAGTGACGGAAACTCGTGTCCTGCTAAGCGGGTTTTTCGCAAACAGTTAATATATATCAGAATAGCGAAAAACTATTGATATTAATAAATATTATTATCGAAAAAAAGAATTTTCTTATAGAGATTAATTGACTGTAGCTGAAATTTAAGATGAAAATCAAGTTGCGTAATATTGAATTAATAATATTGCATTATTAACATCTGTAACTACTTTTTGAAACATTAAGGTGTGTGAGAAAGTGTGTTGAAGAAAGTTTTGGAATTAGCATATCCAACTAGTTTTTTTTTTTCATCACATTTGTGCATTTATTTGCCGTAGTCTGTTCTATAAAATAGCTAGAGAGTTTTCCCCAATTGTGTAAGTTAATGACTGGATCACTGGATTGGATCATTGCTTAAACTTAAATTCATCATCGCTAAAAAAATTATATTCACTTTTCATGGTATTTAGATGTTTTGGTTAATTGTTTAGATAATTATATCTTTCAAATCTGTGAAGAGTGAAACAAGTCAAATTACTCCGCCGCAAACACATAACATCACGATTTACAGCCATTCTGATCGGATAAACTGCTCTTGGCAAAGCAATGCATAGAAGATAAATTCAAAATCTATTCATAGAAAACACTCAAATGTGATCAAAGCAAATACTTTCATTATAAGAAATGTCCATTACATCATATTGATTATTTTTAGAATATGTTATAAATATAGTGAATATGATGAAATTCCAAAAATTTAAAAATGCAGTATTTGAAGTTGTTAACACCCATGTTGATGTTTACAGCTATATAGTAACACTTTGTATAAATACAAAATATATACTTATATCTTTATTTGTTGTTATTTTTGACTGAATCTACGACAAGTTTTAGTTATTGTATAAACCAATTATCATTAAATCCTGTTAAATATCAAACTACATTTCTAATTTTACAGTTCAATGTACGCACTTCATGAATTTTAAAGATGTCCACTTTCTTAACTCCATAATAAAAATACTCCAGAAAAATAGAGATTTAAAATTTTGTTTCTTATTTTTAAAACGACGTTTGAACCCTAATCACTAAGTACAGAAAGCAAGTAATATTTCCGCCCTTTTTAAGGGGTGGGAGGGTGGGGAGAAAACACGCGAGATTTCCAACGGAAGCGGGATAAGAATTTATACAATATCACTTTAAAACAAATCTCTAGAGCTATAGGTCAATATTTTTTCCATCAAAATAAAAATTTCCAGTTCGTGTCAAATTCCGCTCTCTCTTCGGAAGTAAAAAATGAAGAAGATTGGCGGGAAGTCAGTAGCACCCTTCGAGTCAAAACTCAAAAGTTGACGTGCTTTGAATGCTATCCATTCAATCCCGTGTGACAAGGAAATAATCTAAAATGCAAGAAAAGTCGCAGACTGAAAAACGTTTTATATCTCTGGAAAACGGTTTCTTAAGAATCTTTACAAAATTCTGAGAAATCTGGGTGTGTTTAACTCTTCATTGCACGATTTGTTCTATTTTTATGAAAAAGATTATTTGAAATCTATATATCGGCCTAATAATGGGGAAAATAGTTTAAAAAAAAAAAAAAATTTCAGCTAAATTTGGATATTTTATGTTGTGTACCCTATATACACAATTAGGGTTTTTAATTATTCTATTGCTATATTTTGCAATTAAATAGGCTTAAATTAATTATTTTTGCCTGCTTTACACTCTGTAACTTTCTTTATATAAATATTTTTTAGCATTTAGTAAAGTTAATAAAACTAAATTTTGCTTTAATAGCTTGATCAAAAATTCTTTTGTTTCCGAAGTACAATTTCTAATTTTCTGACAAATGCAGCCATCTGATTTTGACAAAATAATCGTTACTCCCTTCTTTGGATTGTTCTTAATCAGACACAGCGATTGTATTTTCCAAATTCGTGACACATAATGAGAATTATAGTGTTTTTAGGTGTGTGCCAGATGTCGCACGATGCGCTGAAGGGTTAAAACAATATGAGAATGATAAATATTCCTTGGGATAACGTAGAAAGCTGTTGAATTGATAATGTAAATGGGAGTTCAAAATCTAATGTATATCGTATACAATTTCTGCAACATCTCAAGAGAGTCCATGTAATCTTATTTTAAAATTAACTTCAATATGAAACTTTAAAAATTATACATTACTACTATACAAATTTAATTTACCAAAATATCTTTTGGAATTTAAAATATCAATACTGTTTCTAAAATTATCTAATGAAAGCAACTTATTAAAAGCAAAGATAACTTATCAAATATTTTATTTCTATGTTCTTGTTCATGTGTGTTAAAAATAAGATATTTTAGAATTTTATCTAATTATTATTTCTTTATAAAGAAATCTAAAGCATGTTCATTTTACAAAATTTTTTCATTTTACCAAAAATAATAACTTATATATTTATCATATATTTATAATGAAATTGTTATTTTAAGAACATTTTATTGACAAATTAATTAAATTAATTTTATTTTTTATTAACTGACTTCCAGCAAATAAAGTATTTAGAAAAAAAATTATGAAAGAATGAAAAATGAAAAAATTTGTGTAAAATACCATATTGCCTAGACACTTTTCGCAAGAAACTGAAATTCCGTTTACTATGTTGTTGATCTTTCTCAATTTTCATGTCTTTTTTACCCTTTGTCTTTTTTTTTTTTTTTCTTTTTGCTTTGTACCCATATAGTTTACTTCTAAACTGCACTAAAACGGCTTAGCTATCCTTAGCGCATACGCAGTAAAATTTATTTCATATAAATGCTGATATTTCATTCAATGTTTAACATATTTATATTTTAATTCTCTACTGTATTTTCTCAAGTTTCCTGAAAGTGATGTTAAATTTGGTTGATGTTATAAACTACACTGTAAAAAAAAAAGAGGTTACTAAAATTTTTTTAGTAAATTTGTATTCCACAGAATTTTTTAGTAACCATTACAAACTTTTTTTTTTTTTTTTTTTTTTTTTTTTTTTTTTTTTTTTTTTTTTGCAAGTGAAACAGGCATTTCTTTTGTAAACTGAACAAAAGAATTTTTTGTATAACTAACTTAAAAATTTTTAGTATGAGCCACCAAGCAAATTTTAGTAATAGCTCCAAAATTATTTTTAAAACCATTACGTGCGCCCGAAGGGCCGGAAGTTCCTTCGAGCTGCATCCAGACGTCTGAAGCGGAAGATTTTCGGCAAAACTGTAACAGATGGTAGCACCAAACATTGCTAACTGCTCCGACAGGATTTTCATAATCCCTTTACTAACGAGTACTTACACTACATACATTCGGGGCGTATTTGGCGGTGGCCAGTATCGAACCCGGGACCTTTTAGTCCGGAGCCCGTTACTATAACCACTATGCTATCAAGGCCACACCAAGTGAGTTTTAGTAATAGTTATTAAAAATATAAAACTATTAACTCTCTTCGTTGCTAACTTTTTTCTAGTAATTCTTACAGATTTTCTTGTAACCGACTAAGATTACTAAAAATTTTTTAATAATTACAAGGATCACAAAAGTTTTTTTAGTAGATAGACCCTTTTTTTTACAGTGTATAAACATACGGAAATTTCTTGATTTTTCTTAAAGAAGCCTTTATATTCCCTTAAAAAAGTGCTATAATTATATACACAATTATATAAAAGAGCACAAATGTGGTACATGGTATACATTCGTCATTTTAAGTATGTTGTTTTAGACATATGTATATTATGTGCCATATGACTAAAAATTATGGTAATCCAAACATTATTTTATTTTCATTAAATTTGTCTTTTATCCCCTAATTCCGTGTTCAAACTTTCGCTGAAAAATATGAGGTCAAACATTTTCTGTATATTTTTGAAGTTCCGGAAGAATGCATCAAGTATTTCTCTTGATATTCGATTAACCATTTAAAATCGAAATTGTCCTGATCAGTTTTAGCCGTCAAGTATACTTTTAGATTCAAATTTAATACTTGATTGTATTTTCATACTATTTGAGACTTATCTCTACAATTATTCTTCTTGAAATTATCTAATCATATAAGCATGCCTACTTTCTGTAAAACCCAAATCTTCTCTTTAAAAATTTAAAAAATTTTAATTGTTTTCTTTCATAAATATAGAAATATCTCTGTAGTTTCTCTTAAAATTGCTGGACAAACTAAATTTGATGACATAAAAACATGAAATACATAGAAAATGTTGGAATAAATTTCAGTTTTGCATATACACTACGAATAATAACTAAAACAACGTTATTTAGTTCTTTACTGTATGAATTGATATTGTTTATATATATTTATATAATCGGTTTATTATATGGTAATATCTGATTTACTTTGGTTATATTTATAAAAGTATATACATATATATATAAGCTTAAGAATAAAATCTTCTCTTTATGGTGGGAAGAAATTTCTTTTCTGATCTATTTTCGTTTTAGTAGATATGACTATATGGTATTCGTCCTGTCAGAATATCTATCTACGTCCGTCCAAGTCAAATTGAGTTCCATTCCCTGGTAAAACGTCTAATAGATTGTTGTTTATGCATAAGAAAAAAATATATCAAATATAGGCATTTCTGTGTTATATGAACTGATACAATTCTGTAACTGATACTGTTCTGTAAGGAACCGTTCAAGTATTACGTAAGCACTAAAGGTGGAGGGGGGTCCAGAGTCTGCTTGTTTTTTCTGACAAGGGGGAGGGGGGGGGGTCACGACAATTTTTACGTAAGCATTAAGCAACGAAGCAACTGCAGCTCAAATTCAACAAGCAAACAAAGTATGATGGGGAAAAAGTGTTCTACAGTCCGTTAGAAATTCGCCGTTTATTTTCGATTTTATCCTTTGCTTATCCATCAGCAGTCGCGTGACCCGCATCACCCACTCGCCCTTTGTCTTCATTGTTGTCTGTTAAGTTGTGTGCCAAGTCAAGTACATTGCAAGACTAGAAAAACACAGGAACCGGTGTGACTGGGCTCTGTGGGCAGATTCCCCCCCCCCCAAAAAAAGGGGGCAGGAAACAAGCGAGAAAATTATATTTAGCCTCAATTTCTTTGGAGACCTTTGGGATTATTCGTTATTCAGTCGTCGAATATAGGAGCAACACAGAACGAAACCGGAGAAAGGTCAGAATTTAAAAGATTTGCCTGCAGCGTTCACTAAAAATGTATTGTGTATAAACGTGAAAAGAACCAAGGCATCATTTTTTTGTAAGCAACTGTCGTGCAAAATAATTTAAAAAACAAATCAGCAGGAAAAAGAATACGGGAATTTAACAATTAATATTAGAATTCGCTCACCAGTAGACCGCTCCTTTCAAATGAATCTCTAATTTATCAGTAAATATCGAACAGAAAGTACTTCGTACTTTGCCATTAAATGGGGTGTCTTGATAAAAAAAAAATATTTTGAAAATTAATTTGTATACCAGCGATATATTTGCGTAAAAATACAATTACTTCATATATAAATATAGCTTGTATTTATTGATCATCAAGATAAAAATCTTCCAACTAAATTTTTAAATAATTACTTGCAGAGAAATACATTGTTTAGTTTTTCCAATTGCATTAATCGTTCGGACCTCACCTTTTACTTATGTATTTAATTTTTTTTATTCATTTGTTTTAAAACAGTCGGTACAATATATTTCTATTAACTATGCAAGTAAAATAAAAAATAAAATTAATAATTTTATTAATATTATTTTTTTTATCATTTGAATTTTTTTCCATAAATAATTGTTTCTTTAAAAGGAGTAATCATGTTTTACTATTTTGCAATGTGAATTTTAAAGAGTAGTTTGCATTACACTTTAAATGATTGCTTACGGCATTTTAAATTTCATGTTCTATTTCTTTCTTTACACAAAATGTAAGAATCACACCTTTATTAGCATTTTAAATAGAAATTGGTAAACAAATTGTCATCTTAAGCAATCGTAATCTTCTCATAGATACAAATTCAATTTAATACATTCATTCGTATTAGTTCGGTTTAGTTTTTTCAATTTTATTTTAATTGCAACATATGGTGTCGATGTAATAAATAAATTTTCCCTTAAATATTCTGTCATTTAAATTAAGATATTTGTGTATATTAATATTTATTTGGTTACTCAAAATGGTTTTTTACATTGCAATATTCATAATGAATGCAATTAAATTTCTTTTTCATAACAATGCGTCATCCAATATTGCAACATTGTATTAAATACATAATAATAATAAATATTGTGACATCACATTACTAAAATTATTATAGAAAAGAAATTGGCATTCCGGCATTTCAAATAAAAGTTTATAGCTGAATGAAGAATAAGTTATGCGAAAGAACAAAAATAAATAATGTATAAGTAATAATAACATATTAATATATGCTAATACCAGAAAGAAATAACGTTTGTTTGCTTGTTTGTTTTAAGGGCTAATCGGTGGAAATACTGAACCAATTTCAAAAATTAGTGGTGGCAAAATATTGATGAAATCTTTGTTCAATCAGAGGCTATATTTTATGTCAGTACCAATATCACCCGAAGATGCAGGAACAAAACACATTCTAAAATTGCGAATTATGTGATGTTTTTGATTTCTCATATGAATATTTTGTTCTATAATACACTATTTTAAGCCACGCTCCTCTTATCCAGTATGAGAAAAATTTAGAAATTAAAAACCTGAGTAGGATCTTTCACTTTAGGGAGAATAAGATTATTATCATAGTGAAAATTATTTAGAAACTCTATTTAGCATTATGGAGAAAGCTGTTTTGGTGAAAATATAATACAATAATGGCTAATATTAGGAAGAAAAGAAGACTGAGGTGAGCGTGAGGAGCGAGGAATATTCAATTTCAAAAAAGAGAAGTGTCAATGATGGAATTGTTGTAACATTTTTCAATAGGATTGGTTTTATGATGCTGAATTTCAGACATACGGGAGTGAGAAACAGAAAAATGTGAATGTCACAATTAGGGCTTAATATCTAACAAAAAAAGTACCGAAGTCCTAATATTTTGCCGTACTAAAAAATTTGGGCTTCGCCCCCCCCCCCCCCTCGTCATCACACTAACCCGATTATTTTTATTTCAGACATTATTTAAAAAATTTATTGCTTATTTTTTTCCTTTAGCAAAGTAGTAGAATATATATATATATATATATATATATATATATATATATATATATACAGGGTGTATCTAAACTACTGGGCAAAACTTTCAAACTTTCAGGGGTGATGGTACACATCAAGACAAATAATGTTAAATGGGAAACTAAGGGTCCCAAATATCTTCCGAAGGAGATACGCGCCATCAAAGTTTAGGGTCCAAAATTTGAAATGATTATAAAAAACGGAAAAATTGGTCGAATTGTTTGCGGTTTTCACGAAAACTATTTATTCTTTATCTCAGTATTGTCTTGAAAATAAATTATAAAGATAAATTTCAAAAAATGCCGATAGTTGGCGCATTAGACTTTGGAGTAACGAACAACTACTTTTTACCATTATTTTTTGCATCTCTTAAATTTTTTAGAAGTTTAGACATAAACTTAAATTTTGAGCTCAAAATCTGTGGTTAAATAGCGCAAACTGAACTATGTTCAATGGGAGTGGGTAGGTTCAAATTTCAAATGATTATAAAAAACAAAAAAATTGCTTAATTGATTTGCGGTTTTCACTAAAATTATTCTTTATGTCAGAATTGTCTTGAAAATAAATTATACAGATAAATTTCAAAAAATATCGATAGAGGGCGCTTTAGACTTTGGAGTAACGTACAACTATTTTTTACCGTTATTTTTTGCATCTCACTAATTTTTTTAGAAGCTTAGACATAAACTTAAATTTTGAGCTGAAAATCTGAATCATTGAGAGTGTTTAAGTAGGGCAAACTGAACTGTGTTCAATGGGGGTGGAGAGATTGAAATTTCAATTGATTAAAATTGGTCGATTCGTTTGCGGTTTTCTCTAAAACCATTCTTTATGTCAGTATTTTCTTGAGAATAAATTTTAATGATAAATTTCAAAAAATTCAGTTAGAGGGAGCCTTAAACTTTAGAGTAACCAACAACAATTTTAACCTTTATTTTTTTTTTTTTTTATCTAAATAAATGTTATAAAAGCTATAGCCATAAATTTTGAGCTCAAAATCTAAATCGTTGTGAGTAATTAAGTAGCGAAAAATTGAACTGTGTTCGTCGGGTGGGCCGGTTAACATTTCAACTCCTGAACACAGTTCAGTTTGCGCTTCTTCACCCCTCGCATCGATTCAGAATTTGAGCTCAAAATTTAAGTCTAAGATTTACGAAGCATTTACTTAGATACAAAAAATAACAGTTAAAAATTGTTGTTTGTTACTCTAAAGTTTAAGACGTTCTATAACGGAATTTTTTGAAATTTATCTTTAAAATTTATTTTCAAGGAAACACTGACATAAAGAATGGCTTTAGAGAAAACCGCAAACGAATCGACCAATTTCTCCGTTTTGTATAATCATTTGAAATTTGAACTTTCCCACCCCCATTGAACACAGTTCAGTTAGAGCTACTTAACCACAGATTTTGAGCTCAAAATTTAAGTTTATGTCAAACCTTCTAAAAAAATTTAATGAGATGCAAAAAATAACGGTTAAAAATAGTTGTACGTTACTCCAAAGTCTAAAGCGCCCTCTATCGACATTTTTAAAAATTTATCTATATAATTTATTTTCAAGACAACACTGACATAAAGAATAGTTTTAGTGAAAACCGCAAATCAATTGACCAATTATTCTGTTTTTTATAACACTGGTCAACAGCTGTTTTGGTGCCGGGGTATTTTTAGCTGATTTTATATGAATTTGATGTCCTGAATTCAAATATGGCATTAGTTTTTCTCTATCAGCTCAGTTTTTTAAGATAAACAACTTTTTGTGAAATATATGTTTCATTATTTTAAGGTAAATCCATGTATTAAAAAATGTATGTAAAAATAAAATAAATGCAGGATTTTTATTTTTTATAATGCACAAATGTTAGTTTTTATTATTATGATATACACATATTCAAATAATAATTTTTTAATTATATTATGCAAATATTTTTACTCACAAAAATAGAGAAAAACGTCACTGATGAAACTGATACTCATTGAATGCTTCGGAAGCTTCTTTTCCGTGACATTCTGGAATATATTTTAGAACAGTGTCTTTTTAAACTCAAACTATAATCTGAAACCCTTTGCATACCTCATCTTTTTTGGTAGCGGTCCTCCATAGTCTTAATATTGTGGTGAAATCTTTCGGGCTGTTTATCACTTGTGCCTTCTTTATTTTCAAGAAAATGCTCTAAGTCGCAATGTAAATAGTACACATTAATGCTTCTAGTACACCCAAGAGATGTAAAACTATTATGCTTTTCATTTACCAGTTCTACATAGATTTCTCCTTTGCATTTGCCCGGAATGTTTT
Source organism: Maratus speculifer (assembly GCA_964019185.1). Lineage (NCBI taxonomy): Eukaryota > Metazoa > Arthropoda > Arachnida > Araneae > Salticidae > Maratus > Maratus speculifer. The sequence goes on along the minus strand of OZ025291.1, from coordinate 212,322,440 downwards.
TGTGAACTGCCACAAAAGAAGTCCAGGCTTTTTATTCAGCTTCATTCGTTGAATCTACGAAAGCAGGATCCTTAATCAGTTGTCTTATTTGTTGTCCGTTAAATATTCCTGCTTTAATATCTTCATAACTCAATTCGGGTGTTTTTACCTTATATATGCAAATCATGACCCGTTCTTATGGAGAATTTACACAAACTGCTTCACAGAACAGAGCTTGATATGCAGTGCAGAACATATGATTTTCTTTTGCCCAACTAAAGAGTTATTAATGACATTCCTTTCTCCAACATCCATGCTTTCTTTCTTAGGCCTCTCTTTTCTAATCTAGTGGTGTGTTTTATCCCTGCTATCCCAAAAATATAAAAACAATAGTATATTGTGTAACTTGTTTGCTGTCCAAGGCAATCATCTAGAAAATATTGAGGAAGAACTAATTTTTCTAACAGTCCGATAAATTCATGACAAAATACAAGATTGTTTTTTTAAAAGAAAAGTAGTAGACAATTTTGTCTTGTGTGATAAAATGTAAGTTTGGCTCTTTGTTCTAATAAATTTTTGTCTTTTAATCTTGAAACCAACCAGTAATTCAGAAGCTTCTTTTAAAACATTGAAATCTCTTTTGAAATAATTTAAATCAACCTGGTTGAAAAATTTAGGTATTGATGACGTCTCCTCATAATCACTGTTACCTTCACAGCTATCTAAAAGATGATTAGAAGGACAATATTCATCCTCACTAAGCTCTGGTAGCTGATGAAACGTTGGGATCGGTAGTTCCTCTGAGTGAGGAAGTGGGGGTCTTGAAGACACTAAATCAGGATAAGTTTTCTTATTACAATTGTTTCGATTAATTCAAATAGTATTCCAGTGCTAGGTAGAAATAATAGTCATAGAAAAGGTTTTGGAGTTCTCTCCAAACCACTGGTAAGCCGAATTTGAGACTTATTCTTTTCCGTCAGCTCACTGTCATAAATGTTCTGTACAAGTTTTACAGACCTGTTGTGGTGCACAGATTTTATCCTGATCACCAAGTCTAACCCCAAAGTATCCAAATTAAGCTCTCTTTACAAAGTCAGTAACATATTTTCTGTGTTCTTTCAACTTTTATTCTCCGCATATGTAGCAAAACTTATCTGGATGATTTATACAATTTTTTCTACTTGAACTAATTTAAATTCCATTCTACTACGCAAACACAACAATCTACAACACTACGAGTTTTACGTTAAATTGATACGAATTCTACCTTAAACACAAATATCATGGAAGTTCAAAAACTTTAGAAAGTCAAAGAAAGCCAGTTTTGAATCCATGGAGCGAACTCTGAAATTAACCTTATCTCTTGGAGGCTTTTACATTTGGCTTTATGGATGAGCGGCGCGAAATCATAAGCATGCGCAGATCCTCAGTTTTGCTTGCATATTTGTTTTTTTCAAGATCTTGTGGTATTTCAACGTCCTTCTAATCGCCTTGAGCGTCGTTGCAGGGCTATGTATCATAAGGTCAGTTTAAGTGTTCAAGGTCACTTTAGTTCTAAAAAAATCTTTAGTTCGCTTTGCATATCTAAAAAAGTAGAGCTGATAGAGAAAAACTGATTGCATATTTGGAATCAGCGTCCCAAAAATATCCAAAATCAGTTGTAAAATCTCAGGCACCAAAAAAAAAATTTTTTTTTGTAGGCCTGTGTAATCATTTGAAATTTGAACCTACCCACTCCCATTGAACACAGTTCAGTTTGCGCTACTTAACCACAGATTTTGAGCTCAAAATTTAAGTTTATGTCAAACCTTCTAAAAAAATTTAATGAGATGCAAAAAATAACGGTTAAAAATAGTTATTCTTTACTCCAAAGTCTAAAGCGCCCTCTATCGGCAATTTTTGAAATTTATCTTTTTAATTTATTTTTAAGACAATGCTGACATAAAAAATATTTTTCGTGAAAACCGCAAACGAATCGACCAATTTTTCCGTTTTTTATAATCATTTCAAATTTTGGACCTTAAACTTTGATTGCTCCTATCTTCTGCGGAAGACGGTTGGGACCCTTAGTTTCCCATTTAATATTATTTGTCTTGATGTGTACTATCACCCCTTTAAGTATTGCCCAGTAGTTTAGATACACCCTGTATATATATATATATATTAATATATACCGGGTGTCCAGTAAATGACTGACCTATTTTAAAATTAAATAACAAAAAAACGGTTAGAGATAAAAATGCGCGGTTTGCGGTATTGTTATTAGAATATCAATAAATTTTTAATGCGCACTTCCTTCAAATAGTTCTAATTTCGGCCAAAAGATGGCGCTGGCGGCATCAGACTATAGAAATACAGCCAGTTTTCTTGTTCTGAAGCTGATGATCTTTCCGGCTCATTTTCCCGAGTCGAATCTGAGTCGAAATGTTGAATCGACTCTCCACTCCCAGACTGCAGAAATAGGATTTGTTGATTGAAACGAGATTTAAAATAACATTTAAGATTGAACTAGGTCTATTGTAACAACCTATGTCTATTGTAACCTCCTCAGACAAATATCAGGGGGAACTACAAAAACTAGTTTAAAATTACTGTAAAACATCTTCAAAGATGTGTCAATCTATGAATAAATATTTATGACAAGCAAACATTTGTTAAAGAAACTTAGAAATATTTTTAACAATTCTAGAAAAATTTAAATTAATTTAAAGGATGTTCTTTAGTGTTTCAAAATTCTCTTCGAAATATGTTATTTTAACCGCTTAACTGATACGCTTTTTTTCTTACAATAAAATGAAAATATGGGATAAACGCCGTTTTTTTAAACCTAAAATAATAGTAATATTTAATTTTAATATTTCTTCTATTAAATAGTATGAAATTGCTTTTAAAATTTTTAGTAGTGTCAGAAAGCTTTAAGTGATGGAAGAAGCACACTATTATTGCCGGTACGTTGTACGGACAAATATAAAAATATAAAAATATATTTGCGTAAATATGATTTATTATCTTTTTTAAATTATGTAGAAAAAATACCAATGTTCAATTTATTTTTCAATATTAATATTTATAAAATTGAAGTAAAATAAGTAGACATTCAGTTTTATCTAAAATATCTATGCCCCAACAGTGGGCGATAGGTTCTGACGTCTCAACTGAATTCATCCGTCAGACGGCAGTGCTGGGTTCGAATCCAATCGCGTCTGTCGGCATAACCGTTCGGAGTTTTCCGTGGTTTTCTTCGAACCTTAGATTTTCTTGTGAAAATACGGGTTAGGTGCCCTTAGAAAGACCCCCACACAGGGCATCCCACCCCTTTTTGACCTATATCCCACGTGTACATAATAAATTAAACCAAACTAAAATATCTATATGCAATTTTATGGCAAAACATTTTTACGGAAACTTTTTACTGAAATAAAGTTTCGCTTCTTTTTGTTCTAGTTTTGTTCTTTTTTTTAAATATTGCATGAGACAAAAGCTGTTGAAAACATTTCAGAAGCCAGCACAGTATTCACTGTCCCGATCCTTTCTTTCATTTACTATCTCCCGATTCTATATTTTTCTCCTGTTGGTTTCGATGAGTTGAAATACGAATCGGTTTTACAAGCCTAGATTACAACTTTTGAAGCTATATTTGTATAATGCAATACCGAATAACAGTAAAAAAAGCAATGAACATGAAATTGATGCTCTTAGCACAATGTCATGTTTAAATTTTTAGGGATTTGCTTCATCTACACTGTAAATAGAAGAGGTTATTAGAATGCTGATTTAAACGCCAGTTGAGACGTCAGAACCTATCGCCTAATGGTGAGGCCATAGATATTTTAGATAAAACTGAATGTCTACTTATTTTAGTTCAATTTTATAAATATAAATATTGAAAAATAAATTGAACATTGGTTATTTTTTTATGCATAATTTTAAAAAGATAAAAAATCATGTTTTTAATAATATTTCTTATTTGAAATCAGATACAGGATATATTTTCAGAATTTTTTTTTCTCGTTCTTTTCCTCATACCGTGGGAAAAGAACGAGATTACATATTTCCCTCCTATATCGGGGGGGGGGCGAAATATATTTCAGGATCTATGATGCTTTTTTGTAATGAAGTTTTGAAGAGGGATGACTTACAGGCTATAAAAAAAGATACGTTTTCTTTTTTTTCTTTTTAAATATCCGTCCATTTTAGCGTAGATACGTTTGCTGCCGTGGGTGGGTGGGGATTGGCGAGGTGTGTGCAAAAGACATCTTAAAATCTCTCACGGCTTTCGTAATAAAATTTTTGGATACGTTAAATGACAAAATATGAACATAAAGTAGGGATGAATTCGGTTTTCGGAAAAATTAATAATATTTTGTTTTAGGCAGATTTTTGCCTTAGCAGGTAGTTTTATATGTTTCTTTCTACTTCGGGATCAATAAATTTTTATATTTAAGACAAGATTTGTTGTAGACGGATTCCTTTATATTAAGATTTAGAAAATTTTAATGTGCCGATTTATAAGTTTTCTTAGTCAGGAGATTTGGCAACGCTATTTGCATACCATTGTTTTAAATTTTTAACTGATTTGCCCGTACAACGTACCGGCAATAATAGTGTGCTTCTTCCATCACTTAAAGCTTTCTGACACTACTAAAAATTTTAAATGCAATTTCATACTATTTAATAGAAGAAACATTTAAATTAAATATTACGATTATTTTAGGTTTAAAAAAGCGGCGTTTATCCCATATTTTCATTTCATTGTATGTAAAAAAGCATATCAGTTAAGCGGTTAAAATAACATATTCCGAAGAGAATTTTGAAACACTAAAGAACATCCTTAATTTAAATTTTTCTAGAATTGTTAAAAATGTTTCTAAGTTTCTTTAATAAATGTTTGCTTGTCATAAATATTTATTCATAGATTGACACACCTTTGAAGATGTTTTACAGTAATTTTAAACTAGTTTTTGTAGTTCCCCCTGATATTTGTCTGAGGAGGTTACAATAGACATAGGTTGTTACAATAGACTTACAAGGAAGGTCTCCATACGGGCATACTCAGAAAAATCTGAAAAAATTACAGAATGTTCTTCTCATACAGTTATATATGTTTATAAAAAATTTCGGTGGAATTTCCTTATTACGTCCGTAAAAAAATAATAAAAATTTCGTTTATTTGGCGATTTATCTCCGGTTGGCGAAAAAGCGAAATTTTGAAAAATACGCTTTTACGCTTCGAATACTTTTTAAAGAAAAAAACTTTCTATGTTCAATTTATTTAAATAAGTTTAGTTTAAGTAATTTTAGTTTTGCATTTTTACTTTACTTTAAGTGTAATTTTGTCATATTCGTTTATATGTACTTTTAACAAAATGAAATTAATATATTTTATCATTTAAAACACAATTTAAATTGATTAAAATTGTTCCAAATTGAAAAATACACTGTTAAAAATCTGCTGCATTTTGTTGCAACACGGTTACTTGGCCATGAAATGGAGCTTTCTCATTGGTTGGAATAGAGATATTATATACAAGCGGTGGAGTGCGTTGCAACAAAATGCAGCAGATTTTTAGCAGTGTATGACGCGGTCAATTGACCGTGCTATGGAGCATTCTCATTGGTCAGAAGAGAGATATTCTATAAAAGTAGTGGAGTGACGTTGCAGTAAATGCTGCAGATTTTAAAAAGTGAAGTCAATTAAAATCAATTTTCAGATTCGTTAAAATCGTCTGCTTTTGGCAAGGAAATGCATTGCTCGCCAAATCCCGCGTCGCTTTCAGCTTTTCACGCCAATTATTCCAAACTATTTTATTTTTTTACATATTTAATAATGTAATTCCGCCGCTAATTTTCACTGATCTTTTATAACCTACATGAGTAGTTTAATTCGTATTTTTTTCAAAAGATTCTGAGTATGCCCCCAATGGAGACCTTCCTTGTTAGTTCAATCTTAAATGTTATTTTAAATCTCGTTTCAATCAACAAATCCTATTTCTGCAGTCTGGGAGTGGAGAGTCGATTCAACATTTCGACTCAGATTCGACTCGGAAAAATGAGCCGGAAAGATCATCAGCTTCAGAACAAGAAAACAGGCTGTATTTCTACAGTCTGATGCCGCCAGCGCCATCTTTTGGCCGAAATTAGAACTATGTGAAGGAAGTGCGTATTAAAAATTTATTGATATTCTAATAACAATACCGCAAACCGCGCATTTTTATCTCAAACCGTTTTTTTGTTATTTAATTTTAAAATGGGTCAGTTATTTACTGGACACCCGGTATATATATATATATGTGTGTGTGTGTGTGTGTGTGGTTTTATCTTCGCATTATCCATGAAAAAGCAAAATAATACGAATTTGGGGCTACCAACACTCATAAAACAAAAATTAAATGGAGAAAAAAAAATCATAGTAACATTATAAAATTGAATAGAAAAATAAATAAAAAAAAAATAGAAAAAACATACCATGCACTATATTTTACCCTAAAAAGGTGTAGCAAAAAAACCAATTGATTTGACAAAACTAAACTCAATATCTTAATATAAAATGAAGTAAGGAATAAAATAGATAATTAATGGATGCATTTTATAAAGTTAGAAATAATGTATTAGGTAACCAAACTGTTAAAAGTTAAGTACAAGTTAATTATTGAAATTAATTTAATTATATTAATAGATTTAATTGATATAATTATACAATTATCCATACATATGTGTTAATGAACATCCAGTATAAAATGTACTGCAATTTTATATCGACCTGCATATATTTTATTGTCAACTGTTCCACCGCTGAGTTTATCACCCCTTCCGAATAGAAATCTTTGCCTAATTTTAATGATAATCAATCACAGAATTCTGAAATTAAGGTAAGGAGTATGATTCTAGTGTTAGTAAATAGTGTTAATTAAAAAAAAAAAAAAAAAAAAAAGAAAAGAAAAGAAGAAGAAGTATTCGCGTTTGCCTAGCTGCAAACAATTCCTTTTATATATACGTACGTATGTACGATAAATGATCAATTAACAAAAGCATTTATAAAAAGCATTTTTAGAAAATATTATGCGGAATTTTATCTCCATCTCTCATGCATACGACAAACTGTGCCACATATAACTATTTTGATAGAAAATAAGGCAGAACCATCGAAATGGGAGGCACAGAAAAGGATGATTTAAGATTCGATTTTTCGGAACCGCTATTGCACTGGGCTCCGGAGTCCTGTTATGAATTCCGGAGAATTCTGACCAATATTTGAATATTTACGAAAAACAGAGAAGTACCAGATCTGAGATCCGGTGCTCTCCGGCACAAATTAAATCTTGATCACGATTTATAAAGGTTTTAAAAACAGTCCCAATTTTGTCAGAAGGATGGCATGAGTGAATATTTTGCGATAGAGAGGCGACGAAACTTTTGTGATGGCGGTATGACTTTTCAGTTTGGATGACAAGGCTATCAAGCAAAGAAAACGAATCAATATTTTTATTTTCTTCCTTCTTTAGAAGAAGAAACTACTGGATTCGTGAAAATTTTTGAATTCTAGTTTTCGACGGATTTACACTTTTTAGGCGGTCAGAGATTCTAAAAAACATGTTTGTACAAAATGTTTGTGAGTCTGTCTACCTGTCTGTAAGTGACAAATTTTGTAGCCACTCTTTCTCAAGAACTAATGCACCGGAGTTTCACAAAACTTTAGATTCAGTTAGACCTTGATATAAGCTGAATTTGATTAGTTTTTTGTGTATATCGCATAACAGGTGGCGCTACTATGCTGATTTTTTGCAATTTTCATAATAGCTATATCTCAAGAACTAAGGCACGGATTTTCATAAAACTCCAGATTCCGTTAGTCCTTGATATGATGTACTGTGGTAGTATTGGAGACGTGAGACATTACTTATTTGGGAAATGCCCATTAATGCCATTTTGTTTTACTTTTATGCGTAATAAAACTTTATCTTGGAACCTTCAAAATGTATTATTATCTAGTTCAAACTATAAAAGACTTTGTGCTATATATAATGAACTGAATAAACTATATTGTTTTATTAAATATAAATTTTGATAGAGCATTTTTGAGCCACATTTGGTACAGACAAACAATTTAGAACTTTTGATTTTCCAGTCCATTTTGAAATTTTTTTTTCATATAAATTTGTGTGTGGTTTATCTGTGTATATGTAGATCTAAATATATTTATTATTATTGATATATTTGTATATATATATATATGTATATATGTATATTTATTTATTTATTTATTTATTTATTTATTTATTATTTATATACTTTTTTGTTGTTGTTGTTGTTGTTGTTGTTGCTTTAGATTTTATTTTTCCTCGTCATTTGTAACCTAAAATGATGTTAAAAGTCTGTTAACTACCTCCGCATTTGTTTTATTGACGCATAGTTCTGTTACACTTTATTATTTATGATTTACTATGTCTTTTGCTCCGTTTTGGATAATAGGGTGTCTTTGTAATCTTTATTCATTTATTTTATTTTATTTTATTTTATTATTTTATTTATTATTATTATTATTATTATTATTATTATTATTTATATATTTATTTATTTTTTTAATTAATTAATTAATTAATTAATTAATCAATTGTTTTTATTATAATTATTGTCGTTGCTATTCTGTCACTGTTTGCTTGTGGTTGTGTCTATGGATGGCGGAGAGGGATTTTCTTCCAGGGGTTCATGCCTTTGCCATTTCTTGGTTGGCTCCCTGGTAAAATGATCTAGTCCTTGATATGATATGGTTCTGACTATGTTTAGGTGTAAATCGCACAAGTTTTTCCGTTGCATTATTCATGATTATCGCAATAGCTTTATCTGAGGAACTAATGCACAAATTTTTATCAAACTTCAAATTCAGTTAATCCCTGATATAAATTATTATTCTTTAGTTTTTAGGGTAAGTCGCTGAAATGTGGCACTTCTATCCATTTTTTTTACGATTCCTTCAATCTAAAATACAATACATGGATTTTCATCAAATTTCAATTTCAGTTAGAACTTGAAATAAGTTGTTGTTATTTAGATTTTGATGTAAATTACCTTAGCATCTATGTTTCATTTTTCTTGAAGTATTAACGTGGATGAGATAGAATAAAATTTTGGGATTGCCACATCCGACTAGTTTCTCTTACGAAAGAAATATCGCTGTCAATTGAGTTTATAATAAAATTATTGTGAATATTGTGAAGTTAAGTGTCCATTAAGGTAATTAGGTCAACAGCACAGCGAATCCAGAATTGGGAAAAAGATTTTTTTTAAGAGGGTGCATTTTCAAAATGTTGCTTGTAAATATCTGTGAGGATTTTAACAGAGAAGGGCCTATGGCTACGTCTTCAGATTATTTATAGAAGTCGCCTTGGAATGAAAAAACGGTTCGAGTCAGACATGTGCGAGTAAGAAATAATGTTTATTTAGTTTCGAAATATGAAATAGAGTTGTCTTTCTAGACAAGTCTATTTCATATTTCTTTCTAGACAACTTTTCTAGACAAAGGATAGCAGCATTTTAGAGGAATCGGTAAAGCATGGATTTATCTCGAAGGAATAATAGAAATTAATTAATATAGGGTGAATTCTGAATATTTTTTGTAAAGTTGGTAAAATTATTTGTAATTATTTTGGTAGAAAATAGTGAATCAAATATTTATGCAAACTGTAAGAGGTGGTGCTTATGTTGTAAACTATAGTATAAAAAGGTAAATAAAATTTTGGTATTTTTGGAATAGATATTTGAAAGATATTTTGGTAGCACTGAAAAACGTTGAAAATATTCATCTCAGAAACAATTAAAGTTTATAAATATGCATAAAACCGTGAAAAGTTTAAAATAAACGCGAGTAAAAAAAGCAAAACAAAAAACACCTCTAGCAGCTAAAAACATGAAATATATTTGAAGTTATTAGATTCTGCAGATTCCGAAGGAATAAAATTGGATAAGTATCAAGACTGTTTATTAAACGGACTGTATTAGTTGTGGAGAAGAATATAATACCAGAACCAAAACGAATGACAGTACGTAATACATAAGGTGACTGAAGTGGTTCCGTGAAACATGTTTAAACTATCAAGATCTTTGACAAAAATGAATGAAAAGTGATGAAAAAAAATATTTAAACTGTACTTCAAAATTTTCTTTATTCGAATTTTATTCACTCCTTTTCCGTGATATGATTTCATCTTTACGAATTGATACATGTTTTTCATAATTAACTATATGATTTTTTTTTCTATTTTAACCTCATTTTTTTCTGTTATTAGATAGCCACCTCTCCTTGGCTTGAAGGAGGCCATCTGCCATTTTATTTTCAATTTTTCCCCACTTTTTGTTCTCAATATTTAATTATTTTTGACCCAAAATACAAGTAGTATATGCATAGGAATTTTAAATATGCAGTAATAATATAAAAATATTATATTCTTATTATATTATATTATATTGTGATATTTTTTTATATAATAGTCTTATATTGGAACTAGGGGCCTCGAAAAAAAAAAGCGCGGATGATGTCAGATAATTCAGCCTCTGTTTTATATGGGCTGAATGAGGGCATTTAAATTTGAGTGATAATGTGCATCATATTGTAAACCACTTTATGACATACTGCATCTCTATCTATCTCATTCTTTCATGATTTTTAAGTCAATGGAATTTCTTTCAACGATTAAAATAACAGACATTTTTTTGTTTGACGTAAATCAATACCTGGAGATCAAATTAGTAAAAATGAGATTTTATTTTGTCACATATTTTTGAAAAACATAATTTAATCATAATAGTGTCTTCACTATTAATTGAAATAAAAGTTATTTTCGATTTCTATTTGAAAATGACAGAAGAAAAAGAAATCTAACAATCACTATTGTTATCCATTTTCTAACTTTTTCCCAAAACTGAAATAATTTGGTTGCCATCATTAGGGAAATTTAATTCATATTAAAAAAATATATCTCGAAAATTAGTTACAATTTTAAAATTATGATGCCAGTTCTGAGATCTTCGGAACAATACGGATTTTTGGTGTTAATTTTATCGCATAATATTCAGTATTTTGGGAAAAATCACCATAAAAATCTTTTCATAAATCTGTTTCATAAATTCGTTTCAATATGATGTTAAATATAGAGGGTAGATATAAGAATTATAAATGTTTCTTGTATTTGCATTCAAAGAATTTTTATTTAAATGTTTAAAAACTTTGGTCATCTCACCTACACTTATATACATACATATATATGCTTAGTTAAAAATATATTTCCTCTGTGTACTTGCTTTGGTTTCACCGGAATCTTCCTCAAAAGCTCAAGTTACTACATGCTCATAATTATTGAGCTAAACATCGTACAAGAAATAATGACTATGGAAAGAAAGCTAAAGATGACGTTACACAGCAGTGCATATTCGACTGTACTCATGTAATGTCAAGCGTTGGCTTATTGAAATAAACATCAAATAAGAAAGAATGATATTTCAATTTTATTTCCCTGCCAACCAATAAATAACCTTTACCTAAGGGTCCATACCGCATAATTTTGTCTGTTGCCACTTTTGGGTAGATTCTATAAATCAAACCGCAAGAAAAAATATTTTAAATTATCTTGAAAAATACTTTGATCTGGATGAAACGTACAGACGGAGAAAATATCATTTTAACATGTATGGTTTTATGTATATTACTTCGATTATCACATAATATAAGGTTTTTGAAAATGAAAGAGTAGTAAAAATCTATAAAAACCAAATCCATTCAAACGAAGATGGAGAAATTGATTGATAAATTGTTTAAATAAGATAGTAGAGAAAGTGAAGAAGTGTATTATTTGCATGATAATGATGAAAATCATTTACAGATTACATAAAGCCTCAAAGGAAAAAATTGATCCAGTTATCCACCAGACAGTAACATTTTAATAGAACATTAAAAATGACCCTTTGTTTCAGCTGATGTTGAAAATGAAATTAGAAAGTCTACTCACTATAAATACATTTATCTCGTAAACGTTATAAACGAGTATGAAAGAAAGGTAACAGTCCAAGGTTTGAGACATTGTAACGATTGATGTAAGAACCAGTTCGTTTATAAAGACAAAGAAATATTTGTAGTGAATAATATGGATAATTTTTCTGACTTTATTTTTCCATAAACACTATTAAAAGTCAAGAAACTAATTATGCTTTTCATGGCTATTTAAGAAGTAATGAATAATGAATTAACTCAATCAATCAATCAAACTACCTTTTTTAAGAGCTGGTATTATACCATTGCAAAATTACTTCTCAAAAACTCTTTAAAATGCACTTTAAATGCTGTAGTTAATTTTCTTTTTAGTTTTATAACTATTAATAAATTAGGCAAGGAGTTTATCGTGCTGGATTTTTCATCAATATTCTGGCGAAAACATGAAAGATATCCCGAAACGTTGACAAAATGAAAGATTGAAAAATTACATTATTACAGATATCTCTTTTTTCTTAGCGCTGAGATACATATAAATTTGACGGTGTCTCGCTTTAGCTGCATTTAAAGCAGCCAATATGCGTAAATGTTTTATTTTGTATCTTTTTTTACAACATTTGTTATTTTTTAAATATAAAAAAAATTAAGAAAAAACAAAACAAACAGCACTATTTTCATTTTGGCTTACAAACAACAGAACAAAAAAGATTGTGGAAAGTTTAGAATTGCTTATGAGATCCTGAGCCTATATATCGATTTTTAGCAGTATATTTCGTGCATTAAAAATTAAATGAACCGTGAAAATATAATTATCAAATGATTCAATAGTAAAATATTTATCCGTCATTATTTAAGCCATCTTTTATTAGTATACAATTGCTTACTAAAAGAGATTACATTTAGTATCTTACAACAGGAATGCATTCTTCAAGTTTATTTTCGTTTTGTTTTGCAATATCATTTTATTCGTCATTGTGAAGGACATTTCAATGACGCTGCTTGAACTTTTAGGGTTCCGGTGCTGAATTGGTGCTTCGCAACATTAACTCAGATAATTAAAGCTTTTCCAAAACATTGTTTTATTATTTTTTTCAAATGTTCATGACCTGTTTAATATCATAATAACAAATAATAGACATTCCTTAAATTGTGGATTCTCAATATTGGTAAAAAAAAATTAACTTTAATTAGTAATTCTTATATACGAGGGGATCTAACCTGGTACACTTGAGTAACAGAATGTAGAACCTGATATAGAAAACATAAGCAGGAACTGACAAAAGTTGAAAACTCTTAAGCGCAAGAAAAAGTTCTTAGGAATCAGCTTGAAGAATCATTTCTCTTACATTAAAGCATACACTAATAAAAGGAATACTGGCTACTTATAAATCGTATTCGGTTATTTTTTAGGGATATGTGAGATTTTGCTATGAAGAAGCTAGCTAATGTAAAAATTAAATATAAACAAATTATGAAATTAAACATTAAAACAGTAGACAAATTAATTTTCTTAATTTAATTCCCAAGAAGAAATTATACATATAAATAAATAACGCGTTTGAGATTTTGATTTAAAATGCCATTTGTAAATTTGTCATTTTATTTTCAGGATTGATATCTTTGGTGGTCCATTTAAGTTTATAGTAGGTAAAATTAAGGATTAAAATTAATAAGTAGGTAAAAAATTTAGTCGCCAAGAGGAATTTTTTTGTTTCCCGGGCGACCTGGCATCTGGGATTTGTCGGGCCCTAAACATAAGTGGTTTTTTTTAAACTTAAAACTAAAAGATTTTTCACATTCAGTATATTTTTGTTACATTGTGCACCAGCTGGGCCAGAAAGTCTTTTTATCCTCTTCGTTCCCGAAGCTAAAATATTTCTACAAATATTCATTCATTAGATTTAAATAAACAAAATAACATCATAGATGACAAAAAAACTTTTCTAAAACTGATACTTTAAGGTTCTGGTAATTTAGTTTCCCAACCACGAATTTTAAATTCAAATCCTCTTTAAAAAAAATTGATTATCATTAACCTAAATTCACACAATCACAAATTTAAGGCTTTTAAACAAGTAATTGATATGCAACCCTCAAAATATTTTATTCTAAAGGATTTAAATTTAAAAAATCCCTTTCGGCTTGGCCTATAGGCGGAGGTAGATTTCGTAAAGTTTTCATCTCAAAAATAAATAAATGAATAAATAAATAAATAAAAATAAAAAAATGATTAGAGATAACCCAGTTTAACTACTTTATTCAACCGCTTTTAAAAATTTTTTAATTTCATTTTTCTGTATGAACTGGTTTTATCAAAATCCTCTTAAACGAAATTCTACTCAAATGCCCGTTTTGGCAACATATTTTGAATTATATTCTTATTTTATTTAAAAAATTGACCAATATGCTCATTATATAGTTCCTAAATAACAAAAAAAAAACTGTTAATTAAATTCGTTTGACAGCAAAATTGAATTTAAAAATGAGTCATAAAAGAACCAATTTATTATTTTAATACATCCACAATTCTTTAATCAAGATTGCTTTGAGAAATTTTGTACGAAGTGCCCACTTTGACAGATTTTTTTAAATATATATTTAGCCTTTATCAAAAATCTGACCAATACGGCACATTACACAGTTCCTAAATAACAAAAAACTGTCAATTGAATGCGTTTGAGAGCAAAATTGAATTTAAAAATGAGTCATAAAATAAACAACTTTTTATTTGAATACAACCTCAATTCTTTTATCATGATCGTTTTGGGAAATTTTTTTGCGAAGTGCTTACTTTGACAGCTTTTAAAAATATATATATTCACCCTTTATAAAAAAATCGAAGAATACGCACATTATATAGTTCCTAAGTAACAAAAAACTGTCATTTGAATGCGTTTCAGAGCAAAATTGGATTTAAAAATGAGTCATAAAATAACCAATTTGTTATTTGAATACCCACAGTTCATTAATCATGATCGCTTTGGGAAATTTTGTACGAAGTGCCCATTTTGGCAGCCTTTTTTTGAAATATATTCTGCCTTTATCAAAAAACTGGCCACTCCGTCACATAATATAGTTCCTAAATAAGAGAACCTGTAAATTGGATGCGTTTGAGAACAAAAAAAGATTTAAAAATGACTCGGTAAAAACGCAATTTTTTAAATTTTTTCAAATTTCAATCATGCTAACTTCGTGAAATTTTGTTCAAAATACCCTTTTTGGCAGCCTTTTTAAAAATATATTCTGCCTTTATCAAAAAACTGGCCAATACGTCGCATTATATAGTTCCTAAATAATAGGACCTGTAAACTGGATGGGTTTGAGAACAAAAATGAATTTAAAAATGACTCAGAAAAAACGCAATTTGTTATACTTAATCAATTTTTAATGACGATAATTTCGGGAAATCTGTTCAAAATACCTTTTTTGGCAGCCTTTTTAAAAATATATTCTGCCTTTATCAAAAAATTGGCCAATACGTCGCATTATATAGTTCCTAAATAAGAGGATCTGTCATTTGGATGCGTTTAAAATCAAAAATGAATTTTAAAATGAGTCAGAATATAAGCAGTTTGGATTTAAGGTTTTTTCTCCAACTCTTATTTTTGTTTAATTTATTTTTGCTATAAGAATTGGTTCTATGAAAAACTTGTCAGTATAAAAGTTGTAGATCTTATTGTGAAGATGGAAAATAAATTTAATTAGATTTGATTGCTTAAGAATTGAGTAAGTTATGGGTTTTTTTCGTTTTCCTCCCCCCTTTTTCTTTTCGTTTTTAATTTTTTTCATCGGTAAAAATTGGTCCTATCAAAAACTTGTAAATACAAAAGTTTTAGATAATATTGAGTACATTTATATAAAATTTAGTTGGATTTGATATCGTGAGAATTCACGAAGTTGTGATTTTTTTTCTCCCAAAAACCCTGTTTTTTTCGCCCCTTGAGCCCATTTTTAACTTTATAAAAAATCTGTCATGCATAAACTTTTTGTCCATTGTTTAGAAGTAATATAAACTTTAAACTGATTCGATATCTATTTTAATTAAGAAGTTATCGCGTTTTTTCTGTTTTCACAAAAACCCTCCCTATTTCCACCCCCTTGGTCCGATTTTGCCCATTAACGAACTCGACCGAGATTTTAGGCTCCTTGATTTTATGTAAAAGTTTGAAGAAGATCTGAGCATAATTATGGAAGTTATCGTGTCTAGAAGAAAGTGATATACACCGATAGATAGATAGATAGATAGATAGATCGATAGATAGATAGATAGATAGATAGATAGATAGATAAACTTTT
Organism: Maratus speculifer; assembly: GCA_964019185.1. Classification (NCBI taxonomy): domain Eukaryota; kingdom Metazoa; phylum Arthropoda; class Arachnida; order Araneae; family Salticidae; genus Maratus; species Maratus speculifer. Next base: position 212,306,185 of record OZ025291.1, on the reverse strand, counting down.
TTACTGATGGTGGTTTTGGGGTCTAGGAGTCATGATTCGTGTAGATCCGCAAATATTTTTCAGAAATTCCAACATGGGAGAGAATGCAATAGGTAGTATTTCATACGAAATCTACCTAAAAAGTATGAAATTTTCTCAATTTCTTGGACACTCGTGAAGTCTTGAAATCATGTTGTAAACTCAGATGAAAATATCATTTATATTACGAGGAAATCAGCATAGATGTTGTCATTTATATATTTTGTTTTTAAAAAAATGTAAACTATTTACTTTTTATGAGGAAACGAATAGAAATCCACACATTTAGACCCAGGTAGCGAAGAAGTTATATGAAAAATATCATTCATGTATTCAAATAAAAATGATTTATAATTTGCTGAAACAGCATATTCAAACGAAACAAGTGCCTGTGTCCTATTCTAAATTGTAAACTTTTTATATATAAACTTTAAAAGAAGTTCAACAGTTTTAACACTTACCAACATAGATGAAAAGTGCGTTTCACTTCGGTTTGTCAGTTTATCTGACCCACCGTTCTTGTTTTGATTATCGTAAATATACTCGGAATTCCTTGTAATTTTTGTATGTTATTTATATTTATTATAACAAGATCTCTGTGGAAAATGTGTAGCGTTTATAGAATATTTACAGTGACATTTATATATATATGTATATAGAGAAAGAACAAATCTAATATAGTTTCTCGTTTTTGTATTTTAATGTTTTCAAATTACTGGATATAAATAATTTCTACTTTTAACAATCTTATATCAGCAGTCACGTGTGAGACTTTGCGACTTTAGTCATGTTTGTATGCATGTAGAATGCCAACTGCATGTGTTGATGAACATATCTGAACTTCTAAAGAGAAATCTTAAAACCTGTGAATTTAGCACAAAATGGATAAAATGGATAAAAAAATATTCAATATTAAGAATAAAATATTTTTCTTTGAGTAAATGCATATTTACAATTAATAACATAATATGATCTTTAAGATTTCAGTCAAGCTATAAAAGAAATAATTTTCAATTAGGAAAATTATATTTTAATATTAAAAAAATTTCGAATAAGAAAAAATTGAAAAATTCGGTGCTACTATTTGCTTTTTACTAAAATATGTAAAAAGGTATATTTAAATCCTTTATTTTTTTAACCGAACTCACTATTTAGATCTGACAAGAAAACGGGGGTACTATATCGAGATAAGGTGTATTTGAAAAGTAATAAAGAAAAGTCTCATAAAAATGCCTAAAAGATATATTATTAATTTTTATATTTGACATTTAAAAGTAATACGTTTTATAACATAGTTTAGAAAAAAAAGCCTGTATATTAAATCTTATGACTGCTTAAATGTTTTTGTAGATGACAACTTTTATAAAACTACTGTCCATTTTAAGATCAATGTTTTCAGAAGTTTAAAACGTTGGTAAATATATATATTTCTGTTTATTTTACTATCTCCTAAAAAAACTGACAATATTAGAAGAAAAGTTTCAAATGATAATACACAGTATCCTTTAAAACATATAAAGACTCTACTGCTAAATTATTCAAATCATTCCAGCAGTTCTTTATAAAAAGCTTTGTATTCAATAAAAAATTTATAAAGTGTATAATTGTTCATGTATTTTTTAACAGAAAAATCAGACGTCTCTCTCACGGGACAAGTATTTCAAAGAAATTATTTTGGAAAGCCATGTACAAGTATATTATATTTATGAAACTACATTATATTTTTATTTAAGATTTAAAAGATTGATTTTTATTCAAAAGATTGTTTATTAAAATTTACAAAGTATCAATAATTTATTGTGTAGAGCATTTTATTCATGGAACATAAAAGACATAGTGTTTACTAAAAATGCTTAAATTTTATATAACTTCAGTTTTCAGCATAACTGCCTGTAATTATTTAATTTAATTGAATTTATATTACATATATATTCAACAAAGTTTTTTTTGCGGATAAACATGCATGTATATGTAATGGAAAAATATATCTTAAATAAACCCGGTTAAAAAAAAAAAAAAAAAAAAAAAAAAAAAAAAAAAGACTAAAATTAAATAACCTGGGTTTTGGGGATTTTTTTTTTTTTTTTTTTTTATAAAAAAGTTTATTTTTAACCCTGCACATTAGGATTATGATTTCAGGATATATTAATAACAATATAAAAACGTGATTTAATACTAGAAACTCTAAATTCTAAATGTTTATAATTAAATAACTTATAATACAAATAACTTGAAATTTCATTTTTAGGCATATTTTGAACCGAAGATTAAAAATACAATCTGATTGGAATTGGGTGTTCCCATTAAAAAAAAAAACAAAGTTTGCTTTAGTTCTTATGGGCGGATTAAAACTATAAAACTATGAGAGCAATAACAATAATTTCAATTTAAAAACAAGCTGTACTGGAATTTATAACATAATATTTCATTAACTAAACCATTTCAATTTCTTTAAAAAATAAAACGCTGTAAAAAACTGATATGTATTCATGAACATTCTGACTGTTAATAAATGCATTTTGTAAGTGAAATGAAAATGCTTTTTATAACGATTTAAGTAAAGATATTTATAGCTTTTAATTTCTATCAAGACTAAAATTGTTTCAAGGGAAGTCCATAAATATGTGTATTAATATTTTGCACATTTGAAATCCAAGAAATTGATTTTCAATATATTTAAACGCGTGGACCCTTTAATATTGCATATCACATATACTATCTCTGACAATAAAGTTCGGTGAATGAATTCTGAACGATCGATCTGGCAACACTGGGGAAACAAAACGCTGCACCTGCATAGAGGCAAGTGTAGACCATCTTCCCCCACCGTTGTTCAGTTGAGCGTCGTTTATGTTCTGTGTAAGAGATGCTTTACAAAGTGCTTGTTCAGTGTGTTGGTTCTTAACTGAGAACAGGAAAATGAAGGAATAAAAGATCAGTTTAAAGTTTGGTTTTAAGTTTTGCAAGACACCGAAAGAAATTCATGAGGGATGGTGCAAATTGAACACCTACCATACTCACCAGATATCAATCCTCCAGTTTTCTTCCTATTTTCACGACTCAAACTCTCTTTGAAAGAAATTTGACCATATTGTAAGCATCCAACGAAACGTGACGCTTTTGAACTTCATCCCAAAAGAAGACTTCTTGCGATTTTCCCAGGACATGTATAGCAGATCTCAGCGGTGCATAGTTATAAGAGATGACTATTTTGAAGGATAGTACGGTAACTTTCGTTAATATTTCATCTACATTAATGCTACAGGACTATTCACCGAACTTTATTGTAAGAGGTAGTATTAGCTGAAGTAAAAGAAAATCTCATAAAGTATTAATATGAAGATTTCACCTCTTTACAAAATAAATCTCAGGCATTAATTTAAAAAATAACTATTACAACATAAATAAACTCTTTTCTACCTTTAATGGGATCAATTATAACTATAATTATATTCCAACTTCCTTGTTTTTTCTGACCTGTATATACCTGTATATGGGTGGTTCACATAGTGGTATGTGTCTCAAAGATTTTATTACAAACATCATGGGGCGACAATAAACGTGAAGCGAAAAAATCTTATAAAATAAATAGTGTTGCAATCCATTTATTTGCTGAAAAATATAACATGTTTTACTGCTCATGATTTTACAAATACTGGAGATATAGCAAAATTTTTAACTGAATAACTTTTTTTGTGAAATTTCATGCCATAACAGTAATTTCTAGAAATAGTCGTAATTACCTTGGTGACAATGTATACACTGTCTTCTACATTCGTACTTATGAAGTGCTTTCCGCCATGTTGTTTAACCCTTTTGTATCTGATGTACTATTAAAAGTACACGTCTTTTAAATGAACATTATTTTATTTTAAGAATCTCCACTAAAAATAATAAGATTATCTGAAGAAATATCTACTTTCTTCAGAAATTCTACTGAAATGTGAAGAAATTTTGAAGATGTAATTTTACCTCAAAACTGTCTGCAGTTTTTTAAAAGATATTCTTAGAAATATCTGCAGATTTGTTTTTAAATGGGCCAATTCCCTACAGATTTTCTACTGAAATTTTCTTAAGATTTTCTTAAGATTTTTTCTAGTGGGGAAACATTTTTGCTACTATTTACATGTAGTAATGTTAGTATATGTCTATGCATTTACTATATGACTTCATTTATGTTTAGGCATTTAGTAATAATAATTATTATTAATGTTCGCTTCATTCTCTTTGAGCCGTTTGCTAATATTTTATTTTAAACATGTATTACATTCTTCAAATTTAAAACAAAAGTTACTTTCCTGAAGGAATCGTGTGTAATAAAGCGCAAAAAGTGTTAGAAAATTGTAATATTAGTTAAATCTTATTGTAATGCAATATTTTCTAAACAACTCCAAAAATTATTATTCCTTAGTCTATTGATATATGAATGTGAATTAAACTGCACGCAAAACAACAGCAATCGTTATCTTTCAGACAATGAAACATTCATTAAATACTAATTAATCTAGTCGGATAGCTAGTATTAATGTTTTTAACATAAAAGTAATTTTTTCTAAAAATATAAAAAAATATTCGGACCCGAAAGGATTAAACGTTAATAGTTTCTTTTTTAGAGCCCTTATTTTGAAAATCAGACAAAGTGTGATAGTTGTATTTTTTGATTTGCTTGATTTTTTTATATGTTGAAGTAGATCTTATTTAATAAATAGTGTGCAATTTTGAAGCCCTGAAAACAATTTCTCTTTCCTATAGAAAATATAAAAGTTCGAGGCTGTGAATGCCATTTTTATGAAAAATGAAATCCCAATATGTTTTGAGTGGTATATCTCTGGCAAGCAACAGCATCCCAAAATTCTTTTGGCATAAACTTATAGTATAACACTACCTGCTTATGAAAATTTATTTGTTTCCATGGGGCATTGTTATTTTACATTGTTATGATGCCACAAAAGTACAGTTAAAATGACGTTTTTGTCCATTTTCCGCTCTTAATATCTTATTTGAGCTATAATACCCCGAAGTTATTCTTATAGAATATGAAAGTGCACTACTAGGACAAGCTAAATAATATAGTATTGCACGGAGATATTGTTGCTGTTAGTAGCTATAACCTGTTAAATATTCAAAATTTCCAAAATCTGCAACATTTAAAGTAGTTTATTTCAAAAATGCGCCACAGTTGAATGAAAAAAAAATATGTCACGCAATAGTTGAACATATGTACAAAAACATGAAAAAGAAAAAGAAGTGGGGCCTCGTGATAATTTTAGACGAAAAAATGACAAAAATTACACGAAAAGCAATGTCCACGATTACATTTTTCCCCTAAGAAAAAATGAAACATCCAAATTCTCTTTCGTCTTTCTATGATTTTTCCCTATGAGTAAATGAAATATCCCTTTTTTGTCGCCTTTTCCGAAAGAGAAATGGGATGTTTCATTTTCTCTTAGGGAACAAAATGTGATGATAAACATTGCTTTTCTTATAAATTTTGTCATTTTTTACTAAAACATATCACTAGGCCCCTCTTCTTTTTCGTTTCCATGTTTTTGTACATATGTTCAGCTATTGCGTGACATATTTTTTTTATTCAACTGCGGCGCATTTTTGAAATAAACTACTTTAAATTTTGCAGATTTTGGAAATTTTGAATATTTAACAGGTTATAGCTACTAACAGCAACAATATCTCCGTGCAATACTATATTATTTAGCTTGTCCTAGTAGTGCACTTTCATAGTCTATAAAAAAAATTAGGGGTATTATAACTTAAATAAGATATTAAGAGCGGAAAATGGACAAAAACGTCATTTTGACTGTACTTTGTGGCAACATAACAATGTAAAATAACAATGCCCCATGGAAACAAATAAATTTTCATAAGCAAGTAGTGTTATACTATAAGTTTATGCCAAAATAATTTTGGGATGTTGTTGCTTGCCAGAGATATACCACTCCAAACATATTGGGATTTCATTTTTCATAAAAATGGTATTCACAGCCTCGATTTTTGATATTTTCTATAGGAAAGAGAAACAATTTACAGGGCTTCAAAATTACACACTATTCATTAAGTAAGATCTATTTCAACATATAAAAAAAAATCCAGCAAATCAAAAAATACAACTATCAAAACATCACTTTTTTTGTCTGAATTTCAAAATAAGAGCTCTTCAGCAGCTCGCATATCCTCATATTGTTAAGAAAAAATAAAATAAACCTGATGATAATATTGTTAAAGTATCTTTATCTTATTATGAGCAAAAGAAAATCCAAGTTGGGCTTTGGGTAAAACAGTGTAATTTTGACCGAACAAATGGATTGCGAAGCTTATTTCGAATAATTTTTTTTTAACTATGCGTACATTATCACCCCTAAATAATTCTATTAATAATGTTTGGTTGTATGTCTTGTGTACGTATGCTAGAGGTCTGCACGGGCCGGGCCTCGGCCCGAAGCCCGAGCCCGGGCCGAATTCCAATAATGGCATTCGGGCCGGGCCGGGCCTAGTCACTAATCCTTTCGGGCCAGGCCGGGCCGAGCCGGGCCTAGTCATTAATCTTTTCGGGCCGGGCTGGGGTGGGCTCGGACCTTAATTTTTTTGCTGGAGTATCGGGCCGGGCCTAACTTTTTTTCCGTACGAAGCCGAGATTGATTCCAATCTTCCTAGTTTTCATGGACCAAAATAATCAGTTCCTATTGAATCTTCCTATATGATAATCCTTTTCTCGACTTTTTATAAATCAGTAATATTTGGCTTCGTCCAAAAATTTCTGCAAAAAAAGCATATACTTTTAAGTCGTCATTATTCTACAATTAAACATTAAATTTATTCCTTTTAAAGAATCGTAGATTACTAGGCGTTTTAAAATAAAATTAAACACACACACAGAAAACATGATTATGACGGAATTTTTTTTTAAACTGAAAACTGAAAGTTTCTTTTAAAATGTTCATCCATGTAAAATGAATACAACAATACGGGAGAAAAAAATATATTAAACATTTACATCTGTTAAGAAGGGAATGCATTTTTTTTTTTTTTTTTTCGTTCCAAAGCGATTTCGTCTTTGGAAATTTTATCATATACCGCTTTTTCGATTTTTTGTCTCCATTACAGGGAATATGGATTAATAATACTAGTGATAACTGAAACATTTACAAAGATTCATTTAAAAGTATAAATATCGCAGCCTACGGCACTTCTGCAAAAATGGAGATTATAAACATGGAAAAAAAAAAGACTAATATAATTTTTTTTGGTCAGAAGAACTCTTCCATAAGATTAAAGATCAATGTTCTGTAGAAATTCACTCGAGCCGGGCCGGGTTCGGGCCGAGCTCGGGCCAAAATTTTAACTTTCGGGCCGGGCCGGGTCGGGCCATTATTTTTTTCGTTCGGGCCGGGCCGGGCCGGGTTAATATTTCTTCCGTTCGGGCCGGGCCCGGGCCTGGAAATTTCGGCCCGTGCAGACCTCTAACGTATGCATTTCCCATTTACTTGCTCATCAATTAGAATATTGTAAGTGCAACCATATGCTCTAATTAACATAATGAGTTATGTCATCATATCATCTAGCCGTAACAAGCATTAGACGTTTTCCTTCATCAATAAATTTTCACTCAAGTTTAATGAAGTCACGCGCAACTTTTACAAGTTTAATAGACTGGTTTAAAACGACTATGACGATTGTTTTAATTCAAATGGAGAAAGTAATTATTAAAAAGCATCCATGTGATCAGTGCAGTTCTAAAGAAATTCTAAATATCTCCTCACTTGTAAAACTGTAATGTACTCCAGATATTTGAAAATCATCTATCGTAGTAAGTGTTACGATAAATTTCGGGAACTATTTATTTGATTTCAGAATTTGGAAATGTAATGGTCTAAATTTCCAAATTGGGTTAAATTTTCTTCATTTCTGATTTGAAAAATAAAATAGCAAAAATTATTCCTCATAATTGACTTGAAATAACTGAACACTTAGAGAAAAAGTAAATAAGAATTTTTCGTCAGAGGGAACTTTGACACACCGAATCTCTTATTTGTAGTCTAGTCTTTTCAATAGTAAGTCTTTTATTTGTAGTTATCCCTTTTCTTTTAACATTCATGTGTTGAAAATTTATATAAAGGGAAATAAGGGGTCATCTAATAATAAAACAAATAATTGTTTGAATTCTACTTTTTAAGAAACGCTGGTGCAAAATTCTTTTTTTATGATGGGTCCAAGATACAAAAATCTTCAAATTTTCTAAAAAAAAATTATTGCTATAAAATTTTCTCTATTTTTTATGCTTAAAATGACGTTTAAATCATATTTATATCTTAATTAGAAAAAGAAATATGTAAATTTTCTTATCGTTTTGGTTTGTTTTCGAAATCAAGCAATAATTGTCATGAAAATGATTTCTTGTGAAAATGCCTTTTTCTTCTTGATAGATTTTTTCACAATTTCTCAGATTTAAGTGGTTATAACTCAAGCACCATTAAAGATAAATGATTCAAATTTGGAACATGTGAATTTTTTTATTATTGTACTTTAATTTTTATTCAGTAAATTTGAAAAAAAAAGTACTTTCGAAAATATGTTTTTTTAAATAAGTTACATCATTTTTTTTCAAATTTTTACATTAAATATTTTTAATACTTTTAAATAATATTTTTAAAAGTGAGGAATCAAAATTAAAATCCATATATTTCTGTTTATTTAAATGTAAAAAACATGAAATTCTACACATAATATTTTGAGTTATGACAATTTTAATTTACCCATTTCTTTAATAAATTTTAATTTAATTTTTTTTTTAGTAAAATTATGAGAAGTTTTATTATGTGATTTTCTATACAAATGATATGGTTAATCATCACACAAAAATTCAAAACTTTAACTGAATAAACAAAAATTATTTTTAAATGTGTCAAGGACCCCCTTAAATACTTTTTTAAGTGCTATACTTCTTTGCGCAACTTTATGTTTGTATGCTTCAAAAATTATTTTGTACAGGCAAGAAATTCTTTGTTTACTTATTAAGATTTAGTGGATAAAACATATAAAACAATTACTGAAAAGCTTCGATGTGATAAATGCAATTCTAAGAGAATTCGAAATAGTTCCCGAACTGTAAATCTTTAATGTACTCCGAATAATAGAAAATTAGTTACTTTGAAATACTATAGAAATTTCCGAAAACTATGTGGTTTATAGAACTTCTTAACTAAATCTATCGAGCACAGAATAATTTGCAGATACTTCTGATGTTTAGAGATATTTGACAATGAAACATTCTAATCTCGATGATTCTGAAATTCTTTGGACATTGGCAAGTTGTAAATTCGTTAATCTAACACATTCCTTTTATGGCATAGGAACATACATCCGAAAATTGAAATTTCAAGACAGAGATTAGAAAAATTGCTTTACTATAAGATACTGACTCAGTGATCTACTTTTAATGAATTAAATATAAAAAGATGTATGAAATGGACAATTTAATGAAAAAAAAATTTGATTCTTAGAAAAATAAAAACATAATATGAACAAATAAAATGTATACAAAATACTCGTGTGTAAGTCGTCCTCCCCCCTCCAATTCCTAAGCAATTTTTTTTATATAAAGTTGAATTTTCGTGCGCACGTCAAACCACTTTTTTGCAGTATGTTGAAAAATTATTTACAATCGAAGATAATAATAATAATAATAAATTTTCATTAAATTAGTAAACGTTTTCGTTTTTTTTACCTTTCTAATCAGACTATTGTTTGAATTCTACTTTTTAAAAAACGCTGGCGCAAAATTCTTTTTTCAGTATTTTTCAAGTGCTATACTTCTGTACACAACTTTATGTTAATATGTTTTTAAAATTATTTTATAGGGGCAAAAATTTCTTCGTTTATTAATTAAGATTTAGAGGTTAAAACAATTATTGAAAAGCTTCTATGTGATAAATGCAATTCTTAGCGAATTCGAAATATTTCCTGAGCTTTAAAACTTTTATGTACTCCGAATAACAGAAAATTAGTAACTGTGAAATACTATACAAATTTCCAGAAACTATGTAGTTTATAGGACTTCTCTACTCAATCTATCGAGTACAGAATAATTGGCAGATATTTCTAATCTTTAGAGATACTGTTAAACCCCATTAATACGCACCTGGCTTAATACGCGAAACCGCTTAATACGCGAATTTTCTTTGGTCCCTTGAAATACTCCTATCTTGTACATATAAAAAACCCCTTTAATACGCGAATGGTTAATACGCGAACCCGTTTAATACGCGAAATTTTATCAGTCCCTAGAAAGAAAAACCTACATTTAATACGCGAATGAGCTTAGTTCTAAACATACGAGTTTTTAGATGAAGTATTTTCCCAAGCAATTTTTTATACAACAATTATTTAAACAATTATTCAACTTTTTTTATACAAAAATTATTTAAACACAATTAATTTGAGTGTTTCCTCTCTCAAAACCACATGCTGATTAGATTAGCACCATTTGCACTTTGATCCGAGGCTAGCACAAGACTGCCCAATCAAAACTCTCCCAATGAAATTTCACAAGCGAGACGAGGCTAGCGTTGTGCAAAAGTTAAAGACATTATGTCTGCTTTGAAAAGCATCTGTTTTCATTTGGAGTGTATATAAAACCAAGTGTAAAATTTTAATGGAAATTCAAATTTTTAAAAAATACAGCATTTAGAGAATTTTAACTTATGCATTTCGGCCTATCATGAGACCCTAATTAAAAATATGTAAATTAAAAATAATTGATCGCAATTTTTTAAATCTGTAAAAACCTGAGTGTTTTGTCGTGGTTTCGCTCACTTTCTGTACGCAAAAGCTGAAAAATATCAAATTACGAAAAGCAGAAAGTATCTTCAATTCAATACTTTTCTTGCGATTTTTGTCATTTAAAAATATAAATGTACCCAAAAAGGGAGTTGAATTTATATAATCATACAAATTTGAAGTTCATGTAAGGTTCATTCATCGCGGGCGTGGGCTGCTCGAGACAGCTAGTTTTTATAAAAAGTAAAAATAAAAAGAACTTTACCCCATGATTAAGAAATGGTGTGAACCCCTCCCCCCCCCCCCATATTAGAGCGGTAGGACCGATAGATTTAGCATGCGCTACAATCGCAGATTAATCACGTGAGTCTTTCCAATCGCTGTTTCATCAGTGTTGTGATATTTTTTAAAAGAAGAGTCGCTGGTCGCTCCCAGTATTATCTAGTCTACGATATCTATCTATTCTTTTATAATCTAGTCTAAACTCTAAACTATGACGGAAGGAGCAAAACATATTAAACGAAAGGCTCTCTCCATCACGGAGAAGTTACAAATTATAAATCAATACGATGCCCAAGCCGTTTCAAATAAGTCTGCGTTTGCCAAAGAAAAAGGCATGCCTGAGTCAACTTTAAGGACTTTGATAAAGAATAGGAATGCCATCGTTAATCAAGCTGTGGTTGGAGAAACAAAAAACAAGAAAATAAAAATCGCCAAGTTTGAGGACATGCAAAAGGCCCTTCACGAGTGGTTTGTTCAAGCGCGCTCTACGAATGTCCCAATAAGCGGGTTGTTAATACAAGAAAAAGCTTCTGAAATCGCATAAAAAAATGGGATTGCTAGATTACAATGTCTCAAATGGATGGCTGGATCGATTTAAAACTCAGTACGGCATAAACTTCAAGCAAGTGTGTGGTGATTCAGCTGCAGTCAACATTGAAGACGTTCACTGTTGGAAAATTAATGTGCTTCCGCAGCTTGTAAAAACTACTCAAGTCGGGATATTTACAACGTGGACGAATTTGGGCTTTTTTACAAACTGATACCCAATAAAACAATGGCCATGAAAGGAGAAACATGTCATGGAGGCAAACTGACAAAGAGCGTCATACTATTCTTCTCGGTGCCAACTCTGATGGATCAGATAAATTGAAGCTGCTGGTCATAGGGAAATCATGCAACCCGCGATGCTATAAAAATGTCAAGAATTTCCTCTGCTTGTGCGAAAGCCAGCGCAGAGCATGGATGACAGCAACATTTTTACAACATGGCTTCGTAATTTTGATCGGCGTATGAGAAAAGAAGCGCTCCATGTGTTATTGCTTGTAGACAACTGCCCTGCGCATCCAAAAGATAACGAAGACTTGGATAATGTCCAAGTAGAATTTCTAACTCCAAATTCGACTAGTGTCATCAGCCAATGGACCAAGGAATAATTAACAGCGCCAAAGTAAATTACAAGACTTGCGTCGTACGGCGATACCTTCACCAAATGGAACACGGCAGCAATCCTTCTTGCTATGAGTGTCGTCCAGTTACCGTCCTCGACACTATGCACATGCTTACTGCAGCACGGGAGAGTGTCACACCAACAACAATTACAAATTGCTTTCACAAAGCGGGTTTCGGAAGAAGCGAGGACATCATTTGCACAGAGCTAACCTCGCAACCTAATTTTGAAGAAGATTGGCTTGCCGCACAAGAAACTGTAGGGGAAAATTTTGTCGATTTAAACACATTCATTAATATCGACAAAGATCTAGTTACCTCCGAGCTTAGAAGTCTGGATGATATCATCGCCGATGTAACTGCGACTGACCAACTGGATGAGGAGGAAGATTATGATGAACCTGCGCTTCCGGCCCCATTCCCATTCTCCAAAGTTACAGAGGCATTCAATTTCCTAAGACAATATGCGTCATCACTGGATGAAGGACCCTCAACAAGCGAACTAATAAATAAAATGTAGCGAATTAAAATAAATAAAATGTAATTTTATGTCTTAAAAACGCTAAATATTGACAAAAAATTTGTTTATTTTCGTACAGATTGTTATTAGATAGACCACTTAACGAAAATTCGCGACCTTCGGTTAATACACGAACCCGTTTAATACGCGAATTTTGATCAGACCGCTGATTTGCGTATTAACGAGGTTCGACTGTATTCGACAATGAAACATTCTATCTCAATGATTTCGAAATTCTTTGAACATTGACAAGTTGTAAATTCGTTAATCTAACACATTCCTTTTATGGCATAGGAAAATATTTCAGAAAATTACAATTTTAAGACAGAGTTTTGAAAATGTGCTTTACTGTAAGATTACCCGTAGACCTACTTTAGATGAATTAAATATTAGAGGATACAGTGCTCAGCTAAAGTTTAAACAATGATCGATTACGCTTCTATATTCAGAAGTATATACCGAATGTTTGTAATTCATCTGTCATATATTACTTGTGACTTATCCTTTATTCATAAACAATAAATTTTGAATTTTACCTTTTACATAAAACATAATGAAAAAAAATGAAATTAACATTGTGGCAAAAGTATAGACAATTTGTACATTTACAGAAAAATAACTACAAATTAAAATCGAGTTGCACCCACTTTGTTTGCAGATAGTGCAAGAATGTGACTTTTCATCGAATAAAATAAATCTGTTAAGTGCTCCCCCTCACTCCTTTTTCTTCCACTTTCACAAAAATTGAAAATTTTACATCGCACTGAATGCATATATGGGAATATAAATGCTGATTCAAATAAACGCAGTTAAAACCGTGCAATGTTTCTAATAATTCAATTTAAACGGTTCTTTAAAAGAAAATAGTAGCTTAGAATCTGATATTATTTTGCCTACTCCCCCACCACATTTCCTTTTCTTACACTTTCACAAAAAAGTTGAACATTTTCAATAGCTTAGAATGCAGTTGGTCAATTTCTAGGTTTGTAGAGTTTGTATTTTTAGAATTGGGCAATCTACATTCAATTATTCCAACTTATTTTATAGTTTTGTTTGCATGGCGCTATTACCCATGTATTCATAATAGTGGGTAGGTAATAACGCCAAATAGCATTGGTCAAGAAATCACGCCATTACGTTTTATGAATACATATCTGTTAATTTTTTTATATAGATAGTCAATGAGTTGCTGTACCAAATCCTATATTTGTTTAAAAAATACAATCTAAAACTAAGCCGTGAAAATTGGTAGAACCTTAACGTGGCGTTATTACCCCATGATACCTTAGTAAAAATTATTCCTTACAATTGATTTAAAATATATAAACACTAAGAGAAAAAGGAATTTAAAATGTTTCGTCAGAAGGAGTTCTGCCTCTCTGAATCTTTTTCGAAAGTCTTTTATTTTTAATTATCCTTTTTTTAAAAACATTCGTGTGTTGAAAATTTCTATTAAACGGTGTTCAAGGCAATAAGAGCTCATCTAACAATAAAGGAAACGATTGTTTGAATTTTACTTTTTAAAAAACGCTGGTTCAAAATTCTTTTTTCATGGGGTCGGAGGCACAAAAATCTTCAGATTTTCTAAAAAAATTATTGCATGAAAAATTTCTCCTGTTTTTACTTACCCATCATACGTAATATAAGCTAAATCTTGCAATCGTTTTGAAAATCGAAAAAAATTGACGGATTTACACGTTTCAGATAGTGGAGATACCAAAAAACACATTTTTAGAAAAAAAATTTACCGTCCGTCTGTCTGTCTATCTGTCTGTCTGTCTTTCTGTATGTCTGTAAATGTTCTATCTCACGAACAAATTGAAATAGAGACTTGAAATTTTGTATGTACTTATTATGTAAGAATGGGACGAAGCCTATTTAATATCAATAATCTTGATTATCTAGAACTATTTTTTTTCGGACTCTTGAAAAATTCGTTTCGTGCAAGGTAAATAAAATTTTAGAATTTTTTTATATTAAGGAATGGACGTAAAAGGCAATAAAATAATACAAATTTTGCATAAAAAACGAAGTCGATCGAATTATTAGTTGCCGAGATAGTTGTAATCCTGTTTTCCATATTCTTTGATTTTTCATGATCCTGTATTTCATTCAAATTACAATTCAGAGATATATTTTAATGGGAAATGAGATGCTTAATCTGACGCAGTCAACTGCTAGTTAATAGGATTATTATTTTTGGAGTTATAAGGATGTTTCTTTTACGCAGTTCGTTACTACTTGAGTATTTTGGCATTTTATGCAATTTGTCGAAATTGGTTCATCAGCAGTTCATTAATAGAGCATTACTATGTATATTAACAATATATTTCCATATATTATATTATGCATATCCATGATGGGTAAGCATTAAGGTGGCCCGCAATGACTAGTTTTATTCTTAAAATGACATTTAAATCATATTTATTTCTCAATTAGAAAAAGAAATATTACATTTTTCGTTTAAGTTTCTTTTCGAAATCTATCTTTCAGGCAATGATTGTCATGCAAATGTCTTCTTGCGAAAATGCGTTTCTCTTCGTGATAGATTTTTTTTTCACAATTTCTCAGATTTAAATGGCTATAACTCAAGAACCGTTAAAGTTAAATGTTTTCCAACTTGTTTCATATGAATTTTTTTTTATTATTGTACTTTAATTCTGATTCAGCAATTTGGAAAAAAATTATTTTCGAAAATGTGATTTTTTTAAAAATAAAATACATCATATTTTTCAAATTTTTACTTTAAATATTTTTTAATTAATTTTTTTTATACATGATGAATCAAAATTAAAATTTAGATATTTCTGTTTGTTTACATGTAAAAAAAATGAAATTATACACATGATATTTTGAGTTATAACAATTTTAATTTACCACATTGTTTAATATTTTTTAAATTTTTTAAATAAAATTATGAAAATTTCAACATGTGATTTTGTTTACAAATGATATGATTAATCATCACAAACAAAATTTAAAATTTTAACTCAATAAATAAAAATTATTTTATTCAAATGATTTTATACGGGCAAGAGATTCTTCGTTTGCTTATTAAGATTTAATGGATATAACGTATAAAGCAATTATTGAAAAGCTTCGATGTGATAAATGCATTTCTAAGGGAATTCGAAATAGTTCCTGAGCTCTAAAATTTTAATGTACCCCGAATAGAAGAAAATTAGTCACTTTCAAATGCTATTGCAATTTCTGGAAACTATGTGGTTTATAGGACTTCTTTACTAAATCTATCAAATGCTGGATAGTTTGCGGATACTTCTGATATTTAGAGACATTCGACAATGAAACATTCTATCCCAATGATTCCGAAATTCTTTGGGCGTTGGCAAGTTGTATATTTGTTAATCTAATAGATTCCTTTTATGGCAGAGGAACATATTTCCGAAAATTGCAATTTCAAGACAGAGATTAAAATATGTGCTTTACTGTAAGATATTAATCCGTGGATCTACCGTTAATGATTTAAATGCAAGAAGATATAAGAAATTAATCATTTGATGAATAACATAAATTGATCATTAAAAAATAAAAACCAACTATGAATAAATAGATACCTTATATACTCGTGCATAAGTCAAACCTCCAATTTCTAAGCAAAGTTTTGTAGAAAAATCGAATTTTCATGCGTATATCGAACTACATTTTTGGAAGTTAGTATAAAAATGATTTACGATCAAAGGTTAAAAAGAATAATAGCAAAATTTATTTAAATTAGTAAGCTTTTTTCTTTTCCTTTTACATTTGTAACCAGACCTTTTTTTTAATTTTATGTTTTAAAACTATAATTAGATAAACCGAAGACGTTTAAACAATTTTTTAACTTATTCATGTCAATTTAATGGTACTTCAAAAAAAAAAAAAATACTTTCAAAAATCTATTTAAGCTCTACTTCCAAGGCAAATTTTTTGCAACTTCTTAGAGTTCTAAAATATAGTACTTCATATTATAGGACTATTAGGCGATTTATCTAGAAGCATTTTCAAGCTAAACTCTTTTTAAAAAGGGGATAAAAAATTTTTCTTTATTTTATAGGGGATAAAAATTTCCCTTTTAAATTTTGCAAGGAATGCCCCTGTATTAAAGGGAATTCTATCCCAAGGTGAAATAGGTGCAGAACGATTACAGGGACATTATTATTTAGCTTTTTTTATTATTTATTTATTTATTTACAGTGCGTGTAAAAACTATAAGAACAGCAAAAATATTATTTTTTAAAATAAATTTCGAAACAAATAAAACTTTTTTCCTTAGAATATGTATCATCATGTTGAAAAGCTAATAAAAAAGTCAATAAAATGCAGCTGTGACTATTTTATTACGAAAATAAAGTAATTGTACAAAAACCACTGTTTTTGCCTGTGTAAAAACTATAAGGACAACAAAATAAATTCAATGTAGTAACCGAAGAAACAAATATTTAATACGTTATGCACCCACCTACGGGTTTAATGATTGAAAATATTCCTTCATTTTTAGACATCAATTATTTTTGCCACTGTTTGGGATGGTTTTTGTGCTATTCATCTTCAATCATAAATCTGAGTTCTGATGCTGACGAAAAATGCCTTTCATTTTTATAAACTCGTATTACTGGATCTTCCCATAAATTATCGGTAAGGTTTAAACCAGGACTTCTTAGCAGCCATTGCAAAACTTCAATATTTTTCTCATGTAACTAAAGTTTTGTCTCACAGCTTGTGTGGGTAGACGCATTACCTCGCTGTTATATCCGGTATTTTCCCTTGCCAGAAGTGTTGCAACAAATGAAAGATGATCAGAAAGAGTTCGTATATGTGTCTTTGAAAAGAATTTTTCTGTAAGATATAAAAGGGACACCACATCTTTGAACAAGAATCAGCCCCATGTCGCAAAGAATCCGCCACCTAACTGTTCCAGCCATACAAGTATTACTTGGGATGACAAACCGCTGAGGTTATTTTTTCTGATGAGATAAGTGAAACTTAAATGATCCTGATGGCTGGAAATATTATTGGTGATAATTTTAAAAAAGAAAAAGATAGCTTCTCAAAACGTCAATTAGTTCATGGATCCATTGCGACATGGAGCTGCTTTTCGTTCAGTAACACGGAGTCACTTGTATATCTTTCCAGAAAATTTAATTCAAAGACATACATACAAACTTTTTCAGGCAATCTTTCATTTGTTGCAATACTTCTGGCAGGAGAAAAACGGATATAACAGCGAGGTAACGCGCCTATCTACACAAGTTGTGAGACAAAACTTTAGTTCACAAGAAAAATATTGAAATTTTGTAATGGCTGCTAAAAAGTCATGGTCTAAGCCTTACCGATAACTTGTGGGGAATCTAGCAAGATGAGTTTATAAAAATGGAAGGTATTTTTTCCTCAGCTTCAGAACTCAGATCTATGATTCAAAATGAATACAGAAAAACAACCCCGAACAGTTCCAAAAATTAATGAGTTAAGAAATGATGGAATATTTGCAATCATTAAACTCAGAGGTGGGTGCATAATATATTAAATATTTGTTTGTTCGGTTACTATATTGAATTTATTTTACTATCCATATAGTTTTCACACAGGCAAAAAAGTAGTTTTTTGTGCAATTACTTTATTATCGTAATAAAATTTTCACAGTTGATTTTTTTTATTTGTCTATTAGCTTTTCAGCATGCTTAAACATATTATAAGGAAAAAAATTATTTGTTTTGAAATTTATCAAAAAAATTAATATTTTTTACTGTCCTTATAGTTTTCAGACGCACTGTATTTATTTACTGTCATCAATTATCTGCGATTTTTCTTCCTTTTTTTACTAACTGGTGTATAAGTCGACTACCCATTTTCAATTCTCAAATTGTGTCTGCAATTCTTCAACTTATACACGAGTATGTAAGGTACGTTCAATAAAAATTAAGCCACTTCATACTGCTTTATAAAATTATTTAATCTTTTGTTTAAAATTTATCTTTAATAATATACGTAAGTTATCATTTTTATGTGTCGGAAAAAAATTTGCTATAAAAATATTACTGAACACTCGAACTATAGAAGATTGGGCTTAATTATTTATTTCATATGAAAGAATTTTTTAAAACAAAGTAATGTAGAAAGAAATAATTGAGTTTTGATTAAAGTATACAATCGTCGAAAAAAATAAACACCCCCTATTAACTCTGGAACTAATTATAATAGAAGAAAGTTACTGGTTTATTTACTGGAATCATCGGAATAAAATGTTACATTGTCGAATATCTCTAAGATCCAAAATATCCCTAAATTATTCTGTACTTGAAAAAAAGTCCACTTTTAAACTCCGTGCATAAAAATTTCAAGCCATTTTGATGATAAGTTTTTGAATTCTAAAAAGTTCAAAATTTGGAGCTTCGAAAGTTAAATTACATTCTCATATTTCTTTTTTTAAATCTTGAAATTATAATCCTAACGTGATAATTTGCGTGGGGTTATAATACTAAAATCCCAAACATAAATGCAATCAATTTGTAATTTTAAAGATTTCGCAATATGATCTGTGAATTTTGAAATTAATGTTCGAAAAAAAATAAGAATATTGCAACCTACAATTTTTTGATACATTTATATTTATCCCGTAAGACATGGTGACGTCAATGCAACGTCGTTGTGAAGTCACATTGTGACTTTATGACCATCGATTGTCGATTTGACGTCACGTGACGTCGATGTGAAGTCACAGTGACTAAAATGTGAAGTCGTTATGGCCGTTTTAGAGCTTTTTTGTGACGTCACATTGTGACCACTTTGTGACGTCACAATGTGACCAATTTGTGAAAAGTGTGTCATTTGTGACTACTTTGACATTAACATTGTGACGAACTGTGAAATTTTTTTTAGAAAGTCACATCTTAGTCACATTGTGACGTCACTGAGTGGTGGCATTTTCGCCACAGATTGATGTGACCAAAGTGACTCACAGTGACGTCATTGTGACGTCACTGTGAACATGCATGCTATGAGGGTATTATACCCGCTTTATGCAAATTCTCAAATTCAAATTTCTCTCCCAAGCAATTTTCAAATTGTGTTTAAAAAGGTCAAATGATGATCTAAGGAGCCACGTATGATATGCAGAAAATCATACTTTGAAAAAAATATATTTTACTCATTTCATTGGAAAACTTAGGTTGACAATAGACGAAACATATTAAATGAGTGATATAGTCATGTTAACAAAAAATAATCTTCTTCTATAATAATAAAGAGAGAAGGATGTTTGTCTGTCAGCGCTGTTCTGAAGAGACTGCTGCACGTAGAGTTAAAAAATTTGGAGGGAAGGTACTTTTTTACATGTAGTTTTGCACCTCGAAGCCCGATTTTCGATTTTTTGTTTAGATTTTTTTAAATAATTTTTTAGACGATTTTTAGCGTTATTTTTGCGGTTTTATCCCATTAATGAAAAGAATACGGTTTCATTCTTTTAACCCAAAATAGCAATTTTTTTTCTCTTTTCAACAAAGTTTATTCGGAATTTGTACAGCGATTTTTGAATTTTTAACGAATTTTTAATGCGATTTTTAGTGTTTTTTCTCATTTTGCGGCTATTTTTTGAGATTGATAAAAAGAAAATCGTTTTAAACTTTTAGCCTAATGCCCTAAATTTTGTGTTTGTTACGATTTTTAGATTTTAACGATTTTTAATGCTATTTTCTATGCGATTTTTAACGTTTTTTAAAGATTTTTGCGTTTAGCATCTATTTTTTTCATAGTTGATCTATCAAAAACTTGAGCTGTTGAGAATGCAATAAGTAGTATTTTTTTTGTGAAATCTACCAAAAATGTCAAAAATTTAGGTACCACTATTTTCGAATAGCAATTTCATAAACTATCTTAAATTCTTGCTGAAGACCGCTACCCCCTCGAGTTATACATCACCTGATAGGTTATTTAACAGAGTATGGTTTTGATAAAGTTTTTGAAGAATAGAATGCTCTACCTGGTGATGGAAAATGGAACTAATAGAACGCTATTTTTTAAAATCTATAATAATAAAGAGACAAGTTTGTGTGTGTGTTAGCGCTGTTCTGAAGAGTCTGCTGTAAGTAGAGTTACAAATTGTGGAGGGAAGGTACTTTTATACATGTAGTTTTGCACCTCGAAGCCCGATTTTCAATTTTTTGATATATTTTTTAGGCGATTTTTAGCGTTCTTTTTGCAGTTTTATACCATTAGTGAAAGAAATACGGTTTCATTCTTTTAACCCAATATAGCATTTTTTTTCCTTTTCAGCAAAGTTTATTCGGAATTTGTACAGCGATTTTTGAATTTTTAACGAATTTTTAATGCGATTTTTAGTGTTTTTTCTCATTTTGCGTTTTTTTTTTTTTTTTTTTTTTTTTTTTTTGAGATTGATAAACAGAAAACCGTTTCAAACTTTTAGCCCTAAATTTTGTGTTTGTTACGAATTTTAGATTTTAACGATTTTTAATGCGATTTTCAATGTGATTTTTAACGCTTTTTCAAGATTTTTTACGTTTGGCATCTATTTTTACATAGTTGTTCTATCAAAATCTTGAGCTGTTGAAAATGCAATAAGTAGTATTTTTTTGCGAAATTTACCTAAAATGTCAAAAATTTAGTTACTGGTGGTGAAAAATGCCGGTGGTGAAAAATGAAACTAACAGAACGCGATTTTGTTAAAATTTGGAAATATAACAATGTGATTTATTTTAAATTTTAAAATGGTTTATAATACATGATAAAAAATGTAAACAAAGAATGGTGTGACACATTTCAGGGTGCGTGAAAGGAGGGGCGCGAACAAAATTAGGAAATGTAATAAGGAGATCTGTTTTACACTTTAAGGTAGTTTATAACGCATGTTAAAATTTTTAAAGTACTGACGATGCTCTGGAGAGACCGCTGCACGAATTTATGTATGAAATTTTACACCTTGAAGGCCAATTTTCAGTTTTTTAATTTAATTCATATGCGAATTTTAGTGGGATTCGAGGCGATTTTTCCACATTAGGGAAAAGGAAAGCGGTTTCATTCTTTCGACCTAAATTAGTGAATTTTGTTCTCTTTTCAATATAATTTATTTGGATTTTGTGCAACGATGTTTGGATTTTTAGTGAATTATTTAATGTAAATTTTGCCGCTATTATTCGACATTAGTAAAAGGAATTTTGCTTAAAACTTTCAGGCTGATGTATTAAATTTTAGCTGTTAAGATTTATGAATTTCAGCTAATTTTAATGCGATTTTTCGAGATTTTTTGCGTTTAAAGTCGGATTTTTGTCATTCATGAGAAATTTCCAATTACAACGTTTTACCGTATTAGAGTAAATTTTGACCCCTGTGATTTTTTAATATTAGTGATTTTTAATGCAATTTTCAATGCAATTTTTAGAAATTCTTCGAGTTTTATGGTGATTTTTTGATATTCGGAAGTAAAAATTGATTTCAAACTTTTAATCTAATATAATTTTAGAGATTTTTAACGCGTTTTTTCAAGAATTGTTATTTTCCGTGTCGATTTTTTATTATCTATAAAGGATTTCCTTTTACTACGTGATTATCCTGTCGACCAATTTCGCCAAATTATATCAATCGTGAAACAAGCCAAATTATGCAAATAGATGTAATTTTTATGTTAAATAATGAAAGAAGAGATAATTTAGAAAAAACATTAATACAAATACATATAAAAATAAGAAGTAAAAACTACTTGATGACGTAACAAACATATCTAACATGTTTAATGTCAAGTGTATATGGAATATAGATCCGCCATTATTGTAGTTTAATCTTATGGTTTGACCCAGATAGTTTCTTGGTCAACCGGATAATCAAATAGTTCAGATTTCCGATTAGAATGTTTTATCCGTTTGATGAAATTTTGATTACTGCGATTTAAAAAATAACTAGCGATATTTAGTGCATTTTTCAATGCGTTTTTAATGAACTTTTTAATGCGATTTAGTACTATTTTTTTCGATCCCCACCACAGTGGTGTTTTAACAATTAAAAAATTATTTTGGTTTCAAACTTTTAGCCTAATATAGTAAATTTCACCATTTACCTTTTTTAATTTTGTCGATTTTCAATGTGATTTTTGATATATTTTTTGTTCTGCGTCGATTTTTTTGTTATTCATGTAAAAAAGAATGGTTGCTAATGGTTTTACACGACTAGAATATTTTTTTATTCACGGGATGTATTTACATTTAGCGATTTTTAATGAATTTTTCAATGGTTTTGTACTGGTTTTTTGAATCTCACGGCTATTTTTTGAAATTTCGAAAAGGAAATTAATTTCAAACATTTGCACTTCGTTTACGAATTTTGAAATTTAGTGATTTTTTAATGCAATTTTTAGCAATGTTTTCATTATTTCTCACGCTTTGCGCCGATTTTTTCATTTGTATTTAAGAAATAATTCAGATTACACTATTTTACTCTATTAATGTAAATGTTGTCCCCCGCTATTTTTAAATTTGAAACGATTTGTAATGAATTTTTTAATACAATTTTTAGATGTTTTCGAGTCCACGGCGATTTTTTTCACAGTTGGAAAAGAAATTTTTAAATAATTTGTAGCTTAATGTAGTAAATTTTGACATCAATGATTCAGATTTTTTGTGTATTTTCATAAAATGTTTAGCAAGTTTTGTGTCGATATTTTTTAACTAATGAAAGAGTTCAGATTTCAATGTTTTGTCCCATTATGGTAAATTATGTCCGCAGGAATTTAATATAAATGTTTATCTTACTATGGCAAATTTTGTCCGGATTTTTGAATTTTACTGATTTTTAATCCGTTTTATAGTGATTTTTCAAGTTCTGTGACAGTTCTTGACATCGGTAAAAGAATTTCGGTTTCTAACTTTTAGCATAAATAGTACAGTATGTTCTCCACGCTTTTATGAATTTTGCCAATTTCTAATGCGATATTCAATGCAATTTTTAGTTAGTTTGGGGGATTTTAGGTGTTCCGTGTTGACTTTTCCTTATTCATGAACGATTTCCGATTACAATATTTTCGACTGAATATTAAATTTTTACAGCCATGACTTTTAAATATTCAGCGATTTTTAATATAGTTTTCGATACGATTTTTAGACATTTTTTTAAGTTCCTTGGCGATTTTCTGCCATTCAGAAGCCACTTTTGATATCAAACATTTAGTGTAATGTAGTTATGTTTCGAATACAGTGTTTTATCTCTTAATATGATTTTGGCGTTCCATGGCTACATTTTGTAATTTATGAATGATTTCGATCATAACCCCCCCCCCTCCCCCGCCCTGCCTTAATATTATTTTTTTAAGCATTGACTTCCAAATATTTAGCTATTTTTAATGCAATTTTCAATGTAATTTTTAGCCATTCTTCAAGTTCCGTGGCGATTTTGTTACATCCGGAAATCGATTTCGATTTCAAACTTTTTCTTTAATATGGTTAATTTCTTGATTACAATATTTTATATTATAACAGTGAATTTTTACCCTAGGGATTTTTTAATGTTTTACGACTTTCATTATAACTTTCAATGCAATTTTGGGGCTTTCTCAGTCTTTTTAACATTTTTCAAAGGAATTCGATTTTAAATTTCTAGACTAATAAGAGTTTGGTTTCAAATTTTTATCCTTTAAGGTAATTGTTTTGCTCTCTTATTTTGATCTACAGCAATTTTTAATGCAATATGCTTTTTTTTTTTTGAATTTACGGCGATTTTTTTCAGATACGGAAAAGGAATTCGGTTTTCAATTTCTTCGCTAATATGATAAATTTTCTCCTGTGCGATTAAAGATTTTTATTGCGATTTTTTAGCAGTTTTTTTTCGTATTTCATTCCTTTTTACATTATCAAATTAATTAGATTCAAAACATTTATCCAAGTAGAGTAAATTTTGAGTTCCGTGATTTTTGAAAATTTTGCCATTTTTAAAGCGATGTTTACGTTTCTTCGCGACCCGCTTCGATTTTTTAGAGGTTCAATTTTTGGCCGAATTTATTAAATTCTGATCTCTTTTCTTCAAAGTTTATTCGAATTTTGAAACACAATTTTTGAATTTTGTTTTATATTTTTATGAGATTTTTAATGTTTTTTGCGATTTGTAAGATTTTTCCACATTAGTAAAAATAATCCAACTTCAATTTTCTAGCCCATCTACACTGTTAAAACTAATGGTGACACATTGCACCTTTTAGGGGTGAAAGGCTTGTCTCACTGGTGACACCCCTAGAGGAGCTAAAATGGCACCCTTAACTAGGGTGAAAGGATGGCACCCCTAAACCAGGGTGTTTCAGGGGGTGAAATGACGGCACCTCAGGGGAAAATAATGGCACCCCTTATCCACAGTGTTCAGTAGGGTGGAACGATGGCACCACAGGGGAGAGTAATCTCACCCCTTATCCAGGGTGCCCCAGGAGGTGAAAGGATGGCATCTCAGGGGAGAGTAATGGCACCCCTTAACCAGGGTGCCCCAGGAGGTGAAAGGATGGCATCTCAGGGGAGAGTAATGGCACCCCTTAACCAGGGTGCCCCAGGGGGTGAAAAGATGGCGCCTCAGGGGAGAGTAATGGCACCCCTTATCCAGGGTGACCCAGAGGGTGAAAGGATCGCATCTGAGGGGAGAGTAATGGCACCCCTCAGCCAGGGTACCTTAAGGGGTGAAAGAATGGCATCTCAGGGGAGAATAATGATACTACTTATCCAGGGTGCCCCAGAGGGTGAACGGATGAAACACATAATCCAGTGTGCCCTGTGGCATCCTACAAGAAATAGCACTCACAATCTATGGCCCACAGTTGCAATCCCCCCCACACCCTGCTTGTCAAGAAATTGTATTGGTTTGAATCATGAAATAGAAAGTGTTTACCCATTTTTAAATTGAATTCTGCAGAGAAAATTATCATGATCAGTCAATATTTTGAGTTTTTTTTTCTTTTAGATTGATGGAATATTATATTTTTAAACTCATTATCAGGTGTCCAAAGAAAAACTGTAGCATATTTTTGTAACTCAGAGAGGGATAATATGAATTACAAAAATAATCATAGAAAGGCAGAGAATTCAAATTGTACTTT
This sequence comes from Maratus speculifer, assembly GCA_964019185.1. Classification (NCBI taxonomy): domain Eukaryota; kingdom Metazoa; phylum Arthropoda; class Arachnida; order Araneae; family Salticidae; genus Maratus; species Maratus speculifer. The sequence goes on along the minus strand of OZ025291.1, from coordinate 212,280,335 downwards.
CATTGACATGGAGAGTATTTTAAGAAAAATTCAAAATTTTAACTTTTATACAGTCTTTGCATTTCAAAATCACCAATCATAAGTCATCACTATTGCATTGTTAGTCATACCCAAAAGGTTTTGTTAGAATAAATCGGAAAATTTACACAACCTCTACACCTATTTTCTGCCTCTGAAAATCACTGAGTTAGAGTCAAATATTGTGACTTTGTCATGCAATTTGAAGCCTGATTTTCAATTTTATGTTTTGAAGTTCTTGTAAAATGAAATAAATCATGATTTTTGACTGTCTCTAACTCATATGTTTGGATCAAACTTTTTGGGTATGTTTAAGAAAGGGCCAGTAACTATTTTTGTGATTGGGCATTTTTAGATGCAAGAACATTATAAAAATTTGATGTTTTTTGACTCCAAAACAAGAGAAAGTACAAATTGAATTATCTATCTTCATATGAATAATTTTATGATTTTCTTATAGTTTCAGAAATAATAAGTAACCATCTTTTTTGACACATAGTATATTGTTTGACATGTATTTTCATTATTTTATATACAGGGCAACTGAAAAGTATGGAGACACAGAAAAATGCTATATCCTGTAAAATATATGACATAATTTATTAATAAAATATAAAAGAAATAACAATATTTTAACAACCTTGTTCACTGGCTTGATATTTATTTTTTACACAAGTTTGAAAACGAAATATCACAGAATTAACAGTCCGCTGCAGATAATTCTGATTTAAATCATTCTATGCCTTGATAATTTCGCATCACATACAATGCAAACTGGGGATTTTCTATTTCTAGCTTTTCTACAGAAGTCAAGTGAGTTAAGATCTGATTGTTCGAAGGCAATACACCTGTTATTAAATATCTACGCAGATGGTCAATGTTGTTTTTGCTCCATGTGAAGGCCCCAATACTGCTGGAAGTTCCATTAAAGTTATTTTGCTTCCATGAGGCGAATACTTCGTTGAACATATTACTTGCTGATCATTTTGACGGTTGTGAACTTTTCGGAGGATTAAGATTTTCATATAGTAGAAGAAATGCTACAAAATTTTAAAATAAGCATTTCTCAGATTTTAGTTGTGAAATATCAACGTCAAACAACGCACCAATATTTTTTCAGCTACCCTGCTGTATCTAATTAAAAAAATGTAAAACACAAATTAGAAAAGAATATGTAATAAATGCTGTGTAACTTTTAAATTAGTAAGAATACTTCATATTCTTTAAAATTCTTCCAGAAAGTTAGCCATCAAGCTATGAAATGAATTATAGAAAATAAATTCATTTTATAGTTGTGGTAAAATCACAGATGAAATTGAGTAAAAAAAATCATTTTTACAATATATGTAGTACTTACCTTTATAGTGAACTTATGGAAATCCATATTTTATAGCATATATCCACACAGGATTAGAAATTAAGAACTGTATGTAAGGTGTCAAAATAATGCCTACAATTTTTTTTCGATGTGCCAACTGCATTTCATATTTTCTTATTTCTTTTCACAACCATGTTAATAGTAATAATATTGCATTGCATATTTAATTTTAATGTATTGAAGGGAAGTGGGGAGGAAACTTTATATATTAAACACTTTTTCTTACTAAACAAAATAAAAACTGACTTTCCATAAGTATGAAACCTGATTAAACTACAATATTTGGATTCTGGAAAAACTTATTCTTTTTATAAAGCTAATATGCGTACAAAACAGATAATCACGCAAATATGTCCACAGAGAGAAAATATGAGCTTTAGATATAACTAGGGATAAGCTAATTTTAAAAAAATCTGAGACTAACAGTACATCAGAAAATAAAAAGTTAGCAAATAAATGAATCTTTGGTTGCCAATTATGGTGGGGCATTTAAAACATTTCCGAATCACACATATTTTTTTGTTTGTTTGAGGAAGGGAATACAAAAATTTTAAAACAATTTTAATACAGTTTCTTATTTTAGGAACATATAAGGATGCAGAAATATCTCATAATAAAAGAAAATCTTGTTTACAGAGGTGTAATATCCAAGGACCAGTTTTATCAGTCATTGGTGAAAGTGAAGTTAACTTAGAGGTTATTGAAAGGTTCAAAATTCTTAAGACACATGCTGATGTCATGGTGCAGAGGGGGGGATGTATGCTAAAATACAAATGAAAGCATTTGCTAAACAAAAATTAAAGTTAAAGAAAGTTAGCTATCAAGATTTGACGACTAGGAATAATTTTTCTATAATTTAGTTTCATTTGACGACTAACGACTGCTGATTTCTAGTCATGTATCCATATCAAAACATTTTCTGCCTAATTGTTTTTGTGTTTTGACTTATTGCATCTGAAATTTTAATCCACTGAGTAAATATAATGAAATGAATAAAACATTGAATTAAAAAAACAACCTTTTAGTTCAAATAATCTTTTTATTGTAAACACGAAGAATGTATTAAATATTATTAAACAAAGATGTAACACTATGTGGAACTGATGCCACTGAGAAAATTTTGAAGACATAAGTATCTAATAAAAATGATAAAAATTTAAATTGGCTTTTACGATAGTTAACGTTAAACAACCGAAACAATGCATACCACAAAGTAACTAAGCTTATAAAATTATCAGTTTTTATAATTAACTGTTTATATAAAATTAATACATAGCATGAGTAATTTAACAAATTGCTTGAGTTGCGGATCACAGTAACAGGTTGAAACACAGAAATTTCTGCACCTTCTTCATGATAAAGTGTCGGAAACTTTTCTTGTATCAAGCATGGTAATGTAAGTACTATAAATTTAACTTCACTATCTGAAAAAATAATAATAACACATTAAGGAAAACACACAACAAGACAGTCCAATTAAAATGTATCATCAGAGTGCAGCAAAAATTGTAGATGAACAAAAAAAGAAAGAATAAAATTTAAATAAAATTTAAATTATAGCTCACAAGGCTATCAAAGCCTGACAGCTAATGTGCCCGCAGATTCTGTATGTAACGTGATAACTCTTTATATAAATATCAGATTTGCTTCAAATTTTATACAGGGTGTTTCGCTACCAGACCGACAAACTTTGAAGGGTGATAGTAGACATGAAGACAAACATTATTAAATAGGAAACCATGGGGCGCAAACGTCTTCCGTAGGAGCTGGGGGGCATTAAAATTTAAGGTCCAAAACTTCAAATGATTATAAAGAATGGAAAAATGGGTGGATTCGTTTGCGGTTTTCGCTAAAATCATTCTCAGTATCACGATTTGTTTGTAAAAAAATTTAAAGGTTATGTTCAAAAATTGTCGATAGAGAGCGCTTCAGACTTTAGAGTAACAAACAACTACTTTTTACCCTTATTTTGAGCACGGGATTGAAATTATTCTAAAGTTTAGACTTTAACTTAAGTTTTAATACCAAAATCGGAAACATTGTTATCGGGTAACTAGCAAAAATTGAACTGTGAACAGAGGGGGGGGGGTTTAACACACATAAACATTATACAAACTGATCGATTTTGTTGCGGTTTGTGTGTAGGTCATTCCCTTGGTAATTATTTTATTCAAAATGACTTACAGCTCTTGTGTCTCCATTTTTTATAGAGGGCGCTTCCGACACATCTCCGACATTTCAATGGCATTACTCCTGGGTTTTTTACTACAAAACCAACATATTTCCAGGAAGTGTTAGAGATGCAAAGCTTCTCGGAATCACATTGGAATGTAACGTTTAAAATGCCTTTTTAGCGAGTTGTGGTTAAAAAAAGCTGAGAAAAACCAACAGAAACAGTTAGTGAAACAGCTACACATTAATGTGGCAGAAAACAATTTAGTTAAGGATTTTACTACAAAAGGTGTCAAAAATTATGACCAGAAGTTATCGGGCATGCTTGACAGCAGCATCGCATGCAATTCGTCACGCTTTTAAAGATTCCTGGCATCTCGGATAGCTTTCTGGCAGCTACAGAATTTCGAGCTGAGAAGTCTTCCACTGACAGTACGGGAGTCTCATGCATTCAACATTTTCTTTGACCCCAGCAGAAGAAGTCCATACAGATTCAGATTCAGATTGAGCTAGGTGCGGGGAAGAGGGGCTACTAATTGGTTTGAGCTCAACTAGCCCCACCGAGCATGTTTTTTTAAAAATACAGAACAATTATACAGTAATAAAATAAAGGTAGGTAACAAAAAGTAATTGATATAATGAAGTAGGTGCGACGATCTGGCAGTCCAACGAACCGGGCCACCACTACTTATCCACCGCTGTCCATATGTTACATTAAGGTGTCTGCGAACATCGTTGGTAAAATGTGGAGGAGCCCCATCGTGCTATAGAGTGGCGCAGCGAAAGAAGAAGATGTTCTTTTACCAGAAGTTCCGACAGAACGTGTCGTAGAAATATCAAGTTGCTTTTTCCTCTGCTTCTTTTAACCCTAACTCTTAAAAAGGCATTTTCGACGTTACATTATAATATGATTCCAAGTTATCTTTGCATCCCTAACACTTCCTGGAAGTATGTTGGTCTGGTAGTAAAACATACAGGAGTAATGCCATTGAAATTTCGTAGATGTGTCGGAAGCGCCTTCTATCAAAAAATATAGACACCAATGCTGTACGTCATTTTGAACAAAATAATTACTAAGGGAATGACCTACACGCAAACCGCAACAAAATCGATCAGTTTGTATAATGTTTATGTGTGTTTAAAATCCCTCCTTCTGTTCACAGTTCAATTTTTGCTAGTTACCCGATAACAATGTTTCCGATTTTGGGCTTAAAATTTAAGATAAAATCTAAACTTTAGAATAATTTCAACCCCATGCATAAAATAAGGGTAAAAAGTAGTTGTTTGTTACTCTAAAGTCTAAAGCGCTCTCTATCGACAATTTTTGAACGTAACCTTTAAAATTTTTTTTACAAAAAAATCGTGATATAGAGAATGATTTTAGCGAAAACCGCAAACGAATGCACCCTCATTTCCGTTTTTTATAATCGTTTGAAGTTGTGGACCTTAAACTTTAATGGCGCCTAGCTCCTACGGAAGACATTTGCGCCCCATGGTTTCCTATTTAATAATGTTTGTCTTCTTGTCTACTATCACCCCTCAAAGTTTGTCGGTCTGGTAGCGAAACACCCTGTATGTAGGTTCATTCTGATAAGGTTCTTCACTGATTAGCATTGGAAGTTCACTGGTTAAATATGAAGGGGGGAGAAGAGAGTGCTACCCTCCTTAATTTATATAAATATGCAGAAATCATGCAGAATTATCACATTTTTTTCAAATTTTGTTAATAATTTCACTCTGATAAGGCACTTTCCTGATTAGTTTTAGGGGCTCATTGGTTAAGTATAAAGAGGGATGGTAGTTAATCTACTGTCCAATAACTTACAGTTAGTTGATATCTTTTATTTTTGGAAGGGCATTATTCTTTTAAATAAGAGTATAATATACAGTTGTATGTATAGCCTGCGAGCTCAATGCCATCCGTTTAACCGGTCACTTTCTTCTTAATTGCCTATTTTCGGACAGCACGAGAAAATTACATGACCAACTCATACTTGTCATTCAGATATTCTTTTCCTGTATTATCATTAAGAGATATAAACTATTTACATTATTAACCATATTTACAAAACATATCTTGGAACAAAGTGTCTATTCCAGATTAGCAACGAATTTCACTAACATGTGCAGGTATTCCATACCAGTAATAATAATAAAAAAATGAGGAATTTTATTCAAATTTATTAGTAAGCCCCTATTATGTATCCTATATTGACACTAATCAATGAATATATGGATACAACCCCCCGTGTTTTTCCTTCATTATGGGAATAACGAATTTTCAACGTATTCTATTGACGATTATTTTCAAAACTTTCAAGATGTGATTTTGCAACTTTCACAAAAGTTGCTCTATACATTTGGCTAACATAATATGCAAATGAAATTTTGATATCGTTCACGCATGAGCAGTGTAAAATTATTTAGTAAACCTACTCAATATTCGAACAATTTTTATTATTTTTTAATTCTGATTACAGAGTATTGTGTGCAATGTTTTTTGTCACATTTTCTGAAAAGAATGTTATTTTATATTAAGAACACTTCAAATTATAAGAAAAAATCTTGGGTAAATTTGAGACTGTTTTTCGGATTCGTAGAAAACCTTAATTTTTCTACGAGTATACATGCTATCGACATAAAAATGAACACAGTTTATTACAATAAGCCACTTAATCATAATCTACAGTTTAAGCGCTTTTGTTACATTAGTTTTGACAGGGTTATCCAAAAGATATCCAAAAGGTATTCATTCTTTTTTAATTTGTTGAGGGTCCCCTATTGGAGTTTCGGAATAAAACCTTCAGGGAAATATATGACTTGTACTACACTACCTGGCCATTGATTATCGTCCACTTGCGATTTTAGACATTTTGTTAAATATCTAGAAAAATACATGATAAATTTTCCTGAAACTCTCAATGTATACACATAATAGTACAGGTCATATATTTCCGTGAAGATTTTTTCTAGAAACCTTATAGGAGACCATCAACAAATTAATATCGCATTAATATTAATTAAAAAAAGGAACTGGGCGCGTCCCATTCATCCCTTTTCTGGCATGTCCCATTCCTCGCCAAATATCGTTTGGATAACCCTGTCAAAACTAATGCAGCAGAAGTGCTCAAACTGTAGATTGCGATTAAGTGGCTTATTGTTATAAACTGTGTTCATTTTTATGTCGATAGCATGTATACTCGTAGAGAAATTAAGGGTTTTATAAAAATACTCCCAATTTTTTCCAAGATTTTTGCTTATAACTTGCAGAGTTCTTATTATAAAATAATTATATTTTCTGAAAATCTGACAAACAACATTGCACATAATATCCTGTAATCAAAATTAAAAAATAATAAAAATTGTATGAAAGATGAGTAGGTTTACTAAATATTTTTTCACTGCGCATGCGTCAACGATATCAAAATTTCATTTGCATATTATGTTAGCTAAATGTATAGAGCAACTTTTGTGAAAGTCGCAAAATCATAGCTTGAAAATTCTAAAAATAATCGTCAATATAATAAGTGGAAAATCCATTGTTCTTAAATGAAGCCAAAAAAAAAAAAAAAGATGAGGGATTGTATCCAAATGTACTAGTAAGTTCCGTATTGTGTATTCTATATTGACACTAATTAATGAATATATGGATACAACCCTTCTTGTTTTTGCTTCATTTTGGAAATAACGGATTTTTAAGAGATTCTATTGACGATTATTTTCAGAATTTTCAAGCTATGATTTCACAAAAGTTGCTCTATACATTTAGCTAACATAATATGCAAATGAAATTTTGATATCGTTCACGCATGAGCAGTGAAAAATTATTTAGTAAACCTACTCATTTTTCATACCATTTTTATTATTTTTTAATTCTGATTACAGGGTATTATGTGCAATGTTGTTTGTCACATTTTCAGAAAATATTATTATTTTATATTAAGAACTCTGCAAATTATAAGCAAAAATCTTGGAAAATTTTGGGAGTATTTTTATATAAACCTATTTAAATTTGATTTATTTGCTCTCAATATATTAAAGGCTTGTTTATGTATAAATTTAATAGTTTCCCTATTTATGGAACATTATACTATATATTATCCATAATTTAAACTAAGCCTAAAGCAGCATTTTTGTTGAACAAGAAGTTTAACACAAACAAGGAAGTGGCGAGGAATGGGACATGCCAGAAAAGGGATGAATGGGACGCGCCCAGTTCCTTTTTTTAATTAATATTAATGCGAATTGCTAACATGCAAATTTTTTAGAGGATAATATATTAATTATAACATTGATAATATATGCATTCATACTTCAAAATGTAAATAAATTGATGATTATTTAAGGCGCAACGCTAGGCACAGAAAAAGACCCGGATGATAATGCAAAGTCTATGGGGGCGTTCTTTTCAAATATTTCGCCGAAATTTTAATATTTTTACGTGATTGTTTTGCACAAGATTGCTGAGGGCGATCCGCAACTGGCGTAGTTTTTACTTTTTCAGTTTTTGTTTCAGATTTTTTTTTTAAATTACTTTAACTTACGAAATTGGTTTGAACCGGTTCTGAAATCGAAACTATCGTTATACAAAATATATAAAAGCAAAATCGAAAAAATAAAAACTAGGCCTGTTATGGATCATCCTCAGCTATGTTGTTCAAAAGAATCATGTAAAAATGTTAAAATTTGAGTTAGGTATTTCAAAAGAACGCTCCTATAGACTTTTACATTATCATCATTCTGAGCCTAGTGTGGGGCCTTAATGACACCTATGACAGAGAATCCTGAATTTTCATTCCAGTCATGAAGATACTGGAATTTTATATTGTGGCATATACATTATCAACTTACAACATTTGTTTGATTGTTTATCTTACCGACACTATAGGTTATTTTGTGCCTAATAGCTTTTTTTTTATTATTGCTGTCCCATAACTCTTAATGAGGAGGTATGAGACACATTTTGAAACTTACGTTCTCTTTAAAATAAAATAGTATTTGCACGTTATGTTTCTACATTGTTCAGGGAGATTAAAAAGTGTTTTACCTTGCATGCTATAATTTGATTTTTTTTTGTGTATATATATAAAAAAAAATTCTTACTTTTGTAAAAAAAAAAAAAAAGTCCCACACCACCCCACTCTCTCCTATATAGATATTATATATTAATACACCAATTACATGAAAATAGAATTTTTATCAATAGTATTAAAATACAGTTTAAGGGCTAACAGCTTATTGTATATCCTTAAGTTTTTACCACCTTCTCCCCAGGTTTTTACCGGTAAAAAGCCAACCCTGTTTATTGGTCTTGTTTCAGAACGGGTGGAATGAAAGATTGTTAAAAATTAGGTCATTAGAAAAATGTTTAAGATTTATAAATGACAGTGCAAAAATCGCCTTTAAAACACGAGATCTTCATCACCTGCGGGAAATTTTCACATTTGTGTAAAATTACGATATAAGTTTTTATTCATTGTTATATTTTTTGAACACGCACTATTTCTGTAAACTATTCTGAAAGTTCAGTGGAGTAAATACAGATTGTTTTCCTTTTATAATTTGAATGTTCATGACTACAAATTTGTCATATCGGATGATGTTGATGATTGAGAAATGGGGGGGGGGGACTGATTACGGTCTAATCAACCTTAAATTGCTATTATTGAAAAAAAAATATTTTATTTTATTTAACCATAAAATTCTGCTACTAAATAAGGTATAATGCGAAACAATACTTTGGAAAAAAAATGGGTGTAAATCTGCATAGCCGATAATCAGATCATAAGGTTTATTCAATGCAATACCCTAACATTTTCTCACCTTTTTGAAAGAAAATGAAACCAAAAGTATGAAAATATGAAGAATTGGGAGTAAGAAAACATAATGGTAAACCCAAGATACCACTAAATTCGGGTTTTTAGGTATTTCCCACCAAGGTATGACTTGGCTGACTAATAACGTTTTAATATGCAAATCGAGGTTTTATCCGTGATTTTTATCTTTAAGTGAGACTAAATGATTGTCCGTTCTACCGCCTCCCGATCTAATCTTATTATGAAGATTATTTTGGAAATAATGGTGGTTAATAAGGAAAATATTAATAATGAAAACCCTGTAAATAAGTTTTGATTACTTTAAGATTTGCAAGTATCCAATTGTCTTAAATGAAAAAGTCCCCCCCCCCTCTCAAATAAAGACAAATCAGGTATACTGAAACAATATTAGAGAAGTTACGCGAGGCTTCAATATGGTGTGAATTAGCCTTTACAGGAGGGGTTCGGATAGCATCTATCCGACAATATATGCAAAGCCGGCCAGATGCTGTCCGAGATCCCGTGTAAAGGTTAAAATTAAAACTTCGCGAATAAAATTAATTGCTTTTAACTGTATATAGACGCAAAAATATATTATAACCTTAACTGCTCTGACAAAAATTGTTACATAACTACTGTGAGCTGTCTGTCAGACCATTTAATCTGAAGATGAATAAAATGTTACATTAATTCTCAGAATACTATTTATGTATTAAACTTTATGTACAAGAATATTATAAATAAATTCAGCTGTTCAAAAGTATTTAGAGGTAGTAATAAAACTCCAAACTAAAAAAATTTGACCAGTATCTATAGTTAAACTAAAAATTACAAGTTAAACTGTGAAACTTGAAAAACTCACGGTGTCTGAGACCACTAAGACCAGTTAAGGGTTAAATCTAAACAGCTGAGTTTAAACACAAGGTAAAATGGTCATAGAATATTCCGATTGCAACAAGATTCGTCTATAATAACTGATTTGTAATGAAAAAATATGTAAATATTTTTACAATCTTTCATTTCGCTGTTTCTAATTGTGCGCCCTTAGTATTCCTGTGCCTAGAGCAGTTTGCTCCAATTGCTCCTCGGTAGCTAAGGCCTCGATAAATCATTTAAAAATAATGACATGTAAACGAGAAATTGTAAAATAACTACCTCATAGGTTTAACATTAGCAAGCGGGTATTTTGGTGAGAGTGTAGCTTGTAGCTTCAGATAATAAACTTAACAATCAATCATACTAACAAAAAAAATCTAATTTACTGTTTTTTATGACATTACTTATAGGGATGTACGATAAATTAACGTTACAATAAAATAAAATAAAATAAAGTTAAATCTTACCTTTAATCAGACTTTGCCCGGTTCACTGGTCGCGCAAATCGGATCGTTAAGTCCTCATTGTTGTTTCATTGTAACTCAGTGGTTAGTCCTCAATTAATATCGCCAATTTACACACTGCCATGTTTTGATTTGCTCACACCCGTAAACTTTACTTGCTGACACCGAAAGCAGAAAGACACGCGTTATAGCGCATGCGCAAGTTGCCAGTCACCCGATGAGGTGCTTACGAAGTGCATGGCACCTTATTTAGCTCCCATCATCCAGTAACAGATCTGTCGTCACCCCAACCTCATATTCAAGCTCCTATGACACCCTAGGGTTCCAAATGGCACCGTCTTTTCACCTCCGGGTCCCAAATGGCACCGGTTTGTCACCTTTATTTTTAACAGTGTAGCCCATTTGTTTTTCAACGAAGTTTAGACGAAATTCGTACAGCATTTTTTAAATTTTTCGAGGTTTTTATTATGATTTTTAATGTTTTTTCGCAATTCTTGCTATTTTTTGATGAACCTGGGCAACGCCGGGCAGAACAGCTAGTACATGAATAAAAGTCATTCTGCAGAATTTCAACAAACAAATTATTGAACTTCGACTTGGATACAGCTATTAAAATAGACTCATTATAAATTAATTAATCTATCGGAAATTAATTTTACGAATTTCGTAAAAATATCGATTTAATCTAATTGAAGGACGTGGAATCCATTTATAGTGTCATATTTGGGTATTGCAATTGAAAAAACAAAGTTTGGACTCTTTTTTATATGTAGATGGTCCCCTAAGGAAATTTTATATACATCAGTTAAAAGTAGACTTTAATTCCTATCGATTGGTAGCAATAACTTTCTTCTGCAATAATTTGTTTCAGAATTAGTAAAGGGTGTTTTCTTTTATTTCCAAGACTATACTCTTCATATAAGACATAATGGTTTTTGTATACAGTTACATCCTAATGCTTATTTTAGAGGTTAAATTGTACATAACGCTGTTGTATAGTACGTAAAGGAAACACTGATCATGGAAAAAATAAAAAAAGACTATTCTGGATCAAAGGAAAAAAGACCATATTGCAATTGAAAAAAAATACCTCACTCATCTGCATATTGCATTGAGATTTTAGTAGGGGCAGAGCGAAATCTATTTTAAAAATAAGAACAAAAAGATATCACGCCAAGCATAGAATGAAATACTTTCAAATACATGCAGATAACTTTAACTATAGTTCACAGTTAAATAATGTAAAATGAGGTATGTAAGTAAAATGTTTAGATCAGTCGACAGAATAATGAATTTTTTTATTAACACTTTTAAATGTTTTGTCAATGTCTGAGTAGAATATACATCAATTCTGTCTTCGGTTCAGGAAACCTCTAACTAGGAAACTGCAAGAAGTGTAAGTCACCGATTTTGACGAAAGTGGTATCGTTGGAAATATCTCATCGAGAGCAGCAAAAAACTCAATGAAACTACCTGTCGCAAATGAGTTGTGATCGAGATATCCGACAATTTATGTCACGTAACTAATGCATACTTAATAGGGGACAGCAAAAAAGTTTAGTCTCGATTTTAACTAAAGTGGTATCGTTGAAAAGATGTAATCGTGAGGATTAAAAATTTAATGAAATCACCCGTCGGAAATGAGACATTTTCGAGATATCCGACAATTTGTGTCACATTGCTAATGCACACTGCTGGAAAACTGCATTAAGTGACATAAATTGTCGGATATCTCGAAAACGGCTCATTTCAGATGGTTAGTCACATTGAGTTTTTTTACTTCTCATAATGATATCTTTGCAACGACACCATTTTCATCAAAATCGAGAAAACAATTTTTTTGCGGTCCTCCATTAATTGTGCACTAGAACAGTAGGCACTAGCTACGTGACATAAATTTTCGGATATCTCGAAAACTTGAATCTTTTTAACGATACCACTTTCGCTAATATCTAGATTAAAATTTTTTGCACCCCCCCCTATTAAATATGCATTAGTTAAGTGACATAAATTGTCGGATATCTTTATAACGGCTAATTTGCGACGGGTAGTTACATTAAGTTTTTTACTGCTCTCGATGAGATCTTTCCAACGATACCACTTTCGTCAAAATCGGTGACTTACACTTCTTGAAGTTCCCTAGTAAGTACCAATACAAACTTCTTAGTTAATAAATCTGATAACTCAACAAAGTTGGTCACGGCATGCCTGACTATATGCAAGCTTGGTCGATGCTATGTCCATTTTTTATGCGAAGAGGATTGGTGAAATCTACTCCAGGGCGGATAATACTAGTGTTTTGGCGATTCAAACTTGTTGGAGTAAAACCCTCATATGTTTTGGTTACTTCGTTACATATTTTGTACAAATGAAGCACTTGTTGACATTTTTTTTAGATGTTTGCCTCAACTTAAAAATCTAAACTTTTTCTCGTAATTTACAAAATGCATCATCAATCTCACTATGAAGAATTGTGTTGTGTTTACGAAATATTAAGATTTCTGTAAATCAAGAGTTCTTTGGGAGTAGGGTTGGGTGATTTTTTTTCATATGTATGACTACTCCCGTCCAATCATTTCTTTATTCGTAATAAAGCACTTTCATGAAAAAACGGTGTCAAAAATAGTAATCTAAGCTTTTTTGAAAACTCACTTGCCGATTTAAACAAATCAATTTCAGTTTAAAAACTATTTCTGAAATGATTGCATAATGGAAAATATTTCTTTTTTTTAAATTTCACTGGCACATAATGCAGCATTGTTTGTTTTTAGGTAATTATCTAACTTTCCTTGTAAAGCATTTAACCAATTTGTTCGTAGTAATTTTATAATTTACCTAAATTTTTCTAAAATTTTTCCAAGGTCATTGTTTTCAATAATGCATTCTTTAACTAGAATATTTTTGCGATATTCTATACTGTCATTATTATTTGATAGATTTTCGATTGCACAGACCAGTTTGTGGAACATGCTGAAAAAGGCGGCTCTAGCCATCTTCATGAATGTTCATTTAAAGACCTCAGTATCAGCCCTCTCGTCAACACATGTGCTGTGTTTTCTTTACTTGAACAATAGTTTCAATTTTTGGGATGCGATATATTTACGAGTTATATCACCCAGTAGTAGTAGGAAAAGGACAGTACGGGGACAGCCGGAGGGGCAGAGGGGCCGTCCCTCCGCATCCCTCCGCGTCCCGCCGCCCCCGCCGCAGCAAACCGTCCCTCCTGCGGTACCTCCTGCCCCCTCCACAAACGCCCCCTAGTGGAAAAAAGGAACATTCTATTATAACAGGATAGGTGAACAACCTTCCCTAATTAAAAATATTATCAATCACATCTCAACTCGGAATCATACTATATGATGAAGATTAAATTTATATTTGAATTTTGAACAACCATAATTTTAATGAGTATTATTAATTAAGCGAAACAATTAAAATTTCAGTTTTCAACCATTTTATTTAGATTTCTTCAACTACAAGATGCGATTATCAATTTAACACAAGAAAGTTAAACATATTTGAATTTTGCTTGATAGACCATCTTAATGAGTAGTATTAATTAAATAAAAACAATAGAAAATATCAAGTTTTATAGAAAAAGACTGATTTCTTATGATTTTTATCAACTATATGATCAATGTAACGACTTAAATGTTGAAAGTTAAACGTACATCCTAGTTTTTCAACTGCTATAACCCTTATGAGTATCGTTAATTAAGTAAAAAACAATGGAAAATACCAAGTTTTATAGAAAAAGACTGATTTCTTACGATTTTTATCAACTTAAGAGAGAAAACTTAATCGTACATTTCAGTTTTTCAACAGCTGTATCCTTAATGAGTATTGATAATTAAGAAAAAAACAATGGAAAATATCAAGTTTTATAGAAAAAGACTGATTTCTTACGATTTTTATCAACTGCAACATCAGTGTATCGACTTACAAGTTGAAAGTTAAACATGCATTCTAGTTTTTCAACAGCTATAATCTTAATGAGTATCGTTAATTAAGTAAAAAACAATGGAAAATATCAAGTTTTATAGAAAAAGACTTATTTCTTACGATTTTTTTGAACTCAAACTTCAGAATATCAATTTGATAGAAAGAAATTTAAGCAAGCATTCCAGTTTTGGACAACCATTTCCTTCATGAACATTATTTATTAAGCAAAACAACGGAAAATATTAAATTTTTAACTGATATCTTCATATTTTTTTTAATATAAAATCAGGATACACAACTTAAAAAAGAAATTTAAACATATTTTTTAGTTTTTGAACAGTCGTTACCTCAAAGAATTTCGATAATTGAACAATTAACAAAGGAAACTAATGATTTTTAACGAAAAAAGACGAATTAAACGAATTTGGTTAACTTTTACTCTAAATGGAAATTTCATCATACTTTTATATACTAACTAAGTAGAATTTTAATGTATAAACGAACACATTTCAGTAAATATTCAACGCACACACAAATATGAAAACAACACCTGCTTCTTGTGACGTCATATTGAAACCAAAACTTATTCCTTGGAAGTCCTTCACCATGCCTTTTCACCCCCATCTCCCCCAATTTTTTACCACAGGTAGGGAAATGGACAAAGCAGTGACCTCTCTATCTTGTATATTTAGAAGTCTGGGAGAAAAAAAGAGACATTTTATGCACTCCAATTTCATAACAATTACCGCAATATCCCAAAATTTGAATTTTGGAAGACATAATCAGTATAATTAATTAAACAAAATAATAAAAATATTATTTTTTAAGGGGAAAAGGTGAATTTAAGCGAATTTGATTAGTTTTACAATAGTCTTTTGAACTGCAACTTGGAAATATAGATTTCTAACAGAAGAATTAAACGCATATTTTAATTTTAACAACAAAAACTTAACAAGTATCATTAATTTAAGAAAAATAAATATCAATTTTAAAGAAAAGACGAATTTGAATAATTTTACACTAGTATTTTCAAAAGCAATCTAGAAATATCAATACTTATTCACATATTTCACTTATTCACTGTATTCAATACTATATTTAATAAATTTGGATACACTTTAAGAATTTTCTAATGTATAATTAAATATTAGCTGTATATTTAATGTTACCCATGTTTTCAACATTAGTTCATAATCGTGAATTTTGTATTTTAAATGCCATGTATTCAGGTTCAGATTATTTTCACTTGAAATCATACAGAATTTTTTAACAGATTCAGATTATTTCCACTTGAAATCATACAGAATTTTTTAACAGAGTTTGTTTTTGAAATCATTGAAGCAACTGTATTTAATATTTTTAACACCAATTTTCTAAGATTGTCTAACATTTTCCGATTATACATCCCCCATAAGTACATTTCTAAATGCTACAATCACTTTACATATCGAAAAGATATCATTGAAGCAACTGTATTTAATATTTTTAACACCAATTTTCTAAGATTTTTTAACATTTCCCGGTTATACATTCCTCAAAAGTATATATTCTAAACAATAGAAAATATTAATTTTAAGAATAAAAAGACGAATTTAAACAAATTTTATTAGTTTTACAATATTTTTTCTCATCTCCAACACGGATATACCAATTTTAACAGAATTAAACGCATATTTTAGTTTTTAAGAACAAAAATGTAATACGTATCATTAATTAAACAAAAAATAAATATCAATTTTCAAGAAAAGACAATTTTTTACACATATTTTTAACTTTGAAATACATTTATTTACATATATTGTTACAATATATTACTAATCTTAAACTTTTTAAAAAGTTTAAATGTTTTTACAAAGGTTTCATATTTATATTTTTTCACGTCTTGACTGCATTCGAAATCTTACAACAAAAGTATACTTTTATTATTTTTATTATTATTATTATTCTAGAAAACCTAAAAAGTCATTTCTTGCTGCTTTAAACACTTGACATATTAAAACTACTCTGAGATATTCTGCCCATATAATTAATCAAATTAGGACATGATTCATCTTACACTTCAAAATTTCTGAATTTTTACAATACTTATTTTCATCAAACTTTATTCTTGATCCTATATATTTTAGGAGTACAGAATTTTAACATCTGTTTTTATCTACTTATCAGAAAATTATTAAAACACCCAACAACATTTTCCAAATATGAATATTATCTTTACAGTTTAATAATACAAAACATACAGGAATACAAAGTTTAATTTTTACAAACATTTCATATTTCAAACCAAACTTTTCGAAATTTTCACATCATAAGAGCAAACATTAGACGAACTTTGAAAAAAGCTTCAAAAATTTCGTTGGTTTTAATGCAGTATGCAATGGCGAAACCATTGCATTTGCTATTAAAAACAACAAAATTTTTGAGGCTTTTTTCATAACTTTTTTGAAATTTTTGCAACATTTTTTTGAAATTTTTTTACACTTTTTTTAACAAAAATTTTTCATTTTTTTAACGTTGTGATTTTCTTTTTTTTACTTTTGTAAAAACTTATTTTGAAAAAAAAATTTTTTGTAAAAAATGTTTTTGAAAAAAAAATTTTTTGAAAAAAATATTTTTGGAAGTTTTGGTTTTTGTAAAAAAAAAATTTTGTTGTAAATATTTTTTTTTCAAAAACTTTGTTATGAGTTTTTCACTTTGTGGTTTTTGTTTTTACATTTGTGTTTTTTCTTTTCACTTTTGCAATTTTTTCATATTGTAAATATTTTTTGTTAATATTTCTAGAAAACAATGAAATTATTTTGTAAACTTGCATATTTTTTCATACATCTGCTTATTTTTTGTATGTTCTTATGCATTTTTTAAGTTGTGAGAGTGTTATTTCACTTAAAATGTTATGTATTTCATTAATGTAATAGGTATTAGAAAAATAAACACAACGATATATGCATATAAAAGAATATTTAATGTGAGCATTCAAAGAATACACTGCAAAATAATATCTATACATTCATACTGGTTAGAAGAATCACAAAATTACTTTTCAGCAGTGTGTGTCTTCCAAATTTTAAGTTTGAGATATTGTGGTAAGTGTTGTGAAAATATGATGGATAAATAGCCTAAATATCTTCCTTTATTTCTAAATTCTACAAAAGTCTGACTAATTTTTGAATATTTTCGCTAAGTTTACATATATCTGACGATGCTTTATATGATGATGTGTGCATTTTTTATTCACGTCTCCTTGAAAACAGCATTTATGGTAATCTTTCCAAGTGTAAGGTTTTTCATCTGTATAGATTTTTGTATGTTCTGTTAAATTCCATTTACTTAAGAAGTGTTTGTAGCAAATAGAGCACATCTGTAGTAGAAATAAATGGACACAGTTAGGATTCTCTTCAATAATATAGGTAAGAAGCACTTGTTAAAGTGTAGGTAGTAAGACGAATTATTTTGTATTTACTCTAATTACGTTTCATATACGAATTCTAGTATTTCTCATATAAGTACTCACATATGTGTTATTCGTTAACGCTACATGTGCTAGGGATGAATCATTCGGATCATTAATTTCTGAAGTTTGCTGCTGTTTTGGTTCATCTTGTTGAAACATCTGTATAATGAAAGAAATATATATTTAGTAAAGGTTTAATGTATAAATAATCGCTTATTTATTTATTTTTATTAAATACATGTATATTGCAATCAATTTCGTGTACATTTAATATAAATTAAATTTTCTTCATTTATTCATATGATAGTAATTTCTCTGAGAGGTACATATCTGATAATTTTTAGAAAAGTGTGAAACACAAATTATTCTATGATAATAAGTATTGTGGTAAAATTTACATAGCTTGGTTTCGGAAATAGGTTATTTGAAATATGAAATGTTAAAGTTAAAGATTGTATTTGTACATGCTATGTATAATCAAAAACTATAAATATATTATTATTTTAAAAAAAACTCGATGGACGATGATTCAGATGCAAGATGAAATCATTAAGATCAAGTGCAAGATGAAACATATAATTTGATTAATAGTATGGAAGTGCTAACTCAAGATAAACCATGTATACTATATATCATTAAAACTATAAAGATAGTATTTATATTTTAAGCAACTTGATGCACGATAATTCAGAAGTGCGAGATGAAACATCTGGTGAATTGATTAAAAATATGAGGAGATTAGTTTTAATACATTAGATGATTATAGCAGTAAGAAATTTCGTGTAGGAGCAATGCGTACATGATGAAAATCGAATGGAATCAATTGACTTCAACTCCTGATCCAAGTTAGTATTTATCTCACGTGTGTAATGTGGAAATATAAAAGGTGAAGAATCAAGTTTGATGTAAATAAATATTGTGGTATTGGTTTAAAAACTAAAAAAGTATTGAATTTTACTGAATTAGAAAGCATAAAATTTGATTAAATAATGTTTTATGTAAAATATTAAGTTTAAATGTGATAAAATTATGAAAATCAGTTTGTAAACTCTCATTTTTATAAGTACTACTATGAAAATATTCTTTTAATATAGAATTTCTGCTTATTGATGAGACTAAAAAATTATATTTTTGTTAATTTTGAATATTTATTGAGTGTATGTAATAGTAGGACTAAAATCTTACAAATTCGGTGATAAAGTTTTCAAGAAATTGCGGTTTGTAATCCAGAAAAAGGTATGATTTTAATAAATTTGTAAATATATTCATTAACTTTTTTAGTTATTTCTCTAACTTGTCATTCATTTGTTAATTTTTGTAACTTTTGCAGAAAAAACATTTGAATTTTCGGTAATCTGTACTATTTTTTTGTTCAACAGTTGATTTTATAGATAATTAGTATTCTCATTTCGACAGTAATTTCACGTATGAGGTTATTAAATATTAAATATCTATTAATTTTCTTTACTGTTTCATATGATAGTAATATTTCTGAGGAACAGGTGTGATAACTACTAGACTTTGATTGACTTATTTTCTGATAAACGTTTGAAAAGAGTTGTAAGTGTGTAATGATGAAATATCTATATACTATCGAGAGTCGATATTGATGTAGATAAGTATTTAATAAGAATAATAATAGATAAGTAATAGTCAATTCTTTGTTGAATTTCAAGAAATTGTGTGAGAACATGGTTTTTTACATTAAGTTTATGTAATTTCAGTTACAGTTTTTCGACAATCAACCTAAAAATGGATAATTATCATAATTAAAAGTTATGATGAAAAGATCTAAGCAATAAAAAAAGTTAAAAAGTTAAAAAGTTCGTCTAATGTTTGCTCTTATGATGTGAAAATTTCGAAAAGTTTGGTTTGAAATATGAAATGTTTGTAAAAATTAAACTTTGCATTCGTGTATGTTTTGTATTATTAAACTGTAAAGATAATATTCATATTTGGAAAATGTTGTTGGGTGTTTTAATAATTTTCTGATAAGTAGATAAAAACAGATGTTAAAATTCTGTACTCCTAAAATATATAGGATCAAGAATAAAGTTTGATGAAAAAAGTATTGTAAAAATTCAGAAATTTTGAAGTGTAAGATGAATCATGTCCTAATTTGATTAATTATATGGGCAGAATATCTCAGAGTAGTTTTAATATGTCAAGTGTTTAAAGCAGCAAGAAATGACTTTTTAGGTTTTCTAGAATAATAATAATAATAAAAATAATAAAAGTATACTTTTGTTGTAAGATTTCGAATGCAGTCAAGACGTGAAAAAATATAAATATGAAACCTTTGTAAAAACATTTAAACTTTTTAAAAAGTTTAAGATTAGTAATATATTGTAACAATATATGTAAATAAATGTATTTCAAAGTTAAAAATTTGTGTAAAAAATTGTCTTTTCTTGAAAATTGATATTTATTTTTTGTTTAATTAATGATACGTATTACATTTTTGTTCTTAAAAACTAAAATATGCGTTTAATTCTGTTAAAATTGGTATATCCGTGTTGGAGATGAGAAAAAATATTGTAAAACTAATAAAATTTGTTTAAATTCGTCTTTTTATTCTTAAAATTAATATTTTCTATTGTTTAGAATATATACTTTTGAGGAATGCATAACCGGAAAATGTTAAAAAATCTTAGAAAATTGGTGTTAAAAATATTAAATACAGTTGCTTCAATGATATCTTTTCGATATGTAAAGTGATTGTAGCATTTAGAAATGTACTTATGGGGGATGTATAATCGGAAAATGTTAGACAATCTTAGAAAATTGGTGTTAAAAATATTAAATACAGTTGCTTCAATGATTTCAAAAACAAACTCTGTTAAAAAATTCTGTATGATTTCAAGTGGAAATAATCTGAATCTGTTAAAAAATTCTGTATGATTTCAAGTGAAAATAATCTGAACCTGAATACATGGTATTTAAAATACAAAATTCAGGATTATGAACTAATGTTGAAAACATGGGTAACATTAAATATACAGCTAATATTTAATTATACATTAGAAAATTCTTAAAGTGTATCCAAATTTATTAAATATAGTATTGAATACAGTGAATAAGTGAAATATGTGAATAAGTATTGATATTTCTAGGTTGCTTTTGAAAATACTAGTGTAAAATTATTCAAATTGGTCTTTTCTTTAAAATTGATATTTATTTTTCTTAAATTAATGATGCTTGTTAAGTTTTTGTTGTTAAAATTAAAATATACGTTTAATTCTTCTGTTAGAAATCTATATTTCCAAGTTGCAGTTCAAAAGACTATTGTAAAACTAATCAAATTCGCTTAAATTCACCTTTTCCACTTAAAAAATAATATTTTTATTATTTTGTTTAATTAATTATACTGATTATGTCTTCCAAAATTCAAATTTTGGGATATTGCGGTAATTGTTATGAAATTGGAGTGCATAAAATGTCTCTTTTTTTCTCCCAGACTTCTAAATATACAAGATAGAGAGGTCATTGCTTTGTCCATTTCCCTACCTGTGGTAAAAAATTGGGGGATATGGGGGTGAAAAGGCATGGTGAGGGACTTCCAAGGAATAAGTTTTGGTTTCAATATAACGTCACAAGAAGCAGGTGTTGTTTTCATATTTGTGTGTGCGTTGAATATTTACTGAAATGTGTTCGTTTATACATTAAAATTCTACTTAGTTAGTATATAAAAGTATGATGAAATTTCCATTTAGAGTAAAAGTTAACCAAATTCGTTTAATTCGTCTTTTTTCGTTAAAAATCATTAGTTTCCTTTGTTAATTGTTCAATTATCGAAATTCTTTGAGGTAACGACTGTTCAAAAACTAAAAAATATGTTTAAATTTCTATTTTAAGTTGTGTATCCTGATTTTATATTTAAAAAAAAATATGAAGATATCAGTTAAAAATTTAATATTTTCCGTTGTTTTGCTTAATAAATAATGTTCATGAAGGAAATGGTTGTCCAAAACTGGAATGCTTGCTTAAATTTCTTTCTATCAAATTGATATTCTGAAGTTTGAGTTGAAAAAATCGTAAGAAATAAGTCTTTTTCTATAAAACTTGATATTTTCCATTGTTTTTTACTTAATTAACGATACTCATTAAGATTATAGCTGTTGAAAAACTAGAATGCATGTTTAACTTTCAACTTGTAAGTCGATACACTGATGTTGCAGTTGATAAAAATCGTAAGAAATCAGTCTTTTTCTATAAAACTTGATATTTTCCATTGTTTTTTTCTTAATTATCAATACTCATTAAGGATACAGCTGTTGAAAAACTGAAATGTACGATTAAGTTTTCTCTCTTAAGTTGATAAAAATCGTAAGAAATCAGTCTTTTTCTATAAAACTTGATATTTTCCATTGTTTTTTACTTAATTAACGATACTCATAAGGGTTATAGCAGTTGAAAAACTAGGATGTACGTTTAACTTTCAACTTTTAAGTCGTTACATTGATCATATAGTTGATAAAAATCATAAGAAATCAGTCTTTTTCTATAAAACTTGATATTTTCTATTGTTTTTATTTAATTAATACTACTCATTAAGATGGTCTATCAAGCAAAATTCAAATATGTTTAACTTTCTTGTGTTAAATTGATAATCGCATCTTGTAGTTGAAGAAATCTAAATAAAATGGTTGAAAACTGAAATTTTAATTGTTTCGCTTAATTAATAATACTCATTAAAATTATGGTTGTTTAAAATTCAAATATAAATTTAATCTTCATCATATAGTATGATTCCGAGTTGAGATGTGATTGATAATATTTTTAATTAGGGAAGGTTGTTCACCTATCCTGTTATAATAGAATGTTCCTTTTTTCCACTAGGGGGCGTTTGTGGAGGGGGATGCATGGAGGGGGCAGGAGGTACCGCAGGAGGGACGGTTTGCTGCGGCGGGGGCGGCGGGACGCGGAGGGATGCGGAGGGACGGCCCCTCTGCCCCTCCGGCTGTCCCCGTACTGTCCTTTTCCTACTACTGCCAGTTACAAATGAATTGTTTCGACTCTTTTGCTGAACTCTTGAAGTAACTCAAAACAATTTTCAATAAGTCCAAAGAATGGTATTGCTGAAAAAGTCATCGAATATTTTATTCTTCTATTTATAGATTCCCTCAGTTATCATTTTTTCCATTAACTCCAGACGAGTTAGTATTAGACTTCTAAAAGGAACAACATGTAATTTTGCCATTATTAGAAAATTTTTCACTTTTGAGTCTTTGTTAATGTAGCTAATGCATACTACAGCTCCATAGGCTATGCCAGTAGTATTGCAAAAAATGTATACAATTATTTCTATTATATCTGTACTGCCGAGAAAGTACTTTTCGTCTACTAATATATTTTAAAATTCTTTACGGCCAACCAGTTTTTAAATTTAACATCGAGAAACTCTTCGTTCATCCTACAAATTTTAGAAATATTTTGTGCGTTAACATTTTAATTGTGATTGTATAGGTGGCTTCATATTTAGCGGGGTTGCGGATTTTTCCTGAAGCACATAGGACTCCATTTTTGGTAAACAAACTGGCGATATTTGTAATATTTTTTAATTCCAATAAATCAGTTTTAATAATATATTTATTGGTGTCGCATTCCAGTTCCAATAATGCAGCCCACGAAGATTGGCTATGTGACAAACCGTTTTGTTGTCATAATTATTTTAAATCTTTTGAATTCGAATAAAATTCACGCAACTTCATGCTAGCATCTTTAAGTATAGTTCTAGCACTGAATGAAAGTTTATAAGAATTTTCAGTTGTTTCTGCACCATAATTAAGATTCTGATCGTACATGAATTTATTTAATACTAGCTTTCCGCCCGCGGCTTCGCCCGCGTGGAATTCGGTTATATTGCGGTATAAAGCACAACTATAAGAAAACTTCTCATTTCCACGAAAAAATGTAAGAAGCGCGATGTAACGCTGGATACGATTAGTTGTTAAACCAAAACTGAATGGTACACTATATTATATTCTTTCCCTTGTGGAGCAAAAACATGCAGATTTTGGGCACTGGAAACCCGGGAACACGCTTCATAGAGCTGACCATGCTGACGTTGAGCCTGTTGCGATAAACGGACTTGAGTACGAATATCATTCTCAGAAGCCCTCAAAGAAGCTTGGCGAGCGGTTTGCTCCTCAAGTCTTTGCTGGCGCTGAGATGGTAGCTCAGCAGCTCTCGAAGCAGTCTGACGCTCTGCTTGTTCGCGCTTTCTTAATTCAGCATGGAGAGACGATTCTTGAGATCGGGCAATTTTCATTGCCCGAGCTTTAGATGAGGTGCTCGACAAATTAGATTTACGTTTGCGAGGCATTGTGAAAACATGAGTAAACTATAAACCTAAACTAAACTGAAATCCCAAACTAAACTATAACAATCTAAACGACGAACAAAGCGACATAATTACCTATCGAAAAAACAATAACTACTTTAGATATCTACCTAGAAAAAAAGCACTAAACTAATCTAACCTAACTATTATACAGCTACTGAACATCGTTACCACGTTTAAAAAACACCCAGCGCCATCTATCGCATCCCTCAAGAACTAAATAACGTAACTAATACTTATATCAATTAGTAATTCGTTGACTTATAGTTATTTCAGGATAAGTAGATGTAAAAAAAACATTTTAGACGATAAAACAAATAGTACGTCATCCCTCGGGAATTCCTCATTTTCGAGGATTCATTATCGTATCATTTATCTTCTAAATTTATATGTTCATATTCGTTTGCAATATATAAGTAGATGTAAAAAAACAGTTTAGACGATAAAACTAATTGTACGTCATCCCTCGGGAATTCCTCATTTTCGGGCATTCATTATCGTATCATTTAGCTTCTAAATTTACATGTTTATATTCGTTTGCAATATTTTATCTTGTTTTAAACGACACACAGCGCCATCTACGATCCATCCATCAAGCAAACTATATTTTTGTTTTCCCTCGGGAATATCAATTTTTTCCGGGATAAAAAGTACCCTATTATTTAATCCGGACTTCTAACTTTACGTCTGCAAAATTTCAAAGCAATCAGTTCAGTAGTTACGGCGTGAAAGCGGAACAAACAAACAAACAAACTCACTTTCCGATTTATAATATTAGTAAGGATATCAAAACCCTAAAGGACAGAACTCAATGTACTTTTTAACTTTTAAAATGCCCATTAAAACGAAAGCTCTACACCGAATTCCTAAAGGTAAGCTGTCATAATCATTATATTGAAAGATTCAAATTTATCATTATTAAACCAAACAAGTGTTAACTGTTATCTATCTTCTTTTCCATTTATATCTTTAAAAATGCCTTTTCAATGTCAAGGGAAATAGCAACTTCATAGGTTCAAAATTCGAGCATTATAGCTAATAAATTAGGATTTAAATTTGAACCTGGCACCTGAAAAATATTTAAATATTTGTGTGATTCCCATTTGATAATACATCAAAAACTATCCTCATGTCTCTTTATACGGCCTTAAAACAGCTTTAACCCCTTCTCGCCTGCAGCCTTTTACAGAAATTTTAATGCTTCGTCACAGGTTTTAAAAACAGAAATTTGTGGCTTATTAAATCGAGAAAACGCTCCGGCTAAATAAGACAAATTTTACAGTAAAATTTTACTGGTGGGGAAAAACAAGGATTCTTAAGCCTTTTTGAAGCACGTATGTGTGTCACTCGACCCCAAAGGGTTAATGAGGCGTATATTATCCAGACAATGATTTACACATGCAAAAGTAACGAAACAATATTAATTTTAATTTCAATGCCACGTTAATCCATCTTATTGTAAATCCATCGATTTGAGCTAAGAAATAATAATTTTTTCTAAAAAATTCAAACAGAATGTACCCCTGAACATTTAAAAAAAATTCCTTGCGGAGTCCACATATGAAAATATTTTTACTAAAAATTTGAATCTGCAAATAAATTAAAAAATTGCATACTTATGTATCTTTTTCTTAAAAATTTGCACATGTATTTGTTCTGCAACACTAATATTTGACTCAAAACTAAATGATATTTTAGCTCTGTGTTTAAATACATTTTAGTTTACTTATTTAAAATTAATATATCAATGAACTGTTAGTCTTATTTAAAAGTTATAATCTTACATTTAAACCTCTTTTTTAAAAAAAGAACCTTATGTTGAATCAATAATTTTCCAGTTGCTGCATTGACTTTTAAAGACCATTAAAAAAGATTGTTAAAAAGGCCAATTTATTTTATATGACTTTTCGCAAAACGCAAATTAATATGTGCATTAAGGAATTTCTTTCTCCTTTTACCTTTATAATATAAATATGTTCGATTTAGAGACACTTTAATTATCGGAATTACTATATTTTCTTTTGTATTTTCTACTCTGCTTGACGTAACTAATAGGCGCTTCCGAAGTTAATAACATACTTTGCTTCTCACCAGTCAGTTTAGTTATTTAATAATAAGATTTCTACAACGTGTAATTTAATTTGTGAAAGCAAATTTTTTCCGCTTTGTATATCTTTTTTTTTTCTTTACAACTGAAGCTTAACTTTAAAATAGGTCAAGGTCAGGAAATAAAAAAAAGTGATATTTGCTCCTAAAACTGTTATATTTCATTGTTTCATCAAAACAATCATTCCTTTTTTAAAGTGATTGTTTGTGACCTTTATTAATAAAATGAAGCGCTTGTATGCCTGTATTTTGGAAATGGGGAGGGAACTATAGCGGAATGTATCGGATGCAGAAGTCTATAAACTTAGTTCTTAATGTATGAAAGCGTAACAATGTGTCTGGGCCTCGGATTTACGATTTTTTATTAGATTTCTTTCTTACACTAAATGAGAGTTTTATGTCTTATTTTTCAATTTTCTAAACTTGCTGACAATTTTTAGGTATCCGTATAAACAATCCGATTTCAATCATTTATTCGGATATAAAAAAAAATGTAAAGATTTTGTCTCGTTTGAATTCATGCAGTTATTTTCTTATTTTTCGCATTCTTTAGAATCACATTGTCGTTTAAAATGAGAACATTGTATTTTATTAAACGTTTTCGATATCAAATGATGTCAGCTTGATTTAAATTCTATATTCAGGGTTTTATGTTACAGGGTGTGGCAAGTATTTGAAAACAATTCCACGCTTGCTTTAAAAAACAAATATACACTGGAGATATAGATATTTTTCTGACGTTCTATACAGGTGATCAAATACATACTGGATGATATTATTTATTGAAAACACTGCTGGCTACAATAACCGTAATGATCAAACGAGTGGTGGGGATATTTTTCACTGCCTACACAACGGCTCTCTTTCTAGCCATGACATTGTTGTGCGGAAAACTATATGAAACCCTCTCAATTATGCTGCATGCACAATTCGCCATTCGATTAACATTTCGGTAGCTGGGGAGAGGTTGCAACAAGTTGAGGATGACATCGTCATAAATGTTTTGGCCATCCATATTTGGTTTGTATGGGCTGTATGGGATAATGTAGAGTTTTGTTAAAATTCGTAAGACCTTGCACGTGTTACAGAAGTAATTTAATGATTAATGACTTTGGTATAAGGCCCGCCACACACCTGTGAAACATTGAGCGAAAAAACATGAGACATGCGACAATTTCACCCTGATAACAAAGAAAAAACCGGTTTGACTGCGTCATGTTGCACGATTTTTTACGCATGTCTCCCTAGTGTGTGGCGAGCCTAAGTCGCTTTTCATGATCCCCGAGAATAATTAATCAAGCTTACATTTCTGACAAAACCTCTTCGGGGATTTTAAATTATCACTGATCTTTTTTAGGATCACTTTCTTGACTTGGGCACAATTTTTCTCATTGGAAAGAAACAAATTCATAGTTGGCTCCTTTGGATGTTTAGTTTTTTAATAAAGCATTTATATCTGGTCTGGCAGTTATTCTTGGTTCTATCAGAAAAGAATTATAATCTTCTATTCGTGTATGACCCCCTAACGAGGTCGTACATGCATCATTCATCTGATTGCGGCCTTATTAACTCTGCATTTCTCTAGCGAGTGCCCTTTTCGACTTTGTAAGATTTTCATCGACTTCACAGACGAATTCCTGTATCTTGGTGATTTCACATTGCTGACACCTTTTAAACGTTTTAATTCTCATAGCCTACCATTTTATTAAGTTAAAAGGGTGGTTATAATTACCCTATTAAAAACTCACCATCACAAAAGTTTGGGGTAATTAAGACCACTAGTGGAAAAATTACTACCACTATATTTCTTCTTTATACTTGCCTGCATATATTTGTTTGGGGGTAATTAACACAATTTAGAACACCAAACTGACAAATCCGTTAATGAAAAATCTTAGTAAATTTTATTCAAATTGCTGTTTAGATCTCAAAAATGCTCCAGACAAGTTATAAAGAATATTTAAAATGAAAAATACATTATGAAGTTAATATCTAAGCGCGAAACAAAATATTACCATACACCATTTTCTCCATTATTACGGTGGTCACAACTACCCCTTGGTCATAATGACCCCCACCTGACCCTAGTAAGAAACAAGAACAAAGAAAAGAAAAAAAATGTAAAATATATGGCAGTATTAAAATAAAAAATATGCTCATTTAATCAACAATTAAATTTTTACTTTAATTTTTTTAACTAAATAATGCTTTAAAAAGTTAACAGACATCTTAATAATCCAAATTAATTCATTCTGTTACGTATTTTCTTTTCCTTTAACATAACTAATGTATGCTTCCGAAGTTAATAACACTCTTTTTCTTCTCCCCAATCATTTTTTCTATTTAATAATCAGATAACTACGACGTATAATTTAATTTGTGAAAATAGATTTTTCTCGTCTCTCACATACGCTTTTTTTTCTAACTATAGAAAAGCATTGTCTTAAAATCGGTCATGGTCAGGAACAAAAAATAAAAAGGAAAAGGTTGACACTTGCTCTCAAAAGCGTCTCATTATCTTGTTTAATCTTGCGAAGAAGCGGGTGAGTTCTGAAATAGGAAAGTCTTAGCATAATGTCTTCACGAAATTGTTGTCTCCAAGGAAAGCAAAGTTGTAAAACAATAGACACGCAACTTTCCATTAGTGTTTTGGCAGTGTTATAACAAAGATCACGCTAAAAATGTTTTTTAAATAGAAGTCCATTTCGTAACTTTAAGAGATATTTCGCTAAATTAGTTTGAGTATTGTATATTTGCATCTGCTTATGATATTATTTAACCCTTTCAGGGCTGGTGACTCTTACACAGATTTCATTCTTTTGACACCACTTTAAAAAAATAAAAAAATCCCTTAACTTTCAAAATTATGTAAATATTCCAATTAAATAAGAAAATTTTTTTTTTGTAATACTGATAACAAAAATATAATGTGCATGTCCCTTTTGAAGGTGCATATGTACAGGGTGATTTAAAAAAAGTGGACAAATCTATATGACAAGTCAGGCATACGACAAGGATAAAAAATCCCATAGGAACATAGGGCCCCAAACCACTAATTGAGTCACAAACACAGGGTGTTTCATCCTAACTCAGTTTGGGTTGACGGTAATAAATTTCAGAAAATCGAAGTATATTATAAAAAAAAAACCCTTTAACAGACATTCTCACCTTTGTTTTAAATGTGATAACACCAAACAGAAGTGGTAGAAGTATGCATTATGCGCACCAGCAATATGCCCTGGGCACCTCACATTTTGGACTGTGATAATCAGTTTATACGGTATCATCGATTGCTTGAGCAATATGTTTTTCCAAATCTTTTCTTAACGTTATCACATTTCACACAAAATAAGGTACATATCGTTGCATTTTCATAACAATATTTTTATTTTCCTCGAAATTATTGCTTTCAAACCGGGTATCGCTAGAATGAAACACCCTGTATTTCTGACTCAATGAGTAGTTTGTGACCCTATGTTCCGATGTGATTTTTTATCCTTGTTGTATGCTTGATTTGTCATATCATTTTGTCCACGTTATTTTGAATCACCCTGTACATACACCCATGCTTCAGAATGGGTTAAAGTGCGTAATTCATTCATATACTATTTTTAAAAAAGGATGCATATCTACAAAACTTTTGTAAAACGACAGATGTTTTTATGCTTGCCATAATTTTATTTGTACACTGTAAGTCGATGGGAGCCATCATATATTGTTAAAAATCTTGTCCTAGTTTGAACCAAATTTCGGTGCTCAATATCTGCCACTGTAAGATGGGGAAATCTTGAACCAATATTTGGAGCTCCTGTTGAAGCATAGTTCCAATAGTTGGAACGAAGTTGAATTAGGAAGCTCCAAATGCTGGTTAGATATTTCACCATCTTATGGTGACAGCTACTGAGCCAAAATTTGGATCAAACTAGAGCAAACTTTGTAACAGTGTAATGCTTACCCATCATGAATGTGCATAATATAAAATATGGAAATAAAACATGTGTAAACTATTTATAAAATACATTGCAATTCCAAAACGAAATTTAAACGTATATTTATATATTTTTAATACGTAGTAGTGCTCTATTACAGAATCGTGGATACTACGTGATTATCCCGTGGACCAATTTCGACAATTTATATAAATCGTGAAATACACACAAAATTTTGCAAATAAGCATAACTTGTATTTTAAATAACGAAAAAAACAAATAAATTAGTAAAAGATTAATAAAATATAAATAAATCGTTGAATAATAAATCACTTGCTGAGGCAACAAACATGTGTAACGTGTTAAATGGCAAGTAAATGTGGCATTTATGATAAACCTATATTGGCATTTAATCTTATAATTTGGCAATAGTTTTTTGGTAGACAGAAAAATCAAGTAGTACCAAACTGCGTAAAAGAAATATCCTTATAACTCCAAAAATGATATTCATATTAAATAACAGTTTACTGTGACGAATTAAGCGTCTCATTTCTAGTTAAAATATGTGTTTGAATTGAAATTTGAATGAAATATAGGGTCGTGAAAAATCGAAGAGTATGGAAAATGTGATTACAACTATCTTGGCAATTAATTATCCGATCGATCTCATTCTTTATGAAAAAATTATGTTTTGTATTGTCTTTTACATTTATTCCTTAAAATAAAAGAATAAATATTTTTTTATATGCATTTCATCAGAAAGAATATTTCGAGAGTCCGAAAAAAATAGTTCCAGATTGTTTGATAAAGTGCTATTTGAATTTTTGCTGGCAGGTGAACCAAAATGTACCAAATTATATCAAATGTAAAAAGTTTTCTAATTGCAAACGATAAACTGTGAGTGAAAGACATTATATTTTTTATTTCGGCAGCTTTTTCTAAGCTGTGTGACAAAATTCATCTTTGTTTTTTAGTTGTAATTCGAATTGTTTTTTTTTTTTTTTTTTTTTTTAGAATGTGTGTCAAAATAGTTATGTTTTATAATTGAGTTGTTTTAATAATTTATTTGTGTTTGAAAGGAACTGAGGTGTGTTTTTTAGAGAAAATAAACTGTTTAAAACGAGAGATGTGTATTTGATTTAGAGTTGAGTAAAAAAAATAATAATTTCGAACATTAGATAAACACAGATAATAGAGATTATTGATATTAAACAGGCTTCTTCCCATTACTACATACTAAATACACACCAAATTTTAAGTATCTATCTTAGTTTTTTCGGGAAATAGATTATTTAAGACATACACACGGACGCCAATTTTGTTTTT
Source organism: Maratus speculifer (assembly GCA_964019185.1). NCBI lineage: Eukaryota > Metazoa > Arthropoda > Arachnida > Araneae > Salticidae > Maratus > Maratus speculifer. The sequence continues at coordinate 212,248,514 of OZ025291.1, read as the reverse complement.
TCTAAAAATATGTTTTTCGGGATCTCATGTGTCTGAAACATATAAATCCTTCAAAAAAAAAAAAAAATTTCGATTTTAAAAACTATTTCATGATTTACCTTATACTACGTATGATAGGTAAATAAAAATGTGTATTTAACCCTCGAATGAATAAGTCGGGTCATATTGTGACTTCAACCCAAGTTCAATCCTAATGGGAATTTAAAAAAATATATCTTTTGTTCCAATAATATTGCATTTTCTATTTCTTTCTATGAATGCAACTGTTATACATATTGTTAAATTAATTTTTAAAAATAAGTATTGGAATTTTTTTGGTATAATAAATAAATATGTGTTTTAAAATTGTAACGTAACTGAATGACCTCACATGGATTTTCATAATTCAAATTTCCACCTGGTTATCCGAGGGTTAATTAATTATGCTACAGCATTTCATATTTTATTTCATATTGTTCACGAAGGTACTTCCAGAAAACACATTAAAGACGTTATCTTAATACCTACAAAATGTGGTTAGAATTAAAGAAAAATAGATAAAATTTAATTAAAAAAAATTATTTACTAGCAAGAAAAAATAATGATACAATATAACCAGAAACAAATGCCCCAATTTGAAAATTTAATAATTGTGAACATTTTTGTGAACAGTTGATCGTCGTTCCAGGGGCTACCTAGTTGAAAACAACTTTACGCCCAGTGTAAAAATGAAGTGTCTTACAAAATATGGAACCATTGGGAAAGAAGGTTAAGATATAGTAAGTACTACAAAAAATAATAAATTTAAATTTAAATAAGATTAAATAATTATAAAGTTATTTAAGATAGATAAAGTTAAGTAAAGTTAAACTGGATATGCAGAGGAAAAAAATAAAAATAATAAAAGAGAATAATTAAACTATTTTTAGAAAAGAGAAAATTTTTTGAATTAAGTTGAAAAAAAAGTATAACTGTAGTTCAAGAACTACTAGGAGTAGTAAAAGAATTTTAAAATCGCAAAAGCTCAAACCAAAAATGTCGGGACAGGACAAGGCTGTAGTCTAGAAAATTTAATAATTCATTAACTATAATAAATATTAATATAAAAAGATTGATATTTACATCTGGTAGGTTTTGAATTTTATGTACTATAAATATAAAAAGAGTCCAATTCTTCGTCAACAGATGACGCTGCATCGTCTGAAACTACAAAAAGGTTCTAATAAATTTTAAAAAATTAATTATGTTCTCGCGTTTCAGTCAATAAATATAAAAAATGATACAATATGAGATTTTTTAGGCATATTCGCATTCTAGTGTGGTATAGTCTTGGTAATGTTTCAATATGGTTAAAAAAAATCCCACTACTCCAAAAACACTGTCATTATCGCAAAAAGGTCTTTTAAGCGTGCAATAGCAATCAATTCCTACAACGCTTCATGTATTAATATTACAAATGCACAATCATTTTTCTACATATATTTCTAAAAATCTAATTGCTACAGAAATCTGCAGCTTTACAAAAAGGTGTACTAAAACTACAATAATCTTACTAAAATTTTACTTGTAACCCGGATTGCATTTATTTTACAAGTTCTAGGTTTCCCAGTTTCCTAAAAAAATTCTTACAGATTTTTTTATTTACAGTGCAAATGTGTATCTGCTGCATGAATTTTTGTTGTTGCCATTACATAAAGCCCTAGGAATTCCAATTTCCTGTAAAAATTTTAAGAACATTACAGAATTTCTTTTTTACAGTGTGTAGTGGCTGATAATAAAATTAACAATAAGCCCATCCATTATTTTGCTTTATTCCAACATTTAACCTTAATTTAACAACATTTATATGAAAAATATAAATCTACTTTTTACACAATTGATTCGATGCACAAATTTGTAAAGACATTAATGACATGTTGAGCCATGTCGCGAATTTGATTAATATTGTGTAAGCTAACTAGAGTAATTTATGTTATCCCTGGTAACGCCAGTCTGAAATTTATGAGCGTGCGTGTGTCGAAAGACTTCTCAGCACAAAAAGCTGGAATAAAAATGTTAAATTTTTATCTAAAATGATTATAGTTTTATTTGAAAGAAAATTTGATTATACGATACGTTTATTTTAGGATGACGATGATAATATTTTCGGGTAGAACTTATATCATCGAAATCGCACTGCCTGTGGTAATTGGCGCCCGAACTAAAAGGCACTTGTGATAAATAGTACTTTTTATTGAAGAACTATGGATGCATTGAAAATCAAAAGAACACCTCTTAGAACTGGTTTTATGGAGTCTTACAATGCTTTAATTGTAACTTTAAATGACGCAAGTTCTGATGCTAATTTAATAGAAAATTTAACAGATCAACTGGAAGACAAAAGCTCAAGATTGCGCCCTGTAGACGAAGAAATTTTGAATCTTATGTTGACAGACAAGGTTGTTGAAAAAATTTATTCCAACGAATTTGAAATATGTGAAGAAAAGTGAAGCAATTTATATTTAAGCCTACCGAAGAACAACTCTGTTAGCAGAATTATACAGATGTTGAAAGAACGCTATCCCGACCAGTTCACTTACCGGAAATAAGTTTACAGCCGTTTGATGGCGATGCAAGATTATGGAATTCGTTCAACAAAATTCGTAAATACAGTATTTTAGAGTTCCAAGTTTGCTTACCTTCTGCAGGCGATAACACCGAAATCCAAACCTGCACAAATTGTCAACAATTATCCGTTTTCTGCTGAAAATTAAAGTATCGAGTAAAATTACTAAAGTTAGACCAGTTTTTGACGCTTCGGCTCATGTTAAAGGTTCCCCTTCTCTAAATGATTGCCTAGATAAACTTGATTGAAATGATTCCTTCTATATTGCATCATTTTCAGAAATATCCTATTGGTGCAGTATGTAATATAGGGAAATCATTTCTACAAATTGGTATCAAAGAAGAGGATAGAGACTATCTGAGATTTCTATGGAAAATGATATATTTTATGGACATAAACGTGTAGTTTTTGGAATTAATTGTAGTACCTTTTTATTAGTGGCTAATTTGAAACATCACTTAGAAAGTGCGACTGATAATCTTGTTCCTACAGTAGAATGAATCTTTGTATGTAGATGTTTACAGTTTCAACATAGTTAAAGAATTAAATAAGTTTATATTTGAGTCCCAAATGTTGCTATTCTCAGCAAAATTTAATTTCAGGAGATGCCTGTCACATTGTCCCATTCAAATTATTTTTGAAAATTCAACAGCTTATAGGATACCAGTATTAGGTTTAAACTGAGATCTGAAAAACGATATCCTATCTTGCAAAGTCGGTTTTACTGAGGAAGAACAAATTGTTCCCACAAAACTAGCTCTACTTTCATTGGCTCAGAAAGTGTTTGATCCTCATGGATTTACTTCACCTGTGACTTAAACTTATTAAACTTAAACTGCTCTCTAAACTTATTCTACAAGAATGCTGGAAGTTGAAAATTAAGTGGGATGAATTACTCCCAACGAATTTATCTAAGCAATTTTTAAAATGGGTGCAAGGATTGAAGGCTGATTTCTGACATCAAATTGCAGCGATGGATGTATTTTGATAATTCTGAAAGTAATGATGTAGATCTTCACATATTTTGTGATGAAAGTAAACATGCGTAGGCTACTTGCATTTTTCTAAGAGTAAAGAGAATAGATAAAATTTTGGTAACTTTCATACTGTTATGCATAAGAGTAGCTCCCCTTAAGAACATAACGATATCCTGGTTAGAACTTTTAGCATGTTGCATTGGAGTCAGGTTCGGAAGTCGAGTAATATTTGATTTACGAATTCCAATTTAAAGATATTTTATTGGTGTGATTCAACCACAGCTTTAAGCTGGATAAAGCGAGACGAAAGATCGAGAACATTTGTTTGGAATCGCGTAGAAAAAATTAGATCCTTTACTCAAAAAGGCCAATGGCGACACCTAGCAGGAAAATTTAATCCGGCAGATCTCCCTTCTAAAGGTTGTTCAGTTGAACAATTCTTACAGCTAAGATGGTGGAAGGGACCGGACTGGTTGGCTCAATCTGAATATACTTGGCCTCAAAGTGTCGAAATTCCAGATGAAGAAATTATTAACGCTAAAAAACGGAAAAGTGTTATTTCAGCAATGAACAAGAACGCAGAATCTAATGATTGGTATTATCGACGGTTTTCATCTTTTAAGAAAATTATAAGATATGTCGCCTGGATCTTAAGATTCTTAAACAATTCAAGAAATCCAAATTTAAAAGAAGTTTGTGAACTTACGTGTTTGGAATTAGGAGAAGCCGAAAGAAAATTGATAATTTTGATACAGAGAGGCAGATTCAATGAGAAGATTAATGAGAAGATTAGTAGCTTAAGACCAATCTAGATGAAGACAGTATTATAAAAGTGAAAACACAAGTTGTTTATCGAGGAGATACTTTCAATTTTAAATACCCAGTTTTTTTTCTTTCTGACCATCTTGTAGTCCACTGCCTAATCTCCTGGAAACACCAAGAGCTTTACATGCAGAAATAGCTCTTTTGGTGACATCGTTACTAGAAAACTACTGGATCCTAAAAGCCAGAAAAACTATTCGAGCAGTAATACAGAAATTTGTACGATGCAGAAGATTTAATTTCACCTCAAACAATTAATAAACCAAGCTAGCTAACATTCATAAATACCATAGATAACTTTTCGATGAGGTACCAGTTAGCAATTCGTAGCGCAGATTACGAACTTCGGGTTTCTATCTCGAAACAGAATTAGATACGGGAAAAGAGTCAATAAAAAAGTTGTTGAGCAATTTTATAACTATCAATCAGTTTCAGTCAATTTGCAGAAATTATATTGTAAAAAATTTTTTAATTTTTGTTATCATGCAAGGAAATCCTTCAAACACTATATAACTGTATACTCATCTCATTTAAACTCCCAATGATATCGAATATGCAGTATCCGATTCAAGCTTTTTATTTTGAAGTTAGAATGTAAATCTTTATTTTTGTGAATTATTGCATTGACAAATGAATTAAGGAATCGACCTGTCCAGTTAATCTTTTTTAACTGTTTCTAAGAAGCATTAGCAAAAAAGCAGGAAGAAATCAATTATAGACAATCTTTTATAGAAATTTTCACTTTGTTTTCTTTTAATGACTTTTTTCAGCAACTGACAATATATTACAAAACTTTAACTTATAACTATCGATCAAAAGATGTTTTTAGACGCAATACTCGCCTTCAACTCTTTATTATATCTAAATACTTATTTTTCAATAATTATAACTTCACTTTATTTTATTTTCTGAAGATGTATTTGTTCTTAAGGTTCATTTGTTTTATTGTTTTCTTACATTTATGTTATTCGTACTTAAGAAAAAATATTTTAATTTGATCTATTTTGGGGTGTAACATCTTCAACGCACAATGAGAAACCCAAAAGTACCATATGCACAATATGAAAAAAACAGCATCAGAAGCAGATTTTATGTATGTATATGTATATTTTAATGAAACCGAATCTTGGAAACTTATGTGTGTATATGCATGGGCGATTTATGTAACTTTTTCTATTGAATTTCTGTAAACAAAAAATGCAAATTAAAACATAACTAATATTAACTAATATTATGCTTGAAATAACTAATATTATGCTTCTTAAGTAAATGCAGTCTCCGATTGTGCAACATTTTCAATTATGGCCGAATGCTTTGAATAATGAGAAGCATTAATTATTAAAAGAACTTTCTAAAGTATTTTACAAGAATAAAAGTTTCAGCTATTGCGAGAAAAACAAACTGCAACGCAAACAACTTTGTTAAATAAAACTAAAGTGGTCTAAATCCAAAGTTAACAAGCAAAGAAAGTTTCACTAACTCAAACTAAAACTTACTTTTAAAACGTTAAACAGAAGAAGTCATTAAATTGTTTCTCGGGGTTAAAATACAGAAAATAAAACACTGACTAAGGTGTTTGAAAAATATATTTTCTGAAATTATTATTTCCTGAAAAGTTGTTAAATCAGTTTTTAAACATACGGAAGATATTTCTAAATACTTCTATAAAAGTCAGCTAAATATCCAATGATATGATTCTTTTTTAACTTTGCCAGAATACATTCATTTAGAATTCGACAGACTATGTTATCTGCTTCACCAACAGTAATTATTTCGGATGAAATAATCAAATCCACATTGTTTTCCCTTTAAATTACAAGAATTTTCTTTTTTAATAAGTCACTCTACAATGTTTATTTGAACGACATTTCAACATCTCTTTGTAAGATAGAGATCTTCAAACTGAAAACCACCGTCCACCTACACCTAGAAAAAAGTTTTGTTGAATCAACAAAAATTTGTTTGGTCCAACAAATCTTTTCGTTTAAATATGGGTCAATGGAAATTTTGTTTGAATAAACAAAAAAAATATTGTTGATTTTTTTTTCAATTTTTTTGTCTACAATTTTCATCCGAAATGCATAATAACATAATAATAACGTCATTAGTGTGTCTCAATTTGAAAAGTTTTTATTATCCAAAAATTATGTTAATCCTTTATAGCTATATAAGTCAATTAAAAAAATTACATGAAAGATTTATGGCTACTGCACACAATTTAAATTTTGCGAAAACAATAAAACTTTGTTGCAATTACTAATTGAAAATACAAGACTTTAGTAAGACTCAAATAAAATTGATAAAATTTTGTTAAAATTTTATAAGAGTCTTAACCTCTTAACTGGTTAATTTTTCCATTCAATAAATTGAAAATAATGGATTCACACCACTATTTCTTAAATAAAATATTCGTAACATTTAGTTTAAACATTTCCATCTTTAAATTGTATGAAATTATATTTTAAATAAAATAGTGGTGTCAAAAAGTTTTAAATGATGAATTAAGCAAATTCGTCTTGCCCGAACGACATTCGGGCAGTAAAAGAGTTACTTTTTTTTTTTTTTTGTCTGACCAATAAAAACGATTTTTTTATTTTAACTACAAAGTTCGCTTAAAACAACCAAAATGTACAACAACAAAACAATTAAAACATGTTTTGTAGTTTTAATAAATTTCTTTTTCTGGGTGTAGCTACCACTGTCGCTGAAAAATTGCATTATTTACCGACAGATCTTTTGTGTTTAGATAGGGGAAAGTTTTTTTTTTAAATTGTACTGGCAAATGACTTTAAAACAAAAACGTTGAGGGCCTCGCTATAAGGCCCTCTATAAGATTTTAATTATAAGGTTTTAATTAAAAAATCAATGTCTGTATCTTTTAAGAAAAAAAAGGAAGTTTTATTTTAAAAACTTTCATTTTTCATTTTTTATGTGTGTTCACGATTAAATAAATACGTGACACCTAAATTCGTCGTTTGGTCCACTCGTCTGTCTGTACGTCTGTCATCATCTAACTTTTTTTTCTAACTAAGTCTGTTACATTTGTAGCCATATCGTTGCAAACACTATTAATGTTTCACGTCAAATTTGGTTATAGACTCTATTGAAGCAGATTAGAAAGATTTTATTAGTTTCAATACGGAGGTTATTTTTCTGCGAGAATCAGGCACTCAGATTGTTTTTCAGACTAACGCTTACATGATTGCAGCTAGTCTATAAAATGAAAAGGTAATGAAAATTACCTTCTGTTTAATTTTATTCAAACTATTCAGCTCTAAAAATTCTTGTTTTTTAAGCATATTTTTCCTTTTAAATGTGAGAGTTAAATACATTCTTTCTAATTGCTAAAAAAAGTGTAAGACAGATTTTACTAAAAACAGAAAAACAGTTTTATTTAACTGTTGATATGTTTCGACTCGTCCCCGAATCATTTTCAAAATAAATTAAAATGATATCCCAACGTTGCACGGTCTATGGTGTATTGACCTGAAACGCCATTATTCAGTTTTTCATGTGATGCACAATATTTTTTATTTTAGTTTCAGTTCTATTTCTATTTATTATTTCCAATTATATTATATCCAATATTATTTCTGTGGGATTAATACAGTTCATTTTGTGATAATAATTCATAAAAGCAAGTAATAACAGTGCAAAAATGCCCAACCAAAAAATCTGAAATTTAATGTATACACTCGTTTCAGAATTTCGTTAAAGCTTTTCAAATTTTATGAAAATAGAATGAAAACTTTAAAAGATAGTAATAAAAGTTTTCTTTATTCTATTAAAGCCTATCATTCGTAATTAATTTAATGATATCGTATGAAAAGTAAAGATTCTAGGTTGCCATGGTAGTTATGTCTTACTTAATATGAAGTCATATTATTTCCGTATTACCGAATTTAAAATGTATAATCGTAATAAATTTAATTTTCATTCATTTTTGCATAAAAGTGCAACTGTTTTGCACCAAGATCTAAATATATATATATAACTAGTTATAAAACGAACGTATTTCATTTGTCACGTTTGATGTACAATTTCAGATTTGTTTTATTTGAAGGGAAGCAGATATTCATACATTATTACAAGTTTTGAATTTCTTCTTTAAATAATTTGTTAATGTGTTATTTTACGTTTTCCTAATGAAGTTTACTAATCCGTCTTACATGTTTCACAAAGGTGGTTCAGATCATTAAAATTGGATACCTCCGATTTTCAAGAAAGCTTAAGCAGACTCAAAGCAGAATTTCTGAGAACATTTTACATATTTATACTTTGCGATTTCAGTTTATTTCACTTCTTATTTATCAGTTTATTCATATTTCCTAAGTCATTTTAACTTACTATGATAAAATATGATCTCATCTATCTGAAAGTATAATTAATTTATGACTTTTAGTTTCGTAAACACATTCTCTGTATTAAATATTGCTCCATGCACCATTAAACATTGCTCCATAAAACAATTACTGTAATAAAGCCATGTAACCAAAGCTTTGGTTCTTAGATTAAAGAGGTTGTAATTATAACTTTCATTCATATCAAACTATTTAAATAGAAAGTAATTAGTCTAGAATGACATTAAAAGATAATAAAAATAATACATTATCAGAACGATACATTATCGTTCATTGACGATACATTATCGTCAATATACACTAAATTAGTCATCATTTTTTAATGAATAATTTCCGTTTTCCTAGAAAACATATTTTATCCGCGAATTCATTCCATGTGTCTGAAAAAGAGGCAGAAATTTAGTTTATTCCTAGCACGCATGCTCTTTATTATTACTAAAATCCGAATTTATTTAAAAAATAAATAAGTTGGAAATTGCACGTAAAGCGTAGCAAATAAGGTGCGTTCGTACGGTAACGAAGTTTTAAAAATAGTCAGATGTTGCTATCATAGTAGATAGTGCTTCGGATACATTATAGTGGTCAAAATCTTTTTTGTGTTCCTGTAAAAATACAAGAAGTAACTTTTATTGCATTTCAGCAACGTATTCCATATTCATAAAACATGAAATAGTTTAATATTATTAACATACGACTCAAACAATGTTTCCCCGAGTAGCATTATGTATTAGAATACATTTGTGTAGCCCTGTAATTTAATAATAAATATTCTTTGCATCACATATTGTGCAGAATGTATATTTTAGTATATATACACCTCATAGGTTAATGTCAATTATATTATATTCGAAAGAGTTTAACATCATTAAAATGTACTTGAAATTATTTTGATCGTAATGTAATGGAATACTTTTGATTGTATCTCTAATTAAACTATAAATCAGATTTTCATAAAATTTAAAAAGATTCGACAAAATTACGATAAAATTATGTATTTTAAATATCAAGCGATTTGGTTGGACAGTTTTTGCTTTGTTATTTGCGGGCAGACAGATGGGCGGACAGACAGACGGACTCACAGACTCAACGACGAATATTAGTGTTAGCTATTTATATAATTACGGAAACGTGGTTCGGGTGCTTAAAAGCTTGGCATTTTTTTAACTAATAAAAGTTAAAATTAAATAAAGTTAAAGTATAATAATTAATAAAAGTTAAAATCAAATAATAAAAGTTAAAATTAAAGTAATACTTAAACAATTCTAGTCCCAATTGTATTTTAAATTATGAAAAATATTCTTTTTCGAGCGTATATGTACAGTAGTTTTAGTAAACAATTAACTCAAACAATTGCCCAATTCAAACAGCAAAAATATCCAAGATCATAAGGAAAGAATATAGAATTATGCAACAGATAATGGAAGTGATCTCATTCAATCACCAAACAGCCTCTTTTGCCTGGAATATATTTTCAGATATTGAAAACTTTTCTCTTTAGGAAAACTACTTTGATATTCCAATGCGTCTTGTCACCGGTTGTCACGAACGAAAAAAAAAAAAACAGAGACCGAACTAGAAAGAAACTCCCATGGGAAGCATAACAACGCATACTAAGTGATGCGTCAAAACAGAAAGAGATTGAAGGTACGTGTAAATTGTTTTAGAGTAAACAATGCAGCCACTTATAAAAAAACAGTTATGTGCAACTAAATCTATTTAGAGTTTCTGAGAAATTGCGAAAACATGTCAGACAGTTTATATTTTGAATGTAAATAAAAATAGCAATGATAATAATTTGTATTGTGTTATTAGATTATAATAATTAAAGGGGTCTCAAAACTCTTAAAATTAGAAAAAATGAAAAAAGGAAGACAATTTTTAACATTTAATATCTTCAAATACTTATAATTTAAAAATACAATTTTAAATGGGATGACAGACGTAATGATGGCTACCAAATCTTTAGGGTTTTTTTTTTTTTTTTTTTTTTTTTTGACCAAAAAGATTTAATAGTAGTTTTTGCCTTATTTAATGGGCGAATTGAGGCAATTTAAAAAATTTTTTAAAAAAATTTATAGTATAGAAAAGTGTGAGATGTTGACAGCTATGGATATAAGTATTTTCTTACATTTAATGTATTAAAAAATTTCAAATGCAAAAGTAGTTGTTAAATAATAATAGTTCAAACTCTAACTGTCATACATTTGTCCCGAGGGAGGCAAACGAACAGAAAATATTTATTTGCGGGTGTTTTAATACGATGGTTATGCTTAAACAATTCTAGTTTGAATTGTATTTTAAATAACGAAAAATTGTTTTATAATAAAGAATTCTTTTATTGAAATATTCTTTTTCGTGCGTAAATGTACAATAATTTTAGTAAAGAATTAACTCAAACAATAGCTCAATTCAAACAGCAGAAATACTCAAGATCACGGAGAAAGAATGAAGAATTATGCAACAGATAGTGGTAGGGACCTGATTCCATCACCAAACAGCCTCTTTTGTCTGGAAGCCAATTTAAATAATGAACTGCCTAAAATATATTTCCAGACATTGAAAACTCTCCTCTTTAGGAAAACTACTTCGGTATTCCAATGCTTCTTGTCACCAGTTGTCACAAAAAAAAAAAAAAAAAAAAAAAAAAAAAACAGAGACCGAACTAGAAGGAAATTCCCATGGGAAGCATTATAATAACGCATACTAAGGGATGCGTCAAAACAGAAAGAGATTGAAGATACGTGTAAGTTGTTTTAGAGCAAACAATGCAGCCACTTTAAAAAAACAGTTATATGCAACTAAATTTACTTTCAAATTTTACTTTCTAATTTTACTTTCAAAAATCAAAGTGTTAGAGTAGATGTTTTTGCGTGTCCGTCAATATACTCCTTACGCTTCGCATGCAAAAAAAGTTCTAGAGCAGACAGCAGAATGTCGAGTTGAATGTGTCATGTCGCGCCAACATGTTTGCTGACCCCACCGAAACTAGTATAAGGAAGAAAATATGGACTTCTGATCGGTTGAATAATATATAAAAAAGAATATTGCCCAGTTAAACTGATGGCATTGAGCTCACAGGCTGCTCATACTAATTGTACATTACGGCCTTATATTTTCAAGAGTTAATTCCGTTTGAAAAACAAATTAAGGAGGGGAAACAGCTCCCCCCATTTTCCATTTTCATACTTAGTCATTGAACCCCTTAAACTAATCAGGTACATGCTTTATCATATAAAAAATCTACATCCTAAATTCAAAGCAAATCGGAAAATACTTAATAAAAACCCATTTATATAATTTAAGGGGAGTTATCCCCCTCTTTTATACTTAACCATTAAACTTCCAAAAGTATTCAGAGATTTGAACGAAATTTGATAATTCTGCATGAAAAACCCATCTATATAAATTGAGGGAAGAACCTTAGAACCCCCGTTCCCCCTGTTTATACTTATCCAATGAACACCAAATACCAATCACGGGGGCGCCTCATCTGAATGATCCTATACCTAAATTTTGAAAGAAAACTGATCATTCTGCATGAAAAACCCATTCATACCAATTAAAAGGAGGGGGTATGAGCCCCCCGTTCCCCCTCTTATACATATCGAATGAACTCCAAAAACTAATCAGGGAAGCGCCTTACCAGAATATAACTATATACAAAATTTCAAGTGGATTGGATATTTTTATCATGAGTTATCGCGTTACGCACGTACGCACGAACGAACGAAGGAACGTACATACATACGGAATTGGCAGGCACATAAGTTCTCAGGCTATGATAGCCTGTGAGCTAAAAAAGCATCTAAAAAATTCTAGAAAATCTTTCACTAATAAGATAACAAAACGCTCTGTTTCTGTGTGTCTGCGTATGTGTGCGTGAGTGTGTGTCTGTGATGGCTAGCAAAATCTACCGCACATAGAAGTCTAAAATTTTAGGTGAAGATAATCCAAGAGAGGTCCTGATGGCATCTGAGGCTCAGATTTTTAATATTTTAAGGGTCAGGGGCCTTGGACCCCTTACAATTTTTATGCGCCAAATTGTTAATAGCTTGACTCCTTTTTTAGCTCACAAGGCTATCAAAGCCTGAGAGCTTATGTGCCCGCCCGTTCTGTATGTATGTACGTTTGTTCGCTCATGCGTACGTGCGTAACGCAATAACTCATGATAAAAATATGGGATCCACACGAAATTTTGTATATAAGTATATTCTGATAAGGCGCTTACCTGATTAGTTTTTGGAATTCATTCGATATGTATAAAAGGGGGAACGGGGAGCTCATGCCCCTCCCCTTAATAGATATGAATGGGTTTTTCATGCATAATTATCAGTTTTCGTTCAAAATTTAGCTATCATTTTGATGAGGCATCTCCATGAGTGGTATTAAGTGCTCATAGAGATGGGAATGCTCGGGAAAAAAACGGAAAAATTGGGAAAAAACGGTTTTTTTTCAGTTTTTTCTGAAGGCTTTTTTTTTTTTTTTCAATTTTTCCGAACTGGAAAAATTGAAATTTCATTTATGAAATAATATAGTGAAAATTTTGTAAAAGCTACATTCTCATACTTTTTATTTTATTTATTTTTATGTTCAATGTGCCACATGAAAACTTTAATGTGGGTAATCTGATCTCTGAGCAGAAATCTGTTTGAGAAGACTTGAAAGCTTCCTTCACATTTTTTTCTTGTTTGAAACACAAGACCTTTTGCAAAATTTCTCTTGAAAATAGACATTTAAAAAAAAATTGAATCTTTCTCAAATGCAGTGGTTGAAAAAAAAATTCTCATGCCATATAGCAACTGAATCTTATCAAGTTGTATATGTGCATTATACAGGGTGATTCAGCTCGTCGGTGACAAACTTTAAGGATCGATAGAGCACACCTAGACGAACATTTTTGAATAGGGAATGTAGGGTCCCTGACGCGATGGTAAGGCGCTAGGCGCTTTCGAAAATTTGGGTGCCGAAATTCGAAACGTCATAAAAACTAGGGAAATGGTTAGATTTTCTTGCTTGTTGCGTCGAAATGATTCTGTTTGTTTAGACTTTCTTCAGTACCAATTTGATAAGCGTATCTCTTAAAACATGGATAGGGGGCGCTGCAGACTTTGGAGAGCTAGACAACAACTTTAAGCCCGTTATTTTGATAATTTAACACATGCTCGCCAAAGTTTATACTCTAACTTAAAGTTTGAACCCAAAAGTAGAGCCCTGCAAAAAGCGTAAGAGCCGGAATAAAATGTCAAAGTACAGGGTGGTCGAAACTCGAAGGCTCCTAAGAGATAAACAAACAGATTTCTTGACTTATGGCATGCATTTTCATGATTCTGTTTGCTGGGACTCTCTGAAACTCAGTTGAACGGTACAAAAAGAAACATCGATAGGGGGCGCTTTGGGCAAAAAACATAATTCGTTGACATTTCGGACGCTAACTGGAAACGGGGCGCTACGATCAGTTAGAAACAAAACAAGAGAGTAATTTACTTATCATAAGAAGCTATTAAAACTGCAGTTTGTTTGTTTTTTTTAACAAACATAGCTGGTTTCAATCATGCACAATGCGCGCAATAAAATTTACATAAGGTGCTTTTTGCTGATTTATGCAAAAGATATCGTACCATATCGATATGCAAAAGATACGTAATGCGTAGACGACAACGCGAGATGACGTAGTTGTATGCGCAGACACGTCTTTTGAACGTGCGGTACCTACTTAAGCTTCGGGTTACTTGTCTGCAGATCGGTAGTAGGATGGAACGGTACACAAACTCTGAATTGGCTGACATGCATTTGGCGTATGGCGCTGCTGGTTGTAATGGACGAGCCGCTCAGCGGTTGTACGCCGAGCGTTACCCCAACAGGCAAATCCCCTGCCATGCCTTCTTCGCTCGAGTACACCAGAGGTTGTCCACAACGGGATCTTTCGACGGAGGCAGGCCTGAACGGGAGCGATCAGTGAGCACCCCCGACAACGAAGAGGCTGTGCTTAACCTGGTTGAGGACAACCCAGGTCTTAGCACGAGAGATATCGCCAGACATGTTGGCATTTCGCAAGCAACTGCGTGGCGCATCTTACGTTCCCGGAATCTGCACCCCTACCACATCCAGCGGGTGCAGTTGCTCAGAGAGCAGGATTTTGGCCCTCGAGTGGAATTCTCAAGATGGTACTTGGCGATGAGATCCAGGGATCCCCGTTTTGTAAACAGCATTTTGTTTACGGACGAGTCCACCTTCAGCCGGGAGGGAATGTGGAACGCCCACAACAGTCATGTGTGGTGTGATGAAAATCCACATGAAACCAGAAGCCGAGCAGCCCAGGAGCGTTTCTCAGTAAATGTGTGGGCCGGCATTCTGGCGGATTGCCTCATTGGCCCTTATTTGTTACCTGAACGGCTGACAGGTGGAAATTACCTGATTTTCCTGGATCAAGTGCTGCCGCAGCTTTTGGAGGAGGCGCACGTACCCGAAGGTTCGCGTCGCCAGATGTGGTTCCAGCACGATGGAGCTCCGGCCCATTACACGAACGACGTGCGTCTCCATCTAAACGCAAGGTATGGCCAGCGGTGGATCGGGCGTGGGGGTCCAGTTCACTGGCCTGCCCGATCACCAGACCTCACCTGCTTGGATTTCTTCCTTTGGGGTTACCTGAAGGCCGAGGTATACCATACACCTGTCAGCATTGCTGAAGAACTTGTGGCGCGCATTGTGGCAGCTGCAGGGCAGATCAGAGATACTCCTGGCATTGTTGGAAACACACACTCCTCAATGCGACGGAGGTGCGAAGCCTGCATCATGGCCCAAGGTCGAAATTTCGAGCATCTTCTGTAGTGTTATTTTTTGTAAATAAATTTCCAGTATCATTGATGTTTTTGGTCTAAATTTATTCAGAAGTGTTGAGCAGAGGTAGAAAATGTGTTTTCATTATTACTAACTGATCGTAGCGCCCCGTTTCCAGTTAGCGTCCGAAATGTCAACGAATTATGTTTTTTGCCCAAAGCGCCCCCTATCGATGTTTCTTTTTGTACCGTTCAACTGAGTTTCAGAGAGCCCCAGCAAACAGAATCATGAAAATGCATGCCATAAGTCAAGAAATCTGTTTGTTTATCTCTTAGGAGCCTTCGAGTTTCGACCACCCTGTACTTTGACATTTTATTCCGGCTCTTACGCTTTTTGCAGGGCTCTACTTTTGGGTTCAAACTTTAAGTTAGAGTATAAACTTTGGCGAGCATGTGTTAAATTATCAAAATAACGGGCTTAAAGTTGTTGTCTAGCTCTCCAAAGTCTGCAGCGCCCCCTATCCATGTTTTAAGAGATACGCTTATCAAATTGGTACTGAAGAAAGTCTAAACAAACAGAATCATTTCGACGCAACAAGCAAGAAAATCTAACCATTTCCCTAGTTTTTATGACGTTTCGAATTTCGGCACCCAAATTTTCGAAAGCGCCTAGCGCCTTACCATCGCGTCAGGGACCCTACATTCCCTATTCAAAAATGTTCGTCTAGGTGTGCTCTATCGATCCTTAAAGTTTGTCACCGACGAGCTGAATCACCCTGTATATAGTTGTATACATGCATTTAGACCTTATTAAAAATGTCTAAATAGGACTTTGAATGTAGTAATAATTTCTTTTTTACAAATTCTGAATATATTTTGTACAAGTATAAACAAGAAATTCACAATTTCACAAAAACAGAATTACGTGAAAAAAACTAGATATGTAATTAAATGCAGATTCTCTTTTTAAAAATTAATTCATGTGCAAAATTATTTCAATAATATGCCGATTAATAGAAATGATAAAATTAAAAATTTAACATAAAATTTGAAGCATACATTTATTACTTTTTTCTATCTTTTCAAGAAGTAAGTAATGAATTCGTGAAAAATTTGACTTCCAGTTTTTGGTGTATTTAAACGTTTTAGAAGGTCCTGAACACGATTGGATGGTTTTTGGAAAATATCTGTCACTCTGGGTCTTTATAGGACAAAAATTTTATGGGCACTTGAACTCAAGAACTGATGCACATAATTTTACAAAACTTTAGATTTAGTTACACCTTTAGTTACACTCGAGATATTTAGTTATTAGTGTATATCGCCCAACCGATGGCGCTGCTATGCTGCATTATTCATAATTTCCACAATAGTTCTATCTCAAGAATTAATGTATGTATTTTCATAAAACTTCAAATTAAGTTAATCTTTGAAGTAACTTTGTGCGCATTACTTTTTGGTATAAATTGCTCAACCGATGACGCTGCTATGCTGCATTATTCATGATTATCGCAATAGTCTATCTCAAGGACGATCTTTTATCAAACTACAGATTCAGACAATTCCAGATATATCTTAATGTTGTTTAGTTTTTGGTGTAATTTGCCCTATATGTGGCACTACTATGCTGCAGTATTCAAGATTTCATTATAGCTGATTAATTGAATGTTTTTTTCAAGGTATTGAATCTAAAATTGACCTCCATTTTATCTCTATAATGTACAGTAACATAGCAAAAACATGGGCAGTTTGCATTTAAAAAAAATATAACTGCGATGAAAAAAAACCCATATTTTATTACAAGTAACTATGTTCCAAATTATGCTTTCCCTCTTGATTAAACTTTGAATTTTTGTAGTTTTCTAAAGCACAGTAGAAGTTTATCTGTGTATGTAACTGCCTTTGTTGATTCCCCAAATAGCGAGAATTTTCTATTTGTATTGTAGTGTTCTGTTTTCATAACTTTTGCGTTCCACTCTTAGAAATATGAAATTACCATATGGAAACATTATTGAATATGGTTTCTTACTCAAGAATAGAATCCCAGATTTCAGAATAAAAAGAAAAAAATTACTTTTAATTAAACTTAAAAAAATATATTTTTTTGGTTTCAGCGAGCAAAAATCTAACAGTCAATAAATCCTATGCTATTTTTTAGTTGCAAATCTGAGTAAGCCAAACTAAAACTTAGTTTTGTTTGAATTTAGATTATAAAACTAAATCAAAACTTTGAGTTGAGATTGAAAAGCTATACCAAAACTAAACATTTTTTAAAGAAAATAAAATTATAATTGTAAGACAAAAGTGTAATAATGTAAAAATATACAATTTTCACAAACTCACAACTACAAATTCACAAACAATGGAATTTTTGAATACTGATATTCATAATAATGACAAAACTGCAACAATTTCTTTAAACTAGTATCAGTTACTTAAAAACTATACTTATGTAAATGGAATGCATAATTTATTTCATTCCAAACTGCAGACATATTGGCTTAGGTTCTTACATTAGGTCAGTTGGTAGTTAAACATGTAACTGAAAAATCATTTCAACAGAGATATGATATAACAAACAATAGTGTTTACAAAAAATTCTTAGGCTGTGGGAAAAAAACTAAACTTTTAAAAGCAGGCTTTGCTACTTTCTTTTTATTTTGTAATATAAAGTGAAAATAACTTTCATTTAATGCAAATAAATGGGAAAAAATGTTTATTATTTAATATTCTCTAAGAAAATGTAATTTATTTGGTAGAAACAGTCATAAAAAATCAATTTGTCCAATTTTTCCGGTTTTTTCCGAAAAAAACCCGTAAAAAACAGTTTTTTTCCGCCACTTATATTTTTCCGGAAAATTTATAGCTCTAGGTGCTGATTTGGATAAGTATAAAGAAGGGGGGGGAAATATGAATTCCCTCTTTCCCTTAATTAACGTTAATGGAGTTTTCCCGCAGAATTTACCAATTTGCATCAATTTTGGATATAGGTTCATTCTGATAAGGCGCTAAGTATGAAAGAGGGGGATGACTCCTCTTAAATTATATAAATGGGTTTACATTAAGAATATTCCAATTTGCTCTGAATTTTGGATATAGATTTTTTATATGATAAAGCATGTCCCTGATTACTTTAGTGGGTTCAATGATTAAGTATAAAAAGGGGAAATATGGGAAGCGGTTCCCCCTTTTAGGTAGATTTCGTAAGAAATACTACCTATTGCAATCGCACCAGTTTATATATATATATATATATATATGTCACTTTCTTATGGACACGATAACTTCTATAATTCTTCACCAATCGCCACCAAACTGGTACATAAAATCAAAGGGGATAAATCTTGGCTAAGTTCGTTAATGGGCAAAATCGGACCAAGGGGGTCGGAATAGGGGGCGTTTTTGTGAAAACCGAAAAAACGCCATAACTTTTTAATTAAAGTAGATATCGAATCGGTTTAAAGTTTATATTACATCTTAAAAATGGGCCAAAAGTATATGCATGAAAGATTTTTGATAAATTTAGAAGTGGGCTCAAAGGGGAAAAAAAACAGGGATTTTGAGAGAAAAAAATTCATAACTGCGTCAATTTTCAAGATATCAAGTCCAACTAAATTTTTTGTAAATGTTCTTAAAATTATCTAAAACTTTTGTATTTACAAGTTTTTGATAGGACCAACTTTTACCGATGAAAGAAATTAAAAACGAAAAGAAAAGTGGCGCTGAAAAGAGAGAAAAATCCATAACTCCGTCAATTTTTAAGATATCAAATCTGATTAAATTTATTTTACATCTTCTCAAAAATATCTACAACTTTTATATTGACAAGTTTTTCATAGGACCAATTCGTATAGAAAAAAGAAATTAAACAAAAATAGGAGTTGGAGAAAAAACCTCAAATCCAAACTGCTTATATTCTGACTCATTTTTAAATTAATTTTTGATTTTAAACGCATCCAAATGGTAGATCCTCTTATTTAGAAACTGTATAAAGTGACGCATTGGTCAATTTTCTGATAAAGACAGAATATATTTCAAAAAAGGCTACCAAAAAGGGTATTTTGAACAGAATTTCCGAAAGTCATCGGGACTGAAAATTGAAGGAAGTATTCAAATAAGAAATTGCGTTTTTTTTCTGATTCGTTTTTAAATCCATTTTTGTTCTCAAACGCATTTAATTTACAGATCCTCTTATTTAGGAACTATATAATGTGATGCATTGGTCAGTTTTTTGATAAAGATGGAATATATTTCAAAAAAGGCTACCAAAAAGGGTATTTTGAACAGAATTTCCCGAAGCCTTCGTGATTTGAAAATTTAAGGAAGTTTTCACATAGCAAATTGCGTTTTTTAAGACTCGTTTTAAAATCCATTTTCGCTCTCAAACGCATCCAATTTACAGATCCTCTTATTTAGAAACTATATACTGTGACGCATTGGCCAGTTTTTTGATAAAGATAGAATATATTTTTTTAAATGCTGTCAAAGTGAGTATTTCGCACAAAATTTTCCGAAGCAATCATGATTAAAGAATTAAGGATATATTCAAACAACAAATCGGTTATTTTATGACTCATTTTTAAATTCAATTTTTTTCTCAAATGCATTCAACTGACAGTTTTTTGTTATTTAGGAACTGTATAATGTACTGTTTTGGTCGACTTTTTAATAATTTCAGAATCTATTTCAAAATATGTTGTCAAAATGGGCATTTGAGCTGAATTTTTCTTAAGATGATTCTGATAAAACCAGTTTTTGCAGAAAAAAGGAATTAAAAATTTTTCATAAACGGCCAAATGAAGTTATTAAACTGGGTTTATCTCTAATCATATATATATATGTATATGTACATATATATATATATATTGTTGAAATGAGCACTCTTCGAAATCTACCTCCGCCTATAGGCCCAGCCGACAGGGATTTTTTAATCTGTTTTTCGGAATTAATCCTTGAAAATATAAGGCATTTGTACAATTAATATGCGTAGCCTGTGAGCTCAATGCCATAAGTTTAACTGGGCAATATTCTTTTTATATCTAATCTCTTCCGTTTTGAAGCACCTTTCTCCTTTTAGATATTCTCGCCTTTTTACTTTTCAGTTGTGACCCTGGACCCTTGGGGCCCGTTTTAGGGCCCCTTTAAGTCTTTCTGATAGTAAATTGTTAATAAATTGCTTCCATTTAATTCGATCTTCATTTTTGGGATACTTGTTCCATTTAGATATTTTCAAAATTTTACATTCCATATAAGACACTGGGGCCCCCTAGGTAATCATACGGGCCGACCCAGGATCCCTTGATCTTTTTGTGCACTAAATATTTTTCACTCCCTAAATTTCTCACCTTCTCAGTGCAAAATTTTAAAGCTGAATCTTGGACTCTTATGTCAGGACCAACACCCTGATATTTTTATTCGAGCCCTGGGGCGCTTTTTTTTAACGCTAACCTAAAAAATTAGTGCATTTAAAAAGATATTATTATTGCGAATAATTCATACTCTATGCTTAATTTTGACTAATTAACCCTTTGAGCTCTGATGGTAGAATTTTCTACCACATAATTTTAATTCCGAAATGTCAAAACGACGCTAGAAAATTCGACCAAATTTATTTGAAAAAGGTTTAATGCATTTTTTCGCGTACATTGTTAACCGGTTTTTATTTTTGCAAAATACTGTTGCCAATGTGACATTTGAAATTTTGAAGAAATTTACACACCATAGCTCAAAGGGTTAAAGGTCTAAAGCGCTATGTACCAAAACATTTTAACATGCTTTCATGTTAGGGCCCTGATTGTATTTGTCAGTTGGCCCCTATGGGGCTCTCTATCATAGCTCCCTTAAAAATGATCGGATTCACTAGATTTTTTCTAACAAATTTTTAGGTCTTCCAACTACGACATGAACAACAAAAAAATTTCTTAGAATTCATCTACCACTATTTATGAATATTAATCGCTTTCTTAGGGCCCTTTGTGCAGCTTCTTTAAAAATGGTCCAAATTGCTTTCAATTTTATTCAACATAGTTTTAGTGTCTTCCCAATATTTTAATAACTACAAAAGAATTTTTATACCCAACTACATGCGAAATAAATTCCTGGCCCTTTGGGGCCCGGTACAGGCCCTGTTGAAGTTTATGTAATAATAAATTGTTAATAAGTTGCTTCCTTTTAATCTGATCTTCATTTTTAGGATTCTTTATTCATTTAGATATTTTAATGTTTTGACATTCCATACAAGACACTGTGTTCCCCTATGGAATAATAGGGCCCAGCTCAGGGCCCCTGAACATTTTTTGAAATAAACATATTTCACTTCCTATATTTCTGATCTTCTTAGCACAAAATTTAAGTTTCTTGGGACTCTTCTTTCAGGACCAATCCAGAAAACCTTATGTTTTTATTCGGAACCTACGGCTCCTTTTTAAACATTTACCCAAGCAATTGATGCATTTAAATATATATATATATTATTCCAACGAATAGTTCCTACTATATGGTTATTTTTGACTAAATAAAGATCTAAAGCGCTATGTACTAAAATATTTTAACATGTTTTCATATTAAGGCCCTCGTTTTAGTTGTTAGTTGGTCCCTACGATCCTCCATATTATAGCTCCCTTAAAAATAGTCCAATTCACTAGTTTGTTTGTTTTTTCTAACAATTTTTTATCTCCTCTAGCTATTACATGAACGACAAAAAAATTTCTCAGACTTCAGCTACCATTAATTTTGTTTATCAATTGCTTTCTTGAGGCCCTTGGTGCAGCTTCTTTAAAAATTAACCAAATTGCTTTCAATTTTATTTAACATAGTTATAGCGTCTTCCCATCATTTTAATAACTACAAAAAATATCTTTATACCCAACTACATGCAAAATAAATTCCTGGCCCCTTGGGGCCCGTTGAAGTTTTTGTAATAATAAATTGTTAATAAATTGCTTCCTTTTAATCTGATCTTCATTTTTAGGATTCTTTATTCATTTAAATATTTTAATGTTTTGACATTCCATATAAGACACTTTGGCTCTCTATGGAATCATAGGGCTCAGTCCAGGAACCCTGAACATTTTGTGAAGCAAACATAGTTCACTCCTTAAATTTCTCCCCTTCTCAGTGCAAAATTTTTAAATTTGAGTCTTGTCCTCTGCTTTCAGGAACAAGATTCTCATATTTTCATCCGCGCCTAGGAGCCTTTTTTAAAACATTTTCCTAATCAATTTGTGCATTTCGATAAAATATTATTCAAATGAATAATTCATATCCTATGATTAATTTTGACTAATTGTAGATCTAAAGAGCTAAGTACTAAGACATTTTAACATGTTTTCCTGTTACGGCCCTCTTTTTAACTGCCAGTTGGCCTTTTTGGGCTCTTATTATAAATCCCTTTAAAATGGTTCAATTAACTCGCTTTTTTTTAAAGAACTTCTTAAATCCGTCAACTACTAAGAAACCGCCATAGTCTAGCTACCACCAATTTTGAATATTAATCCCGTTCTTGGGGCCATTGGTGCAATTTCTTTAAAAATGATCCGGATTGCTTGCAATTCTCTTTAACATAGCTTTAGCGTCTTCCCATTACTTTAATAACTACAAAAAATATTTTATATCCAACTACATGCGAACTAAGTTCCTGGATCCTTGAAGATTTTGTACCACAAATTGCTATTAAACTGCCCTCTCTTAATCCAATCTTCATTTTTGAAACTATTTTTTCACCTAGTTATTCCCATGTTCTTACATTCCATTTAAAAGCCTGAGATTTCCTAGGGTACCGGCTCTGTATGTTATGTGTTATATGTTGTATGTTTAAAAAAAAAAAAAAAAAAAAGGCCTAGGATTTTTTTTCTTTTGCCCCCCCCCCTCCAAAAAAAAAAAAAAAATTGTTTGTATATGTTTTATGTCCTTTAGCAGTGTGCGGTAGTCGCACAACATCAGCTGTAACCATGGCCCGCAATAGGAGCCCCGCAACATATGAATTGCAAGCACAACGAATATCACCAACGGTACAGCAAGTTGTGCAATATGACACAGTAAGAAGCTTCAAACGCCCCCGGCACTGCTTGTCCGTCCACTGTGTTGTGTTATAAAAAAAATTAAAAAAAAAAATTATATATACAAGGTCTAGGAATCCCCTAATGCCCAAAAAAAAAAAAAATAAAATAAAATAAATAAAAAAAAAATAAAAACTGCTTTTAAGTTTTTTCATCTATTATTTTATTTTATATATTTTTTTTATTCTTTATTTAACTATTTTTTTTTTAATTTTATTATTACTAATTTTTATTTATTTATTTATTTTTTTATTTTTGACAGCTCGCCTCTTTATTTGGTGCAGTAGGACTCTGTCCGCACAAAATACCGGACCCGCTCTAATGGGACAACCCAAGGAGCCAGTTTTTCTCGGTGGGGTACGGTAGAAAGGTGGGTTCTTGTTTCTCTCTCTGCAACGCTCTCGTTTGCCTTGCTATTTGGCGCAAAAATTTTCCTCCATCAGCGGTACGACTTAGCTTTTCAGCCATTTTCTGTTTTTCTTTTTTTTAATTCCCTCAAAATTTCCCCAACATTCAGCTAAGTTCAGTACCATTGTTTAGGCCCAAAAACATCCAGTCCCATTTCGTCTGGTATGATGAGTACAAGGTGTCCGGCAACAAATCACAAAGTTAACCCAATGTGCAATAAACCACAAAGATTACCAACAAAGCACTTAACCTAAACAGCCGACCCGGGTACTTGTCTTAGTGGTTCGCCACTTTGCCGGCTAAAATTACATCATGTACGCTAATGGCGCCTGGTGCATGCAAAATCCGTCGTGGGTGCAAAGTCCTCCAAGTTACCTGTGAATTATACCTCTGGAGGTGCCTTGCCAGGTGAAGGTCTCGTCATCTGATCAAGGCTCTAAATTACGAGACCATCTTGCGAAGCCATTTGCAGTTCAAACAACAGGATGTAACATTAATTAACAGGCGAAACAAAGTATGCTCAACGACAAGCAAGTACTGCAGAAATGATGGCATGCGTAGCAAAGAAATCAGGTTTATTGCCGCTACGCGGGAATTAGGCGGTCGACCGCCCCGATACCAGGTATCTAACCCGTTAAGCTGAGATAACTCGGCAGGTAGGGGCCTGGCCATAGGTTAGAAAGAAAGGAAAGGGACCTTGAAATTTTTGCTCTCCATGCATATTTCACCCACTCATTATCGCACCTTCTCAATGCATAATTTTAAAGTTGAGTTTATGGCTCTTCCTTTAGGACTTAGGCCCTGATATTTTTATAGAGGTCCAAGGGCCTTTTTAAAGCATTTACTCATTTTTTTATGCATTTCTTTCAAATATTATGCTAATGAATAATTCATATCATATGCTTAATTTTGACTAATTGTAGATCTAAAGTGTTAATTGTTTGTGTAAGGTTATCATAACGGGTCCCGGGCAACGCCGGATGGGTCAGCTAGTCTATTAATAAATACATAAAATCGAAAAAAAAATATCACAATCCATCTTTAAAAAGGTTTTTAAACAGAAACGCATGATTAAGTTTCATATATTAAAAAATGAACCTAAATAAAACGCTCTTTAAAGTATTCAACCAATCAGAAGTCCGTATTTTCTTCCCTATGCTAGCTTCAGAGGTATCGACAAAAATGGCGTCGCCGCCAAGTGCCTGCCGAGTAGAGTGTCCCAATTCTACATTTTTTAGTTACTTTTGGGCTTATAATACTATGTACGTTTAAAAAGCGGTGTGCGAAAACAGAAACTGTGCTCGGGGCAAAGTTTCAATTTACCCTCCCCGAAGGACCCTTCCCCCCGGAGGTTTTGCCCGGGGCCTTCAAGTTTATAGTTACGGCCCTGTTCGAAAACTTAATTTGCAGAATAATGACAAAATTTCGGAATAACCAGGATATAATTCTAAAAACTATAACATTTGTTCTGATGGAAATTTGAATAGGATTATTGTATCAAAATATTCAGAAAAGATATGAGTTTAACATCTTTAAAAAATGGAAAAATAGAAAATTTGAAGCTTTAAGGGAACAAATACAGTACCTTTGAAACCAGTTCTTCAATTTCGGATAATACTGTAATATATGTGAATGCATAATACTTGGTACTAAAAATTAAATTAAAAAAAAATCGTTAAATTCGTAGCCTATTTTTATAAAATGTAATTTTTTTCAATTACCTTTTAAAAATTCCTACTATTTTTACAAATATGAATATTTTTGCTTTGATTTTTTTCCCTCATTCATTAGAATATGCTACATAAAACAGTCTATGGATTTGTAGATTTATAGGATTTTACATTAAATATGAATTTCTTTCTCTCATGTTATATCAAAGAAAATTCAACAAACTCTCAATTTAATTTTTTTAATATCATAGCAAGAAATGAAGAAAAGTTGACGGGATTGCATCCATATATCCAGTGATTAGTGTCAAATAAGCATAAACCATATTGCACGTACTACTATAATTGGATACAACCCCTCATCTTTTTGCTTGTTTTTTTTTTTTTTTTTTTTTTTTTTTTTTTTTTGAACAACGAATTTTGAGCTTATTCTATCGAAGATAATTTACAGAATTTTTCAAGCTATGCTTTTGAGACTTTTACAAAAGTTGCTCTATACAATTAGCTAAGACATCGTGATATATTCTGAAAAAACAAAAACATTTTTTTGTATCAAGAATTCTGAATGGACGAAAAAGAAGAACCGATGTATAAATTTCCATGACAACGCCAGCCACCTTGACAATGATTTTTTTTTCTTTATTTTCTTTCGTTTGCCGTTACGCAATTTGTTTTTCATTCGAAGAAACCTTGTGGCATCAGTAGATGCGTAATTCAGTTAACAAAATGATTCGGTACGCTATTCTATACAAAAATATTGAAATTAAATGAACGATGTAACGTTTGTAAAGCAATCAACTGTTTTCTTTATTCGAAGGAAAAGATTTTGTTTTGTTATGTGTGAGTAAGTCTGTTTAAAAACTTTATTCTGTATTCTGCTTGGAATGTGCAAAACCTATACTTCGTTTCACCTTAACTTGGCAGCACTGATTATTCTACAAGAGCCGAATTACAGCCGTTGCCGTAGAAACCAAGGTTTGCTCGATAAGCACAGGATTGCAAATAAACAAGGAAAAGCGCCATTTTGACGAGAAAATATAATGCGTGTGCAAAATTGATATGTTTTGAGGTTCCTATTCCTATGAAATTAATTTTATTACATAATCATTTATTAAAATAACGAATATCATTATTATTCTTTTTTTTTCACCATTTTTTTTTTATTTATTTGAGTTTTGTCGCAAAATGCAAAAAATATCTAAAAATCCCGAAATTTTTTTTTTAACTTTGCACTAAGTCCGAAAAAACTGTTGAAAAGATAGAAATTTTTACTGGAATGAGCTAAAAACTTGAAACTGAATTCCATGCATGAATGTTACATTTTTTTTTTTTTTTTTTTTTTATCTATACTATAAAAGCCAAACGTATCTGTGCGTAACGCATACGTCATTTTGCGAATGGCAACACTTTCCCATGAAATTTGGTTTTGCAATTTTTGCTACAGCAATCTTTATACATCTAAAAATGTAATATTTTCAATTTTTACATCGGTGTACAGAGAAAAAAAATTACTTTTAAATGCAATTTGTTTGAAAGCTGTATTTCAATTTGTTTTTGAGATATTAATTTTTTTTATTGTTTTTGTGCGAATTTTGTAATTGTGGCAACAGAAATGCACTACTTTCTCTTACAGTTGAAAAGAAAAATGAAATTAAAATTTCGTATGTCAATTTTGAGAAGATAAAAATGATGACAGGTTTAGATTTCACGTGAAATTTTATGATCGTGTCAAATTGATATATATATATATATATATATATATATATATATATTCGATTTTACCAAGCATAAGAGCTTCAATTGATAAATTCATCATAATAACTTAACTTTATCATGTTTTACTTATTACATATGCTATTGAAGTTTAATTTTAATAATTTGGACAACTGACTCTTATAGAAATGGTATTTTGTTAATTTTAGCTTAAAATAATATTTCTTTTAGAGTTAAACTGACCAATATAAGATGCATTTTTTACTGTAGCTAATTTTGTGCGTTGTTATAAATCAATGAAACAGTTTCTTCTAAAATATTTTATTTCGTTGAAGTTCGACGGGTTCCACCTCGTATATATAATTTTCTAAACGATTTTTTTCGTTTTGGTGTGACTTTTTTTTATATCGCAGAGGAGAGAGGACAAAATTTATATATTTAAGCTCAAAATTTAAAACTTAATATCTCTTACAAATATTGAAAAAAGCCTCAAAAAGCAATAATTTCTATAAATCACATTAAAAAAATCAAGAAAATAAAAATAAAAACAGAATTCTAAGCGAATTTTAAAAGAGGAAGGCATTAATTTTATTGAGTTAAAAGATTAAAGCCAAATTCTCCGAAAATCTATTTAAAACAGAAAATTTATTGTTTATACCCAACCACTGGCGGAAATCTGGAAAAAGCCAGGTACCACACTATTAGACTGAGTATCTCTCAACTTTAATGTTTATAAAATTATAGATATTTGGGTGTAAAAACGTCATGATTTTTAAAAATTTAAATTATTCTATTAATTTTTTATTATCGCCCCCGCTCCTGCTTTAAAGTACATAATTTCTGATTAAAAGTTTGTTTCGTAAACAATTACATCTCTAATTACTAATATAAAATATGTTGCTTTAATTCAAAAATTATAATTATTAGTTAGAAATTTCAAAAATTATATAAACTGCAAATTAGTAATTTCATTAGTTAGTAATATCCAATAACATTATATACTTAAAAATTTTGTAATAATTATAGAGAACTGCATTAAATATAACAGATATATACATTTATTAAAATAATTAAAACTGCATTTAACACTAAATTTCTAACACTGCTGAAAGTTAAGGGGCTACTTCACTCATGCAAAGCTCCCCATTTTAATCCTATGGACGATTTTTCTTTTAAATATCTCGTTTGCATTTCAATATTTTATTGGGGTTTTTATTCTTGCATTGGATAGTCCAAGGCTAACTTATCATAATATAAAGGCTTGTCATTCACCAAGTTTCCTTTGACCGCAGTACAGGGGGCGCTGAACTACATGATTTTCACGTTGGTAGCGCCATCTAATGTTAGAAACTGAAATGTTTTCCATTATTTCCTATGGGATTATTAGCAGTAGTATGCACCAGGTGGCGTTACATACGAGACAAAGTCATATAATAAGTTGGCAATTATAGGGACAATTTCAACAATAGATTTTCTCCTGAATGCGAGGCCTTGATATTATGATAAGGGGGCCTTGGGATAGTTAAGTTCAACCTTTACAATAAGCTTTTTATTTATTTATTTATTTATTTATTTTTTAGGTTATGTCAGTAGGATTTAGTTTTCGAGGGGGGGGGGGGATTTTTCAATTTTCAGACTTTGTTTCGAAAGTGAAATCATCCTAGCAAAATAAGTCCTAAAACAAAATTGAAAAAGTAAAAAGTGTCTTTGTGAAGCTCGACATCCAGTGTTGAATTCAGGAGTGGCCTGGGGGGATATTCCTTTCCGGAACAATGAGATCCCCCCCCCCCCTCCGAAGCCGCAGAAATCCCTCCCGGGGAAAAGTATCTGAATTCAACACTGTTGACCTCAGCTATGAAATGCAAAGTTAATAATTTAAAAATACTGAAAAGCAAATTAGATATTTTTAAAAATTTCTTCCATAGAAGTAATATTAGCGAGCGGGTTTTTCATGAATGAAGTAGCATCTTAATAATTATTAAACAATTGATTCTCGAAGTAGTAAGATAATATACAGTTTTATGCGTCACAACTTTTGATAAAAACAATAAAAATGCGATGAGTGACAAGAGCACTGGAATTGACAGACGCTTAAAAAGCGCGCCAGATATTTAACCTTGAAGATTGGTTCCTCGCCAAAGGAGATTTTTTTACGCCAAGATTTTTACTTTATACGTACGCTTAAAATAGAAATTACTTTTGAATTAAATACTTTTAACAGAGAAATTACTTTAAATATATGTTACAAAATGTCGAATTTATTAATTTATAAACATAACCATATAAATTTCTACGCATTTTCACCATAAGATTAAAAAATAAAGAAGAACTATTTTTCCCGGCGGAATGTTACTGTTTCTACCTTTCACAGTGCTGCCAAGTTAAGGTGGAACAGAGTATAAGATTCTAGTTTATTGTTGATGAAAAGAAGTATTCTAGCATGTGAACGATATAAAATAAATATGTTTTTTAATACTATCTCAAGCTCAATCTTCCTTCCAGTTGTTCTGTCCTTTTTGGGAGATGGGTAAATACCCTCAAACCCTTTTAATATTCTAGGTATCTTATTCGGTTTAATTTAAATTCTGTCTTTGGTTTTAAATTCGAAATTCGTAATTGTAGAAATTTATTTTTATTCGCACATTTTATAACCTATTCATGATTCTTTTATCTATATTTTCTGATCCGTAACGAGCCTAGAGCTACGATGGAATATTTTAATTCGTAGCCGTATTCATTTATTTATGCATGTGCTAGATAAAACGTAGTAAGAAAAAAAAAGTAAAATCGTCTGCGTTTTATTATTCTTTGATATTTGTTTATTTATTCTGTATGTAGAGAACTGTTGCATTAAGTTGCTAGTGTTTAATTAATTTGATTATTTTTATTCATTTATCGTATTGTGTATTTGAAAACATTCATTATGCCGAGAGAATAAAAACAGGAACTGTTTTTTGAACGCATTTGTAAGGAAATTGATATATTTCAGAAAAAAGTACTAGATTCCAGTCGAGATAACCAAGCGAAAATTAAAATTCTGAAATCTAAAATATCAACCTATGAACAAACGCTTACGCAAGCATTTGATAAGCTTTCCCCGAACGAAAATAATGATAATTTGGATAGTTTTTTGAAGTATCAGGAAATAATTTGAGATCTGTTAGTCGATTTAGAGGGGAAAACGAAAGTTGATTCTCCAACGGAAACGCATTTTGAAACCTCAACTAAACAAAATTATTCGCATGTAAAGCTTCCTAAATTCGATCTGCCCATTTTTATGGAGATTCAGAGAATTGGATTTCTTTTAAAGAAGTATTTAAATCTACGATTTTGGAAAATGAAAATTTGTCTGATATTGGAATTACAATATTTGCAGGGGCGTAAATCCCGGGGGGGCTGCGGCACCCCCCCCCCTCGAGAAAATCAGTCGGAAAATTTCGTGCTTATCGGTAAAACAATACACTTAGTTGGGAAAAAATGGTATTTATCTATAAAATTTATAAATTGGAAAAACGAAAAAAAATCAGTCGGGAAAATGTCCCTTTAGTCGGTAAAATGTTATGTACTATAGAAGACTTAAAAATTGTAAAGATGAAAAGATCAGTTGGGAAAATTCTCGTTCGATAGAAAAAATGTACGTTTAGTCTTAAAAACGGTATTTACCTATAAGGATTTACAAATTGGAAAAATGTTCGTACAGTTGGAAAAAAGTTATTTACTATAATGACTTACAAATTGGAAAAACGAAAAAATCAGTCGGAAAAATTCATGTTCGATAGTAAAAATGTATGTTTAGTTGGAAAAAGAATGGTATTTATCTATAAAAACTTATAAACGAAAAAAATCAGTCGGGAAAATGTCCCTTTAGTCGGAAAAATGTTATGAGCTATAAAGACTTAGAAATTGGAAAGATAATAAAGAATACTGCCCAGTTAAACTGATGGCATTGAGCTCACAGGCTACAAATACTAATTGTACATTAAAGCCTTATATTTTCAAGGGTTAATTCCGTTCGAAAAAAAAATTAAGAAGGGGAAACAGCTCTCCCCTTTCCTCTTTTTTTTATACTTAATCATTGAATCTCCTATACTATCAAAGACATGCTTTATCATATAAAAAATCTATATCCAAAATTCAGAGCAAATTAGATAATTCTTAATAAAAACCCATTTAGCATTTATATAATTTAAAAGGAGTTATCCCCTTCTTTTATACTTAACCATTAAACTTCCAAAACTATTCAGAGATTTGAACGAAATCTGAAAATTCTGCTTGAAAAACCTATTTATATAAATTAAGAGGGCATTAAGAGGGGGGGGGGGGCATTAGAACCCCTGTTGCCCCTATTTATACTTATTCAATGAACACTTAATAGCAGTCACGGAATCGCCTCATCAGAATGATCCTAATCTAAATTTTGAACGAAAACTTAATTCTGCATGAAAATCACATTTATATCAACTAACGGGGGGGGGGCATTAGAACCCCTGTTCCCCCTATTTATACTTATTCAATGAACACCTAATAACAGTCACGGAATCGCCTCATCAGAATGATCCTAATCTAAATTTTGAACGAAAACTTAATTCTGCATGAAAATCCCATTTATATCAACTAACGGTGGGGGGGGGGCATTAGAACCCCTGTTCCCCCTATTTATACTTATTTAATGAACACCTAATAACAGTCACGGAATCGCCTCATCAGAATGATCCTAATCTAAATTTTGAACCAAAACTTAATTCTGCATGAAAATCCCATTTATATCAACTAACGGGGGGGGGGATTAGAACCCCTGTTCCCCCTATTTATACTTATTCAATGAACACCTAATAACAGTCACGGAATCGCCTCATCAGAATGATCCTAATCTAAATTTTGAAAACTTAATTCTGCATGAAAATCCCATTTATATCAACTAACGGGGGGGGGGGCATTAGAACCCCTGTTCCCCCTATTTATACTTATTTAATGAACACCTAATAACAGTCACGGAATCGCCTCATCAGAATGATCCTAATCTAAATTTTGAACCAAAACTTAATTCTGCATGAAAATCCCATTTATATCAACTAACGGGGGGGGGGGATTAGAACCCCTGTTCCCCCTATTTATACTTATTCAATGAACACCTAATAACAGTCACGGAATCGCCTCATCAGAATGATCCTAATCTAAATTTTGAAAACTTAATTCTGCATGAAAATCCCATTTATATCAACTAACGGGGGGCATGAGCCCCCCGTTCCCCCTCTTATACATATCGAATGAACTCCAAAAACTAATCAGGGAAGCGCCTTGTCAGGATATACCTATATACAAAATTTCAAGTGGATCCGATATTTTTATCATGAGTTATCGCGTTACGCACATACGCACATACATACAGAACGGGCGGGCACATAAGCTCTCAGGCTATGATAGCCTGTGAGCTAAAAAGGTCAGTCGGAATTCCCGTTCGATAGGAAAAATGTACGTTTAGTCTTAAAAACGGTATTTACATATAAAGACTTACAAATTGAAAAAAAAAATGTTCGTATAGTCGGAAAAATGTTATTTACTATAATGAATTACAAATTGAAAAAACGAAAAAATCAGTTAAAAAAATAATCGTTCGATAGTAAATATGTATGTTTAGTTGAAAAAAATGGTGTTTATCTATAAAAACTTATAAACAAAAAAAATATGTCGGGAAAATGTCCGTTTAGTTGGAAAAATGTTATGTATTATAAATGCTTAGAAATTGGATAAATGAAAAAATCAGTCGGAAAAATTCCCGTTCGATCGGGAAAATGTATGTTTAGTCTTGTCTTAAAAACGGTATTTACCTATAAGGGCTTACAAATTATAAAAATGTTCGTTTAATCGGAAAAAAGTTATTTACTATAATGACTTACAAACTGGAGAAACGAAAAATTCAGTTGGAAAAATCCCCGTTCGATAGGGAAAATGTATGCTGTAAATGGTATGTACTTATAAGGACTTACAAATTGGAAAAATGAAAAAGTCAGACGGAAAAATTCCCGTTTGATCGGAAAAATGTACGTTTAGTCAAAAAGTATATATATATTAAATTGTAAAAATTTATGAATAGGAGAAATTTTTTTATTGTAGCTTTTAATTAAAAAAAAAAAAAAAAAAAAAAACAATTTTGAACGAAGGAAACTTATATAAATTTGTTCTTAATCGGAAATATTTCAGATTTTTTTTTTTTTTTTTGTAAAACTATACAGATAAACTTTGATTTGTCGAATATTGTGAACTCGAAAACTTCGATATGACGAAAAAACACTTAGATACATATCTCAGAGATGTTAATATTATATAAAACCTTCATATTTTGATAAAAACCTTGATGTTCCGAATTTTTTTCGTGCACTTTGACTTTGAAACATGGAGATTCAACTGTATTCTCGAAAAATTTTTACTTTGATGTGGAAATTTTAAGATATTCTGATTAAAGTGATGAAACTTCTACTTTGTCTCTAACTTTAAATTTAGTTAGAAATCTCTGAATTTAGGTGTAATTTTCTTCTAATGAAAATTCAAAAATGAAATGCAAATATTTAGTGCTTTTCCTTATCAGTCTGAATATTTTCCAAGCTACACGATTTTAATTTTAATTGAAATTAACTATGGTTTTATTTATTTTACTCACTATTTTTTAATGTGAATTTTGTTTACTTTATGTAATTTTAATCAAAATAGATGGATGAAAATTGAAAACACCCAAATACTTTGAATTTTTTACCGCGAATTAATCTGGATATTTTTCAATCTACATGACTTTATTTCTATCAGAAATAATTCGTTCGTTTTCTTTTTTCTTAATCAGTTGTATTCGAAGGTTTTTTTTTCTTATTAAACTATATTTTGTTTAGTAAAACAGAAAAAAAAGAACAGAGATGACACCAATTTTTTATGCAGATTGAAAGTAAGTCATTAGAACGAATTATAAATTTAAATTTAAAAAAAAAGCATTGGCCAAATTTTTGTGTTTAATGTAGTCCTTCGAGCAATCAAATTTCAATTTTATTCATAAAAAAACGCTAAAAAGATTTTAACTCATTGCTAAAAATTAAAGAGATAGAACATTGGTTTCTTTTCCATGTAATGTTTTGGCACACTTAGACGACTGGAACCCTTTCCAAGTATCAGTTACAAAACAAAACTACGCTTGTGTTACGAAGGATATTCCTAGGAATGGCTTACAAACAATCTTCTTAATATTTAACTCTATTCTGCTTTTTAGTATTCTAGCTTGTGATCATGTAGTATGAAATCGTTAAGATGGTTAATCATTATATGTTGCTACTACTGAGAATATTTTTGTATATATTTAATAATTCAATATTTTCTGTATCATTTATTAACTCTTAAATGCAAATAACAAAAAATGTAATGCAAGTTGTGTAATTCGGTTTTTTGAGACATCGTTTTATAGATCAACTAGCCATTTTTCTATAGCTGTTTTTAGTTAGGAAGTGAAATTAAAGAAAGTAAATCTGCTAAACAAATAATTAATAACATTAATATTAATTATTAATATTAATTTGAGTATATTAGAAATTTTTCCCCTATAAAGGTAAAGGAGGTAGAAAATTTTTGAATATTTGATATGCTCATCAGCATATCAATTCACTTCTAATCTTTTAGGTAGAAATGTAGAATTAATGAAAATAAAACCACTAAAAAAATAAGCACACATTTCAGAACTTCAGAAATTGCACTCTAAAGTGAGTTAAAGGGAGTCAAAATTTTAAAACATTCAGCCATATCCTGGCAGCAGTTTTAAATAGGATATTAATTCAAGATAACAAGCTAATTAAAAATTAATTTAACATGCATTTCAGAAATTCTCCTGCCTTTAAGAAGATTAAAGGGGGGAGGTATTGAAACTCTTAGAACATTTCGCAATATTCATGTTTTAGATTAATGATGAGATTCAGAATAACTAATCTACTAAAACGTACTTAAATATACATTTTTATTGATTTTGGAAATTCTCAAGTAATGATGTTTAATAGGATGATGGTAAGTTTTAGATCATTTCAACATATCTAAGCACAAATTTTAGGTAGGAGCGGGAAATTCAGTGTAACAAACCTACCAAAAATTGTTAATTGCAGTACTTTAGTGATTTTAGAGCTATTTTGTCTATTCTATCGCCAACATCGACTTTGAAAGGGGATAATGTAAAATTATACGAATAAGACAATAATAATGGATAATTTATTAGATGTTAAGAAAATGTATAGTTTTATTTTAGTTTTATCTGTGTTGTTTCATTTGATTCAATAATCTTTTAGGAAAACCGACTAACGTAGCGGGCGAAGGCTGCCACTATATATATATATGTGTGTGTGTGTGTGTGTGTGTATGTTACATTTCATTTCGCAATATTCATCTAAATTTCTGGCATGTTATTTATTTCTCCATTTCTTAATAATACCTAATATTTGTTTCGATTGAGTTTCCCTTTATTTTAAAACGCGTATATTAATAAATATCTTATTTAATCTAAAATTTTTAGCCCTTTATTAATTTTATCAGTTGCCCAATCTATAATATTCTGAGAGAAGCGAGTTTTTATTTTCGAATGTTTGAAAAGCCATTTTGTTATTTTATTTCCAATCTTAATTCCAGGAATTTATGTTCCCATGTCTTTTCAATGCTAGGCTTTTTGCTTCGAAAACACAACGCTACGAGGTATGGGCTGTTAAGCAACTATCCTCTCGAGACATTAGCTTAGCTGCCCATCTCTAAAAGTGCTTCTTTCACTGATTGGCTCGTTTCTGTATTACGTCGATGTCTGTCGTCGTCTGCGAATCTTACAAAAAGATGCATTGACTTTGGAGTTTAGATTTCTGTCTTGTTTTAAGTATTTCGATATATATTATCTCCTGTCTACGACTCTGGTATTTTTTAAAATTTTCTTTTGAAAATCATATAGTGTGGCATAGAAATTCACCCCCAAGAATGAAGGCTTAATTGTTTTTTTCATATGTAAGACTCATTTTAATTTTTCATGTTTGACAAATAAACGACTTTGAACAAAAAACTGGCTCCGTTTCTGATGGAGAAATCACTTGATTATCGAATCCACTGCATTGCTATACTTACACTCTGACCGTATAGATTAGTAGTACGAGTGCAAAACAACTACATTGTGTTCTCAATTTAAATTCTCTGATATCAGCTATTATCAAGACTTTCATGCAAGTTAACTGAATTTGACGAGTAAAAAAAAAAACAATCTTTTATAAACCGCCGAGATTCCACTAATTTAATACATGACATTATATATGTGTATATGTATATACACATACATACATATACGTAAAGTATATAATAGTCGGTATTTTTTTTTTCTTAGTACTCGGAAATTTTCCTTCTTGGAGTCGGAAATTTATTAGTCTACACCCCCCTATGCAACAAGGACGGTTTACGCCCCTGAATATTTGCATTCTTCAGTTCGGGGCAGCGCTGCCAAATTAATTCGGGGATTTTCTCTGAGTGCAGTAAATTTGATTCAGCGTTGGGATTTGTTAAATGAAAGATATGGAAATAAAAGGCAATTGGCTTTAAGCCAAATAAACAGAATATTTTCAATAAAGATTATCAAAGCTAGCAATTCAAAATCATTGTTAGAACTATTAGATATATGCAGTGTTCTCGCTGATATTTGACCAACGTTAGTAATTTGGCTAATTAAAAATAAAAAACATTCGCCAAATGAAAAAAGTATTAGCAAAATAGATTCGCCTGTAGCACACACAAAAATATCTTTAATCATTTAATGTACTCATTTTTTTTTCAATAGGTTCTAAAATAACCTAAGTTTTTATAACTGCGACAGCGATTGTTATTAATCTAATTTCAACTGTCTGCTACAAATATTAAAAGTATCTATATATTAATATACATATATACACTGCTCAAAACAATTAAAGGATATTTGAAGTTTTATATAAAATAAAGATATAAACAAATTTTTTTTGCCGAAAATAGAAGAAGAGAATCACAAATGCAAATTTTTCTGGTTTTCAAACTGTGAAGTATGTAAATTTTGAGTTCGACGTCAAAAACGTCGCTTCAGCGGCAGCGAATGAAATTTGATTTTCAACTGGATAAAAGAGAATGAAGACAAGGATGATCGGCATTCAGTGATTGCTTTGTTTCGATGAGTACGATGTCTCAGCGAAGTCGTTTGACAGATTCAGAGGCTTGGAGAATTGTAGGTAGGTTAGAAGGGGGCCAAACTCAAGCAGAAGTAGCGCAAGCCATTGGAGTGTCACGAAGTGTCATTTCCAGGATCTGGAACCGTTTTTTGGAGAGTGGATGTGCAGGCCGAAGACCAGGGCAAGACCGTAGACGGGCAACAACGCCCAATGAAGATCGGTATTTAGCGTTAACAACTCGGAAACACCGAAACATGAACGCTACTTTTCTCCAACAACACCTTCGCTCGGCTACAGGCACCACGATTTCAACTCAGACTGTCCGAAACCGACTCCATGCTGTAGGTCTGTATGCTCACCGACCGATGGTATGTGTTAGATTAACATCAAGGCATCGTCACGACCGCAGGGAGTGGGCAACCGAACATGTCAACTGGAGGAGAAATGAATGGAGCAATATTCTGTTTTCTGATGAGTCCCGTTTTTCTGTGCATCCGGATAATAGGCGTATTTTCATCTGGAGGGACCGTGGCAGTAGGAATAATCCTGCGTTCGTGCACGAAAGTGTCAGATTTGGCGGTGAAGGAGTGTTGGTGTATGGTGGCATCTCCATTGACGGGCGCACTGACCTCTACATCATTCGAGATGGAGCTCTGACTGGTCGCCGATATAGGGATGAGATCCTCAGACCTATTGTAGTCCCTTACACTGCAGCAATCGGAGATAATTTCATTTTAATGGACGATAACTGCAGGCCACATCGTGCAAACCTGGTGGAGGATTCCCTTTTCGAGGAGGAATCGTTCGAATGGAATGGCCAGCGTGTTCTCCAGACATGAATCCAATCGAGCACGTTTGGGACGCTCTAGGAAGACGAGTTTCTGTCCGCCAACAACCCCCACAAACTCTCCAAGAACTGGAAAGAGCTCTTCTGGAAGAGTGGGGCAGAATACCCCAACTCGTCATTAATAGCCTCATTGAGTCCATGCCTCAAAGGTGTTCAACAATGCTGGCCGCCCGTGGAAACCATACCCCCTACTGAAAATGATTTTCTTTGAAGAAAACACCTTTTCTTATTCTTTTTTTCTCATATGCACAAATTGTGTTTTTTTCCTTTTGTACACAAATGCGCAATAAAATGCATTTTTTTCTGCCAAACATGTGTAATTTATTCTCATATAACCTACTATGTCTGTCGACCATGTATCAATCAGCTAAAAAATTTCCCAGATACAAAATCCACCTAAAACTGCAATATCCTTTAATTGTTTTGAGCAGTGTATATATATATATATGCATACGTATGAGAAAGAAAAAGAAAAGAAAGAAAAAGCAAAAATTGAATGCTAGCAATTTGGTGAATCTAATCGCTTGTTTACTCGCCAAATGAAGAATTTAGTCGGAATTTGGCGCAATGACAGCGAGAACACTGGATACATGTAATGAAGGAATTCGGAATTTAAAATTACTGGGATTAGAGTCTAATGTTTTCAGTGATTTAATGTTAATAAATTTTTTGTTAAATAAACTAGATCAGCACCTTCAACAAAGATGGGAATTATCACTAGATAATGATAAAATTCCTGATTTTGATTTATTTCGAAAATTTATTGAACGTGAAGCTCGAAGTGTAGAAGATTCGAAATGTAATAAATTTGAGTCTAAATTTAATTATTCAAAAAAGCCTCTAGATGCTAGTCGAGTCAAAACCACCGTGATGAACAGCACGGTTGTTAAAACTGACAATAACTGCTTACTATGCAATCAAAGCCATGCG
Source organism: Maratus speculifer (assembly GCA_964019185.1). Lineage (NCBI taxonomy): Eukaryota > Metazoa > Arthropoda > Arachnida > Araneae > Salticidae > Maratus > Maratus speculifer. The sequence continues at coordinate 212,209,191 of OZ025291.1, read as the reverse complement.
CATTTTCGTTGTCCAGTATTTAATGCAAAACCGGTTATGGAAAGGTGGAAAATCGTTGAATTAAATAAATTATGTGAAAACTGTTTAAGGCAAAACCACAAAATGAATCAATGTAGAATAAACGTTAAATGCAAAAATTGTTCAAAATTGCATCATACTTTGTTACATATTTATACAGTTAATCAATCCAAAAAAGAGCCTGTTAATGCACCAGAACTTTCAGTTTCTAATAGTGCCCAATGTCATTCATCTTTGCAGAGTTCTTTTTTCTTTTTTTTTTTTTTTTTGTTATCTACTGCTCTTGTTAACGTAAAATCTAACACAGGTAAGGTCATTCAGTGCCGTGCATTTATTGACAATGCTTCTCAAAATTCTTTAATCTCAAAAAATTGTGTAGAAAGATTAAATTTGCCGGTAGGAAAAACGAACCATAGGCTTGTAGGTATCAATGGCATTTCGGCTGAAACCTGCCTAAATTTCACTGAATTTTAATTCTCACCTTTTTCTAAGATAATTACTATTCTTTAAAAGCCCTTGTAGTTAATCAGGTTACTACCCCTCTCCCTAACTTCAAACTGGAAAGGTGTACATGGCAGCACATTGAAAATGTGCAACTGGTTGATCCGGATTTCCATATTAAAAAACCAATCGAAATTCTGCTAGGAGCAGATGTTTTGCCAAACTCTTATTGGGGTCAGCTATTTGTGAACAGTCGGGTAAACCCGTTGCTTTCCCAACTACGTTGGGTTAAATACTAAGTGGTCCAGTGCCTTAAGCATCAAAATTGGCCACAACTGTAGTTTGTCATTCAGTCAATTTGACTGACTTCTTTAATTTCGAGTCGGTTCCTAGTGACCGAGCGTGCCTCAAATCAAATGAGGCAGAAATGATTTATCAACAGTCAACTTACTTAAATTCGGAAGGACGATATATTGTAAAGTTACCTCTAAGGGTTTACTGTGAATTAGGTGACAGTGCCGCCCAAGCTCTAAAAACGTTTTATGCACTAGAGAATAGATTTTCAAAAAATCCTACGTTAAAAAAGCAGTACATTGAATTTATGGAGGAATATCGCCAACTAGGCCACATGAAACTATGAAATGCTGATAAGCTAAATATTCAACCGAACTATTTTCTTCCACATCATGCAGTCCTAAATGAAAATAGTGCTACATTTAAATTAAGAGTCGTCTTCCATGCATCAGCTAAAACATCTAATGGCCAATCTCTTAATTCGGCCCTCCTTAAAGGACCAAAGTTACAGACTAGTATCTTTGTTAACTTAATCCAATTCAGTCTCTACAAAGTGGCTTTATCAGCAGACATCGAGAAAATGTACCGCCAAATCCTAGTCTCCGAGGAAGATACATAATTACAACGAATTTTTTGGCGAAAACACCCCTCTGATCCTTTGTTAATATATATATTAAAAACTGTTACCTATGGTATGTCTTGTGCTCCATTTTTAGCTCTACGAACTATTCAGCAGTTGTGCGAAGATGAGAAAATTAAGTTCCCTAAAATTAAGTTGCTGTTAGTATAGCCCGAACATACATGTATGTGGACGAATTTTTAGGTGGCACAGATTCAGTAGTCAGCTCGAGCTCTCATTAATGAGCTCCAATGAACCTCGTGCTATGGAACATTTGCCAAATTCTTTAAAGGCTATAACCTTAACCCAGTCGTTAAATCCTGATTCATTCCAGCACAATCTAGGATTAGAGTGGAATCGGGAAACAGATTCCCTATGAGTAAAAGTGGTAAAAAACAATATTGTGACCACTAAACGTCAGTTATTATCCATAATCTCGCGTATTTGTCACCTTCCACCGTGATTTTGAAAATTTTATTGCAAGAAATGTGGAAGGCAGATTTGAAGTGCGATGATATTTTGCCCTTATTTATTTTAGACAAGTGGAATAAATTCCAATCTGAATTATGTGTTTTTGAATCGATGCAGATACCACGATTTATGAATTTAAGCCATCGTCACCATTTGAGCTCCACGGATTCTGTGACGCAGTCGTTTACACAAAACTTTTAATCCTGTCACAATAAGACTTGTAGCTGCAAAAACCAAAATGGCTCCTGTTAACACCATAACTTTATCTCGCTTGGAGCTTTCTTCAGCTGAGCTCTTATTCCACCTCATGCACGTCGTGAAGGATGCCATACCAGATTCCGTCCATGAAACATTCTTGTGGTCTGATTCCACCATCACCTTAAGTTGTATTTCAAAACCTCCAATTAAAAACAATCAATTTGTTCTCCACTGTGCAAATAAAATTCAAGAAATTTCCTCAGTAGAAGATTGGCATCACGTTTCAGGTAAAAATAACCCAGCTGACTATGCTATCCATGCCGGGGGCAGTATCCTTCTGAATTCCAAAAGTGTAAAGAATGGTGGAATGGCTCTACTTGGCTTTATAAATCATCAAATCCTTTTGGTGACGAACAGTCATCAATTTTAACCCTCTAAGCGTTTGTCCCGTAATATTCCGTACACTAAGCTCCAGGTTTCACTGCAATATAAGCAATGCTTAAGATATTATAATTCTATAAATTTAAAGAATTTTCAAAGCATTGAAGAATGATTAAGACTCTCAAGGATTACATTTATATTCCTAAATAAGATTTTTTATGTAATATTGAAATAATCATTTTTTATTAGCATTTAAAACAAAATGCAGAGAAAACAACATTACAATTTTACCCATTTGCAAGACGCTTGGAGGGTTAAACTTACCCCTAGAGTCACTATCTGAAAGTTCATGTTTAACAATTCAACTAGAAAATGATATTGACATCCTCACCAAATTTTCCTCGTATACGAAGCTGCTTCGAGTAGTTGCTTGGATTCTTCGATTCACTTACAACGCTAAAGTCCACTCAAATAGAGAGGGTCCCCTAAATGCTGTTGAACTCAACAACGCTTGTAAAACTATCGTCAAATACTTACAATATTCTATCTTTTCCGATGAAATTAACCTACTTAAGAAAGAGAAACCTTTACCAACATCCAGTAAACTACTTTCTTTAAGCATTTTTCTTGATGCCGATGAAATATTGCGGGTTGGGGGTCGACTTAGCAAACATGAAACACTGCCATTCGATTCCAAACATCCAATGCTAATCCCTAAAAACCATCCATTAATAGAAGCCATCATCCGATACTTCCATCTCTATTCCATGCATTCGGGTCCTGATCAAGTTCTCTCCTTAATACGTCGAAAATTTTGGATTCCAGACGGCAGATCTACCGTTTAGAAAAAACTAAGAAAATGTATTCGTTGCTTCCGAATATCTGCCCAACCACTTACTCAGCTCATGAGAGACTTACCCTCTTCACGAATTAACCCTTTCAGAGCGTTTGAACGTGTAGGGATTGATTTTGCCGGTCCTATCAATACAAAATGTCAACATAAACGGAAGTCTTCTATGTTCAAATCCTACATCTGTCTTTTTATCTGTATGTGTACCAAAGCAGTACACATCGAGTTAGTCTCAGAAATTACAACCGAAGCTTTTCTATTCACCTTAAGGCGTTCCATATCACGAAGAGGATGTCCAACAGACATTCTTTCTGATAATGGGAGAACATTCGTTGATACAGATTCTTATCTTAAAAATTGTACTTAGTCCTCAAAAAATCCAAAATCCAGGACTTTTGTTCGCAACGCCAAATTCTTTGGCATTTCATACCACCTTATGGTCCAAATTTTGGAGGATTATGGGAGTCCTCTAATAAATTAGCCAAACGACATTTACTCAAATCATGCCAAGGCACTCATGACATTCGAAGAATTAACAACTACATTTTGCTTAATTGAAGCCTACATTAACTCTCGGCCTCTTATGCCCTTATCCACAAATCCGAGTGATTTATCATTGCTAATTCCAAGGCATTTTCTTATTGGTGCTCCATTATTAGCTTTACCTGAATCATCTAACCATAATAATCTGTTTTAGTCTTTCTTCCAGGTGGAAGCTGTGCATCAAGATTAGCGATCAAATTCGGCTCCGATGGACAAGAGACCACCTCCACACCTCGTCTATACGAAAAAAGTGGAAAAAAGGTAACCACCCTATCCAGATTGGGGAACTAGTCCTAGTCAAGGAATCCGCCATTCACCCCACTCAATGGAAGTTAGCCCTCATTGATAACATTCATCCAGGTGCTGACGGGATAGTTCGAACGGTGACGATCCGTACAAGTGAAGGAACATTCAAACGGCCCATCCAGCAAATTGCAGTTCTGCCTGGCCCCCCGGAGGTTATGGACGAAAGAAGAACCGATGTATGAATTTCCATGACAAAGCCAGCCACCTTGACAATGAATTTTTTTCTTCACTTTCTTTCATTTGCCGTTACGCAATTTGTTTTTCATTCGAAGAAACCTTGTGGCTTCAGTAGATGCGTAATTCAGTTAACAAAATGATTCGGTATGCTATTCTATACAAAGATATTGAAATTAAATGAACGATGTAACGTTTGTAAAGCAATCAACTGTTTTCTTTATTCGAAGGAAAAGATTTTGTTTTGTTATGTGTGAGTAAGTCTGTTTAAAAACTTTATTCTGTATTCTGCTTGGAATGTGCAAAACCTAAGATTCTAGTTTATTGTTGATGAAAAGAAGTATTCTAGCTTTTGAACGATATGAATTAAATATGTTTTTTTAATACTATCTCAAGCTCAATCTTCCTTCCAGTTGTTCTGTCCTTTTTGGGAGATGGGTATCTTCAAACTCTTCTAATATTCTAATTATATTATTCGGTTTAATTTAAATTCTATCTTTGGTTTGAAATTTGAAATTCGTAACTTTAGAAGTTTATTCTTATTCGCACATTTTATAACCTATTCATGATTCTTTTATCCACTGAAAATTATAAACAAAATACTTGGAAAAATTTGGGACTGTTTTTATAAAAACCTTAACTTCTCTACGAGTATACATGTTATCCACACAGAAATTAACACAGTTTAATACAATAAGCCACTCAACTATAATCTGCTGTTTGAATGCTTTTGCTACAGCTTTAGTTTTGACAGGGTTATCCAAAAGATTTTCACTCTTTTTCAGTTTTTTGACGGTTTTCTATAGAATTTCGGGAAATAGTTTCGCAGAAATATATGACCTGCACTATTCTGTGTACACACTTTGAGTTTCAGAATAATTCCAGATATTTTACAAAAGGTTTAAAATCGCAAATAGTTGGTCAACTTTGGCATATAGTGTATTTTCCGTCAGATGAATACTTCTTACTATTGATTTAATTTTAATACTAACTTAACTATAAACTAGTCTAACTAACTCAACTATAAACTATACACTTAACTACAATAAATGTATAAATTACTTCTAGATAAAGAATCGCTTCTTTTGCATACTGAACATTAGAAATAATATTGCTGAAAACTGAAATAGAAGAAAATATAATAACATACATTTTTGTAAGAGAAAAAAATAAAAGTAAAATCTATTTCTTAAGAAAAGAAATAAATTGCGTTTTCCGAAGCAGCAGTGATTAAAACAAACGAGTGTTTTTGGCATTAGTATCAGAATAGCAAATGAAACACCACTTAGGATGAAAATTATTTAGGACAATATGAAATGCGAGCGACACTTTTCTTTCCTTTATTTTGGTACGAAAGAAAGCTGTGTTAAAATAAACATTCCTTTGAATCTCGAAATATTTAGGTTCTGAAAAATTGAAATGAAAGAAACTATGAGTGCAAAGTTTTATTACCTTTTAGGTAGCTTTCATTACAAAAAGTAAAAAGCTACCGATTGCAGCCGTCCGGAGGAAAACACTTCCAGAAAATTTTGGTATATTTTCACGGATCATGACCCCCAGACCCCAAAACGACCCTCCGTTTAAATGTTGACATATATATATATATATATATATATATATAACCATGTGTATATATATATATATATATATAACCATGTATATATATATATATATATATATATCTGATTTTTGTGATGCGATAACTAACGTATTTATGAACCGATTTGAATGAAACTTAGTATGTACATAGTACATACAAATATCTCGACCGAGTTCGTTGGCCAGTATCATCCGCCATCTTGTTTCAAAATGGCGGCCATTTAAAAAATTTTAAATTTAAAATTAAATGTGAAAAAATTAAAAGTTGAAAAATATTTTTATTTCATGTGTTAGACCTTAAAATACCATATCCATAACACCTTTTATTTTGTCTATATCTTAAAAAAGGATTGAGTTAGAGCACTTTGAATTTTTCTTATGGCTGACATTTTGAAACGATCTGATTTTTGTCATGCTATAACTAACGTATTTATGAACCGATTTGAATGAAACTTAGTATGTGCATAGTATATACAAATATCTCGACCGAGTTCGTTGGCCAGCATCATCCGCCATCTTGTTTCAAAATGGCGGCCATTTAATTTTTTTTTTAATTTAAAATTTAAAATTAAATGCGAAAAAATTAAAAGTTGAAAAATATTTTTATTTCATATGTTAGAGCTTAAAACACTAATTCTAAAACACTTTTTACTTTGTCTATATCTTAAAAAATGATTGAGTTATATCACTTTGAATTTTTCTTATGGCTGACATTTTGAAACGATCTTATTTTTGTCACGTGATAACACTCGTGTTTATAAATCGATTTGGATGTAACTTGGTGTGTACATAGTACATAATAAAGTCTGGACCGAGTTCGTTAACCAGTTCCATCCGCCATCTTGTTTCAAATGGCAGCCATTTTTTTTTTAATTTAACATTTGAAATTAGGTACAAAAAATTGAGAAATTGAAAAAGATTATTTTTTATCCATTTGACCTTGATACAAAGATTCCAAAGCATTTTTTGTTTCGTCTGTATCTTAAAAAATGTCTGAGTTACAGTACTTTTAATTTCTAGTGCTGCTCACATTTTGAAATGATCTGGTTTACGTCACGTGATAACACACGTATTTATACACCGATTTGAATGAAATTTGGTGCGTAGATATGACATACTGATGCCTGGACCGAGTTCGTTGGCCAGTTCCAACCGCCACCTTGTTTCAAAATGGCGGAATATTAATTTTTTTTAAATTTAAATTTTAAAATTAGGTGCAAAAAGGTAAGAAATTGAAAAAGATTTTTCTTGTGTGTTTTGACCTTGATACAAAGATTCCAGAGCATTTTTTGTTTCATCTATATCTTGAAAATTGGCTGAGTCTTAGCATTTTCAATTTTCAGAGTGATTGATATTTTGAAACGGACTGAAATTTGTCACGCATTAATAAGCATATTTATAAACTAATTTCGATATTACTCCGTGTGTTCATGGTACATACCAATGTTTTGACCGAGTTCACTGCCCAACTTTATCCGCCATCTTGTTTCAAAATGGCGACCATTTAAATTTGTCAAAAATCTTTTAAATGTATAATGATGTATAAACAAAAAATTAGAAATTAAAAAAAGGTTCTTTCTAAACTATTTATCCTTATAATGAATTCCGGACTATTTTTTGCTTTGTCTTTACCTTGAAAACCGCTTGGGATATAGCAGTTTGAATTTTTAATGTGGGTGACATTTTTTTTAAAAAGTCAATTTGCCCGCGACAGTACTCGTATATATTAATCAATTTCGATGTGAGTCTGCATGTTCACATGAATTAAGATTTCGATCAAGCTCATTGGTTTTTTTTTTATCCATCATGCTGCTTTAAAATGGATATCGTGGAATTTTGCGACCCTATAAATCGCTTAAAATAAAACCAGGTTGAATAAAATATGATAATTATCCTATTAATATTTAGTATTGATAAAAACTAGCATTCAATCTTATAAAATCGGTTTCCACTAATTTGAGCTTCGTGTGTTTGAATAATATAACTTAATTTAAAATAAATAAATAAGTATATGAAAGCTGCCTCTTCCTCCCGGCATTGCCGGAAGGACTTCTTATATCTTTAAAACGGAAAAAGTATGGAGAATAAAAATTAAAACAAGAATAGGCAAGAAAAAAGCATGCATAGATTGTGAAACATTTTGTAATTTATTCAGAATAATGTAACAAAACTTCAAAAGGTGAAAGAAGATATTGGGATATTTTTTTCAAATTATTTTGGTAGTCCCTGTAAACGAACTACAAATACCACATATTTAACATTCAATACTGAATATGCCACAGTAATTCTCAAAAACATATAGGAATTACATGGCAAACCTAATATATTTAAACAAATTATAGCATGGTCAGGAGACAAACACACAGAAAACTGGAATTCACAAATACTTTGCTGAAAAAAGATTGAAAATGCGCAGTAACTTCCAAGAGTGTGCAGGATTTTATTTCTATAATCTCAGAGCATTATCAAAAATAATGGCATATTTTTACAGAAAGCAATAAAGAACTTTATTATTTCAATACTAAGCGGAATAATTTAAAGTAAATACTTACGTTAATTGTAATGTAGATTTAAAAAAACTGGATACTATCATGTTGCCTTTGTTATTAAAATACCAGGTGATCAATTTAAGAGTACCCTTTTTTGTTTATTATTATTATTATTACTACTACTACTACTATTTTTATTATTACACACATACATAACATATGTAGCAAGACCTTGGCATCATTACTTACTTAATATGTCTATATTTAATGTGCGTGTATCGTTTCTACATTCTAAATGCGAAAACTCATTTTTTCCTAAATCCACGTGAACATCATTCGTAATTTTTAATCCAATTCTACGCAAATGATAGTATTAAATCGTCTGCTTCTTTGACAACCATTTAATTTCAATTGGCCTCTGGTTACCAAGGTCACTGGACCTCACACCGTTAGATTTTTTTGTGTGGGTTTATCTCGAAGTAAAGTCGAAACAAAACAGATTATAGCTGAAGAAATCTCGTCCATAACACCAACAATGTTGCAAAGTACGACAAAAAACTTGGTTCGATGCCGATCCATGGCGTGGTTGGTAGCGTCAGCTCCTCCCACACCGCTGGACCCTGGTTCGAGTCCAGCTAGCGGCATGGGTGTCTGTGTTGTCCCTGTGATGTGTATTAAAAATGTATGTACTGTATTTCCTGTAATAATAAAGTGTTCTGTATTTATTTCTGTGCATTATGGATCATTCGAGGTAACAGCCATTGTAGCTAAAGACCTCAAAGCATTGTTCACTCAAACTTGGTTCGATGTTTCACGTTTACATTAAAAATTGTGGTAAACATTTTCAGTATTTGCTGTAAGGAATGATAATGTAAGAAAAATTAATTGAGTTATGTTTTTCAAAAATAAAATTATCGCAAGATTAAGTAATGTTGTACGTTTTCTATTTCTGTTTTGCCTCACAAAGTCGTATTAATCCAACACTATTTGAAATTGTCTCCCGCACTTAAACAAGGTTCAAACAATATATTATATTGTAACGGCAAACCCACGGTGAGCGTCATTTGTAACGTTAGGTTGGTCGTGGTGGAGGTTAAATACATACTCAATAATTTAAGATAAAATAACAAAGTTTATTAAAGTGATAATGACTGAAGGGAAGTGGAGCAAGTCTTCAAATTTACACAACTGAAAACACTATGAACAGCTAAATCATACTCACAGGCTTCGGCCTAGCTCAGTTGGGGCGCCACCTAACACTTCTCACTATCTTCAGGCTGAGCTGCTAAACAAAGCTTAATTAAACAGCCCGTGGCTGTGGGTAATTCTTTATTTTACAAATAATCAAAAATGGAACTACTGTAATTTCTCTTACCACGGCCGAATCTCAAATCAACTATCCAAACTTCTTTCCACTTTACTGGAGGCCGTCGCTACTTCCTATTCGCTAGCACTTCGCTGAACAATAATTCACTTCGCTTGTCTAATGGCAGAGAGCCTCACTCGCTGGCTGCTGGCTAATGCCAGAGACACACCCCATTCACTCAAACCCAAGCTTTTATATGCTGCAAACTGAGATACTTCACATTAACATATTACTAATAACTGCAAGCTAACTGTAAAATCCGAAAGAGCACACACACTCTAGAAAGTTAAAGTAAAAGAGAGGATAGATGTCGCTTTTACGCTTACACTTGTTAAATTATTGACGTCACGATCTCAGAAATACTAGAGTGCCTTTCTGCAAAGGTCACTCCCTCACAACCCCCCCTCGGATTTTACAGAGAAAAAGGGCTGGGCCAAATGCATGCCCAGAACTTTTTCTTGTTATAAATTTCGAGCCGTAATAAACACAGTGATGGGTGAAATTTAGCGCCGAAACATAACTTTTAAAATGTTAACTTTAACCCATCACAGCCAAAAAACACTCAGTTTGCCTCAAATATTCACATATTCAATCCAATCATTCTTCTATCTTACAAATAGCCTCCGTGAAACTTCCAAAAACTCGTAAAACTTTCAAAACTAATTACTTCTTTCAAAACAGCCCACTCCACTGGGAGTGCTAAAATTTCTCAAAATACTAAACTTCCGAAATTTTCTTCAATATTGCAATACAACTATAACATTACCAAAAATTATCTCTCCATAACTTTCCTAATACTAAAATTCGCACCAAGTCCAAAAAACCCAATGCGCAAAAATTTTCCTCATCCAAATACCGAACTCATCTAAAATTAAATTTTACTTCATACTCAAAATAACTCTGCTATTACGTAATACCTACATACCCATTAGCCAATGAACTAACTCCCAAAATTCTTCAGAACTTAACTCCACTTTAACAATAATTGGGGAACATACGTACAGCATCATATCGCTGTGCTTATGCAACAATAAAAAAAATTATCAAAAATTTACAAAATGACGTCATCATGCTCTTCATCTGTATTAACTAAAAGAAAAATAGGAGAATCAATAGATAACACAGGTATACTTCCCTGCAAGAAAATCACATTAACATTCAATTTTAATACAATACAATTTCAAATTCAAACGCAGCTTAAAAATTCGCAACTTGCGGAAACCATTCCCAACTAAAGTACAAACGCAACACATAAAACACGAACGATAAGGAGAAAGTTAATTCATTAAATGTTAGTATAAGAAATAGAAACGCGTGTCAAGGACTTCTTGACCGCAAAACACGTGCGAGTCTGAACCGCGGCGCGTGTACAAAATAACCCAAATTACTATCTGTACTTTCTGAAAATTTAAACATACATTAACATACATTTTATAACACATGAACAATATAACAATATAGTAACATTTTTAACAAATAACACAACAATTTAACAATAGATCCAGAATTTTTAAAAGCAGTTAAGACCAAAATCTCAAACATACATAAAACTAACAATTTTGCAAACAAATTTTGAACACAATTAAGCACCAATCGTGAGTCCGTCAAAAAATTCCAAAAATGGCCAAAAAGTACCAAACAGTCTTTCTGCTTTCTATTCTTTCACATTGCTACCACATATATGCACTCTTATAGAAATTTAATAAAGAACATTATCACCCAATCATAGAGATGATTCGCTGCTGGCTGGCTTCATACTACAGGATGGTTTTCTCCTCTTGTCCCAGAAACCTTGTACGAAGGATCTTTCGTCATCGGAACTGTATGGTGACGCCACAGTTGACTGTCGTGCCTGCAGCCTGGTTCTGAATGGATGCCGCGGGATACTTGTAGGTTCCGCTCGACGACTCTGCTCTGGCCGGTTTGCTGGGGTCACTCCATGGCGAGATTCACACTGTTGATGCCGGTAATCTGAGAGTTGTCTCCTCTTTCTAGACGCACCCGAAGTTACTGAAGATCCTAGACCACGTTTCTTTCCAGACCTACGCTGTTTCTTATCGAGCAAAAATTCCGACTTTAAAGTCCTTTTAACAGTTTGGCGAGTGTCCATCTGAAATCTTTTCCGGGGATTAAGTACCGAAGATGGTGAACTATTAGATAATTTATGTTTGCGAGGTTGCCGTCTCATAAGTGGAGGAACTGGACAGTTTATAATTTTTTGTCTTTTATGGCACACAGAGTCCGATGTATTTGACACAGTTCTCTTATTTTTATTATCATACTTTGCTCTCGGATTGCTAGGCTTTCGACTTTCAAGAACAGTTTTTGGAGCTGTTTGACCAAATTTTCTTCTTGAATATTGATGAAAAGAATTAGATGAAGAAGTACTGGACTCGGGACACTCATTGGATCGGGAATTTCGCGAAACACCACTCGACACATGAGAACCTTCACTACCATTTTCTCTAAACTTATAAACTCTAACCTGATCCAAATTAACCGTCATTCTTTCACCATTGACATCAACAACCAAATTATTATTTCGAACATCTAAAACCTCGAACGGACCTACAAACTTCGGACCATACTTAGCTACTCTCTTTTGACGACTTGAACTTAACCAATGCTTTTCTACTAACACAAAATCTCCAACTTTCACTTCTAACTCCCTTCTACGCATATTATAATACTGAGCTTGCTTTTCTTGCGCTTTTCCTATCTGAACCTGAGCTTCCTTAACCAACCTCTCAATATCCTGGCACATGTACTGACCTTCCGCATCTCACACCATAACTAGCCTTTGGAATGGAGTAATGACTTTTCTACCCAAAAACAATTCAGCTGGCGTTTTCCCCGTTGACTCATGAACCGCTGTACGAAGTGCATACGCAAAATGCTGAAGAAACTGGTCCCAATTTGCGTGATGAGAACCAACATACGAAGAAATCATTTGAATTAATGTACGATTTACACGTTCAGCCATATTAGACTGAGGAAGTTCCTTACCGTCCCCAGTCTCCAACTTTTCACACAAAGACTTAAAAATATTAGATATAAAACAAGGGCCGTGATCGCTCACTACCCTAATTGGTGCACCATATTTAGAAATATAATTATCGAAAAATGCATCGGCAACTGCAGGTTCAGAAGCCTTCCTGCACTCTAAAAAATAAATGTGTAAATTAGCTAATTTTACCTGTGTATGTGTGTAAATTTATAAAATTACACACATGTCGTAAAATTTACACATTTTTTCCCTAAATTTACCTGTTTTGATGTGTATTTAGCTATTTAAAATAAGTGTGTAATTTGTTATCACTTAAAAAACTCAAACAACTGTGTAAATGTAGAAAAATGGTTGGATTTACACGAATTGATGAATTAATCTAAGTCAAACATGATTAAATGTACACATACAAGTGTGTAAATTCCTAAAATTATGCAGTTGTCATAAAAATTACACACCTTGAGAAAAAATATACCTGCTTTTATGTGTATTTAACTTATGAAATCAAATATGCAATTTGTTATCGCTTGGTAAACACAGACAAATGTGTAAATGTATAAAAACATTTGGATTTTACACATAAGTATGAAAATTTTCTTAGGTACATTTATTGTTAATACTAAAGACCGACCGAAAATTAGGTTTCGTTTTCGTTTTCGGCAAAAAATCTAAGTTTCGCCAAAAATTCGTTTTCGGCGGGAATTTTGCTGAAAATTCGGCCGAACCGAAACTCGATAGAAACTATCTGAATTTTAGAAATCTTGTTTCTTCCTTTGGAAATTTTAACGCCTTCGGGACGGGCGTCTTTTACGGCGTTTTTAATCTTTAATAACCGGTTTTTAAAAACAGAAATGTTTACCTAATTGAATCGGGGAAAAGCGCGGATTAAATAAGACAATATTTACAATAAAAATGTATTGGTGAGAATAATCGAGGATTATAAGCACCTTACGCGTCACGTATACTGGTCGCTCTTTTCGAAGGAGTTAAATATGACCTATTGAATTGACATGTTTCCGCTGAAATGAGACACTATTTATTTACTGCTATGAACTTCACTGTTTGTAATTATCGGTCATGGCTCAAGATATGAATCAAATTATAAAACAAACATTCACGCACATACGACACTTTTCACCTGCTCTTTAAGAGCTTTGCACAGTTAACAGTAATACAACTTTTTTTATTTGAAACCGCAAAAGTGATTCGAATGCTCTTTCAAAAAGGTCTAACATTTTATGTCGTTGATGAATTAATTACATTTTATTTCATTTCAAAAGAAAACGTTTTTGTCAGAGGTACAGAGATTGTCCAGCCAATTTGTATCCGAAGGTAGATTTTTCAAATAAGGGTGTTGTTTCAAACATTCGCTGGAAGGCGAGTAGAGGGTAAAAGTCTTTTGGGAGGAGTAGCAGATGTTTATTTAAGTATACATCTTATCTATATTTAAATTTTTACTACACTAATAATAATTAGAAATTATAAAATGCTCATTTTTTTATTAAATTTATTTAATGTTCGCTTCATAAGAAAAAAATATTTTATTTGAATTAGTTTCAATGAGAAATATTAAAGAACTGAAAAGATGGTATATTCAAAAATAAAAAATATTCACAATTGAATTTTTTCTCCATTACTAATTACATTGTTAATTATTGATAAATGATTAAGAATATTGGTTGTCATAAAGTAATAAAATATAAAAATTGCATTATTATTTATTTATTTATTTTTAATTTTAAGCTAATGCACACACATACATATTTATGCATGTTTGTGAGAAATATTTCTCTACACACATATAAATAATTAATAATTATGTATATTCATGTATGTATTAATAACTTTAAAAAATGAACATTTTCGTTTCTGTTTTTGGCAGAAAATAGAAAAGTTACCGAAATTTTATTTCGGTTTCACTATTAGTCTCAAATACCTGTTTGACAGTGGCAACACGTGATCAATAAATTTCAATTTTACTGCAGTTTTTTAAAATTTCTTATGTGTTCACAATTTAAATTTTTACGCCACCGAATAGGGAATAAATGTATCTTCAAATATAATTTTTTTAAATTATACCTCTCTTTATTGTTTATATATTTTTATAGTTTCAAAAATAATTTGCAAGCATTTTTCTTTTCTTAAAACTATTGTCTGAAGTTCAATTACATACGATTCCATTTCCTTTTGTTTCAATTAAATATAATTAAAAAAATAAAATAAAATAAAAGTTTCAGAATTTATTTCTAGCTAATACTCAGCAACGAAATTAAAAACTTGCATATAAATAAATTTGTCTAAAAAAGTATACAAATAAAACATAGATTTAACAGACATGTAATCGAACTAAGCGCTAAAGCTATTAAAACTATTATATATTTAAAAAAATTGCTCGTTGGTAATTTTTTACTGTTAACTCTCAGTGTACAGCTAATACGAAAAAAAATCTATTACGTTTTAAAGCTGTCTTTGAATGTATAACTTATTTTTTCGCATGAAAATGCTTTTTGGTGTTGTAAATACTAATCTAAAAAATGTTTTAAATGTAAGAAATCTATTAGTTTCGAATATGTTATCTCCTTTATTGTATAATATAGGAAGTTTACATTGATTTAATAAAGTAATATTAAAACCAGAACGTCAGAAAATAATATTCGACGGAGAAAAGCAAAAATTTGTTTGTGTATGACTATGAGGGGTGAGGGGTGTTTCGTGATGAAAAACTGTTTTAATATTTTTTTAAAAAAATAGTCTTATAGTTGTCTATAACAGTATACAATAGATTTATACGTAATTTCTTTTGTTTGGGTTTTAAGATTTTAAGTTACACTTTAAATATTTGTTTGCCACTTTTTTCAAACCTTTTAAATAAATTTAAAATTTTCTGAATATAAAATAAATATACAAAATTTATGCAACAACTATGACATAATTAATTATTCATATTTTAATTTGTTGTTTTCCAGAGATGTCTTTAAGATACAGTTAAATTACAAGAAGTTTGTTCAACAAATAAATAATATTAACATTAACTAGGCGGATGTGGCAATTCCAAAACTTTCTTCTATCTCATACATGTTAATACTTTAACATTCACTATCACAGTGTCAAATTAAATAGAAATCTATGTCCCTCATGGGGATTCTAATGATATGAAATTCCGTGAAATCATTCCGTGCATCATGTAAAATGCAGCGCAGATGCGCCACTTGTTGGATGATTTACACCGAAACCTAATTTGCAATAACTTATGTCAATATCTAACTGAATCTGAAATTTGACGAAAATACATGCATTAGTTCTTGAGAAAGAGCTATTGTGGAAATCGTGAAAAATGCACCATAGCAGCGCCATTTGTTGAGCGATTTACACCAAAATGTACTAAACGTTATTTCTTGTCAAGGATTAATTGAATCTAAAATTTGATGGAAATCTATATTATGTTTCTCAGATGAGCTACTGCGGAAATCGTGAAAAGTACTGCATAGCAGCGCCACCTGCTGAGTGGTTTAAATCAAAAAGTAATTAGCACCAATTAATATCAGGGACTAATTCAATATAAATTTTTGTTAACTTCAGTGCAGTAGCTCTTGAGATAGATTGCCCATAAAATTCGTGTCACAAACAGAGAGAGTCACAGACAGATATTTTGTAAAAACATATTTTTTGGTATCTCTGACCCCTAAAACGTATTAATTCGTCGAAAACCGGAAGTCGAAAATTTTCACGAATCGAATATTTTCTTCTTGTATAGGTAGAAGAAAGTAAGAAGTCGGAAATTGCACGTCAAGCGTAGCAAATAAAGTGCGTTCGTATTATGAAATTTAATGAATTTTAAAAATATTCCGATCTTAGTGTACTAGTATACAATACTTTGTATATAGTATAGTGGTCAAAATTTTTTTTGAGTGTCCCGGTAAATACTATCTGCTTTCTATTATACAGCATATAATTTATAATAAACCTCAGCAACGTATCAATTTCATAAAATTAGAAATAGTTTGATATAAAACGCGCCCCAAATAATGTTTCCCCTTATATCGCTATGTAATAGAATACTTTTGAGTGGCTCTGTAAATGAATAAAAAATACTCTTTGCACCACTAATTGTACAGAATATATATTTTAGTATATACTTCATAGATGCATATTAATAGTATTATTTTTAAAAGAGTGCAACATCATTAAAATGCACTTCAAACTACACTTCTCATTAGTCGTAATGTAACGGAACAATTTGCTCGGTGATTCGTTCGTTGATTGTCCCTGTGATTAAACAATATATTCGATTTTCATAGAATTTGAAATGACTAGACAAAATTATGCAGAAATTATCTTTTTTAAATTTCAAACGATTCAGTTAGGTAGTTTTCGCTCTGTTATGCAGACGGACAAACAGACGGACGGACAGACTAAACAACGAATGTAAGTGCTACTTCTTTACATAATTACGAAACGAAAGCACCTAAAAATGGCGAGCATTGAATTCAGGGGGACATTCCCCCCCAGACTAATAAAATGTCCCCCCCCCGGAAAATTTGAGATTTTGTGTTTTCAATGGTCGAAAAGTGCACGACTGTAAGTCCTACTTATTTATATAATTACGAAACGAATGCACCTAAAAATGGCCAGCATTGAATTCAGGGGGACATTCCCACTAGACCAATAAAATGTCCCCCCCCCCCACCGGAAAATTTGAGATTTTGTGTTTTCAATGGTCGAAAAGTGCAATTTCTCTCTTCTCCCCCCCCCCCCCCCCGGATTTCTTTCTGAAATGTACCCCCGGAGTCACAGAAGTCTCTCCCGGAGAAAAGCGTCTGAATTCAACACTGAAAATGACAGATTGACGCAGAAAAAGCTTGTTTTATCCTCATAACGCTCTTTTGTTTTTTAAAACATATTTCACACCTGCATGTTCCAAACGGAAATCGTCTGCAAGCAATCGTAGAATAAATAAATGTAAACAGAACAAGCAGAATGTAAGTTTTAGAACGGACGCGGGAATATCGCTCGACAACATACTGTAATGTATGCGCATTGATACGGATTAATTTAAACAATGGATTTCTCAGCAGTGTTTTCAAGATTCAAGCAAAATATATATGTCTGATATAAATACTGTAGCTTTGGCGTGTTAAATACAATTCTAGCCTTTGCTATTGTGTTTATTTATTGGATTTATTAACTCTCCAAAAGACTAAAGGTGCCAGTAAAGAAAAAGGTATGAAAAAAATTCTTTCCTGTTTGTTTTTCTTTAAATTATAAATATTTTAATTAGTTTCTTATAAACACGTTTTAAAATGTAAGTATTTCCTTAACTTCGTTCAGTTTAATAAATTTATTGAAATACATATATTGCCTATCAACAATTTTAACTAGATAATTAGAAACAGTGATTTAAACAGCATTTTAATCAGATTTATTTCCTTTTTTGAAAAACGTAATTAAGGTCACTTTTCTTTAATTTTAAAAGTATATGAAAAAATATTGCAATCAATGGTTAATATAATCAGTAAACATTCAAAGATATTTAAATTACTGAATAAAAAAGCCATTTGATTTTTTTATTTTTGTATTAAGTAATATTTTGAAACAATTTTTAATACAAACTTTTATTTTTGAAAAATTGCATCTATTTAGAAGATGAAATTATTAGAAATAAGGCACAATAGAAGTTATACTATTACTATTATTATACGAGGCACAATACTATTAAAAGAAATCATGAAAATATAATATTAAAGAAAAAAATGCGATGATTATTCAATATAGTATTCGACCCGAGAAATGTTATAGAATCTATAAAGAAAAATCATAGGGGGAGGGGGTGGAACTTTTCAGTTGTTAATTCTCTAATTTGAAAACTTTTAAAGCAAATCAGAAGTTTGGATACATTTGCAAACAGGGTTGTTTGGTTTAAACCAAGTTGGTTTAAACCGTGGTTTAAACCAATGTTTTTAAAAAAAAAAACCATGCTGGTTTTTTTTCATCTGTTTTTTTTATGTTTTACTTTACACATTGAAAAATGCAAAATCCAAGTTATGCAGAAGCTACAAGCTAAGTTGTAGAAAAATGATTAACTGATAAATTTCTAAAATGACAAATGTTTTTAATCAACCCAGCTTTTCATATAAACTATAAGTCTACATGGCAGAATAACCAATTTTTTTAAAAATTAGGTGGTTAGAAAAAAATTAATTTTATTTCTACCTTTTTTTTAAAGGTTTAAATTAATAAATAAATGTATATATATATATAACATTAATTGTAAAACATTCATAGCCAGAAGGGCAAACTCGAGTTAAAAATGCACTTTTATTATTTAAATTGCTTGATTAGTTAAGATTTACTAAGGATTTGATCATTGCTCAAAGCCTCGAATATAACATTCTTAAGTAATTTTCTCTATTGATTTCTTTTTGTTATGTATGCTAATAAATAATTGGCAGATTTTTGCTCTGTGTTTATTGGGTTAAGCCCTTTTTTTTCTTTTTTTCGCATTATTACATTGGGAATGGGGATTTAGCATTATGATTTATCCTGTTACTTATTGGGTTAGCATAATTTAAACCAATTGGTTTTTTTAGAACAAATCTATATAATATTTTCTCATTTTTGTAATTTAAGTGTACTAAATTATTGCATGCAAGTAATTTCTATTTTTAAGTCATCTCAGCAGTTACCATGAGACATAGTGAGTCTAGTCTAAGCCATGTTAGTATACATGTAGAATGCAAATTTCATGCAATGATGAATATATCTGAAGCTATAAAGAAATTAAATTATGTTATGTTGGAAAAGACAAAATGGATTAAAAATATGTAATATTTAGAAAAAAAAAAATGTTTTCCTTTGAGAAACGCAGATTTACAGTTAATAACATAAAATGACCTTTAAGATTTCAATCTAAATCTAAAAGAAAATTTTCTTGATTGGGGGGATTATCTTTAAGAATAATAATAATAATAATAAAAAGCTCAAGATATAAAGTCATATAAGAAGACATTGAAAAATTTAGTGCTGGGGAAGCACCTGTTTACATTGCATATGCAATAAGATATATTTAAATCTTCTATTGCATAACCAACTTAGATCAGCTGAGAAAATTGGGGAGAAAAGGACAAGGAAAGGTTTGCTTGAGACATAATAGAAAGAAAGTCTCATAAAAATGCCTAAAAAGAAGTAATTTTTTGTTTAGACATTTAAAAGTACTAAACGTTTAAATATAGCGTGTAGTCTGATGGCTATTTAAATGTTTTTGTGGAAGACAGTATTTATAAAACTGCTTTATATTTTAAGATCAATCAATGTTTTCAAAATTTTAAAAAGCTATTAAATATGTATTTTTGTTTATTTTAAGAATTTTGTTTGTCGTCTTTTTCTTTTTTCCTTTTAACCTGGTAGTTTCAGAGGAGAAATGTCAAATAGCAATACACAATACTTCTTAAAGTGTGTAGACTCTACTGCTAAATTCAAATCATTCCGAAAATTCTTTATAAAAAGCTTTATTTTCAATAAAAGATAATTCATGTAGTCTTCTAACATAAAAATCAGACATCTCATATAACAAATATTTCAAAGAAATTATTTTGAATAGCCTTGTGAAAATAATATATATGAAGCTGCATCATATTTATATTCTTCATCATTTATAGTGCTAATAATAAAAAGATTGTATTTTAGGATTTTCAAGGTGTCAGTGTTTCATTATGTAAAACATTTTATTTAAGAAAAAAAAAAGACCATAGCTTTTTCTAAAAATGTTTAATATTTAAATGAATTCCATTTTCTACATAACTAATTGTATATTAAATTATTACATTGATTAGAATTACTTTTAAATCAAGTTATTACTTATATATTCAAAAATATTTATTTCCAATGATAAATATGCATGTATATGTAATAGGAAATCATATTTAAAAAAAACCCGGTTTAAACCAAAAAAACCTGGTTTAAACCAAAAAAACCATGGTTTTTGGTTTTTTTTTTTTTAAACCCGGTTTTTTACCAAACCTGTTTGGAAATGAAATTATAGAATTTAAGCAATAAATAACAGTTTAAATGTGATTTTACTAAAAAAATTAGATTACTAAAGAATTAACGTATATACTTCAACGGTATGAAGCTAAACTGTAATTAAATACATTTCATTATTTATTTTTTATTCTGGATGTATTTTAGGTACTTTTCGATAGCCGGGCGCCAGTGTTATATATACGTATATTATATATTTATATATACATAATATTTGTACATATGCAAATATAATTACATATATATTTATATGTATATACAAGTACATATGTACGTATAAATCTGATGTATATGTATGTATAATATTGGTGCCCAGCTAACCAAAAAACACTTTTTTATTTCTTGAATAATTTACAGAGATAAATTTCAAAAACATCTATTATTATCAAAAACATCTATTAAAGTATTAGAAAACAGTATGATTTAAAATTCGTTTCTTTTTAAAAATTATCACCTAATTCTATGAAGAAAATGTTTATGATAATAATAATAAACTAATATGCTGTATTTATGGTATGAATTTTTAAAGCACTTATTTCACTTTAAAAAGTTCTTAATAATTTGATAATGCATTCATTATTCTTTTTATTGTGTCATTAAAAAATATGCATTATTTGCTTTTTTAACAGACATAAATAAATTTTCTACCAAACTTTATTTTAAAAACTGCATTGTTGATTCGAATCCCTTGTAATATTTATGAATTATCAGAGTTATAATGGCCCTGGCAATACACATCTAGCCAGCCACATACATACTTGATACAAGAAAGCAAAAAATCATGCGTCAAACATAGATTATAAAGCACTTTCCAATATAATCAGAATAATGTAACAAAACTGCACTTAAGAAAAATAAATAAAATATTATGTCTAGTTCCATCATATGGAAATGTATAACTCATTTCAAAATAGAATTTCAGCTGTTCCTATCCACAATCGAAAAAATATCCGAATTTTTTAGCAGCCCTCTATATGATATAGAGCAACGATCCCCAAACTATGGGTCGCGACCCACTGGTGGGTCGCGGCGGCTATTTTAGTGGGTATCGGAAACAATCGAGTTTTGTTTGACAAAAAATATTTTGTATTTCATCTGTTTTAAATATATAAAATTTCAACAGCAAATAATATTTCGAGCGAAATTCCTTAATTTCCATAAGAAGAAAAAGAATCAGATATCCAGAAACATTTAAATGAGCTTTGAATTCCTTGATAGAGTTCAACATACTCATGTGAACATGCGTTTTGTACGGCTATTTTTGAAAAACAAGTACAGAAAAAACTGTGTGTTGAAAGTGTATTAAGGTTGAAATTAACTAGTTTTAACCCTCATATATAGATGCTCTCATCGGTAAAAACCAGTGCCAGATAAAGCACTGATTATAAAGTTATGGTTTGAAAGGAATTAAGTATTTTTAATTATCTGTGTTGTTTGAAATAATGTAATTTTTGCAACCTATTATTAAATTATTTTTTTATAACAAAAAAATGTTTTTAAGTATTATTTTATTGCTTGTAAACTCTGACGTAAAATAATTAATCTTTTCTATCAACGCGTTGTATATCTGCAATATACCCAAAAGTCAAAGTTAGTTATATGGGGAGATTCAAGGTTACTTTTACAATGTTACTTTTATTTTTACAATGTTACTTTTACTTTTACAATGTTACTTTTACTTTTGCAATGTTACTTTTACTTAATCAATGTATTTTACTTGCACTAACTTACGGAGCAGAAACTTGGACACTAACAAAACGGATGATACAAACAACACAGAGAAGTATGGAAAGATGTATACTAGGCATACGTAGAAGAGACAGAAAGACGATTATATTTATCATTGCTATCTTCCAACACGGCAGTTGTCGGCCAAATTGTTCTTAGAATTCTAAACATATGGTGATACTGAGCTAAGTTTTCATACCAAAGTTTTATTTTTCATTTGGGTTGTTTTTCATCGTTATTGCTAAAATGAACTGTGTAATTTTATTTATTTATTTATTTATTTTAAATTATTTTTTATATTCTTAAAATGATTCCTTCTAATAGCCAAATAATTATTTTAAATTTCAACATAGAAAAAGCACTTGAAATAATTGTTTCAGCATGTTTACCATAATAATTGATATAAAATTACCAGTTTTCATGCGCTATATTTTTCTTAACTTTATTTCTACCGATGCCAAATGACACCTTTTAACAGTTTTTAATTCATGTTTTTTGTGATTTTTATTCGGACGATAATTAGAAATTATTTTTCAATACATTGAAGACTTTTTTTAAACGTATTACATTCAAAAACTATTGATATTAAAAACAACAAAAATAAAAATAATTTAAATGTGTGATTTGATATCTGTAGAAATAGCGCAAGTCACGAGTAGACAGAAAAAGTCAAATGTTTCAGAATATCAAATTACAGAAGCAGAAACATTTGTTAGTTTTCATTTTTTATTTTATTTTAATAGTATAAAAAATTATTGTACATTTTAGAATCGAAATAGTTTGAACTTTTTTAGGTGTATTGCACTTATTTAATCGTATATGTCATTCATAGTAATTAGTATCATACAATAAATGTAGATAAAATATAATTACTTAATATCGGTTTTACTTTTTATCTCTTATTATTTTTTATAGCTGTTGTGTAATAAATGATCACTAATGACTTAAGGTTCAAAATGCTCATTATATTACTAAATTAATTTCATTTTTGGCAATAGTAATTAATAATCTTTAAATTCAGTCAATTAATAATCTTTATTATTTAAAGAATACAAAAGGTACTATGCATAATGCAAGAGGTTATATTTTTATATAAATTTTATTTTGATAATACTTTGCACATTTAAGCAGAAATATTTCTTTAGTAATTTTAACTCTTAAAAAATACTGTTACAAATATTGCTCTTAAAATTTACGTAGTTTGATTTAATATATATATTACTTTTAACACAGTTATTATAATTGGTAAGTATATCACACGCCTTGCGAATTTTTCCAGGAGAATTAAAAAGTGTATAGGTGTGGGTTCGAACCGGGGGACTTTTGTGAGAGTTGCCGATGCTCTACCAGTTGAGCTACTATCCTGGATAAATCTGGCAGAAACAAATCAGCCAAAGAACTAGAGTTACATACTAAGTATAGCTAATTAATACCAGACTGACAACTTGAATTAAAGATCTGTGATTCTAATCCTGCCCTGGACGCTTTTTCACCCATTTGGTAAAATTACATTAAAGAAAAATTTTTCTTGAACGTTATTGGTTAGAAGTAGTAACTATCTGTAGTGCTTTACATGTGTGCTGATAACTTTGGAATTAAAGTGAGCAAAGGTTTTCAAAGAGAATACAAAAATACATTTAACACACACAAAAAATTGTAATAATTTATTAAAGAAGAAATAAATTGTGTAGTTTTATTTTACATGGAAACAAGTGAAAAGAAAAAAGTAGTATTTCGTTAGTTATAAATACAATTAAATTTATGCCATTTTCAGAATATGGAGAAAAAATGTACATGTATTTCTAAAAGAGAAAGTTATGAATTTATTAAACACAACACAAGTTGTTACAATTGTAAGGTTGTGTGAAGAAATTTTAATTTTTAACTTAATTTAGAAGACAGTCTCCAGCTGTCTATATTCAAATTATACATCCCTGTTCCTAAATTACAATTCGGATTACAAAACATTTCTAACATAAAGGTAATAGATTATAATTTGAGCCGGCCCTGTTTCTTGTAAATTAAGTTTATAATGATTTGCGGTCTTGCTTTAAGTCTATAAATTTGGTAGAAAGAAAAGACATATCAAGCATATGAGTTTGGATTTAATGCAATTGTATTTTGCAATCATAAAAGCATTTTTTTTTCAACTCGCACATCAAAGCATAACATAATATAAAGCTATGTACACAAAACTTAATGTATTTTAAATATTACACAAAAATACGTGCTTTGCATGTTGAGCATACATATGTGTAAAAACAGAATATTACATACAAATCTGTGTATTCTGTATATAACACAAACATATGTGTAATTTGCATATGACACAGCATTATGTGTATTTTCTTATTACACAAAAACATATGTAAAAACAGAATATTACACAGATATATGTGTAAAAATAGTACTCAGAAATACGTGTATTTTAGTGCAATTCACCCATTAAAGTGTGTATTTCAAGAGTTATCAGATAACTTTTACACATTTGGACTTATCACCAAATTACTCATTAAAATGTGTATTTTCAAATTTACACATTAGGCGAGTATTTTGTCAATTTACACACAAATTTACACATGTAGACATGTCGTTTTTGTATCATCGATTTACACATTTTTGTGGGTAAATTTACACATTTTTTTTTTTTAGAGTGTGAGGGGGACTAACTCTACCCATTTACTAAAATAATCAACTATAACTAGCACAAATCTATATCTTTTAGGATTAGACAATGGATAAGGACCGATTAAATCTACACCTACACATTCATTAGGAAAATTTACTTTAATAGGAATTAATTTGCCAGCTGGACTTACATTTTTATAATTATAACGTTGGCATGTGCTACAGCTGGAGACATAAGCGCGCACTGCTTCCCGCATTTTAGGGAAGTAGCAGGATTCACAAATTCGAGCATAAGTTTTCCTGATTCCTAAGTGACCTGCTAATGGATTATCATGAAATTCTTTCAAGATGGCCTTACGAAGACTAGCCGGAATAAAAACTCTTAATTCTCCACGTGAATTTACAATTTTAGAATAAAAAAGAAGACCATCGATAAGCTTAAAAGATTGGGACCATTTCTCAAACATAGGCACATCTGCGCTCGGGACATCATCAGGATTTTCCAAGTAACGATATAAACTACCAAACTCTTCATCTTGCTTCTGTTCCCTTATCAACTGCTCTCGCGACCTTAACACCAATGAAGACAATGCACAACACTTAACTTCCTCCGTGACCTCTAAACCACCATGCGGGTTTCGTGACAGAGCGTCCGCTACCGCATTCTCCTTGCCAGCCCTATGTTCTATAACCACATTATACTCTGCTAACTTCAAACACCATCTGACCATACGAGACGACAAACCCTTTCCATTAGTTAACTTTGTCAAAGCTGAATGATCCATAATGACTTTAACCGGTATATTAGTGAAAAAACAACGAAATTTATTCAAAGCCCAAATTACTGCAAGACACTCCCTTTCCGTAATCGAATAGTTCCTTTCGGCTGCATTTAAAATTCTGGACGCAAAAGCTATAGGTCGACCTTTCTGTGCTAACATCGCTCCAACCCCCACTGCACTCGCATCGCAATACACTTCAAACTGAGACGAATAATCGGGGTGAGCTTAAACAGGAGGGGAAACTACTGCCTCTTTTAATAATTTAAACGATCTCTGAGCCGCTGATGACCATACAAACTTCACCCTTTTCCTTTTTAAATTATACAACGGTTCACATAACTCCGAAAAACGTGGAATGAACTTGGCAAACCAAGCCACCATCCCTAAAAATGTCGCCACTTCCTTACTATTTTTGGGGGGACTCATTGACGTAATTGCCTCAATTTTCTCATTATCTATATTAATACCATCACGCGTAATTTTAACTCCTAAATACTTTATCTCTTTTCTCAAAAATTTACATTTTTCTAACTTAACTGTTAACCCAGCATCTCTTAACAATGTCAATACTTCCCTCAATAATCTTAAATGCTCTTCAAAAGTAGCTGCCATTATAATTATGTCGTCCAGGTAGACCAAGACACCCTTACCAAGCAAAGGTTTAAGGATATTATTCATGGCCTTCTGGAACGTTGCCGGCGCTCCCGATAAACCAAAACTCATTCTCTTAAAAGCAAAACAACCGTCCCGAGTAATAAACGCAGTCTTAGGTATGTCCTCCGGCTTCATTGCAATCTGAAAATAACCTGACGTAAGATCTAACGTTGACATATAATTCGTACTCGTTATATTAGCCAAAATGTCATCAATAACTGGAATAGGATACTGAGGGTATTGCGTTGTCGCATTTAACTTTCTATAATCTACTGCAAATCTATATGCCTCTGGATTATCTAAACTTTTCCCATTATTTTACGACATAACACTACTGGAGATGCAAAAGGAGACTCAATTGGCATTATAATATCGTCCGCTAGCATTTTTTGAATATGATAATCGATTATACCTTGTTTAACTTTATCATAACGATATGGTTTACTAGCAACAGGTGCTTTCAAACCAGTATCAATCTCATGCCACGCAACATGCGTTAAACCCGGTTTATCAGAAAAAACCTCTCCAAATTCATTCAAAAACTTATTAAATTCCTCCTTCTCGATTTCACTTAACCCCGACTCCTCCAAATTAACTGACACTGAAACTGGCTCTTTCTTACTCACATTCTCATCATTATTCACTATTAACGACTTTTTAAAGAAATCCAAACTAATTCCTCTATCCTTCATATCCAATCCACACCAACTATACAATGCACTGTTAATCCATCTAACACACAAAACTCCCAACCTCTCTTAACCGAACGAATTTCAACTTCCAATTCTACTGAACCTTTATTATCGCAAGCTACTCCCTGTGCCGACTGAACCACCAGACTTGACCTCTTCAACTTCTTATACGAAAAATATTTCCGATAACAATCAAAAGAAATGAACGACTTATCTGCCCCTGTATCGGAGACACTTTTAACGACAATACCATCTAACACAATTAACACTTCAGGTAACTCAACCGGATTAATAGTAATTTTATTCAAACTCACAGAAGGCTTTTCCGATTGAATCTGTGACTGCATACCTTCCGAAATACAGTCACCTACCAGTTTAACTGACCCGACCTCTGAACACATCTCTTTTGCATTGACCTATTTTCCAAATTCTCATCCGAAGTCAATCTCCTTACTTGCGAAGAAACATTCCTGTCCCGTCCTCCCCCACTACGATTATAACCACTATTCTGTCTATTTCCATACATATTTCTCTCACCACTTCTAAAACTATTAGCACCACCACAATTCCTATTACCATTACTCGTATTCGACATATTACGACCAAATCCATCATTTCTATTACGCAAATTACTATCCGGAAATTGCTGCCCCCCTCTCACAAAATTACGTTCCCTTTCATTTCTCAAATTACTATCTGTGACCGGTCTCTGACGAGGGTTACGCAAATCCCGTTGATCCGAGCTATGCCGAGTCTCATACTTCGATAATATCTGATGCATTTCTGCAAAATTCTTCGGTGCTCTAACTTCAATAAAGTCCTGTATATTTGGATTAAAAAGAGGAAAAACAATGTCCAACAATTCCTCAAATGTGATATCTAAATCTAATTTATTTTTTAGTTCAAGCTTACGTAGATAGAATTTTGACGCCGACTCATAAATATTCTGCTTATTACAATAGAACTCTTTTCTCAAAATACTTTTATCTTTAACTGGAGGAAATGCCTTCTTTAACTCAATCACAGTTTGTTCAAATCTTTTCGCTTCATCATTAATCAAAAACTTTCCTATATTTTCCAACCACAAAAGTGCTTCGCCCTTCAACGAGCATTTAAGCACTACGTACCTACTTTTCTCAGGTATATTATTGAACAAAATATAATCATCTAACTTAACTAAAAATTCACTAATATCACCTTCACCGGTAAAATACACACGTGGCACAATCTCATAATGTCCGATGTTTCGTTGGGCGCCATTTGTAACGGCAAACCCACGGTGAGCGTCATTTGTAACGTTAGGTTGGTCGTGGTGGAGGTTAAATGTAGACATACTCAGTAATTTAAGATAAAATAACAAAGTTTATTAAAGTGATAATGGCTGAAGGGAAGTGGAGCAAGTCTTCAAATTTACACAACTGAAAACACTATGAACAGCTAAATCATACTCACAGGCTTCGGCCTAGCTCAGTCGGGGCACCACCTAACACTTCTCACTATCTTCAGGCTGAGCTGCTAAACAAAGCTTAATTAAACAGCCCGTGGCTGTGGGTAATTCTTTATTTTACAAATAATCAAAAATGGAACTACTGTAAATTCTCTTACCACGGCCGAATCTCAAATCAACTATCCAAACTTCTTTCCACTTCACTGGAGGCCGTCGCTACTTCCTATTCGCTAGCACTTCGCTGAACAATAATTCACTTCGCTTGTCTAATGGCAGAGAGCCTCACTCGCTGGCTGCTGGCTAATGCCAGAGACACACCCCATTCACTCAAACCCAAGCTTTTATATGCTGCAAACTGAGATACTTCACATTAACATATTACTAATAACCGCAAGCTAACTGTAAAATCCGAAAGAGCACACACACTCTAGAAAGTTAAAGTAAAAGAGAGGATAGATGTCGCTTTTACGCTTACACTTGTTAAATTATTGACGTCACGATCTCAGAAATACTAGAGTGCCTTTCTGCAAAGGTCACTCCCTCACAATATAAACAATAAACAATATATTAACAATATTTAAACATATTATATTATAAACAATATATTATATAAACAATTATACTTCCGTGTTTGAGTAGTTCCACATCCATCAGATTTTAGAGAAATAAGAAAAACCAACGAATGCACTTTTAGACTGATCATCCTGTACATTTAAAATTTTTAATTTAGAATTCAAAACTAGTCGGATATGGCAATTCCAAAACTTTCTTCTATCTCACACACATTAATACTTCCAGAAAAAATTAAACATGGCGTACACATAGTCACCGGTTAGGTAATTTACACCAAAATATAAAATCTGCAACCAACTTATTTTAAGTTCTAACTGAATCTGAAATTTCATGAAAATCCGTGTATTAGTATTTGAAATATAGATTCATCGCAGAAATCGTGAAAAAAAAACTGGATAGAAGCGCCATTTGTTGAGCGATTTACTCCAAAAATTAAAAAATACCAATTTATATCAGGGGCTAACCAAATTTGAAGTTTGGTGAGAATTCATGTAATGGTTTCTGAGATAAAACTATTGCAATAATCATAAATAATGCCGCTTGGCAGCGCCACCTATTAAGCGATTTACATAAAAAAACTAAATAATGCTAATTTATATCAGGGAGTATCTGAATCTGAAGTTTGATGAAAATTTATGCATTAGTTCCTGGGATAGAGCTATTGTGGTCATCATGATTAATGTTGCATAGCAGTGCCATCTGTTGAGCGATTTGCACCAAAATCAAATCCAAACCAAATTATATCATAGACTGACGGAATCTGACGTTTAAAGAAAATCCGTCTGTTAGTTCTTGAGATATAGCTATCGTAGAAATCATGAGAAAGGCAGCATATAGCAGTACCACCTGTTTAGCTATATACATTAAAAACTAATCAGATCCAGTTAATATCAAGGTATAACTGAATCTAAAATTTTGTGAAATTCTTTGTATTAGTTCTTGAGGTCGAAAGCCCACGAAATTTATGTCATAAACAGACAGACAGACCTTTTGTAAAAGCATGTTTTTTGGAATCTATGACCCCTAAAACATGCAAATCCATCGAAAATCAGAATTCGAAAATTTTCACGAATCCAATACTTTCCTCTTGTAAAGATAAAAAAAAAAAGTAATAAAGATTTGGGATATATACATAACTATTATGCCGTAAAGATGAAATGATTAAAAAAAAAAAAACTCCCACTTAGTTTATATTTTTACGCATCTTGTTACATTAAATTTAAATTAAATATCTATCGGATTTAAAATGTCAAATGTGAATTTTAAAATTCATTCGCTGCTTTTATGCAATAATGTTGTTTTCCCATTCACTGCCGACATTATTAAAAATCATAAAGCATAAAAATAAGAATAATTTCTCCTCAATGGACTCATTTGTTTTTTCGTTAATGACTTTTTTATTGCTAAAATCAAATATTTTTTTTCATTTTGAAGTAGTTAACTTTTATTATTACTTTCGGAACACATAATTTGAAGAAATTATTGTGATTTTTTATGTGTGTGTGTGAATGTTGTGAAAGCGTCGACTCCCTCGCGATACTTTAGGTATTATAGTATTATTGCTATAAAAATATTATCACATTAGAACTATAATTTCAGGAGATATTAATAAAAATATGAAAATATAATTGAACATTAGAAGCACTGAATTTTGAATGCTTATAATTCAAAAACTTATTCATTCAATTGAAATATCTTGTTAATTTTCGATATTGTCATTAAAAAAAAAGCTTGGGTTCTTTTAACATACAAATGGCCCTCTAAATAAATTTATGTACATAATGTACAAAGGTAGACTGTATTTGAATCATTCGGTCCCGTAACTTTCTTCTACGACAGTTTGTTATGGAGTAAGCAGAGTATGTTATAGTTATTTTTCCACGATTGTGCAAGTCTTTTCATCCAATATTATTTTATCTTAGCTATTGCTTTTGTTACTATCGACATATAGGAAAAATAACGAAGCGATCTTATCTCACTGGATCAGTATATAGCGAGTTACTAGCTAAGAGTAATGCTCTTGGTATTTTGCTCGACACTAAAGTTCTTTTTGCACCATTCGTAACCCAAGTAAAAAAATCAGCAAAAAACCTTTAAAAAATAAGATTTTACAGTGATTTTGAAGATTTCTACAGGGATTTTGAAGGTAAATTTAAAATGCATTTTTGTTTGAGAAAAAGTACTGTTTATTAAAAGATTTTATGCAGGCTTTTATCTGACCTCCAAATAACTAATCAGGTATTTTGAAGGTCTCTTTATGTATTTTGAAGGAGAATGAAAACTGCAACAAAATGCATGGTATTTTTAATGATTGTATACAGGCTTTTATCGGAAAGTTAATGTCCTTCAGTTTACCTTTAGTGACTTAGCTGATTTTTGGTAAGAATACTTCAGGTATTTTGAGGGAAAATTTAGCCTTCAATTTATCTTCAGTTACTTAGCTAATTTTTATACGTGTACTTCAGGTATTTTGAAAAAATATACATAGCCTTCAATTTACCTTTGGTAACCTAATGACTTACTGAATATTTACAATCTCCTATGCCTGAATTCAAGCCTTCTTTTGGTTATTTGCGGACTTGTCCCAGAAATGCTCTTCAAAATACAAGGGTAGGCGCGACCCAAGACGCGCGGGACGGGTTCCTTCTATTGATTTAGATATGGAACTATCGCAGCTACATTTTGAGGTAAGTTACATGCTTTTAGGACAATTATTAATGAAATTATGAGTAATTAATTATTACATCCCTTTGCCAGCTAATTGTATCGGCACTTGCAGATACTATTTCCAAAATTATATGTATTGACTATCTTAAACTCTTAATTAAAATGTCTCAAATGATGGCACAGTCATCGCCATAGTCTAAATTTCAATCATGAATAATTTATATAAAGTTTCTCGTAAAAATTTCCCCGTTAATTAAGTTTTATTATTATTTCTTCGAAATTAATCTATAACCACGTGTTCGATTTCCAGCTAAATAACGTAAAGTCCAGCCTAATGGGAATAAATATTAAGATATACATACCGCAAGATAGCGTCTCTTAACCCATGCTGGCAGTAAGTCGGACCCCGTAGCGACCACGTGGAATTTCTGAACTTTGAAAAAATCATGAGATTCTAAAACTACAAGACAATACACCAGATTTAAATGAACCCAGTAATTATATTGTGTAAAAGACTTTATATAAAAGACTTTTGTATAAAAGATTTTAACTATTTTCTCCATTTTTCATGTTTTAATTTCTGAATTTAGATTGTTTTTCGACTTTTTTTCATTTTTTCGCAAAAACATTTTTTTTTCGAGTTTTTAGATAAAAACTGGGAAATTGACTAATTAATACATATAATTAACAATTTTAATTAATTTTCTTTTAATTTTTTTTTTTTTAAGTACGGCATTTTTATTTTACCGGAGGTCGGCTTGATTATGCCGTACCAACCGTACTATCCATCCAGCCGCCAAACACTAACTTCTAATTATCTCAATAATTAATTAATATTTATTTTTTTCCACTGGGTTCCTATATCTACTACTTCAAAATTGGGGGGAGGAGGGGTTATTGTTTATTTTGAGTACAACTGACAAATGTGCACTTTAAATCTTTGTTTTAACAAATATGCATGGAAAATTCAGGTTTTTTACAATCAAAAAACCTGCGGGCTTTTTGTTTCAAATACCTGTAAAATACCTGAATATTTTACAATCAGGGAAAATGCAGGTTTACCTTCAAGAAACCTTAGCACCAAATGCCTGCAATTTACATGAACTTTTTTTAAAAGGTTTTTTGCTGATTTTTTTACCTGGGAATTATTTTGTTTTAAACAGCTTCAAAATTTAAAATTTATATTACTTTTCTGAATGTATCATGTGTGATGAAAAGCAAAAAATATTAAATAGTTTTAATACCTGTCAAATCCTGTTGTAATACGATGCATCCCAAACGTCTCCAAAAACTCTTCCTTAGACTATTATCTTATAAATATGAATTATACATTACCCAAAGTAACTATATTCCTTACATTTTAGACAATGACATATTCGTTAAACTTTAGCAAATACATTTGGATGGCTATTATTAACATTATTAACATAAAAGTAATTTTTTTTCTTAAACTTGTAAAAATCGGATAACAAGAAAATAAAATATTTTTGTTCATTTTTTTACATTAGTTCTGTGATAAAAACTGAAAGACTTATTCTCTAACCTTTCTTTTTGGGTGGATTTAAATTAGATTCGAAAGCAACAATTTATTGGTTATATTTGCATAGATCAAAAAATACTCCTAGTTTACATAGCTGCATTTTTATTCATTCTAATTCAAAAAAAATCTATTTCGGAAAAAAAGTACCGTGACTTATTCATTGCTGAAATAATTGTCTTACATAAATAACTCTTTAGAAATAAAAATGTAAATGTGTTGTGGTTAGATTAAATAAGTGAAAAGGTTTTTTATTTTATTATTGAAGATTTACTTTTTATCGCAAGAGAAAGGTATTTTCAACTTTTTAGAAGATATTACTATACATTTTTCTTTTACATTAAAATGACTTATCTTTTTTAAAAAAATTCCATCCTTATTTAAAAATTTAAATAAAAAATAAAAAATGCAATTATTTTTATAGTTTGGACAAATTTAAAGAAATTGCTAAGCTTCATAGCCACAAAGACTATTTATTATTATTATTTTAATATATTTATAGAAAAATATGCAGCGCGCTTGCCCCTTTTTGCTAAAGAAGAAAAGCATCAGTATGAATGTAGATCATCCAATACTTTTTGTTTTGAAGAGATAATGTTGTCCTCCTTTTTTTCTGTATTCTTTTTAATCTTATCTTAAGTATAAAGATCTGTTTTTTTAGAAAAAACTTAGAATGTCATGTTGATGAATCTGATTTAAAAAGTTCAGTTGTAGCTGTTTTGTTGTATAAATGGAAAAAATACAATTATTATTTACGGTTCTGAACATTTTCTAGCTTGGAAAAGTTCCAAAGTATATTTTCTATTGTTACTTTGCCTTCTTTGACTTTGAAATTCTCAGGTTAATTTAAATTTGCAAATACTTTATTTGAGGTTATCAGAAATTTAAGTAAATTGAGGTAACATTAGGATATAAATTAGAGGAAAGTTAAATAAATAAGTATACAAAACTCATGAAACTAGAATTTTTCTACAGCTGAAAATATAGAAGTTGTAGATGATTTTTATTTTATTATATCTGGCATATATTCAAAATGTCAAATGTATCCTACCGCAACTAAAAAAAGAAAAAAAAGAAGAAGAAGAATCTAAGAAAACTGGTGTAGGAAGAATATTATGGTAATTTTCAGAACTTTCATAGATACTTAATAACATTTTTACAAAAAAGCAGATATCCCAGGTTAAAATGCAAGACTTAAAAGTTTTTTGCCATATTTCAAGTCCCAATTAAATGCCATTTCTCAGAATCCAATGCTTTGTAATGACATATTCTACTTTCTTCAAACAAAACTTTTATGAAATTTACATATTTCTGTGCACACTGTTAAAAATTTTGCTCTAGTTTGAACCAAATTTGGTGCTCAATATCAGCCACTGTAAGATGGTGAAATCTCTAACCAGCATTTGGAGCTTTCTATTTCAACATCGTTCCAACTATTCGAACAATATACTTCAACAAGAGCTCCAAATATTGGTTCAAGATTTCACCATCTTACAGTGGCAGCTATTGAGCACCAAAATTTGGTTCAAACTAGAGCAAAATTTTTAACAACGTAGTGAAGGGAAACATATTTGAACTACCTAAAAATTTTGATTTTTAGCTACGAACATATTACTTTTTATTAGTTTTCAATTAAGAGAATTAGCATAAAGCTCTTTTATGCAATTGTTTCTTTATTTTCTACTTCCGTTTCTTCCCAAAATCGTCTGTTATGTAGAAAAACAGGGGTTATTTTTGTTTTTTCTTCAAATGTGTATTTTAGAATTAGATATGGTTCTGTCATCCATTGTTGTATTCTCAGTAACATTTACTGAACATAATACTTATTTGTTCCTTGTCTTTATTTTTACTTTTTTAACCTATAATGGAAAATCCTTTTTCTGTTTACCAGAATACACACAAAAAAAAAAAAAAAAAAAAAAAAAAAAAAATCAGGTAAAAGAGTTTGTTTTCAGGCTCTGCTTACCAAATAGGCACGAGAAGCATGTACTTCCCTTACAAAATTTTGAAAGGGCCCAAAATTGAGAAAATAAAATAAGCTTTTTTAAAAAAAAATATCAACCGACTTCAAAGAAAGCGCTGAAAAGAATTAAATAATTCTTTAAAATTCTCTAATGACAAAACGCTATCGAATAAGCACACATCGGATATCAGGTACCGGCATAAAAATGGTTAAATTTAATATAATATCCACCAAACATTGATTTTAGAGAGAATATTTTTTACAAGAGATGAATTTACATATTTATGATTTAATTTATGAATATGTACATATAAAAAGTAATGAATTACTTTTTGAAGTCGGTGCCAAACAGTCACAATTGATAATAATCATCACCATTTTCGTTATGGTACTAGGCACAATATATTCACAATTTTTATTATATTTAAGACAGTTTGGCACCAACTTCAAAAAGTAATTCATTACTTTTTATATGTACATATAAAAAGTTATTCATTACTTTTTATATGTACATATTCATAAATTAAATCATAAATATGTAAATTCATCTCTTGTAAAAAATATTCTCTCTAAAATCAATGTTTGGTGGATATTATATTAAATTTAACCATTTTTATGCCGGTACCTGATATCCGATGTGTGCTTATTCGATAGCATTTTGTCATTAGAGAATTTTAAAGAATTATTTAATTCTTTTTAGCGCTTTCTTTGAAGTCGGTTGATATATTTTTTTTAAAAAGCTTATTTTATTTCCTACTTTTTAGTCATTCATACTGCAATTCTCAATTATGCGTACTGGCATATGGTGTCTCTTTGCAATGCATGGACTAATTAATTAATTTTCCTGGACTTTGATGTATTCAATTTTCTGGTTAATTTCCTATTTTATTTTCAGCTATTCGAGAGTAACTTACAATGTCTGCTAGTATCGTTGTGGATCTTTAGGTTTTTAGGATGTGATAACTCTTTTAGATAAGATCTCGCTCATCGAAAATTTACTGCATTCATCAATCTTTAAAGTCCTCATCGATTCTTACGGACCTCGGAAATGGGTATAGAAAAGCTGACAATTCATCAAGTAAAGTGATCTTACGCATCACGAAGCGGCAAAGTGCTTTCTTACATACACTGTAAAAAATATGACTATTTTGCCACATCGTCACTCCCCCGCTTTTATAGAAAACGACTACTTCAGGCTATCATGGAGCATTCTCATTGGCCAAAAGAGTGATATTTTATAAAAGCGGGGAAGTGACGATGCAGCAAAATAGTCATATTTTTTACAGTGTATATAAGCACAGCAAAATGACACCATATATCAATGCATAGTAAAGTGCTTTTCTAATATAGTCAAAATTACTCATCCTTCAGTCAGAAAAAGCAAAAGGAAATATTTTATGAAAAGTCGCGCTATTCTGCATCAGACAACTAGTACAATTTAATTACCATAAAGGCATGGGAAAGGAACAGAAATGATTGTATGAGGAATCGGAAATTGGTAACCTAAACTTAGCTACCTCTAGAGGAGAGTGACAACATTCGATGCCCAGACATTTTTATCCAAAGTATAGCGATGCTAGGCATTTTCTGTGACATATCTTAATGATAATTGCTTGAAAGAATTCGATTGTACGTGTTTAAAAAGCTATCAATATTGACGATAATGGTCGACTAAAAAAGAGGCTTTGTGACTCTCTTTTGTCCAGAATCATTTCACTTAAACGCTATACCCCGTGTACCGTCATTTGCATATCGAGGAATCCTATCTGAATAAAATTTAAAATCATTCTGATATCTAATCCGGTAACCAAATCTGAATCTAAAGACAATGTCGCTACACATAGTCGCTACACGCGCTCCATAAGTGCGCATTATTGTGTGCGCACTTATGAAGATACTTTTTCATCCAGAACAATACGTATAGTAGTGGATTTTTATCTTTTAGGCACCTACTTCCGATGTCGGTTGGTATCGATGTGAGTTTCCGGTTTACTGAATGTGAGAACTTGTCCAGTTAATATTTAGCACTTTAGAATGATCTCGCACTTCGGAAATTTACTACATCCAACAAATCTTTGGGTCCACATTGAAGTCTACGGACATAGATGAAGAGCGTTGAAAAACTGAAAATCCGTCAGCACACTGTTAAAAATTCGCCTCCTTTACTGCAGCGTCACTCCACGGCTTTTATAGAATATCTATTTTATGACCAATGAAAATCCGTCAGCACACTGTTAAAAATTCGCCTCATTTACTGCAGCGTCACTCCACGGCTTTTATAGAATATCTATTTTATGACCAATGAAAATGCTCCATAACACAGTAAAGTAACCGTTTTCTATAAAAGCGGTGGAAGTGATGCTGCAGCAAATGGGTCAAATTTTTAACAGTGTAAAATTTTCTTGCACAATCAGAGTGCGTCAAAGTGCTTAAATGAGTTAATGCAGAGCAAATTATTTCCATATGTTACTACATATTAAAATACTCTCCTTTCAGTCATAAAAACTAAAAATTAAGATGTTTCCAAAAATGCACTTTGATTTAATAAATAATCTGCAGCCATCTAATTCATCAATAACGACATCGGAAATAAGCACTGGTGCTTGTACATTGTAAAAAATGTGATCCTTTTGATGCATCATCACTCCACTACTTTTATAGAAAACGATTACTTCAGCCTATCCTGAAGCATTTTCATGGGTCAAAAGATATACATTCTATAAAAGCGGAGAGTGACGATGCAGCAAAAGGGTCAACTTTTTTTACGCTGCACTGTTAAAAATTTGTCCCATTTGCTGCAGCGTCCCTCCGCCACTTTTATAGAAAACGGTCACTTGACAATGTTATGGAACATTCTCATTGGTCATGAAAGATATATTCTATCAAAACTGTGGAGTGAAGTTTCAGCAAATAGGTCAAATTTTTAACAGTGTGTACACTGTAAAACATTTGACTCATTTGCTGCATCGTCACTCCACCGCTTTTATAGAAAACGATTATTTCACCGTATTATGAAGCATTCTCATGGGTCAAAAGAGAGATATTCTATAAAAGAGGGGGAGTGACGATGCAGCAAAAGGGTCAAATTTTTTATAGTGTATGTTCAGTTCGAATCTTATAACAGAAACTTGACTGCCTCCATATGAGAGTGGCAACATTCTACACTGTTAAGAATTTTAAGCTTTTGCTGCATCGTCACTCCACAGTTTTTATAAAATATATTTATTTTGATCAATGAAAATACTCTTTAATACAATGAAGTAATAATTTTTTATAAAAGTGGTAGAGTGATGATGCAGTAAAAGTTCCAAATTTTTAATAGTGTATGTTCATACTGTGATTTGACTGACACAGTTTTCCAAACTACACAAAATGTGGAAATTTTCTATTCCAAAACTTGACGATAGTCGCTTGAATGATTACTATTATACGAGTGTAGAAAGTTAACTACGCTGTACTTTGCTGCATCGTCACTTCCCCGCTTTTATAGAATATCACTCTTTAGGCCAATGAGAATGCTCCATGATAGCCTGATGTAGTCGTTTTCTATATAAGGGTTGGAGTGACGTTGCAGCAAAATAGTCATATTTTTTACAGTGTACACAGTAAAAAATTTTAAACGTTTACTGTATCGTCACTCTACTGCTTTAATAAAATATCTTTTTTTTTTTTTTTTTTTTTTTTTTTTATTCATGAGAATGTTTCATAATACAGTGAAGTAATCTTTTTCTATAAAAGCAGTGGAGTGACAATGCAGCAAAATTTTCAAATTTTTAACAGTGTAATATCCTGAAAAATGAACGCTTCTAACTGGATGATTGCTTCAAAAAGAATTTGAATTTTTAATGTTTTTGCCTTTTAAAAAGTTCTAATCACCAGAATTTGATGAAATTCAAATGGGACCACCCGGTTATCTTACACTTTCAAACAAAAAAAGAATTATCAAAATCGGTTCATATTTAGGGAAGTTATGAGTGATCAACAAATACATACAGGTCGAAATCATAACCTTCTCCTTGAAGTCGGTTAACAAGGGCCCCCAAATTTTTTATTGAATTAATTGTAATGTTAGATTGTGTTTATTTTACACATTGAATATGAATGCTTTTTAAGTTTGGTTTGTATGCACGCTTTAAAATATTACTAATTTAAACTATTGCCAAAATTGGAAGAACTATTTCAAAATATTAACATTTCATGCATGCTATATTCAAATTTTTTATCCAAATTTACGTTGTTTTGCTAATACTATGCAAAATCATTTTTCCATACTTTTATTTATTTACCCAATTACTTTGCATATATATAAAGCGGAATATAAAAAACGTTATTTAATGAAATGCATGTAAACTGAACTGAGCCATGCTTCGCAATAATATATGCAGCACCAGTGAGTTCCCAGGTATGTCGAACTTAGAAAACATTTATAAACTGAAAGGGGGGGCCCCGAAACGACTCTGTGCTTCCCATATCTTCAGAGGTTAATCGGGACCTGTTTGTTTCAAATAATTTTGAAATAAAATTACTCTCGCTGACAAACGAAAATCCAAGGAAGAAAAATATGGATTATCCAAACGTTTGGCATTTCTATTCTTCTACGATATGTGAATATAACGTGTTGTTAGAGAAACCGCAGTTTCAAAGGTATATTTGTTATTTTTACTAGTCAATAAATGGGAGGAAGTGTTGGTCACTTTTGTTGATTAAAAGTTCCGCTTACGCCTTTCACGTCCGAGGGTCAAGTGCAAAAAGATATTATTTTTGAATACATTATGTAACAAAAAACTTCTTTTTTAATAATATTTCCTTAAAATGTCATTTGCTATAAAATTATATCATGTATAACCGTAATATATAGTAGAAATTTTTAATAGTAATTGTTTTATTGACTTATCGTCATTTAAAATAGTAAAATATACGTATAATTAATGGATATCATTTTAGCTACGTAAAAAGAAGAACAATTTTTAAAAATTTAAAAATAAAAAGAATTTTAGACATTGATGACGTAATCATTAACGAGGGAGGGGAAAATTCGAGGAATGAAAACGCATGATATCATAAGAAGGGAACCCAAATTTGCCAAAAGCTGAAAGTTATATATGCACAGCCCCTTACACTTTACATTATTTTTCACGCGAAGGCTTTTAAAGTAATGCGAAGTAAACTCAGATGTAAATAATTCAAACACGGATTGAGAATATTTTGAAATAAATTTCACAAAACTTATTTATAAAGAAGTAAACTAAATCATGAGCCATTATTTAATGCGAAAATGCTCTAGCGTAAAAGTTTTTTGTCTTTATTTTATTTTATTTTATTTTTCAATCCATCTATTTCACAAATTTTGTATATTTCAAATTATGCTTTATTCAAATGTTTTATAAATCAAATTATCTTTATAATAAAATGCACTCAAATGTTTTTTGAATGTTATATTTTGGAAAGAAAAGAAAAGTGAGTCTTTTCTGCTTTATCTAAACATGGTATGAAGTTTTTCTTTCCATCGTTTTGTTTACCAAATACGTTTTTTAAGTATTATTTGGGCTATTTGTTTTCTCTTTTGTGTGAGAAATAAGAACAGTGTTTTAAAGGTTTTATTTTTAAATTGTGAATACGGGGACAGTTTCCTTAATCAAACAAGAAAAAATGCTTAAAAGAAAAAACGTGTTTAGACATACTTAGTCTTCTGACATTCTAGTGATTATTTAATGCTTTAAAAATAATTAAGAAGTTTAATTAAAGGTTATATTATTTTAGACTGTGATTGGGGTTTTTTACTTCGGTGTAGTTAAAAATTATTTCGAGGGGAGCAGTTCTGACCAAAAATACTTATTATAGTTTTTCGTTTTTTGTATTTATACTTTTTATTATTAAAGAAGCACTAAAGGCTGAGATATATTTATTTTATCAACGAATCTCTGGTTACATCTAAATGTTTCACTTATATTTTAGTATCCCTAATCCATATCCCGTGCGTTTAAGACTTTTAAAAATGTTATACAGTAAAACCTTTTAAGACGGAATCACGTAGGAAAGAAAAAATACGTAATAGACAAATGCCCTTCCTAGGAGGGTTAAATGGAGTTAATTTTTTCTCAGGTATTACTGTATTCATTTTGCATGGATCAGTACATTTTTTGTTTATAACAGAATTCCGTTATAGGCAGATTCTTTTTCTGGTTTTATTGTGTTTAATTTTTTAGCATTTAAATATACTATTCTTAAAAGTTTTTTTTTTTTTTTTTTTTTTTTTTTTTTTTTTTTTTTTTTTTTTTTTTTAATAAAAGCAATTTTAAAATCTATGTGGTTTTCGTAAAAATTTTGATTGAACCAAATTTTACTTATTTCATGCCCGTATTAGGTCAGTCAGAGACGGTGATTTTAATACGGATTGTTCGAGACCGGGATTGAAAATTTCGTCCAGTGCAGACCTTATTAAAAGTTAAGAATTGTTTAAGAAAAAAGTACAAACTTTAAACATGTAATTTTTAATTATTTTACATTAGGTTTATTTCGGGCAAAATTGAAAAATTATTTACTTTTGAAAATAAGATTTTTTTTAAAGTTATATTATTTTTTCATTAAATATTTTTAATAGTTCTAAAACTAATACTGACAAAAACCCCGAAACAAAACTAAAATCAGATTTTCATCTTTAATTAAATGGAAAGAAACTGAAATTCGATAAATATTGTTTGGAGTTATAACGATTTTTAATTATCCCATTTAAACCCGTGCTAATCATATGAAATTTTTATAAATTTTATGATAAATTTTAGGATGTGATTTTCTTAGCAAATTAATTGGCTAACCATCACAAAAAAAGAAGAAAATCAAAATTCTAACTCAAAAGATAGATTTTTTACACGTTTCCTAGAACTGTTAAAGTAACATTGTCTTTTGAAATGCACGCATTTCAATTTGTGTCTAATCCCTTAAAACCCGATGAATTATTCAAACGGCTATAACTCTGCGAGTTTTGAAGATATGAAGTTGCAACTTTTTGTGTATTATCCAGGACTGAATAAGGAAAGTTTTCCTAACTGGAATTTTTATCCTACAGGGGCCGTATAAAAAGTTAATTTTCGTACTTTTTCAAATAGCCCCCCCCCCAATGAAATTGCAACTTATCAGAAAATTCACCTTTTTTAATGAATTATTGCAATTGGAAGTATGGGTCTAGGGGCAATATTTAAGGAGATAGCCTTCTGTTTCGATATTTATGACTCACCCTGTATATGTGACATAATGACATGGAGAGACCAGAGAAAAGTCGTAGTACAGTTACGTTTTGTTAAAACTAGAACGCCGAGAAGGTGTCAATTCGACACCGATCACTGTACTAATTGTCGAATCAAAGCAGAAAAATCTTCAAGAAATAATTTATATATCAGTTGCAATGAAAAGAGCTTAACAAATAAAGTAAATAATCTCAAATTATATTTCTATTTTTAAATATATTTCATAAAACTTGCGTAAAATTTCCCCGCGTTCTAGTGTTTAAAAGAAAAGGGTTTCCCAGTTCTACTGCACAAAATGGATTATAAAATAAAACATAGAAAAGTGTAATGGCTAAATCGAAGAATAAATCACATTACAGCTAATAAATTACGGCTTCAAATGAATTTATTATGTGCAGTCATCAAAAGAGAAATGCTCTTAATTTTCCGGCGAAAAGTATCCAATTGAAATAATAAGCATTCCATTCCAGAGAGCAACCATCCGTCATAGCATTCCGACGACTCACACCGAACCGACTAGCCACCTTCATCTTCAAATCACCTGGCTAAATTAAAAAAAAAACTTTCTAGAACATTCGATAATCTCAGACCTGATTGCTTCATGTAAACAGAAACCAACATCTGGGGCCAAGACCAAAGCAGTGGAATCGAATGTTTCCCGCAAACGATAATTTTATTTAAAAAATTATTATTTAAATTATTTAATTAATCGAAAGTAGTTAAAATTCGAATGTATTCCACAGAAGATAATTCCATTAAAAAGGGAAAAAGAAATGAACTTATTGATACCTAATAAGTGTAAAACTCGAAGAAAAAAATAAAAATAAAAATATTTTGAATAAGTATGCTTTTTCGGAATAAATTTAATAGACTTTTAAAAAGGAATTGATAAAAACAATGAAAAGGTGAGTTTTATTAGGAATTTTAAGAGATAAAGTTTATTTAAGAATATTTTTTATTTGAAGCCATTTTTTAGATTTAAGCGTAGCGAAATAAATATTTTTTAAGGTAAATTAAGATTTTATATCGTTTTTATAAAGATTAATAGATTAGATTTAATAACAGGATTCTAATTTCATAAGGCAGAATAAATGTGGAATATTGTTAAAAGGAAATTAATGTAGTGTAAGGTTAATATTGGCGAAAGAATATATGTACTTTGTAATATATATATTTATATTTATTTCTTTAATTTCACACTTTAGTGCTACTGATATAAGAAACCAAGTATAAACAGCTAATTTCCGCTTTGTAGATTTTTCTGTATTATTTCTTAATAACTAAAATATCAAGATCATAAA
Organism: Maratus speculifer; assembly: GCA_964019185.1. Lineage (NCBI taxonomy): Eukaryota > Metazoa > Arthropoda > Arachnida > Araneae > Salticidae > Maratus > Maratus speculifer. The sequence continues at coordinate 212,165,182 of OZ025291.1, read as the reverse complement.
ATTTATTGTAAATGCGAATAAAGAAAATTCATTAATTATTTTCTAATTAATGATACATGTGTGCTATAAATGGCAAGGCATATACTATGCAACTATGCCATTCGTGATAATAAAAGCGTAGTCTTAAACATCAGTAACCAAATTGTAATATAAAGCTTAAGATGGCCTTTCTAATGTTTAGATGTTTACAATATCCCGGATATTAACAGAGGACGAAAAGAAATATTCCGCATAAAATAATGCATTTGACCTTCCCTGTGTAAAGTGAGTGTACAACAGATAGTCACTCAATGCTGAAAATTGAAATATTTTATACAAAACATTAACTGCCGAGTGAAATCCCTGTTTAAATCATGATTCCATCATTTCTGAACTTGTGTACTTCAACAGTGTTGTACTGACGATATCTGGTGCATTGTTACCTTCAGATCAGCAGATTCTCTGAATCCAGAGATGGGCAGTATCGAAAATACATGTATTTGAAATACATTTTCAAAATACATTTGTATTTTGTATTTTGTATTTTGTATTTTGTATTTTATCCCAACGAAACGAAAGTATTTTAGTAATGTATTTTGAAACACTTTTTCCAAGTATTTTGTATTTTGAAAATACATTTCATATTCAAAATACATTTCTGTAGATTTCAAGTAGCTTCGTTTAAACCACCGCAGATGTAAGCTTCACAAAAGCAAAACAGGTGCCTCTCTGTTTTGTTTTGTCTGATAGGATTCGTTTCTAGAAGTTAATGTAAACATACTTTTACAACTCTTGCTATGATAAGGATTAGAATGAATACTTTTGTTTTACTTAAGCATTTTTGTTGAACTGTACATGTACAATTCAAACGTTCTAGTTTTTATAATTATAATGTTGCTGTGAGAACGACAAAAACTATTGCGTGATAAACGGGAAGAATCATTCAGAGTTTTGCTGTGTATAGTACTTTTTAAGAACCATAGAAAGAAAGCTACCGTAGTAACAGAAAGAAATGTAATGTACGTTTAAATCTCGTGAAAGAATGGTTGATATTGTCCCAGCTGGGGATAACAATATATCAATGAATTGCGATAGTGCACATTGTACTATATTAGATGAGAAATTTTTTAAAATAACTTCTGTTGATAGTAAAGGCAAAGTTAAAGCAGCATGCCAAATCTGTACAACAAAGTCTACCGTTATGAGTGGAACTTTCGACGCAACAACGCATTTTAAAACAAACTTAAAGGTAAAATTTTTTAGTTTTATACCGTCATACCTTGATTGCAATATTTTATCTAGTTTCTTTGTATCATTTTTATCAAAGTTCAGACATATTTTAACGGACCCCTGACATTCATTTAACTGGGAGATAATTTTATTATATAAATAGTTCTATTTATTGATTTAGAGATCAGATTTTTACTAATTGTATTTAGGATTAAGTATGTGAAATACCGGAGTTTTGGCTATAGACCTGTCGTTAATGGAGATACATGTTTATATAGCGTGATTTCTTTTTTCTTTTTTCTTTTTTTTCTCATTTTATGTTTTATTTTATGTTGCTTTTTTAGTAAAGATATAAAGTATAAAAAGGTGTCTGACCGAAACGAAAGTTGCTATCCGAAACCGAAACTTTATTCCTTTTTGAATTTATAAGTAATAAAACTTCGAAACGAAAATTTCCCCGATGAAAATTTTATTATTGATAAAAATATTAATCAAGTTAATTACAAAATTATTCCCCTACAGCAGATTTATTATATATTTATGATTTTGATATTTATTTTGATATATATTTATGGTTTTAAATGTGCGGATATGTGTAGGGGCATGTGAAGAGAAAACCGCGCCCGGGGCAAAGACTCAATTTCGCGACACCCCGCGCCAATTTTTTCTTGTGACAAGCTAAAAATGACATTGGTAGTATAAATCTGATGCATCCTAAATTTCCGCGCCCAGGGCGACCACCCCCTTCGCTCCCCCTTTCGCACGGCTCTGGGTATGTGCATTATTTTTTTAGAATAATATATATATATAATAAAACATTATTTTGTACCGATTTATAAGAATAGAAAAGTGTACATTATTAATTGTGCAATTATTTATGTATCCCATGTATTCTGAGATTATTTATGTAACAAGCGAGATTGATGTTCATTGAACAGAGTTCCAAAATGTTTAACATTTGGTTTGCAAATTAATCAGAAACAAATATCAATAAAAGATTCTTTAAGAGAATAGTAGTGTATTCATGCTTAAAGAAAATAAATAGCAATTTTTAATTTGCAATCATTGTAACAAATATAGTATTCATGAGTTTTAAATACAGTTTTACAATATGAATGATGGAAAAAACGTTATAAGTATTTAAAGAAATTTTAATCCTATGACCAGTTCAAGATTGTAGGAATTTTAACTTCTTGAGGGGCAGTGAACTATATTATATCCAGTGTTGAATTCAGGGGGTGGCCCGGGGGGGACATCCCCCTTGGAGCAATCCTTCCCCGGAAATTTTGAAATTTTTCATTTTCAATGGTCAAAAAGTACAATCTATAATGTCTAGTAACTCTATAATGTCCCCCTCCGGAGCCACTGAATTTACTCACGGGGAAAAGTGTCTGAATTCAATACTGATTATATCCCACTTAATTTTAATCAAGATTCGCACTATAAACTTTTAACTAAATTTTATAAACTTAACTTTGGTTCAAAAATGTTTCAAAATTGCTTTTTTTTTTAATTTTTAAACTAAAATTTTTCGATTATTTCGATGTGAATTTAACATTTCAGAGACACAATTGCTTGTCCCTCAAAGTGTTGAAACAGACCATGAAGAAGAGCGATGCAGGAATGGAATACACTAATTATCTATTAAACACTAAAAACCATTACTTAAAAAACAACAAAAAACTTTTGGTGTCATGATATTCCGAACATGTACTGTTATGTGTTATGATATTTCCAGGATTTAAATGAAAATGTTTAACATGTTGTTTATTTAATATTTCTTATAAAATTTTATCTTATTTATTATTCATGGGAAATATTCTTATATCTGCGTTGTAATGATCGAAGCTCTATCGAATTATACATACTTTTTAAAGAACTTTCAAGGAAAGAGATTATACAATTCTTTTATGTATGTGAGTTTATGTATACGTGTAAGAATAACTTCTGAACTGACACTTTGATTTTCAATATCTCGCTTTTTTTACTTTCCCCTATCTATACAATAAGAAAGTATTGGATTCGCGAAAAAATCTACTTCAGGTTTTTAATGGATTTATATGTTTTAGAAGATCCTGAATATCATTTGATTGTTTTTAGAAAATGTCCATCTTGTGAGTTTGTTTCTAAATGACAAAAATTTTGTGGGCACTCTATCCAGCGCCGTGCAAAAAAAAGGGGGGATAAGCGAGCGGTCGCCCCGGGCGCGAAAATTTAAGGGGCGCCAAATTTATACTATCAACGTCATTTTTTAGCCTGTCACAAGAAAAAGTTGGGGGGGGGGCGCCAAATTGAAACCTTTCTCCGGGAGCAGTTTTTTTCCACCCCCCTGGCTCTAAAAATCTAAAAGAAAAAAATCCTTTAACAGATTTCCTTTCAGCTGATACACAGTTTTCTCTAAATTTATTATATTCTTTTTGCTTGCTATAAAATCCATTTTGCATGAATTAACAAATTTTCCATTTAAGGCTGTTCTCATCTATTCTGCTTAACAAGCGCAAAACATTTTGACGCATTTACAAACTCATTTTTTAACGGAGAGATATAAATTGAAAGACCCGACTATGGAAGCGATTTGGAATCGAGCTGTGTTTTCGATTTTTGATCAATGAATTACTTATTGATATATAAGCGATTTTGTTCATGCGACAAACACGTTTCTTGTTTCTGTTTCAGGAGTTAATCTTCTTACGCGCACAAATGCAGTTCAAAACGCCCACTTTGGCACTATTTTCTGAAATACTTACTGTGTTTATAAAAACACGGGAAAATGAGTGCGATTCCATTACTTTTGAATAACAACACTTCCTACTTTCATCATTTCGAACAAAAAATAAATCAAAACTTCTTTCATAAAGTTAACCATTCGGATTTAAGAACAGCCTTAAGACAGGATTCCTTGACAGATTCATTTTTAGAGTTTTATTTAATGTGGTTTAATTTTATTGTCCAGAAATATATTTACCATTCTTTAAAAATGATAAAACTTTTAACTGTAAAATTATAGCAATTTAAAAATACATACATTATTTGGAAAAAAACTGTTGGGTCGGGCCAGATTGTAGGGATTTTTGATAGTTCAGGCCGGGACGGGATACCCAACTTACGAGCTGGATTCGGAAAAATACTACAATTTTTAACTTATTCAGGCCTCTAGGAAGTACAGACCCGGCCCGAATTTGCAGAGAAAAAGTAAAGCTCGGGACCCAAAAGAGTAATGAATAGGTTCATTTGAGACTATCCTTCAAGAAAATATAAACCGGATATCTGGCCCGGACCAGCCCGGAACGACTGAAGAGCAAGTCCGGGTCGGCCCGGCCAGAGTGTTGTGGATAAAAAATGTCCGAAATCGAACTGCTGACCGTGCCGGACACGGTCTGCGAAAACCCCCAGTGTTATACACAAACTTTTAAAAATTTCAAATGTATTTTGTATTTTAAATGTATTTTCAAAATACAAGTATTTTGTATTTTGAATTTTTCTGAGTAGGAAAGTATTTTGTATTTTGTATTTTAAGTTCTAAAACTAATGTATTTTGTATTTTGTATCGAAAATGATTTTTTGATGTATTTTGCCCAATTCTGTCTGAATCTGGACTCGCCTATGAAACTAGTAAATAGTATGTAGAATAGTAAGTAGTATAGTGAAAAGTATAGAAGCCCATTACTGTCTGGTCCAAGAAACGTGTTTTCTTGTACTACATAACCGGGCCTTTCTCTTCGTCCATTCAGCGGCACGCACATACAACTGATCCACTTGCATAGAAATCAGCATTGAGAAGTTGCCTTCGCACCGTAGTAGCAGATATTCTACAAAGTGATATGCAACGAGCTGCAACATAATAGTGCGTCTTCTCATTCGGACCGAAAGAGCTAGAAAACGGTCTTCTGTAGGTGTTGTAACTCTCCATCGACCTATATACATGTCTTCTGGACACAGAATATTCGGATTGTTATTAATCCCAGATTCAGCCAGGCGGGGGGACTCTACTAATTGGCTTAAGCTCAATTAGCCCCACCGAAAAGGATTGTTATTGATCACAATGTCGTTGGACCACACTGCGAGACACTTTGAGACGTCTAGGCAGCATCAGCTTCTGTCAACCCCATTTCCATCCATACGAATGACCGCCATCTTAAGAAACCGGGCAAACGACTTCTAATCGCTTCTAAACTGTACTGCCTATTGCCAACAAAACAGCCAATAATAATTGAAAATCAGCAAAACTTACACACGAAATTACAAACTTTAATATTTGCATGTTGTCCTCTCATTCATATGTTTATTTTCTATAAAATAAAAGAGGTAGCTTATCATTTTTGCATATGATTTTTAAAATTTAATATTATCATTCATATAAACTGCGAAGTTTATTGTTTCTGCATTTTTTTATGGTGAGGTTCGAAAAATATGTTTTACATTAACATTTGGAGTCCAATGTATTTTATTGTATATTTATTTTCTGGTATTTCTTCATAAATAAAATAACTTAAATAGATACAAATTATAAAACTGATTTAGAAACATTATGTTTCAGAAAATTTTTATTTTAAAGGATTCGAGAAATGTAAAATAATCTATACATATATAAATAAATTTTAAGAACAGTATCACTTTCAATTGTTTCATTAAAAATCGGGATTTATTCATATTTTATTTTGCTGCTTTTCAAAAAGATTTTTAGATATTGCTACTATGTTTTTTCTATAAATAAAAAACTACTTCTTCTGAAATATCAATACATACATAAATAAAAAATCTTTATATTGCTAATGCAATGCACTTATGATGAAAAGATTCGTTCTTTAAGTGAGCTTCCCGGTTACTTTTATTTAAAGACGACTGTAGATAAGTTTTTTCTTTTCAGCAAATAGCACCAAAATACGTTAATATTTAGAAATTATTTACGCCATAAAATATTTTTCAACATTTTTTTCAATTCTGAAAATATTTTCCTTTAAATATAAAACTTATATAATGAATTATATTCTAAATAAAAAATTAAAATACAGCTTTTAATTTGACTTTAAAAATCTTTCCATAAGTGACAAGATGGTTATTTTAGCGTTTAAAATTAATTTATTTTTGTAGTCCGGGTTTTAATTGAAGTAAAAAATTTCCATTCTTGCGTGAATTTTGAAAGACGAATTTTTAGTTTATGTGATCACTAAATATCTCTTATTAAATAGACAATAAAATACTGCAATTTATTTCTTGTATGAACTGAAACATTCTTAATAAAAATAAAGGCCAAATTGGCAACCCTGTTTTGTTTAGAACAGTTCTTTTCTTTTTTAAATATTGTTTATGGTTAGTTCCAGGCGTACTTATAGTGTAAGTCACATATTTGCAAATTGCTCCTAATTTTGACTACCAGTATTTTAAAGTGGAAAAATATGACTTTGTCAGGTTTTGAGACAACATCTGCTACAGATTGGAATTTCTGTTATTTCTCTATCTTAATATTTTGTGTATTGTACTGACTGTGTACTGGAATTTTCAAGGTGACATTCTTTCTTTGTTAAAATAAGAATTGACAGGTGATCATGTGCCGATGGTGATGTGAGAAAGAGAATATTGCCGAGAGGAGTGTTCATCCGTTAGCAATGTATGTTATTGATGAGCAAACAAGGAACGAGGAATACAGTTTTATATCAAAATGTTTGAGCAAACAAGGAACGAGGAATACAGTTTAGAAAACATAACCACGAATCAAGAAAGCAATGTGGAATGCGTCCAATGGAGAAGCTCCAAAGGGGGGTTTACATTGGGGAAAAACATTGATGTGAGAAGGGCAAGTCTTGTCTGAGATTTTAGCAGTTCATATCTGGGCTCGTACCTCGCAGTGGAGGAGAGAGGTCCTTGTGTGTAGTGCTCTGGGCCGGATAGCGTAGTCCGAGTATCCATGTGTTGGGCGATTTGAAATTGATTTCCGGTAAAATGAATCTAATGTGCATTGAGTGTGAGGGAGAAGGTGTAAATTGAACAGTACACAGCCAACCGTATACTGTAATTTAATTCTGAACCGGATCACCTACATCCGAGTTGTAACTGTATATATTGTAAATAGTGTATTTCTTGTGTACATGTAGTATAAATAAACTGTTAATTCAGTTAATTGACAGCATCGGTGTTCATTTACACAATCCTCACAGTGGGTGACCGATATCACCTAATAATATCGGTGATGGGAGCTATAACTACTACGAACTTTCTTCAAAGTTGTGCGGGCTGACAGGAACGTCCGACAAATTGGTGGCAGCGGTGGGATAGAATCGCCTGAGACCAGTGACCAGCGAGCCGAGTTACAGTGTGTTAGTGCCGGAGTACCCAGTGGAATTCTTGCGTGGTAATGCCGGATCGTCGAGCGGAATTTTAGAGAAATGAAAATCAAGCGTCGAATGTGTGCTAAAGTGTTGTGCCGTATCAGTATTAGAGAGAACTGAACTAAGTGTTCTTCCATATTATCGCTACATCGTGGAACTACCTGTGAATAGAAGAGTACCCCAGCAGATAAAGTATAAGGTAAGGTGTTTTGATCATTTCCTTCTGCTGACATTTCAAACCAAATGTTGCTTTTGTATAATTAATATAAATTTAAGTAAATTGTCTACATAATTTATGTGCAAGTAAATAATTATGTTCAGATAGGTAGGAAGTATTAATGACCATATTTACTATTGTTTTAAGGAAAAGTCATAATAACTTGAGCTAATATTGACTTTCTATATTCTTTTTTTTTTACTAATAATGATAGTGAACAAAATTAATGCATTGTGTTAATAGTAGTTGGAAGGAATAATTAAATTTACTTAAGTTTAAATTATTGCTAAAGTAATATATAAATGAAGCAATACTGTTTAACTTTGAAGAGTTGATAACAACATTTGCTTAGAATTCTAATTGGCTAGAAGTAGTGAGGAAAAAAAAGGCTCAAAAGAGGGCCATAGTGAAGAAAAATAAAAGTGAAGATTTTGAGTATATTTGTTTTAAGTGTGAAAACAAGTATTGCATTTGGAATATTTTAGTGAGGATAATTGTAGAAATTTATGTATGCATGTTATACAATTTTTCTTTATGTGGATTTTTTGATTGACATCAATACTTTTATTCAATTTCAATGTATCAGCATTATTATGTAAATCGTATGTTATTATCTAAGTGTATAAATTGGAATCTATATTGCATAGTAATCAAATCGAATTACTGTTTTACCTTTTGTTTTATTGGAAGTAAATTGTGCGACATCAATGGTTGAGGAAAATTAGATTAGTCAGTAGGTTAATTAGAAATGAAATACATTGATTATCTGAAGGGTATTAATTAGTATAATAAGTGGAGATATAACAGTACTAAGTTAGAAATTTATGAAATATTAATTTGGTAGGTTTAAATATTATTGTACTGTAGGGTGGTAGTAACAACCGGAGAAGGTATGGCTTTTTTATTGAAACTAAAAAAGGTGGATCTTCAGGTGATAGCCGAAGAATTGGGTGTTGAATTCGCGGAAGATAATACCAGAATTCAGCTTAGGAATAAGATAATGGACAGTGATGGGTATGACGAGTGGGTTATTAAGGAATTATCTGACGCTATTGTTGCAGAACGATTAGAGCGCGAAGAAAAACAGGAAAAATTATAACACGAAAAATTAGAAAAACAGGAAAAATTAGAACGCGAAAAGTTAGAAAAACAGGAAAGGTTAGAAAGAGAAGAGAGGATTGAAAAATTAAGGATGGAACATGAGTTAGAAAGGGTTCAAGGATCGACCAATAACTCTAATGTGTCTAGGGAATCTAATAATGAAAGTAACATAGAAAAATTTATCAAAAGTGTTAAAACTCTATCTATCAAAGTACCAGAAGGGACTGAGGGGTGGAATTTATTTTTCAACAGTTTAGAAAGGGCATTCAAAACTAAAAATGTACCAAAAAACCAGCAGGCCGAAATTCTACTAAATATGTTAGGAGATAAGGAGGATAATTTGTTGATTCATACCACTAGGGAACAAATGGAGAATTATGAGGAATTAAAGGAGTTAGTCCTAAAGGAACATGAGCCGACACCGAAGGCGTGTATGGAAAACTTTATGAAGGCTAGGAGAAACCAGAACGAAACTCATGTATTATTTGTATCGCGTTTAATAGCAACATGGGAAAATTATTGTAAGATTAGAGGTGCTGACTCTTATGAAAAGGTCAACCAGTCAATAGTTACAGATAAATTAGTAAGTACGTTAGATGAGGATACTGCATCATATATTGGATTAACTCACCATGGTAAATGGTTAGAAGCTTCTAAAATTGCTAGAGAATGCGACTATTATTTTGACCATAAAAACAAGTCTTATGCAGTTACGTATCTTATACTATAATGCGAGCAAAAATTGTGTGTGTGTGTGTGTGTCTGTGTGGGTAAATTTTATCTCAAAAACGGCTCTAATGATTTTCGCAAAAATTTGGATTTTACCATTTTCGGGCACGAGAAGACCATTGGGCTAGGTCCAATGTTCGGGAAAATTCGATTACTGGGTCATTTTGGGTCACAATGGGTCAGAATCAAGCTATTTATATCTAGAGAACGGCTGGATGGATTTTAAGGCAATTTTGTATCCAATCGTTTTTTGGCACTAGAAAACTATTGGGCTGGGTCACATGTTCGAAAAATTTCGATTAGTGGGTCATTTTGGGGTCATTATGGGTCAAGCCATTTTTATCTAAAAAACGGCGCTAACGATTTTGACCAAATTTTATTTTGTATCGCTTTCGATTACAAGAAGACCATTGGGTTAGGTAAAATTCGGTTAGTGGGTCATTTTTGGGGTCATTGTGGGTCATGCTATTTTTATCTAGAGATCTTCTGACGCAATTTTGATTAAAAATTGCATTCTGTGGTTTTCGGGCACAAGAAAAACATTGGGCTAGGTTACATGTTCGAGAAAAAAATTTAATGGGTCAATAAGGGTCTGGGTCAAGCTATTTATATTTAAAGAACGGCGTGATCGATTATAACGAAATTTTGTATGTAACAGTTTTTTGACATGAGAAAACTAATGGGCTAAATCACATATTTGAACGATTTCGATTATAAGAGTCATTTGTGAGTCATGATGGGTCATAATGTGTCATTGTCAAGCTATAGCTAAAGAACAGGTGGATCGATTTTAACGAAATTTGTATACAGAATTTTTTTGGCACGAGAAAACTATTGGGCTAGGTCTCAGTTCGAGAAATTTCGATTACTGGGTCATTTTGGGTCATAAAAGGTCTGGGTCAAGCTGTTTATATATAAAGTACGACAGTATCAAATTTAATGAAATTTTGTATGTAAGTTTTTTGACACGAGAAAATTAATGGGCTATCTCACATGTTTGAGAGATTTCGATTATAAGTCATTTATGGGTCATGATGGGTCATAACGGGTCACGTCAAGCTATATCTAAAGAACATGTGGATCAGTTTTAACGAAATTTTGTATACAACATTTTTTGGCACGAGAAAATCATTGGGCTAGGTCACAAGATCGAGAAATTTTGATTAATGGGTCATAAAGGGTCATAAATGGTCTGAGTCAAGTTATTTATATTTAAAGAACGGCAGGATCGAGTTTAACGAAATTTTGAGTGTAACAATATTTATACACGAGAAAAATAATGGGCTAAGTCACATGTTCGAGAGATTTCGATTATAAGGGTCATTTGTGGGTCATAATGGGTCATGGTCAAGCTATAGCTAAAGAACAGGTGGATCGATTTTAACGAAATTTTGTATACAGCATTTTTTTGGCACGAGAAAACTAATGGGCTAGGTCTCAGTTCGAGAAATTTCGATTATTGGGTCATTTTGGGTCATAAAAGGTCTGGGTCAAGCTATTTATATATAAAGTACGACAGTATCAAATTTAATGTAATTTTGTATGTAAGTTTTTTGACACGAGAAAATTAATGGGCTATCTCACATGTTTGAGAGATTTCGATTATAAGAGTCATTTATGGGTCATGATGGGTCATAACGGGTCACGTCAAGCTATATCTAAAGAACATGTGGATCAGTTTTAACGAAATTTTGTATACAACATTTTTTGGCAGGAGAAAATCATTGGGCTAGGTCACAAGATCGAGAAATTTTGATTAATGGGTCATAAAGGGGCATAAAGGGTCTCGGTCAAGTTATTTATATTTAAAGAACGGCAGGATCGAGTTTAACAAAATTTTGAGTGCAACAATATTTATACACGAGAAAACTAATGGGCTAAGTCACATGTTCGAGAGATTTCGATTATAAGGGTCATTTGTGGGTCATGATGGGTCATGGTCAAGCTATATCTAAAGAACGGGTGAATCGATTTTAACGAAATTTTGTATACAGCATATTTTTGGCACGAGAAAATCATTGGGCTATGTCACATGTTCAAGAAATTTCGATCAGTGGGTCCCTTTTGGGTTATTCTAATTTTATCTAGACAATGTCTCGCGCAAATTTGACTGAATTTTATATTCTATCGTTTTCGGACACAAGAAAATCATTGGGTTGGGCCAGATGTTTGAGAAAACTCGATTAATGAGTCATTTTGGGTCATAATGGGTCAAGGTCAAACTACCTAAAAATTGGCTCAATCGATTTTATCTAAATTTTGTATTTAACGTTTTTCGGCACGCAAAAATTAATGAACTAAGTCACATTTTCGAGATATTTCGATATAAGGGTCATTTGTGGGTCATGCTAATTTTATCTAGAAAATTGTTCTCACCATTTTGAGTATATTTTCTATTATATCGTTTTCGGGCAAAAGAAAACCGTTGAGATAGAACACATGCACGTAACAATTCAATTAGTGGGTCCTTTTAGGTCTTAATGGGTTCGGGTCATTCTAATTATATATAACAACGACTCAGTCAATTTTACCTAAATTTTGCAACGGAACGTCTTTTGTCACGAGAAGACTATTGAGCTGAGTTGCATATTAAACAAAATTATATTAGTGGGTCATATCGCTTCATTGCTGAATGCTGTCAAGCTAATTTTACTTAAGAAATGGCTTAAACGATTTTGATTCATTTTATACTCTACTGTTTTTGATTACCTGAAGACCATTGAGCTAAGTCACATGTTTGATCACATGTGATTTGTGGATCATTTAGTTAATAAGGGTCAGGATCACGAGACTATGGCAAAAGCCAATAAGTTGGCGATATTTGACAAAATACTGGCGAAATTTGGCCGAAAAATCGACTATTAAGGTTACGAAACCAAAACACATATTTGGCGCCAAATGAAAGAATGTGTCCAAATTTGGTTATATCTGGCAAAAAATATTGTCTTTTAGAATGTAAAGAAATTTCTTATACATTCTAATAGTCTTCGAGACGCATAGTTAAACTAATCAGAGTCGAGCTAAAAAAGTGATTTGGATTGATGTCCTTTCGTTGTAAATTTTAAAATAAAGTAAAATTTATGAACATGTGCATACAAACGTAGTTTTCTTATTGATTGTTTTTGTAAATAATACTATATAGAGTTGAACACAAAGTTAATTTTGACCGAGCTGAGCTCGGTCACCCCTGCTAGTAAAAATTTTAAAGGTAAAGATAGGTATGTAAACAATGAAAAAATGAGACCGAGGGAGGATAGTTAAGTTTGTGGTAATTGGAAGCAAAACGGGAGTAATGAGACTAATTCTTTTTCGGATAGGAAAATAGATTTTAAGACACCTAGTGATGCTTCAGCTCCTAAATGCTTTAAATGTGGTTTGAGAGGTCATTACCAGCGGTTTTGCAATAAAGTGGGTAATGAGGGAAATAATAATGGTAATAAAGGGCGAGTTTCGAAAGCGGGTGTACATAAGATTGTGGTAAACGGAGACAAAGAGTTACCTAATGGAGCTATTGTGGCGAGAATATCGACAAAGGCCGAACAGAGAACTAATGTTATTGGTGAGAAATTAAATAAACTTGAGAAAATTTAAGTTAGTGTAAATGGGCAAAAAGCAAAGGGATTGGATGATTCTGGATGTGAAATTAGTGTTATTCATAAAGAGTTGGTACCGGAAGAGAAATTAAAAGGATCGGGTAGTATTTATTTACAAGGGTTATTTGGTGAAGCAGTTAAATCACCGTTGGTTAAATACCGTTAGCTATTCCGCAATTCGGACAAACTAATATAATTCATCAGGAAGTACTTTGCGCAGTGACCGATAATATTAATGAGCAAGTAATTTTACATCCCGAGGTGATTAGTGAGTTGTAAGGTGTCAACCACGTGGAGCCATTGCTGGAGTCCCAAGAATTTGAAAATTTGGAAATTATTATTGATAACTCGAGTGAAAAGGAAAGTATGAGTAGCGATAGTTGTAATGTTTACGCAATAGAAGCGAGATCGCAAAATGTACAAAGTCAGAATCCAGAAAAAACGGAAGTGGAGAAAGATAATAAAGCTATTGTTAGCAATTCAGATTTGTTTAAGAAATCACAATTTGAATGTAAAGAGTTAGAAAGAGCTTGGGAGTTAGCTAAAACAGAAAAAGGGGATTATTATATTGTAAATGGCTTATTATATCATGAAGAGAAATTGGTAATCGAAACTATAGCGCAATTAGTAGTACCCAAAGTAAGAAGGGCAGAAATCCTAAAATTAGCGCATACTTCGGTATTTTGAGGTCATCATGCAGCCAAGAAAACGTTACAGAGAATCAGGTATTCATTTTATTGGGAGGGGATGGCAAAAGAAACTAAACAATTTTGTGAGTCATGTTTAGAGTGCCAATTGACTAGAGGAGTTAAAGTGAATGTTACAGCTCCTACTTCCCCAGTATCGCAGCCGGAACTTCCATTTCAGATAGTTAATGTTGATTTAATTGGACCTATTGATCCTAAAAGTTCACAAGGACATCGGTATATACTAACTTTAATTGATCGGCATACCAGATGATCGGATGCGATCCCTCTAAAAAATTTAACTGCTAAAACCGCGTGTGATGCGTTACTTCAAACATTTATGAGGACAAGAATTCCAAATATAATCGTCTGCGATAATGGAACCAATTTCACTGCCGACTTAACGAAAGAATTTGAGAAAAGGTTAGGCGCTAGTCCATGATTTTCGACCCCACAGTATGCACAGTCTAACGGTCTTGTGGAACGTTTTAATCAGACTCTTAAACGCATGTTACATCACACTATTCGGGAAGAAGGGAAAAGATGGCATGAACAAATACCATTTCTATTATGGGCGTATAGGGAAGTCCTGAATTCTACGACGGGAATCGCATCTTTCCAGTTATTATATGGTAGAGCGCCGGAGGGTCCTTTATCGATTCTCAAGTCATCCTGGGCAGGAGAAAATAAGGGGGCGGAGTTAGATACTATGCCGATTCATGAGTATTTGAATAAACTTAGGGGACGTTTAGAAAGAGCCGCAAATGAGGCAAAATTATGGTCTGAGGTGCAACAAAATAGAATGGCATATCATTATAACTTAAGGTCAAAAGAAAAAACGTTTGAAGTAGGCGATAAAGTAATACTGTTAATCCCCGATTCAACTAATAAATTATATTCTAGGTGGCAAGGGCCAGCAACTATCGTCGAAAAACGAAACCAGCAGTCGTTTATAGTTGAGATAGCCGACGGGAGTAAGAAACATGTGCACCAAAATAAAATACGAGAATTTATTGCTAAATGTAATATAGTTAATATTGTTTTCGAAGGTGATGAGGAATTTGGAGAAGTTGGGGAATTCCTATTTTGAACCGGGATCAAGAGATAGAAGGAGATATAGAGAGGTTCGAAATAAAAGGGTTGTCTAATATTCAAGTCGAAGATATAAAATACATTTTTAAGGGAGAATAAAGAGGTGTTTATGGGTCCTGTACGACCAGCGGAAGTAGGGGAACAATTAGTATTGATCTGAAACCGGGGGTGGCGAGGAAAAAGCCAAATTTATATAGCGTACCGGTAGTTTACAAAGAGGAAGTAGATAGGCAGATTCAGGAGTTATTAGAATTAAATCTAATTGAAGTGTCAAATGCTGAAATTAGTCATCCAATTGTTTGCGTGGCGAAAAAAGACGCAACTGTTAGACTTTGTATAGATTATAGAGCTTTAAATTCGGTAACTCAGGTTCCAACCTTTCCGATGAAAGATTCACAAGAAATCATATATACCGCAGGAGCGGCTACATATTTATCATCGATTGATTTATTGAGGGGTTATTGGCAGATTAAAATGGCTGATGAATGTAAACATTTGACAGCTTTTACAACGCATAACGGAGCTTATCAGTGGCGTACTATGCCTTTTGGATTATCAGAGGCGGCTGCTACGTTTCAAAAAGATATGAATGAGGTTCTTCAAGGTCATCGGAGATATGCGGGAGCATATATTGATGACATCATTATTTTCTCCGACACCTGGGAAGAAAATTGTGAGCATGTTAGGGCTGTCATTGAAGGGCTAAAAAATAGAAATTTTACGATTAGGCTAGATAAATGTAAATTTGGGGAGAAATTGACTAAGCTTTTGGGTGATGTAATTCTGGGTGGAACGCATGTACCTGATGAGGAGAAAATAGGAGCAATAATGGATTTAAAGAGACCAAAAACTAAAAAGGAAGTTAGATCTGTTTTGGAATTAATGGGATTTTACCGATCTTATATTCCAAATTATGCCGAAATAGCTATACCGTTAACCGAATTAACCAAAGGGAAGGTTAAATGTACTGTACCATGGGATGAAAGGGCAGAAGAAGCATTTAATACTCTTAAAGATGAGTTATGTAAAGTGACGAGTTTGGCTACACCTACCGTAGACCGGGAATATCAGCTCCACGCCGATGCTTCCGACCTGGCAGTAGGGTGTTGTCTTACTCAAAGAGATGAAAAGGGCCAGTTTAAACAGATAGCTTTTGCCAGTCAGAAATTGTCAGGGGCTCAGCGTGTTTGGCCGAGTATAGAGAAAGAGGCTTGGAGTGTTCTCTTCGGGTTGCGAAAGTTTGAAAAGTGGACCTATGGATCTCAAATTGAGATCATTACAGATCACAATCTATTAAAATTTCTCACTGAAACAACCCCAAGTTCCCCCAAACTCACTAGATGGGCTCTTGCCTTGCAACGCTGGTACCTGAGTATTTTTCATCGTCCGGGCGCTCAACATTTGAATGCTGATGCAATCTCTAGGCATAGAAAGAGCTGGGAAGAACAACCAGTTGCTAGCCCATCAGCTTCAACGCCCAAATAGGGGACAACCTTAAAGGGATGTCATCACTTGTTTACTTTTTTATCTGTGTATGTGTAATTATTTTTGAATTTTGTGTTTACAATATTGTATTAGCATGTGTATTGTTTATGTAATAATAATATTAGTACAAGGTTCAGTAGAGATGTCAGTAGATAATGTTCAGCCACCTCTAAATACCTATGTAATAAACACAATGAAGAAATCTGCAAAGAGACTATTGAAAGAGACTACTCTTCTGTGATATTACTATATGTTTGGGGGAAAATTAGCCCCTAAAAGGCATATTTTCTGCTAAGGTGGGAGGGTGTCAGGTTCTGAGACAATATGTGCTACAGATTGGAATTTCTGTTATTTCTCTATCTTAATATTTTGTGTATTGTACTGGCTGTGTACTGGAATTTTCAAGGTGGCATTCTTTCTTTGTTAAAATGAGAATTGACAGGTGATCATGTGCAGCTGGTGAAGTGAAAAACAGAATATTACCGAGAGGCGTGTTCATCCGGCAGCGATGTATGTGAATGACGAGCAAACAAGGAACATGCCACGAATCAAGAAAGCAATGTGGAATGCGTCCAATGGAGAAGCTCCAAAGGGGGGTATACATTGGGGGAAAACAGTGATGTGAGAAGGGCAAGTCTTGTCTGAGATTTTAGCAGTTCGTATCTGGGCTCGTACCTAAAGAGCAGTGGAGGACAAAGGTCCTTGTGTGTAGTGCTTTGGGCCGGATAGCGTAGGCCGAGTATTCATGTGTTGGGAGATTCGAAATTGATCTCCGGTAAAGTGAATCTAACGTGCATTGAGTCTGAGGGAGAAGGTGTAAATTGAACAATACACAGCCAACCGTTTACTGTATTTAACTTAATGCTGAACCGGATCAACTATATCCGAGTTGTAACTGTATATAGTTGTAAATAGTGTATTTCTTGTGTGCATATAGTATAAATAAACTGTTAATTCAGTTAATTGACAGCGTCAGTGTTCGTTTACACAATCCTCACAGTGGGTGACCGATATCACCTAATAATATCGGTGATGGGAGCTATAACTACTACGAACTTTCTTCAAAGTTGTGCGGGCTGACAGGAACGTCCGACAAATTGGTGGCAGCAGTGGGATAGAATCGCCTGAGACCAGTGACCAGCGAGCCGAGTTACAGTGTGTTAGTGCCGGAGTACCCAGTGGAATTCTTGCGTGGTAATGCCGGATCGTCGAGCGGAATTTTAGAGAAATGAAAATCAAGCGTCTAATGTGTGCTAAAGTGTTGTGCCGTATCAGTATTAGAGAGAACTGAACTAAGTGTTCTGCCATATTATCGCTACATCGTGGAACTACCTGTGAATAGAAGAGTACCCCAGCAGATAAAGTATAAGGTAAGGTGTTTTGATCATTTCCTTCTGCTGACATTTCAAACCAAATGTTGCTTTTGTATAATTAATAGAAATTTAAGTAAATTGTCTAGATAATTTATGTGCAAGTAAATAATTATGTTCAGATAGGTAGGAAGTATTAATGACCATATTTACTATTGTTTTAAGGAAAAGTCATAATAACTTGAGCTAATATTGACTTTCTATATTCTTTTTTTTTACTAATAATGATAGTGAACAAAATTAATGCATTGTGTTAATAGTAGTTGGAAGGAATAATTAAATTTACTTAAGTTTAAATTATTGTTAAAGTAATATATAAATGAAGCAATACTGTTTAACTTTGAAGAGTTGATAACAACATTTGCTTAGAATTCTAATTGGCTAGGAGTAGTGAGGAAAAAAAAGGCTCAAAAGAGGGCCATAGTGAAGAAAAATAAAAGTGAAGATTTTGAGTATATTTGTTTTAAGTGTGAAAACAAGTATTGCATTTGGAATATTTTAGTGAGGATAATTGTAGAAATTTATGTATGCATGTTATACAATTTTTCTTTATGTGGATTTTTTGATTGACATCAATACTTTTATTCAATTTCAACGTATCAGTATTATTATGTAAATCGTATGTTATTATCTAAGTGTATAAATTGGAATCTATATTGCATAGTAATCAAATCGAATTACTGTTTTACCTTTTGTTATATTGGAAGTAAATTGTGCGACATCAATGGTTGAGGAAAATTAGATTAGTCAGTAGATTAATTAGAAATGAAATACATTGATTATCTGAAGGGTATTAATTAGTATAATAAGTGGAGATATAACAGTACTAAGTTAGAAATTTATGAAATATTAATTTGGTAGGTTTAAATATTATTGTACTGTAGGGTGGTAGTAACAATCGGAGAAGGTATGGCTTTTTTATTGAAACTAAAAAAGGCGGATCTTCAGGTGATAGCCGAAGAATTGGGTGTTGAATTCGCGGAAGATAATACCAGAATTCAGCTTAGGAATAAGATAATGGACAGTGATGGGTATGACGAGTGGGTTATTAAGGAATTATCTGACGCTATTGTTGCAGAACGATTAGAGCGCGAAGAAAAACAGGAAAAATTAGAACACGAAAAATTAGAAAACAGGAAAAATTAGAACGCGAAAAGTTAGAAAAACAGGAAAGTTTAGAAAGAGAAGAGAGGATTGAAAAATTAAGGATGGAACATGAGTTAGAAAGGGTTCAAGGATCGACCAATAACTCTAATGTGTCTAGGGAATCTAATAATGAAAGTAACATAGAAAAATTTATCAAAAGTGTTAAAACTCTATCTATCAAAGTACCAGAAGGGACTGAGGGGTGGAATTTATTTTTCAACAGTTTAGAAAGGGCATTCAAAACTAAAAATGTACCAAAAAACCAGCAGGCCGAAATTCTACTAAATATGTTAGGAGATAAGGAGGATAATTTGTTGATTCATACCACTAGGGAACAAATGGAGAATTATGAGGAATTAAAGGAGTTAGTCCTAAAGGAACATGAGACGACACCGAAGGCGTGTATGGAAAACTTTAAGAAGGCTAGGAGAAACCAGAACGAAACTCATGTATTATTTGTATCGCGTTTAATAGCAACATGGGAAAATTATTGTAAGATTAGAGGTGCTGACTCTTATGAAAAGGTCAACCAGTCAATAGTTACAGATAAATTAGTAAGTACGTTAGATGAGGATACTGCATCATATATTGGATTAACTCACCATGGTAAATGGTTAGAAGCTTCTAAAATTGCTAGAGAATGCGACTATTATTTTGACCATAAAAACAAGTCTTATGCAGTTACGTATCTTATACTATAATGCGAGCAAAAATTGTGTGTGTGTGTGTGTGTCTGTGTGGGTAAATTTTATCTCAAAAACGGCTCTAATGATTTTCGCAAAAATTTGGATTTTACCATTTTCGGGCACGAGAAGACCATTGGGCTAGGTCCAATGTTCGGGAAAATTCGATTACTGGGTCATTTTGGGTCACAATGGGTCAGGATCAAGCTATTTATATCTAGAGAACGGCTGGATGGATTTTAAGGCAATTTTGTATCCAATCGTTTTTTGGCACTAGAAAACTATTGGGCTGGGTCACATG
The DNA here is from genome assembly GCA_964019185.1 of Maratus speculifer. Taxonomy (NCBI): domain Eukaryota; kingdom Metazoa; phylum Arthropoda; class Arachnida; order Araneae; family Salticidae; genus Maratus; species Maratus speculifer. The sequence continues at coordinate 212,145,244 of OZ025291.1, read as the reverse complement.
TTCGAAAAATTTCGATTAGTGGGTCATTTTGGGGTCATTATGGGTCAAGCCATTTTTATCTAAAAAACGGCGCTAACGATTTTGACCAAATTTTATTTTGTATCGCTTTCGATTACAAGAAGACCATTGGGTTAGGTAAAATTCGGTTAGTGGGTCATTTTTGGGGTCATTGTGGATCATGCTATTTTTATCTAGAGATCTTCTGACGCAATTTTGACTAAAAATTGCATTCTGTGGTTTTCGGGCACAAGAAAAACATTGGGCTAGGTTACATGTTCGAGAAAAAAATTTAATGGGTCAATAAGGGTCTGGGTCAAGCTATTTATATTTAAAGAACGGCGTGATCGATTATAACGAAATTTTGTATGTAACAGTTTTTTGACATGAGAAAACTAATGGGCTAAATCACATATTTGAACGATTTCGATTATAAGAGTCATTTGTGAGTCATGATGGGTCATAATGTGTCATTGTCAAGCTATAGCTAAAGAACAGGTGGATCGATTTTAACGAAATTTGTATACAGAATTTTTTTGGCACGAGAAAACTATTGGGCTAGGTCTCAGTTCGAGAAATTTCGATTACTGGGTCATTTTGGGTCATAAAAGGTCTAGGTCAAGCTGTTTATATATAAAGTACGACAGTATCAAATTTAATGAAATTTTGTATGTAAGTTTTTTGACACGAGAAAATTAATGGGCTATCTCACATGTTTGAGAGATTTCGATTATAAGAGTCATTTATGGGTCATGATGGGTCATAACGGGTCACGTCAAGCTATATCTAAAGAACATGTGGATCAGTTTTAACGAAATTTTGTATACAACATTTTTTGGCACGAGAAAATCATTGGGCTAGGTCACAAGATCGAGAAATTTTGATTAATGGGTCATAAAGGGTCATAAATGGTCTGGGTCAAGTTATTTATATTTAAAGAACGGCAGGATCGAGTTTAACGAAATTTTGAGTGTAACAATATTTATACACGAGAAAAATAATGGGCTAAGTCACATGTTCGAGAGATTTCGATTATAAGGGTCATTTGTGGGTCATAATGGGTCATGGTCAAGCTATAGCTAAAGAACAGGTGGATCGATTTTAACGAAATTTTGTATACAGCATTTTTTTGGCACGAGAAAACTAATGGGCTAGGTCTCAGTTCGAGAAATTTCGATTATTGGGTCATTTTGGGTCATAAAAGGTCTGGGTCAAGCTATTTATATATAAAGTACGACAGTATCAAATTTAATGTAATTTTGTATGTAAGTTTTTTGACACGAGAAAATTAATGGGCTATCTCACATGTTTGAGAGATTTCGATTATAAGAGTCATTTATGGGTCATGATGGGTCATAACGGGTCACGTCAAGCTATATCTAAAGAACATGTGGATCAGTTTTAACGAAATTTTGTATACAACATTTTTTGGCAGGAGAAAATCATTGGGCTAGGTCACAAGATCGAGAAATTTTGATTAATGGGTCATAAAGGGGCATAAAGGGTCTCGGTCAAGTTATTTATATTTAAAGAACGGCAGGATCGAGTTTAACAAAATTTTGAGTGCAACAATATTTATACACGAGAAAACTAATGGGCTAATTCACATGTTCGAGAGATTTCGATTATAAGGGTCATTTGTGGGTCATGATGGGTCATGGTCAAGCTATATCTAAAGAACGGGTGAATCGATTTTAACGAAATTTTGTATACAGCATATTTTTGGCACGAGAAAATCATTGGGCTATGTCACATGTTCAAGAAATTTCGATCAGTGGGTCACTTTTGGGTTATTCTAATTTTATCTAGACAATGTCTCGCGCAAATTTGACTGAATTTTATATTCTATCGTTTTCGGACACAAGAAAATCATTGGGTTAGGCCAGATGTTTGAGAAAACTCGATTAATGAGTCATTTTGGGTCATAATGGGTCAAGGTCAAACTACCTAAAAATTGGCTCAATCGATTTTATCTAAATTTTGTATTTAACGTTTTTCGGCACGCAAAAATTAATGAACTAAGTCACATTTTCGAGATATTTCGATATAAGGGTCATTTGTGGGTCATGCTAATTTTATCTAGAAAATTGTTCTCACCATTTTGAGTATATTTTCTATTATATCGTTTTCGGGCAAAAGAAAACCGTTGAGATAGAACACATGCACGTAACAATTCAATTAGTGGGTCCTTTTAGGTCTTAATGGGTTCGGGTCATTCTAATTATATATAACAACGACTCAGTCAATTTTACCTAAATTTTGCAACGGAACGTCTTTTGTCACGAGAAGACTATTGAGCTGAGTTGCATATTAAACAAAATTATATTAGTGGGTCATATCGCTTCATTGCTGAATGCTGTCAAGCTAATTTTACTTAAGAAATGGCTTAAACGATTTTGATTCATTTTATACTCTACTGTTTTTGATTACCTGAAGACCATTGAGCTAAGTCACATGTTTGATCACATGTGATTTGTGGATCATTTAGTTAATAAGGGTCAGGATCACGAGACTATGGCAAAAGCCAATAAGTTGGCGATATTTGACAAAATACTGGCGAAATTTGGCCGAAAAATCGACTATTAAGGTTACGAAACCAAAACACATATTTGGCGCCAAATGAAAGAATGTGTCCAAATTTGGTTATATCTGGCAAAAAATATTGTCTTTTAGAATGTAAAGAAATTTCTTATACATTCTAATAGTCTTCGAGACGCATAGTTAAACTAATCAGAGTCGAGCTAAAAAAGTGATTTGGATTGATGTCCTTTCGTTGTAAATTTTAAAATAAAGTAAAATTTATGAACATGTGCATACAAACGTAGTTTTCTTATTGATTGTTTTTGTAAATAATACTATATAGAGTTGAACACAAAGTTAATTTTGACCGAGCTGAGCTCGGTCACCCCTGCTAGTGAAAATTTTAAAGGTAAAGATAGGTATGTAAACAATGAAAAAATGAGACCGAGGGAGGATAGTTAAGTTTGTGGTAATTGGAAGCAAAACGGGAGTAATGAGACTAATTCTTTTTCGGATAGGAAAATAGATTTTAAGACACCTAGTGATGCTTCAGCTCCTAAATGCTTTAAATGTGGTTTGAGAGGTCATTACCAGCGGTTTTGCAATAAAGTGGGTAATGAGGGAAATAATAATGGTAATAAAGGGCGAGTTCCGAAAGCGGGTGTACATAAGATTGTGGTAAACGGAGACAAAGAGTTACCTAATGGAGCTATTGTGGCGAGAATATCGACAAAGGCCGAACAGAGAACTAATGTTATTGGTGAGAAATTAAATAAACTTGAGAAAATTTAAGTTAGTGTAAATGGGCAAAAAGCAAAGGGATTGGATGATTCTGGATGTGAAATTAGTGTTATTCATAAAGAGTTGGTACCGGAAGAGAAATTAAAAGGATCGGGTAGTATTTATTTACAAGGGTTATTTGGTGAAGCAGTTAAATCACCGTTGGTTAAATTACCGTTAGCTATTCCGCAATTCGGACAAACTAATATAATTCATCAGGAAGTACTTTGCGCAGCGACCGATAATATTAATGAGCAAGTAATTTTACATCCCGAGGTGATTAGTGAGTTGTAAGGTGTCAACCACGTGGAGCCATTGCTGGAGTCCCAAGAATTTGAAAATTTGGAAATTATTATTGATAACTCGAGTGAAAAGGAAAGTATGAGTAGCGATAGTTGTAATGTTTACGCAATAGAAGCGAGATCGCAAAATGTACAAAGTCAGAATCCAGAAAAAACGGAAGTGGAGAAAGATAATAAAGCTATTGTTAGCAATTCAGATTTGTTTAAGAAATCACAATTTGAATGTAAAGAGTTAGAAAGAGCTTGGGAGTTAGCTAAAACAGAAAAAGGGGATTATTATATTGTAAATGGCTTATTATATCATGAAGAGAAATTGGTAATCGAAACTATAGCGCAATTAGTAGTACCCAAAGTAAGAAGGGCAGAAATCCTAAAATTAGCGCATACTTCGGTATTTTGAGGTCATCATGCAGCCAAGAAAACGTTACAGAGAATCAGGTATTCATTTTATTGGGAGGGGATGGCAAAAGAAACTAAACAATTTTGTGAGTCATGTTTAGAGTGCCAATTGACTAGAGGAGTTAAAGTGAATGTTACAGCTCCTACTTCCCCAGTATCGCAGCCGGAACTTCCATTTCAGATAGTTAATGTTGATTTAATTGGACCTATTGATCCTAAAAGTTCACAAGGACATCGGTATATACTAACTTTAATTGATCGGCATACCAGATGATCGGATGCGATCCCTCTAAAAAATTTAACTGCTAAAACCGCGTGTGATGCGTTACTTCAAACATTTATGAGGACAAGAATTCCAAATATAATCGTCTGCGATAATGGAACCAATTTCACTGCCGACTTAACGAAAGAATTTGAGAAAAGGTTAGGCGCTAGTCCATGATTTTCGACCCCACAGTATGCACAGTCTAACGGTCTTGTGGAACGTTTTAATCAGACTCTTAAACGCATGTTACATCACACTATTCGGGAAGAAGGGAAAAGATGGCATGAACAAATACCATTTCTATTATGGGCGTATAGGGAAGTCCTGAATTCTACGACGGGAATCGCATCTTTCCAGTTATTATATGGTAGAGCGCCGGAGGGTCCTTTATCGATTCTCAAGTCATCCTGGGCAGGAGAAAATAAGGGGGCGGAGTTAGATACTATGCCGATTCATGAGTATTTGAATAAACTTAGGGGACGTTTAGAAAGAGCCGCAAATGAGGCAAAATTATGGTCTGAGGTGCAACAAAATAGAATGGCATATCATTATAACTTAAGGTCAAAAGAAAAAACGTTTGAAGTAGGCGATAAAGTAATACTGTTAATCCCCGATTCAACTAATAAATTATATTCTAGGTGGCAAGGGCCAGCAACTATCGTCGAAAAACGAAACCAGCAGTCGTTTATAGTTGAGATAGCCGACGGGAGTAAGAAACATGTGCACCAAAATAAAATACGAGAATTTATTGCTAAATGTAATATAGTTAATATTGTTTTCGAAGGTGATGAGGAATTTGGAGAAGTTGGGGAATTCCTATTTTGAACCGGGATCAAGAGATAGAAGGAGATATAGAGAGGTTCGAAATAAAAGGGTTGTCTAATATTCAAGTCGAAGATATAAAATACATTTTGAGGGAGAATAAAGAGGTGTTTATGGGTCCTGTACGACCAGCGGAAGTAGGGGAACAATTAGTATTGATCTGAAACCGGGGGTGGCGAGGAAAAAGCCAAATTTATATAGCGTACCGGTAGTTTACAAAGAGGAAGTAGATAGGCAGATTCAGGAGTTATTAGAATTAAATCTAATTGAAGTGTCAAATGCTGAAATTAGTCATCCAATTGTTTGCGTGGCGAAAAAAGACGCAATTGTTAGACTTTGTATAGATTATAGAGCTTTAAATTCGGTAACTCAGGTTCCAACCTTTCCGATGAAAGATTCACAAGAAATCATATATACCGCAGGAGCGGCTATATATTTATCATCGATTGATCTATTGAGGGGTTATTGGCAGATTAAAATGGCTGATGAATGTAAACATTTGACAGCTTTTACAACGCATAACGGAGCTTATCAGTGGCGTACTATGCCTTTTGGATTATCAGAGGCGGCTGCTACGTTTCAGAAAGATATGAATGAGATTCTTCAAGGTCATCGGAGATATGCGGGAGCATATATTGATGACATCATTATTTTCTCCGACACCTGGGAAGAAAATTGTGAGCATGTTAGGGCTGTCATTGAAGGGCTAAAAAATAGAAATTTTACGATTAGGCTAGATAAATGTAAATTTGGGGAGAAATTGACTAAGTTTTTGGGTGATGTAATTTGGGGTGGAACGTATGTACCTGATGAGGAGAAAATAGGAGCAATAATGGATTTAAAGAGACCAAAAACTAAAAAGGAAGTTAGATCTGTTTTGGAATTAATGGGATTTTACCGATCTTATATTCCAAATTATGCCGAAATAGCTATACCGTTAACCGAATTAACCAGAGGGAAGGTTAAATGTACTGTACCATGGGATGAAAGGGCAGAAGAAGCATTTAATACTCTTAAAGATGAGTTATGTAAAGTGGCGAGTTTGGCTACACCTACCGTAGACCGGGAATATCAGCTCCATGCCGATGCTTCCGACCTGGCAGTAGGGTGTTGTCTTACTCAAAAAGATGAAAAGGGCCAGTTTAAACAGATAGCTTTTGCCAGTCAGAAATTGTCAGGGGCTCAGCGTGTTTGGCCGAGTATAGAGAAAGAGGCTTGGAGTGTTCTCTTCGGGTTGCGAAAGCTTGAAAAGTGGACCTATGGATCTCAAATTGAGATCATTACAGATCACAATCTATTAAAATTTCTCACTGAAACAACCCCAAGTTCCCCCAAACTCACTAGATGGGCTCTTGCCTTGCAACGCTGGAACCTGAGTATTTCTCATCGTCCGGGCGCTCAACATTTGAATGCTGATGCAATCTCTAGGCATAGAAAGAGCTGGGAAGAACAACCAGTTGCTAGCCCATCAGCTTCAACGCCCAAATAGGGGACAACCTTAAAGGGATGTCATCACTTGTTTACTTTTTTATCTGTGTATGTGTAATTATTTTTTAATTTAGTGTTTACAATATTGTATTAGCATGTGTATTGTTTATGTAATAATAATATTAGTACAAGGTTCAGTAGAGATGTCAGTAGATAATGTTCAGCCACCTCTAAATACCTATGTAATAAACACAATGAAGAAATCTGCAAAGAGACTATTGAACTCTTCTGTGATATTACTATATGTTTGGGGAAAATTAGCCCCTAAAAGGCATATTTTCCGCTAAGGTGGGAGGGTGTCAGGTTCTGAGACAATATGTGCTACAGATTGGAATTTCTGTTATTTCTCTATCTTAATATTTTGTGTATTGTACTGGCTGTGTACTGGAATTTTCAAGGTGGCATTCTTTCTTTGTTAAAATGAGAATTGACAGGTGATCATGTGCAGCTGGTGAAGTGAAAAACAGAATATTACCGAGAGGCGTGTTCATCCGGCAGCGATGTATGTGAATGATGAGCAAACAAGGAACATGCCACGAATCAAGAAAGCAATGTGGAATGCGTCCAATGGAGAAGCTCCAAAGGGGGGGTATACATTGGGGGAAAACAGTGATGTGAGAAGGGCAAGTCTTGTCTGAGATTTTAGCAGTTCGTATCTGGGCTCGTACCTAGAGAGCAGTGGAGGACAAAGGTCCTTGTGTGTAGTGCTTTGGGCCGGATAGCGTAGGCCGAGTATTCATGTGTTGGGAGATTCGAAATTGATCTCCGGTAAAGTGAATCTAACGTGTATTGAGTCTGAGGGAGAAGGTGTAAATTGAACAATACACCGCCAACCGTTTACTGTATTTAACTTAATGCTGAACCGGATCAACTATATCCGAGTTGTAACTGTATATAGTTGTAAATAGTGTATTTATTGTGTGCATATAGTATAAATAAACTGTTAATTCAGTTAATTGACAGCGTCAGTGTTCATTTACACAATCCTCACAGTGGGTGACCGATATCACCTAATAATACCGGTGGTGGCAGCTATAACTACCACGGACTTTCTTCAAAGTTTTGCGGGCTGAGAGGAACGTCCGACAGACTTACTTATCGAAGTTATCTCATTAATTGAATAAGAGAAGAAAACCTTTCGAAAGTAACTGTTAAAACGTAACAATAGTCACAGAAAAAGACCCGGATAACAATGCTATGTCTATGGGGGGGCGTTCTTTTCAAATATCTCGTGCAAATTCTAATATTTTTGCATGATTTTTTGCATAGGATAGCTGAGGACAATCCACAACCGGGTTAGTCTTTACTTTTTTGATTTTGACTTCAGTTTTTTTGTATTATGATAATTTCAATTTCACAACCGGTTCAAACCGGTTATGAAAGTTGAAGTATTTTTTATAAATCTGAAGCCAAAATTGAAAAAGTAAAAACTTGCCTGGTTGTAGATTGTCCTCAGCTACCCCATATAAAAAAAATTAAAATTTGAGCGAGATATTTGAAAAGAACATCCCCACAGACTTAGCATTATCATCCGGGTCTTTCTAAATGACTAGTGTAGGGCCTTAAAAGAGTATATCAGTTATTCACTAAGGTGACTTACACTAGGAAACCTCAAAGAACTACACTGTTAAAACTAAAGGTTGCATATGGCACTCCTAGGGGTCAAACGCTTGTCCCGTCAGCAACACCCCTAAGGGAGCCAGAATTGCACCCCTAGAAGTGCCCTAAGCCAACCCATGGTACCACATGGCACCCCAAGGTACCCCCAAGGCACCCTATGCGGTGCCATGGGGTGCACTAGGGCAACTCTAGGAGTGCAATTCTGGCACCCTTAGGGGTATCGCTGACGGTACAAGCGTTTCACCCCTAGGAGTGCCATATGCAACCTTTAGTTTTAACAGTGTAGCACTATATGGATGTAACTATACATTCGATTAAAAATGTATAATGTAGAAAAAGTATTGAACTCAAGTATACACAAATAAAAGACGTATTTCTGAATATCAGGAAATATTTTTGAACGTTGATTCTCTTTCTACGGACAATTAGTTTCGCTTGAGAAAAAAATAGCAAAAAAGCTCATTTAAAAGAAATTTTAAAGAAATTATTCGCTCAATAATAGCATCTCAAGATGACATTAAATACCAACTATTCTCGACAATAATGGTTATTTTTGCCGTTTCGCGTTAAGTTTAAATCTGCACAAGTAAAAGATACTTAATAGTTTTAAAAAAATTACATCACGAAATATTTATTACTATTGTTATTCAGATTTTTTACCTTTAAGAATAAAACTACCAAAATTTAGTTAAGTTATTTTAGCAAAATTTTTTAAAAGATAATTCATGCATTCAAAAGATAATTCAAGCTGCTTAGCTTTTAAATATTTAAGCTTCACAATTAGGATAGTGTGCATAAATAAATGAATGGAAAATTGCAAACTTATATTATTTATACCAAAAAAGTAAACACTTATTTTATCATTTAGTTTAATTTATGATTCGATGATCACTTTTCAATTAAAAATAAATAAATAAATAACTTTTGATATGTCATATACAAAGACCTTTGTGCTTAAGTCTTACGTTTTATAATTTTATTTTTTGTTGTTGTTATTTTTGTTGTTAATAGTTTGTGAATTTTTTTAATAAAAAAACCCTTCTAAAAATAATAGGAATCCTTTCTGAAAAAGCTTTCTTTCTTTATTTCTAATTTCTAACCTATGTGCAATTTTTAATTAAGAAATGTTTGAGAAAAAACAAGTGGTTTAAGTAATAAATAATCCTAATCTAAATAACGTTAATCTGAAAAAATAAAACATTTTTAAGGGGACAGTACACCTTTAAAAGCCGCAAAAAACGTAAAATTGTATCATGTGCTGTACATTTTCTTTTAAAAAGAGTAATGTCTCTTGAAACACAAAAATTTCAAAATATCTTTATATGGTATGGAACTTTCTTTAAAAATTTTTAGTTTAGATATAATACAGCAATTTTTTTTATGGGGTCGATTTCGAAATGATATTTTTAAAAAATTACGACGTATAACATTTCACTGCGCGCAAGATATCTCATGCAGATTTCATGCGATTTGCATAAATTTGATCTTAAATTAAACATAATACCTTGGACTACAATTTGAAGTAGAATGTTTATGAATGGCTAATTAGATACAGAGAAATTAGATTTTAATTATAGAAAATAAAAAAATAATGAATTTTTGCATACATTCAACCTTGTAATTTTTTTCATATTGAACACAACTGCATAATTCTAGTTCATTTTCTTCTTTATATGTACATGTAGGCAGGGTAAAAATTTTGAAGCTATACTTTGAACGATTTTGGAGATATCACGCGCGCAAGTGTAAAAAACATCATTTTGAGTAAAAGCCGTTAAAAGATTAAAATGTATTTTACAAATATAAAACTCATAAAAAAAGAAATAAAACTATTAATAATATAACATATTCAGTATTAAAAATAAAATTTGATACTTGTTTAAATTGATAAAAAAAAATTAGTTTGGAAAATGGAGTAAAATGTAGGAATTTGTGTACATGTTTGCGACTCGCAAAAAATACGAAATTCGATTATATGGTTTGCATTTTTTTGTAAATGATAATGTCCCTAGATGCACAGAACTTTCAAAATATCTTTATATGATATTGAACTGCATTAAAAATACTTAATTTGGATATATAATGTGCAAAAAATACCAAAGAGTAGGTTTTAAAATGATTAAAAACAAAAAAAAATGATGTCGAATAAGCGCTGAACAATCGCTTACTGCATGCATGATATCTCATGCAGATTTCATACGATTTGCATAATTTTTTTCTTAAAATAAAAATAATATTCTAGACTATAATTTAAACTTAATTTTATATAAATGGTTAGTTAGAAAAATAGCAATTACTTTTGAATTATAAAAAACAGAAATCATTATTTTTTGCACACGTTCAATCTTATAATTTTTTTCCAACTAAATACAGCTGCATAATTCTAATTTATTTTCATGTTTATATATATATATTTAGATAGGATAAAAATTTTGAAGTTATACTTCTCGTGGTTTTGGAGATATGATATGCACAAGCATGCAAAACTTCATTTTGAGAAAAAGCCGTTCATTTTTGCACACATTCAGCCCTATAATTTCTTTCAAACTATACACAGCTGCATAATTTAGTTCCTTGTCATCTTTGTATGAACATTTAGGTAAGGTAAAAGTTTCGGAGCTGTACTTCAAATGATTTTGGAGATATGCGCAAAAGCGCAAAAAAATACATTTTGAGAAAATTCCGTTTTATGATTAAAGTGGATTTTTAAAATATAAAATTCAGAATGAACAAAACAAAAGAATTATATAACATTCAGAATTAAAAATAAAATTAAATGCTAGTTTAAATTGATAAATATTGAAAAATTTGTAAAACGCTGCAGAATACACAAAACACACAGACTTGCGTGAAAAACGATAATTATGTAAATAGGAAATGTTCCACTTACATTTAAAAAAAAATTCATTTAATGTTATATTTTACATTGCATTGACTTTTCAAGTGAATAAAATATATGCTTTTTTATAAAATTAAAATATTTAATGATAAAAATATTTTTTTATTGAACAAAAGCAACTTTCGAATGCATTTTAAATCTTTCCGCTTTCATACACTATACCTTCTTTATCTTTTATTTTTTCAAGTTTTGAATTGTTTATCATATCTCTTCGAGCTTCTAAGCTGCATTCTTCTGCAGCTTTTTCTGCTTCTCTAATCCTCAGTTCATCAACTTTCCTGGCTGCTTCGAGTGCCTTTTGTGCTATTATACATTAAAACCTAAAGTTTTCATAACTTGCAGTCTTCCTTTGCGCCCTTCATTGAAAGCTACAACTGCTTCATTCGCAGCTATTTCAGCAATTAATTTGCTTGAACCTGAAGTTTTAGCACACATTTTCCAAACAAGTGAATTAAATGATTCATTCGGGTTTTGAGTTCGATCACCGAGGCACCGTTTTAGTAAATTTGGATCTGACAAATCCTTGAAAGTTTTTTTGCTGCAATCCATGACAGGTACTGGCATTGTGTGTTTGTGTTTAAACTGTTTCAGGGTGTTATTTGCTTTTGCTTTTTGGTATTCACACCAAGATGTTGAACCAACAGGGTAGAAATCATGCAACGGTTCACCGTCAGTTGAACGCTTGTGAAAAAAGACTGCCCGAATTGCTTTACGCATGTCTGCGACGGAATTTTTATTATCTCTTATAGCTTTTCCATAGTAAACTGTCACTTGGTTTATAAATTTGTCTGTTAATCGACCTTTACCACTTAAAGGCTTACCATCAGCTAATTTTTTTCCACGCATTGAATTTTTCAATTGTCGTAATCGACTTCCCATTCTTTTTTGAATATGTCCGACACATTCGACTTTGTTTAGATCAGTTTTTGATCCATAGACATGGCTCTTTTGAAGTTCAAGGAAAGTGTTAGTATCCCTGTCCCCAATGTAATTCAGATATTTTTGTGTTATAGAGTTCTTCGGAACGATTGAAAATCTTAAGCATACCATTTACTTCCATCATTCCCGCAGACCCCACATGATTTGTAACACACCATTTTTCATGATTTTTTTTCCGTGTTTCAAATTCTGCACCAGTTTTCCTTTTACCAGTTTCACAACCTTTACAGTAGGATGGCATAACCTCTATGTCTAAAACTTTTTCCATTTTCTGCACCAATCACACTGACGATTCCAACTTTCGATGAATGTCCACGCGTTTTTCAGGATCCATCGCCACTAACTGTTAGCTCAGATTGTCCTGTAATTTCTACTTCCTGTTTCGTAGAATTCTGCACTGATAATGAAGCAACATTTTTAACAGAATTGCACATTTTTCTTACCGATTTATTGTATGCACTTTTTTGAATAGGTTCTGGCAGATCCATTGCTCCACAAAAAGTTTTCTTGCTGCAGTATCCTTGCCCTATGCATCTCATAGAATAAATAAAACGTCTATTTATTTCAGGCACGTTTGACTTTTTGCCAATCATGTTGGAATTCCTGAAGGTTGACACTTTATCACAATCAAGACATGTAATTGAAAACACTGATGACAGGCCCAGGGTTGGCATGATTTAAATCAACTGATTTAAATCAAGATTTAAATCTAGATTTAAATCAACTGGTTTTTTTTAAAAAATCATTTGATTTAAATCCATTTTTTTTGCAATATCACATGAATGCACATATCAAAAGAAAATTTTGGGTAAAATTTAGAAAATTTATTAGATAAAGATAGAATTACAAACTTTAAAGCAAGATATGAACAAGCTATTAATGGCTGTCATTTTGTTGAGGTTTTATTAAATCCCTCTTTGTTTTAAATCGAATTGAAATTTCACTTAGTGTAGAGGAAAAATAATAAAATTTTGGCATACATTAAAGAAAATCACCACTCTAGAACATTTTCAAGCAAAAAATGGTCCAATCTAAAAATTACCATTGATTGAGAAAAAAGTTCCTGATATTATGACAGATTACGATTGGTGGAAGTCCATAAGAAGGTAAAGAGGTAAAGAGAGAATCAGCGAAATTGAAATTGAATTTATTTACCAATTAACAACAGCTGGTCGCTTCATCTGCTGGAGTAGAAAGACAATTTTCTTCTTTTGGACTAGTTCATTCAAGCCTTTGTAATAAATTAGGAGCAGACAAAGATTCTAAATTAGTGTTTTTGTTCAAACAATTAAATCTCTGATTCATCCCTATTTGCTTAAAAAATAGTGAATTAATTGCGATTTTTATCTCTTAATAAATAGCTTGCATTAAATGAATATTTAATTTGTTTTTTAGATTTTGGCATTTTCTATTCATTTACAACATATTTAAATTTCTTATTTTAGTATGCACAATTCGACTACAAAATAATAGAATGGCTTTAGATTAAAGCCTAGATGTTTAATTTTTAGTTCCAATCAGTAACTACAGTCACAGCAAAAAAAAAATCTTGACATTTGCGATTTCATACGTTTTGTAAAATATCTAGAAATATACATGAGAAAGAACTCTGAAACTCCAGATGTATAAACAAAATAGTACAGGTCATATATTTTCGAGAAGATTTCTTTCCAAAATCCAATAGGGGGCTGTTAACAAATTGAAAAAGAACGAATATCTTATGAATAACCCTGTCAAAACTAATGTATCAAAAGCGTTCAAACTGCAGATTATGATTAAGTGGACTGTGGTAATAAATTGTGTTCAATTTTATGAGGATAGCATGTATACTCTTAGATAAATTAAGGTTTTTATAAAAACGGTCCCAAATTTTGCCAAGTTTTTTTGCTTATAATTTGCAGAGTTCTTATTAAAAAACAATGTTCTTTTCAAAAAAATATAAGAAACGTCATTCTACGTAATATTCTGTAGTAAAAATTAAAAATATTAATAATTGTATAAAAAATGAGCAGGTTTACTCAATAAATTTTCACTGCACATGTGTAAACTCTATAAAAATTTCATTTGCATATTGCGTTAGCTAAATGTATAGAGCATTTTTTCTTAAAGTTTCAAAATCTTACGTTAAAAATTCTGAAAATTATCGTTGATAGAATAAGATCAAAATCCGTTATTTTCAAAATGAAGCAAAAAGATGAGGAGCTGTATCCAAATATAGTAGTAGTACATGCAGTATTGTGATGACACTAAATAATGGAATATGGATACAGTTCCTCATTCTTTTGTTTCATTTTGGGAACATCGGATTTTGATTTTATTCTTTTGATGATAATTTTCAGAATTTTCAAGGTATGATTTTGAAACTTTAACAAAAGTTGCTCTATACATTTAGCTAACAAAATATGCAAATGAAATTTTTATAGAGTTGACGCATGTGCAGTGAAAATTTATTTAGTAAACCTGCTCATTTTACATACAATTATTTTCTTCATTTTGATTACAGGGTATTATGTACAATGTCATTTCTCATATTTTCAGAAAATAACATGGTTTTTTACTAAGAACTCTGCAAATTATAAGCAAAAAAATTAGCAAAATTTGGCGCCATTTTTATAAAAACTTTAATTTCTTTACGAGTATACATGCTATCCACATAAAAATGAACACAGTTTATTACCATAGGCCACTTAATCATAATATTCAGTTTAAACGCTTTTTCTACATTAGTTTTGACAGCGTTATTCGAAAGATATTCATTCTTTTTCAATTTGCTGACGGTCCCCTATTGGATTTTGGAAAAAAATCTTTTGAAAATATATGACCTGTACTATTTTGTTCATACATCTGGAGTTTCAGACTCATTCCTTATATGTATTTCTAGATATTTAACAAAACATTTAAAATCCCAAATGTCAAGATTTTTTTTTTTTTTTTGGGGGGGGGGGGGCTGTGACTGTAGTATGTAGTATTTTCTTAACAATATAATTATTTCTTATATTATTTTTATAAATTATAAATATTATTTATTCTTTTTTAGTTATTTATTATAAAAAACTGCTCCATGTATTGTAAAAACATAAAAACACAATAATTAAAAATGGGATTCTAAAAAAATCAAATAAATCCGATTTAAATAAAAAAAATCTGATTTAAATCAAATAAATCCGATTATTTTTATATTTTTTAAAAAAAATCATGATTTTTTTCCAACCCTGGACAGGCCATATTGCAGGAATTCTGATATTTGAATGTTCGATCCACAGTCTTTGCAGCACAAAAATTCGGCTAATCAATAATTCGGTATCCTAAATTGTCATTCGAAACAAAATCAGAGTCAAATTGACTACTATTTAGTTTCTTATAAGATGAACTAACACCTGATACACTATCATCCGATTTCGAATGACGATTACCATTAAATCGTCGCTTTTTTGGACGTGTTCCCGAAGCACGTTTCACATTATTCATCATCAGAACTGATAATAAATACTTTAAATTCAATAACAATATAAGATATTGAAAGATTTTTTCTGAAAAGAACAGTTTTGTTTAAATTTAGGCACTTATTAGCGATAAAAACAAAGTCAAAAGATAAGCAAAATTGCAAACACGTTTCAGAGCAAAATCACGAAAGTAAATAACAAGCTTGGTGAAAGTAGAAGTTAAAGTATATGTTTTAAAGCTTTCTTCTTGCTACTTACGGCATTCAACTAGAAGAAAACAAACGCATTTTCGCAAAATTTCCAAATTGCGATAAAGTGAAAACCTGACAACAAAATGTAAACAAACTGCCATGACAGCTGCCGGAGGGCATTTAAATCTGAAACGGGGGCGTGATGCTTGGAACTTATGGAGTGATGTTGACATTTTCAGCAATATCTCGGTAAATAAGAATCGCACAATCAAAATATTGGCATCAAATTATTCAGAATAAAATTATCTTTATAAAGAAATAAAAATTGAAAAATCGATTTTTTGACCATTTTAAAGGTGTACTGTCCTCTTAAATTTATTTTTTAAGGTTTTTAAAAAGTAACAAGTCAGAAATTACACGTCAAGCGTAGAAAATGAGATGCGTTCGTACTGTAACGAAGTTTTAAAAATATTCAGATTTTGGTGTAATAGTATACGGTACTTCCGATATAGTATAAGTATATCCGAAATCTTTTGTGTATCCCTGTAAATACTACATGCTTTTTATTATATAGGAAGTAACTTGTAATAGACCTCAGCATCGGGTATCTATTTTATAAAATCTGAAATAGTTTACTATTAAAACACCCTGCCCCCCAACCAATATCTTCTCCATACTATTATATGTATTGGAATACTTTTGCGTGGCCCAGTAAATTAATAACAAATATTTTTTGCACCTCAAATTGTACAGAATGTATATTTTTGTATATACTTCATACATTCATGATAATTTTATTATGTTGAAGAGTGCAATGCACTTAAAACTATTTTTTCCCACTGGCTATAATGTAACGGAATACTTTTGATTGTTCCTGTAATTAAACTATCCATCCGATTTTCATAAAATTTGAAGTGACTAGACAAAATTATGCAATAATTATATATTTTAAATTCAAACAATTCAATTCCTAGTTGGTGAACAGTTTTTGCTTTGTTAAATGTAGACAGACGGACAGACGTACTGAACGACGAATGTAGGTGTTACGTATTTACATAATTACGAACGCACCTAAAAATGGATCTAAGAGTAAGATCATTCGTGTCTCTATCACAGCCATTTTACTCGTAATTTATGAACTTGGAAAGTTTTAAATTACATAAGCAATAAAGTCTATTGACCTGCATATTTATAGGTTATTAAACATTCACAAATATATTTTGGAAAAATGCAGAAGTTTTTATTAAATTATTTGAAAAAAAGAATATTTTCTTTGTATATCGTGTGGGTGCTGTGTCGAAAATATATTGAAAAAATATATTTTCCACCTCGCTATTTCCGAATCTACTGAAATTAAGATTATGAAAAAATTCGAGACAATAGACATTAATTTAAACCTTGCAGAAAAATGATCACGATTACTCTATGGCGCATAGTTTTCGAGAAAAGTACATTTTACCGTGACACACAAATTTCGATTGGTGAACATTTAGCAAAACTTTTGAGGTGCACTGCAGGTATCTATCATAGCAGAAGTATAAAAGCATGTTTGGTAATGATTTTCGAAAAAATCGTTGGTAATTAGCCGAAATATTAATCCTAAAAAACACAGACGATTTGGACATGCACAATAAAAAGAGCAGCATCCATTATATAGCATCGGCTTTTAAAGCCTAGATAACAACTTTTGATGATATATTTGTGTAATGCAATGCCCAGTTGCCGTACTAAAGCAATAAACGTCAAACTGTTAAAAACTGATTAATTTAATTAAAATTAATCACATAAATATTGTGGGAATCGCGATTAGTTTTCATTGAGTGAATCTCTCAATACGCCTCACATGTCTCAATACGCCTCACATGCTTTACGGACAAAGGTGGAATTGCACCTTGTGACCTCTTTTAGCAGCGTACTTTGCACAATGCTAAGTTTGAACTTTGAACAAGGGTTTGTTTCAGCTTACCTGTAAAAAGAAAAGATTATTACTACGCTGAATTTAGTTTTAGGAAATGCCAGATAAAGTTTAAATATGCAATACTTTTATTTCAGCACCAAATTAAGTTCATCAAAAGAAGAAAAAATATTAAGATAAAATTAAAGAAACAGTTGCACAGAATAGCAATGTTTGATATTAATTAGGGTTCATATCTCTTTGAATTTTTTCGTATACCCATTCATACTTTTCTTGTAGGGGAGAGTGGGGATAATTGAGCATAGGGGATACTTTAGCCACCCCTATTATCTCTAAAGTTGGTTAATTTTTCTTTCTAAAATTGGCAATATGGTAATATATTTATAGTTCTGGACATGTAAAAAAGAAATCACACATCTTGATATTATTTTGAAAGTATAGAGAGTAATAGTTGTTTTTTTCCCTATCCGAAGTAAATATTTAGGTGCGTGTTTTTTTTTATTTTCTTGTAATCAAAGTTTTGTTTAAAATAAAGTTGCAACTATATACATAAATTTAATGAGTATAATTTCAATTGTATTTTGAATCTAAAATAGTTCTAATAGCTGCATGCTTTATTTAGTAAAACTCTGATAAACAAAAATGGTGGTAGTGGGGATACTTGAGACAGTGAGATTGGGGATACATGAGCCATGGCTCTACCTTCCCCACTAGAAAATTAGACATGGGTGAAACAAACAAAAAATAAAATTACATCCTAATATTCACTAATAAATTTTTTTCTCGATAAAAGGGAGAGTAATTTTTAATTTTATTTTTTTTTTCTTAAAAAAAATAACGACCTAAAAAATATTTAAAAATGTATATTTTTTAATGAAAATAGCCATTTTATTTTTCATTTTGACTAACAAAATAGCCTGTCTAGATAAATGTAAACATGGTTTTCAATTTAACGTTTATTAAATTAAAATAACTTTTTAAAACTGTTTTACAGGTTATAATCTCTAATACTTTAATTAGTTAGGTCCAAATTAAGTTCCCGCTGCACAGGTCGGTAGCTTAGTTCATTTAGAAACACAATAATTTGTAGAAGATGAATAAATTTTAAATCTTGAGCTGAAGAATCCAATATATTTTTTTATCTTTATTTATTGCGACACAAGGAAAAACGAGCATATTCACTTTCTTAACAAAAATCACTACTACATGTCTATACTTCATACTACGATTTACAGTTTTTATTTTTAAAATTCCACGAAAGTTCCAGAAAATGATTCATCAGTTCTGCCGTTGCCATTTTTTCGAAATCGGAAGAAACTTGAATGTAGCACTATTTTCTTTGCGTGACAGTTCACACAAAGCCATGGATTCAGTCCTTGGCCATAGAGTTGGTCCTCAAAGCTCCTTGACTCTTACAATTCCCCCTAAAAGAGCTCATTAGTGGCTTTTGACACAATGAAGCTTTAAAGTACATACACAAAAAAAAATATTAGCAAGGATGAGAGCAATGTGAATCTTCCCATTTCTTTTAAATTAAATATATACAAATAACACAATATATACACTAAATATAAGCATGAACAACAGAAACACCAAAATACATCAAAATTTAAAACATCATACAATTTCCTTTTTTTTTCTGAAAACAAATAAAAATTAATGAGTTTTTTAAGACTCATCAAAAGTCAATCGCGACATGGAATCTGCATTAGAATGTTTAGAACCTTTACGATATGTTATTTTCAAGTTATACCTCTGCAAGGCCAGAGACCAACGTGCCAATTTTGCGCCGTGGTGAACACTAAATGTAAGGTGAGTGAGTGGATTGTGTTCCGAAATAACCTCTATTTCTGCACCGAATATCCAAGTGTCAAATTTCTTCAAAGCTTCGATCACACCATAGGCCTCTCTCTCTATAGTAGACCAACGTGTCTGTGTATCCGTAAGTTTTTTACTAAAAAATGCAATTGGTCTTTCCCGTGCCTGATCATCCAATTGTGTCAGACATGCTCCGACAGCATTAGCGGAGGCGTCAGTGTGTAATTGAAATGGTCTATCGAGTTTAGGGGTAAACATTGAAGACATATTCGCTAATTTTTCTTTCAACTTGAGAAAAGCACTATCAGCTTCTGAATTCCATGGGATCAAATTCGCCACTCTCTTCCGTGTAAGATTAGTCAATGGTAATACCAAAGATGAAAAATTCGGAACATAATCCCGATAATAACTAGCTAAACCCAAAAAACTTCTTAACTCTTTCTTCGTTGAAGGCTTACGTATTTTTTGGATTGTTTCGACTTTCAATGGATCTGGAGAATGCCTTCCCGATCCTATCACATGACCCAAAAATTTCACTTCATTTTTACCAAAATTACATTTTTCTAGGTTAACAGTTAATCCTGCACCTCTAATGCACTGGAATATTTTTTCAAGATGTTCTAGATGCTCTTCCCACGACTGGGAAAATATCGCTACATCATCAATGTATGATCTACAATACTTCTTATGTTTCTGAAACAATTTGTCCATGGACTTTTGAAAAGTGCTACCAGCATTTTTTAACCCAAAGGGCATAACTCTCCATTGGTAATGTCCTGAATGTGTAACAAATGCTGTAAAAGATTTTGACTCTTCCTCCATAGGAATCTGCCAATAGCCCTTAGTTAAGTCTAATATTGTAATATAATTTGCTTGTCCAATTTCATATAATAAATCCTTTGCAATTTTCATGGGATATGCATCTGGTATAGTAAATCCATTTAAGTGCCTAAAGTCCACACATAATCTGACAGTTCCATCTTTCTTTGCCACGCAAACAATTGGATGCGCCCACTCACTATTGCTAGGCTCGATTAGTCCTTGCTCAAGTAATTCGCAAATCTGACGATCAACTTCTTCCTGCAAAGTTATGGGAATTCTGTATGGTGACAATCTCTTTGGTGAACACTCAGCATTAACTCGAATAGCATGACCATCTACCTTTGCCATTCCCGGTTTCTTACTGAACAATTCATAAAAGTTTTCCAAAATAAAAATAAGTTCTTGTTTCTGAACGTCACTTAAAGATTCATTTTCTTTAATAATAATCTCTTTTACATTATGCCTTTCCGCTTTCTTCATAGTCACTGGAGCAAAAGTATCTTTGCTACTGGAATCTTTTCCATCTGGAGGGCAATATAGATCTCCAAAGTCAGAGTCCTCTTCAAATACCAAACCTATATGGTCAACTCTTGCGATGAAGGGACGTACTTTATTTACATGCAAATTTCTTGTACTACCATCATCTAACTTAACAGTAACAGAATGCGGTCGTGTAATTTCAATCACTGTGGCCGGACCAATCCATGTTTTCAACAATTTATGAGACGACGATGGATGTAAAATCAACACTTGATCGCCAACAGAAAAGGTTTTTTCTCGAGACCGAAGATTATAACGAGAAGCATAATCAGCTTGATTTTTATCAGCATTTTCTGAAGCAATCTTATGCGCATTCTGCAATCTCTCGAGTAATTCTTTCATGTACTGTTCTATAGAAGGGGAGGCTGTCAGGGGAATTTTCCTCTTCCCTGTCCAAAATTCCTTCAATAATTTCATAGGTCCAGGAGGAATACGACCATAAACCAACTGAAAAGGGGACATTCCGGTAGTGCTATGTGGTACCTCTCTATAAGCAAACAATAAATAAGGTAAATGTAAGTCCCAATCACGACCATTATCTTGAATGTTCTTGTTCAACATATCTTTCAAGGTTCTATTCCAACGCTCTACTTCACCCATGCTTTCAGGGTGTCCCGGAGTTGAAAATCTAGGTGCAACTCCCAAAATAGCCAGAAATGCTTCTATCAATTGCGAAGTGAAATTTGGTCCTTGATCTGTACATATGGTAGTCGGGAATCCAGTTTGGGTAAATATTTTCATCAGAACGTCACAAGTAGTTTTTGCAGTAATATTTTTAACTGGTACGGCTTCAGCCCACCGAGTACACAAGTCGACGGCACTTATCACAAACTTATGACCTCTACGAGAAGGCGGTTCCAAAGGCCCAATGCAGTCCACACTCCACACCTCGAAAGCGTTTTCAGGTCGAACCAAGGGGCGTATAGGTATCCTATCTCTATATGTGACAGTTCTTCTTAATTGACACTGTTTGCAACCTGTACAGAACCTTTTAACATCTTGTTTCAATCCAGGCCAATAAAAGGAATACTTTATTCTCTGTTTTGTTTTCTGTTCTCCCAAATGACCCGCCAAAGGAATTTCGTGAGCAACAGATAAAATATACTGTCTCTTACACTGAGGTAACACCACCTGCTTCACATTTTCTCCACAGACATCTTCAGAATGCATAAGAATACCTTCCTTTATAAAATAAGCACTTTTATTATTTTCAGCCATTTCCCAAATATTTCTTAAAGTATCATCAGCTCTTTGTAATTTTATAAAAGATTCTTCTGTTCCCTTCTCACTCAAATCAAGTTCATCAGCTTCAAGATCAGAATTCAACTTTTCAACTTTTCCATGCTCATTGCACATTTCTAACTCATTTCCACCCTCCAAATCAACATCACCAGTGAGATCAGAGACACTCTCAACCTTCGTATATAATATAACCTTATGGTTTAATGCTTCATAAGCAGTTGGACATATAAGCATCTCATTCACCAATTTCTTGGAAACGGCACAAGTTACCATTACGTTTCCATGAATTTTGTCATCTATTCTCATCGGTATTATTTTTAATGGAGCGACTTCACTCTCTCCGAATGCTGAAGTTATCTCAATCTTTCCTTCTCCTTCAACTGATACATCCTTGACTAAGTCTGCCCGTATCACCGAGATCTGTGCACCAGAATCATAGATACCGTCCAACACATTACTTCCACATCTAATCCTAACCACTTCCAATTCATCAAATTTTCCCTCTCTTTTCACGCAGGACAAAACAGGTATAGTTATTTTTGCAGTTAATATCGATGATTGCTCTTCTTCAACTTTCTCATTCGATTGCACAGAGTTCATTTGTGCTCTTTGTACACCTTGAGTACCACGTTGATTTGGGCAAAATGAAGCCTTGTGACCCTCTTGTGCACACGAATAACAAGTAATTTTATTAGGTATCCGTATCCTCGCTTTATAAGTACCAACTCTTGACTCATATCTGCGATCCGATGTAAAACCAGGATTTCTATTATCAGTGTGCTTAGGATAAAATGAAAAATTACTCTTCTCTTCCGAAAATCTATCTTTCTTAACTAACTTCCTAAAATCTTGTCGCACACTTTCATATAAGTCAAGTTTCTCAGCCAAATCAGTAGGAGATACTATTTTAGGCCATTCATCCACGAAATGATCTCGAATCTCATCAGGCACTCTTCTTTTTAATTGATCAGTTACAATCAAATCTTTCAAAGAATTGAAATCAACAATTTTAAGTCCATCAAACCATTCTTGAAAATAACCATTTAATTCAAATACAAATTCTCGCCAGGTGCGTTCAGGGTTTCTTTGATGTTCCATAAACTTTCTACGGAATCTCTCAGGACATAACTTAAACCGTCTCAGTAGAATCCCTTTAATATATTCATAATCTTCAAATTTTTCCTCTGCCTCACGTGCGAGAACCTGTATAATATCGGACGGCAGCAAAACCAACAAGTTCGATACCCAATGTTCTGGATCTACACGCATCCTCTTTGCTTGACGTTCAAAAATAGATAAATACAAAACAATGTCGTCCTCCTTGACATTAAATTTCGGCATAAGTTTCGCAAATTCAATTCCATAATTATAGGCTTTCATTTCCAATCCATCAATTCCTGCTTTTTCGCTATCTTTCGCTATTCTCAACTTCTCCAACTCAAACTCCCTCTCTTCTCTTTCCAACGCAATTTTTTCCATCTCTTTTCTCGTCTCTATAATAGTTTCCATCAATCCCTTCACAAACTCTACTTCATAGTATTTACTCGCCATAATTAGTTGTTTTAAATCAGCTATTATTGCATCCGGTTCAGGGTGCTCTCCCAATTCTTCAGCCAGACACCGTAAATCTTCTTTACGAGCCTTACCCAAAAATGACATTGTTACTTTTTAAATAATTTCTCAAGAGGGTAGCAAACTGTCCAACAAATTGGCGAAAACTAAAATTAACCGTAACTCGGAATCACTAATCCACCACTCTAATAAACACCAGAAATAAGTCGCACTTTGTAACCATATCACGCACATAAATTCAATACCATTGCGAGCACCATAGTAATTTCAAAATTCAACACCTTCACATGTATCACGTCACAATACAACTTTTCAACTATCACTACTTCATAATCAATCCAAATTCATATTAAAACAAAATTATACGCACCACATCAATGAACACTCATCATAATTTATAAATCCTTCAATTAACATATATACACAACCAATACTCAATTACTCTCCGAAATAAACACAGCCCTACTTTCATAGCAAAACATCTCATATATAAAACCAACAATAAAAAAAAATCACAACCAAAATCAATTCAAAATATCCTCCATCCAGCCGGCACTACAAAACACCACTCCTATACTGCTACAATACTACTACACCTTAGCACTGACGTACTACTTAGTTACATTCAAAACAAATTCCTTTCCTTAACGTCAAAATATGAAATAAATCGCAAAAATCTTAATAAATTTATCATAGATACAATATAAATTCTTATAATGGGAAGTCACATTAATAAAAAGCTCTCACCTTGCATCCTTCCAGACTACGCCAATTAAGTTCCCGCTGCACAGGTCTGTAGCTTAGTTCATTTAGAAACACAATAATTTGTAGAAGATGAATAAATTTTAAATCTTGAGCTGAAGAATCCAATATATTTTTAGGTAGATTTCGTATGAAATACTACCTATTGCATTGTCTCCCATGTTGGAATTTCTGAAAAATTTTTGCGGATCTACACGAATCATGAATCCTAGACCTCAAAACTACCATCAGTAAAAAAGTTTATATATCTATCTATCTATCTATCTATCTATCTATCGGTGTATATCACTTTCTTCTAGACACGATAACAACCATAATTATGCTCAGATCTTTTTCAAACTTTTACATAAAATCAAGGAGCTTAAAATCTCGGTCGAGTTCGTTAATGGGCAAAATCGGACCAAGGGGGTGGAAATAGGGAGGGTTTTTGTAAAAACAGAAAAAACGCGATAACTTCTTAATTAAAATAGATATAGAACCAGTTTAAAGTTTATATTACTTCTAAGAAATAGGCAAAAAGTTTATACATGACAGATTTTTGATAAAAATGGGCTCAAGGGGCGAAAAAAACATGGTTTTTGGGAGAAAAAAATTCATAACTTCGTCAATTCTCAAGATATTAAATCCAACTAAATTTTATATAAATGTACTCAATATTATCTAAAACTTTTGTATTTACAAGTTTTTGATAGGACCAATTTTTACTGATGAAAAAAATTAAAAACGAAAAGAAAAAGGGGGGAGGAAAAAGAAAAAAATCCATAACTTACTAAATTCTTAAGCAATCAAATCTAATTAAATTTATTTTACATCTTCACAATAATATCTACAACTTTTATACTAACAAGTTTTTCATAGAACCAATTCTTATAGCAAAAATAAATTAAACAAAAATAGGAGTTGGAGAAAAAACCTCAAATCCAAACTGCTTATATTCTGACTCATTTTAAAATTCATTTTTGATTTTAAACGCATCCAAATGACAGATCCTCTTATTTAGGAACTATATAATGCGACGTATTGGCCAGTTTTTTGATAAAGGCACAATATATTTTTTAAAAGGCTGCCAAAAAGGGTATTTTGAACAGAATTTCCCGAAGTTGTCAATGAAAAATTGGGGAAGTATAACAAATTGCGTTTTTTCTGAGTCATTTTTAAATTCATTTTTGTTCTCAAACCCTTCCAATTTACAGGTCCTCTTATTTAGGAACTATGTAATGTGACGGATTGGCCAGTTTTTTGATAAATGCAGAATATATTTTTAAAAAGGCTGCCAAAAAGAGTATTTTGAACAGAATTTCACTAAGTTATTGTGATTGAAATTTGAGGAAATTTAAGAAATTGCGTTTTTACCGAGTCATTTTTAAATCTTTTTTTGTTCTCAAACGCATCCAATTTACAGGTTCTCTTATTTAGCAACTATATAATGTGACGGAGTGGTCAGTTTTTTGATAAAGGCAGAATATATTTAAAAAAAGGCTGCAAAAATGGGCACTTTGCACAAAATTTCCCAAAGCGATCATGATTAATGAACTGTGGGTATTCAAATAACAAATTGGTTATTTTATGACTCATTTTTAAATCCAATTTTACTCTGAAACGCATTCAAATGACAGATTTTTGTTACTTAGGAACTATATAATGTGCGTATTCGTCGATTTTTTGATAAAGGGTGAATATATATTTTTTAAAAGCTGCCAAAGTAAGCACTTCGCAAAAAAATTTCCCAAAGCGATCATGATAAAAGAATTGAGGCTGTATTCAAATAACAAATTGTTTATTTTATGACTCATTTTTAAATTCAATTTTCCTCTCAAACGCATGCAACTGACAGTTATTTGTTATTTAGGAACTGTGTAATTACTGTGTATTGGTCAGATTTTTGATAAAGGCTAAATATATATTTAAAAAAAATCTGTCAAAGTGGGCACTTCGCACAAAATTTGTCAAAGCGATCTTGATTAAAGAATTGTGGATGTATTAAAATAATAAATCGGTTATTTCATGACTCATTTTTAAATTCAATTTTGCTGTCAAACGAATTTAATTAACAGTTTTTTGTTATTTAGGAACTATATAATGAGCATATTGGTCAATTATTTTTAAATAAAGTAATAATATAATTCGAAATATGTTGCCAAAATGGGCATTTGAGTAGAATTTCGTTTAAGATGATTTTGATAAAACCATTTCTTACAGAAAAATGAAATTAAAAATTTTTTAAAAGCGAGTTAAACTGGGTTTATCTCTAATCATTTTTTTTTTTTTTTTTTTTTTTTTTTTTTTTTTTTGAGATGAAAATTTTTCGAAATCTACCTCCGCCTATAGGCCATGCCGAAAGGGATTTTTTTTATCTTTATTTATTGCGACACAAGGAAAAACGAGCATATTCACTTTCTTAACAAAAATCACTACTACATGTCTATACTTCATACTATGATTTACAGTTTTTATTTTTAAAATTCCACGAAAGTTCCAGAAAATGATTCATCAGTTCTGCCGTTGCCATTTTTTCGAAATCGGAAGAAACTTGAATGTAGCACTATTTTCTCTGCGTGACAGTTCACACAAAGCCATGGGGTCAGTCCTTGGCCATAGAGTTGGTCCTCAAAGCTCCTTGACTCTTACAGTCCAACATACTAAAATATTTATTTTTTTAATATAATATATTAAGATTAATATTTTATATTGAAATTGTAACCTCTGTTGCTGTAACTTTTTTTTTAAACTAAGAATTGGTAAAAAGAGCGCACAAAAAAACAAGAAAGGCAACAAAAATCACAGTTCAAACTTACCTACATGGAGCCAAAACGGAAGACAAAATTTTTTCCTGTGAAATCAAAAAAGTGTTTGAAATAGTAGAATGATACATCTTGCTTAGATTCCGACAGGTACTCAATTAAAAGCATGAGTTCGACAATAACATTAGATGAAAATTCTGTCAATGATGGTGATGATATGAACAGAAAACCTTCTATTGATGATTGGTTACTAGTAAAATATGCCGGAAAGAAAGCTGTAAAAAGATTTGTTGGACAAGTGCTTCATATTTTGAAAATGAAATTTGCCTGAATAATTGCAGATTACAAATTTAAATGGCTCTGAACTGAGGATGTTTCTACCATCGACATAACTCAAGTTGAAATGATCCTTCGACCACTAGTTCTAACGACAAAAAATGATCGTGTTACTAGCTTTGTTTTCTCAATTGTTTTTGAAGGACTTTATGTATCATAATTTGTCATTCTGTAAAATGTTTGTGAAAAATAAAGCGAAAAAAAATACTTTTATTTTTCAGTACTGGCTCAAGTATCCCTTCACCATGGCTAAAGTATCCCCCTCATGGGGATACCTGAGACACGATGTAAAACAAAAAGTAAAAATTTATTAGACACAGAAAAATAGTTTAATATTAATTAAAAGTGTGGAAAATATCAAATTTTCATTTTCAATATTTTATTTTATTCTAAGAAATTATAAAAAATTTAAAGAAATTAAAATTCAAAAAATGGCTCAAGTATCCCCATCTTCCCCTATATACAGTTATACCCAACCCACGTTGTATAGGTTTTTGCAAAGTCTAATTATTCTTTTAGCGATATACAGTTAATAATACATATATTTATTATACGGAACCTTCTGAGTGTGAATAACTCACGCACTTGACTGGACTTTTTTTTCCTTTTAATACTGTACAATTTCAATATATTTTTTTAACTTTATGTGTTAAATTTATTTGCTTGCTGTTTCTGATCTCTTAGAATTTAAATTAATTAATTGATCACATATTTTTTTATTTTCATAAGTACAGTTTGTATCGACATTTTTTTCATTAGAAACTAAATATTTATTTCAATTAGTTAGTTTTAAAGTGTATACTTAATGTCAGTTATCCTTTGTTATCTCTTAATGGCAATAAATTTATTTTAGTTTTTTACGTAATGAAAATAACAAAGGAATTTGTGTTTCAGTTATATTTAACTACATTGTAAAAAATGTCAGATGTTTCTGAATACATAAAAATGCACTGTAATCAAAAACGCAAATATACAGTAATCTCTTCTAACTCACCTAAGGTTTCGAAAACCGTTCCTTTACCTTTAAAAATCCCAGAAAGCTATTTTTTTCAAAATTTCAAGAAGAATTTATAAAAATTAATTTTTATTAGCTGTCCTTTCATTTCGGAAACGTTTCTTTGATTAGAGATAAACCCAGTTTAACTCGCTTTTAAAAATTTTTTAATTTCATTTTTCTGTAAGAAATGGTTTTATCAAAATCATCTTAAACGAAATTCTACTCAAATGCCCATTTTGGCAACATATTTCGAATTATATTATTACTTTATTTAAAAATAATTGACCAATATGCTCATTATATAGTTCCTAAATAACAAAAAACTGTTAATTAAATTCGTTTGACAGCAAAATTGAATTTAAAAATGAGTCATGAAATAACCGATTTATTATTTTAATACATCCACAATTCTTTAATCAAGATCGCTTTGACAAATTTTGTGCGAAGTGCCCACTTTGACAGATTTTTTTAAATATATATTTAGCCTTTATCAAAAATCTGACCAATACACAGTAATTACACAGTTCCTAAATAACAAATAACTGTCAATTGCATGCGTTTGAGAGGAAAATTGAATTTAAAAATGAGTCATAAAATAAACAATTTGTTATTTGAATACAGCCTCAATTCTTTTATCATGATCGCTTTGGGAAATTTTTTTGCGAAGTGCTTACTTTGACAGCTTTTTAAAAATATATATTCACCCTTTATCAAAAAATCGACGAATACGCACATTATATAGTTCCTAAGTAACAAAAATCTGTCATTTGAATGCGTTTCAGAGTAAAATTGGATTTAAAAATGCCATTAAGAGATACGTTTCTAAGTAGCTTTTACAGTACAATAATCACTTTTCTCAAATCAAAATTTCACTTTTTTGGATGCTACCAATTCATACAAAAATATTTTGATATTCAGAGAACATGTTTAATAGAAAAACACACAATATTAACAGTATAAACATTAATATGAAAATTGACATTATTTTGCTACAACTGCATGCACAAAATCAGTTATGCAGCTCAAAATGTTTACTTGAGAATTGATAGAATCCGAAAAAGTGATATTTCGATTTGAGAAAAGTTATTATTGTACTGTCAAAGCTACTTAGAAACGTTTCCGATAAGAACGGGCAGCTAATAAAAATCAATTTTTATAAATTCTTCTTTAAATTTCGAAAACAAATAGTTTTCTGGGATTTTTAAAGGTGAAGGAACAGTTTTCGAAACCTTAGGTGAGTTATAAGAGGTCAATGTATATTTTCGTTTTTGATTACAGTACATTTTTATATATTCAGAAATATCTGACATTTTTTACAGTGTAGTGAATGTATTAACACGAGTTTATCAATGAGAGGGTAATTTCAATAAATAAATTGATAGCTACACACGCATAGTAAAAACAACTTCAGAACTAATTTTACAAGAAATTTCTAAAATATTTGAAGCATTAACCGATAGTGGCTTTTTAAAGTTAATTGATTCTGTCAATAAAAAACATCTCTATCAAATGTGCTCTAATCTGGCAAAATTGTTTTGCTTCTAAAAAGTTATATAGCACTGTTGTTCAAAAAAAAGATGCGGTGAAAGCTATCATTAAACAAATTAATTATAAAAGTAGCTTTGTTCTAATTATGGCACAGGAAACTATCGCCTCAGAAAACTATTTTATATCTTTCAAAGTACATTTCATTGTCATTAAGTTTACAGAAAAAAAAATGTTTTCCAAACAAGTATGAAAGAAAAATTTTTAAAACAAAGATTTTTATAAAGAATTTATATCTCTTTTTTATAAACTTTTGTATCTGTTAATTCCTTTTTCCGGAATATATATTTTTCTTTTTTATCTTTGATCTTTTTTCTCAGCCTAAAGGCTTTCCTTTATAAATACTCGTTTTTAACAAACTCGCAATTATTTTCAAAATGTTTCAGGACCAGAAATAAAAAGTATGTGATATTCTTAAATATAATTAAAAGCGTTTATTGTTCAATAACAAATTTATTATATTTTTGTAACATTTGACAGTATTTAAGCTGTGCAAGGTGTCCCAAAAAATTGAAACACATTCTGTTTACTTATTTACATAGATCACCTGGAAATATAAAATGAGGATTTTTTCAAAGTAGGAAATAAGGTTTTATTGATTAAATAGCCTATCTTTTTTTTTTTTTTTTTTTTTTTTTTTTTAATTTACGCTTTTCATATTTTTAAACAGCTCTTCTTCACACGATTATCAAGAAGAAAATTTTCCACTTCCTGCAACAAGTTCATTACAAAGGTATCTATACTTTAAAAACTGGAGTAATTCTACTTAATTGAAAAGACATCATTGTTAATGAAGATCATATTTATCAAAACAGCTAGAATGTAAATATATGAGGTATAGCAAACAAAAATTAATAAATAATAAATGATAAAAATGTAATTTAACAAATATTAACGACCATTTGGAAAATGATACTTTCAAATACTAAAATTTTAGCCTTATAAATAAATTCTACATTTAAAAAAATAATAATAATAATATACATCAGGCCTGTCCAACCTTTTACTAAGCAGGGGCGCAACTCAGCTTTTGGCAAGCAATGAAGGGCGCCATTATTATCATGGCTCAAAACATGCAAGAAAATCATCTTTTAATATTAGTAGCAATATACATATATAAGCAAATGTGTCATAATGCCCCTATAAATCTAAATTGCCATGTAAGAAAAATCAAAATAGCAGTAAATTGTAACAAGTATTAAAAAATGCTCTGGTGAGCAACAAAAAAGGTTAATATGTTTTATGTACGGAAAAGTGTTTGAAAAGTGCTTCTAATTGAGCATGAGAAAGACAAAAGGTCCCTTCTTTGCTGCAGCTCACTGCCAATGCCAAATTTGAAAAAAAAAATCATATTTGCGCTTTTTCCATATAAAAGAAATTAGTCACAATTACGATAGAAATGTGTAGGGCAAAGACGTAGCCAGAAGAAACGCAACGTAATTAAACTTGAATGTAAGGCGAAATAGTACCAGAAACCTTAGTTCCTGCACAGTATCATACTCATTGCAGCTGCCACCATGCAGCCCGCAGAGTAGAACTGCAGCGAAAACTGATTTTTAGTGCAGTTGCAATGCAGAGTCAACAGTGATGTAAAGCAGGATTGAAAATTTTACTAAAAAGAAAGACTGGAAGTTTTACGCAAATTTATTTTATATAGAAAAAGTATATTGTACTGTTGCCTTTTTTAATACGCTGCGTGCGTTATAATTATCGATACATGAAATACACTTGTAGAGAATTTTAAAACATATAAAACAGTCATATAAAACGTCTATCATGAAAAGATCAAGAATTTTAAATAATGTATCCTTTACAAGGGAACTGTATCTAAAAATTAACAAAAAAGACTTGTAACGGGAAACCTTCAATAGGGCGCCAAGAAAATCTGCAAAGGGCGCCATGGCGCCCGCGGGCACCGCGTTGGACAGCCCTGATATACATCATTTAAATGGTGATCAAAACGTGACTTATGTAATAACAGAGTCACGCTATGGATTAAGAATTAATAATCTTAAACAAATTTTAAATTTAAATCCAGTTTTACAATTTTCAGTACTGGAAATTTTTAAACATCTAAACATCGCACATTTTCAATTTTTACACCGTCGTATAGGGGAAAAATGTAGTTTTAAATGCAATTTATTGAAAGACTGTATCTCAATTTGTTTTTGAGTTATTATTGTTTTTATTATTATTGTAGGGATCTATAGGGTATAGTTTGTGACATTTTGTGACAAGGGAGTGGTAGGCAATAAAAAGAAGTGTGACACCATACTTTTGGTTTAAATTAAAGCACGGAATGTCAGCAGATTAATTTTGTTATTTTGAAAGTTGTTTTGAGAAGTTATTTTGAAATTAAAACATTGCGTGTTCATAAAATAAAAAAAATAAATAAATCAAGGACCTTGAATTATATTTCAAATTCCAAAATACTGCTACTTTGAATTGCTTTTTTAGGTACTACTTGGTTGCCCCGAACACCAAAATTGTATCCCCAAATTATACGATTAAATGCTGATAATGGTTGATCATAAATGTCACATTAAACGTATTTTTTGAGTCACCAAATGATTTTCCTGAGACATTTTGTTTGAATTTTCATTATTATTTTACTAATTTATTTGTACTTTGGTTATTTAATATAAAAATTATGTTTATTTGTATAACTTGGGGAACACTTTGACGAATTGTATAATTTGGCGAAATTGGTCGACGGGATAAGCAAATAGTACCCTTTTTTATATTAATATTTTATTACTACCGTATAATAATTATGTTTTCTGTTGTAAATCTTAATCTTATTTCATACAACATAAGCACACGAATCATTTTTATTGTTTTGCTCACAAATGTCATTAAAACACACCATTATAGTTTAAAAATAAAATTTTTAATTTGATTTATAAAACGTAGTGCTTTGTTTCTAAGCCGCAGACACATGTTTCTTATCTCGACATGTGATAAGGGAGGGGAGTGGGAAGAGTGATAAAGTGTGACACTTTGTCATAAAGGGGGGAGAGCTAAAAATATGGAAAAAAGGTGTAACATCATTTATAGCCCCCCCCCCTTTCTGTTTTTATCTATCAAAAGGTGGAGCTTTCTGCTCTCTCTAAACCAAATGTATATAAACTTGAAAATTAACACATAAATTAGCTTTGTTCTTATAAAATGATTCCCACGTTTTTAGTTGCTGTGGTGTGCAAATGTATGAAACTATATGTGTAACAAATTGCTGGATAGTTTCGAAAATTACTTTTTGCATGTTTTCTGTTGTTGTTGTTGTTGATGTGTGTCAAAGCCTTATTTAAGAAAATTCTTTAAAAAGTTAAAAATCTCTACATGTAATAAATTCAAAATTCAAACTAGATAGAATTTTAAAAAAATTCAAAAATTTAAAGCAATTGCCATAACTTTTTGTTATTATACAAAAAACTGGTGGAACCAGAGAAAAAAAGTAGAGCTCGATCTAAAAACATGTTACAGTAAAAATTGGGAAATATTTTCAATCTAAAAATGTGCGTAGAAAAGAAATGGAATCGGATGACCTGTAAAGCTCATCAAATAACATAAAGTTTTGTTAGCTGAAAATGAGGACTGAGCTTTACTGGTGCCTTAAAATGAATCAGAAAAAAAAAGGCCTTTTTAACTCACTCTGTATTTCAATCATCCATAACCAGTTTAAAAATTCGGGTTCGTAACTATATGTTACAGGCTGATGTAATGAAGTATGAGAACAGTTCGTTCAGTACAAAGTGTGAACATAATTTCATTCCAGCGGTTTTGATAAGTAGAAGATCAATACTCCAAGTATACTCTAAACCTTGAACAGATGCGATTCATCCATATACTAAATATTTGTGTTCAGACATATTTACCTGCATCAATTCCTGAACAACCTGATTATATTAATGTTATACTTTAATTGTTATTTCATGGTTTATATTCGTTTAGCGTTGTGGAGCTTAACTGATTTGAGACAACAATACATTCTATTGACTACTTTCCTCAGTTAATCATTTTGAGTAGATAATAGTATAAATCTGAATATAAGGCACCAGTAAAGTTCAGTCCACATTTTCAGCTAACAAAAATTAGGGTTATTTCATGAGCTTTACAGATCATCCGATTCCATTTCTTTTCTACGCGCATTTTTAGATTGAAAATATTCCCCAATTTTTACTGTAACTTTTTTTAATTGAGCTCTACTTTTCTCTCTGGTTCCACTAGTTTTTTTGTATGATTTCATAGCTTTTACAGATCCTTTCAGGAGCTTTATCTATCATCTTCAACTAACAAATGTAAACTATTTTTAGTATTATAAAAAATAGTTTGGTTTAAAGTTATTAGTAGGCATATTAGTTTGGAAAAATATTGTAAATAATGCCAGGTTGATTTCAATTTTGGGCGCCTTATTTGGCGATATATCGCCAAGTTGACGAAAAACTTGGCGATATTTGGCGACAGAACCGTTTCCTCCCAGTTGGTAGTCCCACTGCAGTTTCTCGGTATCTACGCAGATTTGTTTAAGCTTATAAGTATTTATACAGATTTTCATAGCTTCATTTTCAAATCGTTATTTTTATATAGAATTTTTTTTCTAAATTATCCCTTTTTAATTAAAATATCTGGATTGTAGTAACTGTTTTGACGTCGAAAAAACTCAAATAAAGGTGCGATGTTGTTTTAACACATATTTAGTTACAGTTTGTATATATGTTTATGAAAAATAATGTATTTTCTGTTTCGAATGATGTCAATTTCGGAAATTCAAAAATCTATCAGGAAAATCAGAATTTTTATTGATCTATAAAAAAAACACGAGTTATCATTTCTTTCTTAACTAGTAAATCTGCAGATCAGGAGCCTCAACGTCAGCTTTGTTCATATTTTTTTTAAACACACTTTGGGTAATATTCAACTCCCTGGAAACTGTAATTTAA
This sequence comes from Maratus speculifer, assembly GCA_964019185.1. Classification (NCBI taxonomy): domain Eukaryota; kingdom Metazoa; phylum Arthropoda; class Arachnida; order Araneae; family Salticidae; genus Maratus; species Maratus speculifer. The sequence continues at coordinate 212,110,349 of OZ025291.1, read as the reverse complement.
AATTTTCAAATTGCATAATTATTTATAAGAATAAAATAGGAATTAGAAATTTTCAGCCATCAAAAGCGGTAAATTAAAAATTTAGTTATGTTAGGATATTTTGAAATTTTCATGATCTATTATTTTTGTTTTCTTTATTATAACATAGTAGATTTCTTCAGGGGGGCTCCGCCCCCCTGAACCCCCCGAGCCTCACTTAATTTAAATTTGTCACTTTCTAATAATTGTGCTAATGATTATTGTATATTTTGCATTTCTTTATACATTTTGATTTATAAGAATAAGTAACAGTTTGGGCAAATATTTTTCTTTATCTTCATACTTCTACATGCCTGCTAGCCTCAAACACCTAAACCTGATGCATCAGGAAGTTTTGTAATTTTTAACTCAGTAATCTAGAGTTTTACAATTTTGTTTCCGAAAAAAAAAATTTTTTTGATTGCATTTTGCTGCAGTTATAGCGGGACAGACAGACATGCAGAAGTAGAGACTGACATATGAAAAAAATAAATTCCGTGTCTCCAAAGTAAGCCTTCACTGAAGTTTCGGCAATGACGTCATTATTCATGAGTTATTGATATTCATGTTTCTTGTATTTTTAACGACTACTATAAAATACCTGTTTTTGTTCAACTATGACGTCATATTTTATTAAGTGAAATATTTATTAAAAATATAATTCTTGTTTATTTCTTTTACTTCTAATTATGTCCCCATTTTTGTCAGAAAAATTCCTATTAACGAAACGAATATCCGTGTTTAATATTTAATAAAAAGTGCTATATCTATAGTTATTTTAATTCTGACGTCACATTTATTTTTTTTCATAGTTTAATTTTTCGAATGGAAATTGCTCAATTCGCGTTTGAAATGAAATAGACGCCCTCTCGCGGACAAAGTCGAACTAAAAGAAATAGAACTGATACCATGAGCATCTTCCGCTGAAATCAGTGTTTAAAAGGCCGATAAATAAATAAACAGTTCTATAACGAATGCAACGTTGGGTTCTTTGTAGTAAAATTATCAAAAATCAAAATTTTATACACAAAGTTTAGATCTATTATATAAAAAAGTACATTTGACTTACTCATGGCAAAATAACATGACCGCAACACAATGCTTGCATGATTCGCTTGACCCAGCTTTGCAAGAGCAAGAATTTTTTTTTATTTTCAATTTTTTGTTTTCCTTTACTAGCAAACCTGAAATAATATGGGGATTTCCTTTTGTTTGGCTTGTTTGTAAACACGAGCCTACAATCTCTATTTCTTCTTCTTTGCATTCTTTAATGCCGCACATTACTAATCTCTTTGAATCAATAATTGCTTCAGCTTCTCTAAAGCAATTACTAGATTTTCCAGCATCTTAGAAATTCTAAAATTGTCGATATTTGTAATTTATCTCCCATAATTAAATAAAAAAGATAAAAAAACTGCACTTTAACTAGCTCTTTAAACTGGTTCTATGCTACAGTGCTACAGCATGGAACGTAAACAAACAAACGTAAACAAACGATTATCAGGTCTATAACAACGCCATCTTTCGGTCATTACAAACGCGAATTGAAACTTATTGCAGTTGAAAAATTATTATTCCAAGTTTTTTTTTTTTTTTTTTTTTTTTTTTTTTTTGGCAACAATAAAGGAAATTGCTTGAATTTTATTTAAAAAATCCCTATTGATTCTGTATGAAAAAGAAGGAAATTTTGAATTATTAAGGAAAATATTTGAATAAAATTAATAAAACATAGCCTATGGTTTTTTTTCTGGGCTATGCTATATTTATACGCAAAGATACAAAGAAATTAATTAATTCATAAGTTTTGATGTTGACTTCATTTAAATTTTTCACACGCTTTCAAATTTATAGCATTATAAGGATAAGGATTAAGATGAATGGTTGCTTAGCAACCATTAGAAGAAAATAAAGAAAATGAAATAAATACATTTCAAATAAGTAAATCTCTAAAACAAATTAGTCTATATTATTGGAACACATTTATAAAAAATCTCCAAAATCTACAGTAATAATTTTAAAAATCTGACAAATGCGTTGACAAAATTTCAAAATAATACGAATAATTTAACTGGTAAATTTTAGTATTCATTTATCATTGAATTCCATTAATCAAATGTGTCCTTTTCTCTCAGGGGAAAAAATGAAAATTATTGGATTAGCCATAGAAAAACATTATTGCGCGAAATAAAATATTCTATATCTTCCGAACGAATGAATGAAATCTAACAAAAAACTATACAGCTTAATCCCAGTATCTCACTAACATACTCGCTTAATTTCAAGCCAATCGAATGCTTTTTACGGAAGTTATCGCGGAACAGACAGACAGACTGGCAGACTGACAGACTGACAGGCAGACAGACAGACAGACAGAATCCAAAAAATTTCGTGTCTCCAAAGTAAGCCTTCAACTGACGTTTTGGCAATTATTGAACTGTTTTTCAGTTCGTGGCAACTCGAAAGAAATAATTGAATTAACAATTAAAAAGGAGAGATTTTTATAATGTTAAATTAAGGAGGTATAGTGTTATATAAATTTTAAATGTGTGCTATTTCCTTAACATTATATATTATTTGACAGGACTTTCAAAAGGCACATACCTAAATTAAAAGCTTTCAAACAAGCTATTACACATCGCTGAATGTTTCCTGGTTCTGGTTATAATTGAGTTGTTTGTCTTTTTTAGTTGCGTTCGTAATTATGTAAATACGTAGCACCTATTGTTGTCACTCCGTCCGTCCGTCTGTCTGTCTGTCCGTCTGTCTGTCCGCATATAACAACGCAAAAACTACCCAACCGAATCGTTTGAAATTTAAAATACACAAGTATAACATAATTTTGTCGAGTCATTTCAAATTTTATGAAAATCGGATGGATAGATCAATTACAGGGACAATCAAAAGGATTCCGTTACATTACAGTCAATGGGGAAAAAGTTTCAAATGCATTTTAATCGTTTGAAATTTAAAACATATAATTATTACGTAATTTTGTCGAGTCATTTCAAATGTTATGAAAGTCTGATGCATTGATCATTTACAGGGACAATCAAAAGTATTTCATTACATTACGGTCAATGGGAAAAAGTTTCAAATGCATTTTAATGATGTTGCATTCATTCGAACATAATAGAATTGGCATGAATCTATGAAATATATACTAAAATATGCATTCTGTACAATCTGGGATGCAAAGAATTTTTATTATTAAATTACAGGGCCACACAAAAGTATTCCACTACATAATGCTATACGGGGAAACATTGTTTGGGGCGTGTTTTAATTATATTCAACTATTTCACATTTTATGAATAAGGTATACGTTGCTGAGGTGTAATAAAAATTATTTCCTGCATATTTACAGAAACACAAAGACTTCGACTATTATACTGTATCCGAAGCACGCTCTACTATATCAGCAAGATCTGAATATTTTTAAAACTTTGTTATCGTAGGAACGCACCTCATTTGCTACTTTCAAGTGCAATTTCCAACTTGTTTCTTGTTTCACGAGAAAAAAGTGACAAAACAGGGGTTCTGGATCTCCATAACTAATCGGTGGATCTGGATGATTTTTTTAAATCTTTGAAGTCTAGATTAGGGAACTTCGCCTTTTCAATTTCGTCGGAATATGATGATTGGGTCCAAAGTTATTAAGAAGCAAACTTTGGACTTTAACATTAGAGACGCGGCTGAGCTCTACTATACAGCACTATCGTGCTGTATGTTATCACTGTCTAAAAAACTGTTTCATGTTTTCTTTCCTCATCACTAAAATATACATGAAGTGTAAAAAACACTGTGTAATTTTTAATGAACTAAAACTTAAAGATTTCTCTATGTATGTTATACATAATTTTTCCCGTCAGTTACTAATGCTTGTGAATAATTAATCAAAAATATTTATGTACTACGTGATTGACAAAAAAAAATATCATAATATACAGAATGATTTTAAATTCATGCTACAAACATTAAGAAAATTCCTATATTACTCTTTTGTTTAGCTAAGACAGACGTTTTTTGATTACATGAAGAAAAAATTCTTCTTTGAAAATTTCCGGTATGAAACCAAAATTTTTGATTTAAAAAAAGCCCGCTAATTGACAAATCTATCAAACAGAGAAAATATATAAAAAAAATTAGACATGGGGTTTTTGTTTGTTTTTCTAATTAATTAATTTAATACCAGATACTTTCAAAGAAGAGTTTTTTTCTTTAAATAATCATAAAATATCTACCTTAATTACAGAAAAGAATAGTGTAAGAATTTGCAGAGGTGTATGAGATATTTTAATTTAAAAAAAGAACCAAGTCGGCACTTTGGTGTGTTGCACCTCAATGCGTCACTTACATCCATACATTATTATACAATAAATGATTGCTTCAATGTCCTGTCCCAACCCTTAAAGTGTGTACCATGAATTTAGAATCACCCTGTAATAGTACTTGTAATACCCATTTTTTATTCGTTTAGAAAACGCACAACGTTGAATAAGGTAATTAAAAAGGCTTTTGTATTAGTACATTCATATTTCGATAAAACATATTTTTGGATTAAAAATTGCACTTAATTTAAAATTAAATCAGCATTGTTTTCATAGATGAAGTGAAAGTTCTTAAATTAGTGTTATCACAAAAATGAAAAACCAAATTATATCATGCTCAGCAATGGTTATAATGAAATAAACTTTACAAAATAAAAACAAAGTGTGGATGTAAACGCAGGGGTTCATTTCATTGTTATGACTAAAAAGCATAACTGAAATTGAAATGCTTGGAAGAAAAAGACATGACAAATAAATCGAAGCAGTAATATTTCACGTATAATTTAAAAGGTATGCTTTTTTATATTATATTACATTCTATTTTATACCTATTCAATTTATTTTTCTTTGTCCCATGTTTTACCCTAAGCTAATGACGTCATAATCTAGTACAAATAAAATGTGATTCTTCAATTTTTTTTCTTTTGCACACGCATAATTTTTTGTGCTTCGTTCAGTTTTTACTATAATTTTAATGATATATATGAGATAATATTCCAGCTTGACTAATGTCATTTGCAGATATTTTAATCCTTAATTGTTCTTTAGAAGTTTAAATCTGCATCTAAAAATATATTTGCAATAGCGAAGTACTTGCATGGTCCACTGGTTCCATGTATATTTCCCTCTGAAATATTTTATATGCAAAAGGTATGCAAATACAGACACCCCAGCATTTTCAATGTAATTTGTTTTTAATATCCAAGATATAATGCTAATGTAATCCAAAATAAACACATTAGAATTAACATATATACGAAAAATTTAAATATTCTGGAGTTAAAGTAGACTCATTACTCCATAAAAATATTAAGCGGTCTGTTAAATAAACTGCAGCGTAAAACAATTTTTAGAAACTTTTTTCTACACGTTCTTCGCTTTTGAAAAAAAAGACCTTATTTGCATCAGCACCTACGAACAAAATCTTTTCAATAATAGTAAAAATGGAGTAAAAAGAATGACTTCCGCCAAGAAAGATCGTTTACAAATAAAATTTAGAACATTCTTTTTTCAGTGTTATTTCTTTCTTCCGGATCCTTTCTCGGTCCCTCTCACACTTGGCTGATTTTTTAAACTCGAAATCTAAATAAACATTATATTTAGCATAAAAACATTTTTTTTACTCATTTTTCTACACACAGAGTGGCAAGGTTAGGCGTTTTTCATTGTAATGAAACAAAAAATATTTAAACAAATCTTTTCTTTTGACAACTTTTTTCTTAAAACTGGATCAAATAAGAAAGAAAGAAAAAAAGTAATATTTATTCTCAGAATTTGAAACGATTTGTATTCTTTTTCATAGTAAAATTTTTATACATTTCTACAGCTATTTGAACAAGTTCTGCGATATTATTTCCTTCACGAATATTCCATGCACATAATCATATGTAATTTAAAGAAATTATTTTAAGTATTGCAGTTACGGTCAGTTTAAAAGAAATGTGTTTGCTTCAGAATGCTCTATGAAAATAATAGTTGTCAGTGTTTATTTTAAAAACTAAATGTTTTTCAATAATAAATCCGCTTTTCTTTCATATTTTGAAATGCGTTGCTTAGAATAAAAATTATTTATGTACTTATGGTAAATTATTCAAAAGTGTGTACATTAAAAAATTTCATAGAAAAATTATGTCTTTGTGACGTTATTGGTTCTACAAAAATTCGTAATTAAAAGAGAATACAGATTTTTTTAAAAAATGAATTTAACAATTTTTATTTGTTTTTCATTTTTAAATTTTTATTTATAAAAGTAAAAAAAAAAAAAATTGAAGTTTTTTGTAATTAAAATTGTTATACTTAAAGATTGAAATCTGTGTGGTACCAAATAAAGAAAATTTTCTTTCATTACTTTCTTTCTTTACTCTATAATAAAAAATCGATTTTTTTTTTTTTTTTTTTTTTTTTTTTTTTTTTTTTTTTGTGAAAATAAAAGTTGTTTTGTATATTTGTTTAAGGAAAATGTTGGAATGTTTTCAGCTTAATAAATTGTAGAAAAATATTTTTAAATATATATATATATATATAGAGAGAGAGAGAGGGGGGGGGGGGAGGGAATATCTAAAATTGTGATTTTTTTTTCTTACATCTAAATTACATTTTTTTTTTTTTTTTTAATGAATCGTCATTTGAAAATCAGAATAATCGTCAAGACTTCGTATTCCATAACTTGTGAAAGTATAATCTGAAAACAGTTGTAATTTAGAGTCTTTGCATACATGTACATGAAATATTATTTTAAAATAATTTTAATTGTAGGCTTGTTTTTCTTTAAAAAGGCGGGTTTTTCTTGTAGAAGTTGAATCTTGTCAAACTGAACGTTCTGAACTAAGAAAAAATAAACAAGTAGGGAATTTAGTCCACAAATAACAAAATAATGTGCATTTGATTACATAAAAAATGTAAAGGAAATCGGATATAACTTATTCCTTTCAAACAGGATTAATAAAAAAAAATAATCACGGTCATTGATCTCAAATCGATCAATAAGTAATATTCGAATGTTTAAAAAAATGTTGTTCTTTGCTAAGGTTTTTAGTGAATAATGGCTAGAAAAACGTGTTGCAAAAGATAAAAATATCCGCAACAGTCAGTTTTGAACCCATATCAATGCCATTCATTCAAATAAAAGGGACAATGCTTATCCAATCAGCAGCTTACTGCTGGGAAATGAACTGGAAATAGCAATTTAATTCGCATTTTGAAGGGTGGGGGGGGGGGGGGGAGCATAACTGGACTTATGACAAACAAATTGTATTCGATTCAGTTCTCGAGAAACTATTGCTAAGAATTAAAGCCTGACAATGCAAAAAATGTATATTTTATTGTATACTAACAGAAATTGTACCTTGATGTTAATATTATTTTAGTAGCCAATGTCAGATGAGATATATCTAACCTTAGAAAGGAAAAAACAATGAAAGTAATAATAATCATAATAAAACAATGAAAAGTAATCTTCCTTTATGTTGCTGAAGATCATTATAGTATTTGAAATTATAATTATATATAAAGAAAACGAATAACATTTTCAAAACGTTAGAGTTTCGAAAATAGTATAGGAAGGGGAGAGTACTGGCCTTTTAAAATCAATTGAGCAATTGACAATAAATTAATACTTTACATCACATTGATGTCGCGAAGATGACATATATAATATATTAGACCGGGAGGTGGCAGCAGAGACAATCATGATATTGAGTCCACAGATAATATTCTGGGATTATCTAAATATCAATGCGGATATTGAAACGCAATAGTTCTGCCAAGTCATATCTTGGTAGAAAATACCCGAAAATCCGATTTTAATGATTGACTTGTCGGTTTATCATTATGTTTTCCTGTTCCCAGTCTTCCATTCATACTTTTGAGTATAGAAAACACAATGGTAAACCTACTAATCGACCGCTAAAATCGTGCTTCAGATGTTTTCCACCAAAAAATGACTTGGCAGAACGATTGCATTTTAATATGCAAATCGAAATTTAACTAATTCTGAAATTTCAGCGATGAACTGAATGAAGTAATTGTCTGTGCTACCGGCTACCGGTTCATGTGTCATTTATCAATAAGAAATCGACAAAAATTTTGTCAGATCAACTCTCACAAATAGTGGAAAATGACTTTCAAATTTGGTCTTAAAATAGACACATTCTTTTATAATAGAATTAAATTTACGAAATGCAACAACTCCTAAAAGATCCAGTATATAAATTAATTCGACAATAGCAGTCTTAAGGCTTTATTATCAGTATTCATCGGACAATCCCTGTTCAGAAGTAAAACGTAATATAGCATTTATAACTCTAGTAAATATCGCAATAACTGAAAGTTCCTATATATCTGTATACGTTGGCAAATATTTCAATAATTAACCTTATAATAAATGAAACTCAATATAATCTTACATATATATTAAATAATTAAACTTATTTTGATTTGTTCAGTTTTAACTTATTTTTTGCTTAACTCGTCTACAAATTACAATGTTATTCTGTTTAAAATATACAATCTACTAGAAAAAATTAAAAAAATACATTCATTGACTTCTAAGGAAATCAAGTTTTTATAAATGAAAAATTCTTACTTGCATCTCATAAATTTTACTGTCATTTTATAACTATTTCGCAAAGCATTAAAATTCACAAGCTATCAAAATATTACTGGTGAAGTCTTGGTCTTCTCTATATAACATAATTTCAAACCTGTAACTTATAAATTAGCTAATTTGTTACTAGCCAACAATATTGTCAAAGAAGCTTCTTAATGGTATTAAAATATTCAACACGAAATGTAAGACCTGTATAGTGGCAAGGTTTTTAGACATAAATCCAGGGTTGGAAAAAAACCAGGTTTTTTTCGAAAAAAACCAAAAAAACCGGTTTTTTTTGGTTTAAACCGGGTTTTTTTTAACTTCCTTTCTTATTACATATACATGCATATTTACTGATAAAAATAGACATTATTGGTTTATAAGCAGTGTAATTTCATTTAAAATAATTTAAATTTAATAATTATAGTGAATTTATGCTGAAACTTGAAAAAAATCATTTTTCAATTTAAACAGTTTTAGCAAACAGTCTTATGTTGAAAGTTTTAACTGTTCTACACAGTGAACCATTGAAGCCCTGTAAATTTTTATAAACAATCTTTTGATTACTAATAATAAACATTTGGATATAGTTTGATAAATATTCTTTTCCAAAATTATTCAAATAATAAATTACAATTACTTCTTAGGATTTTTTTTTTCTGAGTGACAATTTGAAGTTAACATTTTTAATCGTTAAATTCAGCAGATAGCAAAGGGGAAAAAATTATTATAAAAATGCTATAACTAGCAACCAGTCTTTCTTTTAATTCATCAAGATAATCTCCCAAACGAAAAATTTCTTTTACAGCTTGTGCAAAATCTTAAAAGATCATTGTGTTACATTATTAATTGCATTAAATAATCTGCATTATTAAAAAATTAAAATATTTTATACTAAATATTGAATCTATTTTATCTTTGATCAATTCACATGTTTGAAGTTTTTCTTTAGAGCAATAGATATGTTCACCAATGTGTACTGATTTTGGATAAAAAATAACGCAAACCCAATATATCTAATGCTTATTGCTGAAATAAAGTGTTAAAAGTAGAAATTATTTATATCCAATAATCTGAAACCGTAAATTATAAAGAAAGAAAGAAAATGTCATTAGATTTCTCGTAAAAAACAATTGAAATTATTTATATTTAATAATCTGAAACTCGTAAATTATAAAGAAACAAGAAAATGTCATTAGATTTCTTCTAAAAAAGAATTGCTTTTTTTATAGAAAAAACCAATTGGTTTAATCCTATGCATAAAAAAGACCTAAACCCACTATATATAATACTTATTACTGAAATAAAGTGTTAAAAGTAGAAATTATTTATGTCCAATAATTTGAAACACGTAAATTATAAAGAAAAAAAAATGTCATTAGATTTCTTCTAAAAAAACCATTTGGTTTTTTTGAGAAAAAAACCATTTGGTTTAAACCGTGGTTTAAACCATGGTTAAAACCAATTGGTTTAAACCGTGCCAACCCTGCATAAATCAAACATGTCTTTAGAAAAAGAGTTCCTTTATCAAACATCCACAGTAAAAATCTATAATCCGATTGGTTATCACCATTTTTATGAAATATAGTCTTTTCAGAACTTTGAGGAATGTTTTAATGTGCAAATTACTTATTTGTTGATAATGATAATTTTTGTTATATTTTCAATTAAATTTCATTTGACGAAGACGAACCAATAGTATGATTTGACTAAATATTTAAAAAAAAACTTTTACATCATAAAAATTGGGACTTTTTGCGTGGCACCCGATGGTTTGACGAGTCGAGACTTGGAACCCCTAAAAATCCTGATACTGGGCAATAATATGCGAAAGTGACGCATACTAGGTACGGAACTGAGTTTCTGTGTTTCACACGTGCTTTTCGCTAGCAATATATGCAGATGACATACATGTCCGAAGTTATGTTTTTTTAATAGTTTGGACATCTGTTAACAAGAAACTGTCGTAATACCAATACATATCGTAACGCAAAAATATTTTTTTCTAACAATGAAAATGTCGAGTTTTACGCCAAATAAACAGCGTTTGAGGGAAGTTTTGCTTTTTTACTTTTAATCTGAAAAAAAATGAAGGTGAAAGGCGTCGTTTGTTAAGGAGGCTTATGGCGAACATGCACCATCGGAAACTACCAGTGAATGTTTGTTTAAATGTATTAGAAATGGTGATTTCTCTGGAAAACCAAAACAATTGAGGATGCCCATCTGTAAGCGTTATTGGGGGAAGATGATAACAAAAAAGCAAGATTAATTCGGGGAGGCATTAAACACGACTCGTCAGAGTATTCCCAAACGCTTACATGTCACGGAAAAAATTCAAAAGGAAGGAAAACGGATGGCGCATGATTGACTGAGAGACAGAGGAAAAATCGAAGAACTATTATCGAAATTTTGCTTTTGTGGCACAGAAAAAAGAGTTTCCTGCACCGAATTGTTATTGGCAATGAAAAGTGAGAATCCTAAATGCGAAAAATCGGATTTTCACCTGGCGAAGCATCAACATCGAAAAACACAGCCATATTGCTTCAGAAAGAAGACATTGCCCAGCGTTTAGTGAGACCAGCAAGGAATCGTGTACTATGAGCTGCTGAAACCCAGAGAAACTGACAATCGGCATCGCTACCGACAACTAATTAATTTGAACCATGGATTTCTCGAACAACGGGCAGAATGGGACACGAGACACAATCGACCGATATTGCAGAACGACAACTTTCCGTATTATCTCAATTCCATCGTTCAGGACACCACCAAAACACTGAAATAGGAACTGCTACCACACCCATCATATTCTCCAGATCAGGCTCCTTATGATTATCGCTTGTTCTGGTCACATGGCTTAGCTGGGATACACTTGGCTAATTCCAAAGCGGTTCAAAATTGATTTGATAAATGGTTTCAGTCCAGAGACGCATCGTTTTATCGCCGCGGTATTCATGTATTGTCAGAGAGATGGTAAAAATGTGTAGCTAGCGAGAGACGATACTTTCAATAAACCATTCTTTCCATTTCTCTTGAAATTTTCCATTTCTCATGTATCTAAAAAACTCCAAAACTTAGTTGCGCACCTAGTAATTTATCTGTTATTTTTCAATAATTTATGGTTCTATGTGTTGCGGTTTTTGAGTCTAAACTTCTAAATTCTTTGGCACGTGGTTTATAAAAAAGAGAAAAAAAAGAAGGTAAGTGAAGTAAAAAAACTTTTATTTATGATTATTTGTTTGATTTGTTCTATATTTTGTTTGTGAACGAAAGATGTACGACATTTTGACGAAATGTATGTGAAAGATCGTTTAAATGGATATTTAATGTTCGTTTTCCTCCATTAAATATTATGTTTCATTTAAAATAGTACTTTTCCCGAAATAAATACTAACATCGAGATCATCCGTCTAAAAGTGTATAAAAACTCACGATCCGACTTAAGAACGTTTTTTATTTTAAAAAAGATAGAGATACATGCATTGTATTTTTCTTTTATTATTATTATTATTATTATTATTATTATTATTATTATTATTATTATTATTATTATTATTATTATTATTATTATTATTATTATTATTTATTGCTATATAAATATAAATACTTTGAACTATTAATATAATTCAATTCATAAAACTAAAATTTTCATGAACTTTTCATTTTACAAATGCCATTTTTATGCCTATTTTTCCCCCCTTGGATATGTATTGAAAAACTTAGTAGATCTTTAAAAACATTGTTTGGAATAAAAAGCAACAAAAATCGTACAAATTCTTCTGGAACAAAATTAATCATTTTTTAAACTTCTGGCGTGATTTTATTTTTTAAGCAAATAAAATTTAGATGACGATATCTTCTACAGACGATCTATATCACAAGCAGAGGAAATGTCCACTTAATAAGACAATCAGTAGATGATTAATTACAATTTAAGATAATAACATTCATCGGATATTATAAACAAAATGATTTTATAAGGTGTATAAAATATTGACTACGAGACTATAGCCATTATTTTTTTTAAGCTTACTTTGAAAACCCGCAAAAGTATATATAAACACAATTCCAAACTTCGAGTCAACAACATGTTTGCTTTAATATTAAATAGATGCTTTTATCACTTAATAAAGGCAACTATTAATCAATTGCTTTCTAATCTATAGTCGAATTACTCGTGTTTTTATAGAATTAAAAAAAAATTGTACAATGACTATCAAAATCTTCAGGGATATCTTTATTTCTGCCGCCATACGCTTTCAAAAAATAAATTAAAAACATGTCTACAGAAGGATATCCTTCAATTTCTAAAGCACTTCACATTTAAGAGATGGGCTTTGAGACTTTTAGCTACTAGGTATGTTGTATCGAATGATTTTTTTTCTTAACATAAACCTTATTAATATACATACAAGTCTTGTTACACTTTTTTCTACATATCTTGGAAATCTTCAGAATGATATTCACAAAACGATAACCCTTTTTTTCAGATTATCAACTGGACGGATAACATCAGACAGAACTACGAAGAAAGGCTGCAGTCGGGAACTCAATTATGAAGCGAACAAGGAGCCGCCACATTGGCAGGCAACTGTTTTTATACTCACGGCTACGACAGTCCATCTCGGTGTATCAAAGAGGCTCATTGGTCGCAATTTTGCATTTATTAAATGTTAATAAAGTCCTAAAGCATAAAATCTTTGCAAAATGTATTTTGTGCTTAATATTTTATTAAAATGCATTCTTTTGTAATGTGCCACGGACCTTTCGATATGAGTGCCACTATTTCAGATGAGGAATACTTGCCTTATTAGATAACAAAAAAAATAAAATCAATTAAATAAAGTAAGTAAGGTACTTGTATTGAATAAGACCATCACTCTATATTTAGTACATAATTGTCTCGGGACAACAAAAGGCAGCATATACCTCACTGTTTATGTGTCCGTGACATGTGCGGATAGTATCAATCCCAGCCGATATCGGCTTCGTCGTCATTTTCGTATTACAGGATCTTTCAATATGTCATTCTTAAAAACAATAAGTAAACTTTCATATAAATCAGCGTAAATTAATCATTGAATTTTACGAACTTTTGTGACAATCTTTATATGTTTGCTATAATTTAACAATAATTTAAAATTTATATTGAAATATTTTTCATTTTCTTAATTCTGCTTGTGTTTTAAAATAAAATTTGCCAAAACTATAAATCCCCTAATAAAAGCAACAGTATAAGCCTGGTCTTATACTTCATACTATATTGTAGATACCAAAGCTAATAAAAGATTATATGTATAAATATTTGTTGGAAAGTATGAAATCTATCAAAGCGGCGGTAAAGAGAACTTAATATAATGAAGGGTAGTTGTAATCATTAGTTTTACCTTTTTAAAATGGCATGCCTATATCTAGAGCAACCGTTTATAATTGTACTAAAAAGGGGACTTTTTCCACATAATACTTGCAAAATATCAATTAATTAATGTTAAATCATAATCTTAGAATAACATGGTCTTTTACAATACATTCTCCATTATAATGCCGCTTTAAAGTATTTTTTGTTTTGAGCTTTTCTGGGCACACTTAAACAACAAGTGCATTAAAAAATATGCATAAATACTACATCTGTTAAAATATGTATAAATTCTACAACATTTAAAAAGTTAATTCTGATATAACGCAGAATACTGTTATGTGAAATATTAAGGTGGTCTTATTTGGTACAAGTACCTTAAAAAGTTGTGGGACTCACATTCAAGAATTCATATGGGAATCCTGTTGTATATTTTCGAAAGTAAGGTGTCGTAATGTTTTTATTAGACTAGATATTTAACTGTAAATATTATTATTTATTGAAGCTTAAGACAGCATTTTCAAAAGAGGAGCTGTTTTAAATTACAGAATATTATTTAAAGTTAACAAATGAAGGATTCTGACTATTAAATCAAATAAAACATCAAAATTTTATTAATGAACAGATAGTTCATTAATCGTATTAAATTATAAATATAAACCTTTAGAATTTTCAAAACAAAATCGCCGTTTTTAATTTCCCTTTTTAAATATTTGTTAAGGAACCTGTGAAAGAATTTTACGCCAATGAATGAAGATAGTACCACATTTTTATATCTTTGCTTTTTTATTTTTTTATAACTTTTTTATTTATTTTATTTTATTTTTGACATCTGTATCTATCTTAAAGCTCTTTAAATATGTGCATTATAATCTCTTTTGAAAAAAGAAAGAGAAAAAAAATACTAGTCTAAAACTTTTGCATTAAAAATGCAGTCAGTTCTAACACAAAAAAAGAGAGGATTTTTAAATTAGTTCGTTCCCATGACATTGAAATCTGTTTAATACATAGGAAAAAATTTAATTTATATTTCTTAATTTCTGATTTTTCTTAATTGAAAATTTTCTTATATCTAAAATCCCTTGTGAAACTTCATTATGTCTATCTGAAGTTATTCAAACTTTCTTTTGTGAAACACATTTATTGTTAGAATTTTTTTCTATCTAATTGCCTTTTGAGAATGCATTTCGAGAATATAACTTTATTTGTCGTCAATCATTACTCTTGAACTTTCCAATAATTTTATCACATGAAATCAACCAACCATTTCAACGTAACTGCATATCTAAAATACTTTAATGAATTCACATGTTATGAAGCTGAAAAATTCACCTAAAACATACTTTGTTGCATTGGACGGTCGAATAAATGTGCGCGTGCAGCACATGCCGTGATAAAATAGATTACTTCATTTTTTATATAATTTTGTCGCTCTATCGTGTGTCCTTCTTTATCACAAAATTGGATCTATTCATACACGCATATACATTCCCTTTGTATACTCTGTTTGTTTGTTTGTTTTTTATGTTATTATTAATGCTTTCGTAATTAATGGAACAGCTATTATATTTTGCAATAGCTTCGCCTGGCTGGCCGTCCGCACAGTCCAGTAAAAACCCAAAATATATTTCGTGAAACTCTCCCAAGCTCTTACAACATGATAAGAAAAAAAGTAAATCATTAAAAAAACAAAATTCGGACAACGCCTTATAAAATCTGGACCCCGACCACCAAAGCGTTGCAATCAGCCTACATAGGTTAAGCGGGCAATAGAGAACTCAGACTTCACAGTGAGTGATCCCAAACCATACTTACTCATTCCATTTACTCTCTTCGTCATCTTCTTTGGACATTTTCACAAGAGAACCGGTTCTCTCTTTTTTCTGACACTTTAGGGTTCCGTTCATGTTGCTGAGAATAGGCGGAGCTTACTGATATGAAGGTTTTCGTTTCGGTTTCGTGAATCGTTTCGAATTTGTTATTTAAAGTGATAGTGCACGGAAGAAGTGAAGTCAGTCATAGCTCGGAAGAGGAAGAAGCACTACTTTACCTGGATCCCACCCTCAGAGGATTAACAGCAACGAGATACCACATTGCCTCTTGGGCATCAGAACTAGTCACTTCGAGACATGTACAGCAAGCGAATTTTGTGGGTGAGTGCTATGGATTATTTTGTCAAAGCCTTTTAATGAATTGATGTAGGCTTTGAAATTATTACTCAAACAGTTTATTTTCCTAATATTTATGTTCAGTCTTTTTTTTTCTGAACATGATATAAATTCTAAATTTTATTTTGGAATTTGAAAAACGTGTTAAATGTAAACTTATTAAAAATATTTAAACAAATTAATATTTTTTTCTGTTTTACCTTAAGGTTAGAAGTAAGTAAGTGAGAAAATTTTAAATTTTTCGAATTTCAGAAGCATTAGCTTTTAATTATCAACTATGAAATAATGATATTTCCTTCACAAAATATCCACAATCGTTCAAAATTTCAAAATATATTAACAATTTAGTTTTATTTATTTAATATATTTTACCATGCATAGCAATACAATTGTAGTTAAGTGTGGCAGTTTTTTTTTTTTTTTTTTTTTTTTTTTTTTCAGAAGATTAACAATTATTGTCGAGCTTTTAAAGAATTTGTCTAATCTTTGAAATCATTAGTGTTATTATGTTTCCTTTGCCCTTTTTCCCTAAAAAAAGATTCTGGGTTTCAGAGTCATGATCCTTGGAATACAAATTATGAGATTATCTGCTTTACTTTCAAAGCAGCAATAATCATCTAAAATTCTAAAAAGCTTTACGATTATCTGATTGTGAAAATTTGATATTTTGATATCAGATTATATTTATTAAAAACATTTTAACATAATGAAGATTTTTCGTCAATAATCTTAAATGTATAATTAGTTGGAACGGTTTAATTCTCCTGAATTTCGGTCATGCCTTTTTTACTACTTATGAGATTATGTACTTACTTCCCAAAACAAAAAATCGAAATTCATTTAGACTATTAGATAATTTGATATATTGAAACTATTTTAGCATAAATGAAAACTGCTGTTTTATAACACTAAAGTTTAAAAACAAACTCTAAAGAAAACAGTGAGAAATAGTTAACATATCAGGGACAAGTAATTTCATTTCTGAAATGTTAAATTCACGCGAGAATCTTTGAAAAATTTTATTTGAAAATCCAGAAATTCAATTTTATAGCTCTTTTTTCTTTAAACCATTGTTATAAAATGGAAAATTTTATTTTAAATCTACAGTTTAAATCTTGATTAAAGTTAAGTGGTATAATATACCGGGTGATCCAAAAGTCAGAATGAACTTTAAAATTGAATAATTCGAAAACGAATCAAGATAAAAAGCTATACGGTTTGCACCACAATTGTCGAGCAAAAGAAACCGGGTTTTTTGTGGCAACAAAAAAATAGTTCTGTGAGCGACCAACAAATGACTCTATAGTGTTTTATTGCACCAAATGATGATTTACAAATGAAAAATGTTGACAGCTATAAGTCAGCTTAGTTACAGTTAATTAGTACTGCAATAAAAGTTCAATGTGATGTCCATAAATCAGAAGTGCACCTGTGAGACGAGGTACCACACCGTTCACAGCATTTAGTAGCATTTCTTGCGTTATGGCAGACACATTTTGGCGGATGGCATTCAGTGCTGCTGGTGATGTCGGTTGGTCGCGGTACATTTTTGACTTCAATAATCCCCACAGCCAAAAGTCACAAAGTGTGAAACCCGTCTGTTTGACTTCCTTGAAAAAGATGGACCAATTGGGAAACCCGCACTGAGCCCAACCAGACTGTCACTTTTGCATATTGACCAAGGGTACCTCAACAAATTCCAACAGAATTATTTTTTTCGCTGCCAAACAAAATCCGATTTCTTTTCCATTCGTTTGGTGCAAACCGTACCTTTGTAACTTGATTCGTTTTCGAATTATTCTTTTTTAAAGTTCGTCATGACTTTTGGATCACTCAGTATATCACACCGCACTTCAAGGGATTGACTCATTTAAATTTCAGAATCATGATCGCTTAAATTTTAATCATGAAATTATATTCTTTATTTGCCAAAGCAGAAATAATCATTCAAATGTATAATAGATCTTTTGATTTTTCAATATTTAGTTTTATACTTTCAAACTATTTTAATAAAAATTAATAATGTAGCATAAATATTATTTTTCATTTATACTTTTATACCACTGAGATTAAATACATCATTTTTTAATAGAATTTATATCTTTTGTACTGGGAAATAATGATATCTTAATAACTAATTCTGAGATTACTTACTTTACCTCTTGAGACAGCAATCATCTTGCAAAAAATTTAAAAGCATTTTGACTGTTATATTTTTTTCACGTTTTTTTAACATTAAGGAGGCGGAATTTGACGTACAAAAAAAATCGTGAAAAAGTATACTTTAAAATCTATTTATTTTTATTACCTACCAGAAATTTCTGTTCTACATATTATTTTTAAAAAGTAGCTATTTCTTGGCTTTAAAATTTGCACTACCGAGAGAAAATATTCAAACAAAATCCCGTCGATATTATCAGTTAAAACTTTTTTTAAACCTGAAATTCTGAATTAGAAACGAAAACGTTGTTCTTAAGAAAATTTTAAACTATGTATGTATACATTCACATATATACAAAAATATCGCAATGAGTACCCAGTTACAGTTATGCAGTGGCTAATTCCTAAGCCGTTAGTTAAAAAAATTTCAAATCTTGTTCTTTTTTGGTTTGTAATCCAAGCATACCAAGTAGTTTTATAAATATCCATAATATCCCCTTTTTACGTCATTAACAAGCGAATTCCTAAACCATTAGTTTTATGCGTATGACGCCAATCGCAAAAATGTTTCATATGTTCTTCATGATACAAAACGTTATTTAGGTCTAAAATAGTTACTTTTGTAAAAGTTGCAAAGTTTAATTTTTATATGGTCCCTGGGTACTGTAAGTCACATTTGATAAAATATTTAGAATAAGTAAAACAAAAGTGTCTCAGTTTTGTAAATATTTTTGTATGACTAAAACTTACATCATTATTCTTCTCTGAATATGTTTTAAACACATGTATATCAGATTTTACCATAATTAAAAAACAATGAACAATTATCATTTAGATTAAGGTTCTAGAGCTCATCAGTAGTGCTTGAATCGCCAACAATGACTACGAAAATAAAAAACTCCACATAACATTATCATTTACTCATACGATCCGACTACAATTTCCGTATGTACCGAGAGTTCATCTGCTTTTCTCATCGAAACTGAATCTTTTCCGAAACAACGAAAGCGAAACTTTGCTCGAACTCTAATTTTTAATCATATCACACAATGGGATATAAAACATATTTGTGTATCCTTCTTACCTTTCTGTTGTATTTAACCCTTTCGGGTCTAGTGTACTATTAATAGTGCATGTCTTTTATTTGAAACATTATTTTGTTTTAACAAATACTTTTCTTTACTGTTTACATGTAGTAATGTTAGTTTGCGTCTATGCATTTATTATATAATTTCATTAACATTTAGGCATTTAGTAATAATAATAATTATAAATATTTACATAATTTTTTTTTTTTTTTTTTTTTTTTTTTTTTACCATTTGCGATTTTTTTATTTTAAACATATATTTCTTTCTTTAAATTTAAAACAAAGGTTACTTTCTTAAAAGAAATCATGTGCAATAAAGCGCAAAAAATATTAAAAAGTTGAAATATTGTTTGAACCTTGTTGCAATACAATATTTTCTATATATCTCCAAAACCTCTTCCTTAGCCTATTATCGCATGAATATGGATTAAATAGTATGCAAAACAACAGCATTCGTTATGTTTCAGGCAGTGAAATATCCTTTAAACTCTAATTAATCTATTTGAATAGCTAGTGTCAAAGTTATTAATATAAAAGTAACTTTTTTAAATATGGAAAAAAAATTCGGACCCGAAAAGGATAAATGAAAATGCTAATCATTATCTAACATTATTCTGGAAAATATTTCTAGAAAAAGTAATCTGCCATTCTTTTAATGCCTTTTATAGTACTATAAACAGTATGCACGGGACTAGAGATAAAAGCTAAAATTCGTCTGATGGTGGTATTTAATGCTGAATATCAGCATAAGCTCTACATAGTATGTGTTATTAATGCTCGTTTGTTAAAAATATTCCAAAAGGCTAATTTTTGTTGTAATAAAATCAAAATGTTGTTCTGTATCCTAAAACTTTAGCTAAATTTGCAAAATTTTGGTTAAATTTCATGCACATAACGAGGTTGAGGTTAAAGCAGGTTTGCGCCTGATATTTGTGTATGCGTATGCAAAGTTTAGAATTACAAAAGTATAATTCTGAAAGGGAGGGGGCGATACAGTGGCTAGAATAACGGGTGAAAATACCTCCAGCTGTGGTTTGTCGTTATGTACTTAAGATCCATTTCGTAAGGATTCTTATAAAGTCAAGAAAAACACTTACACTTTGGCATAAACAGTTTGGTACATTAATTTATTTTCCTTATAGGTGTGTGGATGCTTTCAAATTTATGTTTTAAAAATTGCAATACAATTTAAACATGAATTAAAAATAAATAAATAATTTGCTACATAATGGATGGATGTTAGCATAAAAGAAGTGTGTATTTATACTATCAGTTATGATACATCCAGTAGTTATAATGCAATGAAAAATCATTTTAAATTGAAAACTGTAATTAACATTTTCAATTAACCCATAAAAAACTTACGCTGATAATTTTGTAATATCTGTTTTTATTTTTTTCTGTGTTTTTTAGTTATGTTTAATCTGACTAATGGTAGTTCTTCCAAATAAAACCAATAGTCTAAAATTATTTCATTTACTTTCATATCAAAATTAAACTAAACGAAAAATGACATTTCGCTTTAAAATCTGAAACAATTAATTATTCTTATTATTTTAAGCAAACAAATTATATTTACGATGAAAAAACAATATTCAGTTTAACTGTTATAATGGAAATGAAATTAAACAGAAAAGGAAATTTTGTAACGCTTGAACAGTTTTACTGAAATCAGTGAGTATTCTTACAACATTTTTCATTACAAAGGAAAGATCAAAGGAAAATGATAAAAGAAATATCATAAATATTACTTATTCATGAATTTATTGATAAATCCGCTTTAAAATATAAATAATAACTTGAATCACGCGTATCCTGTAAGTTACAGCATGTGCAAAACTTATTACAGTTTAAACTGTCTACTCAGTACACTTCCTCGTTCCAACACTTTGTGTAAATATTCCATTAAAACTACTTTCAAGTGAATTTAAAATACTAAGCGATTCGAATAACTTATTGGTAGAAGTTGATCAAAACTTCGTTTTCGCTTTCGGACTAAAATCTCGGTGTCGCCGAAATTTCGTTTTCGGTGAAGATGCTGCGAAATATTCGGCAGGACCGAAACTATCTGTATTTTTAAAAATCTCGTTTCTCCCTTCGGAAAATTTTCGAAAATTCATTAATTGATTTGAACTGTATCGGCTCAAATAGAACACTCTTTATTTATAGCGGTAAATTTCACTATTTATAATTATTAGTCAAGAAAGACTCAAAACTTGAGTGCAAATTTTAAAGCCAGCAATGCCTATAATTAAACTTTGAAGGCGCTTTTCACGTGTTCATTAAAATCCACAGTCTTTACAACAATAGAAAATATTTAGTTTGAAACAGCAGAAGTATTTCGAATATTCTTTGGAAAACTGTAGTGTAACAGAGGACCCATTTACTAAAAAAATATAAAGTACAAATCGAGGCATGTGTAAAACATTTTTTTAATTAGATGAAATTTGAATAATTAAAAAATCATTCTATGTGGTTGATGAATTAATTACGTATATTCAATTAACTCGGATAATTAATCAATTATTATGTGTATTTATGTATGTATTAATTACTTAACTTTTTTTCGGGCAGAAAATATAAGAATTACCGAAATTCGGTTTCGATTTCGATTACAGTCCTAAAAATATATTTTGGTTGATCCTTACTTATTATACGCAAGATTGAATTGTGAAAATTCAACCTATATTCAAAAATTGTTTCTAAATTAGAATGCGCGTGCACTTTATTTAGTATCTGTATGAAGTCTGTTTTAATACAACTTTGTTGAGACTAGGAAATCAAATTAGCATTCAGTCAAATGCATTTCAAATAATAATAGACTAGGGAAAATCATTCAAAAAATTATACAGCTTTTCTCAATATTTAAATAATTGTTAGTGTTATGATAATTACTTTGAAAAAAATTAAATGTACGTAAAAAAAAATACTACTACTATTACTACTACTACTAATAATAATAATAAACTAGTCGTTGGAGGCCACCGTAGTACTTACCCTTTATGGATATGCATAATATAAAATATGAAAATAAAACATGTTTAAACTATTTATAAAATGCATCGCAATTTCAAAACAAAATTTAAACGTATATTTAAGTATTTTTAATGCATAGTAATACTCTATTAATGAATTGCTGATGAACCAATTACAATGAATTACATAAAACGTTAAACAACTCAAATAGTACCAAATTGCGTAAAAAAAATCCCTATAACTCCAAAAATAATAATCATTTTTTAACAATTGACTGCATCGGATTAAGCGTCTCATATCCAATTAAAATATATCTTTGAATTGAAATTTGAATGAAATACGGAGTCATGAAAAACGAATATTTCAATAGTCCAAAAAAATAGTTCCTTTATTCGAGGTTACTGATATTCAGTAGGCTTTTTCCTATTATTGCATACTAAATACACACTAAATTTCAAGTCTCTGTCTCAATTTTTTCGGGAGATAGAGCGTTTACAGACGCCCAGACAGACGGACGGCCTTTCTTTCCTAAAAATATGATTTTCGGATATTCCAGTGTCTTAAAAGTGTAAATCCGTCAAAAAAAAAATTTCGATTTTCAAAACGATTGCAAGATTTACCCTATACTACCTATAATGGGTAAGTAATAAATAAAATTTCATTAAAATGTGCATTTCATAAATTTTGGAAACGTATTCAGTTGAAAATAACGAACTTTTTCGTACAATTAATTACTTTCAAGAATCTTTAAGCACAAGATATCTAGTCGACACTTTTTTTTTTTTTTTTTTTTTTTTTTGCTTAATAAAACTTCTGTAGCAAAACGGAAATATGGAAACTTATAAACATCGAATTATTTTAAGTATGTAAAAAATGTATCCGATCTTGTGAATTTGTGTAACAGAAGAAAAAATCCCCGGTGACTGTTCTTACAGGTGAGGGTACACTTCCAAATTAAGTACTAATTCCATCTGCATAAATTAAATATAAATAAAAAGAAACCCAGTGTAACAGTTTTAGATGCCGGTTATTGACGAGTTTTTAATTTTATTTTCTTGTAAGAGCTGGTTTTATAAGAATCATATTAATACGATAATTTTTTCTCGAACTCCTTTTTTTTCCTTTTTTGTACACGTTGGTCTTATCAAAAACGTGTCAGTATAAAAGTTGTAAATAATATTAAGTATATTTAAAAGGGTTTGATATTTTGTGAATTGACGAAGATGTGTTTTTTCTTTTTCATCCCACCACTCACTTTTTTTTCAGTTTTTAATTTTCTTTTGTGGCAATCGTTGTCCTATCAAAAATTTGTAGATAATACAAAAAAAATATTTAATTTTAAGTGGATTTGATATCTTGATAATTGATGAAGTTTCGAATTTTCTTGTTTCTGAAACACTTTTTTTCCGCACCTTGGACCCATTTGTATCAACAAATTGTCGTACATATATTTCTGGCCATTTTTCTAGCAATAATAATAACTTTAAACTCATTTTATATATATTATCAATAAAAAGTTATGGTTTTTTTCAATTTTTACAAAGTCTCTCTTTTATTTCCACCCTCTTGGTCTACTACTGCCCATAAATGAACTTGTCCCAGAATGAACTTGCCCCTTGATTTTATATATTTGTTGAGAAGATGTTTATGCAGAATTATGGAAGCTATCGTGACCATAAAGAAGTTATGGTGGTTTTGGACTCTAGTGTATCATGATCGGCGTAGATCTGCAAAAAAAATTTCAGAAATTTCCTACATAGGGGAGAATATAATAGATAGTATTTATTAGGAAATCTACCTAAAATGGTATTTTTGCCTTTTTTGTTGCAAAACAAATGTTTTGTTCTAAAACATGATCGCAATGCTAAAATTTGCTCTTATTATAAAAAAAATGGGGAAAATGCTTTTTTTTACTATCAACATTTAAATAAAATAAGTTTAACTATGGAGCTGTAAAATGGATTTAAAAACATTGATCTAGACAATCACAGCTCCTTTTTGGTGTCAGGTAGCCCTATATTTAATTGACAACATTTTAATTTTACTCAAAATAGTTACTACTATATTTACACAGATTTATTTTATATTACACATATTTTATGGAATTTTTTATTTATTGTTATGTTAATATATTTATATAACACGTAGCATTATTAAATATCTCTTCTGTCTTATGCAAAAAGTAAATTATTTCTTTTAAATATTAAAATCACAAATTGTTCTCTTTTATTAAATTTAAAAAAAATAACCTGACTTATTTTGCGAAGTTTAAATAAAAATGGTATGAAGTATTTTGCATTTTGCAAACAATTTTTCTCATACAAAAATTCTTACTGAATATTCATCTAGCAACAAATAAATTTTATTTGAGAAAGAAATAAGAAAGTAATTTTGAAAACTTAACGAAATTTAAGCTATTTTAAAATTAGATATTTTTTATGCATGGATTTATATAAGAATTTTTTTCCCTTTTAATCTTTTTATATTTTATGATTATGGAGATGCTTTTTTCAATGTTGTTTACAAAGTATGAAAATAAATTATTTTTTTGCCCCATTACGTACAAATCAAGATTAATTTATTTTCAGACAAGCAATTTAATTACTAAACAATCCTCTGAAAAAAGATTACATATTTTTCTTTAAAAAGGGTATTTTGAGATTATCTTTTAATACTAAGACGTAATTTTAATCTTTTAATCAAGGAAAAGACTTTTGTTGGGGTATCAAAAACTAATATTTTAAAATGGCTCACATTATTTTTTTTAAATGACTATTTTAATTAAAAGTTATAAACAAAGTTTCCTTTTCATATAAAGTTTGTAGAAATCAATTTTCTACAAAGTTTTTGTGAGAGTTTATTTAAGATGACATTAAAAAATGTTATTTAATAGGAAAATATATTTGAAGTATAATAAATAAAACTGTATTATTAACTAATTTAGAAAAAACAAGAATGAAAAAAATCTTGCGTCAAACATAGATTGTGAAACATTTACCAACACATTCAGAATAATGTAACAAAAATGTACCGTTTAAAAATTAAAATATTGTGTTTCATTGCACCATGTGGAAGTGTATAGCGCTTTCTAAAAACGAATTTTTTGCAGCCCTATATATGATATAATGACTTATATCTATTAATACCATGCTTCTAAAATTTAGTTCATTTAAGATATATATATATTTCAGATGAAAATTCCCCTTCATCAATTTCCTCTAGTAAGGAGAATCGTATGCAAATACTTTTGTGCAGCCCTGTATGTATAAAGAGTAATAGGCAAAAAACTGGTTAAATTTAAAAGCGAAAACCGAATTTTAAAACGTACTCTTCAGCAATTATTACGTAAAGACAGTATTGTAACCAATATTTTTTGTGTGTCCCCGTAAATTAATAAAAAATGCTATGAATGCTCTGTTTTAACATGATCGTAATGAAAGTCAGTGATTTATGTCAGTTTCAATGCATTTAAAATAGCGTAATTTCATTAAAATACTCTCTAAACGATTTTTCCCCATATACCATAATCTAATCTAATTCTTTTGAGTGTCCCTGTAAATGAATCATGAATCGTTCATACGTCATATGCAATGTTAAATATGCTTTGGTAACTCTAAATGGCACTTATCAATTGCATGAAAATTTGACTTTTTTTTACGGGAGTTAGAGCGTATATAGACGGACAGACGAATAGACAAACCGAATGCATATGCACTTTTTGACTTTGTTGGAAAGTGCTAAAAAGAGGCGTTTGCAAATGTTATTAAAAATACCTTAAAAGTTGCATAAAATATCTTTGAAGTAATAGGTTGACATAAGTCTTTATTCATCCAAAAGATTAAACTACAATGGTTTTTATAACAAAAGTGTTCAACCTTTAATTGAACAGGCTAGATAGAATTTATCTAAGAATTTTTCTAATGTTCCGTGATCCCTTTAATTTAAAAAAATACATATTGCATACCTTCCGTTTGGTAAGATATAAAGGAGTCTTGACTCATCTTTCAGTTTTCACATTTAAAAGAATTTCAGAGTTTTTCCATTAAGCATCAACCAAAGCTACTAGAATGCTCAAACAATTATCTGTATTTCATACAATTAATTGAAAAAGATGTAGAAAAATCAACTGTGAAGAATTTTTAATTTAGAAAGTGTATTTTTAGGAAAGTTCATTAGATTTTTAATGAATTGCATTCATCTATTCAGAATCGTATATTTTAATTACCATAGTCCGCGATTTTTTCACATATGTGAGAGAAAGAGAGAGCTATTGTATTTTTTAATACAATCATCTACTACTTAATATTTTATGTCTTAATAAATGCGATCATATTTGTTTGACAATTCTGAAAAAAAGTCAATATACGCTCAAAAGATGTTGCCATTTTTATATTAAATTCTTACAGTAACAAAATAGCAGTTATACAATAATTAGTAGAATTACTATTCATTATGAAAGAACGTTACTTATTATCATAACATATGTATGTCCAGGAATTAAGTGTTGGTACCAATATTAATATCTTATTTCACAGATTAAAATATTATAAAAAGGATTCGATTATATATATACCTATAATATTATATTTTAGACCATAAATTTCGTTTAACTTATATTTTTATTTCTATATTTTTTAAATACAATAGTTCTGCAATGTGCGTAATCAATTAAAAGCTTTTGTTAATTCAAAGAATTTTTCGCACACCATTTCACTTATAAAATTAGATATAAATTATTAAAACGATATAGAGTACATAGAATTAAATTATTTCACATCAACCTACAATCAATTCTAATATTACGCTACAATACAACAGTGCAAACAATAGAACTGTGCATTACATTTCATTATACTAGCACTTGGATATAAATATATAAATAATAAAGCACATCTTCATGCTATAACTTTTATGTATTAATGAATAAAGGTAGCAAGGCTAAAGATTGCATCTGACCAAACAAGCCAAAACAACAGAGATAAGAAGAATGGTTTCATAATACATGAAAAGCTAATCACAACAACGATTGCTGCTAAATTAATTGTACGCTCATCGAAATGCAGTTTCATTTGTATTGTTGTCAACATAAATCTTTTTCATCTCTGTTCTTTTTTTATCTCAGTCCGTTTTCATGAAACATACATAGTTATTATTTTCTAGAGATGAAAGCATAGTTTGTTTCTAATGTAAAAATTTATATGATCATTTGTAGAGAATTTTTAAAAAGAGCTTACAAAAATATATATATATATATATTAATATATTGTCTTTTAGTTTCTATGTATTATCTGTTTCTCAAATCGTCATTTTTAGGGTTTCGTTCATCTGACGAAATTTATTCGTCTTTATTCTCTTTTTGTCCGTCTGTCACAGAGTCCATACTGGGAAACGGAAAAAGTCAGAGACTACAAATTTTATGTACTTACAGATGAATACCCCGTGTCATACTACAAATCATAAAATTATGAAAAAGTCTATTATTTTAGTTAAATCAATTTTTTTCATTTTCATCCGTTCATTTTGCGATTTAAATTTTAACAGAACCTTAATTTCAACGTTTTGCTTGTAGACATCGTAGCTTGAAGATAAAGCGTCTTGCATTTAAACAGAAGATTGTTATTTCAATCCCGGTGCTAGAACTTGAAATTTTCACAATAAGATATTTTTAATTTAAAAAGATTTCATACTTTTTGCCAATTTAAAGGTCTATGGTATTTTTTAAGACTGACTTTCATAATATATTCTGGAATTCAATTTTCTTTCTATTTTAAAACTAATGTGATTTATTAATGATTCAGCATTTTAAATTTCGTTTAAACATTTTTTTCGCTTCTACAAATTTTAAATGTTATTTAAATATCCGCTAATTTTTTTAATTTAAGATTTTCAAAAAATTTAAAATGTTGGATTTTATTTAAGTAATATTATTTGAACATTTTTAATTTGATTAAAATAAATAACTTCATTTTATAATTATTTTAAAATTATTTTAATATGCTTCCCAAATAGCTCTAATAATTAAGTGGAAAATTCAAAATATTTTTTATTATTAACAAAAAATAATTGTAAAATCAAATATTTAAAATGTAATGTGAGTATATTTAAGTATTATTTCAAAATAAAATATTTTTGACATTTTTTGTTCTGCCATCTATTGGGAAACGTATAGAAACGCTATAAAGAAATCTTGTTTAATTAAATACGAGTATAATGGTGCTGTCATTTATGTAATATTTTAATTATTATAAATTAGCAATTTTGATTTATTAATTTAAAGATAAAATGTTTTAAAAGATATATTAAACGAAATGATTAGAAACAGTGCGATCTTCGATCACACTTACCAAATTTTAAAATTAAATAACAATTCCAGCTGCCAGTTAAATTCTTTCTTAATGGTTAAACGTTATATTCTTATTAAAATATAAACAGGATGTTCTCTCGTACCACTGACTTCCTAGTTGTAAACCTACCTACTTAACTTACCCACAGTAAACTTCGGACTGTCTATTACTCCCGGACTGACGATGTGGATGAAATGGGCAGACCGAAATAGCCCTATAACCAAAAGACACAACAAAACTGCTATTTAAATTACACTTATTTTTGCTAGTTTATAAATAAAAATATGCGAGAACTTTCTTTATCTGTTGTGTACATTTGTTAATAAAAACATAATTCATAATAAAAAATCAATTTATGAGACAAATTGGAAAAAAAATTACAGAATAAATATGTAGTATCTCTTTTCATCCAAAGTAATCCATTATACATTTTACATTTATTTTTGCTAGTTTATAAATAAAAAAATGTAAACGCTTTCTTTATCTGTTGTGTACATTTGTTAATAACACTCATAATTCATAATAAGAAATGAATTTGTGAGATAAATTTAGAAAATTACAGAATAAATATGCAGTATCTGTTTTCATTCAAAGTAATCCATTATACATTTTTGTTTTACATATTGTTTACAATTTTACTGCAGCAAGATTGCGGATTCTTCGTAATAAAAAGAAAATACTTGGGTCGCTTCCATTTCCTCTTGTATCACAAATCAATTAATGCACTTAGAGTGCACATCTCCACTTCTTCACGACTGACTCCTAATTCATAATTACTTTATTCATCACATTTATCCGCTTCAGGTTTCGTTGGACTCAAATTACTTTGAATGTTTCTGACATCTGTAAATTCTTCATAATCAAGTATTTTTCTCATAACAGAGCCGATTGATTGGTATTTACTATGCAGTATTCATTGGCGTTTTTCGTTGAATTTTTCGTATTTAAATTATCGGTTTCTGATTAAAATTTAAAAAAAAATACATAGTTAGGGGAGGGCATGGTAGTTCACAAAGTAACAAATATTCAGTAGTCTACTCTAACAGCCAATTTCTAAACAATTAGTTTTAGAGATCTTGTACAGTTGTGAAAACGCTTCAAACGTAATTCTCTATAATATTACAATGCATATGCTTCAAAATAATATTTTTTTTAGTAATAAGATTTCAGTTTTCATACGGTCGTATGTCCTATGAATTATAATTAAAAGGTGCTATACTCTGAAACGTAAAACAAAAATAAAATCGTTTTGAGTTGCCAAAACTTACCGAATTACGGCATTTCATATTTTATAAAGGTTCGGCATTTATAAAAAAAAATGCATAAAATTTAAAGTATTAAAGCTTGCCAAATATTGATGTATTACATTAATTTATAACACGATTGTTCAATTGGTAAATAAATTCTAACAGACTTCACTGGGAAATTTACTTCTGTTACAATTCATTAACCAATTGAATAATCATGTTATAAATTAATCTAATATAATTTCGCATGCAGCGTTTTCTGCAGTTCCATACATCAACCTTCGATTTATTCTATTGAGCTGGGACCATGGAGCGCGAGCTCATCCAATAATCTGATAGTTGCGCCTACACAATTTACTTTGATTCATTTCGTTATTTGTTTTCATTTAGTTGCAAAAATAAAATTTGATTTTTTGGCATTATCAAAAAATAATTATGTTTAGGAAATAGTAAGGGTATCAATTAGACTTACAGAAAAACTGAAAACTCCTTTAACGGATGTATAATTAAACTTCTCTCAAATTCAG
This sequence comes from Maratus speculifer, assembly GCA_964019185.1. NCBI lineage: Eukaryota > Metazoa > Arthropoda > Arachnida > Araneae > Salticidae > Maratus > Maratus speculifer. The sequence continues at coordinate 212,079,828 of OZ025291.1, read as the reverse complement.
ATTTCCTGCATATTTTGCGCCAAATCTGCATTGTATTTTAATTTCACTTTACATAATATTTAATAGCTTGCAATTTAATATTTTTTATTTAAAAGTTAACAATTTTTATGCCGTTTATAATAAATATTAATGTATTTGCAAGGAAGAACTTACGTTAATATAATTTAATTAAATTATAATAATTTTATATTTTACTTTGAAATCCATAATTTGACTTCGAATTATCCTTTTTGTTCATTTGCTCTTCCGCACCTTTCTATACACACATACATGCAGTAAGATAGAAAACTTGTTTGTTATTTTACCGAAAAAAAAATTTAAGCCCACCCAGCATTTTCCAAAGTTGGCGCTACTTATAATATATATGCAGAGTGTTTCAAAATAGATGGACAAAACTTTAAGAGGTATCCAAACAAACAATTTTCCTCAAAAATATGTATGGTTGTAAATAAAAAGCAAAGCTTCTAGTGCATTTGGAAACTTGATCCATCTAAACTCTAAGGTTCCATTTCTGTTACGAATTACCAGCAGAAAAACGAACTAATAGCATGCGAAATGTGATATAGATAAGAAGAAGAACGTGAATACAAAATTTCGCTTCGGTTAATACGTAAAAGCTGCTATCCGAGTGTGCAACTGTCTTTGTTTTTTTCATCTTTGTTAACTAAATGTACATTGAGCAGCATCTCGTCTTTATAACATTAAGGGCATTCATTTCAGTAACGCAACAATATGAAATTGCAGAGAGTTTTATCATTTCTGTATATCCATACTAAAATGTAAAGGGTTTATGAATGAAAATATATGTTTCTGTTTAAATATGCCATTTTTTTTCTACTAGAGATAAGGACTCAATAGTTTTAAAGAAGCGAAAATGAAAGATTAAAAACCCTTGATTTTAATTGAAATACGAAAAAAATCATTAGAAATTATGCCGTTTTATTGCAAAAGTACAAGAATATATGATTAAATCTGTATATGAATGTTTTGATTCTTATACATGATTATGGTAATAAATTTAAATTTTTCTATTTAAATATCATGGATAAATAAAGGTTGTTTTAACTAAATTAATTTAAATTGCTGTTTAGGAGAAATATAAGCCAACTTCTGATGAATTTTTGGAAATGAAATTTGTTATTTGAACCGGTTTTGTTTTTGTAGATTCATGATACTCTCAAAGTTTAATTTGTATTTGTACTGTTTTCAGTAGAAAATAATTATAACTTTGTATTTTATCTCAAACAAGTCTTCTTTCCCGCATGCATTTTATTTTTATTTCTTGAAAATTATAAAAACTTTGCTGCTTATATATAAAATAACTTTTTTTAACCCACGTGAGAATGATGGATGAGATTTTTTTAAGAAGATTGTTTTATAAAATCCATGTATTTTCTCGTAGTTTATACATACTATTACGAAAAAAAATTAACACTTAATCGAATTTTTTATCCTTTATTTAAAAAAAATTAATATTCAGGATACTCTGTTTTAAAGCTATTATTATCGATGAAAAGTACTAGGATAAGTTGAATAAGGTACATAAATTTGAAAAAAATTACGCATGAACCTTTAAAATATGATGTTGTACTTTTCTGTTATAACAATTCAAAAATACGCCTGCAAATACCCTTTTACTTCTAACTGAATAAATATTTAAAAAGGCATAAAAATACAGTAGCTATTATTAATATTCACATTTAAAAAAATTTATATATGTACATTAATGATTCGTATTGAATTAGCTTGAAATTATAATTTTATAGGGAACATACTAATATTTTTTGCGCATTTGAAGAATTAAGGATTTATATTAAACATATTTATTTATTTATTTATTTATTTAACTAAAGGAAAATTGTAACTAATACAAACAATATTCGTATTTTAATCCCTAGTTATGTATTCGTACATCCTCTACCTATTCCATTCGCAGAGTTGCCAAGTCTCATGGCCCCTTATATCATAATCCCTTATAATGCCTCATAATGCCTTATAGCGCCCCCAGATGCCGTTTGCAACTGAATGTTCTTTTTTTTTCTTTTATATGTCTGCTTTGCTCTTTCATTTTGGCTACGTTGTTTTGAATCACTATATATTGGATTTACATTTGCGTCATCACTTCCATGACACCAGAAAGATTTATTTCATCAGCACTCTATGTGTCCATACGTTTAATCAAGATGAGGCTGGATAGTACGTATATAACATGGACTATATACAAAAATAATTAATGTATAGTCGAAACTACTACAACAAAAAAAGGAAATATCTTTCTCATCTTTTTAATGAATGATTTGCCTATAGAGAATTGAAAAAAATGAGCATTTTACCATTTTTTTTCCTTGAATTGGAATGAAAATTTTAGTTCCATGTTTTCTGTTTGCCGTTTATTATTATTTGACGAACATTTAAAACCATTTTTGTAAAAAATGTGTAATGTGGCTCGAATTGTGTGGGGGGATGCCTTAGGGTGCATTTCCTAATGGGTGGTATTCGATAGATTGCGAGAGTCGTTTGTAATCAATTTTCGTTAAGCGTTATGAAAGTAGATAATATTGTGTGGAGCTTCAAGCACTTTAAGGTCAAAAGCGGAAAATGAAAAAAAAGTGGCGGCCATTTTAATAAAAGAACGATTTCTGATGCCTTTCCCGCACTTAGACTTGTTTCTGAACATGGTTATTTTTTTTTTTTTAAATATGACTAGAAGTGATCCAAGCTCCAATAAGTTATATTACCTTTAATGAAAAAAAATAGAAAATTCGCTTTCTTAGTCGTTACTTTCTGATCCTGCACAGTTTGTAAAAAAAGTCATTTGATGTAAAATGCGTTTAAAAGTTATTCAAAACAGGTTAAGTCTAGAGACACTTTGCACTAAAGCACTAAATAACTACGAAAGTGCTTCTAATTTCACCAAATCGTTTTACAATGATAATATTCGGACTATTGAGAATATAAAAAACGAAAAAAAATCGATTTTTTCAAGAAAAAAAAAAAACAAGAAAATACCCCTTTAAAGAAGCATGTGCTTTAGTCTGAAGAAAGAAATGCCTGAAGCAACAAGCTTCTCCAAAGCATGAATTTTCCTCGTATTTCCCGTTATTATTGAGAAGTTTTATTATATTTATGTCAATATTTATGTTTTCTACGAATATTTAAAATTTTGTTTCAAAATAAAATTAGTGTCAGAATTTATTTTTATAATTTAAATTATTTTTTTATTTTTATTGAAGCAGATTAACAAAATATATTTGAAAAGAAAATAATAATAAAAAATAACTTTAAAAATGCATCGCGCAAACTAAAAATCTCATTAGCTGGTTAAATATTTTTTTAAAAAATCATTCGTTTTAATGAATACAACCATGTACGTTTACTAAAAATGTTAGCCTCTTTTTTTCATGAATGAGCAGCGAGGATAAACGAGATAAAATATTTTAAGATAGCTTATAAAATGTTCTGCATAGAAGAAAAATTAAACTACAAAATAGTTCATCCATAAAATTCCAGTTAAATGCATTTTTCATCTTTTTAAAGAATAAAAATATTAATAAAAAATCCCAAATAAAAGAGCTTGAAATATGTCTTTCAATCTCATTACAGTATCTTGTATTAATATTTCTCTTATGTTGCGGTGGTCTTTTTTTTTTTCATAAAGCAATTTATATATAATTTCTGACGGATTAAAAGATAAAAGAAAACTTGTTTTTGTTTCAATAATTTTATTTTTCTTTTTAACTAGCTTATGTTACATTTTAACATCTGGCAACAGATAATTTTATAAAACTTTTGCGTAATTTTTTTTTAATTTTTATTTGCAGAATTGTATAATAATCATAACTAATTCTATGAAATCTTACATATACTTACATGTATATATATGAAAATTACAATTACTTGTGACGTCTTATGTTAAATCAAAAAAATACTGTACGTTATAAAGAAAGGAACTTTTTTATTTTTAGATTATTTTCTTGTTTTTGATTTTTTGTATTTATAGATGTATATGTAAATGCTGAAGAAAAAATACTTTTACTCATCAAACATGAAATAAAATCTTAATGTTGTGCATATGTGCATTTAATGGCATTATGACTTTACATTACAGTCTTTTTATTAATGTTTTTCAAACTCAATCATGATTCAATTAATTATGGTTTACAAAAATCTTTTTATAAATGATAATATAGTGAAAACTTTTCTTTTACAAAGACACTTTAAACTTTCCAGAATCATAGATTTTGTATGCATTTTATTTATTTTCCATATTCTTTTATTCGTTTACTAGTGATCAGTTCATAAGACAATATATAATTTTTATACAATAGAAATTCTATTTGTAAAGTAAATCTAACGGGTTTCATGGATTCAAAATTTTATACAGATAGTAATATAAATAATCCTTGCTGAAATAAACGTATGCTAATGTTTGAATTTTTTCATCTTACTATATTTACTCGTGTAAATAATGCGAACTTTTTTTTAAAGTTAAGACATAAAAAATACAGTGAACATTGTACATGGACTAGTTCCGACATATATTCATCTGTATGTATACTACCTGTATACTGCACACTTACACAAGTCCGTATTCATTATGGGCTCTTATTGTCTTGCATTAATTGTTTCAGTTCCATTCTATATTTTTCTAGTTATCCGAATTCACTCTTTTAATACATAATTCACAGAATGAAAAAAAAAACTTAAAGGCAAAACAAGATAAAAAAAATAAAAGATTTGGTAAATTTGTTTTATTTTTCGTTTTTAAATTTTAACTTATTGGCATTCATATTTGCATTCATTTTTTTCTTAATTTAGAAACTCCAAATTTAATATAAAAATTCTGAACAATAACTTTTGCTGCATTTAATCAGAGAAATTCCGCGATTGTATGTGTTAAAAATTCTTGTTTTGGAATTTCTGTTTAAAAAAGAAATTCTTCAAATAAACGCATGTATATGCTTTGGATTCATACAAGTTAATAAAAAAAGGAAAAATCTTGACATAGTAGTAAGTCTTATACGTAACTAAAATCCAGCAAGAAAAATCTATTTTTTCAATATTTTTGCACAAATTACAAGTGTTTTATTTATTTTCTTTCCATTTCAGATTTTATTGTCGCTACTTCTATTAAATCAAATTTGGGCAAATAAAGACGAAGCCGAAGCATTAGAAGAGGAAGAATACGAAGACGAAATCGATGAACCAGAAGTGAAAGAAGCTCTTCAAGCTGATGCCTCAGTATATGGGCCTTATGGTGTCGGAGTTGGTGAAGGATACGGTAGCGTCGGTGGTTATTCTGGACACGGTGTAAGAGGGATAGGAGAAGGATACGGAAAGCACAGTGGTAAAGAGATCCATCTTGATCATCATCACGATGGCAGTTACAAGGGATATTCTGGTTACGAGGGTCATGGAGCTGAAAAGGGTGAAAAGAAATCTGGAGTACTTGGAGAACATGTAGACATACACGATCAAGGAGGGCACAAGAAGTTTGTCGAGGATCATGCGGTGCATGGTGAAGGAGTTAAAAAGGGAGGGGAATCTTTCGCCGAAGAACATAAACATGGTGGTCATAAGGAGCATGCAGTCGGCGGAGAATATTTCGATAAATATGGAAAGGAGCATAAAGACGTAGTGAATGGAGAGTCATATCAAGATGGAGTAATTGGCTCTGAAAAGCATGGAGGTAATTCTTAAAATTTCCTAATTAATGTAAGCTGTTTAAAATTACCTGCAATGGAAAAAAATAGAGTTCAGAAAAGAATAACCTAAATTCTAACTAAAAACTAAAAAAATGATAGAATGTAGGCTTAATCTAAAGTAAATAATTATGAAGAAATTTCTAAATTTATAATGAAGTATTTAACAGTAGTAAAACATAATAATAATTTTAAATATGATATTAATTATATATTTAAAGGAAGAATGTGCTCAAAGCTGTCATTAATAATTTATTTTCAAATTGTTATTAATTTTGTAGTTCAGCACTTCTTTTAACTAATTTTAATTTTAAAATTTCTTAGTTTAACATCTCCTTTATAAGAGGCGAATTCTAGATTTCCTCTTAATAACGTCCTCTTATATTCTTTAATGTATGGAAATTTTATGTTTTGTTCTAAATAGTGACGCTAACGGCTAATCTGAGAAAAACATTAAAATATGAAATATATAGCAATTTACTTTAAGAATATTAAAATGGTTGATTATATCACCAAGTATCTGTAAAATTAATAAATACTTCACTAAAATGGGTGTATGTGTGCCTTAATATTAAATATGATTTAATATTTCACACAAATTATACTTTAGTTATTTAATTTTTAAATTAAAGTGCCATTAAAAAAAAACTGAATTTTCTCCCTTTTACAAAATGAATTTCAGCACATGGACAGAAAGGAGGAAAAGTAGGAGGCGAAATTTTCAAGGACAAGGGGCACAAAAGCCGAGGTTTTAAGAATGTCTACCACAAAGAAGAAAGTGGAGAACATAAGACATTCCATGATGATTTCCATGATACTGATTACAAAAAGAAATATCAAGACCATCACGACTTCTATGATCAGCATGGAGCCAAATTTAAGAAAGGATTTGGAGGAAAGACCTATCAAGATGAAAAGAAACATGCAGATGATTATCATAAATACGGAAAATCAGGCCATGAACACCATGACGAAGGAGGACACAAGAAAGGTAACTGTAATTTTTTAAATGTTTTGAATTTTTGAAAGTGTCATTTACATTTATAAAAGAAACAAATAATCTCATTAGAAGTTTAAAATACATATCAAATGTCTTTAAATTCATATTATTAGTCATTTAAGAATGATTAAAGTATCTGCTCTTACTTTTCACTCACAAATAAATAAGCTACAATGTTATCCTATTTACGAAGTAGTTGGGAACAGATAAACCAATCAAAAATCGGAAATTTCGTAAACCGAAAATAACGAATACAATAAGAAATATTCTCTCTAATGTCAGAATTTAGATGTATAAACATTTTAGAATATGTTACACTGCTAATATTTCCAAAAAATATATAAATAAATAAAATAAAGGACAGTTAGAAGCAGTGGCGCAGCCAGAGGGGGGGTTTTGGGGTTAAAACCCCTCCCAGAGCTAATAAAGAACGCTATAATTGCCGCTTATATGAATCAAAACCAAACTTAATATTTAAACATTTTGGCGTATTTCGGAATCCACCGCTTCATTAAATCAGATTTTATTAAATAATGGTGAAAATTCTACTTAAAACTCTGAAAGTGCATATTACATGGATTAGTTAAATAAAAATTGGTTATTTGAACTAAATCACTTTTCTAAGACGTATTATGCTAAAAGAATGATGATTTCCTGCCACACAGATGCTCTTCGAGTTTATGTATTATACAGTGAATATCCTAATTAGTACTGATTCTATTAACCATCGATTCAAATAACCGGCAAAAACCTTTATCAGAAACTCAAAACCCCCCCTAAAACCAAATTCTGGCTGCGCCACTGGTTAGAAGTAGATTTCTGTGTATAACTTAGTGATCTTTCTTTTGGCTGCTCAAGGAAGTAAATTGACCGAAAATATTAAAATCGTCATTTTCTTCTTCTGCGTTACCCTAATTATGGAGTAGTTAGGAACTGATAAACGTATCGAATCTCATAAATATCGTAAACCGAAAATAACAGATGCAATGAAAAACGTTCTCTGTAAAGTCACAATTTAGATAAATAAAAATTTTAGATTATGCTACACTGTTCATATTAAAAACAGAAGTGGAATTCTGTGTACAAATTAGTGATATTTAGACCAAAAATATTACAGTTCATCAATTTCCTCTTCTGCTTTATCATGAAGATTGTATTTATATTTTAAATAAAATACCTACTGATTGATTGTTTCTTATTATTAGCATAAATTTGTTTAATTTTCAACTGTATCTGATGTTTCCTAATTAAGACTTGGGAAGTATTTATAATTTTAATTTACGTGTATTTCTCCTATCATTTGAATGTCCACCTTATTTTGTAAAAAATGTTTCTTTTTTTTTTTTCGACTTTTATTCTTTAGGTTTATGTCTTTTCCAAGCCAAATTTCCTTTTTTCTTCTTCCAACTTAATTCATAAAATATTTCAATTCAAACTGTCTTTCTTCTTACCTTCTTCTATCTTAACAAGAAGGAAGTATTGGATTCGTGGAAATTTTCGAATTCCGGTTTTCGACGTATTTACACGTTTTAAAGATCAGAGATACCAAAAAACATGTTTTTTGTAAAATGTCTATCTGTGAGTCTGTCTGTATATGACATAGATTTTATGGGCGCTTTATCTCAAGAGCGCACCATAAGGATTATCGAAAAATAATTTTTTATTAATGCACGGAAATTTATAAAAATTTACATTTAGATAGTTCCTGTTATAAATTTATACTGATTAGTTTTTGATGCAAATAGCTCAACAAGTGGCGCTGTTATACTACATTTTTTATGATTTCCGAAACAGCTCTATCTCAAGAACTAATGCACGGATTTTCACCGAACTTCAGATTTGATCAGTCCTTGAAATGAATTAATACTATTTACATTTTGGTGTAAATCGCTCAGCAGGTGGAGCTGCTATGCTGCTTTTTTAAAAGATTTCTGCAATAGCTCTGTTTCAAGAATTAATGCACGATTTATCATCAAACTTCAGATTCAGTTAGAAGTTTACTTAAGTACTTGTTTATTCGATTTTTATGTAAACAACCTAAGTGGTAGCACTGTGATTTTGTATTTTTTTAAGATTATCACAATAGCTATATCTCAAAAACTAATACACAAATTTTCATCAAACTTTAAATTCAGGTATACCGTGATAAATATTATTGTTGATTATGTTTTTATTTAAATCGCACAAGAGATGCGCATTTATGCTGAATTTTTCCCGATATCAGCTATAGTCCTGCTTCAAGAACTAATGCATGGAATTTCATTCTTTTAGAATATTCGCGATGTGCTTAGATTGTCATTTAATTTAGCACTGTGATGGAAACATATGAAATATTAAGAAGTATGAAAAGAAAGTTTCGGTATTGCTAATCCGGGTATTTTTTTAATTGTGTCTATAGAAAAAAAGTCCTAGTCCTGGTCCGTAATCAAAGCGTTTAGAATCGTCAAATGTGAATAAAAAGTCTCTTACTATAAATCCATTGCGATTAATTTTAATAAAGGTATTGGAACGTCCTTACACGTTTATTTTCTAAATTTCTGTCTTTGTTCATTTTATAAGAATGACTGACATTTCTTAATATAACACTGACACACCTTATCATTTTAATATCAATATATTATACACATACTGTTATAACGTAATTTTCTATTTGCCTACTTTATGCATAATCTATGATTTTGATATTCCTGATTCAGTGTTTGCACAAAATAATTAAATATACTGGATTTTCACGGTTATTATTAGTGGTTTGAAATTCATTTTAAAGAATTCCAAGCCGCTAATAAATTCAAATTGGAATCGAAAACTCCTTTTGCTAGCAGCAAGCAAGCTGGTCAATTGTTAACGGAGAAAAGATTTGAAATGTTTGAACTATGGCCTTCAGTTATCGAAAGAACGTTAAATAGATTATTAATCCTTTTTCATCTCACTTATTTTACATGTTTTACTTATATTTTACAATATGATAGCCTATGAAAAGATTATTTAAAAAAATTGAAAAGGATAACTACATTTAAATATTAATTTGAAATAGGTTATTAAGTTTTAACCACTTGATAGTGGCAATAAATTACGGTTTAAAAATTCAAATTCATTATTGCCCCCACTTTTTCGAAAAAAAAAAATATTCATCTTATCTAATGACAAGTAACATGAAACCAGAATAAAATCAATTATACTATTTTATAAATCTGGGGGGAATCAAACAATTCTGAATAAAAGCCGTGAAGCTTGCACCCCGTGAATGTCTCGGGCGCAACGATTAATTGGTTAACGAATAAGTAAATTTAAAATTATTTTTCATGTATAGTTTATTAACACCCATACAAAAAAAAAAAATAACAGTAATTCACCTTTACTAACTTCATTTTTCATTTTTGTAGGAGCAGCTCAACACCATGTTGTTGATGCTAAAAAACAACACGGAGGCGCTCATCAAGTATCTCACCATGAACTTGGACATCATAACAAAGGTGTGGTCACGAAACACGCAGATGAATATGGTGGAAAACAAGCAGAAGAAGGATATCAGAAGAAAGTTTATGGACACGACGCCAAATATCACAAAGATCACGATGTTGGACAAGGTGCTGCTTATGGTGGACATTACGGAGGTGGACATCAAGGAGGTTACGGGGGAATCAGGAGTGGTGGTGGACACCATGGGTACTATGTGCAACATCCCCCACCTTATTATGGATACTATTCTAAATAAGACCTGGACTGTTTATTTCGTCAAGAATCAAATACTTTTGTATATTAGTTTTCTTACAGGGATCGTATATGTGAAAAATCTATTTTCAAGATCGGGAATGGACTGTTTCCAAAGTTATATTTAACGGCAATATGAACTGTTTCAATGTTAAACATACCACATATTCCGTTAATTTGCACACATTTATATAGATTTATTTCGATTCTCTTTTTACAGGTGTCCATAATTATGAGATGTAATATACTGTATTTTTGTTAAAACTGCTGTGTGATAAGTACATTATCACTCTTTGAATTTACGTAAACTAATTCAATTAACAATACAATTTATAATATATTTTCTAACTATATATATTTCATTTAAATTAACTTTTCAAAGCAATTGTTCCATTTAATTTATTATTATTATTATTATTATTATTATTATTATTATTTACGTTTGTAGTACAATTTGTTTTCGCTTAACAAAGTAGATAAATTTATAATCAGATATCATTAAGTAATCTTGTTAGCAAACTAACGATAAACTATTTTTGTATAGAAGTTTTCAACGTAATTTAAAAACGGAATTTATGAAAGATATATATCAAGAATTATACTTTTATATCTGTAGCTGTTTTTAGGGCATTCAATTGTTTTTTTCTTCTCAGTTACAAATATATAAATTCTTACTGTACAAATATCATCGTATCTTTATTTGTTCATTTCAGAGAGAGATTTAATCAACTAGAAAAGTTTATTAAATATCTCGTTCTTTGTATTTATACTTTTTGTGATTTCTACGTCTTCGTTTTCTGTGATTTTTACCTGTTATTGTACGTAGTTGTATTAAACAAATAAAATTTATTGTTGAATTCAAGTATTGCTTGTTTGAAACTTCCATTAAGCTTTATCTACAGTCTGGACGAAAAATAATAAATTTTCACGGAAATTTCACTTTGCAGAATTTATTCCATTTTATAGAGATTTGTACGTTTAATATTGAAAATGACAGAAAAATAACTTTTTATGCATTTCTATAAATGACAAATATTTATCAATGCAAAATGCTTTATCATACGATGAAATCTTTTTAAAAAGGCACCTTCGAATACAACGACTATTTAACCCCTTAAGGGGTCAGGTACCTTTCAAATGGTCAAAATTTCGATTTTTTTTTTATTGCTTTATATGAAAGTATAATCTTTTAGATTCATATTAAAACAAACCCCATAAAAAAATTCTCATTAGAAACGAAGTTATGGGCAAAATAGTAAGGCCTCTTTTCATGAAACAGCGATATTTAAAGGGCTAGACTGTTTGTTTACATTTTTCACACAGTAGGCGCCGGCCGTAGCTGATAAGATTCAAGGATTTCTACTCTTATTTTTCTTTACTCTGTGGTTATTTATTTTCCCTTTCCTTTCAGGAAATCAAGCAGAAATTAGCAACTGCTACTTCAACTTTAGATTCAAGCTATTTAGCTTGATTTAGAAATAAATCTATGCACGTTGTGTTGTTTACTCTTTCGATGCTGAATTTCTGATTTTTTTATAGTGATTTGTTTGCAAATAAGTTTTATTTTAGCTTTAAATTAATTTTATTTATTTCGTTAATAATCTTCTGCTACAATGAGTGAAGTTCTTAGCGAAAACACACCTAAAAGAGCTTCTGGGATACGACCGAAAAAAAGGAAATTTACTGGTAATATATATACCAGAAAGTTGACGAAAAGTGAAAATGATTCACTGAATAACAGTGCTTCACAGAGAAAACTTTCTGTAAACAAGGAGTTTGAATATAATTCTAGCTTTGATGGATATCGTATTATGGATGTCAGTCACATGTTTTCCATTCTGGAAAAATTTTTATGCTGTAAAGCTTGTGGTGGTGAAGTAAGTATAACAGAAGAAATTGAATGTGGCTTATCATCTAAAATTTCGATTTTATGTGAAAATTGTGCTGAAGTTATTAAATTTAAGAATTCTAAGAAGATCGGCGAAAATAACAAAATTTCAGAAATTAACAACAGATATATTTATGCCATTAGATCAATTGGACTGGGGTATGCAGCAATGAAACTGTTTTGTGGAATCATGGATCTGCCTCAACCGGTTTCCAAAAAATCTTACAATGCTGCGATAAAGGTGCTACAGAAATGCTCTGCATCTGTCGCAGAAAGATCTATGATATCTGCAGCTTCAGAAGAAGTAACTCTGACTGATTCTTCATGCTTAAACATCAGTGGTGACGGTACATGGAAAACTCGGGGTCATACTTCACGAATAGGTGTGTGCACTGTCATTGGTGACAAAAGCGGCAAAGTTATTGATACTGAAGTCCTTTCCTCATTTTGCAAGTCATGTGATGCATGGAAACTAAAAAAAGGGACGCATGAATATAATTCATGGAAAAAAACCCATGAAAATGATTGCCTCAATAACCACGATGGATCTGCTGGAAAAATGGAACTAAGTGGTATGGTTCGAATATTTCAACGTTCAGAAGCCACAAGAAATGTAAAGTACATTGGATATATAGGTGATGGTGATGCCAAAACTTTTCAAGCCATATCAGAGGCCAGCCCATATGGTTCTGATACAAAAGTTGAAAAAATTGAATGCGTGGGTCACATTCAAAAGAGAATGGGCACACGCTTACGAAAACTTAAACAAAACAAAGTAAAATGTAGTGAAGGTAAAGCACTTGGAGGAAAAGGTAGACTTACGGACAACATCATTGCTAAGCTAACAGATTATTATGGAAATGCAATTCGACAGAATAAAAACAATTTACATGAAATGCGTAAAGCTATCTGGGCTGCATATTTTCATACTCGTTCAACGGATGCTGAGCCTCTACATTCATTTTGCCCTACTGGAAGTGAATCTTGGTGCAAATATAATAAAGCAGTTGCTTGTGGTACCATTAAAACATTTAAACACAAGAACACAGTCCCGACTAGTGTAATGGATACTATAAAACCAATTTTTAAAGACTTATCGCAGCCAAAACTTCTGTCTAGGTGCTTAGGAGGTAAGACCCAGAACAACAATGAATCGATAAATTCTTTAATATGGAAATTATGCCCAAAAACACAAGGAGTAGGTAAAAGGATTGTGGAAATTGCTACAAATGAAGCAGTTATTTTGTTTAATGATGGCAATCAAGGAAAAATGAATGTAATGCAAGAATTTGGCTTGACAGTTGGTGCACATGCTCGAGGATGTTTGAAACAGTTAGACGACCAAAGGATTGCAACTTCTAATTTACGCTTTCTTCAAAACACAAAAGAAGCAAGAAAAAGTAAGCGAATGAAAGAAATTGCCCAGAAAGATAAATTTCTCTTGCAGGAAGGTGAAATTTACAGTGCCGGTGCTTTTTAAATGTGTTAAGTTTTGTGAAAATCTTTGAGCAAAGTTTTTTTCCATCTGTTATCCCATGCGATGATAGTTATCAAAGTATATGTATGTAAATTAGTGTTCAAATTTCTAAAAGGTTTATTTATGTCATGCAATAGAAAACATCAGAATGAATTTATAGATTTTTGTTTCACAAGTCTTCTAAAAAGTTTATCAACCTAATAATCTAAGTAAACAGATGATGTAGTATTGTTCTTGTAAAGGTAAATTTATTTTTATTTCTACTTTTATTTTTCTTGATTTAGTACACAATATTTATTTTTTAATATTTATTAAATTCATGTGTATAAATAAGATAAGTAAATAATTATATAAATTACTGCAATACTTAAAAATAATGTTTCATAATAAGTTTCTAAGTCAATCTTTTCTTTCAATTGAATTTTCACAAAAATAATTTTCGTTTTTACGCTTAGGATTCAATAGCGCACATGATTTCTCCGAAACTGTTGGCTAAAATTTTATAAAAAATTAACAGCTCATACAAAACATTCAAATGTTGAAAATGACGAATTGTTATCAGTGTCATGTAAGAATTTATTAAATAATGAATGGTTATTTAGAAAAATGATATAAGGAAAAAATTGTTTCGTTTTTTCGTTTACGATTCAATAGCACGCATGATTTCTCCGAAATGGTTGTCTAAAATTTTATAAAAAATTAACAGCTCTTACAAAACATTCAAATGTTGAAAATGACGAAGTATTATCAGTGTCATGTAAGGATTTATTAAATAATGAATGGTTATTCAGAAGAATGATATGAGGAAAATTTTTTTTCGTTTTTCCGTTTACGATTCAATAGCGTGCATGATTTCTTTGAAATTGTTGGCTAAAATTTTATAAAAAATTAACAGCTCTTACAAAACATTCAAATGTTGAAAATGACGAAGTATTATCAGTGTCATGTAAGGATTTATTAAATAATGAATGGTTATTTAGAAGAATGATATGAGGAAAAAAATTTTCGTTTTTATGTTTACGATTCAATAGCGCGCATGATTTCTTTGAAATTGTTGGCTAAAATTTTATAAAAAATTAACAGCTCATACAAAACATTCAAATGTTGAAAATGACGAATTGTTATCAGTGTCATGTAAGGATTTATTAAATAATGAATGGTTATTTAGAAGAATGATATGAGGAAAAATTATTTTCGTTTTTACGTTTACGATTCAATAGCGCGCATGATTTCTCCGAAATGGTTGTCTAAAATTTTATAAAAAATTAACAGCTCTTACAAAACATTCAAATGTTGAAAATGACGAAGTATTATCAGTGTCATGTAAGGATTTATTAAATAATGAATGGTTATTCAGAAGAATGATATGAGGAAAATTTTTTTTCGTTTACGATTCAATAGCGCGCATGATTTCTTTGAAATTGTTGGCTAAAGTTTTATAAAAAATTAACAGCTCATACAAAACATTCAAATGTTGAAAATGACGAATTGTTATCAGTGTCATGTAAGGATTTATTAGATAATGAATGGTTACTTAGAAGAACGATATGATGAAAAATTATTTTCGTTTTTACGTTTACGATTCAACTGCGCGCATGATTTCTCTGAAATGGTTGTCTAAAATGTCATAAAAAATTAACATCTCTTACATAGCATATAAATGTTGAAAATGATGAAGTATTACCAGTTTCATGTAAAAATTTTGTAAATAATGAATAAATATATAGAAAAATGTTGTATCAGTATATGTTATTTGTGTATTTATATTCATTTTGCATGTTTTATAGCACACTATTTACTATTTTTTTATAATGAAACTTATTGAATTTATGTTTTTATATAAATAGGTAAGTAAATAAATATATGTATACTTAAATATCTAAAGATATTTTGCATAATATGTTTTAAAAAGAAATTTTATCTTTAAATTGGATTTTCTCAAAATGCTATTTTTTCAACTTGCGCGCATGATTGCTCGAAAATGGTTGGGTAGAATTTGATGAAATTTTTACAGAAGTTACATAACATATAAATGCTTAAAATGACGAACTACTATCACTTTTGTGTATGAATTTTTTAAGTTATGAATTATTATTTACAAAAAAAAGTGCTAAATTTTGTTATTTTTCATATTTTTATGTATTTTTTATACAAAGACAGAATTTAAAGTAACTAGGGTTCGTCATTTTGATTATTGACTATTTTTCTTTATATATAAAGTGATTTTAGGTCTTTATGATATTTTTTATGCATGTCAAGCTGCGCGCAAGACTATGTATGATTTTTCTTCGAGAAAAAAAGACCTTTTGTAATTTTTTAATTTAATTTTATGGTGAAGGTATAAAAATATTCCATGACCTGTAACAGTTACAGGAAGATTATTTAAATATGTGTTAAAAATTTGAAGTTCTTAAAAGCGATAGATTTAAAGATATTGAGATCAATACTGTATGCAAATTTTGCTTCTATTTTAATCGATCAAAGGTACCTGACCCCTTAACTCTGTTGCCCGAATCCAGTTCGAGCAAGAACACTTTGCTTGCTTTATAACTAAAAGCTTTTTGATACCACTAATTTGTAACTGTAAATTTTTCTTTATTGATTGTCAGAAAATTTTCGATTAAGTAAGGCAACTATTTTAGTGTAAAAAAGTGATATTTAGCCCAATTTTTAATTTAATTTGTAAAAAAAAAAAAAAAAAAAAAAAAAATTAAATGGTTAAAAGACAATTCCCAAAGCCTAGTCCCTTCAAAAAAATCCTATTGCGCAATAAATCTCCAAATAAAGGTCAACCATTTAAGGAATCTTATTAATTATTACAAAAATTCTTGCTGTAATAATAAGAAAAAAATAACAAGTTAAGTTTTCTCTACTTTTTTCGGGAAAATTTTTATTTGAATGTCCTTTATTCCAAAACAATAAAATCGTTCATAATTTTTTTTTAATAAAATTATAATCAGTCATTGCAAAGATAAGGGAATCAGCTTTAAAAAGATTCAAAATTCATTTTTCAGTCTATGTTTCAAATGTATAGTATATGATATCGAAGGCTTAAATTTAGATAATAAATGAAACAATAAAATCGTTCATAAACTTTTTTTAAAAATAAAATTATAATCAGTCATTGCAAAGATAACAGAACCAGTTTTAAAAAGATTCAAAATCCATTTTTCAGTCTATGTTTCAAAAGTATAATATATGATATCGAAGGCTTAAATTTAGATAATAAATGAAGCAATAAAATCGTTCATAAACTTTTTTTTTAAATAAAATTATAATCAGTCATTGCAAAGATAACCGAACCAGTTTTAAAAAGATTCAAAATCCGTTTTTCAGTCTATGTTTCAAAAGTATATATGATATCGAAGGCTTAAATTTAGATAATAAATGAAGCAATAAAATCGTTCATAAACTTTTTTTTAAATAAAATTATAATCAGTCATTGCAAAGATAACCGAACCAGTTTTAAAAAGATTCAAAATTCGTTTTTCAGTCTATGTTTCAAAAGTATAATATATGATATCGAAGGCTTAAATTTAGATAATAAATGAAGCAATAAAATCGTTCATTAACTTTTTTAAAAAATAAAATTATAATCAGTCACTGCAAAGATAACCGAACCAGTTTTAAAAAGATTCAAAATCCATTTTTCAGTCTATGTTTCAAAAGTATAGTATATGATATCGAAGGCTTAAATTTAGGTAATAAATGAAACAATAAAATCGTTCATAAACTTTTTTTAAAAATAAAATTATAATCAGTCATTGCAAAGATAACAGAACCAGTTTTAAAAAGATTCAAAATCCATTTTTCAGTCTATGTTTCAAAAGTATAATATATGATATCGAAGGCTTAAATTTAGATAATAAATGAAGCAATAAAATCGTTCATAAACTTTTTTTTAAAATAAAATTATAATCAGTCATTGCAAAGATAACCGAACCAGTTTTAAAAAGATTCAAAATCCGTTTTTCAGTCTATGTTTCAAAAGTATATATGATATCGAAGGCTTAAATTTAGATAATAAATGAAGCAATAAAATCGTTCATAAACTTTTTTTTAAATAAAATTATAATCAGTCATTGCAAAGATAACCGAACCAGTTTTAAAAAGATTCAAAATCCGTTTTTCAGTCTATGTTTCAAAAGTATAATATATGATATCGAAGGCTTAAATTTAGATAATAAATGAAGCAATAAAATCGTTCATAAACTTTTTAAAAAAAATAAAATTATAATCAGTCATTGCAAAGGTAACAGAACCAGTTTTAAAAAGATTCAAAATTCATTTTTCAGTCTATGTTTCAAAAGTATAGTATATGATATCGAAGGCTTAAATTTAGGTAATAAATGAAACAATAAAATCGTTCATAAACTTTTTTAAAAATAAAATTATAATCAGTCATTGCAAAGATAAGAGAACCAGTTTTAAAAAGATTCAAAATCCATTTTTCAGTCTATGTTTCAAAAGTATAATATATGATATCGAAGGCTTAAATTTAGATAATAAATGAAGCAATAAAATCGTTCATAAACTTTTTTTAAAAATAAAATTATAATCAGTCATTGCAAAGATAACCGAACCAGTTTTAAAAAGATTCAAAATCCATTTTTCAGTCTATGTTTCAAAAGTATATATGATATCGAAGGCTTAAAATTAGATAATAAATGATATTCAATAAATAAATGATGATTCTACGATGTGCAGATAAGCAAAATTTGAAAAAAAGAATTTCATTCGTGTTGTTGAAATATTTGGACTGGCAATAGTCGAAAGAATAGATCTAAATCAAAAATTATTATTTCTTTTTAAATACAAACAAGCATTATGTCTTTTCGATTATTTTACATTATGTTTCGCCAAACCGGAAAAAAATATTTTTTTTAATATATTTTTTTAAAAAATAAGTTACAGTATTCTTTAAATTTATATTTTTAATATTTTTAAAATTAATATTCTAAAACAAATCCTGAACGAAATTAAAATTGTTTTCCTTTTTATTAATTAAGTGAAAAAATGTTGAAATTCAACAAATAGTTTTTCGACTTATAGGGATTTTAAATTACCACACTTTAAAAAATAATAATTCTATTTTTTTTTAACCTTACTAGAAATTTTACAATGCAAATTGTATGATTATTCATGACAAAAGTAAATAAATAAACAAAAATAAAAATAAAAGTTATAACTCAATTTTTTAGATGTTTCCTGGAACTCTTAAAGTAATTCTTTAATTACACACGTTTCAGTTTGTCTAATACGTTAAAAACTAATGAACTATTTAAATTAAAATATCTATTTGATTCAGGAATGGATAAAGGAAATTTTCATAATTGGAAATTTTACACCATACGAGGGTCGTACAAAAAATTTAGTTTTCCATATTTTTACAAATAGACCCCTCCCCCAATGGAGTTGAAACTTATCTCATCAAATTTTGCTCTTTTTTATGAAACTTTGTAACTGGAAATATGTGTTTAGAAGCAATATTTAAGGAAATAGCCTATTGTTTCGATTTTTATGAATCGCTCTGTTTAACAAAAATAATATATTCTATCATCCTAAGCATGCATTACTGTGAACTTAAGAAAAAAAAAAGAAAAGAAAAGAAAAAAAGAAAAAAAAGAAAAGGAAACTTTAACCCACTAATTGTGTTTTGATAAAAATTCGAACGCTACATTTTTCCGCCATGCTAAAATTATGGCACACTTACTCTGTATGTTATTTTTTCTTTATTTCTTTCTTTCTTTTAATAAACTAAAACTATGTCAGCTTTATGTAATTTCAGTTATGAAATATGATAGTTTAATACAAATTTTGGATAATTTTTACAAGTTACATTTTTTCGCCAGATACTTGTGTTATCTTAAGTATAAAGAAATGTGTCATTTTAGATATGTAATTTTTTTTTTAAATCGGCACTTCGGATGATTTATGAGAGTTTATCATCGCTGTTTTAAGAGGCATTTTTATCAGATAAAAGTTTCGACATCATTTTGAAAAAAATAAAGATTAAGTGGGTTTTATTTATTTATTTATGTTTTGTGCGTTAGTTTTAGAACAGTTTCAACATAACTTTACGAAACATTAAAAAGAAAACATATGCAGAACCCAATGTGTATGAGTTTTTAAATAATATGCATCCCGATTTGCTTGAATTAATTTAATTAATATTTATTACAGCTCATTAAAAACTAATTACGGAAGTAAATTATAAAAAAATATATTAGTTACTTTTCTGCATCGTATTCCTTAAAATAAAGTTCTCTATGTGCTATTTCTGAATCAAAATGTAAATTATGTTTTCCTTTTTAATTAAATGAAAGAATTTTGAAATTCGACAAATAATTTTTCGAGTTATAATGATTTTAAATTACTCAACGTTAAAAAAATGATAATTCTAAATTATTTTAAAATCTTATTAGAAATTTTAGAACGTGATTTTGTTTGCAAATTGTATAGTTAACCATCACAAAAATAAATAAAAAAAAATAAAAATATTAACTCAATAAATATATTTTTTACATGTTTCCTGCAACTCTTAAAATAACATTGTTTCTTTAATTACACCCATTTCAGTTTGTCTACCTTAGAAACTCAACAAATTATTTAAACTGGAATATCTATTTAATTTAGGAATGGATAAGGGAAATTTTCATAATTGAAAATTTTACCCTAAGAGGACCGTATAAAAATTTAGTTTTCGTATTTACTCAAATAGACTTCTCCCCCAATATAGAGTTCAAACTTATCTCATCAATTTTTTTTTTCTTTTAATGAAACTTTGAAATCGGAAATATGTGTCTAGAGGGAATACTTAAGGAAACAGCTTATTGTTTGCATCTTTGTGAATCACCTGTATAACTAAAATAGTATATTCTGTCATTCAGCAAAATACGTATGTGAGTTTTCAGTTAAAATGCATCGCAATTTACTTGAATTAATTTAATTAATATTTATTACAGTTCATTAAAAACTAATTACGTAAGTAAATTACAAATATTTTATTAATTACTTTTCTTCATCACATTCATTTAAAAAAAGCTCTCTATATGCTACTGCCTGAAACAAAATTTAAATCATGTTTTCATTTTTAATTAAATGAAAAATTTTTGAAATTCGATAGATAGTTTTTCGAGTTATGACGATTTTAAATTACTCCACGTTAAAAAATAGTAATAATTCAAAAAAAAATTTAAACATTAGAAATTTTCGAAAGTGAAATTCTTTACAAATTGTATAGTTATCCATCATAAAAATAAATAAATAAAAATAAAAATTCTAACTCAATAAATATATTTTTTACATATTTTCAGGAATTCTTAAAGTAACGTTGTTTCTTTAATTACCCAAGTTTCAATTTGTCTGATACTTTAAAACCTAAAGAACTATTTAAACGGGAATATCTATTTAATTCAAGATTGGATAAAGAAAATTTTCATAAATGGAATTTTTACCGTACAGAGGCCGTATAAAATTTTGTTTTCGTACTGGAATTGCAAGTCATCTCATCAAATTTTGTAATTTTATTTATTTATTTATTTTTTTATGAAATTGGAAGTATGTGTCTTGAGCCAATATCTAAAGAGGTAGCCTATTGTTTCAATTTTTATGAACCACCCTGTGTAACAAAAATATTATATTCGATGATCCTAAATCATTCATTATAATGAATTTGGAAAAAAAAAGAAACCTTTACTCATTAATAATGTTTCGATAAAAATCTAAACACCACATTTTCCCGCCTTGCTAAAATTACATCACTTTTACTCTGTATGTTTTTTTTTCTTTTTTTTATATAAACTATGTTAGCTTTATGTGATTTCAGCTATGAAATGCGATAGTTTAACGCAATTTTTGGATAATTTTTACAAGTTACATTTTTATGCCAAAATACAATTTTTATGTTAAGTACGAAAAAAATGTGTCATTTTAGTTATGCAATTTTTTTTATCGACACTTCTGTTGATTTATTGGAGTTTATGATCGCTCTTTTAAGAGGCATTTTTATCAGATAAAAGTTTCGACATCATTAAAAAAAATAAAGATTAAGTGGGTTTTATTTTTTCTTTTTGCGTTATTTTTAAAACAATTTCAAAAATTTGCGAAAACATTTTTAATGTTTGCGAAAACATTTTTAATGTTTGCGAAACATTAAAAATAAAATATATGCAGAACCCAACGTAAATGAGCTTTTAAATAAAATGCATCGGATATAGCTTGAATTAATTTAATTAACATTTATTACAGTTCATTAAAAACTAATTACAAAAGTGAATTATAAAGAATTTATTAATTACTTTTATGGATCACATTCCTTTAAAAAATGCTCTCTGATAAGGTTTATTCCTTTTTTAATGGGATTTCTGTGTATATTTGTCAATTAATTATTTACATGTTACACAAAAAAAGTTACTTAGCTTGTAATGCAGAAAAGGGAAGGGTACATAAATCCATATTACGAGAGAAATTTTAAAATACAAGTCATTTTTTATTTCTATTCTCTCACTTGATTTTGAAATTGGAAAATGTTTTTTATACTTTTATATATAAATAATTTCGAAGAGCCGACAGAACAAAAACCTAAAGTATCGAGACCAAGAACAAAAACTTTTATTTTATGAATAAGTAGTTATAGGGGAATCTAATAATCCATGTCTGCCGGAAGTGAATGCATAACTCAAAAATTGATACTATCGTTGGTTTACTTGTAATTCTATAATTGTTTGCCGTAGAATTAAAGGTATGAAATGACTGCATGGCAAGTACAATGATAAGCCTACGCGTTCCCTAGTGGTTTTAATTTTTTGCTAATGCACCACTTCACTTTAGGTAGACATAGATCATTAGATTCCCCTATTACTACTTTTCCGTAAAATAAAAGGTTTTTTTCTTGTTCTTGATACATTAGGTTTTTGGGCTGTCGGCTCTTGGACTATAGGTTTTATCGAGGTACTGGCAAAATACTTCCGTATATAGCAAAATTTGACTTATTTAATATCCAACATAATGTTGTTCATATTTTCTAGAAAATAATATTGGTATTTTCTCTGAAAAAATCATTGACTGCCGAGCAGTCTGTTTTTAACCAAAGCTCATTAAAACTAACAAGGAACTTTAAAAAAATAATAATAAGTAAGACTTTTCTCAAGGGATTCTTTCTTTCATTTTTATTTACTTTTCTTTACCAGATAGAGCGTTTTAGTGGAAGTGTTTTGGATGAACAATGTTTTCAAGAATACTTTTTTTTAATACCTCATTCATGTTTAATTGAGTTATATCGTTGCCAATATTACTCATTTTGACGTGCAGTAGGCAATGATGTTTTAATAATTTGTTAACGACGATAGAAAAAAAAAAAAAAAAAAAAAAAAAAAAAAAAAAACAAGTTGAATGTAAATTCTCCCATTGCAGAATTCAGTTTCGCCTCCGATTAGGAAAAAAAATCGATAGAGGTTTTTTTAGAAGGGCGACCCCGTTTAGATTGCAATGAACTTCATTTTTCTTGTGTTTATCAATATAATAGCAAACAGAACGGCTTGAAATACCCAATTGAATAGCAATTTCTCTCTGAGACATTGGAATTGCGGAATAATAAAGAGATACAATTTGACGTGCTACTTCTTCATTGACTAGATTCATCAAAAACGGATTTTTTCTTTAGTTTAAACGCTTTTTTATAGACTCTGAGAAAAAGGAAATGCAATCATATATATTATAAAGCAGAAGTTCTGAAACTTCCAAACGAGTGTTTTCAAAAACTACGCGATGGATCTTTTTGCAGATTATATCATTCGATTGGAAATATTTTTGCGGAGGTTTATGATACAAATATACAGGGATAACTCTGATTTTTCGTACTAAATTTCGTATTTTTCGGTTATTTTTGACGGAAGGGTTGCAACAACTAATTTTTGGCGATAATTATATTTCAAAAAAGAAAGGAAATGCTTTCTCTAATGGAAAATAATATAAACATTTCGAAAAAAACCCTGTTAATTCATTGATTTAAAATAAATAATGATAAAAAGAAAAAAATCCGTTTAATGCAAAATAATATTATGAAAGGAAATTATTTATCTTTAAGGAAAAAAAAAAAGAATATTTATAATATTTAAAAAATAACTCAATGTGAAAGAAAGTTTTGAAGTGACACAATATTTGGCTATTTATTTCTTTCGAGCCAGATTAAAAGAAAACAACATCTCAAAAATTTCATTAGGTAAAACATAAATATTTTTTTCTTTCTTTTTAAAAAAAAAAAATATATTTTTAAATCTAATTTTCCTGTTATGTGTTTTACAGAAGAAACTCGCAGAATTAATTTTTTTTTAAAAAGGCTCTAATTGTTAGTTGTATGTTGTTTGTTCAATTGGGTGTTTCAATCTACTTTTGTCGCCAATCAATGCGATTCTAAACCAAAAAAAAAAAAAAAAAAAAAAAGACGGAGCGAGCGATGTTCGCAAGAACTATGTTCTCTCTCTCTCTCTCTTTTAATGAGTGAGCGCATTTTTAGGAAAAAATTTTACATTTAACTTAAATACATATATAGCAGTTAATACCACAAAAATGAATAATATTTAAATTTTAGGGTAAATGTCTCTCCACATACATAGATATTGTAAAATAATTTAACTGCAACTTTTAAAAAAAATTTTGGCACAGATATCTCATACGGGCTACATTGGTGCGATTTGTCTCTTACGCCAATAAAATATATACATGGGGGTAATTAACTGACGTCAAAGTGTCATTATTTCGCTTGATATGGCAATCCGGATGTTATTGTCTATTTATTAATAAATTGTCTATTTATAATTTTTTTCTTTTTTTTTTCCAATTATATAAACTATTTTAATCTAGGCACATTTTTCATACATGCGCCACATTTGAGCGACTGCAATAAAATGGCGATTTTATGCCTCACTTGGTAACCTGGCTGTTGTTTATTTATTAATGAATTTTTCTTTTCTTTTCTTTTCTTTTATAAAGAATATAAATAGTTTTGTTTTATAATTATTAACTAAACCTTTTAAAATTTATTGTTATTTTCTATTTAAAATAACAGAAAATAATTGTAAACTATATATGTAACTGGTATTTGAAAACAAAATTTTCTCCGAATCGGCATCAGAAGAAAAAAAACGCGCCAATATGGTGCGCATATGTCATGTATACATTTTTTTCACTATACAACAGTATTTAAAAATGCTGTATAAATAACAATTATTGTTTTTTCGAAACATGTTTGGCACAGATATCATATACACACTGAGATAGCTGACTATTGCCAAAACGGTGTTATTTTGCCTGATATGGTAACCCAGCAATAGTTGTTTCTGTATTAATAAATTGTTTATTTACTTTCAATTTCTTTTTAGAAATTCTATAAATTGTTTTGTGCTATAGTAACTTTTTTATTTATTAATATTTTCGTTTTAAAATAACGAAAATAATTTTTTAAAATGCGTATTTCTTCGCTATTCTAAAACGAAGATTTTGCCGCATTGGTATTGGAAGGAAATCTTGCAAATCCGGGTTTGTGATGGAGTTTTTTGTGAAATATGGTATTTTCAAATGTAAATTGAGTGCTACTTGATTAACACGTCGGCCAGTTCCGCCAAACTATTCAAATTTACATAAATTCATTTTAAATAACGAAAGAACAATAAACATAAATAAAAATTACAAATTAAAAGTCGAATTAAAAAGCACTTATGACGTAAAAAAATACGTGTATCACGTGTAATATCAATTGCTATCATACTTACGATCATCGATTATTGACATTTATTCCTATAATCTGCTATTAATTTTTTTCTCGACAGAATAATCAAGTAGTACCGTACATTGTACAAACTCCAGTTAATATTACAAAAATAGAGCTAAGTAACTAAATTTAGGTGCAAATGCACACACCCATGTTGTAAGAAAGAGGCACAAATGTCATATATGCACCACGTTGGGGTGATACATTTCTGGTGCCACTTTAACGGAAACTTCGTTTTCAAATGACAGATACATTTCTATTTTCTATTTTACTTTTCCATGCATAGAACATAACATTTTGTATCATTTTAAAATGCAAATGAAAGTAAATGAATAGTTCATTAATAAATTAAAAACAAAGCTGCATTATCATAAAAGGCATAAAATGTTCATTTTGTTTCAATCACGCCAACGTGATGCGTGACATCGGTATCAAAAAATGAATTTCACACATTCAAAAAACTTTCACCTTATTGTTCTAAGGAAAACTTTATTTAACTTTATTTATTCTGCTGCATTCCAAAAACGGAACACTGTAATAGATTTGTCAAGAGCAGATGTACGTTGTGAAATATAATATAATATTGATAGAGGATGTATTAAGGTTTCCACAGATACTCATATCCTCAAGTTGAGAGGTTTAGAGTTCAAAAACTATCAAATGAAAATGAATCACTTGAAAATTGCTTAAATTCAATGGTCAATCTCTGCGATCATAGTGCTCGCTATTTTATAAGTATGGTGAATAGACAATATTTTAATTGCTCTTTTCATAATTGCCTCATTTATCTATCAAACTCTACAATAAAGGGTCAACTGAAATATTTTTTCTTAAAAGCCCGAATTTTATCGAATGCATAAGCTGATACAAGAACATAATATTTTATTATTATTTTAATATATTTTGGCGTCAACGGGCCTTGATTCCATTGTTGTTGTTTTTATTTTTGGCTCAGTTTTGTTTTTTCTACCTCGCTGAGTTTTGCTCTGATAAAGAATCTCGACAGTAGATTCGAAACAGCTGTTTGCTAACTTTTAATGCATTTTTGGTGCATTTATAATCGTCGGTTTTCTATCTTTAAATACAATGGCGTTTTGTATGATTTTTAGAAATGTGAAAGAGCATTCGAGGTGAAGCTGCTTTAAAAAACACAATCATATTCAATATTTTGTTTGATTCATGTTTTGTTTTGAAAAATAAACCAGCGCGGCGGGCTTAGCCTGCTAGTTTAACAATAAAAAGAGTGGAATCCCGTCGAATTCGACGAATGAAATGTCTAAAATATCCGATCGATTTGGTTTTAAAAAAAGCAAATGTAATTACATTATTGAATCAATATATAATAAATATATTTACAAAGTAAATGTCAAGTTTGCCAGTTACAATTTTGCATGCAAATATTCGCACATCTTCATTAAAATTGTAATCTGAGTGCCGGCGAAATCCAGAAATTTTTTTTTATATGCACTAACAGAAAAATAGTTTTATTTAAAAAAAAAAAAAAAAAAAAAAAAAAAAAAAAAAAAAAAAACTAACTTTATTTTTACTGTGATATTATTTTCACTAACTGAAGTCATCTGAAAGTAAAATCTCAATCTCAGTGTCCATAATGAAAAGAAATATTGAAATGTAACATCGGGTACTACTAGGTTATCCCGTTGACCAAAAAATTATCGCCAAACTATAAGATTAAATGCCAATAATGGATGATCGTGAATGTCACGTTCAATGACATTAAATACGATTCATGTGTTTAAAATGTCATTAAGTGATTTTTATTTCGACTTTTTATTAATATTTTTATTAATATTCTACTAATTATTTGTTTTATCGTTATTTAAAATAAAAATTATGTCAATATGTATAATTTGGCTATTAGTTTGGCGATTTGTATAATTTGGCGAAATTGGTCGACGGGATAACAGAGCAGTACCTAATATCGTTATAAGTAAAAATGCGATGTTTGAAATAGTGACGTCATTTTCTCCTCAAATGTTTGTAAAAGTTTATGTTATTAGCAATATGAAAAAGGCATTCGTAATAATAGTGTAATTCCCATTTATCTGGTTGCTGAATGCCATCATTTTCCTCATTTGAAATTTCTCTTATTTTGATTTAGACATTAATTTTTATCATAAATTATTTTATGTTATTTTATTTACATTATTAATATTATTTCTCAGTAAATATATTTTTTTAACCTCAATTAGTGCATCATTATACGCAATCATTTTGGAAAATAAATTTTTATTATCGAGAGAAAAGCTAAACTGTGTTGCCACCATTTTGAAGAAATGTCACGAAAAAGCTTTTAAAATTAAAAATAAAATATAAAAATGGAAATAAGTTAAAAAATAACTAAAATGGGCACAACTACAAACAAATAGCTTTCATTTAAAAAAATAATTATCAAAATAGGTTGAGTAGAAACTTCAGGGCTGATGACACGACATTTTTAGCTTGTCTGAAAGAAATAGCATCGGATACTAAAAAGAAAGAAAAATACACAATACGACGACTATTTTGAAAACTAAAAGTATACTATCGTATACTTCAACATCATAGTCAAAATTCATGAAGAATGGGCAATTTTTACGAAAGTTGAAGTCTATAAAATTATAATTATAAATGTTTAATATTTTAGGTAATCGCGTTAAAATCTCGAAATGTGTCTAACATGGAAAATGAGATATGAACAAATAGAAAATATACTTAATAAAGTAGTAAATAATGTATTTTATTATAATGTAGTCTTCATTTAATTTCTTTTATTAATTAAAAATTATTGTTTCAATATACAGTGGCGGTCAAACGTTTTCGGCCACCAAAAATTTTTCAGTTAATTTGTAACTATATCCATATGAAGAGGAATCTCAAAGTGATACTTACACATTTTATTGACATAATAGTTAGGAACTTACTTGTGGAATAACATGTAAATATCAATAAATTTAATTTACAAAATTAAGTACAAAGAAAAACACATATTCTCAAAAGTTTCCGGCCAACTTCGCAAATATAAAAAAATGTATTGTAATAGAAAACTACAGTGATCAACAAAATTTATAATTAGTATTTTATAGTATTAGTATTATATTACTTTTAGGAATACGTTCTACGGCGCAGTAACGTGACATCCATACAATCAACGGTTAAAGATCGTCTATGGTACGTTTTTACCACATTTCTTACATTTTTTGGAATTTTCTGCTGAGTTGGAATATTTATAGCTCGGCAGACGTTTGCCAACTTCTTTCCAAAGATTTTCTATTGGATTCATGTTGGGCGTTTGGGCTGGCCATTTCAAAAACGAAATTTTTTCGTGCGATAACCATTGCTTGCCAAGGATTGCATGCATTCATTATGTCGTTATCATGTTAAAACAAATAGTTGCGACCAAATTTTTCCTCTAATAAGGCAGAAAATAATCCTGCAAGATATCCTTATACATTGCATTATTCATCTTGCCGTGGATTTTAAATAACGGACCGACAATTTTTGAAGAAAATACTCCCCACATTATAACGTGTCATCCACTATGCTTCATTGTAGGAATAACATATGTTCAATCACATTTTTTGTTGTTAGGTCATTGGACGTAGTGTCTGCCATCACTCCCAAAAAGTTTCAAATTTCATTGATGGAAAAATAGTAATTTTGTCCAGTTTTCACTATACCAGACTTTGTGTTTTTTGGAAAACGGCAGTCGGTATGTTTATATTTTTTTACCTACGAAAATTTTTGAACACCGACACTTCCATAAAGTTCTGTATCACGTCAGCATCTTGACACGGTTGACCGACTTATTTCAACAACATTTTCATTTTGTAAATAGCCGTATAATGCAACAGAATTTTTATGCGGGTCATCAATTGTTTTTATCCTGATAATTCTTTCAACAAGAATAGTAATTTTTTTAAGCCTTCCGAACCTCACAAAGTCCTGAAGGCCACGAACATCTTTATATAATTTTTAAATATCGTTTATAGTCGATTTTACCGATCGACAACTTTGCCGCAATACTTCCAGCAAATTAGACCTTTAGTGAGAAATTAATCATTCATTTACGGACAATATTTGTTGAACTTTTCAATTTTAAATTTAAACTATGCTATTCACGTTGATTCATTCACAAACACGACCAAAAAACACTTTACCGATAGAAAGAAACTAAGGAATGTTGAGTGGCCGGAAACTTTTGCACACGCGAACTTCGAATACTAGCCCTTTGCATGAAGCGTCCACAGTACCAATCAAAATAATCACGTGGTCAGAGGTCATTCACATATGCCTAACTTTTGAAACAATTGTGCTTCTCCTTTGGTGAAACCTTCTGGTAAATAAATCAAAGAAACTAAATGGCCGGAAGCGTTTGACCGCCACTGTATGTTTATCTGAGTTAAACAAATAAACACCAACACAAACCATTGGTAAACCAAAATGTCGGAATGTCAACATAAAGCCATAAATATCGGATTTCCTGTAACGCTATTCAGACGACATCGGAAGCAAATTTTTTACTTTCTTCGATCTTTACAAGGAGAAAGTATCATTGGACTCGTGAAAAATTTCGACTACAGGTTTTCGATAGGTTTACGCATTTGAGAAGGTCCAGAACATGATTTAATGGTTTTTAGAAAATGTCTATCTGGGAGTCTGTCTATCACTCTATCACTCTGTAAGTCTTTATGTGACATAACTTTTGTGGATGAGATATCTCGAGAACTAACGCACGGGATTTCACAAAACTCTATATTCAGTTAGATCTTGGTATAAACTTGAGCTGATTAATTTATGGTGCATATCGCACAACAGGTGACACTGCTATGCTGCATTATTCACGATTTCTACAATTGCTCTATCTCAAGAACTAACGCACGGATTTTCATAAAACTTCAGATTCAGATAGTTCTTGATATATTTTGGTACAGATTACTTTTTGGTGTAAATTACTCCACAGGCGGCGCTTCTGCGTTGCATTATTCATGATTGTCACAATAGTTCATTTTCAAGAACAAATGCAGAAATTTTCATCAAATTTCAGATACAGTTTGTACCAGATAAAAATTGATCCTGATTCGTTTTTTGTGTATATCGCCCAACAAGTGTCGCTTCCATGCAGAATTTTATAAGATTTTGCAATAGCTGTATAGCAGAAACCAATGTACAGATATTCATCAAACTTCAAATTCAGTTAGAAGTTGTCATAAGTTGCCTCTGACTAGATTTTGGTTTAGACTCCCTAACCGGTGGCTGTGCTGAATTTTTTAGGTAATTACTAACATGGATCAGGAATTATGAACACTTTTGTAATAGCTGTATCTCAGAAACTAATGTACAGATTTTCATCAAACTTCAGATTCGGTTAAAAGTAGACATAAGTTGTCTCTGCTAGATTTTGGTGTAAACCACCTAACAGGTGACGATGCTAAGCTACATTTTTCAGGAATTACCAACATGGATGGGATAGATGAAAGTTTTGGGGTTGCCATATCTGACTAGTTTATGGTTGGAATTACAAGGCAATCTTGATTTTTTCTTATATATCATGGATTTACTGATCCTTATGACTGTGCAGTATAATTAATGTCGTACCATTCCTTTATTTATTTTTTTGCGAATACATAAAAGAAAAAATTCTGATTTTAAAAAAATTTCTAATGTTTCAAAGTTTTTTTTTTTTTTTTTTTTTTTAATGAAGGAAATAAATGGCAACTTTCAAAATTGGGGGATTCAATTTTCGTATGTAAAACTGCATCAGGCTTCAATTTCATAGATGTCTTTTTAATTCCTTTGATTTTTAGGATGTTTCTAATTTTCGCAAATTTTACAAATCTTCAATATTTACAACCAATTTAAGTTTAAACATGGTATTACCAGATTATTATTACTTCATAAATATGAAAATAGTGTTGTTTCAGTGGTTACAGTATAATAAAAAAAATTCATTTCTGTTTGATAGTTTTCACGATACAGAACTTCAAACTTCACACTTTGGTCGATTGTACACATACACCTTTCTATATCACATGTTTTTTAAATGTCCAAAATTGCTAAAATAATTTATTTTTCGCCAAGAAATTTTGCATGGATCTATTTGAATATAAACTGAACATGCGCATCAAATGTTATAAAAATCGACTAATTATGTGGCCACGAAATATTTAAATTTTTGCTTATTTTACATGGAATGACCCATAAAGAAGAAGAAAAAAATAAAAAAAATACTCTATCAGAAGTTACGTTTTCGTTTTAATTGTGTGAAAGTACCCTTTATTTGAACCAACAGTCTCATTAATTAGATAATCGTTACTTAATATTCTTAGCAAGATCTTAAATATGATGCCACTTTTGATAAAAATGCTTTTTTAGGGTTTCGTTCATCTGACAAACCTTATTCGTTTCTGTCTGCTGTCACAGAGTCCGTACACAAAAACTGTATAAGTCAGAGCGTTCAAATTTTGTGTATTTATAGCTGAATACCTCTTGTCACACAAAAAATCATAAAATTTTGGAAAAGACTATTATTTTAATTAAGATAATTTTTTTAATATCATCAGTCCATTTTTAAGGTTTTTGTTCATCTGACGAAACCCTATTCGTCTATGTCCTCTGTCTGTCACAGAGTCCGTACACAAAAACTGTACAAGTCAGAGCGTTCAAATTTTGTGTACTTATATCTGAATACCACTTGTTGTTTTAATTTAAATATTTTTTTAATAGCATCAGTCCATTTTTTGTAAGTTTTTTTTCTTCTCATTTTGCATGCCAGTTTAAATAGATATAAAAATTATTTATTTTTTACGTTTTAAAAAGAAATCGAGTACTTCTGTTGCCACAATTACAACATTGTCATTAAAACTGCAAAAAAATTAATATCTCAAAAATAAATAGAGATACAGTTTTGAAACAAATTGCATTTAAAAGTACATTTTTCCGCTATACGATGGTGTAAAAATAGAAAATGTGCGATATTCAGAAGTTTAAAAATTTCCAATAGCGTAAATTTCAAAATTTAAATTTCATTTCTTCTAATTGTAGCACTCAAGTTTAAATAAAATTATTATGTATGTAACATAAATTAATGGATTAAATAAATCACTTTAAAAAATATTTTTATTTGTTTTTATTTCATCATATTTCATCATATTTATTCTCTATTTTGACATGCGAAGTGAAATTTTTTTTTAATTTATTAAATTCCTATTCATTTAAATTATTAGCTACCTCTGTTGACCGGTTTGGTCTCCATTAAATTTATGCTAAGCTTTGTAATATTTTACTTTTATACATAATTTTATTTACTTGCGTACTTTCACTAAATCTGTAGATACTTATGGAGAAATCAACAAATCTATGCGATCTAAGCAGCATTTAGGAGAAGAATCAGTTTTCTGTTTTGCACTATTCTTTTCGTGATTGGTGAATAAATGCGAAATGGCGCCGAAAAACCACTTTTCATTTGATAATTTAATGATAAAATGTTTTGAAGGAGATATTAAATGAAACCCTCTGTGCAATCTGCGATAACACTTACCCACTTGTTTTAAGTGCGACTTCAATTGGCTGAATATCATGAAACGATTGGATTCAGAGGAGTAGTTCCTAGTTTTTATTTATTTTGATGTCAAAATCTTTCTAGCGGCACACTTCTGACAAAATTGGAACTCTTTTTTTTTTCTTTACACTGTAATAAAAAAGAAAAAAAAATCTGTAATTTTGTAGATGTAAATTTACATAAATCTGTATGCTCCCTAAAATTATATCTGTACTGATCAGAAAAAGATGTAAGTGTACAAAATTAGGCTTTGTGAATCTACAGAGACCTGTGGCTTTACAAAATAATAATAATAAGATTAAAATTTTATCTGTAAAAATATGCTTATCACACATTCAACAGAATTCTGCTGCTGTGCTCCAAAAGCAGCCAGTGCTGGTCAACAAGAGAAGAATTCTCCTATTCCCATGATATTGCCAGCCCTCATACGGCAAATGTGACCAGGGACATAATTAAAACACTGTGCTGGGAAGTTTTGACACACACTTTACTTCCAGGACGTCAGCGCATCGAGCTATTACCAATTTTAGCCTTACTTGTTTTCAGCCAAGGAAAAACACCTGACTAAGGACCAAGGGCACTAAGGACAACAGCGATTCTGGAACCAAAAACCAAACAACCGAGACTGCTATACAATTTTCGGACTTTAAAAAGTAAGGTTTAAATATATATGTATAAGAGCATTTATGAGCCCGTGTTTCCTTGGGAACATGCAATTGAATTGCTTATCTTGAAGAATAAAATATGTGTTTAAGAGTTTTATGAGTCATTTATTATGTCTGATGAAAACCGCACGAATTTTCTTGCTTACCTTTATATTTGTGTATGAATGAATAATTTATAGTAAGCAACAAATTTTAAATTATCATAAAGTGTCCTAAATACAAGTTGAAAAAATGTAATTCTTTTTCATATGAATAAGTAAGTAAATATGCAAATAAAAATTTTAATATTTACAAATAAATTACATTTTTAATCATGGCAGAGTGATTAATATACAAAGCTAATAAAAAATTATAATTAAATATGTAATTTTTTAACGTTATTTTGTCTATAAGTTAATGAAATTATTTCATCTAGATTTAAAAATTAATTTATTAGAGGATTTTTTTTTATTTGTACCAGTTTAACACTAATGAACTTGAAACAATATGCATATATAAACAATAAACATGGTTTTATAACTTAAATTAATCATGAATATGATGCCATAGCAGTTGTATTCGAATATTAAGCATTCATATCATCATCATAGAAGCTTGCATTATACCCTAATCTTGAGAGAAATTCCTCATCTAATGATGTAGTCTCGACACATTATAGTTCATAATAATTGAAATAAATATCCTCCAATAGTTTTCATGACTTCACATCAAAATGGATGATAACTACTTATAAACTGTAACAGTGCATTAATTTGCGTTTATTCCATACGTAATTATACCAAAAAGAAATAATCATGACATCTTATATGCAACTTAAGATACAATGCGTAATATTTAGGAAACTGTAGAAGAACAGAGGAGTTAAATTCAATTTTTTAAGAAAGAAAAAATATAGAGATGAGAAACTTTTATAATAAAATGCTATTTCCATTCATATTTCGTATAATCAAGACCATATTCTGAATATGTGCAACAGGTACAAATATTCGTTAGTGTTTCAGGATAATAATTTTGGTCTTAATTAGTCATAAGGAGAAAATTACTATTCTGAAATACTGGAGAAAATTCTTCCATGCTCTACGAGTTCAAAACATGTCCCTGGGCATGATAATTTGTGAAATTAAATTATATCGACATTAGGACCGTTTTTTAAGATAAGTAAGATATCTTTTTCAAGAGATTTTTGCAGAATTATGGAAGCTATCGTGTCCATAAAAAAGTGTATAGATAGATTGGTGGTGTTTTGAGAGTTTAGGGTGTCATGATCGGTGTAGATCTGCAAAAAAATGTCCGAAATTCCAATACAGCTGTGAATGTAATAGGTAGTATTTCTTGCGAAATCTAACTATAAGATCCCGCTCTTCAGTATAAAAGATTTTGAATATTTATTGCAAAGATCTAAAATGCTGAATGAGTAGTATATAACGTAAGTTTTAGTGGCACTAAAGTTGTAGCAATGAGATGAAGAGTTTAAGGTTAAACTTTTACATTATTATTAAAAATATAGTTGCCTGTTAATTTAAGAATGAATAATATCAATAAATGGACAAAATAAAAAATATATAAAAAAAAAGATTAAATAGGGTATCATTTTAAGCGATACTGTATTGAATTAAATGTTACACTCAAAATAAATACTTGAGTGAATATTATGTTATAAGAAGTTACAAATACAGAACATGTTCTTACGAAAGTTACAAAAGTTGATAGAAAGAAGTGATGATTAGTTCGGGCGTTAAGGTTTTGGTTTGTAATCCACTATTTGCATTTATTCTCATTATATATACATATTTTTTCACTTAGAAGTCCTTCTTTTCCCTTATTCAAAATTTTTATATATGGAGAGGTAGAGACCTTATTTGGAAATACAGTCGGCTCTTGTTAATTCGAACTTGTCGGGACCACAAGAAATGTTCGAATTATAGAAAGTATGAGAGGAAAACATGTTTTAAGATATACTATTACAAAGTAATTAATGTCATAGTATTTTTAAAATTTATTTCGGCTGTTATCATTAGAATAGGACTTAATATTAAATTAAAAGATATAAATACATAAACTAATTAAGGAATTTAGGAACAAGCAGAATGGAAAGAAGGGATGGAGGTGTCATTAATGGACATACGGGGCACTAAGAAAGTGGATATCGAATAAGTGCGATTATATGTATACTATTTTCAGAACAATTTTGTCAAAAATGAAAGAAAGAAAGTTATTTCAAGGATCTGAATCCGTGAAAAAGAAAGGAAAAAAGAAAAATCGTAATTATCCTTAGTTCGAATTAAACGAAGTCAAGAGAAAATGAGTTCGAATAAAAAAAAATTAACATTATTTTGTCATTGAAAATTTCGGGATTTCATGTTCAGTTCGAATTAAGCGAAGATTCGATTTACCTGATTTCGAATTAAGAGAGTCGACTGTATGACGATCACTAAGCTTTTCGTAAAAAGAAAAAAGAAAGGAAACCGAAAATAAATTTCTAAAGTGAAATAGACAAAAATAACTGATGTCTTTCTTATTATCACATGCTCTTTTCTTACAATCTACAGCTTCTGAAATGGTGGAAATTAACTTAATTTTGTAATACCTCATGCTTATTTGGTGCCTAAAGATTAATCAAGTTGCATTTTCACTGAATTTTTTATGTCTTTAGCTTAATTCAGGATATTTAGCCTTAATTTTGACATAAATTCTAATCTTTTCTTTGAAAATGAGATGATAGCTTTCCCACACATCAAAATCGAAGAAAATATTTAAAAGAAAGTGAGAGTAAATAAATTGATAATTTTAGAGAAATTTTTACTCACACTCCCCTTCACACATTGTGGTTTCTTGAGCATTAAGGCCCCACAATTGTCACTGAAAAAGACCCGGATGATAATGTAAAGTCTATGGGAGCTTTCTTTTCAAATATCTCGCTCAAATTTTGATATTTTTACATGATTTTTTTTTTTTTTTTTTTTTTTTTTTTTTTTTTTTTTAGCATAGGATAGATGAGGACGATCCACAACCGGTCTAGTTTTTACTTTTTCAATTTTAGTTTCAGATTTAAAGAAAAAGAAAACACTTTAAACCAGTTCTGAAATTGAAACTATCATAGTATAAAAAAATATGTAAGTAAAATCAAAAAAGTAAAAGCTAGGCCGTTTATAGATCGTCCTCAGCTATCTTCTGCAAAAAAAAATCACGTAAAATATTAAAAATTGGGCGAGATATTTGAAAAGAAAACTCCCATAGACTTTACATTATCATCCGGGTCTTTTTCAATGACTATTGACTTAAGTTACTTCTTTACCGTTACTTCTTTAGTTACTGTGCCTTTTTGATTTATCCATCATACGTAATATAGGATAAGTCTTGCAATCGTTTTAAAAATCGAAATTTTTTTGACGGATTTACACGTTTCAGACACTCGAGATTTCGAAAAACATATTTTTAGAAAAAAAAAATTGCCATCCATCTGTCTGTGTGTGTGTCTGTTTGTCGGTCTGTCTGTAAACGGCTCTATACCTGAACAAATTGAGATAGAGACTTAAACTTCGGTGTGTGCTTACAAGGAAGGTCTCCATATTGGACATACTCAGATTTTTTTGAAAAAAAAAATACTAATTAAGCTACTCATGTATGTAATAAAGGATCAGTGAAAATTAGCGGCGGAATTCCAAAAGAAAACATGTAAAAAAATAAAATACTTTCGAATATTTGGCATGAAAAGACAAAAGTGTCACACGATTTGGCGAGCAGCACTTTTCCCCGCCAAAAGCAAACGATTTTAATGCAACTGAAAACTTGAAATTTTTAGAATCCGCGTAATGGTGTTTGATGAATTTAAACATAAACAAATAGAGAATTTAATATAATTTATACATATATATGTATATTAAATTGCATATGCATATATTATTTGTTACTGTAGCTATTTAATTTACCTCTGGAAAAAATATTTTTATATATAAAAAATTCTTATTCAGTAAAATTATTTTCATACATTTAAGCGTATTAAAAAATAAAAGATATATGTTTCCATAGCAACAGAAGATAGAATTGACAATGCTCAAATAGACTTGAATTTGAAACAATTTTAATTAATTTAAATTTCGTTTCAAATCTCAAATTTTGATGATTAAATTTGAATTAAATACATATAAATATCAATATAACGAAATTTTACTTAAAACAAACTAAAGCTGGCAAAAACAAAGATATTTAATTTATCTAAACACGTTGAACATGAAACTTTTTTTCCTTTAAAATGCATTTAACATTAAAAAAACATTTTTTGAAATTGCTTTTCATCGCCAATCGAAGATAAATCGCCAAATAACGAAATTTTCATTATTTTTTTACTGACAGGGAACGGGGGGTTCCGCCGAATTTTTTTTTATAAATGTATATATCCTCATGAGGAGAACATTCTGTAATTTTTTCAGATTTTTCGGGGTATGCCCGTATGGAAACCTTCCTTGTTAGTGTGTAATAATGGAAAGATGCCTATTAAATATCAGTAATCTCGATTATCCGCAATTATTTATTTTTTTTTCGGACTCCCGAAATACTCGGTCTGATGAAAGGTATACAAATATTCTCGATTGTTTTTATTTTAAGTAGTTGCTGTAAAAGACAATAAAAAAATATATAAATTTTGCATCAATCAATCAGATGATTAGTTGTCGAGATATTTATAATCCTATTTTCCACACTCTTCGATTTTTTAAGACCTAGTATTTCATTCAAATTTCATTTCAAATGTATATTTTTAATGGAAATGAGACACTTCATCCAATGCAGTAAACTGATAGTTAATTTTTTTTTTCATTTTTGGAGCTATAAGGATGTTTCTTTTAATACTTGATTTTTACGTCGACATAAAAACTATCGCCAAACTATAAGATTAAAGGCCAACAATCGCTTATCGTAGATGTCACATGGACTTGATACGTTACATGTATTTGTATATCATAATTGATTTTTAATTTGAAGTTTGTCTGCATTTTTATCGATCTTTTACTAATTCGTTTCCGTTATTTAAAATAAAAAATATGCCAATTTGTGAAATTTACGAGTATGTTGACAATTTATATTATTTGTCAAAATAGGTCGATGGGATAATCAAGTAGTACCCGTAATTCCGTAATAGAGCATTACTATGTATTAAAAATAATTTAATACACGTTTCAGTTTTTTTTTTTTTTTTTTTTTTTTTTTTGGGGGGGGGGGGGGGGGAATTGAAATGTATTTTGCAAATAGTTTACATGCGTTTTATTTTCAGGTTTTATAGTATGAATATCCACGATGGGTGAGTATTAATGTGGCCCCCAATGACTATAGTTTATGTTCGTCAAATGTTAAACATTAAATATGACAATTAAACAAAGTCGTTCTTCCTGTACTTTAAAATAAAAACTTGAAGTGATAAAAAGATTAGTCAAGGGAGAAAGTGCTACTAAATTATCACTCGAATATGGTGTCGGAAAAGCAACGATTGGTGTCTGATATATATCGCTTTAAAATTGAGCATGTTTGTTCTGTTTAAAATGAAAACCTTTCTATTTTTTCCTGTCTTTAAAGAATCGGTGCTTTTACTGAACTCTGTTCAGAAGAGTCGTAAGAGCGGAACTGTACTGTACAAATAAAAGAAATGAAAAGAATTATAGACCATTTTAAATAATTATTTTTTTAAAACCATTTAAAATATATGATTTCAAAGTACTTAAAATTTGATTTCAAAATATTTAAAAGATTTTTCGTACAATTATTTTGGGACAGATTTTATTTTCACTTTTGTCTGTCATTTTTTTTTTTTAAATAGAATTAATATTTTTTTTAGCTCAACGACTATCAAAGCCTGAGAGCTCATGTGCCCGCTCGTTCTTATGTACGTGCGTATGTATGTATATGTGTATGTACCGCGATAACTCATGATAAAAATATCCGATTTACTTCAAATTTTGGATATAGATTTATTATGATAAAGCGCTTCCCTGCTTAGTTTTAGGAGTTCATTCGATAAATATAAGGCGGAGAATGAGGAGCTAATCACCCACCTTAATTTATATAAATGGATTTTTCATGCAGAGTTATCAGAGTTCATTCAAATTTTAGACATAGGATCATTCTTATGAGGCGCCTCCAGGGTTAGTTTTATAAATTCATTGGATAAGTATAAGCGGGAACGGGGGGCGAACTCCTCCAACCCTCTAATTTAGATAAATGAGTTTTTCTTGCAGAATTATCAAATTTCGTTGAAATTTTACATGTAGGATCATTTTGATGAAGCGCCTCCATGATTAGTATTGAAAGTTCATTGGTTAAGTAAACAATCCCATGACCAGAACTCTGCAAATTTCTAAAATCCGCATAACCTCTGGTCCCAAGCTGCGTGGATTTTGGGAGTGACCTGTATTTATTTTGCCTGAAAATTTCAAAATTATCTTGCACAGTGATATTTTGAAAATGAACATAAAATAAGGGATAGTGGAGTAATCTGGGATACTTTTACAAAAGTAAGAAAATCTAT
Organism: Maratus speculifer; assembly: GCA_964019185.1. Classification (NCBI taxonomy): domain Eukaryota; kingdom Metazoa; phylum Arthropoda; class Arachnida; order Araneae; family Salticidae; genus Maratus; species Maratus speculifer. The sequence continues at coordinate 212,039,540 of OZ025291.1, read as the reverse complement.
TTGTTTGACACAAAAATATAAATTCCTAATTATAGAGTGCAAGGTGAAACACTTTTTAATCTCTCAGAACAATATAGAAACATAACATGTAAAAGTTATTTTATAATCAAAGAAATTGTAAGGGGGGGGATGAGAGGTTGCCCCCATTATTTGATGTGAATGTGTTTTTCACACAGAACTTATCGATTTGCTTCAAATGTTGAATATAGGTTCATTCTGATAAGGCGCTCGCCTGATTTGTTTTGGGGATTCATTGGATAAAAATAAAGGGGTAAAAATGAAGGGGGGTACCATATTAATTTCGGTAAATGGTTTTTCATCCAGGATTAACCGATTTGCTTCATTTTTTTGGATATAAGTTCATACCGATAAGACGCTTCCCCGATTAGTCGTAAGGTTCTTTTGTCATGTATGAAAGGAGAATCGGGCGATTATTCCCCCTTAAATTCGATAAATGGGTTTGTATGCAGAATTATCCGGTTTGTTTTAATTTTGGATATAGATTCTTTTTGATAAGGCGAATCTCTGAATAGCTTTGGAGATTTAATGGTTAAATATAAAGGAAGGTACGGGGGATAACCACTCTTGAATTACATAAATGGGTATTTATGTAGAATTATCCGATTTGCTTTAACCTTTTCCGGCACGGGCAAATCTGTCAGTAAAATGAGAAATTATCGACTGACATTAGAATTCATAAACGAATTTTTTAGATTTTTTGAAATCCGTAATTAAAGCTTTTACTGTAAAAGCAAAATTTTACTAAAATATTATTGGTGCCGTTTGCAAGTTTGGAATTAAAATTAGATATCCCAGACCGGGTACGATGTGCGGGAAAGGGTTAAAGTTCGGATTGGGTTCTTTCTGATAAGGATATCTGAATAGTTTTGGAGATTTAATGTTTAAGTACAAAAGAAGGAACGGGGATAATCCCTCTTGAATTATATTAATGGGTATTTGTGCAAAATTATCCTATTTGATTTGAATTTTGGATATGGATTCTTTCTATGACGACAAATCTCTGAATAGTTTTGGAGGTTTAATAGCTAAGTATAACGGGGGGAGAAAAGGAAATGACTTCCTTTTAAATTATATAAATGGGTTTTTATGCAGAATTATCTGACTTACTTCGAATTTTAAATATAGGTTTATTATATGATAAGGCCTATCCATGATTCGTTTTGGAGGTTCAATGATTAAGGAAAAATGTGCAAGTTAACCCTCTCCATAAAGTTGTTTTTCGAAGAGCATTATTCCTTGAAAAAATAAGGCTGTTATATACAATTAGCGTGTATAGAATCTGAGCTCAATGACATGAGTTTAACTGGGCAATATTCTTTTTATTTAATTTTGTACTTTTCATCAACTCACAGGCTATAAAAGCCTCAGAGCTTATTTGGCCACCCGTATGTATGTATGCATGTAACGGGATAACTCATAATAAAAATATTCGATTTGCTTCAAATTTTGAATATAGGTTTATCAAGATAAGGCACATCCCCAATTAGTTTTGGGAGTTCATTGGGTAAGTTTAAGAGGAGGATGGGGGCTAATTCCCCCTCCCTCTTAATTTAGATAAATGGGTTTTTCATGCTGAATTGTCAGATTTCACTCAAATTTTAGATATGGGATCATTCTGATGAGGCACCTCCATGATTAGTTTTGAGTGTTCATTGGTTAAGTATAAAGGGAGGAGGAGAATAGCGGGTAACCCCCCCCCCCCCGTTAATGTAGGTAAATGGATTTTTTACGCAGAATTTGCCGAAAAGCTTCAAATCTTGGATATAATTTCATTCTGATAAGGCTCTTCCCTGATTTGTTTTGGGGATTCATTGGTTAAGTACAAAGGGAGGATCTGGGGACTACCCCTGTTAATTTAGGTAAATGGATTTTTCATGTAGAATTAACCAATTTGCTTCAATTTTTGGATGTAAGTTCACATTGATAAGACGCTTCTCTGACTAATTTTGGATTTCTTTTGTTACGTAAAAAGGGGGAGAACCGGCAATTATCCCCCGCCCTCCTTAAATTAGATAAATGGGTTTTATGCAGAATTCTCCAATTTACTTTCTGATAAGAATATAGGCTCTTTTGGATATAGGCTCTTTCTGATAAGGCGAATCCCTTAATAGTTTTGGGGATGCAATGGTTAAGTAAAAAGAGGATAGAGGGAGGATAGCTCCTTTTAAATTAAACAAATGGAGTTTTATGCATAATTATCCTATTTTCTTCAAATTTTCGACATAGTTTCATTGTGATTAAGGAGTATCCCTAATTAGTTTAGGATTCAATCATTAAGTATAAGGAATGGAAATGGGGGAGCTAATCCCCCCTTATTTGTTTTTCGAGGGGCATTATTCCTTGAAAAAATAAGGTTGTAATGTACAATCAGTGTGAGTGGCCTGTGAGCTCAATGCCATCAGTTTAGCTGGGCAATATTCTTTTTATTTTCGATTTTCGACCACAATATTCTTTTTCCAAAATGATGCCAAAAAAATTACGGAGAATGTACTTAGTACAAATTTTTAATCGTGTCTTTAAAAAAAAATGACATTGGGATCCGCTGGTTTATATGAGTTTTAATTTTCTGCTATCTTTACAAGAAGAAAGTATTGGATTCATGAAAATTTTGTCTTCCTGTATCCGATAGATTTACACGTTTGGCTCAGAGATACCATAAAACAAGTTTTTACAATTTGTCTGTCTGTTAGTCTGTGACTGTCTGTCTGTATGTGACTCAAATTTCGTAGGTAGGGGAGAGGGGGGGCACCTTTGAACACTCTAAATATTTTCCTTCAAATAAATTGTTTTTAAAAAATGTATATGACAATGCCTTACTGCTGCTTCAAGGGAATAATTATACAAAGCTGTATCATTTTGTATGAACAGTACTGTCTAAACAAGATATGTATTTTTCTCCCTCTTGAATCTAATTTAAAAAAAAAAAAAAAACTTGTAAGATTTTTGTTTATAAACTTCTATCCCTAAAATTTGAATTTATTGTTGAATGCTTAAATAAAGATGTTAACTTTAGTTAATAAGTTTAGTTTTTTTCAAATTCTTTGGCCGAATTGAGTAAACAGTTGTAATGTTGAACTCCATGTGATGGGGCATCATTGAACATCGAAAAAACACCGAATAAACTGGCGATAAATAATAATTTAAATAATTTAAAGAGAACACTTAAAACTATGAAATAAAGTGTTGTTAATGTATCTAAATATTGTTATTTCTGATATTTTTTATGCGAAAAGAGGTTATTAAGAATGTCAAAGAACATGGACTTATACTGCAAACAATTCCCCTTTCTGCACACATAGGTTCCAAGCGCTGTATGTATCAGTGATGGGAAATTTCAAATCTAAATTCATTTATTGGATAATTGCAAATCCTGGATAATACAAAATAATGATTCATGATTTAACAGGTTTTCAAACATTATTTCTGGTTTCCGTAACGGATAAAACGGAATGTTATATCAGGTCTCTTAAAAAAAAAAATAGCGAATGAAAAATTTTAATTTCCCAGAAGCATCAGATATCACATTGGTGTATTTTAAGGATATTGTAATAAAGTTTTCACAACCAAACACAACTGGAGAGACACTTTGTGTTTTATCAACAATAAGTTTTGACATCAACTTTGTTGGATTTAAATTCGGTTAAATAACAAAAAAAAAATATTAATTTTAACAAAATGTAGTTACTTAATTTTATTCATATTACTTTATATTTCTGTACCATATGCAACTTTTTATAAAAACTCTCAATATTTTCATATTTTATTCATTTGTTCAAAGTTTCCTCTTGCTTGTTCAAAGGTACCCCTACATAGGGCATGTTTGAATAAAAATCCTTCAACTTTTTGAATCCTCACAACTTATTTAATTTCGTTGGAAATTTTTGATGTATGGTTCATATGATGAAGAAATGCGTTGTTTTTATTAAATAACATTTAAATCTCAATAAATATAATTCAAATAAGAAGTATGTTGATTTTCTGAAAAAATGTTCAAAGGTGCCCCCCTCTCTCCTACTCTATATCAAGATCTAATGCATCAATCTCAACTAGTAATGCACGGATTTTTATCAAACTTCAGATTCAGTTACCCATTGATGTGAATATGCGTTTTCTACGTTTCGGTGTAAACTGCGCTACAGATGGCGTTACTATGTTGCATTTTTTGCGATTTCCTTAATAACTCTATCTCTAGAATTAATGCAGGGGTTTTCATAAAACTTTAGATCCAGTTAATCTTTAACATGACTTGGTGTTGTTTATATTTTGGTGTAAATCCAGAGCCAAAACTAGGAGGGGGGGGGGGGGGCAAAGAGGGCATGTGCACCGGAAGCCAAAACGAAAAGAAGGTTTTGTTTGTCGATTTTTTTCACGTCTAATGTTTAGCATGCTATTGTTAAAATCTTCTTTCTGGGACATGTTAAAGCAAAAGTATCGAAGGATCTAAGTATAATATAGAAAAGAAGATAAATTACAACTCCTAGTATCCTGTATAAAGCGTATTTTCAAGTTTTCAAGAATTTAATTAATCAATATTTGACAAAGCAAATTACGTATTTCAATATTGCATATATTATGATTTCATATTTTAAATTTTAAAATAGATCGGTTATTAGAAAATTAGTAAAATTCTCTTTGTAAATATATTTTCCGGAGGAGTGGGAACGCGAAAATCCATGCTTGCTTCGGCTGCAAAGAAAGGGTTAGTTTCGGCCCTGTGTAAATCGCTTAACAGGTGGCGCTACTATGCTGCAGTTTTCAAGATTTCCGTAGTAGCTCTATCTCAAGAACTAATGTACAGATTTTCATTAAACTTTAGATTCAGTTAAATGTTGACATAAGTTGTAGCAAAATAAGTTTCGGTGAAAATTACCGAACAAGTGACGCTGCAGGGTTGCTTTGCATGATTTACGTGATTTTATCGATAGTCATATCTCAAGAAGTATTGCACGGAATTTCATAATATTAGAATTCCCGTGATGAGCATAAACTGCCATTTAATTTTGGCACTGTGGTATCGAAGTATTAATATTTTGAAGTATTAATATATAAGAGATAGAAGAAAGTTTTAGGATTTCCATATCTGACTAGTTACACATTAGCAGCACACTTTTATTCGAAAATTTTTTCATTATATTTTGAAAATTTAAGAAAAATCGTTTGCGACATAATTTAATGATGTTATATTATTTCTTAATAGATGATACACATCAATGAGGTGCATTACAAGATGCGAACTGTAGAATATGTTGGGCATAGCATTTATCGTTCATTTACAGAGACACACGAAAGAATTCTGTTGCAGTACTGTCTAAAAGCATTAATGGCTGGATTTGCGTTTGTGTTCAGTTGTGGTATGCTTTATAAATTCTACTTTTTTTTTCATATTATTTTAGACAGGGAGGGAGCAGTACAGACAGTCACCTCATTGAGTTCACGGATAATGATGTAAATCTATGATTAGTTAAATTTAGATTTGCATATTAAAATGCAATTGGTCTGCCAAGGGATATCTTGGTGGAAATCACCCAAAAACCCAATTTAAAGGTTGACTCGTAGTTTTACCATTGTGTTTTCCTGCACCGAAAAGTTAACCGCTAAAATCGGGTTTTCGGGCGTTTTCCGCCAAGCTATGACTTGGCAGACCGATTGCGTTTTAATATGCGAATTGAGATTTAACTAATCTCAGATTTTCAGTCATGAATTCAATGTGGTGATTATTTTTGTTGCCGCCTTGCGGTCTATTTAATGTGTATAAATTCTAATATCGGACCGCACACACACACACACACACACAAAAAAAAAAAAAAAAAAAAAAAAAAAAAAAAAAAATCGAATACATTTTGTCTTATTTATAAATATTTATTGCTAAAGGAGAATTTTCAACTGCATTATGCGTGTCTTAATTGAACTAAATTTTTAGACACAATATAATGTATCTACAAATGTATCAATTTCCCCTACACGAAAAAATTGTTTTGTTGAAACAACTAAACTTTAGTTAATATAGCCCCAACTAAAATGTTTGGATAGAATGACCAAATTGTGGTTAGACTAACCAAATCATTTTGTTATTTGTTTAAAATTTGGTCATTCCAAGCAAAATTTTTAATTGGGGCAATATTAAGGGGACAGTAGACCTTTATTTGAGCAAAATCGTCGTAAAAAAAGGTTTACTTCTGTGCTATAATAGTACCAAAAAAGTTTTTAGGTAGATTTCGTATGAAATACTACCTATTGCATTCTCTCCCATGTTGGAATTTCTGAAAAATTTTTGCGGATCTACACGAATCATGACTCCTAGACCCTAAAACTACCATCAGTAAAAAAGTTTATATATATATATATATATATATATCGGTGTATATCACTTTCTTCTAGACACGATAACTTTAATAATTATGCTCAGATCTTCTTCAAACTTTTACATAAAATCAAGGAGCTTAAAATCTCGGTCGAGTTCGTTAATGGGCAAAATCGGACCAAGGGGGTGGAAGTTAGGAGGGGTTTTGGGAAAACAGAAAAAACGCGATAACTTCTAAATTAAAATAGATATAGAATCAGTTTAAAGTTTATATTACTTCTAAAGAATGGGCCAAAAGTTTATGCATGACAGATTTTTGACAAAGTTAAAAATGGGCTCAAGGGGCGAAAAAAACATGGTTTTTGGGAGAAAAAAATTCATAACTTCGTCAATTCTCAAGATATCAAATCCAACTAAATTTTATATAAATGTACTCAATAGTATCTAAAACTTTTGTATTTACAAGTTTTTGATAGAACCAATTTTTATCGATGAAAAAAATTAAAAACGAAAAGAAAAAGGGGGGAGAAAAAAGAAAAAAACCCAAAAATTACTCAATTCTTAAGCAATCAAATCTAATTAAATTTATTTTACATCTTCACAATATTATCTACAACTTTTATATTGACAAGTTTTTCATAGAACCAATTCTTATAGCAAAAATAAATTAAACAAAAATAGGAGTTGGAGAAAAACCTCAAATCCAAACTGCTTATATTCTGACTTATTTTAAAATTCATTTTTGATTTTAAACGCATCTAAATGACAGATCCTCTTATTTAGGAACTATATAATGCGACGTATTGGCCAATTTTTTGATAAAGCCAAAATATATTTTTAAAAAGGCTGCCAAAAAAAGTATTTCGAACAGATTTCCCGAAGTTATTGTCATTAAAATATTGATTAAGTATAACAAATTGCGTTTTTTCTGAGTCATTTTTAAATTCATTTTTGTTCTCAAACCCATCCAATTTACAGGTCCTATTATTTAGAAACTATATAACTTGACGTATTGGCCAGTTTTTTGATAAAGGCAGAATATATTTTTAAAAAGGCTGCCAAAAAGGGTATTTTGAACAGAATTTCACGAAGTTATAGTGATTGAAATTTGAGGAAATTTAAGGAATTGCGTTTTTACCGAGTCATTTTTAAATCTTTTTTTTTTTTTTTTTTTTTTTTTTTTTTCAAACTCATCCAATTTACAGTTTCTCTTATATAGAAACTATATAATGTGACGGAATGGCCAGTTTTTTGAAAAAGGCAGAATATATTTCAAAAAAGGCTGCCAAAATGGGCACTTCGCACAAAATTTCCCAAAGCGATCATGATTAATGAACTGTGGGTATTCAAATACCAAATTGGTTATTTTATGACTCATTTTTAAATCCAATTTTGCTCTGAAACGCATTCAAATGACAGTTTTTTGTTACTTAGGAACTATATAATGTGCGTATTCGTCGATTTTTTGATAAAGGGTGAATATATATTTTTTAAAAGCTGTCAAAGTAAGCACTTCGCAAAAAAATTTCTTAAAGCGATCATGATAAAAGAATTGAGGTTGTATTCAAATAACAAATTGTTTATTTTATGACTCATTTTTAAATTCAATTTTGCTCTCAAACGCATTCAATTGACAGTTATTTGTTATTTAGGAACTGTGTAATGTGCCGTATTGGTCAGATTTTTGATAAAGGCTAAATATATATTTTAAAAAATCTGTCAAAGTGGGCACTTAGCATAAAATTTCTGAAAGCGATCTTGATTAAAGAATTGTGGATGTATTAAAATAATAAATTGGTTATTTTATGACTTATGACTCATTTTTAAATTCAATTTTGCTGTCAAACGAATTTAATTAACAGTTTTTTGTTAATTAGGAACTATATAATGAGCATATTGGTCAATTTTTTAAATAAAGTAAGAATATAATTCAAAATATGTTGCCAAAATGGGCATTTGAGTAGAATTTCGTTTAAGACGATTTTGATAAAACCAGTTCTTACAGAAAAATGAAATTAAAATTTTTTAAAAAGCGGCTGAATAAAGTAGTTAAACTGGGTTTATCTCTAATCATTTTTTTTTCTTTTTTGTTGAGATGAAAACTTTTCGAAATCTACCTCCGCCTATAGGCCATGCCGAAAGGGATTTTTTTCTTATTAAAATATCTTTTATGAAGGTTTTAAAAAGTAAATAATAAAGGTAAGTGTATTTATATATTTTAAATCTGTTTTTCTCAAAACTAATTTTTCAGCGTTTTTAAATTTTTGAAATGCTCCTTGGGTCGTAATTTTTTATAACTATTTATGAAATTGATAAGGAAGTTTTCTGATATTGTTTAGAAAGAAATTGTGTAAGCTTTTTAAAATTCGTCTTTATTAAGATAGTCAAATTTAATTTTTTATTTATTAAAAGGCAAAATTTTGATGAAAATTGATACGGAATTTAGAAAAAAATCTGTAAAAAATTAACTATTCAATAGATTAAAAAATATCTTTCACAAATTACTTGTTTATAATAGAGTTTTACGTAATAAAAATGCAAAAGCAAGAAATATTTCAAAAATTAAAACACGAGAAACATTTTAAAATTTCGTTAAAAAAATAAAAAAAATTTAAAAATTAAAAATTTTAATAAGATTGGAAAATTTTTTAAGGTGTTACTGCTTTTTGTGAAATGTATATATGCAAAAAATTTTATACTTCTATGATGAAAATTTAAAAAATATATATTTTTTTAACATCCACCGTCCCCTTAGCCAAGATTTAGTTGTTTCAACAAAACAGTTTTTTCCGGGTAGATTTAAAAAGGGGCAGGATGCTACCGGCGAGAAAGGGCATTTGTAAAATTTTAAAGGGCAGATTTTGGATTAAGGGCACTTTTCAGAAACTTTGGAGCAATTTTCAGATTTTTTTAAGGCTTCTCGATTGCTCTGCTCAACAAGCACAAACCGTTTTGACGCAGACAAATTCATTTTTTGATTGAAAGATATAAAATTAGAAAGCTTGAGCATGGAAACGGATTGAAACCAAATTGAATTTTTCATTTTTTTATTATTAATAAATTACGATAAATAATATATATAAATATAATAGCGATTTTGATAATGTGACAAACACTTTTTTTCTCTTTTTGTTAACTGTTTTTCTCTGCTTTAACGCGGAATATCGGCTCAAAACGCCCATTTTTACACTTTTTTCTAAAAAATTATTGCATTTGCAAAAATACGGGAAAAGGAGTTTTATGCGTCAGTTTCTGTACAACAACACCAACTAGTTTCATGCATTTCCGAACAAAAATAAATTTGCCCTTATTGATTTGAGGACATCACTATGGAAACTTTTCGAACTCTCAAGAGTACTTATCAAATTTTGGGCCTGATTCTTAAAGGTACATTTTTTTTTATTTTTAAATTTATTCTTTTGATTTTTAAAGCTTTTCAAGCCATCGAGTCCCTTTTTATTATTCAAGAAAAGTTTTAATGCGAAAAGAAAAGGAAGCATTTTTTTCTTCTTTTTATTGGCAGGCAAGAAGGGTGCTAATTTTTTCAAATTAATTTACGAGCTGCATAAAAGATCTCGGACTTGATGCATATATATATTCTTAGCGGCTATTTATTTTATATAAAAGTAAATGTAACTATCGACTTTCTAGAGAAAAAACTGAGATTTACATATTTTGAAGTCGTTGTATTTTTAATTTGCATAATTTTTTTCGATTTAATGCCAAAGAAAAATAAATTAACCTCACTACTCAAAATTACTTAAAATTGAAGAAAAGTGACAAAGATAGGAAAAGGTTCTTTTTATTTAAATTTTAGAAAATGTAACTCATTAAAATTCTTTCACACATCACACAGGCCAAAAAAGCCAAATTTATCAGAATTTTTCCACAAATATACTATACTTTTCTATTCTAACAATCTTTCAGATATATCTTCGAAAACACTCTGAAACTATTTTCATGGAATTGAAGGATAAATGTTGCTTAATGATTTCGGCAGTAGATGGCAGCACCACACAACAATTTTTAAAAATCGTGTACTTTTAAGTAATGGCTTATAATAAAAATTCATTTTTACAGAATATGTGATTGACAGAATCATGTATATTTTAGACATACATGATTAATTATTTGGGATTTTGAGTATTGCATCGGATCACGTTACCCGACTTTATCCTAATTCGATGACAGTGTTGAATTCAGACAATTTTCTCCGGGAGGGACTTCTGTGGCTCTGGGGGGGATACAATAGAGTTCCGGGGGGGAATTACACTTTTTTAAACCATTGAAGACACAAAATCTCAAAATTACCGGGGGGAGTGTTCCCCGGACCACCCCCTGAATTCAACACTGTTCGATGCAGTCCGCTTGTTCAGAGCGAGCCGGAATTATTATTGCTTTTTTTTTTTTTTCCTTGAATTTTTGGGGGACTTTTGGTATTAAACTTTTTATGTTTAAATTGAGTTTTTTTTTTTTTTTTTTTTTTTTTTTTTTTTTTTTTTTTTTCCGAATCGGTGTTGCGTCGATTCGACATTTCCAAAGAAAGCCCTGTTTCTAAAATATTTTTTTAATTAAAAGAAGCTACATATTTGGATATTAATGAGTGTATATACTATATTCATTTTTATATATAAAAAAAAAAAAAAAAAAAAAAAAAAAAAAAAAAAAAAAACTATGTAATTTAGTAACTCAGGAAATCCCGGAATTTTGAATATGAAATTCTGCAGGATTTCATAAGCCAAATTCCGGGATTTCCTGAATTACTAAATTATTCAGTTTTATTTTTTACATCAAAAGGAACATATATGCATTCATTAATATTCAAATATGTAGCTTCTTTTAATTAAAAATTATCTTATGTGATTTTCGGAATTATTAACCAACCGGGATTCCAAATATCGGGATTATGGGACTTTAGACTACAATTTGTAGTCCCTATATATTTAGTGAGAATGTTAATTAAAAAGATATATATGTTTTTACACTGCAATTAAAAATTAAAAATTAATTTTATTATTTGTTCATTTATATAGTTGAAACACTTCTAGTTTCATGAAATATCAAGAATGCGAAATTTTTAATTATTTATTATTTACTTTTATTTATTTTTTTATTACCATTGAAAAATGGTTGTTGTTTTCGGTGGAGGATTGACAAAATGACGTGGTCACTTTTGAATTTAAATTAAATTCCTTACTTTTCGAAGAATTTTTATTTAAATTTAAATTAAATTCTTTACTTTTACAAGAATTTTTATTTGAATAGAAAATTAAAATGTTTAAAATCATTGTAATAAAGAAGAAAACTAACAAATTTAAAAATGGGTAGACGGAAATTAACAGATACGGAAAAAGCCGAAGCCAAAGAAATGAATGACCGTGAATGTCGCATTCAATGACATTAAACACAATACGCGTACTTAAACAATCATAAAGTTATTTTTATTTCGACTTTTTATTTATGTTTTACTAATTTATTTGTTCTTTTATTATTTAAAATAAAAATTTAGTCAACATGTATAAGTTGCTTATTAGTTTGGCGATTCGTATCATTTGGCGAAATTCGTCGACGGGATAACTAAGTAGTACTGTATTTGGTTTGGCGCAAAAACGTCTTTCAATGCAGAAAACGAGAAAATCAAAAGATTATCGAGACGCTGAAAACCAATTACGTGTTGAATGGCGATCACGAAAAAGGAAGCAATTTAATGCCGAACTGATTAATTGTAAAACATCATGTCTCGAGGGCGACCAATCCACTAGCCATGGCGTTTTACAATCGGTCGGTTCTAACCAGGAAAATTTGAGTGCCAATAGGGATTCTAACAAGCCGGAAAATGTTATAGCTATTACTCTATATTTTCCACCACCTAAAAAGAAAACTAAAAAGCAATCGGCTTGGGAAAAACTGGAAAAAAACTTTTTTGATTCAATGTCTGATGGACCCATTCACAGATGCATGTGCTGCAATCGACTTTGGTTTAAAACCTCCATCACCAAAATTCTGCTCTGTAAAATCAAACAGTATATATGCCAAATAAAGTATAACAGTATATGCCAAAGCTGTATTTTAATAATGATTACTTCCGCACCAACAATGTTACATAGTTTGAAATGTTTCTTTCGTCGCCAAATTTTATGCTGGGCGACATTGGAGTGATGTAACTTAAACGAACCGTACCTTCAAATTGCAGCATGTATAAATTCATTTATAGCAATAACACGGATAATACACAATAAAACAACTGGTATTCTATCTTTAAACTGGTATTTAGCTTAAAATGATAGATGAATGTTTCGAGTGAAACATTTTTCAAATGGTTGGTGTAATTTCTTAAATTACAATTTATTTATTTATTTATTTATTTATTTATTTTCAAAACTGATTCCACCGGTGTCTGTTTTTACCAATGCGCTATTTAGAAAAGTGTCAGGTCTCTTAAACTATACAGAATATTGTTGCTCAAAGTACACTTCCAAATTTAGAAAGAATTATAAAACTAACTAGCTAAAGGCTATTTTAGAAAACTAAATGGCTCCTTTGTCATAACAAGAAGGAAAAATCATATACTACGCATAGGTTATGAAACACCTTCCAACACGGCGAAATTGTTTTTCGAAACTTCATCTTTGAATATAATGAAAGGAAATATTCACATAAGCATTTTAGAAACAGCTTGACACAAATGAAAGACTACTTCCAGAAATACCGTTGATAAACGATAGTGTATACAAAATATTCCATGTAGTCTTGTAGATGATTTGCTCTACATCACACAAACCTCATAATTAAGTAAATTATTCAAAAGTTATGTATGTAGTAAAGTTATGTATCGAAATTTTAGTTTAATTGAAAATCACGCCGCATTTGAAATTTGAAGACACATTTTTAGCTATACAAACCATACATGACAACGTAATCGAACTTTTATGTGCAGCTCTGTATATGATTTATAGAATGTATACCTAGCACATACAATACAAATATTTAGTTACATTTTAAAATAGACCATGTAATATAAAACGCACTTCCAATCAGTATCACTGATAAGTGACAATGCATCTTAATTCTTTATGCGGCGCTGTAAAAAATATTAAATACTGCATGAACAATTTAATATAGAAAAGCTTTTATTGGGTATCTCAATAACTATACCGATTTCGTAATGCTATAAGTAGTATAGCATCATAAAAATATATGCTTAAAACATTGCCTACAGACAGCGGTACAATCGAATATTTTTGTGTTTCCCTTCTAAATCATTGATACCTCAACACTGATTAGAAAAATAAAATATAGATATTGAAGAGAATGAAATATTGCTTATTTTATGATTCGTTAAGCAAACTGATCCAAATTCTGTGTATGTTGTCGTATAAAGCTTTATTACAGACAATATATTTTTTTTATAAATAATTTTTATTGATTCTCGGATGGATTAATTCACGACAATTCTCCAAGGGACATAGGGTGTCCATCTCAACGGTGCGATGGCCAACGGCCACATTTTTAGGTTCAAAGTTCTTTAGGTTCGTTGTCCAAAGTATTATGTTCTCAAATTTACTTTATTGTATAAAATTTAATCTCGATCGGACATTTGAAAGTGAGTTAAAGTTTGCGAACAAAATTTTAGTTGGAAAAAACATACATACTATCGATGAAGTTAAATAGAAACGTATAAAAATAACAGATTTTTGTTGAAAGAAATGGAAAGAAACAATCTCCAAATCCTTACAAAACAAAACATGCTAAAATACAATTATTTTTGAACAATCTAAAGCTTAATAAAAGTTAAATAAATCGTAATATTTATACGAGTTTTTTAAAAGCGTGAAATAAGTTCTTCGAAAATTGTAAGCACTTGGTATATGATCCCTCAAATAATGGTCGAATTCTTTTGTTTTCAGATGTAGGAAAATGGTATAAAGTCATGCGTTTTTAAAATTTCATTACTCGGTCAATTTTAGTGTTAGGGACGGAACTTTTTTTATAATTTTTGTCAGTGCAATGGGGAAAATTTACTAAATATAACTCATAGGACTGGCCGACCAAAATAAAATTTAAATTTCATTTTTTTTTTTTTTTTTTTTTTTTTTTTTTTTTTAAGAAACTTTTTTATTGACCTAAATCGCTTTTTAAATATTTCTTTATATCATATAAAACATTTTTGTAATTAGAACTACATGTGCTATTGTCTATGACTAACGGTTTAGGAAGTAGTCATTGGCCACTGTTGTGAAAGGACACCCTGTATTACAATTGCATTTTCGAAATTAACTTGTACATTTTGTTTCTGGTTGAGTCTTGACAAAGCTATTGCTGGTCGATTGTATTTTAAATCTCTCATACGTTCTTTAATATGATTTTTTTAAAGTTTACAAGAAGACATTCCTATGTAATCGAAATAAATATTTTATTATTTCATTATCTTGAATACATAGGAATGACTTCTTGAAAACTTAAAGATCATATTAAAGAACATATGAGAGATCTGACATACAATCCACCAGCAACAACTTCGTCAAGACTCAACCAGAAGCAAAATATACAAGTTAAGGTTGTATTCGAAAAAAAAGCTTTTCCACTTTCAACAGCTCGAAATCTTCCGATACAATTTCAGGCACATTTTTAAATGTAGAAACATGAAACTTGCTGAGGGGATTTTTGAAGGGACGTACGTGCCGTGCGATGTCTTTTTACACTCAATTTATTAGAATTGGATTTATGAATATTTACCTTTTCAGTATGACCCTTTTTTTTCTCGTTCCCAGATCTCCCGCTTCGGAAAATTCGGTTCAAAATGCCGTTTTTGATTGCTTAATCTGCAGTATTTTCTGCATTCATCAAAGAATCTACAATAACGGCCCCTTGTGTACTTTCTGAATAAGACAATTTTGCCAGTTTGATGCATTTGAAAGGAAAAATGAATTTAAAAATAAATCGAAAAATAATCAGTTTGAATCGAAATACACCCTTAATTTTGAAGATGCAAAAGTTATGTGTCCCTTGAAGAATTACCACGAATTAATCATCCAAGAATCAATAGAAATTATTACTAAAGAAAATATTGTTTGTAATGACGTTTTACCCTACAACATACCCAGAATTTGAAACAGTTTGATTACAGAATCAATAAACAAGTAATATTCCATTTTCCTCAATATCTATTTTATTTTCCTAATGTTTTCCGGATCTAAAAATTGATTTTCACTTTCACTCCTGCCAGAGCTGTAACTAAGGGGGCGCTATGGGTGGCTCAGCGCATCCCCCCCCCCCCCTGGAAAGGATTCCAAGGTCAGTAAAAGAATTTCTGTTCCGGAAATCCAAAAAAAAATCAGTTCAAAAATCTAATTTAGTTTTGAGATCCTTTCAGAGTTTTGCAAAATTACTAAATTGTATCTAAAATAAGTGTTTCAACACTCCCTCATCCTATTTGTACATATGAAGCTAACATGATGTTTAATTTTTCACCAGTTATACACTCAAAATTTTCATCATCATATAAAATGAAGTTTTTACAACAGTTTAATAAGAAATATAGTACCTACAATGTGAATATGCACTAATTTATCGTTCTGCGTCAGAGAGAGATAGCGAAAAAAATTATGAGCCCTCCCTATTGATCACTTCTAGCTACGGTCCTGACTCCGGCCCCGCCAGTGGCCGAGAGGTTCTGTCCCCGAAACTGGTAGACGGCAGGTTCTGGGCTCAAGTACAATCGCGCCCGTCGGCCTAAACATTCGGAGTGTTCCGCGATTTTCTTCAAATCTTGAATTTTTTTGCGTAAATACGGGTTAGGTGTTCTCAGAAAGACCCCCACGGCGGACATCCCCCCTTTAAGGCCTGTATTCCTAGAGTAGATAATTGGCGTCATAGACATAAACAAGCAAACAGTTTCACACCAGCTACGTGACATTTGAACTATGAGCTCGACACATAGCGTCGCTCATGTTGAGCTAAGTGCATTTGAAAAATAAAACGTAAATAACAATAGTTTTTTTTTTTTTAATTCTCTTGCGAAAGCTGTATTTATAGTTGAAAGTACTAAGAATTAAAATAATTTAACAGCTTTATAAATGTTTTTTGTTTTGGTCTTTCAAAGTGACTTACATATTGTGCAGTTTTTAAGTAATATTTGTACTAGAAATTTTATATATATAAAAAATTATCTATGTACTACATGCATTACACAAAGGAGTTATGTTTCAAAGCCCTTTTCTGATTTATAGTATAACTTAGCAGCGGATTTGCCCTTTCTCTTTTTTTTTAATTAAGTAATTACGAATTTTTACTTTCTTTAATGTGAGACATTTCGTGATTATTAAAAGTAAAAACACATTGTTCGAATTTCTAGTATGACTTTAGAATTTTTAAATTAGAAAAATCGCCAAACTGATAAACCGTCTTCGCATGAAATTCTTTCATACGAATAATATGGGTTAAAGTAGTGAAATTACTGATGTTTGAATATTAGGTCAAATGTACTTTTGGACACATACAGTAATCCCTTAACATTCGCCAGGGTTTGGCTCCCGAAAACATTCGCGAATGTTGAGTCTAACTTCCCGTACAGTGGAGCCAACTTATATGGACCCATGGGGCTCGAACCCATCCATTATTTTTTAATCCTGGCATGCCCAATTTTCTTTGTTTTACTTAGTTATTTATTTCTCTATTTTTTTATTTTTATTTCTCTTTCTAGAACAAAATTTGTTATGTCAATGACCATAAGTTTTAAATTCATAAACTGACTCCGATAAATCCCAAATGACTGAAATGTCCATGTTTAATTTTCTGTTATTTCAATTTGTAGTCAATGTTCATGACATGATGATATTGCAATAAGTATTAGTGTCTTTATAAAAAAAAATCGCATGAGAATACACTTTAATAAAATTGCACCTTTACGAGGGTTGCTATTTATATTTCTGGCCTAGTAGTGAAAATATAAATACTTATGATCAATATTGAACTTGTTGCTTTTCAAAGTATTCTCCTTTAAGATTAATATACTTTTACATCCGTTTGAACCAATTTTCGAAGCACTGTTTCCACTCCTAAACACGTGTTTTGAACGCAGCAACCGCTTCTTCGGGCGTCGAAAATCATAATCCACATAATTTATTTTTGATATGAGGGAATAAAAAAAATGTTATTGGGTAACAAACCAGATCTCTATGGCTGATGACCCATAAATTCGAGGCTTTGACCTTTCAGAAATTCCTTTGTTTGAGCCGATGTGTCAGTGCTTATATTGCCATTTAAAAAAATATTCGCCTATTATTTTGCTTTTTCGATTTTCTCCGAAGACTTCTGGCAAATAAATGGTCAAATACTATTCGGAACTGACTGTTTTGCGTTGCTCTAATGCCACTATCACCACGTGACCGCTAAAGTCGAAGACACAGGCAACCATTTGCTTCGATGTGATTTTCTTTTTCGTACAACTTTTGTTGGATTTCGCTCATCTTTGAAGACCCACCAAGTGGATATATGATTGGGCCACCAAGCAAATTTTAGTAATAGCTCCAAAATTATCTTTAATAACCATTACGTGCGGCCGAAGGGCAGGATCTTCCTTCGAGCTGCATCCAGACTTCTGAAGAGGAAGATTTTCGGCAAAACCGCAACAGATGGCAGCACCAAACATTCCTACCTGCTCCGACAGGATTTTCATAATCCCTTTATTAACAAGTACTTACACTATATACATTCGGGGCGTATTTGGAAATGGCCAGTATCGAACCCGGGACCTTTTAGCCTGGAGTCCGTTACTATAACCACTATGCTATCAAGGCCACACCAAGTGCGTTTTAGTAATAGCTATTAAAAATATAAAACTATTAACTCTATTCGTTGCTAACTTTTTTCTAGTAATTCTTACAGATTTTCTTGTAACCGACTGAGATTACTAAAAATTTTTTAGTAATTGCAAGGATCACTAAAGTTTTTTTAGTAGATCGACCCTTTTTTTTACAGTGTACTAGATTATGCAAGCTTCAATGCGAACAAATATTTTTTACTATCAAATGTTCAGGCAATATCTTATTGATGCCTGTCATACTAATGTCCAAATATTTCTAAATCTCACGATATGTCACATGACGATCTTGCTTTATCAGTTCACGCAGTGCATCATTATTTTCTGGCACAACAACCGATTTTAGTAGACCTTCACGTAATGCGTCCTGGCGCGAACATGGAACAGGAATGAATTTGTTATATCAGTTTTTTACAGTACCTTAGGAAGGTGCTTTATTGTTATATAAAAAATTAAGTTCATGGAAGTACTCTTAACTTGACAATCCACGTCGAAAGTTATGAAAAATGATGGCACGAAAATGTTCACGAGTCAATTTCCTTTTTTGCATAAGATTAATTTTTCAATTTATTGCAAATAACACAAATCAAGTTAAAATGGCAAATCGTTCTGGAGAATTTATGGTTAAAAATATCAAATTTTCAATTGAAATCGTCAGCGGTAGCCTAATAACACTCCTTGTTGCCAAGGCCAGAAATATAAATAGCAGCCCTCGTATTAAAACATGATAGCTTGACTTAAAATTCTCATCTTTCACCATCTGCCCACCCTTCAAAGAAGAACAAACTGCTCGTACCATTTTACCAAAATATTTTTGAGGCCACCCAATATTTTTGAGACCGCCCAGTATTTTTGAGCCAACCCAATATTTTTCAAAAACTGGCGCCACTGTTCCCGTACATAAAAAAAAGAGTTAAGTTCTATTTTTTTTTTTTTTTTTTATGGAAAAGATCAATTGAAATTCAGAAAATATATTGATTAAGCATTGTACTTTAAAAGTACATGTTTAAAATAAATTTTAATAATTATAAATATGTTGTACAAAATTCCTTTTCTAGATTTATTTTCTACAAAAATTATTTTCTAGTGTATAATGGAAAAAGGTTAGTTATGTGCGATTGTTTGACAAAAGAGATCTTATGTTTATGAATTTCCATGTAAGGAAAAGTTATTGCCTTGGTTTCTGTTTTAAATTTAAGACTCGTCACCAGTTAAGAATCACATTCCATTGCCTTTTTCAACAAGTTTTTGTTGATGTTTTAAAATTTTCCCGACAATTTTTGCAGAAAACATTTCACCTGCAAAAAAGTTTGAGATTTTAGAAAATCGAAAAAAATCTTTATAAAAAAAATAAAGGAAATTACTAATTTATATTGTTCTTCAACACAAGGGCTGAAGCTTTTGCAACTTAGGCCATACGGTAATACAATAGGTTATACAATACATAAGTACCTATAGCGTCACGTAGTTCGTAGAATTGGCAAAACAAAGTAAATTTATCTCGTAAAAGAATATTCTTTATAAAACAAAATACGCGAAAAACCAAGTTAAGTGTTCGCGAATGTTGAAATGCTCCGCATTTTTTATCTCGCGAATAACTAAAACTCGCGGAAGTTAAATCCGCCAATGTTAAGAGATTACTGTATTAAGAATTTTTTTTTTCTTTTCATACTGCGGAGAAATGTAAATGTTTTTTATGCCATTTTTGGACCAACGCATTGCTCAGCTTTATGTGACTAGTCCTACTTTTCTGTCTCATTTGCTCAATAATTTTCAAAGCAATTCTATTATAAAAGACGTAAAAGAAGCCTTTTTGTTTAACAACTCGTCACCTGAGAATAATAAAGTTCTGACTGACATTTTTTTTAAAATTTGACTCTTTGGCAAAAGAATGTTCTATTTGTATCAATGAATGCATTTCTCCATTAAATTTCCGATATATATAATTTACTTTCGCTTGCGATAAAGAATAATATAGTTCTTTCAGAAATTCTCGAAAGCAGTCATGATAACAGAGTTCTATGTGAAAAGCAATCGCAGAGAGCATATCAGATAATATATTATTATTTTATCTTATAATATACTATGAAAACTGGTAATCTTTTTTGTGTGAATGAATATATTATTTCGATAATTAAATCGTTTTTAGGTAAAATGTAGAGGAAATTTTTATCATTAAAAATCGTTTAAATTGTGTTTTTTAGTACGTCTATATGCAAAACGAATTGTGTTTAATTTGATTAATGGACCTGGTCCAAACAGGGATGAAAGGACTAATCCTAACTGATTTAGATTTAGAAAATACTGTGGGAATAATGGCTGACAGTTTAGATGAAGCACCAGTTCTAGATATTCTTGGTTCTAAAAATTTTTTTTAAAAAAAGACCAGTAAAGGTAATTTTTACAAATCCCATTGATAGCAAGACTATGAGATTTTCGTAAGTTAAAAGTGCATTTATGTAGTTATGCACAACCTACTCGGAATACCTTGTACGGAGCTATGAACAGAATTCTGGAAGTAAAACTTCAAGCAGGGAAATCTCAAATGATATTAAGAATAAAATAAAAGCTCATATTGAAAATTTCCAAGATTGAGTCACACTACAACCGAGTAAGCACTAAAAAAACATACTTAGAATCACGGCTTAACTCATAGAAAATGTATAACTTGTACTTTTAGTATTGCAGAGAAAGCAATAAAGAGCTAGTGAGACTTTCATATTATAGGCACATATTTAATACGCGGTTCAACATAGAATTCAGTAAACCAAAGAAAGGTAGGTGCGATCACTGTGAGGAGTATAAACGTGCTGAAATACAGGGAGAAATTAATAATGACCTGCAATTTAAATATGACCTGCACAGAAAAGAAGTTAACTACACAAGAACTCTCAGAAATGGTGACAAAAATTCACCTGATAAGTTAGTAATTTGCTTTGACTTAGAAAATGTTATAACATGTCCAAAAAATGATGTCTGTAACTTTTTTTTAAAGAAAATTAAACCTATATAACATGATGCACATGCAACATGGAAGAAAGAAAAGAAATCATATTGTTACTTGTGGACAAAAGATCTGTCAGGCAGAGATGGAAATGACATAAGTTCATCTATATCAACAACTGTTCGGAAGATACTGACAGACTTTCCTCCTGCTGATAGTTTAATTTTATGGTGTGGCAGTTGTAGTCCTGAGAATAGAAACCAAATAGTATCTTATGCAATTGCAATACTTACACAATCTCATCCACATATTAAGGACATTAATCTAAGATACTGTACACCTGGACATTCATGTGTCCAAGAAGTGGACAATAGCAGAGAATGTAGCAAAATTGTTTTCGCCAGTTTCATTTATACGCCTGTTGCTGTGAGTAAATTGCAGTAATCCATTTACAATCCTGAGAATGAAACAATTCTCAGGACAACAGGATTTACAATCCTGAGTTCTTAAATTTCCACTCGTGTAGCAAAAAATTTGCCTATATTCTCGTTCCGTACACCAAGGCGACACAATTAAGATTCACACAACTTATATACACTATCTACCAATAAGTGTTTGAAAATTTTCGATTTTTGACATTTTCTCAAATATTTAAAAATATACTTGTCGGATTCTTCTGAAACTTCATGGTTATGAAGATTATGTATGACCTCATATTTATCAACATCCATTTGATAAGCAGGGCAATTAGGGGGCCGACAAAAAAATAAAGAATAACAGAAATATTTGGGATCACCCTGTACATGAAAATGCACGAAACGATTTATCGCTGCAGAATACAAATATATGGATGCTTCACAACATGTACACTGATTTTTGTAAGACTAGCATGTATATTCATGGAAAAAGAGTGATTTTTTTAAAAAAATTTAAAAATTCTGGTATGTTTTTATATCATGCAGGGTTTTTGACCAAATTTAACGCAAATTTCAGACGTATTGGCAAAATCTATTAGAAAAAATATAGCGCAATTAGAATATAAATATATTAAATATTTTATGAAATATGAGTAGTTTTATGAAATAATTTTTATCTGCGCATGCGTGAACGATAAAAACGATTCTTTTACATCATTTAATAGTCAATTCTATGGAGTAACTTTTAAAAAAACTCCAATCAAATATCGTGAAAATTCAAAAAGGTATTATTATTATAAGTAAGCTGTTTTTACATTGCTCTCTAAAAACGGCTGAATGATAAGGGATTCTCCACAAATTGACATTTTTTATTAACTGACTTTTAGGAAAAAATTAGTATTTAATGTATACAAAAACTAATACAATATTTCTGTTAATAAGTATCTTGACATCTGTGATAGAAAAGAATAAAAGCTCTTTTCCTTTTCTATCACGGGTGTCAAGATACACTGTAAAAAATAAAGAGTTTTATCACATTTACTTGGGTTGTATGAGATGTGAAATAAGGTGTAAATGTATTATTTTTTGAGCGCCAATACCAAAATAAATGTTACTTTACACTTTCAATGACATATCACAACTCTTAAAAAAAAAATAGGCGTTCTGAATCACTAGAAATCGTTACAATGCGCTCTCTAAAAGACTTTATTGAATTTATCAACACAACGGCAGGTGTTTTTTTAATCCAGCAATAGGAAGTCGGTGATTATGAAATCCAGCGCGGGGGGTGGAATTATTGGATATGCAAAATGGCGCTGAGTTGAAAACGTTTTGTTTTGTTCTGTGAATATCAAATATATTTCGTAGTAATAAAATGATTAAAAAATATCTGACATAGTTCATATTAAGAACTTTTATCGACTTACAGTTTTGATTATTTCAATTAGTTTGGACACTTTAAGAAACAAGAAATAATCTATTCTACGATGAATTAGAGTTTATTCTAATGATGGCCGTCAGCTGCAACACAGTGTTGTTGCAAAGTTTTGGAATTTTTTCAAATAAGTAAGTGACGTTTATTTTCTTTCTGTTTTGTATACAATCACTCTTAATTCCTTGTAAAAACTTGTATTTGTGTTATATATTTTAAATAAATGCATGATACTTGCAAAATGTGATTTTGCAGTCTAGCTTTTTCGATATTTTAAAAATAAAAATTAATAATAAAAGAAGTCGTAAAATTGTCACTTTCGTATACAGAGCCAAAGCTCTGTAAATATTTAGTTTTGATTTTATAGTGTTTTACTGCTTTAAATTCCGCATAACTTGAACTAACACGAAATTAAATAAACATAGTGTTATATCTTGTTTTAAACATTCATTTTTTCAATTTATATTTGTATTTTGATGTGTTTTTAGATTATTAGAAGCAAAAATTTCATTATTTTT
Organism: Maratus speculifer; assembly: GCA_964019185.1. Taxonomy (NCBI): domain Eukaryota; kingdom Metazoa; phylum Arthropoda; class Arachnida; order Araneae; family Salticidae; genus Maratus; species Maratus speculifer. The sequence goes on along the minus strand of OZ025291.1, from coordinate 212,016,087 downwards.
ATTTCGTTTATATATATATGTTGATACTGAAAGAATTAAAGAGATTGTCATGGTTTTATTTTTCTATTTATTAAATTAGTACAACATAATTAAAATCATCATTAATGCCTATTTGAATTTGAATACATTTAATGGAAAATCTTAGAACTTCAATGAAAGGGGAGGGGGCTGCCGGCATGTTCATTCAGAGCTGTGTGAAACGGGGGGCGAAGGGGGCGGTCGCCCCGGGCGCGGAAACTGAGGGGCCGCCAAATTTATGTTAATATCGTCTTTTGTTTCTTCGCTTTTTTTTGTAAAAATAAATTATATATATAAACATATTGGGATTTTTTGTGTGAAAAAAACATACATTTTCAAAATAGCATGTTACTTCATTCTTGAAATCCAAAAGTGGTCATACAATACTGTTAGATACATTTTTTTCACATATGTTTTCCAGATCACCTTTGCCAAAATATAAGCGTAATGTTCTTTTATAGTATTTAGTTGTAATATTAAATCTTTTAAAGTTTCAAAATAAACGAAAAACATGTACTTAATAGAATTTATTTGTGCTTTTACACTTTTCAATTTTGTGACACCTGTGACAAACAGTAATGAAACTATACTGAAATTTAGAGATGCTGCAGATACATTGTGCCCCCTCCTCCCACCAACCCCCAAACACACTATGTGACCCATATAACTATGTTTTTAAGTATGTAAATATACTAAATTACATTGTTTAATAACTGAGAAATTTAAAATGCATGTTATAATAAATTACCTCAATTAAAAGGGAGTTTAGCAGCCTTTTTGCATGAAACTAATTATTTTAATTTATGGCTGTGTTAAATTTAAAATGTAATCTTTAAATTATTTTTTATTTTGCTGTTAAAATCATGTAAATATTAGAAAATTTCCTTTTTTACCATCTAACTTATATAGTGTACTTTAATAAATGGTAGCAAAATAAAAAATAATTAAAAAATTACATTTCAAATTTAATACAGCCATAATTTTAAAAAATAACTTCACGCAAAGAGTGTGCTAAACTTCCCTTTAATTGAGACAATTTATTATAACGTACATTTTAAACATATTACTTACTTTACACCCAAAAGGGTGGCAACTAAGTTGCCACTACAAATGGTGTTTGTTTACCATTTGATAGTTGGTGGCTCATTACACCAATTTACAAGTGGAATTTCATTACACCACTTGGGGTGGCAACTTAGTTGCCACCCTTTTTGGTGTAAAGTAAGGGAGTTTTTTTTTACAGTGTACTTATTAGCAGCAATATTGTATTAGATAGGGGGAACTGGGGCACATTGATACTTGGGTCACATTGATACACCCCATGTACAGCACACAAGGTCATTACAGGAAGTTTCACAACAGTTCCAAAAGGTGATACTAGTGAAATTAACTACATACAGAAAGTTTTGGAATGATTCAATAGTTTGATGAAATGGGATGGGTGATTAATTGTTTTTGTAGGTCAAAAGTAAATTTGAGTTGTACAACTGAAATGGTATTATACAACTGTTCCAGTATTTTCAACCGAAAAGAATACCCTCCCTGGAAAGTAAAGCTACTCTTATCAGTTCCTCATTCTTTATTGTTAGATAAATTATGAGGTGTTGGATTTGCGACTCATTTTATTCAAAATGGCTGTATGGGGCACACTGATACAGTCTTTGTCGAGGCACATTGATACAGTCTTTGTCGAGGCACATTGATACAACCTAAATCCTTTTCTATTTCATTTTTTCATTACCTTTTATTTTTTTTCACCATACACTCTTTAATTCAACCATTTTTCGTCAAAAATTTCTACTATTAGTTTTTATTGAAGTGAAATAGCTCTAATTTCTTTATATTAGAACATTTTATAGTATTTATGCAAACAGAAGACGTACAAACTTATACAATATCTAGTGCTAGTAGAATCAACAAAAGAAATGGACGGCAGCCTGGCAAATCTCAAATTTATATCGATTCTCCAGAGAAAAAAGTATTATCGACATGAGAAATGTTAAGTAAGAGAAACAAGCTGCAGAACAGTACAGGGTAATTATATTATAAACATAATTTTTAATATAATTATCCTTTATTTTCTGTTTGTAAACCGATTTATAAACAGAAAACCTGGTAATTCTTTCACTTTTCCTAAGAAAAAAGATAATTCTGGGGTTAAAATGGCAGATATGACAAAGTTACCGCAGCCAACAAACGGACAAGGAACAGCCAGAACATCAGGTCATTATACATTTCATTTTGATTGCTTTAATATCGCTTACAAATAAATTGTGTGCGATTTTAATGTTTATAATTATTTTTCTATGAAAAATATGCATTGGTGTTATTTTGTCTCCATTTTTCCCAGACGTGTCAAAGTGTATCAATCTGCCCCGGGGATGGGGCACATTGATACAAATTACTTTTTTTGATTTTTTTAAAAATTACATGCAAAAATAATATAATAAACAACGATTGTACATTTTTATAACACACTACACAGATTTTGCTGACATCACATAGAAAAATAATTTGAAATTTCTGCTTTCTAGACACCAAAAATTTTTTTTGAAAAAAGCTGTATCAATGTCCCCCAGTTCCCCCTATTGTATTTATTAAATAGTACCAATTTTTTCCTAAAATTCAGTTAATAAAAAATGTCAATTTGTGGAGAATCCGTTATAATTCAGCCGTTTTTAGAGAGCAATGTAAAAACAGCTTACTTATAATAATGATATCTTTTTGCATTTTCATGATATTTGATTGGATTTTTTTATAAGTTACTTTATAGAATTGACTATTAAATGATGTAAAAGAATCGTTTTTATTGTTCGCGCATGCGCAGATAAAAATTATTTCATAAAACTACTCATATTTCATAAAATATTTATTATATTTATATTCCAATTGCGCTGTATTTTTTCTAATATATTTTGCCAATATTTCTGAAACTTGCGTTAAATTTGGTCAAAAACCTTGCATGATATAAACAAAAAATATACCAGAATTTTTGAATTTTTTTAAAAAAAATCACATTTTTTCCATGAATATACATGCTATTCTTACAAAAATCGGTGTACATGTTGTGCAGTATCCACATATTTGTATTCTGCAGCGATAAATCGTTTCGTGCATTTTCATGTACAGGGTGATCCCAAATATTTCTGTTATTCTTTAATTTTTTGTCGGCTCCCTAATTGCCCTGCCTATCAAATGGATGTTGATAAATATGAGGTCAGACATAATCTTCATAATCCTGAAGTTTCAAAAGAATCCGACAATTATATTTTTAAATATTTGAGAAAATGTCAAAAATCGAAATTTTTCAAACACTTATTGGTAGATATTGTATAATATAAAACATTACTTTAAAATATCAATTTATTTTAAAATGCTTTTAGTGCTTTAAGTTTTTCACTTAAAGCATTTAAAAATAAATTCATACAACTTATTTACAATATTGAGTTTAAGACAAGCAAATGTTGTGACTAGAATTTCACAGCGGTGATTTTGCGAAGGAGGAGGAATATCAACATCATCTCCACAAAGCACTTTACCAATACTAAAGAAGCACAAAAAAGAGGAATTGTATTAACAAAGATAAAATATAAGACCTGTAGAGCAAGCTGAAGTGGTTTCCGAGAGATGACAGGTTGTATTTTCAAAATATGTTTAAGAGAAATTTGTCTAACTGTAATATAAAATAAAATACGGTTTATGAAACAACGGGAGCAAAATCGGCGCAACGTTGCGACGCATGTCGCAGATTCTTGGGAAGGTCTACAGACTATTTTTCAACTGTTAAAAATTTAGCAAAAATTAAAAAATTTCGATCCTATTTCCAAAAATTCGGACATAAAATGTATCGCGAATTTCGACAAACAGTCTTCGAAAGAAAATCAATTTCGTCATAGATCACAGAAAACAGGAGAATTTCGTCCAAAAATCGTGAAAAAACGGAAAATTTCGTCAAAATATCACGAAAAAAACAGCAAATTTCTTCAACAGATCGCGAAAGAAACGGCAAGTTTCTTCAAAACATCACGAAAAAAGACAGTTTTCGTCAAAATTCACGAAAAAACGGCAAATTTCTTCAAAAGATCACGAAAAAAAAAGTTACTTTTCTTCAAAAAATTACGAAAAATGGCAAGTTTCTTCAAAAGATCGCGAGAAAATGACAGTTTTCGTTAAAAGATCACGAAAACAGCGGCGAATTTCTTCAAAAAAACGGCAAATTTCATTTTAAAAAATCACGAAAAACGGGACATTTCTTCAGAAGATCGTAAAAAACGGTAGTTATCGTTAAAAAATTACGAATTTCTTTAAAAGATCGCAAAAAAATGGCAAATTTCTTCAAGAAATCGCGACAAAACGGCAGTTTCATCAATAGATCGCGAAAAAACGGCAACCTTTTTCAAAAGATCGCGAAAAAAACAGCAGTTTTCGTCAAAAGATCGGAAAAAACGTCAATTTTTGTCAAAATGCGCGAAAAAAATGCAAATTTTGTCAAAAGATCGCGAAAAATGACATTTCGTCAAAAGATCGTGAAAAACCCGCGAATTTTGTCAAAGGGGAGTCCCCCCCCCTCATTGGGACAATGTAGGAGGTGTTAAAAATTCTGAGAAAAAAGTAACTTCTTTTTAAAAGTATACTTTTCTTTTATATCTATCACAAATACGTGGGAGGTTTGAGTGCATATAATGTAATACAAAGGATTGATCTGCAGACTGTTTTTTAACTTTTAACTTGTGTTGCAGACTGCAGAAAAAATATCTACTGCTGGGTATGAAACATTCCAAAATTCCCACTAACAATAGACTATCAAACTTATTTTGCCTTTTTTTTTTTTTTTTTTTTTTTTTTTTTTTTTCCTTAGGATATAAAATTGTTTCTTTTGATCAAGAGAATACTTGACTGCAATAGGAAAAATTTCGTTTAACTTCAACATAATCACAATTTTTTTACTCCCACACTAAAATATCGCGCTAAAAAAAGAGAGCTGTTGGGTTCATATTTAATATAATTAAATTTTAAGCTATTTTATGTTTAATTAAATAATATATTTTACTTATGTCTATTCATTATTTTTGTGAAGGTGATTTCATTAATATGAATAAGTGGAAATGGCAATATGCTGTTATTGAGTTAAAATATAGTTAGTAATAAATATTGTACTATCCATTGATGTTTACTCGAATTAATCAACGAAATAGCACTTTTTTATGCTATAAAAATTACACAAATTAAGAAAAATATGATTTTTTTTTCATGATAGAACCATCTTATTCTAAGGAAAACATGATGTTTGAGTATAATTTGGTTCTATCATTTTTTTTAAATGTAAAAAATCTATTAAAGTATTATTTACAAACTTTGATTTTGTAGAATTACTGTCTATATCTACATACGAAACTATTAATGTCAAAAGTTTTTTGCAAACTTTAATAGTTATACGTACAGAGCATGCTGATTTTCAAAGTGCTCTAGCTCGAAACTGATTTTTGGCCAGATAGAACCATTTTATTCTCAGGTGACGAACTGTTGTTAAACTTGTCACAGCGCATAGTGCAGCTCAAGACAACTTCTTTCCCCTGAACAATTTCCCCAAGACAGCTTTTTCCTATAAATGTAGCCCAAGCAGGTCAAAATGTTAGACACCCCTGTTTCAGATCAATATGTTACGTGAGAAAATATTCTATAAACATTAATATTTATTTTTGTAATGATATCTTATTACTGGAAATATCTTTTAAAGAAATTTTTAAAATTCGTTAGAGCGTAACAATTTATGATTTCGAGTTCAGGTTATGGTTTTCTTGAAACAATATGCGTTTCAAACACACAAAATTGTCGTCGCATGAAAAATGGTATCGATTTTGTGATAATTTGTGGGAAATTATTTATTGTTTACCAATTTTACATTTAGAATTCAGTTGGAAAACCCTTATTTGTTTTCATTATATGCATATTGTTGAACAACAAATGAATAAATTGTCTAATTAATATTATCAATTTGAAATAAGAATAGGAAATGAGCATAATAGTATCAAAGTAGGTTAATTATTATTTTGATTTTAAAATAAGATTATGTAGTTGAGCTTGGCATTTTAAAGTCTGCAAAACTACATCTTGTCTTCGGTGATTTTTTTTTTTTTTTTTTTTTTTTTTTTTTTTTTTTTTTTTTTTTTACTATCCGTATTTCCTCATAAACAAACTTTTCCTATTTTCATAAAATGTAATATACTGATTTACTTCAATTGCACAAAAGTTCTTGAATTGCAGAAAAAAATAATGAAAGTATGATTGTAGAATCACAAATAATAAATTTACGTTCTTGAGTAGTTTCATAAATCGGAAACATTCGAAATCGGTTCCGATCGCGATTAATTTAATTTTGAATTTGGCCCCCTTTGGCAGATGCACCAAAGTTTACACTCGCACCGTTCATATTATGGTTAAGGGTTTGATATTATGTTTAAGAGTGCAAACGGATCACTGGAAAAAACGAGAATGCTAATGTTAATTCTATCAGAGAGCTGTTTACAAATTTCTCGGTCAAATTTTATTTTTATTTTTTATCTCTTTTGCACAAGATACGGAGGTTGGTGTTTTTTATTGTGCATTTGTATTTTTTAAGATTTTCTTTATAATTTTTAGGGTTCCGTACTTAAAAAGTGAAAATGGAGCCATTATAAGATCACCTATCCCTGCCGTTTTACTCCTAAACTGTGGAACAAAGAAAGTTCAAATATGGGGAAGTAATAAAGACTCTTGGCCAACATATTTATAGATTATGAAACAGTCACTTATATATTTAGAAAAAGTGTAGAAGCACTAATTAAGTTACTTAAAAAAAAAATCTTCTAAGATATCTATACCGCGGAGTATCTTGTAAAAACTTCCACAACGCTGAACTCAAAAACACATTTCTTTTAATTTTGGGCACTAAGTTTTCAGAGATATCGTCGAAAATGTAGTACAAAAAATAAGTTCTCTCTCCCCATCTATTTCGGAATCTAATGAAACTAAAATTATGAAAAAATTAGAGGTAGTAGACATTAATTTGAATCTTTCAGGAAAATTATAGCTATTACCGTAAATCACACAGTTTTTTGAGAAAAGCGTATTTTTCCGTTACATACAAATTTAGATTTGAGGACATTCAACAAAGGTATTGAGGAAGCGCTGGGAGTACCTTCTCCCCCAAATTTTGTAGCTCTACGTCCAACGGTCTCATCAGAACAGCATCGACACACTCACAAATTTATTTCCTTATTATTATGAGGAAAAATTCGACGACAGAAAATGTTTAAGAAAAAGCTACTTCATTGATTAATAATAAATCTACAAAATTAGTTACAGTAAAAAATGCATCTTATATTGATCATGCTAACTCTCAAACAAATATTATTTTAAACTAAAATTAACAAAATGCTTTAAAACTAAGTTGCCCAAATTTTTAAAATTAAACTTTAATCGCATATGTAATCAGTAAAATATAATAAAGATCAGTTATTATGATGAAGTTATCAATTGAGGCTTTTATGTTTAGTATAAATGCGAATGAAATAAACAAAATTTATCCCAAATTGGCATGATCATAGAATTTCAAGCGAAATTAAAACCCGTCATCATTTTCATCTTCTCAAAATTTACACAAGCACTTTTCATATCCGTATTCACCATGTTTTAAAAAAATGGTATTTTAATTTGATCATTTTAAAATCACTTTAACTCAAAATTTGAAGCCATTTAATTAATGAATAAAAACAAAAACAAAAAATAAAATAAAAAAATAAAAAACGAAATCACTGAATTTTATAACAGATATTTTTGACAAAGCATACGCATTTTAATTTTTTCTTCCAGAATCACTCCATTTCCTCTTAAAATTTAAGAAGAAATGGAGTGATTATGTTGCCACAATTACAAAAATGGTACCCAAAATTATGAAAAAATTAATGTCTCAAATCTAATCAAAAACAAATTGAGATACAGTTTTCAAACAAATTGTATCAAAAAGTAATTTTTTTTCTCCAAACGACGATGTAAATTTTAAAATGTGCGATGTTTAGAAGTTTAAAATTGCAGTAGCAAAAATTGCAAAACCGAAATTGCATGGGAAATTATTGTCATTCACAAAATGACGTATGCGTTACGCACAGATACGTTTGGCCGTTAGATAGATTGCATGGAAAAGTGTTGCCATTCACAAAATGACGTATGCGTTTCGCACAGATACTTTGACCTTTATAATATAGAAAGATAGATTTATTCTCTTATTCAGTGGTGATGCTTTTGCCACTTAATATCAACATTTTTTCGAATTTTTCATTTAAAAATATAAATTCATATAAAATCGTACCAATTTGAAATTTAATAAAGACGCACACACTCACCATACATACCACATACCACAGGCTCTGGCCGACGCCAAGCAGCAATATGTAGCCAAGAAGGGGGTCCAAATGTTTTGGATACCAGTAATATTGTAAAATTTTATTCGTCTTGATTAATAGCAAAATATTCTCCAATTAGATAAAGCACACAAACTTTACAAAATTAGTGATATTCAGTGTATTTGGATCTCCACCCTGGCTACGCCACTGCCGAGCGAATCTACTAAGTTTCTGGATAAAAAAGGAAATCAAAACCGAAACTCCTAGAGTAAAAAGCACACGATCCCAGATACTTCACCTCATTATAGCTATGCCTTCAATAATCATTTACGCTTTTTGAGCACCATTAACATTTAATAGTAAATTTTGTATTAATTTAATCATCGAAATTTGTTGATTAAAAAAATAAAAATTTCTTTTAAATTTTAGTTATAACAAAACAAGATAAAAGTCAGTAGCTAGACAAAATACGCTTCATTGAAATTTCATCTCTTTATGCCCCCAAATGAAGCTTGTAATATCGGTCAACATTCACTCATCAGGGAAGAAGAAATAAAATGTGAAATATGAAATTTATATTAACCCTCCTACTGCCAGCTTTTAATATTTACTGAGGATTTTTAGTTTTATGTGATTAGAACCAATAATCTTATTTTACTATATAATAACACCTTACTTCTATTTAATTCGATAAATTAAGTAAAAGGGCCATTCCACTGTCACGTGCGGGACAATCAGACACCATAACTCCACCAAAATTGTGTTATAGGGCTTAAAATTCTTCAGAAACAGGAATAAACACATTTTTGTAAGCTTATATTTGGTATAACAATATCTCAGGCAGGGACAGATTTTTCCTAAATGGTTTTATGATTTAGTTATTAATTAATTTGCATGCGTCACGTGCAGGACATCTGAAGTCAACCACTTGTAATTTGCTCTATGATCCAGCTAACATTTCTGCTCTACTAGTTTTGCAATTTCAAAAGAAAAAATATATATTAGAAGCTAAAGGTCTAATGTTCATGAAATAAACATCATTTTTGAAAAATAAATTTTTAAACTGCTAAAAAAAAATGTAACGTATAGTGTCACGTGTGAGACATTTGCAAATATCATTCAAGTAACCTTTTCAAAAAACAGAAAATAAAGGGATACAAAAAAGAAAATACATATTATACATTTTACAATACAATTTACAATACAATTTAACTTTTTTTGTACAAAATAAATGTTCAAATTGACATTTTTAAACATAAAATAAAATAAATGTATAAACAGAAACTCAAAAATTTTCCATAAATTTGAAACAACCTCTATTTATAGCTACAGTGGGAATTGATATTTTCTTTACCACATCTTTAAATGAATATAGAATTTTATCTGGATACTGTGGCCACATGTAGAATTTACCACTATTTATGATGACAGACACTTCAATACTATCATGATTGGTGCTTGTAATAATTTCACCAGGATAATTAATGCCATCATATTTTACAACTACCCATTCACCCATCTTAAAAGAAGTTGCTGTTTCTGAAGAGATGTTTAATAAAATTGCTCCTGGAGGATTCATAGCACCATTTTCTACCTTATCTTTTTCATTCTTCTAGCACTAGTAGACTTAGATCTTCCCATTTCTGCTAAATAAATAACAAACTTTATCAATTGTAAATGTTTTTGTCTAAATTTACTTAATTTCATAGAAGCATTGAACTTTAATTCTATTTTAACTTAGAAAAACAGAATATAAATAAGCAGTTTTATTATTTATTTTCTGCAGAATAATAACAAGTTCTTAAACACATGACTCTTCTTATTATATAGAAAAAAAACCCTTTAAATTAAGTAGATCAATTCTTACTAGAAAACAATATGTTCTTATAATAAAAATAACCATCAAAGTGTTCAAATTTTATTTAAAAAAATTATAAAAAAAAATAGAAAAAAAATATTAGCATCACATAAAAAATGGAACTATCATAAAAAATGTTTAAAAAAATCTTAATTTCGTTTTAGTTACATAGAATATGTTCTTAGGACAAAATAATAATTAAACTGTTAAACCTATGCTAGAATAAATCTCTATTTAGCATTCAGAAAACAAAAATAATCGTCTTGCTCATAAGGTGTCACGTGCAGGACAATTTTGTTTTCATATTTTTCTCCAAATAAAAATTTGGCCCAAATTTTTAACTAGCATAGGATAAGTGTACTACACTAAACTGCTTTAGAAATGCCAATTAAACAAAATAAATGAGTTCCTTTTTTCTCCTAATTTAAAAAGTTCATCTTTTGTGTCACGTGTGGGACACAGAAACAAAGCTTTTTGTGTGTGCTGTAGTATTTATTTGAAATTATCCTAGATTTTTAAGTTTAGTGAAATAAAAAGAATGAATATTAGACTTACCGAAAATATTGATTTCAAAAGTTTCATTGGATTTTCTTTATTAAAAAAAACTCACTCAAAATCCATTATAAAACTCAACATACTTGCTTGCACATGCACGACATCTTTAGACTGTTGTGTTGCCAATCCACAAAAGAAAAACTTTAAATTCTTACTGAAAACATAAAATTTGACATGTTGCCATTCAGTAAATACCAAGCATATTTATTTACACAAACTTTTTAAAATGACTATCAATTTACCTTTTTTCATGGAATGGCCCAAAAGTTCTTTTTTTTTTAACATTAAAAATTTTAAAATAAAAAATAATTGGCTTCAAATATGTGTACTGGGTTATTAGGTTAAAAAACTTCTAAGAAACTGTTAATATAAAATAAACATAACTGAGTTGTTTATAGTCTTCAGAAGTCACATGATGAATTTTTCTAAAGTCGGAGTAGAATTTTGCATTCAGGTCTTCCAAAACTATCAGATCAGTGTTGAATTCAAGTAGTGCCCCAGAAATCAGTCCGGATAAAAATTATTTGAATTCAACACTGCTTCAGAGTCTCCCTTTAATAGCTAATTGAACTTATCTGCAATGAAGTTAATATTAAATTGTTAACATTGTTAAAATTACTATCTTCTTATTAATAATTAATGTATGATAGTTGTTGAGAATTGCTTGGATTACATGATGACTATGGGCGGACTGGCCGAACTGGCGAGAGAAACATGTTTTTCAATATGGAATAAATTTGTCTCGAAGATAGAGCTTTTTTTTATGCTCTGTCGTAAAATCTTTTTAAGATTGAGTTTAGTCGTATTTATTTGCTAAATATTTAATTGTTGTGTTTATGTTTCGGTTAATAAAAAGAAGAAAATGAATCAAGACTTTTATACTGAATCCACAGTCCTTATAGAAATATTAGTGAGTACCACAGATACATTCTTTTGATTGGAAGATCTTTTTTGAAGCTCGTTTAATAGACATAACTTATTTAGTCGCACAAGCAAAAAACAATATTCTATAAATTCCCTAAGATAAGTAGTTATGTCAAACATGAATAGTTAACATAATAGCAATGAGTGGCAGAAATGATAAATTATTTATAAAAAAAAACGGGCTGAAAGTTCAGAAGGATTTAACATGCTCTGTTACACTTTGTTAATAAAAATATATGTATGTATTTATTACAGAAGTGTGAGAATAGTTATAAAAATGGATAATTTATTAATGAAACTGCAGAAATTCCTGTTATCATTTAAAATTAATAAAGAATAGTATTGTAGCTTCAAATAATGAAGAAATTACAGAAAAAACGTGACTAGACAAAATATCTACCTATCAATATTATAAAGGTCAAACGTATCTGTGCGTAACGCATACGTCATTTTGCGAAATGCCAACGCTTTGAAATTTGAAATGAAATTTCGGTTTTCAATGTTTGCTAGTACAAATTTTTAAACTTTTAAGCACCTCACATTTTCAATTTTTACACCATCTTATAGGGAAAAAAAGGGTTTTTAAATTCAATTTGTTTGAAAACTGCATCTTAATTTATTTTTGAGACCTTTTTTTTTTTTTTTTTTTTTTGTAGTTTTTAATACCGTTTTTCTAATTCTAGCAACAGAAGTACTCCATTTTTATTAAAAGCAAAAGGAAAATAGCAGAAAAAAGCAAATTCCTGCATCTTTGTATCTTTATGTTGCCATTTACTCATTAAAATTGAAAAAAATAATTAAATTAAAATGCATGTTTTTTGCTGCTGAATATTGTTTGTTATATAACCAGGTGAATTTTGGTTCCATTTAAAAATTTTATTTGCACTTAAAACAATATAAATAGTTTAGTGTCTGTTTTAGCTAATAGCATCGAGACTTCCATTTTTGAATTAAAATGAATTTAAAATGATCACATTAGAATACCAATTTTTTAAAAAGGTGTATTCAAATATGAAAAGTGCAAATATAAATGAGCATTATTGAATTCCGCAAAGTACGGGGATATTTTTTCTTTTCTAACCATCAATTAATAAAAATTAAAACACCATCAAAAAATTTTAAATGCTCTGGGCTTTTCGAAAGAACTTAATCTTTCTTCATCCGGCGCAAAGATGTGCTTTTACTACGAAAGCAGCAGCAAGGCCAAAATGAAAGATAAAGGGAAAAAAACAGGCTCATAAAATAACCAATGGGAATAAAGATAACAGCAGCTAATTACAGAAGAGCATAACCAGGGCTCGTACAGATACCATTAGTTTTCCAAGTCAAATACCAATATTTTTCTATTTAAAAAAATCTAGTTCAAATGCGCGAATTTCTCCTTATTGAAACTCTCGTCACCGATTTATTAAAAAAAATGTGAAAAAAATCTTTCTAACATTTAATACTTTTAAAATACTGCTATAAATCATGTGCAAAAAGTTTTTTTTTTTTTTTCTGTAATGATGCTCTGATTTTTTTGTTCAAGCCTAATAACACGATATTCAAAACACTTCCACATTTTTTAAAGGAGTCTGTTCTATTTAAAATTAATTTAAAAGCATGCATATATTAAAAGAATGTTGAAGGATAATAAAACATTTTTAACCTCTCAAAAAAATTAAGCAACTCAAAAAATAACGCAGTTCAAAAAAATTAGTTCATACCTTTTCTAAACAAATAAATCAACGATTTTTAATAATGCTAGAAATTATCTATTACTGACATCTAAGTACGATTAATGCAACTATTTAGAAGCCTCCTGTGTATTCTAAATTATTTAATGGTATTACTAAATGAAAAAAAAATACGTCTTTTCTTTCTTTCAAATATTGCTATTCAAAGTAGGAGCTTCATGTAAGGCTCAGGGTGAAAAAAGGGTTAAAGAGAAAGTTTCTATAAGAAAATACTAGGTTCGAAGAGTTTTCAGGTTTTGGAATTCCAGGACCCGTTCGAACCCTGATAACCCAAACAGAAGAACACAAAGTAACAGGTCCCAATTATGACTAATTGGGGCTCTGAGCAAAGATAAGTTAGGGGGCCCCTTTCGAACCGTTTCAATATTATTCAAATAGAACTGAAGGTCACTCATAGGTGTATGCGTAATGCATAAACATATTTTCGCCCTTTGGATATAAATAGTAGAAAATTCTTAGCTCCGTCAATTTTAATTAAATACCTAAATTAATAAAAATACACTTTTTTTTTCCTTTATACAGAGCTAAACTCTTTTGTATAACTTTAGCAATTTGTTATATTACTTAAATATGAAATTATTAATTCAATTTATAGAAGAATTTGAATTGGAAAAATAAACTAAATATTTTATAATTTAATGTATGGATTTGGGGACCCCTTATGATCTGGGGCCCATGGGCAAAGTTTCGATTTTTCCATGCAGTAATAAGGGCCTGCAAAGTAAAAAGGGAATTAGGTAGCAATTTGGAAAATAAATTAATTAATAGATACACAAAAATAAAGTAAAATAATTAATAAGCAAAAGTTTTCAAAGGGGTGGGACTTTTCGTTTATTTTTCATTAAAGTTACCCCCGGATATTATCATCTTTATTCCAGAAAACTAGAATAAGTCATGTAATATGGATTATCGATTCTGTTAAACATCTAATGAAGTTATTTTCTTAACATTCAATGGCCATGATAAAAGAAGTGAACAAACTTTGTATTAACTTCCAGTTTTGCTGCAGTATATATAGCACTGTTAAAATTGGATCATTCCCATTTAAGGGACCAGAGAAAAGTTCAAAATATCCAAAAATTCGAATTCAATATGTTCTCCCAAAAAGAAGAGATAAATAGAAAAGATTAACTCCACGATGAAATGTTTAGCATGTAAACTTTATCTAGAATACTACTACTTTTTTTCTTCAATTAAATAAGATATTTTTAACTATCTCAATAATTTATCAATTTTAAGAAAAAAAAAGTTAAATATTTTTTATTGCTTCTGTGGATGCAATCTTTGAGTCGTTACATATCATTTCAACCAATCAATTGATACAAAAATGGAGTTTTCTACATTAGAATGGCCTTCAAAAGACAACATTTTAAAATAAACTGCTGAAATATTTAGAGCCTTAACTCAAAAAATTAAGAAAAATTTTTCCTCAAAATTTCAAGGGAAGTCGTATGAAAAATTCAAATTATCCAAACTGAAGTTCGGAATACCCAGGACTCTTTTTAGATTATTGTAATACAGAATTCTAAAAAACGAGTAAAATATTCGAATTATATAAAATTTCGATTTAAATAAATTCGAGTTATCCACATTTCACTGCACTTTCTTATAAAATCTAAAGTGATCCCTGCCTGAAGAATATATTTTTGCTTGTAAAATAACAAACCTGAATATTATCAATAGTATAAAACTTCTAAAAACATTGAAAAATCTCCAAGGATACTTATACATACAGGAAATAATATTTCGAGTTCCTTATAGACCGGGAGATGATAGCACAGATAATCGCCTCATCGAGATCATGTCTGAAATTCCAGAAAAAGTTAAAACTCGATCCGCACATTAAAACGCAATTGGTTTCCAAAGTCATATCGTGGTTGAAAACATCTAACACCCAATTTTTACCTATAGGGTTTGGGTTCCCTTATATAGAATTCCATGGAGGTCACTGCTCCCACTGGGGCTTATATCTATCGTGCTGATAATTAGCCGTCATTAACACAATCAACCAATCAAACCAATTTTTACCTTATCTGCATCCTAAAAGGTGTTGCGGACAAGGGTTGTTAACAATTGCAATTTACTTTTCTCAGAAATTTGCTTATCTTCTAACAATGTAGTATATTATGCTTTAAATTCGCCCTTTTGAATCTCCCGTATCAGAAATGTTTCGGATCTTGATAATTCATCTGTAATTATGTACCCTTTCTTTTTCTACTCGATCTTGTATTATCTAAAAACCTTAAAATGTAACTTAAAATTCGTATTATTTTAGTATAATTATTGCTAATACTTAAAATCTCATTCACAAATTCAGTAGAATCTAAACAAATTAATGTAGTATTTGTTTTAAGTTTTAACTCTGATGGAAAGTCTATAATGTCTTTCACATATTCCAAATCAATGTTCTTGCTGGATGTGATGTTTCCTTTTCTCAGGAAGGATTGCCCGTGCCATCGAAGCTCACAATCACAATCAATTAACTTGTCAAAAGTTAGTCCTCGAGACACATGGTTTGCTGGATTGTCCTCTGAGCATATATGTTTCCATTGATAACTCTGGATCAATTCTTGAGTTTTGTAAACTCTGTCAGCCACAAAAGTTTTGAGTCGATGAGGAGGAATCTGAATCCATGCTAAGAAGATTGTTGAGTCACACCACAAAATTACCTTACTGATGTGCAATTTTAGAAAATTCACTACTTTAGATATGAGTTGAGGCAATAATGCAGCTACGGACAATTCCAATTATGGGATTATCGAAAGGTTTCAGTGGTGCAACCCTAAACTTGCTGCACAGTAAGTTTAAAGATATATTAAACTTTGTGGGACAGCGTATTTAAATTGCTGCTCCATATGTGAGCTCAGATGCATCGGCGATACCGTACAATTCTATTTACATATGTCCTTCGACTAAAACAAATTAAATGATTTTTAAATTGTTTATATTTTGAAGTATTCTGATAAAGCGTCGCCATTCATCTTTAACATAATCTGGAACTGGATCGTTCTAATCTAATTTTAATAACCAAAGTCTCTGTATGAAAATTTTACTTTAGCTATTCAAGGACTGTATAACCCCCAATGGATCGTAAATTCGAGTTACATCGGATAGAGCAGTTCTTTTCGTGTATACAACTGGTTCCTTAATTGATAAATTAAACAAAAAAGGAGTCAAATTCTCAAAAAAAATTTCTTCAAGCATTTTGCACATATTTTATCGCGATTGAAAGCAGAATATTTTTACTAAAGGAAGACGTCATAAACATTACAGTATTGTTAATAGGATGATGCATATTATCAAGGGAATGTGTATTTTCACTCAAAATGGAGACAGACATCTGATTATTTGTGAAATTTTGAGCAGAAAATGCGTTTTTGGTTGACGACAAGTTATTACTAATATTACTTCTGTTTTGAATTGATATACCCTAATTAGTATCAATATCTTCCTCTCCGCATTCCAGGTAAATCAAGCTGTGATGACGCTGGCTACATTTTTTGTACGTACTTGAACTTTTTTTATTGACTAAGGTTATGAACTGATTATAAAAAATTGTAACATAATCTTTTCATTTTAACAACATTGAACTTTTTTGTAGCGGGCGAATTTAAGAATTGTGAACATTTCATTAAAATGTGATCATCTCTACACATTAAACAATTTTGTAGACCTTCTGCTAACAAAGTCAAAGATATAGAATTAAATAAACGTTTCTGGTATTTAATGAAAGGTTTTACAAAAGTAATTTGTGGATATTTTCCAAAATTTGAGAACGTTTCTCTAAAAATAAAATTAATTCATCTAATTTTGATACTTCATTTGAACTTATTGTCATTTCATAATTTCTTCGAGTATCTTTATCTAAATTTTGAAAAATAATGTTTAATATTAAAACATTTAAAAGATTGTTTCTGTTATAGTTCAAAACGTTTATGCGCGAATACTTTTTTTTCTTACATAGTCGACTAGATTTCGAAGATCTTTAGCGGAAAATTACATAAGTTTATCTGAGTCTAAATGGGAATTAATGTGTATTTTTATTACTATTCTATCGTTTTCGTATCTGACCTTTAACGCTTGAAATAAAAATGAAAGTACATCTTCTGTACTAATAAAAACTTTTGCATCGTTTATTAATGCTGCTGATAAATAATGCAGTTTTGAGCATCTGACATTTGCTCATTTGACGTTACTATATTGTTAAATTGTAATTTGAATGTACTTCATTCTTCGGGTTTTCCGGAGAATTTAGGAAGAAAAATTTCAGGCAATTTAACATTTATCGCGTGGTTTATTAGAGTAGATTTTGACTGAATTCCGTTGGAAACTTAACTTTCTTCTAAATGCTTAATTTGCTTTTTAATTTGGAATTTAGCTTTTAAATAATTCTCCAAAAGACTGTATGTATTTTATTTAACAAACTGCGATGCGTTGAGTGCCCTCAAAAGATAAAGACAAAAAGAATAAAGATAAGACCTCAAGATAAAAACAACTAGAATGACAAAATGATTACGTACATTAAACAGTACAAATGCTTTTCCAACAATTGGAACATAATTAAAGATTCCAACTCTGAAACATTTAAAAGGCCATGAATAAAGTACAATGCCTTTTTCACATACATTATTTTAACTATCGGGTCTTTGTCATACTTTGTTATAATAAATTAATTTAAGTAAAAAGTTGGAAAATTAATATTTTAACCGTTTTTCTTAAAATAGAGAATTGCAAGTCCTCTACTTTTTTGTGAAACGAAAAGGGTTTTTTCCACAAGTTTTTCTAAAAAACATCCTCGAACAAGACATTGTTCAGGTCTTTTTTTTTCAATCACATGCTGATTTTTTAATTAATTAATTAATTAATTATTTTGTGAAACGGAGGGTGGGGAGTCAGATCAATCTCACATTTGGATTTGAAAATATTGTCAATCAGACCACATAATTTTCTATCTTTTGCTTACTGATTTGTCTAAATGAAAGAAAAATACGTCAGAATTTTCTTATTTAAATCTCCACCTACTAGAGAGATGCAATGGACACGACAGGAAAAATGGAATTAATTCATATGCAGTAAAACCCAGTTGAATGCGATAAAATTAAGCAATTGAGCAATTATAAACTCATATTTTTAGATTTAGATTTGTAAAAATCTGAAAACATTTAAAAAAATTATCGAATAAAATCTAATGAGTTTTAACTGCAGTTGGATTCATGATTGTCATTTTTGTACGTTGATTTTTACTTTTTTTTTTCTTATTTTTTGTAATCCAGAAGTTAAATTAATTGAAGCTTTACCCAATTCCTTTTGTAACATTTCTATTTTGCATGGTTATTGTTCTGTTTTTTCTGCCTTTTTTTTTTTTTTTTTTTTTTTTAAGAAAATAAAATATGTTTTTTTTACAACCAACATTACATTGTTTCCCTGTTCGTGATCATCGCACATTTCGAAATCAATGAGATCAATAAACAAACCTCGTGTTTTTCTTTCTTTCTTTTTAAGGATATATTCCAAAAAATACTTTTCCACCCTCGGCAGCTCAAATTTTCTAAGACATTTTCAGAGTCATTTTTTAAAGTGAAAAACGTGAAACTTGCTGAGGTGATTTTTAAAGAGATGTATAAGATGCCGTGTGATTTCATTTTTCGCTCGATTTATTAGAATTTGATTTACAAACAGTCATTTTCTCAGTATAACCATTTTTTTTTTCATTCCCAGATCTCCCTCTTCGGAAAACTTGGTTCAAAACGTCATTTTCGACAGTATGTCTTGCAATATTATCTGCATTTATCAAAAAAATTGACAAGCATGGCACATTGTGTAGTTTTTAAATAAGAGAATTAGTCTGTTTAATTCGTTTGAGAACAAAAATGAATTTAAATATGTATCATAAAATAAAGAGTTTGGATTGGAATACACCAAAGACGATCTTCATACGACGTGTTTCTTTGGATTCATTTTTTACATATCTGATAATTTGTGCCTATATTGTAGACTAACTATTTTGTAACTTTTTTACTTTCTAGTTTATTAACAATGACATTTTTTCCCCTATTCAAATAAAAATTCTTCTAAAAGTAAAGAATTTCTTAAAATAATAATAGTAATAATAATAATAATAATAATAATAATAATAATAATAATAATAATAATAATAATAATAATAATCATAGTAAACATCATTTTTATGATGATCAAAACATGGCTTACGTAATAACAGAGTCATATATTATATATGTATTAAACATTAATATTCCTGGGACAATTATAAACAAATTTTAAATGAAGTTTCAGTTTTACAATTTTCGGTTCTGCAAATTTTTAAACTTATAAACATAGCACATTTTCAGATTTTACATCATCGTATAGGAAAAAATATGTATCTATATAATAAAGGCCAAACGTATCTGTGCGTAACGCATACGTCATTTTGCGAATGGCAACACTTTCCCATGCAATTTCAGTTTTGCATTTTTCGCTACAGCAAATTTTATACTTCTAAACATTACATATTTCCGATTTTTACACCGTCATATAAAGAAAAAAAATGTACTTTTAAATGCAATTTGTTTGAAAGCTATATCTCAATTTGTTTTTGAGATATTAATTTTTGTATAGTTTTTAGTCCAATTTTTTAATTGTGGCAACATAACCACTCCATTTTCTCTTAAAATTAAACAAAACAAAACAAAAAAAATTAAAATACGTATAATTTGCAAAAAATATCGTCTGTTATAAAATTCCGTGATTTCGGTTTTATTTCGTTTCTATACATCAGATAAATAACTTAAGTTTTAAGTTAAAGTGGTTTGAAAAGGATCAAATTAAAATACCGTTTTTTCAAACATAGTGAATACGGATATGAGAAGTACGTCTTAAAATTTTGAGAAGATGAAAATGATGACGGGTTTTAATTTCGCGTGAAATTCTATGATTGTGTCAATTCAGAATAAATTTTGTTTTTTTTTTCATTCGCATTTATACCAAATATAAGAGACAATTGATAAATAGCTGATCTATATTATATTTTACTAATTAAGTTTGATTTTAAAGTTTAGTTTTAAAAATTTGGACAACTGAGTTTTACAGTATTGTTAATCTTAGCTTAAAATAATATTTGTTTGAGAGTTAGACTGATCAATATAAGATGCATTTTTTTACTGTAAGTAATTTTGTAGATTTATTATAAATCAATGAAGCAGTTTCATCTTAAACATTTTCTTTCGTCAAATTTCGACGGGTTCCACCTCGTATTTTTAAATGCAATTTGTTTGAAAGCTGTATCTCAATTTGTTTTTGAGTTATTAATTTTTTGTAGTATTTAACGCTTTTTTCGTCATCGTGGCAACAAAGGTATTCAATTCCAGGATAAAAAGGACTGATCAGAAAACAAATAAAACCCGGACATCACAAGGTTTCATATATGCTTTAGATATTCATTTCAACCATTTTCCAAAAGGTTAATAAGGGAAAAATCCGAATTATACTTCTTAATGTCTTATTGTGGAAGAAATTATACAAAAGCTATGAATTTTTCATTGGTATCATTTTTACTTTCAAAATTAATTGCTCAAAAACAACAGAATTTCGCAGAATTTTAAATAAGAGGTGCGAGGAAAAAATGCTAAATGGTTTTTGTTTTCACTTCAGAAATTACTGTAAGTGAATGATTAGACGCTGAAACACGACGCTATGAATTATTATGTTTTAAATTTTGATCATGATGAAATATTTTGGTTCTTTTAGTAAGTAAACCAAAAGTATATAATCTTATTTTTATCATTATAATTTAAACGTTCGTTTGAAGTACAAGTAGTTTAAGTTAAGCTATAAGTTCAAATGTACAATGAAATAAAACAGACTCATAAATACACTCAGAGACATATTTTATAGCTATTACTCTTGTGTAATGCAAACCCGATAGAATAGTTGAGAAATAGAGAAATAATTTCATTAAAGTGTTATTTAATGATTGCATAAGCTAAAATGCATACCATGTTATAGTCTCAGAATATAATTATCTTTTATCTGTAATTCGTTAACCTTCAAGATAAAACTTTCTTTAACCTTTCTGATAAATGGCACATTGATTTGATTGAATGCAATTATTGTTTAACATTAAATGCACCATTCAGTAAACTACCTTTCATAATCAGGTGAAACTAGAACATTATTCACATCTAAAGCTTCTTGTTCTTTTCATGATAAGAAAATGATCATTGTATTATAAAGCTGTTTTCTAACAGAAGCAAAAAGCACCCAGAGGCGAAAACCAATAGATTATTGCAGATTATAAGCACATAAACATTGTTAGAAAGTGGCCTCCTTTTTTAAAAATCGTTAATTTCGATTAAACAAGGGATATGCTCTGCAAGAGATAGATTAAAATAATAATTAAAAATTTTATAGGTTTCACTTTAAATTGTACGGTGTTTATCATGAAGCAGGTAAATATGAATAATTTTAATGTGGTTTCTTTAAGAGAGGATAAGATTGGGATGTGAAAATACACGAATTTTAAGACTCGTTTGGGGACGTCCATAAAAGATGTCACACACTTTTTTCAATATTTTTGGCCCCTCCACCCCGCCCCCCTTTGTCACAAAGTGTCATACTTCATCATACGCCCCTGATCCCATCTTATCACATGTCACGTTATATTATGTAAACACATACGTACAGTTCAGCGACAAAGCCCCACGATATTAAATCATATTTCAAATTTTATTTTTAAACTTTAACTATGTGTTTTAATGATATTTGTGAGCATAACAATAAAACAGATTCGTGTACTTATTTTGTTGGATATAAGATTAAAGTTTACAACAAAAAACATAATTAACATACAGTAATAATAAAATATTAATGTGAAAATAAATGAAAACAGTAGTATTCTGGAGATTATATTGGAATTAAATAATTTTGGTTTTAAATCTTATCATTACTTTATGAATACGAATTTCATAATTTAATCTGCTTATTTTTAATGCTTTTATTTTAATCAAAATGTGTGTGTGAAACAAAAATCAAAATCAAAAGTGTGTGAAATCAAAATGATGTCACACTTCTTGTTACCCCCTTGTCACAAACTGTCAAAATTTCACGAACCCCCTACCCTCCCATCCAAGCGTTACATTATTTATGGACGGTCCCTTTCCTTGAAAACTACTTGACCGTTTTTGATGAAATTTAGAATCTATTTTCACGGGATTATGTTCACGACTTGCGGGTGATAGTTTTTTTTATGCGACTGAAACTTTTTATTTTTGAATAACAGCTGTTTGCCAGAATTTTTCCATTTTTCAAAAAGAAAAAATTTGGAACTAATTATTATTATTATTATTATTTTAGGATTTTGTTCATCTGACGAAATCCTATTCGTGTCTCTCCTCTATCTGTCTGTCCGTCACAGAGTCCGTACACAAAAACTATATAAATCAGAGACAAAATTTTGTGTACTTACTGCTGAATACCTCGTGTTACATGACAAATTCTAAAATTCTAAAAAAGACTATTATTTTAATAAAATTAATTTTCTCAATGTGATCCGTTCATTTCTGTGATTTTAATGTTAAAAGACAGCCTTGTGACGTCGTAACTAAATACACTACGACTCGCTGTATAAATTCATAATTCACTTAAATGTAGTGCTCGCGATAGAATACGTATAGAAGCTATACGTTTAAACGATATACGTATATCCGTATAATACGTTTTTCTGCTTTACGGATATTTTAAAAGATACGTTTAAACGTATCCGGATACGTATAAGGCGTATCAGTTAAACGTATATTTTAGAATACGTATATTTAATGTATACGTATATTCCACGTATCGTATCTAATTTAAATATTGGACTTCATCAGTCTTATGTAACTGAATGAAGAATAATTTGGAAATCGGTGGCGTTACGACAGGAATCCGTATAGTATGTCTTATATATACTAGATCAAGCAATGAAAAGCGTATATTTTTTAAAACAGTTTGCAAAAATTTCACAAAATATCAGACTCCTGATTGGCCAATCTCGTTTCACTAACAGTGAAATATCTATTTTCAAAATAGCGAATTATTACCGCGAATTGCAAAAGTATTTTGCAACATTGTACTTTGAATTTATTTAGATTTTTTTGTTCATCTCAAGGTAATGAGCTCAGATACCCCGTTATTTTACATTTTGTATAGGTAATGTATACAAATTGTATCCATTGTAAATAACCAGCAAAATTAAACACTTTTTGAGGAAAGAATGAGAATATAAATGTTTCAGATTTATAGTGAATTCTTGCTAAATTTAGTTTTTTTTTAATTATTTAAAAATTCTTTGTTCACTTATTGTTTTACACTCAAGATTGCACCCGAGCGTAAATGCTATTCTTTTCATGGAGCTAATATTTTCTAACTCTGTTAATGTATAATGAAATTTCATTTTTTTTAATCTTGACATTCTCACCAAAACATACATAGAATTACTTTATATCAAGCATTAACTGAATCTGTAATTTGATGAAAATGAATTCTAGAGATAGAGCTATTCCAGAAATCGTAAATAAAATACAGCAAAATAGAGCCAGCTGTTGAACGATTTACATACAAAACTAATCAGCAACAATTTCTACCAGCGACTACTTGAATATATAGGGGAGACTGGGATGCATGTGAACAGTTCACATAAACATAGCTTTTTTTCATAACTGGGTTAATTTCTATAAGCAAAACTACTCTATATAGTAAACAGAACTTTTTTTACGCATGGTATTTTTTAAAAATTAACTTCACAGTTCTTCTTACTTTTCTTAATAATTCATTGAATTCCAAAAAAAAAAATGTTCATATGTGCCCCAACGAAAGAGCAGTTGTAAACACATAAGGAAAACATGTGAACACAAGGGAAAAAAATTTGACATGTTTTTATTATCTTTTTCATATGTTATTTTAATCATTAGTTGTATTATTTATTAAATTCACCATAAAGAAAAATATATGTATATTTATTTAGTTTCTGAGTTATATGTTTAAGCAAAATATTATAAAATAAAAATAAGCAGATTTGGGGGGGGGGGGCTTAGATAATTGATAAAATATTGTTGCAATATAACAAAAAAATAAAGGAGTAAACTTGAGAAAATAATTAAAGAATTTAAATTTTGCTTAGGGCTTTTTGTTTGAGGGAAATTTTAGGGAGGGGGCATTTGGATAATATTTATAGGAAAACTACCAAAAGATGAAAGATTCTCATTTCTATATTTGCCTTATTTGCCTGTAAATTAAGGATAAGAAATTGTTTTACATTTATAAGCTTCCTCCAAATTTAATTTCTTTTTCTTTTAAAAGAAAGGGGGGAGTCAGTAATGTGAGATTTCACGTTAGTTATAAGTTTAAAAATTTTATTTTCTTAATATATATATCTATTTTCAAAACACCAAATAAAATAGCTCTTTTAGAAATGGAAGTAAAATAATACTACTAGTTTGCAACAAATGAAACAGAAAAATTTGCAAAGTTATTAAACGTAATATTTTTTGCATTAATGATGCATGAAAAATAGTATTGAAAACTGTTAAATAAAATAATGTATCGCATTTATTACAATTTAGAAAACATGAAATTTATTTAAATTACAATTGAACGTAAAGAGCTTGTTGCTTTTTATGTATTTGCTGACAGTTGTGTTTGTTGAAGTTTCTATTACACAAAATCAACTTTATATGATAGAAATGTCTTCTATTTCTATAAAAATATAGATAATGAAGCTGGCATTATTTTCACGAAGTTAACTAAAAGGAATAGAATCACTGAATGATTATTGGGCATTTTAATGACACATTCAGATCTGCAACAACTAGGCTCTTCATAAGTGTCCCACATTCCCACCAGAGTTAAAATGAAAAATCATTAACATTTCTCAATTTTAAAAATAAAAATATCATAAATATTTATTAGTATCCATAGTATATGTTAAATAAAGAAAGAAAAAGAATAAATAAATGAAATTATTCTTTTATCAAGCTGGAAATTTTACTTTTAAGTACAGTAAGCAGTATTTTGGCTCCTGGGGACAAACAAAATGTCGAAGAGTTTCAAAAAAATTTTCGATATGTCTATAGGTGCTCCCATCTTTGATAATTTTTTTCAAATAAGAAAACACATAACTACTAGTGAAAAATGGCAATGTTCTCATATGCCCCATTTTCACATGTGCCCTAGTCTCTCCCATGTATGTTACTTAATTCTGTGTATTAGGTCTTGAGATAGAAAACCCACAAAATCCATGTCACATACAGACAGACAAAGTCACAGACTCATAAACTGACAGACAGATATTTTGTAAAAACATGTTTTTCGGACTCTTTTACCCTTAAAACGTGTAAACCCGTCGAAAGTGTTCCCGAATCCAATACTTTCTTCTTCTAAAGATACAAGAAAATCTAAAAAACTAAGTACTACGTCGCAGATTTTCCAGAGATTAGTTTGATTCTACCCACAACTAATGTAAGACATTTTATAATAAATAACTTAGTTTTTTGGAAAAAAACCCAAAATCTAAACTGAGGAAATATTTAGATTTTTTTAAGCACCTGCATAACAAGTAGTAGTTAAGTAAACACATCGTAGTTCTTTGAACAAAGAATCGCGATGGGGATACTCTACCGGATATTTCTCAATGTCTCTAATCCGCAAAAAAATATTGAAACATCAAATTTCATACATTGAATGAAAAACGTTTAAACATTTATATGTTTAACCGCTTGGGTAAAATCCGTATATACGATGTACCGTATATGCTGTTTCGTGTTATAACTGCCGATGCCGAATTATACGTATAGCAAATACGTATTTCGTATAATACGTATTATACGTATACTCGTATAAACGTATAATTGGGAGATCTACTTAAATGAAACCACAACACAGATGCACAATGAACCACACTGCGCTATGTGCACTATTTACAACTAATTTTCACAGATATCTATCCGAAATACTTGTTCGTAGCGTCACCTTGCACAGCTCTAACACAAGGAAATTTTACATCACAAGAGACATAAACCAGGAACTCCACACAAAGAGTGTGTGCACTGGAGCCAGTGGGATTCGAACCCACAATCTCCTACACTCGCAAGCGATTAGCGGAGTGATGTCTTAACCACTCGGCCACGGAGCCCTCCCCCCCCCCCCAAAAAAAAAAAACGTTTTTGCATGCTGCCAAAAGCATTTTTGCCGATCCCACCGAAGCAAGAAAATACAAGCTCCTGATTTTGTGAATAATTTAAAGAGCATTTTGTTTTGTTTCATTTTTGAGGTTACGTTTATTAAATCATCAGTTTCTGCTTGAAAAGCTTTTAAAAGATGAATTTAGATTAATTTCCTTCTGTTTTACATATTTATTGACTGATAAACAGAAAAACTTTCTGGTGTTTAGAATTGAAGAAATTAATGATGATATTTCTCAACTGTTCAGTATTATTTATAAAAAATATTAAAAATAAAATTGGAATTTCTTCTTAATTATTTTAATGTGATGGAACAATTTATTTACAAACGATAATCCCATTTCCTTTTTATTGCGTCAATTATGTGATATTTACAAAACAAATTGTTCTATATTTCTTTTAAAAAATATTATTCTTCTTATTATTATTAACTTTTTATTATTATTTTACGCGACATACCCATATATATCCCTAATACGTACATTTATATTCAGAAGAATTTATTTACAAATATCAATTACTCTTTAAATTATTCAACCAATCAGAAGCCCGTATTTACTTCCCTATGCTAGCTTCGGTGGGATCGGCAAAAATGCCTGCCAAAGGCAACAACTGAAACCTCTTCGTAAATATTAAACGAAACTCTCTGTGTGATCTGCGATCACACTTACCCATTTGTTTAACTGTCTGCCATATGTTATTTTAATTTATACTCTACCACCAAAACATTTTTATCGAAATTACTCGCGTACTTTAGGAATTAATGGGAGCTTTAGCTGAAAAGTACATTTTTTCGGAGAGCTACAAATTTAGATGTTTTGTGAAGTTCTTGCATAGTTTTATCAAAAACATGAATTAAAGTATGTATAAACTTTTGGATAAAATTAGATTACAGGTAAAATATCAGTATAAAATGTTTCAGAAAAAAAATGTGAGTGATCGTAACGTACTTGTAATGTCTTCCCTTAATGCAAACATATTACCTGATTTATAAATACACTATATTGCCATTGATTATGGGACACTTGCGATTTTAGACATTTTACTAAATATCTAGAAAAATACATGAGGAATCATCTCGAAACTCTTAGTGTATAAATATAATAGTATAAGTCATACATCTCCGTGAAGATTTTTTCCCGAAACTCCAAAGGGGGCCGTCAACAAATTAAAAAAGAATGAATATCTTTTGAATAACCCTGTCAAAACTAATGTAGCAAAAAAGCTCAAACTCTAGATTGTAATTGAATGCCTTATTGTAATAAGCCTTGTTCATTTTTATGCAAATAGCATGCATACTCGCAGAGTAATTAAGGTTTTTATAAAAATGATCCCAAATTTTTACAAGTTTTTTCCTTATAATTTTCAGAGTTCTTAATATAAAATATTATTTTTTTCAGAAAATATGACAAACAACATTGCACACAGTACCCTGTAATCAGAATTAAAAAATAATGAAAATTGTATAAAAAATGAGTTGGTTTACTAAATAATTTTTTACTGCGCATGCGTCAACGATATCAAAATTTCATTTGCATATTATGTTAGCTAAATGTATAGAGCAATTTTTGTGAAAGTCACAAAATCATAACTTGAAAATTCTGACAATAATCGTCAATTGAATAAGTCGAAAATCCGTTATTATCAAAATGAAGCAAAAACAAGAGGGTTGTATCCATATATTCATTGATTAGTGTCAATATAGAATACACAATATGGGATGTACTACTGCATTTGGATAAAATCCCTCATTTTTTTGCTTCATTTTGGAAACAACGGAATTTGTCCTTTTTCTATAGAGGATTACTTTCAGAATTTTCAAGCTATGATTTTGAGACTTTTACCAAAATTGCTCTATACATTTAGCTAACATAATATGCAAATGAAATTTTGATATCTTTGACGCATGTGCAGTAAAAAATTATATAGTAAACCTACTTATTTTTCATACAATTTTTATTATTTTTTAATTCTGATTACAGTGTACTGTGTGCAATGTTGTTTGTCATATTTT
The DNA here is from genome assembly GCA_964019185.1 of Maratus speculifer. Classification (NCBI taxonomy): domain Eukaryota; kingdom Metazoa; phylum Arthropoda; class Arachnida; order Araneae; family Salticidae; genus Maratus; species Maratus speculifer. The sequence continues at coordinate 211,987,387 of OZ025291.1, read as the reverse complement.
CTGAAAAAAATATTATTTTATATTAAGAACTCTGAAAATTATAATAGAAAAACTTGGAAAAATTTGGGACCATTTTTATAAAAACCTTAATTACTCTGCGAGTGTGCATGCTATTTGCATAAAAATGAACACAGTGTATTACAATAAGGCATTCAATCATAATCTAGAGTTTGAGCGCTTTTGCTACATTAGTTTTGACAGGGTTATTCAAAAGATATTCATTCTTTTTAATTTGTTGACGGTCCCCTATGGCGTTTCGGTAAAAAATCTTCACGGAGATGTATGACGTATACTATTATATTTATACACTAAGAGTTTCGAGATGATTCCTCATGTATTTTTCTAGATATTTAGTAAAATGTCTAAAATCGCAAGTGTCCCATAATCAATGGCAATATAGTGTATTCTATGTTGTTAAATCTGAACATACTCTTCTTTTCAAAATATTTAAAATTTAAAAACATTTTATATGTGTAGCAGAAAATAATTAGATGGTAGCAACATATTCTTATTTGGCTAATTAAAGAAAAGGATAATTAAATATCTGAAAATTTGTTCATTAGAATATGTTTGAAAGCCGTAAAAATCAATTTGAAAATATTTTTTCTCTGTAGAAAATGTACTATTAATAAACAAGGCAATTTTTGTTTTAGGTAGGGTAAATACACTAACAATCGTCCCCCCCCCCTCCCTTCCAAGTAATCATCAGCCACATTGAGATAAAATATATTATGAAGAGCTAATTTTTGGTTTTAAATAAACAAGGTAGAACCCGTTGAATTTCGACGAAAGAAAATGTTTATGTAGGAACTATTTCATTGATTTATAATAAATCTGCGAAATTAGTTACAATATAAAATGCACCTTATATTGGTAAGTCTAACACTTAAACAAATGATATTTAACCTAAAGTTAACAAAATACTATTTCTCTAAAACTCATTTGTAGAAATTATTAAAATTAAACTTTAATTGTATATGTAAGCAGTAAAATATAATAAAGATCTGTTATTATGATGCAGTTATCAATTAAGGCTCGTGTGCTTGGTTTTCTAAAAGGAAAAACAGCAAAATTTATTCCACTTTGACTCAATCTTTTTTCCCGATATTATTTTCAATCTTTTAACCGATATTATTTTCATCATCTCAAAATTTGCATACATGTGTATACTGCTCATATCCGTATTTACCTTTTTAAAAATATATATTTTTTAATTTAAGCATTTTAAAATCATTTTAATTAAAAATTATCAAGATTCAATAACCTCCGTTTTTTCCCTCTTTTACTTTTAATATAAATGGATTTACTTCTGTTGCCAGAATTTAAAAAATGGAATAAAAACTACAAAAAAATTAATATTGCAAAAACAATTAAGATACAGTTTTCAGACAAATTGCATTTAAAAGTGCATATTTTTCCCTATACGACGGTGTAAAGAATGAAAATGTGCGATGTCTAGAAGTTTAAAAATTTTAAGTAGAGAAAGCAAAAGCGAAATTTTATCAGAAAGTGTTGCCATTCGTAAAATGACGTATGCTTTACGCACAGATACGTTTGGCCTTTATAATATAGATATTGTAATTCTACTATATGCAGCCATCCTTTAGACGTGATAAGCGATCAGCAAAGGATGGTATGAAATTTCAGAAAAAAATCTTCAGCAAAATATTTGACGTCTAATATGGAGCTTACGCTCCTGAAGTTTCAGGATAATTACTCGTGTATTTTTCCAAAAATTTAACAAAATGTCTAAAATCACAAATGAACGGTCATCATTGGTCATAAAGTGTAAATAATATAGGAAAAGAAGTTACAGAAATAAGAAAAATATTTAAAATGTGGAAACCGTATAGCAGCAGAAAATAATTGGAGGCGGCAGCACAGACAATCATTTCATCGAATTCACGGATGAAAATCTAAGATTCGATATATCTCGATTCTCATATTAAGACGCAATCGGTCTTCCAAGTCACATCTTGGTGCATAATTCGTAAAAACCCGATTTTAATGGTTGACTGGTAAATTTACCATTGTGTTTTCCTGGATTCAAAAGTATGAAAATGTGTAGGATTGGGAGCAGGAAAACATAATAGTAAACCATTGAAATAACTGCTAAAATAAGTAAACTGCTAAAATCAGGTTTTGGGTGTTTTCTATGAAGATATGACTTGGCAGACCGATTGCGTTATAATATGCGAATCAATATTTAACAAAGCCTTAATTTTCATCCATGAAATTCATGAGGTGATTGTCTGTATTGCTGCTTGCTGATCTAATAGAATATTTATTTTTTAATGAATTAAGACCTTAATAGAAAAGGGAAGGTAATGAAATATCCATTCATGAAGCTAATGAGAAAATACATAATCACATATCATTTACATAATACTAAGGGGAAAAATCACAGTAAGAAGTAAAATATTTAAAACAAAAACCACAAAAATATTTAGAAATTAATATTTCAACAGATAGCATCGTACCCTAAGACTTTATCTTAAAAAATGCAAACTATTTTAAATATCAGATAAAAATGGGTTAAACTATTCCTATTATCATTTTTGACCTTTGTGATTAGATAGAAATAAAGTGTTCAACTCAACTTTGATCTGTTTTAAGAAAATATATTACCTATTGATAATGCAAAAATACACTTGTTTCCCAAGTCTTTAACCACTAATTAGGAGCAATTAGTGGAACTTAACTGTTTCTGGAACTTAACTGTTATTTTCTGGAACTTAACTGTTTGTAGGCTGTGGTGATAAATCTCCATGTAATCCGAGAGTAGAATAATACTTCAAAAATTAATAAGACGTTGAAAAATAAGAACTTCCTTCCTGGTTTGGTTTTAGTCATGGTTCTTTGATTTCTGACTGTCATTTATGCCTAGAGGAATATTGACTGATGACTTTGAATTGTCCTAATCGACTTTTCTTAGTTTAACAATGACGCAATAACATTATCAAAATATTTGTAATAAATTTAAGTAATATAAGTTCAAAATATGAAAAAACACTTATTGTTATTATTATTTTAATCCCGAATACGGAAAAACCCTCAAGGAAGGTCTCCATACGGACATACTCCGAAAAATCCGAAAAAATTATAGAATATTCTTCTTGTGAGGATGGGTAGGTTTTTAACCTTTAACTAATGCTACAGGTCTCACAGGTCTCACAGGCCACTGCTTTTTTTTTTTAATTCTTATAGTTTAACTTGTAATTTTCAGTTTAACTACAAACACTACTGAAATTTTGTTTCATTTGGAACTTTAGTACTATCATCAGAGACCAGTGTTGAATTCAGACACTTATCTTCGGGAGGGACTTCTGTGGCTCCGGGAGGAGGACATTCCAAAGTTCAGGAGGGAAATTTTCACTTTTTGACCATTGAAAATCCAAAATCTGAAATTTTCTGGGGGGGACGACATTTCTTTGCTCCCGGGGGGGTGTCTCTCCCGGGCCACTCCCTGGATTCACCATTGTCAGAGACTTTTAAATAGGTGAATGTTAATTATAATAGTCTTATGCAAAAAGTATCGTACAAAAATACCATGCTAAGAGTTATCATGCATTTTATTCACCTTTCGATTTTGCGGTCTCACAGACCGCTTCACATTAAGTACGTTACAATTTCTATCACATCAAGATTTTTAAAAATCGGCGGAAACACGATAGAGTGCTTGTACAAAAATAATAAAAATTCCATTATTTGACGACTTTTAACCGATTACCGATGAAATAAAATAAAAAAATACCTTTTTGTTGTCAAATACTCTTTAAAGTAAAAATGTTTCATGTTAAGCTTGTTTAAATAAATTTAAATAACTTTAGTTTTGTCCGTTTTAGTTTTTTTAAGTATAGTTTTGTCAAATATAGTATATTTATGATGAAAGTCAACTATGGAATTTTATGAACTTAAACACAAAATTTAAATTAATTAAAATTGTTTCAATCTCAAAATTAAGTCTAATTGTGCACTGTCGAATCAATTTTGTTGCTATGGAAACAAAAACTTCCTTGATACTTAAATGTACAGATGCAGCATTCTTCATCTGATATTTATTTTGAATATGCTCAAATATATTAAATTATTTTTACAGTGATAAAATTAAATAATTACAGCAACATCCAACATAAATATGTAATTCAAAAAATATATGTATTAAAATCCCTCATTGTTTAAATTTAAATTCATTAGATACTGTTTACACGCATTCTAAAAATTAATACAAGCAATTTTCAAATGCAATAAAATCATTTGCTTTTGACGAGGAAAAGTGCTCTTCATGAAATCGCGTGACTCTTTCGTCTTTTAGCGCCAAATATTCGATGGTTTTTTATTTTTCTACAGTCTTTCTACTGTAATTCTGCTGCTAAATTTGACTGGTCCATTATTACATAAAGTAGTTAATTAGTATTTTTTTTCAAAATATTTTGAGTATGCCTGGTAAGGAGACTTTCCTTGTCAGTTATGATTGAATAAATAATAGAAATAACTTGGATTGAGTGGGTAACAGAGTATAGTTTCTTTAAATAAGATTTTATTGTTTTCGATTGCAAAACGAGAAACATTTCTATCCATATTTTCAGTTCACAAGGCTTCACTGAAGAAGAATGTGTAGCCGGTTGAGGCAATGCGTAGGGGGGGGGGGGGGCAGTTAAATGAGAAAGACAAAATCTTTTAGTCTTCGGGTAAGTATATATATATATATACTTACCCGAATATATATATATATATATATATATGTCAGATCTCCTACTCTTTTTCTAAATTTCGATAATTTTCTTACGTTTTTCGGTATAAGTCTTTTTTAATACTTTTTAATGTAGCTGAAAAGTGTAAATGAATTAGTTTATTTGTCCACCGCCTGTCTGTTCGTCTTCTACCTTGCGTAAATTTAATCGGATACGATGAAACTGATATGTTTTAATGATATTCACTACAACAAGGAGAAAATCGTTCGCGATGATGTTTAATGATGTTTTTCAATTTCAAAGACATTCAAAGTTATACATTATGTATCTCTGAAGTGCACTACAAGATGATTTAGTGATATTTTACGTTATGATACTCTCTTTTGAACATTTTTCTTTTCATATTATTTAGTGCGTATAAATTCTATACAGAGCTACTTAAAATATCTAAAGTAAATTTTTGTTTATTGATGTAGGTTTCTGGTAAAGAAATTTCAACTGTTATATGCGTTTCATAATTGAGCTAAATTTAACATACCTGGATATTTCATGATACATCTGTAATTTATTTACAAGGCTACACAAAAAATTCAGGTGTTGTATCTTTTAAGTGTATTAAAGTGTTTTACAAATTGTTTATTTAGACATTCTTATCAACCTTATAAAAACTATGAAGTTTTATTATAGTGTTCCGAACGTTTTGTAAAGCATTTTATAATCTTTGTTTGATGCATGATTTTACATTTTTATATAAAGTTTTCAGACTCATCGAGTGTACTTTTTTTGGCCTTTTTGTTTGATAATTTTGTGCTACACACTGTAAGTTTTTGTCCGTGACATTAGATTTTGATTGGTAACACTGCCGATCAGCCGGCAACAATGTTTCAATTTCTTAAATCGTCAAATTATAAAATACTTTCTATTTATCAGCGTCATAACAAATTCTTAATTCTCTCGATAAAAGACCGGGTATCAAAGTTGTTGTTTTTTTTTAATTAATGTGCAAAACAATAAGTGTCTTTCGATACTGTCCGATTATGAAGCATTTGTCCACATTGTCCGATGAATAGTGTATGTTAAATGATGTCACTAACTTCAATTTCAAATAGAAAATAATGGGAAAAGTGAAGTTGTCCTCATTAATTGGAGATATGTTATAAGCGGAGACGCACTAGCGAAGTTTAATGCATATATATTACTGTTTGAAGTGACAAAACCTCATAATAACACCACTTTTTTTTTAACTCAAAGTTATAATCCTTGTTTTAAAAAACTGTTATTTAACATTTTCGGACGGTCGACATCTAATAATTTTTGCATTTATTATACCAGTAGTTTTATAATTTCTGCCTTATTTAATACAAGAATTATATGATTGACCAAAGCAAAAGTTAACATTAAAATATTACAGTAATAAATAATAAAGACCATTTGTATCCTGTAAGTAACGTATACATGCCACTCGTCCTGAAAATTGATAATATCATATAATTGGAAAAAAAACTTAAAAAAAATCATTTCAATGTATTTATTGGCAGAATAATACCAAAATCAGAACCGCTTTTTTTTACACATTTCTTATAATTTTTTAGTTCCCATATTAAATATATCAGAACAATACTTATTTCTCCATTTGTCTTTAGTTATTTTACATCTAAATAAGACAAATAAGGTGTCTTAATGTATTGACGCCAGGGTTGGTAACAACGCCAAGCGTTAATATTACGTGTAATTATGAAGAAATGTGGGAGAAGGCACCCATGGATTCTACGAAGAAATACTCTGAATCATCTGAATCACAAACCACCACTAAAGGTTAATTTTTTCCTTTATCACTATATGAAGCACGTAACAATCAACGCCTGATCTAAAATTTGCAAGGTAAGTTCTGTTATAATGCGACTGTATATTTATTATGAAATACTTTGTTTATTACATAAACTTGTAGTGTATTTCATGCACTTTCAAAATCTTGTAGAAGATCTCCGATGTGTCCGTGCTGTAGTTTGTAATTTAAAGTAGGCTGCGCAATAAGTATACCAGGGTAATAACGCCATCCTTGCATTGTTGCTCCGATTGATTCTTTTCAGGGCTGGAACTATATACGAAAAGGGTTTATTTTTTATTTTGTGCAAAAAAGAGTCATTGATGAAAACCAAAAAGAATAAAAAGAAATTTATCTGTCCTAAGTGCTGCTATTTTTTTTCATGTCAGAAGAATAAAATATCAATTGAATAATACTATATTTTGAAATCGAAATTAATGGTAAGTAAGAGAAAGTTGTCAGTTTCTGGGGCTATCGAGTTTGTATCTTTAAAATCAAAGTCTAATAAAGTTAAGTTCTAATTAAAGTCTTTAAATTTCCATGTCCTTTTTCTATCTTATTTGATAGTTTTATTTGCATCAAGAAATCATGCCATTACATTTTATAAATACATATTTGCTAAAATATTCTTTCTTATGTAAATAGCCAAAAAGTTCCTGTATCAAATCCTTATTTAGGAAAGACCGGGGCAAGATGACGAATGCCTTAATTTTTCAGTTTTCCACTAGGTGTCAGCATCAACCGGACACTACTGGCTCTCCTATCGCCCTTTCGTTAAACAATAGTATAGAGACGCTGAAATCGCCATTTTTATGCTAGTTGTGAAGTTTTGATTGTTTACCGCTGCCATATTATAACTTTTATGCATGTGAAAATAAGTTCTGCTACAGATGTGAGGGAGTGACCTTTGTGATAAAGGCACTCTAGCATTGTTGTGAGATCGTGACGTCAATGATTTAACATGTGTAGCGTGCAAGGAACATCTATCCTCTCTTTTACTTTAACCTTCTATAGCGTGTGTGTCTTCCTCGGTTCTACAAGTTATGTCGCGGTTAGAAGCAATATGCAAATTTATAGTATCTCAGTCTGCAGCATATAAAAGCTTTGAGTGAAGAGAGTGAAGTGTGTGTAGCGGCGCAAGCCAGCTAGGTGGTAGTGAGTAGCAGCATAAGCCGACAAGCAGTGAATTGAATTGAGGTATAGCAAGTTATTATTTAGCCTCCAGTGAATTAGCAAGGAGTTTCGAAGTGAGATAGGTAGCAGCGTTTGCCGACTTTTATTCAGAGCAGAGCTATTCAAGGAGATTGCCGTTGGTAAGAGATAATTTAGTTACGTTGAGTATTTTAGACAATAAAGAGTGTATCACAGCCACGGGCTGTCTAATGAAGATTTTATCTAGCAGTTTAGCTGAAGTCTAAGTGAGAAATTGGCTTTGAAGTGCCTCGACTGAGTCTAGTGCCGGAGCTGTGAGTATATTTATGAGTTTAATCTTTTAGTATTGTGACTAGTTATCGAAATTGACGAACTGAAAGCTCCACTTCCCCTGAGCCCTAACAGTTTAAATAAATTGTGGTTTTAACTTATATATCTCGAGTTATGTATTCATTCACCCACCAGACCCCTCATTCCGTTACACAGATACAGGTAAGATATGTGATTTTCTCTTTAATATTTATGAGTAATTTAGTTTAAATACTACCTATTACCATGAATTAATGTCAATTAATCGCCTTCCTTCATAGAAATAAAAACGAATATTTTTAAACAGGCAGACGAATATTTTATGCCACTAAATACCGAAACACGTGGCAAGATGGCGAGATCGTCATTTTGCCACGTGTTTCGGTATTTATCAAATTATGCTTTCTATTCTATTTACATTTTATAAACGCTTGTTTGTGTGTGTGTTTGTCAGCAAGACCTTGCGGTTCTATCTCCAATAGGGTTAAGGGGCGCATCGGAGCAGACGAGCTGCTGTTCGAAATGGGGCCACCAGAGGAACACGTTTTGCCATCCGTTAAGCCCACCCTAGCGCCCCGAAAAGAAAACTCTTTTGGTGTCCGTATCTCCGTTTCCAAGCGTCCGATTGGTATGAGGGTGATACCGTTCGACGAGGTTTGACCTCGAGATAAAGACCTTCTTCCCTAAAATTGAAAAAAGTGTTTAAGGCCAACGAAGAATACTGTAATCCACCAACAGAAGAATGGATCCATTGCTGCAAATACCAAGAGTGGTAGCATGAGGAATATTCCAATTATGAAAATGGCATTTTTAATTATGACTATTGTTAGCTGCACAACTAAACACTTCAACATTACGTTACAATGCATTATGCTTAGTTTGTTACTATGTAAGGTGTAGAAACACAGTTATCATTTGTTGAACCATGTAACATATTCAAAAGATAAAATATGTTCAACTTTTTTCAGTTTTGTCATCTTGCCCCAGTATTGGAGCAAGATGACGATTTGTCAATGTTATGAAAAAATAAAAATTTTCTTTATTTATTTTATCTGAAAAATTAAGTGGTAATATATTTAATACTATAAAGAAATACTCCAACAGTTCAGGTAAAAATAATTTTAGTATACTTAAAAATAAACTAATAAACAACAAAAATTGTTAACATAGTCATCCTGCCCTGGTCTCCCCTATTTCAAAAAAATAAATAAATAAATAAATAAATAAAAAAAACCTAAGCCGTGAAATTAGTGAAACTATAACGTGGCATTATTATCCCAGAACATTTAATTATGAGATTTAAATGTTGTTTTATTGTTATTATAATTACTATTTGGTAGTACTTTACACCTCAGTGTAAATTGGGCTCTAGCAATAAAACTTTTCATAATTTCCAAGAACACTAATCTAACATACTAGCAAACCCCACGATTTTGTTCGCTTAATAGTTGAAATATGCTAAGTGATATTTGTATGTCTATTTTTTATTATAAGAACTATGTCTATTTTTTATTATAAGATTATTTTTTGTTATAAGGTATTATACTTATAGGAATAATTCAAAAATTAACATTTAAGCCACAGTTTGACTAAATTTCATTATTGCATGGCATTAAACAGAAATGTGACTTAAATAAATATGGAAAGCTGCAGCTAATTCTAAATAAATGATAATTTAGAAAATATTTTGAAACTTTTATGCTCAGTTCATACACTTGTTTCTGTATTTATTTGAAGATTTGAATTTTCTAGAAACCATCTTCTTAGTACCCATTTACATCTTAAAATTATGAACATGTCAAATTCTAAGCTTCATCAATTCTAAGCTAAGTCTCATCTTTTTTTCTTTTTGGGAACAACGGATTTTGAGCTTTTTCTATCGATGATAATTTTTAGAATTTTTAAGCTATGATTTTGAGACTTTCATAAAAATTGCTCTATATATTTAGTTAACACATTATGCAAATTATATTTTGATTGCATTCACGCATGCTCAGAGAAAAATTACTTAGTTATAATCTGCTCATTTTTTTTTTTTTTTAATTCTGATCACAGGGTTTTGTGTACAATGTCATATTTTCTGAAAAGAACATTTTTTTTATATTAAGAACATAAAAAAATATACGCAAAAAAACTTGGCAAAATTTGGGACTGTTTTTGTAAAAACCAAAATTTTTCTGCGAGAATCCATGCTATACTCATAAAAATGAACACAAGTTATTACAATAAATCACTTAATCATAATCTACAATTTGAACGTTTTTGTTACATTGGTTTTGACAGGGTTATCCAAAAGATATTCTTTAATTTTCAATTTGTTGACGAACCTCTCTGGGATTTCGGGAGACAAACTTAACGGAAATTATATAACCTGTATCATTCTGTTTACATTACTGGAGTTTCAGAATAATTCCTCTTGTATTTTTCTAAATACTTAACAAAATGCTTAAAATCACAAGTGTACGGTCATTAATGGCCATATAGTGTATAAATACAAATTTAAATTAAATAACTCCCATTGCTTAATCCATCGCAGTTTTGAATTTCTATAAATTGAATGCTCTAAAATTGTGTCGCACGTGCCGTTGAAAAAAGATTGCAATAAAATTAAACAATAAAAAATAAATTCAATTATTTTTGGGGATTTCATAACGTTTTCCTGCTTCTTAAGGTGCATATCAATGATACGAATTGAACATTTTCAGCTGAGCGAAAAATTACCCAAGCCGGGAATCGAACCCAGATACTTGGCTTACAAGGCCAATGCTTTTACCTGTTAAGCTATCTGGGCGATAGCCGGCTGGGAGTTTTCGCTCAGATAACCTTATTGGTCGTAACATCCGGTCTGTCATTTTGAAACAGCTCGCAGAATAAACTGCAGGTAATGGAACTCCATATGACGATGGATACGTAGATATACTATTATTTTTAACACAATCAAACTGATTGGTAAAGTAATCATACGAATTGAATATTTCCAGCTGAGCGAAAAATTGCCCAAGCCGGGAATCGAACCCGGAAATTTGGCTTACAAGGCCAATGCTTTTACCTGTTAAGCTATCTGGGCGATAACCGGCTGGGATTTTTCGCTCAGATAACCTTATTGGTCGTAACATCCGGTCTGTCATTTTGAAACAGCTCGCAGAATAAACCGCAGGTAATGGAATTCCATCCCGGCCTGGGCAATTTTTCGCTCAGCTGAAAATATTCAATTCGTATGATTACTTTACCAATCAGTTTGATTGTGTTAAAAATAATAGCATATCAATGATGTATCACAGTAAACATTGATAACTGTTCATTTGCACTCTGTTGTTCCATAATTCAGCATTTCATTTATCACGTAACATAAAGGGATTTAGAAGATAAATTATGAATAAATGTGAAACATAAAATGGTGTCATACATGCCCTTGAGAAAAAATATATCTGAGGATTCGTAGAGAAATTTGTAATTACAGAATTAAATTCGAATGATTGTAGATTGAATTCGATTAAAGAAAAGATCGACATAAAAGTGTTAACTTGATTAGTTGATGCATTATTTTTCACTTATACTATGTACCTATAAGAATAAATAAATCCCACTGAAATAGTATTGAATTTTTGTTAATGAAATAAAAATACTAATACACATTATTAAACCTTTACATAAATTTACACTTATGCTATGTACAGACTTGTATAAAACCAAAAACTTTCTGCAAATTAATTTAATGTTTAATAAAATTACGCATTATATTATTTTGGCATCGACGAAATTTGCTTTTATTAAGCAATTCATGCACATAATTCGCGTTTTTTTAGATTAATTTATAGACGTAATTCGTTTTTATTTAATGTTATTCGTGGACGTAATTTATGTTTTTGAGCGATCTGCCGAGGAAATTTGAGTTTTTTGAGCGATCTGTCGACGAAGTTCACGTTTTTTGAGCGATTTAAGGACATAATTTGCACTTTTTATGCGATTTATGGACATAATTTGCTATTTGTAAGCGATTCATGGACATAATTTGCGTTTTTTGAGCGATCTGTCGATGAAATTTGCATTTTTTATGCGATTTAAGGACGTAATTCGTTTTTGTTACGCGATTTGTATACGTAATTCGCTATTTTTATGCTATTCATGAAGATAATTTGCATTTTTTGAGCAATCTGTCGACGAAATTCGCGTTTTTTGAGCGATTTATGGACGGAATTCGCGTTTTTTATGCGATTTATGACAGTAATTCGCGTTTTTTGAGCAATTTATAGCCATAATTCACGATTTTTGAACGATTCATGGACGTAATTCCAATTTTTGGAGCAACTCATAGATGAATTCCCGCTTTTTACGCAATTCATGCACGAAATTCGCTTTTTTACGAGATTCATTCACAAAATTCGCGATTTTTAAGTGATTCATGAATGAAATTTACTTTTTTATGCAGTCTTTGGACGAAATTCACGTTTTTCGTGCAGTCTTTTGTCAAAATGTTCGTTTTTTACACGATTCTTTGTTAAAATGCACTTTTTTTACGCGATTCTTTGCCGAAATGTACGTTTTTTTTTCTTTGTTGAAATTCGAGATTTTTTTAAGTCTTTTGACGAAATTCGCTTTAACAGTAAATAATTCGTACATGGAATTGCATGAATACTTTTAATTTTCGATACTAAAAAAGTTACAAAAATAAAAATTGTTTCTTTCCTAAAATTTTCTGTGCACGGCCTGCGCGCGTGCGTCTATATTATACAACTCTGGCTATGTACCTAGTATAAAAATAAATAAACCCCGTTGTTAGAGTATAATTTTTATTGATGAAATATAAATAGTAATATATTCAACCTTTACACAATCCCTATTAATAGCATAAAGAAGCTGCGAGCTATTACTTGTCTATCAACTCTTCTGTTGAAAGACATTTTTACAAATTACTGAAAAACAAAACTTATGTCTTCCAGCCATTAGTTGTATAATAATATTTTAAGAGATCACAATTTTTGAAAGCAGTTGGGAATTTGTAACAAATTTTCTATTTTAAATAGATTTTCAGAAATACGAAAATAACAAAGACTCTTGAGTAAATATTTAGCGTTAATACATTTTTGTGTAAAAGAAGAGATATTTAATAAGAAAATTAAACTAGAAAAATGTTTTAAAATGTAATTAACTATTTTTTACTTTGTAATTTCAGAAAAGGGTTCAATAAAACTTTCTGGGTTTGGATTAGTTATCATCGATTTCGGGTTCCGATAAAAAGCGCCCGAACACATCTTTAGTACCTGTATGTCTGAAGTTATACGTCTCGAATCCAGTTTTTGGATATTCGTTAATTAACCGCGATATTATTTTTTTTTTAATTTCAAAACAGCAAGCTTTCTTCATTCTATTCGCTTACGTTTGCGTCTCTCTAGCCTTACCGCGGTCTTGCGAGCAGTCAGAAGCAATGCTTTTTTTCTTTCTTTCTTTCTTTCTTTTCTCTTTACCTTGACACTGAGAAAGAAATGTGGTTCTAGCATCTAGAATCTAAATTGTGTCTCTAGAAGAAATAGGTTCATGTCATCCAGATAATTTGTAGTTCCCTTTGCTAGAGTTCTGGAGTTTCCTACTAGAATTCAAGAGCGTTTTCCTATATTCTCACTGTCGAATTTATTTAAAAATCTCAGCAAATCATTGCAAACACAAAAAGTTAGTTTTTATAACTAGAATTCTAGTTTATGAAACCATTCCCAAAATCAAACGATAATTTCTTGCTACTGAAACGATTCAAAATCGTTTCGTCACCCAGAAAGACTAGAACTTCCAGATCATTTCGTCTATTCTGCTTAGTATTTTACCCAATTCAAGTAGTTCGGACATTTATATTTATAATTTAGAGATTCAGTAAATGACTAACTATTCATTCTTTGTGAAGGCGGTATATATTTTTTCTCATTATGCAATCGCGATCCAACCCGGGAAACCAATATAGCGCACCGACGATCTACAAACTAAACAACTTGGTACGATACCCAGCGAGTCACTTCTCGATGCATATGATGGCAAGGCTATAACCGCAGCACAAGATGGAAAATTTTTCTGTCAGGCTGCGAATCGTTCCCAAGTGGTTTAGTAGGTAGAACGTCGGTGCTTCATACCGATGGCCCGGGTTCAAGTCCCAGTTTGGAAACTTTTTCACTCTGTTGATTATGCGCCTTTTAAGCAATTAAAATTTGAAATAATATTAAATGCAAGGCGTGGTAAATTTTCTACAGAAAATTTTCCAATAATCATGCAGATTTGTCCCGAATAAATCCGAAAGAGAGTACAAGATTATTTTCCAATATGATAATGCTTGCCCATTTATAGTAAGATTAGTCAGCTAAAATACTAGAAGCATTTTGCTGGAATGTGTTGCTCTAAGAAATCCAGTCAGACCTTCGAAAAGCTCTTGGATCCATTTGTATTTATTAAACATGACGCGAGATCACGAACCCAATCTTACTGTATTGTAAACTTCAGCTTAGTCCTCATTCTTTCGGAGCCAGGCTAAATTCTAGCCTTACATTTTTTTTCTTTACATTCAGACGGAGCCAAGCATGGACTTCATTATCTCCCTCGAGGCTATGTTTATTTAGCATTTTATTTATTTCTATTTATATGAAAAATAATCTTGATATTGTACATATGTTTAACGAAGTTTTAAGAAATTTGACTTTGGTCATTAAATTACAGATAGGTATCTTTTAAATCCTACTTTTACTTCCTTGTAGACCTTTAAACTTGTGGTTATCTTTAGCGTCTTCTTTTTTCATTCTAAACTACATTGATTTTCTTACCGAATCTTCATTTTAATATGACTGCTAAGTCATTTTTTCAAAGAGCGTTTATGTACACTCGTAGAGGAAAAAAAATCAAACACCCCAACTAACACTGCAACAAATTATTGTAATAAAAAGTTACTGGTAGTAAACAATTGGAAATAAAGTTTACTTTTAAATGGTGTGTATAAAATTTGCTTAGGATGTCATACACACCAAAACGAATTTTAATTTTGATACTTTTTTCAATAGCAATACTCAAATTTGAAACCAAATTTTACACCCTTCACTTACCACAAACATAAATTTGTATGAAATACGTAGTTTCAGAAAAAATAATTATTTTGAAAGAAGCACATTTAGGGGTTGCGTCCACAATAAAATTCATTATCCGATTGATGAAATGCTACAGAAGAACTATGCCCCTTTTATTAATAATTTCTTTCCAATATTACTATTTCACTCGTTTAATATGGTTCGACTATTGCTATCCCAAATGTTTAGTACAATGGGTAAAATACATATTTTTCAAATTATGCTTTCCTGTGACGACCTTTTAAACTGTAGCTGTTAACTGTAATCAATCTGTATTTATAAACTTTCAACTCTGTGTTATACACGAACTCTAATAGTAAAATTTAACTTTATTCTATTTTAACTGTAACCTGAGAAATATCGATGAATCTTCAACTCCATGTTATACTATATCTTGTCTATATTTATGTTTTTGATACGACTCAACTCAATGAATTCAATTGAGTTTTGCCTGTAACCGTAACTACACATTCATTCTGGTTTTGCTGCTCACCTCGGTGATGTTTGGAAATGCTGAGATCATGTGAATTACTTTTTAAAATAATATAATGTTTTGATTAAAATTTATTTTGTTCTTTGAAATACAGCAGCATACACTTATTCATGTCCTGGCGTATGGTTCCCAAAGCCGATGGTAGCTGGCGCTCATGTGGAAATTACCGTCGTATGAACGCATCCACTATTTTTGATAGATACCCATTACCCCACAGCCAGGATTGTACGCAGCTATTTCATGGGAAGAAAATTTTTAGTACATTAGATTTGGCTCGCGCTTACCACCAAATTCCTGTTTATCCCGATGATATCCCAAAATCCGCCGTAACAACTTTTTTGCCCTTTTTGTGTTTGTATTTACTCCTTTCGGTTTAAGAAACGCTGAACAGACTTGCCAGCGTTATATCCACGAAGTTTTGAAAGGGTTAGATTTTTGCATTCCATATTTAGATGACATCCTTATTGCATCCAACAATGAGGAAGAACATGAATGCCATCTTCCACAGGTCCTTGATCGGTTGAAACAACATGGGCTAAAATTAAATCCTGCTAAATGCTTTTTAGGAAAATCTTCAGTCTCTTTCCTTGGTTGTCTCATAACACCTGGTGTTCAACCACTCCCTCAAAAAACTCAAGCTATAGTTGATTTCCCAAAGCCTCAAACAATTGTTGATTTGAGACAATTTTTAGCTATAGTAAATTTTTACCGGCTTTTCATTCCCCATGCTGCCCGTATTCAAGCCCCTTTACATGAGTTACTAAAAGATTCTAAAAGAAATGACAAACGTCCTGTACCGTGGAAAGATATTTTGACACAGGCTTTTGAAACCTGTAAATAAGAGCTTATAAATTGCTCAACTCTCGCGTACCGTGCCCCAATCAACAGCTGACCTTAAGTGCTGACGCTTCTGATATTGCTATCGGAGCTGTGTTGAATGTTGTAAATGACAACAAGTCATTACCTTTCGCCTTTTTTTCACGTAAACTGAGTCCACCTGAGCAAAATTACAGCACCTATGACAGAGAGCTCCTTGCAATTTATTCAGCTGTTATACATTTTAGGCATACATTGCAAGGAAGACATTTTATAATATACACCGATCATCGTCCATTAACACTTGCTTTTCCAAAAATGAACGATTCAAGTTCCCCTCGTCAACTTAGACACCTAGATTTCATTTCACAATTTAGCACTGATATTCGACATGTCTCAGGATCTGAAAATATTGTAGCCTACACCTTATCTTGTATAAATGAGATCCAATTATCGTCAGCTGATTTTTCATCCATTGCTGAAAAACAGGCCGATAATAACGAGATAACGGCATTATTGTTAAATCCAGATACTTCTCTCAGTTTCCACAAACTGCATATTGCAACAGACACGATGCTCTATTGTGATGTTAGTACTGGCAAAATACGATCGTACATTCCAGAAAAGTATTGCCGCATAGATTTTAGAGCTTACACGACTTATCGCATCCTGGCATCAGAGCTTCCCAGAAACTTATCCAGCAAAAATTTGTGTGGCAAGGTAAGGCCAAAAATATTGCTAATTGGGCACACTCTTGCATGAGCTGTCAGAAATCCAAAGTCCAACGGCATGCACATAGTCCCTTTCAGCGATTTCCTGCCACATCTGAGAGGTTTGAGCATGTCCATCTGGACATCGTGGGACCATTGCCATCATCAACGGGAACTGTTATTTGGCCACATTTGTTGACCGTTTTTCCCGCTGGCCAGAGGCTATACCAGTGCAAGACATTACCGCTGATACCATCGCCAGAATCTTCGTAAATCATTGGATTGCAAGGTTTGGTGTCCCGAAGATCCGGACCACTGATCAAGGGCGTCAATTTGAGTCTCTCCTGTTTTCGTCTCTCAGAAAAATCTTGGGCATCTATCGTATCAGGACGTCCCCATACCACCCAGCGAGTGATGGCCTTGTCGAACTTTTTCATCGCACCTTGAAGCAAGTTTTAAAATGTTATAGCCATGCCCGATGGACAGAATCCCTCCCAATTGTGCTACTGGGCATCCGCACCTCATTTAAAGAAGATTTGAAAGGTTCTTGTGCCGAAATGCTGTATGGTTCTACACTATCTTTAACTGGTGAATTTTTGCAACCTTCAAATCCCTCAGAACTGTCTCGCATTGATCCTGCAACTTTTCTCCAACATCTGTGTGACAACGTGCATCAACTAACCCCGGTTCCCACATCTGCACACACCAATAAAACTCCTTCTGTGCACCTTTCCCTGGAAACTTGCACACACGTCTTGGTGCGCTATGATTCTGTGAAAACTTCACTGACACAACCTTAGAATGAACCATTTCGCATAACAAATCACACAGCTAAGCATTTTACTGTGCTCTTTAATGGAAGAGAAGCTGTGATTAGTGTCGACCGTCTCACACCAGCATTCATTCTACAAGAGGATTTCACACCTTCATCTGTAGTGACCATTCATAAGGACCCGCCAGCTCAGATCCAATCATGAAGACCTTGTGACAGTGACACCATCTTCGCCTTCCAAAACAATTACCCGTTCCTGTAGAGCTATGCGGTTTAATCCCCGCTACCTGTGAAAGTGCATCCGATAAATTGTGTGTATAGCCAAACTTAGCCACCAAAAAACCATCATTTTGACTTTTTTAATCGTAATTCAAAAACTACTTGGAAGAGAATTTTCAAATTGAGAATTTGTATAAAGCAGGACATAATAAATACAAATATATTTTTAAATTGAAATATTTTTCATATTCTCTATTCATTTTTATTTCGTATATTAATTACATAATTAATAATTCATATTATATTTTTTATATTACATATTGTTAGAGTATTGCTCTTTTGTTCCAGAACTTGCCACCAGATGGCAGAATCAGACATTTCTCTTTTTTTTCTGAAGCAAACCTAGACCAATTACAGCAAACTGCATGACTCTGGTAGCAGTTAGCAGGAAAATACTGTGTTGGGTTAATAATCCATTATTATTCCAAAGGAATAATTATTATTCATTAAAAACTGAAACAAACTAAATCTAATTCATACTTCAAAGTATTTCTCTTTATTTTGGTGTTTGTAAACAGTGTCAAGAATGTCCATCTGTTGCCATATTGTGAAGTGTTTTAAGTATTATGTGTAATATGTTATTCCATTTTATTTTCTTCTAATAAATGTTTTTGTTCATCCTAAGAAGAATATATTGCAACTGAATATACCAAAACAAAAAGGTAAAGCTTTTAACTTTATTTGTTATTGAGGAACTACCTATTCATGCCTTCACATGGAATAACATTCCAACATTTTTTATTATCAGACTGACATTGTCTCAATTTTAAATGTAACAATGTCAAAGCAGAAATTATAATATTTAAATTTAAAAGAAATAATTGTTTTCTGAATGTTGCATTTTTTATCAGTGAATGCTATAAAAAAAATTTCAAAGAATCTTTTTTATTTTGAAACCAAAAGTAATATGTGTTGATATGAAAAGAAACTATTTTGCTTGTTTCTAAATGTTCTTGATGAAATTTTACTATGCAAATTGAAAATACAAATTTATGTTTTAAACAATGAATTTTGAAGATTTAAGAACATTTTTTTAAAGCCAAAAGTAATTTCAAAAATTGTTTCAAGATTTCTATCATGTTCTTATTTCGTCATTAGCATTACATTTGAATTTATAATTTTTTAGTGTAGTATATCAATAAAATAAACAGTTTTGCTTTCTATGAAATAAGCAATATTATTATGTTATCTAGTCTTAATGAGTCTCTTATACTGAAAAGTTAACTGATAATAATTATTCAATATGGAATTTAAAAATAGAGCAAGTTTTAATAAAAGTAGTCTATATGATGCTGTACTTGAATCTAAAAAGGAAAATAATGACAATTGGCTGAAAAAATGATAGAAATGCTTGAACATTAATTTGTTTAAATATCTCAGATTCTCAAATTGTTCGTGTCAGACTTCCTAAAAGTGCTAAAGAAACATATGATCAATTGAAATCTGTGAATGAAAGGGTAAATTTAACAAATAACTTTATCTTCTTAGGAAGCTTGTTTCAGTTAAATATAATAAAAGTATAAAAATGCAAGAACATATAAATTCTGTATTAGAATTGACAGAAAAATTAAGAAGTATGGGTGAAGTAATACAAGAAGATAATTTAGTAGCTATTTTGCTTTGTTCCTTACCAAATTCTTATAGTACCATTATAACTGCTAGTCAAAGTAAGCATGTTTAAAAATTATTAATTCGTGAATATCTTAGAAGAGTTGAAACTAAGCAAATTTCAACAAAATTTGGATCTATTGCTTTAAATGGTAATAGGGATAAACCAAAGCATTTGAATAAAAAAAATTGTTCTCATTGCAAACAAAAACCAATCACACCCGTGAAGATTGTTTTCACTTAAACAGTCAAAATAATAACAAAACAAAACCAAATTTTATTTGCGACAGATCACGTCAAAAGTTTAAAAACCAAAACAATTTCTGTACTGCTACTGCTAATAAAAATGAAAATCTATCATATTTTCAAAACTATCATAAATTAATGAAAAATCACATTCTTCAAGTGTTATTGTGAATTATCAACAAAGGGGAAATAAAAACAAAAAATTAACTTTTGTTATTGATTCAGGTGCGTCTATTCATATAGCTACTTCTTTGGAATTATTCTCAGAGTAAAAGAATTTAAATAAAGATACAATTACAATTGCTAATGGAACTAAATTAACTACAAAGGGAAAGGGTAAATGTACTTATAATACTGAAACTATTAATGATCAAAAAGAGTTACATTAGATCATGTGCTTTATGCCCCCGAGTTGGACAGTAATTTATTGTCTGTCCAATCTTGCACTGAGAAAGGTTTTGTTGTAACATTTAAAGATAATGTATGTTTACTTAAAAAGGGTAACGTATTAGTTGCAGATGCTAAAGCTGATGAGGGATTATATAGATTAAAAATAATATCCACAAATGAAAAAGTATGCAACGCTTCAGAAATATTACCTGTTTGCTCTAATATCAATTGCATTACAAAATGATACCGAAGACTGGATTATAGAAATTTGGACTCTATCAAAGAAATCCAAAAGGATGATTTAGTTTTACATTGTAAAAAAAATATATGTATAGTTACTAAGATTTTTCTAGTAGATTTGTGTTCCAAAAACTTTTCATGTTACAGTAACAGAAAAACTCATGTAACCTTCCTCGATTACATGAAATTTTTCTGTTATCGTTACATGAAAAATGTTCTTGGAATACAAATCTACTAGAAAAAATTTAGTAACTTTACAGATTTTTTTTACAGTGTAGGTATTACTGTGAATAAATGTTCTCATAACACTGAATGTTCCAGCTGTATAAAAGCTAAGCTAACAGAAAAATCAGTTTCAAAAGAAACGCAATACAGAATTAGAAAACACTTGATTTGATAACAATAAAAGGCTCTGTTCGTCTTAAAAAGCATATATTCACACTGAATACCCCAAAATAGAAAAGTCCTTCCGGCAATGCCGGGAGGAAGAGGTAGCTTTCATATACTTATATATTTATTTATTTATTTTAAAGTAAGTTACATTGTTCAAGGATACTAAGCTCAAATTAGTGGAAATAATCTTATAAAATTAGTGATTTTATAAGATTGAATACTAGTTTTTATCAAGACTGAATATTAATAGGAATTTTTAGAAATTAGTCATCATTTATTCAAATTGGTTTTATTTTAAGCGATTTAAAGAGTCACCAAATTCCACGATATCATAATGTGTATGCCGTTTTAAAGCAACACTGTGGATCGTTCAGATCAGACCGTTTCAAAATGTCAGCCATAAGCAAAATTCAAAGTGGCTCAATCATTTTTTAAGATATAGACAAAATAAAAAGTGTTCTGGAATCGTTTTTCTAAGTTCTAACACGTAAAAGAAAAATATTTTTCAACTTTTAATTTTTTCGCAGTTAATTTTAAATTTTAAATTTTTTAAATAATTTAAAATGGCCACCATTTTGAAACAAAATGGTGGATGATGCTGGCCAACGAACTCGGTCGAAACATTTGTATGTACTATGTACATACCAAGTTTCATTCAAATCGGTTCATAAATACGCGTGTTATCACGTGACAAAAATCAGATCGTTTCAAAATGTCAGCCATAAGAAAAATTCAAAGTGCTATAACTCAATCATTTTGTAAGATATAGACAAAATAAAAAGTGTTCTGGAATTGTTGTTTTAAGTTCTAAAACGTAAAAGAAAAATATTTAGCAAATTTTGATTTTTTCGCATTAAATTTTAAATTTTAAATTTTTTAAAAATTTTAAAATGGCCACCATTTTTAAACAAAATGGCGGATGATGCTGGCCAACGAACTCGGTCGAGACATTTGTATGTACTATGTACAAACCAAGTTTAATTGAAATCGGTTCAGAAATACGCGTGTTATCACGTGACAAATATCAGATCGTTTCAAAATGACAGCCATAAGAAAAATTCAAAGTGCTATAACTCAATCATTTTTTAAGATATAGACAAAATAAAAAGTATTCTGGAATCTTTGTTTTAAGTTCTAACACGTAAAAGAAAAATATTTTTCAACTTTTAATGTTTTCGCATTTAATTTTAAATTTTAAATTTTTTTAAAAATTTAAAATGGCCGCCATTTTGAAACAAAATGGCGGATGATGCTGACCAACGAACTCGGTCGAGACATTTGTATGTACTATGTACATACCAAGTTTCATTCAAATCGGTTCATAAATACGTTAGTTATCGCATGACAAAAATCAGATATATATATATATATATATATATATGGTTATATATATATATATATATATATATGTCAACATTTGAACGGAGGGTGGTTTGGGGGTCTGGGGGTCATGATCGATGAAAATATACCAAAATTTTCCGGAAGTGCTTTCCTCCGGACGGCTGCAATAGGTAGCTTTTTACTTTTTGTAATGAAAGCTACCTAAAAGTAACGCTATTAACTTTATTTATTATTGAGGAACTACCTATTCATGCCTTCACATGGAATAACATTCCAACACATATTCAGTGTATTTATGATTGGATTTTTTAGTAATATAATCAAACAAAAAAATATCACTGTTATCCAACAGTATTTAATTTTAGGAGATTTATATAATTTTAGGAGATATTAATAAAAATATGAAAATGTAATTTAACATTAGGAGCTCTAAATTTGAATGTTTATAATTTAAAAAATCATGATTCAAGTAATACACAATTTCATTTCTAGGCATGGTTTGAACCAAAAAGTTCAAATATAATAACAAAATTGGATGATGCCATTGAAAAAAAGCAAAAAGCTGGTTTTGATTTTTAGGGGACTACCTAAGCAAATTTCATATACATCATTTAAAAGTAGACTTTATTTCAGTAGTTTGGTACGAGTAACTTTCTTCTATTAGAATTGGTTGCAGAGTTAGTAGGAGTGTTTATTTTTTTTTCTCCACTATTGTACGTCAGTGTCTTAAATGTCTATAATACATTATTTTTATTCCGTATTCCGTGAATTTTGGGCACATAATCTGAAGATAAAATCTACGCGTAAGTAAGTTTGCTTTTTCAAGAATTTCAATTGTGATTCCAGACATATCGGCATTTGTTGTATTCAATCGGTCCAAGCCAGGTCCAGTAGAATTTTTAGATTTCATAATATGCCGGGCCGGTTTTCTCCATGAAAAGCACTTTTTATGAGAATGGTTCAGTTCTTATGCACAAACAAAATATTTAAGTGATGAGCTGAACTCTTGTGCCTCATAATTCTCTTGTCTAGCAGATGGATGAATTTGGAATCTCTTGATGGTAAATATCTTGAATAAACTTTCTGTCATTTTACGAAAAATAGGCGCATTTTCTTCACTCAGAAAAAAAAACAAAAAGACGAAGTCATAGTTAAGCAAGTAACTAAAAGAAAAAAATGAATGCCATATTTACCATATCATTGTTTTCTTACAATGATAAACAACAAACTACAATGAGGTTTCCAAATTCATATTTTCTTAAAAGGCAATTTTTCTCAACTTATGAGTTTGGCAGACCCAGACTGAAATTGATTTTGGATTAGTATAATTTAATGCATTTGGAAAGTACAAATATTATGCAGCACTACAAAGATTTGAAAAAAAGATGCATAGAAAGAAAAACAAACAGAAGTGACTTTACAAAATTACCTACTTTCAATTTAAATTTAATTTATTATTTTATTAAACAGTTATTTTTTCAAATAATTTTTTATTATTATTATTATTATTTAAGTTCTTCACGGAATATTTTATAACGTTCATGATTATTTTTATAGCTTAAAAATATTTCTTCTTTTCTGATTCATTTTTACCGTTTAGGATACTTTTTAATCTTTATCATTAAGCAAACTATTATTCAAACCAACCAAACATAGCTTAGGTAAACATGTTTGTGCACTATTATCTACAAACAATGAGGATTTCATTAAAAGCACCATAATAAATAACGCACTATATATTTTTTTTACCTTTAATCATTTTTTATATAAACTAAACAATATATCAAAAACTATGTAAAAGATATTACTTCCTGTAATAAATTAAAATTTATTTTGGTTAATCAAAATGACCTTTATTCATTTAATTAAAAAATATTATTAATACATATCTTATCTGACATTAAAACTCATTAGAATGAACAAAACGAGTACATCTAACTTTAAACAGATGTAATATTTATAGTTATTCATGAAGTACAAGAACTTTTAAAAGGCAGATTAGACTTTCAGCCGCACTTTATAATCCCGCTGGTGTAAGTAAATTTCACATGCATGATTTGTGATGCACAAAAATAACGAATTATTTTCAACGCTTTAACACCTTCTATCTTTTTCTCAGTCTGTCTTATCTCTACCTTTTCTTATATAACTAATAGTGTTTTCATGGTAACTAATGTATGAATTATGCACTGATGGATACCATTTCTATCAAATGACTCCCAAAACAGAAAAAGTTACTCAACTATGATAATGACATATGAATAATTATATTAATTTTTAAACTAGCCTTAATCCAATCGCCCTTTTCAGTGAGTGAAGCAAATTTATAGGACAGGTCCAAATACCATGAAATACGTTGATTGACGTTGACACTATATTGTACTTAATTATCCACTTATTTTACCTGTTATATTTGTTCTTTCTCTTACTTAAATTTTGAAAAGGTAAAAAAAGATAATCTTTCTCCTTTTAGAAATGAAAGATTGAACTTAGTTGGCCATTTTTACCTTCTTCTATTTTTACAAGAAGAAAGTATTGGATTCGTAAAAAAATTTCGACTTCCGGCTTTCGATGGATGTATAATTTTACACGGTCAGAGATGACAAAAAATATATTTTTACAAAATGTTTGTCTGTGAGTCTGTAACTCTGTCTATCTGTATGTGACAAAAATTTTGTGGGTGCTCTATTCCATAGAACTGATGCAAAGAATTTAATAAAAAATTATATTCAGTTAATCCCTGATATAAATTGGTGTTGATAAGTTTTTGGTGAACAGATAGCGCTGCTATTCAGCAGAAGTTTACCATTGTGCTTTCTTGCACTCAAAGTTTGAAAACATGGAAGACTGGAAGCAGGAAAACATAATGGTAAATCTATGAGTCAACCGCTAAAATTTTAGATATTTTCCACCAAGATATGATTTGGTAGACCGTTTTAATATGTGAATCTAGGTTTAACAACTCCTAGATTTTCATCCGTGAACTCGATTGGGTGATTGTCTATGCTGCCGCTCCCGGTCTATAGTGTGAAAATCGTCAAAAACACAGCTCAGCTCAGTAGAGGCTCTTGTTGGGCTATAAACACCTAAATCGAATCCGTTTCTGCCTTTGCACTGTTCCAACTGAATATGAAGTTTTATGAAACCACATCCCATAAGTGCCGAAATATAGCTATTACTAAAATTGCAAAAAGCTCAACATTCCAGTGTCACCTGTTGAACTACATACACTTAAATCTAATAAGCGCCAGTTTATTTCAAAATCTAACTGAATCTGAATCACACACGCAGACAGATTAACAGACATGTTTTCCCAAAATAGTCAACTTAAATTGTGTTCAAAACTTCCCAAAACATGATAATCCATGAAAAAACAGAAGTTGAAATTTCTCATGATATCAAAACTTCTTTCTAATCCATATATAAGAAAATAAAAAACAAATAGTAAAATTAATGAAATATATGTTTTTAAATTTAAGAATTTAAATTGTTCAAATCTTTGAAATTTAGATAAAAACTGTTTTTTTTTTTTTTTTTTTTTTTTTTGTTTGTTTGTTTGTTTGTTTTTTTCCTTCTAAAAGTTTTTTTTTTTAATTTTCTTTACATTTTCCCTTTTCTGGTTAAAGTATGGCTTCTTAAAACATTATTCAGAAAAATTAATATTTACTTTCTTCTATCTTCAATAGTAGAAAGTACTGTAATCGAAATTTTATTTTAAATTTCCGGTTTTCGACGGATTTACACTTTTTAAGCACAGGGATGCCAAAAAACATGTTTATACAAAATGTCTGTCTGCCGTGTGTCCGTATGTCATCATTGTACCACAGAAAAATGCATGCAGATATGCGTAAAATTGAACCAAATTTTTTGTATACGTGTATGACTATAGCTATTGCTTTTTCCTGAATTTGAAAAAATCCGCCTGAAGGGGGCGGGATAATAACAATTTTTGTGTCATTTTCAATATTGTACCACCGAAAAGTGAATGAAATTATAAATAGAACTGAACCAAATTTTTTGTATAAGTGTTTGACTATAGCTAGTATATCCTCCCCCAATTTGAAAAAAATACGTCGGAAGAGGGCGCTGTAAAAGAAATTTTTATGTCATTTTCAATATTGTACCACCAAAAACTGTATAAATTTATGCACAGAATTGAACCAAAATTTTTGTGTATGTTTTTGGTTATAGCCTGCAAATCTTCCGAAATATATTCCATGAAATATTCTGAATATCTGAAATATTCCGTGGGAAAGGAGCATTGTAGTAACGTTTTTGTATCATTTTCGCGATTCTTCATCGTTCTATTTTTCATCGACTCATGCAGATTATGGATTTCGCGTCTTTCAAATCCTCCTATTTGTAAATAGCTGATGATAACAAAATGAGGGAAAACTATTCATTTTAATGACTATCATGATCCACATTAACTCGTTTTCTCTCCGATTCTTTTTTAATTGACTGAAGCAGAATTCCGCATTGATTTTCAACTTAAAATCAATGTTGGTACAGTATGGAATTAATAATATTAAAGTATTAACATGTGCACCTACTGTTTGAAATATTAAGATGTATGTATGAAATGGAAGAAAGTTTTGGGATTAGCATATTCAACTAGTTAAGCGAACTTTCAATTCAATGTTCTCAATGTGGAAATAAAAGGCAAAGTAAAAGTAAAATACCTGAAAAAGGTTAAGAAATATATTTATGAAACGTTGTATTCTTTAAGGAGAAAAATTTTATACACAGTTTTTCACGATTAAATCTTACTGCAAAGAAATTAAAATGTTTGAATTGTTACATTGACTAATTTTTATCCTCATTTTGAAACGAATAAGCGAAATATGAAATTGAATAAGAATAAATAGAGGTTTTACTTCGAGATATAGAAAGTTTCAGGGTGTCGAAACTTAACATATCCAGGTCTGACTGTATAAATAATTTTATGCTTCTATCAGACAATGGCTATTCATTAGACACACCCTGATTTCTCCATCTTCATATGCATTTTATGAAAGTAATAAATGATTACTTGTTTTATTTCCGAGAGTTCGTTCGCTTCTATAACCCGAGACTCCGTTCACCTTCTAGAACAGTAAACAATGCGAAAGAAAGTATCATTCTCTCTTGGTCCACATAAATCGGGTGTCCCCAATTAAACCTTTCGCTGTTTCGCCATTTAAGAGTATGATGTAATACAAGAAGGTTTTGAATGTCATCTGGCTGTTGAATACATAACAAGGTTTTTGAAATGTTTACTTCCCGTTGTTATTACCGAAGGCATTTTAGACTGCAAATAAGATGGCACATTGAATGTAAATGCTGTCTATCTTGAGCTAACGGAGGCGTTTAAGGGCACGTGGAACATAGAATGCTTCAAATTTTCGAGTTCTTGATTATCAGTCTAAAAATTAGAATTAAAAGATTATAGTACTAAAGGATTATGGATATAAAAGATTATGGTATTGCAAGGTTTTAAAATAGCATATTTTAAGCACAGTCGGTGTATAAGTATATATTGCCTTTTTTTAGGAAATGTGTTTTTTTTATGCTTTGGCACACTTTTCTAAAATTTTAATTTAGGTAAACAGTTGAAACTTTCTAAAACTATGCAACAAAATTTTTTCTTTAAAAATATTTAACTGAGCGAAAAAAATAATATGTTCTTAATTTTTTTAGAATTTTCAAAGTTTTTAAGAATATTATCTATAATTTTATTTGTTTTAGGCCAAAATAAAAATTTCTACTTAGCTTCTTCAGACTCGGGTTTATTTATGCACTTTTTCTTAATTTAAGTTATGGATTTATATTAACAAACTGATAACTAAGAAACATTGAACAGTGAAAAAAAATAAACATTTATTTTTTGTATATAATATTTGATGATACATATGGACTCAAAAAATACATTTCTTGACAATTTCTTAGGTTTTTTTTCATTGTAAAAGCATTGAAAAACATAAAATAAATGTATGTTTAATACTTTTTTATTACTAAGGGACTTTACAAATATTATCTTAACGAGCAGTAAAATTATTTACATTTCCATTTTTGTAGATTTCTTACATTACTGCTGCAAGCCATTTTTGTGTAACACATAGCTAGCTAAAACAGCGCTGTAAGAAACAAATTACTATTTTGTTTAGTTCTGCTATCTATTAGGCTTAAGGGTGTATTTCGATTCAAACTGCTTATTTTCCGATTTCTCTTTGAATTTATTATTGCTCTCAAATACACCAAACTTTCAAAATCTCTTATTTGGAAAGTACACAAGGTGCCGTGATTGACGATTCTTTGATAAATGCAGAAAATATTGCAAAAAAAGCAATCAAAAATGGCATTTCGAACCAATTTTTCCCAAACGGGAGGTCTGGGAACAAAAAAAGGGGTCATACTAATAAGGTAATTGTTTATAACTCAAATTCTAATGAATTGAACGTAAAAAGACATCACACGGCACCTCGTACGGCCCTTCAAGAATCCTCTCAGCAAGTTTCATTATTCTACTTTTAAAAATGTGTCTGAAATTGTATCGAAAAATTTCGAGCTGTTGAAGGTGGAAAAGCGTTTTTTCAAATACACCCTTAATACACCCATTCAAATACACCATTCAAATACACCCCATTTCTCTTTTTTTTAGCATTACTTATGAATGTGAAAAAAAAATTATGTGTATCCTAAGGATAAAGCAG
Organism: Maratus speculifer; assembly: GCA_964019185.1. Lineage (NCBI taxonomy): Eukaryota > Metazoa > Arthropoda > Arachnida > Araneae > Salticidae > Maratus > Maratus speculifer. The sequence goes on along the minus strand of OZ025291.1, from coordinate 211,958,333 downwards.
CGGTTCCCAATCTATGGGTCGCGACCCACTGGTGGGCCACGGCAGTTGTTTTGATGGGTCGCGGAACAATCGAGGTTTGTTATCAAAATATATATCTTTTATTTCATTTGCTGAAAAAGATATGACAATTTTAACAGGAAATAATATTTCAAGGGAAAATCCTTAATTTCCTTCTAAATTAAGATACGAACAGAATATCCAGAAATATTTAAATCAGCTTTGGGGTCCTTGATGTAATTCAATACTTTATGTTTATGAGAACATGCTTTTTCCACTTTGCTGTTTTTGAAAGACAAGTACTCAGACAAACTGCGTGTTAATATATGTTTCTACATTGGTAAACGCCAGTATCAAAAATCTCATTGATTATAAAGTTGTGTTTTCATAATAACTGAACTTATTTTTAACTATCTTTGTAGTTTATGCATTGATTTAATTACTATTCACTTACACACGTTGAGATTACCGATTCTTGTTTTTGTTGATAATTTATTTTCCATACAAAAATTAACGTTTTTCGTAGTATAAGATAGCCGAACGTATAGCGATCGTACAAAAATTGCTATGCTGATATACAACTTTATCTTGAGTAAATCGCGAATTTTTTTTTTTTTTTCTGAAAGATGAGTCGCGAAATTTTTTACCACTGAAAGGTGAAACGCGTACCAAGAAAATTTGGGAACCGCTGGGATACAGGTCTGAATATGATGTTTTTCTCAAATAGTATTTTGATAGGGCCATCTAAAAAAACTTTTCCAATTTGTTGACGGTCCCCTCTGTGATTTCGGAAAAAAATCTTTGCGGCAATATGTGACTTATTCTATTTGTTTGAATACCTGGAGTTTCATAATAATTTCATAATAATAATATATAATATATTATATATTATATATTTATATAATATATTACATTACATATATATACATATATTATATATTATATTATATTATATTATATTACATATATTATATTACATTATATAATATATTATATATTTCATAATAATCTAGATATTTAACAAAACGTCTAAAATCGCAAGTGTCCGGTCATTAATGTCCGTATAGTGTATTTTATAAATCAAAATTCCCGTTAAAAATATATTTATATTATTTACCGAGTAAATCCTCCTTGAAATAAAGAGGTATGAGCTAGTTTACAGAAGTATGAAAAATGTTTTTTTAAAGTCATTCATTACTTTTTCAGAATTATGCTGCTGAAAAAGAATATTTAAATATTTATACGAGGGTAATAAAAAATGTGACGAGGACACAAGAAAGTATTAGTTAAATTACAACTAAAACTTAGTTTAAAAATAGTTAAATTTACTCTTTCATGTTTACAGATGATAATCTGCGGGAACAACTACAACATAGTTACCGCAGAATAAATTTTGAATGAAGAGAAAATGAATTTACGGCAGACCATTATCGATGCGTGATTTTCGTTGATTTTAAAGTAGAGCCAAATAAAGAAACGTACCTTCAGCGTCTATAATTAGAACATGCATATATAGCTCCATTTTGTGGAACTGAAATCAGATAATTTACAAAATTTAGAAGAAGTCAAAAATTTCTCCTGAAAAAAGGACGCAGAGGAAGCTACAAAATTTACACTTAATTACCTTTTCTCCCAAATAATATGTCGACCGTATGAAAAATGTCAATAGATGATAATTCTTGTACCTACCAAATTATGAAGGACAGTCAAAAAGTTCACTGAATTTCATTGTTATTCATTATGTTCCAACGAACAATTTAGAATCTGATTCTAAAAGAATCTCCATAGCCTGGAAAAACATTTTAAGCACTACCATATAATTAACTTTTTGTATTAATTATGTATATACTTATTTAGACCTATATATTTATATGTGTGTGTGTGTGTGTGCATATAACTACATAAATATAATTTTTTTTCAATTGAGCCATATATGTATGTATTTCCATTTTATTTTAATCTATTTTTTTTTTTTTTTTTCATATCATCTTGCTTCTTCCTTCCCCTTCTTCACTGTGTCCGTTATGCGTTTTGCTTTATACTCTTCCGTGATTAGCCTCCTACTTTCATATTGGCTGTTCTTTCAGCTTGTTCCTTTTCCCGCCTTTTCATTTCAATCCTGCCGCTATTTCATATTAGACGGACGTCTTCTTTGTGCCAGACGAACAAAGACTTGGTTCTTTAGAAAAGTTTCGCGCATTTTAATATACTAGCAGGGGTGACCGAGCTCAGCTCGGTCAAAATTAACTTTGTGTTCAACTCGATATAGTATTATTACTGTAAAACATGTTATTAATAATAGCATTATTTACAAAAACAATCAATGAGAAAACTATGTTTGTATGCACATGTTCATAAATTTTACTTTATTTTAAAATTTACAACGAAAGGACATCAATCCAAATCACTTTTTAGCTCGACTCTGATTAGTTTAACTATGCATCTCGAAGACTACTAAGAATGTGTAAGAAATTTCTTCACATTCTGAAAGACAATGTTTTTTGCCAGATGTAACCAAATTTGGACACATTCTTTCATTTGGCACCAAACATGTGTTTTGGTTTCATAACCTTAATAGTAGATTTTTCGGCCAAATTTCGCCAGTATTTTGTCAAATATCGCCAACTTATTGGCTTTTGCCATAATCTCGTGATCCTGACCCTTATTACCCAAATGATCCACTAATCACATGTGATCAAACATGTGACTTAGCTCAATGGTCTTCAGGTAATCAAAAACAGTAGAGTACAAAATGAATCAAAATCGTTTAAGCCATTTCTTAAGTAAAATTAGCTTGACAGCATTCAGCAATGAAGCGATATGACCCACTAATATAATTTTGTTTAATATGCAACTCCGCTCGATAGTCTTCGCATGACAAAAGACGTTCCGTTGCAAAATTTTGGTAAAATTGACTGAGTCGTTGTTATATATAATTAGAATGACCGAACCCATTAAGACCTAAAACGACCCACTAATTGAATTGTTACGTGCATGTGTCCTATCTCAATGGTTTTCTTTTGCCCGAAAACGATATAATAGAAAATATACTCAAAATGGTGAGAACAATTTTCTAGATAAAATTAGCACGACCCACAAATGACCCTTATATCGAAATCTCTCGAAAATGTGACTTAGTTCATTAATTTTTGCGTGCCGAAAAACGTTAAATACAAAATTTAGATAAAATCGATTGAGCCAATTTTTAGGTATAAATAGTTTGACCTTGACGCATTATGACCCAAAATGACTCATTAATCGAGTTTTCTCAAACATCTGACCTAACCCAATGATTTTCTTGTGTCCGAAAACGATAGAATATAAAATTTAGTCAAATTTCCGCGAGACATTGTCTAGATAAAATTAGAATAACCCAAAAGTGACCCACTGATCGAAATTTCTCGAACATGTGAGCCCAATGATTTTCTCGTGCCAAAAATATGCTGTATACAAAATTTCGTTAAAATCGATTCACCCGTTCTTTAGATATAGCTTGACCATGACCCATCATGACCCACAAATGACCCTTATAATCGAAATCTCTCGAACATGTGACTTAGCCCATAAGTTTTCTTGTGTATAAATATTGTTACACTCAAAATTTCGTTAAACTCGATCCTGCCGTTCTTTAAATATAAATAACTTGACCCAGACACTTTATGACCCATTAATCGAAATTTCTCGATCATGTGACCTAGCCCAATGATTTTCTTGTGCCAAAAAATGTTGTATACAAAATTTCGTTAAAACTGATCCACATGTTCTTTAGATATAGCGTGACATAACCCGTTACGACCCATCATGACCCATAAATGACTCTTATAATCGAAATCTCTCAAACATGTGAGATAGCCCATTAATTTTCTCGTGTCAAAAAACTGTTACTTACAAAATTTCGTTATAATCGATCACGCCGTTCTTTAAATATAAATAGCTTGACACAGACCCTTAATGACCCAGTATGACCCATTAAAATTTTTTCTCGAACATGTAACCTAGCCCAATGTTTTTCTTGTGCCCGAAAACCATAGAATGCAATTTTTAATCAAAATTGCGTGATAAAATCTCTAGATAAAAATAGCATGACCCACAATGACCCCAAAAATGACCCACTAACCGAATTTTCTCGAACATGTTACCTAACCCAATGGTCTTCTTGTAATCCAAAGCGATACAATATAAAATTTGGTCGAAATCGTTAGAGCCGTTTTTTAGATAAAAATGGCTTGACCCATAATGACCCAAAAATGACCCACTAATCAAAATTTTTCGAACATGTGACCCAGCTCAATTGTTTTCTCGTGCCGAAAAACGATTGGATACAAAATTTCCTTAAAATCGATCCAGCCGTTCTGTAGATATAAATAGCTTTATCCTGACCCATTATGACCCAAAATGACTCAATAATCGAATTTTCTCGAACATGTGACCTAACCCAATGGTCTTCTCGTGCCCGAAAATGGTGAAATCCAAATTTTTGCGAAAATCGTTAGAGCCGTTTTTGAGATAAAATTTACCCACACAGACACACACACACACACAATTTTTGCTCGCATTATAGTATAAGATATTATATGTATATATATATATTTTTTTTTTCAAGTTTTAATAACACTTCGAGAGAGAAATTTCTGAAGCATTCTAAGAAAATTGACATAGGTGACCAAAACACGTGGGAAAGAGTGATACAAGCTCAGAAGAGGGAGAGAGCAATAAAATAATTAAAATGTGACGCTAAGGCAAGCTGACCTGACTCACAGGATAAAATCTGACAAATCAAATCTTCGAAAACTACAACACCAATGAGAACGAAAAAAACATAAAAGAACTATAAAAATTATGTTTAGAACTCCCAGCGCTGACGTTTCCGCAGAAAAAATACAGAGAAAAGCTAGTCAAATGTGGCAATCTCAAAACTTTCCTTTACATTATGCATGTTAATACTTCCTGAAAAATACAGCATAGCAGCACCACCGCCTAGTTGGTTTAAACCAAAGTCTAGTCAGCAACAACTTATGCCAACTTATAACTGAATCTGAAGTTTGATGAAAATCCGTACATTAGTTTTTAATATAGAGCTATAATGCATATGCATAACAGCGCCACATGTTGCATGATGTACACCAAAAACTAATCAGGATCAATTTTTTTATCAGATACTAACTGAATCTGATGTTTGATGAAAATTCATGCATTAGTTCTTGAAATACATTTATTGCGAAATCGTAAAAAATACAGCATAGCAGCGCCATCTATAAAACGATTTATACCAAAAAATAACAACAGTAATCAATATCATGGACTAACTGAATCTGAAGTTTTAGAAAATTTCGCATATTGGTTCTTGAGATAGAGCTATTGCGATAATCCCGAATAATACACCATGGCAAAGCTCTCTGTTGAGCGATTTGCACCAAAATGTAATCAGCATCATGTTACATCAAATACTAACAAAATTTAAAGTTTATGAAAATACACGCACATGTTCTTCAGATATGGTTATTGTAAAAATTGTAAATAATGCAGCATAGCAGTGCCACCTGTTAAGTGATATGCATCAAAATCTAATTAGATTTAGTTTATTTCAAGGTCTTATAGAATCTAAGGTTTTGTGAAATTTCGTGAGTTAGTTCTTGAGATAGACTTATTGCAACAATCACGAACAATGCACTATGGCAGCGCCATCTGTTGACTGATTTGCACCAAAACGCAATAAGGACCATGTTATATCAAGCACTAATTAAATCTAAAGTTTTACGAAAATCCATGAACTGATCCATCTTGAATTGTTCTTCGTTATTGTGGAAATTGTGAATAATGCAGCACAGCAGCTCCACCTATCGAACGATGTACACCAAAAACTGATCAGATTTAGTTTATATTAGTGATGGGCGATTTCGATTTTTTAAATCGATTTAATCGATACTACGGCCAACTCGATTTAATCGATACTTTAAAATTTTTAATCGATTTCTCTGAAAGTAATATAATTTTCATTTTCCTCCAAAAGTCGAAGATAAAATAGACGGATGTGCCAATTCCAAAATTTCAGTGTATTAGTTTCTGAGATAGAAGAATTAAAGAAACCTCAGAACCCCCCCCCCCCTACAAAATAGCGTTTTTTGTTGAGTGATGTACACCAAAAATTGATCAGGATCGATTTTTATTAGGTACCAGCTGAATCTGAATTTTGATGAAAATCTATTAAAGCGCGAGATACAGCTATTGCGAAATCATAAAAAATGCAGCATATCAGCGCCACCTGTAGGTCAATTTACACCAAGATCTAAATAACAGTAATTTATGTCAGAGATTTACTGAATCTCAATTTTGATGAAAATTCGTTCTTGAGATAGCGCTATTGCGTTAATCATGAATAATGCAGTATAGCAGCGCCATCTCTTAAGCGATTTCCACCAAAATGTAATTAGCATCAAATAATATCAAGGACAAATTGAATCTAATTTTTTATGAAAGTCCGTGCATTAGTTCTCGAGATAAAGCTAAAATGGAAACAGGGGCGTGCGAAAAGAGAACTGCGCCCGGTTCAAAGTTCCAATTTAGCCCCCCCCCCCCTATTAACTTTTTCTTGTGATAGGCTAGAAGTGATGTTAGTAGTAAAAATTTGGCGCCCCCTAAATTTCCGTGCTCAGAACGACCGCTTCCTATCGCCCACACCCCCCTTTCACATGGCGCTGAGTGGAAATTGTGAAAAATTCAGTATAGCAGCGCCATCTGGGAAGCTATATACATCAAAATGCAAAAAACATCAATTCATGTCAAGGATTAACTGGATCTAAAATGTGATGAAAATCCGTTCATTCGTTATTCAGATATAGCTGTTTCGCAAATCACAAAAAATACAGCATAGCAGCGCCACCTGTTAGGCTATATACACCAAAAATTAATTAGATTCAGTTTATATCAAGGTCAAACTAAATATAAAGTTTTGTGGAATTCCGTGCATTTGTTCTTGAGATAGAACGGTCAGAAATTTTTGTCGTATACAGACTCGCAGAGTGACAGACACACACACACACACACAGACAGGTATTTCTTAAAACCATGAAATCGTGTTAAAGATCTTCTAAAATATATAAATCCATCGAAAACGGGAAGTCAAAATTTTTCACGAATCTAATACTCTCTTCTTGTAAAGTTACAAAAGAAAGTAAAAATGTAAAATCGATTCTACCCGTAAGATCGATCTTTAGATTCGATTTCGATCTTTAGATTCGATGTCGATCTTTAGATACGATGTCGATTTTTAGATTCGATTTCGATCTTTAGATTCGATGTCGATCTTCAGATTCGATGTCGATCTTTAGATTCGATGTCGATCTTTAGATTCGATTTCGATTTTTTTTCTTTTTCTAGGCTAAATCAGTGTTGAATGCAGGTATTTTTCTGCGAGTCCGGAAGAAGGCATCATGTTTTACAGCTCTGTAAGAGAGGGTGGATCGCAATTTGTGCATTAAAAAGCATAAAATCTCATAACTTCTGGGGGGGGGGGTAATCCCCTGCGGGCCACACCATTAATTCGATACTAGGTTAAATCGTTATATTTTTGTTTAGAAGTCCAGTTATTTGAAGAATTAGTTTATTATGTTTTATTTTTCACGCTCGTCTCTGCTAATCCCCCCCTTCCGTGTCAGTTTTAACTTACAGGGCCGTTCGAAATATGCATACAGTTTTTAAAATGTCCAATTCTCGGTCTATTTTATTTGAGATCCACAGTTTAAATCCTTGACAAAAGATAAATAAGGGGTCGCCCTTCCGCCCGTTTGGGGTTTATCTGCGCCTACCGGGGGGCATATTTTTTTGTTTCTTCAAATGAAACAAAAAAATTTTTGAGGGGGGGGGAGGCTTGCACCCTCTCCCAATATGCACCTTAAAATTTTGCTCATTTAATTCTTTATTATTTTTAACTTAAAAGTTTAAGCTACATAGCACCCCTAGAGCTGTGGACCCCCACCCCCCCGTCGATCACTCACCTAATTTTGCTTATTTCTTCACTTCATTTCAATCTTTAAAAGGCTATAACTTTGCTTCTATAGGAGTTACAGTGATGAGAAAAATTCTAGTATAGCTAACTATTTCTCGCCTTTCTTTTTGCTATTCCAGTTTCCCGGTTTCCCCTATAGGACCTTTTTTTTTGGGGGGGGGGCAGAGGGGTTTTTTCTCATTTCTTGATACAATATGTTTATTGAAAGCTTATGCTTCATACATTACAAATCTAGCATAAGAAATTTTCTCCTATCATTTCATGTCACGTTACGGACCCATAATGTGTTAAAATTTTAATTTTTCAAATTTCTTTGAAAAAAAAAAAAAAACATTGATACATATTAGCGAAACTGGGGTTCGAACCCGCAATCGTTTGATTGCACACGTAATCCCTAAGCTTATTGGCCACCGAGTACTCAGCAGCGCTATTATTTCTTTAGATTGTCATCTTTAAATTCGTAATATCTTTTGAATGGAATGTCCAATATGAATAATTCAAAAAGTAATCTACAGATATTATAACAGGCATTAATACAAAATGATTTATTTGGATAAGGATTAAGGTATCGATTGTATGGTCTAATTTTGGTTGGTGTATTTATCGCGTTTTAAAATGTAAGAAAGTAGTTATAGTGAGTTAACTACAATAGCTGGACATATGGTATCGCGCGGTTTTTTTTTTATAGAGATTAATATATTCTTTAATATTATAGAAACCTTTTTTTATTCAGTTAAAAGTATTTCCTGACGATTCAAAATTATATACCCTAACGATTCAAAAAATACACGCGTAATTGTTCAAGGTTTCACTTCTATCGGAACTCTGAGAGCGCCACTATTTTTTTTTTTTTTTCATTTCGACCGTCCTACCGCCTTCCCCCTTCCTCACCAATCTTAACTTACAGGTTCGTTCAAATTATGATTGCGATTTTAAAAAAGTCTAATCCTCGTTCTATTTTGTTATAAATCCATATTTTGAAACCTCAACAAAAGATACATTTGGGCCGGGTTCAACCTCCTGTCCGTTTGGGATTTACCTTGCCCCCCCCCCCCTTGGGTGGGGGTATATTTTTTGTTTTGTTTCTTCCACACCATCTGATGTAACATAGCGTTATAAAGCTTTTATCTCCTCGTTTTTTTCTGTTACTACCCCTCTCTTCACCTAGTTACATAATCTTGGCACTTTTTATAGTTTCAAAGAGTGCATGTTCCCCGCAGGCCACCCCATGAATTCAACACTAAGTTAAACACTATATTTCTGTTTAGGAGCTCAGTTATTTGGGTTATTAGTTAATTATGTTTTTTTTTTTTCCAAGTTCGTCCGTTCTAATCCCTCGTCCCCCCCCCCCCTTCCTTCCTCGCCAATCTTTACTAAATGGGCCGTTCAAAGTATGCATGCAATTTTTAAAATGTCCAATTCTCGTTCTATTTTATTGTAAATCCTCATTTTGAAACTTCGACAAAAGATAGATTTGGACTATGGTCGCCCTTCCGTCAAGAGTGGGGTTTACCTGCCCCCTTGGGAATGGGGCATATTTTTTGTTCTTCCAAATTATCTCGTGTAACACTTGGTTGGCATTAGAAAAAAAAAGTTTTTTTGTCTATATTCCTTGTTCCCCATCCTAGTTACACGCTCTTGGCACTTTTTATCCTCGGTTTAATGCCAAGTTACTCAGTGTTGTTATTAGTTGAGTTATGTCTCTCAAATTTGTCAAAGTTTTTGTGTAAGTGACAACCATAAGTGACAATAATTTTAAAATTTATAATTCTTATTATCAGACTCTAAAATCTGCAATTGCTTAATTCTATGCCTCTATGTGATGAGGGGTGGGAGGCGGTAATTACGGTTCTGCTGATTGTCTAAGTTTTGGAATTAGTAATTTGGATCTTCTCTGTGTGAACCTGAATATCGAAATATCGATTCTAGTATCGATTCTAGAACTGAGAAATCGATTCTTATTATGATCGATGTTGTTTTATACGATATCGATTTTAATCGATTCTCAAAATTTCCAGAATCGCCCATCACTAGTTTATATCAAAGTCTAACAGAATCTAAAGTTTTTTAAATTCTATGCATTAATTCTTGCTATAGAGCGCCCACAAAATTTCTGTCACATACAGACAGACTCATAGACAGCCATTTTGTAAAAACATGTTTTTTGGATTCTCTGATCTCTAAAAAGTGTAAATCCGTCAAAAACCGGATTTCAAAAATTTTCAAGAATCCAATACTTTTTTCTTGTAAACATGGAAGAAAGTAAAAAATAGATACACTCTATGCTTCTGACCGGAAAATATGAAAAAATTCATCACTGAGATCTAAACATAGAAGCAGCTGCTCTTATCTTAAAAAGCATGAAGTGAGAGCTATTTGGGTTTGAATTGATGAAAAATCTACGCTCTCACATCCCCTTTATCCAAGCATTCTTTTAACTGCTGAATATCGCCGCTCTACAATTATGAAATAGTTCAGCTTCGGGAAAACAGAATTACGCTGAGGTAGTAGGAAATATGACCAGAATGGTCCAAAGATTGATCGACCCCGGCAACTAGACGGAATCCGTTCTTGAGTGCATGAATTAAGACATCCGATAACCAATGCGGAAGAAGAGTTTCCTTCGTCATCCTAAAATCTTATCTATGCAAGACATTACGCAAAATCACTCCCAACATACGCATCCATAATTGTGCACAGAAAAACATTAAGTGCTTTTGAACTATATGTCAAAACTTTAACCACAAAATACCATTGAGGCTCCCCATTATCTCTCTATGACAAAAGTGAACTAATTAGTGATACTTTGGTATACAGAAAATAACTTTGAATGCTTATAAACTATTTACATGAACTATGACCACAAGAGACGATTAGGACTTTATGTTATCTTTCTATGAAAAAGTCTTAAATGGATATGCCTAAATCAAAATCTGCACTATGAGTAAAAGAAAACCTTTTATTATTCTAATATTATATTTGAATGGTCATTATATAAATTTATTATAATGTATTATTTTGTTCAAAATTATTTAAATGCTATAAAAAATATTTAAAAATTTTCTTAATGAGTGAAACTACAATTTGGCTGATTAACCTAAAATAATGGTGATATGAGCTACACTGGTTTCCAAAAATTAAGGAAAAATCACAAAAATAGTGATAACTTGTTCAAAAAGAAAGCAATCTGTATGAAATTTGCATATAATTGTTAAATAAAAGATGCTGAATAAAAATACCAAATGCAAATTAGTGGCGCTGCAATCGCATTGTGTCATCCGTGAAGCACATATAAATGCAAGTTAGAGAGTAAGGCTGCAGTTGTCGCTGTGATAGTGATATTATAAATCTAGGATAGCCAATTCATTACAATAACCTTGAGGCATCATTTGCCCGCCGAACTGCGATTTAGAGCTATTGGGAGATTGGAGGCAGGGCAAAGTCAGGCAGAGATGGCTAGATGGCTAAATGTAAGTCCTTCGTTGGTTCATAGTCTTTGGCAAGAATTTCAAACCACTGGTTTGGGTTCAAGAAGGTTCAGCCGAGGACTCCAAAGGGTTTCGACAAGCGCCGATGACCGATATTTGCGGTTATGTGTACGAAGGAATAGAACCGCAACCCCATCTCACCTTAGATACCGCATTGCTGCAGCCACTGGAAGGCTGGTGTCAATGTCTATTGTGCGTAGAAGGCTTCACGAAGGTGGACTTTACACGAAGCGACCAGCAATTTGTGTGCCGCTTACTCTACGTCACCGGAGGGAACGTTTGATGTGGGCACGTCAACATATCCACTGGACGGTTGATCAATGGAGGCGTGTTCTCTTCACAGATGAGTCCCGGTTTAGCCTCCAAAGCGATAGTAGACGTTTTTTGATTTGGAGAGAACAGGGAACACGCTATCCTCCATCAAACATTCGTGAAAGAGATTCATACGGGGGAGGCAGTGTCTGCGTTTGGGGTGGTATCTCTTTGGGTGGAAGCACAGACCTCCATGTCTTTTCACATGGAAGGGTGAATGCTCACGTCTATAGAGATGACATCCTTGATGCTTATGTGCGACCTTATGCCGGTGCAATAGGTAAGGATTTCCTGTTACAGGACGACAACGCTAGACCGCGCATTGCTCTCATCGTGGAAGACTATCTTCAGCACCAGACAATTCAGCGCATGGAATGGCCTGCTCAGTCCCCGGACTTGAATCTCATCGAGCAAGTTTGGGACGCTTTAGGGAGACATGTCGCTGCTCTCAATTCCCCTCCTCTGACCCTTGCCACGCTTACAACTGCTTTGGAAGAGAAATGACTCTTACTTCCCAGCAAACTCATCGACCGCATAATTGACAGTATTACACATAGCTGTATGTGTTGCATTGCTACTAGGGGTAATCATACAGCATATTAAAGGTACTTTTCCTATACCAAATGGCAAACTGATTTTGTTAATTTTAAAATTATGCTATTTTTTGAAACACCATAATTGTCTGGTAATTTCTTTTCATGTTATTTCATAGCTTACTATGCGTTGTATATTGTGGCTGAGTTTCATTAAAATCTACATGTAATATTTTGAATTATCGCTATTTTTGTGATTTTTCCTTAATTTTTCGAAACCAGTGTATTTATGTGATGGTATTATTATTATTTAGTTAAGTTCAATATATTTTACTTAATTTGATTTTTCTTTGTATATTACAATTTTATAATCACAAACAGTGTTTGAACTGTATATGTGAAAAGTATCAAAGTGAAAAGAAAAGGATAATACTAAGAATTTTAGCAATAAGAATGGTATGGTTGACAATGCATTGAATAAAATACAAAAAACTAGTTGTCGGGGGCCACCGTAATACTTACCCATCATATGATTATATAATAAATGAAAATAAAACATTTGTAAACTATTTATAAAATGCATTGCAATTCCAAAACAAAATTTAAACGTGTATTTAAATATTTTTATTATGCATAGTAATGTTCTATTAATGAGTTGCTGATGAATCTATTTCGACAAATTATACAACACGCTAAACTAAGTAGTACTTAATTGCGAAAAAGGAACATCCTTATAACTCCAAAAATAATAATCATATTCACTAAAAATTTACTGCGTTGGATTAAGCTTTTCATTTACAACTAAAATATATCTTTGAATTGAAATTTGAATGAAATACAGAGTCATGAAAAATCGAAAAATGTGGAAAACAGGATTACAGATATCTCGGCAACTAATATTTCGATCGACTTCGTTCTTTATACAAAATTTGTGTTATTTTATTGTTTTTACGATCACTCCTTAAAATAAAATATTTCAAAAAAATTTATATACCTTTCATCAGAACGAATTTTTCGAGAGTCCGAAAAAAGTAGTTCTGGATAATCGAGGTTACTGATATTAAATAGGCTTCGTCCCATTCTTACATACTAAATACTTGTAAAATTTCAAGTCTCTATCTCAATTTCTTCGGGAGATAGAGCGTTTACAGACAGACGGACGGCAATTTTACTTACCCATCATACGTAAGTATAGGGTAAGTCTTGCAATCGTTTTGAAAATCGAAAAATTTTTTTTGACGGATTTACATGTTTTAGATAGTGGAGATTCCGAAAAACATATTTTTAGAAAAAAAAATTTGCCGTCCGTCTGTCTGTCTGTCTGTCTGTCTGTCTGTCTGTCTGTCTGTAAACGCTCTATCTCCCGAACAAATTGAGATAGAGACTTGAAATTTTGTATGTAGTTAGTATGTAAGAATGGGACGAACCCTATTTAATATCAGCAACCTCGATTATCCGGAACTATTTTTTTCGGACCCTCGAAAAATTCGTTCTGATGAAAGGTATATAAAAATTTTTGAATTTTTTTGTTTTAAGGAATGGACGTAAAAGGCAATAAAATAACACACATTTTGCATATAGAACGAAGTCGATCGAATTATTAGTTGCCGAGATATTTGTAATCCTGTTTTCCACATTCTTCGATTTTTCATGACCCTGTATTTCATTCAAATTTCAATTCAGAGGTATATTTTAATTGGAAATGAGACGCTTAATCCGACACAGATAATTGTTAGTTAATAGAATTATTATTTTTGGAGTTATAAGGATGTTTCTTTTACGCAGTTCGGTACTACTTAAGTAGTTTGGCGTTTTATATAATTTGTCGAAATTGGTACATCAGCAGTTCTTTAATAAAGCATTACTATGTATATTAACAATATTTAAATTTTGTTTATGAATTGCAATGCATTGTATAAATAGTTTTCACATGTTTTATTTTCATATACATATCCATGATGGGTAAGTATTACGGTGGCCCCCAACGACTAGTTTTTTTTTTCTAAAAATATGTTTTTCGAAATCTCCAGTGTCTAAAACGTGTAAATCCGTCAAAAAAATTTCGATTTTCAAAACGATTGCAAGACTTACCCTATACTACGTATGATGGGTAAGTAAAAAGCATTGAAAATAATGTGTTTAATATGAAAAATAAAATTGATATTTTAATGTGATTACTTTATGTGTTCCTTTTCTTATTTGACTCTTTCTTTATATTTTCTCTTCAGCTAGTGATTGTTTTTAAGAATATTAAATTAAATAATAATTTTATTATCACCTCCTTAAAAGAAATTTAATCTAAATAGCAACTTAGATGTTAAACAATGCGAGCAATGCGTTACTGCTAAAATATCCCTATGCTGCTTTAATTGACTTCATTTAAAAGTTTTATTATGTTATTTCATTAGGCCGGCTTCACAACGCGCAGAGAAATATTATATTTTTCTCCAACTTTAGAGTTAACTATTTTTTACTTTCAAGGTTCTTGTAGGTGGTGTTTTTTCGATGCTACACAAGCCGTATCTGCACGACAATCGGTGTGTGAGAGGAAGCATTGCCGTGATACAGTGACCATTCTAATTGTCATTTGACAGAATATTTTTTTCGAATTGCTGACATCAATCTTTTCAGAACTAACATGTACAAAGGGTCGTTAATAGTTTGTCCGGCTGGTACAATTTCATAGTGCATCCCATTTCGTTTTTCGAAAAACGCAATGAGCATTACTTTTGATTTGGAGTTTAGAGCACATGATTTCTTTGGTCTTCTTTTATTGTGGGTCCAAAATATAGTGGTATTAAATTAATTAATTATATTGTGTCATTAAAGAGTTACAAAGAAATTTCGTGAACTTTTTGAATGTCTCTTGTATATAAAAGGAATTTAATATTGGATCCGCAACTATACCTAAAATTATTCATGGAGAGCTGCAAATAAACAAAATAATTTATCGCTGGGTCCCACATAATTCAACAAAAACTAAAAAGCAGAAAGTATCATAATAAGTAAAAAATCTTAAAATTACTTAATAATGGTGGTCACTGCCTCATTTCTAAACACAGAGCTTGTGATGAGACATTAAGACTTTTTTTTTTTTTTTTTTTTTTTTTTGCTGTTGTTGTTGTTGTTTGGAAAAAACCGGGTTTTTCCCGAAATAAATTGGCATGGAAATAACTGTTTTTTTACAACTCTACACAGAAGTGGTAGATTATACACCCTATTCTTTTGATCTTGTTATTTGTGTCTTTTGGCTAATGTTTAGAGTAAAAAAAATAATAATACATAGATGTCGTTTTCATTCTGAAAATAAAACTGGTGAGATGATAATATCATATTATCATATAATATCAGAAATGGGGGGCTTGAGGCATTTAATCGTTGGAAGATTCGCTTACAAATGTGCATTGGTGGTGAAAGGAGGTACTGCGAACGGCCCCAAGACTTGATAAGTTTATCAGGTAAGGACTTCACAGTAAGTTTTAAAACACAATTTTAATTGTTGTTCCTATTTCCCAACACGCCAGTTAATACAAATAGATCATTGGAACAGACGATGATATTGAATTAATTTTTCATAGCAAAGTTTTTTTTTATCATTTGAGAAGATTCAGGTAGATATTGCAAAAATTTACTTAGTAAATTTCATCAAAATAAAAAGTCCGAAAGCAGATTTTTTTAAAGGTAATTTTGTATACTTTAAAATTTCGTATTAGAAAATGGGCAATATTTATGAGAACCTTATCAATTTCTGTTTATTGTAGATGTAAAAAATTACCTTTCAATCCATAATTATTTTGGTTTTGAGTTAAAATTTTTAAAATTATCTTTATATGCTTAAAATGCTCTATTCTAACATCTGAGTCAAATATTTTTCAAATCGGAGTTCTTGAGCCACAAATGATTAAGTAATGTACCATTTATCCGTATCTTAAAATTTCCAATGTGAGACAAGTACGAAGCGTGATATTTTACATCAAACCAAGATGATACACTGCATTACCTTCGTGGATAAGATCAAGATGATCTGTACAAGGTGTATCAACGTAATATTGTATATCAAACATAAATCACAATCGTTTGGTACAGTGAATCAAACATTCCCTTTCTTTCTTACATCAATTCAAATATTTTCACAATTTTAAATTATTTTGAAGGAAAAAGATTTTAGAAAGGTATATAATAAAACACTATGTATTTAATTAAAATTTAAAGCTATCTAGTGTATATACTCCGGTTCAAATAACATAACTTTCTACACTGTTATATGTTTAAATATCGAGAAAGAAAAAAATGATCTAATTTCTCCAAGGTTCTCAGAACACTGAAACGGGTCAATAGGCTTCGGGTTTTCCAAGTTTTATTGTCTTATAAACATTTTTGATGAAACTAAATGACAAAAAAATACGTATTAAAAAAGTACATGATTTCTTTTTACTAAGACAATGATATTTACACATGTAAGTGTAAAACAAGTGTGAAAGTTTCATTTCGCTCTAATTGGCGCGAATTCCAAATGAGAATCTTGATTATGGCCAATTTTGAACAACACATTATTCTTATTTTTGCAATAGGTGTTTGTTAACAATAGGTTCAGAAAAATACTCGAGGCTGTTAGGAATAAATAAATATTATTTCTGAATAATAAAATAGAAATTATTTAAATTGAAACAATAATAACGTTTATCTTTTATAATTCCGATATTATAATTTTTAATATTTCAAACGTATTTTAAACGAGAATTGGTATTTTCTGTTAATCTCAATTATACTTTGAATTTCTCATAACGTAATCTAATCATTGCATTTGCAAATAAAAACTGGTGCAATGTTCATTAAGTCTTAGCAGATTTTGGGTCAATGTTAAACAGCATTGCACTAATACTGATTTAATTATATTTTAGAAATATGTCTAAAGAAAAATCAATATCACTGACCATTTCGGATTTAAACTGATTTTTTTTTCATTTAAGCACAATACTAAGCAAAAGCAAGCATATAAATATTGGCTATATATACGCATAGGATGTTCCTTCTTATCGGATTAATAACTAAACCCTAAACCGTTAATTTTACAGATATAGTCACAAATGCAAAGATTTTTCAAATGTTGATAAATATATTTACGTCAAAATAGATATTTCATAAAAATTTTTAAAACTGAGATTTTTATACAGTCTCTGTATTCTATAAGTTATATTTACTCATAATAGGTAATTTATAAAAAAAAAATTCGAAATTGAAATTTTTATACTAATTCTGTGTCTTATATGTTATATTTGGGAAGGTTTTCTCCATTCTCTTGCAAGTAAAACAGTAAAAGTTCAGTTTTTATTCGATCAAAACTTACAGAGTTAAATATTGGCCATTACATTTATTTTCCCCCACAGCTTTATTCAAGTTGGCTAAACTGTTGATTTTAACCAATTAATACTTTGCAGTCCTCAGACTCTTGCGAAAATTTTATTCGCTGGTATTATTTTTTGAAAAGAAGTAAGTTTCAATTGCACAATTTCGAAAAAGCTTTGATTAAAAAAGATAAATTTTGTTTTCTTCATTACTGGTGCCAAAAATAAATTTTGAAAAGAAAAAAAAATAACAAAATTGTAATTTAACAAATTACAACGACTATTTGGAAAATGGTATTTTCAAAGACTAAAATTTTAAAGACTTATAAATAAATTCTTATTTAAATTAATAATAGTAATAATAATAATAAACACAATTTTATGATGATCATAACGAGTCATATTATATATATATACTAGCTGACCCGACAGACGTTGTCCTGGCACCAACTCCAAAAACTCGAATTAATGTACGTAAATATAATAATATGCATGATAAGTATACTTCGCTCTTAATTTAATTTCGTATTACAATTATGTAAGAAAATCATTTTTCTTTGAAGTCGGTTCAATTTTTGATAGAAAAGTTTATTTTTCTCTTTTTAGTTAAAAGTTAACGATTTTCTGAAGTCGGTTAATTAAAATTATAATACAGGCAAATCATACACATATGTCAGGAATGGGGTTCGAACACACGATCTCTTTCTTCGTGAACCCGTGCTTAAATCTGGCGCCTTAGACCGCTCGGCCATTCTGTCCGCATTCTATTCAGCGAACTTATTCAAAATTTTTAAATAGCGAAAAATCAATAAATATTAGTTTTTGCCTAGTTACTAAAAAATTACTGAATCAATTTCGATGAAATGTGAATCTAAACCATTCTCGAATCCACTGGAACACACATAAAAAATTTCATTAAAATCGGTCCAGTCGTTTACGAGGAGTTCAGTGTCATACACACACACAGAAGATTTAGACCTTGACGATCAAGTTCATATCATATATACTCAATACTTTAGACTTATTTAATTTAAATCTGGGATCAGGTTTAGTAAAATATAGTTGACTGGGTACTTTCTAAATTTGCCAATCTCAAACAATTTTGGTAGAATATTAAACCTTTGTGACTGAACAAATCCTATTTGAAAAATATTGACCCAGATGTTATAATACATCATTTTAAGCATTAAAAAGTAATTAAAAAATTTAGAACGTAAAAATAAAATAATTATTGATTAAAAAGTACTTTGTTCAAATCTACAATAAACAGAAATTGGCATACTTCTCATAAATATTGTCTATTTTCTAACACAAAATTTTAAAGCATACAAAATTACTTTTAGAACAAAATCTACTTTCGGGTTCCTCCAACTTTTTTAATTTAACAAAATTTTAAAAAGTTGGAGACTAAATTATTAATTACTAATTTTTGCAATTTCGACTTGAAGCTTCTCAAATGATAAAGAAAACTTTGATATGAGGAATTAACTCAATATCATCGTCTGTTGAGAAATCCAATGATCAATTTGCATTAACTGGTATGTTGCAAAAATATAAATAAAATCGTGTTTTAAAACTCACTGTGTAAGTACTATTGACTTTTATGAACACTGGTGTGCAAAATTTAAGGGCGGAGTCCCAAAATGCCAATTTTTAAGAGATTTTCAAGCGATAATTTTCACGCGAATATTCAGAAGGAATTAATATAATTTGAATAACTGCTATCCCTGCATAACAGCTAGTCCATATAACCTCTCATTCAGGTCACACATGGTCACAAGAGTCACAGTCACTACGGTGAAGCAAAAAATAGAAAATTTCATACGCCTCTTTTATGAGTCTCAAATGATTACTATACGTGACTCCACTGTCAGGTCACAGCGACTGCTGCTTTGTGACGAATCACCAGGTGACTTTACAGTGTCGTTTTATTGAGACTCTCGTGTGACTGCCATTTGAAGGCTCAATTTCAAATTCATTGTGAATGTTGCATTATGATAAATCACCAAACAATGTCCCATTAAAGTCACATGGTGAGTTTTCACCACTTTTCATAGTGGTTACTTCACAGTAGGGTCTCTGTTACCATTTGACAAAGTCTTGTGACAGAAAGTCACCATATGACTTTAATGTGTCATTATTTGGTTATTTATAATAATGCAACATTCACAATGACTAAAATTGAGCCTCTAAATGACAGTCACATGAGAATCTCAAAAAAAAACGACACTGTAAAGTCACCTGGTGATTCGTCACAAAGCAGCAGTCTTAGCGACCTGACAGTGGAGTCACATATAGTAATCATTTGAGACTCATAAAAGAGACATATGGAATTTCCTATTTTTTGTTTCACCGTAGTGGCTGTGACTCTTGTGACTATGTGTGACCTGAATGAGATGTTATATGGACTAGTTGTTATGCAGGGATAGTAATTATTCGAATTATATTACTTCCTGATGAATATTCGTGTGAAAATTATCGCTTGAAAATCCCTTCGTCCTTAAATTTTGCACACCAGTGTATGTTGCAGATCTGCAACATGGTGATACAAAGGGTTAAGATGATTTCTTGTTAAAAGACCCAGCTGTTTCCTAGTCCCAATTTATTGACAAATGATTAAATATTATTTTGTAATATTTCCATATATTCGAATCGAATTATAGTCAATGTTTCACAATTAAGTTACCTAATCAAGCAGCCGCCTTTGAGCCTTAAATCATTACAATCTTCGATACGTTTAATAGCTGGTACCAAATGTTTCGGTTTCATTTGTTAATTTTTTTCCATCGCCAAACCTTTTCCCGACCATCAAAAATTGAAAATACCAACCTCTGTTTCGCGAATGAAGTGCACTGTTTTTTAAGTATCAAAGCCTTCGTTAACATATACGGGGGGGGGGGGGGGGGGGGAATCCAAAATAAATTGGACAAAATAAATTAGCAATACTATTCTTTTTTTCCTCATCCTGTATTTGTGTGCAAAATTTAATCATCTTTAGTAGATTTTGAGGTTAAATAAGAGGTATTCTAGAAATTTCGTCATAAAAACCTTCCAATTGAAAAGTTTGTACAGAGTTTCTGAACTTTTTTCCCCCTGTTGGTGTAGCAAAATGTTCAGTTAATTTTGAAACACTCGCTTTTGGATTTTTTGGATCATGGTCACTAATTTTTCTTGGACGACCACATAGAGATTTTCTTAACATTTTTAATTATAATGTGAGGTTTGGCCTGATAACTTTTTCCTTTCCGATTTTTTATGGTTTCACAACATGATTTCTTTCATTTCTTAATTTTACAATAGGATTTCGCTTTACAAAATTCCTTTATATTTTTTTTTAACTGAAATATTTTTGAAAACAAAATAAAAGATTCGGACTTTTATACGTCCTTATAAACAGCAAACAGACAAAAAAAAGTTACATTCGCAAATTTAGTTACGTTCCAATCAACCGTGCGATGCTGGATGCTGTTTTCAGCAAATTTACATAATACTTATGGAGAGGGAGGCGGAAGCATAAAAATCACTTCATTGAGTTGGAGACTGAAATTCCAGAATTAATTAAAACTGTATTCGCATATTAAAATGCAATTGGTCTGCTAAGTCATATCTTGGTGAAAAATACCTACAAACTCGATTTTAGTGGTTGACTCGTAGATTTACCATTATGTTTCCCTACTCCCAGTCCTTTATGTTGTTATAGCTTTGTGTCCAGAAAGATACAATAATAAATCTAATGATCAATCACTAAAACCGGATCTTCAGATGCTTTGCACTATGATATGAATTGCAGAGCATTTGCGTTTTAATAAGCTAATCAGGTTCTGTCTATCCTGGAATTTCAGCTTCTAACTCGATGAAATGATTATCTGTGTAGCCGCCTTCCAGTTTATTGCTTATTTACCTTTTTTAAGATTTACTTACATTTGTAAAAATATTTTTATGGATGAAGTATCAGATTAATGTGATTTACCTACTTAAATTCAAATAATTTTAGATGAAACTCTGTTTTTATCAGTTTTTGTAAACCAACTGTATTTGTGATACAAAGAAATATAGCTACCAACCGTCCGGATTTATTTATTTATTTAATCAAGTCAAATAATCAGAATTTAAAACAGAAAAGATGTCTTCCGATAAATAATTGTCTTATTTCTAACTTATTATTTAAAAGGGAAAAGATTATCCGTTTTGAACAAGCAATCAAATCAAATTTTTTATCGTATTTAAGTAAATATCACACTTTTCATGCGAAACTGTTGGTAAGTATTTTTCTCAACTTAATAAAACTAAATTGTATGATCACAAAGAGATTTTACAATTTTAATTTCTATATTATCTATTAAAATAAAGCCCTGGTTCTTTATGTAACCGATGTCAATTTTCTTTTAAAATATTCTTTTTTTTTTAGATCTGGAATATATGGAATTGCGAAGAAAGAAAAGTGCTGTAAATACAAAAAAGAAAATAAAGAAGTAATTGGAATACAGTTTGAGATAAAATTATTAAAGGAAAAGAACAAAATAATTTTACTTTATAATACAAGATACGTTTTATCACAACTAATAAAAATTTAGGATCACGGTTAATAAAATATTTAACTTCTTGAAAGGTTATGGATTCAATCCTCGTTAACGACCGTCAATTTATGCTAATGACCTTGAAGAATATAAAATCTACTGTAAGTGCAAATCTCAGAGGCGCAGTTAAGGTAGGTTGTCAGATGTATATCGTCTGCTGACACCAGATTCAAGCTTACGAAGCCAGATCCAAGAGCACCTTATTTGTAACAAGTTCACAAAGCGATATTCAGTTGCTACGCATCGATAGGCAACAGAAACACGGTTTCAATAAACAAACAGTAGAACTTTCTCGACTTCAAGTGTAAATTTTCGAATCGATGTAGGTCTGCAATCAACTGCTCGTTACAGTTGAATTGCATCACTTTCCCTGCATGATTGCGGGGAAAAAAGCATGCATAGATATTCAATTGCAAGTACGACAAGATAATTTCTTTTTAGCAATTCGTTGGTGATACATGTGAATCAAGGGAGATTAGAGCAAAGAGAACGTCATTGAAATATTATTTAGGTGGAATGCGAATTAGAATGGCAAATCTATGAGGGAAAACCGTGATTACAAGAAAATGTTAATTAGAATTTAACTCCAGTAGATTAATCCACGAAAAGATAAATATAACGAGTCACTAATAAATTTTTTGAAAGTACTAAGAAATTAACACTAATTATTTTGTCGTAATACATATTGTTAAATAAAGAAGTGGTCAATATTTTTTATATGCTATCAAATATTTAACAGACAGTTTTCGTTGTTTTCTGCTTATTCAACAAACGGTATTTTGCAATTATTGAATACAAAATCACAAATGATAAAAAAATATATGCAGAATTTATAAAATATGATTTTTTATAAATACTTTCTTCCAGATGATGTGCCATGATGCCCTTGTTGGAAATATATATAGGTTTAATTGGTTATATTGGGACTCAGTATTAATATTAAACCAATATTACATTCACAGAAAATACTT
Organism: Maratus speculifer; assembly: GCA_964019185.1. Taxonomy (NCBI): domain Eukaryota; kingdom Metazoa; phylum Arthropoda; class Arachnida; order Araneae; family Salticidae; genus Maratus; species Maratus speculifer. The sequence goes on along the minus strand of OZ025291.1, from coordinate 211,935,105 downwards.
CCACTAAAATACCAATATTGGTTTAAAACTTGCTTTGCATAGGAAATATTTATAATTAAATACAAGCATTAAAGCATATTATTATCTCTATATGCGAAATATTCGCAACGAAACGCTAATATTGCCGAAATATTAATTTTATATCGGAAATATTGGCAATAAACTGGCAAAACATTTATTTTCAATATTTGTGTAACATTGTCAAAATGTAAGTATTCCAATTTCAAAGGAAATATCGTAGTATTATTGCAAACATTGACCAAAATATAGTTTATATAAGCAGTATTGATTAATACAGTATTATTAAAAAGACTGTAATATGAAATAATTCCATTGTTCTGTGAACATTTTCACAGCAAATTATTATACAATTCTTTGTAGCTATTTGAAAAACTTAAACAACTATAATATAATCCAGATTCTGTGTTTAAATTCCCGTGATTTATATTTCCTCTGATATCCAAATTTTTATAAACTTTAATCTGAAAGAGTCTTCGAGAAAGCTGTCACTTTTCCTAGGGCAATATGTTTTTAATAGTATTAGATATGAGCACCAATATGCTTACTGACATTTCGTCACTTTATTATCTTTCTTAACCTTCTCAGTCCTGAGACAAATTGTACGTGAGACTACAAAAACGGTTTAAAATTATTATAAAAAATCTTCAAAAGTGAATCAGTCTATATATCGATGCTTCTAATATGCTCGCATTTATTGAAAAATTCTAAATGTAATTTTACTCATTTTTGAAGCATTTAAATTAGTTTAAAAGGTGTTTTTTAGTATCGCCTCCAGTCGACATCAAGAATGAGGAAGTTAATGGCACTTCATTTTCACGATACGTACACTTGTAAATACTTTATGCCCGAATTGTAATATCTACGGTATTAAAAGGCAGAAAACCAACGTTCAAAAATGCACAAATAATATGCAAAAGTGGCAAACAGTCGTTTCAGTTTTGCTTTTTCTAGCGCGCTGCGTATTGCACTGAAGATGAATGACGCTTGTGGATTAAAAACAGCTGTTTGCTTCTTTATAATTTTTGCGCATATCCAATTTTTGTATTTATAATTTTTGTGCACTTTTGAACATTGGTTTTCTGATTTTTATAAATTTTTACAAGAAGAAAAAAGTATTTGTCGATCAAAATGTACCTTAAAGTAGACACATAGAAAGCTGTTGAATTCATCACTGATGTCGACCAGTCAGTAGTGCAAATATACAAGCTATCCCGCCGTTCATATGCAGCTTCTATTTTTCAATTGTTGGACATAATTTTCCTTATGCTATCGTGTCAGAAATATAACAATATAATTTGTTTATATATCCTATATTCAATACTCTATCAAAAGAATACAAATCATTTTAGTGTTAATATGTTGATCGCAAAATGTTGAAATTGATTACTCTTAAGAAACCACCCAAGGTACTTCCTTGTGCATTTGGTTTCCATGAGCAACTTTCATCTGCTAATTGTATACAGACTCGACTGAGTATTATTGTACACGACTAAATAATCGCAATATTGTACATGACTAATTAATCTATCTTCGTATCGCGCAGAATCGAAGTTACGCATTCTGCATGAGACAATATGGACTAGCGGAGTCAATCATCAATGTATTAACCCATTAATGCCTGAATTATTTTCTTTGCCAAAATTCAAATTTTGCATTTTCCCACCACTTTTAAAACAAGAATAACTTTTATCTTAATTTATCGAGGAATTTGTCTCGAGAAAAAAAGTATTTAATTTTTTTTTACTTTTTACTGATGTGAAAAGCGCTTATTTGAATTTTTTAAAAGTGTCCCAAAAATGGGACGCCAGGCACTAATGGGTTAAATATTGACGGTTCGTAAAGACAGGAGAAATACGAAGAAGATCCTTTGGTAATGAAGAGTTTAAAAACCGCTGTAATAAATACATTTACAATTTCGTAAGATGATCCATTTTTTCTATACTGTAATTCATTTGAAGTTAATCAAGCATCAAATCTATTTCACAGACTAGTAAGAAAGTTCACTTTTTTATTAAAAAATAAAGAATCAAAACAACAATATTGTGAATGCATAAACGAAAATAACAATAGTTGAAAGAATCAGAAAAAATGAAAAAGCAATAATTATTATGTAGAACAATAATAATAAGATAATAAATATTTCCTCAAATAATTAATAACTATCGGAAGGAAAATTATCGTGTTTGCTTTTCAGTTTCTTTTTCCTTTCTCATTTTTATTCTTTTTCAATCTATCTATTTTACATTCATTTTTGTCGTATAATTATAGAAACAATAAAGTTACGTTTTTCATCTATTGTTAGTTTTCCTAGGCGTGGTAGGATATCTGTTACATCACTTATTAATGTTCGACATAAGGTAAATTTAGTAAGATGCTAATTAAAAATATTTAGAAACTCAGATGTATTCTAGTTTCCGTTTCCTATAAGACAATCATTGTTTAAAACATAATATTGACTACATAGGTATTCATAATTACTTCCTAACTATTGTTAATCAATTTTTGAAAAGTTAGCTTGTTTTAGTTAGTTAACATGATTTGAGTATAATAATATCGACCAATGATTCCTGTCTGGATTATATAGGACCCTAAGGGCTACATTTGAACAACCCAAAGTTTCCGCCGCCGCTCCATGTGAATAAATAAGTAAATTTGATATAATAAGAAAAAACAAAAAAAAATTACCATCAATGGATGTATTATAAAATATATTTGTATGACTGAGACTACAAATAAAAGCATCTGTGATGATCGCAATCAATTCGGAATAATCAGGCCAGTACAAATTATGAAGCTCGGCTCTTCCAAAACGTGCCCGTATACCAGAAAATTAGATTCGTAATTTTTTACATTAAAATTTTAAATCAAAATAAAATTCAAAAGTCAGAATTTCCCAGAATGTCTTTACGGGCCGAGCTCAGGACTAGGGATGAACCGAATATTTGGTATCGATATAATAATCAATTATAATGTTGCCGAATATTCGGTTAGGCTGAATGTCAAACTGTATGGTCTGCCGAATATTCGGTTTGCTGAAAATCGAAATATTATGCCGAACCGAATATTTAAAAATTCCTTTAAAAACATATGTTTTAAAACTTTACACAAATTATACTTCTAACTTAATAATTAAACTTGTAAAGATACTTTTCAAAATAATTAGGAAAGAAACAGAACTATACAGTGCTCAGCAAAAGTTTAGACACTGGTGTTTTTTAACCTTTAAATAAAAAATACGAACACGTGAGTTTTACAAATGGCTATACTTATATTAAATATATTTTATATAATGTAGAATAAAAATAATGGTTATGATATAAGATAATATTTAATAACTGAAAAAAGTAAAATTTGCATATTGCAAAAGTTTAGACACTTTTTTGATTTTCAGCCAACTGTTCATGGAAAAATGCAAATTTCGAAGTTATGATGTCACATGTCTGAAGTATTTAATTATACCTTGATATAGCATCAGTTAGTGAAGATGCCGCTAGCTAAAAATATTCAATTAGATGAGGTAATTGAAGTAGGAAAGCTGAAATGGAAAGGGAAGACTGTTGCAGAAATTTCAGCAGCAATGAATCGTCCAAAGTGGTATGTCTATGAAGTAAAGTCTAAGGATGACTCCTTCAAAACAAAACATAATCTGGAAGCTCCTGTGTGACGAGAAAATGATCCAGAAACTGACATTTACACAAGTAATGATTGCTAATCACATTAAAAGTAAGTCAGAACTTTTTGTGTCGAAGGAAATGATTCGTAGATGAATTAAAGAAACAGGTAAATCAATTTACATGAAAATGATAAAACAATCAGCTTTAAAATATCGCTATAAATTGGTGAGAATTCAATTAACTTGAAAACATACGTCATATGGACAAAAAAGGTACGCTATGATATTCAGTAACGAAAAAAAGTGGAATTTGAATGACCCAAACAAGTGGGCATACTATTGGAATGACTTAAGGTAAATATCCTGGGACTTCATTAAGTCGACAAAAAGAAAGTGACTTTTAAATAATTTGGTCCTCACTTAGCTTTAATGGTCGTGTATCTGTGGAGTTATTCATTGGTTGCCAAGCAACACAAGACTACGTATATACGTTGGAGATTAATTTTTAGTTATTTGGGGAACTTTTGCTGATCTAAAGTATGGATTTTAGCATCTAATCATGTTGCATACAAAAGAAGAGCTTCGTCTAACTCTGAAAATACTATTGATCTCAAATGGCCGGCATGTAGTTCTGATCCAGACCCAAACGAAAACTTATGTAACATCATATGTCGTAATATTTATGCAACTTTCTTGCTATAATTTTCTTTTAATGAGGTTCGAGTTACTGTTGAACATGTTTGGTACGAAATAGACCCCCAAGTGACGCAGCATTTAGTTTTTTCGATGAAAAATCACATTCTTACACTAACTGCAAACAATGCGGGTGCAACTCGATTTTAATTTGTAGTTATTTTTCTGTAAATGCACAAATTGTCTATACTTTTGCCACAATGTTAATTTTATTTTTTTGTCATTATATTTTATGTAAAAGGTAAAATTCAAGATTTATTGTGTGTGAATAAAGGGTAAGTTACAAGTTATATATGACAGAGGAATTACAAACATTTGGTACATGCTTCTGAATATAGAAGCGTAATCGATCATTGTCTAAACTTTTGCTGAGCACTGTATCTATATTATAAAGGCCAAACGTATCTGTGCGTAACGCGTACGTCATTTTGCGAATGGCAACACTTTCACATGCAATTCAATTTTGCAACTTTCGGTGCTGCAAATTTTATACTTCTAAACAAAGCACATTTTCAATTTTTACACCATCGTATAGAGAAAAATAAGTATTTTTAAATGCATTTTGTTTGAAAGCTGTATCTCAATTTATTCTTGACATATTAATTTTTTTTATAGTTTTTATTACGAATTTTGTAATTGTGGCAACAGAAATACGCCATTTTCTTTTAAAATTGATAAAAATTGAAGCGTATGCATGTAAATTTTGAAAAGATGAAAATTACGATGGATTTAGATTTCGCATGAAATTTTAAGATCGTGTCAATTTGATTTTTTTTTTCATATATATTTATACCAAAAATAAGAATCTCAATTGATAATCTTAATAACTGTCCTTTATTACATTTTGCTTTATTATTATATTTTTACCTATGAGATTAAAGTTTAATTTTAACAATTTCGGCAATTGATTTTTATAGAAATAGTTTTTTTTTTCTTATTAAACTTTGAGTGATATTTGTTTTGAGAGTTAGATTGACCATTGTAAGATGCATTTTTTACTGTAGCTAATTTTATAGGTTTATTATAAATCAATGTAGGGAAGGCAGTAGGAAAAGATAGTAGAAATCAAGGTAGTAGAAAACCTGATTCTTGCTGAATTGCCACAATTTGAATGCATTACATTTTTATTTTTTTATTTTATTTTATTTTTGGGGGGTTTTTTTCTTCCTGAGAAATAAACAATATATGAAATTGCAAGGTGTTTATTCCATTTTTTTTTTTTTTTTTTTTTTTTTTTTTTTTTTTTTTTTTTTTACAATTTCTCTTTTTGATTTTAAAATGCTGGTTTTAGAATTCAAGGAAATTTTATTCATTTGTTTTAAATCACAGAAGAAGTCGTAAAGTTTTATTTATTAAAAAAGATTTATAATTGTCTTTTTTAATAACTCAAAATAGATTTTTGTTTCAGCATAAATTTTACTTGTGAAAAGCTCTTGTTTATTAAAATGTAAGTTTCTGTATTAAATATTATTATTTTTAATTGTTTTTAAATTTAATGTTTTGATGCCTTTAAACTTTAAAATATACAAGTATTCTGGCTGACGAATATTCAGTATTCGGCCTAACTAACAGTTACTATTCGGTTAGTCGAATATTCAGTCGTCGATTCACTAGCTGACCGAATGTTCGGCATTTGGTATTTCGGCGACAATCCCTATTCGGTGCATGCCTAATCAGAACCCACATTTCTGTGTATAAATAAAATATTCGAAAATTTATTTGGTATGATTTTTTTTTTTTTTTTTTTTTTTTTAAATAATGTTCCTGTATTACTGATATGACTAAATTCAAACGCGCGAAAAGGAATCAATCAGTTTAAAAGATAAAGTTACAAATTAAGATTTCGAATTTCATTTCTTTCATATTTTAAGCGTTTTTATTAAAATTTTATTGGTGAATTCAATTAAAGTTTAATTATTTTTTCAATATTTTATGTTTTTATTTGACGAAAATGTGCTGCAATTACATCATTAATTATAGTATTACTGAAACAGAAATATCATAAAATTGTAAGCAAATATTATATCGATTTTTACAAAAAGGTGCCATCTAGAAAATTTATTTCAACAGGGTAAGGCTTGTTTATAATAGAATTCTGTATCACGTTTAAAAAATTATGATGCAACCCCCTCCTCCCATCCAAAAAAAAATTTGCACAGTAAAACCCGTTTAAAAAGTCCCGCTAAAGAAGTTTTCCCGTTTGAAAAGGTTTATTTTCGATTCCTAATTTCCTACTATTCATATAACGTTAAAACAGTTCGTTTAAAAAATTTAGTTCAAAATTCTTTCCCGCGTACAAAGTTTTATTTTACCATTCATTATTCCTTTCAAAGCATATTTATTTTATATTTTGTTCACATTTTATTTTTTTATTTTCTGAGTTGGGAATGATTTTCTTTATATCCTTCGTTATTTAAAAAGTCAGCGTTTAGAAATGATAGTAGTTGGGTCATCCTCTCCTTTATTTTACCTTAAAATCTGTTTTAATTAAACTAACATGTGTGATGGAATGTGATAGAGGATGAGTCTAGGGCCGTAGCTAGAAGTGAATAATACGGGGGCAGGGGGCTGGGGCTCAAGAAAACATAGAGGGGCCTCATATTTTCTCTCTCTTTCGTTCTGATGCAGAAAAATAAATTAATGCATATTCACATTGTAGGTACTATGTTTCTTATTAGACTGTTGTAATAACTTAATTTTATGCTAAGAAAAGAATAGGATCATAAAAAATTCAAGTGTATAACTAGTGCAATATTAAACATCATGTTAGCTTCCTATGTGTAAATAGGATGAGAGAGTGTTGAAACACTCATTTTTAGTTACAATTTAGTAATTAAATTTACTAAACTAAACAAATTAAACTAGACAAATCTAATTTACAAACTAAATTAGATATTTAAACAGAATTTCATTTGGATTTTCGAAACATAAATTCATTTAGTGACATTGGAATTTTTTCCCGGGAGACTCAAAATGTTTTAGGAGGGAGCTGAGGACTCCCCGCCCCCTAGCACCTCCTTGGCTACGGGCCTGGGTGAGTCCCTTAAGGACCAGGCACATAGCACTAACTTCTTGCGGTCAGGCGTCGCTATTTTTGATCTTTCATGTCGGTGCTTTGGTGTATAAATTGCTTTTTCAGTGAACTTTTTTGAATTTCAAGAGAGAAATCAAACTCGAAATCAGTTGACAGCTTTACGACTGAAGATGGGGGGAGATAAACTTTCCTTTCCTTTTTCAGTTCGGTAGGGTCAGTCCCTCAAAAATCATTTAAAGAGGTTTCACCTTTGTTCCGTACGGAAACAAAGATAGATTTATTGATCTTTTAGTGTAATAAAAAGTTGTGCTGTTCGCTCGCAGCCATATCACTGTAATAATAGTGATTTATTTGGAGAAAAGGGAATTTGTCCACCTTACCGAGGGGTAGTTCTTTCAGTTCAATAATTAAGAAATTACTTCAGTCAAATGTAAAGGCCCGGTCTCAAATGCTAATCTTATGGAAGAATTCTGTAAAGATATCTCATTTGCATTTCAATACTTTTAAGTGATTTTTTTCCCCATTGAATAACTGAGATTGATCTGAATGCAGGCCGTTTTTTATTTCTTCATTTTTGGTTGCAGATATTTTTATGAGGGTGCTTTCGCTTTCCAAACCGGTTCCGAAAATAAAAGCGTCCTCGTAAAAAATGTTTGTAAACAAAATCAAAAAAGTAAAAAGGCCTAATCAATCTCACGTATTCAATGCAAAAAAAAAATTACAATGCAACCGATATAGCTTTATAAATTTCATCCATAGGATTAGTATTAGCGATCGGGTCTTTTCATTTAAATGAATTAGCCTCTTAATTTCTTTTACAATAAGTTATATTCCATCCTCTTTCATGATTGGAATGAAATAAAGCTGTGTTTTTTGGTTTGGCTCATTCACTTCGAAGTTTTGAAGTCAATGTAAAATGAATAGTATCAAAGCTTTCAAGTTAGAAAATAAAAGAATGAAGAAATTTGGTTTCCCCCCAAAATTGTCGGGCAAAACACATTTTAAAAAAATGTCAGTCGAAGATAAAATCAAAATTTTGATAGAATTTGTTAATAACTCGAAAACAACAAGAGTTGAAATCGCAAAGAAGTTGAACATATTAGTGACTAATTAGGGTAACATCCCCAGTAATTGGCACATTAAGAATTTGTTTTTAAACTTACTTCAATTTTCATTACAAAGAAATAAGATATTTACTAGGAAATATTTTTAAATCAAAGAATGCATATCTGTGCATGTATTTTGCCCACTAAAAGCAAAAAAAAATTGAAAAAGTATTTTTATAAAAATATGTTTATAAAAAGTTGTTAAAATCACCAGTAATTGGCACCTGGAGCACCAATGTATGACACCTTGTAATCCAGTAATTGGGACATGTTTATATTTAAAAAATATTTTACATTTTGTATTGGGTTTAATCGCTTTAAATGAATTTACTATAGATGAAGATGCCATATTTCAGGTTTTTGAGAGTAAGAAATCATCATATTAGTCTGAAATGTGAACACTTTAAAGCAATGCAATATACTTATATAATTACGCAGTAATTGTCATGCTGTCCCCAGTAATTGTCATATGAAGCTTTAATGGATTCCAATTACTGATAATATTTCATATTTTCAAATAAAAACAAATGATAAACAAAATTAGTCTATAACTTTAAAAGTACTTCCAAAATAAGTGGTTTAATCTCAAATTCCTTGCGAATTCCTTGTAATTGTAATAGGTGCCAATTACTTGGAACTAGCAAAACTGAAGCACCATTTATTGGCATCTATCATTAATTCAGAAATCCAAGTATTTGTGTCGAAAATACTTTTACACAATTAAAGTAACCCTTTTTAACTAAACAAAAACTGTTGTCAATTAAAATTTAAAATATATTATAAATCAGATAATAATGAATTAAAAAGTATGCCTTCCTTAAGTGGAAAAAGAAGCTTTTGCAACAAAAATGGCTAATTTGATACAAGCCATAATTGTTTCTCTCTCCTGGGCACTACTGTCATCTAGTAGCATAAATCAAAGTTATAACTTTAACGTAAATGAGCATATAACTGGTATATGGTCTTGCATTTTTAAAAGACTGGATATAAATCTTATTTTAGGGCATGTTTGTGGAATGTGCCAATCATTGGTGCATGCCAATTACTGGGGATGTTACCCTATAACCGATTGATTTTTTTTTTTTTTTTTTTTTTTTTAAGCATAACAAATGACGCTTAAAAAGCTACTTCAGTCAGGCAAAAAGACCTGTCACTAATGCTAATTCTATGGAAGAAATTTATAAAGATCTCGGTTGAAACTCAATATTTTTATTATTTCAAAATTTCAAAAATCTGCTATCATAATCAAAAAGTTCAAGAAACGGCATTTATACCGATCGATTTTATCTATCTAATAAAAAAAATCATTTAAAAATATTGAAATGAAACCGTGATATTTTTATAAATTTCTTCCATAGGATTACCATTAGTGAGCGGGTATGTTTGCGTGTCTGAAATAATTAATTAAAGATGAATTTCTTGTCTTGAAATAAATAGTTTCTATGATACATATATATATATATACATATATATATATATATATATATATATATATATATATATATATATATATATATATATATATATATATATATTACGTTATTAACTAATTTTGAAAGTGTGCAAATCAATTTAAATTTCTTAAGGAAAATTCAATTTTATAGAAAGTACTCCTTGTGTTATTAGGATGAGCGAAGCGAATCCTCTACTAGGCTGCATAAATCACATTTTGTCGTAAACTTTACAAAAAAACTACACAGTATTTTGACTTAAAAATTAAGCGTAAAAATAAATTATGATCTGTAGATTTGCAGAATATTATTTTTTTCCATAATAACCTTTAAAAAATTGTTTTTTGATTATTTTTTTACATGTTTTTCCATTACGGACGCATTTTTACAAATAAATAAAAAAAATAAAACACGTACATTTTCAGAAGGAAAAAAAATCATGGAGTTAATAATTATAGATAGAATCATGATTAATTAAATAAATAAAATATCTTTCCATTATTCTGCCAAAATGATTTACGCAAATAATATTTATGTATTTAAAAAAAAATATATTATGATTTTTTTTTTTTTTTTTGCAAAGTGGCAACAAAAGAAGTGTAAACAAATAAAATTAATTTTTAAATTCGTTATAGTCCGGGAGCCGACCGTCGATTTTCCTATGTATCTAGTACAAGGACGGGATATACATCAAAATGTAGGTCTCAATGTGCACATTAAGAATATCACTGGCTGCCAGGTCCTATCCTGCCGGAACCCAAGGCAGCCGCACTTTTATGACGTCAATTTTGTGTGTTTACCTATGTATCGAGTACAAGGACTGGACATACATCAAAACGTAGGTTTTAATGTGCACATTAAGAATATAACTGGCTGCCACATACATCAAAATGTAGATTTCAATGTGCACATTAAGAATATCACTGGCTGCCAGGTCCTATCCTGCCGGAACCCCGTGGCAGCCGCATTTTTGTGACGTCAATTTTGAGTGTTTGCCTATGTATCGACTAAAAGGACCGGACATACATCAAAATGTAGGTCTCAATGTGCACATTAAGAATATCACTGGCTGCCAGGTCCTATCCTGCCGGAACCCGGTGGCAGCCGCACTTTTATGACGTCAATTTTGTGTGTTTGCCTATGTATCAAGTACAAGGACCAGACATACATCAAAATGTAGGTCTCAATGTGCACATTAAGAATATCACTGGCTGCCAGGTCCAACCATGTAGGAACCCGGTGGCAGCCACACATTTATGACGTCAATTTTGAGTGTTTACCTATATCGAGTACAAGGACCAGACATACATAAAAATGTAGGTCTCAAAGGGCACAATAAGAATATCACTGGTTGCCACATACATACAAATGTAGGTCTCAATGTGCACATTAGGAAAATCACTGGCTGTCAGCTCCTATCCTGCCGGAACCCGGTGGCAGACGCACATTTATGACGTGAATTTTGAGATTTTTACCTATGCATCGAGTACAAGGCCAAGACATACATCAAAATGTAGGTCTCAATGTGCACATTAAGAATATAACTGGCTGCCAGGTCCTATCCTGCCGGAATCCGGTGGCAGCCGCACATTTATAACGTCAATTTTGAATGTTTGCCTATGTATCAAGTACAAGGACCGAACATACATCAAAATGTAGGTCTCAATGTGCACATTAAGAATATCACTGGCTGCCAGGTCCAACCATGTAGGAACCCGGTGGCAGCCACACATTTATGACGTCAATTTTGAGTGCTTACCTATATCGAGTACAAGGACCAGACATACATAAAAATGTAGGTCTCAATGTGCACAATAAGAATATCACTGGCTGCCACATACATACAAATGTAGGTCTCAATGTGCACATTAAGAAAATCACTGGCTGCCAGCTCCTATCCTGCCGGAACCCGGTGGCAGACGCACATTTATGACGTGAATTTTGAATGTTTGCCTATGTATCAAGTACAAGGACCGAACATACATCAAAATGTAGGTCTCAATGTGCCCATTAAGAATATCACTGGCTGCCAGGCCCTATCCTGCCAGAAGCTGGTGGCAGCCGCACATTTATGACGTCAATTTTGAGTCTTTGCCTATGTATCGAGTACAAGGACCGGACATACATCAAAATGTAGGTCTCAATGTGCATATTAAGAATATCTCTGGCTGCCAGGTCCTATCCTGCCGGAACCCGGAGGCAGCCGCACATTTATGACGTCAATTTTGAGAGTTGCCTATGTATCGAGTACAAGGACCGGACATACATCAAAATCTAGGTCTCAATGTGCACATTAAGAATATCACTGGCTGCCAAGTCCTACCATGCAGAAATCCGGTGGCAGCCACACATTTATGACGTCAATTTTGAGTGCTTACCTATATCGAGTACAAGGACCAGACATACATAAAAATGTAGGTCTCAATGTGCACATTAAGAATATCACTGGCTGCCACATACATTAAAATTTAAGTCTCAATGTGCACATTAAGAATATCATTGGCTGCCAGGTCCTATCCTGCCGGAACCCGGTGGCAGCCGCACTTTTATGACGTCTATTTTGATATTGGCAAATATTCAAAATTGCAAATACTCAAAATTGACGTCATAAATGTGCGGCTGCCACCGGATTCCGGCAGGATAGGACCTGGCTGCCAGTGATATTCTTAATGTGCACATTGAGACCTACATTTTGATGTATGTCCGGTCCTTGTACTCGATACATAAGCAAATACTCAAAATTGACGTCATAAAAGTGCGGCTGCCACCGGGTTCCGGCAGGATAGGACCTGGCAGCCAGTGATATTCTTAATGTGCACATTGAAACCTACATTTTGATGTATGTCCGGTCCGTATTTTCAGAAAGAATCACGTTTTGAGCACCAGACTTGGCGAGTTGGCGAAAGCGAGAGCGTTCAGCTAGCTGCATCGCCAAACGCCAATAGTCGTTTCGTTTTGATTTTCAAATCCGAAATCATTTTAATCCGTTTAAGCTGTGTTTTAAACTATGTTTTAATTATAAACAACGGTGAATAACATATAGTCGTATATATTCTTTGCTTGATAACAATAACAGAAAAACAAATGAACAATAAGCACGATCTCTTTGCAGAAGGAAGGGTTGCTATTCGCTAGCATTTAACGTCACGAACAAGAAAGGGTGCATAGAATTGACTTCATCTCCGCGCCAATCGTTGTTCTGGCGATAAAGTGCTCAAAACGTGATTCTTTCTGAAAATGCGTCCGGTCTTTGTACTCGATACATAGTAAACACTTAAAATTGACGTCATAAAAGTGCGGCTGCTACCGGGTTCCGGCAGGATAGGACCTGGCAGCCAGTGATATTCTTAATGTACACATTAAGACCTATATTTTGATGTATGTCCGGTCTTTGTACTCTATACGTAGGCAAACACTCAAAATTGACGTCATAAATGTGAAGCTGCCAACGGGTTCCGGCAGGATAGGACTTTGCAGCAAGTGATATTCTTAATGTGCACATTGAGACCTACATTTTGTTGTATGTCTGGTCCTTGTACTCCATACATAGGCAAATACTCAAAATTGCCGTCATAAAAGTGCGGCTGCCACCAGGTTCCGGCAGGATAGGACCTGGCAGCTACTGATATTCTTAATGTGCACATTGAAATCTACATTTTGATGTATGTGGCAGCCAGTTATATTCTTAATGTGCACATTGAGGGCTACATTTTGGATGTATGTCCGGTCCTTGTACTCATTACATTGGTAAACACTCAAAATTGACGTCATAAAAGTGCGGCTGCCTTGGGTTCCGGCAAGATAGGACCTGGCAGCCAGTGATATTCTTAATGTGCACATTCAGACCTACATTTTGATGTATGTCCGGTCCTTGTACTCGATACATAGGAAAATCGACGGTCGGCTCCCGAACTATTATCTAAATGAAAAATTTTAAAAACTGCGCCAATCTTGATTCAAGCTCTTCATAATTGTATTAAAGCAAAGTTGGCCGATCCTGAAATGACCACCGACTTGAACGATATCTTAGTTTATCAATTGTGCCTAAAGTAGTACTTCTAATTTGTGGTTCGAAAAAGGTTTAGTAAACGGGGCTTTAGGCTATGTTGAAGATATTATTTATGAAGAAAATCATAGTCCACCAGATCAGGTGCCGTAAATAATCATGGTTAAATTTTAAAACTACAGTCATTCAACTTATGAGAATGGCTGCTTCCGATTCCACCAATAATTAAATTCTGGAAAAATGGAAATATAAATTGCTCAAGAAAAGAATATCTTCTGCAGTTAGCTTTTGCTGTTACAATTTATAAATCCCAAGGTTTAACATTAATGTAGTTGTAGATGTTGGGAATAAAGAGACATCAGTTAGCTTAACGTATGTTTTAGAACAATTAAAGGCAGAAAAAAGAAAAATAATAATAAATGTTCAGACAAGTGACTTTCTAAACGCATTTTTTAATTTGAGAGTAAAATTCCGGTAAAAAATATTTATACACATGTATTTTATTTTGATAAGCGAATAAAACTCACATCTAATGTTACATCACGAGGATAATGCTTATTGTGTTTGCCTTATTTTTATACATTTTATTGATGACTTTTTTTTATTACAATGAAATATAAATATGTTTTATTTCAAACATAAAAATATGTGTATGGTTAAGCATAAAAGTATGTGTATAAAGTACGCGTAAACAGTTTCTTTCGGTGTAAAAGGCCACATGCTTAGTTTAAAATGTATTTTTATATTGTAAATATTGTAAAAGAGACTTTATTGATTATTTCAACTTGATGACATGTTTCTCTCACTTCAAAAAATAATAATTTTAGGTAGGATGTAACAGGAATAAAATTAATTTTAGGATGAAATTTATTTGAAAACAGACTCTTAATTTAGAGACATTTTAAATTATTTTCATACCGGAATTATTTTTTAAATCTTTTAACCAATTAAAAGAAAGAAAGAAAATTGATAAATTATAATATCAGGTTATCCATAGAATGCAGCCTTTTGTCACTAAACTGAAATGTGCTAACCAAAAAGACAGACGTTCAGTTTATGTAGAACGTAAAATTAATATCATGTCAAACTGTTTGAACTATCTTATTATGATAAGAATTACATTCCATTATTTTTAAGGAACCATTGGGAATGTTACTTTATAATGAGGAACGTATCCGGTTTGGAAATGGCTAAGCTATCCCGAATATGGAAAGGAAAAGAGGAAATTATGCAAAAAAATTATCAATCGAAATCATTAAAATTCTGTTTCTTCTGCAAATTGTCCAAATACTATTGAAAAATATTTTCTATATTTTTGCATAAAAATTAATTAGCTTAAAACATTGGATGCGTTTCAGAATAAATGAAATTTAAAGAGGAATCAATTGATGAGGACATTTTAAAGCCTACTTTTAACGTCGTATTTTGACGAGTTTCATCTCGTAATATAAAAAAAAAAATGTCATTTTCAAGTATTTATGTTATAAAATAATGCTTCGCGAATCCAAACAAAGCATGATTTTTGCTAGTTTTACTAATATTTAAAAAAAAAAAAAAAAAAAAAAAAAAAAACCTTCTCCTGAATATCAATACTTAGCTATTGATTTTTTTCAAAAGCTGCTAATTTTCCCTTTTAAGAAGTTTTGCCCTTACATTCCCTTGAGAAACTTCTTTAGCGGGTTTCACTGTAATATATTATTCAATTATAGATTCTAAAATGAAAAAATCCTGTATAAAACAAAAATTTTCATTTTTTTTTTTTTTTTTTTTTTTTTTTTTTAAATTTCAGTATAAGCAGGTTTTATAATATCATACTTATTATGGAAGATCCATATTGGAATTAGTGATGGGCGATAACGAGAAGTTTTTCTCGATTTTCTCGATTGTATGAACATCTCGATAACTTTCGATTGTGTAAAATTTTTCTCGATGACTCCAGTTTGCAATTGCTTTTATACCATACAGGATTTAATTTTATCAAGAGTCTACTACAGGTGAATGAGTAGATGTTAATAAAGACACGACGGATTCACTCGCTAGTGAGACCCTCCTTTCATTGGTGTCTCTAATTTATACGCAATCTTGTAATATGAAATCTCGAACTGGGTCCTCGTTGTACACGGCACCATATACCAAACGCGGTGTGCAAGCACAGCAAAATCTTGTAAACAACAACAACAAAATTCGAATTGAACGAACAACCGAACGTAATCTCGAATTGAACATTAAATTTTGAAAACTGCCCCCCCCCCCAAAGGTGACGCAGTGGGGGGGGGGATATATAAAATCGAGGTGCATAAAATCAATAAGTGGTCACATGCCAAACAACAACTTCTTGTTTTTCTAAATTCCATGTATATTATAAATATTATTTATTGCAAAATCCGTAAAAAACATTTTGGGATTGCCGATAGAAGTCAAAACTTGAACAATTACGTGTGTATTTTTTAATCGTCAGGAAATATTTTATTGTGCAGGAAATACAAGGACCAAGTAACTGTGGTAAATTAACGCCTACACGCAAGAGGAGGTCAGAGTCCCAGCAGTGGTGAACAATATTTATATGATACAGATGTCATACACGCACCACATTGGCTCGATGTTTTACAGATGCCGATTTAGGGAAAACTTCGAAGAAAATTTGAGAAATTTAACTTTCAACCCATTATGGGTCCGTAACGTGACCCAGATTGACGGGAGAAGCTTTTTTATGCTAAATTGGTAATGTATGAAGCATAAGCTGTCAATAAACATATTACATCAAAAAATGAAAAATGCCCCGCCCTCCCCTCCCCCAAAAAAACCCCGGTGCTATGGGGAAAACCGTAAAACTGCAAAAAGAGCGGCGACGGAAAGTTAGCCATGCTATAATTTTTCTCGCCACTATAGCTCCCATACAAGCAAAGTTATAGCCTTTTAAAAAATTGAAATAAAGTGAAGAAATGAGCAAAATTATGTTGGTGAATAACCAACAGGGGGGGGGGGGGGTCAAAAGCCCCACTTGTGCCATATAGCTTAAACTTTTAAGTTAAAATTGGTAGAGAAAAAAATGAGCAATATTTTAAAGTGTATGTTGGGGGGGGGGGGGGGCAGGTCAAGCCCCTCACCTTTGGAAGAGGTCCTCAAAGAGGGAACTTTAAAACAATGTGCTTAGGTTACAGTAACAATGTGACTAGTTCAATGGGTTTTTTTTTTCCATCTCAAAACAATTTCCAATACGCCTAAGGATGTTTTCAATTTAAAAAATTGATCTAAAATGATAAAAACGCAAAAAGTTTCGAAAACTGCCAAACCCCCCCCCCCCCCCCCCGCCGTGGGAACAAAATTCAGAAGGGGGAGAGGTAAGAAAGCATCATAATATGAAAGAGTAATTCGAGATCTTCAAGATGATATACAATATGACGGGTTTAAAAAACTGAAAATTGTCCCCCTACCCTGCCCCCCGTCAGTCCACCCTTTCGCCCCCAATTTCCTGCAGCAGACATTTTAATTTTTTTGCATTTGATAAATAATATTTACCGAATGATTCGATGAAAAAAAAAACACTTAAATTGATATGTATTGTAGAAATCGCTACAGTTTTAAACATATGTTCTCTAGCCCCCTCTTTGAAATTTTTTAAAAAATAAATAATATTTATGAGTACGTGACAGCATGGTAAGACTAAAATACCAGAAACTTTGAAAATTAGGTCTTCATTTCACAAGATAACTTGTATATTCTCATGCTTCTTTCTGTACCTCGTTTTTCGATAAAACTTTCATTTCACAAAGCTTCATCGACAAAACGCTCCTCGATATAGCTCCTCATCTCTATCTCAGCGAGAACGAAAATCACCCTTATCGAAAAAGGCATTCATCAGCAAACCACAACCTTCTCGAAATGCCGCTTTTATCAAGGTTAAATTTCATCTCGAAGTTACAAGTCCTTCGATAAACCTATTTCAATCGAGGTTAATTTTCATCGCGAAGAAATGATTTTTTCGAAATGTCTGACTTTATCGGGATTTGCTGAAATGAGAGGCACATATGAAACCGCCTAAAAGATAGCCCCCCCTTGACGGAAAATGAAAAAGTGAGATATGCATTTCGTTTGATCATCGTTTGATCAGATTTGATCAACAATTTTCATCGTTTGATCAACATTATTTTACGAGTTATGATTAAAAATAACCAGGGGGGGCTAACTTTTAGGATTTTTCAAAATGCTCAAAATTAAAAAAAAATTAGCGATTCTTATCAGAAATCGATCGTAGAGGTTTGATCAACTATTTTTAGCGTTTGATCAAACCCGGAAGTGCCCCCAAAATCGATATTTTTAATTCCAGGCACCTAAAAGTTAGCCCCCCCATGACGGAATTTCGAGACAAAAATGGTGCCATCTAACGTAAAATTACCTCTAGAGATTTGATCAACCATTTTTAGCGTTTGATCAAACCCGGAAGTGCCCCCAAAATCGATATTTTTGACTCAAGACCCCTAAAAGTTAGCCCCCCCATGACGGAATTTCGAGACAAAAATGGTGCCATCTAACGTAAAATTACCTCTAGAGATTTGATCAACCATTTTTAGCGTTTGATCAAACCCGGAAATGCCCCCAAAATCGATATCTTTAGTCATAGACCCCTAAGGGGTTTAGCTCCCCCACCACCTCCATGATGGAATTTCGAGACAAAAATGGTGCCATCTAACGTGAAATCATCTGTAGAGATTTGATCAACCATTTTTAGCATTTGATCAAACCCGGAAGTGCCCCCAAAATCGATATTTTTAGTAATAAACCCCAAAAATTTAGCCCCCCCCCACCTCCATGATGGAATTTTGAGACAAAAATGGTGTCATCTAACGTAAAATTACCTCTAGAGATTTGATCAACCATTTTTAGCATTTGATCAAACCCGGAAATGCCCCCAAAATCGATATCTTTAGTAATAGACCCCTAAAAGTTAGCCCCCCCCCACAACGGAATTTCGAGACAAAAACGGTGTCATCTAACGTAAAATTACCTTCAGAGATTTGATCAACCATTTTTAGCATTTGATCAAACTCGGAAATGCCCCTAAAATCGATATTTTTAGTAATAGACCCCTAAGGGGTTTAGCTCCCCCCCCCCACATCCATGACGGAATTTCGATACAAAAATGGTGCCATTTGACGTGAAATCATCTGTAGAGATTTCATCAACTATTTTTAGCATTTGATCAAAACCGGAAGTGCCCCCAAAATCGATATTTTTAAATCCAGACCCCTAAAAGATGGCCCCCCATGACGGAATTTCGAGACAAAAACGGTGTCATCTAACGTAAAATCACTTTTAGAGATTTGATCAACCATATTTAGCATTTGATCAAACCCGGAAATGCCCCTAAAATAAATATTTTTAGTAATAAACCCCTAAAAGTTAGCCTCCCCCATGACGGAATTTCGAGACAAAAACGGTGTCATCTAACGTAAAATTACCTCTAGAGATTCGATCAACCATTTTTAGCATTTGATCAAACCCGGAAATCCCCCTAAAATCGATATTTTTAGTAATACTCCCCTAAGGGGTTTAGCTCCCCCCCACCTCCATGATGGAATTTCGAGACAAAAACGGTGTCATCTAACGTAAAATTACCTCTAGAGATTTGATCAACCATTTTTAGCATTTGATCAAACTCGGAAATGCCCCCAAATCGATATTTTTAGCAATAGACCCCTAAGGGGTTTAGTTCCCCCCCCCCCTCTCCTCCATGACGAAATTTCGAGACAAAAATAGTGCCATCTAACGTGAAATCATCTGTAGAGGTTTGATCAACCATTTTTAGCGTTTGATCAAACCTGGAAGTGCCCCCAAAATCGATATTTTTAGTATCAGACCCTTAGAAGTTAACCCCCCCTCCATGACGGATTTTCGAGACAAAAATGATGCGGTCTAAAGTGAAATCATCTGTAGAGATTTGATACATTATTATTGAATGTATTATGTAAGAAAATCTAATTATTTATTATATTTAAGTAGCTGTTATTTTTTCTAAGTGTTATATGATATAAAGTTATTTTCATTTAAAATTGTAATATTTTATTAACTTTTCTTCAATTGAATCAATAAATTATGCAAGTAAATATATAACCATATCTGTATATCATTGCAAACTAAAAAAAGAATTTAAAAAAAGAAATAGACATTAAAAACGATATCATTAAGGAAGCTGGGTCCTTTCGTTGAAAAAATACGTATTATACTGTAATGAGGGGGGTGGGGAAAACTCGGTAATTTATCTAAAACATATCTGTCAGCTAAAATATTTTTTTCTTTAAATCACTGACTTGTTTTTATCATTCCTATAAACACCGCTCCCTTCCTTTTCAAATGAAATCCTGCTTTATGCTCTTGTTGGGATTTTTACCTAAGAAAAAATAACATAAATCTTTGTCTTTTATTAGCACAACTTAACGAGAACTGGAAAAATTTCAAATAAAAAAACATAAAGAACACTGTACCAAATTGTAGATATTCATTCATTAAAAAAAGAAAATAAAAATAAAAATTGGATTTTGTGTATATCACCTGTTTTCAAAATAAATATTATAGACTTTTGATACCCTTGTCTCCGACCGGAAGTTGCATCTGGGCCTGCAAGTTTGCCACCTGAAGTTTGTCTATGGCAATTCGGATGACTCCTAAATTTATTATTATTATGATGTTTTATTTTTCAACTTCTGTCTCTAAAAGTAAACGGTATGGATAATTTCAGACGGCCGATTTTTCAATGCTTCGGTTTTCCAATGATAAAATAAACATCTGCTCTGATATACTCGAACTTCGCGCTTCTGTCAAAACATACATACGATATTGATTCTAGTCATATTAGAAAGCATTTAATTCGATGTTTTTAATTTAAATAAGATAAATCTTTTGCAGGAAGTAAAACATTCTGTAGTTTTGTATAAATTATTCAAGAAATTAGAATTAAAAAAATGTAGATACACAGATGGTACTGGTTTCATCATAAGATAAGTGATAAATTTACCGGACATTTCTGTTTAAAACATCCAAAATTACAGAATGCATCTCATGTTAAATAAAAAAATCCCTTTCGGTTTAGCCTATAGGGGAAAGTAGATTTCGAGGTTAAATGCTCATTAAAAAAAAAAAAAAAACTGGTTAGAGATAAACTCAGTTTTAACAATTTTATTTAGCAACTTTGGAAGAATTTTTTATTTCATTTTTCCATAGGAGCTGGTTTTGTCAGAATCATATTTAGCGAAATTCAGCTCAAAATACCCACTTTGACAGCACTTTTAAAAATATAATCTGACTTAATGAATAATTATTACATTATTAAACATTAGCCTTTTAAGAAAAGATTTATAGACAGATTCAAAGTAGTGATGGGCAATTCTGGAAATTTTGAGAATCGATTAAAATCGATATCGTATAAAACAACATCGATCATAATAAGAATCGATTTCTCAGTTCTAGAATCGATACTAGAATCGATATTTCGATATTCAGGTTCACACAGAGAAGATCCAAATTAATAATTCCAAAACTTAGACAATCAGCAGGACCGTCATCCCATTCATCTAATTGAGGACGGATGGGGGGAGGGGTAATCGTCCCTTCCCAAAACTAATCAGGCAAGCGTCTTTTCAGTATGAATGTATATCCAAAGATTGAACCAAAACTGTTAATTCAGCATTAAAAACCCATTAACCCATTTACCTAAATTATGAACCCTCTCTTGATCCCTCTTTCATACTTAACCAATGAAACCCCAAAATCAATAATAAATCCCCAAAATCAATTCCTTGTCACTTTTTTTCCGGTAACTTTTTTTCCGTGTCACTTTTTTTCCGCTTTTGTAGTTCATGTCCCCTTTTTTACGATAACTTTTTTTCCTAGATTCCATAGTGGAATGAGTTCTTCTTGTCCTTGTCTAGAATTTAAAGAAAGGAAACACTGAAACATTTCTGGAAATTAAATGTTGAAAAAATTTAAAAGTGATACTTTTTTTAACAGTAAAAAGGGAAATATTAAGAATTTAAAATCCCCCCTCTAAATGTACTTTTTCTCAAACTCCCCCCCCCCCCAAAACTAAATTGTATGACGCATCTTGCGTCACCAAACCCCTCTCTGGGCATCCCTGCTTGGCATCTGAATTATCTTTTGTAGATTTACCTTATAGAAATTATTTATAAATATTCATTTCTTTCTATAAAATTTTATTTTATTCTACTTATGAGTCCTCTAATAAATCATTTAGACAAGACATGCCCAACCTTTATAAACAGAGATGCACCTCATATAGTTATAAATAATAAAAGGCTCCACATAGCTGAAAATATGCAACACTATTATCTCACTGCGGTGGAAAATCATAATATACATCAGTTTTATTACCGTAGGAGCTAAATTTCGCTTGTTTTTTTATTATTATTTATAAGAAACAAGTGTCACTTTACTTCAGAATTTATCATAAATAAGAAGAAAATTACTATTCGGAAATACTGGTAAAAGTTTCTCCTACAATATCAGTCCATGAATAGAAGTAGATTTATATGTTAGAAACGTCTTATATGATGCGCGTACATCTCATGCTGATAGCTATAAGTCCCCTATGATTCAGAAACTATTTTAAAATAATTTGCAACAATAATTTAATTCAGAATAAATTTAAAATTAGATTTTCAGAGGACAGTCTATCTTCAAAAGTTTTGTAGATGAAGAAGCTATAGAAACCTTAATCACTGAATAACAACTTAATAGCATTAAATAATTAAAACTTATTTAAGGTCATCGATAAATATTACAAGGAAACTATTTAAATATTTTTTACTTTTAAAAACGCATCCTTTAAAATGGACTTTTAATCTTAAAAATAGCTAGCATAAGAGGATACATTCAAATGGGTGCCAAGAAAACCTAAGGACGCAATCGTGGCGTCCGCGGGGGACGCTTTGGAAAATCCTGAATAGAAAAACAATGTAAAACCAGAACTTGTGGGCTATGCATAGGGCCGTAGCTAAGGGGGTTCTATGGGCGGCTCAGCTTCCCCTCAAACATTTTGAGCCTCCCTGAAAAAGATTCCAAAATCACTAAATTGATTTCTATTCCAAAAATTCAAATAAAATTCTGTTTAAAAATCTAATTAAGTTTTGAGGATCTTTCACAGCTTTTGCAAAAATACTAAATTGTAACTAAAATAAGTGTTTCAACACTTGCTCATCCTAATTACACATATGAAGCTAACAAGTTGTTTAAGATTTCACTCGTTTTACACTCCAATTTTTCATCACCCTATTCTTTTCTTAGCGCAAAATGAAACTATTACAACAGTTTAATGAGAAACATAGTAACTACAGAGTGAACATGTACTAATTTATCTTTCTGGGTCACTGAGAGAAAAAGAGAAAATATGACCCCCCCCCTTCCCATTATTCACTTCTAGCTATGGCACTGGCTGTGCATACATAACGTTATTACTTTGGGAAAAGGGGGGGGGGGAGAATCTAGCATTTGATATCAGAAGATATCTCCAGTGAGGGATGGGGTGTCTTGATATATTTATCATTTTTGAATGATCCAACCAATATTTTCTCTTTCTGTTTTAATTAATATATTTTTTTTTCATTTTATTTATAACTTGTTCGTTATATCAAAATAGTCTGCAAGATATATATATATAATAGTTTGTTAACTATTTTTATGAAAATTAAAATAATTAAATCACTATAAAATTATTTATTTTCAAAATATTGAATATCTCTATGTTTGGTATTCCTTTTCTTCCGTCTTATGTGTATTCATATATATAATCTGCGTTTGAGAAAACAGGTGTAAAGTATATTTGAAATAATACTTGTGTTTACCAATAAAGAAAAGAGAATGTTATTGAGGAATGATAACGTATGATATCGTAAGGGGTAGCGGAGGTCCAGAAATTGCCAAAAAGTTGATAACGTTCATTACATTTGTATAGCCTTTTGTATGTTAGTGTTCTCTGTTCTTTTCAATGCACAGATTTTTGATTAGAGATACTGGCGTCAGCTATGTAACAAATTTTAACTGGTAAAAATGGAGCATCAGCCGTTTGTGAAGCTGTTGGCATTCCGTGGTTTAACACTTGTTTTCGCACTTAAAGAGTAAAACTCACTTTAAGCGGCCAAAGCAATAATTTTGTTCAGCACTTCTACTAATGATCATTTCTGGTGGAAACTATTATGTATTGAACAAAAGTTTTTTTTTATTTTTTTTATTTCACACCATAGATTTCTGAGCGAAATAAATACCTTTTATCTATCTTTTACCTATCTAGTACTCTGGAATTATCATGATAGCGAAAAAGGGGGAGAGTTGATGAAGATAGACTAAATTTGGCCATAGATGTCCAAATTTTCTAATTTTTCCGAAGGTTGAAGGGGGAGCCTTTCCCTGCACTCCCGGCATACACTTGTGCCTATTCAAATACTGCATAAATTATTGTAATGATTGTAAGATTTGTACATTTAATTTCCGAACATAAAATGGAATTTTGGAAATAAGAGCCCTTATTAGCATTACACATAATCGTAGACGTTACAAAGACTAAAATGCCCCCCCCCCCCCCCGCAAAAAATAGACATAAATAAATTAGAAACTACAATGATGGCTATTAATATGAATGGGAAAATATAGATTTATGTAAAAGGTGTTTTAAAATCCCGTGCACTTTATGTCCTACTAACCAACCACCTTGGATCACCTTAGGCCAATTACAATAACCTAAAGTCAAATATTGAATGTTATTTTTTTCCAAACGAATGTAGAGATGGGGTGTGGGGAGAGCAATGTCTCCAGCATCATGTTGATTTAACTTTATAATATCGATGCGAATCGCTGCCAAATAAAATAATTTTATGAAATAGTAATTAAAAATACCATTTCTTTTTTTCTTTATTATTATTTATCTATTTATTTGTAATTCTACCGGGATTTTACTATATCCCAATTTGAAAATGCAGAAGAAATCAAACGTTACACTTTTCGTCAGTGGGAAGGACTGCTTGGGGAAGCGTACAAGCATAATCTCGTTGAGGAATAAAAGTTCGCCATTTTGCGATTATCATTAAGGGTTTTTAATTAATATTTCGGGTAATTAACAAAAAATGAGTGTCAGGTGCACGGTGCATCATCTATCCTTATCCAAATTTTCAGATCTCTATGTGCAGTACATTTTCGTAGCCATCGCCAACACTTCTTTCTTTTAGATGCAATCTATTGTTATTGCATTAAATTATTTTCTCCGGGATAATAAAATTTTTCTGTAAGGCAGGATTCTGATAGAGAGTGCTTTTATTTACACAGGTTTTACTGTGTTACAAATTTTATTTACACAGCTGCCACCCTTCTTTATTTTTCAAGTAATTTAAGCATGTTTGAAAACAGAAATTTATTTATTTAATGAAATAAAGTACGAATTGTAAAGAAACAAGAGATATTTTATTAAGTAAAATTGCTGGTTGAAAAACTCCAAAAGAATGGCAACTATACATTTTTAAATATTCATAGTTTTTTTTTGGGGGGGGGATAAAGTTTTATTTTTACAGGCGATTGGATTAGGGGGGGAAGGGCGCCAAATACAGTTCTGGACACAGGCGCCGAATACTGCTGGCACGCCCCTGCAAATGTTTCTTTTTAAACCATAAATGATATTCACATTTTTCTTTTGCAAAATTGCATTAGACAAACTCTACCCCGTGAAACTGCCCCTCTCCCCCCTTCCAAAAAATGACTTAAAGGAGAAATATGAACAAAAGCTTTTTCACTTAGCATCCTCAAACTAACTCCTTGTCATGCTTAATATTATATAACAGTTGCATCTCCTTTTATAAAGTAAAAAGAATGTGTACGGTGCGAATGCATAAAATACCAATGGAACAGAAAACCTACTTTTATTGCCCTCCCAGGAGTTAGAAATAACAATGATAAATAAATCTTTATTCTTGCAATTTTAATTTACAGATGCACATATTAGACAAACATGAAACGTCATTAGTGATCTGTACTTTATCTTACTTTTAAACAGAATAAAAAATTGACATGTGCAGCACAAAAGACATCTGCTAGGTTGTTTATATTAAAGAAGAACACATGCTTTATTTTGATAAACACTGCCCAGCCAAAGTGCCAGAACCGCTTAACTTTGCATTCTGTTGTGATATATCAGCAGTTTTATCATAATTATTTAGCAGCTGATGATCTCTATTTTCAGTTGTATTTACAAACCTACATTTTCTATACGTAATCGCATATACAAATTACGCAATGAATATTTTTTAGATAGTAGGAAAATAATGTCACACCTAAAGACAACAATTCCGTTTGTTCTTTTTATAAATGTCGATTTTCGAGAACTTTAGTATATAAATTTAAGCATAACATGTAACTCTAATCTGTAGCACCTTTTTAACTCAAAATTCCGTGATGGATGGGGACTAAAAGAGAGTAAGAGAGTGTGCACAGGCAGAATTTCTTCTCAACAAAACAGCTGGACAACGTTATTTCACTCTTCTTGAATGTAAACGCAAGTATCATTTCTAACATACTTTGGAAAAAGTTTTCGGAATAGCGGATAATGTATGGATGTTTGTCATAATGTATGAATATATTTGATGACAAAACAAAAATGCCACCCACTGCAATGTCCCATAATTTTGAAATAGATAATTTTATGATCATTTATAGTCGTTTAATTTTAAAATAAAAAAAATAACAGATAATTTTTAGATTAGCATCCCTTTGTAAGGTATCAAATTTATAAAATATTGTATTTTAAATTACTAAATTTATATTTGGACACTTATTAAGAATATGTAAATTAAAAAAGATTCAAGACTTTGTTTTATAAAATGATCAATTTTTTTTAAAAGGAAACAAAATGCTTTTCTGAACAGAAAATGGACGTAAATTTGTTAATATTTGAAAAACTAACTAATCGAATGATTTGAAAAAAAACATGTTTAATAGTGGTTTCGCTTTTTTTCGGTAAGCATGAACTATAAAAATCAAACGCAAAATATTAAAAACTTTAAACACAATATATTTTTTGCGATTTTTACACTTAAAACTGTAAATTTGGTGAAAACGAAGTTAAAGGTATAAAGTCTTACAAAATTATTTGAAGGTTCATTCGTCCTCGGAAATACCAGAGTACACTGGTGTCCAAAAGTTAAGCATAATTGGTAATTAAGTAATTATTTTTAAGTAATGAAAGAAATATGAATCGGAACGTGCTGAAACTCCAGGTGTGTAAACAAAATAGTACGCGTCACATATTTTCGCGAAGAGTTTTCCCCGAAATCGAACAGGGGACCGTCAACAAATTGAAAAAGAACGAAGATCTTTTGGATAACCCTGTCAAAACTAATGTAGCAAAAGCGTTCAAACTGCACATTATGATTAATTGGCTTATTGTAATGTACTGTGTTAATTTTTACAAGGATAGCATGTATACTCGTAGAGAAATTAAGGTTTTTATAAAAACAGTCCTAAATTTTTCCAAGTATTTTGCCTATAATTTGCAGAGTTCTTATTATAAAATAATGTTCTTTTCAGAAAATATGACAAACATCATTGTACACAATACCCTGTCATCAGAATTTAAAAATAATAAAAATTGTATGAAAAATGAGTATGTTTAGTAAATAATTTTTCATTGCGCATGCGTCAACGACATCAAAATGTCATTTACATATTGTGTTAGTTAAATGTATAGAGCAACTTCTGTAAAAGTTTCAAAAACATAGCTTGAAAATTCTGAAAATGGGAGCCTATAGAATCAACTCAAAATCCTTTATTCCCTAAATGAAGAAAAATGATGAGGGGCTGTATCCATATTCCATTGTTTAGTGCCTACACAATATTGCACATACAACTATATTTAGGTAAAACCCCTGATTTTTTTGCTTCCTTTAGGAATAACGGATTTTGAGTTGATTCTATAAGCTCCCATTTTCAGAATTTTCAAGCTATGTTTTTGAAACTTTTACAAAAGTTGCTCTATACATTTAGCTAACACAATATGTAAATGACATTTTGATATCGTTGACGCATGCGCAATGAAAAATTATTTACTAAACATACTCATTTTTCATACAATTTTTATTATTTTTAAATTCTGACGACAGGATATTGTGTACAATGATGTTTGTCATATTTGTAGAAAAGAACATTATTTTATAATAAGAACTCTGCAAATTATAAGCAAAAAACTTGGAAAAATTTTGGACTGTTTTTAGAAAAACCTTAATTTCTCTACGAGTATACATGCTATCCTTGTAAAAATTAACACAGTACATTACAATAAGATAATTAATCATAATGTGCAGTTTGAACGCTTTTGCTACATTAGTTTTGACAGGGTTATCCAAAAGATCTTCGTTCTTTTTCAATTTGTTGACGGTCCCCTGTTCGATTTCGGGGAAAACTCTTCACGAAAATATGTGACGCGTACTATTTTGTTTACACACCTGGAGTTTCAGCATATTCCGATTCATATTTCTTTCATTACTTAAAAATAATTACTTAATTACCGATTATGCTTAACTTTTGGACACCAGTGTATGTCTAGTGTATGTCTAGTGTCTATCTCTAGTGTATGTCTATATCTATATCATATATTTACAGATAATTTCACGTAGATGGCACAGTTTTTGTTTCGAAATTCCTTAATGGGAAAGACAATTTGTGCATCTTGTGCTAAAAATATCAAGGCACTATTCAGGGCACTTCCGAGTTTGATCAAACACTAAACATTTTTTATCAAATCGCTACAGATGATTTCCCTTTAGATGGCACGATTTTTTTTCTCGATATTGCGTCATGGGGGGGGGAGTAATTTTTAAGGATCAGTACGTATAAATATCGATTTTAGAGAAACTTCTGTGCTTAATCAAATGAAAAAAGTGGTTCATTAAATCTCTACAGATAATTTCTCGTTATATGGTACCAATTTTGTTTTGAAATTCTTTCGAAGGGGAGACTAAATTTTACGGGTCCATGGGTAAAAGTATCGATTTTAAGTGCACTTCCAGGTTTGTGAAACGCTAAAAATGGTTGATCGAATCTCTACAGAGTATTTCATTTTACACGGAACCAGTTTTTGTCTCGAAATTCCGTTATGCAGGTAGGGGTAGCTAAACCCCTTAAGGGTCTACTACTAAACATATCGATTTTGGGGCATTTCCGTGTTTGATCAGATGCTAAAAATGGTTGATCAAATCTCTAGAGGTAACTTTACGATAGATGACACCGTTTTTATCTCGAAATTCCGTCATGGGGGGGCTAACTTTTAGGGATCAGGAGTTAAAAATATCGATTTTGGGGGCTCTTCCGGGTTTGATCAAACGTTAAAAATGGTTGATCAAATCTCTAGCGGTAATTTTACGTTAGATGACACCGTTTTTGTCTCGAAATTCCGTCATGGGGGGATTAACTTTTAGGGGTCTGTAGTTAAAAACATTTATTTTGGTATCACTTCCGGGTTTGATCAAATGCTAAAAATAGTTGATCAAATCTCTACAGATGATTTCACGTTAGATGGCACCATTTTTGTCTCGAAATTCCATCTTGGAGGTGGTGGGGAAGCTAAAACCCTTAGGGGTCTATTACTAAAAATATCGATTTTGGGGGCATTTCCGGGTTTTATCAAATGCTAAAAATGGTTGATCAAATCTCTAGAGGTAATTTTACGTTAGATGGCACCGTTTTTGTCCCGAAATTCCGTCATGGGGGGGGCTAACTTTTAGGGGTCTGGAGTCAAAAATATCGATTTTGGGGGCACTTCCGGGTTTGATCAAACGCTAAAAATGATTGATCAAATCTCTAGAGGTAATATTACGTTAGATGACACTATTTTTGTTTCGAAATTTCATCATGGAGGTGGGGGGGGCTAAATTTTAGGGATTTATTACTAAAAATATCGATTTTGGGGGCACTTCCGGGTTTGATCAAATGCTAAAAATGGTTGATCAAATCTCTACAGATGATTTCACGTTAGATGGCACCATTTTTGTCTCGAAATTCCATCATGGAGGTGGTGGGGAAGCTAAACCCCTTAGGGGTCTATTACTAAAGATATCGATTTTGGGGGCATTTCCGGGTTTGATCAAATACTAAAAATGGTTGATCAAATCTCTAGAGGTAATTTTACGTTAGATGGCACCGTTTTTGTTTCGAAATTCCGTCATGGGGGGGCTAACTTTTAGGGGTCTGGAGTTAAAATTATCGATTTTGAGGGCACTTCCGGGTTTGATCAAACGCTAAAAATGGTTGATCAAATCTTTAGAGGTAATTTTACGTTAGATGGCACCATTTTTGTCTCGATATTCCGTCATGGGGGGGCTAACTTTTAGGTGTCTGGAATTAAAAATATCGACTTTGGGGGCACTTCCGGGTTTGATCAAACGCTAAAAATAGTTGATCAAATCTCTACGGTCGATTTCTGATAAGAATCGCTAATTTTTTTTTAATTTTGAGCATTTTGAAAAATCCTAAAAGTTAGCCCCCCCTGGTTATTTTTAATCATAACTCGTAAAATAATGTTGATCAAACGATGAAAATTGTTGATCAAATCTGATCAAATGATGATCAAACGAAATGCATATGTCACTTTTTCATTTTCCGTCAAGGGGGGGCTAACTTTTAGGCGGTACATATGAAAGCTCTTCTTTCATATTATGAAACTTTCTACTTTTGGAGTTGAATTTTAAGGGCGGGAGGAGGGGAGGGGGAGGGGGCGAATTTTTTAAATCGTAGCTATTTCGACAATAAATGTTATTTTTGGTGTGGATTTTTTATGGAATTCTCCGGTATATATTATTTATTAAATATAAAGATTTTAAAGTGTGGGCTGCATCATTTTTAGATGTATTCTAGGAAAAATAAGTGAACCCACGGGTGACATGAAATTTCAAACCTTTTTTTTTTTAACCCGTCATGTTATATATACATCATCGGAATGTTTTGGCACCTCCGTTTCCTTTTACGAATCTTTCTCCTCCTGGAGTTGAATTTCAGGAGGAATGGGGGGGAGAAAGCGATAAGAGGGTGAATTTTTTAAATCGTAGCTATTTCGACAATAAATATCATTTTAGATGTGGAGGTTTCTTTTATGGAACTCTTCGGTAAATATAACTTATTAAATATAAAGATTTTAAAGTAGGGGGAGCGTCATTTTTAGGTGTATTTTTGGAAAAATAAGTGAACCGACAGGTGACATGTAAATTTCAACCTCTTTTTTGGACCCGTCATGTTATATAGATATCATCGGAATTTTTTTGCACATCTCTTTCATTTTACGAATATTTCTCCTCCTGGAGTTGAATTTCAGGAGGGGGAGGGGAAGCGATAAGAAAATGATTTTTATTATTATTATTATTATTAATCTTAGCTATTTCGACAATGAATATCATTTTAGATGTGTTTTTCAGAGGAGCGCTCCGGTAAATATAATTTCATAAATACAAAAGTTTAAAATGGGAACTGCGTGATTTCCTGGTGCATTCTGGGAAGAAAAAGTAACATTACGGCCACGGGTGAGAAGTAATTTTCAAACTTTTTTTGGATCCGTCATGTGATATGTCATAGGAAAGGTTTCGGAATACTCTTTCATATTATGGACCTTTCTCTTCCTGCAGTTTAATTTCAGGATGGGGGAGCGACGGGGAGTGAATTTTTTTTAATCGTAGCTATTTCGAGAATAACTATCATTTTAGAGGTGGTTTCTTGATGGAACCTTCTAATAAAAATTGCTAATTATAAACATTTTAAAGTGGGGGATGCGTGATTTCCGGGTGTATTCTGTTAAGAAAAAGTAAACCTGCGGGTGAGGAGTAAATTCCAAACTTTTTTTGGACCCTTCATGTGATTTATTATTGGAGTGTTTTTCGAGCCATTCTTTCACATTATGAACGTTTCTCCTCCTGGGGTTGAATTTTCGCAGGGGGAAGGGGAGCGATGAGGGGTGAATTTTTTAAATCGTAGCTATTTTGAGAATAAATTTCATTTTAAATATGATTTTTTGATGGAGCCCTTTGGTAAAAATATTTTATTAAATATAAACATTTTAAAGCGAGGCTGCATGATTTCCGGATGTATTCAGGGAAGAAAAAAAATAGTGGAGTAGTGAGGAGTAAATTTGAAGCTTTTTATGGACCCGTCATATGATACATCAACGGAAAGTTTTCAAACCACTCTTTCATATTATGAATCTTTCTTCTCTTTTCCTCAATTTGGCCTCCTTACAGAAGCGCTTTTCAAACTTTTTTGAAATCATTTCGTTTTGGGGAATTCAGATCTGATTTTTTTATGGAGACTTCCAATATATAATTTATGATGTATGAAAAATTCACAAACTGTGAGGACAGGCTGTATTCCGGGTGTTGCAATATTTGGAATTCTAAGGGGAGTGTTTTGATACCTTTTGTTGACTCCTCTTTCGTGATATATCATTAGAAAGCTCTGTAATTACCATTTTATTTTATATACCTCCCGCGCTCGTCCCTCCTCACTTTGCCCCCGCTGGAAACTCTTTAATAAGTTTAACTGACACCCATCGTGTGATGTATTGTTGGAAAGCCTAATGACCATTTACTCATATTATGCATTTTCATTGCTCCTGCACTACTTTGCCCCCCAAATGATCCGTTTAATGAATTTCAATAGAGAGTCTTCTAATAATGGGAGAATTGTAGATCGTATCTCAATTGATGTACAAAAATCAATAAAAGATTTTGGTCACTTTTAAAATCCACTTTTTGTTCATGTTCTTTTCACTAGGAGTGCTTTTTATTTTTTCTTTGGCCATTTTGCTACTCGCGACTCTACTCGCGACTTTACAACTTTTTGAAACCAAGGAACGTCGTTACATGACTTTTCTATTATTGCGGCTCCATTATAACATCCTTTTGGTTTGTTGTTGTTTTTAAATTCATTTGTTTTCAATTACCATGTATTTATTAAATTATGCTTTTTAAACATGTAATAACAAAGATTTTAATAATCGATTGTAAAAACATCTCGATTGTAGATTCTCGAAATTAATCGATGACTTTATCGAATGTGCTTTTTTACGATTAGGATTTTTATCGAATAGGAAATTTTCGAGAATCGCCCATCACTAATTGGAATTATAACCGGGTCCATGACCTGTTTTTGCGGCTTTGGAAATAATGTACATATTACTAGCTGACCCGCCAGGTGCAGGCCAGGAACTTGACAATAGCCATAAATACACTTAAAATAAGTGTATAATGATGTTATATTTTTTTATGAAAATCTTAATGACTTACAAAAAGCGTTCTTTTCTATATATACATTTTTCAGTTATAACCATCAAATACAATTAAATTTTTTAAAGAAAAAATTTCTTATTGTTAAATTTTTATTTATAAATCATAAATATAGTAATTATAAAGCCTTTATATGTTTTTATAATAAATTATTGATATTTTATTGTAAAAAGCAGTTTTTGATTCGTCTCTTTTTTTTTTTCACGTTTAAATTCTATAACAAAAAACAAAATTCGCCAAAAGTCTACTTTCTTGATTTCTTTTTCATGTTACTTTGAAATGAATTAATATTGGGTAAAACACTCAGAATCATTGTGCTGAATCTACATTTATAAGCATTATTCAAAAACTAAGTAGTTTGTAAAACCCGTTTATTGATTATTATATTGGTTATTATATGCATAATATTTTTAATATTAATACGTAGAAATATTTAAAAAGTCTAAATTTCGTATTTTTTTTCTTTTTTTTATGCAGATGTTAAATAATTTTTAGAATAAATTGTGATAAAATTATGATAACAATAACACAAACATTGCATGCTGAACAAAAATTATTTAAAGTGTGGAAAGCTTTAAAATTCTGAGTTTTCGGAAACTTCTCTTTATATTCACTTATGAAAAAAGTGCATTGCTTTATTCTTCCGGAAATATCTGGTGAACCGAAAGTTTTGCAATACACGTGGATAGTAGGACAGTAGTGACAAAA
Source organism: Maratus speculifer (assembly GCA_964019185.1). Taxonomy (NCBI): domain Eukaryota; kingdom Metazoa; phylum Arthropoda; class Arachnida; order Araneae; family Salticidae; genus Maratus; species Maratus speculifer. The sequence continues at coordinate 211,901,160 of OZ025291.1, read as the reverse complement.
CCACCAGTAAAGGTCATATCGTAATCTCGGTTTGAATTGTTAGAAAAAGATAACAATTAATGCTACAAAAATTTATTTCTTCCATTAGGAAAAAATATATAAATTAAAGTATCAAAACAAAAGTTAATCACATAAGTTAATTATTGCAGAGTTTAGAAAATAAATACATTGATATTTGCTTTGATTTTACAATTTTGTCTTTTATAATTTTTAATTCCAACTACTTTCAAAATTCAGTAAATAAATGTTTTTTTATTTTTTTTTATTTTTTTTTATTTTTTTAGGAACAAATAATGTTTTTTTTTTTACTTTATATATTTCTTTGAGAATTTCCTGAAAGAACAGGGCAGGAGATTTTATTGACCGTAATTCATAATTCATCATCAGAGTTAAATTCATTGCCTAAAAAAGAAGGCACATAGGGGATTAAACACCTAAAAGTTATCGGAATTATTTAAACATGTTGGAAATTGCACGTGAACCGTAGAAAATGAGGCGCGTTATATCGAAGTTTTAAAAATATTCAGATCTTACTGTTATAGTATACAATACTTCGAATACAGTACAGTGATTGAAATCTTTTGTATGTTCCAGTAAATATACAGGAAGGAACTTGCATTAAACCTCAGTAACGTATATCAATTTCATAAAATGTTAATAGTTTAATATAATTAAAACAGACCCCAAACAATGTTTCCCTGTATACCATTATGTAGTGGAATACTTTTATGTTTCCCTGTAAATTAATAATAAATAGTCTTTGCATCACAGATTGTCCAGAATGTATATTTTAGTGTATACTTCATAGATTCATGCCAATTCTATTATATTCGAAAGAGTGTAACACTTTTAAAATGCATTTGAAACTTTTTTTTCCTGTTGACCGTAATGTAATGGAATATTTTTGATAGTTCCAGTAATTGTACTATGCATCCGACTTCCATAATGACTCGACAAAATTATGTAATAATTATATATTTTAAATTTCAAATGATTCGGTTGTAGTTTTTGCGTTGATATATGCGAACAAACGGACGGAAAGACGAACAGACGGACTGACTGAACGACAACTATAGGTGCTGCGTATTTACATAATTACGAACACATCTAAAAAATCTAAACTTAGTTTAGAAGTTTGATGAATAATGCGCATCATTTTTTTTTTAAATAAAACCTTTTCCAAGTGATCAGGAAAAAACGGAATTTGCTTCATTTCCTTCAAAAAAAATTGGTTGCTTTTGGAAGGAGTTCAACTTGGGAGGGTGTCTGAATGTAGTTAATATTAATATGAACCTATGGGAATAAATTTCGTTCCCTGAAAAAAAAAATGGTTGTTCAAGGAGGTGGTCTCACAGGAAGGTTTCAGTGCACTTAGTGTAGATGAAATAGATTTTTACAGCAACAAACGATGATCATTCACGAAATTTGCGAAGAATTTTGTTTCGGTCCTCGAAATTGAAGTTGTTTTATCATTTTTGGGGGGAGGACAGACGGGAAGCATATACTCGGTGGAAGATAACGTTTTTAAATGGTCTAGAGTAGTGATGGGTGATTCTGGAAATTTTGAGAATCGATTAGAATCGACATCGAATAAAACAGCATCGATTGTAAAAAGAATCGATTTCTCAGTTCTAGAATCGATATTCACAGATTCACACACAAAACTTAGACAATCAGCTGGACCGTAATTACCATCTTCCACCCCCGGGGAAGCAGTAGGGGAAGGGGGGATTGAACGGACGGACCGGACGTGGAAAAAAATATAGTGGCACTCCGGGAGTGCAGACAGAAGTGAAAACTTGAACAATTGCGTGTCTATTTTTTGAATCGTTATGTCATATTTTTTCAATCTTCAGGAAATATTTTAATGTGCAGGAAATACTTTAAAATAAACAAAAAAAAATGTTCTACAATATTAAAGAACACATCAATATGTATTAAAAAAACTTTGCGATACCATATGTCCAGATATTGTAGTTACCTCACTATAATTACCTTATTACATTTTAAAACGCGAGAAATACGCCGACAAAAATTAAACCGTGCTACCAATACCTTTGGATTAATCCTTTTCCAAGTAAATCATTTTGTATTCATGACTGTTTCAATACCTGTAGATTACTTTTTGAACTTTTCAAATCGGACATTCCATTCAAAAGATATTACGAATTTAAAAATGGTAGTCTAAAGAAATAATAGCACTGCTGAACGCTCGGTGGCCAATAAGCTTAGGGATTGCGTCCGAAATCAAACGGTTGCGAGATCGAACCCCAATTTTGCTAACATGTACCAATGTTTTTTTTTCTTTTCCTTGAAGAAGTTCGAGAATTTTAAATTTTAACCCATTATGGGTCCGTAACTTGACCCAGAATAATGAGAAAAACATTTTAATGCTATATTTGTAATGTGTGAAGCATAAGCTTTCAATAGACATATTACATCAAAAAATAAGAAACGCCCCCCCCCCAAAAAAAAAACGGTCCTATGGGGAAAACCATGAAACTGGAATAGCAAAAAAGAATGGCGAGGAAAAGTTAACTATATTAGAATTTTTCTCCCCACTATAGCTCCCATAGAAGCAAAGTTACAGCCTTTTAAAGATTGAAATTAAGTGAGCCTTTTAAAGATTGAAATTAAGTGAAGAAATAAGCAAAATTAGGTGAATAACGGATATAAGTTAATGGGGTTAATGGTTAAAGTTAATGGGGGGGGGGGGCACAAAATAGGAACTCTGAATCGGGAGTAGTTTTCTCTTCGTACGGCCCTGTTTTCACTTTAGCTCTATCTCAAGAACTAATGCGCCGACTTTCATAAAAATTTAGATTCAATTAGTTCTTGATATGATTTGATGCTGATTACCGTTTGGTGGAAATCGCTCAAAAGGTGACGCTGCTATACTGCATTATTCATGATTAACGCAATAGCGCTATCTCAAGAAATAATTCATGAATTTACATCAAAATTCAGATTCAGTAAATCCCTGATATAAGATTAGTGTTGTTTAGTTTTTGGTGTAAATTGCCCTACAGGTGGCCTGATATGCTGCATTTTTCATGATTTCGCAATATCTGTATAAACTGTGAGAATATATAAAATGTTATTTCGCGAACTAATGCATGGATTTTCATCAAAATTCAAATTCAACTGGTACCTGATAAAAATTTATTCTGATCAATTTTTGGTGTACATGCACCCAACAAAAAACGCTGTTTTGCAATTTTTTTTTGTTTTTTGAAGTTTTTTTCAATTGCTTTATCTTAGAAACTAATGCACTGATATTTATCAAACAGTTAGATCCAGTTAGAAGTTGACATAAGTTTTGGTGTAAATCACCTAACCGGTTGACGCTACTATGCTGCATTTTTCATGAAGTATTAACATATGAAATAGAAGAAAATTTTGGGTTTATTACATCTGACTAGCTTGTTACTTTTTATTTTCTTTACAAAAAGAAAGTATTGGATTCATTAAAAATTTCCACTTCTGGTTTTCGAAGGATTTATCGTTTTCGATTGTCTTGAATACGACTTGACATTTTTTTTTATAAATTGTCTGTCTGTCAGTCTGTTATTCTCTAATCAGTCCCTATTTGTTTTTGTCTCCGGACAAAAATTTTATGGGCGCTATATTTCATTAACTAACGCTTGGAATCTATTAAAACTTTAGATTTAGTTAGACTTTCGTATAAAATGGCGCTGAAATATTTTGATGAAAATCGTTCAACAGGTGGCTCTGCTATGTTTCCTAATTACTGCAAGATCACTATTTCATGAACTTATGCAAGAATTTTCTTTATATTCAGTTAAACGTTGCCATAAGTTGTTGCTTATTAGGTTTCAGTGAAGCTCACTCAAGAGTTGCTATGCTGCGTTTATCAGCATTGTTGAATCCAGACATTTTTCTCCAGGAGGGATTTCTATGGCTCCGTAGAGAGACATTCTAGACTTCAGAGAACTCTAGAACGTTTTGTATATTAGCATAAAATCTCAAATCTTTTGGAAGGATATTTCAGTTTTTTCGGACGGAGATGTCCCTCTTCGGGATACCCCAGAATTCAATCACTTTTCAGGATACATATGATTTTAGGTATTATATCTCATGAACAAATGAACGGAATTTCATCAAATTTAGTTCTCTGTCGGACATTGCCATAAGTTAGGCTATTAGGCTGATTAGGCTATCGTGTAAATCATGGCAGATTACGCTGCTGTGCTGCTTTTTTAAGGGGTGTTGAATTCAGACATTTTTCTTCGGGAGAGATTTTTGCGGTTCTCGAGAGAGATATTATAGATTTCTGTATATGCGTGGAAGGGACGGGGATTGGACTTTTCTCCATGATGCATTTAAAAATCTGATATCTTCCTGGTGTACCATTCAACGCTCCGGGAAAGGGATGTCCTTCGGTACAGCTCACTGAATGCAATACTTTTTTTCACGATTTTCATGATGTTAGCGAGAATATTTGAAGAATTAATGAAAATAATTTCATCAAACTTAATACTCTGTTAGATGTTAACATAAGATGTTCCTGATTAGGTTTTCGTGTAAATTATGTAATAGACTGCGCTGCATTTTTTACGATATTTGTGATAGCTCTATTTTAAAACTTATGCATGGGATTTAATCAAACTCTATATTCTGTTGCACTATTACATAAATAGATCCTTATTAGGCTTTGTATACTGCCCAAAAGGTGTCACTTTTATGCTCTTTGAATTTCAAATTTTGATTGTAGACATCTAAGAGCGTGTGACCCGAAATTCAACAATTTATTTGGATAATAAATTGCTAATATTTTGTTTTAAAATGCACATATATCAATGAAGTTATGCTTATTGAATCCTCATGATGGACATAAATTATTATTTAATTATGACACCGTGATAGTGAAATTGGAAGTATTAGCATGTATGAGATAGAAATTTTGGGATTAGCACATTCGATTACTTTATCTTCGAAATTTCAAGGAAAATTAAAATGATATTACCTTCAGGGGAATCGATTTATATTTTTAAAGTATCGATTAAATCGGTTTGGCTACAGTATCGATTAAATCGATTTAAAAAATCGAAATCGCCCATCACTAGTCTTGAGCTATCGTTTAATATGGAACTTTTACTTCTGAATTGGATAATACCATCTGCAAGCCGATGCGACTTTTGGTACAACATGGCGAGTTTTGTGAACATGAAATTATCCTCTTCGCAACGGAATATTAATTCAATATTTTTAATTATTACTGAATTATTTCTTCTCCCATTTGACTTCAGAGCAAGATTTTTATTTTATTAGCATTAGTTCAAATCTTATACTTGGAAACACATCATTCTGGTATCGAAATTGTAATTTTGTTTACGTATCTACTTATAATAAAATGCGACGGGAGAAAAGTATAGGAAAGATTCCGGACCAAACCATTCTGATCTGGGAATCGACCATAGCTAAACGCCGTGTTAGGCTTAATTGAAAACATATGCTAAAATGACAACTAAAAGATGATATCTTTCACTTGAAATAATGTTTGTTCAGCATACTTTCATATAAAACAAGTTTATCATACCCAATTATAATACATAAAGATAACAGCGGAAGTGTAAACTGATAAGTTTTTATCATCTAAGAGTACGATCGTATTTTATCAACTCACAGTGCTGTCTCACACTACTTTAGTGCTGCCATCTACTGGTGGATCAAAACAGCAATTTCTTCCTACGAATACTATCACCGCGCATGCGCTTTCCCAATTTCGTTTAGAACTTCTGATGACTAACTTTTGGCGAGCTTTTTAGATAAAACAACCTTTGAATTCAGGACATTTGAACATTTCAGGGAAACTTTGAAGGGGGAACTCGATGGCCGGACGGTTAGATCGTTGAGCTTCCAATCAGATGTTGTGGGTACGAATCCTTCCTGGGCCAAAAGGAGGTTTAGGATTTCTTTTTATTATTGATTGCTTTTTATTAATAAATAAAACATTTTTATTAAAAATATTTATTTATTAATAATACAGAGGCACATGCAGTTCTATTGTAATAATAAAATACTTATTTAAATACGAGAAAATGAGATCTTTGCGGAATAAGTTTTATATTTGAACTTTGAACCCTTTTAATATTCTTAATATCGTTCCAAAGTGATTTATATACATATTAAGCAAATTGAAAAAAAAAGTATTCTGCGAAAATATTCGTATACGCGTAAAATAATTTCTGGGTCAATCCATTTTAAATGTTCCAGCACTGGTCGCTCGACCATTTTTTAAAAATCTGAATTTTTTTGTACAACAACCCTAACATGATGGAAGTTCAAAATGACCATTATTTTAATTTTACTATTTTTTGTTTATGCATAGGGGCCATTTCTGTTCCATCGCGTGCAACGATTTTCTCAGATACTAGAGTAAACAAAATCGTAAATATCTCATCTTTTATTTTCCCAAATGAAATGGGGTTTGCAGCATTTTGTTCAGAATAAAATAGGCTAAATGTACGGGGGTAGAATAATTTTGAAAAATAAATTTTTAGAGGGGAAATTTTAGCACAAAATTTAAGATTTTTTCCAAAATTTATCCGTTTGCAAGAGGAAATTTTTCATGCAAGGAAAACTGTCAACCTTACAAAATTTTTCTACAAATAGGTCAAAAGTGCGTGCACTCATACATCAAGTTCCAGAGCTGGGAGTTAATTTCTCTTTGCGAAAAAAATTCCGAAATTCGTCAAAAATTTTAAAAATCGCACTTTTTTAGGCTGTGATATCTCTGGTGGGGCTCGAGATAAAAATCTGAAATTCTGGCCTTTAATATTATTGTATAGTAGTGTTATGCAAAAAAAATTTCAAGAAGGAGATTTGACTACAAGCTGGGGTATGACATGGACAATATGTGAAAACAATACTGCCAAACTATTGTAACCTACTATTTAATTGTTCATACCTCCAAAATTTTAAATTAATGATTTATGGTACAAAGTTAAATGTTAATTACAAATATCTTCTTCAAATGCTTGAGTGTGATTTAAACAATTCAGAATGTATGCTAAGCCAATACACTATTTGTCCAGATGAACAAACGTACTAGAAATGCTATTGCAACAATTTTACTCGGAACATATTTCAGAAAAAGTAAATTACAGACAGTGGGTTGCAACTGATCGAGTTGACATGGCTTCAATTATTAAACCTAGAGAATTTCTTTCAAATTAACAAGGGATGACAAGACTTGGATGGCTTCAAATAAAATTTCGAGAAAGAACAGCCTGATTGACTGACAACAGTTACTGGTCGAACTCATAACATCTCTCGTAAATAGTGTTAAGCTCTTTATTGAGCATATATAGTATCTTTGTAAATTAAACATTTATTATTAAACTGTTTTCAACAAGCGATATTTTCTGTGTAAATATTGTAATAAAAGTGACTAATCTCATTTCTCCTAATGTACTCGTAATAGCATTTCTTAACATTTTTTAATGACCGTATCTTAGCTTATAGTCAAATCTCCTTCTTGAAATTTTTTGTGCATAACACTACCATAAAATACTATCAAAAGCTAGAATTCCAGATTTTAATCTCGCGCCACACAAGAGATATCAAACTTCAATGTGAGGAAATAGCTGCACACGATGAAACAAAAATGGCCACCATGCTCAAACGAAAAATATTAAAATTAAAATAATAGTCATTTTGAACTTCCCTCATATTAGGGTTGTCGTACAAAAAAATTTCAGATTTTTTTATAAAAGGTCAATCAATCAAAATATTTTCGGGACCATTGAAATGGACGAATAGCATTTCTAGTAGGTTTTGTTCATCTGAACAAATAGTGCATTGGTTTAGAATACAATCTGAATTATTTAAATCACGATTTAAACAGAATTTGAAGATGATCTTTGTAACTTTGCATCATCAACCATTAGTTTAGCATTTTGTAAGTATGAATATAGTCTACAATAGTTTAGAAGTATTGTTTTTACATATTGACCATGCCATATCTCAGCTTGTAGTCAAACCTCCTTCTTGAAATTTTTTGTGCATAACACTACTATACAATACTATCAAAGGTCAGAATTTCAGATTTTTATCTCTTGCCCCACCAGAGATATCAAAGCCTAAAAAATGCGATTTTTTAAATTTTTGACGAATTTCGGAATTTTTTTCGCAAAGAGAAATCAACTCCCCAATCTGGGACTTAGTGTATGAGTACACGCACTTTTGACCTATTTATAGAAAAAATTGTGTATGGTTGACAGTTTTCCTTGCATGAAAAATGTCCTCTTGCAAACGGATTGATTTTGGAAAAAATATTAAATTTTGTGCTAAAATTTCGCTTGTAAAAATTCATTTTTCAAAATTATTCTACCACCGTACATTTAGCTTATTTTATTCTGAACAAAATGCTGCAAACCATCATTTCAATTGGGAAAATAAAAGACGAGATATTTACAATTTTGTGTATCCTAGTATCAGAGAAAATCGCTGCACATGATGAAACAAAGATGGCCGCCATGCACAGACAAAAAATAGTAAAATTAAAATAACGGTCATTTTGAACTTCCATCATGTTAGGGTTGTTGTACAAAAAATTTCATATTTTTTAAAAATGGTCGAGTGAGTAAAACAATATTTTCTGGACCACTTGAAATAGATTAACCCTTTTTTTTTTTTTTTTTTTTTTTTTTTAATTTTAGAAGTGAGTTTCGGGAGCTAAAAATTTCTGCACAAATCGAAAAATCCGGAACTAAAAATTTTGAATAAATCGAAAAGTCCGGAGCTAAGGATGTTCTATAAATCGAAAAATCCGGAGCTAAAAATGTTATATAAATGGAAAAATTTGGAGCTAAAAATGTTATATAAATCGACACTCCATTCGCCTGTATACTTTGCAATTCTTTTTAACGCTGCACTGCCAATTCTGGTTACCACTTCAGCACTAAATGAGTATGAGCAATAAATCTCCATAGGAAAAATTGCTCTTTCGATCCGCCAGTCTGCCATCTATGAACTATTTTAGAAGCGTTTTGGGAAATATTATAAAAGCATAAGCATTCGCCCTTCCGGAGGATAGACCCTGGGAAACAAAGGACACGCAAACGCGTTTTTCAACCATTGTGCTACTCAGTGATTGCAGATTTTAATTTAAATTTAGTTTATTATTTTTTTTAAGATGCTAACATTTATCCGCTTAATTTTTTAAATTTTGTTTTCTATTATAAATAAAATAAAATTTCTATAATAAAAAAAGCCTTTTATTTTCTTCAAGTTGTTATGATATATAAGATATCATCACGACTGCATTGGTATAACTGAAAATTATTTCTTCACATGCTCTTAAATCAAAATTTTATCTGCTTTGGTGTAATTAATATATTCAGTACATGATATTATATATTCCTTACATTTAAATGACATTTGATAAGAAATGTAAATTTCATTTATAATGCAAGAAATCTCGAATGGATATAATCTAAGCTTTTAAAAACTGATACATTTAATTTAAAATTTTACAAAAGAAATAATAATAATTTTGGTTTTCATAATTTACAGATTAAATTTTTAAAGTTGCACAGCTGAAGTTTTTAAAAATTGATTCTGATTTAAATTAATGCTTCCTTCTGCATCTAATTTCTATAAGAAACTACGATACACACACACACACACACACACACACATATATATATATATATATATATATATATATATATATATAAAGATAGTTGTTTTGTTTATGTTAACTGCGTATAGATAGAACCAAATCTAAATTAAAAAACAAAACACAAAGCTTCATAATCGATGCCTAAAAGCCTCGAACTAAGAATCTATCATATACCCATGACTAAAATCGCTGCCGGATCATAAAGATAATGTTTTAATAAAGATAATGTATTTTAAAATTTAAAAAACTTCAATATTTAATTTTAATGTTTTGTGAAATCTTTAGAAATTGAGTTTTATTTCGCTAAGTATTATTATTATTGTAATAAATACTGTTCTTTCTTTTGAAATTAATTTGTTCAAAAGCTAAATATCAAGCAAAAAAAAAAAATCTTCATCATTTGTATTTGTAGAAATTTATTGCTATTTTTAAAATGTTTTTTTCTACAATACAAACTCTTCAATGATAAAACCAGCATTCTGTTTGTTTGTATGAAATATTATGAAAATGAAATGCAAGTGAAAATTCCGTCATTTTTGATGGGGTTCAGTGTCCGATTTACAGCAGGGCATTCGGGGCACGGGCCCAGGGCCCACGATTTTCAGGGGGCCCCCAAATGCTACTGAAGTCAACTATTGTCCAAAATCAATACAAGTACTTACAAAACCTAATAGAATTTTACATTTCATGCTACATTCTAACGTGTTCGCATTGTATTTTCATAACATTGTATATTTTGGTTAAAACATCCATATTTAATTATTTTATTACAATGAATATTTTCTTTTATCTTTATCACTTTAAAAATTTATTGTATTTTTTATTCTTATTTAATAATGTTCCTGTTCTTATCAGATTATTTGAGATTGATGAGTGCAGCTTATAGACGCCAGAGCCCCATAATATTTTAAATAATTATAGTTTGGTATTGCGGAAAATTTATGATTAGTTGTTGCTTACTTTATCATTCCAGGTATATAAACTTGCACTGGAAAAGAAAATCATCACTACACAATTTATTATACAACGTCTACTCATTTAAATTTCATGTTTGTCAAATAGTTATTTAAATGGCAAATTAATGATTATCAAATTTAATTTTATAATTGGCATTTAAAAGCGATTTTTAAAGTCAATAGTGTTTATCTTAATAAATAACTTCTTAATTTTTTTCTATCCAATTTTTCTGTAAGCAACTTTACGAGGGAGCTATAGAGAAGAGTTTCTTGAGAGATTTTGGTAGTTGCATATATTTGTCAGAAGGTTTAGAAGAGGTATGATCACGTATATTAGTAGCTGTTATTCCATTGGAATATTTAGAAGAGGCATGATCAGTATAGAATCAGTCCAGGTTCGGATGCTCGAAAAAAAACCCCACGATGATTGCTAAGTTACAATTTATTTAGACATATATTACTAAGGGGGGCACACTTACAGCACTCGGAGAAAATCTCCGAACCAAAAATTAGCACGTTGACAAGACAAGCGCAGAGAGTCAAGTGACCTCGTACATAGCAACAAACTGCCACCTTTGGCATCATAGAAAATCGCCAACATACACAAGTTCGCCCATGCACAATGGATAGTATACGCCAAATACAGTTAAAATGCAGCCGGCAAGATAAGAATTCAATATGGTTTCCAAGCTGGGATGGGAAAGGCAAGGTTGCCAAACGATAAAATGTTACACGTGTTATTATGTCTAATAAAGAGGCACACCAAAGGGACATCAGATTTTACTGCGCAGATGTTAAATTCTTTTTAGGGTTTTGTCGAGAAAGGAAAAGAAGCGTAAGCATAAATTTTAACTGTGAAACAGAGATGATGTCCATATAAGGTAATGCAGAATTGCCTCGATCGGAAATAGCAGACATCTGGAAATAGCTTTAAACGGTTGATTAATATGTGAGTGTATTTCTCACAGACAAAGTTAAGCAGCTGCCGATTTTTCGGTTAGAGAAAAACTAGGCGAGGGAAAAAAATGGAAAGTGAATGAAGGACACTTAAAACTGATTTTGAATTGAAAAGAGAGAGGGGGGGAGGAATAATTTAAGAAAATAACCAATATATAACGAAATAATCGTTATATATATCACCCGGTGCACCACAAAAAAAACTTTTGCTGTCCAATGTGCATAGGCTAGCATAAAATATTATAACATAAAAACATACATAAATGCAAAAGTTTTTTTTTTTATATATATATATGTAGAAATTTAACGTCATGATAATGGAGACTTTTGTATTCAAAAACAGTCAGCAGTTCTAAAGTCTCTATATTTTTTTATATTTGTATTTCATGGATCCAAGGTAGTACTGTATTTTATATGTATAAGTTGAGTCGACTCAGACAGTACAAAAATATTACTGCAGCTTTGATTGTTATCATGACACAAGTAAAAATTTTGAAATATATATACAAAACATGAAACTAATACTAAATGAATATAAAATGGCAATACACAAAAATAACATAATAGTACTATATTTTTCAAAAATTTAAAAAGAGTAATATGATGTATATTAAAAAAAAAATGTTTTTGTAAAAAAGTGTTTCATGCCGAAGCATAGGATGACAAAAAAAAGAGGTGCTCCAAGCACGCCCATAAAAATATGCGTCACCCTGAATCTTGTGTACAACACAAGTATTATGGCATCGGCTTAAGGCCTAGCCTTAGATGAGGAGGGAATTGTGATGCTCCCCCGAAGACACTAGCGGTCTTCTGAAGGAGCCCACGTCGAATTACATGAAAAAAAATTGAATTGTTGTGAATTGGAATCACAATTCAAAAATTTGAATCGAAACTCCAATTCCAAAACTTTGTCTCTCAACACAATGAAGCTTGAACCCTTAGGGCCTTAATTTTGAACGGGAACAAGACTTCAAAGGGAAGAATTCAAAAAGAAAAAAAACAAAAAAAAATGTATATCATATAATAACTAATATGGGCAGACAATCCTAGAGTGAAGAGAGACGAAAAATATGTCACAATCGAGTGGGGTGATGAACAAGTCATATATAAAAACTGTGTTTTATTTAATTACATGAATCATTTGTTTACTTTTCTAGACTACAGTACCTGTTTATCTAACTATAATATGTTTGACTTATAGTACAGGAATTGTTAAGTGGGAGGATAGCTAGTGGAAAAAAATACTGAATAATGAATATTGACAAAGAAATTTTAAGTGTACTGAAAAAAAGAAATCAAAATAAAAGTAAATAAAATTTTAGTGAGTATGAAGACATATCTAAGTGTTAAAGGATAACAATGATACCTAATATTGTTTCTAAGAGATCTTCAGAGCAACAGTGATGGACCAGCCATGATATTGTTAAAGATCAGTCAAAAACAACATACACACAACCATGAGCTCTTTGGTTGGATATGTGGTATCATAAAACAAGACATAAAAAAATAATAAATAGTGATTTTACATTAGCTTCTGTTTCTTAGATTGTATGTGTGAGGTTGATAAAACGTATTAAAGTTAGTGTTGTTTATATGACTTGATGCATCAAATAAATGTCCATAACGAGGAGGTGCTAATAAAAGTCTATCAATATGTACCCGAAATGCTGTGTTATCAGGAGTATACAACCTTTTAATTGAGAATGACACAGGGGAATGTTTACAAGTGACAATATATGGACCAGTATACTTTATTTTAAACTTGTCATTTGATTTTAGATATACAATGTCTTTTAAGAAAATGGATCTTAATTTAGCTTTCTGACCGTAATATTTATATCTTTTATCTTGAGCAGATTTAATGTTGTTATAGGCTTTGTGATATATCTTACTCAAATCATCAAGTAATTTGTGGACTTCAATATGTTTATCAAGAAAGGGTTGGTTGCACGACTGATCAAAAGTGTCAAAAATTAGAGAAAGTTCGCGTCCAAAATGAAGAAAATTAGGAGAGTACAATGTAGTTGCATGTTTGGAGCCGTTATAAAGTGACTTGTGTATAAATACAGCATTTTCGAATGAATGACCTTCTTGTAAAAGAATATTAACTGAATATTTGATTGACTTATTGATTCGCTCTGCAATCGCATTTGATTGTGGTCTCGAGGCCGAACTGTGTAATACCTTAATGCCCATTGTATCATTAAAAATGTTATATACCTGAGAAGTGTACTGGGGTCCTAAGTCTGATAAGACAACCGAAGGTCTCCCAAAGGTGGTTATGTAAGAGAATAAGCATTTAACAACCTTACTCGCAGATATGTCATTAAGTGGAAAGAGTTCAATATGTCTCGAGAAATGATCAGTGATAGTTAAAACATATTTTCCATTAGCAAACGGTCCAAGGAGATCTGTACTAATAGTGTGACCAGGGTACCTGGGAGTGTATGTGGGCTGCAAAGGTGCGGGTGGAGTTTGGTGATGTTTAGTTTGAAGACATTTGATACAGGATGCGACAAAGTTTAAAGTGTCTACATACATACCCTTCCAAAAATATCTACCTGACAAGAATTCATAAGTTTTATTAAAGCCAAAATGAGATAAATGTGAAATTGTTAAGACTTTGCTTTTAAGTGAATTTGGAACAATAATGTGATACGAAAAAGTGTTATTAAAAATATTTTCCTTCTTTAACATTAATACTTTCGAATCAGGATGAATGAAGTAGTTAGGAAATTTTTGAGAAGATCCTTTCTTTAAGATTTCTTTATAAACAACAGCCAAAGTAGGGTCATTTTGTTGTTCAGTAGCAAATGTTTCATTCGAAATTTCTAATAAAGGGTCAGGATTTGTTTGTGTACCAGAAATAAGGCAGTTAACATGCATATTAGAATCACTCGAGCTGGAGTGTGGAGTATCACATTCTACAATAGGTAAGGGTTGAGTATCATGAATCAGTTCAGGATTTGTAGCTAAAGTCTGTTGATTATTTTCAAAGTTACAGCGAGATAAGTAGTCAGCGAGTACATTCTTTTTACCTGGAATATGTTGAAATTTGTATGTGTATTCTGAGAGATCCATGAGCCAACGAGAGATAATATCAGCCGGGTTTGTAGTTTTGTTGTACTTTTCTAATGGTTTACTATCTGAAAGGATTACAAATTCTCTGTTGTATAAATAATATTTGAAAGCAGTAACTGATTTATGAATCGCCATGAGTTCTAATTTAAGTGCAGGATATTTTTTTTCTGATGCTTTTAAAGATTTTGAAAAGTATGCAACAGGTAATAGTTGTTTATCATGTTCTTGTAGTAAGACACCAGAAATAGCAATATTTGACGCATCAGTATTTAAATAGAACTTTTTGTTCCAGTCAGGTAATCTAACCATGGGTGGATTAAAGAATATCTTCTGTATGGTGTCCATAATTTTTTGATGTTTGCTTGTCCACTTAAATTTGGCTTTTGGAGTAGTTAAGTTTATGAGAGGTTGTACAAGTTCAGAAAAGGATGGAACAAGAGATTTGTAAAATGTAATGACGCCTATGAGTGCTTTTAATTGACGTTTAGTTGTAGGTGTTGGAAAAGATGTTATTTTTACAATGTTCGACTGAGCAGGAGAAATAGTTTGATTTTCTATGTGAAATCCAAGATAATCTAAACTGGTTTTGTGAAAAGTGCATTTGTTAGGGGACAGCGTTAAGTTATATTTTACTAGTATTGCAAGAATTTTATCCAACTTATCACACATTTCTTGATATGAATTGGCACCAACAATAAGATCATCTTGGTAGGTATAGACACCTTCTAACTGTAATTCATCAAGTAAGGAGTCCATTAAAGCTTGGAAAATTGAGGCGCTAGATTTTAAGCCGAATACTAATCTCTTATACCGAAAAGAACCGAACATTGTAGTGAATGTGAGCTGATTTTGAAATTTTGCAGGCAAATCAATCTGATGATATGCCTGATGAAAGTCGAGAGAAGAGAAAAAACGATATTGTGAAAGATTTGAAATAATAGTTTGAATTTTTGGAAGTGGATAGGACGAACCTTGAATTATAGTATTAACCATTCTGAGATCTAATGCGAGTCTATATTTCTGTATACCTGTACCGTCTGGTTTCTTTTTAACAAGGAGCATGGGGCAGGCCCATTCGGAACAATGACGTTCAATGATTTTGGCATCAAGCAACTGTTTGATTTGATTTAAAACATCCTTTTGCACAGCTTGGGGAAGAGGGAAAGGGAGTGTCTTTATGGGGTAGTCATTAATGAATTTCAAATCAGGTACAATTTTATCAGTATGACCAAGTGTGTCTAATGATTTGGAAAAGGCAGGATAATAATTAAGTAACAATTTAGTTAGGTTCTTTGCTTCGTCAGATTTTAAGTGAGAAAGTTTAAAATCATTAGCCGATAACTCCTGCTTTCTTTTTTGTAAGATTTCATTAGACGCCTGAATAAAATTTACAAAGTGCTGTTCTGAGTTATTTTGCTTGTCAGACATTTCAGAAGTATAGTCGCGAATTTCCTCAATCTCAGATAATTGACCTATTTTTGTGTGTTTAGGGAGATGAATGGTTTTTTTAGAAGTGTTTTTAAGTGTTATTGAAAAGAAATGATGTATTTGTGAAGTTTTCTTTCTTTTATTGGATAATTTATTCATTTGAATAATGGCATCATTTCCTATTAATTCTTTTGTTTGTGCCAAATATTCAAATAGATAATTTCTGTCATTGTTGATGTTATTGGAGGTGTAAACAGAGCACCATATTTGTTGTTGAGGTTCTACTATAATTTTACGAGTTAAGAACACCGCTTGATTCATTACAACATCACTCAAAGAATTGCATGATTTTGATTGTTTCTCTCCAGAAGATTCTTTACTGGTTTTTAAAGGAACAGAGAAATTATTGTTGACATGGAGACACTTGTTAAAAGTATCAATGACAACATTGTATCTAGTTATGAAATCAAAACCTAAAATGCCTTCAAAACTGGAAGACTCAGGTATGTCAACAATATAAAAGTGGTGTGAAAACGCTTTTTGTTTTAGCTTAATGGATGTTCTGATGCAGGCGGAAAATGAGACATCAGAATTGACAGTTTTAATATTGACGTCAGTGGACAGTCTTTTATATTTTAAGACAGGTTTAAGTTGATTAAATAATTTTTGTGAAAGTAAAGATATACTACTACCAGAATCAGCCAACAAAGTAATATCATGGTTTGCTATAGTGGCTTCAACAAGAGGGAGGGATGGTGACATAGTGTTTACACTACAAATTATCTGAACATTATCACTTTCTGTTTGTGTACTGATGTTATTTGCTATTTTAATGGAGTCAAAAGTTTGGGAACCTACTGAATTAACTAGTCTCGAACTTGAAATTTTAGGTAAAACAGGGTCAAAAGCAAAAGTTGCTGATGTAGAAGTATTAGACTGAGACACAACACCATCAGCATAAAAATTGTATCTCTGTTTCAGTTTTCCTGAAATTGGGGCGTGGAGTTTGTGTAATTGTTTTTCCTTTGAGTATTTGCTCTTTTCCATTTAAAACAAGAGAGAGCGTCATGATTGTTTCGTCCACATAACTGACAAACAACTGGTTTTTTTTGTGAAAACTTGTGTGGGGAATAACGTCTAGTGTAGTTTCGATTTTTGTAATTTTTTTTGAAGCGTGAAACACCTGCGGAATGTTTTGGTCTAGTCTGGAAATTTTTTTGCTCAGTTTCGGTTTTAGTATCAGGAGGGACAAAAGATAATGCATTTATTTTCTCAGAGATTTCTTTTAATTGCGATTCAATAAGATTTTCTGGTCTGTGTACCGAAGGTAAGGAATGTAAGATTTTCTCATTCCTTAAAATTTCATGAAGAGTTTGCGCTCTTTCAACTGCTGTTTTATAATCATTAATGCCTTCTTCCTGTAATTTTATTCTAATATTTGAAGGAAGGGCTTCTAGAAATTTCATGAGTTTGATAGTGTTGCGTGCATTTTCGTCGTGGATATCTGCATAAACTGTCGCCGCAAGAACATTTAGTCTATGGGCTAAATTTTTTATCGTCTCAGAAGGCATAAGTGCTAAACTGGACAGCTCAACAGAGGCAACACATTTACTAGGGGGGGGCGAAAAATGACGCAAATTCCTTTTCCAGCAAATCGAGGTCTGTTATCTTTTGCAGGTCAGGATTTTGGGCTAGAAATTTTTGTGCAGGCCCAACTAACTTTCCCTTTAAGATTGCAATTGTTGTTTGTGAGTTATATTTATTAATTTCTGCACAGACGCGAATTTGATCAAAGAAAAATTTAAGTAAATCTGGATCTCCATCAAATTGAATGATATTTATCGGAATTTGTTTTGCCGCCATGATTAGTTTTTTTTTTTGTTTGTTTGTTTGTTTTGTTTAAGCTCACAAGTTTTGAGAAATTGTTACACAGACCGGATTTATACCCTAAGGCACATTGAAAACAAGAAAATTTCCTAGCTAGTAAAAATATGTACACTAGCAAAATAAATAGATCTTAAAAAAATATACCTCACTTTAAAGATATCTTATTTGAACCTTTTATGACAGTAAAGCAAGGAAGCACATACAAAATTAACACATTTAGAAAATAAATTAAATAAAATGGCAAAATAATTACACTTTGAAACATATATCTATATATTCCTTCACTTTAACAAAGTACTTACTTTAGATAATAAAGCAAAGAAAACTCTATAGAAAACCGCAAAAACTGTTAGCAAGCAAGAAAAAAAAAATCCTTTAACTTCTTTACACTAGGAAAAAAAATTCTTTTTTTTTGTAACTTAAAACCTTCTGATTTATTTATATTTTTTGGATGAAAAAGAATGTTCTTATTTTAACCTTGTAATTAAAGTTCAAAACTGGTTAAACACATTTAAGCATATTAGAGAATCCAAATACAAAATTTAAAAAAACGAAGGGGTGTTGGACGTAAAATATGAAACACTAGCACATAAATGTAATAACTGATAAAAACTGCATAAAATGTCATAAAAATAATAACTAGAAATGACAACAGTTACCGTGCTTTCGCAAATTAATAATCTTTGCAAAAACACAATAACAGGATTAAATTAATGCTCTATACAGAACATAAATGTTGACCGTTGAGTCCTGAATGTGAAAGCAGAACATGAAATAACAAAGTAGGTGGGTTGACTTACTGATTTAGTTTTAAAAAAAATAATTAAATGATTACTAATTTAATAAGACAAAGCTTAGGGAACTGGGGCACGATCTGCTCCCACATTCAAAATGTAGATTTTTTTGAGGTTGCATTTTCGTTGTTGTGCACTTTTTTTTTCTCTTTTTTTATCACTGGAGACTAGCAGTAAACTTATCAAAGGTGGTGACATCTCATTTAGAGAATTTTTGTAATTCTCTTATTTATTTATTTATTATTTTGTGCACTGTTAACTGATATCTACGATGAATTATTTCTGATGGATTTTCTCAGAATTGAAGACAATCACTATTTTTTTTGCACGATGAACGATTTTACGATGCATCACACCACAGGAATACTGTTATTCACTAAATTTTCTATGAGGCTATATGAACTTTCTGTAGATTACGTTCACTAAAGACAAAACACACTGGTATAGAAGCACACAATGAGGACATGCAGCCCTCGATGATATCTGGCTGCGATGAACACGTCAATCACACAGACGATGGAGATGACAAAAGGGGCACCCAGCGCTCAGGTGACAATCAGCCGCAGATTTCTTTTAGGATATTGAATCTCGAGGGGAGACCCTCCGAAGCAGTTGAGATGGAGCACACAGGGGAGGAAACGGGGGTGTCCAGCAAAGGAATTTCAGGACGGGAACAGCTCTGTACTTTTTCGGTTGACACTTAGCAGGCCAGACTAATAGCATTTTCTACCGGGGAATGCAGAGAAGAAAAAGAAGAACCGAAATGCATCACATCCACGGGAAAGTCGCAGTTGATTGTACCCCCCTCCATTTTTTTTTTATTTTTTTTATGTGGGGAAAAACGAAACCGTCAGGCACCAGTTATTTATATAGAGAAGAGTTTCTTGAGAGATTTTGGTAGTTGCATATATTTGTCAGAAGGTTTAGAAGAGGTATGATCACGTATATTAGTAGCTGTTATTCCATTGGAATATTTAGAAGAGGCATGATCAGTATAGAATCAGTCCAGGTTCGGATGCTCGAAAAAAAACCCCACGATGATTGCTAAGTTACAATTTATTTAGACATATATTACTAAGGGGGGCACACTTACAGCACTCGGAGAAAATCTCCGAACCAAAAATTAGCACGTTGACAAGACAAGCGCAGAGAGTCAAGTGACCTCGTACATAGCAACAAACTGCCACCTTTGGCATCATAGAAAATCGCCAACATACACAAGTTCGCCCATGCACAATGGATAGTATACGCCAAATACAGTTAAAATGCAGCCGGCAAGATAAGAATTCAATATGGTTTCCAAGCTGGGATGGGAAAGGCAAGGTTGCCAAACGATAAAATGTTACACGTGTTATTATGTCTAATAAAGAGGCACACCAAAGGGACATCAGATTTTACTGCGCAGATGTTAGATTCTTTTTAGGGTTTTGTCGAGAAAGGAAAAGAAGCGTAAGCATAAAATTTAACTGTGAAACAGAGATGATGTCCATATAAGGTAATGCAGAATTGCCTCGATCGGAAATAGCAGACATCTGGAAATAGCTTTAAACGGTTGATTAATATGTGAGTGTATTTCTCACAGACAAAGTTAAGCAGCTGCCGATTTTTCGGTTAGAGAAAAACTAGGCGAGGGAAAAAAAATGGAAAGTGAATGAAGGACACTTAAAACTGATTTTGAATTGAAAAGAGACAGGGGGGGAGGAATAATTTAAGAAAATAACCAATATATAACGAAATAATCGTTATAGGAGCCTCCTGTAAGCATCTGTGCCCAGGGCCCCTAAATTTGTAAATCGTTCCATGATGGGGTTATATACTAGTCATTAATAAAATAGGACAAAATGGAGGCAAAGAGGTTAAGAATATATGGCTTTTGAAACTTTGATAATCTCGAAGAAGACCCAAATGTTCCTGATTTTGGTACAGCATGACAGGTTTTATAAACACAAAGTTATCCTCTTCGCTATTGAGTATTAATACAATATTTTTTATTATTACTGATTTGTTTCTTATCCCATTTGATTTCAAAGAAAGATTTTTATTTTATTAGCATTAGTTCGAATCTCAGACTTCGAAATACATCATTCTGATATCGAAGCTATAATTATGTTTAGGTAACATTAATAAAATGGGATAAAACGGAAAGGAAGAGGTTAAGAATACATGAATTTTGAAACTTTGATAATCTCGAAGAAGATTCCAATGACCCTGGTTTTGACTATTGCTATTTTGATGTCATTTAATAAGATTGAGATTATTTAATGTGATGTAGAGAACGCCTTTTGAACATAAAATGAATGTGAAATAGCTGTGCTTAATAATGAGGTATAATTTATGACTTTTTATTCATAAAACATACTGTAACTTTGTAACAAATGATCTGCCAACACGTAAACGGAGGCATTCTCTTCAGAATTAAAAAAATACTTAATAAATGATACCCTACTTGATCTATTTTTAAAAACATTTGAGTTCTCCCCCTCTGAGTTAAAGTATTTCCCTTTTGTTCCTACTTAAAAAAGACACAGGAAAAAAAATTTTTTTGAGGGGGGGGGGGAAGACTCATCGGATCTTCATTTCTACAAGACCAAAATTGTTTTTCACAGATGCTTGTGAATAGCCACAAGTAGTAAGTAGTTGCTGTAAAAACCCATTTTACTTGCATTTAACTATAATCTCGACTTTGTATTCATAAAACCTATCGTAACTTAGTAACGAATAACTACACTGTTAAAAATTTCGTGCTATTTTGAACCAAGATTTGGTGCTCGCAGCGATTACCAGCTGCCACCATAGGATGGTTCAATCGAAGCTCCAAATCTTGGAACGAGTTTACGCCATATTATTTGAAAAAATGATACTATGGTTCAACCGAAATTCCAAATCTTGGAACAAAATTTCACCATCTTAAGGTGGCAGCTTCTAAGCACCAAATTTCGGTTCAAAGTAGCACAAAATTTTTAACAGTGTATACCGACTGATACTGTATTTAGTTGATTCAGAATTTAAAAATCATTAACTACTTGAACTTCTTTAAAGAATTTTTGAGTTCCCCCTTCCCTGATTTAAATTTCCCTTCCACTCCCCTCTGCCCTTCCTCAAGAATAAAAGTTGTAAAACAACTTTATTTTTAACGGAAAGTATCTTTATTTCTAATTCCAAGACGAAATTTGCGAAGTTCTAATATTAAGACCCGAAATTTAGTGAATTTCCATCAGTTGACTTTAAAAACGCTAGATTACCTGTAGTAAAAAGTATAAGATAAATCAGTCTCATATTTAATGCTTTCCAATATTTATCCACTTGGGTCCCATTCAGATCAAGCATCTCATTTTTACATTATCCACTTATCATTGCTTCTATTATCACCTTTAAATTTTTTTTCGCGAAAATTGATTTTCTTATATATTAGGAGACTTTCCTCATTAGCTAATCCTCATAAGAAATTACATCATATTAAATGAATATGTATGAAGAATTAAAATTAACATGGTGTTCTATATAGAAACAATAATTTTATATCGCCTTAAAGCTATAAATTTAATGCTTTAAAATATTCAGATTATTAATCTAAATAAGCTGTTTTATGCATTATATCAATTCAAAATTCTGACCGAGTGATTAAAATACATGATTTTGATGATGTAACTGAAGTTTCTGAAAGATACATTCCGGTGTCTCATAATACATTGTTGACTACTACCAAATAAAATCTCAAGCGCATTTTTTGCGGCTAATGCTTCCGACTATTTGGATAATCCCTTGTTCTCTTTTTTCATGTGATTACTTTCACTCCAAGTAGGTATTCGGCACACAATAAAATCAAATCACGTAGACCCAATTCAACACAGAAAAACCACGTGAACCTAACGTCAGTTTTACGGAAGACTGGGTCACTTATTTAAGAGGTTGGGCCACCGGCTCGACCAGTATTCATGCCATATCTCTCAAAAGGTCAGGAGGAAAAAAAAGGCTTTTTAACTGTCGGGTGTTTTTCCCTTGGATAATAAAAACATCGTGTCATTTGAAAAAAGACTATTCTAGAACTTATTTTTGGTGCTAAAAAAGTGACACCATGGCGAAAAGGATACTTGTAAGTACCTACTTTATATTTTTTTAATTTTGTATTTATTTTTAATAAATTACAAATTTATTGTATATTTTTTTTTAGTAGAAAGTTTTTTAACAAGATAGTATTTCATATAACTGGTTTCGTATCTTAATCTAATTACTAAAAACATTTCGAACAGAGTTAAAACTATTTTTTATTAATTATTTTATTTTTTTATTCTATGTATTTTATTTATTTATTTTTTAACATTAAATTCAATAATTTCGGCATTTTTTTTTTCGCCTTTTACTTTTAGTATTTTTGTATTTTAGCATTTAATATTTAAAATATAAATTTCTAATTTGCGATTGGTAGAAAGACTTTACTCAAGAACTTAGTTTTATGGCAGCAGTTGAGTAATATAAGATTACTTGTTCTTTATTTATTTTTTAATTTTCCACTAAAGCATGAACCAACTCAGACCACTGGTCATTACCATGCACCACGAACATGTGAAGCTCGAAGGAAAAGTTCACCTACACAGCTTCACTTGATATTAGCTTCAAGGCTGCATAAATTTTCCAGGACTTCCTTTGACTGTTATCAAAAGCTCCGACACTTTCTTTCCAAAAGTTTTCCTTGAAGACATTTTTTCATTAACAAATATGATTAGAAATGAAAAGTGGGTGATACCCAGTATTTCATTTAGCTATAAAAAGAATTTACGGTTAATTTAAATGCAAGAGAAGTTTTTATGGAGATATATGTTGCTAATTATGCAGTAATTTGATAAAATCAGACAGGAAAACAACATTAAAATAAAAGAAGAGATTAGTAATGTATGCAAATAAAAAATAATAAAAAAAGACTAGTTTTTACATTAATTTTTAAAGAAGTAATGAAAGTAACTCATATTAGAAACAATTAAAAGATGTAATGATTTACCAAATTTAATTCATTTAATGCTGAAAAATTAATCAGTTTGATATTGATTGGATGTATTTAAATGGAATTTTATTTATTAGTGTCATTTTGATGAATATTTAGTTTTAGCATATTTATTTATTTATTGTGTTAATTTCGGTTCTTTTATTCTTAACTGTCGTATTTTAAACATTTATTATATTTGTACCTTGAGATTACTATTTGTTATTCGAGTTAAAGCATGTCCATTCCAAAATATATATATATATATATATCTTGCACCATTAAGGCTCATGTGAGATTAAAAAAAATTACTATGCGCGATAGATTTATTTATTAAGCGTTAAGTTATTAAGAATTCTTTTCCTTAGGAGTAGGATGGCAATAGTATAAGCTATTATATAATTCATGTTCCCTCATATTAACAGAATGATAATAAATATTTATATTAGTATGAATAAATTTAATATAATTATCTATTGGAAATAAAAATTATAAGGGTAAAAATTTATAATCAAAATCATTTCAGTTGTATTAAGCTATTAAATAAGAAAAAAATACTAGAAAGATTCAACGATAAGATATACTATAATAATTTTCCAGAAATTTTAATATAAAACCCTAAGAGTGTAAGGCTTTAAAAAATAATAATAAATTAATAAACACATAAATTTTAAACAATCCACTTCAAATCATATTTTCTTATTATTATTATTAATAGTATTGAAATCTTAAGAATTCAACTAGAGAAGTCCCGCTAGCAAATAATGGAAATAAGACAGTAAAACGAAAAAAAAATAATCGTGCAGCCCACATAGATCATGATTCACTTTCCAACACTTTCAGAATATTGTAACAATACTTACATTATTTATTAAGGCTACTAAGATTTACATATTTACAAGACATCTAAATTAATATTTTACATAATGTATAAAACGATTCAACATACAATTTCAGCAATTAAAGCACGCTGATAAGATATTAGATCTACACATTTATTAGCAAAAAAATAATTCAACTATAAAATAAAAAACACATTTCAAGAAAAAAAATTCAGCAATTACCGTCAATATATGATGATTTGAAGTAAATTTAAGCACCCCTGAATATGATATAGGGGGAACTGGGGTACATTGATACATGGGGCACATTGATACACCCCCTCTACCGCTCACAGGGTCATTACAGGAAGTTTCACAACAGCTCCAAAAGATGATGCTAGTGTATTCAACTACATACAGAAAATCTTGGAATGATTCAGTAGTTTGATGAAATGGGACGGGTGTTTTATTGTTTTTGTTGTTCAAAAGTAAATATGAGTGTACAATTGAAATGCTATTATATAACTGTTCCAGTATTTTCAACCAAAATGAATACTCTCCCTGGTAAGTACAGCTACTCTTTATCAGTTCTTCATTATTTATTGTTAGATATATTGTGAAGTGTTGGATTTGAGACTCATTTTATTCAAAATCGCTGTATGGGGCACATTGATACAGTCTATGACGGGGCACATTGATACAGCCTAAATCCTTTAATAGTTCATATTTTCATTATCTTTTATTATTTTTTTTACCATACACTCCTTAATCCAACCTTTTTTTTCACGAAAAATTTCTAATATTAGTTTTTATTGAAGTGAAATAGCTCTAATTTCTTTATATTAGAACATTTTACAGTATTTTTGAAAACAGAAGACGTAGGAACTTACCCAGCATCTAGTGCTAGTAGAACTAATAAAAGAAAAGGACGCCATTCTGGCAAATCTCGAATTTATATCGATTCTCCAGAGAAAAAAGTATTTTCGACATGCGAAATATTAAGTAAGAGAAACAAACTGCAGAACAGAAAATGATACTTATATTATAAACAGAATTTTTAATATAATTATCCTTTATTTTCGGTTTATGAACCTATTTATAAACAGAAAAACTGGTAATTTTTTCATCTTTCATAAGAAAGAAGATAATGCTGGGGTTGAAGTGCTAGATATGACAAAGTTACCACAGCCAACAATCAGACAAGAAACAGCCAGAACATCAGGTCATAATATATTTAATTTTGATTGCTTTAATATTGCTTAAAAATAAATTGTGGGTGATTTGAATTTTTATAAGGTACCCTGGGTTAATAACGCCACGTTAAAGTTCTACCAATTTTCACGGCTCAGTTTTAGATTGTATTTTTCAAATAAATATATGATTTGATACAGCAACTCATTGACTATCTATATAAAAAAAATAATTTAACAGACATGTAATCACAAAATGTAATGGCGTAATTTCTTGACCAATGCCATTTGGCGTTATTACCCACCTATATGGGTAATAACGCCATGCAAACAGAACTATGAAATAAGATGGAATAATTGTATGTAGATTGCCCAATTCTAAAAATACAAACTCTACAAACTTAGAAATTGACAAATTGCGTTCTAAGCTATTGAAAATGTTAAAATTTTTTGTGAAAGTGTAAGAAAAATAAAGGTGTAGTGTGGGGGGGGGGGGGAATGAGGCAAAAGAATAACAGACCGAGAGCTTCTTTTTGCTTAAAAAGGACCGCTTAAATAGAATTAGTAGAAACATTGCACAGTTTTAACTGTGTTTATTTGAATCAGTATTTAGGATGTAGCTCGGCCACTGTAGGGAATCAACCGGGGTATTAATGCCAAGGATTGGCGTTATTACCCCGTTATAGTTATTGCGCTGTACATTTTAAATTACAAATTATCTCGAGAAGATATCCAAAATCTTCAACAACATTTTGATAGTCCATGAAATGTACTACAAATTTATATAATAAACAAAGTATTTCCGAATAAAAAAGATAGTCTTCACATCGAAAAACTTGTCTCGCGAATTTTAGATCAAGCGTTAATTTTAGTTGCTTGTAAAAACAATAAGACCTAAAAATGAAACAAATTAACTTGAAGCTGTTTTTTGCGATTTACATGACTCAAAACTCTTCTGCGCAGAGCACATGGGTGTTATTTACCAGATTATTTCATAATTATGCATAATATTAGCACTTGGCGTTATTACCCCGCCTGGCGTTATTACACCAGACCACCTTAAATAAATATAAAATGGTTTTCTAATTCATTTTCTATGAAAAAAATGCATTGGTATTATTTTTTTGTCATTTTTCTCAAACTTATCAATCTGCCCCGGGGATGGGGCACATTGATACAAATGACTTTTTTTTATTTTTTTAAAATTACATGCAAAAATACTATATAAAACAATGATTGTACATTTTTATAACATACTACACAAGTTTTGCTGTCACCTCATGGGGAAAAAAACTTGAATTTTCTACTTTCTTGACACCAAAAAAAATCTTAGAAAAAAACTGTATCAATGTACCCCAGTTCCCCCTACAATTTTTTTTATGTATACCACATATTGATCTAAAATTTAATTCATAATACATAATTAGATTAAAATCACACTTTCTTCCAGCAATTACCATCATAGACGGCAATGTATTTGGTTTTTTTTGCGTCGGTCTACATATGAATTAATTTACATACAAAAATAATATGAACTAATTAAGCATTGTTAATCTGGTAAATTCATGGCAATTGTAATAATTAAAAAAAAAAACTCTTGGCAAATCACGTACATAGACAATAAGGATTACCACTTTTTTTTTTCAATTTCGCATCATTTATTTGAGCTATAGAAATTTTACACACTACGTAATGTATTAAAATTTTGCTCAGGTTCAAAATGTATACTGCATTTGAAAACGCACTTCCAATTATTATCGCTCATAGACAATATTGTAATTTTTCTGTAAATAAACGAATAAATGTTATGCACTGCATATGCTGCAATAAACATCTTGTAGTGCACCTCAGGAATTCACATCATTATCACTACGTTTGAAATTGTGTAATGTAGGCCATACTATAACGTATTTTGTGTGTGTGTGTGTGTGTGTGTGTTCCTGTCATTCAGTAATGCCATGCACTCCACATGATGTAGAAAGAATGTTGTATCGCATCTCAATAACGTATATCAATTTGACCAGGTTTGAAATACTGTAATTAAGCGTTTTCGTGTAGAAGCACATTGCAAACGGTTTTCTCCTTAAACCATAATGTAATACAATTATTTTTTGTGTCTCTATAAAAGAACGATAAATGACAAATGTTCCTTTTTCAATAGGAAATGTCATGTATTAAACCTCAATAACAAATACGAATCTCGTGGCAATTCAAGTATATTTACAAGAGTTAGAACACGATCAGATAGACCAACCAAAGTCATAAACACTTTTCAGCTATGTTGGAAAGTGTTAAAAAAACTTACATTTAAAAAAAAGTTATTAAAATACTAATTTTTATTTTAAAATATTGAACTGTTATTATGTATGCTTTATAAGAAATTTAATTATATCTTAATTAATTACAGCTCTTTTAATTCTATTCAAATATTAGCTTATTCTTTTATGCATTATTAGTATATTTCCCGCTGAAATTCAACACAGAAATAAGTTTAATTTTTCTTTAAATGACCAATATATTTTTCTGAATAAGCTATATTCTATAGATACTTATCAATCAAGTAGAGTAATGCGATATACTTGAGGCAATTGAAGTTGTTTTGAAAATAAATGTTTTTATTAAAGTAAAATCCTTAATTTGTATTGATAGCAAATAAGGAAGTACAGGAAAATCAGTATTGACAGTAGATAAGTTTTTCATTTCTATCACGATGTAAAACCCAACTGAGTTCTTCCGGCTCAATCAGGAGATTAGTTTGATTTCTCTAAAGTTTTATTTTATTTATTTATTTATTTATTTATTTATTATTATTATTATTATTATTGGTGGTGGTGGTGGTGATGTTATATATAAATTACATATTTTAGTTTTATTACAAATTAAACAAATTGGGTTTAATCCTTTTAAGTTCGCTATTTTGGCGAGAAAGGTTATTTGTACAGAAATTTTAATTTAGTCTACCAAACGTAATTGAAAGGGTATGAGAAAATTATATCAAAAATGTTAAAATTTTAAACATTAACTACGAATTTTTTCACGTTGCTAACTAAGCAGAAACCAACACAGTGAAAAAATGTCCATGTCGGGAATCGAACCCGGATTGATTGGTTGGTATCTTGATACCTCTTCGTAGCTTAATGATAGAATACTAGAACACTATTCTAGAGATCCAGGTTCGATTTCCAACTTGGACATCTTTCACTCTGTTTGTTCGTTTACGCTTATGTAGCAATATGCGAATTTTCCCAGATTTAATATTTAGTTATTTCAAGCGTAATTTCAATGTTAGAAATTAATTGAAAAATTGATTAAAATTATGCGTTAAAAATTTGTTAGTTTAAAAATTGTCCATAGGTTATAATATGTTTCCGACACTCAAATGAAGTTCAAACCCCCCAAAAAATCAATGAATACCATCGAAAAAAATGTATGTGTCTCACCTAACAAAGTAAACAAGTTTTTAAAATGTTATCGAGATCAAAAAATATTGGCATGTATCAAAAATGAATTTAAATTATATAACCCCATTATCCGTAACATTATTCGAATTTTCAAAAAGCTTTAAGTTCATGCATATTTTGCAGCGAAATAACGAAACTTCTTCTCTTTCTATATAATTAAAAACTTCCATACGTTTTTAATTCAACATACATACATACATACATATATATATATATATATATATATATATATATATATATATATATATATATATATATATATATATATATAATTTTTGTTATGTAAATTAACAAAATTTTGTTATACCTTGTTAAGCAGTTCATTTGTACTGTTATATGATTACTCGCATTGTTATCTAAAACAGCTACGAAAAAAGTTTCAAAATTTTAAAATACACTGTCTATTATAATCGATGTTTTTCTTTTATGTTTCCGTTCTTTTATGACATTCGTACCACAGACAAAAGAGTCCTTTTTTATTTCTCTCTTCGTGCCAAAATAAATCATAAGTTAAAAAGATGCTTTGAATGACATGATGTTAAAACTCTTATTACATTTGATTTTTCCGTAATTTCAGCAATAACAAAATTTAAAAACATGCACAACCCAAAGAGCATCAGATTTATAAATACCTGTATTACTTCTTATTATATATTGCTTTATAATTTATTTTACTAATATGTTAAAATCCTAATTAAAATTTTAATTAGTTCACTGTTTTTAAAAATAACTGCAAAGTTATTAAAATTTTTCTAGGAAATTGGGATTCCTAGAATTTCTTATGTAACAGGAACAACAAAAACTCCTGTAACAGATATATGTTAACGCGCTGTAAAAATATCTAACGTTATAAAGAACTTTTTAGAAAACTGGGATTTTTAGAACTTTTTATGTAATTGTAACCCGGGTTATCGATAAAATCTTAGTAAGATTATTGTAATTTTTATAGATTTATTTGTAAAGCTACAAATATATATATATATATTGTACACAGTACAAATAAAATTTTAGTTAAATATACTGTTTTCTGGAAATTTAGATCTGTAGAATTAGTTTTTTTTTTTTTTTTTTTTAACAGTATTTGAAGGTTTTGTTGTAAAATATAAAATAAGAAAAAATATATAGTTAGATTTTATAGAACAATTATCTTAGATCAGTGTTTCTCAAACTATAGTATGTATACTAGTTACGGTAACACGTAAGCTTTCAGATATTTTTGCGGAAAGACTAAAACAGAAAAATGTTATGTAATTGAAAACAGCGTTGTTTTCACATTTGCTGTGTGACGCTACCTTTTACTTAAAGAATTGTTTCTCCTTTTGACGATTGCCATATTTTGCAGATATATAAAAAGGTACAAAAAAGTATTGTATTTTTCGTCTCGAAATTTGCATAATAGTAATATACATATTATAAAATTCATTTTAAAACAATAGAAAAAGCTGTATAATGTTCTAAAGTACTGATAGTCGGCCACAGATCATATGCAGCCCTCAAGTAGATTTAATGCGATCTCGCAAGATCAATAAAAACATACGTAAATATAAATGCATTTTTGTAAAATCTATTTTTGAAGGCTGCAGACTTTTCTAAAAAATCTGGTACAATGAAAAAATAATACAAACTTCTGTAATTTTCCCCAATTAATAACCCCAACAGTGTGGTAGAATATTGTGAGTATAATCTAGCATTTTATTTCAAATTCAGAAAAATTTCCTATTATTTCATGTACTTTAAAGACCAAACAGTCAATATTAAATTGTTAATATTGTTTTAATTAATGTTTTGAATTAATAATTAGTATAGTAACTCGACCAAAAAGTAATTTGAATACTAACTAAGGTTATAACTAATGCCATTTGTAGTTTTATTAAAATCATTAATGTATGCTTTTGGATCATTCCATGGTAACTTATGTTAGATTTAGAACATTTTACTGCAGTAATTTTAGTAATGTAACACGATTCTTTTTTTCCAACATGTAAAGTTCAGAAGATTTGTTAATTAAACATATTTAAAGCTCAATTTTAATGAACACGAGTATTACCTAATTGTGTGTGTGTGTTCTTCTTTTTAATGTATTCCTTGAATTCTGGAAGTTATAAGGTACCCTGGGGTAATAACGCCACGTTAAGGTTCTAGCAATTTTCACGGCTCAGTTTTAGTTTGTATTTTTCAAACAAATATATGATTTGATACAGCAACTCATTGACTATCTATATAAAAAAAATAATTTAACAGGTATGAATAGATAAAATGTAATGGCGTGATTTCTTGAGCAATGCTATTTGGCGTTATTACCCACCTATATGGGTAATAACGCCATGCAAACAAAAAAATGAAATAAGTTGCATTAATTGCATGTAGATTGCCCAATTCTAAAAATACAAACTCTCAGCTCTAGAAATTGACAAATTGCATCCTAAGCTATTGAAAATGTTCATTTTTTCGTGAAAGTGTAGGAAAAATAAAGGTGAAATGTGGGGAGGGGGGGGATGAGGCAAAAGAATATCAGACTGTGAGCTTCTTTTTGCTTAAAAAGGAGCGTTTAAATTGAATTATTAGAAACATTGCACAGTTTTAACTGTGTTTATTTGAATTAGTATTTAGGATGTAGCTCTGCCACTGTAGGGAATCAACCGGGGTAAAAATTGCAAGGATTGGCGTTATTACCCCGTTATAGTTATCGCGCTGTACATTTTAAATTACAAATTATCTCGAGAAGATATCCAAAATCTTCAACAACATTTTGAAAGGCCATGAAATGTACTACAAATTTATGTAATTAACAAAGTATTTCCGGATAAAAAAAATAGTCTTCACATCACAAAACGATCTCGCAAATTTTAGATCAAGCGTTAATTTTAGCTGCTTGTATTAACAATGAGACCTAAAAATGAAACAAATTAACTTGAAGCTGTTTTTTGCGATTTATATGACTCAAAACCCTTCTGCGCAGAACACATGGGTGTCATTTACCAGATTATTTCATAATTATGCGAAATATTAGCACTTGGCGTTATTACCCCGTCTGGCGTTATTACCCCAGGGTACCTTATTTATTGCGGTAACTGACATTTCTGAAAAAAGGAACATAAGTTAGTTGCAAATGACACAAGTTTGTTTTCACATACTTTCTCATATATGTAGGTTTCTTGTGGGAGTGGATAAAACCGATTTTATGTATCTTCTAAATGGACTATCTCATTTTTTTTTTTCAAAATGGGCTTGGTATACTATGGTACCCTTCATAGTGAATTAGCTTCAATTTTAGTTTCTCGTTTTTAATGACCACCTGGTTATCTGCAATACTTTATTTACTTCAAGAAATTTCTGAAACAGGTGCGTTCACAAGTAATCACTGAAACCAAATGTGTGATTGATATTACCAATTGTTTCCGTTACTTTTCATCCCACTTGAATTCTACATAAAAACGCTTCGAACTCGGTTTGTTTCCGCAATCATGTTAATGGCCTTAAATATTCCTATACAGTGACGAAAAACAAAACTATAACACTTGTAAATAATGAGATTTGCTTTCATATAATTTGTGATGTTATATTCCATTGAAAATTTATTTAAAGAAATTCTGGTTAAAATATTCAGTAACAGAAACCGTCATTATACTTTTACACGGGCTAATAATTAATTAAGTAAGCTATTTTTAATATTTTAAATAAAAACAAAGCTAATAAGCATTTTTTATACTCTAAAAACATATCCAAGTATAGTTAAAACCTTTGAAATATTCCTCTGATATTTAATGCCTTTTTTCATTTCACTGCTAAATAATAATTTTTTTTCTTTTCTTTTTTTTTACGAATTAAGGGAATGCACTGCTATTGAAACCATATCTTCAATTTTGAATTCTGTAATAATGTCTGGTAGTACAAATACTTAATACTAAAAAATAAATGAAGTTTTTTAATCTTGTGGAACAGTCTATTTTACTAAAATTTATTTTTTTAATTAGCTTTTTAAAAATCTCTACTATTTTTATAAATATAAATATTTTTGCTTCGATTTTTTTCCACATTCATTAGAATATACTGTATAAAACCGTGCATGAATTTTTACATGCATAAGATTTCATTTAATATGATTTTTTTCTCTCGTGTATATTAAATAATGAAGGAAATTCAACAAATTCCCAATTTAACACTAAAACAATCGGTCATTTTACTAAAGTTTTATAAAAAGTATTTCGCACCACAATTTTAATGCTAAACTATTTAACATATTTAATTAGTCTATTATTGTACTGCATATATTTAACATATCCTGTGAAGAAAATTCTGGTTCGAGTCGACTATTATCATTTTGGCAGGGGTCATTTTGACCCCTAATGGCGGTTTTAGTGTTAAATTAAAATATATATATATATAAACTTGAATGTTAAATCCATAGACAAAAATATTAAATTCACCATACAGAACAAGTAAAGAAAAAATTCAAACATCTATCTAAAATAGCAAAAAACCTTAGTATTTATCGAACAAGCAAGTTAAAAAATAATGAACAGGGGAAAATTCATTTTAAAGTTTTCATTATAAGGGTAATTGCGCTGGATCTATTAACAAAATTTACAATATATAATTATCGTATAGGTAAAAATGAGGTATCAAAATATTCACAATTAAAGAAGCTTTCAGTTTGGAAAAAAAGTCAATATTTCGATTAATTTCAAGTTCTGTTCATTTTAATTTATATTTATTTATTTATTTTTAACGCTTCTCTTCTTTTTTTTTTTTTTTTTTTTTTTTTTGTTTGTTTTGTTTATTATATGATTTGAACTAATTTTTCAAACAGGAAAACTAAAAGATAAATAAACAACAAATAAGACAATATCCATTTTTCTTTTCAGTCTCATCCCATATAAATGACACTTATTTCTTCTAATATCGACACTTGATTAATATAATTCCTTTTATCTGCACATCATTACATAATTGAAATTCCATTGACATTTCCCTACTTCCTTGGAAATGTCTAGATAACGTGTCAAGATTAAGGCAAAGATGTCCTCCTGACACAGTATATTAACAAATAAGTGTTGAGATACGACTGCTCCAGGGCATAAAATTCACCCGTGCATATCGGCACGCGTGAATCTGCAAGTGAATTTATTTCACTTCCTTCATGTTTGAGACTTAAATTATAGGGAAATGAGAAAAATTGAGTCAATCCGGTTTGATTTAAAATTCAGAAAGTATTTTCTTTTAATTCCGTCACTTATAAACAATTCAAATCCACTTAGTGAAAGCGATAATATTGATAATGTGAAGTAGCAAAAATAATGATATCCTGCATGAAATATAAACGAGAATGGGTTCTAATTTCTTCTTATCTAATATATTAAAATTGATGTTTGCATTTCACATTTACTCCTCTGAGAATACAGTGAGTTATGATTTGAAAAGAAAGCCAATTATTCATAAGGATCCAATGTGCCATAATAACTTTCGAAAATTAACTTAATTTCCGAAATATTATATATTTACTAATTTTAATACAATTTCTATAAAAGAGGCAACTCATTTTAACTTATTTTTCTTCTTTTTTTTAAACATTTAACCAATGAGATTTAAAAGGTTCAAGTTCCTTGCATTTAAATGGACTATTGCACATTATTCACAAAACTGCAATTAAAAACAATAATAATAAAATATTTAACTAATTGTTTCTTAAACATTGCTGTTATATTTTTCACAAAGGCGCTAACAATAGAATAATTTAAACAAGTAAAAAAATTTAACTTTTTTTTTCATTTTTTTTTTAATTGGTGAAACAACAATATATTTTCATATTCATCAAATTAAAGCCATTTTCATTCAACTAGCTTAACTTCGAAATATTGAAAGAACGAAATTATTATGACAAAAGTGACATAACTGAAAACGTGTTTTTTGTTGTTATTCTCACTAAAAAAAAAAAAAAAGGCGCCATTTATTATCATTGTCTCAAAACCACGTAATCTATTAGATGCAATTCTTCTGATTCCCTTTTAAAACTACACTGTAAATATAATTTGTTGTTTGAAATTTAGTATTTAATAAAATTAAAGCTATACAGAATTAAAAAGATTTTCTGTATATAAAGAATAACTTTATAGATAATAGTAGATTTTTGTTAATAATTCGTGAATATATAGATATTTTTTAAGAACTATATTTTCATTCAAATATTTAAAAGCTTTATTGTCTGTGTTTTTATAACTTTTCATGAAAAAAAGAATAGTCTGATTTTTTATAAAGCATACACTAACAATTTTCATGTGAATGTAGATATAAAATAATTATAAATATTAAATAATTTAAATCTCCAAATGATTTATTATTTGAGGCTTTATACTTAATGGGAAAATAAATCGTATTATTCATTAAAAAGGACATTCTCATAGTATTGTATTTAAATTCAAGTATAAATAGGCTTTAAATTTCAAAAATAAAAATGGTATAAAATTTTCATTTAATCTGTTTTAAAGTAAAAATGTGCAATTATGTGTGATTTAAAACTTAAAAAAGAATCACCCATAACCATATTTAATCAAGACATGGAACCAAATTCAAAATTAGCATTTAATTGAGCGGTTGAGCAAAATACTGCATAGTTGCATATTAATCTTATTAAGCCTTACAAGGTACAAGATGAGTTATTTGAAAAGGATGCATAGAAATAAGGTAAGAAAACAAATATTAAGAGAACAATAACTTTAAAATTAATAAAAATAGACCAAAAATACGAATTTTTGTTTTTGAATAAGTAACTTGTTGAAATGTAAACTTCAATAAAAATATATTGAATACTTTTATATTTAACAGAAAGTGCATATTCAATCAAATTAAAATGTTTCTCATAAAAACATTTATATTAAAATTCTAATAATATATATTCTCTTTTTTTTTCTTTTTAAAAATATATAATGGTTGTGAGTTAGACATATTGAGAAATTTAAACAAAATTTAAAACTCATAGAGCGTTTTCAATATGTAAAATTTGCGAAATATTTTTTGAGAAAAATGCATTTTGCAATACATTGTGGTGTGTTATTTTCTTTAAGATTGATCTCAGATCCAAACGGGCTATTCTATGACACAATTTTAAATTCATCTTTCTTATCAAAGTGTCAAGATCGAATTGTTTTTTCCTTTTTTCGGTAAAGGCAGGAGATTTTTAATAAAATTATGTCAAACTCGGCATTTTGAACCGAATTCCCGGATGAGACATGCAGCGCAAGAAAGAAATAACTTTCGTCTAGAATCAAATCACTATGACTCAAAAAGTAATTTATTTATCGGAAAATGAAGAAAGCTGTTTCATTGGAAATCACTTCAATAATGATTCCTGCAAGTGTCATACTTTCGTGTTTAAAAATGAGTGAGAAAAGACATCCGAAAGTTCCGCATTTTTCAACGTGGAAAAATAGTTTTATGAGAACAATCTTATGATGAACGAATACGTACTTCCTTCTAATTATATAAATGTTCAATAGTTACAGTAGTTGACAAGTTATTAACTAAAAACAAAAATTCATGTTTTTGGTCCATTTCTATTCATTTTAAAGTATTTTGTTCTTTTAACACTTTCGACTCGGACGTCTCTTACACAAATTTTATTCGATTTACAACATTTTTTTAAAAAGAAGTTTCCTTCAAGTACACAATTTAGAACATGCGCTGATTAAATAAGGCAAGTTTTATTTCTTTTTATTACTCTTAAATCCTCAGCCACAAAATAGCTCAATTTGAGTCGAAATTTACTCATCTCACGATTTGAAAGTCGGCTTCTCGTAAAGAGTTGAAACAACTCGAGTGAACGAGTTATTTTGAAACAATTTAAATAGAGATGAGTAATTTAAAGAAGCAATTTAAATCAAGATGAGTAAAATGCCTAAAAAATAACTTATTCACGATCCAATAAATTACAGCTCTTTCCTGAGAATCCAAATCCAGTCTTTTGTTTTAAGAGTGATGCTAGCGCAAAAGACAAATTTTGCAAAGAAAGATTATGTCCAGCCAGCTGAACATACGATTGCAAATTATTATTATCTGTTTTTCTACTTTTACGCTTCCTTTTCATATAACTTATCTATAAATTGAACGGCATTTTGGGAATGGAAGAGGATTTAAAAGCTCACTTACTACAGAAAACTAGAAAAAAAAAACCTTTGTGAATGGATTTTTTTTTTCAAAATTTATTCTTACTCTACAAATTACAATACAGATTAAAAACTCCGACTGTCTGAAAACTGTTCTCTTATTTTTTATTATTATTATTACTTTCATTGATTGGCTTGTTTCACACAGATTGAATTTGCTTAGATTATTTTTAGAGCTTTAGACTTTATACAATTGTCTTATTATTCGAAGAAGTTATTCAAGCAGCAAAGGACGACATTCAAACTACGCAATTACTTTCCTGGCTTATTTCTAACAAAATGAAGTACCGAAACCCTATATTATACGGTACTGAAAACATAGTATGTCTTATTGTTCCATGCGCATTTTTGTCTTTCATACATTGTATTCAAATAGTAAAAAAAAAAAAAAAAGAAAGAAAGAAAGAAATCGAAAAAATAATAATAATAAATTTTAAATATATCCTACATTTATATAGTATATAACAAATAATAAAAAACAATGAATCAACAAATATCAAAAACATTTATAATCATGAGTGGGGAATTTTCAGAAAAATATTGTTAGCTAAGGATATTTTTTTTTTAATCATCCAACAAAATACAACATACGGGGCTGTCTCCAGTGGGCTTCAACCAATATTTAAATATCCACTGAAAGTAAAAAAAAAATAAATAAATAAAAAATACCGAAACGTTTCGCCTTCAGTACCATTCAAATTCTGGAGAGTATACGTCTTTAGTAAAGGTTTTCTTGAGTAAGCATTTAGAATGTTTATGTGCAATGTGTTTCGAACGCATGTATGAATTTCCGATCTAAAACTACATAGTTATACATCATCTTTCAAACCAAATACTTAAACAGTAATATTAAATAGTGTCCAGAATGAAGTAAAAATATAATAAACATACATATAGAAATTTTTTCTTACATAAGAACTAAAAATAAACTTAATAAATAACCATTTATGTACAGGGTGATTCAAAAAAAAGGTGGACAAAATGATATAACAAATAAAGCATTCAACAAGGATAAAAAAATCACATAGGAACATAGGTCGCAAACTACTTATTGAGTCACAAATACAGGGTGTTTCATTCTAGCTACACCCGGTTTGAAAGTAATAATTTTGAGAAAAATAAAAATATTGTAATGAAAATGCAATGATATGTACCTGATTTTGTATGAAATTTGATAATGTTACGAAAAGATCTGGAAAAACATATTGAACAAGCAATCGATGATACCGTATAAACTTATTATTACAGTCTAAAATGTGAGGAGTCAAGTGCATATTGCTGGTGCGCATAATGCGAGTTTCTACCACTTTTGTTTGGTGTTATCACATTTAAAACAAAGGTGAGAATCTCTGTTAAATGTTTTATTATAATATATTTCAGTTTTCTGAAACTTATTACTGTGAATCTAAATTGAGTTAGAATAAAATACCTTGTATTTGTGACTCAATTAATGGTTTGCGGCCCTATGTTCCTATGTAATTTTTTATCCTTGCCGTATGCCTGATTTGTCAATTGGTGCACGTTGTTTTTGAATCACCTTGTATAATACCGTGTAGATTTAATGAGATGTATTTCTATAGGTCGTCTTGGGATGTCTCGCACTTCTTGCTTACGTCACTGCTGGACCTGTGAAAGCTAAAAAAGAAGTCGAAGAGAAAATCGACGAGAGTGAAGAACTCGAAGCCGAAGAAGATGATCTGGAGCCAGAAGGAGGAGCTCACTTAGGAAGATACATAGGAGCCGGAGAAAGAGACTACGACGAGTATCACGGGGAAGAAGAAGCATACCATGGGAAAGCCGGGCACGAAAAAGCACACAAGGCTGGGGGTGCCCATTCTCATTATGAAAAACATGAAGAAGGTAAGTAAAAAATACTGATTTTATTTTCAAAACGGAAAATTGGGATAGCTAATTATTTTTTAAGGTGTAAAATCTAAGCCTCCTTTTACGATTTTTTTTTTCTTTTACTTGAATACTGAAAAAGCTAACAATTGTTTTCCAAAGGAGCTTCAGAAGAACCCCTTCCCCGCTCCTGAAAAAGTGTTCTTAAAATTTTTAACGGTAATTTTTATTAATTTTGAATGTCCTTAATTTTCCTTAAAAAAATTTTTTGAAAAAATTTAAAAAGTCATATTACTTAAATTAGCAAAAAATGTGCAAAAAGGTGAAGATTTT
Organism: Maratus speculifer; assembly: GCA_964019185.1. Classification (NCBI taxonomy): domain Eukaryota; kingdom Metazoa; phylum Arthropoda; class Arachnida; order Araneae; family Salticidae; genus Maratus; species Maratus speculifer. The sequence continues at coordinate 211,861,624 of OZ025291.1, read as the reverse complement.
AGCGATAAAGGTGATATTTTTCACATCAAATAATGCATCGTAGGAATGACAAAGGGGTATTTTAAAACAGTTTCCCCCGAAATTTATACTATTTGGAAATGTCATTTTTTACTAGTGTTTCTTGTTTTTCCATTTTATTGTATTGTGTGAGCTGTAATTTAGTAACTGCACATTCAAAAAAGCCTCTATAAATAATTATTATTTTCCGTATCTCCTCGCTTAATCGCTTACTTCTATTCATTGCTTAATAATAAATTTCAGAAATATCTAGATTTTAGTTTTTTCATTTAATAAATTATAACAATTTTGTATTTTTATTTGTACTCTGAACTTTAGCACTTGCAAATGTGATTTATGACATTTAAAAAAACTTTAATTTACCCTCCATGTTTTTTTTTTATTATTATTATTTATTCTCCCTTGTTTCTTCAGTTTTATGTAGATGAAACTGTCCGTTCTAATATTTTTTCCTAACGCTCAATAAAAAAAACTAAAAGGCTTGAATTTTTATAAAATGCGTGTTATTAATTTTTAATAACTTTCTTATTCCATAGTTTATTTTCTTTGTTTAAATATTTAATCAAACTTTAATTCATTATTTTAAAACAGTCCATTCCTTATTGAAATTTGTGGTGCTTAATGATCAAGGAACCTTTAAAATATAAATAAACTGATAGAATTATATTTTATATTTCCTCAAAAAAAACGCAACATAATTAAAGTGAAAGATCATTTACTCTTTTGGTTATTTCACATTACTTTTAATAATACTGCCCATCTTTCAACCTCTTGCTGTTTTATAATTTGATAATTGCAGCACCCTACAACTTTCAGTATATCAAATTTTCTATCCATATGAGTCAAAAGGTTGATTATTTATCATAGTTTGATTTCTTTAGCATTTCTTCTTATGACCCGAAATACTGTATTTATATGAAAATGAGTATTTGAGCTCCTCCCATAATATTTTAAAGGAAATTAATTCATTCAAAATATCGATTTTTCCAAAATATTTTTAAAAAACTATTTATAATATTAAAAATATTTTAAAACAAACCGCATCGAAATTGGACAATAATTATACCTACAGAAATAAAAAACGTAAATGTAAACAGTGACTTGCCCTTTAAATCCCTCTGAATTCAAACTTGATTTTCTCAGTTTCTGATTTTCATACTTTCTTACGAGATTTAAAAAAAAGAAAGAAAAACTCATGAAGGCAGAGTTGTAACATTTTAACTACATATCTTACTTACGAATCGTAAATCTGTGAATCTTAATTATATTATGGGATCAATACTTAACTTGTAGCATGATAAATGCTTACAATTAAAAAATAATAATAATAAAATTTTAATTTTTAACTTCAAAACTATAAACCATTTAATAAGTTTAATGATTTAGATTTAAAGAATAAAGATTATATAGAGCTTCAATTTGATATAAAAATTTAGTTTTTCATGTGTATTTTTCCAATTTAACGAAGAGAGATATATATACAATTTTTCTTTTATATACATTATATATTGTTCAACAATATATATAGTTAAAAATACATATAACATTTAAATTACAAATGTTGTGGCAATTTTTAGAGCTAGGGTATTATTCACAGACTTAGAAAATTTCATTCCAGAACATGCAAAACTTATTTACTTATATTTAATCGGAAAAAAATGTGTTATCATGAGCAAAATTGGGTCCCAAAAGGTACAATCTCCCCTGAATTTTCACTCCATTAATTTTGAATGTTTACAGTCGAAATAAATCACTACATTATTTTTCAGGAGGCTACAAGAATGCAAAAGAAGAACAAGGGGCTCATGGGCTTCATAATAAAAAAGGACATGAAGAATATGATCATCACGAAGAAAAAGGAGGCCATCACGGATTCAAGAAAGAAGGCGAAGTTTACGACAAACACGGTAGCGATCACAAGGGTAAATTAGAGAAAAACCAGCATGTAAGAGGCGAAGAAGAAGTATCCAAACATGGAGGACATGGTCAAGCTGGAGGAAAAGTGGGCAGTGAATTCATTAAAGACAAAGGTCACAAGACTCATGGATTCAAAAATGTCTACCACAAAGGTTTGTGCTAAAATTGTTTAATATTTTGGTAATACTTAGTTATCCCGTCGTCCAATGTCGCCTAATTATATAAATCGCCAAACTAATAGCCAAATTTTGCATATTGACATAATTTTTATTTTAAATAATGAAAAAATAAATAAATTAGTAAAACATTAATAAAAATACAAATAAAAAGTTGAAATAAAAATCACTTGACGACGTTTTAAACACGTATTTGGTGTATAATATCATTTAATGTGACATTCACGGTCAACCATTATTGGCATTTAATCTTGTAATTTGGCGGTAGTTTTTTGGTCAACGGGACAACCAAGTAGCACCAATATTTTCTCTAACCTACGGGAAAATAGTAAAATAATTCAGTGTGGAATGCTTTGTTATCAATGGCTGAGTAATAAATACGGTTATTTTTTTAAATAATTATTTATGAACATTAACAATAATTTTACATTTAGGTTATTTACAATGAAACTTACAGAAGACAAATTTCTTTAATGAAATTTTTTTTATAAGTTAAATTATGTCAATTCCTATCTCATATGAAATAATTTCTAAATTACTTCCAATGAAATGAATTTAGTTAGTTGACATTAATTATTCGTTGAAACATTTAAAAACTCTTTAAAATTTTCATTTTATTCTTCTTGTTCATTTTGTTAACATTATCGGTGTTTGTAAAAGATATCTTTAATTCCGCGCAAAAATATTTTTAACGAGTTTTATTTTACACTATCTTAAAATCACTTTTAAATTCAAATTTTTAAATTTAAATTTGTAGTGGCTAAATAATGTTTTTTTATTTAATTAAACTATTCGTTTCAAAATAAGGGTTAAAAGAAAATATAAGAGAGAAAGGAGAAGAACAGAATACAATATATAACAATTAATGGTTCTTAGCTGTATCTGGCAAACAATCGTTTAGATAATAAGCAAAAATTACATAACTTATTTTGTTTTTATTTTTATTTTATTACATTTTAAATGTTCTGGAAAAAACATATTCGGTTTAAACATATCTACTTCTAGCACCTGGCCTAATAGGGTTTAATTTGCGCCGGAGCCTACCAGAACTTAGCTCCGGTACTTTTCTACTTTTAGTAAATTCTTATATATTTGTCGGAATTCACCGGAGTTCATAAATAAAGGGCTCCAGAGACATAAATATTTGTACTTCTGAAAATTTTTCGAAGCCTAATTTATCATTTTCTTACCTCTGCATCTCCAAGTTTTTACTTTATTTTCTATCAGATCACTTATATGTGACTTATTGCGTCGCACACGTAGGTGATTGATGAGAAAAGGACTCGATTTTATATCGATCTTTGGGCTTAGGTGGGTTCGAGCTTAACCTGTCTTACACTCCAAACTTTATTTATTTATGTATAGAAAAAAATTTCCCCCTGAAAAATTAATTGTGTATATTTCAAATCATTTTAAAGTCATTTTGATCAGAATAAAATGGAAACAGAAACCATGCTTTTCTACTCGAATAATATTTTCAGATTTGGATGTCTGGCATTGATGGTGGTTACCGATCATTGTGCGCGCGGCAGCGTGCAACAATAATATGATTGAGCGATAATGCACACGGATTTTTCAATTTTTCTTTTTGCAATAACTAACTAAATACTTATCCAATTTTGATGATTTTTTTTTAAATGTTCGTCTGACCAAGAAGCACAACATAGCACAAAAATTATTTTTTTTTATGGCATACTGTAGGTGTACTGTAGAGTATTCTGAAAATCGGACAAAAATTTTGTGTCACAGCACTTTTCTTGAAAACTACTAAAGATAAAAACTTAATTTTTTTTTAAACAAAAGACAAACTTTTTATCCCGAGGTAGTCATCGAGAAAACGTTATTTCGCTGGGCGGTTTTTCTGAAATTGCGTATTTTCCAAACTTGGTCATAAATGGGTATATCTAACGTTCTATTGCAGATAGAATGTTGCGGTAAAGTTTATTTTAAAGATTTTGCGATGCTTATTAATCCTGCAAAAATTCATAGCTTTACGTTAAGCAGTTTTTTTACAAGATGAAATAAAAGAATAGCAGTCATCAATCTAAGGTACTTGTGATCATCGGAGAGAAAAACCAGTTACACCATTCGATTAAGCATAAAAAAATACAGAATGCTTTTTTTCTCTTATTTTTAACTTAATTTTTTAACGAATTATGAATTTTTTTGAAATTTTTGACATGCTGATTTTTGTCATTTTTTAATGAATCATTTACTGAATAATTATGCACGGTGTCTAGCCCTGGTGGCTGTCAAATTTGATTTTTAATTTTAAATTAGGCAATTTTTTGCACCATGCCAAATTTATATTTTATCCATTTTTTTCATTTACTTATATTTTGTTTTTAGCACAATGGCATCAATGGCAAAAATGCCTGGCATACCTGTCAAATATTGGGGCCCTGTACTTTAACAAAGTGTATTTATTATAAGTATATACCGTATTTATTCTAATAGAATGCGCCCCCTAATAGAGCGCGTCTTCTAATAAAGTGCGCACCTTGGTGCTGATTGAAAATATAAATATACGGAAACGATATAGTAGATAAGTAGAAAACGATTACTTAAATGCATTATCGAGGATTCTCATCGATCAAAATAGAGATATTCTATCAAAGCGATGGAGTGGCGATGCAGCAAAAGTTTCAAATTTTGAACAATATACCACTCTTGTAAACTATAGCGCCAAGGATATACACACTGTTAAAAATCTGCTGCATTTTGCTGCAACGCACTCCCCTGCTTGTATAGAAAACGGTTACTTGGCCGTGAAATGGCGCTTTCTCATTGGTTGGAATAGAGATATTATATACAACTGGTGGAGGGCGTTGCAGCAAAATGCAGCAGATTTTTAACAGTGCACTGTTAAAAATTTTACCCATTTGTTGCAGAGTCACTCCACAGCTTTTATAGAATGTCTCTTTATGGCCAATGAGAATGCTCCATAACACAGTAAAGCAATCGTTTCCTATAAAAGCGGTGGAGTACGTTTTTAATAAGTCCGTAATAAATACGGATTAAGAAAAAAAAAGATACTTAGTTTTTGTATCAAACTTTACTCTTGCATAAAAAAAGTTCCTGTTTTTGGCAAAAATAATGGATATTTGAATGAAAAATCTGTTCTTTGAAAGGATTTATTATTACTTACCCATCATACGTAGTATAGGGTAAGTCTTGCAATCGTTTTGAAAATCGAAAAAAATTTTTTGACGGATTTACACGTTTTAGATAGTGGAGATTCCGAAAAACATATTTTTAGAAAAAAATTTTTGCCGTCCGTCTGTCTGTCTGTCTGTCTGTCTGTCTGTCTGTCTGTCTGTCTGTAAACGCTCTATCTCCCGAACAAATTGAGATAGAGACTTGAAATTTTGTATGTAGTTAGTATGTAAGAATGGGACGAACCCTATTTAATATCAGCAACCTCGATTATCCGGAACTATTTTTTTCGGACTCTCGAAAAATTCGTTCTGATGAAAGGTATATAAAAATTTTCGAATTGTTTTGTTTTAAGGAATGGACGTAAAAGGCAATAAAATAACACACATTTAGCATATAGAACGAAGTCGATCGGATTATTAGTTGCCGAGATATTTGTAATCTTGTTTTCCACATTCTTCGATTTTTCATGACCCTGTATTTCATTCAAATTTCAATTCAGAAGTATATTTTAATTGGAAATGAGACGCTTAATCCGACGCAGTTAATTGTTAGTTAATAGAATTATTATTTTTGGAGTTATAAGTTTGGGTTTTGGAGTTTGGAGTTAAGTTTTGGAGTTATATATATTTGGAGTTATAAGGATGTTTCTTTTACGCAGTTCGGTACTACTTGAGTAGTTTGGCGTTTTATATAATTTGTCGAAATTGGTACATCAGCAGTTCTTTAATATAGCATTACTATGTATATTAATAATATTTAAATTTTGTTTATGAATTGCAATGCATTGTATAAATAGTTTCACATGTTTTATTTTCATATACATATCCATGATGGGTAAGTATTACGGTGGCCCCCAACGACTAGTTTTATTCACTTTAGTAAAAAAACTGATTTTTTTTTTTTTTTTTTTTTTTTTTTTTTTTTTTTTTTTTTGGAAAACCACCGTAGAATTTTGGTATAGAAAAACCTGTTTAAAATTTTTTTTTAATTTGTAACACCAGAGTATTAGAGTATGTAGCATTTTTTAATTTCAATACAAATAAGATTTTGTTTTCTATATATAAAATACAAAACAAGTTGTGCAGTATCCCTATGGAATATGGAAAAATAGAAGGACTAGTGAAAAATGCTCCAAGGAGCAGTGCAAAAGCAGAATATGATTTTAATTGACCATTAAAAAGTAATGGACAAGTGCTTCTGTTAATTACTGAGCATGAGGAAGGATAAGGGATCCCTTCTTAGCAACAACTCACTTCAATGCCAACTTTGAAAAAATCATATTTGCGCTTTTTCCGTGAAAACAAATCAGTCGCAGTTACTATAAAAATGTATAGTGTAAAGACGTAACCAGTAAAGATGCAGCTTAATTAGACATAAATGTAAAGGAAGGCGACATAATGCCAGATACCTAGTTCCTGCAGGTATCACATTCATGCACTGCCACCAAGCATACCCTAAGTGTATAATTGCACAGAAAATTGATTTGTAGTATAGTGCAGAGTGAACAGTGCAGTTAACATCAGAGATGTAGTGCAGGCTATACGCCGTACACCTTCTGGACTTTTTAATAGAACACCATATACCCTCTGTTTTTCAAGAAAGCTTATAGTATACACATTCTAGAATATCCCTCTGCTTAGAGCATATATCTTATGTTATTTTTATGACTACACCCCTGGTTAACATCTAAAGCACGGTGGAAAATTCTACTAAAGAACCGTAAATTTCTTTTATATGGAAAAAGCGCAAATATGATTTTTTCAAAGTTGGCATTGAAGTGAGTTGTAGCCAAGAAGGGATCCCTTATCCTTCCTCATGCTCAGTAATTAACAGAAGCACTTGTCCATTACTTTTTAATGCTCAATTAAAATCATATTCTGCTTTTGCACTACTCCTTGGAGCATTTTTCACTAGTGTTGATATGGAGGTACTCATTGAATTTGCTTTCAGTTGATTTTTCTTTTCTACAATAAGATACTTTTTAGTTCGATCGTTTACTTTTTTTTCATTTAGATAGATAACCTGAAATTTTAATTTAGTGTTTTATTTAACGAGCATCAGTTTGTGGTTTTGTTTGTTTGAGGATTTTAATCTTCTATTGTGTAAAAGTATGAAAATAACGTTGGTCATTTTTCCCTATTTTTTCATCGCGAACATTGCCCAAAGTTTCTGCTCTGCACATTTGCAATGTCACTTTCATCTGTAAATATATATAACTGTTAGGTATTGTTTGTTATTCCGATAGAAAGAAATCAAGCAGTGTTTCGCCTCTTTTTATAAAAGCATAGAATCTTGTGTTTGTGTGTGTTAGCACTATTTCTGAATCATGATCCTTCAAAATTCTGCTATTAATTAACTTTAAAATTACGTAAAGATTTCAAACTAAAAAATGGAATAGTTGACAGTTAAGTATATGCAGATGTATTTATTTATTTTTTTATTATTATTAAATAAAAAAAGGCTTTAATTTTTTTCAAAAAATGTATGAAACATAAATATGCAGATTAGAGAGACGGTGGGGGAAGGGGGTGGTGATGGCGGTTTTTGTACTGCAAAATATTAAAGTTCCGTTACCTTTTTTTTTTTTTTTTTTTTTTTTTTTTTTTTTTTTTTTTTTTTTGTTAGAAATTAAGCTTTGTTAACACAACTAATGATTGTTTAGTACTCAGCACATTTTAAAATCTGCATTTTTATTTACCAGCATAGATACAAAGCGCTTATGTCATTTTCTCAATTTTAGAGGAATATGGTGAACACAAGACCTTCCACGATGAACATCGTGAAAGTGACCACAAGAAGAAATATCACGATGAGCACCAAGACTACACCCATCACGGTGGCAAGCACTTGAAACAGAACACCAATAAGGGACAATACGATGAGAACAAACACGGTCACGACTTCCATAAATTCGGAAAAGCCGGTCAAGAAAGCCACAGAGAAGGTGCTTACAAAAAAGGAGGCAATCACCACAATGCCGGAGATGCGTTCAAGCAAGAAGCTGGCAAACATCACAGCCAAGCCCATGCTCAGGGACACCACTCAGAAGGTAAATTTTGAGATTCTAAAGCAATTTTTTTTTGGGGGGGGAGGGGGGTTGGGGGCAGTTAAAATAGTCTTGAGCATTTCAATAATCTACTTAGTAGCCAAGCCACCTTTAAAATTAAAAAATATCATTTGCACTAAAATTGATTTTTTTTTCCCTGTAAGAATTGGTCTTATCAAAAAAATTTTTATATAAAAGTTGTAGGTAAGATTAAGAAGATATTTAATAAAATTAAGTGGATTTGATATCGTGTGAATTGTCGAAGTTGTGAATTTTTTTTCTTCCTGAAATCCTATTTATCCCCCTTGAGCCCATATAATATCAAAAATTTATCATTCATAAATTTTTGGTCTTTTTTCTAGAAGTAATAATAACTTTAAACTGATTTCATCTGTTTTATAATTAATAAGTTATGGGGTTTTTTTCTGTATTTACGAGAATCCTTCCTATTTCCACCCTCTTGGTCCGATTTTGTCCATTAACGAATGTGACCGAGATTTAATGCCCTTTGATGTTATGTATCAGTTTGGAAGAGATTTGTGCAGAATTATGAAAGTTATCATGTCTATAAAAAAGTTATGTATAAAGTTAGATATATAGATAAAGTTTCATTTCATCTATATATCATCTATATTTCATCATGGTGGTGGTTTGTGATTTGAGTTTTGGGATTTAGAGGTCATGATTGGCATAGATCTGCAAAAAAATTTCAGAAAATTCTCTTCCATCAAAGAGGAGAATGTAATATATAGTATTTTTCACGAAATATACTTAAAATAGGCTTTTAGTAAATCGATTTTCATTTAAATGTATCAAAGTAGTGCTCTATAAATTTATTTTTGATCATATTTTGTTTGTTCAATACATGTATATGATCAAATTGGTAAATTTTAACATTAGAATGTCCAGAAAGAATCTATTCGATTCTAGTCATGTGATTAAATGTCGATTAGAACCAGAATTTTTTTTTGTTCATAAAATAAGTTAAATTTAAACTATGCAGATTTACGTTTAATAAGTCAGTTAAATAATTTTAAGTAAAATTTCTGATGTTAAATATTTTTTTTTGTATCTTGAACAAAATTTACGGGCGTTCTAGTGTTAAAGATTACATTTCAAATGATTTTCTTGATGGACGATCCTTATGTGGTGCTTTTCATAAACAAAATGATTGAAGTCTCAGAAATATAAATAGTTTATTATTTAAAAATGCCTAGTAAATGGCAGTTTTTACAGTATTTGTACATGAGTCAAAACATTTATATATTCTTCTTAGACTATTTAGCATATTTTGGAGTTGACTTCCTTACAGTTATAGAACATAAAGAAAAGTATGAAAGGAACATTATTGCAAAAAGTCCAAAATTGCAGGATATGTGCAGTTTTAAAGTTTTCTTAAATTAAATAATAATAATAATTTTTCAAATTTATCATAAGAATAGGTATTATAATCCAATTCCTACAAAAAACTTTTTTATAATAAATTTCCTTCGTAATATATTTAAAGTAGATACTAAAAGAGCTCAAAATCAATTTGTAACCTCATAAAGCATTTTGATGAACAAAAAATATGTTCTGCAGAAATATGTTAATCTTTAAACGTCTTTTTCACATTTTTAATCGTAAACGATGTTTGATTTTGAGTTAATGAAGATTTAGAATGAGAACTTTTACTTTCCAAATGAAAGAAATTTAATGAAATTTACTTGAGTAATAAATATACACTTTTACAATATCTAGGTTTTTTTTTTTTTTTTTTTTTTTTTTTTTTTCATCTTAGATCAGAAAAACTGGAAAAAAAATTCCTGATTAACTGCCATCCAATCTTACACAAAAACATACAGGTTTGACAGACATATGTCTATTTAATAAAATACTGTCTGGGGTAATATTCTTACCAGTAGTTTATTTAATAAAAAATATAGAGAAAAATGTGAGAAAAAATAGAAATGTGTTTGATAAGGAGATGAAATGAACAAAGAAACCTCTCTCTTCCGTCTGATACAAAAGAAATAAGTCAGCTGAAATTAGCGGCTATTCCCAGTTTACTGAGCCAGATACCTTAAAAGTAATAACCCGCAACTACATTCGATGGAAAAAGGTACTAAAAGGCAGCAAAAAATCATTTCCAAAATAATCTTGATCGAGTTCTTCTGGCTAAAGTCCATTAATCAGGACATGGTATTATGAAACACAAAAGTCAGTATATTTCTATAGGCAAATAAATTCTATCAAGTTGTTCCATAAGAAATCTTAAAAAGTAATTTTTGCAGCGTTAACTTGCCTAATTAAACATCGTTTCGACTAAAATAATTTAATGAGACCTATGGTTTTTCAATACTTATGAACTATATGCAGCATATCTTCATATTGAGATGTTTTATGGGGGAAATTCTCGGTTTTTAGGATAATATTTTACATTTAGTATAATATGTTTGCAGATAATATACAAGGTGCGAACAAATCAGTTGGGCATTTTTCCAAGTAAATAATTTGCAAAAAACGTATTATTAGTAAGGTATCAGTTGAGTGACACATTAGAAATATTGTACCATGAGTTCCTAAATATGTCTAATCGTCAATGTAAAGGTTGCGATTTGGATTGGTAGCAGAAGTGTTATTCAATAGTCACCACGATCACCACTGATTCCACCAATTACATTCCTCTGTATGGTTTTATTAAAGTTTCGTTTTACAGTCAACTGCTTCCAAAATGATTTCTGAACTGAAATCACGAATCTGCACTACATTTGGTTTGATAAAAGTGAACATACTCACAAATATAATGCAAAAACTGATTTACCCATGGAACTTCTGCTGTGTAACGAAAGGCAGACGCGTCTAACATTTGTAAGAAAATATAAACTTTGCATATTTCACTATCTTGTAATGATATGTAGGGAGCCGTTCGTTGCAAGAGTAACAAAACTGGCGCATGCATATTTGAGTCTGGTTTGTCGTCTGTTCGAAAATCAAAACAGAGCGAAAGATTGATGATTGATTTTTTGGAACGAAAATTTTCATCAATCATTTTCGAACCGCAATTTAAAAATATGTATGATAATTGAAATTTACAAAAAAATAAATTAAATGTACATTATATCGCGTATAAGTAATTTTTTAACTACAAAGCTACAAATGTTTAAATACGTAATGAAAATAAATAAATAAATAAATAATAATAATTATTATTATTATTAATTAATTAATTAATAAACAAATAAATAATATAAATATTTTTGTCTGTAGACCAGAATTTTTTGTTATTTAAAATTATTTATAGTTATTTCAATGTCTAATCTATTATTTTTAACAAAGAAATATTTTTTTTTCCAAAAAATAAATGCGAGCGGATTTCGAACTTACATAGAAAAATCTCAAATACCGTGTGCTACTGATCATGCTACGAGGCTGCTTGCTAACGAGGGAATTTTATCCTATTATTAACTGCAGTGCTGTTTAGCTTCGATCTCGATTTTCGAGCAGACGACAAATCAGAGGTCAAATACGCATGGGCAAACTTTGTAGCTCTCAGTTGCTGCAACGACCGTTTCTCTGATATGTATCTTTATGTTTGAGTGTGAAATTAAACTACGCATAATAAACATTCTTTTTGCCCAGCTAGTTTAAATCTTCCCTGTATTTAGTAAAAGATTCAATCGAAGAAATTTTAATAAATTAATTCTACAATCTTAAACTTTTAGGTGTTAAAAAGTATCATAGTGGACAAAGGGATGAAGGACACCAACATAAAGCTCACCATGAAGCTGCCCATGGACACAGAGGATATGCAGGCCATAAAAAAGCTGCAGGACTCCAAGCTCAAGGAGGTTACCACGGAGGCCATGGTGATGGTTATGCCGGTGGCTATGAAAGTGTAGGTGACGACCATCATGTGTATTACAGAAGAGGTTAAAGGAAATGAATACTAGAACTAACTAAAAATGACAATTGTGATAATCCTGAGGTTTGTGGCATTCAGAAATCCTAGACTTTATATAGATACAATAATGGTTCAATAACGATGGACATCTTGATGAATCAGAGTTTTCGTCAAGATGATGATTATTGATAATGCAATACCTCCAGACACTTTTTTTGTGGACTGTGTTATATTACATCGTAGTTATTCATGCGTTTTAGCTCATTCATAATGAATACTTATAGTACTATCTAGACAAATTATGACTTTAGTACAAAAAAAAAACATCAAAGCAATCACAATTGAAAGAACATTTCAACTTAAAAGGATATGATTTTTAGAATTTATTTGTTGAATTGGTTAAAGACAAATATATGAAACCAGAATATTACTTATTTTGAAATGGTCAATTTTGAAATTTAAATGCATTTAATGACAAAAACAAAAAGATTCTTTAACCTACTGTGTTTCAAAGAAAATTTAAAGACAATATTTTCAAAAAAAAAAAAAAAAATTCTTAAGTAATTTATTTTAACTCTTTCAACTGTTTCTTTTTAAATGAAAAATTATAATTTTTCATTTCAACTGCCATAATTGTAAAATAATTATGTACTGAAAACATAAATAATAGTAATTCTTACAATTTATTTCATTAAACGCAGGGTTTTTCACATTATATCACAAAAAATGGAAAAAGAATGTTTCTTGAAATCTTTTGTTTTTGGTTTCAGCTTTATGTTTGTTTGTATACGTTTATGTCGACTTAATGTGTACACTATCATGTAAATGATATGTATATATAACCAAAAATATTTCTTTGGTTTATATTATTTATTAATTAATAAATGCACAAAAAATAATAAACTGTTTTATAATTCGCATATTGTTTCCTTGTAGTGACATATTCATTGATAAACTACAGTGAAATTCTCATTATTATGCTTGACACTTATGAGCACTGTAAAAAAAAAAATCCGATAAATTTACGGCAAAAACCTTGCCAGAATTTTTGCCGTAAAAATTGCACTAAAATTAGATGTAATAAAAAAATTACATCTAATTTTACTGCAATTTTTACGGCAAAAACTGCTGACAACATTGCTGCCAGCAGTTTTTGCCTAAATTTAAAGTTTTTTTTTTTTAATATAATGCAATGTTTATATGAATATCTCATAGTTTCGTGAGTTGTTGTTTATAGGCAAATGTTCTCAGTATAATATGCAGTAACAAACAACATTTAAAAATATTACTATCACACAAGTATATACTACAACAAGAGAAATAAAAGCTAGATAAAATAGCGAAAACTGACAAAGGTTCATTTAAAAATATATACGTTTCATGGTACAGTTATTGATTATTTAAAATGCTTTTATATGCTTAAACAGTACTTCTTACATAGATTTAATCAGATGTATTCAATGGAGATAAATATTAAATCCATACATCCAAATCCAATAGGATTAAATTGAAACCTAACAAAATATAACTAGATGTATTTTGTGCTAAAGTTGCGTTAATTAAATAAAAGAAGAAAGTAAAATAAAAATGTACAGAAAAAAGTTTTTCACAGAAGGCTTATCAATTCAAATGATAAAAAACTTTTTTTTTTAAATCATTTGCAGAAAGTTGTGAAAATTAGAACATTGTTAGTGATATACACGATCCCCGTGTTTTTTCAAGAATAATGTAAATAAAGCTAGAAAGCAAAAGTTATAGGAGAAGCCTTAAATATTCTGCATTTATTGGTAGAAATTAAGAAAAAGAACTGAAGAGCTTAGTGCAAAAACATGTTATTCCGCATTTTCTCAGGTTTTTCAGCGATTCTTTAATAAAATTAGCATTTCTTCTGCATCTTTTAACGGTATTCGCGTTGGTTCTTAATTTTTCTTAGAAATTAAGTCCTGGTGGCAACTTGAATATTTAGATTTAGAAGCCACTAGCTCCTTAAAAATTTTGGAACTCTGAACCTACACTGGTGTGCAAAATTTAAGGACGAATCCCAAAATGCCAATTTTGTAGGGATTTTCAAGCGATAATTTTCACGTGAATATTCAAAAGGAAGTAATGTAATTCGAATAATTACTATCCCTGCATAACATCTAATCCATATAACATCTCATTCATGTAACATATGGTCACAAGAGTCACAATCACTACGGCGAAACAAAAAATAGAAAATTCCATACGTCTCTTTTATGAGTCTCAAATGATTACTATATGTGACTCCACTGTCAGGTCATTGTGACTACTGCTTTGTGGAAAGTCACCAGGTGATATTACAATGTCGTTTCATTGAGACTCTTGTGTGACCTCTCATCTAGAGACTCAATTCCAAAGTCATTGTGAACGTTGCATTATGATAAATTACCAAATAATGTCTCATTAAAGTCACATGGTGAGATTCTATCCCACGTCTTTGTTAAATGGTGACAGAAACCCTGCTATGAAGTAACCACTGTGAAAAGTGGTGAAAAGTCACCATGTAACTTTAATGGAACATTATTTTGTAATTTATCGTAATGCAACGTTCACAGTGACTTTGAATTTGTGTCTCCAGATGAGAGGTCACACGAGAGTCTCAATGAAACGACATTGTAAAGTCACATGGTGACTCGCCACAAAGCATCAGTCACAATGACCTGTCAATGGAGTCACACACAGTAGTCATTTGAGACTCATATAAAAGAGACATATGGAATTTCCTATTTTTGTTTCGCCGTAGTGACTGTGACTCTTGTGACCATGTGTAACCTGAATGAGATATTATATGGATTCGCTGTTATACAGGGATAGTAATTATTCGAATTATATTACTTCCTATTAATATTCGAATGAAAATTATTGCTTGAAAATCCCTTGAAAATCGGCATTTTGGGACTCGTCCTTAAATTTTGCACACCGGTGTATATTCCAAATAAAAGAGAAAGCGATGAATTCGCAACCATTATTTTATTCACAATTTTAAAAATTTTCATGTTAAAAAACGCACAAGTTTGTGTGTTGTGGCAAAAATGAAAGAACTCAATTCATTGTTCAATAAATGTTTCAAATGTGGTAGAAAATATGACTAATACTTTTCTGTATTGAACTTCTTTTACAGTCATAGAATAAAGAATGAATTTTCAAAATACTCAGCTCAAAATTAGGTAAATATTAGTTATTCAAAGTTATATACGCAACTTAACTTCATTTGTGTAAATAAGGGGGGAAAACTGCAATAAGATTAAGACTTATTTATAATACTTAATTTTTATTAATGTATGGCAAAATAAAAAAATAAAAATAAAGATGCATCCACCTTTGAAGATAGTACGCAATAAAATCACAACAAAGGTGATATTAGACTCAGAATAATGTTTTGTTTCAGAATAGAATGCAATCTTTGAAATGAGGACGGCTACATATTAAAAGCTATACCAACATTGTATTTTCAAATTGTGCTTCAATGGTCAACAAAATCCTTCACTTTGACAGTTTATTTAAATTTCCTCGATCAAGTTAGTCTAAAAAAGATATATTTATTACTTCTTAAATATTCATAGTGTTAGAAGAGGTCAAAGTTTATGTAAACTAAAGTTAAATTCACGTGTCAAAAAAATTCATCTAGGTATTATTATTAATAATATTATTTTATTGGGATACAATGAATAGACCTCAGCATATTCCAGATATTATTTAGATTTTAAAAATACTTTTAATTGGGAAAATTATTTATAAAGCCACGTTAAAAAATATGAATTATGATATACATTATTTTTTACATAAACAGATTAAATATCGTCAATAACATGGATCTGTAAGTTTACAGTTCATTCCAATTATTATTTTTAGAGATGGAGAGAAACTTTATTTTCCGGTTGTTTTAAAGGGGACTTATAATATGTTGATATTATCTTTCAACAACATATAAGAAAATCGTAAGCAGTAACCAGAAAATTTACCTACATTTTCTTTAAACTAAAGATAATTAATATTTGATATTTAAATTTTATTTACAATTTTTCTAGTACGAGTTTGGTAAATTTACTTATGAGATTTATTTTATTTAAATTTATGCATGAATCCTTAACATCATATTTTCTGTTATGTATAATGATGAAAATTTAAAAAATGAAAAAAAAGTTTATAAACTATCTTTTTTCGGACTTCTTTGATTGATGTAACTGAAATATGATGTCAAATGGAATAATCTGGTCAAATATCTTGACTGACACAGATTAATTTTCGACAGGAAACGCAAATATATCACATTTATTGAGATGGTATTATCTACTACGACGAATCTTTTCACAAAATCTTTTCATCAAACAGTAATGAATCAAAAATATTCTAAATTTTGTTTTTAGGAAAATAGGTTACGTATGGGAGTCACATTTTTGAAAATAATTAAAAGAATAGAAATTTCGGTTTTTGTACTTTAGATGCAAAATAATTTATATCAGATTCATAGTTATTTATTTTTGCGAGAAAACAAGTTGCACTGAAGCCACTTTTCTAAAGATTTCTGCTTAATGTTTTCGTACTATCCATTTTAGAAAATAGTGAAACGCAGGAAGAAAAATGACAAAATGGCAAACTTCCTTAAACAGCTCTCTCCCTATCAGGAATTCTCAGAACTGAATTCTAAGTTGTCATAAATTTATCATCGGCATTTACTATGATTGCTGATAATCTTTCTTTTTCGAAGCGTCCAAATCCTTTTTTATAATTTGAAAAACACTTTAATATATTTCTAAAACAAGAAAGGAATCGTTATGTTTTATTTCAGTATCTTCAGTTCCCAACAGTGTTAAAGTAATAAAAAAGAAATCAGAAGGTGTACGGTGTATGCAAAAGGCAGAGGGGTATACGCTAAAGTCATGAGCGCCATACGCTGTAAAAAAAAATTCAAGAGGTTACTAAAAATTTCTTAGTAAATTTGTATTCCACAGAATTTTTTAGTAACCATTACAAACTTTGCAAGTGAAACAAGCATTTCTTTTGTAAACTGAACAAAAGAATTTTTTGTATAACTAACTTAAAAATTATATGATTGAGCCACCAAGCAAATTTTAGTAATAGCTCCAAAATTATCTTTAATAACCATTACGTGCGGCCGAAGGGCAGGATCTTCCTTCGAGCTGCATCCAGACTTCTGAAGCGGAAGATTTTCCGCAAAACCGCAAAAGATGGCAGCACCAAGCATTCCTAAATGCTCTGACAGGATTTCCATAATCCCTTTATTAACTAGACACTGCATACATTCGGGGAGTATCTGGCGGTGGCAAGTTTCGAACGCGGGACCTTTTAGTCCTGGAGTCCGTTACTATAACCACTATGCTATCAAGGCCACGCCAACTGAGTTTTAGTAAGAGCTATTAAAAATATAAAACTATTAACTCTATTTGTTGCTAACTTTTTTCTAGTAATTCTTACAGACTTTTTTTGTAACCGACTAAGATTACTAAAAAATTTTTAGTAATTACAAGGATCACTAAAGTTTTTTTAGTAGATCGACCCTTTTATTTTTACAGTGTACCAATGTTATAGCTGTCTTTGGAAAACAGTTGGTATACGGAACATCTCACGTTAAGTGCCACGGTGGTTGACAATGAAACTAAAAAAATATATGACCTTCTAAGTAATTATTATGAAAGTATAATCCTGTAATGAATAAAAGTTAGGTATAAATTTTAAATAAATTTTCAGTAATTAATTAAAACAATAAATATTTTTAAATTTTATATAATTTTTTAGACTGTCAGCCATCGGTAAATGACACGATCTAAACAGACAGTTCAGTGTCAGTCACCGTTGACTGACGTGGCGCTTAACGAGTTAAAAAATCTAGAGGTTATACGGCCTCTGTATAACCTCCACTACATCCCTGCTTCCATATCATTCAAATTAGGGCAAACATTGCTAGTCTAATTCATGTATTCTATGTAATTAATTTTGCTATGTTTCAATTTCGAAACTTCGGTTATTGCTGTGCTGAAAATATTTTTCCACGTGTCACTATTTCGTCGTGCCTCATCTACTACCCAAATAGCTATCAATTTATCTAATATATAAAGGAAAAACATGTCTGTCCGTGACTTTGAGGTCATCTTTATATTGGCAACAGCAATCCATTAAATTTCGCATTTGCTACAATTTCTAAATTTTTTTTTTAACTGTTAAACATCA
Organism: Maratus speculifer; assembly: GCA_964019185.1. Lineage (NCBI taxonomy): Eukaryota > Metazoa > Arthropoda > Arachnida > Araneae > Salticidae > Maratus > Maratus speculifer. The sequence goes on along the minus strand of OZ025291.1, from coordinate 211,843,215 downwards.
CACATTTTCAACGTTTGCATGATAGAATCGAAAAAAAGTACTAAAAAAATACATTTGTTTCAAAACTGTATCGCAATTCAATCAAGTTTTACACTATGGTTTTTAAAAGAATTTTCAATAGTTCTTAGTTCAGCATTTGTTTCCGGCTGATATCCCATAATGAAGTTAAAATTTCACCAATAATATAATATAAAATAAATAGGAATACAGAAATTTAACAGGCATTTAATCAAACTACTCTCTTAAATAACTGAAATGATCAGAATTAAAAAGGACTGTTGTAAGTAAAGAAATTTTTGGCGATTTCTTCGGCTATTAATTTAAACCAAAATATCGCTGTTTATAAATTTCAAAATTGTATTTGAATGTAAAATGGATGCCTCTCGAATAAAAATGCTATTTCGTGTTATTAGTGGACAATCAATATATGTATGTATGTAGTACATTTATATGTTAATAATTAAAAAAAAAAAAAAAAAAAAAAAAAAAAAACTGTTTTTCTTTATATTCTTTAATCCGGGAGGTCAGAGAGGAATCCCATAGATTATGGGTTTTAATGGGACTTAGTCACATATTTTTTTCAAGAATAATTTTATTATATTGTATGTAGTTCTACATTGCTTAGTTATATATTTAGAGGGAGGGGGGGAGTTCTATATACAGTTAAACCGGGAAAATTAGCCTTTTTAAAAATGCTTTTTGATGGGTTTTGATGCGACTTGCATTGTTATTTAGATAATTTTTACGGGTGATTTTATTACATTGTACATTTTTTACGTTGCTTGATATGGAATTATGGAGCCAAATTATGAAAGTGTGTCTAAAGAAGTGTATAAAGAAGTGTTCTTTTTGTGTGTGTGTGTGTGTGTCAATTTTTTCTTTTAAAAGAAGAGGGTGAATAAATTATGCAATTCTCTTTATTAATACAGTGAAACCTCCAAATAAGGGACACCTATGGGACCGGAACTTTTGTCCCTTATTCGGAGTTTTTATTATTATTTTTAATTAATCGTACAAAAGGACATAAAAATAATAAAACATTAAAGGTGAAATTTAAATGTATTTGAAATGTATTTGAAAAAATGAATTTGTAAATTTGTCAAAGCGTTTTCTGCTTGCCGATCTCAGCAGTTGAGAAATTTATTGCCTTGAAATACGTAAAGCAATTGAATATCTTTTTTTGTAAATACTGTAGTCTGGTAAATGAACACTTGAAAAGTTTATAGTGAAATATTGAAATTTGCAAAACAGTCACTTTTGATTGATTAACTGCAGTAAAATTCTTTTAAATGTTTTTATACTTTTTGCATGTACACAGTTTACATAAAAAATACAAATCAATAATTCTATACATTATTTCATGACTTAGTAGTCAATTGAAAATATTAATTAATTAATTCTCTATTCCTTTTGTGTCTTATTAACGTAATTTATAGACTTCAAATACATTTAAACTTCACCTTTAAAGCACATAATCCTGAGGCGTAACATGAGACACAAACAAATCCAGTATCGGTGAACACACATACAATTTTTAAAATTAAATTTTTCAATTAATTTTCATCAGTGAAATTACGTTTGAAATTATTGAATGTTTAATACGTGAGTTATCACTTGCTAACTAAGCGTAGAACCAACCGGGTGAAATATCTTGGTTAACTATTCAATGAAGACTATTCAATGTAGGCTGCAGTTGCAGCCTTACCAACATATGGGAGGGGAAAATGCCAAGCTGGATATCGTCCTCGTAGCTTAAATGGTAGAGCACTTGAAGTGCTATTCCAAGGGTTCCGGGTTCGATTCCCCGCTAATGCATTTTTCACCATGTTAGTTCTACACTTAATTAGCAAGTGTTAAATCACGTATTAAATATACTTTCGAAATCGGATAATTCGAATCTTCGCTTAATTGGAACTAAACATGAAGTCCCGAAATTTTCAATAGTAGAATAATGTTAAAATTTTTTATTTATTCAAACTCATTTTCACTTCACTTCATTTAATTCGAACTAACAAGATTCCGTTTTTTTCGTTTTCCTTTACTTTCTCCCAGACTTCAGATCTTTGAAATAACTTTCTTTCTTTCATTTTTGCCAGAATTGTTCTGAACAAGTAATACATATAGTCTCATGCATTTGATATCCACTTTTTTAGTGCCCTGTCTATCCATCAATAACACCCCCACCCCTCTTCGTTTGTGCTTGTTCCTAAATTCCTTAATTAGTTTATGTATTTATACCTTTTAATTTAATGTTAAGTCATATTCCAATGATAAAGACCGAAATACATTTAAAAAATACTATAACATTAATTCCTTTGAAATAATACCCCTTTGAACATGTTTTCCTTTCATACTTTCCATAATTCGAACTCTAGGTAATTCGAACATTTCTTGTGGTCCCGACGAGTTCGAATTAACGAGAGCCGACTGTACCATATATGATATTATAAATTTGAGAACGTACGCTGAAACAGGCAGTCCGTCCTGAAGAGAAGTACCTGAATTTTAGCAGTATTTAAGATTTATCGCAGATTCAGACAGTAACAGGCGGCTCAGCTAGTTTTAGAATAACATAGATGGAAGTATTGTAGTGTCTAAGCATACTAGCTTAATTTGTGAATACACAAAATTTTCACTTTGCGTCCAAGCCCAAAAACTGGTCTAGAAATCGAGCCCAAGCCCACCGGCATCTAGCTGAACCCACCTCGTCCTTAGTGTCTGTGTGTCAATAAATTTTCATGATGGGCAAAACATATAATTGACATAAGTTTGTTTTTTTTTACTTTGTGCAAAAATTCAGCCCATCGAGAACACCGAATTTCTACAAAACTACCGATACAACGAATTTAATAGCAAAAAGGCCAGTTTTACTTTTCGTCAAGTATATAAAAAAAATTAAAAATGAATAAAATAAACATAAATTCTGCGTTTAAACAACAACAAAAAAAATGTCAAAAATGAAGAAAGAAAGAAATAGTACAATCAAACAATAAGTTCTTTAACAGAGCATGACGGTGTTGCTGTTAATCATAGTATACATTGGATTAAAGGTCAAGCTCTATTTATCAATTCGAAAAATTGATATGCAATAAATAACCATTAAAAATTTAACCTCCAAATTCTAAATGGCTTTTGCTTTCAAATGGGGTATACGCTTCATTACAGGACGCACATAAGAAATAAGCTGTCTATTATCTGTCTTATATAAACATTTTTTTTTTTAAATAAAAAAGCATTATATATTTTGAAATAGTAATTTTTACGGGGCATTTTCTAGTTAAATGGTTTTCACCTAAAGATGTATAAATGGCATTAATCCCTCAACATTTCCTTCCTTTTAATTTTTTATGAAAATAAATTAAAAGTACAGGCGAAACACCATTTTTCCAAATTAAAACATTTGTCTTATTTAATCGAAAAATGTCTGACATTAAATAAAGCGAAAATTGCAACTAAAAAATTGGTTATATCCAAAATATTTGAATAATGGAATAAACAAACTTTTTTTACAAGCACGTTGTACGGGCAATAGTGTCAAAGTATAACATTTAACACTTTCAGAACGAGCGTCTATTACAGAATTTTTAATCTTTTATCACCAATTTTTCAAAACAGAAACTTTTGCCTATTGAATCGGAAAAATGCTTGAATTATATAAGGTAAAATTTACAATAAAAATTTGCTGGTGAGAATAATCAAGGATTCAGAGCACCTTATGCAGCACTATACACATACGCTTGTCCCCAAGGGGTTAAAAACAGGCTTTGTAATTCAGACTTGACATTTTGTGTATTTTGCTACCTCAACAAATGAATTTTGCTTCCTTCCTCTTTAATGCCATGTTTTAATTCTGTGTTAGAGTATTCTATCCAGGACCGTAGCTAAGTAGCCCCCCCCCCCCCCCCCGTAGAACATTTTGAGCCTCCTCTGGGAAAGATCCCAAGGTCGCTTAATGAATGTTTATTCGAAAATCCAAACGAAAAATTCTGTTCAAAAATCTAATTCAGTTTTAGAAAACCACTCACAGTTTTCCAAAAAATACTAAATTGTAAGTAAAATAAGTGTTTGAACACTTGCTCATCTCATTTACACATAGGAAGCTAACATGATGTTTAATATTGCACTAGTTATGCACTCGAATTTTTCATCATCTTTTTTTTTTTTTCTTAGCATAAAATGAAGTTATTACAACAATTTAATAAGAAACATAGTAACTACAGTGAGAATATGCATTAATTTATCTTTCTACGTCACAGAGAGAGAAAAGAGAGTATGACCCCCCCCCCCCCTCCTATTACTCACTTCTAGCTACAGTCCTGATTCTGTCTAAATGCTGCTTTCCTAAAGAATTCGGCTAAGATAAAAAATCACGCTGAAAACAATTTCCATAAAAATCCTGACGTTGGATATGGCAATCGCATAGCCAATGCAATGTACAGTCGTGGTTAAAGAATGAAAAAAAAAAAAGGGGGTAAATATCTTTTACTAACATTGGAAAAAATATCGTAGAAGTAAGTTACTCGTACCAAACAATTGGAAATAAAGTATACTTTTAAATGATACAAATAAGCTGTATATAAAACTTTCTTAGGGGGCCATCTGCATATTTAAATAAACGCTAACTTTATTTTGTTCAATACCAGAACCCAATCCTGACAGCATAAATGAACTCTATACCCTTCAATGACCCTAAAAACAAATTTCCATGCAATTCGTACGATAAGTTTCCGAGAAATTAATTATTTAAAAACAAGCATATTTTAGGGGTTGTATCCAAACTGGAGTACGGTACTTGATTGTTGACCAAGAGATTGTTGACCTATTCTTGATCAAGGCATCTTATGCTCGTATTCACCATTTACTTCAACTTATGCTCTTACTCACCATCTACCTCAACCTAGGAAACCTCGGTCGAACGCTCAAATGAAATTCATGATAACATTTGATTGGACATTATCAAGGAGACGTCCAATCAGGATTAAAGATGAATACTGTTTGAGCGTTCGACCGAGGTTTTCGATGTAACTCGGGGTCGAAGTAGTTGGTGAATAAGAGCGTTAGAAGACCTCGGTCGAGCGCTCAAATGAAATTCATGATAACATTTGATTGGACATTATCAAGGAGGCGTCCAATCAGGATTAAATGTGAATATCGTTTGAGAGTTCGACCGAGGTTTTTGGTATAACTTGGGTTCGAAGTTATTGGTGAATACGTGCGTTAGGTGCCACTAAAGCAGTCATTGAAGACCAATAGATTGCAGGATAGTATATGAAGTTTCAAAATATCTAATCACTTCTATCGAAGACGGCCCCTTAAACCATCATTATGCCGTTTTTTAAGCAGAATTTGAAAATTACAGGAAGAAAATTTTTTAATTTTGGATTTTCATAAAGCAGTACTTTGTAGGTTGTAACCCAAATTGTTGGTTGCAATTCATAATTTTTTCGAATATTATTTTTGTCAAACACAAACCATGTCATAAAAATATGGAAAACACAAATTCAATGTATTTATATTTGGGTATTTTAGTACACTACCTGGCCAATGATGACCGTCCACTTGCGATTTTAGACATTTTGTTAAACATCTAGAAAAATACTCGAGGAATTACCCTGAAACTCTTTGTGTAAAAATATAATAGTACAAGTCATATATTTCCATGAAGATTTTTTCCCAAAACTCCATAGGGGACCGTCAACAAATTAAAAAAGAATGAATATCTTTTAGATAACCCTGTCAAAACTAATGTAGCAAAAGCGCTCAAACTGTAGATTATGATTAAGTGGCTTATTGTAATATACTTTGTTCATTTTTATGTTGATAGCATGTATACTCATAGAAAAATTAAGGTTTTTATAAAAACAGTCTAAATTTTTCCAAGATTTTTGCTTATAATTGCCAGAGTTCTTAATCTAAAATAATATTCTTTTCTGAAAATATGATAAACAGCATTGCACATAACACCCTGTAATCAAAATTAAAAAATAATAAAAATTGTATGAAAAATGAGTAGGTTTACTAAATAATTTTTCGCTGTGCATGCATCAACAATATCGAAATTTCATTTCCATATTATGTTAGCTAAATGTATAAAGCAAATTTTGTGAAAGTCTCAAAGTCATAGCTTGAAAATTCTGAAAATAATCGTCAATAGATTATGTTGAAAATCCGTTATTCCCAAAATGAAAAAAAAAAAAACAAGAGGGGTTGTTTCATTGATTAGTTATATTCATTGATTAGTGTCAATATAGAATACACTGTATGGAATGTACTACTTCATTTGGATAAAATCTCTCAATTTTTGCTTCATTTTGGGAACTACGGATTTTGTGCTTATTCTATAGGCGATCACTTTTAGAATTTTCAAGCTATGATTTAGAGACTTTCACAAAAGTTGCTCTATATATTTAGCTAACATAATATGCAAATAAAAGTTTGATATCGTTGCCGCATGCGCAGTGAAAAATTATTTAGTAAACCTACTAATTTTTCATAAAATTTTCATTATTTTTTAAATCTGATTACAAAGTATTGTGTGCAATATTATTTATCATATTTTCAGAAAAGAATGTTATTTTATATTAAGAACTCTGCAAATTCTAAGCAAAAAAATTGGCAAAATTTGGGACAGTTTTTATAAAAGCCTTATTTTTTCTACGAGTATACTTGCTGTCGACATAAAAATGAAAACAGTTTATTACAATAAGCCACTTAATCATAATCTAAAGTTTGAGCGCCTTTACTACAATATTATTTTTGACAAGGTTATGCAAAAGATATTAATTCTTTTTTTATTTGTTGACAGTTCCCTATGGAGTTTCGGGAAAAAATCTTCAGGGAAATGTATGACTTGTAATATTATATTTATACATTAAGAGTTGCAGGATAATTCCTCAAGTATTTTTCTAGATATTTAACAAAATGTCAAAAATCGCAAGTGGACGGTCATCAATGGGCAGGTAGTGTATTATTACTACATAAAAAATTAGCACATTAGAAGTATAATTTCAGGAGATATTAATAAAAATATGAAAATGTAATTTAACATTAGAAATACTAAATTTTGAATGTTTATAATTCAAAAATTATCATTCAAATGACTTGAAATTTGGTGTCTAGCCGTAATTTGAACCAAAGATTTGAAATATCTTGTTAAAATTAGGTATTGCTAATGAAAAAAAAAAAAGAAATTTGGATTTGTTTTAATATGTAAATGGCCCCCTAAGCAAATTTTGTGTACATCATTAATAAGTAGACTTTATTTCCAATCGTTCGGTACCAGTAAGTTTCTTCTAAAATAATTTGTGGAGGCGTTAGTAGGGGAGTTTACTTTTTTCGCGCGATTGTACATGTCAAAGTTCTGCTTATTTAGTTAAAAGTCATTTATTAGTTGAAAAGTCAAGTTTATTGTCACTTTGCTTTATATTTAACTATCAAGAATACTTTCTAATTCATATTCGATGCTTGCTGACACATTTGTTGTTTTCTTTAACTATCAAAGATATTTTAAAATCCATATTCGATACTTGTTGGCACATTTACAAAATCACTTTCCCCGAAGAAAAAATTTAAAACACAAATACAACTGTCAGTACAGTTTTCCGTATTTTCACGAAATTCTTTTAAAGTGCAATGTCTTTTCTGAGCACTGGAATCTGTACTTCGGCTCTCAACACGACAGTGTACCAAATAAACAAGTTCATCGTTTTCGTGAGCAAATGAAAATAGTGTTGGGCACACTCTAGTGCAGAACAGCCAGGATCCGACTGCGACTGGCCCGCTATCTCAAGGACCGGTGCGTCCTCGTCCAAGATTCCGGGCGAACATCATCATTTTGGTACCATTACTTTTGAAATTGGTTCAGTAGTTCTAGAGGTTAGTTCCAACAAACAAATAAACAAACTTTTCCTCTTTATAATATAGGTATAGATGTTTGATTTTGGGTGAACACCATCATTTTGGTACCATTACTTTTGAAATCGGTTCAGTAGTTTCGGAGATTAGCCCCAACAAACAAACAAACTTTTTCTCTTCATCTTTATAATATAGGTATAGATTACAATGCTTAATTTCATGCTTGTAGTCCCTTTAGAAACACAAAAATTGCATTTTTAGAACGTTTTTACTCCTGCACCTGGTTTATGGCATCGACATACGATAAGCCTATGTTTGATACTGGGCGAACACCATCATTTTGGTACCATTACTTTTGAAATTGGTTCAATAGTTCTGGAGATTAGCACCTATAAACAAACAAACGATCTTTTCCTCTTAATAATATAGGTATAGACAAAGAATTATTGACTGGTTGATTCATTAATGCACAGCTGAAATGATTAAAGTCACAAAATTTGTACAATATATTGCTGTTATGACCTATGCAAACAATAAGAAAAAAAATGATTTTATTATTATTATTATTATTATTATTGGGATTGAAATCGAGGAGTAAAATGTTTTGGGTCATTTCATCATATCTCAATAGCAATTTTAGATAAATACATGAAATTCAGCAGCAGGAAGGGATTCAGAAGGACAGATCCAAGCTTTGAAATATATGATAATAGGATTTTTAATATATAATGTATTAAAATTAGCATTGCAATAAAAGAACCCTTAAGTAATTTATAATTTTGAAATATATGATAAAACTAAAAATAACAACAAAAAAATCAATTTAAAAAGCTTTATTTTATATCATCAGCTGGTATTGTAATTAATTGCTCTTACTACTCAATGAGAAATAGCTAGCCTAAGCACTGAGTAAAAAATAATAATCCAATTTTTTAAATTTGGAAAATTACAGTTCCTGATTCCATCCTTCTTTTTAAATTTAAAATTTATTCATTATTTGTAATATTATATCCAGTAAAAAACAACTTTTCAAAAGTAAAAAAAAAGAGCCAAGCTAAAAAAAAAAAAAAAAGAAATAGGTTAAAGTTGTAGCTAAAAAATGATGTGATATCAAATTTCCAAGCTTATATTATGGTTCATATTTAACATTTTCCATTAAAAAATTTACCGTTTGTAAGTCGAGTGCCTTCATATGTTGACAGAAATCCTTTTTTCTTATACTAAATATATCATAACGTGTTTCTGAAAATTCAAATGTTTTAAAATTATGCATGAGGGGCTTGGCGGCCATCTTTTCATATTTTACATAAATTTCAGTCTATTCAAATCCATAGTAAAAATCCGAAATTCAAAATTGTTACTTAGCAGATATTTTAAGCTTTTTCTTTACGGAATTTTATTTACAGAACTATCTCATAAAACAATAGTGATTTATCTAAAGGATTTACCTTATAATTTATTTCATAGGATAATTAGTTATTTGAAAACGATGGAAATCCATTTCTTTTCTCAAACTATCAGTTTTTCTCAATATGTCCGTCTGAATTTGAAATTAAAAGTTTGGCATTTTACTAAAGAAAACATTTCGTGCCTTTCCTTTTTGGAATGGTGTGCTTAGAAAATTGCGTGTTAAGATAATGGTGACATATATTCGCGATTCCTCGTATGACTACATTTTTAGAGTAATTAATAATTTAAAAGCAGTAACAAATTCCTTTCTAAAAATATTTTTTAAATTTATTTATACGTATTAATATCAGAAGTTCTAAATTGTTGTTAATACAAACTTATCGCGCTTTCCTTTACGAACTTGGGTGCTCAGAAATTTGTGTAAAACATGGAAAGATGGTCGCCAAGCCCCTCATGCATAATTTTAAAACATTTGAATTTTCAGAAACACGTTATGATGTATTTAGTATAAGAAATAAGGATTTCTATCAACATATACGAAGGCACTCGACTTACAAACAGTAATTTTTTTTATGGAAAATGTTAAATAAGAACCATAATATAAGCTTGGAAATCTGATATCACATCATTTTTTAGCTACAACTTTAACCTTTTTCTTTTTTTAGCTTGGCTCTTTTTTTTTAGCCTCCGATGCTATTTCTTTCAGACAAGCTAAAAAATGTCGTGTCATCAGCCCTGAATTTTCTATTCAACCGATTTTGATAATTATTTTTTTAAATGAAAGCTATTTATTTGTAGTTGTGCCCATTTTAGTTATTTTTTAATTTATTTCCATTTTTATATTTTATTTTTAATTTTAAATGCTTTTTACGATATTTTTTCAAAATGGTGGCAACTCAGTTTAGCTTTTCTCTCGATAATAAAAATTTATTTTCCAAAATGATTGCGTATAATATAAACTAATTGAGGTAAAAAAATATATTTACTGAGAAGTAATATTAATAATATAAATAAAATAACAGAAAATAATTTATGATAAAAATTAATATAAAGAGAGAGAATAAAATAAGAAAAATTTCAAATGAGGAAAATGATGTCATTCAGCAACCAGATAAATGGGAATTACAATATTATTACTGATGCCTTTTTCATATTACTAATAACAGTAACTTTTAAAAAACATTTGAAGAGAAAATGACGTCACTATTTAAAACATCGCATTTTTACACATAACGATATTAGGTACTACTCTGTTATCCCGTCGACCAATTTCGCCAAATTATACAAATCGCCAAACTAATAGCCAAATTATACATATTGACATAATTTTTATTTTAAATAACGAAAAACAAATAATTAGTAGAATATTAATAAAAATAATAATAAAAAGTCGAAATAAAAATCACTTAATGACATTTTAAACACATGAATCGTATTTAATGTCATTGAATGTGACATTCACGATCATCCATTATTGGCATTTAATCTTATAGTTTGGCGATAATTTTTTGGTCGACGGGATAACCTGGTAGTACCCGATATTACATTTCAATATTCTTTTCATTATGGACACTGAGATTCAGATGACTTCAGTTAGTGAAAAGAATGTCAGTAAAAATAAAATTAGTTTTTTTTTTTATAAAACTTTTTTTCTGTGAGTGCATATAAAATAAAATTTCTGAATTTCACCGGCACTTAGATTACAATTTTAACTGAAGATGTGCGAATATTTGCATGCAAAATTGTAACTGGCAAACTTGACATTTAGTTTGTAAATATATTTATTATATATTGATTCAATAATGTAATTACTTATGCTTTTTTTTAAACCAAATCGATCGGATCTTTTAAACATTTCATTCATCGAATTCGACGGGATTCCACTCGTTTTGTTAAATTGCATTTCCTTTTACTCAGAGTCTATAATAAAGAATACTGCCCAGTTAAACTGATGGCATTGAGCTCACAGGCTACAAATACTAATTGTACATTAAAGCCTTATATTTTCAAGGGTTAATTCCGTTCGAAAAAAAAAATTAAGAAGGGGAAACAGCACTCCCCTTTCCTCTTTTTTTATACTTAATCATTGAACCTCCTATACTATCAAAGACATGCTTTATCATATAAAAAATCTATATCCAAAAGTCAGAGCAAATTAGATAATTCTTAATAAAAACCCATTTAGCATTTATATAATTTAAAAGGAGTTATTCCCCTCTTTTATACTTAACCATTAAACTTCCAAAACTATTCAGAGATTTGAACGAAATCTGAAAATTCTGCTTGAAAAAACCATTTATATAAATTAAGGGGAGGGGCATTAGAACCCCTCTTCCCCCTATTTATACTTATTCAATGAACACCTAATAACAGTCACGGAATCGCCTCATCAGAATGATCCTAATCTAAATTTTGAACGAAAACTTAATTCTGCATGAAAATCCCATTTATATCAACTAACGGGGGGGGGGGGGATTAGAACCCCTGTTCCCCCTATTTATACTTATTCAATGAACACCTAATAACAGTCACGGAATCGCCTCATCAGAATGATCTTAATCTAAATTTTCAACGAAAGCTTAATTCTGCATGAAAATCCCATTTATATCAACTAACGGGGGGGGGGCATTAGAACCCCTGTTCCCCCTATTTATACTTATTCAATGAACACCTAATAACAGTCACGGAATCGCCTCATCAGAATGATCCTAATCTAAATTTTGAAAACTTAATTCTGCATGAAAATCCCATTTATATCAACTAACAGGGGGCATGAGCCCCCCGTTCCCCCTCTTATACATATCGAATGAACTCCAAAAACTAATCAGGGAAGCGCCTTGTCAGGATATACCTACATACAAAATTTCAAGTGGATCCAATATTTTTATCATGAGTTATCGCGTTACGTACATACGAACATACATACAGAACGGACGGGCACATAAGCTCTCAGGCTATGATAGCCTGTGAGCTAAAAAAGCGTTTAAATTAAAGAAAAAAATCCGTTTTTCATGAATCTAGTCAATGAAGAAGTAGCACGTCAAATTATATCTCTTTATTATTCCGCAATTCCAATGTCTCAGAGAGAAATTGCTATTCAATTGGGTATTTCTGTTTGCTATTATATGCTATTATATTCTGTATGTTCTGTTTGCTATTGTAATGTAATAAAAGTATGCGAAACATTTATAACCTTTATAACGAAAACGTAGGCTTTAATCGACATTAAACAACACATACAAATTCCGGCAATCTTAATTAATTTGAAAAGCATATAGCCATGTTGCCAAAACGTTATTGATAAAAACAATACAATAACACATATATATCATTCACCCCAACCGAAAAGTTAATTTACAACATAATCCGACAGATATGCAGGTTTACGTCTCAGTCTACTGGGACGCAATCGTTCATTATCAGTTTTCTGTTCAGGTACCTCATGTTGCTTCTGTTCAGGTACCTCATGTTGCTTCTGTTCAGGTTGTTCAGGTTGCTCATGTAAAACATTTTCATCAGGCATTGCACTTTTTTTCGTATTCCTTTCGGTCCCCTCCATAATCTCTGTCGATTGCTTCGAATGGCCATCAAGCTCTGAGCATTCGTTCTGGTTAACGGATGGCTCCATTTCACCGTTACTCTCATAGGTATTTTCGATGATTTCCCCTCTTGGAGCTAAATGTCTGATAGACACAGTAGTCTCACGTCCATCTGGTAGCTTTACGTAAGCATATTCTGGATTAGCTTCCAGAAGTTCAACTTCTTGTACAATGGGCTCATACTTATTAGTACGTGAATGATTTTTCATCAACACTGGTCCTGCCTGAGTAAGCCAAGTAGGTATTGAACTTCCATTATGTGACCTTCTAGGGTGAGAAAACATGCGTTCGTGTGGTGTTTCATTAGTTGCAGTGCATAATAATGAACGAATGGAATGGAGTGCTGATTGTAGGACTTCTTCCCACAGTTCAATTTTCTTGTTCTGAGTTTTCAATGCCAACTGAATTGTTTTCCAAATGATACCATTGTAGCGTTCGACCTGTCCGTTACCTCGTGGATTATAGGCAGTTGTACGACTAGTTGCTATACCAAGTGCAGTAAGAAACCCTTTTAATTCTCTAGACATGAGAGATGGCCCCCTATCTGTATGGATGTATGCTGGCATACCAAATATTGAAAAGATGTTACTCAAATGCTTAATCACTGTAGCTGAGGAGACATCAGAGCAGGGAATGGCAAAAGGAAACCTTGAGTACTTGTAATGTAATAAAAGTATGCGAAACATTTATAACCATTATAACGAAAACGTAGGCTTTAATCGACATTAAAAAACACATACAAATTCCGGCTATCTTAATTAATTTGAAAAGCATATAGCTATGTTGCTAAAACGTTATTGATAAAAACAATACAATAACACATATATATCATTCACCCCAACCAAAAAGTTAGTTTACAACATAATCCGACAGATATGCAGGTTTACGTCTCAGTCTACTGGGACGCAATCGTTCATTATCAGTTTTCTGTTCAGGTACCTCATGTTGCTTCTGTTCAGGTACCTCATGTTGCTTCTGTTCAGGTTGTTCAGGTTGCTCATGTAAAACATTTTCATCAGGCATTGCACCTTTTTTCGTATTCCTTTCGGTCCCCTCCAAAATCTCTGTCGATTGCATCGAATGACCATCAAGCTCTGAGCATTCGTTCTGGTTAACGGATGGCTCCATTTCACCGTTACTCTCATAGGTATTTTCGATGATTTCCCCTCTTGGAGCTAAATGTCTGATAGACACAGTAGTCTCACGTCCATCTGGTAGCTTTACGTAAGCATATTCTGGATTAGCTTCCAGAAGTTCAACTTCTTGTACAATGGGCTCATACTTATTAGTACGTGAATGATTTTTCATCAACACTGGTCCTGCCTGAGTAAGCCAAGTAGGTATTGAACTTCCATTATGTGACCTTCTAGGGTGAGAAAACATGCGTTCGTGTGGTGTTTCATTAGTTGCAGTGCATAATAGTGAACGAATGGAATGGAGTGCTGATTGTAGGACTTCTTCCCACAGTTCAATTTTCTTGTTCTGAGTTTTCAATGCTAACTGAATTGTTTTCCAAATGATGCCATTATAGCGTTCGACCTGTCCGTTACCTCGTGGATTATAGGCAGTTGTACGACTAGTTGCTATACCAAGTGCAGTAAGAAACCCTTTTAATTCTCTAGACATGAGAGATGGCCCCCTATCTGTATGGATGTATGCTGGCATACCAAATATTGAAAAGATGTTACTCAAATGCTTAATCACTGTAGTTGAGGAGACATCAGAGCAGGGAATGGCAAAAGGAAACCTTGAGTACTCGTCAATCACAGTGAGGAGGAAGCGATTTCTTGAATTTGATGGTAAAGGGCCCTTAAAATCTATGTTCAGTCTTTCGAATGCAGATGTTGCTTTTAATAATTTTCCTTGGTTTTTAATGAATTTAGGTTTTACTTCACAACAGACAGGGCAGGAATTTACGAGACTTTTCACATCTTCTAGGGAAAAGGGCAAGTTTTTAGATCTAATTCAGTGATGCATTCGAACAATTCCAGGATGACACAAGTCTTCATGCAGCTGTTTTAAATTCACTTCAGGGTTAATTGCAGCAGTTATCCTTGAAAATGCATCTGCATTAGCATTTTTACTACCAGGGCGGTAAATTATATCAAACTTGAAACACGACAATTCCAGCCTCCAACGCAAGATCTTTTCATTTCTGATTTTACTAGAATGATGTTTATCAAACATAAATGAGACAGATCTTTGATCAGTAAATACTTCAAAAGGTCTGCCAATCAGGTAATGTCGCCAATAACGTAGAGATTCCACGATGGCATATGCTTCTTTTTCAACAGCTGAATGATTCAATTCGGATTTGTTTAGTGTTCTTGAGAAGAATGCTATGGGTCGTCCTGCTTGGCTAAGAGTTGCTGCTATGGCAAACTTTGATGCATCAGTCTCTACTCTGAATGGAATATTGACATCGATTGCGGCTAATGAGGCTTTCGCTATGTCTAACTTTAAACTTTTAAATGCATTTACAGCTTCTTCTGCAAGAGGAAATGCATTGTTTGATAGTAATGGACGTATTTTCTTTGAGAATGTTGGTATCCAGCGGCAATAATGGGCAAACATACCTAATGCTCTTCGGAGAGATGCTGCATTGTCAGGTACAGGAAGGTACATCAAGGGAGCAAGCCTATCCGGGTCAGGCTTGATAGTCTTGTTCAGGATAGTGTAACCTAATAGATTTACAGACTTGGTAGAAAACTTGCACTTCTTTTCATTTAGAGTTAAGTTGTATTTTTTAGTAACTGCTAAGAATCTTTTTAAATTTCGATCGTGTTCATCAGGATTTCTTCCGCAGATAGTGACGTCATCTAGATAAGGAAAAGTACCTTCCAACTCTTCATCTTGAATGATCTTGTCAATGGATCTCTGGAAGCATGCAACACCATTAGTGACTCCAAAAGGTACGCGGAGGAAATGATGTAATTTACCATCAGCTTCAAAGGCAGTATAATGCTTTTCAGCATCGTTAATAGGTAGCTGATGGTATGCACTTCTCAAATCAATAGTGCTGAATATTTCATATCTCGATATTTTTGAGATTAACTCCTCAATTTTCGGAAGAGGATAAGCATCAAGCATCGTGAAACGATTAATCGTTTGAGAATAATCAATTACCATACGAGGTTTGTGATGCTCTCCTTTTACCACAAACGCTTGAGCACGCCAAGGAGAATTACTGGGTTCAATAACTCCCTCTTCCAGCAACTTCTTTACTTCTGCAGCGATAAATTTTTGATCTTCCAAAGATTGACGTCTAGATTTGGTAGCTACTGGTTTACAATCTGGAGTTAAATTAGCAAACAGTGAGACTGGTGGCACTTGAGCAACAGCTAGGGAGCAGATTTTGAGAGGAGGTCTCTCGCCATTAAACTGGATTTCAATAAGAGAATGGTCCTTCAGAATATCGTGACCAATAAGAACGTCTGCACAGAGATTTCTCATGATTAGTACTCTTACATTAGTATACACATGCTCATTTAATTTCATATTAACTTCGCCGCAACCCTTAACATCTGAGCTTAGAGAGGAATTAGCCATCGTTATTGTGCTTAAGTATGGTTTAACTTTTATTTTACATTTTCTAGTGTGGCATTCATTTATAAAACTAAGTGAGCTACCAGTGTCAATAAGCGCATTCAATTCTACCCCATTAATTTGCACTTTAGTAATAGACTTTTGAAGGCAACTAGGTGAGATTGGCACTGAAGCTAAGGTGTGAATTGATGCAGAAGTGTTATGGGAGATGCGCAGTGGTTTTGATTGGCATACTCTTTGATAGTGGCCCTTTTTTCCACATTTTCTGCACAGTACCTCTTTTGCAGGACATAGATTTCGTAAATGTCGGTCATTTCCACAAAAGAAACATTTTCCAGATTGATGTCGCTTAAGAGCAGCAGAAAAATTATCCTCAGTAACGTTATTCGAAGGATCCGTTGCAGCCACAGGCATATGATGTGAAGTATTCATGTACGAAGCTGAGTGAGATTCGGCTAGTTCCAAAGCTCTAGCTTGATCAAAAGCATTTTCTAAGGTAATGGTGGAGTTTTCTAACAAACGCTCTCTGATGCGTGGATTCCTTAAACCTCTAATAAACGAATCTCGGATGTATTCACACTTGTATTGCTCGGCCGTCACCGCTTTAAAGTTACAGTCCTTGCTGAGTTGCTTAAGTGTTTGTAAGTAGTCTGTAACAGATTCGCCACTTTCTTGTATTCTAGAGGCTAGACAATGTCTGGCAAAAATTTTATTTCGTTTGGTAACATAGATAGAGTCCAAAACAGCAATAGCAGTATCATAGTTTTCGGCATCATTAATATGAAGGAACACACTAGCAGAAACATAATTGCAAAGAAGCGGCAACTTGTTTGTTTCAGTTATATTATTGATTTCACTTAAAAAATTAGAAAAGGTTTGTTTCCAATGTTTCCATTTAGCCTCCGCACCAATACTAGCGGGATCGATATCAAACTTTTCAGGTTTTAAAAGTTGATCCATCGTACGTAATTTAGGAATAGTAAATTTTAATGTCGATTAAATTGTAATGTAATAAAAGTATGCGAAACATTTATAACCATTATAACGAAAACGTAGGCTTTAATCGACATTAAACAACATATACAAATTCCGGCTATCTTAATTAATTTGAAAAGCATATAGCTATGTTGCTAAAACGTTATTGATAAAAACAATACAATAACACATATATATCAGTACTCGTCAATCACAGTGAGGAGGAAGCGATTTCTTGAATTTGATGGTAAAGGGCCCTTAAAATCTATGTTCAGTCTTTCGAATGCAGATGTTGCTTTTATTAATTTACCTTGGTTTTTAATGAATTTAGGTTTTACTTCACAGCAGACAGGACAGGAATTTACGAGACTTTTCACATCTTCTAAAGAAAAGGGCAAGTTTTTAGATCTAATCCAGTGATGCATTCGAACAACTCCAGGATGACACAAGTCTTCATGCAGCTGTTTTAAATTCACTTCTGGGTTAATTGCAGCAGTTATCCTTGAAAATGCATCTGCATTAGCATTTTTACTACCAGGGCGGTAAATTATATCAAACTTGAAACACGACAATTCCAGCCTCCAACGCAAGATCTTTTCATTTTTGATTTTACTAGAATGATGTTTATCAAACATAAATGAGACAGATCTTTGATCAGTAAATACTTCAAAAGGTCTGCCAATCATGTAATGTCGCCAATAACGTAGAGATTCCACGATGGCATATGCTTCTTTTTCAACAGCTGAATGATTAAATTCGGATTTGTTTAGTGTTCTTGAGAAGAATGCTATGGGTCGTCCTGCTTGGCTAAGAGTTGCTGCTATGGCAAACTTTGATGCATCAGTCTCTACTCTGAATGGAATATTGTCATCGATTGCAACTAAAGAGGCTTTCGCTATGTCTAACTTTAAACTGTTAAATGCATTTACAGCTTCTTCTGAAAGAGGGAATGCATTGTTTGATAGTAATGGACGTATTTTCTTTGAGAATGTTGGTATCCAGCGGCAATAATGGGCAAACATACCTAATGCTCTCCGGAGAGATGCTGCATTGTCAGGTACAGGAAGGTTCATCAAGGGAGCAAGCCTATCCGGGTCAGGCTTGATTGTCTTATTCTGGATAGTGTAACCTAATAGATTTACAGACTTGGTAGAAAACTTGCACTTCTTTTCATTTAGAGTTAAGTTGTATTTTTTTGTAACTGCTAAGAATCTTTTTAAATTTCGATCGTGTTCATCAGGATTTCTTCCGCAGATAGTGACGTCATCTAGATAAGGAAAAGTACCTTCCAACTCTTCATCTTGAATGATCTTGTCAATGGATCTCTGGAAGCATGCAACACCATTAGTGACTCCAAAAGGTACGCGGAGGAAATGATACAATTTACTATCAGCTTCAAAGGCAGTATAATGCTTTTCAGCATCATTAATAGGTAGTTGATGGTATGCACTTCTCAAATCAATGGTGCTGAATATTTCATATCTCGATATTTTTTAGATTAACTCCTCAATTTTCGGAAGAGGATAAGCATCAAGCATCGTGAAACGATTAATCGTTTGAGAATAATCAATTACCATACGAGGTTTGTGATGCTCTCCTTTTACCACAAACGCTTGAGCACGCCAAGGAGAATTACTGGGTTCAATAACTCCCTCTTCCAGCAACTTCTTTACTTCTGCAGCGATAAATTTTTGATCTTCCAAAGATTGACGTCTAGATTTGATAGCTACTGGTTTACAATCTGGAGTTAAATTAGCAAACAGTGAGACTGGTGGCACTTGAGCAACAGCTAGGGAACAGATTTTGAGAGGAGGTCTCTCGCCATTAAACTGGATTTCAATAAGAGAATGGTCCTTCAGAATATCATGACCAATAAGAACGTCTGCACAGAGATTTCTCATGATTAGTACTCTTACATTATTATACACATGCTCATTTAATTTCATATTAACTTCGCCGCAACCCTTAACATCTGAGCTTAGAGAAGAATTAGCCATCGTTATTGTGCTTAAGTATGGTTTAACTTTTATTTTACATTTTCTAGTGTGGAATTCATTTATAAAACTAAGTGAGCTACCAGTGTCAATAAGCGCATTCAATTCTACTCCATTAATTTGCACTTTAGTAATAGACTTTTGAAGGCAACTAGATGAGATTGGTACTGAAGCTAAGGTGTGAATTGATGCAGAAGTGTTATGGGAGATGCGCAGTGGTTTTGATTTGCATACTCTTTGATAGTGGCCCTTTTTTCCACATTTTCTACACAGTACCTCTTTTGCAGGGCATAGATTTCGTAAATGTCGGTCATTTCCACAAAAGAAACATTTTCCAGATTGATGTCGCTTAACAGCAGCAGAAAAATTATCCTCAGTAACGTTATTCGAAGGATCCGTTGCAGCCACAGGCATATGATATGAAGTATTCATGTACGAAGCTGAGTGAGATTCGGCTAGCTCCAAAGCTCTAGCTTGATCAAAAGCATTTTCTAAGGTAATGGTGGAGTTTTCTAACAAACGCTCTCTGATGCGTGGATTCCTTAAACCTCTAATAAACGAATCTCGGATGCATTCACACTTGTATTGCTCGGCCGTCACCGCTTTAAAGTTACAGTCCTTGCTGAGTTGCTTAAGTGTTTGTAAGTAGTCTGTAACAGATTCGCCACTTTCTTGTATTCTAGAGGCTAGACAATGTCTGGCAAAAATTTCATTTCGTTTGGTAACATAGATAGAGTCCAAAACAGCAATAGCAGTATCATAGTTTTCGGCATCATTAATATGAAGGAACACACTAGCAGAAACATAATTGCAAAGAAGCGGCAACTTGTTTGTTTCAGTTATATTATTGATTTCATTTAAAAAATTAGAAAAGGTTTGTTTCCAATGTTTCCATTTAGCCTCCGCACCAATACTAGCGGGATCGACATCAAACTTTTCAGGTTTTAAAAGTTGATCCATCGTATGTAATTTAGGAATAGTAAATTTTAATGTCGATTAAATTGTAATGTAATAAAAGTATGCGAAACATTTATAACCTTTATAACGAAAACGTAGGCTTTAATCGACATTAAACAACACATACAAATTCCGGCAATCTTAATTAATTTGAAAAGCATATAGCCATGTTGCCAAAACGTTATTGATAAAAACAATACAATAACACATATATAACAGCTATTATATTGGTAAATACA
The DNA here is from genome assembly GCA_964019185.1 of Maratus speculifer. Lineage (NCBI taxonomy): Eukaryota > Metazoa > Arthropoda > Arachnida > Araneae > Salticidae > Maratus > Maratus speculifer. The sequence goes on along the minus strand of OZ025291.1, from coordinate 211,822,641 downwards.
AGAAAAATGAAGTTCATTGCAATCTAAACGGGGTCGCCCTTCTAAAAAACCTCTATCGATTTTTTTTTTTTTTTTTTTTTTTTTTTTTTTTTTTCCTAATCGGAGGCGAAATTGAATTCTGCAACGGCAGAATCTACATTCAACTTGCTTTTTTTTTACTTTTGAAAAATTGTTTTTTAGTGATATCATTTTTTTTTAAAGCAGCAGATTATGTAGAACTTAAAAAGTTCTACTCATTCTAATTAAAATGAGTTTTAGTATAGCCTTTGCAAATAGTGAGCAAAACAATATTTATTATTTTTCTTTGATTTTTTTTTGTTGACCCCTAATAGTTCTCCTTATCAAATGGGCATTGATAAATATGATCTGTATAGTCTTTATAATTTTGAATTTTCATTTCTTTTTTCTCTGCACGAATTAATAATTTTTGATGACCAGATTATACTTCTTTAATATTCGAAGTATCGCAGTCAGAATTTAATGTTTAAAATAAATTCAAATCAAATATACTGATACGATCTAAGTTAAATTAAATTTATAAAAAAGAAAACCGAAAAATGTAAGATTAAATATCTTCTTATACATACATTACATAATCCTCATTATTCTCGAAATAAAACAAACGACTACATCCTATTGTTAAACTTCACGAAAAAAACTTCATAAGAAAATTTACTTATTTTACGAATATAATAGTAACATTTAGACTTGAAGTTACTGTTGAAATATATGTACACATATAAGCTGTTGTAAACAGCAAAAATGACATACTTCGATAGTTTCAGAGAGAAATAACACTATTGGATTAAAATCTTTCTGTAAAATAATAGATAAGCATCTTTACTGTTTCTAGGCAATTTTTGTATTTTATAAACTTCAGTGTCATTTACTATGCAGCACTTTTCTTTGCGAATTACTGAATTATAATGACTTAATTCTACGCCAGTAACTTCATGAAATATTCCAAATTGAATTCTATAATTTTGTTTTTTGAATTTTAATATCGTATTAGGCATACTCATAGCATTAAAAATCTTTTTATTTCTTGTTTCGTCTCGAATCATTATTTCACATACAACAATTCGAGCGGGCACCTACCTCTATTTCAGTTTTTATTGAACAAAAACAGTCAGAATTCTCGTATCGCGTATGATTATCAAGTGAGATGTAAAGAACACATTGCAGACATAAAACTTAACAGAGATAAAACCGCATTATCAAGGCTAAATAAAATAGAAAACATAGATATTTTGTTTAATGAAAGTAGATTAATTTATAGGTCAGATTTTTATTTGCAACTTTTTATTAGAGTCTACTGAAATTTACGTCAGAAGCTCAATGGTTTGCAATGACTCCTTGTCATTTCAAATACCAAATATTTGGATTGAATTGTTAGATAATTTGAAAATTAAAATTAAGCAATGTGAAACATAATTAAAATATAACGCGCGTGATTTTTATTAGCCTCCGATGCTATTTCTTTCAGACAAGCTAAAAAAGTGTCGCGTCAAAAATTGTGGTCCACTTTTACTTACCTATCATACGTAGTATAGGGTAAGTTTTGCAATCGTTTTGAAAATCGGAAAAAAAAAATTGACGGATTTACACGTTTCAAATACTGGAGATTCCGAAAAACATATTTTAAAAAAATTGCCGTCCGTCTGTCTGTCTGTAAACGCTCTATCTCACGAACAAATGGAGATAGATACTTAAAATTGTATATGTACTTAGAAAGTAAGAATAGGACGAAGTCTATTTAATATCAGTAACCTCGATTATCCGGAACAATTTTTATCGGACTCTCGAAAAATTCGTTCTGATGAAACGTACATAAAAATTTTAGATTTTTTTTTATTTTAAGGAAAGAACGTAAAAGGCAATAAAATAACACAAATTTTGCATCAAGAACGAAGTCGGTCGGATTAATAGCTGCCGAGATATTTGTAATCCTGTTTTCCACATTCTTCGATTTTTCATGACCCTGTATTTTCTTCAAATTTCAATTCAAAGATATGCTTTAATTGGAAATGAGACGCTTAATCTGACGCAGTAAACTGTTAGTTAATATGATTATTGTTTTTGGAGTTATAAGGACGTTTCTTTTAACGCAATCCGGTACTACTTGTGTAGTTTGGTATTTTACATAATTTGTCGAAATGGGTTCATCAGCAATTCATTAATGGAGCATTACTATGTGTATTAAGAATATTTAAATGTACGTTTAAATTTTGTTTTGGAATTGCAATGCATTTTATAAATAGTTTTCACATATTATATAATGCATATCCATGATGGGTAAGTATTACGGTGGCCCCCAACGACTAGTTTCGTAATCTGGCCGTTAAAACCAGACATTCATACAATTTTATTGTTAAAATGCATTTCCTTTTTCTTAGAGTCTATAAAAAAGCGTTTAAACTAAAGAAAAAAACCGTTTTTGATGAATTTAGTCAATGAAGAAGTAGCACGTCAAATTATATCTCTTTATTATTCCGCAATTCCAATGTCTCAGAGAGAAATTGCTAATCAGTTGGGTATTAATGAATGAAGTTAGTTCATTGCATTCTAAACGGGGTCGCCCTTCTAAAAGACCTCTATCATTTTTTTTTTTTTTTTTTTTAATCGGAGGCGAAACAATTCTGCAATGGCAGAATCTACATTCAACTTGTTTTTATTTATTTTTAAATTTCATTTGTAACAGTTTATTATCATTTTCCATCTTTGTGTTTTATTTGTATATTTTTTTTTCTGATGATGATTGAGTAAATTCAATCGAAACATGTCAAATTATTAAGATCTTTTAATGTATTTTATTAGCATTTGACGTCCTTTTTAGCAATTAAATATTTAATATATATTTTTGAAATGTTTTTAATGGACGTATAAGAAATCTTCTATTTATAATTAATATAAATCATATTTCATCATACACTGACGTCAAAGTTATCTGTTTTGATTCTCTGCTCACGCACAAAATGAATATTATTTACCATGGTCCTCTTTTTATATAAAAATCACACTCAACTCAATTTTATTTAACAAATTTTGTTTACATTAGGAATGAAATTTTAAATGCCAATAATTTTAAATGACTACATTTTACAAGATATCTCTTCCCTCAAAAATTAATTTATTTTAAAGATCTATTTAAAAATTAACTTTTATACTGTTTTATTAAAAAATAATAATAATCTCGAGAAAAAATATTCTTTTGGCAGATTAAACTTCAATTGATGGTACCTAAACTGTTCGCGCTACTGTAATGTAGATAGATAGTACACTATCGTTGGCAGCTTTATCGCGTTTGGCATAATTTGTTAACTAAATAACAGTTTTTGCTTTTTAAAGATAGAAATTTTATTTTTTTAAACTGGATTTTGCAAAAGCACGTAGATTGAATAATTAACTGCCCGAAAATACCCTTTATACGTTTTTCTGTCCGTTATTTAAGTCTGTAGCTTGATTGAAAAAAAAAATGTTTGACGAAGAAAATAGTGATTATTTTCAGCATCTCGGCGATTTTTTAAAAATCCTGTATCTCTGTTTATAATTATTTTATAAAGATGTGTTTGATCTTAAGCTTTTCTTCATTAGATTCTCCTAGCTTTCGTTGTATTTCTCTGCAATACTTTATTTTTTAAATATCTGAAATTTTAAAATGCCATGTTTGGTCGATTTAACATGGAGAAGTTGTCTCGAGTATATTAAGCAGTTAAACGGTCGTTATGTTCTTGGCGCTTTTCGTTTGGCAAGTTTTTTTTTTTTTTTTTTTTTTTTTTTTTTTTTTTTTTTTTTTTAAGCTTGGCTTGGCAGAACGACCGTCCTGCTTGATATATATTTGTATATTATATCATATTTATTATCCATGTGGCAAACATTTGACAAAGTGAAGGACAGCACTTACAACAAATATAATTTTCTTCTAAACTTAGTTGCTTCTACTGGCATTCTTCAAATTCATGTTTTGGTTCTTGTAAGGTTTTTAATGACTTTTTGCGACGATATCTAGTTCAAATAAAAAGTTGTCAGTTCTAGAAAAAATTGGATTATAAGCAGTTTCATTATTTTTTTCGAACTGACCATTTAATTGTGAAATTTGATATGCCTGATTTGATAATCTTGTGTAGAACAAATTCAGGACTAAAAAAAACATGCTGTCTGCTTCTGGTCTAGCAATTAAACTCATATATTACTGAAAATTTGAATGTGATAAAGATGCTCCAATGTGCAAATAGCAATCATTCAATCACAATGTTACAAAACATACACTGAAGCGCCAGAATAAAATTCTGAAATTGAATAAAAACTAGAATCAGCTATTTCTTGAACCATACTTGAAAAATACAGAGTTAAAAGACAACACTTCTTTTCAATCTTACTGTCAACGCTAGATTGGGAAATATTGAACTTTTCATAAACTTATCAAAGGTAACAGCAATATCCACAAAAATTAGCACAGAAGATGAATTTAGACAACAGGAACAGACTTTGGGGACTTTGCCCAATGCATTTATTAATGCAGTTGTGTAAATATTATACTTATTATCTAAATAAATTACATTAATGTTTTGATTTCCATTTAATTACTTAATTCCATAAAAACAATTGCATAAATGAATCTATTATTAATGCATAGATGCCAACTTCTCCGGAAAAGTACGTTAAAATACGGTAGTACGGTAATAAGGTAGAAAATACAGAAATTTGCGGCAAAAAAATCGCGATATTTTCTATCATTCGGGACAAAAAATAACGATCTTTTTCGATCAATCATTGCAAAAAATCGCGAAATTCTACAATAGGTCATTGAAATACATCGTAAATACCTTTCCGTCAGTTGTACGCCACAGAAGATCACGATTTTCTTCAGTTACTCTCAGGAAAAGATCGCGATTTTCATAAGTAATTCGCGGTGAAAAATCTCGATTTTCGTCATTAAATCATGGCAAAACACCTCAATTTTCCTCAGTCGCGGTAAAAGATAGCGATTTTCGTCCGTCATTCGCGTAATAAAACCAGGATTTTCGTCATTCGACTCAAAATCGCGATTTTCGTCTATTAGTCTCTGGAAAAGATCGCGATCTTCGTCAGATAGCCTTCGGAAAAAACAGGGATCTTCGATAGTAGGTCTCGTCAAAAGATCGCGCTTTTCGTCACTCAGTTTCGGAAAAAGATCGCCATTTTCGTGAGTCATTCGCGACAAAAGATCGCGGGTTTCGTCTGTCAGTTTCGGAAAAAAAATCACGATTTTTGTCTGTCATTTCTGAAAAAGATTGCAATGTTCGTAAGTCACTCTCTGGAAATGATCGCGATTTTCGTCAGTCACTCCAGGAAAAGATCTCGATTTTCGTCAGTCATTCGCGATAAAAGACCGCAATTTTCGTCAGTTATTCGCGATAAAAGACCGCGATTTTCGTCAGTTATTCGCGATAAAAGACCGCAATTTTCGTCAGTTATTCGCGATAAAAGACCGCAATTTTCGTCTGTCATTCGCGATAAAAGATAGCGATTTTCGTCAGTCATTCGCGATAAAAGACCGCGATTTTCATCAGTCATTCGCGATAAATGACCGCGATTTTCGTCAGTTATTCGCGATAAAAGACCGCAATTTTCGTCAGTTATTCGCGATAAAAGACCGCAATTTTCGTCTGTCATTCGCGATAAAAGATAGCGATTTTCGTCAGTCATTCGCGATAAAAGACCGCGATTTTCGTCAGTCATTCGCGATAAATGACCGCGATTTTCGTCAATCATTCGCTAAAAAAGATCACAATTTTTGCCAATTATTCGCGTCAAAAGATCGCCATTTTCGTCAGTCAGTCTGTGGAAATTATCGCGATTTTCGTCAGTCAGTCTCTGGAAATGATCGCGATTTTCGTCACCTCTGCAAAAGATCCTATTTTCGTCTGTCAGTTGTGGGAGGAAATCACTTTGCGAATCAGTTGCGAAGAAAAAAATATTTCATGAATTTCACAGCTAGTGTAGAAATCATGGATTTTTTGCTCTGTAAGGATAAAAAATATTCCATTTGCATAAATTTGATTTTTTAATTACATAAAAAAAGTGACAACATTTATTTTAATTCTATGCAAAACTTCATACACTTTTCAGTGGAAGAATATTGAAAATGGCACAAAAATCACTATTCCAGCAGCCCCTTCTGGCAGTTTTTTTTTTTTAATTCAAGGATAACCAACAAGCCATTGTCAAACACTTACACAAAAAATTTGGTTCAATTATTCTATGCATAACTTCATACACTTTTAGGTGGTACAATATGCATTTTTGCCGATCCCACCGAAGCTAGCACAAGGAAGAAAATACAGGCTTGTGATTGGTTGAATAATTTAAAGAGCATTTTGTTTTGGTTCTTTTTTGAGTTTATATTTATTTAATCACCAGTTTCTGTTTGAAAAGCTTCTACAAGGATGGATTTTGATGGATTTCATTCTGATTTTACATATTTATTAACAGATAAAATGAAAAAAATTTCTGGAATTTAGAATTAAAGAAGTTAATGATGAGGTTTCTCAATTGTTGTGTATTATACATATAAAAAAATAATAAAACAAAATTGGAATTTTTTCTTAATTATTTTAACATGATAGAACAATTACAAATAATAACCACATTTCCTTTTAATGGCGTCAATTTTGTGATATTTACAAACCCAATTTTTCTATATTACTTTAAAAAAATTCTGATTATTATTCTTATTATCTCTTTATTATTATTTTTAACACGTTATATCCATATACACCCTAATACATACAACCACATTCAGAATAATTTATTTACAAATAATAATTACTCTTTACATTATTCAACCAATCAGAAACCCATATTTACTTCCCTATGCTAGCTTCAATGGGATCGGCAAAAATGCGTACAATGTTGAAAATGACACAAAAATTGCTATTGCAGCGCCCCTTCAAACTGATTTTTTTCAAATTCAGGGAAGACCAACTAGCCATTGCCAAACACTTGCACAAAAAATTTGGTTCAATTATATGCATAACTTCATACACTTTTAGGTGGTACAATATTGAAAATAGCACAAAAATTGCTATAGCAGTGTCCCCTTTCAGCAGAATATTTTGAAATTGAAAGAGAATCTGCTTGCCATAGCCAAAAACATTCACGAAAAATTTGGTTCAATTCTATGCATATCTTTATATACTTTTTTATGGTAGAATGGCGACATATGGACAGACAGACATTTTGTAAAAGCATGTTTTTTGGAATATCTGACCTTTAAAATGTGTTAATCCGTCCAAAAAATTTACAATGCTTTCTTCTATTGAAGATAGAAGTTTCACATTCAGTGCTAAAATCAATATCAATTAAATCAATTATCAAAAGTTAAAAAACACCTCCATCTTCTCTATTTTATAGTATCTGATTTTTGTTATTTTTTTACTATGACAGTTTATGATTTGCAAAATATTCTGACATGATGGTTAAAAATGAAGGTAATTTTCAGATTCTGTGCTAAAAAATACATAAAAGTTTTTTAAAAAATCAACCATCACAGTCTTGTGCTTAATAATCTAAAACTTTTTCAATCTTCTTGGCAGTAATCTATCCAAAATCTTTGACTTATCCTGTAAAATAAGTATAAATGGTAACCACCAAAAATCCTAATACTCCATAAATCCCTAATTATCATTGGATTTATGTCAGCATGTAAAAATTAATCTGGATTGGATACTTAAAAGTGAGTTAAAGATTGAGTACAAATTTTGAACTGGAAAAACATACATAAAATCATTGAAATTAAATAAAAATTTATAAAAAAAAAAAAAAAAAAAAAAAAAAACAATTTTTGTTAAAAAGAAATCATCAAAAGAAAGTCTCAAATCCTAAAAAAATAAAACATATGTTAAAATAAAATTATTTAAGATAATCTGAAACATAATAAAAATTTAAATAATTGTGATACTTGTATGATTTTTTTTAAGCTAAGGTATACATGAAATAACTTTTGCAAAGACTTTAAGCACTTGACATATGACCCCCTCAAAGTTTGGCCAAACTTACTTGTGTTCAGATGCAGACAAATTGTATAAGTCATGCATTTTTAATGTTTCATAACATGGTCAATTTTAGTGTTATATGAATGGGAGTTTTCTAGTCAGTGTAGTATGAAAATTTTACTAAATGTTTGACTAGTTTGAGAAATAATAAATAAATCGACTGAGAAAACCATATAAAAATTTTAATATCCTAAATTTTAAGAAATGTTTTTATTAATTCAAATTCACTTTAAAAATATTTCTTAACTTACTTAAAACATTTTTGTAATTGGAATTATATGTCTATGATGAATGGTTTAGGAATTAGGCATTGGACACCGTTGAGACTGGACACACCTGATTGCAAATCCTGAATAATTGAATTACAATTTAAGGACCATGGGGCAAGTAAATAGGCATATAGAAAAACAGTAAGATTTATTTACATTTTCCTTTTGACCATCCAATTGTATGTGAAAATAAAAAATTTAATTTTAAAATGCCATGTTTGGTCGATTTAACATGGAGAAGTTGTCTCGAGTATATTAAGCAGTTAAACGGTCGTTATGTTCTTGGCGCTTTTCGTTTGGCAAGTTTTTTTTTTTTTTTTTTTTTTTTTTTTTTTTTTTTTTTTTTTTTTTTTTTTTTTTAAAGCTTGGCTTGGCAGAACGACCGTCCTGCTTGATATATATTTGTATATTATATCATATTTATTATCCATGTGGCAAACATTTGACAAAGTGAAGGACAGCACTTACAACAAATATAATTTTCTTCTAAACTTAGTTGCTTCTACTGGCATTCTTCAAATTCATGTTTTGGTTCTTGTAAGGTTTTTAATGACTTTCTGCGACGATATCTAGTTCAAATAAAAAGTTGTCAGTTCTAGAAAAAATTGGATTATAAGCAGTTTCATTATTTTTTTCGAACTGACCATTTAATTGTGAAATTTGATATGCCTGATTTGATAATCTTGTGTAGAACAAATTCAGGACTAAAAAAAACATGCTGTCTGCTTCTGGTCTAGCAATTAAACTCATATATTACTGAAAATTTGAATGTGATAAAGATGCTCCAATGTGCAAATAGCAATCATTCAATCACAATGTTACAAAACATACACTGAAGCGCCAGAATAAAATTCTGAAATTGAATAAAAACTAGAATCAGCTATTTCTTGAACCATACTTGAAAAATACAGAGTTAAAAGACAACACTTCTTTTCAATCTTACTGTCAACGCTAGATTGGGAAATATTGAACTTTTCATAAACTTATCAAAGGTAACAGCAATATCCACAAAAATTAGCACAGAAGATGAATTTAGACAACAGGAACAGACTTTGGGGACTTTGCCCAATGCATTTATTAATGCAGTTGTGTAAATATTATACTTATTATCTAAATAAATTACATTAATGTTTTGATTTCCATTTAATTACTTAATTCCATAAAAACAATTGCATAAATGAATCTATTATTAATGCATAGATGCCAACTTCTCCGGAAAAGTACGTTAAAATACGGTAGTACGGTAATAAGGTAGAAAATACAGAAATTTGCGGCAAAAAAATCGCGATATTTTCTATCATTCGGGACAAAAAATAACGATCTTTTTCGATCAATCATTGCAAAAAATCGCGAAATTCTACGATAGGTCATTGAAATACATCGTAAATACCTTTCCGTCAGTTGTACGCCACAGAAGATCACGATTTTCTTCAGTTACTCTCAGGAAAAGATCGCGATTTTCATAAGTAATTCGCGGTGAAAAATCTCGATTTTCGTCATTAAATCATGGCAAAACACCTCAATTTTCCTCAGTCGCGGTAAAAGATAGCGATTTTCGTCCGTCATTCGCGTAATAAAACCAGGATTTTCGTCATTCGACTCAAAATCGCGATTTTCGTCTATTAGTCTCTGGAAAAGATCGCGATCTTCGTCAGATAGCCTTCGGAAAAAACAGGGATCTTCGATAGTAGGTCTCGTCAAAAGATCGCGCTTTTCGTCACTCAGTTTCGGAAAAAGATCGCCATTTTCGTGAGTCATTCGCGACAAAAGATCGCGGGTTTCGTCTGTCAGTTTCGGAAAAAAAATCACGATTTTTGTCTGTCATTTCTGAAAAAGATTGCAATGTTCGTAAGTCACTCTCTGGAAATGACCGCGATTTTCGTCAGTCACTCCAGGAAAAGATCTCGATTTTCGTCAGTCATTCGCGATAAAAGACCGCAATTTTCGTCAGTTATTCGCGATAAAAGACCGCGATTTTCGTCAGTTATTCGCGATAAAAGACCGCAATTTTCGTCAGTTATTCGCGATAAAAGACCGCAATTTTCGTCTGTCATTCGCGATAAAAGATAGCGATTTTCGTCAGTCATTCGCGATAAAAGACCGCGATTTTCGTCAGTCATTCGCGATAAATGACCGCGATTTTCGTCAGTTATTCGCGATAAAAGACCGCAATTTTCGTCAGTTATTCGCGATAAAAGACCGCAATTTTCGTCTGTCATTCGCGATAAAAGATAGCGATTTTCGTCAGTCATTCGCGATAAAAGACCGCGATTTTCGTCAGTCATTCGCGATAAATGACCGCGATTTTCGTCAATCATTCGCTAAAAAAGATCACAATTTTTGCCAATTATTCGCGTCAAAAGATCGCCATTTTCGTCAGTCAGTCTGTGGAAATTATCGCGATTTTCGTCAGTCAGTCTCTGGAAATGATCGCGATTTTCGTCACCTCTGCAAAAGATCCTATTTTCGTCTGTCAGTTGTGGGAGGAAATCACTTTGCGAACCAGTTGCGAAGAAAAAAATATTTCATGAATTTCACAGCTAGTGTAGAAATCATGGATTTTTTGCTCTGTAAGGATAAAAAATATTCCATTTGCATAAATTTGATTTTTTAATTACATAAAAAAAGTGACAACATTTATTTTAATTTTGTTTGTATGAATAAATACAAAAGCTGTCAGGGTTGAGGATTGAGAAAGTATGTATAAAAAATATTTTAAAAATACCTCGAAAAAAATTATGTGCAACTCCTGAAACGACTCCTGAAAGGTGACTATTTTACTCCTGTAGAGTGTCCAAAATTCCTGAAATTTAACTAGTTCACTTCTGATATGGTATTTACAATTTTGGCATCTATGTTAATGTAAGTAAAAAGATATTGTATTTAAAGCACTAAAAATTAAAGTATTTTTACTAATTTTACTAAAAAGATTTATTACTTAATTTAAAAAGCAAAATGCAACAGAGATATATTTAATAAAATACATTTTGGAAATAATGTTTAAAACTTATTTGTAGACTTATGTAAAACAGCTTAAATAAAATATGAAGGTTTGCTTAGTTTGAAAATGTAAACACAGTAATTCAGAGAATATATATATAATTATATATTTTTATTTACAAATATCACAATATAGTTACAAATAAAATCAGTTCCTTATATAAAGTGAATGATCTGCAGGGCCTAAGTATCCAGTAGCTATTAGAATAACATCTACTAAAGTCCATACTCCAAGGCCTCCAAAACTAAAAAGTTTTCCAATTCCTTCTTGCCACATTCCTAAGTAAAATCGATCAACTCCAAATCCACCAAACACAATGCTGAAAATGAATAACTTTTTAATTACTTAAAATAATTCCAGTTTAAGCATAAGAAATATTGCATAAGAAACATAATTTAAAATCACCATTACAAATAACTTAATATACAATATCTGTTACACTGACCAAAAATTCCTGTTATTCTACAATTAAAATTGACTGAGTAATAATTATTCAGGGTTGGAGCATAATTTTTGCTGCAAATTAGGGATCATTCCCAAATTTAATAGAAATATAATTTTGTCATAAATATTTAAAAAAATGGTTGAGAGTCAAATTAACAGTGAAGTATAAATATGAAATTTTAAATCATTCTGATGTATGATGTATTTATATAAAATATACAATTTGTAATACACATATTGCTCTAACCAGGGTTGGGTTTTTGCCGGCAGAAAGTGGTTTCTGACGTGCCAGTGGCAGAAAGTGGTTATAACCAGGTTTAACTGGTTTTAACTGGCAGAAACTGGCAACAACTGGCATAAAGACATTCTGTGACATAATCTCTGATTTTTTTTAGTAATATTAATTTTATTAAGTAGTTCATCCTTAAATAATTAGTACTTAAATAATTCAGAATAAATATATGCACACAAATAAAATATTGTGGATAGTTTTAATTAAAAAAAAAATTTGATTTTTGAAAAATTGAGTAATGTAACAGATATATATATATATATATATATATTTGTTACATATGCATATGTAATTTATGTTTAAACAATTATTTTATACAACTCAATATTTTATACTCAACAAATTAAGAAATAATCTGGGGGCAGAAAGATTAGCAAAATTAGTCCTATGTTATGGAATGCTTCGTGGAAAAAATACTAATAGTATATTTGAGTGGTAATTTGTTTCTTCAATATTGTAAAATAATTGTACAAAATATTTCATTAAATTTTCTTTATCTATGTTATTTTTTGTGCTTCAATTATTTACTTATATATTTTCACAAGAAATTGCATTATGTTATTTACTTAAAAATAATCTGAAAAGTAATCTGTTATTAAATCAGAATTTTTTGTAAATTTATTTTTAAAAGAAATAGAAATTCAACTGTAAACAATAATATTAATAATTAAACTTGTACAGTATCAGGTTATTGTTGTGAAAGTTTCTGTTTTTCAAGTGAATGAAAATTAGCGTTTTAAATAAGCAAGGCATGTATTTATATGATCATTTTTAAACGTTTTGATACTTTGAATAACATTCATAATCTTATGTTTTAATTTTTAGCTCAATGGTTTACATATCAAATGTAAGTGTGAATTATGAATCATTGCTGAGTAAAGTTCTTATTTAGTACTGTTTCTTAGTTTCTGCCAGTTTTTGCCACTTACTGGCAGAAACCAGTTTCTGCCATGCCAGTTTTAACCACCCCGGCAGAAACTTGCCAACCCTGGCTCTAACTAACTAAACTTCATTATCATACAACAGAGGTGAATGGAAGTCTAAGAAATATCATGAAGCTGTAAAAGACTTTAATAAAGATGCAGAATATTCCGTTAACTCATTTATTTATGACGAAAGCATGATATTTACAAATGAAATAACTTTGCTTAAAATAAAACACATGATGATATTTACAGATGAAAAACAGCAAGTATGACTTTGCTTAAAATAAAATGAACTTAAAATAAAGTACATCAAAACCTAACAAAATCACTACCAGCAAATCTTGTAGCAAACACGCTACTATGCCATCATAAAATGCAAGTGTTTCTAACAAACAAGGCAACTAAAGCAAGGTGAAAATCATCCATTTTATTTTATCATTTATACAAACAAGATAACAGAATTTCTGCATAACAAGTGCTGCCATCCCTGAAAGTAAAAAAACTTACATAAAACGCCAGTGGTTGATGCGTATTGCCTGCATGCCTGACGCTAAGATGTCAAACTTATGATCGACTGCCTTGAATAGTGAATAACTATTGATCTAACAATCATAGCTTAGGAACACTACAAAGTCGTGTATTTTGAAGTATCAAAATGTCGGCAGCAAGAAGAAATGGCACTCTAATGAGTTTGCTATTGACTTGGAGAGGATAAAAACAAAAGTATGTCATGTTACTTATTTTAAATTTACTTTAACTAATTAATATTTTAAGTTAACATGACAATACATATCAGAAGAAAAAAGAAACAATTTCTGTTAAATAATAAAATGAAAATTATCAGCATCAATTATTTATGAAATTATACATGTTTTTCAAATGTTATTACATTACACTAGCCTGCAAAAGTTGGGTTAAGTCATGTTTTTTAGATTTTGGTCATTGATTCTTATGTATTATTGTACTGTTAAATCTGAAATTGACCTTCATTTTTTACCATCACATAAAATTGTTTTGCATATCCTAATTTTTAAAATAAAAGAAAAAAGAAAAAACAATAAAAATTTGATATAAAATAAATGTGATTATTGTGTTTTTAACTTTTGAAAATTTATTTTTATGTTTTTTTTTTACTGTTGAATCCAAAAACAATTTTCATTTTTATCAGGATTTTTCGCAAATTGTAAATTTCAAAGTTAAAATTAAACCTCCTCTCTCCCCTCTCCCCCCCTCCTCATTTGGGTCCCACAACAGGTTAGCTATAAGAACCCAGTATAAAACAAACAAGTTATAATTAGTTAGATGTACCAATCCCATCAAAATGTACCAATCGATCTATCTCATACATGCATTTAATATTTCAAAAATTAGTTACACATGTTAAGACTTTAATATTATTAATTCAATACTATATCCACTTTGATTTTCATCTTAAATTTCTGCTTCAGTCAATTAATTGGAGTAAAAACGAGTTAATGTGGATCATGAAAATCATTAAAATCAATAGTTTTTCCTTATTATGTTATCATCAGCTATTTGATTATGATCACGGCTTATCAGGACGTGAGTTTCCATCTCTGTAGAACAGCCAATGAACAATAGAACAATGAAGAATTGAGAAAATGATACAAAAAACGCTATCACAATGCTCGTTTCCCCAGAATATTTCCAAATTCAAGGAAGATTTGCTGGCCATAGTCAAAAATATACACAAAAAAATTGGTTTAATTCTCTGCATAACTTCATACACTTTTAGGTGGTACAATACTGAAAATGGCACAAAAATCACCATTACAGCGCCCCTTTCCAGCAGATTTTTTTCAAATTCAGAGTGGACCAACTAGCCATAGCCAAACACTTACACAAAAAATTTGGTTTAATTCTATGCAAAACTTCATACACTTTTCAGTGGAAGAATATTGAAAATGGCACAAAAATCACTATTCCAGCAGCCCCTTCTGGCAGTTTTTTTTTTTTAATTCAAGGATAACCAACAAGCCATTGTCAAACACTTACACAAAAAATTTGGTTCAATTATTCTATGCATAACTTCATACACTTTTAGGTGGTACAATATGCATTTTTGCCGATCCCACCGAAGCTAGCACAAGGAAGAAAATACAGGCTTGTGATTGGTTGAATAATTTAAAGAGCATTTTGTTTTGGTTCTTTTTTGAGTTTATATTTATTTAATCACCAGTTTCTGTTTGAAAAGCTTCTACAAGGATGGATTTTGATGGATTTCATTCTGATTTTACATATTTATTAACAGATAAAATGAAAAAAATTTCTGGAATTTAGAATTAAAGAAGTTAATGATGAGGTTTCTCAATTGTTCTGTATTATACATATAAAAAAATAATAAAACAAAATTGGAATTTTTTCTTAATTATTTTAACATGATAGAACAATTACAAATAATAACCACATTTCCTTTTAATGGCGTCAATTTTGTGATATTTACAAACCCAATTTTTCTATATTACTTTAAAAAAATTCTGATTATTATTCTTATTATCTCTTTATTATTATTTTTAACACGTTATATCCATATACACCCTAATACATACAACCACATTCAGAATAATTTATTTACAAATAATAATTGCTCTTTACATTATTCAACCAATCAGAAACCCATATTTACTTCCCTATGCTAGCTTCAATGGGATCGGCAAAAATGCGTACAATGTTGAAAATGACACAAAAATTGCTATTGCAGCGCCCCTTCAAACTGATTTTTTTCAAATTCAGGGAAGACCAACTAGCCATTGCCAAACACTTGCACAAAAAATTTGGTTCAATTATATGCATAACTTCATACACTTTTAGGTGGTACAATATTGAAAATAGCACAAAAATTGCTATAGCAGTGTCCCCTTTCAGCAGAATATTTTGAAATTGAAAGAGAATCTGCTTGCCATAGCCAAAAACATTCACGAAAAATTTGGTTCAATTCTATGCATATCTTTATATACTTTTTTATGGTAGAATGGCGACATATGGACAGACAGACATTTTGTAAAAGCATGTTTTTTGGAATATCTGACCTTTAAAATGTGTTAATCCGTCCAAAAAATTTACAATGCTTTCTTCTATTGAAGATAGAAGTTTCACATTCAGTGCTAAAATCAATATCAATTAAATCAATTATCAAAAGTTAAAAAACACCTCCATCTTCTCTATTTTATAGTATCTGATTTTTGTTATTTTTTTACTATGACAGTTTATGATTTGCAAAATATTCTGACATGATGGTTAAAAATGAAGGTAATTTTCAGATTCTGTGCTAAAAAATACATAAAAGTTTTTTAAAAAATCAACCATCACAGTCTTGTGCTTAATAATCTAAAACTTTTTCAATCTTCTTGGCAGTAATCTATCCAAAATCTTTGACTTATCCTGTAAAATAAGTATAAATGGTAACCACCAAAAATCCTAATACTCCATAAATCCCTAATTATCATTGGATTTATGTCAGCATGTAAAAATTAATCTGGATTGGATACTTAAAAGTGAGTTAAAGATTGAGTACAAATTTTGAACTGGAAAAACATACATAAAATCATTGAAATTAAATAAAAATTTATAAAAAAAAAAAAAAAAAAAAAAAAAAAAAAAACAATTTTTGTTAAAAAGAAATCATCAAAAGAAAGTCTCAAATCCTAAAAAAATAAAACATATGTTAAAATAAAATTATTTAAGATAATCTGAAACATAATAAAAATTTAAATAATTGTGATACTTGTATGATTTTTTTTTAAGCTAAGGTATACATGAAATAAGTTTTGCAAAGACTTTAAGCACTTGACATATGACCCCCTCAAAGTTTGGCCAAACTTACTTGTGTTCAGATGCAGACAAATTGTATAAGTCATGCATTTTTAATGTTTCATAACATGGTCAATTTTAGTGTTATATGAATGGGAGTTTTCTAGTCAGTGTAGTATGAAAATTTTACTAAATGTTTGACTAGTTTGAGAAATAATAAATAAATCGACTGAGAAAACCATATAAAAATTTTAATATCCTAAATTTTAAGAAATGTTTTTATTAATTCAAATTCGCTTTAAAAATATTTCTTAACTTACTTAAAACATTTTTGTAATTGGAATTATATGTCTATGATGAATGGTTTAGGAATTAGGCATTGGACACCGTTGAGACTGGACACACCTGATTGCAAATCCTGAATAATTGAATTACAATTTAAGGA
Organism: Maratus speculifer; assembly: GCA_964019185.1. Lineage (NCBI taxonomy): Eukaryota > Metazoa > Arthropoda > Arachnida > Araneae > Salticidae > Maratus > Maratus speculifer. Next base: position 211,805,457 of record OZ025291.1, on the reverse strand, counting down.
CCATGGGGCAAGTAAATAGGCATATAGAAAAACAGTAAGATTTATTTACATTTTCCTTTTGACCATCCAATTGTATGTGAAAATAAAAAATTTAATTATTTTATTTTTGTAAAAAGTATAAATGGCATGCCTGATGGAAAAAAACACAACCATCAAAGTTTTAAAGCTTTGTAAATAGTTTTTTTTTTTTATTATTTTATTTTTTTTATTTTTTTTATTTTTTTTTATTTTTTTATTTTTTTTTTGCAATTGTTGAAAAATTGCAAAGAAGATCCTTTTTCTTTTCATAAAATTTTATTCCAATTAATATTTTTCTAAGAAGAATATGTAGGTATGCTGTTGTCACAATGCCAGAAAATAAGTATTAAAAAATACAAAAAAATTAATACAGTAGAAGCCCGATATAACGCAGTTGTTGGAAGACATGTTTCCCACCCACGTTATAACTTAACCACGGTATAGCAGAATGGTGTCAAAGTAATAGTACAAAATGATGAAAACACTACCCGCTTTGTGAAATGTGATTAACTTTATCATTCATTGAACACAGACTGAATCATCTGAATAATCTGAATCGTCTTGACTCCCCATTCACGAAATTCCCTTCGTTAAGTATGAAATGACTTCACAAACATGTGGAATGTCGTCTTTCATTACCACATCATTTTCAATTTCATTATCATCATCTTGCTCACTGCAATTTTTATGCAGTATCAATGATATCCTGATCAATAATGACCTCTGAAATTGATTCACTATTGTCACTTTATATCTATCTTTCTTAAGCCATCTTAAAAAAGTCTATAAATATTGTTTGGCGAACTGAGGCATTTCGTTTCTTTTCGGCATATTATTTCATACTAGAAAGATAGAGTAGATGAACACAAACCTGAATCGTCTTGACTCCCCATTCACGAAATTCCCTTCGTTAAGTATGAAATGACTTCACTAACATGTGGAATGTCGTCTTTCATTACCACATCATTTTCAATTTCATTATCATCATCTTGCTCACTGCAACTTTTATGCAGTATCAATGATATCCTGATCAATAATGACCTCTGAAATTGATTCACTATTGTCACTTTATATCTATCTTTCTTAAGCTATCTTAAAAAAGTCTATAAATATTGTTTGGCGAACTGAGGCATTTCGTTTCTTTTCGGCATATTATTTCATACTAGAAAGATAGAGTAGATGAACACAAACCTGAATCGTCTTGACTCCCCATTCACGAATTTCCCTTCATTAAGTATGAAATGACTTCACTAATATGTGGAATGTCGTCTTTCATTACCACATCAATTTCATTATCATCATCTTGTTCACTGCAATTTTTATGCAGTATCAATGATATCCTGATCAATAATGACCTCTGAAATTGATTCACTATTGTCACTTTCTATCCAGTCATTTAAATCGTCAACAGAAACATCGAGATGCAGCAACAGCACTAATTGCTGACAGCAAGTTCCTTATTGTGTCTCACTGAAATTTTTAACGCAAAATTTATCTTGAAATTGATCCCCCCCCCTTTTTTTTTTGGCAGGGGGGGGACATACTTTTCCCCACAGTAAATCCAAATTCGCAGTACATCGGACTTATTTCAGGCTTTTACTGTCACTCAAATACAAATTGAGACACAGCTTTCAAACAAATTACATTTAAAAGTACATTTTTTTAAGAGTAGATTTAGCATTATAAAAGGTATAAAAACAAATATAAAAATGCAAGTGTCCAGGGCTAAAAAATCTCAATTTTCAAACATGAAATAAGTTGGAGAAAAACACATAATATTCTAAATTTTATTTAATACTTTTGGTGATTGCTGATTATCTTGTTACAAATGTTGCACTTTTTTTTTTAATTCTAATCTTCTACCAGAATTTTTTAGTAGTAAATATTGCTTTATTTAATCAAAAAATGGCTGTCATAAAAAAAAATCCTATAAAAAAATTCTAGTAACTATTTTGAGTGAAAAAGCATGATGAATTCGCAACATTGCCAGTCAAAAACATTTTAACATACTCAATCAAAATATGTGTACATCAAGTGAAGGTTATGCAACAGATAATGACCAATTTTAATAATATTAATAATTTCAATATCTTTTTTTGTATAATATGATATCAAAACCTCATAATAGGCACAAAAATATCAATCACTTTAATATCTTACATAAAATGGAAGAGTCACCTTTAATAACTTCATTATTAAAAAAATTTTGAATAAACATTAAATGCTTATTTTTGAACTGACAGATATTTTTGTAGATGATGAAAAGATGTGATATTGATGTGAGAAATTGATGCTGGAAAAAAACAGCAGAAGGGCATTTTTTTTTCTTCTGAAAAAGGGTAATGTGCATCACAATTTAAATTAAGACAAAACAAACAAAACATCATTGAATTAAACACATTCCTCAAAAATCTCCCACTACTTTGGGTCAAATTCTTTGTTACCTTAAATTACTTTAGCTATTAGTTTTTGCTACCAAATGGATCAGGTTAAACAACATGTAACAGGATGGAAGTAAAAAATATTTATTCCAGAATAGTCGAAGAGCAGTCAACAAAACAAACAGCTTGTAATACTTCTAATCTTCTTGATTGTCATATGACTGAGATATAGATTTACAAATTGTCTAACTGTTATGTGATCAAAGCAAACTGAAACACAGCAAAGACTAGAGAAATGGATCTCTTTTGTTTGCTGCAATAATATATATATATATATATATAAAGAGAGATAAATACAGTCCTCCCTACTTAATCAGGTAACAGATAATCGAACATCCCACTTATTCGAATAGAACTTTCCGGGAACTAATTTATCGCCATTGGTTCCATGTTATTTTTCCCCGCTTATTTGAATAACATCTGAGTGACCAATGTTTAAAAACAGACATGTAAAGCACATTTCAGATTGAACTTTTTCTCACTTTTTGTCATTTTTGGCTCATTTACACTGAAAACAAATTTTCAGTTCTTCCTGCAATGATTTTGACCGGCAGATGTTTAGAGGATTTTCCCTCCTTTTTCTGTGAACGGGTGAAATAAATTGGCTAATTGGGATTATTTTTGCATTTTGTAAGTTTAGTTGCGTTTTTATAAAGAAAAAGGCATTGCTATGAATTCTAAATTGAAAGCTTTAAACCTTTCTGATAAACTACAGTTTTGGAAGCGTTAAATAATAAAACAGAAGTCAAGGCAGTAAAATGTTTTAAAATATTGCAGATGTAAGTTTCCAATATGAGACTCAATGCAAAAAAACAAAACAAAAAAGAACAGGGATAAAATGGAAATTTGGATCAAAAGAGGGAACATAATTTCAATTTTGATCAATTGAGAACTCAAAATCTCCATTTTGTGTGTGTGTGTGGGGGGGGGAACTCATTGCTCTGGGAAATAATGTGTGTGTCCCCCCCCCCCCTGAATTCAATACTGGCAAAAAATTTAGTGAACCATTAAAAAAGAAGGACCATTGAAATAATTTATGACTTGAAGTCGTAGAACTGATCTATGAATGGACCTTTACGCTACAAATATAACTGTATGTACAGATATTAAATTAATACCTACTTACTTTATATCAGTATTTGTATTTATTTTATTAATTTACGTTATTATATTAGCAATTTTATTATGCTGTTAATTAATTATGCTGTAGATGATTGTTTACCTTTTTATTATGCATTAAATATTATTTTTCTTTGTTTCCCCATTTAATCAAATACCCCACTTAATCCAATACTATTTTGGGAACTATCAATATTAGTTTAAACAGGGACGTCTGTATATATATATATAACTATAATAATACTACAATTCAACATCTACAGTGAATATAGAATAACCCAATTAAATATATAGTGTTGATTTGACACAGTAAATTCTGTCTGGAAATGGAACTTGTGTACAACAAAATCTTTTATAAATGACAAATTTTGAAATTCTGGTAAAAGAGCATGACACAAATGTAATATCTGGTTTATCCATTAAGAACAAAAATCTGCTTAAGACAGACCTTTTAACAACCTGTTAGCAAATTTGTCTTTTATTTTGACTAGCTTTAAATAGTGAAAAGATATTGTGTCATTTGTCTGCTTACAATAACATATCTCTCATCCAAAAGAATTATGAAAACTATAAAAATAAATAATCTGTTTTCTAAAATCAATATAAATTTAAATTACCTTAAAAGTAAAGCTGTTCCCCAACTGTAGCCTTTAGTCCAGTTACAAAGTATATTTTTAGCAAAAACTCTGTTTCCTTTAAAAGTAAAACACAAATTATTTTGTAAAAAATTATGCTTTTAACAAAACAAAACAAACTAAGTTAAAATTCACTAAGTCACAATATTTTGAAAAGATCAAATTTATATTTCAAAATATGTACCATAAAATCCAGATTATAAGTACTTTCCCACCACTTTTTTTTTCAAAAACAAAAACAGATAAATTTGTCGATAGAGTTGTTTATAATTGAGATTTAGAGAAATATAGATTTATAAATTTAATCAACAAAACTGTTTTTATTAATTTAGAGTATGACAAGACAAGTAAATGAAAAATTAAGTTTTTTTATAAATACAATTCTCAAAATAAAGCAGCAACTGATATCTACCAATAAATACATTTTTTTATTTATTTTAATTAATTATTCATTTTTATTTATTTATTTTTGCCTTTAAATTATTGTTACACGCACATTCTAAATTCCACTTTCCTGACTTTGATACTTTTATATTAGTCAGGTTCAAACTTTGCCAATAGCATTTATCATTTTTTGTCAATAGTGACTTATTTTTTGCAAGAAACAATGTTTTTGATGTTGAATTTGATTTACTGGGTTTACTGTTTAATTTTATTGTTTACTGCATTATTCCTTTCTTTTTTATAAGGAATGAGTGAAAGGCATACATAGAATGTCCAGGCTGCACACAAATCATCGAGTTTCCAGTAAGAGAAGCATTAGTTGATCAGCAAGTTGCCTTTTCTTGAGCATTAAAGAAAAAGTGAGCTCATCGCCTAATTCGCTATATCATTGGACATAACCTTCTATTATAATTCCGCTAAGAACTTCATTAAAATGATTAGGAGATTTAACCCAAGCTTCCCAGACTCAGGGATGCCACTCAGAAATTAACAAAAAAGAGGAAATTATGCATAAAGTAAAATTTACGACATTTTTCACAACATTTATGTGGAAATTTTGTAAACTGTATTGTTTTGTAAACTGTATAACAAACTAAATAAATAATTAAATTTGTAACTTTTTTTTAAAAAAGAAAGAATTTTTTTTTCCTTCTCTTGTAAACTTTTAACAAGTCTTTCTAAATGTGCATTTGTCAAAGTTTGAAATATGCTGTTAATTCATTGTGCATGAAAACTTTTTTTAGTTCACAATACTTTACATCAGTTAAGGTAACCCAGCAACAGAATTAGTGAGGAGTTTTATGTATTGCATCATTTTAAATTAATTTAGGTAACTAGGCTATAGATTCTATGATTTTTCGATGAGTAAATAGAAAGCATTTGCAGTTTTTTTTTCTCCCTGATCGTTTGACAAGAACAAGCTTTACACCTCAATTATTATACAAAAACCGCCATTTTATACTGCGATAGTTTGATGAAAATCGCCGTTTTATTTCACGATTGTTTGACAAAAATAGCCATTTTACATCACAATCGCTTGACAAAAGTTGTCCTTTACACCTCAATCATTAGACGAAATTTGCCGTTCTACTTCGTGATCGTTTGACAAAAATCACCATTTTATAAAGCGATCGTTTGACGAAAATCGCCATTTTATGTCACAATCCCTTGACAAAAATCACCGTTTTACATTGCGATCGTATGACGAAAATCGGCGTTTTAAAGTGCGATCGTTTGACGAAAATTGCCATTTTATGCCGCGATTCTTTGACAAAAATCGGTGTTTTATACCGCGATCATTTGACAAAATCGCCGTTTTATTTCGCGATCATTTAACGAAAATTGCTTTTTTACACTGCAATCGTTTGACGGAAATAGCCAGTCTATTTCGGGATCGTTTGATGGAATTCACTGTTTTATTTCGCAGTCGTTTGAAGAAAATTGCTATTTTACTTTGCAGTCGTTGACGAAAATCGCTCTTTATTTCGCAATCGTTTAACAAAAATCGGTATTTTTTTTTTTTTTTTTGAGATCGCTTAACAAAAATCGTGGATTCTCAAAAATTAAAAAAAAGCGGAATTCCGCCATTTGGCGGAAGAGTGGCATCCCTGCAGACTACAGAAAATAAGCAAAAGCCATTTTTAGAAATTACAAACTTTTTATATTTATTTATTTTTAATGACTGCCCATTAAAAACACCAAAAAGAATTTTTATAAGAAAAATATCTGTAATGTTATTTAAATAAAAGTTTACTTCTATATTAGCTGCATACAAGAAGTTAAACCTTTAAAGACCCAATAATACAATTTTTGGAACATTATATTTGTGATTTTTTTTATTTTATTGCAAATATTTTTTAACAAATTTATTAATCAGATATTGTATATGTGACTTTTATTTTCAAGAAATTTTTTTTTTAATTAATAAAAATTTAGAAATATGAACGAAATAGTACAGAAAGTTTTCAAATTTTTTATCGATAAATTTTGGATTGTGTTGAAGATACACTTATGGAATGAAATAAAATTTAGCAATTTAAGATACGGATACTGTAGCTAACTATGTGTAGCAAATATGTAATGTGCTGCTACATAGTAAATGCTTTAAAACTTTCATATAGCAAAAATGCAGTTGATTTGTATTGAAATTGTCTCTGTGCAGTGTCAAGTATGTCAAATATGTGTGCAACAATATCATATATCAAATTAAAAAAATAAATAATTGTAATATTGCTTTTTTTCTTATTTAGTCATTAATATGTACATAATAAAATTTCATTTCATTTAAGTTAAGTATTAGAAGGTGTGGTCCTTAATGGATTAATAATTGATGAAATCTCCATAGATTTCGCTACTTATAGAGGCCTTTTTAGTTAAGATCAGTTCAGTAATTTAATCATGTAATTCTATTACATACTCTATTAAATTTGTATTTTATTTATATTATTTTATTAATTTAATGAAGTGTTAACTTTACTATGGAATATTAGTGAGAATAAAATGCTAATTATTCATAATGTTTTAAGTGGAAAATGACTAAAATTTCATAATATCTGCATTATTTATGCTTGAAAATTATATTAAAAAAATAAAATAAAATAAAAATAAACAAATTAAGATACAGTTTTCAAACAAACTGTATTAAAAACATTCTCTTCTCCAATTGACCATGTTCAACATGCTCTTAATATTTTGTACTGATCTGCAGATTACAGAAATAGATTTATTATTATTATTGCTTGAAAATTGTTTTAAAAACAATAAAAAATCAGCAAATTGAGATGCAGTCATCAAACACACTGTACTTGGAAAAACATTTTATTTTTCATTCAACCATGTTTAACAAAATCTCAAATGATGTTAAATGAAATGACATTTGGAATTCTGCAGAGCCACTCGCTAAACTTCTTTAATTTGCAAAAAAAAAAAAAAAAACATGAAGAATTGCCAACTGAAATTTATAATTATTCATGTGCAGTCAGTTCTCTTGATGTAAGCCATGCACAGACAATATGTATTTCAAATAAAATGAGTGAAAGGTTTATATTTTAATTTAAATGAATCAATACACAATTGATGATAATAATAATAATAAATGGTGATTTATCACCTTCAACTAGTTAATATAAAAGTATCTTCATTTTTCATTAAAGAGCAAAAAGTAATATTTTTATTAAAATCATTTTTAGAAAAAACATAATAAACTTTATGCAATGGGTTCTTCAAAAGCATTTTTTGCACAAAAATAAAAAGTTTTGAAGCCATGCTTATTTTTGAAAGAGGGAAAAAAACTACTTAAACTATTTAAAATTCGATAGGGAAGGTGGGAGGGCATATAAAAAAATTGCTGCAAATGTTGCAGATGCACCTTTTTTTTTGGGGGGGGGGGGGACAAAAAATTGATGTTTTTTTTAATGGTGTGACAATCTGGTCATTTTGAGCCCTCTAATATTAATAGCTGAGTCAATTGTATTCTTGATATTGAAAAATTCATGTGTATTTTACAATAAAAATTGAATGATTTTAATAAAATAAATATATATGTTGTTGTCGTGAGACATGTGTAGCTCTTTTGTTGATCGTACCTATTCTGTTAAATAATATACTCATTCGTTCAGCATTATTAATATCTCCATTTCTTAAATGGTGTAGGTTTATATCTCATTTGTTGGTACCATTATTTTAAGACGCAAGTTGTTTATTTATATTCTGTTCTGATTCTAAATCGGCGTTTCTTTCTACCTTGGTGTACGTTTGGCGCATGTTTCGCGGGACGCGCTTCTGGCAACTGTTCTCGGACCTGGGTCCGGTCTAAAATTAAATTAAATTGAGCAAAATGTGGAAGTTAACTATGTGTAGGCTTGGGTGACGTAAGTGTAGAAATTGAAGCATAAAATTTTAGGTTTTCCTTAAAAACTAACGTTTATTGTAACTAAAGCATAAATAAATAAATCAAATAAATAACTAATGTAAATAAAAATAAAAATTCAATAATAGCAATAAAGTATGACATGTATGAGCAATGGCTAGTCACAGGTATACACAACACTATTATTCTCAAGAAAAAAACATTACTTCATTAAGATAGCTTTATAGAAGTGCAGAACTACTCACACATTTGATGAATGTCAGCAGCAAGAGTGACCATCATTACTTCAATAAAAAGTTCCAATGCATGAAGACACAACATAATAAAGTTCGATCAAAGAATGTTTATAACCAACTGGTAACTGTTGCAAACTATTAAAAAAACCATAGTCCCTTGTTAAAGATGCTGTATTGAAAGATTATTTAACTTTAATAAAAACATCAGAGCTCAGCTTGAGCTCTGGCACTTTAAAAGAAACAACATCGTTTAAAAAAAACCGCCGCCTCAGATCGATCGAATGTCCTTTAAATACACCGTGACCTTGACACGTGAAAGCCTGAGACGCTGAGTCGAGAGGTATACCTCTTGCCTCATGGAGAAAAATGAAAATTGCGATTCACGGAGAAGCGATCTGCGATGGCATACTGGATTGCGTTCGCTCGCGTCGCGTACGAACGTAACCTTGAAAATGATGACCTTGAAAAACGATCGAGATGAGATATGACCTTGAAAAACGATTAATCGTTGGAAACATGAAACAAATCAAAACAGAGAACATGTGAACTGGAAATGGACTAAAAATATGGATGCTCTTCAAGTATTGGAAAAACGAACGAAATAAATAACCAGAAAAACAAAATAAAAAGGGAAACAATGGAAAGCAAATGAATAAAGGTGAGTAACAGCTTAATTTGTATAAGTATCAAGGAAAATGGGTATGACAATCCCCCCCCCCTTGACACTTATACTCAAAACTTCCTAGGAAATTCAATAATATACAATATATAACAATAAAATATATATGTTAATTCAACAAACAAATATCGTAATATTCATTAAACTTTAAAATACATAACAATTTTTTCAACATTTGCTACACAAATTTACTTAATCATTTAACGTAACAATACAAAAAAACACAAAAACCTCGTAACTTCACAAAACATTGGTTATGCATCATAACACTTTGATTTAAATAGTCAATATTCAAAAAGTTTTAGTTTTTTTTTCAATTACAAAAAGTTCATTTTTTTTTTAAAAAAAGTTCATTTGTAGAAAAAGTTCATTTTGTAGAAAAAGTCCATTTTGTAGGAAAAAGTCCATTTACATAGTTACCTCATCACGATAAACATGACTACTTTATCGATACCTCATCACGTAAAGACGTGACTACGTTACCTATATTCATTCCTGAAAATTTAAACAATGTATCTTTATGACATTTGAAAAACACATAAAAATAGTTTTGCATATTGAAAAATTAAAATTTAAATACCATAAACATTCTTCACAATAAAAATACACTTGTACTTATATTTGATTGGAAACAATTTAAATACACATATATATATATATGTTTAACATTCAAAAATTAGTGAGAAATACATTTGTACCTATACTTAATTGAAAACACCTTAAATACACATATATATACTTAATATTTAAAATTAGTGAGCTCACTATTCTATAAAGGTATAAACACAGTACTTCAATCGTAAAAACAGGTGTATAAACATATTCACATTCTGAAAAAGATTTTTACGAAACTTAGTTTCAGCATTCAAAATAACGTTAAACTAAACAGTTTAACCATCAAAAATTCATATAAGCATTTCAATAATACTTATTTACAAAATTTATACAAGTATGTGAATAATACTTGGCTTAAATTCAAAGGAGGGTTTATTTTTTTTATTTTAATTTTTTTTTTTTTTTTTTTTTTTTTTTTTTTTTTTTTTTTTTTTAAACGATGTGTCAAAATTTAAGATTGAAAAACTACTTCAATGAAGATATTTAAATATGTCAATATTGTCAGCTTTAAATTCGGGAGATGCAGATTGGGATTCAAACATGGAAGATATTGAGGCATATGGTGGTGTTTGGCTTGGACTGTAATTTAAATGCACTAACCCTTCATACGTATCTTTACCTTTAAAACTGAACCAATCTGGATTATATTTAATCCCATGTTTCTGACAATATTCCTGGACTTCTCGTTGAGATCTTAATCTTTCAGTTGCCCTTACTTCGTAGTAATAGATATCATTGCAGGATTTGTCACTTCTTGGTACGACCTTTCTGAACCATGCTGCATCTCTTAAATTACGTGTAAGTTCCTCACCCATTTCATCACTATCATCCTGGGATGTGCGAATTGAGGCGGAATCTTTAAAATGAGATGTGCTGGGTTTAGAAATGGAAGTAGGTGGTCGGTCTGGTTGGATTTCTGTAAAGGGATTGATTTCGGGAAGTTGTGATCCTATAATATACATGGGTCCTAGATCGCTTCCGTTGCGCTGATCTTCGACTTCAAAAGCGTTCGTTCCTATTGTATAGGTTGGGCCTTGCTCGCTGTGAGTTTGCTTGTCCCTGGGAAAAGTGGTCTCGTTACTGAACCTGACATTGATTGTTTCTATAATTTTGTTCCCTTCAGGGAGCCATACTCTGTAACCCTTCGTGGACATAGCATAACCTACTAAAATTCCCTTTTTGGCTTTCAGCTCAAATTTAGAAAGTCTGAGTTGCCTGGGTGTACCCACATATACTTTTGAACCAAAAGGACGCATGTGACGAATTGAGGGCTTGTGACCACAATAATATTCAAATGGGGTTTTAGTTTGAGATTTGTGACACACACGGTTCAACGTGTAGGCATAGTAAAGAATAGCTTCGGGCCAAAACTTAAGATCCATCTTACTTTCATTCAGAATAGATCTGGCTCCGTCTACTAAAGCTTGATTTAGCCTTTCTGAAACGTCATTTTGTTCAGGGGAATATATATTTGTGAACTCGTGGTGTATTCCATTTGATTCAAAATAATTTTTAAAGGCCTCATTTGAAAACTCACTCCCATTGTCACTGCGAACACTTTTGAGTTTGGTATTTAAAAATCGCTCTGCTCTTTTAACATGGTTTGTGAAAACTTTAAAAACTTGTGTTTTACTGCATAATGGATAAACATTAACTTTTCTTGAAAAATCGTCTGTAATGGTCAGAAAATATTTTTCACCGTTCCTTCCAGTAATTTTAGTTGGCCCCCACAGATCTGTGTGTAAAAGCTCAAGTGGTTTCTTTGATCTAATTTGGTCTAAAGGCTTAAAAGTAGTACGTCTGTGTTTGTTTAACTTACAGACTTCACAATCAAAATCCCGACTTTTAATATGTGGGAGGCCTCTAACTCCTTTACATTTGTCAGTATGTTCAATTACGGAAGGACTGATATGTCCCAAACGTTTATGCCATAATTTAAGATTATCTTTTTGTATTGTGGATGCCTCAAAACGAACATGTTTAGATTTATTTTTCCTTTTGAATTTTGAGGTATGGTTAGAGTTAGATTCAGGGTAAATATATATTCCGTTTTTCAAAAAAGCACGAAAAAGAGTATTATCATCGCGATAAGTTTTTATTCTACCCTCTCCTCCTTTGAATTTTGTACCTCTTGAGTCAAGACGAGATCCAGAGATCAAATTACGTCTAAGTTTAGGACAATACATTATGTTTCCGAAACGTACTAGTTTCCCATTTAACATTAAATCTACAGTTTCAGTTCCATCGATTGGGAAGGTTGCCCCATCCACAGCTACAACCAACTCTTGGTTATGCAGTGGTTTAAAATTTACGTACAAATCCCGATCTTTACAAAAGTGATGTGATGCGGTCAGGTGGTGACGCGGTCGAGGAAAAGTGAAGACCCAGGTGTCACCATCATCCTTTATGTTGCAAAGATTAGATTGAATCAAGAAATTTACCTAGTTGTCTGGAGTACGTTGAGGCTTAGAAGTGGCTCTACCAGCTCTGCTCCGTGGGCGATCAGGATTATCTCTTCGGAGGGGCTCTCTGGATATTGATGAATCATGGAAACTGGCTCTGACTGATGATCCAGGACCAGAAGTGTCAGTATCATAGTAGTTACAGTTCCGCTTGATGTGACCCGACCAGCCGCATCTGTGACACTTGCCTTTAAATTTTTGTCTATAGCTGGATTTACAAGAAGGTTTTACTCTGGAAAAACTTGCTTGGGCAGTCTCACCTCGGTCCTCTGTTCGAAGCTTTAGTCGAGACTCTTCGGCTATCAATTCAGTAAGTATACTTTGAAATTTAAAATTGTCATATGACCAACGGAGAATGCTTTGCACCAAGTTGTCGTACTTTCTCGGAAGCCATCTCAAAAGTTGAAACGAAAGGTAAGTCTCTTTGATAGGCTCGTTCATTCCAGCTAACTGGTCTTCAATTCTTTGAAGGCGTGCAGCATACATATCAATAGGTTCATCAGGACCAATTCAGCAAGCTAACAGTTCGGAAAATAGCATCATATGTCGAGAACAGTTATCTGGCTGGAAATGACTTTTAAGCTTTTGCCAAGCTTCTGCTGGGTCATCAATGTTTTCGATGATCCTCCTGAAGTCTGGTTCCACATTAAGGTAAATTATTGAAAGGACTGATCTTACTCGTGATTGATAGTCCTTGGTTCCCGCTACGTCAGTGGTTTCCAGCACTTTCTCTTTTCCGGTGACGATACTCCAGGCATTTTTGTCAAGCAGCAAATATTTGACGTCGGTGGCCCAGTTGCCGTAATTATGAGAATTTAGTTTAGTGATGCTTACCTGGATACTCGCCATTGTCATACAATAAAATTAAGACTACATAAGAGATTTTTTTTTATTATTATTATTATTATGTTTGTCAAAAGCTTATTATAATTTTTCATTTGTCAAAAAATTCTCAAAAACAAACTTTCAAAAAAATTTGAAGTTTTTTTTTCCCCTTTTTTTCTCTAAATCTTTAATAAGTTTTGTCTAAGCTTTATATATATAAAAAAATTTCAAGAGATAGACAACTAATGCTATAGTAAATAGAAGGTGTGCCCCCCCCCCACCCACTAAAATTCACTAGGAGGTCATATGACCGCTATTTCATAACACTCGTCACCTGCACTCACGCCGACAGTTATGGCTGCAATTAAAGGGTTAACAAAGAGCCTGGGGCCCGTAACTGCTGGGCCCATAACTGTGCTCTCGGACCTGGGTCCGGTCTAAAATTAAATTAAATTGAGCAAAGTGTGGAAGTTAACTATGTGTCGGCTTGGGTGACGTAAGTGTAGAAATTGAAGCATAAAATTTTAGGTTTTCCTTAAAAACTAACGTTTATTGTAACTAAAGCATAAATAAATAAATCAAATAAATAACTAATGTAAATAAAAATATAAATTCAATAATAGCAATAAAGTATGACATGTATGAGCAATGGCTAGTCACAGGTATACACAACACTATTATTCTCAAGAAAAAAACATTACTTCTTTAAGATAGCTTTATAGAAGTGCAGAACTACTCGCACATTTGAAGAATGTCAGCAACAAGAGTGACCATCATTACTTCAATAAAAAATTCCAATGCATGAAGACACAACATAATAAAGTTCGATCAAAGAATGTTTATAACCAACTGGTAATTGTTGCAAACTATTAAAAAAACCATAGTCCCTTGTTAAAAATGCTGTATTGAAAGATTATTTAACTTTAATAAAAACATCAGAGCTCAGCTTGAGCTCTGGCACTTTAAAAGAAACAACATCGTTTAAAAAAAACCGCCGCCTCGGATCGATCTAATGTCCTTTAAATACATCGTGACCTTGGCACGTGAAAGCCTGAGACGCTAAGTTGAGAGGTATACCTCCTGCCTCATGTTGAAAAATGAAAATCGCGATTCACGAAGAAGCGATCTGCGATGGCATACTGGATTGCGTTCGCTCGCGTCGCGTACGAACGTAACCTTGAAAATGATGACCTTGAAAAACGATCGAGACGAGATATGACCTTGAAAAACGATTAAACGTTGGAAACGTGAAACAAATCAAAACAGAGAACATGTGAACTGGAAATGGACTAAAAATATGGATACTCTTCAAGTATTGGAAAAACGAACGAAATAAATAACCAGAAAAACGAAATAAAAAGGGAAACAATGGAAAGCAAATGAATAAAGGTGAGTAACAGCTTAATTTGTATAAGTATCAAGGAAAATGGGTATGACAGCAACCCTGTTCCGGCGCACGCTATTGAAAAACCTCCTCCGGAAGCGGCAGTCTATCTCGAGCGTTATAAACTTTTTGATTCATATTTATTTTAACACCAACGTAACTAGTTGGAACGATAACTTTCACCACGTGTCTCATGCGGCCTATCTACTGTTTACAAAGTAACTTTGAAGTAATTTCTTATAAATCATATAATGTTTCTAACCACTAACAGGGCTTGAATTTCAGGGCGGGATGGCGGGATTCGCGCCCAAAAGAATAACGTGGACGGGAGGCTCCCGCCCAAAAAATTTTGCATTTTGAAACTATGATCAACTCCCACGACCATTTTGAGAATTTTATGATATTTTCGTGCGAGTAATCGACACATTTTGCGAGTTGTTTTACAGCGAAAAATCATTGAAAATCACGATTTTTTCCGCGACTGATTGACAAATTTTGCAATTCTTTTCCTGCAATCAATTGACGAGTTTCGTTGTATTTTCCGTGGCAAATAGAGGTGATTCTGTTCGGAATTTCCACTCCCCCCCCCCCCCCAAAAAAAAAAAATAACGCATTCAATTCCAAAAATTATGAAACAGTGATGCCGCGGACGCGCTATTGCGCATAAATTACTCAAAAGATCGGAGATGACACACAAAAGAAACAGCTCTTACACGTTTTACAGAACGCGTGATTTCGTTAAAGTTTGCTAAAAAACGGCAAATATTGTTAAAAGATCGCGAAAAAACAACTAATTTCCGGCAAATTTCGTCAAAAGATTCACGAAAGAATGCCTAATTTCGTCACAGAATTCTGTAAAACGGCAGTTTTCGTCAAAAAGGTCGCAAAAAAACGTCAAATTTCATCCAAAAATCGCGAAAAACGACAAATTTCGACAAAAGATTCACTTTAAATGACAAATTTCTCCAAAATATCACGAAAAACGGCAATTTTCGTAAAAAAATCGCGATAAAACATCAGATTTCATCAAAAGATCGCGAAAAACGGCAAATTTCATCAAAAAATTCACGAAAACATATCAAATTTCGTCCAAAAATCGCAAAAAACAACAAATTTCGACAAAAGATTCACTATAAAAACAAATTTCCCAAAAATATCGCGAAAAGCGGCAATTTTCATAAAAAAATCGCGATAAAACATCAGGTTTCATCAAAAGATCGCGAAAAAACGGCAAATTTTCACAGAAAATTCACGAAAAAACGGCAAATTTCGTCAAAAAATCCCGAAAAAACGGCAGATTTCGTGAAAAGATCGTAAAAAAAATACAGATTTCATCAAAAGATAGCGAAAAATGCAGCTTTCGTCAAAGGGAACCACTCCCTCCTTCCTCCCCCCAAAAATAATATAACTGGGAGTTCATTTTTCTATTCAACAAACTAATTTTCCTGCTTCAATATATTTTTTTTTTCTTTGCTGCTCTAAAATCAGTTTCTGACAGCTCCAAATCTTTCTGAGTGAGTGCAATTCCTGAAAGCAGCCATATACTAAAAAAAAAAGTATCCTTTTACTCAACAAAGTAATCATTTAAAAAATATATATATATTTTTCGATGAATTTGACTTGCCTCTTTTTTAAAGAAACGCAAACAATAGTGATACTTCTTATCTTCTACACTCAAATAAGTATTATTTTATGATTAAATTTGTATCTTGCACATCTAAAATACCGAAAAATAACATTATTAATTATAATTATTAATCATTAATTATAAATATAAATTTATTAAATTAATTAGGAGTTTTATTAATTATTATTAAAATAATAATTAGACCTGTGACAAAAATAATTAGCACCGGGAGGGAATTTACCACCAGTAAAAACTAGACAGTATAAAAGTTTTTTTTTTTTACACATTTCGCATAATTATTCTGAATTGTTGATAAAAATTGCTTCAGTGATATTTTTTTATGTCTATATTCTGATAATTCTTTAAATATAGCACATAAAATAAGGACGGAATTTAAACATTTTTTCTCCCTCCCAAACAGCGAAACTCCCCTCCATTTATAAATGTTGGTAGGGAGACTCTCCTCCTTCGAAAAATTGAATTTCAAGCCCTGACTAAATAAATAATACCCAAGAACCTATACAACAGTTGTGTTTCATAATAAAATAAAGGTAACATGCACACAAGGCCTAACAGGAATTTAAAAAAAAAAAAGACTGGGTTTTCTTGTCAACTTACTGAAAAAAATCTTGTGAATATTGATGCATCTGAGGCATCTGTTTCAAAAAATTTTATAATAATGCTTGTTTAAAAAGGAACTACAAATAGTTAATATAGAAAGCACTATAGAAAAGTAAGCTGTATATTTTTATTTTACTATTTATTTTTGTTTGACACCCAAAATGTGTAAATATGTCAAAGAAAATTTTTTATTACAATATTTTCTTCTAACACAGATAAAAGAAAGTAATAACTTTCTTTCTTTCTTTTTTTTTTTTTTTTTTTTTTTTTTAATAAGAATTTGATTTTACTTACCAAATTACTGATCAAAATTAGGATTATGACAATGGTAAATTTGATTTCTGCATAATTTTTTGAATAATTTCACTATTCAAATAGAATGTTTCACTTTGCATAGTTAATTATTTTATATAAGAGATAAATACCAAATAAGAATCTAAAAATCAATGAAAGATCAAATGAACTTTAATGTTTCAGAATCATTCGCTTGAAATGAAAAATTGATTTTTTTTAAAGTTATTCAAAGATATATATATACATATTTTTTAACACAATCATATTGATTGGTAAAATTGTACAGCTCATATATATATACCTTCAAAATTATTAATTTAGCAAGAACTAGCAAGCACCCCCCCCCCCCCCCCACCTCACAAAACAATATATATATATATATATATATACACACACCCAATTAGATTCATTAGTTTAAAGAGAATATTTAAACATATTTATTATTTTAACACAACTATACTGATAAAGTCATGCAACTCAACTGTTAAACAGAATACCATTCATTAATAATTAAAATTATTTTTTACAGAAATAATACTAAATTGATATTAAAAACAATTTTATGTAACAATCAATTTTAAATAGAAAATTTAGTGAAAGTTCCAAAATAACCAAAATATATTTTTCAATTAAAAAGGTGACTTTATATGTTCATTTAAAATTTTAAAAGAATATCAAAACATAAACATATTGAACTCATAAAAATGTTTTTAAAACATCATAAAACATACTAAAATATACTAGGCCTTTTGAAAGATCTGAATCTTTCATCATCAGACCAAAAAAAGGCCTTTTTTTTTTAATGTCTGGTGTATTTTAGTATATTTTACAGTTTTAAAGAAGTTTTTATGGGTTTGATTGATTAACACCAATTTCAACTTATTTTCATAAACATATTAATAATGATTTACTGTACAAAGAATTTTTTGCTGTATTAAATACAATATAGTACACATTTCCAAATTGAGCATGTACTAAATTTTAAGACTTCATTAATGAAATTTAAAAAATATTACTAGTATTTCATGTTTATAAATACTTATCAAATTTAAGAAATCACATAAAATTATCAATAAAAGCTTTGACTACCATTAAAAATAAGATGTTATAAAACTGATACAATACAATATAATATAAAAAAACTTCTTAAAACACTATAAAAGTAAGTAATACAAATTGTGTTTCAAAAATCAATATTTTTCTTCATCAGACACAAATAAGTTAGCACTTTGAAAGAAAGAGCAAAACAGTCTAGTACCGTAATTTAGAGAAGAAACGCCGTACTCGGTGTAATCGCTGCACCCTCAAATATTGACATCGTTTTGAAAAAAATCGGCATAATCGCCGCACCTGTCGTGAACGCTGCAGTCAAAAGTAATCATTTTACCTTATTAAGGAGGCGATAGCATACCCAAAATATCGCATAAGTATGGCAAAAAACCAAATTATTAGACTAATTAAATTATTAAAATAACTAATTGGCAAAAGAATATGTAGCAATAAAATATATATATTATAGAACCAATTTTCCAGAATCTGGAAATTTTTCCTAAAATTTTTTCTTTTTTTCTTTTACTTTAAATACATGCTGTAACTTCCCTAAATCTCGAAAACACCGCTCCCAGTTTTGAACAAATTTATTTTTCAAAATATATGTGAGTTTGTAAGCCCACCACCAAAAATCTTTTTTCTTTAACAATAATAAACAAGTAAGAAAAATCATGCGTTAAGCATAGATTATGAAGCACTTTAACACTCCAGGAAATCTTTAACAAAACTTCGTTAATTAGGGAAATAAGGGTATATAGCCAAATAAGTATTCCAATACTTTTGAACTGCTCTGTAATTGATCTGTCAGTTGATATACATACTATATAATATAAAAATTTAGTTTTTCAAGACAAAAGCTTAAAATTTCTTTTTCAGAAATTTGTACTAATAAATGGAAAGATACTTGAAAACTTTTTTTCAGCTCTGTAGTTTACCTTGTACTTTTATTACATGTCAGTACGAAGCTAAAATTTATTTTAAACTCAAATACTCTTAAAACAACTGAAATCACATTGTTATAAATTATCATTCATAGATGTCCAAGTACCCAATTCTTTGTGTGGCCCTGTATATCATTTTATCTATATTTTGCAAACATTTCTTTGTAAACTGAATGCAGTTCAGCATAAAAATGCATACCTTATATAAGAACCACCTTAAAGTAATTTATGCTTATACTCAGTAACATTGGCGAGTTCTTTTGGGTAGCCCTGTATATCAACTATAACATTTATACACACCATATAATGTACAAAGATTTAGTGAAACTTAAACGTGAATAACATAATTAAAATGCATTATATCCATCCATCAGCCATCATCGGACACACGTAAAGTACATCCGAAAGAATATATTATTTAAAATCTTTTGTGTGTCCCTGTAAATGCAATGTACTTTATATTATGCAAGACAGTATCGTATAATTTATATTAAGCCTCAGTGACAAATATCACTTTTGTTATGCATGAAACAGTTTAATACATTTAAAACATGTCGCACACCATTCCCCCCTTTACCAGTATAAAATGGAATTATTTTGTGTGACCCTGTAAATGAATAGCAATATTTTCATTGCATATTTTATAGAATGCATATTTTAGAACACCTCTTAAATGCATATAAATTTTAATATGTTTGACAGAGTGTAACATCTTTAAAATGCCTTTGAAACGATTTTTCCCCATAGGCCATAATGTAATGGATAATTTTTGACTCTACCTGTAAATAAACTAATCATGGTAGAAAGTTCATTTTCAATAGGATTTGTGCTAGGGTAAACGTCAACAACATACAAAAATTCAGGCTAATTCGAGTGTAATTACAGGAGTTAGTGCGGCCAGACGGACAGACAAACCAAATGCATAAGCAGAATACATACGTAGAATGCATTTTAAAAGAATGCATAAGCACTTTTTAAACTTTTAGAAAGTGTTAACAACGTTAAAATTAATTTGAAACAATTTTTCCCCATAGTCCGTAACGTAATGGAAAACTTTTGACTGTGCCTGTAAATAAACTAATCATGGTGCAGCGTTCGAAATCCTTGGTGGTCCGCTGGTCCGAGACCACCGATAATTCAATCGGACCGCTAATCTGAAAAATTTAGTGGTCCGCAGGACCAGTGCCTTTTTTCAGGCCCTGAGAGAACCGCAACCGATCGCATATAAAAAAAATTTTTTGCGATGCCGCGGACGCGCTATAGCGCGTAAAATACGCAAAAATTCGGCGATGGGACGCAAAAAAATAGTTCTTACGCGTCCCACGAGACGCGTAATTTCGTTAAAGAATCGCAAAAAAACGGCAAATTTCGTCAAAAAATCGCGAAATAACGACTAATTTCCGGTAAATTTTGTTAAACAATTCTCGAAAAAATGGCTAATTTCATTCCAAACACGAAACATAAAGCAGATTTCTTCAAAAAACCGCGAAAAAACGGCAAATTCCTCCCAAAAAAATCGCGAAAAACGGCAGATTTTTTTTTTCAAAAAATAGCGAAATAAGAGTAGATTTCGTCAAAAAATTGCAAAAAAGGCAGATTTCTCCAAAAAATCGTGAAAATACGACAAATTTTGCTTATAAAACGGCAGAATTTGTCAAAAAATAATCGCAAAAAACGACAAATTTTGTTAAAAAAGGCGTTAAATAACGACTAATTTCCGGCAAATATCGTCAAAAAATCTCGAAAAAATGGCTAATTTCATCCTAAAACCCGAAAAATCGGTAGATTTCTTCAAAAGATCGCGAAAAAACGGCAAATTTCGTCCAAAAATCGAGAGAAAACGGAACATTTTGAAACAAAATATCGCGAAAAACGGTATATTTCGTCAATAAATCCCCCCCCCCCCCCCAAAAAAAAAAAGATTTCGTCAAAATAACGCGAAAAGACGGAAGTTTCGACAAAAAAGAACGAAAAAAAAAAATAAATAAGTGAATGCCGGCGGACAATTTTTCTGTTTTAAAAACTAATTTTCCTGCTTAAAAATTGTTGTTGCTGCTCCAAAAACTGATTTTCGTGTTTCCCAGTCGGATTTTTATTGCTCCAAATCTTTCTGAGTGAATGTGACTCCTGAAAGCACCATTTCATTAAGCAAAGTACCGATTTACTCAACAAAAATATCCCTTTTTTCAGCAAAAATGTCTTTTTCAATAAACCTCTCTTGCCTTATTTTAAAAGAAATTGAAACAATAGTGATACTTGTTATCTTCTACACTTAAATAAGCATTATTTTATAATTAAATTTGTATCTTACACATTTATTCTTTAAAAAGTACAGAAAATTTTGCTTTTTAATTTTTAGCAAATTATAATTTTACATTGTATTATGCTGAAAAACTTGGATTATTGCAAAGTAAGATTGGTTTATTTTCAAAGGAGGGAGGGGGGGGGGACGGGAGGACGCCACTCTAAGTGTTAAAATTATTTAACAGAATTTTATATAGTGGACCAGTGATAATGTCTGCGGACCAGTAAATTCTCATGCTTACTGGTCCTTAGGACCAGTGACTTTTTTTTAGGAATTCTAACGCTGATGGTGGAAACTTCATTTTCAATAGGGTTCGTGCTGGGGTAAACCTAAATAACATCCAAAAATTTCATGGCAATCCAAGTATATTTACGAGAGTTAGAGTGCGGACAGACAAACCAAATGCATAAGCACTCTTCAACTTTGTTGGAAAGTGCTAAAAAGAAAAAAAAAATCCATGCACAATTCCTTTCTGCGTAACCAAACATATCTATGGAAAGCAGACGATCTAAAGATGCAAACACATGCAAATACTTTTTCAGGGTTGCCACTCTAATCTTGAAAAAAAATTCCCTGTATTTTCCCTGTACTGCAACGCATTTATTCCATGTTGAGTGCGAAAAAATATATGCGTGTATGAAGGCTAATTAGAAATGTTATAATTTGCCATTACCAAATTCCCTGTGTTTTCCAGATTTTTTAGGATTTTTTTTTAAATTCCCTGGAATTTCCCTGTTTTGGAAGGAGATTTAAAATTCCCTGTTTTCCCGGTTTTCCAGGTTCTCCAAGTGGCGTGGCAACCCTGTTTTTGCGGTTAGCAGTCGGCATATTTTATGTTCGCAGGCGGCATATTTCATGTTTTATGACTATTTCAGTTGAACTTTAATCCCTCTGTGCGACAGGGACCTTTCCCTTAAGTAATGTTGAAATAGTTATCTCCTGAACCATTGTAAAAATCCCCGTTTTCTATTGTCAGTAAATCGCAGAAGGGGGAAGAAAGGAGTTCCTGGAATTCAGTTGAACTTCAGCGAAATACACATGTGCACGGAGCCTTATTTTGATAATGTTGACTTTTGAATAGTAAACACAACAAACCTCAGACAGTTCACTTGTTTTTCTTTGGAGCTGCTTTGTAGTGGGCCTTTTTGTAGGATGCTGTAACTTTTTAATAACTTATTACATTTTAATAAAAATTTATCACACAGCCGAAATTCACAAATTTACTATTATTGCATTTTGCTGAAAATTTGAACCAAATCAATAAATTACCAGAGAAGATATCGATTTTTTTTTAATATTTAGAAAGAAAACACATTTTGCTTATCGTTTCTTTCTGTTTTCTTTTTCATTTGTTTGCAGCTCGTTAATTTCTTTTTCCATAATCAAACATCGCTGTTTTGATGACACATTCACGGGGTCCTTTTTAAATATAAAAGAATAGAATTTAAATAATTTCTCCTTTTTTTTATTGGAAAAATTTTTAAACGTTCTTGGAGTATTTTTTCCCTAAATGTTTACGGAACAGCACCGGGCAAAAGGGGGGGGGGGGGGGGCGAGGGGGACGGCCACCGAAATTTAGGGGGCACCAAATATCTATGCTACCAACTTCATTTTGTGGAGTTCAGCGTCAAGATCAGGAAAGGGGTCGCCAAATTGAAACTTTGCTCCGGGTGCAGTTTTCTCTTTGCACGCCCCTGTTACAGAATATGTCTAAAACTGTTCCGATAAATCTGTGTTATCGGTTGTTATAAGAAGGGAAATTACAAAATCTCGCACTTATTATTGGATAAATAATAATAAAAACAAATTAAAAATATGCAAGTCATCATAAAAATGAAAAAAGGAAAATCTTGCACTAATAGGGGATCGAAAATATCCAATGAAAAATACTGTGATTTGTAATTGAACTAAAATTTACCAACAAAAGAGGCATTTCAATTGTGAAATTCAGAAAAACTGGTTTTCCAATACTTTGTTTCTACAATGAAGTGCAATAAAAGTATAAAAGCAAGCATCTATTGCCCCTTCCTGCTTACACCAGTCACCGTATTTCTCGGAAAAGAATGACTAATGATGTATTGCATTTGTTGATTTACGATCGGTAACATCACGCACACAGGGAAAAAAGAAGAAAAAAAGTTTTTTTTTTAACACTGAATAATTTGCTCAAAATTTTTGTAAACGTCGCATGTATGAAAATTTTAACTTTTATACTCGTAAACACCGTGGCATTTATTCCCTAAATTACGGTAATTGCTTTCAAAAAGATAGAACAGCTTGTTTCTGCCTATAGAAGAAAAACATTTCTCATTGAAATGCAGTGCACATTACTTATTTTTATGGTGTTTTAAAAAGTTTTTATCTTATACTAATAATATTATGTATGTCTAATATGTAATATAATAATACTGTAGACTCGTGATTTTACAACCCTCGATTTAGCAACCATTGGATGAGGTCTCGACCTTTTTCATATGTTTATAGTGTTTTTCATTGTTCGATTTAATGATCAACAACTAATCAGAACCATGATTTAGTGACCTTCTCGAGAATATGAAAAAAATGTGTAGTGTATTCAATCTTACCGAGATGTCTAAAGAAATTCATCTAATAAAATTTTCCCTTTTTCTGACCTTTTCAGAGGTCGGTCAGCTCTATCCAGTGTTGATTTCAGAGGATGTCCCTCTTGCTCCTCACTACCTCCTCCCCTCCTGGAAAAATTGAGATTTTGTGTTTTCAATTGTCAAAAAGCACAATTTCCTTACAGAAACTACAGAAGTCCCTTCTAGAGAAAAGTTTCTGAATTCAACATTGGCTGTACCCCCTCCACCTCCAGTGGTGTAGTCGTAGAAAAAACAGATGATATACGATCTAAGCAGAGGCTAATCACTCAAAGCACAGAGTATAGCCTAGAATGTATACACTATAGCTTTCTTTGAGAAACAGAGGGTATACGGTGTACCTTAAATTACAGAAGGTACATGCTGTGTACCCGCAAATACTCTCCACTACATCCCTGTCCGCCTCTCTTTTTCATACACACTCTAGAAAAGATAATGAATCTGACAACAACTTTGTTAAATTACTTGAAATTTAACAGAGGGATCAGATGGCTCTAAATTTCCAGAAATTTCATAATGGATTAATCTATAAAAAGCAGTTAAAAGAAATAATTATAAACATATTACCACAAATATTTTTTTATTGTATAAATATGTAGTTTTTATTACATTAGAATGTTAGTTATTTTTGAATTGCTTTGTAATCATCCAAACTTACTTCTAACTTTTGATTTAACGACCATTCAATTTAATGTCTATTTTGCCGAGGTACCATAATGTTGTTGAATCGTGAGTCTACTGTATTATATATTTATGTTCTTGTAAGGTTTACACAGTAATAATTTCTGAAATAAAAAGTAAATTATACAATCTTTAATCTTGAAAAAAAAATCCAAAATTTTAGAACAGAAATATAAAAAATTGTATTTAAAACAGAAAATTTAAAACTTTACTTTTACATACCTAAACATAATACATGAGGCTTCACAAGACACTTTGATATGTACCTCTGACGTGGTGCACTTACAACATGGCAGGACGTATTTATTTGACAGATGTGATCATAGTGAGGTGTTTGATAACAATATCGACAGTTGTAAGTTTTTGTAAAAGAACGATTACCCTAAAAACATTAAAAAGAGTCTTTTATAGTGGTTACAATAAATAACAGTAAACAGAAAACAGAGGCAGCCTATAATAACAATAAAATGATGAAACACTATAAAACAATCATTATGAAAATTTTAAATGTTTTTAAAACACAATCACATTTATAGCCATCTAGAATTTTCTGCAAACAGTTATACCTGACCTAAATTTGCAAATTTTATTTAAACTTTATATCATAGGTTCCCAACCTTTACTGGACCACCGCCCTCCCTTTACAGGAAAAAATATTCCAACAACCCCCCCCCCCCTCCTCTTCCATAATAGTTAATCATAAAAATATGAAATATTATTGTAATTATCTATGCTGAATTTTTTTTTTTTATATTAACCACTTCACCCGCAACAGGCATGGAGAAACAGTGCTTTTATCTCCAAGTTATCTCAGGGGAAACGTTGAAGTGATTAAGAATCACAACATAGAAATTAATTAAAACGGCAATCAAATGTTGTAATTTTTAAAATACTTACAAATAAATGTAAAATTAGTAAAAATTAAAATGAGATGGATGAGGCTAGTAAACTTTTAACAATTTGTTAATACTGGGTTCCGGTTTTGTTAAAATCAGTCGCAAATTGCCATGCTTAGCCATGTGCAGTCTATTCCTTTTCTTAGACAGTATTCTTAGATTAGCTACCTCCCTGAAACCATGCTCAGCCAAATCTGATAAAGGAAAACTTTCTAGAAATTAAAAATATCTGTACTCTTTCTCACAATTCAGAGTAGATATCTTGTAAGTACTGATATTTGTAGCCAGAACTCTTGATAACCATTTCATTTGTTGTGAGTTGTGAGTTCTACGAATTCCTCCACTAAATTGAATGATTTTGCTGCATCTACATTTGCAAAATAAAAGCCAGCTCGGAATACTCATACTTGAAATATTTTGGAATCGCTCCGGAAATTCAGCATGAAGATGTCCAAATGTTAGAAGAATGCAAATAAATATTCTGGTTTTTCAGAGACTGCTAAAAATGTAGGAAGGTGCTTGTATTTACCCCTACTTACACTTCGTTTGAACAGAAGTTTTCCAGAAAAGCAGCTATGACTTTTTTTATTTTAATCGAATTGATTTCATTAAGTATTCTTAATAGGGAAAAGTGGGAATGAAAAGAACATTTTGACTTTATCTAAAAGTGTATAATTAGAGATGTCTGCCTGCCTGACTGCAGATAACACCGAAATTATAACACTTAGGTCTCTGAAACTTTTATCATGTGTGGGTGCTAACTGTGGAAAGAGCCCTTCGCAGCCGGATTTTTAAATTTAAATTTAGATTTTTTTTAAAATAAAAACTCACTCAGTAAGAGGATATTTGCAGCTTTCTACCAATCCAAGGCAAATAAGCAGCCAGGATAGAAGTTATTTGCAGCTCGCTGCCAATCTGCGGCAACGAAGCTACTAGCCAATGAGAGCAGGCGGTAAATATGGGATTTAATGACTGCATTTCACATCTGAATGCTAGCACTAAATTGTACAAGCATTTGTGAATTTTTCCTGTTTTGATGATTTTGTTTTCCCTGATTTATTTAAATTGGATCTTCAAAATCTATCCACGGCACCATCCCAAAAGAGTAGTAAATTAGGTAATTACTCCTTTTATGTTTTCTTAGGGTTTGTTCAGATGTGCAGCGCACATGTTCAGAAGATATTTGCATGGAGTATGTCTCATTGAACAAAGGAATTTCAAAATAATTCAATTATAGCATTATTTTTGTGGTTCAAAACAGCTAAAACTAACGACTATATTTCTTTATCCTTCCAAAACATGGTTTTCATAACAGAAATACACACTTATGTTCACTAAGATAAAATTTAAAATATTCTTCAGGTAATTTTTTTTTTTTTATTTTAGTATGAATGGATATTTTAAATATTCGCAATTTGTTTGAAAACATCTATGGCCCCATGCAACGTCAGGGAATCAGCTAGTAAGCTTATAAAATAATGAAATTAAAAAGTATCATTCTCATATTTATGCCCAAGTCTCGTCTAAAACCTTGACTTTGATACTAGAAAAACCTCTTATCCCCATGTGCAGCAATTAAAAAATCTATACGCATTTATAAAAATTGGGAGAAATGCCCTTTAAACTCCTACTGTAAAGGGACACCTTGCGGAGTTGAAAAGGACACACATAAATAAAACGCTTTTATGAACATTTTATCTTTCTATTTGCGATTATATTATTCCAAAATAAAAGATAATAATATACAACTAAAAATAAAATATACTGCAGCATTTGATAAAACAAAAACAAATATCTCACCACTAGTTATGGATTTAGGTAACTTTTTTAAAATAAATTAAAAAGGTGGGAAGTAGTCAAGAAAAAACTCTGTCAAAAAAAAAGAGGAGCTACCAGTATTTTCCTACAGAAAATACTTCCAATAATATAAAGGGAGTAAAGAATGCGATTTTTTCTTTAAAAATTTACTAGTATTTAACACATTTTTTTACTGTGTTTTTCCCTGTCCCTTTTAACTCCCTTAGTTATTATTGTCCCTTTCAGCCCCATACCCACCTGGCGAAATTAAAAATGTATTCAGGCATGACTGTATTTTAGCTTACAAAATATACTGGTATCCACATAAAGTGCATACTTTACGCTGCTAAATAACATACATATTATAATATTAAACGCAATATTAATTTTTTAGAGAAAACACAAAAGGCAAGATCAAAATTTACTTTTTTATATCAAAAATAGCTTTTGCTTTCATCACTTACAACGCTACAATTCCGGACATTAGTTGTAAGAATATTTAAAACAGACTAAGTATCGGCATCAATTGAGCCAAGAAACTGAAACTGAATTGAAACTTTGTGCATTTTATTTTCTCCCTGAAATTTTATGTATTCCTTTCATCCCCAGTTTCCCTTAAGTTTATTAAATAAGCTATGTCATTTTTGGATGTAATCAGGTTTTAGCTCCATTTTTCGTCTACGGTTTCAAAAAAGTCAAGTACTGAGTCCAAATAGATTGAAACACGATTCAAACAAATATCAACAGTGAACCAATGAACTTCTGTGGGCAACAGGAAACAATTGTAATCTTCATCATTTCCAGTGCAAGTTAAAAAAAATAATCTGTTATGCAGTGAAATACTTTTAATTTTATCGATAACCTGTGACGTATGCAGTCATCCATTAAACTATTTTGTAGCCGATGGCTAACAATAAATAATGTACATCAAATACAAATGATACTTGTTTGTTTCAAATGCACCCTTATGATGTTCCATAATTGCTGGAAAACCATCAGTATCAGTGCACAGATTTTTTCACATTTATAAAATAAATTAGATTTTTGGGACCCAGCTGTAATTCAGCTGTGTAGATTTCCATTCAAAGGTATATTTTAAGTTTTTATCATGGTCCAAGTCTAAAATAAAGTCGTGGAAGTAAACTAAATTTACTACACATATCTTAAATTACTAGGTACGCCACGGCAATGACCCCTTGACAGTCTCAACGCCCTCCCCCCCCCCCATTTGCCTTTGGACCTGCCACCGCGCCCCTGGAAGGTTCCAGCGCCCACTGGGGGGGCGGTACCGCCCCCGTTGACAACCTATGCTTTATATGAACCAGACAAAAAAATTTCATTTGACCAAATCAACCTTAACTCAAAAAACTTAGTCAACCTGCAACATGACTCAAATTTAAAAAAATGCAATGAAAGGATAATTATGTATAATTCAATGTAATTATGAAAATTTAAAAAAACTAAAATCATATCTTTAATATCAATTTTATCATTTATGCAAAAACATGAAAAGATAAAAACTCAATCATATTTAAATATATAGTTTTTCAAGTTAAACAATATTCTGGATTTCCTATTAAAAAATAGGGTTAACCAGAACTACAAAAAGCAAAACTCAATCCAAAACAGTATGTGGCAACAAAACAAGAAGAAAGATGCAATTTCTTTTGCACAGATATGTATAAAATTATAATGCCGATAAACTTTGTAAATTAAATGACACAAATTTATTTGTTAGAATTAGAATGTATTATTTAACAGTTTTTTTTTTCCATTTTTTATTTTTTTGGATTACAAACATACAAAATTTAAAGACTAAATTTTGTATGTTATGTTAGGTGAAGGGAAGCATTGATAGGGAGGGGGGAAGGGGGAATGCCTATTTCGACAAGGAGAACAGTAAACTTATTTGATCAATTATGTATTTTCATGATAAAGTTAAAAAATAGAGCAGAAAAGTTCTAGAAAAAGGCAACAATTTTTTAGCTTTGGAATTTATGAGCTAAGGAGAAAAAACAGAATTTTTGGGGGGAGGTGGGGGGTTATTAGATATGTTTTAAAGATTTTAAATTTTATTTGGCCCTTGATTTGTGAGGGGGAGGGAAAATGCCAATTTTGGTTGAGGGAAGAGAATTTTTTGTTTGATTATTTATCTTTACAATAAAGTGATAATTAGAGGAGAAAAAGTTTTTTAAAAAAAAAATTAGAGTTCTGTCTTGATCTGTTCCAATGTTTCTTATGCAATGAATAATTATCTGTACTGATGAGGCCTTCCATGTAGCTTAGCAGAACATTTACTCTTGTATTTTTAAATGTTTTTTAGTGTTTTATATTTTGAATATGAATTTTATTTACTTTTAAAAAAATGTATTCAAGTCTGTCTTAGTTTA
Source organism: Maratus speculifer (assembly GCA_964019185.1). Classification (NCBI taxonomy): domain Eukaryota; kingdom Metazoa; phylum Arthropoda; class Arachnida; order Araneae; family Salticidae; genus Maratus; species Maratus speculifer. The sequence goes on along the minus strand of OZ025291.1, from coordinate 211,775,508 downwards.
TATTATTCAATCTTTTAATAGATTTAGATTTTTTTAAAACCAGAAATTCAAAGGAAGACAGAAGACTTTTATCGAAGATTTAGAAATAATACAAGAGTAAAATTAAGGACATTTTGCAGATTTTGTTAAAAAATAAATACATTAAAGATCAAAATTAATTTTTGAACAATTTAAACCCTTTTAAGGACCATACAAAACCTAGTGCAGCATGCATGGTAGGATTCCCAACTCTAGATTCATTTTGATAATTTTTCTTTTCAAAATATAAAATTTCACAAATTTGAGAATATGCACTGTCATAAGCAATGATACACCCAGCATTAGGTTTGTTTCATAAGTTTTTATTTTAAAACATAAAATTGAAACATACAGCCTTCCCCCCCCCCCCCCCCCCAACATAAAGTTTTTAAGAAAAGATTTTTCTTTAAAAATATAAAAGTAAAACAGACTGGAGTGTACATAGCACATATAATGTATGAGGCTGAAGGCAGTGGACCACTAATTTTACATTCAGTTGGTCAGATTTTCATTGAAAAATAAAAATATAAGATCACTCAACTTTGTTTTTGAATAGATTTTAACAGGGTTTTTTCTTTTCTTTCTTTTTTATAAGACTGACAAAGTAACAATCAATAAAAGACAAAAAGAATGTAGAAAACATTCAGTAGACTTTTGAAATACATTAATTCAATTTTTGATGTAATGTTCTAAAAATAATATATTTTTTAAATTCTAAAATTTTGAAAATTTTTTGAAAAGTTTGATCATAAAATTTAAAGATACATAAACTGGAAGTCTTCTTTAGGTTACTAATTTATTTTTCATGTTGAACTCAAACAAATGACAGAGAATGTTAATTTTACTTGGCACTTATCCTTTGAATAGTTTGCATATGTCTGCAGTTTATGTGTCTGTATTTAATTTGTGAGTTGCAGTTTATATGTCTGTATTTAATTTGTGAGTTAAATCTTTGCATTTTAAAATTGCAAGCATTCGGAAAAACAATGTTCCCTTAGTAAAAAAAGAATTAGGTTTCTGGTATCAGAAAATTAAATTGTTTCTGGTTTTCTGAATTATTCTTTAAACAACGGTGGAAGGCAGCAGTGCAATGAAACATTAAATAATTTTAAAGATAAACTTTAAATCTACAATTAAGAAAGAAAGAAAAAAAAATTTGGAGGAAAGGGGGAGGGATATTTAGATTATTTATTTGTTGAGACTTCAAAGCAACAGTTATGGCACATTTTATTATTATAGTACAGCACGATAGTGCTGTATAGTAGAGTTCAAATGCATCCCTAATGTTAAAGTCCAAAGTTTACCTCTTAATAACTTTGGACATAATCATCTGATTGCGACAAAATTGAAAAAGTGAAGTGTCCTATCATAGATGTCAAAGTTTACCAAATTCTTCCAGAATAACCGATAAGTTATGGGCATCCAAAACCTATGTTTTGACATTTTTTTCTTCATGAAACAAGATAAAAAGACAACAACTCAGTTATAATCCGAAGCAGAAACATTCAGCGGTATGTAATAGCTTGTTTGAAAGCTTTTAATTTAGGCATGTGCCTTTCGAAGGTCCTATCAAAAAATTTCTAATATTAAATAAATGGCACCCATTTGAAATTTATATAGCACTATACCTTCCAAATTTAACATTATAGACAACTCTCCTTTTTAATTGCTAATTGAATTGTTTCTTTTGAGTTGCCATCAACTAAAAAATAGCACAATAATTTAAGAAAGAGATAAAAACACACTTTTTTATAGGTCAGTAAAAACTCAGATTCTTCCGACAGATATTTGTATTTTTAAAATTGACAACATTAAAACCAAAAATACATATTTTTCATAAGCATTGTAACTAAATATGTTTTAAAGCAACATTACACCTTTATTTGAATGTTTTTGAAGTCAAAGCAGTTACTATAATTCTAATATTTAATTACAAAGGGGTAATTTAGAAAAAAAATCCCTCTATATAAAAAAAAATAACTACAATTTGGAAATGGAGCAATGAAAATCTGTGTACCAATGGGCAAATCAAAATCTGTGTAGATATCGCGAACTGTAGGGGTACTACCATCGAGGGGTGAAAGTGGTTCTGTCGCCTTCTTGGCAATATATTGCCAAGTCAGGCAGCCAAAATTACTCGCCAAAAATGACACTAACTTGGCGTTATTTCTGATATTTACCCAAACTAATATGTCTACTAATAACTTTAAACTAATACTAATATTAGTTTAGATTTGTTAGTTTAAGTTAGTTGATCAAGTTTTTGAAAGGATCTGAAAAATTTGTGAAATCATATGAAAAACTGGTGGAACCAGAGAAAAATGTAGAACTCAATCTAAATAATGTTACAGTAAAAATTGGAAAATATTTTTAATATAAAAAAAACACATGGAACAGAAATGGAATAAAATAAACTGTAAAGCTCATGAAATTACCCAAATTTTTGTTAGTTAAATATGTGGACTGAGCTTAACTAATGTCTTATATTCAGAATCATACTGTTATCTTCTTAAAATGATTACTGGGCAAAGTAATTAATATTATGCATAGTTATATTGCCTCAAATCAGCTAAGCTCCACAACTCTAAACGAATATAAATCATGAAGCAATAATTAAAATATAACATTAATAATTATAATCAGGTTGTTGAGGAACTGATGTAGAAAAATATTTTTTAACACAAATATTTAATATACGGTTCATATGTTTGAAGTTTTGGGTTTACTTGGAGCTTTGATCTTTCACTTATCAAAAACTACTGGAATGGAATTTTGTCCGTACTTTGTATTCAACGGACCATTCAGTTTCTTATCCTTTATTACATCAGCCTATAACTTATTTTTATGAATACAAATTTTTAAAATGGTTATGGATGATTGGCATATGGAGTGTGTTGTTAAAAATGCGTTTTTCCATGACTGATCTTAAAGCATCAAAAAAGTTCAGCCTGCCTTTTCTGTTAACAAAAATTTGGGTAATTTCATGAGCTTTACAGATAATCTTATTCCATTTCTTTTCTACATGCTTTTTTATACTGAAAATATTTGCCAATTTTTACTACAACATTACTGAGATCGAACTTTATTTTTTTTTCTCTGATTCCACCACTTTTTCATATGAGAATTTTGGACTTTATGTTATGAGGAAACAGAAAAAAGTATGAATTTTGATACATATTTTTTAAATAAAAGTAGAAAACATGTCATTTCTTGGTCTGCATTGAATTCCCCCCCCCCCTCCCATTCTACAAAAACAATTCAAAATGGAAAATTTTTCCGTATGAAATTTTTACCATTATGTGACACTGTTGTCATATAATAGTGCATTTCTGCACTGAGGTTTGATTCAAATATGTCATTTGGTTTTGCATACGTTATATAAAGCAGCACTAGATTTATCATCAAAGATTTTTAACTAAACATAGTTATCAGGGTATTCATTTTTGCCAGCAAAAAGGTATTTTTGCCAGGACAGTGGCAAAAACTGGAAAAAAACAGGGGAAAAATGGAAAAAACTGGCAAAAATGGCAAATTCTTTTTTGCTGCTCATGTGTAATAAAATTTATAAACAAATAAGGATAATAATGGTATAAACAATTAAATTTAATAACATATCATTTAATTTTTTTTAATTTGATAATTAATAAATATAATTAAATAATTTTAGATATTTTAAATCTTATAAAATAGGTGAAATTCAGTCCAATATTTAGGAATTTAAAAACCAAATTAAAAATCTAATGTCTAATTTTTTTTTTTTTTTTTTTGTTTTTTTTTTTTTTGTTTTTTGAGTAAATTATTTTGTCAGACATTAATATATTTTTTTAATTATCAAAAGGTTTTATATAACTTTACTACTTTTGTTTTATGCAATGAGTCTTTAAAAAAATGTAAATATTTAAGTCTTTGATACTAATTTATAATTACTTATCATATGAAACTAGTCTGTTACAGAATAAAAATATAACTAAATTAAATGGAAAATTTTATATTGAAAAAATTCTTTGTTCAGAAATTAGATTTTTCCTTCCTCCCTCTTACACACGAAGAACAGATTCATTATATTTTATAAAATGCATGATTATATTTATTTTACATAAGAGTTCAAAAATAAATTTAGAATATTGATTTTTCAACTAAGTATTAAGTTTTTTTTTTTCTTTCATGATTTTTTTCTTTTCTGGGGAAAAATTTAAATGGACAGACTATTTTTGTCACCACTTTGGTGAAAACTTATTTTTGCCGGGACAGTTTTAACCAGGTTTTTTTTACCTATGGCAAAAACTTACCTACCCTGATTTTTTTTAGTGATAAATTAAACAACTTGAGCAACAAGCAATATATATATATATATATTATTTAATACAATACACGAATTGAATTCTCTCATTGTTTAAGTATAAATTCACTAAATACCATTTACACACATTATAAAAATTGATTAACAAACAATTTTCAGTTACATTAAAAATCATTTGCCTTTGACGAAGAAAAGTACTGCTCGCTAAATCTCTTGATGCATTGGTTTTTCCATGCCAAATATTCAAAAATATTCAATTTTTTCTCAGACTTTCTGCTGTAATTCTGCCGCTAATTTGGCTGATTCTTTATTACGTACATGAGTAGTTTAATTAGTATTTTTTTTTTCAAAATATTCCAAGTATGCCCAGTATGGAGACCTTCCTTGTAAGTATGTGGAGCATGGTGATCACAAAAGAAATTTTGCATTTCAGTGATATGTTTTGTAATTGTTTGTGGAGATATAGTTTCATTTAGACGATTTAACCAAAAACCAGAGTATCCATAAAATATAAGTTTATCAGTATCTCTTAGTTCTTGCCTCATGTAATTAAAATAAAATCCTTAAAACCCTTTTTTAAAATACCAATTTTTGCCAGTGGCAAAAATTATGACAAAAAGTATTTTTACCGGGGCGGTTTTTTCCATGGCTTTTACCGTGTTTTTTTTCACTTCGGCAAAAATTTGCCAACCCTGATAGTTATAGCATATTTCAAAATAAATTCTTAAAAATGCATAGATATATATATATAATTAAAAGGAAATCAGCATACCTTGCATTTAGTTTCATTTTTAACTTCACATGTAACATTAACATCCTCACCATAAACGCACGAATAATTAAATGTACATTTAATACAAACACCAGATAATGAATCACAGTTTCCTTCTGTATGGCATGGATCAGATAAGCTACCTTCAGTACTCATGCTTGAAGGAGTAGTTCGATTATTTTCAGTTTTTAAATTGCTTGAAATATGTATCAATGAATCTGAGTGAAATTTTGAGTGATCCATGATTACCGATACGTTCTCAAAATTTTCCACTTCCTGTGCCAACATATGTCTCTTTGCAGAGTGACGTAAGGCATGAGAGGAGCTTGGAGCAAATATGTTATCTGAAAAATAGTAACATGAAATAAAATCTCAATACAGCATGTGTCATTACAAAAGTATACATAAGTGTAAAATTATAAAATTATTTAATGTTTATTTATTATTAAATAGGTATTGAAAGCAAACATCTGGTAAAAATACAGTATATCTGAAATATTTAAGAATACACTGAAATGTAATAGATTCCCTTAAATCCACACATAATTTACAGATATATAAACAATGAAACTTTCAGTTCAAATGTAAGGACAAAATCTGACTTTTTTATATCATTTCTACGTAAATTTTAATCTGTAATTTTTGTTAATATAACTGAATTCATGTTTTTTCATGAAAAAAGAAAAAAAAATTATTTATGAAAATATTCAAGATATTGCAGATATCCCTGGTAATCACAATCTTTTTGCCAAATCTTTTTATGCATTGTTTAAATTTATTGCATAAATGTTTTTACAAATTTATGCATTAATCAAGCTTTATTAAGTCTGAACTTGAAATAAAACTTCCTTATTGTACAATTTTGATGTGAATTAGTAGTGCACCTTTATGAGGCAATTTTCATTGAATAATTTAAGAAAAATATATATCATCTTTATAATGAATATTTAACTATACATTATTGATTACTTATTGCTTTTAATATTTTAATCATTTAAAAAAAAACTAAATTTTTATTATTTTAGTTTATTGCTTTACTTAATTATTTTAACATTTTACTACATTGTAAGCATTCATTATAATCTTAATTGCATTATTAATTACATTGGAATTACAGCTTTAAAAATGTAAACAGAGCAATAACCTGAAATCCACACAACCTCTGGTAAAAAACTGTATGGATTTGAGGGATTGTACTGTATTAGGAAATTTTTATACATTATTCCAACTTTAGCTTCTAAGAGTTTTTTAATGAAAATACTGCTATTAGATTAAAACATTTTGGAAATAAGTGATACATTGATTTTGTCCAGGCATTTTGGATCATGTTTATTAGATAAACTTAACAATATGTGAAATGATCCACATCTACATTATGCTAAAAAATCAAAATCTACATAATTTACATAATTTTTGGTCCCAAGGAACACAATAGAAATACCTTCATCTGTATATTCATATGTTTGAGACATATTTTGCCATGATAATATTTAATGATGTATGAGAAGATCTATATACCATAAAATTTTATGTAATCCAAAACCTTGCATTTTTATATTTACATTCTAAAGATCAGTAAAATCGGAAGGGAAAATACAGGGTCAGGCATAGACGGTGGGGGGCCCTGCGACAAACATTATTGGGGGGGGCCCTCTTCTATTTTAAAATTTTTTGTAAATTATACTGAAGTGACTAAAACTAAAATTCATACTTAATGTATGTGTACATAAATTTCGTACCAAGTACTATTCATATCGATATACATAATAGCAGAAAAAAGATAACTTTAAAAAACTATAGAATACATTTTTTTTTTTTTTTTTCGGCTATAGGAATATAAGGATAAAAGTGAGACCTTAAGGGGGCATGGGTTGCGGAAACTGAGGAGGTAAATAAAGAAAGCCCCTAAAATTGGAAAGAAAAAAAAAAAAAAAAAAAAAAGAATTTTGGTCACTTTTGGCCATTTTTTATCATTTGATACTCCTTTAGCGAAAAACTTATAAACTTATATCTGTCCTTGGGGGGGGGGGGGGGGGGCTTCAAGCCGGGGGGCCCGGAGCAATTGCCCCGCATGCCCCTGTATTAGTCAGGCCATGGGAAAATTTATAGAATTTTGTATAAATAATCAAAATATAGTTGAACTGAAACATAATAGAAATATTAGAATTGTTATATTTAACACTATTAATTGAAAAAATACGACTCTTTTGATTTGTAATAAAAAAGTACTGTCTCAAAAGTTTAGGTACATTAAACAAAAATGGATTGAATTCAACAAACAATCAGTTTTCCCTGAGCAGTATAACAATGAATTTCCATTGGTTATTTAAGAAGAAGGTAAGGAATTCACAAAAGAGAAAATTTTAAAGATTATAAATAAAAAAAAAAGCTTATTATAGAAATTTATAAAATTTTAAAACATTTAAAACAAGAAATAGGTACATGCAAGAAATAATAGTTTTGACAGAAAATCAACATGCAAGGAACCATAATTAATAAGTGTTCTGCAGGGCTGGCAAGTTTCTGCCGGGATGGTTAAAATCAGCGGTTATAACCGGTTAAAACTGGCATGGCAGAAACTAGTTTCTGCCAGCAAGTGGCAAAAACTGGTAGAAACTAAGAAATAATGCTAATAAGAAATTTAACCTGCAATGATTCATAACTTACATAGGTATTTAATATACAGAATGATTATAATTAAAGACCGAGTTTCAAAACGCTCTAAAAAGCGAACCACTCGTTAGAATAGCGTCAAAATTTAACAGTGTATTATTGAAGAAGGGGGAAAGAACTTGAACCAAAAAAAAAAGTTCAAAATTTTAGCGACATATGGCGCTGTAAGCGTCAGAATTTCGACTACAAAGGACAAATCGTAAAACAGCGGCTAAGGCGTAAGTTACACAATATAAACCAACTGTATTGTTCAGTGTGCATGACTGTACGTGTGTGATACTGTTAGTTACGTAAGCCAGTCCACCATGGCAAGGTCGTACCACATCGGATGGGAAAAATCGGTTTTTAATTGTCCTGAGGCCAAAAACCGCATAAAAAGCATCCCTCCAATCAGTTTTTAATTGTCCTGAAGCCAAAAACCGCATAAAAAGCATCCATCTAACCGGTTTTTAATTGTTCTGAGGCCAAAAACCGCATAAAAAGCATCCATCTAACTGTTTTTTAATTGTCCTGAGGCCAAAAACCGCATAAAAAGCATCCATCCAATCGGTTTTTAAGTTTGGCGAGACTGGCACAAAACATGTTCAATATGCTGTCCACCACCGTGTGCAACAAGATTAAATCGGGAAACAGCATGTTCCACAATCGATCGAAGTGTATCCGGGGTCAAGTTCAGAATGTGTTGCGCAATGCATGTCTTTAATTCAGCTACGTTGGCAATCTGAGTACTGAACACAACATCTTTCAGATAACCCCACAGCCAGAAATCACACGGATTAAGATCAGGTGATCGGGCCGGCCAGGCTGTAGGGAAATGATGACTGATAATTCTAGCATTTCCAAAATGCCGCCTCAACAACTGCTTCACTCGATTTGCAATGTGCGGAGGAGCACCATCTTGCATAAAAATGATACTATCCAGACATTCACGCTGCTGCAGAGCTGGAATGACGTCATTACGCAAAAGAGACTCATAGCGCTGACCATTGACGGTAACGGTAACAGGACCTAAAGCACCCGTCTCCTCGAAAAAATACGGCCCTATGATAAATGATGCCGTAAATCTGCACCACACAGTGACCTTTGCAGGATGAAGTGGTACTGGGTTCGTTGCGAATGGATTTTCTGTTGCCCATATTCGGCAATTCTATGTATTGACACATCCCGTCAGGTGGAAATGGGCTTCGTCTGTCCACAGAATTTTCTACGGCCAATCATTGTCCACTTCCATGCGAGCGAGAAATTCCAAAGCAAAACCCTCTCTTGCTGGCAGGTCAGAAGGGAACAACTCCTGCACATGGCAAATTTTATACGGATAGCATTGCAGGATGTTTCGTAGAATGTTATGTACCGTGCTCACAGGCCTGTTCAATGTTCGGGCAATTCTCCGTGCACTGCATGGTTGCTCAGCACCGCTAGACTCTTCCTGAACTGCTGTGGCCACTTCTTCAACTACCGCCGAATCACATCTTTTCCTTCCTCTACCAGACTGCACATCAAACGAACCTATATTTTCGAATTTTTGCATCATTTTCACCAGACCTCTGACAGTCATCGGTCTAGTGCCTTTTTTCATACCCTTGAGAGTCCTGAACTTCTGCAGAGCCACTGGTGCAGAATCACCGTTCTTGTAATAAAGCTTTACAAGCAGAGCACGATCCTTCATTGAGACACTCATGGCCAACGTCTGAGAAGCGAAATGAGGAAACGCCATTTACCCAACGCTTTTATAACACCTGAAATTGTCGTGCGCATGCCAGATATTTTAATTTACATATACTGACACTTACAGTGCCATCTGTCACTCAAATTTGGAACTTTTTTTTTTTTTTTTTTTGGTTCATGTTCTTTCTCCCTTCTTCAATAATACGCTGTTAAATTTTGACGCCATTCTAAAAAGTGGTTCGCTTTTTAGAGCATTTTGAAACTTAGACTTTAATTATAATCACCCTGTATAAAGAGTTTAATTAAAAAATTATGTTATTCAAAGTAGCAAAAAGTTTCAAAAGGATTATATAAATATACTTTGTTTATATAATAAATTTCAGTCACTTAAACAGAAATTTTCATAACAGTAATTTGATGCTGTACAAGTTTATTATTGTTTACGGTTGAATTTCCATTTAAAAGTTAAAAAATATATATATATACAAAAAATTCTACGATATTTTAACATAACTTTTTAGAGTATTTTTAAATAAATAATATACTGCGATAGCTTGAGAAATGGTTCTTGTAAAAGTATAGGTAAAAAAATGTAGCACAAAAATAACAGAAAAAAAATTTATGAAATATCTTGTATAATTATTTTACTACATTAAAAGAACAAGTTTATTTTTGTGGAAAAGATAATAATATACTAAGAGCATTCCATAATATAGAATTAATTTTGCTAACCTTTCTTAACCTAAAATGTTTTTAAACTAAAATCTAAAACTTTTAACTTTAACCTAAAATGTTGTAATTTTTCCGAATGAAAGAAAAGTTAGAAAATATTTTTTTTAAAACCAGCATTACTTGTTGGTAATGTCATTATTGAAGATGTAAAAATTTAAAAATTCTCATTTTCATTGGTCTTTGTTTATAAAGGTGACCACCCACAGAAGGCAAGACATTTTCTAAGACTTTGTTGGAGGAAATATTTTTTTGGGAAAGGAGTCGATTTTGCTACAAAGGATTATTATATATGGCGCAAAATTTAGACTAATATCAAAAAGCAATTTTCTTGCTCTTTCTTTATGCTTAAATGTCAATTTTGGTCCCATTACTTAGGATATGATGAAGTAAATAAGCTAGCATAAAAGCTAGCACTGCAGTAAATGAGATTTGAATCTTGCATTTCTGAGTTTCCACGATATTTCTATCATTAAGTAAAGTTAAGCAAATTTTATGAGCAGCTGCAATAAAACAGTCATGTTTTTTTACTTTTGTATAAAGCAACAACAATAGGTTTTAATATTTGTGACAAGTATTTAACTTCTTCATAAATCATGATCTTTATTTCCAATTTTAATAACTGTTATGATAAATCTGACTGAATATCATTTTCATGATTTTCAATTATCTGCAAATAATATGGCTGATTCTTTATGAAAGATTCAAAACCATCAAATTCAAATAAAAAATTATTCATTTTTTAATTAAAACTATTCACAATATTTTATTTGTTATTTATTCTGAATAAAATGTATATAAGCAAATTAATACTACTAAAAAAGTCTCAGATTATGTCACAAAATGAGTTTATTCCAGTTGTTACCAGTTTATGCCGGGTAAAAACTGGTTATAACCACTTTCTGCCACTGGCATGGCAGAAACTATTTTCTGCCGGCAAAAACCCAGCCCTGGTTCAGATTCATAAAATAATTAGAAGTTTAGTGTCGAAACAAAGTCTATTCACAAGGCAAATTAAAAATTATCTTAATGTCAATATGTCAAAGGATATACAAACATAAATGTATGATATTCTCTACTACCAATAATCTTTCAAAAAGTAATCATTCAATGGAAAATTGAAAACACATAATTATTTTAAGTTACCTGAAGTCAGGAAAACACTATTAAAAAATGGCATCATGTAAAAGAGTTAAATGATAATATTTTTTCAATGTGCCTAAACCTTTAGTATACTGCATAGTTAGTTATGCAGATTTTTTTTAATTAAAGTTTAGCATTGATTAATTTCTAATGATTTATTCAAATTATTTTACAGAACCTAAATTGAGCCAATAATGAACACCCTTTAGGAATTTCTTAAACTTTTTTTTTTTTTTTTAATTAATAGCTTATAATTTTTAAAGTCACCGGTAGTAATTCCTGGTAAAAAAAAAAAAAAATCATCAACATCCAATTATATTATAAAAATTATTAAAGGTATTGTTCCCAATTGTTTTGTAGAATAAGCCCTTCCCCCCCACCCCCCATGGCTACATAATAAAATGCTTAATTAAATATGTTATGCACTTATAATTGAAATATTAATAAATAACTGTGGAATAATAAAGAATAGACTTTATTTAGGGTACAAATACAAGTGATGTACAAAAAACTTGTAATTTTACAAAATATTAATTAGTCAAAGGATTTTTACAGCATTTATAAGCAATATTGGCACGACTGAGTTTTAACCCCCTTCTTGGCACGTTTCCAGACAATTGCCACATGGCGCGCTTTTGCGTTTTGTCTCACGGAGCGGAGTTTAAGCCAGAAAACACTACACAAAAGAGCACAATTTAAAGTGGTGATAAAAATAAACCAAAAATACATATTTTAAAACATAAAAATTCAAAAATTGTGAAATCATCATACATATAAAAAAAAAGAAAAAAAAAATCCATTTACCGACAAACTAAATTTTTAATGGATTTTGGAAGATCGCGACAGTAAAAATAAAAAAAAAAAAACATTCTGAAACTGAATCTTAAAATATTGCAAAAATTATGAGGAATTATGGTTTCAGGGAAGCTTCGCCCCCCTGAAACCCCCGGTTATAAATTCCTTAAAACATGTATAACATGAAAACATGTAAAACATTTCCGTTCAAGAAACAAAGAAATTGTACACATACCTTCTTTTAAAAACAAAACCAGCCTTTTTTTAAATAAAAAAAAGAAATCAATAATAGATTTTCTAAAGAAATATATTAAGCCTTAAAGGCAAATTATGATTTTCTTTTATATTTAACGTGCAATTAAATAACATTAAGATTCAAAACATCTAAACGACTAAAGAAATACCTAAAACACTTATTTTTAAATACAAAACATGGTCTCTAAGGTAAAAAACAATAGAAATGTCCAAAATACTTTCCTTTAAATACAAAACAAAGGATTTTTAATGAAAAAAACCAGTAGTATACTCCCCCAAAAAAAGCTTATTCACTTGATGTATACTCTTCGAAATCCAACGGCCACTAATGAGACACAAGAAATTTAATTACTTTCAAGGTGCAAGACTTTAAAATTTTAAAATTTCTCCTCTCTTGTCCAATAAGAAAGCAAGAAAAGAAAGAACGAATAGAGCATGTGCAAACTGAGGAGAGAAATCTCTCCGAATCTCCGAAGGTTGCCAAGAGCAACATCTAAAAGGAAAAGAAAGCTAGACGTGGTGCAGTTATCACATGTCGGAAAAAACGCCGCCAAGAAGTGGGTTACAGCTCAATTTACCCGCAATATTCATTACTTCTTTATCTAATGTGAATGGATTAATTAATATCTTATAAAATTATTGGTCTATAAAATACAAAGATAAATGTTTATGTTTTCGATTTTATAACTGAAGTTTTTGGCTCTTTTTTTCAAGAAATTTTACACAAACTTCAATGTGGATCTATATTATAATACACAGCATAATAATTAGGTTCTTCTATTGCATTATATAATTTTTATGCACCATTTTGGCATTTTGTGAAACTCAGTGTCCAAAAATTACCCTGGGTGACCTATTTTATTAAAAACAACAATTAACTAATGTGTGGTGAAAAGTATAGTTGCAGTTAACTTTACAGTTAATGCTCAAAGGATTTACTATCAATTAAAAGCACTAAATATGAGAATAAAAAGGGATTAAATAATGAGAAAAACATTGACTAGGAATTAACCCATTGACCATGATTTACCCCACATACACGGGGCAATATTTGAGAGCTTTCAAAAATGAACATTCCAGCAATGGACAGTCCTCTTAAAACCTTAAAAATAAATGAAATTTTATAAATGGCTATATTAGTATATAAAATTCAAAGTTTTCGACTACTACCAAAATAAAAGTTGTACATTTTGCAAGAAAATAAAGAATATATAAATTTATCAAATGAAGCCAACTCTTAACATGCTCATTAAGATTTTCATTGAAAAACAGTGGAATATTGAAACATTATTTTCTGTTTAATGATTCGCTTGATTTTCAACAATGCAAAATTATAAAATATTGAGGGGTGTCTTATAATTGGCACATCTATCCTATAATTTTGGAAAGCATTTTTCTTGAAATCACGACTGAGGAGGTTGGTTCATTTTGATTCCCAATATTTCATATGTAGACTTAAAAAAAAAAGAAAAGTACTTTTTTTTTTTTTGTTTGGTCTTATTTAAACATGCATTTTTTATTAAATTACATATTTTCATTATTTAATAGATATAAATAATTTAACACTCTATTTTTCATCTAAAAATACTTTGATAACAATCTACTAATTTTGAGCCTTTAATGGTTTTTAGATTTAAATGCAGTTTTATATTCAGAAATGGAATATATAAAACTTATATTGCAAAACATCAAATTTAAGGTACGTTAAATACAGATAGCTACAACATCAATCATATAAAACTTAATCTTTTCAGGGACAACGTATACTAGTATTCATGTTAAATACTACAATATAAGCCTTTATTACCAATTTTATTAAGTTACAAATATAAACTTTGTAATTTTACAAAACTTTAATCGATTCTCCATAAAAATTTCGAATTTTTTAACTGAAAAAAAGGTTTATATAATCATATGAAAAATTAAAACTCTTTTATTCTGAAATTAATTTTTCTTTGTAACTAGAACTGAAAATCTGTCCCCGATGAGGTTAATGATAAAAATATCTCATAAATTAGTTTTACGAACGTTTTCTAGAATTCCTTTCTCCAATTCCACCTATGCACAAAACTAGCAAAAATACGAATACTATTAACTCATTTGCAATGTACATTGACCGTATATATTTAAAGATATATTCTAAAATAACTTATTTTTCAAGAAAATTCTAATTGTTTTGTAAATACGAAACTCTTCTGCATGATAAGGATACCATGGAGATCTTTAACTTTATTGGTTGGTTGGCCTTTAGAAACTTTCATCAGTTACCGAAAGAAATAAAGAAAAAAAATCATAACAGCATTATTGAAATCTTGAAAACGATCCATAAAAATATTTTATATAAATAATTTGAATTAGTATTTAGAGTAAGAACAAAGAATCTCGCAAAGAATTGCCGATAATGTTCGTGATCAAATTTGCATCGAACTGAAGTGAATAAAAACTATACATACATATTTTTGTTTGTTTACATTTGTGCATTTGAGCTTGGAGTGTCTGAAGGTCTGCAGTTTTCAGTGATATTATTAAACCTGAAAACTTTGTATTAAACTTCTTAGTTGCTGAAGAAATAGAATGGCGGTCAACGTTTACGTGGAATATTGGTAAAACATTTTCTTAAGCAGATGTGCATTTTATTGCCTTTTAATTGAAAAACTACTTAACTTTATTCTAGATAATGCATCTGTACCTCATTTTGCATTTAAACTCATAACATAAATTGTTTCGTATTTTAAAGTATGGTTATTTTTTTTTAAATGCACGATAGCTTTATAAAAAATTAGGTTTATGGCTATTTTAATTAGTCAGTTGCTGGCAATCTTCCAACGAAATTCTTAGAAGTGTTACCTGTACTTCTGTCCTTGACCGCCTTTTTCTATGAGTAGGGCTCATAAAAAACGGGAAGCTTTCAGGACTATATAAATAGAAATAAATGATGTGTAAATGCAAAAAATATCAATGGTTATTCAAAATTAAAACATTAATTTAAAAATTAAAAAAATATATAAATTCTTTCCTGCATTTTAACAACAAAAATGTGATTTAATTATGAAAATAAATAAGCTCGCAATGGAAATAATTTTCAAAAACTTTAATTAGCTTTTGGTATTCACTGCATTACAAAATGTTAAGACTATATCTAAACTATGTAAACGATTTTATTTATTTACTAATAATAATTTACATAGGCGCAGCCAGCTTATTTATCAGGAAGTGCCGAAATCTTTTAATTGAATCTTGCTGCCAGCAAAAAATTTGGTACTTTTCTGTTGTACCATACCAAAAATGTATACCAATGTGCTATTTATTTCAGCATTGACCATGCTAAGGATTTTTGTTGTAGACCATGCGAAATATTGTTGCTTCCTATTTATTCAATGTGAATCATGTTTTTATTATTATCATTTATTTAGCAAGGGAAAACAACTTAATTTGCTAGTTTCAAATTGAAAATATTTTTTTTTTTACTTTGCTGCACTGAAATGGATTTTACCATTGGCATTTACCTGAAGATGGGGGATCTACAATAAAATTGTTTCAGGGTTATGGATTTATACAAAAAGTATTTTTACAAGATGTCACAGTAAATTAAAATTTAATTTTGTGGATCCTAAACTTGGATGTCATATCCAGTCTGTTAAGAGATTGTGAGATGTCTAGTGTTAACTCCAAAAATAAAGGGCTGCCATGTGGGAATCTTTCAAAGAAGGAACACCATTCTAAACAAAAGGTTTATCATTGTTTATAATCTTATCTCATATACAGTTTATATGACAATGCTTTTGTTTAAAAAATGAAATGTTTACTGCAGTGCTAAAAGATATTTACAATTTTGTGTTCAGAGCATGCAAATTTTGACATAAAATCATAGAAAATGTCAATTTCATCAAAGAGCTGTAGAAAAAAAATGCCAGTTTCACTTAGCAATTACAGAAAAAAAATGTGAATTTTATCAAAGTGTCACAGAAATGCCAATTTCATCAAAGCTCGCAAAGAAAAAGTTAATTTTGTCATAGGGTCATGGAAAAAAGGCATCAATCTCTTTAGAAAACAGCACATACACAAATATCTATATTTATTATTTATATAGCTTTTAATCAGAAAAAATGAAGTGTTCTGACTTTTGAAAAATCAGGTTAACCGAAACCCAATTTGCAAGAATCTACACTTAAGCTTGAAGTTAACCCAAACAGAAAACTGAGTTAACCCGACTTGGAACAGAAATAATTTGCTCTGGGAGGGGATTTCCTTCTTTCTTCTTCCTTCTGCTGTAATATTTCAGAAAATTTGCTATAAATTTCAGATTTTTTTTTTTTTTTTTTACTCAATCATTGAATTATCCTTGTCCCTATCGTTCTTTGTGTGCCTCCTAATTTTTTTCTAAAATATATATATATTTTTTTTTCCATGCAAAAGCATTTGGATTTAAGAAAATAGAAGTACAGTAGACTCCCTTAAACCCGCGTCCCTGAAATCCGCGAACACCAGAAATCCGCACTTTTTTCAGATGTAAACAATGAAATTAAAGATGGCGCTGAAGTCAGCAGCTAATGCAATGCAAAAAATTCTATGACAATATCTATTTTAAAATCACTTTCAATTTCTTCCTTTTTTTAAATGTCTTTCAGTTCTGCAGTAATAAATAATGTTTCTTAGATGTACTATAATTGATATTTAATTAAAATAATCATTATCGTATCATAGTTGAGGCGTAATATAAATTTCAATGGCCGTTTGGTAGTATTTGTAATTCGTGTGGAAGGATGATTTTTGCTATATAAATTTATTATTTATAGTTCTATTACTGTCTTCATATTTCTGATAGTTACGAAACAAATTTGGGATTTACATCAGGTTTACCAATTACGACAATCAATATTTAATCGAAATAATCATTATCGTATCGTAGTCACAGTGTACCGTAAAATATCGTTAATCCGCCCCTCCCCCCAAACGTGACGAAAAATCTTAAAATAATTAGAAGGGGGCGCTTACACGGGATTTTTCCGCGATCGTTTCACAAAATTTGCAGGGATGAATCATGATGAAATGAATGAATCGTGAATCTTTGAATGAATCATGAATTTTGATACTTGAAAAAAATTGCGTTTTTTTTAAATGTAAATTCTGTTGAAAAAACGCAGAAAAAAAGGAGAAATTTGTAAAAAAAAGCATAAAATCAATTAAAAAATCTCGAAAAAACGCCCATTTTATCAAAGATTCATGATTCATTTATTTCATCATGATTCATCCCGTTCTCAAGCGATAGGTTTTCAGGGTTTTTTTTTTTTTTTTTTTTTTGAGAAGGAGGGTGGTTTTCTCGGAATTTTTTGAAAATTTGAAATTTTTTATAAAATGGGGAGGAGGTGTTTGATCGGGAAGGGCGGATTAACAGGATTTTATGGTAATATAACTTTCAATGACCATTTGCTTGGTAGTGTTTGTAATTCGAAGAGCAGGATAATTTTTGCTGTATAAAATGAATATTTTAAAACTAATCAAGCTTGTTTTGTTTATTAACAAAGGCAAATATTTTTCTTTTTAAAAAATATTGATTTTACTTCATCATAATGTATATTTAGCATGGTATCTTAATTATTTAATTTATTTTAATATTTTTCTAAAATTGTATTTTACTTAACTTTTTTATAGTTAATTACTTGCTTTTTAACTATTTATTTATTTAAATATTTTACTTAATTATTTAAATGTTTCAATTTATTATATGCATTCATTATAATGCTTAACTACCGATCAAATTAATGTTTCAAAAATGTAAACAAAGAAATGACCAGAAATCCGCACAACCTTTGGTCCCAAGCTTTGCGGATTTCAGGGAGTCTACTGTATACTATTGCTAAAGGTTAAAATTCAATATTTGTATTAGTAGCCAGTGGCCAGTAGAGGATGAATGTTTAGCAGCCACTACTGTCAAGTTAATGGCCACTAATTACTATCATAGATGCCACCAAAAAGAAAATATCATATAAATTCTAATCAGAATATTAAATAGTTAATAATTATTTTACATGTAAAGAAAACCATAACCTCATTCAAACTTAGATTTTTTCCCCATTTACAGATAATGAAAATGGGGATTTTTTTTTCGACCACTTGATGAATTTAGTAATATTTTCCGCTATTGGGTAATGGATTTCAGTCTTTTGAAGAAATTTGCTGTTTTTTCGCAATTTTTTGACGAAATTTGTCATATCTTCACGATTTTTGGACAAAATTTATTGTTTTTCTGCATTTTGAATCTAAATTTGCTTTTTTTTGACGGAATTTGCAGTTTTTTCACAATTTTTTGAGGAGATCTACCTTTTTTTGCGATCTTTTGACGAAATCTGCCGTTTTTTCGTGATATTTTGATGAAATTAGCTTTTTTTGCAATTATTGACAAGGATTACACCGTTTTTTCGAGATTTTTTTACGAAATCTGCCGTTTTTGCGAGATTTTTTGAAGAAATCTGCCATTTTTTCGCGATTTTTTTGATGAAATATTTCGCTTTTTCGCGATTTTTTTAAACCAAATCTACCGTTTTTTCGCGATCTTTTGACGAAATATGCCGATTTTTCGTGATCTTTTGACGAGATCTGCCGTTTTCCCGCGATCTTTTGATGAAATTAGCTTTTTTTTTTTTGCAATTATTGACAAGGATTACACAGTTTTTTCGAGATTTTTTGACGAAATCTGCCATTTTTTGATGAAATATTTCGTTTTTTCGCGATTTTTTTTTTTACCAAATCTATCGTTTTTTCGCGAATTTTTGACGAAATCAGCTTTTTTGCGATCTTTTGACGAAATATGCCAATTTTTCGTGATCTTTTGACGAGATCTGCCGTTTTTCCGAATCGTTTGATGAAATTAGCCTTTTTTTTTTTTCTTGCAATTATTGATAGATTACCGTTTTTTCAAGATTTTTTTGACGAAATCTGCCGTTTTTTCGTGATTCTTTGACGAAATATTCTGTTTGTTCGTAATTTTTTTTTTAACCAAATCTGCGTTTTTTCGCGATTTTTTAACGAATTCTGTCGTTTTTTCGCGATTTTATGGCGAAATATACCGATTTTTCGTGATCTTATGAAGAAATCTGCCGTTTTTTCGCGATCTTTTGGCGAAATAATCCGATTTTCGTGATTTTTTGACGAAATTGGCTGATTTTTGCAATTTTTTTGACGAAATCTGCCGTTTTTTCACGATCTTTTGACGAAATCTGACGTTTTTACGCGATTTTATGACGAAATCTGCCGTTTTTTCGCAATATTTTGATGAAATCTACCTTTTTCTTCGCGATATTTTGATGAAATTTGCCATATTTTCATCATTTCTTGATGCAATTTACTTTTATTCCGCGATTTTTTTACCGATATTTGTCGAAATTTTTTGATTAAATTCGCGTTTTTCCGCTATCCTTTGACGAAATTAGCGATTGTTCTTCGAACGATTGGCAAAATTGGTTATTTTCGGCGACTTTTTGTCAAAATTTGCGATATATTTTATGTCCTAATTTTCGGATTTATGACCGACTCTTTTTTAATTTTACGAAATGACTGATCGCCAAAATGGCGATCAGGTGCATAACATAAAGTCACCAATTTTTTACATTTAGTCGCCCTGTGGCCGGTGGCGACCGCAAATTTTAACCTTTAACTATTGCTCTGTATGATTCATATATAAAGTCTTAAATCAGTTGTAAAGTGTTATGGGTCACTGTAATATTCTTGAAACTTTATAAAAAATTTCATCATTTTAATAAAAATTTAGTATACCTGTCTATTTAAAAAGTCCATTAGACATGGTTATTTTTTTAAATTCATAGTCATATATGAATTGCCACCGTTCCTACTGTGCTATGCTATTTTTATAGGTTGCTCTTGCTCTTTGAACCTCTCTACAAAGAGTTTAGTATTTTTCTTTGGGCTCTTACTGACTATCGGCATACTGCATCAATGTACCGTAGACTCTCACAAATCTTCACAGCTTGGGATCAGAGGTTATGCAAATTTTAAAATTTTGCAGATTTCTGGTCATTGCTTTGTTTAAACATATTTTAAACAGTAATTTGAATGCAATAATACAGTCAAAATTGCAATGAATATTTGCAATATAATAAAACATTAAAATAAATAAACTAAAATGATAAAAACTAGCTAATTTTTTTAATTATTAAAAGTAAAAGCCAAGAAAATAATTTACAATTAAATATCTATAATAAAGATAAGATACATTTTCGTTGGATTATCCAATTGAATTTTCTTCCTACCTCATTAATTTACAGATTAATACTATTTTATAAATTACAAAATAAGATAATGCAAATATATATACAGGGTGAGTCATAAATATCGAAACAATAGGCTATCTCTTTCAAATATTGCCCCTACACCCATACTTCCAATTGCAAAAATTCATAAAAAAAGGTGAAATTTCTGATAAGATAAGTTGCAACTCCATGGGGGGGTCTATTTGAAAAAATACGAAAATTAAATTTTTATACGGCCCCCATATGCCAAAATTCCCAATTAGGAAATTATTCCTTATCCATTCCTAAATTGAACAAAACAAATTTCATCTCCATATCTAAAAATCCCACAACCCACAGAGATATTAAATCCCAAAATCCTCAAAAATTTCTGACTTACACCACCTTTTCCTGCCCCTAAACTGTGATTTCTTGACTCAATTTTAACACTTGTTAGGGAACATTCACAAATTGCAATTTAATAAAAATTGGTTTAAGATAGCGCTTTTTCTTTGGACATAAAATAGCAGCGTATAGTTTTTATGCTAAATTAGTATATGAGGCATCTGCCCGGATCAAAATATCTAGGTCAGGTCCCAAACCGACCCATAGGGGAAAAAGTTTGCCGTGGCTTGAAAAAATGTCAACATCATAACCTGGGCCGGTCTGGAAAATAGTTTAAATCATAGCCCGGTTCAGTCGCAAATTTCTACATAGTTTTTTTTTAATTTGGCGTGGGAAAAAAATGTTCATATGGAGGAGCTCTGACCAAAAAATTCTTTTATAGCTTTTGTTTTTTATATTTATACTTTTTATTTTTAAAGAAGCGCCAAAGGCTGTAATATATTTATTTTATCAATGAATCTCTATTTATATGTAAATGTTTCACTTATATTTTAATATCGTTAATCCATATCCCATGCATTGGAGACTCTGAAAAATGTTATACACTAAAACTTTTTAAGACAGAATCACATAGGAAAGCAAAAATACGTTATAGACAGATGCTCTCCCTAGAAGATGTAATTGGAGCTTATTTTCTTTTCAGGTACTATTGCATTTATTTTGCATGGATCAACATATTTTCCGTTTAAGACAGAATTCCGTCATAGGCAGATTTTTTTTCATTGGTTTTATTGTATTTAATTTTTTTAGCCTTTGAATAATCTATTTTTTTAAAAAATGAATTTTAAAAGATTTTTTTTTTTTTTTTTTTTTTGTAAAATAAAGATTTTAAAATCAATGTTTTTCGTACAAAAAATTTGATTGAGCCGGATTTTATTTATTTTATATACGTATTAAGTCAGTCAGAGACAGTGATTTTAATACGGGTTTTGTCAAGACCAGGTTTGAAAATTTCATCCAGAGTGCACCTAAGTTGAAGGAAGTAGTCCCCTCCTGTATGAAAAGTACGCTAGGCCTGGCCTGGCAGGTCTTCAGAAAAAAATAACATCTCGGTCCTGGCCCCACCTGGGCCCAGAATACAGATTTTTTAACATCCTCTGGAGGACGATAAAAAGCCTGAAGTTGTCAGAGGTAAATTTAAAAAGAAAAAAAAAGACTTAATCTGCATCTTAGAAAAAGCATTTTTAAAAATAACTGACGGACATTTAAGCAATACACTTCGTTTTTCTGCATAATAAATTTTTTATCCTCTATTTCTTGTCTTTAAATTATTAAATGTTTAAGAATTTTTAAAAGAAAAAATAACTTGAAACACATCATTTTTGATTTTTTTACATTAGTTTTGTTTCAGCAAATTTGAAAAAATGTTTACTTTTGAAAAAATGTTTGCTTTTGAAAATATGATATTTTTTAAAAGTTATATTATTTTTTCAATAAACATTTTTAATAGTTTTAAAATTAATATAAAAAAAAACCTTGGAACAAAACTAAAATTAGATTTTCATCTTTAATTAAATGGAAAGAAATTGAAATCCAATAAATAATGTTACGAGTTATAACGATTTTTGACTGTCCCATTTAAACCAGTACTAACCACATGAAACTTTTAGAAATTGTATGAGAAATTTTAGAATGTGATTTTCTTGGCAAATTATAAGGCTAACCATCACAAAAAAAGAAAGAAATCAAAATTCTAACTCAAGAAATAGATTTTTTATGTGTTTTCTAGAACTGTTAAAGTAACATTGTTTTTTGAATTACACGCATTTCAATTTGTGTCCAATCCCTTAAAACCTGATGAATTTTTTAAACGCCTATAACTTTGCGAATTTTGGAGATATGAAGATGCAACTTTTTGTGTCTTATTCAGGACTGAATAAGGAAAGTTTTCCTAATTGGAATTTTTGTCCTACGGGGGCCGTATAAAAATTTAATTTTCGTAACTTTTCAACTAGACCCCCCCTCCCCATGGAGTCGCAATTTATCTTATCAAAAATTTCACATTTTTTATAAATTTTTGCAATTAGAAGTATGGGTCTAAGGGCAATATTTAAGGAGATAGCCTATTGTTTCGATATTTATGACTCACCCTGTATATATCTATATTATAAAGGCCAAATGCATCTGTGCATAACGCATACGTCATTTTGGGAATGGCAACACTTTCACATGCAATTCGGTTTTGCAATTTTCAGTACAGGAAATTTTATACTTCTTAACATCGCACATTTTCAATTTTTATACCCTCGGATAGAGAAAAATATGTACTTTTAAATGAAATTTGTTTGAAAGCTGTATCTTAATTTATTCTTGACATATTTTTTTTTATAGTTTTTAGTACGAATTTTGTAATTGTGTCAACAGAAATACACCATTTTCTCTTAAAATTGATAAAAATTGAAATGTGCACATGTAAATTTTGAGAAGATGAAAATTATCGCCGGTTTAGATTTCACGTAAAATTCTAATATCGTGTCAATTTCATTTTTTTTTTTTTTCCCATACGCATTTATACCAAATATAAGAGCCTCCATTGATAACTTCATCTTAATAACTGATCTTTATTATATTTTGCTTTATTATTATATTTTTCCACATGCTATTAAAGTTTAATTTTAATAATTTGGACAACTTAGTTTTGTAGAAAAAGTATTTTTTTTCTTAATTTTATCTTTAAATAATATTTGTTTGAGAGTAAGACTGACCATTGTAAGAGGAATTTTTACTGTAGCTAATTTTGTAGGTTTATTATAAATCAATGAAACAGTTCCATCTTAAACATTTACTTACGTCGAAATTCGACGGGTTCCACCTTGTATGTATAAATACTTTTATAAATATAACCAAAGTAATTCAGATATTACCATATAATAAACCAATGAAACCAGTATTTTTACAATCATCCTATTAAAATCATTTGAAGTTTCAAGTGAAATAGAAGGCAGATTACCAAAATTATGAAAGGTAAATGGATAGTAGAAGGCTTTTTTTATTAAACTACTCATCAGGGGTGCATGGTTTGATAAAAAAGGAAAAGTGTCAAACCAGTTTTTGTTTTAGGTCGTGCTAAAAGCTAAGAAATTCGACCCTCAATGCACCCAACTGGTCGGACTTTATTTATTGTTACAAATTAGGAAAAAAGGAATTCATTGAGGAAAACAAAAACAACATTAAATGATAACAATAATAAAATATTTATTAAAAATGTATATAGATACTAAAATATTTACCAAACCTATATCTAGAATGATCTATAGTTCAAGAGAATTATTTCAGTTAAGAGCTAAAGTAGATTTAAATTACATGTGACTCTGTAACAGGTTAAAGGTTACAGTTATAATAAGTAATTTAGATAATAAAATTAAAATTATAACAGTAATTATATTAAAAATTAGTAGATCATATGTTATATTATAATATTCATTCTACATTTAGAAAAAAAATAATTGCTACTGTTAAAGGTATTATATTTTTGAACAATTATTAATATTACTGTATTATTTTTTTAACTAAAAAAATAAAATGTTACTTCTACTTCAAATACACAAAAAAAAGATGTTTCAGTGCTGCCATCTATTAGAATAATGTATTCACTATTTTTTATACTGATGGTGCTGCCATCTATTATTGAATAAGAGAAATATTATTTGAATAAAATAAATATTATTTAAAAGCTAAGAGTTTTCCAAATAAATTCTTTAAAACAAATACAATTGACAACCATATCTTATTGCTATATCATTTTTAAGTTATGCATTTTAATTTTAGGTTAACATATAAATTTTAATTCTTATGTATAAAGTTAAGTAAAATATTTACATATAATAATTAACCATTGCATATTATCCAGACAACATCGCCCTCCCCCGTAACCTAACATCTACCCACCCATCCATCCTATTAAAGAATACAGGAGTTTTTAACAATAACATCATTTGGTGCTGCATAAATTAGCATTTTAATGTCTGCAATATTTGGTTGAAGAGAACATAAACATTTGATTCTACATAAATGATTAATTATACAGTTAATATTTTTTAACCAAATGCAAAGGATAACCATATCTTATAGCAGTTTCTTGAACATTTTTTGAATTATGCATTTTAAAATTAAGTGAACAAATATTTTTAATTCTATGGGCAAAATTAAGTAATATATTTATATATACAGATTTATGAAGGCAAGAATTATAATGAGTAAAGAGGTTTACTTTGAAAGGAAAATCATTACGTTTATCATAAATATCAAATAGAATTTTATTATCAGAAAGAGTAATATTAAGGTCAAGAAAGTTAATTTTATTATTAAGCATATCATTATAACTGTATTTTAAATTTTTATGGTATTTGATTGGTAGAGAATAGTTAGATGACTTTTTAGAGTATAAGATGATTATATCATCAAGATACCTATATAAAAAACAA
Source organism: Maratus speculifer (assembly GCA_964019185.1). NCBI lineage: Eukaryota > Metazoa > Arthropoda > Arachnida > Araneae > Salticidae > Maratus > Maratus speculifer. The sequence continues at coordinate 211,750,083 of OZ025291.1, read as the reverse complement.
TTAACAATAGAAGTATTTATTATAATTATTATCTTATGATACTTCTGAAGTTGGTTGAGGGAAAAGCTCTTTGATATAAATTTTATTATTCACTTTGATATTATATTTGGCAATTTTATAAATAATATCTAATTATTTAATAATTGTTTGGCTTGATAATTATTATTTTTTCTTTAAATAGTGGAATATGAGGTTACGCTCCTCGCTTCAAGGAGCTGCAGAAGAAAATTCTTGCTGCTGTTCCTGAAGCTAATGTAAAAGGAGCTGTTGGACGAGAGTGTATGTATTTATTATTTGTTATTTTGCCGATAGATTGTTAACTGCATTGTATTTAATTTATTGATTTTTATATACACATGGAAAATTGTTTAATTTCATTACTCTTTAAATTATAAATTCTGTTAAATTTTTTACATCATTTTTGAAAAGATATTTAACCAGTTGTTAGCCAAGCTTCTGAGTTACATATCTAACCTACATTATGCAGAGATGAGAAAATATATTGAATAATCATTTTCGATACAAAATACATTGGTTTTACAACTTAAAATAGAAAATACTTTTAAAATTTCAAAATGCAAAATACATGTATTTTGAAAATACATTTAAAATACAAAGTATACTTAAAATAAAAAAAATAATTAATTCTTACGTATTAAATTGCATAATGCAAATGCAAAGCTCATTTTCAAAAATTATTAAATTTTTAGAAATTATAAATTTCTAAATAAAGAAGCAAAATCAATTAAAACTGTAATGAAAGAAAATTTTTAAAAACTGAAAGATTTCAGCAACATTATGTTTAAAAGTATAAAAGTTACAAGAGTGACTTTTAATGAATGAACTATCGTTTAAAGGTAGTTATTCATTAAATATGGCAAATTATGCACGCTAAATTACATCAATTGCATCTGAATTCGAATGAGGAATCTCTTTCAGGAGGCATAGGGTAGCACCATCCATTATTTGGTGTTCAAAACCGAAATTGAGACAGCATTAACTTTCAGAAAAAACATAAAATGTTTGGTGCAATTCTATTTAATAGATGCAAAAATATAAAAAATAAAAAAAATTACAGCATTTTTTACTCAGACTTACAAGGTTATCTGAGTGAATAATGCTCACCAGTTGTCGTGCCCAGTTAGCTTAAATGATAAAGCATTGGTCTTGTAAGCCAAGTATCTGGATTCAATTTCTGGCCTGGGCAATTTTTCGCTCAATTGGAATATTTAATTTGTTTGATAACTTTACTAATCAATTTGATTGTGTTAAAAATACAATTTATATGTTTCTTATTAAACTGTTGTAATAACTTCATTTTATGCTAAGAAAAGTATATGATGATGAAAATTTTGAGCGTATAACTGGTGCAAAATTAAACATGTTAGCTTCATATGTACAAATAGAATGAGGAACTGGTGACAGGGGCGTAGCTTGAAATTTTTATTGGGGGGGGGGGGGGGAGAACCCAAAATTCGGCACCTTTTAATGTTTTGCCGCCCTTGAATTATTTGCACATTTTTTAGGAGAGGCAGGGGGGGTGGAGGGTTAGCTATGTTACTTTTTATCTTTAGTTATTATTCATGGCAGTGGCATCTATTTAGGTGATATAAGTGATGCAGCCATGGTTAAATTTCCATTTTAAGGGTACATGCACATGTGCTGATAAAATATCTCTCCCAGCTCTTGTTTTTCAGATGTCTAAAAAAGAAATGTAGAGTGTTTGAAAAGTATCCGAATCCTGTATCCTTAAATTCATTTTCCTTGATAAGAAGAATTGTATTTGGAAGAAAAATAAAAATACAGAACGCATAGTTAATTACAATAAAGTTAAAGTGGTTTCACAGCCACAGCTTCTGCCCGAAACTTGCTGGTCAATATAATTGAATTTAGTCTTCAATTTTTTCTGGAGAGATACTCCGAGATCAGGCCCACTACTATCACTCCCACCAATGTAAAAAAGGAATGTTAAATCTCTCAATGAACATTCGACCCCTTTTCAAGGAAGTAACGGTAGCCTATATACCAAATATACTGAATATTCCAGTTTCTATAAAATGGAATAACATATTTTCCCTTTTATTATCTTAGTTCCCCAGTAAATACATATAAGTAAAAAATAATATGTATCGTGCTGCAATTATAACACTTTAAAGTAGTTATTTTTTTCTAATGTGCATTTTTTAAATCGGTCACACGATTATTCTATTAATTATACAGTGCATTAACAAATACTTTTTTTTTCCTGTCACTTTTTAACATTAAAAGACAGTCGTTCAAAGAAAATTTAATTTTCTCTTTTGACAATGTCTACTTTAAAAGCAAAAATCAGTTATTTCCAAATCCCTTTATCCAATCACTAGAATAAAAACTTATTTAACCCCTTAAAGGTGTATTCCAATTTATTTTTGAATTCATTTTTGCTCTCAAATGCACCAAACTTTCAAAATCTCTTATTTGGAAAGTATGCAAGGTGCCTTGATTGTCGATTCTTTGATAAATGCAGAAAATATTGCAAAAAAAAGCAATCAAAAACGACATTTTGAACCGATTTTTCTGAAGCGGGAGATCTGGGAACGAAAAAGAGGGTCATACTGATAAGGTAATTTGTTTAAAAATCAAATTCTAATGAATTGAGCTTAAAATGACATCACACGGCACCTCATACATCTCTTCAAAAATCCCCTCAGCAAGTTTCATGTTTCTACTTTTAAAAATGTGTCTGAAATTGTATCGGAAAATTTCAAGCTGTTGAAGGTGGAAAAGCGTTTTTTCGAATACACCCTTAAGCAACATGTTCAATTTAGCAATAATATGCTGAATACCGGATATCATTAAATTTCGTCAAAAGTAATTTGTCAAAATAGCAATTAGCGACGCAAAAAACTCAGATGCATAGAACATTTCAATCTCGATTTAAAATAAAGACATATATTTTGGAAATTCAGATAGAAGAGTTCACTTTGCATGTCGGTACATCGTGATGTTTATAGAGTTAATTGAAAACTGTTATTTTTCAGATAAATCAAATTTAAGCTGTAATGTCTACCGCAAGGCAGAAAAAAGACCCATCAGAAGAGTGACAATAACTTGAAATGTATATGTACAATTGATAAAACATAACAAAATTATATTTGGGAATTATATTATTAAAAAAAACAGAGCCAAAAAAAATCTATTGCTCAGTTGAAAACATTTTTGAAAAACTTTTTTTTTTACCACTTAATCAGTAACCCTTGCAAGAATGGAATCGGTGCCACTTGATCAGTAACAATACATTTTTAATTAAAATGTTACAATTTTAAATACAGTGTTTTATACAAAAAAATCTGTGAAAATGCAATATGTAGATACCAAAAAACCTAAATTAAAATTTAAAAAAATCATGTAAAACTGAATATTTGTTTGCTTCCATTCGATTTTATCTTACTATGTTTGATTGCTTTTTTGAAAAACATGTGTAAGTAAGGGTGTATTCCGATCCAAACTGCTTATTTTCGCATTTAATTTTGATTTCATTTTTGCTCTCAAATGCATCAGACTGACAGATTCTCTTACTCAGAAACTATACAAGGTGTCGTAAAGCTCGATATTTTGATAAAGGCAGAAAATAGTGTCGAAAATGCTGTCAAAGTGGGTGTTGTGTATCGAATTTTCCGAAGCGGAATTGCTGGAGACGAAAAAAAGGACCATGCTGAAGCAATGATTGTTTATCGATCAACTTCTAATAAATTAAGCGAAAAATAAGATCATACGGCACCTTGTACATCTCTTCGAAAATCACTGCAGCAAGTTTCATGTTTCTATTTTTTAAAATGAGTCTGAAATTCTATCAGAAAATTTCGAGGTGCTGAAGGTGGAAAAGCATGTTTTCAAATACACCCTTAAACATATATTTCTTTTAATTTTGGGGAAAGCTTCATTCCTGCCCAGTCCTGGGTTAAAACTAGGTCGATTATTAATAATGTAAAAGTTTCAAAAATCACCATTAATCAAAAAATAGCTATCTGTTTAGGAAATAAATAATAAAAATCATTAAAAATTAAATTTACCGGAAAACTGAGAATGCTATTCGATTTTTTCCACTAATAACAGCAATGATAATAAATGAACTCACAATAGCATCAGAAATATAAACGTAAATGGGTCATATATTAAAATAATAATATGTACTTTAAGAACATGCTTAACTAAAGGAAAATATGTACATTTTTACTTTCGACTGTATCATCATTTCTCACCCACTTTTTCATAAATTTGCATCATTTCTCTGCTTCATAACTTCTTTTTCTGTTTTGTTCTCTGTAGTAAGATCCTGGTTTTTTGTTTTTATGTTTTATTTCAGTCATCACTCATGACTGAACTTCTTCCCTCTGGGCGACTACGAAAGACAGCTTTTTATTTTTATTTTAAAAATTGAATGAAAAAAATCGCTAGTTTTGAAAAGTTGCGTTATTAGCTCCAGTACAGTATGACAATACTAGATACTGGACAACAAAGATGTATGTAGTTGACGCCCGGAAATTATCTAATCTCACACAAGGAAGGGCATAAGAGGGGAGTTAAAATAGTTAAGGTCAGATGACCCTGTCGAGGACCACCAACCTTGGATTGGAATAAGGGGAGAGCTTTTCTCCGAAAGATCAAATTACATGTAGTGATCGAACAATGTCCATTTCTGGAATGTGTTCTTGTTTTCGCACTAGGGATAGCGCCTGGTAGTAATCTTAAAATGTCTCAAATGTAAAGGATCTCCTATATTTTTTGAAACATAATTTATTTTTTTATTAATTTTCAATAATGTTAATTCCAAGTCACGTTACTGTTATTTCATTATTTTTTCTTTTTTATGTGTGTAAAAAATAATCTAAGAATGCCACATCAATAATAAAAATTTTAGGTGCCTTACAGCGCCTTTAAACCTTCCATGGTGCCCTTTTTGAAACCCTCTTTTTTAGGTGCCTGACTGCGCCTCTAAACCTTCTGTGGCGCCCTACTACTAAAACATACTATAGAACCATTCAAATGCACTACAGTCGTTTCCACACTTCTTTTCCCTTTCTATCTATTTCTAAGGTTGACCAACAACTACTATAAGAAGGAAATAATTGTACATCTATCCTGAAATTCATTACAAGTCTGTTTTTGAAATTTTTTATTTCGGATGCATAAATTTTCTTCGGGATAGGAGTGGGGGAATAGATGTAGTAGCAAGTCTAAAATTAAGTGCCTTTTTCATGTTTTGTAAGTGAATAACTTGCTTTATAATTTTACATTTAAAATTAAGTTATTTTATAATTACTTGTTACTACTAACAAAGCCTTGTTTCCAGGTGCCTAACGGCACCGTTAAACTTACTTTGGCGCCCTACTACCTGAACATATTGGGAGGGGAGGCTCCCCCCCCCCCCTAAATCTGCATCCGTGACTGGTGAAACACTTATTTTAGATACAATTTAGTAATTCTGCAAAACTATGAAAGGGTTTCAAAACTAAATTAGATTTCTGAACAGGATTTAATTTGAATTTTCGAAACAGAAATTCATTTAGTGACCTTGGAATGTTTTCTGGGTGGGGGGGGGGGGGGTTCAAAGTATTTTAGGGAGGCTGAGCTGTTAATAGCACCCCTTATCTATGGCCCTGAGAAGAGGCAGTATTTCTCCTGGGCTTAGTATCAGATTTTTTTTATAAGCAAAATAATTATAATTGTTAGGTTTAGTAGAGGTCTATGAACAATTAGTTGGGTTTTCTGATTTTATATTTAGAACTTTAAACTTTTTTAAATTCAAAATTTAAATTTTATTTTCAAAAGGCTTTATATATATGTTTTTTCTTTGACTTACATTTTTTGGATATGATTAATCGGGCAATTAAGAAATCATATTTAGGATTTTTTCCTGATTTCTACTCAGAAATTATTCGTAATTGTTGTGTCTATATGGTATTGCCCTTGAGAATGAGCCACATACCACAATCTCCAATATTATTTGTAATTGTTCCAATATTGCTAACTCTATCTTGTCATATTTACGTTTGTTACATATTGGGTTATTCTATATTCATTATAGATGTTGAATTGTAGTATTATATAATGGCTATATAAGTTGTTTATACTTTAATAAGTGTATACAGTAGAATCCCTCAAATCCACACATAATTTATCTATGTAAACAACTAAACAGTTCAGATAGAGGGACAAAATTTGACTTTTTTAGTTTTATGTTAATTCTATATATATTTTAATTTGTAAATTTTGTTAATACATTACTGAATTCATGTTTTTTCATGAAGGAAAAATAAATTTATTTCTAAAAAATTCAAGATATTGTTGGTATCATTATTGGTAATCACAATCTTTTTACCAAATATATTTATGCATTAATCAAACATTTTTGGATATTAAGTCTGGCTAAACCTGAAATAAAACTTCCTTATTTTATGATTTTGATGTGAATTAGTAATATATCTTTGTAAGGCAAGTTTCATTTAATAATTTAGGAAAAATACATTTTATCTTTGTAATGAATTTTTATTCATACATTATTGATTATTAACCTGAACTTTGATTTTAAAAATCATTTAAAAAAATATCAAAGTTTTTATTATTTTCACTTATTACTTATTTTATTATACTATAAGCATTCATTATAGTTTCGATTGCATTATTAATTACATTCCAATTAATGTTTAAAATATGTAAACAAGGCAATGACCAGAAATCTGCAAAATTCTAAAATACGCACAACCTCTTGTCCCAAGCTGTATGGATTTGAGGGAGTTTACTGTATATTAATATTACTGTTTTTTTTTTTTTAAATACAAATTATTTCTGTTTGTATATAAAAATAGATAATTGACTTCTTTCTGTTAAATTGTGTACATATGGAAAAAATTACTTCTGTATATGAAATAGTAAATAGTTTGCCAGAATATACACTATCAAATGTCTTGCATCAAACATCCTAATTTGAAATTTTATCACATAGGAACTGTAAAAAAAATTAAGTTTTGTATTTTCTCAAATAGACATACTTCCCCCGCCCTCCCCCAAGGGGAGTTGCAACTTATCTTATCAAATTTTGCACCTTTTTTTATGAAACTTCGTAACTGGAAGTAGATGCATCAGTGCAATATTTAAGGAGATAGTCCATTGTTTCAATATCTATGAATCACGCTGTATACATACATATGTTTATTTTCAACATGTGAGTATATGAGAAATTTTGTTTTTTATGACAAATTCCTTTTTCTTTGTATTTTTCATACTGAAGTTTTTTAATTCCATGTACTTATTATTATTCTTTTTAATAGCCTCCTTTGAAGTAACTATCAATAATGTCCTAGTGTACTCAAAGTTAAAAGCTGGAAATTTTCCCAAATTTGACAGGGTTAGTATATTTTTTTCCCCTCATAATTGTGCAAAATAAGATGAGCAATGATATAAATATTGTCATAGTAAAAACAGTATGTGTAATGGTCTTTATTAATTATTAATGCACATATTTGAAATTTTGTGTGTCATAAGTGCTTATTTTTTTTACTGTGAAATACTTATTTTGGATTGAGCTACTTTCTTCTATATCAAGAATGCTAGGTGATGAGTTATACTGTGGGAAATTTCCCCCCTTTTTATGCATGTACGTCTAGAAGTGAATTCAATGGTTTTTTTTTTTTTTTTCTTTTTTTCATTTTTAAGCCTAAGCACAATGATTTTAAATCAAAGCCCCAAAACTTTTTTGTGTCATGAGCCACGTTTCAAAAATTTTTAAGACAAATCCCAACAAAAATGAAAAATTCCCTTTCAATCTTTGTTAAAAGATTGAAAAAGAATTTTTCAGTTTTGTTGGTAGGGTTTTATAAAAGAGAAAACTGAGGGATTGCACCCTCCATATAAAGGGCAAAATTAGCACTAGCCACCGGCCACAGGGCCAGTAAATGAGAAAAAGTGGCTAGTGAAAAATTGACTATCAGTGGCCACCTCCCGGCCACTTTTTCATACGGAAATAATAGAATTTTCTTGCATTACATCAAGGATTTTACTCTTTTTGTTCCAATATTAACATATTTATTTGGGCTATTCAGTTTTAGATTAATACTTGTAAAATTTTTCTGTTTAGTATTTTTAAATAAAAAAGTGGCCATTAGTTTAAAGAAAGTGGCCACTTAAAAAACTAGTCCTACCAGCCAGTGGCTGCTAATGAAATTTTCCAATTTTCCCCTATACTCCATATGCTACTTACGATTTAACTTGAAAAATATTTTTATCTATTATGTTAAGTGGCAAATTAAATATGTATTGATGCCTTTATTTAGATGTTACTTTTTCAAACATTCCTAAGACATTTTTTTTTGTTGGCTGTTTCTTTTGCAAGGGGGGGGGGGGCAGTCCAGCCCGGGTGACACCCAATCTCTTTTTGCAAATCTATATATATATATATATATATATATATAATCTTATAAGATAAAAAAAAGAATTCTGAAATAAAATGAAAATTCTAGCGCATGACGCAACAGAGTTAATTTTCTTTTTCTTTGAGAATGTGGAATTTTTTTAAGTAAGATATGCACCAGAGAACAAAAACCAACCTATCCAACAAATAGCTAGCGAAGCAAACTTTAAAAGAAAAACTACATATAGACACTGCATTTGACTTATGCGAATTATGGGTTGAGTAATAAGTCACTGCTGTTGTTTTTTTATGCAGGAAGACAAAGGTAAATAAGGAATGCTATGATTATTTGTTGTAATAACGTAGAATTGTAATTGAAAAAATATGACTGATGGGCGGATGACACCCTGATAAGTGAGGATGACAGCATTTACATCTGCCTTCGGTGTCAACCATTTTAGCTACGCCACTGTTCTTTTATAAGGGAGAAACCTGAGGGACTGCCCCCACCATATGTTACTTATGATCTACCCTGAAAAATATTTTTATTTATTATGTTAAGAGACAAATTAAATGTCTTGATATTTTTATTTAGATGTTACTTTTTTAACATTCCTAAAAAATTCTTTATTAATAAATAAAATATATCTAACTATGTAATAATAATGTATGTAACTTTATATTTTCATGACACACACTTTCAAACTACAAATGTAAATGCTAGCCACTAATTTAGGGCTTGTAAAGAGAAATGTGAGAGTATCTATTTTGCTATTCATCTCAGCTCTCTCATATTTGATTCATTGGCAACCACTGTCAAAAAGTAAAATTCATTATATCTAATGCTAGTGCAAATAATTCATTAAGAAGCCTTATTTTAAAAATGATGTTAATGAATAATTATCAATTGCAGTCTGCTTAAGATGCAGTGAAAGTAATGAAAAGTATCACTAATAAAAGAAAATTTTGCTTTGTGTATGTGTGTGTATGCTGGCTAACAAAATCTGCAGCACATTCGAGGCAAAATATTTTTGTAAAGATAGTCGAAGGCTTCTCCTGTGCACCTATGTTTCTGAATTTTAAATTTCTAATAATTAGTTGAAAAATTAAATAAAAACCCCAAATTAAAGGATTGGAAATGTATTCATAATTCAATAAAAGCATAGTTTTTTCACAAACTATTGAATATTTCTTCAAAAACTGGAAGAGAGAGAGGCGTTAATAGAATTACACTGTTGCCAGGGTGATAAATGTACAGGGCTTTTTCAAGGGCTGTATCTAATATTTTGCTGGTCCTAAAAACTCGAAAATTGCACAGCCAGATGCAAAAAAAAATTCCCATTCAGCTAATGCGGTTTTAGGAAGTAAAGAAGATTCACGAAAAATAGATTTATAAAAGAAATTTTATTTTCTTTGAAAAAAGGTTCAAAATCTCTGCCATGAGTGCCAGGTGTTTATTACACACAAACACACCTTTCATTAGTGAACATTTTCAAATGAATTCAAAATTTTCAAAATATTAAATTTATAGTTTTATTTTTTCTGCATCTCACATGTACAATTTTTCGATGATTTCAGACATGTGCATTTTTTTGCAGTAACTAGATTACAACCTTCGATTTTAATTATTGTTTCATTAATTGGATGATTCCTCTCAAACTCTCATTTTAAAAGCCTGTTTATCAAACCACAAGTGATTTTTATACTGTAGACTCCTTTAAATCTGCACAGTTTGGGACCAAAGGTTGTACGAATTTAAGAATTTTGCAAACTTCTGGTCGGTCAGTGCTTTGTTTGCCTTTTTTTAACAATAATTTTAATGTAATAATGCAGTCAAAATTATAATGAATGCTTGCAATATAGTAAAATATTAAAATAATTAAGTAATAAATTAAAATGACAAAAATCAAGATAATTTTAAAAATAATTAAATTATTGAAAGTAGAGGTCAAGTAAATAACTAACAATCTATAGTTAAATATGCTTAACACAGATGAGGTAATTTTTTCTTGAATTATTCAATGAAACTTTCCTCATAAAAGTATTCTATTGATTTGCATCAAAATCATAAAGTAAGAAAGTTTTATTTCAGGTTTGGCCAGTCTTAATAACCTAAAAAGCTTGATTAATGCATCAATATATTTGGTTAAAAGATTAGGATTACTAGTAATATCAAGATTGTATTGATTTTTTTTTTTTTTTCCAAATTTTAATTTATACTTTCTTTATAAAAAAAACCCTCATGAATTTGGTCATATTATCAAGAATTACACATTAAAATGTATACGGAATGATATAAAACCAAAAATATTCTGTAATTTTGCCACTACATTTGAACTGAAAGTTTCAAAATTTACGTCTGCAATGATGTGCAGATTTTAGGCATTTACAGAATTGAAGGAGTCTATTGTACTAAGATTCTTTGAAATGCTGTCATTTTTTTTTAAATACAATGTTTAGAGTTTTTAAAGCTGTGCATCTAGCCCTATCTTTAAACACTGCTTAGTAATATCTAAATGTTATAAAAATAAATCTGTAGGTTTTTGTTTTATAAAAAAAAATTCAATTTTTAAAAGGAAAAAAATGTTTTGTCGAAATATGAATTTTTTTAAATTGAGAAAACTGATGAATTGATTGATTTTGAACTTTCATATAATTTATAACATATAATAAGGATTTTAAAGAGTAGAGAGAGTCAAATTTCAAGTGGAGAAAGGGAGCAATAAAGTTTTTCTAGGGGCATGATCAAATATAAAAAACTGTATCATTTTCTACCATTTTAGTTTAAGATTTTTGACAGAGCCCTGGAATAAATAAATCCACCCCCTCTTCACTAATACATCTACTAATAGGTTGTCTAATGAAGTTTTATTTATTTATTTATATTTTTTTCAAGAAGCAGTTTTGTTAAGAATAGAGTTTGTCTTCTCTGCTGGTAGAAAATGTGAGAGAAAAAGATTTTTTTTTTTTTTTTTTTACAATATTTTGCGGTGCATGTGCAGCATATAGGAAATAAAGCTAAAATAACTTCTGAAATTAGTCTCTTTTATAAGGTAGCAAATATTCTGCAACTGTGGGTATAAGTACATAACTACAAAAACCAATGTTTACATCTGAGAAGTTGTACATTAGATAGATTTGCATTTCAAAGATCTACTGTAATTCCATTTTTTTTTCTATTATAGTTTAATGTTTCTATGCATGTGTAATCTTTCTTTTAACTGTTTTGTATTTAAAATATTTGATATTATTTTCAGTAGTGCATGATCCTAATACCTTTTAAGTCGGTAATACTCACTCTGCAGACCCCACATGCAACTCTGAAATTTATTTCCTGTGACCCATTACTACTAGATTATATTGAATTAAAAATTTTAAACTATATGTTATAAAATAAAAACTATCTTTTTCATTACTGATTGACTTATTTATTGTCATAGATTACTCAGATGGTAAAAGAAGTGAGTGAAGGAAAAGATGCAGCCGATGTGAAATATATGCCCTGACAAAATTAGCAACTAATCCTATTTTATGGCTGTAATTTTATTTTGTGAATATGAATAGGTATTTGACGTTTCTTTCGCAAGGCTTTTCTGGAAGTAGACAGATGGTTTTCCTATCTCATCTTCATAAATTAGCTTTATAGCCATAAAATATTTTCATTTAATTTAAATATGTATTTATTTATCATTGTTATTTATCAATATGTAATATTTGTGATTACTTCTAATAAAATCATTGATTTCTGCTAAATGAATTGAGTGTACATTTTCTTTGAAGAATAACATTTTTTATTGCAGTAACCCTTTGTTTTACTGTGCTTGTCATTCAACAACAAAATAAAGTATGATATATATAAAAGCACATTAAGAAAATTAAAAAAGATCATAATTTAGAAATAACTTTTACCCATTTATAAAATAAAAATTCTGCATCCAAGCATGATTATTTTATCTGCAGATGATGGGCTAGAAATTACAGTACTTAAAAATTACAGAAAGATTATTTTGTACTATTTTTTTTCCCTTTCTGATAGACACAAAAAAGAGTGATACATCAAAATGGGCAATATGATGGAATTTTGCTATATTATTATTTTAGATGAAAGCATTCTAAAAATCTTGTATAAGTGCACAAGGACATTAAAAGTTCAGAAAAAAATAGCCTTATTTTTATCATTATAAGAAAAATATTCTAAACTCTTAAGGACTAAGAACTATTTCCTTCCCCAGCAGCAGATTATTGACACCATGTTTTGATGAGAGGTCATTCAAAGGTTAATGATTTCTTTTTTGACGCAGCATGTCTCTAGAAGATTTTGTACTACTAAAACATATCCAACTGACCACATTCATCTCAAAAAAATTTTATAACCATATTATTAAAAGGAGTTAAATTCATATTTAAACAGTAAAAATTATACCTTTTAATGGTATAAGTTGCAAAGAAAAAGGATTAAGTTTTGTTTTAATAAAATATGAAGAAAGAAAAAGAAATTTACAATTTTACAATAATGTTATGTTCAATGAGCAAAAAAATGCTGCAAAGAATTGAAATATCATGAAACTTATTTAGGGCAATCATTTACATGACAAAAATACCAAAAATTAAAGGAAAAGAAGAGAAATTTTGAACCAAAGAAATAGAATTTCTCATAGAGAAATATTGAGAAAAAAAAAATTCTGAAGTAACTTCCAGAAAGCTTTTTTTAAAAGATGATGGGAATTTATTAATAAAACCAGACTCATCTTTAAATGTACATTCTTGAGCGTGTGTTATGGTTTTTCATATTTAGTTTTAAAATTCCAGGTGAAGAATGACAAATATTTTAAATAATATTAATAACTGCAGTAATAATAATAATTTGAAAGTGAGTTTCAAAAAATTTTGTTATGTTAATATTAATATATTTTTAAAGGATTTATTTATTTATTTATTCCTAAGTGGAACAAGATCACCAGATTGCTAGGATCCAGTGTAGACCCTATTTCTCCCACCCGGTAAGTTCCCTGGCATGCGAAAATTCATTCCAGTCCTCAAAAAAAAAAAATTAAAGGATTGCGAATTTTAAAAGAAAAATTAATGTAGATATAGTTAGGTATCTTTTAATTATTTCATATTTTGATTTTAGAATTCAACTTTTAAGCACCACAGAAAAAATTTGACAAAAAATTGTTTTTTCCAAAGGGTTAATAGTATTTTTTAAAACTGATTGTGGTATCTGAAAGGAAAATAATGGTTGATGTGATCTAATATTTTTTGTTTTTTCATTTCCAAAGCCTATGCAGATAAAAATCTCAAAAGTAACTTACAGAAATGAATGGTTAAGGGTTAATATAAATATTTTAAATGGGTCATTCCATTTTAAATCAACAAATGGGGTGTGCATCACCATTTTTAATTTTGATAAAAATTTGCATGTCCATTCCCCATGTTTCCCAGATTTCAAAAAAATATACTTTTTGTTTTTAAAAAAATTATTTTTGATATATAGGCCAACTTTGTCGTTTGGCAACAGTAAAAATTTGGTATTTTAAGGCTTTGTCTAATGAACTGCAACTTTTTTTCTAATAAAGTTATAGTGCACAGCCATATCTCATTGCAAAGCTAAGAGAATGGTCTTTTTCCACATGGTATCAATAAATTTGAGATTTAAAAACAAAGCGTATCTTTTCAAGGTCAAAGTTAGCAATACAAAATTGATTTTTTACCATTTTTGAAAATTTAAAAAGTTATGAAAGGCTTGGAATAACAAGCCCTCTTTTTTTTCTTACATTTATATGGATAGATACTTATTCTATTAAAAAAATTGCCTTGTTACTCTGCCCCCTTCACAAGATATGGCCCTCCAAAGTTGCACATTTTCTAAAAAATCCAGTTTTCAATGCTAAAAAAATTAATGTGGGGGGGCAAGGTAAAATTTTTTGTACTTGCCTGATCTTAAGTATGTCATACCAGCTTTCAAACAAAAAAAAGATTGCTTTGTTATTCAAAGGCATTTGGGAGCTTTAGGGGGTCTGAATTTTCAAATAATCGCTCTGAAACGACAATTTTTTTCATGTGCTTTTTTTAAAAATATGCATTGTTTCTTATATTATGAACTTATTTAAAGGTTTTAGATTAACCTCATAAATAGTATTTTAACATATTCCTACCTCTCATCATTTGTAAGCATCCATTTGCCAGCTATGACAGGAATAGCCAGGTCTCAACTTGCCCAGTTTGCTTCCCATTTGTTAACAAACATGAACAGTTCTTTGTATCTTTCCTATTAGTGGTTGGCACTGTGCCAAAGACAGAGCTGTTTACATATTATTGGATGCAACTATCCAAGAACATCAGAGTAAGACATTTGAGTAAGAGAGTTGCATAATGATGTCACTGCAACTGCTCAGTTGATTCTTTAACTCTGGAAAGTTGCTAAGCAAGTGTTCCTGTTGTATTCTTGATATTTCAATGTTTAATTTTTTTTTTTTTTTTTTTTTTTTTTGTTTCAAGATTTAGTACATATTTACAAAATATTTTGGTGAAGCGCTTTTCTTCATTAATATAAAAGTTTTTTTTAAATGTGTTTTTCTACATATAAAGAGTTCTTAAATGGGTCTTTCTACATATAAAGAGTAAATTATGCATAACCCTAAATGTTCTATAGGAATTTTTAAGAAAGATGATTGTAACATTTTAAGTTATAGTAGACAGTCAACTATAAACAGTATTTCAAAATATAGTGATGAGGATAAAACTTTACTACATTTAAGAACTGGATGTAAAAGCATTGAAACTGTTTGTACATACCATGAAAAAAAAATTTCTAGACAAATAATCCCACCAAGACCTGGAACATCAGTTAAAATATCACGTCAAGATAACCAAACTTGGATTTGATTTCAAAACATCTTAAAAATTCTAACTCCGTCAGAATTATGGTCTGCACAGGGAAGATGCCATAATATCACACCTGAGATGAGTGAACATTTATCAACTCTTCTCCGAAAGAGAGAAAAACACTGAACAAAATACTTTTGCATGCTTTGAGAGTTCAGTTTTATTCTATGTCTTCAGGTGTTAAATTTCTTAAATTAGCTCATTAAAGTTTAAATAAGTTCTTTGATAATACTTCTTTGCCTTTTCTAGCTATTTTCAACATATAAAATTAACAATCTTTCACAAAAAACTAATATCAGGAAGTATGAAAAAAATTGTCGTTTCAGAGCAATTATTTGAAAATTCAGACCCCCTAAAGCTCCCAAATCCCTTTGAATAACAAAGCAATCTTTTTTTTTGTTTGAAAGCTGGTATGAAGTACTTAAGATCAGGCAAGTACAAAAAATTTTACCTTGCCCCCCACATTAATTTTTTTAGCATTGAAAACTGATTTTTTTAGAAAATGTGCAACTTCGGAGGGCCATATCTTGTGAAGGGGGCAGAGTAACAAGACAATTTTTTTAATACAATAAGTATCCATTCATATGAATGTAAGGAAAAAAAGAAGGCTTGTTATTCCAAGCCCTTCATGACTTTTTAAATTTTCAAAAATGGTAAAAAATCAATTTTGTATCGCTAACTTTGACCTTGAAAAGATACGCTTTGTTTTTAAATCTCAAATTTATTGATACCATATGGAAAAAGACCATTCTCTTAGCTTTTCAATGAGATATGGCTGTGCTCTATAACTTTGTTAGAAAAAAAGTTGCAGTTCATAAGACAAAGCCTTAAAATACCAAACTTTTACTGTTGCCAAACGACAAAATTGGCTTATATATCAAAAATAATTTTTTTAAAAACAAAAAATATTTTTTTTTAGGTCTAGGAAACATGGGGAACGGACATGCAAATTTTTATCAAAATTAAAAATGGTGATGCAACAACTTTTTTGAAAATTTGTTGATTTAAAATGGAATGACCCAAACCTGATTGTGATTTCAGAGAGTAATATAACTGTAAATGCAGCTGAAATTTTTACAAAGCCAGATGTTGAATGTTAAACCCTGCATAAAAAGAGAACTTTCAAAAAGTAAGTTTAGCAAAAGGTTTTCTTTTTTTTTTTTTTTCCCAATTGGTTTATATTTGTACTTTTTAAAATTGACTGCAAAAATCAAAAGGAAAATGAACAAAGACAACATGGTCGGTAAATTTTTAAACATTGCAGAAATCATTAAAACTATTCTAGGGAATCATTTCTTTTGACAGGGTTAATATTCATATTTTTTAATAAATTACAAAATTTTAAACAAAATGTGTAATCTTTAATTTGGAGTAACCGTTTTTTAGTATTTTGTTTAGTTAAGCAGAGAGGAGCTTGGAAGCATTCGGGATAAAAGACATGAATTCAACTTTTCTTATTTTTATTTTATTTATTTATTTGAAAGGCTTAGTATTAATATTTTTTAATGAATTGCTTAAATAGAAATTTCAAAAAATTGTTTTTGCACCTTTTGTTTTTCTATATTCCCAACTGCTTGGTATTAAAGGACTTGATGTGAAAAAAAGCACATTTTAAAATTTTTATTTCACCATTTTTTGTCAAAATATGAAAAAGCATGCAACACTCACTTAAATAACATATATGTTACTTTTAAAAGACACATTCTGATTTTAAAAAGATATTCTGGTGCCTTGAAGCAAGGATTGTTTGGAATTAGAAATATTTTTATTCTAAAGTATAAATTCTTACAAAATTGGTATAAAGATATATACAAATTTGAGCAGTTTTTAAGCATATCATATGGTCTACATTGTCCTATTCGATGATTTCTTCCTTTTTTTTTTTACCACATCTTTCTTTTGTTAGTTTCAAGAATTTTATTCTTTTTCAATTTGTTTCTTTCAAAAAAATTTTCCCCAAAAAATTACATTAAAAAAAGTGCTGAACAAAATGTAGAACTAATGCTTCAAACAAAAATGTAAAAGAGTCAGTTATAGAAGTATACAGGTGTGTATGGATAGAGTGGGTAAAGCAATAAGCTATATTACCGAGCATGACAATTTTCATATCTTGTTCGCTGGCAAATATCTTAGGTTTTTTCCCCCAACATTCTAGACTGGTAGGCGGCAGCACAGACAATCATCTCATCAAGTTCATTGACGAAAATCTAGGATTAGTTAAATCTTGATTTGCATATTAAAATGCAATTGGTCTGCCAAGTCATATGTGGGTGGAAAACATCCAAAAACCTGTTTAAGTTAGCTTAGTTAACAGTTGACTCATAGATTTACCATTATATTTTCCTGCTCCCAATCTTCCATGTTTTTATACTTTTGGGTGCAGGAAAGCACAATGGTAAAACTACCAGTTAACCATTAAAATAGGGGTTTATTTTTATCAAGATGTGACTTTTTCTCAAGTCTACATTCAGGCCCGTAGCTAGACAATGCTTCCAAATCGGGCAAATGTTTTTTCAAGAAGGCCAAAATTACTTCTTTTTTTTAAATCTCATATCAAAGCCTGGAAACTAATATACTGGCAGGTTCTCTATGTACATACATATGTACGAATTGCAATTCCTCTTTATAGAAATATCTGATTTGCTTCAAATTGTGTGAATATGTTCATTCTGATAAGGCACTTCATTGATTATTTACCGATTTTCTAAAAAAAAAAAAAGCAAGTTTTATTTTATGAATGATAAACAGAAATAAGAGTACAGTAGACTCCCTCAAATCCGCAGCTCTCTAAAATCGGCACATAATTTACAGATGTAAACAATGAAACATTCAGTTTAGATATAGGGATAAAATTTGATTCTTTTTTACTTTTATACCCCATTCCATACATATTTTAATTTGTAATTTTTGTTATATTACTGAATTCATGTTTTTTTTCCATGAAGGAAGAATAATTTTATTTTTTTAAATAGTCAAGATATTACTGATACCATTGGTAATTACAATCTTCTTACCAAATATATTTATGAATATGTATTAAGCTTTTTTCATTATTAAATCTGGTTAAACCTGAAATAAAACTTCCTTACTTTATGATTTTAATGTGAATTAGTAATGTATTTTTATGAGGCAAGTTTCATTGAATAATTTGAGAAAAATACACTTAATTTTTATACTGAATATTTAATGATACATTATTAACTTGACTTTTGTTTTAATATTTTAATCATTTTAAAAATTATGTAAATTTTTATAATTTTAATTACTATTTAGTTTAATATTTTATTATATTGTAAGCATTCTTTATAGTTGAAATTTCATTATTAATTACATTCAAATTACTGTTAAAAAGATGTAAACAAAGCAATGACGAGAAATCTGCACAACCTCTGATCCCAAACTGTGTAGATTTGAGGGAGTCTACTTTTTTATATAAATTTAACATGAATAGCCTGTGAGCTCAATGCCATCAATTTAACTGGGAAGGGGTGCCCAGAGAGGGGTTTGATGACGCAAGATGCGTCATAGAATTTAGTTTTGGGGGGGAATTTGAGAAAAAGTACATTTTGAGGGGGGGGGGATTTTTAAATTCTTAATATTTCCCTTTTTTACTGTCAAAAAAAAATCTTGATTTTTTAAATACCACTTTTAAATTTTTTCAACCTTTAATTTCCAGAAATGTTCCTGTGTTTTGTTTCTTTAAATTCTAGATAAGGACAATAAGAACTCATTCTGCTAGACTCAACTCGCGATCTTTTGTAAATCTTGATTCTTTTAATATCACTTTAAAATTTTTCAACATTGAATTTTCAGAAATGTTCCTGTATTTTCTTTCTTTAATTCTAGACATGGGCAATAAGAACTCATTCCGCTATGCTCAACTCGGTATCTGTTGAAGTGCAATACATTATAGGTAGAATATATTTTACAATTGATATTCTGTTTAGGGGGGGGGGGTAATGTTAAAGTATGAAGATTTTTTGGGGAGGGATATGCGTCATTGGGTTTGGGGGGGATGGTCACCACTGTAACTGGGCACTTTTTTTATAGTCTTTTCTGATCTGTCAGAGTTAGAAATATATATTACATATTCAGATAGGTTTATAGCTTTTCGAAATGTAATTGAAAGATGATATTCTTTCATCCATAAACTAATTTTTGTAAATATGAATTTTCACAAAAATGTAAAATGTTGAGGATTGCTACAACAGCGTCGCCAACTAATTATCTGTGGACCCTCTGTTATCTGCAGAAAAATTTTAACACTTGACTTGCATTGTTATATTTGATTAATAATAAACTAATAATACAATATTCAGATATGAAAATGCACTAAAGCCATTTTTAAGCAGTAAAATAAATCTTTCAAACAGCAAAAAAGCGGATCTTGGATTAATAAAATTTTTATGTAGCAGTAAAAATATGATCTTTCGACAAAATTCACTTTTTCTCGGTCTTCTAATAAAATTTGAGCTTTTTCAATAAAATTTACGGGTTTTATTGCAATCTTTTGGCCGAGTTTTGTTTTTCACAATAGCATTCTTTTGATAAAAATCATGGTTTTTTTGCAATCCTTTGACGGAATTCGCGATCTTTCGACGAAATTTGCTGTGTTTGCCGTTTGCGGTATTTTAACAAAATTTGCGATCTTTTGACGAAATTCCCGTTTCTCCGAGATCTTTTAAATACGTTTCGTTCGCTTTTGACAAAATTTACGTTTTTTTCTGCGATCTTTTGTTGAACATTCGTGTTTTTCGTGATTTTTTGATAAAATTCGCGCGTTTTTTGCAAATCTGATGAAATTCGTAATTTTTTTTTTTTTTGGCAATCTTTTGGCGAAATTTTTGTGATTTTCGTGATCTTTTGACGAAATTTGCATTTTTTTCGCGATTTTCTGATTGAATGTGAGCTCTTTTGAAGAAATTTACGGATCTTTTTACAATCTTTTGACTGCGTTTTGTTTTTGTTTTTTGTCATAACTAGCATTCTTTTGACAAAATTCACTCTTTTTTTTTTTTTTTTTTTTTTTTTTTTTTTTTTTTTTTTTTTTACAATCTGATGAAATTCATTGTTTTTTCGCAATTTTTTGACAGTGTTTTGTTTGTTTTTGACAAAATTTAAGTTTTTTTTTTTCCGATATACTTTGACAAATAAAAATGCTTCTCTCGATTTTTTTTTTTTAAATAAAATTCGCATGTTTTTCGCGATTTTAATAAAATTCAAATTTATACTGTCGACTAACGTCTAATCGGGCGACAAAATCATGCTAAACTTCATTTTGATACTAAGTACATTTTGGTCTGCTTATTGCTTGCGCAGCACTTGAAACCCTGGATCAAGAAATTCATTTACAGTAAAACATATAAAAATGGAATCACAAGGGATCGAACAACAACAGCAAAAATCCTTTTGAAGCAAGTTTCCATCTTAACAGGTGAAGAAAGGATTACTGATGCTTTCAGAGGGCCGACATCTAAAGGTCAAGTCAAAATATTTCCCTGGACGATAGTGGAATTTTGCCCCAAATAACGGGAAAAGCATGTGAGATCGGGGAAGGGGGAAGGGCAAACATCTATTCTTGAAAAAAAAATAAAAGAAAGAAATATTCGCGATTAAAATAGTCTAAATAGGGTACTGGTGGTGTTGGTAAATCATCCTTTAACTTTTAACTAGAAGTAAAATGTTATTGGAATTATTCTTATGTCTTAAAAAATTTGTTTAAAAGTTCTAATTTTCTTGTACAAAAATGACGTGAGAAAATAAACTACAAAACTTAAGGTTGTATTCCGATAGCGACGAGATTAAATGCTACTCACCAGGTAGCGCTTAATGTTTAACTATTAACCCATAGATATAGGAATAACCAATTTTACACATTTTTTTTTCTCTTTAAAATACAGTATAAAACATCAATCGCCTTTTTTTGCTCTTTGGAGCGTAGCTTATGGCCACCAAAGTTAAAATTACAGCTTAGCTTAGCCATAGCCTACTATAATACTAGTAATAGCCTGTTTATTTGAGATTAATGTATGAAGCCTCCCGCCAGAGGACGCTGATACCTTGCCCAAGTTAATCAGACCAATCATGTAAACCCTGAACCAAAACAATGACACGTGTACAAACATGTGCACAGAACAGAAAGCAGCTTATTCAATGCTAATTTGGGCAGGGTTTGCGTCACGTGGACTTACACGTGGTTCAATGAAATGGTTCAGGGTTTGAAGCTGTTGCCAGCTTCACTTTTTCGGCGGTTTTTCGCGAAATGGCTCGGCTGGTAGTATTATAGTAGGCTATGGCTTAGCTCAAATTTCACGTTAAAAAATTTTCGTTGCCTGGCAACAAAAGTTTGTTTACATTTGTGATAATGGTTTATGTAAAAAAAAAAAAAGAGAGGGAATGTAAGTAAAGGAAAAAGAATTATATCCTATTAATCTTCATGCACTGGATATTTTTTATGTGACAAATAATGTAAGAAATGTTTATAGCTAACATTTTTCTTTCAATATAGTAAATTATGATACACTTTAGACTTTAGTGAAATAAGTTTTATAAAGTTACGAAGAAAATGAGAATCTAGAAAATTTCTGCAAAATTTAATTCACAGTAAAATCAGAAATTATTTTTAGAAACTCATAAAAGAGTTTAAGGATATTGAAATCAATAACGTAATCTATCTGGATAAGCACTAGGAAATTTGGACCGATACATGCATTTCAGAGATTAAATAAAGTTGGACATCGGAATAGATTCACACGCATTTTTTTTTTTTTTTTTTTTTTTTTTCATTTTAGGTATGATTTAGGCGTATTTACTTCATTTGTTACGGTTTCGTTTCAAAGAAGATTTTGACTCTTGAATCTTAAGTTCGGATTGAAGTCCAAAATGTTGTTTGAATTGGAAAGCTATTTCTTTGAATATATTATAAGTATACTTATATATTAACGCCAATGCAGCAGAAGTTGCGCTAATGAGCCAATAAAGATTGTTGTTCGCAGTTATCTTTTGGATTCCTTGTTTGCTGAATTTTGATGCCATTTTTTAATGATTTTTTAGTGCTTTAGTACTTTTTTAGTGATTTCTTTTTTTTTGCTCATTTTTTGACGTTATTTTTTTTGTGGGCGTGCGAACAACAAAATTGCTCTTTATTGGTAGCATTAGTGCAACTTCTGCTGTGGTGTCGTTAATATGTAAGTAAATCTGTACATGTTTTTATAGGGAATTAGTGTCAGACTGTGTTCCATGCAAATAAGGATTTGTACATGAATTTTTCAACAGACATTTGAAACAAAATTTTTTTATTTTTTCTGTTGTCATTTTTTATTTAAATTCAGCAATTTTGCATAGAGGATTAATTTAGCCTTAATTTTAAATTAATTCAATAACATAGAACAAATAATGATTTTTATACTTTGTGAGCAAGCATGAAAAACATCAGTTACATTGCTATTTAAATTTAAACTAATCCCATCATCATCAGCTTTTTAAAATGCAGTCTATTGCTTGTAATGTCTGGATGATGACAAATCCCGGGGAAAGTATTTATCTCTATAACACAGCCAGAGGTGTGCAAAGTGAAAACTGCACCCAGGGCACAAAGTTTCAATTTGGTGCCTTCTCCCTCCCCCTTCCCCAATTTTTTCTTGTGACAAGCCAAAAAATTACTTTGGTAGTATAAATTTGGCACCCCCTAAATTTCTGAACCTGGGACAACCATCTCCTATGCCCCCCCCCCTTTCAAATGGCGCTGAACATAGCTTATACATTTGGAAAAAGCATATCGTAATTTATGGAATAAACGCCGCGGCGTTTACGAGTTTAAAAGTTGAAATTTTCAAACATGCGGCGTTTACACCAGGGCGGCGTTTACGAAAATTTTGAGCAAATTATTCAGTGTTTCAAACGAAAAAATTCACTTTTTTTTTCTTCCTTTTCCCCCGTGTTTGCGATGTTACCGATCGTGAATCAACAAATGCAATACATCATGAGTCACCTTTTTCCAAGAAATAAGGTAACTGGAGTAAGCAGGAAGGAAGGGACAATAGATGCTTGCTTTTATTGCACTTTATTGTGGAAACAAAATATTGGAAAGCCAGTTTTTCTGAATTTTACAGTTGAAATGTCTCTTTTGTAGATGCATTTTAGCTCAGTTACAAAAACTAGCGCCATGCGAAAGGGGGGTGATCGCCCCGGGCGCGGAAATTTATGGGGGGTTTATACTATCAACTTCATTTCTGGGCTCTGTCACTAGAAAAAGTTGTGCGAGGTTGCGCCAAATTGAAGCTTTGCCCCGGGCACAGTTTTCTATTCGCCCACCCCTGACAAAAACTACAGTATTTTCCATACGATATTTTCGATCCCCTATTAGTGCAACTTTTTCAATTCTCATTCTTATGATGATTTGCATATATTTTTAATATTTTTTATTATTTATCCAACAATAAGTGCGATATTTTGTAATTTCCGTTCTTATGACAACCGATAACACATATTTATTGGTACACTTTAAGGCATATTCCATAAACGTTTTGGGGGAAAAATGTTCCAAGAAAGCTTAAAAAAATTTCCAATAAAATAAAAAGTGAGAAATTATTTAAATTCTATTCTTTTTATATTTAAAAAGGACCCTGTGAATGTGTCATCAAAACCGCGATGTTTGACTGTGGAAAAAAAAAAAAAAATAATGAGTTGCTAACAAACAAAAAAGAAAACAGAAAGAAACGATAAGCAATACGTGTTTTATTTCTTATTATTTGAAAAAAAGAAAAAAAAATCTATCTTCTCTGATAATTTACCGATTTCATTCAAATTTTCAGCACGTTGCAATAATAGTAAATTAGGCTGTGTAATAAATTTTTATTAAAATATAATAAGTTATTCAAAAGTTACAGCACCCTACAAAAAGGTCCGGTACAAAATAACTCCAAAGAAAAACAAGTGGTCTGAGGTTTCTCGAAAGTCAACATTATCGGAATAAAGCTGAGTTCAGATTGCAATACTCTTTCCTTCAACTGAATTCCTGGAAAAAAGGGGTGAAGTCTTGTATAGGATCCATTTGCGGTTTCTTCATAGTAAAACGGAAAGGAGTGAACAAAAGAATCGGGAGATAAACAATCCACTCGACGGAAAGATTTTACTTTTGCCGGACAACCGTCCCTTTTCTGCAAAATTCATTAAGGTAAAAAAAACACCGCATCGCCACAACAAACGAACCGACACCGAACTCCAAGAAGTGGTCAAATGTGTTTGGGTCTTACGATCATCTGCTCTCCATAGATACGTTTAATTATGCAGAAAGGAATTGTGCTTGGATTTTTTTTTCTTTTTTATTATTGTTAAAAGAGAAAATATTTTTGGTGGCGGACTTACAAAATGATATGCATTTCGAAAAATGAAATTTGTTCAAAATGGGAGCAGTGTTTTCAAGATTTGACAGTATGTATTTAAAGTAAAAAAAATACACATATCAAAAAAATTTCAGGAAAAAATTCCGGAAAATTGGTTCTGTAATGTAAATATTTTATTCCTACTTTTTTTTTTTTGACAATTAGTTATTTTAATAATTTAATTAGTCTAATAATTCATTTTTTTGCCTTTTTTTGCGATATTTTAGGTATATTATCGCCTCCTTAATAAGGCAAAATAATTCCTTTTGACTGCGGCGTTTACGGCGATTTTTTTAAAAATGATGTCAATCTTTGAGGGTGCGGCGTTTCTTCCATAAATTACGGTATCTTTCCTCATTAACACCTAAAAACATATAAAGCATACAAACTGCCAAGGATATACATATTGAATCAACTAACATTTACTAATGATAATGAATTTGTATCGAATTATGTCACTGATCATTCAGAACTTTCAGCTATTTCTGATTTACAGTCACTAGTAACAAAGGAAAGAGAAGGCACTCTGGCAGCAGTGATGCCTCAACCTTATCACATCTTAACCTTTTAAATAAAGAAAAATATCCGACTGCTCAGAATCTCATAATGGCTGTCTGTAGCTGAAAAAGTTTTCTGTCCCCTGAAGTTGGTGGTGCACTGTTAAAGGGGTGGTCCCTCTTATTAATGGATGAAGTAAAGAGGTGTTGGCATTTCCAGACAGGACAGCTAGAGCAAGAAAAACAAGTATTTTTTTTTTTTTTTTTTTTCAGTTTTACTCAAATGCTATCATTTTTAAATCTGAATATTTTGGAGTAGAAATATTTTTATTTTGTGAATTTACAAGGTTTTATTTTTTTCTGTAATGGCTTTCAGAAAAAAGGGTTTAGCACAAAAAGAAATTAAAGCTATTTTATTTAATTCAGATTTGGGTGATTCAGATATTGATGTTAAAGAAAACTTTTCTGATCATGACATATCTGTATTATACCTGACAACAAACACAGATTCAATATCATCAGATAGTGAAGCATCCAATAATGAAGATGAAAGTGATAATGGCAATGAATTCTTTGACATGGTCTTTGAATGCAAGCATATCAATTGTTCAAAGAAAGAATTTCAATGTACTTAAGGACATAACTATACTTTGCCACCTGCATAAAGTGAATGTGATTATTTTAAATTATTGCTAAATGATGAAATGATTGATGAAATTGGACAGACTTCTAATTAATACATGGAATTTGTTGCAATAAAAAAAAGTCTGATGATGATTGGAGACCAATAGAAGAAAGTTGTGAAATGTGGACATTCTTTTCAATTTTACTTATGAGTTTAGTGAGAATGAATTAAAACTTTGAGATTTTTGGTCGAATAATAAAATTCTTGGTCATGATATGATAAAAAAAAATTATGGCCTGAAATTGCTTCTTTAAAATTCTGTAGTATTTTCATTTGTCTGATAAGGCAAATGAGCTTAGATATGATCATCCTGATTTCAGTGTATTTCAAAAACTGGAACTCCTTATGGAGAAGCTATTACTAAAATTCTTTTTATACATACAAAGAAATGGTAGTTGATGAAGCTCTTATTAAATATAAAGGAAGGCTAGAAATTGTACAGTATATGTCATTAAAACCTGCCAAAAGGGGTATAAAAGTATAATAGACGTTATGCTCATCATACCCAGACATGTACAAAACCAAAAACTTTCATTAAATTAATTTAATTTTTAATAAAATTATGTGTTATATTATCTTGACATGGACAAAATTCCCATTTTTAACACAATTCATAGACAAAATTTGCATTTGCATCTTTGGACGAATTTTGTGTTTTTTGCATGATATTTGGACAAATTTTGTGTTGTCCTGTGTTGTAATTCACTTTTTTGCATAATCTTTTGTCGAAATTCACATTTTTTGTGCAGTCCTTTATCAAAATGTGTGGTTTTTACACGATTCTTTGTTGAAATGCCTTTTTTTTTTACACTATTCTTTGTTGACATTCGCGTTTTTTAAGCCCCTTTTAGAAAATTTGCATTTTTTTTGCGATCCTTTGTCAAAATTTTTTTTTTTTTTTTCACTATAATTCAATGAAATTCACATTTATTATTATTTTTTTTTTCAAACTATTGACAAAATTGATTTTCGTTTGTCAAAATTCACAATTCTTGATGTCAAAACTTTCAGGCTGATGAATATTTTTAATTTTCAGCATTAAATGCCTTAAATTTTCCGAAAATTCAAAAATCTGTCCTGTTTTTAATTGTGTGCTAACAATAAATAAATCATACATGTACTATGTATTTACGGTACCACTTGGTTATCCTGTCGACCAATTTCACCAAATTATGCAAGGTTGCCAAACTAATAGCCAAGTTATAAATATTGACATAATTTTTATTTTAAATAAGAAAAAAAAAATAATCAGTAGAATATTAATGAAAATAAAAATGAAATGTTGAAATAAAAATTACTTAATGATGTTTTAAATACGTTAATGAATTAAATGTCATTGAATATGACATGCATGATCATCCCTTATTGGCATTTAATCTTATAGTTTGGCGATAATTTTTTGTTCGAAGAGATAACCAAGTAGTAAAGTATTTACTATCAGCCCAATTTACTGTTTCCACCAATTTTGTGTTTAAAATTGGGGGAATATTTTAAATTTTTTGTTAGGTACATATTTTTTTAATAAGTTACAAAAATAAAAATGGTTTTTTTCCTAAAATTTTCTCCAGAGTTCCGAATTTTGCTTAAAATTTGAAACGATGTGCACTCGTGCATCTATATTATACAACTCTGATCATACCTATGTTATGTATATAATTTTAATGTGGAAAAAATTATGCTGTTGAGAGAACAAAGACTGGTTTACGATAAGATGTACTGATGAACCTAATTCAAGCTCTGTATGAAAAACAGTATACACATTGTATCTCATTTTAATATTTGAGAATGATCAGAAAGTTCCACCTTATTATTATTTTTTTCCTAGTAGGAATCAGACTTCGAGTAATCGTAATCGTGTAATCGTAATCGATTATAATCGACTACAAAAACTGCGTAATCGCATTGTATTCGTAATCGCAAATTTTAATTTCGAAATAATCACGATATAATCATAATCAAAAGATTTCACTTTGATTACAATCATAATCTAATCGTAATCGCAATGCAGATAATCGCAATGTAATCTGCATCAAAAAGCTATATAATCGTAATCGAGCACAAAAGTACGATTACGTTCTTCGATTACACCTTTTTTTTTCCCCTGTTCTTCGTTTCGACATATCTGTAAAATACTCGGTCGGGTTAAAAGTGAGAAGAGGTCATAGGTCAGGGAGCCGTTCGGGGGGCTACACTGTATGTAGTCAACGCTATAAAGGGCTGTCCCTGCGTCCCTGGTATATAGTATAAAAATATAGAAATGGTCTGACTTCGTTAAAATCTATGGGAATTGGGGAAAAAACTCTGGTCTTCCGAGGGGGTCTTGTTTCGCGGGTTTTTGAGTGGGAGTGATAAGGATAGAAAAGAAAAAAAGAAAGAAAAATATTTTACTTATGGTTTTATTATGGGCACTAGCAATTGGACAGACAACACCTTCTTTCAAATGTGGGAATGGGAAAATAAAGAAAATGGAAAAAAAAACGAAAAAAAAAAAGATGCTTAAATTACATGTGACAATTCATCTAACAGCTCATTCCCATTTTGGATTTCTTAGTGGTTGGTTATATCTAAGTAGTTGTTTACAAGGTTAGAGATGGCTAAGAGAAAAAACAAAAAAATCGAAGATTATTTCGCGGAATCTGTATCAGATTTAAAAGAAAAAGGCGTGAAATTTTAAAAATATAAATGTAAATTGCGCTCGTCAAATGTCAGGGTCTCCGTAAAAACCAAATCCAATTTGAACACCCACGTGCAGGTAATTTTTTAATAGATATATACATGTTGTATAGATTTATTTTAGAAATATTGCATAGTTATATCTTGTCCTTTTCTTTAAAATTGTAGTGAAAAAATTTTTTTATATTAAATTAACTATATAGTGTTTTTAATCATAAGTATAAAGTCTCTTTATTCAAACTTTGTATTTTAATATATCTGTATAAGTTAAACATATAGATCAGTTTTCTTACAAAAGCTCTTATAATAAAAGATTGTTTTTTATTTTTATTTATTTATTTATTTTAAATACGTTTATTTTATCAAAATGCCCTCCAGAAAAAAAAAAAAAAAACAAAGTAAGACAGGTTTGTCAATAAATATATGGGTGTAAGTCTGTAAGTAAGATTTCTTTAAAGGTGAAAGACAATGTTAATGATACCTAGCTGTTAGTAAATTTCTTTAGCTTATGCACCGCCAAATTCAATGACGAACCCCTGAATTATGGAAATGTAGCCACCAAATTTTCTTTATTTCTGATTATTTAAAAAAAAAAAAAAAAAAAAAAAAAACTACCAAAAACTCTCTAAATGAGTTATAAATAAATAATAGGATAAAAAAGGTAGTTAATTTGTTTCCCAGAAAGGTTTGTTTCCCCCCTCTCCCCTCCCCTCCCCTAATACATTCCTACCAAAAGACAATATTTTATATTATTATTATTATTATTTGCCTGTTAACGTTCATGTGCCTCAATTTTGTTTTAAATATGTGGTTCAAGGGGACAGAGGCATGCAAATGAAAGAAAAAGAATGAATTGTTTTAATTCTCCCATTTCGAAAATTTTGGTAGATGCTTATTTTTAAATAATTAATTTTTCTTCATTTTTTTAATTTTGTTTTGCTTTTATCCTTAAATGCCTTGCAACGAAAGTTCTAAGGAAAAATAATCTTAGTTAAACTCATTTCATGTTTAAATTTTGGGTTAAAAAAAAAAAAAAAGATTGTGAAACACAGGTTCTCCCCCCCCCCCAAATTTTAGTGTGTGTGTAAGGGGAGGGGGGTTCATTCTACGTACACTAATATTCGTGAATTTCAAATCAGAGTTTCGTATGTTACACATACCTATTCTATCAATCAAACATCCTTAGAAATGCTCATAATTTCAAAATAAATTTATAATAATGAAATCAGTTCTAAAATATTGAAAAGGAAAACATATATTATTTATATAGAAAAGAATACCTCTTTAAATATAGATGAATTATTTTCCCTTTAAAAATAAATAAATAAAAGGAAACGCATATTTTGTAAATTTGTAACTCTAGTTTGTAACATGTAGACTACGGAATCACTGTAATCGAACTGTAATCGCAATCAACTAGTTCGGTAATCGTAATCCAACAAAAAAATATTAATCGTAATCCAAACGTAATTGTAATCCTGAAATAAAAAAATGGATAATCGATTATGTAATCGTAATTAGGCTTGCATAAATAGCGACATAATCGTAATCTGTTTTTTGAAATTGAAAATAATCGTAATCTTAATCGATTATAGTCCTCTGTAATCGACTCGAAGTCTGGTAGGAATACTGAATATATGTATGCATAATTAAATGTACATCTTATAGTAGTTAATAATATTTTTTTAATTTTTAGGTGATTAACTTGTATTATACTTCTTAAAAGGAAAATGGCTGATGACCCAGAACGAGATATTTATCCGTCTAAAGAAATAAAAAATTCCAGTGTAGCTAGTGAAATTCATGGTAAAAGCATTTATTTTATTTCTTTGAAATTTTTAGGTATAAATTTGTGCAAATGCAATAATCATTTCAAGTATTATTATTATTATTTTCACGAGGGGAGTCTTTTTTTAACATTTATAAATGGTAGGCTATTAAGATTGGAAGGAAGAGTAAAATATGCTATGAAATGTCATCACTGATTATATATGATTTATTAATGTCAAATGTGCCTTATAATTTGGCGATACATCTTGGTTGCTTTGTGATTAATTCTCAGAGGCTCCTATAACAAGGAAGTACAAAGTAATATACAGTAGAAGACCTATTATCCAGAATTCCAAAATCCGGAATCCAGAAATGAAAAATATTCAGAAACTTTCTAAATTTGTAAATTTTTACTATAAAATTTTGTAATTTCTGAAATTTTTCAAAAGCTTTACAGATTTCTATTTTTTTCAGTCCATTGTTTTAAGGTAAAATAACTTATTTCATCGGCAGGGATACACATACCTCACCCCCTACTCTGTCCCAATCCTGAAAATAGGAAAAAAAGGTCTTTTGTCAAATTTTAGTTTATTTTGTATTGTGATTTTTTTTGTTTCCTCCCCCCATTAAATTGTTAGTTATTTCACTCCCTTCCATTCACTCCAAAAAATATATTATGAGAACATCATTGTATTACTTGAATACACATATCATAGGAGAATTCTGTTTATTTTCTAGTATCCTCCTTCCTTTCTCAGACATTCCAGAAGGGTCTATCTGCTCAGAACTTCTAAATTTTCTCTGAGGGAATTCGTAAAAACGGTTAAAAATCTCTTGAAAAAAAGTTTTCCTGCATAATCAACAAAACTACACAAATTTTACATTAAAAAAAAACATTAAATTTGTGTTTCAGTTGATAAATAATGTGAACACTAATCGAGGTACAAATAATTCTTAGAAATTTTTTCAAAGAATTTACAGTTGTAATTATGTTGTTATGAAAACTAATCACAATGAACTTACTGCTTTCTGTAGATACAGTACAAAGTCCAACATCCAGAACCCTCCGGTCCTCGGCGATTCTGAATTTCAGATCATTTTCAGTTTATTTGTAAAGAAAAAAAAAACTAAATAAATAAAAAATAATAATAATAATAATCTACCACCCTTTCTTTACATAATAGGGGAGGGGAGGGGCATGATTTATATCAAGAATGCATTTTCAATACTAAAAAATGATAATATTAAAACAGATATTTTAATAGAGAATTAAAAAAAAAAATAAATAAACAAGATGAATGTAGATTCTACCATTGCAGAATTCAGTTTCGCCTCCGATTAGAAAAAAAAAATCGATAGAAGTTTTTTAGAAGGGCGACCCCGTTTAGATTGCAATAAACTAACTTCATTTTTCTTGTGTTTATCAATATAATAGCAAACAGAACGGCGTGAAATACCCAATTGAATAGCAATTTCTCTCTGAGACATTGGAATTGCGGAATAATAAAGAGATACAATTTGACGTGCTACTTCTTCATTGATTAGATTCATCAAAAACGGATTTTTTCTTTAGTTTAAATGCTTTTTTATAGACTCTGAGTAAAAGGAAATGCAATTTAACAATAAAACGAATGGAATCCCGTCGAATTCGACGAATGAAATGTTTAAAAGACCCGATCGATTTGGTTTAAAAAAAAGCAAAAGTAATTACATTATTGAATCA
This sequence comes from Maratus speculifer, assembly GCA_964019185.1. Lineage (NCBI taxonomy): Eukaryota > Metazoa > Arthropoda > Arachnida > Araneae > Salticidae > Maratus > Maratus speculifer. Next base: position 211,718,078 of record OZ025291.1, on the reverse strand, counting down.
ATACATAATAAATATATTTACAAAGTAAATGTCAAATTTGCCAGTTACAATTTTGCATTCATATATTCGCACATCTACAGTTAAAATTGTAATATGAGTGCCGGCGAAATCCAGAAATTTTATTTTATATGCACTCACAGAAAAATAGCTTTATTTTTAAAAAAAGAAAAATAATAATATCGGGTACTACTAGGTTATCCCATCGACCAAAAAATTATCGCCAAACTATAAGATTAAATGCCAATAATGGATGATCGTGAATGTCACATTCAATGACATTAAATATGATTCATGTGTTTAAAATGTCATTAAGTGATTTTTATTAATATTTTTATTAATATTCTACTAATTATTTATTTTTTCGTTATTTAAAATAAAAATTATGTCAATATGTATAGTTTGGCTATTAATGTGGCGATTTGTATAATTTGGCGAAATTGGTCGACGGGATAACAGAGTAGTACCTAATATCGTTATGAGTAAAAATACAATGTTTTAAATAGTGATGTCATTTTCTCTTCAAATGTTCTTTAAAAGTTACTGTTTATGAAAAAGGCCTCCATAATAATATTGTAATTCCCTTTTATCTGGTTGCTGAATGACATAATTTTTCTCATTTGAAATTTCTCTTATTTTGATTTAGACATTAATTTTTATCATAAATTATTTTCTGTCATTTTATTTACATTATTAATATTATTTCTCAGTAAATATATATATTTTTAACTCAATTAGTGCATAATTATACGCAATCATTTTAGAAAATAAATTTTTATTATCGAGAGAAAAGCTAAACTGTGTTGCCACCATTTTAAAGAAATGTCATGAAAAAGCTTTTAAAATTAAAAATAAAATATAAAAATGGAAAAAAATTAAAAAATAATTAAAATGGGCACAACTACAAATAAATAGCTTTCATTTAAAAAAATAATTATCAAAATCGGTTGACTAGAAAATTCAGGGCTGATGACACGACATTTTTAGCTTGTCTGAAAGAAATAGCATCGGATGCTAATAAATAATAAGAAGCCATCTGCATTGACATCCCATTTCCTTATGAAATATTTACGTTAGTAATGCATTTGCAATATTGAAGAAAGATGTTTAAAAAGGATTTAAAAGAAAAGTAAATTTGAGATAATTTGTTTATGAAAGCTAAATATAAGTTTTATAAAAGTATCTTTAATTCAGGAATGATTCTGTTCCAATTTTTCAAAAAAATCAAGGCAATAATTTTCCAAAAATTAAAAATAAATAAATAAATAAAGGTTATACAGTGAAACCTCTGAATAAGGGACACCCATAGGACCGGAACTTTTGTCCCTTAAATAGAGGTGTCCCTTATTCGGAGTTTTTACTTTTTTTAAAAATAATCACCATAAGGACATAAAAAATAAGAAAATATTAAAATTGAAGTTTAAATGCACCCGCGGGTTATAAATTACATTAATTAGGCACAAAAGTAATAGAGAATTAACTAATTTAATTTTTTAATTGATTACTTAATTAGTAAATGATTTGTAGAGTTGTTGATTTGTAATTTTTACGTAAATGTTTCTATAAGGCAAAAAGTGCAATAATATTAAAAAAAATCTTACTTGTGAAGTAAACAATAAAAAAGTGATTGCTTTGCAGATTTCAATTTTTCTACTACTAAATTTTTCAGACATTCATCTACCATACTTGCCCTTCATTATAAGCAGTATTTACGAAAAAAGTATTTAACTGCTTTGCATATTTTAAAGCATCTGTAAAATTCTTTGTTTCACAATTTTTCTTTCTCATTCATTTTCAGAGTTATCCATCACAATTTTCAGCATTCTTTTTAATATAGACTGGGAGGTGGTGGCACATACAATCACCCCATCGAGTTCACGACATAAATTCTAGAATTAGCTAAAACTCAATATGCATGTTAAAATGCAATTGGTCTACTGGTGGAAAACACCTAAAAATCTGAATTTAGAAATTGACTCGTAGGCTTACCATTACCTTTTCCTGCACTCAAATCTATGAAAATATGGAGGACTGGATGCAGGATACCCTAATGATAAACCTACGAATCAACCACTAAAATCAGGTTTATATGTGTTTTCCACCTAGATATGACTTGACAGATCAATTGAATTTTAATTTATGAATAGGCTTTTAACCAATTCTGGAATTTCAGCTGTGAACTCAATGAAATTATTGTCTGCACTGCTGCCTCTGGCTCTAATAGGGATAAACACACTTCAATATCTTCATCTGAATTTTGGATAAATAAATGCTCCTCAGTTGAGTTGCATAACCTCTGTACCAACATAATCTCAAATGCAAAAATCCTTATTGTAAAAATGCCTCATTATCTCAAATGCAAAAATCAACCCCTTTAACATTTTACACTTGTATGTCCAGTGTGACTGGGTAGCATTTTTCTTTGGAAAATTTGTTTTTGTCATACCAGTGACAAAGGAAAATAAAATTTGTTATTTAATTAAAGTTTTTTTTTATTATTATGTACCTGAAGCAAACTTAAAAATAAAAAATAAAAGTGGTGTCAACTGAATAAAATTTGTGTAAGAAATTCTGAGTCAAAAGGATTCAGTAAGAAATCCTGAATCAAAGGATTATCCATTTTCAAGTGTCCCTTAAATTGAGTGTCCCTTATTCAGAGGTAAATACATTACACTTCCTATACCAAGGGACTGGGACCGGAACTTTTGTCCCTTAAATAGAGGTGTCCCTTATTCGGAGGGTCCCTTATTTGGAGGTTTCACTGTATAAAAGATACTGACATATGTGATAAAATACTATCAAATAATAAGTAATTTTAAAATGTTTGAATTTTGAATTGTTTACGTTTAAAGCTGATTTAAAAATTTTATTTGCTATTTGTTTATGTAGTTTGATAATTATATAGATTTGCATTATCAGATGTCAATGAAGGATTTTTTTTTCTTGGGAATCATACTGTAAAAAATAAAAAAAAATATTGCAAAATTTATGTTTTTGCAAAAAATAATGTTTTGTAGCAAAAGATGAAATCCAGTTACTCAAATTCAAACCAATATTTATTAATACTAACTTCTTTATGACCTTCTGTTAAAGTTTTTCTTTCTGTTGAATTTCTTTTGTTTGTAAATTACACATTGTAATTTTAAAACCTAACAAAATGGAAGTTATATGAAGAGTATGTTTTTATAAAATAAAAATTTGTGAAGCAGCTTGTGAAGACGCCATCTTGTGGGGTCAGTAACAATGAGTTTCTCGCAGGAAGCAATCAAGCTAGCCTTTTGCTCGGCACATAAGTTCTCGCTTACTGACTGTGGGTTCTCCAGTTCGATCCCTGCCCGGGCCCATCACCTGCATTGGTGACCTTGGACAAACGAACACGCACTTCACCATCTTCGCTCTTTACCAACAGATGACAGCACTGAAAACATCCCCAGCATTCAAAGCCTGCAAACAAAGCCTGTGTAACGCTCACAGCACATGACCAAAGCCTGTGAAGCGATCACAGCACGCAAAGCCTGCCACGGTGCGCATCATCAAGGGGCACACATGCGCTCAGCGGCAGCACAACGACAACGCATCACTCTGGCAACCGCTAGCAATAAAAACGAGTGCACACCTCTCATCCTACGTCAATGCAACATTCTTCTCTCTGGGGGTGGAGTACTGTGGTGACACCATCTTGCGAGATCAGTAAAAACGAGTTTCTCGCAGGAAGCGATTGAGCTAGACTTTTGCTTGACACACAAGTTCTCGCTTACTGCCCATGGGTTCTCAAGTTCGATCCCTGCCTGGGCAAATCACCTGTAAGCTTATTTCATTAAAAGGAATTTTGAGAATGGAATTTTTAAGAAGAGGATCTAACAAGGAATTTTGAGAAATGGCCGAATTTTGAGAATGGAATTTTTAGGAAGAGGATCTAACAAGGAAGGTCTTCAAACTGGACATACTCAAATATTTAAAAAAAAAAAAAAAAAAACTAATTAAATTATTTATGTATGTAATGAAAGATCAGTCAAATTTAGTAGTGGAATCACACTAGAAAGACTGTAAAATATAAAATATTGTCAAATGTTTGGTGTGAAAAGCAGGGGTGCAGAATATGTCTGATCCGACGATCTAGGATAGGGGGAAATTTTACCCATCTGGGGAAATTTTTGTAGAAACATATGCAAATAATTTCGATTTTAATAACGAATTCCATAATTCACTGACTAGGGAACTGCAAGAAATGTAAGTGACCGATTTTGACGAAATTGGTATCGTTGGAAAGATCTCATTGAGAGCAGCAAAAAACGCAATAGAACTACCCATCGCTAATGAGCTGTTTTCGAGATATCTGACAATTTATGTCACGTAACTTGTGCATACTTAATGGGAGACCGCAAAAAATTTTTGTTTTGATTTAACGAAAGTGGTATTGTAAAAAAGATATCATCATAAGGGATAAAAAGCTCAATAGAAATACCTGTCAGAAATGAGCCGTTTTCGAGGCATCTGTTAGTTTTTATCACGTAGCTAGTGCATGCTGTTCTAGAGCACACTTAATGGGGGACCGCAAAAAATTGTTTTCTCGATTTTGATGTAAACGGTATCGTTGCAAAGATATCATTATGAGAAGTAAAAAACTCAATGGTACTGCCCATCTGAAATGAGCCGTTTCCGAGATATCTGACAATTTATGTCACTTAATGCAGTTTCCCAGTAGTGTTTATCAGCAATGTGACACAAATTGTCGGATATCTCAAACGTCTAATTTGTAATTTTCTAAAAACTGATTACACAAGAATTTATAACAGTTTAACTTACTAGCACTTCAACTTGCTGGAAATTTCAAAGAAATTGGTCAACTTACTTAGAAGATATGGATTTTTTTTTGGACAGTGATTGGAAAAAAAAAAAAGGGTTTGGTTTTTCATTCTTTTTCTTTTTTGTTTGTTTGCAACTCAATAGTTTTTTCTGCACCTAAGCAATGCAAATTGGTTGATATATTTATAGGATCATTTTTATATTTTGAAAAGGCTTCCAATAGTTAATATTCTTGCAAAAAAAAAAAAAAAAAAAAAATGAGAAAAAAAAATAATTATAGTCTAGAATCATTATGGCAAGCCACAATAGCAGATCGAAGACCGTACGATCATTTTGCCACTAGACTTATGAAATAAAAGGAATATGAATATCTTAGTTTATTTTTTAATTTTTAAATGAGTGCTGAGGTTTTTGAATCGGTTTTAAGAATTCCAAATTTTTATATAATTTAAAGATATATATATACATATTAAAAAAAAATGCCAGTTAGCAAAACATCTGGGTTTTGAAGAGTTCCGAATTTTGTGGTACAAGAGTCAAAGTTGCAGCATAGTGTTTTTTCCACAAACTTCTCATACAAAACCTTATTCATCTCAGAAACTTTTCATTCATATTCTAGATGGCAGTGCTATAATTTTGTTATTGTTTTTAAATTTTCCAGGTTTTTCTTTTCTTTTTTTTTGGGGGGGGGGGGAGGGGAGGGGTTCAAATTTCAAAGGGACCTGAAATCCGGAAAATCCTCGTTCTGGATGATTCCAGATTATAGGTTCTCTACTGTATTAACATAAAAAATAAATACCAAAAAAAGTAAAAAAAAAAAAAAAAAGTAGTATAAAAAAAGTAGTATAAAAAAGTAAAATAAAAAAAAGTACCAATAATATAGTAATATAAAAGATACTGACATATGTGATAAAATACTATCAAATAATAAGTAATTTTAAAATGTTTGAATTTTGAATTGTTTATGTTTAAAGCTGATTTAAAAATTTTATTTGCTATTTGTTTATGTAGTTTGATAATTATATAGATTTGCATTATCAGATGTCAATGAAGGATTTTTTTTCTTGGGAATCATACTGTAAAAAATTTAAAAAAAATATTGCAAAATTTATGTTTTTGCAAAAAATAATGTTTTGTAGCAAAAGATGAAATCCAGTTACTCAAATTCAAACCAATATTTATTAATACTAACTTCTTTATGACCTTCTGTTAAAGTTTTTCTTTCTGTTGAATTTCTTTTGTTTGTAAATTACACATTGTAATTTTAAAACCTAACAAAATGGAAATTATATGAAGAGTATGTTTTTATAAAATAAAAATTTGTGAAGCAGCTTGTGAAGACGCCATCTTGTGGGGTCAGTAACAATGAGTTTCTCGCAGGAAGCAATCAAGCTAGCCTTTTGCTCGGCACATAAGTTCTCGCTTACTGACTGTGGGTTCTCCAGTTCGATCCCTGCCCGGGCCCATCACCTGCATTGGTGACCTTGGACAAACGAACACGCACTTCACCATCTTCGCTCTTTACCAACAGATGACAGCACTGAAAACATCCCCAGCATTCAAAGCCTGCAAACAAAGCCTGTGTAACGCTCACAGCACATGACCAAAGCCTGTGAAGCGATCACAGCACGCAAAGCCTGCCACGGTGCGCATCATCAAGGGGCACACATGCGCTCAGCGGCAGCACAACGACAACGCATCACTCTGGCAACCGCTAGCAATAAAAACGAGTGCACACCTCTCATCCTACGTCAATGCAACATTCTTCTCACTGGGGGTGGAGTACTGTGGAGACACCATCTTGCGAGATCAGTAAAAACGAGTTTCTCGCAGGAAGCGATTGAGCTAGACTTTTGCTTGACACACAAGTTCTCGCTTACTGCCCATGGGTTCTCAAGTTCGATCCCTGCCTGGGCAAATCACCTGTAAGCTTATTTCATTAAAAGGAATTTTGAGAATGGAATTTTTAAGAAGAGGATCTAACAAGGAATTTTGAGAAATGGCCGAATTTTGAGAATGGAATTTTTAGGAAGAGGATCTAACAAGGAAGGTCTTCAAACTGGACATACTCAAATATTTAAAAAAAAAAAAAAAAACTAATTAAATTATTTATGTATGTAATGAAAGATCAGTCAAATTTAGTAGTGGAATCACACTAGAAAGACTGTAAAATATAAAATATTGTCAAATGTTTGGTGTGAAAAGCAGGGGTGCAGAATATGTCTGATCCGACGATCTAGGATAGGGGGAAATTTTACCCATCTGGGGAAATTTTTGTAGAAACATATGCAAATAATTTCGATTTTAATAACGAATTCCATAATTCACTGACTAGGGAACTGCAAGAAATGTAAGTGACCGATTTTGACGAAATTGGTATCGTTGGAAAGATCTCATTGAGAGCAGCAAAAAACGCAATAGAACTACCCATCGCTAATGAGCTGTTTTCGAGATATCTGACAATTTATGTCACGTAACTTGTGCATACTTAATGGGAGACCGCAAAAAATTTTTGTTTTGATTTAACGAAAGTGGTATTGTAAAAAAGATATCATCATAAGGGATAAAAAGCTCAATAGAAATACCTGTCAGAAATGAGCCGTTTTCGAGGCATCTGATAGTTTTTATCACGTAGCTAGTGCATGCTGTTCTAGAGCACACTTAATGGGGGACCGCAAAAAATTGTTTTCTCGATTTTGATGTAAACAGTATCGTTGCAAAGATATCATTATGAGAAGTAAAAAACTCAATGGTACTGCCCATCTGAAATGAGCCGTTTCCGAGATATCTGACAATTTATGTCACTTAATGCAGTTTCCCAGTAGTGTTTATCTGCAATGTGACACAAATTGTCGGATATCTCAAACGTCTAATTTGTAATTTTCTAAAAACTGATTACACAAGAATTTATAACAGTTTAACTTACTAGCACTTCAACTTGCTGGAAATTTCAAAGAAATTGGTCAACTTACTTAGAAGATATGGATTTTTTTTTGGACAGTGATTGGAAAAAAAAAAAAGGGTTTGGTTTTTCATTGTTTTTCTTTTTTGTTTGTTTGCAACTCAATAGTTTTTTCTGCACCTAAGCAATGCAAATTGGTTGATATATTTATAGGATCATTTTTATATTTTGAAAAGGCTTCCAATAGTTAATATTCTTGCAAAAAAAAAAAAAAATGAGAAAAAAAAATAATTATAGTCTAGAATCATTATGGCAAGCCACAATAGCAGATCGAAGACCGTACGATCATTTTGCCACTAGACTTATGAAATAAAAGGAATATGAATATCTTAGTTTATTTTTTAATTTTTAAATGAGTGCTGAGGTTTTTGAATCGGTTTTAAGAATTCCAAATTTTTATATAATTTAAAGATATATATATACATATTAAAAAAAAATGCCAGTTAGCAAAACATCCGGGTTTTGAAGAGTTCCGAATTTTGTGGTACAAGAGTCAAAGTTGCAGCATAGTGTTTTTTCCACAAACTTCTCATACAAAACCTTATTCATCTCAGAAACTTTTCATTCATATTCTAGATGGCAGTGCTATAATTTTGTTATTGTTTTTAAATTTTCCAGGTTTTTCTTTTCTTTTTTTTGGGGGGGGGGGGGAGGGGAGGGGTTCAAATTTCAAAGGGACCTGAAATCCAGAAAATCCTCGTTCTGGATGATTCCAGATTATAGGTTCTCTACTGTATTAACATAAAAAATAAATACCAAAAAAAGTATAAAAAAAAAAAAAAAAGTAGTATAAAAAAAGTAGTATAAAAAAGTAAAATAAAAAAAAGTACCAATAATATAGTAATATAAAAGATACTGACATATGTGATAAAATACTATCAAATAATAAGTAATTTTAAAATGTTTGAATTTTGAATTGTTTATGTTTAAAGCTGATTTAAAAATTTTATTTGCTATTTGTTTATGTAGTTTGATAATTATATAGATTTGCATTATCAGATGTCAATGAAGGATTTTTTTTCTTGGGAATCATACTGTAAAAAATTTAAAAAAAATATTGCAAAATTTATGTTTTTGCAAAAAATAATGTTTTGTAGCAAAAGATGAAATCCAGTTACTCAAATTCAAACCAATATTTATTAATACTAACTTCTTTATGACCTTCTGTTAAAGTTTTTCTTTCTGTTGAATTTCTTTTGTTTGTAAATTACACATTGTAATTTTAAAACCTAACAAAATGGAAATTATATGAAGAGTATGTTTTTATAAAATAAAAATTTGTGAAGCAGCTTGTGGCGACGCCATCTTGTGGGGTCAGTAACAATGAGTTTCTCGCAGGAAGCAATCAAGCTAGCCTTTTGCTCGGCACATAAGTTCTCGCTTACTGACCATGGGTTCTCCAGTTCGATCCCTGCCCAGGCACATCACCTGCATTGGTGACCTTGGACAAGCGAACACGCACTTCACCATCTTCGCTCTTTACCAACAGATGACAACACTGAAAACATCCCCAGCATCCAAAGCCTGCAAAGAAAGCCTGTGTAACGCTCAGAGCACTTGACCAAAGCCTGTGAAGCGATCACAGCACGCAAAGCCTGCCACGGTGCGCATCATCAAGGGGCACACATGTGCTCAGCGGCAGCACAATGACAACGCATCACTCTGGCAACCGCCAGCACAACACGAGTGCACACCGCTCATACAACGTCAATGCAACATTCTTCTCACTGGGGGTGGAGTACTGTGGCGACACCATCTTGCGGGATCAGTAAAAACGAGTTTCTCGCAGGAAGCGATTGAGCTAGCCTTTTGCTTGACACACAAGTTCTCGCTTACTGCCCGAGGGTTCTCAAGTTCGATCCCTGCCTGGGCAAATCACCTGCAAGCTTATTTCATTAAAAGGAATTTTGAGAAATGGCCGAATTTTGAGAATGGAATTTTTATGAAGAGGATCTAACAAGGAATTTTGAGAAATGGTCGAATTTTGAGAATGGAATTTTTATGAAGAGGATCTAACAAGGAAGGTCTTCAAACTGGACATACTCAAATATAAAAAAAAAAAAAAAAAAAAAAAAACTAATTAAATTATTTATGTATATAATAAAATATCAGTCAAATTTAGTAGTGGAATCACACTAGAAAGACTGTAAAATATAAAATATTGTCAAATGTTTGGTGTGAAAAGCAGGGGTGCAGAATATGTCTGATCCGACGATCTAGGATCTGGGGAAATTTTACCCATCTGGGGAAAATTTTGTAGAAACATATGCAAATAATTTCGATTTTAATAACGAATTCCATAATTCACTGACTAGGGAACTGCAAGAAGTGTAAGTGACCGATTTTGACGAAATTGGTATCGTTGGAAAGATCTCATTGAGAGCAGCAAAAAACGCAATAGAACTACCCATCGCTAATGAGCTGTTTTCGAGATATCTGACAATTTATGTCACGTAACTTGTGCATACTTAATGGGAGACCGCAAAAAATTTTTGTTTTGATTTAACGAAAGTGGTATTGTAAAAAAGATATCATCATGAGAGATAAAAAACTCAATAGAAATACCCGTCAGAAATGAGCCATTTTCGAGACATCCGATAGTTTTTATCACGTAGCTAGTGCATGCTGTTCTAGAGCACACTTAATGGGGGACCGCAAAAAATTGTTTTCTCGATTTTGATGTAAACGGTGTCGTTGCAAAGATATCATTATGAGAAGTAAAAAACTCAATGGTACTGCCCATCTGAAATGAGCCGTTTCCGAGATATCTGACAATTTATGTCACTTAATGCAGTTTCCCAGTAGTGTTTATCAGCAATGTGACACAAATTGTCGGATATCTCAAACGTCTAATTTCTGACGCGTGATTCCATTGAGTTTTTTAATCCTTACGATATCTTTTCAATGATACCACTTTAGTTAAAATTGAGACAAAAAATTTTTGCAGTTTCCCATTAAGTGTGCACTAGTTGTGTGACATAAATTGTCAGATATCTCAAAAACGGCTCATTTGTGACGGGTAGTTCCATTGAGTTTTTTGCTGCCCTTGATGAGATCTTTCCAACGATACCACTTTCGTCAAAATCGGTGACTTACACTTCTAGCAGTTTCCTAGTGAGATAGAAAATTTCACTACATTTAAAAGGTTCCAAATAACGACCGACACAAAATTGACCTCAGAATAATATGTACCATACATCATGGATTATTCTATTCTGAATTTTCTGAAAATTTAAAATATTCGATTCCGAAAATAAAAAAAAAATTTCTATCATCAATATAAAAATTTGGACATAAAAATTGAGAATTTTGTGCAAAAAGTATAGAAAAAACGTGAATTTCGTCAAAAAAAATAATCATGGATTTCATTGCAAAATAACTGCAAATTTTGTCAACAATTCGGGAAAGAGCTGCTAGTTTCATCAAATATTGCGAAATGAACACAAACTTTGTCAAAAAATCGTGAAATAAACACTAATTTTGTTTAAAAAATGTGGGGAAAAACAGCAAATTTTGTCAAAAGATCGCGAAAGAACTGCAAGTTTTTTTAAAAAAAATCACAAATTGAACTCGCATTTTGTCTAAAAATTGTGAAAAAATGCAAGTTTTGTCAAAACTACAAAAGAACTGGAATTTCCGCCAAAAGATCGCGAAAAGAACACAAATTTTGTCTAAAGATCATGAAACAACTGCAAATATTGTCAAAAGATCGCGAGATGAATTTAAATTTTGTCAAAAGATTGCTGGGAAAAAATGGCATTTTGTAAAAAAAAAAAAGCAGGAACCACAAGTTTCGTCAAAAGATCCCAAAATGAACACACAATTTGTGAAAAAAATCATGAAAAAAACCACATTTTGTCAAAAGATCGCAAAACTCCCACAAATTTTGTCAAAAATCACTAAAAAACTGCAGATTTCGTCAAAAAATAGCTAAATAAATGCAAGTTTCATCAAAAAATCACGAAATGAATGCAACTTTTGTCAAAATATCACAAAAATCTCAAATATTGTCAAAATATCACAAAACCCCAAATTTCATCAAAAATTCATGAAATAAATGCAAATTTTGTTTAAAAATCGCAGAAAAACTGCAAATTTCATCAAAAGATCACAAAACAACCATAAGTTTTGTCAAAAGATCGCTAAATAACCACTCATTTCATGAAAAAAAAAGGCTAAATAACTGCAAATTTCGTCAAAAAAGGCAAAATAAAAGGCAAACTCATCAAAAGATTGCAAAATAAGCTGCAAAAGATCACTAAAATTTAAGAATTTCGTCAAAAGTTCATAAATTTCCTAAAGAAAAGCAAAAAAAACACAGGGTTCATGGATTTCTCTTCATTCCCCCCATCCGCTATAACCTTTCAGAAAATTTGCTGTGAGGTTTTTTTTTTTTTTTTTTTTTTTTTTTTAATTAAAATTCGTCTGCCATGTATACTCACACATAACTTGAGAAATAATGGAAAAATAAATTTCCTATACCTACAGTAAAACTGAATTTACCTATAATATACCATAACATTTTGGGGGAAATTTTCATGTGGATTGGGGGAAATGTTGGGAGTAGAAACATTTTCTGCACCCCTGATGAAAAGATGAAAGTGCTACACAATTTGGCGAGCAGCACTTTTCCTCACCAAATGCACATGATTTTAATGTAACTGAAAATTGTTTGTTAATGGATTTTTAGAATGTGTGTAAATGGTATTTAATAAGTTTAAAATTGAAATAAGAGAGTTTATATATAGTTTCACATACATACATTGACTGTTTCTGGAGTTATTTAATTTATAACTAAAAAAATATTTTCATGCAGAAAAAAGAATTCATACTGAAATTGTTTTTATGTACATTTAAGTTTGTTCAAATATAAAAGCCAAAGTCAATTCTATAGCAACAAAATTGAATCGATAATGATCAATTGGACTTAATTTATAGCTTGAAATAATTTTAGTTAATTTAAATTTTGTTTTAAATTCAAATTTTTTATAGTTAAATTTCAATATATATGTTGATGTGACAAAATTATAGTTAAAACAAACTAAAACTGACAGAAATAAAATTACTTAAACACGTTCAACATGAGGTGTGTTTTTCCTTAAAGTGTATTTGACATAAAAAAATGTTTTTTGAAATTGCATTCCATTACCAACAAATGAAAAATTGACAAATAATGAAATTTTCATTATTTTTTTATGGGTGCTTTATCAAGGTTCTGCGGAAATTTTTTTTTATGATCATATATGAGGACCCCAGAAACCAAGGGGTATAAGTGACAAAATTGAAAAAAATAAACTAAATACGCAGATGACCTAAAAATATGCTTTTTTCATTTAAGGTAAAGAAATATAAGTGATTTTCTTATTATTTGCTGAATTATAGAGGCAAACCACTTTTTTCGAAAAATAAACAATATTGATTAATTATACATTTAAAGAAAATTGTACTTTATTTTTTAACAGTTATTGAAATAAGAGTTCAAAGACCCGAATGCAACAAGCAGAAATTTCCTATTTCAATTCACTCAATTGTTATTGATGTTCCAATTTAACATCAATTATCTTTAAACTCAATTTACTCTGAATCGAAATTTTGTCACTTGTACCCCTTGGCTTCTGGGGTCCTCATATATCCTCACAAGAAGAACAAGTGCTGTTTTCAGATTTTTTGGAGTATGTTTGTATGGAGGTCTTCCTTGTAAGTAATCCCCAGAATTTGTCTGGATTGACCCCTAATTTTCTAGTGTTTATCCGAAAGAATATATCACTTATATTATGTTTAATAATAATTTAACACTAATTTATTTGTATTTTGTCTTACAGAATAATGTATTGGGTAGCTTAAAAAACAAGATAAAAAATATTCTGTTTAATCATAATTCTGAAATACTATTGTATGCAAGATAAAACATAGTTCTAAATTATTTCATGTGTGTTTACTATGCTAAAAACAGTATTCAGTGAATTAAAGGTAAAAATTCCTAGTCATCACCAACCACAAGGTGTCTAGGTGTAAAAAATTGCTGACTTTATGTAATATCTGGTACATTCAGGAATACCACTTTCTTGCTTTTTGGCAAACATCCACTCTTCTTGTCTTTAGAAAAATCTGTTATCAATTTTTGCTGAATTACACAAAAAATAAAATAAAATAAAATCATGCACACCACAGAAAAAACTGAGACTTCCATCAAACAATTCATAAATAAAATCACAAATTATACCATACCAGCAAAAAATCTAGACTTTCATCAAATGGCCACAAATTTCATTCAATATTTTATTTCCTCTCAAATGAATGGATCTTGAATCAATAAATATTTTTCTTTATTGTTCTGATTTGTATTCAGCAGTTAATTCTGATAATTTACTAATTGTTACTAATAAATATATATTCTAATTGTTCCTAATAAATATATGTGTAGTAAAATTACAATTTGGCATGGTAAAATAATAGAATGCAAGAGCACATTTTTTAGGAATGAATCCACCATTTTTAGACTATGGCACATGTAATTATTTCAGGAGTGCCCTTATCATATTCTACATTCATAGGCTATTCTAAAGAAGTTTTTTTACTTTATTGTGTTTTGTTTCTGTATAGACATTTATTATTATTCATTATTTAAATGTTATATATATACAAATTTTTATAGTTATCCTCTTAATAATAATAAATTTATAAAAGTTTCAGAACGTGTTAATCTGAATGAGAGACGCACTGTTCCCCATTTATCCAGAAGTGATCTGGAAGATCAATTTTATAAATTTAAAGAAGAAAATTATCAATTAAAGAAAGCTGCGAAGAAACAAGAAGAAAATTTAAAAAAGTAATAGTTATTTTCAAAGACTTTTGTTTTGTAAATTGTTTTTTTTTAATTTAAACTTTTATAAATGCATATTTATATTTTGTAAGCCCCTCTCCCCCTCAAAAAAAAAAAAAAAAAAAAAAAAAAAAAAAATCATTATTAGGTTTTTAATAATTCTGTAAAAAGATCAATCTTTTTCTATATTTTTAGTTTCTCCTTCATTCATAAGAAGGTATGGGATTCATGAAGTTTCAGTTTGTGATAGTTTTATATATTTTAGAGATTGTTTATATGTACAGGGTGATTCATAAATACTGAAATAATAGGCTATCTCTTTAAATATTGCCCCTAGGCACATACTTCTAATTGCCAAAGTTTCATAAAAAAGGTGCAAAATTTGATGAGACAAGTTGCAACTCCATGGGGAATCTATTTGAGAAAATACGGAAATTAAATTTTTATGTGCCACATGTAGAGTAGAATTTCCAATTAGAATTTTCTTTTCTTATCCATGCCTGAATTAAACAAACAAACAAACAAAAAAAAAAAAAAAAAAAAAAAAAAAATCTTGATACTTGCAACATTCACAAGAAATTGAGCTGCTCAAATAATTCCTCATGTTTTAAAGGATTAGACCATAGGTTCCCAACCTTTCCTGGACCACCGCCCCCTTTACAAGAGAGAAAAATGCCAACGCCCCCTCTCCCATAATAGTTAATTATACATAATGTTAAAATATTGTTGCATATTATCTATAGTTTATCTGAGTATCTATCTATTAAAAATCATAAAGTAGAAGTTAATTAAAACGATCATCAAATGTAGTAAAAAATTGTTTAATAAAAATTGAAAAATAAACATAAAACCTATAAGATTTTTTAAAAAATAACGAAATGGTTGAGGCTGATGGAGTTTTAACAATTTGTTCATGTCGGATTCCGAGATCTTTAAAATCAATTACAAATTGTCAGGTTCAAAGATGGCTGTTCCTTTTCTTGGACTGGTAAATTAGCTACTGCACGGAACGCACTCTCAGCCAAACCTGATGGAAGAAAAGAAATTAAAAATTTTATGTACTCTCGTTCACAATCCAGATTAGAGAGCTGTATTGGCTTTTGAAGTTAGAATTCTTGGTATCCAATTCTGAATTTTATTTTTAATTCTCGTTTGCTGTGAGTTCCACGATTTCCTCCTCCAAATATAGTGATACTGCTGTATCATTTGAGAAAAGATCTAAAAACAAACTCGACATATTCATGCATAAATATCTTAGAATTGCTTTGAGAAAATTTCATGAAGAACATCCAAGTGTTGGCAGTAAATAAGCAAATATTCCTGTTTTCACAGACTGCGAATAATGTGGCAAAGTGGCTGTATTCTCTTCTACTTAGATTTTGTTTGAACAAAAGAAATTTACCCACACAAGCAGCTATGAGGTTTTCTGTTTTCATTAAATTCAACTCATTATCTTGAAATCATCTTATGTCTAATTATAAATATTTATAATGTTTAAATTGATTTAATAAAAGATTCTAAGCATGTTTGTCAAATAATCGATGTCATTTTTAGGTGCGTTCGTAATTATACAATACGTAGCACCTATAGTTGTCGTTCAGTCCGTCCGTCTGTCCGTCCGTCCGTCTGTCCGTCCGTCCGTCTGTCCGCATATAACAACGCAAAAACTACCCAACCGAATCGTTTGAAATTTAAAATACATAATTATTACATAATTTTGTCGAGTCATTTCAAATTTTATTGAACTCGGATGCATAGATCAATTACAGGGGCAATCAAAAGTATTCCATTACATTACGGTCAATGGGGAAAAAAGTTTCAAATGCATTTTAATCGTTTGAAATTTAAAATACGCAATTATTGCATAATTCTGTCGAGTTATTTCAAATCTTTTGATAATCGTGTGCATAGATCAATTATAGGGGCAATCAAAAGTATTCAATTACATTATGGTCAATGGGGAAAAAGTTTCAAATACATTCTATACATTTGAAATTTAAAATACATAATTATTACATAATTTTGTCGAGTTATTTCAAATTTTATGAAAATCGGATGCATAGATCAATTACAGGGACAATCAAAAGGATTCCGTTACATTACGGTCAATGGGGAAAAATGTTTCAAATGCCTTTTAAACGTGTTACACTCATGTGAACTTAATAAAATTTATATGCAACTATAAAGTACATATTATAATACACATCTTACATAATTTGTGGTGCAAAGAATATTTGTTATTGATTTACAAGGCCACACAAAAGTATTCCATTACATAATGGTATAGGGAGAACATTGTTTGATGAGCGTTTTAATTGTAATTCACTATTTGCAATTTTATGAGATTGATATATGAAAGTACTATTTTTAAAACTTCGTTATCGTACGAACGCACCTAATTTGCTACGCTTCACGTGCAATTTCCAACTTGTTTAATGTGATCAGGTTTTTTCCATATTTTTCCACTTCTGTTTTCAATTGAGTGTAATACTGAATCTGAATCAAATGTATGGACAGATGATTTAGTCAAATAAATTTTCCGAGACAACGAACTTCTGTGTGAGCTAGCGATTGAATGTAATCATTTGCAAGTTTGATGCAAAGTGATAATAGCAACTGCACTACAAAATGAAACAATTGTTTTACTTTGTTGTGAAATGATTTTCACTATAAAGTTGGCTAAATATCCTGTCATTTAATGAATTGCTTCTATTTTTATTGACTACTCTAATAATGTAATGAAGCGACGTATATAGACGTTCATTCCAAAATTTTAAAACCAAATGCTGATTATATGCAATGGAATGTACAGAAAACACATTTAGTACTGTTTGTTTGAAATGCGTTAATGAAATCCTTCTGATGTACCATCCGTCGTTGCTGGAGTAACATCAGTAGCAAGTGAGAAAATACTATGAAAACGAATTTATTTCTCTTTGATTAACTTCGAGGTATTAAATATCGATTCTCTCTTTGTATCAATTTCCAAATTTTTAGCAAATAATAACTCTTGACATTTGTTTCCCTCTTTTATGAGTTTTTGTTTTTTGGTAACACTAATAGATCGAATTGAATGGAAAATTTGCAGGTCTTTAAGTAATAGCATAATGATATTTCAGTGCCTTTAGCCATCTATTCCTCTTTGTACCGAATTATTAATCAGGATTTTTTCTGATGATATCCGACGGTTTCTTATGATGAAGAACAGTTTTTATTTTCTCTCTGACTGTCGCAAAGATTAATTTTTCGCCGATTGCGTGCGGTTTTCATACTTTTACGATTAACATTATAATATTATATGAGTCTCGTAATGCGTCATCTTCTTGTTTAGAAGATGACTGAAAAAGGTTTTATATACGTAGTTGACTGTTCAAAATTTTTTTCTTTCAAACTTTGAAAAATAAGATGCATCTTTGTGTTTTCTATCAGCACGCATTTATTCAAATACTCTTGTAACCTATAAAACTTCATAATTTCATTAAAAAAACCTTTTTGATAAATTAAGCACATAGGGAACGATTGGTTGGTAGAAGAGTGTGTAGATCCATATTTCAAATACTCAATATTGTACTGCCGGCATTTCTTCTTCGATTAAGACATTTTTAAATATAAAAATTTTTCCTTATTTAAGTTTAAATAAATTTACTTTTGAACAAATTTATAAATATAATGATTTTCATCACTTTCACAAAGAATAAACGAATTTCTCGAAGTGACTCAGATAACGGATTCGTTTAAAAATCTTTGTTCAGGTTTGTGTCCTCATACTTCAGAATTTTTCGAAATACAGGTTAATAAAAAATAATTCTGTTTAAAACTTTCATGCAGCCAATTATCGCGAATTTTGTACTCCACAATTTTCGAAATCGTCATGATTTTTAATGCGAGTCATTTTCGATTTTTCGTGTTTCGCCATGCAACAACAATGTTTTAAGCCTGGTATAATAAAATTTTGTTCTTTGTGATTTTAACCCTTTTTCGTGTTCACGGCGATTTTTTGACATTAGTAAAATAAATTCAATTCCCTCCCACCTCAGATCTACGCTCGTCTGTATAGAATTCTATTTAAAAGTGCAGTTAAAGTTTTTGTAACGGATTGGGCAATCGAGATGAGATCAACTATTTTCTCTATATCACTTCCTAAATAGGTAGGTACACCATCACCGCCCCCCTTGACTCTCCTAACGCCCCCCCCTCATTTTTCTCTAGACATACTACCGCCCCCCTGGAAAGCTCCGGCGCCCACTGGGGGGGCGGTACCGCCCCCGTCGGGAAACTATGGATTAGACTCTAATTGAAACACATGTAATTTGTGAAACAATGTTACTTTAATATGTTCATGAAACTTGTAAAAAGTATATTTATTGAATTTGAAAACTGATTTTTTTATTTTTTGTGACGATTAACTATATAATTTGCAAACAAAATCACATCAGTTTTTAGAAATTTTTTAAATTATTATGTTTTAAAAGTGGGATAATCCTTATTTCTGAAAGTATTATTTGTCAAATTTCATTTTTTTTTTTTTCATTTACTTAAAAAGAAAAAAAAAATTAAGTTTTGTTTCTTAATTTTTTCAAATATTGATATTAAAATATTACAAATATAAATTTAAAAAATGAAGTAACTTATTAAAAAAATAATCATATTTTCATTTTTTTTTTTTTCCAAAACAGTTGCAATGTAAAATAATGCACCATTTTTCTTTTAGAATTTTTGACATGATAATTTAAATATGCAAAATGGTGAAAAAAATGTATTTATTGTTTTAAACAAAAACAGGCGCTTAATAAAATAAGAAACACCTTTCTATAGCTTAAACCTTAACTTCCAATTCAGTTTAATTTTTGCCCTTTCCACCTTCTTTCTGTACTGTTTAAATATCCATTACTTGATTTAAAACATGGCTTTTTCTAAAATACCGATTTAGAGTTTTTTCATAATTTAAGCCTTAATCATAACTTCTTCTACCCATGGAATTGCAACTTAGCTCATCAAATTTTGCACTTTGGAAGTATGTGTCCAGAGGCATTATTGTTTCAATATTTATTAATCACCCTATGTACATATGTGTTTAATAAATGTCTGTCAGTGTATTAAACTGTATGTCTGACCACTTTATCTCAAAAATTGATACATGGAAAGCCATAAGAATTTATAGTCAGTCAGAGCACTAAATAGTGTGCATGATGCTTGAAATGTCACTAGTGAACATTTAAAATGTGATTATATAAACTTACAACATTGATTTTAATGTATAATGTCCAACAGATGAGAATAGCATACTGTGTTGTTCCTGGATTCTGCAATAGGTATATCTTAGTATTTATGGGTGTAATTGTGACACATTTAGTTAAAAATAGAGTGAAATTGGATATCTTATTATTAGTTGCTTACAGTCAAAAACACAAAAACCTGAGCTCTGAACCCATACTAGAGAATTTAAAAACAACACATAGCAATGCATGATACTAACAAGAGTGAGTGCCATGAGCAAAAGGGTTTAATCCAATCAGGGAGCTCATTTAGGAACTTTTTTAATTTAAAGAATAGTAATTTTGATGTGAAAAGGCTAAGCTACTGATGATAAAAAAATATTTCAAGCATCTTTTTTTCAATAAAAAAAAATTATATAAATAAATAAAGTACAATGCATAGAAACCATGAGATTTCTGAAAGGGAAATTGAAGAAAAACTATTTTAAAATAAAATATAGTGAATTAAATTGGAAATTTTTGGAAATATTTTGAAATAGGTTATTACTAAAAATATGATACACATCTATTTAAAATAACATATGAATATATATTTTGCAGACTTGCTACAAAAATGTCAAGATTATTAAGAGAGAAAAAATCAATGGAAGCTATGAATAGTCCAAGTAATGCTTTGTTTTATCACTCTGCTTTTAATTTTGTATTTTTTGCTGTGCTTTTCAAATTAAACTTTCCTATCTTGCATTTTTGCACTGTTTGTAAAATTAAGGATGCTTTGAGAAAAAATGATTAAAGTTTTTATTTAATCATTTAAGTTGACAGCTAAATGCAGTAGAATAAGGTCATATATGTTGATTTGATATATACTGTTGAATGCAAAATTAACTTCTGAAATCTGCCTAAAATCTACTCATCATTTCCAAATTAAACAAAAAAAAAAAATTCAGATAAAATTCTGTGAAAAAAAAAAAATAAATAAATAAATAAATAAATAAATAAATAAATCAAGATATTGGTATTTTGATCTGTAAATTCTATGCTAATTTTTGCTTATTTATCAAATGAAGCATTTTGTCACAATTTGGCACAATGGTATGCAGCACTGAAAACCATCGCCTCAACTGAGCATTATGTCTTCATCTAATTTACAACTGCAAAATAAATTCAAACTCATTCAGATTCTCAAAAGTATTTGTGGACATCTTTTCCACCGGTTCCTTAAATGTAGTATGTTTGATTATGAAATTAAATATCAGTAAACCTCTATTAGCATTGAAGTTGATATATTATCAGGACAACCTATTTTAGGAAAGTTTCAACATGTGTTCATCTACTTGATTTAAATAAAACAAAAGCAATTCAGAAAAAAAAAAAAAAAATGATAATGTTAAATTTGGGATTTTAAAAAGGCTTTCTTTATTTTTTTATATGTACATAATTAAATTTGTGATTCTTTTAAATGAATGACAATGAAATATTATTATCACAGAGAGAAGTTTTTATATGCCTGAAAAAATTCAATAAGTTCATGTCTAACTTCTGTTCTTGTTTTAAATATTTTTTAAAGCAAAGACAGAACTTATTTTTAAACTTCATAGTGTGGAAAATAATTTGAAAAAAGTGTGTATATTACAAAAATAAATAAATAAATAAATAAATAAATAAATAAATATAAATAAATAAATAAATTAAAAATGTTTTTATTTGTTTCCTTTAAATTTTTTTTGTAAATTTATTTTATTGTGACTATTTTTAGGTCATAAAAGAGATCTTGAGTTAGAAGAAATGGTTGAAGATCTTCAAGATAAAGTGAGGCAGCTCGAAAAAACAAATTCTCATTTGCGAGAAAAAGTGAGTTTGTAATTTTATTGATAAAAATTTAAATAAATGTTTATTAATGTTTTGCAGTTCTTATTTGCATGCAATTTCTTTAAAAAATATGCATTAAGATACTTTTTCTCTGTAGATGCTAGTTGCCAAGCAACAAGTTATCATGCAAGTAAAAAAGCCTTATAGTCACATTGGACCTAAAGTAAATTCTGTAAGCTTTTCTATGGGTTCATTATATAAT
The DNA here is from genome assembly GCA_964019185.1 of Maratus speculifer. Classification (NCBI taxonomy): domain Eukaryota; kingdom Metazoa; phylum Arthropoda; class Arachnida; order Araneae; family Salticidae; genus Maratus; species Maratus speculifer. The sequence continues at coordinate 211,696,203 of OZ025291.1, read as the reverse complement.
GTGAATTATTTGATATGAATTGTTTTTAATTTATTTTATTTTCAACAGATTATTGTTATTGATATTTTAAAAATACAGTTGATTTTCAATTATCCTAGCCAACTATCATGAAACTCATTTTAGATAGGCCTGTTTAATGTATGATCCTACTTAAGATACGGATGGTCTGCAGTCCCTTAAAAAAGAAACCTGTGCAAAGTTATTCAGATACGATACAGTCCTGCTTAACATATGAAATTTCCTTCATTCCTTGATTCATATCTTAAATGGGTTTCACTGTAATTGACATTTCTGCTGTATGAACTTTCAGCTGACAATAGATTCTGGTTAAGTTATAATAATAAACATTACTGTAGAAGCCCGAAATAATACTGTCCAATATACTACTAATTCAGATTTAATGCTGGGAAAAGTATGTCCCCTGAAAGGAAAAAAAAAGATCAATTTTAGGGTAAATTTTGCATTTAAAATTTCAGTGAAGCACAATGAGGGACTTATTTCTATGCATCTCAATATCTCTGGTGACGATTTTAATGACTGGATAGAAACTGACAAAAGCAAACCAATTTCTTTGGTCATAACAGATCAGGATATCATTGATTATGTAAAGAAAAATGATGATGATGAAATTGAAAATGATGTGGTAAAGAAAAACAATGTTCAACATATTAGTGAGATCATTTCACACTTAATGCAGGTATTTTCGTGGATAGAGAGGCAAGATGATTCAGATTGTGTTTATCTACTCCATCTTGCTAGTGTGAAACTAGATGCCGAAAGGAAACAAAATGCCTCTGTTCACCAAACAGTACTTATAGATTTTTTAAAGATAGTGTAAGATTAAATTTGTGTTGAATAAATGATAAAATTAATAACATTTCATAAAGCAGATAAGTGTTTTCATCATTTTGCACCATTTCACTGACACCATTCTGATATACCACGATTACGTTATAACGTGGTTGTGAAACATGTCTTCCAACAACAATCTTATATCGGGCTTCTACTGTATTATTATTAGTATGGTAATGATGAATGAGTTTCTCAATCAAGTATTATCTTTTATAGTTCATTTGCAGACATACACAAAATCAAAAGAAGCAAAATGTTATCACAATAATGTCCGAAATCTGGAATTCATTTAAACTTAATTTGTATAATGTACTGATTCTGCAAGTATCTTTGATGAATTTGTTAATGAAGTATGTTGCTCTTCAAAATTTATTTACAGGGACATCCATTAAAACACTGTGGTTGTATTACAGCTTATTGTTATTTTTTGAATTAAGAATAAAAAAATAGTTAGCATTTTTGATATAAATGCTTTGTATTGATTCAACTGCTTTTGCTAAGTGTAATTTAAAATTTACCTGCAAATTACCATACTCAGCAAAATAATTCACTTAGAAGGAATGTGACCATTTTGTTTAATTTGTATTAAATCTTATGTATATACCTTTAAAAAAGTAAATTAAATAAATCTTTTCTTCCAACTAAACCATATGAAGTTGTTTTCATTTTCTGCTCTTTTTTTTATTTATTATTATTTTTTTTTATCAACAATAAATTATATTATCTAAATCTTCTCACCTTCTAATGTATATTAATTATTTTTATCAATTGTCTTCGTAAACTTCCCAAAAAATGATAAAGGAAAAAGATGGCAGTTAAAATAAATAAATAAATAAAAAAGAAAGGAAAGGAAAAAAAGTCCTGTTTATCTATTTAAAACTTTTACTCTGCTAAAACATCTATAAAAATTTTCAAGATTTTATTCAGATTCCAAGATAAGATTTGAATACAAGTAAGATTTCAAAAGAAAAGTCAGCTCACAGCATTCTGGTGAAAGTGAAATAGTTTTCATATGATTAACCAATATATGAAACTATTTAAAAGGCAGGCACACACACACAAAAAAAGGGGGGGGGAGAGAAATGGTCATTGTAATTTCTTCTTCTCCCTTTTTTTTTTTTTTTTTTTTTTTTTTTTTTTTTTTTTTTTTTTAAAGATTAAAAGAATTTGAAAAGTTTTTTCTTGCAATACACTGTAAAAAAAAAAAAAAAAAAAAAAAAAAAATGTAATTTAGCAAATTACAACAACTATTTGGAAAATGATATTTTCAAAGACTCAAATTTTAAAGACTTATAAATAAATTCTATATTTAAATTAATAATAATAATAAACATCATTTTTAGGATTATCCTAACGAGTCATATATTATGTACTCCATGCATTAAGCATTAATATTCCTAGACCAATAGTAAAAAAAACAATAGTTTATAGATATACAATTTTAACTGCTTAAAATGTGCATTTTTATTTGATGGAGTTAGAGTGCTATTGCACGTAAAAATTGCAAGCGACAAAAATCGCCTGCATTTTTTCCTTTCCTAAGCATTTTGTTGGCTGTTCAAGTAAAAGCTTTGCCATCATCCAGATTTCCAAGCATTTGATTAGCTGTTACTGGTGACTGGCTTTGTTCGAGGCATCAAAGACGCTTCCACACAAGAGAATCGCATGCTTTCCAAGCGACTCCCCTAGACGGATTATATAACATGGAGATGCCTGGAATTTGAAGTGACTTTGACCCTTCATGTAATAGCACTTTTAATCAGACTGACTTCTGAACACCTCATATTACATATAACATGGATTAAACATTAATATTCCTGGACCCATCATAATAAAATTTTAAATGAAATTTCAGTTTTACAATTTTTGGAACTGCAAATTTTTAAACTTCTAAACATCGCACATTTAAAATTTTTACACCGTTATGTAGAGAAAAAATGCACCATGGAATTTATTTGAAATTTTTATCACAATTTGTTTTCAAATTATAATTTTTTTTAAAAGTTTTTATTACTTTTTTTGTCATTGTGGCAACAGAAGTATTCCATTTTTGGACATTAAACATGGACTAATCAGAAAAAGAATAAGTTGCAGAATTCAACCAATAAAAAGATTCAGATATACTTCAGATTTCCCAATTCCCTACTGAGAACAACAACTATTTTCCAAATAGTTAAAAAAGAAATTGTAATTTAACAATTATTTGGAAAATGTTGTTTTCAAAGACTAAAATTTTAAAGACTTGTAAATAAATTTTATATTTAAATTAATAATAATAATAATGAACATCATTTTTATGATGATCATAATGAGTCATATATTACGTATGCCATGTATTAAACATTAATATTCCTAGACTAATGATAAAAAAAACAGTAGCTTATAGATATACAACTTTAACTGTTTAAAATCTGCATTTTTATTTGTTGGCGTTAACCAGACTGACTTCTGAATGTCTCATATTATGTAAGACATGGATTAAAATTTATTTTCTGGACACATCATAAACAAATATTAAGTAAAATTTCAGTTTTACAATTTTGAGAACTGCAAATTTTTTAATTCCTAAACATTGTACATTTTTAATTTTTACACTGTTGTGTAGAGAAAAAAAATGCACTTTTAAATTAAATTTGTTTGAAATCTTTATTGCAATTTATTTTCAAATTCTTATTATTTTTTTAGAAGTTTTTATTATTTTTTGTCATTGTGGCAACAGAGATATTCCATTTTTTGACATTAAACATGGACCAGTTAGAAAATGAATAAATTGTGGAATTTAACCAATAAAAAAAATTCAGACATACTTCAGATTTTCCAATTCTCTACCGAGGACAAGAACTATTTTCGAAATGATTTAAAAAAAAAAAAAAAACATTCATTAATAAAAGAAATTATGTTACAATGGCATTAACCATAAAAAATAAGAAAATTTACTGACATGGCCCAAAAGAAATAAAATACATCCCAGGTCTGGCACAAATATGCAAAATAATATAAAATTCAATTCAATAAAAAAAAAGAAAAAAAAATGAAATTGAAGCGTAGATGGAGGTTAATTTTTAAATGTTAAGTTGGCTTGAGATCAATGGCAGTAAAATTTTCGCGCACTCGGACTCTGAGGCAGGCCCGTACTCATATAGAACTCTAATATATGTATCCAATTTGCCCCTTTCTTCTCTATCAGGGATACCATACTACCCTCCCCTGTTGGGCAAATTGCTATGTTGTCCTTAAAGGCTGTAAAGAAATTCTTCATCTTAGATTATTTTAAATTAATTTCTATGTAAATCTAGATGTATTTTTATAATGATTATTAAAATCAACTGTTGAATTACATCTGCTACTCTGCATTTTAACGTAAGAGATCTATGAAGAGGCTAATTTGTAAAGTGTTCAGTCATGGGAAAAAACTGTAAACATCCTCTATAAATTCTGCAACTAATTATAATAAAGGAAATTTACTGGTGCCAAATGATTGGAAATAAAAACTACTTTTAAATAGTGCATATAAAATTGGCTTAGGGGGCCATATATAAATCAAAAACAGACCAAACTCTGTTTTTTTTTCAATGGCAACACCCAATTTTGACACCATATTTTTAATTTTTTGCCAGAACTGTGCCTAATAAAGAATTTTCAAGTCATTTGGATGGCAAGTTTTTGAATTATAAACATCCAATATTTAGAGCTTCTAATATTAAGTTACATTTTCATTTTTTTATTAATATCTTCTGAAAATATAATCTTAATATGAATTTTTTCCTTGAATTATAATACCAAGTACCTCAAACATAAATATGTTGAATTTCTAATAAAAAAAATATATATATATTATGAATTATGAAATTAATGTTAGAAAGAAATATGAATTGAAACCTAAAATTTTTTTATAGATTTATATTTATTATATACTGTTTGATGTGAATTAACAATTTAAAAATTTTCTTCTGAGTAGTTTTCAAATTATGAGTAAAAAACATCAAAATCATAGCTTGTAGGATCATTTATGGTGCCCACAAAATCTTAATTTAAGAAACCACATATATATTACTCACTTTATTGAAACATTTGAGCTGCCAACAGTTGAAACATATTAACTTTTAACTGTCAAGTTAATTGGATGCAAAAAATGTCAAAATTTTGTATCGCAAAAATCAAATGTTTAGTATAAAATAAAAAACACTTAGTTGTTTAAAACTGATATTTTGACATGCATGCTTAAAAAATTTTAAGTTTTTGTAGCCACTGAATTTTTGCTAGAGGCGGTTGCCACTCAGGGCAGCAATTTCACTGCAATGCTAAGGAGGCTTCTAGGATAGCATTTTTTTCTGAGAAATTTAAAAAAAAAATGCATTTTAATATTTGAATAATTAATTTTTATATGATATAACTGAAAACTCTTTTCCAAGTACAAACCAGATCTGCAGTCATGACACCAGAATTGTGTTTCTTATCTTATTTCCATTTGCATCCTAATTATGGGTGATAAAATGTCATTCAGTAAGATGGGTAGGGTTGTCTTTTGTACATGATCTTCCTAGATTCTTCGATCTAGAAGCTGTATCATCATACTTATGTAAAAGCTCTTCTACAATTTCGATTAGATTTTCTAAAAATGTAAAACTTTTCCTGCCTACATTTTTATTTAGCAAAAATGAATTTCAGAGTACTTTGTCCAGTAAATGTAAAAATACCTTTTTATAATATTTTTCTGATGTTTTCCAGATTGTTGGATAAAAAAGCATTTCCTGATCACAACAATCTACCCGTAGTTAAATTATAATCAACAATAATCTTTGGCTTGTGTATATCTTTTTTTTTTTTAAATGATCCTAGAAATATAATGAATACTGCTCATCAAACACACATCCTTATCTATCATCTTATAGCCATAACCTTGCCTTTTTGTAAATTTTTTAAGGAAATTATGTTGGTAAACCTCGTTTGTTATTCCTTACAGTGCCATAAATGTTTATTTTTTGGGCAACAGGTAAGTCTGCAAGCTTGGGGACATGTAATAATTATCTACAGTAACACTGTAATATTTTTCTATAAAATGATTCATTATATACTTGGCAACTTTAGTAGAAAGTTTGTAATTTGTATACTATTCAGTGAAGACAGCATTACTTCCTCTATAGATAATGAAGTCACAAATATATTCACAAGGAGAGGATATGAGGCTTATGTCACCGAATTGGATAAACGTTTGTGTATCGATAGAGTATAGTTAGTATATAAATATATACAGCCATCAAGCTCAATACCCAGGGGGTCTCGAGAAAATAACCCTTAAAGTTCATGCTATAGTTTATAATCGTATAAATTTCCGCCATCCGCAAGCACCTCCGTGGCTTGATCGGTAGAGCACTGGACTCGAGTTTTTTCCACCTGGGATCTAAACCCGCTACAACCTTTTTTTCAGAACGAAAATTTACAGTGATTATTTTTGAACCACAATTCAAAAAATATGCATGACAATTGATATTTACAAAAAATATAAATTGAATTTACTTTTTTGTGAGATATAAATGCATTTTTAACTGCAAAATTTTGCATGTTTAAATATTTTATGTAAAAAAAAGTAATTTAATTTATTTGTCTATAGACCACAATTTTTATTTTGTTATTTAAAATTGTTTACATTTATTTCTACGAATAATCTACTAATTATTACAGACAAATAAATTAAATTTGTGAAATAAATGCGTGAATAATAATATTTTAATTTGTTTCATCATAGAAATATAATAAAACTGTATTATATAAACATATTAAACAAGAAAAAATTCCGAAAAAATACTACATAGATGCTTATTCTAATTAAAAATCCAAAATCCAAGATTTAAAAAAAAAATCATTTTAAAATATAAAAATCATATTTCAAATAAACCTGTAAGTATTTCAAGTATTTGCACGGAAAGAAAATTAAAATAACACATTTGTTTACATATTTTAATTTATTTCTCTGTTAAAAATAGTAGCAAATCACAGAAAAAAAAACTGAATAATTTTAAATAACAACAAAAAAATTTAAGTCTATACATATATATATAATAAATTAAGCTTACTTAAGAAAAAACCATGTGTACACATTTAAATATGCGAAATTTCGCAGTTGATAATGCATTTATATCTCACAAAAAAGTCAATTTAATTTATATTTTTTTGTAAATTTCAATTGTCATGCATATTTTTTGAATTGCGGTTCAAAAATAATCACTGTAAATTTTTGTTCCGAAAAAAAGGTTGTAGCGGGGTTAGATCCCAGGTGGAAAAAACTCGAGTCCAGCGCTCTACCGATCAAGCCACGGAGGCGCTTGCCAGCGGTGGAAATTTATCCGATTATAAACTATAGCATGAACTTTAAGGGTTATTTTCTCAAGACCCCCTGAGTATTGCGCTTTATGGCTGTCATACATTTATATATTAACTATACTGTATCGATACACAAACGTTTATCCAATTCGGTGACACAAGCCTCGTATCCTCTCCTTGTCAGTTTCAGCCTCACAAAACTTAAAAAAATTGATTCTAAATCATGCACATTTTATTTGAATATATTGTTTACAGTGTAACCTTCCTTTATAAACACCAAGCTTTCATAAACATATGCATCTCTGTTTGGTATGTAAAGATTAAAAAAATTTTGCCACGAATTTTCTATCACATTGTACAGTTTTGAACTAGAATTTTTTTTTTCAGCTTTGTTGTTGCAGAATTATAAATATCACAAAAGCAAAATTAAATAATTTACAAACTTTACTTTTGAGTAAACTAGAGTGTGCAAAACACTTTATTAGGACCAGTACATAGCCTGATTTAGCTTCTGGTAATACCTTGAAGAATAATTACCTAAAAGAATAGTTTCATTTCTCTTTCATTTGTTGAGATCAATTTTTTTACTGCATGAGTACCTTGATATCTTTCACTGACTCACTTTTCATTCACATTCCGCATAGTTGTTCTTTTTTTTTTTTTTTTTTTTTTTTTTTTTTAGTTATTAGATTGGGATTAAGAGAATCTCTAATGCATCTAAAGGAGTTTTATATTTATAGAAAAAGTTACATCTGGAATGCCGGTAAAAGAGAACCGAGATACCCCTAATTGGCCAGAAGTAGCTATCTCACACCAGTCTCTAGAATTTTCTATATTATCATCACTCTTATCGACTTCTGAATTGATGCTACCTTCAATATCACTTTCCTCAATTTCACTTGAATCATTAATATTGATGCCTTCAAAAAAAAGTGCTTTTTGACAAAAAGTTCTGTCATCTATTGAAAAATACCCAAATTACTTTCTCCTGTCATAGATTCAGGTTTGACCATAAAATGCTTTTAAAAAAATCTAACTCAAGTAACACTTGGGCGTGACATTTTAAAGCACTAGTGTTGTGTTTAAGATAATCTCAAGTATGACAGTTAAAAGGTTAAGTGAGTGAAATGTTCATTTTGTCAAGAAATAATACATTAATTTAGTCTTTCTGTCACATTTCAGCAATTAAGTACCAAACTTCAATTTGGATACAACTCTTAAAATATGATCAAGTAATTAATTTCTTGGAAACTAATCATATGAATTTAATGAAAATTTGGATTTAGGTTAATTGAAGGATGTAAAATCCATTTATGATATCAAATTTGGGTATTGCTATTGAGTAAAACAAAGTTCAGGTTTGTTTTGATATATAGATGGCCCCTAATCAAATTTTATGTGCATCACTTAAAAGTAGTTGTTTTTAATCATTTAATATCAGTAAATTTTTGCTACAATAATTCGTTGCAAAGTTAGTAGGGATTGTTTATACCCCCCCCCCCCTCCACAGATGTACGTGTCCTAATTAGTCTGCTTGTATTCATGAATCTTCAGATTCTTTTGTCTTCTTTTGCTTTTACAGTTTTTGTAACAAGTAAAGATGTGATTTCATGTAGTGAAATCTTTGCATTATTAAATTAAAAGACTACAGAATTTACTATGTTTAATTTTCATTCAAGGGAAATACCACAAGAGCATTCAGTGCACCTTATGCATCTTCTATCAGTTTAAGAGGAAAAAATATCCAAAATTATTTAAGGTAAGTTATATTTTCTTTTCTTATTGAAGCTTTCCTCCCCTCCCCCTTTCAAACAATAAATTCTGTCTTTTAAAAAGTTCATGAAGTTCACAAGAAGTTCATTTAGTTCAAAAAAATCAAATTAAGAAATTTAATTTTTACTACGTATACACACACATGCACATACATAATAAATAAATAAATAAATATATATATACAGTACACTCCCTCAAATCCACACTCCTAAAATCTGCAACTCTCTAAAATCCGCACATAATTTACGGATGTAAACAATGAAACATTCAGCTCAGATGTAGGTGCAAAGTTTGACATTTTTAGTTTTATATCAATTCCATACATTTTTTGATTTGTACTTTTTGTTAAGGTTATTGAAATCATGTTTTTTCATGAAGAAAGAATAATTTAAGAAAAAATCAAAATATTGCTGATATCATTGGTAATAACAATCTTACCAAATAAATTAATTTATTAATCAAGCTTTTTTAATTATTAAGTCTGGCTAAACCTGAAATAAAGTTTCGTTATTTTATGATCCTGATGTGAATTAGTAATGTACCTTTATGAGGTAAGTTTCATTGAATAATTTAAGAAAAATGCATTTCATCTTTATAATGAATATTTAATTAAGTACATTAATGATTATTAGGATGAGCGAAGCGAATCCTCTACTAGGCCACTCAAGTTACAGTTTGTCGTACACTTTATAAAAAAATCTATTCAGTATTTTGACTTGAAATTAAACATAAGAATAAAGTATGGTTTGTAGATTTGCAGAATGTTATTTTTTTACAGAATAACCTTTAAAAAATTTTATTTTAATAATTAATTTATTCTAATTAATTTATTCTATATGTTTTTCTATTATGGACGCATTTTTGTAAATAAAAAAATTAAACGTGTATCTTTTTATTTTCAGAATTAAAATAAACCATGGGGTTAGTAATTATAGATAGAATCATGATTAATTAAATAAAATATATCTTCATTATTCCACCAAAATCGTTTGCAAATAAAAAATTGAACCCGTATCTTTTTATTTTAAGAAGGAAAATAAACTATGGGGTTAGTAATTATAGATAGAATCATGATTAATATATTAAATAAAATATATTTTAATTATTCTGCCAAAATTATTTACGCAGTTTATACTTACGGATTTTAAAAGAATTACATTATGATTTATTTATTTAGGTATTTACTTTGGTAAAGTGGCAAGAAAAAGAATCGTAAACAAGTAAAATTCTTATATTTGGTATTTAAGGAAAATATCTTGTTAAATTTTTTAAGTTTCTTAAGTCTGGTATTCGAAATGAAAGATTAAAGAATAATTTAAGAATATTTTAATTGATTGAAGAATAATTTAATTCAACCAAATTAAATATATTAACTACGTTTATAAATAGTTTCTGGAATGTATTAGTAAATTAAAAATGTCGAGAAAAAGAACACTTATTGGCCAGAACGAACGCCGTTACTGGCCATTGGAAAACATAAAAACATCTTTAAAACTTTTAGTTAAAAAAAAAAATTGTAAAATTCTGCTTCGAAAATATTTTTATTTATACCAGCCTTATATCATAAATAAAAATTTCCGAGGAAATTCTTAGTTATTTGGCTCAATTTACATTTCTAAAATTTAAAAGCGCCAAAACATGAGATAGTGTTTTTGCTTAATAAAATTGCGAAAATAATATAAAAAAGTAATGTTCCTTTCAAATATTTATCTTATGAAATAATGCTTCGCGAATCCAAACAAAGCACAGCTTTTGCTAGTTAACTTGACCTTTGCTTTTAGTATGTTAATCATTTTAAAAATTATCTAAATTTTTATCATTTTAGTTTATTACTTATTTTAATATTTTAGTATATTGTAAGCATTCATTATACTTTTGATTTCATTATTAATTACATCCAAATTACTTTTTAAAAAATGTAGACAAAGCAATCTCAAGAATTCCGCAAGATTCTAAAATCCGCACAACCTCTGGTCCCGAGCTGTGTGGATTTAAGGGAGTCTACTGTATTATGTAATACTATAAATCAACATCTACAACAAATATAGAATAACCCAATATAACAAACTTAAACTCGACAAAGCAATCAAATAGTCACAAAAAATTATGATTAATTTCTGAGGTAGAAATCAAGAAAATGTCCTAATGTATAATTTTCTACCATTGCCCAATTAATCATAACCAAAAATTATAAATAAGTCAATAAACTAGGAAATGTAAAACCATACGCAAACTGAATCATAAAATGAAATAAAGTAGACTCCTTTAAATACGCACTCCTAAAATCTGCAACTCTCTAAAATCTGCACATAATTTATGGATCTAAACAATAAAATATTCAGTTCAGATGTCGGTACAAAATTTGACTTTTTTAGTTTCATATCAATTCCATACATTTTTTTAATTTGTAATTTTTGTTAAGGTTATTGAATTCATACTTTTTCATGAAGAAAGAATAATTTATTTCTGAAAAATTCAAGATATTGCTGATATCATTGATGATCACAATCTTATCAAATACATTTATGTATTAATGAAAATTTTATAGTTATTAAGTCTGCCTAAATCTGAAATAAAGCTTTGTTATTTTATGATTCTGATGTGAATTAGTAACGTACCTTTATGAGGCAAGTTTCATTGAATAATTTAGGAAAAACACATTTCATCTTTATCATGAGTATTTAATTTTACATTATTGACTATCAACTTGACCTTTGCTTTAAATATTTTAATAATTCTAAAAATTCCAAAATTTTTCATTATTTTAGTTTATTACTCATTTCAATATTTTAGTGTATTGTAAAGCATTCATTATACTTTTGATTTCATTTTTAATTACATTCAAATTACTTTAAAGAAATGTAAACAAAGCAATGACCAGAAATCCGCAAAATTCTAAAATCCGCACAACCTCTGGTCCCAAGCTGTGCGGATTTAAGGGAGTCTACTGTATATGTGCATAAAATTTTTTTGACCATGAAATATAGAAATTGAAATGAAAAAACTTACATTTTACTAAGTCGCACACACACACACACACACACACACACATATATGTATATGTTGCAGCCAATACCCGAAATTGGCCAATTGTAGAACTGGCCGGCCAATTCCCGAATTGGCCAGCAACGTTAAAAAATGACTGGCCAATTCTAGAATTGGCCAGCCAATTCGCAAACCAGATATAAGCACTCGGCTTAATACTTTCTAACATAGTTGAAAGTGTCTATGAATTCAAATAGTCTAGACGTCGGCCTGTCCGTGATCTAACTCGAGTAAATTTTCCGGTTAACTTGTAATTGTCATCGTATTTGGTTTATCAATTAAATTCAATATTAAAAGGGAATTGCCTAATATTTTTGGTTAATTTAGTTGGGTACACAAAAATATTTCGTTTCTATATAATCAATGGGAATCTTTTTTACTGTACATTTTAATGTTACATTATCTTAATTACAGAAAAATAATTGGTACTTATGCATCATAGTTCGGATGTTGGCCAAGGCTTCCCGGCCAGTTTGCGAATTGGCCGGCCAAAACCCGAAATACTTTATTCATTTCATGTATTTCGGGTTTTGGCCAAGAAGCTTGGCCAGTTCGGGTATTGGCCGGCCAGTTCTAGAATTGGCCAGGCTCCGGGTATTGGCCACAACATATATATAATTAAATCTTACAGTACAATGCAGATTGATGATTCAATAGTTATTAAATTTTCTGTAATCATTTTCTGTTTATTGAAATAAATGATTTAAATTTACTTTCTTATTCTGTTTTTGATATTTAAATTTCATGTATAAACTTATATTTTACAGGGTTTTTTTCCTTTTTTTCTTTTTTAATAGAAAAGCAGGCTCTAATTCAATTCCTCCATATGCTATAAATTTGCTTGAAGAAGCTAGGAATGAATTATCTAACTTGTAAGTTATGCTTGAAAATGTGACTTAAATGTGTGAAAAATGTTTTTTTTCTCTCCTATTTCTGTTATAATATAATCATATAAATACTATTAATTTAATGTGCCTGCAGTTGTCTTTTCAACAAAAATAATTTAAAATTGAGCGCAGAATGTATATGAGGATACATATTGATATTTTTATAGTTTCATAAATGTCTCAGAAGATGAAAATGATAGCTCCTCAATTATCATATTGATTAATTTCAAATTAATAGCTTTAAACAATATTGATTTTTCACATACTTCTTTGACAGCAGCCCTTAAACTATAAATAGCCTCTAGTTGTTATTATTTTAATCATTGTATTACTGTGAAACTCAGCAATTTATCATATCATATACACTGCTCAAAACAATTAAAGGATATTGCAGTTTTAGGTGGATTTTGTATCTGGGGAACTTTTTAGCTGATTGATACATGGTCGACAGACATAGTAGTTTATATGAGAATAAATTACACATGTTTGGCAGAAAAAAATGCATTTTATTGCGCATTTGTGTACAAAAGGAAAAAAACACAATTTGTGCATATGAGAAAAAAAGAATAAGAAAAGGTGTTTTCTTCAAAGAAAATCATTTTCAGTAGGGGGTATGGTTTCCACGGGCGGCCAGCAACGTTGAACACCTTTGAGGCATGGACTCAATGAGGCTATTAATGACGAGTTGGGGTATTCTGCCCCACTCTTCCAGAAGAGCTCTTTCCAGTTCTTGGAGAGTTTGTGAGGGTTGTTGGCAGCCAGAAACTCGTCTTCCTAGAGCGTCCCAAACGTGCTTGATTGGATTCATGTCTGGAGAACACGCTGGCCATTCCATTCGAAAGATTCCTTACTCGAAAAGGAAATACTCCAACAGGTTTGCACGATGTGGCCTGCAGTTATCGTCCATTAAAATGAAGTTATCTCCAATTGCTGCAGCGTAAGGGACTACAATAGGTCTGAGGATCTCATCCCTATATCGGCGACCAGTCAGAGCTCTATCTCGAATGATGTAGAGGTCAGTGCGCCCGTCAATGGAGATGCCACCATACACCAATACTCCTCTACTGCCAAATCTAACACTTTCGTGCACGAACGCAGGATTATTCCTACTGCCACGGTCCCTCCAGATGAAAATATGCCTATTATCCGGATGCACAGAAAAACGGGACTCGTCAGAAAACAGAATATTGCTCCATTCATTTCTCCTCCAGTTGACATGCTCAGTTGCCCACTCCCTGCGGTCACGACGATGCCTTGATGTTAATCTAACACATACCATCGGTCGACGAGCATACAGACCTACAGCATGGAGCCGGTTTCGGACAGTCTGAGTTGAAATCGTGGTGCCTGTAGCCGAGCGAAGGTGTTGTTGGAGAAGAGTAGCGTTCATGTTTCGGTGTCTCCGAGCTGTTAACGCTAAATACCGATCTTCATTGGGCGTTGTTGCCCGTCTACGACCTTGCCCTGGTCTTTGGCCAGCACATCCACTCTCCAAAAAACGGTTCCAAATCCTGGAAATGACACTTTGTGACACTCCAATGGCTTGCGCTACTTCGGCTTGAGTTTGGCCCCCTTCTAACCTACCAACAATTCTCCAAGCTTCTGAATCTGTCAAATGACTTCGCTGAGACATTGTACTCATCGAAACAAAGCAATCACTGAATGCCGATCATCCTTGTCTTCATTCTCTTTTATCCAGTTGAAAGTCAAATTTCATTCGCTGCTGCTAAAGCAACGTTTTTGACGTCGAACTCAAAATTTGCATACTCCACAGTTTGAAAGCCAGAAAAATTTGCATTTGTGATTCTCTTCTTCTATTTTCGGGAAAAAGAATTTCGTTTATATCTTTATTTTATATAAAACTTCAAATATCCTTTAATTGTTTTGAGCAGTGTATTTTAATTAACATACATTCCTGCACATAAAGTATACTTTCAAAGCAAGAAAATTAGCTAAATTTTAGAGGTGTGTATTTGGACTAGGCATAAAGAAAGAAGCTTAAAAATTTTTTCAGAATTGAAATTTCTACTTTAATGAATAAGAAAAGAAGATGTGATTATTTTTGATTGAACAAGAGTACAATATTCCAAGTGTTTTGTGAGGATTCATGTACTTGGCTTGACAGTAGAGTATGTCCTTACTTTGTAGTATTTGTTTATTTTCTTATGTTTGTGTTAGTTATTACACTTTTTAATTCTTATTATTGTATTTTAAATATTACATATCTCACAAATGTTTCTTTACCAAAAAAGGGATGTCCATAATATGATGAATGTATCTAAAAATAGAAAAATAAAATTTCAAATTGTAGGTTCACATTTTGTACTAGAGTGGATTATAGACCAGATTGTATAGTAATAATAATAATAATAAAATAGTGTTATACCTCTTTTCTTATTTTCATAATATGTATTTCTTTTATTTTTTAAGAAATAATTGGAACTTTCAACATTAATATTGTTACTTGTAATTTTAGAAAAATTTTGATATCTAGTCAGAAAACTGAAATTGAACAGTATGAGCATGAAAATGAAATTCTAAAACAAAAGGTAAAATATTGTTTTAAATTATCTTCATAAGAAATTAAAATGATGTGTATATATACAGTGGACTCTCTATCTGAACACTCTCTAATCTGAACACCCCGGTATTATGAACGCATTTCGATGGTCCCGGCGAAACTCCGTAGACTTAACATAAGATAAACTCTTTGTATTCTGAACACCCTCTAATCTGAACAGCAAGCTATTGTGAACGCTACTTTCAATCCCCATATTTACTTCACCTCTCTGTAAACTAAACATGTGGTTGGAATAGGAATTCAGAAAATTCCCACATCATGGAAATTCAGCTAAACTTGTAGAAGAATAAAAATGTTTAACAAACTCAAATAAATGTAGAATTTTGGAATAGAAAACGAGAAACAAGAACATAAACATTAATGTTCGGACGATATTTTGTCAAATGAGAACAAAGAACCATCCTGTCATTGGACACCTACTTTGGATTTTTCAGAAAAGCAGGAAATTGCAGAATTAAAGGCATCAGAAGGATTGTTGACTCATTTCAAAGTTCAACATAACATCAAATTCAAGATAATCAATGGTGAAGCTGCAGATGTAAAAATAGAAAATAAAACTTCTGAACACAACGAAGGATTTTGATACAACTACATTTTCAATGCTGACGAAAACAACCTGTTTTTCACAGCTCTTCCAAACAAACTCAAGCAAAAATTGCGTAATTAGAAAAATATCAGTAGAAAGATTTGCCATTATGCTCTGTATTAGTTTTATGAATGAGAAGCTCAAATCACTTGTGATCGGAAAACGTTTAAAAAATGTGAAGATCGCATCATTGCCTACCCACTATAAACCAGATCGGAAAATGTAGATGATATTCACAATTTTCTCACAGTGGTTCGAGAGAATTAACAAGATAATGAAGAGAAAAAGGTAGAAAAAAATTGTTGTTGTTAATACCAGATGAATTACAAAGATGCAGCTGAGCAACATAACCTTGAAGTCCCTGTTACCAAACTGTACTTCCATAATCCAACCACTGGGTCAAAAAGTTATCAAGACCATCAAAACTTACTACCAAATCCATTTTCTGAAGAAATTATCCCTGATGATGGAGGCGGCAGAAGAAGGTTAATATCATGGATGCTATCTATTGGATATTAACGGCATAAAATGAAACAACCTCCTACACCATCCAAAGATGCTTCTATACAGTTGGATTCCTATGTGAGAATATCCGAGAAGCAACAGCTGTGAATGACTTGGGATCAATTCTTCAGAAGCGTAATACTGAAATAGAACTTGGAGCTTATTTCAAAAATGATGAAATCCTCATTGTTTACAAGAACAATATTGTTGAAGAGAAAGAGGAAAGTGAAAGAAAAGCAGAACCAGAAGAGACTGGTGAAATAAGACAAATGATGATTACATTCAAGCAATATGACTAAGAGACTCACTTAAGAACTGTTGAACTATGTGTCTGAACATCACCTCAAAGCTTTTCCACTTCTTAAACAGCCAGATAACATGTACATTGCATGAGCACGTATGCAAAAACAGACTAAAATTATTTGTTTAAGTAATATACTGGTTATGTTTTCAAGAGGCGTGTTGTAATGTAAATGTATGTTTTGTAAAAAAATTTTAATTAAAAAAAATGAGATGGTACAGTACAAAACTGACTAAATTTAGTTTGGCATTTCAAAATGGTATGACTAACCGTGCTAAATATTTTATACCGACTGTAAATTCAATACATAGTAGTAGTAGTAATGCATTTCCGATTCTCCCTCTATACTGAACACCCCCATAATCTGAACATTTTTGGTCCACCCCATGAGTGTTCGGAATAGAGAGAGTCCACTGTATATAGATAGATATACATATTTTTTTACAATTATTTGATTAAAATTTGTAAATGTTTTAAAGAATTGAATTATGTAAATAGTTTTGTTAATAAATAAATAAATAAACCAATTGAAAAATTATTTACCATTAAACAAGTATTATCTAAATAGATTATTAAATTTGCTGAGACAACCTAAGGGATTGAAAAAATATGTGGCTAAAATGAAATAATTTTAACTTCTTGATAACAATATTTCAACCATGTTTAAGTTTATATTATGTAAAATTCAAATTAATTTTTATAATTTAAGAATCTTAAAGAAAAAAAGAAAAAAAGTGATTTTTTAGTTAATTTCTCATAAGAAAGATGTAAAGTTTTCTATAGATTAAATTGAATTTTATAAAATTGAATTACCGATAAAAACTGTTGACCCTTCTTATTCATATTTGTTAAACTGTATTTAAAATAGAATCTAATTAGTAAAAGTTCAGAGTGAAAGTCTTAAAATTTTTTAAGAAAGAAAAAAAGTAAAAACAGGCAAAGTAAATTGGAAATATGTTTTATTTATTAGAAGATACTTTATAACTGCTTCATCACAACACAATATAAATATTTAAATAGCTACTTAAATTAAAAACCAAGGATTAATTTAATTCTTATCGTATTTTAACTACCTTTAACTTTCATTTTGTTGCTTGCACAGTAAAAATTCCAGGAGCATTTTTTCCCAGAGACTTTACACATAAACCCCTACTTTTATTTTCAGATAATGTTTAATAATAGCATCTATTTATTACATTTGGATGAAAAATTTAAGAGACCTAATGAATTTGTAATTGCCATAAAACTATGCAATGAAATGAAAACTAACTTTTAAAGATAACTTAAAAAAAATTTTAAAATTCAAATAACACTTGAAAAATATTTTATATTTAGTTAACATTTGTTTCATTTTAAATGCCAACAGAAGCTATGTACTGTGCAAAACAAAAAGGGAAATTTCTTGTTTCATTTTTTTCATAAAAGTAGAAAAAATTTGATTAAATTATGTAACATTTTATTTGATTTTCTTTAGAAAATTTTATTTTGATTTAATTTAATATAACATTATATTTAATGGAATGCAAATTTGCTCTTTTTTTACTTATTTATTGATTTCTTTTTTTGATAGTTAAGAATGAGAGAAATTGAATTTGAAGATGAATTAAATGCATTGAAATCTCAACTTACACAACGACAGAGGTTTGTTGTTTTTTAATGTGCATACAGAGTTCACACTGCCATCATCATTGTGCTAAATTAAGATGAAATGTTTCATTTGACAAGAAAATGGCAAATTATCTAAGTTCCAAAAACCATTTATCTTCAAATAAATATATATATATATATATATATATATATATATATATATATATATTCTCAATCTTGTTACCAGGCAACATTTCTTTTTTTGAAAAAAATGAAACATACTATTTGTACTTTGATTTTTTTCGAAATTCATATTGTTTTACTTTTTAGTTAGCCTACTAACATACTATCTTAAATTTTGTCTTTACTTGGGAAGTTTGGGTTCACAAGAAAACTATTTAGAAATAAATATGGCTAAAAAAAAAAAAAAAAAAAAAAAAAAAAAATCTGACCTTTACAAAAAAAAAAAATATTTGGACTAGTTTAAATAATTTCTATAGCCAATAATTGAATTTAGATCAATGTGTGATTTGATAATTTTATGTTTTCTATAACATTATGACAGTCTCTTTTTTCGAGATTCATGTGGGATATCAGTAGGTAGAGTAGCTTCACGCAAGGTATCCCTGGTAGTTTTATACCATATCTGGGATATATACTTTGAAATGAGTTGCTTGGTGCCTTTTCATTTCTTTGCAATCTTATTGGATTGTTATCAGTTTTGTTTTTAATGACTTTCTCCACTATTGCTTGTTTAGAAGTTGTAGGCTGATTATTTAAATTTTAAAGAAAGATTCTTGTTTTTGTTTGTTGCTGTATCAAGCATTGTAATGTGTTAGCAATTGCTTTTGAAGTGGTATATTAATTCCCCAACTCTGATCACCTAATGAGAAGAAAAGAAGATACACCATTGGCTCTAAATTTGGCTCAAAAATGTTTATTCTTTCAGTCTGTCTGGGGTTCAGGTTATTTTCATTTGCTTTACAATGAATCAAAATATCTCTGTCCAAGGGTGGTTCATCATCAATATTTTGAAAAATAATGATTATATGAGTGGGATTTGGAGCATTATATCACCTTTCATCATGTTTTCTGTCTGGAAGAATAGCCATCGAAACTTCAGTTGTTTAAAGTCCTCGTGTCAATGCATCCTGGAAATTTTCTTGTTTTACTTCCTGAAGCATTTTAAAAGCTTTTTAGAATGGGTTTTCTTGTGATATATAATTACTTAATTCTCTCATTAGATCTACATTACATCCTATATTATCTTTCATTTCAAGACTTTGTTTTGTAACTTCAAACAGGGTTAAGAATATACAATTGTGCATATTTCCTGTTTTCAGCATTAGATGGATGTAGTGCACCACTTCTGTGGTAAACATCTCCATTAATTCTGAAACAGTAGGAACCATAGCCAGGAAGAGATGCAACATTTTGCATCTAGAGATGCAAATATCAAAGAATTATTGACTGTCCTAATGTTTTGTATAAACTTTTTCTCATTTTTCATAAAGATGTTATTAATGATCCAGTTTTAATGGGATCAAGTTTCATTTTACCTCTGTGGCAACAACAAGTGTAGATTTTGTCATAAACTGTTTCTTCTTAGAAACTTCAGTTGCTTAAACTCCTTGTGCCAATACATCCTGAATACTTTCCTTTTTTACTGCGTGAAGCATTTTAAAAGCTTTTGTGAATGGATTTTCTTGTGATATATAATTACTTAATTCTCTCATTGGATCTGGGTTACATCCTAAAATTTTTTTTCATTCCAGGCCATTGCTTTGTAGCTTCTTCTTGATCAAAAATATACAGTTGTGCATATTTCCTATTACCGCCATTAGTTGAATGTAATGCATCACTTCTATGGTAAATATCTCCATTAAAATCTGAAACAGTTGGAACCATACTCAGGAGAAGGTGTAACATTTGCACCTAGAGATGCAAATATCAAAGAACTGCTAATTGATCTATTGTTTTTCATAAAAATTTTTGCAAAGTTTTCTTTATTTTTCATTAAAGTTGCTATCAAGGGTCCAATTTTAATGGGATCAAGTTTCACTTGACCTCTGTTTCAATGCCAAGTGTAGATTTTGTCATAAACTGTTTCTTCTTGTGAGAAGTATTTAGTGTTGCATTTTGATCATTTCTCATATCAGAGTTCAAAGCTGCCATACAAAAGCACATTTGAAGGAGGGAAATGTCTTTAATTCTTAACATTCATATTTAAACTAAAGCAAAGTTTATTTTACTAAAGTATGCACTTCTTATTTTTATATATGCATTATACTATATAAATTAGTTATTATGATATAACAGTTAGATAAATTACTTGATGTAACAGTGACAACCAAAAGAAAAAAGAAAGAAATGCTTCCAATTTTCACATATTTAGCAAATACAGTAGTAGTGTATGGTAATTTGCACCTAACAAATTGTAGAAGGTGTCAGGTTTTTGAATGAATATCTGTACAACCAGAAAACTCACTGTCTGAGAAGCAAAAAAATGCCATATATATGAATGGTTCATTAATGCTCAAGATGTCCACAATATTATTGGAAATACTGCCAGGTTTTTCTATAGTATGAGGATAAATACTGGTTGTAAATTAATGAAGGTAGCTTGATGATTTGTTCTAGTTATGCAACCACATAACATGTACCATAAATTTGCTCACAAAAAAAAAAAAAAAAAAAAAAAAAAAAAAAAAATCATGAGAAATTAACAAATTATTGTATTAAACGGCAGTTTGTATCATAAGAAGATTTATCAAAGTGTCAGATGCTTTGTAGTAAAAACAAAACAATAGTTTAAAAAAAAAAAAAAAAAAGCTATTTTCTGCTAAAAATTTTTTGATGAGTTTCCACGTTGTAAACTGCACTCTGGTGTAACAATTTATTATTATTTTTTTTAAGTTTCTGATACATAAATGTGTTTGTAGAACTTCTGTAGCTAGATTGTGAAGTCTTATTGTTCAAACAACATTCCATTCCTACAAGACAATTTGTTAATTTTTAAAAATGAAATTAGGAAAATGTAAATGTACTTATGGGACACACTGTATATCCATGGAGTGAAAGTATATATAATCTGAATAGTTACAATAGTAAGTTTATAAATATAAAAGAATATTACTGTTATTTATATAAACATAGAGAAAGGTCAACTACAAAGGACATTATTTCCTTCAAATATATTTTCTATGGCATTTTTTGATTCTAATATCTCTACTGAAAACTAATGATTGATAGCTTAACTATATTAAAGTATTTATATATTTTTTATAAACTGCATGTTTAATAAAATAATGATATTTCATCAACAGGCAACATGTTCAAGAAAACTTGGATCTTATACGTCTTCATAGAGAATTAAAACAAAAGAATGCAAACTATAATGCTTTGCAGGCTCAGTGTAATGATATGGAAGAGGTATGTTTATCATTGTTATGTTATTAAAATTAGCTAATATTGATTGAATACATGATTGATAGTTATTAAATAAAAACATATTACATTATTAAACTGATAATTTAATACAAAATTCAGTTATTTAAATTTCTAAAATACAGCTGTTAGAAGAAATTTAAAAAATATTTTACAACATTTTATCTATATTTCATTTTATTTAATTTTAAAGTAGCTATCACTGCAATCAACAAAATATTGATGTAGAAAATAAGAGAAAAATTCATGGCTAAACGAATTGAATCCTGATTTTATTTATTTTTTGTCAAGTGGCTCAAGTATCAATTTAATAGATGTCTTTTATAATTTGACTAATTTTTTATATAATTAATAAAACTTTTTTATGTAAATATATTCTTACATACTTACGTCTATTTAAAGTAAAAAGAGACAGTAAATATAAAAGCATGTATGAATTCATTGTTTTTGCAGTGTCTTGGCTACAGACCAGGGATGTAGCTATTGTGGAGCAGTTGGAGTAAACTGCTCCAGGTGTACAATTTCTAAGGGTGTAAATTAGAAAGAGCAGAATTAAGATTTGTAAAAATGTTTGCATATTTTTTTCATTATTAATCAAATATTATAGAAGATGAACCTTATTACAATCACCATACTACTATGATAACCTTGTGTTTAACAGCCTGTTTTGCAGCCAAATAATAGTGGCTTTGTTGTTTGAAAATTAATTTTGTTCTTTCACACTTCCATCATGATTGATATTTGTTTGTATTTTCTTTAAAAGTGTGATCTTTAACTTTTTTTTCCTCAGTAGATTTTTTTTAGAAAAAGAAATATTTACTTATTTATTTGGAGAAAGCTCTTGAATCTGGTTTACACCATTTGGCCAATTTTACCACAAATATAGTTTATTTTCTTTTAATTTTGTGTGTGTGTGTGTGTATGATGATATATTTGTACATTTGAATTTCAACATATGCTTCCATGTTTTGGTTTACATAACACCTGTTTGTATAATTAATTTTATAAATTCTTGCCTTGATATTCATAGGTAAATCAACTACTCTTTGTGTCAAAGTTTTTTAATATGTAGATAATTATTTTAAAATTATACTTAGCATGTTTATTAGATATATATATATGAAATTTTAAATATGCTAGACAACAGTGTACCTTTTCAGTTCTAAGACAATTTTTCACTTCATTAAATTATATTTGCCTGTTGTTACTGTCCCCAGGCCTTTTTTTAACAGCATTGCTATGAAAAAACCAATATGTATTAATAATCATTTCAAAATTGTCTATTGCTAAAAAATAGGTAAATGAGACAGGCATTGCATTCTTTTGATTAATAAAAACTATAATAAATAAAATTAAATGTGTATTACAATTTTTTTTTATGAGAGACAGCACTCGGTACAAAGTATAATTTATTGACCTTTTTATCTTCTTCCACATATTTAAAACCACATTGTTCTGTACTTCACTTGTAATTGACATTAACTTTGGCTACAAACCTGATTATGGAAGTTATTCTATTTGATTTTATAATTTCACCAAATCTGTGATAATAGTGCAAATCTGAAACTATTAGGTGTAAACTTTCAACTTTCAACCTATATGTTTACCCCAAGTCTGTCTTATTCTTGAGTGGACTATAGGTTATCTTAAGATTATTAGAAACCTGGATAAATTATTATAATATTTAATATATTGTAATCTCTATAAATATTAAAATAGATAAAATGAAAATGAGACCTTGGTATGTATTTCATGTTATAACTTCTGTTTTGTTTCCATTTCATATAACCTAATAGGAGTATGATTTATGAAACAAAGAGGTTTATTTTGAGTAATTTTTATTTATTTATTTCAAGAAAGTATCTCTCAAACAATGTAAAATTAATATATATAATTTACTTTTTCCACAGTTTATTAAAACTTTTTATTTGTTCCTTTTATTATTTTTATTAAATAATTGTAACTATAATCATGCATAACTCTACACCTCTAATTTTACCTATTCCCTGCTAATGCTCTTAAGTATATTTATTTTTCTCTTATGAAAATTAATGCTTAAATAAACAAAAATGCTTTATTTATTTTTTTTTCATATTATGTCATATTGTTTTGCTGTTTTTCTAACTGTTTGATTTCATGTTATTTTTTGATAATTCCTGCTGGTGTCGCAGTTTTGTATTGTTTTATAATTGGGTGAATTTCCATGAACTGCCAGTTTGATGTCCTGATGTTTAAATATAAATTTCATATTAATAAATTTATTTTTTGATACTCTAAAATCAGGTAGTAGCTCCTCTTTTTATGCTTAATTCAGTGCATTCATTAGATTTTTTCAGAATTGTGAAATAGTGATCTTTTTTTTGTACTTCAGTTAGCAAGTAGTGGGAATTTACTTGTCCTGAATAAAAAACTCGCAAAATTTCAATCTTTTTTTATGCTTCTAAACATTTTAAAATTTTTATATATGAATTAAAAGTAAAATATCCTGAGTTAATTAAACAAATAGATAGTTTATATATTTAAAATTAGTATCTAAGAGTTAAAAATTTAAATGTATTTTGTGTCCGCATATGTAGAACATGAGTGTTACTTTAGGGAAGTTAATATTATTTGTTTTCAAAATATTTGTATATTGCAGTTGGCAACAGTAGAGAGAAAACGATGTTGTTTCTTCTTTACAGGGCGCTTATTTAGAACGCGATAATTTTGTTCTATAATTGCTATTTATCAGAATGTTCATTTCAATATGGTGAGTATTTTTATTTTCTTACAGGAGTGTTACCCATTTATTTATTATTATGATTTAACGTTTAAAAATGTTAAGTTAGGGAATGCTGTATTTTTTGTTCAGGAATCAATAGGCCCAACTAAAATTTCAATAAAACAGTTAGAATTTATTTTAGTGAAGAATTCCTTAATAAATGTCATGAGTGTTACCGTACATGAGTGTTACCTTACATGAGTGTTACTTGGAAAAAATAACACTCATGAGAAAAGAAGTTAAGTAATTCTAAAACTATAAATCACGTGTAAGATTTAAGTTATGATTATAATAGATTCATGATTCAGGGATATATTTTGTCATATTATATATTTTTATAATTATTTAAAAATTGTAACAAGATTTTCATGTCTGCACACATGTTTTGTAAGTACTATTTAAGATTCAAACTTTAATTCTTAATAAATAATTTTCAAAGGACTATCAATTTTACACAAATCATAGTTTAAACTTTTAAAAATCTTTTATATATATATATATCGTTACAAAAAAAGCTGTTTGTTGCAAGATGAGTCTTATCGCTTGTCATGAGAGTTACCACTTTTCATGAACGTTACTGTAACTAAGAATCAGAATTTTATTAATGCATTTGTTACTTCACTTAAATTAATTGTTTTGTCTATTAGAACTTTCTAATACTTTATTATAACTGCAATGAAAATAATTAATTTTTATTTAAATTTGTTTTTAATCAGAAGTTATACCCTTTATTTAAGAAGCACAGTAACACTCATGGCATAAAGAACTATTAAAATGCTTTAAATTTATGAAATAAATAAATACTAATACATTTTTGATTTATTAATATGTACGTAAGAACCTTAAGCAATTTTTTAATTATTGATATACAAAAAAAAAAAAAAATCAGAATGTTTTATAGAGGTCACACTTATGAAAAAAATAGTGACTGGGCAAGACATTTCTTGAAATTTCTGAAATATAAATAAAAAAACTCGCAAATAATCTACTGCTTAGAAAGTTGTAAACTATAAGCAACTCATACCTGAGTAAATTTTTATATTTAAACCAAATTACTTCTTCAAATTTTGTTTCACCTAATGCGGCAATACATTTGAAAACCACCCAATCCTGAAATTAATAAAGCAGTCTTTTATCATTTTCAATTTTGTTATTTATATAACATATTTATCATAAAATATTAGTATGAATCAATGATTTTAATAAAAAAATTATTGCAACAGGTAATGGATTAATAACTAAATTTGTATTTTAGTTTTTAACTGTACATATTTGTTATTATTTGATTTTATTGGAAATTTTTATGTTTTAGAAAATGAAAATGTTAAAACTGAAACATGACCATTTAATTAAAGAAATGGATGATTTATCAGCTCGTTTCAAATCAGAACAAAAAAAGAATCTAGAGCTTTTCACTGAGTTCCAGAAAGCTCAGGCATCACTTTCTACTGTATCTGAGGTAAATATTAGTATTTTGTTTGCATACAAAATAGATAGAAAATTAAACTAAACAGATAAAATCCATTTAGTCTGAACTCAAATGAATCAACGGTTATTTTATTATTTTAGTGAATTGGTTTTCTTATTTTATTTGATTTTACTAATAGAGATAAAAAAATTTCATCTGATCTTTAAATCTGCAAATGTTCTTTCTGAAATTGTATACTTATTAGAAGATATATGAGTATTTTAAGGTATTTTTTTTTTCCTTTTTCTTGGGGGAAGGGGAAAGAATTTATGAAAGTATGCTAAATTTCAAAATTGTCAAACAGCTGCATAAAATATAATTTCAGATTTTATTCATACTATTTTGCATGTATTATATAAGGTTATCGCTGCCACTCATCATTGCACCAAATCATAACAAAATGCTTCATTTGGCAAGTAAACAAACAATCAGACTTACCACATTGCTGGGGTTCAATTTCTACTCTTTTTCCGTGTTTGTTTGCCAGTACAATCAAGATTCTTATTATTGTAGGTGAATGATTGAAATCACTTTAAATGTTCAAATGCACTGTGCTATTTATATTGCTCTATCTGTTGAGATACTGACTCAATATTGATTCTGTTTAGCAACAGCCAAAGACACAAAAAGGATTATGTGATAGGTATTTTTCTATTGTCATTTAATCACTATTTATACACCTGTAAAACACAATCAAAATTACTTGCATCATGCATCAAACAGAGAAAAGCTTTGCTGAAATTCAAAGTTAAAATCAGCCATTTATATTCTATTCTCTTATTCTATAGATTAAAATAGAAATCTATAGCAATTTTTTTGTATATTTTTGTAATGTCAAGTCAAAGATAGCTGTTTTTTCATTTTTATTTAGACTGCTAATAGTCCAGTCACTTTAGCATTTTCCTTCGGAAAATTTTTAATAAAGGTTTTTTTTCACGGAGCGATTTAATATGTCATTATAAATGATATTTCAAAAAGTCCCCGATATTCTGTTGTACGCTTCCCCCTTTTTGGAGGGCATTTAGGGGGAAAAGGGGGCAAAATATTAATTAAGCTATATAGGCAAGTGATATATCATTTCCGATGTATTTTTTAATTCTGAATCGAATGAAATTAAAATCAAGTTGATGCGACCAATAGTTTCTGAGTTATTGGAGTTTTTACATTTAAAAAAAATTCAAATTTTTCATGTATGTATTTGTAATGAGTTCTTTTTTCCCTTTCATTTTAAATCTAAACATTCATTATTAACGTTACATTAGACATTACATTATAGAACATATAAAACATTACTTTATTAAGAAAATATTTATTATATTTATCTTTTTTACTCTAAAATATAGATACTTCTTCATAATTGTTCTTGATCTTGAATATCTGTCACGTCTAATTCTTCGCTGCCAATTATGATATCCCTATCAGAGGATCCCCTCTACTGATGCAATATTTAATCAATACTTTCCATGACAATTTCCACATGCTATATAACTCTGTAGACCCAATTTTCGGTATCTGGACGCACTGCTGCAACCTTTGGAACATGAACAGAAAATCATGTTCAAAAGCGAATCCTGGCAGGTGGTTGGGTTGTTCGTATGGGAACTAGAAAATTATCCTTTATAACCCAACCCCATTTCTGAGGATTCAGTTCATTACCAAGCCATATCTGTACGTGGTAATATACTCTAAATAAATGTCGTTTTGCTGCACTTGAAGTAGGAGGTAGGGTATTTAAATCGATTGCTTTATTCTTTGTGACTGATTTGGTTAAGTGTGCATACCGGTAATCATGTAGAGATTTTTCCTAGAGGCACCATAAATGCCCAGAAAAATTTTGATGCCATTCTAAGCAATTAGTGCATGAGAAACGTTATTTTGATTAAATTTTTACTGCCTCTTGTAAATCAGGACGCTTTGTATTAATTTCATCACTGTTGATTTTCCTTTCTGAAAAATAGCAGATGTTCCATCGCAGCCAGAAAAAGCATGGAGGAATAAAATGTTCAAACTTCTTGAAGAGTAAATCTTTTCCTCCACCTGGCCTTTACCTGGTTTGAGGGGAATTCCAAGTTTCGTGGAGTTCGAGCATCCATGATTACCAGCAAATCAACATCTTCTCCAATAATAACAGTGGCATTTTTGCTAGTTTTTGCGGTCTTGTTTAACAATGAAGTGCTGTTTAAACAATGAGGACATCTGCATCCTCTTTTGAATACTTGACACATACAGTGATGGACTTAAATTTTTCAGAGAGTAAATAAATCAACCTACTTTTGTTTTTCTTGGCTAACTGTCGCAGTTATGTTTTCATTAAAAAGAATCTCTGTTAATGCCATTTTCGAGCAACGATGAAATTGATCCATGACTTTGACACTCTTCTAAGGATTGTTATAGCCATCAAATACGAGGATAATGTTTCGACCGCAGTGTTTTTCAACATATTTCACATATTTATCAAAAATAACCCCGAAAGAATCACTTTAATGCCAGACTACTCGATGAAGCAGATATCCTCCATGAACAATGTAGTTCGCTCTATCAAAATAAGGATGGACATTTATGGGACTGAAGCTGTTATATAAAAATGACTTTTTTGTTTTTCTCATTCGAATTTCAAAGAAAAGGGCTACTTGGTAAGGAGCCAGTTCAAACTTCAAACATTCACGGAGCTCATTGTAGGATCTTGTCATGATACAAATTATTTGAAACAGCAGCAATAGATCTACAGGTATGGTAACATCATGCACTGTTATGTGACTGTTCATTGTTTAAAGAGGAATAACTCGTTCGGCGCGTGAATTTTTCATCTCTTGAAAATTGCCACCGACTTTTTTTGCCATTATAGTTGCACCAACATTCAGTGTGTCATAGCAGTTTATTTTTTCCACATCACCTGTAACCCCTGTTGCAATGGACATATTCACTTGTATACTTTGGAAAGGATTGTGGACATAAAAACTCTCTGATACTCTGTTTACATCGTCTTGGTCTCGCTTTATTCGAAATTCTTGTGCATCCACATGTTGTTCTCTACTTGCAAAGGAAACATCACAGAACTTTCCAATTCCTACAAAAATGTTGGTTGCATTTACTAACCCAACAACAAACTTTGTTAAAACACTTTCTTTTGTGCTCCTTCCACACAAAAAGCCTCCTTGCATCTTTGAGGACTTCATGAGTGACTGTTCAATTACCATATCACTTGAAGTCCCACAAAAAATTTTGTCAGATCATTTAATAGTGAAAATGTCCGAAGTAAATCTTTTCAAGGTGTCCTTATTCATCGAATTTTCCAATTTTTCCATGTCTTGTAACCAAAGAAGGATATGCACATACAAAAACCTCCAAGTCTCACAATTATTTTGGGAGCCGGGGAATTTTCATCTGTTTAAGCAACGATTTCCCTTGCTTTAATATTAAGAAATTGGTCAAACATTATAACATAAGTAGTGTAACCATATCTGAGATCATCTTCAAGAACGTACAGCAACGTGCTGTAAATGGTGTCATAATTACTTGCAGGGTGGTTTACAAACGGTAGGTACATAACACGTGATTTGTAATGTTCCTTGTGTTGTGTCAACAGTTCCATAAATAGATTCCACTCAGGAATTTGTTGTATTTTTATATATTTGGCATACATCCGTAAGATATCTGTATAAAACAAGGCCAATAAAACGGCCGATGGAGGGAGAACAGTCGACCGTCCCATTCTTTTTTTTTTTTTCGGAAACCCCTATAAGCATCGTCTTCTCTTAGATTGGGAACAGCTATGAAATTAGTTGTATGGAGGATACAACTACAAAAAGTCCTTCCGGCAATGCCGGGAGGAAGAGGTAGCTTTCATATACTTGTATATTTATTTATTTATTTTAAAGTAAGTTACATTGTTCAAAAATACTAAGCTCAAATTAGTGGAAATAATCTTATAAAATTAGTGATTTTATAAGATTGAATACTAGTTTTTGTCAAGACTGAATATTAATAGGAATTTTTAGAAATTAGTCATCTTTTATTCAACCTGGTTTTATTTTAAGCGATTTAGAGAGTCACCAAATTCCACGATATCATGAAGTGTATGCCATTTTAAAGCAACATGGTGGATTGTTCAGATCAGACCGTTTCAAAATGTCAGCCATAAGCAAAATTGAAAGTGCTGTAACTCAATCATTTTTTAAGATACAGACAAAATAAAAAGTGTTCTGGAATCGTTGTTTTCAGTTTTAACACGTAAAAGAAAAATATTTTTAAACTTTTAATTTTTTCGCATTTAATTTTAAATTTAAAATTTTTTAAAAAATTTAAAATGGCCACAATTTTGAAACAAAATGGTGGATGATGCTGGCCAACGAACTCGGTCGAGACATTTGTATGTATTATGTACATACCAAGTTTCATTGAAATCTGTTCATAAATACGCGTGTTATTACGTGACAAAAATCAGATCGTTTCAAAATGTCAGCCATAAGAAAAATTCAAAGTGCTATAAATCAATCATTTTTTAAGATATAGACAAAATAAAAAGTGTTCTGGAATTGTTGTTTTAAGTTCTAACACGTAAAAGAAAAATATTTTTCAACTTTTATTTTTTTCGCATTTAATTTTAAATTTTAAATTTTTTTAAAAATTTAAAATGGTTGCCATTTTGAAACAAAATGGTGGATGATGCTGGCCAACGAACTCGGTCGAGACATTTGTATGTACTATGCACATACCAAGTTTCATTGAAATCGGTTCATAAATACGCGTGTTATTACGTGACAAAAATCAGATCGTTTCAAAATGTCAGCCATAAGAAAAATTCAAAGTGCTATAACTCAATCATTTTTTAAGATATAGACAAAATAAAAAGTGATCTGGAATCTTTGTTTTAAGTTCTAACACGTAAAAGAAGAATATTTTTCAACTTTTAATTTTTTCGCATTTAATTTTAAATTTTAAATTTTTTTAAAAATTTAAAATGGCCGCCATTTTGAAACAAAATGGCGGGTGATGCTGACCAACGAACTCGGTTGAGACATTTGTATGTACTATGTACATACCAAGTTTCATCCAAATCGGTTCATAAATACGTTAGTTATCGCATGACAAAAATCAGATATATATATATATATATATATATATGGTTATATATATATATATATATATATATATGTCAACATTTGAACGGAGGGTGGTTTTGGGGTCTGGGGGTCATGATCGGTGAAAATATACCAAAATTTTCCGGAAGTGCTTTCCTCCGGACGGCTGCAATAGGTAGCTTTTTACTTTTTGTAATGAAAGCTACCTAAAACAACTTTACAACTACAAAAACAACTTTACAACTACAAAAACAACTTTACAACTACAAAAGCCTCTTACATAGAAAGGTCTTGAAAGAAAAAAAAATTAGTTCAACACTCATTTTTTCTTCTAAAACATTCTAAATATTTGTTTAAAAATAAAAATGTATAAAAACTCGAGCCGAGGGAGGGTGCACCACCTCCCCCCTTGCCCATACGTATCGCACATGCAATTGGAAACTACTAGTCATATCGAACGTGATATTTGGCTTATGAGATTCTAACTAAAAAACGATGTTGTTCTAATGAATAATGTGTACATAAAATATTTAATTTTTTCAAAATATAAAGATTGTTATAACTCAGAAACTATTGGTCGTATCAACTTGGTTCTATATTACAAGTATCTATATTTTAGACTTAAATAAAGAATACTGCCCAGTTAAACTGATGGCATTGAGCTCACAGGCTACAAATACTAATTGTACATTAAAGCCTTATATTTTCAAGGGTTAATTCCGTTCGAAAAAAAAATTAAGAAGGGGAAACAGCTCTCCCCTTTCCTCTTTTTTTATACTTAATCATTGAACCTCCTATACTATCAAAGACATGCTTTATCATATAAAAAATCTATATCCAAAATTCAGAGCAAATTAGATAATTCTTAATAAAAACCCATTTAGCATTTATATAATTTAAAAGGAGTTATCCCCTTCTTTTATACTTAACCATTAAACTTCCAAAACGATTCAGAGATTTGAACGAAATCTGAAAATTCTGCTTGAAAAACCTATTTATATAAATTAAGAGGGGGGGGAGGCATTAGAACCCCTGTTGCCCCTATTTATACTTATTCAATGAACACCTAATAGCAGTCACGGAATCGCCTCATCAGAATGATCCTAATCTAAATTTTGAACGAAAACTTAATTCTGCATGAAAATCCCATTTATATCAACTAACGGGGGGGGGGGGGATTAGAACCCCTGTTCCCCCTATTTATACTTATTCAATGAACACCTAATAACAGTCACGGAATCGCCTCATCAGAATGATCCTAATCTAAATTTTGAAAACTTAATTCTGCATGAAAATCCCATTTATATCAACTAACGGGGGGCATGAGCCCCCCGTTCCCCCTCTTATACATATCGAATGAACTCCAAAAACTAATCAGGGAAGCGCCTTATCAGGATATACCTATATACAAAATTTCAAGTGGATCCGATATTTTTATCATGAGTTATCGCGTTACGCACATACGCACATACATACAGAACGGACGGGCACATAAGCTCTCAGGCTATGATAGCCTGTGAGCTAAAAAGATAAATATAATAAACATTATCTGTAGAAAGTAACAGGGCCGTAGATAGAAGTATACCATAGGGGGGAGGCTCAGGGGAATATAGGGGGGGGGGAGGCTCAAGGGAATGTAGAGGGGGCTCATATTTTTTTGTTCTCTCTCTAAGGCAGAAAGATAAATTAGTGCATATTCACACTGGGTACTATGTTTCTCATTAAACTGTTGTAATAACTTCATTTTATGCTAAGAAAAGTATATGATGAAAATTTTGAATGTATAACTGGTGCAAAATTAAACATCCAGTTAGCTTCATATGTACCAATAGGATGAGGGAGTGTTGAAACACGTATTTTAGATACAATTTAGTAACACTGCAAAACTGTGAAAGGGTCTCAAAACTAAATTAGATTTTTGAACAGAATTTCATTTGAATTTTCGGAACATTTAGTGATCTTGGAACTTTTTCCAGGGGGGGGGGGGGGGGGGCTCAAAATATTTTAGGGGGGCTGAGCCGCCCATAGCGCCCCTTTAGCTACGGCCCTGTAAAGTAATGTTTCACATGTTCTATATTGTAATGTCTAATGTAACGTTAATAATGAATGTTTAGATTTAAAATGAAAGGGAAAAAAAGAACTCATTAAAAATACGTACATGAAAATTTTTAAAAAAGATAAAAAAAAACTCCAATAACTCAGAAACTATTGATTGTATCAACTTGATTCTAGTTTCATTCGATTCAGAGTTAAAAAATAATCCGAAATGATAATATCACTTGCCTATATAGCTTAATTAATATTTTGCCCCCTTTTCCCCCTAAATGCCCCCCAAAAAGGGGGAAGCGTACAGCAGAATATCGGGGACTTTTGAGATATCATTTATAATGACATAATAAATCGTTCTGTGAAAAAAAACCTTTATTAAAAATTTTTCCGAAGAAAGACCCTTTTTTTGGCTAAAGTTACTGGACTATAAAGGAATGTTTGACACATTTACACATTTAGAATGCGCTACTTATTTTTAATAGTTTTTGTAGCAATTAGTCAAATTTCTATTTTATAAGGAATTACAAAAAAATTAGTTTATTTTTAAACATACTAAAATAAGACAGATGCAGTAAGGGGTTGAAGATAGATTTTTAATATTGATAGTTATAGATATGTAACTATATAGTTATTTAGAAATTTGTTTCAAATAACTTTAAAAACTTTTATTAAGTGGTGTTATTTAAATGATTTAACTGTAATAACATCAGAATTTATTTGATTTAAGCAGTGCTCCCAAATGGTCCCCCTTTTCCTCCAAAAGTCCCTTTTTAGGTGCGTTTGTAATTATGTAAATATATAGCACCTATTGTTGTCGCTCAGTCCGTCCGTCTGTCTGTCTGTCTGTCCGTCCGCATATAACAACGCAAAAACTACCCAACCGAATCGTTTGAAATTTAAAATACATAATTATAACATAATTTTGTCGAGTCATTTCAAATTTTATGAAAATCGGATGGATAGATCAATTACAGGGACAATCAAAAGGATTCCGTTACATTACGGTCAATGGGGAAAAAACTTTCAAATGCACTTTAATTGTTTGAAATTTAAAACATATAATCATTGCATAATTTTGTTGAGTCATTTCAAATGTTATGAAAATCGGATGCATAGATCAATTACAGGGACAATCAAAAGAATTCCGTTACATTACGGTCAATAGGAAAAAAGTTTCAAATGCATTTTAATGATGTTACACTCATTCGAACATAATAGAATTGGCATGAATCTATGAAATATATACTGAAATATGCATTCTGTACAATCTGTTATGCAAAGAATTTTTATTATTAAATTACAGGGCCACACAAAAGCATTCCACTACATAATGCTATATGGGGAAACATTGTTTGGGGCGTGTTTTAATTATATTCAACTATTTCACATTTTATGAATAAGATATACGTTGCTGAGGTGTAATAAAAATTACTTCCTGCATATTTACAGAAACACAAAGATTTCGACTACGATACTGTATCCGAAGTACGCTCTACTATATCAGCACGATCTGAATATTTTTAAAACTTCGTTATCATACGAACGCACCTCATTTGCTACATTCACGTGCAATTTCCAACTTGTTTCAAAAAAGGTTCTCTTTAGTGTCCTTTTATGCATTTTGGTCTGTTTAATTCCCTTTTAGTGACTGAAAAAAAAAAAAAAAAAAACTTCTAAAGATTGCTAAAAACTCAAAAATCTATAGCAGTGGTTGACATGGAGACATATTTTTTTTAAATCTATGAATTGCTCTTCAAACCCTTATTTTATTTACTAAATTTAAGTTCTTCTGGCATTAACTTTGCAACTGAATTTGTATCTGGCAAATTAATTATAGGTTGCCTGATAGCCAATGAGTAATATGTTCCAATTTTCATGCTTGCTAAAATGATGTGAAAGGGACATATTTTTTTAAGGATGAATCACTCTTCAAACCAGAATTATCATTGCCAGATTTAAAGCCATCTGGCATTAACTTAGCAACCGAATTTGTGCCTAGCAAATTAGTTATTGGTTGTCTGATAGCCAAAGAGTAATATGTTGCAATTTTCAAGCTTGCTAAAATGGCATGAAGATGACGTGTTTTTTCACCTTTAAATAAGAATCTGGCAAGGTGTTGGCAACATCTGGCATTAATGGATTAATATTATAAACAGGTAATAAAAACAGGCTTTACAAGCAAAAGTTATGATGAAATTATATAATTTTGAAATTTTTTACTTGCATAACCCTTATTCCCACAGGTAAATGCAACCTGAGGCAGATTGCTCTCATGCATACGACACCATGAAATTGAAAAGCATATTAAAAAGTGAGCCTTGCTAAAATCTTGTGACGAAAACATTGCAAACTTTTAGACTATTACTATATTGGGTTAAAACATTGAAAACAGATTCTTTTTATCTATGAAGAAAAAAATTGCCGCAGAACACACATATATACATAGAAAAGAAAAAAGTTTGTTAAAAATCCAAATCTGATGATGCAATCATAGTAGAACAAAAGTTATTACATTAGGGCTAAATGTTTGAAACTGAATTCTTAAAAAGGTCAAAGAAATGCTAGGGATAAGCCTAATTAAAAAAAAAATCCTGCCATTAAAAGTACATTAGGGGGGTAAAAAAGAACCTTTGGATACCAATTACTGTATGGTATTTAAAAATATTAACAAATTCTACATAAATATATATTTTTTTATTTTTTGGAGAGGGGGACACTAAAACTTTAAAATAGTCTTGATACTGTATCTTATTTTAGAAATAAATAAGAAAAGATAGGTTGCAAAATCATCCAATATTTATTTTAGATAATTTTACAACAGTTACTTTGAAAAAAAAAATCATGATATTTAATTTTAAAATCAGGTCATAAAAGCTATAAATCCGTACTACATTGAATTGAAACGTCAATTTTTAACCATGCTTTTGAACAAGTTTTTGCAAGGTTTTTAGGAACATGGCTGTAAGGTCAGTTTTATCATTCATTTGTTAATCATTGATGAAATCAGTTCAGAGATGATTGACAGGTGCATGGGAGTTTTAAACCATGCTTTCAGACAAGGTGTGTTTTAGGGACACGTTACTCTGAGGTCAGTTTTATAAGACATTAATTAAAATGAAGTTAGCTTAAAGGCGATTGACAAATGCAAGGGTATCTTAAACACATGTTGCTATTCAATTTTGAGCATGTGGTAGGGGAAACACCTACCTTATATAACCTTATGTTAAAGTAGGAATAAGAGCAATTGTTAAATAAAAATTAACGTATAAAAAAGATAGGCATCAAATTTGATGACTAAGTATAATTTTGTTGTTGTTGTCAAATGCAATAATTTAGTTGTGTTTGGCGACTAATGACTGTTAATTTTTAACTCTGCTTTTTATTACTTTTATTTTCTATGTTAAACATTAATTGGATATTTCAATGAAAAAATCAAATATCTTTTAGCTTCAAGGAAGAATTACTGTGTTGCAAAAAGAAAACACCTTTTACAGAGAAACTAATGAAAAGTTTATTCAAAAGTGAGTTAAAGTATTTTTACACATATGATTAAAAAAAGTAAACTTTTTGAATATAAAATCAGTAGTATGAAAATGTTCCAATATGTTTCTGAGTATGTATTTATCTTTCATTTTAAATATTATATAAGTTAAATCTATTTTTACTTTTATTTTTCTCTCTGCCCAAATGTTCTTGTATTTCCTGAATGAATTTACCTTAGTGACAGATTTCTGATTCGTATAAAATGTTTTACACTTTGTGAACTAATATTTTTTATTTTGTTATTGTCTGTTTATTTTTTATTTGAGTTCAAACTGATATTCACATGCATTTTTAAAGATAATTTTTGTTTTAATCTGAAAACAATTATTAAATTATGAAGAAAATATCTGATTAAACATGAAGTTCTCTCAGTCTTTATCTTATTTAAATTGCATGTTAAATTAGTATAGATAGACTCAGACACTCTTTTGGTAAAATTGCTATTCATATAGGGTTGTCTTTTCTACTGCTATTGCTATTCAATGTTTGTTTGTTTTTTTCCCTTAAACTGTTAATTACAAATATATTTTCCAATCACAAAAAAGTTTAAAATGAGTTTAAAAGAGTGTATTGGAATGGAAATCCATCTCTGTTTTTCGGGACTTGGGCCCAAAATTCTAGTGAGTGCAAAACATTATTAATTTATTAAGATACATCAAAAGCGTTGGAGTTTAGAAATTGATATTGTAATACTTAAAATATATCAATATTTGACTAATATATTGGTAAATAACCCAGCTCTATTGACAACACATGATATGTAGCATTTAAATATTAAATAAGAATGAAAAGAACTCTATGACTTTTATGTCATTATAGTGTAATGTTATTCCGCTTTGTTAC
The DNA here is from genome assembly GCA_964019185.1 of Maratus speculifer. NCBI lineage: Eukaryota > Metazoa > Arthropoda > Arachnida > Araneae > Salticidae > Maratus > Maratus speculifer. The sequence goes on along the minus strand of OZ025291.1, from coordinate 211,658,574 downwards.
ATAAGCATTGCAGCAATAACTAAAAAAAAGTCATTTTAATACATTGTTTCACTCTAACTCTGTAATTAGAGAAAATTAATGGGTTAGCTTTTTCAAATTTACATTACAAGACTTAGTAGCTGCCAAATATGATAGTATCATGCCCACATTAGTTCTTAAAGCTTTTTCTATATGCAGAAAAAAAGAACAAATCTAGCTCCTTGCTAATATTATAGAAATTCTATAATCGTTCTTTACAGTTATAGTCCCTCTTTTTTATATATAGAAGTTCAAATATCTGTTGATTTCTTTTTTATGATATTGGAATGAGAAAACCTGAAATATGTAAGAATATTTTATTTTCCAAAGAAGATTTGCAAAGATACTTTGAATGATTTTGATACTTCCCGGACACAGAATTAGACCAACCCTGCAATGCATGTCGCAGACTCTTAAGAAGATCTGCAAACTATTTTTTAGCTGTTAAAATTTATAAAAAAATAAAATAAAAGTAGATGCTAGAAATTATTTGCCATGTGCCATAGTAATATGATTCACACCACATACAATTGACAAAGCTCTGATTCCTGTTAAGCTATATATCAGGAACGATTCTGTTCAGAATTTTCTGAAAAATTAAGGCAATTATTTCCAAAAATTTTAAAAAAATTATCATAAATCCATAAATTTAGACATAAAATGTTACCATGAGTTTTGACAAATCGCTGCCAAAAAAATCAATTTCATCAATCATTCAAAGAAAAATTGCCAATTTCATCATAAATCACAGGGAAAATGCAAATTTCGTCAAAAAAGCATGCTAAAACAGCAAATTTTGCCAAAAGATCACGAAAAACGACAAATTTCTTCAAAACATTGTGAAAAACAGAAAATTTTGTCAAAAGATGGTAGAAACCAAATTTCATCAAAAAATCACAAAAAAAGCAAATTTCACCAAAAAATCACAAAATAGTCGTGAATTTCTTCAAAAAATCATGAAAAAAATTGCAAATTTCATCAAAAAATCGTGAAAAAATTGCAAATTTCGTCAAAAGATCGCAAAAAAATCACAAATTTCAAATACTTTCCTTTTATTTTATTAAAGTTTCTACTTGTGTTGCAGACTGCAGAAAAAAATTCTGCTGCTGCGGGGAACTCTTGGAAAATCCTGTATTGTGGTCCTAACCTCCAAGAAAAATTTTAAGTGGTAGCAATTTGCAAACAATAATGAATTTCTAGGTCTTTGTTAAAGAATGGTTCTGCATCATTGGTACAATAGGTTTTTATCTCTAGGTATTTATAGTTTTGTGGACTACTAGGGTGCTTATTTCAACTTTTATGGTAATTATATTTGGTATTCTGCGTATATCTTTTTTTTTTTTTTTCATACATAAGATACTGATCCTTTATCAAACAATCTCATTTTCATTTGAATGACCCTTATATTTTGAAAAAAAAAAAAAAAAAAAAAAAAAAAAAACATCCAAAATTTCAACTGCTGCTTTGAGCCTTGACATCCAACAGCTAAAAGGCTAATAATTTTTTTCCTAACAAGTTGACAAGCTATTATTTTTAATAGACATAATGACTTAAGAACTGGAATGATATTTTGATCTATTGATGCAGAAATAAGTATTGAAAATTTTATTCTACTATGGCTGTCATCACCAGTAAAAATATTAAAAAATACAGTAGACTCCCTCAAATCCGCAAACCAGAAATCTGCAACTCTCTAAAATCTGCACATATTTTATGAATGTAAACAATGAAACTTTCACTTCGGATATTGGGACAAAATTTGATTTTTTTTAGTTTTGTATCAATTCCATATATTTTTTAATTTGTAATTTTCTTAATAATACTCTATTCATTTTTTTTCATGAAGGAAGATTAAATTTTTTTGGAAAAAATTCAAGATATTGCTGATATTACTGGTAATCAGAATCTTCTTACCAAATATATTTATGCATTAATCAAGATTTTTTGGTTATTAAGCCAGGCTAAACTTGAAAAAAAATCTCCTTATTTTATGATTTTGATGTGAATTAGTAATGCACTTTTATGAGGCAAGTTTTGTTGAATAACTTTGGAAAAACACATTTAATCTTTATAATGAATATTTAATCATACACTATTGGTTATTAACTCGACCTTTGCTATTAGTACTTTAATCATTTTAAAAATTATCTAAATTTTTATTATTTTAGTTTATTATTTATTTTAATATTTTATTACATTGTAAGCATTTATTATAGTTCCAATTGCACTGTTAATTGCATTCAAATTACTGTTTTAAAAATGTAAACAAAGCAACGACTAGAAATCTACAAAATTCTAAAATCCACACAACCTCTGGTCCCAAGCTGTGTGGATTTGAGGGAGTCTACTGCATATCAAGCATGTTGAAATGATAGTATGGCAGTTATTTATGGCTACAATATGGTGTGAAAACTTTGCAAATAGAAATATATATGTATTTTTTAATTTAGTATTAAAAGTGTTTTAAATCAAATTAGTTGAAATTGAATCTGCAAACATCTGTATTTGATGTATTAGTAACTTTTCAAAATGTAAAGGAGTTATCAAATTTAGAATTCTAATTTTTTTTACAATTTTTGTATCCCAAAAATGTCTTTTATTATCATTCTGTAATACTTAGATCTAAGATCTTATCTAGATATAAATCCTAGCATGTTTGATAACACTACTTTACTGAAGTCACTTAAAAATAAGCATGTTTGGAGATTTATAAACCTAATTGGTAATCATTTATCATTGTGTCCAATGCTATTTGATTAAAAAGCAATTAATATTTTTGACATGATTACTGAAGCAATCTTGTTGTTTTGTTTCAGATTTTAAGAATGAAAAATAGTATTTCTTGCTAATCATGACATCATTTTTAACACTCATGTCTAAATACATATAAAATATATGACGGAATAAAATTTCGCCTTGCTTTTAACATAAAATGAATAATGCTTACTTAAAAGGCAATTAAATAAACAATTATAGATGTTAAAGTTTTATTTTATTTAAAAACTCAGTATTTTCGAACCTTTTCCAAACAGGTTCTTCCTCAGAGAATATTTTCATTAATAAATACAAATATGAGAATTTGTTTTGAAAAATGAACGAGACTCGTTTCTTGAAAATTGAGTTAGCAATATTTTTACGTGAACAGTAAAATTTATTGATTGTTGTACCATGATTTTTTTAATATGTCATTTTCACAATTTGTTATACTCAAAATACTTTGAAAGCTGGATTAAACCTTATTACAAATAATAATGTTTTTGTTTTTAATGGAAAATATTACAAGCAGTTAGAAGGAGCTCCAGTGGGTTTGCCTATTTCTGGACTATTTGCCGAAATTAAATTACGACCATTAGAAGAAAAAATATTAGCTGAATTCGATATGAAACCTACAGTATGGTATAGACTTGTAGACGATATTTTTATTATTTGGGAAAATAGTTTACACGATTTACACCTCTTCCTTAATAAGATAAATGAGCTTGATGAATAATATAAAATTTACTCTTGAGATTGAGACAGATGGAAGCTTACCTTTTCTTGATGTTAATTTAGTTAAAAACAAAGAAAACTTCGGCCTTGACAAAGATGTTTATAGGAAACCAATCAAATCAAATAATATGATCCCATATAATAGCTCATCACCATCTTTATATACATAAATCTTCTGTGCGTGTGTATGTCACTGAACTCCTCCTAAACGACTTTACTGATTTTAATGAAATTTTTTGTGTGCGTTCCAGTGGATTCGAGAATGGTTTAGATTCACATTTTGTCGAAATTGATTCAGTACTTTTTTAGTAATTAGGCAAAAACAAATAGTTAGTGATTTTTTGCTAATTAAAAGTGTTGAATAAGTTCGATGAATAGAGTGCGGAATGAATGTCCAAGCGGTCTAAGGCGCCAGATTTAAGCTCAGCTTATTGAAGAAAGAGATCGCGTGTTCGAACCCCACTCTTGACAAACATGTATGCTTTACAATAATATTTCCTGTATTATAATTTTGATTTACCGACTTCAGAAAATCGTTAATTTTTAACTAAAAAGAGAAAAATAAACTTTTCTATCAAAAATTGAACCGACTTCAAAAAATACTGAAGAGTGAAAAATATTTTCCTTACATAATTATAATAAGAAATTAAATTAAGAGCATAGTGTTTATCGTGCGTATTACCATATTTACGTACATTTATTTGATTTTCTGGAGTCGGTGCCAAGAAGGACGTCGTCTGTCAGTGACAGGACAACATCTGTCGGGTCTGCTAGTTTTTATATAAAATTGCAGCCTACAAATTTTACATTAGATTTGCTTTAAGGTATGCTCAGATAAATATTTAGAAAAAGAGCTTAATGCCATCAGAAATATTGCTGAAGAAAACGGATTTTCAACTATTCTTATTAATAAACTCATTCATGAATTTAATTTTCAAGAAAATATCAAAAAAGTAAACCATAAAGAAATGACATACAAAAAGTTTCAATATTTCCCTGGTCTATACGAGAAATTAAGGTATGCTCTTCTGAAACACAATGTAAATTTAATAGCCTGTCCACCAAAGAAATTAAAAGAAGTAATTTGTACAAAAATCGATCCAATACCAGAAATTGAATTAGCCAGTGTATATACCATCCCTTTTAAAACTGATTGCAATAAAGTAATGGAATATATCGGGAACACCAATAGAAAACTCAAAAAAAGAATAAAATAACATAAAGCAGATATAAAATTTTGTCGCCAATCTACTGCTCTTTCACATTTATATATCAAACAGAATATCACAATAGGTTTTGATACGGTCAAACGGTCATGGAAAAAACGTGAATCATGTATGTGTGTATTTGTTCACTCGGGGGAGAGTGATTCAAAATATTTTCAGTTCTGCAAAATTTCAAATTTGCAGCCATGATATCAAAGCATATTAACTTTATTTTCAATATATGACATCGCGTTTGTGTCGTTGTACAGTTAATTTATCCATTTTACCTTTTTTTTTAATTCAAATATTACACTCTACATTATGCATGTTTATAATATTAGGATCAGTTACTGTTGCTACACAACAAATGAAATATGTAAATTTTTAATAAGAAAATTTCTAAAACAAATTGTTTTATATTATTGAAACACATGTGTAAAAACTTCAGTAAAATTTACAGAAATAATTTTTAAAAAAATGACAAATGCATAGATAAAATTTCAAAATAATAGGAATAATTTAAGACCTGTAGTATTGGGAAATTTCAGTATCGATAATGTATCATTTAAATCAATTAATCAAATGAGCCACTTTCTTTCAACAAATGAAAATTTGAATATTGTCTGAATCGCTATAGAAAAGAATTGTAATTCAAAATATTTTTTTTTTTTGAACAAATGATTAAAATATAACAAAAAACTATACAGCTAAATCTGGATACCTCATGAACCTGCTTACTTAATTTTTTTAAATCGGATGCTTTTTATAGCAGTTATCGTTAAACAGACAGACAAACAGAGAGATGGAAACCAAAAAAAATTTCTTGTCTCTAGAGTAAGCTTTCACTCAGTGGCACAGCCAGAATTAGGTTCTGTGTGTGTGTGTGGGGGGGGGGGGGGGTGAATTTCTGATAGATGTGTTTGCCGGTTATTTGAATCACCGGTTAATAGAATCAGTATATTTACTGTATCAAATCATAATGCATTTCTTCCGCAGTTAGATTGATCATGTTTCATTTAAACAACGTTTACAATATTAGAGTTAGAAAACATAAAAGCCAGAAAAAGACAATTATGAACCTATGTGTCAAATACTAAAATCAGTATTTCAAATGTATTTCACCATATGATATTACATGACATCGAATTTGGCATTAAATAATGTAAACTTGTTGAAAATTCTCTTAAATATCTTTGTAATTAAGTTCTCTAAAAATATTTGAGTTCGAATTGAACAGGAAATCACCATTTTTTTAGCATAAGACATCTCGAAAAAGTGACTTAGTTCAAATAATCAATTTTCACTTACTAATGCATGTAAATATGCACTTTCAAAGTTTTAAGTAGAATTTATGCCATTTAATTGAATCACTTTGTTAAATGGAATCTGATTCAACAAAGCAGCAAATTCAGAAATATTCCAAAAGGTTAGACATTAAATTCGGTTTTGATTCATATAAGCAGCAATTATAGCTATTTTTCTTAGCTCTGGGTGGGATTTTAACCCCAAAACCTCCCCTTTGACTGCGCCATTGCTTTCACTGACGTTTCAGCAATAATCCATTGAAACTTCAGAATGAGGAATTAGATAACAACCTATAGCAAATGGCTCAAAATTGAGAATCTATAAATAGCTCAGTTACCATCTCGACAAGGGGGAAAAGGAAAAAAAATATTCTGTAGATAATTTATGAGATCAAATTACTGAAAGAAAAATTAAATATTTATCATCTGAATTAAATACCTTTTGCATTTTAGAAAAGAATTTCATACTGACTGGCAAAGAAACTGATATTTAAGATTTTTTAAAGATGGCTTCTATGAATAGGCCTACTGTGTACATTTTCATTTTATATTTGTATATATATGTTATACTTTTACATTAATGAGTGTTTTTATTATTATTATTATTATTCTATTAAAACTGTTTAAAGAATTAAAAACACATTTTATTCTCATTTTTTGTTTAATTCTAGCATATAAATGTTTTTCTTGACACTTATTCTGTAATTTAGAAAATTTCATAAGTTAATCTGATAAGTTTAATTTTAGAAAATAAAGTCAGTTCAGATTAACTGGAATTTCAGTTTAGCAGGATTTTTTATTATATGGATTCTACTGTATAGCTAATTGTACAGCTGTATAAGCTGATTGCAACAATTGGGATTCATCTTTAATATCTGGTTAATAATAATAAAATAATATGCAGTTACTTTTATAAATCTTTATTTCATTCTTTTTAATTTTGTAACTGGGCAATTTGCTCAAGCTTTTTTACAGTAGCAATACACTTTCAAAATTTTACTGCATTCTCTGTTAATTATAAATAAAAGGAAAATAATACAAAAATTTCCTAATGATGCTCTTTATGGAAATATGACATTGTGATTTAAATAAATAAAAATGTTTAGGATCTTTGCATTGTTTTTTCCCCAGATTTGCAGTATATTCCTATTGTGTCTTTGTGAACTTATGGGAAATTGCTATTGATATTAGTGGTATTTTTCTTTTGTTGTAATTACTAATTCTACTTTTTTTTGTGCCTGATTAGATATTTTTGTACCATATTGTTATATTGTGTTCTTATAATGTATTTATTAGGGGGGAAATATTTATTCATTAACACATTAAAAGATAAATAAAATTATCCATTTTCTTACACATATCTCCTCAAGAGGAGTATCTGAATATATTATTCATGTCTCCTAAATATTTCCTTTTTTAAGGTCATTGCTAATGCTAAAGGCAATAGCTTATACTAATGATATTAGCTTCATTAAAATAAAAATCTGATTTATTGAAGCTTTAAAAGGTATTTTTGCTTTAAGGGAACCTTTGTGTAATTGAATCCTCATCATATTTAAAGTTGATTAGATTTGATTTATCTCAGATAATAGTGTGATAAACAACTTGTTATTTGGATTTTAATGTGTAATTTTTTATTAATATGTATACTTTCAATTTATATGCATGTATAGACATTTTCATTATTTATTTTGCTTATTTATATACAGCGCATTGGACATAGATAACCAAAGAGTTGCTTCTTTAGAAGATGGAAAACGACTTCAAATGGAGGAGATGTTGAAAGAAAAGATATTGAATTTGGAATCTTCTTTAGAAAATCAGAATAAAGAGAAGCATGCAATTCAAGAAGAATTATCAAAAGAAAAAGGTAGAATTATGTAATAAATACATATTTAAAATTGTTAACTTTCAGTTATATGTTTGAGTAAATGTCTCTTAACATAATGATACATTTTTATTATTCAACTAAAATATGATAGCAACAACATTTTAAAAAGTGGTAAAATTTGTTTTTCTAAATCCTTTAATAAACTACATACAAAAATTTCTTTTACATTTACTTTTTAATTTTTTAATGCATATTAAATCTTTAAACCATAAAAATAAATAAATAAATAAAATAGTGACATTACAATTCAGTTTTATTGCAATCCAGGATATGTTTATACTGTCAAAATCAAAATTAAGTTTTAATACATGAAAATTCATTTTTTTTTTTTTTTTTTTTTTTTTTTTTTTTTTTTTTTTTTAACTGAGAATAAGTATTTTTTTTTTTTTCAAATAATATTTAAAATTATGCATAACTCTTTCAAAGTATGTTTAATGTTGAATATATGTATTTTTTTTTTATAGCGGCAAGTTTATCTATGGAAGAAGCTTATGCTTCATTAAAAGAAAAGTTCGACCAAGCAGAATCCACGATAGCTGATTTAAAAGCCAAAATAGATGTTGTAAAATCGGTTTGTTTATTTGTTACATTTTATTTAGCTTCTAAGTGACATTTTGTAATAGTTATTTAAAATATTTAGTTCAGTGGTTTCTTAACTTTATTGCTTAAAAAGTTCTTAATTATAAAATTTAAAAAAATTATTAAAGTTTGAAAAATTTTTGCAATTTATTTAATTGATGGATATAAAAATTCTTGCCATCCACTTAATTGATAGATATATAGATGCTCTTATAGAATGTTTAAAAAAAATAGTGAGCTTTCATATAAAGGCATATATACTAAAATAACATTAGGTATTTCTAATGTAAATAATCACTTTCATAATAATGTGCTATAATGATAAATTTAACTTTATTTACTAAACTTTGAAGGGGGGAAAAAAGGGATTTTAAAATTGGTGGAATTTATAACACTGTTTTGTGTCAACTAGAATGCTTATATCAGAGTTAAAACTTGTTAATTTTAGCTTTTGGTACTCTATGCAAATTTTAGTAAATTCTTGTCATTTTATGACATTTATTACCAACATTTTAAATTTTGTCTTCCCTTCCTTCAAAGATGAAGCATATATAATATTCGTAAATTGCTTTATAGCAGTTAAAATTAGTATAGCATAGGACCCATCATCTGTAACTATGAAATATGAAAAAAGAAATATTTAATAGTTTTCTAAATTTATACTAAAATTTTGCAAATTCTGAATTTGTTTGACAATTTTACAGATTTCGTTAAAATAAAGAAAAGTGAATGATTTGTTTAAGAAGTAAAATGTATTAATAATATTGATCAAAATTTTACATATTATAAATTGTGTGGTTAAAAAAAGGATAAAAATTGATAAATAATATTAGTTAAATTATATTAGTTTGCTGATTTTACTGTGATATTTAGTTCATTGTTACCATTGATTAGTACAGGAATTTCCATTTAATTTAAAAAAAGCAAAAGACGTTTTTATTCTTATCTTACCTGTGATTGTTTCAATTTTGTTATTTTTATATTTTTGTAAAATACCAATAAAATTCTGTTTTTTTTTTCTTTCGGGGGAATTGTCTCCTTTTTTTTTGTCATAAGTTTTATTATATATATATATTAGTAAATTATATAGCTGTAAAGAAAAAAAGGGTAAACCTTATAGATAAAATAATGTTAGTTACCAATTTTATTTTTTCATTGTTAACCTTGAATAATAGAGGTATTTTTGTTTAAGTAATTTTAAAAAATGCAAATGATAAGCTTTATACATTATCTGCTTGATGTATTGCTTAAATTTTGTTATTTTTATGTTTTTTGAAAAATTTTGGATTTGGGGGAAGGGGAAGATGGCAAGATTCCAAATTTCTGGAGGACTTGAAATCTGGAAAATTCCAAAACCCTAAAGACTTTTGGTGCTGAGGATTCTGGATAATAAGCCCTGCGCTATAATAAATTTTTGAAAAGCCAGTTAATCATTCTAAGACCCACCAAAACATCATTTTCAATCCATAGTTTGGAAGTCACTAATCTATTGAATAAATGTACACAGATGCTGTTTCCCAATAGAAAATCTGCACTAAACTCTTGTAACTTTTATTCAGAGTTTTCAGTGCATTGCAACATACAGTATTCTAAAATTTTAGTAAAATATTTAGCAAAACATTATGTATTACATTTGAAAACAACTATAAAAACTATAAAAATGTATTACAACTATAAAAATGTATGAATTTTTTCTCTCTCTTCCCCCCCCCCTCCCCTCTAGCATAACATAGAAGTTCATGATTTAGAAGAAGCTGTATCACTTTTGAAATTGAAAAGAGAAAATAAATTGAATTTAGCAGCTGAAGTTCCAGCTGAGGTACCAGAAACTTCCAAAGATGCGGAACAAGTAAAAGAAATTAGTCCTGAAATTATACCTGAATCTGCACCTACAGCTACACTAGCAGAGTTAGAGGAATTAAAATCCAAGCTGAAAAAGGTAAATATAATTTTTGAATAAACCAATCAAAGAAAAGTACATTTATTTAGTGCATATAAATTTTAATCTTTAATTTTTTTTAATAATACCTTTTTAATTTTCTGACCACCAGACAAAGTAGTCTTTGTTCACTTTAATTCATGAATACAAGAATTAAGATCAGGGTTGTTTTGTTTTAAACATGTTTAGTAATTAATTGTAAAGCTGCAAGTGTCATACACAAAAAAGTTCGTGTTGACACCAGATACATGTAAAACTTCATAGTGGTCACAATAGAATCTTAAATGAGCAATTGACCACTATTTTTAAAGGTTTGTGAAGATAATTGTTAGAAAATTAACTATGATATTGCAGTTAAAGTCATAACCATTCATATATAAAAAGAAACTTGAGATTATCTCTCAAGGCCCAAACCGATTACAGTTACATGTGATCAGATTCAGAGAGATAATTGTAGCTTCAGTGAAAAAATTAAAGTATGGAAAAACCATAAATAGAAATGTCAAAGGCATATTAAGGTATATGCTGTAAGCAACCTTAATTAGGTATCACAGAAAGAAAGTGAAAAAACTGTAAAAGACAAATATGGATGCTATGACTCCATTACATTCTCCTTGTATATTCCTTTACTAACATTATAAACTTTACATTCTTACAATTAACAAGACATTAAAGGATAGGAGCTGAACTGTCTGAAGATAGGAGCTGAACGGATAGGAGCTAAAAGGATAGGAGCTGAACCTGCTGAACTGTCTACTTGACTAGTTTTAATAATTACTAGCTGCACCCGTCGAAACTCGACGGAAAAGAATATATATTAGATATGATATATATCAATCTTATATAGACAGTAAAATACTGAGCGAAATAAACAATTGCTACCTCTTAAAATAGAGATAAGATAGCTTTTCATGATGAAGATGTACAAACTTCAGAAAATAACAAAAAATAAGGAAAACAACTCATAAATTACTATGTTGGACTTAACTTGAGCTACAATTCTTTTTTTAATGCGGTTTCTAAACCTTAAATATTATTTAAATGCCAAATTATTTAGGAAGTTAATATTATACCCCAGAAGACGAATTAAAAAATATCTGCTTAGTTTATTTTCTCTTCGTTTAAATATCGCTTGATAACTGTACAATAATTATAATATCAATGAAACATTTTAATTATAATAGAAACAGGGACTTACTAAACTGCTTAACCAACCCACTACACATTTACAGCACTTGCAATAAATGTAATTTATTGGTTTGTATCCTCCATGAACTTGTAAAAATTAATTTTATTGTTATGGCAACAACAAAAAGAAAAAAAGATATCTGTTATTAAAAAGAATAAAATTTTTGTATTTGTTGCTGAAATGCAGAATTTTTTTTATTTTAAACAATAACTTAATACAATGAAATGATTTTAATTATTTTTTGATATTATGCAAGATAGAAATATAGTAATACCGGCATATCACAGGTTTTATTCTTTTTTTTTTTCTAATATGACATCATTTACACCTTCAGAAATACTCATCTTTTCTTAAATAAAAGCGTGATTTATGCAGTTATTTAAGAATTCTTTAGTTTTTCATAAAATATTCATTATAATTAAATAGAAATGGCGCAGTTTATAGAAATATTTTCATTTGAGCACACCATGGACATTCACATTAATAGAAGTTCACTTTATTTAGATGCAGGATTAAAGTCAGTGAATATGACATCATCACTGACACAGCTATAACAATGTATATTATATTCATGGAACAAATTTACCTGGTTTCTGTATGACGACATTTTCTCCATCGACAAAATTTCGCTTTAGATAGTATATTTTATTAAAGTTTATCTTCTGTTATTTTACTTACGTAATACTTAATAATATTACTCAGTAAATAATCTGTGTATTGCAGGGAATAACTATGAGCAATCATTTTATTATGATTAAATTTAACAAAAACTTTTATTTTATTTTATTTTTATTTATTTATTTTTTAAATGCGATTATACATTCACCGATGAGATCAATCTCCTGATTGGTGGAAAATAACGAAACAAAATAAATTTTGAGAAAAGCTTAACCTGTTGCCACTGTTTTGAAGAAATGTCATGAAAAAGCTTTTAAAATTAAAAATAAAATATAAAAATTGAAATAAATTAAAAATTAGTCAGAATGGGCACATCTACACATAAACAGCTTTCATTTAAAAAAATAATTATCAAAATCGGGACAGTAGAAAGCTCAGGGCTGATGACCAAAAAAACAGCCAGGTGTTTTAAATATATAGATAAACTATAAATTTTAGTCAGTTCTATTCTCCAGTTATGTTTGATGCTATTGCCATGATATGGTATAAAATGTAAATATGTATGAAAGTAAAAACAGTTTTTTTAAAGCATGCACTGTTTTATAAACATTCAATATTTATTTTTAAAACCACGTCTTATTCCATAACTGCAATAAGTTTCCATTATATTTGCATTAATTTTAGTGGACACTGTTTATGAAAACTGTTTTCATTTACTCAACTGCACTTTTTTACATTTGGTGCAAAATGCAATGCAATGTATATAAATTGTTATTTGCATATATTTAATTATTTTATTTTTTAATACAGATTTAATTAATATTTTGAAATAAAGATTATTTTTGTTGCTAAATTAAAAAAAAAAAAAAAAAAAAAAAAAACCTTGAATAATATTATTTTTAATCACTTTTTTTTTTCAAATAAATATATATTTACATAAATATTGAAAAATAAAGAAAGATTTTAAATAATTAAATTACTGCATGAGAAAAGCATTTGAGGATAAAAATTATGTCATATTTAATAGTGTCTAAAAGAAAACATTTCTTCTAGATATTATAACAATATGTGCATTTTCATGCATTGAAGTATTTGTTATTGGTACATTGAGTGTGGCTTAGAGCAGTTGAAGAGAAATTTTAACTCCCCTTTAAGTACTGTTTGTGAAAATTACAGTTAGATTTATAAGCAACATTTTTCAAAATCTAAGTTTGATTTAAAGAATTATTTGAAACATTTATTTATCATATTTTGAAATATAATTAATTACTTTTTCTTAAAAAACTTAAATATTTTATTAAGATTACACAAAATGGTATAAATTCCACAAACTTGTTTGAACCTACTTTCTTTTTCCCAGTTTTTTCTTTTCTTTGTTTTTTGAAGAGGAAGAGAGAATAATGATATGCCATTAAATTAAAAGTACTTGATGAAATTAATTTTTGTATTGAAAAATATCTAATTTTAGATTTTTTTTTTTCATTTTGCAGACCCTTTAAGTAGCAGATATAGGCCTTTTTTAGAGTTTGATAGATATTATGTTGTCCTAAGGATGTCTTCTCAGCCTCTTAATACCTTATGAGATTTGCCTTTCTCACCTTCTGCTTCACACAACATTAGCATGTCGAAATAATGATTCACTAATTGTGATTAATCATTGCACCACTATGGGGTTATATTTAGTTATATTTAACACCAGTGTGCCCCACCTTCCTCAATTCTGGAATACCTAACATTCCATCAGTCTTCAGATTCTCATATTTTTTTCTGGACCATGCAGTGTGAATTAAAATTAATGTTATGGTTATTTCACTTTCATTGAGGGCTTAAACCTTTGAGGGATGGGGGGATATATTATAACCCATTTAATTTTAATCAAGATTTGTTCCAGTTTCTATTAATTAAATTTTATAAGTTTGATTTAATTTTTTTTTTTCAAATAAAAATGTTTGAAATTTTTTTTATGAATTCAAAATTACAGAAAAGTAATTACTTGCCGTTGAAAAGGTTAACAGGGGTTGTAACCCTTTGTAATTACTCCTAAGTACCTATGTTGGCTTGGCTAGAAAAACTTTTAATGGTTTTTAAGTTATTTTCAAATGACTATTGTATTTCTATATTTTCAGTTTTTAAAAATAGATAAGATCAACATGTTTTTAAAGGCAGTAGAGTCCAGAGGTCTGTTATGAGGTTAGCAAGTGTAGGTCATATGGTGCAGAGCTTTCTAATTTTTTTTTTAAAACTGTTTAGTCAGATTTAATATTTTGTAATTTTGATGGTAAATATTCAATTTTAAGAGTGAAATTTCAGTGACAGTCTTTTAAATCTGCCTATCTTTATTTTCGTTATTAGTAAACTTGTTGTCAAAATACCCACTGCTTATAAATTAGTTTAATTGTTAACTGCAAACACAGTCTAGAAGGGAAAAAAAAGATAAATGACTTATGAGAAAAATAGTTACTGTGATACATTTTAATATATTTTTTCCCTTTTATAAGACATTGATGTATTAAATGTATCGAGAATTAGATAATGAATACTTTTTTATGTTGATTTTTAAAATATTATCTTAATATTAAAATTATAATTAATTTTTTTTATTAAAATAGATTTAAAGAAATATTGTTGTACATTTTATTGTTTGTTTGTTTTTTCTAGTGTAATAAACTAAAAGCTAAAAATTTTAAAATAGTATTCTTAATCTAATCTAGTTGTTTATTTTCTATCTATATTATTATCATAAACTTGTATATTTAAGAGATTAAAGAAAAATTACAGTAAAATATTTATTTTGGTCATATATTTAATAGATTGAAGAAGAACATGCTGAAGCATTAAAAGAGCTTAGTAATGTGCAAGAGCTGTTGATGGCTCAATATAAAGTCAATGAAGCTTCTCAAGAGGAAATTACCATGCTTAATGAGAAGATAAAAGACCAAGAGAAAGAATTTCAATCTAAACTTCAAGAATATGTGCAGTTTCTTGATATTCGTAATGAAAGAATTCAGGTAAAATATGATTATATGATCTTTTTCAATTTTTTGAATAACAAAATGAGTTTCTATGCATAGGCACTAGTGAGGAAATGCAGAGTGTATCCATTGCCCCTTTTCAAATCTGGATTTTAATTAACTAAATTTCCTGAACATACTGTGCAACACAAATTTCTGCCCTTTTTCCTCTTTACTTTTATATAGATAATCTTAAATGAAGAGTTTACAACGAAATGTAACATTTATATTTCTTAATTGTTATTTTTTATATATTTAAAAATTGTTTTGTGCATCCTGTAAAAAGTTACATTACTTCATGTTTATATTCTCCAAATTAAAAAAGAATGGGTTATTATTATTTTTTTTTTATTATTATTATTATTGTTATTTTGACATCAAGGCTTTCCTTGAATTGTCAGTTTGGCAATCAGTGTTTGAAATGGCATTTTTACTTCTGCTTTAAAAAGATAACCAAAAGTAGGCTACAGAACATGAGCACACTTGTTTTAAAAAATTTTGCCTTTCCTGCATTTTATTCTCCTGATGCCTATGTTTTTACAAATGAATCTTTAAAGCTTAAAATATAGTTTCTTTGTTAGTCTGCCAGTAGTCTTTATTTTTAATGAACATCTTTTTTAATAAATTTATTTATTTATTCAGGAGCTGGAAAAGCAGCTTAATGATATTGCTTATGGAACTCAAACATATCAAAGTGCTCTTCCTAGTGCTGTAAGTATTTATATGATAATAATATATTCTATAGTATAAATTTTCACCTAGTCTCATAATAGTGAAAACTCTAATTGTAAATGTCATGTTTTATCTTTAAGGAAGTTTAAAACAATCAATTAGTCATCTGTAGATAAAAAAAAATATTTATTTTTTTAGCAATTATGTCACATAACCCTTTGAATACTGAAGTGTAAAAATGCAACAGCATTCAAAATATGGCCAAGCGCTGAAAAATTGTTGGAAGATTTTTTCTCCCCCCTTCTTTTTATCGCCTATTTGTTTAGCACAATCAGAAGGAAACTATCTTTGAAATTCGAACTCTTTTTCCCCTGATATCTCTTTTAAGATCACTAGTACTTAAAGGCTAATCTTTCTCAAGGGAATGTTTTTGTTGTACTAAAGTTTAAATATTTTAGCACATATCCTCTTTTAGGAAAGTCTAGGCATGTTATCACCAAGACACTAGAGTTACCAGAATTTTTTTTTTTTTACTTTTTATAATTAGAGACATTGTTTATCAACAATTAAATTTGACACAAGGTGAATAAAAATTTCTTGCTTTTTGTTTTAACATGTTTTGCCGTATTAAATATTTACAGTGAATTAAAAGATCCAAATTGCAAATAACACAACAAAGCTACTTTTGTTATCAAAGTAATTTATGAAAAAATATCATATTGCATTAGACTCGTGATTTTACAACCCTCGATTTAGTGACTCCTCATGATTTAGCGAACATTGGATGAGGTGCCAACCATTTTCCAATATTTACAGTGTTTTTCATTGCTTGTTTTAACAACCTACAACTAATCTGAATCTTGATTTAGCAACCTTCTTGAGAATATGAAAAAACTGCAGTGCATATTTAAACTTTCTGAAATTTCTAAAGAAATCATTTAACACAACTTCTTTTTCTGACCTTTTTGGAAGTTGGTTAGCTCTTGTTAATTTCTGGGGGTGACCCGGGGGGACGTCCCTCCCGGAAAAATTGAGATTTTGTGTTTTCTATCTTTTATGTTTTCTTCTAAAAAGCACAATTTCCTCCCCAGAGCCACAGTAGCCCCTCTTGAGAAAAGTGTCTGAATTTATCACTGGCTCTACCCCTCTCCTCACTTTTTCATATACACTAGAAAAAACAATGAATCTAACAACAACTTTTTTTAAAATTACTTTGAATTTAATAAAGGGATCAGATAGGCAGTTGCAGATAGATGGTTCTAAATTTCACAATGGATTAATCTACAAAGAGCAGATAAAAAGAAGAATTCTAGACAAATTACTACGAATATTTTTTAATTATAACTGCATAAATATGTAATTTTTAGCACTAAAATGTTAGGCATTTTTGAATTGCATTGTAATTATCCAAAATTAGCAACTTTTGATTTAACGAACATTCGATTTAACATCACTTTTCCTTGGTCCTGTGACGGTTGTTAAATTGTGAGTCTACTCTTTTTTAAATTGTGAGTTCTATTTCTTTTTTACTTAATTGTATTTATTAAAAGATATTTTTTTTTTATACCATAAGATAAATAATAGGGAAAAAAAGGCTAACTAATATATTTTTGGTTTAAAAATTATTTTACAAATCATATCATGATTACAAATTCTACTTTTTACAATACATTTGCAAATCCTTAATATCAAATTTTTAAATTGTAGAAGCAATATCATCATCATGATTTAAAAAAAAATATTGATAAATTGGTTAATGTTAGGAAAAAAGTAATAGCAAACGATTTATTTTTTATTTATTTATTTTACATTTTGCATTTAAATGCTCACATTTATCTTTTACTAATTACCAAACATAAACCTCTTTAAGAAAAAACAGTACCTAAAAAACTGTATACAGAAGCTAATATGTCAAATTATTATTTTTTTTCCTTAACTAAGTTTCTACATTTTACTTATAATTTTTATTTAAGCATTAAAAAAATAATAAATTAAAAATTGAAAAAAATCCCCTGAAATAACAAATAAAAATAAAATAATAGCTATTTGCCCCCCAAATTTACTTAAATTTCATGTAATACAGAAAAAATATTTTATAATATATTTTTTTCCACATATTTTAATCTAACAAACTTGTAACAAAAATAAAATAAACATTTTAAAAACTTAAAATGATATATATATGTATTATTTTATAAGCTTCCAAAAATATTAGAAATATTAAAAAGACAATAACTAAAGAAAGAAAGAAAAAAAAAAAAAGAAAAGAAAAGAAAAAGAAAGGCATATGGAAAATTAAAATATCTATATCTAGAGGTATTATTACTTCATAGAATTCCTGAAAAAGGCTTGAATTATCAAAATCATGTTCTGAATTAACAGATTCCCATGAAAATCGTACAATGCAGTTTCATCTGCTAATACGAAAAATCTCGCAAAAACAGAATTCATCTGTGGCTTTTTGCAATTCTGTCTCAGCAAGTATTATTGTATTTATCAAAGAAAAAAATATATTAATTGAGTATCTTAATAGAAATGTGCACCTCTTACTGCAACCAATAAAACATAAAACAATCAAGTCCATAACAGAAACTAGTATTAAATTGTTTTTCAAAAACATATTTATCTCTGCGCAACATCACGAAACTTTTTGGCACACTTATAGATTGAGTCTAATGCACAAAATCATAAAGTTGGCAGTTTTGGAATAATATGGATTCGAATAGTATTTTTTGCTTTTTGCATCATATATTGATTTTTTGCTTTATATTGCAGTTCAAGATATAATGGAATGTTTTTACATGAGGATCCTTCATTCACTGTTGCATCCAAAAGTTTGGTTCATAATACTGACTTTCACTATATTGTAAAAATATCTTTTGAAATTAAAAGAAAAGGAGGGACATTAATTGATTTCTTAATTTCTGATCAAGAGCGACTACTGATCTTAAGCAAGTATGAGTAAAAACCAATAATTTAAAAAGTTATTTTTCATAGAAATATTTTGTCATTCCTTAAATACAGCTATAACAAATACTTTTTCTATTATAAGCTTTAACTCTTTTTACAGTAAAATTATGAGAGATATTAATATATCAAATGCATTACTATCACAGAATTATTCTAATTAAAATATTAAATGATAAACATATTTTATCTCTGTATTGCTTGGATCAATGCTTCCTTCTTAAAAATACATTCATGGAAATCTCTTGTCAATATAAAATCAAATATTCTCTCCATGTTTGAAAAAGGCTTCTGACACTTCATATCTCAGCTATAAAAAGTACAATCCCTGATAGAATAAATGATCTTATACTAACCATTCTTCTAATAGCAGTTCTGCTGTTTACCACATGACTTCAAAAACTTTCTCTCAAAACTATTCACATTGATATTTTCAGTGAATGAATGAGTGTTGAAGTAACAAAACGGTTAAATGAATATCTGTATGCAATGCTAATGCAGAACAACTGATTCTGAGTCCAAAGACCAAACACAAATCCTCATCTTTCTCATCAGACTGTTTGGCTCCATTCATGAATCGCGAAATGAAGGTAGCGTTTAAATTTCTTTCTTAATTCTTCAGTATATTAATGCTAGAGCCATAGCTAAGGGAGTTCTAGAGAGGATCAGTGCCCCCTTTTAAAACATTCTGATCCTCCCCTGGAAAAGATTCCAAGATCACTAAATGAATTTATGTTCCTAAAATTCAAATGAAATTTTGTGTAAAAATCTAATTTAGTTTTGGAGGCCCTATCACAGTTTTGCAGAAATATTAAATTGTAACTAAAATAAGTGTTTCAAAACTCGCATATACCATTTGCACATATGAAGCTAATATGATTAATTTTGTCTAGTTATACTCTCGAATTTTTCATCATCATATCCTTTTCTTAGCATAAAATAAAGTTATTACAACATTTTAATAAGAAACATAATACATACAGTGTGAATATGCACTAATTTATCTTTCTACATCAAAGAGAGAGAGAAAAAAAATTGAGCTCCCTCTACATTTTCTTGAGCCCCCCCCCCCCCTTCCCCCCTATTCATTTCTAGTTATGGTCCTGATTAAAGCAGTAATGATTTATGACTTATATTCCAAAGTAACAATTCAGTACTTTAATGTATTAGACAGAATACCTATTACTCAGTAATGAATGCATGCAGTCTGCAACAGCTGTACCTGCTGCTGCTGCCTGTTTGCCCCTTCCCCCAATTTTCACTGCTTGTATCTCAAATAGATAATAATGATTATTGAAATAGTATGAATGGCTTTTTAAGTCATTATACTTCATCTTTAATCCAAATATCATATTAAATTTAAAGTAACAGCAAAAGTAACATCCATTTGCATTCAATTTTTTAGTTTAATTCTATATATTTGATTCAGATTTTGTTTTTTAATTAACATTTATATGATGTATGAATTATAAGCTTTTTTTTCTATATGTTTGTCTAGAATGAAAATAGTCTTCAAACTGTGGAATTGAGCAAAGGAGAAAATATATTTGAAATTCATATTGTGAAGGTAAAAGTAATTTCCTATTTTTGCTTATTATTTCAGAAGTATTTTTGTGTTTGAAAGTTGGATACAAAATAAAATATTTATTAGTCACATTGTAGCAAAATAATAACTAATAATAAATACAGTCTTCTGTTATGAAATTATAAACAACCATAATTTGTAAATTATAAAATAAAGAAAGATTCTAATTTTATTTTAATTATAAAATATATGATGTTACAATATATTTATTACAATTAGGTTTCAATAAATATGAATAATGTGATAAATGATAAAATTAATTAAAATATTGAAAAATGGAAAAGAAAAAAAAGAAATATGAACTATTAAGAAATTGTAAGATCACTTTTTTTTTTTTTTTTTACAAATTTTTACAGATTTTTTTACAAATCTTTTAACAAGAAATTCTTTTAACTTGAAAAATAACTTTGCTCCCCTCAGTTTTGTGTTAAACATATTTCACTGTATTTGTTAGAATTAACATCTACAAATTGACCAACCAAATGAATTTGTACAAGATACTGCCATTCTCATAAATGACAGCATCACACAATTCATCTGGAAAATGGGCACCATATAATCCAGACTTGTCTTGGACTTGATGGTCAAACATGTACATTTTTAGTGAGATTGCCAAAAGAAGCCATCATTAGAAGACGGATGTAGCTTTTTTGCTCACTCAAATATTCAATCCTTTCATATCTAGACTTATTTTTCTTGACTGACAATTGTATTTATGTTTTCTCGATAAATAGTTTGTATAGTGTGTTTTTCATTAATGTAATTATGTTTCTACCCCCCTTCCCCCCATGCACACACCAAATAAATAACATTTAAATGATTAAATAAAATAAAGTAAGACAGAGTTGAATAGGGGAGACTTAAATGAAAGACAATTTCATTTTTATTGAATAATTAGTTTTTGATTGCTGTTTATATATGTGATGAAACAGGGCTTGATTGAGATCTGGATGCATCCCAAACCACAAATAATGTAAACTTGTGCTATCATTAGCAATTTCTATCTAACTCATTCAAATTTGAGGCTTCAATAACAAATGACAGACTCGGAAATAAATTTAATTGACACAAATTGAATTTTGAGCATTTGAATTAAAAGCTAACAGAAGAAGTTGTGAATTTGAACTTAAAAATTTGAATTTGAATTTCTTATCCTTTCATATATATATATATTCATTTTGCCTATCAAATAACTGAGTTGTTTGCTGCATAACTAAACTTCATTATATAAATTTTGATGTTATTTATTTTATAATTGTTCGATTAAATTAATTTTATTTATCTATATAAATCAATTTGACTTTATAGATTGACTTAACTTCAGAAGGATTGAGGCAATTTTATTCTTCTAATCCAAATATATTTTTAACCTGGAATTTTTATGAGTTTGAACTACAATCAACACCACTCATACCTGCAAAAAGGTAGAAAATTTACTTAATATATATTATGTCTATGTTATATGTTCAGAGAACTAATTAGAGCTTTATTTTTTATTTTTTTTATTTATTCATATTGGTCAGAAGTTTTGAAATTTATAACAACACTTATTACCAAAAATTATTGCTAACATGGAATTTAACTTAATGTATTAATAATAAGCTTAATGATACACTAGCAAAGATGACTGAGCTATGTTCGGCAAAATTAGCATTGTGTTCAATTTGATATAATATTCTCAGTTTATTGTTCTCTCTGTATTAATGCTATAAAGGGTGCTGTTTTACAATACTGTTATTTACAAAAACATTCAATATGAAAACTATGCATGTACATGTTTCTAAATTTTGCATTATTTACACTTTTAAAACAAAAAAGACATTTATCCAAATTACATTTTAGTTTGTCTCTGATTTAACTATGTATTTCAAGTCTTATTAAGAGTCTCTAAAACAATTTCACTTCCCAGACAACACAAATACATCCTAAAAACATCCAGAAGATATCACGCTTCGGACATGCGTGATATCCAGCGGACCGATGAATTGGTCCTATCGACAGTTACAGAACATCCCCTGGGTTTCGAAATGTCACACCTGTCAACATCCTACGGATGTCACTTGATGACACCTTTAGGATGGTTATAGGATGCTTATATGATAACCTCTGGACGGTCCTAAAATCATCCTAATAATGCCATATTCCTGATTAGCTGATATCCTATGGATGGGTGAATTCATCTTGTGGACAGTTGTAGGACATCCCCTTAAGTTCGAAGTGTGAAACCTGCCAATGTCCTGTGGACAACATTTTACTACACATTTTGTACAGTAATAGGACAGTTGCAGATACCCCCTGGATTACCCAAATCCAACCTGCAGTATATAATTTTCTTTTTTGACATGTCAGGGGTTGATCCAGATTTTTATTCTTGGGGCCCATTTTGTGAAAAGCAAAATTATTTCTGTGGTAAAAAAATAGTAATAGTAATGAAATTAGAAACCCAGTTACGCAAATTCGAATACAAGCATTTATTAACAAAAACATCTTTAAATCCTTTTGCTACAGTTTTTCTTTTTCATAAACTGGTTATATTTACAAATTACACATTTTTAAAGTTTTTATGAAAAAGAATTTTATAAAATAGCCTATTTTATTAAAAGAAATTTTGTGAAGTGGCCCATTTTATTAAATTAATTTTTTTGAAGGGACAATAGACCTCAAATTTTGCCTGGATCGACCTCTGCATGTGTATAAAAAAGTATGATCTTCAGCATTATTTTATCCAAATATAGCTCTTTTTTTTTAACGTATGTATAAAAATAATCCAAGAGCTTCTTCAGCTCTTCATGGTAAAATAAGCTTTTCTATCTATTTATAATGAGCTTTGTAGTGATGCATCTATTTCTCAAGGGGATTCTCCATTCGAAGACATCCATGAGTGTCTTCTAGCAAACACATTTCCTAATTGGACAGGTTTTTGAATTTTTCTATTAACACGTCGAATGCCATGTCAGTCACCGAGTTTAAAAATATATTGTTTTAAGCAATCCCTGAAGATTTATTTAAATTTTACTGAACTTAATTAAACTTAAAATTATAGGATTTTACTTTCTTAATTATTTAAACACTATTTTTATTTTATATCATATATTATATTGCCAGTCACCAGTAGCCGAAGCAAAGTTCAGTGTTGTCACCATGGATCGCAATGTGTTAAATTTAAATATTTTTAAACAATTTAGGATAGCAAAAGCTATTATGCAATAACTTTTTTTTTTTTTTTAATGAATGTATTTTTATTTTCAGAATTGGTAAAACAAAAGTACCTGTATTTAAAAAAACTGCAACTAAAATTGGAAAAGTACAAAATACTCTTATTAAAAATAGACCTTAGCTGTGGAATGAAAAATAAAAGGTTAAAAATTTTGAAATTAAAACAAGAACCTACCTAAATGTTTAGCATTAGCGAGCAGGTGTTTTTAAGTGAAGTTTTCGTTTTTTCAATATTAAATAATAATCAAACAGACAAATTGTCAGATCATTTACAGAGAGACAAGTTTTCCATTACATTATGATGAATGCTTTATTATATACATTAGTAGATTAAATAATATTTTTTGAAGTATTCACAGAATGCACTTTTAGTTCTTCTAGCCGAGATTTTAATTCTGAATGAGCATTCTTGTTTTTCCATTATCTGCATGAGAAATTTTATTTAATGACGCTTCTTACAAGGTATCAAGTTGATTTTATGATTTTCAATTTATAATTTTCTTTTCAGTTTTAAACAAAATCTTTAAAACAAAAATAATAATAATGGAGTCAATGAAGATCCAAAATGGTACTAACAGAGTTAGGACCTTTCTTGTAAGATGTCCAGGATACTACAAAAATGGTAAAAAAAAAAAATAAAATAAATAAATAAATAAATAAATAAAAAATAATAATAAATAAATAAAAATCCTTTTTTAAGAGAATTTATTTCAAAAAATATTTTTTCTGAAAAGATAAAATTTTATGACACATTTTAAAAAATAAAAGCATGAAACTCGCTGACATAATGTTTGAAGAGATGTATAAGCAGTTGTGTGTTTTTATTTTGCACTTTTCCAAACAGTTCTTTTATTAGTACAAACATTATTTTTATTCTTATTCTCTTGCTTCCAGAAATTTCTTTTAAAATGTCCATTTCAATAATGTTTTTTGCAATATATTCTGCCTGTATCACAAAATGTTAAGCATGGCACATTATAGTTCATGAATAAGATAATCTTGCCAATATGTTTCATCTGCAAGGGGAAATGCTAATATTTCTACAAGCAGACAAATTTGCATGATTTTAGAGTACTTTACAAACATCCATCTCTAGATCTAGATTATCTTATTATAAAATCTAAAGGGACAGGCCCATTTACAGTTCATAGGCAATATATCATTATTAAAAAATAAATCACACTAGGCCACTAGACTAATTTTGATAAAAAATGACATTTGGCAAATTAAAATTACTTTGCAATTAAAACAAATCAAAGATAAAAAAGAAAATTATTTTTCGTCTTTTGTATGTAGATCAGAATAAATCAAGGTTACTATTTAAATAAAAGTAATGATTTTTTTTAGAACAGCAATTACCGAAAAATTAATTTAGTTTTTGAACAAAAAATATAGGCAATTAAATTTTTTTTTTTTTTAAATTTGATAAAAAAGTAATATAAATTTTAACATATTCCATAATTAAATTTGTTCAATTAAACATTTCTTTTTGAATGACCATGAAAATTTTCCAATAGAGAATAAGCTTTCTAAGCTGAGTTGTAATATTTTTTTTTTTTTTTTTTTTGGTTGTGGGGGGGGGGGGGGGAAAGGAATAGTCTGAAAGGAAAAAATGAAAAGGAGAATTCTAGATCCGTACACCAATTTTTATTTTATCCATCTCTTATTAATCTATACAGTTATATCTTTTCTCTTAACATAATATTTTCTCTCTTTAGCATGTCTTAGCCATGTTTTAATTATGTCTTCAACAGCAGACTTGGTAACAGATTGCTGCTGACAAACTGCATCTGAAACAGAAACAAATGAACATCAGAAAATTTACCTATTTATGAAAAAAGTTTGATTATTTTCACTTTTTAATATTTTAAAAAGTGCTTATTACTTGTCTCAAGTAATGCATGATAATTTATTAGAAAAAAGCGTAAACAAAATGAATAACTTTTTAATATTTGGTTTGTTTTAAATATTAATGTATGTCAAATAATGAAGTAAAAAATGTTTAGTATACTGACTTTGAAGTTTACTAAATATACAATTAATCGGTGACATATCAAAAATATTTAAAACAGAATATTAATTTGGAAATTTTTCGTATACAGAGCATAACTTCTTAGCTAGTATTTGCCTTTAAAAGAAAATAAGATAAAAAAAAAAAAAAAATTATTTATTCTAGTATAATAATAATAATCTTATTAGCTAATGATTTCTTATAAAAAGTATAATTATATGTGTATGTATCATAGATTACGTGTCATGTGGGATCAGCAGACAATTTTTAAATTTCAAATTGAAAATTTTTGCTTTATTTTTTGTTAGAGTGAAAAAAAAATATCTAAACCAAAAGTGTTATTTATCCAATGTTATTCATCTAAAGTTAAATACATTTGGGCATTTGGCACCAAATTTAATTATAATTTACAGGAAATAATAAATTTTCACTTAATCCTATAAAGTACATATATACATTAAAAACATGTAATGGTAACTAATAATTACAAATAAAAAAATAAACTTCTAGGCGGTATTAGAAATGTTATTTTACAAATGAGATAAAATATAAATTTTCATGGGAAAAAAAAAAAAAAAAAAAAAAAGCTTAATTGTATGCACACAACAAGCAAAATATTGCATAGCTGCCAACATCCTTCGCTTTTTAAACCCGGAAAAAATTTACAGTAAATTTTACTATTTCAAATCACCGTAATTTATCAAATGAACAGGACAAAAATTTGTATTAAATTTTTTCGGGCAAAAAAATCAGAAGAGTTGGCAGCTATGATATTGTATGTATATATATACAGTAGAGGACCTATTATCCGGAATTCTGAAATCCGGAAGGACCCGAAATGCGGAAATGAAGAAGATTGAGAACGATGTGAATCATGATGAAATGAACGAATCATGAATCTTTGATCAAACGTGCGTTTTTTCAAAATTTTTTAAGATTTCATGCTTTTTTGGCTTTTTTTCAAAATTCACCTCTTTTTTTTGTTTTTTCGACAAAATTTACGTTTTTTTAAAAAACAAAACGCAAATTTTTTTTTAAGTATTGTATCAAAAATCATAAGTCATTCAAAGATTCATGATTCATTCATTTCATCATGATTCATGCCCATAAAAAATCAAATTTTTTCAAGTATAGCGAAAAAACTCCGCAAATTCGTCAAATAACGCTATAAAACCCTGCAAATTTTGTCAAAAATCGCGATAAAACCCTGCAAATCTCGTCAAATATCGCGAAAAAATCCTGCAGATATCTCGCAAAAAATTCAAATTTTGTGAAACGATCACGGAAAAATCCCGTGTAAGCGCCCCCCTCTAATTATTTTACGATTTTTCGTTACCTTTGGGGGGATGGATTAACGGTATATATATATATATATATATATATAAAGCCAGTTGGCAAAACATCGGGATTTTGAAGAGCTCTGAATTTTGGATGTCCGGATTTGAGACTTTGTACTATAGTACAAGAATCAAAATTGTAGCTAAGTGTTTTTTTCCACAGACTTCTCATACAGCACACTTTTCATTCATATCTAGATAGCAGTGCTATATTCCTTGTTTTTTTGTTTTTTGTTTTTTTTTAAGGGGGGGAAGTGTTGAGTTTCGGACGGACCCGAAATCCAGAAAATTCCAAAATCCGGAAAGCCCTCGGTCCCGACGATTCCGGATAATAGGTCCTCTACTGTATATTCAAAACATTTCTGAAACCAAAAGTGTTATTTATGGGGTTAAAATCTCCCTTAAAAATCTTTTAAACTTTGAATTTTCATGTGAATTAAAACTTCTGAAAACAAACCTTTTCTCCCCCCTCCCCCCCTACTGTTTCTTTTTCCTTCTGGATATGCTACTAAATCAAGAATGTTTATTAAAAAATCTGAATATGCTTCGCTCAAAATGTATGGTTTCAGTGAAAATTTGTTTTCATAAGTGATTGTATTATTTATTTTTTTAATGAATAAAATTATACATGATGGATAATCAAAATTAGAGGCTTAAAAAAATTGCATTATGATTTATTGAATAATACAGGGCAAAATTGGGAAATTTTATTAGCGGCCACTGGATGGTAGGACTAGTTTTTTAAGTGGCCACTTTTTTATTTAGAAATACTAAATAGTAAAAATTTTACAAGAGTTAATTTAAAACTAAATAGTTCAAATAAATATGTTAAAATATACTGGAACAAAAAAAAGCAGAATACTTTTTGAAATGCAAGAAAATTTTATTCTCTCTGTATGAAAAAGTGGCTGCTGATATTTCAGTTTTTCACTAACCGCTTTTTCTCATTTACTGGTCCTGTGGCTAGTGCTAATTTTGCCCTTTATTCAATATTATATATATATATTTATTTATCTCAAACATAAACTATCAGTTACTTGGTATTTCTTAATATGTAAAAATAAAAATTAATGACTATATATATGATATATAATTTTTTTTTTCTTTTTATAAGCATATTCAGATTCACATTTTAAATAATAATAATATTTAGATTCAATCAATAAATACACATACAAATGAAGAATAGCAGATTTTAAGTTTACAAAAACATTTCTGTCATGTTAACATCAGAATAAATTATCTTTATTATAATCTTTAGGAACACTAAAAAAGTGCTTATTAGCAGCGAATTTACTGTACTATTTGTGCAATATAGTACTATACAATATTTATAACACATTTTGCTACTCTTTTTTTGATGTAAAAAATTTAAACAGTACCTATGAGAAATATGTCAAACACTTATGCCAGCAATATAGCACGACGGTGTTAACATGGTAAATGACATCACAGTCGCTTTCGTCCGTGATGCAGCATTTTGCCACAAGACAAAAACTGACATTTTAAAATTCATTTAGTGAATTATTAAAGATTCAAATATACATAAAAATAGTATCGATTTTCTTGATTTTTTGTGATCTTCAATATAAAAGTGAAAAGGAAAATCATGAAATTCCCCCATTATCAAATAAAACAGGCTGATCTACAACTTGTTATATTTTCCGACCACTTATCGAGAATATTACTGTGTGAGAAAGTAAAGTATAACCACCAAAGAAACTACAAAAGAAATTGCCTTTATATCTATGTTTTAATATTTTAAAAATGCAAAATTCAAGTAATTAAAATTACATATAAATTTTTAGCTGTATCCAAATTGAGGTTTTTTGAGAATGAGATTGAAAAATAAATGCACATCAGTTTTTAAATGGTTGTAGAGTTAAAAAAAGAAAGTTATTTAAAAAACATAATAAACAAAAATATTCTACCCAGTATTTTTAGTCAATTTTCTGACAAAAAAGTAAGCATATTTGGTTGTAAATTATAAACTTAAAATTTTTTAATTCATTGAAGAGATTAGACTAACAGCACCATCAATAGCTTTTCAGATATGGGAATCATTTATGCGTTATAGAAGTTACTTATCATGGTTTCAATATTTTAAGCATAAAAATTTTAGAATTTTTCTAATAAAACATTTAAGTTATTTACCATCAAGTCTCGACAGGTGCTATCTAATAATAGATATTTAATGCTACATGCAAATCGAGCACAAAATTTTATCTAATGTTGGTAACGCAATTATTTCGGGGGGGGGGGGGGGGGGATATATATATATATTAAATTTTACAAAAGAAAATAATTTTGTAGTTGTCAAATGCAACTAAATTAATTCATCACTTACTAGTAACAACTAACAAACATTAATAATTTGTAGCACTATAAAGAAGAGTTTCTTGAGAGGAAAAAAAATCTCTAAGAATTATGACTAATCTTCAAACATTTAGATAGTTAGAAAAAATGGTGAAAATGCATATGATATATACTTGATTTTCTGGTCCTGAAAGTTTTTTTTGTAAGCACTGCAGACTGCACTTATCCATTAAGAGGAAATCTTCAAACTCAGGTGCTTTTGAACTGTGGAAGCAGAAGCTGAAAGAGATTAAATAGATAAAATTAAGTATGGACTAATACAAAACATATTCTGAGATTTATCATTTTCAACAATTAACGACATTTTTAAAATCAGTATTCTTTATCCCCCCCCCCCCAACCCCCTAAATTTAAAAACAGGATAATCTAAAAAACCTACATAAAAAAAAGACAGAATTTTAAAGATATAAAAGAACATTATCTATGTAATAGAGATGAAGTATCAATGCCTTGCAAGGCTATCCCTTTAAACATTTCAGAGTTTCCCCCAGAGGATTTCAGGAGGGCGCTGCACCCCTCCTGCCCTTTGGTTTAAAAAATAGCGATCCTCATCCAAAAACTAGCACCTCTCGTGTCATTCATTCAAAAAAATAGCACCCTTCTTGCCCCACATTTGAAAAAACGCAGCTCTCGAGCGATGACCCCAAACGTGCTATAGCACGTAAATTAAGCAAAAAATCGGCGATGGAACGCAAAAGACAGCCTCATCCGCGTCCTGTGTTACGCGTAATTTCGTCAAAAAATCGCTAAGAAAATGGCAAGTTTCGTTAGAAATTGCGAAATAACGACTAATTTCCGGCAAGATTCACAAAAAAATGGCTAATTTCATCATAAAGTTTCCCTAAATGGCAGATTTCTTCAAAAGATAGTAAAAAACGACAAATTTTTTCCAAAAATCGCAATAAAACGGAAATTTTTGACAAATGAGTCACAAAAAATTGGCAACTTTTGTCAAAAAATAGCATTAAAACGTCAGATTTCATCAAAAGATTTGCGAAAAAATCGGCAAATTTCGTCCAAAAATCGCAATAAAACGGAAAATTCCGTGAAAACTTCAGTTTTTCTTGATATTTTCACGAGATTTCTCATTTTTTCATGATTTTTTAGCAAAATATGCCGTTTTTTGCGATCTTTTAACAAAAATTGCTGTTTTTGTGATCTTTTAATAAAATTTACAGTTTTTTCGCGATTTTTTTTTTTTTTTTTTTTTAAAGCAAAATATGCTCTTTGCGATTTTTTAAAGCAAAATATGCCGTTATTTGCGATCTTTTAACAAAATCTGCTGTTTCTTGCGATCTTTTAACAAATTGGCTGTTTTTTTTGCGATCTTTTAACAAAATTTACCTTTTTTTTCAATTTCTTGATGAAATTTTTGTTTTTTCACAGCTTTTTGAACCGCTAGATTTGAGATTCAACTCTATAAAAGTGCCCTTTTCAGAACAGTAGTGCCCTGCCCTTTTTTAAACTTGGGGGAAACTGCATTATGATTTTATTACATTTTTGAAAAACATTACGAATGACATGAAGTTTGGAAATGACAATATAACTTTAAAAATTCAGAATTAATCTTATGTCCTTCAAGGATAGAGCTGTTGCAAACTGCACATATTCGTTTCTAAGAAACAGGATTCTTTAAGATACAAAATATCGAACCATTACTCGTTAATCATATATGTCGAAACACAGCTGGACAAAGTAAAACTATCTTCAAAGGCTACTACATTTGTATAATTCACGAATGCAGCCAGACAGCCGAGTGCAGATTGATTTGGATTTCGTATGGCAGGGTTAGCATGGAACCTGGAATTTCACAACCAGGAAATTTTTTTGTACCAGTATTTTCTCTTAGAAAATGTATAAATAGGACAAAATTCATGAAATCCCACACAAAAATATAACGTGGGCAGCAAGCTCTCACCCAAAAAATTTTGCATTTTGAAACTATGATCAACTCTTACGACCGTTTCGTTAATTTTGTGATATTTTCGTGCAACTGATTGACACATTTTGCAAGTTTTCTAGTGTGAAAGATAGTTGAAATTCATGATTTTTTCCGACCAATCGACATATTTCGCAATTTTTTCCTGCAATCAAGTAACAATTTTCATACTATTTTCCACTGCAAAAAAAGAGATTCTGCTTCAAATTTTTCAAAAAATCAACGCATTCAATTCCAAAAATTATGAAAAATCGGCTATCAGATCAAAAATTCAGACACTGATATCGCAAATTTTGATAAAGGGATTATCATGCTACAGGTTCAGCAAAAAAAACTGAACTTTCAGGATTTCATGGACTTTTGACAAAATTCGCATTTTCTTACAGTGTTTTTCATGACCATTTTATGAAAATCACACCTTTTTTTTCCCACAGTCTTTTCCATGAAATTCGCATTTATCCATGATCCTTTAGCAATATTTGTGGTTTTTCTCACCCTTTTTAGACAAAATTAGTGTTTTTATTTTTTACGATATTTTCAGAAAATTTGCATAATTTCAACGATTTTTCATCAAAATTCGCATATTTTTCGTGATCTTTAAAGAAAATTCACAGATTTTCCCAATCCTTTGACAAAATTCACGATTTTCCTCCACTTTTTTGACAAAATTCACAATTATACTCCGATTTTTCAACAAAATACGCTATTTTCATTCAAACTTTCGACAAAACATGCAATTCCCCCCAATTTTACTACAAAATATGTCTATTTTCTGTGATCTTATGACAAAATTTGCATATTTTCTGTGATCTTATGACAAAAATTGCATATTTTCTGTGGTCTTTCAGCAAAATTCGCGTAATTTCTATGATCTTTTGACAAAAACTATATTTTCCCCGATCTTTTCACAAAATCCGCAAACTTTTCGCGATCTTTCGACAAAAACTGGAAACTTTTTTCGATCTTTTGACAAAATCTGCATACTTCTCCCAATCTTTCAACAAAACCCTACTTATACGGAGTATACTTCTCCTGATCATTCGACAAAATCTGCATACTTTTCCCAATCTTTCAACAAAACTAGAATATTTTCTCCAATCTTTCGACAAAAATTGGAGTATCTTTCACAATTATCCAATGAAATTCGAGTATTTTCGCGATCCTTTAACATAAACAGCATCTTTTCCGTAATCCTATGAAGGAAATCACATTTTTTTCCCTGGAATCATGCGACGGAAACCTCCCACGATCATTTGAAGAAATTTTTTTCCTTGATTGTTTAACAAATTTATATATATATTTTTTATACTTTGGAGAAATTTTCATTTTTTCCTGCAATCCCTTGAAGAAATTTTCTCAATTTTGGACACAGTTTGTACTTGTGTTTTTGTTGTATTTACTGCCTCATGAGGGAGAAATTATCAGTCGCACCCGGAAATTTTGTTTAAAATGCTAAATCATGAAATTCTTTAAAAGGTTTTTTTTTTAATATGCTTTTATTTAAAAATGGAAAACACTTTTCAGGGATATGTTTAGGAAAATTTTAGGTCCTTTAAAGGACCCTTCACAAAATTATTTATCTTAAAACAAGACCCTTCACAAATTTTTTTTATCCCCAAATACGATTCTTCACAAAAATATTTCATCCCAAAACAGGACCCTTCACAAAATTATTTGTCTCTTAAATAGACTTTTTACAGAATTTCTTCATGTTTAAATTGAATTTTTCACAAATTTAATCATTTGATAATAAAATCTGGCTTGTAAATAAGCAGTTGAACACAGCAAAGAGCATATAACTTATACATATGAAAAATAGAACCTGAAGACATCGTAATTTAAAATTCACAAAATTCTGACAAGAATGTTCACAAATAAGAAAAAAAAATTCACAATTTCACAAAAACAGGACTCTGTGAGAAAAGTCTGGACAGACCCCTGCTTTTTAATCACATGGTTTCTGAATTTGAACACTTGCAACTCGCAAATAAAATTTTGAATTGCAATTCAAAATTTTATTTGTGACATAAGTGCCATTAAAAAATCTCACAGCTGTTTTTTTTTTCTTTTCTAGAATCAATTTGAAAATCATCTGAAATTTCATAATTATATTGAAGAAAAATATTTCTGAAATATACATTTTAACAATATTTAAGTTTAATTGAAATATAACAATATAAAACTTTTTACTCAGGTGCTTTATTTTTTGAATGACCTATAGATGAAACATGGGAAAGAATATTTTAATGCTTCAAACAAAATAAAGTAAAAAACTAACTGTGTACAATCAATGAATAATCAAAGTCAACTCAAATTTTTAAAAGCACTTGTTACATCAGCGTATACATTAAATTCAAATTTTTGATTTCTCTAAAGCTGATAAATAAAATCATCTTGTTAAAATGATCTTGTTTTCTATTAAACAGCTTTGCTACAAAAAAGCATTAAAATAGAACAAATGCTACTGTCACATCAGGGCGTCGGCGTTTTTTCTTTAGAGATTTTGGCGAGAAAACACTGTTTTGAAATACTTGTATTTATAACCAGTTTATTTTACAATAAAAAACGTGCACATTTACTTCAATACATCAGTTGACATTCATCATCTACAAAACAGAAATTTTTCAATTTTATAAAGCAATTTTTTTTTTTTTTTTACTGTAAAAATATATATTGTTTTATAAAATTATTTCTCATTCGGGCGATGACTAGGCCTATTTTTTTAATCGCATTTCAATGAAATTTTGCCAACATTATACAAACATAGAGCCAGAATAATTATAAAGAAATGCATTGTAAATAAAAATGAAATAAAATTCTTACCTTATACCCACATTCTATTCCACTTTTTACTTATTGGAAATTCGCCATCGCCATGCGGTGTAACATAAACATTGGAAGTTGGTTGGTAGGTTGCACATCGAGTACAGGGATAAAATCCAAGGAGTCGAATTATGCATGCATGTAATCCGTCCTCCGGCCGTTCTGGGGATAGTACTGTTTGGACGGTCCTGTCTTCAGTATTCTGGGGACATTCAGAGGATAATTTTATAGGATATGACAACTACAGGATCTTTAGGATAATTATAAAATGTCCGAAGGACGATTGTGGTTGTCTGGGTTTCTGGCAACCTATTTTTATGCCAAATTTAGCTAAATTTGGCAACATTCTTTAATTTAGTGCAAGTATATGTTTTGGCATTCGTAATCTTGTAAGTTTTTTTTTTTTTTTTTGCCAAATATTGTTATTTTTCTGGCTTTTTGACTCTGACCTGTAGTGAACCAAGATGACCCACTAATCAAATCTATGTGACCATGTGACTTAGATCAATAGTTTTCTGGTAATCAAAAGCAGTAGGACATAAAATTCAGTCAAAAATTGTTACATCCAATTTTTAGATAAAATTAGCTAGACCCATAGTGCCCCAAAAATGATCGATTAATTAAATTTCTTTGAGCATGTGTTTCTAGCTCAATGATCTTCTTGTGTCTGAAAACAGTATAATAAAAAATTTAGTCCAAATCACTACAGTTGTTTTTTAGATAAAATTAGCTTCATCCACAGTCTATTCTGAAAATCGGCCTATTCCAAACAAAGTTTAAAAAAAAAGTTTTTTTAACTTCTAAATAGGAAAAATTAAAAAGATATTTGTGAAAAAACATGCATTCATTGTTATGCAAAAAAGTTAAATGTAGTAAGAAAAGAGATAGAAGTTAATTACCCTTGTCAATGTTGGCAAAAGCACAGAATCTATGTGCCAATACTCTGTCAGCAAAAGTGCAGTAACCCTGATAGTAATTCTTAGAATGCGAGAGGGGTCAATAGAGTGGGGTGATGGGTCGGTCGAAGGTCACTGCAGATGTCTGCGTACTTAATTTTTGCCTTAACAAGTCAATATATAGATTATTATTAATGAAATCTACCTATTCTTAATTCCTCCTAAACCAAACAATGTTCAGTCCCAACTGCTGGAATAGCTGGACTCCACTGTACTGTATCAAGTATGCTTTGGAAGGAAGTAACAAAGTTTCAACTTTGTCTCAGTCCATACCACTGTTTTCTAGATAGGTAATAATTAATATCTCGACTAATTGCTGACTAATTTTAACTTTCTGCATTCCACTGTTAAAATAAATAAATAAATAAATAAAAATAAAAAATAGCTATGACAGACCAATTTTTTAATAATCTTATAATAGTTCCATTTTACTTTTATAAGTGTGAAACTCTAAAAAAAAAAAGTCTGTAGGCTTATTGCAGGACATAGGTAACATCTTGGGAGTTCTGCAATAACATGAAATGTACTTTATTATGTACATTATCATGAAATGTACATTATCAAAGTAAATTTAAATATTTATAAAGTAAATTTATGCATTTAGATTTATACTTTGTATACTTTTAAAGTTGAGTATACTTTTAAAATACAACATTGGTTTTAAATGGATGCCAGAAAATTCTTTGCTAAAAAAAGAAAAAATATATCAGTGACACTTTTGTATATATTTTTATGTCCTAGCATTGTTTTTTTTTTTTTTTTTTTTTTTGTTTATATGTTTATTTATTTTTGATTTTTTACAACAATAGAGTTTTAATTTTTTCCCCCTTTAATGCTCTCATTTCAGACCCTTTTTTAACTATACTGCCCAATATACTGTTCAAGTTGATGATTATTTTTTGTGTTATTTATTAGAAGTAAGTATTAAGACCTTTTTTTAATAAATTTTAAATTATAATCCCTATATTGTAATTTGTTGTTTTTGACTTTTGACTTTGTTGCATATTTTGGTATTTTACTTTGAAGTTATGATTGCTTTATTTTTTGTGTTCCAGAAATCTATTACTGTAGAATTACATGAATCTCTTGGAGTAAATTTCAAAACATTTGCTTCCTGTAAATTAACCTTTTCAGATATTTTTTCTGAATCTTGTACCAGAATGCATCGAACTCAAAATTTAATTGGTAAGAGTTTTGTTCTCTGCTTTTGAATTTTTTGAATTAATTGCTTATGATTTCCAGGATACAATGTCATTAGACCTCATTTTGAAATAATAAAAATTAAAGTAACAAATTTAGCCTGCATGTAGGATAATAAGTAATCTCTCTATTCTAAAAAAAAAAAAAAAAAAAAAAAAAAAAAAAGTAATTGATGCTGTCATCACTGCTGACAATAAATTGTTTGTGACAGGAAGTCTTTCTTTGTTAATATTAAGAGAGCTGTTGTTGCATACAAAAATATGAAAATTGATGGTAATATAGAGAAATGTTTGAGAAATACACTGGTGCTAGCAGTTTTTAAATTGAATAATTATTTTAAGATATATTTAATGTTAAAGTTGGTCAAAATTGTTCCATTAAAAGGGTTTAAAGTAGCAAAAACTATGCTTAGGAATTTAGACACTTTTAGGTCATTTTATACATTAGAAGTTCCTGGCGTGCAGTCTGCTTTTATTTTTTTAATTTGACTTATTTTTCAAGGATTTATTTTAATTTTAAATTCAAATTTTCAGCTTTTGAGAGATATTTTTTACAGATTTAGAAAAAGTTATTTTGAATTGTTGCCAAATGATGAAAGAATAATATTTCCTTCAAATTAAAATATATATATACATATTTACACGTCAATATCACAAACACAAAAAATATTTCAAATGAGAATTAAATAATTATGAATTAATGGTGAGAAAATATTGAAAACTACATCATAAAACTATACTTATAAGAGAAAGAAAATTACAAAATAATAGATTCTTTAATATGCTTTTAAATTTGTAAATGGAGAAAAACCATATCAGATTTTTTTAAAAATATGACATGCAAATAATATTATTCCCTGACTGATACTAAAAATATTTTCAGATGAATAATTACAAAATGAAAAAAAAAAAATTGCTGACAATTACATCAGATTTAAAACGTTGCATTTAAAAATCACTTATTTAAAGGCGTTACTTTATAGCATTGTAAAAAATACTGGGAAGTTTAGCTCTATTGACTATGATTATTTTATATTAGCCTATTCTGAAATGATAAAAAAAAATGATTTCACATTTGATTAAATAATCTTATTTAATCAAATGCGAAAACAGCCATTAACAGCAGCTCATTCAGCCATAAACCCCTTCATAAAACAGAAAAGAATGAATGATCATTTATAGGACAATCACCACTGTTTTATTATTATTATTCAATTTCTTGTAATTTTTTTAAAAAAACTGATCAAATTAACTGATTTTCAGCAGCAGGACAGGGTTGACGAGCATAGTTCGTAGGAGGCAGAGCTGTTTAATGTTAAAAAAAACAAATAATGGTAATAATAAAATATATTGAAAATTGGGGGTTCCTTGAATTAAAAAAATAATAAGAAGAAAGCATTTTAAATCAATTCTTGATGTACAGTGTCAGGAATATTGCTATGATTCATCAGTATCCGATAGCTTACAGTGGTAATTATCAATTCTCTACACCCAAAACAGATTACTATTCTTTTTTTTTTAATTGGGTTTAAGTAGCCCTTTTCTGTGTTCATGTAACCCAAGGTTATGCTACCTCCCCCCCCCCCCCCCCCCCCCCCGCTCACAAAATAATCCAATGGCTGTATAAAAGCCAGTTTCTGTAAATGTGATATTTTTCTAATTTTTTTTTTTACTGATTAGTTATCACTTGTAATTCTTCTGTGGCACACTTCATTTTTTAATCATCCATTACCAGCTCAAGACAATTTGACCAGAGCTAATTTTCATCAAGTTATAAATATGATAGTAGGGGAGAGTGGGGATACTTGAGCATAGGGGATACTTGAGCCACCCCTATTATCTCTACAGTTGGTTAATTTTTCTTTCTAAAACTGCCAATATGGTAACACATTTATAGTTCTGAACATGTAAAAAAAAAAATCACACATCTTGGTACCATTTTGAAAGTATAGTGGTTAATAGTTGTCTTTTCCATATCTGAAGTAAATATTTGGGTGCATGGTTTTTTTTGTTTTTTTGTAATCAAAGTTTTGTCTAAAGTTGCAACTATATACATAAATTTAAAAAGCATAATTTCAATTGTATTTTGAATCTAAAATAGTTCTAATAGCTGCATGCTTTATTTAGTAAAACTCTGGGAAACAAAAATAGTGGTAGTGGGGATACTTGAGCCAGTGAGAGTGGGGATACTTGAGCCACGTTTCAACCATCCCCACTAGAAATTAAACATAGGTGAAACAAACAAAAAATAAAATTCCATCCTTATATTCACTAATAGATTTTTTTCTGGATAAAAGGGAGAATAATTTTTCATTTTATATTTTTTTTCTTAAAAAAATAACGACCTAAAAATGTTCCAAAATGTATATTTTTTAAATGAAAATATCCATTTTATTTTTCATTTTGATTAACAAAATAGCCTGTCTAGATAAATGTAAACATAGTTTTCAATTTAACTTTTATTAAATTAAAATAACTTTTTAAAACTGTTTTACAGGCTATAATCTCTAATACTTTAATTAGTTAAGTCCAACATATTAAAATATTTATTTTTTAATATAACATATTAAGATTAATATTTTATATTGAAATCGTAACCTCTGTTGCTATAATTTTTTTAACTAAGAAAATTGAAGAAAAATTGGTAAAAAGAGCGCAAGCAAAAAACAAGAAAAGCAACAAAAATCCCAGTTCAAACTTCATGGAGCCAAAGAGGAAGACCAAATCTTTTCCTGTGAAATCAAAAAAGTGTTTGAAATAGTAGAATGATACATCTGGCTTAAATTCCGACAGCTACTAAATTAAAAGCATGAGTTCGACATTATCATTAGAGGAAAATTCTGTCAATGATGGTGATGATGTGAAAAGAAAACCTTCTATTGATGGTTGGTTACTAATAAAATATGCCAGAAAGAAAACTAAAAATATTTGTTGGATAAGTACTTAATATTTTGAAAATGAAATTTGCCCGAAGAATAGCAGATTCCAAATTTAAATGGCTCTGAACTGAGGGTGTTTCTACCGTTGTTATAATTCAAGTTGAAATTATCCTTGGACAACCAGTTCTAACGACAAAAAATGATCGTATTACTAGCTTTGTTTTCTCAATTGGTTTTGAAAACTTTATGTTTCGTAATTTATCATTCTGTAAAATGTTTGTGCAAAAATAAAGTGAAAAAAATTACTTTTGTAGGTATTTTTCCGTAGTGGCTCAAGTATCCCTCCACTATGGCTCAAGTATCCCTCCCATGGGGATACTTGAGCCACGATGTAAAACAAAAAATAAACATTTTTTATACATTGAAAAATAGTTCAAAATTAATTGAAAGTGGTTTTCAGTTGAAGAAAAAATATCAAATTTTCATTTTCAATATTTTATTTTATTATAAGAAATTATAAAAAATTTTAAAAAATTAAAATTCAAAAAATGGCTCAAGT
Source organism: Maratus speculifer (assembly GCA_964019185.1). NCBI lineage: Eukaryota > Metazoa > Arthropoda > Arachnida > Araneae > Salticidae > Maratus > Maratus speculifer. Next base: position 211,618,812 of record OZ025291.1, on the reverse strand, counting down.
ATCCCCATCTTCCCCTACAGTAAAATCCCGATGATTCGGATTAATTGGGACCAGACCCAATCCGGATTATTGAAAATCCAGATTATCTGGAGTATTAGAAAAAAATTAAATAAAATAAAACATTCTTACAGAAAATCATCTTTATGTTAAACTCATTGAATATTTATAGACAATAAAAATGTTTACTTTGATTAGTTCTTCTGAAAAGATTTCAGAAAAAGTTTTTTCTATTCAGAATACCATGATGAAACAAGTTAATGTTATGCAAATTAGCCAATCGCCTCTCAAACTTGAAAAAAAATTACCAAACCAATCCGGATTTTATGGAGATCTGGATTAACAGGGTCCGAACTAGCAAGGTTCTACTGTACTTCTGTTGAAAAATGTTAAAAAGGATCTTTCATTATCTATAAAAATGACCAACTTAGAGTAATTTTACAATTTTCTTTACTTGCAACATTTTAATATATTCTCAAATTTTACAAATATTTGTTAACTACATTTTTCATGCTAAAATAAGTGTTTTACTCTATGTATTCCCAAACATTTTTTCCTCTTTTAATTGATGAATATACTGAATAATGTTGCAATGTGATCAACTATGTATTCTAATTTATTTGTTAACAGTATCCAATAACATAATAGGATATATAAAAAAAAAAATTATTTAAAATAAACATTGTAAAATATAAAAAAAAAATTTATCTACAATAATTTTATAAAATGTTTCAGACAATTAGATTTTAGGCAATATTTATTAATTAAAATGTTCCACAACCAAAATTTTATGAAAAAGTAGTTTTTAAAAAGTCGTCGTTTTCATATTTGACAATAGCATTGTATCAGAGGCTCACAACCATAGTAGACCAAATCCATAAAAAAAAAAAAAAAAAAAAAAAAAAAAAATGTGTTAGTCCATTTAGAAGTTGCATAAACTTTGTTTTATCTACTGCAGTGAACCAAGCTTGTTTTCGCATACTTTTTCATTTATCTATTTACAGACTTGGTTCACTGTGGGAGTAAATAAAACAGTTTTTGTGCACTTTCTCAGTGGACTATCACATTTTTCTCCCCAAAATGGGCTTGGGATGCCTCTGCTATGGTTGTTAATCTCTAATATAATGTCTTTCGATAATCTTTTTGTATATTTATATGTATGTATGTATTATTTATTTCAATTGATTGCAATAATGTTAAAGTTTTAGAAATGTTCCTATAAAATACAAATCTTATTTCTTTATTAGATAATTAAAATCAAAATAAATAAATTAATGGCCCTATTATACCTATATGTAGCAACAACAGATCGAAAAAATGATTTCTCAATTTCTTTCCTCTCCTCAAAAAATCCCCAAATTTACAACTTTGAAATTACCCCTACCCCCTAATTCCTAAATGTAAAATTATCTCAGATTCCATTGTTACCAGCCTAGATAAACAATGCATTCGAAGCAATAGTATATTTTTGGAATAAATAACTGCTTCATAACTATATATTGCAAGTAACTGTAACTACAAGACAGCTGAAGTAAATTTTCTCTCTGCATCGAAACCGAAAAAAACTACATATCTCACGTTGAAATAAATATTATATTGAAACATTTAATAGTTGGCATAGACTTAGAAAACTGCAATGAAATTTAATTTATTCTATATTCAATTTTTGAATGTTAGTGTGTAGTATACAATTAAAACATTTAAAATTTTCTTAAAAAAAAAAAAAAATTCTTAAAAAATGTAGTTTAATTTTTCTGGAGCAAATTTTTTTACATTATTATTTCTTAACTATTTTATTGATTTATTAGAGATTTATATTTCTAGAAAAAATATTTAGAAGTACTTTCAGTTTTACTCAAGAAAATTACTATTATTGCCTTTGAGAGCTTTTTGCACAGAGTAAATGTAAACATCTATGTTGTCTACGAAAATTTCATAAACTCAACAAATCATATAAATATTTACAATACTTTTGAAGATGGTTTAATGGGAATATATTATCTTTCCCATTAGATTCTCAAAATGTTTAGAGATACATATACCCTGTCCCTCCCATCTTCAACCTTCCAAAGAAGGGGGGGGGGGGGCTCAGAATTTATTTATTTAATCACTTTTGTTCTGTGTTATTAGGCACAGAAGATTATCACAATGTTAATTTTGGTACACTTGAATACTGGATACACCTTCGAATTCCTATGGAAGAAGCTTTCAAATATTTCAAAGTAAGTAAAATCTATCTTTTACCTAGTATAAATTTAAGAAGTCTAAAAAAATATAATTTTATACACAAAAAAAGAATTTTTTTTTTTTTTTTTTTTTTTTTTTTTTTTTTTTTTTTTTTTTTTTAAGAGAAAGAAGTGTGTGTGTGTGTGGGGGGGGGGGGGGGGGGGGGGGCTCCCATGTTTTTACTATAACTTGTTTGATTACTAAAAGGATTTTTTTCTAATTTTTATTAATTTATTATTTATAATCTGTTTAAATATTGAGAATTTAAGATAATAAAAAAAACCCAAATTTAGGCGCATCTTATTTAAAAGTATTTATATATTAATAATGTGTTAAATTTTGTCAATATGCTAATTTAGTTTTATTCGACTTTAGTAACTCTCAAAGTGGCCCATTTATAGAACTTTTAATTAAAAAAAAATCACCTATCCCTTTATTGTTTGTATATTTTTTCCAACATCATACATTTTATGATACAATAATAATAAAAATGTTTTAAAGTGAATTTTTCTTATTATTTTGGTGATATCAACTTCTATAGCATTCAGAATTTTTTTAAGTAATCTTTCGCTTATGAACAGTTAAAAATCATCTGCATTTGTCCATGTTTAAATATATATGTGTATATATATGTGTATATGTATATGTGTAAATATATATGTGTATATATAAGTGTAGTGTATATAGCATAATTAATTAATTTTTGTAGCTATTAAAATGTTTTATGTTTTTTTTTTATTTATTTATTTATAGGAAAAACTGAAAGCATTGAAATATATCCATAGTAATAAAGAAAAATCTGCTGTAGGTGTTAGTATTTTTGAGCAACCAGTTAATAGAAATTCGTTAATGAATGATTTGCATATAAAAATTATCAAAGGAATAAATTTACAGTCAAAACAGAAAGGTAAAGTATGCTTAGATGTTTACAGTAGTTTTTATGTTATTAAGTTCTGGCAGATTTTTCATTACATGATGTCAGGGTTCGGTGATATATATCAATGGATATATATCATGATATATATCCGATATTTATTTTCAAAATATCAAGCTTTTTGATATTTTCGATATTTTCATATTTGATATTTATTTTCAAAATATCATGATTCTTGATATTTTCATATATTTAATTTTTATTTTCAAAATATTTTTAGTCAACAAAAGTCTAAATGAGCTCTTCAATTGTTATTAAAAATTAACCCATCTGTAAATAACTAAAATATTAAAAACATGCTTACAAAATATCCCCCACCTCCAAAAACTATTTTTAGATTGCACCTGCTAGAAATGGAAAAAGGGGTGATGATTGGCTAATCTGAATTGCTCAATAGTCAATCAGGCAGTGTAATGTGTAGGCATAGAATAGACATGTTTTAAGAACAAAATTTTACATATGTTGCAAGTCTTTGCTGTGCTGTCATTATTTTGTTCTTGTTGATATTATATTTAAATGATATAAAGCTTAAAAATTTTATTAAAGTTTTTATTGCAATCACTATGCCAAGAATAAAAGATCCTATATGGAATCATTTCACATGTAAAATTAAAGAAGGAAATAGTGGAAAATAAAATAATAGTTGAAAAAAATAATAGTTGAAATTGATAAAGAAATTTTCAATTTAGTGAATGATGTCAACTTAATGGTTAATTGCACAGATTACATAAATATTTTAACACCTATTGCAGATGCATTAGATGAAATGCAAAAAGATGACACTAAGATTGCACAATGTGTAGAAATTTGGTGCAAATTAAAGGAATAATTGGAAACATCTGGAAAGGATATCAAGAAAAAATTATTAGCAAGAGAAGAAATGGCATTGTCACCAGCACATTTAGCTGCTAATATGTTGGACCACAGATACTGTGGGAAAAAATTAACTGAAGATCAAAAGCATAGTGCTTTTAATTTCTTGCGTTCAGTAGACAAAGAACTTTTGCCCCTGGCAATGACATTTTTAGCAAAGAAATCTCCTTTTCCAAGTTTTATGTTTGAAACAATATATAAAGGTTGAACCAATAATTTGGTGGGACAATATTAAATTGGAGCAGCCCATAAAAGAAAAAATGTCCAACTTAACTAATCAGTTGTTTACAGCTTCTCCTTCAACAGCTGGATTAGAAAGAATCTTTTCCAGTTTCGGTTTAGTTCAGTCTAAACTCCGGAATAGGTTAGGGAATGAAAAAGCTGACAAGCTTGCATTCATGTTTAAATTCTTCAATAGAAAAAAATAATTTATTTTTTATTTATTATTATTATTATTATTTTGTATCTTGAAACTTGTTTTTTAAAAATAAATTTTTTTTTTAAACTTGAAACTGAATTCTGTATTTTGTGTTTTGATGAGTGAAAAGGTAATTTGTTGAACATCACAAAAAATTGTTTGTCTTCATTTATTTAATCATCAAATTTACAAAGGAAAAAAAAAAGATTTAGAATATTGGTTTATGTTTTCATGTTAACTGTAATATGATTAAAATTTTAATTTATATTAAATCAAAAAATATTTGTAATCAATAAGCTGAAAATTTTGAAAATATCGGATATATATCGAAAATATCAGATATATATCAAAATATCGGATATTTTCGATATTTTCGAAAATATCATGATATTTACGAACCCTGCATGATGTTAAGTTAAGCCAAAAGATTATCATTGCAATTGCAATATAAAGTAGAAGATCTTTATAATGCAATTCTATGTAACGTAATTCTATGTAACACAATTCTCTATGTAACATACTAAGAATCTGTAAACTATTTATATATGAATGATATATTTATATTCTTCCTATATTTATGACAAAAACCACCGCCAAGTCCTTGCTTTTGATTAATGTCAGTACTAAGAATCTGTAACCTATTTATATATGAAGGGTATATTTATATTCTTCCTATATTTATGACAAAAGCCCCTGCCAAATCCTTGGTTTTTTTTATAAAAATAATGCATTTTAAAATTAAAAAAATTTAAATTTTTAATCTTAATGTTTTGTGAAATCTTCAGAAATTGTCTTTTACTTTGCTAATTATTATTGTTATTGTGATAGATTCTGCTGTTTGTTTTCCCAATTGTTGAACTATTTCTGAAATTGAATATCAAGTAAAAGGAAAAAAATATATATCATCATTTGTAGGAATCTATTACAATTTTTAAAATATACTTTCCTACAATACATACTTTTAAATAATAAAATCTACATTCTGCTTATTTGTATGAAGTCTTGTGAAAATGAAATGCAGGTCAAAAGAAAGTTCCGTCATTTTTTATGGGGGTTTTATACTAGTATGTAATAAATCTGATTAAAATGAAGTCAATTTTTTTAATGATAATAATGTTTATTGCCTGCTTAAGTTGATTATCATAATTTAATTACTTTTAAACCCATTTTAAAATATCCCAATTCAATAAAATTTAGCTTTTTTAACAGAGTTTAAAATGTTATGAATTTAAAAACCTCACTTCAATGTAATAATTTTTAGAATTTATTTATTGAGCTTAAGATTTGTTAGATGTCTAAAAAATTTTTGTTTTTCATGAATAATTTTAATATTTATTAAATCAAACCTTTATTTAAATTCGTCATATGATTTTTTAAACATATACTTTTTTGTTTACTGATTGTATTTCAATTTATTCAAGATGTTCAGCCATCTTCATTTTGTGTGTACAAGTTCTTTGACTTACCTGATCAAGATACAGCAATTGTTCCTGCCTCTAACAATCCAGTATTTTCAGATCATCGAACCTTTTCAATTTTTATAAATGCCAACATAGAAAAATATCTTGAAAGTGAAGTAAGTGTTTCAAATGATCAAATTTAAAAGCTTTTTTCACAACTTTTATTAATTACATTTAATTAGCAATGTAGGACCATTTTTTTCAGCCACTTTTATTTATTTATTTATTTTTTTATTATTTATTTATTATTGGATAATTTTACAAATTCCTCATGCTATTATTTAGAAGAACATATGCATTAAATAGCTTATTACATACTATTATAATTAACTGATTGATTTTATGTTAAATGATTAATTTCAGTTGAATTTGCTTGGGAAATTAGGAAATCTGAAGTATATCATTAATTGAATTCCGCAACTTATTTTATTTTATTGTATTTGTTTTCTTATTCAGGCATGAAAGAGTTCCTCCTAAAGGAGGAATTCCATCTTTTTTCAAAGCAAATTTGAATGTTCTCTGGATTGATGCAAAAATGCAAAGAAAATATTGGGAACTTATGGAGGAGGGGAAGGGGGGTGTCTGAAAAATTCAATAATCATACATTTTGCCTTGCCAAATGATTGGAGCTTATTTCTGAATTGTTGTACAGAAAAGTCATCCATTCAAAGGTAAGCTTTTATAATAAACATCTGAAAGTCATGTAAATGAAGGTCTTCAAAGTTGCTTAAAAGGGAAAAGAAGTTTCCATAAAATTCTGTTGGGAATAGTATATTTTGTTTTATTTATATTTAACAAATTCTTATTGTGTAATTTCAGTTCCAATAATTCTCATTGGAGTAATTTCAGCAATGAAACAGTCAAAACTTTCAAAATATTTATTTAAAAAAAATTTATCTCTGTACTTGACATAAGTTCATCAGGTATATTTAAATTTATATTTTTAGCAAAACTGTCTTCAATTTTCTTTTTTGATTTAATGAATCTATACATTTATTATTAGTTTAAAAAATGTTTTAATACTTTATAGTGACAAATAGAAAATAACAATATGTACCATTATATTTCAATGTATTGATAGAATAACTTAAAATTGGCCAAAGTTATATAGGTTTGGCCATATTGTATTGATAGACTTTTTTTTCCTCCTTTTTCCCTGCTTCTCGCTTTCATGCCTGCTTATTGGTCCATGTTAAATGTCCAAAAATGGAATACTTCTGTTGCCACAATGACAAAAAAACAATGAAAACTTAAAACAAAAATAATAATTTGAAAACAAATTGTGATAAAGATTTCAAACAAATTTCACTTAAAAGTGTATTTTTTTTCTATGTAGCAGTGTGTAAAAATTTAAAATGTGTGAACTTTAAAAATTTGCAGTTTTGAAAATTGTAAAACTGAATTTCCATTTAAAATTTGTTCAGGAATATTAATGTTTAATCCATGTTGTAGGTAAAACGAGGCGTTCAGAAGTCAGTCTGATTAATTCCATCCAATAAATATGCACATTTTAAACAGTTAAAGTTGTACATCTATAAACTACTGTTTCTTTATGATTGGTCTAGAAATATTAATGTTTAAAGCATAGCGTATGTATATGTAATATATGACTCGTCATGATAATCATAAAAATGATGTTTATTATTATTATTAATTTAAATACAGAATTTATTTATAAGTTTTTAAAATTTTAGTCTTTGAAAATATCATTTTCCAAATAGACATTGTAATTTGTTAAATTAAAAAAATGTTCCCTTCTTCCTGTCTTTTTTTTTCTGCTTTTTTTTTTTTTTTTTTTTTTTTTTTTTTTTTTTTTTTTTTAATAAGTGAAGAGTGTTTCATAATACAAATTGACTTTGATAAACTGATATGCCCTTGCCATAATATGGATCTGCTTATCCAGTGAGCAGATTTATATCAAAACATAGAAATATTATATTTTTTAATTCAGGCTCATTATTTTGCAGATAAGATCTTTTTCTGATTTAAATTCAAGAGAGATAAAAGTGACTTTGTAATAACTTTCAAATGAGCCTTTATACTGAGTATGGTACATTTTGCAATTTTGTGAATATGCTGTATATATTTTTCTGTATTATGTGTGTTGTTATAATATGCATTGCATATATAGTAAATTGAACAATGATTTTGTAACCTTTTCTGGCACGGGTAAATTCTGTTAGTAAAATGAGAATTATGAAATTGTCACCGGAATTTGCAAACTACTTTTTTTAGAAATTAAGAATCCCTTAATTTAAGCTTTGATTGTAAAAGCAAATTTTTATTGAAATATGATTGCTGCTGTTTGCAAGTTTGGAATTAAAATTAGGTATCCCAGGGCTGGGCACAGTATGCCGGAAAGGGTTAAATTAAAAAAAGTAATGAATGGTGGAGGAAAAATGAATTGAAAGGATGAAATATTTGCAATGCAGGGATGTTTGAAGGGGAAAAAACTTTATTTTGTGCATAAATTTAAAGTTTAAGATAGAAATATGTAACTACAATTACTTTGATAATTTAACTAAATTGGATGCCGAATAATGCAGGAGAAATGACAATACTTCAGTTTCAGGGACTGAATTACAAATTTGGGGGCCCTGGGCACAGATGCTTATGGGGGCCCCCCCTTTACTCGAAACTTGCAGAGGAATGGACTAAAAAAATTAATAAAGATAGTTACTTAAGTAAAAAATGTCCTTTAAAATATCCATTAAAAATTAAATATGATAATAAGTTTACATTTAAATAATTATTTCACAATTATGAAATTTAAATGAGTACACGTAATAAACTGTGTGCTGCTAATTGTCTTTTCCTATGCAAGTTTATATATCTGGATTGACAAAGTATGCAAAAACTAATAATAAATTTTCCTCAACAACAAGCTACAATTATTTAAAGCATCAAGGGGTTCTAGAACCTGCAAGCTACATTTACAAACACTCAAATAATTTGACGATTACAGGAAAATGATTAAACAAGAATTAAAAATGCAATATATTTTTAAGGCGATAAAGATAAAAGAAAATATTCACTACAATAAAGTAATAAAAGGCTGTTTTAGACAAAATATACAACGCTACAAAAATACAACATGAACATTGTAGAATGAATTGTGAAATTTCACTGCATATTAAAACTACCTCAGATTTTGGTCAATAGTTGAAAAACCTTCAGCAGCATTTTGGGGCCCCTGGAAATCAGGGGCCCGTGCCCCCGAATGCCCTGCCGTAAATCTGTCACTGTTCAGTTCAGTTCTGCATGTGAAATTTAGGGATGGTTTTACATTTGGATCTGCCGTTATTCCGAAAATGAAGCAAAAACAAGAGGGGTTGTAGTCATATATTCATTGATTAGTGTCTCTATAGAATACACAATATTGGACATACTACTACATTTGGATAAAATCCCTCTTGTTTTTGCTTCATTTTGGAAATAACAGATTTTCAACTTATTCTATTGATGATTATTTTCAGAATTTTCAAGCTATGATTTCGTGACTTTTACAAAAGTTGCTCTATACATTTAGCTAACATAATATGCAAATGAAATTTCGATATCATTGATGCATGCACAGTGAAAAATTATTTAGTAAATCTACTCATCTTTCATACAATTTTTATTATTTTTTAATTCTAATTACAGGGCATTGTGTGCAATATTATTTGTCATATTTTCAGAAAAGAATGTTACTTTATATTAAGAACTCTGCAAATTATAAGCAAAAAACTTGGCAAAATTTGGGACCATATGTATAAAAACGTTTAATTTTTCTACGAGTATGCATGCTATTCACATAAAAATGAACACAGTTTATAGCACACACAGTTTATGAACACATAATATATAGAGTTTGAGCGCTCTTGCTACATTAGTTTTGACAGGATTCTCCAAAAGATATTCATTCTTTTTTAATTTGTAGATGGTCCCCTATGGAGTTTCAGGAAAAAATCTTCATGGAAATGTATGACTTGTTCTATTATAGTTATATACTAAGAGTTTCAGGATAATTCCTCATGTATTTTTCTAGATATTTAACAAAATGTCTAAAATCGCAAGTGGACACTCATTAATGGCCATGTAGTGTATATATATGTGACGATTTAAGGAGAACTCAAATTATTTCCACTGGTTAAAGAGAAACACACAGTCATGGCAAGCGAGGGGAAAAAACAAAATAAATAAATAAATGTAGAAGATCCAATAATTAGTCATGGGCTGCTGTAAATTCATTTATCAAATTCGTAATAATGATGAAGGGAAAAGCTCCTTTTGCAAAAATTCCATCATTATTCCAGCGAGCCGTCCTCACCCAAGAAGCAACCCAAGAATCTTCTTTTCCATCTCGAGACTTCCACCTTTTTAAACTGAAAAGAAAGTTCTGGAACATTCTGTAACCTCAAACCATCATTCTTTTATGTAAACAGAATTCTTGTCCAGCTACGAGATTATTTTCCACAAACGATAAATTTATTTAAAAAAAATATTATTTAACCAATTTATAATTGAATCGGGATTTTTTAGGCAGACGACTTTTATAAATGATTAATTTTAGGAGAAAAAGAAAAGAAATGAATTTATTAATATGCACACTATCGAAGGTTGACGGCAGAAAAATAAATAAATAGATAAAATAAAATAATGATATTTTTTGAAAGGTATGGTTTTGGAATAAATTTAATAAGACTTTCTTAAAAAGGGTTGATAAAAACATAGAAGAAATCAGTTTTATTTGGAATATTAAGAAATAAAGTTTTAATTAAGAATATTTTTAATTTAGAGCCATCTTTTTTTTAAATTTATGCATACTGGAATAATGTTTTTTAAGGCAAATTAAGAATTTATATCGTCTGCATACAGATTAACAGATTAGATCTAGAAACAAGATTTTAATTTAATAATTTGAAGTAAGTACGGAAAATTAAGATAGTATAAAGGTTAGTTTTGCCGAAAAAATTTTAAATTTGTAATATTATCCTTCCTCCCCGAAAATTTGTATGAAATTGATAGTTAAATAAAACTACAAGTTCAGACAACAGAAATATAATAATTTAGAAAAGTTAAATTTTGGAATAAAACTGTCAAACTCCGGAAGCCAAGAGATGGAAGAAAAGAAAATTAATGCAATATAAAAATATTAGCGATTAAAATAATATATTTAAGAGAAAATTAATCTGAATTAAATTTAGGTAGGAGCATTTCCCTGAAAGAAATACAATAATGTTACAATATCACTTACCAATTGTAAGTGCATAGGAGATAATACATACAATAACAGTAAATAAGTTATGAATATTAATAAGCAAAAGACATTAAAGATATAATAAAAACAATAAGATATCTCTTTTATGGGAGTTTATAGAATTTCCGTGGCTTAATTAGTAGTAATTTCAGTTCAGAAATTAAATTGTATAGTCCTTGTAGTAAACATAGTCTTTAAAGGCTACAATAAACGTTCTTCTCAAACTTAGTTGACTACATAGTCATTCAAATCAAAAGTCTCTAATAGTTTTTAAAATGCAATTCTTCAATGTAGTTCATTATCAATAGTTAATTTAAATAAGAATTTCCGGAAAGTTTACTAAATACTGTCCTTCACATAAAACATCTTCAATCCAGTTTACTAGTGAACTACATAATTTTTCCATTTTGGTTTAATGTTATGTTGGAATCTTTGTTGGATCCAACATCTCTTAATAATATATCAATTTTTCAATAATAAATAGCATCACTCTCAATATCAATAATAACTAATATAGAAAAATTTAAATAATAACAATAACAACAATAATAAGTGATAGTATAATAAGACTCACAATTGATAGCAATGATAACAATAATTCTCCATATCCTAATATTTCTCAATAAAAGTATAATTAATACTAAACTTCATTATAGAAATCATAATAATAATAATAAAACAAGAGTATAATCAAAAGAAAATATCACAGTTTGTTTATTATTGATAGGGAAAATATTGGTTGAGGATAAAAATAATTACATAGCAACTAAATAATTTTCTTATCTTCTAATAGCATAAGAAAGTATTTTTTGCTAGCCGAAAGTATAAATAAAAAAAATCATAATAATTCCAAAATCCAAATAAAATTAAATCTAACTATTTAGAAAATGGACTCTCAACCAGTATTTCCTTACAGTAATTCCTCTCTGATACTCTTTTACAAAATTGTCAAATTTGGTTATAAGTTTTCAAATGCCAAATGTAGAGTAATGTTTTATCTACACATGGTTTATAAACTTTAATAATAAAATACAATAGGAATAAAAGGTGTCATTCTTAATTGAGAAATGGAAATAAAAATAGTGTGCTTTTTTGAAAAACTTTTAATATCTGTAGTTTTCACAATCACTGAAAATCACATATTATGTTATAGGTTTGAGTAGAATCATTAGATTTTATAACTGTTATAAATATCTGCTGAATAAATAGAATAATACTAATGTCAAATACATGAGTAAATATAGTTAGACTTATATCCACTTAAAATTAATTTATCAACATCAATTTGAAAGCTTTTACAATCAAAGTGTACACCTTATGCCTGCATAAGGAGCCCAATTTAACCCCAAAAACTCCCAAAAACAAGTAATATTCTTGTTGGCCACCAAGAACATACCTGCTAATGTTGAAAATTATGGTGATAAAATATTTAAAGAATAAGAATTAAAATTTAATCTACTGTCTTGACTTCAGTTTGATCTAGTGATTGTGATTGTATCTGAGGATTTGTTTCTTTTTTGGGTTGCTCATGAAACAGTTTAAAATCTTCTGGTGAAAAATAGGGTCTTAATTTAGAAACATGCACAATAACAGAATTCTGTCCTGTCTCATAATTAAATTTATCTATTTCATAAGTTACATCAGAAAGTTTATTTATAATTTTGTATGGTCCAGAAGTAGGTTCTAATTTTCGAGTGTTAGGGTATTTAAATTCTTCATAAATTACAGAGTCTTGTATTTTTAATGGGCATTCGACAAAATTTCGATCATAGAGTCTTTTACTTTTAAGGTGAAATTCCTGAGTTCACGCTTTCGCAATTTTGAGGGCTTTGTCTACTGGAGGGTAATAGTTTTGTTTTAAAGGAGATTCATAAGGCAATTGACCATAAAATAAATAGGCAGGTGGGAACTTGGGGATAGAATGGGGCGTATTGTTGTATTCTTCGATGACTTGGTTTAATAATCTAGTCCAAGGTATTTTAGAAGAAGTGGAATTAACTTTACATTTAAGCCTGGTAACTATAGTCTGATTAACGCGCTCTACTTTTCCATTGGTCTGAGGATGATGTGCGGATGTAAAACGCTATTGAACATGATGATTTCTAAAGAATTTCTTAAATCTTGGAGATCTGGAAGATTTATGCCTGTCACTAAGTATTTTTTGAGGTGCTTTGATATTGAAAATTTGTTTTAAACAGTTAGTGTATGTTTCAGTGGTAACATTTTTGGAGGGAAAAGCCCAAACAAACCTAGTTGCATGATCTATTATTATGTGTAAGAATTTTTTTTGTTGAGTTGTAATAGTTAAATCCACCAACATTATCAATAGAAAGACATCCAAAAGGTTGATCTGTCGCTGGCATAGCTTGTAATAAGCCGAATCTTTTCTGTTTTGGTTTTTTATTTTTCTGACAGGTATCGCAATGTTTAACAAATTCTGTAATGTCTATTGTCATATTAGGCCAATAATAGTTGGGAGATATTAAATTAAGCATTTTTTGAATCCCTAAATGTCCAAAATTATCATGAGCAATATGGAGTAATTTTTTTCTTAATGACATTGGTACAACAATTTTTTTGAATCCCTTTTTCTGAACTATAATAATTCCATTCTCTTTTTTATATTTTTTGTCACAAACGTTGTCTTTGTCTTGCATCTCTATAATTTATTTCCTATCTAGCAATAAACTAATATGTTGATTAAAATGACAAACAGGATTTCATGACAACATGTCTGCTTCGACATTTGTTGAACCCTTTTCATATTTTATCTCATAATCAAACATACTAAGTTTGAGCGACCATCTAAAAAGCCTACCTCTTAAGTTTTTAACACTCTTTAACCATACTAGAGATGCATGGTCCGTATGAATTGTAAACTTGACACCATGAAAGTAATGATATAATTTGTCAAGAGTATCTATAATAGCTAAACATTCTAATTCAGTTATGAAATGATTTTGCTCATAACTCTTCAAAATTCGAGAATGATAAGCAATAGGATGTAAGAAATTTTCTTTATCAGGTTGTTTTAGAACGGCACCTACTGCTATCTGAGAGGCATCTACAAACATATGTAAAGGTAATTTAGAATCATAAATTTTGAGGATGGGTTTTGCAATTAAAGAATTTTTTAATTTTTCAAAAGACTCCTGGCACTCTGAGTTCCATTCCCATATTGTGTCTTTTTTAAGTAATCGGTTCAGAGGATATCTAATTTCAGCATATTTATTTATGAATTTATGGTAAACATTAATGGAACCTAGAAATCGTTATAACTCTTTCACATTTGAAGGAGGTTTTAAATTTTTGATGGTTTCAATATTGGCATTTGCTGGTGTTATAGTTCCATTAGTGATTTCATAACCTAAGAAATTGGTTTTATTTTGGCCTAATTTACATTTAGAAAGTTTAAGTTTAATGTTTTCTTGTTTGCAAATGTCAAAAATTTGAGCTAAATGGTTTAAATGTTCTTCTAAAGAGGAAGAGAAAATTATGATATCATCAAAATAGTGGCACGCAAAGTCGATTTTATATTTATTAAGGATTCTTTGAATGGTTCTATTGAATATGGGAGGGCCCGTTTTTATGCCAAAAGGGAGCACGAGCCACTCAAAAAGTCCAAAATTGGTTGAAAATGCTAATTTTTCTGTATCAGATGGATGTATTGGTATGTGCCAGTAGCCAGAGGCTAAATCCAAAGTTGAAAAATACTGAGCACTACTCAATTTATCTAAAATTCCATCGATACGGGGCAAGGGTTCTGCATCATTTTTAATTATTGCGTTTAATTTTCTATAGTCTATACATAATCGCGTTTTTTTACCTTCCTCTCTTTTCATAACTAGTGTAACAGGGGCAGAATAGGGGCTATTACTTTCCTTTATCAGTCCGGCTGCTAACAATGATTGAATTTGGTTTTTTATTTCTATTTCTTCTAGGGGAGATGTTCGGTAGGGCCTCAAAGATATAGGTAGGTCTGAGTTTAGTATAACGCGTTGTGGTTCAATATTAATCCTACCCACATCATATTTATGCTTTGCAAAAATATCACTATAAATATGAATTAATTCCCTTAAATTTACATCTTGAATTAAATTTATTTCCCCAGTTAAATCTGAATCCGAATTATCGCGAAAATTTTGAAGAGTCATGGAACCTCTATAATCAGGATGCACATTAATTGCGTGATCATATTCAACACAGTCTTCATTTTTCATAATAGTTCCACAAGTAGATTGTAACTCTATATCATGATTACTTACATTCAATGTTTCATTATCATAATTATCTATTGCTACAGTATTACCAGTATTTAATTTCATATTTTTTTTTTATTCTGAGATTACAAATTCATTAGATTGATCCCTGTTTTGTTGTACTTGGTCCATATTTACTGTATTGAAATGAAGGGATCTCTCATTATGTATGGATATACTGTTAGTTATAATTTTCCTTCCCTGCCTTACAATACAATTTTTACATTCTATGGTTAATTTAAATTTAGAGCATTCTTTTAACCCCAAAATAGCATAATCCAAATTTGTATTGCATACTAAAAAGTTAACATATTTTTTAATTTTACCCACTTTTAGAAGAACACTACATTTTTTATTTATATGTAAAAATCCTTTTGCCTGACCAATGGTAACTGAGGGTATAGTCTCAATTTTAGCATTAAGTTTTTTAACAAATTTAATTGGCAATATTGCAATAGTTGAGCCAGTATCTACAACACATGGCAAATTATAATTATTTGTACATCCATACACAATTAATAGTCAAATATTATGAGAGTTATTTTGTGAGCTACTTGGAAGAGTATCAGGGGATGGCAACTCACTCCTAAAAATACATTCTCTTTCCCAATGAAAAGCATTACTCACACCCCTATTTGTGCATATCCTACAAGGTCTTGAAGGGTATGAATTTTGAATATTATTATTTTGACAAACTCTAGGTCTTTGAAACTGAGATTGCCTTTGGGGAATCCAATTCCTAGGTGTATTATTGGGCCTAACTGGCTGAATCCAGGGCCTAGTTGGTTGAAAAGGTTGAAAATTTTGTCTAGCTGATGGTTGATTTATTACTTGGTTTGAAACTAGTGGGGTGGAAACTTCCACGAATTGTTTGACAACCCTGTACCATTCTGTGGTACTACTAGGAGGATTTATAATAATATTGTTTTTGAATTCTGGTTTTAAACCATCAGTTAAACCTTGTAATAGTATATTTTCACTAAGATGTAATTTCCTACCAATTTCCACTTTTTTACGAAAATAAGTTTCTAAATTGTCTAAATTATCTAATTTCAGATTTGAAAAATCAGAAAAACTCGGGAAGTCTAATTCAATGAGTCTTTCTATCAAAATTTTCTTAATTTATTCATAATCCGTACAATTTAAGCAGTCATTGATATAAATTTTTTGCGCTTCCCTTTTCAAATATTGCGCAATAAAATTAAATTTCCATTCTACAGTTTTCTTCTCCTTTTCACATGTTGTATCAAAATAAGTTAACCACGACAAAATGTTCATTCCAGAACTCGGATCAAACGGTACGAATTTAGGATCTTCCATAATTTTTTTATTCTTACTCATTAGAATAAATGAAGCACTTCTATTTTCTTTATTAAATCCTGATCGTAAAATCATTTGCAATAAATTTCAAAGTTAATAATTTCTATCAATTACATATTTTTTCAAAATTACTATATCAGATCCATAACATACAATAAATAATAAATAAATAAATTAGTAAATTAATAAATTAACTTCAAATTACTCTCATCAATAAAATAATAAATAAATAAATAAATAATAAATATTTCATCTATCATAAAAAGAATAAAAATAATAATCAAAACATTTAACAAAATAACTTACAGTTTTTTGAAAAATCATTAATAAAATTCAATCGTCTTTAAATTCCTCATCAAATACTTCTTGCGTACTCACCACTTTGAAGTCATTAATTTTCAAAAATTTTCAATATGACCATGAATACTGAATCAAAATTTATGCGCACAGATCAACATCAAGCATCAGAAAATCCACATCAGACTCGAAGCAAGTACTATTCATTAGCAAGCTGAAAATACCATATAGGCTGTCCTTCAATCGAACTTCAGCGATAGCATGCTTTTCTTCGTTCCATCGCAATTTTCTTTAAATATCATTCATTAAAAAGGCAGCACAGATAACTAATCCTGTCGGCTTTTCGATTAGTTGTGACGATTTAAGGAGAACTCGAATTATTTCCACTGGTTAAAAAGAGACACACAGTCATGGCAAGCGAGGGAAAAAACAAAATAAATAAATAAATGTAGAAGATCCAATAATTAGTCATGGGCTGCTGTAAATTCATTTATTAAATTCGTAATAATGAGGAAGGGAAAAGCTCCTTTTGCAAAAATTCCATCATTATTTCAGCGAGCCGTCCTCATCCAAGAAGCAACCCAATAATCTTCTTTTCCATCTCGAGACTTCCACCTTTTTAAACTGAAAAGAAAGTTCTGGAACATTCTGTAACCTCAAACCATCATTCTTTTATGTAAACAGAATTCTTGTCCAGCTACGAGATTATTTTCCACAAACGATAAATTTATTAAAAAAAAATATTATTTAACCAATTTATAATTGAATCTGGATTTTTTAGGCAGACGACTTTTATAAATGATTAATTTTAAGAGAAAAAGAAAAGAAATGAATTTATTAATATGCACACTATCGAAGGTTGACAGCGGAAAAATAAATAAATAGATAAAATAAAATAATGATATTTTTTGAAAGGTATGGTTTTGGAATAAATTTAATAAGACTTTCTTAAAAAGGGTTGATAAAAACATAGAAGAAATCAGTTTTATTTGGAATATTAAGAAATAAAGTTTTAATTAAGAATATTTTTAATTTAGAGCCATCTTTTTTTTTAATTTATGCATACTGGAATAATGTTTTTTAAGGGGGTAGTAAGGTTAATTCGAGGGAAAAAAAGCATATTTTCTATCATTTTTTGTAAGGATACAATTAATATTTATTTATTTGTATAGTTATAGTATAATTATATGTCATTTAAAGAGTATTCTGTGAAATTTTCATTAAGAAATATTTAAAAATGAGCCGATGACAGCGAATCTTCGAAGACGTCCCAAAAAAAAGTTGATTCGCAGTGAACCGCATAACTCATGACTGGATCAACTGAAATTAAAAAACCAAATTGATTTAATTAGTTGATAAGTTTCCTCAGGGAACGCCGTCGAGTTTTTTTTTATATTATTGATTTTTCAATTTTTTACAAGGCTCGGAAGTCAAAATACTGATTTTTCATCAAAAAAATCTGATATTTTGTTTTTTAAAAGTAAGTTAAAATAAAAAAAAATAAAAAAACTCGACAGCGTTATCTTGTAATTTATATAAAGAAAGAGTGTGTAAAATTTTAAAAAGATCGGTTCAGTAGATTTTGAGCTACAGAGTTCACCGGCTTCGAAAAAGCGAAGTGTTAGAAAAACACGTTTAAAGTTTCACAGACGTTTTTGTCGAAATAGATATTTGTAAATTACTGCTTTTTTTATATACTTACACAGAATCATCAATGCCAGGCCCATAAAGCGAAAAGCTGTCGGAGATGATGTCCAGAGCATCTTGTTGCTCTTGTCTACGACGAATCCTGCCTTCTTTGCCTCTTTTGCAGCCTCTCGCTCTGCTTTACATACTCGAAGACTATCTGTTGTTCGCGCCCATTCATGAGAACTTGTTCCAGTTTTTATGCCCATTTCTTGCAAAAATGACAGCAGAGAAAAACAGCCTTCATTAAATGTACATGCTGCAACATTAGCTGCAATTTCAACGACGTTGGAGGTGCCATTCACTGTTTTTGGAGTAATTTTCCAAATAAGTTGATTATAGGCTTTCATTATTGTTCTGAGTGAAACCTCCAACACATCGTTCCAGAAGTGCATCTTTGCTTAAATCCTCATAAATAGGTTTGAGCTCCTCCCTACCTTGAGCAAATCCTCATAAATAGATTGGTCAAGCAGTAGCAGCTACTTGGTAGCTGATTGTTGCGGCCACATTCCTCAGTGTGAAATCGGAGGGCGGAGACTTACAAGTGTATATCTCCGTCAGTTTTACTTCAATTGCTTTCAAATTTTCGCAGAATAATCTTAAGATGTTGTACATTAATATAAAAAAAAAAAAAAAAAAAATTGCAAAAAAAAAAAAAATACCTTACTACCCCCTTAAGGCAAATTAAGAATTTATATCGTCTGCATACAGATTAACAGATTAGATCTAGAAACAAGATTTTAATTTAATAATTTGAAGTAAGTACGGAAAATTAAGATAGTATAAAGGTTAGTTTTGGCGAAATTTTTTTTAATTTGTAATATATATAACCATTATATAATACAGTTGAACCTCTCCAATCCGGCATGTATGGGACTCGGGCGATGCCGAATTACGGAAATTCTAAGATACTGCAGAAATTTTCGTCAATTTCCTTTCTTGTGGGTGGGGGAGGGGTATTTTAGGAATTAAATAACGAAATTTAAAAAATATAATGCTATCGTCAGGAGCATTGTATAAATCGATTTAAAAAAAACTATTCAATGCAAGAAATAAACAATATACGTTTTGTATTTATGAGAAACAGATATCTGAAAAGAGTATTAAGTTTGTTTCCAGCAAATAAAGTAAATCGTCATCCAAATCGATTAACGAAAATTTATGATTGAAAAACTAAATGAAATAAAAAGAAAATTACTTATAAGAAAAAAAAGGATACGTCTGTTGGTACATAACCATCCAGAATGCGGGACGTGGACCCCTCTCCTCTGGGCGCTCCTACAGCACACTCATGCCAGCGTCCACTTGACCTTGACCCGAGGTGAAGAATTTCTCCTGGCGTAGCTAACAGATCAGATACGCGGAAGGTTATTCAAATCGGAAAAAAGCTCCCTCTTTAGCGTCTTATTCCCAACATCTTTCTATTGTCGTTGAATAAGTGATTGATGCTAGATTTGTTGCAATCAAGGAGTGGCGAATTTCTCAGGGAATTATCACCCAATAAAAAAAGAATCACTGAAGACTACAGAAATCTTTCACACAGTTTACTGTAACAATAATGTTCATCCCCACGAGATTTCCCTTTGTACAAGACACCTGAATTGAAGATAAACTTTAGGAGGGATATCTGAGGGATTAAAGGTTTCACATTAGGAAGTAACTACCCACGTATTGTGTTGCTGGCAATTGGGCATACAAAGGCAAGGGAGAAGAATGTTAGCGACAAATTTTTTAAATGCGGCCATTTCCGGTATTCTGAGTCCAGCTAAATTTTCGGGCTTCCACTGCGAAAGTGTTAAAGCGCAAAATTTTATATTTTATAATGATACCAGCACACTTCACAGACGTAAAATAAATAAACGTAGGAAAACATAAAATGGGAGGATATATATATATATATGACAAAATACAAAATGGAGGAAAAAAAACAGGGAGAAATGTGCCGGATAATTTAATAGAGTTTTCCGGTTTATAGAATGCCGGATTAGAGAGGCTCAACTGTACTACAAATCAACATCTATAATGAATATAGAATATATATAAAGCTGCTTTATGTGTCACAAAAGATCATGCATTTCATTCACTGTAGAAAGTTAAAATATGAATATCAATATACAAATGTGCTCAGTAATTTCTGGAACAAAATGGTAATGCATTGTATAATTATTGAATTGTAAATAAACTCTGTATTTATAATCTACACTGTTTCTGTAAAAAAAAAAAAAAAAAAAGTTTAATTTAACAAAACAGTTTTTGAATTTTTTTGTATGTATGAAAGAGAAAATATGTGGTATCAACAAAATACCATATGTTTTCTCATCTGCCTACAGTACATCCCTCCCCCCCCCCCTTCACACACACACGCAAGATTTATTTTAAAAATCAAGGCACTTAGTACATCAGTATTTAGATTTTTACTGACCTCTGTATGTATGATCATTGGTCGTTGCATAAAATTTTTAGGTGGAAACTTTACATTTAAACTAACAAAATCATTAAGTAAATCATTGTGACAGAGTGACCACAGACCTGGAAAACCTGGAAATATCAGGGAATTTAAGATTTCGGGAAATATCAGGGAAAAATCAGGGAATTCTGTTTAAAATCAGGGAAAATTTGTTGTCATTTTTCCTTTTCTGTAATAGCGCGAACGGTCTTCCGTTACGTATGGCGGATCAGAAAGCGATGTATTAGCAGTAGTAGCGTCAGGTTTTGATTTTTCTTCAACTTTCAAAATCTCCTCATTTGCAATTTTTTTGGAATACAATGAATCCATTATATTTGGCTGTAATGCGGCTTTTATCCTTTTTTTATGTTCACTTTCTTTTGCATGACTCGTAAGAGCCGTCCGACCCATATTACTAAGAGCAACTGAACGGTGGCATTTTATGTATTTAACTCTGTGCACATCATTTGGCACTTCTCTAACCCAGGACTTAAACTCTGGATCAGTAAGCCAATCGACTTGAAACCACGACGACATAATAATTAGAAATAATTAGTTTTTATCCGAGAGAAAATATGACCATCCGGGGGCACATGGAATGCCTTATTGAGAACTTAGCTGAAGAAACATTAATAGCACAGCGAATGATATATGATAATTTTCATGACTGTAATGATATTGGGAAATATGAAGTAACAAAGTCTCTGATGCAGTACTACAAAAATACTAGTTAGTTTTTACTAATTACATATTTTTATGATTTTTGAAATAAACTTAGTCATATAAAGTACTAATCGCCATTTCCATGAAATATAAAAATTATTTTACTTCTAATAATTTGCATCATTCTTTTGAAACTAACTTTAACATCGCGTCATATCCTGGAAAATTTTAAATACATCAGGGAAAAGTCAGGGAAATATCAGGGAATTTGAAAATTATATTTCTGTGGTCACCCTGTGTGAGCATTGTGAAAATTTAACTCTAACTTTTGGATTTTAATAGACTGAGAACACTTTTTTCCCAGTTATGGTGATTTAAACATTGAAATTTAATAAAAATCTAAGCAGTGTAACTCAGTAAGATTTAGTCGTAGAAGAATTTTTACTGTCTTACTTGTTAGAACATAGAAAAACTTTTTCTAAATAAAATTTAAAGAGTAAAATCTGTTTGAAATGATCTTTTCTTATTTTTTAATCCAATTTTTTTCCTTAAATGAAAATGCAAAATTAGGTGTGTATGTTTTCTAGTCAACTGAAATCCTTGAATATCTTAAAATATTTGTTATTTTTTCTTCATCTTATGTGCTTTTAAGCTTATTTTTCACTCTAAAATATATTTAAACCTTCAACCACAAAATGTAACTTTTAACATAATTTTTTTAAGATCTATAACCACCAAAATGTGTTAAATAACTAATAATAAGCTTTTAAATTTAGAATTTTTTAAAATGAATCGTGATAAAATTCTGTATTATGAAAATTATCCTAATGATGCAACTCAAATTATATACAAAACATGTTTTTACTTCAAGTGTTGCATTAACTAATTTCCTATTTGCATTTCAGTTATCTGATTTTATTTGATTTTAATTTATTTAATTTACTGTAATTTCTTTTGTATAATTTAAATTATTTTCTGTTACTTATATAGGATTTATATGTGTATGTCTTTGATGATAATGAACTTGATATTACATCTCAAATTGGAAGAGCAGCTATACCCCTTCAACCTCTTCTGCAAAATAAACCTGTTAAAGGAATTTTTGAGCTAGAAAAGGTTATGCTATTCATGGTTTATTATTCTTGAACCATTTTATGAGATACACAGTAAAATAATATATTTCTGTAAATATGCAATGTTCTAGTTTCTTCACATATTACATATTTTGTCCATTTTATATTATATTATCTTTTCAAACTCTTCTGCAAAATAAACCTGTTAAGCGAATTTTTGAACTATAAATGGTTATGCTATTCTTTGTTTACTGTTCTTGGACCATTTTATGAGATACATAGCAGAAGCTGCAATATTTCTGAAAATATGTAATGTTCTAGTTTCTTCACATCTGAACTACTAAATATTTTTAACATAAAAAAAACAAAGTTTATATTATATTATTGTGCGTTTATTTTTCTTTAAACAGATTATAGTCCTTGTAAGTTTGCACTTATGTGCATTTTTTTTTTCTTTTCTTTAGAGCATCATGTTAATCTTATAGAATTTATCTTACCAAATTGCATTTTAAAAAATAGTAATCACAGCATTTTAACATTTAAGTTGAATATTACATAAATTAGTTTTTATTGAGTATATTTTTATGTACCAGGTGATTATAATTAAAGTTACAATTTCAAAAATGAATAATTTTAAAACTACTGGCCAGAATGACTTAATATTTTTGCAGAACATTCATGAGGCAATGGAATTTTGTTTGAAGAAGAAAAAATAATAATTCCTGTTAGCCAAAAGGAAAAAATAATAGCTCAGGGATTTACTAAAAATTTATCAATGAAAAGACAAGAATACATATTTAAAAAAACAACAGTGACAAAGACAAAAAATGAAAAAAAAAAAAGCTCCATGGAACAAACACCTTACTGATGATTAAGGCATAATTTTTCACTATGCCTTCCACCTTGTTCCACTATTAACTGGAAGTGCAAATTGGCATGCTCTGCAACAGATTGGAGGATATTTGTACTGATGAAATGGGTGTGGTGTGTGATCTTGCCTTCAAGTTGGCTAGATTCTGAATATGCCCACTATAAACAAACATTCTTCAGGTACCCTCAAAGCCAAGGGTACATGGGTTTAAGTCAGGGAAATGTGGCGGCCATTTTGTTGAAAAATGGTGGCTTATGATCCTATCATCTCTGAAATTAGCTCTTAGTAGCTTTTTACAGATGTAGCAATATATAATTAAAAACCATATTTTGTTGCTAAAAATTAAAAAAAAAAAAGTTTCTATATTTTAAAGGTAAAATCTCTGTTATATCTTGATATTAGATTAATGATAAATCGAACTAAGAAAGTCTTGCATCACACAATCCTATTGAAGAATATGTATTTAAAATATCTATGTATATAGAGCTCTTTTTTTTTTTTTTTTTTTTTTGACAAGTTTATTTAAAGTAATATTCACAGGGCCATATAAAAAAAAATATGTTAACACAGTTTTAGTGGCTAATTTCACCTTTTAAACAGAAAACTCCTCCAGTAGGCATTACACTAGCCTGTTTCATTATATAAGTAATATTTTCATGTTTATATTATAAATGAATGTAGAATATAATGGTATTTTTTCTAATCAAATCTTTATTTCAATTCTCATGTTTTGCAATATAAAACTATTTCTCTGTCTTTTTCATTTATTTATTTATTTATTTATTAACATTTGGCATAAAATTGGTGTTGTCAACAAAAATGACTATGTCATAAATTAATCCTTTGAGCTCTGGGGATAATTTTTTTTAAAATGCCCAAATGTATTAGTATTTTGTAAACAAAAGATTAGGCTTATGATATACACAAAAAAATGCATTAATCTATTTTCAGATAAATTTGGTTAAATATTCCAGTGCCAATGAGACATTTGGAGATCAAAATTAAGTGGTAAAAAATTCACCGAGCAGAATTTAAGGGTTAAGGATGAAATTATGACATAGGACAAGATAATAAACAACAGATAAATAAATGATTGATCTGTCTTTGCTCACAACTTATATGAGTAGCATAGGAACCAATTTTTTATTTGGGCAGTAATGTTATGTCATTTAATTTAGACATTTATTTCGGTCAGATTTCAACACATTAAATGTACCAACTAATGCAATACAAGTATTTCACTCTGCCTCCTAATATCTTAATATGATGTGAACGGAACGGGTTGCCATTCTGTCATTTCTATGATACTATGTTACCGAATTTCAGCATGAAATTTTAATAGGTTGTAATTATCGATTAGTACAATACAGTAGACTCCCTTAAATCCGCTTCCCTAAAATCTGTGAATGCCAGAAATCCGCACATTTTTTTCAGATGTAAACAATGAAATTAAAGATGGTGCTGAAGCCAGCGGCTAATGCAATACAAATAATTCTTGAAATATATATATATTTAAATCCTTTTCAACTTCTTCCTTTTTTTAAAATGTCTTTCAATTTAAATTCTGCAGTGTTAAATAATATATTTCTTAGACATACGATGATCGCTATTTAACTGAATTGATCATTATTGTATCGTAGTTGCAGCCAGTGTTCTCGCTGACATTTGACCAACATTAGTAATTTGGTGAATTAAAAATAAAAAACATTCGCCAAATGAGAAAAGTATTAGCAAAAATAGATTCGCCTTGTAGCACAAAAAAAATTATCTTTAATCCTTTAATGTACCCCCTTTTTTTTCAATATATGTTCTAAAATAATCTAAGTTTTTATAACTGTGACGGCGATTGTTATTAATCTAATTTCAAATATGCGCTACAAATATAAAAAATATGTATATATATATACAGGGTGTCCGAAAAGTCTGTAAACGATCGAATAACTCGAGAAATACATAAGAGATTGAAAAACGAAAATATATGTGTTAAATATTTTTAAATAAGCTACTCAGTGATACCAAATTTGACCTTCGCAACCGACCCCCTGGGGATCGGAGAGGGTCCAACTTTGAAATCTTAAATTATAACCCCCATTTTTTATTACAGATTCGGATTCTACGGACAAAAATACTTAACTTTTGTATTTGATGTTTATTTCGAATCCTCGTTTATCACGGTGTAATTGAGCATATTAAATCGATACATATTTCGGTTTTCCCAACCAGGTTTTGCCTGATTGGCTAGAATTTTTGACGTCAAATTCCTCGTCTTTTGCAAGAATAGCGTTTCTTGAAAATCACCCGTGGCGATTATTTCGATAATGATACGCTGTTAAAAATTTGACCCACTTGC
Organism: Maratus speculifer; assembly: GCA_964019185.1. NCBI lineage: Eukaryota > Metazoa > Arthropoda > Arachnida > Araneae > Salticidae > Maratus > Maratus speculifer. Next base: position 211,592,697 of record OZ025291.1, on the reverse strand, counting down.
TGCAGCGTCACTCCACAGCTTTTATAGAATATCTCTTTTATGACCAATGAGAATGCTCCATAACACAGTCAAGTAACCGTTTTCTATAAAAAGCGGTGGAAATGACGCTACAGCAAATAATTTAAAAAACATACACCCATATCAGCCGTATTTGGAAACCATTCGTTATTTAGAAACCATTTAATGGATAAAATAAAAATCCAAATAGAAGACTAAATTTATATATTTCAATGAATTTTTGTAGAGAAAAACATAAAAAACCCTATACACTGTAAAAAAATTAACTCATTTGCTACAGCGCCACTCCACCGCTTCTATAGAAAACTGTTACTTTACTGTGTCATGGAGCATTCTCATTGGTCATAAAAGAGATATTCTATAAAAGCTGTGGAGTGACGCTACAGCAAATGGGTCAAATTTTTAACAGTGTAGCATTATCGAAGTAATCGCCAAGGGTGATTTTCAAGAAACACCTATTCCTGCAAAAGATGAGGAATTTGACATCAAAATTCTGGCCAATCAGGCAAAACCTGGTTGGGAAAACTGAAATATGTATCGATTTAATATGCTCAATTACACCGTGTTAACGAGGATTCGAAATAAACATCAAACACAAAAGTTACGTATTTTTGTCCGTAGAATCCGAATCTGCAATAAAAAATTGGGGTTATAATTTAAGATTTCAATGTTGGACTTCCTCTGACCCTCAGGGGGTCGGTTGCGAAGGTCAAATTTTGTATCACTGAGTAGCTTATTTAAAAATATTTAACACGTATATTTTCGTTTTTCAATCTCTTAAGTATTTTTCGAATTATTCGACTGTTTCCAGACTTTTCGGACACCCTGTATATGCATATGTATGAAAAACGAAAAAGAAAAAGCAAAAACTGAGCATTAACAATTTGGCGAATCTAATCGCTTGTTTACTCGCCAAATGAGGAATTTAGTCACAATTTGGCGCATTGGCGAGCGACAGCGAGAACACTGGTTGCAGCGTAATATAACTTTTAATGGCCATTTAATAGTGTTTGCAATTCGTATTGCAGGATAATTTTTGCTATATAAAATTATTATTTTAATAATTCTGTTACTATTTTCGCATCCCTCTAGTTATGAAACGAATTTGGAATCTACATCCTGTTTACTAATTACGACGATCGACATTATAATCGAAATAATCATTATCGTATCGTAGTTGCAGCATAATATAACTTTCAATATTTGGTAGCATTTACAATTCGATGGGCAGGATAATTTTTGCTGTATAATATGAATATTTTTTAATTAATCAAGCTTTTTTTGTTTATTAATAAAGGCAAATATTTTTCTTTATAAAAAAGATTGTTTTTTCCTCATCTTTATTTATATTTAGTATTGCATTTTAACTATTTATTTTATTTTAATATTTTTCTAAAATTTTATTTTACCTCATTTTTTTTTATTTATTTATTTTTTTTTTGTTATAATAATTTGTTTTTTAACTATTTATTTAATTAAATGTTTTACTTAATATTTTAATGTTTCAATTTATTATATGCATTGATTACAATGCCTAACTTCCAATCAAGTTAATGTTTCAAAAATATAAACAAATCAATGACCAAAAATCCCCAAAATTCTAAAATCCGCACAACCCCTGGTCTGCAGCTTTGCAGATTTGAGGGAGTCTACTGTATATATATTATTGTGTCTCATTGCTATCTTGATAGAATATAAACATAATGGGGTTCCAATCTTCATACTGGAAATATTATTGTATGATTGAGTTTCAATATGAAATTTTAACCATTTGAAGATACTTATTGGTAAAATACAAATATTTAGTCTACTTCATCATACCTTAGTTTGAATAAGCAGAATGGGGGCACCAAGGTCATCATTTGCCAATAATGGCAATGTCAAATTTTATGTTTAAATATTCTAAAGCTGTTTCAGTTTAGAAATTTTTTTAGAATACATTTTGCTTATTTGTTCCCTTTATGTTTTGAAGATTAGAAACTTCAGAGCTATTTTCTTTCTTATAAGTTATTACAGTATCTAATTTCAAGTTTCTGACCTTTTTCAGCATAAAAAAATCACAATTTCATAATTTTTTTGTTCTTTGTCTCCATTAAGTTAGTGGGGCCAGAATGTAGCCTGTGTTTAAGCAGGGATTGTCACTATCATCTGATCCCTATAACTTTCAAATTCAGTTTGATAGTTTCAGAGATTACCCTTACAAACAAACAAATGTTTCTTCTATTATTGATTGATAATATTTTTTCCATTTGCCTAAAATAATTACAAAAATCATGTCAGTTAAAAAAAGGGAGGGGTATTCAACTTTCCCTGTTCTCCCTAAATAATTTACACATTTTGTCCTTGATGTAACTGAATAATTCTGTGGGATGTTGTATAATATCAATTAGAAGAATCATATTAGTGACTTAATAACAATCTCATAGAAATGAAAACTGATTCGGTAAACAGTCATATTTAACTTTTGTCTATGTAATTGATGATTAAATTAATTGCAACTGAATTAATCTAGATTGAGTTTTCCAGATTTAATCAATTGTAAGAAATGTTATTATTGAGAAATTATGTTTTTTATTTCAATCATGATAAATTGAATCAGGATTGACAGTTAATCGACATTGATCCAGATCATTGACAGTTAATCGACTAATCCAACTGATTAAAAAACTAATTGATTATTACTAACTGTGGTTTAGTCCCTTGACATGGTTGAGTTTTTAAAAATGAAGAACATTCAATGAAATAACTGAACTAAGAATTTTTATCATAATACCAATGTAAAACCCTGTGTATCAGCTTCTAAAGCAACACAAAAATATAATAAATATTAAAAATCCAAAAATTAAGTTTCTAACAACTTTTTCCAAAATAGAGAATTAAAACAGTTTATTTGCCTTTCACCAAGAATCTTAAACTGCCACCTTTAACACTACCCCCACTCTTAAACCCATTAAGATAAATTTTAAGCACATAAATATAAAAAGAAAAATTAACAAAAAATTTGTTTTTGAATAGGAAGAAGGGAATGAGATTGTCCCTGACAAAAAAAATCTTTCCTTTTCATTTATCTTGTTTAATAATTTTTATTGTTATTATTATTATTACTTAATCATCTATGAAAACAAAAACATTTTTTTATTCAGAATCTGCTGTATTTTGTATACTTCAGGAGCTATAGTTTTTCTAAACATTTGTACACTCATATAAAAAAGCCATAAGTAAAGCTGATTTTGAATATATATATATATATATATATATATATATATATATATATATATTGGAGACTGGTGATTGATTTATACTGTATTTCTGAAATAGATAAATATATCAGAATATCATAGCCTGTGAGATACTTCTTGGAATTAGTTTTACTGTTGATAGGAGCCTAATAATCCAAGCATTTCCTTTAACAGAATTTTAGTTCACTGTATCTGAATAAGTGGTCTTTTTGTGTAGTATATAATGTGGATCTAATACTTTAAATAATTTCCTTCATATTAATATTTAGTAAAAAGAATTTCAAAATCAATGTTTACTTTCATTTACCTCATAATACTGGAAAAATAAATATTAACTCCCCCCCCCCTCTTTTTTTGTTTTTGTTTTATTTTGTTTTTTTCCTAATTATGCATTTTTTAATTTCATTGAATTTTTTGCCAAGACAAATAACTTAAAGCTTTATTTATTTTATAGATATCTTTATTTATTTATTGTAGAATGGTAAAAAAGGTTATGGAAGCATTGAAGTTTTGATATATTGGCAGTATGATTATATAACTGTTTCAAGAAATAGTTCCTTGGTGAATGAAGTAATTGAGGTAAGAAAATTTTTTTATAAGTATATTTTATGTGCTTTTACCTCATATATTCATTTAATTTATTATAATTCAATATTATCACCATATTTAATCTTAATCAGCTATCTCAAATTAATGCTTATTATAAATTCAACTTTGTCATTATGAATAAACAAAATTTTACTATCATTTTGTTGTAATATAGCTTTTTTAGCTATTAAAGATTAATCTATTTTCTTAAATTGATTTTTTTATTTATTTTAAAAAATGTATATGTAATAGTTTATCACAAAATAAACCAGTTTTATTTTCGTTCAGTAAAAGAAATAAATATTAAATCAAATTTAAATGATACTATAATGGAAAGGTTTTTTATTTTTATGTATATTATAGATAATTCCTTCTTATAATGACTTTTGTTTTTGATTACTATTGATGCCAAGAAATTAAATCAACTATTTTTTTTAATATATATATAATATAAAATGCTGAAAATTGAATTTTATTTCGAGATTTTCATAAAAATTTCAAAGTACTGAGATGTACTTAACTTATTTAATAATCACTTTAAAAATTTGATTATAAATTTTAATGAAATGTTTTTAGCCAAAGAAGTCCATGGTAACATCTCCACATTATTCTGCATCATCTAGCTCTGATGATGAAGCAGTGCATTCTCCTCCTCCTTCTACAAATGTGTCTTTAACACAGGCCCCTGTGCCAAAGCCTCGCAAAAGTATACCCTCTAGGCCTGTAACATCTACTCCTGTACCAAAGAAATCATCAAGTTCTTCTTCTGTATGTTCACTTTTTGAAATATACTCTAAAATTGTTACATTTTATGGATCAATAATTCTCATTGTATGCTACCTTATTGATTTTACACTATTCATATAGATTTTAATTCATACATGTATGTTATATTTTTAACTTTGTACCAATACCGAACAAATTCTAATTCAAACATACAAATAACTTACAATATTTTATGAGGCATTCTTATTTAGGCATGATTTTAATCTCTTTTTTTTTTTTTTTTTTTTTTTTTTTTTTTCAATGCCTGAGCCTGCTTAATCCTGGAGATTTTAAATTTGAACCTGGAAATTTTTGTGCAATCAAAGCGTAATGCCAAAAGTTTGCAATAGAAATTGTTAATAACTTAAAAATTGCTTCAAGATTACTTTTCTTATTAAAAAATCTCTTTTTCATAGAAATACGTAATAATCCTAAATATATTTTAATACCTTAAAGTAGCAAATTTATTATATATATCCAATTATCGGCAGAAATCTGCCAAAAATCGCAGTTCTTATTCTTTTTAAATATTAATGCATAACTATGGTAGGAAGACTTGAATTCAGTTTCCCAATAATTTTAAAAAAGGATTTCTTACAAAAAGCGAGAATAGACAAGAAATATCAATTTTTTTATGCTATTTACACTGGTCATGCATAAGTTCAGATAGTATATATCTTTTTATATCTCACCAAAATTTAACTCCTTTTGAAACTGACTTTTGAACTCCTTTTCAACTAACATCATTCTACCTTTCATAATATAGAACTTTCAACAAGTATTCTGTTTCCTTGATATATATATATAAAACCATTAAATATATGAACCATTGAATTTGATAACTTATACCACATTGATCAAGGAGGAAAAAATAAATAATTAAAATGAATACAAATGGAATTTGTAGAACCAAAGCAGAATCTTCAGGCTCCTAATACTTTGGAACTACAGCTGAAGTGTTGGTTTCATCTTCGTATTTGCCATGAAAGAGCAAAACAATACGAATTTGGGGCTACCAGTGCACATAAAACCAAAATTAATGAAGAAAAAGCAACAACAAAAAAAAAAGCACATCAAAATTACTAAATTGGATAGAAAAAAGAAAAGGGAAAAAAATAAAAATAATTATCGTCATCATGATGATAATAAATAACTAAATAAATTAAAAACGGAGTAATGTGATTACAGAAAAAATAAATCATACACCATAGTTTACCCTATTAAGATTTAAAAACAAAATCATTTAATTTGACTATGCTAAGCTAAACTCAATATCTTAATATGAGATGATTTAAGATTTAAAAATAGCTAGTTAATATATTTATCCTATACACTTAGAAATAGTATTATAGGTCTCCAAATTATTATAAGTTAGGTACAATTTAATCATGTAAATTAATTAAATTATATTAATAGAATTAATTGATGTAACTATACAATTATCCATACATTAGTGTCTATTAAACATCCATTGTAATATGTTTTTCAATTCAACAAATGCATATTTTAATATAAATAACTATTCTCTTTGCATATAGTAAGAAATGTTATATAGTAAGTATATTATACAATAAAAAATATTGTATAGTGAGAAGTTAAATTTATTTTTTTTAGTTATTGAAAATTACAAGTTTCTGTTAGGCATTGTTTTCGTTTAGAAAAATTTCAATCATCATTTTTAAGAAAGAATTAATCAACAAATGGCTATTTCAAAAAACGTAATCTTAAATTGCAATATTCTCATTAATAAATCCCTTAAAGCTAATATTTATTTATTATTTAATCAATGTAAACATTGTAGCCTTCTAAAATTGTAAAATAGAAAATAGCAATTTACCAAAAATAATATTTTTTCAAATTTTTTTAATATTGGTTATTTATTCTTGAAATTATATTAATCGGCCTTTATTTTAAATATAAATCGTTTTAACATAATTTTTTACATTTTAAACAATTAGTTTGCTAGTTATGCAATTTTAAAAAGTGAGTCTGTTTCAACATTTTTAAATAACGTGGGCCCCAGTATTTCGAGGTGACGTATAGCCATCTTTTTTTTTTCACGTTCCTTCCTCCCTCAAAACAACATCCAAGCTACGTGTAAGCGTTCATTTTGGGGCAGGACATGAGTCATCGTCAACGGAGAAGTTTCCAGAACCTTCGGCATCTTTCGAGCATGCGAATTTGGCGGCAAAAACCGGAGTCGCTGATTAGAACATGAGTCACCGTCAGCGAAGAAGTTTATAGAACTTTCGAGATGCTTAGAGCGAGGGAATTGGCAGCAAAAATAGGAGTCGCTGATTGGTTGTTGAGCGTGCATCAAGGAGCGGAGTTCAAAATCACTGATTTATGAAAATCGCAGTTCTTATTCTTTTTAAATATTAATGCATAACTATGGTAGGAAGACTTGAATTCAGTTTCCCAATAATTTTAAAAAAGGATTTCTTACAAAAAGCGAGAATAGACAAGAAATATCAATTTTTTATGCTATTTACACTGGTCATGCATAAGTTCAGATAGCATATATCTTTTTATATCTCACCAAAATTGAACTCCTTTTGAAACTGACTTTTGAACTCCTTTTCAACTAACATCATTTTACCTTTCATAATATAGAACTTTCAACAAGTATTCTGTTTCCTTGATATATATATATAAAACCATTAAATATATGAACCATTGAATTTGATAACTTATACCACATTGATCAAGGAGGAAAAAATAAATAATTAAAATGAATACAAATGGAATTTGTAGAACCAAAGCAGAATCTTCAGGCTCCTAATACTTTGGAACTACAGCTGAAGTGTTGGTTTCATCTTCGTATTTGCCATGAAAGAGCAAAACAATACGAATTTGGGGCTACCAGTGCACATAAAACCAAAATTAATGAAGAAAAAGCAACAACAAAAAAAAAGCACATCAAAATTACTAAATTGGATAGAAAAAAGAAAAGGGAAAAAAATAAAAATAATTATCGTCATCGTGATGATAATAAATAACTAAATAAATTAAAAACGGAGTAATGTGATTACAGAAAAAATAAATCATACACCATAGTTTACCCTATTAAGATTTAAAAACAAAATCATTTAATTTGACTATGCTAAGCTAAACTCAATATCTTAATATGAGATGATTTAAGATTTAAAAATAGCTAGTTAATATATTTATCCTATACACTTAGAAATAGTATTATAGGTCTCCAAATTATTATAAGTTAGGTACAATTTAATCATGTAAATTAATTAAATTATATTAATAGAATTAATTGATGTAACTATACAGTTATCCATACATTAGTGTCAATTAAGCATCCATTGTAATATGTTTTTCAATTCAACAAATGCATATTTTAATATAAATAACTATTCTCTTTGCATATAGTAAGAAATGTTATATAGTAAGTATATTATACAATAAAAAATATTGTATAGTGAGAAGTTAAATTTATTTTTTTAGTTATAGAAAATTGCAAGTTTCTGTTAGGCATTGTTTTCGTTTAGAAAAATTTCAATCATCATTTTTAAGAAAGAATTAAACAACAAATGGCTATTTCAAAAAACGTAATCTTAAATTGCAATATTCTCATTAATAAATCCATTAAAGCTAATATTTATTTATTATTTAATCAATGTAAACATTGTAGCCTTCTAAAATTGTAAAATAAAAAATAGCAATTTACCAAAAATAATATTTTTTCAAAATTTTTTAATATTGGTTATTTACTCTTGAAATTATATTAATCGGCCTTTATTTTAAATATAAATCGTTTTAACATAATTTTTTACATTTTAAACAATTAGTTTGCTAGTTATGCAATTTTAAAAAGTGACTCTGTTTCAACATTTTTAAATAACATGGGCCCCAGTATTTTGAGGTGACGTATAGCCATCTTTTTTTTTTTCACGTTCCTTCCTCCCTCAAAACAACATCCAAGCTACGTGTAAGCGTTCATTTTGGGGCAGGACATGAGTCATCGTCAACGGAGAAGTTTCGAGAACCGTCGGCATCTTTCGAGTGTGCGAATTTGGCGGCAAAAACCGGAGTCGCTGTTTAGAACATGAGTCACCATCAGCGAAGAAGTTTATAGAACTTTCGAGATGCTTAGAGCGAGGGAATTGGCAGCAAAAATAGGAGTCGCTGATTGGTTGTTGAGCGCGCGTCAAGGAGAGGAGTTCAAAATCACTGATTTATGAAAATCGCAGTTCTTATTCTTTTTAAATATTAATGCATAACTATGGTAGGAAGACTTGAATTCAGTTTCCCAATAATTTTAAAAAAGGATTTCTTACAAAAAGCGAGAATAGACAAGAAATATCAATTTTTTTATGCTATTTACAGTGGTCATGCATAAGTTTAGATAGTATATATCTTTTTATATCTCACCAAAATTTAACTCCTTTTGAAACTGACTTTTGAACTCCTTTTCAACTAACATCATTCTACCTTTCATAATATAGAACTTTCAACAAGTATTCTGTTTCCTTGATATATATATATAAAACCATTAAATATATGAACCATTGAATTTGATAACTTATACCACATTGATCAAGGAGGAAAAAATAAATAATTAAAATGAATACAAATGGAATTTGTAGAACCAAAGCAGAATCTTCAGGCTCCTAATACTTTGGAACTACAGCCGAAGTGTTGGTTTCATCTTCGTATTTGCCATGAAAGAGCAAAACAATATGAATTTGGGGCTACCAGTGCACATAAAACCAAAATTAATGAAGAAAAAGCAACAACAACAACAAAAAAAGCACATCAAAATTACTAAATTGGATAGAAAAAAGAAAAGGGAAAAAAATAAAAATAATTATCGTCATCATGATGATAATAAATAACTAAATAAATTAAAAACGGAGTAATGTGATTACAGAAAAAATAAATCATACACCATAGTTTACCCTATTAAGATTTAAAAACAACATCATTTAATTTGACTATGCTAAGCTAAACTCAATATCTTAATATGAGATGATTTAAGATTTAAAAATAGCTAGTTAATATATTTATCCTATACACTTAGAAATAGTATTATAGGTCTCCAAATTATTATAAGTTAGGTACAATTTAATCATGTAAATTAATTAAATTATATTAATAGAATTAATTGATGTAACTATACAATTATCCATACATTAGTGTCAATTAAAAATCCATTGTAATATGTTTTTCAATTCAACAAATGCATATTTTAATATAAATAACTATTCTCTTTGCATATAGTAAGAAATGTTATATAGTAAGTATATTATACAATAAAAAATATTGTATAGTGAGAAGTTAAATTTATTTTTTTAGTTATTGAAAATTACAAGTTTCTGTTAGGCATTGTTTTCGTTTAGAAAAATTTCAATCATCATTTTTAAGAAAGAATTAAAAGTTAAATTTATTTTTTTAGTTATTGAAAATTACAAGTTTCTGTTAGGCATTGTTTTCATTTAGAAAAATTTCAATCATCATTTTTAAGAAAGAATTAATCAACAAATGGCTATTTCAAAAAACGTAATCTTAAATTGCAATATTCTCATTAATAAATCCATTAAAGCTAATATTTATTTATTATTTAATCAATGTAAACATTGTAGCCTTCTAAAATTGTAAAATAGAAAATAGCAATTTACCAAAAATAATATTTTTTCAAAATTTTTTAATATTGGTTATTTACTCTTGAAATTATATTAATCGGCCTTTATTTTAAATATAAATCGTTTTAACATAATTTTTTACATTTTAAACAATTAGTTTGCTAGTTATGCAATTTTAAAAAGTGACTCTGTTTCAACATTTTTAAATAACGTGGGCCCCAGTATTTCGAGGTGACGTATAGCCATCTTTTTTTTTCACGTTCCTTCCTCCCTCAAAACAACATCCAAGCTACGTGTAAGCGTACATTTTGGGGCAGGACATGAGTCATCGTCAATGGAGAAGTTTCCAGAACCTTCGGCATCTTTCGAGCGTGCGAATTTGGCGGCAAAAACCGGAGTCGCTGATTAGAACATGAGTCACCATCAGCGAAGAAGTTTATAGAACTTTCGAGATGCTTAGAGCGAGGGAATTGGCAGCAAAAATAGGAGTCGCTGATTGGTTGTTGAGCGCGCGTCAAGGAGCGGAGTTCAAAATCACTGATTTATGTGACAGCATTATGGTTGCTTTGGTGGGAAGAGGACGTGAGATCAAGCTGCCAGGCCCCCAGGCTTGGTCAGCTTAGTCATTTTTATTGAGACAGATGGTCGAAAATTTCTTCGCCGCGTCTAAATTTTTGAGAAAAGTCAGTTCTTTTTTTAAGCAGATTGCACGCATCCAGCCTCTATAACGTCATTCTTTTAAACAGATTGCTCTCGTCCAGCCTCTATATCTGCATTTGAATTGGGCAGTTTGCACTCGTCCAGCCTCTGTGTCTGAACTTTTTTGTCTGGGAGCGACTTCACTGTGTTGGGTACATCTTAATTCATCTCTCGACAACATCTTCATAATGTTCTTTGAGCTGCGATGAAGTAGTCAAATAATTTATAGTAACTATCTTGATTCATCTATCATCAGTGTTGTCATGGAGAACTTTGTGCCGTGGTGAAATGATCAATAGTCATAATGTCCATCTTGATTCATCTATCATCAGTGTTGTCCTAAAGAACTTTGTACCGAGGTGAAGTAGTCAAATAGTTACAGTTTCCAACTTGATTCATTTCTCATTAATATCGCCATAAAGAACTTTTTACACATACTGGACTATGTTAAGATGAAGAGTGTATAAGGGGTATACATCGATGAAGCAATTGCAAACGTCCATATAATGATACGCAATTAACACCTTTTTTTTAATGAATATTTAGTGATATTAGATGTGGCTACATCTACCTACTCTTATTGTGTTTAATGAAAAATAAAATAGAGTTTTTCTGCAAAATCATGTTGCCTTCATTGTGTTGATCAACTTTGAGGTGAGTTCTTTAATTTTTTTTTTTTTTTTTTTTTTTTTTTTTAGCTGAATTTCATTACTTTAGAAAATTTAAATATTTTATTTATCAATACTAATCCTTAACTTAACAGAATTAAATTTAAACTTTTGATGCTAGCCACTTTACGGCGCAGACTAACTTTGTTTGGGAAATTTGCTTTCCTGCAATGCAATGTTGATTTTAAGCTGAATTAATTTTAATGAGGAGTTTTTGCAGCTTTTGCGTTGCTAAGATCGCGATTCCCCAGACAAAGTGTAGCATTTTGGTGCCTTTGACCTTTTATAGGATCGATGCTCGGAATAGATTTTTAAGATAATTTTTAATGTTTCTCATTAAATTTACCTTTATAAAAAAAAAAAAAAATAAAGTAAAATAAACAATATTAAACTAGCAAAAGCCATGCTTTGTTTGGATTCGTGAAGCATTATTTTATAAAACAGATATTTGAAAGTAACAATATTTTTTTAATATTATTTTTCCATCTTGATAAGAAAAAACGTTTTTTTATGTTTTGGCACATTTAAATTTTTTATTTATGATGTAAGACTGACATATTAAAATATTTTCGAACCAAACTTTTACAAAATATTTTTAAATTTCAAACTAAAAGCTCTTTTAAAGATGTTTTTACAATTTCTAGTAGCCACTGGTGTTTTTTAAAGTTGTTTGAAATATGCATGCTTCCAATCTTTGTTATTAACATCAAATAATCTTTGATAGCTATTTTAGAATAATATATTGAAAAAAGAGAGCTTGAAAAAAGTTACTTCTTCAAAATCCTATTTTCTGGAAAAACATTTGAAATCTGCTCTCGTTGAAACTATGAATTTTTAACTGTAAAACTTTTTATTCTAATTTCTTCGTTTTTATACATGTTAGCGTAAGAGAATTTTTGATATTGTGGAATTTTTCGTAAGGAAAATTCCTATTGAATGCCTAATTTTGAAGGATTTTCACTCTCGACAACGTTACGTACGTTTTTAAGACAACTGGTGTCTATATATCTTCAATATTTACAACTGCTTCATCTAATGTTAAACCTTGGGATTTATGAATTGTAACAGCAAAAGCTAACTGCAGAATAAATTCTTTCCTTGAGCAATTTATGCTTCCATTTTTCCAGAATTTAATTATTCGGGGAATTGGTACGCACCAATTCTTATAAGTTAAATTACTGTAGTATTCAAATTTATCCATGATTATTCGCGATATCTGGTCTGGTGGCTTGTGATTTTCTTTAATACGTGCAACAAAGTCTAAAGTTCCGTTCACTAAACCTTTTTCGGTCCACAAATAAGAACGTAACATTACTTTAGATCCAAATGATAAAGTAAGAAATGGTTAAAGTCCATTTATCGTTTCTGAATCGGCCAACTTTGCTTTAGTACATTTATAAAGAGCTTGAATCGAGGCAACAACTTCACACAGTTCTTTTAATTTTTCATTTATATAACAAATTTAAGAATTTTATTTGTTTACAGTTCTTTTGTTGCCACTTTACAAAAAAAATCCATAATACAATTCTTTTAAATGTGTCATCTGTGCAAACGATTTTGGGGAATAATGAAAATATATTTTATTTATTAAATTAATCATGATTCTATCCATAATTACTTACTCCATGATTTATATTTTTTTTTTTCTGAAAATGTATGCGTTTCATTTTTTATTTATTTGCTAAAATGCGTCCGTAATGGAAATGCATGTAAAATAAATTAATTAAAGTAATTTTTCAACGTTTTATTGTAAGAAAAATTATATTGTGCAAATCTTCAGATCATAATTTATTTTTGTGTTTAATTTGAAGTTAAAATACTCAACAGATTTTTTATAAAGTGTATGACAAAATGTAATTTGAGTGGACTAGTAGAGGATTCGCTTCGCTCATCCTAATAATATTTTGTTTATGAACATCCATGTGGACGCCACATAAAAAAAATTCATATTTTGAATTTTTCATTGATTTATTTTTATTTTGTATCTTATTTGTGTTTTATATATACTTATGCATTTATTGAATAACTCATTTTAATTATTGTGTATATGTGTGTAAGGTAAAAAAATTTTTCATTGAAATATTCTTAGGCTTAAATTCTGGACTTATTTTCTACTCATATTATTTTTCTTTGATTTATTTTATACTTTATTGTTTTTGTTCTGATATGGCCAATAAACGTGCTCTTTTTTATTCACTGATGTCAGTGATAACTCCCTTTCATGGTGAGGAAAATGAAAATATTAAGGTTTTCCTGAAAAATATCACTGACGTCTGTGACATTCAAAATGTTAATCCTAAAAACCGGGTTACTCTTTTATGGCTTTTGTGTAAAGGTAGGGCTTTGGAATTTTTGTCAAACGACAAAACTGTTTGTAATGAGACTGACTTTGATACAGTTTCTAATCTAATGATAAAAAAAATACCGCGTCAATCTCTGCCGAAGTCTACCGAAGGATACCGTGCCGGAGTTTGCCGAACTGAAGCAACTATAGCCAGAGTGTTAGGTTTTTTTCTCGTTTTGGAATTTCTAGTTTCGGTCACCGTGCTCAAAGCCTGCGATAAAAGCTATGCAATAGCTTAAAAATTCGAAAAAAAAAAAAATTTGATTTTCATGAGTATTCTGCTTTTTTTGCCAGGTTAGCACAAGCAACAGGTTAACACAAAAAACTCAATCTGTTAGCCAATTTACCGATGAAATAAAAAAAATAGTGAACCAAATGTCACCGATACAAAAGGGAATGCGCAATTGGAAGAATTTAAATCACATCTCATGGTCTCTAAATTCATAGAAACTCTCAGATCAGATATTAAGGTGGAAATGTTAAAATTTGGGTTAAAAAATTTTGAAGATCTGGTTGATAAGGTAATTCATATTGAAAATGCTTTAGAGCAGATGGACTTTGATTTAAATAACATGTGTGCTGTACCCTCGGGCAGCAATGATAGTTTGCTCTTTAACACTCTTTTGGAACAACAAAATGCACAAAGTAAACAAATAGCAGATTTGACACTAACAATCCAGAAACTCAAAGAGGATAAGATGGCATGCCAAATTTGTGGTAAAAAACATTCGGCTAAAGAATGTTGGTACTATTTAGGGTAGTGATGGGTGATAACGAGAAGTTTTTCTCAATTTCCTCGATTGTATGAACATCTCTATAACTTTCGATTGTGTAAAAATTTTCTCGATGACTCCAGTTTGCAATTGCTTTTATACCATACAGGATTCAATTTTATCAAGAGTCTACTACAGGTGAATGAGTCGGTGTTAATAAAGACACGACGGATTCACTCGCTAGTGAGCCCCTCCTTTCATTGGTGTATCCAATTTATACGCAATCTTTTAATATGAAATCTCGAACTGGGTCCTCATTGTATATGGCATCATATACCAAACGCGGTGTGCACGCACAGCAAAATCTTGTAAACAAAGAAAAAGAAAGAAAAAAAAATTTCGAATTGAACGAACAACCGAACGTAAGCTTGAATCGAACGTTAAATTTTGAAAACTGCCCCCCCCCCCCAAGGTAACGTAGTGGGAGAGGGGAAATATATAACATCGGGTGCATAAGATCAGTAAGTGGTCACATGCCAAACAACAACTTCCTTATTTTCTAAATTCCATGTATATTATAAATATTATTTATTGCAAAATCCGAAAAAAAAAGAAAAAAAAAACATTTTGGAACTGCCGACAGAAGTCAAAACTTGAACAATTACGTGTGTATTTTTTTAATCGTCAGGAAATATTTTATTGTGCAGGAAATACAAAGACCAAGTAACCGCGGTAAAATAACGCCTACACGCGAGAGGAGGCCAGAGTCCCAGCAGTGGTGAACAATATTTATATGATGCAGATGTCGTACACGCACCAAATTGGCACGATGTTTTCCAGATACCGATTTAGAGAAAACTTCGAAGAATTTTGAGAAATTTAAATTTCAACCCCTTATGGGTCCGTAACGTGACCCAGAATGACGGGAGAAACTTTTTTATGCTAAATTGGTAATGTATGAAGCATAAGCTTTCAATGAACATATTACATCAAAAAATGAAAAATGCCCCCCCCCTGCCCCCCCCCCCCCCCCAAAAAAAAACCCCAGTGTTATGGGGAAAACCGTAAAACTGCAAAAAGAGCGGCGACGAAAAGTTAGCTATGCTATAGTTTTTCTCGCTGCTGTAGCTCCCATACAAACAAAGTTATAGCCTTTTAAAAATTGAAATGAAGTGAAGAAATGAGCAAAATTATGTTGGTGAATAACCAACAGGGGGGGCGGGCGGGTCAAACCCCCGCTTGTGCCATATAGCTTAAACTTTTAAATTAAAATTGGTAGAGAAAAAAAATGAGCAATATTTTAAAGTGTATGTTGGGGGAGGGGGGGCGGGTCAAGCCCCTCACCTTTGGAAGAGGTCCTCAAAGAGGGAACTTTAAAACAATGTGCCTAGGTTACAGTAACAATGTGGCTAGTTCAATGGTTTTTTTCCATCTCAAAAAAATTTCCAATACGCCTAAGGACGTTTTCAATTAAAAAATTCGATCTAAAATGATAAAAACACAAAAAGCTTCGAAAAAGGCCAACCCCCCCCCCCCCTCCCGCCGTGGGAACTAAATTCGGAAGGGGGGGGGTAGGAAAGCATCATAATATGAAAGAGTAATTCGAGATCTTCAAGATGATATACAATATGATGGGCTTAAAAAGGGAAAATTGTCCCTTTCCCCTGACCCCCGTCAGTCCAACCCTTTCGCCCCCAATTTCCTGCAGCAGACATTTAAATTTTTTTACGATTGATAAATAATTACCGAATGATTCGATGAAAAAAAAACCACACTTAAATTGATAAGCATTGTAGAAATCGCTACTGTTTTAAACATATGTTCGTCCCCTCTCCAACCCCCTCTTTGAATTTTTTTTTTTTTTAAATAAACAATATTTATTGGGGGGTACCACGTACGTGACAGCATGGTAAGACTAAAATATCAGAAACTTTGAAAATTAGGTCTTCATTTCACAAGTTATTGTCATATTCTCTTGTCATATGCTTCTTTCTGTACTTCGTGTTTCGATAAAACTTTCATTTCACAAAGCTTCATCGACAAAACGCCTCGATAAAGCTTGTCATCTCTATTCTCAGCGAGAACGAAAATCATCCTTATCGAAAAAGGCATTCATCAGCAAACCACAAGATTCTCGGAGTGCCGCTTTTATCAAGGTTAAATTTCATCTGGAAGTTGAAAGTCCTTCGATAAACCTATTTCAATCGAGGTTAATTTTCATCGCGATGAAATGATTTTCTTGTTATGCCTGACTTTATCACGATGAAATTTGTTGAAATGAGAGGCATATTCGAAAGCTCTTTTAATCATTCTTTCATATTATGAATCTTTCTACTTTTGGAGTTGAATTTTAAGGGGCGGGAGGAGGGGAGGGGAGGGGGGGAGCGATGAGGGGGTGAATTTTTTAAATCTTATCTATTTTGACAATAAATGTTATTTTTGGTGTGGATATTTTTATGGAACTCTCCGGTAAATATTATTTATTAAATGTAAAAATTTTAAAGTGCGGGCTGCATCATTTTTAGGTGTAGTCTAGGAAAAATAAGTGAACCCACAAGTGACATGTAAATTTCAAACCTTTTTTTTTTTTTTAACCCGTCATGTTATATGTACATTATCGGAATGTTTTGGCACCTCATTTTACGAATCCTTCTCCGCCTGGAGTTGAATTTCAGGAGGAAGGGGGGGGGGGGGAGAAACCGATAAGAGGGTGAATTTTTTAAACTGTGTCTATTTCGGCAATAAATATCATTTTAGATGTGGAGGTTTCTTTTATGGAACTCTTCGGTAAATATAACTTATTAAATATAAAGATTTTAAAGTGGGGGGGGGGGGGGGTACGTCATTTTTAGGTGTGTTCTGGGAAAAATGAGTGAACCCACAGGTGACATGTAAATTTCAACCTCTTTTTTGGACCCGTCATGTTATATATACATCATCGGAATTTTTTCGAACCTCTATTTCATTTTACGAATATTTCTCCTCCTGGAGTTGAATTTCAGGAGGGGAAGGGGAAGCGATAAAAAGGTGATTTTTTTTTTAAATTTTAGCTATTTTGACAATGAATATCATTTTAGATGTGGTTTTCAGAGGAGCGCTCCGGTAAATATTATTTCATAAATACAAAAGTTTAAAATGGGGACTGCGTGATTTCCTGGTGCATTCTGGGAAGAAAAAGTAACATTACGGCCACGGGTGAGGAGTAAATTTCTTTTTTTGGATCCGTTTTGTGATATGTCATAGGAAAGGTTTCGGAATACTCTTTCATATTCTGGACCTTTCTCTTCCTGCAGTTTAATTTCAGGACGGGGGGGGGGGGGGGGGGGGGCAACGGGGAGTGAATTTTTTTAATCGTAGCGTTTTCGAGAATAACTATCATTTTAGAAGTGGTTTCTTGATGGAACCTTCGAATAAAAATTACTAATTATAAACATTTTAAAGTAGGGGATGCCTGATTTCCGGGTGTATTCTGTTAAGAAAAATTAAACCTGCGAGTGAGGAGTAAATTCCAAACTTTTTTTGGACCCTTCATGTGATTGATTTTTGGAATGTTTTTCGAATCACTCTTTCACATTATGAACGTTTCTCCTCCTGGGATTGAATTTCCGCAGGGGGGAGGGGAGCGATGAGGGTGAATTTTTTAAATCGTAGCTATTTTGAAAATAATTTCATTTTAAATGTGATTTTTTGATGGAGCCCTTTGGTAAAAATATTTTATTAAATATAAACATTTAAAAGCGAGGTGCATGATTTCCGGATGTATTCAGGGTAGAAAAAAATAGTGGAATAGTGAGGAGTAAATATGAAGCTTTTTATGGACCGGTCATATGATAAATCAATGGAAATTTTCAAACCACTCTTTCATATTATGAATCTTTCTTCTCTTTTCCTCAATTTGGCCTCCTTACAGAAGCGCTTTTCAAACTTTTTTGAAATCATTTCATTTTTGTGAATTCAGATCTGATTTTTTTTATAGAGACTTCCAATATATAATTTATAATGTATGAAAAATTCACAAACTGTGAGGACAGGCTGTATTCCGGATGTTGCAATAGTTGGAATTCTAAGGGTAGTGTTTTTATATCTTTTGTTGACTCCTCTTTCGTGATATATCATTAGAAAACTCTGTAAATACGATTTTATTTTATATACCTCCCGTGCTCATCCCGCCCCACTTTGCCCCCCGCGGGAAACTCTTTAATAAATTTAACTGACACCCATCATGCCAAGTATTGTTGGAAAGCCTAATGACCATTTACTTATATTATGCATTTTCATTGCTCCTGCACTACTTTGCCCCCCCCCCCACCCCCGAGTGGTCCGTTTAATGAATTTCAATAGAGAGTCTTCTAATAATGGGAGAATTGTAGATCACATCTCAGTATATTTGTACGAAGCTATTTGTACAAAGAATGAATATTTCACATCAAAACAATAATAAATTTTCATTTTTTTACTTTTTATTATGTGCAAAGTGAAAATTTCACCCCAAAAAAGGGCAGATTGTAATGGCTCATAAAAAAAATGAATCATCATGAATTTTTCTGAAACTTGGTAAAAACGTTGCTCCATCTGTGTGCTTTAAATAAAAAAAAATTGGAAAGGTAAAATTTGTTGTTTTAAAATAAATGGTTTTTTACAGATAAGGTGTCATTAACCAAATAATGATATTTTTAGAATCTGTGAGCATTCCTGATTCAAAAAATAATGGTTAAAATAAAATTTTCTAACATCTAAATTAATGTAAAAGTATAATCAAAACCTCATTTGTACTAATTTTGTAGAAATCTGCCTCCAGCCCCCCTCCCCCCCACCCAAAAAAAAAAAAAAAAATTAGACAATTCAAAAAATTTTACACTGAAAAAGATAAGATAATAATTAAGGAATATAATGTATAATTATAAAATACCTATAAATGCAATGCATACATATGGTGATTTACTTCACATATAGGGGCAAGTGGGGTAGAATGGGACAGTAGGTTTTTCTCTTTATGTATCATTCTAAATATTTCATCAATCACATATTAGATGAAGTAATGGTACCCCAATCTTCAGTTGAAAAAAGTAGCTAATTTACACAAGCTTGCAATTATATAAAGAAAAAGATTATTTCAAGAATCAAAACATGAATTCAAAATTTTAAATTTTGAATTCAAAACATGATGTAAAAATTTCATTATGTTTCTATAAGCTGATGTAATATTGCATCATGTTCTATATAAGCTGATGCAATTTAAAGAAAAGATTGCTACTGTACCTTCATCTGCTTCTTAATTGGCTATAATCAAAGTATGATGCTATCTTGCATCATGTTCTATATGAGCTGATGCAATTTAAAGAAAAGATTGCTGCTTTACTTCATCTGCTTCTTAATTGGCTATAATTAAAGTATGATGTAATCTTGCATCATAATGTCCAAGAAACTTGAGTAATTCCTTTTAAATACCATATACCACTTCTAAAGTTTTCAATGAAGTGTATTTAGACATACAATAATTATTTTGTACTTATTATACAGTGGAGATGGAGTGTTTTGTATGTAAAAAACTCAATGTTTCTCTGAGTACTGATGTTATTTCTGTTCTTCAATTATCCCCACGGGATTTACATTTATTAAAAAAAAGGTTACATTATATAATCCCAGATGAAAAAAGTTTTTTGCATGCGAATATATGCAAGGTTCACAAGGATAAATTTCTAAAATTTTATAGTTTAAATCAGAGACAGTGTTGTGATCCATTTAATAAACATCCAAATAGTAACAGAGCAAAATCACTGAAAACAATTTCTTTAGATATGTCTATGACAAATCCAGACATCCTCATTCCAGAAAAAAAATTATGTACTTCCTGCTATTCATCAATAAATAAGATGATTTCTATTGTTGACATGAAAAGCATCTCTGATCCAGAATTTAGTGAACCCACAGTAGTAATGGAACAATTAAACAAAAGCTGTGAAATGTTAGAGTTATCGCCAATAAAAATGAATAGGCGTAGCTCAAAGAGGAAACTTGGTTATTTGCAGACAAAAGTTACAAAAATTTTGAATGAAATGAAATAAAAAGTGCTGTAAAAATAAATATTTAGTGTAAATAACTGCAAATTGATATTTCTTTATTGAATTATATAATATAAACACAATACTTTAATTTAGATGCTAGAAAATTTCATTTTAACCAATATTTCTTAAATTAAGAATACTTACAGATTTTAAAATAATCATTATTTGGGTCAATGACATCTTATATGTAGAAAACCATTTTTAAAACAACAAATTTTACCTCTCTAATTTTACAGTATAATGTTCCATATATAGAGAAACTGTTACATCTATGCATAATCAAATCATTATACAGAAAGCGTAAAAAGTATATGAACTAAATTTACTTTTCATTTTTGAAATAATCTTTTTCTTTATATAATTGCAAGCTTATGTAAATCAGCTACTTTTTTCAACTGAAGATTGGGGTACCATTACTTCACCTAATGTGTGATTGATGAAATATTTAGAATGATACTTAAAGAGAAAAACCTACTGTCCCATTCCACCCCACTCGCCCCTATATGTGAAGTAAATTATCATATATATATGCACTGCATTTATAGGTATTTTATAATTATACATTATATTCCTTAATTATTTTCTTATCTTTTTCAGTGTAATATTTTTTGAATTGTCTAATTTTTTTTTTTTTGGGGGGGGGGATGGGGGGAGGGGGGGGCAGATTTCTACAAAATTAGTACAAATGAGGTTTTGATTATACTTTTACATTAATTTAGATGTTAGAAAATTTTATTTTAACCATTATTTTTTGAATCAGGAATGCTTACAGATTCTAAAAATATCATTATTTGGTTAATGACACCTTATGTGTAAAAAACCATTTATTTTAAAACAACAAATTTTACCTTTCCAATTTTTTTTTATTTAAAGCACACAGATGGAGCAACGTTTTTACCAAGTTTCAGAAAAATTCATGATGATTCATTTTTTTTTATGAGCCATTACAATCTGCCCTTTTTTGCGGTGAAATTTTCACTTTGCACATAATAAAAAGTAAAAAAATGAAAATTTATTATTGTTTTGATGTGAAATAGTCATTCTTTGTACAAATAGCTTCAAATTGGTACCAGATATATAAAATTTGTGCCATTAGTTGTCAAGTTATGGCCATATTTAGACAGTGATACAATTCCAAGATGGCCGCCATTTCGTAAAAATGGCCAGTTTTCAAATGGCCATATCTCGGCCAATATCGTGAAAATTACTTTTAAATTTCAGATTTGAGGGTTTCACTACTATGTCTATCTATGATAAAATTAAAAAAAATCTGTGACTATGATGCAACACCCATTGGTTGAATTCATGTGGAATGACCCTGTTGTATATAACTCCCCCCCCCTTCCTTTTGAATCCAGAACCCATTATTCTTTTTTTATGAATTTGGGGATTTCAACATGAGTCATAGTGATACAGTGTGTTATAAAAATTTGATGAGTTGCACAATAAATAATTCAGAACTACCCATAGTTAAACTTAATTTTGGTAAACATTCTTTCGATGCTCTTCTCGATTCTAGTGCTAATTTATCTCTTATTCAACCTCAAACAATTAAAATACTAAAACAATACATCAAACTTAATTTTCTATCTTGTGCTGTAAAAATTAAAACCATAAATAATTCATCTATTCCATTTTTTTCAACTGTACAACTCAAATTTAAAATTCAAAACACCTGGTTCACTAATGTTTTTTTTTTTTTTTTTTTTTTTTTTTTTTATCACGAATGAGAATTGGCAATCTAATTACCAAATTAAACTCGGTTACAACTTTTTGAATCGCAACAAACTGCTTTTGGATTCTGCAAATCAACAACTTATAATGAACAATTTGACTTTTCCCTTTAACAATAAAATTCCAGATCCTTTGCTTACTCCGAATAAAAATAATTCTAATGTTGATAAATTTAATAACTCTGGTACTTCTAATTCTGATAATTCTAATGTAAACAATTTTGGTAATTGTGATTTAGATAATGTTCATGTGGATAATTATGATATATGTAATGATGATTCTCATACTGGTGATTTGCAGGATTCTGAAGTAGATAATTTGACTAATGAAAACAATTCTCAGTATTTAAATGATTTTGTATCGGTTTCAGAAGATTTTAATTCTACTTCTAACAATTTTGTTAAACCTGCTAATCAAGTAACTTTAAGATCTAATCAAGGGAAGATAATTAAGCTTAAACCAGTCCATAAAATCAATAACTCAGTGAATTATTTATTTTGTCCAAACAATAAAAATTCATCTTTAAATTTAGATTATAGCCTTCACAAACTTAATAAACAAATTGTAATTTTAATGTATGTACATAATAATAGTGATAAAAATGTAATTCTCAGAAAAAAAATAATAAAGTGGGACTCATTAAACCTATTTCAGATGAACAAATTTCTTCTAACAATTACAATGAAATTTACCAAGTTAATTCTCTTATATCTCAAGAAATGTTGGAACTTAGAAAGAATGAACTTAAACCAAATCAATTTAACTTAAGTCACTTACCTGATACTGATAAAAAATGTCTTCTCAGCTTTCTTTTGGATAATTCTGCTGTTTTTTCTTCGTCTTATGACATTCTAAGGTGTACGGATAAAGTCGTCCCTGAATTTAAACTTTTGCACGAATTTGCTTTGCAAACCAAACCCTATCTGATTCCTAAAATTGTTCAAGAATTTGCTCATAAAGAAATTAATGATCTTTTAAAAGCTGGCATTATACAAAACTCTTCATCTAATTATTGTTTTCGTGTATTATTTGTTCAAAAGAAATCTGTCTCTAATGATGATCCTAAAAAGCTAAAATTCAGAATGGTTATAGATTATTGCTTATTAAATGCAATTACAGAACCTTTTAAAATTTCTTTACCTAGAATTAATGATATTATACAAAATATTTCAGGCAAAAAGTTTTACACTATTTTAGATTTAAAATCTGCCTTTTTTCAGATTCTTTTGCAAGAAAAGGATAAACATAAGTTGACATTTACTACTGATTATGGTAATTTTGAACCAACTAGATTGGCGTTTGGTTTTGTCAATAGTATTTCATATTTTCATACTTTAATTAACAATTGTTTGGACCCATTAAGAGGCAAAAATGTTCAATATTTTCTAGATGATATAATTGTAGCTGCAAATTCAATTGATGAAATGTTAGAGTGGCTTCAAAAGATTTTCGGCAGACTTAAAAGCTTTAATTTAACTTTAGATCCAGCTAAAATGCAAATTTGTCTGGAAGTTATCACTTATTTAGGTTTTAACTTGCATCAAAATGGTCATTCTTCAGCTCCAGATAACATAAACAAAATTAAAAAATTTCCAGTTCCTACTAATGTAAAAAAAGTTCAAAGTTTTCTAGGAATGATAAATTACTTCAGGCACTTAATTTTTAATTTTGCTCATATTGTTCAGGCAATTGTTAATTTAACTAAGAAAAATGTAAAATTTTTTTGGAGTAAAGAATGTCAAGAATCATTTTTAAAGATTTAAAATATTCTTCTTAATAATCCTACGGTTAAGAATTTTGATGAAAGTAAAGAAGTTTATTTAGTTACAGATGCTTCTAAACATGCAATTTGTGGGATCCTTTTACAAAAAGATAATGATAAATTTTATACTATTGAGTTTTATTCAAAAAAAATTAAATAAAGGTGAATCTAACTATCCATCTATTAAAAGAGAATTTTATGCTATTTACTCTTCCATTAAACATTTTCATGAATAACTTTATGGTAGACAATTCAAAATTTTAACTGATGCAAAAGCTCTTACTTACCATATTAAACTTGAAAAACAATCAGAAATAATTGTTAGATGGATTATATACTTACAAGGTTTCTATTATAAAGTGGAACATATCCCAGGTTTGGTGAATCCAGCAGATTTCCTTTCTCGAGTTGTTGACCCCCCCTGACAACCATAATTTAATTTTTAATGCTTTAAATATTTTTATACCTAACAATGATTCACTAACGACTGAGAACATCCTAAAAGAACAATTAAATGATGAGAAACTTAAAGATATAAGAGATAAAATAATAAAATGTCTAATTCTTCTGACTCAATTAATCCGGATAATAATTTATTAATGATTGCTAGAAAGAAAATTAAAAGAGTCAATAGATCTAAAAAAATTTTAATACCTAAAACCCTAATTAATAGTTGCATTGCTTTAGCCCATCAATCCCATTTTGGAATCACCAAGACTGTGGAAATGGCATCAAAACATTATTTTTGGCATGGTATGGTTAAAGACATACAAAATTATGTAAATTCTTGTGAACAATTACCGCATAAAAGTAAGCAAATTGAAACTAAAACTTCTTTTATTCCTAAATCTGATTTGGCCCCGGGTGAAATGATTGCAATTGACGTTGTGGGTAAACTTCCTAGATCACATCGTGGTAAATTTTTCACTTTGACAATTATTGATCATTACTCTAGATTTTTGAAAGCAATTCTTCTTGCTTAATGTGACTTCCTTTTCCATAATCAAAACTTTAAATGATTATTTTCACGTTATGCCATACCTAAAATGGTTTTTCAAATAATGCCGGGTGCTTTAAATCTACTGAATTTAATGAATTTTTGAAATCTTTACATATTAAGCACATGCATTCTTCTATTTATTACCCGAAATCTAATGGTCTTGTTGAACGAATTAATCACTCTTTAAAAGAATCTGGCTTCACTGGCTGATCAAGTAATTGAGTGGTCAGACAGACTTAAATTTTTCATTCTCCATTACAATAATTCAAAGCACTCTGTTACAAATTTCACTCCGGCCAATTTATTTCTTGGCAGAGATCTTAACTTACCTAAAGATACATTTCATTCTACTAAAGACGCTGATGAACTTCATATTTATTTTAAGAAGTTTCAAGAACATATTTCTAAAACTAAAGAATTGGTTAAGGAAAACGAAAGTAAATATTTTGCTCAAAATGAGAAATACATTAAAGGTCTTATACCCCCCAAATTAGAAATTGGATACATAGTGTATTTAAAAAATTTTGTTTTTTCATCAGTTTTTCAGCCAAAAAATTCAGGACCTTTTAAAATCTTGGAAGTACGATGGAATAATAATTATGTTATTCAGGATGTAAATGATCTTTCAGGAAAAAAAATAAAGGTCCATATCAGCAAACTCATTAGAACAGGACAAAAATAATATGTTTTGGCTTTTAATATTGTTTTATCCTTTTGTTTACCTTTTACAATTGTTGAATTTTAACCCTATTTTAAAATTTTATCTGTTTTTCTCCATTTAAAATTTTAATCGTTTACTTTT
This sequence comes from Maratus speculifer, assembly GCA_964019185.1. Classification (NCBI taxonomy): domain Eukaryota; kingdom Metazoa; phylum Arthropoda; class Arachnida; order Araneae; family Salticidae; genus Maratus; species Maratus speculifer. The sequence goes on along the minus strand of OZ025291.1, from coordinate 211,566,703 downwards.
ATAATATGCATTTTATTTAAAATACTGTGGCAACTTGGTACTTTTCATGCTTGGATTATAAATGAGTCAGGAAGTAGCTAATCTTAATTCGCTTGAGGTAGAAGTGGTTAGCCACCACAGAATATCTTAAGGGTTAATAATGCATGCCATAAATTTAACGTATCTACTTAAATAATTCTAATATTAAATATAACTTTCAGATATCGTATGGTAATTTTCAGTTAACTCTTTAAATTCGGTTGTCACTAATTAGTTTTACAGATATTGTTTTAAAAAAAAGGGTACAACTTTATTTTGCTTAAAGCTTAACTATTTTTATGCTGAACGTTATTGGGAGTGATGCTATCTTTATATTAGGATCCTAATTAATTATTTAAGTAATTTATAATTTTATTTTAATTTAGAAACATAAAATAAATAAAAAAGATATATTAACAAATATATCGCAATTAATGAAATTTTTATATTTTTATAATCTCTAAAATGTGCATGCCTTTATGGTTCTAGTAAAGGGTCATTCCATGCCAAATCAACCAGTGACTCAACCTGACCATTTCAGATTTTGATGATATTCTCAGGAATCGTTCTGCCTGATGATATAAATGTGAATATATGTTCATAATATTTTTTTCTTTTCAAAATTTCATATAGTTAATTATTTAAATTTTGAAAAATCATCATTTTTTGGCTTGCTTACATGTTTTTAATTTTGAATTTCTCAAGTAGAGATGGAAATGGTCGGAAAAAAACCGGAAAAATTGGGGAAAAAACCGGTTTTTTTCAGTTTTTTTCCGAAGGCTTATTTTTCAATTTTTCCGAACTGGAAAAATTGAAATTTCATTTATGAAATAATATAGTGAAAATTTTGTAATAGCTACATTCTCATACTTTTTATTTTATTTATTTTTGTGTTGAGTGTCTCACATGAAAATTTTAATGTGGGTAATCTGATCTCTGAGCAGAAATCTGTTTGAGATGACTTGTAAGGATCCTTCACATTTTTTTCTTGTTTGAAACACAAGACCCTTTGCAAAATTTCTCTTGAAAATAGACATTTCAGAAAATGTTTAATCAACAAATTGAATCTTTCGCGAGTGCAGTGATTGAAGAAAAAAAAAATCTCATGCCATACAGCAGCAGAATCTTATTAAGTTGCATATATGTATGTAAATAACCTTATTAAAAATTTCTAAATAGGAACCTAAATACAGTAATAATTTCTTGTTCAAAAATTCTGAATATATTTTGTACAAGTATATACAAAAAGTTCACAATTTCACAAAAACTTGATTACATAAAAAAAATCTAGATATGTAATTAAATGCAACTTCTCTTTTTAAAAATTAATTCATGTGTAAAATTATTGCAATATTATGAAGATTAATGGAAATGATAAAATTAAAAATTCAACATAAAATTTTGAAGTTTTTTACTACTTTTATTACTTTAATCTATCTTTTCAAGAAGTAAGTATTGAATTCGTGAAAAATTTGTCTTCCAGTTTTTGGTGTATTTAAATGTTTTAGAAGGTCCTGAACATGTTTTAATGGTTTTTGGAAAATATCTGCCACTCTGTGAGTCTGTATGTGACAAATTTTATGGGCACTCTATCTCAAGAACTAATGCATATAATTTCACAAAACTTTAGATTCAGTTACACCTTGATATAAACTCGAGATGTTTAATTTATTAGTGTATATCGCCAAACCGATGATGCTGCTATGCTGCATTATTCATAATTTCCACAATAGTTCTATCTCAAACTAATGTATGTATTTTTATAAAATTTCAGATTAAGTTAATCCTTACATAACTTCGTGCTCATTACTTTTGGTGTAAATTGCTCAACAGATGACGCTGCTATGCTGCATTATTCATGATTATCGCAATAGCTTTACCTCAAGGACGATTTAAAAAAAAAAAATGAAACTACAGCTTCAGACAGTTTCTGATATATATTAATGCTGTTTAGTTTTTGGTGTAAATTGCCCTATAGGTGGCACTACTATGCTGCATTTTCCAAGATTTCGTTATAGCTGATTAATTGAATGTTTTTTCAAGGTGTTGAATCTAAAATTGACCTCCATTTTACCTCCATAATGTACAGTAATGTTGCAAAAACATGGTCAATTTGCATTAGAAAAGTACAACTGCAATGAAAAAAAAACCATATTTGTAACTATGTTCCAAATTATACTTTCCCTCTTGATTAAACTTTGAATTTTTGTAGTTTTCTAAAGCACAGTAGAAGTTTATCTCTGTATGTGACTGCTTTTGTTAATTCCTCAAATATTGAACATTTTCTATTTGTAGTGTTCTGTTTTCATAACTTTTGAGTTCCACTCTTAGAAATATAAAACTACCATGTGGAAACATTTTTGAATATGGTTTTTCTTACTCAAGAATAGAATACCAGATTTCAGGGTAAAAAGAAAAAAAAAATACATTTAATTAAACTTAAAAAAAAAAAAAAAAAAAAAAAAAAAAAATCTGGTTTTAGTGAGTAAAAATCTAACAGTCAATAAATCCTACGCTATTTTTTAGTTGCAGACCTGAGTAAGCCAAAGTAAAACTTAGTTTTGTTTGAATTTAGATTATAAAACTAAATCAAAACTTAGAGTTGAGATTGGAAAGCTATACCAAAACTAAACATATTTTATAAAGGAAATAAAATTATAATTCTAAGAAAAAAAGTAATAATGTAAAAATATACATTTTTTAAACAAACAATGGACTTTTTGAATACTGATATTTATAATAATGACAAAACTGCAATAATTTCTTTAAACTAGTATCATTTTCTTAAAAACTATACTTATGTAAATGGAATGCATAATTTATTTCATTCCAAACTGCAGACATATTGGCTCAGGTTTTTACATTAGGTCAATTGGTAGTTAAACATGCAACTGAAAAATCATTTCAACAGAGATATGATATAACAAACAATAGCGTTTAATAAAAATTCTTAGGCTGTTGAAAAAAAATCTAAACTTTTAAAAGCAGGCTTTGCTACTTTCTTTTTATTTTGTAATATAAAGTGAAAATAATTTTCATTTAATATATATAAATGGGAAAAAATGTTTATTATTTAATATTCTCTAAGAAAATATAATTTATTTGGGAGAAACAGTCATGAAAAATCAATTTTTCCAATTTTTCCGTTTTTTTCCGAAAAAAGCCGGTAAAAAACCGGTTTTTTTCCGCCACTTATATTTTTCCGGAAAATTTACATCTCTATTCTCAAGTTCTATCAAACGTAGAAAATTTTATGACTACTCATTTCAAAGAGGAGTTCATAAGGTTTAATTTGATATGCAAGTTGACTATGTATAGTTAAAATAAATAAAATTTTAAAAATTTTAAATTTAAAATTTTTTTAAATAGTCATTTTTAAAAATTTAAAAAAAAAATTGTATGTTTGTTGACATATTATAAGCTTAAAATTCTGAAATTTTTAGAGTGGGATCTCAATGGGATCAGGAGTTATTAAATAAAAGCAAAAATTACTATTAAAATAGTAGTATAATTCTATCTATTTTGTCATTTATTTATAACTTGTATGGTAATTTTCAGCTTTTATTTAATAACTCCTAATCCCATTGAGATCCCACTCTAAAAATTTCAGAATTTTTAGCTTATAATATTACAACAAACATACAATTTTTTCAAGATTTTTAAAAATAACTATCTAAAAAATTTTCAAATTTTAAATTTTTAAAATTTTATTTATTTTAACTATACATAGCCAACTTGCATATCAAATTAAACCTTATGAACTCCTCATTGAAATGAGTGGTCATAAAATTTTCTATGTTTGATAGAACTTGAGAAATTAAAAATATTTATGCAAGTAAAAAAATGATGATTTTTTAAAATTTAAATAATTAACTGTATGAAAATTTAAAGCGATAAACAAAAAATAAAAATATGCTCTAGTTTATATCATCTTAGAGAATGATCCCGGGCACTTTCATTGAAATCAGAAATGGTCAGGTTGAATATTGAATTTTTTTGGTTGATTTGACATGGAATGACCCTAAAGATTTTATTTTCAGAAGTAAAAGCAAGAGTTTCTCTAAGCTTTTCTTACAAATTTTCAATTTTCGGGAAATTTTGGACTATCACACACAGAGGGTCAACTCGGCCTAGCTTGGAGTTTTTCCAAATTCACAAAGTTTGCCTTTCCGACATTCCCTCATGGTGTAGTCCATGTACAATTTCTTAAATCTTGAAAATTTATGTAAATGAGTGTCTATGATTTCCACATGTGGATATCAGTTAGATTTACCTGCTTCAAATCTAGGACACATTTAATTTTTTTTGGGATGCTTTGTCATATAAATTAAATTTTTTCATTATTTATTTACAAATTTGTTAAAGCAATCTTTATTTTTTCTCATCATCCCATCTTATATACGTCAGTATTGTTCTGAGAAGATAAATTGACCATTGGTCAATTTGCTTGCTGTAAAAAAAAGTTTTTGTGTTACGAATGCCATATGTAATGTTGTTGTAAGTTTGAGTTTTAGTGATTTGGTGTTGGATCAGAATGCTATGCATAATTCTTCATGGTGTAATAATGTTCACATGGATGTACATTTTTTTTTTTTTTTTTGGCCCGCCTTCTCTCACTCTTGGTTGTGTTGAATGATGTTTGTATATATATTTCATTTGTATTCTAGATCAACATATTTTATTCTAATATTTTGTACTTTTAAATGTAATTTTTTTTTTATTGGGTTGTATAGTCAAAGTGTGTTCTTATATACAAACCCAATCGTTTGTTTACAAACGTTTAATATTTTATTACATATGTTATTTATATGTATTTGAGATCCCAGTATCTCATTCTTTTTTTTTTTTTTGTTGTTGTTGTTTTTGTTAGAGGCTGGAGGTAAATGTTAGGCATTGTTTTTGTTTACAAAAATTTCAATCATCATTTTTAAGAAAAAATTAATTAACAAACGACTATTTCAAAAAACATAATCTTAAATTGCAATAATCTCATTAATAAATCCGTTAAAGCTAATATTTATTTATTATTTAATCAATGTAAACACCGTAGCTTTCTAAAATCGCTAAATAAAAAATAGCAATTTACCAAAAATAATATTTTTTCATAATTATTTTAATATTGGTTATTTACTTTTGAAATTATATTAATTGGCCTTTATTTTAAATATAAATCATTTTAACATAATCTTTCAGCATTTTAAACAATTACTTTGCTAGTTATGCAATTTTAAAAAGTGACTCTGTTTCAGCGTTTTTAAATAATGCGGGCCCCAGTATTTTGAGGTGATGTATAGCCATCTTTTTTTTTCACGTTCCTTCCCCCCTCTAAACAACATCCCAGCTACGTGTAAGCGTTCATTTTGGGGCAGGACATGAGTCATCATCAACGGAGAAGTTTCCAGAACCTTCGGCATCTTTCGAGCGTGCGAATTTGGCTGCAAAAACCGGAGTCACTGATTAGAATATGAGTCACCGTCAGCGAAGAAGTTTCCAGAACTTTCGAGGCACTTAGAGCAAGCGAATTGGCGGCAAAAATAGAAGTTGCTAATTGGCTGTTGAGCACATGTCGAGCAGTGGATTTCAAAATCACTGATCTATGTGACAGTATTACGGTTGCTTTGGTGGGAAGAGGACACGAGTGTTACTTCCAAATACGTCATTACAGTAGAAAAATATTCTTAAAATAATAATATAAAATTTTCCTACCTTTCTTGAGGGTTCTTGAGGGATGTACGGTGGTCAGAATCTTAATTCTTGGCCGTCTTCAAAAACAGAAAATCCACAGCAAAAATAAGAGACAAAACGTAAACACACAAAAAAGAAAAGTTGATTATTTACACACGCACGCAGATATTACATGTTTCTTGATCATTATTCTTAATATGACTACATCGAAATCTGAAAGGTACAAAAAACATTAATAAAAAAGATCGTAAAATAACCAATCAGCTTTTAGTTTGCACAAGAAAGAAAAAAAAAGTAAAAAAGAATTCTGAAAATCATCGGCTACTGGCGCCAGGGAGTCTTCGTGAAGAGTGTTTTTACACTCCCCACCTTGAGTTCATTAGGGGACAGAACTCAATCACTGCAGTTGGAGTCTTTCGGGCGGCCGTACAATTCGACCACAGCGAGTAGTCAAACGATTTTGCAGTACTGCATCACTTTGATTATCGGTGATTCCATTCACCTCCAAAGAACAAAATTTCTTAATGGGACGAATTAGCATTCCAGTTGCAGTCTTCAACTTTACTACGCGCACAACGCCATCTTGACTGGGTATAAGTTCGACAACTCTACCAAGAGGCCAGTTTATTTGGCTAGAATTTTCCGTCCATATCAGGACAACATCTCCTACACACAAAGATCTTGATTTTTTCCCACTAAAGACCGAACATTTTAATGTGCCGAGGTATTCGCTTCTAAATCTTGATTTTAAATCGTTTCTAATTTTAATTCTATAATGGTATCGTTTATTCATTTCTTTGTGGTTTAGAAATTCTAATTCAGGCATACCTATTTTAGTATTTTCCTGTAAGAACATTGAAGGAGTTATAACTTGAAGATCTTCATTATTATCTGTAACATACGTCAAGGGGCGGGCATTTATAATACTTTCACAATCGCAGATAATGGTATGTAGTTCTTCAAAATTTAAAGACGACTTGCCCAATACCCTTCTCAAGATTCGTTTCAGGATTCCAACAAGCCTCTCCCAAAATCCACCCCACCAAGGTGCAGAAGGTGGAATAAATTTCCAATCTATAAGTGAAAACGCCGTAACCGCTTTTACTTTTTCACAGTCAATTGTTTTCAATAAATTGTGGCAGCCAGTAAAATTTGTGCCGTTATCTGAATATATTATTGCAGGACGACCTCGTCTAGAAATAAAGCGTTTCAGTCCTAAGATAAAACTTTCGGTTGAAAGAGCTGTCAATAGCTCGAAATGCACAGCTCTAAAAACTGCACACGTGACTATCAAAATCCAGACTTTAGATTCTTTTTTCAAATAAAGAGGCCCGCACAGATCTATTCCTATTATTTCGAAAATCACAGCTTCTCTGACACGATCAAGAGGTAAGACACTTTCTGCTACATCAGGTGGTTTTGCTGAGTGTCTTTTACAAATGATACATTTGCCGATTACCTTTTTGATTGTTTTCCGACTCTTCAGCACCCAGTAATTTTCTCGTAACGCAGTCATCAACAAGGGTACGCCACAATGACCGAATTCTAAATGTTTCGAAAATATAATCTGTTCTACCACGTAATGATTTGAAGGGAGTAAGATAGGTAATCCAAAATTAAATTCATCTTCTCGTTGAAATATCTTCGTTTTTACGCGTATGATTCCTTCTGAATCTGTAAAAATATTGAGGCATTTCAGTCTTTGATTATGTTCATTCACAAAGGATTCTTTTTGCACAAGTTTTAATAATACTGTTTCTGCCGCTTTTAATTCATTGTGTGTTAATTGACCGAATATTCTGTCGGTACTACCCCTTTTCGAATTTTGGTAAAATAGCAAAATCCAACCAGTAACTCCCAAAATTTTATTGTAAGAAGAATAGCGATTATAAAATTGTGCCTCATCACTCTCTACATTAGGAGCGGTCACAATAGTTTTTCTTTTTTCAGAATTCACTATATCCATATTAGGAAAAATATTAGTACTAAACCAATTTTCGTTTGATTCTGAAAGCCATGATGGCTCTAACCACCACTGAGATTTAATAAGGGATTTTGCACAACAACCGCGTGACGGTAAATCTGCTGGATTCATATGTCCAGGTACGAAATTCCATGAAGTGTTGGGGGTAAGCTTTCGAATTTCTTTAACTCTATTTCCTACAAATGTAGCCCAAGGACCTTCCCGTTTTATCCAGTATAACACATCCATTGAATCTGACCAATAGAAAGTATCAACATTTTCTAATTTCAAATTGTTTTTAATACTATTAGACAATCTAGCTCCAATACAACAGGCCAATAACTCAAGGCGTGGAATGGAAATGTCCTTTAGAGGAGCTACTCTAGAACGAGCCTGAATAAGTTGACAAGTTACACGATTTTCTACTTCATTTCTTAGATAAATTCATGTAGCGTAAGAAAATTTACTAGCGTCGCAGAAAATATGTAAAGATAAGTTTCCCTCTTTTAGAGATAAGTTAGACAATCTTTGCGGGGTCTCAAGATTTCCCAAATCATTAATTTCCTTAGTCCATTTTCTAAATTCCTTAACTATCTCATCGGGCAGCTTGGAGTCCCATGACGCCTTTATTTTCCAGCATTTCTGTAAAAGTAATTTTGGAATTAAGGTCACGGGGCAAGTGAAACCGATGGGATCGAATATTTTATGAGTTAAGGACAAAATTGTCCTTTTAGTGATGCACTCATGTTCCAATTTAAAATTCCGAAAATCACACGACAATGTATCACTCTTGGTGTCCCACATTAAACCAAGTAAGGAAATTTCATCCTCATCCGCATCACTCAAATGACCCTTTTCATTAAAGCCTAATCAAATTTCTTCGCACCGATTATGACAGCAACCACGAAGATCAAATTGTGCCGAAGCTAAGAGTTTCCGTGCTTCATTGCGAAAATATTCTAACTCTTCTAATGATTCTACACTAGCTACACAGTTATCTACATAGAAAGATTCTTTAAGTTTTATAGCAACATCTTTAATGTTCTCGGGTGCTTCATCTAAGTGACGTGTTAGAGTAGCGGCCAAAAGGAAGGGGCTACAACTAATCCCAAAGATAACCCGACAATGTCTATAAATTTCAAGGTTTTCTGAATTCCCATCTCTCCACCAGGAAAAACGTAAATAATCTCTATCCTTTTCATTCAGTGATATCTGTAAAAAAGCTTTACGAATATCGGCTACAATACCTATCTTTCCCACTCTAAATCGATTTAGAACAGAAGGAATTAGTTCAATTAAATTAGGTCCCTTCTCTATACAATCATTTATGGAAACACAACCCTTAAGGCCCCTGTCCTCGCTTGTGGAAACGCTCGCGAGCTAATGCTATTCCTATGGGGAAGCATTTTTCTAATAACTCTTTCGCATTTTGACATTTTTGAATAATTTTTTTTGCATTGGATAGCTGAGGTGCATGCCGACAGCGCGCCTTTTTTACTTTTTCGATTTTGGTTGCAGATATTTTTTACAAAGTTTGTTTCGATTTCAAAACCGGTTTCGAAACTGAAAGTGCTTTTTAAAAAATATATCTGCAAGCAAAATCGTAAAAGTAAAAAAGGTGCGCTGTCGGCAGGCATTTCAGTTATCCAATGCAAAAAAAATTATTCAAAAATGTCAAATTGCGAAAGAGTCATTAGAAAAATGCTTCCTCATAGGAATAGCATTAGCTCACGAGCGTTTCTTCGAGCGAGGACAGGGGCCTTAACATGTGCTGATCCATCAAATACTGGCCTAATTTTGGTCGTAGAATTAGGTTTTATTACAGCTCTATGAGGGAGATAATGGACTTTGGTGTTAAGTTTTTCCTCTCCTTTCATTCTTTCAATAATCCCTTCCGTTTCCCACTCATTTAAAACTGCTTCGTAATCTTTCAACAAACCGCAATTTTGAAGATTCTTAATATTATTTTGCAGGCGTTTTATCGCTAAATCTTTATTACTTGGAATGGGAGGATGCTCACTTAACCAGGGAAGACAAACTTTGTACCTACCATCAGTTTCGCGTCTTACGGTTTCTTTAAAATGCTCCAAAACTAATTTCTGGACTTCTTCCTTAGTTTGTTTTTCCGCCGGATCTACTATGCCTAAAGAATCTAAATTCCACAAATCTGTAATTTTGGCATCGTTTACATATACTGAAAGGACCAAAAGAGAACTATCCCTTTCATTTCCGCCAATTTTGCCCATAGTAGTCCAACCCAGTTTTGTTTGCATCGCAACCAAACCACAAGATAAATTTTCTATTTTTCCTGTAAACAGTTCTCCCACAACATCTGCTCCCAAAAGTACATGTATTTCATTTAAATTTCTTTCATATAAACAATTTTTACCTTCAGGGCAGATATCGCTCAAAAAAATATTTTTTCCTTTTAATTCCGCAATACAACGAATGTCTCTAATTTTGGGTACATTAGCACAAATTTTTTCTTGTTCCATTACCTCAATTTTAATCTTTTTACCTCCCCTTAAACCCCTTAAATTAACAGAATAACAGTTATGATCTATCGTTGTTTTGGTACCTCCAAACAACCCGTGAGTAATTCTGACCTTTCTTAAACTTTGTAATTCCATCTTATTGGCTACGAACTTTGAAATATACGACTTAGATGAAGCCGTATCTAACAATGCGCGTACTATATATTCACAACCATTATTTCTTACATAAACATATAAAGTTTGTAAATAAACTTCTTTCTGCAAGTTTTCATTCGCAAAAAGGGCAGTATCCGACACTTCGGTCTGTTGTTTAGATTTTTCCCTTTTTACGTTTCTGTAACAAAACAATGTATTATGATTCCCGTTGCAAATCCGGCATTTTATATTTTTTTTGCAAAAACGCGATAAATGTTTTTTCATTTCTAGGCACTTAAAACATGCTCCCTTTTTCATTAGAATGTTCTTAATTTCATCAATAGATAACTCATTAGTTCTATCGCAATCAACCGATGAGTGATGAAATGATTCACAAAAAACGCAGTTTATTACGTTTAAATCCTCTTTTTTGTTCGTTGACACTAAATCATTAGCTGTGGGATAATTTTTTTGTTTATTGTTATTTCGAAACGAATTAAAGTTTTTCTTTTCAGGAGGAATAAAAAATTTTCTATCTTCGTTCATTGGGTTTATTACTAAATTAGCCTTTTCTCTTGCTTTTAAACAAGTAGATAAAAAATTCATTAGTTCTTCAATTTCATAAAATCCTTTTTCATTATCGGACTTGTTAAGTTCTATTAACAAATCTTTCGGAATTGTTTTCAAAATGGTTGTACATAATACACTTGAAATGTTATTTAAATCTGTTCCTAAGCTTTGCAAACTTCTCAGTTCTACTGATAATTTATCAAAATATTGTCGGAAAGCATATATATCATTCGAAGTTCTCAAGGGCTTGATAGCTAAAAGATTACTAATATGATTGTGTATTAATAATTGTTTATTAGCAAACCTACTTTTCAGCAATTCTATAGCCGCATCGTAATTTTTTTCGGAAACAGGAAAACCTTCAATTGTGTTTAAAGTGGTCAATCTTAATTGCGATCTTAAATAATTAAATTTATCAACTTTATTTAATGACTTATTATCATGAATGGCCGATTCAAAACTGCTCCAAAAGGAAAGCCATTCATTTATATTTCCATCAAATATTGGTATATGCAATTTCGGTAACTTAACTTTTACAGAATTATCCACTTTTTCATTAAATGCACTGTCTGAAAATTGTTCTTTGTTACTTTCTTGTTTTGATTTTAAATTTAAAAATCCGGCATTTAATTCTCTAATTTTCTGATTTGCGTGTGACTTCCATAATATTACATTTTCGCTATACTTTTCAGCGGCTTCTAATTCTTTCTCTAAATCATCAGGATTGACTAATAATTCAATTGAATTATCTGTTGTCTTAAGTGACTTAAATTTGTCGGTCAATGTTTCAACATGTTCTTGCAGTTCTTCAATAGACACATCGTCTGATTTTATGGAAGTTTCGATTTTGTTTAGAATTTTCGTAACAGCCGATCGAAAAATCGTTCTTTTTTTAAGTGTTTTTAAATTTTCAGCCATTTTTTTCTTTTTCTCTACTTAATTACTTAATTTCGAAATTCAAATTCTTAATTATTTCAAAATATATTACCACCGTACATCCCGCGACAGGGATGCCATGTTACTTCCAAATACGTCATTACAGTAGAAAAATATTCTTAAAATAATAATATAAAAATTTCCTACCTTTCTTGAGGGTTCTTGAGGGATGTACGGTGGTCAGAATCTTAATTCTTGGCCGTCTTCAAAAACAGAAAATCCACAGCAAAAATAAGAGGCAAAACGTAAACACACAAAAAAGAAAAGTTGATTATTTACACACGCGCGCAGATATTACATGTTTCTTGATCATTATTCTTAATATGACTACATCGAAATCTGAAAGGTACAAAAAAACATTAATAAAAAAGATTGTAAAATAACCAATCAGCTTTTAGTTTGCACAAGAAAGAAAAAAAAAAGTAAAAAAGAATGTTCTGAAAATCATCGGCTACTGGCGCCAGGGAGTCTTCGTGAAGAGTGTTTTCACAGATTGGGCCCCCGGGCCTGGTCAGCTTGGTCATTTTTGTTGAGACGGATGGTCGAAAATTTTTTCGTCGCATCTAAATTTTTGAGAAAACATCACTTCTTTTTTTAAGCAAATTGCATGCATCCAGCCTCTATAACGTCATTCTTTTAAACAGATTGCTCTCGTCCAGCCTCTATATCTGCATTTGAATTGGGCAGTTTGCACTCGTCCAGCCTCTGTGTCTGAACTTTTTTGTCTGGGAGCGACTTCACTGTGTTGGGTGCATCTTAATTCATCTCTCGACAACATCTTCATAATGTTCTTTGAGCTGCGATGAAATAATTTATAGTAACTATCTTGATTCATCTATCATCAGTGTTGTCATGGAGAACTTCGTGCCGTGGTGAAATGATCAATAGTCATAATGTCCATCTTGATTCATCTATCATCAGTGTTGTCCTAAAGAACTTTGTACCGAGGTGAAGTAGTCAATTAGTTATGGTTTCCAACTTGATTCATTTCTCCTTAATACCGCCATAAAGAACTTTTTATGCATACTAGACTATGTTAAGATGAAGAGCGTGTGAGGGGTATACATTGATGAAGCAATTGTAAATGTTCATATAATGATACGCAATTAACACCTTTTTTATGAATATTTAGTGATATTAGATGTGGCCACATCTACCTACTCTTATTGTATTTAACAAAAAATAAAATAGAGTCTTTCTGCAGAATCATGTTGCCTTCATTGTGTTGATCAACTTTGGGATGAGTTCTTTAAAAATTTTTTTTTTTTTCAGCCGAATTTCATCACTTCAGAAAATCTAAATATTTTATTTATCAATACTAATCCTTAACTTAACAGAATTAAAATTTAAACTTTTGATGCTTGCCACTTTACGGCGTGGACTAGCTTTGTTTGGGGAGTTTGCTTTCCTGCAATGCAATGTTGATTTTAAGCTGAATTAATTTTAATGAGGAATTTTTGCAGCTTTAGCGTTGCTAAGATCGCGATTCCCCAGACAAAGTGTAGCAGTTTTGATTCTTACATATTTCATATTATATTAGAAAAGTAATAGATCTTGTTTTTTATTAAACATATTTTAACATTTTCAGATGAGATTATATTTTGTAATACTTTTATCTTTTATTATTTTTCAGTTATGTAATTTAGCTTTATCTTAATAGATATATTTAATATTTTGCTAGGAAGCAGGAAGTAGTTCACAGGAAGTTTCTCCTATTCATTCCACAAAAGGTAATTTGTTTCCATTGCAAGAATCTGCTAAGCAGTCATACAGATCTTCTGGTGCAGGTAACACAAATTTAAATTATTATAATTTAAATTTTGCATAAATCATGCATTGCAGAGTTGCCAACATATGGACCAATTACTATTGCATTTCTTTCTTAAAAATACATATTTTTTCAAGTTGTTTTTTAACAAGACATACTCTTATCTTGTCATATTCCCTTTATCTTTTACATTTTCTTCATATATAAATTTCTTATTATAAATTTTATTATAATTTAAAATGTATATTATGTAAGTTTTGTATATTGTATGAAATATTTTAAGTAAAAATTTTCAATTGACATTTTGACCAAATTTTTCATCTTCTTATCATAGTATAATTATCAGTTAGAGTTAAAGTGCCTAACCCATTTATTTATTTATTTATTTTAAAGCAGCAAAAATTATTCACCCTAGAAAAATATTGAGATCATCAAAGGGAAAAAATGAAAAATTGGTGATCATTAATGGAATAAATAAATGAAAGATGGTTTAGTTCTTGTCATGTTATTGGGCATTATGAAAACCAAAGAAATAGAGTCCAAAAGTTATGCATCTCATCAATTTTCCACTTTTTACTTCTGTAATAAAGTCTTTTTTTTTTTCCATGGCACAGCCAGAATCTTTTTGAATCATTTTTACTCAAGCTGAGGAAAGAGCAGCAGCAGTAGCATACATATTAATTTGCTGCTATTGTTCTTACTTTTTCTTTCAGTAAGTTTATATTGAAATTGAGGCTCCTATTATGAAGCATTAGAAAAGTTAAATGATAAAGCTTATATGCTCTTTATGTTTTCCTTTACCTTCAATTTTTACACATCATATTTTTATCTTAACACAAGGGTTTTTGCATGCATCTAATTATTTTTTAATTGATGTTAGAGGCATTTTAACCTTGAAATTCCTCCCTTTTAATGCTCCAGTGTTTTATTTTTCATAACTCAAATTTTCATCAAAAGAATTTGCAACAATTTGTTTTTAAATTAAAGATTCTTTTTGTATTTCATGTTTTATATACAAAAATCTATGTTTTTATAGTTATTATTGTATTTGATTCTCAGTGATGTAGTTGAGAGTATACAGTATAGACAGAGGGTATATGCTGTCAAAATGAATGTTCATAGATAGGGTTTAATCGCAAAATCCAGAAGATACACAGTGTATACCACCTTATACCCTCTACTGCATCCCTGTTGATTCTGTAAAAAGTTTTTTGATTTCATTATTCTCTTTCAAATCTTGCTAATGTTATTTTAGGTAATGAAATAAAGGTTACAGCTGAAATACATTCACCTGGAGAGAGTTCTAGTCCTCAAAATAAGGTAAAAATTATTAAATACTATATTTAATTTGTATAATTTTTAATTAAGTAAAATGTATATACAGTAAAATTTCAAAATAGCAGGCCACCACTGAAAGCACGATAAAGGGACCATTCTTTGGAGCTTGCCATTATTCAGAGATTTGACATTTTGAAAGCTGAAAATTTCAATACATTAAAATTAAAAAAATAATTGACCAAAATTATTTTTGTGACAGTTTAAAAAATGCATACTTTCATATTATACTAAAAAAATCACTTATCCACAGTTTTTTTTTTTCTTTTAAGCATATGTCTTTTTCTAATTGCATTAACATTTCCACAGATTTGTTGTAAAATTTGTTATTATTTTGATTGAGCGCAAAATTTTTAATTTATCAGTTTCTCTAGAATTTCTGGAACACTTTCCTACAATATTGCTCCAGAAATTTGGAGTTTTTTCTGTCGACAGTTCAAAAGCTATCCTAAAATAAATTATCAGTCTCATCATAACCAGTTCTTTGATGTTTAGTTTTAGATTTCAAATTTACGCCTTGAAAAGTCTTTTCTAAGTAAAGGTCAATTTTTCTCAGAATGCCATGTATTTGTGTTCCTCAGCAATTGTACATTTCAGCTAACTTTTATGCACTTACATCTTTTGTGCTGTCCTGGATGATGTTCAATTAATCAATTAAAGTTTTAAAAATTCACTTTGAACTCATTCTTTTAGTGAAAAACATGCACTATGTATAGACAAGAAACATCATCACACAATTCACAAAGAGTCAAATGACTAATGTTTGCTCACACTCAAATTTAAATTTCATCACCCTTATCCCCCCCCCCCTTCTCTCGCCATACCTATTTACGAATGAAACTTTGCTGAACAACCACTAGAGATTAATAGATAAACTATAAAGACATCAAATAAGAAAAACCACTTCTATATTCCTCGCAATCTCAGTTTTAGTTAAACATAATGAAAAAAAGAAAAAAGAAGAAAAAAACTGTGAGTTGCTGTTGTTTGGAGATTTAGTATAATATTATTTCGATGGAAGAGATTTGGTAACACTATTATAACATGACCGATATTCAGAGATTATCATTGTTCAGAATGATTGTAGTTGGAGGTTTCACTGTATATAAATATATTTATAATCATTATCTTACTTGGATTATTGCTGAAACGTCAGTGAAGGCTTACTTTGGAGACGCAAAATTTTTTGGTTTCTGTCTGTCTGTCTGTTCCGCGATAACTGACGCAAAAAGAATACGATTGGCTTGAAATTAAGTGGTATGTTAGTGAGGCACTGGGATTAAGCTGTATAGTTTTTTGTTAGATTTGATTCATTCGTTTGGAAAATATAGAATATTTAATTTTGCGCAATAATGCTTTTCTATGGCAAATCCAATGATTTTCAATTTTTTTTTTCCTTGAGAGAAAATGACACAATTCATTAATGAAATTCAACGATAAATGGATACTAAAATTTACCAGTTAAATTATTCATATTGTTTTGAAATTTTGTCTATGCATTTGTCAGATTTTTAAATTATTACTATAAATTTGAGATTTTTTATAAATGTGTTCCAATAATATAAACTAATTTGTTTTAGAGATTTACTTATTTCAAATGTATTTATTTCACTTTCTTTATTTTCTCTTAATGGTTGCTAAGCAACCATTCATCCTAATCCTTATTTTTATAATGTTATAAATTTGAATACGTGTACAAAAATTTAAATGAAGTCAACGTCAAAACTGATGAATTAATTAATGTCTTTGTATTTTTGCATATAAATATAACATAGCCCAGAAAAGAACATAGGGTATGTTTTATTAATTTTATTCAAATATTTTCCTTAATAATTCAAATTTTCCTTCTTTTTCATACAGAATCAATAGCGATTTTTTAGATAACATTTAACCAATTTCCTTAATCATTGCCAAAAAAATCAAAATATGGAATAGTTTTTCAACGGCAATAAGTTTCAGTTGAGCAATTTCCATTCGAAAAATTAAACTAAGAAAAAATAAAAATGTCAGAATTAACATAAAAATAAATATAGTACTTTGTTAAATATTAAACATGGAAATTTGTTTCGTTAATAAGAATTTTTCTGATAAAAATGGGGGCATAATTAGAAGTAAAAGTAATAAAAAAGAATTATATTTCTAACAAATTTTTCACTTGGTAAAATTTGACATCATAATTGAAATAAAACAGGCATTTTACAGTTGTCGTTAAAAATACAAGAAACATGGATAGCAATAACTCATGAATAATGACATCATTGCTGAAACTTCAGTGAAGGCTTATTTTGGCGACACAAAATTTATTGTTTTTCGTCTGTCAGTCTGTTCTTCTGTCTGTCTGTCAGTCCCTGATAACTGCCACAAAATGCAATCAAAACTTCTATTTTCGGAAATAAAATTGTAAAACCCTAGATTACTGAGTTTACACTTTCAAAAGTTCCCGATAAATCAGATTTAGGTGTTTGTGGTGGGCAGGTATGTAAAAGTATGAGGATAATGAAAAATGCTTATTAAAACCGTTACTTATTCTTATAAATCAAAATGTATAAAGAAATACAAGATAGACAATAACCATTAGCAGATTGATAGAAAGTTACAATTTTAAATTTAATGAGACTACGGGGGGTTCAGGGGGGGGCGGGGGCGAAGCCCCCTTGAAGAAATCTACTATGGTATAATAAAAAACAAAAGTAATAGATCATGAAAATTTCAGAAAATCCTAACATAATTAAATCTTTAATTTAACGCTTTTGATGGCTGAAAATTTCTTATTCTTATTTTATTCTTATAAATAATTACGTAATTCGAAAATTTTAAATTACAGTTTCCAGGAAGTTGAATATTACCCTAAGTGTGTTTAAAAAAAAAAAAAATGATATGCAAAGCTGACGTTGAGGCTCCTGATCTGCAGATTTACTAGTTTTTATGATTTACATATTGTGATGTTTATCTATATGTAAAATATGGTCACCTATTTAATCCAACAATATGTATATAGATATTTTAAACTAAAGAAACAATTACAAAGCATTTATTATTTTCAAATATTTAAAAAATAAAACATCACAATTTTTATCCCTATGACAATTAATCATAAATATATAATTTCAGTTAATATATATTGTATTAGTTAGTTAAACATGCTAATGCAAATTAATATCAATCCTTAAAGTTACAAAAGGGATTGTATTACATCACACTTTAGTCATGGTATTCTAAATATTCAGAAAGTTACCTTTTTTATCTATAACAAAAATTTATAATTTGTTGCATGTATTAAAGCAAAGTTTACTAATAATTTTTCACATGTGTTACTAATTGTTTCTGTGATATTTGACTGAATATATACAGAATTTAATATTAATTTCCACAAATTTTTATTTCTGTTTTCTAAGTAGAATAATAATAGAATTATTATTTTAATTGTTTTATTATTTTAATTATTTTATTATTTATTAAACTCTTCCTCCCAGGGATATGTTTAGGGAAATTTTAGGTCCTTTAAAGGACCCTTCACAAAATAATTTATCTTAAAACAGGATCTTTCACAAAATTTTTTATCCCCAAACAGGACCCTTCATAAATTTTTTTTATCACCAAACAGGATCCTTCACAAAACATTTTATCCCGTAACAGGACCCTTCACAAAATATTTTATCCCAAAACTGACCCCCTTCACAAAATTATTTGTCTCTTAAATAGACCTTTCACAGAAAAATTTTTCACCTTCAAATTGAACTTTTTATAAATTTAATCATTTAATAATAAAATCTAGCTTGTAAATAAGCAGTTGAACTCACCAAAGAGCATATTATGTAGCTTTTTATGTATGAAAAATAGCACCTAAAGACATCAATAATTTAAAATTCACAAAAATTATGACTAGAATTTTCACAAATATAAGAAAAAAATTTACAATTTCACAAAAACAGAACCCTGTGAGAAAAGTCTGGACAGACCCCTGCCTCCTCAGTTTAGTCTAAATTTTAAGCTATATTTCAATAAAGTACTATAACTTAATTTATGTTACATAATAAATGGCTCTAAATCTCAGTTTGTTTTCCTGTTCAAAACTGCTTGTGTGGTTTTTATTGAATGCTAGTTGATTTGCCCAGCTTTGCCTGGACCCATAATAACCTTAAATAGGGCTTTACAAGTTTGATAAAATCTGGTAGCCAACAAAAAATTCTAGTTGCTAGAAAAAAAATTTTCCACACCCCACCTCTTGTCATTGACTTTCAAAAAGCACAAACCTTTTTTAGAAATTTATAAAGAGAATTATTAGCTATTAATTTATAGCTATTATTCATTTACAGGGTCATTCAAAAGAATTCCATTACATAATGATAAAAGTGATAAATGTGTGCGACATATTTTAATTATATTAAATTATTTCATGTATAATAATATTGATGTATGTAACTGAGGCACAATAAAAATTATATGATACAGTCATGCATAATATGAAATACAGAGCATTTACAGGGACACACAAAAGATTTCAAATAGTATATTCTTTCCGAAGTACTGTACATGTATCCAATGATGGCTGATGATGAATGAAATGCATTTTAATTATGATATGCACGTTTAAGTTTCACTAAATCTATGCACATTATATGGGTGTGTATAAATGCTATAACTGATATACAGGGCTATCCGAAAGAGGTCGCAAACATTACTGAATATGAGCTTAAATTACTTAAGGTGGTTTTTAAATAAGTTATGCATTTTTGTGCTGAACTGCATTCAAAGTACTATGAAATGTTTGCAGAATATAGATAAAATGATATACAGGACCATGCAAAGAATTGAATACATGGACGCCTGTGAATGATAATTCCTGAGAAAGTGTTTTTAGTAGTTTTAACAATGTTTTAGTTTAAAATAAATTTTAGCTTAATACTGACGCATAATAAAGGTACAAGGCAAACTACAGGGCTGAATAAAAGCATTCAAGTATGCCTCCATCGATAGGTATAAATTGCTGAAAGAGAAATTTCAACCTGCTGAACTAAATTTTCTCATTATATAGAATATCAACTGACAGCTCAAATACAGAACTGTTCAAAAGCATTGGAATACATATTTGGCTATATACAGTGACCTTATTTCCCTAAATAACGAAGTTTTGTTAAAGATTTCATGAAGTGTTAGAAAGTGCTTCATAATCTATGCTTAACGCATGACTTTTCTTACTTGTTTAGATTTTGATTAATAATAGCAGATGCTGATTTTTCAAAAAATGCAGAAGCAGCATCATAAAAATACTTTTTTGAAAAAGCAAATATTAATATTTTTTGTAATGTATGACGCCATTAAAATTGAAAATATATCCAGATTAAGTGGATATTTTTTTTTCACATTTCAAACAGGAATATGAATGTAGACTTGTAAAAATAGGAAAAAAAAAATGAGAGAAAAAAAAAAAAAAACACAAAATAAACATTTTGAAAAGGTTAGTATATTTTTTAAACAGATTGCATCAGAAGTCAGAAAAATATGCAGGTCAAGTGGTTATTATTTATTTTATTTATTTATTTATTTGTTTATTTTATTTATTTATTTATTTTATTTGTTTATTTTATTTATTTATTTTTCTTTTGAGAAATCAGAATGTGAAATTGAAAAAACACAAAAAGAAAAAGAGTCAGAAAAATATGCAGGTCAAGTGGTTATTATTTATTTATTTATCTTTTGAGAAATCAGAATGTAAAATTGATAGAAGATGTTCAAAAGAATATGTTATTTTTTTTTAACCTGTTATCTATTTTTATGAAAATACAAAGTTTTTATTAAAGTCCCTAAATTATTATAAAAATATTTAATTCTAAAATATGGAATAGCCCAATATTTGACACTCATTTTCTTTTTCATATGTGTGTGCATATATACAATCACTGTTCGAGGAACCCAATGTAAAGTACATTTGAAATGAAGTTTCTGTTTACTAATAAATAACAGATTAAGAGAAAAATGTTGCCCACTTATTTTGTTGATAAAAGTTTCTATCACTCTGCCCCCTCCCCTCCTTTATGTGGAGCAAATGAAACAAGATATTATTACTGTTGAATGCATTAGATAACAAAAAGCTATTATAAAATACTTTTAAATAATAACAGTTGCTTTTAAGTGTTATATGATTTAAAGTAATACTTTATTGAATTATCTTCATTTGAATCAATAAAGTATGTAAACAGTTTTGTATATCGCTCCAAACAAACAAACAAAATAAATAAATAAATAAATTCTAAAAGTAAAAAATTTTTTTAGGCATTGATAACGATATTATTACTGGAGGGGGGGGGAGGGGGGGTTGAGGAATGATAACGATTGATATCGGATTGGGGGGGGGGGGGCATAATTACCCAAAAGTTGATAACGTTATATATGCACAGCCCCTTATGACTATGAGGTTGCATTTGTTGTGTACTTCTTTAGTATTTTAACTAATTATAAAAAATAGAAAATCTGACCCTTAAGTGTGTTTGGACCTGCCTTAGACGATATTCATAAAAATTCTCAATTATTTATGCTGTAAATTTCTATAATCATCGTGAGAACACACACACACATAGACAAGCATTCTTTTGTTACAACAGATCATAATAATTAAATTTTGCTCAGAAAATTCTTTAAGCTGTTTTATGCCTGATTTTTTTTCTTTTTCCAAATTTTAGCCTCAAGTTTCCCAAGTTAAAAGAACATCATTCTCTTCAGGTATTTTTTTTATTTATAGTTTTTATGAACAAAATGCTCTGTATATTTCTTGAAATAAATTGTTTAGAAATTATTTCTCTGATATTTTTTGAATTTTTGTTTTATTATTGTTATTCTTAACATTATTAAATTCTATGCTTTTTTTCTTCTTTATATTATAAAAAGTATTTTTTCATGTAATGCTAATTACAAATGTTTTTTACATTATCATTTTTTAACCCAGTTTTTATATCTAGTTTTATTTAATATGGTTAAATAATTCTAGGAAAATGTGTTTTATTCTTTTTTTAAAAAAACTGTAATTTCTCTCTTTGCTTAAGAATGATAGCAAAGTGCCTGATGTGTAATATTTCTTTCATCTCTTTTTCACAATGGCAACTGATAACTTTGTAATTAGGAGAAAAAACAGATATGAATATGTTTCTTCTTTGTTTCAATCTGTTTTTTCTTCTAAGAGAAACATGTTGCTCAAGTCATTTCAGTGTGCAGCCTACCTTATGTGCCAAATTCACTGCTGCAGCCCATTACTAGTTCTTATATATTTTGTTTTGTATCTCTATGTCACTTGAAAGTACTGATAAAACTTACAAAATCATGTTTGTGTCTTTGATTTAATAAACTTGAGTATAGATTTTGGTGGTAACAAATTCACCATGTTTAACTTTTGCTGCATCATTTCTGTAAAGGGCCACAGCATTGGGTATAGTATTGAATGACATATTTTATATCCTGAATATTCTATACATGTTTATTATACTTCTAGACTCTATACATACTTATATATACTTCTAAAAATATTATTTTGTATATTGCTATTATGTCAAATAGGGAAGCTGCGATGCATAAAATGAAAATACTGGATTTATAAGATATATTAATGAAATTATAGAAAATTAAATTTTTTTTTTTTTTTTGAAATGACTATTAATTGATTAATTTTTCCTAAAATAATGATCTGATTTTTTTTTTTTTTTTTAGAATAAAAAATAATCTGAAAATCATCCTCACATCCTAGCATTATACATACATCTACATGAAGTAAATACATCTACACGAAGTAAATTTTCATAATAAGAACTTACATTTTCTTATTTATTTTGTTGTGTTTTAACATGCCAATCAAGATCATACTTTGAAATATTTAAAATACGTTGGCATCTATTTGTATGCACCCGTATATCTAATTTGTGTTCTTTTGCCTGGCATGGTGACCCAGCTGGTTTTTTTCTATTAAGAAATTTTTTATTTTCTTCTTTTTAAATGATATAAATTGGTTTGCTCTATATAGTCATTGTATAAAATATCGTTTATTTATTGTTTTTTCTTTTTCAAGTAATAGAAAATAGTTTGAGCATTTGTGTATAACTGATATTCAAGAATAACATTTTCACCAAATTGTTTTAAAAAAACATAACCTGGTGCATATATGCCATCTGTGCCAAATATTTCATTTAAACATCAAACATTGTTTCTAATTTACATTCAAAAATATACATTCTGCAATAACTTCAACTGAATTAAGGTTGACAGTTTACTATCTGACATCATAAAATAAACAGACACAAGAAATTCATTCAACATGAACTGTAAAAAATATTAAACTATGAAGATAATCTATAATAATAAAGAGACAAGTATGTTTGTGTTTCAGCACTGTTCTGAAGATACCGCTGCATGTAGAGTTATAAAATTTGGAGGGAAGGTACCTCTATACATGTAGTTTTGCACCTCGAAGCCCGATTTTCGAATTTTTGATTAGATTTTTTAAAATAATTTTTTTAGGTGATTTTTAGCGTTCTTTATTGGGTTTTATCCCATTAGTGAAAGGAATAAGGTTTCATTCTTTTAACCCAATGTAGCAATTTTTTTCTCTTTTCAATAAAGTTTATTCGGAATTTGTACATCGATTTTTTAATTTTTAGCGAATTTTTTAATGCAATTTTTAGTGTTTTTCTCACTTTGCAGTTTTTTTTTAAGATTGATAAAAAGAAAATCGTTTCAAACTTTTAGCCTAATGCCCTAAATTTTGTGTCTGTTACAATTTTTAGATTTTAACGATTTTTAATGCGATTTTTAACGCTTTTTCAAGATTTTTTGCATTTAGCATCTAATTTTTTTCATAGTTATTCTATCAAAAACTTGAACTGTTGAGAATGCAATAAGTAGTATTTTTTTGCGAAATCTACCTAAAATGTCAAAAATTTAGGTATCACTATTTTCGAATAGCAATTTCATCAAATATCTTAAATTCTTGCTTAAGACCGCTAACCCCTCGAGTAATATATCACTTTATAGGTTGTTTAACAGAGTTTCGTTTTGATAAAGTTTTTGAAGAATAGAGTGCGCCCTCTTGTGGTGGAAACTAACAGAAAGCGATTTTGTTAAAATTTGGAAATCTAACAATGTGATTTGTTTTAAAATTTAAAATGGTTTATAATACATGATAAAAAAAAAAAAAAAGAAAAAAAGAAGAAGAACGGTGTGACACATTTCAAAGTGCATGAGAAGAGGGGCGCGAACAAAATTAGAAAATGTAACAAGGAGATCTGTTTTATACTTTAAGGTAGTTTATAATGCATGTTAAAAATTTTAAAGTACTGACGATGTTGTGTAGAGACCGCTGCACGAAGTTATGTATGAAGTTTTACACTTTAAAGGCCGATTTTCAGTTTTCTAAATTTAATTCATATGCGATTTTTAGTGGGGTTTTTATAATGTTTCGAGGCAATTTTTCCATATTAGTGAAAAGAAAGCAGATTTATCCTTTTGACCTAATTTAGTGAATTTTGTTCTCTTTTCAATATAATTAATTTGGATTTCGTGCAACGATGTTTGGATTTTTAGTGAATTATTTAATGTAATTTTTAATGTTTTTTTGAATTTTGCTGCTATTATTCGACATTAGTAAAAGGAATTTTGCTTAAAACTTTCCGTCTAATGTATTAAATTTTAGCTGCTAAGATTTACGAATTTCAGCGATTTTTAATGCGATTTTTCAAGATTTTTTTTGCGTTTGATGTTGAATTTTTGTCATTCAAGAGGTATTTCCAACTACAACGTTTTACCCTATTAGAGAAAATTTTGACCCCTGTGATTTTTTAATATTAGTGATTTTTAATGCACTTTTCAATGTGATTTTTAGAGATTTTTTGAGTTTTATGGTGATTTTTTGATATTCGGAAGTAAAAATTCATTCCAGACTTTTAGTCTAGAGATTTTTAAGGCAATTTTTCAAGATTTTTTGTGTTCCGTGTCAATTTTTTAGTATCCATAAAGGATTTCCATTTACTACTTGATTATCTTGTCGCCCAATTTCGCCAAATTATATCAATCGTCAAATGACAAGCCATATTATGCAAATTGATGTAATTTTTATGTTAAATAATGAAAGGAGAGATAATTTAGAAAAACATTAATAAAAATACTTATAAAATTAAGAAGTAAAAACCATTTGATGACGTAACAAACATATGTAACATGTTTAATGTCAAGTGAATATGGAATTTACGATCAGCCATTATTGGCATTTAATCTTACAGTTTGACCCAGATAGTTTCTTGGTCAACCGGATAATCAAATAGTACAGATTTCCGATTAGAATGTTTTATCCGTTTGATAAAGTTCTGATTATTGAGATTTTAAAAATAACTAGCGATATTTAGTGCATTTTTTATGCATTTTCTAATGAACTTTTTAATGCGATTTAGTACCATTTTTTCGATCCCCCACCACAATGGTGTTTTAACAATTAAAAAATTATTTTGGTTTCAAACTTTTAGCCTAATATAGTAAATTTCACCATTTACCTTTTTTTATTTTGTCGATTTATTTGTAATTCATGTAAAAAGGAATGATTGCTATGTTTTACACGACTGGAATATTTTTTTATTCCCGGTATGTATTTACATTTAGCAATTTTTAATGAATTTTTCAGTGGTTTTGTAGTGGCTTTTCGAATCTCACAGCTATTTTTCGAAATTCGGAAAAGGAATTTAGTTTCAAACATTTCATTTCATTTCGCTTTATTTCATTTACGAATTTTGAAATTTAGCAATTTTTTAATGCAATTTTCAATGCAATTTTTAGCAATCTTTTCATTATTTCTCACGCTTTGCGCCATTTTTTTCATTCGTATTTAAGAAAGAATTCAGATTACACTACTTTACTCTATTAATGTAAATGTTGTCCCCTGCTATTTTTAAATTTGAAACGATTTGTAATGCAGTTTTCAATACAATTTTATATGTTTTTGGGTTCACGGCGATTTTTTCACATTTGGAAAAGAAATTTCTGAATAATTTGTAGCTTAATATAGTAAATTTTGACATCAATGATTCAGTGTATTTTCATAAAATGTTTAGCGATTTTTTTTAAGTTTTTTGTCGATATTTTTTTACTGGGGAAAGAGTTCATCAGATTTCAATGTTTTGTCCCATTATGGTAAATTTTGTCCACAGGATTTTAATATAAATTTTTATCTTACTATGGTAAATTTTGTCCAGATTTTTGAATTTTACTGATTTTAAATCTGTTTTATAGTGATTTTTCAAGTTCTTTGAATTTTGTCAATTTCTAATGCGATATTCAATGTAATTTTTAGTTAGTTTTGAGGATTTTAGGTGTTCCGTGCTGACTTTTTCTTATTCTTGAACGATTTCCGATTACAATATTTTTGACTAAATATTAAATTTTTACAGCCATGACTTTTAAATATTCAGCGAATTTTTCAATACAATTTTTATCCATTTTTTAAGTTCCTTGGTGGTTTTTTGCCATTTAGAAACCAATTTTGATTTCAAATATTTTGTTTAATGTTGTTATTTTTCGATTGTAATGTTTTATCTCTTAATAGGATTTTGGCGTTCCATGTCTACATTTTGTTATTTATGATTGATTTCCGATCACCCCCCCCCCCCCCCCCGACCCTGTCTTAATATTAATTTTTTAAGCATTGACTTCCAAATATTTAGCTATTTTTAATGCAATTTTCAATGTGGTTTTTAGCCATTCTTTAAGTTCCGTTGTCATAATGAATTATGACATTTTTTTTTATAATTCCTTAAATGAAACTAGTACCATTTTTTTTAGGGAATTTAGTTCTAAAATTTTTAATTACTCTTAAAGTTAGTTATTAAATATAAATTGAGTCAAAGAAAAGGAGATCTAATAACTTTTATACTATAGTTAGGATTTTTTTTAATTAAAAATTAAATAAATAAAAGTAGTATTATTTTAATTTAATTTCTTTTTCTCTCTTTTTAAAACACAACGCAATATTATTTTTATAGTCACGATCACGCCAAAAGATCGTTAACTCCAACGTATATCTTGAGTTTCACAATGGAGATATATGTTAACGTCTTTTATTTATGCTAAAAAAAAATAATTAATGTATAAAAATTAATTTTATCTATAGGATTCTTATTTTAATAATAATATCAGTACTTTCAGCATTTGTTTCATATTTCAGAAGTTTTTTTTTTACTTGATTTACGGCAGTATAAACTTTAATTTACGCCGACGTTTTTGCTCCAATTTTAAAACGAAGATTTGAATTTTCCTGGCCATTTTGAATAAGACGCGCATTTTTGATTCCTTTCCCTTTCTTTAGGAGAGATGCACATAAGGTTACAACAAACATTGTCGCTTGGCGCGATCACGGATTTTGCCGCACTACCGGTTGGTGTTATTTAGCGCTAGTATAGTGCAGGCTTTGCACATGTCCGAGAGATCGCCGGTTAGCAATTCTGAGTAAAGTTTGGCCAGGGGTGATTCTGGATGAAATTTTTTTTTCGGAAATTCGTATCGCATTTTCGGAAATTTCGGCGGGGGGGGGGGGTCGCGAGTTCCCCCCCCTCTCTCCAGCGGTCTTCGGACAAAATCGGCGTTTTCCCGCTATCTTCGGACGAAATCAGCAATATTTTAGCAAAATCGGCGATTTATTACGATTTTTTGAAAAAATCGGCGGTTTTTCAGCGATCTTTTGTCAAAATCGGCGTTTTCCCATGTTTTTTTAAGTGAAATCTGCGTTTTTTCGACGATCTTTAGACAAAATTTGTTTTTTTAAGAGATATTTCTCGAAAACAGCGTTTTATTCCGGCGATCTTTTGACGAAATCGGCGTTTTTTCCGTAATCTTTTGATGAAAGCGGCGTATTCTTTTCAAATACTCTTTTGACAAAATATTTTTAAGCAATCTTTTATCGAAAACGGCGTTTTTTCCCGCGATCTTTTAACGAAATTGGCGTTATATCCGCAATCTTTTGACGAAATCGGCGTTTTCCCGCCGTCTTCAGAAAAAATCAACGTTTTATCTGCGATGTTTGGTGAAATTGCCTTTTGTCATCGATCTTTTGACAAAGTTCGTTTACAAAAACATTGACGAAATCGTCGTTTTCCCACGAAATATTGACGAATGGTATGCTATTTCGACGATCCTATCACGAAATTTGCATTTCTACGCAACTGTTTTTCCGTGTGCAAAACCGTACAAGTTGGCAACTATGCGGAACTGATTACCCAATTTCAAATTTTCGGAAGAGGATGCCTTAAATTTTCGGAAATTTCGGACGAGAATCACCCCTGAGTTTGGCGGCCGTTTGCGTTCTTGGGGAGGAAAAAGTTTTCGCCGGGGGTGATTCTGGATGGAATTTTTTTTTCGGAAATTCGCATCGCATTTTCGGAAATCGGCGGGGGTGGGGGGTGGGGTCGTCAGTTTCCCCCCCCCCCCTCCAGCGATCTTCGGACAAAATCGGCGTTTTCCAGCTATCTTCGGACAAAATCGGCGTTTTCCAGCTATCTTCAGACGAAATCAGCAATATTTTAGCAAAATCGGCGATTTATTGCGATCTTTTGCCAAAATCGGCGGTTTTTCCGCGATCTTTTGACGAAATCGGCGGTTTTTCCGCGATCTTTTGACGAAATCGGCGTTTTCCCATGTTTTTTTTAAAGTGAAATCAGCGTTTTTTCGACGATCTTTAGACAAATTTTGCTTTTTTGCGCGATTTTTTTCTCGAAAACGGCGTTTGATTTCCGCGATCTTTTGAAGAAATCGCCGTTTTTTCCGTGATCTTTTGATGAAATCGGCGTATTTTTTCAAATATTCTTTTGACAAAATATTTTTAAGCTATCTTTTATCGAAAACGACGTTTTTTCCCGCGATTTTTTAACGAAATCGGCGTTTCCCCGCCGTCTTCAGAAGAAATCAGCGTTTTATCTGCGATATTTGGTGAAATTGCCGTTTTTTCCGCGATCCGCACATGAAATTCGCATTTTTCATCGATCTTTTGATAAAGATCGTTTACAAAAACATTCACGAAATCGTCGTCTTTCCACGAAATATTGACGAAATGTGTGCTATTTCGGCGACCCTATCACGAAATTTGCATTCCTACACAATTGTTTTTTCCGCGCACAAAACCTTACAAGTTGGCAACTATGCGGAACTGATAACCCAATTTCAAATTTTCGGAAGAGAATGCCTTAAATTTTCGGACGAGAATCACCCCTGGTTTTCGCGCTAATTTTTAGTTGGGTGTTTAATTCTCGTGCCTGAAGGACGTCTGATATCTTTCTCTTTCTTTTCTTTGTTTCTTTTTGAATTGGCACAATGCCGGTTTCGAATTTCTTTTTTTAAAAATAAGGATGTTTTGTCTTAAATTAAATCTTTTTTTTAAGAAACTTATTTGAGCATATAAAAGAATACTTTTTTAATTAAAAAAAGAAAAAAATCTTATGATTCTTTTATTCAATTTTCTTTCCTTATTTAGGAAACTCTTGGTTACTCCTCTTCCCCCCCGATCCTTACCAATTTAAATAAAAATATTGGTTTAATAACCTATAGTCATTTTCTTTGTTCTTTTTTTTTATTATTATTCCAGTTTTTATTTATTTATTTTTTTTTTTTTGTCGTCTATCTTCTAGCAAAGAGTAAAGGTAAATTATGCATTTGTTCTTTATTATATGTTGCACATACAGTGAGAAAATTTAATTAAATTTAGAACCAAAAATATAATTGTTTTAATAATTTTCAACTTGTATTTACCTAAGAGATTAATTAAATAGTGATGAATTGCTTTTTGGCATAAATTATATATAGTTATGCAGAGTAACTAATAAAAAAAAAAATCATGGGTAGGCCATGAATAATGTAACACAATTAAATGAAGATGTCATATTATTAGGATGAGCGAAGCGAATCCTCTACTAGGCCACTCAAATTACACTTTGTCGTACACTTTGCAAAAAAACTACTCAATATTTTGACATGAAATTAAACACAAAAATAAATTATGATCTGTAGATTTGCAGAATATTATTTTTTTTTTCAGAAAACACTTTTAAAAAATTATTATTTTAATTAATTTATTTTACATGTTTTTCCATTACGACGAAATTTTCGAAATAAAAAATGAAACGTATGTTTTCAGAAGATAAGAAACCATGGAGCTTACAATTACAGGTAGAATCATGATTAATTAAATAAATAAAATGTATTTTCTTTATTCCGGCAAAATCGTTTGCGCTGATGACACTTACGCATTTTAAAAGAATTATGTTATGATTTTTTTTTGTAAAGTGGCAACAAAAGAATAATAAACAAATAAAATTAATTTTTAAATTCGTTAAACAAAGAGTTGTTTGAATTTCGAAGTTTGAAATTTGAACCAACTGAAACATATATTATTATTTTGTACATGTAGTATTTTGTTTTTAATAATTTACCGTTTTATTTTAAACAATTTGCAGTTTTAAACAATCTGTGGAATACATTAGTTCTGTTATATTAAAAAAAAGGCCAAGAAAACGTTCACTCACTGGTTGAAAAGAACGCGAATATGATATACTAGCTGCCCTGACGACCGGTTTGGTCTCCATGTCTTACGATTTGGTCATTGCCCTTTTCTGTAAAAGACCTTTAATGAAGTCTATCCTAACATTAAACCAAAATATCGTTCATTTAATGCCAAAAAAAATACAACAGGATATGGGACTCTTTCCTATTTGTAAAGCGTTCCAAAATTCATTCTTTAGTACTACATTGTTACCCCCTCGAGCAAAAAAACATCGCCAAATTGTAAGATTAAATGCCAATAAAAAACTGTTTATTTATATTTATTTTGTTTAAAGGCTATAAATAATTTTGTTCTATAATTTTTAACTATGCTTTTTTTATTTATTATACTTTCCTTTTTAAAATAATAGAAAATAATTTAAAAATATAGATATAACTTGTATTTGAAAACGAAATTTTCGATGAATTGGCGTCAGAAAAAAATTTCGCCAATGTGTTGTGCATCTGACATCTGTGCCTCGAATTCTTCCCATGATTTGTATTTAATAAATGTGTAATAAATTATTGTTCTGAATGCGATTGGTTTTTACAATCTTAAGTATTATTGGTGATTAATAATAAATTACGGTGATCTACGTAAATGGTACGTGGATATCAAATTAATTTACAATGAGACATGAAATTTGTATATTAAATATTATGTGAGTTGGTTCATTTACATTTCAATTCGTCAAGAAAACATTTATAAAGTTGAGTTGTATAGTATTTCATCTAGCAGAGTGAAACTGAAGTTTGATTGAATTACATGCTCGAATTATTTCTGCATGGCAAGATTGATGGTTGGAGAACTTGCTATATGGTTTATTACCTCCATAAATTATTTTTTTTTCAATCATTGGAGAATGAATCTTTTTTTTTCTGTTTACTTTGGTGGAAACAGATTTTGGAAAGTAAATTTAAATTTTACTGAAGTAATCTCAAAATATACACATACTTCAATGTAATTCATCTCTCAAATATTATTTTTTAACCGATCTCTATAAAAATATAATTTTTATACAACTTTATCATCAGGAAAAATAATTTTGATTAAAACTGGCTTTTTGGCCTATAAAAGCGAAATGGTCATTACAGCAAACTGTTAAGGACAACCAAATGCGCTTATAATAACAATAATCTGAACAATAATTTGGCGACTTATCACCTGCGATGATTAACACAAAATTGGCTGCATAACATATAAAGAGGAAGGTGGGTAAGCCCGGAAGTGTTGATGACAGTCACATGACTTAAGCTTTTATTATATAGATGATCTTTAAGGCAAGAGGCTAGATATCAGCGTAAAAAACGACGACACAGATGTCATATACACATCACATTGGTGTAATTTTTTTCAACGCCAATTTGGCAAAAACTTCGTTTTCGAATACCAGTTACCATATATATTTTTAAAAAGTGAATAACAATAAATTTTAAAAAGTTTAATTTATATCCATAGAACAAAACAATTTATATAATTTGAAAAAAAAAAAGTAAATAAATAACTTATTAATAAATAAGCAACATTCGTGTTACCATGTGAAGCAAAATAACGACATTTTGTCGCCAGTTAAGGACCCCCAGTGCGTATATATCATTGGCGTCTGAAAAGAAAATAGCGCCTATGTGGCGCGTATATGACATCTGTGCCAAAACGACGACATGACGAATCTATTCTGACAGGGAATGCATGTGCCCTGGTATGTATCCTGGTCCACATCCCTAAATATTGAAGATTTTAATTTTCGTTGAGGAGAAATTAATTACCCAATTTCATCCAGTTATAACTGTTTATGGCATTAAATTCATCAGTTTGAGTACAGTAGGCATTTAATCAAGATATTATAGAATTTTGTACTCTATTACCTCATTTTATTGATACTATATCACAGTACATTTTTGGGTACTACTTGGTTACCCGTCGACCAAAAATCTAACGCCAAATTTTAGGATTAAATTGCAAGGTACTACTTGGTTATCCCGTCGAAAAATTTCGCCAAATTATACAAATTGTCAAACTATAGTCAAATTAAACATATTGAGAAAAATTTTATTTTAAATAACAAAAAAAACAAATAATTAGTAGAATATTGATAAAAATACAAATAAAAAGTCGAAATAGAATCACTTAACGATGTTTCAAACACCTTTATCGTATTTAATGTCATTGAATGAGACATTCACGGTCATCCAATACTGGCATTTACTCTTATAGTTTGGCGATAATTTTTGGGTCGACGGGATAACCAAGCAGTATCAATTGGTTATCTACTATTGGTTGGTACTACTTGGTTATCCCGTCAACCAATTTCACCAAACTATTCGCTAAATTATACAAATTGGCATACTTTTTATTTTAAACAACGAAAGAACAAATAAATTAATAAAACTTTAATAAGGATACAAATAAAATTTCATATTAAAAATCACTTGATGGCCAGGGATGTACTGGAGGATATACGAGGGTTTCAACACTATACCTTCTGGATTTTTTAAAGGAACATTGTATACCCTGTGCTGCTCAAGAAAGCTTTAGTACACATATTCTAGGGTATATCCTCTGTATTGAGCATGAGCGTATACCCTCTGTTTCTTTTACAACTTCGACACTGTATGATGGCGTAACGAACACGTGATACGAGTTTTATGTTATGTGAATGTGACATTTTTATCATCATTATTGACATTTAATCTTTCAGTTTGGCGGCATTTTTTTTTTTTTTTTTTTTTTTTTTTTTTTTGTCGACGTCGTAAACAAGTAGTACAAATAATATTTTAAAAAAATATTGTTACTTTCATATAGTTATCTAATGAAATAATGCTTCGCGAATCCAAACAAAGCATGGCTTTTGCTAGTTAATATTAGTAGATATTTATTTATCATGTTGTTAAATAATGAATTTTAAATTTGCTTTGAATAAAATCGCATTCTCTTGTGATTCCATTAACAATTTAATGTTATTTTTGGGTTATTGCCTAAGACCACTGTTACAATACCAATTGTAACAATGTTATTACAATAACCCAAAAAAAAACCATTAAATTGTTAATGGAATCACAAGAGAATGCGATTTTATTCAAAGCAAATTTAAAATTCATTATTTAACAACATGATAAATAAATATCTACTAATATTAATAATATGACATCTTCATTTAATTGTGTTACATTATTCATGGCCTACCCATGATTTTTTTTTTTATTAGTTACTCTGCATAACTATATATAATTTATACCAAAAAGCAATTCATCACTATTTAATTAATATCTTAGGTAAATACAAGTTGAAAATTATTAAAACAATTATATTTTTGGTTCTAAATTTAATTAAATTTTCTCACTGTATGTGCAACATATAATAAAGAACAAATGCATAATTTACCTTTACTCTTTGCTAGAAGATAGACGACAAAAAAAAAAAAAAAAATAAATAAATAAAAACTGGAATAATAATAAAAAAAAGAACAAAGAAAATGACTATAGGTTATTAAACCAATATTTTTATTTAAATTGGTAAGGATCGGGGGGGAAGAGGAGTAACCAAGAGTTTCCTAAATAAGGAAAGAAAATTGAATAAAAGAATCATAAGATTTTTTTCTTTTTTTAATTAAAAAAGTATTCTTTTATATGCTCAAATAAGTTTCTTAAAAAAAAGATTTAATTTAAGACAAAACATCCTTATTTTTAAAAAAAGAAATTCGAAACCGGCATTGTGCCAATTCAAAAAGAAACAAAGAAAAGAAAGAGAAAGATATCAGACGTCCTTCAGGCACGAGAATTAAACACCCAACTAGAGTTGGCCGAGGAGTCGAGGAGTCGACTCTAAATCTCGACTCCTTACAAGTGAATCGAACTATCGACTCCTATCTGGCTAACGGAGTCGACTCAAAAGAGTCGAACTTTAATTTCAACTCAGTTTGGGATTCGGAGTCGAAGAGTCGAAAAGTCAACTCACTCAAAGAGTGGTTGGACCAGTTTAACAGAGTGTCGGACTTGGAGAGTCGAGAGTTGAAGATTGGGTGGTCGACTCTTCGATTCTTCGACTCCTTGAAAACCACTCTTTCGACTCGGTATTAAATTTCGACTCTTCGAATCCGCGCTGGGCTTTTTATCAAAAAACAAATGTCTTGGTATTGGGGTTGGGGATTTTGGAAAAAGTGGAGGCAATGTAGATGTGCATTTAACATGTAATTAGGAAGATACCGAATGAATGAAAAGAGTGGGAGGGGCAGAGAAAAAGGGGCGTTCTGCTGGTTATTTCTGGAAAGATTAATTGAATTTATGGAAAAAGGGGCGTTCAGCAGGATATTTCTGGGAAAATTAATTGAATTTATGATAAGCTTGTGCCGATTTCCGTATTGAGGGAAGATCGAACGATCAAACAAAGCAGATATTATGTTTGTATCTTTTGCTAAAAGAAAGTAAAACTGGTTAGGGAAATATTTTCAACTGCCTTTATCTGATGCAATATAGAAAAAAAGTTGAAGAGAGAGAAATAAAATTTTACTTTATAGCAAATTGTTTTAAAAAAAATATTAAATTAAGACACATTTTTTTCGAGAGGAGATTTCTGTGTGTGTAGGTGGATGTTATAAAGAATTTTGGGTGGGGTAAAGACTGCACTCTTTTATCATTTAAAACACAAAATGCCTGATATTTCAGGGGGGGGGGGATCTCATTGTTCCGCGGGAATGCCTGATCCCCGGGCCACTTTCCGAATTCACCACTGCTAAAAAGTTTTATGAGTTTATTTTATGATTGATGTATTTTAGATAGAGAGTTGTCCTTCATTTGATGTATTCTTTTAATATGTATTTTTTTTAATAAATTATAAATGCTTGCAGATAATGTAAAAATGGATATAATTTTCATAAAATTTTTTAAAGTTTAGATGGTCGATTTTTTAAAATATTCCTTTTTTCGAATCAGATTCGGATAATATTTCCTGTTTATTTTATTTTATTTATTTGATCTTTTTTTTTTTTTTTTTTTTTTTGGTAGCGCAAGTAAGTTTTGAGTGTCAATCGGGAGGAGAGGGAATCACAATGTCATAGCTGCCAAATTTTACGCTTATTTTTTACAGTTATTTTTTATTAAGGGAATTTGCTTGTTTTCATAAATTTCCGATGATTTTTAAAAACTTTTTTTTTATTTATTATTATTTTTTTTAAATAGTAGTAGGATAAAAACATAAAACCTGGCAGTTATTCAGAATATTATCATGATTTTATAAATAGAATTTCAAAAGGAAGTCAATTACAAAAACTGTAAATATCAGGGAAAAAATTAAAAAATTAGTCTCCCCGTTGCTTTATTATGATCGCATAAAGGGTAAATTATGTCCCAGACACTGACATTTTGATAGATTTGTAAAATGACATTTATTAAAATTACAGAAAACTTGCAAATATTCATAATTTATTTAGAGGAGCTCACAGGTCCAACCAGGCCCGGTACAAGCGAAAGCTACCCCAGGCTAATGTAAAATAAAACGTTCTATCCGGTCCTGACCCGTACAAATAAATAAATTAATAAACTTACCCGGCCCGGTTCAATTTCTACAAAAAAAAAAAAAAAAAAAAAAAAAAAAAAAAAAAAAAATCCGATTTTTCTTACCATACAATAATTTCTTAAGAATATTTTATGCACATTCATGAGCAATATTTTAGTTTAGTATGTATTCGCAAGACAGAAAATACACAATAGCAACAACAATGTTATCGTTTACTTAGATTTTTAGACTCTTCAACATTCGTTAAAAAAAAAACAAAAAAAAAAAAAATGTAATTTGGAATAAAAGAAAAAAAAGAGGGTTAAAAATGTCGTAGCTTTTAAAGCTGTATAATATAAAATAGATTTCTGAAAATATTTCTCTGAATTTATTAAATCTGTTCTTAAATTCAAAAAAGCTACTTTCTTACACATTTCTGAAATCATTTTTAATTAGAAAAAAAAAAAAAAAAAAAAAAAAAAAACCCTCTTAAAATTGAAAAGTTTTCTTATTCAGAAATTATGTAATTGATTGGCGCTTTCCAATTTTTGGCAAAATACATTAGAAAATTACTCTTAAAATTGAAGTTTATATTGCAAGGGAAAAGAGAAAAATTGTCGTTTCATGACAAGAATACATTTTTTCTTCATATGTAATGTATTTATTAAAAAATGGAAATGCTGTTTGATTTTTCATCTCCTCTATAGCTGCCTGTCAATTTTTAAAGTCCTAAATAAAAATATATCAGAAATTATGTCAATGCTGAGTTTTTTTTCTAGAATTGAATCTTAAATTTTCTAATATCTCTTCACCTCTTCAAACACACTACAACAGCTCCGTTTTTTCTTTTTCGTATTTAGTTTGATTAGCAGTTCATTTATTAAACAAATGGGAAACGTTATTTGATTCGAAATCCCCTCAATAGT
Source organism: Maratus speculifer (assembly GCA_964019185.1). Lineage (NCBI taxonomy): Eukaryota > Metazoa > Arthropoda > Arachnida > Araneae > Salticidae > Maratus > Maratus speculifer. The sequence goes on along the minus strand of OZ025291.1, from coordinate 211,529,829 downwards.
TAGGCTATCAATTTTATAATTGTACATTTAAAACATGCTGACATTGAGCCCTGCAATATAAAGCTTATGTGAAATGAAAAATGCAATTTTCTACAAAACAATGAGACTCAGGATAATCGCTATTATTTTCCAGCAAACTACTGTTGTCCCCTTTTTTTCATAATTTTAGTTTTAATAAATTCAGAAATAGACTAGACCGGGGAGGGAGGGGGAGATATATTTTTTGCATTATATTTTCTACAGAATCTAAACGTAAAGTAATTATTTTCTTTTTAATTCGATGATACAATATCTTTCCAACATAACCAACACGACATATATGTAAACGCACACATATTTTTTAAAAAAAATTAAAAAATCAATTAACTTAATTTGTACTAATATTTCTCTTTTTTTTTGGGGGGGGGGGGATATTTGTGAATAACTAATAATTTATAAATGTAAGAACATAATGAACTTAAAGTATCCGTTTTAAATTTTTAAGTAAAGAACCCCCGCCCCCCTCAAAAAAAAAAAAAGAAAAAAAAAGAAAAAAAAAGAAAAAAAAAAAAAGAAAGGAAAAAAAGGAAAGAAAAGTCTAATAATTTTAAACGCTGTGATTGCCGGATTCTGGCTCGAAGCTCCGGCCTATTTTTAGCGGCACTCGGGTCGGGCCTTACTTTATTTTACAAGCCTCGGATTGGGCCTTGTCATTGCATTCTCCCAAGCCGAGCTCGAGACTTACTTTTTACTAAAAGACTGGTTCGGGTCTAACCTTTTTTTCCTTGTAGCGATCGGAAGGGGACTCGTCTATAGCGAATTTTTATTTAATGTTATTCCGTCTTGGAGGATTTTACTTTGTAGCATTTTTCAGATTTTTAAGCCTCTAATGCGTAGAATAGCACATAATATGTGGATTAATAATATTATCAACTGAAACATTTACATACAAATTAACATTAATTAAAAAATGAATATCATAGCATAGGGTTCTTCTTTAAAAATAAAGATTATAAACATAAAAAAAAATCTAAAATATTAATTTTTGATTAGAACTTCTCAAACGGAAAAATCCATATTTTTTAAAAATTTAACTATGCCGGATCAGGCTAAGAAGAAGATTTTAACTTTTTTCTTGTTGGGTTAATAACTGTTCTGTACGAAGCAAGTTGGCTGAACATTTATGTTTTTTACCAACCAGGTCATGATTTTTTATACGTTCTGGGCCGGTACAAGACTAAAAATTTCGGCTCTTACCACAAAAATGTATCTTTTATCTAAAAACTAAAACAAAATAATTCGCGCATACATTTAAAAATTCTGTTTTGTGCGATATACGTGATAGAAGACATAAAATTGTGTCTTTTTTACACCCAACCAACCAATCATAAGTGAGTCGGGAGTCGACTCACTATCTCGACTCATTAACTAAGTGAATCGAGTCAGAGTCGACTCCTCAAGATGAATCGAAATGCCCAACCCTACACCCAACTAAAAATTAGCGCGAAAACTTTTTCCTCCCCAAGAACGCAAACGGCCGCCAAACTTTACTCAGAATTGCTAACCGGCGATCTCTCGGACATGTGCAAAGCCTGCACTATACTAGCGCTAAATAACACCAACCGGTAGTGCGGCAAAATCCGTGATCGCGCCAAGCGACAATGTTTGTTGTAACCTTATGTGCATCTCTCCTAAAGAAAGGGAAAGGAATCAAAAATGCGCGTCTTATTCAAAATGGCCAGGAAAATTCAAATCTTCGTTTTAAAATTGGAGCAAAAACGTCGGCGTAAATTAAAGTTTATACTGCCGTAAATCAAGTAAAAAAAAAACTTCTGAAATATGAAACAAATGCTGAAAGTACTGATATTATTATTAAAATAAGAATCCTATAGATAAAATTAATTTTTATACATTAATTATTTTTTTTAGCATAAATAAAAGACGTTAACATATATCTCCATTGTGAAACTCAAGATATACGTTGGAGTTAACGATCTTTTGGCGTGATCGTGACTATAAAAATAATATTGCGTTGTGTTTTAAAAAGAGAGAAAAAGAAATTAAATTAAAATAATACTACTTTTATTTATTTAATTTTTAATTAAAAAAAATCCTAACTATAGTATAAAAGTTATTAGATCTCCTTTTCTTTGACTCAATTTATATTTAATAACTAACTTTAAGAGTAATTAAAAATTTTAGAACTAAATTCCCTAAAAAAAAATGGTACTAGTTTCATTTAAGGAATTATAAAAAAAAATGTCATAATTCATTATGACATCCGTGGCGATTTTTTTACATCCGAAAATCGATTTTGATTTCAAACTTTTTGCTTAATATGGTTAATTTATTGATTACAATACTTTATATTTTAACGGTGAATTTTTACAATGGCGATTTTTTAATGTTTTACGACTTTTAATACAATTTTCAATGCAATTTTATGGCTTTCTTAGTTGTTTATTTTTATTTATTTATTTATTTTACATTTTTCAAAGGCATTTGATTTTAAACTTCTAGAATTCTAGAACCCTAAAGAATTTGGTTTCAAACTTTTATCCTTTATGGTAATTGTATTGCTCTCCCATTTTGATCTACAGCAATTTTTAATGCAATGTGCTTTTTTTGTTTGTTTGAGTTCATGGCGGTTTTTTCAAATACGGAAAAGGAATTCGGCTTTAAATTTCTTTGCTAATATGATAAATTTTCTCCTGTGCAATTAAAGGCTTTATTGCGATTTTTTTCGCATTTCAATGCTTTTTATATTATCAAATTAATTAGATTCAAAACATTTATCCAAGTAGAGTCAATTTTGAGTTCCGGGATTTTTTTAATTTTGCCATTTTTAATGTTTATGTTTGTATGCGATGTTTACGTTTCTTCGCGATTCGCTTCAATTTTTTAGACGTTCAATTTTTGGCCGAATATAGTAAATTCTGATCTTTTATCTTCAAAGTTTATTCGAATTTTGAAACACAATTTTTGAATTTCGTTTTATATTTTTATGTGATTTTTAATGTTTTTTGCGATTTTGCAAGATTTTTTTCACATTCGTAAAAATTATCCAGCTTCAATTTTCTAGCCGACCTCTTTTCGATGAAGTTTAGATGAAATTCGTGCAGCATTTTATAAATCTTTCGAGGTTTTTATTATGATTTTTAAAGTTTTTTTGCAATCCTTGCTTTTTTTTTATGAACCCGGGCAACGTTGGGAGGACAGCTAGTAATTCATAAAACAAGTTCTCTAATAATGAATGGACATGGACAATATTCTTGTGATGCCACAGTATGTAAAATGACAGCATATAAATTTTGTTTACGGTTCGCTTTCACAAGGGTTTTATTTTGCTATTTCCCTTAGTTCTGTTACGTTATTGTCATATTTATGAACACAGACATCAAATTAATAAATGCAAAAGTATATATATTCATTATTTATTTATTAAATAATGAAAATAAATTACAAATCTGTGATTTTTGAAAATTTAAATAAATTTTTATTGTTAAAAAATAATATCAAAGTAAGAACATGTTTAGGTAAAGTATGTTTAATTTCAAAAACTTATAACCCAGACTAAGATCTCAGTTTAAACACTTGAAATTTCACTCATTTTACAGCCATGAAAATAAAGTGATATTTGTTAAAAAAGACAAAATACATAAAAACAAAAAAATGTTTGAAATGTTATTAAAATCGCAAAAATTCTTGATTTCTCTATAAGAATCTTTGGATTTAGGGAATGATTGACTAGGTAAATAAATTTTAGATTGAAAGTAATATGATGCACTGCTTAGCGTACATTTAAGTTCATCTAGTTAAAAATTATTTATTTTAATAAAATGATTATTTATGTATTAATAAAAGTCAGCTAACAGAAAGCTAATCAGGGGTTAATTATAGATTAAATGTGATCTTATTTTGACATTGATTATAATTTATAACTAAAATATATTCATGAATTTAATAACTGACAAATTTGAAAAAAAGTAATTAGAATTTATAACATAAATATTATCAACTGTTCGCTTTCACAAGGGTTTTATTTTGCTATTTCCCTTAGTTCTGTTACGTTATTGTCATATTTATGAACACAGACATCAAATTAATAAATGCAAAAGTATATATATTCATTATTTATTTATTAAATAATGAAAATAAATTACAAATCTGTGATTTTTGAAAATTTAAATAAATTTTTATTGTTAAAAAATAATATCAAAGTAAGAACATGTTTAGGTAAAGTATGTTTAATTTCAAAAACTTATAACCCAGACTAAGATCTCAGTTTAAACACTTGAAATTTCACTCATTTTACAGCCATGAAAATAAAGTGATATTTGTTAAAAAAGACAAAATACATAAAAACAAAAAAATGTTTGAAATGTTATTAAAATCGCAAAAATTCTTGATTTCTCTATAAGAATCTTTGGATTTAGGGAATGATTGACTAGGTAAATAAATTTTAGATTGAAAGTAATATGATGCACTGCTTAGCGTACATTTAAGTTCATCTAGTTAAAAATTATTTATTTTAATAAAATGATTATTTATGTATTAATAAAAGTCAGCTAACAGAAAGCTAATCAGGGGTTAATTATAGATTAAATGTGATCTTATTTTGACATTGATTATAATTTATAACTAAAATATATTCATGAATTTAATAACTGACAAATTTGAAAAAAAAGTAATTAGAATTTATAACATAAATATTATCAACTGTAATACTTGGAAAAATAAATCACTATTTAGGGGTTAAAGATTTATTTAATGTTTTTTTAAATTTTAGTTTGATTTTATGATCCCAATAGTTGTCCATATTGATAGTTTATTGTGATTTATGGTTTTTACCTAATGTGTTAATACTTATCCCTATGTTACTACTTAAAAATGAATATGTCATTCAACTACTATTTTATTAAGTTGATATTTTACCAACATCAATATGTTTATCATGAATAATTCATTTTTATTATTACTATTATTATTAATTACAAATGCATGTAATTAATTTGAATGGTACAGCTCCATTCAGTTAAATTTCATGTTATAAATTTTATTACTGTGTGTGAATTCACTCTTACTTTTTGTCTTAATACAAAATACTCTGTATTTTTTAAATTATTTTTAACATCTTTCTTCTTCTTCTTCTTCTTCTTCTTCAAAAAAAAAAAAAAAAAAGTAACATTTTATAATTAGACTCACAAGGTCATTGTGTAAACCCTATTAAATAGAGAAATTACTTCTTTCTGATACATGCCAAAAAGATCCTTTTCTTTTTCTTTTAATTCTGATAAATATTATTTCTTTTCTAGATGTCTCTGAAGAAAATAAGCTTGCATTTTCTGATGAATCTGAAGAATCTGAAGTTGAAGAAACCAACTCTGAATCTTCAGAAAAACAGGTAATTTTACATGCAATCATAATATGTTTAATCAATCTGCTTATTATTTATAAACACATTTTATGAATCACTGCAGTGTAAACAAGTAATATTCTGGTATGTATAAAAAATGTATCTTGAAATGATCTGTTAATGCATAATTGTAATTTGAACTGTATGAATATATGAAAATTACTTGATTACATGCAGATAATGAGATAACATTTAATTTAAAATAAGTTCTAAAAGTTGTATTTACGAAGAACTAATAAGATAAATATTCACAATGATAAGAATTGTATTACATAAGATTTAAATATATTTCTATTGACTCATTGAAAATGTATACCCATTATATATATTTGACTACATCTTTTATCACAATAGTTTTTATCTGTTTGATAATATATACAGTCGAGTCTCTCTATAACGAAACTCCATACATCAAACTTCTCTATACAACGAATCTTTAGTAGGAACGGTCCCCTTTTTCCATGTTTACATTGAAAACAGTCTCTATATAGCGAAATATCTATCTCCATACAAGGAATATTTTCATAAAATGTTTATTTATTCAGTTTTAAAAAAGCTTCGATATTGCATGGAATCAATTTTCTATCATTTATTCCTGATTTTTAATTCAGACGCTGAGTTTTTTTTTATATTATTCTCTACTTGAATCTCCTAATTCTTTAAGTCAAACAAATTCATTCTCCCCCCTCCCACCCCCCTCCTCCCCTACCACACACCTTTCAACATTCTTCTCAAAACAGTGTCAACTGGATTGTTCACATATAAAAACGGGATCAATGAGAGAAATTGAAAAAAAAAAAAAAAATTACAATTGCTTAAGGCCAGATTTTTTATACTAGGGGATAATGTGGATTCTGAAGACGAAGAAGACGTGACTTGACCAGACTTAAAAGAGAAATGGAAATTAATTAAGGAGTGCAGAGATGTCAAAGGCGTTGTTGCTCTCTCTGATTTTTTGAAGTGGATGACAATCTCAATATTGCACAGTATCTTACTGATAGTGATATTTTAAGCAGAGTTGCGAACATTGATGATAAGTGTGACAACAAGCATTCAGAATGAAAATTTATAAGAGAAAAAACACCACACAGTGAAACAATGAGTTATTTTGATCTCATTAGGAGAGGCCTTCAAATAGAGGAAATTGTTAACTATGCAATTTTTCATTCCTTGCTACTTTGTGCCATAAAACCTTATTCAACCAATCATTCCTTGCTAAAATTTGAACATTTTATCGAGAGTACGACAATTTTGAAATCAAAACAACAAAAAACTAAAGATTTTTTCGTCTAAAATTAAGGAAGTCTTTCTTATTTGAACTTCATTAAGCTTTCAAATAAATGTCAGTTCTCTTTTTTGAAACTGTTTAAATAATTAAGAAATAGAATATTAGGTTAATATTTATAGTTAAACATTTCAAATTCTTAATTAAACACATCAAAAATAATATTTGTTCAAAATTTACACATTAAATAAGAATTTTAACATCATTGTCTATACAACGAATTTGTCTATATGTGACAATAAAATATTTTTTTATTATTGGTATTGACTTGATTATTGTTGATTAATGAAATAGTTTTGCAAAGTTATCAATAAGTTATGTTAAGATTGTTGAGGAGATTAAAGTTCTTGTTGGTCACACAAAGAGAATACAAAATCTTACCTTGGGGTGTGAAATTACATCAGGTACACGAAAAAGAACCATGAAGTTAGAAGTAAATCACAATGTGAAAATTGAACTTATACATTAAGATTATATCAATTATAACACTTACTGAATACATCCATCATACATACATGTATAAAAAAAAACAAATAATGAGATGTAGTTAAGTCTTTAAAAATTTTTTGCAAGTTATAATTACTGTCAACTGTTTCATAAAAATTGTGGAAATTTTCATGACCAAAAGAAAACACATACTATGAAACAACCAACTGAAAAATTAAGTTCATTTACTGTTAGAAGTACATAACACATTACGAGCCAATTAAAAATAGTTGTAAAATTGACAGCTTTCAATTATGTTACCTCTTGCAATATAAGAACAAATATATAAAAACATGGCTAATCATAACATGAAAACATCAGTTATAGTTTGAAATGACTTACATGTAACACGAGTTACAATTAATTGAAACTATTTATTTATATATTTACCATTAGATTAAAAAATTACAAAAATATGTCCGAATAAATATGTTTAAAACCTAGGTATCAGGCACAGCCTCACTGCAATAGCAAATGAACCATAATAAAAACAAATCATATAATACCAGAGAAAATATTAAATGAAAGTGAAATGCAACTTGATATTAAATAATAAAACTATAAAAAGCCTGAATTATATGTACTATCATCTTGAAAACTTGACTTTAAGGGAATATTGTAAATATATTAACCACTAAAACAAACTTCAATTATTAAATTAAAAAAATGGGAGCATTATTATATATTATCGTACATTGAACAGCCTGAAGAAAAATTCTATTAATTTTTACAACCCTAAAAAGAATAATTCACTAAATAAAATAAACTTTAAAGCTGATCCTTTATATAAAACATGATTTATAATATATTAGCTGTAAAAAAATTGAAATGTTGAAAGAATCACAAATTCATCATAATTATACCATATCATTTATAAATAACCTTGACAACTGTAATTAGAAATAGAAATATGAAAATTCAATAAAAGTAAAATTTTACATGTGTAGCACCTATTGACAGGTTTTTATAATATAAAATATTAATATAAAAAAATATATATATTATTAAGCCAAAAGTCAGAGAAGCTATGTAAGCAGAGCATTCCAGATCACGTAAATACTTAAATATTCAACAATACAGAACATGTTACATGTGATTGAATGGAATACAGTGTTATGTTTGGGAGAAGAGAGATGAGAACGCTTGTTTTCGTTTCATCTAAAACAGGCCAAGTGATCATACTAGTGGGTAGACATACATTGCATTGGATGAGTGCCAGCAAAAGACCCGTAATAAAAGAACATGACAAAAGGCAACCTTTATAGTTCTTAGTAGTAATTCTTTAACTATGATAATAATAATTCAAAGTAAATTGTAAAAGAAAAATATAAAATAATAAGAAGAATGTTACCTGGAATCTTGGCAAATGAAGAAATATTCCAGACGACGAATAAATTAACTTGGGAGAAATCAAATGAAGAAAAAAATTGAAGAACAAAAATTTTTATTTATAATTATTTGTGAAATACGTCATGACTTTATATTTTTTAATATATATTCTCTTTCATGCACATTTATGTAAATATATAATTATTCATTTCGTATAAATGCTTCACAAGGATAATATATAGGAGTAGATATACTTTTCACATAATTTTTCTTTATTTATATGTATTCACTTTGACAACATGATCGATCATTTTTTTAACGATCTGAAGAATAAATTATTTTTAGAATATCAAACAATATCAACTCAATAAAGAATACGCTTGAATCACAAAGAGATAATCAATACTTTCCAGTGGGGATCCCGTTTATGCAAGGATAATCATATTTATGCGTATGAGCGATTTATCATGAATCGAAAAGGAACAAGCTGTGATATTTTAAGTAAAAAGAATATTCTTTGCATTATCTTCGGAGGAAAAGATTGATTTCACTGATAATGATAATATGGAAATAACTGGAAGAACTTGAATAAATTGAAGATTAAGCCCCTTTTTTAAAACTACGACAAAGCACACATGAAAAAGATTAATTGATTCTCGACAAGCCAAGAGAACATTTTGAGTGGCCGGAATAGAAAATGGCCAAACGGATTAGATCGCAGCGGCAGAGGTGCACTATTCTTCGCAGCAGAACGACGATTTGGAGGTTTACGTTCCATCTTGCAGTGCAGCATCCGTTCATCTGAACTCGCGGCGCAGAGAGAGGGGAGAGCAAAAATAAAGGGTTAGCGCAAACCCGGAATACGCCAAGTTGGCAACGTTAGGATGGGGAAAGCGAGGAAAAAGAGGCCAAGTTACGTGTCAGGTATAGGGAAATATGAATTTAATAAAGAAAAAAAAATGATAATACACCTAAAGAAGGAAAGCCAAAGAAGGTGGCCAGGCACTTAACTGCTTAAATCACGTCACTTGTGGAATTTAATTTGATAGGCCAAAGGGAGGGCCAGATTAAACGGAAGTAACCACCCATCGAACAATCGAGAAATTTCTAGAAGCTTTTTAAACCGGAAGGAATGAATTCAAACAAGATTTTACCGTTTTAGAACATTCGATAAGCTACGTAAGGAAGAAAAATTTACAGGGGAAGATATCAAAAGAAACGAAATCGAAATAATATTTTAAATTGAGAACATTAATAAAAAAGAGATGATAGGAAATAAAATAGTTAATACAATTGAATTAAAATAAAAATATGTGAGGGGTTATCGAGTAACCACCACATATCTACCCGGGCCTCCCCAAAAGAAAATATTTGAGAGATGACAAAAATTCAATAATTTTTTCATCGAGACAATATTTTCTAAAACATGTACAAAGATATAAAATAATTACACAAAATAAATGCACTAGAAATAGTTATATGAATACAAATAATTGTTTTACATGATATTAAATAATAAAAATAATTACTATCATAGTAGTAGTCCTTATGTTCATACAAAAAAAAAAAAAAATAGCAAATATTAGAATAGAAGGTATACAAAAGGTAAGTTTCTTCCAGAGGTAGCTATCATGTATCAAAAATTGTTAAAGTCTATATATATATATTTGCAGAAATAACAGTCTTTAACTATTAGCAGTCTCTTGTTAAGCTGTGCAACTGCAATATGATAATTAAATATTTCAGCATATGTAAAAAATATTTGAGTATAAAACAACAACATGTATGTATATATTTTTCAGTTGACATCAACATGAACCATACTATAAGTGTATATCAAGTGGATGATTTCAAATGACACATGATAAATTGAATGAATTTATAAGTTGAAAATTTGAAAAAGAAAAATACATACAAATGGTCAAGAGAGTGTTTAGGCTCTCATAAAAATGTACATATATCAACATATAGTACTCTTTAAGCTTTTAACAAATTTTAACTGAATAATTTTAGTATCATTCAATAACAACAGTTTCAAAGAAAAATATAACAAATTCTAAAAAGACATATGTAAATTCGTAGAAAAAGGACAATGTTATTTTCCAATAAAAAATACCTTCAAAATGAATACAATAAGTTTCAAAGAGAAAATGTTTATATTCTCATAAAAGAATATTCTTGAACAATTGCAACATACATTCAAAATAATTTCATAAATACTTTTTAATACTATATTCAAAGTAAAAAGTTTAAACAGAGGATATTTATACTCTGATAAAAGGAACTTATATGAATATATCAATCTAGCATATGACTTTGATAATGTCAAATTACAAACAAAAATCTATTATGTCAAAATTTTATATAAGACATTTTGAATATGTTTAATTGGCATATTCAAACCTTTTTAAATAAAAAGTGATCATTTTTGTATTTGTCATATATCAAGTATTTGTTTTATATAAATACTAGCGGACCCGACAGACGTTGTCCTGTCACCGACAGACGTTGTTCTTGCCACATACTCCAGAAAATCAAATAAATGTACCTAAATATGGTAATACACACGATAAACACTACGCTCTTAATTTAATTTCTTATTATAATTATGTAAGGAAATTATTTTTCACTCTTGAGTATTTTTTGAAGTCGGCTCAATTTTTCATAGAAAAGTTTTTTTCCCTTTTTAGTTAAAAGTTAACGACTGTCTGAAGTCGGTTAATCAAAATTATAATACAGGAAATATTATTGTAAAGCATACACGTTTGTCAGGAGTGAGGTTCGAACACGCGATCTCTTTCTTAAAAAAGCTGAGCTTAAATCTGGTGCCTTAGACCGCTTGGACATTCCGTCCGCACTCTTCGATTCAGAATGAAAAAATGCACTAAAATACGTTATCAGTTGAAAAATAACTACAAAAGCCGATTTTTAAGGAATTTTTTAAAAGTTCGTTCTTTTTTCTACTCATCTTAAGGGTGGAATTTTCAAAAATCCCTTTTTTGCGGCACTCGATGTTATAAGAAGTATTTTTACCCCAATTTTCAAGATTTTTGGTTCGGTATATTTTTTTGTGCTGTGATTAATACGAAATCCTGACTTTCTTTTATATATATAGATAAGCATTGAAAATTTCAGGTTTTTGCGCCGAAGACATCGCCAAATTAGGAAAATGTAAATTATCTCACGAACTACTGGATTTACACGAATTTGCTCAGTACCATTTGATTCAGAATGACAAAATACATTAAAATATGTTATCAGATGAAAAATAACTACAAAAACCGATTTTTAAGGAATTTTTTAAAAGTTCATTCATTTTTCTGGTGGAATCTAGTGGAATTTTTGAAAATCCATTTTTAGCGGCACTCGATGTTATAAGAAGTATTTTTACCCCAATTTTCAAGAATTTTGGTATGGTAGATTGTTTTGTGCTATGATTAATACGAAATCCTGACATTCTTTAATATATATATCACTTTTATGTGCTATGATTAATACGAAATCCTGACATTCTTTAATATATATATCACTTTTAATTAGGGAAAAATCACTAACTATTAGTTTTTGCCTAATTACTAAAAAAGTACTGAATCAATTTCGACGAAATGTGAATCTAAACCATTCTCGAATCTACTGGAACGCACACACAAAATTTCATCAAAATCGGTCCAGTCGTTTAGGAGGAGTTCAATTACATACACACGCACAGACGATTTTTATATATAAAGATGAGCATTACTAAAGTTTTGTGCCGAAGACATCGCCAAATTAGGAAAATGTGAATTATCTCACGAACTACTGGACTTAAACAAATTTGCTTAGTACCGTTCGATTCAGCATGAAAAAATACACTAAAATATGCTATCAGATGAAAAATAACTACAAAAGCCCATTTTTAAGGAATTTTTTAAAAGTTCGTAATTTTTTCTACTCATCGTAGGGATGGAATTTTCGAAAATCCATTTTTAGCGGCACTCGATGCTAAAGAAGTATTTTTACCCCAATTTTCAAGATTTTTGGTATGGTAGATTTTTTTGTGCTATGATTAATACGAAATCCTGACTTTCTTTAATATATATAGCACTTTTAATTAGCGAAAAATCACTAACTATTAGTTTTTGCCTAATTACTAAAAAAGTACTGAATCAATTTCGACGAAATGTGAATCTAAACCATTCTCAAATCTACTGGAACGCACACACAAAATTTCATCAAAATCGGTCCAGTCGTTTAGGAGGAGTTCAATTACATACACATGCACAGAAGATTTTTATATATAAAGATATAATGACTCAACCAATATCTTTGGATCCAAAGTATGATTATAGGATAACAAAAATTCTGTTTATTTTTATTATTTTTTTTTTTTTTTTTGTTTACATCTTTAAGAACTTTCAAATACTCAGAAGCATACAAAAAAAAAAAAAAAAAAAAAAAAATACTTATTGTGAGTCATTTATTTTCTATAGGTCAACAATAAGAGTAGAAGTATTAGTATGCATAAGTTTATCATGCATTTTCATTTTTTTTTTTTATGTTAAAAGAGGTTAAATGATAGAGCATGCATGCATTGTAAAGAGAAATTATTATATAAGTCACAATAGGGAAAATGATTTCGTGAGTACTCATGTTTACCTTACATCAATTACAATTCACTTTTCTTAGTAGAATAAACATTTGTCAAGAATAATTTTAAATAATGACACAATATTTCAACAACTATATAAAAAGACAAATTCTTTCTCAATTTAGCACCAACTATTGCAATTAAAGACTTTGTAAGGCTAAAAGTAGTAGTATATGGCATATTTGATAGTATATATACTTATTACAATAATTATGGTTTAGAAATGAATACAGTGAATAGTAAAAATATTAATACCATACATACATTTGGAGGATGACCATTGTATTGCTTCAAGGAGAAGAAGACTTAAATAAAGAAGAGAAAAAAAAATAACAGCTGCCTGCAGCTTGGAGGAAGAAAACAAAAATTATACAGTCATTCTTCATACTCGAATATCAGTCGAACTAGTATTGACTGAATATGTTACAAATCAAGAGTCATCCTGAAAAAAGAAAAGAAGATTAGTTCATTTTTTATACATTTTATGAGTGCGAGGGCGAAGATCATAATTTTTATATTGAGTAGACTTGTTTCTAACATCATTGTGAGTGCTATCAGGAGGAGCATGTGACTGTACCGATTTACACGAATATGAAGATGTTTGTTGACACTTAGAAGAAGAAAGAATTTGAGGAGATGTGTTACAAGCAGCATCATGATTAGAAACTTGAGTAGGAGAGTGTTGTCTCACAGGTGTAGAAGATGCATTATCAACAGCTGTTTGATCATGTGATGCATTTTTAGAAGAAACTGAAGGATATTGTAATGCTTCATTTCTCTTTTGAAGTTTCAAGATTCTGTTAGTGTGAATCAACATTGGTAAAGCGTAACTATTATTGGAATCTTGAATTTGAATAAGTACAGGAGAAATTATTTTCTTCACCACGTATGGGCCTTGTACTTTTTTGTTAAACACAGTGGGAAATTTTACGTAAACAATGTCATTAACATTGATGTTGGCAAATTTTAATTTTTCTCTCGATTTTTGGTACACTCTTTGTCTAGAAGATTCGTTATTCTTGTAAGCTTGATAGTATATTTTCTCAATAACATCCATTAATTTATGAATTTCATAGGCAGTATTGAGAATCTTCCAGGAAGCTTGAGTTTTGTAATTAGCATAAATGTCATTTATCTCTCTTCCAAAATGAAGAAGATTTGGAGTGAATTTTGTAGCTGGATGAGGTGTAGTATTATATATGGATTGGTGAATTTTTAGAGCAGTTGGTACATCACATCCTTGGGAAGCCATTGTATTCACAGACGATTTTATTTGAGAATTACATCGTTCACTTAATCCGTTAGCCTGGGGATGGGCTACAGAACTGTGTTCCAATTCAATGCCAAGCTTTTTATTAAAATAAGAAAACATATCACTAGTGAACTGAGAGCCATGATCAGTGAGAGTTAATTCGGGTTTTCCATGAGTAGAAATGTAATGTAATAGAGCTTTGGTAACAGATTCAGCGCTAATGTTATTCAAGGCATATAATTCTAAATGACGAGAAAAGTGATCAATAACGGTCATGACATATTGGCGATTTCTCAATGGGCCGAGTAAATCCATAGAAACTTTTTGATTGGGAGCTGTCGGAAGTGGTGCTGGTAAGTATGGAGCAGTATTTTTTTTATGATTTTTGTTTACTAAACAAATTTCACAAGAGTTGACATAATTAATGGTATCAGAAACAAGGGTTTTCCAGGTAAATCTTTTCTTTAAATTAACAATAGTTTTATGAATTCCAGTATGAGTAACATGAGCAATTCTTAAGGCTTTTGCTCTAAGTGACAAAGGTAAAACAGCTTTATGTAGCTCAAGATCTTCTGAAGAAAAATGTCCATTGTAGCAAAGTAAATCATTATTTGGATTAATATAGTAACCATTTAAACTTTTAGATTTTTTGTTACTTTTAAGATCTTCATAAATTTTTTTGATTTTTGGGTCTTTTTGTTGTTCAGAGAAGATGGTGTGATCAAGAATTTCTAATAATGGATCTTGATTATTATCATTATTTGTAGGTGAAGAGTCACTTTGAAGATGACATGTGTGGTGCATTTTGTCAACTAAACCACATGGAAAGTGAGGAATTTCATTATGTAAATCTTTCTGATTATCAACAATCGGTAGTGGTTCTTGTGAAGAAATAAGATCTGGATTATTATGGAGATTTTCAGTAGGAATGTGAGGTGTTCTACTCAGAAAATCTGCTAACACATTTTCTTTGCCTGGTACATGTTGGAATGTGTACAAGTATTCTGACAGTTCTAACATTCACCGAGTAGTAATATCGGCTGGTGATGTAGCTTTTTTATAATTATTAAGAGGTTTGGCGTCGGATAATAGAATAAAGGGTCGACCAAAAATATAATATTTAAAAGCTGTTATGCCTTTGTAAATGGCATAAAGTTCCAATTTGATGGCAGGGTACTGTCTTTCAGACAAAGATAGAGTTTTGGAATAATAGGAGATGGGTCTAAGTTCACCATCAAATTTCTGCATAAGAACAGCTGATATTGCTGTTTTTGATGCATCTGTATTAACATAAAAGGTTTCATTCCAGTTTGGGAGATTGAGCATAGGTTTTTGAAAGAATATGTCTTGTAATTTTTTAAATGCATTTTCTTGTTCAGATTTCCAAGAAAATTTATTTTTAGGTTTAGTGACTTCGATGAGAGGAGTAATCAATTTTGCAAAATTAGGTATAATTGACCTATAAAATGAACATAAACCTATAAAACTTTTCTTTTGCCTCTTGGTTTTAGGCGTTGGAAATGAAGTAATTTTTAAAATGTTACTTGTAATAGGAAGAATTTTATGATCTGTGAGTTGGAATCCTAAAAAGTTAATACTAGTTTGCATAAAGGAACATTTTTCAGGAGACAGAGTAATGTTGTTAGCAATAAGAGTGTCTAAGAGCTTTGTGAGTTTCATGGTCATTTCTTCAAATGAATTAGCGCCAACTACATTGTTGTCTTGGTATGCATAACACGAATCAATTTGAGATAATTGAATAACTGAATCAATTAATTGTTGAAAAGTGCTTGCAGCTGTCTTCAAGCCAAACACGAGACGCAGGTAGGTAAAAATTCCCCATGGAGTAGTAAAACTGAGCTTATCTTGCATTTCTTTCGGTACAGCGATCTGCCAGTATGCAGAGGGCAAGTCAAGAGTCGTATAATACTTAAATTTTGATAATTGCACCAATAGATTTTGAATTCTAGGAAGAGGATATGAAGATGGTATGATAATAGAGTTTAGCAATCTTAAATCTAGAGCCAAACGATATTTTTGAGGTTTCGACATATCAGTTCTCTTCTTTTTAACAAGGAGCATGGGACACGCCCAAGATGAATTTGATCTTTCAATAATACCAGCATTTAACATTTGATTAATTTGGTCAAGAGCTTCTTGCTCGAGTGCCTGTGGCACAGGAAAAGGTAGGGTTTTGACTGGATGAGAATTTAGCATTGTAAATTGAGGATTAACCAGGTCGGTATGACCTAAAGTGTCAAGAGATTTGGAAAAAGCTAAAGCTTTACTGCACAATAATTTTGTTAAAGATTCTTTTTCATGAGGAGGTAAGTGTTTTAGATTAAAGTCATTTGGAGACAGTTCTTGGATACGTTTTCTCTTAACTTCTTCAGATGGTAAAATTAAATTGCAATATTCGTCTTCAAAATCTAAATCAAAAGAGTATTCCTCAATGTCTTTCTCATCTACATTGATACATTCGCCAATAATTGAATTTTTATTTAAATGAATGTCCAGCTTTGATATATTCTGACATACAACCAAAAATAAGTTATTTTGAATTGAAGAGCTGGAATGCAGTGATTTATGTAACACAAGACCTTTATTTTTTAAAGTAGGTTTGAAAATAAAATATTCAGATGGAGGATTCAAGTACTTAACATGTAAATAAACAAAGGAATTAGGAGGGATTAATTCTCTATTGAGTAATTGTACCATGTTGGAATTCACCAAAATTTTATTACCAATATTTAAATGAGTTTGCTTTTCATCAACATAACTAACATCATTAGTACTTTCAGATATAAAATTTTTGTCAGGTATAATATCATTAGTAGATAAATAGTTCACAACATTACCATAATCAGTTGGAAAATAGTTAGAAAAATAAGTAAAATTACCATCAATATAAGGATTATGAAAATTCATAGCAGTGTTAGCAACATTATTTGTAAATAAACCATTATTTTGAAAATTATAATTGTAAGGATAGGTTGTATAATTGTTGACTAATTGTAAATTTGTGTCACCATAATTTGCATATACATCATCAGTATAAGTACCATTACTTAGATTATTTGATATAGAATCTTCATAACAAGGCATTTTATGTACATCTAAAGAATATGGCACATTTGAATTATCATAAGTATATTCAGAATTCATGAAATAACAAGTGGGAGATTCGTTATAACTGTGAAAAGGGATATGTTTATCCTTAATCAAGATAGATTTAAATGTTGGTGATATGGTTACAAAATGTTTATTAATGAACTCAAATCCAAGTATGGCTTGAAAATGGACATTTTGTATCTTTGTAAGGTAAAAGACATGATGAAAAAAAAATTTGTCGATTTTAAATGCTATTTCGATGCATCCTTTGAAAAAAACTTTAGAATTTATAGTTGAAACAGACACATTTCTGGATAAGAATTTGTAGTGAAGCCTGGATTTAATGCTATTAAAGCATTCTTGATCTAAAAGGGACAAACTTGATCCAGTATCAATTAACGTTGAGATTTCATTATGTTGTATATTTATCAGGATGCATGGAAGAACATACGAGTTATTAAAGGAGCTGCATATGACATGTCTTTCTTGTACATCATCATCAATTTCAAAATTTTGTTTGGATGTCAAAGAATTATAGGAACATGAAGATTTGTTAAATTTAGGTGTTACAGGGGAAGTTTGGACAGCTGTGGATGATACTAAAGTGATTGAAGAGCTTTTGTCAAATTGATGTTTGCTTTTGTCATTAAAGTGTACTGACCCTGAATGAAAATTATGGGAGAGCAGGCGGTCAGTAGAACCAGTCTCCCCTATTTGTTTAAATGATAGACATTGTTTTTATTTTCAGAAGAAGAGGTGTAGTTTTTCCTTCTGTGAGGATTAGACGAAAATTGAGATGAAGAGTTTTGATTAGAAGCATTGATAATATTCTTAAATTTGTAGCATGTGTCCATACGATGATTGAATTTTCCACAAAACGCACATTGCACAACATCTCGTTTATGATAAAAGTATGTAGAATTTTTTTTGTGAGAAAATTTGTCGAAGGTGGGGTGATAAAAAGGACGTTTTCGAAATAATCTATGTTGACGAAAATTATTTTTATATTTATCTGTAGCCTCTTGTCTATTTGGAGAAGGAGAATATGTTCTAGCTTTTCTTTTAAAATTACGAGAAGCATGAGAATTGTCTTTTTGAGTTTGCGAAGGTGAGAAGGTAGTTTGAGAATTGACATAAATTTTATCCTTCGTATGTTTTATAGGAGTCTTATGGAGCACATTACTAGAAGCAATAGAATTATCATGGACTTTATCAGTATCCAAACAATAGGCAATTCTCGTAAGAATTTTTAGGGGGGGGAGTCATATATATCTTGAAGAAAATTTGCTCGTTCAAGAGCTAAATCAAAAGATGAAATATTTTCTTCTAAAATCTTTCGCTTAATTTGTTTGGGCAAAGCCTCAAGAAAATGAGTGAATTTTAATGAATTGAGAGCAGGAGGATCCAATTTAGGGTATGCAAGTCGAAGTTGTTTGTCCAGACGAAATGCAAAATTTTTGACTGATTCGTTTGAATCTAACTTTAAATTTTGCAAGGATTTGAGAGAAACAGCCTTTTTTGAGGGTAAGAAATAGTCTATAAAAGCTTTCCGAATGTCATGGAAATTATAGTTCTTGAACTAAAGACTGTGTTTCAAGAAAGAAGAGTAAGGCGCTACCCTCAAGTTTTGATTTGAAGAGAACAAATAGTTCTTTATCAGAAAATTATTTAACTCTTGTATATCAGATAATTGATCAAAGAAGAATTCCACAGTCTGTGGGTTGCCGTCGAACGGCTGTATTGCAATATTTAATTTTAACTTGGGAGGCATGATGAGATAATTAAAATAAGAGCTCAATAAATGACAGGTTAAATTTGGTTATAGACTGGTCACATAATAAATAATATATAAATTGACCCATTATTTAAAATATTGACGAATTTCATTTACGTTATACATCATTTTTATACGCTAAGAAGAAGAATAAATATATGATGAAGAGAAGAAAAATACCAACATATCTTTCTTAGCATCAGATCAAAAGAACATGGCCCAAAAAATTTTATGTATATATATATATATATCATATCCCTCAAAACATATGTTCTTATATTTATGACAAGAGAATAATTTATATTAAAATAATCAATTATCTTTACCAGCACCTTCGTTAAATATTATATGATATTAGTTATAAATTATATCATGACAAGAAAAATATATCAATAAATTATGTTATATAGAATCTATTGCTCCAAAAAATATATTATTTCAGCATAAAATCAAAATATATTATGCATTCATTTATTACACTCCGATCAATAAAGGATAAATATAAAATATTGATCACTGCATAAAGAACAGATAATGAAGATACAATTTATTTTTATTTATTTTTTTTTAAATATATATATAGATAAAGAAAACACAATATCATCTAATAATTGTCATGTCTTGAAGAATTGATTCAAAGAGGTACATGGTGCCAGAAGAAAAATATTGGTTCACAAGGAAACACGGCACCAAAGGAGATTGTACTGTTATGTTTGGGAGAAGAGAGATGAGAACGCTTGTTTTCGTTTCATCTAAAATAGGCCAAGTGATCATACTAGTGGGTAGACATACATTGCATTGGATGAGTGCCAGCAAAAGACACGTAATAAAAGAACATGACAAAAGGCAACCTTTATAGTTCTTAGTAGTAATTCTTTAACTATGATAATAATAACTCAAAGTAAATTGTAAAAGAAAAATATAAAATAATAAGAAGAATGTTACCTGGAATCTTGGCAAATGAAGAAATATTCCAGACGACGAATAAATTAACTTGGGAGAAATCAAATGAAGAACAAAATTGAAGAACAAAAATTTTTATTTATAATTATTTGTGAAATACGTCATGACTTTATATTTTTTAATATATATTCTCTTTCATGCACATTTATGTAAATATATAATTATTCATTTCGTATAAATGCTTCACAAGGATAATATATAGGAGTAGATATACTTTTCACATAATTTTTCTTTATTTATATGTATTCACTTTGACAACATGATCGATCATTTTTTTAATGATCTGAAGAATAAATTATTTTTAGAATATCAAACAATATCAACTCAATAAAGAATACGCTTGAATCACAAAGAGATAATCAATACTTTCCAGTGGGGATCCCGTTTATGCAAGGATAATCATATTTATGCGTATGAGCGATTTATCATGAATCGAAAAGGAACAAGCTGTGATATTTTAAGTAAAAAGAATATTCTTTGCATTATCTTTGGAGGAAAAGATTGATTTCACTGATAATGATAATATGGAAATAACTGGAAGAACTTGAATAAATTGAAGAGAGCCCCTTTTTTAAAACTACGACAAAGCACACATGAAAAAGATTAATTGATTCTCGACAAGCCAAGAGAACATTTTGAGTGGCCAGAATAGAAAATGGCCATACGGATTAGATCGCAGCGGCAGAGGTGCACTATTCTTCGCAGCAGAACGACGATTCGGAGGTTTACGTTCCATCTTGCAGTGCAGCATCCGCTCAACTGAACTCGCGGCGCAGAGAGAGGGGAGAGCAAAAATAAAGGGTTAGCGCAAACCCGGAATACGCCAAGTTGGCAACGTTAGGATGGGGATAGCGAGGAAAAAGAGGCCAAGTTACGTGTCAGGTATAGGGAAATATGAATTTAATAAAGAAAAAAAATGATAATACACCTAAAGAAGGAAAGCCAAAGAAGGTGGCCAGGCACTTAACTGCTTAAATCACGTCACTTGTGGAATTTAATTTGATAGGCCAAAGGGAGGGCCAGATTAAACGGAAGTAACCACCCATCGAACAATCGAGAAATTTCTAGAAGCTTTTTAAACCGGAAGGAATGAATTCAAACAAGATTTTACCGTTTTAGAACATTCGATAAGCTACGTAAGGAAGAAAAATTTACAGGGGAAGATATCAAAAGAAGTGAAATCGAAATAATATTTTAAATTGAGAACATTAATAAAAAAGAGATGATAGGAAATAAAATAGTTAATACAATTGAATTAAAATAAAAATATGTGAGGGGTTATCGAGTAACCACCACATACGGACTATACTCAATAAAGAAAATCCTTTATGTATTGAAGAACAGTTCTATATTTTAGCATTTACATAGTTCATTGTTTTAGAAGCAAAACATTACCTAAAATAGAAACGCTGAGGAACAAAGGTAAGTTGAGAAATCTTGCTATTACAAATTATGACACTTTTACATGCTTAAGTAATTAATTTCAGAAGAGAGCAAAGATGTCGAGAAATTGACAGTACCACTCCATAGGGCACTAAAATAGCTCTCCTCTAAAAGGAATACACTACATAACATGTATAATGATATTGAGAGGGAGAAAAAAAAATTAAAGACAAAAAACTAAAAAATATATATGGTATAATATGAATTTTTCTTTTTGTTTAATGCAAATTTTGCATTCAGGTGAAATCTCACTTTCATGATGAAATACTTTAAGGATTCACATTTTTTCGAAAATGCAGGGTGATTTATGTCAAAGTTATGATTCCTAGAATTGTTGCGTACACAATTCCTGCATTTTGCCTGTTTATCACAATATCCTTCAATGTGGTGTTCAGCACACCATACACATATTCTAGGCCTAACACAATCCTTTGCACGGTGATTGAAAGCTTGGCAATTAAAACAGCACAAGACTCTAACGAATCTTTTAATAGAAAATTTTAGATTACTAATTTTGATGAATCTGGCTTTGATCACGTTCATCTTATTTGACATCTTATTTGGCTTTGATCACGTCATTTGTTTTCTTCTTTAATTTTGAACGTTTTTAGGAACTGGACTTTAGACTCATTTTGTTTGTCTATTATGGCATTTACTATATCTTTAGTAGCAATGTTGTCTGGAATATGATAGATTAGTGATGCACAACCTTTTTGCCAAAAAATCGTTTGCCACCAGAATATTTGAAAAGTGTTGTTTGTTTTATTTCATAGCAAAGTTTCCGTCATTATTATAAGGAAAATTATTTTGGATAAAAATAGTGGTGTCATTGTGGTCCGCGGGCCACAGGTTGTGCACCCCTATGATAGATTATCACTTTAACATTTTTTTGCTTTTGATTTTGAAAAAGTTTAATTGAATTATCTAAGACTGAGGAAATCTGTGAATTGTCTAATAATGACTGGTCAAAGCTTGTATTATTTTCCTGATTCTGAATTACTTCATCTGTTTGTGTGTATGTGTCTTGTGTATACACACTTTCTTCTACTTGCTGGGCAGTGTTTGTATTATTTATAGATGTTTTTAATTTCTGTAATATTTTTTTGTTTACTTCTTTAAGATTAATGACTTCATTATTTGCATTCATCCATGAATCCTTTAAAAATAGTTTGTGCGTGTCAATCATGTTTTCTAATTTAAATTTAAATGCTTTAATGATATCTTGTATGACTTTATTATTAAATGTGTGCTCTGCCTCATTCTCTTTTAAAATATATTTTATTTCTTCTGGGAACCATTGACCAAAATCTACTAGAGTTGATGAAAAGATGTTAATATTAAAATTTGCACTTGCTATTATATCCATCCTTTATTTGAAGAAAATCAAATACAGCCTAATCAGTTATTAATGAGAAGTATTTTTCACAGCTTTTTCTTTTGGAGATTAATAATGTGGTTACAGATGTCTACTGCATATATATTGCATTAAAAAAAAAATTTGGATCGAGCACTTTGAATGTGAGTTTCCCGGTGTTCAAAAATATTAATTTCTCTATCTTCTTCCATCCATCCTGATTTTTCTTAAAACACAATAAATTTTATCAGAAATATATGCTAATGCTTTATATTGTTCATAATAAAATCTTATTTTGTGAGAATATGAAGCTATTGAAAAAAAATCCAGTATAGACATTGCGCACATGTGCAGTAAAACAGTCTGTGAATGACTAAAACACAAAGAAAATGCACTAACTCTGGACTTTGGCACCATTTGTGACAATAAAATATTTTTTTATTATTAGTATTGACTTGATTATTGTTGATTAATGAAATAGTTTTGTGAAGTTTTCAATAAGTTATGTTAAGATTGTTGAGGAGATTAAAGTTTCTGTTTGTGATCGTAATAGTTAACTCCAGGTTCTTGTTGGGAACACAAAGAGAATACAAAATCTTACCTTGAGGTGCGAAATTACATCAGGTACACGAAAAACACATTTAAGTAGACATCATGTAGGTTTCTTTTTTAAAATAATTAACATCCTTTATTTTGGTAACTAGAACGGGATTCCAGTACCATCTTGATAAAATTAGGTGTCATATAATTTCCATGTGGCTTCATTCTCTCTATCTTCAAAGAAAAAGTGATTAAAGAAGTTAATATCTATTTTTTTTAGTAGAAATGAAGATAAGGCCATTGCGGCAGAAACTATTGCCATTGCTGGGAAGCAGATATAGCATGTGCTCCCGGGAGTAACAAGGAAACATTCATCGCGATCCTTTCACTTTAACGATTATCCCCGTTCTGACTCCTGAAAAGTTCCATACGCAATCAACACGTAGAGAAAACCGAAACGTGCCAAGAAGTTGGCCAACTAGGAGGAACGCTCTCGCCAAAAGAGCAATAGTGGAACGATGGGAAAAAATGCACATACGGCATCCGCCGTAAGCAGGAGAAAATCTCCCGCGAGACAAGTGGCTTTCTGTTGGGAGAAAAATGTATCTCCCAGGGGTTTAGTAAAAATTAGCAGAGTTAAATTAAAGCAGTGATGCAGCGTTGACTGGCTTAAACCCCATTTATGAACCGAGTCAAATTAAATGATAACAACTATTTAAGACAAACACATATTTATTTAAAAGTATTAAAACCAAATAAATTAATCACAGATTATCTTCAATTCATATTTAGAACAAACAAAAACAAGAACACATACCTTATTGCTTGCATGACATTAAACAAATATTACTCATTTACTTTTACCAAAAATATATATAAATAATTTAGAGTTGTTGCGGCCAATACCCGGAGCCTGGCCAATTCTAGAACTGGCCGGCCAATACCCGAACTGGCCAAGCTTCCTGGCCAAAACTCGAAATACATGAAATGAATAGCGTATTTCGGGTTTTGGCCGGCCAATTCGCAAACTGGCCGGAAAGCCTTGGCCAACATCCAAACTATGATGCGTAGGTACCAATTTTTTTGTAATTAAGATAATGTAACATTAAAATGTACAGCAAAAAACATTTCCATTGATTATATTGAAACGAAATATTTTTGTGTACCCAACTAAATTAACCAAAAATAGTACACAACTCCCTTTCAATATCGAAATTAATTGATAAACCAAATACGATGACAATTACAAGTTAACCGGAAATTTTACTCGAGTTAGATCAGGGACAGGCTGACGTCTAGACTATTTGAATTCATAGACACTCTCAACTATCTTAGAAAGGATTAAGCCGAGTACTTATATCTATTTCGCGAATTGGCCAGTCGCATCTGGCCAGTTCGCGAATTGCCCAATTTCATCTGGCCAGTTCGCGAATTGGCTGGCCAATTCTAGAATTGGCCAGTCATTTTTTAACGTTGCTGGCCAATTCGGGAATTGGCCGGCCAGTTCTAGAATTGGCCAATTTTGGGTATTGGCTGCAACAGAGTCAAAATCAATATTACAATACATAAATGTCCTTTGCTGATTGTTGGCGCAGCATGTCCCACAGGGGACCTTGCGCCAGAAAACCCCATTCAACCAACCAACCTTTGCTGATTGTCCATAAGAAAAAAAGCTTTTAAACTTGACCCAAACTCATACAGTCCTTGGTAAACGATTCAAAGATTACAGCCTTAATGAACCAAAATGAAAGGCACTATAGCTAAAGCAAAATGTCCAAATATCAAACAAGTTGTAGAACATCAACTGGAACCAAATCATTCCGTCTCGAAAGTGACCGTCCATACTAGTTATCTCAAGATCATCTCTATAACACCGAAAAGTACAGCCAATGTTCGATGACAACCAAACTTTCTTAGGAAACGCAGCTCTAGAACTTTAAAGACACAAACTGTCGTTCGTTCCATCATACTGCTTCATTACTTTCCCAAGTTTATAACATCGTATTAAAAAGACTGTTCCATTATATTTCAGTATGAAATAAATTAACGTAGATGAACAGAAGACAACATTACTTAGACGACATCACAGAAAATGAAAAATAACCTCTAGGGGAAATGCGCTTCTTTATACAAACAGCCATCTGAGGAAATAGGTGAAAGAACATTGAACGACAAAATCCTTGTCTCATATATAGCTCAAGGCTAGTCAAGAAACAGTCTTCTACGCATTCTTCACACTACGCCCCCTACCGGTTACATCAGCTCGCTTCTGGAATGTACTGAAACGGTAGAGTGGAGTTGTATACACAAATCCTCCCTGTACACAGCTGACGCCATCTCGTGGCGTAAAAAGAAACTATGCAGAAATCAGACTGGAAAAACCGTGAAACGATGTAAACATATTTGACGTTCAACGTGAAATAAAAAGAAAGTATTGCCGGTGAAAAAGATATTTTAGAGGATAATTAATGAAATTAATATCAACTATTATAAAATAAAAGAGGAATATGTTTAATAAAGGTAAGTGAGTTTAAATATTAATCCATGAGGCAGGTAAAGTAAAAATATGTGTACAGTGGCAAGTACATAGGAATGCATATTCCTAACAATGCCCCCCCCCCCCCACTTGACACCTGTACACCATGAAGGACAACATCCAACAGAAATCATCACATCTAGACAAATCTAGAATCCGATGACATACCAATGGAATTTCACAATGGCTAAAACCATACTGCACCTTCAATCTTAAACAACATAAACCTACCCCCAAAAGTAAACTCACAATTCTAAAACTTTATCTAAAAGAATATTAGCAAAAATCCTTCAGATATCCTCCTAAAAAAAAATTTAGCTAGAAATGGAAGACAGGACAACCAGCTCCGGAACATTAAAAAAAATTATATTCACATATTAACACATCAAAAATAAAACTATACAACATCAAAAAAAAATATAGCAACAATAAATACACATTTACATACACAACATTTAATATAAAACCATTACCAATCTGGTTTAATTAAAAATCTTGTAGTTAAAAATTTACATAAAAGTCCATAATAACCCTCTCTGCACTTCATAATATCTCATAAAACATTAAAAAATTTGAGATTTAAAACAATAATTTACACCTATGTATATACACCCATCTAAAAGACATATCCGCCACTAAAGATCTAATAACACATAACCTCCCTGTCAGACAGCATCATAAATGAACCAAGGCATTACAATCATCAAAAATCATGTGACTTAGAACCTAAATGACACTGTTACATGGCTTCGAATCAGGCTAGAAATTCATGTAGACCTTGCTCCACATATGCGAAAAGAAACATCAACTGTGCTCCATCTCCAAAAACTTCTCCCCTCTATATTCCTTCAAAAACAACCGTTACAAATTATCCCATTTCATAACTAAAAAAAAATCAAAACCAGATTTGCCATCCTACCTAAGAATCCAGACTAACTACAAAAACATCTAAAGGGGACTACACACACATACGACTCAATCCTAAAAAAAATTGAGTAAACCTTCCATTCTTTAAACATTCAAAACTACTACTCATTTACGCCTGGCCAGACGATTTTTCACTCCCATTCATACTTAATAGGACGTAGGCAGAAAATGGCTACTGTCAAAAATGAGATTTAACTTAGGCATCAATAACGAAATTAAAAATTTAAAGGAATTCATGATAGCATAACTATCACCTCAAAGAAAATTTTAGAGCACTAAACAAGATGTCCTTTCTCAACACTAGCCAATAGCCTCTTCAGTTCATTCATAGGCTCCATACACATTACTTAATGGTACGACTCTTTCATGAGATTGCCCAAAAATTCAAATGGACCAAAAAAACTTTCCCAAATGATACCAACACCCCACGGGGGAGAAAGCAAACGTCTGAATGACAATCCCCCCACAAAGTGATGAAACCCAGAGAGAAACAAACTTGATCCAAAGAAACTTAACTCTCAAACTGTCTTCAAAAAAATATCTACTATCACATTGATGCTTCTGACCTAAATAACCAAGTATTTCTAAAAAAAAAATAAATTCTATACTAAACTGGGGATAACTATGGGAAAAACAGCAAACCTTACTCAATATTGCCCCCCTATCAGTCTGCTCTAGGCAGTAGCAACAGGAAAAACTTTTATTCCATATCTTCTCAGCATTCACATGGGGATTCAGGCAAAAGGAATCAGTAGATCCAGGCAAAAGGAACAAGTGGAAAACACTTGGCATTCATTTACGAGGAGCGCTCCATTCTACTTTGTTAACCTAAAAACAGTTAATGCCAGTATTCCTCCACACCTTTCCCCATCAGCCCCATCTACTTAATTACCAAAACGACTTTGAACATTCACCTTACAAATTCAAACAGTGAAATTATTCAATCTATAATTCGGCAATCCTTTTTGAATTTCTACTTAGTCCAATTCCAAACAAATTGAAAAACTAATAGCTGTCTCATCCAATTCCCATCTAAAAATTCCTACAATCTCCAGTCTATTTACAAAAAAAAAACAGCATTTTAAACTTCAAGATTTTGATTTCTGCATCAAGTCTAAAAGAAATCTTACAGGTCCTGCCCAGATTTACACATCTAAAAACCTCTATTTTTAAAAATTCTACCACACCAAGTTAACCATTACAAAAGTACATGCAACTTAAAAACTACTCTTAACATATTTAAAGATTTCATTTAAATAATTATCCATAACATTATATATACGTATCAAGGATAATTCCAGTGCATTGCTCATTCAAAAAAAAAAAAATTTAAACTTTCTGTTAACTCTATTTATTATAAATATATTTAACTAACACATTCATAAATCTTAAGAGTCCTTAATAAAACAGCCATAAACTCTATTAATATACGTTCTTCTGCACTTTATGAGCAATATACATAAATTTGAATATCTTAAATATCATTCAAAAGAAACGCCGCCAAGTCCAAGCCCCAAGAGTCCTCTAAAAACACAAGCTTCAAAAACCCAAACAATTACAGGTATAACCATCAAAGCAAATTGAGCATAACATCTGCCTAAAAATAATCCATTCTACATGGCAATTAGCAGTGCATTACTCCAAAATTTAGAGATAGACTCTGATAAACTTGAACTCTAGCGGCATTCCCCTTTAAATTACCTCATTAAATGCCATTTATTTCTTTTATATCTATAATAAAAATATTTTATTAACATTTTATAACAAAATAATATTTCCTTTAAAAATATATATATATATAAAAATTCAACAAGAATATAAATTAAGTCAATTTTATTACAAACAATATTTGCATAGTCATTCTCCAGGGCATAAACTTATATGGATATTAAAAATCCAATAATATATAATAATCTTCAGCGATCTTGTATTAACCTTTACAAACATGAAACCACTTTAAGGCAAATATTAAAGATCACACACAGAGAGTTTAAAAAAATTTTAACTCTCAAAAAGGCCTATATAAAGAATTACCCAAAATGACATCCAATTATAAAAAATTAAAAATCTTAAAAATCATACATTTATAAAAAATTTCAAAAAGAATATATAATTTATTACAAAAAATCAATATATTTCTTAGCATTTAAACTATCTTTACTTTTATAAATCAATTAATATGCCTGACCCAAAAACTGGAAAACAGTATTCAAAACTATTTTTAACTTTAATATGAAAGAACATCCTAAAAACATTTATGTCCATATGAGTATCTAACTACCTGGTTAACTACTAACCCAATTGACATAGCCGGACAATTACCAAGGCTAATTACACAAAGTCAATTCAAAAATATAGTCGAACACCCCAAGACACCTCAAAATTCAATTCTTAAATTAAGGCTTAAACTAATCAAAAACTGGACTCTCAATAACTTATAACTTATCAAAAATAAACCACCTGCATCCGATATCACTTCCCAAACATTCATCATCTAACATTACACCGGTCATTTACTCAACCGACATCCGCAACTACATTCAAAACGAAGGAAATCAGATGCCTTAAAAAAAATAACCATTAATGTCAAAATAAACTAAAAAGAGCTAATTTTTACCTCATAAAAACTACCAACTTAATTGTAATTACAAGTAATAAATACTTAAACAAAAATTACATATTTAAATTTATAAAAACCAAAATCTTAAATCCTTTTAATTAAGAGTGACCATCACTCCAGGAAACCGGCTTGACTTAAACAGACATCTGAAGTGATGTCACCCACTAAAATATATAAATTCAACAAAATTCAAAACTTTTATAAAAACCTAAACCTTGAATTTATCTCAATCATTTTAATCCAAAAAAAAAATCAACAATAGAACTACATTTAAATCAAAAACACTAAAAAAAAAAAAAAAAAATGTTTAACCTTGAGAGTCCATTTACTTTATATTTCTAAATTATTTTTACAGTTTAATTCAATTCATTTTAAAACTATTTAATATAAAAATAATGTCAAACTTCATCTAAAACTATTAAGGACTATTGGAAAGAAAACTTTAAATTTCCCTTGCAATCCTAAAAATATCAGTTAATGAAACCAAAATATTAAACCTTAAACTTTGATTAATCTTTAAGTATCAAATTACTTTTCAAAAACCATATCTGTATTCCAGTCAGGCCAGACACATCATTCAAATTAAACCAAGTAAAACTTCAAAAACAGTCTTAAATTCATGAAATCCCAAGAAATCCCAAAAATAAGCCTTAAATTTGTAAAAATCTAAATATTTCAGCTTAACTGCATAACAATTTAAGCATTTAAAAAAAACTTAAAATATTTCGAAAATTCAAATATATCAATAATTCAAATATCTTTAAAGTCCAAATTTAGAGCAAAAATAGAGCCAATGAGCATTAGAACCTGCATATTAACACAATTTCCTAAAAAAAATCTTGACACAGAAACAATAGTAGCAGTAATTTATGATGGGGTATATCTTTCACATAAAATACAGCACTAAGGGTAAAAAAAATCACAATAAACCAGATAGTAATTATATTCAAATAGATAATTATATTCTAACACCATAGCTTTTCCTCCTAAAAGCAGCATTCCCCCAGAAATTGATCATTTGATTCCTACTTAATTTCCTCATTTAGGACAATTTTTATTTCTAATATAAATCTAATTTCGCTCATAATACTTCCAAAAAAATTTAATTTAATTAGTCCTACAGTTTTATAGACAAACATCCAGGCGAAATAAACTCATTTTATAGCACAGGAGATACATTTGGCCAACTATCCTTATTGAAAATGGAGGGCTCTATCGCGCTCCACTCTAAAAGACTTAAAACAAGACACAATATGTCTATCCTAAAGCGGATAAATTGACCTTTAAAAACACTCCTAATCCATTTTAAAAGCTTTTTAACAAATTATCTTTACTTAAAAAAAATCAGCACAACCTGGATGCATGCCATTTATTACAAAATAATTAAAAATATATATATCAATCTCTATTTCAAATAAGATTTCACGTCATGCTATTTTCAAAAAGAACTTTCAAGAAAAAAAATCTATTCAAAATTTCAAAAACTTCTATAACCTCAAAACTCCATTAAATTTTAACAATATATTTCAAAAAATTTAATCTTTTAAACCTTAGTTTGCTTAACATTAACATCCATATTCATCAATTAATCCTAAAATTTAGTCATAAAAATTTCATTTCCTCCATTACCATTACTCTAAATTTAAAATTCCATAAACAAAAAATATATATACGGCCCCCCCTGTCTAAAATTATCAAAGATATCTAATTGGGGTCAAAGTTTAACCATCATTGTAATGCCAAACCATTCAAGGTCAAATACGGCAAAAAAATATTTAATCATAAAAATTTTAAATTTACTATTTTCAAAAGTTACTTTTACTTAAACTGTTATATTTCTTGAAAAATTAAAGTTACAAAACTATTTTAAAATTATTTACTATAACTTTATAAAAAGAATTCAACTCGGTTATGAACTGCCCATAACCTTTTCTGTTGGGAGACAAATGTATCTCCCAGGGATTGAGTAAAAATTTGCAGAGTTATTTAAAGCAGTGATGCAGCGTTGACTGGTTTAAACCCCATTTATGAACCGAGTCAAATTAAATGATAACAACTATTTAAGACAAACACATATTTATTTAAAAGTATTAAAAACAAATAAATTAATCACAGATTATCTTCAATTCATATTTAAAACAAACATAACAAAAACAAGAACACATACCTTATTGCTTGCATGACGTTAAACAAATATTACTCATTTACTTTTACCAAAAATATATATAAATAATTTAGAGTCAAAATCAATATTACAATACATAAATGTCCTTTGCTGATTGTCCATAAGAAAAAAAACTTTTAAACTTGACCCAAACTCATACAGTCCTTGGTAAACGATTCAAAGATTACAGCCGTAACGAACCGAAATGAAAGGCACTATAGCTAAGCAAAATGTCCGAATATCAAACAAGTTGTAGAACATCAACTGGAACCAAATCATTCCGTCTCGAAAGTGACCGTCCATACTAGTTATCTCAAGATCATCTCTATAACACCGAAAAGTACAGCCAATGTTCGATGACAACCAAACTTTCTTAGGAAACGCAGCTCTAGAACTTTAAAGACACAAACTGTCGTTCGTTCCATCATACTGCTTCATTACTTTCCCAAGTTTATAACATCGTATTAAAAAGACTGTTCCATTATATTTCAGTATGAAATAAACTAACGTAGATGAACAGAAGACAACATTACTTAGACGACATCACAGAAAATGAAAAATAACCTCTAGGGGAAAAGCGCTTCTTTATACAAACAGCCATCTGAGGAAATAGGTGAAAGAACATTGAACGACAAAATCCTCGTCTCATATATAGCTCAAGGCTAGTCAAGAAACAGTCTTCTACGCATTCTTCACACTACGCCCCCTACCGGTTACGTCAGCTCGCTTCTGGAATGTACTGAAACGGTAGAGTGGAGTTGTATACACAAATCCTCCCTGTACACAGCTGACGCCATCTCGTGGCGTAAAAAGAAACTACGCAGAAATCAGACTGGAAAAACCGTGAAACGATGTAAACATAAGTGACGTTCAACGTGAAATGAAAAGAAAGTATTGCCGGTGAAAAAGATATTTTAGAGGATAATTAATGAAATTAATATCAACTATTATAAAATAAAAAGAGGAATATGTTTAATAAAGGTAAGTGAGTTTAAATATTAATCCATGAGGCAGGTAAAGTAAAAATATGTGTACAGTGGCAAGTACATAGGAGTGCATATTCCTAACACTTTCTACGGCAGGAGCGCCGCAATAAGGCAGTAGAATCTGTAAGATCGTAAAACCCTGAAATGCAATGAATAAGACAAATATGCTATGAGCTCGTTAAGTACGAAAGAAGGAACTATAAAAAAATATTATTGAAGAGAGAAAATATATTGTACTGAAAATAAAGATTACATAATAATATGGATTTTAAACATCGTATTTAGATAAAATATGTGGAAAAATGAGGATACAAAAATCATGTCATGATATTTATCATGACACTATATAACGAATTTTTCACTGGAACAATGAATTTCGCTATATAGAGACTCGACTGTATATGTTGTAATAAATTATGTTTTGATTGTAATTGGTTAAAATAAAAAAGTAGTTTTTTTTTTTTTTAATTCTTGCTTGTATGTCACTTGCACATGACACTAATCATAAAGAGGTTAATGTATACCTATTCATTTATTATCATGATGTCTGTTATGCATATTATATGTAATATTACCAAGCATACATTAAAGTTTATTTTTTATTCCTCTATCAAGGATTTTAAAATGACATTATGTGTGCATTC
This sequence comes from Maratus speculifer, assembly GCA_964019185.1. Taxonomy (NCBI): domain Eukaryota; kingdom Metazoa; phylum Arthropoda; class Arachnida; order Araneae; family Salticidae; genus Maratus; species Maratus speculifer. The sequence continues at coordinate 211,496,393 of OZ025291.1, read as the reverse complement.
TCTAATGTTGAGGGCAGATGCTGCTGTTCTTCTAGATGATACTGTAAAAATGCTATATGTTGAATTTAGATTTTTGGACTATCCTCTTGAAGAGCTTGAAACTCCATTTTCACTTCCCAAAGTGGCTTCACCAAATATAATCCAATACAATTTTGAAAAAGGTAAATGTATATTTTATGTATGTGTTAATAATAAATTAATATTTTTTTTTTAATTTAAAATATATAATTATTGAATTATGGATATATTGAATGGGTGTACTATTTCAATTTTATACATTTTTCATAAATGTTATAGTTTCATTGTATAGTCAAATCTACTAATTGTAATATCATTTTATAAATGAATGTTATTAGGTAGTGTAAAAAATAAAGTTGATTTTTAACTATTATTGTTAAGCTAATAAAACTCTTTTTTTTTCAATTATGTTTATAAATCAAAAATTTAAAAAAAATTTAAATTCTATTCATTTATGCCAATGAAATAATGTGTATTATTCAAGTTCCATAAAAGTTTAGATTTCTAGAGCTAATAAAATCTTCACATGTATCTTGAACAGTGCTTTGATTTTTGATGATTTTTTTTCTAAAATTTCTATTTTCTATATTTCCTTTCCTAGATTCCTATTTTTTATATTTCCTTTGGTACTCAATCTTAGAGATTACCGTATACTTGTATAATTATTATCTGCTATTTTGAAACTTTCCTTTTCTTTTCAGTTTTTACATTTAAAGCAAGTGACATAGAAAAATGGAACTTGCTGGCCAAGATGATTTTTTCTAATACTCCTGAATCTAGTTTGTAAGTATCCATAGTTTTAACAAATAACTAATTGCTATTTATTTATCAAAATGTTATGTTTAACTTATTGTGATATTTTTTAATCTTTTAGAATAAACTTTATTATTGTCAGTGAACCTCCGTCAGATGAACAAGATTTAGATTGTGAAGAAATTGGTTATGGTTCAGCAGATTTGAGAGAGGTTTGTTTATGACATAATATATTTTGAAAAGAGACACAAGTTTTAAGTACATTTTTATACACAATATATATTTTTAAGACATATGAATATAATTAAGCTATTTCAATAATCAAAGTAAATTTGTTATAATTAGCTTAGATATAATGAAAAAAAATTAAGGAAACATTGATAGAACAGAATTAATTGTTTTTACTCGAGAAATTTATCTTCTGTTTCCTCTCAATTATGTTTAGAGATGTTAATAAATTTTCTTATGAAAAAATACAGAAAAATTATGAATAAATTCATAAAATAATAATACAACAAATATATTTTTTAAGGGTATTATTTATGTACATTTCTTTAAAATAAATACAGTAGACTCCCTCAAATCCGCACTCCTAAAATCTGCAACTATCTAAAATCCACACATATTTTACGGATGTAAACAATGGAACATTCAGTTCAGATGTAGGTGTTCTGTAAACAATCAAAACTTATTTGGGTTCAAAAATCTTCTAAATATTCTTGAATTTTCTTTTTAAAAATTTTATTACATACTTAGAATTATAGAATAAAGAAATATTGAATTCAAATTATTTACATACTATGTACAAAATGTATAATATGTACAAAATATAAATGCTTTTACCTTGATAATTTTTGATCATCATACTAAAAACTGGAAAGATGATCCTTTATGCATTTCTGCGTGCCTTTTCATAAAATTAACATAATTCTTCAATAAAACTCAAGACACGCACGACAAACAAAAAATATAAACATTTCTCTCTAAAAAAATTCTTTTACATTCCATCAAAAATTGATGCCAACTTTTTTATCTAAACTTTTAACTCATCTCGTAAGATAAAAAATATAAAAAGCAAAGCAGACGAAAAAACAGCTTCGCTTCCATAGCAACGAGTCGCGTCTTATAAATAAATTAAATATCACAATTGCAAATATGCAAACGATTTTCTGTGAATAAACTGGGATAACTTAATTTATCAATTTCTAACATACTCCCACCTTTAATTTAGGCGGAAGCCAAATTAAACTTAAGATCACTTTTGATCAAATTAAGCCCTAATTCAAAATAAAAAATATATAAATAAATAAAGATAATAACTAAACAATAATAAAATAATAATGAAACGTTTAGAGTTCTAGAAAAGTTATTTCAGAGTTTTAGAAAAGTCAGTTCAAAAGTCTCTTTACTACTCTGCCACTTCTAGATGTACTGTTTCTCACCATCCACCCTACCAAGCTGCTGCTGAATGGATGACTAATAGGGCACAGTTCTTTCAATTAATAGGAAACAGTTCTTTCGAAGAAACTATTGCCTTCCAATACAATGATTTTAAAAGGTTGTTGGTTCCTGTAAAATTTGAGCCATTATCAGAGTATATAGTAGTTGGTCTTCCTCTCCTGCATATAAATCTTCGAAGTGACTGAATGAATCCTTCTGTTGAGAGACTGGATACAAGTTCCAAATGTATTACCCTATATACTGCACATGTAAAAAGTACAACCCATACTTTGGATCTTTGCTTTACGAAAAGAGGGCCAAAAAGATCAGCTCCAACAACTTCAAAAACTTTGGAATCTCTGACTCGATCTAGAGGTAGGTGGATTGGAGGTGTAGTATATGGTTTTGCAGAGTATCTTTTGCATCTGTAACAATTAGACAATTGACTTCTAATGCTGCGTCTAGAACAAATTATCCAATATTTTTCTCTTAAAATGGATCCAACTGTTTGAAGTCCAGCATGACAATTCTTTAAATGACATTCTTGAATCAGACAATTCACTACATGATGTTTCGATGGTAATAAAATTGGATATCTGAAAGAAAACTCGTCATCTCGCTCTAATATCTTTGTTTTTACTCTTAACAAACCTTCTTGATCTTTCATAACCTTTAATCCTTTTATTGCATCAGTAGTATTACCAAAACTTTCAGATTGTATTATTGACCAGAGCGACCTTTCCGCATCTTCTTTTTCTTCAATTGACAATTCTGATGGAAAACATATATTTCTGTTTCTGCACTTCATTATGAATCTCTTCACCCAACATACGACATTAATAAATCTACCAAATTTTGAAATTCTACTATATATCATAAATTCATGTGAATTAGAACATAAAAGAGTAGGTACTGAAGTTTTCTTCTTTTCCATCATTACTAATTCTTCGTTGGGGCTTGTTTCTGAATGTGGCCAATTTTCTTCTGATAACTTCAACCATTCTGGTCCCTCCCACCATCTCATCTTCAGCAGCTGTTTAGGACTACATCCGCGAGAAGGTAGATCAGCAGGGTTGAGATGACCAGGTACGAAGTTCCATTGTTGAGATTCGGAAAATTTACAAATTTCTCTAACTCTATTGCCTACAAACGTTCCCCATTGATCATTTCTTCGAATCCAAGCGAGAACAGTCGAAGAGTCGGTCCAATACTTTACTGGTATGGAAATACAATTAAAGGCTTTCAAAACAAATTTAGTCAACCTTATTCCTAAAATACAAGCAAGAAGCTCTAAACGTGGTATGGTTACATTTTTCTTTGGTGCAAGACGAGACTTAGCTCCTAAAAGTTGTACAAAGACTGCGTCTTTATCTTCACAACGTAAGAAAATTGCTGTTGCATAAGCTCTGGTACTTGCATCACAAAATGTATGAATAGACCATTTTTCTTTACAACCATAGCCTACACGTCTATTTATCTTCACGTCATTTAAATACTTGAGTTCGCTATACCATTTTTGAAAATTATTCCGGATTTCTTCTGGAAGTGGAGCATCCCAATCTAATTTCGTCGACCAGGCGTCTTGAATTATCAGTTTGGCTGGCAACAATGCTGGGGCTAAAAATCCTATTGGATCGAAGATCCCTTGGGTTACAGCTAATATCTTTCTTTTCGACAGATTTTCTATCTCATCACTAAATTTATAAGCGATCTTCAAACTATCTTCCATTGTGTCCCACTTCAACCCTAAAACCGGAACTATCGTTGTTACATTTTTGCTGAGCACCTTCTTTTCGTTAAGGAAACTGCTGTCTTCACTTTTAATTGGTCCGAATTCCCACATTCTTAATTCCATTTTCGCATCAGCCATGATTTCTGTAGATTTTGAAATAAAATTTTCTAGTTCAGGCACATTGTCGACTGAAGTAACGCAGTTATCTATATAGTATGATTTCATAAGCTTCTCAGCTATCTGTTTGTTTTCTTCATCAACATTACTCAAATGATATCTTATAACTGCACCTAGCAAAAATGGGCTACAAGTTGCTCCAAAAACTACTCTATTGTGTTGATAAACTTGAAATTCGTCAGGACTCTTCCACCATAAAAATCGCAAGAAATGCCGATCTGATTCTTTGACTTCAATTTGAAGAAATGCTCTTCTTATATCGGCTACTACCCCAATAGCTTTCTCACGAAATCTTATTAACACTGCAGGAATTTGTTCGATGAGGTTTGGTCCTTTAAAGAGGCAATCATTTAAAGAAGGAGACCTCCCTACCTTACACGATGCATCAAAAACTGGTCGAACACTTGTAGTAAGACTATCTGGTTTGATGACGGGATGATGAGGTAAAAAATGTCCTGGAATCTTGAGTGCTTCATCTGGTACTTTACTTATAACGCCTTCTTCTTCCCATTCATAGAAAACTTTAGCATATTCTTCAAACATTTTCATTGATTTTAATTTCTTTGTTGAATTTATCAATCTTCGTTCAGCTATGTGTCTATTTGAGGGAATCTCACGTTTGCCGTTAATCCAAGGAAGACCTACAATATAGCGACCTTCTATATTTCTATCAACTTCTTTTATAAAATTATCATGAGCGAGTTCTTCTTCTTCTGCTTTAGACAAAGTTTGACAGGGATCTGTTATACCGATTGTCTCTAACTTCCATAATTCTGGAATCTTCATATCTTTTAAAGCTAGGTTCGTGATAAACATATTTCCATAATTTAGGCAAGACTGTGATGTACTTTCTAAACGACCACAAAGTGTCCATCCAAACTTTGTCTCTATTGCTGTAAGACCGCTCTTTAACTGTTTTACTCGACCTGTAAGAAGTTGTCCGTAGTAATCGCTTCCAATCAAAATTTCAATTTTTGGACTTCCTGCTCCTAAATCTGTGATCCATAGTTTATTTTGTTTAAGCTCTTTAATTACTGATTCTTTTGGTATCCGAGGAATATAGTTACAAATTATATCTTGATCCAAAAGTTCTAAGACTTCTTTCGTTTGTTTCTGTCTATCAGAAGAACTTAACTCAACTTGGAATTTATTGTGAGATTTAGCTTCTGTTTGCGTACCACCAAACAAAGTGTGTACAATAGCTTCAGAAGAAATGGGATGTAAACCTAACTCTTCAGCTGTACCTTTTAAAATATAGCTCTTTTGCGACCCACAATCAAGTAACGCTCGTACTTTCTTTGTTATTCGACCTTTAATAACTATTTCTAAAGTCATAAGGGCTACTTCAGCAGAACACTGCTTACTTGCTATGGTGCTTTGAATAACTTCTGGGGTCTTAACTGTATTTTCTGGTTCTTTACACATTGAAATTTCAGGGCATAATAACTCGGTATGGGGTTTAGAGCAAACGTGGCAACGAATAAAAACTTTGCAAACTTTAGCGTGGTGACCAAAACGAAGACATTTTAAACAGCAATTTTTATTCTTAATTTTGGCCTTCCGTTCATTAAAGGAAAGAGATCTAGCCCTAACACAGTCCTTGCTTTCATGAGATTTACTGCAAAATAAACAAAGGCGTTCTTTTGCGCTAAATAGCCCTGCTGCAGTAGGTATTTTACTTTCTGCTTTTCTTAATTTTTCTTTAGGTTTGTCTTTAAAGCCCAGCTCTATAAAACTCGATTTGGCTAATTTGAATCTTTCCTCGTTTGCAACTTCTTGTTTCAGAAATTCCATCAAACTTACTATATTTGCTTTTGTTGACAATGCATTATTATTACTAACAGTGTTTGATGTGATTGAAATATTATATCGCTGCCATGCTTTTAATACATCTTCCGATAAGCTAGATTCTATCATGGGATAGAGCCACGCCGAATTGCTTTCTAAACTTAAACCCATTAATTCTAACGATCTTAAATATGCCTCGACTTTCGTGAATAAATCTGATAAGGGAAGTTTATCTTTGCCGTGCGCCTGTACATTAGCTACAATCAATTTTAGGAATTCTCTAACGTACACTTCTATTAGTAAATCTTTGTTTCCAAAACGCTCTTGAAATGCCTCGACAGCTTTGGAGTAATTAACTGCGGTCATTGGATAGCTCTCTAACAAACGCCTGGCACTGGTTCCAGGTTCCACCGATTGGATAAGATACTGAAATTTGTCACTATTATCCAAATCTATGTCTTCATGAATTTTCTGAAACTGGGACCAAAATGAAAGATAATTTATTAACTGCGAATCGAATGGCTTAATATTCAATTTAGGTAATTTATAATGCTTTGATTTGGAATAACCGTGATCTGTGCTTTTTTCACTATCATCTTGATTACGTTTATTTGTACCCAATGCTTCGCTAACTTTACGCTTAATGGTAATAAATTGATCTGAATAATTTTCATTTTCCACTACTTCATTTTCAATAGCCTCTTCATCGCATTTATCATCATCTAACATGAGTTCAATTATAGCTTCATCAATAGCTTTAATTTCATGAATCAAATTTTCTAATTTACTAAAACCGTCTAAAATTTTGTCCTTATCTAATGACTCGCTGTTAATTTCTTCATTCAAAACATTTAAAGTTCTGGTAAATGACGAACGTAGTGGTGTACGCTTTTTCTTTAGCTTATTCATCTTAGAAAAATTAAGTAGTAATGCACAGCTTATGAAAACACTATACGCTATAAAAACAATTCAATATCTCAACAATATTATTCAAATGTCCCTGTTCGTTGCGCCAGATTTGTTCTGTAAACAATCAAAACTTATTTGGGTTCAAAAATCTTCTAAATATTCTTGAATTTTCTTTTTAAAAATTTTATTACATACTTAGAATTATAGAATAAAGAAATATTGAATTCAAATTATTTACATACTATGTACAAATTGTATAATATGTACAAAATATAAATGCTTTTACCTTGATAATTTTTGATCATCATACTAAAAACTGGAAAGATGATCCTTTATGCATTTCTGCGTGCCTTTTCATAAAATTAACATAATTCTTCAATAAAACTCAAGACACGCACGACAAACAAAAAATATAAACATTTCTCTCTAAAAAAATTCTTTTACATTCCATCAAAAATTGATGCCAACTTTTTTATCTAAACTTTTAACTCATCTCGTAAGATAAAAAATATAAAAAGCAAAGCAGACGAAAAAACAGCTTCGCTTCCATAGCAACGAGTCGCGTCTTATAAATAAATTAAATATCACAATTGCAAATATGCAAACGATTTTCTGTGAATAAACTGGGATAACTTAATTTATCAATTTCTAACAGTAGGTACAAATTTTGACTTTTTTAATTTTATATCAATGCCGTATGTTTTGTAATTTGTAATTTTTGTTAAGGTTATTGAATTCATGTTTTTTCATGAAGAAAGAATAATTTATTTCTGAAAAAATTAAGATATTGCTGATATCATTGGTAATCACAATCTTACTATACATATTTATGTATTAATCAAACTTTTTTAGTTATTAAGTCTGGCTGGCTAAACCTGAAATAAAGCTTCATTATTTTATGATCTTGATGTGAATTAATACTGTACTTTTATAAGGCAAGTTTCATTGAATAATTTAAGAAAAATACATATCAACTTTATAGTGAATATTTAATTGTACATTATTGATTATTAATTTGACCTTTGCTTTTGTATTTTTATTATTTTAAAAACTATCTAAATTTTTATTATCTTAGTTTATTACTTATTTTAATATTTTAGCATATTGTAAGCATTCATTAAACTTTTGATTTCATTATTAATTACATTCAGATTACTTTAAAAAAATGTAAACAAAGCAATGACCAGAAATCCGCGAAATTCTAAAATCCGCAAAACCTCTGGTCCCAAGCTGTGCGGATTTGAGGGAGTCTACTGTAATAATAAGACTCTTCTGTGTGTGTTGTAGATGCAACATTAATTTTCCTAGGAAAAACAATTGAGAGCTTTGTATAAATATTAAGACCGTATTTTCCTTTTTAAAGAATGCGACATATATTTTGGATCAGTTACAATTATACTACCATTTTGATATTCATATTTTACTAATGCTTATTTTACCTGTGTATCAACCTTCAAGATTCATATTGTTTTCATAACAAGTAAAATAAAATTTCTTTTTTAAGTTATATCTAGAGCAGGGGTGTAGTGGAGGGTATATGGGAGTATATGCCATATACCTTCTGAATTCTTTTAAGGGACACCATACACCCTCTATTTCCTAAGAAAGCTGTAGTATATATACTCTAGGATATACCCTCTAACTTTTTTAAGTTATATCTAGAGCAGGGGTGTAGTGGAGGGTATATGGGAGTATATGCCATATACCTTCTGAATTTTTTTAAGGAACACCATACACCCTCTATTTCCTAAGAAAGCTGCAGTATATATGAAAGGATAAAAACTAACCCCTTTCTAAAACTTTAATTTAAAATTAAAATTCAAAAGTTTAAAGTTCCCAATTAATATTTTTAAACTTTAATTCTGGAGCTTAAAGCTATTTTGCCCCTGTTAACTTTCTTTCCCGGCCTAACATTTATTACTTTCAGAGATCATTTTTGGATGTTCTTTAAGATTGAAAATGCTTAGGTAAGCGCAATTCTTAATTTGTAGGATCAGCATGCAGCCCTGGACAACCGCACCTAAATTACGTCAGAGTGCCCAGATATTTCTTAACCAATTAAATTAAATGTACCTCCCAAATTCACAACTCTGCCCTCTGCTGGAAAATATAACAATCCCTAACATATCAGCAAGAACACGCGCAAAAAACGAGAGACTTTGCAGTTTTGAGGGGCCTGCCTAACCTCCGGCCATGTAAACTTTCGTAATCACCGTAAAGGGCTCGGGCGATCTCCGACCGGACTCGCGAACTCCATCTGTAAAATGTGCGGCTAAATAAACGAGTTCGATCCAACAAGAGGCCCCCGAGTCAATTTCTTATGCCACGACTTATGACACCCAAGAAGTCGTTATAATCTAATTAAGCGAATATTATGCCATGACTACACATCTGAAGTCGTTACATTATTTAAAAGTCGGCAGGATAAATTGCGCGTGAAGAACCATCCCCTCTGCCTTACCACTTAAGACTACGACTATTAAGGGGAAAATCGCAAGTCGTAGAGTTCACAACATCGCAATGAAACGGACTTAATTTGATAGCATAAACTCGACGAACGAAACATACAAAAATCGTACGTATCTATGTGAAATAAATGCGGTTATCTAGATGCTATCAACCGATCTCATCAGAACGCTATTTACCAACCAAATGATTCGTATGCAGACTCTGAATAATTCGAAAAGAAAAACATTTGGACATTTATGCTAACTTTCGAAGTTATACTCCTAGACTTTTTTCCCTACTCAACTGTGTACGGGAAGATCACAAGGAATATTTTCGCCCTTACAATAGTAACTGATAAAAGAAAACAAAAGAAAAAAAAAAAAAGAAAAGAAAAGAAAAAGGTATTCACGCACATATTTATTTTTCCTGCGACAATCTCCGGTTGAAGAAAAAACGAAATGACTTTTAACTTCTATTGATTAGACTCTTCAAAAAGTCGTAGAACAGTGATGTTTGTGGAATTTATGACATTCTGACTTCATCTCAAAATTCATTTTCGATCTTTTCTTTTCCCTCGTATCAACTGAGAAACGGATAAAGAACGGAACTTTTCAAGGCCAAAGGTCAGGACAAATAGTTTGGAGTCTGCGTTTTAGTGCCTGCCATTGACTGACTCATCGTTCATTGAATCTGTGAAGAAAACTTTTTTATTTATTTATACTTTTTTAGCGGACAAATGATAAACTTAGCGGATGATCTAAGGTCAGGACAATATGTTACTTCTTAATCGTTCAAATTTATATGAAATGAAAATAATAATAATAATTAAATGGTGTTTTATAATTAAGTTTTTCTTGAAAAAAAAATGGATAATCTTATTTACAGGTATGTTTTCTTTTTATGTATTTTTAGTTCAGATTGATGTTTTTTCAGTTTAAAAGTTTAGATAAATTTGAAGGGAAAAAAAAAAAAGAAGTTTTATTGTGCAGGATATGTGTTTATTTTACCTTTAACCTTTGCTACTAACATTAGTAAAAGTGGAGATTCTTCATTTCTATCATTTATTTTATAAAATATTCCCGTTAAAAAAGAAAAAAAAAATGTTTTATTTCACATTAAACAATGTTTTTATTTTTTATTTTATGTTGACTATGAATGTGTTATTGCCGAAAGTACCAAAGTATGGAAGTATTTGTGTGAATGAAAAGTATTTAATCATGAAAAGAAAAAAAATACTGTTATCAGAGTGAACATTTTAAAATTTTGACAGCGTTCATGTAATTTTAAAGTAGTTTATTTTAAATGATGTTACGGTATTAAAGGGATTTTAACAAAATTCATTTTATTACTTTAAGATTTTTATTAGCTTTATTTAATATTTCTTGCAGGATTTAAAGTTTATTATTAACATTTTAGAAAATTTTGTGATTGATATTTTTCATACGCGCTAAAATCGAGATAAATTAAAGCAACAGTAGTTTTGTTTTCTTGTTCATCCGGTGAAGCATAAATGCGATCACCAAAGAATAAAGACAATTGTTTTTCATGTTTTTAAATAAAATATTATCAATAATACACGTGCAATTTGATGGTGTCCAAGTTTTAGTGTCCTGTTTTGCATATATTTTGAGTCCTATTTCATTAAGTCCTTTCTCATAAATTCAGTTGAGCACATTGAGATTTTCACAGGTTTGTAAATAGTAATTTATATCAGTTTGTATATTATTTTATTCCATATTTTGAGCCTTTTTGTGTTGATAAATGTTTTATTTGTGTATAATGAAAAAAAAAAAAAGTTCCAATTTTTCCAAGCTTTTCTTTTCATATATAAAATTTTATACAATTTATTTCTCATTTTAGATTTTTTGTATAGCCAAATATTACATTTTACATTATGATATATTTTAATATTTGAGTTTTTAATTTAATATTTTTACCCAGTATTGCTTTAAAAATTATATTGTTTTCTCTAGTATTTCCCTATTTCCTTATGTCCTTTTCTAGTATATTACCCAGTGAGTTGGCCACCCCAACCATTTTTTATTATTCCATTTTTAACATTCCTCATTTCATTAAAACAAATTTAAGAACAGGTATTTCACCCCTGTCAATTTTTAAAAATACGTTAAAAATATTTTCAAACAATTAAGTCATTGATTTAGACATGACCTTGGTAACCCCACTTTAGCCGTGGTAAACCCAATAGTGTCTAAATCCACACATTAAGTTTTTAAAGATGACCATGGTTCCAGCCCATTAAGTCTTTAAAACATTTTTTTTTTAAGTTTGTGAAATTCAACCAGAACACATCCCCCTGCAAACAAAAAGGATTCAATGACTTACCATCTTAGCAAATGTGGCAACTGTTGATATGATACACTCGGGCAAACAATGAAAATACAAGGATCCATTAACAACAGCAACAAAAATGTCAATAAGTTACCCATGTGCTTTAAATGCAGGTGCTTTAAATGCCTATTTGTTTTGAATCAGAGTTTATTATTTTATTTTTTCTTTGTTTTACTTAAATATTTTTTATTTCTTATTTCATTATTTTTTTTTTCCTTTGCAGTAGTAAAAACCTTAAAAATTAAAGATTTTTGCTATTTGCATAAAAATTCGTAATGAAAACTAAGAGCGTTCTGGCCTTTGTAAGGAAAAATGCTCTTAGAATTTTTTTTACTCAGGAAATTTTTATGAGCTATCAGTGAGATGTAGATATGGTTTATATTGTGACTTGGATTTATTAATGCCACTGAGAAAAACATATCTCAGTCTGCAAAATAGTAAATACCTTTACATATAGATAAACTGCATTTGCATCTTCACAAGAAAACTTAACCCAAGCTCATTTTACTTTTTTTAATTTTTGCTAAAACCTTCGATGGTTTAGGATTTGCTAAAACCTTTAATGGTTTAGGATAAATAATGTAAATAGACTTTAATATATTATTTTTCTTTATTTTCATACTTATTTCAATATTTTTATTATATTTAATATTTACTTCTTTTATTTTCATCAATTTTATATGCCAATATATTTTTCACATTTCCAAAATAAATGAAGGAACCTTTAAATTTTTTCATGTTTACCAATATTGCTATAATTTGAATATTTTGTGCATAGAACATATATTTTCCCCGTTAATCATATATCAGTGTATTTTTATATTTAGTAATCTTTTTATATTACCTGTATCATTGTCCTTTTACAATATTTTTAAATATTATGGAAAAGAAATTTTTTAAAAGTTTTCTTATGTTTGTGTGTAATTTCCATTAAGTTTTCCTATGTTTATGTGCCATTTCCACTGTATTTGTGCATAAATTTATATTTTGACTATTTAACTTTTCATAAAAACCTGAAATATGTGCTTAAAGACTTTAGAAAAAAAAAGCACAAACTTGTTGACCACAGGACTTCCAAGCAAGAAAATATGGTCACTATTTCAAATTATTTTATTACATTGTTTTTTCATATATTTCCTGTATTTTTTCAGATTTTCCAAATGTTTGTAATTTTATATTTTATGTCATCATATAATATGCTCCAAATTCATATGTAAGGTTCGGTCAGGTCGTCTCGAGAGCCATACCCCAAATTTTTAGCATAAAAACTTAAAATCTTCAAATTTTTCCTTTGTTTAAAACTTCAAATTTAAATTTTAAATATGTTTTCCAGCAGAAAAATTCAATCCTCACATCTTAGCAAACTTAACTTTAATATTAACCTTAATCTCTAGCCTTGCATAATTAAATTCTGATCCAATTTTGTCTTCTCCATTTTCCTAGGGAGTCCTCCCAGATTTGCAGGCAAATCTGGTGGACCTCAACTTGGAGGGGGGGATATGAAAGGATAAAAACTAACCCCTTTCTAAAACTTTAATTTAAAATTAAAATTCAAAAGTTTAAAGTTCCCAATTAATATTTTAAAACTTTAATTCTGGAGCTTAAAGCTATTTTGCCCCTGTTAACTTTCTTTCCCGGCCTAACATTTATTACTTTCAGAGATCATTTTTGGATGTTCTTTAAGATTGAAAATGCTTAGGTAAGCGCAATTCTTAATTTGTAGGATCAGCATGCAGCCCTGGACAACCGCACCTAAATTACGTCAGACTGCCCAGATATTTCTTAACCAATTAAATTAAATGTACCTCCCAAATTCACAACTCTGCCCTCTGCTGGAAAATATAACAATCCCTAACATATTAGCAAGAACACGCGCGAAAAACGAGAGACTTTGCAGTTTTGAGGGGCCTGCCTAACCTCCGGCCATGTAAACTTTCGTAATCACCGTAAAGGGCTCGGGCGATCTCCGACCGGACTCGCAAACTCCATCTGTAAAATGTGCGGCTAAATAAACGAGTTCGATCCAACAAGAGGCTCCCGAGTCAATTTCTTATGCCACGACTTATGACACCCAAGAAGTCGTTATAATCTAATTAAGGGAATATTATGCCATGACTACACATCTGAAGTCGTTACATATATACTCTAGAATATACCCTCTAGCTTGAAAGTATACCCTCTGCTTAGACTGTATACCCTCTGTTGTCTTTACAACTACACCACTGATCTAGAGGGTATTTTTTTTTAAATCGCATTTTACAGTGAATTTAGTATTTACAATTTTAAAATAATTATTTACTTCTTATCTCCATGAAATTGAGTAGTTATTTTGTAAAATCTTAAGCAATTCTGCTCTGTCAAATAATCAGTTTCATCAATACATGAACATATTAATTTACTTTTAAAAGTTTTATATTAATTTACAGTTAGCAAAATTATTTCAAAGTATGATGTAATAAGGTATAGGTATCCCACAAAAATTTGACTTATGAAGATGCAAATTTAGATGACTCAATTTTCAATTACAACTAGCAGAATCTAGTTTTTAATTAAATACTGCCAGGTTTTGATTGCTACACTGTTCATTTATTTCAAACAACCTAGTATTTGGATGCCCTGCTGCCTTTTGTAGCACAAACATGGCATGTTGTGTTAGATTTGGTCTGTTTTTTGCAAACAGATCCTGAAACTTTAAATGAAAACTTTTTCAAACAAATCTAATTTTACGCATGATGAATTTGTACACAAGATTTGAACACAAATTGTGTTATACATGCCTCAAATCTGTTCTTGCAAATGAACTTCAGATTTATATGATCTTATATACTTAAATAAATCTAGGGTAAGAGGGCTCTGCTGCCTTCAAGCAAATTCAAAGTGATATTGTGTTTGGAAAGTGTTGAAAACAGAAAGAAAAAACCAGATTCTTGTTCTATTTCCATATTAAAAAAGTTATCAGTTTTTGTATCAATTGTGTCTTTGCAGCTTTCTTTCTCCATAGCATTGTGAACCTCTTCGAGATAATCAACCAAGTTGTTGTAGGCATGTTATAATTGATAAATTAAGCAAACATCGTCTTCTAAAAAATTTTACCTCAACAAAACAAAACACAAATTTATTTTCGAAAGCAATTTTCAGGTTTATCCTATTAGCCGAACTCTTCATGCTATTGTTAAATCTTTATGAAACATTAGTATATTAATTCATATCTTTTTTTTTTAACTATTATGAATAATTAGTATTATATGGTTAATGATTTAAATGATATATTTTAGATTTTGCAAAACCAGGCTGATAAAATACAAGAAGAAATAATAAGTAAGTAATTAAAGTATTTCATCTTTTTATTTTTAAATAACTTTCAAAAGTAAAAAAATCTATTACTATATTCAATATATGTAGTCAAGAGTAAGGGTGTAATGCAGAATATACAGAGGTATATGCCATGTACATTCTGGATTTTTTAAAAAGAAACTCTGTATATCTTCTGTTTTTATAATAAAGTTATAGCTTATACTCCAGGTCTGATATTCATGACTTTAGTGTATACCTTTTTTTTATGACTTCAACGCTGGCCAAAAGAACAAGTTAAAAGATGAAAATAATATTTTAAACTTTTCCACAATAATTTATTTTCTTATGTTAATCAACAAATTAAAAATTTATCATTAAAAATTTGATTTTAGAGTTATGTACCTCCCTATTAACAAAATTAAGAAAACTCCTATTGATAAGTTTTCTGAATAAATTATCAATAACAGTCCATGTTACTTTCGGCACACATACAGTATAAGAAAAGTATTGTAATTGCGATACAAACATGGTTATGGAAATATTGGTATATTTCTACAGTTTTAAATTCCACCATTTTGTTTTTACTTTTTAAAATCTGTTCCTATGTATGCATGTACAATAGTATTTTCTCACATTTTTAGGCGAGTTTTGATGATATCGATGTGTATGTATTTGTGTGAAAGAACATTATACTTCCCAAACTGTGCTTTTGATGAGGTTTGTTTATGAAAATGTTAGGGGACACTGTTGCAAGAACTGTATCTATTTTTAAAGCAAATTTACAGTCAATGTATTTGGTATCTAAACCTTTGTTCAACCATTCTTTGATGATAACTAATAAGGAATTTCTCTTGTCTTTCAATTAAATTATATTTATTGCTCATGTTTATTTTATGTTGATACAACAATTATAATTTATCTTAATGTAACTTAATTTAGCTAAATCTTTTTATTTTTTATTCAAAGTAAAATATTTTTATGTTTTGTATTAAATAAATAAATAAATAAATAAATAAATAAATTAAAAGTATGAAACAATTTAAATTTTCATTGTGTTGAAAGAGAAAGAAATAAATAACTGTATTATGATTTTTTTTTTTTTTTTTTAATGAAAAACATGTTAAAATATACTAAATTGAACCCCTTTTGGTGGGAAAGAAGAAATGTAATTCTCATAAAATTGGAATTAACTGTTGTGAAGATTGTTCATGTTTAACACCAACTTTGGCTGTGAATCAGATTCTGGAAAATTAGCTTCATAATCAATAATAGTTGTAAAAAACAGAAGATATATACTAGAGTACATGCACTATAGCTTTATTTAAGAAATGAAGTGTATATAGAGGTTTTTAAAAGAAGGTTTATGGCATACACCATCATTTACCATTCTTTACTTTCCTGTCTATGATCAGGGCTGGTGCAACTATTGGGCAAGCAGAGCTGCTGCCAATGGCATCAATCCAATTTGGATCTTGTTAGATGCTCTGAATTTTTCTATACAGTTTGAAACAACACTTCCTCTGTATAAAATACTATTTTTTATTTTAGATTTATTTTAAATATTACTTTGTAAGGAAAAAGTGAGTATTAACTCTTGTTTCTTACATTCAAAATTGATGTCATAAATTTGTTCTTTTGGATTTGAGAACACCCTAACCTGGTACTGAAGTAAAGGGCAAAATTAGCACTAGCCACTGGCCACAGGGCCAGAAAATGAGAAAAAGTGGCTAGTGAAAATTGACTATCAGTGGCCACCTCCCGGCCACTTTTTCATACAGAGAGATAAAAATTTTCTTGCATTTCATCAAGGATTCTACTTTTTTTTGTTCCAATATATTTATCTTAACATATATATTTGGACTATTCAGTTTTAGATCAATCCTTATAAATTTTTTACTATTTAGTAATTTTAAATAAAAAAGTGGCCACTGGTTTAAAGAAAGTGGCCACTTAAAAAACTAGTTCTACCAGCCAGTGGCCGCTAATGAAATTTCCCAATTTTGCCCTATATACTGAAGATATCTTATGTCATCCATGATTTTGCATTGAATCCATAATCAACTGACAGTGTTTTAATTCCTTTCTAATATTGTGAATTCTGGAACTTTCCCATCACCCCCTACCAAAACCCATTCATTAAGGGTTCTGATTGATTACAAGAAAACAAGATAAGCCAGAGAGCTTTTTCTGTTAAGCACTGATAAGAAGTCAACTGTAGGACAACAGCTACTAATACGGAAATGCAATAGTCTAGCAATGCAGGCATGCTTCTTTACACAGAAATTAAAGACAGATATTTTGGCACACAAAATAATAAATATAATGCATATTTTCTCCATTAAATGGGGGAAAAGAATTTGTTTTTGTCAAATATTTAGTTTGAATCAACCAAAGTGATAAACATTAGCTCAAATTAATGCAATATTTTTAATATTAATTCCAATTCAGGTTTTTTTGGGGAAGGGGGATTTTAAGTTAGTCCACTGTATTTGGAAAAGTTAACAGCTATTTATGGATCCTTTTATTTTTATTTAAACTCTAATTTGATTTTATGAACTCCATAGTTTCATAAAGATGAATTTTATTATGATTTTAAGTATTCTTTTATTTAAGGATTTTTTTAAACATCAATCAAAGTTATTTATGATGGAAGATTTATTACATTTAAACTTAGAACAAGCAATTGGGAATTTTGAAAAAGGTTTTAAATTTTAACATGTCGGTTTATGTAGGTTTAAGGTTGTAATATTTTTTTAATTAAAAAATGTATCAAATATTATCAAAGCATTTTTTGCAAGCTATTTTTTCTGAAATATATTTCAATTTAATTTATCTTATAAAAGTTTGATGCAAGGTATTAAATTTAAATTTTAAGGAAATACTTGTAAATAAAATAAAGTAGTGCTCCTTATATCACATATACAGTATATATCACACACACACACACACATATATATATATACAATAAGTTGATTGGAAAAATACTGGTTTCATTGGTTATTGTATGGTAATATATGAATTACTCTGGTTATATAACGTCTATTTATCCATATATTTCTTAGTAATTTGGTAATCTGCCTTCTATTTCTCTTCAAACTTCAAATGTTTTTAATAATATGATTGTAAAAAGACTGGTTTCATTATTCTATTTAATGGTATTATCTGAATAACTTTGGATGTATTTACAAAGGTATTTATTTATATATATATATATATATATGTATATAGTATTTAAATGTAATTTTACATACTTTGTAAATGTTATTATTTCAGTTTATGATGCTTCTGACAATACTATAGAAATAGGACAGCTAAAGATTAGTATCAGAGCTTTGGAAATTCTTGAGAAGCTTCAAGAAATTGTGGAATCCTGAATGCAGTACTTTAAATGGACATTAATTCTGTGATATTGGAAGAATTTTATATTTATATATTTTTAACGAATTGTATTTATTATCTAGTCATTTATATTTAATATCTTTCATATATTTTTACAATTTTTGTCTTTTGATTACATCTAAGTTACTGATATATTTATAAAAATATAATGCCTAATGTCATTTGTTATACTTGAGAATATATAATTTAAGTTAATGGATCTTAGTAGTTAAAACAAATATTGACAAAGTGCATGATTTTTTAAAAAATGTAATTGTAAAACAACTTGGAGAACATATTTTCTTTTTCAAGGTTTAATAAAATGTTGATTTGAGATTATTTTATTCACATCAGTTTTGATGAATGACACTCATGTATCAAATACAAATTGGCAATTCTAAATCACCAATTGATTTTATCAGGGTTAATACTAATTAGGAAATTTTGGAATTCAGAAAAATCACAGCATAAATTTCGGTAGTTAAAATCTGGGAAATCTTAGGTGATAATGTAAAAAAAATTCTAAACTTGGCAAACTGATCAGCTAATATAGGAAATGAGGGCAATAACTGCTCTTTGAGGCCTAGGATTGCTGAGACACTCTTAAAAAAGAGAGAAAAGATACTAAAAAAAAGGCATTTTTTTTTCTTCTCATAAATCTTTTAGATACATACACAAACACTATAAGATTTGTTATCATCTGCAAAATGCATTTTCAATGTATGTCAGTCTGTTTTGAAAAAATTGCAAATTTCGTCAATTAGTTGCAAAAAAATATTGCAAATCTCGAAAATACATTGTGGGAAAAAATAAAGAAATTTACTAAATTATCTCAGAGAAAAATCACAAAATTCACCAAATGATCATGGGGACAAAACCATGAAATTCATCAAACACTCTCTTGGAAAATATAGTAAAGTTCATCAAATTGTCAGAAAACAAATCGCAAAATTTGTCACATGATTGCTGGAAAAAAATCTCTAAATTCATCAAATGTTTTGGGGGAAAAATAATCATGACATTCCTCAAGCAGCCTTAAAAAAACCCCTGTGATATTAGTAAAATGAGTCTTGGATGAAAAAACGCAAAATTCGTCAAATGATCTCAGGGGGGAAAGTACTGGTCTTTGAAATTTCAAGACATACCACAGTTGAATGAAACAAAATATATCACGCAGTACTTGACCATATGTACAAAAATATGAAAAAGAAGTGGGGCATCGTGATATTTTTAGGCCAAAAAAAAAAAAAAAAAAAAAAAAAAAAAATGATAAAAGTTACAAGAAAAGCAATATTCATGATCGCATTTTTCCTCTAAGATAAAATGAAACATCCCATTTCTCTATCGGAAGGGGCAACAAAAAAGGGATATTTCATTTTCTCATAGGGAAAAAAAAACACAGAAAGATGAAAGAGAAATAGGATTTTTAATTTTCGTTAGGGAAGAAATATGATCATCGACATTGTTTATCTGAAAATTTTGTCATTTTTTTTGACTAAAAATATCACGAAGCCTCACTTCTTTTTCTTTTCTATGTGTTTGTACATATGGTGAAGTACTGTGTGACTTTTGTTTCATTCAATTGTGGTGCTTTTTTGAAATAACGCTACTTCAAATGTTGCAAATTTTGAATATTTAGCAGGTTATATCTACTAACAGCAACAATATCTCCATGCAATACTATGTTATTTAGCTTGTCCTAGTAGTGCACTTTCATATTCTATAAGAAACTAGTCGTTGGGGGCCACCGTAATACTTACCCATCATGGATATGTATATGAAAATAAAACATGTGAAAACTATTTATACAATGCATTGCAATTCCAAAACAAAATTTAAATATTGTTAATATACATAGTAATGCTTCATTAAAGAACTGCTGATGTACCAATTTCGACAAATTGTATAAAACGCCAAACTACTCAAGTAGTACCGAACTGCATAAAAGAAACATCCTTATAACTCCAAAAATAATAATTCTATTAACTAACAATTAACTGTGTCAGATTAAGCATCTCATTTCCAATTAAAATATACCTCTGAATTGAAATTTGAATGAAATACAGGGTCATGAAAAATTGAAGAATGTGGAAAACAGGATTACAAATATCTCGGCAACTAATAATCCGATCGATTTCGTTCTATATGCAAAATGTGTGTTCTTTTATTACCTTTTATGTCCATTCCTTAAAACAAAAAAATTCAAAAATTTTTATATACCTTTCATCAGAACAAATTTTTCAAGGGTCCGAAAAAAATAGTTCCGGATAATCAAGGTTGCTGATATTAAATAGGCTTCGTCCCATTCTTACATATTATCTACATACAAAATTTCAAGCCTCTATCTCAATTTGTTCGGGAGATAGAGCGTTTACAGACAGACAGACAGACAGACGGACGGCAAATTTTTTTTTCTAAAAATATGTTTTTCGGAATCACTATCTAACACGTGTAAATCCGTCAAAAAAATTTTTCCGATTTTCAAAACGATTGCAAGACTTACCCTATACTACGTATGATGGGTAAGTAAAAAGTTTGGGGTACTATTGCTTAAATAAAATATTAAGTGAGGAAAATAGACAAAAACGTCATTTTGACCATACTTTATGGCAACATAACTATGTAAAGTAACAATGACCCATAGAAACAAATTTTAATAAGCAGGTAGTGTTACACTAACAGTTTATGCCAAGAAAATTTTGGGATGTTGTTGCTTGCGAGAGAAATAGTGCTCTAAACATACCAGCATTTCCCTTTTCATGAAAAATGGTATTCACAACCTTGAACTTTGACATTTTCTATAGGAATAAGGAAATTTTTCCAGGGCTTCAAAAGTGCAGATTATTCATCAAATATGATTTACTTCAACATAAAAAAATATCAAGCCATTTAAAAGGCACAACTATCAAAATCTCACTTTTTTTTGTCTAAATTTCAAAATATTGGCTCTAAATCGATATTATTATTATTATTATTAATTTTTTTAAAGAAATCTTTTTTTTTGGTGGGGGGGGGGGATTCTAAAATAGCTATTACAGACTTCAGAATGCTACATAACTGTCGATCTTATGTTTGGGCTTATGTCAAAAATTTAAAATTATTTTAGGTTGGTAAGTAGTTTGATTTGATAAGTTGCAATTTGATACAAAAATTATTTTGAGTCTATCTGTTCAAGTACCCAATGTTAGCTTTAACCCAGCTCTATGTTTAGGCATATTAAGCGCAATCTAAACAGATCTTTGTATTATGATCACCTCACAACAATCCTGATAAAATATTATTTATTTTATTAATTTTTATGGTATTAAATTTTATGAATACAATTTCAAACTTCTAAAGATCACATATTTTTGTTTTCTGCACCATCATATAGAGAAAAAAATGTACTTTCAAGTACAAATTGTTTTAAATTTTTATCTCAATTGATTAATTTATAATGGTTTTTAAAATAATTTTCAAGCATGAATATTTTAAGTTGATCTCTATCATGTGAAACCACCATTATGATTTAATAAATATTTGAGTATTTACTGCTACTGTATTTAGAATGTGGAATGCTCAAATTAACAGCAGTTATCTTGTATGGATCCAAGGACCTCAAAAGGAATCTTAGAATATTAAATTTTGAATTAGTTTTCAAGATTAGATTTTATGTATTTTTTAATTTTTAAAGGCATTTCTGTTATGATGGCAACTAACTTATTCCATTTTTGTTGCTAAAAAAGAAAAATGTGGAGAAAGATATTTATTAGATTTCTTGTATTTTTTTATATCCTTTTCAAATTTAAAATTGAAGTTATCTTTTATTTGAATCGATGATAAAAGCAGTATTGTGACTGTGTTATGTTTTACAAGAAATTTTAATAAATAAAAACATATTTCACATATTAAACTGCAGGAATCAGTCTAATTTAGCTAAAAAAGAAAAAAAAAAAAAGAAAAGAAAAAATCTGTTGATTGGAACCTAACTTTTGACCACAAATTCTATTGACATAAGGAATAATTTCATCTCAGCTTTTTTTCAATTTTACTTTTGAACACAGATTAAATGAAGGTGCATTTGATTTTCTTGCATGTTAGAGTTATTGTCCTTCATTCAGAAGAAATAAATTTAAGAAGAATCACAATTTTTAAGGTAATTTTTTCTTATTGATCGCAAATAAAACATTTCACAAAGACACTTAAAATTGGAAACGTTTAGCAAGAAAAATGCAATTTCATAAGCATAATAGAAATATTTTGAATAAATTTATGTAAATGAGATCTTTTATTTAGATACTTTTATGGATACAAAAGAAGAGGAAATCAGGGATGAAAATGCATGTTAGCCATTTTGGAGCATCAAAAATCTGATTTTGGAGCAGTAAAAACCATTTTTGAAACAGCAAAAATTGGATTTTGGAGCAGTAAAAATCTAATTTTGCAGCAGTAAAATCTGATTTTTTGCGACCTTTGGTGAAATTCAAGTATTTTTTGAGATTATTCAATGAAATTCTTGTATTTTTCAATCTTTCAACGAAATTTGCTTTTCTCGCGATCTTTCGACGAAATTTGCGTTTGATTTTCTGACAAAATTTACAGATTAATTTTGCTATTTTTTGACCACGTTTTGTTCGTTTTTTTCACGAAACTAGCAATCTTTTGACAAAATTCACTTTTTTTCTCATAATCTTTCAATGAATTCACGATCTTTCGACGGATTTTGCTGTTTATCACATTACTATGAAGAAATTTGGGATTTTTTAGCAATATTTTGACAAAATTTGCATTTTGTGATTTTTTGACCACATTTTATGGGTTTCTGGCGAAATTAGCAAACTTTTTGACAAAATTCACAGAGTTTTTTTTGCAATCCTTAGACTAACATTGCACGTTTTTTGCGATTTTGACAAAATTTATTTGTTTTTTGAGATTTTTGGATGAAATTCACATGTTTTTCAGAATTTTTGGACGGAATCCGCATGCTTTCTGCTATCTTAATACGAAATCTGAGTGTTTATCGCGATTTTTTCATTTTTTGATGAAATTAGCGATATGAAAAAAGTTAAAAATGGAATTTTTCATTGTTTTTCGGATTGACAAAATCGTGTTGAATTTCATTTCGATATAAAGCACGTTTTAGTGAGATTTGGTGCAAATTTAAGAGAAAACACTATTTCAGCGCAGATATGTGCAAAATGCACAGCACTTGAAACGCTAGAAAAAATTAATAGGGATTATTATTTATTTTAGTAATTTTTGCCAATCAAATAAGAATAAATTCATTTAATTTGAGCAGATGGTAAAAATTGTAAGTAAATTACATTTTAAATAAAATTTTAACAAATAAGAACTGATTTTTACATATTTAAACTTCAAAAATCAGATTATCTTAAAAACTGTCAACAAATTGATAGAGCTGTTACAAACCACACGTATTCGTTTTTGAGAAACTGGTATTCTTCCTAATATGAAAAACCGAATCGTTATGTTGGAATTTTACTCGTTAGTCCTTAGGCATCAATGTACTGCAAAACTAAATGAAACAATCATCATAAGTTCCCAGTATTTCAGGATTCAAGAATGGCATCGGTAGTCTGATTAGGAAAGATGAGAGTTTGTATTCGGACTTTAGACTGGAAATCAGTTGTTCCCGCATACGGTTTTTTCATTTAGTCGTTTCATTACTTTAGCATTCATTCATTTGCCGGAAATATGTGGATGGAATTGGAGGGAAGTTTTTGAAGTAACGCAGGAACGAAAATCAGGAAAGTTTTGTGATGCTGAGTGAGGAAAATATGTTTTTAAGAGCTGCTTAATTTTAGTTTCCGTTATAGGGAGGTTCCGTTGCCTCGTGTTTTACTGGTTTCAAAAGAATAGACATCTCTATTAAGATACTCAATTACTATTTTTCTTTTTAATATATACAATAATATACTTATTGAAATGGAATCACGAGAAAAACATTTTATCTTAGACAGATTTTACATCTTATCAGATGAAATTGCATTGTACAATTTTCATAGAAATTTACCTTGGAATTTTCCATTCAAAGTAGAATTCTACTTTCATAGGTTGAATTTATTTATTCTTATATTGTAATTGTTTGCATTTTTATTCAAATTTCTGTTACAAAAAGGTTTCAAACAAAATTTCATTATGAGCCTAGGTAATGGTAACGAATTGTAATCTCATGTACGGTATATAGCTTAGCTTATATATGGTATAGTGATATGTAGATTTGCTGCAATCTTGTGACATTACATTTCATATGAAGTATTTTAAATGCCCAGGTTTAAAATTTATGAAATTTTAAATCACTGCAGGTATATAGATTTCATTTATATTTTAAAAATAGTTAAAACTAACGAAGCAACTCTCTGAAAATTAGAGAAAACAACGAATGTATATGTACTAGTATTCAGCGGCATGCCTAGAGAAAATTGCGTCCAAGACAAAGTTTTGTTTTTGGCAGCCCCCCTCTCTCCCAAAAAAAAAAAAAAAAAAAAAAAAAAAAAAAAAAAAACCCTTTCCACCACCACTACCACCATTTTTCTTTGCAACAGGTGTCACAAAATTATAAAGTTTAAAAACACAAATAAATTCTATTAGATACATGTTTTGCATTTATTTTGGAATTTTAAAAGGATTAATTTTAACAACTAAGAAATATAAAAGAACATTGCATTTACATTTTGGCAAAGGGGATCTTAAAAACACATGTAGAAAAAAATGCATTTAACGCTACAGTAAAACAGTTTGCAATCCCTTTTGAATTCCAAGCAGTCTTTTTCACTCACACACACATAAATTCCAATATGTTTATATATATATATTTTTTTTACAATAAATGAAGAAAGAAATGAGGATGGTAGTATAAATTTGGCACCCCCTCTATATCCACGTCCGGGGCGACCGTTTCCCCCTTCTCCTAGCCCTGCTAATATTTATAATTACTTTTGTTTTCTAAAGAATAACAAAAGCATTATATAAAAGTATTATATGCAAAAGCAGATCCCACTCTCAATTTAGATTGGAGGGGGGGGGGGGTCACATCACTTCATGATCAATTATTATATTGAAAGTTATTCTTAAAATGAAAGTGACTATTTTTCTGATACTTTATCTAATTCATTTTTATTTGTAAATAGAAGAATTTTCCATTAGTATTCCTAAAAACATATGATTTACATTTTCCATTCCGATATCAAGCAATTGAAACGTTTCTCATTTTTTTATAAATACAAAAAATGATTCATAAATGTTGTTAAGATAGCATTTTACATAATTTTTTTATATATAGATGGAAGCACATTACAAGCACAGCAGTAACTAATTCTTTCAAAGACTGCTATGCACGGAATGTAATACGAGTTGTTGCATTTTGTTTTATGTACGATGCTCGTTAATACTTGGTTTCTGAACATCTACGAAAATAATGAGTAATGTAACGAATATTTTCTAATGGGTAGAGAGATTGAAAATAATGATACCATATGGGTATTCATTTTGTTATTATTTTTACAGCACTACAAATTCACATAAAGTAATAATTGCAGTTTTTTTATAAGTTATATTCAACAAAAAAGGCGTAAAACAAAAACTAAATAATTCTCCTTGCATTTAACTGTTGAATTATCATTACTCCCTATTAAGAAAAATACAGTTTAAAGAAACACAGATTTTCAACTATTTTTTTTAAGATAGTGATTAAAACTTTTCACAAAGATGTTAAAAAACAAGCAAGAAAAATTATATTTTTGAAGGTTCTTCCATAAAATATAAAATGCTTAACAATAAATTTTTGAAAGTAAAATCATTTTTGTATATGTCAAGTGATCGACCAAATTTCATCCTTGACTCCTACCTTTGACCCAAATATAGAGGAATGAAAAAAGAAAATTTAACTGATACACACACATTTAAAAGCAAAATCACACAAATTAAAGCCACTGAAAAGGAGGAAGGAGCGGGGTTCAGGGCGATGAAGCTACCGAATGCAAGTGTGCAGAAAATGTGCCTACTCCCAACATTTCCCCCGATCCACATAAAAATTTCCCCAAAATGTTATGATATATTACAGGTAAATGATCTATTACAATTTAGAAAATTTATTTTTCCAGTTTCACAGTAAAATTTCTGAAAGGTTACAGCTGACTAAGGGAAGGGGAGAAAATCCACTTCCAGTACTAACTATATTTTTTTCGTGGCCCTTTGAAGAAATTCGTGTTTTTTCGCGATCTTTTGAGGAAATTTATGTTTTTTAACGACCTTTTGATAAGTTTTGCAGTTAATTCGCCTTCCTTTTGATGAAATTCGTGTTTTTTCCCTTTTTTGTTGAAATTCGTGGTTGTTTTGTGATCATTTGATGAAAATATCAGTTTTTTCGTGATCTTTTGACAAAATTTGTGGTTATTATCCTCTGTTTTGATGAAATTCAGTTGTTTAGTAATCGTTTGACGAAATTTTCAATGCTTTTGTGATCTTTTGATGAAATTAGCAGTTTTTGTGAATTTTAAGAAAGTTTACGGGTTTTTTGACAAAATGCATGGCTGTTTCGCGATCTTTTGACGAAATCTGTGGTTATTTCATGATCTTTTGACAAAATTTTCCTTAATATTTTGCGATCTTTTGACAAAATTTGCGTTTTTTCTAATTTTATTGAGAAAATGTGCGATTAATTGTGCCATGTTTTGATGAAATTCACGTTTCTTTCGTGATCTTCTGACAAAATTTACTTTCATTTCACAACCTTTTGAAAAAATTTGCTTTTTTTCAAATTCCTTTGACGAAATGCGTTATTAATTTCTCCCGTTATATTTGCGGTTGTTTCTCCATCTTTTGATGAAATTAGCGGTTGTTGACGAAATGTACCTTTTCCCGATATTTTGACAAAGGTCGTGAGTTTTTTTCCGAGTTCTGACGAAATTTGCATTCATTTTGCGATTTTTTGACAAAATTTGCGTTCATTTCGTGTATTTTTGACAAAATTTCTTCCATTCTTTTTTGCGATTTTTTTTTACAAAATTAGAGTTTTTTTTTAGTGATTTTTTGACAAAATGTGCGTTCATTTTGCGATATTTTGGTGAAATTTGAGGTCTTTTTGCAATTTTTTGACAAAATTTGCGTTTATTTTGCGATCTTTTGAAAAAATTTAAAGTTTGAGATCTTGAAACGAAATTTATGTTTTTTTGTAATTATTGGACGAAATTCTCGGTATTTCTATGTCCGAATAAATGACTGATTTTAAAATTTTCGGACCCGACGCCTTAAATTTTCTGAAACTTCAGAGGGGAATCATCCTTGATATACAATGCATATTATTCTGAGATCCATATTGTGAAGGTCGCCTTACGGATCTTATTTGCAGTGAAAATTTTGTCTGTGGGAGTTAGGGAGTTCACTGTTAAAATCGAAATAAATTGTATATGTTTCTGAAAAATTTCCCCAGATGGTTAAAATTTCCCCCGATCCTAGATCGCCGGATCGGACATATTCTGCACCCCTGACCGAATGACCGCAGCTATGTCTCTCTTATATTCAGGACCCAATAAATCCTAGCCTTAACCATTAGATGAGATTGTTCACACTAACTGTTCAATGCTTTAAAATTAGAAGCAAAATCTTGGAAGAACAAAAAGCTTTTGTTTTGATAAACAAAGTTATATAAAATGGGAATTTTATTGGGAAAGATTTTGTTTTAAACTGTAAATATATTTTATTAATTAAAATATTGTATTTAATAAAATTGTAATTGTCTTCTAAATTTACAGTAAAGTTTCACTTCATTTCTCCCTAGAGAATTGAATGGTGTGTTGCAGTTCAAAAGCAACCCATCAGATTACCACATATTTAGTGATAATACCGGCACAAAAAATTTTAAGCATGGAAGAAATATTTGGAGAATGCATGTTGTTCTTTAATTTTATAAAAATTAACTATTCTTGTTTTAGATTTATTCCAAACAAATTAATTATTATCACTTGATAAAGCCAACCATATTCTTTTTAATCCTGAAGTTCAAAGAGAATCTGGCAAGTACATTTTAAGTATTCAACAAAATGTCTAAAATTGATTGTGTTCATTCATTAATGGCCATATCATACAGCACGATAGTGCTGTATAGTAGAGCTCAGCTGCATCTCTAATGTTAAAGTCCAAAATTTGCCTCTTAATAACTTTGGACCCAATCATCGGATCACGACGAAATTCAAAAGGGGAAGTGTCCTACCCTACCCTAGATCTCAAAGTTTACAAAAATTCATCCAGATCCACCAATTAGTTTCGGAGGTCTAGAACCCCTGTCTTGGCACTTTTTGCTCGTGAAACAACAAAAAAAGAGAAACAACTCAACTATAACTCGAACCAGGAAACATTCAGCAACGTGTAATAGCTTGTTCGAAAGCTTTTAATTTAGGGATGTGCCTTTCGAAGGTTCGGTAAAAAAATATCAAAAATTAAGGAAATGGCACCCATTTAAAATTTATATAACGCTATTCCTTTCATAATTTAACATTATAGAAATCTCTCCTTTTTAATTGCTAATTCAATTGTTGCTTTCGAATTGCCATCAACTAAAAAACAATTCAATAATTTAAAAAAGAAATGATAACACGTGTTCTTTTTTTTATAGATCAATAAAAATTTTGATTCTCCTGATAGTTTTAAACCTTTGAAATTGACGTCATTCGAAACAGAAAATGCATATTTTTCATAAACATATATATAAACTGTAATTAAATATGTGTTAAAACAATATCGCACCTTTATTTGAGTGTTTTCGAAGTAAAACAGTTACTGCAATATAGATATTTCAATTAAAAAGGGATAATTAGGAAAAAAAAAATTCTTCTATATTTATAAAAATAACTATTTGAAAATGAAGCTATGAAAATCTGTGTAGATACCTATCATCATAAGAAAATCTACGTAGATACCGAGAAACTGCAGTGGGACTACCATCTGGAAAGAAACGGTTCTGTCGCCAAATGTCGCCAAGTTTTTCTCCACCTTGTCGATATATCGCTAAATCTGGCATCCAAAATTACTCGCCAAAATTAAAGCCAACTTGGCGTCATTTCAAGTATTTCATCAAACTAATATGCCTACTAATAATTTTAAACTAATACTAATAATAGTTTAGATTTGTAGTTGAAGGTGATAGATAAAGTTCCTCAAAGGATCTGAAAAAGCTATGAAATCATACAAAAAACTGGTGGAACCAGAGAGAAAAGTAGAGCTCGATTTAAAAAAAATCTTACAGTAAAATTTGAGAAATATTTTCAATGTGCGTGCAAAAGAAAGGGAATCAGATGATCTGTAAAGCTTATGAAATAACCCAAATTTTTGTTAGCTGAAAATGAGGACTGAGCTTTACTGGTGCTTTAAAATTAATCAGGGAAAAAGAGACATTTTTAACTCTTTCCGTATTTCAATCACCCATAACCAGTTTAAAAATTTGGGTTCATAACTATGTGTTACAGGCTGATGTAATGAAGTATGAGAACGGTTGGTTCTGTACAAAGTGTGAACACAATTCCATACCAGCTGTTTTGATAACTGGAAGATCAAAGCTCCAAGTAAACTCAAAACCTTGAATAGATACGATTCAATCATATACTAAATATTTGTGTTCAAACATACTTATCTACATCAATTCCTCATCAACTTGATTATATTAATGTTATACTTTAATTATCACATCATGATTTATATTTGTTTAGCATTGCGGGGCTTAACCGATTTGAGACAACATAACAATATGTTTTATTGACTACTTTCTTCAGTAATCATTTTGAGTGGATAATAGTATAATTCTGAATATAAGGCACCAGTACAGCTCAGTCCTCATTTTCGGCTAACAAAAATTTGGGTTATTTTATAAGCTTTACAGATCATCTGATTCCCTTTCTTTTGCACGCACATTGAAAATATTTCCCAAATTTTACTGTAAGATTTTTTTTAAATCGAGCTCTACTTTTCTCTCTGGTTCTACCAGGTTTTAGTATGATAGTGTATATTAAAAATCTATGTATTATTTTTTTTTAAATTGAATGTGATATAATAATCAGCTTTAATTCTGAGATTTGATGAAACCTCACCCACTCCATCATATTCTAATCAAGCAACATGATAGATGATTGAATGAAATAGAAGTATTTTCTGTGCATGAGATGGAAAATGCCTTTTAAGCTTGATTCTTCGTTTTAAAGTATGAGAGAAGATAAATATGCTGATATGATAAATATGATCGTTGCTTGTAATGTACAAGTAGGGGTGGGGAAGAGAAAAATAGGCATTTGTGCTAATTTCTTACATTGTTTTTTGTACAAAATACCCTCACAAGTTTAAATAACTTGTTCACCGACGATCTAGCAACTGCATTTGTTAAACCACACGTGAAAAACAAGAAATTTCGTTTAAAAAAAAAAAGCAAGAAAAACGGCAAATTTTGTTTAAAAATACCGAAAAGACAACAGATTTCATCAAAAAATTGCGGAAAGGGCCAAAAATTCGTCAAAAGATTCAACACAAAGATTTAACAAATTGAATAGTGCAAATTTCATTAAAAAAATCACAAAAACGCCAAATTTTGTAATTTTTTGAAAAACGATAGGTTTTGTTAAAATATCGCGATAAAACGGCAGATTTTGTCAAGAAATCGTGAAAAAAACCCAGCAAATTTCATTAAAAAATCGCTATAAAACGGTAACATTTGTTAAAATACTCGCACATAAAATTTTCTGGGAACTTGCACTTTTCCATCTGGGAACCTATATTTTTCATGTAGATTCCCAGCTGGGAACCTTAAAATTTTTAGAATTTTCGAGTCCCGGCTTTAGTCATACAATTGATATGCATCAAATACTGGTAATAGTTATAAGAAAGGTGATTATTAATATTTTTTAATTTTTAATTAAGTGTTAGAAAATTCCATTTTTCAAAATTATCTTATTTTTAATACTTTGACAAAGATTTTTAATATATATGTGGGAAATGTCATTATTATTCTTCAACCTGATATAACTTCAACCTGAAAAGTTTGACAGACAAAAAACTTTCCAATGCTACGAATGTGGGGATACAGGCCACATAAGATTGTATTGTCCCAAACTTTTGAGAAATAACGGAAGTACGAAGAATAAGACCAATAAAGAGGTTTCTGATGCACATGTCGCAAGAAGTTGTAATGTTGTCTCACTTAAAAAAACTCAAACAAAAGAAGTTTCGTTTAACAATCGAACTATTCCTGCATTCGTCGACACTAGCTGCTCAGTGTGTCTTCTCCGTGAAGACTTATATCGACAAATTCCTAACCTTCCCAAACTGTCCAACGACTCTTTAATATTATCAGGAATAGGATCATCTAAAGTGTATTTAAAGAGATCGATGGAGCAAGAAGTAGAAATAGACAGAAGCAAATATGCTCTGACATGGCATGTAGTGGCGAAATTGCAGTTGGATTACCAAGCAGTCATCGGAATGGACATTTTAGACCAAGCTAGTTTAAACTTTGGTAAAGATGGTGTTGAGTTTTACAAGTATGAGAAGACAAATGCTCTATTTTTGCAAGTATCTGAGTTAAGCAATGAAACTGAAATGAACCCCGTTCGTGACACACAAATAAGTGCAAAAAAAAGCAGAGAAGACCGAATCTGTCAAAGTTTCTGTGAAAGTTGCCCCGACTGACCTCACTCCCAGAGAATCTGAAAAAAGTTATTTAAGCAGATCCCTGCAGAATAGAAAGCCAGATGTAAAAAATGAAAATTCAGCTACGAAGCAAAATGTTTCACGAAGATTATCATTTAGAAGAAATGATATTGTTTCCGATGCACCTCCTTTTAAGCCTAACGTGTTCCAGTGGAATGGTGTTCGAAAAGGTCAAGGTTGTAAACTTGGAAATATACCAGAAATAAGAGAACAAATTCAAAAAGCCAAGAGTGCCCGGCCTTTGTACAGAATTTTATTTTTCCAGTGGCCAACAAACGGTCAAGACGTAGTTGGAGACATTTTGAATTTTAATGGTTTCCAATTTAATAAATATTCTTATGAATATAGTAAATGTGAGAACTTTATGAAAATAATGCTTGACAAAACCATATTCAACATATGTGAATTATTGGGTATTAGAAAAGGTGATAAACTTTCATGTATCAAGAATATTCTTAACTTTTTATTAAAACCTTTTGCAAAAACTGACTCATCTAGATATCCTAAATGGCAACCAGCTGTACGTCTGGAAAGAATAAGAACTAATAATGCATCATTTCATCAGTCATCAAGTAGTGATAAACTAAGAAAAGATAAATATTTTGCCCCCTATAAAAAAAAATCCCAGATTTAGTAATAGTTGAAAAAATTGGCGAACTTCCACACCCCAAGTATTTCTCAATGCAATTAACTTGTAAATATTTTTCGTAATTTTGTGTTTAAATTTTTTGTTGATACATCAACTATATTATATCATCTGTATTTTCAACAGAATTATTTATTTTATAACTTTATATTGAAATATTTTGTGTATTATAATATCTGTATATATTAAAGTCTTTCATTACAATGCGTCCTTGAGGCCAGTGACCTGCAGGATGGCCGATCTCTGTGGGAAATGTCATTATTATTTCTTTATTATCATTCATTTCTTTATCATTGTTGTATGTAATTTAACTATAACTGTAACTTATTTTCGTTGTTTCAATTTATACTCCTATGTATCTGGCAATGGTCGAAGCAGGAAGACGTCATGTGACGTAATAGAGAAAAAGCGGGTAGTTGTTTTTTCGGCTCCGATGAGAGAGCCATGTTAATGTGAGGATGCAACCCCTTTGTGTTCTTCAAAATGCTTTTCTGTTCCGAACGACATGCAGAAGCCGCGTGTTATGAGTATGCAATCTTGTAGTTACTGCATCTTTTTTTTTATTGTGTGTGTGTGTTTTTTATTAAATGTGTTCGTCTTGACAAAGGACTGTGAGTAATTATTCATTATCCCTAGACACCGATGCCGACCCCATATACTATATGGCCATTAATCAGAGAGACTGAACTTTCTTCATTCAAATAAGTAACTAAATTTATAATATAGTAGGGTAGTTTGATAACATACATTACGTACATTACATATGTAGTTTCATAAAATTAAATATATATATATTTTTAAAATACCACGTTTCTTTGTGCATTTTTTTCATTTTTTTTTTTAATTTTAAAAATAAGGGATACAAAAATTATATTTAAACTAGTATATAACCCTGTCAAAAATGACGGAATTTTCACTTGCATTTCATCTTTTTAATACTTCATACAAACAAACAGAATGCAGATTTTATTTTTAAAGAGTTTGTATTGTAAAAAAGCACATTTTAAAAATAGCAATAAATTTCTACAAATACAAATGATTTTTTTTTTTTTTTTTTTTTTTTACTTGATATTTAGTTTTTGAACAAATTTTAATTTCAAAACAAAGAACAGCATTTATTACAATAATAAAGATAATTGGCAAAATAAAACTCAATTTCTGAAGATTTCACAAAACATTTAAATTAAATATTGAAGTTTTTAAAATTTTAAAATACATTCTTTATTATGATCCTTTATTATGATTCGGCAGCGATTTTAGTCGTGGGTATATGATAGATTCTTAGTTCGATGCTTTTAGGCATCAATTATGAAGCTTTGAGTTTTCTTTTTAAATTTAGATTTGGTGCAATCTATACGCAGTTAATATACACAAAACAATTAAAAAAAGAAAAAATCTTAGTTTCTTATAGAAAATACTGCTATTTTCTATAGTAGGAGGCATTGATTTAAATCAAAATCAATTTTTAAAAATTTCAGCTTGCAACTTTAAAAATTCAGTCCGTAAGTTATGAAAACCAAAATTATTATTATTGTTTCTTTTGTAAAATTTTAAATTAAATCTACCAGTTTTTAAAGCTTAGATTATATCCATTCGAAATTTGCTTACATTGTAAACGAAATTTGTATTTTTTATCAAATGCCATTTAAATGTAAGGAATATATAATATCATAAACTAAATAAAAATCATCAAATTTTAATTTAAGAGCAATTTTGATTTATTTGCATGCATTGCATCAAAGCAGATAAAGTTTTAATTTAAGACCATGTGAAAAAATAATTTTCAGTTATACTAATGCAGTCATGATGATATCTTATATATCCATAACAACTTGAAGAAAAAAAAAGAGCTTATTTATTTAAAAAGAAAACAAAATTTTAAAAAATTAACCGGATAAATGCTAGTATTTAAAAAAATAATAATAAAACTAAATTTAAATTCATCTAAAACTAAATTTATCTTTTACAATGTATTCCCAAAAAGGCTTCTAAAATAGCTCATAGATGGCAGCATTAAAGTTGTGACAGACGGTGCTAGAGTGATAAATAAAATACGATCGTATTCAGATAATAAAAATCTTTTCCATTTCCACTGTTATCTTTATGTATTATAATTGGGTTTGATATACATATTTTATATGAAAATATGCTGAAAAAACATTATTTCAAGTGGAAGAAATTTTAAAAGCATCATTTTAGCATCTGTTTTCAATTAAGCCTAACGTGGCGTCTAGCAACGGTTGAATCCAGATAGGAGTGGCACAACCTGGAACCATTCTACACATTTCTTCGGACGCATTTTATTATAAGTAGATAGTGCTATTTTTTTTAATGCATCTTAGAATGAAAAAAGAAATAAGATTAACAGGCCTGTCCAACCTTTCAGTAAGCAGGGGCACACTTCAGCTTTGGCACTCATTGAAGGACACCATTATTCACATGACTGAAAATGTGCAGCAATATTATCACATTGTATAATAAAACCCCAATCTATTGTTCTCGCATCCATCATTTTCCCGCATTGATCATTTTATTTCTACGGTCCCTACACAAATTATACTTAAATACTGTTAACGAAACCTGCAAGCATCGTTCTTTAAAAGTCGTTTTCCCACATTTATCGTTGTAAAATTTTTCTCCTCACCGAAATGAAATCTAAAGTTATATGAATCCATATGACATAAAAACTGGAATTACATCTTTTATCCTAAAATAACTCATTTGTGTGCTGTTTCTATTGATGATAGTGACAATAATGCAGCTGAAGAGTGCTTGTATATAGCTCAGGAATGGATTGTGTTTCCATTGATCAATATGCTGCGACATGTGATGGCCTAAACATAGGAGAAATGTATGATAATGCAAATTTTCATTTGAATAAGAAATTAAAATGTCATTATTAATAAAGAAGAGAGCAGATTGGTTACAAAATGGGCAGGTGCAAATTATCAGGTATGGAAAAAATTGAATCAAAACAGAAACTTCCTATGAAAAATCATCTTTTAAATCAAGAAAAGAGGTATGATTATTGAGCCCATTGTTGACGAAATGAGCAATGATTTCAAAAAATAAAAAAATTAACTCCAGACCCACGTGACAGAACTCAGACTCTAGTGACTATTACTGCCCTTTTAATTATTTCTTGCTTCGGCACAGGAAAAAATTTCGCAAAATACGTAAATCAGTCATAGAAAAAATACCGCTGATTTTGTCCATCATGGCACAAATAAATTTTAAAAAGTTGTCAACATGTCTGAAAAAATTTGAACTTTGAGGGAACTTGGGCAGTGGGAAAATATAGCGAAATTGGTCAATCAATTACAGTAAAATATCATGAAATTTTTTAATCTGTCACAAGGAAATATCATGAAATTCGTCAGCCAATAGCAAAGACAAAACGCAATTTTTTCAGCTGGACACAGGAAAATAATTGTTAATTTCATCAGAATGTCACAAAAACAAGATGGGAAATTTTCCAATCAGTCGCAGAATAAAATAGCTAAATTTGTTAATCAGTTGAGAGAAATAAAGTGTGAATTTTGTCAGTTGGTCTCAGGGGGGGAATGCAAAATTTTGTAAGACGAGCAAGCAAGAAAATTTTCTGAAAAAAATAACAAAACTTTTCAGTCAAACGCAGAAAAACAATCATGAATTTTGTATAATTGTCGTAAGAGCAAACTGTGAGATTTGTCAATCAATATCAGAAACTATCACAAAAATAGTCAGTCAGTCCTGAGACTTGGTCGTCACTTCACAAAGAAAAAAAAATTCGAAAAGTGATTTTTTTGGAAACAGAAACGACACAAGATTCTTTAGGGCATGAATCCTTCCATCCCGTCCCGAAATTCAAGCCCTGTATGTGTGTGTATATTAATAATATTTAATAAAAAATGCAATTTTGAACATTTAAATACTTTGCTTATTTGTCAATGAACTGTTGAAAATTTCTGATAATCTGTACAATGAAATAAATATTGATAATTTTTAGAACAAATTTTGCACACTTATTAATATGTCTATAATTGTAAAGTATTTTCACAAAGAAATACATAGCATTCTTTTATAATGTAAACATAAAATGTCTTACTAATATACTAATGTTTGAAGAGTTATCTACAAACTTTAATTGATGATTTTTTTGTTAGGTTTAAACATTTAATACTGCTTTACCTTAAATTACATTTAATTTTATTTTAAGTTAAATCACTTTTGAAATTTACAAGAAAAAAATTACTTTTAATTTTAAATATTTATAATGAAATCATAAAAATA
Source organism: Maratus speculifer (assembly GCA_964019185.1). Classification (NCBI taxonomy): domain Eukaryota; kingdom Metazoa; phylum Arthropoda; class Arachnida; order Araneae; family Salticidae; genus Maratus; species Maratus speculifer. Next base: position 211,459,500 of record OZ025291.1, on the reverse strand, counting down.
GCTAGTTGAATACACCAATCCCAAGACTCTCTTCTATTTGAAAGATCTTAATGTTTCAAAAAGTATTTACAAATACTAATACTGTTTCAATTGTGTTAGTTCAATATTATACCAATTTTGATTTTCATCTATAATTTTTGCTGCAGTCAATTAATTAGATTAAGAATGAGTTAATCTCGATCATGATATTTATTAAAATTAATATTTTTTTGTTATTTTTCTATACATCAGCTGTTTGCGAATAGTCAGTTTTAGCAAGATACAAAATTCCCATTGCTGCACAAACTGCAAATTCACTGTATAAAAGAAATTGAGAAAAAAAAAAAAATTACAATAAAAAGAATATTGCCCACTTAAACTGATGGCATTGGGCTCACAGGCTATGCATACTAATTGTATATTAAAGCCTTATATTTTCAAAGGTTAATGCCATTTGAAAAACAAATTAAAAAAGCAAATAGCTTCTCCCCCCATTTTCCCTTTACTTATTTAATCATTGAATCCCCTAAACTAATCAGGGATATGCTTTATCACATAAAAAACCTGTATCCAAAATTCATAGTAAATCAAATAAGTCTTCATAAAAACCTATTTATATAATTTTAGAGGAGTTATCCCCCTTATATATACTGAACCATTAAACTTCCAAAACTATTCAGAGATTCGCCTATCAGAAAGAAAGTACAGTAGACTCCCTCAAATCCGCACAGCTTGGGACCAGAGGTTGTGCGGATTTTAGAATTTTGCAGATTTCTGGTCATTGCTTTGTTTACATTTTATAAACAGTAATTTGAATCTAATTAATAATGCAATTGAAACTATAATGAATGCTTACAATATAATAAAATATTAAAATAAGTAATAAACTAAAATAATAAAAATTTGGATAATTTTAAAAATAATTAAAGTACTAATAGCAAGGGTTAAATTAATAATCAATAGTGTATGATTAAATATTCATTATAAAGATTAAATGCATTTTTCCAAAATTATTCAACAAAACTTGCCTCATAAAAGTACATTACTAATTCACATCAAAATCATAAAATAAGGATTTTTTTTAAAGTTTAGCCAAGCTTAATAACCAAAAAATCTGGATTAATGCATAAATATATTAGGAAAAAGATTGTGATTACCAGTGATATCAGCAATATTTTTAATTTTTTCCAAAAAAAATTATTCTTCTTTCATGAAAAAAAAAAAACATGAATAGAGTATTATTAATAAAATTACAAATTAAAAAATATATGGAATTGATACAAAACTAAAAAAAAAAAAAAAAAAAAAAAAAAAAAAATTGTCCCAATATCTGAACTGAAAATTTCATTGTTTACATCCATAAAATATGTGCGGATTTTAGAGAGTTGTGTATTTCTGGTTTGCGGATTTGAGGGAGTCTACTGTACATCCAAAAATTAAAGCAAATCGGATAATTCTGCATAAAAACTCATTTATCAAATTTAAGGGAGTTGGGGGTAATCGCCCATATCCCTTTTATGCTTAACAAAAGTACCCCCACAGCTAATTATTGAAGCATCTTATCACTATGAACCTGTATCCAAATATTAAAGCAAATTGGTTAATTCTGCAAGAAAAAATCATTTACCTAAATTAAGAGGGGTAGTCTCACCGATCCCTAATTTATACTTATGATATGAACTCCAAAACAAATCAGGGAAGTGCCTTATCAGAATGAACGTATATCCAAATTTAGAAGTAAATCGGTAAATCCTGCATGAAAAATCTATTAAACTAAATTAAGGGGGGGTTACCTCCGATTTCTCCCCTTTCAGACTTATCCAATGAACTTACAAAATTGATCATGGAGGTGTCCTCATCAGAATGATCCTGTATACGAAATTTGAATGAAATCTGATAATTTTGCATGAAAAACCCATTTATCTAAATTAAAGGTGGGGGATTAGCTAGCCGCCCCCTACCCGTTCCCCCTCTTTATACTTATCCAAGGAACTCCCAAAACTAATCATGGCAGTTCGCTCATCAGAATGATCCTACGTCTAAAATTTGATTGAATTGATAAATCTGCATGAAAAACCCATTTATCGAAATTAAGGATGGGGAATTAGCCCCCCCCCTGTTTCGCCTCTTTATACTTATCTAATGAGCACCTAATACTAATCACTGACGCACCTCATCAGAATAATCCTATGTCTAAATTTTGAGCGAAAATTCCTAATTCTGGATGAAAAACCCATTGATATAAATTAAGGGAAGGAGTATTAGCCCCTATTCTCCCGTTTATACTTATCCAATGAACTCCCAAAACTAATCATTGAAGTGCCTTATCAGAACATATCTATATCCAAAATTTCAAGTGAATCAGGTATTTTTATCATGAGTTATGGCTTTAGGCATGTACATACATACTTCCATACATACAGAATGGGCTTGCACATAAGCTCTTAGGCTTTGATAGCCTGTGAGCTAAAAATCATTACTACAGTACAGTATAGGATCTGTTATCCAGAATGCTTGGGACCTTGGATATTCTGGATAAGGGGTTTTTCCGTAATTCGGAACACTTTACTATAAGTTAACAAAACATCCTAAATTACAATTCAAATTAACATATAAAGTGTCACTTCTACTGGTTGCTCCTGTATCCTGCATTATGATGGGATTTTCTGTTCATGGAAATAACTTCTTTGTTGCATTCCACAAATCAGTTGTTCAATTGAAGAATATGATTAGTTCATTTAAATTTTTTTTACTTAGCCCATTCTGCTGATCATCATCATTAATTTAATTAGACATATCATTTGTCATTATGTGACATATTTCACTTCCATCCATCAGATGAATTACAAAAGTATCATCATTAGCAAGGACAATTTTACACTGACTATTGTTCTAACAATTGAAAATCTGGAGATGAATGTCCCTCAGCTTAGTCCAGCAGATCTGTAATAATTTCTTTCTTAGAACTTTTATAGTTTTCCACTCCATGTTCATTCACACAATCAAAAATTATCACAGATGGCCACAAATTGTATCACCTGCAGATATGTGTATGTCTGTCTACTAAAACCCATGCTTGATGTAAAATATATCTTTAATTTTTATGTTTTTGAAGTGAAACAAATTATTTTTTGTTTTTGCATTTTGCATTCTGGTTTTCGGAACTTTCTGGATAACGGATCCTATACTGTACCATCTTCCAGCGAAATATTTTCAAATTGAAAGAAGACTAGATAATCATTCCCAGAAACGTATCCAAAGAAATTTGGTTCAATTCTATGCATAACTTCACACAGTGTTTGATGTAGAATAATGAAAATGGCACAAAAATTGTGATTACAGACCGGCTACAGCAAAATGTTTCCATATTGAAGATGGACATGCTGGCTACAGCCAAAAACATGCACAAAATATTTGGTTCATTCTATGTATAACTTCATACACCTTTTGATGGTATGATGGCTACACTGGGACAGAGAGAGGTTTTGAATAAACATGTTTTTTGGGATATTGGATCCCTAAAACATGTAAATTTGTCGAAAAAAATTGTTTACATTACTTTATTTATTCTATCAAGGATAGAAGAAAGTAAAAATATGCCTATTTAGTTGTTTCACTTAAAAAAACAATTAACCATTTGTTTAAATTAAGAGAAAGAAAGAAAATTAATAAAATCGTAGTTTAATAAACAATTTCAGATTTTATAGAGACTAAAGACAGAAAACCAACGTTTAGAAATGCATAAATAATGCATATAAAGGTAGAAAACAAGCCGTTTCGAATCTACTATCATTCGCTCCCGTAACTAGTATATAAGCCTGCGCTTCTCTGTCACTTTACTCAGCTTAGCTTTTTCTAACACGCTGAGTCTTGTACTGATGAAGAATCTCGATAGTAGATTTGAAATGGTAGACGGCTGTTTGCTACTTTTTCATGCATTATTTGTGCATTTCTAATTGTTGGTTTTCTTTCTTAAAACATTTTTGCACAAAGGCTTTATTTGCTATTTTGGCTACAAATTTTATTTTTCAATCTCAAAGTAAAGATACAATTTTCTAAAAGATATAAACGTAAATTCTTGAATTTATTACAGAGTTTAAATATAAATAGTAAAGAAAGCTGTTAATTCTTTAAGCTTTTGAGAACAACCTTTTACTCATTGATAGGGAATTTATTATTTCACTTTTTGCATTATAAATAAAAGTCTTTTCGCATTGTTTGGGATCAAACAATTACTGTTATTCATCTATATTTGCTTCGCTGCATTCTGCCGGATATCCAATAGAGAAGTCGGATATCTGGTGATTGTGATTAGGATATCCGATGATATTTCGGATATTGAAAAATCAGCCGGATATGCCGGATATCGGATACTGACCAGATATCCAGTGCATCCCTAGTGTTTTCCACCAAGATATGACTTAGCTGACTGATTGCATTATAATATGCGAATGCAAATTTAACTAATCCTAGATTTTCATCCATGAACTCGACGAGGTGATTGTCTGTGCTGATGCCTCCTGGTCTAACATGGGAAGTTCCAAAGATAGTCTGGAAATGCTTTCATAGATAGAAATTATTTTGTACTATTAATTTTTCTTAGTAAACTGAAAAAAAATTACAAATTTTAAAAGTCTAAAAGGAAAATTAGGCCTCTTTATCCAAATAAAACCGTCAGTAACAGTCATAAAACAATCAATAGACCAGTGTGACACAAAAAAAAAAAAAAAAAAATCATATATATGTGTCATCTAAAGGGCGTGGGAAGTTGAAAAAAGTTTATTTTTCTGTTACTTCTAAAGTATTAAAAAAACTGTTTTCAATTATATTTAACCACCATATTTACTTTTTATGAAAAAAAAAATTACAAATAAATATGTATCATTACATTTTCAAATGTTTCTGCTTTTAAATACATTTTTATAAGTTTTGAAAATATCTCTGATGCAATTAATGATTTTAAAAAACTATTCTTTATAATGTAGTTTTACTTCTAAAATGTCTACTAACAGGAAACCTTTATAAGATCTTCGAGCTGCATTGGACAGCCCTGAGATTAATGTAATATTTGGTACTTTTCAGTAAGCTGGGCATAGTATATGCATATATATGTTTATATATATATACATATACAGGGTGAGTCATAAATATCAAAACAATAGGCTCTTAAATATTGCCCTTAGACTCATACTTCCAATTGCAAAGTTTCATTAAAAAAGATGAATTTTTCGATAAGTTGCAACTCCATGGGGGGTCTATTTTAAAAAATATGAAAATTAAATTTTATATGACCCCCAGAGGGTAAAACTTCCAATTAAAAATTTTTCCTTATCCATTCCTGAATTGAACAAAAAAAAATTCATCTCGATATCTACAAATCCCCGAAAGATATTAAAATCCAAAATTTTCAAAAATTCGTGACTTACACCACTTAAGCATACCTCTGAGAGCAGCAAAATCAGTTCATTTGAAGTACAATTTAGGGATCGACCATAAATTTACGCTTTGTTAAATGTCGATCCAGAACAATACTTTAACTTTTAGATATAAAATAAAAGCGTATAGGTTTTTGCTTTAAACTTCCTTGAAATATGCTAGATGTCTGCAATATCTCGATCTTGGCACCAATCTTGAAACTGGCACGACCGTCTAATTTTAACACTTATTAAAAGTGTTATTAAATTAAGTGATATTAATTAAACTCTCATTAAAAGTGTCTTATAAACATATGGTCGCAGGCAATAAGTTTAGTTAAAATAGAAATAGCGATAATGACACTTCTATTAACGGAATCATTGGAAATGTATTTTAATGAATTACAGAGAAATATTTTCAAACATCTATTTTTTTTTACTATTCAATTTCAAAATTTATGATGGTTTTAAACCTATTTTTACTTTCTTCTATCTTTACAAGAAGAAAGTATTGGATTCATGAAAATTTTGAATTCCGGTTTTCAACAGATTGACACGTTTTAGGGCTCAAAGATACCGAAAAACATGTTTTTACTAAATGTCTGTCTGTGAGTCACTGCGCAAGGAAAAAATTTGAAATTGACGCGATAAAAAATGAAGTTTAAATCAACTGACACATTTAAACAGTAATTAAAGAGGGTGAGAATGGCAAAACTTGAACAAAATCTGAAATCGAAACTATACAGGACGGAGTTAATCACCTAGAAACTTTTAAAAAGCATGTAAACGTTAGAAGCTCATCTTTATTTAAATGCACTTTTCTGAATCAAATGTTTTTATTTCAGTATTTCTCATTTTTAAACTGACATAAGTCAATAACCGTCGGTTACGGTAACAGTCCCGTGAGTTCAATGGTTTTTTAACATCTCAAAAAAAAAAAAAAAAAAAAAACACCCAACGGGCCAAATAAAGTTTTCAGCTCAGAAAATTTACTTTTAAAAATATGATTTGTTTACAAAAAATTGCATCTTTTTTTTATATTGCTATTTTAAATATTTTTATTTTTTAAAAAATATATTTAAAAGGCTGAATCAAAATTGAAAATTAGACATTTTCATTTAATCAAAAGAAAAAATTCAACACAGCAAATAATATTTTGAGTTAAACAATTTTAATTTACTTTAAATTTCTTTGGAAAAAAATATTAAAAAGTCTTACAATGTGATAATGCTTACAAATTATATGGTTAACCATCATAAAACATTCAAAATTCTAACTCTATAAATAAATAAATAAAATGTTTCCTGGACCCATTACAGCAACATTGTTTCTTCAATTACACTCATTTAAATTTGTGTCTGATCCCTTGAAATCTCACGATTTATTAAAATTGTCATAACTCTCTGACTTTTGAAGATATCAAGATGATTTTTTTTTTGTTCAGTTCAGGAATGGATAAGGAAAAAATTTCTAATTTGGAAGTTTTATCCTCTGGGGGCCATATAAAAATTTAATTTTTGTAATTTTTAAAATAGATCCCCTATGGAGTTGCAACTTATGAAAAATTTCACCCTTTTTTAGGAATTTTTGCAATTGGAAGTATGGGTCTAGGGGCAATATTTAAAGATATAGCCTATTGTTTCGATATTTATGACTCACCCAGTATATGTATGAACATATAATGCTGGTTCCTGGCTAACTGAAAAATACCTAATATTTTAATAAATTAATAATTAGATTATAAAAATTTAATTTTTGTAATTTTCAAAATAGACCCCCTATGGAGTTGCAACTTATGAAAAATTTCACCTTTTTTTAGGAATTTTTGCAATTGGAAGTATGGGTCTAGGGGCAATATTTAAGGAGATAGCCTATTGTTTCGATATTTATGACTCACCCAGTATATGTATGTACATATAATGCTGGTTCCTGGCTAACTGAAAAATACCTAATATTTTAATAAATTAATAATTAGATTAATTTAAAATGTAAGTTCCAAAAAATTAATAGATTATTTTTTAAATAACACAATATAACCTTTTTTTTTAAGTTTTCTGAAACATTCTTCAATATCTATATTAAAAAAAAAACTTTCTTGCTTTAGAGGTATTTTAGATTAGTGACCACAAAATTAATTTTTAATTACATTTCTCAGCAGATATTACCATTTATGCTAATATATTTTTTAAATGTTTCTTTTACTCCTAATTCTTCTTCATCTGCTGTTATATTCTTCCCTGAATAAAGAATTTCTAATGTAAACTTTGTAAAAAGCGGAAAATAGAGAATTATTTTAGTAGTGATAAGCAATCACTGTATTTAATTTTATCGCGAATAACAGCTACAGATGTTTTCTTATTTAACATTTTCATTACTTCAACTGATTTTAAAAAGCTACTGACAGCTAAAGGCTATAATGATTTGCCAAAATATGCTGCATCAATTCCGAATCATTCAACGTCTTCAAAACTTTGTATGCAACTACAGTATTTTTTGTATTCTAAACATAACAGAGGAGATTTTTAATTAATGATAGACTTGTAGACGATATGCTGTATTAAATTCTACTTATTTTTAAACTACATAATGAAAAAATGAAAAATGGCTTGTAACATCAGAGGTTTAAGATTTGTGGGGTGAATCGGAACACCTTTTCTCTCATGATTTATTTTTCTATATAGTAATAGTTTCATGTAATATATGAAAACATATGTATCAATATGTATTGTAACAATATTTTGTTTGTTCTAAATACTTCAAGAGTTTAAAGGTGCCAAGAAATTACTTACTTAAAGAAAAAAGTCAAAACCCAATCCAACAGACATGGAACACACAATTAAAGAATTTAAAAATGGCAAATTAGTTAGAAAAACTGTACAGAATTATTCTCTGACATCCACAATGTTGCACAAATATCTCAAAATGAAAAACCAATTAAAAAAGAGAGAGATGCAAACAGTACTAAGGGCTGGGGATAAGGGCGTACTAGTCAATCGTATTAATACATGCAGCGATTGGGTCTACTCGGTAGATTCACTTACCCAATGACTACTAGTAAAGGATAACACAAAACAGGACTAAATTTTTATTAAATTCTACTTTAAATTCAAATGCAATTTCTTAAAATAAATTTTATTTTTTCTTGAGTTCAAAGTTGTTTTTTAATTTTTCAAAAGAGATATCTTTACTTGTATATAAAATAAAGACTTGGTTTTAGAGTATTACCTATTTTTATTAACCCTATTAAAGTTTAAATCAAAATAAACAAAGATTATAACATTTGTTCCGATTCACCCCTATCTGCAGGATGAATCGGAACACCATTAAAAATATAAAATATACATATATAAACAGTAACAAATGTTAGGTTTTTACTTAAAAAGTAAATAACAAAACAAGACCGAAATTTTTAGTAAAAAAATAAAAGAATTGAAAAATCAGTTTATTTTTTACGTTAAAGTTGAAAAGTGTTCCAATTCACCCCATTTTACGGTAATATTTTTTTATATTATGCAACATTTTCAAATTTTAACAATTACTCTATTTAAAAATTTAAACTCTGCATTTATGTGATTTTTTATTGTAGTTATATGTGTGTTCTTTTATTTCAAGAAAAAAAAAAAAAAAAAAAAAAAAAAAGCTTCAAGTTAAAGAAAATCTTGCATGTGCGATATCCCTGAATTGTAATTGTTAGTTATGTGGTTATGAGAAGAATAATTAAAATTCTTTATATAGTAAACATTAAGCCATTTAGAAATTTGTTTAATGGGAAATAAAAGAAATTTTCTAGTGGATGAAACATTTAGGCATTTCGTGTTTTTTGTTGCATTGTAAAGCATCAACAGCATATTTGTTTTAATTTCCAATTGATATGTAATTCATCCTGTACTTTTTGATTAATTAAAATCATGAATTTTTATCATTGTTTATTTTTATATGTAAGTTAGATTTTTTTTTTTTTTAATCATTTTTTTCACAGGATTATGATAGTTAGCTATTATAAAAATTAGTGATATTAGCAAAATTATAATTGTTGTAATCCCAGGATTGAATCTAAGGAATTCCATAATCCTAGGAATGGAAATTAGTTTTAGGATTGTGATCCCTAGAGAGGATTTCAAAGTAAAAATATTTTTATATTAAAAAAAAAAAAAGTAAATTTATGATTTAAAACATTGTAATATTATTAAAATAGAACTAGACGGTTGCCCGCCCTCAGTAGCCCGAAGACTATCTGAATGCCAGTTCTACAACCCCACACATTCACGTTTCTGTGCCATGTCTCGTCAGTTTCCGGCAGATATGTTTGATCGGTGTTCTGGGGTTTCGTTTGCATATCTTTTTTTATTGTTAATGAAGAGGTCTTCCATTTGTTCTTCCATCTGTTCTTCTTTCTGTTCTTCCATCTGTTCTTCCATTTGTTCTTCCATTTGTTCTTCCATTTGTTCTTCCATTTGTTCTTCAATTATATTCGACGATTCACTGTTTGAGAGCCTATCTGTCCTTTTATTTATAGAAGTTCAAAATGAAAAAAGATTTTCTTAGCAGACGATTTTTTGTGATAAATACATTATCTGTTTTATATTTCTTCTGCTTTATTCCTTTTATTTATAGAGTTCAAAATGAAAAAAGATTTTCTTAGCAGACGATTTTTTGTGATAAATACATTATCTGTTTTATATTTCTTCTGCGTTTACCTAAGCTGTGTAAAATCTCTATAAATAAAAGGAATATAGAGGATGAGGGCCTATCTGTGCCTCAAATAATTATTCAATTATTCAATTAATTATCCTCGGAATTCCTTTTATATATATAGATTTTGAGTTTGAGTGTCACTATCATAAGTGGCTCATTTATCACATATTTACAATGCCCTTTCCCCCCTTAAATATACAAAATTTGCAAGCATTCTAAGAAATTCAACAAGATTTTTCTTTTCTATGCAAATAATGTCAATTTTGATGTTTTATATCAATTTTTCTTCATACAAAACAATTGAGAAAAGGTGGAATATTTGTCTATTATAATTAGATCTGCAATGCATTTCTTGAAAATATACATGCATGCAATAGAATGATAAACTTAGGAATACAGAGAGACAAAAAACAGCAGTGAAATAGCATAATAGAGATTTTCCAAGATACTGTGATTTTTCATTCATAAGTCTTTGCTGTTGTGTGTGTCAATTAATGAAATTAAAATTTAAGATTCATATTGGTATAATAAAAAAAAAAAATAATAAAATAATAATAAATAATAAAGTGATATTAGGCAACCTCTGATTTTTCATCATTAATTTACTGAATAAATATTTATTTTTGTTAAATCCAATTAAGAAGAATTTCGTTAAAATTTAATCTAACTACAAAGGGTTTAATAAAATTAAATTAAGTTTTCAAAATGTTAATTCCATGAATTTGTTTCTATGTACATGACTAAAAAACAAAGAAACAAAAATACAAATAATATCATTTATTTACTAAATTTGGTGTGTGAAGATAACCAAAGTTATTCTTCTAGTCATTTCTTAAAATTAATCCACCGCAGCAGAATATATATTTTTTCTTGATGACAATTTCTTAAGTATTTACAGCTCTTTCTTTATCTTCTCTGATGCTTTCGCTGTCAAAGTAATCTTTATTCTCTTGCTTAACACCTCGTATATATTGTGGAGCAGATTGTCCTAGAACCACATCTTTTGTAACACGCACAGAAACAATATCAGAACCTGGAATTTCAAACATTGCTTCAAGTAGAATATTTTCCTGTAATAAATAATAAGATATTAGATTCAAAAGTGCCATTTTAAAAATGTCTGTGAATACACTCTTAACATGAAAAAAGATTTTTTTTCTATACATTTTTCTTATCTAGTAAATTAATTCAAATTGGGTTGAAAAAAACCACATTTAAAACTGCTAATTATATACCTACTAAAAATAATAAATTCAGAATAAATTTCTTTAAAAACTAATATTAATTATTTATCATAAAATGAATAATTCAATATAAAGAAAAAATGAAATACCCCAAATTTAACATACCTACAAACTTTATACAGATGTTTCCTAAAATGTATATATAACAAAGATTTTTATTTAAAATAAAAACTTTTCATATGCATATAATTATTTTTTTTAATTACATTATATGTGCATTACATAAGGGAATGTAATGCATGTATTGGAAGGTTGAAAAAGTTTCTGCATTTTTTTCATAAAAATGAAAGCTTTATTTAAAGTAATTAGTAAAAAAAAAATGCCATTGAAAATGTTATACATGACTAACCACTGCTTTTCCTCACCTTTCTGATAGATTTTAATTCCTTATCTGAAAAATGACACGTCTTTTTGAGGCTATCCAAGAGTTGACCTATTTTTGGCATTTTCATAAGAATGAAGTACAACAAATCAGAGCAAGTGATAATTGGTGGCGGCAATGCTTGGTTGATACAATGGATTGCACAGAACTTCCAATTAAAGCTTTTCAAGTACAATGGTTTTGTAATATGTGGCTAAACATTGTCATGTTGTAAAATCATTTTGTTGTGTTTGTCTCACACAGTAGTCATTTCTCATTCAGTACTCAGCTCAAAATAGATCAATTGTAGTCAACAGCAATCTCCTAAGATGGTTTTATTCAGTTTGAACAGCACATAATAAAGAACACCTAGCTGATACCACCAAATATAGAACAGAAGATTTGAATCATGGATTTTCGGCTTTGCTGACAAAGTTGATGCTTCGAGCTTAACATATGATTTTGAATGTTTAAGATTTTTATATTGTATCCATTTTCATCAGCAGTCACAATACAATGCAAAAAAAAAAAAAAAAAAAAAAAACTTTTTTTTTTTTTGTCATTGAAGCAGCTGTTCACACATGAAAAGATGCATTTGACGTCTCTCGGTTTCAAGTTCTTGGTTTCTAAACCAGTGCATGGTTGACATAAATATCCACAAGGATTCAATGTACTTCAATTGCAGATTTTTTTTTTTTTTTAGTTAGTGCAATAAAATTCATTGCTAATGCTTTTTTTTTTTTTTGGGGGGGGGGGGGATAAAAAATTTTACATTTTTAACATTACAGGAAGAAGAAAAAAAAAAGGGTTAAATGATATACAATGAATTTAAACTTGCTTATAGTATTTCTTTACAGATGTGTTAACATCATAAACTATATGCACATAGTTCTGGACATCTGTTGGAGAACAGCAGAAAATTATTAAAGCTTTGAATATGCAAGGAATTATTCGGACTATACTAATTTAAATAGAGATACTGTGACCAGTGTTCTAATTGTAATAAATCCCTAAGGCTATATGCTAGAGTCATCAGCACTCATGGCTACAGTATATGCCATAGCTTTATTTGAGAAACAGAAGGTATACAGAACTTCTTTTAAAAATCCAGAGGAAATAAGGCATATAGACTCCACTTCACCCCAGGTTGTGACATCATCTGAAGGCCATTCTCCCATAATTTTTATTTTCAAGAATAAGAAACGTGTGACTAATAAGAAATTATCATCCATTTAATAGTGAAATAGAACAGGATAGTGAGGAAAATGAGAACCTATTTTTATGCAAGTTACATAAGCCTAAGAGGTAGAAACAATGTCCACAAATTTTTAAGAATAGTTTTGCATTAAACTAAAAAGCTTCAAACTTTTGGAATAAATCTTGAGGATGATAAGACTACCAATAAAGCCACAATGCTTGAAATAATTATTTAAATGCCGATTTAAATTCTACAGAAAATTTCCTATCAAAGAACTACAGCCATTTTTTTCTTAGTTCTGTATGAGAAAAAAGTTGAAAAGGACTCTGTGGCTGCACATGGAGTGATTTTTGTGCGTAATTGTAGCAAAAGGAATGTAAGGAATCTAAACTATTGGGGCAAAGTTAATAATAATATAATAATAATAATAATAATAACCATAAAAAGCATGTGCAGTCTAATTTTTGTTACATATTTCTATAAAACAATAGTTCCAGTTTCATTTAAAAATTAAGTAGGACTACTTTTCTGGAAACAATCTTATGCAAACAGTTCAAAACTTAAAAAATAGCATCAATGACAAGGTTCAGGAATTTAATGCTACATTTTGAATCCCACAATCTTTCATAATTTAATTATCTATTATAATAAAGGCTGTAGCTAAGGAAGTGCTAGGGGCGCCCCCCCCCCCTCCCCTTGAGCCTCCTCTGGAAAAGATTCCAAGATCCCCAAATGAATTTATGTTTTGAAAATCTAGATGAAATTCTGTTCAAAAATCTAGTTTTGAAGCCCTTTCACAGTTTTGCAGAAATACTAAATTGTTACTAATATATATATATATACATACATATATTTCAACACTTGCACATCCTATTTACAAGTATGGAGCTAACATGATGTTTAATATTGCACAAGTTATACTCTCAAATTTTTCATCATCATATTCTTTTCTTAGCATAAAAAGAAGTTATTACAACAGTTTAATAAGAAACATAGTACAGTAGAAGCCCGATATCACGCGGTTGCTGGAAGACATATTTCACACCCTCTTTATAACTTAACCGCAATATATCGAAATGGTGTCAAAGAAATGGTACAAAATGATGAAAACACTTGCTTTGTGAAATGTAATTAACTTTTTAATTAATTGAACACAGACTTAATCTTACGCTATCATAAAAAAGTCCATAAGTGTTGTTTGGCGAACTGAAGCATTTTGTTTTATTTCGGCATGTTGTTTCACACTAGCAAAATGGAGTAGATGAGCACAATCTGAATCATCGTGCCTCTTTATACATGAAATTATTTTCGTTAAGTATGAAATGACTTCACTACCATGTGTAATGTCATCTTTAATTATTACCACATCATTTTCATTTAATCATCATCATCTGTTATGACCTCTGAAATCAGTTCACTGTTGTCAGTTTCTATCCAGTCATTTAAATCGTCAATAGAGATATCGAGATGCATAGCCCTAACCATAGACTGCAAGTCCCTCATTGTTTTTCACTGAAGTTTTAAATGTAAAATTTATTCTAAAATTCATATCTATTTTTTTCCCCCCGGGGAACACACTTTTTTCTGTGATAAATCCGAGTTTGAGGTATATCGGACTGTGTTATTTCGGGTTTCTGCTGTACCTACAATATGAACATGCACTAATTTATCTTTCTGCATCAGAGAGAGAGAGAGAGAGAGAGAGAGAAAATATAAGCGCTCCCTACATTTTCTTGACCCCTCCCCCCCTTGTATTATTCACTTCTAGCTACAGCCCTTATTATAACGTTATACAATCAAGCAATGACAAGTTTTATAATACAAGAAAAAAAGAAGACCAAAAATATATACTAAATTGAAAATTATTATTAACCCTGTTGTTCTCTTTGAGTCTACATGACACAAAAATATCTTTATTATACATTTAATTGCTGAATCTTTTTAAGTTAGGTCTATGGTCGTGATAATCACTAAGTTTATTAGCAATCTACTTTACCAGAAATCTGCTATTCACTTGTATTGGCAGCTTTTATTGTTTACCCAATGGCATAAAAAATAGTTGCTTTAGTAGCCTATGTTTAAACAAATAGTAGCATTTGTACAAAAATAGAAGCCAAAATAATTACATGCTTACCTAAAAAAAAATTATTAAAAGATGCACATTTTTATAAAAAGTACTCTAAGTTTGGTATTCTGAGATGTTGAGAGACACAGGCTCAATAGCTTGTGGTTTAAAAAGGCTTTGATATTAAAAGAAAATCATAAGATACAGCTTTAAATGTATAAGTCATACATTTAATAAATTAAAGCAGGAAATCTGTCTATAAAAAATAGTTTTATCTGAAACAATTAATTTTACAGGCATTTGTTACTTTTGTATGCAAAACTGATTTATTCTTTACAAGAAATTGAAATAAAATGGCGAATTTGGCATAAAGTCCGATTTTATAGTCCCAAAAAAATTTGTAATTGTTATCATCAACATTTTAAACACATTAAGTTGAAAAATGTAATTTTCTTTTAGTATCAAAGCCTGATTACATATGCCAAAGGTCAACTGGATTAGAGTTTTGAGGATGCCAAATTTAATGTAATTAAAAAAAACATCAATTTTATTATTTTGTAATTATATTTAATATTTTGGATTTTTAGAACTGGAAAAGGTTAAAAACAAAAGACATATTTATTTAGACAAGATATATATTTATCTTGTGTTCCCCATATGTATTCTAATGCACTGGAAAAAAAAAGTTTTTAAAAGGTTTGACGATGGCATACGAACAAGGCCCTAAACAATACTACATTCTCAGCTTCCACCGTGTCTTGAAACTCCCCCTGCCACCGTAAATTTTTAAAATTTTATCAAAATAGAAAAAACACCAGTAAATTCAAGGAATTCAATAATAAATTTAAACACTTTTTTCGAATTTTCCATAATAAAAACATTGGCTGCATAAAAATTGCTATAAAAATTATAGAATAAAAGTGATATATTTGAAATATTGTGTGAATTAACTTATTTTTTTATCTTAACATTTTAATATAGGATGGAATATCATATGGATGTTGCGAGTGAAGAAAGATTGAACACAGCAAACTATGATATACCAATCAGTACACTGATAGATCATAGGCAAATATTAACATGCCGGCTATCATAATGTAAATATTTTGAGATCTCAAAGCCTTTTTAAATTGCAATTTATTATAATTTTAGTATCAATTGTTAATAATTTTCAAGTCTTCCTTTTCATAAGTCATGATTTCCCCTTTCCTGATAAGTTACCTTCAGAAGAATCACTTTCTCCATCTACTAAACCAGGCACCTCAGAATCTTTTGACTCTGCCGTTCACACATCCAAGGATGAAAGTGATGAGGATGGCGGGGAATTCACTAGAATGCTGAGGGATGCTGTTTGGTTCTGTAAGGCTGTAACTAGGCCTGATAAATCGAGAACCGACATTTACTACTATGAGTTGGGTGAAACACAACGTTTAAGATCACTTAAAGAAGAGAGGGAATATTGTCAGTCTAACAGTATTAAATTTGATCCAACTATATTTAGTTTTAAAGGGGATAACAAATACCAAGGTATTGTAAAGTCTACTCCTAGTGCTAGCTCAAGTCCTAGTTACACACCTCCACACACATCTATGTCCGAAGTAAATAAAATAAATATATGACTAGAAGACTATTCCAAACACATATAAACCAGCCTTAAAATCCCCTCAATGGGAACTCTGGAAACAGGCAATGCAGGAGGAAATGAGTGTCACAAACAAAAGACAAGTATAGGTATTAACATCTTTACCACCCAATACTGAACCTCTAGGCTGCAGATGGGTATTTACCATCAAACTAGACGATAAAGGGCATGTTGCAAGGTACAAAGCGAGACTAGTAGCCCAAGGCTATAAACAGGTCAGGGGTGAAACTTATGATGAAACTTTTTCACCTGTAGTAAATTTCAGTTTAATTTGCTTTTTCTTTGCAGCCCTAGTTTCATGTCTCGGATGGATTCACACACAATGCGATGTGAAAGGTGCCTATCTGTACATGCCTCTTTCTGACAATGTATACTTAAAACAGCCTCCAGGTTTTGAGGTAAAAGGCAAAGAGCATTTAGTCTGTAAACTCCAGAGGGCTTTGTACGGCCTCCACCAGAGTGCCCAGATTTGGTTTTATGAATTACTAAAAATTTTAATCTCTCTTGGTTTTTAAAAAATTAGAATGGTGCAACTGTGTTTATATATTTTCTAATTACATTGTTTTATAATTATACGTTGATGACTTCGTTATTTTAAGTAACCATCAGAGTCACATAAACAAGATTTTAACATTGTTAACTAAGCATTTTGACATCAAAATCTTGGGAAAAACTCGAAAACTTCTTGGTGTTGAGTTTGAGGAAGATGGGGAAGTTGTGGTCTCAATTCATTAAATGCAGTATATTGATGATATTTGTTCACGTTTTAAGGAATTCAATTTTCCCATTACTTCACTTCCCATAAGTAAAGGTGTGGTGTACTCTAAGTCACAGTGCCCTCAAACTGATGCTGAAACCCAGGAAATGTTAAAATATCCATATAGAAGTGTTTTGGGCTGCCTATCCTTTCTGACAAGCAGGACACGTCCTGATATATCTTATGCTGTCAATATATTCAGCCAGTTCCAAAGCAATCCTGGGATTGTTCACTGAAATGGTCTTTTAAAATTACTGGGGTATGTTCAAAACACGAAGACACGAAACATTACAAACTGAGGTTACCATGTCATCAAATTAATTTAATTACATATACAGATGCAGACTTCACAGCTAATCGAGATGACAGAACGTCAATGGGGGGACAATTATTAATGCTAGACAGATCTCCTATCATGTGGAGGGCTTTCAAACAAAAATCTGTCTGCTTGTCTACTATGGAATCTGAGTTTGTGGCTCTAACAGAAGCAACTAAAGAACTTCTTTGGTTTAGCAGGATCATAAATGAATGTTATGACCAACATATTTTTACAGGCCAACAAATTAAACCAACACTGTTAGTAGACAATATGGCTTCCATTGATTTTCTTAAATCTCCCATAGAGAATTATAGAACAAAGCACATTGACCTGAAACTATTTTTTGTACGAGACCTTTTAAACCAAGAGATATTTAATGTAAAACATGTAACTAGTAAAGCTAATCTCTCAAATATCTTTACAAAGCCTTTAACGAAGTTTGATCTAAGAAAATTTATTGAAGTAGTTTTTAGTTACAAGTAATAAATATAATGTTTAAAAATAAATAAATAAATAAATAAAAATAAAATAAATTCCTGCTTTGAACTTAGGCCAAGCATTAAGATGCTTGTTTAATCTTTTTATGTTAAACCTAGAAATTTAACATTTTTCTATTTTTCAAATCTGAAACTTGTATGTTTCAGTAATTTCTTTTATAATGTTTGAATATGTGATTATACACTTGTTTTCTTGTTGTTTCATACGCATATGTTCTCAGTAATATCATTACATAAGTTTTTTTTCAGTACCCTCATTTCCAACATTGCGGACAATTTAACTCCTGCTGGAATGTGATCAGACCTCAGGATGATTCATCCTTCGGGTTCCGAGCAGCCCTGAAAAACGACTCGTGGGGTGAAAATGTAAATAGTCAGAATGGCCTGCAAGGGGTAGCGGCCTTCTTGAGTGTTCTGATCACAGGAAGGCCTGTCGCAGGTATCTTTCTTTTTAATTTAGTAAGTCCTTTTTTTTTGATAATGAAAATGTCACATAAGTCCCGTCCGTAATGTTGAAAATCGAGTTGTATTTATTTTTATGCATATATAAATATGAAAAAAAAGTATTTTTTTCTCTTTTAAGAGGTTAAATAACAAGTGTTTTTCACATTTAAATGTTATTTTCAAAATCATTTGCAAATGTATCTCGTTTCAAAAGCTTAAGCGTGTTGTTGTTGTTTTTCATGTGAGCACTCACAATCACAATCATAATCATCAGTGTTATTACTATCATTGCATTTTTCTCATTTGCATATCATGTATTTTTCATGTATTATCAAAGTGTTTTGCATTGTAACTCTGTAACAATGTTTGTGGTATGGGGTAAGAGGAGTGTTGTATAACTGCATTTAAAAGTCGTAAATCGAGAGTCATTCGATAAGTAGTAGGTTTTTTTCCTATAGCTTTCTTCTTCACTAAGAGCATGGGACATGCCCAAGATGCTACATTTTTCTCTATTATTCCGGCCTCTACCATTTCCTCAATTTGTCTCCTCGTCTCTGCTTGCAAAGCTTGTGGAATAGGGAAAGGTAAGGTTTTAATCGGATAATCTGTTGTAAAATGTATCTGTGGCTCAATGATGTCGGTATGTCCCAAAGATTTTAGTGAGCTAGAGAAAGCTTGAAAATTCTTTTTTAACACTTCTTGTAGCTTCTGCTGCTGATTTTCTTCTAAGTGTTTAAACGACAGTTTGGCCTGTTCAAATTCTTTTTTTCTTAATTGTAAGGTTTCTGGATTAGGCTGAATAACATTTATGGTTTCATTAATTGTGGGTGGAGGTGTTGAAAAAATTTTTTTATTCTTCACATCGAAGGGGATTTGAATGTCCTCTACAATGTTCATGACACCCAAATGAGTGTTTTTCTTAAGATGAACTGTTTTTTCTGAATTATTCTCTGTATAAATGTAGCAGTTCACCCAGTGCTGATCGTAACATTTTTTGTTTTGTTTTTTGTTGCAAGGATTTGTGAGTGGCGTGTTCTCATTCTCGAGTCTGAAGGAGTATAATGCCTCATGTAAAAGGATTCTCTTATCATTTAAGTTGGGGATAAAGATAAGATCTTTATTTTTAAGGTCATTAGTTAAATTTATTTTAGCCTTAATGTAGGATTTTTCCCTAGGCTTCAACTGTGCATTATGTGCAAGTTTGATTATATTAAGTTCATCAATATTTACATTTTTCGGGATGAATGGGTCAGCATGAACAAATTTTGCCAGATCACTACCCTCTAAAATCTCTTCTGGTGTAACTTCATTTGAAGTTAGGAAGTTTTGATTATGATTTAGTTCATTTTCTATATTTCTGTTTAATTTACCCATTGAGTGATTCGAGAAATAAATGAAATCATTTTTTATTTTACAACACCCAATTTCTGGGAAAATTAGCACATTATATTTTGAAATGAAGTCATAACCAAGTATAATAGTAAAGGGTGATTTGTCTGAAATTTGTGATACATACATGTGATGTCTGAAAAATTGATTTTTAATTTTAAACGATGCGCTAATGCATCCACTAAATTGTACTTGCGAATTTATTGTGGAGATGGAAACTGACCTGCCTAAGTTTTTATATTTAAGTTTATGTTTGACAGAATCGAAGAAAAATTTGGATATAAGCGAAATAGAACTCCCTGTATCCATTAGACACTGTATATTTTCATCTGCTAATTTAATTGTTATTGTTGGAATGAGTGGGTTTTCCACATTAACATTAGCGATGATATGACTATTTATATCAGTTGCTGAAATTTTTGTAACTGGAGGCTCACTAGTTTCAGCGTCTGTGACCTCGTGAATTAGTTTGGGTGGTTCATTATGGCTGGAAAGGTCTGATTTGTTGTATTGTGATTTGAAGAGGTGTCTTGATATTGATTTTGTATGTTATTACAATATTTTGCCGTGTGGCCCCACATGTCACAAAATTGACATTGAATTTGATTGTAATTATTTCTATAGTTCTCGTTTCTGTTATCATAATTATTTCCTCCCCTGTAATTTCTAAAACGGTTTCTGTTTCTTACATTGAATCTATTACCCCTAAAATTCCTCTTAACATTCCCAATGTTTCCTCTTGGTTTTGAGTGAAATTGGTTGCTATTGTTTTTTTTATTAGATTTTTCCTTCCCAATGTTTTTTGTATTTTCAGATTTTCCCTTTTCTATTCTCTCTAATGATGCTTGTAGCGAATTTATTTGATGTGTAAGATCGTTAAATTTTTCATTTTCCTCTTTATCACTATTTAGTATTTTATTATTAGCGTCACAATTTTGCATCAATTCTGCTTTCTCTACCGCTTCCTGGTAAGTAGTAATGTTATTTTCCAAAATCTTTATTCTAAACTTTGATGGAACAATTTGTAAGAATTTGACAAATTTAATCTTATCCAAATTTTCATTGTCCATGTCCTTATAGACTCTATGAGTTATCACATCTAACCGGTGTGCAGTGTTCTGGATGTTTTCCTCTGGTAAAATAACAAAATTATGGAAATCATTAATGTTAGTTGCCAATGATTGTATTTTGAAAAAAGTCTTAAGTTTGTTGAAAAGCTCTTCTGTGTTTTGAAATTTACTGATTTCTTGTGCTTGATTTATTAGCTGTTGTGCTTTTCCTGTTAATTTGGATTTTGTGTACATTAGTGTGTATTTATCATTCCATTTGTATGCCTCGGCTAAATCCTTAATTTGTTCAATAAAGAAATTCACTTGCATATTATCTCCGTTAAAATTTTGCACATGGATCATAGGATTTTGTGTGTGATTATTAGAAGTTTCCTGTATTGTACTCACTGTTAAAGTTTGAGAATTAATAGAGGTTTGTGGGCTTAAATTAGGCATATTTATGTTGTTTACTGTATTGTCAGGTATGTTATTATTGTCTGTTATGTTGTTGTTAGCTACCCTTCTTTTAGATTTTCTTGGAGCCATGACTTTATTTCAATAAAAACAATTAAAAAAAGATACCCCCAAAATTTTTTTAAAAATATATACACATTTTATAAAATAAACAAACAAAAACACATATGATTTCATAAATTTTTCATTCCCTGCATTTTTTTTTTTTTTATTCTCAATATATTGCACTTATGAGTTTGGTGTTAGGCACCAATTGTAACAATGTTTGTTGGCAATAACCCAAATAAAACATTAAATTGTTAATGGAATCACAAGAAGATGTAATTTTATCCAAATCAAATTTAAAATTCATTGATTTACAACAGAACTAGTAAATATCTACTAAAATTTATAATATGACATCTTCATTTAATTTTTCATTATTCATGGCCTACCCATGATTTTTTTCTCATTAGTTACTCTGCATAACTATATATAATTTATACCAAAAAAACAATTCATCATTATTTGATTAATCTCTTAGGTAAATACAAGTAAAAAAAATTATTATAACAATTATATTTTTGGTTCTAAATTTAAATAAATTTTCTCACTGGCTGTGCAACATATAATAAAGAACAAATGCATAATTTACCTTTACTCTTTGCTAGAAGATGAACAACAAAAAAAAAGAAATAAACTAAAAACTGGAATAAAAATTTAAAAAAAAATAAAAGAACAAAGAAAATGACAATAGGTTATTAAACCAATATTTTTATTTAAATTGGTAAGGATCGGGGGGGGGGAAGAGGAATGACCAAGAGTTTCCAAAATAAGGAAAGAAAATTGAATAAAAAAAATCTAAGATTTTTTTTTTTTTTAATTAAGAAAAAAAATATTTCTTTATATGCTCAAATAAGTTTCTAAAAAAAAGGAAATCAATTTAAGACTAACATCAGTTTAAAACATTAACTTAAAAAAAAACCAAATATCCAAAAACGGCATTGTGCCAATTCGGAAAACAAAGAAAAGGAAAGAAAAAAAATTAAAAGACGTCCTTCAGGCACGAGAATTGAACACCCAACTGAAAATTAGCGCGAAAACTTTTTCCTCCCCAAGGACGCAAACGGCCGCCAAACTTTACTCAGAATTGCTAACCGGCGATCTCTCGGACATGTGCAATGCCTGCACTAAACTAGCGCTAAATAACACCAACCGGTCGTGCGGCGAAATCCGGAATCGCGCCAAGCGACAATGTTTGTTGTAACCTTATGTGCATCTCTCCTGAAAGAAAGGGAAAGGAATCAAAAATGTGCGTCTTATTCAAAATGGCCAGGAAAATTCAAATCTTCGTTTTAAAATTAGAGCAAAACATCGGCGTAAATTAAAGTTTATACTGCCGTAAATCAAGTGAAAAAAAGACTTTTGAAATGTGAAACAAATGCTGAAAGTACTGATATTATTATTAAAATAAGAATCCTATAGATAAAAATAATTTTTATACATTAATTATTTTTTTTTTCATAAAATAAAAGACGTTAACATATATCTCCATTGTGAAATTTAAGATATACATTGGAGTTAACGATCTTTTGGCGTGATCGTGACTATAAAAATAAATATTGCGTTGTGTTTTAAAAAGAGAGAAAAAGAAAATTAAATTAAAATAATACTACTTTTATTTATTTAATTTTTTTTTATTTATTTATTTTTTAATTTTAAAAAAATCCTAACTAAAGTATAAAAGTTATTAGATCTCCTTTTCTTTGACTCAATCTATATTTAATAATTAACTTTAAGAGTAATTAAAAATTTTTTTTTTTTTTTTAAAACTAAATTCCCTCTAAAAAAAGGATGGTATTAGTTTCATTTAAGGAATTATAAAAAAATGTCATAATTCATTATGACAAACTCATGTCCTGTTATTATCATATTCATACTGTTTAGAATCTGTTAATATGATATTCATTGGTTTCTAGAATAATTATGCAAATGTATGAAAATTATAAATGTTTGAATGTTTTAATACTGTCAAATCAAGATCAAGAAGATCGTCATGTCTAAAGAATATCATTGTATGTAATGGTAAATGTAGTCACTTATATGTGGTGAGGTAACGGTAATTGTAGTCACTTGTAGGTGACGAAATAATCATGATGAAAAAAAATTTCATAAACTTTTTGTATGAACTCTTTTGCATGAAAACTTTCATATTTTGAAGAGTTACTGTAGTAACTAAAAGTTTTTTTCATTGTGAAAAAATTTGTGGTTCACCTTGTTGTTTATCTTGTTATATGGTTGTTAACATCGTTACTTATTGAAGTTTATTGCATTATAACATATGCATGTAAATGTTAATTAACACTGTTAAAATTGTTCGTTTTGAATTAACCTTGTTAAACATATGAATTTGTTGCATTTATGCATGTTAATGTTAAATTATTCTTCACTAATAACTGTCAAAGTGTGATAGTTGGTGTACTGATGTTTTATGCTGGTCAAAATAATTTTTGATATTATCTGTTAATTATCTAGTTTATTTAGTATGGGTGTTAAGGGGGGGGGGGGCGATTGTTAGCCATACCTACTTCCTTAACATATACATATATTGTAATATGGTAATATAGCATGACTTACAGGTTTTTCTTTTATTCCAATCTTAGTTTTTCATGGTTCTCCAGTTCTCCATTTTCCTATTTGTTATCCATTTTGCTTATCTGGTTTATTCCATAGTATATCATATTTTCCAAATCATTTCTGTATTCGTTTTACTTCCGTTGCGATTAATCAATCGATTACGAGTGCTGTCTTTCATGTTTTTGACATGTGCATTCACGAATGCTTTTGTCCTTCCATCTGATCGCAATTTGCAATCATCGCAAGTCGCAACTCGTTAGTAGTTGTATCTTTTCCTTTGCAAGTCAGGAGC
Source organism: Maratus speculifer (assembly GCA_964019185.1). Lineage (NCBI taxonomy): Eukaryota > Metazoa > Arthropoda > Arachnida > Araneae > Salticidae > Maratus > Maratus speculifer. The sequence goes on along the minus strand of OZ025291.1, from coordinate 211,435,065 downwards.
ATGTTAGCTCAACTTGGCGAAATGCAGAAAGGGGCGTTTCACTTTCCTGTCGTCAGTGCTCGGCGTTGATATTTAAAAGACGGAGTTTGTTTTGACGGTGGTGGGAGAAATGTTTTGACTGGAGCATGTCGCAGATGTTTTCATTTTATCGTTTAATTACTTTGATGAACTTTGATGTTGTGTTGAACAATTCAAATCTTCGTTATAAAATTTGAATGTGTTTTTTTACTGCAATGTGCTGTGGGCATTTTTGGTTTTACAGTTTTACTATTTTAATAAACTTTGCAGTTTTATTCGAATAAGTGAATTCTTCATTATGAAAGTTGAACGGCCTTCAGTCGTGCTATGTTTCGCCCGGTGAATATTTTTTTCTGTTCAATTGGACATTGGTTCTCCTTTTTATGAAACTTTCTACTTTGCAAGTATTTAGTTCAGAAGATGTTCGAATGATAACTGAACTTCACTCTAGTCGGCTGATAGTTCCGTGAGTAGTTGTTTTCATTTGCTACCTGTTAGCCATTGTTTCTTGTCATGCTGTATAATTAGTTGTATTAAATGTTTACTTTTTAAAAGAGTTACACAGTATAAATTTATGTTTTATTTTGAGTTTAAGTTTATCAGATATAATTTATTTTGTTTGTTGTCATTATATATATTTCTTTATTTAAACATGCTCTTAATTTAGTTAAATAAACATTTGTTATTTTATACCATTTAAAAATTGTTTCTTCAATGACTTATCAAATAGCACTGTCACAATATCAACCAACACATATTTTTTCAGGGTCACCATATTTTACACCTGCTCAATTTTAGAACGGTTCTGGTTTCAGAACCGATCACTGGCCACTACACACACTGTTTTTCTTTCTTTTCAAACTTGTTCTCATGAAGTTGGGCAGTATTTCATTGTAGCATGCATTAAATAAAAGAATATGCAATGCCTGTAGTATAAGGTACGAATGATATCTGAATATCTCATCTGCATAAGCCTTGAACAGTCAAAATATCACCACAAGTGGCTTATAAATCTGCACATATTTTTCTGCAAGACATGCTGGCTCAATTATGTCAATATGAATACAATTATGCAGTTTTACCCCAAAAAAGTTATTATTTAAAAAGCCTGCTAATGACAATTGAGAAAATGATAAAATCCCCGGATTAATAAAGCTGAAAAATTAATGTCCCTTTCCCCTGTTCTATTTTGTAATGGTATCCTTTTGTGGTGTCCTCTAAATGAATAATAAATATTATTTGTGCGGCATGCTCTACAAAATACATATTTTAGTGCTCCTCATAAATGCATATGAATTTCATTATGTTTCGATGGGCATGTAACATCATTAAAATGTTCTTGGAATTATTTCATCCTATTGGCCACAATGTAACAAAATATTTTTTACTGTCACTGCATTCAAACTATTTATCCAATTATATTAAAATTTAAAATGACTCAACAAAATTCGGCAACAAATATACATTTAAAATTTAAAACGATTCAGTTGGATAGTTTTTGTGCTGTTATATGCAGACAGAAAGACTGACGGTTCAGACGACGACTATAGGTACTACTTATTTATATAATTACAAATGCACCTGAAAAACAGTTAAATTTCAAAGCACATGCCGAAATTGAAAACACATTTCCAGCAATTATTGTTTAAAGACAGTATTGTGACCGATTTTTTTGTGTGTCCCTGTAAATGGATTAAAAATGTTATGAATATCCTGTTCAACTGTAATCTTAATGAAATTCAGTGATTTATATAAGTTTTAATACATTTGCAATAGTGAATTTCATTAAAATACTCTGTTAGCGATTTTTCTTATAGACCATAATGTAATGGAAAACTTTTAGATGCCCTTGTAAATAAACTATTAATCTCACATACCTCATATACAATACCAAACATGTCTAGGGGACCATAAATAAGCTTTACCGATTGCATAAAAATCCGAGTATATTTACGGATGTTAGAGTGTGGACAGAAGGACATACAAACCGAATGGATAAACACGTTTCAACTTTATTAGAAAATGAAAAAATAAGCAACCGATTCATTTAATGCATAAAAATAAAATAAATAAATAAATAAAAGTTCACCAAAAAAGCCAGAACAGGATTTGGAACTCTTCCACATAATTGGCATCAAAATATCACTATTTTGCATGAATGGTAACCAGGCAATTTTTTTTTCTTTTATATTAATTTAACCAATATTTAATCACTTTTTTATTTATTGTTACTTCCTTTTTTAAATAATAGAAAATAATTCAAAAGTGATTTTCGCCAAACCAAATACGGTACTACTTAGTTTCCCATCGACAAATTTCATCAAATGATACAAATTGCCAAACTAATAGGCAACTTATATATGCTGACTAGATTTTTATTTTAAATAACAGAAGAACAAATAAATTAGTAAAAAATTAACAAAAAGTCAAAATAAAAATCACTTTATGATGTTTTAAGCACACATATCGTGTTAAATGTCATTGAATGACATGAAATGTCATTGAATACAACTCACGGTCATCCATTGTTGGCTTTTAATCTTATAATTTAGCGATATATATATTTTTTCTTCTGTTTTGTTAGTTAATTACTAACTATATTCAGTAATATTTTAAATATAATACAACTTTATTTTCAATAATTACATGCTTAGACTTTAGCATTGAGACTAGCTTGTGCACACAGCATCATGGCAAGACATTCAACTGACAGTCTACTTGCTGCTACAGTTAATCATACAGTTACAGATAAAACATGTTACCAAATCACAGTTACATAAAATATAATAAATCACAGTTACATAGAACATTAAATCACAGTTATATAAAATATTACAAATCACAGTTATATCTTGAATATTATAAAATCACAGTTAGATAAATTACAAATAACTGATGTCAACATATGTAACACCCCTCCTTGAAGATTTTTAATTACACTATAATCATTTAAATATTGGGGTCTTTTTACGACGCGCCCAGACCTTGTTTGTTTTTGGGATATGTTTGTTTTTTGGGATAACTGAGATGTATCCGTTACTGGGGGAACACTAGTAATTACATTAGAATGGGATACAGGTTCTTTAGGCATATCAAATTCTCTTTCGATTTCAAATGGAATCTGTGATGGCCTTAAATGTACCCTATTTCTCACAAGTCTCTTACCAGAGCCAATTTGAATAACATATGACCTAGATTGTTTACATTTAGAAATTATTTGAGCAGGTTCCCATGTTTTCTGATTAAAATTATATGTGCTTACAGTATCACCTGGATTAAAATGTTTTAGTACCCTAGTACTCTTATCATAGTAATGTTTTTGCTTTTCTTGTTTACCTATCATTCTCCCCTCTACATTTTTAAATATTTCTGAGTTTAACAGTTTATTGTGTATTGGAATTTTAGTTTTTAGTCTTCGACCAAACATCAATTGAGCGGGGGATAAGTTCAACCCCGAGATAGGCGTATTCCTATATTCCATCATTCCAACTACCCAATCTCTATTATCTTCAAAAGCATTTCTAAATATTGCCTTAACAATACCAACAGCTTTTTCAGCCATGCCATTACTTCTAGGGTATCTTGGACTTGCAAAATTGTAATCAAAATCCCATTCCCTGGCAAAGGTCTTATATTCCAAACTATTAAATGGATTATTGTCACTGACAACCACGGAAGGAACCCCAAATTTAGAAAAACACACTTTTAACTTATTAATAATTTCTTTTGCATTCTTACTACTTAATTTTTCTACTTCAATCCATTTTGAATAATAACATATAATAACAAGGTAATTTACATTTCCATATTCCATAATATCAATACCCAACTTGTCAAATGGTCTATTAGGGATTACGTTTGACAGAAGACGCTCTTTAACATTTGCTCTTTGAAATTTTTGACAGACTTCACATTTCATTACCAAAGATTCTATGTCTTGAGACATTCCAGGCCAATACATTATATCTCTTACCCTGTTTTTACTCTTTTCTATACCGAAATGTCCCTCATGGATTAATGACAACATTTCATTTCTAAGTGAAGATGGTACAACAATTTTAGAGTCTTTAAATAATAAACCAAATTCAATATACAAGTCACTTTTAAATTTAAAATACTGTTTAATGTTATTAGGAACTTTGCGAACATGATCAGGCCAACCCTTTTCACAATACTTATAAACTAACTTTAATTCAGGATCTAACTGAATAGAATCCTTAAATTGAGCCAACCTTCGTTCACTCATGGGAAGTTGTTTTACAGTATGAATAACATTTAACATATCAGGATCATCATTTACTTTATCTTTAAGATATGCCCTTGAAAGAGTATCTGCCAGAAACATTTCAGTACCTTTTACATATTTAATATCAAATTGATACTTTAATAATTTTAACAACATTCTTTGTAACCTGGTAGAAATTTTACACGTTGGTTTATTTACAATACTAGTAAGGGGTTTATGATCAGTTTGAATAGTAAATTTTTTTCCATACACAAAATTATGATACTTTTGTACCGCAAACACAATAGCAAGCATTTCCTTCTCTATCTGAGCATAATTTTGCTCTGTTTCAGTGAGACTTCTGGAGGCATAGGATACCGGGTGACCCTCTTGTACAAGACAAGCTCCCAAACCATCTTTCGAACTATCACACTGAATAATAGCTTCCTTTGAACTACTAAATACTTTCAAAACAGTTGAGGAACTCAACAAATCCTTTATTTGTTTAAAAGCTGCTTCATGCTCTGCAACCCAATTAAACTCTACTTTATCTTTTATAAGATTTCTTAAGGGAGAAGTTATACTAGACACATTCGGTATAAATTTAGATACATAATTGACCATACCCAGGAACCTTCTAACACCCGCCTTATCAGTTGGAGTTTCCATACCAGTAATTGCTTTAATATGCTGCGGATCAGCTTTGATTCCCTCTTTTGAAATTATTTGTCCCACATATTTAACTTCAGGAACTTTGAATTGGAACTTTTCAGGATTAAATTTAACATTACAGCTTTTTGCTCTATTCAAAACTTTTGTTAATGTTATATCATGCTCATGTTCATTTTTTCCTGCAATTATGACATCATCAAAATAAATTTCTACATTTTTAATGTCATTGAATAAGTTTAAATTCCTCTTTTGAAAAACCTCAGGAGCAGATGCAATTCCGAAAGGCATGCATAAAAATTGATATCTCCCAAATGGAGTATTGAAAGTACATAAATCTGCACTTTCTTCATCTAATGGCACTTGCCAAAACCCATCTTTTAAATCGAGAACAGAAAACACTTCTTTCCCCTCCAACCTACTAATTAATTCTTCTGCAGTAGGGATAATGTGATGCTCTCTTTTTATTGCTTTATTGAGATTTCTAGGATCCAGATTCGCAAACTCCCATCAGGTTTCTCAATAATCACAAGACTATTTACCCAGTCTGTAGGTTTGTTTACTTTTCTTATCACACCCTTAGATTCCAAATTACCCAAAGTCTCTAAGTTTCTTATTAAGAGCTAAAGGAACCCGCCTAGGAGGATTTATTGCTGGTTTAATTTCAGGCTTTAACTCAATGTGATATGGGTCACCAGGAAATCTACCCAAACCTCTGAATACCTCACTGTATGCATTTATAACATTTTGCTTACTACTAGTTTGAATTTCATCAATTTTTCTAATAAGATTTAACATTTGACATGCTTTTAACCCTAAAATAGGCTTAGATGACACATTAACTACAATAAATTTCAATAAAATATTATCACTTTCATTTACAGTACAATGCAACAATAACTCACCCTCTGGTATTAATTTAAAATTACCATAAGAAATTAATGTAATATTAGTCTTAATCAATGTAATATTAGATGAAAAATTCATATTTTTATATACAGACAATGGCAATACATTAGTTTCAGCCCCTGTATCAAGTTTAAATTCAATCAAATTATTTTCAACATTAATTTTCTTTAACCACATATTATCTAAAGAATTAACACTTACCAATTCACAATCAGAACTAGAGTCCATCACTTGCTCTGACACACTGTCGATGTATAATAAATTAAAATCATCGCAGTCTCTTTCTATATTGTTTACTGTCTTATAATTAGCTTTCACCACTGCTTTACACATAGCCGCAAAGTGATTCTTACCCTTGCATTTAGCACACAGTTTCCCATACGCAGGACAGTTATACTTTTTATGATCTTTTCCGCACCTTGCACAGTTTTTGACACTAATAATGTTCTTTTTGAACTTTGCTGTCCCTTTGACAACTTTGTCACTACTCTTTTTCACTTCATGAACTTGGGAAGACTTAACTGTTTCAATTTGAAGTTTACTCGTCTCTGCTGCTCTTAAAAAATCCACCGCTTTCTGTAGTGTCAAATCAGGCTCTCTCAACAATCGCTCCAGTAAGGATTTTTCTCGAATACCCAAAACTAGTCTATCTCTGACAAGACTTTCCTCTTGATCACCAAAGCTACAAGTAGAAGACGAAGTCTTTAATTCAGTTAAATAATTGTCTACCTGCTGACCTTCATCTTGAGAACAAGAAAAAACTTGAATCGTTCAAAGACAACATTTCTTCTTGGGATACAATAGTCTGTAAACATTTCCATAACATCTTTGAATTTTTCCTTGCTTTGGTTTTCACCAGCTTTGAATGTATTAAAAATTTCTGTTCCTTCATCACCCAAGAAGTTAAGTAAAATTGCAGTCTTTACTGTGTCAGCCTTGTCCACTTTCTCAGATGCTATAAGATAATTTTCAAACTTTTGAGTCCATTTTGTCCATGCTTCAGCTAGATTGTTGCAAGTGAAATTAATATCACCTGGTGGCTTGAATATTTCCATTTTTTCCCTCAGGGAACACTTAGTTCATAAGATGAAAATAAATAAAATGAACAAACTTTGCCAGTTTCTCACACAGAGACCACAACAATCTCAAGCCTGTTTCCAACTCAGAGATTGTCACATGGATAAACAAAGTTCAATCCCTTTGCATCAGACAAAATACAACACATGGTTCGTTTTTCATCCTGACACCATGTTTTGTTAGTTAATTACTAACTATATTCAGTAATATTTTAAATATAATACAACTTTATTTTCAATAATTACATGCTTAGACTTTAGCATTGAGACTAGCTTGTGCACACAGCATCATGGCAAGACATTCAACTGACAGTCTACTTGCTGTGATAGTTAATCATACAGTTACAGATAAAACATGTTACCAAATCACAGTTACATAAAATATAATAAATCACAGTTACATAGAACATTAAATCACAGTTATATAAAATATTATAAATCACAGTTATATCTTGAATATTGTAAAATCACAGTTAGATAAATTACAAATAACTGATGTCAACATATGTAACATCTTCGATGTCATAACCAAATAGTACCCCAAATACGTATATGATATTTTTGTCCTATTTTCATTGTACTTTTCCATTAAAAACCGTCACTTCCACGTTTTTATGAATTTTGCCTCAGTTTGGGCTTCAGAATGTCAGATTTCATATTTGAAGATCGTTTATGCTTATTTTTACACATAAAAATGACATGGATGCCATTTACACACCATGTTGGCGTGATTTTTTCTGTCGCTAAATTGGTGAAAACTTTGATTTTGAATATTGTTGTAAGTATTAAAATATTTTCGGTTTATTGTGATATGCATATTTTTTTATTATATTTATTATTATGTTTATTATTTATAACTTTTATTTATTGCTTCAACTATTGTTATTTTTTTTGGGTACTACTTAATTATACTGTCGACCAGAAAAGTATCGCCAAACTATAAAAATAAATGCCAATTATGGATGATTGAGAATGTCTCATTGAATCGCATTAATCATGATACATGTGTTTAAAACCTTTCAGGGGCAAGGCATTTGTGCTCTAAAAATGGTCAAATTATTAATTCCCACCGCAATTAAGAAACAAATTTAGTTGAAAATAATCAAAAAAGGTTTCGTCATGTATATAATGAGATCAAAATTGTACTAAAAAATTGCTGGTGCCAGTTGGCATTTTAAGCATTAAAACTAACCATTTGCAGACTGCAAATGGCACCCCTCATGGGGTTAAAAATGTCACCAAGGGATTTTTAATCCCACTTCTTATTTGTATTTTCATCAATGTTTTATTAATTTATATATTCTTTCGTTATTTAAAATTGAAAAAATATATCAATATGTGTAATTTGGCTATTAGTTTGGCGATTCGCATAATTTGGCGAAATTGGTTGACAAGATAACCAAATAGTACAAAAAACATTAAGTGATTGATGTAAACAAAATAACAATATGTAATCCATTATTAAAAATAACATCTAAAGCAGCCATGCCAAACTTGTATTTTATTTTAACATGAAAGAATTGTTTCCAATTTGCACATACGAAATATAAAAAATGCTAATGGCGATTATAAAACACTATTTTAAAAAGTATAGCAAAATCTCAAATACTAAGTTATGATTTTTTTTCTTATCAATTAGCGAAAAAAATAAAAATAAAAAAGATTTCTTTTCCAGTTTGTTTCTTAAATTTAAATATGTTTTATTGTACTTAAATAAAACTTGTTTGCGTATTTTCCTTGCTTCATATGCTTGAATTCGGAAATCTAATGAAAATATTCAGCTTGTGAAAATGACACACATTAAATTTTCATGACGTATATTTTGTGACCAAATTGTGTGTTTTTATCAGTTTTTTAAATATAATTTTAAAACTATTTGGATCTTATTTTTTGTAGTAAGTGCAATCAGTAGGTTACATAGGCGTAAGAAGGCGGGGAGCTGGGGGAGCTGTGGCTCTTCCTGGAATATTTCATCTGGGCTCAGCTCCCCCGGGCGAAATTCTAGCACTACATCTGTTTATGATACATTATTGAATTAAAAAATAAAATCAACTTTTTCGAAAAAATTCGTACAATGAACAATAAAGAGAAGAAAAAGAGAGGATGGTGAGCACACTTTGTGCCTTTACCCCTTTTCTCATAATTTACAATCCTGTCAATTTCAAGAAATTTATTACATGTTCTTGTACATTGTGCAAATTATTCCTTGGGCCTTGCATTGCAAGCTGTGACGATATCGTATTTGATTAGAAAAACGTCAAAATGGAGATATGTCTACGAGAACATCATTCTTTGCCCAACTAAAAGTGCTATTACACGAGGAGTCAAAGTCGCTTGAAATTCCAGGCGTCTCCATGTTATCCTCCATGATCTAGTGGAGTTGCATGGAAGACGATCGATTCTCTTGTGTCGGAGCGTCTTTGACGCCAGAAACCAACAGAGTTGCCAGTAACAGACAATCAACCTCAAACAACCAATGAAAAGCTTCGAAAAAAAAAAAAAAAAAAACACAGGTGATTTTTGTCGCTTGAAATTTTTACATGTAATAGCACTTTAACAATGAAGAAGAAAGCAACATAAACTTAAAGCAGTTGCCTCCTCTCTGCCCGACGATATGGGTAGTTTGATTTGCTGCAGTACCGAGGTTTATGGAAAATTATCCAAGAGCTTTAGAAAATCTAGATGCATTATTGAAAGATCTGACAGCACTACATGGTGAGAAAAAGGCTGCAGCTAAAGATTTTATAAGAAGCTTGAAAACTTCAAGACATTTGTTAGCACGGATATGGCTAAGGAACTTTTTGGTCCTTGCAAAATCTTGTCGAATGTTCTGCAAACAACTGAATTTTCAGCCCCAAGCGTTAAGAACGCGGTTTCAATGTTAGAAGAAACAATACAACGTATGATAGAGGATAGCCATTTCGAAATTCTAACCAAGAAATGGGAGAGAAAAGCATCCACATTAAATTTAGAAATGAAAATGATGAGAGTCTCCAGACAAAAGATAGTTCCAATAAGATATGGGCAGACAAGTCATTCCTCCGCTCCAGTACCACTTGGACAAGAAGAAAAATTGCGAGTAAATTTCAGAGAAGCACTGGACCTCATTATCAATGAATTTAAAAAATGATTTGATCAAAAGCCTTTTGATTGCCTTATGAAGATCGAATCCATAATCACGGACACACCTTTAACGACTAAAGAATATCATAAACAAAAGTTCTTGCAATACATGCCTATGATTTTGACTTGACAAATCTTGCTACTCAGTTGACGCTTCTACCAACATTATCTCAACAGAATTTATTTTGCCGATTCCGACATCAGTAACGACAACTGAGAGATCTTCCAATGCTCCTTGCCAGCTTCAAATGCTCCTCTGAATAAGAATGGGTCAGCACTCATCAGACACTCAATCACTTGATGCCACTGCATATTTCTAATAAAGAGGAGGCCTTTAAAATTGATTTTGAAGAGATTTGTGAAGCATTCTTAAGCAAAACAACAGAAAAATCTTTAATGTTTAGTAAATGGGAGTGGAGAAAGCCTTAAATTTTAATATTGTATTCGGGACAGTTCATAAATTAAGTTTCTATGCACAAACATAAAAAAAAATATTTTAACTAGATTAAAGAGTTAATCTTTTGACATGCTTCTATTTTATATTCTTGTTCTCAAATGTGCAATACTATGAAGGAATCCTCCGAAATGAAAGAATTTGTGAATGAAATGATCCTCGCCACTAGGTTTCTCTAATGTACCCCGGCTCCCCCTATTTGTACAAGGTTCTTACGCCACTGGTAGGTTACCTTCATAGGTACCTTCTGGTACAACCAGAATCAAAATCCGTCGAGTAATTTTTTGAGAATTTCTGGACGAAAATTTTTTGTTTGACTTTCAATATCATTATGTACTATGTGTAGTAGCCTTTGCTTCGCTCTGACAATTACTATTTACTCCATGTCCTCTGATTCGGTTGGAAAATATCCAGCCAGTGAAAAATGACAAACACCAAATTTCTATGACGTATGCAAATAAATTGTGCCTTTTTATCATTTTTTTAATAAACTTTTAAATTATTTAAAACTAATTTTTGAAAGTTAATTTTTGAGTTTTGAAACCGGCATTCAGCAGGTTACCTTCATAGGTACCTTCTGGTACAAAAAAAAAAAAAAAAAAAAAAAAAAAAAAATCAAAATCTGACAAGTATTTTTTTTTAGATTTGCTTGACGAAAGAATTTTGTTTGGCTTTTAATACCATTATGTACTATGTGTATAAGACTTTGCTTCGCTCAGACAATTATTAGAAATATAACAAAATCTTCTAAGTATTTTTTAATAATATAAGATGCATTAATATGATAATAAGTATAGAAAAAAGGCAAATATCAAATCATATGTGGAAAATAAAACAGATATACTTTGATGTTGAAATAAAATGATATTGAATTATGATATCATCCATTCTTATTACTAAAAAAAAAAAAAAAAAAAAAAAAAAAAAATCAATACTTAAAGTCTTATATTTCTGTGGATAGTCAACACAGATTTAATTTAAAATTGAAATAAGTTAAACAGGCTGAACTCATGCATTTTTATGAAGGAAGTATAAATGTATTATCTGATTTTCAGTACTGATCTGATTGATCAGTATTTCTGAAAAAATAAAAATAAAACTCTTAAAATAAAACTTCCATTTGTATGATTTTGATGTGAATTAGTAAGGTACATTCATGAAGCAAGTTTCATTGAATAACTTAGAAAAAAATTATCTCATCTTTGCTATACACATTCAACTGTGTATTATAATTTACTCAACCTTTACTTTTAATAGTTTAATCATTTTTTAAATTATCTAAATTTTTATTATTTTAGTTTATCACTTTACTTAATTTATTTTAAAATTTTACTGCAGCTTATTATAATCTTGATTGCATTATTAAATTCAAATTACTGTTTAAAAAATATAAACAAAACATTCACCATAAATCTGCACAATTCTAAAATCTGCACAATCTCTAGTACCAAGCTATGCAAATTTGAGGAAATCTCTTGTATACATTTAATATTTCAAAATATTAATGTTTTTCATATTTCAAATATTTGCAGCTAAAATATAGCACTGTGTTCTCTGCACAAAAATGAAAATCAGAAAGGAAATTTTATATTATTATGACCCTCCTCCTGTTTTATTCAGTAAGAAAGTGCTCTTTTTCTTATCCATAAATACTAAAAGGTCATGGTGTCTTAAATTTTTTTTATAAATTAATAAGATTTTGGATCAAATTACAAGAAAATTTTAATGAATTACAGGTAAATTTCAAGTTAACAAGATTAAATTCAAAGCTGATTAAAATATTCTTACCATTATCGCTCTTAAGCCTCTTGCACCAGTCTTTCGTTCTAAAGCAGAATGAGCAATAGTTTGAAGTGCGTCCTCAGTAAAAGACAATTCCACCTATACAGAGAACAATAAAATCTTAAATGTGCATACAAGAAATTAATTGAAAAATGAATTGAAAACAGTAATTCAAAGTTTCAATTTAAACATGTTCATTATCTTTATTTTTCAGTGTTTAAATATTATCTTATATCTTTACTTTTATCATTTCTCACTTCAGCATAATTAACAATCGTTTATAGTTATTTACTTATCTATCACCCACTGTCAATATTCACGCTCTTATGGCATCACTATTCTATTTTTCTTTTTGACCGGTATATTTCATCCTACATCATTGTGATAACGATGTTTGTCTATTAAGTTATTGTATCTGTCGATTAGTGGCATAACATGCCCACCGCCACATGCCGGTTTATGCAGGCACGTATTTAGGGAGGGGGCTAAGGGGGCTGAAGCCCCTCCCGAAAGTAAAAAAAGAAAAGTTAGATTTAATTATAGTAAAAACTGCCAAAATTTTCTTGTTTATTTTCTTCCATCATATTAGAAGTACATATATTTTTAGTTGTAAATATATTAATTTATTCAGCTAAAATTATAGCAATTTCTCATTTTACCTCCCATTTGGACATATTGTTCTTTATTCGTATCTAAAACTAAAAGTATCAGTTGTTTATAAATTAGAATTTTTACTTTATGCACAGTAAAATTCAATAAATGTAATGCATGCATCATATCAATAATTTGACTTTGAAAAAAGAAGTTTAATACGTGTATAGCTTATAATTTAACTTTAGGAGTCAATTTTAAAACATTTATTTTTGTATTAGGATCTTTCTTAATTTACTATGTACTCATTATATCACGATTAAAAAATACTTAGAGAGATCAGTGTTAAAATGTTTTTTAGAAACAAAAGCCAAAAACTGTAATAGACCCTTGTAATGTGAAATTATGTGAAAAATAATTATTAAAAAAAAAAAAAAAAACTTTTACTGTAAAATGCTTTTTATTTAAAAAGATAGTAATAGGAAATTTCGAGAAGAAATGGTGTAAAGAAAGACAATAGGGTATCAACAAACTTTTAAAGGTGCCGTAGCGGCCGGCATTTCTCAATTTTTCACTGAAGAAATTGAGTTAAATTGTTTTCATACGAAACTTCAATAGAAAGAGAATATGCACTGAGTTGTCTGTGTGGGAAAGTTTCTTTGTCTTTTGTAGAATTATCAACTGTGGGCATGGATACTCCTGAGTAGGAATTTTTTGGCGGTTTTTCGCAGAGCTTCCTAAATAATTTTCTGAGAAGCAGTATCTAACATTTTAGCAATCTTATTTTGTGCACAGCAAGAAATGCTACAAAGAACTAATCATATACTAGTCTTCTAGCGTTAGAGAAATGAAAAAGATGCTAGGCTAAGAACTCTTCTAAGTACTGTAGAAAAGCCTGGAGATGCGGAATTGAAACTTTCTAAACGCACTTAGAAATACTACAACTTACTTACCAGACATTCAAAATGAAATCTTTCAAATATGCTGGGATATAGTTACTAAAGAACTGATTACCAAAATAAATAACGCGATCTGTTTTATGTTAAATATTGATGAAGCTATTTACATTTCAAGCACAGAATAGTTTTCCCTTTGAGTTAAACATGTGGACTAGTATTTATAAAATTCACAAATCCCAATAATTCGGAAAATTATTTTAGGTTCTATCAAGTAAATAATTTGTACGACGAAAATATAACAGAAGAAATAAAACAACGTTGTAATGAACTACGTAATGATATGTCTAAATGTATCACACAGACGTATGAGAGAGAAACTAATATGGTTGGAAGTAGTAGTAGGATCCAATCTACAATTCGTCGAAGTGTTTCAAAATCAGATACCTCCAATTTGCAAGCCATTGTTTAAACTATACATTGTCCAAAAACACTTGTGAATTTCTGCCATCCAAATCTCTCTTGGAACAGTTAATGAACTGACAATTTTTTTTAGGAAACACCCCAAGGTAAATTTGATCCCTCAGCAACCAATTTTATCATTTGCCTCAAAAAACGAAACAAAACAAAAAGAACGTTTTTGTTTTTGAAACACAAGATTTACAGAAAGGCATGAAAATATGGTAACCAAGCTCCGTGCGAAAGAGAGGTTGGGGGGGGGGGGGGGGGGGGGGAGGTCGCCCCGGGAACGGAAATTTAAGGAGTGCCAAACTTATACTATCAACGTCATTTTTGTCCTGTCACAAGAAAAAGTTGGGGTGGGGGTGGCACTAAATTCTAACCTTGCCCCGGGTGCAATTTTCAAGCTGTTTGAATGAATTTGCTTTAGCTTAGAAAATATTTCGGAAAACACATGAAATATTTCTGCACAAGCTACAGAATTTTCTTGTCAGTCAAGGAATAGGAAAGAGCGCTTTTTCACAAGCCTATTTGTTTGTGACGAGCCTTTCAGTTTGACAAAGTAATTGTCAGCTCATATTTGTGAAAAATCTCGTGACACAATTTCGACTGTAACTCATGCTGAAAATGTCCTAATTATTTTGGAAAACAGAGAAAATGAAATGCGATGAACATTTTTTGTGAGACATTTAATTCTACATCAAATTCTTTCAAATTGAAATAAAAATCCCAAGATCAAAATTTAGACAGACTACACATACAAGCCACCAAATTACATCCATTGAGGAGTAACATAAGTCCACAGTCTGCGTTTTCTGTGTTGACAGACTTTTTCTAAATTTGAATGACAAATTCATTTCAAATGAAGATGTTTTAGCCGATTTTCAAATATTTTTTTCAGGATGTGCTTTTTTGGAATAAGCAAACAAATTAAAAAATCTCTCTCAATAATTCGAACATAAGGTGTTAATTTCGTAAGTGAAAATTGAATATGAAGTATGGTGCAAGAAAATTCGTAATGTTGATAGAAATACAGAGACCCTAAAAGTTTTAGAGTACTGTGATGCAATGCATTACAATACAAGGAAACACTTGCTGATAGTCTTGGTTACCATTCCGATAAAAATAGCCATGGCTGAAAGGTCTTTTTCAACAATAACAAAAATTAATTTTTGCTTCGAAGCACTACAACTGATGAGAGACAGCTGTTGGTGCTGTTTATGACGGCCAGTTATCTACACGAAGAATATTGGTCTGAAGGAATGCCCTCCATGAGAATCGTGGAAAGAGAACCTAGCCCGTAACTATACAATTAAATCCCAGGTTCGAAGAAAATCATGGCAAACTCCCAACGATTAGGCTGACGGGTGAGATTGGGTTTGAACCAAGCACCTGCCCACAGTTGATGATAGACTGAGCAGCCTTGCAATGATAGCCATTCGTTGGAGCATTACAGTAGATCCTGTTAAAGTAATTAGCTTCATGGTTGTGAAGAAGTCACTAAAATTTCTTCTATAGCAGTAGTAAATTTATTGTAACAAGAGTACTGCATTCATAACTTTCGTAGTCAAAGAACGTGAAATATAGATATCATTTTTATGGTTACCTATAATTTGTGACAATTATTTTTCCTTTGAAACAAATAATATGCTTAATAAAATTATTAATTAATTTTATTCATTTTACGACCCCACACCCGCAATGCAAGACACGCATATGCTAATATTAATACTGTGTTTTAAATCCATTAAAATTACTTGCTTGCATTTCAATATATATATATTTTTTATTTATTATAATGATATATGAGGTTCATCACATAAATTGTTTGTGCTTTTTTATTTTCTCTGCAGTTTTTTTCCTCAAAAACACTTTCAGTTTTCGAACTGGTACTGAAAGAGCTTTAGAAACCAAAAATTGTAATGGAAATAAAAATAAATAACAATTTTTAGAATGGACAAGTATAGTATGCAGGAATATACCGTAAGTTAAGCCTTGTTTATTTTTTTCTTTACGTTTTCAATTATGCCCATTATTACTGTCTGTGAAAAAAATTTCTAAGATTGAGCCCTTCCCGAAAGGAAATCCTGGCTACGGGCCTGGGTTTATGTAACTGAATGCTGTTGGTCAGTTATTCCTAGGATCTTTCACGATGCTGGAAGTGATTTTTGACTAGGTAGGCAGATGTCAGATGAGGGGGGGGGGGGGGGGTTCTTCTCAGCAAGGAGGATGGGATATTTATATATATAAATGAACTTCATTTATAGTTGCCTCGTTGATGAGATGTATATGTGTGTTGTGTCAATCGGGCATTCATTTTAAATGTTTCTTTTAAAGTGGGAATTAGTCAACGCATAAAAAATAAAAGCATCAAATTTTTAAATTAGTTTTATGCAGGGTTGGCACGGTTTAAACCAATTGGTTTTAACCATGGTTTAAACCACGGTTTAAACCAAATGGTTTTTTTTCTCAAAAAAACCAATTGGTTTTTTTAGAAATAATCTAATGACATTTTCTCTTTTTTCTTTATAATTTACATGTTTCAGATTGTTGGATACAAATAATTTTTACTTTTAACACTTTATTTCAGCAATAAGCATTAGATATAGTGGGTTTAGGTCATTTTTTTAATTATAGAATCAAAATCACTATGCATTGGTGAACATATCTATTATTCTAAAGAAAAAACTTCAAACATGTTAATTGATCAAATATAAAATAGATTAAAAATATTCAATATTTAGTATAAAATATTTTATTTTTTTAAAAGTGCAGATTATTTAACACAATTAATAACATTTACTTAATACAATGATCTTTAAGATTTTGTTCAAGCTGTAAAAGAATTTTTTCTAAAATGGGGAGATTATTTTGAAGAATTAAAATGAAAATATGATGTTGAATAAGAGAATATTCAAAGATTGGGTACTAGTTGTTTTAATAATAACAATCTTATTTTTTTTTTTTTTTCTGTTATCTGCAAAATCTAATGATCAAAAATATTGACTTCAAATTGTCATCCCAAAAACAAAATGCTAAGAAATATTTGAAATTTACTATTTTAATAACTATGGAAAAGATTATTATATTTATCAAACTACATCTAATTTTTTAGTATTAGTAATCAAAAGATTGTTTATAAAAACTCAGTGTATCAATCTGTCATTGTGTAGAGCAGTTTATTCTTTGACTGTTTGTTAATACTGTTTAACTTAAAATATGAATTTTTCCTATTTTCTACATAAATTTACTATAATTATTAAATTTAAATTATTTTAAAATGAAATTATACTACTTTTAATCAAACAATATCTATTTTTATCAATAAATATGCATGTATATATAATAAAAAGGAATGTTTAAAAAAAAACCCGGTTTAAACCAAAAAAACCTGGTTTAAATAAAAAAAACCAGTTTTTTTCGAAAAAACCAGGTTTTTTTCCAACCCTGGTTTTATGGCTGTTGTTTTTAAAACAATAATAATTTTACTGCAAACTTTTCTTTAACTAAATATGCGAGTTGAAAGGACTAGGCATTGGATTTTTGTCACCGTTATGGAAGATGTTTTCTTTATGAAAAACAGTATAAGGAATCTTCAATTATGTGCTTTGGTGATTTAAGGGGGCTCAGGGGTTGATCGATATGGAAAAACATGTAAACAGAGCTCTCGCTTCGAGTCCATATAAAAACAGAAGTATTCAATGTAATTAATTTTAACTTTCTGATATTTTAAAGGTACGTTTGTAGTTTTATAAAATTAAGTACTTCAATGTAATATAATAAAAAATATAGCAAAATTTATGTAACACAGTTTTCGAATGTGTTATATCACCAACACCAAGATATCTTAACGTTGAATTGACATAATAACCTAATTTTTTCTTTAAAATGATCCGGAAACTTTACTCTATTAAATGAATTAAGGATATAACTATAACTCAAAAACAACATTATTAAAAAGACTCAAATTTGAAAATTGAAAAAACTCCTAAAAAATACAACTTTTTTTTCATTAAAAATACTCAAAATATTAAACTATCTAAATGATATTAATTCATTCTATAGATAGTGATGTTATATACATGCAAAAAAAAAAAAAAAAAAAAAAAAGACATTCCATCAAATAGTTTTTTTAAAATCTTGGTGTTAGTTGTCAAAAATCAAGTTTTGAGAAAACATGACTTAAAGTTGAAATTATATGGGTGCGGCTATGAAAGTGTTGATACATAAATGCTTATAACTCCGTTAAAAAAGGAAATATTTTTATGCGATTTTTTGCACTGAGTTAAGAATTAATTGAATAACCAAACTAGATCATTAAAAAAAAAAATCGATTTCTTGAAAAGTTTTCAACCCCTGAGTCCCCTTAAAGGACACATTTGGAGAGTGCATAATTTAAGAAGTTCTGTTCCAAGGCATGGCAGAAAAATGCCGGTCACCAACTACTTATATCAGATAGGTTTATTTCATTTTATTGTTATTTTTATTTAAAGATAATATTCTCTGGATTTTATTGGGTTTAATCTTTTCATTTTAAATATCTTTTAAATCCAGATTTTTATCTGTTGATTTTATATTTTAATTAATCTAGTCAGCTTCACTTTTAAATGGAATTGCTTTCTGTAGGATTGTGAATTGATTCCTAAGGAATCAGGAATGTTTTTCCGCCTCAGAATCACACTATTGGCCATAACAATAGTGGTCTGAGATCTAAATTTTCAGAAAGTTTGTGTTAGGTGCTCAGAGTTGTAACGTACCGGTAATACTTGAGATCTTTACAATTTTTTTGAACTCTGTAGCTGGTATCTGCATCAGGATTCTGTGAAAAGACTTGATATTGTTTGCTAGTCCATTTTGTTTTTATTATTTCACCCCCTCAAAGTATATTATCTTTAAGTGGCAGTATGAGATACATTAGAGAATATCTCAAGTGGCAGTTGGGGTATTTTAGGAAAATGCTTTGAGTGGTAGTACAAAGTGTCTTAAGAGAATTCACTGATAAAGAAGTTGTGCTTGACTTTGATGAAATCTTGTGGGGAGATATAACCAAATTTAAATGAAATATCTTTTAATTTTTTATAAAGTCAGTATTTGAAAGTACATTTTTGCTAACATATTCAGGATGGGTTGAATTGAGAACACTTAAGTCAAAGATAAAAATTCTTTAACATTAATTATGTATTTTTTTCTTTTGATAAATTTAGTATTTCTTAATTAAAATCATATATATTTTAAAGCAGAAGTTCTGAAATTTCGGCTCAAGTGTTTTCAAAAACTACCTGACAAATTTTTTTTCAGAATGCATCATTCGATAGAAAATATTTTTGCAGAGGTTTGTGATTCAAATATACAGGGATAACTCTGATTTTTTGTAATAAATTTCGTATTTTTCGACAAAAAGGTTGTAACAATTTTCTGGCGATAATTATATTTCAAAAAAGAAATGAAATAGTTTTCTCTAATGGAAAATAATATATAAATAAATAATAATAAATTTACATAATAATTCATATAATAATAAATTTACATAAATTAATTTTAAATAACGAAAGAACAGTAAAACATAAGAAAAAAGTACAAATTAAAAGTCGAATTAAAAATCACTTGATGACATAAAGAATATGTGAATTGCATGTAATATTAACTTTGTGTGACACTTACGATCATCGATTATTTGCCTTTATTCTTATAATCTGGTATTAATTTTTTGCTCGACAGAATAATTAAGTAGTACCGTAAATTGTATAAACACAAGTTAACATTATAAAAATAGAGTTAAATAACTAATTTCGGTGCAAATGCACACCCATGTTGTAAGAAAGAGCCGCTAATGTCATATATGCATCACGTTGGTCCGATATATTTCTAGCGTCACTTTAATGAAAACTTCATTTTCAAATGACAATTACATTTCTATTTTTTAATTTTTTTTCTATAACAGAAAATAATAATAATAAATAAATAAAAGTGGTACTACTAGGTTATCCCGTTGACCAAAAAATTATTGCCAAATTTTAAGATTAAAGGCCAATAATGGATGATCGTAAAAGTCACATTTAATGACTTTAAATAAGATTCACGTGTTTAAAATGTCATTAAGTGATTTTTATTTCGACTTTTTGTTTGTATTTTTATTAATATTCTACTAATTATTTGTTTTTTCATTATTTAAAATAAAAATTATGTCAATGTGTATAATTTGGCGTAATTGGTCGACAGGATAACAGAGACGTACCAAAAAAATTTATTTAATAATTATAGATATAACAATTTGTATCATTTAAAAATGCAAATGAAAGTAAATAAATAATTTATTAATTAAAAACAAAGCTGGATTGCCATATGAGGCGTAAAATGGTCATTTTATTTTAATCACGCCAGATGCATATATGACATCTGTATCAAAAAATGAAGTTCACACATACAAAAACATCCACCTTAATTTTCTAAGGAAAACTTTATTCTGCTGGATTCCAAAGACAGAAAACTATAATAGATTTGTCAAGAGCAAATGTACGTTGTGAAATATAATATAATATTGAGTGAGGATGCATTAAGGTTTCCACAGATACCCATATCGTCAAATTGAGAAATTGAGATTTCAAAATCTATCAAATGAAAATGAATCACTTGCAAATTGTTTAAACTCAATGGCCAATCTCTGCAATCAAAATGCTCGCTATTTTGATTGCGAGCATTTGCTATTTTGACTAAGGTGAATAGATAATATTTAAATTGGTGTTTTCATAATTGCACCATTTATCTATCAAACTCTACTATAAATGATCAACTGAAAGATTTCTTTCTTAAAAGCCTGAATTTTGTTGAATGCATAAGCTGATACAACAACACAATATTTTAATATTATTTTAATATATTTGGCGTCAACGGGCCTTGATTCCATTGTTGTTGCTTTTATTTTTGGCTCAGTTTTACTTTTTCTAGCTCGCACTGATGAAGAATCTCGATAGTAGATTCGAAACAGCTGTTTGCTACCTTTTCATGCATTATTTGTGCATCTATAATCGTTGGTTAATCTTTAAACACAATGGCGTTTGTATCATTTTCAGAAATATGAAAGAGCATTCAAGGTAAAGTTGCTTTAAAAAACATTATCAAATGTAGTATTTTGTTTGATTCATGTTTTGTTTTGAAAAATAGACCAGCGGAGCGGGCTTAGCCTGCTAGTAAAAATATAATTTCTTTTACTTTGAAATAGATTTTTACTTTGTAGTGCTCTAGTTCATTCAATGCAAATATAAATACAAAGTCAGACATTGCAATAAGCATGTATAAGAGAACTTTTGTCTAATGTATTTTATTTAGATGATTTTACTTTTACTTTTGTTATTTTAATTCTGTTGTTTAATAAAATTGTTATTTGTTACTTCCATTTGTTTGGTTACTGTTTCAATATACTCTTTCGCATATTTAAATATTAAATATTTCAGTTTTTACATTCTGACCCACTCAACACATATGTAGATATTATGTCTATTTTGAACTCTTCTTTACTTCAAGAATACATCCATGTATATCAAACTGATGTCTATTCTAATTTGCGAACTGGGTTGTTCCGCACGTGGCATCCATCAAATGTTTATATCCCAACATAATATAGAGCAACACAATAGAGACATAGAGCTTACGTCTATTGTAAAACGTAAACTATATCATCGAGTAAATTATGCACAGAATGCATTTATATCCCAATAATTTATAGACTAACATAATATGGAGGTAAATTAAAGTTAAATATTTTATTTCTGATACATTTTTTTGTGGCAACATCAACTTTGTGTAATGTTTACTAAACAGAACACGTCAGACGCAACACCATTATTGATATTTTTGCTTTTTTTTTTTTTTTTTTTCTTTTTTGGTTCATTTAAATCAGACTATCAAAAGATCAAGATGATTCTTATTTTTATAGATTTTTAACTGTATTAAGATGCAAATTAGAATTTGTTTATTTATAACAATTAAAATTTACAAGAACCACTGAATAGAAGCGATGATAGTACTTTAGATGAATGATGCAGTACATCTGGCTTAAATATTGAGCTGGATTGTATGTAAATAAGTCCTTTGAGTTATTTTTTATTCTGCGTCTTTATTTGATATACTATTTTAGTGTTTTTTTTTTCTTTTACGATTTTTAACTTTATTTTTAAATAACTACAAAGAAATTTTTAGTCATGAAATTAATTTTGAATTAACTTTTCAAAATTTTTGATATTTTCTTGACATATCATAATAGTAGAGTGATTTTTGTACTTAACTTACATGGTTATTCATTGGTTTGACATTTTAAATGTGGTAGTTTTAAAGTGAATTTTAATTTTGTACATAAAACTTTATAAAGTATTTGGATTATATTTATTTTCTTATTTCTTTTCTTCCATACTCCTCAAACTTTGTCTAATTCAAATGCTACTAAATATAGATTATTTTGTATACAAAGCAAAAACTTTTTGGAATCAACAGTCAGTTTTAACAAAAAAAAAAAAAAAAAAAAAAAAAAGTTTATAGTTATCAATGAAAACAAGTATAAATTTACTTAATAATAAATAATTTTTGAACCTTGGAAAAAAAAAAAAAAACATCACTTTATTGTGTTGTTAAATTATTTCATTAAAAATTTGTTGTTTCATAAAAAAATTTCTAATTTCAAAAGTTTATTTTCATACATTTAATTTTATCTATTCAATGTATTTTAAGTTAAATCTACATATTTTGTTAGTAAAGGAATGATTAATTAAAAATTAACTATAAATTAGTATTTTGATTCAGGAGTTTTGTCTCTGCTCTGTTTTAATACACATAAGCATTTTACAATTCTGGCTTCAAAACTGCAGATTTTTATAGAGAATTACAGACAGACCAATTTTTATTTTTATATATTATATTTAAATAATTATAATAAAAATCAAATTTCAAAAATTCTAAATGAAGAAGCATCAAGAATTAAAGATAACTTATGAATTATTGTTATTTAATAATACACTATAATCTGAAATTAAATAAAAATGTTGGTATATTTGTTGTAATAGACCCACACTTTCAGCAATTATTCCGAATTTCAGAGCTGTACTTTGATCTTTGTATTCCAAGTTATTTGCTGAAATATCTTATTAGTAGATAGAAATTAAATAAAATCATTACTGGTAAGATGGTTTTTCAGTTATGATATACCAGCTTCATAATTAAAATTATGTTTCCATCACAATAAGATTTATTTAATAACTAATTTATGTACAATATTACATCATACCTTATCCATTGTAAAAAGTGTTTGGAACTGGGGTACCAAGGCATTTTTTGGCTCTGTTAAAATCTGTACAAGCATTTTTTCACTCAGGCTATGAAGAGGTACAACTACAGGAAAACGACCGACAAATTCAGGAATCATTCCAAATTCAATTAAATCTCTAGATTCAACATAACGTAACAGTGCATCTTTCTCAGCATTATCTTCTGCAGCATTTGAAGTTGTAGTCAGATTGGCAACATCAGCAGCAGAAGCCGCCCTTCTACCAGGGGATTCAGAAACAGGAGCACCAAATCCTAGATACTGAATAAAAAATAAAAATCTTTAAATGAAAGATTAAATTTGAAATGATATTTTTAATCTATAGAAAAAAAATGTGAATACAAAACAAATATTTGTGTATAGTTTTTTTTTTTTACAATTTTAAAAATGTTATTAATAATAATAATAATAATATAAAAAAAAACTTAGAACATTTTAAACTATCCAACAGATTAAGAACAAAGCTTATTCATTAACTACTGTGACCATGTAAATTGAATATCTATAGTGAGTAGTCTCTCAGACAACCATTAAAAAAAAAAAAAAAAAAAAAAAAAAAAAAAAAAAAAAAAAAAAATAGCATCTAAAATGACTGAAGGAAAAATAACTTTACAATGTTAAATAACAGTAATTATGAGGTATGGTAGTTAAAATATAACTGATAAAGGACTATGGTACATAATTACATTGGAACAACTTACAGAAACGGGAACTGATCCAAATGCCTGGAATAAAGCAATGAAATCTGTATATGATAAAATTGCACAACTATTCATGTAATTTTTTATGAAGAGTTACCATAAAAATTTAAACATGATCTTTTTGAAGTTAGATTCATAAAAGCTGTATCAGTTTAATTATACAGCATTGAATGTTAAAATACAATTATTGAAGTATAATTTTTCCTTGTGAATTACTTAATTTTTCTTTATGTATAATACATACAATATATATTTTTTATAATTATCTTTCGTTTTGTACTTTATTTCCCAAATAGCAAAATGTGAATTTTCCTGGGAAAAAGGCAATAGTTTTCAGCCAAAAAACAAGCTGATATGTCTAAACAAAAGTTGAAAAAATTTCTTTTGTATTGTAGTTTAGAACTATAACTACTAGTTTTAAGAAGTAGCAACTGCACACTACTTATGTTGGTTTGCTGGTTTATATCTTGGCCTGGACTTTTCTGCCCATTTGAAAATTTACAGCCATTATGATTTATTTACCAACTGAATAATTATGTTAAAAATCAATCCAATATAGTTGTGCATGCAATGCTTGCTGCAATTTCGAAACGAATCTACAATTTATTCTATTGAGCTGATTCAGATATCAGACCAAATGCTTTATTTGATAAGCTGTTATCAGATTCACCAAGTTTTTGAGCGACCAACTTTTCAGTTGACTTTTCCTCCAACTTTTTTGTGTACAAAGTCAAAAAAAAAAAAGGGTTGCATTTGTAATTGCTAAAATTTGGTGAAAAATTATACTACTGTTACCAGATGTTACCATTTATCGCTCTTTTACAGGTAGAAATAATTTTTCCAGAAACTTTGCTATTAGTTTTTCAGCTATCTCTTTATATGAGCCCTTTTCAAAGTTCTATTTATAAATAAACTACATTTTATGTTCCATCTATGTGATTTTTCTTTTATGCATTAGGCATGCCACACATCAGTGAGACACTGAACAAAAAAGCATGAGACCATGAGACAACTTCACCCTGATAACAAAAAAGGTTTTGACCAGCAGAATTTGCCTCTTACCTCACGATTTTTGATGCATGTCTCCCTGGTATGTGGTGCACCTTATGTCAAAACCCCTTCCTGGTCATCATTCATTTCAGCATTGCAATATTGTTGGAAGATATTGGAAGTTGGCTGAAAAGTTATAGCTAGCGAAGATTTGTTTAGAGGTATGGTAAAAAGTTGGGAATATTGCGGTTTGCTATCACATTGGGTTTTGAGATGATTTCTTGCAGAAAATTGGCTGAAATCAAGATTTGAGTCAAAAGTTGGAGAATCAGATAACAGATTTAAAGATTAACTGGATGGAATAGTCCTCTAGATTTATCCAGGATTTCTGGCATTCCTGGTTCAAATGTTGGAGCAGACTTTTCTTACCATTTGAAAATTTACAGCAGTTAATTTCAGAGGTATTTTAGTAATTTTGTTGACAACTTTGATTATGAACCTGATTATGAAAGATTAGATGAATAGGATAACAATTGATGATTTTTTATCAGAGATTTTACATGCATTTTTCCAAAGGAAAACTTGGCAGGGCTTGAATTTTGGGGCGGAATAGCGGGATTCATGCCGTAAATTTTGAAATCCCGCCCAAAAGAAAAACATGGGCGGGAAGCTCCCGCCCAAAAAATCGAGTTTTGAAACTACGATCAACTCCCACAACCATTTTGCAAATTTTGTGATATTTTCGTGCGACGGATTGACACATTTTGCGAGTTTTTTACTGCAAAAGATAATTGAAATTAACGAATTTTTTCCGTGACCGATTGTCAAATTTCAAAATTTTTTCCTTCAATCGATTGACAAATTTCATTCTACTTTCCGTGGCGAAAAAGAGGTAAATCTGTTCCGAATTTTCCAGCAAAAATTAAATCATTCAATTCCAAAGATCTGTTATCAAACCGAAAATTCGTACATACAGACATCTCAAATTTCAACAAATGATTGCTGAAATAATCAATTTTTGTCAATCGTTTGCAGAAAATGGCCAATTTTGACAAAGGATCGAAAAAAAAAGTTAATTTTGTTGAAAGAATATGGAAAAACGCAAATTTGGTCGAGCGATCAAGAAAAAAACACAAAGGGTCGCAGAAAAAATGCCAAATTCATCAAAGGGTCACTTCAGAAGTGATTCTAAGCAATAAATAAATAAATAAATAAAAATAAAATTCATAGCCATTTTCTGAAAGGTTTCAGCAGAGTGTGTGTATGTGAAGGGAAATCCAGTTTAGACACTATGTGTTTTATTCCGTGGTCCTTTGATGAAATTTGCAAATTTTTCGAGATCTTTTGAAGAAATTTGCAGATTTTTCACAATTTTTTGACAAAATTTCCAGATTTTTAGTGATTTTTTGATGTAATTGGCAGATTTTTCATGAATTTTTTTTTAATTTTGTCTATATTGATGAAACTTTCAGTTTTTCGTGATATTTTGCAAAATTCGCATTTTTTGTGATTTCTCAAGATTTTTTATGTGTTTTCTGTAACCCCTGAATGAAATTCATGTTTTTTCTAGATCCTTTGATGAAATTTGCGTTTTTTTTTTCTTTTTACATAAAATTTGTGGGTTTTTTTCCAAAATCTTCTGACAAAATTTGTGCTCTTTTTCCGATCTTCTGACTAAATTTGCATTTTTTCCACTATCTTTTGACGAAATTTTTTTTTCATGATCTTCTGACAAAAATTTGCATTTTTGTAGTGATTTTCAGACGAAATTCATTTTTCTGCAAGCTATTTACAAAATTGATTTTTTTTGCCAACAATTTTTGTAAAATTCTTTATTATTTTTTTTTGTTCAAAATTTTAGATAGATGCAGAGTACTCGCTGACACTCGCCATTGTGCCAAATTGCGACTAAATTCTTCATTTGACAAGTAAACAAGCGATTAGATTTGCCAAATTGCTAGTGCTCAATTTTTGCTTTTTCTTTCTTTTCTTTTTCGTATTTCATACACATGCATACATACATATTTTTAATATGTTTATAGTGGATAGTTGAAATTAGATTAATAACAATCGTTGTCGCAGTTATAAAAAACTCATGTTATTTTTAAAGGGTTTGTAAACATTAAAATAATTAAGTTTTTTTTTTTAAATTTATTTTTTTTTTAACACAGCGATTTTATTTTGCTAATACTTTTTTCATTTGGCAAATGTTTTTTATTATTAATTAGCCAAATTATTAACGTTGGTCAAATGTCAGCGAGAACACTGGATAGATGACAATTTTTTCCCCATTATTTAGAACTGAATAACTACCTTAAATTTTTGGAAAATTTAGAACAGACTTACCCTGGGTCGCTTAATGAGTGTGAATTCCCTCAAAAAGTTGCAAAAAGCGTGAATTTCGTCAAAGGGTCATAGAATAAATGTGAATTCAAATAATATTATTAAACTAATAATAAATAATAAAACTTGAAATAATATTAAACTATTTTTGTAAAATTGGGTTTAATTTGATCCAACTTGCAGGAATCTACACTCAATCTAAAATCAAGCTGAACCAAAAACAGCGTTTAATAGACCTGTAACAAAAATTTACCACCTGAAAAGGCTAGACAATATAAAATTTTGACTTTGTTTTTTCAACACATTTTGCATAACTGAGTTGTTGATAAAAATTGCTTCAGTGGTATTTTTTCATGTGCGTATTCTTGTAATTCTTTAAATAGCACATAAAATAATAATGGGTTTTAAAGATTTTTTTTTCCTTCCCAAACCGCTGCAGCCAAGCCCAAAACTCCCCTCCATTTACAAATGTTGGTAGGGAGACTCCCCTCCTTTGAAAAATTGAATTTCAAGCCCTGCTTTGTGTAATCTTTTAATTATTATTTCATAAACTGTTGTTGTGCTTTTTCCCTTTTAGCGATCAGATTTCAATTTTTTGTGCAATAGCACATTTCTTATCCTTTTCACAAAATTTATTTTGGAAGTGATGACTTGCAATTCAAATTAATAGTTAGTGCAATATTTAAGGACTCAAGTGCATAAGATTTCAATATAGTGATTGATAGTTTATAGGTATGAAGGCCACAGGTTTCCTGTTAAAATGATTGATGTTTCAATGGTTTGTCCAAAATTCTCAGTTCAGTGCCATAATGACTGCCATTTGAATGATTTAAGAATTGATGAAAGATAAATAAAATATAGCAAATAAATTATATTCCTCTGAATTGCACAGATTTCAACTAATATATTTTAAAGAAATTAAAAGAAATAAAGCATATAGATGAACTCACTTTTTCATTTTTTCTTCTGCTTACAATTCTGTCAAGACCATTAAAAGCACCGGATGCTACAAACAAGATATTAGTTGTATCTACAACCACAGTTTCTCCACGTAGTTTTCTAGAATTTCTTTCAGGTACATTGACAAGAGCTCCTTCTAACATTTTTAACATACCCTACAAATAAATTTAAAGCTGTCAAAAGCATAAAAATAAAATTAAACCCTAAATAACAAATAGATAACCATTTTGTTTGTAAAAAGTTACATGAAAATTTCATTTTTAAAATTTCAAGCATGAATTATGTGAAGTAAAACATGACAGAAAAAAGAAAGGAAAAAAAAAAAAAAAAAAAGCCACAAAATATCAAAAACTTATAGCCATTACTTGTAAAACAGATTAAAGAAACATACTTATTATAGTATCAACAATTTTAATAAGTTGATTTAAATCAGCAATTAGATTATGATTTTTAAAAAAGTCATTGTTAAAAAAAAATTATGAATGTTTAAAATGACATAAAAGTATTAAAATCTATAATTAGTTTAGATTTTTTTTTTTTTTTTTTTTTTTTTTTTTTTTTTAACAGGTATTTTGCCTTATGAATAAATGGGGGAAAAAAAAAGCTTTAAAAATTTGTTTCTGAACTTAATTTCTGAGAACTGTAAAACATTAAGTACAGTATGTTTGTAAAGGCATAAAAAGCATTTCATTTAAAATTAATATATTTTGTGATGTCATAATTTCCTTTTAAGTAATCAAATGATTAATTAATTCTTTTGTACAAAATAAACATGGCAAATATAATAAATTTCTGCAAAGTAAGAGAGCAAATAACCACAATCAGTTTTTCTCCTTAAACTTTTGGGATAATAAATTTATACAAAATATTAGAGTTAAATAAGAATGCATAATAATAGCATCTAATCAACAGCTGTTGTAAAAGAATGTATAAGAGAAAAAAAAATAATTGGTATAAAAATGTTAAGCACAGCAAAAGATCTTAGTTAAAATATACATGAATCCTGTAAGATAAGAATTAGACAATTAACATTATTTTTTTTTTTTAGTATAAAGGCAAAACAAGCTGCCAATAATATTTGTTAGTTTTGTTATTTATGCTAATAACAAATGAAATTACTTATTTGCAGTTTCATTAATTTTGTAATTAAGTGTTTCTTCTAGGTCGTTTTTTCAAGGACCCTTTTAAAATTGACAAAATGCACCCTGCCTTTAAAAAAATAGTGAAACTTCTCCAAACCACAGTTTTTTAAAAATACATGTGTCCAATATCATACAAAAATGACAGAACTTTATTTTGTGAGAAAAAACAGGATATTACTAAACCGTGTTATTTATAAATTTTTTAAAAGTTAATGATTTTCAGGTGCATCTATGATTATATAAATATGTAGCACCTATAGTTGTCGTTCAGTCTATCCGTCTGCATATAACAACTCACAGGGATGAAATTAGAGGTTTTTCGCAATCTTTTAACTAAATTCACACTTTTTCATAATCTTTTGACATCGTTTTGTTCATTTTTTGACGAGATTTCAGGTTTTTTTATGATCTTTTGATGAAATTTTCGGGGGTTTTCGAGATCCTCCGAGAAAATTTCGCATATTTTTGCGATCTTTGATGAAATTCTCACATGATATTTTTTGGTGAGTTTTGCAAATTTTACAACCTTTTGATGACAATTTTGGGATCTTTTAAAAAAATTAGCATTTTTCACAATTTTTTGACTGTATTTTTTTTTTCTTTTTTTTTAAGTTTGGTATCTTTTGACAAAAACTGCATGTTTCTCATGATCTTTTGACGAAATTCGACTCCTTGAAGAAATTGGCGATTGTCTGACAAAATCTGCTATTTTACTTCCACTGTCATTCGGCAAAGTTAACGATTTTTTTTTACATGACCCCTTTATAAAATTTACAATTTTTAAAGAGAAATGAGCAACTGCATGTATTACTTTCTGTATAATAAAAAGCAGATAGTATTTACAGGAACACACAAAATATTTCGACCACTGTACTGTATCCAAAGTACTGTAACAGCAAGATCAGAATATTTTAAAATTCTGTTGAAGTATGAATGCACTTCATTTGCTACGCTTCATGTGCAAACTTCCAAGTTGTTTATCTATGATAGTAAAAAGTTATGCTATTTCCCCCCATATTGTTATTAAGCACATTACTAATATATTTTCTTATGACATAGTGCATTTTTTGGAGCTAACTTCATGCCGTTTTTTTTCTTCAAAAATGTATATTAAATTATAAATTATCACGTAAGTGATTAAAGCATAAAAATGTATATTATATATCTAATTAAACATTATTTGTTTAATGATTATTAATTTTAAACAGTGCAATTAATTTTAAACAATTTTTTACAATTTAATATTAAATGCAGTGTTCGATCTTTTTGTTAAATGTAAATATTACTTGTGTTTTATATAGTTTCACATAATTATTGCAAAATATTAATATGTATAACATTATTGTATCTGACTAACTAATGAAGCTACTAATTTAGCATTTTTATAGTTCCTGTAATAATTAATAACTAATAATTGAATTTTATTAATTAAAGTATAAAAATGGAGATTATGTTAGTAATTATAGGTTTAATTGTTCTGGAGGCATAAAACTCTTGGTATCTATTCAAAATTTTAACATTGGGGAAAAAAACCCTAAAAAACTAAAAATTCAATAATAATAATAATAATAATAAAATCATTTTTAAAATGCTTGAACTTTAATATTTATTGAGTTTGACAAGATAAGAACAATTTTCTACTAAATTTTAAAATATAATTCCAGATTAGATTCAAAGTTATTAATAAATGGTTGTTTTTAATATGAGAAACAGGATTTTGTTTTTCATTACAAAATGTTATTTTTTGCAAAAATATAATACACTGCACAAAAATAACTTATTTTTTCACAAAATGGGTCCCAAAAAGAAAGAAAGAAAGAAGGGAAAAAACAGTCTCAACCCTTGTAAACATATTGAATAAGTTTAAAAAAAAAAAAAAAAAAAAAAAAAAAAAAAACATGTGCTTAGTTAGTAATGCTTTTATCTCTAAAAAAAATTTCCTACAGTATTAACACATATTTAAATCACACTGATATATGCAATTTGACAGCACACAGAAATAATTAAATTATTTCAGAATTCACTGATTTCTTTTATTATTTTGCAACATGGATCAGATAGTTAATTTAAAATTTTAGAGCATTACTGTTTTTGAAAAGTAATATTTATAATAAGTTTAACTGTACAAATTCTGTAATTAAATGAGTCTAACATTGCAATTTGTAAAAAGAGATAGCCAAACAAACCCAACTGTGTTAACCTTAAATGGTACATGTATATAACATTTGAAAGTTTGCAAAAAAGTAAAAACTTGATATTAAAAAAAAAGTTTATAGGATTTCTAGCAATAAGAAATTTATATTGATTTCAAAAGAAAAATAATGTAGATTATAACAAAAAGAAATAACTATTTTAATAGTAAATACATTCTTACTCATAAAAAACTTCAAATTTATTATTTTATTATATTAGCCAATTCTTTTAAAATACATAATATCTATATAATAATATAATATATATATATATATAATTTAAAAAAAATTAAATTTTACTTGTTGAACTCCTTCACCACCAACATCTCTTAGTTGATAAATACCAGGAACAGCACCAATTTTATCAACTTCATCAAGAAAAACAATGCCTACACAAAAAGGTGAAGGGATATAATGAACTGAATAAATCAATATGGATAAATAACAGTCTAATTTTCTTAAACTTGTAGTTAACATTGGTAGAGGAAAAATAAACCAGTACTTCACCTTGCTGGGCTTTATCAATGTTATAATTGGCATCTTGTAGTAATTTTGCAATAACTGATTCAATGTCTTCACCAACATAACCAGCCTGAGTAAGAGCTGTACAATCACATATAGCAAATGGAACATCCAAACATCTTGCAATAGTTTGGGCAAGCAATGTTTTACCTTAAAATAAATAAATAAATATTCTCACTCATTAAATTAAAACAGTCATATTTAATCACTTAACTGGCAACTGATATAGGGAAACAGTGCTTTAACGCAGCGATTGCAGCAATATTAAATGAACTGTGCATTTAAAATTACATTTTAACATTTAAAGGTTATTTCAAAAAAAAAAAACTTTTTCAATGTAATTTGCAAATAAATAAATAAAATTAATCTAGTTGTTGGGGGTCCACTGAAATACTTACCCATCATAGATATGCATAAAAGGATGGGTTGAAAAAACTTTTTTTCGATTTTCGATGATGGCGGGTGTGGAAAAGTGGCCACTGGTGGCACTCAGTTTATACAAAAAATTTGAGATTTTTTGGACATTTCCTTACCCTGCCGCAAACGGCTTGAAGTTTTGCCAAAATGCTCATTTTTGAACTTTTTTAAAAAAAATTAAAAAATGTTAAATTTATTTTGGTTGTATTTACCTGAAAAGGCATATTTAATGTACCAAATGTTTAAATAAATTCTGATCATGCATTATTTAATATCTATGTGTATTATAACTTAGCCTATTTTTATAGCTTTTACTCGTATAACAGGCAAAAGTTACATTTCTTTGAATCGATCGTTAGTTTATCTTTTATTTATGTCCTTTGGTCTTTTGATATTTTTTCTATGTGTCAAAGGTCATATATTTGGGCAGTATACTTCAAAAACAAATCTGGAAGGGGAGAAGGGGGTGAAGCAGGACTCTAAGCGAGCGCAATGATTCGTCGTAATACTGAGGGAGTGAAGGACGAAATAGATGAGAGCCAAAATGTGATAAAAGATTCTTATTATTTCTCCATGTTCAGTTACCCGACATTTGTTCAGTGTGAACATGAAACCTTTTTCTAATGAGATACAGTTCTTTTTGGATCGTTTAATGTTCCATTATAGTATTTTGTGCGTTTTATTACGATGAGCTAAGAAATGGCTAGTATGAAGGACTATGGTAATCTGAAGACATGCGACAGCGTGAAAAGTAGCTTTTTGGAGGCATCATGCATATTGAAAGTATTGCAATTGCCAACTTATGCTGATAATCATGCACCACTACTACTATGTAGAAGTTGTGACAGCAGAGGATACGAATCTCGTCATCGACAAAAACAAAGTCAGAAGAGAGAAATAGAAACTTGGAAAGAAGATACAGGTAGAAGAAGTTCTTGAAAGAAGGAAAATTAAAGGCATATTATTTGATGGTAGAAAGGAAAAAAGTATATTCAGAGGAAAAAAAAAGAACAAGCGGCACCGTCGAGAAAAAGGTGAGGAACACATCACCATGTTGTTTGAACCTGGTTAGGAATACTTGGGTCACTTGATACCTCATTCCGGTCACGGAAAAGAAATAGCAAAATCATTATATAATCTTCCAAGTCATCCCAAGTTAGACTTTTTTGAACTGACAGCACTTGGGTGTGATGGCACCACTCTTAATTCAGGAAAACGCAATGG
This sequence comes from Maratus speculifer, assembly GCA_964019185.1. NCBI lineage: Eukaryota > Metazoa > Arthropoda > Arachnida > Araneae > Salticidae > Maratus > Maratus speculifer. The sequence goes on along the minus strand of OZ025291.1, from coordinate 211,401,059 downwards.
TGTCATTGCCTGTCTTGAAAAAAAAAAAAACTAGGAAGAATTCAGCGACATTTGATATGTATTCTTCATATGAACGATATCCCACTTCGACATCTACTCTCTAAACTTGATGGTGAAACCACGGGACATAAGATCTTTGCCAAACCAATCGGTGCTAGACTAATGGGATGTGAAAAATCTACGTGTCACTTTGTTCGAGCCTATTGCTGTTTCATGGATATCAGAAATGTTAAATACTGAAGATCTAAGTACCGATCAAAAGTGCTAATTTGATATTTATGCAGCAGTTTCAACTGGAGTATGTCCTCGAAAAATGGAAAACAGATAACCTGGACCAATTGTGAAATCGAGATGGATCACAACTGCTTGTAGAATTTTACACTCATGCGTTAGTAGTTTAAACCTGATAAAGCGTTAAAATATCTCGCTCAGGTACGTGAAACGAGTTTATGCGCCCATGTGGTTTTCTCTAAGGAAAAGGCTAGATTACGCGGACGGACCTAGACATATGTGGCAGATAGTTAAACTTTTAATGTTTTTACCAGATGACCTAAAGAAGACAGTGCATTCAGTTATCCAAATAAATAGATACTATGGTCATCCCGAGAATTTATTGATAGAAACGGCAATCGATGATAGACAATATGTTAGAACGGCATGGAAAGAAAAAAGTATGCCACAATTTAAATAAAATAAAAAACCAACATAGTGCGAGAGTTTCAATCTCCAAAGCTAAACTTTAAAGCAATGGAACACTATGAGTGTATCGAGTGGGTCGCTGCCGAAATCAGCGAACCTCTTATAACAAAAACCTTTCACTAGAAAAAAGTAGAGAAAACGTAATTTCAGGATCCATGTTGGATGAATCAATAGTCTGCTTTCCAAGTCACTCCCAGGCTGTGAAAAGAGTTGTTAAAATTGTGACAGAAGCTGCATCAAAGGTATGTGGGTGTAAAGGGAGACATACCTTCATTAGAGTAAAACTGCCAGCATGAAAAAAGATACCAAAGTTCATTTCTAAAAAAGAAATTTTTAGAAAAAGAAATTTTCTTTGTAGCATTTTCAAGCAATTCAGTGCATTTTGAAAATAACATTCTGTGGGTAGGAGGGCGGGTAAAACTCGGCGTGCAGCTACCTCCTCGTGGTGAGTTCTGGATTGTTTCGTGTCTGGATTGTGCTGAACGCAAAACAAACTAAAAGCTGTACATTTTTAAAGAACATAGCATTAAAATAATGCATAGTTAGAGTTTTTTTTAAACATTTGACTGATTAAATATATCTTTTCAATTAAATACAACCAAAATAAACTTCATTTAACATTTTTAATTTTTTTGCTAAAAAAGTTCAAAAATCAGCATTTTTTTTAAACTTCAAGCCATTTGCGGCAGGGTAAGGAATTGTCCAAAAAATTTCAATTTTTTTGTGTGAACTGGCTGCCACCAGTGGCCACTTTTCTGCACCCGCCATTATCGAAAATCGAAAAAAAGTTTTTTTCGGCCCACCCTAATGTATAATGTAACATATGAAAATAAAACATGTGTACACTATTTATGAAATACATCGCAATTCCAAAATAAAATTTAAACATATTTAAATTTTTTTAATACATAGTAATGCTCTAGTAATGAATTGCTGATGAACCAATTTCGACAAATTACATAAAATGCTGAACTACACAAATAGTATTGAGTTGAGTAAAAGAAACATCTTTATAACTCCAAAAATAATAATCATATTAACTAACAGTTTGCTGTGTTGGGTTAAGCATCTTATATCCAATTAAAATAAATTTTGAATTGAAATTTGAATGAAATACAGGGTCATGAAAAATCATACACTGTGGAAAATAGGATTACAAATGTCTCGGCAACTAATTATCCAATTGGCTTTGTTCTTTATGCAAAATTTGTGTTACTTTATTGTTTGTTACATACACTCCTTAAAGTGAAAAATTTCTAAAATTTTTATGTACCTTTCATCAGAACGAATATTTCAAGTTAAAAAAAAAATAGTTCCGGATAATCGAGGTTATTGATATTAAATATGCTTCTTCCCGTTATTACATACTAAATACACGCCAAATTGCAAGTCTCTATCTCAATTTGTTTGGGAGATGGAGCATTTACAGACACACAAACAGACAGACAGCCAACATATTTTTTTTTTCCTCTAAAACTATGTTTTTCAGAATCTCCAATATCTGAAATGTGTAAATCCGTCAAAATTTTTTTCTGATTTTCAAAACTATTGCAAGATTTACCTTATACTACGTATGATGGATAAGTAATAAATAAATAAATAAAATAAAAAAGACATTAATTTAATTTTACATAGCAAAAAGCTAAAATCTTGTGTAACTTTTTTAATTTTTAAGCACTTTCACTTTTTTATAAACATTAACTACCAAAAACATTTTTACATAAATTGATATTATTTCTCCAAAAAGTGTATTCTTTAAAAATGCAGCTTAAAAACCTTTGCTCATCCCTATTCTGATAAAATCAAAGCAGACCTGGCACATCGGAAAAGTGCAAATTATTTTACTATCTGAAAACAAACAGTATATTCAACAATGTTATGTAAACAGTATTTTACCATAAATAAAATAATCATTGGGGGGTCACCGTAATACTTTCCCATCATAGATATTCATAATATAATAATGAAAATAAAATATGTATAAACTATTTATAAAATGCATTGCAATTCCAAAACAAAATTTAAACGTATACTTAAATATTTTTAATATACATAGTAATGACCTATTAATGAATTGCTGATAAACCAATTTTAACAAATTATATAAAACACCAAACTATTCAAGTAGTACCAAATTGTGTAAAAGAAACATCCTTATAACTCCAAAATAATAATCATATTAACTAACAGTTTACTGTGTCTAGTTTTGTTTAAGTTTAGATAATAAAACTAAATCAAAATTTTTTTGAGTTGAGATTGGGAATCTATACAAAAACTAAATATATTTTTTAAAGGAAATAAAATTATAATTGTAAAAAAAAAAAAAAAAAAAAGTAATATTATAAAAATATACATTTTTTAAATAATGGAAGATTTGACTACTGATATTCATAATAATGACAAAATTGCAACAATTTGTTTCTTTAAACTAGCATCATTTACTTAAAAACAATGCTATGTAAATGGGATGCATAATACATTTTATTCTAAACTGTAGAATATTTACTAAGGTTTTTACATTAGGTTAATTTTTAATTAAACATGTATACGAAAAATCATTGACAGAGACATGATATAACAAACAATAATGTTAAATAAAGCCTGAATGTACTATAAAAATTCTGAAACCGAGAGGAAAAAAAATCTAATAAAAGCAGGCTTTGCTAATGTTTATTATTTAATATTCTCAAAGAAAATATAATTTATTTGGGAGAAACAATTGTGAAAAATCAATTTTTTCAACTTTTTTTTTTATCTGAAAAAAAAAAAAAATCCTTTTTTTTTTGCCATTTTTATTTTTTTGGGAAATTTACATCTCTAATCGCAAGGACCAGTAAGCATGAGAGTTTAATTGTCTACAGAGATTATTACTGGCCTGCTACATAAAATTCTATTAAATACCATTAGCCTTTTGAGTTACATCTCCTTCTTTTCTTGGAATATAAACTAAACTTTATTTGCAATTACCCAAAAATTTCAGCACAATTAAATGTAAAATTATAACTTGCTAAAAGCTGAACAAACAACATGTAAAAATAAATAAAAAAGAATATTGCCCAGTTAAACTGATGGCATTCAGCTCACAGGCCATGTATACTTAACTGTATATTACAGCTTTATATTTTCAAGGAATAATGCCATTCATAAAACAAATTAAAGAGGGGGTGGAAGTTCCGTTTCTTCTCTTTTTATGCTTAATCATTGAGCACAGGGATATGCTTTATCACATAAAAAACTTATAACCAAAATTCGAAGCAAATTAGATAATTCTGAACAAACCCCATTTATATAATTTAAGAGGAATTATCCCTCTCCTTTATACTTAACTTCCAAAGCTATTCAGAGATTCATCTTATCAGAAAGAACTTACATCCAAAATTTAGAGCAAATCGAATAATTCTGCATAAAACCCCATTTATCTAATTTAAGGGTGGAAGGGGGTAATCACCCGTACTGCTCTTTCACTCAATCAAAGAACCCTACAGCTAATCAGGGAAGCACCTTATAACTATGAACCTGTACCCAAAAATGAAGCAAATCGGTTAATTCTGCATGAAAAACCATTTATTTAAATTAAGAAGGGTAGTCCCCCTGATCCCCCATTTATACTTATCCAATGAATTCCTAAAATAAATCAGGGAAGCACCATATCAGAATGAACCTATATCCAAAATTTGAAGCAAATCGGTAAATTCTGTGTGTAAAAACCATTTACCTAAATTAAGAGGGTTACCTCCCATTTCCCTATTTCTACTTATTCAATGAACACCCAATACTAATCACGGAGGCACCTCATCAGAATGATCCTTATCTAAATTATGAATGAAATCTGATAATTCTGCATGAAAAACCCATTTATCTAAATTAAGGGCAGGTGGTTATCCACTGCACCCTTCTTAAGCTTATCCAATAAACTCCCAAAATTAATCATGGTGATGCCCTCATCAGAATGATTCTGTCTAAAATTTGAATGATCTCTGCATGAAGAACCCATTTATCTAAATTTAAGGGTGGGGAATTACCCCCCTGTTCTCCTTCTTTATACTTGTCCAATGAACTCTCCAAACTAATCATGGAAGTGCCCTGATCAGAATGATCCTATGTCTAAAATTGAATAAAATCTGATAAATCTGCATGAAAAACCCATTTATCGAAATTAAGGGTGAGAGATTAGCCCCCTTTCCTCCCTCTTTATGCTTATCCAATGAACACCTAATACTAATCACGGAGGCACTTTATCAGAAGAATCCTATATTTAAAATTTGTATGAAAACTGATAATTTTGTATGAAAAACTCATTTATATAAATTAAGGGGAGGGGCACTAGCCCCCCGTTCTCCCTCTTATACTTATAGAACGAACATCCAAAACTCATCAGGGAAGCACCTTATCAGAATTAACCTATATCCAAAATTTCAAGTAAATCTGATATTTTTATCATGAGTTATCGCATTAAACACACACATACATACATACAGAATGGATGGGCACATAAGCTGCTTTGATAGACTGTGAGCTAAAAAACTATGAAATTATTAATTAGATATTTTATTTATGATTACTTATTTCAATTGATTGTAAAGTTTAATGCATATAATTATTATTATTTAAAAAAAAAAATCATGTGGTTTGTATTTGGTTATGGTTTTTTCAGGGATGGCAAAATTTACATTAATCTGTCAGAGAGGGAAAAAAAGTTACTGGTCCTACAGACCACTAAATTTTTCAAATCAGTGGTCCAATTGAATTTTTGGTGGTAACTTTTGGAATAAGCAACACTTCTGACAATTTCCCTAACTAATTTTATTATCAATAAATTTTAGAAAAATTTATATTTTTCTTTTCAAAAAAGTACTTTTTCGAGATTTTATTCCTAAAAATGATTTGAAGAAGGAAGTTTGTGGTGATGGTTCTTATAAATATTTTAAATTTCCATGCAAATATTTTTTTAAACTACTGAGAAATTGATGTATGATCAAATATCATCATGAATTTTAATGAATTTCAAAAATGTCAGCCAGTTTATTTACACAACAGTCAGTATGATGTTTGAAATAATGACTGCAATAATTATCGGATATATCATTTTCTACTTTATCAAGAACACAGAGCTGGACAGATCATCAATGGGATCAAGCACTTTTTCTGGATGAGAGCTGCTTTAATCTAACCAGCAATTATGGAAGTATACTATATATATGAAGAGAATATATGAAACCAATGCTCCACCATCACCAAAAGGGACTTGTTAAAAGGTGGCAAAGTTAATTTTTTAAAAAATATCATGCTTGCTAGGCATACTCAGCTCACATTTTCCAGGAAAATCCAAACACTAGAGCCTACTATTGTGCCAGAGTCCTCCTCCATCATATTCATATTTTTAGTGGTGCTATTGGACTTCAGTTCATCTTCATAAGTACCAACACTACATTGTACAGTGGCTACCATGGAGCTGTTGGAGAGTAAGGAATTTAACTGCAAACATTGATCCAGAAGATTTCAGGACCTAAATCCAACTGAGGACATTTGATTGTAATATGGTTCATGGGAGATATTTAACAGCACATCACCAGCTACCAACAATGATTCTGGAGTTGCAATTGATAAAAGACATACAATATTCCCCAATCTCTCAACAGATCATTGACAACTTTGTACTGAATATGGATAGATGACACAAATCCTAGGACGCACTTTACTGTTCTGATTTTGCTTACAAAAAGACTGGATTTTTTTTGCAAGCCTCCTCTTATATGGATATTTTTTTCTTCTGTCCAATTGTGCTCAAAGTTAAGATTTCAATAAAATTCCTTTTGTATTCTTTGCTTTCCTTTTTTTAATGTTCTGTTTCTTTTTCCCATATTCATACATTTTGAGAATGTTATGGTATGATAGTGCAGATTTGGAATACTTTTAAATAATACTACTTAAAAAAAAAAAAAAAAAAAAAAAAAAAAAAGCTCCAACTTTAATTTTTGCACATCCCGGTATAAAAACAAGAATTTTCAATATATTACCTCTTAAAATATCAAAATGAAAATCAGCTTAACATACCTGATCCTGTTGGACCCAGCAATAAAATATTACTTTTTTCTAACCTTAACTCATGAGTAGTGGCATCTAAAATATCAGAACCTCTATTACTTTTTACTTCATTTTCTTGGTTCAGCTGCTGTTGAAAACTAACACCAAGAGCATTGCTATGAGAAATTCCAGATATATGTAATAGATCTGAAAATATAAGTAAATAATCTTAATAATAAACTCTGAATAGTCAATTAACAATATTTAGGTGAATAAAATGTAGCTTATAACTCATTTCTAAGCATTTGCAACTTCTTAAACCTATATGCACACATCCTACCTATTTTTATAACTCTAACATATGCATGAGATTAATTTCATCCCATTTTATCTCCCATTATATTTTTGCATAAATATGTTTAAAGAAAAAAATCTATTGGGTCTAATAATAGAATAAAATAGGTCAGTTCTGCTTCTTTTTTAACAGAAAAGATCAGGCTTTTTATATTTACTAATAGATTTTGGAACAAATTTCGTAAAAAGTGTACTCCCTTTTCTTAAATAGAAAAAATGTGACTAGGGTGAAATCAACCAGTCATCTGTGCTTAAAGACTAAAATAAATAAATAAAACACAATTTTAAGCATACCGATATTTTTTAGAAAAGATACATAGATCTTTGCTATTTGCTTTTTAATTGTGTATCTGAAAGATATGCATATTAGACACATATATCTTTTAACAAATTGAATTTAACTTTGTATTAATTTTATGCTTAACATAAAATGAAAACTCATCTTCTTTTTAACAGATTTTACTTTAGCACCAAAATGCAGCTTCTTTTAATTAATCTAACTTTTTCTTTTATTTTCTTACCTTAGCAAATAAATGTTCAATATTTAAATAGATTTTTAAGACATCACTTAAAAACTAACTAAATTGAGCAACAATTTTCAAGCAAATTTATTTGAAAGTATATATTTTTACCACTTGATAATAAAAATTTAAATTATACGATATTTAGACATCATGTAGCAACAACAGAAATAGCAACCATTTTTGGCAAATATCCAAAAATTGTCTACACATTTGTGACAATGGCAAAAAAATCATAGTGAAAGAAATAAGATTTTGGCTTTAAGGAAAAAAAATTCTGAAATAAATCAAATACAATGAAATCTTCAGTGGTATTTGTCCTATAAAAGAAAAATTATAATTGAGTAATTAAGAAAAATTGACAGTTAAGTAATTCATAATCTACTAGATGCCCTTGGCAACCAGTCTGGTCTCCACTAAATATATGCTAAACATTGTAACATGTCACTTTCATTCATAATTTAATTTACTTTCTCAATTCTATACCAAATCAGAAGATTCTGAAAGGGAAATAAATTTTAGTGTATTTTTATTTTAGCCAGGCACAGGTGACAGATCAACAAACATTGTTCATATCACATTTTTTTTTTTTTTATCTCATTTAAAATATAATTTACTCATTTTATTTAAAATGCAGAATTTTAATTTTAAATTGAAAACGAATTGAATATTTCCAACTAAGTGAAAAATTGCCCAGGCCAGAAATCGAACCCAGATCCTTGACTTACAAGGCCAATGTTTTACCATTTAAGCTAACTGGGCGACTACCGGAGGGCATTTTTTGCTCATTTAACCTTATTGGTCATAACATCTGATCTGTCATTTAAACAGCTCATCAGAATAAATTGCAGATAATGAAACTCTGTATGACGATGGATACATAGATATACTATTATTCAACACAGTCAAACGATTGGTAAATTTATCACATGAAATGAATATTTCCAACTGAGCAAAAAATTGCCCAGGCTGGGAATTAAACTCAGATCCTTGGCTTATCTTCGAATATTTCACATAAACTTGAGTTTATGTGAAATATTTCATTGAATTGATAAACATTCAGGCAGGTTCACAAAAAAAAGTTAGGCAAAAACTCCAAAAAATTACATCTAATTAAATTGATGATACAAAACTTTATTTGAAGAAAGATTTAAAGTTTTTAGACAAGAAGGAAAGGATGAGAGAAATGAGGCCAGAGCCTCTGTTAAAACATATGTTTTACAGAAAGGGCAGAGACGAAGTGTAAGTATTTTTGTTATACCTACCATTAGCTTGGTTGCACATTTTGTCACCAACATATCAACATGAGTAAGATGATCAAAGTTTAATAGAAAAGGAGAGGATATCTTAAGTTTACCTTTTAAAGCATGAGAAACATGGGTTGCCAGAAAAAGGAATTTTTGCAGTTAAAGCATCAAGTTTTTAGATGAGAGAAAGAAACAACACAAGTAAAACATGGATGAGAAAAGATAGCTAATTGTTTAGTTGCTTAATTTTAACGAACCTTTCATAAAGAACATATTAAGTTTGCACATGTCTGAAATTGAGAAACGGAACAGACAGATGTTAATGTTAGAAACAACTGCAATATCATACATTTCTTTTTGAATAGGGAGTGTTTCAATGGTGCCAAATAGTTTTGTGTGGGAATCAAAACTTCGATGAAAGTACATCTGGATTATGAAACAGAGAAACAAAGGATTTTGCACATGCTAAATTAAATTCGTTAAGATAAAAATAAAATAAAATGATGGAAGCTTCAAATAATTTTAAAAATAAGAGCTAACAATGATTTTAAATATATTAAGGAAGGGGGGGGAGGGGAATAGACTTAACTTTAAAAAAAGGTATGTTCAAAATATATTATTTTATAAGGATAAAAATGATATAAATGATTTAATAGAAGAGATATGTAACTAAAAACCTCCTCAGAGGGTATATTTGCTACTTCATAAGACAGTCATCAAATAATTAAATAATTCATACAATAATTTCAAAATATTTCTTACCACGAGGAGTAAATCCTTGAGTAGGATTTTCAGTCATAGTACTTTCTTGCCTTGAGACAGAACTCATATGAGGCATGTTATTATAAATTCTTTTATAGTGGTTATAAACTGCTACTGAAAGAACTTTTTTTGCATGTTCTTGTCCGACAACATATTTGTCAAGGTATTCAAATATCTAAAATAGTAATATTCTGTGTTATTTGATATATCAACAAATGATAATGACAATAAATAAAGGAAAGTATCACACAATTATAAAATGATGAAATACAACTATGAGAAAATCTAATGTGCATTACAGAGTTCTATGCATGCACACACAGAGAAAAAAAAATACCAAGCTTTTTTCTGATATAGCTAGTATATTAATCTAACCATAAAAAAAAATCCCACATGCTAACTTACATATACATATTTGGAATAAAGAATATGAGGAAATAATTTTTTATAATAAGAAAGCTGAACTTTAAATAATATAGTTAGTAAAATTTTAAACAAATGAATGAATTTACAAAATTGTATTATGAATAAATAAATGAGATTTCAAAGACAAATAATAATCAAAACAGTTTTTAAAATTCTACAGTACTAGGGAAGTATATGAAGGGACACTAGAGTCTGCACGGGCCGAAATTTCCAGGTTTGAGCCCGGCCTAGTCCATAGGAAAAAAAATTCGGCCTGGCCCGCCCAAAACAAATATTGGCCCGAGCTTGGCCTGGCCCATAGAGAAAAATTTAGCGGCCCAATATAATAGTTGAAAAGAAGGCAGAAACTCGGCCCAGCATGGGAAAAAAGTTAAAATTTCAGCCCGAACTGGGCCTGGTCTAAGTGACTTTCAACAGAACATTGATCTTTATTCTTACGGAAGAGTTCTGGCCAAAAAAACTTATCTAAGTCTTTTTTTCATGTGTATAATCTTCATTTATGTAGAAGTGCCAAAGGCTGCAATATTTATTCTTTTAATGAACCTTTGTTTGTTGTAAGTAAATGTTTCAGTAGTCATTAGTATTATTAATCTATATTCCATGTAATGGAGATATAAAAATCTATAAAATGGCATATGGTAAAAGTAAAATCTTCTAAGAGAGAATTGCACTAGAAAGAAAAAATACATTCCCTTATTAGCAGGTGTAAATGTTTAATATATTTTTTTCTCAAGTGTTATTGCATTCATTTTACACGGATGAATAGTTTTAAAAGAAGTTTAAAAGAAATTTCCAGTTTTCAATTTAAAAGAAAATTCTGTCATGGGCAGTTTTTTTTTTCTCTCTTCTCATGTGTTTAATTCTATTTTAATTAGCCTAGAAATTTACAATTCTTTAAAAAGAATAAATTTTAATGTTTCATTGTAGAATAATGACAAATTAAAAGCATATGCCTTTTTTGCAAAAATTTTTGGACCAAGCCAAATTTTACTAATTCCTGAACAGACTTAGCCACGTTGAGAAAATGATTTTTATATAGGATGATTAAATCAGAACTAATTATTTCCGTCCGTGAAGACTAGAAAGAATGAAATCAGTCCCAGCTTCATATGGAAAAAATTAGTTAAGCCTGGCCCAATATTCCAGGAAAAAAGTAAGGTCCAAGCTCAGCCCGTCCCGAATCTGGTCTGGGCTCGGGCCAAAGCCCAGTCTGTGCAGAACTCTAAGGGACACACTGAAGAAAACTAAAATGAATAGAAAAACTTCACTGTAATCTCAATTTTACGTTTTCTACTTTGCATTTATTTGTTTAATTTTTTAATAATATCTTTAAATTTCATCCATTTTCTGAGCTACATACTGGATTAAAAGTAGTTAGAATTAGCTTATGTATACAAGGTTTTACAAAATATATATGAAAAATATGAGAATAGTACTCTTAGTTTGGGCAATGCCATGTATCGTAATTAGAATTCGATTGAATATTCATTTTTAGATTGAATATTCTTTTTCATAAGAAAAAAATGTTATATTGTAAAAATATACATTTTTTAAACAAACAATGGAATTTTTGAATACTGATATTCATAATAATGACAAAACTGCAATAATTTGTTTCATTAAACTAGTATCATTTACTTAAAAACTATACTTATGTAAATGGGGTACATAATTTATTTCATTCCAAACTGTAGGCATATTGGCTCAGATTTTTACATTAGGTCAATTGGTAGTTAAACATGTAACTGAAAAATCATTTCAACAGAGATATGATATAACAAACATTAGTGTTTAATAAAAATTCTTAGGCTGTGAAAAAAAAACTAAATTTTTATAAGCAGGCTTTGTTTCTTTCTTTTTATTTTGTAAGATAAAGTGAAAATAATTTTCTTTTTATACGAATAAATGGAAGCAAATGTTTATTATTTAATATTCTCTGAGAAAATATAATTTATTTGGGAGAAACAATCATAAAAAATCAATTTTTCCAACTTTTCTGTTTTATTTTTGTACCCCCCCCCCCCCAAAAAAAAGGTAAAAAAAGTTTTTTCCCGCCACTTCAATTTTTCTGGAAAATTTACATCTCTAGTGATGGCACTGCAGAATATCCTGAAAAAGCTGAAATTGAGAAGAAGCATGGAAAAAAAATAATAACAAACAGAACTTCATAAAATAATAATAAGGTCAAGAAACGAATGAAAACTTGAATAATAGATTCGTCTTTTCTTCAGACCGTAAAACTGAACCAGAAAACTTTCATGTTTCAAGTGATGAAGATGATGATTTTGAAGGCTTACAAACCTGCATTGATTTTGGAGATTTTGTTTTAGAAAATTTACAACCAAATCTGGTTTACTGAGCTATATTGGATGTGATATTAAATAAAGTAGGAAAGATTTTTTGGTAACATTTCTCAAAAAAATCTGATGCATGTAGTTTCAATTTTATTTACCCTGAAAAAGAAGATGTAGCGACAGTATCCAGAAGAGGTATTACTAAGCTGCCTCATCCAATGTTCAGTGGGGGCACCAAAAGAGTTGTTTTGAAAACAAAACTTGACTATAACATTTCTAACCACCAAAATCTTTAATAATTCAATCTAAATTCTTTTAACAATTTTTGTCAAGATTTTTATTTTTAATCATTAAATAAATACTTCTATTCATAATTATTGCCTATATCTTGTAATAGCATTTCTTTAAACATTTAATTATCGCTATACAATTTTTATATTTTTAATTACACCCAATTCCTGAGGGTCAAACTCCCTCAAGTTGGAAAGCCAAGTTTTCCAACTTCATAACAAGCTACCCAGTTTCTAGACTTGTGAAAAATCATTCAATGAAAAGATAATTCATAATTTAAATGCAAAAAAATAGTGTAAAAAGTAGGTCAAACCTCTCTGTTTCCCCTATTTTATCTTCTTTTACATTTTGCCTATGAATTCGGGGATATCCTGTATATTTTATATGCAAAATTAACTTTTACACCCCCCCCCCCCTCAAAAAAAAGGACAGCAATAATATATTTACAACAATATAACAAGATATTGGAAAATATTTTTTTTTAAATCACACATTTAAATTGATTAAATCTATTAAAAATAGTTTATCAGATAATGATATACAAACCTTCTTTGGTGGTGGTGGTGGACGTCTTTGTATGTTTGCCCTTTCTCCAGAAGTTTGGTGACGATTTTCTTTGACTGTTCTTTTCGAATCCACATCCGATAGAATTATAAAAAAGTGTTGGCAGTTATCACATTTAACAAACCTGCTAGAAGCTGCAAAAATATAAAAGCATTATTTTTAACTAGTAGTAGAATTTTAAAAGCAAAGATAATTAACATATTTTCAGAACAGAAGTACTAAATAAATATAAAAATTGTTTCTTATAGAACATTCTTTATAAGTCCTCAATTTTTATCTTAAAAACTTTGCCTCATTTCATAATAGCAATTCATGTTGTCTAGGGTAGAGTGAAAAATCGAAAGTTGGAATTTTGATTTTGGATAGCAGCCAAAAGTTGCCTTTTTGTACCTCTAATTACACGTGCAAAATTTCATGAATTTTGAAAAACTTTTTGAGTCCCCTACCAGGCCATTTATATTTTCATTGATTTATACGATAGATTTTTACCATAAATTGTACAACAGGATTTTTTGGTAATATCGTTTGATATTTTTATATTTAAAATGTACAGTGTAATTCTTTTCATCATTTTCACACTTTAAATCTTTATTTTTAAATATTTGAAACGGTTTATTGAGTTTTAAAAATTGTATGTTGTCATTTTTACAGTCAAAATGAGTATGTGTGTAAGCAAATCGAAGTTTACCATTACTAAAAGTTGGTGATTCTTCAAAACTAAATAAAGCTGTTTTGCCAACAATAGCAGAATGCTATAAAATATTATTATTATACAAAACAATAAATAAAACACATCAGTAATTGTAAAGTTTCGTCAAAACCAGAGGTAAAAAAACATCCTGAGAGAAATCATCGAAGGCATCAATTATTGTACTTTCCCAAAGACGTATTGATCAAATGATAGACAACAATTTTTCTGAATATCAGAAGCTTATGCAATTCCCCAAAATCAAAGGAAATTATGGAAAATTGGAGATATATGGAATAACTATAAGTTACAAACATAATCTCTGATTTTAACAGTCAAATGAATTGTATTTGGGACACATTACCCATCTTTTGGACCAGGAAAGATCATTGCAGGAAGTATTAAAATATTGCACTGAAAAACTTTTAAACCTTGATAAATTTAAGGCAATAGGTTGTGATGGAACAACTGTAAAAAGTAAGATAAAAAATCATGCTAATAGATTTTTGAAACTAAGATTTAGTCGTCCGTTTTAGTGGTTAATATGTCAGCTCTCTGCAAACGAATTGCCGCTACCGATTGTTTATCAAGTCACTGAACTTGATAAACAAAATAAAGGCTCACGAGCTTTTCCTGTTCTAATTGGAAAGTCGTAGGATCAATGTGAACAATAGACAGTTATGGAAATTAAAAAATATCTGCTCCTATCACGCAGAAATGAACTCTGGAGAGTTAAGTGTAGACCAAAATTATCTTTATGACATGTGTCAAACATTTGCATCTGGTTAATGTTCCTCAAATCTGGTAAATCGTAATCCAGCAAGAATGTCGCACTCTAAATGATTGACAACTGCCAATTGATTACTTGGTTTGCAGATTGGAAGTCAGAATTCATCCCAAAATCTGAACATTATGGCTGAATTTGAATGAAAGTACATTTGTCTATGTTGTTTCACTTCAAGAAAAATTCTTCTTGCAACAATAGAATTTTTTTTTTTTTTTTTTTTTTAATAAAGAATTAAGTTGTTTTGTTATTTGAGGGAATATTTAAAGAAAATTCTCAATCTCTTTATTCAACAAAACGTATACTTCTGTCATTGAGATGAAAATTTACAGGAATGATAATTGATAAAAAAAATCATGTTGGAGAATTTGGATTCCGAAGAATATTGAAGATGAAGGATATTATATGTTCTACAATAAGACAGTTTCATATTCCAATATTGAAATTCAGTGTTACAAACTATATAAACATTATTAACTGGCAAGAATGTGAAATCACCCAACATTCTTAAAAGAGTACCAAGAGAGAAACTGGAAATTCTCAGAAAAAAATCGAAAGTCCCATCTTTTCAATTGAAAAATTTCCCTGTTAGATTCAAGTATTTGAAAGATGTATAAACTTAGTTGTTGAAGCGCCATTAGCGGCTGTAGTAGTAGAAGCAAAAGCCGGATATATGAGAGCAAAATAAAATCACGAAAGGTAATACCTAATTTTGATAACAAAGACCAATATAAATTAGAATGAAATGAAAGATCGTTTTACAATACATCGTATATATTATTTTCATTTAATTACTATATAATCAGAAAACTGAATTTCCTTTATATTTAGAGAACTATCTTTCATAAGCATTCGAAAAATAAAAGTGAAAGCATGTCTAATTATTGTGTTTTCTCTTCTCTGCGACAATACGATTCACATTATCGCAAACAATGCGAAATCGAAGCTATAAAATCTACCCGATAATATAGACATCGTCGTTTTACGTGTGAAAAATAATTTTAAATATCTTACAAAAAAAAAATGAAGCTTCAAAAACATTTTACTTAAAACTTAACACAAACTTTATTCCAGAATAAATTCCACTACTCTTTTTTATCATTGCTCGTGAGCATCTGCGAAAAATAAAACCACGACCATGGAGTCACCATGAGAGTGAGGACACTAAAGCAATTATATAAATATTAATCTAATTCACGACATTCTCGCACCTTGAGTTTTCGACAGTTAAACTCAACAATGGGTACAATAAAATATAAAATAAAATATGACTAATACTTACATTACAGTGATAAGATACAATTCTTACAATATTACATTTCTCAAAACAGGTAAATAAACATTTTCTTCTGCAAAATTCAAATAAAATTAAACATATTATTACAAATTCAAATTAACACTATGAAATATACTAAAAAATAAGAATAAAGTTTTTTGTTGAAACAGTATTTAAAGTTAATAACGTTTTGGGACAGTCACTATTCTGCCACTTCTCGTTCTTAATACTGGATCACTAGAAAGTTCTTTTGGAATCTCTAAATTGTACAGTTTTTGGACAGGTCTCAAAAGTTCACCATTTTCAGTTTTTAATCGTGCAACTCTTGGGTGGCCATCTTTACCAGAAATAAGTTCTTGCACTCGGGCTAAAGCCCAATAGGCACGTTTCTTATCAGACTCTACGAGTACGACATCACCAACGGTAAGATGCTTGACATTCTTTTGCAAAGAACATTGCTGGCGCAATTGTCCTAAATATTCAATACGAAATCGCTTACGTAAGTGTTCTCGAACATGTTGCCTATATTTAACTCTTTTATTTAATTCTTGCGCGTCAATTGCATCAAAATCTCTCACATCTGAAGATCTTATGTCCTGTAAAAACATTGATGGTGTTAACGATGCTAGATCGTTCACATCTTCAGTAACATAAGTTAGAAGTCTAGCATTCACAACTTGTTCACAATCACAGAGAATTGTAAGCAGTTCTTCGTAGGATAATGAAGCTCTACCTAGAACTTTTCTCAGGATGCGTTTCACCATTTGTATCAATCGCTCCCACCAACCGCCCCACCAGGCAGCAGTAGGTGGGTTAAATTTCCAGCGAATCTTTTGTGTTGCTGCAACGGCAGAGATTTGCTCCCAATCTATGGCTGAAAATGCTGTGTCTGCCCCGACGAAATTTCCGCCGTTATCAGAATACACGGTGGTTGGTCTTCCTCTTCGCGCTATAAAACGCCTGAAAGATTGGAGGAAAGCATCTGTAGATAATGACGTAACTAATTCTAAGTGTATGGCCCTATACACTGCATAAGTGTACAGAACAATCCAAGCCTTTTCCTCATTCTTTAAATATAATGGGCCGGCTAAATCAACTCCAATTATCTGAAACACCTCTGCGTCTTCAACTCTTTCTGCTGGTAATGCAATAGAAATCGATTCTGTCTTTTGTGCACTGAATCTTCTGCATCGTACACATTCCTGTACTACTGCTCGAATAGTTTTCCTAGCTTTTACGATCCAGTAGTCTTCTCGTAACGATGTCATCATAAGAGCCACTCCTGCATGCAAAAGCTCTTGGTGTTTCCAGGAGATCAGGCGGTGGACTACAGGATGGTCAGAAGGCAAAAGAACAGGATATTTAAAACTGAAAGCATCTTCTCTATAAATAACTTGCGTTTTCACTCTTATAATACCATTTTCATCTAGGATTGGTCTTAAGCTACGTATCTTCTGATTATTCTTCTCGTTGAATCTGTCTTTCTGAATCAAAATTATCAATTTTCTTTCGGCTTGTTCTAATTCCAAACACGTAAGTTCAGAAACTTCTTTTGAATTAGGATTTCTTAAATTGTTTAAGAATCTTAAAATCCAGGCGATCAATCTTATAATTTTCTTAAAAGATGAAAACCGTCGATAATACCAATCACTAGATTCTGTGTTCTTGTTCATTGCTGAAATGACACTTTTCCGTTTTTCAGAGTTAATAATTTCTTCATCGGGAATTTCGGCACTTTGAGGCCAAGTATATTCAGGTTGAGCCAACCAATCCGGTCCCTCCCACCATCTTAGTTGTAAAAATTGTTCAATCGAACAACCTCTGGAAGGGATATCTGCCGGATTAAATTTTCCTGCAATGTGTCGCCATTGGTTCTTTTGAGTTAAGGATCTGATTTCTTCTACGCGATTCCAAACGAATGTTCCCCATCTTTCGTCTCGCTTTATCCAGCTTAAAGCTGTAGTTGAGTCACACCAATAAAATATCTTTAAATTTGGAATTCGTAGATCAGATATAACTCGACTTCCCAACCTGGCTCCAATGCAGCATGCTAAAAGCTCCAACCGGGGTATCGTTATGTTCTTAAGGGGAGCTACTCTTGCACGTGACTGTACGAAAGTTACCAGGATTTTATCTTTTCTCTTTACTCTTAGAAAAATGCAAGTAGCATACGCATGTTTGCTTCCATCACAAAATATGTGAAGGCCTACATCATTACTTTCATAATTATCAAGATACATCCATCGCTGCAATTTGATGTCAGAAATCATCTTCAATCCTTGCACCCATTTTAAAAATTGTTTAGCCAAATTAGTTGGGAGTAATTCATCCCACTTAATTTTTAACTTCCAGCATTCTTGTAGAATAAGTTTAGGGAGCAAAGTCACTGGAGAGGTAAATCCAAGAGGATCAAACACTTTCTGAGCGAATGAAAGTACAGCTCGTTTTGTGGGAATAATTTGTTTTTCCTCAATAGAACCGATTTTGCAAGATAGGGTATCGTTTTCCAGATCCCAGTTTAAACCTAATACTGGTGTTACATTAGCTGCTGAATTTTCAGAAATAATTTGAATGGGATAATTTGACAACCATCGTTCTGAGATTAAATTTTGCAGAGAATAGTAACGTTTGGGATTCAAATATAAACTTATTTAATTCTTCAACTGTGTTGAAACTGCAAACACAATTATCTACATATAACGATTCATTCAAAATTTCTACTGTAGAAGCAAGATTTTCAGTCGCACTTTCTAAATGATGTCTCAAAGTAGCCGCTAATAAAAAGGGGCTACAATTGATTCCAAAAACAACACGTTTATGTCTATAAATTATGCCATTTTCCCATATAAATCTCAGATAGTCTCTATCCTCTGCTCTAATACCAATTTGTAGAAATGCCTTCTCTATATCGGATACTGCACCAACAGGATATTTCCGAAACCGATGCAATATAGGAGTCATTTCAATCAAATTTAATCCCTTATCTAGGCAATCATTTAGAGAAGGGGAACCTTTAACATGAGCCGAAGCGTCAAAAACTGGTCTAACTTTAGTAGTTTCACTCGATTCTTTAAATACAGGTCTGTGGCAAATAATGTACTTTAGTTTCTTTATTATCAACCACCCTTTCAATTATTCCTGCATTTATCTACGAATCAAATACTTCACTATATACCTCAATTTTATTTAAATTAATTAACTTTTTCCTCGTTGTAGCAAGCCGCTTTTCGGCCAATTCTCTATTGTTAGGTAAGCAAGCTTTATCTAGCACCCATGGCAATGCTACTTCGTATCTCCCTTCTGAATCTATTCTTATATTACTCTTAAAATGCTGCATAGTTTCTTCATGAATTTCATATTTAGTTTTAGATTCAACTGGATCCGTTATACCCATAATATCCAGCTTCCACAAATCAGCAACGGAACAATTGTTCCAAAGTGATGAAATAATCATAGCAGCCTTATTTGTTTCTGATTTAATACTTGGAATTTTTCCCATTAGAGTCCATCCCAAATGGGTTTTTACCGCAACCGGACCACTTTCTAAAACTTTAATATTTCCGGTGAGTAATTTTCCGGCCACATCAGAACCAATCAATAATTTCATTTCATTTTCGGTTTCACATGAACTATTTTCAACATCAGAAATTTTAATGCCACATTTATTTAATTCTGATAACCAAGGCCCAGTTGGCACTTTTCGTATTTTAGAACAAATAACAGGAACATCTAAAACATGCATATCACATTTATAACTATTGTCTATGCTACTTAAGTGAATTCGATACTTATTATGCTTTGTTTCACTTGTTTCAATATTACCAAATAATGTGTGAATTAATTTAATTTCACCAATACTTTTATAATTCAAATATTTAATTACATCTCGTGATAAATAGGAACGTTCGGATCCTGTGTCAATAACTCCACACACGATTTTCTCTTTTCCATTGTGCTTTACACGGACACTCAAAGTTTGGAGTAACACAGTAGGATCCGAAGCTTGAGTAGTTAAAACAGTGTCACTACTCCCTGATTCATGTTTATGACTTTCTAATGACACATTACCACCTTCATTTAAAACATTTTGACATAATACTGAAAAATGTCTTTTACCACAATTCGAACATTTAATTTTAGAGTTACAATTGCGTGAAATGTGGTTTTTCTTCAGGCAAACAAAGCAAGCTTTTTTCTTCAAAATTAAGTTACGTTTCTCATCAAAAGAAAGCGAACTAGCTTTAAAACATTTTTCTGATAAGTGACACTTGTCACAAAATATACATAAATCTTCACGTTTTTTAACTAAATTCTTATTAGACTTATTATTTATAAATAAATCTGTGGCAGTTGGCATTGAATTATATTCATTATTACATTTATGATATTTCTTTGGGTTTTCAAAACCAAGATTGGAATGAGCCAAAAGAACCCGCTCTTCAGCAATAACTTCATTTTTAAAAAAATCAAGGATAGAATTTAATTGGTTCTTACCTTGAGCAGTCTTCTCACGCTGTCTTTCCCAGATTTTAAGGACATCATGAGGTAGACAAGATTCTACAAGTGGGAAAAGTATGCTGGCATACTCCTCTTCTGTGACACCTAAGGATTCTAGAGACCTAAGTTTTGTCTCTAGATTATCATATAACGACGATAAATTGAAATTCTTGCTTGATGATCGATTATTATTTAAGACTAATTGAAGAAGATCTCTAACATATATCTCAATAAGTGTATCTTCTCTGCCAAACCTTTCTTTCAGATGTAGAATTACTTTTGGATAATTATCAGCTGAAACCAGATAACTATTTACTATCTGTGCTGCTTTGGATTTCGGCGTTATCGCCTGTAAAAGATAAACAAATTTCAAATGGTCATCTAAAGTGGTGTCTTCATGAATTTTACTGAATGAATTCCAAAAGGTTAACCATAATCTTGCATCGCCATCAAACGGCTGTAAACTTATTTCTGGTAAGCAAAGTGATCGCGACAGTGTTCTTTCAACATCCGTATAATTCTGCGATCGGAGTTGTTCTTCGATAGGCTTCACCAAAAATGTCTTTACTTTTTGCTTTATAGCAATAAATTCTTCTGTATACTCTTCGCAAGCTTCAAATTCTTTAGAATAATCTTTTTCTATAACTTTCTCTGTCAACATAAAATTCAAAATTTCTTCATCTACAGCTCGCAATCTTGTGCTTTTATCTTCCAGTTGACACATTAAATTCTCTATTAAATTAGTATCTGGAGTTGCATCGTTTAAAGCTTCATTTAAAGCATTATAAGTTTTCGTAAATCCAGATCTAAGAGGAGTTCTTTTGATTTTCAAAGCATCCATTTTTTCTCAATGACAACTTCTGATAACAAATAAAAAACAGTTACTTTTCACACGTCCCTATTAGTTCGGACGCCACATATCTCAAACAATGCGAAATCGAAGCTATAAAATCTACCCGATAATATAGACATCGTCGTTTTACGTGTGAAAAATAATTTTAAATATCTTACAAAAAAAAAAAAAAAAATGAAGCTTCAAAAACATTTTACTTAAAACTTAACACAAACTTTATTCCAGAATAAATTCCACTACTCTTTTTTATCATTGCTCGTGAGCATCTGCGAAAAATAAAACCACGACCATGGAGTCACCATGAGAGTGCGGACACTAAAGCAATTATAAATATTAATCTAATTCGCGACACACATTTTAGAGTTTTATTCGCTATTCAAACAGTGAAAACGCAACTATACTTAGATCGTTCACAAGTAATACTTTAAGAAGTCATTTTTGTGGGTTATTTTACTGAAATCAGAAATTTAGTTTTAAAAAAAAAGTTGATTAATTTACATTACATTATGAAATTTTGATTTTCACATAAAAAGGGCATAATCTTTAAGAGCTGGTAGGGAACTAAAATGAATTCCAAATGAAATGAAATTTTTAACAATATATTCAGTGCGCCAAAAAACAACATTTTAGACCTATCCAAAGATAAAATTCCAAAAAAAAATTTTTTTGGTCATTTACACTACAGAGGGAAATTTTGATTTTCACATATAAAGAGCATAATCTTTAAGGGCTGGTAGGGGACTAAAGATGAATTCCAAACGAAATGAAATTTTAATCTTATATTCAGTGTGCCAAAAGGCAACTTTTTAGACCTATCCAAAGAAAAAATTCCGAAAAAAAAATTTTTTGATCTTTTTCACTCCACCCTTTGTTGTCCCCCAAAAAATGTTTGTTATAATAAATTAATATGGCTTGACCCATGATAACTGAAAACTTACCATTTTGATTTATGGTTGATAGAAAGAACAAACTAGTGAGTTCATTACAAAATATAAAATTTTTGTTCTTTTCTTTTTTTATCCCAATATAAGTTAACAGGGAAGACAAATAAAAAAAATTATTATATATTTATGATTTTTATTTTTTTTTTTTTTTTCTTAATCAGGGCTTGAAATTCAATTTTCCAGAGGAGGGGAGTCTCCCTACCAAAATTTATAAATGGAGGGGAGTTTATCTGTTTGGGAGGGAGAAAAAAATCTTTAAAACCTACTGTTATTTTATGTACTATTTAAAAAATTACATGAATACAGACACGACAAAATACCACTAAAGCAATTTTTATCAACAACTCGGAATAATTATGCAAAATGTGTTTTTTAGTTAAAAAAAAAGAGTAAATCAATTCCCTCCCAGTGCTAATTACTTTTGTTAAAGGTTTAGTAACAGGTATGAGATTGCAAAAAGTTAAAAAAAGAGGAAAAGCGAGAGAACCGGGAAATGAGAAATTACTTTTAAATAGCGCACGTTAAAGGCAATTAGAATTATTTTATTTGCAATAATAAAATAATATTTTTTCTTAAATCCTGTTTTATTTTGTTTGGGGGAGGGGAGGATCAGAGTGAATCAATTTATGCAAATGCTACTATAAGTGATTCTGAAATGAAAGTTTCTATTTTAAGTTCGTATTTCTAATGCAATTTTTGCACAGCAATCTTAGCTAGTTGTCCAATTCAAATTTTATGATGTTTTCACTTAAAAAATCATTTAACAAACATAGGAAGCTAATGTTAAATTTGACTTTTATCTACAAAAAAAGTTGTTAAAAACATTAAAATTTTAGGTAATTTTTCGGATTTTCAGATGTTTTATAAAATTATTCAAAATTTGTATTTTTCACGATCTTTTGACAAAAAACGTGTTTATTCACGATCTGTGAAACGAAAAACGCATTTTTTTCACGATTTGTGGACGAAAAATGCGTTTTTTTTTTCACGATTGTATGGACGAAAATTGCATTTTTCCGCAATCTGTGGACAAAAATTGCGGTTTTTTCGCGATCCCTGGAAGAAAATTGCGTTTTTCTCACAATCTTTTGATGAAAATTGCGTTTTTTTCACGATCTTTCGACGAAAATCACGTTTTTCTAGCAATCTTTTGATGGAAAGCCGTGTTTCTTCGCGATCCTTAGACGAAACTAGTGCTTTTTCGCGATCCTTTGACAAAAATAGTGTTTTTTCGTGATCTTTGGCCGAAAATCGTGTCTTTTCGCGATCTTTTGATTTAGTATTTGTTCTTTTTCGTCTTACAGGCCAAAAATGATGTTGGTAGTAGAAAATCGGCGTCCGGGGCGACCGCCCCTTCCCTTTTTTTCGCACATTTATATGGCGATCCTTTCACGAAATTCACATTTATTCAGCGGTGATTTCATGAAATTCGCGTTTATTTCGCAATCATTTCACGAAATATGCGTTTATTCCACGATCCTTTCCCGAAATTAGTGTTTATAGTGCAATCTTAGTGAAGAAATTCCCGTTTTATCGTGATTTTTTTAAAGGATAATCGAATAATTGAGAAAACTAGATTTTTTTACCACGATGCTTTGTCAAAATCAAAGTTTCTATCGCGATAATCTAGCAAAATTTTCTGTGTTTTCATTTTCTGCAAAGGATTGATGAAATTGATTGCGAATATATGCAATTCAGCTTGCTTCAAAAGCTAAAAAAAAAAAAGGGTTGACAGCCCGGAAATTCGGAATAACTACCCGAATTTCCGGGCTGATAAACGGTGTTTCATAACTTTTGGAATCGAATGGGTTAATTTTTTGGAAAATTCGAAACAGATTTACTCCATTCTCACGGCGGAAAATCGCACGAAACTTGTCGGTCGATCGCGAAAAAAATTTTGAAATTCAACGATTTTTGGCAGTAAAAAACTTGCAAAATATGCCATTCAGTCACACGAAAACATCACAAAATATGCAAAAAGATCGTGAGAGTTAATCGTAGTTTCAAAATACTAAATTTTTCAGAAAATTTGTAATTTTTTTGGGGTGGGAGCCTCCCGCTTACGATATTCTTTTGGGCGGGATTTTAAAATTTTGGGCGCGAATCCCGCCATCCCGCCCTGAAATTCAAGCCCTGTTAATGTATAATCATAATTTAATCAATTTTAAACTATTTCTCGATAAAAACATATTTTAAAAAATTTATTAATTCCACTTAACAGCTGCCAAGATTTTATCTCAATAATCATGATTGGTATGTTGCTTTTGAGAACACTAGAAATGTTGTTCCAAATAATAATCCCCATAAAAATTTGATTAGAGAATCAATTGAAATTTTATCAAGAAAAGATGAAATATCTAATGATAATATCTTATACAATATTCTGAAACTTTAGTTAGGTATCCTAACAAACATTTAATGTAGTTCATGTATGTTTTCTATTTAGTTCATTGCTATTTTCACATACAGATAGTGACAGGTTTTTTTAAAGACCATGTACTATCACCATATCTCCACAAATGGCTACAGCAAAATCTGTAATTTCCCACCCATTTTCGGGTTCATTGGTTATTTTTCTATCTCGCATATTTATAACTTTCTGTTGGGCAAGATTTTAACATTACTAATCCAATTTAATTCATTTACATTCCTAAGGACGGTCACAGGTGTGTACTGAAACTGTAGAAGATTTTAATATTTTAAGTATATAGTGAATATTTTATGCCAATATAGCAAAAGATTTGTAGTTCATTCACACTTCATTTATTAAAATTTTCATTATGTGTGGTAATGGTCCAAAATTGCATATTGTACTTCTTTTTTCTTTTCTTTTTGATTGAAATTTAAAATTATAAATAATTAAGCATTTGAATTATTTAAAGGAAAGTTTTTTTTTTAACAATGTTAAAATTTTTATTATTTATAATTTTAATTCAAATATTTATTTGTTTATGAATTTATTACTGTCAATACTACGGCTGTAACAGAATCTAACACAGCTTATGTTAGAATCAAATCAAATCCAAAAATTGTATTTAAAAGTAATCTGAAAAAAAAAAAAAAAATACAATTAAAAAAAAATAAAATTTTAAAGCAATAATGGGAAAAAAAGCATACAATTATATATCTAATAGCAAATTTATTTTTAGGTAGATTTCGTATGAAATACTACCTATTGCAATGTCTCCCATGTTGGAATTTCTGAAAAATTTTTACGGATCTACACGAATCATGACTCCTAGACCCCAAAACTACCATCAGTAAAAAAGTTTATATATCTATCTATCTATCTATCTATCTATCTATCGGTGTATATCACTTTCTTCTAGACACGATAACTTCCATAATTATGCTCAGATCTTTTTCAAACTTTTACATAAAATCAAGGAGCTTAAAATCTCGGTCGAGTTCGTTAATGGGCAAAATCGGACCAAGGGGGTGGAAATAGGGAGGGTTTTTGTGAAAACAGATAAAACGCGATAACTTCTTAATTAAAATAGATATAGAATCAGTTTAAAGTTTATATTACTTCTAAAAAATGGGCAAAAAGTTTATACATGACAGATTTTTGATAAAGTTAAAAATGGGCTCAAGGGGCGAAAAAAACATGGTTTTTGGGAGAAAAAAATTCATAACTTCGTCAATTCTCAAGATATCAAATCCAACTAAATTTTATATAAATGTACTCAATATTATCTAAAACTTTTGTATTTACAAGTTTTTGATAGGACCAATTTTTACCGATGAAAAAAATTAAAAACGAAAAGAAAAAGGGGGGAGGAAAAAGAAAAAAATCCATAACTTACTAAATTCTTAAGCAATCAAATCTAATTAAATTTATTTTACATCTTCTCACAAACATCTACAGCTTTTACATTAACAAGTTTTTCATAGAACCAATTCTTATAGCAAAAATAAATTAAACAAAAATAGGAGTTGGAGAAAAAACCTCAAATCCAAACTGCTTATATTCTGACTCATTTTAAAATTCATTTTTGATTTTAAACGCATCCAAATGACAGATCCTCTTATTTAGGAACTATATAATGCGACGTATTGACCAGTGTTTTGATAAAGGCCCAATATATTTTTAAAAAGGCTGCCAAAAAGGGTATTTTGAACAGAATTTCCCGAAGTTGTCAATGAAAAATTGGGGAAGTATATCAAATTGCGTTTTTTCTGAGTCATTTTTAAATTCATTTTTGTTCTCAAACCCTTCCAATTTACAGGTCCTCTTATTTAGGAACTATGTAATGTGACGGATTGGCCAGTTTTTTGATAAAGGCAGAATATATTTTTAAAAAGGCTGCCAAAAAGGGTATTTTGAAAAGAATTTCACTAAGTTATCGTGATTGAAATTTGAGGAAATTTAAGAAATTGCGTTTTTACCGAGTCATTTTTAAATCTTTTTTTGTTCTCAAACGCATCCAATTTACAGGTTCTCTTATTTAGGAACTATATAATGTGACGGAGTGGCCAGTTTTTAGATAAAGGCAGAATATATTTTTAAAAAAGGCTGCAAAAATTGGCACTTTGCACAAAATTTCCCAAAGCGATCATGACTGTGGGTATTCAAATAACAAATTGGTTATTTTATGACTCATTTTTAAATCCAATTTTACTCTGAAACGCATTCAAATGACAGTTTTTTGTTACTTAGGAACTATATAATGTGCGTATTCGTCGATTTTTTGATAAAGGGTGAATATATATTTTTTAAAAGCTGTCAAAGTAAGCACTTCGCAAAAAAATTTCCCAAAGCGATCATGATAAAAGAATTGAGGCTGTTTTCAAATAACAAATTGTTTATTTTATGACTCATTTTTAAATTCAATTTTCCTCTCAAACGCATGCAATTGACAGTTATTTGTTATTTAGGAACTGTGTAATTACTGTGTATTGGTCAGATTTTTGATAAAGGCTAAATATATATTAAAAAAAATCTGTCAAAGTGGGCACTTCGCACAAAATTTGTCAGAGCGATCTTGATTAAAGAATTGTGGATGTATTAAAAATAATAAATCGGTTATTTTATGACTCATTTTTAAATTCAATTTTGCTGTCAAACGAATTTAATTAACAGTGTTTTTGTTATTTAGGAACTATATAATGAGCATATTGGACAATTATTTTTAAATAAAGTAAGAATATAATTCAAAATATGTTGCCAAAATGGGCATTTGAGTAGAATTTCGTTTAAGATGATTTTGATAAAGCCAGTTCTTACAGAAAAATGAAATTTAAAAAATTTTAAAAGCGAGTTAAACTGGGTTTATCTCTAATCATTTTTTTTTTTTTTTTTTTTTTTTTTTTTTTAGATGAAAACTTTTCGAAATCTACCTCCGCCTATAGGCCATGCCGAAAGGGATTTTTATTTTGAAAAAATTATACATAACATATTTACTTATTCATAGTAAAATTTATGTTTTCTTCTGAAACCATATTCTAGACTTTCTTTAAAAAAAAATCAAGCCTAATTTTTTTAAAGGCTAAAGTGCTAATGATCAGAGTACTATAGTTCAAGGAGCTATCGTTCAATCAATTTAAGGTGAATCATATATATCATCAGTTGTATAGTCGTAAAAAAAAACAGAGAGTATGCGCTGTAAGCAGAAACTATACACTCAAAACAGTGAGTATATCCTAGAGTGTATATACTGTAGCATTCTTGAGAAACAAAGGGTATACAATGTTCCTTTAAAAAAATCCAGAGGGTATACGGTGTATACCCACTACTACATCCCTGTATATCATTATGCAAACAACTGAAGGAAGTAATTTTAATGCTATTTAAAGGCAATTGCAAAATATCACCTGCTGAAAAGCAAAATATGATCATAAATTTTTTTTTATCAATAAAAGATGCCAAGCTGATAATGTTATGCATTGAATAAAAGTATATTAAAATACTATTTTAGTTCATTTTTATATTATTTACTGATGCTGATAAAGTATGAGCATAATTAATACTGTACTTGTGGTAGACAATATGTAAGTATATTGCTTAATTTCATAAATCACCATCATATGCATAAGCATACTAAAGTGGGAAGAAAAAATTTTTTTTCGATTTCGATGATGGATGGTTCAGAAACATTGCTACTGCTGGCACTAAGTTTACACAAAAAAATTGAGATTTTTTTGGACACTTCCTTCATTTGCTGCAAATGGCTTAAAAATTTGTTCAATTGCTGATTTTTGAACTTTTTTAGTAAAATTTTAAAAATGTTAAATTAAATTTATTTTGTCTGAATTTACTTAAAATATCATGTTTAATATACAGAATTTTAAATAAGCTCCGATTAGGTGATTTTTAGTTTTTTCACATATAAGTAAACAAATTTTAAGTATTGTTTGGTTTCTTTGTTTTGTCTTTTTTATGTTCCTCCTCCTTCCTTCTGTTTTCAAAAGACTTTACTGTCATGCATTAGAGTGACAGACCACAGCTTGTCTTGACAGAAATTCTGTAATGTGAGAAAAACGTGGAGCAGAAATCAATGAAAACGCAATCAGTCATTATGATGATGAAGGAGGAAATAGGAAATGGGCGAACTGAGAAATGTAATGATCCCCAAAGCAGAATATACTCAAAAGTGTGACGTATGTCGCAGAACAACGAACTTCTCTGCAGAATATTTCAAAAAATCTTTAAAGAAATTCACCCTTCAGTCGAAGAAAAAATAAAAAAATTTGTGAAGATTTTGAAAATAAAAAAAAAATCGGTCATAAATCCTAGAATTTGGACACAAATCGCGAATTTCGACGAAAAAAAAAAAATGAATTTCTGCAACAAAAACTGGTGATTGTCGCTAATTTTGTTAAAGAATCGCTGGAAAAAAAAAAAAAGGAAATTTTGTCAAAGGAGCATGAAATAAACGAAAATTTTGTCAAAGGAGCATGAAATAAACGAAAAATTTCGTCAAAGGATCAAGAAAAACGGCGAATTCCGTTTAAGAATCGCAATAAAACGGCAATATACCACCTAAAGATCAAGAAAAAATGACAAATATTACCAAAAGATTGCGAAAAAGCAGCAAATTTCATAAAAAGATCGTGAAAGAGATAAATTTTATCAAAAGATCGCGAAAAAGAGGCAAATTTTGTCAAAAGATCACGAAAAAATATACTAAAGAGTGCCAGAAACGACAAATTTCATCAAAAGATCTCGAAAAAATACAAATTTCATAAAACAATCGCGAAAAAAGCGGCAAATTTCATAAAGATTGTGAAAAGCGACAAATTTCATAAAAAAGATCGCGAAAAAAACCGGCGAATTTCATCAAAAGATCGTGAAAAAACGGTGAATTTCATCAAAAGATCGTGAAAAAACAATAGGTTTCGTCAAAAGATCATGGAAAAATTCCTCAAAAGAGTGCCAAAAGCGACAAATTTACCAAATGATCGCAAAAAACTACAAATTTCATAAAGAGATCGTGAAAAAGCAGCAAATTTCATGAAAAGATCGCGAAAAAACTGTGAATTTCATAAAAAAATCGTAAAAAAGCGGCAAGTTTTGTCAAAAGATGACGGAATATTTTCTCAAAAGAATGCCAAAATTGACAAATTTTATCAAAAGATTAAAAAACGGCGACTTTTATAAAAAGATCATGAAAAAGGGGCAAACTTCATCTAAAAATCAGGAAAAAAAAACTACGAATTTCGTCAAAAAAGTGGGGCGAAAACAAAAAAATTCGTCAAAAGAATCCCAAAAACGACAAATTTTGTCTAAAGGGAGCAATAAAAATTTCAAATTTCATCAAAAGATTGCAAAAACATCAAATTTCGTCAAAGAGGTGCAAAAAAATGCATTTCTATAAAAGATGTACTTGTACTTCTTAATATATATAAAAAAATCTCATTGTGTCTTTCTTTTTCATTCACGCAGAAAATTTTTGAACAACTGAATTTTGAACATTGTAAAGTATTCTGCTTTGGAGTAATGATAATTTGCTTTCCACTCTAAAATACAAATAGTGTCAGAAGATTTAAATAATGGCATACCTGCCAACATGTCAATTTTGAAATCCTTACAATTTTTACGATGTATTCTTACATGCGTAAAAATGAATAATATATGCATATGCCATGGAAAAAGCAAAGTAATATAATTTCATAACAATATATTGTATGCTACATTTATATATATTTTGCCAAAATAAAAACATGAGATTGCACAAGAAAATGTTTTTGCAGTTTCATACTTTGGGAACATGTTTCCGAAAAACTGTCCTGGATGATCTGCAATAGGTAGGGGAGATTAACAGCAAATTTTCTAAAAGGTTGGATTAGATGAGTTAGTGGGAAGACTATCCCTACAGGCATTAATTATGCATTTTTCTGGGTATCTTTGACGAAATTAACATTTTTTCTGCAATCCTTTGACGAAATGGTCATTTTTTCTGCGATCTTTTGATGAAATCGGCATTTTTTTTGTGATCTTTTAACGAAATCGGCGGTGTTTTTCCCGCAATCCTTTAACAAAATTCACTTTTTTCCGCCACTCCTTCATGAAATTTGTGAAGGAGTGACTTTTTTATGGTATCGGCGTTTTATATGCGATTTCTTGACAAAATCAGTGCTCTATCCGCGATATTTTGGCAAAATCGGCGTTTTATTCGCCATCTTTTAACAAAATTGGCGGTGTCTTTCCCGCAATCTTTAAAAAAATTTACCTTTTTCCGCCACCCCTTCACGAAATTTGTGCGATCTTTTCATGGAATCGGCGTTTTATATGCGATTTCTTGACAAAATCGGCGTTCTATCCGCGATATTTTGGCAAAATCTGAAGTAATTACAATGTGTAATTACTGTTAGAAACAATTAGCAGAGTAATGAGTGCACAAGTGGAACCGTATCACGCTGAGAAGTTGAGCCCAGTAAATTATGTAAAAAGAGTGAATTATATTCAAAGTTTAAATCAGTTTAAATGGCTGAAAAAGAAATATAATCTATGCAAAAATAAGAACAAACTAGATTTAAAACCAAACTATATTTTATTTAACAAAAACAAGATTAAAAAAAAATTTAAATAAAACCAGAAATATTTGACATGAGTCCATTATGAGTTTAATAACATGGATTACTTCTATTTCTCAAATAAAATGAAGTTCCAAATTAAACAACTAAACCAGGTCTTTCACTAACACAAAATATATGAAAGAGACCTATGACATCTATGTCCTAATATATTTAAATAAGGATTGGAGCACCCAAAGAATTCAATTAATTTATATATCTAATTTAAATTAATTAAAAAAAAACTATTATACTTCAAAATATTAAATTCATTTTTTTTAATTCAAATAACTTAAACTTAACAACTCTATTAGAAACAGCTTTAATATTTAAGATTGACTTCCCCCCTCAATAATTAAACTTTAAACAGATGCTAATTCAAATATTTATTATACATTGCCCTACAGGAAACCGCCGACACTTCACGCGATACCGTCATTAAAACATCGTCGGAATCCAAATAAAACAAGTATGACATAACTCCACCTCATACCCTGCATCATGGTAAAACCAAGCAAGTGTCAAACACATCTGGTAACCAACAGAAACTTCGCCCAAACCTTTAAAAAGCTAAAGTTCCGTAACACTTTACCTTTTGACATGAATGACCTTATAAGTAAAAGAGGGAGATAAGAAAACAAAATTAAACATCTTCATTTTAGATAAAAGAGGAGGAAAGACAATTTCAATAGGAAACTTATATCAAAACCATTTAAAAAGAGAAACGAGAGCGTGTGCCTACATCGTAACTGTTTCTAAATATTTAAGCAGAAAAACACCAAAGGAAATCTTCCGTCTTCATCTTTAAAACACTTTAACACTATTTCATAAAAGGACGACGACATTCTTCTTTCAGAAAACACTTAAAAACTATCAGCTGTCCATAAACGAGACTTGCTACTTGTGACCAGCCATCGTGTACAAAAACAACAAACGAAACTAAAAGCAAACAGCTGTCATCCCTTTAAATACATCGCGCCGACTGCCGGGCTAATCTACTACGCATGCTCAGCTTACGACGTCATCAGCTCCAGAACAATCTCCGATGCGCCGTGTCTATCACAAGCGAGAAATGCAAATGCTGACGGACAGGCAACGCCCTCCATCGCCAGCTGTCAACTTTCCTCTGTTCAAAGATGAAACGTACGGCCGTAGGACAATCGGAAAAACAGCGATTCGCTATTGTTTTGTACGAGATAAACATGCTAGCGAGATTCACAAGTAAACAGACGTTTGAGGCAAGAAACAGAAAGGAAAAATATATTTTAAGTAATTGAATCATAGGTAGAAATTAAAGACTATTTAAATATTTAAATGTTAGCTTTTACTTTTAGACTTAAAATTTAAATTAGATGTTCAGATAAATTAATCTATTATTTTAATATATTTTTAAACTATGGAGATTTATAAAAGTAATGAGATTTAAGGAAATAAAGATAAGAGAACTATTTAAACAGGCTATAAGATGATAAGAATAAAGGAGTTGAAAATATGAATATATAGTCAACAAAATCGGTGTTTCATTCGCAATCTTTTGACAAAATTGGCGTTTTATCCGCAATCTTACACAAAATCGCCGTTTTATCGACGATCTTTTGACAAAATTGGCGCTTTATCCACGATCATTTGACAAAATTGCCGTTTTATCCGCAATCTTTTGACAAAATTGGCATTTTATCCGCGACCTTTACACAAAATTGGCGTTTTATCTGCAATTTTTTTGGCGAAATCGGCGTTTAATCCGCAATCTTTCCTCAAAATTATCATTTTCTCTGCGATCTTTTGACGAAATCGGCGTTTTATTTGTAATCTTTAGGCGAAATCGGCGTTTTCTTTTTAACGATCTTTTGACAAAACTTGCGTTTCTGAACGATCTTTACACGAAAATGTCGTTTTTTCCCGCAATCTCAAGGGTGTATTCGAAAAAATGCTTTTCCACCTTCAACAGCTCGAAATTTTCCGATACAATTTCAGACACAGTTTTAAAAGTAGAATCATGAAACTTGCTGAGGGGATTTTTGAAGGGACGTATGAGGTGCCGTGTGATTTTTTTTACGCTCAATTCCTTAGAATTTGAGTTAAACAATTATCTTATTAGTATGACCCTTTTTTTTGTTCCCAAATCGCCCGCTTGGAAAAAATTGGTTCGAAATGCCGTTTTTGATTGATGCCGTATTTTCTGCATTTATCAAAGAATCGACAGTCATGGCACCTTGTGTACTTTCCAAATAAGAGATTTTGAAAGTTTGGTGTATTTGAGAGCAATAATGAATACAAAAATAAGTCGGAGACAAAAACTACAGTTTTCCTGCGGTCTTCAGCGTTTTTATCTGCGATCTTTTGGCAAAATCGGTGTTTTTTCCACGAAATTTAGACGAAACTGACGTTTTTCAGAGAAAATTTGACGAAATATGTGCGTTTATGGCGATCCTCTCACGAAATTGGCTTTTATCTGCGGTGTTTTTTTCCGTGAGCAAAACCGTACAAATGTACTGGTCATCCGTACAACCGTACAATTGAAACAAAATCCGTACATTGTACGGCCAAACCGTACAAGTTGGCAACTATGTAATGGGAAATTTGAAGCAAACAGTTCCGAATCAGAATATGAAACAGCGCCTTCTAAAGTAGATACTCCCAAACACATACCCCCATTCTCAAACAGTGTTCGCCACATTTAGAACTGGTGTATCATACAGGTAAATTGCATTAAGAACTTCATCTGTGCTTCAGGATGCAGGAATTGTGACAACAGGGGATAAGAATTCCACCATCGATAAAGACAACGTCAAAGCACAGAAAAAGAAACTTGGAAAGAAAGTACAAGAGGAGAAAGAAAAATTACCAGCATATTTTTTTTAAATAGAAAAAGAACGATTTTCATAGAGGAAAAGGGGACAAGTAGCACCATTGCCAGAAAGACAAAACAAGTATCGCCATTTTGTCTGAATGTGGTTTGAATATTTGCATCACTTGACACCTCCTTCTAGTCACAGCAGAGAAATAGAAAAATTATATATAATTTTCTAAGCTAGAATAAAGCATTCTTTGGGAAAAAAATTTTGAAGTAAACTACAACATTTGATATGTATTCTTCACACAAACAAGTTTCTACTCCAACACCGGCATTAACTGTCTGAACTAGATAGTAGAACCACTTGACCTAAGACTTTTACTAACTCAATCTGAGTTAGATTAATTAAATATTCAAATTTTCAGCATTTTGCATTTCTGATGTCCATGAAACAGCAATAGGCTCATAGAAAGTGACAAATACATTTTTGCACGCCATTAATGATATGTACTTCATCTTTCTCTCGAGAATGCCACTGATCCTCTTTTTTGTATGATGATCCTTTTATTTTTTTCTATCATCAAAGAATATGGTGTTAATTTTTCATCTACCAAGATATTCCTAAGATATTGATCCTATATCTTCTTTCTATATTTCTTTTTTGGGCTCCTGACATCTTTATCAGCGATGAGATTGTTATACTCTGAACTTACAATTAATCATTCCTGAAGCACAGATGAAGTTCTTAACATATTTCATTGATATAATACATCAGTCCTAATAGCGGTGAACACTGTGTGAGAAATGGATATGCATTTGGATGTTTTGCTTTTGAAGACCCTGGATCAAATCTGGATCAAATTTTGATTCAGACGAATTGCCTGTTTCAAAGTTCCTACTATTTTAATCTTCTGACAATATCTATGTTTTAGAGCAGAAGAATAATTAACATTCCATTTCACATTTACTCCAGTCTCCTATTTCTTCCCTCATTCTCATGATGACTGATTGCATTTTCATTAGTTTCTGCTCCACATTCCCTTCTCTTTCTGGAATTTCAACCAAGACATGCTGCAGATCATCATCCAAATATGTGACTCTGAAAGCATCGAAAAACAGAAGGAAAAGCAAGGAATATAATAAAGACAAAAGTGAGAAATTGATAAACGAACCAAACAATACTTACAATTTTTGTTTACTTATAAATGAAAAAGCTATAAAAACTGCTTATTCAAAATACACATAAGTGTTAAATAGTGCATAATTAGAGCTTATTTAAACATTTTGTAACCAAACATGACATTTCAAGTAAATTCAGACAAAATAAACATTTTTAAAGTTTTTGCTAAAAAAGTTCAGAAATCAGCATTTGAGCAAAACTTTAAGCCATTTGTGGCAAATGTAGGAAGTGGTAAAAAAATCTCAAATTTATTGCATGAATTTAGTGCCACCAGTGGCAACTTTACTGTATTGCTCATGATAAAAAAAAAAAAAAAAAAAAAAAAAAAAAAAAAAATGTTTTTTTCGTCCCATTTTAGTGCATAGATACATTTTAAAAAGAAATCTTATTCTTGCAGTTTATATCAATTACTCTAGATAAATAAATAAAAAATTGTTACTGTAAAATTATAATTTGTACATAAATGAATTATAATTCTAAAATAATTTTATTATTTGCTATTAATGTTAAAAATATCTAATAAAAATATTAGGAAAAATTTGTTATTTGAACTAATAATAATGATTCATAACTGAACTTACTCACGAATGTTTCGACATGACTACACAGGGTACCACACTTTGGACAACGAAGTTGGCCATCTCGCCCATTACCATCACCACCTTTTGATGTTTTTTTACCATCAGAACTTCGATTTTTTATGCCCGAATCTCCACCATCTCCAGAAGTACTAGCATTATATATAGAACTAGAAATTGCTAAGCATCTTAAAGTTTTAAAATTATGACCTTCACTTCTAAATTGTAAATTATTTAAGAGCTTTAGAATATCTGAAAAGAAAATTTTAGAACATTTTCACAAATACATTCAATGCAGAGAAAATAAAATTACATTTAATGAACCTTTAAATATTTAATTTAGCTACTTTAAATGAAATAAACAAGAAATGATTAAACAAAACAAAGTATTTTGGTCAAGGAAAGATATTGCTACACAACTTTTTAAATGAAATGACAGAAAATCATCATTTTATACAAAGATTCTAAAAATCTAATACAATCAACTAACTTAGAAACAAGTGCAGATATAATGCAAAGCAGTTTTTCCCATTTTCTACATTATTATTTATTTATTTATTTTTAAATTAATCTTTACTTTCCATGTGAAATTTCAAAAACTATAAAATTCTGGTACTACTCTATTATCCCGTCGACCGATTTTGCCAAATTAATAGCCAAATTATATATATTGACGTAATTTTTATTTTAAATAACAAACAAACAAATAATTAGTAGAATATTAATAAAAATACAAATAAATATTAAAAATAAAAATCACTCAATGACGTTTTAAGCACGTGTATCGTATTTAATGTCATTGAAATGACATTCACGATCACCCATTATTGGCATTTAATCTTATAATTTGGCGATAGAATTTTGGTCAACGGGATAACCTAGTAGTACCAAAATTCTTTTATAATTTAGATTAATTTTGTAAACTGAGCAGTAATTACTCTTTGCATTTGAAAATGCATATTCTACAAATTTTATTTATTGAAAATCAATAGTTTTAATGACCAAAAAGGTTAGAACCTTTATTTAAGAGTTTTTTTTTTTTTAATGAACTAAAAAACTTTATTTTAATAATGATAAAAATACAATATAAATTTCAGGCTCACATGCAAAGTGAACATAGCAAAATAGAAAAAAGTTTTTACATTATTATGCTGTCTGTAAAGTATAACTAAACAAAATTAACCATGAGAAGGATTAAAGTGGTGATTAACCACTTAACCGGCAATGGGTATGGGGAAACAGTGCTTTAACCCCCGACTTATCTCGGGGCAGCTGTTGAAATGGTTAATTACGATTCTCTTAAGAATAAATGATGTACAAATGCAAGTTCCTAAATTTAGTTTAGTAAATAATCTATTTCTTGCTTTTCCCAAATAAAAGTCTTTAATGATGGAATCCCATCAACAGATGGTTTTCTCATCGCCTCCTATATTATTTTATTCATAAATTCATTCACTCATAATTTATTTTAACATTCATTTATTTATTATTTCATAACAACTATATCCAATAAATATTAATTTACCTTTCAAATACTTTCCGGCCGTTATCTACTTCAGGACATCCAATAATCTATTTAACTTCAATAGCCTTTCATAATTTGTTCCACGGACTCCATCTTTAATTCCAACCTACATCGACAATAACTTATCTACGACTAATTGTATTTTTCCGTAACGATATTTTCCCCGCCAGATGGCGACTTGGAATATCGTAACAATAATCGAATCTTTCATTCGCTTTACCGAATCGATCTTTCGATTCGTACACATGTCGTCTTCTGATTGGCTCGTTTCGTGGGCGTGCTCGCAAACGACGTTTTCAATCCGGCTTGCTTAGTATAAATACACGATGTTTATTTCTGTTCTTCGCCGCTTTTATCTTCCTACCAATGGAAGGATATCAAGTAACTGTATTGAAGCTGGACTTCAATCTGGACGTATAATTTATTTATACCTGTTTTTATTTAGTTTATTTTTAATTGTTTTAACCTGCACAATGCTGTCAACTATATGTTCAACTGTTAATGTGTTCATCAGTACCAATGTAATGGAGTTCGCCGTGTCAAGTCTTCTGTAATGCTGATTCAACTTCTCCAAGTAATGAAATAAATATATTAGTTTTATTTTTGACTTTTTATTTGCTGCTAAAGAGATCGACATCAAATACTGCTCACACTTATTTTAACTTCCAATACAGTGTTAGGTACCAGCAAAAGCTCCATTGTGTTATCTGCTTCTTTAATGATATTTTTCAGCGTATATATAAACCTCCAAAGGTTATATTACACACATTAAGGGGTTATGGGCGGTAAGCCTA
Source organism: Maratus speculifer (assembly GCA_964019185.1). Taxonomy (NCBI): domain Eukaryota; kingdom Metazoa; phylum Arthropoda; class Arachnida; order Araneae; family Salticidae; genus Maratus; species Maratus speculifer. The sequence continues at coordinate 211,362,949 of OZ025291.1, read as the reverse complement.
ACCCTGGAAGCCATTTTGAGCAGATCGATCTCGGCAGGCAAAAGTGAAGTGTTATGTTTTGAAATATTCTGGATTACGTTTTATGATTTCTTCCTTATGAAAAACTGAAATTTTTTTTTGCCAAACCTTATGATTTAAAGAATTTTTATTGTTTAATTTCAAGAACTTTAATTATATTTTCCCAAGAACTTTGTTTTGATTTCTGCCGGACTTTTGTTTACAGAACTGTTTAGTTATATTTTGAAGAAGTTTTGATTTATCTTTTTGCTGAACTTTTATGATTTACAGAATGAATTAATTACGTTTATATTATTTCATGCTTCAATTATGCTTTCAAAATAGACTGTTTCTGATTTTTGTTGAACTTTATGACATTTTGAAAAATTTTTTGAGAAGTTTGACTTGGCTATTAACAGAGAACCGACGAAAAAGTCGGGGGGGCGGTAACACTTAAAATTTTTTTTTTTTGCTTGCTTGAAGATTTATCCTGAAATTTTTTTAAAAAATGGCCACTAATCCAATTGATAAGTTAAGTACAAGAAATTACGCCACATGGGCGTGTGACATGAAATATTTGTTGATGGAAAAAGGCCTTTGGGATATTATACAGTTAAAGCAAGAAACCCCAGTTTTAAGTGAAAGTGTTACTGCCGATACAGTCAACCAATTTACCTCCCGTGCTAACAAAGCTCTCTCTTTAATCTACTTAAACATAGAGCCTGAATTTAAGAGATTAATAGAAGATTGTCAAGAGCCTGTTGAAGCATGGAGAAGATTGCATAAAAATTTTCACCCTGACTCACGCACCCATCATATGACCTTATTCAATGAACTTATGGAAGAGAGGATACGGTATGGAGAACCTATCAACTTATTTGCAACTCGTTTGAAGAAAATTTACTCCGAAATAAAGCTCATAGATGAAAATTTCTCAGAATGTTACCTTACCTACCAATTTTTACGATTTCTACCCAGCAGTTTCGACAATCTTGTCCAACAGGTCTTATCCAAACCTGATGCATCCTTTAAGTTTGACTCTGTTGTGGACTCACTGGTAGCTGAAGAAACAAGGCAGAAGTTACGTGATCGAGACAGTGCCAAACAGGTCAGCGTCTCCACTACGGCTAAGGTGAATAAGAGCAAATCTCGCTACAAGAAGTCTCAACAGAGAAAGTGTTGGAGATGTGGGAAGTTAGGACATCTCCAAGTCAACTGCTACGCCAGATCACCTGATCGCCAGTCTCGTCATCCTTCTCCTTGTTCCAGATCCAGACGTCCTCGTTCTTCCAGTGCATCCAGTTCCCGAGGTCGACACTTTCAACGGTCTCCCAAGAGATGCCAGACTGACTCATCATGCCCATCCGACGACTCTGACTGTGGTTCCCGAGACTCATCGCCTGCTTCCAGACGCTCCAGAGACAGATGCAAGACTGCCAGACGACCCTCTCCTCATTTCTCCAGTTGCAGAGGCGGTGGCTCTCGCACGAAACTGTCGGATAGTTCATGTAAGTCGAATCTTTTTGTTTCACATTCTAGTATCAGTAATGTTGTTAATGATTCGGAATGGATATTCGACAGTGGTGCCAGTCACCACTTCTGTAACAATAGAAAATTGTTTTCTAAATTTGAAGAATTAAATGATGAGATGTCTGTTGCTGTTAAAAATGTTCTGTTTCCCATTAAGGGCAAAGGGGAAGTAAAACTACGTTTTGGTCAAAGAATTTTTACCTTGTGTAATGTAATGTATTCAGACCAATTACGTAGAAATTTGATCTCTGGTCCCCAGTTGGACCTTAATGGTTTAACTTTTAAAGGAAACAATGGTGAGGTAAAGATCTGTCGGGGGGGCGAGTACTTATTTAGTGCATTTCTAAAAGACCGAATTTACAGGTTATATCCTAAAATTCCAGTTTCTAAGGGTAAATCGGTAAAGTTTGAAACCTCTGCTGTTAAACATGCTGAAAAAATGTTAATTTGGCACAAAAAGTATGGTCATATTAGCCCTTCTTTAATTGCCCATACTAGCCGTAAGCAGGGTGTTCGAGGATTACCTAATTTAAAAGAGACTACTTTGTTCTGTGAGGCCTATAAATTCGGCAAACTTAAAAATATTTCTCATAAGCATAATAAAAACATCCGTTCCAATAATCCACTTGAGTTGCTTTACGCCGATTTGTGGGGTCCCTGTCGCATAGAAGGTAGAGGTGGTGAAAGGTACTTTTTATCTATTATCGATGACTTTTCCCGCCGTGTCTCAGTCTACCCCTTAAGGCTTAAATACGACACCTTTGATGTCGTGAGAAAGCATATTTTGAGGGCTGAAAACTATCTGAATAAAAGGGTTAAAAGTTTTAGGACGGATAATGGCGGGGAATTCGATAGCATTTCTTTTAAAAATTTCTTTGAAGAAAAAGGTATCCACCACGAATTTACCAACGCGTACACCCCACAGCAAAATGGGGTTGCCGAACGTTTTATGGCAACTGCGGCTGATGGAATGAGAACTTTGCTCATTGATAGTAACTTAGACCCCAAATTCTGGCCAGAGGCCTTAAAATATTTTGCCTATTCATGGAACAGAATTTGTCCAAAACTGTTAGGAAAGACTCCATTTGAGCTTTACGGGAATAGAAAGCCGTCTGTTAGGCACTTAAAGCCTTTTGGGACCGAAGCTTACGTTAAATCGCCAAAGCAAAGGACATGGAAACTCGAAGCTCGTGCAAGAAAGGGAATCCTTGTAGGATATGCTTTTCGCACGAGGGGTTACCGAATTTGGATTCCTGAGACAGATGAAATAGTTGAGTCCTCTAATGTTTGTTTTAACGAAAGTTCTGTTGGTCTTAAGCGCAGTGTAGCTGTGCTGGGCACCGATGATTATGCCCTCTTTTCTCCCAAGGTGCCGGTCAATCGAGATGTTGCTGTTGAAGATGAACCTGAGGTCATCCCAGGTCCTTCCAGCAGTTCTCAAGATTACCCACTTGGGGGGGAGGAGGACATTGATTCGGGGTCCAGTACCAGTAGCTCTCCAACTATTCCCTTACGTGAAGATGTTAGTTGGATACGAAAACCTGTAAAACGTAAGAAGGAGAACAGAACAGACGTTTATTACTACGAACTAGGAAAAACCAATAGGTTACGTTCCCTGAACGAGGTTCATAAATATTGTAAGGACAACAACATTCTATTTAAACCTGAAATTTTTGATTTTAAAGGATCCAACTCCTACTGCGGCATTATTCCTATTCCCGTGGAGTCTGAAACATCAGAGAGTGAGGATGAAACTTCAAGTGAGTCAAATTTTTCTCGTATTTCAGCATGACTAGCAGTAAACTCTGATACCCCCCGTACGTTTAAACAAGCGTGCAAGTCTGAACAGAGCTCGATCTGGTGGGAAGCAATGATGCGAGAAATGCAGGTAATGAGAGACCGTGGGTTTTGGCATTTGGCTGAGTTACCAGCACATGTTACGCCAGTAGGTTGCCGGTGGGTTTACACGACAAAACGGGATGAGAATGGACGGATAGCCAGGCACAAGGCGAGGCTTGTTGCCCAAGGGTTCAAGCAAATAAAGGGTGAGTCCTATGAAGAGACTTTCAGCCCTGTTGTGAACTTTGGCGTTATCCGATTCTTTTTCTCCCTTCTTGTATCGTGTAGCGGGTGGTCACACACTCAGTGTGACGTGACCTGCGCCTACCTGTATGCACCACTGAGCGAGGATGTGTATATGCAACAACCACCCGGATTCTCTGAACCAGGCAAAGAGCATCTATATTGCAAACTAGATCGTGCTTTGTACGGATTGCACCAGAGTGGTAGAGAATGGTTCACTGAGATACATAAAACATTATTAGACATTGGTTTTAAGAAATTATCATCCTGTAATTGTGTATACATTTTTAATTCTAACATTTTACTTCTTTTATACGTTGATGACATCGTGATCTTTGGGAAAACTAAAAAGCTTAAACATAATGTTTTACTTAAATTAAAAGCTAGGTTTGATATAAAAGAACTTGGAACAACGAAAAGACTACTTGGTGTTGAATTTGAGGATACTCCGGCAGGAGTTGTAATCCACCAGAGAAGTTACATCCAAGATGTATGTATTAGGTTTAGTTCTTTTAAAGTTCCAGTTTCTTCATTACCTATAAGTAAAGGAATAATTTTCTCAAGATCCAGTTGTCCCGTATCTGATGCCGAAATAAAGGAAATGTCACATATGCCCTATCGTAATTTATTGGGTTGCCTTGCCTTTGTGGCTAACCGTACTCGTCCTGACCTCTGCTATGCCGTGAATGTTTTAAGTCAGTTTCAAGCAAACCCTGGTATAGTTCATTGGGATGGGTTGCTACGATTGCTGGGATATTTAAAAGCAACTATGCATTACAAGCTGAAACTCTCGTGCAGATCTAATGATCTCGCAATTTTCACTGATGCTGACTTCGCGGCTAACCGTGATGACCGGACTTCGATCGGCGGTCAAATAGTCATGCTTGACGAAGCTCCTGTCGATTGGCGCACTTTTAAACAAAAGTGCGTTTCTTTATCGACTATGGAGTCTGAATTCGTCGCAATGACTGAGGCCGTCAAGAACCTAGTCTGGTTTGACCGGATACGTCGCGAATGTGTACAGGAAGGGATCATACCTGTACTAGGGAGGACAGCTGTAATGAATGCTGATAATCAAGCCGCAATCGACTTCGTTAAATCCCCAGTGGAAAATTACAAGTCCAAGCATATTGATGTAAAGCTCTTTTTTATAAGAGATCTTTTCAATAGGGGGCAATTTTTACTTAATCACGTGCGTAGCAAGTCAAACTTGGCAGATATTTTTACCAAGCCATTGTCTAAATATGAAATACTTAACTTTATAAAGATTCTATTTATAAGTGATGATGTAAAATAATTTTTAAATCCATATTACATATAAATTTTTTTTCATGTATTTCATATTTTAATTTTCTTATATAACGTACCTAATTTAAGCTGGAAATTTTTTATGTAACATGTAAAGCTTTTTGTAACTACACTATACTTTAAAATTGTAAATTAAGTTTAAAAAGATATGTGTAGACATCTGCTATTGTTACTGTTAACTAACCAGCATAATTATTCAATATAGATAACCAGCTATTTTGATCTTTTTTTTAAAGTTTTAAATTGTTAAAATTTACTTGAATGTTAAAAATATTTTTAAAGTGATTTCTTTTTAAACCAATAGTTTTTAATTTATAGAGAAATCTTATTTTTAAAGTGTTTGTACTTGTGTTTATACAATTTTTGTTTATATGTATATAATTTATTTCTATTTATTCATTCTAGGCATCTAGGGCCAACAGCCATTTTTTTGTGAGTGAATGCATTCCAGGTACCGGAAGATTGTCAAAAGAATAAATGAGTCCCTAATTCATATAATGAATTTGAATGTTAGAATTTTTGAAAGAGCCGTTGTGTTGTCCCCTAGGACTGGATGCCTGGAGTTCAAGTTCATAATGAAAATTTAAATTTCTTTCTGCATAAATTTTCTTGTTGTTAATTGTAATAAAGATTTATTTAAATATTGTGATCAAGAAATCAACTAGAGCTGGTTGTAACATTTCCAAATTGGAAATTGTTAATTTTCTAAATGGTACGTCATATTCATTTTTCTTCTTTCATACTTTAAATCTTTGAAAAGTCTCTATTTGCATCTTTTAGAGATTAACTTTCATGTTTGGCTTTTATTAGTCCAATCTAAGATATGCTAGCCTCTGTCACTGGATTGAGATTTTTCATGTGCCAATTGATTTTTGGAAAGTTAATTAATTTCGCAAATACTTTAGGCTTTTCGTATATAAATAAAATTTAACTATTCTTCAAAGATTTCATTGTTAACTTGTTAAAATTGTTGAATTATTCAAATTGTTAAATTATTCAAATCGTTAAATTTTTCAAGTTGTTAAATTATTTAAATCGTTAACTTATTCAAATTTTTCTTGTTAAAATTGTTAAATTGTTTAAAAATTGTTAAAATTTTTCAAGTTCGAAGTGTTTAGGCTTCGTTTAAATTTTTCACGTTCGAAGCACTTTTAAAAGGCTTCGTTTAAATTTTTCTGACTTCAATTGTTGAGGTCGTGTGTTTTTCAAGTTTTTTCAACTATTGTAGTTGTTTCACTTTTTCAACTAGATGGAATTTTAATTCCTTAAGTTTTTTTTGGGGTAAATCCTGACTTGTTCTGGTTAATGAGGTACTCCTAGTTGACATGATATGGAGGTATTACTAACTAACAAAAAAAAAATTTTTTTTTTCAATTTTGTTTTTTGAATTTGTGAATGTAATTGTGATATCTATGGATTTTTCAATCCTTTGCTCTCTGAGTTCATTTGAAACTCTTTTTATAGAGGCAATGAGAAGGGGGGCATTGATGGAATCCCATCAACAGATGGTTTTCTCATCGCCTCCTATATTATTTTATTCATAAATTCATTCACTCATAATTTATTTTAACATTCATTTATTTATTATTTCATAACAACTATATCCAATAAATATTAATTTACCTTTCAAATACTTTCCGGCCGTTATCTACTTCAGGACATCCAATAATCTATTTAACTTCAATAGCCTTTCATAATTTGTTCCACGGACTCCATCTTTAATTCCAACCTACATCGACAATAACTTATCTACGACTAATTGTATTTTTCCGTAACGATATTTTCCCCACCAGATGGCGACTTGGAATATCGTAACAATAATCGAATCTTTCATTCGCTTTACCGAATCGATCTTTCGATTCGTACACATGTCGTCTTCTGATTGGCTCGTTTCGTGGGCGTGCTCGCAAACGACGTTTTCAATCCGGCTTGCTTAGTATAAATACACGATGTTTATTTCTGTTCTTCGCCGCTTTTATCTTCCTACCAATGGAAGGATATCAAGTAACTGTATTGAAGCTGGACTTCAATCTGGACGTATAATTTATTTATACCTGTTTTTATTTAGTTTATTTTTAATTGTTTTAACCTGCACAATGCTGTCAACTATATGTTCAACTGTTAATGTGTTCATCAGTACCAATGTAATGGAGTTCGCCGTGTCAAGTCTTCTGTAATGCTGATTCAACTTCTCCAAGTAATGAAATAAATATATTAGTTTTATTTTTGACTTTTTATTTGCTGCTAAAGAGATCGACATCAAATACTGCTCACACTTATTTTAACTTCCAATACAGTGTTAGGTACCAGCAAAAGCTCCATTGTGTTATCTGCTTCTTTAATGATATTTTTCAGCGTATATATAAACCTCCAAAGGTTATATTACGCACATTATTTAACCCCTTAACGCGCAGTGTTGCCGGGTCGGCAACACCTAAAGTTCCCCCTGTTTAGAGACACAAAAACTACTCTAATGGCTACTTTAAATATTTCTAATGAGTTCTAGATGGCAGAACCACAGAGATCAAACTCTACTGTTTTTAAATAATAGGTAAAATGTTTTATTGTAATACTCGCTTCACAGCAATGCTCTTTTCACTGCGCTTATCAATGCTTTACTTATGGGAGGTTACCACTTCGGCAACAGCTGTATAAGTAAAATGGTTAGTGCAATCTTTATAAAAAAATACCTGTGTACTCCTCTAGGCCTAAATAGATTGCCTTTTTTTTTTTTTCCCTGTAAATTCCAACTTTAAAGAGTTGTGCGCCGGAAAGGATTAAACAAGAAAGAAAAACTTTTGGGATTGTAATAGCTATCAAGACAGACAATTTCACAATTGAAATGTCTCTTTTGTTGGTACATTTTAATTTAGTTACAAATCACAATATTTTCTATCCGATATTTTCAATACCCTGTTAGTGCAAGATTTCCCAGTTCTCATTCTTATGATGACTTGCATGTTTTTAAAATCTTTTTCATTATTTATCCAATAATAAGTGAGATATTTTTAAATTTCTGTTCTTATGACAACCGATAACACAGATTTATTGGTACACTTTAAGGCAGGCCTGTCCAACCTTTTACTAAGCAAGGGCGCATCTCAGCTTTTGGCAAACAGTGAAGGGCGCCATTATTAAAAAAGCTCAAAACATGCAAAAAAGTCATCTTTTAATATTAGTTGCAATACATATAGGCAAATGCTTGATACAGTACAGTCATAATGATCCTATAAATCTAAAGCGCCATCTAAAGAAAAAAAAAATGTAAATTGTAGTAAATTTCGAGTAATACATTTTTCTGTGAGGAATTATTTCAAACATTTTTGAATTGGTATTAGCCAGAAAAATGAAAAATACCTTTATTAAAATAAAGTGGTAATCAGATATATTGTCAGGTTTTTTTTTTTTTTTTTTGGGGGGGGGGGCGCAAATACTCTGAAATAGCTGTTTTTTTAGGAGTAAATTTGACATTATAAAAGATACAGAAACAAAATCATGGGTGGTTCAAAAGAGAGAGAGCCCGAAAGAGTTTTTATTGATGAAAATCCTTTCGCACAATTTTATTGCTTTCTTAATAAATCAAAATTATCAAAAGATTCAAAGGTCTAGGGGAGTAAAAGACAGCCATTATCCTGTCTTACAAAACAGCTAAATGGCCAATGAAGCAACGTCAATATAACAAACATACTGAGCTTTCGAGCATGAAGGACGGGGAGGATCACTCATTTTTTTTCTACATTTTATTTCTTGACATATTAAAAAAATTATTGCTGACATTTATTAATGTCCATTGGCATAATTTCCACAAAAAATACAAAAGAATATGTATTAATTAGAGAAGAAACGCAACATCACATGATTTGTTTCTTTAAAAAAACTAATCATGTATTGTTGCCTTTCTTTTAACGCCCTTGAGGGCGAGCGACACCTATACGTGCCGCAAAAAGGCTAAGAATCCTTGTTTATCCACACCAGTAAAATTCGACTGCAGATTTTCCCTTATTTAATCGGAGCCTTTTCTCGATTTACAAAGGCACAAATTTCTGTTTTTAAAAACCGGTGACAAAACATTAAAAAGTTCGTAAAAAGCTCACGCCGCGAAGGGGTTAATACGTTGTGTACGTTGTAATTATTGATGCGCGAAATACACTTGTAGATATTTTAAAAACATCTCTCAAGAAAATATCAAGGATTTTAAATAAAGTATACTTTATAAGGGAATTTTACTTTTAAAAAAAAGACTAGTAATAGGAAACCTTCGGAAGGGCGGCAAGAAAACTTGCAAAGGGCACCATGGCGCCCGCGGGCGCCGCGTTGGACAGCCCTGCTTTAAGGCATATTCTTTAAGTACAGTAAAACCTCCATAACGGACACTCCCAAATAGCAGACACCTCTATTTAAGGGGACAGTTTTCGAATCCCCACTCCCAAAACCTAAATTTTTGTATGTTTAACCTCTGAAAAATGGACATTCTAAATAGCGGACACTATTTTTGGTGATAAAGGATCAAAAAGTATTTTTTAACACGACAAAAATGAAAAAAAAAAAGTAAAAAGCCTCTAAATTTATCAGGGTAATGCGTCCCAAATTTTGTAATCACAGATAAATGTGGAGGGTGGACTGAGGAAATTTCTCCTTCAAGTTCAGTGTTGAATTCAGGGGTTGCCTGGGAGAGACATTTCGCAGAACATTCAAATGTCTATATCCGCCCGGAAGATTTTATGTTTTTAATTATCAAAAGGTGTAATCTCCATCCCCGCTCAGAACTCTATAATGACCAATAATGTGACATTTAAAAACAAATTACATGTAATCGCAAGCAAAAATAAACTTTTGTAACAGTTTTTTTTTTTTTTTTTTTTTTTTTTTTTTTTATTAAAAATGTAATAAACAGCAGTTAAAGGTATGCAGAATTTTATTTAAGTTTTATTGTTTAAAAAATGATTTTAATTTCTCATTAATCATATAATAGAGATTTTAGGACATATAAATGTCAATGAAATATTAAGCATTTCTTAGCGATTTTTTGTATCTCTGAGGTTTTTCAAATAGCGGACAATTTCTGTGTTCCCGAGGTGTCCGTTATTTAGAGGTTTTACTGTATTTGAAAAAAAAAAAAAATGTTCCAAGAAAGTTTAAAATTTTTTCCAATGAAGAGAGAAATTATTTGAATTCTATTCTTTTATATTTAAAAAGGGACTCTGTGAATGTGTCATCAAAACTGTGGTATTTGAGAGTGGAAAAAGAAATCATTGAGCTGCAAACAAACGAAAAAGAAAGAATCAATAAGCAAAACATGTTTTCTTTCTTACTATTAAAAAAAAATTATATCTTCTCTGATAATTTATAGATTTCATTCACATTTTCAGCAAGTTGCAATAATAGTAAATTAGGCTGAGTAATAATTTTTTATTAAAATAAAATAAGTTATTATAAAGTTACAGCACCCTACAAAAAGGTCCACTATAAAGCAACTTTAAAGAAAAACAAGTGAACCAACTGTCTGAGGTTTGTTGTGTTTACTACTCGAAAGTCAAAATTATCAGAATTAGATAATCTGCTTTCCATAGATACATTTGGTTACACAGAAAGGAATTGTGCATGGATTTTATTCTTACTATTATTATTGTTAAAGAAAAAATGATTTTTGGTGATGAGCTTATAAACTGATATATATTTTGAAAAATGAAATTTATTCAAAATTGGGAGCAATGTTTGGATTTAAAGTAAAAAAGACAACATTTAAAAATATTTTCAGGAAAAAATTCCAGATTTGGAAGTTTTGGAAAATTGGTTCAGCAATATAAATATTTTATTCCTACATATTTTTTGACAATTAGTTATTTCAATAATTTAATTAGTCTAATAATTATTTGTCATATTTATGTGATATTTTGGGTATGTTATCACCTACTTAATAAGGCAAAATAATTCCTTTTGATTGCAGTGTTTATGACTAATATAATGATTATGCCAATTTTTTTCAAAACGATGTCAATATTCGAGGGTGCGGTGATTACATCAGGTATGGTGTTTGTTCCCTAAATTACGGTACTTATATGTTAACTTGGTGATGGGATAAATCGCCAAATAATGCTACTAATGACATTATTCTTATTGCATTAGTTTCACTTCAAATAAAAACCTTTAACCTATTTCATTTAAAAACATAACTTTGAAGGATTTGCTATGGTACTTCAATGTGAAATTTGATAATTTTTTTAATTTAATATTTGATAAACTGCATTATCATTAGGTTTGAAATTTATATCCAGAAAAATGCAATTTTTTTACCTTTCTAATGCAGTTTGTCTAACACTTTTCTAACAAATACTTTTCGAGTTATTAATTTTTTTTTTTTTTACTAACTTATAATGTTTCATTTTCAGAGATTAATCTGATTCAACGATTAGCAAAAAAGCCATCCATTAGCAATACATAGCTTTTTATTAAAGAGGATAATCTTTATATACTGTTTTATCAATTAAGCAATGAAAAAATTTCTTGCAGCCATCACAATGTGTAGTTTTAAATTTTTTTTAAATAAAACACACTAAAAATTAAATTTAGACAGTAAAAAATACAAAAGAATATGTACTATGAAAATTGCTTACATTTTCTCCTTAGCTGTGAAGCTGCACTTTTCCTTAAAATATGAATACCACAACATATAGACATACCTGAATTTTCTTATTATATCTGGAAATCAAAATTTTTATTATTATAACACAATTTTGATAATTTAAAAGATTATACACAATATTAAGATACATAATTTTCATATTATACAAAAATACTATCAAAATCAGAATGAGTAAGATTTTGATTTATGATAACTTGCCTGTTTTAATTACTATTTTTATTAGAGTCAAAATACTTTTGCATGTTATTAATTACTTTTACTATTGATAGGTTCTTTATTATTTTTTTTAATCAAAATTTAATAGTTTCCATTAAATTTATGATTAAGTTAGTGATTGTACTTAATACATATTTGATCATCTTCCTATATACAGGACAGCATACATTTCTAGTTCACACTCAGAAAATACTTGTCATTGGTAATTAATTTTACTGGTATTTTAATATTTTATTATATTGTAAGGATTCATTATAATTTTGATTACATTATTAATTACATACAAATTACTGCTTAAGAAATGTAAACAAAGCAATGACCAGAAATCCACCAAATTCTAAAATCTGCACAATATTTGGTCCCAAGTTGTGTGGATTTAAGAGAGTCTACTGTACTTGTTTTTCAAAAACTGCCAGGGTACAAAAAGGAAATTTACTATAGATGAGATGGGCTCTATTTTTATTTTAGGCTTTGGGCCCGGGCGCATTCTTTCTGAAACCAGAAAATTATTTATTCATGTGTAGAAAAGATTGAATGAACTTTTTCCCTATAAAATTAGTTACTGTTTTTCAAATCATTTCAAGGCTATTTTGATCAAAACAAAAGGGCAATAGAAATAGTGTTTTTTGTATTCTAATGGTTAATTGCTGTTTCAAAATAAAATTTGTGATGTTTGGAGATTTATGTCTACTGCATTTCCAGCGACGATATATTGAAATGGCACAAATCAACACAAGCAACTTATTGTTTACAATAAATTAGCTTCCAGTTGAATTTTCGTTTGCGCAAGGATATTTTTTATTTGATCATTTATTTATTTATTAAATTAGAGTTTATAACACTTAGAGAATGATTTCTTTGTTTTTTTATGTAGACCAGAAGCTTGAGATTTGCAAATTATTTAATTGTGCACGTGTCACAGTTGTTCTTCATATAAAAATATAAATTATCATGATTATTTTTTCTGTTTGTCATCATAAATACTGCTTATGCTGAGGATTTCCCTTTGTAAGCAAACATATTTTCCATGTTATTCTGATAGAAAACAATCGATTAGTGTTTCTTCTTTTCTTATAAAAGTTTCAGATCTTTAACCCTTTTGGGTCTGAATTTCTTTTCAATTTTTAGAAAAAATTAGTTTGATGTTAATAACTTTAACACTAGCTATCCAAATAGATTAATTAATACTTAACTAATAGTTCATTGTCTGAAAAATAACTAATATAGTTGTTTTGCGTACTATTCAATTAATATTCTTATGTTAATAGGATAAAGAAGGATTTTAGGAGATGTTTAGAAAATATTATATTACAATAAAATTTTACTTATATTACAACTTTCTAATACTTTTTGCGCTTTATTACACCCAATTTATTCAGGAAAATAACTTTTACTTAAAAGAGTGAAATATATGTTTAAAATAAAAGAATCGCAAATAGAATTAAGCAAATAATAATAATTATTAATAATTAATGCCTAAACATAAATGAAGTAATATAGTAAACCCATAGACATATATTAACATTACTAGATGTAAATATTAGCATAAGTATTTCTTGGAACAAAATAATATACAATTGAAAGACATGTACTATTAATAGTACATTAGACCCCGAAAGGGTTAAAATAACTGTATCAACGTTTTAATTTGCATTGATTTTCAGGTTCACGTCAATCATGGGGAATTGTTATGAGAAATGGATTGATTGTACTTGAAGATGTACACATTTTATAGGAAATTGAAAACGTGTTTGATTTTTCAGCATACAAATAGTAATTTTTGCAAATTTCATCCATTTATTCATTACACTTCTTTAATATGTCCATCAAATTTTCTTGTTAAAGGACAAAAAATATGGCAATCCTTTTGAGTATGAAGTTTATTTTTATTTGATAAATTGCTCTTTTCAAACGATTGAATTTAAATTTTTATATTATGTAAATTTTATGTAAGAATATTTTTAAAATAAACTATCACATTTGAAAAAGTTCTTAATTATCATGCATTTAAAAAAAAAAAAAATTATTTATTTTGTATCAGGCTTAGGCTCTGATGACAAATTATCTTTCGGGCTCGGATTCAAAATTGTCAGACGGGCCTGGGCTCCGAAAAACGAGCCTGAACTCATCTCTAATATTTACATGAGTATGTTGTGTTGAACTCCATCAAGGAATTCAAAGGTCATTTAGATGTTCCTAAATATTCTGCTCGTATATTTTTTCATATGGAAATTAAGGAATTTCTCTTAGAATATTATTTGCTGTTGAAATTGTTAAATTTCTTAAAAGATGAAATACAAAATATATTTTTGTTATAAACCTCAATTGTTTCTGTGAAATTGCTTTTATAGAGAATCCAGCATCAATGAATAAAACTTATACAGTAATTTATGGAAATTTTTCGGTAGAAAATTTCCTACAGGTCATTCCATGTCAAATCAACGAGGCCCACAACCTGACCATCTCCAAATTTTATGGAATTCTCAGGATTGTTTCTACTTATGTAATTATGCAATAAAATATTTTTTGTAGATTTTTTGCAGCCTTTTTTTTTTAAGGGGAGGGCTTCATGAAAAAGTGGAAAACATGTAAAAAATGACATTCTGGTAGTTACAAAAATACAATTTTCTCAACTCCTATGATAGGTGTAGAATTTATTTTGGTGTTGTTTTGAAGGTCTTTGTGTGGGCTTTCATATGACATATCACTTGACAGGTTTTATTAAATTTAATATTTCAAGGTCATCAAATATTATCTTTGACCTTGAAAATATTAAAAAGTTCATTTTTGAAAAATCTGAAAAAAATATTTAATGTAAATTTTAATATGACAGACATTCTATAAAAATTTCATATTGGGACTGCAATGGGATCACATTAAAAAATATATATCGTTGGATCATTCCATATCACTTCATCCAGAGACCATGAAACCCATGGTCTCAGATTTTGATAAAAATTTTTGTAATTGTTTCTTTTACCACTCTTATTAACAATCTAAAATAATACTTCAATATCTCAAGTATTTTTTGAAAAAAAAAAAAAAAAAAAAAAAAAAAAAAAAAAAAAAAACCTGAAATAAACAGAAAAGTGGCACTTCAAAAGATTCGTATTTAAAAAACATTGTTTTTAGAAAAAAAAAAAAAAAAAAAAAAAATCATAGTTTTACTATTTATAAACATATTAAGTTGAAATTTGCATTAAAATGTACACAAAAGGATGAAAATATAAGAAAAAAAAAAGGTTTGATGATCATATTTTAATTTAAGACCTTTCAAAATTGTCTATTGTTTTTACAAAAGAATTTTGTAAGAAAAATAATTTTCAAATCTCATTTTTTGAAAAAGGCATAGCAGTTAAACAATCAGTTTTCTTTAAAATTATGCATAAACTGAAAGAATGAAAAAAAAATGGCTTTTTGGGTGCAAATATATTTTATTTATCACAAACTAAAAAATAAATAATAAAAATAAATGCTGAAAAAAGCAACTGTATACAAATGGCTTTGGAAATCCCCAAACAAGCATTAAAATAATTGTTTGTATCACAAGTGATCATTTGAAAACAATACATTACTACTTCTATTTATCTTACTTTGATTTAAAAAAAATGATATCATATGATAATTTTAAATAATTTAGATTTAATTTGATTTAGTGTCTGTGTATAGCATAGTGTGTAGTTAGTTTGTGTATAGCAAATATGTATACAAAAATTCAAGCAAAATATTAAAGCAGCTTCAAACAACTTTGTAAAATAATGAATTTTTGGGTACCAATATATTTAATTCAAAACCTGGCTTGAAAGTAAGTTAGGGGAGTGGGGGGGGGGGGGGGGAAGGGTAGGTATAACCATGATTAGAGGCTCCTAATGTATCTTGCCTTACTTAAATCATCTACCGATTGATTTGGTATCAACAAATAATCTATACATATAACAAAATTATATTTTTTTTGGGGGGGGGGGGAGGGGGAATTGAAATTTGGGGCTCAGGCTTTGCATGCCTAAGTTAAGACTGTTTTTGGTCCACAAATCAATATTTTTAACCAATATTTTTAATCAATATTTTCAGTGCTTTTTTTTTCTTTCTTTTTTTTAAGTTGAAAAATTTTATTCACATTCAAAACAAAGCAATGGCATTAAATACTTTTAAATAAAAATGCTCTAGTACAGCGGTTCTCAAACTTTCTTGGTATGTGACCCACCTTTCAATGAAAAAAAATTTCGAGACCCACCTTTCAGTTAAAAAAAAAAAAAAATCGTGACTCACCCAAGAAAAAGTTGTATATCAGTATAGCAATTTTTGTTTGATCTTGGCTACCCTATCCTACGAAAAGCATAAAATTTCCTACGGAAGATACATTATCAACAAAAACAAGAATCTGTAATCTCAATGCATGTAAGTGAATAGTAATTAAAACAATGTACAAACTACCAAGATAGTAGAAAATATGTTTAGTTAGTATGAAAACATAACTTTATTAATCAATGAGATTTCTGATACTGGTAGTTACCAATGTGGGAACATGTATTAACGCACAGTTTACCTCAGTACTTGTCTTTCAAAAACAGAAAAGTAAAAAAAGCATGTTTTCATAAGCATGAAGGGATTTTAACCCAAAACTGATTTAGATATTCTGTTCGCATATTAATCGAGAAGGAAATTAAGGATGTTCACTTGAAATATCATTTCCTGTTGAAATTGTCATATCTTTTTTAACAGATGACATAAAAGATATATTTTTTGACAAATCTACATTGTTTCGCGACCCACCAAAACAACAGCCACGGACCACCAGTGGGTCGCAACCCATAGTTTGGGAGCCGCTGCTCTAGTATATTTTCAATTTTAACAAATGTTAGAAGTTTAATTTTTTTACTTTGTTACAAGAAATTTCAAATAAACATATGATATTTTTCACATAAGGGTTATTCCATGTCAAATCACCCAGATTTTTCCAAAAATGACACCCACCATCACCAATTTTGATAAAATTCAGTCGATTGGTAGAATTTCTAATGCTGATTCCAAAAATACCAATTATATTGAAATTGATCAAACGGTTTATGAGTTATGAGCTTTTAAATAGCTCCCAAGATGGCTGATTTGCCGCCATTTTGAATAGCACATGTGACAACAAAAAAGTCCATAACTTCTTTCAGGTTTAAGCTAGAGCTTTCAAATTTTTTTTGTTTTGTTCAGAATAAAGTAAACTTTCATTTAAACAGATTTTTGTGAACCTCATTTTATAAAAATGCTGTCAAAAAATGACTTTTTGTCATTTTTTTAAGTAAAAAAATGGGCAACTTCAATGGCTGATTTCCCCCAATGTACCCCCTTCAATTTTCATCTAATTGCATAAATAAGCAACTCAAAGTGTGTTTTGATGACTAATAAAAAAAAACTTAATGGGCGGTTCACAGGTTTTTATTTAAAAAAATAAATTCAAATTTACTGACTTTTCACAATAACAGAAAACACAAGATAATATTGATATTTCTTTTATTACCAGAAATATCATACATATTTACATCTAAAAGTTTGATAAGGTTTAATGTTACATAAATATATATATTTAATGTGCCTAAAAAATGGGAATCCCATAGGAATAAATAGGAATACCAATAATGGATTATTGCAATCGGACAAATTGAAATCTATTGCAGTCTTAGTAAATTATGAATAAAAAGGAAATGATGAAAAAAGTTCTACAAATAGTTGAATTTTACGACAAAATCATACTTTTGTTATACAAAATACAATAAAATTGCAACTCTTAAATAAAAATTACGATACTTTAAATTAATACAAAATAACATATCACATACACAATAAACACATGCTATTAAAAATATATCTACATCAATAATAATTTAAAGGTAATTAATATTTTTAAAAATCCCTGCCAGCAGGCAGATGTAAATTTTGAGATTAAATACAGTAGACTCCCTCAAATCCGCATAGCTTGGAACCAGAAGTTTTGTGGATTTTAGAATTTTGCCGATTTCCGGTCATTACTTGTTTTCCTTTTTTTAAACAGGAATTTGAATGCAATTAATAATGCAATCAAAACTAAAATGAATGCTTTACAATATAATAAATATTAAAATAAGTAATAAATTAAAATAATAAAAATGTAGATAATTTTCAAAGTGATTAAAATATTAAAAGTAAGGATCAAGTTAATAATCAATAATATATGATTAAATATTCATTATAAACATGAAATATATCTTTCCTAAATTATTCAATGTAGTTACTAATGTACCTCATAAAGATACATTACTAATTCTCAACAAAATCATAAAATAAAGAAGTTTTTTTTTTTCCAGGTTTAGCCAGATTAAAATTTAATAACCAAAAAAGCTTGATTAATACATAAATATATTTGATAAGAAGATTGTGATTACCAATGATATATATAAGAAAAATCTGAATTTTTTCAGAATATATTTCTTTTCCTTCTTGGGGAAAAAAAAACATGAATTTAGTACTATTAACAAAAGTTACAAATTAAAATAAAATGGAGTTGATATAAAATTATAAAAGTCAAATTTTGTCTCTATATCTGAACTGAATGTTTCATTATTTACATCCGTAAATTATATGCAGATTTTTTAGAGCTGTGGATTTTAGGGTTTTGGATTTGAGATAGTTTACAATACTTGTTTCAGTAATAAAAACCAAAAACTAAATCAAATTTAGATATAAACCTAGTTCAACAATTTTATCTGGTTCTTTTTTTAATTTAATTTTTCTGTAAGAACTGGTTTTATCACAATTATGTTAAGGCACTGTATATAAAAAAATATTTTTGTACCCTCAACAACTCAAAACACATTTTCAAATTAATTTTTAAAAGTGAAAACATGATACTTGTTGATGTGATTTTTTTTCCAGAGATTTATAAGCGACCTCAGGGCTGCTACAGGCAACTATTTTTATATTCTGTGTGCACCAGTATTTTTCTAATATAAAATTAGAAGTATATTTTACTTGCAAATGTTATCAAAGCATCTATTATGGATTTCATTTTTAAGAAAGTGGTTGGTGCCAGTTAGAATTAAAAAATAGTCGCCTGTGGCAGCCTTGCAACCTGTGTTTTTATTTTTTGTTCAATGAATTAGATCTTGATTTACAACAATTATTTTCTCAGTATGACCATTTTTTCTGTTTCCAGTACTATCGCTTAAATTCAATTCAAAATGCCCACTTTGACAGCATTTTTTAAATATAGTATGCCTTATATATTTTATATATATATAAAACCTGCCACTTGAATGTGTTTGTGAACAAAAATGGATTTAAAAACGAATCAGAAAATCCAATGATTTTGCTTTGCCGAACTGTGACGTTCACATAGAAAGCAAGGCATTTTTGTATACACAGCTTTTTGTGCCAATAATATTAATGTACATTTGAAGTCACTGCTAAACCATTTGTCTATCTCATGCTGAATACAATCAAATTGTATTCTAAAAGTTGTTAGATAAGTTCACAAGCATCCACAAGCATACATTTAAATTATCTGTGACTATTACATAATGCTTGTTCTCGGCAATGAATCTTAGAAATCACCTCTGGTTGATCGCAAACAAACTATACGTGATAGAAGAAAACTAAGAACAGTTGCTTAATTAGCATAGAAAAATACATTAAAGGGGTGCATTGGTTCTTAATCATCTGATATGTAGACTAGTGTAACTTTTACTTACTGTATTTTTTATTTAAGAGTTTTAATTTTATCATATTTTTTATTATATACAAATATGATTTTGTTATATAATGTACCTATTTGTACAGTTTTTTCTATCATTTCTTTTTTACTTATAATTTATCGAAACTCTGCTATAGATTTGCAAAAATCCATTATTGGCATTCCTATTAATTTCCTTTTTTATAGGGGATTCCCCTTTTTTAGCCACATTAAACATACATATTTAAGTAACATAAAACCTTATCAAACTTTTGGATGCATAAATATTTCTGGTAATAAAAGAAATGTCAACTCATTATCTTGCGTTTTCTGTTATTGGGGAAAGTCAGTAAAATTGAATTTATTTTTTTAAATAAAAATCTGTGAACTGCCCATTAAGTTTTTTTATTAGTCATCAAAACACACTTTGAGTTGCTTATTTATGCAATTAGAGGAAAATTGAAGGGGGTACATTGGGGGAAATCAGCCATTGAAGTTGCGCCTTTTTTTTACTTAAAAAAATTACAAAAAGTCATTTTTGACAGCATTTTTATAAAATGAGGTTCACAAAAATCTGTTTAAATGAAAGTTTACTTTATTCTGAACAAAACAAAAAAAAATTTGAAAGCTCTAGCTTAAACCTGAAAGAAGTTATGGACTTTTTTGTTGTCACATGTGCTATTCAAAATGGCAGCAAATTGGCCATCTTGAGAGCTATTTAAAAGCTCATAACTCACAAACCGTTTGATCAATTTCAATATAATTGATGTTTTTGGAATCAGCATTAGAAATTCTACAAATTCACTGAATTTTATCAAAATTGGTGATGGTGGGTGCCATGGTCTGGGTGATCTGACATGGAATGACCCATAATACTTTTTTTTAATAATATCTTTTAATTTTTTAAAGTTTTGTACAATAAGAATTATTCTGAGATTAAGTATGTTGTTTCTGTGCAAGAAAATCTTTATTTTTAAGCAACACTGAAATGGTAGTTCCCCATATGGGGCCATGTGGTTCTGTTCTAAGGGAGACATTACACTTGACATTACTGTGAAGAAGTTGTTAAAAAAAAATCATCTTATTAAGTAAAATTTACTTTTATTTTTACTGAATACTTCATACAAATATTACATAAGTTGCAGAATGCTAATCAGATAAAATGAATTAATTTAAGCGCATTTAATTGCAAAATATAGTATTGCAATATTCCTCTGAATAACTGCAATCAAACAGTGAGGACTAGAATGACTACAACACAAAGCTACAAATGACAGTTACCTGTAATGTAAGTTGCTTCTTATTTAATTTTTATGTGATCCCACTGCAATCCCAATATGAAATTTTTACAGAATGTCTGTCATATTAAGAAGTAAAAAATATATTTTTTTTCAGATTTTTAAAAAATGGACTTTTTAATATTTTCAAAGTCAAAGATAATATTCAATGACCTTGAAATATTAAATTTAATAAATCCTGTCAAGTGATATGTCATATGAAAGCCCACACAAAGACCTTCAAAACAACACCAAGATAAATTCTATACCTATCATAGGAGTGGAGAAAATTGCAATTTTGTAATTACCAGAATGTCATTTTTTACGTGTTTTCTACTTTTCCATGAAACCCTCCCTCCTAAAAAAAGGCTGCAAAAAATCTACAAAAAATATTTTATCACATTATTACATAAATAGAAACAATCCTGTGAATTTCGTTAAAATTGCTTGATGTCAATCTCAAAAGTATATTTTTCTTGGTTGATTTGACATGGAATGACCCCTACATTTTGCATTCTATAATATCTCAATTCAATTCAATAAATTTTCGACAGAAAAATTTCCATGAATTATATAGGTTTACATGATTTGATTGATATTGGATTCTCTATAGTTTTATTTTTGCCCTATAGTTGGTGGCTCACAGAAAAACATTCCATCTTGTGTTGCAATTGTAGTTTTTGCCAACATAATATAGTGAGAAGTGCCGGGCTGGGTATTGTTCCAAGTGGTTCAGTTGGTAGAACATCAATGCATTACATCAATGACTCGCGATTTGATTCACTGCTTGGATACTTTTTTTCTGTAGGCTATGCACCTCTTAAGCAACTAACATCTGAAATTATATAGAATGCAAGGCATTAAAAATTTCCATGAATTATATAATTTATTATCATAAAATACTGTTAATCCGCCCCTCTCCCAAATGAGACAAAAAATTGTAAAATAATCAGAGCAGGTGCTTACACAGGATTTGTCTGTGATCTTTTCACAAAATTTGAGGCATTTTTTCTGGAATATTTGTGTTTCGAAACAATACCTTTAACAGTTTTTATAATAATTGGATGTTGATTTTTGGATCAGGAATTACAATGGGTGACCTTACATTAAAAATTCTCTAGCATTTTCCTGACCCGTAGGAACCCTATAAAATGAATATTATGATTTTATTTTTTTCTCTTATAAAGGCACAAAATTCCCATACTTAAAAATATTAAATAAAAGTCACCATACTGGAACGGAAATGCTGCACATTACCATAAATATTACGCAATATATTTTTTGATCACAGACAAATATTTTTTAGGATAATGCTAAAGAAAATTTTTAAAAGATTTTTTTTTTCAATCAACTGTATTGCAAAGTCTATGTGAAGTTCAAAATAGATACAGATGTTTATAGATAAATGTAAATGTATTTGCATTTAATTTCTCAACATTAAAAAGAAATCCCTTAAACAAATTGATAAAACAAGTCACCTTCTTTTCATTCAATAATTCACTTTTTTACCTTGAAATACTTTTAATGAAAAATACTGAAATGAGATGGCAGATAATTCAAAAATAAATACGAAAGCAAAACAAAACACAACGAGCAGACATACCATTCACAAGATTTTGGATAATGTGAACATTACACAGTTATAATTGTGATAACAGTAGAAAAAAATGAATTTGAAAATTTGTTCTTAAAATCAGTAAACAGAAGTGAGAACTCTGACACGATTTTTATGTTTGAATATTAAATTTATATAATAAATATTTCATCATGAAAATAATTTGTAAATATATGTCACGCCATCATTCGTGTATTGCCATTGGCTTATGCCTAATGCGTGAAATTTGAAAAAAAAATTATGAGGCAAGGGATAGACCAGAAAAATGCAAAAAAATATTTGTAAGATTATTTTCGAAGTAATTTCTGAAACATAAACAAAATATTTTAGGACAGTTTTTTTTAATTATTGTTATTAATTTTTTTTTTCTTTTTAAGATGGAATTGCGCATGCGGAGTAGGGAATATTCCGATGGTCAATTCTGTTTTGATTTTCTTATTGCTACTTTTATTGTTTTGGAAATGGAAATGAGAGCTTAATAATTGTAAACATGGCTCAGAAATCTGATGGAGGTCTGAATATTTTTATCTAATTAAATAACCAATTTAGATCTTAAGATATAATTCTAATATATATTTTTATGTTTTGCTTCTTCAAGGTCTGATTCAATTTTTTCGTACTTAGGTGTTCAAAATTTGCTTATATTATTTGATCGAAAGCTGATTAATCAATTACGAAAAGTGCTTTAACTTTTAAGGAATACAAATTATCGAATTCACGTGATTAAATTCTACAAAATTAATCACTAAAGTTTATTCAGTACTTGTAAAATTCTATTTAAAAAAAATTCAAATAATTGAATTTTCTTTCATTGTGCGCTATTACTTTCTGCGTTACACCTATTTTTAATTTATGTATTTCTGTGCTTTTCGGAAACTTAAAATAAATGAAAACATTTTTATTTGCCTTGACCATATCATTATTTTATCATATCTCATAAGTAATCTTTAAAAAATGTTTTCATATTCATATTAAATCTTTTATTTACAATTTTTACTTTTAAATGAAAATCTTTTTTAAGAAATAAAATAGTTTTTTAGGGAAATGTTTATTTTGTAAAAGGAAAGCTGTTAATTTATTAAAAGTTTTGATTTTTATGTTAAACATAATTAGTGATATTTTTTTCCGTTATAAACTCGCATTAAATTATTTGATAATTTGTTTTGTAGTACTCTGGAGAAAAATATGAAAAAATTCGGAAGTGAGTTTAATTCTAGCTTATTTACTAACTTATTTCTATTTATAATTATATCAAGATGAGTTATAGACCAATCCACGTGAAAACCATACTAAAAAACCCAAATTTGTTAGGTTAATTCTTAGAACAGTCCAAGACAATTTTTTTTTGCTGCAATACTTATATATATATGTTCAGGGGTGGGGAAATACATCAGTTTGCTCGCCAGTGGCGAATGGATTTTCTCACAAGGCGAGTGCATTTTTAGTTTTTTAAAAACTGTAGGCAATAGACACATTATATATCAGAAACACTTTTTTAATCTGGATATTTTTACTTTCCAAATTTTTACAGTGTAAATATGGTACTTATCTAATATTAATCTTACCTCTGATATCATCATCATCATCAACCGTTTTCGATCCACTGCTGGATGTAGGTCTCCCCCAGATTTTTCTAATGTTTTCTGTCAAGTGCTTTCGTCATCCAATTTACACCAGCCACTTTTCTAATTTCGTCACTCCATCTTACTTGCGGTCGTCTTCTTGGTCACATAATCCTAAAATGTCCCAGTTGATCCTATCTAACTCTTCTTCAAGTTCCTGTAAACGGTTTTCAGAAGATAGGGAACGTCCATTTTACGTAGCCAAAGTTATCAACTTATGGCAGCCAAGCCGAGCCCGGTGATTCTTAGCACCCTCTGTCTTCATGTCTGTCTGATCGCTGCCGTAACCAGGAACATGCAGACTACCGGGAATTGAGGGCCGTGATTTGTTTTGTGTATTCATGGTAAAATAAGGGGGGTTGTGGCCAAATCCCTCCACACTGGCCAAGCGGGATGGAGGAAGCCCATCCGCGTTCATTCCCCTTGCACTAAACAAGAGTACTAACAGGCTGTACCGATGGAAGGTGTGGATTGGACATTAAGTCTCTGCTCCCAGTCGATTCCTTTAAGTCCTCCTAGAAAGCAATTAAAGGGTCTTCTCCTGGTTGATAAGCAGAGGCTATTAAACAGCCCCTCTGTTATATATATTTCTTAATATTATAGAAAAAAGAATTATGAAAATGAATTGTAGTAATAGTAATTTTGTCTGTAATCGCGTGCAATTTTATCATAACTATTTTCAACTGCCTGTGTGTTGAATCGTGCAGGCTGGTAAAATAAATACTTGGCTGGTAAGAATTTTGAAAAATTCCCCACCCCTGTATATGTTTATGTGTGTAAGTGTCTACAGAATGAGTCATACCTATCGAAACAATAGGCCATGGTTGCAGAAAATGTTTCTACTCTCAACATTTCCCCCAATCCATATGAAAATTTCTCCAAAATTTTACGGTATGTTATAGATAAATGCTGTACTACCGTATATATTGAAAATCCATTTTTCCATTATTTCTCAACTTATGCGCAAGTATGTGTGGCTAGAGCATGATGCCAACTTCTCCGGAAATTCCGGAGTTTCTCCGGAAAAGTATGTTAAAATACGGTAGTACGGTAATAAGGTAGAAAATACGGAAATTTACGGCAAAAAATCGCGATATTTTCGATCATTCGGGACCAAAAAATAACGATCTTTTTCGATCAATCATTGGAAAAAATCGCGAAATTCTACAATAGGTCATTGAAATACATCGTAAATACATTTCCGTCAGTTGTTCGCCACAGAAGATCACAATTTTCGTCAGTAATTCGCGGTAAAAAAATCTCGATTTTCGTCAGTAAGTCGTGGCAAAACACCGCAATTTTCGTCTACCATTCGCGTAATAAAACCACGATTTTTGTCATTCATGACACAAAATCACGATTTTCATCTATTAGTCTGGAAAAGATCGCGATTTTCGTCAGTTAGTCTTCGGAAAGAACAGGGATCTTCGATAGTAGGTCTCGGCAAAAGATCGCGATTTTCATCACTCAGTCTCGGGAAAAGATCGCCATTTTCGTGAGTCATTCGTGACAAAAGATCGCGGGTTTCGTCTGTCAGTTTCGGAAAAAAATCACGATTTTTGTCTGTCATTTCTGAAAAAAGATTGCAATGTTCGTAAGTCACTCTCTGGAAATGATCGCGATTTTCGTCAGTCACATCAGGAAAAGATCTCGATTTTCGTCAGTCATTCGCGATAAAAGACCGCGATTTTCGTCACTTATTCGCAATAAAAGATCGCGATTTTCGTCACTTATTCGCGATAAAAGACCGCGATTTTCGTCTGTCATTCGCGATAAAAGACCGCGATTTTCTCCAGTCATTTGCGATAAATGACTGCGATTTTCGTCAATCATTTGCTTAAAAAGAACACGATTTTTGCCAATTATTTGCGTCAAAAGATCGCGATTTCCGTTAATTACTCTCGGGAAAAGATCGCGATTTTCGTCGGTCAGTCTCTGGAAATGATCGCGATTTTCGTCACCTCTGCAAAAGATCCTATTTTCGTCTGTCAGTTGTGGGAGGAAATCACTTTGTTAGCAAACTATTTGCGAAGAAAAAAATATTTCATGAATTTCACAGCTAGTATAGAAATCATGGATTTTTTGCTCTGTAAGGATAAAAAAATATTCCATTTGTATAAATTTATTAGATTTTTTTTAACTACATAGAAAAGTGACAACATTTATTTTAATTTTGTTTGTATGAATAAATACAAGAGCTGTCAGG
Organism: Maratus speculifer; assembly: GCA_964019185.1. Classification (NCBI taxonomy): domain Eukaryota; kingdom Metazoa; phylum Arthropoda; class Arachnida; order Araneae; family Salticidae; genus Maratus; species Maratus speculifer. The sequence continues at coordinate 211,336,757 of OZ025291.1, read as the reverse complement.
GTTGAGGATTGAGAAAGTATGTAAAAAATATTTTAAAAATATCTCTAAAAAAATTATGTGCAACTCCTGAAACGACTCCTGAAAGGTGACTAATTTTACTCCTGAAGAATGTTCAAAACTCCTGAAATTTAACTAGTTCACTCCTGATATGGTACTTACAATGTTGGCATCTATGCTAGAGTGATTCTGAGTGAATTAAAAAAAAATATTCTGAAATTCACACCAAATTTTTTTAAAAGGCTACAGCAAGGAACAGGGGGGGGGGGGGGGGGCGATATTTCAAAAACGATATTTTGCCGAAATTTGCAGAGGTTTTTGCCCGCTTTGACAAAATGTGTGGTCATTTAGAGATTTTTTTGACGAAATTTGTGGTTGATTCGTGACCTTTTGACAAAATTTGTGGTTTTTTCATCATCTCTAGGTGAAATTTGCATTCTTTTTTTAAATTTACTAACGAAATTTGCAGTTTTTAGCAATTTTATAATGGAATTTGTGGTTGGTTTTACCATCTTTTGATAGAATTATGTGATTTTTTGATGAAAGTTGTGGTTGTTTTGCTTATTTTTGACTAAATCTGCGGGGTTTTTTCTTTTTTTTTTATCTTTTGAAGAAATGGACATTAATTTTGCAGTCTTTTGACAAAATTTGTGTTCACTTTGTGATCTTTTGACAAAACGTGCAGTTCTTTAGACAAAGTTTGCAGTTGTTTTACGATCTTGTGATGAAATTTTTTTCAGTAATTCTTGGACAAGATTTATGGTATTTTTATATCCAAACTTTCAGATTGATGAATGATTTTTTTAAATTTTCGGAAAATTCGTAACAGAATCACCAGTGACATACAGTACACATAATTTTGTGAAGGTCACCATAAGGATCTTTTTGTTTGTAGTGAATTTTCTATCTCAGGGAATTATGGAATTCGTTGTTAAAATCGAAATCAATTGTATGTGTTTCTGCAAAATTTCCGGGGTTGGTTAAAATTTCTCCCGATGCTAAATCGCCAGATCAAACATATCCTGCACCCCTGCAACAGGCTATCTCCTCAAACATTGTCCCTAGGCACATGCTTCCAATTTCAAAGTTTCATTAGAAAAAGATTCAAAATTTAATAAGTTGCAATTCCATTAAGGGTCTATTTGAAAAATATAAAAATTAAATTTTCATACGACCTTCGTAGGGTAAAAATTCAATTAGGAAAACATTCCTTATGCAGTTCTCAATGCACAAAAAATTGCATCTTCATATCTGCAAAACTCTACAAGTTTCGCAGATATGAAGATGCATTTTTCATGGGAGGAAAGGGGGGCAGTGCCTTTTGATATCGATATCGAAAGGCAGCCCTCCCAATCCAATCAAAATTGTCTCTATTTGTAGCATGGTCTTTCAGGGATGCCGTGGATGCACTATAGCGCGTAAAATATGCAAAAAATCGGCAACGGGACGCGGAAACATAGCTCTTAAGCATCCTGTAGAACACGTAATTTCACAAATACATCGCAAAAAACCGGCGACTTTTGTTAAAAAATCGCAAAGTAATAATTATTTTCCAGAAAATTTCGTCAAAAGATTTGTAAAAAAAAGCTAATTTCGTCACAAAATCTAGAAAAAAAAAAGGACAAATTTGGTCAAAAAATCGTGATAAAACATCAGATTTCGTCAAAAAATTGTGAAAAAAAGGGCAAATTTCGTCACAAAATTAATGAAAAAATGCATATTTCATCACAAAACTTGAAGGAAAAAAACAGCAGATTTCCTCATAAGATTGCGAAAAACGACAAATTTTGTCTAAAAATCTCAAAAGTGGCAAATTTTGTCAAAAAATCACGATGAAATGACAGATATTGTCAAAAAATTGTGAATATCTTCAAAAAATTCGTCAAAAATGGGAAATTTCGTCAAAAAATTCACAAAGAAACACTAATTTCATCACAAAATCTTGAAAAAACGACAGATTTCCTCAAAAGATCGCAAAAAACCGACAAATTTCACCTAAAAATCATGATAAAACAGCAAATTTTGTCAAAGGGTGCCAAAAAAAAAAGTTAATCCTGGGAGTGAATTTTTCTGTTCCAAAAATCAATTTTCTTGTTTCAAAATTGTTTTTTTGCTGCTCCAAAAACAGATTTTTTTGCTTCACAATCAGTTTTTGACTTCACAAAGTCTGGGTAATTGTGACTGCTGAAAGCACAGCAAAAATGTCTTTTTCAATAAATCAGTCTTATTCTTTTTAAAAGAAAAGCTAACAATAATAACATTTGTTATCTTCTACACACAAATAAGCATTATTTTATAATTAAATTTGTACCTTGCATTTTAATAACAATTTTAATTTTTCTTAAGAAAGGTGTTATAGTAAAAATAAAATACATTGACATGTTTCAGAATTGTCAAATAAGTTCCATAGTCATAATATAAATATATAAATATATATATTATGACTATGACTTATTATAAATATTTATATTATAAATATAAATATTTTTATATTATGACTATGGAACTTATTTGACGGTTCCGAAACATGTCAATGTATTTTATTTTTACTATAACACCTTTCTTAAGAAAAATTAAAATTGTTATTAAAATGTTTATATAAAAGGTGAATATTTTAAAATCTGATGATTTAAAAAATCAATTGGATTTAATTAACTTTTAATCATTGTACCTTGCACATTTATTTTAAAAAAGTAAAGAAAATTTCTCTTAATAGTTAAAAAAAAAAAAAAAAAAAAAAAAAAAAAATTGGTTTTAATTATTTATTTATTATTATTAAAACAATAATTATTGTGTTTCATTTTTGTTTTGCAAATGAACAAATTCAATTTTTGCATTGAAAAATATGACTTATAATTAGTGGGGACCCGCTTTTGTAAAAAAAGGACTCAGAATTTTAGAAGTCCTGAGTCCCGGGGAATCAGGATTTTTCAAGTCCAGCGGCATCACTGGTCTTTAGTTCAAAATAGTATGTTATCTTTTTTAGACTCTTATATATTTTTATGAGAATATAAAGTTATTAAAATCACTAAGTTTTTATAAAATTATCTAATTCTAGAATACGGAATACCCCAATGTTTGACAATCCTATTCAACTTCATATGTGTAAGCATGTATAATCACAGTTCGAGAAGCTATATGTGAAGTACATTTGAAATGGAACTTGTGTTTACTAATAAATAAAAGAGAAATATTGTTATCTTCTTGTTTTGTTGATAAGAATTTTCTACTTGTCCCCCACCCCTTCTCTGTTTGGGCAAAAGCAACAAGACTTATTACCAGGGGTGCAGAATATGTCCGATCCGGCGATCTAGGATCAGGGGAAATTTTGCAGAAACATACACAATGGATTTCTATTTTAACAATGGATTCCATTATTTCCCTGAGGTAGAAAATTCACAGTAAACAAAAATCCGTATGGCGACCTTCACTAAATTAATGTGTACCGTATATCATGGGTGATTCTGTTACAAATTTTCCTAAAAATTAAAACATTCATCAATTTGAAAATTTGGATATAAAAATACCGTGAATTTTGTCCAAGAATTGCACAAAAAAACGCAAATTTCATCACGAGAGCGAAAAAAGCTGCAAATTTTGTTTAAGCAATTGCAAGTTTCGTCAAAAGATCACGAAATGAACACAAATTTTGTCAAAAGACCACAAAATGAACGTCCATTTCTTCAAAAGATCGCGAAAAAACTACAGATTTAGTCAAAAAAACGCAAAACAACCTCAAATTTCATTAAAAAATTGCAAAATTCCTTCAAGACATGGCGAAAAAACAACAAATTTCATTATGATTGCTAAAGAATGCAAATTTCACCTAAAAATGACGAAAAACTACAAAAGATTGCGAAACAGCCACAAATTTCATTAAAAAAAAATCTAAACGATCACACATTTCGTCAAAGCAGGCAAAACCCCTCACAAATTTCGTTAAAATATTGTAAATATCGTCAAAATATCACGAAATAAACTTAAAATCCGTCAAAGGATCACGAAACAATCTCAAATTTTGTTAAAAAATCACAAAATAACTACAAATTTCGATAAACGATCGCTACAAACAGCAAATTTAGTCAAAGGGCTGCGAAAAAAAAAGTTAATGCTGAGAGTAACCCCCCCCCCCCTCTTCCTTGCTGTTACCTTTTAGAAAGTTTGGCGTTAATTTCAGATTTTTTTTTTACTCAGAATCAGAATCACTCTTGCTTTACATACTTACGCATAAGTTGAGAAATAACGGAAAAACAGATTTTCGATACATATGGTAGTACAGCATTTATTTATAACATACTGTAAAATTTTGGGGAAATTTTCATATGGATTGGGGGAAATGTTGAGAGTAGAAACATTTTCTGCACCTCTGCTTATTACTATTGAATGCATTGTATAGCAAAAAGCTATTATAGAATAATTTTAAAGAGTAATTATTTCTTTTAAGTGTTACTTGAATAAAGCAATACTTTATTGGAATCAATGAGGGCTGGGTTTTTGCCAGCAGAAAATGGTTTCTGCTGTGCCAGTGACAAAAAGTAGTTATAACCGGTTTTAACTGGCAACAACTGGCATAAAGTCATTTTATGACATAATCTGAGATGTTTTTAGTGATATTAAATTGCTTATATATAATTTATTTGGGATAAATAATAAATAAAATATTGCGAATAGTTTTAATTTAAAAAATAAATAAATTAGTATTAGAATTTAATAGTTTTGAATCTTTCAAGAAGAATGATCCATATTACTTGCAGATAATTGAAAATCATGAAAATGATATAAAGGACATAGCAATTGTTAAAATTGTAAATAAATATCATGATTAATGAAGGTTTAATGTTTGTCATGAATGTTAAAATCTATTACTGTTGCTTTAGATAAAAGTAAAAAACATGACTGTTCTATTGCACCTCCTCATAAAATTTGCTTAACTTTACTCAGTGATGGAAACTTTATGGAAACTCACAAATTCAAGATTCAAATCTCATTTAATGCAGTGCTAGCTTATTCAGTTCATCTTAAGTATATGGGATCAAAATTGACATTTGAGCATAAAGAAAGAGCAAGAAAATTTCTTTTTGATATTCATCTAAATTTTGTGGTGTGTATAACCCCTTAACAAAACAAACTCCTTTCTCAGAAGCATATTTTCTCAAGGAAGTCCTGGAAAATGTCATGACTTCTGTGGGTAATTGCTTTTAAAAACAAATACTGGTGAAAATGAACATTTTTCAAATTTTACATCCGCAATGACATTACCAACAAGTAATGCTGCTCTTGAAAGAATATTTTTGAACTTTTCTTTCATTTAGAAATAATTAGAAAAACAGTCTAGGTTAAGAAAGGTTAGCAAAATTAATAATATACATCATAGAATGCTCTTAGTATATTATTACTTTTTCCACAAAAATGAATTAGTTCTTTCAATATTGTAAAATAATTGTACAGGATATTCCATTTAAGTTTTTCTCTGTATTTTTTTCTGCTACAATTATTTAATTATATATTTTTAAAAAGAACCATCTCTTTGTATGTAATAGTAGATAATTTTTATGGTATTACAGTGTATTAGTTATTTAAAAATGCTCTGAAAAGTGATGTTAAAATATCATAGAATTTTATATACATTTCTTTTTTTATAACTTTTAAATAGAAATTCAACCATAAACAATAATATCCATAGTCAGACTTGTACAGTATCAGATTACTGCTGTGAAAATTTTTGTTTTCAAGTGACAGAAAATTATTATATAAACAAAGTATATTTATATGATCCTTTTAAAAATTTTTGCTACTTTAAATAACATTCATAATCTTTATTTTAATTTAACTAAATTCTTTATACATTGAATACATATGTGAATTATGAATCATTGCAGGTTAAAGTTCTTATTAGTATTATTTCTTAGTTTCTTCCATGCCGGTTATAACCGCCGGTTTAAACTGCCCTGGCAGAAACTTGCCAGCCCTGAAATCAATAAAGTATGCAAAAAATAAATTTAACCAGTTTTGTATATTACTCCAAATAAAAGAACTAAATTATCAAAATAACAAATTTTTATACTTTGATAACCATATCAATGGGATGCTAATGTATAATACTGAAAGGGGGGGAGGGGGTCAGAAATTACAACAAAATTTATAATGTTATATTTGCACAGTCCCAAAATAATTTTTCACGTGAAAAGATTAATTAATTATAGAAATATATAGAGGAAAAATATATAGTGAAACCCAATCTATCATTCACGCACCCATCGTTTTCCCGCATTGATCAGTTTATTTCTACGGTTCCTGCACAAATTGTATTTACATAATATTAACGAAACCCGCAAGCATCGTTCTTCAAAAAATTGTTTTCCTGCATTCATTGTAGTAAAATGTTTCTCCTCATTGAAATGAAATTGAAAGTCATACAAATTCATATGACATACAAACTGGAATTATTTCTTTTATCCTAAAATAACTCATTAAGGGGTGATTGTGTTCAGTTTATATGCCTGAATTCAGGTATTTTTTTAAATTTTAATACCAAAATTCCAGTTTTTCTGATGTGCAATTCATAAAATAAGATTAAACTATCAATTTCATATAACTGCTAAACATAATTAAAATTTATATATTATGTAATTTGATCTCCCTGTAATAAATTATATTCTCTTCTCCCCCCCTCCCTCCCTGGTCCCATACAGAAACATTTTCGTTCTAAAATTTCAGGTATTTTTTCATGAACCCCCAATCACCCCTGTTCATTTAAGTGCAGTTTGTGTTGATGATGGCAACAATAATGCAGATGAAGAGTGGTTGTACATAGCAGAGGATGCGATTATGTTTCCATTGATCAAGATGTTGCAACATTTGGTGTCCTAAAAGTAGGAAAAATGTGTGATAATGTAAGAAATGAAAATAATGGCGAAGAAGCAGAGGATAACATTCATGTTTCCATTGATCAAGATATTGCAACATTTGGTGTCCTAAAAGTAGGAAAAATGTGTGATAATGTAAAAAATGAAAATAATGCCAAAGAAGCAGAGGATAACATTCATGCCGATGAAGCTGAGCCACCACAGCCAAGTCTGTCTGATTCAATTAATTATGGCATTTGAAACAGTGTAAACGTTTATATATGCATATATGAAATTACAGAAAACAACCAGAAAAATTTTGCATATCTTGAAAATTTATTTTTTGATGAAAAGAAAAAATGGTACTTACGTATTAACGCCACTGCGGCAAAAATTGTCCTAATGCTGCAATAAAGAGCAATCTTGTTGTTCGCGCACGCACAAAAAATAAACATAAAAAGCTCTCACGTTCTAAAAAAGTTCTAAAGTACTAAAAATTAGCATTGAAATAAGTAACAACAAAAAAAAAAGTACTAAAAAGCAGAAACAACAAGATTGCTATTGAAGTGAAAAAACTTCTTTAAACACCATAAAATAAGTAACTGCGCAAGGCCTTTCGAAAGAACTTAGTCTTTCTTCGTCAGGCGCAAAAAAGACGTGCATCTACTATGAATGTAGCGGCACGACTGAAGGGGAATGCGGGAGGGAGAGGGAGCAAGCAGAAGGAACAGCCAATAGGAAAGTAGAAGACAACAGCCAATCACGGAAGAGCATAAACAAAACTAGATAAACAATGAAGGAGAGGAAAGGAAGAAGGGGGGAAGGGAAATGGGAAAAAAGCGGGATAAATTAAAAAATTAACTAAAAGGAGAGATTAAAATGAAATAAAATGTACGCAAAAAATATATAAATTAGTAATAATAATTAAAAATAAAAATAAAAAATTGTTTACAATTATAAACACACATATATAAACCTGAAAATTGTATACATAATATATATAAAAAATAATGATAATAATAATTAAATAATAAACTTATTTATGAAGCAGTGCTGAAAAGATTCTTCCAGGCAATGGAGAGCGTTTTAGAATCAGATTTATCATTAACAATAATATCACGATTAATATAAATAGCTAAATTTTCAAGAAAATCTAACTCAGAGGAACTATTGGCATTAAAGATAATTTTAGCAGTTTGAAAATTGAAACTATGGCCGGAATCCCAAGAGTGTTTAGCAACAGAAGATTTAGAAATTTCTTGATTAATGACATACCGAGAGTGTTCTTTTAGGCGTTTTTCGAGATTTCTTTCGAGATTCGTTTTTTGCACCTGACGAAGAAAGATTAAGTTCTTTCGAAAGGCCTTGCGCAGTTACTTATTTTATGGTGTTTAAAGAAGTTTTTTCACTTCAATTGTGTATAACACCAGCTTCATTTTTATACATTAACAAGATTGCTGTTTATTGGCGCATTAATGCAACTTCTGCTGCGGTGGCGTTAATACTTAAGTACCGAAAAAATGAATGAAAAACCAAACAAAATTATTGATTTTTAAAAATAAATATGAAATTTCATAACTTCAATTTATTTCTTTCACAGTTTAGCAAGCAACAAAGTAGTATTTATTTTTATATTATGTACACTGCATGCATTACTAATGCATAAAAATTGTGTTATTTTGTGCTTTGAAATTAATCCACATTCATTGTTTTCCCACATTTATCGTTTTTTTCTCTGCATCCTTTGAAAAACGATGGATCAAGGTTTTACTGTAATTCTAGTTTTCTTTTGATTTTACAAATGTTTTAACAGTATAATTATTTTTTTTGGTACTTATGTGTTAACGCCACTACAACTACAGATTTCGTGGTTTTTAAGTACCATCAATCCAGTACCTAAAATTTTTGCAGCAAGTCATAAAGTAAAATACTTTATTTAAAATCTAAACACTTTCAAAATTTAAAACACTAAAAAATTTATTTATTTATAAACAAAGTAGTCAGTTGGATTTTGGTGGAAAATGGGCCGATATAGAGTTTAACATAGATTCAAAACAGTCTCTATTTTCTTTCACCTGATGCTGTCACTATATGAACTTTGATAAATAAGATTTCAAACGATGTCTCGCTGTTCCCCTATGTCTCTTGTTCTTCTATTTAGCACTGGTGCACATTCTCTGAACTGTTTGTGTGTGACTCCTCTATCAGGATCAATAAAGTTGTATTTATTGTAAACTTCTGCTGCAACATTAGTACGTAAGTACCTTTTTTTCATATGTTATCTGGTAAAAAGGCCTTCATAAGGGACACTTTTCCTTTTAGTTCTGCCAGTGATATTAGGTTCAAAATAAAATAGTAGTGTCATTTGACGATGTATAGAGCTATCTTTCATGAGTATTATTAATATTTTTTTATGTAGTTAATGATCATATATTTAGATTGGGATGTTGTAACATTAATGCCAGTTAACCATTTTTTCTTTTTCTATAGTTAACTGATGACAGATATTTTAAAATCAGCTTTTAATGTTTTAATTTTAATTTTAGATTTCCATGAATGGCTGCAGAATATTACTGAATATTATTCAAATCTGTCTGATGAAGAAAGAAATTTGACTATTGACTGTATTATTGCATGCAGTGGTTCTTCACAATTATTGCACCTTCATGCAAAATTAAAAATGCTCTTGCATAGAGATTTTCTCAGGCTTTTACCTAATGAATTAAGAGAACATCTTTTATCATATCTGGATGGGAAATCCTTATTAACTTGTTGTTCTGTAAGTAAAACTTGGAATGATATTATTTCTTCATCATCTAGAGTTTGGTTTCAAGCTTGCAAAAAATCTGGTCTTGTTGTTAATAAAGATATAGACAATGTTGATACAATGCATTGGAAAACATTTTTCCTCAATATGACAAGAAGAAGACATCAAATGGTAACATACAAAAGTTTTTCAGCCAAGCTCTATGAAAAATTTTTAAGGAGAGTTACTGCAGTATATTATTATAAAGGGAAAATTGCTACAGGTGATGTATATTTTATTAGATTTAAATTGTACTTATCATTTGATATGTTCTTTTTATTGGTAATGGGGGGGGGGGATTAACCATTTTCTATATTTATCCATAGATGCCTAGTTTTACAATTTTTTAATGCCACTAATTCCTAATAAAAATATTTACTTTATTTAATCAAAAAATCCTGTGATTATCTAACACAAATAAAAAGTTGATTAAAAAATTAGGAGACTTTGTAACAGTTTACCATATGATATAGTTTGTTTTGGGGCTGTGCAGTCAGAATTAAATTAATCATACATAATTTTAAATTTATAAAAAGGAATTATTTTTGTTATTTTTAGTCTATATTAAGCTACCTAAGTTAAAGATGCACAGTATATTGCTTGGTGTACAGAGTAGATGAAAACCATTTTTAATTGAAAACTAGTATGTTTTTACATTTAGTGCTGTGTTTAGATATATTAGAGTAAAGAATAACACATTACTAAATTAACTTGAGGTGGACGTTTTCAAACACAAAACATATTTAATAATACAGACTTTCACTACACACAACATACAAAACAATAACATAGAACATCTAATCTGGAACTCAGGTACATTTATGTTCCTTACATAATTCCATGGAATCAGACAAGGGACGCCATCTACAGTTTTACCTGAAAAGTAAAAGTATAAAATACCACAGCTCTTCCCCACTTAATAACAAAGTCGTTCAAGAGCTCTTCTATGTCTTCTGGATCATCTAAGTACTTGTGGAGAAGAAGAAAAATTAGTTTTGACATGTTCAGGAGCATCAACTGTAGCACTAGTCGGAACCAACGGTTTTGGGAGAATGTTATCAGAGTTAGTTGGATTAGAACTCGAGGAATCAGGATCATGAAAATCAGTTGCCATAGGATCTGAAGCAATTGGAACATGAGAGTCAACTGGTTGCAGATCTGTGGAACTTGCCTGCAAGGGTGGAAAATCATTTTGCTTCACATTTGCATTTTCACTTCTGAAATTTTCTGTAACATTTTCTTCCGAATCTGTATCATTAGTTAAAGAAATATCTTCTCCTACATTAGTTATTTGATCAACATGCCTTTTCCAAATATTTGTACCAACTTGAACTCTATAATGTAATTTTCCTTATCTTGCTACGATTCGACCAATTTTCCATTTGGCTTCTGGAGTATAATTTCTTACAGCTACTTTCTGGTTGATTTCAAATTCTTTTACTTTAACTTTAGATTTCCTTGCAATTTGTTTTTCATGAACCAAATTTGCAACATTTGGCACTACCAAATCTATGTTTGTTCTTATATGACGTTTTAGAAATAAAGATGGAGGACTTTCCCCCGTTGTAACATGTGGCATCTTCCTGTATTGCAAAAGAAAGTTATTCAACTTCATTTGTAAAGTACCTGGTTCAGAAGCTAAGGCTTTTAATCCACGTTTGACCGTTTGCACATATCTCTCAGCTTGTCCATTTGTAGATGGATGGTACGGTGCACTAAACTTATGTTTTACACCATGACTTTTCAAGAATATCTCAAATTCTTCAGATGTAAGTTGCTTAGCATTATCTGATACCAAAGAAATAGGAAAACCGTATCATGCAAAGAGAGAAGAAAGACAAATAATTGTATTTTCTGAAGTTGTACTAGGAACTATAAATACTTCTGGTCATTTACTATAAGCATCAACCACTAACAAAAGCATTTTTCCATTAACAGGACCAAAATAACCAATATGAATTCTCTGCCATGGAGCTGTAGGCCATTCCTAATGATGTGTATCAACTTTGGAAGGATTATTTTTCAAATTAACACAAATAGAGCAATTTCTTGCAATATCTTCAATATTCTGGTCTATTCCTGGCCACCATACAAAACTACAAGCTAAAGATTTCATTTTCACTATACCAAAATGACCAAAATGTAATTCCTTTAATATTTGTTGTAGATGAATTTCTGGGATAACTACTCTATAACCTTTTAAAATACAACCATGCTGAAGAGTAAATTCTTCTTGTTTTTCGCGAAAAAGTAAATTTTTTGGAATTTCTGAACCAGAAATGAGATGATGAAAAATTTGACGCAAAAGAGGATCAGTTTTTGTAGCTGAAGCAATAGATTTAGCATTTAAAGGTAAAACAGAAAGCTGATTTATTTGAATGATTTCAGATTCATCAAGTCCCTCATTTGAATTATATTCGTGGGATAAATCTTCACTACGTAATGGAAGATGTGAAAGTGCATTGTCATTTCCGTGTTCAGTAGTTTTCTTATAACGAATGTCATACTGGAACGTTTGTAAATATATGGCAAATCCTTGCATTCTAGCAGCTGACAAAACAGGAATACTTTTAGAAGGTGAAAAAATTGAAACTAGTGGTTTACTATCAGTAAACAAAGTGAATCTGTTACTGTACAAATATTGAAAAAATTTCTTAACACCAAATATAATTGCTAATGCCTCCTTATCTACCTGACTATACCGTTTTTCTGCATTATTCAAGGTTCTGGATACAGATCCAATAGGCTTTTCAGTATTGTCTGGCATCACATGCGAAAGAACTGCAGAGATACCATACGGAGAAGCATCAGTAGCTAAGATTAAAGGTAATTTCGGATTGAAGTGAGTGAGCACTCTGTCTGAAGTAATTTCTCTTTTTATTCTTTTAAACGCTTGATCACATTTGTAAGACCAATTAAACTTCACATTCTTTTTAAGCAAATTATTCAAAGGATGTGCAATTGTTGATAAATTTGGCACAAATTTAGCATAATAAGTTACAAGACCAAGAAATGCTTTTACCTGGGATACATTTACTGGCCTAGGGGCATTTACAATTGCTTCTATTTTATCTGGTGTTTTCTGAATACCATGCTTATCCACTTTATACCCACAATAAGTAATTTCATCTGCCATGAAGAATGATTTTTCCTTATTTATCCGAATATTATAATTTCTCAATCTTTCTAATACTTGTTTTAACCTTTTTAAATGAATTTCATCTGTTTCCACAGTTATTCCAATATCATCAATAAAAATTGTAATTCCCTCAATTCCGCTTAAAATTTGTTCAATCTTTCTTTGCCATAATAGACCCATTGGTAATTTAAGAAACTGAAATAATCCTTTAGGTGTATTAATGGTTAATAATTCTTGGGATTCCTCATCAACTGGTAATTGGAGGTACGCTTGATTCAAATCAATTTTTGTAAAATGAACACCACCACTGAAAGTAGCTAACACATATATATTCTATTTTAGGCAAGAGATATTTTTCTACTTTCAGATGTTTATTTAATGTAACTTTAAAGTCTCTGCATAAACATATTTTTCCATTAGATTTTACCACTGGAACAATAGGGGTTGCCCACTTGCTATTTGTAACTGGTTTAATTATACCAGCGTCTTGTAATCTTTGTAATTCTTTATTGACTGCAGCACGTAGTGCATAAGTAACAGTCCTAGCTTTACAAAATATGTGTGTAGCATCCTTTTCAAGATAAAGCTCTGCATTTAACCCTTTAATTTCCCCTACTTTATCAGAAAATAAATCTGAAAATTCATTTAACAATTTTTGTAATTTATGAGAATAATTTACTGTCTCATTAATTTAGACAGATCTTAAATTATGTGGAAAAATATCGAATGCAGAAGCCCAGTCACTTCCGAATAACAATGGAAAACTATCTTCTTTTATTAAATACAATTTTACCTTTTCTGTTTTATTTTCATAAGTAACATTTACTTCAACATAACCTACAGTTTTAAAAATTTCACCAGTTGCAGTTTTTAACTGAACATCTGGGGGGGAAATTTTATAATCAGAAAAAATTCTGCAAAATCTTTTTAAAGGAACAGTAGAAATTCCTGAACCTGTGTCCAATTCCATATCAGCTCTTGCTTTATTTTCAATTAATACAGATAATTTAATAGGATTTGCACCTGTATTTTTTACAGTTAACACATTTACCGCATCTACAGAATTTACATTTTTTTGGAAAGTTTTACTTCTACATACTTTTCCAATATGGCATTTTTTCTTACAAATTTTACAAGTAACATTAATAATTCTACATGAATAGGCTAGATGAGAAGTATTCCCACATCTATAACATTTCAATTAATTTTTATTTGCCTCAGAATTTGTATTATTTGCATGATTGTTGACATTCTGTTTCTGACAATCGTTCGACAATTTCTTTGGGAGTATGTTCTTTGAACTTGAAATTTTATTAATACTAAAATTTTTATTTTTAATTTCAGAAATTTCAATATCTACATTGTATAAAAATAAAGCTTTTTCAACTGCCTTCTCAAAAGTTAACTCATCTACTTGCCGAATCAATTTATTTTGTATGCTTTCGCTTTTCAAACCGTGTAGAAATTGTTCAAGTAAATTTTCATTTAATGTATCACCAGTAAAACAACAAAAAGTTGTACATTTCTTCAATCGAGCAGCAAAATCTTGAACCGATTCCGAACATTTTGATAACATTTTCGGAATTTAATTTGTTCGATAAATTTGTTGGGGGCGGGGCTTAAATGTTTTATCAAAATGTCAACAATCTCAGAATATTTTAATGATTCCCAATCTTTTGGAAAACATAAATTACTTAGTAAATTATAAAGTTTAAGACCCATGCAGGATAAAAAGGCCACAACTTTTATTTCATTCAGAACAAAATTCTGCTCAAGTCGTTTAACATATACTTGAAATGATTCGACTTTATCGTCGAACTCTTTAAACGAAAACATTGTATTTTCATGTAATAAGACAGAAAAAAAAGTAAGGTAAAATTCAATGTTAACACTTACCACCCCCCCCCCCTCTTTTTTTTTAGCTGGTGATATACTCTGGAAGGCCGCTTTTACATCTCCGAATTGCAGAAATCAAAATCGAAAGGAGCCATTTCCATTTGGCTCACGCTTATTCTTTCAACATATTCTGGTATTTTTCACAATTTGGCTCTCGTCGCCATTTCTGCTGTGTATAGCGATATTAGAGTAAAGAATAACACATTACTAAATTAACTTGAGGTGGACATTTTCAAACACAAAACATATTTAATAATACGGACTTTCACTACACACGTCATACAAAACAATAACATAGAACAACTAATCTGGAACTCAGGTACATTTATGTTCCTTACATAATTCCATGGAATCAGACAAGGGGCGCCATCTACAGTTTTACCTGAAAAGTAAAAGTATAAAATATCACATTTAGCATATAAGAACTTTCCCTCTGATTTTTTGGTTTTGCGAAATCTGAGGCATAAAGATCTACAAGAGCATTAGGCCCTCAAATTGAGAGCAATTTTTCAAACACATTGGGTCAACAGAATAAAGATAATTTTTGTTATTGTGGGGACCAGACAAAAAAAAAAAAAAAAAAAAAAAAAAAATCAGACTGGCAAAACCCATATAACAAATTTAAAAGATTAAAACTACAGTGGTAAAATACAAACAATTTTCAGTGGACATGATTGGGATAATAAGTACAAATTTGCTGTATGATAATTTGACAATATCAATTCAGAATCATAATATGCCCAATTTAGATATTGACATTTGGTCAGTTAGATTGTAATGGAGTCCAAGTTGAATTTTTTCTGCAGACTTGTACCCTGAAGAGATCAAGCTTATATTTATTTCACTTTTGTATTTGATCTGGACCAAGCTATAACTGGACTTAATTATTCTCAGGACATGTCGGATGCAATTTATTTTGTAAAAATAGTAACAGTTTAATAAAATTCTATAAGCAAAATCTTTAAAAATATGCTATAATAAATTACAGAGAATTATTTTAAAAATCTTCTTTTTTAATTATGCAACTCCAAAATTTACCACTTTTTTCTTTTGTTCTAAACTATATTATTTTTCTCAATATCTTCTTTAGAATGTAATAGTCTAAGAGTCTAAGTAATCATTAATGTTTCTGTTCTGTATTGTATGGATTGTAAACATCATAATCTGAACTGTATGCTAAAATTTTCACTTAAATATGCTTGCAGTATTCTTTAACCTGAAGAAGCTGTACATAAAAAAGTTGGTGTTATGTGATATGCAAGGTCACAAGTCCCGTGTTATGGGTTAAAGTAATTTTAATTGCATATTGTAAAAATTGGCTTTTTTTTCAGAAATTGAGTCAGATTTGATTATTTTTACATGAACCAAGCTTGTTTTCAATGATTGTTGCACCGGTCATGGTATGAACTGCAAAAATATAAATGGACAGGGACAAATTTTTAATCCCCTGACCGCAGAGCAAAAAGGCAAAAATGCAATGTTTTCTCCTTAATTTATTTTAAATGTTAATAAAAGAAGGCTTTTCTAACATGGTGTAATTTTTTTGTTATGTATATTCTTATAAGCCTTGAAAATATCAATCATAACTTAATTTCTTAAAACTGGATTATATTTGTAGAATTATATTTAATTTAAAGAAAGCTTCACATGCAATGAAACTTGCAGCCTAGTGAACGGATATACAGTAGACTCCCTGAAATTCGCACAGCTTGGGACCAGAGATTTTGCAGATTTTAGAATTTTGTGGATTTCTGGTCATTGTTTTGTTTACATTTTTTAAACAGTGATTTGAATGTAATTAATAATGATATTGAAACTGTTATGCGTACTTACAATATAATAAAACATTAAAATATGTAATAAACTAAAATAGTAAAAATTTAGATAATTTTTCACATGATTAAAATAATTAAAAGCAAAGGTCAAGTTAATAATCAATAATGTATGATTAAGTATTTATTATAAAGATAAGATGAAAGATGATAAGATTTCATATGAAATTTGCTTTATAAAGATACATTAATAATTCACATCAAAGTCATAAAATAAGGAAGTTTTATTTCAAGTTTAGCCAGACTTAATAACCAAAAAAGTTTGGTTAATACATAAATATATTTGGTAAAAAGATTGTGATTACTAGTGATAACAGCAATATCTTAATTTATTCCAAAATAAATTTATTCTTCCTTTATCAAAACACATGAATTCAGTAATATTAATGCAAATTACAAATTAAAATATATATAGAATTGATATAAAAATAAAAAAAAGTCAAATATTGTCCCTACATCAAAACTGAATTTTTCACTGTTTACATCTGTAAATTATGTGCGAATTATAGAGAGTTGTGGATTTTAGGGTTGCGGATTTGAGGGAGTCTACTGTATTCAGTTGCGGCAGTGGGAAGGTTAAAGATCCAAACATTGATAAAACAGGAAGAAAAAAAAAATTCCAGCTTTCTTTTTCTTTCAAGGCCCTAAGAATAGAATTCCTGCCTAAATAATGAAAATTCTTTTTTTTTTTGTGTGTGTGTGTGTGTTCTCTTATTTTTTTTAACAGCACTAATATATTATTAACTCATTCAGAGTCAGCGTCATTAAAATATCTGGATTTGGCCATTTTTTTCACCAACTCTGCAGCCTTGATTTGTCGTTTTCTTGTGAAGAATATAATTTATTGACAGGTCTGATACTTTTTATGCCTTATATTCTTTATTTCTTTGGTTTGTAAAATATAAATAATAAAGTTTAGTTTGAATAATTCTAACTAAGCAATTTTATATCTTTCTTTTTCACCAAGTCATATATTATGTTCTTTTAAATCACTAAAAATTTTTTAGGTGATTTTTTTTTTTTTTTTTTTTTTTTTTTTTTTTTTTAAATATGGAAATATTGAAACACAAATTGAAGTCTGATTATGATTTTAGTTTTGTGAAATTTTATATATTGTATTTACTTGTGTATAACATGCACCCCTACTTCATAATAAAAAAGGGCAATCTTTTTAAAATCTCGTATATAACACACATTGTAAATTTGACAAGCAAGTGAATGAATGACCAAATGAATTTCAGTAAAGAAAGTCGAAACAAACATCAGGCCAGAAAACAAGGTGAAAATACACTTTAAAACTTTGAGTAGGGAGTGAATGATGGGGGGGAGGGAGAAGTAAATGACGGCAATGAGAATCGCTAATTAGTGTTTAAATAATGTTATTAGTGCTGTTGTGTAAAAAAGTGCAAGGAGAGAAATAAAGATGCAATAATATTTCAGGGAAGTAAGATTTTCAGAGTTTTAATGTCTTCTTTGAATACATTTTTTGATTCATATGTATATCATGTGATTACAACCAGTAGTGAAAAATATTCTATGTATAACACACACCTAGGAGTTTTGCCCTATTTTTTTGTAAAAAAAAGTGTGTGTTATACACGAGTAAATATGGTATTTCTTATTTAAACATTTCAAGATTAAAAATATATAGAAGGTGCCCATTTAAGTCCTGTCCACCCATATTAATTTCAGAATAGAGAAAGCTATATACAAGAATGTAAAGTCCAGTATATGTATAGTTTAAAGAACCTGTGCACTAAAGTTCACAAGGAAACTTTTTACAAAGCAACTTTTTAGCAAATTGCAAAGTTAACATTTTTATCTCAAAAGTGCTACCAATTTTAGTAAGAAATTATATCTTACATGTAAAAATAACTTTATTAGAAGACCTGAAATGTAACTTTTTTATATTTTATCATCATCTTAAATATACTACTAATTGCATACAGAAATGAAGTACACTTTCATTAATAAAACTAAGATATGTAACCAAGGTGTAGTTATAAAAAAATCAAATTAAGCAAGGATGTGTGTGTGTGTGTGTATAATAAATAATGACATTCCAATTTATTGCTTCTTTTTTATATGAAATAACAACTTTGAATCTTATCATTGGTGAATTCTTTGATATTTTATGTAGGCAAAGCTATATATATATTTTATAAGAATCGTAAAAAAAAAAAAAAATTGTTATTGTTTAGTTTGCCCGACTAATAAATTATATTTTTACAATAACACAAATAATCATAACATCTTTAATTCTAATTTGATTATCACTTTGAATAACAAATAATTTTTGAGTTTTAAATTGTAATTTTTATTATATTTATGATATAGTTTTATTTATGAAGTTTTATTACTTTATTTTCCAGCTTCTGACAGTAAAATAATTCAAATCTGGGATTGTGCCACAGATGTATGCCTTATGACTCTCAAATCAGATTCTAGCATTTCATCAATCAAGTTTGATGACTGTATCATTGTAGCTTCATCATATCTTGGCCATATGGTGTCTTGGGATTTTATATCGGGTGATCGCCTATCTGATTATATGCGTCATGGTGGAGCTATATTCTCTTTTGACTATTCATTAGATTTAAACATAGTGGTTAGTGGTTCTTCTGATCGCCGTGTCAAAATTTGGGAACTATCTTCTGGAGCCCAAAAGAAGACTCTAACTGACCATGCTTGGTGGGTTTTAAAAGTAATTTTAACACCATATCCTGCTGAGAAGGGTAGTAGTCACCAAAATCGGCATTTGCTGTTTAGTATGGATAAAACTACTATTTTTGTTAGGCTGATGAGTTTTGTTACAGGAACTCTTTCACCTGAAGGTTTATATATAAGTACTTTGTACTCAGTTTTACTTCAGCATACAAGTGAAGCAAGCTTATTTACACCTGGTCTTCATTTTGATGGAGAATTTTTATATTTTCCTAAAGAAAATCTTAATAATCGTGGAACTGCTATTCTTTGTAAGTGGGACGTTAGAAAAGGATGTATGATTTCAGAAACTGAACTCAATTTAAAAGTGAAAGCACTACTTGGTGTAGGCAAAAAGTATATGATACTTCTTATTCCAACTCAAGATAAAACATCTCCAAATTTTGTTGTTTTAGATAAGGAAACTAAAGAAAAAGTAGCCTTGTGGAAAATTCCTCCATCAAAGTAAGATTTTTTTTTCATATGTATATGCAGTACACTCCCTCAAATCTACACAGTTTGGGACCAAAGGTTGTGCAGATTTTAGAATTTTGTAGATTTCTGATCATTGCTTTGTTTACATTTTTAAAACACTAATTTCTATGTAATTAATAATATAATTGAGATTATAATGAGTGCTTACAATATAGTAAAATATTAAAATAATTAAATAAAGTAATAAATTAAAATAAAAAAAATAGGTAATTTTATAAAAGGATTAAAATGTTAAAAGTAAAGGTCAAATAAATAATCAATAATTTATAGTTAAATATTCAGGTACTTATGTATTAATGCCACCGCAGCTGAAGTTGCGGTGATGCAGTTATCTTTTAGATTCTTTTTTGCCTTGTTGTTTGCTGCTGATTTTTGACGTCATTTTTTAGTGCTTCAGTTGTTTTTTTTTTTTTTTTTTTTTTTTTTTTTTTTTTTTTTGTGTGTGTGTGCATGCAAACCACAAGATCTTTCTTTATTGTCGCATTAGTGCAACATCTGCTGCTGTGGCGTTAATACTTTAGTACCAATATTCATTATAAAGAGGGGATGCATTTTTTAAAAATTATTCAATCAAACTTGTTTCATAAAGGTGAACTACTAATTCATATAAAAATCATAAAATAAGGAAGGTTTATTCCAGGTTTAGCTTGTCTTAACATAATTAAGCAGCTTAATTAATGCATAAGCAGATTTAGCAAAAAATTGTGATTTACCAGTGATATTAGTAATATCTTAAATTATTTTAGAAATAAATTTATTCTTCCTTCATGAAAAAGCATGAATTGAGTAATATTAAGAAAAATTACAGATTAAAATATAGATAGAATTGATATAAAAATCAAAAAGAGTCAAATTTTGTCGCTACATCTGATCATCTGAACTGAAAGTTTCATTGTTTACATCTATAAATTATGTACGGATTTTAAAGCGTTGCAGATTTAAGGGAATCTACTGTATTCTTTTTATACTAAAATTGATTGTATGTATTAATTTTTTTGAAGCTAACATAAAATTCATTGTTGATAAAATAGTTTGTTTCTGCATCTAATACTTTTAATTAAAACTTTAATTAAATATTTGTTTCAGATTATATTTAATAATTTTTCTTTGTATATGTGTGCAAAATTAATAATTTATTTGGCAGTTTAAAAAAATTTAATTTATTTAAAAGTAAACTTTGACTTTTAAAAATAAATTTAAAACTGTAAGTTGTATAAACTTGGGGTGTATTTGTTTACGTATTTTATATACTGCCCCATATATATATATATATAGAGAGAGAGAGAGAGAGAAAAATATTAATTTGATATTTAAAGAAAAAAAAATTAAAAAAAAAAAATTTTCAAATGAATAATTAAATTACTAAGACAAAGCACATAATTAAAAAAAAATTATACACAAATCGTTTGAATGGAACTTATTTTTGTATAGCACATTTTTCATGTCAGCTTTTAAGTAGCACAGGCATGAAAATCTGAATAGTAGTTTAGTCTATACTACTAAGATTCTTCAATCCATAATCTGCGGTCTGTCATGCGATTTCAATCTTTAATATCAAATAAATTCCAAAGTCTCTTGTTAAGTCAAATCAATAGCTACTAAGTTCAAAACCTTTTCTTCACATCACTTTCTTTGATACAAAAAAATATTTTAATAAAATATTTCGTTTATAAAATAAAGCTTTGGATTTAAAAGTTTTTTAATTTTAAAAAGAAATTAAAATTTGGTAGGTATGGCAATGGCGAATCTCATCTTTAGATAAAAAATGATCAAGGAGCAGTGGAAAAACTACTTAATACACTTAATTTTTCTTCACATCAACTCAAATGCTAGGAAAATAAATTTCCTTATTTTGTGTCATAAAAAGCTGGAACTTCAAGAGACTGGCAGTACAGTTTTATACTAACAGCTCCTGAAAGCATAAATAACTATATATGCTGTTTCATGCAACATTATGGTACTGTAATAAACACATTAGTTATTGGCATTTTTTGTTTTCTTGGTTGCTAATCGATTATGCCTATGTCCTATATTATAATTATTATTGAATTAGCTGACCATCTCAGAAATCTGTCAAAAAATTGCCCAAGACGCAAGAAAAGAATGCTAAACATCATGAATTTTTTAAATCTCTGCATGAATTCCAAGAGAAATTTTTTTAAAAAACGAACAAATTTGTTTGTATTGAGATTAAAGATTTAAATCAGATCCTTTTACTAATTGGAAAAATTGTGGCAAATTGTAAAAAAAGCTCAAGAAATCGTTTACATTTAATCCCAAAGAACAAAATTTACTATGTTTGACTAAAATATTAAAATAGGATTCCTTTTAATGATTCTTGAAAAATTGCTGTGAAACAGGAATATACTTTAGTAGGTGGCATAGTGGTGGTTCTGTGATGGAACAGAGAAATGATTCTATTGAGGAAATTTTAGGTAGAGAAATTTAGATTTTTCAACAGCACACAATGTTGTAACCCATACTTCCAACTCCATATCACAATGACTTAGGTTGAACATGGTATCTGTTTTAAATTGGCTGGCAGTTATTTCTGATCTAAGCCTAATAGAAAAAAACATATTAGGTATTTTACAAACACAATTTAACAGAATATTTACCATAGTTAAAAATAAAAGTACTTTTTGTGGGAGCTAGAAAAATACAAAACTAGATATTATCAATAAACTTCTATGAAGATTTTTTTTTCTTTGAAAATTGCAGATAGTATTAAATTTTTTAATAGAAATCAATTTCTAGGAGTTTAAAAAATGTGGCAGCTGAATCTGCCTAGTAGTTCTTGAGTTATACTTAAAAAACTAATTGCACTGGAATAGTTTTCATTATCATTACAAACAAATTTAAAATTAGGAGCAACAAACTTTAAAGCGTCATTATTTCTAACTTACTTGAACAAATGACTTCTCATTTGGTATTCTCCGGTAAAATTTACTGAAAAATCTAAATATGATGTTGAAATTCTGTGTTCATTTTGAAAATTACAGAGTTTGTACTATTTCAGTACCAATTGATGTATCAGATAATACCCTTAAGCTTATTTTTGTAACAAATTGTAAGAGAGCATAATTTCTACTTGAATGGCACTTCATATATATTTAAAGTTTGATGATTAAAACATATTAGAGTTCTCTATTATATTATTATTATTATTTTAGCCGGCATCGGTCATACATTATTTGACATCACTAGTGTAATATAACACTATAATAATGAATAAGAGACTTTTGTGTTATGTGTAATAATAAAGTAGTGATTATCTATGATGATAGTTCTCAGACTTGCCAAGTCTCCTGATTTTCAGATGTTTTTCCATACTCCTGATTTTTGACATATTTCTCCTGTTTTTTCACATTTTTAAAATATTCTGTTATTTTACAATAAAATATGTTGTGATTCAGTGACGAAAACTCTAGTACAGGCATAATTGTTCTTTAGTATGATTGATCAGTAATATTTTATGCGATAAACTACATTCGGATTCATTATAAATGATGAATCTTTAACCCGGGAGTAGTCGCAGCTTTTTTTCGAACGTGATTAGTCGCGCTCGGTCTATTCGCCGCGTTCCCTTTTGGCCGAAGAAAGAGAGGAAAGTTGCCGTTATTCCTAGAAGATCGAAAACAGAGAATTCAAGTGGAAAGTATTGCTGGAATGCAAAAAGATATATGTTATAGCGATTAATACGCAATTTCTTTAAGTATATATTAGGTTAACCTTTAATTAAAATTTATTAAATTGCATCAAATTATTTATTTTATTTTTTTTTTCATAATTTGTAAAAATGATAAAAGTTATTATATAATCTGACTGATTTTCTAAAGATACAATGAATAATAAATTTAAAAATATTTTCAGTTTTTATTTTTTTGTTTGAAAATTTGAAATCGTGATACATATTTTTTAAAAGGACAGCAATGATGTCAGTTTACTTTTGACGGTGGTCTGGTACTAGGAACCAACTGAAGTTGAAAAAATACATCTCAAATATAATTTGTCTTACGATTTCGATGTAGATATAAGAAAAGAAGATGAAATAACCTTTTATTAAATTATTAACATAAAAACAGGAGCTACTTTTCATATTTTTTCTTTCCCTTGATTCTTTTTAGAATGTAAACTTTAGAGGTTTTATAATACAGTAATTATATATATATGTGTGTGTGTGTATATAATTTTTTAATAACTTCTTTTCATCTTTTTTATTTCAAAGTTTTTTAAAAAAAGATAAGAATTACTATCTACTCTGACTTAAATTGCAAAGATACAATGAATAACGAATTAAAAGGTACTATCAGTTATAACATTGAAATCGTGATACAGATTTTTTTCAAAAGACAGCAACGAACTCAAGTTGGTTATCTTATCTTGGGTTATGACGGTGGTCTGACACTAGGGGCCAATTAATGTTGAAAAAAATATCCTATTTTTTTATTACCATATCTATATAGATATAAAAAAGCAGATAAAATAACCCTTTCTTCATAATTAGTAACATAAAAGCAGTAGCTACTTGTCAGGATCTGATAGCACCTGTGCTAAAGAATGTAATGTCTACTCTTTCTCTATTTGAATATTTTGTATGGTATGGTTGTGTACAGAATTTCCAAGGTGACATTCCTTCTTTGTGGAAAGGGGAATTGCCAGATAATCTTTTGCAGGTGGTGTGTTAGAGAAAAGAGATAGCTGAGAGGCATGTCCATCTGTCAGTGAAGTATGCGGATGATGAGCAGATTAGCAGCATGTCACTAAGCGAGAAAAGAATGGAGTATGTGTCCAATGAGGAGGCTCCAATGGTGTTTATGTTGGGGAAGGCAGTGATTTGGAGGGGGCAAGTTTGTTTCAGAGAAGTCAGTCCTCACCTAGGTTTCGGACCTGGAGGTTGCTCTGTGTGGTAGAGCATAAGCAGTGCGTTTTCTGGTGAGCGAAGGACACTGACGTCCTAGTATTTAGTGCTCTGGGCTAAGAAGTGCAGGCCCAGTATACTTGTGTTGGGAGACTCAAGGTTGAGCTCCAAAAAAGTGAATTTAACGTGTATTGAGTGTGAGGTGGAAAGTGTAATTGGAATAGTACTAGGGATGGGACGAATAGTGATTTGGCCGAATAGCCGAATACCGAATACTCGGCCAAATTTTAGGCCGAATACCGAATATTCGGCGGCCGAATACCAACTTTTTTTTTCAGATAAAAAAATATATTTTGATTATGTATAATTTGAAAAATAGGAGCTCATTAATAATTATTACTCTTAATTGTGCTTTTAAATGTATTTTTAAATTTGAAAAACTTATTTTAACATTAAAAAAATTATGAAATTGCATTATATTCTTTTATTCTAATGTACATCAAACTGACTTTCAGTAAGTCAGGATGGTAAGATATTTCCATTAAAATATGAAGAATGTACTTCACTTTTACTATCAAATGATACTTTTTACTCTTTCTTCCATCCAAAATAATAATATTCTTAATCTTTCTCTCTCAGAACTCACGAGGAGATATTTTCTGAAATAACTTTTAATGAAGGAAATTGAATCATTTTGAGTTTGGGTCCCTAATGATAAGCAAATTCATAAGAATGAAATCAGTTGCCAAGCTTTAAATTACAAAAGGTTAAGCAAAAAGTTATACTTAAAGTAGAATGCATATGCTAACAAAATGTTTGACATTTGAATCGGTGGATACAATATTTAACTTCAATATTTCACTTATTTACATATTTAAGTCAGTAATTATGCAAATAATTATTTAAAAGTGGAAACTGTAGAATAAAAAATTTGTGTATATTTTGTTCAGTATATGTGTTAGTTATGTGTTTATTTTGTTCAGTATTTAGAATTTATTTTTAAATATTTATAAAACCATCTGCATAAAGCAAGTTGTGTCATCTAATGCGTATCTAGTTTAACATCAATTCTGTTTTCAAATGTACCGTTGTATTTGGGATAGTGATATTTGATAGTTAATTTTGAAAAATACACCTAGTGAATGAATTTTTTCATTTCTTACTTTATAGAAAATGAGTTATGAATTTCATAAGTGCCTTTTTTATATGTGCATGGAATTTGGAGACATTAATAAATATTTGAGTGTTTTAGAATAAGGTAGTGGTTTTTTTTTTCTCTCTAAGTGTTTTTATATCTTGAATTGTAATATATATAATTCTCTAATAAAGACATTTCCCGTACAATTAAATATCCAACACGGGCAGCATTTTCTAAAATATCGCTAACTTTTAAAGGAAATACAGAAAGGCTGTATATCTTATAGTATCTGAATAACTGTATATTTTGTAAGTAAGAATGAGAATGATTTCATGAATGAAGTAACCAATTTGGATTAGAGAAAAAAAAAATTGCAAGAAATGAAATTCTTTAAATCCTAAATTTTTTTCGCAAGATATGTTTCACTATTCGGCCAGATTTTAGCAATATTCGGCGAGATATCTCTAAATATTCGGCTACAGGTATTCGGTCAACAAGCCTTCAATATTCGGCCAACCGAATATTCGGCAAAAGGGCCGAATAGGCCGAATACCGAATAGTGGCCGAATATTCGTCCCATCTCTAAATAGTACACAACCAATCTTTACGGTATCTAATTTAATGTTGAACCGGATCACCTATATCCGAGTTGTAGTTGTATATATTTGTAAATAGCGTATTTTGTGTGTACATATATTCTTAATAAACTGATAATTCAGTTACTAGCGTAAGTCTTCATTTACACCAATCTCACAGTGGGTGACCAATATCACCTAGTAATATCGGTGGTGGCAGCTATATCTACCACGGACATTCTTCAAAGTTGTGTGGACTGAGAGGAACGTCCGACAAATTTTTCATTTCTTTAATTTTTTTTAACTATTTTTTCTTTTCGTTGATTCGTTTTTGAAATGTGCAACTTTACAGATTTGATAATTTAGTACTTTTTTTTAATGAAAAAAATATATGCAACAAATGAAAATATATGAATAATATTAAAAAAGAAAGTAAATAATAAATGTATTAATAATTTTTTTTTCAAAATTTGAAAAACGGTAAAAATATTATGCAATGAAACTGAAATTATAAAGATGCAATAAACAGCTAAATAAAAGAGAATAAATTTTGAATAAATTTTCATATGTAGTTATTAAATTTGATATACATATACATAAATCAGTTTTTTGGGGGGGAAACTGTCAACATTGATTTTGATAATGTTTCATTTTTAGGCGACAATCAATATCAAAAAGATGCAATATTTAATGTAAATAAAAATTATTTTGTAATTAAATACAATATTTTTCAAAATATAATTTATTTTCAATGAATTTCGCTTTTGGAAAGAAAAACATTAGTAACGAATAAGGATTTGGGAAATTAAATGCCAAGAAAGTTAACTTTATTACATCTCAGCACTAGGCACTCTTTAAATTCTTTGTTTGTTTGTTTGTTTTCTTTTTCTTTTTTTTAAGAAAAAAAATAGGGGCGTTGTTTTGGCGTTGTTAAATAAGGTGTATTTTTATTGACAACAAACATTTTTAAAATATATACATTTTAGAAAAGTAGTTATCCATTTCTTGTATTTTATAAACATTACTTGAATTATAAAAAAAAGAAAAAAAAGAAAAAAGTTTTTTACTTGCATACGTTCTAATCTACATTAGAAAATTCGTATTATGTAGCACACTCTACAAATAAATTATAAGTATTTTCTTTATAGATATACAAAGTACAGTGTTGACAAAATTGTTCTGTTCCCTTTTCTGCTTTATTGTGCAAAAACTACATCTTTCAGTTTTCGCAGATCGAACAACTTTTTTTTCATTTCTATGGTCCTTTATTAAATTAAACACAACTATTTTATGCATATTTTTCGGAAAAATAACTTGAAATTTATTCGCGCAATATTCACAAAAAAAAAAAAAAAAAAAAAAAAAGTAAGCTGTCTTTTTTTTTTTTACTTTTCTTTGCATATTCTTACACATTATATTAAAAAAAATAGGTCGTTGAGTTTATATTGATATATTTGTACAGTTCACAGTTTTCTCTAGAACAGAATCATTAAAAAACAGTTTTCAGGCAACAAATATTATCAATGCATGTTTTGCGCTGTCGCGTACTCCTGGTGTTTCACAAACAATATTATCTTTTTTAAGTCATACATTTGTTCTCGGTAGATTTTTTCCTTACTTTCTAATATTATCCTAACAAGAAAGAAAAAAAGGGACGGCGATACAGAGCATTTATTTTTTCTTTCATAATTTTTCAACTTTTGGCTATCACTTTTCTCTTCTGTTTAGAACTACATTATTTAATTCTTTTGATGTAACGGCTTCATCTTTAATACAGCTCATTTCTAAATTATCAAAAATTGTTAAAACTTCTTGAACAGTTAGAATTTTTTTACAAGGCATTGGGAAAATAATCAAACACTCCAGCAATAAAGCAGAAAGAGAAAAAATATTGAGGGAGAAGAAACGGAGGGACTCTGCGATTCCCAGAAAACCTCCTTCTGAGAATTTCGGGGTAGTGGGAAGAATGAATGTTAGGGAGAAAAAACTCGAGCAACATCACTGCTCGCATCGCGGTCATTCAGACCGAATTCAACTTTTAAAAGTAATAAAATCATGAGAAAACACAGGAATGACTTGCAATTTCTATAGACAGAAGGTCGAACAGTGAAGGTCAGTTACACAGCGTTTCACCATTGTAAGTTTAAGGGGAGATGGGTAAATCAGAAGACAAAGAATTCGAGCGGCGAAAAGACCGACGCGCGACTAACCACGGGTTAAGATTTGTTACTGTTACTGTGATCATCTGCTGCATTATCAATAACTTGTCTCGATTAAGACTTACTTATGATCTTTACTATAGCTTTTACACAAGTTTATGAGTAACAAAATGCCCCCCCCCCTTTTTATAATATTTAGTCAAATTAAAAATACGTGAAAACATTATATGATTAAATTCTTAAGTTTTCATAGACAAAAATATCTCCTGATTTCTGAAACAAAATCTCCTGGTTTTTAGCTTTCGGAACTTGGCAAGTCTGTAGTTCTTCAGTTCAAATTTTGGCCATAGGTATTATGAAAAATTTATCTGAACTTTTTTTTACACATTAGTTAAGTAATTATTTATTTGAAACATTATATTGATAAGACAATTAAAAAAAAGAAAAATAGTTGTTTATTTGGAAATTACATATCTTTTCCACATTGTTTTTCATTAATTTGTACACTACCTTATATGTAGATCAATCAAAAAATTATTTGCACTATAAAAAAAAAAAAAAAAAAAAAAAAAAAAAATTGTGAAAGGTTATTTTGATGAAACTTTCTGATAACACTTCAGACATTTGTATTGTATGATGTAGCCAGCTTTCACATGGTTCTCTGATAATCATTTGTAAACATATCTCAGCAGCTGCAAGTAGCATCCAAATTGGAAATGCATGCAGTTATTCATGTTTTGTGGATGAAACGTTTTAACTGTACTGAAATTTATTGTCAGTTGCTTGGAGCATATAATAAAATTGCAATGCCACATCAAGCTATTGCGGAGTGGTGCAACATGTTTGAGGGGAAAGATCATAGTGAAAATATTTCAGATTGCTGCTTGCATGAATGAATGCAATATTCCAAATAGTCTGATAACAGTAGATTAAATCTCAAATGAACTGGGTATTTCTCATGGTAGTGTGCATAAAATTATTGTTGAATAACTTAAATTTCATAAGTTTGTGCTCAGTGTGTGCCTTGTCTATTGATTGAGGAACATAAAGGGAGGCGTTTCAAAAATTCATTTGAATTCCAACATTACCAAAAGAAAGAAAATGAGTTTTTGGACAAAATTGTGACCAGAGATGAGACTTGGTTTCACCATTTTTCACCTGAAATGAAATGCATCTCCTTTGATTTCAAACATCTCGCTTCTCCAACTTGCAAAACATGTCAAACTGTTCCATCTGTGGGAAAGGTGATGCTTTTTTCAACAGAAGGGTTGGTGTATACAGAGTTCATGCTGATTAGTGCCACAATTAATGCATCATCTTATTGTAAAACATAAAAACAATTGTAGCAATCATTTAAAAATTTACCTCCATGTAAATTGTGAAAAAGCATTGTGCTTCTGTATGACAATGCAAAACAAATGCATAAACTTCTGAAAAAATTTAGGTGGGGAGTATGGAGTCATCCTCTTTATAGCCTGATCTTGGGACTTAACATGTGTTTGCTCCTATGAAAGATGAATGTTCAAAGCAACCATACCACTTAGATAAAAAGGTAAAAAGAAAAATTTGTGCAATGCCTCAAACGATGTTTAAATAATGGAAGTAAATGACTGTGCAAATGTAGCATTATCAACTATTTTGTAATTTTGGACCCTTCCCCCCCCCCCTTTTGATATCATATGTTATCATCCCTTAACCCCCCCCCCCCACACACACACACACAGATAATAATATCATTAACAAAGTGGTTTTAATTTACTTTTAGAATTTATTTCTTTTGTTTGGAAAGATATATGAAACTGGTAATATTTTTCTTTATATCAAATAACATTTAAAAGAAATAGGTACTATTTAAAAATATTTTATAATAGCTTTTTGTTATGTAATAGCATTTCACAGATTGCCCTTGCCCCGAACGGAGGATGGTTGGGGCATAGATAAAAATTCTTAACAACAAAACAAGTGGACAACATTCTTTCTCTTTCTGTTTTATTTATAGTAAACACAAGCTTCCTTTCAAACATAGTTCACATATAGTTTCTTGACAATGATGACTTTCTATTTTCATAAAAATAGATAAAGTGAAAAAGACAACATACTATTTTGAACTAAAGACCATTATTCCAAACAAAAAGAGAAAATTTCGATTGGATCAAAAATGATATCAATAACAAAAGACAACCCTCCCCCCCCCCTAAAATGATAGTATTATACATACGCAGCCCCTAATTGTGTTCAAATATAGATTTTACATGGAACTTTTGAATCAAATAAAGTTATTGTAAAATTTCAATCCTGTTTTGTTTTTTTAAGCATTATACCTAACTTATTGGCTAAAACTTGTAACATACACTGTAATGCATTCATTATCTTTAATTTATATTTACATTGTTATATATATTTTACTAATTTTGGATTAAAGTTATATCTTAACATTAGTTTTTAGAAGTAATAAAAAATAAAATATGTTGTTATTTTTATTTTTATCGATGAAAAAGTAGAAACAATAATTAAAGGTACCGTATTTTCGGGTGTATAGCCTGCACCCTGTGTATAACCCGCACCCCTAAATCGAGCAGTGCAGTAAAAAAAGTTCGTGTATAACCCGCAGAGATGCATCGGTGTATAGTCCGCGGGCTATACACCATTTACGAACGTATATTTCAACCAGGGTTCGAAATTAGAAGCCATTAGTCATAATTTTTAACACAAATTTACCAAATTTTTTCGTGATGCATAATATCTACAGTAATTGGGCTAAAATATTAATATTGTCAGTACCGTAATTTTCGGAAGAAACGCCGCAGCGTTTACGTGTTTTAAGATAAAATTTCAAGCAATGCGATATTTATGTGCATTTTTTTTCAAAGAAGCGAGATATTTAAAAAAAAAAAATTCCGAAAATTAAAAAAAAATCAGTGATAAATTCAAAATTTCGGACATAAAAGGCATATGTATCTTAGGTCATTGGTTCCCAAAAGTATCGAATCCCCGGAAACAATCCGAAATGCACCAACTCCGAAAAGGAATGATTCCTCGGATTCTATCTGAAATGAAACGACTCCGGAAAAGTTCGATTCCTAGAACTCATTCCGAAATGAAACGACTCTGTAAAAGAATGATTCCACGGAATCGTTTCGAAAAAGACTGACTGCTCTGAATCGTTCCGAAATGACATAAATAACGCACTTTTTTTAATTCTTTGCAACAGGGTAAGGTACCAACTCCGAAAAGGAACGATTCCTCGGACTCTATCTGAAATGAAACGACTCCGGAAAAGTTCGATTCCTTGAACTCCTTCCGAAATGAAAAACTCTGTAAAGGAACAATTCCTCGGAATCGTTTCTAAAAAGAACGATTGCTCTGAATCGTTCCTAAATGATATAAATCATGCACTTTTTTTTGTTCTTTGCAACAGGGTCGGTAGATTATTTTTTTGAAAAATAAACTAAAAATGATCTTAAATTCAGAATTGTCGAGATTGGAAGGGTTCTGAATTTCGGATTTTGTACTCTACAAACACAATGGCTATTATACATCTATCAGTGCAATACTTGGCGATAGTTGCGACAGTTCTTCCAAATCCAGAAATAACTGTATTTAAGCAGTAAAAAAAAAGCCTTTACAAACATGAGAGAACTCTCTAAATTTCGCGGCATAGTGAAAACAATTTACAAATTTCGATGTTTTTTTCAAATTTTTTAAGGTTTAAAAATTGTAGAAAAAATATCTCTATTTCCAATTAAAATTAAAAAAATCTTTGTATAACCAGCAGTGGCATTTTGGGAGGTTTTTTTCTTGTATAAGCCGCGGACTATACAACCGAAAATATGTAATAGGTATAGTTAATGCATAAGTATGAATATAAATTTTAAATATCTTCTTAAATTTAAATATTTTGTTTCCATAAAAATTTCAGGCCTTCTACTCCAGACTGTGCCCAATTGTGCCTGGGTGAAACTTTGTGGCTTGATGGTTTAGATGGAAAAAATGATAAAGGAGTAATATTTATATCATCCATTGATGATAACTGTGTTTATTTACTGAGCTGGAGTCCAAGAACAGATGAAGATAACAGTTCATAATTTCATTTAATTGTATGATTTTTAAAAATGTAATTTTTTCCCCTGTTTTTTCCTTAATCTTTCACAGTAATGACATTTCATATATTAATAGGAAAGCACATATAGATTTAACAGTATCTTTACAACTGTTACCTAAATACTTAATTATGTTTTGTAAATTATGTATATTAACTTCACTTTTTGCTTGTATTGTTTTACTGTCATCTTGAGCCATATTGTTGGTGCTGTTGGTGCATCTTGTCTAACCAATATCTAGTCTTATTTTCGCCCACCTTGTGGTCACGTATTTTAAAACTATCTTTTGTCTAAATTTTTTTTCGTTCATTCCATATTCTTGTTTGTTTAATGCTGTTATTTATATCATATTTGTGCATGTGAGATTTCTGAACAAAGTAAAAATATTTTTTCCTCATTTTAATTTTAATTAGTATAATTTCCCCCATAATTTCAATGTAAAAAATAAAATTTAAGATTATTTTTATGCTCTTATACCAGTATCCAACTGTTGGAATTGCATTTTATGTTTGTAAAAACAATGAATTTTTATAGTTTGAAGGACAAAGTTTGGCTCTGGCTCTTAATTTTTATCAAGCAATAAAAGTTTTTATGTTTTAATGCAGCATTTCATGGAAATGTGATTTTTGTTTTAATGTGCTTTTTCATGATAAGGGAAAATAAAATTTTTCCTTGGCTTTTATCCATTATGTGCAATTCTATTAACATTATTATTATACCATAATATTGTTTGAAACATTTACTTTTGAGATGTTATTGAATTTTTCTTGTTTGTATGTATGTGTACAGTTTATAGAAAATAGTATGAACTTTTGTGCATAGTTCTATCTGTTACCTGAAATACTATATAGTTTTATATTTAAGATCCATTTATTTTATTTTATTTTTCAATATGTATATGCATACTTTGCCAGCTCTGTTTTTACATTTGAAATTAAACAAAAAAAATTTACAAAATTTTTGTATGTAACGATTTTTTTTCTTTAGGGTAATTAATGTACCCTATTCCCAAGCATTAGCCTGAATGCCACAAAATTCGAGGGGGACCAAATTTTAAAAATTAGTTTCTGCTTTTTCCTGACATGCCAGAAAAACGAGGATCTTTGAAAACAGAAAAGAATGATGTTCATTAGCTATATTCAGTACTAACGATTTCTGTTGGGTACAAGGAGTGCAAAACAGAGTTTGTCCCCACTTTTCTAATTACTTAGTTTACCTTTTTTACTTATTCAAGAGAATAAAGACTTGTTTCATGCCCAATACCATTTTACACAAAACCTCTCTTCTCAGCATCCATCCAGAATTAACATAGTAGAAGTAGAGTATCTCACTAATTATTACATGAACAGAAATATTCTTACTATATATAAAAAAAGAAAAATATAATTATCTAAATAAATATAGAAATATGTGCTTACCTTATGTCAAAAAAGTACTGTATTTACTGTGTATATTGTGCATGCGTCTATAATGCACACCCCATACTTAACAAGAAAAAATGGCAATTTTTTAAAATCTCATATATAATATGCACCATAAATTTGATATGCAAATGAATGAATGACTAAATGAATTTCAGAAAAGAAAGTTGAAACAAACATTACATCAGGCTAAAGACATGGCAAAAATACATTTTTAGATTTCGGGTAGGGAGTGAATGGCGGGAGGTAGGAGTGAAGTGACAGTAGTGAGAATTTCTAAATAGCGTTTATATAATGTTAATGTATCAAAAAGTGCAAGGAGTGAAATGAAGATGCAGTGATACTTCATTAAATAAGATTTTCTGAGTGATTATGTCTTCTTTGAATAAATTTTTTGATTCATATGTATATCCCATGATTACATGCAACAGTAAAAAAATTATTCCATGTGTAATGCGCGCCTAGAAGTTTTGCCCTATTTTTTAAGTGCATGTTATACACAAGTAATACGGTAATTTTATATGATAATTTAACTAACTTAATGTCGTCAACCTGGAGCAAAAACATCATACATGAAAATTTATCATAATAATAAGCTCAGCAGCAAATTTTTTTTTTCTGCAGATTGCAACAAAAGTAGTTTCCTTTTAAAAATAAGTTAGTCTTATACTCAGAATTTTTAACACCATCATACATTGTTCAAAAGGAGGAGAAAATCCACTCCACGCACTGTTTTTTTTTTCCCCACACCACATTTATGAAATTTGTGTTTTTTCGTGATCTTTTGGCAAAATTTGTGGCTTTTTGAGATTTTTTTGATGAAATTTGCCGTTTTTTTACAATATTTTGATGTTTTTTAGATGTTTTGATGAAATTAGCCGTTTTTTCGCAATTTTTTTGCAAAATTTGCCATTTTTTCACGATCTTTTGTGGAAGCTTTGTTTTTTCGCGATCCTTTGATAAAGTTCACTTTTTTTTTTCCCCATGGTACCTGGACAAAATTTGCATTTTTTTCACGATCCTTTAATAAATTTTGCAGTTTTTTCGCAATATTTTCGCAAAATTTGTCACTTTCATGCAGTTTGTTGTTGAAATTTCACATTTTTCATGATCCTTTGCTGTTTTCTCACAATCTTTTGACAAAATTTTATGCTTTTTCAATATAATTTGAAAAAAATTTAATTTTTTTTTAGTTTTTGTTTTTTGGGGATTTTTTTACGAAATTTGTTGTTTTTTTTTTTTTTTTTTTTCTTTTTTAATTTTATGACATTTTTTTTTTTTTTGCGATTCTTTGATGAAATTTGCTTTTTTGGCGATATTTTTTGATGAAATGTATTAATTTTCATGATCTTTTGATATTATATACCATTTTTCGCAATCCTTTGACAAACTTTGCGGTTTTTTTTTGTTTTTTTTTTTTTTTTTTTTTGTAATCCTCTGACAAAATTAATTTTTTACCCACAATCTATGGTGAAATTGATGATTTTTCTTCATACAATTGACGAAAAGGATTTTCTTTTTCTTTTTTGAGACCATTTGTTGATATTCTCAATACATTTCATGCCCTAAATTTTGGATTTATAAACGATTTTTAAAAAATTTTTGGTAATGATTGCCTTAATTTCCCCAAAATTCAGAATCATTCTTCTTTTGCAGTTTAACATGAATCAGAGCTTCGTCAATCGCATGTAGTGTGGATCATATTATGATGGCACATAGTGAATAATTTCTAGCAAACTTGTTTTTTCTTAATTTTAACAGTTGAAAAATAGTCTGCAGACATTCTCAAGAGTCTGCAACGTGCATCACAGCGTTGCACTGATTCTGTGCCCATGATAATAAGATAAATAAAATCTAATAATTACTTAAATATAAATAAATATGTAGAGACAGACAAAAAAATTAGTATTGATAAAATGAAGAATGTTAGAAAAATCAAAATAAATCAGATACCCGTCCTTCAGAAGCAAAATCTCATATTCTCTGGCATGCCAGCTAATGCAGTGAAATATGGTAAGGTATCCCACAATGTTTGGTATCTATGTTTTGAAGACTGAATTTTGTAACAGATTTTTCACTCATTTTCCAATGACTTAGAATTATAAAAATTAGATACACGAGTGCATTTCCAATGACAATACAACATTTTAATATTTTTAGAAGTTCATTCTAAATTAATTTTAATGCATTTCTTGGTTAACCAGTTGCAGGTGATAAATTGCAAAATAATCTTTATGATTATAACTGTTTATGAGTTACAGAAACAATGGACTTAACTTAATTATGCACCATACCATACTCACAATAATATACCAAATGGCTATGAAACTACAACAATAAAATATTTTACATACTGAAAACTAAAAAATAAGAATTGGGGTTAAAGAGTGAAATAATCATTTTTTTTTTAAATAGCCTTTTAATTAATTAATCGTTTAGCATTAAGTTATCAGTATGCATGAAGAAAAAAAATTAAAAACTCTAAATATTTAAATAATGCTTTGTCTTTTCTGTTATTATGTCTAAAAAAAACTAACATATTAAAAATTATACATTTTTGAATAAATTCAATAGTTTGCTACAAGTCTAATTATCTAACAAGTGCAAATCAAAGCAGAGAATTTTAATTATTCGAGGTCCCTATTAAATTAACATACTATAACAAAAATTTTTTGGGACTACATGAATTGCATTTTTAAAATGTTTGAATTTTAGAAAAACATTAAATGCTTACAAAAGAATTGGTTTTTTTTATTTATTATATTAATGTAAAGATTAGTGATGCAACAAATAGTGGTTTTGCCAAATAACCAATTACTGAATATTCAGCCAAGTTACTACTGAATATTAATTCATAAATTCTGATTTAAATCAAAATACTATATATCGATATTGTCATAAAGTTTTTATTAAAATTACTCAGCCTTAAAGATAATTAAAAACAAGATTTAAAATAATTTTAGGCATATCATTAAAACAAAACAAAAACATCTGATCTTTAAATAATAAAGTGTTTTATAAGAAAAAGCATAAAATGATTATTCAAATATACTTCATTTTTAAAGATGTGTTTAGCAATTAAATACTTTGATTAATTTTATTTTATGTTAAAGCATTTTGTTTGTGAGGTTTAAAAAATTATAATTTCTGTTTTAATTCTAATAATAAAATCAGAGTACAAATACTGCACTATATATTTTAATTAGATTATTATGTTTGGTCAATCAAATAATGCTTTTTTCTTTCCCTTTCATAAAATTTTATTTCTAATATTTATGTAGCATCAAATACATTTCCTGAAAAATATTCCATTATCTCTTTTCTAGTTTCTCAAAATCTTTAATTAAACTAAAACAAACATCCATCCTAAAGAAACATTATCTTTTTGTTACATTTCTATTACAATTTTTTTGACAACAACAAGAAAACATCAAGTTCTACTCTAAGTTGCAATGCAATTATCTAAAGCAATTTCAACAGTTAGGGAGATTTCTTTCCTGGAGTAGTACAATAGTTCTTTTTATGCAACTTTACTGTACTTTTATAGCTATGTTCCAGAAATTGAACAAATAATTAAATTTCTCTAAATACTTAAGCATAATTAAATCATTTTTATAATGCATATATAATTCAAATTAATAAATTTGCTTGAAATTTTCAAATAGAATTAGTTTTCATGTATTCCATGTTAAAAAAATCAAATGATTTATTAAATTTTTATTTATAATACTTGAAACAGAATTGTACTATAAATTTTATAAGCATTTAAATTTCTTTAATGTTTAATGCATTAGTATAAAGCTATAGATATGTTATTTAAAATATATCAATTGATATTATTTATTATAAATGCAAATGATTTTATTTTAGTCCTTGGGTGAACTACTTGGCTGGATACTGTATTATTCGGCCAATTTGAATATTCAGCTTTTAAGCCAAATATTTGCCACATCCAACTATATCAGTGCATAAAAACATAATTTCATTTGTTAAATAAATTATTTTGACCCAATTTCTTTAAATTTAAAAAAAATTGCATTGGATTAATTTTTAAATTTTTTCAAGATGGTTTATTTCAGTTTGATAATATATTTGATTTTTTTTCTTTTTTTTTTTTTGGGGGGGGGGGGGGGGGATATATATTTTGTATTACACTATCTCTTTAATTTTACAGCTATACTGACATTAAGGTGGGTTAACAGAACAAATAATTTTGAAACAATTTTAATCAGACGAAAAAAGCATCCCCATGCATGTATAAGATATAAAAGTTGTAAGGCATAAAAATGCTTTGTTAATCTTTTTAGTAAATTAAAATTTTTTTTTTCAATAGAATTGTTTTAATATGTATTTGCAATTTAAATTTACCACAATTGGTACTAGTTTCAATGAGTGTTTGTTGACATCAGTTCGATCTGAATGTTTGTAATACGTTTTATTTTTAATTTTCATTTAATGATTTTACTTGCAATATTTAGGCTATGATTTTTTATGTAGAGCATGATTTATATAGGATTAGTTTTAAGCTATGCTGTATTTTCTATTATGATTGACTCTGGTTTTAATGAATATTTGTTTACATCAGCTCTAGTTGATTATTTGTAATATGCAGGTTTTCTTTGATTTGTGTGGTTAATTCAGCCCATGATATCACTGCACTAATCAAAATATACATTGAATGTGGAAAATTAATAAATCCACAGCCAACTTTCTCAAACAACCAACATGTATAAATAGACAATGTAGTGATGTTCTATGATATTGTTTTTGGTTATTATATTTAGCAAATACATTTAACGGCTTTATTTGGAACTGTAAGAAAAGTTTATTTTTCATGATTTTTATTTAACATAAATGTGTGAGCTAATTTAATGTATAACAATCGAGAAACATTGAAAATTTGTTTAATTCTGTATTGATATAATTCTTATTTAACTTCTTCAGACCTGATGCATCCTATAGGATATATATCTTTACAACTTTTTTTTTCATCTCTATAAATAATGGTAAAAAAAGAGAAATTGATATGAATGTAGCCTAACAGATAGCAGAACAAACAAAGTAGAAACTTGTGTCTTATAGCACTTTTTAAACGAGCTACATGTTATGTAACAAGGGCTTGTAGCAAAAATGTATGAAATGTACAAAAATGAAAACATAAATAACTTTACTCTGCATTAAGATACCATTTGTAGAGTCCATTAATAGTAAAAAATTATTGAATTTATAATTACTTCATATTTTTCAATGTTTTTGCAATGTAAAAAAGTAAAAATAAAGTTAAAAAAAGTTTTTTTGAGTCCCCTTGTATCATCAATTTTTATGCACAAATAAAATAAATTAATTTTTTTTTGTGTTCAATCTTTCTTAGTGATCAATTTACATAAATATTTATATAGTGATATAAATCCATAACTGAAATTTTAAAAAGTACATAAATAAACCCAAGATATTATATTAGCTTGTTTACCATAAGGTTAATTTTTAAAAATTTACATAACTTGATTTAACGTATATTGTAATACAATTTGATTATTTTAAACTTACATTTTAATTTATGTAAGTAAACATTTATTAATTGTGGTTTGCTCAATGTTTTGCTCCTTCTTTCTTCTTCTTCTTTTTTTTCTTCCCTTAAACATCTTGCAATAACAGAAAATTTTATTTTCTAATACTGGTGCTTGTAAAGAATTCCAATAATGTCTGAATCTATATTTATTACTGTTTAGAAAATTCTAATAATAAAAAAAAAAAAAAAAAAAACTTTAGAAATTTTCTAGTGTTTTTGACATTTTCAAAAATTTTATTTTAAAACATTTGACAGCATCTGAATGGGAAAATAAAACTCATCTATTTTGTGTTTATCTTACTTATTTAGGAAGCATCTAAAAAATGTTACACATTAACTGAAAATCACACTAAGTGAAAAATATCTGTATCTTGTTTCGAACATTTATTTGATGATTTTACTTGACATATTATTAGATTTCGATGTTTAAATAGGATTTTTGTTTTTTTAATATTTCTTATATCTTGTTATGGAATGCAATTTTGAGAGAGATTTATTCATTCTGAGGCCCAGATATATAAAATAGATAATGCTTTCTTAAACACTCAATAGAAAGATAATTTGATTTTTTGTTGCTGTTTTCCTTTAAATATATATATCTTACATTCATTGTAATTGTTTTTAAATCTGTTCTAATTTGCAACTGAATAACTTTGGAAGTTTTTTCGCCCTTTTTCCCCCTATTGTAAATCAATTTCAACAAGAATATTTACTTAGTTATCTGCTTTGTTTTTAAATGTATAGAGCTAAACGTAGTTTACAGCTTCTTAATCTAAATTAAAAAAAATTAAAAAAAAGTATGGGATTAGGTAAAAATTGATTTCTATATCTCCCAATCAATAGGGTAAATAAAAATTAAAAATAATTGTTTTAATATAATTGAGAATGTACACTTACTACTTCTTTAATGATTTTCAATTGAAAATTGTTTCATACAAAATTAGAAGCATAGTTTTACTTAATAAATTTTAATGCATGTGAATTATATCAATTTGATCTATTTTGTAAGGTGTGTTTATAACACAACAGTAGTCTGTATATATATATATATATATATATATATATATATGAATAAAAAAGTAAAACATATTTAAAAGCTATGGTGTTATTATATGTATATATAGTATATGTACTAAAAATGAAAAAATCAAATTGAGGTAAGTGAACATATTAATATTTGCTCAGTAAAATAGTGTTTTTGACTTTGTATAATGCATTAAACAATCTTCAAAGAAAAATCATCAGATAAGAGAAAAGTATGCACCCTAAATTATATAAAAATAATAAAAACATTTTTCGCAAAAAAAAAAAAAAAAAAAAAAAAAAAAAAATGTTGACAGCATAAAAGGACTTAAGTATCAATGTAAATGTACCCACTTCCTTTAAACATTGAAATTTTATTATGCATTTTTATACAAAAACTTTTAAATTAGATTTAATTCACGTCTTCACTTTTATATTTTTTCATAATTATCTCTGTACTCTTAAAAAATAAATAAATTAAAAATGTATAAGTTTTTAAAAAAATGGTAATTTTATCACTGTCATGTTTGAATTGACTGCATTTTTTCAATTTCTCAGCTTATAATGTGAAATTTTATTACATATAAAAATATGAAATCTTTGAATTTTATAGAGAATGCATAAGAAATAAGCTGAAGTAAATGGAGATAGATAGGCTCAGCATATCGACTCAAACTGAAAATTTTATAGATTCACAAATTGAGAAAAAGGAGGGGAAGGGAGGGGGGGATATTGCTATTTAAAAAGCAAGACTATAGTCTGGGTTTCTTAAAGTATTTTACAATCTTTTAAAAATCTGATGGAAAGGGAGTTGAGTTGTTAATGAGGAGATATCAGTAGAAATGCTTTATCTGATTCTGAAGCCTTTATATGGTCATTAATGATAATGTAAAAAGCCTTTTTTTTTTTATCCTTGTTTTATATTTGAAGTTCTTTTCCTGAATTATTTGAAAACAGAACTCATTTTTTTCTGCAATAGTCATACAATGATATTGTAAGAGAATAACAAAAATCGATTATAAAGATTTTTGCCAGTTGTTTGGATATAAATAACAAATTTCCTATTTTAAAAAGATTTTCAGGGACATGAAAATCATGAAATGCTATCATGAGGGAATATTTAGGATTAATACTTATATCTGTGTAAGAAATTTTTGATTGGAAACGAATATTGAAACAGTTTTTAAATGTTATTAATGATTTTAATCTGAATACTTTCAATATCGTCCCTGGAGCCGGAACTCATATCTAGAAAGAAATATTTTTTAATGATATTTTCATTATTGAAATCAGCCAAGATTTCCATTATATAAGTTTGACACAATAAAAAACTATACACAACAATTTAATTCTCTTTAGCAGTCAAATGCTTACTAGATTGTGATGGGCAGTCTAATGTATATATATTTTTTTAGTTTGGCTATTTTTTGGAAGGATTTTTTTTTAGAAAATTGCTTTGTCTTAATTGGGAATTATTCCAAGCTATGTATGTTTCACTCAGTCTTTCTTCCCTTTGATTTCGATAAAATGACTACCAAGTTTGCTTGCAATTATAAACACTGAGGGTTTTGTGTTAAATATACTACTTGACGCATAATTCTTCGTACCGATGACAATACACTGAATGCTTTTAAAACTAGTCTGCTACATGTTAATAAATTCTTGTGCTAATATATATATA
Organism: Maratus speculifer; assembly: GCA_964019185.1. Taxonomy (NCBI): domain Eukaryota; kingdom Metazoa; phylum Arthropoda; class Arachnida; order Araneae; family Salticidae; genus Maratus; species Maratus speculifer. The sequence goes on along the minus strand of OZ025291.1, from coordinate 211,294,517 downwards.
TATATATATATATATACACATATACATATATTTTACATATATTGGATCGCACCATATTGTAACATCTTAGTTATCATTTACTAACACATGCTCTTATAGCACCTTAATCCCTTTGCAATGGAAGCTTTTTACGAAATTTTTAATGTTTTGTCATCAGTTTTTAAAAACAGAAATTTGTGCCTTATTAAATCTGGAAAATGCTCTGATTAAATAAGGCAAATTTTACTGGTGAGGATAAACAAGGATTCTTAAGCCTTTTTTGCAGCACATATATGTGTTGCTTGTCTCCAAGGGGTTAAAGCCCATGGTCAAGAAAATAAGATTCAACACTTTAGCCTGGTTAAAAGAAGAAGAAGAAAAAGGTTTAAACATGTATTTCAGCGATTTTAGAAATTTAAGTGAAAATCTATTACAAAAGAGTCCTTATAAGGGAACTGTGCATACAAGTAAAATCTGGTTAATTTATTAATAAGGCAGTATTCATCATGTGCTTGAGTTTTTTTTTTTTTTATAAGTATGTAAGTTGTTATGGTCAAGTTCTTCTGTAAGTTGCACGTTCTAATCACATCAGACATTTTCATATAATTTTGAAAGCTTAGTCAACAGGAACTTTTTAAATTTTTGCATTTGCAAGCTTCAAATACTTTTTTGCAGCACTTTTTTTTTTTTTTCATTAGATTTATCATTAGCATTGATAATAATGAATCTCTCTTTTGCAAATCACATTTCATAAGATCTACAATGCAGTTTGTCAGGGACTTTTAATGCAATTTAAAAATAATAATAAATCTTGGACATATGATGTGAAATGTCTGTTATTCAAATTTTATTTTTTGCCTCGTACAATACCATATAGCCCTCTGAATTGAAATTTTTAATCTTGACAAAATTGTATTTTAACATAAAAATTTTTAAAAATGATTTTTTTAAATCAAATTTTTAAATTTTTGAAGTGTCAAGTCCTCCTAAAAGAGATCTTAAATTAAAATCTTTTTTTCCTACATTACCTACATTTCAAATAATAATAATAAATAAATAAAAAATATTAAGGTCACTTGTTCCTAATTTATAATTCTGGTGTCTTTAACTTAAATTAAATCTAATTCTGATTTATATATATATTAGTTACAAAGTACTATGAAGTTTTTGAAATGCACCACAGTTCTATTTTCTAAGTAAACCATTGTTTTGTTTTGTAAAAAAAATATTAAAGAACATATCTGTAGAAATAGTTTATCTAAAAATTTCTCATCAGATTTAATTAACAGTTTGTTATATTATTTTAACATAGTTGTTTAGCTTTCATTTTTAGTTTATAACTTTAAATACACCAATAATTAAAACAAAAAAATGTATATATTAAGGTTTGTTTTTATTTTTATTATCTGATATGATCTGACAAGAAGAAGCCTACTTAAAAATTTTGTACTCATCCTTTAATAATATAAAAATGATGATAATGCTGGAAATGTTTGATTGCAATTATAAAGTTTATGTTTTCTGTACATTCAAACTTTGAATTTAATTCAAAACTATGTAATGAAATCTTAAAATATTTGAAAAATAAAGTTGTATTTTATGTATGTTGCTTTTGTATTTGCTGATACTTATTGTAAATGTCTCATCTGTTGCAATATTTCAAACGCACAGCTTTTTCAGAGCTAGGAAAATTTTTGAATGTAATAAGAAACTGTTGATTACATTATTATCTGTGATACAAATCATTGTTATTGTTGTCTTTTCAATGCTTGTTAAATTTTTATTTTATATGACTAAAATTCTTTAAAATAGGCATTTTTATGTACGTTTGATTTCTGTATCTGTTTAAATAAACTGTTTTAGTTAAATACAGCGAGAGGCATTTTATGATTTTTGTTTAAATTTTTTTCTGCAATATTTTTGTTTTTATTATTGACTTTTTTTTTTTGACACAGTTTTTGCAGTCATATTTTGATGTTTTTAAAATAAGTATACTTTGGTGATGAATATTGTAACATTATCTATAATCCAAATTATAATCGAATCCAAGCAAGCTGTTCAAAAAATAACATTATTTTTCATGAAATGTGTACATGATATTTTACAAATATTTATTTATTATTGGAATATCTAAATTATTTTCAGTTTTAATGTTTGAAATTTGTGCATTTCTGAAAATATCTAATTACTAATTTTCTATGATTTTTTTTTATAAACTTTAGACAGAAACATAGCATTTATATTTTCTGTTTTCACATATTTGCATAATGCTGTTTATAGGTTTGTCGTCTCAAGGGACCAGTAAAAAACAACACATAAAGGGAAAACTATGTAACTGAAATTTTATATTTAAAACAATTATACTTTTACTAAGAAAATATAAGATTTCCTCTGTTATATAAGTACTCATCTGTTTCACAAATTAAATGTATTGATATATTTCTGTGAATTTTTTTTTTTTTTTTTTTACAAATTTTTACTTTTACAGAACTTGTTTTTTAAAAAAAAAATATATTTTGTATTTCATTTTCAGAAAAATGATTGAAATTGAATGTATTTTTGGATATTTTTAGAGATACTGTTTATAAAAACTGACAAATTTATAACATATTTTTTTAATTTAAAATTAGTTCCAAGTGGAGAAAAAATATTATGAAAAGATCTAATTTTTCTTTTTTGCTCATTTCATTTTGACTAATCTTTTTCAATTTTTTTTACTTTTTGTAATAAAACATTTCATTTTTAGAATATTTAAAGAGCATATATTTTTCTCAAATTAAACAATACTGAGATATTTTTAAGGCACTTATAAAACTGCAAGCTTGGTGTGAGTGGTAATCTGCTACCAGGCACCAAGGCTACTAGTCATTACTAAAGAGTTATTGACAATCAAGTCGACAAAATGGAACAAAAAATTCCACATTCGATGCTAAACACAGTTGCTTTTGTAGCATTAACTAATTGTTCTGTTTGCAAAACATTAAAAGTGTGTGAAATTTCAGCAATAATATTGATTTATAAATAGCTATAGAAATAAAATCTGACCATTGAAAACAGTGAATCAGATGGGGCAACTTGCAGGGGCACATTAAAAGCTTTTGATCTGATGATGATTTACTGCAGGAAGATACATTTATTTACTGTTTCATGCGAATTTCTTTATTTTTTTTTTTCAAAGTATGTTTTATTATACAGTCGTTAAAAAAAGGTAAACACCCTAACAACTCTCAAAATAATTATTGTAGAAGAAAGTTACTAGTACCAATTGATTGGAAATTAAGGCTACTTTTAAATTATGTATATAAAATTTGCTAAGGGGCCTTCTACATGTTAAAAAAGAACCCTAACTTTATTTCTTGTTTTTTTAATGGCAGTATCTCTGACAGCATAAATGAACTCTACAACCTTCAACTAGTTTAAAAATAAATTTTCATGCAATTTGTATGGTAAGTTTCCAAGAAAAATGAGTGAAAATGAAGAAACGAAGTTTTAGTATTTAATTATCAAATTTTGGACAGTATTGCAAAAATAATGTGTAATCCTTTTATTGTTAAATCAGGATTACAGCTATAACGAAAATATCCCTCAAATAATTATAATACGTAGGGCTGCCACAGGCAACTAAAATGCTACTAAATGCGATTATTTTCAGCATCAGGCGACTATGGCGAATATTTTAGGCCAAAAACCATTAAAAAGCGACTATTTCAAAAAAAAGAGGTGATATTTTCGGATTCCAGCGACTATTTTTACTGAAAATAATCGATCTTTTTAGGTGCTTTCGTAATTATGTAAATACGTAGCACCTATTGTTGTCGCTCAGTCCGTCCGTCTGTCTGTCTGTCCGTCTACATATAACAACGCAAAAACTACTCAACCGAATCGTTTGAAATTTAAAATACATAATTATACCATACTTTTGTCGAGTCATTTCAAATTTTATGAAAATCGGATGGATAGATCAATTACAGGGATAATCAAAAGGATTCCGTTACATTACGGTCAACGGGGAAAAAGTTTCAAATGCATTTTAATCGTTTGAAATTTAAAACATATAATTATTGCGTAGTTTTGTCGAGTCATTTCAAATGTTGTGAAAATCGGATGCATAGATCAATTACAGGGACAATCAAAAGGATTCCATTACATTACGGTCAATGGGGAAAAAAATTTCAAATGCATTTTAATCGTTTGAAATTTAAAACATATAATTATTACGTAATTTTATCGATTCATTTCAAATGTTATGAAAGTCGGATGCATGGATCATTTACAGGGACAATCAAAGGTATTCCATTACTTTACGGTCAATGGGAAAACAGTTTCAAATGCATTTTTATGATGTTACACTTATTCGAACATAATAGAATTGGCATGAATCTATGAAATATATACTAAAATATGCATTCTGTACAATCTGATCTGTGATGCAAAGAATTTTTATTATTAAATTACAGGGTCACACAAAAGTATTCCACTGCATTATGCTACACGGGGAAACATTGTTTGGGGCGTGTTTTAATTATATTCAACTATTTCACATTTTATGGATACGATATACGTTGCTGAGGTGTAATAAAAATTATTTTCTGCATATTTACAGAAACACAAAGATTTCGACTACTATACTGTATCCGAAGTACGCTCTACTGTATCAGCAAGATCTGAATATTTTTAAAACTTCATTATCATACGAACGCACCTCATTTGCTACGTTGACGTGCAATTTCCAACTTTTTTTTTTTCTTTTCCAAAGCACCTGTAAAGTTACCTTCCCAATCGCACTCGTTCGGTCGTTTTTATTCTCCTGCCATCTTATCTGTAAAGATTGTGAACGGTAAAGTTCTAAAAGGGCCAATGTAAACTGCGAACTACGTCATGGCTGCGCTTTGAGCAGCGCTGCAAAACAAACTTTACAGGATTGGAGATCAGCGCGGCGCATGCTCATTTTGTCCCAAAACAGAAAAAGTCCGCTATTTTCGATCCTTTTATATTTTGAAATTCCTGCTTTTGTTTACAACTGCTTTTTTGTTCAGACTTGTAAAAACCATTTAATAATAACTTTTATTTATATATTTTTCAATTTTAATTGTATATGTATAACGTAGACTTTTAAAAGAATTTAACGCTGAATTTGAGTACTCTGTACTTACCGTACGCAAACAGTAAGTTATCACTTCCAATGGTGAAATAGAGGAGGCAGCTTTATTGCGTTGATGGGATCGTTTCAGAAATACAGATAAATGTTTGTTATCATTTGAAATAAATTCCGTGTCCTTAGAATCCTACCTACATACAGAGCCCAATCAAGCTGAAGTTGGGCCCAGGGCCAGTTAAAAAATTGGCCCTCCCTACCTCCCCATTCCCGGTGACACCTTCAGAAAAAAAAGCAGGTTTATTTGATAACTTGACAAAGTTGTTCGGGTGAAAGTTTCGAGTTTACAACAAAAATTAACTTACAAAAATAATCAAGAAAATGAATTATCATCCATTTTTTCTAACAAGTATTTATATAATTCACAAGCATCTATGATTCACAGTTAATGTTGCACAATAAATGGAGGACGTCTTTTTCAAAACTTGTCTTATCCAAAATCATAAATATTGTGTTTTCTCTAACAGTCAAGTAATCATTTTAAACTATAATTCTGACATTGTAAAATTCTCGTTTCTATTGAATCCAGTAGACACAGTATGTAGTTTTTAGCTCACAGGCTATCATAGCCTGAGAGCTTATGTGCCCGTCCGTTCTGTATGCATGTTCGTACGTTCGTAACGCGATAACTCATGATAAAAATATCGGATCCACTTGAAATTTTGTATATAGGTATATCCTGATAAGGCGCTTCCTGATTAGTTTTTGGAGTTCATTCGATATGTATAAGAGGGGGAACGGGGGGCTCATGCCCCTCCCCTTAATTGATATAAACGGGATTTTCATGCAGAATTAACAGTTTTCGTTCAAAATTTAGATATAGGATCATTCTGATGAGCCGATTCCGTGACTGTTATTAGGTGTTCATTGAATAAGTATAAACAGGGGGAACGGGGGGGGGGCTCATGCCCCTCCCCTTAATTGATATAAACGGGATTTTCATGCAGAATTAAGTTTTCGTTCAAAATTTAGATATAGGATCATTCTGATGAGCCGATTCCGTGACTGTTATTAGGTGTTCATTGAATAAGTATAAACAGGGGGAACGGGGGGGGTGCTCATGCCCCTCCCCTTAATTGATATAAACGGGATTTTCATGCAGAATTAAGTTTTCGTTCAAAATTTAGATATAGGATCATTCTGATGAGGCGATTCCATGACTCTTATTAGGTGTTCATTAAAATCGCCCACATCATTTTTGCAGGTATTTATTATCGTAGTTCTGCAGACGTCCGCTCCGCTCTGAGTCGACACCGCCACCCTTCAGTTCTGCTCTTTTCTCAACTGACTAAACGACCGTGGCCGCTCCGGAAAGAAGGCGTGGGTTGCCATAAAAATAAAAATACGCCAACTGGCGAGGCAAAAGGAAGTGGCGAAAAATAGAGAGGCCAAGCGCATCGCTACGAATAAGGAAACAGTATTTTAAGAATGAACTTTTATATCAGCAGAACGATGCGGAGCCAAAACTTGATACCAGGACGCACAAACTCAGGGCCTGATTAATGCATGGGCCTCCGGGGCCTTGGCCCTGGGCCCACCAATTTCAAGGGCCCAAAAATTATGTGGCTGACATTTTTTTCCTTAATCTAATTCTTTTCACATAATATTGTTTTATAAAATATGAAACACAAAATTTAAATATTATGAATAATTCAATAAAATTTTTAGAAGCTTTAAAACTAGTCACTTTTTACCCAAACAACTTAGTCAACTTGTCAAATTAACCTTCTTTTTTCGTATGAAACTGTCGCTGAAAATGGGTAGGTAGGAGGGCCCAACTTTTTAACAGGCCCTGGGCCCAACTTCAGCTTGATCGGGCTCTGCACAAACTTTTAAATTACGTAACAGAAGAATAGTACCTGATAGGACAATAGGAGGAGTCATAAAACGGAAGTCGACACTCCATCGAACATTCTAGAAAAGACGGGAAACCTTCAAAACCGGAAGGAACAAAATTTTTAACTGATTTCAACATTTGAAATCAACAAAAGGTTAGGTAATAAAAATAGCTTTACAGGGGAGATTAAAAAAACGAGAATTTAAGATAATTTTTAGAATGCGAAATATATAATAAATGAATAAAGATAAAACCAAAAATAGACGATAAATTAAATTAAATAAAAAATGTGGCAGTGGTTAAGAGTAACCACAACACTCCGATTAATTGATTGAAGCAGAAATTTAAGATGAAAATCAAAGTTGGTAAGGTATTGAATTAAAATTATTAAAGCATTAAAATGAGTAACTATTTTTTTTAATATTAAAATGTATGTACGAGATAGAAGAAAGTTTTGGGATTGGCACATCCAACTAGTTTCCTTTACCTCCATAAATTATTAATGGTAATTTCACAACTTATATTTTGTATTACTTATTTTTTTCGATCGAACTTCAAAATTAAACGTACCTGGAGTTGGGGTTCCTATTCCCTTCGGCAGCATAACCCATGAGGCTACTTCAGCTCCGTTGTCCAAAAAGACGAACTTTGATTTGTTGTGACTTTCTTTCGACCCGAATTAAAATTAAAAGTTTTCAGGAACATCATTTATATTATTATAGGAGTCGATTTAGTATTCTTATAATTTGAGTTTAATCATGTAACCAGCAAAATTGACGGAAATTCTTTTACTTTTTAAAAGTAATAATAAAATGAAATAAATATTGTTGCGAGACATGAAAATAAATATTCGCCGATGAAAACAAAATCAAATAATTTTACTGCCTTAAAAGTATAATGGACTCTTATTTATTAACACAAAGCTGGTGATAAAAATATGTTTAATATAAATGTGGAATTATTCCTTCACTGAATTTAAATTTTTTTATGCCTTACTTCCAATCATTGACTTAAGTTTCATGTTTTACATATATATGACAGTGCATTAGAATGTGTGTGTTTTACAGCTTAAAAATCACTTTTCGAAGTTCTAAATGTAAAATTTGTTTTAAAGATTTTTTTATTGCTTCAGACATCTGTAATATTAAAGCCAGTAATATTAGAAGGAATTCGATAGCAAAAATTTCTCTGTGATTTAAGAATACATAAATAGCATTCTCCATTTATTTATTTTCCCAATCCAGCTTCTTGAAGATATTTTCTAAGACAGCATTAAAAAGCTTGGGTGAAATGGTGTCTCCTTGCCTTAATCCTCTTCTGAGCTTGATCTTCGCTTTTCCTTTATCTAAACGGATGGTTGCTGTTGCTTTCTTGTAAATTTTCTTTATGATATTGATGTAAGGTTTGTCTATACCAATGTCCTCCAGAGAATCTACTACTGCTGATGTGTAGACGGAATCAAAAGCTTTTTCATAATCAATAAAGGCAAGGCAGAGAGGTAAATTATATTCTTTATGCTTTTCTATGAGTTCCCTTACTGTTTGGATATGATCCTTTGTGCTGAATCCACTTCGGAATCCTGCTTGTTCTCTAGGTTGAGCTGAGTCCAGAGCTGATTCAAGTCTTGTCGTTAATACTTTGGTGAAAATTTTATAAATCACGGACAGTAAGCTGATCGGACGGTAATTTTTAATGTTTTACTTCTCTCCTTTCTTGTAATGTAGTACCACCACAGCATTATTCCAATCTTCTGGTACATCTGACCTTTTGAGACATTTGAAAAACAGTAAGGATAGCTTTTTTGCAAATTCTTCTCCTGCTTCTTTGATAAGGTCAGTTGTAATTCCATCTTCTCCAGGGCATTTACCTTTCTTCATAAATCTAATAGCTTGTAAAACTTTATGATACAAAGATTACAAACAACACAGAGAAGCATGGAAAGATGTATGCTAGGCATAACTAGAAGAGACAGAAAGAGGATAACCTGGATAAGAAATCAAACAAAAGTTTTTGACATCCTTGAAAGAATCAAGCAGCTAAAATGGAAATGGGCTGGGCACATTGCAAGAAGACAAGACAATAGATGGAGCACAAATATACTACAGTGGTATCTCAGAGATGTAAAACGACCAAGAAGACGACCACAAGTAAGATGGAGTGACGAAATTAGTAAAGTGGTTGGTGTAAATTGGATGACGAAAGCACTAGACAGAAAACATTGGAAAAATCTGGGGGAGACCTACATCCAGCAGTGGATCGAAAATGGTTGATGATGATGATGATGAAATAGCATTACATGAAATTCATTTTCTTTTCAAGAATATATATTTATCCAATATTCGCAGGATGTTTTTCGTATTATATTCTATTCTAATTCAATTCAAATTACTGATTATGTAAAGACTTTTATATTTATTTGGTTTTAAGATATTCCTACATACAAGCTTGATACCTTATTGTAACATTAACAAGTGTATTATTTTTCCTGCATACACACATAAAAATAAAGTAATAACAGAAAATTATCGGGGATAACTTTGTTTAAACTGTTGAATATATTCTTTGAAAAAATAAGTTTAAAAATACTTAAGCACACATTTTCATGCGTATATCCCTGACTAATATTAATAAAACACATGGAATCCTTTAGTGTTGGAAAACTCCGAAATTTTATAAAATTCATAGTATCATATCATAACTCAGTACGTTTGGTCGTAAACGACTGGAATTTTTAAAATACAGTTACACAAACACCTTGACCAACTTAAGAAATACAGCTTAAATCACGAGAAGCCTAATTAACGTGACTTTAAACAAAGAATGAAAAGTTTGAAATGGAAAAAAGCTAAAATTTATTATTAATGACCATAAATAGCGCTCAACAATAGCGGTATGTAAAAAATTAATGTTTTGTTTGTAAGCAAATTATACGGAAAAAACGTCGAAAAAATTCATATTTAAATCGGATTATAATTAGGAAAGCTGGGATTTGTGGGGAAGGAGAGAGGAGAGGGGAATATAATTGGTGTAGAACTGGAAAAGTACAACATACTAAAACTGTGAATCAAATAAATTGGCTCACAGACTATTATTCATATTAATTATATAATATATTCTTATTTAAGGGAATAATTCTGCTTGAAATACCATGTAGTTAAATTGAAGAGTGATTACATCCCCCCCGTTTACCTGTTTTATACTTAACTAAAGAACCTTAAAAACTAATCAGGAAAGCTCTTTATTAGAATAAACATGTATATCAAATTTGAAGCAAATCGAATAATTCTGCATGAAAAAGCTATTTAGATAAATTAAGAAGGGAGGGAGCTTAGCTCTCCATTTCCACCCTTTATGCTTAACTAATGAACCTCCAAGTCTAATGAAGGAAGAGCCTTATCAGAATAAATAGGTATAACAAATATGAAACAAATCGGATAATTCTACGTAAAAAAACATTTCTGTAAAATTAAGGGTGTATTACTCTACCCGCCTTAATACATAACTAATAAATCCCTAAAATTAATAACGGTCTTACCAGAACGAACTTACATACAAATTTTGAAGCAAATTAGATAATTCTGCACGAAAACCCCATTTATCTAAATACTCCCTCCACGTTTCTCTTTCATACTTAATCAATGAACCTCCAAAACTAAACAAGGAAGAGTCTTATTAGAATGAAGCTATATACAAAATTTGAAAAAAAAATAGACGATTCTGCATGTAAACCCTTTAATCTAATTTAAGGGGGAGGCGTTGTTCCGCCCTTTATACATAACCAATGACTCCCTAAAACTAATCAGGGAAGCATTTTATCAGAATGAACCTAAATAAAAAATGGAAACTAATCGGGTAATTTCGCACGGAAACCCTTTTATCTAAATAAGGCCCTTTTCTGTAGCTCCCCCCCCCCCTTTTATACATAATCAATGAACCCGTTTCATAATTTTATTTTATGTTTGAGATAAGGAATTATGCAAGTTTCATGTTTTTACTTTTAAAAATGAGTCTGAAAATATGTCAAAAAATTTCGAGTTGTTGAGCGTGAAAAGATATATTTTTTAATATTAATATTTTATAATATTGCCTTAACACGATTCTGATAAAACTAGCTTTTGCGAGAAAATGATATTAAAAACTCGTCAAAAGTGGTCAGATAAAATTATGAAACAAGGTTTGTCTCTAATAGTGATTTAGTTTCTGTTGGTGAAATTAATACTTAACACCGAACCATTCCTACGTTTGTAGGCCGAGCTGAAAGGAATTTTTTAAAATACACTTATAGAAAATTGTCAATAAAGACGTTTCTTTTTGCAATCTATACACATATATATATATCATTTGTTATCAAACATTTTGCATGTAATTGCCAATTTTCTCGCTGAGTTTTAGTGATGAGATAAATATGGATTTTACTAGAACGTTCGGATAACAACAAATATTAAAAATGGTTGATTATCAATAACCATTAAACAAACAATAAACAATAGCAACATTTTTGTTCCGAAATTACATAATGGGGGGCTAACATTTAGGGGAACGCACCTAAAAATATCGATTTGGGGGTCACTCGTAGGTTTGATCAAGCGCAAAATATCGTAGATCAAATCTCTGTGGACGATTTTAGATTGATGGCACCATTTTGTCCCGAAACTCCATGAAGGGGGAAGGATAACTTTTAGGAGTCATCACATAAAAATATAGCTTTTGGGGAACTTTCAGGTTTGATTAAACGCTAAAAATGGTTGAGCAAATCTCTACAGACGTTTTTATATAAAAAGGTCATAAACGCAACCTAAATGTAGCCTAATCATAACCTAGCTGTAACATGTTACCTAACTATTGCCTAACCATAACAAAATAATCACTTATTATATCTTAACTGCAAAGTAATTGCAATCTATTTGCAATTTAAACGTAAATTATCTATAAGATAAGCATAACATAACGGTAACGGAACCGTAACCTAATTGTAATATATTATCTGGCTTTTGGGCTATTCGATTTATCTGTAAGAAAAGCGTAACATAACCGTAACCTAAAATTAACACAAGTGTGACATAAAAAAAATCTACCTGTATCATTATCTAATTATAACCTAACTATAGCGTAACCCATAACTTAATTATAACATAACCCTACCCTAACAAAATAAACATAATATAACGATAGCCTAACCGTAACCTCTTTGTAAAATAAACATAACGATAACCTAACCGTATCCTATTTGTAAAATAAATATAACATAACGATAAACTAACTGTAACATAATTATATCTTAATCGTATTCTTAATGTGGCGTAACAATAATCTAAACCTAACCTAAATGTAACCTGATCCGAACCTAACTATAAGCTGGCGGTAACCTAACCGTAATTTAACTGTAACCTAATTATAAGCTAACTGTTACATAACAGTAACTTAACTGCAACCTATCCGTAACTTAATCATAACCTAGCTGTAACATAACTGTAACCTGTCCATAACCTAAGTGTAATAGAACCGTAACTTAAGTGTAACTTAATCGTAACTTAATCATAATCTAACTGTAACGTAACTGTAACCTATCTGCCTATCCTTCACTTAATCGTAGCATAAACGTAACTTAACCGTAAGCATATGTAATCTAAAAGTAACATATCTGTGATAGAACTGTAACCAAATCGTTACCCAATTATTACCTAACCGAAACTTAACCGTAATCGAAATGTTATCTGTACGTAAAGTTACCATAACCTAACAATAAAGTAACTATAAGCTAACCGTAGCCTAATTGTTTCCTAAAAGTACTTTAACAGTGGCGTAACCATAACCTAATTGTAACGTAACTGTGATTTAACTGTAACTTAATTATAACCTAACCGGAACTTAATTGTAATCGAATCATTACCTGTTTATAAACAATAATTATAATAACCTAGCAAATAACGTAACTGTAAACTAAACTTAATTTAACCGTAATCTAATTATTACCTATAAGTAATCTAACAGTGGAGTTAGAGATGGGAATGCTCGGAAAAAAACCGGTTTTTTTCGGGTTTTTTCCGAAGGTTTATTTTTCAATTTTTCCGAACTGGAAAAATTGAAATTTCATTTATGAAATAATATAGTGAAATTTTGTAATAGCTACATTCTCATACTTTTTATTTTATTTATTTTTATGTTGAGTGTCTCACATGAAAATTTTAATGTGGGTAATCTGATCTCTGAGCAGAAATCTGTTTGATAAGACTTGAAAGGATCCTTCACATTTTTTTCTTGTTTGAAACACAAGACCCTTTGCAAAATTTCGCTTGAAAATAGACATTTCAGAAAAAGTTTAATCAACAAATTGAATCTTTCGCAAGTGCAGTGATTGAAGAAAAAAAAATTTCATGCCATACAGCAGCTGAATCTTATTAAGTTGCATATATGTATGTAAATAACCTTATTAAAAATGTCTAAATAGGAACCTAAATATAGTAATAATTTCTTATTAAAAAAATTTGAATATATTTTGTACAAGTATATACAAAAAGTTCACAAGTTCACAAAAACTTGATTACATGAAAAAAAATCTAGATATGTATGCCACTTCCCTTTTTAAAAATTAATTCATGTGTAAAATTATTGCAATAATATGCCGATTAATGGAAATGATAAAATTAAAAATTCAACATAAAATTTTGAAGTATGCATTTATTACTTTAATCTATCTTTTCAAGAAGTAAGTATTGAATTCGTGAAAAATTTGACTTCCAGTTTTTGGTGTGTTTAAACGTTTTAGAAGGTCCTGAACACGTTTTGATGGTTTTTGGAAAATATCTGTCACTCTGTGAGTCTGTATGTGAGAAATTTTATGGGCACTCTATCTCAAGAACTGATGCACATAATTTCACAAAACTTTAGATTCAGCTACACCTTGATATAAATTTGAGATGTTTAGTTATTAGTGTATATCGCAAAACCGATGGCGCTGCTATGCTGCATTATTCATAATTTCCACAATAGTTCTATCTCAAACTAATGGATGTATTTTTATAAAATTTCATATTAAGTTAATTTTTGACATAACTTCGTGCTCATTACTTTTTGGTGTAAATTGTTCAACAGATGACGCTGCTATGCTGCATTATTCATGATTATCGCAATAGCTTTACCTCAAGGGCGATTTTTTAAAAATCAAACTAGTTTCTGATATACATTAATGTTTAGTTTTTGGTGTAAATTGCCCTATAGGTGGCACTACTATACTGCATTTTTCAAGATTTCGTTATAGCTGATTAATTGAATGTTTTTTCAAGGTATTGAATCTAAAATTGACCTCCATTTTACCTCCATAAGGTACAGTAATGTTGCAAAAAAATGGGCAGTTTGCATTAGAAAAGTACAACTGCGATGAAAAAAAAACCCCATATTTTATTACAAGTAACTATGCTCCAAATTATACTTATCCTCTTGATTAGACTTTGAATTTTTGTAGTTTTCTAAAGCACAGTACAAGTTTATCTCTGTATGTAACTGCGTTTGTTAATTCCTCAAATAGTGAGCATTTTCTATTTGTAGTGTTCTGTTTTAATAACTTTTGAGTTCCACTCTTAGAAATATAAAATTACCATGTGGAAACATTATTGAATATGGTTTCTTACTCAAGAATAGAATATTAGATTTTAGGGTAAAAAGAAAAAAATTGCATTTATTTAAACTTTAAAATAAGAATATATATATATATATATATATGGGAAATCTCCTCCACTATTAGATCTGCATATTATTTTCTACGCATCGCAACTCTGATGAACAGGCTCTCAGTGAGGCTGACGATTTTGAAGAAACTATTAATTCCTAAGAAGCCAGACGATTTAAGCGGTAGAAAAAAGAACTGAACGGAAGAAAGGAGAATGGAATGTTTTTAGTTTTAAGTTGGTGTAAAAAGAACGTAAGATGAAGACGAGTTCCCGTATAAGATGTAATTGATTAATTAGAGTTATGATTGTTTGCTTTGTAAATAGTCTTATGTAAATATCTTTTTTTGTAAATATTAACGTTTAATATAAGTCATTTAAAAGTTTAAAAACGGTGTCAGAATTTAATTTACCTCCGAGTTTATTTACTTATGTGTTCAAAAGAACTTTTTAAAGAAGAATCTCCATAAATTTTGGTCTCAGTAAGTGAGATACAGACGCACGCCCACAGAGATGGAAATATATATTTTTTTAATATCTTGGAAGCCGATATTTTTTAGAACTGTGATGGAATGTCAAGCCTACAAAGCTATTTCAGAAGAGGTAAAATTTTGCGATGAAAGTGAAATCAAAGTGTGTGAAGCTGAGCATCTGATTATGAAGTGAGTTTATTATTTCATTTTTCTTTTCAATAATGGAAAAATTAGTTGATTTAAAGGAATTAGAGTTTTCTTTGAAAACTGAAAAATCAGCTAGTATTAAGACATTGCACAAATTAATTTTTGGAGAAATCGGTGACAGAAATAATCGAATTGTTTGCTTTGTAAATAGTCTTATGTAAATATCTTTTTTTGTAAATATTAACGTTTAATATAAGTCATTTAAAAGTTTAAAAACGGTGTCAGAATTTAATTTACCTCCGAGTTTATTTACTTATGTGTTCAAAAGAACTTTTTAAAGAAGAATCTCCATATATATATATATATATATATATATATATATATATATATATATATATATATATATATATATACATATATATATATTTCTGGTTTTAGTGAGTAAAAATCTAACAGTCAATAAATCCTACGCTATTTTTTAGCTGCAGACCTGAGTAAGCCAAAGTAAAACTTAGTTTTGTTTGAATTTAGATTATAAAACTAAATCAAAACTTTTTTGAGTTGAGATTGGAAAGCTATACCAAAACTAAACATATTTTATAAAGAAAATAAAATTATAATTTTAAGAAAAAAAGTAATAATGTAAAAATATACATTTTTTAAACAAACAATGGAATTTTTGAATACTGATATTCATAATAATGACAAAACTGCAATAATTTCCTTAAACTGGTATCATTTACTTAAAAACTATACTTAACTATACTTATGTAAATGAAATGCATAATTTATTTCATTCCAAACTGCAGACATATTAGTTCAGGTTTTTACATTAGGTCAAATAGCGTTTAATAAAAATTCTTAGGTTGTGGAAAAAAAAAAAAACTAAACTTTTAAAATCAGGCCTTGCTACTTTCTTTTTATTTTGTAATATAAAGTGAAAATAATTTTCATTTAATACATATAAATGGGGAAAAAAATGTTTATTATTTAATATTCTCTAAGAAAATATAATTTATTTGGGAGAAACAGTCATAAAAAATCAATTTTTCTAATTTTTCCGTTTTTTCCGAAAAAAACCCGGCAAAAAACCAGTTTTGTTCCACCACTTATATTTTTCCGGAAAATTTACATCTCTAAGTGGAGTAACTATAAACTAACTGTAAAATAACCGTGACTTAAATGTAACCTAAACGGAACGTATCTGTGACATAACTGCAACCAAATTGTCACCTAATTATAAACTAACCGGAACTTAATTGTAATCGAACCGTTACCTATACATAACCTAACCATAATCTAACAGTAACGTAATTTTAAGCAAGCCCTAACCTAATTTTTACCTAAAACTAATTTTACAGTGGCGTAACCATAACCTAAATGTAACGCAACCTAGTTACATACTGTAATCTAATTACTAGCAGGGGAGACCGAGCTTAGCTCGGTCAAAATTAACTTTGTGTTCAACTCGATATAGTATTTTCACTGTATCATTAACTCTGTGTTATTACTGTAAAACATGTTTATAATAGTATTATTTAGAAAAACAATCAATAAGAAAACTATGTTTTTATGCGCATGTTTATAAATTTTACTTTATTTTAAAACTTACAACGAAAGGACATCGATCTAAATCACTTTTTAGCTCGACTCTGATTGGTTTAACCATGCATTTCGAATCCTCTTAAGAATGTATAAAAAAATTCTTTACATTCTGAAAGAGAATATTTTTTGCTAGATATAGCCAAATTTGGAGGCATTCTTTCATTTGGCTCCAAATACGTGTTTTGATTTTCGTAATTTTTATAGTCGATTTTTTGGCCATATGTCGCCAATATTTTGTCAAATATCACCAAGTTATTGGCTTTTGCCATATTCTCGTGACCCCGGCCCGTATTACCCAAAATGAGCCACTAATCAAATTTGATCAAGCATGTGACATAGCTCAATCGTCTTCAGGTAATCAAAAACAGTAGAATATAAAATTGAATCAAAATCGTTTAAGCAATTTTTTAGGTAAAATTAGCTTGGCAGCATTCAGCAATGTAGCGAAATGACCCACTAATATAATTTTGTTTAACATGCGACTCAGCCCAATAGTCTTCTCGTGACAAAAAACGTTTTGTTTCAAAATTTAGGTAAAATTGATTGAGTCGTTGTTATATATAATTAGAATGACCCTATCCCATTAAGATCCAAAATGACCCACTAATCGAATTTTCGCGAGCATGTGTCCAACTCAAATGGTTTTCTCTTGATCAAAAACGATATAATACAAAGTATAGTCAAAATGGTGAGTACCATTTTCTATATAAAATTAGCATGACCCATCATGACCAACAAATGACCCATATAATCGAAATCTCTCTAACGTGTGGTCTAGCTCATTAGTTTTAGCATGCCGAAAAACATTAGATACAAAATTTAGATAAAATCGATTGAGCCGTTTTTTAGATATGGTTAGTTTGACCCTGACCCCTTATGATCCAAAATGACCCATTGATCGAATTTTCTCAAAAATCTATCATAACCCAATGATTTTCTTGTGCCCAAAAACGATAAAATACAAAATTTAGTCAAAATTGCGCGAAACGTTGTCTAGATAAAATTAGAATGGCCCAAAAGTGGCCCACTAATCGAAATTTCTCGAACATGTGACCTACCCCAATGATTTTCTCATGCCAAAAATACGTTGTATACAAAATTTCGTTAAAATTGACCCACCCATTCTTTAGATATAGCTTGACCTTGACCCATTAAGACCCACAAATGACCCTTATAATCGAAAGCTCTCGAATATGTGACTTAGTCCATTAGTTTTCTCGTTTCTAAAAATTGTTACATACAGAATTTCGTTAAAATTGATCCTGCCGTTCTTTAATTATATATAGCTTGACACAGACCCTTTATGATCCAAAATGACCCATTAATCGAAATTTTTCGAACATGTAACCTAGTCTAATGATTTTATAGTGCCAAAAAAATGTTGCATACAAAATTTCATTAAAATCGATCCACCTCTTCTTTAGATATAGCTTGACCATGACCCATTATGACCCATCATGACCCACAAATGACCCTCATAGTCGAAATCTCTCAAACGTGTGATTTAGCCCATTAGTGTTCTCATGTAAAAAACTGTTACATACAAAATTTCGTTATAATCCATCACGCTGTTCTTTAAATATAAATAGCTTGACCCAGACTCTTAATGACTCAAAATTACCCATTAATCGAAATTTTTCGAACATGTAACCTAGTCCAATGATTTTATCGTGCCAAAAAAATGTTGCATACAAAATTTCGTTAAAATCGATCCACCAGTTCTTTAGATATAGCTTGACCATGACCCATTATGACCCATCATGATCCACAAATGACCCTCATAGTCGAAATCTCTCAAACGTGTGATTTAGCCCATTAGTTTTCTCATGTCAAAAAACTGTTGCATACAAAATTTCGTTATAATCCATCACGCCGTTCTTTAAATATAAATAGCTTGACCCAGACTCTTAATGACCCAATATGACCCATTAAAATTTTTTCTCGAGCATGTAACCTAGCCCAATGTTTTTCTCGCGCCCGAAAACCATAGAATGCAATTTTTAGTGAAAATTGCGTGAGAAAATCTCTAGATAAAAATAGCATGACCCACAATGACCCCAAAAATGACCCACTAACCGAATTTTCTTGAACATGTTACCTAACCCAATGGTCTTCTTGTAACCCAAAACGATAAAATATAAAATTTGGTCGAAATCGTTAGAGCCGTTTTTTAAATAAAAATGGCTTGACCCACAATGACCCAATAATGACCCACTAATCAAAATTTTTCGAACATGTGACCCAGCTCAATTGTTTTCTCGTGCCAAAAAACGATTGGATACAAAATTTCCTTAAAATCGATCCAGCCGTTCTCTAGATATAAATAGCTTGATCCTGACCCATGATGACCCAAAATGACCCAATAATCGAATTTTCTCGAACATGTGACCTAGCCCAATGGTCTTCTCGTGCCCGAAAATGGTAAAATCCAAATTTTTGCGAAAATCGTTAGAGCCGTTTTTGAGATAAAATTTACCCACACACACACACACACACACACACACACACAATTTTTGCTCGCATTATAGTATAAGATAAGCTAAACGGAACTTAATTGTAATCCAATTGTTACCCGTCCATACCTTAACCGTAATTTAATAGTAACATAACTGTAAGCTAACCATAACCTAACCGTAACTTAATTGTTAGTTAAAAGTAATAAAACAGTGGCGTAATTATAACCTAACTGTAACGTAACCGTAACCTAACTATAACCTAAATATAACCTAACCGTAATATAGCCGTAAAGTAATTGCTATCTAAGAATAATCCAACTGTGACTTAATCGTGAGCAAATTTAAAGCTTACTGTTAGAACCTTAACTTAATCGTAACGGAACTGCAACCTAACCATAACCTTACAATGACTTAACTATAATTTAACTGTAACCTAAATACTACCTTTCGGTAACCTAACTGTAACCTATCGGTAATCCAAATGTATCCTAGAATAACCTAACCACAACTGCAACCAAACCGTCCTAACTGAAACAAAATCGCAACTTAACTGTAATCGTCCTGCCGGTTAAATATACTGTCGCAAATCGTCTTGTCGGCTCATTAACCTGTCGGTTAAATGTCTTGTCGGCTCATTGACCTGTCGGTTAAATGTCCTGTCGGCTAATCGTCTTGACTATATCGTCGTGACTATAACCATTTATAACCATTATTATTATACAGGGTGATTAAAAAAAGATGGGAAACATTTTAACAGGTGATAGTACACATCAAGACAAATAATATTGAATGGGAAACTAAGGGTCTCAAACGTCTTCCGAAGGAGATAGGCGCCATCAAAATTTAGGGTCCAAAATTTGAAATGATTATAAAAAACGGAAAAATTGGTCGATTCGTTTGCGGTTTTCACGAAAACTATTCTTTATGTCAAGTCATGAAAATAAATTATAAAGATAAATTTCAAAAAATGCCGATAGAGGTCTCTTTAGACTTTGGAGTAACGAACAACTATTTTTTACCGTTATTTTTTGCATCTCATTAAATTTTTTTAGAAGTTTAGACATAAACTTAAATTTTGAGCTCAAAATCTGTGGTTAAGTAGCGCAAACTGAACTGTGTTCAATGGGAGTGGGTAGGTTCAAATTTCAAATGATTATAAAAAACAGAAAAATTGGTCAATTGATTTGCGGTTTTCACTAAAATTATTCTTTATGTCAGTATTGTCTTGAAAATAAATTATACAGATAAATTTCAAAAAATGCCAATAGAAGGCGCTTTAGACTTTGGAGTAACGTACAACTATTTTTTACTGTTATTTCTTGCATCTCATTAAGTTTTTTTAGAAGCTTTGATATTAACTTAAATTTTGAGCTCAAAATCTGAATCGTTGAGAGTGGTTAAGTAGCGCAAACTGAACTGTGTTCAATAAGGGGTGGGGAGGTTCAAATTTCAAATTATTATAAAAAACGGAAAAAATGGTCGATTCGTTTGCGGTTTTCTCTAAAACCATTCATTAATGTCACTATTTCTTTGAAAATAAATTAAAAAATTCCGTTAGAGGGCGCCTTAAACTTTAGAGTAACCAACAACTATTTTAACCATTACTTTTTTGTATCTAATTAAATTCTTGCAAAAGCTTAGACTTAAATTTTGAGCTCAAATTCTGAATAGTTGGGAGGGGTTAAGAAGCGCAAACTGAACTGTGTTCAGGAGTTGAAATATTACCCTGCCCACCCTACGAACACGGTTCAATTTTTCGCTAATTAATTACTCACAACGATTCAGATTTTGAGCTCAAAATTTAAGCTTTTAAAACATTTATTCAAATAAAAAAAAATAACGGTTAAAAATAGCTGTTGGTTACTTTAAAAGTTAAGGCGGCATCTAGCAGAATTTTTGAAATTTATTTTTAAAATTTATTACTACTTAATAAAAAGTGTTTTTAATATACACTATATTGCCATTGGTTATGGGACACTTGCAATTTTAGACATTTTACTAAATAGCTAGAAAAATACATGAGGAATCATCTCGAAACTCTTAGGGTATAAATATAATAGTATACGTCATACATCTCCGTGAAGATTTTTTACCGAAACGCCATTGGGGACCGTCAACAAATTAAAAAACAATGAATATCTTTTGAATAACCCTGTCAAAACTAATGTAGCAAAAGCGCTCAAACTCTAGATTATGATTGAATGCCTTATTGTAATACACTGTGTTCATTTTTATGCAAATAGCATGCACACTCGCAGAGTAATTAAGGTTTTTATAAAAATGGTCCCAAATTTTTCCAAGTTTTTCCATTATAATTTTCAGAGTTCTTAATATAAAATAATATTTTTTTTCAGAAAATATGACAAACAACATTGCACACAGTACCCTGTAATCAGAATTAAAAAATAATAAAAATTGTATGAAAAATGAGTAGGTTTACTATATAATTTTTTACTGCGCATGCGTCAAAGATATCAAAATTTCATTTGCATATTATGTTAGCTAAATGTATAGAGCAACTTTTGTAAAAGTCTGAAAATCATAGCTTGAAAATTCTGAAAGTAATCGTCTATAGAAAAAGTACAAAATCCGTTGTTTCCAAAATGAAGCAAAAAAATGAGGGATTTTATCCAAATGCAGTAGTACATCCCATATTGTGTATTCTATATTGACATTAATGAATGAATATATGGATACAACCCCTCTTGTTTTTGCTTCATTTTGAGAATAACGGATTTTCGACTTATTCAATTGACGATTATTGTCAGAATTTTCAAGTTATGATTTTGTGACTTTCACAAAAGTTGCTCTATACATTTAACTAACATAATATGCAAATGAAATTTTGATATCGTTGACGCATGCGCAGTTAAAAATTATTTAGTAAACCAACTCATTTTTTATACAATTTTCATTATTTTTTAATTCTGATTACAGGGTACTGTGTGCAATGTTGTTTGTCATATTTTCTGAAAAAAATAATATTTTATATTAAGAATTCTGAAAATTATAAGGAAAAAAACTTGGAAAAATTTGGGATCATTTTTATAAAAACTTTAATTACTCTGCGAGTATGCATGCTATTTGCATAAAAATGAACAAGGCTTATTACAATAAAGCATTCAATCACAATCTAGAGTTTGAGCGCTTTTGCTACATTAGTTTTGACAGGGTTATTCAAAAGATATTCATTCTTTTTTAATTTGTTGACGGTCCCCTTTGGAGTTTCGGGAAAAAATCTTCACGGAGATGTATGACGTATACTATTATATTTATACACTAAGAGTTTCGAGATTATTCCTCATGTATTTTTCTAGATATTTAGTAAAATGTCTAAAATCGCAAGTGTCCCATAATCAATGGCAATATAGTGTATAAGGTACCCTGGGGTAATAACGCCACGTTAAGGTTCTACCAATTTTCACGGCTTAGTTTTAGATTTTATTTTTCAAACAAATATAGGATCTGATACAGCAACTCATTGACTATCTATGTTCCGGCTAATTAGCGAGCATCGTATTTAGCCAGCTTGGACGTTCTTTAAAGTATAGACTCTTTTATAAACTGAAATGAAATAATCTTGTTGTTGATATTAGATTCTTAGATGTAATAGAATGTCGAATATTTCTCAAACTTTTATTTTATGTTTTCTTTAATTAAATGTTTTGTTTCGTTTAAAGATTTGTGATTGATCTAGATTTAAATTACACTGAACCACAATATTAGAACTGTTGATTGAGAATAATTAATAGAATAGAATAATTCCGCATCATTGTTGCATCGGACCGGCAAGAATTCGGGATTTCAAGCTATTGCGCAATTAGAAAAATGCTTTCGTTTTGATGACAGATTGGTGAGTTGACTTTTTGTTGTATTTTATTTTATACAATGAATGAAAATAAGGAAAGAAAGATGCGTGACACGCATCGAAATCTTTTAAATAAGTTAATAGAAGATATTGATGATTATTTTTCGAAATCAGAACATTCTGTGACATTTTTTGAGGAATTACTTGATAAATTAAATACGAAATTTAGTGTTATTAAACAGCTAGATAATAACATTTTAAGTTTATTAAATGCTAAAAATGTTGAAAATGAAATTTTAAATATTGATGAATACGATCAGAAAGTGATATCGTATAGATGTAAATTAAACTTCAAGATTAAAAGTTTGAGTACATATGCAAATGTTGTTAATGCTAATAATATTGATTCAGTACGGGCATGTCCTGTTTCTACCGAATTCAAGAAAATAAAGCTGCCTAAACTACAAATAAGTCGATTTTTTGGTGAACCAGATAAATTCCTGGAATTTTGGAATGAATTTGAAACAGCTATAGACAAAAATCCAAGTCTTACCGATGTTGAGAAATTCAGCTATTTGAAAAGTTTGGTAGCAGGATCGGCTGCAAACACAATCAGTGGATTTAGTTTGACAGAAAATAATTATGCGGCGGCTGTATCGCTCTTGAAAGAAAGGTTTGGTAGACATGATATGCTCGTACACGCTCATCTAAATAATTTATTAAATATGAAATGTTTGAAAAGTTCTTCTGACACTTATGGTTTAAGATGTTTGTATGATAAATGTCTAGTACAAATTCGAAATTTAGAGTCGTTGGGTGTAAAATCTGATACATACAGTGGGTTGCTTTGCCCAATATTATTGAAGTTAATACCTCCAGATTTAACATTAGAATTTAATAGACATCTAAAGAATGGTGAAATGTGGAATATAGATAATCTTATGAGTTTTCTTAAAAATGAAATTGAGAGTAGAGAAAGGGTATTAACTATCCATGATTTAGATTCTAAAAAATCATTTTCTAATGATAACAAGAAAGAATACAAACCCAAATTTTCAGATAAACAATCAAAATTTAAGTCGAAATATCAATATACTACGAAAGGTTATAAACAAAATAATGTTTCAGCTGAATTAATGGCTTCTGTAAACAAAAATTCATGCATATTTTGTAATAGTGTTGAGCATAATAGCGAATTCTGTGAATCATTAACCTTGACTGAGAAAAAAGAATTACTAAAAAAGCAAGGAAGATGCTTTTTGTGTTTAAAATGTAAACATAGAATCAAGGACTGTGGAGAAACCAAAATGTGTGATATTTGCGGTAAAAAACATAGTAGGGCTATTTGTTTACAATTAGAAAATCATTCAAATGTAAATGTTGATAAAAGTGTCGTATCCATTTCTCATTGTGATAACACTTCCACTAGTAAGGTACCAGACGAAAACACCCATTGCAATATATTTTTACAAACTTGTTCAGCAATAATAAAAGATTTGAAAACTGATAAAAATGAACCAGTTCGTATTTTATTAGATAACGGCAGTATGAGAACATTTATAATTCGCGATATTTCACAAAAGCTAAAATTGCCAGTTATTAGAAAGGAAACCTTATCAGTTTATGCTTTTGGAGCCGAAAAGGCGACTGAGAAAACATATAATGTTGTAAAAGTAAAACTAGAAAATAGGGATCAACCCTCTTTGAACATTGAAATCGAAGCCCTTGAAACAGATCAGATTTCAGCTGCTTGCTTACCCACTCCTGATAAATACGTTCGAAAATCATATAATAAATTGAAAGGTCTACAACTAGCTGACAGTCATGAATATAGTAATCAACAAATTGCAGTTTTAATAGGTACCGATAATTATTATAATGTTGTAACTGGTAGAATTAAACGACTAAAGGATAATCTCGTAGCTACTGAAACTCTTTTTGGCTGGTGTTTGCAGGGTTTTATGGGGTCAGCCAATGAATTATTTAGCATGAAAATTATAGTTGAAGAAAAGGATTTATCTGAACAAATTAGAGAATTTTGGCAACTGGAAAGCTTAGGAATTGAATCCGAAACTCAAGCTATTTCTAATGTAGATAATGACGTCATATCTGACTTCGAGTCTAGTATTGTTTTTAAAGGTAATCGGTACAAGGTAAAATTTCCATGGAAGAAAAATTTAAAAATGTCCCTTAATAACAATCGCGAAGTGGCGCATCGACGATTTTTGAAGTTGAGAACAAGCTTTAGAAACGATCCTTCGTTATTCTCAGAATATAAATCTGTTCTGGACAGTTATTTAGTAGAGAATATCATCGAACCTGTTAAAAACTCATCTGATGTAAATACATTTTACTTGCCCCATAGAGCAGTTATTCGAGAAAATAAGTCCACAACTAAACTTAGAATTGTGTTTGATGCAAGCGCCCATTCTAAAGGTGAATTATCACTAAATGACTGTTCATATACTGGTTTAAATCTTATCCCCGATCTGTTCAGTCTTTTAATCAAATTTAGAAACTTTCCAATAGCAGTTACCGCAGACATTCAGAAAGCTTTTTTGCAGATCGAAATTGATGAAGCAGACAGGGACTTCACAAGATTTTTTTGGGATGATGAGCCATGGGTTGAAGATCCAGGTAAGGAATTTAAAATATTTAGACTCAAGAGAGTACTTTTCGGAGTGAAGTCAAGCCCCTTCCTTCTTGCAGCTACTATCAAGCATCACCTACGAAAGTATGTAGAAACATTTCCTGAATCTTTTGACATTTTAAATTCATCCTTATATGTTGATGACTTTATCAGCAGTCAACCAAATGTTGAATCAGCTTTTAAAATTAGTAAGGAAGCTTATGAAATCTTCCAAGAAGCTTCAATGATATTTAGAAAATGGAAAACTAATTCGTATGAATTACGTCAAAAATGGGAACAATATGGTTTGCATACTGATGACGCAACTGATAATTTTAATCTTAGTAACCAGCACTTGGTAAATTCAAAAGTTTTAGGGGTTTCTTGGGACCCAGATAGTGATACATTGTCATTTAAAATTCATAATATGGAAAGTTTCCTCTCGAAGAGACTTAATACTAAACGCTATTTATTGCAAACTGTTGGTCGTATTTTCGACCCAGTTGGCTTTCTTAGCCCCTATACCATTAGAATCAAATGCTTAATTCAAGAAGTTTGGTGTTTAGGCCTCGATTGGGATGAGAATTTACCAAAGCATTTGGACAATTTATGGAATGCATGGTTTGAAGAAATAAAGGAACTGAATAGTATTAGCATCCCCAGATATTATTTGTCTGATATAGCTCCTGATGAAGTTGATTGTTTTGAATTACATAGTTTTTCAGATGCCTCAAAAAAGGCATATGGTACAGTAGTATATCTTAGAGCAGTTTTAAAGAACAAGAGCATAGTTACCAGTTTTGTAGCAGCAAAAAGTAGAGTTGCCCCTTTAAAAACTGTTTCTATACCTCGTCTTGAACTTTTAGGAGCCCTTTTGTCTACTAGACTTTGTCATAAAATTGCTAAAGAATTAGTTTTTCCCGTAAGTTGCTACTTTTGGACTGACTCAACTATTACATTGTATTGGATTAAGGGAGAGTCAGAAAGATTCAAAATGTTTGTTAGAAACAGAGTAAAAGAAATCAGAAATCTTAGCGATCCATCAAATTGGTTTCACTGTCCTGGACAAGATAATCCTGCCGATTTTGTTACTAGAGGCTTGAAAGTTCCAGAGTTGAAAAATAGCCATCTTTGGTGGGAAGGTCCCCAATGGTTAAAGCAAGACAAATCTCTTTGGCCAAAATTGGCTAGTTCATTTGATACATTAGACATTGCTAAAACTAAAGATGAGTTAGAACTAAAGAAAAATGCTACTGTAAAATCAACAGTTGTTGATAAAAATCAAGCAAACATTGATTTAATTAATCGATACTCGTCTTTTATGAAATTAATAAGAGTTACTGCATATTGTTTAAGATTTTTGAATAACTGTAAATTAGAAACAGGAAGTAGAAAATATAATTATTTAGATACTTCTGAGTTACAAAATGCAACCAAGAGATTGATAAAGATTGTGCAAAATTCTGCATTTCAAACTGAAATCCAGTGTTTAAAGGGAAAACGTCCTCTCCCAAACAACAGTAAACTCTTAAGTTTAAACGTATTTTTAGATGCAGATGAGCTGTTGAGGGTCGGCGGAAGATTGAAATTTTCGAATTTAGCGGAATCACAAAAACATCAGTTAATTTTACCAAAGTCTCATTATTTCACTGAACTCTTGATTCAACATTTTCATAGAAAATTCCTGCATTCGGGTACTCAGACAACCCTATCATTATTACGACAGTTTTATTGGATACCATCTGGTCAAAGCCAAGTAAAAAAAATTATAAGTAGGTGTATAACATGTATTCGGTCCAAGCATCAAACTATTCAACAAATTATGGGTAATTTACCTCGTGATAGAATTGTACCATCTAGACCATTTGAGAAGACAGGTGTAGATCTAGCTGGTCCTATTATAACAAAACCTAACTTGAAGCGATCAAAGATTAAAATAAAATCATACATTGCTATATTCATATGTTTTTCTACTAAAGCAGTACACCTGGAAATTGTTTCAGAATTGACCACAGAAGCATTTTTAGCCTGTTTAAGAAGATTTGTTTCTCGACGATCGAAACCCTCTGTTATATGGAGTGATAATGCCACCAATTTTAAGGGTACTTATGCTCTTTTAAAATCCTTCTACCAAATTTGTGCTTCGGAAGAAATTCAGAGATTTAGTGCAGATGAGGGAATAAAATGGAACTTCATACCTCCTGCATCTCCACATTTCGGTGGACTATGGGAATCGAATATTAAAGCTATGAAAAGAATACTCTTGAAAATAACTAAATCCTCTGTCTTAAATTTTGAAGAGTTGACAACACTTGTAACCCAAATTGAAGCCGTCATGAACTCAAGACCATTAACTTCATTATCTACAGATATTAACGATTTAGAGCCATTGACTCCTGGTCACTTCCTTACTGGAGGTCCTCTTCTAAATATTCCTGATAATAATGAGGTTTTAGATTCTTTGCCTTTTTCTTCTAGATGGACCTTAGTTCAACGAATAAAAGAGCAGTTCTGGAGACGCTGGAACCGAGAATACTTAAATGAGTTGCAAGTTCGAAGTAAATGGAAAAAGACCTCGCAAAATCTTCAAGATGGTCAACTCGTGTTACTGAAAGATAGAAACGAAGAGTTCAACAACTGGAGGTTAGCAAGAGTTTTGAAGACCTACAAAGGAGACGATGGACATGTCCGCGTCGTTGATCTCAAGACCTCCACAGGTATACTACGTAGGAACATCACAGGAGTTCTTCCATTGCCTATTTATGATGATGTTGGACAGTCGTCCAACGCCGGGCGGGATGTTCCGGCTAATTAGCGAGCATCGTATTTAGCCAGCTTGGACGTTCTTTAAAGTATAGACTCTTTTATAAACTGAAATGAAATAATCTTGTTGTTGATATTAGATTCTTAGATGTAATAGAATGTCGAATATTTCTCAAACTTTTATTTTATGTTTTCTTTAATTAAATGTTTTGTTTCGTTTAAAGATTTGTGATTGATCTAGATTTAAATTACACTGAACCACAATATTAGAACTGTTGATTGAGAATAATTAATAGAATAGAATAATTTCGTATCAATCTATATAAAATAAAATAATTTAACAGATATGTATTCATAAAATGTAATGGCGTTTTTTCTTGACCAATGCTATTTGGCGTTATTACCCACCTATATGGGTAATAACGCCATGCAAACAAAACTATGAAATAAGATGGAATAATTGCATGTAGATAGCCGAATTCTAAAAATACAAACTCTACAAACTTAGAAATTGACAAATTGCATTCTAAGCTATTGAAAATGTTCAATTTTTTGTGAAAGTGTAAGAAAAATAAAGGTGTGGTGTGGGAAGGGGGGATGAGGCGAAAGAATATCAGACCGTGAGCTTCTTTTTGCTTAAAAAAAGACCGCTTAAATAGATATATGAGAAACATTGCACAGTTTTAACTGTGTTTATTTGAATCAGTATTTAGGGTGTAGCTCGGCCACTGTAGGGAATCAACCGGGGTATTAATGTCAAGGATTGGCGTTATTACCCCGGTATAGTTATTGCGCAGTACATTTTAAATTACAAATTATCTCGAGAAGATATCCAAAATCTTCAACAACATTTTGAAAGTACATGAAATGCACTACAAATTTATGTAATTAACAAAGTATTTCCGGATAAAAAGATCGTCTTCACATCACAAAACGTATCTCGCAAATTTTAGTTCTAGTGTTAATTTTAGTTGTTTGTAAAAACAATAAGACCTAAAAATGAAACAAATAAACCTGAAGCTGTTTTTTGCGATTTATATGACTCAAAACCCTTCTGCGCAGAGCACATGGGTGTCATTTACCTGATTATTTCATAATTATGCAAAATATAAGCACTTGACGTTATTACCCCAGGGTATTTTATATGTTTTTAAATAAAGTTTGTATAAACAAGATTCTGAGATGAAGAACACAGAACAAACTTAGGCCACATGGACACACACTTTTTATTTTTTCCTATTGGTCGCGTTTAAATGTAAATTTCAGACCCACACAAAGTAACATTTTCCGTAGTAACCCTTTTCTGTATGCTAATTGTCTTGTACTATTGTTAATACTATTATTGTAATGCTATTGTATTACTATTATATTCCGAAATTAAAACAACTATACTAATATTAAAATCTAGGATTTTTTGTTATTTTTAATGTATCGTTTATATTTTATCAACTCATAAATTAATAGATAAAGGTATTTATGTAGCTGTCATCTGCAGGACATTTTGTCCTTTTTCATGGAATGTCCCATATAACCATTTATTTCTCAGTCAGTCGGATAATTTTTAGGCTTATTTGAAAAAAAATTATACAGTGTTAGGTTAATAGAAAAATGACTACTTGTTTTTCAATCAGCCTGATTTCTTTTCTTTTTTTTTTTTTCCACAGGCTTATTGCAGTGAGCATAAGCAGTTTTAGACTAATTAGAAATGACCATTTGTTCGAACAAACATTCAGTTTAGAGTCCTGAACTAGTTATTTTGTACCCGACTAGAATCCAAAGATTACATTTAAAATCAACCCGACTCAAATCCGACAAAAAAAAAAAAAAAAAAAAAAAAGTTCCATCGTACCGCAGCTTTGGAATTTCATCTGTCTTGAACTCGATAAGGAGATTGTCAGAGCCACTTCCACTTCCCGGTCTGCATATGCTGAGACATAGTTTTTTTTTTCTTTTTTTGAAACACAATAAACATAGTCATAATGATGCAAGCTAATGGTTAAAAAAATTTCTACCTCCAAAGCAGATTTATCCATGTCTAAATCATCATATAAAGAACATAAATTATGCATTTATACACTTATCTAATTTTAAAAGATATACGCATCATTTTGTGAGCATGGCAAAATAATTTCTGTATCTCACAACCCGATCGAAATTTGAAATATTTCAACCCGAACGCTAAATCAAAGGAAATTAATTTATATTTTAATCCAATTGTTAAAAGTAGTCTACAATTTTATCTTTAATACTAATTTGATCTTTTATATTAAAAAATACATATATCTTTAATATTCAAATACAGTAAAATTTCTGAATAGCAAATAAGGTACACTGGAAAAATACAAAGTGAAACTTTTAGGTCATATCTTACTTGTATTAAAAAATGTTCTGACGAGCTCCAAAAAAGGTGAATATGTTTTAAAGTATGAAAAAGTGTTTGACAAGAGCTTCTAATTGAGAATGAAAAAGGACAAGGGGCCCTTTCTTGGCTACAAGTCACTGTCAGTGCCAAATTAGAAAAAAAAATATTTGCGCTTTTTCCATATAAAAGAAATTTGCATAAAACTTTCTATCTTTATTTTTTAGTAAAACTTTCAATCGTGCTTTACATGTTAACTGCATTGTTGACTCTGCACTGCAACTGCACTACAAATCAGTTTTCTGTGCAGTTTTACACTGCGACAGTTTATGGTGAGACTGCGTGAATGTGATACGCTGCAGGCAGTGTTGAATTCAGAAAGTGGGCCGGGGGAAACCGGAGCTATCAAATGCCCCCCCCCCCTCCGAAGAAAGTTTGAGATTTTGTGTTTTTAATGGTAAAAAAATATAATCCCCTCCCCCCCCAATCCACAGAAGTCCCTCCCGGAGAAAAGTGTCTACATTCAACACTGGCTGCAGGAATCATGGTTTTTGGCCCTATTTCGCTTTATATGCATGTTTAATCACGCTGCGTCTTTTCTAATTATGCCTTTACACTACACAATTTTATCGTTATTGTGACTGATTTCTTTTATATGGAAAAAGCGCAAATATGATTTTTTCAAATTTCGCATTGACAGTGAATTGCAGCCAAGAAAGGACCCTTGTCCTTTCTCATTCTCAATTAGAAGCTCTTGTCAAACATTTTTTCATACTTTAAAACATATTAACCTTTTTTGGTGCTCGTCAGAGCATTTTTTAATACTAGTCATTTAAATTTTTGGATAATTATATATTGAATATAAGAAAACCTCAGTTGCTTTTAAATATTCCCAGTACTTTTTCTTATTTCGCTCAATATTGAACTATTTAATCTAGTAATACCCACTATTTTAAGAGATTAGAGATTTTTTTAAAAAAATCGAATTCACATTATTTTCAAACTTTTTTACAATTTCTTTAAAATTAGCATCATTTGAGTTTATTATCATACAGCACGATAGTGCTGTATAGTAGAGCTCAGCTGCATCTCTAATGTTAAATTCCAAAGTTTGCCTCTTAATAACTTTGGACCCAATCATCGAATTGCGACGAAATTCAAAAGGGTAAGTGTCCTATCCTAGATCTCAAAGTTTACAAAAATTCATCCAGATCCACCGATTAGTGTCGGAGATCCAGAACCCCTGTTTTGGCACTTTTTGCTCGTGAAACAACAACAACAACAACAACAACAAAAAAAGAGAAACAACTCAATTATAATCCGAACCAGGAAACATTCAGCGACGTGTAATAGATTGTTCGAAAGCTTTTAATTTAGGGATGTGCCTTTCGAAGGTCCGGTAAAAAAATATCAAAAATTAAGGAAATGGCACCCATTTAAAATTTATATAACGCTATTCCTTTCATAATTTAACATTATAGAAATCTCTCCTTTTTAATTGCTAATTCAATTGTTGCTTTCGAATTGCCACCAACTAAAAAACAATTCAGTAATTTAAAAAAGAAACGATAACACGTGTTCTTTTTTTTTATAGATCAATAAAAATTCTGATTCTCCTGATAGTTTTGAACCTTTGAAATTGACGTCATTCGAATCAGAAAATGCATATTTTTCATAAACATATATATAATAAAACTGTAATTAAATATGTGTTAAAACAACATCGCACCTTTATTTGAGTGTTTTCGAAGTAAAACAGTTACTACAATATAGATATTTCAATTAAAAAGGGATAATTAGGAAAAAAAAAGTTCTTCTATATTTATAAAAATAACTATTTGAAAATGAAGCTATGAAAATCTGTGTAGATACCTATCGTCATAAGAAAATCTACGTAGATACCGAGAAACTGCAGTGGGACTACCATCTGGGAGGGGCGGTTCCGTCGCCAAGTTTTTCGCCAACTTAGCGATATATCGCCAAATCTGGCGTCCAAAATTAAAGTCAACTTGGCGTCATTTCAAGTATTTCGCCAAACTAATATGCCTACTAATAATTTTAAACTAATACTAATAATAGTTTAGATTTGTAATTGAAGATTATAGATAAAGTTCCTGAAAGGATCTGAAAAAGCTGTGAAATCATACAAAAAACTGGTGGAACCAGAGAAAAAAGTAGAGCTCGATTAAAAAAAAATCTTACAGTAAAATTTGGGAAATATTTTCAATGTGCGTGCAAAAGAAAGAGAATCAGATGATCTGTAAAGCTTATGAAATAACCCAAATTTTTGTTATCTGAAAATGAAGACTGAGCTTTACTGGTGCTTTAAAATCAATCAGGGAAAAAGAAACATTTTTAACTCTTTCCGTATTTCAATCATCCATAACCAGTTTAAAAATTTGGGTTCATAACTATATGTTACAGGCTGATGTAATGAAGTATGAGAACGGTTCGTTCTGTATAAAGTGTGAACACAATTCCATACCAGCTGTTTTGATAACTGGAAGATCAAAGCTCCAAGTAAACTCAAAACCTTGAATAGATACGTTTCAATCATACACTAAATATTTGTGTTCAAACATACTTATCTACATCAATTCCTCAACAACTTGATTATATTAATGTTATACCGGGTGATTATAATTAAAGTCCCGATTTTAAAAATCGATAATTTTAAAACTACTGGCCAGAATGACTTGATATTTTAGCAGAAAAATCGTAAGGCAATGGAATTTTGTTTGGCGAAGGAAAAAAAAATAGTTCCAAAATGTGCCGATAGATGGCGCTGTCAGTGTTCACATTGTCTAGATATATGCAAATTATTAATACGTGACATGCGCACATGAGACTTTGCTGCCATAAAAATGCAGAGCGCCAGCTCTTTGTCTAAATGCTTCATCATGACTCTGACTATGAAGGATCGCGCTCTGCTCTTGAAGCTTTTTTATAAGAACGATGACTGTGCACTTACAGCTATTAGGAAGTTTCGAACATTAAAATCCATTAAATTGGGTCCAATAACCACAAAAAGTCTGCGAAAAATGATTGCTAAATTCGAAGAGACCGGTTCATTTGACATTAAACGGGGTAGAGGAAGGAAACCAGTTTCGGCTGCGGCAGTGGAAGATGTGGCTACAGCATTACAAGAACAGACTAACAGTGATGTTGGAATCAGCAGTGCACGGGGAGCATATTTCAGATGTGTATATTGCTGGGACGATTACTGTTTCTAAACCAATAGGAGATCGTCATTATCACGGTCAAGTACACGCCCACACAGTTTGATTGACAGGAACTCGTGGACAATTGATCGTGTGTGTTTATTATTTATTTGAACTCGGATTGTTTGAATTTGTACTCTGTAATTAAAAATTAAAGGTACGAAAGAAATTTTTTTTTTCAAAATGACTGAATTTTATTTACTTCAATTAGAAATTATACTTCCTCTGATCCCGAAATAAATAAATAAATAAAAATTAAAGTAAGAATTTTGCTTATACGGATATTTTCGCAGAATACTTTTTTTCCCATTTGTTTAATATATATATAAATCATTTTGGAACGATATATAGAATATTAAAAGGGTTTGAAATATTTTTTTTTAAAAAGTCTTATTTATTAATAAAAGACAGCCTCCAATAATTTAAAAAAAAATCACCAACGGACTCTCGGCCCGCGATGGACTCGAACCCATATCCTCCGGTTTCAAGCTCGACGCTCTAACCATTCAGCCAGTCAGCTCACTTTCATCCGCAACAGATTATCGTTATAATTAGCACCGTCAATTGTCCACGAGTTCCTGTCAATCAAACTGTGTGGGCGTGTACTTCACCGTGATAATGACGCTCTCCTATTGGTTTAGGAACAGTAATCGTCCCAGCAATATACACATCTGAAATATGCGCACGGGACATTGGCCGAATGCTGGATATGCCGAACAGCACGGTGCGTAAAATCCTACGGAAGATCTTGAGCTGTTATCCGTATAAGATAACTCATGTGCAGGAGTTGCTACCTGCTGACCTGGAAGCACGTCAATCTTTTGCACTGCAATTTCTTGCCCGGATGGAAGTGGACAACGGATGGCCATGGAACATTCTGTGGTCTGACGAAGCCCACTTTCATTTGCAAGGTTCTGTAAATACGCAAAATTGCAGGATATGGGCGACCGAGAATCCGTCCCAGCTACAGCCATTACCTCTTCAGTCTGAAAAGCTTACTGTGTGGTGCGGAATAACGGCAGCGTTTATCGTTGGTCCGTTTTTCTTCGAAGAGATCAGACCTGCGGGTCCCGTTACCTGCACCATTAATGGCAAGTGGTATGAAACACTTTTGCGTCACCATGTCCTTCCGGCACTTCAGCAGCGTCAGTGTGTGGATCGCACAATATTCATGCAAGATGGCGCTCCTCCGCACATTGCTACTCCTTTGAAGCAGCTACTGAGTGCTAATTTCGGAGATGACAGGATCATAAGCAGTCATTTTCCAACAACGTGGCCGCCACGTTCCCTCGACTTAAACCCGTGTGATTTCTGGCTTTGGGGGTACCTGAAGAATGTTGTTTACTGCGGGAGGATTCAGAATCTGGCCGACTTGAAGGCAAGCATCACACACCACATCCTTTGCATCAGTACAGATACCCTCCGATCTGTTGTGGAGCATGCCGTTTGTGCTTCCAATTAGTAGCGGAACAAGGCGGAGGGCATATCGAACAACTTATGCTTTAATCATCAGCAAGGTGTTCAGGCCCGGACTGGCCAGGTCGGCTGGTCGGCGATCGCCGAGGGCCCCCGGCCCAAAGGGGCCCCGGAAGTGCAACTCAAAAAAGGAATATACGAAATTATAATTACTACTTACATAAGAAAAAAATTGAGTAATTTCCAATAATAATATGCGTTTACAGTAAATTTTAAACAATTGATAGTTTTTTCATGGTAACTTATATAGTTTTGTCGTGTTATGTCGTTGGACAGACGGAATAGGGCTGCTGACTGATACATCGCCCTTTCTGCAGTACTCATAGAATCAGATTCAGAAGGCATCGCGACGCTCACTTGACAATCTTGTATAGTATGGTTGTAACTAGTGCAATTTCACAGTGTGGTCAACATGAAGCAGTTATACGAAAGCGACAGTACGAAAAGGAAAGAAAAAAATGAGAAAATTTTTAAACATTGAAAAATGTTTAAAACTTTTAATACTTGGTTAAGTAGTAAAAACGACCCGATTCCACTCAATTTGCGCACAAAAAATAGTTTTTCTTAACATACAATTAAGATCCTTTTAAAGAATACTACATACACATTTATGAAATATTTTATATTTTAAATTATACTTTAAAATCATGATATTTTTTCAACATAGAAAATACACGATAATAACATTAATGATTACTTAGAAGCCTAGATTTCTAAACATTCAAATAAAGATTCATTATAAAATTAATGTAGTTTAGATTTAAAGAAAAAAAAACGGTAAAAACATGATTAACTTTTGAAGATGTATTATAAAAAATATATTTGTGAAAATATTTCTCTGTCATTTATTAGAACTTCTTTCAAACCCAAAGGAGTTAGTTCCTGACACATTTCTAAATTCATTTTCTTCGGACATACATAAATTTTGCTGTTTTTTCTTATTCAGAACCTATGTAATCGATTATTGTCTTCCATTTTTTGATAAAGACATTATATCTTTTAGAAATATTGTCAAAGTTAGCATTTTGAATTGAATTTTTGGAAGCGATATCATTGAAAAGGGGAAAAACCTGCAGTCACGCGACAAAAATCTCACCATTGGATAATTTATTTACCAAAAATGGAAAAAATATTCTATTGCCAAATCTTTTAATAGTCACGCATGTCAATTTTATGCATTTACAGTTAAAAATTAGTCAGAAAGAAGTTTCGCGTTATTGAGAAGTGGATTGAAAACCAATCTAAGTTATACTTCCAAAGATTTCATTAGCAGAAGTTTATTATCGCTATTAATATTTTTAAAAACATAGTAACAGCCCTACACATTCTGAGAACATTTAAGTCCAGTTCTGGCCCGACTCTACGACGTAAGAAAAAAGTGCACACCTGATTACGGCCTTAGGTATCAGTCTGCTGAAAAAATTAAACCCTGCATCTGATAACACATAACTGTCCGATGCCCGCGTTTTTGTTTGGATGGTGTCAAACTAGCATCGGCTCGTGAAGAATATTTATACTCATTCTCGCGAAAGGTCATTCACTGAAAGCGGATCATATTTTATCGTCTTCGTTTGAGTTTTTATATCGGATTGGCAGGTTACCTTTTTTTTTATCGGCCCAGCACTTTCGCTAAATTTCTTTGCCTGACCGGGCTGGATACAGGACTCGGGCCAAACCCGGGTCCATGCAAACCTCTACAACAAATAATACGTTCAATGTGCTGTAATATTACTTTAAAAGACTCATATGATAGCATAATATGCAGCATGATGGTAGGTAGCACTCCAGATATTGCTGTTACGAGTTGCAGTTGCTATGGCCCCACCAGTGGCCGAGAGGTTCTGACCTTCAAATTGGTAGATGGTCGGTACTTTATCCGAACCCAATCGCGACCGTCGGTCTAACCGTTCGGAGTTTTCCGTGGTTTTCTTCGAACCTTGCATTTCCTTGCGTAAATACGGATTAGGTTCCCTTACAAAGATGCCCACGGAGGGCACCTCTCCCCTTAGGGCCTATGTCCCACGTGTAGATAATTGGCCAGCATAAAACACAAACAAACAAACAAAGCGTCAGCTATGCCCGTCAAGGAAAGGTATGTGAAAGATTTTTAGGAAAACAGACTCTCTAGTAAGCAGAAGATTCACAGTTCGAATCGTGATGCTGGAATTTGAAGTTTTCATACTAACTAGGGAACTGCCAGAAATGTAAGTCGCCGATTTTAACGAAAGTGGTATCGTTGGAACGATCTCATTATAAGGAGTAAAAAATTCAATAGAACTACCCGTCGGAAACGAGTCATTTTCGAGATATCTGACAATTTATGTAATGTAGCTAGTGCATACCTACTGGGAAAGCTCAAAAAAATTTGTTTAGATTTTGACGAAAGTGGTATTGTTGGAAAGATCTTATCGTGAGGAGTAAAAAATTCAAAAGAACTACCCATCGGAAATGAGCCGTTTTTGAGATATCCGATAATTTAAGCCACGTAGCTAGTAAATACTGGGCTAGTGCACACCTAACAGAGGACCGCAAAAAATTGTTGTCTCGATTTTGACTAAAATGATGTCGTTGGAAAGATATCATTTTGAGAAGTAAAAAACTCAATGAAGCTACTCTTCGGAAATAAGTTGTTTTCGAGATATCCGACAACTTATGTAACTTAATGCAGTTTCCCAGTAAGTGTCCATTAGCTACGTGATACAAATTGTCGAATATCTTGAAAACGTTTCATTTCCGACAGGTAATTTCATTGAGTTTTTTAATCCGCCCAATAATATCTTTTCAGCGATACCACTTTCGTTAAAATCGAGACTAAAATTTTTTGTAGTTTCCCAGTAAGAGTTCACTAGCTACGTGATATAAATTGTCGGATATCTCGAAAACGTCTCATTTCCGACGGGCAGTTCCATTGACTTTTTTACTCATCACAATGAGATTTTTCCAACGATACTACTTTCGTCAAAATCGGTGACTTATACTTCTTGCAGTTCCTTAGTAAGATAGAATTTTTTAAAAAAAAATTCGTACTTTTTGCCAATTTAAGGGTTTATATTATTTTTTATCACTAATATTCATATTATATATTTTTTAATTACAATTTTCTTTCTATTTTAAAAACGAGCTGTTCATTAATGATTCAGCATTTTAAATTTCGTTTAAACATTCTTTTTCGTTTTTAAAAATTTAAAATTTTTATTTATATCTCCGCTATTTTTATTTTTATTTTGCGTTTTTAAAGAATTTTGCATTTCGAATTTTATTTAAATAATTTAATTTGAACATTTTAAATTTAATTGAAATAAATAACTTCCTTTTACTTTAAATTTATTGATGCTACCATCTATGTAAGAATTTAATAATTATAAATCAACAATTTGGATTTATCAATTAAAGGTTAAGTTGTTTTGAAAGATATATTAAAGGAAATACTCTGCGCTATCTGCTTTTTTTTTATTACTGTTATGCCACTTTTAATATTTACTTAGGTATCACAGTATGGATTTAGATTATTATGACTTCGACACAGTCATTTGATTGCCGAAAACTAAAAATATACCTCACGCTCATTTTTAAGTAATAACCACTTAAAATGAATAATTCTTATTTTTTTTTCTAGCATGGAATTAGTTAAGGTATGATGTATAAAAATTATATAAATATATATTGTGAAAGGAAGTTAACAACATTACAAAAAGCTTACATTTTATTCAACTATTTTCCAAGTGACAAAATAGTCTAATCTTTTTTTTGACGTGACAATGTCTTGTAAATTGGTTTGCCGGGAGACACTTCAAGAAACTGCGTTACGTTACGTTACGCTCCGCTCACGATACGGGCTCACTTTTCTCTTAACTTTTTCCGGTCACTTGTGGGACCATTTTCTGAACGTGAATGTGAATTCGCTGCAAGGAAGGGGCGGTGCTTAATAGGAATTTTAGATAGTATCAAACTAAGACGAAATACGTTATGTATTAGTTATTAGTATAAAGTACAAAGAAAATAAGTGTAGTTTATTTCGTAATTCGGTGGTATATTATGGAAAACTAATGATATGTGATTAGTGAAAGCCATTTTACTTTAGTTATATTCTGCTCATTGAAAAATTCTTTAATATGCTGTTTACAAAATTCAACATTTGACATCAATAAACATGAAGTAAAATGTGTTTAACAAACACAGTGTATTGCAAGTTATTGTATGTATATTTGTATATAAATACGTATGTATGTGTAAAGGTAAAAATAAAATTTTGTTAATATGAAATTCAGTGCGAGATTCTTTGTATAAATTAATGTTTTAAATATAATTCTTTGTATAAATAAATGTTTTAAATTGTTACTATTATTTCATCCTTCTTCCTACTATACGAATGAATATTCACATTAAAATTATTTTACAACTCAAAGTCGTTGTCACGTAAAACTTTCGCCCGTATACCGACTTTACAGGCAACCAATTTTTTTTTTTTTTTTTTTTTTTTTTTGCCATTTAAGCCTAAATTTAAAAATAAAATATAATATTCTGTTTTCGCTAAATTTCCGTAAGGGGCCCCTTTTCAGTCTCTAGCCGAGGGCCCCCAAAGGAGCCAGTCCGGGCCTGAAGGTGTTGATTCCATGAAGCTCTTTTTTTGTCATAATCGCTGTTGTCGCTGTATTCTGGTCTTTTCGCTAATAAATCTTTAGTAAATCCCTGAACTCTAATTTTTTTCTTTTGGCTAACAACATTTCTGTGTTTAACGAATGCATTTTTGGTCTTTCCTCCTGATATTACCCGGACAGCGCCATCTATAGGCACATTTTGGAACTATTTTTTTCCTTTGCTAAACAAAATTCCATTGCTTTACGATTGTTCTGCTAAAATATCAAGTCATTATGACCAGTACTTTTAAAATTATCGATTTTTAAAATCAGGATTTTGATTATAATCACCCGGTACTTTAATTATCACATCATGGTTTATATTTGTTTAGTACTATGGGGCTTAACCGATTTGAGACAACATAACACTATATTCTATTGACTACTTTCCTCAGTAATCATTTTGAGTGGATAATAGTATAATTCTGAATATAAGGCACCTGTACAGCTCAGTCCTCATTTTCAGCTAACAAAAATTTGGGTTATTTCATAAGCTTTACAGATCATCTAATTCAATTACTTTTGCACGCACATTGAAAATATTTTCCAAATTTTACTATAAGATTTTTTTTAAATCGAGCTCTACTTTTCTCTCTGGTTCCACCAGTTTTTTGTATGATATAAAGAAATGAAAGCAGTTTCATATCATCTCGTTCTTACAATTCTGACAGTGGCAGTTTAATCTTTCGTTATAATATATTTTCTAAGATAAGCTGTAAATATTATCCAGGTTTGGAATAAACCTGATTCTGGATTTCTGGAAGCCGCACTTTTGTTCATCAATCAAAATCCACTTATTGTTTTCTGTTCTAATCCAGCAAGAGTAATGTCCAGAGCTCAACTGATCTCCAACATGAACAACTGCCCCAAAAGTTCTAAAATCTGTACAATAAATTTTTATTTTATTAGCATTAAACTCATAAATTTTACGATTTTGCTTTCGAACAGCTTGTGCAACATTACCGACAAGATTAATATCAAAGAACTTATAACAAGAGTTATGTGAGGGTTGCCAACTGAACTATTCGACAGCTTTGGTCGCTAATCGAGTTATCCTGCGCCGACAGAGTCAAATTTTGATCACTGAAGTTGGTCATAAACAGAACTTGTCATAAACAGAGACGGCCGTAAACCAAAGTTCCACTGTATTTTGACCGATAAGTTTGTAAATATGGCATTATTGATATATTCAATGGAGATGATCATTAAACAACTAGCCGATTAAAATTTGCGATTTTAAAGTAGCTTTTGTTAACAATGGAATATTGAGAATTTCTATTAGAAAAAATAAGATAATTATTACAATTTTTCTGCACGGTTTTAAGTAGACTTTCGCTAAACTCTGATTTTTTTCCATAATTTCAAATTCAGTACATTTGGAAATGGAAGGGAGAAGAAAAGTATATCTGTAATGAATGCATTTTCGACAATATCTCTAGCAAAAGTACTTTTAAATGACAATAATTGCTGATCGTAAATGTTACATTCACTTCAAACCATCACAAAAGTTTTTCGCATCACCATGTGTTTTTTCATTTGATGCTTTTTTGGCGCTGATGCCATTGTGCTATATTTTTCTGAAGCCAATTTCGCAAAAGCTTCGTTTTCAAATTCATATATATATATATATATACAGGGTGTCCGAAAAGTCTGGAAACGGCCGAATAACTCCAGAAATACATATGGGATTGAAAAACGTAAATATACGTGTTAAATATTTTTAAATAAGCTACTCTGTAATACCAAATTTGACCTTCGAAACCGACCCCCTGGGGGTCAGAGGGGGTCCAACTTTGAAATCTTAAATTATAACCCCCCTTTTTTATTGCAGATTCGGATTCTACACTGTTAAAAATCTGCTGCATTTTGCTGCAACGCCCTCCACCACTTGTATATAATATCTCTATTCCAACCAATGAGAAAGCGCCATTTCACGGCCAAGTAACCGTTTTCTATACAAGCAGGGGAGTGCGTTGCAGCAAAATGCAGCAGATTTTTAACAGTGTACGGACAAAAATACGTAACTTTTGTATTTGATGTTTATTTCAAATCTTCGTTTATCAAGGTGTAATCGAGCATATTAAATCGATACATATTCCCGCTTTTCCAACGGGATTTTCCCTAATTGAAACTGATTGGGCGGAATTTTTGACGTCAAATTCCTCGTCTTTTGTTGGAATAGCGTTTCCTGAAAATTACCCGTGGCGATTATTTCAATAGTGCTACACTGTTAAAAATTTGACCCATTTGCTGCAGCTTCACTCCACAGCTATTATAGAATATCTCTTTTGTGACCAATGAGAATGCTCCATAACACAGTAAAGTAATCGTTTTCTGTAAAAGCGGTGGAGTGACGATGCAGCAAAAGGGTCAATTTTTTTACAGTGTACTTTACTGTGTTATGGAACATTCTCATTGGTCATGAAAGAGATATTCTATAAAAGTTGTGGAGTGACGCTACAGCAAATGGATCAAATTTTTAACTGTGTAGCACTACCGAAATAATAGGCACGGGTGATTTTCAGGAAACTCTATTCCTACAAAAGACGAGGAATTTGACGTCAAAAATTCTCCCCAGTTAGTTTCGATTAGGGAAAATCTTGTTGGAAAAGCGGGAATATGTATCGATTTAATATGCTGGATTACACAGTGATAAACGAAGATTTGAAATAAACATCAAATACAAAAGTTACGTATTTTTGTCCGTAGAATCCGAATCTGCAATAAAAAATGGGGGTTATAATTTAAGATTTCAAAGTTGGACCCCCTCTGACCCCCAGGTGGTCGGTTTCGAAGGTTAAATTTGATATCACAGAGTAGCTTATTTAAAAATATTTAACACGTATATTTACGTTTTTCAATCTCATATGTATTTCTCAAGTTATTCGGCCGTTTCCAGACTTTTCGGACACCCTGTATATTAAGGTATTACTTACAAGGAAGGTCTCCATTGGGGGCATACTCAGAATTTTTTGAAAAAAATACGAGTTAAACTACTCATGTAGGTAATAAAGGATCAGTGAAAATTAGCGGCGGAATTACATTATTAGATATGTAAAAAAATAAAATAGTTTGGAATAATTGGCGTGAAAAGCTGAAAACGACGCAGGATTTGGCGAGCAGTGCATTTCCTCGCCAAAAGCAGACGATTTTAACGAATCTGAAAATTGATTTTAATTGACTTCACTGTTAAAAATCTGCAGTAT
This sequence comes from Maratus speculifer, assembly GCA_964019185.1. Taxonomy (NCBI): domain Eukaryota; kingdom Metazoa; phylum Arthropoda; class Arachnida; order Araneae; family Salticidae; genus Maratus; species Maratus speculifer. The sequence goes on along the minus strand of OZ025291.1, from coordinate 211,251,102 downwards.
TTACTGCAACGTCACTCCACTACTTTTATAGAATATCTCTCTTCTGACCAATGAGAATGCTCCATAGCACGGTGAATTGACCGTTTTCTATAAAAGCGGTGGAGTGACGCTGCAGAAAATGGTACAGTTTTTTAGCGGTGTTGTAGCTTGTGCAACACTGTTAAAAATCTGCTGCATTTTGCTGCAACGCACTCCACCGCTTATATATAATATCTCTATTCCAATCAATGAGAAAGGTCCATTTCACGGCCAAGTAACCGTTTTCTAACAAGCAAGGGAGTGCGTTGCAACAAAATGCAGCAGATTTTTAACAGTGTATTTTTCAATTTGTAACAATTTTAATCAATTTAAATTGTGTTTTAAATGATAAAATATATTAATTTCATTTTGTTATAAGTACATATAAACGTATATGGCAGAATTACACTTAAAGTAAAGTAAAAATGCAAAACTAAAATTACTTAAACTAAACTTATTTAAATAAATTGAACATAGAAAGTTTTTTCTTTAAAAAATATTCGAAGCGTAAAAGCGTATTTTTCAAAATTTTGTTTTTTCGCCAACCGGAGATAAATCGCCAAATAAAGGAAATTTTTATTATTTTTTTACGGACGTTATTAGGAGGTTCCGAATAAATTTTTTTATAAACATATATAACTATATGAGAAGAACATTCTGTAATTTTTTCAGATTTTTCTGAGTATGCCCGTATGGAGACCTTCCTTGTTGGTTATCCCGTCGACCAATTTTATTAAACTATACAAATTGCCAAACTCATAGCCAAATTATACATATTGACATAATTTTCATTTTAAATAACACAAAAAAATTAGTAGAATATTAATAAAAAATACAAATAAAAAGTCGAAATAAAAATTTTTTAATGACGTTTTAAACACGTGCATTTTATTTAATGTCATTGGATGCGACATTCACGATCATCCATTATTGGCCTTTAATCTTATAGTTTTTCGATGGTTTTTTGGTCGACAGGATAACCAAGTAGTACGTTTATTAACAATTTTCTATTATTTTAAAAAGGAAATAATAATGAATAAAAACAGGTGATAACTGATTATCCCGTCGGCCAAAAAATTATCGCCAAACTATAAAATTAAATGCCAATAATGGATTATCATAAATGTTACATTCAGTTTAGATTAAGTAGGTTACCCATGTTTGTTATGTCATGATGTGATTTTGAATTCGACTTTTTATTTGTACTTTTATTGATGTTTTACTAATTTATTTCTTCTTTCATTATTTAAAATAAAAATTATGCCAATATACATAACTTGGTGAATAAATTGATGATTTGTACAATTTGGCGAAATTGGTCGACGGGATAATCAAGTAGTATTGAAAAGTTTAATTGATAACTATAGAATGAAATAATTATAAAATTTAACAAAATTAAATAAAGATAAATAAAAATTATTTTTTTAATAAACAACAATAGCCCGGTTATCATATCAGGCAAAATAACAAAATTTTCGTGCCAATTAGGTACCCTAATGCGTATTTGATATCACATCCTTATTTAAAATCAATTGAATGCTATTTAAGATATGGACAGAATGTGAAGTTTTTGTTTTATTCCATACCTTTACCTTATGTAAATTAGGACGTTATATGATCATAATTAAAAAAGCTTACATTTAATTCCTGAAGAGAAATTTTGGTTTTCCCAGATACATTTTTCTGATGTACTTTTTTTTTCATTACTAGGGGGGCCCCGCCCCCCTGCTCGCTATGCTCGCCAACCCCCCGCGTAATCGCTTCGCGATTCCAAATTATTGTCTACCCCTGCTTGCTGCGCTCGCCAATAACCCATGGTATGAATAAGCAGTTGTAGACCTTTCAAATGATGTGTCACACAATTGGTGTTGTAAAGAAATTACAAAATGCGCCCCCTCTGAGGGCAGAGGGGGGGGTTACACACAAGGTATCCATAATATGAATAAGCAGTTGCAGGCCTCTCAAATGATGTGTCACACAATTGGTGTTGTAAAGAAATTAAAAATGTGCCCCCCCCTGGGGGCAGAGTGGGGGACGACACACAACACATCCATAATATGAATACGCAGTTGCAGATCTTTCAAATGATGTGTCACTCAACTGGTGTTGTAAAAAATTAAAAATGTGACCGCCCCCCACCCTGGGGAGAGCAGAGTGTGGGGGTGACACACAAGACATCCATAATATGAATAAGCAGTTGCAGACCTTTTAAATCTTGTGTAACACGACTGGTGTTGTAAAGAAAATAAAAATGTGTCCCCCCTGGGGAGCAGAATGGGGGATAACACACAAGACATCCATTATATGAATAAGCAGTTGCAAACCTCTCAAATGATGTATCAAACGGCTGGTGTTGTAAAGAAATTAAAAATTTGGCGAAATATTGCAGTTATCGCCAAGTTGGCGTCACTTTTGACAACTAATTTTGGTCGCCAAATTTGGCGATATATCGCCAAGTTGGCGACAAACTTGGCGATTGTTGGCGATGGTAACCTTTCCTCTCTTTATGGTAACCCATATGGCGATGCATAGACGGAGCCTTTTCCTGATTGGTCTATTCGACTCATGGAAGGAGTGGACAACCCGGATTCGTTAGTTCCGGAAATCTTCCACATCAGCATCATTCCAGGAGTCATTCCTTTTAAGGCTAGTTTTTTTTTTACTATAGAAGGATTTTTTTCTACTACTAAAATTCAAAATGTTAGGACACTCGAGAAAATCATCCCATGGTCATATAAAATGCAAGTTATTTGAAAAATTAACCATGGAATCGAAAAAAAAAAAAAAAAAAAACAGTGCATTCACAACTTTATTATTTAAAGAACTGAAACAAAAGTTTCGCAATAAAAACAAATAACCATGTTTTTCACATGATTTGTTTAATTTGAATGAATTGTGATACATATACATGCATAACAAATTTTATAATAAATTTGGTGGCAATGAATAAAAAAAAAACTACAATCGCAACAGCAAAAGACACTATTCAACTGGAGATTTAAGACAGAAATTCGATTTTCTCAGAAACCGTCAAACATACAAAGAAGAAAAAAAAAAAATCTATTCTAAGTTTTATCAAGACGATAAAAATAAACCAAAAACGAAGTTAATCCATCCATAAGATCGTCAGCTATCGTATGTTGAATTTTACGTCTTTATTTATTTTCGTTAAAAGTTAAATAAAAAACTACAGTAAACTACGATAATTTTTTGAATGCTATCATTTTATTCGTCTCGTCGAGTTCTATCGTTTGAAAAAAATCACTGTCGTACGTCAGCTGATTTGCCAGAAATTTCAAAAAGACGTTTGCATTATCTATTTCTTAAACATATTATACCAAACGCTACCGCGTTTGCTATGATTAAGTGGAACATGTTTTAAAGAAGCTTTTTAAGTGTAATTCTTGAAAATATTGGAAGGTCTCATGCTCTCGTATCTTGTGCATGTATTGCCCTATATTATTTTACAGCATACTATTGGAAAAAGACTTTTCTTCACAAGAACTTGTTTGTTTCCAAAGTGTCGCGCAAGATGCCAGCACCACAAGAGTGTTCTTCAAAGAAGAACATAATTTCCATAAAAACATTCTACTGACGTCACATTTTCTGCAGAGTTGCTTTTACCTTCAGAAATTATTCTGCGCGGGATTTGTTGACATTCTCGCAAACTGTCATTTACGGAAGCAAAACTTATTAGCTCCGTGCCATTAAAACTTTAAAACTTTATTTAAAAACTTTAAATTATAAAAATTTAAGTTACTCTTCCTCTTTGTGTGTCTAAAAGTGTTCATCTTCTGTATCTTCTTCTAATTCATGGAATTAAAAGGGTTGTCAACCGAAACCAGACGTCATCACGTCATTTTGTTCTAAAGAACATAATATCTAATAAAATATTAATTCATTATTCTTCCAGCTATATTTAAAGTGGCCTAAGTGAAGAAGAAAATTATTATCTTCAAAGAAGATGCCTAGCAAGGTAGGGCTCAATTTATATACTTTTTATTGAACTATTATTTCAACTTTGAATTCGAACTCACCCTTTAGATTATGAGACTGAGAATTTTTTTTTATCTAAGTAAAAATATTTGCCGATAATTTTATTTGAAAGAAATAGACTATGAACAGTTTTTGAAAATACAGTAGAACCCCGTACATTCGGACCCCGTTAATCCGGATCTCCGGATAATCCGGATTGATTTGGTCATTTTTTTTCAAGTTTGAGAAGCGATTGGCTAATTTCCATAACATTAATTTGTTTCATCATCATATTCTGAATTAAAAAAAAAACTTTTTCTGAAATCTTTTCGGAAGAATTAAGCAAAGTAAACATTTTTACTGTCTGTAATTATTCAATAAGTTTAATATAAAGGTGATTTCTGTAAGTATGTTTTATTTTATTCCATTTTTTTCTTATTCTCCGGATAATCCGTATTTTCGATAATCCGGATGGGGTCTGGTCCCAGTTAATCCGAATTATCGGGGTTCTACTGTATATATAACTACGATTGTGATTTGAATTAATAAAATGGCTACAAGAGATATAGCCCTTATTGAAAAGCTAAATGACGAAAATTATAGCAATTGGACTTTTAAGCTAGAAAATCTGCTACAAAAAGGAAAAACGTATTTTCAGTAATTATAGACCCTATTGCGTTATCTTTTATGCAACGATAACTCTATTACGCTAGCAGCGTATCTGGATCACCAGTAATTGAATAAGGCTTAAAATAGATTTAAGAAATCATAACATTAAAAAAATTCTGGAGTCTGCAAAACGAAAAACATCCAGTCGTTTAAAAAATCAAAAACACATTTATTTTCACACAAACAAGAACTCTCAAAAAATTTAACTAAAAAAAACCGAAATTGCCAAAATACAAAAACAAAACTTTTGCTTAATATTTACATTGAGTTAGAGTTACAGTGCGCGGGTGTAGATGCCATGAAATAAACAAACAAAATCTCTGAAGACATGACATCCTCCCACCTTAAGTTGTTGAAAGACAACTTAACTTACCAAACATTTAAAAATTTCAAAGAATAACACATACACAATAGACATTTCTAATATACTCACTAACACGAAAAATATATAAGATATATATACTGAAAGTCGCATTTAAAGTTCTGAATAAATTTGTTTACAAGTCCAGCTTTTGTGGTTTTTTAACAATTCTCCCACTTTTAGTTTTTAAAACATCATCTCTGAAAGTTTCATTGGAAATTTCAAGTGGGAAGATTCTTTGGACTGGTCGTAGAAGTTCTCCTTTTGCTGTTCTCAAACGCACTAATCTGTTAATACCATCCTTTCCAGGTAATAATTTAATAACACCTAAAGGCCAGTCATTACATTTTACATTATCACTTCCAATCAACACAACTTCTCCTAGCTTAATATCTCTTTCTTGTTTCTTGTTTTCATTTCTTTGAATTAAAAGTCCCAAATATTCCGATCTAAATCTTTTCCGAATGTCAGTTATCAACTGTTGACGATATTTTATTCTTTTGTTGAGAACAACTTCATCCACTTGATCTAAATCCGGAACACCAATTTGCCTGAAATCTTGCAAAAATGAGTTAGGTGATAAAGGTATCAGTTCAGAATCCGTTTCTGATATATGACTAAGCGGTCGAGAATTTATAACAGACTCTGCATCACATAAAACGGTGACCGTTTCTTCATAAGATAAAAAAGCCTTTCCGAGAACTCTTCTTAGGATCTGTTTCATTACTCCAACTAATCTTTCCCAGAAACCGCCCCACCAGGAGGCAGTGGGAGGGTTGAAAAGCCATTGTATTCTTCGTATACTACTAAATTGTGCAATCTCAGCCCAATTCACGGTTTTCAAATAATTTGATGCACCGGCAAAATTGCTTCCATTATCACAATACACAACTGATGGCCTTCCTCTTCTTGAGATGAATCTACGAAAACTTTGAAGAAAAGCTTCAGTAGTTAATGATGACAGAAGTTCAAGGTGCACAGCTCTGAAAACCGCACAGGTAAATATGCAAATCCAAGCTTTACTCCCCTCCTTTAAATACAGCGGTCCAGCTAAGTCAAAACCGATTATTTCAAAAACTGCAGCATCTTTTATTCTGTTTTCTGGAAGTGATGCAGAGGGGGTAGTCACATTTCTTTTGGCGTGTCTTAAGCAAATAACACATTTTGATAATACTGCTCGAACAGTTTTTCTCGCATTCAGAATCTAATAATGTTCACGTAGAATATTTAAAATCATTTGTAATCCTGCATGTGAATTCTTTTTGTGTTCAGTCATTATCAGTCTCTCAACGACTGGATGATGGGAGGGCAAAATGATAGGGTTCTTGAAATCTTCTGAATCCTTCCTATACGTTAATTTTGTCTTCACTCTAAGTATTCCCTTTTCATCTTTGTATGTTGTTAAAGAATTAATTCTCTTTCTGTTGACTTCATGACTAAAATATTCCTCTTGTATCATCTGTACAATATTTATTTCTGCTTCTTTTAGTTCCGTATAAGATAATTCACCCGTGATTCGAGAAGCGGAATTCCTACAGTTGAAAATGAATCTATTCATCCAAGCTGTCATTCGTAGCATTCGATCATAGCTTGAAAAATAATAGTAGTACCAACCTGAATCTTCGTTATAGTTTTTACTACTACTTTTATTTTCACATTGATTTAAAGAACACACAACTGGAAGATTCTTAGAAGTTGGATTTGTTTTTCTTTTTTCTTTCAGAATAGATGGCTCGTCAAAAACAGGTTTGGTAATAGGCCAGTTTTCTTCAGTTTGTAGAAGCCATATGGGACCCTCCCACCATCTACTGCATAAAAGTTGATGAGCAGAACAGCCTCTTGAAGGTAGGTCAGCAGGATTTTGTACTCCTGGAAGATGCTTCCACGAAGTTGGATCAGTCAGTTCTCTTATCTCTCGAACTCTATTATTTACAAATACTGACCAAATTTCTTCTCGCTGAATCCAACTTAATACTGTAGTGGAATCAGTCCAGTAGTGTTGCTTCACATTGTCCCACTGGAGTGCACTGAGTACAGATCTGCAAAGTCGAGCTCCCACCGTTGCAGCCAGCAACTCAAGACGAGGAATAGTGATGGATTTTACTGGAGCAACTCTCGATTTGGCAGCCAAAAGATTTATATGAACAACACCAGAATATTCTATGCGAACGAAAACAGCTGCTGCGTATGCAAATTGGCTGGCATCACAAAATGTATGAATACTTATATTATGTTGATCACTTATAACAGGAGAAAAACAGCGGCTTACAGACAATTTTTTTAAGGAACTTAAATCTTCAAACCATTTTAGAAATTCACGTTTCAAATTATCTTCAACTTCCCTATCCCACGGGATGTTGTCTCTCCACATCTTCTGTAACATTAATTTGGGAATTAACAGAAAAGGACATAAGAATCCAATAGGATCAAAAACCCTATGTGTAATGGAAAGAATCACTCTCTTCGATACAATTTCGAGTTTGTATGTTTTCATCCAATCCAAATTAATTTTCAGTTCATCTTCTTTACGATTCCAAATTAATCCTAGAACCGAAGTAACTTGTTCTGGGTCATCATCTCCTGTGTACATCCATCCTCGCAAGTTGAATTTTCCTTCAGCCAAGATGTGATGACTCTCCTCGATGAAAGGTAATATTTCTGCTTCATTGTCCAAACTTGTAATTAAATCATCTACGTAAAAACTTCGCAGAAGTATGTCAACTGTTCTCTGACTATATTTCAAATTATTTCGATATTTTTCAAATGATGTTCAAGCACAGCTTCTAAGAGAAAAGGGCTGCTTTTCACACCAAACACCACACGTGTATGCCGCATTATCTTTGGAACTACATTTTCTTTTCCATTCCACCAAAAAAATTTTAGAAAATTCCTATCTTCCGGTTGCACACTTATTTGTAAAAAAGCTTTCTCTATATCGGCAACTATGCCATATTTATGTTCTCTAAACCTGAGAAGAAGATTAGGGATTAGTTCCAATAAATTTGGTCCGGACTCTAAACACTGGTTGAGCGATGGAGAATCTCTAAGTCTGGCAGAGGCATCAAAAACTGGGCGTACTTTAGTTGTTCCATGTTGTTTTACAACAGGTCTGTGTGGCAAATAGTGTTCTTGCAGGGAAGATGGAGAGTCAACTGGATCATCTTCAATTATACCTAACGATTTCCATTCTTTGAACACATCATCATAAGCTGTAAACAAGTTTTCTTGATGCAATTTTTTCGTCGATGATTCTAATCGTTTCATAGCAATCTCTTTATTACTCGGTAAAGGCAAATGATTATCTTTCCAGGGTAGTGAAACTTCGTATCTTCCATCTGTATTGATTCGAACAGTTTCTTCGAAATGCAATTTAGTAAGATTTTCTTTTTCCTTTTTGTTTTTCATTTCAACTGGATCACTTATCCCTAAAAACTCTAAACTAAAAAGATCGGAAATAGTAGCGTCTCGTACAAACATCGAAATTACCATCATAGCTGTATCTTCTTTTTTAGAACGCAATTCAGTTTTCCCCATGAGAGTCCATCCTAGATAGGTTTCCATGGCTACTAATCCACTGGATAGAACTCTTCTCTTTCCAGTAAACAGTCTACCAGCAACATCTGCTCCAACAAGAATATCAATTGGCCCAGAATTATTTTCGATGTCAAACATTTGTATATTCATAGATTGCAATTCTTCAATCCACGGTCCGTACGAAACAGAAGGAACATCATTGCAAATAATATTCTGATCAACTACGTCAAAATTACATTTAAAACTTCCATCTAAGTTTCCTAGTTCAATTTTGTATACGTTATGAAACTTCTCGTTGATCTTTTCTCCTCCAAAAAGTGCATGCGACAAATGTTGCTGTCGTAAAGGTGCTAATCCTAAAACGGATATTATTTCTTTTCTAATATAAGACTTTTGCGATCCCGAATCATACATAGCTCTTACGATTAAATTACAATTTTTACCTTTTATTTTAACTTTCAAAGTCTGCAGCAAAACTTGTGGCGCTTTCGAAATACTCGCCAAATTTAGTGATTTATCCTGTTCTTTAACCTCTTTTTCCGCATTATTTGATGCAGGTTTATTTACTTTTTTATTTGACTCGGTGCACATAACTGCATAATGCTTCTTATTGCAGATCATGCATTTCACAAAGCACCTACATTTTCCTACCCTATGTCCGACTTTTAAACATTTGAAACAATAACCTTTATCTTTTAAAATCTTTAATTTTTCATTATAAGACATTTTTTGAGCCTTAAAGCAATTAGTCGGTTCATGTTTTCCGCTGCAGAAAACGCAAAGTTTCTCTGCACCATCTGAAGAGCTCAACAAACTAGCCGAAGTAAATATTTTGTCTTTCTTTAATTTGCTTCCACTTTTATATGACGTTGCATTCAATTTTATATGACGCGTCAAACCGAAACCTGTCATAGCTAAATTAATCCGCTCTTCTGATTCAACTTCAGTTTTCAAAAATTTTAATAAAGCATCTAATCTCTTTTTGGAATCATCGCCAGAATCAAAATTCAAACCTCGCTGAATAGCTCTAAGCAAATCCTCTGGCATGCAAGACTCAACTAAAGGATAAAGTAAACATGCACATTCGGCAGTTGTAACATCAAGCGTTTCAAGTGCACGAATTTGGGTTTCTAGATTATCATACAATGCACACAAATTATTCGAGGAAAAATTTGAATTGGCATTTTTTAAAACTAATTTCAATAATTCTCTGACATAAACCTCTACTTGTAAATCGTGGCGACCAAACCGACTTTTCAAACAGTCAATTGCTTTTGGATAGTTCTCGCCAATTGGCGGAAAGCTTTCAATCACTTCTCTAGCACGAGACCCTTCAACTGTAGACTGTAACAAATATTGAAATTTATGTGAATCTTCAATACTAGAATCAACATGAATTTTTTCAAATTGGCTCCAAAAATAAAGCCATTCTTTAATATCACCATCAAATTTTCGTAATTCTAATTTAGGCAATTTAAACCTACTTTTTTCAACAGTAATATTTTCGACAGTATTAATTACAACAGAGTCATCATTAGTTGAATTTAAAACACTACTCACGTTTTGTTGACCATTGATTATTGTTCTTGCTTTCGTTTGAATTCGTATAGCTTTATCCCGAAAATCTTCTACAACTTCAAATTCTGCATCAAATTCTTTATCGGGCAGAAGTTCAAGAATATTTGAATGTGTTTTTTCTAAACGATCAGCTTTCCCATTGAAAACATTCAGTTCTGCTTCCAGTTCGCAAATATCAACACTTTCTAAGGCTATCAGATCTTCTACTTTATTATAAGCTTTCGTAAAAGCGGCTCTTTCACCTTTTCTCAATTTCTTAAGATCTTCAATATTAGCCATTATTACAATCACCGGTCTTCACCGAGGGTACCAAAAAATATATTGCGTTATCTTTTATGCAACGATAACTCTATTACGCTAGCAGCGTATCTGGATCACCAGTAATTGAATAAGGCTTAAAATAGATTTAAGAAATCATAACATTAAAAAAAATTCTGGAGTCTGCAAAACGAAAAACATCCAGTCGTTTAAAAAATCAAAAACACATTTATTTTCACACAAACAAGAACTCTCAAAAAATTTAACTAAAAAAAACCGAAATTGCCAAAATACAAAAACAAAACTTTTGCTTAATATTTACATTGAGTTAGAGTTACAGTGCGCGGGTGTAGATGCCATGAAATAAACAAACAAAATCTCTGAAGACATGACAACCCCCACCGGATCCTGTCACTACTCAATGGAACAAAGATAATATTAAACCGAAGTCGATCATAAACCTATGCATCTAAGACTCTCAAATAATTCATGTGAAACATCTGGCAAATGCCAAAGAAATCTGGGAAGCTTTGAAAAATGTACACTTGAGAAGCAGCCTTTCTTCTAAACTTTTTCTTCTAAGAAAATTATACTCTCAAAAATTAAGTGAGGGGGAAGATACGATCTCCCACATTAACAATATTTTATCTATTAAAGATAAACTATTTGCTATTGGCGAGGAAATCCCTGACTCGCATATATGTGCCCTACTGCTTTGTTCGCTCCCTGGATCTTTTGACCCGATGGTTACCGCGTTAGAAGCCAGCGAAACGGATCTAACTTTATATTACGTAAAAAATAAATTGATTGATGAATATAAACATAAATGCGAAAACAGAGACGCGAGTTCAAATTCGCGAGATTCGGCTTACAAAGCAATAAATAGATCTGAGAATCGTGAAGCTGTTTAGAGCTCACTCGACTCAGCATATAAGGTAGTAAATGAAAACGCTAGAAATAAGAAATTTTGTATGTTTTGCAAACGAGATAACCATTTACGCGAAGATTGTTATCATTTAAAGAATAAAATGCAAAATAATAACCCGAGAAATAATCCGAATCGAAATAAGTTTTATAATAATTCAAACTCTTTCAGAAATAATTCGGGAAATTACAAAGACAATCAAGGTAATGTAAGGGATATTTTCAACTTCTGTTTTAAAGGTGGTGTTGACGCAGAAATAGATACGAATAATTTTTCTACCTCAACAAATTCGGAAGAAAACATTTATAAATTCTCCGAACAAAATTATCCTGCGTGCGATTTAATGTCTGCTAATAGCGCACAAGAACTTAATGTAAATAAATTCGTTATCGATTCCGGCTGCACAAGACGTGTAGCAATTGCAAAAGAAAATTTCATAAACTTTAAAACCGGAAATTTGGTATGATAGTGGATGGAAATAAACTAGATTCACATGGTATGGGTGATATTAAACTTTGTACACATTCACCACATCAAATTATACTTAAAGATGTTCTTTATTGTCCTGAATTACAAAGTAATTTATTATCGGTTAAGAGAGCAACAGAAAACGATTTTAAAGTCATTTTTGAAAAAGATTCTTGTAACTTTGTTAAAGACAATAACGTAGTTTTAACAGCCGAGTTAAGTAATAATCTATATGAAATTTGTCCTAAAGATGAGTGCGGATATGTTGTCAAAACACAAATGTTTTGTGATAATCTGAATTGTATTACAACTTGGCATAAACGCCTAGGACACAAAAATCTTGAATCAATCAAATATCTTCTGAACCATAAGTTAGCGGATGGTATAACTTTAAGTAAGTGTAAATATGATAATATATGTACTAAATGTATCGAAGGGAAAATGCCACAATTACCTTATCCAAAGGTAGCATCAAATAGATCTAAGGAAGTCCTTTCACTAATCCACAGCGACATTTGTGGTCCCATGAAGACGGAGACATTCTCAGGTAAAAAGTACTTTATTACTTTCATTGATGATTATAGCAGGTTTATTATGGTTTACTTACTTTCACACAAATCGGAAGCCCTAGAAAAATTTAAAGATTTCTCTGCACTAGTAAAAAATAAATTTGGTAAACAAATAAAAGCCTTTAGATCGGATAATGCAGGGGAATATCTTGGGGAAAATTTTGAAGATTATTTAACCCTTAACGGTATTGAACGCCAATTAAGTGTACCATTTTGCTCACCTCAAAATGGTGTTGCTGAGAGAAAAAACCGTACCCTTGTAGAAATGGCACACACAATGCTGTCAGACGCAAATCTACCAAGACAATTTTGGGGTGAAGCAATTCTCACTGCCACTTATTTAACAAATAGGCTGCCAACCAAAGCAAACAATAACGTAACCCCGTTTGAACTTTGGAATAATCGTAAACCAAATTTGTCACACATCAAAACATTTGGCTGCAAGGCATACGCCTATGTAGAAAATCTGAAAGGGCTAAATTCGATGAGAAAACCATTGAAGGCATTTTTTGGGGAAATGACCACAGGAGCAAGGGATATAGAATATACATCGGGGATAATAGAGTAATGATACCAAGATCAGTAAAATTTCTAGAAAACGTAAAAAATGACACTAAACAAGACCAAAATAACGTTTCAACCCCAACCGAAGTTGTTCAAATTGAATTAGATAGTGATAAACATGACGCGGACGCAATTCCACATCAAATACAGCTTAGAAAATCGGGAAGAGAAAACAATGAAGTACCTCCCGATAGGTATGGAATTAGCGCAAACATGTGTCAAGTTGAGGAACCCAAAACTTAGGAAGATATAGAAAATATGAAAGATCCAAAAATTAAAAATAATTGGCTAGCAGCAACAGATGAGGAATTCAATTCACTTATGTAGAATAAAACTTGGGAATTAGTCGACCCACCTCCGGGAAAACATATTATAGGTTGTAAATGGACTTTTAAAAGAAAACGCAATACACGTGGAGAAATAGAACGCTACAAGGCGAAACTTGTTGCGAAGGGTTATTCGCAAAAATTCGGGTGTGATTATGATGAAACTTTTGCCCCTGTCGTGGCACATACCACAATAAGAAGTTTCCTAAATGCTGCTGTATATAAAAATTTAGATATAATTCATTTAGATGTAAAAACAGCATTTTTGCACGGAAACTTAGACGAGGAGGTATTCATGACACAACCCGAGGGATATACAGTAGAAGATCAAAAGGAAAAGGTGTGTAAACTGAATAAAGCTATTTACGGGCTAAAACAGGCTGCTAGAGCCTGGCACTTAAAAATTAGTTAAACACTCAAAAATATGGAATTTAATTAGTGCACATCAGATTTATGCTTGTTCAAACGAAATGAAAACGGAAACATGTCATATATTATAGTATATGTCGACGACATTTTAGTAGGAGGAAACAAAAGGGATACCGAAGATATACAAAGAGTTATCAAGGGAATATGAAATAAAATCGTTAGGTACTTGGGGATAAACATCAAACAAACTGAAGATGGAAGTCTAATGTTAGATCAGGAAAATAAAATTAACGAAATTGTTAGGACATCTAACTTAGTAAATTCTAAACCAACTTATACTTCCATGAATACGGATTATTTTAATTTAGATCCTGATAGTAAACTAATGAGTAATAATATCCTTTATCAACGAGCAGTGGGGGCACTCTTATATATTTCCACCATTACAAGGCCGGGCATATCAGCCTGTGTGAACATATTAGGTAGAAGAAATGAAAGACCACGAGAAGTAGATTGGCTAGCAGTTGAAAAGGTTATTCGATACTTAAAAACAACTAAAGATCTTAAATTAATAATTGACAAAAATAAAGAGCTCGTCTTAACAACATATTGTGATGCTGATTGGGCATCAGATAAAAATGACCGGATGTCAACTACCGGCAATATCTTCAAATTGGGCAACAACTTATTAAGTTGGTCAAGTAGAAAACAGACCAGTGTCGCACTGCCCTCTATAGAGGCAGAATACATTTCTGTCTCAAACACCTGTCAAGAAATGGAGTGGTTACTCGCATTGTTGATAGATTTAGACCTACCATAAACCTTGCCGATCGTGATTTATGAAGATAATCTTCCATGCATAAAAATCTCAAAAAATGAAAAACATTTATCCAGAAGCAAGCATGTAAGTGTCAAGTATTATAACGTAAAGACAATGATAGAAAACGGAACAATGTGACTACACTATTGCCCTTCAAAGCAAATGATTGCTGACATCATGACAAAGCCCCTTGCGGAACCTCAGTTTGAAACTTTGAGATCTCAGCTACAACTGAGGCTAGCACTTTGAAAACAAAAGTGGGGGTATTGGAAAAAGACTTTTCTTCATAAGAACTTGTTTGTTTCCAAAGTGTCGCGCAAGATGGCAGCACCACAAGAGTGTTCTTCAAAGAAGAACATAATTTCCCTAAAAACATTCTACTGACGTCACATTTTCTGCAGAGTTGCTTTTATCTTCAGAAATGATTCTGCGCGGGATTTGTTGACATTCTCGCAAACTGTCATTTACGGAAGCAAAATTTATTATCTCCGTGACATTAAAACTTTAAAACTTTATTTAAAAACTTTAAATTATAAAAATTTAAGCTACTCTTCCTCCTTTTGCGTGTAAAAGTGTTCATCTTCTGTATCTTCTTCAAATTCATGGAATTAAAAGGGTTGTCAACCGAAACCAGAAGTCATCACGTCATTTTGTTCTAAAGAACATAATATCTAATAAAATATTAATTCATTATTCTTCCAGCTATATTTAAAGTGGCCTAAGTGAAGAAGAAAATTATTATCTTCAAAGAAGATGCCTAGCAAGGTAGGGCTCAATTTATATACTTTTATTGAACTATTATTTCAACTTTGAATTCGAACTCACCCTTTACATACTTTATTAATTTTCAGTATATCTTAACAATACAAAAAATATCATTGAAGCTGTTACACATTTACATCATCAAAAATTTGTTAGAGAAACCATCTTTGTTTAGATACGTAACTAGTTTGAGTAGCCAGGAGCAGATGAGCTTTATTGAATGATAACTCCAAAGAAAATGCAGTACTTAGCAGGGATGTAGTGGAGGATATATGCCGTATACTCTGTATAGTGTATACCCTATATTTCTCAAGAAAGGTATAGTATATATTCTCTAGGGTATACCCCATGTTTTGAGCGTATACCCTCTGCGTGGAGCGTACCCTCTGATTTTTTTACGACTGCACCACTGGTACATAGGAATCTTATTTTGCATTAAAGAACTTTGGACACATTTTTAGAAAGTCAGTTAAATAACGGCGACCGAAATTTGCCATGAGTGAAATAGCAAAAAGAAAAGAAATCACTGCGGTATATACTTTTTTGAATGTTTTCTATATTTTATTTCCATTGCAATTTTTCTATAATTATGTGTTTATTATAATATTTATTTCTTTGTGTTTTTTGTGTTTCGTTTTCATTAATAAATTGACTCTAAAAGTGTTGGACACAATGTTGAATTCTGACACTTTTCTCCTGGAGGGACTTCAGTAGCTCTGGGGGAGGGGGAATATTATAGTTTTCCGGGGGGGGGATAGTACTGTTTGACCACTGAACACACAAAATTTCCGGGCGGAGGGCATTTCATTGCTCCGGGGGGGGGGGGGTCCACCCCCCAGGCCACCCCCTGAATTCAACACTGGTTGGATACGTTAAGAGCACATCTCTGTTTTCCGACATGACGCCAATTAAATCGTAGATGATTGTCATTACCCAACATCGACCGCACGTAGCCATAAGATCGATAGTTGGAATAGTGGGTAGCGAATATTAATGCAGTTTGAGTACACCGATGTCGAATATCAATTGTGTACAAGTTATTGCTATCATATCAGTAAAGGAAGAATATTTTTTAAAATATGAATTATCTAAAATATTTTTTACTTTATTATTAAAAAAAGTGAGGATTGAATAGAAGGTTATACTCTTTATCACAAGTACTAATTGTGATTGTCTGCGCTTTATTTCAAAACATTTAAATATTTTAGTCTGTGTTACAAAACTGAGGCTAGAAAAAAGTTATTTTTCTATTATATAAATAAAATTATTTTATTTAAATATGTTATTAATATTTTAATTATTTTATTTAAATATTTTTATATTTTGGTTGTAATAGGATTATTCGATAAAATAACAGTATTTGATTTTGGCGATTTTCAATTCTGTTATCTCATTTAGTCGTGTAAAAATAAACATTGAGTTGAATAGAATTTTAATATAAATGGATTGTGAATGGCTAATTATTAATCATGGACGTAGAAGCTAAATATCAAAATCTCATTTGAATGATTAAGTGTGTAAAATTATTATTTTCTACAATATGTTCGAATTGTGTTTAATACGCATTCTCGTTTATTACACAAGTTTTGCCCGTTCCCTTGAAACGCATTTTAACTGGATTCCTCTCGTAAAAATGCATATCAGCCCATGTTTCCTTAAAATTTAAACAAAAAAAAAAAATCTGCCTCTGTATAAATTGAAAAAGATATATATATATATATATATATATTAGACCAGGAGGCTGCAGCACAGACAAAATTGCTTCACCGAGTTCACGGCTGAATTTCCAGAATTAGTCAAAACTCAATTCGCATATTAAAACGAAATCGGTCTGCGAAGTTATGTCTTAGTAAAAAACACCTGAAAACCCGATTTTAGCAGTTCACTCGTAGGTTTGCCATTGTGTTTTCTGCTCCCAGTTTTCCATGTTTTCATATATTTGGGGCTAGAAAACACAATAGAGGAATTCCATGCCAACTGAAACCAGTAGTGAATTTTTCAACTTTATGTTGTCTTCAAGTATTTGGTGTCATTTTAAAGGCAATTTATATCAGTTAATTGATTTAATAGTTATCTTTTAAAAATATGCATGGTTATATTTAAAATTTATGATAAATAATAGGTATTTGATGATTTAGATTTATAATGTTAAAAACATGACTTTTTAAAAGATCAATTGTTCATTAAAAACATGGTGATTATGTATATTTTTTCATTTATATAATAAGTTAAAAGGTTCCTAATCATAATTTTACAGTACTAATCTTCATATACAAACTTTTTCTTACTTCTTTAAAATAAAGTTATTTACAATTATTATTTGTCCCCTCTGTTACAGTTTATTTTAAAAAGTTTATTTTATTCATTATGCAAAAATGTTTTTAATTTAATAAAAAGTGTTTACAATAATTATCATTTGTGTAATCAAATTATATAATAATTTTGAAAATATATTCAATTTTTTTTTAAATACATGCGTAACAGAGGGGATGTAACACAGGAGACAGAGCTAAATGTCCTCTCTGTTACACATGGTTGTAAACAAATCTGATTGGTTTGCTCATAACCAATCAGATTAGAAAGTCAACACAATCTAATTATTTTAAGCAGTTTAGACAAAATCCAGCCAAGTGAGTGTTACAAGTAGATTTTAGCGAAAACTTTACTTTTGTCACACAAAATGAAATACAATCAGTACACTGGACTCACAAACAGTGTTCTTTGTATACTGCTGTTGCTTGGCTCCCAAAAAGCTATCTCTTGGAAGAAAAAGAAATTATGAGTTATGTCATAGCCAGTGACTATATGCAACATGACAAATATGCAATCCACACTTTCAATGAAATCCCCTTTGAAAAATTAAAAAAGGAATCCCCTGTGTTGAAAGAGATTGACATTTTTAGTGATGGGCCATCATCCCAATTCAAAGATAAATACACTCTTTGCAATGTTTACTTTCTCACCCTTTAAAGTCAATTGGCATTACTTTGCTAATTGTCATGGAAAGGGTGCAGTTGATGGAGTGGGAGGTACTGTGAAGAGGGCTGTGTACCGAGGAATTAATTCGGAAAATTGGACTCCTTCACCATCTGATGCTAAATCATTTGCTGAATGTGCAAATACCATTTGCAAATTTGAGGTGAATTCACTCTGTGAGAGTCCTACAAAAATATCACATTTCTTATTCATTTATGTCTGTTGAAGAAGGTGTACAGTTTTGCTTCAAAGATAGTTTGGATAAATCTATACAAAATAACAATTTGTTGACTCCTGATGTTAATCTTGGCAATTTTACAATTGTTAGAGTTCAAGGAAAGAATATGATGGTGAAATTTGTTGCCCAAATAACTGAAATCGACAATGAAACTGACAAAGTTCATGTTGTATTTTTAAGTTGGTCTAGTGGACTGAAAACATTTAAATATAATTATAAAGATGTAGCATAGGCTCACATGTCTGAAATTAAACAAGTATTATCAATTTCTACATTAAATAATCAAAATGTCACATTCAACAATGATATTGTATTGAAAATATGATCACTGAATTGTAAGATGTCCCCTCTGTTACATTTCATGTCCCCTCTGTTACGTTCTATTAATTTTATTTAAATAAAACGTGTTATCAATTTAAACAATCTGACAGGTAATTATTTTATTTGATATATCGTTACTTAAAAAATACATTTAATTTCTTTTTTGCAATATCCAAATCACGGAGTTTTATATAAATTGTAATGCATGTCAAAAATATGAAGGCTTTTTTGTCCCCTCTGTTACATTCCATTTTAATCAATTTATCACTAAATAATTAAAGTTTTTCATCGTTTATAATTAATTAACTAAGCACTGCTCCATAAATTAACATAGTCTTGTAAAATTTTAAACTTTGAAAAATTTAGTATGTATTTAAATGGTAAAATATTTGTGCAATTTCCCCTCTGTTACGCTTGGAATTCACCAATAGTAAACGTACGAGTCAGCCGCTAAAATCGGCTTTTCAGATGTTTTCCAACAAGATATTACTTGGCAGACCAATTGCATTAATATATGCAAATCGAGTTTTAACTAATTGTGGAATTTCAGCCGTGAACTCGATAAGGAGATTGAGCCGCCTCCTCGTCTGCTTGTGTTAAGACATAGTTTTTTTTTTTAATATTTTCTGAAATACAATAAACATAATTATAATGATGCAAGTTCTTGGTTTTAAATAGTTTTATCTCCGAAGCAGATTTATCCAAGTCTAAATCATCATATAACGAGCATCAAGTATGTATTTATATACTTATCAAATTATATAAGATATACGCATCATTTTATTTTTCACATACGTAAAAGTGCATTTTCATGATGGCTTAAAGTTATTTCTTGAACAAATATAATAGCTACAGCGACCATTTGTGTCTCTTCCAAAAAAAGCAGCAGCTCTCAATCTTTCTTTAAATTCCTCATGGATATGTTTGTTGTTTAATATTGTATAGATAATCCTGTAAAGGGGAAAAAACAATGAAAATCAGTAATGCCTTTTTTTTTTTGTAGTAGTACTTGGTTATCCCGTCTTCCAATTCCGCCAAGTTATACAAATCGCCAAATTTTTCTCATAATTATATAAATTGACATTTTTTTTAAATAACGAAAGAACAAAGAAATTAGTAAAACATAAAAATACGAATTAAAAAACTGCTGATAACGTGACGACATCTGTGACGATTATATTATTATCGATAACATTTATAACCACTATTGTTGGCATTTCATCTTGTAATCTGGCGATCGTTTTTTGGTCAACGGGATGATCAAGTAGTACCCTTTTTTTAAACATTAGGAATAAAATTTATATTTATTTAACCCTTTGAGGGGCAAAGCACATCTTTTTACAAAATGATTGAATGACACCAATTTTATTTCTAAATAGATAATTGCTTTTTTTACTTATTTGATAAAATCAAAATTTTCTTTTCAAGATTCTGGTGTGAATGTAGCATTTAGCAATTAAAATTAAGTGGGATATATTTTATCCCACCGCTCCTCAAGGAGTTAAATCTAAAGCATAAGAATAATATACGATGTAATATACATGAGTAATATATATAATGTAAACAAGCAAGGCTCCCATAAAATGGGATGAAACGAGTAAGATGCTCTAGGATCTGATTTTTAAGTAGCCACCAACAAAACTTTTGACCCAAAGCGAATCTTTGCTGCATGCGCATCTGGGTGACTCTTTATACCTTTAAAGTAAGGCTTAATTTTTCACAAAAATATACTGGAGCCTTAATATTTGGTAGTGCAACTCGCTGTCATATATACCACCGTAAATTTCACCAACAAATTTGTATTTCACTCATAATTGAAAAAAAAAATGTATTTCACTCATAATTAAAAAAAAAAATGCAAATTTTCTTCAGCAATTTTTTTTTAAATATATATTTTAAAAGAATGTTTTTATATAATAAAATCTAATGATTATTTTTACTACTCATGGCAAAGTTTATGGAATCAGCATCTGCCTTTCCCCTTGTTCAATGAAATGTGATAATTTTTTATATTTTTTTAAGTCGGTGAAATGTTGTTTGCTATTAAAAATTCATAAACATGTATAAAAAGCTAAAAAATAGAAAAAAGTTAAAAAAATTATAAATTATTAGAAGACTTAAAAAAATACAAAATAATTTCTTAATTATTTTATGTAATTTTATTTATCCAATAGCCGCCACTAGAAAAAAAAATAATAATCTGGAAACACATCCTACCATAAAGCTATAAAGTTATGAATAGTCTTTTAATTTTAAATTTTTCTAAATAAAACATTGGGAGATGCGAGATTCGAAGCCAACCACACCTCAGGCTAACCGTTCGGAGTTTTCCGTATTTTTCTTGGAATCTTGGAAAATCTTGCGTAAATTCGGGTTATGTTCCCTTAGAAAGACCCTCATGGAGGGCTTGCCTTCTATCTTTACCAGAAAAAAGTATTGGGTTCATGAACATTTTCGATATTCAGATATTTTAGAGGTCAGATTCCGAATGTTTTTGCAGAATGTCTGTTTTTGAGTTTGTATATGACACAAATTTTGTGGGCATTCTTATCTCTAGAACTAATGTACGGAATTTGATAAAAAAAAATATATTTAGGTAGTCCATGATATAAATGGGTGCTGATTAGCTTTTGGTGTAAATCACCCTACAGTTGGTGCTGCTATGCAACATTTTTCGCGATTTCTGCAACAGCTTTAAATTAAGAATTAATGAATGAATTTTCATCAAAATTGAGATTCAACTAGTCCTTGATACGCGTTGGTTATGTTTTGGTGTAAATAGTCCAAAAAGTGGCGCTGCGGTATTGCATTTTTCACGATTTCCGCAATAGCTGTATCTCAAGCATTAACGCACGAATTTTCATTAATCTTCAGATTCAAGCATATCTTTATAAATATTGGTGCTGATTATGTTTTGGTGCGAATACCCCAACAGCTGGCGCTGCTATGCTGCATTTTTTACGATTGCTTCAGTAGCTCCTTTATCTGAAGAACTAATGCACGAACTTTCACCAGCTTTTTTTCAAATAGTTAGACGCTAACACAAGTTTTGCTGATAAGATTTTGGTGTTAATGCTTATAAATGGTGTTGCTATGGTGAATTTTTTACGTTTTTTGTAATAGCTCTATGTCAAAAATTAATCCACGGGTTTTCATTAAACTTTAAATTCAATTAGATGTTGACATAAGTTATTGCTGCTTATGTTTTAGTATAAGTCACCCAACAGATAGTCCTGCTGCGCTGCATTTTGCAGGATTTACGCGATTTTATCGATAGTCATATATCAAGAACTAATGCATGGAATTTCGTATCTTTAGAATTCTCATGATGGGCATAGATTGTCATCTATTTCTGGTACTGTGACAGCCAATTTTTGAGCATTGATGTGTATGAGATAGAAGAAAGCTTTGGGCTTGGCACTGGCGCAGCCAGAGGGGGGGTTTTGGGGTTAAAACCCCTCCCAGAGCTAATAAAGAAAGCTGTAATTGCCGCTTATATGAATCAAAACCAATCTTAATATTTAAACATTTTGGTGTATTTCGGAATCCGCCGATTTATTAAATAAGATTTTATTAAAAAGTGATTCAATTAAATGGTGAAAATTCTATTTCAAACTCTGAAATTGCATATTACATGGATTAGTTAAATAAAAATTGGTTATTTGAACTAAATCACTTTTCTAAGACGTATTATGCTAAAAGAATAATGATTTCCTGCCACACAGATGCTCTTCGAGTTTATGTATTATACAGTGAATATTCTAATTAGTACTGATTCTATTAACCGGCGATTCAATTAACCGGCAAAAACTTTTATCAGAAACTCAACCCCCCCCCTCCCCCCCCCTAGAACCGAATTCTGGCTGCGCCACTGGGGCTTGGTACATCCGACCAGTTTAAATCTGTACAAGGAATATCGCAGATGAATAGATGTCCTTTCTGCACTCCCTCATTTTTATTAAATAAAAACTTTACTATTTCCCTAGCCTTTGACGATTTTACTTTTTATAAGTTGATTTATTCAATCTTTTTCTTTTTAAACAATATATATATATACTAGCGGCCCGCCCTCGCTTTGCTTCGGGTAGTCCCGTGTCACTACTGACACCGCAAATTGTTACTACCACTTCATCCCATTAAATTCAACTACTAAAACCATTATTCACCTTTTAAGTAGTCGGGTAAAAAGTAGCCTGTATGTTAATCTAAGGTGCCAGATAACTCCATACAAAGTTTCATAAAAATCGATCCATCCGTTCTTAAGTTATAGATGGTGTAACTAACACGACTTTGTTTTATGGATATAGATTATAGCAGCCCGCTCAGGGTTTGTACGGGTATTAAAAAAAAATTCAAGTTATAAATTTTTATACACATACTCATACTCTCTTCTTTGTGGGTGGAGTTATTAAAAAAGTGTAAACTTATAAAAGAAAATTCGGATATTAGTATTATTTTTTATTTATTTGTAATTCATACACTACATTTTTACTTATTTACTTTTTACTTATTTACCTATTTATTTTATTTTTACAACAATTACAGGATGTCTTTATACACAACGTTCACAGCTTTCTTGTCATTAGACAATACAAACATGTTTTCTCTAGAGGTTACTCTTGAAAGAGCGACATACAGTTGTCCATGTGAAAAACAGTCAACGCTCAAATCTAAGCCTGCAACGTTGAAGGTTTGACCCTGCGATTTATTAATGGTCATTGCAAAAGATGTTTTTACCGGAAACTATAAACGTTTAAATTGGAAGGGTAAATCCGATGGTATCAGAGGGATTCGGGGAATCAATACATCTTCTCCGGTACCACATCCTGTGAGTATTGTGCACTCTATTATGAAAGTTTTCAGTGATTTTACCAGCAAACGCGTGCCATTGCAAAGTTTAGGTGGATTCAGGTTTCTTAATAAAATAACAGGACAACCTACTTTCAACACCATTTTGTGAGGAGGAAGTCCAGACGGGTTCAAAGAGTTTAGAAATTCTGTAGGAAAATGAACAGCTTCTTCCAAATCGAGAACAGTATCGACCGAGTAGTATATTTTCGTCGGTGCATCAATCTTTGAAAGAATCAAGTTATTTACCTT
Organism: Maratus speculifer; assembly: GCA_964019185.1. NCBI lineage: Eukaryota > Metazoa > Arthropoda > Arachnida > Araneae > Salticidae > Maratus > Maratus speculifer. Next base: position 211,227,271 of record OZ025291.1, on the reverse strand, counting down.
ATCTACTTGTTCGTTAGTTGGTGACAGAATCGCTCTTTCTTTAAACTAAGATATTGTCTTATAACTTATATTACCAATGTCAGGATAGACATTGTTGACTAACTCTTGAATGTTGTCTATCAAAACACAAAGGTTTTCAAGGTTAATCCTTCCCTCACTTTATGTTAATTCTCCATTGCCAACTTTTAGCAGCATCTCTGAAAATAGCCTATTCTCACGTGAAGATGACGAAACCCTCATATTAGTTTTAAGCTCTAATTTATTGACATGTGGCCAAAGGTTGGATCTTTTTAGGGAAGCATTTATTTCGTCAGCACGTGTTCCTCGAGTCACAACTGGTAGGATTTGACGAAAATCTCCAGAGAACAGAATTGTACATCCACCCATAGGTGAATTTTTGTTGCGCATATCGCGCATTGTCCTATCCAGTGTTCCACAGACGTCTTGTGTGACATGGTAGCTTCGTCTCAGACTATTAATGAGCAGTCACGCATCAATTTTCCTGTATTGCTCTGGTTAGAAACACTACAGACGCTGTTATTGTCATCGGTGGCGATTTTCAGCGGGAACTTGAATGTAGAGTGTGCGGTTCGACCTCCTTCTAAAAGCATAGCGGCAATGCCGGATGACGCAACAGCTAACGCAATTTTTCCGGTAGATCTCACTTTTTTTAAAAGCAGATTGATTAGAAATGTTTTTCCTGTACCTCCTGGGGCATCAAGGAAAAACAATTTCCCTTCATTGTTATCAATTGTTGATAGTAATGCAGTGAATACTTTTTTCTGATCGATGTTTAATCATGGCTCATCTTGAGCTATATTTTGTAAAAGTCTCATTTGATCATATGATGTTTCTCTTGTGTATTCGGCACTGTTAGTTAAATCTGAGTTAGTAGTATTAGCTGGCATCGGCAGCCCCAAATCCTTGATTGATTTACAAGAAAGTAATTGCAGTACTTTATTCAATTCAAATAATGCTTCGTCAAATATCTTTTGATCATATTGTATATCATCCGAGTTTAACTCTCGCCGTCGCCGATTCAGAATATCACTGGCCATGTTTTGTTGAAATTTATTCCATAGATTAACAGAATCAGTTACTTGACAAAACGCTACTATGACGGCAAATAAATATCTTAATGATGTAGCTAAACTACAAACAGCTGCTTCTGATAATGTGTTTTCCCAGTGAGAATCGTCTTCCAAGAGCCCCATACTTTTGAATGCTGCTTGATAAGTATTGTACACAACACCTTGTACAGTTCTTAGGTGCGCAAAGGATGTCGGGCCTTTTACAATATGCAGTAACATTCTCAGATAAAAGCATTCGCTGTTGCTGGGATGAATCACGTAGACTCTGCCAAGAGCATCCGTTTTTTTTTTACTCCGAGGAAACCATCAACCGCAGTACCTTGTTTTCTCCGTTGAAAAGTTTTAGAACTCTGGTTCCATGTATAGTAACTTGGAACTCTGTCATATGTCAGTGTTTTTGCGAAATCATTTTGAGCACATAACTTGAAGAATGCTGTCAATGTTGTATCCCGCGGGTTATTAACAACTTCTTGTATATTGTTCTGCATGAAATATACTCTTTGTCTATTTTCTAAATGAACTGCAAGGTGGACAATTGTGGGAGCCCGGTCGTGCACTTTGAATGATAAAATCCTCCATACAACTTCAGAGCTGCAGATGTAACGTCCTTCCACTTCATTTGGTGATTGTATGCTGAAAATGGCTTGATCACTATCTTTATTGATGTACTTAGTAACATATTGGATTGACTTTATCGAATTGCACAACTCTACGTTGATTTGGGCATCAAAAATTTTCAATAGGAGCGGATTATAGGGAACGATCCATCGGTTATCAATATCATGGTTTCGGACGGCAGCATTTTGCCCACCCTGTTCTGGCGATCGTCGACGATATTTGGGATATCCGTCATCGCTAGTAATTGTTTGAGTTTGGAACGACTTCGGAAATTTTTTGCTGCATTTAGAATCTCTCATACATGGAGAATTCGGGTTTAAAGTTCCGCAAGGGCCGTGTACCATATGATTCTTTACGATTTCGTACAGGATAGGATCTTCATCTTTATCCGGTAATTCAGCTGAAATGACCCTGTCAATTTGGTTTGGTCTAATTTTGTTCACTAACCACACCAGCAGGTGTACATGTGGCAAGCCACGTTTCTGCCATTCTATTGTGTACATATGACAGCGCGGGGGACCGAATATATGAGACTTGTTAATGAGGTGCAGGAGTTTCTGTACTTTTAAATGGAAGACTCTGTTAACTATATCGTATTTGTCTTGTGGAGTTAAATTGGTGTTAATATTTTCTTTGATTTCCGGCCAGTTTAGGTTACATGTTGCAGTTATAAATAAATCAGGTTTGCCGTAATTTCTGACGTAAGTCATGACGTCTTGCGATTTTTCGTGTAAATATCGAGGTCCACCTGTGAATGATGAAGGTAGTATAACCAACTGCCCAATGCCGTTGTCGTGTTCATTCGTCTGTAAAGCATCCTGAAGATGAACGTAATTTTCGGCTCTCAATTTAGTTTGATTATTACGGATGTAGGCCAATCTCTCAGATTCAATTTTTGCATATTGATCTACCAAGTATTGGTTTGTTAACATTCCATATCTAAGCAAAGTGTTGAAATTGTTACGTCTTGTCATTATACGGTAGCAATAGTAGTTCATACATGACACTGTTTTACGCAGAGGTGTACTATCGATTGGGTCAACTTGAGAAATATTAATGGCATAACCATTTTCTTCACGACATAGCATCAAAGGATATTGTAAGCTGTCATAAGATCTGTGTAACTCTGAAATTTTTTGCAAATTATCATCACTATTATGCAATACAATATTTCTTTTGTCAAATTGCTGTCCAGCTATCACCACTGCTACTTCACTCGTGGACGGCGCATTATATCGTCCTCTGTGTTCTCCAACAGGAACTTTATTTGCATGGATTACGACATTAAAGTCAGGAGTATCTGCTGGAATACTCTCAATCGCAGTTTTCAAAGACTGTATATAGCAATTATGAGAATATAATATATCTTGGAGAGATCTAATGAAATCTCTATCAACTGGCTGTGCAAAACTTGAACACCGCGTAGATGCTTGTTTATCTGGATCTGCAATAAAATATATTTGAAGAAATTTGTGATCATCGGGTCGAAGTGGTAGCAAGCTCCCAGCTAAGTGGTACACTTGCCCATCGCGGGGTTTTCTGTAGACCTTTTTAATGTGTACAATAATTAGTACATTATTTTGATAAATCTTGTAGGGTTCAGCCTGCGTTTGCAATGTATAAGCGGAAAAAATGAAATTATTTATGACATCACATTAAAAATCTCAAAAATAACAATATTTCTCCACTATTTAATGGATGTTATTATACATATAAACCTTCCTCTTGAATCACTCTATCTTTTAAAAAAAACCGCATCAAAATCCGTTGCGTAGTTTTAAAGATTTAAGCGCACATAGGGATGTAGGGACAGAAAAAGCGACTTTGTTTTATACTATGTAGTGATACAATGTGTATATAATGTGTATAATAATTAGTACATTTTTTTGATAAATCTTGTAGGGTTCAGCCAGCGTTTGCAATGTATAAGCGGAAAAAATGAAATTATTTACGACATCACATTAAAAATCTCAAAAATAACAATATTTCTCCACTATTTAATGGATGTTATTATAAACCTTCCTCTTGAATCACTCTATCTTTTAAAAAAAACCGCATCAAAATCCGTTGCGTAGTTTTAAAGATTTAAGCGCACATAGGGATATAGGGACAGAAAAAGCGACTTTGTTTTATACTATGTAGTGATATATTCTTGTCATGTTTAAGTTTGCTATATTGGATTATTCTATGTTCATTGTAGATGTTGAATTGTAGTACTATATAATGGTGATTCAGAAATTAATCGTAATTGTTGTGTCTACATGGTATTGCCCTTGAGAACGAGCTACGTACTACAATCTCCATTATTATTTGTTATTTCCAATATTGCTAACTCCATCTTGTCATGTTGAAGTTTGTTATATATTGGGTTATTCTATAGTCATTGTAGATGTTGAATTAGAGTATTATATAATGGTTATATATATATATATATATATATATATTTCTGAAAGCAAAGCTAATACATTAAATTTGCAATCCACCATTTGTTAAAAATTCAAGATTTAAAAAATTCTCGGGCTCATTAAAAGACTATTTTAACGAGTTTTTAACACTGTCCAACTTAGATGAAAAATGTTTATGAATTGAGTTTGTCTGCGGTTTCTCTGTCCGTGTTCAAACTCGCGTAAATATGGACAGATTGTCAAGAAAATGATATATGCTGTCGATGTTCATAGTGGCATATTCTGTATTTAAAGTGAAGCGTGTAGTATTAAGGTTTATTTACAGAGAAAATCAAAAGTATTCCTTTACATTGCAATCTATGAAAAAAAATCGTTTGCAATGTATTTTAATTATATGACACTATTTTAAATATCTTGAGATTAGTATATATCACTGAGGTGTGCTACAAAACGCTTACTGTAGAATCTAGTGTGTATATAATTTATTGTTCATTTACATGGACACTGGAAATGAGTTTTTAATTGTAATACGCGTTAATTTAATTACGTTTATGAATATTATTTGGTGTATATAAATTCCATAGATCATATACTGAGCTACGGAAAAGAATGGCTACGGGAAAGTACATTTTCGTTCATTGACGGAAATTGCTGAATGCGAAATGTCAACTGTGCGTTAACAGCGAATGTGTTTAACTGAATTAAGCTTTAGCATTGTATTACGCAATATACATGTGAATGAATAGAACATACGCTAAGCGAAAAAAAAAATCGATTTTTTTTAGTACTGTTAAAGTTATTGGAGAAATTGTTTTTTCAAATGCGTTATGCATTTTCTAAATTTTTTTATTTAGACATTTTTCACTTGAATAAATTTAAAGATTTGTTACAATATTCTGAATGTGTTGGAAATTGTTTCATAATCTACGCTGGACGTGTAATTTTTCGTTATTGTTTGCTTTATTAATTTTAGATGAAATCATTTAGACAAATTCTATTTCAATTCGGACCTTACTTATATCAAAATACTTACATTATGTAAAAATGTATGTATATTTAAAGTAGTGTAATATAATGGCAACTTAAAAGAAACTTACAGTGAAGATACGTCTTTTTCTAAAGTGTCCATTCTAGAATTAGGATCAGAAAACTGACAAACTAGTCGTTCCAAACAGTGATTACTTGAACTGAGCATTCCACTACATTGAAGATAGGATGCCATCACTTCATCGTTGTAGTCTTCTTTTGAATTCATTTGCTTAAGATATTTTTGTATAATGTCCAAATCTCTGACGTCTCGCTTAATGGGATAATTTTCCTTGTTAGACTTCGATTTCCATTGGGAATAGTTGAAGGTTTGCATAGAATCAAGAGCTCCAAGGACAGCTTCTCTTCGACTGCGTCCTTTGACCATGCCTGAAAATAAAATTTAGTCATCATTTACAGACCGGTTAAATTATGGAAAACAGTAATTTCTTTCTGGTGCTAAAATATGCGATGTAAAAATCAACAGCTAAACATTCCAAAATATATTAGTACTGGGTGATAGTAGAAAAAACTATCCCGCTATATGAGTCTATAGCTATCGTACTATTCATAGAAAGTGAATGAAATTTTGGTTTAACCCTTTCAGGGGCACAGTTTGCAGTCTACAAACAGTTAATTTTAATGCCCAAACTGCCAAATGGCGTCAGTAATTTTTTTAGCACAATTTCGATCTTATAATGTACGTGGATAGGTGTTTTTGATTACTATCAAATATGTTTGTTCATAATTTGCGGTGTGAATTAATTATTTGAACATTTTTGGAGCAGAAATACCTTGCCACTGAAAAAGTTAAAGTATTTTTAGGTAAGCAATCAAGAACTAGTTAGTGTCTATAGTTAGTTTTTCCTAATTAGTATTTAACTATTTTAAATCACTTGGAAATAATAAATTTTGTTGCACTTTCATTCTTTCTTTCTTTTTAGCACTTTCCAACAAAGTTGAAAAGTGCTTATGCATTCGGTTTGTCTGTCCGTCTGTGCGTCTGTCCGCGCTCTAACTCCCGTAAATATACTCAGATTGCTATGAAATTTTCATACGTTATTGAGGTTTACCCTAGCACGAACCCTATTCAAAAATGAAGTATCTACCATGATTAGTTTATCTACAGAGAGAATCAAAAGTTTCTCATTACATTACGGCTTATGGGGGAAAAATCGTTAATATACTCGGATTGCCATGAAATTTCAGGACGTTATTGACGTTTACTCTAACACAAGTCCTGTTGAAAATTAAGTTTCTATCATGATTAGTTTATTTACAGGGCGAATCAAAAGTTTCCCATTACATTACGGCCTATGGGGAATAATCGCTAATATACTCGGATTGCCATGAAATTTTAGGACGTTATTGACGTTTACATTAGCATGAACCCTATTGAAAATGAAATTTCTACCATGATTAGTTTATCTACAGGGCAAATCAAAAGTTTCCCATTACATTACGGCCTATGGGGGAAAAATCGTTTCAAAGGAATTTTAAAGATGTTATACCCTGTCAAACATATTAATATGTGCATTCTATAAAATATAAGGTGAAAATGTAGCTATTATTCATTTACAGGGCCACACAAAAGAATTCCATTAGATAATGGTAAAAGGGTAATTGTGTGTGACATATTTTAAATATATTAAGCTGTGTCATGTATAATAAAATTAATATATGTCATTGAAGCTTAATATAAATTATACGCTACTGTCTTGCATAATATGAAAGCATTTACAGGGCCATACAAAAGATTTCAAATAGTATATTCTTTCCGAAGTACCGTATATGTGTCCGATGATGGCTGATGGAGGGATGAAATGCATTTTAATTGTGATATGCGCGTTTATATTTCGCTAAATATATGCACATTATATGGTGTGTATAAATGTTATAGTTGATATACTGGGCTACCCAAAAGAGCTCAGCAACGTTACTAAATATGAGCGTAAATTATTAAACGTGGTTCTTAAATAAGCTATGTATTTTTACGCTGAGCTTCATTCAATTTACTGAGAAATGTTTGCAGAATATAGACAAAAGGATATACAGGGTTGGTTGGTTGGTTGGTTGTATAGGGTTTAATGGCACAAAATCCCTTCAGGGACATGCTGCGCCAAAACAAAGATTAAAAAATCAAAATATAGAAATATCTGGATGGGGTATCCCATCCAGATACAGTCAAGCAATGGTAGAAAAGTAAAAAGTTAGGATGTACAATTAAAAGTAAATAAATAGAAAGGGCAAACTGAGAAACAAAGTCATAAAATAAATAATAAACATTAAAAGATCATATGTCAAAATAAAATCCAGCACTTTTTAAAAAAGTAAAGAGTGCCCCATGAGGTAATTCCCCAATGAGGTTTGTCAAGGTTGGAGATGATGATTTAAAAAATGTCCTGTACAAGTGTCGGAGGCCTGGGCAATCAGTCAAAATATGGTGAATAGTCAAGTGATCAAAATGACATTTTGGACACATGGGTGCATCCTCCCTAAGTAACAGATGTTTATGTGTGATCCTTGAATGTCCAATTCTCAGACGAGTTAGAATAACATCCTTTTTTCTTGGATAAATTGGAGGCCAGGTCACGATTGTTGGTTTTATACTATGCAGTTTATTATTGAAAGTCAAGTCCCAGCTTTCTTGCCATTTATTATAACTAAGCCGTTTAATAGTTAGTTTAACGTCTGAGAATGGGACTTTGTGGTGAAGGGGGTCACGAGCAAGCCTTGCCGCCATGTCTGCTTTTTCATTTCCAGGAATACCCATGTGTCCAGGTACCCAGCAAAACAAAATACTATAGCCGCGCCTTGTCAAATCTTTTTAAATGTTAAGGATGGCTAACACATAAGGATGATTATTAAAAGATTTAATAGCATCAATAGAACTATTTGAGTCTGTGTAAATAATGAAGGATGTGTTATGATGATGGGAAATGTGTAACATGGCTCTTTCTATTGCAATTAATTCAGCTGTAAAAATTGAAGTGGAAGGGTGAAGCTGATATTTCAACGAGGTGTTATCATAAAAAACCCCACAACCAACAATGTCGCCACATTTCGAACCATCTGTATAAATGTCAGTATAGTTATTATAATTTGTACGATGAGCAGAGAATAGTTGTTGAAAAACAATAGGGGCCGTGTTATTTTTATCAAATCCTTTAAAAGGATGGAGAGAGGTAATGCTAGGCGGCTTCCAAGGAGGGAATACATGCAAAGAGCATGTACTCACCTCAATATCATTCAAAGGGCTATTGTTAATGAGGTTTCTCATTCGTACTCCAAAAGATGGAATGCAAGAAGGGCGATGCTGATAAAGAGTATCATTGTCAGTATTTAAAATATAGGGATGAAGTGGATGACCAGGATGAGAAAGGACACGATAAAATAGTTCCAGTGAAAGTTTTTCACGAGTATAATGCAATGAAGGTTCATTACAGTCAACGTAAAGGCTTAAAACTGGAGAAGTACGAAATGCATCAGAGCAAACACAGAGTGCGCTATGATGCACAGTGTCAAGTTTTTCTAAAACAGATTTTCGGGCAGAACCATAAACCTGGCAGGCATAGTCAATTTTTGCACGGATTGCAGCCCTATATATTTTAATTAGAGAAGTACGGTCTGCTCCCCAAGAGGTGTTAGATAGTACTTTCAGCAAGTTTAGCGACTTTTCACATTTTGTCCTTAATTGTAAAATGTGTGGTAAAAATGTGAGCTTTTTGTCAAAATGGAGGCCTAGGTACCGAACACTGTCTACAACAGGAATTTTAATTGAGTTGATAAAAATTTCAGGATCTGGATGCAGATTCCTTCGTCTACAGAAGTGAACACAAGAAGTTTTGTCCTGAGATATTACAAAACCATTTTTATTTGTCCAGCTAAGAATACTTTTAATTGCAATTTGCAATTGTCTCTCGATAAAGCGAATATCTTGCCCCATGCATATAATACGGAAGTCGTCCACGTAGAGATCACCTTTCACAGAGGGTGGAAGTTGATTAAGGATATCATTTATTTTTATAGCAAAGAGGGTGACACTCAGGACACTACCCTGAGGTACACCCTCCTCTTGTACATAAAAACTGGAAAGGATTCCTCCAATTCGAACTTGGAAGAGCCGAACTGCGAGGAAGTTTTTGATAAAAATAGAAAGGTTTCCGCGAAAGTCTAAATTAAAAAGGTCACGTAGGATCCCATATCGCCATGTTCTGTCATAGGCTTTCGCCATGTCAAAGAAAACTGACACCAAATGGCTGCGTTTGAGAAATGCAGTACGAATGTAATGTTCAAGGTGGATTAGGTTATCGATAGTTGATCTACCACGTCGAAAACCACTTTGAAAAGCGGCAAGGCGATTGTTTGTTTCCAAAACATGAATGAGCCGACAATTGACCATCTTTTCAAGAAGCTTGCAGAGGCAGCTAGAGAGTGCAATTGGCCTATAATTATTGGGATTAGTAGCATCTTTTCCTGGTTTGGGAAAAGGGATAACAATAGCTCTGCACCATGCATTAGGAAAAGTCTGTTCAGTCCATATTCTGTTAAAAAAAGAGAGTAGATTGTTAAGGGAGAGTGACGAGAGATGCTTGAGCATGATATATGTGATGCCGTCATGACCAGGTGCGGATATGTGGCTGTCTTTCAAACATTTTAAAAGCTCTGACATAATGAATGTTTGATTGTATGAAAGTGAATTATGAGTATTAAAATTAATCCTGTTCATTTCAGTTCGTCTTTTGTAAGACAAAAAAGGTTCAGGATATGCGTCTGATTTTGAGATGGATGCAAGGGTATTAGCTATAGTCTCTGCTATGTTCTTAGGAGATGAAATGGTGTGACCGTTGTAATTTAAAATGGAAATATGATTTTCTGAGTAAAGGCCCATACATTTTTTCACTTTTTGCCACAGTTCTTTGGTTGAGGTATTGAAGTTTATGCTAGATACGTAGTTAGTCCAGGACTCTCGTTGGCTCTTGCGTCGCACTCTTCTAGCTTCAGCCTTTGCTTTTTTATACGCCATGTAATTAGTATTATTAGGATACCTCCGAAAGAGGCCCCAAGCCTTTTGTTGTTTCTTCTTTGCATTTTGGCAATCATTATTCCACCAAGGTTTCCTGTGTTTATGAGTAGATGATGTTTTTGGAATGCTAGAATCTGCAGCATTGATAATACACTGGGTGATATTATCAAGTGCATCGTCTATGTCACCCTCTATCATATCATTCGTAATATTAGCAAGGTCTGTAAAGGTTGGCCAATAGGCTCTGTCATAAACATAGCGTTTAAAACAATTATTAGAATCCATGTGGGGAGTAGTCTGCGATATAAAAGTAGGAAAAGGATCACTGCCGTGCAAGTCATCAGAAACCCAGAAGTTCCAATATGGATAAATGGATGGGGAGCAGATAGTGAGGTCTATGGCATGGAAGGTGCGAGTAGGCTCGTGAAAGTAAGTATGATCTCCATTATTGAGCAGGCATAAGCCATTGTCAGATATAATTTTCTCAATCATACTACCACGTTGATTAGAGTCATGGTTACCCCACATTTGACTGTGGGCATTAAAGTCTCCGAGAATAATGAAAGGAATGGGGAGTTGAAGAATAAGATTATCTAGATGTGCAGATTGTATTGGCAGATTTGGTGGCAAGTATATGGTACAGACTGTTATTAAGTGATTAATATGAACGCGGACTGCAACTGCTTGTAAGTTAGTATTTAAATTGATATAAGTATGAGGTAAATTATTTGAGATAAAAAGAGCTACTCCACCAGTAGCTCTGTCAGTACCTGAAAAATCTTTTCTATATGTAGAATAATGGCGCAATTTTGCTTTGTCAGTAGGTTTAAGATGCGTTTCTTGCAGAGCTAAACATAAAGGTTGATTGTCAGAAAGAATATTACGGATTTCGTCATATTTATTACGAAAGCCACGGCAGTTCCATGAGATAATATTTGTCATGATTGGGAGAGTTAGATATAAGTATCTATGTCGTTTTGTTCGGAGGTTGTAGACATGCTACTATCTCCATCGTCCAATTCTGCATCCTGTTCAGGATGAAGGTCAAGAGCATCATCATCCTGCATAGTGGTCACATAAGTTTTGGTATCCTGCGTTGGATTTAATTGATGTTTCTGTGTTTTATTCTTTTTCTTTTTCACTAGGTTTTCAGATGATACAATAGTTTTAATAATTGGAAGGCTGTGTTTATCTGTGTCGGATTTACGATTCTTTTTTAAAGGTGTTATTTTAGTTGTATTTTGAGTGCTTCTTTTATGGAGTGGAGCTTTAGGAAAAAGAGATTGAGATGATTTTGAAGTCCCATTTTGCGGTGGTTTAGGAGGTACGGAATTCACTAATTTAGGTGAACTAGAGTGTGTAGATCTGTTAGTTTTATTTAAATTATTAGAGAAGCTGTTTTCTTTTTGGTTTGATTGACGATTAGTTTCAGTAGGGAGTTCTGTTTGTGTTGCAATAGTTTTATAAGTTTTGTGAGAAGTTTTTGATAAGGTGGAAGCATATGATACACCAACTTTGGGAGTCCTGGATTCAACAATTTTTCTAGCTTCTGGATATGATATATTATCTTTAGTACGTATAGTTTGAATTTCTTTTTCTTTCTTCCATTGTTCGCAGGATTTTGAGTAAGATGGGTGGTCTTTCTTACAGTTTACACAATAAGGTGTTGCTTGGCATTGTATACTTTCGTGGTCAGCCACGCCGCACCGACCGCATGTGAGTTTCCCTCGGCAAGAGATTTTTGAGTGCCCAAAGCGTTGACATTTAAAGCAACGCAGTGGGTTTGGTATGTAGGGTCTAACTGAGCATGATAAATATCCAGCCATTATATATTTAGGTAAGTTGGGTGTATTAAATGTGATAATGATGTGCTTCGTAGGTATTTGGACTTGATTAGAAGTTTGCTCGTCTTTACGGTAAATTTTTATTCGTTTGACTTCAATGACGTTTTGGTCTTTAAGGTTTTCTAATATTTCGTCTTCAGTGACATACAAAAGATCAGACTCCGAGATTACTCCGCGAGATGTATTTAATGATCTATGTGGCGATATGGTGACGGCAATGTTAGCAAGATGTGTACATTTTTTTAAATTCAAAGCTTGCTGGCTATTGCTGACTTCTATGAGTAGTTCACCTGTCCGGAGTTTTTTTATTGTTTTGGGCTCACCAACCAAACCTTGTATCGCTTTATGTATTAAAAAAGGTGATGTTTTTTCAAATGTTCCTTCTGCACGTTTTATTACAAAATATCTTTCTTTAATTTTGTTTACATCGGAGTTGACTGTTTTACTTTCCATTTTGGAAGAAAACTGTTCAACCCGTTCCGCCCATGAGGTAGATTCTGAGCTATAGTTCAGCATTTTATTCTCCTCTTTATTTTGTTGTGGGGCTACCACTTCGTAAGCAGATAGATCCATCTCTGATGAGCTCTGAGACATTATAGTTTCAGGCTGATTTTTAAGTGAGTGATGGGGTTGTGGGGCTACCACATCGCATGTCTTAATTCCTAAATTTGTCGCCATAATAGAGAGAGAGATTAAATAAAACGCCAGGCATCGGGCCTGGTCACCGACCCTTCTTCTTACCGTTACGTCTGGTGCAGGTCTCAAAAGGGCGAAAACTATTTTCAACAGACCCCCACGTTTTTCGAACATTGGGTTAAACTCGATAGCATCTCCGAAGCTCCGGTTCTTTTCCAAGGAGAATGGGTAGCCGTAGGTAAGCCTTTACAGCTCTGTCCAACCTACAGCCGGCCCTTACGTCGAAAAGCACCAGTCCTCCGGTGTTAATCCTAACCACCACCATGCAAGCATGGCGCCCCCCGTACTCAGAACCAGAGTTCAGAGATGCCCTGCACCCTGGGACTCGATATCAACCTAAAAAGGAAGAGACGAGTCGATGAGGTTAAAAGAAACCTCAACACCCAGGGTGTCTCACGTGAATAAAAAAAACCACTATTGTAAAAGAGTTATTCGAGAGGGAGCTTAAAAAAAATGGTGTCTTTTTTGTCTTTTGTCATTTTTAATTTTTTTTCTTTTTTTTTTTTTTAACAAGAGGACAGCAACAAAGTTAGTAGAACAAAGAACAATGTGAACAAAAAGTTAGTCTAAAAACCCCAAACAAGAACAAAGAGTTAGTAAGAAAAACAAACAAGAACAAAGAGTTAGTAAAAACACAAACAAGAACAGAGAGGGATAACAAACTGAAAAGAGAAGATTAAAAAGTGTGAAACAAAGAGAAAAGAATAGACAACTAAAATAGAGAAGAAAAAAGGAAAGGAGAAAGATCGCTCGGGAATCCGGGGTCGCGAAACCCGTAAATACCTAAAGAAGGTATTCCCCTGGGGGAAGGATATACAGGGCCACGCAAAGAATTCGGTACATGGACGCCTATTAATGATAATTTATGAGAATGTGATTTCAGTTGTTTTAAAAGTGTTTTAGTTTACAATAAATTTTAGCCTAATGCTGACGTGTAATAAAGGTACAATGTAAACTACAGGGCTGAACAAAGTATTCAAGTATGTTTCCATCTAATAGTATGAATTGCTGAAAAAGAAATTTCAAGCTACTGGGTATTTTCTTGCTAAACTAAATTTTCCCATTACATCAACTGGCATATGAAATACAGGGCTGTTCAAAAGTACTGGAATACATATTTGGGTATATTTGGCTATACACTATTATTTCCCTAAATAACAAAGTTTTGTTAAAGATTTCATTAAGTGTTGGAAAGTGCTTCATAATCTATGCTTAACGCATGATTTTTCTTACTTTTTTTTTTCAAAATCATTAGAGAGAGAGAGGGAGAAAAAAAAAACTAAGTTAAATTTCAAAATTTAGGCAGGCAGGAGCAATAACCCTCTCACCCCTTCCCTGCCTTCACTTATGAACAAACGAGATATCTTACCGTCTGTTGTTAATGTTGGCAGGATTGAAGCTAAACTAGTAAGAGCAGCACTTGTTATTATAGGTAGTGTTGCTAAAGGTGCAAGAAAGGCTAACATGCTTTCTAGACTAAAAGTGTTTGGAGCTGGAGTCTTGAAACCATAATGTTGAAAGCGGTGATACTCATAGACATCACCATTTTCATCTGGCCTGAAAATTGACTGACGCTGTACGGGAGCATTTGCTTCTAAAAGAAAAAAATATATAATTTAATTAATACTATGTAACTCAAACAATGCAAAGTAAAATTTGTCTGATATGAGCTCATTCTGGATTTACACAAAAGTCTCTCCTAAATATTAAAACTCCAAAGTACAAACCCAAGCTAGATTCGGCCGACATACAGTTCTCGTGCATCTCATACCGAAGCATGACACTTCGTATCCATTTCTGAACATACAGGTAAAAATTCAAAGCAAAGTAAATCTGAAATTTTAATACCGGGACCCCTTCTTAAAAAATTGTTAAACTTTTAAAAATCATTAACTCAATATTAACTTGTTTCATATTTTTATTACAATATTTTTGTGGCTTAACCAAATTTAAACAATTTTCTTTCATGGCTCCCTATGCCTTACTTATAGTCGAATCACTTTTACATTGGATGTACAGTTGCACAGTAACAAGGCAATCTAAAACACACATTAATTGTTCAATTGTTCCTTCTTATAAAACAGGTATGACAGACTTTTCCACCAGAATAAATTTTGCCATACCAAGTTTTTCTATAACAGAACGCAAAATGTTCTATAAAAAGATATAAGAGTGATCCGTTAAAACAATAAGCTTTTTATTAATTCCTTGAAGGGCGGTGTGATAAAATATATCCCATTTAATTTTAATTGCGAAATACTACATAGACACCAGGGTTTTAAAATGAATATTTTAATTTTATCAAAGTATGTGAAGAAAAATATTTATCTAGTTTGAAATAAATTTCTTTTTAAAGTCCGGCGTCTTTCAATCACTTCAGCATTTTATGAATAGAAGTGCTTTACCCCTCACCGTTTGACAGTCTTTTGCAACTGCTCTGCTCAGTGCTTTAATTTGTGCATACTAATGATCTTTAAATAAATACCATAAGTTAAGTCTATTTAGATACAGGAACAAAGGTCAGTGAATATGATGTCATCACTGAAGCAATTATAATGTATTAAGCAATTATAATTTTAATGTATTATTATTTATTAGATGTATATTCATGGAGCATAAAGCAAATTTATCTATTACTTATGCATCATACACAGTATAAGGTAAATCTTGTAATCGTTTTGAAAAGCAAAAATTTTTCTGACGGATTTACACGTTTCAGATTTCGGAGATACCAAAAAACATATAAAAAAAAAAAAAAAAAAAAAAAAAAAAGTTTGTCTGCTTGAGTGTCTGTATGTCTGTAAACGCTCTATCTCCCGAACAAATTGAGATAGAGACTTTAAATTTGGTATGTGCTTAGAATGTAATAATAGGAAGACGCCTATTTAATATCAGTGACCTCGATTATCCGGGACTATTTGTTTCGGACTTTCGAAATATTCGTTCTAATGAAAGGTATATAAAAATTTTCGAGATTTTTTATTTTAAGAAGTGAATGTAAAAGACAATAAATTAACACAAATTTTGTATAAAGAACGAAGTCGATCGAATAATTAGTTACCGAGACATTTGTAAGCCTATTTCCACACTCTTCGATTTTTCATGCCATGTATTCCATTCAAATTTCAATTCAGAGGTATAATTGGATGTGGGACGTTTAATCCGACGCAATAAACGGTTAATTAATATGATTATTATTTCTGGAGTTATAATGATGTTTCTTTTATGCAATTTGGTACTACTTGAGTAGTTTGGCGTTTTATATAATTTGTCGAAATTGGTTCATCAACAATTCATTAATAGAACAACTTGTTTTATTTTCATATTTTATATTATACATATGCATGATGGGCAAGTATTACAGCGGCTCCTCAACAACTAGACTAGCTTTCTGAATGACGTCGTTTTCCTCATCGGAAATATAGGTATTATTTCAAGGTCCGTACGCATCAATGAATTCAGAGGATTTTAGATGTTTTTGTAACAGAAATTTCGTAAAGTACTGTTCACTATATTTGAAGATAGATTCCCCCCCCCCTCCCCTTTTAAATAAAGAAATATTACTTTACGAAAATTATGGTAATAGGTGCTTGAAAGTCTTTGAAGCGTACGAAACCTGTGTTTTTTCAATTAATTTATTCTTCCGCGATTAATACATAATTTCACAAAATCATTTTACTAGGTTTCAATCTTATAAAAACCATTAACCTTTTTTTAAAACATATGATGACACATTCACTGATGAAATCTCACTTCGGATTGGTAGAATGTGATAAAGCAAAATAAATTTCTGTTATAGAGAGAAAAGATTAACCTGATTACCACCATTTTGAAGAAATACCATAAAAAGCTGTTAAAATTAAAAATTAAATTAAAAATGGAATTAAATTAAAAAGTAATTAGTACGGGCGCATCTACAAACCAACAGCTTTCATTTAAAAAAAAAATTTAATTATTATTATCAAAATCGGTACAGTAGACAGCTCAGGGCTAATGACTAAAAAAAAAAAACAGTTTTCTCTTTTAAATATATTGATTACCAACGTGTATGTGTACTGGCCTGAAAATGTTTAAAAAAAAAATCTCCTTCTTTTTTTCTTCTTTTTTCTCTTGGGGGCAAACAAATATCCTGAAAAATAAAATATCGTTCGATTTAATGTGATATTTAGAGTCATATCAGCTATATGGCATCTCAAAAAATCCAATATGGAGGAAATCACATCAAAATGTTCGATGAGAAGAATTCTTTCAACTCAACCTAGACTGGTATGAAATGAAAAAAAAAAAAAAAAAAAAAAAAAAAGCTAATTGATTATGTGCATGTTTGTCAACAAATTGGCTCGTTCCGTGACTACCCAATTTAATGTAGGCAAAAATTCGAATTAAATTGCTTGAAATTTTGCTGAAATACTTATAATTTTCACTTATAATTTATTGTATTATATGTAGTAAATAATAAGCTATCAATTGCTAGTATTATCTTCTATTTACATCAAATTGAGAAGTAGGGGAGACCGGGGTTCAATGGACCACTTTTGTTAACGTTTACTCTTAAAATATTCTTAACTCACATGCATATATGTTATCTATTCATTATAGTTTAGATTTCATATACTCAAAAGTAACAATTATGTGTACTTTTTTAAATATACATTTTTAAATAGCAAGTGATAAAATGGACCATTGTACCCCATGGCCGGTGTACAATGGTCCACAGCTTGGGGCTCTATGGACCACACTTAATTCTGAAAAAATATATAAGTATAGTATATTTTTTAATAAGAAGAAGCATAGAATGTATCATAATTTGTTTATTCATGTCTTAAACTCATAGATATAATGTAAGTTTAACGATTATTAAAGATAGAAATGATATATCAAAAGATATTTGTGTCACTGAAAGCCTGCTGCTTTCTAGTGAAACATTAGAATCTGGAAGAATCATTACAATATCGTAAACATTTACAAGAGATTCATCAACAATATTGGAAAACATATTGGTTTGATTTTCAGCACATAAATCTATGTTTTTTTTTTTTTTTTTTTTTTTTTTTTTTTTTTTTTTTTTGGGGGGGGGGGGGTCAAAAATTTGGATGTGGATGCATGTTTGTAAAAGTGCAAGAACTTAGAATTAACTGAATGTTTATAAAAAGTAAATAAGGCGAAAAAAATCAAATAAATAAAATATTTAGTTTACTAGCTTTTGATGTTTGAGTTGATTTTGAAATTTGAAAACATATCGATAGTATATCAAAAATGCACTACACAACATGAATCATTAGTTTACATACAAAACAAAAAATATTTTATTAATTATTAATTTCACATATAATTTTTTATTTTAGAAAACACAGAATACAGGACTGGGGTACAATGGACCATGTTCCATTGTACCCCGGTTTCTGGTGGTCCATTGTACCCCATATGTGACTTTGACAAAAAATTGATTAAAAAAAGATGTTTTATATTTAAATTTACTTACAATAAATATTTTATATATTGTCTTACCTTTTTATTGTGCTCAGCAATGTCTTCCAAATTACAAATCTTTAATGTAAAAAATAGCATATGTTTACTTGTCTCAAATCAACTATCAAGAATAAAATGACTAAACTGGCAGCTATGGACATGGTTTTAAATTTCTATTCACTACTGCAGGGCTGCCATGTATGTACCAAAATATGAAAAACAGAAATAATATAAAAATTAGGGGGTGGACCACTGTTCCGCGTGGTCCATTGTACCCCAGTCTCCCCTACGTCTTTTTTGTGTGCGTCTATATAATAACAAATCTATACAATTACAAACCTAAAGTTAAAAAAAAAAAAAAAAAAAAAAAAAAAAAAAAAAAAAAAAAAAGACGTAAAGAAAATAATTTTCTTTTTTTTTAATGACTTAAACAGAAACGCGGAGAGGTGAATAGCTCTTTTGATAACTTTTAGCACATGAGTTAGTCTAGTCGTATTTTATTTTTCCTTTCATTAATCTATCCTATTTAACACAATCACACGAGTTTTTTTTTTTTTTTATTAATTTAACTTTTTTATAAATGACTTACCTTGAACTTGTGGGTATTCTCCAATCTTCACTGGAACTGAATGCCTTCTCTTTCCGCTATTGATTCGGTTAACACGCTGGGAATTAATTACAAAGAGCTGTGTGCTGAATATAAAAATCAGAAGCTTCAGTGTAATTCGCTGCAAGCTATAAACCATTTCAAGGGAAGACCTAAAATAACAATAATCAATTCTTCAACACGGTGTATATAATAGTATGATCTGTTACAGTACATACACTGACATTTGTGTCAATAGCATAAAATATGATGACATATATTATACTAATACTAATTAATACCTTGAGGGGCGGTGAGGTATATTATATCCCACCAAAGTTTAATTAAGATTTGTCCCAGAACTTTTAATTGCCGAAACGTCAGTGAAGGCTTACTTTGGAGACACGAAATTTTTTGGATTCTGTCTGTCTGTCAGTCTATCTGTCTGTTCCGCGATAACTGACGCAAAAAGCATTCGATTGGCTTGAAATTAAGTGGGTATGTTAGTGAGACACTGGGATTAAGCTGTATAGTTTTTTGTTAGATTTGATTCATTCGTTCGGAAAATATAGAATATTTTATTTTGCGCAATAATGCTTTTCTATGGCAAATCCAATGATTTTCAATGTTTTTTTTTTTTTTTTTTTTTTCCCCTGAGAGAAAATGACACATTTGATTAATGGAATTCAATGATAAATGAATACTAAAATACCAGTTAAATTATTCGTATTGTTTTGAAATTTGTTAGATTTTTAAAATTATTACTGTAAATTCTGGAGATTTTTTATAAATGTGTTCCAATATTATAAACTAATTTGTTTTAGAGAATTACTTATTTCAAATGTATTTATTTCATTTTCTTTATTTTTTCTTAATGGTTGCTAAGCAACCATTCATCTTAATCCTTATCCTTATAATGTTATAAATTTAAAAGCGCGTACGAAAATTTAAATGAAGTCAACATCAAAACTGATGAATTAATGTCTTTGTATCTTTGCGTATAAATATAACATAGCCCAGAAAAAAACATAGGCTATGTTTTATTAATTTTATTCAAATATTTTCCTTAATAATTCGAAATTTCCTTCCTTTTCATACAGAATCAATAGGGATTTTTTAAATAAAATCCAACCAATTTCCTTTATCGTTGCCAAAAAAAAATAAAAATTTGGAATAATAATTTTTCAACAGCAATAAGTTTCAATTGAGCAATTTCCGTTCGAAAAATTAAACTAAGAAAAAATAAATATGACGTCAGAATAAAAATAAAAATAGATATATTACTTTTTGTTAAATATTAAACACGGATATTTGTTTCGTTAATAAGAATTTTTCTCACAGAAATGGAGACAGAAGTAAAAGAAATAAAAAAGAATTATATTTTTAACAAAAATTTCACTTGTATATACGTCATAATACTTAAAATATACGTCATAATTGAAATAAAACAGGCATTTTATAGTAGTTGTTAAAAATACAAGAAATATGGATAACAATAACTCATGAATAATGACGTCATTGCCGAAACTTCAGTGAAGGTTTACTTTGGTGACTCGAAATTTATTGTTCATGAAATTGTTCGAAATTTATTGTTTATTCCGTCTGTCAGTCTGTTCTTCTGTCTGTCTGTTCCGCGATAACTGCTGCAAAATGCAATCAAACTTTTGTTTTCGAAAAAAAAAATTGTAAAACTCTAGATTATTGAGTTTACACTTACAAAAGTTCCTGATACTTTAGATTTAGGTGTTTGTGGTTGGCAGGTATGTAGAAATATAAGGATAATGAAAAATATTTGTTTAAACTGTTACTTTTCCTTGTAAATCAAAATGTATAAAGAAATGCAAGACATACAATAACCATTAGCACAATTAATAGAAAGTTACAAATTTAAATTTAATGAGACTACGGGGGTTCAGGGGGGCTCCACCCCCCTGAAGAAATCTGCTATGTTATAATAAAAAAGCAAAAATAATAGATTATGAAAATTTCAGAATATCCTAACATAACTAAATTTTTAATTTAACGCTTTTGATAGCTGAAAACTTCTTATTCTTTTTTTTATTCTTATAAATAATTACGTAATTTGAAAATTTTAAATTACAGTTTCCAGGAAATTCAATATTACCCAAAGTGTGTTTAAAAAAATATGGGCACAGCTGACGTTGAGGCTCCTGATCTGCAGATTTACTAGTTAAGTTTCATGTTTATAACTTTGCGAAGAAAGAGTTAAAAAACTGCCTTTCCTTATTTTGAAATAATATTTTTCCAAATTTCTGGTGGGAATCCTCCATTACACAAATGCAGCTGCTTTCTTCTCATAAGGCTGTTCCCAGCTACTCTGCTCAATGAGAGCAAAACATTTTGGCACATTTGCAAATTCATTTTTAACTGAAAGGTATAAAATTAAATGTCCTGAATATGAAAGTTATTTCAAATCGAAATGTATTTTAGATTTTATGATAAATAAACTACCTATTGAGTTATGAGCGGTTTTGATCACGTGATAAAGATTTTTCACCTTTGATTGAGTGATTATTTTTCTTTCCTGCGGGAATTCATTTAAAAATTCATGCAAAAAAAAAAAAGTGAAAAAACAGTTTGATTAGATAGTTTCTGAAAAACAACATCTAGTAGTTGAATGCATTTCCGAACAAAAATAAGTTAAACTTTTGTCATAAAGTTGCACTTTTGAATTTGAGAACAGTCTTAAAGAAAAACTAAACAACAATTGTTTAGGATAAGTAGTTGTTTCTGAAGATAAATTCATTGATTACTCTATTTTTTTTTTTTTTTTTTTTTTTCAGAGAATGAGTAAGTGACACGAATGTTAGCATGATGGCCAACTAGTAGTAATAAATTGTATATCCTATTTGAAATATTGTATATTATGGATGATGGATATTTCATGGATGAAATGCATTTTTAATTATGATATGCGCCTTTAAGTTTCACTAAATGTATGCATATTATGTGACGTGTATCAATGCTAATAGTTACTCTATTTAGATATACATGGTTACACAAAAGAACTAAGAAAGATTACTGAATATGAGCATAATTTACTTGATGGTTTTAAAATAAGTTATGCATTTTTTAGGTTAAACTGTATTAAGTTTACTAAGAAATGTTTCTAAAATACAGATAAAAAGATTTACAGGGTCACGTAAAGAACTGGATGGAGTTGCTTATGTATGATAATTTCTGAAAATGTGATTTAAGTAGTTTAAAGAGTATTTTTGTTTGCACTATATTTTAGAAAAAACTTTAGCGTAATAAAGGTACTAGATAAACTACAGGGCTGAACAAAAACATTCAAGTAAGTTTCCATCTATTAGTATAAATTACTGAAAAAAATTTCAACTAGTTAGGCGTTTTCTTGCTTAATTAAGTTCCCCATTATACAGTATATTTGTCAACCGACAGATCAAATACAGGGCTCTTCAAAAGTATTGGAATACGTATTTGGCTATGGACAGTAACACCTTATTTCCCTGGATAACAACATTTTGTAAAAGATTTCAGGAAGTGTTGGAAAATGTTTCATAATCTATGGTTAATGCAAGACTTTTCTTACTTGTTTTTTAGTACAAACATTTCTTTCACTATTAAAAGTCATATTTCACTTTTAAAGAACTGCCAAACAGTAGCAGTTATTTTCAGAAATGTATAACGATACTGGCAACGAAGTTTGATAACTATGGCATAGTTTTCAAAGAACTTAAGCTCACAGGCTATTCACACTAATAGTGTATTATAATCTTATTTCAAAGAATCATGCCTCTCGAGAAAAAAAAAAAACCCTGTTTGATATTTTAAGGGGGAAATTAGCTCCTCCATCCTCCCTTTATATTCAACCAATGAAACTGCAAACCTAATCAGGGAGCGCTTTATCATAATAAACCAGTGTACCAAATTTGAAGCAAATCAGTCAGTTCTGCATGAAAAACTCATTTATCGAAATTAAGGGGCAAGGATTAACCCGTGTTCCCTATAATTATACTTAATCAATGCACCTTCAAATCTAATCAAGGAAACACCATATTAGAATAAACTGGTACATCAAATTTGAAACAAATCGGATAACTCTGCTTGAAAATCCCATTTTCCCCATTCCTCCCTTAAATAATGAGCCGCAAAACTAATCAAAGAAGTGTCTTATCAGAATGAACGTTTATATCAAATTTGAAACAAATCGAACATTTCTATCAAGAGTTATCATGTTACATACATATATATGTACATACAGAACTTGTAGATAAATTAGCTCTTAGGTTTTGATAGTCTTTGAGCTAAAAAGCGTTTTCTGACCCTCCCCCGTCTCTCCTTCCTTCTACTTCCACTTTCTTTTCTCTATATAACATAACATAAATCATCTTTAACATAGATGATCTTTTATAAATATAACATAATTTAAATAAGCAGTACCTAAATCATCCTTAATCAGGTCTGCGAGTAAGAGCTGTCATCATGGCTCTAATATAATTTAAAAAAGATGAGAATACAACTAAATATTTTAACCAACACTTTTGCGCCAAATTGCATTTGCTCAAAAAAAAAAAAAAAAAAAAAAAAAAAAAAAAAAAAAACCTATGATTTGATTAACAAAGTGTAAAACAAAACATAACACTTGGGCACTAAACTGAAATCTGTCAAAGAAAAAACAGATTTTATTTTTCTAGTATTTTACGATATTTTTGTCCTATAGTTCACTTATGTTCCATAAGAAATTATTTTTAATGAGATTTAAAAGAAATGCATTTTCGCAAACCAATTTTTATATAAAAATGAAAGAAATTATAATTTTACACACGTAATAATAGCTTAAAAACCCAAAAAATTCTGTGAGGTTAATTATCCTGTGTTAAAAAAATATCAAAATATTATAATTATCAATATTAAGAGCTTTTCCGAGTAAAAAGAAAAAAAAAAAGAGAGAGAGAGAGAGAGAGAGAGAGAGAGAGAGAGGGGGGGGAAGAAAAAAGTATTAATTTTGTTTATCATGATTCCCCTTTGAAGTGCGGTAGTTATTATTTAAACCGGACAGTTTATTCAAAATTTGCTTCACAGTTTTTAAAACATTTTGTTTTCTAAGTTACGTAAAGAACAACGACAAAAAATGTGTTTATTTATTTATTTTCAAATGAAATTGTTCGTAAATTCTGGTATTTACGTGGATGGTCCGCAACAAAATTACTTCAAAAAAAAAAAAAAAAAAAAAAAAAAATCAGGGAGAAATATCTTTTTAATATTCTTAAAATATGATAACAAAGATTTGTATATAATTAGTGTAAAAAAATAAATAAAAATAAATAAATAAACAGTAATATGAACAATAATAAAGTAAATGAAAAAAATCGATGGAATGTTTTTTAAGTTTAAAAATATTGCTTCCAAAAAATAATATTTACAAAGCTAAATATTAAATTAAAAATTATAGAATGGAATATTTTTTTTTCATTTTACAAAAACATAAAAATACAGATTCAAAATGTATAATCACATTTTAGTGAATTACCAGCAGTGTCGCATTCATATACTTTTGTTGGGTAAGGGTTTCTGTGGTTTGAGGAGGGGGGGGGGGCGCACTTTTTGACCATTGAAAACACAAAATCTCAAATCTTTCGAGGGAGGGGCATCTCATTACGCCGGGGGGATGTCCCTGGCCGCACCCTCTGAATTCAATACTGATTGCCAATACTAGTGAATCCTATAAAAACTGCTGTTTCCAGGCAAATTTACTGTTTAAAAGGAAAAAGTTATTTTACAGTCAAAGTAACAGACGTGAAAATTGTAAATGGAAATAAAAGTAATTTTGCACTTTAAAAGAATGGATTACCTATTACCTTCTATACTTATCGAGATAATAGCTTTTATCATTGTTATGCAAATTTTAATATTTTAGACTAATGTCTGTTCATGATTTTATAGAAAATTAAGAAATCATAAAAATGGCAGAGACAAAATGCCAAATGCTCGAAGCCTCTTAGTGGAAAATAAGTCAATATTTTCCTTAACTTAGGAGTTTACAAGCTTTAATTGAACAGCGTTAAAAGAATTTATATTAGGAAAATAGTGTTGAGCATTTGAATATTAAAACTAATATTATCAACTAAGAAAGCGAATTGCTTTAGTTTTACTTACCCATCATACGTAGTTTAGGGTAAACCTTGCAATCATTTTGAAAATCTTGAAAAAAAATTTTTTTTTTTTTTTTTGACGGATTTGCACGTTTTAGATACTTGAGATTCCGAAAAACGTATTTTTAGGAGGAAAAAAAATGCCGTCCGTCCATCTGTGTGTCTGTTTATCTATCTGTAAAGCTCTATCTCCCGAACAAAACGAGATAGAGACTTAAAATATTGTATGTACTTAGTATGTAAGAATGGGATGAGCCTATATAATATCAGTAACCTCGATTATCCGGAACTATTTTTTTCGGACTCTCGAAAAATTCACTCTGATGAAAGGTTGTATAAAAATTTTCGAATTTTTTTTTATTTTAAGGAGTGGGCGTAAAAGGTAATAAATTAACACAAATTTTGCATAAAGAATAAAGTCAATCGGATTATTAGTTGCCAAAATATTTGTAATCCTGTTTTCCACATTCTTCGATTTTCAAGATTCTGTATTTCATTTAAATTTCAATTCAAAGATATGTTTTAATTTAAAATGAGACGCTTAATCCGATGCAGTAAACTGTTAGTTAATATAATTATTATTTTTGGAGTTATAAGGATGTTTCTTTTACGCAATTTGCTAGTACTTGAGTAGTTTGGCGTTTTATATAATTTGTCGAAATGGGTTCATCAGCAATTGATTAATAAAACATTACTATGTAATATTAAAATATTTAAATATGCATTCAAATTTTGTTTTGGAATTGCATTGCATTTTATAAATAGTTTACACATGTTTTATTTTTATGTATTGTATTATGCATATCCATGATGGGTAAGTATCACGGTGGTCCCCAACGACTAGTTTTTTTGTTGTGTATTTCCAAATAATTTCATGAGCTTTAGTTTCGGATAAGCATTTTACTTTTATAAAGTAGGGTTACGTGGGACAACTGGACCATGATTTAACTATATGGCTATGAAGATTCTGGCAATCCACCTTCGAAAGCTAATGTTTATTTGAATTAAAGTTTGAAACTCTCTAAATGTATTCAGTTAGGTTCTCCTTAAAAGACAGAAATTTTCAAAATTAATTGTTAATGTCTAAAAATAAAAATATATCTATTTCATCTTTAGGGTTTCGTTCTTTTGACGAAACCCTATTCGTCTCTGTCCGCTGTCTTTCACAGACTCCGTACACAAAAGTTGTGTAAGTCATAGAGTTCAAATTTTGTGTACTTACAGCTGAATAACTCTTGTGACACAACAAATCATAAAATTTTGAAAAATACAATTATTTTAATTAATACATTATTTTTAATATCATCAGCTCATTTTTTTGTTGATTTTTTCTTCTAATTGTTACACATAAGTTTAAATATATAAAAATATTTTTTTTTAACTTTATTTTTAAAAGAAATGAAGTACTTCTGTCGCCACAATTACAAAATTGCTATTAAAAACTACAAAAATAAATTAATATCTCAAAAATAAATTGAGATACAGCTTTTATACAAATTGCATTTAAAAGTACATTCCCCCCCCCCCCTATAAGATGATGTAAAAATTGAAAATGTGCGATATTTAGAAGTTTAAAAATGTGCAGTAGCGTAAATTTCTAAATCGAATTTCATTTCCTCTAATTGTTGCACCCAAGTTTAAATAAAATTATTATATATGTAACATAAATATTAAGGGATTAAATAAATCACGTGAAAAACGTGCTTATTTGTTTTTATTTCATCATATTACATCATATTTATCATCTATTTCGACACGCGAAGTGAAATATTTTTTTATTTATTTAATTTTTTAGCCGCCTCTGGTGACCAGTTTGGTCTCCCTTGAATTTATGCTAAGCTTTGCAATATTTTATTTTTATTCATAATTTTATTTACTTGCGTACTTTCACTATATCTGCTGATAGAGAAATCAACAAATCTATGCAACCAAGGCAGCATTTAGAGAAAGAATTCAATATTATGTTCTGGTCGACGCGATTGGCAAAGAAATTCTAAACTAGCGCCGAAAAACAGTTTTAGTACGTTTGCTAATTTAATGATAAAGAGTTTTGAAGGAGATATTAAACGTAATCCTCTGTGCGATCTGCGATCACACTAACCTATTTGTTCTTTCTTTGTGGGCTCAGTTGCCCAATCGATGAGGTAGGTCTGCGATCCCTATGAGTTTCTGTTTTTTTAATAATGAGTATCAGGTCCTGTTTGAAAAAGTGTAAACAACTTTAAATAAATTTAAATCAGGCAAATCATGTAATTTATATATCAACTAAAGAGCGTTGTATGGGAAAGCTTTGCTGTCAAAGTGTCTAAAATAAAAACACTAAATGTGGAAAATTATTAGATAAGTTTATACAAAAAAGGGGGAGGAGAAGAATCAAGTAAATACTTATGTATATTGGTTTAGGTTAAAAGTAGTAAAGTTACATGGGGTATTTAGGGTATGATAAATCTATGAACAAATGGCTACGAAAATACATAAGTATCTTATTATCTTTTTCATTTTCCCCCAATGAAAGTGCAATATGTCCAACTAACCTGTGGAAAATGTAAATATGTTTTTATATCTAACAGTAGTATTTTTTGTTGCTTTTAATAATTTTTTAATATTAAACTTTGTCTTATGTATATCTCTTCATCTGTATCGTAAAATTTCAAGGTTTGGCTATCTCACTTAAGAAATTTGGTTCAATACCTCCCAATATGCTTTTTTAAATTTTTATTATGTAATATAAATTTTAAAAGGTATTATATAATTTTCTTTATAAAAAAAAAGACATTAATTTTCGTAATAAGAGAAATTTAATATATATATGTAATAAAATAAAAAAAAATTTGCGTTATTTTGCTCTCTCTGAGTTTTTAATTCTAAAATTGTGGAGCCTATTTTTAATCTTAGTTTCGTAATATATTAATCTTTTAACAGCTAAAGTCCTTTTTCTTTTTTTATTTAACTTATTAATAATCTATTGCTTGTTTCTCAAAAAAGCGGGAAATTATTTCGTAATCTTTCCTTTTTAGAATATTCTCGAGATTTTTAATTTTATTTTTTGTTGATCACGTGATCTGTGTTAATGCGCGAAGATGTTAAAAGACTTGTCTCTGAAGTAATTCCTACCCGAGGTTCGCGCCTCCTAGGTCAATCAGAGGTGATCATTTTTATTACGTAGATTCAGATTAATCCTGGTTGGATTTTTAAAATGATTGACGCGGAGTAGGAGGGGCTAGTTTGTCGTGCAAAGGTGGATTTCTCATTTTGGTTTTTTCAGAGCGCAGAATGCGATCGACTTTTAAAATATTAGGATGCTGCTTCTTATTCCCCAAAAAATTCTAATATCTTGGAATGCAGCTTAATCACGAAGTTTTGGAATATTTGATAACCAGGCCAAGGTGAATGTGGGGAAGAACTTACGTAGTTTATGAGTTAATAAATAAAGGAATTGAAAGACTCATGGATTTTGTTTTTATCATGGGGAAATACCCCAATGCAACTCTTCTTACTGCTTGCCAACTGCCGGAGCGACTACTCTGCTCGTGTTGCTGCTGATTCTTAGAAGTAACATTCTTAGAAGTTTACGGAACATAGCCTTCGTCGAATATATATATATATATATATATATATATATATATATATATATAGCTATTGGGATAACTAAATCCAACATGGTTCAGTTACCCCTGATGAACGTCTCATTTACCCCATTCTTGAAAAATTTATGGTGTAACTGGGACACCGACCTTACGTGAAGTAAACATGCACAGATTATTGTTCGTAGGCTTTAATAGTTCAATTATTGTTCACTTTCTTATGTAGCCAAATATTTTGGGTGTCATTGTAAACGAACGATAAATTCTATGCTCATCAATGGTAAGCATGGAATTTATCATGCTCTGTAGTAAGAACCTTGTAGTACATTTCTGTGATAAATATCATTTCAATATGCTTAAAATAGTGTAACATTAAAATACACCATAAACGATTTTCCCCCAAATGTACCGTAATGTAACAGAATTCTTTTAAGTATCCTTGTAAATACCACAAACTTCATTTTCAATACCGAATAACATGCCTTAGTAAGGCGCAATAACATATATCCATTTCATGGCAATCGGATTAAATTTACGCGAGTTAGAGAACGGATAGATAGATGATGGACAGACAAACCGAATTCGTAAACACTTTGATGGAAAATGTTAAAAACGGTATTCGGGTTTGAGTAAACTGGTTGATGAACTGCAAAGACTTGTTGTAACTGTTTCATAAAATTAGGGCGGCAAAAGAAACTTTTTTTTTCCTATGTGCTTATTTAAATTTCGAAAATTATTGGTTTTTGAGGTTTCAACAGATAAAGAAACGCTTTTCTGAATCATGAGTAACTCAAAATATGGTATATTATAATTTGGTTCGAGGCTATTTTATGTTTATAGATGAAAAGGCATTTCACTCTCCCTCTTTTATTCAGCGTACATTTTTGGCCAATACGATGTTGTTGTTTGTCGAAAGGGTTTTTCGTTATGTTTATTATTTGTTTTGTCATTTTGAAATGAGGTATTTTTATTATTATTTGCTGAAAATTAAAATGTTCATGTAAATTTTATTATATATATATATATATTTTTTTTTTTTTCAAATTAAATTTAGAAGTAGTGCATGTATTGGATCGATTTGTTTACTTTACATAAAAAAAATAACAGCTAATATAAAAGATAGCAGCATAGTATTTTTACCATAAGAAAGTAAGGAAGTTTCAATTGCTAGTGTTCTGGCATAAAATTTTATATCATACCCTAGGGGTCTCTGCCTTCTGTGAAATATGCTAACCAATCCCGTTCAGTCACCGTTGATTCTAAAAACATGCTAATTTGATCGGTTTTTAAAAAATACAGAAGATTAGTTTATAATTTAAAACCAGTGGCACCATTAATTTCACTCTGATTGAAAAAGTTTAAGGCCGAATCAGCTGCTAGTAAGACATCCAATGCCTCTTTTCGTGTTTGATTTAATAAGATCCGTTAAACAAGTTGAATGTAGATTCTGCCATTGCAGAATTCAGTTTCGCCTCCGATTAGAAAAAAAAAATCGATAGAGTCTTTTAGAAGGGCGACCCCGTTTAGAATGCAATGAACTAACTTCATTTTTCTTGTGTTTATTAATATAATAGCAAACAGAACGGCGTGAAATACCCGGTTGATTAGCAATTTCTCTCTGAGACATTGGAATTGCGGAATAATAAAGAGATACAATTTGACGTGCTACTTCTTCATTGACTACATTCATCAAAAGCGGATTTTTTCTTTAGTTTAAACGCTTTTTATAGAGTCTGAGAAAAAGGAAATGCATTTTAACAATAAAACGAGTGGAACCCCATCGATTTCGACGAATGAAATGTTTAAAAGACCCGATCGATTTGGTTTTAAAAAATTCAAAAGTAATTACATTATTGAATCAATATATAATAAATATATTTCCAAACTTAATGTGAAGTTTGCCAGTTATAATTTTGCATGCAAACATTCGCACATCTTCAGTTAAAATTGTAATCTGAGTGCCGGCGATTTTACTATGACATTATTTTCACTAACTGAAGTCATCTGAAAGTAAAATCTCAATCTCAGTGTCCATAATGAAAAGAAATATTGAAATGTAATATAGTTATGAGTTTTAAATAGTGTTTTAAATATTAAAATAATAAAAATTAGTTATGTTTTAAATAGTGACGTCATTTTCTCTTCAAATGTTTTTTAAAAGTTATGCTATTAGTAATATGATAAAGGCATCCGTAATAATATTGTAATTCCCATTTATCTGGTTGCTGAATGACATCATTTTCCTCATTTGAAATTTTCTTTAGACATTAATTTTTATCATTTAAAATATTTTCTGTTATTTTATTTACATTATTATATATTTCTCAGTAAATATATTTTTTTACCTCAATTAGTGCATAATTATACGCAATCATTTTATTGTGGTAAAATTTTACGAAAACAATTGACTATTTTCTTTTAAATGCAAGGACATGTTCACAGATGAAATAAAGCTTTTGACTCGTGGAAAGTGATAATGGAAAATAAATTTTTATTATCGAGAGAAAAGCTAAACTGAGTTGCCACCATATTTAAGAAATATCGTAAAAAGCATTTAAAATTAAAAATGAAATATAAAAATGGAAATAAATTAAAAAATAGCTAAAATGGGCACATCTACAAATAAATAGCTTTCAGTTAAAAAAATAATTATCAAAATCGGTTGAGTAGAAAATTCAGGGCTGACGACACGACATTTTTTAGCTTGTCTGAAAGAAATAGCATCGGAGGCTAACAAATGAAGACACTATAATATAAAAAGATTTAAATAAACAGAGTCTTTGCCTTTTGGTATTTTTTAATAATTCTATAAAAAGATTATTTTAAATAAGGCCAGTTAAATATGTGAAAACAATCATAATAAATTGAATTAAATAAACAATTTTTGCCTCTTGGTATTTTTCAATAAGCCTATAAAAAAGATTGTTTTAAATAAGACATTTTAAATGTACCGTTTTCAATCAGAGTTAATTTTTGCCAAGGTTTTCTTTCTCGTTTTAACATTTACATGAAAATACTTTTGTTTTTAGAAAAAAAAAAATTATTTGCGCTGCCTTAGAATTGGCAACATTAGTTGAAAAGATATCTCGAAATATAAAATAAATGTATTCTATAAATATATTTTAACTGTTTGTCAGTATTATTATTTGGCATAAATAAGACGTAATTTCTCCCATTTACTGCTTTTAATGCATGTTACTTATTTCCTCATGTTAAAGTCCTCTTTTTCTTTTTTATTACTTACGTGAAAATACTTTTTTTTTTAAAAAGAAATATTGTTTTTTGTGTTGCCTTAAAATTTGAAACAAATGTTTAAAAAAAAAAAAAAAAAAGAAAAGAAAAGAAAAGAAAAGAAAAACACACTTCAAAATATGAAATAAATGTTTACGTGTAAATATATTTTAAAATTTAAATCTTTTGGTAATATTATTACTTGTCCATTTTAAATATGACATAATTTTCCCCATTTACTATGCTTTTAATGCATGTTAATGGATTTATTATTTTAAAGTTTTCTTTCTATTTTAGTATTCAAATGTCGATACAATTTTTATGACGCAATTTTCAATATTTTTCTGCTTTTAGTAAGTAATCATTCAAATTTCATTTTAAACTTTTTTCTTTCTCTTTTTGATGTTACATGTATAATGTATATAAATTTTTAATCATAAGAAAATATTATTCTTTGCGCTATTTTTACAATTGACAACAACTTAATATAATAACTCTTTCAAAAATATGAAAAAAATCTTGAAATGAGGAAAATTTTATTAAAAGAAATAAGAAATTATTTGTTTATTTATTTATTATTACTATTACTATTGCTATCATTATTATTTATTAATCAATCAATTATTTTTTCAAAATTTCCTGAAAAACATAACATAATCACAATATTGTGTTCAGTTTCGATTGAAATAAAAGATAATTTCAATTCAATTTGAAAATGTCGTGAAAGAAAAGAAATCCAATAATATCTATATTTTTTTTACCTTTTTACCTATTTTCCCCACAAAAATGGAGTTATTTGGTTGCCTTCATTACAGAAAAAAAAGAATGATAGCTCGAAAACTAATCCAAATTTAAAAATTTTAATATGATTTTTGATATGCTAATTCTACCGTCAAATGTTCCAAATTTTAGGAGTAATA
This sequence comes from Maratus speculifer, assembly GCA_964019185.1. Classification (NCBI taxonomy): domain Eukaryota; kingdom Metazoa; phylum Arthropoda; class Arachnida; order Araneae; family Salticidae; genus Maratus; species Maratus speculifer. The sequence goes on along the minus strand of OZ025291.1, from coordinate 211,194,638 downwards.
GTCATGAAACAAAATAAGTCGTTTGATAAATTCATTTCATTAGGATTTATTTATATAGGGCGGATATAAAAATAATGAAAACTATAATTGTGCTAGAAAAATTTGTCGTTTACACAAATGAGAATACTGTTAAGCCTAAAACTTTCATGTATATTTGCGCCATTAGAACAAAACTTTAGAAAGGGCAAGATTTTTCGACAAACATAGTACCTGTAGTCTGCTGCAAAAGAGGTGTTTTTTAAAATGTAGAATATAAACATGAAATAAGCTAAACTAAGAAATTCTCTATTCTAAGAGAAAGTAAGTAAAGCTATCACTGGATCATCACGCCGCCGTCATTGGATTTTTAGTCAAAGGGGATCTTTCTTCGTTAATATTAAGGAAACTACAGTATACAAAAATATGAAAATAAGTAGTAGTATAGAGAAATGTTTGATAAACAAGACGATGTAGACAGTTTTTAAACTGAATAATTGTTTAAGAGATATTCAACATTAAAGTTGATCAAAATCATTCCATTAAAAAAGTTTCATACACTCTCAAAAAAACTTCCGTCATTTCACAGAAAAAGTACTGGCAGCACTGCTGCCAGAAATTGTCTGTATATTGACGAATATCCGTTTATTTTTTTCTCCGTCAAACGAGGTAAAATATCCGTTTTTTGCAAAAAGTCTGGAAAAGATAAATACGTCGACGGTGGGGATAGAGCTCACGTTCCCAGCATTAGAAAGCGAGCGCCTTGCCTCGGCGCCACGATTGCTCAGAAAAAATGTGCTTTGAAGTAGAATCCTTTATTTCTTATGAGTGTGGTTTGGATTATTTCGTTAAAGAGCTTTTAATTTTGAAGTTAATTTCGGGAAGATTTCATCTTTAATGAAACTGTGGCTGGGGTTTTTACGTTTATATTAATGTAGTATAAAAATGTGAATTTTAATTATATTTACGTAGATTGCTAGAAGAAAAATATGGATGTTCTATGACAAAAATTTTTTTAATAATATAAATTTTTTTTTCTTTTTGCATTTTATTTTTTAATTAAAATATCTTTTAAATGCGTTCACTTGAAGTATATTTTAAATGGGAATATTTATTATATAAATAACTTAGTAAATTCAACTTTATTCAACTTATCCAACTTTGAATATGAATAATTGTGAGAATTTTTGAATGGATGAAGAAAGTAATTGTTATTTATTTTTAAATTCGAAAACATTTGTGTCTTTTTAAACTAAATTAGACATTTTAATCTATAGAATATTTTGTTTTTCATTTTAAAAATAAATTCGAATTTATTACTAACAGACCCAATACGCATGCGTGCAAAAAATAAACGGAATCTCTTCCTCATTTTTCGACGTTCGGAATGAATTCACAGATCAAATACGTTTTCTGGGAATACGGTAATTATTTGTGAAAAAATAACGATAAATTAGTGTATATTGATGAATTTTTCTGACAGTGTAGGAGCAAAAACTATACATATAGGAATATAATAATTTTTAGATCAGTTTATACATTATAGTTCTCGGTGTATATATATATATATATATATAGGTGTTATATATATATAGTTCTCTGTGTGCGGACTGCATTTATTGATTTTTTTTTTTTTTTTTTTTTAATTTGACTAAATATTTGCCATTTTATTTCCATTTTAAATTCAAATTTTCCGCAATTCCAAAGATATTTTTTTACATACTTTAGAAATGGTTATTATTTTAAGTTGTTGCCAATTTATGAAAAAGCGCGAAGTATAGATAATGTGCATCTTTGTAAACAAAATGGCTTTTTTTGCGACAGCTCAACTTGTAATTGGCAAAAATTCGAATTAAACTGCATTAGAAAATTCTAAACTAAATGTAATTTTCACGTTGATATAATAAATTTCATTTTATTGTATTATACGCAGGAAATAATACGTTATAAATTACTAACTTTCCAAGAATTATTATTTTTGCCAACCACAATTTGAGAAGTACATCCTTTTTCGTGTGCGTGACGTCACATGCATGCACATTATCTATAATATACCTTTCAAATAAAACATTTATTTAGACGTGACTGTTATAAAAAGAAGAAAAACACTTTACAAATTAGAATTAAATGATTAAGTATTAACTACAAGAAAATATTGTGATTGCGTCATGAGAATTATATTTACATGTGAATTTTAAAAGAGAAAGGAAATATTAATAAATGTATTAACATGCGTTAAAAGCCGTAGAAGGAGGAAGTTTCGTCATATGATATGCCATATAATAATCTTGTCAAATAGTTTAAATTTAAAAAGATATTTACATGACACTATTATTTAACATATCCGGATAATCTTTTAAGCTATCGACAATTTTAAGGCAGTGCAAATAAAAATATTTCCTTGCTGGAAATAAATGTATTTTAATTTGAATTTTAAAAAGAGAAAAAAAAAATAAAATCAATATGCTTTAAAATCAGTAAATAGGAGGAATTACATCATAGTTAAAACGATCAAACAATGAAATTACAAAATAAATAAATAAATAAATAAAATAAATAAATTTAAAAATATATTTACATGAGACATCAATTTTTTATTTTGAGATGGTCTTCTTAAATTGTTGTGAGCTTTAAGACAGTGCAAATAATAATTCCTTTCAAACAAGAAAACTATTTTTACGTGACTATTAAAAAAGAAAGAGAACTTTGGGGATAATTTTGTAAGATTTAAAACGATACATTTTAAATGTTTTATTTAAAACAGCTTTCTTATAGCGTTGTACAAAAATACCGGGACACAAAGACTCTGTTTACTTAATTAATTCTATATAAGCTTATTTGCAGTAATTTAACCGATCTTATTTAATCAAAAACGAAAAAAGTAATTAGATTTCTTGAATAGAAACTGATACAACTTTAGAATTCCCGAATCAAAAGGGAATGAATGAAAATCCGTTTACAAGAAGATCGTCACAGTTTTTGAAATTATAATTCAATCTTCCGTAATCTTTTTAAAGCTGATAAAATGAGCATGTTCTTAGAGTCTGCTGTATTTGAATGGGGGGGGGGGGGTTGGCAAGCGTAGCTCGTAGGGGGCAGAGCCCCCTAATTGTTAAGGGAAAAAAAACATTCTGTGCCAAATAGTTTTTCTACATCGCAAAATAACAAGCAATATAAACATGCAACAAGTAACAGTTATTAAAAATCAAAATATAATTTTTTTTTCAGTTTTTTCTTTAATGGAGAGTTGAAAAAGTTCATTTTATTACCGTCAGTGGCGCTTTACACCGCATAAACTCTCTGTTAAGATAATTTTTAATCACATGAATGCAAGAAGATAAAAGGACATGAAAATTGCCTTTTATGTTGAGTTTAGAATAACAGGTCTCCCAGAGGAAAAATTCTTTTAATTTTAATATTTAATTCAATTTTTTAAATAAAAATCATGAGATAAAAAGAAAATATAGTTAATGAAATTTCCGAATCCAAGGAGGAAATTTAAAAATTTATCCTTCTTTCTCCATGATAATCCTTAAGAATATTTTCAAATCTGGAATAGCTACTGCTTGACGTATTTTAAAACTCATTTTTATCCTCAAACATATGAAATTGACAGGTACTTTTATTCTGAAAATTTTTAAATCGGACTGCTTTTTTATTTTTCGGTAAATACAGAAAATCTTCCAGGAAATGTTGTTAAAATCAGCATTTTAAACTGAATTTCTAGACGCGCCAGAGCAAGAAAGAAAAAAAAAATCTAATGTCGTGAGACAATAATAGCTAGCAAATCAAGATAGAATTCATTTATCAACAAAATAAGAAGTTCAGTTATAAAACACTTCAACAATCATGCCTGCAACTGCTATGCTTTTGTGACTTAAATGAGTTTTATATTTTTGAGTGGCAAAATAAATAAATAAATATAATTTAACAAATTACAACGATCATTTGGCAAATGATATATTCAAAGACTAAATTTTTAGACTTATAAATATAATTTATTCTATATTTAAAATATTATTCTATATTATTCTAAATTATATTATTCTATATTTAAAAAAAAAAAAAATAAATATCATTTTTATAGTGATCAAAACGTGGTTTACGTAATAACAGAGTCTTGTATTACGTACGCCATAGATTAAACATTAATATTCCTGACCAATCATAAATATATTTTTAATGAAATTTCAGTTTCACAATTTTCGGTACTGCAAATTTTTAAACTTGTAAGCACCGCGCATTTTCAATTTTTATACCGTCTTATGGGGGGGGGGGGGGGATAATGTACTTTAAAGTGTCATGTGTTTAAAAGCTGTAACTCATTTTTTTTAATTATTAACTTTTTTTAAAAATTATCGATTTTTTTTGTAGTTTATGTTTGAATTATTGATTTTTTTTTTAATTATTGATTTTTTTTTTAGTTTATATTTAAATTATATATATATTGTAGTTTATAATATTTTTTTGGCATTGTGGCAACAGAGATATTCCATTTCAGGACATTAAACATGGACCAATCGTAAAACGAATAAAATCTGGACATCACAAGGATTCAGATAAGGCTCAGATATCTCTAGACCAAAAGCAACAACCATTTTCCAAATAGTTAAAAATCAATGAATAAATAAATAAATAATCCGAGAACCACCGACTTAATTTTTTTCTTGTTGTTTAATTCTTTTAAATCACTTAAAACTCACTTTATAGATATCACTTTATATTTTATATCACTTTTATATCATATTATCAAAATCGCCAGGGAAAAAAGAAAAAATTTTTAAATTATATTTGAAAAATCAGAGAGAGTTAAAGATTCTTCTCTGGTTCTCGTTGTCCCTCTATGTTTGAAAGAATGATCTCCTATGATATAAATCGAGAAGCAAAATTGGAAAGCCTTCTTTAAATATCAAATCATGATACCTAATCATTTGCTATATTGCCATTAATAAAAAACAAAACAAAAGCATAATCTTTTACAAAGTTAAAATTCATCTCTACGAACAACTTACCTTGTTTAAGCAGCTATGGTGTTGATGGCAATTTTTAATATTTATAAATTCAAAAATTATTCGTCTCACTGATAAACGTTCTCTTTCGTCCACAAATGCCGCGACAGAGCTCTATTCGGCTTCTATTTTACATTAGCTGGGTCATTTTCGGTTTTCAGAATAAAGCAGACCACCGGAAGACCCGTGTACACGAATGGGTGATTCTTGGATCACCAGTGAGAGTTCCGGTTCATGGAGCTAATGGTTCCGCTAGCTTCTTTTGATCCGCAGTTTTATTTTTGTGAAAACAATCGAAACAACTGGAGTAAAAGCTATGACAGCCTTCATATATACTTCGTTGCTTTTAAAAAGTGATAATGGAGTGATTTGGATTTCTCTATGGGCTCTTTTGTTTTGGAATTTTATTTGTTGTCATTGTGAGGGATAACAGTTTTGTATTTGGGTAGCTGTGAATGCATATTATAATTGTTCGGAATTATATTTTCGATAATGCGGGTATTGTCAACAGTTTTAATTGCTTTCAATGGTTGGAATACTTTTTAAAAATAAAATCTGTGTATTTCAAAAGTAACCAACTGTCACCGAAAGATGCATTATAGATCGGGAGACGGCAGCAGAGACAATCATCTCATCGAGTTCATGGCTAAAATTTCTGAATTAGTTAAAGCTTGACTCGTGTATTAAAAAGCAATCGGTCTGCCAAGTCATATCTTGGTGGAAAACACCTAAAATCCCGATTTTAGTTGTTGACTAGTAAGGTTTACCACTCTGCTTTCCTGCACCGAAATGTATAAAAACATGAAAGGTTGGGAGCAGAAAAACACAATGGTAAACCTGTGAGTCAACCTCTAAATCGGATTTTCAGATGTTTTCCTTCAAGATATGACTTAGCAGATTGAATGCATTTTAATATAATAGTCGAATTTTAACTAATTCTAGAATTTCAGCCGTGAATTCGATGAGGTGATTATCTGTGCTGCCGCCACCCGGTCTATTATTCTCCCCTCTTTCTTTTAATGAATACAGAAAATAAAAATGGTATGTGCCATATAACATAAGTAATTAAAAAAATCCTTAAAACAATCATAAAAGGACTTCTCTTTAGCCTATAACTGGCAGTTACTAAAACTATTTTTAATTTTATGTCTAAAAGATCTGAATTAAGGCTTTGAATCACGAAAAAGTTAAAAATAATAAATTTTTGCTATACTGTTAGGCAAATCTCTTAATTACGATTTTGCGTGATTTAAATGAACACCCTTTAGTCATATAAATCGCAGTGTCAAACGTGAAATAGCTAATTCCCTTATGTACGTTTTATATAGATGAATAATGTGCTAAATTACATTAGTTTGTGCATTAAGAAAACATGAAATGATTAAAATTTTAAATACATCAATATCACGAAACATGATATGATCAGTTGTGGATGTAGCCATTCAAAGTTGCATTACGCTTATATATGCTAAGAAAGTTATCATACGAAATGAATATTTCAATTGAGCGAAAAATTGCCCCGGCCGGGAATCGAATTGAGATTTATAACTTACAGGGCCCATGCTTTGCCGTTTAAGCTAACTAGGCCGACAACTGGCGAGTATTTTTCGCTTAGATAACCTTATTGCGTTATAACATCTGGTCTGTCATTTAGACAGCTCAACAGAATAAACTGCAGGTAAAGGAACTCCATATAAACGATAAGTAACTAAACTATTTTTTTAATACAATCAAACTGATTGGTAAAGTTATCATACAAATTGAATATTTTGAACTGAGCGAAAAATTGACCAGGCCAGGAATCGAAGTTAGATTCTTGGCTTACGGAACCCATGCTTTACCGTTTAAGCTAACTGGGCCGATAACCGCAAGCATTTTTCGCTCAGATAACTTTATTGGTTATATAATTTGGTCTGTCATTTGGAAAGCTCAACAGAATAAGCCGCAGATAAAAGAACTCCATATAAACAATGGATACGTAGCTACACAATTCTTTTAACACAATCAAACTGATTGGCAAAGTTATTATAGGAATTAAATATATCCAACAGGGATTGCTGGATATTGTTTGTCATATTTTCCTAAAATATGACAAATGATTTTTTTATGTTAAGAACTCTGCAAATTATAAACAAAAATCTTGAGAAAATTTGGGACTGTTTTATGAAAACTTTAATTTCTTTACGAGCAGGTATGTAGTGGAGGGTATTCAGAGGTATCCGCCGTATACCCTCTGGATTTTTTTAAGGAACACCGTAAATCCTCTGTTTATAAGAAAGCTATAGTATATACACTCTAGGGTATACCCTCTGATTTGAGCGTATACCCTCTGCTTAGAGCGCATACCCTCTGCTTTTTTTACGACTACACCACTGCCTACGAGTATACAAGCTATACTCATAAATATGAATACAGTTTATTACAGTAAGCCACTTAATTATAATCTACAGTTTCAATGCTTTTATCATATTAGTTTCGACAGGGTTATTCAAAAGATATTCGTTCTTTTTCAATTTGTTGATAGTCAGTCCCCTTTGGGGTGTCAGTGGAAAATCTGCATGGAAATATATGGCCTGTACTATTTTGTTTACACATCTGTAGTTTCAAGATAATTGCCCTTGTATTTTTCCAACTATTTAATAAAATGTGCAACATCGCAATTGACACCGGTCATTTTTGGTCATATAGTGTTTTAGTAAAAACAAAAACTGACAAAAAGAGAAAAGTTTGAAAGCTGGTGACATCTATTTGACACACTAAAACATTCATTTTTATAACAACACCCAAAGCATGCTCATAACGGACAGTTACGCGACGCTAACTCGTCACACTCCTGATGATCTATTTAGTTGAAAAAGCAGAAATATTTATGTCACTATACACAGAAGTGATTAAAAAGATGAAAAAAGAGGAAGTTTTCTGTTTGGGTCAAGTTATATTTGGATACCTTCGTGACCTCGTGAGAACTTAAAAATTGTGCAAAATGCGCAATAGAGCTTGTCATTTTACTTAATTACTCAATATAGATGAAAATATCGTTAAATATGCAGCGAAGTTTTTAAAAAAATGCTTGGAGTAAATGCAGTAATATGAAGAAAGATTAAAAAAAAAAAAAAAAAAAAAAAAATCAAAACTATTAATTTTTAATTAAACCTGACTTTTGTATGCAAATCTGGAATTTTATACTCGATTTTTCACACATTTCTTGATATGTTAAAATTATACAAAATATTTACACAGGTGTTTCCAATAAAAATGCGGCATTTTAATGCTGTTAAAATTTGATTCTAAATAAATAAATTGATTTTAAGCAATTTTTCCACTAGCCAGTTGCAGGGAATGAATTACCAAATAATCTTTATTGTTGAATCTACTTACGAGTTACAAAAACAATGGAGATAAAGATCCGCAAAACTACTTTCACCAAAATAGTGCCCTTGGCTGTGAAACTACAGCAACAGCAACGACATATTTTAAACATTATCTGTTAGAAAATATACAAAAATAAATAAATAAATAAATAAAGGAGTATAGCAATTAAAAACTTACTTTTTCATCATTTAATAGTTTAATGTTAATTAAATTATGATTAGATGTTGAGAAAACAATTTGAAAATACTGTATAGAATGTTTAAATAATGTTTCTTTTTTTTTCTTTTTTACATTATGTACAGTAGCTAGTAAGCCCAATGGCGGAGTGGTCAGAGCATTTGACTACGGCGCCACAGGTCGAGAGTTCGCCTCTCGATCGGGCATGATTCACTGAGCCTTTCATCCCTTCGGGGCCGAAAAATGAGTACCAAGCTTGCTTGGAAAGTAATCACCGAGGGTCTCGCATTAGTCTGACAACCTCGACGGTACATATGTTGCATAGCATCTCGGTGCCCAGGGTCCAGTAAACAGAGATGGGCACTGTCGGCGCTGATCCTTAATAGATTGTAATGCCACAGGTTTTTTTTTTTTTTTTTTTTTTTAAATAATAGTTAGTTTGAATAGAATTCATTCGCACCATTATTACTACCCAAATGAACCTTGATTTACATTCTTATAAAAGCTATAATAATTTTCATTGTTAAAAAAAAAATGCCTTGTCCGCATGCGATAAGTTTGTAAATGATATGCAACCAGATAAATATTACATAAGGAAGGATTGCATAACAAAATCGATATGCTATCTTTTATTTAATAAAAAAGCTACATGTAGTTTAAAAAATGCGTAATTACTTTTATATCTGAATATTTGCTGTTTCACTTAATTTTTCAAATTCACGCGCAACTAATCTCTAAGATAATGTATCTTCACAATAAAATTTTTCATCGCATATCTAAAATCAAATAGCACTTGAAATTCGTGAAAATAACTTTAAGCAATAAGTTATTTTTATACAGCTTTTTATTTTCTTTTTTGGTACTAAGAATTTTTCTGCGCAGATTATTATGTAATCTTTGTCTGAACTGAGACCAGGTGTTACCATAGCAAATAAAATTATAATTGCTCACGCATTTAGAAACTTCCTTGTAAAATATATATTCCTTCATGGAAACGTTTCTATTTGTGCATTTATTTTGTTTGTTACAAGATTTTATCGAGAATGATTTCAGCCTGTGTCTAAGTTGTCATTTATAGACATATTATTTCACAATAAATTAGTTATATTCAAAAGTATAATTTAAAATTGACAAAATTATAAAATCTGACAACATTGGGTAAATTTCAGAGACTGTATCAAGGAATCGTAAAAAATACAGTCGGCTCTCATTAATTCGAATTCGTCGGGACCGCAAAAAATTCGAATTATCCAGAGTTCGAATTATGGAAAGTATGAGAGGAGAACATTTTTATAGGGGTAGTATTACAAATAAACTAATGTTATAGCATTTTAAAAATATATTTCGGCTGTTATCATTAGAAAAATACTTAATATTGAATTAAAAGATATAAATACACAAACCTTGGATTTATGGATTAAGAATCCATAAATTCTTAAAGGATTAGGAACAAACACAAACGAAGATGGGGTGGAAGAATCATTGATTGACAAATAGAACAGTAAAAAAGCGGATATTAAATGCATGACACTACTATATACAGAGTGTATCTAAACTACTGGGCAAAACTTTAACGGGTGATAGTACACATAAAGACAAATAATATTAAATGGGAAACTAAGGGTCCCAAACGTCTTCCGAAGGAGATAGGCGCCATCAAAGTTTAGGGTCCAAAATTTGAAATGATTATAAAAAACGGGAAAATTGGTCGATTCGTTTGCGGTTTTCACGAAAACTATTCTTTATGTCAGTATTGTCTTGAAAATAAATTATAAAGATAAATTTCAAAAAATGTCGATAGAGGGCGCTTTAGACTTTGGAATAACGAACAACTATTTTTTACCGTTATTTTTTGCATCTCAATAAATTTTTTTAGAACTTTAGACATAAACTTAAATTTTGAGCTCAAAACCTGTGGTTAAGTATCGCAAACTGAACTGTGTTCAATAGGAGTGGGTAGGTTCAAATTTCAAATGATTATAAAAAACATAAAAATTGATCAATTGATTTGCGGTTTTCACTAAAATTATTCTTTACGTCAGTATTGTCTTGAAAATAAATTACACAGATAAATTTCAAAAAATGCCGATAGAGGGCACTTTAGACTTTGGAGTAACGTACAACTAGTTTTTATCGTTATTTTTTGCATCTCATTAAAATTTTTTAAAGCTTAGACATAAACTTAAATTTTGTGCTGAAAATCTGAATCGTTGAGAGTGGTTAAGTAGCGCTAGCTGAACTGTGTTCAATGGGGGTGGGAAGGTTTAAATTTCAAATGATTATACAAAACGGAAAAATTGGTCGATTCGTTTGCGGTTTTTTCTAAAAACATTCTTTATGTCAGTATTTCCTTAAAAATAAACTTTAAAAATAATTTAAAAAAAAATCCGTTAGAGGGCGTCTTAAAATTTAGAGTAACCAACAATAATTTTTAACTTTTATTTTTGTATCTAATTAAATGCTTGCAAAAGCTTAGACTTAAATTTTTAACTCAAATTCCGAATCGTTGAGAGGGGTTAAGAAGCGCAAACTGAACTTTGTTCTGGAGTTGAAATGTTACCCTGCCCACCCTCCGAACACAGTTCCATTTTTCGATACTTAATTACTCACAACGATTCAGATTTTGAGCTCAAAATTTAAGTCTAAGCTTTTAAAACATTTACTTAGATAAAAAAAAATAACAGTTAAAAATAATTGTTGGTTACTCTAATGTTCAAGGCGCCCTCTAACGGATTTTTTGAAATTTATCATTAAAATTTATTTTCAAGGAAATACTGACATAAAGAATGTTTTAGAGAAAACCGCAAACGAATCGACCAATTTTTCCATTTTTTATAATCATTTAAAATTTGTACCTCCCCACCTCCATTGAACACAGTTCAGTTTGCGCTACTTAACCACTCTCAACGATTCAGATTTTCAGCTCAAAATTTAAGTTTATGTCTAAGCTTCTAAAAAATGTAATGAGATGAAAAAAATAACGGTAAAAACTAGTTGTACGTTACTCCAAAGTCTAAAGCGCCCTCTATCGGCATTTTTTGAAATTTATCTGTGTAATTTATTTTCAAGACAATACTGACGTAAAGAATAATTTTAGTGAAAACCGCAAATCAATTGACCAATTTTTATGTTTTTTATAATCATTTGAAATTTGAACCTACCCACTACCATCGAACACAGTTCAGTTTGCGGTACTTAACCACAGATTTTGAGCTCAAAATTTAAGTTTATGTCTAAACTTCTAAAAAAATTTAACGGGACGCAAAAAATAACGGTAAAAAATAGTTGTTCGTTACTCCAAAGTCTAAAGCGCCCTCTATCGGCATTTTTTGAAATTCATCTTTATAATTTATTTTCAAGACAATACTGACATAAAGAATAGTTTTCGTGAAAACCGCAAACGAATTGACCAATTTTTCCGTTTTTTATAATCATTTCAAATTTTGGACCCTAAACTTTGATGGCGCCTATCTCCTTTGGAAGACGTTTGGGACCCTTAGTTTCCCATTTAATATTATTTTTCTTGATGTGTACTATCACCCCTTAAAGTTTTGCCCAGTAGTTTAGATACACCCTGTATATACTTGTACAGAACAATTCTAGCAAAAATGAAAGAAAGGAAGCTATTTCAAGAATTTGAAGATCCGGAGAAAGTAAGGGATAATGAAAAATCGAAATCCCGTCAGTTCGAATTAAACGAAATCAAGAAAAAATGAGTTCAAATAAATGAAAAAAATTAACATTATTCTGCTATTGAACATTTCGGGATTTCATGATCAGTTCGAATTAAGCGAAGATTCGATTTATACGATTTCAAATTAACGAAAGCCGACCATAGACAGACAGAAAGAGACATACGTAAACACTCTTTATCTCTACCGCAAACCGCTACAATAGAGCCCCGCTCTCAGAACCTCCCTATTCCCGAAAATCCGCTTATTCTGAACAGAGTTCAGAAAAAATACTGATTTTTTTAAATTTAAAAATAGGAAAAATTAAAAAGACATTTGAGAAAAAAAAGTACATTTATAGTTATACAAAGAAGTTAAATAGAGATATGCATAAAGCCTAAGTTTGTTGGAAATGCCTGAAATCAAATTGGAATGAAATCTGGTTACTTAGAGTACATGTCGGCTCGATTTATACAATTCTGTAGAGTTATTTTCAATCACTGCTAAACACAAAAAATAACCAATTTACACACGTTTAAGAAATAAAGTCAATGTTTTTTTTATTATTATTATTTGAGTGATAATGTTTAGTTTTTACTAAACCTTGGCACTCCGTTGTCTTCGCGGCGGAGACATCATCTTTCCTTCCAAAATTTGTTTTTGGCACCAGTAATTGAAGAAAATAAAATTTTCCTTACTTAATCAGAGAATTTTTGAAATTGTCTACTTCAAGAAAAAGCTCTTTTAAAAAAGTGGTGCTAATCGAATAAAATTTGTGTAAGAGGCACCGGAGTCCGAAGGGTTAAAATGTTGCATAAATAATTTATTTTTGTCGTCGTTGAAACAGATTTATATATGGAGCAAAGGAATATTTTATGCTAGGATTGTAGAGTTGCAACTTTTATTTGAAGAGTCTGGCATATATTAACAGTTAATTTTAAATTAAGTTATTAGAAATAACAGAACCTGTTTACCACGAGCCAATCAATTCTATGCAAAGATGACACTAGCAGATGTCCCATCACTTAATTTATGCCGTAACAAGGCAATACTTTGATTATTGTTAATGAAATCCTCCTAGATTCAGAATTCCCATTAAACCGTACAGTACTCAGGTCCAATTAGTTCAGAATAGCGAGACTCTACTGCATTATAAAATCAGACAAGTACCAATCGACTAGTCGCATTGTCTGCTAATTGATGCTACACCCATATTTTGCTTAGTAGGTCGTCTACATATGAAAATTCTAACAAACTTCCATTTTTTAATACAAACAATTAAATCTATCATCGCATTTGAATTCTTCTGCTGATTTTATCTTTAGGTACTAAAACAAGAAGTACTAGTTAAGAAACTCTTTAAAATTTGAAATGCCTGATGGTAAATTCTTTTCAATTATATTACATTAGTGCAAATTGAAATATGCATATTCTTTTAAGCATAACTCTAAAATTACTTGGTTGATAGCTCTGTAACTTTGGATTAGCATTTTTGAAGCTTCTTGAAATCGATTTTTGTAATACTCTTTCTTTTTCCACATAATTTTTTTGCTAATTTGTAATTTTTTTAACTTTTTTGTATTTTTTTATGTTTTATAACTTTTTTTGTAAATTTATTATTATTATATTTTTTTATTTTCGTTATTTTGTGAATTTTAAAAACTTTGTAAATATTTCAAGAAAACTTTGAAATTATTATGATTAAATTTATTGATTTAATTATTGATTAAAATAATAATGATTGATTAAAATTTATTATTAAATTTATTTTTTGAAATTATTAAATTTTATGAACTTAAACATTTTTTTCATTCTTTTTTTTAGCACTTTCCAACAAAGCTGAAAAGTGCTTATGCATTCTGTTTGTCTGCACGTCTGTCCGTATGGCCATCTGGCCGTTTGTCCGCGCTCTAACTCCCGTAAATATACTCAGATTGCTATGAAATTTTTATACGTTATTGAAGTTTACCCTAGCACGAACCCTATTGAAGATGAAGTATTTACCATGATTAGTTTATCTACAGAGAGAATCAAAAGTTTCCCATTACATTACGGCCTATGGGGAAAAATCGTTAATATACTCGGATTGTCATGAAATTTTAGGACGTTATTGACGTTTACCCTAACACGAACCCTATTGAAAATGAAGTTTCTACCATGACTAATTTATCTACAGGGCGAATCAAAAGTTTTCCATTACATTACGGTCCATGGGAGAAATCGTTAATATACTCGGATTGCCGTGAAATTTTAGGACGTTATTGACGTTTACCCTAGCACAAGTCCTATCGAAAATGAAGTTTCTACCATGATTAATTTATCTACAGGGCGAATCAAAAGTTTCCCATTACATTACGGCCTATGGGGGAAAATCGTTTCAAAGGAATTTTAAAGATGTTATACCCTGTCAAACATATTAAAATATGCATTCTATAAAATATAAGGTGAAAATGTAGCTATTATTCATTTACAGGGCCAAACAAAAGAATTCCATTAGATAATGGTAAAAGGGGAAATGTGTGCGACACATTTAAAATATATTAAGCTTTTTCATGTATAATATATTAAGCGTTTTCATGTATAATAAAATTGATATATGTCACTGAAACTACGCTACTGTCTTGCATAATAAGAAGTACATAGCATTTAGAGGGCCATACAAAAGATTTCAAATAGTATATTCTTTCCGAAGTACCGTATATGTGTCCGATAATGGCTGATGGAGGGATGACATGCATTTTAATTATGATATGCGCGTTTATATTTCGTTAACTATATGCTCATTATATGGTGTGTATAAATGTTATAGTTGATATACGGGGCTACCCAAAAGAGCTCACCAACGTTACTGAATATGAGCGTAAATTATACGTGGTTCTTAAATAAGCTATGCATTTTTACGCTGAGCGTCATTCAATTTACAGAGAAATGTTTGCAGAATATAGATAAAAGGATATACAGGGCCACGCAAAGAATTCGGTACATGGACGCCTATGAATGATAATTTATGAGAATGGGATTTCAGTTGTTTTAAAGGTGTTTTAGTTTACAATAAATTTTAGCCAAATGCTGACGTGTAATAAAGGTACAATGTAAACTACAGGGCTGAACAAAAGTATTCAAGTATGTTTCCATCTTATAGTATGAATTGCTGAAAAAGAAATTTCAAGCTACTGGGTATTTTCTTGCTAAACTAAATTTTCCCATCATATCAACTGACATATGAAATATAGGGCTGTTCAAAAGTACAGGGATACATATTTGGGTATATTTGGCTATACACTATTATTTCCCTAAATAACAAAGTTTTGTTAAAGATTTTATTAAGTGTTGGAAAGTGCTTCATAATCTATGCTTAACGCATGATTTTTCTTACCTTTTTTTTTTAATTATTATTATTAGCACTTTCCAACAAAGTTGAAAAATGCTTATGCATTCGGTTTGTCTGGCCGTTTGTCCGCGCTCTAACTCACGTAAATATACTCAGATTGCCATGAAATTATAGGACGTTATTGCCGTTTACCCTAGCACGAACCCTATTGAAAATGAAGTTTCTACCATGATTAGTTTATCTACAGGGAGAGACAAAAGTTTCCCTTTACATTACGGCCTATGGGGAAAAGTCGTTTTAAAGGAATTTTATAGATGTTATACCCTGTCAAACATATGGTAATTTATATGCTTTTATTAGCACTTCCAACAAAGTTGAGAAGTGCTTATATACATTATATATTATGCTTATGCATTCTGTTTGTCTGTCCATCTGGCCACGTTCTAACTCACGTAAATGTACTCGGATTGCCATGAAATTTTAGGACATTATTCACATTTACCCAAGCACAAACCCTATTGAAAATGAAGTTTCTACCATGATTAGTTTATCTACAGGGAGAGTTAAAAGTTTCCCATTATATTAAGGCCTATGGGGAAATAGCGTCTCAAGGGAATTTTGAAGCTGTTATACCCTGTCAAACATATTAAAATTTATATGCTTTTACGAGATGCATTAAAATAGGCATTCTATAAAATACAGTAAAACCTCCATAACGGACACTCCCGAATAGCGGACACCTCTATTTAACGGACAATTTTCTAATCCCCACTCCCAAAACTTAAAATTTTCTATGTTTAACCTCTGAATAACGGACATTCCGAATAGCGGACACTATTTTCGGCGATAAAGAATGAAAAAATATCTTTTAGCGAGAAAAAAAAAGTTAAAAGCGTCTAAATTTATTGGGAAACTGCATCACAAAATGTGTGATCACAGATATGTAGAGGATGGGCTGGGGAAAGTCCTCCCCCCCCCCCCCCGCGTCCAATGTTAAATTCAGGAAGTTGCCCGGGAGGGACATCTCCCAGAGCATTCGAAACTTTCCCCGGATAATTTTGCGATTTTATGTTTTTAATGCTCTAAAAGTGCAACACCCCTCTTCTTTCCATCCCGGAACTCTATAATGTCCAATAACGTCACATTTAAAAACAAACTACATGTAATCACAAGCAAAAGTAAACTTTTGTAACAGTTTTTTTCACAAGAGTGTACTAGACAGTGGATGAAGGTGTACACAATTTAATTTAAGTTTTATTGCTTAAAAAATAATTTTAATTTCTGATTAATCATGTAATGGAAGTTCTAGGACATATAAAAGCCAATTAATGAAACATTGAGTATTTCTTAGCGATTATTGAATCTCTGAGGTTTTCCCAATAGCGGACACCTCCGAATAACGGACAATTTTTGCGTTCCCGAGGTGTCCGTTATTTAGAGGTTTTACTGTATATGGTGAAAATGTAGCTATTACTCATTTACAGGGCCACACTAAAGAATTCCATTAGATAACGGTAAAAGGGGGAATTGTGTGACATATTTTAAATATATTAAACTGTTTCATGCATAATAAAATTAATGTATGTCAATGAGGCTTAGTATAAATTATACAATACAGCCTTCTCTAATATGAAGTACATAGCATTTACAGGGACACACAAAAGATTTCAAATATTACATTCTTTCCGAAGTACAGTATCCGATGCATTCGATGATGGCTGATGGTTGGATGAAATGCGTTTTAATTATGATATGCGCGTATAAGTTTCACTAAATTTGTACATATTATATGGTGTGTATAAATGCTAAAGTTAATATACAGGGCTACCCAAAAGAGCTCGCCAACGTTACTGAATATGAGCATAAATTATTAAAAGGTGATTCTTAAATAATTTATGCATTTTTACGCTGAACTGTATTAAATATACTAAGAAATGTTTGCAGAATATAGATAAAATTATATACAGGGCCACGCAAAGCATTGGGTACATGGAGCCTATGAATGATAATTTACGAGAAAGTGATTTCAGTTGTTTTAAGAGTGTTTTAGTTTAAAATAAATTTTAGCTTAACACTGATGTGTAATAAAGGTACCTGACAAATTACAAAGTTGAACAAAGTAATCAAGTATGTTTCCATCTATTAGTATAAATTGCTGAAAGACAAATTTCAAGCTACTAGGCATCTTTTTGCTAAACTAAATTTTCCCGTTATACAGCATGTGCATTAGCTGGCAGATGAAATACAGGACTGTTCAATAGTACTGGAATACATATTTGGCTTTATATCTTTATTTATCTAAATAACGAAGTTTTGTTAAAGATTTCATGAAGCGTTGGAAAGTGCTTCATAATCTATGCTTAACGCAAGATTTTTCTTACTTGTTTTAACTAGTAGATGTTTCTATAAAGTGTGAATCTGTGTTTTTTGATAAAAATGTTGTTTCGTTGGAAAAGTTTGGAAATAAGTTCCAATAATAAAATAGATTTTATAAAAAAATATATATATCCTTATATATATATTATAAATGTGAAAGTGTGTCCGAATATTGGAATGAACTTGGCTTCAAAACGGATGGATTAATGTCTTTGAATTTTTGTATATAGACAGATTATTGGTCTGAAATGAACATAGGCTAATTTTTATTTATTTTATTTAAATATTTTTCTTAATTATTCAACATTTCACTATTTTTCATACAGAATAAATTGAAAAATTTTCCATAATATTTAATCATCTTTCTTTTTTCGTTGCCAAAAAATAAAAAAACCGGAATAATTATTTTCCTTCTGTAATTAATTTTCAACTGAAAGATTTTCACGTGATAAAAGAAAATGAAATAAATAAATGGACCCTATTCTGTTTTTTGGTTCGAGGTTAAAAACCGCGATTTTACCAATTGTGACGTCAGAGGAATTCTGTTTTTCTTCTTTTATCACGCAGACGATTATATAAAATTTCTTTTACACTTAGAAGACTTCACAAGAATATAACTTCACACTTTACAAGAATATGAATATTTTAGTAGTTTTTCCAGATATTAATCCGTAATAAAAATGAAACTTTTTACCAATTGTGACGTCACAGGAATGCTTTCCATTAAGAATTTTAAAAATATCAATGTAACGTCATATCTGAAACAAAGTATAAGCTTTTAAATTTTCAAAAATTCTGTTTTTTTTTTTTTTTTTCGTTTTACGGAAACTACCCCCTTTTTGACACTTTCTAACATGGTCTAAAAGTGTTTACGACTTCAACCTGTCTGTATACCGGATACCGAGTGCCTGGGGTCGGAAGTCTGTTTGTCCGTGTTTCAACTTGAGTAAATATAATGGGATTCATACGAAAATAACATACGTTATTGAGATTTGCTACAGCATGTGCGCCATTGAAAATGAACCAGGTAGCAATTATAGCTGAATCACAGGAGCACTCAAAAGGAGACTTTATATTATGATATACGGTGAAAAAATCATTTGTGGTGTATTTTGATAATGTTACATAATTTTAAATGTAATAAAATTTACATGCATTTTTAAGGTTCACAAGAACATGGTTACTATCGAATATGTTAAGTATAGTACTTATAGTGTGCGTACAGTGAGCTCAAAAGTATTTCAATATATCACACTCTGTGAAGAAAAACCATTTGCAGCAAATTTTAATAATGTTATTTTATTAAGGTTATTTTAATAATATTGAAATTGATATCAGTTTCTGAAGTGCACTAAAACAGAATTTCTGTAGAAAATGGGGTGAAAAGTTTTAACATTCTTTTACAAGATAACAGAAAAATGTTCGGTAATATAATAGTATGAGGGGGAAAAATATTCCCAGCGTATTTTAATTGCGTTGCACTATTTCAAACATGATGAAATTAATATACTGAGATAATCAATACAATGATAAATACTGAAATTTACTAATATGCTTGCAGTTTGTTGTTCATTTACAGAGACGCATAAAAGATTTTGGACCTGTGTCCAGATCTCAGATATTGTATCCAAAGTATGGTCTATTAGAAAAGATTGCTGGAGAGCTTTTTCAATTATAGTATGCATTTTAAGGAAAACTAATGCATCCTGAAATTCAGTTACATTTGGTATAAAAAGAGATGTTTGTAGAATTTAAATAAATCATGTATCGGATTATACAATAAACTGGATATATGGTCACCTGTGCAATAGCAATTCCCGGAAATATGAACTCAATAATTTGAATCGGGTTTTTTGCTTGAATAATTTAAGCTAAATATGCGGTCGTATAAATATTTGCACGTAATATACAGGACTGTACAAAAGAATTCAAGTACGTTTCTGTCTATTATTAGAAATAGCTAAAGGTGAATTTTAATCTTCGTTATAATTTTTCTAACTAACCAAAATTTTAACATTGTATTTAGAATATATACAAGCACATAGATCACATACACAGATTCAGAAAAGAATGGGCCGGCGAAGTTATGTATTATGGAAATGTTGGATTTTTTTTTTTTATTACCTAGGTTTAACACATGATTTTTCTTTCTTTGATATGGAATTCTGAAATGCACTACAACATGATTTCTGTACCATTGGGGTGCGTTACAGGTGTTCTACAATATAAATGGTTGTAATTTCATTTTCGCGATCGTTAATATTATCTAACACATTTTCCATTTATTTGACCGAGTTCTTTAAGTCCCCTAAAAAAAAAGAAAAAAAAAATAAACTACTGCATAGCCTGGTATAAGATATGTGTTATATATATTTTAAATTATTGTTAATGAAATGTTTTGTTTAATTAAAGCGTTTATCTTTTTTTATGCTACGTGAACGACGTCACGGGTAACAGCTAGTATATACATAAATAAAAAAATATTTATTATTATCATTTAAACAATACATTGTGAATAATGTCTGCATTCACATCAATTAAAAAATCACAACTAACAAAATAAACATTGTTCTTTTTTTTTTTTTTAATAGCAGTATGAATGTTTGCTAGCCTTAATAATTCGTTACTTGATTATTCATATTTTTCACGGTTGTAAAGGTTAGACACGCGTGACTGAAGGGCGTAAATATCGTTTGACATCATTCACATTAAAATATTCTGTTAAACATACTTATCAAATCATGTTTAATCCGTACAATTAGTTGAATCATCATCCAGTTTTCATTTTTAATTTCTTCTGTCTTTACAAGAAGAAAGTATGAGATTCATGAGAATTTTCGACGGATTTACACGTTTTAAAGGTCAGAGAACCTGAACCCGAAACACATGTTTTTACAAAATGTCTGTCTGTGAGTCTCTTAGTTTGTCAGTCACTCAGTAAGTCTATCTGCATGTGACAAAAATTTTATGGACGCTCTATCTCAAGAACTGATACACATAACTTCACAAAATTTTAGATTTTATTAGACCTTGATAAAAACTAGATCTGATTAGATTTTGGTAAGTATCGTCAATAGGTGGCGCTGCTATACTGAGTTATATACTATTTCTACAACAATCATATCTCAAGAGCTAGGGCATGGATTTTCATAAAATTTCAGATTTAGTTAGTACTTGATATAACATGGTGCTGATTACGTTTTGGTGCAAATCGCTCTACAGGTGGCGCTACCATTTTGCATTATTCGTGATTATCGCAATAACTCTATCTTAAGAACTAATGTACGAAGTTTTTTAAAATTTCAGATACAGTTAGTCCTTGATATAGATTAGCGGTCTTTAGTATTTCGTATAAATTGCTTTACAGATGGCGCTGTTATGTTACATTTTTCATGATTTTGCAATAGCTGTGTCTCAAGAACTAATGCATGGATTTTCATCAAATTTCAGATTCAGTTAGTATCTGATAAAAAAAGGTCAGGATTAGTTTTTGGTGTGCATCACTCATCATATGGCTCTGTTATGCAGATTTTTTAAAAACATTTTGCAATAGCTCTATCTCAAAAACATCAAATTTCAGATTCAGTTATAAGTTGACATAAGTTGTTGTTGGCAAGACCTTGGTGTAAGCCACCTAACCGGTGGCGCTATCATGATGCATTTTTCAGGAAGTGTTTACATGTATAAGATCAGTGTTGTAATTGGAAAAAAATATTTGTGGGAACTCACTTTTCCGTAGAGTCCATGTTGGTGTTATTGGATTTTTGTTAAGCAAAAAGCCAATTTAAAACAAAGCCCAAAATCAACTTTTTTGAGTTAACAGTTTTAATTATTATACTCTAGTTTTTAAGTATTGTCATTGTGTAGTACTCTCTAAATGAATTTTATAAATCGCGTAGTAACATTTTCCATCATGAAGTAAAATTTAATTGAAATAACTGAAGTTTTCATAAAGAACGATAATGAGAGGTTTTATTTGTCTGCTTTTTGATTTACAACAAACTGTCTCGTCTGCCAATTAAAGGATTAATTATAATTATTTTTGTGCTACACGGCGAATCTATTTTGCTAATACTTTTTTCATTTGGCGAATGTTTTTTATTTTTAATTTGCCAAATTACTAACGTTGGTCAAATGTCAGCGAGAACACTGTACACAAATCTATAATTCAATGTTGTTATTAAGATTTTAAAACCCGTCGATATATAGAATACGCCGCCACTGACATTATGTATGTCCAAACCATTCGTGTCTTTCAGGGTAAATAACTAGGCTAATCACCGACGATTTTTTTTTTTTTTTTTCGAAATTCATTATCAACAATGTTTTTATATTTCTTCTAAGATAAGTGCCTTTAGAGTTCGTCAACATATCATTGCTGAATGCCCGAAAACCCGGATTTGTGTGCAACGGGAAAATGCGATTTTCTCAGAAACTATGTGACTATAGTATATTGCGTCCGTCTCAAAACTTTCTTCTGCATAAATCAAATTGCCTGTAACCAGAATTAAATAACAATAATCTATTATTTGTTTTCGGGATATAGCTATTTCGGAAATTGTGAAAAAAGAGTATAGCAACGACACTTTTCGGGCGCTTATACCCAAACCTAATAAGCACATATCTATGTCAAGATCAAACAGAATATGGAGAAATTCCTTGAATTAGTTCTTAAGCAAGGGCGTGCGAAGAAAAAACTGCCCCCGGGGCAAAGTCTCAATCCCCCTCCCTGAACTTTTTCTTGTGACAGGCTAAAAATAAGATTGGTAGTATAAAATTGGCGCCTCTTAAATTTCCGCGCCCGGGGCGACCGTCACCTTTCGCACGGCGCTGTTCTTAAGACTATTGTGGAAATCGTGAAAAGTGCAGCATAGTATTATAAGTATAACTAGTATGGTGTGTCCATCACAAAATTTTCTTCTACATAAATTGAATCGTCTGAGTAAAAATTAAAAGCAGTCAAGTATTTTTTTTTTTTTTTTTTTTTTTTTTTTCGAGGTATAGCTATTGCGAAACTTATGAAAAGAAGAGAATATTAACGACACTTTTAGGGAAATTTACACCAAAATGTAATCCGCGTCTATTTATTTGAAGGTCTAACAGAATATGAAATTTGATTAAATTTCGTGCATTCATTTATGAGATAGAGTACCCCACCATCTTTTTTCCTGATACAGACAGAGACACTATATTATTGATGAAAATTTTCAAAAAAAAAAAAAAAGTCAAATTGTGTTCAGGGTTTTCTAATAAATAGCGTCGAAAACCGGAAGACGAAATTTTTCATGAATATAACACAATCTTCTTTTAAAGATAGAAAAAAAAAATTAAAGAAAGAAAGAAGAAAAAATATCTGGTGCATACATTTTAGTGCAATCGTGTGTCAACTACCTCTCTTTGAATTCTATTTTACATTTCAAAACAGTAGCAGCACATGATAATAGTCTATCGGCCGACTTTTGTGATAAGGCTAAATAAAGGCGCTACGCGATAAGCTGATAAGCACCAAATTCTGTTCAGCAGTTGACATGCTATCAAATTTTTAATCATTGTATTTAGAAAGGGTGACAGAGTTGTTCAATATTGCTTACTCAACATAGTATGGAAAAACGTTACATCGTTACGGAACGTGCCGTTCTAGAAGCATAATTTTTTAATCAGATTTTTAATACATTTTATCAATTTAAGCAATATTAGACTTCTTCCAACTCCCTCCATAAAACTGCAGATTTTAAGTACTCATATAACTTATGCAGTGGCGTAACGAGACTTATCATTTCGGAGGGGGCTGTGATATAGCAAAAGTTTCTTAGAAGGAATCACAAGAAAGGGGAAATTTTACGCTTTAAACAAGTTTTTATCTTAGTAGATGATGCATCTGTTATACAATCAAACATGTTAAGATGGAATTGGGAAAAAAATCCTTTAGGTAGGTTTTTAATACCATGGTTATACTTATACCATACTTTTTAAAACGGAATACTTAAAATTATTTACTAAAATGTATCAAAATAAACAGTAAATAAAACCAAAGTATACAGCAAATTTAAAATTATTTAAGAGTGTTCTTATTCTACCTCCCCTCCCCAACCTCCTTCCGTACATTCTAGGACTTATTTTAGAGCATACATGCATGACATTTGCAATAATTAAGCAATTGAAGATAATTTTCAAAATGACCTGTGTATAAAGTAAACTAGGCTAAAATGTTATTTCTTGGATTATGCAAAATGGCACACTTAAGATAAAAACCAATCTAAAACAAAATATTTTTCTGTTTTTTTTTTTTTTTTTTTTTTTTTTTTTTTTTTTTTTAATTTTATCTTAGGAGGTTTCTTTACATTTTTTTTTAAACTTTCGCAGTTAAAGTTGATATTTTCTATTGATTTCTGAGAGGTCTGGAGCTCTATTAGCCCACTCCCTGAATACGCCATTGAACTTATCGCGATTCCCCCCCCCCCTCATCTCTGAAATTGGCCCTCGCTTATAAGGAGAACCGTACTCTATTTTAAAATTAAAGCTGAATACCAATAAATTAGATATGCAGTAGTAATTAAAATCAAGATGATCAGTTTCGCGATTCAACTACAGAAAATTTTCTGTTTGGAAAAACCGGTGGTAAAAAGATTAAAAATCAAGCAAAGTGCTTTCATTGTGAAAAAGAAATGGAAGGAGTAACTGTAACATCGCGAAGGAGTAACTGAATTACTAAAAAAACTCGCTGCTAAAAGAATAATAAGCCTTTGTAAAAAATTGTACAGCGAGGGTTGGGTACAGTTATATAGTCTAGAAAATTAAGAAAGGGTATACTAAAAAATTTCAAAGAGATATGAAGCCTAAATAATATCAAATATTTCTATTCTGAACTCTTTCTTTTTAATCTTTCCTATTTATATTGAACTTAATTCGGCTCTAATAATAAAAATAGTGCATATTTAAACATCATTTGGCATTTCATAAAACTAAATTCAACTTAGTAATAAACTTTGCTTTTTACAGTGTAGCTAACAAAAAACTCTTGTTTAAAGTTTGAACTTGGCATTGTGCTAAGCGCACTTCGAAAGGAGGTCGCAGATTTGCAACGTCTGTGCCGCGTTTTTCCAGATAGGTTTTTAATTAACTTTTAAAGACACAAGAGATGTATTGAAAAATCCACTCAATGCAAACTAGTCGCGAATCTTATAGTAGTTATGTGATTAATTCTAATTAATTTAGTCTGTTTTCAACAATATCACATTTTTTGCTTTTATACTGCTACTAGGTATTGCATTACACAATATATCTTTAAAAGTTGTTATCTGTTCTTTAAAAGTCGATGATATATAGAGTACGCCACCTCTGTCATTATATATGTCCAAATTGTCCATGTCTTTACGGGTTTATATATCGGCTAGTTACCGAAGATTGTTTTCGAAAATGATTATCAACAATGCTTTCATATTTCTGCTACGATAGGTACCTGCAGCGCATCTCAACACCTTTCCTGAATGCCCGCAAATTGAAATTTGTTTGTAACGGAAAAATGCGCTTTTCTCCAAAATTGTGAGATCTAGAGTGATCGCTATAATATTCCTGGTCCTTCAAGATTTAAGTCAATATCTACACCTATATCTTTTTTTTTTTTTTTGGTTTCAGTAGATTCGGAATTAGATGGAGGAGGGGGGGGGGGAGATAATTTTGCACTATATTTTCGACGATATCTCTGAAAATATTAAATTTAATACCTAAAATTAAAAGAAATGTATTTTTGAGTTCAGCGTTATAAAAGCTTTCACATGGTACTACACATAATATACAAAGAAAAGATTTTTTTCCAAGTAACTTAATAAGCCCCTCTATAATTTCTTAAATAAATTTGTGAATGCTATAATAATCTGTAAAACGTGGATCAATAGTTTTTATTACTTCCCCCAAATTGTAACTTTCTACGTTCCATAATTTAACAAATGGCGGTGGCCGATAGATACAGAAGGGATCTCATAATGGTTCCTTTTTTTACTTTTGAAGTACGGAACCCTAAAAAATCTCTTCCAAACTGCTACTTTTGATACATAAAAATCAAGAAGCACAAAATCTCGGTCAATTTTTAAAAATCTTAACAAAAACGGGTTAAGGGAGTAGAGATAAGGGGGGGGGGGGGTTGTGAAAACCGAAAAATTCCCATAACTTCTTAATTACAATGCATATTAAATCAGTTTAAAGTTACTATAACTTCTAGAAAAAGGTACCAAAAATTATGAATAATAGATATTTGCTAAAATTAAAAATGGACTCAAGGGATGAAAAATATAAGATTTTAGAGAGAAGAAATTCGTAATTTCGTCGATTCTCAAGACATTAAATCCAATTAAGTTTATTATGAATCTACAATTTTTATAAAAACAAGTTTTGATAGGACAAATTCTTACCGTATAAAAGAAAAAAAATGGTTGGGATTAAAAAAAGAAAATTCATAACTTCGTCATTTCACAAGATTATCAAATATACTTAAATTTATAATGAGTCTTTTTAATATCATCATCTAGAACTTTTATATTGACAAGTTTTTGATAAGACCAATTTTTACAGCAAAAACAAATTGAAAATACATAACCGTTGAAGAAAAAATTTTCGTTTTATTATGATTCTGGTAAAACAATATCTTGCAGAAAAATAAAAATAAAAACTCGTCAAAAGCGGCCACATAATAGTGTTAAACTGGGTTTTATCTTTAATCTTGATTTTGTTTTTGTTGATGAAATTAAAACTTAATATCGAAATATACTTGCACCTGTAGACCGTAGGCGTAGGCCGAATCGAGTGGGATTTTTTTTTTTTTTTTTTTTTTTTAAATAAGATCAAATTTGAAACATATCTAAAGAATTTTAGTATTGCAGTTTTCGATAGAGTATTTCAAATTAAATAAATGGTCTGGGCAGAGACAATACAGCGGACAAAGTCTGTAACTAATTAATATGTATAAAATAATCCAAGGTAATCTCACACAAAATCAATTTTTGAAATAACAATCACAATGTCACCTTCTCCAACGTATCTAGCGTACGAATATTGTGACTATTGAAGACAGTGAAATCTAAATTTTATTTTCAAATGCATATAAATAATCATAACTCATTTTAGCCGTCTGTACGGGACCGTGGCCCGTACCCGGCCTGGCAAAAAAATTGAACGTGACGTACGTGCCGGGGCGATAAAAAAAAATTAGCGGGCCTACATGTCCGTTTTAAGGATTTAAGCAGAAACGATAAAAAATGAGCTATTTTTCAATGAATATGGCTTTAACGAAAATAACTATAAATGTGCGTCATGAGCCGATACTAGTTTGACAACATCAATGGCGAAATGTAATTTGTAAAGGGTAGAGATCGGCATCGGACAATTACATTATATTTAACCCGTGCTTAATATTTTTTTTAGCAGACCCGTGCCGGGCCAAGATCAGGCTTGCATTGCTTTTCTACATATAGGCGAGCCGGACCAGAGAAAAACTTAATTGTTCTCAAAATGTGTAGGGCAGACAACATGCTTTGTAAAATTATTAATAGCGATAAAGAACTTACGTGAACGTGATCTTTGGATATATACTTCTTTGTGGTTCTTAAATGGACTTCTCAACAACGCGAAAGTTTGACACATTTTCCGACTAATTTTTAACTGTAAAAGTATCAAATTGACAAGCTTGACTATTGAAGAAATTTGGAATCAAATAGCGTTTTTCATTTTTAGTAAATAAGATATTTGTGTAATCTTGTTGAGATATAAGGGATTCTTGACAAATGGTTGCATATTTTTCTCCTTTCTCATGCTGTCGCTTCCGAAAATTTATTCAAAACGCTAACTTTGACAGTAAATTCTTAAATTGCTTGTATCAAAAAATGGATAACGCCATTCGACTACTTAGTTTCTGAATAAAAACACTTGTTAATCTTATGCGCTTCCGAAAAAGAAAGGAATTCAATAATGTATCAGAAAGTATAGTTCCTTGGATTTGAAATTGAATTTGGATTTGGAATTCTTAATAAAATGATATAGAAATACTTTCATAAATCTACTTTTATTACATAGCTTCAAAAGTCACGATGATTTTAACTTTCTTTTTTTTTTTCTTTTCTTTTTCCTTTTTTTTTTTTTTTTTTAAATTCTAAAGCAAATTAAAGTTTTAATGAATCTTTATTTGAATGTTGAAAGTTTCAGAATCTAAGTAATCATTAACGTTGCTATTGTGTATTTCCTGTAAAATATAATATAAAATCATCCCACAATATATGTGGGATATATATGCAATATTCTTTAAAAGAATCTATATATTATATAATAGAAATAATAGAAATTGTGTCGGGCGGGGAATGAGCCAGAAATATAATGGCCTAGAAATATAAAAATATAAAGGGGCGGTCCAGGAGCGTACGAAGAGAGAACTGCGCCCAGGGCAAAGTTTCAATTTGGCGCACCATCATACAACTTTTTCTTGTAACAAGCCAAAATGACGTTTGTAAGATCAATTTGGCGCCCCCTAAATCTCCGCCCCCGGGGCGACCGCCCCTTCAGCACGGCACTGGGCCGGGCTGGGCCCGGGCCGAACTTTTGCGTTTTACAACGGGCCGGGCACGGACGTGGAAATTTCGGCACCGTGCAGACTTCTAACCTATTTACCAAAATGTTAAAATTGAGGAACATAATTTATTTTACCTTTCTATTTACAGTTACTTTGATTTGATTCATATATATGATTTAGTGAATGTCTTAGATGACAAAACATCCTGTTCGCAAAATTATAAAAGGCAATATTTATTTAAATGATATTAGAATAAATCTAAAGCATTTCTAGGAAATTAGTATTCGCGATAGCAAAAAAATTTAGTCTTTGATGAAAGGAATGCGTAATCTATAAAATTTCGATATGAACTGTGTAGGCACGTAATACTGTTTGTGAACTTCAATTTAAAGTTCAAAAGGTAACAAAAAGAAATTAAGGGGTCCACAGATCAAAAATTTATCTTCTTTCTTTATAGGCATATTTTATTATTTTTCTTTTTATCGCAACATATATATATTTCTATAAAGATTACTTTTCAGATTTTTTTTTCAAAACTTTAAAATTTAATTTTAAAAATTTACAAAATTTGAAAATTTACAAAATTAAATATATATCTTGCTAGAAAGTTTAAATATGTCCTTTTAAACATGAAAAGTTATTGCAAATTTCATTCTGACATAAATCTCTGGCAGGCTAGAACTGTTAGTACAACACAAAAATTGTTATATCTGCTGATGTAATCATTGTAGAAATATCCGCTTTGTTTTATTTAATGGAAGACAAGACTGCGAGCTTCAAGACCCTTTTCGAAACTACTCAACCAATTTTGATGAAATTTGGAATTCGTTTTCACTGGATTATACTCAAGACTTATAGCAGACAGTATTTTTTTTTTCACCGAGTAAAAATCTTCTTTTTACAACATGGCAATTTTTTAGAAAAATTCCATTTTTTAGAATTTTTTTTCTTTTTCTGAAATTATTTAAACTTTTTTTTTAAAAACTGTCTGCCGCATATGATTTTATGTTAATACTCTAGCACCACTTTTTTAATTGAAATCGCTCGAGTATACTTTATTAATTAACCCTTTAACTGCCGCATTATGAATTCATGAAAATTTTACATTCTAAAGCATTTTACGCAAATTCTTTAAACTAAATTAAATGATTTAACTAATCATTTAATAAATATTTGAAGGATTTCAGAAGGATTGAAGGGTTTAGAAGAATTAATTAAATTTGAATCTACAAGGATTTTGTGTAATTTTTATAACCCCACTTAATTCTTTTATTTTTATTTATTTTCTTAGTAGTTTGTAAAATTATAAAATGTACAAATTTGATGTTCTTACAATACAAATATAGAAATATTTCCGCATTGAAAAATTTCTATCCCCCACCCTCAGCACCAAGAAAGCTGAAAAGATGCAAAGGCAAAAGAAACCAACCTTTAAAAAATATTTTTGTTTTGTGTAACCAATAATGCTTTTGGAACAAGATAAAGTAAAGCATCTGTAACTCATTCTAAACAATATTAAAACTAACTGACGTATTAAAAGAGTTTTATAATAAGTTATTTTAATGGTACTTATAAGTACCGTCGGTAGATAAAGGGATTAATAGAGTTTTTAGCTGAAAAGTATAACTTTTCGCAGACCTAAAAAACTTAAACTCTTCTAACTTGTGTGAAATTATTGTACAGTTTTATCAAATCCATAAATCAAAATCTATATAAACACTTGAATAAAATTTAGCTATATAATAAATGAGTCTAAAATGTTAGAATAAAATTAATGTGAGAAGGCGTGGCGTCCCAGTAATGTCTTTCCTAAAGCCTTTCGATACCCGCATCTCTTATACAAATTTTATTCGGTTGACACCACTTTTTAACAAGTCGGAAATTGCACATCAAGCGTAACAAATGAAGTCATTCGTACTATATCGAAGTTTTATACACATTCAGATCTTGGTGCAATAGTATACAGTACTTCGGATACAGTATAACTGACTGAAATCTTTTGTGTCTCCCTGTAAATACTATTTGCTTTATATTATACAGAAAGCAACTTGCAGTAAACCTTAGCAAAGTATATCAATTTCATAAAATGTGAAATAGTTTTATATAATTAAAACGCATACCAAACAATGTTTCTCCCTATACCATTATATAATGGTGCGTTATTTAATTGTCACTTTTGCGTGACAATTAAATAATTAATAGCAAATATTCTTTGGACCACAGATTGCACAGAAAGTATATTTTAGTATATATTTTATAGATGCATATCAATTTTATTATTTTCGAAAGAGTATATCATCCTTAAAATGCACTTGAAACTATTTTTTCGCATTGGCTGTAATGTAACTGAATACTTTTGATTGTCTCTGTAATTAAACTATACATATGATTTTTATAAAAGTTTAAACGACTCGACAAAATTATTCAACAGTTGCATATTTTAAACTTCAAACGATTCGGTTGGGTTGTTTTTGCTGTGTTATATGCGGACAGGGCGACGACTATAGGTGCTATGTATTTACATAATTACGAACGCTCCTAAAAAAAAAAGTTTCCTTCAAGATTACAATAACAAAAATGGTCTAATTAAATAAGCAAATTTTATTTCCCTTTATTATCCCTAAATTTTGCTAAGAGCTAGCAAGAAATTTTGCTAGCAAGAAAAGTGAAAAATGCAATTTTTGAAGCGTTTGACTCTGAACATCTTTAAAGAGAAAGAAAGAATTTAAAAACGAAAAGAAATCATTCTGAATTTAGGCAATAATATGATTCTACATATAAAGGATAAAATAATACTGATATGTTATGGCCATTACAACATGTTTCTCTTTGTCAGGCATGTCAACACGTGACCTGCAAACAGTGGCGTACAGCTAGGATGGGTGACACCCGGGGCGGATGTAAATGGTGTCACCCTCCCATATCCCTTCCGATCCGGTATATTTCTTTCAATCACAATTCTACGTTATTAATACAAATGACCAAACAATTTACCTTTTATCCTCTTGCAGTAAAAAAAAAAAAAAAAAAAAAAAAAAAAAAAAAAAAAAAAACATGATTGACTTATTACTCAACCCATATTCCGCTTAAATCAATATGCTTATGTCGAAGAAAATTCTTTGTTTTAAAATTTTCTTTTGCTACCCATCACTCATTGCATAAGTAGGTTTTTGTTTCCTTGGTGCATGTTTTATTTAGATACATCTTATACGTATGTCTTATTTTTATACAGAATGATATATTCTGTATCATACTCTTAAAGAAAAAAAAAACTAACTCTATTGTGTCGTGCGCTAAAAATTTCATTTTATTTCAGAATTCCCTTCCAAAATCTTATAAGATTATATACATATATTTGCAAATAAAGATTGGGTGTCACCTCTTAGAGGGTGTCGTGACACCCGGTGCGGACCGCCCCCTCTGTCTCCCGCTTGCTACGCCACTACCTGCGGGCCACACTTGGATCGCCAGAAATTTCTCTGTGGCCCGCCAAGCCATTAACATTTCCTTATGTATGATTCCTTTTTATCGAAATATTTGCTATTTTTATTTTTATAGAACAAAGATTGAAAGTAAATATAATAATAATAATAATAATAATAATAATCATAACAATTTTATAGTAAATTGTTTAAAGTTTTTCTGGTCTGTATTTTTCATTTTTTCATAAATAGTTTTAAAATGTTGCATATTTTTTAAAAACAAAGTTCTGATTTTTAGATAAATATTACATTTCGTGTGATCATAAAAAAAATAATCTGTTTATTGTTTTTTGGTAGAGTGGCCGGCGCTTTAATACAATACTTAATTTGACCCGCGATGATAATCGAATTTGACATGCCTGCTCTATGAAAATCAAATCATCTGCAACCAAAATTCAATGACAATTCATTCGTTTTTAAAATATAATAGCCATCACGGAAATCGTGAAACAGAGCATATAGCAGCGACATCTGTTGGGCGGTATATATCTAAACCTAATAAGGATTCTATTTACATCAAAGTCTGCCTCAATATTAAACAATCTAGTAAACTACCGACTCAGGTCATACTAATAAAATGAAAATTTATCTTTTGAAAGTAGCAAGTTTATATTAAATAACATATATTGGAATGTTTGCAAGCTCCCTAATATGCAATAAAATTTTGATGGATTGATCGCATCGATTTATTTATATACAAATTACTTTTAAAAGACTATTTCAAAAGTATTAATTTACTCTGAATAGTTTTCCTAGAAACAAACGAACATAACTTTGCTTTCCTCTTAATGAAACAGTGCTTTTACCCCCGACTTATCTCGGAGCAAACGTTGAAGTGGGTTTAAGATCGATTAAACTTTGAGCGAAAATAGATTAATAGCGGGAAATTAATGAAATTCGGCCAATAAATAAAATTTCATAAGTAAATTCTATTGTTTTATTTGCTGTGACCTAGCATTTTTTTCAATTCCAATTTTTTTAAATTTAATCTATAGCTGATTTCTCAATAAATATAATAACTATAACAATGGCGATTGTTTCGAAATTAAATCTGATAGACATAATCAGTGAAAAAATGAGAATGATATAAAGATGTCAACCATGTGATGTCATTTTAGATACGAAAGTCTCTTTCTATGAATAGAACTGAATATTTGACAAGTTATCACTGAAGAGAAAGTGATGTTTCTAAAAGCTAAAAAACAGATAAGATTACAAAAAAAAAAAAAAAAAAAAAAAAAAAAAAGCATATGATATAATAGTACTTGTCATAAGGTGCAGATAAAAAAAAAAAAAAAAAAAAAAGGCCAAGTGCGAGTATCGCTCGCGTACAGACGGTTCCGCACAATAAATATATTAATTAGTAATTGAATTATGAAAAAAAAAAAATCGTTGCTAAAAGAATAATAAGACTTTGTAAAAAAACTACACAACGTAGGGTTGGGTATTGCTCCATTACTGGAAAAGTATAAATGGTTATACCATGAAAGTTTAAGGAGGTATAAAGCCTAAATAGTATGAAATATTGCAATTTTGTAAAATTGTTTTTAATCTTATCCTAATATGTTTATGATGAACTTAATTTGGTGGTAACAATAAAATCAGTCGGAAGTAACAAAAGTAGAGCATAATTAAAACCCAAATTCAGCGTAGTTATAATATTTTCTTTTACAATGTAGTTAAAACAAAGCCCTACTTAAAAGTTTAAACTAAACGAGTTTCGAAAGGAGTTCGCAAAGTTCCAACGGCACCATGATTGGTCTGCGTTCCCCTATAGATAGGCTTTTAATTAACTTTTAAATGCACGGGTGGTGTATTGAGAGAGCCACTCAATGCAAACTAGTCGCACAATTTTCCTTCCTTCCAAGGAATTTAATATTCCGGAGTATACCAATAATCAACACAAGTGAAGCACAAAAGCATTTTTTTTTTCCAGAAATAGCACAAAAAAATTTAAATAACGTCTCAATTTTGTTTAAAAAAGATGCAATTGGCATTTAATAAAAACTTTAAGCACAAACATTTATAAAGTGTTCATCTTTACAATGTTCTAAAAGAGAGACGATGCATTTATCATCAATGAGTACTTCGGCTAATTTTAAATAGATATACATGAAAATAAAATCCACCCTCTACTCCCTCATTTTTTTTCCCGGTGCCTTTGCAACCAATAATAGTTTCACAAGTTTTCGTGATCCTAGCATGATTAAAATGAAATTCGTGATTGAAACAAATCAGCCTATAAAAATGTCTGTTCGAGATAACCAAGTTAGCAAATCAAACTATGGTCGCGTCACAAAGTTTGAGGTCCGCAATGACAATGCTTCGAGAATGTTCCGTTTCCAAGATAGTACAATTCCACTTTTATCAGGTCATACTAATAAAATTATTAAAAAAAACTATCTCTAACCTATTTTCTACTAGCATTCTGTGTGAGATTTTACCTATTGTGAATTCTTTTCCTTTTTATAACAAAATTTGTAAGCAGAGATAATACATTTCAATGATTTATTTTATTGGATTCCTCTATTTTTAGGTGCGTTCGTAATTATGTAAATACGTAGCATCTAAAGTCGACGTTGAGTCCGTCGGTCCGTCTGTCCGTCTGTCCGCCCGTCTGTCTGTCCGTATATAACAGAGTAAAAACTACCCAATCGAATAATTTGAAATTTAAAATATATAATTGCTGCATAAATTTGTCGCGTCATTCCAAATTTTATGAAAATCGGATACATAGTTTAATTACAAGGGTAATCAAAAGCATTCCGTCACATTACAGCCGATGGGAAAAAATAGTTTCAAGTGCATTTTAATGGTGTTGCACTCTTTCGAACATAATAAAATTGATATGTATCTATGAAGTATATAATAATATATGCATTCTGTACAGTCTGTGGTGCAAAGAATATTTGTTATTAATTTACACAGCTACACAAAAGTATTCCATTACATAATGTTATAGAAGGAAACATTGTTCGAGGCACGTTATAAGAATATTAAACTATTTCACAATTTATGAAATTGATATACGTTGCTGAGGTTTATTATAAGCTACTTCCTGTATAATACAGTAAAACCTCCATAACGGACACTCCCGAATAGCGGACACCTCTATTTAACGGACAGTTTACCGATCCCCACTCCCAAAATCTAAATTTTTATATGTTTAACCTCTGAATAACGGACATTCCGAATAGCGAACAGTAATTTTGGGAATAAAGTATGAAAAATTGTTTTTTAACGAGGAAAAAAAAAGTAAAAAGCCTCTAAATTTGTCAGGGCAATGTGTTCAAAATTTTGGGATCACAGACAAATGTAGAGAGTGGGCCGGGAAAAATCTTTCCTCCCACGTTCAGTATTAAATTTAGGGAATGGTCCGGAGGGACTTTACCTCCCGGAGCATCACAATGCCCCGCCTCCACTCCCCTCTGTAAGATTTGAGATTTTATGCTTTTAAAAAATGGCAAAATACAATGAGCAGTTACACTTTTTTTAAGATGATTCAGAAAAATCAAAACTATTAACAGGGTTAAAATTTCTCATTGAAAAAAAATTACATGTAATCTTTAAACGCAAATGAAACTTTTAAAATACATTTTTTCCGTAAGAATGTAATAAACAGTGTACAAAGGTATGTACCATTTTATTTCAACTTTATTGCTTAAAAAATTATTTTAATGTATGATTAATCATAGAATTTTAGGACATATAAAAGTCAATTAATGAAACTTTAAGCATTTCTTAACAATTTTTGAATCTCCGAGATTTTTCCCAATAGCGGACACCTCCGAATAGCGGACAGTTTTCGCGCTCCCGAGGTGTCTGTTATTTGGAGGTTTTACTGTAGAATGCAGATAATATTTACAGGGATACACAAAAAATCTCGGAAACTTTACTGTATCCGAAGTACTGTATTACACTAAGATCTGATTACTTTTCAAACTTCCTTATAGTACGAACGCACCATATTTGCTACGCTTGACGTGCATTTTCCAACTTGTTACGATTATAGGGGACTCCGTGATTTTCATTTGGCGAATAATGACGAAAATATCGAATTTCAAATTTTTTGCTTTATTTATACTTTATAATTTACATCCCTGGTACATTCTGGTGAGCTTTCGTAAAGATCCGAGTATTATAAGTACAATTTAAAGCAATTTTGTTGCATAGCTGTCCTTTTAAATGCCACAAGCCACTTCATTTAAAAGTGATTTTTTTCAATTTGTTTTATCTCAACAAATAGGCATTTTCAAAGTAATAAAACTTTTATGTATATTTTTCAATTGACTCGATTTTTAGTTAATTAACTAATTTATTGTTATTTCTTATGATCTATTTGATCAAACTAACTGCCGGATTTACAATAAAGTAAAAAGGTTTTCTTTTTACACATAAAAAAGTAAAATAAATTTAGTTTATTTTGTGTAATTTTAGACGTATTTGCTTATTTTTTTTTCTCCGAAACAAATTAACTTATGATAAATCCGATACATAAAATTATACAAATACTTCTAAATAATAATAATAATAATAACAAAAACTTAAATTGTTTAAAATTGTACGAGAAGATACACTTTAAAATCGATTGCTTTTTGCACTAAGGTGTGCAGAAAAAGTTTCTTGCCATTTTGTCTTCAGGATTTATAATAGAATCACTTACAAAATTTATATAAAATTTAATAGTTTAAAAAAATGATTTTTACACTGAAGATCTATTTTAAAAAATTTAGCACGAAATTAAGAATCCTGAAGTTATTTTATTAAAAACGTAGCATAAGAACTCTGTACAAAATTTCTTAGACATATTTTGCAAAAAAAATTAGGTATATATCCTTTTAAACGTGACAAACTATGACAAAATCCATTCTGAGATAAGTGAACATTTAGTTACGGGTATGAGCAGGTCAAAGTTTTCGTTACGGGCAGGGCAGAATTGTTAGTAACACACAGGAAAAAAGAAAAAATCATTGCATCAAGCATAGATTATGAAGCACTTTCAACACATTCAGAATAATGTAACAAAATTGTACCGTTTAAAAAAAAATAAAATATTACGCCTCATTTCACCATATGGAAATGCATAACTCATTTCAAAACCGAATTTCAGCTATTCCAATCTACAATCGGAAAATTATCCGAATTTTTTATCAGCCCTATAGAGATTTGTTTCTATTAACAACATGTATTCCGAAATTTAATTCATTTAAGAGTACTTATATTTCAGTTGAAAATTCCTCTTTAGCAATTTCCACTAATAAGGAGAATAGTATGCTAATACTTTTGTATATTTACTTTTGTACTTTTATATACGCGAATACTTTTATACTTTTATATATTTAAAAGCGCACACCGAATTTTAAAACGTACACTCATCAATCATTACACAAAGACAGTACCGTAACCGATTTCTTTTGTATGTCCCTGTAAATTATTATTTTTAAAATGCTATGAATGCTCTGTTTTAACGTGATCATAGTGAAATTTAGTGATTTATATCAGTTTCAACGCAATTGAAATAGCGTAATGTCATTAAAATACTCTTCAAACGATTTTTCTTCATATATCATAGTAATCGAATTATTTTGAGTGTTCCTGTAAATGAGTCATTAATCGTAACATTACTTTATATGCAATACCAAAATTCTTTGGTAACCCTAAATAAGTTTTAGCAATTGCATGAAAATCGTGGTATATTTACGGAAGTTAGAGCGTGACTTGACGGACAAACGGACAGACAAACCAAATGCATAAATACTTTTCAACTTTGTTAGAAAGTGTTAAAAATTGTTACATTTGTTGATGTAATCATTGTTGAAATAAGCATTTTGCTTTATTTAACTTTGTATAATTTTATTAGCAAGGAAAATGAAAAGACATTTTTTTTTTTTTTGAAAATTTTGACCATTGGACCTTTTAATTGAAGTATTTTGATCGATATAATATCGATCAAATAGTAGTATTTTGATTGATTCTTCGATTTAAAAAGCTCCCTCAATATGGTTAAGGAACATTTCTTTACAAAAATACTAACTATTTTTCATATTTCTATATGCGGTAGTGTTTATTATTATTATTATTATTATTATTATT
Organism: Maratus speculifer; assembly: GCA_964019185.1. Classification (NCBI taxonomy): domain Eukaryota; kingdom Metazoa; phylum Arthropoda; class Arachnida; order Araneae; family Salticidae; genus Maratus; species Maratus speculifer. The sequence continues at coordinate 211,156,596 of OZ025291.1, read as the reverse complement.
ATTATTATTATTATTATTATTATTATTATTATTATTTAATAATATAAACCGGGAAAGACCCTCGGTCTTAATAAATCCAATTACAGCGCAACAGGAACAGCAACAGCGTTAGTTACTTTTTTTAGAACAGACATCGAATTCAAAATAGATAAGGAAAAAAAAAAAGTTTTATCTTTAATTTTGTTAATACCTGTAATATATAATTATATATCTGTATATTTACCAATCACACCTGGTATTATAGTAGTTATAAAAATGGGGTAGTTTCTACGCTCTTTTATTTAAAAATTTTAAAGTACTTTTTTTTTTAAGTAGTCTATAAATACACAGTATACTCTGGATGCTTTAATAAATTTATTTATACTTCTTCAATTATAAATATAGCATTTCGTATAATTTTATTAAAAACAGTTCTAATTCATATTTTCTTTAAAAACACATACATTGTATGGAATATTTAAGATTTTAAAAAATGATGATGATTCTTCAACAAGTTCAAATTAAAAATATATTATTTTGTCCACAAAAATTCATATTTCAACTTAGACGTATTTAACTTCAGGCATTTTCGAAAACAGTTCAAAACTTGATTGTACTTTAAATAATGCAATTTTCGAAACAGTTTCAGTATTTAAATATATAATAGTTCACATAAGATGTATTACCTTTCTATTTACTTCACAGCTGAACGACTTATATTTTCCACATTTTTTTTTTATTGATAAATTTTAAAAAAAATTGAAAATTTTGGCCATTGGACCTTTTAATTGAAATATTTTGAAAAAAAAAAAAAAAAAAAAAAAAAAAAGAAAAGAAAGAAAAATATAATGCGTTTAGCTGCGAAGTAAATAGAAAGGCATTACATCTTATGTGAACTATTATATATTTAAATACTGAAACTTTTTTGAAAATTGCACTATTTAAAGTACAAACAAGTTTTGAACTTCTTTCGAAAATGCCTGAAGTTAACTATGTCCAAGTTGAAAGATGAATTTTTGTGGTCAAAATAATATATTTTTAATTGGAACTTGTTGAAGAATCATCATCATTTTTTAAAATCTTAAATATTCCATACAATGTATGTGTTTTTAAAGAAAATATGAATTAGAACTGTTTTTAATAAAAGTATACGAAATGCTATATTTATAATTGAAGAAGTATAAATAAATTTATTAAAGCATCCAGAGTATACTGTATATTTATAGACTACTTAAAAAAAAAGTATTTTAAAATTTTTAAATAAAAGAACGTAGAAACTACCCCATTTTTATAACTACTATAATACCTGGTGTAATTGGTATATACAGATATATAAGAGATAGAATTGTTCGTCGGATTAAAAAATGAATGTATAATTTTTTAACAAAGTCTTTTTAAGGGAAGACAATATTAGCTACAATCTTATGAGAAATATGCGAGCTTTAAGACCCGTTTCCTCGGGAACTACCCGACCGATTTTGATGAAATTTGGAATCCATTGGATATTCAAAGGATTATTCTCAAGACTTACGACAGACAGTTCTATATTTTCGTGCAATGGCATTTTTTCAAAAATTTTCCAAGTATGCCAGATAAATGCAGATACTTTTTTTTCTTTTTTTTTTTTTAATGAAATTAATTATTTTTTTTTAATTGCCTGCCGCATATGATCTTATATTTACACTATACCACCAAAAAATATTTATAGAAATCGCTTGAGTACTTTAGGAGTTAATGGGATTTTTAGTTGAAAAGTAAAATTTTTCGGAGAGCTAAAAACTTAGACACTCTTAATTTGTGTGAAGTTCTTGCACATTCTTATCAAAAACATGGGTTTATATATATATATATATATATATAAACGTTTAAATAAATTTTTGTTATAGATATAAAAAAAGTATAAAATGTTTGAGTAAAATTAATGTGACGTGTGTGGCGTCTCAGATCTGTCTTCCCTTAAGTTCTATTAAAGTGAGAAAATAAAATTGGAAAAATATTAAAAATATTTAGAAAAAAAGAAAGAAAAAAAAAAGGATAGAACGCATTGAGCATGGGGCTAAAGAGAAAAAACTTATTAATATGTTTAGAATTTTAATAAATTGATTTTTATTTTCAAATATTCGATACATTCCTATAATACAGAAATATATCCTTGGAGCAGATAATCGGTAGATTTTGGAGTTTATATTACATTATATTATATTATATTATATTATATTATTTATTTATTTTGCTAAGGCAAAAAAAGAGTCTTTTATTTTTGTTAGGAGCTTTAATCGGGTGCTAAAAATTTCGTATTATTAAATCTGTAGCACGTAAAAAGCAGTGTTGAATTCAGACACTTTTCTCCAGGAGGAGCTTCTGTGGCTCCGGGGGGAACACAATATAGTTCCGGGAGGGAAATTACACTTTTTTACCATTGAAAACACAAAATCTCAGAATTTCTGGGGGGACATTTGATAGCTCCGGGGAAGAATGTCCCCCCCCCGGGCCACCCCCTGAATTCAACACTGGTAAAAAAGCATCTTCAAAGCTTTGTCACATAAGCATTACTTGCTTTATAATTTTCATTCACGTCTTCAGTCAGTCATGTTTGATAATTATTAAGAAAAGTGTAGTTTATAGCAATAAATAAAGAGCAGTGTGAATAAATGAAGTTTATAGCAATAATATTGAAAGTTTTCGACAGAATAAAGGAAAATTTTGGAATACAGATAGTTTCGGCCCCGTAAAATATTCCACACGTTTTTGTCGAAAATGAATTTTGGTAAAACTCAGATTTTGGACCGAAAACGAAAACGATTTTTCGGTCCATCTCTAATATTTACTATTCCACATCACTGTCCCCCGCCTATCTGATTTTATGGCTATATTCTATTATCGATTGATTACTAATGATAATTTATTTTGCTGCTTTAGAATAAAATTTTATAAATGCTATGAGTACAAAAAAAGTGATTCATAATTCTTCCCGATTCCGCATGAAGTTCACATAAAGAATTTCTATAAGAGATGTTGAGTCACTGAACTTCCAAATAACATGGGTTGTTTGTTAAATCAGCTGCGTGAAATCCTGCTACTAGAACGCCTCCTTTATCGCCTTTTTGGTCTGTTTATCAAGCGGATTTGAATTAAAATCTTGTTTATCTATTCCCTATGAATATAATCCCCTTTTGACGAACAGGCAGTGTTAAATTATTAAAAAAAAAAAAAAAAAAAAAAAAAAAAAAGAAGAAGAAGAAGAAGAGAAGAAAATAATTAATTAGCTATTAAAGAAAGAAAAATAATTACGAACGCACCTAAAAAGGTCTTGCATAATATTATAATTTGCATTTTACTTTGAATTAAAGTTATTTAATTAAAAAGCGCATATTTTAAAGTACATTTACTATTTCAATGACTTTTGGGCTACAAGATTTTTTTTTTTTTTGTCTCATAGATCGTTTGATGACCGTGATGAGACACCGTTGATAAAATGCCGTATCCTCCGCTTGACCCTCTTTTTTTGGAGCGTTCCTGCCCATCAGCTGTCAATCTGCCATTTTTAACATATCAACTACCAAAAAAAAAAAAAAAAAATATATCTTTTTTTATATATATTTTTTATTCTTTTTTCTTTTTCCTACTGTTGTAATATGTGTTTTAAATTAATGTAAGTGGTTTTCTATCCGGAAAATACTTAAATTTCAAAGAGCAAACATTATTATATCGCATAAGTTTAATCTTTTTTGTATACCGTTTTTTATTTCTTATTGCTAAAAAGAATAAATGTAAATCTGTCTTCAATCTTGAAAAAAAAAAATTAAAAAGGTAATATTTTTTCATGGTAAAAGTCATTTTTATGAACCGCTAAATATTCTTTACGCTTACAACGAGTTGCAATAACAAATGACTTCAGTATTGATTTCAGGGTGTGCCCCCGAGGGGGAACCCCCCCCCTGGAAGATTTGAGATTTTGTATTTTCAATGGGAAAAGGTGCAATCCCCCTCCGGGTCCGGAGTCACAGCAATCCCTCTCCCAGAGAAAAGTGTCTGAATTCAACACTGAATGAATTAATTTTGCGTCAAGCTACTTAAATTATGCTAATTGGCTATGAAATTGCAATGATGAAATATTTTAAATACTAATTATTTTAGCAACATATTCTAGCGATTTTCTTTTCTTTTTAAATAACATGAAATGTAGTCGGACAGAAAAATATCTAGATTTGATTTTTAAGATAAACACTGAATAAAATATACAAAAATGTCAAAAAATATTTAATTTTATTACTTATTCTTAATTTATTTGTAGTATCATCTTTTTCTGAATTTTTAGTAGTCGGCAACGCGCAACTCCTCAATTCGAAAACAGAACTCTGTCTTGGCGATATGTCAATCACATCATTTGCCAATGATTACTCACATGAATCACGTGAGCGATAAGGGGAGTAAAGAAATTGTTGTTGTTATCGTGAATCGTAATCATGCCTGTTTTGTAATCTGTTTCCCTATTATAATGTCAATAAAATTATTTCACGAGACATTACTGTTGCGAATCGTTAGTAACTATGGAGGATAATACACGATGCTAAATTTTCTCATAATTGAAGATCTTTAATTTATTTATTTTGTAATTTGTGCAGAAGGATAGTTTTTTAAATATGGCATGGACTACATACCAAAAGATTTTAGCTTTGTTGATGGTGGTAACTGGCTCCATTAACACTTTAGCGACAAAGTACAGTATTATTTTTTTTTATTTCTTCGTGAAAATGAATAAACAAATTGAGCCACAATTCATGTAAACAAATGATTAGAACTTTAAAGTTTGTGTGACATTTTACTAAAATATTGAGAATAAAACTAATATTCGTGGTTGAAACCTTTTTTATTTTCTTCAGTATCAGTATATAAACATTTTGTTTCAAAATTACTCATTTATATTGTGAGAGGCTTTATTTTTCATTGTGCGTATATTGCTTTGATTTTGAATATACAATTTTAAAATTTTAAATATGTTCTTATTAATGTTAACTTTTCAAATAAAAAAATATGCTCTTAAATCTGAATGATACTTATTTATGAAAGTCACCTAGAAAAATAAAATGAGTTTCATGTTTCGTCGTTCCATTGTCACATTTATTTGTAATATTATCACTCAAGTCAATCTTTTGAATCTAAAACAAAAATTAAACTAAACAAAAATAAATACTAAAATTGTAAAAGAAAAAAAAAATCAGTCAGTTGTATATAACCTATTAATATTACAGTTCCTGCAATTATTTTAGCTTTCACGTCTGAAAATATCTTAAAGTACTTGTTACTACTATTTATTTCATATGTTCTCCTTTTGTTTCTCAATATTTTTGCATAAAAGTTGAATTCATAGTGCCATCCACTTTTTATGGACAAAATCATTGTAATGAATATTATCAATTATTGATGTAGCATCTATAACTTTATTTATTTATTTTTCAGATGGGCTGACAAGCTAAAATCGAAAAATAGTATTGGAGATCCTGATGCTCTTTTTAATCATCCTTTTTTACAGGTATAATCATTAGAATAAATCATTGTCAATGCTTAATATGTGTGTTATTCATATGAATATCTGTAATAAAAGCTGAATATTTAATAATATAAAATTTTTCTTATCAACTTATTTTGGTAAGGCAATCAAAATTTTCTTAGCTCCAGTTGGAGAAAAATTAATTTTTTAGCTGTCCCTTGTACTTATTTCAATAGAAAAAGCCTGATATTCTAGCTTTAAGGGGAGGGAGGAGGACTTTTTAGAGGTTTTTGATCAGCTGACCCATTTGCCCTTAGAATATAAGGTTTGGCTGCAGAAAAGAAAATATGTATTACCATTTATCGGCAGTAAGTAATTGCTGAAAATCAGTTTTCAACTGTATTATGTGTTTTGCAAATTTGTTATTTCGCTATCTTCTTTGATCATTTCATTGTACGAAACTGTGAAGTTTCTTAATTATATTTTGATAGTAGTATTGGAAGTTAATGTTTATATTCTATAAATCATGCATGATTTTTATCTTTTAAAAATATATTACTTTTATTTTATTACAATTTTTTTATGATTAATTTTTTTTATAAGTCTTGTTAAATAATGTAAATAATTTTTATGATTTTCTTATCATGAGTATTGATTTTTTTTATAATTTTTAATATATTTATTATTTTTTAGGATTATGATTACATTATTATGTTATGTTTATATTATTTTTATGTTGTTTTATTTTAAGGCATGTTCTATGTTTCTTGGAGAATTCTTCTGCTTGATTGTATTCCACATTACTGTTTGTGCCAATAGAAGAAAGCCAAATTCAGATGAATCCAACATTAGACGTAAATTTAATCCTTTTTTGTTTCTTCTTCCTGCACTCTGTGATATGACTGCAACATCAACTATGTATATTGGACTAAATCTCACATATGCCTCGAGTTTTCAGATGTTGAGAGGTAAATTAGTACATTTTCCATTCATTTTATAACAAGTCAAACATAATAAAATTTTACTTTTCAATTACTAACTTTAAAAAGTATTGGATAGTTATTCAGTAACAAAAACAATCTGACTGCATTTTCTGTCAGATTTTAATCATAAAAACAAACTGATTAAAATTTTTATCAATTAGTACTTGCAAAATAATATTATATACACATTAGCTAGTTAAATAACCTTAAATTGAATTAAAATTCACCATTGAATTTATATATTTTTAATAAATCTAAAACTCTAAATCTTCTTGAAGGGGTACATTTCAATGCTCCAGGAGATAGAGGGTTGATGGGAATGGAGCTGTTCTTCTGAATTCTTTAAGGACTAACCTTACTGTTTACCTGTTTCACTTTAAATGTACCTCAGTTTTACTATAATAGTCTGCGTTTAATCAATAATACAATTTTATAAAAAAAATTAACAATAAAAATATCCTCTAAAAAACCAACTTAAAAATATAGACTTGTATAAAGTCATATGATTCAAATAAATCCTTTAGCTCATACTTTAGAACTTCATTTGATTGTAGAAATGTATTTAAGTTTTTAAAAACAGAGTTTCCCCCAGGTTTAAAAAAAGGCAGAGCGCTACTGTTCTGAAAAGGGCACTTTTTACATTTTTAAGGGCACTTTTATAGAGTTGAATCTAGAATCTAACAGTTCAAAAAGTCGTGAAAAAGCAGAAATTTCTTCAAAAAATTGAAAAAAAGAAAAAAAAAGGTACATTTTGTTAAAAGATCACGAAAAAACATCAAATATTGTTAAAAGATCACAAAAAAATGGCAAATATTGTTAAACGATCATGAAAACAACAAATATTGTTAAAAGATCACAAAAAACTGCCAATTTTGTTAAAAGATCGCAAATAATGGCATATTTTACTAAAAAATCGCAGAAAAACGACAAATCTCGAGAAAAAACAGAATTTTTCACAAATTTTTCATTTCATTGCGATTTTTGGACAAAATTTGCCGTTTTATCACAAATCTTTTGACGAAATCTGCCGCTTTATCGCTATTTTTCGGCGAAAGTTGCCGTTTTTTGCGACTCATTTGACAAAATTTTCCGTTTTATTGCGATTTTTGGAAGAAATTTGTTGTTTTTCCAGGATCTTTAAAGGAAATCTGCCATTTTGTGAAATTTTGTGACAAAATTATCCATTTTTTTGCGAATCTTCCCGGAAATTAGTCGTTATTTCGCGATTTTTAACGAAACTTGCCGTTTTTTTTTTTTTAGTGATTTTTTGACGAAATTACCCGTCCACGGGACGCGTATGAGGCTATTTTTATGTTCCATTGCTGATCTTTTGCGTAATTTATGCGCTATAGCGCGTTCGGATCAACGCTGGAGGGCTGCGTTTTTTCAAATGTGGGGCAAGAAGGGCGCTATTTTTTTTGAATGAATGACAAGAGGGGCGCTAGTTTTTGGATGAGGAGCAAGAGGGGCGCTAATTTTAAAACTAAAGGGCAGGAGGGGTGCTGCGCCCTCCTGAAACCCTCTGGGGGAAACTCTGTTAAAAAATTAAGATTATATTATCATCGTTGTTTGTTTCCAATTTTTGTCTTTTTTGTAACCAGTTACATATGAAAACATATAAAAAAAATTTTGTGGGAAAAAAAAAAATACATTTTTAAAATAGCATGTTGTTTTTTTCTTGGAATCCAAAATGGGTTATATTGTACTGTTTGATACATTTTTTCCATATGTGTTTTTCAGATCCTGTTTGCCAAAATATAAGTGTAATGTTCTTTTATTTAATTTAGTTGTTAAAATTAAACTTTTAAAAGTTCCAAAATAGATGTTAAACATGTATTCAACAGAATTGATTTGTGTTTTTACATGTTTATATTTTGTGACACTTGTCTACAGAGCCGTCCTTAGGGGTGTGCGACAGGTGCGGTCGCACAGGGCCTCGCGCCTAGAAAGGCCTCGCGTTCGGGTAAAATAAAAAGCAAAAAAAAAAACTATTCATTTTTGAAAACCTCTAAACCTATCATTTTTAAATTGCTGCAAGTTAATTATTACACGATTAAATTTAGATATTTAAAAATGGTTATTTATAAAACGCAAAACTTTTATCAATAAAAAGCTAGGCGCGGATATTCAAAAGCAAAAAATATTCCTTGTAGTCCTACTCTCTCCATAGTTTATCTTTAATTTTGTGAACATGATGCAACATTGCTCTACAAGCCTTGATTAGGCAGCAGGTCTGAGCTTCCCATCCCATCATCACCCCTTCCCCTCTTTGCAGACATTTTGGCGTTAATTCAGTATTCAGTGCTGAAGCAATAAATAAGCGATTAATTTTATTTTAGTAAGTAGCATTTGAATTAAACGTATTCAATATTCTTGATGCTTCTCATGACTGAAACTTGTAAGAATATTTGTTAGATTTCCTATAGCATAAATAATCGTATTTAGAAAGGAAGAAATATTATATTTTTACATCTTATGATTAAAATGAAAATTATCACAATCACCTACATCAAATATTTAATGGCTCCGTATTTTGTCATAAGAATTCAGATAATGTATATAGATCAGTGTCGAATTCAAAGAATAAACGGAGGCAGGGGGGGGGGGGGAATTTCTCCCCGCAGCAACAAGATTTGAAATTTTGTGTTTTCAATGGTCAAAAAGGGAAATTTTCAATTTCCACTTTCGGGATCCAAGGAATCCCTTCCGGAAAAAAAATATTAAAAGTGCGACCGAAGGGAACAGGAAGCAACCTACGACCAAGTCGTAGTTCTTAAATAGTGTTTAAAATAGTGCATTCATTTAGAATTTGAACATTAACTGCCTAAGTTTAGCATAAAAATAATTTAATAAAATAAATTTAAATGAAAAAGTTGCTGAAAATTCTCAAGAATTTAATGGATTTTAAAGCAAAATTTCCAATTTTCTCAAAGTAAAACAATTTGTTAAAACGAAATTTAAAATACCAAAAATTTAATCTTTTTGCTACGAGAGCTCTTTGCTCAATTTTTAATCTTTTACCACTTTTTTTTTTTTTTTTTTTTTAAACAGAAATTTTTCTGTAATCGCGTAAAAGCTGCAATTAAATATAGTAAACTTTACAATAAAAAATAACTGGTGGGAATAACGGAGGTTTCTGAGCAGTTTAAGTGGAACCTATGCATCAGTCGCTCGTCCACTAGGGGTTAAATGTTTAGCGAAAGTCTAATCAAAATTTAAAGTTTCGCAATTTTTCAAAAAGTGAACTTTTGAATTAAAAAGAATACAATTTAGCACCAATTATTCGAACAAGTTAAAACCGACCCTAGTCCAGATAAATAGCCAGGCAATTTAAGACATGCCCCTGAGTATACTAAAAACTTCATACGTTATCCTAGTTTAGGACTGGTAACACCAGTTATTTTTGGCGTGTTTAAAAATTGTTTTGTCTTTTTAATTCTTTTATTTTACATTTTTATCATTACTTTTTTTCCCTCTTTTTATCATATTCTGAACTCCAGAGATTACAATTTAAGCAAAAAAGCTTTTGATTTCTGCTTGCTTCAACGAAGACATTCTTTTCAATACTGCCACATCTCTAATTCTTCTTAAATATGTTAGTTGAATAGTATCAAAGCCGTTCGAGCCATTTCATAGTTGCTTCCAAACATTCAAAGACTTCGTTAGATGATAGACTTTGATTTGATTTGGATTGATTTCAGAGCATTCATTTTCCTTTTCTTCAATTTATTTTTCATCATAATTTTCATCTACAATATCATCATCATTTAAAATCTTATATCCAGGGTCATGTACTTCATTATGTAACCACTTGTTACTTTCCTTTTTTCATAGCTTTGGATTCTTCCCGTTTCCTTCATTGTTTTATTTTCCTCATTTTATCATTCACTGTCAGCTTTTTCCTATTTTTTAAAATTGTATTCCAAGCCAGTAAACATTCGGTTCAAGTTTTATTTTCTGAGAAATAGGCTGTTCAGAAAGCTGGAAATTCGGTAAAAACATTTTGAGAGAAATAGCCTGTTTAGATAATTGAGATATTTTGATAATAGGTACTGTACTGTAATTGCTAAAATATTTTTCAACAAATTTTGACCTTAAAATGACAAAGAATCTATTAGAATAATAAAATCCATTCTGGGGAAAATTTTTTAAACTTCCATACCCAGCTTTTAACATGGAAACAATAAATAGCAAGCAAATGTGCTATCACTGAGCTACCTAATCTGCTCGGGAAAAAAAAAAGAAAATTAAAGTTCTGTTTTAAAATTTAAATAGCTGAAATGATTGGATAGGATAGGATTAAATTAATCCATTTAATTAAGACTATGTAAGAGTTTCTCAAAACTTTATGATTTGCATGTGATTGGTGATATTCAGCTATAAGTATGTAAAATGCCAGGTCTCTAACCTACATAATTTCAAGAAAGAACTCTGAGAGACAGAGGAATGAGACTAATAGAGTTTACTCAGATGAATGAAACCTTAAAAATTAATGTCAAACTGGTCCGATTCGATACAGGGCTATAGCTAAAAGTGAATAATAGAGGAGGGAGGATAAAAAAATGTAAGGGGAGCAACTTACATTTTCTGTCTTTCTCTGACAAATGTATACACACTAACACATTTTAAGCACTATGTATCTCATTAAACGGTTTGTAATAACTTCATTTTATGCTAAAAAACGAATAGGATGCAGTATGAAAAATTCGAGTGTACAATTAATGCAAAATTACACATCCTATTAGCTTCATATGTGTAAATAGGTCGTGCAAGTGTTGCAGCACTTATTTGTACTTTATGTACAAATTCTACAATTTAGTACTTCTGCAAAACATGGACCTCTAAGTTAAATTCGATTTTTCACAAAATTTCATTTAGATTTTTGGAACAGAAATTACTTTAATGACCTTGGAATCTTTTTCAGGGGAGGCTCAAAATGTTTTAGAGGGGGGGGGGTTATCCCCCACCCACCCCTTGGCACTCCCCGTAGTTACGGCCCTGATTCGATATGAGGCTCTAAAAGGAAAAGGCCTCGCAAAAATTATCGCACCCGGCCTCGCCTTTGCTTGGGACGGCTCTGCTTGTCTATGGTTTGCACGTTTAAACCAATTGGTTTTAACCAACTAGTTTTTTTCTAAAAAAAAAAAAAAAAAAAAAAAAAAAAAAAACAGTTGGTGTTTTTAGAAGAAATTTAATGATATTTTCTCTTTTTTCTTTATAATTTATGCATTTCAGAATATTGTATAGAAATAATTTCTACTTTAACACTTTATTCCAGCAATAAACATTAGATATACAGTAGAGGACCTATTATCCGGAATCGTTGGGACCAAAGGCTTTCCGGATTTCGGGTCCGTCCAAAACTTGACACTCCCCTCCTCCTCCCCCCCCTCACAAAAAAAAATTAAAAATAATAACAAAATTATAGCACTGATATCTAGAATATGAATGAAAAGTGTGTTTTATGAGAAGTCTGTGGAAAAAACACTAAGCTACAACTTTGACTCTTGTACTATAGTACAAAGTCTTAAATACGGACATCCAAAATTCAGAGCTCTTCAAAATCCAGACGTTTTGCTTACTGGCTTTATACATATATATATATTACCGTAAAATACCGTTAATCCACCCCCCCCCCCCCCAAAGGTGACGAAAAATCGTAAAATAATTAGAGGGAAGGGCGATTACACAGGTTTTTCCGCGATCGTTTCACAAAATTTGCATTTTTTGTGAGATATCTGCAGGATTTTTTCGCGATATTTGACGAGATTTGCAAGGTTTTATCGCATTATTTGACGAAATTTGCACGGTTTTATCGCGATATTTGACGAATTTGCAAAGTTTTTTTCGCGATACTTCAAAAAATTTGCGTTTTTTTATGGGGATGAATCATGATGAAATGAATGAATCATGATGAAATGAATTAATCATAAATCTTTGAATGAATTATGAATTTTGATACTTGAAGCAATACTTGAAAAAATTTGCGTTTTTTTTAGAATAAAATGTAAATTCTGTCGAAAAAACGCAGAAAAAAGGTGACTTTTGTAAAAAAAAAAAAAAAAGCCAAAAAGCATGAAATCTATTAAAAAATCTCGAAAAAGCGCACATTTAATCAAAGATTAAATTATTCATTCATTTCATCATGATTCATTCCTTCCTCAGTTGCCTTCATTTCCGGATTTCGGGTCATTTCGGAATTCCAGATAATAGGTCCTCTACTGTAGTAGATTTAGGTCATTTTTTTATGTACAGGATTAAAATCAGTTTGTGTTGGTGGCAGTGGCGGATCCAGAGACTAGTTTTGGGGAGGGGGCGATCTCAAGTGATATGTGATTAATACATTCATAGTTTCTATTAGTTACGTCATTATTTGCAGTTAATTATTAAATGGATATGGATTAATTAATGCGAATAAAATACTATAGAGAAAGATTAAGATAATTTTCCACCTGAAAAATGCAATGTGCGCTGCTAGAGTGGTAGCAATAAAGAAAGTTTACAATCAAACATTTCTGTCATTCAATCTACCATTACATTTCTGTCATAGCAATCATTGCAGGTAGAAAGATTATCTATTTTCTGACCAATGTAAATGCTTCACATCATTTTAAGATCGTCCTCATTGACCAGAAAATAGGTAGCCTTTAAAAATAAAGGTAATATTTTACGATATTCTAAACAGTGTAGAAGTGAAATTAATTGTTGACGACTATTTTGGAGGACTTGAAAAATCGAACTTTTGTGATAGCGAATGACTTTACAACATTGTTGGATGAAGAGAATTGAATTTCAGAGAAATTATTAAAAAAAATAAAACCTATTTTTTTAAAAAATCTCATTTTCCCTTTCATTTCGAGAACTTTTCAAATAAAACTCGGAATTTTTTTTTTTTTGTGGGGAGGGGGGGGATAAAATCTATGCCCAAAATTTGAAGCAAATTGGATATTTCTATCAGGAGTTATCGCATTACGTACATACGTGCATGCATACGTACATACATATGTACATGGTTACATACACACACACACACACACAGAATCACACACAAGTACATTAGCTCTCAGGCTTTGATAGTCTGTAAGCTAAAATCGCGTCAATTTGCATCGGCCTAGGATAAATTAGATCAAAACTAGAAAGTTGGTGCCATGGCGGATTTTAGATTCAATAAAATCAAGTCAAATTGAATTGGTCTAGGATTGGTTTATCCGATGGGCGTTCGGATAGACTAGTTTGGCCTAAAATCGGGTTTGGCCTGTAACATATATAAAGAATTTCAGAGTATCAATGTTTCACTATGTAGAGCAGTTTATTGTTGTTTACTAATAGTGTTTAAATTAAAATATGAATTTTTTCAATTTTGAGCATAAATTCACTGTAATTATTTAATTTAAATTATTTTAAATGGAGTTCACTACTTAATATTGAAGTAAAAAAACTTCTTCAAAACACCTTAACTTGTAGTAAAATGCACTAGGCCTTTCGAAAGAATTGAGTCTTTCTTCGTCAGGCACACACAAAGAAGACATGCGTCTATTTTGTATGTAGTGGTGCTACTGAAAAAAAAATGACATTTTACTATATTTTATGGTGTTTTGAAGAAGTTTTTTTCACTTCGATTGATTAACACCAGTTTCAACTTATTATCTTCACTACTTGTAATTCAACAATGTCTATTTTTATCAATAAATATGCATCTGCAGTACTGTAGTTGGAAAAAAATATTTGTGGGAACTGAACATTTTATAGATTTTGAAAAGTTGATTATTCTTTTCATAGATTCTTCTTTTTAACTACATTTTTTGCCAACCTGCACATGTCACAAAGAGAAATGGAAGTGTGGGGGGAGGGAGAAATTGAAACTCCTGAAATCACCCCAGATGTAATTTTCTCCTTGCAAGGCACTGAACAGAAATCCTTCCCAGAGTATAGTGTCTGAATGATCTCAGCATACATTTAAATCCCCATCTGGAATTGTGAATAAAAAAATTATTATTTTATGTTAACAGTTTTCCTTGCTAGAAGAATTTTTTATAATTGAATAGATTTTATAAAAAAAAAACCTTAAACTTTATGTTAAAGTTTCATCAATAATGATTTATTTTAAGAAACTATTCTATTTCCGAACTTTGAACCCATTTTATCCTGGATAAATTACTTTAAATGCCATTTGAATTGGAGAAGTAAAAGGCGAGATACTTACTAATCCATGAACTCTTCAATGGGCAAAAAAGGCTACACATAATGAAGAATAGTCGCCATGCATAAACCTACAATTATTTACAAAAAAAAAAAAAAAAAAAAAAAACCCTTTTAGCAAAGTTGAAATAAAAGTATATATTTATTTGTATTTTTAATTATGTTTTTCAACTTTTAATTATTAGGTGCTGTTATTGTTTTCACTGGACTCTTATCTGTTGCCTTTTTAAACAGAGAATTGAAAGTTTTAGAATGGGTTGGAATTGTTGTTGTTATTGCTGGACTCAGTTGTGTGGGAATGTCAGATATTTTATATCCAAGTACTGAAGAGCACTTTGACCAGAACAGTATTATAACAGGTAGTTTATTTTTAAATTTATTTTTAACGTTAGCCTCATGAATATTATTATAATTTTTTTCTCATAATCACCTTATAATTACTAGTAATAATTAATTCTAATAATGCATTATTAATTTCAATAATTTCAATTTTAATAATTGGTTTTTACTTTATTTTTAAATTAAATTAATATCATTTAAAATTTATGATGTGTACTTGTCTCAGATCTTTCTAAATCATTAAGCCCAATATTCATCTAACCATTTCATTATTTACATCATTACAGGTGATTTGTTGATTATAATAGCTCAGATCATTGTTGCTACACAAATGGTTGTTGAAGAGAAGTTTGTCACAAAGCATAATGTACCTGCTTTGCAAGGAGTTGGATGGGAAGGTAATACATATATCTAAAGATATCTTTCATTTAAATTTTTTGTCCTTTTAAAGTGGGGGAGGGGACATATATATCAAATCAAATGGCATAAAAAAAGGTTGGGGATTCAGAGAGAAAATTGATATGAGCTTGATCTGATTTCTATTTTCTAAAATTTTTATTATTTTAATTATTAAGGGACTATAATTTTAGAAGGTAAGTGAGTATATTATTTTCAGTTACTTATGTTTTATCAATTATTAATGTTTCTATAAAAGCAATCAATTTATCAAATTTTGTTATTAACTGACTGATGACTAAATATTTTGCATTGTAAATGTTCATTATTCAGATTTTTCTCTCTCTCTCGTTTTTTTTTTCCCAATTCAATGTTCACTTATGTTATAAGCATTTTAAAATCATATAAATAATGAAGTTGTTCAGATTATCTTTACTGTGAAAAATTTTATTTTAAAAGAAAAGAGAATTTCTATAAGGTTCTTTTGGGTTTTGGGAATTTAATATTTTGACCCATTCACTTACATGAACACTTAAATAATTTCAGTGCAATGCAGACATACTGTTGGGTCAGAAGTCACATTAATGCAAAAGTAATTAGATTGAAGAAATTTTTTTCTGGGTGGAAAAGAATAAACCTGATGCCTCAAAATGAGATAAAGATTATGGTAGTTATTAGCCATTTTAAACACATCGCATATTCTGTTATGTAAATATGTATTAAAATATAATTAAATCATCTAATATAACTTGAAAGTTGTTCTTTTTTTTTTTTTTTTTCTTTGAATTACTTTTATGCCTAATGTTCCTTAGGATTATTGATGTGTTGATTTGAGATCACCTAAGACCCCAAAATTTAACTCTTCAAAACTTTTCAGCATCATATTATTCATTCAAATACTTTGTACTCAAGTGTGATTAGCACTGAGATCTACTGCAGGGCTTGAAATTAAAGGCGAGATTTGCACCTAAAGTTTTGAAATCTTACCAAAACTAATATTTAAAGAACATAAAGAGGCCTGCCCAAAATATTTACCCATTTTATAATTTTCTGATTATGTATTGTATTTTAATAAGAATTTGTTCACAATGTTATACTTTAATTACATTTAACTGTCTTTTAAGTTTAATTATGTTAAATAAATTAATATGTCTTGACTAGAGCCCACTATGAATTGATAAAACATTTATATTTAGCCAAGAATAGTAGACAAATATAAAATGCACTCTCCTAATCTTATGTAGATGTTTGGAAAGACTTTGATACATTAAATTATATTTTTAATAATGCACAGATCTTCCCAGAAAAAAATTAATAAACAAAAAGAAATGACTGTTAAAAAATTTCAAGTATTCAAAATAAGAAATTATTTTAAAATGTTGTTTTGTAGATAAATAAACTAGTTGTGTTGTGGTCAGTATTGAATTAAAACACTTTTAAGGGGGAGGGGGGCATCTCATTAACCCGATTGGAATGCTTTCTTTGTGCCACCTGCCTGAATTCAACGCTGGTTGTGGCTGTCAAAAAACTTTCTGATATATTACTCTAATATAGTAATTTACAATAGCATAAATGATTATAAATATAAAGCATGTTGCATTTTTTCAAATTTAATACAGAAACACTATGATCAGATAAATAAAAGAACAACAGCAATCCCTGTTGGGTATTAAATTTAAAATTCGATTAACATGTTATTTTTAATCATTGAACTCAAATGTAAAATTTGGTGTTTTTCTACATAATAATAAAATAAGATACAGCTATAATGTTCATTACGAAAAGCATAGGGCTGATATTCTGTAATCAGGTTTATAGTCAAAAGTTAGCATCAGTGAAGTGTGTCAGTCTGGCAACAATGTGCATAAACGTGTAGAAAAGTTACAAGAATAAGGTTCATAACATTGCAAATCAAGCTGGTTAAATCCCATCAATTTTTGGTTCACCTGATTAGATATTTTATATGATTTAGATATAACTATTGTAGAAACTATGAGAAATGTATCATAGAAGTGTCACCTATTGGACAATATACACTCATATCTATTCAGCATTGTATTAAGTCAATGTCTAATAAAATATGTAGTTTGATGACCATACATTAGTTCTTCAGATAAAGCTATCTTAGGATGTATATATATATGTGTGTGTGTGTGTATCAGCAACACTACCTGTTGCACAATACACACACAAATCCAATCAACTCAACCTTGTCAAATTCTACCTTAATTTGAAATTTGATTAATTTCTTGTTTTAGTTTTTGAGATAGAGCAGCCACAAAATCTGCATCGCTTGCAGATTAATGGGCAGGCAAACAAGCATTTTTAAAAAAATAATTAAATCATGTTTCAAACAAAAATTTCATGTTCAGAATATGTAAATTTATCAATAACAGAAGCTGGAAACTTTTACAATTTAATACTTTCTTATTACATACATAAAAATAAGTAAAAATGTTTAATTTTTTTTTTAATGTGTATTCAGTAAAATTGTGACCAAAAAAAAAAAAAAAAAGCCATATGTAAGTTTTTGTAAATAAAAAATATGTAATTGTGATATTTTTCTTGTTGTTTAATTCTGTATTGTTTGATTTATTTGATTAATAAAAGTCAAAACAAATTTCTGTTATTTTAATGCTTTTTGTTATTACATTATTTAGTGGTAATTTTTATTTATTTATTTATTTTATTGCATTACAAGTATAAATATCAGTTTCATTTGGTTTATAGGTCTGTTTGGATTTGTTATTTTGTCTATTCTACTTGTGCCCATGTACTACATAAAAGTTGGAAACATGATTTTTAAAAATCCTGAAGGTCGACTGGAAGATGCTCTTGATGCCTTTGTTCAGATTAAAAATAACTGGAGAGTAGCTTTGGCATTATCAGGTATGCTGCAAATGTTTAGTCATTCTTTTTTTTTCCCTAATTCAGATTTTATTTTAAATAATCGTTCTATCTAAGTTAATTAACATTGAATGATTTGAAAAATAGCAATAATATAAAGTTGCCTGCATATACAGTAGACTCCCTCAAATTCGCAACCCTAAAATCTGTGACCCTCTAAAATCCACTCATAATTTACGTATGTAAACAATAAAATTTTTAATTTAGATATAGGGACAAAATTTGACTTTATTTTTAAATCAGTTCTATAAATTTTTTAACCTATAATTTTCATTAATATTATTGAATTTGTGCTTTTTTTATAAAGGAAAAATTAATTTGTTTCTGAAAAAATTCAAGATATTGCTGATATCACTGGTAATCACAATCCTTTTGCAAATATATTTATACATTAATCAAGTTTTTTGAATATTGACTAGAAATAAACCTTCCTTATTTTATAATTTTGATGTGAATTACTAGTGCACCTTTAAAGGGCAAGTTTCATTGAATAATTTTGGAAAAATGCATCTCATCTTTTTAATGAATATTTAACTATACATTATTGATTATTTATTTCACCTTTACTTTTAAATTATCTAAATTTTTATTACTTTAGTTTATTTTCTTACTCAATTATTTTAATATTTTACTACATTGTAAGCATTCATTATAATTACGATTGTATTATTTGATTGCATTCAAATTATTATTTTAAAAATATAAACAAATCCATGACCAGTAATCTGCAAAATTCTAAAATCCACACAACCTCTGGTCCCAAGCTGTGCGGATTTGAGGGAGTCTATTGTATTTATAAACAAGTATGTTCTATGTGTGCAACATGCTATGTCATATATGTAAGCGTTTTGATAGAAAAGAATGCAAAGAAAGATAATTTAGGCTTAGATATTTTGGAAGCACTGTTTCATTGGGCTCTGGTGTACAGTATTTGTAAAGTCCAGTGAATTCCATTATTTTGAAATCTTCATTAAAGAGCAAAGCACAGGAGCAGAGTTCTACACTAAGAATGGTATGAGATTAAACGCTGAGAATGGTAGTACTAGTGCTATGAGTAGGACTTGCATAGCACAATTTATTTTCTGCTTGGTGCATGTCAACAACGCAATAGTTAGAAAAGTGTTATAGGGGGCTCAGTCTCTCTTAAAAATTTTGAACTTTGTTCCCCCCTCCCCTTTCCAACCTGAGAAAAATTCCAAGGTCATCAAATTAAACTGTTCAAAAATTGATTTTAGTTACCTTTGTGGTCCTTACAATTTTATATGAATATAGTTTTATATGAATGTATATAACATAATATATATAACAATGGTTTTATATGAATAAACTAAGGTTAGGAATTTTTTCATTAGTTGGTATTATATTTTTGTGATTGTTTATTTTACTTGCCACTGACAAATGGATTTTTTGACAAAGTGAATGATGTTTTTGGTTGTCATTGAAAAATTGCGGCTACAAAGCTTTAACTAATTAGCTATATTTTGCAACCTTCCAAATTTATGCGATGCAACCTTAGTAATTCTTCTGTGGTATTTTTATTTAATAAAGAAAATTATGAAAATCCTGTATTCAGGGTTCGTACAGACTCCTTGGACTCCTTAGAAACTACTTAGAAATGAAAACGTTCCCAAGTAGTACTTAGAACTACTTAGATAAACAAAATACTCCTTAGAAACTCCTTAAATTGTATACTGGTTTTGAACGCAAACAATATTGCTCCCGGAAAGAAAAAAAAACAAGTGCATTTTCACATAGAAAATTGATCGGAAATAGAAAAAAAACGATGTAAAAGACAAAATGAGATTTTATAATTCACCAATATCCAATGTTTTAAATGTAATTGAAAGTTTGGTTTGGCATGATTTGTAAAAATCAAGGTTTGCATATTTCACGGAAAATACGTCATCTTCTTTGCATGTTGAAGTGACAGAGTGCAATGTTTATTCTTTTAATTTGTATTGTGTATTTTAATTTATAAAACGAATTTTTAATTTGTCATGAAGTTAATTTTGAAGCAAACTTTTTTGAAAAAAAAAAATGTACGTGCAGTCATTTCTTTACTTTTAACATTTTAGCATGCGCGTAAGATTTTTCGGTACTACATGGTTATCCCGTCGACAAAAAAAGTATCGCCAAATTACAAGTTAAATGTAGATTCTGCCATTGCAGAATTCAGTTTCGCTTCCAATAAGAAAAAAAAAAAAAGAAAAATCGATAGGGTCTTTTAGAAGGGCGACCCCGTTTAAAATGCAATGAACTAACTTCATTTTTCTTGAGTTTATCAATATAATAGCAAACAGAACGGCATGAAATACCCAATTGATTAGCAATTTCTCTCTGAGTCATTGGAATTGCGAAATAATAAAGAGATACAATTTGACGTGTTACTTCTTCATTGACTAGATTCATCAAAAACAGATTTTTTCTTTAATTTAAACGCTTTTTTATAGACGCTGAGAAAAAGGAAATGCATTTTAACAATAAAACGAGTGGAATCCCATCGAATTCAACGAATGAAATATTTAAAAGACCCGATCGATTTGATTTAAAAAAAAGCAAAAGTAATTAATATTAATGTAACATTATTGAATCAATATATAGTAAATATATTTCCAAACTTAATGCCAAGTTTGCCAGTTATAATTTTGCATGCAAATATTCGCACATCTTCAGTTAAAATTGTAATCTGAGTGCCGGTGAAATCCAGAAATTTTATTATATATGCACTCATAGAAAAATAGTTTTATATATATATATATATAAAAAAAAAAAAAAAAAAAAAAACTGATTTTATTTTTACTGTGACATTATTTTCACTAACTGAAATCATCTGAAACTAAAATCTCAATCTCAGTGTCCATAATGAAAAGAAATATTGAAATGTAATATTGTTATGAGTAAAAATGCGATGTTTTAAATAGTGATGTCATTTTCTCTTCAAATGTTTTTTAAAAGTTACTGTTATTAGTAATATGAAAAAGGCATCCGTAATAATATTGTAATTCCCATTTATCTGGTTGTTGAATGACATCATTTTCCTCATTTGAAATTTTTCTTTAGACATTAATTTTTATCATAAATTATTTTCTGTTATTTTATTTACATTATTATTATTATTATTATTATTATTATTTCTCAGTAAATATATTTTTTTACCTTAATTAGTGCATAATTATACGCAATCATTTTATTGTGGTTAAATTTTACGAAAACAATTGACTTTTTTCTTTTAAATGCAAGGACATGTTCACTGATGAAATAAAGCTTCTGACTCATGGAAAGTGATAATGGAAAATAAATTTTTATTATTGAGAGAAAAGCTAAACTGAGTTGCCACCGTATTTAAGAAATATTGTAAAAAGCATTTAAAATTAAAAATAAAATATAAAAATGGAAATAAATTAAAAAATAGCTATAATGGGCGCAACTACAAATAAATAGCTTTCATTTAAAAAAATAATTATCAAAATCGGTTGGGTAGAAAATTCAGAACTGACGACACGACATTTTTTTGCTTGTCTGAAAGAAATAGCATCGGAGGCTAAAAAGATGCGATTGTAAAGCGCATGGTAAACCCATTATGCACGTCATTCATCAGAAGCACAGCAGTGACTGGTTGGGATCATACTAATAGCCACCAAAGTGATTTACTTTTCAGGGCCATAAGGGAAAGAAAAGTGAAAATAATAATCCAGACACAACTCTAAGCTTCTAATTTCAAAAAGTGATTACACTGTTTAATTCCTTCACAGCTAGATATAAAGCTTTGATTTCTTCTTCATAATACAATTTGTCATGCTCAATTTTGCTAATAACGGTGGATTCAGAGGTGATTCTCGTCCGAAAATTTGATATTGGGTTATCAGTTTCGCATAGTTTCCTACTTGTACGGTTTTGCGCACAGAAAAAACAATCACGGAGAAATGCAAATTTCGTTAAAGGATCACCGAAAAAGCACACATTTCGTCAATATTTCATGGAAAAATGGCGATTTTGTAAATGTTTTCGTCAACGAACTTTGTCAAAAGATCGCTGAAAAATGCGAATTTCCTGTGTGGATCGCGGTTAAAATGACAATTTCACCAAATATAGCCGATAAAACGCTAATTTTGTTAAAGAATCACAGGAAAAAATGCTGTTTTCGATAAAAGATCACTTACAAATATTTTGTCAAAAGATTATTGAAAAAAAAAAAATGATTTCATCAAAAAATCGTGTAAAAATGAAAATGTTGTCGAAAAACGTCAATTTCATAAATAAATAAATAAAGCACGGAAAAATGCCGATTTCGTCAAAAGATCCCAGAGAAACCGCCGATTTCGACAAAAGATCTAAAAAAATTGCTGATTTTGCTAAAATATCGCAGGTAAATCGCTGATTTCGTCTGAAGATCACGGGGAAGCACCGATTTCGTCTAAAGATTGCGGATATCCCCCACCGCTCTCACGGGGGGTAACTCACGGAATCCCTGTGGAATTGGGGCTGTGCAAGTGCATGCCACATGAATAACAACAAAAGTGACAAGTCCTTAAAATTTTTTGGACTCCTTGGATTTTTTCTTCCGAACTCTGTATGAACCCTGTGTATTATGCTAATAGTAGTTAACTATTTTTGCAGCCACAGACAATTGTCTTAACAATTTTCATTTGAATATATGCTGTATCTTACTGGCTGTTAAAATAAATACCTGACTGGTGAGATTTTTCTGAAAATTCCCTACCCCTGTTTTTATAATATTCAGCAAGAAATTACACTTTCTAAAAACTGAGTTATTATGAAAAGGAAGTATAAAATATTTGAAGTATATTTTTCCTTTTTCGGTGTGTATGAATGCAACTATAAATTATGCTATATATATATATATATATATATATATATATATATATATATATATATATATATATATTATTTCTAAATGACAAATAATCTAATGTACATTATGTGTTTAAATATTTTCATTTCTAATGTGCATTAATATTTATCAATATGTTTTTCTTTCTTGTAGGTACTGTAATTAGTATAGCGTTTTTTAATTTTGCTGGTCTTAGTGTCACAAAAGAAATGAGTGCCACAACTAGAATGGTTTTGGACAGTGTTAGAACTTTTGTTATTTGGATTGTCTCACTGGCTTTAAGTTGGCAAAAGTTCAACTGGTTGCAATTGGTTGGTTTCATCATCCTATTTAATGGAATGTGCTTATATAATGATGTAATTCTACGACCATTGTATGTGAAAATTATGGCCAAGTATAAAAAAAGAGGAGAAAAAACACCTTTACTAAGAAGTTCAGATGAAGAAACTGCGGGACCATTGGTACATTCTGTATCTATTAATACTCAAATTGTTGTACCAAATAGTTAATTATCTTATTGTAATGTTATTTTATATGTAACTTGTACATATATTTTGTATATATATATATATATACACAATTATATTTTTTAAACTTTTTTTTATTGCTTGTTTCATTTTATTTCATTACAAACATCACAAATTACCAAAATGCAAAATAAAATAATGTTTAAAATGGCAAAATTATATTAACCATATTTTCAGCAGCATACTCTTTGTATAATAATTTTGAAGAAAAATTAAGTTTACTGGCATTAAGAATTGCAGTTTTGTCTATTACAAACTTGTATACTTAGAAAACTATTTATTAAAAAAGAACTGAAAAGGTACACATGTTGTGCACCACATTAACTGAATAAATTATCTTGCAGGTTAATTTCATTTCTCATAATATGACATATTGAAAACAAAATTACACATTTCATTTTAAAAAATCATTTCACCTAAACACCATTAACAAATAATAATAATAAGAAGAAGAATACAATTCTATAGCTAGCAATATCTGAGATTAGTAGTTAAATCCAGTCTAAAATACATTTTGCAATGCAAGAGTATTTTATATTAATATGTATATTATAAAATAGTCAAATATCTAAAGAGGGTGAAATTTGTAATGTTGCTTTAAATTTATGATGGCAATAATAAAAGTGATTTAAAAAAAAAAAATTGTATGAAAAGATAGTAAGTTGTGTTAGATAGTTAGTGTTAAAGATAGTTTCGTGAAAATAATACCATAAAGTACTGAAAGTAAGCCACCCTTTAGCAGATGGGGAATTCTAATAATTTTAGGATGCTTATAATTGGAACTTTTGTGAAATGGATAGATAATAGCAGGGTTGTTTGGTTTAAACCAATGTTTTTTTAAACCATGCTGGTTTTTTTGTTTTATTTTACACATTGAAAAATGCAAAATCCAAGTTATGCTGAAGCTACAAGCTAAGTTGTAGAAAAATGATGAATTGATAAATTTCTAAAATGACAAATATTTTTAATCAACCCAGCTTTCCATATAAACTATAAGTCTACATGGCAGAATAACCATTTTTTTTAAAATTAGCTGGTTAGAAAAAAATTAGTTTTATTTCTACCCTTTTTTTTAAAGGTTTATATATATATGTAACATTAATTGTAAAACATTCATAGCCAGAAGGGCAAAC
This sequence comes from Maratus speculifer, assembly GCA_964019185.1. Lineage (NCBI taxonomy): Eukaryota > Metazoa > Arthropoda > Arachnida > Araneae > Salticidae > Maratus > Maratus speculifer. Next base: position 211,131,790 of record OZ025291.1, on the reverse strand, counting down.
TCGAGTTAAAAATGCACTTTTATTATTTAAATTGCTTGATTAGTTAAGATTTACTAAGGATTTGATCATTCCTCAAAGCCTCGAATATAACATTCTTAAGGATGTATTCGAAAAAACGCTTTTCCACCTTCAACAGCTAGAAATTTTCTGATACAATTTCAGACACATTTTTAAAACTAGAAACACGAAACTTCCTGAGTGGATTCTTGAAGGGACGTATGAGGTGCCATGTAATGTCTTTTTACGCTCAATTCATTAGCATTTGAGTTATAAACAATTACCTTATCAGTATGACCCTTATTTTAGTTCCCAGATCTCCTGCTAGGGAAAAATTGGTTCAAAATGCTGTTTTTGATTGCTTTCTTTTTGCAATATTTTCTGTATTTATCAAAGAATCGACAATCACGGCACCTTGTGTACTTTCCAAATAAGAGATTTTGAAAGTTTGGTGCATTTGAGAGCAAAAATGAATTAAAAAAATAAATAGGAAAATAAGCAGTTTGAATCAAAATACTCTTAAGTAATTTTCTCCATTGATTTCTTTTTGTTATGTATGCTAATAAATAATTGGCAGATTTTTGCTCTGTGTTTATTGGGTTAAGCCTTTGTTTTTCTTACATTGGGAATGGGGATTTTGCATTATGACTTTATTCTGTTACTAATTGGGTTGACATAATTTAAACCAATTGGTTTTTTAGAACAAATCTATATAATATTTTCTCATTTTTGTAATTTAAGTGTACTAAATTATTGCATGCAAGTAATTTCTATTTTTAAGTCTTATCTCAGCAGTCACCATGAGACATAGTGAGTCTAGTCTAGGCCATGTTAGTATGCATGTAGAATGCAAATTTCATGCAATGATGAACATACCTGAAGCTATAAAGAAAACAAATTATGTTATGTTGGAAAAGACAAAATGGTTTAAAAATATGTATTATTTAGAAAAAAAAAAATGTTTTCCTTTGAGAAACGCAGATTTACAGTTAATAACATAAAATGACCTTTAAGATTTCAATCAAACTCTAAAAGAAAATTTTCTTGATTGGGGGGAGTATCTTTAATAATAATAATAAAAAGCTCAAGATATAAAGTCAAATAAGAAGACATTGAAAAATTTAGTGCTGGGGAAGCACCTGTTTACATTTAATTAAAATATGCAATAAGATATATTTAAATCCATGGTAAGTAGAAAACATGGTAGGGCCCACGCGCAGGTTTCGTTTTCTCCCATGACGTCACTGGAACCCATCTCCAGTCATGGGTAACACACTTTTTGCTTTGCAGAAAGCTTTCCGTTCGTAAAAAATGTATTAAGCATTTATTTAAAATACTGTATGACATATTACTGAGATGAATGACATTCGGAACATCTACTAAACTATTTCGGAACATTTCTATTCAAATAAGAGTTATATATTTGTATGTTTTTATTATTTAGAATTTTTTAAAGGGTCAGTCTTATGTTTACATTTAGTTTTTCAAAGTATTAACTTTCGACACAGTTATTAATAATTTATTTAAACACGTTAGCGCAAAAAAGACGTTTTCCAATTTTTTCAGTTCTATTTCATCAATAGATACAATCTTTTCAATATAATATTTTATAATTTAACTTTAATTCAAAATACTTTGACAAAAATTGGAAAACTTTCGCTTAAATTCATATAAATGCGCTTATAATTATGTTACATGTTTTCAAATGTATGTATTATACATTTATTAATTAGTATATGGGAACCATTCAGAAATTTTGTGAAATTTCAGCAAATTTTCATAAATAATTCCAATTATTATATTTTAAAACATGATTAAAAAAAAATTGATATACCAGTTAAATACTATTGTGGTCTACTCTCATAAAATGTAACTAATTTCTAAATCTTGTGATATTCTGGTCACAAGAGTAACAAAATTTTGTATTATATAGACAAGCAAAATGCATTTTGTTCTAAATTAGATATATTTTACGAGAGTAGACTACAATAGTATTTCATTGGTTATATCAATTTTTATCTTAATTATGCTTTTAAATAAAATAATTGGGATTATTTGAGGAAATTTGCTGAATTGGTCACAAGATTAACATTGGGCGTTCCCATATATATATACATATATATATATTGCATAAATCTAAAAAAATTTTGTTTTGTTTTGTTTTACTTGAGAGTTTTCGCAATTCATAAATATTTTAAAGAAAAAACAGTAACAATTTTTTAAACAATATCCATTATCTTTAGATAATTTTTAAAAATCTCTCTCTTTATTTTTTTACGTACACTAATACAGAAATTTAAATTATAAGATTATGATGATTGTTAGAATATTCTTCCTTGAGTGCATAAAAATAATAATGTAAAATATATTTGCTTTTATTTAAACTTTATTTTTTTTCACAATTTAAAAAATACTATACAATTTTCAAAGCAATTATGGATAAATTTAAGAAAAGTCTCTTTAACTTGGGATTTTTGGAATTCATTAATATTTTAAAGAAAAAAATAATAACATTTTTTTTTAAAACATTAACTATAAATGAGTCAAACCACTGTATTAATACCAGTGCCTTTGATGGAAATTTACACCTTGTTATTAAATCAAAATATACAAATCAAAAGGCAACAAAAAGAAAATATTTTGATAAATTTTAACAAAGCTAAAATAATCTTTTCAGCATCCAACTATTACTCTTCCATTATCCGTGAATCCCTCGAAATTTTGCTTAACAAAGGTACTATTTGTAATCACGTCATTTCATATAATATTCCCACACTGGTACAATATTCTTGGTGTTTCGATTAATTCATCGTGACTTTACACGCGGACTGTTTTTGTTTTGTTTTTTACATTTTCTATTTCTAATCTATTACCTTCTTTTATATTCCTTTGAAAATGAATGCTTGGGCATTCGAAAGATCTCAGGTAAAATAATAAATAATAATATCTATATTTTTGCAACACCTTTTAAGTATTTATTTGTATATATTTGGTTAACCATAAACTTAAGATAATTTTTAAAAACATTTCCCTAAATTTGTATGCATACACTTATACAGAAATTTAAATTATAAAATTATTTATAATTATAAGAAAAATGTTTCTAGAGAGCATAAAGTTCACAATGTAAAATATATATGCTTTTTTTTCCAACTATTGCTGTAAATTACATGGGAAGATGAAAATTGCGACTCATACTTCTTTAAAATTTCTTTTAAATGGGAGTTTTCTAATTTTACATCTTCCATTTCGCGCAAAATTTCTTTATTTAATTCTTTTAAATCTTGGCTTTCTCTTTTTATTGAATCCAATTCATTATATTCTTCTTCTGGGGAGTGCGAAAATAAAGCAGAATCAGATTCTTTCTAATTTAACAAGAGGTTTATTTCCTTTCTGGTATCTGGCTTTTCAGCTCGTTCTCGTCTCCCAGTATTTTCATCATTTGATAAAAAGCTGGGTATTTTTAAGTGGGGTACTGATTTAAGCTTTAAATTTCGTCCAGGCTTTAAATCAAGTAGTTCCTCTATCAAATATCTTTCAAAATCTGCTCTACAGCCAGAAACGGCACAACAAGGCATCTTTAAGTATTTTAATAAATTAAACACCGCTTGCAAAAAATAGGAAACAGCATAAGGCATAAAATGATTTTACGAAAAAAAAAAAAATAATAATAACACTCCTTATCGCGAAGACAGAAAAATATAAGAGAGGAGTAAAAATCTGTGTCCAGATACAGGAAGCGCTGGACGGAGGGTGCCAGTGACGTCACGAACTACTGCGCATCATCTCGTGGACCCTACCGTGTTTTCTACTTACCGTGTTTAAATCTATTGCATAACCAACTTAGATAAGCTGAGAAAATTGGGGAGAAAGGGACAAGGCAAGGTTTGTTTGAGACATAATAGAAAGAAAGTCTCATGAAAATGCCTAAAAAGAAGTAATTTTTTGTTTAGACATTTAAAAGCGCTAAGCGTGAAAATATACCGTGTAGTCTGATGGCTATTTAAAAGCTTTAGTGGAAGACAGTATTTATAAAACTGCTTTATATTTTAAGATCAATGTTTTCAATAGTCTAAAAAGCTATTAAATTGGTATTTTTGTTTATTTTAATAATTTTGTTTGTCGTTTTTTTTTCTTTTAATTTGGTAGTTTCAGAGGAGAAATGTCAAATAGGACACATTACTTCTTAAAGTGTGTAGACTCCACTACTAAATTCAAATCGTTCCGAAAATTCTTTACAAAAAGCTTTATTTTCAATAAAAGATAATTCATGTAGTCTTCTAACAGAAAAATCAGACATCTCATATAACAAGTATTTCAAAGAAATTATTTTGAATAGCCTTGTGAAAATAATATATATGAAACTGCATCATATTTATATTCTTTATCATTTATAGTGCTAATAATTAAAAGATTGTATATTAGGATTTTCAAGGTGTCAGTGTTTCATTATGTAAAACATTTTATTTAAGAAAAAAAAAAGACATAGCTTTTTCTAAAAATGTTTAATATTTAAATGATTTCCATTTTCTACATAGCTAATTGTATATTAAATTATTATATTGATTAGAATTACTTTTAAATCAAGTTATTACTTATATATTCAAAAATATTTATTTTTATTGATAAATATGCATGTATATGTAATAGGAAATCATATTTTAAAAAAAAACCTGGTTTAAACCAAAAAAACCATGTTTTTTTTTTTTTTTTTTTTTAAACCCGGTTTTTTACCAACCCTGGATATAGGGAGGATAAGGGGATATATTAGAATTCATACAGCTTGAAAAATATATGAGGAGGGAATTTATATTTGGAGAGAGCTTACTTTAGGTACTATTGTTTTTGCTAATTTTCTTAGCTTTGTTCTAAATTGTCCATTTGTTAACATCACTATAAATGTTTTAAAGGATAATTTTGCAAAGAATCATTAAAATATTTGTAATTTAATTTTATGGAATCGCTGAAATTTTTTAATGAATTCAATTTCCATAAAATTTCAGATGCATGTTAGGAAACAATTTCTTTTTATGTATAATTTTAATTACTTAGTAAATGATGCTATTAATTTTTGTAATGGATGTAACAACAACAAAAAAGTATTTATTTTTTTTGTTGTTGTTTATTATCTATAAGAACTAGCGATGCACCAAATATTTGGTATTCGACCAAATCCAATACTTAATAAAACCTTTTAAATAGGGATGCACCAGATACCGATTTTGCCTGACATCAGATACCGGATATCCGGTATCCGATATGCTTGCCGGATTCAGATATCCAGTGCTAGATATGTTTTTAGATATGGCGAATGTTCGTTTATTTCTTTATACAATGCCATCTCATATAATAAATTGCAAACATGTTTCACACACCATTATAAAATTTTAAACATCTTGCAATATATTTTACAGAAATTATATATCTTTGACTATCAGGGCTTGAAATTCAGGTTTTCCCAGGAGGAGAGAGTTTCCCTCATAACATTTGTAAATGCAGGGGAATTAAACAATATGAGATGGGGGGGGGGGGAAATTAAACCCTAGTTTTTTTTTACATGCCACTTAAATATTTACAATTTATACCGACAGAACAAAATTCCACTGAAATAATTTAAATCAACAACTCAAGATAATTATTCAAAATGTTTATTTTAATTAAAACAAAGGAAAAGAATCAAGCCTTATATATATCATATCCATTTTTCAATTTTCATTTTTAAATTAGGGGGGGAGGGGGAGAGTTAACTCCCATTTTCTCCCTCTTAGACTTATCCAATGAACTCTCAAAACTGATCATGGAGGTGTCCTCATCAGAATGATTCTATGTTTAAAACTTGAATGAAATCTGATAATTTTGCATGAAAAATCCATTTATCGAAATTAAAGCTGGGAGATTAGCCTTCCTGCCCCTCTTTATACTTATCCAATGAACTCCCAAAACTAATTATGGCGGTTCGCTCAGCAGAATGATCCTATATCTAAAATTTAAATGAAATCTGATAAATCTGCATGAAAAACCCTATTATCGCAGTTAAGGGTGGGGAATTAGCCCCCGTTTCGCCTCTTAATACTTAACCAATGATCACCCAATACTAATCTCAGAGGCGCCTCATCAGAATGATCCTAAGTCTAAATTTTGAGCGAAAACTGATAATTCTGGATGAAAAACCCATTCATATAAATTAAGGGGAGGAGTATTAGCCCCCGTTTATACTTATTGATTGAACTTTCAAAACTAATCAGGGAAGTGCCTTATCAGAATATGCCTGTACCAATAATTTCAAGTGAATTGTATATTTTTATCAGGAGTTATGGCATTACGCATGTACATACATACTTACAGAATGGGCAGGCACATAAGCTCTCAGGCTTCGATAGCCTGTGAGTAAAAAATCATTATTACAGTACCATCTTGTGAATATTTTTAAATTGAAGGAAGACCAGACAGCCATTCCCAGAAACATATCATAAGAAATTTGGTTCAATTCTATGCATAACTTCATACAGTGTTTGATGCAGAATAATGTAAATGGCACAAAAATTGTGATTACATTCGCCTTACAGCGAAATGTTTCCACATTTAAGATGGACCTGCTCCTGCTGGCTACTGCCAAAAACATGCATAAATATTTGATTCATTCTATGTATAACTTCATACACTTTTTGATGATATGATGGCGACACTGGGACAAACAGGTTTTGAATAAACATATTTTTTGGGATATTGGATCCCTAAAACATATAAATTCGTTGAAAAAAATTGATTACATTACTTTCTTCTATCAAGGATAGAAGTAAAAAATGTTTGTTTAGTTGTTTAACTTAAAAACAATTAACCCATTATTTGAATTAAATGAAAGAAATAAAACTAATAAAATCATAGTTAATTAAACAATTTCAAATTTTATAAAGACTAAAGACAGAAAACCAATATTCAGAAATGTATAAATAATGCATGTAAAGGTAGCAAACAGCCGTTTCAGATCTACTATCATTCGCTCCTGTAATTCGTATATAAGCCTGTGCTTCTCTGTCGCTTTGCTCATCTTAGCTTTTTCTACATGCTGAGTCTTATACTGATGAAGAATCTCGATGATAAATTCGAAAAGGTTGGTTGCTACCTTTTCATGCATTAGTTGAGCATTTCTAAATGTTGGTTTTCTATCTTTATATATTTTTACAAAAAGGCTTTATTTCATTTGCTATTTTGACTTCAAATTTTGTTTTACAATCTGAAAGAAAAGATACAATTTTCTAAAAGATATAAACCTAAATTCTTAAATTTATTACAGAGTTTAAATATAAATAGTAAGGAAAGCTGGCAATTTTTTAAGCTTTTGAGAATTACCTTTTACTCATTGATAGGGAACTTATTATTTCATCTTTTGCATTATAAACAAAAATTTTCCGGCATTGTTTGGGATCAAACGATTACTGTTATTCATCTATATTTGCTTTGCTGCATTCTGCCGGATATCCGATAGAAAAGTCTGATATCCGGTGATTGTGATCCGGATATCTGATAATATTTTGGATATTGAAAAATCAGCCGGATATCCAGTACATCCCTACTTTTAAAACACATTTCTAAAAACCTTTCACAATTTCTATTTTTATATTATTTATTTGCTGTTTGCAAAGCATAATTTAAGAAAATTAACCATAAAAAGGATTAAAATGGTGAAGGACCTGAATGTTTACAATCTCTGAAAATGATTGTTTATTCTAGATCCAAACATTGATGCAAGATGCTTTTAAGAATTTAATTGCTAAATTGAAAGAAGTAGAAAAGTTATTTTTATTCAATTTCCTTCATTTGATTTTACTTTAGTTTCTTCATGAGAAACAGCAATATAAGAAACTTACATTTTGATAAACAAGAGCTTTATCATATTCAGTGATTGTGATCCGGATATCCGATAATATTTTGGATATTGAAAAATCAGCCGGATATCCACGGATAAGTAAACTTTATTTTGAAAAAAATCTGCCTTGAGTTATTTCAAAAGGACAATTGTGAGACTGTAAAGTTTTTCTCCCCATTTTTTCATTATTTTTCTTTGACTTTAAAATGTTTGTTTTAATTTGTAGAAGTGACCATGAAATTTAAAATTTTATTAATTAAAAGAGTCTCATAATTGTCCTTCATAAATAACTGAAAGCAGATTTTTTTAAATACTAAATGTACTTATAAACAGCTCTTGTTTATCAAAATGTAAGTTTCTATTATTAAATATTATGTAAAATTGTTTTAAAAAGTAACATTTTAATACCTTTAAATTTTGAAATATAAAAAGTATTTGGACAGCCGAATATTCGGTATTCAGCTCAACAATTACTATTTTTTGGCTAGCTGAATATTCAGTATTCGGTGCACCTGTTGGCCAAATATTCAGCATTCAGCCAAAATCACTATTTGGTGCATTCCTAATTAGAACAAAAAATTATAATTTTTTTTTTCATATTTGACTTTGATGTAAACTTTTTTCTCAACAATCGATTAATCATTAAATTTAAAAATAAATTTAAGTGTGGTCATAAAAGCATAGTTAAAGGAAAAAAAAAAAAAAAAAGATACTTCAACTCTATGTATCCATTACTGAAAAAGCTTTAGTCACACAAAATTAGGAGTTTTTATTTTTTGTGTTACCCTGTAAATTGACATCACATGCACAGGGATGAAAATAATCTGCTGCTATTTTTTACAAAGGTAAAAATTCTAAATTTTCATTCAAAAAGCCTATTTTGGATTTTTTAAGAAGGAAACAACAGTTGTGAAAAAGGTTCATACTCATTTTCTAAGGAAAAAATTGATGTATTTTCTGGGATATGTAATTTTTCCATGTCAACAATTAACATTTTTTATCATGTTACGATCATGTTGTCATGACATGTAAATAAAATACACACAAGTATTCTCGAAAATGAAGATTTTACATAATCTATATAAACAATATGAAATATAGTTTAAAAGGAAAAACATTAATTAGTGTACAACAGAGATGAAGTCACCATGCCTTGAGGAACTCTTTTTAAAAACTTGGTAGGCTGCTGTAAGAATTTAATCTCCATTTTGTAATCATATTATCTCTTTGAAAATCATCTATACATATAATAAAACAGTAGGACCCGGTGTGTCTGTACATTGAAGATAATTGACAAAAATGGAGTCAGGGCGATAAAAGAAAACCAATGAAACACAAAAAAATTTTTTTTGAATTTTTTGTCTGTCTGTCTGTCTGTTTGTTCGAGGTTATCTTCGTAACTACTGAATGGATTTTTATGCGGTTTTCACTAATGAAGAATGCACACTCCCGGGCAGTGTATAGGCTTTGTTTCATCAAAATCGGACAACAGACAAAAAAGTAACAAAAAGAAACAAAAGAAACTATTAGGTGCGCTGCTCACGTTTTTTAGTACATAACGTTTTTTAGTACATATAAAATCCAATAGATGTCACTGTGCGATTTTAAAACGCGCTATCGTTATGTTTTCGCCAGTCTACTTAAGTATGAGAAAGTTTCAAGCTGGCTGTCGTTCCATGTGGTTTAGTCGGTAGAACGTCAGTGCGCCATACTGATGGCCCGGGTTCGATTCCCAGCATGGAATTTTTTTTCACTATGTTGGCATTAACGCCTATAAGCAATTAAAAGAATTTGAAATATTGTATTCAAGGCGAATTTTCTCTCTGGGAAAATTTCCTTGCATTAATATGTCAGTGTAATTTTTTTTTCGATTTAATTTTTTTTTTCGAAACTTTGTTTTTCTTAAAAAATTACAGTAAATATTTGATATTTCCCAACGTTTTTTGAATGATCGACTTGCTTTTTTTTTTTTTTAATGTATGTCTGAACCTTATCTAACTACTTCTTCAAGATTTCTTTAGATAAACCGACCAGCGTAGCGGGCGAAGGCCGCTAGTTATGAATAATATGAAAACTACAAGTGCCTATATCAATTTTAAAATATCCTTTATTTTTCTTAAGTTCCTCTTGAGCAATTTTTGAACATCACAATGTTAAAAGGCATGTCTAGTAGGGATGGACATTATTTAATATATTAGGATAAATAACAGTGTTACTATGCTGGAACCTAATACTGCATTAATATGTCACTGAAAAGTCCCTATTAAATAAATAACACATGGTTTCTAATGACAGCATCTTTGCACACTTATCTTAATCAATATTTCATTTTTGTACCTCTAAAATAAGAACAATATTCATTAGAAATGTCCTCAATCGTTTCTTTTGAGAAATTTGCCCATCATTGTTGAATTCACTTTTCTCGGGAAGGATTTCTGTGGCTCTGGAAGTGGGACATAATAAAGTTCCGGTTGGTAGAGGAGTAGAATTGTTTTTTCTGACCACTGAAAACCCAAAATCTCAAATTTTCCTGGGGGTGGGGGGTGGGGGATGTATTGCTTCACAGCGCTTTTGCATTCTGGACCATCCCCTGAATTCAACAGTACTAGTGCCCAGCATGTCCCTATCTTCACTCTTAATTATGACCTGCTCTTTTAGGTGTGTGATGCTAATTTTTTCATCAATCACTATGAATACATGCATAAATAGAAACAATATACAGTGCTAATTAAACACTTTTTCTGCTAGATGCCTGGTTCTAGGTCACCATCATCACACACTTACTCCTATTCTGATAGCGCAACGTAAAGCACAAAACATTGAAATTCTCAGTAGATTAGGAAAATATCTGAAAATTTATAAGAAAGAACTTATGTTTGAAATGTTTTCGTCATTAATAAATATATTTCTAACATATTTCCTATAGAAAACTACAAGGAAAAATGCAGAGTAGATATGTTTTCATGTGTAGTCGCATCACAATTCCTTTTATCATATTACAATTTTCTCACCAAGTTGAAAACTGCAACTTTGTTAATTTTAGTAACTATCTCATGTCTGAATAGGCACGAAAAAAAAAGCATCAAATTGCGTGTATTTTTATCGCTATATAATAAAAATAAAAATTAATATAATGCAATTACTTTATTTCCAATTTAATGGTTATAGCTTTAGGACAATTAGTAACATAATCATTAATATTCCTTTCAATATACCAAGTTAAAAAAAAAAAAAAAAAAAAAAAAAATGTTGTTTTATTAGTGTCTTAATATTATTGTGAACTTCTGAATTTTTTTTTTACAATTACAGCCATGATTTTAAATAATCACCCTTAACTCTTCAGTAATTTTGTCAATAGAGTAAGATGAAAAAATGTTTGGGTACAAATTTGAATATGTTTTAATTTTATTAAGAGAAAGCTTTAATAAATATGGCAAAAAGCATAATAAATTGGTATCTTTTAATTATGATTACACCATATGTTTTTAATTATAAGGTGTAGCTTATCAGCTTTAAAAATATAATTTTAGTATTAGGATTATTTTCATTAATCGACATCAAAGACAAATTATGTGTATTAACAGTTACAAAACCAATTATTATTCAATGAAGTATGTATCAACTTAAAATCTGGGGCATCTTTAAATAAATTTTTATCTACAAATTAAAAAATCATCAAAAGGTTCATAAAATGCACTAAAATGTTCTACGCATTTTGAAAACAAATCTCAGAAATATGACAGCAATAATTTTAATTAAAAAGATTTAATTTATATTAACTGATTCAATGCTGTAACGAAAATGTTATTTATTCTTAATAACATCTTACAAATAATCTGCACACACATACTAAAAAAATTAGAAGTAGTTTGATTTTATTAACAACAATTACAGATATATACATACTTTACTATTTAAAAAAATGTAAAGTGAATACTAAATATAAAGAGAAAAATCAGATGAATATGAGGCCAGTAATACCCCATATATCTTCACTATGAACAGTAAAATTAATAGGTCCATTAGACAATCGTAAGATGTTACTTGATATTGTTGTTCTCGGGCATTTAACAGCATAACTATTGATACTCAAACAGTATATATCTCCAGATTTCAGGAATACTGGTTGCTTAAGCAATATCTCACTACTGTACCAAATGTTTTGATTTTGTCGTAAAATCTGAACCCAAGAGGTTTCAAGTACATTATACATAAACATGGTAGCTTTAGGATTATTTTCTTTGATTAATGTCATAGCCAAGTTAAGAGGTGGGTTAACTGAAACTGCAGTAAAACGTAATCCAATTAAATGGAGAGAGGAATCAATTGAAAATCTGAGGCAACTAAAATTCTCACCAACAAAATCAGAACAGTTCTGACTCATTTCTAAATCAAAACACTGAGAATACAATAACAGAGATTCAGGTACAGAAAAACCTATTCGATTTCGATTATTTGGTTTTACACATGATAAAACAGAAGGTGGCAATGCACTCTTATCTGCATCAGACATATCATCTACACATACATGTTGAAGGAATGGCTTAAGTTCACTTAAAATATTAGCTTCAGTTGTAGGCTGACCTGTTCGACAGCATTCTAGACGAGCCCACCTCAATAATGTTTCAAAAACAACCAGCTCGCTATCAATGTTGAGATCTGAACTAGAGACAACATCCATTACACAATCTTTACTCAGAAGTTCAAAAGCACTGCTTCTCAGTACCATAAACCCAGCATCTAGAATGAGTTTCAAACATTTGTCTTGCAAGGTGGTTACTGAACAACTTGAAGCTTTATTATAAATATAGCAAACATTTGTGGGTGATATAATATCTTCTAAAAATCTGCCACACTTTTGAATTAGATCAGTAATCTTGTATTTGAAAGCAGCAGATAAAAGGTCCACTCCTTCAGTCCAACATTCCACTTCTAGTTTTCCAGAATATATAAACCTTATTAAAAAAAAAAAAAAAAAAAAACTAAATTTAGTGTCACAAAAAGGAAAAATTGAACGATAATTTTTATAAAAATCATACAAGACCATCGTATTACATTACATTCCTTAAATGAAAAACAATGTTACATACATAAAAACTAAAGAAATAAAAGAATATCTACTTCTAAGTAAAGAACACAGCAGCACAAAAACTATTCATCTTAAGCAACTGTTACAGATAATATCACATCACTCCTTTTATGACATAATCCAAAATAAATTTAAATTAATTTCATTACATTAAATCCAAGTATTTATAAGCAATTTTAAGATATCTTTAAAAAAAGAATCAAGCTTTTGATTTATCATCAAATAATTAAAATCTTAATAATAAAGATGGATGAATAGCCAGTAAATCTTCCAGAGTTCGTTGATTTAAATCAGCTTGATTTTAAATTATGATTAAAATCACAATTAAAATAAATTGATTTTTTAAAAATAAATTTATATATAAAGCTTAATCTTTGTAAAAAGTAAAGTACAATATAAAGTTTAAAAAAGAATTCTTTCAAATTTCATTTGAATCAAACTGCAAAATAAACTTGGAACAGTAAGGAAATCTAAGCAGGAATATATTATAATTTGGGATATTTACTTGTTAGTATTTAGAAAAACTTCAACTTGAGGTAAAATAAAATTGTATGATTTTTCTGCTCTCTTTGATGATGCCTATTACTTTAAACTTTGAGCAAAATCTGAATGATTTAATGAATTTTTATTTGAATCTAATATAGTGGATCTTGGTTCATTAAATAGATGAAAGGTACCAGGTTTTTCTTTTAGCAGCAACAGAAAATTTTGAATTTTATTTATTCATGTGCATTTAGAAAATTTCATGAATTTTTAAGGTTTTAAGACTTGTGTCCATTACGGGAATACTTGATCAACAATGCTTAAAGTGGAAGTTGTCAGTTATCGAAAACACAAACTAACAGAATTCATAATCAACTAGCTTTTTACTGCAATAGCTTTATTTGCTTTAAAGGAAGAATGTTTCTGCCTTTAGTTTGGTATATTTGAAAATTAGGAGTCAACACTGCTAAACAAAGCTGTTAAACTCATTTTTATGTATCAGCATTTTAACAAAACAAAATTTAACATCTTAGTTTGTTTTCGAATTTGTTTAAAAATTTTATGTTTTGCAGTTACTTTTACTCTAACTAAAATACTTATTATATGTATATATATATATATATTTTTTTTTTTTTTTTGACATCTGATGTGTAGTTTCCCATGCATTTTGCATAATAAAGATTTTTCCATAGTTTAAAATGTTATCTTTTAATTATTTATGTAAATTCTGTGATATTAATATATATTTGCAGTACTTATAACATGCATGTACATCTGTCTATAATTTTCATTTTAAAAATTATAAGAAAAATCATAAAACAGTAATGCTGTGTGTGAGATTTAAAATTAAAATCTGATTTGAATAAAAATAATTGATTACTTTGAACTTTATTTAAAAAATCACAAACCCTTACAACTTAAAAGGAAATTAAATTAATAAAATTACTATGACATAACTATGTAACACTTATTGGTATTGAAGTACATTAATATACCGGGTGATCCAAAAGTCAGGACGAAATTTAAAAATGAATAATTCGAAAACAAATCAAAATACAAAGATACAGTTGGCACCAAATGGATGGAAAAGAAACCGGGTTTTGTGTGGCAACAAAAATATATAGTTTTGTTGGCGACCAACGGCATCACTAGCAGCACTGGAAGATGCCATCTGCCAAAATATGTCTACCATAGCACAAGAAATGCTACAAAATGCTGTGAATGGTGTAGTGCCTAGTCTCACAGCCACACTTATGAATGATGGACAGCACATTGAACACTTATTGTAGTACTAATTAACTGTAATTAAGCTGAACTGTAAGTTGTCAAAATTTTTTAATTTGTAAATCATCTTTTGGTTCAATAAAACACTATAGCGCCGTTTGTTGGTTGCCAACAAAACTATTTTTTTTTTTCGTTATTACACAAAACCCGGTTCCTTCTCCATCTGTTCGGTGCCAGACATATCTTTGTATCTTGATTCATTTTTGAATTATTCATTTATAAAGTTTGTCCTGACTTTTGGATCATCTGGTAGAATAAATAACTTATACTAATATATTTATGTTAAATTTCAGGAGAAAAGGTGAGTCTTTCATAGTTGTATAGATTAGGTTTTTGTGCAGGAAAAGATCCATTACACTGAAGTAAAGCTTGCGATTCATAAGGATATATGCTATACAATAGAACAATGAAAAATATGGATTGACCCATTTCGGGAATCAAAGGATATTTTAATCAAAAAGTGGTGAAACAAGTGTCTCCTTATTTTTTATGGAAAATTTAAATTCATTATTAAGCATTAACAACACAAACTTTTGAAATATGTCAATCTGAATTATAAAAATTACTGACACAATGTTAAATGGCATAAAATATTGAAAGCTTTTATTACTTATAAACAAAATAACTGAAATTTCATTTAGAGTCAGGATATTGGCTGTGAGTAAACTATAAATGACATGGCAAGATATAAACTAAATTTCAGTTTCTAAACTGATTTAGAGATACAATAATATTAAAGCGTTATCTAAATAGCAGAATAACACCTTAATTGTTATCCCTCCCCCCCTTCCCAAAGGAAAAACACACACATACACAAAATGTTATAAAGCCATTAATTACATCGCACTTCAAAAAGTGAGGGAGGGGTCAACACTCTGTGATGTCACATCTAAAACATGAAAATGATTCAGCAACAGATTAATATACATACAAATAAATATATATTGAAGAAGTATTAGACTTGTTTTCTTTGAATTACAAGAACTTTAATAAAAGCAGACACGATTTTGATGGTTATATCACATTATTTAAGCAGATGACAGGTAGCATGGAAAAAACTAAACAAAATCGTAATTGAAATTTCACACAGGTGAAAAAGTCAAGTCAATCAAGATAAGTCAATTGAAAAAGTGAGGGAGGGGGTCAATACTCTGTGATGTTACATCTAAAACATGAAAATGATTTCTTAGGCATCATTTCCCAGTAACAGATTAATATACATACATATAACTAGTGATGGGACGAATAGTGATTTGGCCGAATAGCCGAATATTCGGCCGAATACCGAATATTCGGCGGCCGAATAGCAACTTTTTTTTCCAATTAAGAAAATTAATTTCGATTATACATAATTTAAATAATAGGAACTCATTAATAATTATTACTCTTAAATGTGCTTTTAAATGTATTTTTAAATTTGAAGAACTTATTTTAACACAAAAAATTATGAAATTGCATTATATTCTTTTATCCTAATGTACATCAAATTGATTTTCAGTAAGTCAAGATGGGAAGATATTTCCATTAAATTATGAAGAATGTACTTCACTTTTACTATCGAATGATACTTTTACAATTTCTTGCATCCAAAATCAATAATATTCTTAATATCTCTTTCTCAGAGCTCACAAGAAGATATTTTATGAAATAACCTTTAATAAAGTAAATTTGATCATTTAGAGTTTGTATCCCTAATGATAAGCAAATTCGTAAGAACGAGACTGTTCTAAAATCAGTTGCCAAACTGTAAATTACAAATTATGCTAAAGCAAAAGGTTATGCTTAAAGTAGAATGCATATGTTAACAAAATCTTTGACATTTGAATTGGCACATACAATATTCAACTTCAATATTCCACTTACTCATCAAGCATTAAATGAATAAACAGAAATTGATAACAACATGAATGAAGGAAGATGTAAATTAAAAATATATACATTATAATGTTGCATATTTAAGTCAGTAATTATGCAAATAACTATTTAAAAGCGAAAACTATAGAATAAGGATGCACAACCTGTGGCCCGCGGGCCAAAAGTGGCCCTCGATGGGTTAACGTGTGGCCCGCGAACATCGCCAATATACTATTGAAAAAAATTGCAATTTTTGTGCATAAGACGCAGAAAAAAAAAATCGTAAAATTCGGCAATTTACCGTGAAAAAAAAATAAAATTTCGTCAGTCACTTAAAAATCGCTTCCAAAGTCTATTAAATTTCGTAGGTCGCGCACATATAAATCGCGAATTTCGTTAATCAAGTGCAGGGAAATAGCAAATTTTGTCGGAGGCTCGGAAAAATAGCAAATTTCGCAGATCAGGAACGAAAGAAAAATCGCAAACTTCATTGATAAGGCACAGGAAAATCCTAAATTTTGCAATGATGCGCTGAAAAAGTGAAAATTTCGTTGATCGGTTGCAAAACAATTGTGAATTTTGTGAGTTTAGCAGCAAAAACAAACGAATTTAATCTTGCCGCGTAAAAAATGCAGATTTCGTCAAAGTTAGTTTTTAAAAAAATGTGGATTCCGTTGATTGGACACGGAAAAAAACGTATTTCGTTGTTCGAAACACAAAAAAAGCGAGTTTCATGGATAAGTTTCTGAAAAATCCGCAATTTCATTGCAGAAAAAATTGCAAATTTCATTGATCTTGTTTAAATAAAATCACAAATGTCTTCTATTGGGTGAGCAAAATTGAGAATTTTGTCTATCAGGTTCGTAAAAATCGTGAATTCTGTCAATTGATATTATTAAAATTGCAAACTTTGTCGATAAATTTCATAAAAATCGCAAATTTTATCGATCAGTGAGAAAAAATCGAGAATCTCACCAGTCAACTTTGTTAAAATCACATATTTCGTCGATCAGTTTTGTAAAAATTGCAAATTTCATTGATCGTTTCGAATTTCATCGATTCGCGAATTCCATCAATTAAAATTTTATAATTTCAGCGATCGGCTTCGTAAAAATTGCAAATTTTGTTGATCAGATGCGTAATTTTATTGATCGGTTCCATAAAAATTGCGCATTTTGTTGATCAGGTGTGGAGAATTCGTGAATTTTCTCGATTTGCTTCGTAAAATTCACCAGTCATGCAGAGAAAATTAGCAAATTTCGTCGATCACCTTTGTAAAAATCACCAATTTCGTCAATTGGTTTGGAAAATTCACAATTTCCGTCGATCGGCTTCGCAAAAATCACTACTTATATTGATCAGGATGAAAAAATTGTAAATTTTTTCGATCGGCTTTGTAAAAGTCGCGAATTTTGTCGATCATGCGAAGGAAAATTGCAAATTTCGTCGATCAGCTTTATAAAAAAACAAGCATTTTGTCAATCGGCTTCGTAAAAATCGCGAATTTCGTCGATCGGCTTTATATAAATCGCGAATTTCATAGATAAGCTTCCTAAAAATTGCGAATTGCGTCGATCGGCTTCGTAAAAATCACAAATTTCATGGATTATGTGAGTGCGAAATTGCAAATTTCGTCAATCGGCTTTGTAAAAATTGAATTCCATCGATCGGTTTTGTAAAAAACGGGAATTTTGTTGATGATACAGGGAAATTTTCATGCATTTTCTCGATCGATTTCGTAATAATTGTAAATTTAGTTGATCAGGCGCGGGAAGATTGCGAATATTGTCGATCGGTTTCGTAAAAAAGCACAAACTTCGTTGATTGGACACAGAAAAAACGGGAATTTCACTGATCATGCACTTAAGAATCTTGTTGATCGGCTTTTTCTCTCTCCTTCGCTCATAAAGCTAATTTATTTTTTTCAGTACCAGCCTCTTATGTTTGTTTTTTAGCACTTTTAATAAAACAAAATTTACTCTTCTGAATAAAGTCAAGGAATATTATTACAGAATGAAAATAATCCTTGCTGTATCTGTTATATATACAAAACGTAAAAACTGCCGTATATCCTTACCAACTGAATTGGATATTTTGACTGGGTAAGCAGACTTGAGTATCCCCCCCCCCCCTACACATACACACACTGCCCTCTGAAACCATATTTTTTATCCGATTATAGACCACAGATCCCCTCCTCAAAATAGAGTTTTCTTCATGTGGCCCTCGACCACCCAGACATATTTGTATGTGGCCCTTCTCTTGTAAAGGTTGTGCACCCCTACTATAGAATAAAAAAATTATTTTATTCAGTATTTAGAATTTATGTTTAAATATTTGTAAAACTATCTTCATAAAGCAAGTTGTTTCATCTAATACGTATCTAGTTTGACACAAGTACTGTTTTCAGATGTACCGTTGTATTTGGAATAGTGATATTTGATATTTAATTTTGAAAATGAATCTTCGTTAATACACCTAGTGAATGAATTTTTTCATTTCTTACCAGGGTTGTTTGGTTTAAACCACGCTGGTTTAAACCGTGGTTTAAACCATGGTTTAAACCAAGTGGTTTTTTTAAAAAAACCATGCTGGTTTTTTTTTATTTGGTTTTTTTCCCTTTTCCCTAATGTTTTCATTTATTTTACACATTATTAAAATGTGCAAAATCAAAGTTATGGAGAAGCTACAAGCAAAGCTAAAGACAAATTAAATTTTTAAAGTGACAAACATCTTTAATCAATCTAATTTTTCTTACTAGCTATAAATTGACATGGCAAAACATTTTTCTACAGTGAACTGTGGAGGATTAAAAAAGGTAGTTTTAATTCTTTTTTAAACCTTTTATTTTTTTTAAAAAAATGGCATTTGCAAGCCAAAAATGCAATTTTACTGCTTAGATAGCTTGATTATGATTTACTAAGAATTGCATCATGTATCAAAGCATCAATAATGACATAATCATAAGTCATTCTTTCCATTGGTTACTCTTGTTCTGTATGCTAATGAATGATTGGTTATGAATTTTCTCTGTTCCA
This sequence comes from Maratus speculifer, assembly GCA_964019185.1. Taxonomy (NCBI): domain Eukaryota; kingdom Metazoa; phylum Arthropoda; class Arachnida; order Araneae; family Salticidae; genus Maratus; species Maratus speculifer. The sequence goes on along the minus strand of OZ025291.1, from coordinate 211,112,178 downwards.
TAGCTATTGGTTTTAGTAAGCTTTGGTTTTTCTTAGATTGGATTTGCAGTTTTTACATTATTTTTTTCTGTTTCTAGTTACATTGTATTTTATTTTAAGAAAGCTACTTATATATATTGAAATAAAAGAATGTCTAAAACTAGAAAAAGGAAAATATAATCTGGTTTTTATTTGAGGGAATAAGAAATACATCAAAAACATGTTTAAGAGCCAAATGTAAAAATTGCATGCATTGTAAATGCTGTCAAATTAGCTCTTCCTTATAATTAGGGATGGGACGAATACTCGGCCACTATTCGGTATTCGGCCCTTTTGCCGAATATTCGGTTTGCCGAATATTGAAGGCTCGTTGACCGAATACCTGTAGCCGAATATTTAGAGATATCCTGCCGAATATTGCTAAAATCTCGCCGAATAGTGAAAAATATCTCGCCAAATAAATTTAGGATTTGAAGAATTTCATTCCACACATTTTTTTTTTTTTTTTTTTCTCTAATCCAAATTTGCTACTTCATTTGTGAAGTCCTCATTCTTACTAACAAAATATACAGTTATTCAGATACTAAAAAATATACAGCCTTTCTGTTTTTCCTATAAAAGTTAGTGATATTTTTGAAATTGCTGCCCAAGTTGGGGATTTAATTGTATGGAAAATGTCGTCATTAGTGAATGATATATTACAATTCAAGATATAAAAACACTTATAGAAAAAATGAAAGAAAAACACTGCCTTATTCTAAAACACTCAAATATTTATTAATGTCTGCAAATTCCATGCACATATAAAGTCTTATGATACTCATAACTTATTTTCTATAAAGTAAGAAATGAAAAAATTCATTCACTAGGTGTATTAACGAAGATTCACTTTCAAAATTAAATATCAAATATCATTATTCCAAATGCAACGGTACATCTGAAAACAGTACTGGTGTCAAACTAGATATGCATTAGATGACACAATTTGCTTTATGAAGATAGTTTTACAAATATTTAAACATAAATTCTAAATACTGAATAAAATATTTTTATTCTATAGTTTTTGCTTTTAAATAGTTATTTGCATAATTACTGACTTAAATATGCAACATTATTATGTATATATTTTTAATTTACATCTTCCTTCATTCATGTTATCAATTTCTGTTTATTCGTTTAATGCTTGATGAGTAAGTGGAATATTGAAGTTGAATATTGTATGGGCCAATTCAAATGTCAAAGATTTTGTTAACATATCCATTCTACTTTAAGCATAACCTTTTGCTTTAACATAATTTGTAATTTACAGTTTGGCAACTGATTTTAGAACGGTATCGTTCTTACGAATTTGCTTATCATTAGGGATACAAACTCTAAATGATCAAATTTACTTTATTAAAGGTTATTTCATAAAATATCTTCTTGTGAGCTCTGAGAGAGAGATATTAAGAATATTATTGATTTTGGATGCAAGAAATTGTAAAAGTATCATTTGATAGTAAAAGTGAAGTACATTCTTCATAATTTAATGGAAATATTTTCCCATCTTGACTTACTGAAAATCAATTTGATGTACATTAGGATAAAAGAACATAATGCAATTTCATAATTTTTTGTGTTAAAATAAGTTTTTCAAATTTAAACATACATTTAAAAGCACATTTAAGAGTAATAATTATTAATGAGTTTCTATTTTTTAAGTTATGTATAATCGAAATTAATTTTCTTAATTGGAAAAAAAAGTTGCTATTCGGCCGCCGAATATTCGGTATTTGGCCTAAAACTTGGCCGAATATTCGGTATTCGGCCAAATCACTATTCGTCCCATCACTACATAATACTAAGTGTGATTCATTTTCAGATGCTTTAGATGTTTACCTTAAAAATTGCCCCACTTTACTTAAAATTTGTGTAGAAAATAGGAATGTTATTGATAAAAATTCAAAAGCTCGTATCTAATTTTTATTTTAAAAGAAATGTGGAAGATATGTTTAAACTGTTAAATTTTATTGCAGTTGCCCTGGATGATATCTAAAGTAATAAGTTCCATTACTAATACAGTTTATAATTGGACAGGTCTTTAAAAAATATTAAGAGAAAAAAAACGTAAATAAAGAAGCCTCATAGTTTTTTAGTCCAGGTATAAAATAGCCGTAACACCCATGGCCTTTTAGGTATACATGCTTGAACCACAATACAGTCAAAGTGAACTATGTGAACAAGAAAAACAGGATACATTAAATTTTACAAAACAAAAATATCCATGTAACTCGATGCTTGAACAGATAATAAAATTTAATGCTAAATCTTCACCTTTTGAAGAACAAAGAATATGAAAAAATAAAGTTTGTATTTAAAAATAAATAAATTAATAATAATAATAATTTTGCTAAGCCTATGTCTCAATTTGTGTAAGCATTACATTCGTTGATGTATCAAGTAAGTCAATACACATGTATTTTTTAGCATTAATAAAATGCATATTGATATTTTTTAAGTAAATATATGTAGTAAGAGATTAATAATCATTTGTTGATGTTAATACTGTAAATAATTTCTAAATTATGCACAAGAAAATGTTTTCTATTTCAGCTTATTTCTGTTAATTTAGTAAAATATGTTTGTTTGCCCTTTACTATGTTCTTCATTATCAACCTGCATATAATTATTTCTTAAATTATTATCTAAAAGGTTTATATAAGTATACTAATAAATTAATAGTTTTTTTTTTTTCACACAATGAATATTTCCCTGTAGAAACCTAAACTTATAAGATAATTTAATTATAAATTTTTATGCTTCAGTTATTTAATTATAAAAAAAAATAAATACTAATGTGAATGTTTAACATTAATTAACTATTAATTACAAAAAATCCTCATGACTTTCTAAAACTGAAGTTATTTTTCTTGCAAATGCTATTTAAATAATGATTTGAAAAAAAACCCGGTTTAAACCAAAAAAACCTGGTTTAAACCAAAAAAACCCGGTTTTTTGGTTTTTTTTTAAAAAACCAGTTTTTATACCAACCCTGTTTCTTACTTTATAGAAAATAAGTTATGAATATCATCAGACTTTATATGTGCATGGAATTTGCAGACATTAATAAATATTCGAGTGTTTTAGAATAAGGCAGTGTTTTTCTTTTATTTTTTCTATAAGTGTTTTTATATCTTGAATTGTAATATATCATTCACTAATGAAGACATTTCCCTTACAATTAAATCCCCAAATTGGGCAGCAATTTATAAAATATCACTAACTTTAATAGGAAAAACAGAAAGGCTGTATATTTTTTAGTATCTGAATAACTGTATATTTTGTTAGTAAGAATGAGAAGGACTTCAAAAATGAAGTAGCAAGTTTGTATTAGAGAAAAAAAAAATGTGTGGAATGAAATTCTTCAAATCCTAAATTTATTTGGTGAGATATTTTTCACTATTCGGCGAGATTTTAGCAATATTCGGCTAGATATCTCTAAATATTCATCTACAGGTATTCGGCCGAAGTATTCGGTCAACAAGCCCTCAATATTCGGCCAACCGAATATTCGGCAAAAGGGCCGAATACCGAATAGTGGCCGAATATTCGTCCCATCCCTACATATAACTATATATTGAAGAACTATTAGACTTTTTTCTTTGAATTACAAGAACTTTTAATAAAAGTAGACAAGATTTTGATGGTTTTATCACATTATTTAAGCAGATGATAGATAGCATGGAAAAAACTAAACAAAATCGTAATTGAAATTTCACACAAGACAATTTTACAATTAGAGCCTCCTACATGAGACATTTTATTAATTTTTGGAACACCGATCAAATTGAATGACCATTATTAAATTAAAACCACAAAAACTGAATAAATCCCAATTATTAAAAGAGCATAAACATATGGTCAATATTTTTTGATTTGTTGACAAATTTTTTAAATGATAGTTTTCCTCAAGTTAACATGCTATTTACATATTATTTGTGCCATGAATATAGATCAGCAAATGTGATTTTCAATTAACAATTGTATTTGTTATCAATCATGTTGAAAACAGTAATTTAGTAAAGATTTATTTACTACACTATTGAAGCTTCATCCACTTCATGGGTCAGGTTTTCCGAAACGAACCTCAAATTAAATGTGCTTGGGGTATGAGACCCTACTGTTGTCAGCAGTGTGTACCTGTAAGGTCCTTCATTAGTTTAGTCTCCAATCAAACAATTTATCAAAAAATTGCAAAAAAAAAAAAAAAAAAAAAAAAAAATCAAATAATTGCTGAAAAAAAAACACGAATTTTTGTCAAAGGATCTTGGAAAGAATGTCGAAAAATACCCTCCCCTCCCTCCAAAAAAAAAGCAAATTTTATCAAAGGATTGCAAGAAAAAATTCAAATTTCATCAAAGGACTGTGAAACCTTTCCTCTCCTTCTCCCCACAAATTTCATCAAAAGATTACAAAAAACATAAATTTCATTAGAAAATCATGGAAAAAAAAGAAGAAAATTTTGTCAAAAGATCACACACAAAAATAAAAAAACAAATTTTGTCAAAGGGTTGCAGAAAAATTGCACAATTAGTGCTGGGAAGGAATTTCCTCTTTTCTTCCTTCTGTTGTAACCTTTCAGAAAATTTGCTATGGATTTTAGAACTTTTCTTTTAAAACATAGAATCACCCCTGCTTTTTTCAGGTAGCAGTACTATAGGTTCATATATTTTTCTTTGATTAGCTAAAATAATATTTTTTAAAGCCAAATAAACAGATTTTTTTTATGCTGCTCCAAAGCTGTTACAAAATGGCTTTAATATGCTTTCATCCCTAAACTAAACAGCCTTAATTGATTTAGTATTTAACTTGTACTTTTTTACATATAAATTAATAAAAACAAAATTTAATAATAATTTGCAAAATATCTTTCTTATTGCTTAGTCATAATATTAATATTTTAATATAATAGATATAGAAGAAATTATATAATAAAATTAGCAAAAATATGCAACCAGAACTTAATAGTATGATTTTTATACCTTAGTAAAAGTTCTGCAGTAGAAGGTGACATGTCTGTAACAACAATTTGCTTAGTTTCATCTTGAGTGTTTGTTTGTATCATCTCATGGAATATACTGCTTTCAGCAGCTAAAACCAAGGCATGAGCAGGAAACTGAAAACAGGCTGTGCCAGTTTTGACAATAAAAGATAGATCACTGAGATCTTCATTCATGTAGAGTAATTCACCTGCACTACAGAAAGAAGCGGGCTTAAGCAAATCACTCATGATCCTGGAAAGAAAAAGGATACATTATAACACATATAAATATTACGTCTATGAACTTAATTTACTGTTCAGAGATTAATATCATATATTTATGAACAAGATAGCTATTGTTAGATTGCAAGAGTAATTAAAATAATTTAGAGATGAATTTTCAATTAAAAATGAAATTATCTTTTATTTCAGTCGAAAATGAAGACGGTATTGTGATTAAGTGATGTTTTTCATGAAAATTTGAAAAGTCATTAAATAATAATAATATTACAGTAGACTATCTTAAATCCATGAACGTTAGAAATCTACACATTTTTTTCAGATGTAAACAATGAAATTAAAGATGGCGCTGAAATCAGCGGCTAACACAATACAAATAATTCTTTAAATACAGTAGATTCCCTCAAATCTGCACATATATTATGGATGTAAACAATGAAACTTTCATTTCGGATATTGGGACAAAATTTGATTTTTTTAGTTTTGTATCGATTCCAAATATTTTTTAATTTGTAAGTTTCTTAATAATATTCTATTAATGTTTTTTTCACGAACGAAGAATAAATGTTTTTAGAAAAAATTCCAGATATTGCTGATATTAATGGTAATCACAGGCTTATCAAATATATTTATGCATTAATCAAGATTTTTTGGTTATTAAGCCTGGCTTAACTTGAAAAAAAAAAAAAAATCTTTATTTTATGATTTTGATGTGAATTAGTAATGTACTTTTATGAGGCAAGTTGCACTGAATAATTTTGGAAAAATACATTTAATCTTTATAATGAATATTTAATCATACATTATTGATTATTAACTTGACTTTTGCTTTTAGTACTTTAATCATTTTAAAAATTATCTAAATTTTTATTATTTTAGTTTATTACTTATTTTAATATTTTATTACATTGTAAGCATTCATTATAGTTTCGATTGCACTATTAATTGCACTCAAATTACAGTTTAAAAAAATGTAAACAAAGCAATGACCAGAAATCCGCATAATTCTAAAATCCGCACAACCTCTGGTCACAAGCTGTGCAGATTTGAGGGAGTCTACTGTATATATATTTTAAAATCTTTTTAACTTTTTCCATTTTTTAAATGTCTTCCAATTTAAACTTTGCAGTGTTAAATAATACGATCTTTAATGTACGATGATCGATATTTAATCGAATCAATCATTATCGTATTGTAGTTGCAATGTAATATAACTTTCAATGACCGTTTGGTAGTGTTTGCAATTTGTGTGGCAGCATAATTTTTGCTATATAAAATTATTATTTTAATAGTTCTATTACTATTTTCGTATCCCTGCTAATTACAAAACGAATTTGGGATCTGCATCTGGTTTACTAGTTACGATGATCGATATTCAATCAAAATAATCATTATCGCATCGTAGTTGCAACGTAATGTAACTTTCAATGACCATTTGGTAGTGTTTGTAATTCGAGGGGTAGGATAATTTTTGCTGCATAAAATGAATATTTTTTAATTAATCAAGCTTTTCTGTTAATAACAAAGGCAAATATTTTTCCTTATAAAAAAGATTGATTTTTCCTCATCATTATTTATATTTAGTATTGCATCTTAATTATTTACTTTATTTTAATATTTTTCTAAAATTTTATTTTACTTATTTTTTTTTTTTTTTTTTTTTTTTTTTTTTTGTAATGATAACTTGCTTTTTAAATATTTAAATATTTTACTTAATTATTTTAATGTTTCAATTTATTATATGCATTGATTACAATGCTTAACTACCAATCAAATTAATGTTTCAAAGATCTAAACAAATCAATGACCAGAAATCCACAAAATTCTAAGATCTGCACAAACCCTGGGCCCAAGCTTTGCGGATTTAAGGGAGTCTACTGTATTAAATAAATAATTATTTATTTTAAAAAACTTTCATCCTTTTCAGGGGATATTTTTTTCATATTTTAGAAAATGTTATTATTTTAAATTGTTGCCAATGTAAAAACAGCAGAAAAAATGGTATTTATTTATAATAAAAAAAAATATTTACACATGACAACATTAAAAAAACCCTTTAAAATTACAATTTAAAAAATTGTGTTAAAAACTCAAAATATTGAAAATAATGCTATAAAAATTGTTTTTAAACATGACAATTAGATCAGGAAGTGGCAGCACAGGTAATTACCTCATTGAGTTCATGGCTGAAATTTCAGAATTAGTTAAAATTCAATTTGCTGATTAAAATACAATTGGTTTGCCAATCAATCAATACAATTGGTGAAAAACATCTGAAAACCTGATTTTAGCAGTGGGTTCGTAGGTTTATCATTGCATTTTCTGCACCTAAAGATATGAAAAAATTGGAGACTGGCAATAAGAAAATGCAATAGTAAACCTATGAGTCAACCACTAAAATCAGGTTTTCAGGTGTTTTCCATCAACATATGACTTGGCTGACCAATTGTTTCTTAATATGCATATTAAGATTTAACTAATTCTAGAATTTCATCCATGAACTTGACGAGGTCATTGCCTGAGCTGCCACCTTCCGGTCTATATTAAAAGAGAAAAAAAACTTTACTGTGATAATTTCATTAATATACATTAAGGGGACAGTTTACCTTTCAAACAATTTTTTTTTTTCAAATGTTGAACTCATTGTATTTTAACATTCAACTAAAAGTACATTTTGGGAAGAAAAAAAAAAACACATTAAATTTAAAATAAGTTTAGAAAAAATCTATTTTTTAAAAATTCTACTACTTTTTTAATTTTGATATTTTTGCCTAATGTTTTTTTAATATTTTCAAACATGTAATACAAAAGACTGCAAAAGCTTTTAGATGCATTTAATATTACATGTAATCTATTTTTTTATTTATTTATTTTTTTTTTATTTACCAATGTGTATAGTATAAAATGATGAAAGTTACACATTTACATATATATTTATTAAAAAAAAAAAAAAAAAAAAAAAAAAAAAAAAAACAGTAACGAGAAACCTTAAGGCTAATTCTATGCACATATTTATCAATATAAAAAACATATACAAAAATGTTTAAATCTCTATCTCAAATACAAAAAAGCCTAGCATTTTTAAAACATGAGAGTGAAGAAAATACTAATATGCAAACTCTCCACACACATTTTTAATTATAATTTATGTGTTAAATTGTGCTTAGTGTATTTTAACAAAATTTACATTATCTTGTGAAATAATGATGTATGGGGTATAAATGAAAAGTCAAAATATTTATAATTAAACAAACTCACTTAATATTAAAAAAAGAAAATTAATTTTTTGATTAATCTTGAGGTAGTCTATAACCTCAAAAGCAACAAATTGGAGGCGGGAGGGGATTGTTTCATGTTTAAAATGGTGTCATAATATTACTGTCAAAAAGATTAAATTAAAAAATATATATTTATTAGACATTTATTTCATGTTTCAAGACCAATTCTTAAACATTTGTTGCTCAATTCTAAGGCAACATAAATAATATTTCTTTTTCAACAACAAAAGTATTTTCACATGAATATTAAAAAAAAAAAAAAGAAAACTTTCGTGAAAATTAGGTCAGATTTAAAAGTCTCATTTAAAACAATCGTTTTACATAGTTGTTAAAAAATATCAGGAAGCAAGGACTGGTTAGTTAATTCATTATACATTAGCTTATTTTGAAATGTTTAATTGGTATTATTGAATCAAAGACGAAAACAGAGATTGGATGTCTTAACAGAAGCTGATTTAGCCTTAACATTAAAAAATATGCATTTATTGATTAATCCTTATGAAGATTGGAAAACTATAATTCAAGTAATCAATACTTATAAACAAAATGTTAAACATTAGAAAAAAGTACAAATTAATATTATTTCACAACATTTTTTTTCTTCTTTTTAAAAAATGTTTTATAACAAAAAAAGTTTCGATACACAGAAAAATTCTGTCTCACAGAAGAAACTCAAGCATATAAAGCTTACACATTTAAACAGAAATTGTCCGTCATTATAATTTATTGGGTTGGGAAGGGCATAAATACATAAAAATAAACATTTCTTATTTTTAAAATTGAAAAAAAAGAAAATAGTTCTTTTTAAAAATAAACAAAACCTTCAGTCATCCTAAACTTCTAAATCAAAAATCTCCAGTGACGTAGATGTAAACACAATTTTCTTTATACCAAATAATCGAATTGTTTGTTCGATATAAGATAAAGTTTCGATATAAGTTTGGAAAATCGAATTTTGGAACAGTGAGATCAATGACCTTGAGATCCAAGCAGATTCGGCTGTTAGCGAAACGAGATTGATGATCAGGAACCTGTGAACTTTTCACTGCTTGCAAAAATGCAGGCTTCTGATTGGTCAATAAAAAATGAACAAATAATAGAAAAAATCTGAATTTTAATGTATCTACACTTTTAAAAATCTGCTGCATTTTGTTGCAACGCACTCCCCTGCTTGTTTAAAAAGCGGTTACTTGGCCGTGAAATGGAGCTTTCTCACTGGTTGGAATAGAGATATTATATACAAGCGGTGGAGTGCGTTGTAACAAAATGCAGCAGATTTTTAACAGTGTATTAGAGTCGTAAAAACGAGTGTAAAAAAGGAGGTAAAAAGACAGCATATTCACAGTATCCGCAAAGAAACTCTTCGGGAGGGTTGAATTCTGATAGGGATTGGCCGACGCGTTTTCACGTAACTTGGCGATTCCGTCGAGTTTGATTTCCTTCGGAGCCGAGTACAAAGTAAACCGAGTACAAAGTAAAAATTTGTGTTTAAAAACTTTTAATGTGTACAGCTTTCAGTAAGACACGTTCCATCCAATGCAATGCTGCAAGAGAAAAGTTACTTTGTACTCGGTTCGGAAGGAAATCAAACTCCGCGACGGAAGCATCTATCGCTCGCCAAGTATAATTATCGTCAAGTTACGTGAAAACGCGTCGGCCAATTCCTATCAGAATTCAACCCTCTCGAAGAGTTTCTTTGCGGATACTGTGAATATGCAAAAAAACACGTTAAACTGCCATGGATGTATGAAAATTAAACATGGACACATGGTGCGTGTTCAGCGGCTACGCGGGAGCCAGGCTGATGGAGTGGGTTCTTATTGCAGACGGGATATCCGTTCACTACTCGCTACTGTGCTACAGGTACTGCAACTGTGCGCTCAAGTACAGATGGAGAACAGGACATGGGCCGACCCATTGACTTTCTAATATACGTAGACGACACATCCCATTTTTCTCTCGGCATGGTTTCGGATCCAATATCTGGCGAAAAGATGCTGTTTTTTGGCGGGGATCGCTTTATTGGCAACTTTCAGATTTCACGTTCTCTCTTAAGAGAAACAGAAGTGCGGTCAACTTTAAGACATCCCAAGTTTCGGCGGGAGAAAAACCGGTTTGGCGCGCTAAATCTGCCCTCCGTCACGTGACGGAAGGCAAAGATGTCGGCCTAAGAAAAGGTTGCCATTGTGGTGTCTAGGTATCTTAGGTCATTGGGCCGACCCAGTGGCGTGGTTGGTAGCGGCAGCTGCTCCCACACCGCTGGTTCCCGGTTCGAGTCCGGCTAGCGGCATGGGTGTCTGTGCTGTCCCTTTGATGTGTAATAAATGTACGTAATGGATTTTCTGTAATAATAAAGTGTTTTGTTTGTTTCTGTGTATTCTGGATCAATCGAGGCGACAGCCGTAGTGGCTATAGGCCTCAAAGCACTGTCCATTCAAAATTCAAACAGAACACTGATTTGATTAATTACTGTGCTATTTATAATCTGTTACATTTGTAGGTGAGTTCGATGGCCGAATGGCTAGAGCATTGAGCCTGCAATCAAACGGTATGGGTTCGAATCTATTGCGGGACAAAAGTCTGTTTATGAGTTTTATTTTTATTCGTTGCTTTTTATTAATAAATAAGACATTTTTATTAAAGATAAATTTTATATTAATAATACAGAAACACATGTATTTCTATTATAACAATAAAATACTTATTTAAATACGAGAAAATGAGATGTTTTGCGGAGCAAGTTTTATATTTGAATCCTTTTAATATTCTAAATATCTTTTCAAAGTGATTTATATACAGGGTGTCCGAAAAGTCTGGAAACGGTCAAATAACTCGAGAAATACATATGAGATTGAAAAACGAAAATATACGTATTAAATAGTTTTAAATAAGCTACTCAATGATACCAAATTTGACCTTCGCAACCGACCCCCTGGGGGTCAGAGGGGATCCAACTTTGAAATCTTAAATTATAACCCCCTTTTTTATTGCAGATTCGGATTCTACGGACAAAAATACGTAACTTTTGTATTTGATGTTTATTTCGAATCCTCGTTTATCATGGTGTAATTGAGCATATTAAATCTCTCTCTCTCTCTCCACCTCATCCTCTATGAGATCGAATTTGTAGTGTATATGACGCGAAGCGCCATTTATACTAGCATATTAAATCGATACATATTTCGGTTTTCCGAACCAGGTTTTGCCTGATTGGCCAGAATTTTCGACGTCAAATTCCTCGTCTTTTACAGGAAAAGCGTTTCTTGAAAATCATCCGTGGCGATTATTTCGATCAAGGCCACCTTATTATAATAACAAGGCCTCGCATTCAGGAGAAAATCTATTGTCGAAATTGTCCCTATAGTTGCCAACTTATTATATGACTTTGTCTCATAAGTAACGCCACCTGATGCATACTACTGCTAATAATCCATGCATAAATTCATAGGAAAAAAATGGAAAATGTTTCAGTTTTTCACATTAGATGGCGCTACCAATGGGAAAATCATGTGGTTTCTGACCACGTATACTGCGGTCAAAGGAAATTTGGCGAATGACAAGCCTTGTTATTATGATAAGGTAGCCTTCCATTTCCTGTAGCGTCACTCCACAGCTTTTATAGAATATCTCTTTTATGACCAATGAGAATGCTCCATAACACAGTAAAGTAATCGTTTTCTATAAAAGAGGTGGAGTGATGCTACAGCAAATAATTAAAAAAAAAAAACATACACCCACATCAGCCGTATTTAGAAACCATTCGTTATTTAGAAAACAATTACTGGATAAAATAAAAATCCAAATAGAAAACTGAATTAATATATTTCAATGAATTTTTGTAGAGAAAAACATACAAAAACCCTATACACTGTAAAAAATTTAACTCATTTACTACAGCGTCACTTTACCGCTTTTATAGAAAACGGTTACTTTACTGTGTTATGGAGCATTCTCATTGGTCATAAAAGAGATATTCTATAAAAGCTGTGGAGTGACGCTACAGCAAATGGGTCAAATGGAGGATATTCCATCTACGTTATGATCACGTGGTCAAGGTAAAATCGTCTAGCGTAAAGAAGAGAAAGCTTCGTTAGACGCAATGCAAATCCCCACCAGCCAATGAAACAGTTCTTAGGGAAAGCATAGCAGCCTACCTACTTATCAGTTAGAAGTTCTTTGGGTAAATTACCGGTACTACGTGACCTTTTACAACTTACAAGGAAGGTCTCCATACGGGCATACTCAGAAAAATCTGAAAAAATTACAGAATGTTCTTCTCATATAGTTATATATGCTTATAAAAAAATTTCGGCGGAACCTCCTTATAACGTCCGTAAAAAAATAATAAAAATTTCGTTTATTTGGCGATTTATCTCCGGTTGGCGAAAAAACGAAATTTTGAAAAATACGCTTTTACGCTTCGAATACTTTTTAAAGAAAAAACTTTCTATGTTCAATTTATTTAAATAAGTTTAGTTTAAGTAATTTTAGTTTTGCATTTTTACTTTACTTTAAGTGTAATTTTGTCATATACGTTTATATGTACTTATAACAAAATGAAATTAATATATTTTATCATTTAAAACACAATTCAAATTGATTAAAATTGTTCCAAATTGAAAAATACACTGTTAAAAATCTGCTGCATTTTGTTGCAGCGCACTCCCTCGCTTGTATAGAAAACGGTTACTTGGCCGTGAAATGGAGCTTTCTCATTGGTTGGAATAGAGATATTATATACAAGCGGTGGAGTGCGTTGCAACAAAATGCAGCAGATTTTTAACAGTGTATGACACGGCCAATTCACCCTGCTATGGATCATTCTCATTGGTCAGAAGAGAGATATTTTATAAAAGTAGTGGAGTGACGTTGCAGTAAATGCTGCAGATTTTTAACAGTGAAGTCAATTAAAATCAATTTTCAGATTCGTTAAAATCGTCTGCTTTTGGCGAGGAAATGCACTGCTCGCCAAATCCCGCGTCGCTTTCAGCTTTTCACGCCAATTATTCCAAACTATTTTATTTTTTTACACATCTAATAATGTAATTCCGCCGCTAATTTTCACTGATCCTTTATTACCTACATTAGTAGTTTAATTCGTATTTTTTCAAAAAATTCTGAGTATGCCCCCAATGGAGACCTTCCTTGTTAGAGCGCAGATTTGGAATATCCTCCATTTTTAACAGTGTATCATTATCGAAATAATCGCTACGGGTGATATTCAAGAAACCACCATTCCTGCAAAATACGAGGAATTTGACGTCAAAATTCTGGCCAACCAGGTAAATTCTGGCCAGTGGCGCAGCCAGGATTTGGTTCTAGGGGGGGGGGGGGGGTTGAGTTTCTGATAAAAGGGATTGCCGGTTATTTGAATCGCCGGTTAATAGAATCAGTGCTAATTAAAATATTCTATGTATAATACTTAAACCAAAGAGCATCTGTGTGGCAGAAAATCCTCATTTTTTAATATAATGCGTTTGAGAAAAGTAATTTAGTTCAACTAAACAATTTTTACTTAACTAATCTATGTAATATGCACTTTTACAGTTTTAAGTAGAATTTTCGCCATTTAATTGAATCACTTTATTAAATGAAATCGGATTCAATAAAGCGGCAGATTCCGAAATGCGCTAAAACATTTAAATATCAAGTTTGGTTTTTATTTCATATAAGCGGCAATTATAGCGATCTTTCTTAGCTCTGGGAGGATTTTTAGCCCCAAAACCACCCCCTTGGCTGCGCCACTGTCATCATTTCTCATTTTTTAAAAAAATATTTAAATAAGGAAAGGAACATATATATATCTTCATTTTGCGAAGACGAAATATTTCAAATACTGAAAATAACTGAAGAATTTGCTTCAAACCATAAAAGAACATGTAAAATTCTTGCATTAAAAATGTATGTAGTTTGAGAGGAAAATATACATTTTAATAGAATACTTTATTAAGATTGGTTGAAAAGAAAGTCAGGTTTTAACTTAACCATTTTATATAAGCTGATTTTTACATGTGCAATTAATTTTTACTTATGAATGAATTTCTAAAATAGACGTTAGTTGTTAAACAGCGATGTATGAGACCACTTGTAACCAAAAAAATACCTCCATCCAAACTTCCCGAAGGAAAAGCACAACAACCCGATTATAGAAGGCAGTCGTCATTATAGTGATTAATATCATCAAATTTTCATAACCTGCTTTTTTTTTTTTTAATTGGGGCACATTACTATGGAAAATGATTTTCCATCTTTGTGTTTATTTGTATTTTCTGATGACGATTGAGTAAATTCAATGGAAACATGTAAAAATTATTAAGAACTTTTAATGTTTTTATTAGTATTTGACGTCCTTTATAGCAATTAAATATTTTAATGCATATTTTTGAAATGTTTTTAAATGGACGTATAAGAAAACTTCTATTTATAATTAATGGGAGAAAAATGGTTTTGGGAAAACGACTCTTTTTGAATATTTCTTTTTAAAGGGTTAACTGCAACATTATTTCGAATTGATTATAGCATTTGAGATCTAAAAGTACGATATTTCAAAATATGTCTGTCAAGTTTAAAAGTTCGGTTGATTTGGATTTAAACAAAATCATCCAAAAACAGAAATAAACGCCAATAAATGCTTCTTCTTTCGTTTAGGTGCGTAAAAGGGTTTGTGCGCATGTGCAAACGATTTCTTTCCCCGAACATTAAAAAAATGACTTTTTGATGAAAGTGACTTCCACTTCGTAATTAATATATCTGAAATTAATCGAAATATTAAAATTCTGAGCTTCAGGTGCATCAGAAGAGATATTGGGGTACTCTCATAAAAATTTTGAGCCTCGTACGTCCTATAGATTTTGCTAGCCATCGCAGACACACACACACAGACAGAGTGATTTTTTATTTTATTAGCATAGATTTTGTATGGTCCAGAGAAAGTAGGCTCTAGTTTTCGAGTGTTAGGGTATTTAAATTCTTCATAAATTACAGAGTTTTGTTTCTTTAATGGGGATTCGACAAAATTTCGATCATAGAGTCTTTTACTTTTAAGGTGAAATTCACGAGTTCGTGCTTTTGCAATTTTTAGGGCTTTGTCTACTGGTTATGTTTACGTTCTGGTTGTCTCACACAAAATTATTGTCCACCCTTTTAAAAATCTGAATCAGAATTATCGTGAAAATTGTGACTATATTTAGCTGTTAACTTTAACCCGAAATTTTATCTAATAATAATAGAAATTGTAAATATCATAGTTACACCTTAAATTGGGATCAACTTTTTAATTCTATTATTTTATAAATCATAAACAGATTCAAAAATTTTAATGATAGGTAGTTTCATACTTAAAATCACAAAATTTTCTGAAAAAATAATTATATTTATCAGTCAAAACTCTAGCATCAGATTGTACAGTTCCATCTTTCTTACTGAATTTAAATAAATTATAAGAACCAGGGAACTAAAGCTCACTGCCACCAGAAATTCTAACGAATAAAAGAAAACACATAAATGTTAGTTTTCTAGCTCAAATATCTAGTAGTAGGAACATTATCATGAAAATACTGCATTCTGAGAATAGTTCTTTATAACTAGCAAATATCAATAAATTAAAAAATGTACTTTTTAAAAATAAACTCTAGCTTCTAAGTTCTTTTATACTTCATTATTATTACAAACTTACCTTTAATCGTGCATAAAAATAACATAATAGTCTTTAATAAGCAACAATGTCTTAAGATCATACTCCTCAATTAAATCCTTAAGAAATAAGATGTTTCCTCTCCAACAAGTAATAATAATAATAATAATACTCATAAAAGAATAAGTAAGTAAGACTCACAGACAAATAATCAAATAAATAAACCTGACAAACAGAGAATAATTAATCTAAATAAATACATAAAAAAGTATATAAATAATAATCAAAACTCTATGAAAAAATTCTCACCGGCAATCCTAGTAGGCACAAATATCTCGAAAAATATCTGCAAATTCACCAATTTACAAGCAATTGTCTCTTATTTTTTTTTTCTTCTTTTTCATCATCACGAGGAATGTTTAGTTACCAATCGGCTGCAATAAAATAGATCTCAGGCATAAATTTATCAAAGTCTGTGAACACATTGTGGAGGCATTTGATGATATGTTTGTTATCTCATATTTATTAACAGAAAATGAAAAATAAAAACTTGCAATAAATGAGCGCCGAAACTTAGTGAACAAAAACATAAATTCTAACGCTAAATCTCAATGACTGTCACGATGATTGTCGTCACTCGTCAGTCGTAAAATAATCCTGTTTCGTTTTCGTTGTCTACCATCCCATTGCACAGCAGACTTCGCTTCGTCACATAGAAGATCCTGTCGACTTTATTATTGGATGTGACATTTTAAGGATAAACTCGAAATATCTTCACTGGTTCCCCTTTTTTAAACACAGAGTCGTGGCAAGCGAGGAAAAAAAATAAATATAGAAGATTCATTAAATTACACATTGGCTGCTGCAATTCAGTTTATTAAACTATAGCCATATAGAGAGGGAAATGCTCCCTTCGCAAGCCGTCTTTAACCGAATCATCGAAAAGAATATTCCATCATTATTTCCGCAAGCCGTCTTTAATGGACTCATCGAAGAAAAAGCAAAGAACATTTATCTTCACCTCTCGGCTTCCTTTTTAGATCTAAAAATAAACTTCTAGAAAATTCTCTAATCTCAACCATGCTTTTCACATATAAACAGAATTCATGTCCATCGTCGAGATTAAACATATCATTCTCGAATCTTTCAGACGATAATTTTTATTTTAAAAGATTATTATTTAACTAATTTATAATCGAAATCATAATTAATATTCTGCAGACGACATTCAATTAATTTTAAAACAAAAAGAAAATAAATGAATTTATTGACACACAATAATATCAAACGCGAAGGAAAAATAAAAATAAATAAAAAGAATGATATTTTTGAAAGGTATGGTTTTGGAATAAATTTGATAAGACTTTCTTAAAAAAGGGTTGATAAAAACAGAGAAAAAATGAGTTTTACGTGGAATATTAAGAAATAAAGTTTAATTAAGAACATTTTTAATTTAGAGCCATCTTTTTAAATTTACGCATATTGGAATAAATGTTTTTTTTAAGGCGAATTAAGAATTTATATCGTTTCCATAATGATTAATAGATTAGATCTAGAAACAAGATTTTAATTTAATAAGTTGAACTAAGTACGGAATATTGTTTATAGGAAATTTATTTAGTATAAAGGTTAATTTTGGCGAAAAAAATTTAAATTTTTAATATATGCATACTAAAATTTTTTCTGAAAAATTGTCTAACTAACAGTGCAAATTCCATTGAAATCCATCCAGTAATGTAGATTAGAAATCAATCTTGTAATATGTGGATATCTCAACCTTGGTTTATTAACAGCATTCTATTTATACGACAAATATAAAACAAGTGGTAAATGAATTTTAAATAAATAAAGAGAAAATTATTAAAAAATTTAAATCACCAATTGTTAAATTGTATTAGTCAACCTACCAAAGCCTAACCAATAACAGATAAGCACAAAACGCACAATCACATGATCAAATCACCCAGAAGTGTTTTGCGTCGCGCGCGCGAGCTTTGACAAGGGTTTGTGATCATATTTTAAATGCTGATCGGGCTTAATTAGATGAAATAGGTCACGTGATACTTTTCGGGAACATTTTAGATTTTATTTGAGTGACCACAGGTATGTATTTCTCTTACGAGAATCATGTTTTGGAAGAATAAAGGGATATAGTATTTGTATTTACTAATTTTGAACCATAAAAATAATGCAATAATTGAATAACTTTAAAATTCCCTTCTTCGAATACACCTTCTCCATGCAGAATCTTTTGAGCGCGCGCGCTCAAAAACTGTGTCCCTTGAACACGCCCATGGATATCACCATGGACGGGGCCTTCCTGACCGAGTGGTCAAAGCATCACACTGCTAATCGCTTGCGAGCATAGGAGGCTGTAGGTTCGTATTCCACTGGCTCCGCACTCTTTGTGTGGAGTTCCCGGTTGTAATTCTCTTGTACTGTAAAATTTCCTTGTGCTATCTCGTCCTTGTATATTGACGATGGGTTACAAGCAGGCTTCATGCCGAGCACACAAGTCAGATGTATGTTGTTCAATAAAATAGGCCCTCCGTGGCCGAGTGGTTAAGACGCTGCTTTGCTAACCTGGAGGTCGTGGGTTCGATTCCCCCTGGCTCCATTGCACACACACTTTGTGTGGAGCTCCTGGTTGTATTTATCTTGTGTTTTAAATTTCATTGTGCTATCTCGCCCAAGTATACTGACGATGACTTATAAGCAGGCTTTCATGTAGAGCACACAAGTCGGATGTATGTTATTTAAATAAAATAAATAAATAAATTCAATAAAATAAATAAATAAATCACCATGGAATTGTGAAAAAGAGGAATAGAGGTCGTTGCAGCAACAAGGAAATTGCAATCAGCTGATCACCATTTCATCCGCCAATCAAAACCTCCTGGGTGATGTTCAGCCGCACCCGTAATCCTCTTAGCCACCAATCAGAGCTGCCGTTCAGCGGCTGTTTGATCTCCAACGGTCGATTTTTGACGTCATAAGGAACTGCACCGAGGCTAACGAAAAAGACAGGCTACTGCGGTACATTTTAAGTATCTTTTTTTACGGACCGCTGAAGTCATGTGAGACTCAAATGCACCTGTGAAGGTGTGGGAAAAGAGCGTTACGTCACTCTAGCTGTCTGTAAAAAAAAAAAAAAAAAAAAAAAAAAAAAAGACACGCAAGATACATCATGGTAGCCTTTCTTTTCGTTAGCCTTGAAATTGCCCTAAAGTTGGGGCATGCATATTTGAGCTCTGGTTTGTCGTCTGCTCGAAAACTAAAACAGAAAGTTTGATATAATGTCAACCGGTCTTATTTTTTAGAACGAAATTTTTCATCAGACATTTTCTAATCGCAATTGAAAAAATATGTGAGATAATTTTTTTTCCACTGCAGCAGGCGATACATCTTATGTCAAACAAAGATCATACATACAAAGAAAAAAAAAAGAAAAAAAAAAGAAAAGAGAAAAAAGAAAAAAAAAGAAATATATGTAAAAGTATCATAAATGGTGATCTTGGCTGCAAAATTACTGCTCATTTAACACCACCCAGGGAACACGTGTAGCTTAAGGAATGCTACGGCCGTGAGTAACACTGCCCTCCCATAGGTATAACGATTGAAATTTACAAAAAATCTAAATTAAATGTACATTTTGTCGCGTATAAATAATTTGTTATCTACGAAAATTTACATGTTTATATATGTAATAAAAATTAAAAAAAAATAGAATAAAAAAATAAAATAAAACAAGTTGAATGTAGATTCTGCCATTGCAGAATTCAATTTCGCCTCCGATTAGAAAAAAAAAAAAAAAAAAAAAAAAAAAAAATCGATAGATGTCTTTTAGAAGGGCGGCCCCGTTTAGATTGCAATGAACTAACTTCATCTTTCTTGTGTTTATCAATATAATAGCAAACAGAACGGTGTGAAATACCCAATTGAATAGCAATTTCTCTCTGAGACATTGGAATTGCAGAATGATAAAGAGATACAATTTGACGTGCTACTTTTTCATTGACTAGATTCATCAAAAACGGATTTTTTCTTTAGTTTAAACGCTTTTTTATAGACTCTGAGTAAAAGGAAATGCAATTTAACAATAAAACGAGTGGAATCCCGTCGAATTTGACGAATGAAATCTTTAAAAGACCCGATCGATTTGGTTTTTAAAAAAAGCAAAAGTAATTACATTATTGAATCAATATATAATAAATATATTTCCAGACTAAATGTCAAATTTGCCAGTTACAATTTTGCATGCAAATATTCGCACATCTTCAGTTAAAATTGTAATCTGAGCGCCGGCGAATTCCAGAAATTTTATTTTATATGCACTCACAGAAAAATAGTTTTATTAAAAAAAAACTAATTTCATTTTTACTGTGACATTATTTTCACTAACTGAAATCAGCTGAAAGTAAAATCTCAATCTCAGTGTCCATAATGAAAAAAAAAAAAAAAATATTGAAATGTAATATCGGGTACTACTAGCTTATCCCGTCGACCAAAAAATTATCGTTAAACTATAAGATTAAATGCCAATAATGGATGATCGTGAATGTCACATTCAATGACATTAAATACAATTCATGTGTTTAAAATGTCATTAAGTGATTTTTATTTCGACTTTTTATTAATATTTTTATTAATATTCTACTAATTATTTGTTTTTTCGTTATTTAAAATAAAAATTATGTCAATATGTATAATTTGGCTATTAGTTTGTCGATTTGTATAATTTGGCGAAATTGGTCGGCGGGATAACAGAGTAGTACCTACTATCGTTATGAGTAAAAATGCGATGCTTTAAATAGTGACGTCATTTTCTCTTCAAATGTTTTTTTAAAAGTTACTGTTATTAGTAATATGAAAAAGGCAACCGTAATACTATTGTAACTCCCATTTATCTGGTTGCTGAATGACATCATTTTCCTCATTTTGAAATTTTTCTTATTTTGTTTTTGACATTAATTTTTATCATAAATTATTTTCTGTTATTTTATTTACATTATTAATATTATTTCTCAGCAAATATATATATGTATTTTTTAACCTCAATTAGTGCATAATTATACGCAATCATTTTGGAAAAGAAATTTTTATTATCGACAGAAAAGCTAAACTGAGTTGCCACCGTTTTGATTTTTCAAGAAATATCGTAAAAAGGCATTTAAAATTAAAAATAAAATATAAAAATGGAAATAAATTAAAAAATAACTAAAATGGACACAACTACAAATAAATAGCTTTCATTTAAAAAAATAATTATCAAAATCGGTTGAGTAGGAAATTCAGGGCTGATGACACGACATTTTTTAGCTTGTCTGAAAGAAATAGCATCGGAGGCTTATAAATAAATAATACAAATATTTACGTCTATGGACCAGAATTTTTTTGGTTGTTATTTAAAAATTATTTGTAATTATTTCAATGATTATCTACTATTTTTAACTAGGACTTCCCTCAGAGGGATTAGTCTGAGCGATGTTGCTGAGAATACACATTTAAAAACTTGCGACAGGTAAAGAAAATGAGATGTTACCTTTAATTGGTCATCCATTGTGATAAAATATGATGAAAATAATCATATTGAATCATAGAATTACAAAATCTTATATATAAAGTTGCATATACTATTTTTATAAAAGGGAAAGCAAACCATACATGGATATAAAATTGGAAATATGCAAAATGTTAAAAGTAATACAGGAAATAAAACACAAAATTTTCCCACATTGGAAATATAACTTTTTGAAATGATATCATGAGCATAAACAGAAGCTCCGCACCGATTTGAGAAACTATAAATAACATAAACTATTATGTTTGAAGAAAATGGAGTGTATTTTATATGGTGTGAGATCCGTCTGAATAGTTTATATTGTTGAACATCTGTTTTCCATGGATGCCATGAGGTTGTCGATAAGAATTAAGGAATCCTTTTTTAAGAATTTGTCCTAAACGAGCATTTACATCTTATAAGTTACTGTGATGCCAAAGTTCTAGTTTCTAACCCCAACAGTATCCTAGAAATTGCAATATTCTCAATAAATTGGGTTTAAAACTTTTTCTAG
Organism: Maratus speculifer; assembly: GCA_964019185.1. NCBI lineage: Eukaryota > Metazoa > Arthropoda > Arachnida > Araneae > Salticidae > Maratus > Maratus speculifer. The sequence goes on along the minus strand of OZ025291.1, from coordinate 211,089,954 downwards.
AAAAAAAATGTTCAATTTGTGAATTTAAATTGTCGAATGTTTTAGAAATCGTTCATAACGAGAATATTATATCTTAAAAGTTTCCACAAAAAAAAAAAAAAAAAAAAAAAAAAAAAAAAAAAAAAATTAAATTTTCAGTCATATTAACATTAAAGAATTTTCAATTTTAGAATTTTTTTTGCTCGTGCACTGATAGTGATTATTGTTCCTACGCAAAATATAGTATATTTTGCAGCAAACATGGTTACCAACATCTTTTGCCCACATTATTTTTTAAATCCGCTAGGTACTCCCAATGATAACGAAAAACACACAAACGTTATTGCTTTATAGCATAGAAATATAGAATCAAAAGCTATTTATCTTCTATTAGACACATAAATTATCTAATTAGTGCTAGCAGATGCATTTTTAAATATACATAGGGGCCTTTCCATGCGAACTTGTTTGTCTGTTACATACTACGATTTTTGGCTACCAGTATTTTAAAGCGAGAAAATGTGACTTAGTTTATCGAAGATATATTATCAATTGAAAAAGGCGAAGCAAACTTTCCGAAAATAACGGTGTCCAACAAGCATAGCGATTTTCAGTTGTGTAAAAGACTAACAAATTCGCATGGATATGCCCATAGATCAATATAATTCTTCATTTTTCTTTTCTAAGTAGTTCTTAATATTCATTTTTCATTTATTTGTATTATTCAGTAAAAAACTCACTTTCTTAAGCCCGAATTACGTCAAACTTTTTATAAAAGCGCCAAAGTCCATATAACAGCGAAGTATTGTGAAGAGTATTAAATACAAGGTAGTAAGACACTTAGCCAAGCGCAGATAATAAATCGCCAAATATTGTTCTTTTCGCCCTCTCTCGAAATGGATTTTTTCCGTACATTTAAAAAACACGATTTTGAGTCATCTTATTTAAAATTCAAATAAATAAATAAGAGGAAGCAATAATAGCATAAGTCAAAACATTTTATTTCAGCATCAAGGAATTGTATCGTTGTTACACATGTGGAAAAAAGCTGCTTTTGGCCAAAAAACGTAGTCTCCACTAAATTTGAATCCGATTTAAAAAAGTACCGTGATTAATTAAAATGTTATAGGCAGAGCTGCCAAGTCTCCGGCATTTTGGATACCGGTATTTTAATACAGAAAATGTTTTATTAAATTGGAACATTCTGCAGATTTAAAAAATAACTTTTATTATAAGAAAATTCTGCTATGCAATAAGCGGGAGCTTGGCATCTCTGTATAGGAATATTTCGTAATCTACTTTTTAACCTTAAAAAAAGCAACGACGATTTTTCGGGTACAAAAAGTATTGCTAATTGTTCCATTTTGCATACAAGGTACCGATTGTAATATTAATACATCTATGGTGATAAATTTCCAATAATTTTTCAAATCCCATTTATTTCATTAAAAATATAAATCTTTTATTCATTTAGTTTAAAGTAAATAGTTTTTAACTAATTTCATAATACTTTTGAAATATCACTTTTCATTGGCCATTTTTTAAAGCTTTTAGAAAATGGTTGTTATTTTCAGTCAAATATAGACTTTGGTCTGTCTGCATTTTATTTTATTATTATTATTATTATTTATAAATGGTGAAGAAATGTTAATATTTAATCCATAACGTACATAATATATGACTCTGTTATTACATAAGTCACCTTTTTATCATCATAAAAATTATGTTTTTACTGACTTTTATTAACTCAGTAGGAAAGATTTTGTGCTTTGAGTAATAGATGTCCGCATTTCATTTATTTATTTATTTTAACAAAATTCTTTGTATTTAGAAGAATTTTTATTTAAATAGGAAAACCAAATGTCTCTGTTAATAAAGAAGAAAGTTACAAAAATAAGTTACAAAAACGAGTAGACGCATACTATCAAATATGGAAAAACGACGAATCCAAAAAAGACGTCGTATGAAATATTATCTTTTAAAGCAAAAAAAAAAAAAAAAAAAAAAAAAAAAAAAAGAGGTCTGATTATTGAACCTACTGATTATAAAATGTGCATTACATAAAAAAAAAAAAAAAAAAAAAAAAAAAAAAAAATAAAAATACTGCAAATATTGTTTTTTTTTTCTTTTGTGCACTTTTGGCTTCGAAAGGTGCGCTATGTTGCAAAAAGATATAAGCGGCTATGAAAACACACTTGGTAAACGTTCATGCTCAGTTTTACAAATAAATATGGCACATATATGCCCTATACACACCAAGATACCTAATTGGTGCCAAAATGGCGTTCAGTTGCCTAACATGGTTATCACATAAATGTTATAATAAATTGTTTGTTCTAAAAATATTATCATTTATTGGTTGTTATTTCTTTTTTTTTTAATAACAGAAAATGTTTCGTTTATTCCTTTTTTTTTATTTTGAAGTAAATAAATAACGTGTTATTATAGCATGCTATATGTATCTGGTAATCAGAACGATGTTTTCGCCAAATTGGCATAAAAAATCTCGCCAAATTCAGTGCTTATATCTCTTAGTGTATTATCTCAAGAATTTTATTTATGTATACTATAATTGTTTTTAGATGCCACTTACTTCTTCTTGTATATAAAAATAGGTAAGTGGCTCCTTTATGCAGTATAAATTGTATAAATCTTTAAAAAATAATCCCCGTTGCCCCTTTTTTGATCGAATTAAAAAAAAAAAATCAATGTCTAATTCCAGTATTGCTCCCAGGTATTCATACATATTCCAAATTTCAAAGTTGTATGCCAACAGGAAATGGATGAAAAATGGGAAAAGATGTCACATATGCACCAGGATACATAATTCGCGTCAAAATGGCATTATTTTACCTGGGATGGTAATCCGGCTTTATTTATTTATTATTTGTTTATTTACTCATAAAATGTTTATTTACTTTCATTTCCTTTTTTTTATTATATAAAATATTTGTTTTTATAGTTATTAATTATTATTATTATTTTATTTACTGTAAGTCCTTTTTGATAATAGAAAATAATTTAAAAATGTGTGTGTAAGCGTTATTTGAAAATGCAGTTTTCGCCAAATGGGGTTTGAAAAAAAATGCGCCAAGTCTGATGCGCGTGTGGCATCCATGCCGAAAAATTAGTGACCAGAATTGACTTCCACGCACAAACAAAATATAAGTTAAAAGAAAACATGCAATAAAAATAAATATAAAGGGAAAATGATGTCATAAAAGAAACTTTTTATTTAAAAACGTAATTGTTTCTAATTTTCACACGCGAAATATATAAAATATTCTTTTAGCTATCAAAAAATGCTATTAAGTTTTTATGACATTTTTTTAATATAAAAAAATAACAGTTTTGTTTTCCTGCATGATTAAATTTTAAAATGTTTTATTGCATTCAATATTTCTGAGCGCGTAAATGATTACTATTTACTCCATGTACTGATTCGGTTATCTACGAAAATATCCAGCTTGTGAAAATCACGCACGCCAAATTTCTGTGACGTATGCAAATAAATTGTGCTTTTTTATCAGTTTTTTTAATATAACTTTTAAACTATTTGGAATTAATTTTTAAAAGTAGGTGCATTCACCAGATTACCTTCATAGGTACCTTCTGGTACAAACAGAATCGAAATCCGACAAGTACTTTTTGAGATTTGCTTGACGAAAGAATTTTTTTGACTTTTAATATCGTTACGTATCTCGGAGTATAAAGACTTCGCTTCGCTCAGACAATAAAGATATAAATTTTCGTTCCGAAAGATAAGTGTGAGCGGGATTCAAACTCACATAGTAAAATCTAAAATCTCATGCTACTGACCACTTGCCATGGTCAGAACTCTGCAAATTGTAATGAAAAAAAAAATATGTGTGGCACCCGGGGACTGCCTCGGTAAAGCTATTGCATAGCGTTTTTTTATCAACTTACGCAAAAATACCGCGTCAATGTCTGCTGAAGTCTATCGAAGGATACCGCGCCGAAGTCTGCCAAACTCAAACGTCGTTAGCCGGAGTGTTAGGATTTTTTCTCGTTACGGAATTCCTAGATTCGGTCGCCGCGCTCAAAGCCTGCGATAATAGCTATGCAATAGCTTAATAAATTACCAAACAAAATTTGGTCGCGCTACGAAAATTAGATCGCGAGTTATAAGCATTTTAAATTTTTCGACCCTCACGTTGGGGGGGGGGGGTCTCCTGTCACCAAAAATTAACACTGTCTCATAAAAAATTACCAAACAAAATTTGGCCGCGCTACGAAAATTAGATCGCGAGTTATAAGCATTTTAAATTTTTTGACCCTCACCGTGGGGGGTCTCCTGTCACCAAAAATTAACACTGACTCATAATAAATTACCAAATAAAATTTGGCCGCGCTATGAAAATTAGATCGCGAGTTATAAGCATTTTAAATTTTTCGACCCTTACCATGGGGGGGGGGGTCTCCTGTCACCAAAAATTAACACTGTCTCATAATAAATTACCAAACAAAATTTGGCCTCGCTACGAAAATTAGATCGCGAGTTATAAGCATTTTAAATTTTTCGACCCTCACCGTGGGGGGGGGGGGTCTAATGTCCCCAAAAATTAACACTGTCTCATAATAAATTACCAAACAAAATTTGGCCGCGCTACGAAAATTAGATCGCGAGTTATAAGCATTTTAAATTTTTCGACCCTCACCGTGGGGGGTCTCCTGTCACCAAAAATTAACAGTCTCACATTAAATTATCAAACAAAATTTGCCCGCGCTACGAAAATTATATCGTGAGTTATAAGCATTTTAAAATTTTCGACCCTCACCGTGGGGGGTCTCCTGTCACCAAAAATTAACAGTCTCATATTACATTACCAAACAAAATTTGGCCGCGCTGCGAAAATTAGATCGTGAGTTATAAGCATTTTAAATTTTTCGACCCTCACCTTGGGGGTTCTAATGTCCCCAAAAATTAACCTGCCTCATAATAAATTACCAAACAAAATTTGGCCGCGCGAAAAAAATTAGATAGCGAGTTATAAGCATTTTAAATTTTTCGACCCTTACCATGGGGGGGTCTCCTGTCACCAAAAATTAACACTGTCTCATAATAAATTACCAAACAAAATTTGGCCTCGCTACGAAAATTAGATCGCGAGTTATAAGCATTTTAAATTTTTCGACCCTCACCGTGTTGGGGGGGGGGTCTAATGTCCCCAAAAATTAACACTGTCTCATAATAAATTACCAAACAAAATTTGGCCGCGCTACGAAAATTAGATCGCGAGTTATAAGCATTTTAAATTTTTCGACCCTCACCGTGGGGGGTCTCCTGTCACCAAAAATTAACAGTCTCACATTAAATTATCAAACAAAATTTGCCCGCGCTACGAAAATTATATCGTGAGTTATAAGCATTTTAAATTTTTCGACCCTCACCGTGGGGGGTCTAATGTCCCCAAAAATTAACACTGTCTCATAATAAATTACCAAACAAAATTTGGCCGCGGTACGAAAATTAGATCGCGAGTTATAAGCATTTTTAATTTTTCGACCCTCACCGTGGGGTGTCTTCTGTCACCAACAATTAACGCTGTCTCATAATAAATTACCAAACAAAATTTGGCCCCGCTACGAAAATCAGATAGCGAGTTATAAGCCTTTTAAATTATTCGACCCTCAACGTGGGGGTCTCCTGTCACCAAAAATTAACAGTCTCATATTAAATTACCAAACAAAATTTGGCCGCGCTAAAAAAATTAGATCGCGAGTTATAAGCATTTTAAATTTTTCGACCCTCACCGTGGGGGTCTCCTGTCACCAAAAATTAACAGTCTCATATTAAATTACCAAACAAAATTTGGCCGCGCTGCGAAAATTAGATCGTGAGTTATAAGCATTTTAAATTTTTCGACCCTCACCTTGGGGGTTCTAATGTCCCCAAAAATTAACCTGCCTCATAATAAATTACCAAACAAAATTTGGCCGCGCTACGAAAATTAGATCGCGAGTTATAAGCATTTTAAAATTTTCGACCCTCACCGTGGGGTGTCTCTTGTCACCAGAAATTAACAATGTCTCATAATAAATTACCAAACAAAGTTTGGCCGAGCTACGAAAGTTAGATCGCGAGCTATAAGCATTTTAAATTTTTCGACCCTCACGGTAGGGGGTCTCCTGTCACCAAAATAAATAAGACCACCAAAATAAACACTGTCTCATAATAAATTACCAAACAAAATTTGGCCGCGCTATGAAAATTAGATCATAAGAAACATAAGTTTTAGACTTGATATCCTAATAGCTGAAAAATACCACGTCAATGTCTGCCGAAGTCTACCGAAGAATACCGTCCCGAAGTTTTCCGAACGGAAACGACGTTAGCCGAGTGTTAGGTTTTTTCGTTACGGATGAGTTAGGATTTTTCGCGTTACGGAATTTTTGGATTCGTTCACCGCGCTCAAAGCTCACGATAAAAGCTATGCAATAGCTTAAAAAAAAGGACAAAATTTGGGATTGTTTTTATGAAAACCTTAATTTCTCTTGGAGTATATGTGCTAACCTCATAAAAAAGAAATCAGTTTATAACAATAAGCCATTTAATTATCATATAAAAAACTGGTGGAACCAGAGAAAAAGTAGAGCTCGATATAAAAAAATGTTACAGTAAAAATTGGGAAATATTTTCAATCTAAAAATGTGCGCAGAAAAGAATGGAATCAGATGATCTGTAAAGCTCATGAAAGAACCCAAATTTTTGTTAGCTGAAAATGTGGACTGAATTTTACTATTGCCTTAAAATCAACCAGGGAAAAAGAGGCATTTTTAACTCACTTCGTATTTCAATCATTCATAACCAGTATAAATATTTGGATTCATAACGACATGTTACAGGCTGATGTAATGAAGTATGAGAACGGTTCGTTCAATACAAAATGTGGGCACAATTCCATTCCAGCGGTTTTGATAAGTGGAAGATCAAAGCTCCAAGTAAACTCAAAACCTTGAACAGATATGATTCAATCATATGCTAAATATTTGTGTTCAGACATATTTATTTACATCAGTTCCTCAACAACCCGATTATATTAATGTCATACTTTAATTATTACTTCATGATTTATATTCGTTTAGCGTTGCGGACCTTAACTGATTTGAGAAAACATAACAATATATTATATTGACTACTTTCCTCAGTAATCATTTTGTGTGCATAATAGTATAATTCTGGATATAACGCTTATGTAAAGCTCAATCCACATTTTCAGCTAACAAAAATTTGGTTTATTTCATGAGCTAAAGCTCATGAAATAACCCAAGTTTTTGTTATCTGAAAATGATCATCATCTGTTCATCTGATTCCATTTTTTTTCTACGCACATTTTTAAATTGAAAATATTTCCCAATTTTTACTGTAACAATTTTTTAGATCGAGCTCTACTTTTCTCTCTGGTTCCACCAGTTTTTTATATGATTTCATAGCTTCTTCTGATCCTTTCAGGAACTTTATCAATCGCCTTCAACTAACGAATCTAAACTATTATTAGTATTAGTTTAAAGTTATTTTTAGGCACATTAGTTTGGCGAAATATTAGAAATAACGCCAAGTGGCTTCAATTTTGGCGAGTAATTTTGTGCGCCAGATTTGGTGATATACCGCAAAGTTGGCGACACTTGGCGTCCTTTCCCAGATGGTAGTCCCGCAGCAGTTTCTTGGTATCTACGCAGATTTTCTTATGTCTATAGGTATGTACACAGATTTTTATTTCATTTTCAAATCGTTATTTTTATAAATATTGAAGAATTTTTTTTCCTAAATTATCCCTTTTTAATTGAAATACATGTATTGTAGTAACTGTTTTGATGTCGAAAACACTCAAATAAAAGTGCGATGTTGTTTTAACACATATTTAGTTACAATTTACATATATGTTTATGAAAAAATATGTATTTTCTGTTTCGAATGACGTCAATTTCAAACACATTTCAGGAGAATCAGAATTTTTATTGGTCTATAAAAGAAAGAACGCATGTTGTCATTTCTTTTTTAAATAATTGAACTGTTTTTAGTTGATGGCAACTCGAAAGAAATAACTGAATTACAATTAAAAAGGAGAGATTTCTATAATGTTAAATTATGGAAGGTATAGAGTTAATTTTAAATGGGTGTTATTTCCTTAATATTGGATATTTTTTGATAGGATTTTCGAAAAGCAAATACTAAATTAAAAGCTTTCGAACAAGCTATTACACGTCGCTGAATGTTTCCTGGTTCGGGTCATAATTGAGTTTTTTTTTCTTGTTTCACGAGAAAAAGGGACAAAACAGGGGTTCTGGATCTCCATAAGTAATTGGTGGATCTGGATGATTTTTTGTAAACTTAGAGGTCTAGAGTAGGACACTTTGCCTTTTCAATTTCGTCGTAATCCGGTGATTGAGTCCAAAGTTATTAAGAGGCAAACTTTGGACTTTAACATTAGAGATGCGGCTGAGCTCTACTACACTGCTCAAAACAATTAAAGGATATTTGAAGTTTTATATAAAATAAAGATATAAACGAAATTTTTTTTGCCGAAAATAGAAGAAGAGAATTACAAATGCAAATTTTTCTGGTTTTCAAGGTGTGGAGTATACAAATTTTGAGTTCGACGTCAAAAACGTCGTTTCAGCAGCAGCGAATGAAATTTGACTTTCAACTGGATAAAAGAGAATGAAGACAAGGATGATAGGCATTCAGTGATTGCTTTGTTTCGATGAGTACGATGTCTCAGCGAAGTCATTTGACAGACTCAGAAGCTTGGAGAATTGTTGGTAGGTTAGAAGGGGGCTAAACTCAAGCCGAAATAGCGCAAGCCATTGGAGTGCCACAAAGTGTCATTTCCAGGATCTGGAACCGTTTTTTGAAGAGTGGATGTGCAGGCCGAAGACCAGGGCAAGGTCGTAGACGGGCAACAACGCCCAATGAAGATCGGTATTTAGCGTTAACAGCTCGGAGACACCGAAACATGAACGCTACTCTTCTCCAACAACACCTTCGCTCGGCTACAAGCACCACGATTTCAACTCAGACTGTTTGAAACCGGCTCCATGCTGTAGGTCTGTATGCTCGCCGACTGATGGTATGTGTTATATTAACATCAAGGCATCATCGCGACCGCAGGGAGTGGGCAACCCTGCATGTCAACTGGAGGAGAAATGAATGGAGCAATATTCTGTTTTCTGACGAGTCCCGTTTTTCTGTGCATCCGGATAATAGGCGTATTTTCATCTGGAGGGACCGTGGCAGTAGGAATAATCTTGCGTTCGTGCACGAAAATGTCAGATTTGGCGGTGGAGGAGTGTTGGTGTATGGTGGCATCTCCATTGACGGGCGCACTGACCTCTACATCATTCGAGATGGAGCTCTGACAGGTCGCCGATATAGGGATGAGATCCTCAGACCTATTGTAGTCCCTTACGCTGCAGCAATCGGAGATAACTTCATTTTAATGAACGATAACTGCAGGCCACATCATGGAAACCTGGTGGAGGATTTCCTTTTCGAGGAAGGAACCGTTCGAATGGAATGGCCAGCGTGTTCTCCAGACATGAACACCTTTTCTAGGAAAACACTTTTCTTATTCTTTTTTTCTCATATGCACAAATTGTGTTTTTTTCCTTTTGTACACAAATGCGCAATAAAATGCATTTTTTTCTGCCAAACATTTGTAATTTATTCTCATATAACCTACTATGTCTGTCGACCATGTATCAATCAGCTAAAAAGTTTCCCAGATACAAAATCCACCTAAAACTGCAATATCCTTTAATTGTTTTGAGCAGTGTATACATCACTATCGTGCTGTATGATAATCTACAGTTTAAACACCTTTGCTAAATTGGTACTGAGAGGCTATCCAAAAGATATTCGTTTTTTTCCAATTTGTTGTTGCTCTCCTATGGGGTTTCAGAAAAAAAATCTTCTCTGAAATACATGACTTGTACTATTCTGTTTATACGCTTAAAGTTTCAGGATAATTCCACAAGTAGTTTTCTAGATATTTAATAAAACGTCTAAAATTGCAAGTGACGAGTCACCTTTGGACATATAGTGTATTTGAAACAACATACATACAAAAAGCCAGACTTTGAAAACTTCTCTTATTGAAAATAAAAAATTCTCGTAGCTTTAGAAATAAATAAAATCGTGGCATTTTAGTGTTTCCTAAAAGCTGAATAAGAATAATTCTCTTCAGAAAGGACGGAACCTTCCATTTATAATTTCTATAAAATGTTCTTTTGCACTTAACAGACTGAGATGTGGCAGCACAAACAATCACCTCATCGAGTTCACGGATGAAAACCTAGGATTATTTAAATCTCGATTCGCTTACAAGTTATCGGTCTGCCAAGTCATATCTAGGTTGAAAAATTTAAGAAACCGATTTTAACGGTTGATTCATAGATTTACCATTATGTTTTCCTGCTCCCAGTATTCCATGAATATTTTTGGGTGCAGAAAAGCACAATGGTAAACCAACGAGTCAACCATTAAAATCGGGTTTTTAGGTATTTTCCCCCCAGATATGATTTGGCAGACCATTTGCAATGTTAATATGCTAATCGAGATTTAACTAATCCTAGATTTTCATCCGTGAACTCGATGAGGTGTTTGTGTGTGCTACCACTTCCCAGTCTATAACCAAAATATTCATGTAGCAGACTATAATTTATACTTGCTAAAAACGTAACTTCTGTAAAACGAAAAAAAATCAGGCTAGACGATTTTTCTTTGCAGTGAAGCGTAATTCTTTAAAAATGTGCGAGTAACTTCTGCATGAGTGGAAATAGAAATAGTGAAAAAAAAGCAGTTGTTTTATAGTTCACTTAGTGAACTTGAAAAGAATCTGACACTTAACATGTAACGGTATAGTGCACACGCTGGGTGTCATTTGTACCGGTAGGGTGGTTATGTAGATGAAATGAAGACATAATTCTAGATATAAGTTAAAACCCACAGTTTATTTAAACTGCTAGGACTCAGGGAAAGTGGAGCGTCAGTTCGATAATTTCAACAACTAGTCACAATACTAAAAGATTAAACTCATAACTATACTCACAACTCCAGCGTAGTCTCAGTCGGGGCACTTCAAACCAACTTCTCGTTCAGACTCAGCCAAACTCTAGTTAAAACTTTATAAGACAGCCCGTGGCTGTAAACACTCTTTATCATCTAAAATACTCAACGTAAACTATCTCTTACCACCAGCAATCTCCTGGATAGCTCCGCTGGTGATAACTAACTCGACACATGCTGCTGGCTGGCTCATTCTTAAAACATCATCTCATTCAATGGAGGCTAATAATCCAATTCACTATAGCGAAATCCAATTCACCTGGCTGGCTTTCGCCACTTTCTCGCCTTCTCCACCACCGCACAATTCTTTTATACGTTGCAAACTAAAGTCGATACTATAAATTTGCATATTACTTCTAACCGCGACATAACTGTAGAACCGAGGCGACACACACGCTCTAGAAAGTAAAAGTAAAATAAAGGATAGAGGTTGCTTTCACGCTACACATGTTAAAACATTGACGTCACAATCTCACTAAAATGTTAGAGTGCCTTTATCACAAAGGACACTCCCTCACAAACATAGCCCCTAAAAATTCGGTTGACTTTGGATATATTTATGGCTAGCATTCATTTCTACATGAGCAATGAATAAAAATACTTAACGTATAAGACTGGGAGGCTGTAGAACAGAATTCACCTCATCGAGTTCACGGATGAAAATTTAGAATTAATTAAATCTCGATTTGCATATTAAAACGCAATTTTTCTGCCAAGTCATATGTTTGTGTAAAACACGTAAAAACACGCTTTTTGTGGCCACCTCGTAGGTTTACCATTGTGTTTTCCTGCACCCAAAAGTAAGAAAATATGGAGAATTAGGAGCGGGAAAACATAATGGTAAACCTATGAGTTAACCGCTAAAATCGGATTTTTAGGAGTTTTCCATCAAAATATGACTTAGCAGACCGATTGCCTTTCAATATGCGGATCGAGATTTAAGTAATCTTAAATTTCTCGTGAACTTGAGGAGATGATTGTCTGTGCTGCTGCCTCGCGGTATATATGAATTCCCAACCAGTTTTCCAAGCTATAAGGCGTTTTAGGAAAATAAATGAAGTGAATCAAATCAACTCTTTGCAAGAGGGGAATTTTGGAAAAATTTATACGGATTTTATTGTTATAAAAATCATAGTGAATTGTAAATAACTTTCAACCTTTTTTTTGGATTGCTCTTATTATTATTATGACTAAAAACTTATTTTTACTACCCTCTTGTTTTATTCATAAACTTACAGGATATAAAAATGAAAAGCAAATTATAGATTAAGAAGAACGAAAAATCATTACGGCAAGCATAGATTATAAAATACTTTCTACTTGTTTTAGAATATTTTTAAAAAGTCAGTGTTTTATAAGGTTAAGAGTGGTGAACTGTCTATATTATAAAGGCCAAACGTATATGTGCATAACGCATACGTCATTTTGCGAATGGCAACACTTTCAAATTTTAAATAAAATTTCTGTATTGTAGTTTTTGCTACTAAAAATTTTTAAAGTCGCACATTTTTAATTTTTACACCATCGTGTAGGAAAAAAAATTTACTTTTAAATTAAATTTGTCTGAAAGCTGTATATAAATTTGTTTTTCGAATATTAATTTTTTTGTAGCTTTTCTACCTCTTTTCTAATCGTGGCAACAGGAGTACTCCATTTCTAGTTAAAGCAAAGGAAAAAAGGGAAAAAATTAAGAGCTGTATTTTTATGTTGCCATTTTCTCATTAAAAGGGAAAAAATAGAAATTTAAATGTGGTGTATTTAACTGTAACCCAGTGTTGCCAGATTGGGGATTTTGTCCCCATTTTGGGGAATTTTGAAGCTCTAGGGGAATTTTTTGGGGACAAGTATTTCTTGGGGACATGTTTGGGGACAATGAACATTTTTGGGGAAAACGTGGGGAATTGTTTTCAAAATTTCAATTTCTACTTTCAGGCATTTACCAATACTCGATAGGTCTTGAATTCGATTTTGATTTGGAAAATGAAAATAAAATACAGAAATAATAGATATAAATCATTATTCTCGTTGGTTGTTCTCACCGTTTACATGTACTACAGATTCATCTCGATCTGCCTTGGATCCCTTACCTAAATTTTCAGATAAGTAAATGCGGTAGATATTCCTGTTATCATGGACAGACACACAAGAACATAAATACATTTTATTTAATAGTATAGATACACGCCCAATCCAAAGTTGCGGGTGTGACATTTACACAACTTAATTTAGTCACCAAGAAAAAAATTTTTGAGCATTGGTTTCGATTTGTATAAATTTCAATGTAGACCACTTACACATACATTTATCCAAATCTGAAAATTGTCCGATGTATCATTTATTTATTAAAAAAAATAATTTCCGCCTGTTGCGGGTGTGACATAAAAAGGACATGCATTTTCATCTTTCAGTGCAAAAATGCAAAACTCTGTGAATTATGACAACTGAGTGAATTGATATTTTTATATATTAGACAGTAATTATTAAATAATTATTCTATGAAAAAATTAAATTACTTACTCAATTCTTGCTTTTGTGGAAAATATTCAAAATTTTCGTTGCGGGTGTGACTTGTATAGCCAATAAAATAATGACATACACAAATATTTTCAAGGCAGATTTTTTTAAATTAAAGAATTAATCAATATTACAATTATAATATCTAGAGAGGAAAATATAAAAAAAAAATTCATTTCCAATCTTGAATTTATAATTTCTGGTGGTGGTAGCTTTTTTTACAAAAATGCTCTTTTTTTCCCTAGGATGCATCTGACTGACTGGGCCAAATATGCACGTTTTCTTAAATTTTTTTCAAACATTCTCATTCCACATCGTCACCATCCATTTGTCTTATTTGTCCATCAGTTTTCACTTTTTTAATGCGAGAATAAAACAACTTCTACAAAATCTCCAACTGCACATTCATCGTTGGATATTATACCCTTGTCAAAGTATGGATACATCTAACTGACTGAGCCAAATATACACATTTTCTTGATTTTTATTCCGATACTCTTATTCTATAATATCCCCATTCATTTGTCTTATTTGCCCATCAAAGTTTTCACTTTTTTTTTTTTTTTTTTTTTTTTTTTTTAATGTGGAGAATAAAACAACTTCTACAAAATCTCCAACTGCACTCTTATCATTGGATATTATATTTTTAACAAAATATGGTAACAAACAAATTCTCTTGTGATCACTTTCTGAAGTTATTGCTACATTAATTGTTCCTACGTCAATAAAAACAACATGATGTATCGATTGAATGTAGAGCTCCGATTGTGCTTGGTGCCAGCATTCATGAAGCATTTTCACAACATCTTCTGAAATTTCGCATTCAGAAAAGTTCTTTTATATTTTTTAGGACTTTTTCTACACACATGGCAAAATCTGAAGCTGAATTTATAGTTGCAGAGCGTTGCTAGTGTCACCATTTTCTTGGCAACTGCACCAACCCCATCGACAACTCCTTTACCATGAGATGAAATGCAAAAGGATTTCTATCCTTTACCATGATTTTTTAAAATAGTCTCTTCTTTTCTCTCCTTGCTTTGTCTCTTTCCTTCTCTTGTTGTAGATATGCTTCATATTTAAAAGGGTTTTCATTAATCTTTTTTCAATGATATCGTGATCTTTCTGTACTCTTCATTCTCTGCAAAAGAGAAGAAATTAATGTGTAAACTGAATAAATATAGCACTTCCAGTCCAAAAATATAAGCCTAACAAATTTTTAATAGTTATCCCTTGAAATTTCTAATCTTACATAAAGTTAATTATGTTAAATTTTGGTTAATTTCAAACTGACTATATACATTTTATGCTAACTTAATAAACAATTTAACAGTTTCTATTATTCTTACTTCTACATTTTATTTAATTTGAATTAAAAGAGAAAAAAATCTTCCCTTAATATTGATTTACTTATTTTAAAAAACTAAAAAAATATATATTAAATACTATCAAATAACAAAATTAAAAAAATGTATATAAAAAACAAAACAAAATTAACAAATGTAAAAAAATTGCTAAACTATTTTTCGTAATTTTCTTTTTTTAATTTCTATAAAAATCTTGCCTTTTAAATTAATTTCTTAATCATATATCACTAATAAAATTATTTTCTTGCAGTAAAGCAACAATTTTATCAATCCAAACTGAATAAATCAACTGCACACAGTGTCACATGCTCAGATGATGCAAATTTTTATTTATTAACTGGAATTCCCTCTATTAAATCAAAGGGTATAGTTAAAGCTGCCAAGTACATGTTTTCCAGCATATTATTCTTTTATAAATTTACATATAATTTGTTCAAATATGCATTTGTAATCAATTTTAAAAGACGTTGCGGGTGTGACTTTAATTAAATGTCACACCCGCAACAGGGACATGTCACGCCCGCAACGCTCAATAATTATAATTAAAATATTAATTAATTTCTTTTGTGTCTGTAATTCAAAGTATCTTAATAAACTATTTTTGAATATAAAGTTTCATAACTTTAAATCAAAAATATTTTTCTGCAGATATAAATGTAACTTTTTGTTGCGGGTGTGACACAATAATTAAGAGTAATTAAATATGCTTACCTTTTGTAATGAAGATTAGTGAACACTTCTCTGCAGACAAAAACTCTCAATAATAGCTGTCAGATCATATATATCCAAGTTTGAAGATTTTCAGAATGTTTGTTCAGCTGTACGAGACCATGAAATGTAAAGATTTTTGCCGCAGTCTATTTTACAAAGTCATAGTGTCACTTTACTAATTAAAATAAGTATGTTAATGACAAAAATTCTTTTTTGATAAAATATGAAATAGTACACTCTTAACAGTTAACATGCAAAATTTCAATCATATTTAAAGAAATTTAAATTTTCATCCTCATGTCCATTTTTTCGTGGATTGGGCGTACAACAAGAATGAAAACATTTTTATAACTTTTTTGTTGTTCTTTAATGATGGTTAATATGTGTTTCATGGAATGCCAGTAGAGATATTTGCAATTGCAAGAGCTGTAATTGCATACTATAATCACATTGCTACGCATATAATTGGCAATTGCTCAATGAATGTAGCAGCCCTCCTAGTTCTTTTTATGAGAAACTTGAATGAAAACTCTGCGGTTTTAAACGCCTTTAAATTATTAAATCTTCAAGAAGTGTCCCAAACGTTTATTTGTTGTGATTTTTCAATGATTTAATTAAAGATGTTAAAAGCAGTTATATTTGTTTTATCATTGATGAAATCACAGCGATTGACACATCATAGATGCTTTCCATTAGATAGATGTTCCAGTAGGTGTGACAAAAATTGAAAATAATGTTTTATAGTATAAGTCGGAGGGAAACAGATAATGCCAACATCACCACAGATTCATTCAAACTCAAACTTATTAAAGATGGTCTAAACTTTGAAAATGTTTTTGCTATAAAAAAGTGTGCTTATGCAATGATAGGTCAGCATCATTGATTGGCAACAGTTTAAATAACAAGTGTAAACGAGCATGTCTTTGTAAAATATATCACTTATTCTCATCGATTAGCTGACAGTATAAATGCAATAATATATATATATATATATATTATTTTATTATTTATTTATTTATTTATTTTATTTATTTTTTTAATAAATGGGGAATTTTATTTAAAAAATGCTTGATTTGGGGAAAAATTTGAGCATAAATTTGTTAAACAATTTTATAACGGAAAATTGAAAATTTAGAAATTTTTTTTTCGGGAAGAAATTACGTTGGGGACTTTTTCTGAAAAAAGCCCTCATTTGGGGAAAATTTCCGAAATTTTGGGGAAAATGGCTTTCGGCAATCTGGCAACACTGCTGTAACCGCAACTTAAGTAAAAATGTAAATAGAATGTTTTTATGTAAGCGGAAATTGTGTTCTATGCCGATTGTGTGTATCTGTGATCGTCTGCTGTAAATAATGTGTCCGTATTAAATAAGTTCTTTTAGTAAGAGGAAAGTATTATTCTTCCAAAGTATATATCTCTTGCTAATGATGTTAAATCGATATTTAGTTCACATATTAAAATAATATGTGATATCTGGCGGCGATGTATGGAATAAAAAGTATCGGATTCACGAACATTAGATGCCGAAGTCTGCCAAGGTAAAAAATTCTTTTTGTATTTATCTTTAAAGAAGATTTAAAATGGAGCAGTTGGTTCAAAGTTTAATAGAACAAAATAAAATTTTATTAGAGAAATTAACCATTTTTGCCGATCCGAAAACGCAAGAAGCTAAAGTTTCAGTTCAATTTGAAAAATTTGATGAAACAGATGAAGCTTTTGATTCTTTTTTAGAACGCTTCGAAGCTTTCATGGATATTCAGAATGTTCCGGATGGCAAACGTGGGAAAGTTTTTATTTCTAGTTTGTCAGCAAAATTATATAATTTGGTGAAAAACCTGCTAGCTCCTGACAATCCTTCCGATAAAGATTACCTTATTCTAAAAAATACATTAAAAACTCATCTCACTCCGACGCCGCTTATAATTCCTAGTAGGCATGTATTTCTAAATCGTAAGCAACGGGAGGGGGAAAGTGTCAGTGCTTTTATGGCTGAATTTCGCTCCTTGGCAGTTCCTTGTCAATATAAACAAGAAATGTTGAACACGATATTACGGGATGTTTTCGTAAGCGGGCTGAGGGATAGAGCAATATTAGATAGACTTTTTGAGGAAGATGATATAGATATTGAGAATACTTTGAAAATTGCTTTAGCTATGGAGAAAGCTATGAAAGGGGCAAATGAGATAATGGGTAAATCTTTAGAAATTAAAGAATTTAGCGCGAGGAAAAATAATGAGCAGTCAAAATTTGTTTCGCAAAAGAAAAACTTTGGAAGACAAAATCTTTCGGGAAAGAAAGTAAAAACGAGCTGTACGCGGTGTACAGCAACGGATCACGATAAGTATTCCTGCAGATTTAAATTAGCTAAGTGTCATTTTTGTCAAAAAATCGGGCACATTCGAAAAGCTTGTTTTGCAGCGAAAAAAGGGTTAAAAGGGAACACGGTAAAACAAAAACAGGTAGATACCCTGTATTCTAGTGAAAATGTTATCCCAATGTATTCTTTTGTTTTGAACTGGCTGAAAGAGGAGGAGCAAAGAAAACCTCCAATTATCTTAACAGTAAATATTGAAAATAAACCTGTGAGTATGGAACTTGATACTGGAGGGGCCGTCTCGGTAATGAGCATAAAAAAATTTCGTGAGATTTCGAAAAAAAGAATTCAACCCACAAAAGTAGTTTTTAAAACATACAAAGGCGAAATAATTGACGAATGGCTATATAGTATAAATTTAGACTGGAATTCTATAAAAGCAGTAAGAACATCTTATGACTATAATTTGAGTAAATTGTTAGAAGAGTATAAAGAGCTTTTTGATGATAAGTTAGGGGAAATTAATAATTATGAAGTAAAGTTGGAACTTAAATCTGATGCAGTGCCGAAATTTTGTAGAGCTAGACCTGTACCCTTTTCTTTAAAAGACAGGATTGAACAAGAAATTGATAGGCTTGAAAAGGAAGGCATCATAGAGAGAGTAGAGACCTCTGATTGGGCAACACCAGTTGTCCCGGTTGTAAAAACAGATGGGTCTATACGCCTATGTGCAGATTATTCTGTTACCGTAAACCAAAATATTATGGTACAACAACATCCTTTACCAAAATTAGAGGAAATTTTTTCAAGTTTAAATGGGGGTAAACATTTTTCAAAAATCGATTTTAAACATGCATATTTACAAATGAAAGTACATCCAGATAGTCAAAAGATCTTAACGATAAATACACATAAGGGATTATATGTATGTAAAAGACTTATGTATGGTTTAAATTCTGCTCCAGCGATTTGGCAAAGATATATTGATGGGCTTTTCCAGGGGATGGAAGGAATCAAAGTTTTTATGGATGATGTTAGAGTGACTGGATCAGATGATAAATCACACTTAGAGGCCTTAAGAATTTTTTTTCAGAAATGTAAAGATCATGGGCTAAAATTAAATTTAGATAAGAGTAAATTTTTTCAAAAAGAAATTCAATTTTTAGGGCACAAAATCGATGCAAACGGTATACATAAGACTGATGAGAAAATTTCTGCGATTTCAAAAGCTCCTAGACCCACTAACGTACAAGAAGTACAAAGTTTTTTAGGGCTTGTTAACTTTTATGGAAAATTTTGTCCTAATTTGGCTACAATAGCGAATCCTTTGTATAAACTAACACAGAAAGGTGTGAAATGGGTTTGGTCAAAGGATTGTCAGGAAGCTTTTGAAAAAATTAAAAATTAAATTTGTTCTCCGCGTGTCCTTATGCATTATGATCCATCACTGCCATTGATATTGACAACTGACGCATCTCCTGTAGGAGTAGGGGCAGTTCTTTCCCACTCTTTACCTGATGGAACGGAAAGACCAATAGCTTTCGCCTCCAGAACCTCACAAGAACTGAGCAAAAATACGCTCAGATTGATAAAGAAGCACTAGCAATTGTGTGGGCTGTCAAGAAATTTTATCTTTACCTAAAAGGGAGACGATTCACATTATTAACTGATCACCAACCTTTAGTAGCCATCTTCGGATCGAAGAAAGGTCTTCCAGTTCTGGCAGCGACAAGATTGTTACATTATTCTTTAGTATTACAATCTTTCCAGTTTGACATTAAGTATCGCAATACAAAACAACATGGTAACGCTGACTTTCTGTCTAGGCTGCCGTCCACCTCTGAACAGCTAGACGTTAAAGATGAAATTGATCTATTTCAGTTAGCACAAATCGAAACTCTTCCTGTCACAGCTAGAGACTTAGCCAAAGAAACTCTGTCGGATGCAGAACTCGCCCCATTGCTTAATATTTTACAGAATGGAGGAATTTTAAGAGGGAGAGAAACAGAATATAGTCTACAAGATGGTTGTGTCATGTTAGGCCAGCGTGTGTGCGTTCCCAAAAAGTATCAGACTCAGGTGCTTGAAGAGTTACATCATGGTCATCTGGGTGCTGTTAAGATGAAAGCTATCGCTAGATCGTATGTTTATTGGAAGAACATCGACAAGGATATAGAAAATTGCTCAAAGAATTGTGTAGACTGTGCTCGGTACAAAACCGACCCACAGAGAGTAAAGGTGCATTGCTGGGAGTATCCTAGTGCACCATGGCAACGTATTCACATAGATTTTGCTGGGCCTATCTTTGAATATATGTTCCTGATTATAGTAGATGCCCATTCCATGTGGTTGGAAGCTTATCCAATGAAATCCACCACAGCAACCAAAACCATCGAATGCTTAAGAGATTGTTTCGCTCGATTTGGACTGCCACTCAAGCTGGTAAGAGACAACGGTCCACAATTTACATCATTTGAATTTGAGATGTTTATGCGTAATAACGGCATTAAACACAAGGCCACTGCGCCATTTAAACCATCTAGCAATGGGCAGGCCGAAAGATACGTCTTTACAATCAAACAATCTCTAAGAGCAATGCAAAATTATAGTGGCACAATACAACAAAAAATAAGTACGTTTCTTATGCAATACGGAAAAGCTCCAAACCTCACGACACTTCATAGTCCAGCTATGCTTATGTTGAAGAGAGAGATTCGGACGAGAATCGATCTGCTGCGTCCTGATCTTAAACGCAGAGTGGAAGAAAAAGTTCGTAAAGAAACTTATGAATTCTCTGATAGGGGATTCGAAATTGGCGACAATGTCGCTGTACGAAATTACCGGCAAGGCGACAAGAGATGGAGGTTTGGAAAAGTCGTTAGAAAAGATGGACAGCTACATTACACTGTCGATGTAAATGGCCAATTGTGGCGTAGACATGTCGATCAAATACGGGATGGAGGAGACACAGAGGAAAAAGAAAGCGAGCTCCGACGATCCTTTTCAAAACCTGCCATTCCTGTGCAAAATGCTGATGTTCCGACAACTAGTGCTGAGTTAGCACAATCACCCACTAGTGTGGAGGCGGAGACGACTGATGCAACGCCAGTCTCAGTTACTACATCAGAGCATGCTCCACTCAGTATCCACGGTTCAACTCCAACACCACAACCAGTTCGCCGATCTACTAGAATCCGGAGACCTCCTCAGCGATTGGACTTGTAGTGATAGTTTAGGAAGGGAGGAGATGTGGTGTATTTAACTGTAACCGCAACTTAAGTAAAAATGTAAATAGAATGTTTTTATGTAAGCGGCAATTGTTTTCTATGCCGATTGTGTGTATCTGTGATCGTCTGCTGTAAATAATGTGTTCGTATTAAATAAGTTCTTTTAGTAAGAGGAAAGTATTATTCTTCCAAAGTATATATCTCTTGCTAATGATGTTAAATCGATATTTAATTCACATATTAAGGGGACAAGGGACCTTGAAATCCTTAAAAATATTTTTTTTTATTTTTTGTAAATTTTACCTAAATATTATTCAAGGGTACATTATATGCATTATAACATGCATTTATCACAAAAAAAATGCAAAAAAAAAATTATTTTTGACAAAAAAATGGCATTTTACGCAGCGTCTTCGAAATCTTCGAAATGCGGACTGCGCATTCCATATCAATGAAAATTCCCAATATTTTTTATGAAAGTTTGTTTTATATATATAAACAAAATTGTGCATCGAATTTTGAATATTTGAATTTAAAAGTTAAAAAAAAAAAAAAAATTGAAATTTTGAAATTTTTTCGAAATTTTTTTCAAAATTTTCAATTTTTTTTTTTTTTTACTTCTTAAAATTCAAATATGTAAAAATCGATGCTTTATTTTGTTTATATATATAAAACATACTTTCCAAAAAAATATTGGGGATTTTCATAGATATGGAAAGCGCAGGGGGCATTTCGAAGATTTCGAAGACGCTGCGTAAAATTCCATTTTTTTCTCAAAAATAATATATTTTTTAAAATATTTTTGTGATAAATGCATGCCATAATGCATATAATGCACCCTTGAATAATATTTAAGATGAAATTTACAAAAAATTAAAAAAAAATTGAAAAAATTTGAAAATTTTGAAAAAAATTTCGAAAAAATTTCAAAATTTCAATTTTTTTTTTTTTTAAACTTTTAAATTCAAATATTCAAAATTGGATGCACAATTTTGTTTATATATATAAAACAAACTTTCATAAAAAATATTGGGGATTTTCATTGATATGGAATGCGCAGTCCGCATTTCGAAGATTTCGAAGACGCTGCGTAAAATGCCATTTTTTTGTCAAAAATAATTTTTTTTTTGCATTTTTTTGTGATAAATGCATGTTATAATGCATATAATGTACCCTTGAATAATATTTAGGTGAAATTTACAAAAAATAAAAAAAATTATTTTTAAGGATTTCAAGGTCCTTTGTCCCCTTAAAATAATATGTGATATTAAATATCTTTTCTTATAAAACCCGGTGAATTTTGACTTCATTTACAAAATTTGATTTACACGTAAAAGAATATCAACAGTTTAATATCTATTTCAGCTAACAGCACTAAAATTTCAAGTTTTGAATCAAAATTATCAAATTAAAATGCCAAATTTTTTGAAACGTGATTACGGGTGATTCTCAAAATAGGGGACAATTTATGTCTTTCAGCATACAAAAAAATTGAGAGGTTTTCTGTCATGTTTTTATATTTAGATATGTTTGTCTTAATATTATTCATTATTTGCACTCATGAATTACTCACTTTTTAATTAAAAACACCTTAAAATAACAGAATAAATGTTCAAAATGTCATTCGCATGGATGTCCACAGCAGCTGTGCCTTGTATATACTAGCTTTTTCAAGAGTTAATATCATGTTTATAAAATAAAACAAATGTTATTCTTTCTTTAAATTAATCAAGGAGAGGATTTATCCAATAAATTTCTTTTTAAAAATAAAATTATAGTATATAAAAAAAGAATTAAAGTTTGTCCTCCATATTCTATTTTCAAAACAAGGTCATACTGTAACAGCTGGTTATTAATCAAAATTTCATTTTCACATACGACAATAGTTTGAAAATATAAAGTTTCTCCATGGCAACAAGTAGCCATTTTATCCCAGCCTGAAAATAGAAGCATGTATTGTAGTTTAAGAATAGAAGTTGAATATTAGGGGCGTACATCAATTGTATGTCATTAGAATGGATAATAATTTTCATGTTTTTTTTTTATACTTAAAATTTTTATTTTACTTATTTTCATAGGACTTTTATGTTTTAAAAAGCCCCAGAAAGGACTATTGCATTGTGATTATATTATGGCTCATAATCTTATTTAAATTAAAATTTGTCATTAGCATGGACAAATATCAGTGTCATTAGCATGGTTTTTCTGTCCATGCTAAAGACTCCTATGTGCATAAATGTAACCATTGCTTATATTGTATCTTTTATAAAGTTTAATTTTACATATAAATCTAGGTATCACATTTATTATCCCTAAAATATGCATTAAATCTGTCAGAAAATCACTAAGACAGCTTCTTACATTGTTAGTGTCAGAATGCTGCTCATGTAAACAAAGTTTGCTCTTTGGTAATGTTTTTATTCTCCGTAAATGTATATATGTAAAAATGGAAACCATTTGCTGAAAAGGAAGGCTAATAAATATAGAAAAAAATATTTAAACAGGAAAAAAATAAAAATTTCTCAATATATTTATTCTATGCAATTTGTTTTGTCATTAGTATGGCTCAAAAAATACTAATTATTTTTTTTAAAGTTAATTTTTAAATATTTAGCTCTGCTGACTACATGTAAAGTATACTTAATACTATATTAACAACACCTATTTTTTTCAGAAATTTTGCTAACAGTAATTTTTTTAAGATTTCACTTTTGAAATTGTCCCCTATTTTGAGAATCACCCATACAGATGTGAAATGTACATTTGTAAATTTTGATATGGTGAAAATGATGCCGGTTTAGATTTCACCGGGAAAAAAAATTCTATGATTGAGTCAAAGTGGAAGAAATTTTGCTTTTTATCATTTTGGAATACTAGCATAAGAACTTTAATTAATAATTTTATCATAATAACATATTTTTTATTATTCTTCACTGCTTACATATACGATTAAAGTTTAATTTTAGCAATTTCTGTAACTGCGTTTTATAGAAATAGTATTTTGTTAATTTGACGATAAATATCGTTTGTTTAAGAGACGTACCAATTTAAAATGTATTTTTTACTATAACTAGTTTTCTTAAAAAAGTGTTTGAGGCTAAAACAAAATATTTTCTAATGTCTAGTAATAATATGAAAGTAATAGACATCACATTTATGTAAAAATATTTAATTAAAAAATAAAATAGAATGGATTACAAATTGCATGGGTGGCATATTCTGTACGTCAATGAAGGAAAAGAAGAAAGTATGAACTTCGATGATTTTATTTAATGTGAGTAAAAAAATAAAGACTTCTTTTTTTACGCTTTATTCATTTTATATTAATAGGAATTAAAAAAAAGCCCACATTTGTGTAGCGCTGAGCGTTAACATCTTGAATTCTATGACGGATGCAATGTACGTCAAGCTGTTTTGGTCATTTCTGACAAGGACTTATGCAGCGCATGTCTTGATATTTGGCTGATTTTTCAATTAGACATTCCAAATTATCATAAAAAAGCATGTTTTTTGCTTTACAAGATCATTGATTTTCCATTAATAAACATAGAAATAAAATTATCAATAAATTTTTTTGTAGTGTGAATTCGAAGTTTAAAAAAAATGAATTGCAAAATGCATTGCAAAGCATTTATCAATCATTTACTGGATCACGCAAAAGAGTTCATTTATTTACTGGTCTCCGTAGAAAGTTTTTCAATTTATTTATACTCGCATTTAATAATGTAGCACTTTTTTAAACATGGTAAAATTGATGTACAATGTTGACTTTTACTACAAGATGCTTGAAACAGAATATGATATGCATCGCATTTATCGTTCATTTGCAGTGATAGATAAAAAATTTCGTAAAGAATGCTGTATACAAAGCTGGGATCTCTTTTATAGAAGATTGCTAAAATAGGTTTTAGCTATATTATGTGTTTTACGTTTATTCAAATCTTTTCAGGTTGCTTGTTGTGCATAAAATTTATAGATCACATGCAAAATAATTCTTGTAACACTGAAAATAAGCGTGAATTAATCCAAGGTATTTTTAGGTAAATTACGTATGAAGTACTACCTATTGCAGTCTCTCCTATGTTGGAATTTTAGAAAACATTTTTGCAGATGTACACCAATCATGACCCTTAGAGCCCAAAACTACCATCAGTAAAAAAGTTTATCTATCTATCTGTCTATATATACAGGGTTGTTATAATTAAAGCTCGCCTATTCAGAAGGCTCTGGAGCCGGTTCTATTACTCCAAACGACACAAAATTTCACTAGTACATAGTTAAAGAGATGTGCTCTGCGAAAATCGAAAAAAAATAGTTAAATTTTTTATTACTAGGTGGCGCTGCACCAATATTTAAGGCGATGTTTGCAGATTGATTATATCAATATCAGTCAATCCAGACGAAATACACAAATTTAAAAGTTTCAACAAACTTCAACGAGCTGCAAATTGTTATAATTAAGTTCACCTAATCAGACAGCTCTAGAGCCTGACCTATGACTCCGAACAATACAGAAAAATGAATATCATTTCATGTGATGTAATCTGCATCAACAAAAATAAAACATGTCGCTCAACAGTAAGGAAATAACGAAGAATAACATGACGCATGCTCAATGAATCCTTCGCCATTTTTAATAATGCATTCCATTCTCAGAATTGTGCTTTCTACAGCATTGCGTAAACTGTCCTGTAAGATTGAGCGAATGTGAAGTCTGATGCTGTGTTTTAGATCAGAGATTGTCTGACATCTGTTTTTAAATACAGAATCTTTCAAAAATCCCCAAAAAATAAAGGAATCTGCAAATATTGGCTTAAATATTGGCGCAGCGCCACTTACTGACAAAAATTTTAACTAATTTTTTTTTCGATTTTCGCAGAGTGCATGTCTTCAACTATGTACTAGTGAAATTCTGATTTGTTTGGAGCCATAGAATCGGCTATAGAGCCTTCTTAATAGGCGAACTTTAATTATAACAACCCTGTATATAATACATATCACTTTTTTATGGACATGGCAACTTCTGTAATTCTGCTCAAATCTCTCCCAAACGGATGCATAAAATCAAGGGGCATAGAATCTCGGTCATGTTTGTTAATGGGCAAAATTAGACCAAGGGGGTGGAAATAGGAAGGGTTTTTGTGAAAACTTAAAACCCCCGATAACGTCTTAATTAAAATAGATATCGGAACAGTTTAAAGTTTATATTATTTCTAAAAAATTGGCCAAAAGTCTATGAATGGCAGATTTTTGATAAAATTAAAAATGGGTTCAAGGGGCGAAAAAATAGTATTTTGGGGAGAAAAAAAATTCATAACTTTGTCAATTCTCAAGATGTCACATCCAATGAAATTTATTATAAATTTTCTTAATATTATTTAAAATTTTTGTATTTACAAGTTTTTGATAGAAGCAACTCTTATTGCCAAAAAAAGGGCGGGGGGATGGATGAAGAAAAAATCCATAACTTAGTCAATTCTTAAGATATCAAATCCGATTAAATTTATCATACATCTTCCTAATAATATATACAGCTTTTATACTGACAAGTTTTTTATAGGACGAATTCTTATAACAAAAACAAATTAACAAAAACAGGAGTTGAAAGAAAAATCGTATTAGGTGCACTCAAATCCAAACACATCTTATATTGTGACTCTTTTTAAAATTCATTTTGCTCTCAATCACATCCAATTAGCAGAGTCTGTTATTTAAAAACTGTATAATATGCCTTATTGGTAAATTTTTTGATAAAGACAGAATATATTAAAAAAAAGCTGTCAAACTGGGCATTTTGATCTGTATTTTCCGAAGCGATCGTGATTGAAGAATTGAGGATGTATTCAAGAAACAAATTGCTTATTTTCTGACTCATTTTTAAATTTAATTTTACTCTCAAACGCATTCAATTGCCAGTTTCTTTTATTTATGAACTATACAATGTGCCGTATTGGCCATTTTTTTCCATAAAATCAGAATATATTTTAAAAAATACTGTCAAAGTGGGCATTTTGAGCAAAATTTTGTTTAAGATGATTCTGATAAAACCAGCTCTTACAGAGAAATGAAATTAATAATTCTTCAAAAGCGGCCAAATAAAATTGTTAAACTGAGTTTATCTCTAATCATATTTTATTTTTTGATGTTGAAATGATCACTTATCTTCGAAATATACCTGCGCCTGTAGACTAAACCAACAGATATTTTTAATTTGAAATATGCGTTTTCAAAATCAACTGCCTTTAGTATTCTAAGAGATGTTTGTAGAATATAAATGAAATTATACACAGGGCAATGCAAAGAAATAAATACATGACCGTCTTTGGATGATAATTTTTGGAAGTGTGATATTTCAGTAGTTTTAAGTGTACTTTTGTCTGAATAAAATTTTAAATTAATCTATTAAAATTGCATAAAAATCCTGTATAAAAATCGATAGGTAATATACGGGACTGTAGTCTGTTTAAGTCTATTTATAGAAATTGTTGAATTTTTAACAATGTTATAAGTTTTTTTTCTTTGTTTTTTTTACTATACTAATTTTTAGCATACTACATAAATCAGTATTCGAATCTGCAGATCATATACAGAGCTGCAGAAAAAAATAAAGTCCCGAATATCGACGGTAATTACTGAAATCAGATTTTAAAATGTGCACTATGTTTCTAAATATTTTCTTGGTCATCTTATTTACACTATTGAACAGCGAAATTTTGCTAAACTATTTTGGAGGTGTTGGAAAGCGCCTGATAATCTATTCTTGACGCATGTTTATTCTTTCTTGTTTTTAGAATAGAGAGATTATATGACATTGCTTGTTTGTCTTTGGGGGAATGACCTCGCATATTTTACTAATAGTTCTATACTTAAAGGATAAAAACTTTTATCTGCAGAAATATTCTAACATGCAAATTAAAATGCATTACTGAAACCATTAAAATAATGCATTATTTTGCTTTGTTATGAATCACTAGGCAACGTTGTCTCATTCCCGAAAAAGAAACAGAATAATACATTTTCGCTCTGCAATTAGGGTAAAGGCGAAGATAACTCTATTTCTTCCTATTTATTCCGGATTTTATTCCTCCCGGATTCTCCATCATCCTTAATAAATGACATTATAATCTCCTGTTCTTCGGTAAGCGTGTTTCTGAAAATCAGCTCGAAATAAATTTGTTTGTTTTTGCTTCCAAAAAGCAGAGAAACTGGCATGTTTTATCTACAGTATTTCGAGCAATTTGTGAGGCTTGAGAATATACAGGGTGTCCAGCGATTAAGACCCTTATTTCAAAATTAAATTTCTCAGAAACAAAGATCGATTGAGTTATGGGGTAAGCGATTTATTTATTAGATAAGCTGTAAAAATGTTATACAGAAGCTTAAAGCTGCGAATATTTTGAAAAGATTTTGTTCTGATAGCAAAGAATACTTGACTTGACATTTTTCTTGTTTTAGATTGCTTGCAGAGAACGAGTTTTTAGGCGTACAGTGCCATATTTTAACGATTTTTGGAATTAAATTTTTGGTATTTCGAAATTCCAAAAATTTACTTCCAAAAATCGTTAAATTATGAAATTGTACACCGAAAAACTTGTTTTCTGCAAGCAATCTAAAACAAGAAAAATATCAAGTCAAGTATTCTTTGCAATCAGAACACAATCTTTTGAAAATATTCAAAATTCGAAACTTCTGAACAACATTTTTACTACGTATCTAATAAATAAACCGCTTGCCGCATAATTTTATCGATGTTTGTTTTTGAGAAATTTAATATTGAAATCAGGGTCTTATTCGCTGGGCACCCTGTATATTAAAAAATTACAAGAATTTTTATACCAATTCTTATTTCATATAGCGCTTTTTAAAGACATGAGCACACATTAAACAGATACCTTCCGATAGTCACACTAATTTCGAATAATAGATCCAACTCATTCAATCACAAATAAGATCTAAAATCATTATTTGGAAATAGCGGCACGTGGATGGGCAAAAATGCTTTGTCAGGCGTTGACGCTATAAATTACATTGAACTATTTCGTTTTCGAAACATTTTTTATCCATTACAATATCTATTTCAAATGATGTTCCAGATAATGTGAATCTGGAAATTAAATTCAGTAATTCAATAGCTATGATAAATATTAAAAGAACGAAAAATCATGCTTCAAGTGTAGATTATGGCACGGTTTCCTATACATCCAGAAAACAATAACGAATCTTCACTGTCAAATAAGGAGAAAGCAGATTTGTAAATAAACAATCTAGAAATTATATAACATATTTAAAGATCTAGTTTTAGTAATTACCTTCTATAATTAAAAAAAGTCAAATTATTTTGTTCAGCCTTTTATACAAAAGGCTGACAAGCTTATCATATATATTAAAAAAGTAGGCTAATTCTTTAAGATCAACTCAAATTCAGGCATTTGCGCATGCGTGAAGTTGAATTTATAAGCCTTTTTAGTTAGAGGCAAGTCGAAGCAAGTCTGGATAGCTTAGTGGTTTAAGGCATGAATTTAAAGCTCTGAGCTTTTGTAGAGAGCTCGGGTTCGATCCCAACGCTAGGCAAAATAATTTATTTGAATAATGATGCATTTTACTACGTGGGAAAGATGATTATATGATTTTTATTTTTTTTATCATTATTATTTTGATGCTTTATAATTAAATAAAATTTAACACTCAACAATCTCTTTTTTAAATAACAATTTTATTTTTTAAATAAACTATTCAAGTAATTAAAACATACTAATTATTAGATATAAACAGCCAATTTCCAGTTCAGGGCTTTAAAGATATAGTTGTAAGAAAAAAATTATTGAAAATCCTCACAAATCAGATTTTTAAATAAATAAATAAACAACAACAAATAAAACACAGGCGAATAAAAATTGTATCCGTTGAATTAATTTTAGTTATCCCTATGCTAAAAAGCAAGCGCTGTTAAAATTCTTAAAATTCTGCTTAAAATTCTTTCAGTTAATTACCTGAGTAGGTTAGACTGACCGAACGATGAAACGCTTTAAATATGTTAGAATCAGATAGATAACATAGAAATAAATCAAGTTTTAAAAATTTTATTTACAGGTAGCTAATTAAAAAAATCTAACATCATTCTAATTAATCTTTTAACATGCTTATCGTCAAATCTTGACGGGTACCATCTAGTATTTAATAGTAAGATAAAAAATTATCGTAAAAATATGATTTTTGCCAACCTTTAGAGCACATGCGGGATTAAAAGATATTGATGGATTTAAATATTTCCAGCATTATGTTTTGTTATGCTAATGCACAAGAATTTCTGCTATTACAATAATGAAGGGGATAACTTAAAAAAAAAATGTAATAATATGAATATTTCTCACTTTTCGGCAAACTTTACTGCAAATGCGCGACCGGAAGATATAAACATATTTTATTTCTTTTTTTCTTTAATTTTTAGTCTCCCGCATTCGCATTTTTCCGCGGTGTTACGCATTGAAAAATGTTTTTTGCATTTTTTCGGTCAAGCCTACTGACCAGTGTATGACATTATTTGAACTGACTATTACGAAACTAAAATGAACTCTAACTTGATTCTTAGTGTTACGAATGGAGTCTCTAAATTTAAGAAAATAACACCAGGTTATCATTGGATCAGATTATTTAATTATTTAAAGTTTTCGATTCTCTATTTCGGACTCTATACAGAGATTTCTCATGGCTTTATTCCTTATCATCTAAAAATATCGCAATATTTTGATATATATTTATAATAGGGATTTTAAATCTAGGAACATTCAGATAAGGGTTCAGCGTTAAATTCAGCTGTCATATTCTCCTAACGCAACCTCTATGTCATGCTATGGTATATGCTTCCATTCTATTCAAAATTAGAATGACAGGAAATTAAACTGAAGTTTCGAAAATATACTACGTACAACTAATCTAATTCCTTAATTTATTACTATATCACATACATTGGATTTATTTTACTAAGAAGTTTCAAGGTTTCCAATCGAAATGTAAGCGGCAGCACAGACAATCACCTCATCGAATTCAAGGATCAAAATCTAAGGTTATTTAAAGCTCCATTCGCATATTAAAATGCAATCGGTCTGCCAAGTCATATCTTGGTGGAAAACACCTAAAAATCCGACTTCAGCAATTGACTCGCTTTGACCACTGTGTTTTCCTGGACCCAGTATGAAAATATGCAGGATTCGGAGCAGGAAAACATAATGGTAAACCTATGAATCAACTATTAAAATCTGATCGAGATTTAAGTAATCCTAGATTTTCATCCGTGAATACACTAAGGTGATTGCCAGTGTTGCCGCCTCCCGTCCTATATTTATTTGGTTCAAGTAAAAATGAACATCTTGGACGTTCAACTGCGAATTGAAATACACTATATTGCCATTGATTATGGGACACTTGCGATTTCAGACATTTTACTAAATATCTAGAAAAATACAAGAGGAATCATCTCGAAACTCTTAGTGTATAAATATAATAGTATAAGTCATACATCTCCGTGAAGATTTTTTCCCGAAACTCCAAAGGGGACCGTCAACAAATTAAAAAAGAATGAATATCTTTTGAATAACCCTGTCAAAACTAATGTAGCAAAAGCGCTCAAACTCTAGATTGTGATTGAATGCCTTATTGTAATAAGCCTTGTTCATTTTTATGCAAATAGCATGCATAATCGCAGAGTAATTAAGGTTTTTATAAAAATGATCCCAAATTTTTTCAAGTTTTTTCCTTATAATTTTCAGAGTTCTTAATATAAAATATTATTTTTTTCAGAAAATATGACAAACAACATTGCACACAGTACCCTGTAATCAGAATTAAAAAATAATGAAAATTGTATAAAAAATGAGTTGGTTTACTAAATAATTTTTTACTGCGCATGCGTCAACGATATCAAAATTTCATTTGCATATTGTGTTAGCTAAATGTATAGAGCAACTTTTGTGAAAGTCACAAAATCATAACTTGAAAATTCTGACAATAATCGTCAATTGAATAAGTCGAAAATCCGTTATTCTCAAAATGAAGCAAAAACAAGAGGGGTTGTATCCATATATTCATTGATTAGTGTCAATATAGAATACACAATATGGGATGTACTACTGCATTTGGATAAAATCCCTCATTTTTTTGCTTCATTTTGGAAACAACGGATTTTGTCCTTTTTCTATAGATGATTACTTTCAGAATTTTCAAGCTATGATTTTGAGACTTTTACAAAAGTTGCTCTATACATTTAGCTAACATAATATGCAAATGAAATTTTGATATCTTTGACGCATGCGCAGTAAAAAATTATATAGTAAACCTACTCATTTTTCATACAATTTTTATTATTTTTTAATTCTGATTACAGGGTACTGTGTGCAATGTTGTTTGTCATATTTTCTGAAAAAAATATTATTTTATATTAAGAACTCTAAAAATTATAATGAAAAAACTTGGAAAAATTTGGGACCATTTTTATAAAAACCTTAAGTACTCTGCGAGTGTGCATGCTAGTTGCATAAAAATGAACACAGTGTATTACAATAAAGCATTCAATCATAATCTAGAGTTTGAGCGCTTTTTCTACATTAGTTTTGACAGGGTTATTCAAAAGATATTCATTATTTTTTAATTTGTTGGCGGTCCCCTATGGCGTTTCGGTAAAAAATCTGCACGGAGATGTATGACATATATTATTGTATTTATACACTAAGAGTTTCGAGATGATTCCTCATGTATTTTTCTAGATATTTAGTAAAATGTCTAAAATCGCAAGTGTCCCATAATCAATGGCAATATAGTGTATAATGTCGCTTGCGGGGTAATGCCTACAGGTAAAATATCCAGATCATTTTATACAAAGCTCAGTTACTTAGGTTTACCGATAATTGAAATATTTTGATCGGTCAAACTTATAAAATTAGCATATATCATTTAATATAATTCTTAATACCATTTAACTTTTCACTGCACCATGTGCCATATCTGGAACATACCAAAAATACTTTAATTCTTATTATGTACCACGAATTTGACCATATGATTTGTATCTTTGATTAAGAACAATCCAAAGAACGGAATAACACTTATTTTGTCCATGTGAGAAAACTGCATATGACAAAAAAAAAAAAAAAAAAAAAAAAATTGTTTTTTTGGAAATAAAAGGAAAAAAATCGATCAAGCTATTAAGGCAAAATTTACTTTTATTATATTTAACGAATGCTTAAAAATATTAACATAAAAATGCTGCGTATAGTGTTAAGCAGATAAAATTAATTAATTTAAGCTCATTTAGTTGCATAATATAGCAATACAATAATTAAAACCCCTAATTTTGTACATTGTATACACGCAATAAAATATCAAATTTTAGCTTAAAATTTGAATTTTTTTAAATTATTTTCTTCATTATTAGACCGATATAGATTTCAAATAATTTTTTACCATAAAAATAGAAAAAATCGTGTAGTGAATGGGTTCAATTAAGCAAACCTCTTTTTAATCATATACAAAGCTCGCGCAGTCCATATATTTGAATTGTGCTATTTTTGAGTAACAATCTTTACTAATTTATTCTCATATTCTCAATAATTAATCAGGGAGAAGATAAAATGCTAATCGTAAACGGCGGCGGCACTTAAAAATAGGATTTTACGAGTTCCTGATGATATATCTAAAGAGAAAATCGATCGGGAAAAGGGTAAATAGAAATTGTATTTCTTTGAAATCTTTTGAAACGCAAGTCTTTACTTTTATCAAAAGTACTTTTGTATAAAATAAATGATCATGTTAAATTTGCAAACAAATGGAAATTTTCGGAAATGTAACGGAAATTAATTTATTTATTTCGAAACCACATTGCAGAAATAAACAGAAATTCGGAAATAAGCAAATTCTTTTCTTTTGTTATTTTCAATTTGAACAGTTTCCTTAAACATTTAGTAAAATTACCAACATGTTAATTAAATGTCCTTATTAAAGTACTTTAAGTAATCACTGAAAATATTTAATGTTATACAAGGTATGCTTTTGTTTAATGGCGGTGTTTCAAAGTGCATTTGTAGTGACTGAGTAATTGGATTTTTAAAATTTGGGGGGAAGGTACCTCTATGTACATGAAGTTTTGCACTTCGAAGTCCGATCTTCGATTTTTAGTTTCGTTCATCAGACGAAGCCCTATTCGTCTCTGTACTCTGTCTTTCTGTCGATTACAGATGTTTGATAAAATGCTATTTAATTTTCTACTGGCTTTGTCACCTAGCAACCAAGATATACCTAATTATTTCAAAATGTAAAAAGTTTTCTGTGCAAAGGATAATTTGTGATAAATACATTATCTGTTTATTTCTTCAGCTTTTACCTAAGCTGTGTGAAACGATATTTTTTTTGTTTTTGAGTTTGATTAGAATGTTTTTTATGAGAATATGTGTAAAAATGTTACGGTTTTTATTGGAGTTGTGTTTTGTTAAATTATTAATGTTCGAAAGAACCTGAGTTGAGTTTACTCATCAGAATAAACTGTTTAAAATGAGAGATGCGTATTTAATTTTGAGTTGAGTAAAATATTAATAAAATAAACTTTCGAACAATTGAAATCTTCAACAGAGTTCGTACACAAAAAATGTATAACTCAGATACATCAAATTTTGTGGACTTACAGCTAAATACTTCGTGTCTCACGACAAAGCATGGAATTTTGAAAAGGTCTATTATTTTAATTAAATTGATTCTTTTCGATGTCATCTGTTCATTTTTGCAATTTAAATTTTTAAAAGAGAGTCTTAATTTCAATGTTTTGCGCGTAGACGTCATAGCTTGGAGGTAAAGCATCTCGCTTGTAGACACAAGGTTTTCAGTTCCAGACGCAGCGCTGGAAAGTGAAAATTTCATATTAAGATGGATTTAATTAAAATAAATTTTGTATTTTTTGCCAATTTAACCTCCTTAGTCCTAATGTCCTCTGGAGGAGACACTAAAGAATACCTTTTAAATTAATTTAAATCTTTTTATAATAGTTAAAATTACTTCTAGACCTTTTTAATAACTCCACGAAAATTATAAAAATCGAGGTATAGATTTTTACATCTTTGCAGACGTTTCATAATAATTTTATACTAATTTTTCTGGTCCTTCGTAATATTTGTCGCAGGACCGAGGAGGTATATGTTTATATTGTAGGGATTTCGTTCATCTGACATTCATAATATTTTTTGGAATTCCATTTTTGTTCTATTTGTAAAACTATTGCGATTTATGAATAATTCAGCATTTTAAGTTTCGTTTAAACAATTTTTTTTCGTTTTTATAAATTTAAAATTTTATTTAAAACTAAACTATTTTTTTTTAAATTTCGAATTATTTAAAAATATTGGAACTTTGGATTTTATTTAAAAAATTTGATTTGAACATTTTTAATTTGACTAAAATAAATAACCTCCTTTTATAATTGTTTTTAAATTAAATCTATTGGTGCTATCATCTATATAGCAATTTAATGATTATAAATGAACAATTTGGATTTATTAATTAAAAGATAAGTTGTTTTGAAAGAAATATTAATCGAAACCCTCAGTACGATCTGCGGTGACACTTACCCGCTTATTTGATACATTTTTTTTTCAAATAAAAAAATTATGCTATTTTTAATTTTTTTTTTTATATTTCGAGTCGATTTTTAGCACTTTTAAAACAAACAAAGTTGTTTCAACAAAGTTCAACAAAGTTGAAACGTGCTTCGGTTAGTCTGTCTGTCTGTCCGCGTTCTAACTCTCGTAAATATACTCGGATTGTCATGAAATTTTTGGACGTTAATGACGTTTACCCGAGGACGAACCCTATTGAAAATGAAGGTTCTGCCATGATTGGTTTATTTATAGGGACAGTCATAGGTTTTCCATTACAATACGGCCTTTGGTGAAAATTCGTTTCAAATGAATTTTAAAGATGTTACACCCTGTCAAACATCTTCAAATTTATATGGATCTACAAAGTTCACTAAAATATGCATTTTGTAAAGCATGCAGCAAAAAGTATAGTTATTATTCATTTACAGGGCCATACAAAAGAATTCCAAAACATGATAATAAAGGGGGTAATTGTTTGCGACATATTTTAATGATGGTAAACGATTTCATATATAATCAAATTGATACACGTTGCTGAGGATTAATATGATTTCATGCATAAAACGAAGTGCATAGCATTTACAGGGACACACAAAAGATTTCAAATAATGTATTCTGTCCTAAGTCCTGTATATTATGGAAGATGGCTGTTAGATTGATGAAATGCATTTTTAGCATTTTTCAACGAAGTTGAAAAGTGCTTATGCATTCGGTTTGTCTGTGCGTCTGGTCGTCTGTCCGCGCTATTACTCCTGTAAATACACTCAGATTGTCCTGAAATTTGTGGACGTTATTGACGTTTACCCTAGTATGAACCCTATTGAATATGAAGTTTCCATCATGATTAGTTTATTTACAGGGAGAGTCAAAAGTTTTCCATTGCATTATGGCCTATGGGGAAAAATCATTTCAAAGGAATTTTAAAGATGTCATACCCTGTCAAACGTATTAAAATTTATATGCATTCACGAGGTGCACTAAAATATGAATTCTATAAAGTATGCGGTGAAAATAACTATTATTCATTTACAGAGTCACACAACAGAATTCCATTAAATAATGGTAAAGGAGGGGAGACTTGTGTGCGACATATTTTAAAAATATTAAACTGTTTCATGTATAATAAAATTTATACTATCACTGAGGCTTAAATAATTATACGATATTCTTTTGTATAATATGAAGTACTTAGCATTTACAGGGACACACAAAAGATTTCAAATAATATATTTTTTCCGAAATACTGTTTATATATCCGATGATGCCTGATAGATGGATGAAATGCATTTTAACTATGGTATGCGCGTTTAAGTTTCACTAAATCTATGCACATTATATGGTGTGTATAAATGCTGTAGTGATATACAGGGCTACCCAAAAGAGCGCGCTTTACTAATGAGCTTTACTGAGAACTTTACTGAATATGAGCGTAAATTACTTAAAGGTGGTTCTTACATAAGCTATGAATTTTCACGGTCAACTGCATTCAATTTACTAAGAAATGTTTATAGAATAAAGATAAAATGATATACAGGTCCACGCAAAGAATTGGGTTCATGGAAGCCTATTAATGATAATTTATGAGAATGTGATTTCAGTTGTTTTAAGAGTGTTTTAGTTTAAAATAAGTTTTAGCCTAATACTGACGTGTAAAAGCGGTACAAGATAAACTACAGGGCTAAACAAAAGTATTCAATTATGTTTCCATCAATTCTTATAAATTGCTAAACAAAATTTCAAACTACTAGGCATTTTCTTGCTAAACTAAATTTTTCCATTATATAGTATGTATATCAACTGACCGATCAAATACAGGGCTGTTCAAAAGTATCCGAAAAGTATACTTATTTGGCTATATACAATTATTATATTACAATTATTATAACGAACTTTTGTTAGAATTTTTATGAAGTGTTGGAAAGTGCTTCATAATGTATGCTTAACGCATGATTTTTCGTACTTGTTCTATACAATGAAAGGAGTATGGCTTCATTCTTTTACCCAAAATAGTAAATTTTGTTTTTTTTTCAATAAAATTCATTTGGAATTTATTCAGCGATTTTTGATTTTTTAAAGCGAATTTTCGTGTTTTTTTTGCATTTTTAAAAAAAAATTGTGGTAAAAGGAATTGTGTTTCAAACTTTTAACTCAATGTATTAAATTTTGTCTGCTACAAATTTTGAATTTCAATGATTTTTAATGCGATTTTTCAAAAATTTTTGCTTTTACCATTGATTTTTTCTAATTAATGAAATATTTCCGCTATTAGAGTAAATTTTAATCCTTCAATTATTTAATATTTACTGATTTTTGATGCATATTTCAAAGCAATTTTTGGCTTTTTTTCCAGTTTTACGGCAATTTTTTGAGATTGTAAATGGCATTTTGTTTCAAACTTTTAGCCTAATCTTTCTATATTCTTATATATAAAAAAACTGATGATTTGGAAATAAACCAATGAAAATCTGCGTAGATAACCGATGGACCAATAAAAAACTGCTTGGACACCGCAGAGGGGGGGGGGGGGGGCACCATGTTCTGTCACCAAATGTCACCAAGTTTGTCGCCAGCTTGGTGATACATCGTAAAATTTGGCGACCAAAGTTAGTCACCAATAGTGATGTTAACTTGGCGATATTTCTAATATTTCGCCAAGTTTAAAAAGAAACCACTTGAAAACCATTAGATTTGCTTGCTTGCAGAAAATCGATAAACTGAGACATTTTAACGCAAAAAAGCTAGTATTAGCTTATGAATACAGCTTAATAAGATTATCTACATTATTTGAAGACCCAGCGGCGTGGTTGGTAGCGGCAGCTGCTCCCACACTGCTGGTTCCCGGTTCGAGTCCGGCTGGCGGCATGGGTGTCTGTGTTGTCCCTTTGATGTGTTATAAATGTATGTAATTTATTTTCTGTAATAATAAAGTGTTCTGTATTTGTTTCTGTGTATTCTGGATCAATCGAGGCGACAGCCGTTGTAGCTATAGGCCTCAAAGCACTGTCCATTCAAACCAAACCAAATCTACATTATTTTCGACTACAAACACTAACTATCTATAAAAACCGTAACAATGTATTTACGTGAACTTCTCCAGACAAGTAAATCCATATTCTATGAGTTATAGAATGTTGCATGAATAAACTAGAGTCGATGGACAAGAATACGTTTTAAATTTTATAATATGCATTTCACAACATGCAGATCTCATGACATTTCGAAGTGTATTTCCTCATGGTGATCTATGATAACCACACAGTATGTGGAAAAAAAAAAAAAAAAAAAAAAAAGATAAGAAGATTACACCTTTACTGTACTTTGGACATCATTTAGCACTCGGAAAAATTGATTTAACTTTTTACTTAACTTTGTTTACTTAATTTATTTTACATTAGTTTATTTTAAAATATTTAAATTTTCCTTTCTTAATCAAAGACGAAAACAAATGTTATATCTCTTAACAGCGACTGATTTTGTCTTAAAAATTTCCAATCAAAGGAAAAGGAATGGAAAGCAGTTTATTATATCTCTTAACAGCGGCCGATTTGGTCTTAAAAATCTCCAATCAAAGGAAAAGGAATGGAAACCAGATCGCCACTTTTCTATTAAATTATAATTCAAACTTTTTAAAACAGATGAAATTAGCGTACTTTTAGAATCGACGGTGTCTGAATGGGGGTTGGCGAGCGTAGCGCGTAGGGGGCAGAGTCACCTAGTATATACAAAAGTAACGATTTGGAAATGAGTCTAACGATTTAGAAATGGAGAATGAAAATCTGCGTAAATACCGCGAAATCGCAGGGGTGAGGTATCATTGGGGGGAGGGGGGGGTGAATTTGTTTCTGTAGCCAACTTGGCGATATACCGCTAAATCTTGACCAAAGTTATTCGCCAAATGGCAGTCCAACTTGGCGCTATTTTCGGTAGTTCGCCAAATCCCATAGATCCCCACTGTTATCCAATAGTGTCCGTTTTTGTTTGCGTTTCTATTTATTTATTTTTATTTTTTTAGAGAGTAATTTATCAAAAACTTGAACCGTTGAGAATATACTGTACAAAGTCTGAAGTTCGGAATCCTCGGAACTTTACCAAGTCCAAACTTCGCTAAAAAAATTAATAAATTTCACTATTTAAAAAGACAAAATATGACGTTCGCATATAAAAAAATTACATATAATAAATATTAATAATAAATTAACAACTCTGTTTTTTTAAATAAATCATAACAAAATAAAAAGTAAATTTATTTAGCCTTTTAAGGCACGGAGCACTTCCATTGCGAAAATATTAAAATGACTAAATAACACCTGAATTTACGTACATATTTATTTGAAAATAAGAAAAAGCTATTTTTCTTATGTATAATAAACGGAAATAATTATATCAGAATTCTGGTGTCACTGTGGTATTGAACACAGAGCCAGAAAGGGTTAAGGGAATATA
This sequence comes from Maratus speculifer, assembly GCA_964019185.1. Taxonomy (NCBI): domain Eukaryota; kingdom Metazoa; phylum Arthropoda; class Arachnida; order Araneae; family Salticidae; genus Maratus; species Maratus speculifer. Next base: position 211,049,677 of record OZ025291.1, on the reverse strand, counting down.
CAATATAAAAACAAATTGTAGCTTACGTTTCAGTCAATGTGTGCTGCTTTATTATCTTAGATTTATGATTAAGAAGTTTTCCTTATTTTCTGTACTTAAGCATGAGTTAAGCTTCAGATATAAACTTTGGTGTTATCCTTTTTTTGTTTGTCTATTTCACAACTTTTAGTCGTTGAGCCAGGGGCTTGTCTGGTTTCATGTCAGGGGACTTGATAAACTATATATTTTTGGATTCACCACAGGAACAGCATCTCATTTATCAATGATAATTTCGAAACGAGGGTAGCTTTTGGGCGCCATGTTGGAAAATGGCCGCCGTCGTTGAGTTAAGTGGTCGTGGGGTCTTGGTAAACCATACATTTTTAGATTCACCAGAACATCAGCATCTCATTTGTCCATGTACATTCAATACTAGGGTAGTTTATGGGTGCCATATTGAAAAATGGCCGCCGTCGTTGAGTCAGGGACTCCTGTGGTTTCATGTCAGCAGACTTGTTAAACTATACTATTTTGAATTCACGACAACATCAGAATGACACTTATCCATGATATTTTCGAAATCAGAGTAGCTAATGTACGCCATATTGAAAATGGCCGCCGCCGTTGAGCCAGGGGCTCGTGTGGTTTCATGTCAGAGGACTTGTTAAATCATATACATACATTTTTTATTTACCACAACATCAGAATAACATTTTTCCATATTTTCAAATCCAAGGTAACTCATGTGCGCAATATTGGGAAATGGTGCCGTCGTTGAGTCAGGGGCTCGTGTATTTTCATATCAATGGACTTGTTAAACCACACATAATTGGATTCACCGCAACATCAGCCATAACATGAGATTTATCCATGATATTTTCAAAAACAGTGCAATTAATGGACACCCAAAATTCAGGCGATAAGCGCTGCAATAGGAAAGATTTTCTTGGTTTTACATGCTGTTAAATTAATAGGGCTATTAAAGAGACAAGTAAAGAGACGCAGGAGTCAAAAACTACAATAAAGTTTAGTTAAAGACCTGCCGCAGTTAAGAGATATTTTTGATACCAGGGCAGAATTTCTTCACATGATTTGTGAAAGAGCCAAAATCAGTTCTTCAGAAAAATCTGTTTTACATCCCGATCAGTCTTCGAGCAAAATCCAGGAAGACGATCGTGATATCTGATATTTACAGAACATGGTTATCAATGAATAGATAAATCTAGACAGGGTAGTAGAATCAATTAGATCAATTATGCACAAATGAAGAAATTATCGAAGATATGGTTACAGCTCATGAAATGGGTGAAGAAACTTACCAAACGAGAGAATATATGTCTGGAGACTCAAAGGCAGGAAGATTTTTCAAACATTCAAAGATAGAGAAACTAAACTCATTTTTTGACTTGAAGAAGAAAGAAAATTTAAAGTTAAATAAATCAGAGTTTTTATGCCAAGACAAAAAGAAATCTGTTTGCTCAGATGACGATCATTGCAGAGCGAAAAAATTTGGATATGAAAAGTGTCTTTTCCTACCATCAAGAGCTTTTTCTATAATCCTTAGCAACACTTGATGGTTCAATGTGAAAAACTGAAAAATCAAATTGATGGATGTTATGGGAAAATTGCGATGATGAAAGAATGCAAATGATGGTGGTGTTGCTCATTCGACGGAATGTGCTTTATTCAAAACTACCATAGGAGTTACAATCATTTGTACAACTAGCAAAAAGTCTGTTTTTCTAAATAATGTAAGATTACACATCCTATCAAAGGATAGAAATTCTGTTTGATACATAAAGGCAGTTGTCTATAAAAAGAAATATGAACTGTTGGTAACGTTATAAAAGTTATATATTCCTGGACAAACAGTACGAAAATGGAAGCAGATTTTATCTGATGACGAGAACAAGAAAGAACTTATGCATTTCATTTCTCAAGAATCGCAGAATGAACATTATTTCGGATAGTTGAATACACGAATGATGTACGTTATCTCAGTAGAAAAATGCTATAGATTCACGAAATAATTTGTAGAAGAATATCCAAAATTGACCTGCTTCCAAGAAGAAGTGATACGCAACTTATATTTTGCGCATACCATGCTTTAGACAGAGTCTGGATTTAGAAATATTATTTTTATCTTTACACTGTTTTCTTTAGAAAAACAATTTGAAAAACTAGGAAAGATCAATATTTGTGAAATTTATATCTAATGACAGGGTAAAGAAAAGTACTACAATTTGAAGTACTTTTTTTAAATTGTAGTACTTTTTTGAAGGCAAGGTAAAATGATGAATCAGGACACAAAATTTCGAGATGCGCTTAAGGCGTTTGATACTGAAGCTGATTTGTCAGAAGAAACAAAGAAATAGCTTGAGTCGTAAGTTTGCCATCTCTATTATGGAAAGTAAAAATACTCAGACATTAAGGAATTGCATTGTATTCTATATATATTTTTCTGTAAAACAAAAAGTTTGTGGAGTCGCATTGCTTTTTGTCATGTAGTAATACGCTGTACCTATAGGTAAAGCGAGCCAATTACTACGGTTTTGTTTGGAAGAAGTGCCTACAGGCTGATCCTGATCTCCCATCCCCAGATAAATATGGTTGGATTTTTGGAACAGATAGTGAGGGAAAAGGCTATCTAGAGATCCAATGGAATTGCAGTTCTCTTGCTTCTGAAGATGCTTTGGAACTGGTATCATATTCTTGTTCAAGAACATGAGCTACACTATTATATGCGGGTCTATTTTATAACCTTATGTACAAGCATATGCAGAACACAGAACTGTTCTATGACGATTAAAGTTATTTGAATACAGGAAGTGAACTAATTATGATAGAAGTGCAGAATACTAAGATTTCTGTTACTTATTAACCCGTACGAGACCAGCATCTTTTACAAGAATTTTACTCAATTGACACCACTTTTTGGCAAACAATTAAATTTAGTTTAGCAAACAAGATACTATCTTAATTAAATAAAAAAAATGTTACTTTTTTGGCATCAAAATGATATAAAAAACAAGCGATGGAAGCACGTTTTGAAGCTGGATATATGCATCCGTGATCACAAAAGGGTTACTTCTTAAAATACTAAGTACAGTATAGTTTCACCAGTGCTACTTTTTTTTGAATTACTGTGTCTTACCAACATGAAAATAATATGCATTAAAATGTAAAACAAGATTTCGATTTTCTTTCATCGCAAATGTCTTTTGTTCGGTTTATCCAATTGAAAATGCTAATAATCATGTTAAATTAAAATCTTATCAAATATATAATTAGTATAACGTTATATGTTCAATAATATTTGTTTTCTGCATTTTTTCATTGAAATTTAATTATGTGGTAATGATATAAAAAAAGTCATTTTTATCTAAGTGTGATAGATGGTGCTCATATTTTCAATATGGTGTCTATAAGCTAACACAAATGTTATAATATTACTATAAAATGAACTTCTTAGACCTTTGTGAATCCAAAAGGTACATATCATCAAGTCCCCAGAGATGAAACCAAAAACCTTTATTTTGACTTCTGGCTCAACGACTATTTGTTTTTTCATTCCTTTTCTTGAATACTGCGGCTTTAAAGTCTAAATTTGGACAATTCTGAATTTTGGGCGTATAACTTTAGACTTTGTACTGTAATAGGTAGTATTCCTTATGAAATCCACCTAAAATGTCAGAAGTTTAGTTACAAATCATTTTTGAAAAGTAATTTTATTAAGGATCTCAAATTCTTGCTTAAGACCTCCACCCCCTCGAGTAATATATCTACTGATAGGTTGTTTAAAGGAGTTTTGTACATATACAGTTTTGTTAAGAATAGAGTGCTTTCCCTGGTGGTGGAATGTGGAACTAACAGAACGTTAAAATTTGGAAATCTAACAAGGTGGTCTGTTTGAAACTTTAAGATAGTTTATAATACATAATACAAATTTTAAAAATGAGACCGTTTTTATTAAGCGGAATGTAAAGATTGAATGCATAGAAAATAAGGGATCGCGAAATAAGCCAGAATAGAAACTCGAAACAATTGCGCCTGAGATCAACTAGAAAATAGGAATTTCTTCGTGATATACCAATCGGTATCGCGGAATGATCACGCGAGGGGTTGGCGAGCCTACGCTCGAGCAGGAGGACGAATCCCCATAATATACTAAAAAAAATAGTTAAATATAGTACTTCAGTGATTTTGGACCTATTGAACTCTAAAATGGTTATATGAATTTGACAACAATTATGGATATTTAATTAGTTATTAAGAAAATGTTCTTTTTTTCTAATTAGATATTTGTTAGCTATATTTCGTTTCATACAAGATTTTTTAAGAGAAACTGACCATCGAAGCAAGCAAAGACTGCTAGTAATAACAATAAAAAGATCATGAATAAGGGAAGAACATGTTTTACAAACAAATATTTCCGTCAATCAATTTACCACTAAATTTTTATTACACCAATCATTGCAGGAATTGTCTTGGGACGCGACGTGGGCCAATCATATCATACACCTGTTAAACGTAGACCAATGAATTTGCCCTAACTCATATGTATAATAGAGTCGTGAAGAACGGGCATTTTTTTTTTGCTGATCCACAGTGACGTCAAATGCTCTTTCCGTATACTGTAGTTTTCTGATTAAAATCTGGTTATTGTTCCTATTACGAAATTCATTTAAATGAAAATCGGAAAAGTTGTATAAAACTTTTTTCCTTTTGAAGCATTTTAGAATTTTTTAATACAATTTTTAAAATATTCAGATGAATAGGCCTTGCCTTAAATTTATAATCATGATGTTACTTTTTATTTCAATGCCTATAAAAGAAGAAAATATAAGTATTAATTCCGATGCAAAATTATATACTTTTAAATGGTCCCTTGATAATTTGAGCGTCAATTTCAACATTTTACAATAAATTCCCCCATTTCCTTAAAAATTAAGCTAAACAGAAGCTAAGCGGCATGCCGAGCTGTGCTCGTTGGAAAACATTTCCTGTGAAATCGTTAGAAAGTTCTAGTGGAAAAAGTTATCTGAATTTTCTTGGGTTCCAGAGCTGTTGTTTTTACTTTGATCTGACAAGTTAATCTTTTTTTTCCAAATCATTTATGGTTTGTACACGAATCCCAAAAGTTTTCAGAAACATAGCTGTAGCGAAAAATTGGCACTACAAACGAAGCACGAAAAAATAATTTTTGTATGCCATGATTGTGAACTGTAAAACAGGTATTGAATTCTTAGGATGTGGATTAATGGAGAATTCAAGAAATAGTTTAAACTTCATGGCCATTTGGACTTTTTTCATTATTTCGGAATATTAAATTTGATTTTTTTTTAAAAATCTACATCCGATTTGTTTGAGTATAAATAAAATTATGTTTATAAAATTATATAATTTTTCTTACCCTCTTTGACGGAGTGAAGTAAAATGTAGTAGTAATGCATTTGTTGAGAAAAGTACGAAAATTACCTTCACTGAAATATTACGTTCAAAAAAGTGTGTGTTATAAAATTTTAAATTTAAAAATAAAAATAAAAAATAAATGGTTTTCAAAACTAAACAGAAAAAATAGCCCCAATAAAGATGAGTTTTTAAAATTCATATTTTAATTTTGCTAAATATCACAATTTTATTTTTTGAGTGGATTTTTTATATTTTCTTCCGATTTATTTTAAATTCAGATAAAATTTTTGTTCATATAACTATATATATATATTTTAAATTTTTACCTAAGTGAAATAAAATTTAGAAAAATAGATTTACTGAGAAAAGTACGAATATGACCGGAAATTGCCTTCACATATTATCTTAAAAAATGATGTTTTATAAAATTTTTAATTTGAAAGTAAAAATCTAAAATTATTTTCTTTAAACTGAAGAGAAAAGATAGCATTAATGACAGCGTGTTTTTTAAATTTATTTTTTAATTTTCCCACAAATAATATCACAATTTTATTTTTCTTTGGAAATTTTTTTTCGATTTGTATACGATTCATTTCAAACACAAATAAATTATACTAATAAAATTGCATATTTTCTATTTGCCCATTTGATTAAGCGAAGAAAAATTTAGTGAAAATGAATTTATTGGGAAAAGCACGAAAGTGACCGAAAATTACGTTTACTGAAACATTATTTAAAAAAAAAGAGTGTTTTATAAGATGTTAAATTTGAAAATAAAAATAAAAGTTTTTCAAAAATAATAGAAAAAAGCACTAATAACAATGTGTTTTATAAATTTATTTTTTAATTTTGCCAAATATCACAATTTTATTTTTTGGAGTGATTTTTTTTCATCCGATTTGTTTCAAATGTAAATAAAATGCTTGTTCATATAATTTTAATACATATATATTTTAAATTTTTGCTTGAGTAAATAAAATTTAGTAAAACTGGATGTATTAAGAAAAGCACGAAAGTGACCATAAATTACCTTCACAGACATGTTATCTTAAAAAAAAGGGTACTTTATAAAATTTTAAATTTGAATGTATAAATCAAAATTGAACTAAAAATAAAAACTTAAGATAAAAGATAGCATTAATAACGTGGTGTTTTAAAATCTTTTTAATTTTACTACAAACATCACAATTCTGTCCTTTTTATAATTTTTTTTTGCATCCGATTCATTTCAAATAGAAATAAAAAGTATGTTCGTAAATTTGTATATTTTTTATTCCCCTTTTTTGATTAAGGGAACTAAAATTTAGTAGAAATAGAGTTATTGAGAACGAATGTGATTGAAAATTACCTTCACTAGCATATTACCTTAAAAAAGGTGTTTTATAAACTTTTAAATTTGTGAAAGTAAAAATCAAATATGAAAAAAAATGGTTTCCAAAATTAAAGCAATTAATAATGACATGTTTCTTTAAAAAATTTTTTATTTTTATTTTACCACAAATCCTATAATTTTACCTTTTTTTCAGATTTTTTTTATTTGCATCCGTTTTACTTGAAATCAAATGAAATTTTGTTCATATAATTGTATATTATTGAATTTTTTGTTTAACTGAAGTAACATTTTGTAAAAATGGAATTATAGATAAAAATACGAAAGCTACCAAAATTTCCTTTTACCGGTATGTTACCTTAAGAAAAAAGGCGTTTTACAAAATTTTAAATTTAAAAGTAAAAAAAAAAAAAAAAAAAAAAAAAAAAAAAAAACTGTTTTTAATAACTGTTTTTAGTTTGAAACCCTCAGTATTACCCCCAGGTACATTACTTTTAAAATAGACAATTTATTAATATGTAAATGCCATTAGAAATAAGCATAACAAAATAATGTAATCGAACCTTTAAGTATCATTGATGAATAAACACTGCTTATTTTTTGCACGAAAAAAAAAAAAGTATGCAAAATATTTTCGAAATCGAAAAGATTTGATATTGTTTCTCTTTTATACTTGAATAATAATATTTCTTGATAAGCAATTTATCTTAACTAATCAGGTTTATAACAAATGTTTTGAAATGCGGAATTGTAAGTGTGTGACTACAGAGTTAAACTAAATAAATATACACTGCTTCGTTAAACTGTTTTAACTTTCAAGGTAATTTATTTAAATTCTTGAAATGAAGCCAAGTTTTCCGGAAAATTTGAAAAGTTGGAACATTTAATGAGAAAAATGACTTAGAATTTGTAATTTAATCACAAATTGGGACATATATGGTGAAAGTAACAAAATTAAATTGCAAAAAGTAAGGTCACTGTGCCGAAATGAGATGCGATTTCCCATAGTTTTATCGCATTTAAGGTATATTTGGCATTTTATTAAATAAATATATATTTTATTAGGCAGCAAATTACTGAATACTGTACCTTTGGTTCAAAACTAACTTGTTTTGTATAAATTTTATAGTTGTGATATAATTGTGATAATATAACACCACAATAATCGATTGCCGCATCTAGGTTCGTTTTGATGCATTTATGGTAGTTAAACCCTAAATCAGATGTTCATATTCCTAAATGCGATAATGCATCTTATACGTGACAATTCATTTTAAAAAGTTAATTTAACTTAAAAGTGCTATGGCAGAAATTTACCACATAAAGAATGTGAGCGATCTGCTAAATCATTCGATTGAAAGAAGAATAAAAGGCATAATTAACTCATAAAATACTATTTCATCACTAAACTGTTTGTACTGTGCTATTTCTAATAAACTTCTTCTTTCTCATACACTTCAAAAAAAGTGCTAGGACTCCATATGAAGCAAAAATTTTCTGTATTGACAGTTAAACTTGAAATTATAAATTAAACTGTCAAATTTTTAAGAAAAGCAGCATTAACAGCAGTTAAGGATTAGTTGCATTTTTTTTAAAACTTAAAATTACGCTATGTGCAATTTACTTACGATGAAAGTATTAAAAAAAGATGATAAATTACTTTATTTTTTAGTACCTTAAACTATAAATGCAGTCTTCGCCAGAAAATACGAAAATAATTTAACATCTTTAAAAAAATATTTTTTGGTCATCATTTTAGTAGTTTGCATGTTAAGTTTGCATGTTAAGTAGTATGCATTAAGTTTACCTTTTAATGATGAATTTAGCTTTCTGTTTATTTATTTGCTGATATTTTTTAAATTAGTTGACCGTTAACTGTTAATTTTGCTAATAATTTTTGCTGATTTGCTATAATGTTGGTAAAATTAACTTACTTAACCACATTAAAGTAAACATAATTGATGTGTTTTCAATCTACATAAGATATTCTAGAGTTTCCGTCATATAAAATTATTGCAAGTTCTATAATATGTGTCTACATTATATTATTGGAATATATTAGTAGGATTTGAAATGTCGTAAAATGTGGCTCCAACTGGATTGACGATCTAAGTTTGATACATATATTTTTTTTGTTCTGCAGGTTTTGACATGTAAATTCCAAATATCTTAGGTGCCATTTTTTTTCTTACACATTTTTGAGGTGATTTTCAGGATGGTGTCGAAGATGGCTGCCATTTACTGACTTCTTTCATATTTGTGGGCTATTATTGAGCAGCATGTCAAATTATATGTTTTCGGAGTCAAGAAGTGGAAATCTATAATAAAAGTATGAATAAATTAAGTTTTTCAAGCGTTTTAAGTGATAAGATGCAAATAAAGCACAAAAATATGGAAACCATCAGATATACTAGCGTTTTATTAACCAGTTATACACAACCAAAATATTTAAATGAAATAACATAAATAATTGAAGATATTAAACAGAATGATTAAAAACAACATTTATGTATATATACAATACTGAGAAGTTACGTATCCTCTTTTGAATCATGACTATGGCTGTGATGATATTGATAGTCCTTTCTATTGTTGCAGTCACTGCAATTGCAAAGGACAGTACAAACTCGATAATTCTTTAAGCAAGAACATTTTCAAACTGTACAAGTTCTCTTACACTCACATTTCACAAGTTCAGTAACTCCTTTAAACGCAAGTAACTCGAGGCATTTGGAGAAACTACTCTTTACCATTTATTTCCCAACCAATGCCAATAAGTAGAGGCATTGCAGGTCGAGGATTTTTCTAGCCTTTTCCACTGGTGCAAATTAAGTTGGATCGTAGAATATGTGGCCTTTGTGCTCGAAGAGTTGGTAGTAACTTCTTCCTCTTTCAAACTTTCAATTCTGAAAAAGTGTTATTTTAACCCTGAAAGCTTGAAAAATTATTATTTTATCAAATATGTCAAGTTGATGATTTTTTTAAACAACGACAGATTGGATAATGGATAGACGTTAAGTTCCTCAAGTTGCTGAAAAGCTATTATGATAATGTCTTCACACTGAAGATTCACATACACTTTTATCCACTTCTGTTTAGGAATGCTTGCAAATTTTCCTTCCCAATCTCCACAGGTATATGAATGTAAACCTAGTAAAACTTTGCTTTTATCAGCACATATTGCTCGAAATCCTTCATTAATATTAATTTTTCTGTGTTTATTGCCTTGACCAGTGACAAAATTTATTTCACTGTCTACTAAATGACTTGAAACCAAGCCAATCAGCAGGGTTGGAAAAAAACCAAATAAACCGGTTTTTTTGGTTTAAACCAGGTTTTTTTGGTTTAAACTGGGTTTTTTTAAAACATCCTTTCTTATTACATATACATGCATATTTATTGATAAAAACAGACATTATTGGTTTATAAGCAGTGTAACTTCATTTTAAAATAATTTAAATTAAGTAAGTACTGTCGGGGCCGTCGCGAAAACAAGTTTCTTCACTAACGGGCCTGATTCGAAATCTCAAGCAGGAGAAATGAGTCATACACGAGATCTGACCTTTTTCATCTCACAGACCACTTCACCTTCATTAAAATTTTGCTTATGCTAGGGCTGAAGCAATTACCATTAATATTGTGTGTATATTTTTAGATAATTTGAGTCTATTACATATTCTGTTATACGAACATATTTTTTTAATGAGCATTTTAAAAAGATTAATTTGTGGATAAAGGATTAACCTAAGTCAATGAGTATTTCCTTTTATCTCATTATTTAAAATGAATTAAATAAATCTATGCCATTCCCACGTGGTCTTACATGTGATGTGAATTATAAGTTTTATTTTGAAGTCGGAAAGTAAACATTTAGAATCATCTAATAGATAAGAGTAAAAAGAAAGCCCTTTTACATCCTATTTGGGTCTAGAATTTCTATTTACAATTCAGTTTGCATAAATCAAAAGCAATTTAAAGCAATTTAAATTTTTAGTTTAGAAACCCGCTTTGGACAACATCATCAGATGAGTATAGAAAATTTATCGTATCCTTGATTATCCTTTTAAATGAATGGAAAAATTCATTTACTATATAAAAGTTATGGAAGCAGGAGAAAAGGTAAAAACTTTTAAGTTTAATTATCTTATACTAACAGCAAAATTATACTAACAGCAAAACTTTTTTTAATAGCTGTTGATGAAATTGAAGAATTTAACATATTGAATTTCTTTTGCGGTGTGTTTAACAGCAGTGAAGATATTGAGATAAAAATGACATCCTGTCTGTATTGACTTTTATATTTAGTTACATTAAATATGAAATTTCACATAAATTAAAATGTTGTGAGTGCATTAACTTATTAGTCAAAGACAAAAATTTTAGAATTAGATTTCCCGAATGAAATGTGACCGTCTGAAATGTAAATACTTTATGCTGGGTGATAGAAGTCAATTAATATCCCCAGAAAATAATTGTAAATGCTTTACAAAAACTCATGAATTTTAATTATGAAAGTACTTTCCTAAAATTTCCAGACCCAAAAAATATCATGCAATTCATTATTGAAAAAAATTATTTCGATCTGCATTCGTAAATAAATGCAAATGTGGAAACCAACTTTTATATCTATCTATCTATTTATTTATTTATTTATTTATTTATTTTTTTGGTTAGGAATTACAAATATCTAACTAAATTATTATACAAAATTTTAAAATGATACTACGAAATTCACTTATAATAATAATAATAATAAAATTATCTGTATTAACAAAAGTGAGATTATTTTTTATGAGAGAATATTAAATGCCATATTTATTGTAAATTATTTGAAAGTACATGTTTCTAGTGAAAAATAACTCTTTTAGTTGTAATATCTATTAAAAAAATGTGTATTTTAAGTTAATTATGCATTATGAATTTTGAAATTTTAATTGACAAAAAGAATTTTTATTTTAATTGTTTGAAAAAAAATATAATATTTTTATTTATGAGTTTATGCAATAATAATCCTGATATTTACAATTTAAAATTAAGGCATTTTTATTTTTAAAAGAAACTTAAATTACTTGCTGCTAAAATTGCGTACTTTTAATGTAGGATTTCTCCTGCCATAAATTTGTATTTCAAGTTAAACGCTATGAAAAATACCACGAATCTCAACTCTGTATAATTTCTTTTATTTATTTATTTATTTTTTTTCCCTAAAGCTGTGCAATTTTAATGTATGATTTTGTCTGCCATAAATGTATATTTGACGTTAAAATCTTCGATAAAAACCACGAATCTTACGTATTTGAAATCAAATGATAAGTTTAGTTTTGAAATCAAATTAAAAACAAAAAAGTCTTATTTAGGAACTTTGGGTGTTTAATAGTAAAAGTATAATTCAACAGATCTAAAATAAGCCTCAAATTGTTGAAAAACCATCATAAAACGGAAATTTATAGCCTTGTTTTTGATGCACACATACAACCATTCTATATGTTCCGTTTGCAACTCAGATCTCTTGCGTGACGTCATCTTTTCATGAATCAGGCCCGTAAGAGAAGAAACTTATTTCGCGACGGCCCCGGTACTGTCCATTTATATATAAAATTGAAAAATAAAATCATATTTTAATTTAAACAATTTTAGCAAATAGTCTTATGTTCAAAAAATTAACTGTTCTACACAGTGAGCCATTGATGTCCTGAAAATCTTTATAAACAATCTTTTGATTACTAATAATAAACATTTGGATGTTGTTTGATAAATATTCTTTCTCACAATTACTCAAATAATAAATTTCAAAAAATTTTCTAGGATTTTTCATTTAAGGATTTTTAGGGACAATTTGAAGTTAACATTTTTAGTCGTTAGATTCAATACATAGCAGAGGGGAAAAAATTATATTTAAAATGCTATAACTAGCAACCAGTTTTTGAATACTCTCTTATTTGGCTTCATATTTTGCTTTTAATTCTTCAAGACAATCTCCCCAATCAAGAAAAAGTTCTTTTACAGCTTGTGCAAAATCTTAAAAGATCATTGTGTCATGTTATTAATCACATTAAATAATCTGCATTATTAAAAAAAATTAAATATTTTATACTAAATATTGAATTTATTTCATCTTTGATCAATTCATATGTCTGAAGATTTTTCTTTAGAGCAATAGATAAGTTCACCAAAGTGTAAGGATTTTAGTCCTATGCATAAAAAAAATGACCTAAACCCTATCTAGTACTTACTGCTGAAATAAAGTGCTAAAAGTAGAAATCATTTATATCCAAAAATATGAAACACATAAATTATTAAAAAAACTAGCGAGCTTCGCCCGCTAGCGGCCCCTTTCTGAAAAAAATAATCTCTCTAAGGTCCGGTGCACACTTGCGTTTTCTAACCGCTGACCACAAACCATCAATCATCCTGTGACTGTCTTGATTCAGTGCACACTAGGCGATCGTTACCGCTGACCACAAAGAAAAAACAGGTTCATTTAAATAATGAGACATTTTATGTGTAATATTTTGTATCTATATCTTTCAAATTATTGTATTTATTTGCAATAATGTTCTCTAACGATATTTTAAAAATATACGGATTACCGAGTGTCGGATTAGTGAGGTCGCAATGTATTACTATTACACACTTTGAAAAAAACCTCGAGTATAATTTTCGTGTAAAAATATGCATATTTTGTACAAAAATTTTGATTTTTAATTTTTTCCTTTTTCACATTTAATAATTTAAATTAAAAAATTCGCCTATTATATTATTTAAAATACAGTTACGGCCTCCGGATTTTTTCAAAAATTTTATGCAAGGTGTAAAACCAGTACCCCAAACACACATATAAATATCCTTGAAGAATACAGGATTTAAGGGATACTTTTACCTAAAAATATGGCAGAAAAAAAAATCGCCCGTTTTACGCCGTAATTTCGCGGTTTTTACAGATTTAAAAATACTTCTAACCGTTGTATCTTTTTGAAATTTTGACACAACTCAAGACGATGTATTCACTAAGAGGTGTATAAAGATGGAAAAGAAATATTGAAAATTAGGGATTTTATTCATATAAATATGAGCGGAAAAAGTGTCGAAAAAGCAAACAAAATTGTACGATCGGAGACTCTTTTTCTCGATTTTTTTTCAAAGTATTAATATTAGAATATTTCAAAAATAAACACACCGTTGGAAATTAGACAGAAGCGTCTTTGAGGGGGTATTTTTTTTCTTTGTCGTGCCTCCAAAATTAAAAAGGATGGAATCGTTTTAAAATTCGATAGTTTTCGGTCGAAAATTCTGCGGAGAAAAATGGAAAATGAAAGCTTTCGGGAAAACGTTTCTTTCAAAAGGTTAATGTTCGTATTTCTTGAAACCGAATAGACCGACAGAAAGGTCTTTAAATTTCCTTCAAGAATATGTAATTTGTTTTAAAATCCGTGAATCTGCAGCGCGGATGCGACGTTATATAAAACTCATTAATTTTCGTATTTTCGTACCTTCGTGGTTCTTCATCCGCGGAAAGCTAGTTTCGACCGGAGAGCTCCGTCAGAGAGCCGTTTCGGAACTTGGATTTTTTGTCACGTTTCCCGGGTAGTTTTTAATTAATATCTCGGGTAATTACCGGGCGATTTTCTCGAAATTCATTATCACAAAAGTCCGAATCGTCCTGAGTCGATAGACACCCAGAGCGCCACTCCACTCGGCCGTTGAGAAATGTTTTTAGCGGTACAGACAGACAGACGTTTACTGCGGTTAATAGTATAGATAGAGAAAATGTCATTACATTTCTTCTAAAAAAAACAATTGGTTTTTTTGAGAAAAAAAAAACTAATTGGTTTAAACCGTGGTTTAAACCCTGGTTAAAACCAATTGGTTTAAAACCAATTGGTTAAAATCAATTGGTTTAAATTGGTCATGGTTAAAACTAATTGGTTTAAACCATGCCAACCCTGCCAATCAGCATCATGAAAATATCAGTGTCTTGTGAAAATACATCGATTGCATAATTATCATGATGATCGTCATCTCATAGTTATTATGAATTATTGTCAGATGGATTATAAAGATATCTATCAGTGGAAATAATGATCTTGGTGTTACCGAAAACTCATAGTTTTTAATTGCATCTTTTAGGTTTGTAGACATTTGATGTCTGGATTTCATAACAATAAGAAAACGAGCAAGAAGTTGCCCATCTTCTCAAATTTTAACCATTTTATCACCAATCTTAAATACAGTATTCTTGTTATAAGTACTGAATGTCTTTAATTTAATTTATTTCATTAGACGCTAAAGCGACAATTTAGCGTATTCACTCTGTAGTCTACCTCTTGCAAATTCTTTAAATTCCAATTGGTCTTTTTGGTCACGATTCAGAATATCATACTTTGCAGATGCTAGAACTTTCATAAATGATGCAATATACATTAGTGTGGCATTATCTTGGAAAGGGTTTCCTCCAAAATGATTCCAAATACTCTCCTTGACGATGGCTGTATTATGAAAAATTCTTAGTGACATGGAGGTCTGAAGTTGATAGTGTTTCCTGGACTGCTTAGAGATTTCATTTTGGCAGTGCTTTTTAAAGAAACTTTAAACAATACACAGTACGTGTGGTGCACACAAGAAATACCTTTCGAGGGCACTTTCATTCTGAGTTAAACCATTACTCCACCAATGTTCTTCAGTTCTTTGATTTTTTGTTTCAAGTTTTGGTCTGAAAATAGTTTCGTAAACGGCTCATTGGATTTGGATACTGCAAAACAACCAGATCCAAGAGCATCCCATACTTCTAGATATGTTGTTTTAAGGTCCTTCATATATGCTATCTATACTGTAATCTGTCTAGCATAAGGAAATAAGTCATGAGCAAAATAATACTTGATTTTTTTCCTCTAATGACGCGAGATGCAATGTCCAGTCACCTTGATGAGTGGCACGGATAAAACGCATTAAAGACCCAAATTGGTTCATATACTGTAGTAGGAACTTTGTATGTCACCATTGCTTTATGTAATATGTGGAAGACTAGCTTTTTCAGCTACTGCTTTGATATCTTCAAACAAAATTCTAGCTTCAACTTCACAATTGTGCAATTTCTCACGTAGTGAATTGCATTTTTTTGCAGAGCAATAATATCTATAGCATGCGTCTGTGTTTCAATGAGAATCTCGTAGCATGTCAAAATGATTGTCATGTGAAACTTTAAGCTTCTAGTGTGTTTTTTCCCTCCAAAAATCTGAAGAATTGTTGCAGGAAAGTACAGACAAATTTCAGATCACTACCGTCAATGTATTTTCCTAGTGCATGGGATATGGAACACATTCATCAAGCTCTTCCACTCGGAGCAGCTTCTTTTGATTGCCGGTAGACAATTGAATTTACAGTGTTGACAGATTGGAGCTAAGTTTGACTCACCCAAGTTTGTTCGCTTTGCCACATATTCTTTCAGTTTTTCGAGATTGTTTATTCTAGGTTTTTGACATAATTATCCAACTTTCAAGCACACTATTCATGTCATATCTCGTCCCATTCATGTGCTTCTTTTGATCAAGCACCATATACTCCTACACTGCGTCCAGGGACATCATGACTGGATCATGGATCAATGGCAGAGAGTTGCCTGTCGGAAGAGTCGTGATTCATCCTTCAACGCATCGATTAACGTGTCAGGACCCGACGTCTTCCAGGAGAGCTGTTGCTCTCCTTTAGACTATGCAGTTCATTCATAGGCCTGTGGTGATGATATTATTCTTTGGAGTACGTTATCATGGGCTTCTCTGAGACTTGTGATTGTGATAGAACATACCATGAAGGCTGCGGACTCTCTGAACATCACTGTGGATAAGTTGAGCCTTTACATTGTATCTGTCTTTCCAGTTAAAAGATGGAGTCTTCGAGCAAGACAACGCTCTATGTCACAGAGCTCGAATTGTGCTGGAGGGGTCCCAAAAACATAATAATGAATTACAGTTAAGGTCCTGCCTACCTAATTCAACGGATCTTAATCGTTAGAGCACATTTGAGATGTCATGAAACGGTAGCTCAGATCTGAAAAACAATTATGTAGGAATATCTCGGAATAACGTGGCCGCTGTAACATCTCGTACAATCTGCCTTCGGCAATCTACAAAGGCTTGTGGTATCCATACCAAGATGGGTTGCAACTTTATAAGTACCAGATGAAGACCAACATGTTATTAGGTAGGTGGTCATAATTTTTTGGCTCGTTGGTGTATATAATTTAGTATGAACCACATTACACTTAGCTATCTGAAGACTTATAAACACTGCGCTAGGGTTGTACAACATCACAGTGAAAAATGATACAACAAATGTAATCCGGTCATTTTCAAAGTTATTTTACTATGTTTTTATTAAAATATGGGAAAATGGTTTTATGATTAATTCATATTAATGCCCCCAAAAGCATGTTTTTTTGCGTTATGCTACTTTATAAATTATCATGCAAAATACACTGGTAAGCAAAATTTAAGGACGAGTCCCAAAATGCCAATTTTCAAGCGATAATTTTTACGCGAATATTCAAAAGGAAGTGATAAAATTTGAATAACCATTATCCCTGCATAACAACTAGTCCATATAACATCTCATTCAGGTCACACATGCTAACAAGAGTCACAGTCACCACGGCGAAACAAAAAATAGAAAATTTCAAACGTCTCTTTTATGAATCTCAAATGACTACTATATGTGACTCCACTGATAGGTCATTGTGACTGCTGCTTTGTGGCGAGTCACCAAGTGACATTACAATGTCGTTTCATTGAGACTCTCGTGTGACCTCTTATCTGGAGACTCAAATTCAAAGTCATTGTGAAAGTTGCATTATGATAAATTACCAAATAATGTCCCATTAAAGTCACATGGTGATTTTTCAATTTTCACAGTGACTACTTCATAGAAGGATCTCTGTCACCATTTGACAAAGTCTTGTGACTGAAAGTCACCATGTGACTTTAATGTGACATTATTTGGTGATTTATCATAAAGCAACATTCACAATGACTGAAATTGAGTCTCCAAATGAAAGTCACATGAGAGTCCGAATAAAACGACATTGTAAAGTCATCTGCTGACTCAACAAAAAGCAGCAGTCGCAGTGACCTATCAGTGGAGTCACATATAATAGTAATTTGAGATTCATAAAAGAGACGTATGGAATTTAATATTTTTTGTTTCGCCGTAGTGACTGTGACTCTTGTGACCATGTGTGACCTGAATGAGATATTATATGGACTAGCTGTTATGCAGGGATAGTAATAATTCGAATTATATTACTTCCTTTTAAATATACGCGTGAAAATTATCACTTGAAAATCCCTTGGAAATTGGCATTTTGTGACTCGTGCTTAAATTTTGCACACCAGTGTATGTACACAATTTCACATTTTTGTTATCATTAAAATACATAATAATTTTATTGATAAGAAAATGAAAAGAAAATACACTATTTATTTTATACATTAAAAAAATATCATTTTTATATTTTAAAATATAAAACAACTTATTCTTATCTATTTGACACATAAATTTAAAATAGCAAGTTTGTGAATATATAATGTAAGCAAATAAATATCCAATGCTTCGTTTTGCTCTCAAGGCAATTTACTTGAATCCTCAAATCTGAAAATTCTTATAAAGGGGAGCCTTTGTAATAAAATGACAGAATTGGGAATATGAAAGAGCAAAATTAGATTTTACTAGGGTTAAAAAAGGTTATAAAGATTATAAGATGTAATTTGTTTCTAATAATATTTGAAAGTGAATAAAAAATGAGTAGACATGTTACAATATGCTATTTTAGTTTTAATAAAATTTATACAGATTTTTTTAAGAGTAGGTGAAAAATAATCAATTAGAAAATACACATGTTGTATTTCTCAGTTTTGGATTGTTTTTTTTTTTTTCAAAGATTAGATAATAGAAAATTACAAATCATTGATAATTACGAATAAGCGAAAATAAAAGTCGGTTACAAAACTTTACACTGTTTAAATATAAACATTCTGACAATAGTATAATTTTATCATACAGCACGATAGTGCTGTACAGTAGAGCTCGTCATACAGCACGATAGTGCTGTATAGTAGAGCTCAGCTGCATCTCTAATGTTAAATTCCAAAGTTTGCCTCTTAATAACTTTGGAACTAATCATCGGATCGCGACGAAATTGAAAAGGGGAAGTGTCCTACTCTAGATCTCAAAGTTTACAAAAATTCACCCAGATCCACCGATTAGTTTCGGAGATCCAGAACCCCTGTTTTGCCACTTTTTGCTCGTGAAACAAGAAAAAAAGAGAAACAATTCAATTATAGCCCAAACCAGGAAACATTCAGCGACGTGTAATAACTTGTTTGAAAGCTTTTAATTTAGGGATGTGCCTTTCGAAGATCCGGAAAAAATATAAAAAATTAAGGAAATGGCAGCCATTTAAAATTTACATAACGCTATACCTCATAATTTAGCATTATCGAAATCTCTCCTTTTTAATTGCTAATTCAATTTTCTTTCGAGTTGCCACTAACTAAAAAACAATTCAATAATTTAAATAAGAAATGATAACACGTGCTCTTTTTTTTTGTAGATCAATAAAAATTTTGATTCTCCTGATAGAATTTTGAATTCCTGAAATTGACATCATTCGAAACAGAAAATACGTATTTTTCATAAACATATGTATAAACTGTAACTAAATATGAGTTAAAACAACATCGCACCTTTATTTGAGTGTTTTCGACGTCAAAACAGTTACTACAATGTAGATATTTCAATTAAAAAGGGATAATTTAGAAAAAAAAATTCTTCTATAATTATAAAAATAACGATTTGAAAATGAAGCTATAAAATCTGTGTAAATACCTATGGTCATAAGAAAATCTGCTTAGATACCGAGAAACTGCAGTAGGAGTACTATCTGGGACAGGGCGTTTCTGTCGCCAAATGTCGCCAACTTTTTCGTCAACTTGGCGCCAAAAATTACTCGCTAAAATTGAAGCCAACTTGGCGTTTTTTACGGTATTTCGCCAAATTAATATGCCTACTAATAACTTTAAACTAATACTAATAGTAGTTTAGATTTGTTAGTTGAAAGTGATTAATAATGTTCCTGAAAGGATCTGAAAAAGCTATGAAATCATATAAAAAACTGGTGGAACCAGAGAGAAAAGTAGCTCGATCTAAAAAAATGTTACAGCAAAAAATGGGAAATCTTTTCAATCTAAATATGTGCGTAGAAAAGAAATGAAATCAGATGATCTGTAAAGCTCATAAAATAACCCAAATTTTTGTTAGCTGAAAATGTGGACTGAGCTTTACTGGTGCCTTATATTCAGAATTATACTATTATATCCATTCAAAATGATTACTAAGGAAAGTAGTCAATAGAATGTATTGATATGTTGTCTCAAATAAGTTAAACTCAACAACGCTAAACGAATATAAACCATGAAGTAATAATTAAAGTATAACATTAATATAATCAGGTTGTTGAGGAATTGATGTAGATAAATATATCTGAACACAAATATTTAGTATATGGTTTTGAGTTTACTTGGAGTATAGATCTTCCACTTATCAAAACCGCTAAAATGGAATTGTGTCCCCACTTTGTACTGAATGAACTGTTCTCATACTTCATTAAATCAGCCTGTAACGTATAGTTATGAACCTGAATTTTTAAACTGGTTATGGATGATTGAAATATGGAGTGAGTTAAAAATACCTCTTTTACCCTGATTGATTTTAAAGCACCAGTAAAGCTCAGTCCACATTTTCAGCTAACAAAAATTTGGGTTATTTTATGAGCTTTACGATGATTTACGATGATTACATCTGATTCCATTTCTTTTCTACGCACATATTTAGATTGAAAAGATTTCCCAATTTTTGCTGTAACATTTTTTTAGATCGAGCTCTACTTTTCTCTCTGGTTCCATCAGTTTTTTATATGATATGATAGAATGTGTTATTGTAATAATATTAGTCTTCTAAACTATTATTTCAAAAACTAAGGGGTTCTGCATCCTACGATCTACATTCGTGAACCCCTGTTCAAACACACCAGGTTCTAAAAACATGTTAATTTCACGAGCTTTAAAAAAAAGAATTATTAATAATAATAATAATAATAATAATAATAATAATAATAATAATAATAATAATAATAAACAGAGGCTATCTTCTTGTAAAAGGGTTTCCATTCTTTTTCCTTTGATTGGAGATTTTTAAGACAAAATCAGCTGCTTTTAAGAAATATAATGTCTGTTTTAGACTTTGATTAAAAAATATATTTTAAAAAATTGAAAATAAGTTAATGTAAAATAAATTATATATGTATTCACCGCTACTGAGTTTAATTGTGCTTATGCTATGTTGCAGGTTTGTATGCTCATGTAGACCTTTCCATTTTGTAATGCAGTTTCAGACTTCAAACATACTTGAGTGAGCTATGCTAAGCTGGTCATCGTTCTTGTAGTTTAAATACGAGGTCTTATTTTAAAGCTTAATTAATAGAGCACTTGGAACCCTATTAGAAGGGTTCCGGGCTCGATTCCCGGCTTGAACAGTTGGCTATAACCTTAGTTAGCATTGTGATAAATCATTTATGAAATATTCTAAAGTTGAAAAGATTATCTCAAAATATTAAATTAATGACTCGCACAAATATATTTTTGAATTCAACCTGTTTTGATTATTATTGTTCGGTCATTTCAAATATGATATAATTTCTCCTCTTACTGCTTTTAATGCATATTAATGAATTTATTATTGTAGAGTTTTATTTTTCTTTGTAATACCCACGTGAAAATATTTTTGTTGATCGAAAAGAAATATTTTTTTCCCTTCTGTTTTAGAATTGGCAACAATAGTTTAAAAGATCATGTGAATTATTAATTTATTTTTAATCAGTTTTAGTATTAGTGTTAATTTTTAGTTAGTGTTAATATATTTTTAAACTGTTATATCTCTTGAAACTGATGTAATTTTCGCCAAAGTTTTCTTTCTTTTTTTTAACATTTAAATGAAAATACTTATTTATTGTTAGAAAGAAAATTAAAGCATAGCACGGCAGTGCTATGCTTTATTTATTTCCAGTGAGACTCCGTAATGTTATTTTAATACGGAATTTAACATTGAACGAGTTATTTACTAGACATTTTCCCACATTTTGTACGCGCTTCCACAAATTTTCTTCAAAGGATCTAATTGTTTAAAAAATAATTCCCTCCAATCAAAAAAAAATATACAGAGGTCAATGGACATATTTCCTGTAGCAATTAATCATTTTTATGTGATAAATAAAAAAAAAATTGATTTTTTTTGTAAGAATTAAAAATGGTATATTTAAGACGTCATATTAGAAATAAAACGGAGATTTGCGAGCATTTGGTACAAATACAAGAATCGTCAAGAGTATTATGTTATCTTTTATGCAACGATAATTCTATTACGCTAGCAGCGTATCTGGAACAGCAGTAATTGAATAAGGCTTAAAATAGATTTCAGAAATCATAACATTAAAATAATTCTGGAGTCTGCAAACGAAAAACATCCAGCCGTTTAAAAAATCAAAAACACATTTATTCCACACAAACAAGAACTCTCAAAAAATTTAACTAAAAAAAACCGAAATTGCCAAAATACAAAAAAAAAAAAAATTTTGTTTAATATTTACATTGAGTTAGAGTTACAGCGCGCAGGTGTAGATGCCATGAAATAAACAAAGAAAATCTCTGAAGAAATGACATCCTCCCACCTTAAGTTGTTGAAAGACAACTTAACTTACCAAACGTTTAAAAATTTCAAAGAATAACACATACACAATAGACATTTCTAATATACTCACTAACACAAAAAATATATAAGATATATATACTGAAAGTCACATTTAAAGTTCAAAAATAAATTTGTTTACAAGTTCAGCTTTTGTGGTTTTTTAACAATTCTCCCACTTTTAGTTTTTAAAACATCATCTCTGAAAGTTTCAATTGAAATTTCAAGTAGGAAGATTCTTTGGACTGGTCGTAGAAGTTCTCCTTTTGCTGTTCTCAAACGCACTAATCTGTTAATACCATCCTTTCCAGATAATAATTTAATAACAACACCTAAAGGCCAGTCATTACATTTTACATTATCACTTCCAATCAACACAACTTCTCCTAGCTTAGTATCTCTTTCTTGTTTCTTGTTTCCGTTTCTTTGAATTAAAAGTCCCAAATATTCCGATCTAAATCTTTTCCGAATATCAGTTATCAACTGTTGACGATATTTTATTCTTTTGTTGAGAACAACTTCATCCACTTGATCTAAATCTGGAACACCAATTTGCCTGAAATCTTGCAAAAATTACTTAGGTGATAAAGGTATCATTTCAGAATCCGTTTCTGATACATGACTAAGCGGTCGAGAATTTATAACAGACTCTGCATAGCATAAAACGGTGACCATTTCTTCATAAGATAAAAAAACCTTTCCGAGAACTCTTCTTAGGATCTGTTTCATTACTCCAACTAATCTTTCCCAGAAACCACCCCACCAGGAAGCAGTGGGAGGATTGAAAAGCCATTGTATTCTTCGTATACTACTAAATTGTGAAATCTCAGCCCAATTCACGGTTTTCAAATAATTTGATGCACCGGCAAAATTGCTTCCATTATCACAATACACAACTGATGGCCTTCCTCTTCTTGAGATGAATCTACGAAAACTTTGAAGAAAAGCTTCAGTAGTTAATGATGACAGAAATTCAAGATGCACAGCTCTGAAAACCGCACAGGTAAATATGCAAATCCAAGCTTTACGCCCATCCTTTAAATACAGCGGTCCAGCTATGTCAAATACGATTATTTCAAAAACTGCAGCATCTTTTATTCTGTTTTCTGGAAGTGATGCAGAGGGGGTAGTCACATTTCTTTTGGCGTGTCTTAAGCAAATAACACATTTTGATAATACTGCTCGAACAATTTTTCTCGCATTCAGAATCCAATAACGTTGACGCAGAATATTTAAAATCATTTGTAATCCTGTATGTGAATTCTTTTTGTGTTCAGTCATTATCAGTCTCTCAACGACTGGATGATGGGATGGCAAAATGATAGGGTTCTTGAAATCTTCTGAATCCTTCTTATACGTTAATTTTGTCTTCACTCTAAGTATTCCCTTTTCATCTTTGTATATTGTTAAAGAATTAATTTTCTATCTGCTGATTTCATGACTAAAATATTCCTCTTGTATCATCTTTACAATCTTTATTTCTGCTTCTTTTAGTTCCGCATAGGATAATTCACCCGTGATTCGAGAAGCGGAATTCCTACAGTTGAAAATGAATCTATTCATCCAAGCTGTCATTCGTAGCATTCGATCATAGCTTGAAAAATAATAGTAGTACCAACCTGAATCTTCGTTATTGTTTTTACTACTACTTTTATTTTCACACTGATTTAAAGAACACACACCTGGAAGATTCTTAGAAGTTGGATTTGTTTTTCTTTTTTCTTTCAAAATAGATGGCTCGTCAAAAACAGGTTTGGTAACTGGCCAGTTTTGTTCAGTTTGTAGAAGCCATTTGGGCCCCTCCCACCATCTACTGCATAAAAGTTGGTGATCAGGACACCCTCTTGAAGATAGGTCAGCAGGATTATGTACTCCTGGAAGATCCTTCCACGAAGTTGGATCACTCAGTTCTCTTATCTCTCGAACTCTATTATTTACAAATACTGACCAAAGTTCTTCTCGCTGAATCCAACTTAATACTGTTGTGGAATCAGTCCAGTAGTGTTGCTTCACATTGTCCCACTGGAGTGCACTGGGTACAGATCTGCACAGTCGAGCTCCCACCGTTGCAGCCAACAACTCAAGAAGAGGAGTAGTGATGGATTTTACTGGAGCAACTCTCGATTTGGCAGCCAAAAGATTTATATGAACAACACCAGAATATTCTATGCGAATGAAAACAACTGCTGCGTATGCAAATTGGCTGGCATCACAAAATGTATGAATACTTAGATTATGTTGATCACTTATAACAGGAGAAAAACAGCTGCTTACAGACACATTTTTTAAGGAACTTAAATCTTCAAACCATTTTAGAAATTCACGTGTCAAATTATCTTCAACTTCTCTATCCCACGGGATGTTGTCTCTCCACATCTTCTGTAACATTAATTTGGGAATTAACAGGAAAGGACATAAAAATCCAATAGGATCAAAAACCCTATGTGTAATGGAAAGAATCACTCTCTTCGATACAATTTCGAGTTTGTATGTTTTCATCCAATTCAAATTAATTGTCAGTTCATCTTCTTTACGATTCCAAATTAATCCTAGAACCGAAGTAACTTGTTCTGGGTCATCATCTCCTGTATACTTCCATCCTCTCAAGTTGAATTTTCCTTCAGCCAAGATATGATGACTCTCCTCGATGAAAGGTAATATTTCTGCTTCATTGTCCAAACTTGTAATTAAATCATCTACGTAAAACTTCGCAAAAGTATGTCAACTTTTCTCTGACTATATTTCAAATTATTTCGATATTTTTTCAAATGATGTTCAAGCACAGCTTCTAAGAGAAAAGGGCTGCTTTTCACACCAAACACCACACGTGTATGCCGCATTATCTCTGGAACTACATTTTCTTTTCCATTCCACCAAAAAAAAATTTAGAAAATTCCTATCTTCCGGTTGCATATTTATTTGTAAAAAAGCTTTCTCTATATCGGCAACTATGCCATATTTATGTTCTCTAAACCTGAGAAGAAGATTAGGGATTAGTTTCAATAAATTTGGTCCGGACTCTAAACACTGGTTGAGCGATGGAGAATCTCTAAGTCTGGCAGAGGCATCAAAAACTGGGCGTACTTTAGTTGTTCCATGTTGTTTTACAACAGGTCTGTGTGGCAAATAGTGTTCTTGCAGGGAAGATGGGGAGTCAACTGGATCATCTTTAACTATACCTAACGATTCCCATTCTTTGAACACATCATCATAAGCTGTAAACAAGTTTTCTTGATGCAATTTTTTCGTCGATGATTCTAATCGTTTCATAGCAATCTCTTTATTACTCGGTAAAGGCAAGTGATTCTCTTTCCAAGGTAGTGAAACTTCGTATCTCCCATCTGTATTGATTCGAACAGTTTCTTCGAAATGCAATTTAGTAAGATTTTCTTTTTCCCTTTTGTTTTTCATTTCAACTGGATCACTTATCCCTAAAACCTCTAAACTAAAAAGATCGGAGATAGTAGCTTCTCGTACAAACATCGAAATTACCAACATAGTTGTATCTTCTTTTTCAGAACGCAATTCAGTTTTCTCCATGAGAGTCCATCCTAGATAGGTTTCCATGGCTACTAATCCACTGGATAGAACTCTTCTCTTTCCAGTAAACAGTCTACCAGCAACATCTGCTCCAACAAGAATATCAATTGGCCCAGAATTATTTTCCATGTCAAACATTTGTATATTCATAGATTGCAAGTTTTCAATCCACGGTCCGTACGAAACAGAAGGAACATCATTGCAAATAATATCCTGATCAACTACGTCAAAATTACAATTAAAACTTCCATCTAAGCTTCCTAGTTCAATTTTGTATACATTATGAAACTTCTCGTTGATCTTTCCTCCTCCAAAAAGTGCATGCGGCAAATGTTGCTGCCTTAAAGGTGCTAATCCTAAAACGGATACTATTTCTTTTCTAATATCAGACTTTTGCGATCCCGAATCATACATAGTTCTTACGATTAAATTACAATTTTCACCTTTTATTTTAACTTTCAAAGTGTGCAGCAAAACTTGTGGCGCGTTCGAAATACTCGCCAAATTTAGTGATTTATCCTGCTCTTTAACCTCTTTTTCCGCATTATTTGATGTAGGTTTATTTACCTTTTTATTTGAATCGGTGCACATAACTGCATAATGCATCTTATTGCAGATCATGCATTTCCAGAAAACACCTACATTTTCCTACCCTATGTCCGGCTTTTAAACATTTGAAACAATAACCTTTATCTTTTAATATCTTTAATTTTTCATTATAAGACATTTTTTGAGCCTTAAAGGAATTAGTCGGTTCATGTTTTCCGCTACAAAAAACGCAAAGTTTCTCTGCACCAGCTGAAGAGCTCAACAAACTAGTAGACGTAAATAGTTTATATTTCTTAAATTTGCTTCCACTTTTATACGACGTTGCATTCGTCAAACCGAAACCTGTTATAACTAAATTAATTCGCTCTTCTGATTCAACTTCAGTTTTCAAAAGTTTTAATAAAGCATCTAATCTCTTTTTGGAATCATCGCCAGAATCAAAATTCAAACCTCGCTGAAAAGCTCTAAGCAAATCTTCTGGCATGCAAGACTCAACTAAAGGATAAAGTAAACTTGCACATTCGGCAGTTGTAACATCAAGCGTTTCAAGTGCACGAATTTGTTGTTCTAGATTATCATACAATGCACACAAATTATTCGAGGAAAAATTTGAATTGGCATTTTTTTAAAACTAATTTCAGTAATTCTCTAACATAAAGCTCTACTTGTAAATCATAGCGACCAAAGCGAGTTTTCAAACAGTCAATTGCTTTTGGATAGTTCTCACCAATTGGCGGAAAGCTTTCAATCACTTCTCTAGCACGAGGCCCTTCAACTGTAGACTGTAACAAATATTGAAATTTATGTGAATCTTCAATACTAGAATCAACATGAATTTTTTCAAATTGGCTCCAAAAATAAAGCCATTATTTATTATCGCCATCAAATTTTCGTAATTCTAATTTAGGCAATTTAAACTTATTTTTATCAACAGTAATATTTCCGACAGTATTAATTACAAAAGAGTCATCATTAGTTGAATTTAAAACACTACTCACGTTTTGTTGACCGTTGATTATTCTTGCTTTTGTTTGAATTCGTATAGCTTTATCCCGAAAATCTTCTACAACTTGAAATTCTGCATCAAATTCTTTATCGGGTAGAAGTTCAAGAATATTTGAATGGGTTTTTTCTAAACGATCAGCTTTCCCTTTGAAAACATTCAGTTCTGCTTCCAGTTCGCAAATATCAACACTTTCTAAGGCTATCAGCTCTTCTACTTTATTATAAGCTTTCGTAAAAGCGGCTCTTTCACCTTTTCTTAATTTCTTAAGATCTTCAATATTAGCCATTTTTACAATCACCGGTCCCGCCGAGGGTACCAAAAAAAAAAATATATATATATTACGTTATCTTTTATGCAACGATAATTCTATTACGCTAGCAGCGTATCTGGAACAGCAGTAATTGAATAAGGGTTAAAATAGATTTAAGAAATCATAACATTAAAATAATTCTGGAGTCTGCAAACGAAAAACATCCAGCCGTTTAAAAAATCAAAAACACATTTATTCCACACAAACAAGAACTCTCAAAAAATTTAACTAAAAAACCGAAATTGCCAAAATACAAAAATAAAACTTTTGCTTAATATTTACATTGAGTTAGAGTTATAGCGCGCAGGTGTAGATGCCATGAAATAAACAAACAAAATCTCTGAAGACATGACAAACAGAAAACAATATGAAGCATGATTTTTAAAATAAAAGGACATTTTCAAACATATTGATCAAGAAGCTTCTAACTGAAGAAATATAGAAAATAAGTAAATTAAACTTTTTTCTACCTATTGTCTCTGCAAAATAATAGAAAATAACTTAAATATATATATGTAACTGGTATTTGAAAGCGAGTTTTTTGACACATTGGCATCAGAAAAAAATTGCACCAAACCCAGTGCGTATATGTCATTTGCGCCGGGATTTCATACTTATACCACATTTTTAAAAATTTCTTCGCCTTATATGTTCGAAGAAAATCAAAATAAATTTAGGTGAATAAAAGTAAAAAAAAAAAAATAGTATTTCAGAAAAATAGTATTTCATCCTTGGTATGTAATGAAACTAATAAATCTGCAGAATTTGATCTTCAAACATAGCAATTTTTTAAGGTTAAACCACAGAATTGTCAACTACTTGGTGTAAGACTTTTCGGCACTGCAATAACTTCGCCAATTCTGTTAACCTAAATATTCAAATGCAATGTAAACAAGTATAAACAATAATGTTTACAAATATGTTTTTTAAATTCCCGATTTGGTGATTTTTTTAAATCGTTCCTTAATTTGTAATTTTACAAATTATTAATCATTGGATAAAACCAATTTTAAATCAACGGTACTACTTGGTTATCCCGTCGATCAAAAAACTATCGCTTAACTATAAGATTAAATGCCAGTAATGGATGATCGTGAATGTCACATTCAATGACATTAAATACCTATACGTATTTAGAGATGTCATCAAATGATCTTATTTTCACTTTTTACTAGTGTTTTATCCATTTATTTGTACTTTTGTTATAAAAAATGCTAATATGTAAAATTTGGCTATTAGTTTGGCGACTTATATAATTTGGCGAAATTGGTTGACGGGATAACCAAGTACCGAATTAACTTGTATTAAATTCATCATTCCGATGATTTTAATATGATAAAACACTACACGATTTAATTTTTAAAATATCGCAAAGAGTTTCTGTTGAAAAATAGCTGTTTTTTTTATACTTTATGTTAATATTTTTATAAAACTCTTTTGATCCACTATCTCTATGAGTTAATAAAATTTAAGCACATTTGGAATATTCATATGCGTCACCTTTATGCACAGATGTCTAATACTTACCATGTTGGCGCAATTTTTTTCTGACGCCAATTTGGCGAAAATTTTGTTTTCAAATACATATCACATATATATTTTTGAATTATTTTCTAATATTTAAAAGGGGAAATAGTGATAAAAAAAAGTTTATTAGTAACTATAGAGCAAAACGATCTACATATTTTTTTCTAAAAAGAGTAATAGAAGATAAACAATTTATTAGTAAATAAACAACGCTAGCCAGGTTAGCATGTAAGGCATATAATATCCATTTTGTTCTAATTACGCCAATGTGTTGCATATATGACATCTATCCCCAACTTTTCTACGTTGAACCCTGCCCAGAGCTTCGATAGCGGTTTGAAGTTCTGTTGAAGTTAAATGTCAATTTTGGGCAGAATTTCAATTCAAACATTGATTAATTTATCAAAAAGCTTCTAAGTGAAGAAATACAGAAAATAAATAAATATGATGTAATACTGATAAACCACGTTTGAGAGAAACCTGGACAGAACTGTGCATGGGCGAAAAGAGCGAGTCCAATGCGAAAATGGGAGAGTTCGTACCATCTCGAGGATGAGTTTATTTATTAAACATCCTAGATATGTCGAATTTTTTTGGCGAATACCTTTTTGTTTCTCTAATTCAATTATCTGTTTCTAAAAACTATATTGTAATTCAGTTACACTAAAATAAGTTAAAAAAAGACAAATATAATAAAAAAGATGATTTAAAGGTATGGTTATAACTTTTTCCCTCGCAATATAGCGTAACTTAATCTTTTTAGAATTAACGCCTGAATGGTGTGATTTTAAAACTTGCCAGATTAGCAATTTTTTAAAATTATTTCGCTACATTATTGTGTACATTATTTATTTATATTATTTGCATACATTGGATATGAAAATGAGAAATGACACAGATATCATATACGCGCAAGGTTTGGTAAAAAAAATTTTTTAACGTCAATTTGGCGAAAACCTCATTTTCGAATGCTGGTTAAATATACATTTTTAAATTATTTTTTATTATTAAAAAAATAACAATAAATAAAACAATTTTTAAATATAATAAATTTTAAAAACAAATAACAATAGAGCAAAAAACATTTTATATAATTAAAAAAAAATTAAAGTAAATAAACAATTTATCAAAAAATAAACACTATCAGGGTTGCCATATTAGACAAAATAACGCCATTCTCGCGCCAAGTAAATCCCAGTGAGTATATGACACACAAGTGTCCTGAATATTTAGGTTGTTAGAATTGGCGAATTTCTTGCATAGCCGCCAAGTTAGATGCCAAGCAGTCGTTAAAACTGCATTTTAGCCATAAATATAAATGTAAAAAAAAAAAAAAAAAAAGACATGTTTTTATTAAAATTCACAAAAATGTAGAGAAAATATATATTTTGGAAAGGTTATTCCGAGAACTAATAATAGGTCCACAATCTATTTATTTTAAAATAAAATTTCACTCGGAACAAAAAATAGAAAACAATATTTAATATCATTTCTCGGCCTCATAGGCTATTATCCCCAAAGTCCGAATGGAATCGGCTTGGCATTCTACCAAGTGAAGACCTTACAAAGCTGGTATATCAGTACCAAAAAAAAAAAAAAAAAACATTTTATTGATACTATGTCTTGAGGTATTGTTGGAGGAATATTATATTGTCTAGGGTGAATGTCTAGAACTATACTTCTGACGCAATGTATCATTACTGATTGTTAAGTATAAATATAGTTTTATGCAGAAGAGATTTTTTTGTTGAATATGACTTCATGATTCATAAGAAAAGAATTCGCCAAAGAAAAAAGTGACATCTGATTTTTGCGTGATTCCATCGTTAAAAGGGTACTACTCTGTTATCCCGTTGACCAATTTCGCCAAATTATACCAATCGCCAAACTAATAGCCAAATTATACTTACTGACATGATTTTTATTTTAAATAACGAAAAAACAAATAATTATTGGAATATTAATATTAGAATATTAGAATATTAATAAAAAAAGTCGAAATAAAATCACGCCATTACGTTTTAAACACCTTTATCGTATTTAATGTCAATGAACGTGACATTCATGGTCATCCATTATTGGCATTTAATCTTAGAATTTGGCGATAATTTTTTGGTCAACGGGATAACTTAGTAGTACCGTAAAAGGTGAAATTGATTTTAAGAATTAAAAAGCGAACATTTATGACGTCATATTGGAAATGAAACAGAGATTTTGAAATATTTGGTACCAAGACAGGAAGCATGTACAGAATTCAGTTCTAGATGTAAAAAAAAAAAAGTTAACGATTTGGAAATGAGGCAGACGATTTGGAAATGAGGCAGACGATTTCGAAATGGATCAATGAAAATCTGTGCAAAACCCAATGGAGAAATGAAAATCTACGTAGATACCGCAGAGGTAGATAAATAGAGTTTTTAATTGAGGGTGGTTTTAGAGTCTAGGTATCATGATCGGTATAGATCTGGAAAAAAAAATCAGAAATTCCTACGTAGGGGAGAAAGTAATAGTTTGTATTTCATCAAATAAAATTTTGTTCAAAAATCTAATTTAATTTTGAGGCCCTTTCACAGTTTTGCAGAATTGCTAATTGTAACTAAAGTGCTTCAACACTCGCTCATCCTGCTTGCACATATGAAACCAACATTATGTTTAATCTTGAACTATACACTAAAATTTTTCATCACCATATTCTTTTTTAGCATAAAATGGAACTATTACAACAATTTAATAAGAAACATGGAACTTACAATGTGAATATGCACTAATATATTTTTTTTTGCGTCAGAGGAAGAGAGAGAGAAATATGAGCCCATCAGACGTTCTCTTGAGCGCACCCTCCCCCATAGTTCACTTCTAGCTATGGCCCTGGGTAAACTACATGAGTAATTGTGATACGATACCGGACCATTGCACTGTCACGTGCGGGACAATCAGACACCATAATTCCACCAAAATTGTGTTAAAGGGCTTAAGATTTTTCAGAAATAAGAATAAACATATTTTTGTAGGTTTATATTTGTTATAACAATATCTCAGGCAGGGACAGATTTTTCCTAAATGGTTTACTGATTTAGTTATTAATTAATTTGCATGCGTCACGTGCAGGACATCAAAAGTCAACCACTTGTAATTTGCTGTATGATCCAGATAACATTTCTGCTCTACTAATTTTGCAATTTCAAAACAAAAAATATGTATTAGAGGCTAAAGGTCTAATGTTCACGAAATAAGCATTTTTATTTGAAAAATAAGTTTTAAAATTGCTAAAAAAAATTATAACGTACAGTGTCACGTGCGGGACATGGTTGTCACGTGTGGGACGTTTGCAAATATCATTCAAGTAACCTTTTCAAAAATCAGGAAATAAAGGAATGCAAAAAAGAAAATGCATGCTATACATTTTACAATACAAAAATATTTACTTTAACATTTTTTTTTTTTTTTTTTTGTACAAAGTAAATGTTCAAATTGACATTTTTAAACATAAAATAAAGTAAATGTATAAACAAAAATTCAAATTTTTTCTAGAAATTTGAAACAACCTCTTTTATTAGCTACAATGGGGGTTGATATCTTTTTTACTACATCTTTAAATGAATATAGAATTTTATCTGGATACTGTGGCCACTTGTAGAATTTACCACTTTTTATCATGACAGACACTTACACACTATCATGATGGGTGCTTGTAATTTCACCAGGATAATTAATGCCGTCATATTTTACAACACCCATTCACCCATCTTAAAAGAAGCTGCTGTTTCTGAGCCTTTTATTTTCTTCTTTTTGGAAATTAGGATTTTCTAATGACATTTTCTCTCTCATCCTTTTCATTCTTCTAGCACTAGTAGACTTAAATCTTTCCATTTCAGCTAAATAAATAAATAACTTTATCAATTATAAACGCTTTTGTCTAAATTTACTTAATTTCATAGAAAAATTGAACTTAAAATTGAACTTAAAATAGAATTAAACTTAGAAAAACAGAATATAGATAAGAAGTTGTATTATTTTTTTCTAAAGAATAATAACATGTTCTTAAACACACTACTCTTCTTTTTGTATAGAAAAATTCCTATAAATTAAGTAGATCAATTCTTGCTGGAAAACGATATGTTATTAAAATAAAAATAACCATCAAAGTGTTCAAATTTTATTAAAATAAATTTATAAAAAAAATGGAAATAAAAAATATTAGCATCACAAAAAAAGAAAAAAATGGAACTATCATAAAAAAAATCTTAATTTCGTTTTAGTTACATAGAATAAGTTCTTAGGACAAAATAATCATTAAACAGCTAAAACTATGCTATAATAAATCTCTATTTAACATTCAGAAAACAAAAATAATCGTCCTGCTCATAAGGTGTCACGTGCGGGACAATTTTGTTTTGATATTTTTCTCTAAATAAAAATTTCACCCAAATTTTGAACTAGCATAGTATAAGTGTACTACACTAAACTGCTTTAGAAATGCCAATTAAACAAAATAAATGCGTTTCTTTTTCCTCCTAAGTGAAAAAGTTCATGTTTTGTGTCACGTGTGGGACACAGAAACAAAGTTCTTTTAGTGCGCTGTAATAATTATTTGAAATTATCTTATATATTTCAGTTTAGTGAAACATAAACAATGAATATTAGACTTACCTAAAATGTTGATTTCAAAAGTTTCACTGGATTTTCTTTATTAAAAAAACTCACTCAAAATGTATTGTAAAACGCAACATACTTGCTTGCACATGGACGCCATCTTTAAACTGTTGTGTTGCCAATCCATAAAAGATAAACTTTACATTCTTACTCAAAACATAAAATTTGACATGTTGCCAATCAGTAAGTAACGAAAATATTTATTTAAACAAATTTTTAAAAATGACTATCAATTTACCTGTTTTCATGGAATGGCCCTACCGCATAAATGAAGTCCTGATGATGGTACCCTCAGTTAATTTTGAAATGAGCTCAGCTGAATGCAGTAGTTATTAAAAAACTTGAGATATTAAACAAAAACATAATTTGCAGAACAAATTAAAAAAACAAAATTTATTTCCTGCAATATTTAAGCCCGAGAAGGAGCAGATATTAAGATATTTGATTTATTTATTTCATAATTTAGTATTAAATTTTTGTATCAAATAATTTAAATTATGTGAACATTAAAAAAATACAAATGAAATTCAAACAATATGGTACTGAAAAACCCTAAATCTTAGGTACCGTTCAAACGAAATCGAAATAAATCTTAGACTTTTTTCCAAACTTAACTTGCAAATATTTGTTTTGCAGGTTTTGTATAATGTTTACGGTAGGTATAGAAAAAAAGAATAGACACATCTAAAAAGCAAATGTTCAGAAAAAGTCTAAGATTTATTTCGATTTCGTTTGAACGGCATCTAAGATTTAGGGTTTTTAAGTACCATATTGTTTGAATTTCATTTTTATTTTTTTAATGCTCACACAATTTAAATTATTTGATACAAAAATTTAATACTAAATTATGAAATAAATAAATCACATATCTTAATATCTGCTCCTTCTCGAACTTAAATAGTGCAGGAAATAAATTTTGTTTTTTTAATTTGTTCTGCAAATTATGTTTTTGTTTAATATTATTTGCGCTGTTTCAGAATTTTAATGATACTTGAAAAGATTATCTCAAAATATGAAATAAATGTCTCGCACAAATATATTGTTAAATTTAAGCTGTTTTTCCAACTGTTAATTGTTTGGTAATTTTAAATATGACGTAATTTCCTCCATTTACGATTTTTAACACGTAATAATTAATTCATTATTTAAACTTTTCTGCCTCTTTTTAAAATCATATGTAAATATAGTTTTTATAATATAATTTTCAGTACTTTCCTAACACGCAGTTTTATTGTTCTAATTTGAAAGATTTCTGTTTGTTTATTATAGTCACGGGTAAATAAATTTTTTATATGAAGGAAATATCATTCTTTGCTCTGTTTTTAAAATTAGCAACAAATTAAAATAATATCCTTTTCTAAGAAACGTAAAAAAATATTTTTCGAAATGCTGAAAATGTAAATTTAAAATGGAAATAAATCCTCAAAAAAAAAAAGAGTCAAATAATAATAATAATAATAAACAAATGCAGACTATACACCGGAAACTTCTAATGGATAAAATGATCTAAAAATGCTTAAATTCTAAAAATTTTAATGATTTAAAAATGTATAGTTTTGCTCCTATAAAACTTTTTTAATGAAACGATTTTTATCAATTTTAACATTAAATATCTCTTAAAATAATTTTCGATTTAAAAACTATATGCTTTAGCGTGTTTATCCAACATTTCTCTATAATATCACAGATTTTCAAATTTTTGTATGCAATAGTTTCGTTAATATTAATGAGGAATGAACCACATTCACAAAAAAATCAATGTCAGCGGCGGTGACAGCGTTAGTTACTTTATTTACTTTCTTCTAGCTTTACAAGTTGAAAGTATTGGATTCGCGAAAAATTTCGAAATCCGGTTATCGACGGATCAGAGAACCCGAAAAAACATGTTTTTATAAAATGTCTGTCTATGAGTCTGTAAGTTTGTCTGTCTGTCTGTATATGACAAAAATTTTGTTGGATCTCTATCTCAAGAACTTGCACGGAATTTCAGAAAACTTTAGATTCTATGACAGCTTGATATAAACTAAATCTGATGCGTTTTTGGTGTACATTGCTGAACAGGTGGCGCTGTTATGCTGCATTATTTACAATTTATATAAAAGTCATATCTCAAGGTCTAGTCCATAAATTTTCCTAAAGCTTCATATTTAGTTAGTATTTGATATGACATGGTGTTGATTACGTTTTGATGCAAATCGCTCAACAGTGGCGCTGCTATGGTGCATTGTTCTTGATTATCGCAATAGCTTAATCTCAAGAACTCTTGCACGAAATAATTTAAAACTTCAGATTCAGTTAGTCCCTGATATAGATTAGTGTTGTTCAATTTTTGTTGTAAATCGCCCCACAGCTGGCGCTGTTATGTTAAATTTTCATGATTTCTCAATAAATGTATTTCAAGAACTAATGCATGGATTTCCAATAAACTTCAGATTCAGTGAGTACCTGATAAAAAAATTGATCCTGATAAGTGTTTGGTGTACATCACTCACAACATGTGGCTCTATTATGCAGTTAAAAAAAGATTTTGCAATAGCTTTATCACAAAAATTAATGCACGGATTTTCATCAAATTTCAGATTCAGTAATAAACTGACATAAATTGTTGCCAACTAGATTTTGGTTTAAACCGCCTAACCAATGGAGTTGCAATGCTGCTTTTTTCCAGAAGTATTAACACAGAAGAAAGTTCTGGGATTGCCACATCTGACTAGTGTAGAATACTCAATTCCTATAGTATATGCGATGTGCCAGACACGATGTGATTTAACGACTTTCTACATAAGTAATGAATATGCTATTTTCAAATAGAATGATATAACAGTTTTTCTAATTACTGAAATTTATTATCCACTAGCTGACCCGCCCGGCCTTGCCCGGGTCCGTATTAACAATATTAAACGAACTTGAAATTTGTATGATTTTATCATTAACTCGAAGCATGCAGAAATACATTGTCTGAAATACGTGGCAGCTGGCTGTGTGAAAAATCGGTTTAAAAAACAACAACTAATATTAAGCTCTAAAACTACTTAAATTGAGCAATGAGAAACGCGGGAGGGAACATGTATCCAACGATTGCGTTATTTTCGTGTTAAAGTGTTGATATTTATCCGTAAAAATCACTGTTAAGTGACGTAACTAATTATTTTTTTCACATAGAAATCTCAAGTGAGATATTTTGAATGTCAAACTAATTATATCACTCTTAAATCCGACTATACCATGAATGAAATTGATACTCGATGATAAAAGTTTGATATGTAGTATTATAATTTCAGGGTCATTTAACAAATGTAAGTGTATATTTTTAATCAAAGCATACGTAATGTTCATTCTATGGACAAATTCCTAACCGTAAACTTTTGTACCGTGACCATAGCCTGCCTGTAACCTAACTGCGACTTAACAGTACCCTACCGTAACTTAAATATAACATAAATGTAACCTAGCCGTCACTTTATTGTAACCTATACTTATAGTAACCATAACATCAATGCAATTTAACTTTAACCTAACTTTAAATTAACCGTGATCTAACTATAACCTAACGTGAAATGAAATAAAATCAAAGGCTTAACTTAATGTAATTGCAACCTAATCGCAACCCAAATGCTACCTAACCATGTATTGGGTTCATGTCCATGGAAATTACTTTGTCTTGTTCGGATCTTGGTTATGATTCATTAGAATATTTTCGTCGGATTCAGATTTGGTTTGATTCAGATTTCTTTTTCTTTTTTTTTTTTTTAAATTCGATTTAAATGTTCGGGTCAGATTCAGGTCCATGGAAATTATTTTGCCTTGCTCGGATCCAGTTATGGTTCTGTGAAATATTTTTGTCGGGAACAGATTTGGTTCAATTCAAATTTCGGCGTTTTCTTCAAATGGAATTTTTGTGTTCAGGTCTTTCTGCGTGTCCGCGGAAATTTCTCTGTCTGATTCGAATAAAGACATGCTTCACTGGAATATTTTTGTCAAGTTCAGACTTGGTTTAATTCAGTTTTCGGTTTTTTCTTCAAATGTAATTTTTGGCTTAGGGTTTTCCTGCGTGTTCCCGGAAATTATTCTGCCTTGTTCGAATAAGAACATGCTTCTCTGGAATATTTTTTGTCAAGTTCAGATTTGGTACATTTCAGATTTCGAGATTTTTTTCAAAGAAATTTTTTAGGTTCAGATTTGGTTCATGTGCATGGAAATTTTTTGTCGTATTCGGATCCGGTTACGGTCTTTTGGAATATTTTTGGCAGGCTCAGATTTGGTTCGATTCAAATTTCAGGTATTTTTTCAAATAGAATTTTTAGGTTCGGATCTCGTTCATGTCCACGGAAATTATTTTATCATACTCGAGTCCGGTTATGATTCTTTCAAATATTTTGCTCTGATTCAGATGTGGTTTGGGTTAAATTTCAGGTTTTTTCAAATCCGATTTTCTAGGTTCGAGTCGGGTTTATGTCCATGGAAATTATTTCGTCTTGTTCGGATCGGGTTATAGTTCTTTGGAATATTTTTATCGGGTTCAGATTTGGTTCAATTAAGATTTCGGGGTTTTCTTCAAATAGAACTTTTGGGTTCGGGTCTTCTTGCGTGTTCACGAAAATTATTCTGTATTGCTTGAATAAGGACATGCTTCACTGGAATATTTTTGCCAAGTTCAGATATGGTTCAGTTCAAATTTCTCGATTTTTCCAAAGAAATTTTTTGGGCTCGGACTGGGTTCATGTGCATGGAAATATTTTGTCTTGTTCGGATCCGGTTGCGGTTCTTTGAAATAGTTTTGTCAGAATCAGATTTGGTTCGATTCAAATTTTAGGTATTTTTTCGAATGGAAGTTTTAGGTTCGTATCCACTTCATGTCCACGGAAATTATTTTGTCTTACTCGAATCCGGTTATGGTTCTTTCAAATATTTTGGCCCGATTTAGATGTGATTTGGGTCAAATTTCAGGATTTTTCAAATGGAATTTTTTTAGGTTTGAGTCGGGTCTATGACCACGGAAAGTATTTCGTCTTGCTGGGATCGG
Source organism: Maratus speculifer (assembly GCA_964019185.1). Taxonomy (NCBI): domain Eukaryota; kingdom Metazoa; phylum Arthropoda; class Arachnida; order Araneae; family Salticidae; genus Maratus; species Maratus speculifer. Next base: position 211,010,559 of record OZ025291.1, on the reverse strand, counting down.
GTTGTATTTCTCTGGAATATTTGTATCGGTTTCAGATTTTACTCGGGTGATGTTTCGAGTTTTTTTTAAAGAAAATATTTAGATTCGGATCAGGTTTCAGTCCACTAAAATTATTTTTCCTTGTTTGGATCGGGTTATGCTTCATTTGAACATTTTTACGGGATTGAGATTTGGTTCGGGTCAGTTATCCATAGTTTTTTTTCAAACCAAATTTTTAAATTCGGGTCGGGTTTATACTCACGGAAATTGTGTCTGTCACGGATCGGAGTGTGGTCTGTTTTTTTCTGGTTGGGATTGGGTTACGTGTTAATTAGTCTAAACATTAAGGTTATAATCAGTTTTGCTACTATTATTTTTATAGCTATTTCTGATAAATAATTTACTTTGCTATTTGATAATTTATTATGGTGTATGGATCGTTTGCGGATTCGAACAATTGTACGCCAAACAGCTATTTTATTTTTGTTTTAAAAACAAATTAAAGCCATAATACAATTTTAAATTGAATAAAATACATTTAAATTTTATCAATGATAAAAAAATAAACTTCTAGAAAACTGTTGTGTGATTTTTTTTACTGCAACGCAGCTAATGACTCATACATTCGAAATACCAAAAATCTGCGTACAACCATACAGTAAAAAGAAATTAATTGAGTGGAAGTATAATGTCTTGGGTTGAAGCCAAAAATGTAACCCTAAAATCTTCTACATTAAATCCAAATAAGCACCAACAAAACCATGTGCTTTGACACGCCGATCAATTCAAACTGGTTTAAACCTGTATTTCTTTGTTTTTATTTTTTTTCCATTTAAACTGTTATTGAATAGATGACTAAAATTTCGCTTAAAAAATAACGTTTTGTGCCATTATTGGCTGTAATACAAGATCGGAATGCATAAAAGATACAAATATATCAATCATAGGCAAGAATTATTTGATTATTTTTATCATATGACTTTGAAATATCAATATAGAAGCATCATTTAAGATTTTGCTTGAAAAGTTAACATTCTTTCGTTAATGTCTTAAAATCGTCTGCACTCTGAAATCTAGATTTTAGATTAATATTTGTTATTTAAGTTTTCATGCATGATTTTAAAAGAATGTTTTCATCAATATATTTTATATATTGACGTTGAATTATTAATATATTGTTAAATCATAAACATTTTGATTTTTCATCTACGTGATAAAGTATTAAAAAGTTCTGAAAAAAAAGAAAACTTTTAGTTATACAATTTTTCGTTCAAATCAAATGTTTTTAATATTTTATTAAATTTTATTTTGACATTTAATTATTTCTAATTTTCCAATTTCAATTATTTTAAAAGCAAACATTTTTTAAAATAAATAATATAATTGAAAAAAGACCATTTTAAAAAATGACTATTTCTTCGTAAAATATGCATCAGCTGCAATTCATTTCTTTCAGTTCGTCTTATTATTACAAAATACCTTCCACATGCTTTTGTTTGGGACATTAAAATTTGAGCGATAAATGATTTCATATTGCAAACCTTTTCTGCGGTTTACTTCACATCCACCTATCTTTTTCCTTCATGGCGTACAACAGATGTATTAAAAAATCATCATTTAAACTGGCAGCTTGCCAGTCTATGAATTTTAAAGGTCTGTCCCAGCTTTTTAAATTATTTCTGCGAAAATTTTATGCAACCAACCAACCATAAGAAAATGAAGTGAAAAAAAGAAGAAAAAAGCGATTTTTTATGAGAGTGAGCTTTGGAATTTAATTAATTACTCAGTTAGTAAACAGAATTTCGAAATTCTAAAGTTCAAGTAGATCAGGAGAGATTTGGGGCTACTCAAAAAAAAATTGAGCCTGGTACATGCTGTAGATTTTGCTAGCCATCGCAGACACACACACACACAGACAGAGCGTTTTGTTCTTTTATTAGTATAGATTGCACACAGTTATGTAAAAGATACGTTGTAAAATTCCCGTTTTTAAATATAGTAGTATTAATTTAATTTAAGTCGATATTTAAATATTAAGTAAGAAGGACGATAATATTATTATATGTTGTAATATTTTATTATGTGAAATAAATATTCTTTTTAAATTTTGTAGATTTTAACATTTTGAAATTTAGCTGAAATAAATACATGCGTTCTTCTTTTTGAGAGAGTAACATTATGTGGAATATCTATACTAATAAAATCCGTGCGCCTCTGTCTGTCTGTCTGTCTGCTTGAAGCCGATTACAGTTCGCAACGCCGGCGAGTTGGAAGTCGCGAGAGGTGTCTTTCGATTCGAAAAATTCCGGGAAAGTCATTTCGGGAATTTTCGAGACCATGGGACCAAAATTAAAATAGTTATGAATTAAAAACCCCTTGGGAATCGGAACGAAAAATGCCTCAATTCCCAAACGGAGCTCCGAAGCAGAACACTGCGCCACCTTGCGGTGAAGAACATGAATTTTTCCCCTTTGGCTAAAAGAAGAAACAGCCGAAAACTTCTTTTTCTACCGGCGCTAATTGCGTTTTTTTCCGCATCAAATTTTTTGACTTGCCGTAGAATATTTACCGTAGTTTTCGCTAAAATATTGAACTTAGAAATAAAACAGGACTATCGAAACTTTTTTTTTTGCGCGTGTTTTCTTAAACCATCATGCAGACAGTTGTTAAAGTAGAAAAAAACTGATTACATATTTAGAATCTGCGCAAAAATATGCTTCTGATGAACTAAAAAATGCGAAAAATGTCTTATGGGCGCGTAGTGCCCACCGTGCAAAACCAAATATTTTTAACGGGACTATGGCCGCGAAGCGACCATAGCTCCGATCCACAATCTTTTTTTTTCAAGTGCACGTGGCCCACAGTGCGAAATCACATATTTTTAACGGGACCATGGCTCTTTAATTTACTTTTTTTGTGCTTGAAGATTCGAACACCAAGACTTGCTTATTAAATGAATTTTTTGCTTATTATATACTGCTTAATACCGAGGTTCGTTTGGAAAAAGTGGCCCAGCTAGCGGGCGTAGCTCGCTAGTCTATACTAATAAAATCCGTGCGCCTCTGTCTGTCTGTCTGCTTGAAGCCGATTACAGTTCGCAACGCGGGCGAGTTGGAAGTCGCGAGAGGTGTCTTTCGATTGGAAAAATTCCGGGGAAGTCATTTCGGGCATTTTTGAGACCGTGGGACCAAAATTAAAGAAGTTATGAATTAAAAACCCCTTGGGAATCGGAACGAAAAATGTGTCAATTCCCAAACGGAGCTCCGAAGCAGAACACTGCGCAACCTTGCGGTGAAGGACATGAATTTTTCCCCTTTGGCTAAAAGAAGAAACAGCCGAAAACCTCTTTTTCCAACCGGCGCTAATTGCGTCTTTTCCGCATCAATTTTTTTGACTTGCCGTAGAATATTTACCGTAGTTTTCGCTAAAATATTGAACTTAGAAATAAAACAGGACTATCGAAACTTTTTTTTGCACGTTTTTTCTTAAACCATCATGCAGACAGTTTTTAAAGTAGAAAAAAACTGATTACATATTCAGAATCTGCGTAAAAATCTGCTTCTGATGAACTAAAAAATACGAAAAAATGTCTTATGGGCGCGTAGTGCCCACCGTGCAAAACCAAATATTTTTAACGGGACTATGGGCGCGAAGCGATCATAGCTCTGATCCACAATCTTTTTTTTTCAAGTGCACGTGGCCCACAGTGCGAAATCACATATTTTTAACAGGACCATGGCTCTTTAATTTACTTTTTTTTTGTGCTTGAGGATTCGAACACCAAGACTTGCTTATTAAATGAATTTTTTTGCTTATTATATACTGCTTAATACCGAGGTTCGTTTGGAAAAAGTGGCCCAGCTAGCGGGCGTAGCTCGCTAGTCCTTTATTTTAAATTTTGTTAATTATAATTTTCCTTTTCTATATACATGGTATTTTTTTTTTAACTAGATTACCATGCTAAAAATATCTGCCGAATCTCGGAGTGATCATCACGAAGAAAGAAACAGAATATTTATTTCCCCACTGCACATGCATAAGTAATGAGAGAAGTTCTGACAGAAATGGACACTTTAGTTTCATGTTACAACAGTATATTCCCGTTAGTATAGGTTTATTTTAACAGGAAATAGCAAATTGAATCTTGTGAAAAAGATGATTGTGTAGTGTAGGTAGTGGGAAATCATTGAAAGCAATTACTATCTGAAATATAATATGCTGGAAGTCTATTGTATTCTATTTTAGTTATATTTATTAGATCATAAGTCTTCTTGTTACATTTTCTTAAAATTTACACATCTATATTTAAATTTTTAGATTAGGTACCATTGTATTTCATGATATTTATTAGCCTTATAGTAATTTATGATTTATTACCGTAGCCCTTTATTACAGCAGTCATTTATTACAGTAGCACATTTCAGGACATAAGTAAATAATGTGTCACAGACGATGGCATTAAAAAATGATTATAACTTACAAGAAAAGAAACAGATCAAAAAATAATTTTTTTTCTAATAAATTTATTTATTAGCGTTTTCTACCAAGTTAAAAAAAAAAATCAAAAAAATTTTCATATTTGAATTCAGTTCTCACGCCATATTAATGTATGCCAATTGAAATGTTATAGGGAAAAATAAAATGCAGTCAAAAAATTAGAAGTGTTTTTTTTAAATTAGAACAGTTACGCTTTTTTTTACACGCCCACCCAAAATATTGAGGAAAGAGAGTTGCACATAAGCAGAAATTTTAATTTAATTTCAACAAAATTAAGATAGGTTATTGGGATTCATAATATCATTTTCAAATAGAAAATAAAGTACGTTATATTTTTTTTACAGGGCCGCGCAAAATAATTCGGATTCATTACTACCTATAATCAGAAATTGTAATTCAAATTCAATGAAATTTATACAGGTTATTTGTTTACATAACAGTATTTTTTCAACTGAAAGGGGATAACATTCATATTTTTAAAGATTCACAAAAAAAGATTAAAAAAAATATTTCAGGATGACTACATACATTTTACATCAGTCTGTTGTTGATCTATGAGTGGCTAACCCACAAGAAGGCAAATTTGAATCTGTCTTTTTGTTTTTATTATTTGTATATTTCTTGCATTCTTTGTCACACATTATATTTTTATTTTGAGACAGTGTTGTTAAACAAAGTACTTTTATCATAATTTGAGTATGTTAAGAGAAATACATTCGGGAAACCAGATAAATCTAGATACACATCAACGGGATAATTTTGTCTACTTAGATCGTCAAAATGCCGCATTGTGCGGCGATTCAATTTTGCGACCTCTTTTCAAGCCGCGCTTCTCCACTAAAAATAATCTTAAGAATATCTGAAGAAATCTCCACTTTCTTCAGAAATTTTACAGAAGTCTGAAGACATTTAGCAGATTTTATTTTTACCTTAAAAATATCAGAATTTTCTAAGATAATCTTAAAAATATCTGAAGAATGGGCCAAATACCTACAAATTTTCTACAGATTTTTGGGGCAATTATCTACAGACATTCTATAGATTGTTTTTAGTAGGGTTAGTACGATGCCATATTTTAACTTTGAACAGGGTCTTTGGTTTAGGTACATTGTAAAACGAAAAGAATACTGTTATGCTGAATTTTATAGATCGAATGCATAAATAATGTCATATTGAAAAACATTAGCCAAGAAAATGAAATTTAATTATTACAGGTGATTTCAGTCTCAATTTCAGAAACATTTCTGGAAATAAACTGTCGAACTTCTCACTCTTGGTCTAATTCAATACTTGGTCACCTAAGACTTGGTCTAATACAATAACCTATTACCAGGGAAAGCAGGGAAAGCAATATATTTAAATCACGTACAGTGTGGCCTTATTCATTCATTTCTTAAACTGCAAAAAAGACAGATGTTTGTTAATCTATAAAAATGTACAATAACCACTAACGCAAATATATAATAACGTGCTCCGAGGAACCCAAGATTCCAAAAAATGTTCCTTTGTTGTTAGAAAACTCAGAAAACAAATTATTTTCGAAATTTGAAAATGAATGTACAAAAATAAATTTTTATTAGCTGTCCGTTGTTTTCGGAAACATTTCCTAATAACTTTTAAAATGCATTAATCAGCTCTTTGTGCCTGAAAAATCAGTTTTTTGAATATTATTAATTCTCAAATACACATTTTCAGTTGCAAGATTGAATTTGGGCATATAATTGTAAAAAAATAATGTTAATTTTCATACTAATGTTAATGCTGTTAATATTGTATGTTTGTCTGTTAAACTTATTTTCTGAATATCAAAATATTTAGCATTCGAAAAAGTAATATACCGATTTGAGAAAACTGATTATTGCACTCTAAAAGCTACTCAGAAACGTTTTTCGAAAATGACAAGTAGCTAAGAAAAAAATATTTATATAAATTCTTTTTTAAATCTCAAAAATAAATATGAGGTTTTTAAAGGTAAAGGAATGCTTTTCTCAATCTTCAGTGACTTAGAAGAGGTTATTGTACATTTTTGTAGATTAAGAAACTTCTGTCATTTTTTAAAGTGTACCCATTATAAACAGATTTGTATAAGATTAAAAAAGTAATAGAGAATAGTAATATTTGTTGCTATTTAGACCTCACATCTTTCATAACTTTCATGGTATACCCAACTATTCCTTTCAAGTATATACAAAGTGTCTCAGGATTATTAGGACACATTTTAAGGGGAAGTATTGGATATCACAAGGATTCAGATTTGCACAGCATTCGTTGGTCGGAAATGTTATTCAAGTGCAGTAGTGATGACTCAAAACTCAAGAAAGACAGGACACTAATAAGAAGAAAAAAACATTTTTATTTATTCTTAGTGCAGAAGAAAACTAAGAAAAAAAACACTAAAGAGACAACGATCGTCATCAAAGTAGGTGTGCGAAATTACGACCATGGGCCGTGATGCATAGAAGAGCATATCGGGTGAATGGAAAATCTAATGTTCTAGAAGATACCGAGAATATCCTGGACTAAACCAGCCTTGCCACGATGCATTCAACAAGTTCCTCAGTACTTTTCAGCACTACCCCGGCATGTTTTACAGCACTCAGAGTAAGAAACTTGTTTTCTCTCCCTGTTCGTGTCCTTTTTCTTTCTTCTGTTTTGTGTCGTCACTACCGAGCCAGGAACGCGTTTCCGATCATGAGTTGCTGTGCAAATCTGAATCCTTGTCATGTCCCCTACTTGCCCTTAAAGTTATCCGGATAATTCTGAGACACCCTGTATAGTGATATACACTATATGGCCCAAGCGGACTGGCCACTTGCGATTTTAGGCGTTTTGTCAAATATTTAGAAAAAGACATGAGGAATTATTCTGAAAATCCAGGTGTGTAAACAGAATAGTACAGGTCATATATTTTCGTGACGGTTTTTCTCGAAATTCCATAAGGGACCGTCAACAACTGGAAAAAGAACGAATATCTTTTGAATAACACCATCAAAACTAATGTAGCAAAAGTGTCCAAACTGCAGATTATGATTACGTGGTTTATTTTAATAAACTGTGTTCATTTTTATAAGGATATCAAGTATACTCGAAGAAAAATTAAGGTTTTTATAAAAACAGTTCCAAATTTTTTATTGTTTTTTTTCCTTACAATTTGCTGAACTCTTAATTAAAAAAAATTCTTTTCAGTAAATATGACAAATAATATTGTACATAATACCCTGTAATCAGAATTAAAAAATAATAAAAATTATAAGATAATTGAACAGTTTTACTAAATAATGTTTCTCTGTGCATGCGTCACTACAATCAAAATGTAATTTGGATATTTTGTTAGCTAAATGTGTAGAGCAACTTTTGTAAACATCTCAAAAACATAGCTTGAAAATACTGAAAATAATCGTCGATAGAATAAGCTCAAAATCCGTTATTGTAAAATAAAGCAAATAGTGAGGGGTTGTATCTATATATCCATTGATTAGTGTCAATATAGCACACACAATATTGCGCGTATTACTATATTCGGATACAACTTCTCATCTTTTTGCTTTATTAACGAATTTTGAGTTTATTGACGGTCTCCTATGGGATTCCTCGAGATAAAACTTTACGGAAACATACGACCTGTACTATTCTGTTTAAGCACTTGGAGTTTCAGAATAATTCCTCATATATTTTTCTAGATATTTAACAAAATGTCTAAAATCGCGAGTGTCCGGTCACCTTTGTCCATATAGTGTAGTATATAGTATAAACCCAATCCTAAGATGTACAGTTTTTTACGAAGTCTTATTATTCTTTTATCAGCGATTTTTTGCAATATTACAGTTACTAATTAATATATTTATTTTATGAAACCTTTTGTGCGTGGATAATATTCGCACTTAACTGTTTTTTTTTATATTCTAAAATTTAAAGCAACTTATTCTTAACCTAGTATGCATATAACAAAAGCTCTAAAATTTGAAATAACAAGTTTGTGAATGCATAATATAAGCAAATAAATATGTAACGCTTCGTTAAACTGTTTTCGCTCTCAAGGCAAATTACTTGAATCCCTACACCTAAATTTTAAAGAAAATTAGAATAAAGTGGAACATTGGTGATAAAATTGTACGGAAATAAAATCTACTTAAACTAATATAAGTAAATGAAACTGTTTTGATCATTTCTGATTATAGTTTTATCTTATATGATAAAATATATTATTGTAACGACAGTAGTCTACATTATTATTTCAATAATACAATATAATGCAATGATAAAGAGTTATTTGGCCTTTTATTCTATCGATTTTATTTTTAAACTGAATGCTAATACATAGTACCTAACCCTTTTTCTAATGTCCTAAAAATAGTGAATTGCATATAAATGTAATAGAGATACATTGTAAATTGCCCATATTTAAAATTAACATTAATTAATGCTTTCAATTCAATATTTAGATAAGAAGTAAAATACAGACACGATTATTTTATTGTTTTATGAAATGTTATTATAAATTATTGCACTTATTTTTAAATTTTGTATATTCCTAAAATTTAAAATTTAGTTCAACTAATCACAAACGTTCTTCTTTTTGAGAAATTAATATTATGCAGAATAATGTTTATTGTTTTTATTTGTAGTTTTGTATAGTGTAATTTCCTTTTTCTATTTGAATGCTATGTTTTTACTAAAATACCATTCTAAAAATATCTGCCGAATCTTGATTTTATTCCATCTTGAAGAAAGAAACAGAATATTTATTTTCCCACAGCATATGCATAAGTTATGACAGAAGTTCTGGTAGAAATTGACTCGTTAGTATCATGTTACGACAATATTTTCCCTTTAGGATAGTTTTATTTTTGTAGGAAAAAGCAAATTGAATATTGTGAGAGAAATGATTGAGTAGGTAGTGGGAAATCATTAAAAACAGTTATTACTTGGAATATAATCTGTCGAAAGTCAAATGTATCCTATTTTGGTTTGTTCTTTTTATTAAATCGTTCGTTGTTTTGGTCGTATTTTATTAATATCAACTTTTCTTAAAATTTACTTATCTCTATTTAAATTTTGTTTTTCGATTAACTTGATACTATTATACTAATTATATATTTATTAATATGTGTATAATTTATTACAGTTGGATTCTGTTATATCACATAAAAAGCGTACATAGCCAGGGATATTTAAAAAGGAATTAAAGATTATAATCTTTAAGAATTTTGTTTTATAGTTATCCCAAACTGTTAGTTTATACCTCAATTTCTCTTCTTTATCATCTAAAATGTTAAATATTAAAAATAAATAAATAAATAAAAAAAATGCAAGAATTATTTGGAAAATGATTTTTTTAAAGACTAAAATTCAAAACATGGTCTTTTAAAATCAATTGATTCAATATTAGATTGTTTCCTTTTTCGGGATCGTCGGACATTTCGTAATCGGTGGGCTCGATAATCAGACTTCTTTTTCTGGTTTAAAAAACGATCCTTCATACAACGCCTCTCTTTGAATTCGGTTTTTTCCATATCTGTTAATTTGTGTCTACCTATTTTGTAATTTTTTTAAAAATTTTCTTTTTTATTAACAACGACATTTCAATTTCCTATTCAAATAAAAATTCTTCTAAAAAGTAAAGAATTTCGTAAAAAATAAATGCGGGCATCCAATGTCCGAAGCAAAATTTGTAATATGAATATACGTTTGACTATTTCTCATTGAGTTAATAAAAATCAGTAAAAACATCATTTTTATGATGATCAAAACATGGCTTACGTAATAACAAAGTCATATATTACGCATATCATGGATTAAACGTTAATAATTATGCATCAATAGAATGCGGATACCACAAGGTTTTCAGATATGTCTTCAGATATGTCTATATCTATTCTTACAAACAACAACAACCATTTTCCAAATGGTAAAAAAAGGATATCATTCTGAAAAGCTGCTGTCTGTCTTCCCGCGCTCTAAATCACGTAAATAATAATGGATTGACAAAAAATTGATATATGTTATTGATACTGACTATGACACGTTTGGTATTGAAAATGACGCTTTTAGCAGTTACAATACCTTACAGGGCCGTTCAAAAAATTCCGGTATATTACGGCCTCTGACGGAAAATCGTTCGCAGCGATTTTTAATAACGTTTCATAATTTCAAACCCATTGAAATTTATATATATCTGTGAAGTACACTGTAAGATGTCTACTATACGATATGAATATCATTCATTATTCATTTACAGGGACACTTAAAAGAATTCCATTAAAAATAGTTTATGGAGAAAATTGCTTGTGGAGTATTATATTCATGTTTCACTATTTCAAACACATTGAAATTGTATATATCTCTAAAGTGCACTGCGGATTATTTACTATAAAATATGATGTGAAAAGCATTCATTATTAATGTAAAGGGACACACAAAATAATTCAGGTATAGTACTTTCTATGGAAATAATTGCTCGAAGTGTGTTTTCTTTTGAATTACGCGATTTTAAATTTTTTCAAAATATTTCTTAGCGTAAAATTTTACACATCACATACAAGACTGCACAAAACATCTGAAGTACATTTTCGTTTATTAAAGGGAAATTGCTGAATGAGAATTTTCAACTGTGCTATGTGTTTTGTAATTGAACTAAATTTCAGCATACTATGTGTTATATGATATATCTCTCGTTCATATACAGGGCTGAATTGTTAGTCTGACGAATGTGACTTGAGTTCGAATCTAGCATCTCCAGTGTTATAAGAAGAACACCAATTATGCTTCTTTCTACATACTGTTAGCAAGAAAACTTATTAAGTTACTATGACATTAACTTATAAAATGTATACTAAAAATAATACTTAATTTTGCTTTAATGATACATATGGTAAAATATACTGTTATGGTATATTATTTTATGAAATAATGATGATTTATGATAAACTGTATTACACAATAACATTTTTAACAATTCTGCAGTATAGTAGAGAAGATGAAGTGACAAGTTTTTAGAGTACTTTAACCAAGAAACTATGAGTTCATTACTTTCTACGTGACGCGTTAATAAAATTAAGAGTTCAAATGTAAACTATATTACGAGTTAAAATTACTCTTAATACTCAGTTGAGTGCAAGCCTGTTTAACATGAACTAGTTCGTAATATAATGCTGCCTTTTACAAAGCGGTCAAGCATTTTCTCAATTACAGCCAACAGAACTTAATCATAATATTCTAGTACACCAAGTTTCCCATTGTATAGGACACGTTTATGTGGCCAAAGCGCAAATGTTGTGATTGTAAACTTGATGTACAAAATTAGATACATGAGATGCGAATTGAAAAGTTCGTAACCGATTCGAAGAATGGTTTCTTTTACTTGAGAACAGACTTGATGAATATTTAATTGTACATTCAATGTAATTTGATATCAAATAAAATTTAAATTTTAGAATGTATGTACATATAGGGATATAGCATTCATTATTCATTTGCCGGAACACTCAAAAGAATTCCATTACATTACGGTTTACGGAGAATAATCACTTGTGGCGTATTATATTTATATTGCACTATTTTAAACACATTTTAATTGTATACATCTCTAAAGTGTAAAATATTTACTATAAAATATGATGTGAAAAGCATTCATTATTAATTTAAAAGGACACACAAAATAATTCAGGTATAGTACTTTCTATGGAAATAATTGCTCGAATTGTGTTTTCTTTTGCAGTACACGATTTTAAATTTTTTCAAAATATTTCTTAGTGTGAAATGTTACACATCACATACATGGCTGCACACAAAACATCTGAAGTACATTTCTTTTTATTGATGGAAATTGCTGAAGGAGATGTTTTAACTGTGCTATATGTTTTGTAATTTAACTAAATTTTAGCATACTATGTATTATATGATACATCTATAGTTCATATACAGGGTTGAATTGTTAGGCCGACGAATGTGACTTGGTTCGAATCTAGTATCTCCAGTGTTATAAGAAGAATACTAATTAATGCTTCTTTCTACATACTGTTAGCAAGAAAACTTATTAAATTACTATGACATTAACTTATAAAATGTATACTAAAAATAATGCTTAATTTTGCTTTAATGATACATATGGAGTAATATACTGTTATGAAATAATGATAAAGTGTATCACATAATAACATTTTCAACAATTCTGAAGTATAGTAGAGAAGATGAAGTGACAAGTTTTTAGAGTACTTTAACCAAGAAATTATGAGTACATTACTTTCTACGTGACACGTTAATTAAATTAAGAGTTTAAATGTAAACTATATTACGAGTTAAAATTACTCTTAATACTCAGTTGAGTGCAAGCCTGTTTAACACGAACTAGTTCGTAATATAATGCTGCCTATTTACAAAGCGGTCAAGCATTTTGTCAATTACAGCCAACAGAACTTAATAATAATATTCTAATACGTCATGCTTACATTGTATAGGACAGGTTTATGCGGTCAAAGCGTAATTGTTTTGATTGTAAACATGATGTTCGAAATTAGTTACATAAGACGCGAATTGAAAAATTCGTAACCCCCTCGAAGGATGATTTCTTTTTCTCGAAAACAGACTTGATGTATAATAAGACATTATGTATCATTATGTATTATTCTTTAAATATAATATTTCCTTTTCTTTCATCTTTCAAAAATATGCATAACGGTTTTTTCATTCTCTAAAAAAGTAATTTTCTTTCTCATGGTGAAATACATTTGATCATGTTTATTAAGTGGTCATATATTTTTCATTTTCATTTGCGGTGATATAAATTATAAAATAATAAACTGATTGAATCATTTCCACCTCTTTTTAACAGCTGCATCAAACGGAATTAAAAGTATAAAAAGATTTATGAGAATTATTGTCCATTCATATTAGATATAAATTTGATATGATCTATATTTATTTACATAATTTATAACTGTAATTTTGCAATCTAATTTGATAAAATTTAAAGCCGTTCTTTTATTGACATGAGTTATCACCTAGTTGTAATAATAATTTTTCGTCAATAAATTTATCGTAGATGCATTTCTGTCTCTTTTAATCAGTAAATCTTCGTCACTTCCAAGTGCGGTTATATGGGGTTAATATGAATGGACAATATAGTTTCCCTGCTATTTTCGCCAATAATTTAAAATGCTACCATTGTTTTTTATGTAACGGAAATTTTTCTGACATTAATGTACTCCCAAATTGGCCTCGACTCCGTTTGATATTGGCACGAAATGATTTTTTAATCGGACATTCGGCTCGTTGTGTTATAAGGAAAAGGCGCAGATGTCTGCCAAGAAACCACCCCATCGAATATCTATTTCCTAAAGTTATAATAAAGCAAATTTAATTCTTATAATAATTTCCAGTCATTTATGGGATTGGAACTCACATCATGAGTTATTGCGAAATGTTAATATACCACCACTGGTACATCAAGCCATATAATTACAATAATTAAGAGGTATGGGGTTTCTCTCCCATACGAAGAATATGTAACTGTACATTAAATATAATTAAATATCAATATAACTTAAATGTAAGAATGTATATGCACTGTAAATTCGGAAACACTTTTACAACACTAACTGAACATAATAATTAACACTTTTAATTAAAATCGTTTTTGATTGTCTTATGAATATGTTGCGCCAGGAAAAAGATTGCACGTTGATTGTTGTAAAAAACTACATAATTTTTCCAGAAATGCGTTAAGGATATTTATTGGCAAAATTATTCAACTTCCTCAATAATTTCCTGTAATTTTTTCTATAAATCAAACTGTTTTTTATTTCCTTTTTAAAGTTGTGTAATTTTAAAGGCATCATGTACAAACTGTTTTGAAAGTGTTTTACAGGTGTTGTTTTACAACATTCTAAATTGTGTGGTGTTTACAATGTGTTGTTAATTTGGTGAAAAAGTGATGTGCAGCACAACACTATTGTAAGAAAATATTTTTATCAACATTATTTACAAAACTATTTCAACGCGATGAACATCGCTATTTTTAGAACACATTTCTAGATGGCAACATTTTTGCAAAATATTAAGAACACATTTCGAGATAGCAATATATTAAGAACACAATCATAACACAAAAAGTGTTTTGTATATGAATTCTTCTAATTCAAAACACACTAATGTGTTGAAAATTTGGTGACAAAAAATGTTCTAAAATGAGTTTATTTTTATGTGTTGAGAATTTGCAGTTACTCGTATATTTTATCTGTCAAAACTAATAAATGTTAACAGGGCATTATAGTCCAAGAGCCGACAGCACAAAAACCTAAGATATCGAGCACAAGATAAAAAAAACCTCTTTATTTTATGGAAGAGTAGTGATAGTCGAATCGAATGATCCATGTCTACCGGAAGTGAAGTGATGCTTAAGCCAAAAACTAATACCACTTGTGATTCACTCGTAGGATCATTGTGTTTGCCTTAAATCATTGCACCACTTCACTTTTTTTCCGGCCAAAAATTTAGTAAAACCATACTTATAATTTAAGGGGATTAGCCGTTTTTTTTCAGGTTTAATAGAGTGTAATTATTTTAGCAATTTTGAACTTTATGCGCACATGAAGTTTCATAACAATTATTTAAGGCTGTTTTCAACTGGTCTGGTTAACAAGTGCAAAAGGTTTTGAAAAGTTTACGACTTCATTTTTTAACGAAAAGATATAAAACTGCAAAGCCTGATCATGGAAGCGATTTGGAATCTAACTCAGTTTTCCATTTTTTGATCAATAAATTACCTATTGAATTATAAGTTTTTTTGATCGCTTGACAAGGCGATTTTCACTCCAGTTTAACTGATTTTTACTCTCTCCCGCGAAAAGTCAGTTCAAAACGCCAACTTTGACACTATTTCTTCAAAAAACTATAGTGTTTACCGAAAAAAGGATACTGAGAGCGATTAAATAGTTTCTGAATAACAACACCTGATAATTTCATGTATTTCCGAACAAAAATAAATTAAAACTTATGTCATAAAGTTTCCATTCTTCATTTAAGAGCAGCCTTAATAATTACAGTAAGTTTAGTACTTTTTTCTATATCTCTATGGGACTTCCATGTATTGGAAAAAAAAGGTTTTTTTATGGCAGCATCAAGTTGATTACAGTCAGATTTCATATTTAAAAGAATTTGATAGCTTTATAATGCCCTGATTTACAAGAATGCGAGAAAGCATCTCTACGAATGATGCAAAGACTTACTACTAATGTGAGGGGTGTTGCTTACAACATCGATCAGTGAACGTGCATTTCATTTGGAGATCGATTTTAGAACCTCAATAGTAAAATTTAAATAATCGAAAATCGCTAGCACTGATAATGATATCTCTTCTATGAGGTTCCTTTACTATCATTCAATTTTTGATTGTCATTATGATTTGTCTTTACGATGTGAGCGACATTACATTAAACTTGCATCCCGATGCGCAAGCATAAGTGCAAACTTAAGGTATCTAATTACATTCGAAAAGGTTTTTTTTAAAGCAATATTAAATAAATACACTTATTTTTAGTTCTATTGTAATATAGAATGATGAAAAAATATAAAATCTTAACATTATCTTATAGCATTTAAAAAATAGTAATTTTTAACTTTTTTAAAAATCAAAGTTTCATGCTTATGTTAGACAACATACATTATTTCATGAAAATGTATTTAATTTTCTTTGGTACTACCATACTGATATTACAGTTACCTGAGCACTGATCTAAGAATTTTATAATATTTTTATAAATCATTCAAAATATGTCAAAAATACATATTTTTTACATTCGATTATCTATAAAATAATTACATTATAAGTAGCATAACAAGTAGTATGGAAAGCATCAGACAAAATTTCACTGAAATATGTTTAAAAAATCTCATGTAATGGACTTTATCAAACATGAAAATAACTGAAAAATTGCATTTACAAATTTTTTATCTATGTTTTTTCTCACTTATAAAATACATATAGAAATATTAATTAAGGTTTATTAGTGTTTTTATGGAACAAAGTCAGAAAATCATGCCCTCACTTGGCCTTCCTACACTCCATTCCGGTTTTTGACTCATTACTTCCAGTCTATTAAATTTGCTACAACTCCTATAGTCCAGGCATTAAGTGCTCATAAAGGACAAATAAATGCAAGTTTTGGTGTAGTTTTGATTTTTGGTTACCTTTATGTTTTTTGAGTCGCTGAACACGAATCTGGCATTATCCAGCAAAATTTCTCCCCGGAAGCACGTTTTTTTGGCAAAAAACGTGGCTTTTTTTCGTTTTTTCTAAATAACTTCAAAATTATGCATTTTACATAAAAGTCATCAATACATAAATTAGCACAAAATTTCTTACATTTTATGCACTAAAAGTTTTTTAAGCTATTGCATAGCTTTATATCGCGGGCTTTGAGCGCGGCGACCGAATGTAGAAATTCCGTAACGAGAAAAATGTACAAATTCCGTAACGAAAAAAAACTTAACACTCGGCTAACGTCGTTTCAGTTCGGCAGACTTTGGCATGGTATCCTTCGGTAGATTCGGCAGATATTGACGCGGTATTTTTCAGATATTTAGAGGATATTAAGTCTCAAACTTATATTTCTTATTTCAGTTACTATAAATCTATAGTTTCATTAATAAAAATTCCTGATAGAATGTGTATAGAAAAGAAACGTCTTAAGATAAAATAAGATAGGATAATGTAGCTTTTGGTGATTGGAGACTCGCCCAATGGTGAGGATCGAAAAATTTAAAATGCTTATAATTCGCGATCTAATTTTCGTAGCGCGGCCAAATTTTGTTTGATGATTTATTATGAGACAATGTTAATTTTTGGTGACAGGAGACCCCCCACGGTGAGGGTCGAAAAATTTAAAATGCTTATAACTCGCGATCAATTTTCGTAGTGCGGCCAAATTTTGTTTGGTAATTTATTATGAGACAGTGTTAATTTTTGGTGACAGGAGATCCCCCACGGTGAGGGTCGAAAAATTTAAAATGCTTATAACTCGCGATCAATTTTCGTAGTGCGGCCAAATTTTGTTTGGTAATTTATTATGAGACAGTGTTAATTTTTGGTGACAGGAGATCCCCCACGGTGAGGGTCGAAAAATTTAAAATGCTTATAACTCGCGATCAATTTTCATAGTGCGGCCAAATTTTGTTTGTTAATTTATTATGAGAAAGTGTTAATTTTTGGTGACAGGAGATCCCCCATGGGGAGGGTCGAAAAATTTAAAATGCTTATAACTCGCGATCTAATTTTCGTAGCGCGGCCAAATTTTGTTTGGTAATTTATTTGGAGACAGTGTTACTTTTGGTTACAGGAGATCCCCCATGGTCAGGGTCGAAAAATTTAAAATGCTTATAACTCGCGATCTAATTTTCGTAGTGTGGCCAAATTTTGTTTGGTAATGTATTATGAGAGAGTGTTACTTTGGTGACAGGAGACCCCCTCCCCCCACATTGAGGGTCGAAAAATTTAAAATGCTTATAACTCGCGATCTAATTTTCGTAGCGCGGCCAAATTTTGTTTGGTAATTTATTATGAGACAGTGTTATTTTTGGTGACAGGTAATCCCCCCACATTGAGGGTCGAAAAATTTAAAATGCTTATAACTCGCGATCTAATTTTCGTAGCGCGGCCAAATTTTTTTTGGTAATTTATTATGAGACAGTGTTAATTTTTGGTGACAGGAGACCCCCCCCCCCCATGGTAAGGGTCGAAAAATTTAAAATGCTTATAACTCGCGATCTAATTTTCGTAGCGCGGCCAAATTTTGTTTGGTAATTTATTATGAGACAGTGTTACTTTTGGTGACAGGAGATCCCCCATGGTGAGGGTCGAAAAATTTAAAATGCTTATAACTCGCGATCTAATTTTCGTAGTGTGGCCAAATTTTGTCTGGTAATGTATTATGAGAGAGTGTTACTTTGGTGACAGGAGACCCCCCCCCCCCCCATGGTAGGGGTCGAAAAAATTAAAATGCTTATAACTCGCGATCTAATTTTCGTAGCGCGGCCAAATTTTGTTTGGTAATTTATTATGAGACAGTGTTACTTTTGGTGACAGGTGACCCCCCACATTGAGGGTCGAAAAATTTAAAATGCTTATAACTCGCGATCTAATTTACGTAGCGCGGATAAATTTTGTTTGGTAATTTATTATGAGACAGTGTTACTTTTGGTGACAGGAGATCCCCCATGGTGAGGGTCGAAAAATTTAAAATGCTTATAACTCGCGATCTAATTTTCGTAGCGCGGCCAAATTTTGTTTGGTAATTTATTATGAGACAGTGTTAATTTTTGGTGACAGGAGACCCCCCCCATGGTAAGGGTCGAAAAATTTAAAATGCTTATAACTCGCGATCTAATTTTTGTAGCGCGGCCAAATTTTGTTTGGTAATTTATTATGAGACAGTGTTACTTTTGGTGACAGTTGACCCCCCACGTTGAGGGTCGAAAAATTTAAAATGCTTATAACACGCGATCTAATTTTCGTAGCGCGGCCAAATTTTGTTTGGTTATTTATTATGAAACAGTGTTAATTTTTTGTGACAGGAGACTCTCCCACGGTGAGGGTCGAAAAAGTTAAAATGCTTATAACTCGCGATCTAATTTTCGTAGCACGACCAAATTTTGTTTGATGATTTATTATGAGACAGTGTTAATTTTTGGTGACAGGAGACCCCCCACGTTGAGGGTCGAAAAATTTAAAATGCTTATAACTCGCGATCAATTTTCGTAGTGCGGCCAAATTTTGTTTGGTAATTTATTATGAGACAGTGTTAATTTTTGGTGACAGGAGATCCCCCACGGTGAGGGTCGAAAAATTTAAAATGCTTATAACTCGCGATCAATTTTCGTAGCGCGGCCAAATTTTGTTTGGTAATTTATTATGAGACAGTGTTAATTTTTGGTGAGAGGAAACCCCCCCCCCATGGTAAGGGTCGAAAAATTTAAAATGCTTATAACTCGCGATCTACTTTTCGTATCGCGGCCAAATTTTGTTTGGTAATTTATTATGAAAGAGTGTTAATTTTTGGTGACAGGAGACCCCCTACGGTGAGGGTTAAAAAAATTAAAATGCTTATAATTCGCGATCAATTTTCGTAGTGCGGCCAAATTTTGTTTGGTAATTTATTATGAGACAGTGTTAATTTTTGGTGACAGGAGATCCCCCATGGGGAGGGTCGAAATATTTAAAATGCTTATAACTCGCGATCTAATTTTCGTAGCGCGGCCAAATTTTCTTAGGTAATTTATTATGAGACAGTGTTACTTTTGGTGACAGGAGATCCCACATGGTGAGGGTCGAAAAATTTAAAATGCTTATAACTCGCGATCTAATTATCGTAGTGTGGCCAAATTTTGTTTGGTAATGTATTATGAGACAGTGTTACTTTGGTGTCAGGAGACACCCCCACGGTGAGGATCGAAAAATTTAAAATGCTTATAACTCGCGATCTAATTTTCGTAGCGCGGCCAAATTTTGTTTGGTAATTTATTATGAGACAGTGTTAATTTCTGGTGACAGGAGATTCCCCCTAGGGAAGGTTACAAAAATTTAAAATGCTTATAACTCGCGATCTAATTTTCGTAGCGCGGCCAAATTTTGTTTGATTATTTATTATGAGGCAGTGTTACTTTTGGTGACAGGAGATCCCCCGTGGTGAAGGTCGAAAAATTTAAAATGCTTATAACTCGCGATCTAATTTTCGTAGCGCGGCCAAATTTTGTTTGGTGATTTATTATGAAACAGTGTTAATGTTTGGTGACAGGAGAACCCCCACGGTGAGGGTCGAAAAATTTAAAATGCTTATAACTCACGATCTAATTTTCGTAGCGCGGCCAAATTTCGTTTATTCATTTATTATGAGTCAGTGTTAAGTTTTGGTGACAGGAGACCCTCACGGTGAGGGTCGAAAAATTTAAAATGCTTATAACTCGCGGTCTAACTATCTTAGCGCGGCCAAATTTTTTGGGTAATTTATTATGAGACAGTGTTAATTTTTTGTGACAGGAGACTCTCCCACGGTGAGGGTCGAAAAAGTTAAAATGCTCATAACTCGCGATCTAATTTTCGTAGCACGGCCAAATTTTGTTTGATGATTTATTATGAGACAGTGTTAATTTTTGGTGACAGGAGACCCCCCCCCCACGTTGAGGGTCGAAAAATTTAAAATGCTTATAACTCGCGATCAATTTTCGTAGTGCGGCCAAATTTTGTTTGGTAATTTATTATGAGACAGTGTTAATTTTTGGTGACAGGAGATCCCCCACGGTGAGGGTCGAAAAATTTAAAATGCTTATAACTCGCGATCAATTTTCGTAGCGCGGCCAAATTTTGTTTGGTAATTTATTATGAGACAGTGTTAATTTTTGGTGACAGGAGATCCCCCACGGTGAGGGTCGAAAAATTTAAAATGCTTATAACTCGCGATCAATTTTCGTAGCGCGGCCAAATTTTGTTTGGTAATTTATTATGAGACAGTGTTAATTTTTGGTGACAGGAGACCCCCCCCCCCATGGTAAGGGTCGAAAAATTTAAAATGCTTATAACTCGCGATCTACTTTTCGTATCGCGGCCAAATTTTGTTTGGTAATTTATTATGAAAGAGTGTTAATTTTTGGTGACAGGAGACCCCCTACGGTGAGGGTTAAAAAAATTAAAATGCTTATAATTCGCGATCAATTTTCGTAGTGCGGCCAAATTTTGTTTGGTAATTTATTATGAGACAGTGTTAATTTTTGGTGACAGGAGATCCCCCATGGGGAGGGTTGAAATATTTAAAATGCTTATAACTCGCGATCTAATTTTCGTAGCGCGGCCAAATTTTCTTAGGTAATTTATTATGAGACAGTGTTACTTTTGGTGACAGGAGATCCCACATGGTGAGGGTCGAAAAATTTAAAATGCTTATAACTCGCGATCTAATTATCGTAGTGTGGCCAAATTTTGTTTGGTAATGTATTATGAGACAGTGTTACTTTGGTGTCAGGAGACACCCCCACGGTGAGGATCGAAAAATTTAAAATGCTTATAACTCGATATCTAATTTTCGTAGCGCGGCCAAATTTTGTTTGGTAATTTATTATGAGACAGTGTTAATTTCTGGTGACAGGAGATTCCCCCTAGGGAAGGTTACAAAAATTTAAAATGCTTATAACTCGCGATCTAATTTTCGTAGCGCGGCCAAATTTTGTTTGGTGATTTATTATGAAACAGTGTTAATGTTTGGTGACAGGAGAACCCCCACGGTGAGGGTCGAAAAATTTAAAATGCTTATAACTCACGATCTAATTTTCGTAGCGCGGCCAAATTTCGTTTATTCATTTATTATGAGTCAGTGTTAAGTTTTGGTGACAGGAGACCCTCACGGTGAGGGTCGAAAAATTTAAAATGCTTATAACTCGCGGTCTAACTATCTTAGCGCGGCCAAATTTTTTGGGTAATTTATTATGAGACAGTGTTAATTTTTTGTGACAGGAGACTCTCCCACTGTGAGGGTCGAAAAAGTTAAAATGCTTATAACTCGCGATCTAATTTTCGTAGCACGGCCAAATTTTGTTTGGTAATTTATTATGAGACAGTGTTAATTTTTGGTGACAGGAGATCCCCCACGGTGAGGGTCGAAAAATTTAAAATGCTTATAACTCGCGATCAATTTTCGTAGCGCGGCCAAATTTTGTTTGGTAATTTATTATGAGACAGTGTTAATTTTTGGTGACAGGAGACCCCCCCCCATGGTAAGGGTCGAAAAATTTAAAATGCTTATAACTCGCGATCTACTTTTCGTATCGCGGCCAAATTTTGTTTGGTAATTTATTATGAAAGAGTGTTAATTTTTGGTGACAGGAGACCCCCTACGGTGAGGGTTAAAAAAATTAAAATGCTTATAACTCGCGATCAATTTTCGTAGTGCGGCCAAATTTTGTTTTGTAATTTATTATGAGACAGTGTTAATTTTTGGTGACAGGAGATCCCCCACGGTGAGGGTCGAAAAATTTAAAATGCTTATAACTCGCGATCAATTTTCGTAGTGCGGCCAAATTTTGTTTGGTAATTTATTATGAGACAGTGTTAATTTTTGGTGACAGGAGTTCCCCCATGGGGAGGGTCGAAAAATTTAAAATGCTTATAACTCGCGATCTAATTTTCGTAGCGCGGCCAAATTTTGTTTGGTAATTTATTTGGAGACAGTGTTACTTTTGGTGACAGGAGATCCCCCATGGTCAGGGTCGAAAAATTTAAAATGCTTATAACTCGCGATCTAATTTTCGTAGTGTGGCCAAATTTTGTTTGGTAATGTATTATGAGAGAGTGTTACTTTGGTGACAGGAGACCCCCTCCCCCCACTTTGAGGGTCGAAAAATTTAAAATGCTTATAACTCGCGATCTAATTTTCGTAGCGCGGCCAAATTTTGTTTGGTAATTTATTATGAGACAGTGTTACTTTTGGTGACAGGAGATCCCCCACGGTGAGGGTCGAAAAATTTAAAATGTTTATAACTCGCGATCTAATTTTCGTAGCGCGGCCAAATTTTGTTTGGTAATTTATTATGAGACAGTGTTACTTTTGGTGACAGGTAATCCCCCCACATTGAGGGTCGAAAAATTTAAAATGCTTATAATTCGCGATCTAATTTTCGTAGCGCGGCCAAATTTTTTTTGGTAATTTATTAGGAGACAGTGTTAATTTTTGGTGACAGGAGACCCCCCCATGGTAAGGGTCGAAAAATTTAAAATGCTTATAACTCGCGATCTAATTTTCGTAGCGCGGCCAAATTTTGTTTGGTAATTTATTATGAGACAGTGTTACTTTTGGTGACAGGTGATCCCCCCACATTGAGGGTCGAAAAATTTAAAATGCTTATAGCTCGCGATCTAATTTTCGTAGCGCGGCCAAATTTTGTTTGGTAATTTATTATGAGACAGTGTTACTTTTGGTGACAGGAGATCCCCCATGGTGAGGGTCGAAAAATTTAAAATGCTTATAACTCGCGATCTAATTTTCGTAGTGTGGCGAAATTTTGTCTGGTAATGTATTATGAGAGAGTGTTACTTTGGTGACAGGAGACCCCCCCCCATGGTAGGGGTCGAAAAAATTAAAATGCTTATAACTCGCGATCTAATTTTCGTAGCGCGGCCAAATTTTGTTTGGTAATTTATTATGAGACAGTGTTACTTTTGGTGACAGGTGACCCCCCACATTGAGGGTCGAAAAATTTAAAATGCTTATAACTCGCGATCTAATTTACGTAGAGTGGATAAATTTTGTTTGGTAATTTATTATGAGACAGTGTTACTTTTGGTGACAGGAGATCCCCCATGGTGAGGGTCGAAAAATTTAAAATGCTTATAACTCGCGATCTAATTTTCGTAGCGCGGCCAAATTTTGTTTGGTAATTTATTATGAGACAGTGTTAATTTTTGGTGACAGGAGACCCCCCCCCATGGTAAGGGTCGAAAAATTTAAAATGCTTATAACTCGCGATCCAATTTTCGTAGCGCGGCCAAATTTTGTTTTGTAATTTATTATGAGACAGTGTTACTTTTGGTGACAGTTGACCCCCCACGTTGAGGGTCGAAAAATTTAAAATGCTTATAACACGCGATCTAATTTTCGTAGCGCGGCCAAATTTTGTTTGGTTATTTATTATGAAACAGTGTTAATTTTTTGTGACAGGAGACCCTCCCACGGTGAGTGTCGAAAAAGTTAAAATGCTTATAACTCGCGATCTAATTTTCGTAGCACGGCCAAATTTTGTTTGATGATTTATTATGAGACAGTGTTAATTTTTGGTGACAGGAGACCCCCCCACGTTGAGGGTCGAAAAATTTAAAATGCTTATAACTCGCGATCTAATTTTCGTAGCGCGGCCAAATTTTGTTTGATTATTTATTATGAGGCAGTGTTACTTTTGGTGACAGGAGATCCCCCGTGGTGAAGGTCGAAAAATTTAAAATGCTTATAACTCGCGATCTAATTTTCGTAGCGCGGCCAAATTTTGTTTGGTGATTTATTATGAAACAGTGTTAATGTTTGGTGACAGGAGAACCCCCACGGTGAGGGTCGAAAAATTTAAAAAGCTTATAACTCACGATCTAATTTTCGTAGCGCGGCCAAATTTCGTTTATTCATTTATTATGAGTCAGTGTTAAGTTTTGGTGACAGGAGACCCTCACGGTGAGGGTCGAAAAATTTAAAATGCTTATAACTCGCGGTCTAACTATCTTAGCGCGGCCAAATTTTTTGGGTAATTTATTATGAGACAGTGTTAATTTTTTGTGACAGGAGACTCTCCCACGGTGAGGGTCGAAAAAGTTAAAATGCTTATAACTCGCGATCTAATTTTCGTAGCACGGCCAAATTTTGTTTGATGATTTATTATGAGACAGTGTTAATTTTTGGTGACAGGAGACCCCCCCACGTTGAGGGTCGAAAAATTTAAAATCCTTATAACTCGCGATCAATTTTCGTAGTGCGGCCAAATTTTGTTTGGTAATTTATTATGAGACAGTGTTAATTTTTGGTGACAGGAGATCCCCCACGGTGAGGGTCGAAAAATTTAAAATGCTTATAACTCGCGATCAATTTTCGTAGCGCGGCCAAATTTTGTTTGGTAATTTATTATGAGACAGTGTTAATTTTTGGTGACAGGAGACCCCCCCCCCCATGGTAAGGGTCGAAAAATTTAAAATGCTTATAACTCGCGATCTACTTTTCGTATCGCGGCCAAATTTTGTTTGGTAATTTATTATGAAAGAGTGTTAATTTTTGGTGACAGGAGACCCCCTACGGTGAGGGTTAAAAAAATTAAAATGCTTATAATTCGCGATCAATTTTCGTAGTGCGGCCAAATTTTGTTTGGTAATTTATTATGAGACAGTGTTAATTTTTGGTGACAGGAGATCCCCCATGGGGAGGGTCGAAATATTTAAAATGCTTATAACTCGCGATCTAATTTTCGTAGCGCGGCCAAATTTTCTTAGGTAATTTATTATGAGACAGTGTTACTTTTGGTGACAGGAGATCCCACATGGTGAGGGTCGAAAAATTTAAAATGCTTATAACTCGCGATCTAATTATCGTAGTGTGGCCAAATTTTGTTTGGTAATGTATTATGAGACAGTGTTACTTTGGTGTCAGGAGACACCCCCACGGTGAGGATCGAAAAATTTAAAATGCTTATAACTCGCGATCTAATTTTCGTAGCGCGGCCAAATTTTGTTTGGTAATTTATTATGAGACAGTGTTAATTTCTGGTGACAGGAGATTCCCCCTAGGGAAGGATACAAAAATTTAAAATGCTTATAACTCGCGATCCAATTTTCGTAGCGCGGCCAAATTTTGTTTGATTATTTATTATGAGGCAGTGTTACTTTTGGTGACAGGAGATCCCCCGTGGTGAAGGTCGAAAAATTTAAAATGCTTATAACTCGCGATCTAATTTTCGTAGCGCGGCCAAATTTTATTTGGTGATTTATTATGAAACAGTGTTAATGTTTGGTGACAGGAGAACCCCCCCCCATGGTAAGGGTCGAAAAATTTAAAATGCTTATAACTCACGATCTAATTTTCGTAGCGCGGCCAAATTTCGTTTATTCATTTATTATGAGTCAGTGTTAAGTTTTGGTGACAGGAGACCCTCACGGTGAGGGTCGAAAAATTTAAAATGCTTATAACTGGCGGTCTAACTATCTTAGCGCGGCCAAATTTTTTGGGTAATTTATTATGAGACAGTGTTAATTTTTTGTGACAGGAGACTCTCCCACGGTGAGGGTCGAAAAAGTTAAAATGCTTATAACTCGCGATCTAATTTTCGTAGCACGGCCAAATTTTGTTTGATGATTTATTATGAGACAGTGTTAATTTTTGGTGACAGGAGACCCCCCCACGTTGAGGGTCGAAAAATTTAAAATGCTTATAACTCGTGATCAATTTTCGTAGTGCGGCCAAATTTTGTTTGGTAATTTATTATGAGACAGTGTTAATTTTTGGTGACAGGAGATCCCCCACGGTGAGGGTCGAAAAATTTTAAATGCTTATAACTCGCGATCAATTTTGGTAGCGCGGCCAAATTTTGTTTGGTAATTTATTATGAGACAGTGTTAATTTTTGGTGACAGGAGACCCCCCCCCCATGGTAAGGGTCGAAAAATTTAAAATGCTTATAACTCGCGATCTACTTTTCGTATCGCGGCCAAATTTTGTTTGGTAATTTATTATGAAAGAGTGTTAATTTTTGGTGACAGGAGACCCCCTACGGTGAGGGTTAAAAAAATTAAAATGCTTATAACTCGCGATCAATTTTCGTAGTGCGGCGAAATTTTGTTTGGTAATTTATTATGAGACAGTGTTACTTTTGGTGACAGGAGATCCCACATGGTGAGGGTCGAAAAATTTAAAATGCTTATAACTCGCGATCTAATTATCGTAGTGTAGCCAAATTTTGTTTGGTAATGTATTATGAGACAGTGTTAATTTCTGGTGACAGGAGATTCCCCCTAGGGAAGGTTACAAAAATTTAAAATGCTTATAACTCGCGATCTAATTTTCGTAGCGCGGCCAAATTTTGTTTGATTATTTATTATGAGGCAGTGTTACTTTTGGTGACAGGAGATCCCCCGTGGTGAAGGTCGAAAAATTTAAAATGCTTATAACTCGCGATCTAATTTTCGTAGCGCGGCCAAATTTTGTTTGGTGATTTATTATGAAACAGTGTTAATGTTTGGTGACAGGAGAACCCCCACGGTGAGGGTCGAAAAATTTAAAATGCTTATAACTCGCGGTCTAACTATCTTAGCGCGGCCAAATTTTGTTTTGTAATTTATTATGAGACAGTGTTAATTTTTGGTGACAGGAGATCCCCCACGGTGAGGATCGAAAAATTTAAAATGCTTATAACTCGCGATCTAATTTTCGTAGCGCGGCCAAATTTTGTTTGGTAATTTATTATGAGACAGTGTTAATTTCTGGTGACAGGAGATTCCCCCTAGGGAAGGTTACAAAAATTTAAAATGCTTATAACTCGCGATCTAATTTTCGTAGCGCGGCCAAATTTTGTTTGATTATTTATTATGAAGCAGTGTTACTTTTGGTGACAGGAGATCCCCCGTGGTGAAGGTCGAAAAATTTAAAATGCTTATAACTCGCGATCTAATTTTCGTAGCGCGGCCAAATTTTGTTTGGTGATTTATTATGAAACAGTGTTAATGTTTGGTGACAGGAGAACCCCCACGGTGAGGGTCGAAAAATTTAAAATGCTTATAACTCACGATCTAATTTTCGTAGCGCGGCCAAATTTCGTTTATTCATTTATTATGAGTCAGTGTTAAGTTTTGGTGACAGGAGACCCTCACGGTGAGGGTCGAAAAATTTAAAATGCTTATAACTCGCGGTCTAACTATCTTAGCGCGGCCAAATTTTTTGGGTAATTTATTATGAGACAGTGTTAATTTTTTGTGACAGGAGACTCTCCCACGGTGAGGGTCGAAAAAGTTAAAATGCTTATAACTCGCGATCTAATTTTCGTAGCACGGCCAAATTTTGTTTGATGATTTATTATGAGACAGTGTTAATTTTTGGTGACAGGAGACCCCCCACGTTGAGGGTCGAAAAATTAAAAATGCTTATAACTCGCGATCAATTTTCGTAGCGCGGCCAAATTTTGTTTGGTAATTTATTATGAGACAGTGTTAATTTTTGGTGACAGGAGACCCCCCCCCATGGTAAGGGACGAAAAATTTAAAATGCTTATAACTCGCGATCTACTTTTCGTATCGCGGCCAAATTTTGTTTGGTAATTTATTATGAAAGAGTGTTAATTTTTGGTGACAGGAGACCCCCTACGGTGAGGGTTAAAAAAATTAAAATGCTTATAACTCGCGATCAATTTTCGTAGTGCGGCCAAATTTTGTTTGGTAATTTATTATGAGACAGTGTTAATTTTTGGTGACAGGAGATCCCCCATGGGGAGGGTCGAAATATTTAAAATGCTTATAACTCGCGATCTAATTATCGTAGTGTGGCCAAATTTTGTTTGGTAATGTATTATGAGACAGTGTTAATTTCTGGTGACAGGAGATCCCCCGTGGTGAAGGTCGAAAAATTTAAAATGCTTATAACTCGCGATCAATTTTCGTATTGCGGCCAAATTTTGTTTTGTAATTTATTATGAGACAGTGTTAATTTTTGGTGACAGGAGATCCCCCACGGTGAGGGTCGAAAAATTTAAAATGCTTATAACTCGCGATCAATTTTCGTAGTGCGGCCAAATTTTGTTTGGTAATTTATTATGAGACAGTGTTAATTTTTGGTGACAGGAGATCCCCCACGGTGAGGGTCGAAAAATTTAAAATGCTTATAACTCGCGATCAATTTTTGTAGTGCGGCCAAATTTTGTTTGTTAATTTATTATGAGACAGTGTTAATTTTTGGTGACAGGAGATCCCCCATGGGGAGGGTCGAAAAATTTAAAATGCTTATAACTCGCGATCTAATTTTCGTAGCGCGGCCAAATTTTGTTTGGTAATTTATTTGGAGACAGTGTTACTTTTGGTGACAGGAGATCCCCCATGGTCAGGGTCGAAAAATTTAAAATGCTTATAACTCGCGATCTAATTTTCGTAGTGTGGCCAAATTTTGTTTGGTAATGTATTATGAGAGAGTGTTACTTTGGTGACAGGAGACCCCCTCCCCCCACATTGAGGGTCGAAAAATTTAAAATGCTTATAACTCGCGATCTAATTTTCGTAGCGCGGCCAAATTTTGTTTGGTAATTTATTATGAGACAGTGTTACTTTTGGTGACAGGAGATCCCCCACGGTGAGGGTCGAAAAATTTAAAATGCTTATAACTCGCGATCTAATTTTCGTAGCGCGGCCAAATTTTGTTTGGTAATTTATTATGAGACAGTGTTACTTTTGGTGACAGGTAATCCCCCCACATTGAGGGTCGAAAAATTTAAAATGCTTATAATTCGCGATCTAATTTTCGTAGCGCGGCCAAATTTTTTTTGGTAATTTATTAGGAGACAGTGTTAATTTTTGGTGACAGGAGACCCCCCCATGGTAAGGGTCGAAAAATTTAAAATGCTTATAACTCGCGATCTAATTTTCGTAGCGCGGCCAAATTTTGTTTGGTAATTTATTATGAGACAGTGTTAATTTTTGGTGACAGGAGACCCCCCCCCCATGGTAAGGGTCGAAAAATTTAAAATGCTTATAACTCGCGATCTACTTTTCGTATCGCGGCCAAATTTTGTTTGGTAATTTATTATGAAAGAGTGTTAATTTTTGGTGACAGGAGACCCCCTACGGTGAGGGTTAAAAAAATTAAAATGCTTATAACTCGCGATCAATTTTCGTAGTGCGGCGAAATTTTGTTTGGTAATTTATTATGAGACAGTGTTAATTTTTGGTGACAGGAGATCCCCCATGGGGAGGGTCGAAATATTTAAAATGCTTATAACTCGCGATGTAATTTTCGTAGCGCGGCCAAATTTTCTTAGGTAATTTATTATGAGACAGTGTTACTTTTGGTGACAGGAGATCCCACATGGTGAGGGTCGAAAAATTTAAAATGCTTATAACTCGCGATCTAATTATCGTAGTGTAGCCAAATTTTGTTTGGTAATGTATTATGAGACAGTGTTAATTTCTGGTGACAGGAGATTCCCCCTAGGGAAGGTTACAAAAATTTAAAATGCTTATAACTCGCGATCTAATTTTCGTAGCGCGGCCAAATTTTGTTTGATTATTTATTATGAGGCAGTGTTACTTTTGGTGACAGGAGATCCCCCGTGGTGAAGGTCGAAAAATTTAAAATGCTTATAACTCGCGATCTAATTTTCGTAGCGCGGCCAAATTTTGTTTGGTGATTTATTATGAAACAGTGTTAATGTTTGGTGACAGGAGAACCCCCACGGTGAGGGTCGAAAAATTTAAAATGCTTATAATTCACGATCTAATTTTCGTAGCGCGGCCAAATTTCGTTTATTCATTTATTATGAGTCAGTGTTAAGTTTTGGTGACAGGAGACCCTCACGGTGAGGGTCGAAAAATTTAAAATGCTTATAACTCGCGGTCTAACTATCTTAGCGCGGCCAAATTTTTTGGGTAATTTATTATGAGACAGTGTTAATTTTTGGTGACAGGAGATCCCCCATGGTGTGGGTCGAAAAATTTAAAATGCTTATAACTCGCGATCAATTTTCGTAGTGCGGCCAAATTTTGTTTTGTAATTTATTATGAGACAGTGTTAATTTTTGGTGACAGGAGATCCCCCACGGTGAGGGTCGAAAAATTTAAAATGCTTATAACTCGCGATCAATTTTCGTAGTGCGGCCAAATTTTGTTTGGTAATTTATTATGAGACAGTGTTAATTTTTGGTGACAGGAGATCCCCCATGGGGAGGGTCGAAAAATTTAAAATGCTTATAACTCGCGATCTAATTTTCGTAGCGCGGCCAAATTTTGTTTGGTAATTTATTTGGAGACAGTGTTACTTTTGGTGACAGGAGATCCCCCATGGTCAGGGTCGAAAAATTTAAAATGCTTATAACTCGCGATCTAATTTTCGTAGTGTGGCCAAATTTTGTTTGGTAATGTATTATGAGAGAGTGTTACTTTGGTGGCAGGAGACCCCCTCCCCCCACATTGAGGGTCGAAAAATTTAAAATGCTTATAACTCGCGATCTAATTTTCGTAGCGCGGCCAAATTTTGTTTGGTAATTTATTATGAGACAGTGTTACTTTTGGTGACAGGAGATCCCCCACGGTGAGGGTCGAAAAATTTAAAATGCTTATAACTCGCGATCTAATTTTCGTAGCGCGGCCAAATTTTGTTTGGTAATTTATTATGAGACAGTGTTACTTTTGGTGACAGGTAATCCCCCCACATTGAGGGTCGAAAAATTTAAAATGCTTATAATTCGCGATCTAATTTTCGTAGCGCGGCCAAATTTTTTTTGGTAATTTATTAGGAGACAGTGTTAATTTTTGGTGACAGGAGACCCCCCCATGGTAAGGGTCGAAAAATTTAAAATGCTTATAACTCGCGATCTAATTTTCGTAGCGCGGCCAAATTTTGTCTGGTTATGTATTATGAGAGAGTGTTACTTTGGTGACAGGAGACCCCCCCCATGGTAGGGGTCGAAAAAATTAAAATGCTTATAACTCGTGATCTAATTTTCGTAGCGCGGCCAAATTTTGTTTGGTAATTTATTATGAGACAGTGTTACTTTTGGTGACAGGTGACCCCCCACATTGAGGGTCGAAAAATTTAAAATGCTTATAACTCGCGATCTAATTTACGTAGAGTGGATAAATTTTGTTTGGTAATTTATTATGAGACAGTGTTACTTTTGGTGACAGGAGATCCCCCATGGTGAGGGTCGAAAAATTTAAAATGCTTATAACTCGCGATCTAATTTTCGTAGCGCGGCCAAATTTTGTTTGGTAATTTATTATGAGACAGTGTTAATTTTTGGTGACAGGAGACCCCCCCCCATGGTAAGGGTCGTAAAATTTAAAATGCTTATAACTCGCGATCTAATTTTCGTAGCGCGGTCAAATTTTGTTTGGTAATTTATTATGAGACAGTGTTACTTTTGGTGACAGTTGACCCCCCACGTTGAGGGTCGAAAAATTTAAAATGCTTATAACACGCGATCTAATTTTCGTAGCGCGGCCAAATTTTGTTTGGTTATTTATTATGAAACAGTGTTAATTTTTTGTGACAGGAGACCCTCCCACGGTGAGTGTCGAAAAAGTTAAAATGCTTATAACTCGCGATCTAATTTTCGTAGCACGGCCAAATTTTGTTTGATGATTTATTATGAGACAGTGTTAATTTTTGGTGACAGGAGACCCCCCACGTTGAGGGTCGAAAAATTTAAAATGCTTATAACTCGCGATCTACTTTTCGTAACGCGGCCAAATTTTGTTTGGTAATTTATTATGAAAGAGTGTTAATTTTTGGTGACAGGAGACCCCCTACGGTGAGGGTTAAAAAATTAAAATGCTTATAACTCGCGATCAATTTTCGTAGTGCGGCCAAATTTTGTTTGGTAATTTATTATGAGACAGTGTTAATTTTTGGTGACATGAGATCCCCCATGGGGAGGGTCGAAATATTTAAAATGCTTATAACTCGCGATCTAATTTTCGTAGCGCGGCCAAATTTTCTTAGGTAATTTATTATGAGACAGTGTTACTTTTGGTGACAGGAGATCCCACATGGTGAGGGTCGAAAAATTTAAAATGCTTATAACTCGCGATCTAATTATCGTAGTGTGGCCAAATTTTGTTTGGTAATGTATTATGAGACAGTGTTACATTGGTGACAGGAGACACCCCCACGGTGAGGATCGAAAACTTTAAAATGCTGATAACTCGCGATCTAATTTTCGTAGCGCGGCCAAATTTTGTTTGGTAATTTATTATGAGACAGTGTTAATTTCTGGTGACAGGAGATTCCCCCTAGGGAAGGTTACAAAAATTTAAAATGCTTATAACTCGCGATCTAATTTTCGTAGCGCGGACAAATTTTGTTTGATTATTTATTATGAGGCAGTGTTACTTTTGGTGACAGGAGATCCCCCGTGGTGAAGGTCGAAAAATTTAAAATGCTTATAACTCGCGATCTAATTTTCGTAGCGCGGCCAAATTTTGTTTGGTAATTTATTATGAGACAGTGTTAATTTTTGGTGACAGGAGATCCCCCGCGGTGAGGGTCGAAAAATTTAAAATGCTTATAACTCGCGATCAATTTTCGTAGCGCGGCCAAATTTTGTTTGGTAATTTATTATGAGACAGTGTTAATTTTCGGTGACAGGAGACCCCCCCCCATGGTAAGGGTCGAAAAATTTAAAATGCTTATAACTCGCGATCTACTTTTCGTATCGCGGCCAAATTTTGTTTGGTAATTTATTATGAAAGAGTGTTAATTTTTGGTGACAGGAGACCCCCTACGGTGAGGGTTAAAAAAATTAAAATGCTTATAATTCGCGATCAATTTTCGTAGTGCGGCCAAATTTTGTTTGGTAATTTATTATGAGACAGTGTTAATTTTTGGTGACAGGAGATCCCCCATGGGGAGGGTCGAAATATTTAAAATGCTTATAACTCGCGATCTAATTTTCGTAGCGCGGCCAAATTTTCTTAGGTAATTTATTATGAGACAGTGTTACTTTTGGTGACAGGAGATCCCACATGGTGAGGGTCGAAAAATTTAAAATGCTTATAACTCGCGATCTAATTATCGTAGTGTGGCCAAATTTTGTTTGGTAATGTATTATGAGACAGTGTTACTTTGGTGTCAGGAGACACCCCCACGGTGAGGATCGAAAAATTTAAAATGCTTATAACTCGCGATCTAATTTTCGTAGCGCGGCCAAATTTTGTTTGGTAATTTATTATGAGACAGTGTTAATTTCTGGTGACAGGAGATTCCCCCTAGGGAAGGTTACAAAAATTTAAAATGCTTATAACTCGCGATCTAATTTTCGTAGCGCGGTCAAATTTTGTTTGGTAATTTATTATGAGACAGTGTTACTTTTGGTGACAGTTGACCCCCCACATTGAGGGTCGAAAAATTTAAAATGCTTATAACACGCGATCTAATTTTCGTAGCGCGGCCAAATTTTGTTTGGTTATTTATTATGAAACAGTGTTAATTTTTTGTGACAGGAGACCCTCCCACGGTGAGTGTCGAAAAAGTTAAAATGCTTATAACTCGCGATCTAATTTTCGTAGCACGGCCAAATTTTGTTTGATGATTTATTATGAGACAGTGTTAATTTTTGGTGACAGGAGACCCCCCACGTTGAGGGTCGAAAAATTTAAAATGCTTATAACTCGCGATCTACTTTTCGTAACGCGGCCAAATTTTGTTTGGTAATTTATTATGAAAGAGTGTTAATTTTTGGTGACAGGAGACCCCCTACGGTGAGGGTTAAAAAATTAAAATGCTTATAACTCGCGATCAATTTTCGTAGTGCGGCCAAATTTTGTTTGGTAATTTATTATGAGACAGTGTTAATTTTTGGTGACATGAGATCCCCCATGGGGAGGGTCGAAATATTTAAAATGCTTATAACTCGCGATCTAATTTTCGTAGCGCGGCCAAATTTTCTTAGGTAATTTATTATGAGACAGTGTTACTTTTGGTGACAGGAGATCCCACATGGTGAGGGTCGAAAAATTTAAAATGCTTATAACTCGCGATCTAATTATCGTAGTGTGGCCAAATTTTGTTTGGTAATGTATTATGAGACAGTGTTACATTGGTGACAGGAGACACCCCCACGGTGAGGATCGAAAACTTTAAAATGCTGATAACTCGCGATCTAATTTTCGTAGCGCGGCCAAATTTTGTTTGGTAATTTATTATGAGACAGTGTTAATTTCTGGTGACAGGAGATTCCCCCTAGGGAAGGTTACAAAAATTTAAAATGCTTATAACTCGCGATCTAATTTTCGTAGCGCGGACAAATTTTGTTTGATTATTTATTATGAGGCAGTGTTACTTTTGGTGACAGGAGATCCCCCGTGGTGAAGGTCGAAAAATTTAAAATGCTTATAACTCGCGATCTAATTTTCGTAGCGCGGCCAAATTTTGTTTGGTAATTTATTATGAGACAGTGTTAATTTTTGGTGACAGGAGATCCCCCGCGGTGAGGGTCGAAAAATTTAAAATGCTTATAACTCGCGATCAATTTTCGTAGCGCGGCCAAATTTTGTTTGGTAATTTATTATGAGACAGTGTTAATTTTCGGTGACAGGAGACCCCCCCCCATGGTAAGGGTCGAAAAATTTAAAATGCTTATAACTCGCGATCTACTTTTCGTATCGCGGCCAAATTTTGTTTGGTAATTTATTATGAAAGAGTGTTAATTTTTGGTGACAGGAGACCCCCTACGGTGAGGGTTAAAAAAATTAAAATGCTTATAATTCGCGATCAATTTTCGTAGTGCGGCCAAATTTTGTTTGGTAATTTATTATGAGACAGTGTTAATTTTTGGTGACAGGAGATCCCCCATGGGGAGGGTCGAAATATTTAAAATGCTTATAACTCGCGATCTAATTTTCGTAGCGCGGCCAAATTTTCTTAGGTAATTTATTATGAGACAGTGTTACTTTTGGTGACAGGAGATCCCACATGGTGAGGGTCGAAAAATTTAAAATGCTTATAACTCGCGATCTAATTATCGTAGTGTGGCCAAATTTTGTTTGGTAATGTATTATGAGACAGTGTTACTTTGGTGTCAGGAGACACCCCCACGGTGAGGATCGAAAAATTTAAAATGCTTATAACTCGCGATCTAATTTTCGTAGCGCGGCCAAATTTTGTTTGGTAATTTATTATGAGACAGTGTTAATTTCTGGTGACAGGAGATTCCCCCTAGGGAAGGTTACAAAAATTTAAAATGCTTATAACTCGCGATCTAATTTTCGTAGCGCGGCCAAATTTTGTTTGATTATTTATTATGAGGCAGTGTTACTTTTGGTGACAGGAGATCCCCCGTGGTGAAGGTCGAAAAATTTAAAATGCTTATAACTCGCGATCTAATTTTCGTAGCGCGGCCAAATTTTGTTTGGTGATTTATTATGAAACAGTGTTAATGTTTGGTGACAGGAGAACCCCCACGGTGAGGGTCGAAAAATTTAAAATGCTTATAACTCACGATCTAATTTTCGTAGCGCGGCCAAATTTCGTTTATTCATTTATTATGAGTCAGTGTTAAGTTTTGGTGACAGGAGACCCTCACGGTGAGGGTCGAAAAATTTAAAATGCTTATAACTCGCGGTCTAACTATCTTAGCGCGGCCAAATTTTTTGGGTAATTTATTATGAGACAGTGTTAATTTTTTGTGACAGGAGACTCTCCCACGGTGAGGGTCGAAAAAGTTAAAATGCTTATAACTCGCGATCTAATTTTCGTAGCACGGCCAAATTTTGTTTGATGATTTATTATGAGACAGTGTTAATTTTTGGTGACAGGAGATCCCCCATGGGGAGGGTCGAAATATTTAAAATGCTTATAACTCGCGATCTAATTATCGTAGTGTGGCCAAATTTTGTTTGGTAATGTATTATGAGACAGTGTTAATTTCTGGTGACAGGAGATCCCCCGTGGTGAAGGTCGAAAAATTTAAAATGCTTATAACTCGCGATCAATTTTCGTATTGCGGCCAAATTTTGTTTTGTAATTTATTATGAGACAGTGTTAATTTTTGGTGACAGGAGATCCCCCACGGTGAGGGTCGAAAAATTTAAAATGCTTATAACTCGCGATCAATTTTCGTAGTGCGGCCAAATTTTGTTTGGTAATTTATTATGAGACAGTGTTAATTTTTGGTGACAGGAGATCCCCCACGGTGAGGGTCGAAAAATTTAAAATGCTTATAACTCGCGATCAATTTTTGTAGTGCGGCCAAATTTTGTTTGTTAATTTATTATGAGACAGTGTTAATTTTTGGTGACAGGAGATCCCCCATGGGGAGGGTCGAAAAATTTAAAATGCTTATAACTCGCGATCTAATTTTCGTAGCGCGGCCAAATTTTGTTTGGTAATTTATTTGGAGACAGTGTTACTTTTGGTGACAGGAGATCCCCCATGGTCAGGGTCGAAAAATTTAAAATGCTTATAACTCGCGATCTAATTTTCGTAGTGTGGCCAAATTTTGTTTGGTAATGTATTATGAGAGAGTGTTACTTTGGTGACAGGAGACCCCCTCCCCCCACATTGAGGGTCGAAAAATTTAAAATGCTTATAACTCGCGATCTAATTTTCGTAGCGCGGCCAAATTTTGTTTGGTAATTTATTATGAGACAGTGTTACTTTTGGTGACAGGAGATCCCCCACGGTGAGGGTCGAAAAATTTAAAATGCTTATAACTCGCGATCTAATTTTCGTAGCGCGGCCAAATTTTGTTTGGTAATTTATTATGAGACAGTGTTACTTTTGGTGACAGGTAATCCCCCCACATTGAGGGTCGAAAAATTTAAAATGCTTATAATTCGCGATCTAATTTTCGTAGCGCGGCCAAATTTTTTTTGGTAATTTATTAGGAGACAGTGTTAATTTTTGGTGACAGGAGACCCCCCCATGGTAAGGGTCGAAAAATTTAAAATGCTTATAACTCGCGATCTAATTTTCGTAGCGCGGCCAAATTTTGTTTGGTAATTTATTATGAGACAGTGTTACTTTTGGTGACAGGTGATCCCCCCACATTGAGGGTCGAAAAATTTAAAATGCTTATAGCTCGCGATCTAATTTTCGTAGCGCGGCCAAATTTTGTTTGGTAATTTATTATGAGACAGTGTTACTTTTGGTGACAGGAGATCCCCCATGGTGAGGGTCGAAAAATTTAAAATGCTTATAACTCGCGATCTAATTTTCGTAGTGTAGCCAAATTTTGTCTGGTAATGTATTATGAGAGAGTGTTACTTTGGTGACAGGAGACCCCCCCCCCATGGTAGGGGTCGAAAAAATTAAAATGCTTATAACTCGCGATCAAATTTTCGTAGCGCGGCCAAATTTTGTTTGGTAATTTATTATGAGACAGTGTTACTTTTGGTGACAGGTGACCCCCCACATTGAGGGTCGAAAAATTTAAAATGCTTATAACTCGCGATCTAATTTACGTAGAGTGGATAAATTTTGTTTGGTAATTTATTATGAGACAGTGTTACTTTTGGTGACAGGAGATCCCCCATGGTGAGGGTCGAAAAATTTAAAATGCTTATAACTCGCGATCTAATTTTCGTAGCGCGGCCAAATTTTGTTTGGTAATTTATTATGAGACAGTGTTAATTTTTGGTGACAGGAGACCCCCCCCCATGGTAAGGGTCGAAAAATTTAAAATGCTTATAACTCGCGATCTAATTTTCGTAGCGCGGCCAAATTTTGTTTGGTAATTTATTATGAGACAGTGTTACTTTTGGTGACAGTTGACCCCCCACGTTGAGGGTCGAAAAATTTAAAATGCTTATAACACGCGATCTAATTTTCGTAGCGCGGCCAAATTTTGTTTGGTTATTTATTATGAAACAGTGTTAATTTTTTGTGACAGGAGACCGTCCCACGGTGAGTGTCGAAAAAGTTAAAATGCTTATAACTCGCGATCTAATTTTCGTAGCACGGCCAAATTTTGTTTGATGATTTATTATGAGACAGTGTTAATTTTTGGTGACAGGAGACCCCCCCACGTTGAGGGTCGAAAAATTTAAAATGCTTATAACTCG
Source organism: Maratus speculifer (assembly GCA_964019185.1). Lineage (NCBI taxonomy): Eukaryota > Metazoa > Arthropoda > Arachnida > Araneae > Salticidae > Maratus > Maratus speculifer. The sequence continues at coordinate 210,971,820 of OZ025291.1, read as the reverse complement.
CGATCTAATTTTCGTAGCGCGGCCAAATTTTGTTTGATTATTTATTATGAGGCAGTGTTACTTTTGGTGACAGGAGATCCCCCGTGGTGAAGGTCGAAAAATTTAAAATGCTTATAACTCGCGATCTAATTTTCGTAGCGCGGCCAAATTTTGTTTGGTGATTTATTATGAAACAGTGTTAATGTTTGGTGACAGGAGAACCCCCACGGTGAGGGTCGAAAAATTTAAAATGCTTATAACTCACGATCTAATTTTCGTAGCGCGGCCAAATTTCGTTTATTCATTTATTATGAGTCAGTGTTAAGTTTTGGTGACAGGAGACCCTCACGGTGAGGGTCGAAAAATTTAAAATGCTTATAACTCGCGGTCTAACTATCTTAGCGCGGCCAAATTTTTTGGGTAATTTATTATGAGACAGTGTTAATTTTTTGTGACAGGAGACTCTCCCACGGTGAGGGTCGAAAAAGTTAAAATGCTTATAACTCGCGATCTAATTTTCGTAGCACGGCCAAATTTTGTTTGATGATTTATTATGAGACAGTGTTAATTTTTGGTGACAGGAGACCCCCCCACGTTGAGGGTCGAAAAATTTAAAATGCTTATAACTCGTGATCAATTTTCGTAGTGCGGCCAAATTTTGTTTGGTAATTTATTATGAGACAGTGTTAATTTTTGGTGACAGGAGATCCCCCACGGTGAGGGTCGAAAAATTTAAAATGCTTATAACTCGCGATCAATTTTGGTAGCGCGGCCAAATTTTGTTTGGTAATTTATTATGAGACAGTGTTAATTTTTGGTGACAGGAGACCCCCCCCATGGTAAGGGTCGAAACATTTAAAATGCTTATAACTCGCGATCTACTTTTCGTATCGCGGCCAAATTTTGTTTGGTAATTTATTATGAAAGAGTGTTAATTTTTGGTGACAGGAGACCCCCTACGGTGAGGGTTAAAAAAATTAAAATGCTTATAACTCGCGATCAATTTTCGTAGTGCGGCCAAATTTTGTTTGGTAATTTATTATGAGACAGTGTTAATTTTTGGTGACAGGAGATCCCCCATGGGGAGGGTCGAAATATTTAAAATGCTTATAACTCGCGATGTAATTTTCGTAGCGCGGCCAAATTTTCTTAGGTAATTTATTATGAGACAGTGTTACTTTTGGTGACAGGAGATCCCACATGGTGAGGGTCGAAAAATTTAAAATGCTTATAACTCGCGATCTAATTATCGTAGTGTGGCCAAATTTTGTTTGGTAATGTATTATGAGACAGTGTTAATTTCTGGTGACAGGAGATTCCCCCTAGGGAAGGTTACAAAAATTTAAAATGCTTATAACTCGCGATCTAATTTTCGTAGCGCGGCCAAATTTTGTTTGATTATTTATTATGAGGCAGTGTTACTTTTGGTGACAGGAGATCCCCCGTGGTGAAGGTCGAAAAATTTAAAATGCTTATAACTCGCGATCTAATTTTCGTAGCGCGGCCAAATTTTGTTTGGTGATTTATTATGAAACAGTGTTAATGTTTGGTGACAGGAGAACCCCCACGGTGAGGGTCGAAAAATTTAAAATGCTTATAACTCACGATCTAATTTTCGTAGCGCGGCCAAATTTTGTTTGGTAATTTATTATGAGGCAGTGTTACTTTTGGTGACAGGAGATCCCCCGTGGTGAAGGTCGAAAAATTTAAAATGCTTATAACTCGCGATCTAATTTTCGTAGCGCGGCCAAATTTTGTTTGGTAATTTATTATGAGACAGTGTTACTTTTGGTGACAGGTGATCCCCCCACATTGAGGGTCGAAAAATTTAAAATGCTTATAGCTCGCGATCTAATTTTCGTAGCGCGGCCAAATTTTGTTTGGTAATTTATTATGAGACAGTGTTACTTTTGGTGACAGGAGATCCCCCATGGTGAGGGTCGAAAAATTTAAAATGCTTATAACTCGCGATCTAATTTTCGTAGTGTAGCCAAATTTTGTCTGGTAATGTATTATGAGAGAGTGTTACTTTGGTGACAGGAGACCCCCCCCCCCATGGTAGGGGTCGAAAAAATTAAAATGCTTATAACTCGCGATCAAATTTTCGTAGCGCGGCCAAATTTTGTTTGGTAATTTATTATGAGACAGTGTTACTTTTGGTGACAGGTGACCCCCCACATTGAGGGTCGAAAAATTTAAAATGCTTATAACTCGCGATCTAATTTACGTAGAGTGGATAAATTTTGTTTGGTAATTTATTATGAGACAGTGTTACTTTTGGTGACAGGAGATCCCCCATGGTGAGGGTCGAAAAATTTAAAATGCTTATAACTCGCGATCTAATTTTCGTAGCGCGGCCAAATTTTGTTTGGTAATTTATTATGAGACAGTGTTAATTTTTGGTGACAGGAGACCCCCCCCATGGTAAGGGTCGAAAAATTTAAAATGCTTATAACTCGCGATCTAATTTTCGTAGCGCGGCCAAATTTTGTTTGGTAATTTATTATGAGACAGTGTTACTTTTGGTGACAGTTGACCCCCCACGTTGAGGGTCGAAAAATTTAAAATGCTTATAACACGCGATCTAATTTTCGTAGCGCGGCCAAATTTTGTTTGGTTATTTATTATGAAACAGTGTTAATTTTTTGTGACAGGAGACCGTCCCACGGTGAGTGTCGAAAAAGTTAAAATGCTTATAACTCGCGATCTAATTTTCGTAGCACGGCCAAATTTTGTTTGATGATTTATTATGAGACAGTGTTAATTTTTGGTGACAGGAGACCCCCCCACGTTGAGGGTCGAAAAATTTAAAATGCTTATAACTCGCGATCTAATTTTCGTAGCGCGGCCAAATTTTGTTTGATTATTTATTATGAGGCAGTGTTACTTTTGGTGACAGGAGATCCCCCGTGGTGAAGGTCGAAAAATTTAAAATGCTTATAACTCGCGATCTAATTTTCGTAGCGCGGCCAAATTTTGTTTGGTGATTTATTATGAAACAGTGTTAATGTTTGGTGACAGGAGAACCCCCACGGTGAGGGTCGAAAAATTTAAAATGCTTATAACTCACGATCTAATTTTCGTAGCGCGGCCAAATTTCGTTTATTCATTTATTATGAGTCAGTGTTAAGTTTTGGTGACAGGAAACCCTCACGGTGAGGGTCGAAAAATTTAAAATGCTTATAACTCGCGGTCTAACTATCTTAGCGCGGCCAAATTTTTTGGGTAATTTATTATGAGACAGTGTTAATTTTTTGTGACAGGAGACTCTCCCACGGTGAGGGTCGAAAAAGTTAAAATGCTTATAACTCGCGATCTAATTTTCGTAGCACGGCCAAATTTTGTTTGATGATTTATTATGAGACAGTGTTAATTTTTGGTGACAGGAGACCCCCCCACGTTGAGGGTCGAAAAATTTAAAATGCTTATAACTCGTGATCAATTTTCGTAGTGCGGCCAAATTTTGTTTGGTAATTTATTATGAGACAGTGTTAATTTTTGGTGACAGGAGATCCCCCACGGTGAGGGTCGAAAAATTTAAAATGCTTATAACTCGCGATCAATTTTGGTAGCGCGGCCAAATTTTGTTTGGTAATTTATTATGAGACAGTGTTAATTTTTGGTGACAGGAGACCCCCCCCATGGTAAGGGTCGAAACATTTAAAATGCTTATAACTCGCGATCTACTTTTCGTATCGCGGCCAAATTTTGTTTGGTAATTTATTATGAAAGAGTGTTAATTTTTGGTGACAGGAGACCCCCTACGGTGAGGGTTAAAAAAATTAAAATGCTTATAACTCGCGATCAATTTTCGTAGTGCGGCCAAATTTTGTTTGGTAATTTATTATGAGACAGTGTTAATTTTTGGTGACAGGAGATCCCCCATGGGGAGGGTCGAAATATTTAAAATGCTTATAACTCGCGATGTAATTTTCGTAGCGCGGCCAAATTTTCTTAGGTAATTTATTATGAGACAGTGTTACTTTTGGTGACAGGAGATCCCACATGGTGAGGGTCGAAAAATTTAAAATGCTTATAACTCGCGATCTAATTATCGTAGTGTGGCCAAATTTTGTTTGGTAATGTATTATGAGACAGTGTTAATTTCTGGTGACAGGAGATTCCCCCTAGGGAAGGTTACAAAAATTTAAAATGCTTATAACTCGCGATCTAATTTTCGTAGCGCGGCCAAATTTTGTTTGATTATTTATTATGAGGCAGTGTTACTTTTGGTGACAGGAGATCCCCCGTGGTGAAGGTCGAAAAATTTAAAATGCTTATAACTCGCGATCTAATTTTCGTAGCGCGGCCAAATTTTGTTTGGTGATTTATTATGAAACAGTGTTAATGTTTGGTGACAGGAGAACCCCCACGGTGAGGGTCGAAAAATTTAAAATGCTTATAACTCACGATCTAATTTTCGTAGCGCGGCCAAATTTCGTTTATTCATTTATTATGAGTCAGTGTTAAGTTTTGGTGACAGGAGACCCTCACGGTGAGGGTCGAAAAATTTAAAATGCTTATAACTCGCGGTCTAACTATCTTAGCGCGGCCAAATTTTTTGGGTAATTTATTATGAGACAGTGTTAATTTTTGGTGACAGGAGATCCCCCATGGTGTGGGTCGAAAAATTTAAAATGCTTATAACTCGCGATCAATTTTCGTAGTGCGGCCAAATTTTGTTTTGTAATTTATTATGAGACAGTGTTAATTTTTGGTGACAGGAGATCCCCCACGGTGAGGGTCGAAAAATTTAAAATGCTTATAACTCGCGATCAATTTTCGTAGTGCGGCCAAATTTTGTTTGGTAATTTATTATGAGACAGTGTTAATTTTTGGTGACAGGAGATCCCCCACGGTGAGGGTCGAAAAATTTAAAATGCTTATAACTCGCGATCATTTTTCGTAGTGCGGCCAAATTTTGTTTGTTAATTTATTATGAGACAGTGTTAATTTTTGGTGACAGGAGATCCCCCATGGGGAGGGTCGAAAAATTTAAAATGCTTATAACTCGCGATCTAATTTTCGTAGCGCGGCCAAATTTTGTTTGGTAATTTATTTGGAGACAGTGTTACTTTTGGTGACAGGAGATCCCCCATGGTCAGGGTCGAAAAATTTAAAATGCTTATAACTCGCGATCTAATTTTCGTAGTGTGGCCAAATTTTGTTTGGTAATGTATTATGAGAGAGTGTTACTTTGGTGACAGGAGACCCCCTCCCCCCACATTGAGGGTCGAAAAATTTAAAATGCTTATAACTCGCGATCTAATTTTCGTAGCGCGGCCAAATTTTGTTTGGTAATTTATTATGAGACAGTGTTACTTTTGGTGACAGGAGATCCCCCACGGTGAGGGTCGAAAAATTTAAAATGCTTATAACTCGCGATCTAATTTTCGTAGCGCGGCCAAATTTTGTTTGGTAATTTATTATGAGACAGTGTTACTTTTGGTGACAGGTAATCCCCCCACATTGAGGGTCGAAAAATTTAAAATGCTTATAATTCGCGATCTAATTTTCGTAGCGCGGCCAAATTTTTTTTGGTAATTTATTAGGAGACAGTGTTAATTTTTGGTGACAGGAGACCCCCCCATGGTAAGGGTCGAAAAATTTAAAATGCTTATAACTCGCGATCTAATTTTCGTAGCGCGGCCAAATTTTGTTTGGTAATTTATTATGAGACAGTGTTACTTTTGGTGACAGGTGATCCCCCCACATTGAGGGTCGAAAAATTTAAAATGCTTATAGCTCGCGATCTAATTTTCGTAGCGCGGCCAAATTTTGTTTGGTAATTTATTATGAGACAGTGTTACTTTTGGTGACAGGAGATCCCCCATGGTGAGGGTCGAAAAATTTAAAATGCTTATAACTCGCGATCTAATTTTCGTAGCGCGGCCAAATTTTGTTTGGTGATTTATTATGAAACAGTGTTAATGTTTGGTGACAGGAGAACCCCCACGGTGAGGGTCGAAAAATTTAAAATGCTTATAACTCACGATCTAATTTTCGTAGCGCGGCCAAATTTCGTTTATTCATTTATTATGAGTCAGTGTTAAGTTTTGGTGACAGGAGACCCTCACGGTGAGGGTCGAAAAATTTAAAATGCTTATAACTCGCGGTCTAACTATCTTAGCGCGGCCAAATTTTTTGGGTAATTTATTATGAGACAGTGTTAATTTTTTGTGACAGGAGACTCTCCCACGGTGAGGGTCGAAAAAGTTAAAATGCTTATAACTCGCGATCTAATTTTCGTAGCACGGCCAAATTTTGTTTGATGATTTATTATGAGACAGTGTTAATTTTTGGTGACAGGAGACCCCCCCCCATGGTAAGGGACGAAAAATTTAAAATGCTTATAACTCGCGATCTACTTTTCGTATCGCGGCCAAATTTTGTTTGGTAATTTATTATGAAAGAGTGTTAATTTTTGGTGACAGGAGACCCCCTACGGTGAGGGTTAAAAAAATTAAAATGCTTATAACTCGCGATCAATTTTCGTAGTGCGGCCAAATTTTGTTTGGTAATTTATTATGAGACAGTGTTAATTTTTGGTGACAGGAGATCCCCCATGGGGAGGGTCGAAATATTTAAAATGCTTATAACTCGCGATCTAATTATCGTAGTGTGGCCAAATTTTGTTTGGTAATGTATTATGAGACAGTGTTAATTTCTGGTGACAGGAGATCCCCCGTGGTGAAGGTCGAAAAATTTAAAATGCTTATAACTCGCGATCAATTTTCGTATTGCGGCCAAATTTTGTTTTGTAATTTATTATGAGACAGTGTTAATTTTTGGTGACAGGAGATCCCCCACGGTGAGGGTCGAAAAATTTAAAATGCTTATAACTCGCGATCAATTTTCGTAGTGCGGCCAAATTTTGTTTGGTAATTTATTATGAGACAGTGTTAATTTTTGGTGACAGGAGATCCCCCACGGTGAGGGTCGAAAAATTTAAAATGCTTATAACTCGCGATCAATTTTTGTAGTGCGGCCAAATTTTGTTTGTTAATTTATTATGAGACAGTGTTAATTTTTGGTGACAGGAGATCCCCCATGGGGAGGGTCGAAAAATTTAAAATGCTTATAACTCGCGATCTAATTTTCGTAGCGCGGCCAAATTTTGTTTGGTAATTTATTTGGAGACAGTGTTACTTTTGGTGACAGGAGATCCCCCATGGTCAGGGTCGAAAAATTTAAAATGCTTATAACTCGCGATCTAATTTTCGTAGTGTGGCCAAATTTTGTTTGGTAATGTATTATGAGAGAGTGTTACTTTGGTGACAGGAGACCCCCTCCCCCCACATTGAGGGTCGAAAAATTTAAAATGCTTATAACTCGCGATCTAATTTTCGTAGCGCGGCCAAATTTTGTTTGGTAATTTATTATGAGACAGTGTTACTTTTGGTGACAGGAGATCCCCCACGGTGAGGGTCGAAAAATTTAAAATGCTTATAACTCGCGATCTAATTTTCGTAGCGCGGCCAAATTTTGTTTGGTAATTTATTATGAGACAGTGTTACTTTTGGTGACAGGTAATCCCCCCACATTGAGGGTCGAAAAATTTAAAATGCTTATAATTCGCGATCTAATTTTCGTAGCGCGGCCAAATTTTTTTTGGTAATTTATTAGGAGACAGTGTTAATTTTTGGTGACAGGAGACCCCCCCATGGTAAGGGTCGAAAAATTTAAAATGCTTATAACTCGCGATCTAATTTTCGTAGCGCGGCCAAATTTTGTTTGGTAATTTATTATGAGACAGTGTTACTTTTGGTGACAGGTGATCCCCCCACATTGAGGGTCGAAAAATTTAAAATGCTTATAGCTCGCGATCTAATTTTCGTAGCGCGGCCAAATTTTGTTTGGTAATTTATTATGAGACAGTGTTACTTTTGGTGACAGGAGATCCCCCATGGTGAGGGTCGAAAAATTTAAAATGCTTATAACTCGCGATCTAATTTTCGTAGTGTAGCCAAATTTTGTCTGGTAATGTATTATGAGAGAGTGTTACTTTGGTGACAGGAGACCCCCCCCCCATGGTAGGGGTCGAAAAAATTAAAATGCTTATAACTCGCGATCAAATTTTCGTAGCGCGGCCAAATTTTGTTTGGTAATTTATTATGAGACAGTGTTACTTTTGGTGACAGGTGACCCCCCACATTGAGGGTCGAAAAATTTAAAATGCTTATAACTCGCGATCTAATTTACGTAGAGTGGATAAATTTTGTTTGGTAATTTATTATGAGACAGTGTTACTTTTGGTGACAGGAGATCCCCCATGGTGAGGGTCGAAAAATTTAAAATGCTTATAACTCGCGATCTAATTTTCGTAGCGCGGCCAAATTTTGTTTGGTAATTTATTATGAGACAGTGTTAATTTTTGGTGACAGGAGACCCCCCCCATGGTAAGGGTCGAAAAATTTAAAATGCTTATAACTCGCGATCTAATTTTCGTAGCGCGGCCAAATTTTGTTTGGTAATTTATTATGAGACAGTGTTACTTTTGGTGACAGTTGACCCCCCACGTTGAGGGTCGAAAAATTTAAAATGCTTATAACACGCGATCTAATTTTCGTAGCGCGGCCAAATTTTGTTTGGTTATTTATTATGAAACAGTGTTAATTTTTTGTGACAGGAGACCGTCCCACGGTGAGTGTCGAAAAAGTTAAAATGCTTATAACTCGCGATCTAATTTTCGTAGCACGGCCAAATTTTGTTTGATGATTTATTATGAGACAGTGTTAATTTTTGGTGACAGGAGACCCCCCCACGTTGAGGGTCGAAAAATTTAAAATGCTTATAACTCGCGATCTAATTTTCGTAGCGCGGCCAAATTTTGTTTGATTATTTATTATGAGGCAGTGTTACTTTTGGTGACAGGAGATCCCCCGTGGTGAAGGTCGAAAAATTTAAAATGCTTATAACTCGCGATCTAATTTTCGTAGCGCGGCCAAATTTTGTTTGGTGATTTATTATGAAACAGTGTTAATGTTTGGTGACAGGAGAACCCCCACGGTGAGGGTCGAAAAATTTAAAATGCTTATAACTCACGATCTAATTTTCGTAGCGCGGCCAAATTTCGTTTATTCATTTATTATGAGTCAGTGTTAAGTTTTGGTGACAGGAGACCCTCACGGTGAGGGTCGAAAAATTTAAAATGCTTATAACTCGCGGTCTAACTATCTTAGCGCGGCCAAATTTTTTGGGTAATTTATTATGAGACAGTGTTAATTTTTTGTGACAGGAGACTCTCCCACGGTGAGGGTCGAAAAAGTTAAAATGCTTATAACTCTCGATCTAATTTTCGTAGCACGGCCAAATTTTGTTTGATGATTTATTATGAGACAGTGTTAATTTTTGGTGACAGGAGACCCCCCCACGTTGAGGGTCGAAAAATTTAAAATGCTTATAACTCGTGATCAATTTTCGTAGTGCGGCCAAATTTTGTTTGGTAATTTATTATGAGACAGTGTTAATTTTTGGTGACAGGAGATCCCCCACGGTGAGGGTCGAAAAATTTAAAATGCTTATAACTCGCGATCAATTTTGGTAGCGCGGCCAAATTTTGTTTGGTAATTTATTATGAGACAGTGTTAATTTTTGGTGACAGGAGACCCCCCCCATGGTAAGGGTCGAAACATTTAAAATGCTTATAACTCGCGATCTACTTTTCGTATCGCGGCCAAATTTTGTTTGGTAATTTATTATGAAAGAGTGTTAATTTTTGGTGACAGGAGACCCCCTACGGTGAGGGTTAAAAAAATTAAAATGCTTATAACTCGCGATCAATTTTCGTAGTGCGGCCAAATTTTGTTTGGTAATTTATTATGAGACAGTGTTAATTTTTGGTGACAGGAGATCCCCCATGGGGAGGGTCGAAATATTTAAAATGCTTATAACTCGCGATGTAATTTTCGTAGCGCGGCCAAATTTTCTTAGGTAATTTATTATGAGACAGTGTTACTTTTGGTGACAGGAGATCCCACATGGTGAGGGTCGAAAAATTTAAAATGCTTATAACTCGCGATCTAATTATCGTAGTGTGGCCAAATTTTGTTTGGTAATGTATTATGAGACAGTGTTAATTTCTGGTGACAGGAGATTCCCCCTAGGGAAGGTTACAAAAATTTAAAATGCTTATAACTCGCGATCTAATTTTCGTAGCGCGGCCAAATTTTGTTTGATTATTTATTATGAGGCAGTGTTACTTTTGGTGACAGGAGATCCCCCGTGGTGAAGGTCGAAAAATTTAAAATGCTTATAACTCGCGATCTAATTTTCGTAGCGCGGCCAAATTTTGTTTGGTGATTTATTATGAAACAGTGTTAATGTTTGGTGACAGGAGAACCCCCACGGTGAGGGTCGAAAAATTTAAAATGCTTATAACTCACGATCTAATTTTCGTAGCGCGGCCAAATTTCGTTTATTCATTTATTATGAGTCAGTGTTAAGTTTTGGTGACAGGAGACCCTCACGGTGAGGGTCGAAAAATTTAAAATGCTTATAACTCGCGGTCTAACTATCTTAGCGCGGCCAAATTTTTTGGGTAATTTATTATGAGACAGTGTTAATTTTTGGTGACAGGAGATCCCCCATGGTGTGGGTCGAAAAATTTAAAATGCTTATAACTCGCGATCAATTTTCGTAGTGCGGCCAAATTTTGTTTTGTAATTTATTATGAGACAGTGTTAATTTTTGGTGACAGGAGATCCCCCACGGTGAGGGTCGAAAAATTTAAAATGCTTATAACTCGCGATCAATTTTCGTAGTGCGGCCAAATTTTGTTTGGTAATTTATTATGAGACAGTGTTAATTTTTGGTGACAGGAGATCCCCCACGGTGAGGGTCGAAAAATTTAAAATGCTTATAACTCGCGATCATTTTTCGTAGTGCGGCCAAATTTTGTTTGTTAATTTATTATGAGACAGTGTTAATTTTTGGTGACAGGAGATCCCCCATGGGGAGGGTCGAAAAATTTAAAATGCTTATAACTCGCGATCTAATTTTCGTAGCGCGGCCAAATTTTGTTTGGTAATTTATTTGGAGACAGTGTTACTTTTGGTGACAGGAGATCCCCCATGGTCAGGGTCGAAAAATTTAAAATGCTTATAACTCGCGATCTAATTTTCGTAGTGTGGCCAAATTTTGTTTGGTAATGTATTATGAGAGAGTGTTACTTTGGTGACAGGAGACCCCCTCCCCCCACATTGAGGGTCGAAAAATTTAAAATGCTTATAACTCGCGATCTAATTTTCGTAGCGCGGCCAAATTTTGTTTGGTAATTTATTATGAGACAGTGTTACTTTTGGTGACAGGAGATCCCCCACGGTGAGGGTCGAAAAATTTAAAATGCTTATAACTCGCGATCTAATTTTCGTAGCGCGGCCAAATTTTGTTTGGTAATTTATTATGAGACAGTGTTACTTTTGGTGACAGGTAATCCCCCCACATTGAGGGTCGAAAAATTTAAAATGCTTATAATTCGCGATCTAATTTTCGTAGCGCGGCCAAATTTTTTTTGGTAATTTATTAGGAGACAGTGTTAATTTTTGGTGACAGGAGACCCCCCCATGGTAAGGGTCGAAAAATTTAAAATGCTTATAACTCGCGATCTAATTTTCGTAGCGCGGCCAAATTTTGTTTGGTAATTTATTATGAGACAGTGTTACTTTTGGTGACAGGTGATCCCCCCACATTGAGGGTCGAAAAATTTAAAATGCTTATAGCTCGCGATCTAATTTTCGTAGCGCGGCCAAATTTTGTTTGGTAATTTATTATGAGACAGTGTTACTTTTGGTGACAGGAGATCCCCCATGGTGAGGGTCGAAAAATTTAAAATGCTTATAACTCGCGATCTAATTTTCGTAGTGTGGCCAAATTTTGTCTGGTAATGTATTATGAGAGAGTGTTACTTTGGTGACAGGAGACCCCCCCCCATGGTAGGGGTCGAAAAAATTAAAATGCTTATAACTCGCGATCTAATTTTCGTAACGCGGCCAAATTTTGTTTGGTAATTTATTATGAAAGAGTGTTAATTTTTGGTGACAGGAGACCCCCTACGGTGAGGGTTAAAAAATTAAAATGCTTATAACTCGCGATCAATTTTCGTAGTGCGGCCAAATTTTGTTTGGTAATTTATTATGAGACAGTGTTAATTTTTGGTGACAGGAGATCCCCCATGGGGAGGGTCGAAATATTTAAAATGCTTATAACTCGCGATCTAATTTTCGTAGCGCGGCCAAATTTTCTTAGGTAATTTATTATGAGACAGTGTTACTTTTGGTGACAGGAGATCCCACATGGTGAGGGTCGAAAAATTTAAAATGCTTATAACTCGCGATCTAATTATCGTAGTGTGGCCAAATTTTGTTTGGTAATGTATTATGAGACAGTGTTACTTTGGTGATAGGAGACACCCCCACGGTGAGGATCGAAAACTTTAAAATGCTTATAACTCGCGATCTAATTTTCGTAGCGCGGCCAAATTTTGTTTGGTAATTTATTATGAGACAGTGTTAATTTCTGGTGACAGGAGATTCCCCCTAGGGAAGGTTACAAAAATTTAAAATGCTTATAACTCGCGATCTAATTTTCGTAGCGCGGACAAATTTTGTTTGATTATTTATTATGAGGTAGTGTTACTTTTGGTGACAGGAGATCCCCCGTGGTGAAGGAAGAAAAATTTAAAATGCTTATAACTCGCGATCTAATTTTCGTAGCGCGGCCAAATTTTGTTTCGTGATTTATTATGAAACAGTGTTAATTTTTGGTGACAGGAGACCCCCCCCCCCGCCATGGTAAGGGTCGAAAAATTTAAAATGCTTATAACTCGCGATCTAATTTTCGTAGCGCGACCAAATTTTGTTTCGTAATTTATTATGAGAAAGTGTTAATTTTTGGTGACAGGAGACCCCCCCCGGTGAGGGTCGAAAAATTTAAAATGCTTATAACTCGCGGTCTAACTATCTTAGCGCGGCCAAATTTTTTGGGTAATTTATTATGAGACAGTGTTAATTTTTGGTGACAGGAGATCCCCCATGGTGTGGGTCGAAAAATTTAAAATGCTTATAACTCGCGATCTAATTTTCGTAGCGCGGCCATATTTTGTTGGTAATTTATTAAGGTATTGCATAGCTTTTATCGCGGGCTTTGAGCGCGGCGAAAGAATCTAAAAATTCCGTAAAGAGAAAAAATCCTAACACTCCGGTTAACGTGGCTTCAGTTTGGCAGACTTCGGCACGGTATCCTTCGGTAGACTTCAACAGACATTGACGCGGTATTTTTCAGATATTTTGGGAATATCAAGTCTCAAACTTATGTTTTTAATTTCAGCTACCATAAACGTATAGTTTCAATGATAAAAATTCCTGATTAACCTACATGTATTGTAAGATAATAAAAATATTTTAAACGATATTAACTTCTCATTTATTCAATGAAAGAAAAAAAAATTGTTATCGGTCATCACGCTCAAAAAGTGTAACTTGAATTAATATCAAAGAGAAAAAAAAACTGCATAAATAAAAAATAAATAAATAATTATAATTGCATAAGTTGATAAAAAATGCTATGCAATAGGTTTACCGCGGCAGTTTCCGAGTGCCACACGTATTTTTTTTTTCTGATGAATGGTTTAACCGTGAGCGAGCCACAAAAATGGGTGTGAAAAGCAAAAAAATTCTGAAAAACGTGAATTACAGCACCGTACGTCAATGAAACATTAAAACAACCATTCTACGAAGTTTTCCTTACTTAATAATACTCAATATATTATTATTGACTATATTTTATTAATCTGATGTTCATTGTTTCTTTCATAAAAAATAAATAAAAATGAGCATATTTGTGATCAAAATCCTCATTTACTATTACAAAATAATAACAGTAATAATCTCTTAATTTGACTTTTAAATAATATAAATAAAATAACTAAAACAGGCTTTAACATATAAAATCTTATACGGATTCCCGTTCTTAAAGTTCTCGAAGTTCAAAATGTGTGAGTGAAAATCAAAAAATCCGGAAAATAGGAATTATGGCACTGTACATAGATTTAACATGAAAACTTACCATTTTCCGCAAAGATTGACTTTAAATAATACTGAAGATATTATGATCGACTATATTTTACAATGAAGCTGCTAACAATAAATACGACGACTCATTATGAATTATTATTTAATTATAAATAATTATGTACTTTAGTAAATACATTTACTTAAAAAACAAAGTACTATTTCCGCTTTCTTTTATTTGAGGGTCCCTGCTTTTCACCGACATCTACAAAATAGAAAATAGACGAATGGAATTAGTGGGTGTTTTTATAACTATCAATATTATAAATAAAAGTTTTTTTTAATAGTAAATATTTGATACCTTGCGGCATGACTATTTCCTTTTCCATAGGGTCCTCTGATTCATTGTATGAGCAATCCATTTCCAGATCGGTTTCAAAGTCTAGCTCATCCTCTTCGTTTTGACATATAACTGCGATGTAGTAGCAGTTTCCCGAAGCAAATCTTCTATCTGATATCCTCGCAAATAATTTTTGCTGCTTCTTCAACCACTTGCAGTCTCTCATCTCGATCGGATTTACAAGTTTGCTGATACCATGCATTAGTCAGTATCTTCCCTCCTATATTCTCGAAACACACAATGGACTTTTTTTCTGATTCTTTGTGATCAGTATATCGTCTCTATATTTCTCAGTGAGGTTAAACTTTACAGTTCTCATATCAGGTTGATAACTCCCTGTAACCTGTTTCATTAGCTCTTCCATGGAGAATTGACACTCGTCATCATGATTTTCAAGGTAATCGTATATACTTTGCATTGCTCTGCCGATTTCCTCGGCAAATGGACCACGTTTCTTCTGTTCTTGGAACTTCGGCCTCCCATAAATATATGTAAAACATTTGGTGTGGTATTGAGCATCTGCTGTGATCAAATCCTTCACTGGTTCGATGGGCTGAATTATAGCCTGCCCATAATCATCATTGCGAGCTCTTGCTGCTTTCAGAATTGTACTTTTGAATTCCATGTGTCGCATACTGTATACAGTATTGCGTTCGCTTGGGGGATTTTTCGCTTGCGTTGCAATGAACTCTTCCGAAATGCACAGCCCACATATAAAACAATTAGTTCGAAAATTAAACTGAGGTGCTGATGATTTAAAATTTGAGAAGTGCTAGCACTTTGTTCCTCAATCTTCTTTACATAATCAGTAATCATCCGTTCATTTACGTATGCTTTTCTACACTTAACATGCACATTTACTGAGGTTTTCCCCTTTAGGAAAACTGATTTTCCATCCTTTCTTTCTGTACTTGCCTTGATTAACGCTGCAATACCTCGACTAACTTTCACTGGCGGCCCCTCTTCTAAAGGAGAGTTACAAATAAAACACAGCGACATCGCACAAAATCACTTTAGATGTTCACTATATTCATGAAGACACAAACAGTGAATTACTAAATTATAAGTAGGCATATGGAAACTGAGAGGAATGTGTCCTCCTGATAAGCTATTGATCCGTGCGACACATATTTCTAACAGAAGCGAGACTGGTGGGGAAGGGGGGGGGGTGTTAGTATTTCACTGAACGTGGACATGGGATTGGGGGTTGGACGATTAACCAACGTTATTTCACACTTGCACCCCTTCAATCAAGGGGGAAAGTGCAGATGGGATCAGTTAAAGCCTGTTTTAGTCATTTTATTTACATTATTTAAAAGTCAAATTAAGAAATTATTACTATTATTAATATTTTGTAATAGCAAATGAAGATTTTGAGCACAGGTATGCTCATTTTTATTTATTTTTTAGTTATGAAAGAAACAATGAACATCAGATTAATAAAATATAGTCAATAATAATATATCTAGGATTATTAAGTAGGGAAAATTTGCGTAGAATGGTTGTTTTTAATGTGTCATCGACATACGGTGCTGTAATTTACGTTTTTCAGAATTTTTCTCTTTTCACACCCATTTTTGCGGCTCCCTCACGGCTAAACTGCTGATCAGTGAAAAAAACTTTTAATACATAAAATGTAGGAAATTTTATGTTCTTTAATTTATGTATTGATGACTTTTATGTAAAATGTATAATTTTGAAGTTATTTAGAAAAACGAAAAAAAGCCCTGTTTTTTGCACGTTTTTTGAAAAAAAAAAAACGTGTTTTTGGGGAGATAGTTTGTTGGATAATGCCAGATTCGTGTTCAGCGACACTAAAAACATAAAGATAACCAAAAATCAAAACTACACCAAAACTTGCATTTATTTTTTACCAAATGCCTGGACTACTATTCGAATAATCGTAAAAAGAAAATTAAAACAAGTTTAGAAAATTAGAAGATTGCGCTTTTAGATAAAATAATAATAATAATAAAAAAAAGCGAAAGTGTTCACTAAAGGGGCCATTTTAATGCAAGCAGAGACCATAAGTATAAATCTGCATTGATTTTAGAGTTATGTGTTTACACACGAGCTTACTCGTATTAACATTATGCTGAG
This sequence comes from Maratus speculifer, assembly GCA_964019185.1. NCBI lineage: Eukaryota > Metazoa > Arthropoda > Arachnida > Araneae > Salticidae > Maratus > Maratus speculifer. Next base: position 210,955,332 of record OZ025291.1, on the reverse strand, counting down.
AAAACATTGCGTACATACAGTGTGACCCACCGAAATAAAGCCACCGTGATTTTGTACCGTAATTGAACACGAAACAAAGCCATGATAACGAAACAAATATACAGTAAAACCCCGATAATTCGGATTAATTGGGACCAGACCCAATCCGGATTATCGAAAATCCGGATTATCCGGAGAATTAGAAAAAAAAAATAATTAAAATAAAACATACTTACAGAAAATCACTTTTATGTTAAACTTGATAAATATTTACAGACAGTAAAAATGCGACTTTGTTTAATACTGCCGAAAATATTTCAGAAAGAGTTTCTTTGTTTCAAAATACGACGATGAAACAAGTTAATGTTATGGAAATTAGACAATCGCTATTCAAACTGGAAAAAAAATGACCAAACCGATCCGTATTATACGGAGATCCGGATTAAAGGGGTCCTGATTAGGGGGGTTCTACTGTATTAAGAAAATCGATATACAAATGAATATTTACCTAAAGTAACTTACTACCCACTGTGTCAGAAAAAAAATGAATGTATAAAAAAAGAGGGGGGGGGGAAGTGTCCCACCGAAATAAAGCCACTATTATTAATAGTCAGTATATCCGTCCTGCTTATACATGACTTGGAATAAACAATGTGGCATACTACTTACCAACTCCTGGAAGACAGTACACTGTTAAAAATCTGCTGCATTTTGTCGCAACGCATTAAACCGCTTATATATAATATCTCTATTCCCACCAATGAGAAAGTTCCATTTCACGGCCAAGCAACAGTTTTCTATACAAGCAGGGGAGTGCGTTGCAACAAAATGCAGCAGATTTTTAACAGTGTAGCATCAATATTATCCCAGGCCTCTATGATGGTGGTATTTCCACAAACTTGAACCGTCTGCCATTGGCATATAAAGCTCTACTGAGGATACCCCACACATTTTCTTGAAGATTGAGATGAATGCACAGGGCAGGCTATTCAATGACATGTCCCCAATTATTAAAAAAAACATTCTTAAGAGGATTTTACAAAGTCATTATGTGGGTGTTTTCCTGCTGGGGCCATCATTTCTCTCTTCAATTGACAATAAATGGGTTTCTAACAATTCTTCGTCATCTGTAGTTTACATGCAGTCTGAGGGAAAAGCCAGGTTAAGTTTACTATTATAGCCGAAGCATCCCAACACTTTTAGCAACCCTTTACCTTGTTTTTTTTTTTTTTGAAGAAAATTTCCTTTCTTCATGTCATGCCAATAGAAAGTAAGTTTGTCTGAGCCATCCAAACTAATTATTTTATCATCTGAGAATATAACAAGATGCCACCGATGCTTCCAGGTTTGATGATATTTAGCCTCATCAACTCTGCTTTACTTGTGAATAGCTTTCAACATAAGCTAGCTGGTGGAGGCTTATTAATGTGGTTTGGAGACTTCGACTATGATGGTAAACTTAATCTGGCTTTACACTCAGAACGCATGTATTCTACCGATTACCAAGAAATGCTAGAAACTCATTACTGCCATTTGCAGAGAGAATTTGCGGCCTATGTTGTATTTACCAACAGAGCAACATTCCTATAACCATTATAAAATCTTCTTAGGAAGATTTTTTGTATAACTAGGTGCATGTCATGGAATGGCTTGCCCTGTACCCTCATCTCAACTCTCAAAAAAATGTGTCGGGTATTCACATAGTCATAGTAGAGCTGTATATGCCAATGACAGACAGTTTAAGTGTATGCCGCCATCTGAAGTCTGAAGGCCGCCATCTTTGAAGTCTGCGTCAATACTGATGTTACTGTCTTCCAGAGATTGGTAAATAGTATGCCGCATCTTATATTCCATATCTTATATAAACATGACGGATATATTGGCTGTTAACAGTAGTGGATTTATTTCGGAGAGACCCTTTTTTCCCTTGATTTTTGTATACATTTTTTTCCTGCCTAGGTGGGGCAGGGAGTGAGTTACTCCTTGCAAATATGTATTTGCACATAAACTTTCTTATTATTTTTGTTTCGCTTTCTTTGAATTGTCTCTTGTCAAATTACGGTACAAAGTCACAGTGGCTTTATTTCGTGGGACACACTGTAAGAGCTAACGTATTTTCGAAACTATTTGCAAAATCGAAAATTGTAATTTATTTATAATTAATTTTTTACTTAATAAAAATTACTAAAGAATCTTTTTATTTATTTGGTATGAAATAATCAAAATCGTTGTTTAAAATTTGATGTAACATTTTAACGACACAATATTTACCATTATTCATAGCCTTTGCGCAAGAAATCAATGATAAAAATTCAAATCCGAGAAATTAATTTTGACTCCACTAATTGAAATTGAATTAAATTATGTTTAATATATGAGTGCCCTTCTTAAACATATTACATATGCTTTGTTAAATTTCAAATTAGGAAAACGCAAATTAAAATGGTAACATGTTTTTATGACAAGTGTTAATTACAATTAGTGTTTTGAGATTTCAAAATTAGAAGTTGAATTCACCGTAATGAATTAAAATGTGGAGAAGACAGGGATGTAGAAACTCTTATTAAAGAATCTAAAATGCAGTTCTTGAAGTAATATGTTACGGTAATGTATTACGATTACATAATTAAATATTTACATTTTCAAAATTCTTTATAGTTAATTTAATGTAAACAGAAATACATTTTCTCCTTGCTAAAGTTGAATCACCAAGTTTATTATTCTAATGATAAACAAATATGTTAAATCCGTTTTCTTATTTTTCATATGATTGCTGAATGCTTTTACACCTTTCCTTTGAATATTTAAAAATATATTCAAAGGAAAGTACGTTTGAAAGTTTGGAAATAATTAGTTATAAAATAAGTTACAGAATAAATTTTAAGAAAAATGAAGATTTTTTTTCATTTTTTTTAAATTTTCAACATGTGATAATGCTACTATATAACAAAAACACATGTACTCACATTACATAACTATTTTATAAAAATAACTAATTTAATTACTTGAGATGGAAGTTCATCCTTAAAGTATGAACAATGGCATATTCGCGATTGAGAGAATCAAATTTTATTGTCCAAATGTGTTGTTTCCATTTGACCACCTGTATTATTTCACAGGAAAAAATTTGCCTTATCTAATATCAAAATTTAAACAGTTAAATAGCGCAAGAAAGTTTGTCAGAAAATGGTGGTATCATCATCCACAACAACAGCAAGAAACAATTGTAAATATTTGGATAGTAAATAGCGATTTCTTCAAATACAGAAGAATTAATGCATCAGGGATAAACATTGAAAATTATTTTTTATTAAAACATTTCCCTTTATAATACTTATTTTTATAGATATTTTAAAGAAAGGTCTTTGTCAGTTTATCTGACGTGTGTCCCAAATGAAAAGAGGATTGTGGTTACATCTAAAACATATTTTAAGTGTAGAATATTTTAATTATGTAACGTGCAACATGATACATACAAGTGATTGTCAATAATATTGGTGCACTTATAGGAAGGGAGCGGATGGTTTCAGCGTAGAAATTTACGAGTTGCTTACGAATAGGTTTTTACACAGGTCAACAAATTCTCTGATTATCTATAGCTTGGCACCAATTACGCTTCTGATGATTCAACGAATCTGGTGAATGAGATCACATCTAGCCTCACTTGTGGCAGAATTGGTGACGATATGATTTTACCTACCTCATTGCAAGTCCTTAATGTTTTTATATCTTTCCTAATAAGCTGACACTAGCTGGATAACGATACACTACTAGCCAAATAATGATACAGCATTAGCCGAATAATAATGCAACTTGGAGACACTACTTTTTTTGCACCCCAGTCATCCTGTATTAAATTTTTGAAACATGTTTACTTTTGTGTGAAGAAATTGGATATCAGGTCTTTGCGCTTATTTGGTGGAATCAATCATACTCCTGTACGCGTAAGACACTTTTTTCAATTAAGGAGAAAAAAGAAGGCGCAGCTTTTTTTCTACAACTGTAAATAGAAAAAAAGAGGAAAAAACACTGCGTCATGCTAATTGTTTTGAAAGTGCTTTGTGAATTAAATACATCAAAATTTATATCTTGCATTTAAAAAAAAATTTAATGTATAGATATAAATAAATTAATAAACATAAGTTTTTAAAGATAAAAAAATATATAAAAAAATCTAAAGAATCATTAGTCTGTAACATTTGGTAAAAATAAATTAGAATACATAAATTTTAAAAGACCAAAAATATTTTTTATTTAAAAAATCTATACAATAAAAATTTTATAGATTTTCTATAAATTTTATGATATCCTCCGAAAAACTGTTCTGTAGAAAATAATTTAAAGAATTGTATAAAGACACAATTCGTATAATTTTCTTTCAATGTCAGAATGAAAATATGTTTCAAATTTACATTTGAATGTTAATTTTACCCACAACTATTATTTTTTAAATATCTAATGACTATTTATATTTCTAGTAAATTTGTGAATGACCATTATTTCTCTGCAAAAAAGGTTTCAAATTACAGATATTACTCAATCAGTTTTAATCGTAAAGTAGGAACTCTTTATATATTAATTCTTGGTGATAAGATATAATAAGATAGGATTAATAATAATAATAATAATATAAGTGTTGACAGGATATTTTTACTAAATATCATTTATAGGACTAGGAGACCGTATAAAATTTTTAATTTCGTGATTTTTTAATAAATGTATTTATTTATCCATATCGCTTTTAAAATCCTTCACCTCATTTAAAACATTTTTGTAATTAAAACTGTAAGTCTCTGACTAATGGTTTAGAATTTAGTCACTAGACATCATTGAGAGTGCCGACCCTGTATAATCGCCTTGAAAGAAACCATAAAACTTATTTATAAAATTGTCATGTATACCCTTTATTATAGCACTTGCTTTATTTGAAATTTATACTCTAATTGTACTAGTCATTAAAAATACATTAAGTATAACTTTATTTCAAGAAACTTTCGCTTTTAAACAGTTATTTCGGAAAAAGTACCACTCAGCTCAAATGCGCACAAGAAACTTTGATCATTTACTACGTATTTAATGTTCATAATGTATTACGATCGATCTGAAAATAAAATAACCTCACTTTTAGAAACAATGAGGTATATGTTATGCAGTAATCGAACACATCACTGTTGAGTTTAGAACTGTTAAGTTTTAATGAAAATAAAGCAAAACTACAATGAGAATCCTTTCGTTAGAGATAAACTTTCGGAGTGATTGCCTGCGTTTAATTTCTGTTAAGAAAGATATTAAAAGGAAATAATACTTCTCATAGCATTTTCGAGCAGAGATGTTGCTAAGTTTTTTTAATGAATTAAAAATACTCTTAGCCTTATTTTGGATTTCTGAATTTAGTTTTACTGGAAAACTCTGGAAAAGGGAGAAATTCGTACAATTCTAAATTTTATTTTTAAACATAATGAAATGAAATGAGTATAACAGAAATAAGTTAAATAATCAGAAATTGCTATTTTTAATAACATTGTTATTTTCAATGTAATTTTTTATATTGTAATAGAGGCTGTGTGATACAGCGGGTGCTGTTTTTTAAAAGGTGTTATAGATGGTCCTAAGTGTATGCGAGATACTGGTAAATTGTGGATGCGTGCATCGTAATTTAAGTTTGTTATCTAAAGAATAATATGGTTATTTAAGTTTGTTATCCAACGAAAACAAGTTATCGCTTCTGTGGTAGAAAAAGTCTGAAACCACGAAGGAAACTTTCTTATTTGGCCTGAAACATCGTCGCATGATCAATAACAGCATGAGGATATTGCGAGACATTTGAGATTATCTCTGACTGGTGTTTCAAACTACAGTGATTATATAACTTTTTCTATCACAGTAGCGGTACCTACATAGTAACTGCTCTCTAAAATGAACGTATCAACAATTTTCCACTATGACTATTATGTGAACTACGTACGATTTATTTCGTTAATACTTATCATTATCTATAAGTCATTTTTCAAACATTAACCACTAAGCCATCTTTGCTTATCCTCTTGGGAACAAGGTGACAAATAAAATTCCTGCCGTGTTTTATGTCATATAGAAAGAAGAGATTTACAACACGAAAATAAATGCAGCATGTGTCGGGTTAGCATTAGGTGAGGGGGGGGGGGATCATTGACATTTACAGAGAGATGCGCATAGAATACTCACAGTAGACATAGATTTAGCAGCGGTGAAAAGAAATTGAGATGTCAAAGGAGCTCATTCAGTGTCGTTTGCTATATGACCTTAAAATGGTCTTGACCGAGACCGAATCAAATTGTCCAATAAGCCTTTAAGATTAACACTTTTAATAAACGAAATGTGAGACATTGATTTTGAAATTCAGGTCGGGAGATCTGTCTCTCTGTAATGACTCTTGCAACCAGACACAGGTGCTGGAGGATGAACTGCTAATGGCGATTATAATGGAGGACAGCAGTGAAACATGTCTACATGTGCTCAGCTTGCAGAATATTTTCAAGTTTCTGATGAAGCAGACAGGCTTCAATTGCACCACACAGGGAAAACTTTCAAGTTGCAAAGTGTTCCCTCTTTCTCAATTATATCCCATGCACTGTCGGTAGGTAACAAGAAACAATGAGTATAAAGTTTTAGACCGTTGCTTTCTTGGCCTCGCAATACAGACATTTTCATGGAATGCTCATCAGTGACGAAAAGGAATGTTAGATGACAAATCCAAGTATCTTCGGTTGACTTTCAGCACAGGAATTTGTAGCTCAAACCTCAAGACTTCACTTAACTTCATAAAATTGTGTAAAGGAAAATGTTCTGTGTTCAGTGGACGAGTCTTGAAATAATGTACGAAGTGGTAAGTTACAAATGGGTCAAAAAATCGTTGCTCGCCTGTAATCACAGCAATTTGGAACATGTGAATTAACAGAGAAATAGAAACAGCCAGCAATAATTAATCGGAATGGTGTGTCTTTTTCTTAGTGACAATGTCAATCTACATGTGGCGCGGCTGACCAGGTGAAAGACAGTAAACGTGCAATCAGAATTTTTCCGAGACCTTAAGCCCACAGATTACTAACTCTTGGAAATTCACCCTCAAGGGAAATCCTTCTCAAAAAGAGATTTGTGGCACGTAAGCACGGAATTATTTACTTCCAAAGCCTCGCTTTTCACCACCATCGCATAGCGATTCTAGTGATAGTTTGCAAAATACCCTGAATTCTGACGGGAATTACTTTGAGGACTGACTGTATATAACATTTCTTGAATATCTTTTTGCTTCTGAAGATAAAAAATTATAAGAACATTTTTTATAACCTTCTTGTACCATCGATTTCTTTTTCCCAAAGCCAATTATTACAAAAAGAAATAATTCATAGTGTCCAGCATGAATGTATTTTAAAACATTAACTTTTGTTCATTATGACTTTTGAAGTGAGCAGGCATAATATGAATTGTCTGAATACAGTATAAATTTCGTTACAAAGAGGTTTTCCTTTTCATAAATTATCATAATAAAACATCTCAAAACTACAGAAATTTTCGTAAGAAACAAGTCTGCAGTTTTCGATAGTATCGTTATAAGCAGGTTTTACTCTATTTGCAACAAGTAACTATTTTATAATAAACTTGCGAAAAATTTCTTATTATGTTGACAAAAACAAATAATATTTTATTTATGAAAAATATTTTTTAAATTTTGAAATGCTTAAATGTTTTTATCATAAAAAATAATACTTGAATGGATGGTAAATATTGGTTTAAATTAGGAACATGCAATTTAATTGAGATGAAAAGCTTTAGAACTACTTAATAACAAACTAATGATGAGCCATACAGAAATACACATATAGAATCAGATATAGAACAATATATTACATACAGAGATAACATCTGGTACATGAAATTCACAAACATCATTAACTGAAAGATTAAAAAATATATTTATTTAAAACTTAAACGTGCAAAAAAAAGAAAAAAAAATTAAAAACGTATTGTTCTGGTTAAGAATAATTAATTTTTTTATATACATTTAACTATAGGAACTTCATTTAAAGAATAATTTAAAACATATGTATTGTAATGTTTTAGCATATAATTTTTTTTCGAAATTCAATTGATCAATTTAATACTATTATTCAGCTGGAGTCAGTAACAACATAATTAGTACGATTAAGAGATAAATATGGTTATCAGGACATATTAATACCATTTTATTTAAGAATATTTAACATTTGAACTATTAATAATTTTTTTCTGAATTATAAAAGCATTTACTTTGGAAAAAAAACAAGATTTTATTTTTAAATGCTGCATAAATTAATGAAACAATTAACATAAAAGGATTAAATGAAACTAAAGATAGAACACATTGGAGATGCATGCCGAACGATTTTGATAGCAAGTAATTAATCTAAAAGTAGAAAATGAGATAACAGAATTAGGGGAAGGCTCTACAAGTATTTGGAATTTGCTAATGAGAAATGGAATTACGTGAGGACATAAGCAGAATAACAGAATGGATCACGTGATTAGAAAAGCAATAAATTAAGGATAGATATTATTTCACAATGGTATAATCGTAGAAGCCCCCAATATTAGTACATGTAAATTTCAGCAGCAAGGTTGCCAGACATTTTAATGCCATAAAGCAATTTTTGAAAATTAAAATGATTAATAATCTTAATTTAGAAGTATATAAAAATGCAGGAAAATCACGAAGATGATTAAAAGAAAAGTGCTTAAAATGGATTTATGTAAGAAAATGTTCTTAGATGTATTTCAAAAAAGCATTAAGGTTTATTTTATCATAGTTAATAAATGTGTTGCTTAATTCTAAAACTATATCAATGTAATACAGCCGATTCCAAAATTTTAGACACAAGTGTAATATACCATTCACATAATATATAAAAATAAAAAGAAATAATATATTAGCAGGCATCGCGGTTTTACTCGCGTAATAGTTAAAATATGCCAGGTGACATATATTTGTATATCTAATTTTTATTAGAAGAAATTATACTTTTAGAAATAATTCAAATATTTCCATTTAATACTCGGTTTGACTAAGCTACTGTATTGGGTAGAAATGAGATTTAAAGTAATTGGAAGCAATAAAGCTAATTCTGTATAAATGATAATTTATAAATTAGTTTGAAGCTTCTATGCTCCTTTCAATATTCATTTGACGTTTTGAATTAAAGGAAAAAAAAACATCATCTTAAAATTCATTTACATCTTAACCTTTAATTGATTTGACAGAATTGTAATGTAACTAGTGTGGAACGGTCAGTGAGTTCGGTTTAAGATCGAAAGATGAATAACAAGCATGATTCACTCATAGGATGATGTTTTTGTACTAAACCTTTTGTACAATATTATTATGGATAACATTCACCTATTAAAAATTCTATGGTGATAGTATTAAAATTCCAAACGAAACAAAATTTCGGTAGTGATTGCATTTACGCGAAAAATTACAAGTTAAACTATAAAAATTGAAAAAAGCAGTGATCTGTGAGACTGATAATACTAGTTAAAGGTTAAAATTAACCATCATGTCAAATTCGAAGTTTCTTATCAAACGTTTTTTCATCTCTTTAGGTATAGTGAAACCAACATAAAATGTCTATGTTGGCAATGGTGACAGGGACTGTCATTAATTTTACAACATTAATTTTGAATCGGCTTGATCTTGGTTTGATTTTGAAGGGTTTTGAATCGGTTAATTTTGTAGAAATTTTTTAAAGGCTATTTTAGAATGTTGGTTATTTTGGTCGACCCCAGGTGGTAGTGGTACCGGCATAAAATGTAGTCTTTTTAACATCAAAGATTTTCCCCATTAATTCGCAATAATTACTTTTATAATCTGCTTATTATTGCTTAAGATTGCAAAGAAATTGTAATTTAGGAAATTTTTTGGACATTTTTCGCTCTTTCTCTTCGCTTCACAAATTTTAAATGTCGAATTTACTTTTGACTGTTCTTAGAAAAAAATTACATTTTATCAGTAACTGTCCGGCCATATTTAAAGTTTCTAGCCATTTTAGTATTACGGAATCGCAATTTGTAATGCGTTTTGTTCTTGCAACCTTCTAGTGGTAGTTGCAACGACATAAAATAGCTTATGTTTAATCTGGTTCTATCACCACTTATTTTCAATTATTATTTTTTTAATTGGTTGAATATTACATAAGATTGTATAAAAATCGTAATTTAGAAAATTTTTAGAACACTTTTCGATCACTTCAATCTTTTAAATTTGAAATTTTCTTTCGACGGTTCTTAAAATGCACTTGTATCTTTTAAGCAATTACCCTGTCAAATAACAGAATGTTATACACCACAGTTGTGAAAAATACGCAATTTAGGTAATTTTCTGCTCTTGTAATATCAGTTAGTGGTGATGACAAAACAAAATTCAGGTTACCTTGCAGCAGGGACTGTCATCATCAATTTGCAATTATAACTTATGAAATCGGTTTCATATTTCTTGAGATTGCGTAGAAATAGCAATTTAGAACATTTTTAGAAAGTTTTTCTCACATTTACACCCTTTTTAAATTTTGATTTTTTTCGAAACTGCTCTGGGAGAGTATTTATAGCTTAAAAGTAATTACCATGTCTACTATCAAGTTGCTAGTCACAGAAGTGCAAAGTAATCGTAGATTGAAAAAAAGTCGTAATTTAGCAAATTTTTAAAAAGCTTTTCACTTTGCCTCTTAGTACTTTTAATTTTCGAATTTTTTTCCACTGTTTTTAATGAAAATTTATATTTTATAAGTTATTATAAGGTGCTACAATTTCAAGTTGGTATCCCCTGTAGTTTCACAAAAATCACAATTTAGAACGTTTTTTGTTCTTGCAACTCCCAAGGGGTACTCACTTTGACATGAAATAGAGAATAAGCTGCTAATATCAATTTCAACCGTTACTCTTGGAATCAGTTTGATAATCTCTGAGATTGTTTACAAATCGGCATTTGGAAGGTTTTTAGAATGCTTTTCGATTTATATCAACCCTTTTATCATTTATATCTAACAAGTAATTACCGTGATAAATTTCTTGAATCCAGGCCGTTCAACAACACAAAAATCGCATTTTTAGAATGTATTTTTCTCCTGCAACCCGTTTGAGGTAGTGGCAACCGACATAAAATACAGCCCATCTTTGAGCAAGAGTTTCCTTCATTATTTTCATACCATTATTTTAGAAACTGGTTCAATATTTCCTGAGATTGAATAGAAATAACAATTCAGAACATTTTTTTAGAACACTTTTTACACACCCTACCCCGCTTTTCAATTTCGATTTCATTACGAAATGATTTTAGAGATAATTTATATTTTATAAGAATCTACCGTACTATATTTCATGCTTCTAAACCCTTCTGTAACAAAACTCCCCGAAATTTAGAAGATTATTTACTATTGCAACCTCAGGTGGTAGTGACAATGACATAAAATGCAACAACTACAGTAAGTCCCACACAAATAAGGCCACATTGATTTTATGCCGTTATCGGAGATGAAACAAAACCAAATAAACGAAACAAGTATATTAAGAAGGATTATATAAAAATGCATGTTTACAATTAATAACTTACTTCCTGTTACACTTGATCAAGAAAAAATGAATGTATAAAAAAGAGGAGGGAAAAGTGTCCCGCCGAAACAAAGCCACTATTGTTAATAGCAATTACACTCGTCATGCTTACGTATGATTTCGAATATACGATGTAGCATGCCATTTACTAATCGCTGGAAGAGATTCGCATCAGTATTATATCAGGGCTCAATGATGGTGGTCATCAGTTTTGCCATAGACTTGAAGTGTCTGCCATTAGCATTTAAATCTTTACTGAGGATACTCCACACATTTTCTTGGGGATTGACATGAAGGTACAGGGCAGGCTTTCCATAACCTGTCACGAATTATCAAAAAACCATTCCTATTAGAATTTCGCAAAAGTTACGGAGGCCTTTTTTCTGCTGGAAAATCCAACTTAGCCCCTCAATTCTCTCTTCAGTTGGCAATAAATGGATTTCTAACAATTATTACTAATTGGTATCCTACATGCGATCTGAGGAAAGAGCCAGATTAAGTCTACCAAATATACAGTTGGCAAAAAAAGTATTTGTACACTCTAAAATTTTTAATTTTTAACTAAATAAAAGCAGATATTTTGTCAAAAATAGTTTTAATACAGTCTGTTTACCGTGCGTTTTAAATTACACAATAGAAAATTTCGATAAAGATGTAAAATAATTTTCTAATAGGAAAAGCTTAAAAATTTCTTGCAAAAAAAAGTATTTGTACATTTCTCCATCCTGATATGTACTGTATTTTATAGTGTTTATGGTTCAAAGGACTACTTTTACAGAAGCTGTTAATAATTTTTAACTTCATATTATATTTGTCTGACATTTAATCTAATTTGCTCTTGAAGTAATTGAGTATAGAACATAAAACTAGAGAGGCACCTCTAGATATATGAAATCCTATGATTGAGCATAATAAAAATTTAAATTCGCAACAAGAATTTGTAAAAGCTATTAAATTGCCATTTATAACTATTGGATGTATTGTGAGAAACTATGAATAAATTAAAAGCATCGAAATTCAATGAAAACCAGGACTTCTCAGCAAACAATGAGGGAAAAAGGGAGTGTTGTTAAAAAAGCTTTAAAAAATCCTATGCGTTCGGTTCAAAAATTTGCTGGAGACCTTGCAACATCTTCTCGCATCAGAGTAATACCTCAAACAATAAAAAATTTTCTTCTCAATGCAGATTTAAAAGGAAGAACCTCAAGGAAAAATCCATTCATCAGCAAAACAAATAGGCGAAAACGCATAGTATTCGCTTTCGCATACAGAAGTAAATCATTGGATTTTTGGAAAACAGTAATTTTTTCTGATGAGGGAAATTTTGGAAATTTTTTTACCACCAAGCATTCGAAAAAATTGGCGTAAAAATAAAACTGTTCTAGATCCAAAACGTATACTTCAAACTATCAAGCATGTTGGGGGGGGGGGGGGATATTATAGTTTTGGGGTGTATAGCTTCTAATGGAACAGGATATTTTAAATTTATTGACAATGGAAGGACAGGTTTAACATACAATGATGTGACGCGGCATAATTTATTAAATTGTGCCAAGAAATTATGCGTAGAAAAAGCTTTTCACTTTCTGCAGGATTGCGACCAAAGCATACTGCTGTGATCACCAGCACATGGTTACGACAATACTCGAAGACGACTGGTAACTCCTCTAAAATCTCTAGACTTGAATCCAATAGAAAATTTCCGGATGCTATTGGATGCAAAAATCCGAAAAAAATATGTATCAGTAAAAAACAGCTTTAAAGAAGCTCTTATTGTGTCATGGAATAACATTAACCAGACCGCTACAAAAAAGTTGGTGGAATCTATGTCACACCATCTAGAAGTAGTCATAAACGCTAAATGAATTCAAATAAAATATTAATTTGTATCATTTTACTAAATTTTTATTAATTATATTACATTAATATAGTGTACAAATATTTTTTTTGCATTATATTTTTGTATATTTGTTTATTTTAATGTAAAAAATCGATTCGTTTAATTTTGTTTTTATTTCTATAATGTTATAATGCATTAAATTAATGTATTACAGTATTTTTTGCTTAAATCTTTTGTTTAGTTTCATTATTATTTAAAAAAATGAAGTGTACAAATACTTTTTTTGCCAACTGTATCTGAAGCCTCCCAACACTATTAATAAGCCTCCATTGTGCTGTCTTTTGGAGAAAATTTCCTCTCTTTTCCTCATGTCTTACCAATGGAAATCATTAAAAGCCTGAGTAATCCAAACTATTTTTTTTCTTATCTGGGAATATAACAAGATGTCTCTGGTCCTTCCAGATTTGATGATATTTGGCCCCACCTACTCTGCTTTGCTTGTGGTTAGAAGGTGGCTTTCAAGATGGGCTGGCTCAACACGGGTAGATGAAGGATGCGACTATCGTGGTAAACTTTACCTGGCACTTCCCTCAGACGGCATGTAAGTTACCAATTACGAAGAATAGCTAAAAACTAAGGAGTGGTTTTGGGGTAATTAGGAACATATTATAGAATGCTGCCCTGTATTTTCATCTCAATCCACAAGAAAATGCATGGAATATCCTCAGTAGAACTTTAAATGCCAGTGGTAGATAGTTCAAGTCTGTGGTAGAACTGAAGACCGCCATCATTGATGCCTGGAATAATATTGATGCTAATGTCTTCCAGGGATTGGTAAATAAATGGTATGCCACATCGTATACTCCAAGTTATATGTAAGCATGGCGGATATAATTGCTATTAACAATAGTAGTTCTATTTCGGCGGGACACTCTTTCTCCCTCTTTTTTATGCATTCATTTTTTTCCTGATCAAGTGGGGCCGGGAGTGATTTATTATTTGTAAATGTGCATTTCTATATAGTCTTTTTTAATATATTTCTTTCGTCTCCGATTATGGCACAAAATCATAGTGGCTTTATTTGTGTGGGACACAATGTATGTTAGATAAAAGGCTGTCATTATAAATTTTTATCTTTTACAATTAAAATCTATTGGATATTTTTAAAAATTGCATAGAAATCGGCATCTAGAACGTTTTTTAGAACGCTTTTCGTGCATTATCTATTTTAAGTTTAATCTTTTTTAGGAAATGTTCTTAAAGACCATTTATATCTTATAAAAAATTAATATGAGCACATTTTATATTTCTAGGACCTTTAGTAATGCAAAAGTCGCATTTTTTGAATGTTTTTTGTTCCTGCACCCCCTTTGGGGTAGTGTCACCGACATAAGAAATAACCTGTGTCTGAACAAGGATTATCATCATCATTTTGGCACCATTATTTTTTTAAATAGGTTCTTTACTTCCCGGGATGGCTTAAAAATTGTAGTTTAGAATGTTTTTAGAACGCTTTTCGCGCATTTTCACCCGTTTTAAATTTCTTACTTTTTGTGAAATGTTCATTTATGTCTTGTAAGTAATTAACATCTATTAATAGTAATTAACATCCAAATTTCATGTTTCTAGGGCCTTCAGTAACACAAAAAACACATATTTAGATCGTATTTTGCTTCAACACCCCCTTTGGTTAGTTGCATGGACATAAGATACAGCCTACGTTTGAATAGGGGCAAACACCATCATTTTGGTACCATTACTTTTGAAATAGGTTCTGTAGTTCCAGAGACCACCCCCTACAAAGAAATAAACTTTACCTCTTTATAATATACGTATAGATAGATGTTTTTTATGAATCAGAAACTTATAGGAAATAGAATATATGGCCAATGATGACCAGTCACTTGCAATTTTCGACGTTTTCTTAAATAACTAGGAAAATATAAGTTAATATATCTATCGTAACTTAAACTTAATCTATCGACGACCATTTTCAGAATTTTGAAGATATGTTTTGGAAAATTTCACAAAAGTTGTTCTATACAGGGTGGTCATAAAAAAACTTTGCCGATATATCGAACTCTAGCTGCCGGTCCGTTCAACCGACCGAAATGAGATTTCATATATAGTTATTCACAGGTATGAGCTCGGTCTTATGTGAATGGCAACAAATTAGCGCTCACGGTTACGGTTATAACTACAAAAACTCGAAATTTTGAAATGGCAACGTCCATTTTTTTTCATCGCAAAATGCTCAGCGTATGGGTAAACCCTAAAGACTATTGGGACGATACGTGTATTGCAATAAATAGGCGTGTAATGTTCGCACAAAAATAACTCTGTGAACGGAAAGAAAAAAAAACATTATCAGATAAGCATAAAGGAAATTTGCAAATGACAGAGGCAAAACACTAATCACGGAATGCCGTTCTACAGATAGTCAGCGTAGAAAATGGATAAAAATTGGGAAGGGAATGTTAGTTCTTCAGTTGGGAGCTCGCACATGCCGACGTAATGACTCTTCCAGCGAAAGTTCGTGGTGAATTGATAAAACTCTATTATCAAAATAGGCTGAATGCTGCGAAAACCTTGCGTGTTTACCGTCAAAACCATCGCCAAATACATGGTCCATGCAGCCCGCAAATTTTTCGTGATTTAGTAAAGAAATACGAAGATTCTGGCTGCACCTGTCCCTGACCGCGATCCGGACAAATAACTATTCCTGAGGATACTGCTATGGAAGTGCATAACATAGTGACTACAGGACACATTTAAACTGCAAGAGGTGCATCTCGTGTGTTGGATATACTGAAATAAACGGTCATAAAGCTACTGAGCTCTGTAATCCACATGCTTCCTTACCGGTACACACACGTTCAGATGTTGGCAGTGGGGGACCATCAACAACGTACAGGCTTTACTAATAAATTTCTTATCCGATATGATGGTGATAAAGACTGGTCTCTTTGCATATTATGGACGGACGAGGCAGATTTCCCCTTAACTGGCAACGTTAACACAAAAAATTATGTGCACTGGGCAAACATGATTTGTACGCTGTGCCACCAGTATCTTTCCACAACACCAAAGTTACTGTGTGGTGCATCAAAGTTACTGTGACAATTATTCTCCAACCGTACTTCTTTGAGGAAGCTACATCAACGGGATTTGTAAGTTGCCCTGTAAGAGGCTCCCGCTATGCGGCAATGCTGCAAAATTACTTCATACCAGAATTGCTGCAGCGAAATGCACTGAATGACTCACTTCGTTTGGGTTCAAGATCGTGCCCCTCCACATATAGCGAAGTCCGTTCGCAAGATTCTGTAACAGCATTTTGGTGACTGTGTCATCTCACGCCATTTTCCATTTCAATAACCTCTGCTTTCCCCGACCTCACTGCTATGGATTTCTGGTTCGGTTGATATCTCAAATCTACAGTGTACATGAGTAATCTGCAAACTTTGCCGAATTTGAAAGATTCTATCAAACGTGAGATTGCAAATCTCCCTCAAGCGATGTTATGTTCAGCTGCATTGTCTACAGTCGCTCGCATTCAATGTGTAATTGCCTGTGATAGCACCCATCTGGTAAATGTTTATTCAAAATAAAATTTTTCTTTTCTCCGAAAAAAATGGGCGTTGCCATTGAAAAATTTCGAGTTTCTATACCTATAACTGTAATCGTGAGCACCACTTTGTTGCCGTTCACAGAATCCCGAGCTCATACCTCTAAATAACTATATCTGAAATCTCACCTTGATCGGCTGAACGGAGCGGCCGTTAGAGCTCCATATATCGACAAAATTTTTTTATGACCTGTATATTTAACTAATACAATATGAGCATTAGGGGAGAATAGCGTGAGATATGACAAGTTTTACAAAAATACTTTTTATTAATTATGTTTCACTAGAACAAAATGGAAAATTTCACAATAACATCCTGAAACATTTTAACATACTCAAAAATTGTCAATTTGATTATAATAATTATAATTTAAGGGTGCATTACAATCCAAACTGCGTATTTTGTGACTTATTTTTAGATTCATTTTTGCTCTCAAGCGCATCAGACTGACAAACTCTCTTATTTAAAAGCTACACAAGAAGGGGCCGTGTTTGTCGGTTTTTTGATAAATGTAAAAAATTTTGCACAAAAATGCTATCAAAATTGAATTTTTTGAACCGAATATTCAGGAGCAGGGGATCTGAGGATGAAAAAATGACCATTCTGAGAAAGTAATAGCTTATAAATCAAATTCTAATGAATTGAGAGAAAAATGAAATCGCACGGCATTTTATACATCTCTTCAAAAATACCTCAGTAAGTTTCATGTTTCTACGTTCAGAAATGAGTCTAAAAATGTATCTGAAAATTTCGAGCTGTTGGGGGTGTAAAAGTATTTTTTCGAATACACCCTTAAGATTTAATAAACTAATTAAATATAAAAAAAAGTCCCAACCCTTCCTCATGTGAGGAAGGGATGGAATATGTGTTTTTAATGTGAATATTCGTATTTAATTTTTAAAAATGTAGATAAACAATGGGAAAGATAATGTGACATTTACATTAAAAATGTTTATTATAAATCATAACGTTTATTTTATTATACTTTGTAAAATATCCAAATAAAATGAAAAATATGCTTGTGGTTGACTAATGCTTCCAATTAATTTTGGTGGATGTAGATTTGAAATTACGTCTTGTTCATCAGTCATGGAATAATCGGTTTCTTGTGAAATGATAAACGTTCTTTTTTTGTTTTTCTTTCATATTTTTCTACGCAAATAGTGCATTGTCATGCAAAAATAAAAGTTTGCGATCTGAGTTCAATATTTATTATATTTTTCATATGGTATGTTTCAAATTAGTAATTTATTATTTAGAAATTAAAGAAATTGGTATTATAAATGGGATTATTTAGTACTAAATGTTGATGCTTCAAAATAATGCATGAGTAAGAAATTAAAAATTTTCAGTGCTTTAATTTTCCATAATTTTTTTATTTACAAAATAATAAGTTTTATTTGTTGCACTATTTAATTTCAAAATAAAGTAGTCTTATAAATATAAAATACCAAAAAATTGTATGTTATTAAGCATAATTATTAGGAGAGATATCATTTAGGAAGGATGGGACATGTCCCATCTCTCCCTGAGTCATAGTGTCCTTTTCTTCTTTTAGAGCAACGTAAAAATAAATCAGTTTTTTTTTTATTTAGCTTAACTGTTTATTTCTAAAAGTCATATTGTTATGTTTATAAAATATTAAAAACAATTAAGTTAGCAACAAAGAATGAGATTGAAAATGTAAATTAAAAATTAAAAATTGGACTAATTTTTACTTTTGATTTTGTAAAATAGCTTTTTTAAGTCACATATTCATAATTGCTTGCAACTAAAAAGATTTACAGCAACAAGTATAAGGCAATGCTTATTTAATCTGGTGAAACAGTCATAAATTAAAAATAAAGTTAATTTTAAGGATTATTGCAGATGTCCCATTCCCCCCCCCCTGTATTCTTTCCTATATTATACTTCTTCTGTATTTTCCTTCTCCTCCTGTTACTCCCCCTGTATTTTATTTTGCCAATTTAAGGGTTTACATTACTTTTCATTTTATTATTATTATGCTGCGATAGATAGCCACTGACATTCACAATATTTTTGGAATTCAACTTTCTTTCTATTTTAAAAACTATTGCGATTCATTAATGATTGAGTATTTTATATTTTGTTTAAGCAATTTTTTTTCATTTTTAGAAACTTAAAATTATATTTATATCTAGGCTATTTTAAAAAAAAACATTTAGAATGTCATAAAAATTGAAATTTTGAATTTTATTTAAATAATTTGATTTGAACACCTTTTATTTGATTAAAATAATTTCCTTTTATAATTACTTTAAAATTAAATTTATTGGGGCTACAATCTATTAAGAATTTAATAATTATAAATTAACAATTTGGATTTATTAATTAAAGAATAAGTTGTGTTGAAAGAAATATTAAATGAAACTTTCTGCGCGTTCTGCGATAACACTTACCCACTTATCAAACTATTAGTTATTGTCTCATATTTTTTATAATAAATTCTAATAAATAAATTAATAAAAACAAAATGAATTATTTCTATAAGTATACGAATTATACATCGGTTTGGAATGCCATTTTCAAATCCTTGTCTATATTTTAGTGACAGGGTGTATAAATAGGCTATGAATTTATTTTAAATAAAATAAAAATTTTAAGAACTAATTAATGGTAAATCAACAAGGGATCATTTTGGAAAATCTGAAATTATGCATTCTAATTAACATATATTTTAAAGCCATACAAGTTCTATTCTTCAACAAAATTGATAAACAGCACTTACTTTGATATAGATGATACAAATTTTCTACACTTAAATTATCCAGTCCAATAATTAAAAAAGTAATTGGTTAGAATTAATACTAATGCTATAATAATTATAATTAAACAATAAATATTACATAAATGAGTGTGAATACGAACGATATGAGATTAGGGAGGCATTTAGAATTAGGTATTAAGGAAAAATATTTCAACTAACGTTTCTGAGAATTTAATTTGGAAAATTAAGGTGTTTTCATTTTAAAGTACATCAATGTTTCATTAAGTTGCATAGTATAGTTCATTAACCAGTCATTTACATAAAAGAATCAAAGTAAAAGGAAAAAAAAACTGTTTAAAGATAAGCGTAAATGGATTTTTGTAGCAAACAATTAAAGTAAAAGCATGAAATATTGCAGCAGAATATTAAACAGCGGATATAAAAAAAAAGTTCTAGAAATGTTTTGCCTTTACAAACGAGCACGTAAACATGTATTCACTTTGATAGCATGGATTGGGATGATTAGAAAAGTAATTAATTACAGATAAAGTATTTCACAGTAAAGCTTAAAATTGTTCAATATTATTACATGCAAATTTTACTATTTACTTATATAAAATCCAAGTGTAGGAAAGTGTAGTTAGACATTTTGCGGATAATCTTGTCATATATACAGTGGTGGCCAAAATTGTGGACACTTTTATGTAGCTTTCATTCCAAAAAGTAAAAACTGCCTTTTGCAGCCGTCCCACAGTGGGGCAAAATCCCGAAAAGCTGGCCAAAATATGAAAATGTTATTCGAATTGTACGAAAATTCGTATACAGGGGTTTTTGAGGATTCTAAATAAGAATACAAAATTAAAATTGAAAAAAAAATGGCGGATACAATATGGCGGAATAAAAATTGAAATGTCTCGAAAGTTATTCAATTTATATGCAATTTCGTAAACTTTTCAGGATGCTGATTCAAAGGTTAAACTTTAAAAATAAATAAATAAATAAAATTACATATTAAAAGTAAAAACAATAAGATTTAAATAAATTTAAAATTTTGAGGTAAACTTAAAAAGGAATTTTCAAAAAACCAAGACATATTTAAACGAAATTTAAATACGTTAATGGAAAGTAACACATTAGACTATTTAATTTTTATATTATTTAAATAAAAACGAAAATATATTCCAGAAATTCACCTTTACAATCAACTGTAGTATAATAAAAATATTCTTCAGAGGTCTAGGTTTCGAAATAGTTAGCAGAACTTGTTGGCGGTATTAGAAGATCCTGTGACTCTTAGGATCAATGATTTTAATTTCTTCTACGATAATTTACCTAAACTGGAAAGGAAAGAATCTGATGGCATTAAAAGACGTAAAAAAATCTTTTTTTTCTCGCTACTGCATCTTTGCGATAAATCTTCTCGATGTCTTTTGACCAGTTTGTAGTATTATTCTTGAGTATCTTATGGCATTTGACAAATTGGCAGTAATGAAGATAATGTTATTTTTTTGTCATTAATAAGTAGTTTGTGTACTAAAGTAAGCATATAGAACCAGGGGTAGAGCTCAAATCTACGAGCTATTTGTAAGGTAAAATTTTCGAAGTTTATCAAATAAATGACATGGCTACAAGAAATTACTTATGGTATAGAAACGTTTAATCAAATCTTCGTATATGCTCGTTTAGAAGCGCAAATATTAAAGAATCGTTGAATTGTACTTCCATCATATATGCTTCCAAATGTGGGATTTAGTCTTGATTGTAAACGAAATATTTTTTGCATATTTTATTTTGCAATTTCAGTGTTCTTCTTTTCATGCAGAGTACGAGCTTTTCATTTTTTCTATTCAGTTTGTCTGACAGGTGAAAGGCCTCTTTAAACATATTTGAATGTAACTTAGATATTCTGAATTCTAAATTATCTCAATCCACTTATAATAAAAAATATCAGATCGGTAAGATGCTGTTTTGATGCTTTCTGACATACGTAGTAGGGTGGGCCGAAAAAAACTTTTTTTCGATTTTCGATAATGGCGGGTGCGGAAAAGTGGCCACTGGTGGCACTCAGTTCATGCAAAAAATTTGAGATTTTTTGGACATTTCCTTACACTGCCGCAAATGGCTTGAAGTTTTGCAAAAATGCTCATTTTTGAACTTTTTTCGAAAAAAAATTAAAAAATGTTAAATTAAATTTATTTTCGTTGTATTTACTTGAAAAGGCATATTTAATGTACTAAATGTTTAAATAAGATCTGATCATGCATTATTTAACATCTATGTGTATTATAACTTAGCCTATTTTTATAGCTTTTTCTCGTATAACAGGCAAAAGTTGTATTTGTTTGAATCGATCGTTAGTTTCTCTCTTATTTATGTCTCTTGGTCTTCTTTATATTTTTTCTATGTGTCAAAGGTCATATATTTGGGCAACGGACAGCAATATATTTCAAAAATAAATCTGGAAGGTGAGAAGGGGGTGAAGCAGGACTCTAAGTGAGCGCAATGACTCGTCGTGATACTGAGGGGGTGAAGGACGAAATAGATGAGAGCCGAAATCGATAAAGGATTCTTATTATTTCTTCATGCTAAGTTACTTGCGACATTTGTTCAGTGTGAACGTGAAAACTTTTTCTATAGAGATATAGGGCTTTTTGGATCGTTTAATGTTCCATTAGAGAGTTTTGTGCGTTTTATTACGACCAGCTTAGAAATGGCTAGTATGAAGAACTATGGTAATGTTAAGACACGCGACAGCGTGAAAAGTAGCTTTTTGGAGGCATCATGCATATTGAAAGTATTGCAATTGCCAACTTATGCTGATAATCATGCGTTACTGCTACTGGTTGCTTCACCGTGTAGAAGTTGTGACAGCAGAGGATACGAATCTCGTCATCGATAAAAACAAAGTCAGAAGAGAGAAATAGAAACTTGAAAAGAAGATATAGGCAGAAGAAGGTCTTGGTAGAAGGGAAATTAAAAGCATATTTTTTATGGTAGAAAGGATAAAAGTATATTCATAGGGGAAAAAAGAACAAGCGGCACCGTCGAGAGAAAGGCGAGGAACATACATCACCGTGTTGTTTGAAACTGGTTAGGAATACTTGGTCACTTGATACCTCGTTCTGGTCACGGAAAAGAAATAGCAAAATCATTATATAATCTTCCAAGTCACCACACGTTAGACTTTTCTGAATTGACAGCACTTGGGTGTGATGGCACCACTGTTAATACAGGAAAACGGAATGGTGTCATTGCCTGTCTTGAAAAAAAAAAAAAAAAACTAGGAAGAGAGCTGCAACATTTGATATGTCTTCTTCATATGAACGATATCCCACTTCGACATCTACTCTCTAAACTTGATGGTGAAACCACGGGACCTAAGACTTGCCAAACCAATCGGTGCTAGACTAATGGGGTGTGAAAAATCTACGTGTCTCTTTGTTCAAGCCTATTGCTGTTTCATGGATATAAGAAATGGAAAATACTGAAGATCTAAGTACCGATCAAAAGTGCTTATTTGATATTTATGCAGCAGTTTCTACCGGATTATGTCCTCGAGAAATGGAAAAGAGATAACCTGGACCAACTGTGAAATCGAGATGGATCACAACTGCTTGCAGAATTTTACACTCATGCGTTAGTATTTTAAATCCTGATAAAGCTTTAAAATACGTGAAATGAGTTTAGGCGCCCGTGTGGTTTTCTGTAAGAAAAAGGCTAGGTTACGCGAACGGACGCAGACATATGTGGCAGATAGTTAAACATTCAACGTTTTTATCAGATGACCTAAAGGAGACAGTGCATTCAGTTATCCAAACAAATGGATACTATGGTCATTCCGAGAATTTATTGATAGCAACGGCAACCGATGATAGACAATATATTAGAAGATTGGCATGGAAAGAAAAAAGTATGTTGCAATTTAAATAAAATAAAAACCAGCATAGTGCGAGAGTTTAAAGTTCCAAAGCTAAACTTTAAATCAACAGAACACTATGAGTAAGTATATCGAGTGGGTCACCGCCGAAATCAGCGAACCTCTTATAACAAAAACCTTTTGACTAGAAAAAAAAGTAGAGAAAACATTATTTCAGGATCCTTGTTGGATGAATCAATAATCTGCTTTCCAAGTCAATCCCAGGCTGTGGAAAGAGTCGTTAAAATTGGGACAAAAGCTGCATCAAAGGTATGAGGGAGTAAAGGAAGACATACCTTCATTAGAGTAAAACTGCCATCACGGTTAAAGATACCAAAGTTCATTTCTACTAAAGACTTTGCAGCGTAAATGCGATTCAGTGCATTTTGAATTTTACATTTTGTCGTTGGAAGGCGGGTAAAACTCTGCGTGCAGCTACTTCTTAGTGGTGAGTTCAGGGCTGTTTCGCGTTGGTACGGAACGCAAAAGAAACTAAAAGCTGTACATTTTTTAAAAACATAGCATTAAAATAATGCATAGTTAGGAATTTTTTAAACATTTGACTCATTAAATATATCTTTTCAATTAAGTGCAACCAAAATAAACTTAATTTAGCATTTTTAAATTTTTTGTTAAAAAAGTTCAAAAATGAGCATTTTTTCTAAACTTCAAGCCATTTGCGGCAGGGTAAGGAACTGTCCAAAAAATCTCAATATTTTTGTGTGAACTGAGTGCCACCAGTGGCCACTTTTCCGCACCCGTCATTATCGAAAATCGAAAAAAAGTTTTTTTCGGCCCACCGTAATACGTAGCAACGCTGAGTATTACACTAATTCGTTTTTAACGTCTAATTCTTCTGTATCAATGATTGTATTAAACGAAATAAGTTGATTCTGCTAGTATTTAATACAATCCCATTCATTGACAGTTGCTTCCGTATTTCTTGTAAAAGAAAAATGGATCTTGATTGGTCCGATAAAATCAGTGAAATGAAGATCTCGATATTTTCAAATTGACGATTCATGAATTATTCGCAACATTTATGTATTCTAGTAGCACGGAAGAAAAGAAAAATATATTAGACATCCTGCAATCTTCATAGCTAAATGTTTGTTTAAATGTACTCAGGATAAATGTGCCATCACATCCTCACATGCAAATCAAATCCAAATTACTAATATAAGCGAAAGTGATATTCATAATGATTTTTACTCGCATTAATGAAATACGCTTAGTAGTTTGATCTAGCAAATATAGCCATTAACAAAATAATTCTTCTAATTATAATAGAAAAAACAAAATTACTACCTATAAAGATAAGAAAATGTTATTCTACCGGATCAGTAATAGAGAATTATTTTCATTTCTTCATTACTAAGCTTACTTATAAAATTAATGTAATCTTATGATTATAGTACTTATTTACAATATAATAGGAAATAAACTATTATAAAATTGAATAATTCAAAAATTTGGAAAATATTTATCAGCTAAATTATGGGAAAAGTAATCAATTTCAAAATTTTTGAGGCGGCCGAAAAAGTGGCATTTTTACTTGCAGTTACTAAAATATGTGTGAAATGCATAATGGCAGTTTTTGGCAGCTGGTTTTTTATGAATCACTAGACAATAGCTCAAGTTATTATTTCCATTAAATTTCGTTGCGGAACACTGTGGAACATTTAAACTTTTTGATGTTTAAAAGCAAAAAAAAATAATTTTTTTTCTAAAATTTTTTATCAAAAATGACATTGAATTTATTAATTTTTATGTGCTTAATATAAATTTTGTAATACATGCAAATAATGTACATACTATCATAGTGTGAATCCATTTCAAATCATTAAAATCGGATAATATTATAAAATGTAGCACCCGTTTAGAGAAACTGTTGTTTTGCTCTTTTTGTTCGCTCTAAATGATATTCCTTCAAGCATTATTTTTGAAACGATGCTGCTTGTAAGGGAAAAGCAAAATTCTTTTTTTAAATACAGATTCTGACTCTCCAAATATTATTCTAGCCAACTGTATAATCGAAATTCCCTAAATCGTAACTTCATTTTTCGACTTTTGGCCAGCTTTTTGGAATTTTGCCCCACTGTGCGTCCGGAGGAAAGAACTTCCTGAAATTTTGCTATATTTTCGTCGATCGTGAGCCTAGATCCCAGAATCACCCTCTGTTGAAATGTTGATTTACATATATATATAATATATATATATATATATATCCACATCTATCTATATCTGAATATATATATATATATATAATTCAGATATAGATATCTGAAACTCTCGGATTTATGAACCGATATGGATGAAATTCTTTATGTGCATAGTTGAAGTACTATTGTCTCGACCGAGTTCGTTGGCCAGCTTCAACCGCCATCTTGTTTCAAAATGGAGGTCATTTGAATTTGTGGACACTTAGGAAAATTTTTATGTTTTCTAACTTTTTCTTTAAAATGACCTATGTTGTTAACTTACATTGTGTGACTGTTTAAAATGTCTTTTGATGTTTCTAACATTCTGTTTAAAATGATATATAAGAGTTTGTATTTTGTGAAATGGAACTTTTTCTATTAGTATACAAAGTTAAAAAATACATAAATTTCAAAAGAATCAAATGGCCGCCTTTTTGAAACAAGATGGTGGATGAAGCTGGCCAACAAATTTGATCGAGACATTAGTAGTCCTATTATGCACATAAAAAATTTCATCCAAATTGGCTCATAAATTCGAGAGTTACAGCATGACAAAATTCGGATATATATATCTATATATATATGGATATATTTATATCTATATAGTATATATATGTAAGTCAACATTTCAACGGAGGGTGTTTTTGGGATCTAGGGGTCACGATCGACGAAAATATTGCAAAATTTCCCGAAGTGCTTTCCTCCGGACGGCTGTAATAGGTAGTTTTTTTACTTTTTGTAATGAAAGCTTCCTAAAAGTGACCTCAATTTTGGCCACCACTGTATAATTAAAACATGTGGTTGGTTTTTTTCAGTCATCTGTCCCGATCTTTCAACTAAATGGATTTTGCTATTTCTCTTAATGAAAGCTGGTCATTTATAGAGGTTTTTTTACGCTATATATTTTTAAAAATACTCGCATTTTTATATATTTATTTTGACAGTTTTTTTTAAAAATGAAACTTCTCACAAGGGTAGCATCAGATTGTATCCATTGCTTTAGATAAAAGAAAAATATAGAAAAACATTAAGACTCTTCGCTTTTTGCCCTTTTTTTGCATTTTCCAATTATTTATAGCAAACAAAATGCGCATGTATACCATACTTGTATTAGCAAACAAAAATTAATGTTTATTACGACGGCTGGAGAATGTTGTCTACTGAGTTTATACATTACATGCATTCATTATTTTTTATTATAATTAAATAAAAAATACACTTATTTGAATAACTTTGATTAAGCATAAAATTATCACATAAAGTTGTTTGAAAAGTTTGCACCGATGATGTTATGTTTAGCTCGAAATGCATTTTTACATTAATAAAACCAAGGAAAAATTGGTATAATTCTGCAACATGACGTAATTTTCACTGATTTTTCTTTTTTTAGTTCTAAAGATTACAATCGAAATTTTTATTGATTGTTGAACTATTTGAGGAATTGAATATTGAGTAAACAAGATATCATCATCACTTGTGTTTGTAGAAATCTTTTGTTATTTTTTAAAATGTATTTTTCTAGCTTACAAATTTTTCAATTATAAAATCGTCATTCCACCCAACCCCTTTTTTTGTATAAAGGCTTTAAAAAATGAAACGCAGATCAACATTCTGTCATTTCTGAAGAGGATGATATATTTATTCTATTTTATAAAGGCCAAATGTATCAGTGAGGAGAAACGAGGCTATTTTGAATTTGGCAACACTTAACGGTCTAAATTTTGCTTTAGATTTTCTAGCTTCTAAACATCGCAAATTTTTAATTTTTACAGCTTTCTATAAGAGAAAAGATGTTTTTTTTCAAATGCAGTTTTTTTGGGGAGCTGTATGACAATTTACTCTTTTTTAGGCTTTAAAAATAATTTTCAAGCATGATTCGAAAAAAAAAAATTCGCTTGCAGATAATTTTGAAAGATTGATTCGTTTGCACATAAAACAATGTAATCAGTTCTGCCTTTATTTTCGATTAACATTTATAAAGATATTAAAACTTCGTCAATAAATAAATGAATTAATGAAATATAAATAAAACAAAAATGTAAGGCATGTTTTTGAACGCTAATGTAGATAGCAAAATCTTCGGCAATATGAAATATCGGTTTGAATAAATTATAAAATTTCATATAAATGTATAATTTCTATTTTTCACATAAAAATGATTTTTGGTGTTGTTATTGAGCCATCTATATCTATCTATCTATTTATCGATCTGTCTATCTATCTATCCCTATATATATATATATATATATATAAACCAGCAAAATAATACATTTAGCTTGAACTAGCGCACCCCTCTCACAAAACAAGAAAAAGGAATAACTGTTTCAAAAAGTTAAATATTCATAATGAAAATACAGATAAAACTTCGAAAAAACTGGCTGCGTCCTCATCAGTGGTGGGTTGCATTTCAAAAACAGCCGAAATATGCCTAAGATATTTATAAGTGTTAGTGGGTTTCGGCTAGAACAGTGAATAAGCAGCATTAAATGTTAAAACACTCGAAAGCTGCATATCACTTGTTCCCCCACCAGACTTTACGCCAAATTATTAAAAGAATACCTCTCCTGAAACATTGTAAAAGATGCAAAACTATGCTTGTTGAAAAAAACGTTTAATTTAAAAAGTAGAATTGCGGTCTATTTATATCACTTTTTAAGGACATGATAACTCCCAAAATTCTTCCTCAATCTTTTCCAAACTGATACGTGAAATGGAGGGACAAAAAATCTGTCAGCCACATTCGTTAATGGGCAAAATTGGACAAAGAGGGTGGATATAGGGGGGATTTTGTGAAAACAGAAAAAACCCAGTTACTTCTTAATTATAATATATGTATGAAATCAGTTTCATGTTATTATTAGGTATAAGAAAAGAGCCAAAAACTTGTGTATGACTGATTTTTGATTTCATTAAAAATGGGTATAAGGTGTGAATAAAAAAAGAAAAAGAAAAAATTCATAATTTTGTCAGTTACAAATATCAATTCCACTTAAATTTATTATAAAATTTTTTAATGTTATCTACAAATTTCATCCTGGGAATATTTTAATAAGATTAACTTTTACAGTAAAAAAGAGAAAAAATGAAAAAAGTAAAATAAAGGAGGGGACGGGGGGGGGAGTGTAAGAAGAAAAAAATGCATAACTTCGTCAATTCATAAGACATCAAATCGGCTTAAACTTATAAATCTTCTTAATATTGTCTATAACTTTTTATACTGGCAACTAGTTGAAGAAAACATTGTATTAACATGATTCTGGTAAAATCATCTCTTAGTGATAAATGAAATAAAAAAATAGTCAAAAGCGGTCAGATGTAATTATTAAATTGGGTTTATTTTTATCTTCGTTTATTTTTTGTTGGTGAATTTAGTATATAACCCTGAAATTTACTTACGTGCGAGCCGAACGGGATTTTTAAATATTGTTAGTGGGCATTCTAAAAAAGCATATTAATGTAAAAAACAATATTAGAGCTATAATAGAAAAAAATAAAGTTGATTCGCGCAACGCTTTCTCGTTGCAATCTTTGACATATATTTGCTGATTGACATTAATTTTTTATTAACTAAAATTCTTTCTATCAAACAATAAGCTTTAACAATATATCAAAATGTTATCTAGTTCAAAATAGTTCTAGTAATAGTTCTAGTTCAAAAGTTCTATACTAGTTCAAAAGCCGCCAGTAGGATATTTCGAAAAATACCTTATTCATCGCTGTGCCTTTAGTATGTGACAAGAAAAAAAAATGTTAACCCCAGGAATAATAAGTATGATTATTTTCAGCTATATTCTGCGAATTGGGAAATTTGGATTTAACCTCTTGTACGTAGTAAAGATACAGCTAATCGCCTGAAGATTAAACTAACTAATAATATGACTCCGTAAATATGTGTAAAAAATAAATGAAACAAAAGTTTTACTAGGGATGGTGAATTATGATTGATGCTAGGGAAGATAAAATTTTAGAATTATAAGGAAAATTACATTTTTTTTTTCAAACGAAGATTTTAAGGGGACTTAAAACATATATATATACATATGTATATATACAGTGGTGTGCAAAATTTAAGGACGAGTCCCAAAATGCTGATTTTCAAGGGATTTCCAAGCGATAATTTTCACACGAATATTCAAAAGGAAGTAACATAATTCGAATAACTACTATCCCTGCATAACAGCGAATTCATATAACATCTCATTCAGGTTACACATGATCATAAGAGTCACAGTCACTACGGCGAAAGAAAAAATAAAAAATTCCATACGTCTCTTTTATGTGTCTCAAATGACTATTGTATGTGACTCCACTGACAGGTCATTGTGACTGATGCTTTGTGGAGAGTCACCAGGTGTCTTTACAATGTCGTTTCATTAAGACTCTCGTGTGACCTCTCATCTGGAGACACAATTTCAAAGTCACTGTGAAAGTTGTATTATGATAAATTACCAAATAATGTCCCATTAAAGTCACATTGTGACTTTTCACCACTTTTCACAGTGGTTACTTCACAGTAGGTTCTCTCACCATTTAACAAAGACGTGTGATAGAATCTCACCGTATGACTTTAATAAACATTATTTGGTAATTTATCATAATGCAACGTTCATAATGACTTTGGAATTGAGTCTCCAGATGAGAAGTCACACAAGAGTCTCAATGAAACGACATTGTAAAATCACTTGGTGACTCGCCACAAAGCAGCAGTCACAATGACCTGACAGTGGAGTCACATATAGTAGTCATTTGAGACTCATAAAAGAGACGTATGGAATTTTCTATTCTTTGTTTCGCCGTAGTGACTGTGACTCTTGCGACCGTATGTGACCTGAATGAGATGATATATGTGTAGCGGAGATTATTGCTACATATCTTTTCCCCTTCATAAATGCAATAATTATTTCCCTTTAATAAATTCTTAGTTTTATTTTAGTTTCCCTTTTTACTAATAAACCCATTAGTTAAATTAATTCTACATTTAATAGTTAAGTTCTAGCTTTCATCCTCCCACTATTAGAAGTTTCAACTTTTCATCTTTTGGAGCTCTCTGTAGAAAATAATAATAGAACTTCCTTTCTCACAAATTTCTGTTGTATCTTTGAAAAACATCTGCCCATAGATACCGCACTTATTAACAAAATAAAGAAAGCTCTGGGCTTAGTTCATCATAATCTTTTATCCGTTACATTTTTATTAACATCTGCCTTCCACACCCTGTTTTCATTCTCACAATTAGTGCTTAAAGCTAGAAATACTTTTGTCTCTGTTTATCCTGATTGTGCTGTCTTATCTGTTTAATTGCGCATCTGGATAACTTAAAGTTTTGTCTGCAAAATGTATTTGTAGGCAAATGTATGTAACGGTTTGCTTATCTGATATACTTTCCAAGCTTAAAATATTTCTATAACCCTATAAAATATTCGCAGATGTGAAAATAATCCTTGGGTTCCTAGACCGCAAAAGTTAGCTGATACTGAAGGTGTGGTCTATCAAATATCGCCAAAATCTTTGTATGAAAAACTTCTTATGCCTTTTGGCGATAAAGGCTATGACGCTGTGTCGTCACTTCACCGATTGCCATCATACCGTCAAGATGTAGCTCGCTTGAGCTCTCAGAATCCCCTCCCCCCTGTGGGGGAGGGGATTCTGACGTTAAATAAATGTATCGTTAAAGTAACTCTCTCTTTTCGGAGTTTTTTTGTGTGTGCTTCTTTTTGGTAAATCACCTGGGCCTGTGAACTAACACCTCTACAATATGGGTTAGCTGTTATGCAGGGATAGTAATTATTCGAATTACATTACATCCTTTTGAATATTCGCTTGAAAATTATTGCTTGAAAATCCCTGGAAAATTGGCATTTTGGGATTCGTCCTTAAATTTTGCACACCATTGTATATATAAAGTAAATAAATAAAATAAAAATAAAATAAATAATAATAATAATTTTTTCTGCTTAAAAGGACGTTAAAATTGTGTTTCTATCTTAACTGGAGCAATAAATATTAATTTTTTCATTTCGGTTTGTTTTCAAAATATAGCTTTCAAGGAATGACTGTTATGGAAAGGTTTTCATGCGAAAATACGATTTTCTTCATGATGGATTTTTTTCACCATTTCTTTTATTTGAATTTTCTACCATCTCTCCTATTTGAACCATTAAAGGTAAATGGCTCAAACTTGGAACATCTCTTTTTCAATTCTTTTACTTTAATTTTGATACAATAAATTTGAAAAAAAAAACTTTTAAAAATATGTTGTTTTTTTTACATTTCCATAATTTTTTTTCATATGTTTATTTTAAATATTTTTAATTTTTATTTAAATTAATATTGTTAAAAATTTTGAATAAAAAATAAAGCTTATATACTTTTGTTTATTTAAATGAAAACAAATCGAAATTCTACTAATAATATTTTGAGCTATAACGATTTTAAATTACCCCATATTTTAAATAAAAATCAATAAATAAAAATTATTTCGAAATGTGTTCAGGATCCCCTTAAATTAAAAAATATTCAGGCTGCATTTTAAATAGCGTATTAAAATTTCATGGAATAATTAACATGAAAGACCGGAAAGAAACAAAAAACTGATTAGCATAAACGAATTTTTTGTAGCAAGTAATTATTTTAAGAAGATAAAAAAAATGAAGGTAAAACTTAATAGCTGCGATAAATAAAATATTCTAAAAGTATTTTTAATCAGCCTATAAATAATGGTAGCATCTAAGCATGCATTAATTTAGGTAATACGTATCGAGATGATTAGAAAAGTAATTAATTACATTGCAAGTGATTCACAATGGCACATTAAATAAAATCATTCATTATACATAAATCTCAGCTGCAGACCTTCCAGATATTTTAAAGACACAGAGAATCATTTGAAGGTAAAAATTAGTATTAATATGACAGTATAAATATGTACCTACAGAAAATAAACGAAATGTAAATGTTGCTACTGTGCAAGATTAACCCTTTCGTGCCTGAATTTTTTTCAGTTTTGAGAACAAAATTATTTTTATCATAATAACGTTAATCGTAGCTATCCAAATACACTTACTGAAGTTTAAAGATTATCTCATTCTTTGAAATTTCCAGAATGTACTTATTTTATATACGATTCAATTCATATTTATAGGATAACAGGCCAAGGAAGAGTTTTTGAAGGTGTTTGGAAAATAGCGTATTACAATCGGATTTGAGAGGGTATTACACATTTCTAATGTTTTTTGCGTTTTATAATACATGATTGATTCAGAAAAGCAACTGAATTAAGAATTTTTGAATTTAAGAATTATTTAAATTTAAGAATTTAAATATATGCATAAATAAAGGAATAGCCAGCGACGCAAAGACAATTAAATAATATTTTATTATTATTATTATTACTAAACGTAAAAAAAATAAATGAAGTCATAATAAGAAAGTCATAGCCATATACTATCATTTCTATTGTAGCGTCTTCACCATAACTAACTTTTACAACCGTTTTGTAACTTTTATCACGGTTACTCAGGAACCTCTCCACTCCACTCGAGCCTCACGAGAATTCCTGGAACAAGATTTTTTATCTAAGTTGTGCTAATTTCTCCTCTCACTAAAAAAACCGCATTTAAAGTTAAATCTCTGAAGATGTATTATTTTTTATTGTAATAAGTGTTTTAGTAAAATAATGAGTACGTTTATGTGTGGACTAGTGCTTCAGTGGTGACCTGGAAATTAAAAAAACTTTAGAAGCTGAATTGATTCAATTGCAGGAAGATTTAGCCTAGCAGAAAGAACTTCATGAAGAAATAAATAATAGTACATCAAAGGGTTCGCTTTTGATTGATGAGAGAAATGGATATCAGATCAGTTCTATTTTCTGTAAATTCGAGAGAGATTTTTTAAACTTTATCATGCTTAATTCATATTATTATTAAGGTTATTGAACATAAAACATTCATATTATAATTGAGCATAATTTAAACATTTATAGGTAACTGGATATGCAAGGCAATGAAATAAATAGAATTGCACTTCGCGTGCCGCCGTTTTGAAAATAAAATATTCCGTTATGGTTTTCACAAGTAGATGCCGCGTTTCAGTTATCTGGAATTACAAAAAATGACACCGATTATGCTAATCTATGCAATTGACTATGAAAGTTTAAATTATGTTAATGATTTTATATACAGTCCCCCACAGCAGATAAATATGACACATTAAAGCGCTGGCTTAATGCAGAGTTCGCGGACTCTGTTGGAAAACACTTAAAAAAACTTCTGAGTGAATTGCAGTTGGGAGACAGTAAACCGTCTACATTACTCCGCCAAATGCGCGATTTGGTCAGGGCAACTCAAAGATAACTTTTTGCCGAGCTTATAGTTACAGAGATTACCACCAAATATTCAAGCCATCTTATTGGTATCGAACAAAAATTTATCTGAACTTGTGGTTTTAGCCAACAAGATATACGAAACTACAGCAGATAATACGCAGGTATATTCTGTTGCAAAATCAGAACCAGTTGCAGCAATAGGCCAGCCATCTATTTTGGACAGGCAAAAACAAATTGAGAAGTTGACATTGCTTGTCGAGAAACTTTCCGAAGAAAAAAAGTCAATGTAATTCAAGGGGCCGAAGATTCACATCCCGAGGCCAATCTAGGAATATAAGCCGAAATCCGGCTTATGAAAACAATCAAAATTATTGCTACTACCATAATCGGTTTGGTCGTTTTGCTAGGCAGTGTAGGCAGCCTTGCTCGTTCATCCAGTCGGGAAACGAGTAAGCGCTACCACGCAAACAAGTGCCGCGGATGGTAGCGACGTTTCGGTAGCTAAAACTAATAACCGCCTTTGCATGTATGACAGTGCTACAAATCTGAAATATTTAATTCACACAGATAGGGATGTTTCGTGCATACCAATAAAAAGAAACCAACACGGTTACCAACACATTCCTGATTCTTTAGAATTATACGCCGCAAATCAGTCAAAAATAAAAACCTTCGATGCTAAATTATTACAATTGAATTTAGGTTTACGCCGGGTTTTTAAATAGAATTTTATAGTTGCTGAGGTCTCGACACCCATCATCGGAGCAGACTTTTTGAGACATTTTAATCTACTTGTTGATATTAGGAATAAAAGACTTATCGATGGAATAACAAAAATAGGCTCCTCAGGCAGTTTGGATAATGTTCAACAAGGGGCAGTTAAAGTCATAATAGAAAATTCCCGTTATCACGCCTTCTTAAGATCTTATCACCCCAGATCCCAAATTTGGGAACGCCAAACATTCCACTGTGCATCATCTTGAGACAGTTGGACCGCCAGTCCATAGTCGCCTTAGAAGATTACATCCAAAAACCCTCGATGCCCGTTAAAAAGGAATTTGAATTTATGATTGAGAAGGGTATTTGTTGCCCATCCAAGAGCCCCTGGTCTTCGCCCATTCATGTTGTGATTAAATCCACTGGTGGTATACGTCCTGTTGGCGATTATAGACGCTTAAACGCAAAAACAATTCCAGATCGTTATCCCATTTCTTACTTACAAAATTTTTCCTCTGCTCTCCATAGCAAAACTATTTTTTCAAAATTAAATATTTTTCGGGCTTACCATGCGATTCCGGTAAATGAAGAGAATATCCCGAAAACTGCAATAATAACACCTTTTGGCTTGTTCGAATTTCCCTTTTTAAATTTTGGTCTCTGCAACGCTGCCTAAACTTTTCAGCGATTTATGAATGAAGTTTTAAGGGACTTGACATTTTGCTTTGCATATTTGGATGACATTTTATTTTGCTCTGATAATGAATAGCAGCATTCAGAGCATTTAAAGCAACTATTTCAGAGACTGAGCGACTACGGGATACAACTAAATACATCTAAATGTGTCTTCGGGATCTCTGAACTCTCATTTTTAGGACACTTGATTTCAAAAGATGGGACTAAACCCTTGCCAGAAAAGGTTCAAGCGGTATTAGATTTTAAAGAACCGAAAACTGTAAGGGATTTACGGATGTTTTTAGGCTTAATCAATTTTTACCGCCGATTCTTGTCACATGCAGCGGACAAACAGGCCACCTTAAATGAGTATATTAAAGGAAACAGAAAAGATAACAACCATATAGAGCTGACTGTGGAAGCTAAACAAGCTTTCGATGACTGTAAACAACAACTGGCAAATGCAGCTTTACTTGCTCATTCTTCAGAAACGTCGGATTTGGTTTTGTGTACTGATGCTTCAGATTTCGCTATCGGGGCTGCAAGCAATCAAGTTACAAATAACCAATTTCAACCTTTGGGTTTTTTCTCCCTGAAACTGTCTCCCACTGAAAAACTTTATAGCGCGTACGATAGAGAGTTATTAGCTGCCTATTCGGCTATTCGACACTTCCAATACATGCTTGAAGGTAGAACATTTTGCATCTTTACCGATCACAAACCTTTAACTTTTGCTTTTCATCAGAAATAAGATAGAGCATCCCCACGACAAAAGAGACAACTAGATTATGCATCACAATTCACAACAGATTTGCGTTATGTAAAAGGTTCAGATAATATCATAGCAGATACACTCTCTCGAATTTCAGCCATAGAAATGCTTTCGCCAATTAATTATACAAATCTGGCCAATGCACAGGCGAATGATCCTGAATTACAAGACTTATTGAATGAAAGCACTTCTTTGAGACTTCGTAAAGTTGAGAGATTTATTGCGATTTTTCAACAACTACCATCAGGACTTACGTTCCAAAAAGCCTACATTTTGAAGTATTCAAATCACTGCATAATCTGTCCCATCCAGAAAATAAAGGCTACAACAAGATTCATTACCAGCAGATTTGTGTGGCCGGAAGTGAACAAGGATTGTAGAAACTGGTACCGTGCTTATATTGCATGCCAAAGATCTAAAGTACAACGTCATGTCTCCAGTCCTGTGGGATCCTTTATGACTCCAACTGAAAGATTTCAACATGTCCACATGGACATAATTGGACCTTTGCCACCATTCACGCGTTGGCCCGAAGTCATTCCCATAGATGATATCACAGCAGAAACGGTTGCACGACATTTGTTTCCACCTGGATTTCTCCTTTCGGAGTGCCTACATACATAACTACCGATAAAGGTTGTTAGTTTGAAGCAGAACTATTAAAGTCTCTAGCTCGACATTTCGGAATAACGAAGCTTCGAACGACTTCATTTAACCCGAAAGCTAACGGCATGGTAGAGCGATTGCATAGGCCACTGAAAACTGCCATCAAGTGCCACATGACAGAACGATGGGTGGATACATTACCACTTGTGCTGCTCGGCCTTCGTTCTTCCCGAAAGAGGACATTGGTGCAACAGTTTCAGAATTGGTGTATGGAATTACCTTGAGACTTCCAGGAGAATTCTTAGGGCTGCGACCATCTTCGGACCCTGATCCTAAACTTTTCGTGGATAACCTGAGAGAGACTATGAGAAAATTGCAACGAGTACCTCCTGCAAACCATGGACGTCATACACCATTCATCTATCAGTTTCAGCTAGGTGGGGAGGCCTACGAAATGGCTTAAGCTCAACAAGCCCCACCTTCCATTCATCTATCAGGATTTGTCTCACGTCTTTATATCAGACATGACGCAACCAGGAAACCACTCCAACCTATTTACGACGGACCATTTAAAGTCCTTTCCCGTTCAGACAAATGGTTTACACTTGACATTAAAGGCAAAAGACAACAGTTTGTCTCGACCGACTAAAACCAGCATTTTTGCTCAGTGTGCCTGAAGATCTCCAGCCAAATAATCCCGTCAGCAATCAAAGATACCCTTCAACAGTTAAAAAAAAACCTTTCAACAGCCAAACACGATAGAGCAACAAAAGAATGACCTAGAGAAATTAACCAGATCCGATAGAAAAGTCCATTTTCCAATCAGATTCCGTGTCTGAAGACACTGGGGGGGGGGAGTACTGTAGCGCCTTGACCATAACTAAATTTTACAACCGTTTTATAACTTTTATCACCGTTACTCAGGAACCTCTCCACTCCACTCGAGCCTCACGAGAATTCCTGGAACAAGATTTTTTATCTAAGTTGTGCTAATTTCTCATCTCAGTAAAAAAATTCTTTTAATGTTAAATCTCTGAAGATATATTATTTTTATTGTAATAAGTGTTTTAGTGAAATAATGTGTGTGTTTATGTGTGGACTAGTGCTTCACTGTATAAAGAAAGTAACTAAATAATTGTTAAGACAATATCATTCTTGAGGAAAAGACATGTACTATTAATAGTACACCAGACCCGAAAGGGTTAAAAAAGATTAATGAATAGTGAAGTAAATGATTAAAATATAACATTTATTTATGCATTGTTTTTCTTATTAGCAGGGATTAGACGCTGTTGATCTTAAATTTCTGTATTTTTTCAGAAAATAACATGAACGGTTTGTTAAAAGCATTGATTTAAAAGATTTAGACATGGTTGTACTTATTTTGGGATGCTTCAAAACGTATGGAAAAGCTTGAAACTCTATTATGTTTTATTTTTTTAAATTAATGTTTGAATACTAATTCTATAGAGCTTTAGAGCGCATTAAATTTATCTATTACGATTGCACGTAAGGTATTACAGTTTAGCGAGATTTTTATGAACACCAGACCTTTAAGCAACAAATGAAACAAAAATCATGCATCAAAATCAGGACATTCATTCGACAATTCTACATTGACAAATATTAAAGTGCAAATAAATGAATAAATAAATAAATGTATATGCATGCATATATATATGATATATATAGCTATATATCTATATGTATATATCGTTATCATCATAACCAACCGTTTTCAATCCACTGCTGGATATAGATTTTTCAAAAGTTTTCTGTTCAGAGCTTTAGTCATCCAATTTATACCAGCCACTTTCTGATTTCGTCACTCCATCTTACTTCGGGTCATTTTCTTGGTTGTTTTAGATCTCTGGAATACCACTGTAGGGTGTTTGTGCTCTACCTATTGTGTTTTTTTTTGCAATTCGCCCAGCCCATTTCCATTTCAGCCGTTTAATTCTTTCAATGATGTCAAAAGCTTTCGTCTGACTTCTTATCCAGGTTATCCCTCTGCTGTTCTCTTCTAGTTATGGTACCATACATCTTTCCATACTTCTATGTGTTCTTTGTAATCTTTGTACCATCCGTTTTTCAGTGTCCATGTTTCTGCTATGTAAGTTAGTGCAGGCAAAATGCAATGGTTAAACACCTATCCTTTCAAACAAAGAGCATATTACTCTTCAGAATAATATTGCTCTTCCCAAAAGCACTCCAATCATATCCTATTCTTCTATTGACATTATTTATAATACTATTCGATGATATTTCCTGTCCAAGGTACACATAACTTTGCACTTCTTTAGTCTCTGTGTTTTTCTAGACAATTTTCTTTTTTGATATAAATGAATTGTACACCACCTTAGTCTTTTTCATATTTATTTTTAAACACATATTAATGCTATATTCTGCCAAATCTTGTAACATATTTTCCAATTCTTCAGGGCTGCTACTAAAAATTAAAATGTCGTCAGCGAACGGGAGATGACTTAAAAATTCCCCATTTATTTTTATCCCTTCGTTTTCCCGATCCAGCTTCATAAAAATATTTTCTAAGACAGCAGTAAAAAGCTCAGATGAAATGGTGTCACCTTGTCTAATCCCCTCTTCCAAACTTTATTTTAGCTTTTTCTTTATCCAAACGGATTGTTACTGTTGCTTTCTTTTAAGTCTATATAATATTGATTAAGGTTTTTCTATACCAATGTACTCCAGAGATTCTACTACTGTTGATGTGTAGACATAATCAAATATTTTTCGTAATTAATAAAGGCAAAGCAGATAGGTGAATTATATTCTTTGAGCTTTTCTATGAGTTCCTTCAGTATTTGGATGTGATTCGTTATATTGAATCCATTTCCGAATCCTTCTTGTTTTCTAGGTTGAGCTAAGTCGCTGGTTCAAGCCTTGTAGTTAAAACTTTGGTGAAAATTTTACAAATCGGAAATCGCTGATAATAAGCTGATCGCACGGCAGTTTTTAATGTTTTCGTTTGCCCCTTTTTTGTAAAGTAGCATCATCACAGTATTATTCCAATTTTCTGGTACATATGACTTCTCGTTATACATACACATATATATATATATATATACACAATGGTCAGCAAAAGTAAAGGATAATGACGTAAACAAAACGTAACTAATACTTAAAGAAAAATTATTAATCGAAATTTGTACAAAAGCATTAGGTAACTTAAATTGCAATGTTTGGCAGATGTTTATTCTCAAAATATTAAAATTAAAACCAAATTTATGGAAATTCTAAAATGAGGAAAGAATTAACCCATAAATTGTAGACATTTGTTTTTCTTTAATCTCCTGAGACCTAACATCCATTAAAATGGATGTTTTACTTTTCCTTCCTCTTGCGAAAATTTACATTTTTGAAATCAAGAACTGGCATGATATCATAACGGATGAATCAAAAATCACTTTTTAACTTTAAGAATCTGGGAACAGCAATTTATTTGTTTATAAAATGGCGGAGAACATGAGCCACGTTGGAAATCGACGTTCTCGCGGTAAGTTTCGCTTTTCATATTATTCTTATTATCTTTTAGTATTATTTTAATGTTTTTCTGATACTTTGATCTTTTGTTTTAAGATAAAATAAATTAATAATGTTAAATATGTTCATATTTTTTTAATTAGCTTGTTTTTAAAACATCCATTAAAATGGATGTCAGTTCTCAATTCATCTATTGCATAATCAGGCTTTGTACTTTTATTTCCAATGTAAACAAATCTTCCCTTTTAAAAATAAATATCTTCTTAGTTTTAGAGAGTATTTTTTACAAATTAGAATTTTTTATGTCTTTTAAGAATAAATAAACATGTGATTTATGTATGTTTTAATAATCTGAAGGATTGACAGCGCTAGAAGAGTTAAAATTAATGGCTAATGGTGATTTATCTGATATTGAAATTGATGATTGTAGTGATGATAATGAGATTAATGATCCTATTACTGATAAAGGTTTAAATCCAGTTTTGGATTTAAGTGATTCTTCGGATGAAACAGATATTGAGGATAGCCCGATAGAAAAATCCGAACAAATAGTAGAGAAAAAAAAGGAAGCGGCAACTTTTACATGGAAAGAGATCTCTGAAGCAATTTCTTATAAAATAATATTTTTTAACATATGTTATGTGTGTTTGTGCATAGCTGCTAACTTTTACATTTTTTAATACTACTAATTTTTATGAATAATTTTTATTTTATTTAATCTGAGTATTTCTTCTATTTATTGGCATTAAAGAAGGCAAATATTTTCCTTTAAAATTATTGGTATTCAAAATCCAGAAATGTTGTCAGCTATGTGTGTGTCTTGAAAATATATAATTGCAAAAAGTAATTATAGCAATGAACTTATTACTTTTGTTTTAATATAATAACTTACTATTGAATACGCAGTGCATACATATTGTACTGTTATTTTACTATCAGATTTTCATGATAATAATTGATCTTGAACCTTTTCTAATATGAAAGACATCTAGTGTAACATAAATACTATTTCAGCTATTTAAATGCTACAATTTTACAATTAACTAAATAGTGTATGATTATCTAGAAATTCTGAAACTATTTTATATTATTTTCAGATTTGTATCGAGCTCCTGAAATTATTCAAGAACTTAATTCAGATGTACAGAATCGCCATAACTACATTCCACATGATTACTTTTTAAATTACATGGATGATATATGTACAAACTAATTGCTGACTGCACAAATAGAACATGTGTTATGAAAAATAGAAATTCCCTCAACATAACTGTCTCTGAAGTTAAAACTTTTGTTGTTATCACTTTGTTCATGAGTACATTGGGGTTTCCTTAAGTCAAGATGTTCTGGAAGTGTAGTACTCGGGTACAACTAATTTCTGATGCAATGAGGAGGGACAGGTACTTTTTTATCCGATCAAACTTGAAGGTTGTTTTTGATAATAATATTTCACAAGCAGAGAAATAAAAAAAGCTGTGGAAAGCTGTGCGATACAAAAGAGGTTATGAAATTAATGGATATCGAAAGAAAGACTTTTTAAAGTTTATGGCGTTTCGAATAGGTATTTCAGAGAAATTAATAGCAGATGGTACAAAAAATATACCCATAGCTTCATGTGGTGATCTGGATAGTGATGGTGAAGTTCAACCTAAAGCAGAAAAAATTCGATTAGCCTGGCCATTAATTCCTTTTCGGCAGAAAGAAGCAAAATATATGCCAGAACTTGCCAACATCAAAAACTCTGCGCATTGTAGAAATACAGGCTGTAACAAAAAAATTAAATTTCGTTGCACAAATTGCCAAATGTTTTTATGCATAGCTGCTGAACGAAATTGTTTTAAAACATTTCATGGAGCTTAATTTAATTTTTTAGCATTAACTGTTAATAATTTACATTTACAATTTATTTTTATTAACAATAATTATTTTTGAGTAATAAATTTATGTTATCTTAATAAAAAATAAAATTTTGCCTTACATCTTTTCTGCATAAATTTTTTATAGTTTTATAGTGCTTATGACCTCAATATCCATTCAAATGGATGTGCCCCCCCAGCAAAATTTAAAAATTAAAATTTATCGATTATGTAAAAAATATTAGTTTTTTGGCCTAATTGGTCAGAAAAACTAATCTTTGAAAGAATATATGTATTTTATTTTGCTCGGGTCTCAGGAGGATAATGTGGTGTATGGTCACCTCATACAGATGAACATACTTCAGATCTTATTTTCATTGACTTTATAAAAGTGTGGATAAAGTTTTGTAGAAACGCACATCACTTTTTTAAAAGTGCTTTTTTGAGCTACTGAAAGGCCCGGAGATTAATTTGTCGCGCTGAAAGTCATTACCCTAAATTATTCCACACATGTTCAATTGTGTAGAAGTTTTTTGAATGAAGTGGCCAATCCAACCGA
The DNA here is from genome assembly GCA_964019185.1 of Maratus speculifer. Classification (NCBI taxonomy): domain Eukaryota; kingdom Metazoa; phylum Arthropoda; class Arachnida; order Araneae; family Salticidae; genus Maratus; species Maratus speculifer. The sequence goes on along the minus strand of OZ025291.1, from coordinate 210,912,414 downwards.
ATGATATTTTCTGTTTACAAGTATTTTAACACCACATACGCTCGATGTGGCCGAGCATTATCATGCATTAGCAAATACTCTGGGCCAACAGTACCCCTAAACAGTCTAACTTCGGGTTCCAATACCTCATCTGCATATTTCCAAACGATTACAGAACTTACTTGAAAGATATGCAGCTCGGTACGACCATTTGTCTACACCTCCCCAAATCATTAAACTGCGATCGCAGAAATGGGATCTTTCACGGACAAGTGAAGACAAGTTGCATGTTTCTCCCTTTCTCCATATCAAAATACGTTTAGAATCAGTGTCAGACTATATCCGAACGTCGGACGAACATGACGACGACATCAGTTTAAAAGGACCCCTTTTGGCAGCAGTAAGTGAGGCACGAACTATTGAATATTTCGCATACAATTCATGCTCGTTAAGCACTTCATGCAGAAAAAGAACGGCTAATTCGAGTTTCTGTGGCAATATGAAAGTCTGAAATCAAATCGGTTGTAGTGGCTTTGTGATTTCTTCGAGCCGACAGTGACAGAATACGGTCTTTGGATGCAGTTGTTGCTCTGAGTTGTCCTTGACTAAGCTATCTATCAACAGATCGAGTACATAAAGTGGCTCCAAGCTTCTGATGCTACATTTTAGGATATTCAAATCTTAGGAATGTAAAAGTAACAATGTTAAAAGCCCCAATTATATTAAATTAAAAGCAGACCTGTTAAGGTTTCATACAGATTACTGTCCTCAGTGCTAAGGATGACAGAAATTAGCTCATTATTCATAGGAGAGATGGAGGATTCAACTTGAAGGTTTCATAGCCAATAGGAAAGCAGAGGATTGTAAGTAACAGCCAACGGGGAAATGGATGGGAAATGTTGTTGAAGAAATGAGAAATGGGCAGAGGAAATAAAATAAGAAAAAGAGTTTTTTATGTAATGTTTCCAGCAATTTGATTAAAGGGGTATGGCGAATTCACAATTGACATAATACAAAATTTTTATAAATATTGAATGTTTCAAGGAAGTTAAGTTCTTGAATGGAAGCAGATTTAGAGATTATTTTAATTGAATTGAAATCAAAAGTATGATTCATCTCCCAGCAATGTTTTGCAATAGAGGAATTATTGGTTTCTTCTTTCTTAATATATTATTCATGTTCTTTAATACTTTTTTTAAAGACCGTTTGGTTTGTTTAATATAAGAAAGACCGCACTGGTAATTAAAACTGTAGGTACCCCAAAACTAAATTGACTTCAATTCGGTTAAAATAATCTCGAAAGACGCTTCCATCCATGAACTTATCTTCCTTGAAGCATTTCATATTTATAAAAAAATTGAAAATATTGCCAATTGTGAATTCGCTATTTCCGCTTTATAAAATTGCTGGAAATATTATCTCTTTTTCTTAATTTTTTTCGCTACCCATTTCTTACTTCTTCGATACCATTTTGATCAATTTCCCTATTGGCCATTACTTCCAATTCCCTGCTTTGCTATTAATCATTATACCTTTAAGTTGAATTAATCTTTCATCTCTGCTATATATATTAGTAAATTTCCGCCATCCTTAGCACGGTAAGCTATTATAAACTCAAACTGATCTGCTTTTAATTTAATACAATTTGTGTTTTTAACGCTGTTACTTTTACATGTCTATTATATTGCAACAAGCTCCATCTCAATAATTATATTCAAATATTGGACGACCTATTTTTGTTTTTGACCTGCCCCCTCGATTCTACCAATTATTCGCACTTTTGACTTTCACTTAATTTCTGTCTTTGAGCCATAATTAATACTGAGCGTACTGATCATTCTTTTTAACTTTAAACGGAACTACACACCAGAATTCCAACACGAGTCCATTTTGCGAGACATTGTCAATCACAGAATGTCCACATTTCTGGCGCTAATGTATGTGCGGAAGTGCAATTTTGTGTTCAGTGGCATTTAAAATAAACATAAGTAATTGCAGCATTGGGCATCGATTACAACATCAACTTAGCATATTTTTTTCTCATTATCCTTTAATTTTGATGATCAGCGTATATGGGTGATTCTCAAAATAGGGGACTTTTTCAAAAGTGAAATCTTTAAAAAAAAATTACTGTTAGCAAAATTTCTGAAAAAATAGGTGTTATTAATATAGTATTAGGTATACTTTACATGTAGTCAGCAGAGCTAAATATTCAAAAATTAACTTTAAAGAAAATTAGTATTTTTCGAGCCATGCTAATGACAAAATAAATTGCTTGGAATAAATATATTAAGAAATTTTTATTTTCTTCCTGTTTAAATATTTTTTCTATATTTATTAGCCTTCCTTTTCAGCAAATGGTTTCCATTTTTACGTATATACATATAAGGAGAATAAAAACATTAGCAAAGAGCAAACTTTGTTTACGTGAGCAACATTCTGACACTAACAATGTAAGAAGCTGTCTTAGTGGTTTTCCTACAGATTTAATGCATATTTTAGGGATGATAAATGTAATACCTAAATTTATGTGTAAAATTAAACTTTATAAAGGATACAATATAAGCATTGGTTACATTTATGCACATAGGAGTCTTTAGCATGGACAGAAAAACCATGCTAATGACACTGATATTTGTCCATGCTAATGACAAATTTTAACTTAAATAAGATTATGAGCCATAATATAATCACAATGCAATAGTCCTTTCTGGAGCTTTTTAAAACACAAAAGTTCTATGTAAATAACTAAAATAAAAATTTTAACTATAAAATAAACATGAAAATTATTATCCATTCTAATGACATACAATTTATGTACGCCCCTAATATTCAACTTCTATTCTTAAAATACAATACATGCTTCTATTTTCAGGCTGGGATAAAATGGCTACTTGTTGCCATGGAGAAACTTTATATTTCCAAACTATTGTCATATGTGAAAATGAAATTTTGATTAATAACCAGCTGTTATAGTATGCCCTTGTTTTGAAAATAGAAAATGGAGGGCAAACTTTAATTCTTTTTTTATATACTATAATTTTATTTTTAAAAAGAAATTTATTGGATAAATCCTCTCTTTGATTAATTTAAAGAAAGAATAATATTTGTTTTATTTTATAAACATGATATTAACTCTTGAAAAATGTTAGTATACACAAGGCACAGCTGCTGTGGACATCCATGCTAATGACATTTTGAACCTTTATTCTGTTATTTTAAGGTGTTTTTAACTAAAAAGTGAGTAATTCTTGAGTGCAAATAATGATAAACATATTAAGACATATTAAGACAAACATATGACAAACATATTAAGACAAACATATCTAAATATAAAAACATGACAGAAAACCTCTCAATTTTTTTTGTATGCCGAAAGACATAAATTGTCCCCTATTTTGAGAATCACTCATATAACTATTATAGAATATTACAAATATCATCTAATTTAAACATAAATTATGCATTGAGTTTTAAGATGAGATACAAGCATTTTGAATTTGAAATTTATAGCAATACAGTAACATTTATTGACATTAATTATCAGAATTTTTTTAGAGACCAAACATAAATATAAATACACCATATACTCTGAAATATAAATTGTATTACCTCTAACTTAATTGTCTTTTATTTATTTAAACCGGATAAAATAATTACTTGTCTAGTAAAGAGAATAAACTTTGAAACAAACTAAATCTTATGTGTAATTGTCCTAAGAGTAGTTAATTTTTTTCTCTACCCAAATTCCCAAGAAATTATTTAATTAAAATTTTTCCATTTCCTGTTTGAATGGAATGTGCAATAATAATAAGTTTGTTTATCTGTTTGCTACAATGAGTTGCCAGTGTCAGCAAAAGGTGTATTTAAGTTCCTTTTGACATTGTTTAATGAAAAATAAGACTAAAGTCAATGGGGATGAATATGAAAGGAAGAGTGGAAAACAAAACAGACACAAATGAGTACATCTTCATCTATTTTTGCAGACTGCAAGTTGTAGCTATAATTTATAAATTTCAAATGTTGTGAAGGAAGTCTTGTGTTAGGTTTTGTGAAAATGAATGAAAACATCTTAATTTAAACAACAATCTAAAATTTATAATTAAAAAATGTTAATAATAAACTTTGAGTATTGATTAGTACACTTACTTTTTACTCCAACAAACTGAAAAATGGCTCGAATAATTAAATGTAACTATTGTCACCAATTTAGCACGTTTTAATGAAAAAACTACCAATATTTTTGAATAGTAATATAATCTTCATTTAATTATGAAATATCTGCCATTAAATAAGGAAAATCTTATTATTCGAAAATAGTGATAAATATTTTAAATATAAAATGAATTAAATTAACAAAAATGAAAATAATAACAAACAATGAATATCTGTTTTCTAAAACCGAGGATTGATTTTTTGAATGCCTCATAAATCAAAATTATATGTTTAAAAAATTAAACTTAGACCGAACATTTTATATTTTCCGTATTTAGGTAAAAGAGACTTCTAGGCTCAGATGATGAAACATGAACTTTAACGCATTCCTGTCCATATATTATTCAACTTTGTGAAACAGTTAATTTTTCATTAATTATATTATAAAAACTAAATCATAAAAGTTGAGATTTTTTGAATTTTAACAAATATGTGAATTTACTGAGAAAAAACTCCTTACATTGTACCTTTTTCGGACTACTTTTATCCCCCAAAGCAGAATATTTTGCAATGTTCTGCAACAAAATTCAGTTGATCAAAAATGTTCGGGAATGAAAGAGAAAGACACAATGAGATTTTTTTTATATATATTAAGAAGTGTAAGTGCATCTTTTATAGAAATGCATTTTTTTCTCTTGCACCTCTTTGACGAAATTTGATGTTTTTTGCAATCTTTTGATGAAATTTGTAGTTTTGATTTCGCTCTTTTGACGAAATTTGTCATTTTTGGCAATCTTTTGAGGAATTTTTTAGTTTTATTCCCGATTTTTTTACGAAATTCGCCCTTTTTTCCCGATCTTTTGACGAAATTTGTCTCTATTTCGCGAACTTTATATGAAATTCGCCCTTTTTTCGCGATCTGTTGCGAAATTTGTCGCTTGTGGCACTCTTGAGGAATTTTTTCGTGATTTGTTGACTAAACGTCGTTTTTTCATGAACTTTTGATGAAATTTGCCGCTTTTTCGCGATCTTTTTATGAAATTGGTCGATTTTTCGCGATAGTAAGAAATTCGCTGTTTTCGCGATCTTTTAGTGAAATTTGTCGTTTTTGGCTATCTTCAGAGAAATTTTTCCTTTTTTTTCGTGATCTTTCGACGAAATTTACCGTTTTTTACGATCTTTTGACAAAATTTGCTGTTTTTTCGTGATCTTTTTTATGAAATTCGCTGCTTTTTGCGAGTTTTTGAATGAAGTTTTTCGCTTTTCACGATCTTTCTATGAAATTTGCCGCTTTTTTGCGATCCTATAATAAAATTCGCCATTTTCGCGATCTTTTGGCGAAATTTACCATTTTTTACGATTTTTTGACAAAATTTGCCTTTTTGCGATCTTATAATGAAATTTGCCGCTTTTTCGCGAACTTTTTTTTAATGTAATTTTCCGCTTTTTCACGATCTTTTGATGAAATTTGCCACTTTTTCGCGATTTTTTTTTTAATGAAATTTCCGGTTTTTCACGATTTTTTTAATGAAATTTACCGTTTTTCGCGATTTTTTAATAAAATTTACCGTTTTTCGCGATCTATTAGTGGAATTTGTTGTTTTTGGCCCTGTTGAGAGCAATTTTTCCGTTTTTTCGTGATCTTTTGGCGAAATTTGCCATTTTTCTAAAATTTGCCATTTTTCCATAATTTTTTGACAAAATTTGCCTCTTTTTCGCGATTTTTTAATGAAATGTGGCGCTTTTTTGTGATCTTTTTATGAAATTTGCCGCTTTTTCGCAATCTTTTTTTATAAAATTTGTCACTTTTTTGCGATCTTTTAGTGAAATTTCCATTTTTTTCTCGATCTTTTGATGGTATTTTGCCGGTTTATCGTGATTCTTAAACAGAATTTGCCGTTTTTCTCGATTCTCTGACGAAATTTGTCGTTTATTTCGCACCTCTTTGATATAATTTCCTTTTTTTTTCAGCGATCTTCTTACAAAATTAGCAATTTTTCTTTGCACGATTGAAGAAAATCATTTATTTTCGTCGATCATTCGTCAAAATTCGCGATATATTTTATGTCCGAATTCTCGGATTTATGTCTGAATTTTTCTAATTTTCGGAATCTAAGAATTTTTTTATTTTTCTTTCGACTGAAAGGTGAATTTCTTGAATGATTTTTTGAAATATTCTGCAGAGAAGTTCGCTGTTCTGCGACATACGTCACACTTTTGAGTATATTCTGCTTTGGGGCTTTTTTTAGATGAATTAAAATAAAATGCCAAAAGTCTGTATTATTATTTGATAAATGGAAGTTGATACAATTTTAACACGTTAACAACACCTATTTGAAAATTTTCAATCAATTTCAAAATGGTGACAAACTTTCCAGTTGAGTGCTATCTTGCACTCTCCTGCGATAGTGACTTATATATATATATATATATCTATAGTTAGACTTATATATGTGGGATATTAAGTGATTAACTTATGATTTAAGCTAAACTAATATTCTTGATAAGATAAAAAGGTTTAATAGACATAAAATATATACGTAGCATTCAAAAATAACAGTAGAACTGAATAATATTCAGTTCAAATAAGCTTCCCTGAGCTTTGCATTAAAAGTCCATCAAACTCGCCATCGCTGAAAATCTATAGAACACCTCGTTCTTTTCATGCATCATCACACGAGCCTCACTTGGGATATCACGTTCATTAAATCATTGAGTTTATTATCTTTTATTGCTGAATACTTCATTCTTTAATCCCACATTCTCGGTCATCCTGACGTTTCTGACGTCCTCGGCAGCTGCTTATAAAAATTTAGACACAAATTTACACAAACAAAACAAATAAACATAAAACAAAAACATGTGACGTTATGCAGATGCGTTACTCCAGGGCTTCATATATTCTGCAGCAGTTGATGTCTTGTTGGGACCATCATGGTCTCCAATTTTCTCTACATCATAACGATCATTTGACTTTACTTTAGTAACTTTATAAGATCCATGGAATTTTTCCTTTTTCAGTCCTGTTCCATACTGCGTTTCTTGGATTACCACGGGATCATTTAATTCATTTCTGTAAGGTACTTTTCTCATCATGTTAAATTGTTTTCTATAATTACCATCACTCCAAAAATATAGATTTCTACGCGGACCATTAAAATTTGTTTTGATGCTTGTTTTATTATTCCTTTCACACGGTTCAACCCTTTTTTCAAAAATTTCAAGTTTTCTTTCCCCTAAATATTTTCTCCGATTTTCACATGTGTGACATTTTCTATTAAAATTATTTCTCGAATAATATTTCTTTTCTTCATCTCTATCATTGTAATCACGCTTCTTGTAATTTCTGATAAATTTCTGTTTATTTGCATTAACTCCTTCAATATTCTTTTCTTCCCTCGTGTTTTTCCGTTTATAATATTTTTCAACTTTCCTCGTTTCATTTTTATTTTCATTGGCGCGTGCACACAAATTGCGTTTTACTTTTAGGTCATTCATTCGTCCTGTTTGTGATGTCTCGTTTCTTTCATTCAATCTTTTATTACTAATTAAATTTTCTTCTTTCTCATTTATTTCTTTTCTAATTTTCAAATTTCTCACTTGATTCAAATCAATTTCATTTTCTTCTATGACTCTCGCGAAATTAATCAAGTAATTACCGTAATTACCTCCTGCATTGTTATCATTTGCAACTATAACATTTTCATCACGTGAATTATCTAACGTAGATGTTTTCATTTCATTATTATTTCTGGCAGCATGATTCAATTTTATAACAGAATTCTTCTTAACATTAATGCAACCTACTTGAATATTGTTGCGTTTGCCAACTATCTTAATTCCGTTCTCGTCTATCGCCAAATTTAACTTATTAATGGCATCATATCCCAATAAAATATCATACGCAAGAGATTTTATCAGATACAAATTCGCTCTGATTAGAAAACCATCAATATTAAATTCATATGGGAAGTATCCTTTAGGATAAACAACTACTTTTTCTATGCCTGACAAAGAGATATTATTTGAAAATAATCTTGGCGAGCCTATTTTCGTATAATATTCATAACTCACCAAACTGATATCACTTCCAGGGTCGAAGAAGATCCATGTATTTTTATAGTTAATATCAATATTTTTCAAGCAATCAGGTTTGGCGCTATTTGTTTGTGTGATTACTGTAGAATTCATTTCTTTGTGATTGTATAATCGCGGGTTTTGGCTCGGATTTTGGCTGTCATTATTTATTTGAATATTATTCCCATTATTAAATTGCGATTTTACGTGGCCAAGGCGCTTACTTTTGAAACACATAATTTGTGCGCTGTTCTTTTCATTTAAATAAGAAGATTCATTTACATTATCTGTATTATCTTTAAATTGTTGTCTTCTTAAAGTATTATAACGTTGATATGATAACCATGGTTTTGTGTTGTTGTTTTCGCGCATTTTTGGCTCCCTTTCTTCAAAGTGGTGTGAATTTCTATTCATGGTTTTAATATTACGTCTTGCTGTTTCGTAATCATCTAGTTTACAAACTAATGTATCAACACTTTTAATTTTGGGAAGATCATCGATAAAATGTTCCTTCATTTCTATCGGTAACCTTCTCTTGATTTGATCTACTAATATTAATTCTTTTAAATCTTCAAAATTGGATACACCAAGACCGATAATCCATTCCTCTAAATAATTCCTTAACTCAAATGCTAAATCGCGCCAAGTGGCTGAGTTTTCTTTCTTATGCGACATTAATTTTTGCCTAAACTCTTCTGGCGTCAATTTGAATCTTTTGAGCAGCAAGTTTTTTACGTAATCGTAGTTATTTGTTAATGTTTCTGGTTCTCTAATTATAACATTAGCAATTTCTAGCGGCATTAAACTTAAGTGCATTACCCAATTTTCTTTTCTTATATTCATCCTAGAAATCTGTCTCTCGAATAGAGCTAAATAGATACTAATATCACCCTTTCCATCAAAGTGTGACATTAATTTAGACAAATCTGGTTGCTTACCTGAACCAGTTACAGCCGAACCGTCACTTGTATTTGTCATATTTCCTTGAAGCTCCATTTTTCGTAATTCGTACTCCAACTTCTTTTACTTTAATCTTCTTTCTGCTTCTAAGCGTCTTTCTTCTTTTTCTGCTTCTAGTCTTCTTTCTTCTTTTTCTGCTTCTAGCCTTCTTTCTTTTTTTTCTGCTTCTAGCCTTTCTTTTTCTATTCTCTCCGCGGCAATGACTTCAAGTCGAACTTTTACAAAATTTTCTTCATAATCCTTTGATTCCGTCACCAACTTTATCAAATCAATGATTCTTGGACTCTGAGGTACAACTATACCTAGGTCATCACACAATGTTAACAAGTCCGCCTTTCTAGCTTTATTCAGAACAGACATTATAATTTTTGTTTACACTTCAACAAAACAATATAGTGCACTATCTTGCAGGCTTAATTACGGATAATTTCTAATTATTACACATAAAACAAACAGTTCCCTTTTTTATATAATACGTTTTAGTTTGAAAACAAAACATTTTTCTTAGACTTAGATCTTCTTAGTACAAAATAGCTTTCATCGTGAAATTCAAATTCAAATATAAATCAGCGAAATCATTCAAATCCCGGCAACGAGCCTCCAAAACTTGTGGGATATTAAGTGATTAACTTATGATTTAAGCTAAACTAATATTCTTGATAAGATAAAAAAGGTTTAATAGACATAAAATATATACGTAGCATTCAAAAATAACAGTAGAACTGAATAATATTCAGTATAAATAAGCTTCCCTGAGCTTTGCATTAAAAGTCCATCAAACTCGCCATCGCTGAAAATCTATAGAATACCTCGTTCTTTTCATGCATCATCACACGAGCCTCACTTGGGATATCACGTTCATTAAATCATTGAGTTTATTATCTTTTATTGCTGAATACTTCATTCTTTAATCCCACACACAAAAAAACATTTTGGTCATAAAATAGCACGGAGCGTTGAGTCCGCCGAACGACAAGACATTTATTTTTAAAAAAATACATTGGGTATGTATTTTCACAATTTATTGTTAAAGAATTTAGTTTTATGTGTATTCTGCTTAATATTTTGTCAAACAGTACAAAAATAATACCATAAAAAATCTTAAAGAAGCATAGGATCTTTGATATTTCTCAAGATGACTAAAAACATTTTCGAAATTTCACTCCTAAACCTCAAAAGATAGACAAAAAGGTTTGTTTAATTTTTTTTTTATTGAAATACATTAAATCAGATAAAAAAATAAATTTGTAAATTTATAATTAATTTTCATATTAGTCATTTCAAATTACATACAAAATACGTCTTAAAAATGATAAAACATTGATAATTCACTCAACTGAAATAAAAAAAAGTATGGTTTAAAAGGAAAAATAAATCCCGAATTTGAACGACAAAATTACAAAATTTATAAAAACATAAAGAAGTATCTAAATAGGATTATTTTATTATTTTAGCGTATAAATTATGAGATAATGTAAAAGTTTCTAAATTTTCATTAAATTAACATTTAAATATATTTGAAGCATTTGCGCACGCAAACAAAAAAGAAAATTATTTTAAGAATTGAGACTTAAAGTTGATATTACATGTGACATAAAATTTGCATACATATCACTGAAAAATGGTCCATTTTCATGAAGTAATCAAATTTTTTAATGCGGTTCCTGCACTTATTGACTGCTCTAATAATGTAATGAAGTGACGTATACTGGTGTTCATTTCAATTTTTTGAACCCAAATGCTGATGATGTGTAACGGAATGTACAGAGAGCACATTTAGTACTGCTTGTTTGAAATGCGTTATTGAAACCCCTATGATGTCCCTTCGTTGCTGAAGCAACATTAGTAGTGAGTGGCAAAATATTATGAAAAGGAATTTATTTCTTTTGGACTAATTTCGTGATATTAAATATCGATTCTCTCTTTGTATCAGTTTCCGAAATTTTAGCAAATATTAACGCTTGATATTTTTTTTTTTGCTTCTTTTATCAGTTTTTGTAATTTGGTAACGCTGATTCTTCGAGTTGAATAGAAAATTTGCAAATCTTTAAGTAATAGCACAATGATATTTCAATGTCTTTAACTATCTATTCCGCTTTGTACCGAATTATTACTCAGGAATTTTTCTAATGCTATCTGAAAGTTTCTTATGTTAAAAAACAGTTTTTGTTATCTCTCTGACAGCCGAAGAGATTAATTTTTTGCCGACTGTGAGCGGTTTTCATATTTTTGCGATCAACAATATAATATTATATGGGATTCGTAGTCCGTCATCTTCTTGTTTAAAAGACGACTGAAAAAGGTTTGGTATAGTTGACTGTTTTAAAATTTTCTTTTCCAGTCTTTGAAAATTAGTACATATCTGTATTTTCTATCAGCACGCATTTATTGAAATGTTCTTGTAGCCTAGAAGGATTCATAGCTTCATTTGAAAATACTTTTTGGCAAATTAATCATATAGGGAACGACAGGTTTGTAGGAGAGTCAGTAGATCCATATTTCAAAAACTCAATACTGTACTGTCAGAATTTTTTTCTTTGATTAAGATATTTTGGAATACAAAATTTGTCCCTATTTAAGCTTAGATAAATCTACTTTTGAACAAATATAATGATTTTTATCACTTTCACTGACAATAAACAAATTTCTTGAGCTGATTCAAATCACGGGTTCGTTTAAAAATCTCTATTCAGAAATGTACCATCATACTTTAGAATTTTTCGAAATAACAAGTTAATAAAAAAAGATTTCTGTTTAAAACATTTAGCTAGCCAATTATAGCGAATTTTGTACCCCACAATTTTTGAATTCATTATAATTTTTAATGTGAGTCATAGCGATTTTTTGTGTTCCGCTCTGATATTTTGACATTTATGAAAGATTTGCAGCTACAATGTTTTTAACCTGATATAATAAAAATTTGTTCGCCGCGATTTCAGCCCTTCTTCGTGTTCTACGGCAATTTTTTGACGTTAGTAATATAAATTTACCCCCCCCCTCAGATCTAGGTGCTTCTGTATAAATTTCTACTTAAAGGCGCAAATAAGGTTTTTGTCACGTACCGGACAATGCAAAGGAAATCAAACTTTTCAATCAATGGACAGTGCTCTCAATATGGACACCACTAATATTTTTAAAAGTAACAATTTTGATAGAGATATCGCGCCACACGTCTGTGAAGAAAAGTAATTGAAAAGGCAATTAAGCCAGGAAAGTACAAAAAAGCGCGCTGTTCGCCATTTAGAAAAAAAATTGTTTCGTGGTCTGCTGATAGTAAATACAGGTAAGTTTAAATTCTTATTAGATATTGTAAAATTACTTTAAATATGGAAAAGTCGCGTGTTTAAGAAAGCTTTTAAAACATATTTTCTATTGCTATTGGATATATTGATTAGAAAAGTTTTCTTTATTTATTTGTTATAAGATTTAATAAAATTACTCTTGATTCCCAATATGAACACATTATGTCCACATTGGAAGTACAGCAGATGAATCTTCAGATTAAAAAGAAATAGAAAGCTAAGCAAAACCAACTACATTATTTCATAATATTTTGTAGCAACTGAGGTGCTCTGCATCGGTCTTCACACAGCCACAACCGAAAATGACCCCCCGTTCTAAAGTGCATGTTCCGAAGATATTTACTGTGCCCTACCCTTCTGCAGTACTTTAAAATATATTTTTTATCCCCTCTCCTTTAAAATTCCATAGAAGAGTGGTTCTTCCGTCTTCCATACACCCTGTGTACACTGATAAAAATCTGCTGCAACGCACTCTACCGCTTGTGTATAATATCTCTATTCCAACCAATGAGAAAGCTCCATTTCACGGCCAAGTAACCGTTTTCTATACAAGCAGGGGAGTGCGTTGCAGCAAAATGCAGCAGATTTTTATCAGTGTAGTAGATCGATAAGGAGTCACCTGTCCATAATAGAGACTGGTGGTTCCTTATATGGACATTTGTAAACATTTTTTGTTTTTATCATCTAAATTAAACCGGAATGGATACAAGGTCGCTCATTTTAATAATGATTGTCAACAGTTCAAGGATCATGGTCATATATTTTTGGAGTCCTATCACGTGTACATGGGAGTGAAAAAAAATAAATTTTCCTTAGGGTATCCATATTAGGCACAGGTACCTTACCACTTTATAACTAACCCATTCATGTTAAGTTTGTCAATTAAACCTTGGTGACGCTGCATACAAGTTTCTAAATTTTCATTAAGTTATTTTTAAATATATTTGAAGCATTTGCGCAAGCAAACAAAAAGAAAATTATTTTGAGATTTTTTATTTAAAATTTATGTTACATACTGAAATAAAGGTTGCATACATAGCACTAGAAATGACCAATTATCATGAAGTATCGACTTTTTGAATGCAGTTTCTGCATAATCCTTAAAGAAATATTTAAAGATTCAGAATTTTTTTTTAAATGCTTATACCTTTTGTTTCTTCATATGCATAATAAAAAAGGAAATGAAAAAAAAAATATCTTATTGATAATGTGTTTTCTGCAAGATACATTTAAGAAAAATTAAATACTCAAGAATACAGAAAAGAAAACTCAAATTTGAAACATATGTAAAATAAAAAGTTTAAAAACGCAAAAGGCGCTGCGTTTAAGGACATATGGAACATAAAATGGTTCAGATTTTTCCGTTTAGAATTATTGGTCTAAAAAATAGAGCTAAATTATTTATGGCGCTAAACGATTTTTGACCTAAAACATTATTGTTCTGGAAGGTTTTAAAATAATATAATTTCAGATCTGTGGGTATATGTAAAGTTTTTTTGGATTTTCTTGAAGTGTGTCTTTTTGTACTTCGGTGCATTTCCTAAATTTCTAGGTAAACAGTTGAAACTTTTCAAAATTGTGTAATTAACTTGTTCCTTTAGAAATACCTAAAATAATAGGTCTGGGTGAAAAATATTTTAAAATAATGAAAAATATATTCTTAAAATTTTTGGGATTTTTAAAGTTTTTTAGTAAAATATTTTAAACTGTTTTTCTTTTAAGCAAAAGTAAAAATTGCTTCTTACTATTCTTGAAAAGTAGCTTTTCTGACTCCACAACAAATTGTAAGGTGATAAATTCAGCATTGTTTTAGAAAAGATTTCATAACAGATATATTGTTCAAAAGAAATGAAAAAAATTAATTACTTTTTGAAAACTAATTTATGCATGAAATTAATTTCTTTTGAGTTATAATGTCACATATGATCTATAATGTGTAGACTTACTGTAAAAAATCCTTTCTATCTCTTTTTTTTAACTAAAATACTTGAAGTTAAATATTTCGCAAAAACTGCTTCATTTTATTTTCGGAGATGTTCTATGTGCCCTTAAGTGTTCTTAGAGTCCAGAAAAGAATATCTACCGATAAAAACGCCCATTTGATTAATTTCGTTCCAAGTATAAAAACTTTTTCTCTAGGAGAAACAACCTTTTCAAGATCTTATTGTAAATGACTATTTGGAAATGGAACTTTTTTTCTAAATTAAAATGGTTGATGCCAAAAAAGGACCACTATTGAGCCAGATAAAAGCATTTTTCAAACATATCTTCTTTTTAATTAGCGAAAGAGTATATTCTAGATAACAAAGAGTATAGTTAAAAGAGCACTAAATAGAAAGACTGTTTCTAAATGCACATCTCACTTTATAAAAGCATTTTCTTCCACTTAATGTCTGTTTCTTGATAGCAAACAAAATAAGTTTCTTGTTAAATATCTTTTACGTTTTTTTTTCTACTGTCATTCTGAAAAAAGAAAAAAAATAACCACATAACTATTTTTTTAGACAATCTCCCTATCCCATGTAGCTTCAATAAAAAAATTGCTAAAAAGATAGAAATACCGGGTATCTGCTTATCAATAGATAATTTTTAAGGCATTTGTTTAGATGTACAGTTCCAGTTGCAACGTTATTTCAAATGAAAAGACCTGTAAAGAACCTGTTTATGAAAAGACCTGTGCAAATGCGTAAATTAAGTGGGTAATTAAAACCATTGGCACTATAATACATAACTACTTTAATTACAAAATACTACTTTAATTCCATGTATTTAGCATAAAAAATCTATAGAACAGACATGTTGTTAAAAATATGTAAAAAATTAATTGTTTCTTAATAATCTAATTGAAAACTAAATTATTCATGGAATTAATTTCTTTATATTTAAAAATGGGCTACGATGTATACATTTACTGTGAAAAAAAAGTAAGTTCTATTTCTATTTTTAAGTAAAATACTTGAAGTCAAATATTGCTCAAAAACTGCTTCATCTTACTACCCAAGATGTTCTATGTGCCCTTAAGTATTCACAAAACTCAGAAAAGAACATCTACCGATAAAAACACCTTTTCGATTCATCTCGTTTTCCAAGTAAAGAAGCCTTTTGTCTAGGCAAAACAACCTTTTTAAAATCTTATTGTAAATGACTATTTGGAAATGGAACTCTTTTTGTAAATTAAAACGATGGATGCCAAAAAGGTACCACCAAAATGCGCCAGATAAAAACATTTTTCAAACATATCTTTTTTTTTAATCAGCGAAAGCGTATATTCTAGATAACAAAGAGTATAGTTAAAAGAGCACTAATTAGAAAGACTGTTTTTAAATGCACATCTTACTTTATAAATGTATTTTCTTCCACTTAATGTCTCTTTCTTAACGGCATACAAAATAAGTTTTTTGTTAAATATCTTTGACGTTATTTGCTTTCTGCTGACATTCTGGAAAAGAAAAAAAATATTTTCGCCTCATAATTATTATTTTTAGACAATCTCACTATCCCATGCAGCTTCTATTAAAAAAGTATCCTATAAATATAAAAATACCGGGTATCTCTTCTCATGCTTATGAATAGGTAATTTTTAAGGCATTTGTTTAGAGGTACAGTTGCAGTTGCAAAATTATTTTAAAGGTTGTTCTTCTTTATATTAATTACTATTTCAGGATTGCTCATTAATTATGCCAAGCAAATTTACCAAGTGTGCCATCACTTTTTTATCAAAATACAACAGTAAATTTAGAGCAAATTTTGATTAAATTGTTTCTCCTATTTTTGAAAAGACCAGTACATGTGTAATGTGTAAATTAAGAAGGTAATTAAAACAATTGAAACTATATTACATAACTACTTTAATTACAAAATACTACTTTAATTACACATATTCGCATAAAAAATCTGCAGAACATACATGTTGTTAAAAACTATGTAAAAAATTAATTGTTTCTTAATAATCTAATAGAAAACTAATTTATTCATAGAATTAATTTTTTTTTATTTATATACTGGCTAAAATGTATACATTTACTGTTAAAAAAAAAAAAAACATTTCTATCTCTATTTAAAAAAAAAAAAAATACTTGAAGTTAAATACTTCGCAAAAACAGTTTCATTTTCCTTCCTGACATGTTTTATGTGCCCTTAAGTATTTTTGCAATTCAGAAAAGAATATCTACCGATAAAAACAATCATTCGATTCATTTCTTTTCAAGTAAAAAAGCTTTTTTGTTCTAGGAAAAACACCTTTTTCAAGATCTTATTGTAAATGACTATTTGGAAATGGAACTTCTTTCCTAAATTAAAATGATGGATTGGATGCCAAAAAAATACCACCAAAATGCGCCAGATAAAAGCAGTTTTCAAACAATCTTCTTTTTAATCAGCGAAAGCGTATATTCTAGATAGCAAAGAGTATAGTTAAAAGAACACTAATTAGAAAGGCTATTTTTAAATGCACGTCTAACTTTATAAAAGCATTTTCCTCCATTTAATGTGTCTTTCTTAACGGCATACAAAACAAGTTTTTTGCTAAATATCTTTTACGTTATTTGCTCTCTACTGTCATTCTGCGAGAGAAAAAAAATTGTTTTTACCACTTAATTATTTTTTTAGACAGTCTCACTATTCCATGCAGTTTGTATTAAAAGAAAAAAAAATGCTATAAAGGAAAAAAAATACCGGGTACCTCTTTTTATGCTTATCAATTGAGGATTTCTAAAGCGTTCTTTTAGAGGTACAGTTCCAGTTACAAAAATATTTAAAATGTTGTTTTTATATTAAAATTTATTTAAGAGTAACCCATTAACTATGCCATGTAAATTTAACAAGTGTGCCATTACTTAAAAAAATACAACAGTGAATTTAGAGTAAGTTTTGATTAAATTATTTTCCTATTTTTGAAAAGAATTGTAATTGTCTAATTAAATGTGTAAGTTGTCTAATTAAAAGCATTGAAACTGTGACATATAATTAGTTTAATTACAAAGTTTATCAAAATTTCTTTCGGGGATTGGAAAGATTCTTGTTTAAAAATATTACGAATACAGCAGAATGTTTTATATAACTTTATATCGAATCAATTAAATGTATGTTAAGCTCTGTCAATCTTCAATTCACCTTAGGTGACGCGGCATACTTTAATTATAAAGTCAGAAAATCAGTTTCTTACTGCAACATCTCGTTTTAGTGCTAGCAAATGCACGTGTAATTTTTATTCTGGAAAATCTGTTACATCATTTGGCGTAGAGGAGACAAACACATATGTAACCTCATAAGAAATAATCATATAGACTTGTCTGTGTGGCAAGATTTTAAAAGATAGTCACCTTTTAGCATTATTGGCTTTAACTACGTTCTCATTGGCTGTTATCAGTTACGCATCATAGATTTTTGCTGTCGTCTTGGCCTGTTTAGATTTGACGCACTGCTCATAAGTCTCAGCGTTCGTAAGTCTGTTTTGTATAAATAGTTTAAATATCGTTATTAATGCAATGTTTAACAAACTTTCAATATTCATTACAGTTTTCAAGCTATTGATATTTTACATGTTTTTCATTTTTACAGAGCAATAAGATAAATGAAAAAGCTAATTAATAGGGCTCAGAGTCTGGATTAAAAAAAAATAAAAACAAAGAAAGGTTTTCGTCTTCTAGGATTTTTTGCCTTTTCATAATACAGTTATAAATCTTACAAATAATTTTTTTTTGAAACGTGATTATCTCTTCTTTTTTCTCTTTTTCAATCATGTCTTCAGAATATACTTTTTTTTATTTTCTTGTGTTGACTATGTGTGTGTGTGTAGGAGTCTAAAGTATAAGATTTTGTTCAATTGGTAAATTGTAATGTCAAATTAACTACATTTTTATCAATAAGTAACGTTACAATTATGCCAGCAGTTTGCATAGCGGCCCAGAACATTTTCTGATACAACTAAGATTATAAATGTTTGATTCGATGGATAATAATAGTTAAAATAGTATTCAGATATACCTAGATCACAATTATTCTATATATAATGCCTAATGAGTTCTGGTTCTGACGCCACAGTAGATTAGACTAGGAGAGTGAAAAGAAGATATTACTACACAATTTTTTACATTTTAAACCACGAGATTTTTTTGTGTATAGTGCTTTTACATACGTGCATTTGAACATCACATGACTCAAATGATCAAAGAAAAGAGACACACGTAACGCAGTCTTTCTTTTTTATTAGGCCTGGGATTGGCTGATCAACATTAGTGTTGAACCAATTGCATCTAACATTTTTTAATTAAAGGCAGATTCCTTAAAAGAATGAACAATATTGCCATCGAATCATTCGGACTGGCACGAAAACATAAGCCTTTCCAAACTTTTCCATATTTTTAATCAATTACCACCAGAATATTTGCAGAAAGAAAAGAAGCAAAGGCATAGTTGCCAGTCTCCATAATATTTTTAATAAATTATCTTCAGAAATTTCGAGGATAAATATGATTTTTATATTTTTTATGGCGTTATTAATTTAATTCTAATTTTTAAAAACCTTCTTTTTCATACAAAATTTCTGGTAGAAATTGAATAATAAAACAAACAAACTAAAATTGGCAGCTGTGCTTTTGCTCACGCCTGAATGATTCATTTGAATAGTAAAACATTAATTCTGCCCGTCAGTAGTTTACGATTGATCTAACATTTTAAGGCACTTCAAGCAGTAAGTTGTTTTCTATTTTAAGGGGTCCCAAGATTCTCAAGGCTTAAAAATTTTCTTGGACACAGTGTCTGGAATGCATTTTACTAACTCAAATGATGATATTTAACATCTATTTTATGCGTAAATAAGCAACAGAGCTGTTATCTTTTTTTATTCTGATCTAAAATAAGAAGCATTCAGCTATATAGGAGCAAAGTAAAAATGCAATAATAATAATAATAATAATAATAATAATAATAATAATAATAATAATAATAATAATAATAATAAACAATTAGTTTAATTTATATCCACCATGGTTCGCAAGTATCACAGGCCATACTTCAGAATTGAGGAGGTTAAAACATGCGGTTTGTGTGCATCGCGTATCGGGTTGACTTCAAATGAAACATTCGGGTTGGGATCGTGGTATACCTTGATTGTATACGACTATAATGTAGATAAAAATGAAGTGTTGCCACAAAATATACACAGTAAACAATCCCTTAAAGTCCGTTTCTTTTTGGTTAAAAATTACTTGTTAATATTTTTTAACATTTTATCCATTTATTCTGCAGAGAGCGAATAAAAGTACTATTATGAATTGGAAATTTTTTAAGCATGTTTACCTTAAAAGAATTTATTAAACTTAATAAAATTGATATCTTAATTCGCCCGTACTTCAAAAGAAACTTTTTCGTTTACAAGATAAATGAAATTATTATAATGTTGTTTTAGTCATTTGTTGATGCATTTTTACAAATTTATATTAAATCATGTTTCTATAACTATTAACATCTAAATTATGTTTATGCAATATTTGGAAATAAATATTTTTACTGCTGTTTGAATATGTTATTTTAAAAAATCAAAAGTATTTTAAATAAATTTAACAATGTATTCTGAATTATTAATTATTCTATGATGTAATTTAATATTTATATATAATACTTTGATAGTCTTTTTTTTCGTTTTTTTTTCTAAATGTTTTGAAATCAGACATTTCATCAATCATGCATTTGTTTAAAGTAGATAATAAACACAAGAGATTATAAAAGATTGTTTTATAACTATTTGTTTTTCTACCTCTTTTGTCGCTTGGCATCAAGAAAAATAAAATAAAATTGAAAGTAGAGCTAGATTTGCTTTTTTGTTAAAAAAAGAAAATTTTTTTTATTCACTAACATAAAAGGAAGACAGGAAGTAATTGTTAAAATATTATCAGATATCACATTGAAGCACAAACATATAAATGTGCATACACATACAAAAGAAAAGGTACACGATTTCCTAATAAAAGGTAAGGAATTTAAGATATTTTTTTAATAGATATGTTCTGCAATATTGGTTTTCAGTTTCATTTCTAAGCTTTTATGATACTATGACACATTACCTTTTACTTTATACTGACTTTTTGTGACATTACAGGAATATTATCCATATAGATTCTTTTAAAAAGAAGAAGAAATTAAAACAATTATTTTTAGTGTTTCTTTGCTTGAAATATTAATTCTTATCTAATAATATCCGATTCTATTTAAACAAGGTGGAACCCGTCGAAATTCGACGAAAGAAAATCTTTGAAAAAGAACTGCTTTATTTATTTATAATAAATCTGCAAAATTAGTTACAGTAAAAAGTATATCTTATATTGGTCAGTCTAACTCTCAAGCAAATATTATTTTAAGCTAAAAGTAACAAAATACTATAAAACTCAATTATTCAAATTATTAAATGAAATAAAACCGAAATTCCCCGGATTTCATAACAAACATACTTTAAATTGTATTTTTTTCTTTTTTTTTCAACTTTGGGAGAAAATGGAGCGAATATGTTGCCGTAATTACAAAATTAATACTAAAAATTATAAAAAAATTAATGCATCAAAAATAAATTGAGATACAGCTTTGAAACAAATTGCATTTAAAAGTACCTTTTTTTTCTCTATACGACGGTTTAAAAATTAAAAATACTCGATGTTTAGAACTGTAAAATTTGCAGTAGCAAAAATTGCAAAACCGAAATTACTTAGGGAAAGTGTTGCTGTTCACAGAATGACGCATGCGTTACGCACAGATGCGTTTGGCCTTTATAATATAGATATTTCTTAAAATGCAACTTTTTTAAAACATATTATTAATAAGTTTAAAAGTTTAACAGATTAACTCAGCTCAAGATAACAAACAAGATAAATTTACTTTTATCAATAAAATGTTACACTAATGTAATGTATATAGAAATTCTACTCGGATTTACGATAGTTTAGTTCAAATAAAGATAAAGGAGAACCATCTGGTAGAAACAAATATCCATTCCCTATGTATTGATTCTTCTTATTTTGATCTCAAGTAAAGCATGGAAATACTAACAGTTGGATCAACAGGGATATCAAAACAGAAACAATTTACCGCGTATTTGTAAAATTTAGCATGTGGGTAGACATCGAAGTATTATTGTAAAAAAATTCATTTAGCAGTGTTAAAGAAAAATGTAGATTTTTTTGTAGTAGGACTTATGTTAGCATTTCTTTTTAATTTCTGATAAATGTAAAAGCGTGATGAAATCCGACAATAATAGTTCTAAAAGTATTTATTTTCCTGCTTTTCACATTAATTTCTGCTTTTATTTTCAGTTTAACTTAAAATAATCAAACCAATATAAAACGGAATGGAACCAAAACAATGAGTATTGAATATTTCCTACTTTTTTAGATAAAGTTTGTTTTTGCTGAAATCTTTCGAATGGTTATTTTCAGTCGTAAAAGTTAAACTTAAAATAATGCCTCTTGAAAAATAAAACATTGATATTATTTATATGACCCATATTGCTTTTGTGGTCATTTCAACGGATGAATCAGACTTAAAAAAGTTGGATAACTGCAGCTTGTGGGTTGTAGTAAAGCTCATGAGGTGATAAACGAACGTCAAAAAAATCAGATATGGCTGACTTTTTATGTATGCATTATGAGTAAGCAAGATGTCTGAACAATTTCTGATAATATTATAGCATCTTGTGGCATCGGAAATTATTTTCATGCTTTTGAATTTATAGATGATATTTTTATGGAACAATTAAAATCTATAATTCACCAGTCACCCGTGTCGTTTGGTTTCTAAGACATACATTTCATAATTCAGAAAACTTTCATGACGAAACTTACGGATTAATGGTTCATTTCGAATCTGTACTAGACCACTCTATTATTAACAGCTGATGCGATAATAAAAGAAGATTTATACGACTTATACGATTCCACGGAAAGAAAGTGAGCGTATTTATTAATTTCAATCTTTCATTAGCAGATATACATTGAAGTACATAAGATTTTCCTTTGCTATGGAGTGTTAAAATAAATTATTTAGTACTAATAATGTTAGTTTTAAAATTTGTTATTGTTTCTAATGCTGTCTTTGAGTCAGAGAAGAGAACTAGTAATTCTTTTAAAATCAAACAGGATTAGCCGAATAAAAAATAAACAGGCAAGTACGAGTATTACTCGCACTAAGAGAATTCTGCACAATAAATATATGAATTATTAATTGTATTATAAAAAATCGTTGCTAAAAGATCAATAAGACTTTGTAAAAAAACTATACAGCTTCAGGTTGTATATAAACAAATTAGAGCCTGTGAAACAAATTAAAGACTTTGTGTATCTACTAGAAAATAATGAATTGGTATGCCATAAAAATTCAAAGAGATATACAGCCTAAATAATATCAAATATTGCTATTCTGTATAACTTTTTTTAATCTTATGCTAATATGCATTTTTTAATTTAATTCGATTATGAATTTAATAAAAATAATGGATATTTAAACTTTATTTGAAATTTCATAAAACTAAATTTAGCGTAGTAGTAATTTTTTTTACAGTGTAGCTAAAACAAAAGCCTCGTTCAAATTTTAAACTTGGCATTGTGCTCAGCATGCTTCGAAATGAGGTCACAAATTTAAAACGCCGTCTTAGTTCATGCCGCTTCTTTTTTCAAATAGGTTTTTTTAATTAACTTTTAAAGACACGGGAGGCATATTGAGAGGTTCACTGAATGCAAACAAGTCGCGAATCCCATAGTGTTTATGCAATTAACTCTAATTAAATTACTAAATTTTTAAAATTTTGACATTTATTGCTTTCATATTGTTATTGGATATTTAATTACAGAAATATATCATTAAAAGTTGTTATCTACGTTGTAAAAGACGATGGTATATAGAGTGCGCTGCTGCCTTTGCATTACGTATATCTAAACTGTTCGTATTTTATAGGGTCAATATCTTGGCTAATTATCAACAATGCTTTTATACTTCTGCTACGACAAGTAACTTCAGCGGTCGTCAACACCTTTGCTGGATGCGCAAAAAATTCAAATCTGTTTGCAACGAGAAAATACTCTTTCCTTAAAAAATATGTGACCTATTGTGGTAGCAATAGTTTTCCTGGAAGGCTTAAATTAATGTCTGCAATATCTAATTTTTCATAATTTTAATTTACATAGATTTGGAAATAGATTGGGGGGGGGGGTGACATATTTTTACACTATATTTTCTACGATATCTCCGAAAATATACTACCTAAATTTAAAAGAAATGTATTTTTGAGCTCAGGTTTATAAAGGTTTTCACACGATACCCTACACAATACATAAAGAAAAGATTTTTTAAAAAGTAACTTAATTAGCCCTCTAATCCTAATTCCTAAATACATTTGTGAATGTTTAATAATCTGTAAATATGTAGGTCAATAGTCTTTATTGCTTCCCTGAATTTGAAATTTCTAGTTTGCGAGTAAAATGGCTGTGACAGACAGACTCAAGAGTGATATTATAATTGTTCCTTTTTCATTTTTTAAATACTAAACCCTTAAAATTAGACTTCCTAATTGCTGATAATTCATTAGTTAAGTTTGGTGCAATTAAAACAATATACATCATTTTTGCTATTTCTGGATGTAAAAATAAAGAAAATACCAGCACATATTTATAGGGTCGAATGAAAAATCAAAATAAACTGTAGAAATTCATTTTAATATAATAGATTAGTATTACTTCTACATTTAAAAAACTTACATGTGGGAGTTAATTCTGTAGAATAAAGAAATAGGTTTAGCCCTCTAAAATATTTGATACTTTACATCCTCAGAATTTATCTTAGCATTTTCTTGTGCCTTTGCCTGATATTAATGAATTAACTTTAGTCAGTTTAAAAATCTTCGAGTCTTTTTGATTAGTTCGAATTAACCAAAAGTTCGAATTATAAATGTTTGAATTATTATGAGTCAACTATATAAAATAGATTATGTTAATAATAATAATAATTATTATTATAATAAAATTATCGGCTTTATGGCAACTGAACATCTCGTCACCTTCCGACCTCCTAGATTATTTTATACCACACTTTCTGGTTTCAATCCTGTGTAATTTTGTTAATGCTAGATTTACAATTTCCCTCCATGTTTTCCCAGGTCTTTCACTGTTTCTTTTCTTCGGATTAAAGTCCATTACATATTTAGGAATAATTCTTTTCACATGTCCAAACCACGTTAATTATTTCATTAGAATATCTTGAAGGATATATTGATATTTATCATTTTTGTTATTCATCATTTCCCATTCTCCACAATTTTTAAATTCTGCGTGATATTCCTAGAACATCTATTTCCATAGCAAATAAATGTATTTTACTTGGGGATTGAGTCTCTATGTTTCTGCTCCACATAACAAAATGTTATAACTATAGTATTATAAGTTACTTATGTAGTTTACGTATTTAAAAGGGCTTATCGTTTAATCAACTACCATCTAAACGTTTAACAGCTCCTCGTATTAATGAAAATCTATTACTATTAGTCTCTGAAGTATTTCGCCCACCAGTGAGTGAGAAGTTCTGCTGTTGAAGATGGTAGACGGGAGGCGCTAAGTTCAAACCCAATCACGCCCATCGGTTTAACAGTTTGAAGTTTTGGTGGTTTTCTTTGAACCATGCGTAAATACGCGTTAGGTTACCTTAGAAAGACCTCCCGGAGAGCAATCCTCCTAGGGCTTATATCCCTCGTGCAGAATATCGGCCGTTATAAATAACACTAACTCTAAAGTATTTCTACTTTTTTCATTAATTTCTACACCGAGATAGTTATATGAATCACAGGTACATCCTCGGGGAATATGTCATTAATGGAAGTGATTTATTAAAAATTAATCATTTCTAAAATTATTATAAAAATATTTTATTTTGAAAGGCTTTTATTTTCATTTTATTTTATTTGGTTTAAGGTATATGCTAAAAAACTGTGACAAAAACAAAATACAATTTATCAATTAATAATTAACTTTTGCAGTGATAGATTGATAAATGGGTTTAAACAGAAAAAGAAGAGATTATTAATAAGCATTTCATTCTTTTTTTTCATTCATTTCGCTTATATTTTCTTCTTTGGGTTGAATTTCATTTGTAAAAACCATGACAAAAACAAAGAGTTGATTAATTCATATTCTGCTTTTGTCTATCTTGTATATCTTGAAAAAAGTATTATAAAACGAAACAGAAAAGTTTATTTAAATGCTTTTTTTAGCAGAATTATTACGCCTTTAACTTACGGAACTTTTTTATGAAATTTATTTTACTGGCCGAAATTTTACAGATAGTCAATGCAAATCAATGATTTGTTAAAAATATGAAAGAGATCTGAAACAAAATTCACAATTCCTTTCCATGTGGTCCAAATGGGACGATTGTATAAGTTTTTCAGGCTTTTTTTACATAATTAATGTTTCTTTAAAGAGTCTTTCTTCGAACCCCTTCTCAATGAATTAAAAAAGCGAATTAAAACGAATTTAAAAAATGACCCGTGTTGAAAGACATTGACCTTTTCTAGTATTTTTTTATGTATCTGCATTAAAAAATGAAACACAAAGCTAGAAAAAACGAAAACAGCACTAAAAAATGGAAATATAAAAATATTATATGTTGACTTTCATTTATTGAATTTATGTGAATTAAACAATTTGTAAAGGAAACCGAGTCAAGTTATTTAAAAATAACTAGACTTAGAAGAATTTAACAATTATTAACATACAGTCATAATAAGCAATTATTATTTTTTTGTTAGCTAAAACGTGATTTTGGTAGTTTCAGTTTTACTCAAGTCATATAAATCACACTTACGATTTCCCAAAAAAATATAATCTTTATGAAGAATCTCTCACAAAAAAACGCGCTAACATCTGTCGAAATAAAGTCTTGGAAAATTAAGGAATCTTATATACATTTTTAAAATCTTCAGTATTTTAAGAGCTCGAAGCAGAGTAAAGAATATCATGATATACACAATATTTAAAATAGTTCGCGCATATTGAAAAATAGGGATTTTTGATGTCTCGCGACCTCTAAAAATCAGGATGTTCCGTATAAGTCGGGACAGCTCGTAACTCTAGGATTCGACTTCACGGGGCGAAATAGTCAATAAGGCATACATCTACCACTAATTAAATAAAATTTATTTTGTTTTTTTTAATTGCCGTGATTAATTAAGAAAAAAATATCATTTTACAAGTAATGGTAGAAGTATGCCTAATTTATCCCATTAAGTTGACGTCTATTCTCACGATATTAATTACTAGATTTCCATTCGCTGTAACATAGTTTTATGTAATTTACTTTAACATAACTTATATGAAAAATAAATTGTTTAACATTACAATCTAAAAAAACGGTTGTATGCAGAAGAATCCCTAAGCTACTGTGAATATTTTAATTTCACTATTTTATTACCTATAAATGTGTAAGAGTTTTAGTAATGTAAAGGAATACAGCAAGAGATAGCATTATCATTTCACCTTCGAATGTTTAATTGGGAAATTTGCCTTTCACAATTTATTTTCTGAAATGCACAGGGATTTTTTCAAAGGATTTCAAATAAGAAAATGGCCAGTGAGAAATAATAAAAAGTTTTTTTTTTTTTCGATTTTGCCACAGTGTATCCCACATTTAGTTATAATGAATGATCCTATTATTATTTATCATGAATTTTCCTATTATTACTTATCACGAATATTTTTATGATCCATCAATTAACCAAAAATAATATTTTGTTAGCTCATGTAAACCAGGTTTAGAGCTTCATATCTGAGGCTCGTTTTATAACTTTAGAATAAATGTAAGTATTTTTCAGCAGTCATTACCATTTGTTCTAAATAATTCCTTTTCTGTTTGTATTAATGAAAAAATATTTATTCTACCAATGAAAAATAATTCATGAATTAATGGGTAATTAATGGGCATCCATTCTACATAATGGAATTATAAACATGTAAAAGCAACCATAAATGTTTTTAAAAAAATATCCATTTACTTAAAATAGAGCACAAATATTTAAAATAAACAAAGTTATACTTATTTAGTACATCTTTTACTATTTTAAGTTTCGCATCATTAAGTATTTTTATATCCTTTATAATGTTTCTCTTAAACATTGCATTTTTAGATCTATCGAACATTTGAAAAAATGATAAGAACCGTAGGTTTTTGAAAAGGTGTATTTTTATCATCAGATCGAATAGCCGCTTCAAATAGCACACAAAATGTCGTAACTTATATTCTCATAAAAGTGACTGTGTGATGAAAGCAAACAATCTGTTCTATTTTTATGCAGAATGCCATTTGAAAACAAATAAAGCAAAATGTATCTTAAACAGAAAGCATTTACTTCTTGGAAAAGAAACATAAAACGTAATAAAAAGGTTTTCACGAATAAAATATACTTTCTCAAAACGTCTCTAATTAGTGTTTTTTCCTTTATAAGTAAGTATTTTAAATATTTTTTCTGGAATTAAATAGCATAAGTATGAAAAGTAGCTCTTTACGATGCATTAAGTTTATTTATTTAGATTTCAATTTAAATTTCAAAGTAAAAGCAAAACTTATTTAGAGGTGATCCTTTTTATATATTTTGTTTAAAATAAAATGAACAAAGCTTATTTTCGTTTGTTTGGGATTAATGCGGGTACATCAAATTCACATTTAAATACCGCTAATTTCTAACAGTTTCTTTTGTTTTATTTAATCGAAATTGTCTTACATTAACTTATTTTAAATAATATAGTAGAAAACTTCCCATAAATTCTGCTATTCAAAATTAATTACACTTATGCACCCTGTCGTTACGCTAATACTATCTTCA
Source organism: Maratus speculifer (assembly GCA_964019185.1). Taxonomy (NCBI): domain Eukaryota; kingdom Metazoa; phylum Arthropoda; class Arachnida; order Araneae; family Salticidae; genus Maratus; species Maratus speculifer. Next base: position 210,884,091 of record OZ025291.1, on the reverse strand, counting down.
ACGAATTTTTAAGGGTTTCAGATATGGAGTTGGTAGAATTCTGATGGTAATGTAACTTTCGCTTGTTGTTACAGTCATTTATAACATGATTTTCCTTGAAGAGTATATAGCACTGGTAGTTATTTTAAAGGAGTTAAAAAATAATTCTATTACACTTTCTATCGAAATCTATTCGATTAGGATTTGTGAACAGTAATTAAATAAAATACTTTATGTTATTATGCATTATGTAATTTAAAACACTACAAAAATATACGTTACTGAAGCTTATTGAAATATTTCTTCTAATGAAAATATAGTAAGCCATTTATAAAAGGCGACATAAAAGAATTCAGACTATTTAACTTTTTTATATTTATTGAACTTATGATGCTTCATATATTTGTATATTTTATTATATCTTAATTTAAGTTTTAAGAGACGATATGCTAGTTGCTATTGACAAATACACTTTTATTCGAACGAATATTAAAATCTTCACAATAAGCTTTTACCATGATGAAATCCAGGTTTTGATAAAAATTTCTTATGGTGCGTTTTTTTAAGCTGCTAAATTCCATAACAGACTTTAAAAACGAAATAAAAAAATATGTTTCTGATATGGGAACCATACTTAAAATTGAAATTTTTTAGGACAGGTTCAACCCTGCACTCTTAAAGATTTTGTGATAGGTTGAATCATAATTGGTGTTGAGCATTCGTAATCGAACATCATCAATTGAGTTTAGTTGCAATGGAAACGATTTCTTAGATATTGAAATGTATAACTGCAGAATTCATCATCTGGATTTTATTTTTGAATACGCTTATATGCATGAAAATATTTTTTTCAACACTGTAAAAAATCTGCGCAATGTTCTTGACATTTACTGTGTAACATTCCTGGGTTTTCTCGGATTATTTTTTCTGATTCAAGAATACCGAGAAATCCGGTGTAATACCTTCCACAAGGTTGTGTAACTTTTTGGAATAGTTGAGAAAGTAGAAATAAATGATCAACTGCGAAATATTCCGAATATTTTATGTGCAACATTCCTAAGTTTTAGTAGGCTTACTTTTTGTGAGCTTTTGTGTAACTTTTCGGATTTATTGTAAGATAGAAGTAATTGATAATCTGGGCAAATTTATATATGTTTTGTGAGTGACATTCCTTATTTTGTGGTTGGTCAGAAAATTCAATTACAGAAAAATCGTTATTTTGCGCGTATGTCATTTTATTATCCCAGTTGTGAAAAGACTACGGGATCTTGCACTATAAAAAATAGCACAAAGGTGCGTATACCCCAATAATTCTACATCTCAAAGCTATTTTTCAAATTTCTGCCCTGTAGAGTTCCTGAGCTATATTTTACATGTAAAAATCAATTTTGTGTGTATTGTTTTGTTCGCTTAGTTAAGAATCAAATATGGAAACTAGAGTCATAAATTTTTACCGAAACTTTTACTGCGCATCTAATTTTGCATATCGAACATCTTTTTTCCCAGTTTAGACTCTTAAGACTCTTCTTGGTCTTTATTATCCATTTGAACTCCTTTCTGCGTGTGGGTCATTTTGTTGCCTCAGATGAAAAAAAAACTATGGGATCTAGAGCAACTAATTTTGGTATGAAAGTGCTTATGTTCGTCTTTATTGTACATTTTGAAACCTATTTTTACAAGTTTGACCAATGTTGGTTTTACAAAATTATTTTATCAGTGATTATTTGAAGAAATTCTTGATTTTAGTACCACAACTTTTTATCAAAATACCTACTATTTCCGATTAGTAATATTTGCCTTATTTAATCAGCTAGGCAATATAGAGGATTTCTTTTTACAATGTCTATCACAATTTCCGAATAGTAATCTTTCTGTCATTAAATAAAACGATTACTATTCGGAAATAGTTTGATGTTCACATTGAAAACTTAATATCTAGGTATATAAATTCGCGTCTTAAGCGAAATCTTTTTGTTCCAATGGATGAAAATTTTTTCTTATATTAAATGGAAATTTTTTACACTTGTTGTAAGAGCGATGTTCTGGTGATGTTATAACTGGAGTAAATTCGGGTTATTAATTGGTTTCACGTCTTAAGCGGGTTCGACTCTTTCCTCTAACAAATCTAGCATAAAAAATATTATAAACAAAGAAAAAGCTTGAAGGGGAAAGGGGAGAAGCTCTGACCAATTATTTTATTTTTCAAAATATTGATTCTATAACATGAAATTAAAGCCATATCAGCAGAGAAATGTTTAAATTTTGTCGTTTCTCCCTCTTCCTCCTCTTTAGTATCTGTAAGCTATATATGTATATGGAGGATGAAAAGGTACAATTTTACGGCACTTACTAGAAAATATTACTAATTTTGTGGTAAGATTACTGTGCCTAAATGTGACTCCTACCGGGTGTCCCAAAAATGACTGATGGATTTTAAAATTCAATAACTTGCAAACGGTGACAGCTATTTAAAAAATTTTTGCAGGAGGGCTATGTATAACGTCAGGAGTTTTTTTTACCGCAATTCTTGATTTTAGTTCGAATTTCAAACAACAGATGGTGCTGATGGCGGTTGGCGGCCAGTCGACGCCGAGACTTATTTCATTCAGCTTTGACGCAAAAGAAGGAGATTAAGGCTATGGAGTATGTCTCATTCTACAGTACAGTCTTGCTCTTAGGTACCGATTCTGGACACATTCGATATGATTTCAATGGAATGCGTTGTTGCCATGGAAATAACAGATTTTTCGATAGTGGAATACAGCGTTCAAAAGTGGGCATAAATTTCGCAAGCAGTATTTGAGTTTGCAGAAGATTTTCGTTTAGGAAGTTTTATTTTCCCGGATTAAATTACTTTTTTATGGCACGTTTTAAAGAATATTTTATGCATCATATTTTAAAACTAGATAAAGAGATTTTTTCAATTTGATGATTTTTGTTATATTCTTAAGAAATTTTAGATCTTTTAAGAAAATTCAGTAGATTTTTATGAATCTTCAAAAAATAATCATGAAAACTGTTGATAGTATATTATTGTGTAAAATAGCTACCAAAAACAAATATTATAAGTTGCCTTGTTTAGCCCTTTTCGATAGGATTAGTCTATCGTTGCATTAAAATAGAAAAAAAAAATAAATGTGAGTTAATTAAAATTTATTTTCCCGGATTAAATTACTTTTTATGGCATGATTTAAGGAAAATTTTAGGCACCGTATTTTAAAACTACACTGTTAAAATTTGACGCCTTTGCTGCATCGTCACTCCTCCACTTTTATAGAAAGAGATTATTTCACTGTATTATGGAGCATTCTTATTGGTCAAAATAGAGATATTCTATAATAGCAGTGGAGTGACGATGCAGCAAAAGTTTCCAATTTTTAACAGTGTAGGTGAAGATATCTTACTACAATATTGCTCTTACACTAAAAAAATCTGCTGCATTTTGTTGTATACGCACACTACTTGTATAGAAATGGTTACTTGATTGTATTATGAAGCATATTTATTGGTCGGAAAAGAGATATTATATACAAGTGGCGGAGTGCGTATGAAGCAAAATGCAGCAGATTTTAACACTGTGGGTCCCGATTCTGAACTCATTCGATATGATTTCAATGGAATGCGTTGTTTCCATGGAAATAACAGTTTGTTCGATAGTGGAATACAGCGTTAAGAAGTGGGCATAAATTTCGCAAGCAGTATTCGAATTTGCAGAAGATTTTCCGGTTTTATTTTCCCGTATTAAATTACTTTTTATGGCACGATTTAAAGAATATTTTATGCATCATATTTTAAAACTAGATAAAGAGATTTCTTTAATTTGATAATTTTTGTTATATTCTAAGAAATTTTAGATCGATTTAGATTGTTATATTCATGCTCAATTTTGAATATTGTATTTTTCTATAGAAGAATTTGTTATTTCCATGACAACAACACATTCCTTTGAAATCATATCGAATGAGTTCAGAATCGGGCCCCACAGTGTTAAAAATCTGCTGCATTTTGCTTCATACGCACTCCGCCGCTTGTATATAATATCTCTTTTCCGACCAATAACAATGCTTCATAATACAATCAAGTACACTGTTAAAAATCTGCTGCATTTTGCTGCAACGCACTCCCCTGCTTGTATAGAAAACGGTTACTTGGCCGTGAAATAGCGCTTTCTCATTGGTTGGAATAGAGATATTATATACAAGTGGTGGAGGGCGTTGCAGCAAAATGCAGCAGATTTTTAACAGTGTAATCTTTTCTATACAAGCGGTGTGCGTATACAACAAAATGCAGCAGATTTTTATAGTGTAAGAGCAAGATATCTTCACCTACACTGTTAAAAATTGGAAACTTTTGCTGCATCGTCACTCCACTGCTATTATAGAATATCTCCATTTTAACCAATGAGAATGTTCCATAATACAGTGAAATAACCTCTTCCTATAAAAGTGGAGGAGTGACGATGCAGCAGAAGTTTCAAATTTTTAACAGTGTAGTTTTAAAATACGGTGCCTAAAACATTCCTTAAATCATGCCATATTAATTAACTCACATTTATTTTATTTTTTTTCTATTTTAATGCAACGATAGACTAATCCTATTGAAAAGGGCTAAACAAGGCAACTTATTATATTTGTTTTTGGTAGTTATTTTACACAATAATGTACTATCAACAGTTTTCATGATTATTTTTTGAAGATTCATAAAAATCTACTGAAGAATTTTCTTAAAAGATCTAAAATTTCTTAAGAATATAACAAAAATCATCAAATTGAAAAAATCTCTTTATTTAGTTTTAAAATATGATGCATAAAATATTCTTTAAATCGTGCCATAAAAAAAGTAATTTAATCCGCGAAAATAAAACTTCCTAAACGAAAATCTTCTGCAAACTCAAATACTGCTTGCGAAATTTATGCCCACTTCTGAACGCTGTATTCCACTATCGAAAAATCTATTATTTCCATGGCAACAACGCATTCCATTGAAATCATATCGAATGTGTCCAGAATCGATGCCTGAGAGCAAGACTGTACTGTAGAATGAGACGTACTCCATAGCCTTAATCTCCTTCTTTTGCGTCAAAGCTGAATGAAGTAAGTCTCGGCGTCGACTGGCCGCCAACCACCATCAGCGCCATCTGTTGTTTGAAATTCGAACTAAAATCAAGAATTGCGGTAAAAAAACTCCTGACATTATACATAGCCCTCCTGCAAAAATTTTTTAAATAGCTGTCACCGTTTGCAAGTTATTGAATTTTAAAATCCATCAGTCATTTTTGGGACACCCGGTAAGTACGGTAATGTTCTTTTACTTAAAATGTTAATGTAGAAACTCCAAATGCTATATAATAAAAAATTCGATCTTTAACGTAACACTAAGCATTTTTCTGCCTTGATAACATTTTCTTAGAGATTTTCGATCAAATAGACGTGGTTTATTTTATAGCCCCCCACCCATGTTTCGTAAATTTGTCAAATTTCCCTAACTTGAAATTTTAACTTTGAAGATAAAATAATCTTACTAACGTAAATAAACTATGTCTGTTTCATTTAACTGACCAATAAACTGTTAAAAAAGCGCCCAGTTTGTGGATTAAAATTAAAAAAACTACCAGGTAAGTTTGCATGGTATTCTTGATATATTGTATTAAAATAATTAAAGCAAATTTTATGTTTAATTAAGCTGTCGTAAATCGCATAATCCTCCTTTAAAATTTTTCTTAAACTTAGTACTAGATTATCAAAGTCAAACAATATACTTATTTTTTAATTTTTTAATCAAAGAAATTCAGTGTATAATTTATTAACAAAATATAACCACATGATTATTGAAATTACAATAACTTTATGATGGAAACTCTGGAAGATTTTGTGTTGATTGAAAATCTTGTGCTAAATATTTATTTTAGTGAGGTTAAGTTAATTTTACTAACATTATACAAATCATTAGCTGAAATCCAGTCTCCGATTAAAACAGAATGCAATTGAGTTATGCCCCCATTGAAGCGTAACTTTAGCGAGTATTTTTTAAAATCCTTACAATTGAATTCTGTTTTCATTTTTTACTCATAATCGACATTTTTTGATTTTATATTAGAGAAAAGACAAAAAATAAAACTACGCTTATTTAAATGAATATTTGTTTCAATATACTTATATTTAAGTACAGAAAATATTAAATTCTTTTAAGTCAAACAATGCATTGCCAAGTAATTGAAGTAACTTTTATGTTGGTGCAACTTCCAAAAATGCACTTGTTGGCTGAATATCCAATCTTTGCCAGGTATCCTTTGCATATCTATCCTCTGCAGTGTGCCACTACATGAATTTTGCAATCTGCAGAGTTTTTGTTTTTATATATAGAGTTTTACAGCAAGACATTTACATTTAAAGAAAGTTATTTTTAAAAAATGTTTGAAATAAAATACAAATTAGTCCAGTTTTATTGCTTCTAATTTATCAAGCGTCAGACACTGAAAATTTCTTTTACTCGAGTGAAAGCTTACTTTGATGATGGAACAAAAGTACATGATGATATTTACTTCTTTTGAATATACCTCCTGTGAGTGTTATCTATCTTTTAGGAATGAATGATACGGTAATTTGTTTGATTTTTAAATTGAAAAAAAATTGAAGACTATTTTACATTTTATTACAAATGCAGTTTAATTTATATGCGAAAGCAGACTATAAAAATTCTATACACTTTATCATAAGCTAAAAATTTTCTGTAAGTTAAATGAAGGATTAAGTGAAAACTAAACAAAATTTTATAGTATCAGGTTATAATCTTAATTTAAGGGAAAAAAATGACATAAATTAAGAATTGCTGGATTTTTATCAGGTTTTTAATAAAGTCAATTCTTTAACTGCTCAATTTTTTAACATTTGTATAGCATAGTTTTTTAATGTTATTTTCTTTTAAAAAATTCTGAAGAATTGGAATAATTTATGTGCATGTGTCTTTATTATACAGATCTGTACATAATTATTTACAGTAATCTTTCATTTGTATGTTGGTGCAAAATATAGAAAAAAATTAACATTGGTCATTGGCCAGTTACTCATATTTTTAATTATTGACCATTAATTACTAAATTACTACATTAATTAAACCCTTCATATAAAATCATATGAAGTGCTTACTTCCATATTTAAAGCGTAAAGAATCACTTTGACTTTAAATCTTGTTACATCTATTGTTGTGATTTGTTGAACTATTTCAGTGTTACACAGTATAATACCTCGAATCTGACAAATTTTTTAACATCTTTATTTTGAAAGGATTAGCAAATGCATTTTGAAAATTTCACAATATTACTTTTATAAAACATCGGATAAATTTTATAAGTGTTTGAAGTGAGGATGGGGCGGGGGAGATTTGCTGCAATTATTATGATAGTTAAAAAATACAATTAAGTATCTGTGAGATTAGTCCATCTTTCTATTCAACATGTACCCAAAATTTGAAGTTATGTGCATAATTTTATGCAACGAAAATGCAATTTAAAATAAACAAAATGAAAGTGGTTGATTGCTCCCCCCCCCCCCAAAAAAAAAATACTTAACCTAAAAACCCTTATATTAAGAAGTTAAGTATTCAGTCATTCACCGGTGACTGACATTGATGTTTCCGTTTTAGCTACGTCAGTCGCCGGTGGGCGACGGCGTAAAATTGTAATATAAAACTAAATGTTGTATTGTTTTAAGGAATTGCTGAAAATTTATTTAAAATTTTCGTTTTATTTTATTAAAGAATATAATTTAGAAAACGGAAAATTCAGTGTGAGTCATCTGTGACTGGCATGGATTTAAACGTGTTAAAGGAATAATTTATCCTTTTAATAAAAGGAGGCCAAAATTTGAAACTAATTGGTTCTCGAAATGGAAAATCTGGGAAAAGCTGAATTAGTTTGAGAGAGGGGGGGGGGGTCCTTCTACACTTGATCTATACTTGACCTAACATTGTTGAGTTGCTTAGTCTCACCTAATTTTCCAATAAACTGATAAACGTATAATTCAAAACAAAAATTTTTGTTTAAGCTTATTTAAGAGGGGGGGGGGGAGGTTACCAGTCACTATATATTTGATTTAGAACCCATCAAAACCCAAAATAATCAGCTTCACGAAGTAAGTGGACTTTATTTAGCGCGTTTGCGTAGGAACATGGGTCTTGTATAATGCAGATTCATCCAAATTTCGAGTTTAGCAGTTTTTTAGCAGATTTTGTCAATTGGCACGCATTAATTCGCACAGGAATGAGATTCCTGGATTAAGTATATTAGTAATAATAACTTTGAATTGCGTTATATCAATTTTGTCATAAATGAATTAATCGTAGAGATTTTAAGGAATTTCAGAATTAAACATTAAAATTAGACATTTCGGGAAACTTTTTTTAATTTCAAGATGAACTACTTCCCCTGTTTTAAATATTTCATAGTGTGTAGTAGCATGCCTAATTATCTCGGATGAAAAAAAGATCTTTTGACAATTAACTATGCCTTCCCACCAGCAGTGATTAAGAACCTTTAAACCAAAAAAGAGTTATCTACTTTTTTTTCTAGTGTTTAGGATAATCGTCAGTTTGTACTACGACAATTATAAACAATTTTTTCCCATTTTATCCCTGGTATCGATATATCTTACAACCATCGTGTTTGAGAATAGCATCCATCAAGTTTCCAACTGATTACGATAAAGTTAATCGTTTTTTAGTGTTACTCGACGGTGGAAATTGCTAATTTTACGCTATATTGCAAGGAGCTAACAAAAAAGGTATAAAAGCGTAAATTAACTTATATTGTATATCAATATCGAGCAAAGTGACAAAACTGAGATCCGCAAAACCCTGTGACGTAGGGGGAGGGGGCTATGAAGTAATTGTGAAAAATAAACAACTTAAACAATCATAAATGGTTGGTCATTTTAGGATTTTAACAACGAGTCATTTGTATTGAATAACGAATGTATATTTTACGTACTTCTAGCGTGATCTGCGCGTAAAAAAAAAATCATACCCACAAGATGGGTCACGAGACGGGGACTGATAAAAAGAACATGAGAAAATGGGGAAAAAGATATAGATTCCTTGTGGAAAATTTTCCTGAAGGCTCACAAACTATAGTTAGTCCACTGAATGGAGATTTCACAAAATCAATACATAATAGAGAGAAAAATGTTTCAATGATGTATAAACCCGTTTTTATCTAATAAATTCAAATTTTTCGCTTGAAATCCAAAATAATACAATTCATTTTTAAAAATGAAGCAAAACACAGTACATTTCATTTTTGTTCATGCGCAACATAACAACAGTGCACTTGCAAAAATTCCCTGATTAAAATGTATATGTTGAATATTTTGCAACTTCTTTCATTTTTTGCAAAACATTCTGGGAGTATGCAAAAGTAGATGCAGTACTTTATATATTGATATTACAGTCTTTTTAAGACATATATATTTAAGTATTCTATATTATCAAGCTGTTGCATAACACAAAGTGCAAATGAGAATAACTTCTCCAATAAACATTTTGATTTTTCCAGAAACTGAATAAACACTATTGCATTCAATAATTTATGCATAAAAAATGAAAGCTATAATATGCTTTTTGTTTCTTTGTAGCCACATTGGATAACAATCAAATTTGAAGATAATGATAGTTTATTAACAGAAACAAAGAAGACCTTGGAACACCAGAATTAAATTTAAATATTAGCAGCTACTTGTATATTAAAGCACCCATCGCGCAAGGATTTTCAGATTTTTTTAGAACATTTTTCTTCTACTCTAACTAGGGCTTTTATTGAAGATTGCTTGCAATGGACAGAAAAATGAGAGTTACTGAATCATTTAGCTCTGAAAATCTGCAAATTCATAGACAATCCTTCTGCAACTGAACGAAAGCAGGGAGAAAATGAAATTTTAATTAAAGATGTCGAATTTGAACAGAGTGTATTTTCGACAATCTCTTTATATAAATTTTTAGCATAAAATATTGTTTCAAAGGCACTGGGACTAGCACTTTTATTGAACTAAAATTGTTGAAGTTGGTGTAGTTCCACGAAAAGGAGTTACTTTATGTGAAAAATTAAACAAATTGTGATAAATTCTAGATTTGTAATTATTCTAGGTTTTAATTCTAGATTGTAATTTTAGCCATAATATGAATAAAATTCTGTGCATATAATAAAAGTTCTGTGAATTTTTATTTTTGATTATATTATTTTTTAAATTACAGTATAGTTGCGATAACTTAAGTCGAAGGGATTCTAAAAAAATATTTTGTAATAGCCAATTGTTCTGATAAGTCATTTAGAGAAATTGATAATATGAAATAGAAAAATGTACTTCATTTTATGTATCAAGAATACTGTATTAAGATTTTCAATTTTTTAGAAATATTATCTTCATTCGGCAGCTAAATATTCCTTTTTTATAGTATGTCTTGACATCTAAATTGGAATTTTGTGCATAAACCACATGGATGAATGTCTTTATGTATGCTAATGCTTAAAAATTACAACTTATAAGTTATTTCTTACTATAATTTTAAAAATCTCTTTCAAGTATTTTTACGTATTTGAACTTGGATTAAAAAAGTTTTAATTAAACCTTAACGTTTTGGTGTAAAATTTTAAAAGAATTATGCCCTGTATAACACATGCATCAGAAACCGTTTTTTTATTTATTACTGTAGTATTATATAGATTATTTAAGGAATAAAATTATTAAAGAAAATTAAACTAAGAAAAGGAAAGATAGCGGGGGGAGAGGGAGAGTTTCAAATAGCCACATTTCCCCCAAAAAAGCAAATATTCAGATATTGTAAAAACATTTAAGAATGCTTTGATAGAGATTAAATCTACCATGGTATGCAAAATGTCACGAATTGCTCATTTGTTTAAATTATTAAACAATATGGTAAAATTATCAAAAAGGTTATTAAAAACTGCTATGTATGAGAATTGGCTAAAAATGAACTTTATGTTACATCATCTCTTAATTTATTTACACCTTCAAATTAATATGTTGAGCTTGATATAAAAGTAGAAAAACTTAACCATGTCTTTTTGTAGATCCCAGAATAGTATCACTCATTTGAATATATCTTTTGTTTATGAGTTGCTTATTTATCATAATTTATCCTTGCATCAATATTTTAACCAATTTATTTTTGTAAAAGTAATTTTAATACATCCATTATGTAAAAATAGGTTTACTCATAGATATCCTTAGTTTTTTTAGATTTGTGTTGTCAATTGAAAAATGAAAACAATTAATTAGAAATAATATTTTCAATACAATGTTTACTTATCAACTGTGCAATCATTGTTCATATTCTCTACAGAGACTACTCATGAATCTGTATCATGTTCAAGAACCAAACTTTAAAATTAAATGTTAACTATGTTTCAGACCTTTTACGGTATTAAGCTCATATAGATCTGAAAGTGAGAGTTCATCGTTCAAACAAAGAAATTTTTGTAACATTATGCTGTCCAAATCGTAATTATTTTTCTTCTAATGTTTGAAAAATTTTAACACATTTTGGGGAGCACATGACTGTTAAAGCAATTATGGAATGTCCTTTATCAAATTGCAGCAAACGATACAGTGTATACTCTTCTTTTTCAGCACATGTGTCAAAATGTCATAAACATCAAAGCACATTTAAAACAGATATTCTTAAAAAAATTAATAAGCCACATTGTTTTTTAGAAAAATCGGGATCTTTATAGCTCTGCACCAAACACCTCTTATATAAAAAAACAAAAGAAAAGTCAATGAATGACAGACAATTCTAATGCGAAATAAATAATTAGAAAATATAAATTCTGATGAGTTATTCTGATAACCGTGAGGCATCTTAACAACCTTTGAATAACATGCTGAAGATTAGAAGTAACTACTGATTGAAAAATAGCCTTAACATACTAGATTATAGATTTCTGGACTTTACAGATTTGTGTAATTTTCCAGACAAATTTTTGGTAAAATTACTGTGAAAACCTGTGGTAGAACTTCTACCACTGGCTTACCCAGGAACATTACTGTATTTCGTGAAATGTTTAAGATCTTTTCATAATGAAGAAACATAACTGAGATTTTATGCGTAACATACCAGGCTATTGGTTTCAGAGTTTTTCAGAGTGAAGGAACATAAATGAAATTTCATGAGTAATATTCCAGATGATAGGTTTCTGAATAGCGGAACCTAACTGAGATCTTATGAGTAACATACCAAATTAAAGATTTCGGAACTTTTCAGAAAGGTGAAATCTAACCGAGATTTTATGAGTAGCATTCCAGATCCTAGGTTTCAGAGCTTTTCAGAATGGTGGAATTTAACTGAGATTTCATGAGTAATGTTTCAGATTGTAGGTTTCAGAATGGTGAAACCTAACACAAAAGTAATGAGTAACGTTACACATAAAAGGTTTCTAGACTTTTCAGAATGGTGAAACCTAACTGAGATTTCATGAATAACATCCCAGATTATAGATTTCGGGACTTTCCTGGCTTATGTAAGTTTCCTGGCATTATTTTGGTTTAATTCCTGGGAAAACCTGTGGCAGAATAGCTGCCACACGTTTTTTCAGGAACCTTACACAACATTTTTTACAGTGAATAACAAATTAACTAACTGCAGCAACAAGGAATGTATATTATATATATATATATAAATGTAATGCAATATATATATATATATATATATATATATATATATATATATATACATTAAACTCTCCAACTGTTAGTTTAAATTCATTAAATGTTACAATCATTTTAAAAATCCATTAACAAACAATTTTCATTTTCATTAAAAGCGTTTGTTTTTGGCGAATAAAAGTGCTGCTCTCCAAGTCGCATGACACTTTCGTCAGTTTACGCCAAATATTCAAAAGTATTTTTTTCAGACTTTCTACTGCAATTCCACTGCTAGATTTGACTGATCTTGCATTATACACATAAGTAATTTAATTAGTATTTTTTCAAAATATTCCAAACTTTTGCAGTAAGGAGATTTTCCTTGTTAGTATTACAAACTCTAAAAGTATGAAAAATCACATATCTAGGGTTAAATTGTGTTAATGCTAAACAAAGTATGCAAAGCATTGACTGCTTTTGTATTATTTTATCAAGATCACCATTTTAATTTGTGAAATTAATCTATATGCAGAACAAATTTCTGCAACGGTCAAATTTATGTTTTAATTTTTCAAATAATATATCTTTAGTGCTGCTAGTGGGAACTAATATAAATAGAATTTAAAAAAATATTTCATTTTTTCTCATATGCAACCATATTCCAAGTAAAAATCGGATAATACAGATAGAAATTAATTATCTTTCACTGTGATAAAGCCTCTGTAGATAGAAATAGAATGAACAAATTTGAAGTAAATTTATATTTTATATTTTATTGTATGAAGCAGAACTTACATTAAAGATAGATTGAACAGATACAAAATAACTTTTATTTACTTTTTATTTAATTATAATTTCTTATAATTTTTTCTTATTATTAATTTATTTATTCCTTATAATTTTCATTTACTTTTATTTAAAGCATTTCTTTGTGAGAAATAATGAGACCAAATTAAAGCAAATTTGACTTTGCATCTTACATTGGGCATAGTTGTACTTAATTTAAAAATAGGCAGGGTAGATTAATGTATTTTTATCTATTTTTTTAATATAGCAATCATACCTAAAGTTTAAAATACATACAGTAAGATTAAATCATTTTTAAAAATTTGATAAAGTCCCTTAGTGATAAATTATTTAATAAAATTTAATTAAAATTATTTTTTTATGTTCAACTGTATGACACTCGGACGGGATTTAGAAATAGGTAAAATGATTTAGTATAATTTTCTTTTGCATTTATAGAACTTCCCGGCGGCAAGCAATGTAATTAAAATTAAATAACAATTATTTTTCTATGTGTTATTTTTCAAGATATTAGTTGTACAAGTAAAATATTGGTTGGAAAAATCAATTCATTTTCAGTTCAGTTTATAGCATCCCTACAGGGAGATATGGCAACTTAAGTATTATGGCAACTTATTACAGTAAACTCCCGATTATCCGTGGGTTTGAGTGGCGCGGCTATCACGGATAACCGATTTCGCGGATAATTCGCAAAATTATGAAAAAAGGGAACAAATCAACATACATATGTATTTGAACAGTTAATATATACAATAGGTAACATAAAGATACATTTGAACAATTTATACGCACAATAGGTAACATAAAGATACATTTGAACAATTTATACGCACAATAGGTAACATAAACGTACTTATTATTTAAGGATTAATAAAATTTTTCTCTTCTTACACATTTGTAGATTTGCTTCTTTGAGAAATCGGTTAAAATTTTCTTTTTTTTTCTTTCTTGTCTTTTTTTTCCTTTTGTATTGGCACATTTCTTTTTTATTTGGAATTGAAGTCTTTTAGAGCTATTTTATCGAAAAGCGTCATATTTTTCTTCTAAATACTGTATAAGGTTTTCAACGTAAGCTAAAGCTCCGTCGTGGCTCATTTTCTTTTGTTTCTTACCATCTTCTTCATCGCTCTCTTTAACTCCTTTGCGACGGGAGCCTTTTACGAAAATTTTAATTTTTTTGTCACCGGTGTTTAAAAACAGAAATTTGTGCCTTATTAAATCGAGAAAATGTTCCGATTAAATAAGGCAAATTTTACAGTAAAATTTTACTGGTGAGTGTAAGCACAGATCCTTATGCCTTTTCTCGGCACGTATATAAGTGTCGCTCGTCTCCAAGGGGTTAAAAGTCATATCTAACACCTTTTCTACAATTTCTTCACCAGTTACATACTCGAATCCTGGATCTAATCCTGGATAAATTAGTTTTAATTTATCCTGAAATTTTAATACAACTCTTTTCCTTTTTTGCGACATTTTTCAAAATTTGAAATTTAGACTCGCGGATAATCGGGAGTTTACTGTATGTATATATTTAAATAAATCTTCAGAATAAATTTTTATTTTTGTCAAATGAAAAATTTTCAAATGATTGATATTTTTATGCTGTAAGGCCTCTGGTGGGAAATTGCATAACTGAAATTTCTTCAAATGGAGTTTAGATTTGACTAAGCAAGACGCATAGTAACCAAATTTAAATCAAATCGATTTTTTGAGTTTAACTGCGGGATGTCATATTGAAGTTTAAAAAAATATCGGGAAGATTAAACACAATATTATTTTACAGATATAATTTTATTTGGGATTGAGATGCATCGTATTTAAGTTCAGTTTTAAATTCACTTCATAACAGAATTTTATGATTTGGATTGGATGTAATACGACCTATGGAGCAGAGCCGGATTAAGCACATCTGGGGCCCGGGGCTACTGGGAATTTTGGGCCCCTTCTTATGCTATTGGAAATCTTGAGCCTCCGACTACGATACTGAATATCACCCCCTCCTCAAATACAAACACACACACACACACCTTTGTTTTTTTAATCCTAAAATACTAATTTTAGATATTGAATATGTATAATGTTAATAATTTTTTAAAATTATTATCTTTAATGGTGTTCTTTAATGGTGTTCTCTAATGGTGCCTTTTTTCTGCGACCTTTTGACTAAATTCGCGCTTTTCTCGCAAACTTTTAATGAAATTCGCCCTTTTTCTGCCACCTTTTGACAAAATTCGCGGTTCTTGGTTCTTTGTTCTTTGTAGCGGCTCTTTTTCCAGAATCTTTTGACTGAAATTGTTTTTTTTTCCTGCGAACTTTTCAAGAAATTCTGCACACTTTGATAAAATTAACGGTTTTTTTCGTGATTTTTTCTCAAAGTTTGCATTTTTTGGCAAACCTTTTACGAAATTCGCAATTTTCCAAGGTTCTTTGTCAAAATTGACGTTTTTTTTGCAATCATTTGACAAAATTTGTTTTTTTGTCGCAATCTTTTGACTAAATTTGCGCTTTTTCCTGCGAACTTTTCAAGAAATTCTCACTTTTCTGCCACACTTTGTCAAAATTCACGTTTTTTTCACGATCCTTTGACAAAATTCGCTTTTTTCCTGCGATCTTTTGACTAAATTTGCACTTATCTTGCGAACTTACCAAGCAATTCGCGCTTTATCTGTCATTCTTTGACAAAATTTGCAGTACTTTGACGAAGTTCTTGATTCTTTGTCAAAATCCTCGTTTTTTTCATGACCCTTTGACGAAATTCAAGTTTTTTCGCGATCCTCTGTCGAAATTTGCACCCCCCATGCTTTCACAAGTTTCGCTCTTTTTCCGTGAACTCTTGGATAAATTTGAGCTTTTACTGCGATCTTTTAAAGAAAACCGTGTTTTTCCTTCTCCCTTTGATGAAATTTGCGGGTTTTTTTGGCCATCCTTTGACGAAATTCGCATTATTTCTGCGACCTTTGAGAAAATTCGCACTATTTTTGTGACCTTTTTACAAAATTCGTGCTTTTTCCGCGACCTTTTGACGAAATTAAAGTTTTTTCCATGGCCTTTTTGAGAAAATTGCGTTTTTCTGCAATCTTGATTAAATTCATTCTTTTTTGATGAAATTCACGCTTTTTTACTTTCCTTTTCATTTCATTTTCATCGCCCCTGTTGTTACACCTGGAAATTTTCAGAGATACAGATGGCAATTCAAGTTACGTTGCAAAAAACAACGATTTCGCGCAGCTCTTACAGCCCTGTAATTGTTTTGAACAAAATTTTGGTACAAATTTGGCCTCTGATGAGGGCCCCTGACTGGTTGGTGCCCGGGGCTGTAGCCCCCTTAGCCCCCCCTTCTTAATCCGGCTATGCTATGGAAGAATCCAATACTTGTAAGTACAACATTTTGCCTCAAAAACATGAAAGTAAAACAATCCTTTGAAGACCATTGTATTCATTTTAAAAAACTTCGTTTAATGAGTTTTAAATTACTGTTTTTTCAATATGTAATTTTTTAAAAAAAATCTGACGTTTCGAATTTTAAAAATATAAATGCTTCATGACATATTATTTTCCCCCTATTTCAGGAGTGTTTGACTCTGTGTTAAGTTATACAACAATCAATAATGATTAAAATAGAAAGGTGAATTGCATAAGCGATATTTTTATTCCCTTTTCATGCAGAGTTCAAGTTGAAAACAAATACGATACCTTAACAACAGTATCTTTTTCTTAAAAAAAGAAAACATAAAAAATAAATGAATGATGTATCATTAGCGTTTCCTGAATTCGGATAGCTCTCTCGGTACATCATTGGGATTTTGACTTAATACTAGAACCGCGGGAAAGTTCATTCAAATTTTAGAAAAATATTTCCCACTGGGATTTTTTTAAAAAATTGTTTAAGTTATTTATTGAAAATATTTTTACTCAGCATATACTTAACTTTTTTTTTATAAAGGATTTTCTGGTTCGAATCGACATCTTTCCTTACGATACTGGTCAAAATGACCCGTCACCGCGGTTCTAGTGTTAATGGTACAGAGTCTGAATCTGTATTCAGAAAGAAATTTTTATATGAAAAACTACTGGTTTATTATAAAATAAAATTTTGCCGATATTATGAGCAGCTAGGAAGAATATCGTTCTTGGAAACATGATGCCATTTGGAATGTATTTATTTTAAAGATTTAAAATAAATCGGGAATGAAGTAAAGAACAATAATCCTGGTCTCATAGTTACAAATACGATAACAAAATTTAGAAAGTTTTATACAGCAAAACATAACTTTTTTCATCGTAAAATTAATTTTACAGCGCAGAAAATTGTGTTAAAAATAGTTTTAGATGTAGAATTGGCAACATAAAATAAACGTAATGAAGAAAAAATCGTGCTTCACTTGTGCTGTTAAAAAAAAAAAAAAAATGGTGATTCTGTCATCTATTGTTATTTTGAGTATCATTGTTCGGCAAAGTTAGTTGAATACACCTCAGTGGATTTTCTCTTTTGAGATATTTAACATTTCATGAATACACGTCAATTCCGCTAAGTTAGTACCTCATCAAAATCATCATCAATTGTGAGAATCTGAATTGTCTTCATACCGTGATTTAATATGGCCAACAGTCACCTACGTGTGGTGTGTCATCGCCTGTGAGTGTAAACATTTCAAAATTTTGTAATTTCGAGTTATCTGTTTCTTTGCCGCCATTTATACAGTTAAACTCATTTTCTTGCTCGCATTTATTTTTCTTCGATGAGCTGAAATTTTTTTAAATCTATTTGCTTATAAATTACAGAGATAATATATCTATATAATCTATCTCCAATATATCAAAACATTATTTAAAATTCTCTAATCTAAAGTTGCGTTTTCGTCCATTGATAGGGTGTCCCGTGAACACTTTTAAAACTGGACATTTAAAAACAAGCAAAATGTACTCATTTTTGAGTATTTTCCGATCTTGTAATAGCTCCGAGTACGTAACTCTTAAATTTCAGAAACGCATTTACTCATTTTTCTATTTTCAAGATTCGTATAAAATTCAGGTTCCATTCTTCTGATTTCGTTTTAAAAGAAATCCATGGCGAGAATTTTCTGCGAGAATAATGGAACGTGAACGACTGAGTGTGTTTTTTCAATTGTCATATGTATTCTTTCTCGCTATATAAGACATTTCTTCAAGATGTAGTTCAAAAAGTCAGCAACTGAAGCCTATATTTTCCACTATAATGTTTATTATAGCTTGCACGTTAACTAAATAATTTCTATTGATATCTTTAATATGCGAAAAGAGTAACAAGAGCTTTATTAGTATTTATTCGCAAGCTTACTTTTCAGTCCGGATTGTCACTAATATTGAAAAAAATCATGCATTCGTTTCTGAAGCAATTCTAATTAAAAAATTAACAGAGCACAAAAAAATTCTCATTTTTAAATAAATAATTTTTTGCAATGAACTATGCTACTTAGTATTTTTCGTATATGAAAAGTAATTTTTACGTATTTCCTTTTCTCTTTAATACACGAAAAAATTCTCTAACCTTAAGCTCTAACTTTTTGAAATCCTTTTAAAAGATAAAAAACAAGAAATTCATAAATTTTGCGACTTTTATTAACACAAATAATCCCGGATTCCCCGGCTCACAAAATATAAGTGAAAACATTTTTTTTAAAAATATGATAACTGTAATAGATTTTGCTTTAATTTAATACATATATTTTAGAATGTTTACTAACAATACGAAAATCATATTCATGAGAAAAGAAGCAATTATGTGTTTAAATAAATTTTTAGAAATGTATTTAAAACAATATTTTTGTATTTGCCTTGTGCCAGGAATTAAAAGAAAAGAAATCGCCTAAAATCACTATTTATAACACTACTCGACAAATTTTAACTTTTTTTCTTTTCGCTTGTAGATGGGTGCACTTAACTAATTTTAGGATGCTGATTTCATTGGAATAATGAGATTATCTCAATCCCGCCACTTTAGTAGATACAGTGCATTTACGTAAATACAAAAGTGAAATATTTGACAAAAACTGACCTTTTGAAATACAGATAAAAATTATAATATTTATTCGTGAAAACATTTTCTTGCTTAATAATAAAAATAATTAGTTAATACTAGCACGCCATATACAAAACCATTTTTAAAAATAATTTTTAAAGCCAAAAAAAAAAAAAAATAAATAAATAAAAAAAATAAAAGAATAAACTGTGATTGAGTTTCCAAACAAATTCCGATACATTTTAAACAAATTGTTTTTAAAAATATATTTTATTTCTATTTGAATGTGTAAAAACTGAAAATGTGCGACGCTAAAAATTTAGAAGTTTTAAGAATTACCATAAAAATTAAATTTAATCGTCTTGCATTGCCACCATCAAAATGACGTCAGTGTTACGGACGGACACGTTTGTTCCTTATAATACTGATAGAAACTGAAAAAAATTTGTTCACTGTCAATTTCTATTTCCCTGTAAATTCGTGAAACACTTTTAGAACAGTAATTGAACATTATAATTAACACTTCTAACTAAAATCGTTTTTGATTGTCCTTTGAATCTGTTGCGAATGTGTTGTGAAAAAAAAAAAAAAAAAAAAAAAAGATTATGCAAAAAATGTTAAATATTCCATAATTTTTCCAGAAATGCGGTTATTGATATTTATCGGTTAAATTAGTCAACTCATTCAGTAATCTCCTGCAATTTTTTTTTCTATAAACCGAATTGTTTCATTTTTCTTTTTTAAAATTTTGTGTAGTTTTAAAGTTACCATATAAAATTTTTTTGAAAGTATTTTACATGCGATGGTCTAAATTGTGAGGTGTTTATAATGTGTTGTTAATTTGGTGACAAAGTGGTGTGCAGTATACCGCAATTGTTAGAAAAATATTTTTATCAACACTATTTACAACTCTATTTAAACACAATTGACAACACTATTTTTAGAACACATTTCTAGTTAGCAACTCTTTTGCAGACAAAAAATGTTCTAAAATGTATTTATTTGAATTTGCAATGTTCTTGATGTACGAGAAATGAAAATTTTGTATAAAAAATCTACTTTTATACATAGGTCATATACATAATCTACTATTATACTGTACTAAACAGTGAAACAAGGTTTTTTTTTTTTTAATGGAAATATGGAGGATTATACATAAATTAAAACAGCTCGATGGAGCTGACAGAAGTACTGCAAATAAATTGCATTTTCAATCGCATTCATTATACATTTTAATTTGAAGGAGAGACTTGGAATTTTTTATTTTTGTGTGCTCATTGCGGTTTAATTTTATTATCATGTTTCCCCCAGTGTCTCAAATTTATAGGAATTTTCTTTTGATTTTTAGATATTTTATTAAATAATTTTTTTTCTTTTTTTAGTATACCAATAAACATGTTTATAAGTAGTTTTTATTTACTTTATTTTATTGAACGTGAAACACTTTTATTAATACATAAGTATTAATTTTTATCGCAAATTTATTGTTCTAATTTCTGTTTCACTTTATTTTCATTAAGACTTAATTATATTATTTGTTAAGCTGTAGAAAAAGCCTTATATTTTTTAAGAGCGAAGATATTTTATTTTCAGACAGAGCGTAATGAATTTCTGACATTAAGACGAAGAAATTGATGAATATTTGTTAATTTCATTTTAAGCTCAGCGTTACTTTTCTTAAATAAATATTTATGAGCCAAAGTATCTTGAAACAAAATTATTCCTAATGCATTTTTAATGACTTTTAGACTTTCCGCACACATTGCAAATGGAACAAAAGCGATGATACATTGTGTGTGAATCACAATGATATAAATCAGTTTTACAGGCTACAAGATATCTTTATACCAAAACAAAATTATTATAAGTATCATGTTATCCCACTTAACACATTAAATTTTAAAAACTTTTCTATTGTTTAGTTTTATTAGATTTCGTCTTTATAATTTAAACATTTCTTTTGCTGAATTATAAATAATATACAGATATCTTCTAAGAAAAAAAGAAAATAACATTGATTTCTGAAAAAAGCATTTAATGAAAAATAATATTTTGAAATTATAGGGCGGTAAACATTTTAAAGCAATCCAATTTTTACCATATGATAGCACTGATATTTTAAAACTGATTTAGACATGAATGAGCATGAGTGAGCAAGGTCTCAACCGAGTTCGTTGGACAATTTCATCGATCAGTTTATTTCGTCAGTGTTATAGTTGTCACTTAAAGAATTTAAATTCAAAAAGGTGTACAAAATATTAGAAATTAAAAGCTTTTACTTTTAAGTGTTCCATCTTGATGAAAGGATTTCAGAGCATTTTTCTTGTTTTGTCTTCCTTCTAAAAACGAATGGTTCCATGAAAACTAAAGCTAGTTTTGAGAAAATTGAAAAAAAAAAAAAAAAAAAAAACTTGCTATTTTCAGCCTTTTCTGCATAGAGTATTAAAAATTGATTTGCGTTTAAACAGTGTAAGGCAGTGAAAATAAAGCTCTTTTTGGATTGAAACATGGGTCTACCCTATAAGAACAGAAATCCGTGGTTAACTCTACTTTGCCAATTTGGTGACTGAAATCCTTTTTGCACTGAGCGATTCAAATATTTTGAGTTTGATATTCTAGGTTGGTTGATTTTTTTACAATGAATTTGCATTTACGAACTTTAAATAAGTCAGTACGTGTGATCGCAGATCGCACAGAGGGTTTCGTTTAATATCTCCTTCAAAACATTTTATCACTAAATTAACAATCTAAAAGTGGTTTTTTGGCACCATTTTAGATTTATTCACCAATCGCGCCAACCAGAACAGAATAATGAATTCTTCCCCTAAATGCTGCTTTGATCACATAGATTTGTTGATTTCTCCATCAGTATCTTCAGATTTAGTGTAGGTATGCAAGTAAATAAAATTATGTATAGAAGCAAAATGTTAGAAAGCTTAGCATAAATTTAAGGGGGACCAAACCGATCACCAAAGGCAGCTAGTAATTTAAATGAAAAGGAATTTAATAAATAAAAAAAATATTTCACTTCGCATGTCAAAATAGAGGATAAATATGATGTAATATGATGAAATAAAAACAAACATAAACGTTTTTCACGCGATTTATTTAATCCATTAATTTATGTTACATACATAATAATTTTATTTAAACTTGCGTGGAAAAATAGAAGAAATGAAATTTAAATTTTGCTACTGCTGAAATTTGCTACTGCAAATTTTTAAACCTATAATCATTGCATGTTTCCAAAATTTTCACCATCTCATAGGAAAAAAAAAATACTTTTAAATGCAATGTGTTTAAAAGCTGTATCTCAATTAATTTTTGAGATATTAATTTTTTTGTAGTTTTTAATACCAATTTTGTAATTGTGTGTCAACATAAGTACTCCATTTCTTTTTAAAGCGTAAACAATAAGAAGAAAAAAACTTCGAAAAAATGAACTGATGATATTAAAAAAAAATATTTTAATTAAAATAATAGTCTTTTCCAAAAATTTATGATTTGTTGTGTGACAAGACGTGTTCAGTTATATATACACAAAATTTGAACACTCTAACTTACATAGTTTTTGTGTACGGACTCTGTGACAGGCAAACAGACAGCGGACAGAGACGAATAGGGTTTCGTCAGATAAACAAAACCCTAAAAACGTGGCCTCTCTCACATACACTTTAATTTTTGTATCCTTTGTTGCTAGCGACATACACTTAAAATTACATAGTCATATCCGCATGTATGAAATTCTCGCCAAGTTTAGCGATACTTGACGAAATATTGCCGACTTGGATATAGTAGACTAATTGTGCGATATTCTTATTCAAATTCAGCATTGAAAAAAACTTTCCTTAAATCTTCAAGTTTCAAGTTTTACGCATTTTAGTTTGTTCTTAAAATTAGCTGAAATTTTAAGAACAAGGTATACGGAAGTTACCCTTCTATCTTTCGATACAGGTCGGAAGGACGTTCAAATATTCCATATATATATTTATTTCGCATTACTTGATTTTCAATTTAATTATTATTGTGATTAATTTTATTACTATTGCAGATTTTTTTTTTCGTGAAACTTGAATAAAATAGGAGCTACCACAAAACTCTAAACTTTAGAGATGTTTGCACGAACATTTACATTTCTCAGAATGAATTCAAACTTGACTTTACAAATGAAAATGCCAAACTTCAAGTTAAGATAAATAAAAGAATTTTAAAGGATTTCTAAGAATGTTTTCGACAGCTTATAACTTAAAAGTAAGAATGTTCATTTCATGTATTATTCTGTGAATACGAAGAAAGATAATATTCATTTCCTAAGTAATATTTATATTTTAGGAAAACGAAATTTTACACTCAGAAAATAAATTTTATTGCAAAATAAAACATTGACACCGTATTTGAAATACATGACTTATGTATGTAATAGAAAAAAAAAGAATTTGAATTCTTTTGAAATATTCATAATTTCCAGATTTAAAAAAAAAAAAAAACGATTGTCTGAAAAAAGTAAAAAAAAAATTGGAAAATATGGAACATTTATTTATCTTTTAAGGAATTTTTGAAAATATCTCTGTATAAAATTAAAAATTAATGCAATGAAATTCAAAAGAAACGTTGTATTATTAGATGTAATATTTAAGTTTAGAAGATTTTTTCTAAAAATTTAGTACTTAGTAACCATTAGAAAAAATACCTTATTATTATTGTCTTAAATAAAATATAAAATAACTAAGTAAAAGATGTATATATATATTTATATGTAATCCAAAAAACTTTTTAAATAAATTTTAAAGTAATACTTAAAAACACAAAATTCACGTGATAAGCGCATTATCTGCAAATAACTACATAAATTATGTATAGCACATAATATTTAAAATGTCTTCAGCAGACCCAGGATTTTGCACTACAATTAAATTTAAAATAAACAACCAAACATCAAAGTGCTATAAACATATAAAATTTGAACAAGGAAAGAAAATTAAAAAACAAAAAATCTGTGATCTCCTCAGCAGTGGGCAATTAACAAAAGCAATGTATCAGAATACTATATGCAAAAAATGCTGCAAAAGTAGATTTTAAACATTATGCGCTACCTATATACACACACACACACACACACACATATATATATATATATATATATATATATATATATATATATATATATATATATATATATATATATATATATACATATATATATAGGTAGCGCATAATGTTTAAAATCCATTATATATACACACACATATGTAAATATTTACACACACACACATAGATAGATAGATATGATTACATAATTAATAATAAATTACAAATTATTCATCCGTTATATCAAGTACTTTGAATTTTAGAGAACTGAATCGGAACTGAAAATTTGTAAAATTCAAAGTATCATAACTGGGTAAAGTTGTGTCGTAAAGAAAAAAGCCTTTTTTTCGTTTCATTTTTAGTGAATTATTTATGTTTTTGCAAACATATCTTACAGCATACAGTGATCACAACAAAAGTAAGTCATTACTCATTATTATTATATAGTCATTATTATTATTTTTATTCACATTATTCATAAGTAGATAAAAAATAGCCTTTCAAACAGTTTTGAAACTGGAATTATGATGCTAAAATAAACAGTTTAGGAAATATATATATTTAACAATAAGCGGGAACGCTCCGCATAATATCGTATTCTACAGCTGGGAGGGAAACAAATTGAAGTAAATATTTCTTAGATATCTAGAAAATTATATATTTAACAGTTAAGTTTGGATTTTGTGCACAAAGATTTATTTTGTGTTAGAACATGCAAAGCATTTTCATAAACTGCATAATTTCGATAAATAATTTGATCAACAATTTTTTTAGCTTTACCTTTTAAAAAATAATTTAACTTTTTATGTCTTAAAATCGCATGTTAGATATTTATGGTTTTTAAATGCACCTAGTCCTGTAAATAGATTAAAAAAAGCTTTATTGTCATTTTAAAAAAATAATAAAAATGAAATATGGACTAAAAATTAAAAACAAATGTACTTTTAAATGCAACTTGTTCGAAAACGGTATCTCAATTTGTTTTTGAGTTATTAATTTGTTGCAGTTAGTACTTTTCTTGTCATCGTGGCAACAGAAGTATTTCATTTCTGGATATTAAACATAGATCAATCAGAAAACGAATAAAAACCGGAAACCACAAAGGTTCAAATATGGTTCAGATATTTCTAAAATGAAAGCCATTTATTAAATGGCTAATAACTCAATAGTATTATACAAAATTATTTCTTTGTATGAAGAAAAATTACAACAAGAAAACTTTTTCCCTTTTAATCAATAAAGATCCTTTTTAAAGATTCAGTTTGTGTTTTCGTATAGGAACAAAGTTGTTTGATCAGAAAAAAAATATTGTAACACGAAACTAGTGAATAA
Source organism: Maratus speculifer (assembly GCA_964019185.1). Lineage (NCBI taxonomy): Eukaryota > Metazoa > Arthropoda > Arachnida > Araneae > Salticidae > Maratus > Maratus speculifer. The sequence continues at coordinate 210,858,234 of OZ025291.1, read as the reverse complement.
ATTTCTGCCAGAGTTTCTGTCAGAAAATACTTATGCATGCATATTGAGAAAGAACTTCCGTTGTCATCTTTGTGATAACTCAAGATTGAGATTTCGTAGCTATTTTTAGCAGAATTGTCTATCAATATAAATAAAGAAATAAAAAGTTAATGATAAAAAATGAAAATGCTATGACTGTGAGTAATTTTTTGTCGCAGCATAATAAAAATACTAGAAAACAGGAATTATGCTTTTTCAGAATTTAGTCTCGTTTTCGATGAAAAGACATTATACATGTATAAAAATATAGATAGTACAAAACATATTTTAGTTTTAAACTTAAGACACATGCTTTTATTTGATATAAAATGACGTCATTCGCATCTGCTGAAGATTTCCACGTTTATGACCCAATATCAAATAACATCTACACAGAAAAGTATGAATTTGAAGTCACTATCGCAAAATACTGCACAAATGCAGCAAAAAACATTTTAGTCGTTCAAGAAACTCGATAAAAAATCGGCTATCTAATGTGTTATATGCCTACATTAGGCGTATAATTAGGAGCTTGTAACATTATTAACGACACTTAAATAGAGTTTATAATAGTTCCATGTTTTATCAGAAATCATTCCTTTATATTTTTTCAGAATAGCAGACTTTATTTTTTTTCTGTTGTTATGCGAAAATGGCAACAGGTAATAATTTACTATTTGCCAACTATTTTTCCTTTATTTTCTACAGAAAGGGAAATCGTGAGTTAGCAACTTAAAAAAATAGTGTTGAAATAAATTGAGATGCAGTTTTCGAAAAAATTTCAATTAAAAGTACTTTTTTCTCCCTTATACGATGATATGAAAATTAAAAATGTGCAATGCTTAAAAGTTAAAAAAATCAGCAGAAGTTATTCCGTGCAATGTTACACAATTTTCTTTTACTGTTGGAGTATATAAGGGAATGTTACTGTTCGCAGACTACACATAGATTGTTGCGAGAAAGAAATAGCATACGCAGGGGGGAGGGGGGGGGGTAATATATAAAAAAATAAAGATTTATTAAAATCACAAGATAAGAGTTATAAGGAGTTCCATGTTTCTTCTGTTCCTAAAACATGTTGCATTACTTACGAACATTTAGAATTTTGAGTATTTTAAGTGGGTTCTGGACACAAAAATCTTCAAATTTCCTAAAAAAAAATTATTGAGTTAAATTTTTTTTCATTTTTTTTTGGTATTTAAAGTGGCGTTCAAATAATGTTTCTATCTTAGTTAGAAGAGGAAATATTAACATTTTCGTTTTGATTTGTTTTCAAAGTCTAGCTTTAAAGCAATTGTTGTCATTAAAAGATTTCCTGTGAAAATACATTTTTTTTGATGGGTTTTTACACAATTTCTCGGATTTAAATTGTTATAACACATTAACCGTTAAAGATAAATGCTTCAAACTTGGAACATGTCTTTTTCAATTGTTTCAATTTATTTTTGATTCAGCAAATAAAAAAAAATATTTACTTTTGAAAATATGATTTTTTTAAAATAAAAGTTACACCATTTTTTTAAGTTTTTATTTTAAGCTTTTTTATTTTTTTTATTAACATTTTTAAAACTGCTGATTCAATTTAGATATTTTTGTTTATTTAAATTTAAAAAAAAATTAAATTCTACGAATATAACGATTTTAAATGACACAACATTTTTAATAAACATTAAATATATTTGTCTAAAATATGAGAAGTTTTATCATGTGATTTTGTATACAAATTATATAGCTAACCATAATAACAAAAATCGAAACTTTAATTCAATAAACAAAATTTTTTTTAAAAAAAGATGAACGATAATGTCTAAATGAACAATTTGGAAAACGCGTAAGACATTTGAAAGCCCATTTTCTGCTATTACCATGACTATGAATAGATGAGAAAATATAATTTTTTTGCAATCCTTTATATGACCTAGAGATATGTTTCGTAAACTTCATAGTATGCTAAAAGATAGTAAAGTTAAACGTATACCACAGTGGAAATTTCCCACTCAACAACTTACGCCTATAAACGGATGTTGAAAAATCTTTTGTGCAGCTCCGTATATAATCCATAGAATTTATGCACACCAACTAATTTTTAGAAAATAATTAAATTTAAAAATTTTATAACCACAATTGAAAACGCCCTTCCCACAATTATTGTTCCTAGTCTTCAATAGTTCAACTATTGTACATTTTGTTTTAAAATCAAATGCTTTTATATGTCCTTTTAAATAAGCAACAAATTTTATGCACATTATCTTCTATAATAAGAACATTGTATTGCACTTCAGAAATATGTTTCATGTTCATTATGTTTAAAATAATCTAATACCATAAAATACAACGCAAACGATTTTTCAACGTAGTACAGAATGTAACGGAATACTTTTGTGTGTCCTAGTAAATAAACCGTAAATGCTATACACTGTAAAAAAAAACGGACGATTTAAGGGAAGTAGTACTGGTAATCTGGACGCCAGTACTATTTACTGTTTTTTAACGGAAAGATCTCCGCTTTTTTCTGGTAAATATTCTGTTTTTTTCGAGATTTTTTCTGGAATTTACGGAAATTTTTCCGTTAAAAAAAGTAAATACTACTGGCGTCTAGATTACCAGTAATACTTCCGTTAAATCGTCCGTTTTTTTTTACAGTGTACATTTCACTTTCCATACCGAGCGTACTATAGTAAACCTTAATAATACATTCCAGTTTCATGGCGATGGAGCTGAATTTGTGCGAGTTAGATATTGACTGACAAACCGAATTCATAAATATTTTTCAACTATTAGACCGGGAGGTGGCAGTACAAACAATCACCTCATCGAATTCATAGATGAAAATCTATGACTAGTTAGATTTCAATTTGCATATTAAAACGCAATCAGTCCGACAAATCATATCATTAAGATAACACCTAAAAATCCAATTTTAGCGGTTGATTGATAGGTTTACAATTGTGCTTTCTTGCAGCCAAAAGTATGAAATGGAGGAATGGGAGCAGGAAAACATAATGGTGAACTTATGAGTCAACTGCTAAAATCGGATTTTTAGGTGTTATTCACCAGGATATAACTTGGTAGACTGATTGCGTTTTAATATGCGAATCAAAATTGATCCTAGATTTTCACCCTTGAATTTGATGAGGTGATTGTCTGTGCCTCAGCCTCCCGGTCTATATGTTGGGCATTAGGGAGATTCATTTTAATAAATCAAAAGAATATGATTTATTGTTATAAAAACTTTTCTTATCAATAAGCATTTTAACATGCTACATGAAGTAAAAAAGCTTGAACACTGTGAAAATATGGATGAATGTTGTTTTCAAAAAAGAAAAGTGAAATGTCGTTAAGGCTATTTTTTATTTCAGCTCTAAAACTGGAAGTGCGTTCTTTGGTAATCAAAAATTGCTGTTTAACTCTTTCGTGAAGGTATCCATTACATATATTTTATTTGGGTGGCATCACATCTTTTAAACAGTTTACATTAGTTACGAACTACCAAACTATAACTTTATTATGAAAGACAAATATTAGGGGAGAGATGTACAAAACCGGGTAGGCGGATAAAATCGGTAGTGCAGATTTCTCCTTGATTTGAACTTGTATCTATCGGCCAACATCGGGATTTTGCTTGACGAAGATCATTACGACATTTGTTGATGAATGAAAACGCTACAGTGTTCGGTTATTTTTTGTGTGAAGGATTTAGTTTGAATTTCCCTTAAAAATTGTCTTGTTTGTTTTTAAGTTCTGCGCATATATTAACTGTTTGCCTCCATATTAAATGCTGGTAACTACTATATCGAATTCTTTGCTTTCCTGATAGTGCTTTAACAGTTTTGTTGATATTCTTCTAAAGGATGACGTCATGTTTTAAAATCTGTGTAATGTTGGAGTAAAACCGGATATTTAAGAGGCAGTCAAAATATCGGTTATATCCTGTTTCCTCCTTAACACATGGAATGATATTTTAGGATATTTAATAATTTAGCATGGAGTTTTATGATCTTAAGTGCTGTTAACACTTTGATTCATGACACATCTAAACTTATACTACAAATAAGAGATGAGGAAGTGGTTAATTCACATTCCAGGACTATCTGTAAAAATTTATTAAATTGGAAAATTATTCAAATTTGCAATTTTAGAACGTAAAAAATTTCGTTTTTTAGGAATAACAAAAAATATTTTTTTACTGTATGGAAAAGAATTATTTTGAAGAAAAGGAATTAATTCTCTAAGAATTTTAAATGGATACTCGGTTTTATCCAGCTAGTCGGGTAAAATCGGTGTTTTGCACATGTCTATCTATTTATAGAATCAATTACAGTTTTTATCGAACAGTGTATGTTTTAATATAGCTAAAAATTCATTTAATATTAAAAATGGTGCTCAGAGTTTGTTTTCCCATTTAATTGCATTTGAGAACAACAAACATTTGTGATACCCAATTTTACTCCCACTTCCCCTACATTTATTAATGAATGGTTCCAAGAGCAAATTTCATATGTATCTTTTGACGATGCAAATACCCATCATTTGTGCTGAAAAAGTCAAAGGGATACAAGAAAGAAAAGTTTTTCATATATTAAATGTTAAGGATAATACGACATATCTATCTGGAAAATTTTAAGAATTTCAAGTAAATATTTGTATAAATTTCCAAAAGTTAAAACATTAAATAAGTTTTCTGAAAATGCACGATTTTCATAAATAACCAGTTGCAATGAACATTTTATTTGCTTAACCAGTTCAACTAACGTCCTTCTTACTGACAAACGATGACTGTAAAATTGAAGTTCAGGACATCCAGCATCCACACTCCAATTCTTTTAGCCATGTGGGAAAAATACAAGGTGTTAGAAAAGTTTTTAAACATCAGGTTTTTAAAATTTTCCAGTTTAAAGGAAGAATAACGATTTCAAAACAATTTATAATTATAAATAAAACCATGGCAATAATAATACTATACACAAATAATGTTATACAGTCATAGTCTGTGTGAGAAAAATTAGAACGTGAATAACTTTTTTTTAATGCTAAAATTTTTAAGCCGTTTGTACTAATCACTTCAAAAGCTCAATCTGACGTACTCAGAACAAGAGTTTGAAGAAGTTCTGACTTAAAAAAATCAACTTCTTTCGAATTGCAGCTTTAGATCTTGAACCGTTGCCAATTGACGCTTTTCAGCACATTGTCTTTAGCTAATCGTTTCAAGAGGTTTTCTATTGGATTCATGTCAGGACTAAAGGCAGGCCAGTTCAGAACAGTTACTTGGTTTTATCTAAACCATTGCATTGTAGAGTTGCGCACGATATTTGTTTTGATTTGTATTTATGTCGGTCAATTATCTACATTAGGAATATAGGCCCTAAGGGGGGATGCCCTCCGTGGGTGTCTTTCTAAGGAATATTAACTCGTATTTACGCAAAGAAACCAAGGTTCGATGAAAACCACGGAAAACTCAGAACGGTTAGACCGACGGCCGCGATTGGGTTCGAACCCAGCACTCACCGTCTACCAGTTTCGGAGGCAGAATCTCTCGGCCACTGGTGGGGCAGTGATGGGCATGATAATGGAGAACTGGTCTTGCTGGTACATCCATTCGCTACCCACAAAGCATTTTTTTAATGCATGTAATTGTAATTCAAAATTTTTCTGGTGAACTTTTTCGATGTCCTATTGCACTCTATATAATATTGGATTTTAAAGCCTAGATAATAAATTTTAGTGATATATTTGTGATATATTTGTGTAATGTTCTCACGTTGTGTAATGTTCTTGTGTAATGTAGCTACGCCTCACCAAAGAATTTGAAAAAAATTCCATCTCTCCCACCATATGCTACTTCCCCGGACACATTCTATAGCGTTACGTCTCTTATTTAAAAGTTAATTTTTCATAGAGGATGCGTAACAGAGCTGAAACAAAACTATAATTGTCATATTTTTTTAAAATCTCTCAAGGAAGTGGAATTTTCTGACTCAAATGTGTTTTTTAACAAAATTCTGTAAATGAAATAAAATTATACACTTTCGTCTTTATGTCAAAAATAGTTTTGTTGTTTCCCTCCAATTTATTACTGTGTTAAACAAAAGTGTTAGATAGTCCGCATATTATCTTAAGAAAATGCTTGATAAGACACATATTGAGCATTAAAATTGAAAATTTGACACACTTATAATTTATTTTAGTAATTTCTTAAGAATTGACTAAAAAGCTTTGTACACTGTTCTCATCTTTATCTATTTTAAGTAGGCATTAATCCGCATAAAAACACTTTTTTCTGTATTCCCTTTCACATTCTTGTTAAATGACCCCCAAGTATTATCTAATTTTGAAATTTTAAATGCATTTGTGGTATATTTATTTACTGTGTGGGATTCTTGCACTAGAGCCGTAGACATTTATTGATTGTTTTCTAATGCTATTCAAGATTTATAAATTTTATAACGCTAGCAGTACCACGTTTAGATGTTTCAAGATTGTTTAATGTTAAATATGTTCCAGTGGCATAGCTACATCTTATGGCGCCCGGGGCCGGAAGGAATTTTACGCCCCCCCACACAAAATAAATAATCACATTATTTTACCTTAAGACGAAAAAAGGCTTGGGAGGAAAAGGCAATTCATTCTTCCGTGTTTTTAAAAACTTAGTTTATTTTACTCAAATACAGGAAACTAAAATGTGTGGAACCCGATTAATAGGAGATTTCTAGGTTTCATGAATGCTGAATTTATAAGATAATTTTAAAACACTTTGCGGAACGCTCATAGATATGACTGCTGTTTTAAACATATCGGAGTAGCAACATTGAAAATAATTTTTTTTAAATCCACCTTTGTTAAAATTCTTAAAATCCACCTGATTTCTGGAAAAAATCCCTTTTATTTCAAAACAGCAGCCACCTTAGAATTTTAAATTGCTATGCCATTTTTTTTTTCGATAGAGAAGAAAGCAAAAAATATTCTTGAATTCTTTTATCAAGACTTTACGATTATGCAAGTAAATTATAATTTTTTGCGTTTTTTTAAATTAATTTGAAGTTTTTCAGAGGTTGTCACTTTGAAACAAGATGGTGTATCAAGACGTATAACGAATTTCGTCGAGACCTTTATAAACCCTTAACATATGCTTGCTCAGTCACATCCAAACCAGTTGATAAATACGAACGCATTCGCATGACATTGATCAGACTTTTATATAGAGATGTACAAATTTTATGTATCAATGAGAATTGAAACTAAATTTCAAAAATTTAAATTAAAACCTTAAAGTTCTTTTTCTTAACTTTAAAATCTGTTTTACAGCTTTTAATTTTGCTTCTCAGCACAACATTTTTTACATATTAAGAGGGAAGATCACATTGACGGTTTAAAAAAATGATTTTTCACAAATTTCAGACTGGATACCTTCAAAAATTACAAATCCAAAGTTGCAAAAAGAATTTTACAAAAATATCAATTATAATAGAAGTCATGACGAATGTTGCATAACAGTATTTGTTTTATTGTTATAAACCAACTTAGCTATATATATATATATATATATATATATATATATATATATATATATATATATATATATATATATACAGGGTGAGCAAAAAGTCCGTAAAAACTTTAAAAATTCATAAAAACCGAAAAAATAACCGAAATGAAAAACGGTTTGCAGGGTTAGCATCCATAGGTCACGGGGATTTTTTTAAGATAGAAATAAAAAACAATTCAAAAAACAGCCGACAGATGGCGCTGGTACTTGCGATTTCCGCGGAAATATGCAAATGAATCGGTTATAAGAGCTTGCGCTCCTAATCCACAACTAGTTCACCGTTGTGAGCCGTGAACTTGATCAAGGATGCTCACTGCGAAGGACAAAGCTTTGTTGGTGAAATTATTTTACATGAACAAGGAATCAGCGACTATTGCTTTACGTAAATTCCGATTTCAAAAGGATTTGAGGACGGGAAAGGGGCCTTTAACAGCGGCAGGCCTCATAAAGCTTGTTCGGCGGTTTGAGGAAACATTCTGTTCTATATTTGGGTATCTTTTCTTTGATTTGGGTACGTCAGTGCCACCTATTGGCTGTTTTTTGAATTATTTTTTTCATGTCTTAAAAAAATTCCCGTGACCTATAGATACTAACCCTGCAAACCGTTTTTCATTTCGGTTATTTTTTCGGTTTTTATGAATTTTTAAAGTTTTTACGGACTTTTTGCTCACCCTGTATATATATATATATATATATATATATATATATATATATATATATATATATATATATATATATATATATATATAAATTGGTATTGCGTTCATTTTGAATTAAAAATTGACGCATATTAATATTAATTTACACGTGTTAGTTTATGTTGAACCTTAATTTAGTCTAGTTTTTATCACAGAAAATTGTGGATTGAAAAAGTAACCATAAGTTTTTTGGTGAAATTTAATGAATATGATTAGAAAAGCTATTAATTATACTAAAGATTTTGAATAGACTTTCAAATTTAATTCAGTATAAAATATAGTATTATAGGTAATAAACTATGAAACATTAAGCATATATCTATAGTAGAATTTGTAAAATCGTGGACGAAAAATGCATAGTTCAATATTCATATTTTTCCAAAATAACTTTTGCTGTTATGATACAATTAATGTTAATAAAAGTGTGTGTTTGAATATTTTTTTCAAACCATAAGAATGTGTGAACATAGTCAGATTTAGATGTAACTCAGTTATTTTACGTGTAAAAGTTTCTTCATGTGATACACGGCAGAGCTATAAAACAATCAGAGCTAATAGGAATACATGCTTCTTCAATAAATAATCAAAACAATTAAGACAAATTGTAAAATACAGTAGCAATCAGAAAAAAGTATAGATATTTACAGATAAAATAAAATCTGTCAAACTAACATTTAAATATTGTTCATAGAGTAAATTTGGTTTTAATTCGATTTTAAATTTTGATTTTAAAAAAATTGCAAAAAACACATTTTTAAAATTTTATTTTAAAAATTTTCCATGCATTACTTTTACTTTTAGTTTACAACTTAAAAAAATGTAGTGAATAATGAGTTATAAATTTGAAATGCGTTCCCTAAAAAGTAGGTCGTATGTACCACGTTGGGAATTACTCTTGTAATGCAATGCCTTTGATGTAATGCAGTAGTTATATAAAACAGGATGAGAGCGCTTCGACCCAAATGATAGATTACTACCACTAAATTATAACAGTAGTCTTTGCGTTATTAAATCTCAGAAATGCTGTCAGTAATTAATGCAAGAAATACTATTAAAATTTACTGGTTGTCATCGGTCATTTGTGTAGGAGCGCTCTCAACCCTGATAAAAGGAAAAAAATGTCAAATTTTTAAAAATTGATAAATGTATTTAGAATTATCACGTAAATATTATGAGATTCGCGACTAATTCGCATTGAGTGTTTCTCTCACTACGACTCCTGTGCCTTTAAAAAATTTGTTTGGAAAAACGCGGCACGGTCCAAGGCGCCGAAGCAACTTTGCGACCTACTTGCTTAACAAAATGAGCGTGCTTAGCACAATGCCAAGTTGAAACTTTGAACAAGAGTTTTATTTTAGCTTCATATCGCTTTGAATTTTCATGGTATACCCAGTCTTACTTCTTTAGTGTATACGCATGCAGCTATAACCAACCTTACGTTGTACAGTTCTTTACAAAGTCTTATAATTTTTTAGCAGTAGTTTTTTTAATAATACAGTTGATAATTCATAAATTTATTGTACGAAACCCTCTAAACACCAGAAATAATTGCATTTTATTTCTCATTTTAATACATTTCTGAGCTCTTCTGGGAGCTTTTCTAATAATATTTTTGGCAATATTTTGGAGTAGTCTTCAAACATTGTAGAATCATTGACCATCCTATTGTTGAAAATCAGCTGAATATGTACTATCATTCGAGTTTTATTGCAATACACCACAGTTTTACATAGTTTCGCAAATATATAGAATTCCCAAGTGAAAAATATATTAAATGAATAAATAAATAGTAGAGCATTATACATTTAAAAGAGCAAAAGCAAAAAAGTTGTATGTACAACTATCGATTTGCTTTTGTAGTTTTTTACAGCGCATTATAAGTCATTTTATAGAATTTCTTCAGGCTATAAATATATTTCTCTAATTTCTACAAAGTAATTTCAAAGCAAAATAAAACAAAATAAGTAATATATTCTACAACTCACTATGTCAATCTCTACGTGACATATTGATTTTTACATTGGATATACACTTACAGATAACTCAACAAATGTTCGGTACATTTCCAACTTAAAGATTAATACTATATCGAAATTCCAAGGGAAAAAAAACCCCAGTAATCTAAAACAGATCAAAGGAAATGGAACATCTGTCACAGTATTTTACACATTGCTCTCTCAATGAGCACTGCGGCGATCCATGTTTAAGGACGTTTTGAAAACTGGATTCCACAGATTTTGCATTAGTTTTTCTACAAACTTCAAATCGGAGAGAAAACAAATGTATTACTTAAGTTCTTAGTATCTTGATATGCGAAATACATATTTCTTTTTCACTTTCATTGAAATGGTATTTAAATCTTATATTACAATGACTTATTCCAAATAAATAGTTTTCCAAATTAGTTCGACCACAAAAGTTATTCAAATAATATTTTGTATACGTATGTATTTTGGGATCTCTACCCCTAAAACGTGTAAATTTGTCAAAAATTGGAAGTAGAAAAAATCCGAATTCCATACTTTCTTCTATTGAAGATAAGAGAATGTAATAAAACGTTAGAAGCAAAATATTCCACAACAAACTACTCATGAAATATCTGGATTTCATATTGATCTTTACACTGCATAAACACATAAATAACAAATATAAAAAATGTTCGATATGATTTTAGCATAACGTGTAATATATGAAAATCCCAAGGGAAAAAAATATAGTAAATAAATAGTACAGCAAAAGAAAACCAAAAAATATTTATATGTAGGAGTGAGTAGGAGGAATGGGACAGTAGGGTTTTCGTTTTAGGTATCACGTTAAATATTTCATGAATCATACACAAGAGGAAGCAATGGTATCCCAATCTTTAGTTGAGAAAATTTTTTGATCTGTATAAGCTTCCAATTGTATAAAGGAAAAGATTATTTCAAAAATCAAAACTAATTTTGCTTAAAATACTTTTTATGTTTTTTTATATTAAGGGGGCTCAGGAGTTGAAAACTTTTCAAAAAATCGATTTTTTTTAATAATCTAGTTTGATTATTCAATTAATTCTTAACTCAATGCATAAAACCGCATAAAAATATTTGCATTTTTAATGGAGTTATAAGCATTTATGTATCAACACTTTCATAGCCGCACCCATATAATTTCAAATTAAAGTCGCGTTTTCTCAAAACTTGATTTTTGACGACTAACACTAAAATTAGAAAAAAAAAACTATTTGATGGAATGGCTTAACTTTTTTTTTGCATGCATATAACATCATTATCTATAGAATGAATTAATATATTTTAGATAGTTTAATATTTTGAGCACTTTTATGGAAAAAAAAGTTGTATTTTTAGGGTTTTTTTTAATTTTCAAATTTGAGAGATTTTTAAATAATTTTTTTTAAGTGATAGTTATATCCTTAATTCATTCTACAGATAATGATGTTATATGCATGCAAAAAAATTAAGCCATTCCATCAAATAGTTTTTTTTTAAATCTTTGTGTTAGTCGTCAAAAATCAAATTTTGAGAAAACACGACTTAAAGTTGAAATTATATGGGTGCGGCTATGAAAGTGTCGATACATAAATGCATATAACTCCGTTAAAAATACAAATATTTTTATGCGGTTTTTTGTATTAAGTTAAGCATTAATTGAATAGTCAAACTAGATCATAAAAAAAAATCGATTTTGACTAATGACCAATTTGCTCTTTTGACTTTGTCTAGCATACTATAAGTCGTTTTATAGAGTTTCATCAGTTTATAAATAAGATTCTCTTTCCTTATACAAAGTAAAAACGAAACAAAATAAATAATACAAAAAGTAAAATATTGCACAATTACTCACAAAATATATGCGTGACATATTGATTTTTACATTGAATATACACTTATAAATAACTCAAATAACAAATGTTTTGCACAATTCCAACACAAAGAGCATGATATCGAAATCCAAGGAAAAAAATAGTAATGTGTAACAAATCAAAGGAAACAGAATATCTGTCATAGCATTTTACACAATGCTCTCTCGATAAGCACTGTGGTGATCCATGTTTAAAGACGCTTTGAAAACTGCATTCTAACGATTTTGCATTAGCTTTCCTCCAGACGTAAAATCGGAGACAAAGCGAATGTATTACTTAAATAAATTCTTAGTGTCTTGATATCCAAAGTACATTTTTTTTAAATCTTTTTCACTGAAATGGGATTTAAATCTTATTTTACCATGACTTTTCTCAAATAAATAGTTTTCTATCGCATTATTCTTGATATGTATAAAATAATGTTAAAAAGAAAGAAAAATAAGTATAAGAGTAAAAATAATTTTTTTTTATAAAACTCTCTTTTAAAAACATCCCATGTTCATTTTGAAAATCACAGCAAATTTTTTGACTAGAATTCTTATTTTTTCTCTTAACTTTTGTTACATTATATAAATTTCTGTGGGTACCAAATCCAATTAACAATTACGAAAACAGTTACTAAAAAAATACAGAAAAATTATAGGCTTCATTTTGTACGCTTCAAGTGAATTTATTAAAAATATAATTTTTTTTTTTTTTTTTTTTTGGGGGGGGGGCGGGGGTTTAAGAAAACGGGCAAGGAAAAATGAAACATTATTTAAACTATCTTTTTAGGATATTTGAATTGATTTTCAACATATATTGCTAATTTCATTACTATTAAACTATCAGTTAATAAAATAATATTTCTTATAATATCCCACTTTTTATTATTTTATTTAGAAATTTATATTCTATTCTTTAGACTTTCAAATGTTCCATTCGTGAAGTTACAAAATTATTTAGTATATTTTGGTAAGGATTAATTGGTGCATCATTCAATCCTTTGTTGTTTCAACTCGTATGAAATCGTAGAAGTTACAAAGGATATTTGGTGATTTACAACCTAACAGAAAAATAAAATTAATTTCTAATGAAATTTTAAAACTATTAAAATGTTATTTTGTTATCGGAAACACACTGTTAGACATCTAGGATATGAGAAAAGGAATTCAAATATCGGGGTTGAAAAACCAAGTTGAGTAAATAAAAGATGGTCAAAATCAACGTGATTTCACATGATTTCTTCTTTATAAACGACTTGATTGCAATGGTACGAAAAATTTTTGTTTTTGACATTGCCTTTTTTATTATTTATTTAAAGACTGTCAGCTGGAATTTTGTTTTTCAAGAATTGTTTATTAAAAGAAAGTATTATTTTTGATAGCCACATTCAGTTTAATCTACAAGGTATGCTAGAACTTCATGTGCAAACTTCTATGGAAGGTAAAGAATATCGTTAGGTACCATAATTGCATAGTAAATGATTGATGAAAATGTCAACCTCAAGTGGTAAAGTGGCACAAAGACACTGTCAGGCGACAATGCAGAAATCCGTCTAAACTACTGTACTAAACAGGAAAGAGCAACATGTATGACTTACAAGTATCACAGGAGCTGTTCAAAGTTGCACCTATTGACATGGATGCATGCATGACATCTATATGACATGGGTTGGTGAGCAATTTCAAAGATTCTGATTATTGCTTTGAGAGTAACCGCAGTGATGGAGAGTCCATTTTAAAATTTGTGTGTCGTACACTGCTTTTTATGGCGTACGAAAGAAAATAATGAAAAGGAGATAACTCAGGTGATTTAATTGGGGGAATGCGACTGGACCGTAACTTCTAATCGAATTGCTTTGTAATGTCTGGTTGAGATGGTCAATTATGTCATTGCGTTATGTGATGACGTAGCAATCATGTTGAAACCACATACTTCGTTAAACATGTACAGGAAAATCATTTAGCATTTTCAGAAGAACCTTTTAATTAAAAACGAAATACTTTCAAGCGCCCAGTTGAGGTGGTTAGATGTATGGTCCCACTAAACTGTCCAAAACAATGTGTATCGTCCAAAAACAAAGACTGTTATTGATCTGAAGAACCTTTTAGGTATGGTAAATTATTATCATCATTTTGTACCCCATTTAGCAGCAATTTCGAGACCGCTGGACAGATTCTTTAAAGGGTGAAAAAAAAGAGATTTAATTGAAGCACAGTGCGATTCGGGGGATGCAGTAAGTTGTTTTGAACAAGTTAAAGAAGCTATGAATAACGCGACTTTACTTTATTATCCTTTTCAAGATGCGGAGCTGTACTTACAGCTGGCTACATAAAGCTTGCTATGAGTGGGATCTTACGAGAAGTTTTCTCTTACAGTCAAAAAACACTTGCCACCCCCGCCGAAACTTACTACTTGCGGAATGCAGTTATTCAGCATTTATGATCGGGATTTGTTAACAGCAAATTCTGCAATCCAGTATTTTCGAGATATGTTAGAGGAACTTGTATTTGCGTTGTACATGGATCATAAACTTTTAATTTTTGTATTTTACCAGAAAATGTTCTGCTAGAAGGATTTGGCAATTAGATTTTATATCACATTTTACAACGGATGTACGTTATTTGCCAGTAAAGAAGATCTTGTTGCTGATAGTTTTTCGAGAATTTGTCATATTCAATTATCGACACTTGCTGATTCAGAGCTGTGGGAAAAGTTACAAACGTAATTTGAGGAACTAAAATTTATTTTAGATGGAAAGGTTTACTCTTTTGGAAAATTAGCTAAGTACAAACGCCTGCAAATTTTTGTATTGTAAAACTTCTTGCAAGTTAAATATATTTTACGTCTCCCAAATTCTAAGAATAAAGGTATTTGAGTCAATGCATGGTTTGTCGCATCCAGGAATATGTGCAACTAGACAGATAATACGTTCAAAGTACATTTGGTCAAGACTTAATAAGGATGTTACAGTGTGGTGTGAAACATAATATACTCTGCCAAAAGATAAAGGTGCACTTGCATACTAAATCTTTATTGGTGTTAATCCTCGTTCCAGATGAAAGATTTGCGAAAATACGCCTAGATGTAATCGATCCTTTGCCTGTAGTAGATGGATTCAGAAGTTTCCTAACGATGACTGACAGGTTTACTTGATGACCGGAGGCTGTTCCTATAAGAGATATAACTGCTAAAATGATAGCTCAGGTTCTGATGTAGAATCATATATTGACATTTAAAAATACTCAAAATGAAGTTTCTTACTAAATTACGCTCCGTCAGTTTTTGTATTCTCTTAAATCCTAAAATTAATTCTTTTGTTGTATAATATAACTTGATTTTTATCCCACAAAAATGCTTTCTTTTTAAATAAAAGTAATTATAGGTTGCTACAATTGTCAGCTATTAATAAAGTATGTCAGTTATTAATAAAGTACACGTAATTATAACATTATTTATTTTCTACTAAAATAAATATTTATGCTAGCTAAAGTACTTTCTTTCGTTAATCTTTGCATAATTTTTAAGATAGAAGTTATGCATCTGTCAGTTCATATAAACAAACATTTAACAATATTTTGATGTATGGCAGATAAAATTATAGTCTAGAGCAAGTTTAAATAAGTAAATAAGGTGTATTGTATTTCATTGAATCATTGTGAAACGTTTATCGTGCGGGATCCAGTGCCAAACTGATGCTATTAGATTTTGAATTTATAAATAACAAGGCTAACAGAATTTTGAAGTAAGATATTTTTGTGGCTCGTCAGAATATTTTTCTGGGAAATTTATTTACTGACTTTAAAAGTGTAAGGTCGCAATTAATTGTGCTCTTGAAGGGAGACCATCTCCTCGAGATCTTGTTCTCTTCCTATTCAATAAAAGGATTATTTCATGGATTGTGGATTCCTCAAGTGCTTTATTTTCTATAGGAAACGAATTTACCTGGATTATTGCTATGCAACGTTTTTTGATTATATATTTCCGATCGCTGATCTCAAGGATTCAAGATAAAACAAGGAATAAATGGCGTTTCAGAAATTCATACAGCTAAATAGACATTACACAGGTTTTTGTGCAGACATGGGTTTCTCGTTTTGGTACACCTTTGGTGATAACATGCGATAGGGATAGATAATTTTAATCCTTACTTTTCTATGACTCGACAAGGTTACTCGACACTAATCAATCTATGACAGCTTCATATGCACCATATTGTAATAGTTTGGTGGAGCGACTTCATTGACCATTAGAACAGGCTTGAATGTGCAATATACTTGATTGGTTCGAAAGCTCTTCCTCTAGTTTTGTTGGGCCTCCTAACTACAATACGTGAATATCTTTGCACTACTGTAGCTTATTTAACACATGGAACCTCCTTACGACTTCTGGGATAGTTGTATGACAATTCTGCCTTGTTAGACCTATCAAATTATATAGCCAACTTACAGAAAAAAGTCTGCTTTGACACTATTAAATTTTAAGGCATGGATAGCAAAAGATCTCCACTTCAAAAGAACACAATAACTACAGCCATGTTTTTATCTAGAAAACGCCATTCAAGAGCGCTCTACAATTTACTTATGAGAAATTGTTCTAGGTTGTAAAGAAACTGGAAAAGGACTTTATACTTTTCATTCACGATCAAGAAAATATTGTTTGGTTAAAATCTGTTTATCTTTTGTCTGAAAAAGAATTTGCTTCTTCGACCTACACTACGAGAGCTGCAAGGAAAGTTCATGTTGGTTTAAAGTGGTTCTATGAGATTGGAACGGGAGTTGTGTGTCAAAGCGAAAAGAAATCTTTTTAAGCTATTGCATAGCTTTTATCACGGGCTTTGAGCGCGGCGACCGAATCCAAAAATTCCGTAACGCGAAAAATCCTAACACATCCGTAACGAAAAAACCTAATACTCGGCTAACGTCGTTTCAGCTCGGCAGACTTCGGCATGGTATACTTCGGTAGACTTCGGTAGACACTGACGCGGTATTTTTCAGATATTTAGAAGATATCAAATCTCAAACTTATGTTTCTTATTTCAGTTACCATAAATCTATAGTTTCAATGATAAAAATTCCTGATAGAATATGTATTGAAAAAAATCCTCTTAAGATAAAACAAGGTAGGATAATGTAGCTTTTGGTGATTGGAGACCCGCCCAACGGTGAGGATCGAAAAATTTAAAATGCTTATAACTCGCGATCTAATTTTCGTAGTGCGGCCAAATTTTGTTTGGTAATTTATTATGAGACAGTGTTAATTTTTGGTGACAAGAGATCCCCCACGGTGAGGGTCGAAAAAATTATATGCTTAAAACTCGCGATCTAATTTTCATAGCGCGGCCATATTTTGTTTGGTAATTTATTATGAGACAGTTTTAATTTTTGGTGACAGGAACCCCCCCCCCCACGGTGAGGGTCGAAATATTTAAAATGCTTATAACTCGCAATCTAATTTTCGTATCACGGACAAATTTTGTTCGGTAATTTATTATGAGAGATTGTTAATTTTTGGTGACAGGAGACAACCCACGGTGAGGGTCGAAAAATTTAAAATGCTTATAACTCGCGATCAATTTTCGTAGCGCGGCCAAATTTTGTTTAATGATTTTTTATGAAAAAGTGTTAAATTTTGGTGACAGGAGCCCCCCCCCCCCCACGGTGACGGTCGAAAAAGTTAAAATGCTTATAACTCGTGATCTAATTTTCGTAGCGCAGCCAAATTTTGTTTGGTAATTTATTATGAGACAGTGTTACTTTTGGTGACAGGAGACCCACCCCCCCCCCACCGTGAGGGTCGAAAAATTTAAAATGCTTACAACTCGCGATCTAATTTTCATATCGCGGCCAAATTTTGTTTGGTAATTTATTATGAGAGAGTGTTAATTTTTGGTGACAGGAGACCCCCCCCCCACGGTGAGGGTCAAAAAGTTAAAAAGCATATAACTCGTGATCTAACTTTCGTAGCGCGGCCATATTTTGTTCGGTAATTTATTATGAGAAAGTGTTAATTTTTGGTGACAGGAGACAACCCACGGTGAGGGTCGAAAAAGATAAAATGCTTATAGCTCATGATCTAATTTTCGTAGCGCGGCCAAATTTTGTTTGGTAATTTATTATGAGACAGTGATACTTTTGGTGACAGGAGACACCCCCCCCCCCGGTGAGGGTTGGAAAATTTAAAATGCTTATAACTCGCGATCAATTTTCGTAGCGCGGTCAAATTTTGTTTGGTAATTTATTATGAGACAGTGTTAATTTTTGGTGACAAGAGACCCCCCACGGTGAGGGTCGAAAAAATTATATGCTTAAAACTCGCGATCTAATTTTCATAGCGCGGCCATATTTTGTTTGGTAATTTATTATGAGACAGTTTTAATTTTTGGTGACAGGAACCCCCCCCCCCCCACGGTGAGGGTCGAAATATTTAAAATGCTTATAACTCGCAATCTAATTTTCGTATCACGGACAAATTTTGTTCGGTAATTTATTATGAGAGATTGTTAATTTTTGGTGACAGGAGACAACCCACGGTGAGGGTCGAAAAATTTAAAATGCTTATAACTCGCGATCAATTTTCGTAGCGCGGCCAAATTTTGTTTAATGATTTTTTATGAAAAAGTGTTAAATTTTGGTGACAGGAGCCCCCCCCCCCCACGGTGACGGTCGAAAAAGTTAAAATGCTTATAACTCGTGATCTAATTTTCGTAGCGCAGCCAAATTTTGATTGGTAATTTATTATGAGACAGTGTTACTTTTGGTGACAGGAGACCCCCCCAATCGTGAGGATCGAAAAATTTAAAATGCTTATAACTCGCGATCTAATTTTCATATCGCGGCCAAATTTTGTTTGGTAATTTATTATGAGAGAGTGTTAATTTTTGGTGACAGGAGACCCCCCCCCCCACGGTGAGGGTCAAAAAGTTAAAAAGCATATAACTCGTGATCTAACTTTCGTAGAGCGGCCATATTTTGTTCGGTAATTTATTATGAGAAAGTGTTAATTTTTGGTGACAGGAGACAACCCACGGTGAGGGTCGAAAAAGATAAAATGCTTATAGCTCATGATCTAATTTTCGTAGCGCGGCCAAATTTTGTTTGGTAATTTATTATGAGACAGTGATACTTTTGGTGACAGGAGACACCCCCCCCCCCCCGTTGAGGGTCGGAAAATTTAAAATGCTTATAACTCGCGATCAATTTTCGTAGCGCGGTCAAATTTTGTTCAATGATTTATTATGAAACAGTGTTAAATTTTGGTAACAGGAGAACCCCTACGGTGAGGATAGAAAAAGTTAAAATGCTTATAACTCGTGATCTAAGTTTCGTAGCGCGGCCATATTTTGTTCGGTAGTTTATTATGAGAGAGTGTTAATTTTTGGTGACAGGAGACCCCCCACGGTGAGAGTCGAAAAATTTAAAATGTTTATAACTCGCGATCAATTTTCGTAGCATTGCCAAATTTTCTTTGGTAATTTATTATGAGACAGTGTTAATTTTTGGCGACAGGAGGCCCCCTATGGTGAGGGTTGAAAATTTTAAAATGCTTATAACTCGCGGTCTAATTTTCGTAGTGCGGTCAAAATTTGTTTGGTAATTTATTATGAGACAGTGTTACTTTTGGTGACAGGAGACCAACCCCCACGGTGAGGGTCGAAAACTTTAAAATGTTTATAACTCGCGATCAATTTTTGTCGTGCGGCCAAATTTTGTTTGATAATTTATTATGAGACAGTGTTACTTTTGGTGACAGGAGACCCCCCCCCCCCCATGGTGAAGGTCGCAAAATTTAAAATGCTTATAACTCGCGATCTAATTTTCGTATCGCGGCGAAATTTTGTTTGGTAATTTATTATGAGAGAGTGTTAATTTTTGGTGACAGGACACCCCCCACGGTGAAGGTCGAAAAATTTTAAATGCTTATAACTCGCGATCAATTTTCGCAGCGCGGCCAAATTTTGTTTAATGATTTATTATGAAACAGTGTTAAATTTTGGTGACAGGAGACCCTCCACGGTGAGGGTCGAAAAAGATAAAATGCTTATAACTCGTGATCTAAGTTTCGTAGCGCGGCCATATTTTGTTCGGTAGTTTATTATGAGAGAGTGTTAATTTTTGGTGACAGGAGACCCCCCACGGTGAGGGTCGAAAAATTTAAAATGTTTATAACTCGCGATCAATTTTCGTAGCATTGCCAAATTTTCTTTGGTTATTTATTATGAGACAGTGTTAATTTTTGGTGACAGGACACCCCCCACGGTGAAGGTCGAAAAATTTTAAAATGCTTATAACTCGCGGTCTAATTTTCGTAGTGCGGCCAAAATTTGTTTGGTAATTTATTATGAGACAGTGTTACATTTGGTGACAGGAGACCACCCCCCACGGTGAGGGTCGAAAACTTTAAAATGCTTATAACACGCGATCTAATTTTCGTAGGGCGGCCAAAATTTGTTTGATAATTTATTATGAGACAGTGTTACTTTTGATGACAGGAGAACCCCCCCCCCCCACGGTGAGGGTCGAAAAATTTAAAATGCTTATAACTCGCGATCTAATTTTCGTATCGCGGCCAAATTTTGTTTGGTAATTTATAATGAGACAATGTTAATTTTAGTGACAGGAGATCCCCCATGGTGAGGGTCGAAAAATTTAAAATGCTTATAACTCGCGATCTAATTTTCGTAGTGCGGCCAAATTTTGATTGGTAATTTATTAAGGTATTGCATATCTTTTATCGCGGGCTTTGAGCGCGGCGAAAGAATCTAGAAATTCCGTAACGAGAAAAAAAAACCTAACACTCCGGCTATCGTCGCTTGAGTTTGGCAGACTTCGGCACGGTATCCTTCGGTAGATTTCGGCAGACATTAAAGCTGTATTTTTCAGATATTTTGAGAATATCAAGTCTCAAACTTATGTTTTTTATTTCAGCTACCATAAACGTATAGTTTCAATGATAAAAATTCCTGATTAACCTACATGTATTGTAAGATAATTAAAATATTTTAACGATATTAATTTCTCATTTATTCAATAAAAGAAAAAAAATGTTTTGTTATCGGTAATCACGCTCAAAAAGTATAACTTGAATTAATATCAAAGACAAAAAAACTGCATAAATAAAAAGTAAATAAATAATTATGATTGCATATGTTGATAAAAAATGCTATGCAATAGCTTTACCGCGGCAGTCCCCGAGTGCCACAAGTCTATTTATTTATTCAATCGTTTTTCATCCATAGACGATTATTGAAAAAAAATTGAAACAATTTTTCTCCGCTGCTTTTTATCGACGTTAGAGAGTCTGTGTTCATTCGGATGTTGTCAGCACCAAGATGTTTTATACTTTGCACATAAATAATTTTTTACAGTTTTTATTAAAGTATATCTTTTTTGTCATCATACCCAGCGCATCCATCTGCCTACACCTTATTAACTTTCTTGAAAGTGATGTTAAATTTGGTTGAAAAAAATTAGAAAATTTCTGGTATTTATTAAAAACTTTTATTTTTTAGAATAAATACACGGTTTATTCTTGCACAAATAAACGCAAACATTAAACAAGATCCACATGTTGGATTAATTTATAACATGATTATTTCGCGTTATAAATTAATCTAATATAATTTCGTATGCAGCGTTGTCAGTAGTTCCATATATCGAAGGGCCGTGGACGAGGATGGGTCTCTCAACGCCACAGTCACCCTCAAGCGCCGTCCGAGACTAGTTTATTTGGGACTTAGGTTCGGGTGCTCGCTAGTTTCATCGTCCCAGGCGCGCTCTTTCTGCTTTTCAGTGTCTTTAATTTGTGTACTTTCTCTTTCAAATTTGTCAGATTTGAATGTCTCTCTTTTTTCCCTTTTGTATTAAGAATCTAAGGCACACGGGTTGTAAGTAAAGACGTTAGACGGGGCTTTTGGTTGCTTGGCAACGGCACCGTTTCGTGCAAGAGAATCGGAGTGAGATGGGACTGTTAAAGGGTCATGGATGAGGATGGGACGCTCACCTTCGATTTATTCTGTTGAACTGATCCAAAGATTGTGTGATCAATGTTAGTTGAGATAATTGGTCCTTTTGTATTTTTCCAGGATGGCTCAGTTGGAAGAGCATTGGCGATTCAGCCAATATATCCCTGGTTCGAATCCTGCCTCGAACTTGTTTCACCCTCTTGAAAAATGTACGTCTATTAAGATCCTCATAGTTATGAGCTACAGCTACAGAGAATTTTGAGCATTTAATTTAGGAGATAATCACAAATTTATTTCCGTCGTTCCATTTGTTAGAGATCCTATAATTGCCTTCATGATCACGTATTTCTGAATAATATAAGGTCAAGCATATGTTTTATCTTACTGAAATTCCAGAATAATATAATAATCGTTGTTCTACATATTCGACAGAATGTCTAAAATCTAAAGTGCCCGGTGACTTTTGTCCTTACATTATATGTATGCATAATTTGTTTTCATCTTTTTAAGAAGGCATGATTTGCAGCTTTACGTACATTTTATTAAAAATGTAGGGAAGTTATAGACTAAATTATAATTATTTTCTTTAAAAGTATCTAAAATCATGAATGTAACGTTACATGAGATATAGTGCAATATTTTAATCAAGTTTTGTGTGATTTTCATGAAATTTCGGTAATTAACATTTATTATTATTTTTTTTTTTTGGAAAAAGACAAAAAAATTTCTTGTTATGACTGAATGATATATTATATATTTTTACGCTTAAATTATAGAAGTTATATGCTATTGTGTTTTAGAAAAATTTACAACTGTCGGTAAATAAGCAGAACAGCCATACATTTTTATCTACAATTTGTCATAGAAACAAGTAAGAAAAAAAAAACAGATTTGAAATTATGTCTTTTTTCAATTTACGTTAAAAATAATCTTATAAAGAAGGTCTCCACACGGTCATATTTGGAAAAATGTGGATATATATGTTTATATATATAAAAAGTCGAGGGAGCCTCTGTCCGTAAAAAAAAAAAAAAAAAATCCGCTTTTTTGGCGATAAATAAATAAAAGAATGCTTTATATGTAGAATATTCTTTAAAGTTTTTTTTACATTGAATTTGTTTAAATAAGTTTTTAAATAATTATAGTTTTATCAGTTTTAGTTTGTTTTAACTATATGTTTTGTCACATATATGTATTTATATGTATTTTTAATAAAATTTAAAAAGTGTAAAATAATATTTCACGGTTTAATCAAATTTGAACTGATTTAAATTGTTTTAATCTCAAAAATAAATCCAGTTGAGCACTGTAGACTTAATTTTGTTGTTATGCAAACAGCTACTTCTTCGATATGGAAATCTATTACGGCAGATTTCTTCACGTGGACTTTATTTTTCAAAAGCCGTTGAAATTAAAAATAATCTTAGATGGATAAAGCAATGCAGAAATTTCATTCAAATTGGTAAGAAAAAGAAAGAAAAATATAGTGTAAATTACTTATTATTTTGTGGAATATTTTAATTTAATATTGCTGCAAATGCAAAAGTAGGGGAAGATGGAGATACTTGAGCCACTTTTTAATTTTTAATTTTTTAAAATTTTATAATTTCTTAGAACAAAATAAAATATTGAAAATGAAAATTTGATAATTTTTCTTCAACTGAAAACCACTTTCAATTAATTTTGAGCTATTTTTCTATGTCTAATTAATTTTTACTTTTTTTAAAACATCGTGGCTCAAGTATCCCCATGGAGGGGATACTTGAGCCATGGTGAAGGGATACTTGAGCCAGTACGGAAAAAACCTACAAAAGCAATTTTTTTTGCTTTATTTTTGCACAAGTATTTTACAGAATGATAAATTGTGATACATAAAGTCCTTCAAAACCAATTGAGAAAACAAAGCTAGTAATACGATAATTTTTTGTCGTTATAGCTGGTGATCGAAGGATTATTGCAAAATCTTTTTACTTTTAGCTACATGGTAACTCAGTAGGGCCCTCTGTTGGTGACAATAGTCATTTCTTTTATTAAAAAAACTTACAGTAACAGATGATGTTACAATTTCACTCTAAAATATTAATCTTAATATATTATATTAAAAAAATAAATATTTTAATATGTTGGACCTGACTAATTGAAGTATTAGAGATTATGATTTTTAAAATAGTTTAAATTTTTTTTTAATGTAATAAAAATTAAATTGAAAACTATGTTTACATTTATCTAAACAGGCTATTTTTTTAGTCAAAATGAAAAATAAAATGGATATTTTCATTAAAAAATATACATTTAAAATTTTTTTTTCTAAGTCATTATTTTTTAAAGAAAAAATATCAATTAGTGAATATAAGGACGCAATTTTATTTTTTGTTTGTTTTATCCATGTCTAATTTCGAGCCATGGCTCAAGTATCCCCATTCTCACTGGCTCAAGTATCCCCATTACCACCATTTTTGTTTATCAGAGTTTTACTAAGTAAAGCATGCAGCTATTTGAACTAGTTTAGATTCAAAATACAATTGAAATTATACTTATTAAATTTATCCATATGATTGCAACTTTAAAGAAAACTTTTAATACAAAATAAATAAATAAATAAATAAATAAAAAAACCATGCACCTAAATATTTACTTTAGATAGGGAAAAACAGCTATTAATCACCATAATTTCAAAATGGTACAAGGCATGTGATTTCTTTTTTACATGTTCAGAACTATAAATATATGTTCAGAAATGTTCAGAACTATAATAAACACTTTTATTAATTAAATCTTATTCATTAAATACTGCGCATTCTTAAAAAAAAAGAAAACATTAACAAGCAATTTTCAATAGCATTAATTTTTTAGATCCCAAACCGTCCGAGACCGTCCGAGATATTTTAAGATATTTTAATTTTTATATTCCTAATTCACACGAGAAAATCAAAATAGCAATTTTAATTAATAACAGTCATTCCGTATTTAAATAAAGCGAAATTAACCATTGAAACTTTCTGGTGTAAAGTCAAATTTTCTAAACTACATAATTTCTAGAAAGTATTCTATCGTAAAATTAGACCGGGAGGTAGCAGCACAGATAATCACTTCATCGAGTTTACGACTGAAATTGTGGAATCAGTTAAAATCAACTGGCATACTAAAATGCAATTGGTCTGCCAAGTCATATGTTAGTGGAAAACTTCTTAATTCCCAATTTTAGGGGTATATTCGTAAGTTTACCATTATGTTTTCCTGTTCCCAGTCCTGCATGTTTTCATACTTTTAAGAGCAGGAAAAAATATTGGTAAATTTAAGAGTCAACTGGCAAACTCAGGTGTTGAGATGTTTTTCAACAAGGTGTGACTTGGTGGACCAATAGAATTGTAATATAGCAATCGAGTTTTAACTAATTCTGGAATTTTAGCCGTGAACTCTATGAGGTAATTATCTGTACTGCCGAGGAAAAATCCTGTTTGCGAAATTGCGTGTCGTTTTCGTATGCTCGAGTGAAATATTTGAAGGTATTTTATTTTTTACAGACTTTTTACTAGAATTTCACTGTTAAATTTATCTGATCCTTTATTAAATACATGACTAAATACACTCACATGATTTTCATGTATGCAGTTTCTGAGTATGCCATGTTTAATGACCTTCTGTGTTAGGAAATAGTCTTCTTAGTGAAATTACACGAAACTCATGAACTTTGAATGCGAACACGTAATTTTGAGGTCATATTTCGATTTTTGGGAAATTTATTTTTCGAAAAACAAGCAGGAGACCAATCTGGCTAAGTTGTTCAGGAATTATGAAGGTTTAAAACTGAGTAACCTTTTAATGTTAAATTTACTTGTTATTGTTTCGGACCATAATGCGGCTTATCTATAAAGCATAATTTAAAAAATGCTTTTATTTATTTTATGTATTTAATTTATTGCATAAAGTGTAATATTGGGTTGGCATATTTGAAACTTTTAAAAAACTAAAACTCAAAATTTAAAAAAAACAAAATTTCTAAAATTTTTATTAAAAATTCCTATGTTAAAACTTACATTGAAAAAATTATTATTATTATTTTTTAAATGCAATGTTAAAACAAATGTAAATTATGATATTTTTCGACGCATTTTCGAAGTGTTTTCGCGACCCATTTTTGAAGTGTTTTCTTGATTAATTTTCAATGGGTTTTTTTTCGAGACATTCTTGGCATGGTTTCGAGATTAAATAGACTACATCTTAAGCGGTGCTCCCAAAAAGTGTAGGCTACTTAAAAAAACTCAGATTGTTTGATTGACACCATTTTTTTTAAGCAGAAATATTCCAAATAAGGCAGATAAAACAATGCGAAAATGCGAGAATATAAAAAAGTTTCTGATTAAAATTTATTTAAAACTTGTGTCATAAAGTTGCCCCTATTGATTTGAGAACAACCTTAAGATATGTTTGAATATCTTCAATTGTATTTTCTGAAACTTTAGTCTATGCATGATGATGATTTTTTTTTAAATATATTTTTATTGTATTATTAAAAAGTGAAACATAAATATTTTGGCATAGTTCAAATATTTTTTGAATCTGCTTAATTTCTTAGGAAATATAATAAATTGAAGGAATAGTATATTTCCTCTATTTTTTATTTAGAAATACTAAGTTACTAAGTTAAAAACTTACTACAACTATCACATGTTTCGGATTTAATCTTGTCAAATTATAGTTAAGACTTCCTGGAAAATAGTGACAAGGGAGTTCATATCTGTTGCAGAAAACAGATAAACATTGCGAAGAAACAGTCGTTTCTTGACACATAAAGAAGTATGGCATTACGCTAAGAATCTTGTTTTTGAGAAGAGCAGAAAACAAAGTTAGGAAATATATTGTTCTATATCGAAAGAGATAATATTTCAAATATGTTTCCTAAGCAATGCTAAGTGGTGTAATAGATTAAATGGATTAACCAGAAATAAAGATTTTAGTTCTGAAGAATTCAGAAAGTTCAAAGAAATAAGATTTATTGGGAATTAAAAATATTGGAAATCAATATAACACTAAGTATCCATTTCTTATTTCAACATATGAGAGAATCTTAACCGTTTAAACGCAAATGTTCCCAAATAGGAACATTGCATTATTTGCAATACAAAACATATATTTTCTAACATAATAACGATGTCCTTATTTTTACTTTAAAATATAAAGTTGATTTGAACTTTTGAAAAAAAATATTTATGTTTAAGCATTTATCAAAGATACAAAAGAAATGTAAATTCATTAATTTGCATAAAAATATATTATTTGTTTTATTGTTTTCTCTGTATTACTCACATTTGACCGCTATTAATCTAAATGTTTTTCGAATTCGAGAAAATACTCAAGAACAATATACCGGGTGATCCAGAAGTTTCGGGAGTTTTGAAATGTTAATAATTAGAAAACTATGTACAATACAAAGGTACGGTTTTCAGATATATGCTCAGAAACATGTGGGATTTTTGTTTAGAAGGATTTTTTCTTAAAAGATATATAGTTAAAATTTTTAGCAACTGGTGGCGCTGCTGTACAACAGCGAATGTACATATACCATGCGTTATATACACCGGTGAGTTCATTGCGAAACCTCTATTTTCGGATATTGATGAGATTTCGTTTCATGGCTGGTTTATGTTCAAACACTTTTTTGAAAGTAGCTGAAATTGCACTGAAAGGGAATTTCGATACAAAATTTGATAAGTAACTACTATGTTTAGACATGCTTTCTTTACATGTTGATTTGTGTTCTTATCGTACAATACGTGAAGTTAAAACTGCAAAAGATTCGGTGGCCACTATAAATGGAAAGACTATGGTAAGCAAGGTTTGAGAAAAGGGCTCATTGAAAGATCGTAATAGAAGCAGGAGATCCCAAACGTCTGTTTAAATCGTAAATGAGGTAGAATTCGAAGCCAATACTCAATGGAAATCATCAGCTCATGGTGAGTACAGTACACTTGTAATTTCGATTAACTAAAGATTCTTATGGTATTTCTTTCTGCTCTGAGGATGCTGTGCACGTTGTTTTCCATCGGCTCATGGCGATATTTATAAGCTATGGCCGTCATAATGAAATTTTATAACCCTTGTTCACTATTTTTTTCTTTTTAGGGAGCTGTGTCATATCATAAAAAATATATGTTAATTTTAGCTCCACCAGTTGCCAAAAAGTGAAACTAACATAATATGTTTTTTTCATCAAAAAATACAAATCCCTTAGGTTTCTAAGCATTTCTGTAGAAACTGCATATTTCTGTTGTTTATAGTTTGCTAATTATTAGCATTTTAAAACTCCCGGAACTTCTAGATCACCCGGTACAGTAGCATATAGCGGAATATAATTTGTTATATTTGCAAGCTTGTCAATCAATAATCTTGTTTCAAACTACGAACATTGAAATAAAAACAGCCAAAAAACTGCAGAAGTATTTTTTTTGTTATTCTCTAAATTTCTATGCATAAATCAAAACATTTGAAGCTGTAATACAGAAAAAACAAAATTATAATTACATTACGACATTAATTTGGCATGTAAACGGTTAACCCTTTGTATCACCGTTTGCAGATCTGCTTACATAACACGATTTCATTTGCTGTTTCTATTTCCCAACACACCAGTCAATATAAATTGGTTATTGGAATTCTCAACAGACGATGATATTAAGTTAATTTCTCATACCAAAATTTTGTTAATCATTTGAGAAGCTTCAGATCGATATTGCAAAAATTAACTTAGTAAATTTTGTCAAATTAAAAAAGTTGGAAAAATCCAAAAGAGGAATTTTAAAAGGTAATTTTTATTCTTTAAAATTTTGTATTAGAAAAGGGACAATATTTATGAGAAGTATTTCAATTTCGGTTTCTTGTAGATGTGAAAAATATACCTTTTAGTCAATAATTATTTTAGTTTTACGTTCCAATTATTTTAATTATTTTTTAAATGCTTAAAATGATGTATTCTAACGTCTGAGTCAATATTTTTTAAATCGGAATTGTTGAGTCGGATAAGGTTAATTATTTTAATAACCATTATTTGAATATAGTCAGACATCTTTAACGCGAACATACACGGGGGAATTTGATTTGTTCGTGTTAAACATAGTTCTTTCTATTCATATTTTAAAAGTATTATATGTTCCATGCAACAAGAATAAATACACATACGTATTTTCAAAATATACACTATTACTAGGTAAACTTTGTTTCTGAAGATTGATCCCTCAAGAATATAGACCTACACGTGGGATGTTTCTCAGTGAAAATCTTTTCAATGAGAACCGATCGGTATTTTTGTTAAATCCAACAAACCTCCGGACAGTCATCTTGATTTATTTTTACTTTCTTTTATCTTTACAAGAAGAAAGTATTGGATTCGTGAAAATTTTCGAATGCCGTCTTACAACTGATTTACACGTTTTAGGGTCAGAGAAGCCGAAAAACCTGTTTTTACTACAAAATGTCTGTCTGCGAGTCTGACGTAAATTATGTGGGCGCTCTATCTCACGAATTGATGTATAGAATTTAATAAAAAATTATATTCAGGTAGTCCGTGATGTAAACTGGGCTCGATTAGTTTTCAGTGTAAATCGTTCAACAGGTGGCGCTGCTATGATGCATTTTTTTGCGATTTACGCAACAGCCGCATCTCAAGAACTAGCGTGCAGATTTCGATAAAACTGTCAGTGATATAAATTGAAGTTGTTTTCATATGGTTGTAATTTGCTCAACAGGTTTAGCTGCTATGCTGCATTTTTCTCAATTTCTGCAATAGCTTTATCTCAAGTATTAATGGACAGATTTTCATGAAACTTCAGATTCAGTAAATCCGTGATATGAACCAGTTATGTTTATATTTTGGTGTCATTCTCCCAATAATTGGCTCTGCAATACGAAATTTTCCAAATTCTCGCAATAGCTCTATATCTGGAACTAATGCACGAATATCGACAAAACTTCAGATTCAAGTATACTTTGATAAATATTATTGTTGATTATGTTTTGATGTAAATACACAACTGGTGGCGCTTTTATGTTCCAATTTCCCTGATATCCTCAACAGTCTTATTTTAAGAACTAATCCACCGAATCTCATCCTTTAGAATCCTCACAAAATTCATAGATTGTCATTTAATTTTGGCACAGTGACAGCAAATTTCGAAGTACTAACACGTATGAAATAAAAGAAAGTTTTAAGATTGTCACATCCGACTAATTTTAGGATTAGAATTTACGTCTTCACCTCAAAAACGACTTCGCGGTATAATTAATGTACGAAAATAGCTTTGCAAAAAAAAAAAAAAAAAAAAAAAAAAAATCAATTAAATAGAGTTACGTATTTTTTCCCAACTTTCAATACAATTCTTATAAGAGTTTTATCTTTTGGGTAAGTAGAAAGAGCAATCACCTTATAATTTTACAATCACTAGTCTGCGGCTATCAAAACGACAGAAATTTTCTTCCGAGAATAATATGCTGTAAAAAATTTGGAGTTCGGAAAAAATTGATCTCAGTACATTTGCATTGACAAGTTTGAAAAACTTGCGTCGCTTGTGCTATGAGTAGGAGATATTTCAATTGCCGATCGTTTTCTTTTCGAGATAAAAAATATTTCGCGTTAAGCGTGTTCGTTTTAAAAGGACAAAAAACACAGTAAATTCTTATACAACTTGACGAACAACTGAAAACAGTTGGGGGCTAAAAGTAATTCGTGTTAAGCGTGTTCATGTTAACGAGGTTCGACTGATATGAATCAATTAATTATTAATTTAATAATTTAATAATTGATTTCATAATTTAATAATCACTAATTATTTAATAATTAGTGATTTTACTGGTTTTGAATAATTAAATATTTAATAAAAAATAAAGTTGTAAGCAAAAAGTCGCTTTAAAAAATAGACCAGGAGGCGGTAGTACAGACAATCACCTCATTGAGTTCACGAAGGAAAATCTAGGATTAGTTAAGTCTCGATTCACATATTAAAACGCAATTAGTCTGCGAAGTCCTATCGTGGTGGTAAACACCTAAAAACAGGATTATAATGGTTGACTCAAAAGTTTGCCATTATGTTTTCCTGTTCCCAATTCTTTCATGTTTTCATATTTTTGGATGCAAGAAAGCACAATGGTAAACGTACGAATCAACCAATAAAATCGGATTTTTAGGTGTTTTCCACCAAGATATGATTTGTCAGACCTGTTGCGTTTTAATAGGCGAATCGAAATTTAACTAATCCTAGATTTTAATGAGTGAACTCAATGAATTCAAGATGGATTAAGAAAAAAAAACCAAAGTTTTTTATCTATAAAATTTCTTTAATACCTGTATTAACAACTTTATATCCCCATATTTACCAATTATATCAGGTATTATCGTAAGTTCAAAATGGGGGAGTTTTCTACGTCCAACTACCAAAAAATTCAAAATTCTTTTTCAAAAAATAGCATATAAATATATACACATATAAGCACATACTCTATGTATATTTCAACATGTTTATTTATATTATATCAGTTATTAATATAGTATTCTGTACAATTTATTACATACAAGAACTCAATGAAGTGATTGTCTGTGCTGCTGCCTCTTGGTCTAAAATGAACATACACGGTGGCTATAATTAAAATAAAGAAAAAATGCATTTTTACAAACATTATTTGGACGTACCAAATGTTCACGTGACATGGGCTTTACCTACGCACGGAGTGCTGCTCAATATGGTTTTCTATAACCTGATGTAAAGTTTGCTGCCTGTGGACAGAATTATCAACTTCAGATCTTAACTATTCAATTTCTCACAATTACAGAGAAACTTCTTTCAGGTATGCCAAAGTTAATAGAAGTCCTAGATAAGATTTTTCTAAAAGATTTGTAAAATTTTTTAATTGTCTCCACAGCGTTTAATAACATCGAATAAGATCCGAAGAGCAAAATAGCTTAGTTATTAAAAAAACATGACTGTTTACTTTGCAATTATTGAAATAATGCAGAAAAAGTAACATTCTTGCCAGTTTTTATCTGTTTTTCCGATCCAGAACATGTCTGCACGTCATGAAGTTATGAAATTTTTTGTACTTACAAAGGGCATTTGCAGCTACAATGGTAGTTTAAGCTTATTTACTTTTTCCATTAGAACAATCGAAATTAAAACGGAAATAGTTTATTTTCCATGTATTTGGTTTTTAGGTGGGGCTTGGTGTGCTTAAGCCATTTGGTAGGTCTCCCCATCTAGCTGAAACTAAAACTGTATTTGGTTTTATTCTTATTACTACTGTTTTTATTTACTATTTTTTGTTGCTCAGCGGTACCTATCAGTATTCCTGGAACTATATTTTTGTGTAATCCGTTTTCCCATGACTTCTAAAGTATTTGTAAGCACAATATGAAGCATTTACATAGTGTTGTTCGAAATAGAAAGAGATCAGAGTCGGAAAAAACTGTTTTGTTGAAACTACCAAATTTTGATTCGAATGACCAAATTGTGATTAGACTAACCAAAAACATTGTTAATTCAACAAAATTTTGATCAAAATTTGGTCATTTCAACCAAAATGTTTGGTTAGGGCTATATCAACCAAAATTTGATAGTTTCAACAAAGCAGTTTTTTTCATGCAGTGCTGTTTTTGTAGCGACTACAACTACTTTATCTAAAATATAGTTAACTATTCGTCTTACAAAATTATTATATAGTACTATACAGCATAGAACTATATAATACTAAAGTTGTTCCTGTGTAAACGAACTATAAAACTACAATTACAGATGTTTTCAATGGCAAAGATGCTATAGCAAAAATAAATACCATATATCCATTAACTGGCAATCCCAGTATATTTACGCGAGTTAGAGCTCAAACGTACGTCAGAGAGACAAAGTGAATTCATAAACACTTTTGAACATTTTGAAAATGTTACAAAAGAAAAGAATATGTTTTAGGAAGTTTATGGTTTTCTTTGTAGAATGTTTTTATTGCAATGTTTGATGCATAAATGAAGCAATTAAACATAATGATACGATATTATGAAGTTGAAATTTTTTTAAAAATTTGAATGGTGCATAGTTTATTAAACCACTAGTGCAACTATTACCAATTGACAAAAAGTTAAATTTTTTTCTTATTATTGTTTTTTTTTATGGTAGTTTGTTGATAACTTTATGCTTTACGTATTTATTCCGACCCTATATTTAATTTTAGTTCATTAAAAATACTATAAGTGATAGTATTTATTTCTTAGTAGCAAATGTAAAGGAACTTCTGAAGCCTTACATTTTTCTATACATAGATGAATTTCTAACAAATGGAAAATTAAAAAGATATGTAAAAGTCAAAATTTCATTAAAAAATCTTTTTCAAAAGAATATGTTATTGAAAGTTATTTTAAATAATTTTCAGCAAGGTTTTTTGCAACAAATATTATATGCATGCGATTAAAGCATGGTGTTGCTATTTGGGAACCATTTAAAAAATCCAAAATAGTGAAAATTATAAGACTGATAATTTTTTCAGAATTTTTTCTTTATGTATGTCCATTAAGGAATCAAATAATTTTTTAAAGGAAAAATAAACATGCATGTACTAAAGGGTTAACTAGTTCTTAACTATCCAAAAGTAATGACATTTTACATCTATCAGGTAACCAAGAAAGTTCGTGCGGTTTTCATCAAACGCAAAAAACGACCCACAAAAATCTCAAACACTTATTTTATTCTTTGAAATAATCACCATTGGCTTCAATTACGTGTTCCCAACGAGACACAAGCTTATAAATACCCTATTTGAAAAAATCTTTTGGTTTGGAGTCCAAAAACTGGGTTATAGTTTCTGTGACATCATCTTGGGTTTGGAATTGATGTTCCCGCAGGTTATTATGCATGGCCAAAAACAAGTAATATTCCGATGGGGCGATGTCCGGGGAGTACGGTGGGTGAGGCAAAACTTCCCAGCCCAATGTTTTTATCACGTCTCTGGTCGCTTTGTCCGTATGAGGTCTGGCGTTATCGTGGAGGAGAAGAACTTCTCTCCTGTTGACCAGCGCTGGCTGCTTTTCAAGCAAAGCAGCTAAAACCCTTTTCAACAGCGACGAGTAGACTTCGGCTGTGATTGTTTTTCCGCTTTCTAAGAATTCATAGTGAACGATACCAGCGCTAGTCCACCAAATACACAGCATTATCTTTTTTGATGGATGTCCGGTTTAGCAACCAATGAGACGGAACCAGAAGTCGACCAATGATGTTTTCTCTTTCTGTTATCATACATAACCCATTTCTCGTCGCATGTCAATATCAGATCCAGAAAAGAGGCTTTATTCTGGCGCGACAGCAATGACAAGCAGATGTGCAATCGTTGGAGCTTGTTTTCCTTGGACAGGACATGAGGACCCCATTTATCAAGTTTCCACGACATCCCAGGGCTATGAAGATGCGATCGGATGGTTTCTTCAGATACTCCAAACCTTTGCGCAAGCTCCTGGCATGTTGGATCAGGATTCTGTTTGATTTCCTCTTCCAGCTGGACTTGGTTTAAGATGGATGGATGACCAACACGGGGCTTGTCTTAGAGGCTCTCGTCTTCGGACGAAAATCTGCTGAATCACTTTTGAGCGATCCGTTCACTCACTGAAGTCTCTCCAAACACGTAGCATATTCTTCTAGCAGGCTCTGCAGCTTTGTTTCCTAATTTGAACTCGTAGAGCAAAATAGGCCTCAAAATCTCCTTTGTCAACGACATCCTTTGTCAACGATTGTACTTCCTACAAAACTGATAGCGAAATGTGAGATACGTTAAACAACTCTCTACTGATTGCTATTTAAAGGCAATGTGCAGAAATGACGTCATCAGAATTTGTGTAACCCCGCTACACAACAAAAGTAGCTGTTCTCAAAAACCGCACGAACTTTCTTGGTTACCTGATAATTGTTTACAAAGAATTTTATTTAGATGCTGCATAAGAAAATTGAATTAGTATAGATTTTTAGTTAAGTCAAAATTTTAATATTTTTATATTATTTGATTTAACATGCCTTTGAAATGTATTTGAACGCAAAATTTACTTCACAAAAAATGCATCAAAAAAGAATTTTTGCATTCCTGCTTCTGAATTTTGATGCGGCATTGATAGATTATAATTGAGATAAGATTACATAAATTTTCAACTGCATTTAATTTTTACTTTTTTGTATCTTCAATAGAAGAAAGTATTGTAATCGAAATTTTTTTTCGACTTCCGGTTTTCGACGGATTTACACGTTTTAGGGGTCAGAGGTTCCAAAAAACATGTTTTTACAAAATGTCTGCCTGTCCGTGTGTCTGTGTGTCCGCATGTCTGTGTGTCCGTATGTCGCCATTCTACCATCAAAAAATGCATGAAGATATACATAAAATTGAACCAAATCTTTTGTGAATGTTTTTCGCTGTGGCAAGCAGGTCCTCCTTCAATTTTGAAATATTCCGCAGGAAGGGGACGCTACAATAGCGATTTTGGTGCCATTTTTAATATTGTACCACCTGAAATTGTATGAAGTTATGCATAGAATTAGACCAAATTTTTGTGTAAGTTTTTGTCTATAGCTAGTTGGTCCTCCCTGAATTAAAAAAATCGCTGGAATGGGGCGCTGCAATAGCGATTTTTGTGCCATTTTTAATATTGTACCACCTAAAAGTGTAAAAAATTATGCATAGAATTGATCGAAATTTTTTGTGCAAGTGTTTGGCTATGTGTAGTAGGTCCACCCTGAATTAAAAAAAAATCCGCTGGAACGGGGCGCTATAATCACGATGTCTGTGCCATTTTCATTATTTTACCATCAGAAACTGTATGAAATAATGCGTAGAACTGAACTGAAATTTTTATGTATGAATATTTTTGGGTATGGCAACTAGGTTTTCTTTGAATTTGAAAAAAATCTGCCTATCATTCTATTGTCCATCTGCTCGTGTAGAGACGGAAACTCGTTTTTACTCAGATTAATTGACTGAAGAAGAAATTTAAGATGAAAATCTAAGTTCGTATAGTATTCAACTAAAATTATTAAAGCATTAACATGTGTAGCTATTTTTTAAATATTAAAATGTACGCATGAGACAGCAGAAAGTCTTGGGATTGGCACATCCAACTAGTTAATTTTAGAAATGAATTTAATACTGGGAATTACATACGGAATATTTATTTGATTTAGCATCGTCAAAGATTCCAATAAATGTGATTTAAAAAGAACGTATTCTTATTCCCGTAGAAAGCTGAGAATATAAGTATTTGAAATATGTGAACATAGACACACATACACACACACACAAAAAAAACAAGAAGTAAATAGCAGAATTGATCAAAAGAATGGTATTAATGCAATTCGAATTTAATTTTTGTTATTGGGTAATCAGAACACGCAATATGACCAAAAAAGCAATCTATTCTAATACAAATAATTTGAGAGTATAGCTATGATTTTTTTAAAAGCCTATTATTTAGCTTATTCTATAATTTAGACGACGTATAGTAAAAGATAACAATGGGAACTTTTCTCAGTCTATGTCAGTCTTTCAGTAGTTCAGTGATTATAAAAAGGTTTCATAACAAAAGGTTAAATTTATCTAAAATAATTCATGAGAAAATAAAAAAAAAAAGTCGTGAGGATTATTGTATAATTCAATCAATCTTCCAATGCTCAACCACATCGAGAAATAATTAAACAGTTTTAAGAAGTATTACGGAGAAAGAAAAACATAATTAATATATATAAATGTCAGTTCTGGTTACAATCTGCAATTTCCTGCATTCTGATACTAAAAAAGATAACATGAAAAAATATAGAATCAATTAATAAACCAATCTTTCAATGCTTAATAATAATTAATTCGAAGAATTTTAAACAATTTTACGTCGATTAAAATGTATAATTAAGATTTAAAAATGAAAATAATTACGTCTTTAGCTTATGACATGTATATTTTAAATTAAAAGCTCGATTGGTTTTTCCCAAAATCTTATCATACTAACGTAATAAAAAGGCTATTCCTGGCTGACAAACTGACTGACTCATCAACGTAGAGTTAAAACTGCTAAAATCAGGCTGATGTGTTATGACATTAGACAGATAATAAGAAAGAATTTTTGAAAATTCATATCCTAAGGGGTAAAAAGTGGGGGTCGAAAATTTTGGGTTCTTTCGTAATATCTCAGCAGTAATTCTAGGATGGAGCATAAAATTCAGCATAACAGATTTACTGAGAGAATAATTAAACCCATGTTTTAGCAATTAAAGAAATTCAACACTTAAAGAGATTTAAAGGAGATTGAATTTTTCAGGTATTTAATTTATTTCACTAGCAGTTTAGGTAGAAGTGTGAAGTTCAGCTTAAAAATCTACTAAAAATAATTGAACTCCTATATTGCAAATTGTAGAAATTCGACTACTTAAAAGAGATAGATGAGAGTTTGAAAGCTTTAAGTTATTTTGACCATATCTGAACTGTAGTCTTAGGTATCACCATAAATACAACAGGGACGTTTTCAAAAGGTGGGCACTGTACACACATCATAACTTTAAGCTTTTGAATAAATAAATTTAATCATCATTAACTTTAATTTTCATTTTCACTAAATTCTTAATTCTATTCAGAGACAAAAAATGATATAATTTATATTAAAAGTTTTGTATAAATATCTCAAAATTTAGATTTTTTGACTAAAGTGGCCAATTTTGGATATTAATAACGTTAACTGTTCCAATGTACCAAGAAAAAAAGTTTCAACTTGTTTCCAGGAGATTCTAATGAAAACAGCGAATGCATAAAGGAAATGTATGATTGTTTTATAATTTTGCTAACACATTGCACTACCAATTTATTGCTTTTTGAAGTTAGAAGGACTTTTATAGAAAGACTTTTTCAGTATTTTCTTATGTCCAAAAGTAACGATCAAAACAAAGCTGTTATTTTCACGCAAAAATTGTTAAGTAAGTACTTTAATCTCTTTTATCTATCTTTAAAATCATTTTTGTTTAATTTGAAAGCATCTACTATATGTATTTTCGTTACATTTTTTTTTGCAATAAATGCACTTTTCTCAAATAAGAAATTGGAATTACCGAATTGCGTAACGATCTAAACGCCGATTTTTCCCCCGTAAATTTATTTTTAAAGATGATCTGATGTCCTGAAACGTATAATAAGATATTTATTATAATGTTTTATTATAAATAATTATGTGTTTTGTGTAAATAAAGCGTATTTAGTACCTGCAATAATATAATTTTACTTAGAAACACGCTCAATTTTCACGTGTAGAATTGATTGATTAAATGCTTTAATAATTATTTTTCCAGAATAATTGCTGTATTTTAATGTTTGAATATAACTTTATATAGACTGTATTGTAAAAAAAAATGGCATTAAATTTAAAATTTTTTAAAATCACTAATAGTTAACGTTTAATGATCCCACGTTTTGATAATTCGCCAACAAAAAGAACCTGCTAAAAATAATTAAACAAGTATTTCAATGATTTTAGGTATTTTAGTGATTTCGCTGACATGGATCAAATGGATTAGAACCATTACAAGATCAGATGAATAAAACAACTATCATTAATATTTTGCAGCACTTTTTATCAACACAGCTTTTAACTTTTTAACAAGCAAAAATTTATTTTTATTTCATTTTTTTTCAGAATATACACAGGATGTTTCGCTATCAGACCGACAAACTTTGAGGGGTGATAGTAGACATGAAGACAAACATTATTAAATAGGAAACCATGGGGCGCAAACGTCTTCCGTAGAAGCCAGGGGCCATTAAAGTTTAAGGTCCAAAACTTCAAACGATTATAAAAAACGGGAAAAAGGGTGGATTTGTTTGCGGTTTTCGCTAAAATCATTCTTTATATCACGTTTTATTTGTAAAACATTTTTAAAGGTTACGTTCAAAAATTGTCGAAAGGGCGCTTTAGACTTTGGAGTGACAAACAACTACTTTTTACTCTTATTTTGTGCACGGGGTTGAAATTATTCTAAAGTTTAGACTTTAACTTAAATTTTAAGCCCAAAATCGGAAACATTGTTATCGGGTAACTAGCGAAAATTGAACTGTGAACAGAGGGGGGGATTTTGAACGCTCATAAACATTTGACAAACTGATCAATTTTGTTGCAGTTTGCGTGTAGGTCTTTCACTTGGTAATTATTTTATTCAAAATGACGGACAGCAATGGTGTCCCCATTTTTTGATAGAGGGCGCTTCCGACACATCTCCGAAATTTCAATGGCATTACTCCTGCGTATTTTGCTACCAGACCAACATATTTCCAGGGAGTGCTAGGGATGCAAAGACGACTCGGAATCATAATACAATGTAGTGTCCAAAATATCTTTTTTACGAGTTAGGGTTAAAAGAAGCAGAGAAAAAAGCCACTTGATATTTCTACAACACGTTATGTAGGAACTTCTGGTAAAAGCACATTTTCCTCTTTCGTTGCGCGACTCTATAGCACGATGGGGCTCCTCCACATTTTACCAATGATGTTCGCAGACACCTCAACGTAACATGTGGACAGCGGTGGATAGGTAGTGGTGGCCCTGTTCGTTGGCCTGCCAGATCGCCGCACTTACTTCATCATATCAATTACTTTTTGTTACCTACCTTTATTTTATTACTGTATAATTGTTCTGTATTTTTTAAATAAACATTGCTGGGTGGGGGTAGTTGAGCTCAAACCAATTGGTACCCCCCCCCCCCCCCACCACCACCTGGCTCAATCTGAATCTGAATCTGTTTGGACTTCTTCTGCTGGGATCAAATGAAATGTTGAATGTATGAGACTCCTGTACCATCAGTAGAAGACCTGTCAGCTTGAATTTCTGTAGCTGCCAGAAAGCTATCAGAGATGCCAGGAATCTTTCAAAGCATAAGGAATTGCATGCGACGCTGCTGTCAAGCATGCCCGACTACTTCTGGTCGTAATTTCGGATACCTTTTGTAGTAAAACCTTTAACTAAATTGCTTTCTGTCACATTAACGTGTTGCTGTTTCACTACCTGTATATGTTGCTTTTTTCTCTGCTTCTTTTAACCACAGCTCGCTAAAAAAGCATTTTCAATGTTACATTCCTATGTGATTCCGAGTCGCTTTGCATCCCTAACACTTCCTGGAAGTAGGTTGGTCTGTTAGTAAAACACACAGGAGTAATATCATTGAAATGTCGGAGATATATCGGAAGCACCCTCTATCAAAAAATGGATACACAAGAGCTCTAAGTCATTTGGAATAAAATAATTACCAAGGGAATGAACTACACGCAAATCGCAACAAAATCGATCAGTTTGTATAATGTTTATGAATGTTTAAAATCCGCCCCTCTGTTCACAGTTAAATTTTCGCCAGTTACCCGATCTCAATTTTTCCGATTTTGGGATTAAAATTTAAGTTAAAGTCTAAACTTTAAAATAATTTCAATCCCGTGCACAAAATAAGGGTAAAAAGTAGTTGTACGTTACTCTAAAGTCTAAAGCGCCCTCTATCGACAATTTTTGAGAGTAATCTTTATCATTTGTTTTTTTAAATCGTTCTATAAAAAATGATTTTAGTGAAAATCGCAAACGAATCGACCCTTTTTTCCGTTTTTTATCATCGTTTGAATTTTTATTGAATTTTTGGACTTTAAACTTTAATGGCCATTAACTCCTATAGAAGACGTTTGCGCCCCATGGTTTCCTATTTAATAATGTTTGTCTTCATGTCTACTATCACCCCTCAAAGTT
Organism: Maratus speculifer; assembly: GCA_964019185.1. Classification (NCBI taxonomy): domain Eukaryota; kingdom Metazoa; phylum Arthropoda; class Arachnida; order Araneae; family Salticidae; genus Maratus; species Maratus speculifer. The sequence continues at coordinate 210,817,407 of OZ025291.1, read as the reverse complement.
TGTCGGTCTGGTAGCGAAACACCCTGTATAGATATCATACGGAATGGAGTTTCACTGAAAACTACGCCATTTAGTTGATTTTTTTTATATGTGAAGGAAATCGTATAGTTTTTTATTACGTGAGCCAAAGAAAATGCACATTCTCATATATATAAAAAAAATAATATATAATAATATTTTTTCTAATATTTTTTTCTATGTTTGCGCCAAAAGTAACTTTATTTTCCTTTGTTTCTTGTTAACAACTTATGTGTGGGATGTATAGAGTTCCTTTATTGTGATCGCTATATAACTGCATTAGTGTGGAACCAACTAAACTTAGGACGTCCTCGTAGCTTATATGGTAGAGACTTGAGCGCAATTCCAAGGATTCTTGGTTCTATCCCTGGTTTGAACAATTTTCACCCTATTTGTTTTTACGCTTAGTTAGCGATTTATAAATATCACGTATTATATATATATCCAATAATTTCAAGCATAATTTCATTGCTGAAAATTAATTAGAAAATTAATTAAATTGTATATGTAATGTACACTGTAAAAAAAATAATAAGTATACAAAACCAGCTTTTGCAAAAGCTTCAAATATCGTATGTTTATTAAAGTTTTATCTGTACATTGTACAGTAAAAAGATGCAAATCTACAAAATTAGGTTTGTATAATGCTATAGAAAACTGTATGCTTGAGAAAATTTTATCAGTTAATGCAGGATGATTACATGAAATGTCTTTCTTGCAGTTACATAAAATGTTCTAGCATCCCAATTTCTTAAAAAAATTCTTAATAACCTTGTACATCTTTTGCTTCACTGTGCAAACTTGTATCAGTTACATGATTTTTTTTTGTTTCAGTTACATAAATATTCTAGGCAGCTCAGTTTTCTAGAAAATTCTTACTAATTTTATAGATTTTTTTTTCCGAGGTAGGACTAAGAAGAAGGAAGCTCCAAAAAACATACATAGTAAGGTTGCTACAACCTTGATCTGTATGCTTATTGTGATTTTATGACACAAAAATGCAAGTTTTTGATGTCATATAGCGTGGTTATGTGCGAAATGTTAAATAAAAATTTTCAGTCAATTGAGTTGCCAACATTTTAGCTGATGTTCCTCAAGAAAAACTTCTCAAATGTGGCAATCCTCCAAATTTCTTCTGTTTCATAGATGTTAATGCTTCAAAATTAAATGACATTGTATGCTAATCGTGAGAATTCTGATGGTATGAAATTCCGTGCATTAGTTCTAGAAATAAGATTATTGTGAATATCGGGAAAAATGTAGAATAAAAGCGCCACCTCTTAGGCGATTTACACCAAAACGTAATCAGCAAGAATATTTATTAGGGTAAACTCGAATCTGAATTTTGATAAAACTCCGTGCATTAGTTTTTGAGACAGGGTTATTGTGGGAATCGGGAAAAATTCAGCATAGCAGTGCCATCTATCGGTTGATTGATACCAGAATGTAAATAGAATCACATCATATCAAGAATTAACTGAATGTGAAGTTTCATGAAAATCCGTACATTAATTTTTGAGATACAACTATTGCAGAAATCCTGAAAAAGACAGCATAACAGCATCACCTGTTAAGCGATTTTCAAAACAATATAAACGGGATCTTTTTTTGTTAAGGACTAATTAAATGTGAAAGTATGGTGAAAATCCGTGCATCAGTTCTTGAGATAGAGCTGTTGTGCAAAACGCGAAAAAGACAGCATAGCAGCTCCATCTGTTGAGCAATTTACACCAAAATGTAAACAGCATCCAATACTTTCCTTTTGTAAAGACAGAAGAAAGTAAAAAAAAATAATAATCATTATTTACAAAATAATTAGGAATTTCAACACAAGTAAAATACGCTTTTAATCAATCGTAAGCTGGCAAAGAAATTAATTTTAAATAAGGGAAGTGATTCCGATATGATCATATGTTTTCCAAAATGAGAAATAACCAAAATGTGAAAATAAAATACAGCTCTCTTTTTTTCTATTAAAAATTTCTAAAATTTGACCTTTGATTTCTAAAATTTTAATTAATTAAGATTGTAATTGCTTATTTATTAATATAAACTTTTTAATAAATCGCATTCAATTTTTTTTCAGAATGGATTAGAAAGCATTAATTAATAAAATACTCTTTGTGTACACATATAAAAATTCAAAATACAAAAAATAAATCCCTTTTTAAGGTATTTTTCAAAATATTATTTCATATGATTGTGCAAGAAAATTTACGTTTGATCAGATATAGAGTAATATGTTGCATTATCTAAAGTAGATATTGCCTAGTGATTTGTCATGAACAATTTACCCTAATAAATGCAACGTGAATTACTGTCCAACATTTAGATTGATTAGGATAGATTTAGCATGACATTTGTGATATCTCGACTGATTACAATTTGGAATATTTCGCTCAATGTAAGTGGCACATTATCTAATGATACACTCTCTAATTAAATCTTTTTAATGAACCTCATCTTTTGGTGTTCACGTATCTTCATATTTAAATCATTTTACACACAGTATTTGGAGACAACCACAATTTGTATATATATAAGTACATGAAAAAATGATATCTTGACTTAATCAACCATTCCATCTCTTTAAAATAGTTTATTCCGATTTAATCTGTAAATTTAAACATATAAGGTAAGGCATGGTATACATTGATGTATTTTGAATATAATTTGAAACAAGAAAAGAAATCTAGTCAGTTGCGTCAATCCCAAAACTTTCTTCTATCTTATGCATGTTAATAATTCCTGAAAAATGCAGCATAGCAGCGCCATAGGTTAGGAGGTTTACACCAATCTAGTCAGCAATAACTTATGTCAACTTATTACTGAATCTGAAATTTGTAACAATCCAGGCATCAGTTTTTGAGATAGAGTTATTGAAAATCTTTTTAAAAAAGTCTGCATAAGAGCGCTAAATGTTGCGTGATGTACACCAAAAATTAATCAGGATCAATTTTTTATCAGGTACTAACTGAATCCGATGTTTGATGAAATTCCGTGTATTAGTTCTTAAGATACAGCTATTGCGAGATTGTAAATAATGTAGCATAACAGCACCATCTATTGAGCGATATGCTCCAAAAACTAATCAGATCTAGTTTTTATCAAGGTCTAACAGAATCTAAAGTTTTGTGAAGTTCTGTGCATTAGTTCTTGAGATAGAGCGCCCACAAAAGTTTTCTCACATACAGACAGACTGACTGATTAACTGATTGACAGACAGATTGATAGGCAGACATTTTGTGAAAACATGTTTTTCGGGTTCTTTGACCCCTAAAATGTGTAAATCCGTCGAAAACCGGATTTCGAAAATTTTCATGAGTCCAATATTTTTTTCTTGTAAAGATAGAAGAAAGTAAAAAGCATGAATTATGCATAAATCATTGATTTTTTTCAACATTAAGAGAACGAGGTGGAACCCGTCAAAATTCGACGAAAGAAAATGTTTAAGAAGGAACTGCTTCATTGATTTACAATAAATCTACAAAATTACTTACAGCAAAAAATGCATCTTATATTGATCAGTTAACTCTGAAACAAACATTATAAAAAATACCTCTTATCAACTTAACCTTCAAACACATATTATTTTAAGCCAAGATTAACAAAATACTATAAAACTCAGTTGTCCAAATTTTTAAGATTAAACTTTAATTGCATATGTAATAAGTAAAATATAATAAAGGTCAGTTATTATGATGATGTGATCAATTCAGGTCCTTTTGTTTGGTATAAATGCGAAAAAACAAAAACAAAATTTAGTCCAAATTGACACGATCATAGAATTTCACGTGAAATTAAAACTCGTCATCATTTTCGTCGTCTCAAAATGTACATATGCACTTCTCATATCCATATTCACCATGATAAAAAAAATAGATATATTTTAATGCGATCATTTTAAAATCACTTTAACTCAAAATTTGAAATCATTTAATTAATGGATAAAAACAAAATAAAAACCGAAATCACCGAATTTTATAACAGATGATATTTTTGACAAATTAAACACATTTTAATTTCTATTTTTTATTTACTTATTTATTTCCATTTTAGGAGAAAATGGATTGATTCTGTTGCCACAATTACATAATTGATACCAAAAACTATCAAAAAAGTAATATATCAAAGACAAATTGAGATGCAGCTTTCAAACAAATTGCATGTAAAAGTACATTACCTTTTCTATACGACGGTGTAAAACTTTAAAGTGTACGATGTTTAGAAGTACAACATTTACAGTAGTGAAAATAGCAAAACCGAAATTACTCGTGAAAGTGTTGCCATTCGCAAAATGTGGTATGCGTTACGCACAGATACCTTTGGCCTTTATAATATAGACAGATTTATGCTAAGTATGTTTTGTTTTAATTCGAAATTTCTTATGTGTCTTTTTCTAAGAATTATAAATGCTGTTATACTAATATTATTTTTGAAAATGCTATTATTAACATTTTTGAAACTTAGATCGTATGGAAGTATAATTTACGTAAGGAGTCCTTAGATACCACTGTCAATAGTAAAATTCTGTATGGTTGAATCAGGTACAATTGCCAATAGTGCATTTTTGTTCAGTTTATGTAATTCAACTCAGTTTTAATGTAAATCTATTAAAAGTACCCCAAGACTACAATTCAACTAAAAGGAGTTATTTTATGCAAAATTTTGCAAGGACTGCCAAAGATACACTAAATGATACAGAGTCGTAAATATATTTGAAGAATACTAACGTTTCATTCAACTGAAGTAAATATAGCTAAATTAAATGTAAGTGAAATAAAACCAACCTTTCGATTAAAAGTTAAATGAGTTATCTGGACCGAAGTCTTATAAAAGTAGTTAGTGGCATACTAAATAATTTACAATCCTACAATTAGCATATTCAAGTTTCATTCGGTTGAAGTAAATACAGCGAAATTAAAATGTAACTGAAAGAAAACCAACTGTTCGACGGAAAGTTAAATAAGTTATTTGGAGAAGATTATTATAAAAACTGCTAGTGGCATGCTTAATAATACAGAGTAGTAAATATAAATGTAGCATACTAATCTTTCGTTTAATTGAAGTAAATGTAGCTAAATTAAAACGTAAGTAAAATAAAATCAACCTATCTATTAAAAGTTAAATGAATCATCTGAAGAGAAGTCTTATAACATCAGTCAATGGCATACTATACAGGGTGTCCCCTCTCAACGGTGGCCAATGGCTAATTTCTAAACCGTTGGTCATAGACATATAGTTCCAATTGCAAAAATGCTTTAAAAAAGGCAAAGAATTGTTTTTTAAGCGATTTTGGTCAAAAAAATGTTTTACTAGAAAATTACGAAAATTAAATTTTTATACGGTCCCCCGGTCCTATAAGTTATATTTAGTAAAATTTTTTCAACACTCTAGCAAGTAATACAGAAAAGGTCCCATTCATGTAACATTAAAATTGACCGAGTTATGAAACTTTAAATTTCATGACTTAAACCACTTTTCTATAGCTGAAAACGGATGAGTTCGACGGAGCTTTAAGGGAACGTACACTAAGTGCTTAAAGTATTATAAAGGGAGTTGATTTCCAACGCTGTTCAAAGGCTACTTCCTAAACTATTTGTCACAGACATATAGTTCCAATTACAAAATGTTTTAAATGAGCGATTTAACTGAAGGCGCTGTCACCGTATAAGTTTTACGGTAGTGTTAATTATAATTAATTAACTTCTAGATTGGTTATTAAAATAACTGAAGACATGAATTTCAAAATTCTCTTTATCGAAAAAATCAAATTTTGGGAAATAGAGAAAAAACTTTAAATGCATCTATTGGTTTTCATTATAAATTTTTAGATTGCATTGTTACAATAGTGGAGGTTTGTATAGACTGATAGAGAAATCAAAAAGCGAGAAGTCGAGTTTTGAAATTCATATCCTCAATTGTAATTTTACGTATTTTTTATTTTGTAAGCAAATAAAGTTGATTCTTTTCGTGATTTTATTTTAAAAAGGTATGTTATTTTGATAAGCTTTTATTTTATTCATAGTTAGCATGTAAATTTTCCTAGTTCAAAACTTATATTCAAATTTTAACTCACTTCCAAATATCTGATTGAGGTTCAATTCCCATACTTATTTAAACCCGATGACAATATAATATTAATACGATTTTAGGTGCGTTCCATTTATTTATTTTATAGGACTACATCAAATTCTATTAGGTTGAGTAATCTAATAGAGCTTCAAATATGCATCATTTTGTAACGATTTGTGACTGTTGCTTTTCATAGTTTAATTTAACAAAATTTCTGTTATTTTTTTACTTATATTTTAGCACAAATTGCATATTTTACTTTAACATGTAAATGTCAACAAAAATTCTGAAACAACATTGTAAAAAAAAATTTTACTTTCAATGTTTAAAGTTAAATTTTCTATCTGATGTTTATTTTTATTTCCAGTAAATTTGTGACTGACCCCTATTTTGCAGCAAAAAATATGCTTCAACTTTGAACAGCTATAACTCGGTCAATTTTGATCGCAGAGGAATGGGACTTTTTTTGTCTTACTTGTTAGAGTAGTGGTAAAAATTTTCTAAATATCACTTATAGGACCGGGGGACCGTATAAAAATTTAATTTTCGTAATTTTTTAGTAAAACATATTTTTGACCTAAATCGCTTAAAAAATAATTCTTTACCTTTTTTAAAGCATTTTTGCAATTGGAACTATATGTCTATGACAACGGTTTAGAAATTAGCCATTGGCCACCGTTGAGAGGGGACACCCTGTATAATATACAATAGTAGACCACAATTACCATACTAAAGTTTCATTCGGTTGAAGTAAATACACCGAAATTAAAATGTAACTGAAATAAAACAAACTCCTCGATGGAAAAATAAATGAGTTATTTGTAGAAGATTGTTAGAAAAATTGTGAATGACATACTTAATAATTGAGCAATAAATATAAATGTAACATACTAAAGTTTCGTTCAAAAAAGTAAATAAAGCTTAATTAAAACGTAAGTGAAATAAAACCAACTCTTCGAATAAACGTTAAATCAGTTATTTCGTGAGGAGTCTCATAAAATCAATTAATGGCATACTAAATAATATACAATAGGAGACAAAAATTACCTAACAAAAGTTTCAATACAGCGAAATTAAAAATCCTTGTCGGCTGGGCCTATAGGCGGAGGTAGATTTCGAAGAGCGCTCATTTCAACAAAAATATATATATATATGATTAGAGATAAACCCAGTTTAATAACTTCATTTGGCAGTTTATGAAAATTTTTTAATTTCATTTTTCTGCAAAAACTGGTTTTATCAGAATCATCTTAAGAAAAATTCAGCTCAAATGCCCATTTTGACAACATATTTTGAAATAAATTCTGAATTTATTTCAAAAAATCGACCAAAACAGTACATTATACAGTTCCTAAATAACAAGAAACTGTCAGTTGAATGCATTTGAGAAAAAAATTGAATTTAAAAATGAGTCATAAAATAACCGATTTGTTGTTTGAATACATCCTTAATTTTTTTAATCATGATTGCTTGGGAAAATTTTGTGCGAAATACTCACTTTGACAGCATTTTTAAAAATATATTCTATCTTTATCAAAAAACTGGCCAATGCGTCACAGTATATAGTTCCTAAATAAGAGGATCTGTAAATTGGATGCGTTTGAGAGCGAAAATGGATTTTAAAACGAGTCATAAAAAACACAATTTGCTATGTGAAAACTTCCTTAAATTTTCAAATCACGAGGACTTCGGGAAATTCTGTTCAAAATACCCTTTTTGGTAGCCTTTTTCGAAATACATTCTGTCTTTATCAAAAAACCGATCAATGCATCACATTATATAGTTCCTAAATAAGAGGATCTGTAAATTGGATGCGTTTGAGAGCAAAAATGGATATTAAAACGAGTCAGAAAAAAACGCAATTTCTTATTTGAACTTAAATTTTCAGTCCCGATGACTTTGGGAAATTCTGTTCAAAATGCCGCTTTTTGGTAGTCTTTTTAAAAATATATTCTGTCTTTATCAGAAAATTGACCAGTGTGTCACTTTATACAGTTTCTAAATAAGAGGATCTACCATTTGGATGCGTTTAAAATCAAAAATGAATTTAAAAATGAGTCAGAATATAAGCAGTTTGGATTTGAGGTTTTTTCCCCCAACTCCTATTTTTGTTTAATTTCTTTTTGCTATACGAATTGGTCCTATGAAAATCTTGTCAATATAAAACTTGTAGATATTTTTGAGAAGATGTAAAATAAATTTAATCAGATTTGATATCTTAAAAATTGACGGAGTTATGGATTTTTATCTTTTGTTAGCGCCCTTTTTCTTTTCGTTTTTAATTTTTTCATGGGTAAAAGTTGATCCTATCAAAAACTTGTAAGTACAAAAGTTTTAGATAATTTTAAGAACATTTACAAAAAATTTAGTGGGACTTGATATCTTGAAAGTTGACGAAGTTATGAATTTTTTTTCTCTCAAAAACCCTGTTTTTTTTCGCCTCTTGAGCCCACTTCTAAATTTATCAAAAATCTGTCATGCATAAACTTTTGGCCTATTTTTAAGAAGTAATATAAACTTTAAACCGATTCGATATCTACTTTAATAAAGAAGTTATGGTGTTTTTTCGGTTTTCACAAAAACGCCCCCTATTCCGACCTCCTTGGTCCGATTTTGCCCATTAACGAACTTAGCCGAGATTTTATCCCCTTTGATTTTATGTACCAGTTTGGTGGAGATTGGTGAAGAATTATAGAAGTTATCGTGTCCATAAAAAAGTGAGATATATATATAGATAGATAGATAGATATATAAACTGGTGCGATTGCAATAGGTAGTATTTCATACGAAATCTACCTAAAACATAACTGAAATAAAACAAACTCTTCAATTTAAAATTAAATGGGTTTTTAGTAAAAGATTGTTATAAAAACTGTTAATGGCATACTTAATAACACAGAACAATAAATATAAATATAACATTCTAAAGTTTCGTTCAATGGAAGTAAATAAACTAAATTACAACGTAAGTGAAAAACAACCCTTCGGTTAAAAATTAAATGAGCTATTTGATGAGAAGTCTTATAAAAACAGCTAATGGTATACTGAATAATATACAATAGTAAATCTACATTTAGCATACTAAAGTTTCATTCGGTTGAAATAAATTCAGCAAATTGAAATGTGACTGATATAAAATCAACACTCCGCTTGATAGTTAATTGAGTTATTTGGAGATGATTCTTATAAAAGCTGATAATAGCATGATAATATAAAATAAGTCTACAATTAATACACGAAAATTTAGTTAAGTTGAAGTTAATATAACTAAATTAAGACATAAATGAACTAAAAGTAATCCTTCAATTGAAAGTTAAACGAGTTATTTGGGGATCATTCTTATAAAAATTGTCAATAGCGTATTGAATAATATAGTGAAGAAAATCCACATATAGCTTCATTAATGTTTTGTTCACTTGAAGTAAATATAGTTAAATTAAAAAGTTATTAAAATAAAACAAATTTATCGATTTAAAGTTAAATGAGTTGTTTGGTGAGGAATCCTATGAATCTGTTAATTCCATACTACACTGCTCAAAACAATTGAAGGATATTTGAAGTTTTATATAAAACTAGCGCACCCAACAGACGTTGTCCCGTCACCGACAGACGTTGTCCTTCTTGGCAGCGACTCCAGAAAATCAAATGTACGTAAATATGGTAATATGCAGAATAAACACTAAGCTCTTAATTTAATTTCTTATTACAATTATGTAAGGAAATTATTTTTTGCTCTTCATTAGTTTTTGAAGTCGGTTCAATTTTTGATAGAAAAGTTTATTTTTTTCTTTTTAGTTAAAAGTTAACGATTGTCTGAAGTCGGTTAATCAAAATTATAATACAGGAAATATTATTGTAAAGCATACACGTTTGTCAGCAGTGGGGTTCGAACACGCGATCTCTTTCTTCAAGAAGCTGAGCTTAAATCTGGCGCCTTAGACTGCTCCGACATTCCGTCCGCCCTCCATTCATCGAACTTATTCAACACTTTTAATTAGCGAAAAATCACTAACTATTAGTTTTTGCCTAATTACAAAAAAAGTACTGAATCAAATTCGATGAAATGTGAATCTAAACCATTCTCAAATCCACTGGAACACATACACAAAATTTCATTAAAATCGGTCCAGTCGTTTAGGAAGAGTTCAATGACATACACACGCACAGAAGATTTTTATATATAAAGATAAAGATATAAACGAATTTTTTTTTGCCGAAAATAGAAGAGAATCACAAATGCAAATTTTTCCGGTTTTCAAACTGTGGAGTATGCAAATTTTGAGTTCGACGTCAAAAACGTCGCTTTAGCGGCAGCGAATGAAATTTGACTTTCAACTGGATAAAAGAGAATGAAGACAAGGATGATCGGCATTCAGTGATTGCTTTGTTTCGATGAGTACAATGTCTCAGCGAAGTCATTTGACAGATTCAGAAGCTTGGAGAATTGTTGGTAGGTTAGAAGGGGGCCCAACTCAAGCCGAAGTAGCGCAAGCCATGGGAGTGTCACAAAGTGTTATTTCCAGGATCTGGAACCGTTTTTTGGAGAGTGGATGTGCAGGCCGAAGACCAGGGCAAGGTCGTAGACGGGCAACAACGCCCAATGAAGATCGGTATTTAGCGTTAACAGCTCGGAGACACCGAAACATGAACGCTACTCTTCTCCAACAACACCTTCGCTCGGCTACAGGCACCACGATTTCAACTCAGACTGTCCGAAACCGGCGGTCTGTATGCTCGCCGACCGATGGTATGTGTTAGATTAACATCAAGGCATCGTCGCGACCGCAGGGAGTGGGCAACCGAACATGTCAACTGGAGGAGAAATGAATGGAGCAATATTCTGTTTTCTGACGAGTCCCGTTTTTCTGTGCATCCGGATAATAAGCGTATTTTCATCTGGAGGGACCGTGGCAGTAGGAATAATCCTGCGTTCGTGCACGAAAGTGTCAGATTTGGCGGTGGAGGAGTGTTGGTGTATGGTGGCATCTCCATTGACGGGCGCACTGACCTCTACATCATTCGAGATGGAGCTCTGATTGGTCGCCGATATAGGGATGAGATCCTCAGACCTATTGTAGTCCCTTACGCTGCAGCAATCGGAGATAACTTCATTTTAATGGACGATAACTGCAGGCCACATCGTGCAAACCTGGTGGAGGATTTCCTTTTCGAGGAAGGAATCGTTCGAATGGAATGGCCAGCGTGTTTTCCAGACATGAATCCAATCGAGCACGTTTGGGACGCTCTAGGAAGACGAGTTGCTGGCCGCCCACAACCCCAAAAACTCTCCAAGAACTGGAAAGAGCTCTTCTGGAAGAGTGGGGCAGAATACTCCAACTCGTCATTAATAGCCTCATTGAGTCCATGCCTCAAAGGTGTTCAACGTTGCTGGCCGCCCGTGGAAACCATACCCCCTACTGAAAATGACTTTCTTTGAAGAAAGCACCTTTTCTTATTCTTTTTTTCTCATATGCACAAATTGTGTTTTTTTCCTTTTGTACACAAATGCGTAATAAAATACATTTTTTTCTGCCAAACATGTGTAATTTATACTCATATAACCTACTATGTCTGTCGACCATGTATCAATCAGCTAAAAAGTTTCCCAGATACAAAATCCACCTAAAACTGCAATATCCTTTAATTGTTTTGAGCAGTGTAAATAACATAGAATAGTAAGTTTGCAATTAGCATACTAAAGTTTCGTTCAATTGAAGTAAATATTTCTAAATTAAAACGTAACAGAAATAATACCAGTCTTTCGACTGAAAATTAAATGAGTTATATGGAGATGATTCTTAGAAAAACTGTTAAAGGCATACTGAATAACATTGAGAAATATATCTACATGTCATATGATAAAGTTTCGTTATATGATAAAGTAAAATATAGTTAAATTAAAATGTTACTGAAATAAAACCAACCCCCAGTTAAAAGTGTCCTGGAATCCAAAAATCTTCAATTTTTTTTTAAAGAAGGTTATTGCATTACAAATTTGTTTTTTAACACTCTCCAACAAAGTTGAAAAGTGTTTATACTTTCAGTTTGTCTGTCCGTCTGTCCGCGCTCTAACTCTCGTAAATATACTTGGATTAGCATGAAAATTTTAGATGTTATTTACACGGATTGCCTAGAACGAACCCTATTGAAAATGAAATTTCTACCATGTCTAGTCTATTTACAGGGGTAGTCAAAAGCTTACCGTTATATTACGGCCTATGGGAAAATTTGTTTTAAATGAATTTTAAAGATGTTACACCCTGTCAAACATATAAAAATTTATATGCATTTACCAGATGCACTAAAATATGTATTCTGTAAGAATTTTGGTGAAAAAATAGCTATTATTCATTTACAGGGCCACACAAAAGAATTCCATTACTTAATGGTAAGAGGGGGAATTGTGTACGACATATTTTAAATATATTAAACTATTTCACATAAAATAAAATTGATATATGTAGCCGAGACTTAATATTTAAAGCATAATATTAAATGCATAGCCTTTACTGGGACACAAAAAAGATTTCAAATAGTACTTTCTATCCAAAATACTGTATATTACTGATGATGGGTGATGAATGGATGAAATGCATTTTTAATTATAATATGCGCTTTTAAGTTTTACTAAATGTGTGCATATTATATGGCGTGTATAAATTATATAACTGATATACAGGGTTACACAAAAGAGCTCGCAATGGTTACTCAATATGACCGTAATTTAATTAAAGGTGATTTTTAAATAAATTATGCATTTTTACGTTGAACTGCTTTCAGATTACTAAGAAATGTTTGTAGAATTAGAAAAAATGATATACAGGGTCACGCAAAGAATTGGTTACATGGTCACCTATCGATGATAATTTCTGGAAATGTGATTTAAGTAGCTTTAAGAGAGTTTTTGTTTGAACTAAATTTTAGCAAAATACTGGCGTTTAATAAAGGTACTAAGTAAACTACATGGCTGAACAAAAGTATTCAAGCATGTTTCCATCTATTTATAAATTGTTGAAAGAGAAATTTCAACCAGTTAGGCGTTTTCTTGCTCTACTAAATTTTCCCATTATATAGTATATACAGGGTGTATCTAAACTATTGGGCAAAACTTTAAGGGGTGATAGTACACATCAAGACAAATAATATTAAATGGGAAACTAAGGGTCCCAAACGTCTTCCGAAGGAGATAGGCGCCATCAAAGTTTAGGGTTCAAAATTTGAAATGATTATAAAAAACGGAAAAATTGGTTGATTCGTTTACGGTTTTCTCGAAAACTGTTCTTTATGTCAGTATTGTCTTGAAAATAAATTATAAAGATAAATTTCAAAAAATGCCGATAGAGGGCGCTTTAGACTTTGGAGTAACGAACAACTATTTTTTACCGTTATTTTTTGCATATGATTAAATTTTTTTATAAGTTTAGACATAAACTTAAATTTTGAGCTCAAAATCTGTGGTTAAGTAGCACAAACTGAACTGTGTTCAATGGGAGTGGGTAGGTTCAAATTTTAAATGATTATAAAAAACAGAAAAATTGGTCAATTGATTTGCGGTTTTTACTAAAGGTACTCTTTATGTCAGTATTATCTTAAAAATAAATTATGCAGGTAAATTTAAAAAATGACGATAGAGGGCGCTTTAGACTTTGGGGTAACGTACAACTCTTTTTTTACCATTATTTTTTGCATCTTATTAAATTATTTTAGAAGCTTAGACATAAACTTAAATTTTGAGCTGAATATCTGAATTGTTGAGAGTGGTTAAGTAGCGCAAACTGAATTGTGTTCATTGGGGGGTGGGGAGGTTCAAATTTCAAATGATTATAAAAAACGGAAAACTAGTCGATTTGTTTGCGGTTTTCTCTAAAACCAATCTTTATGTCAGTATTTCCTTGAAAATAAATTTTAAAGATAAATTTAAAAAAATCCCGTTAGAGGGAGCCTTAAACTTTAGAGTAACCAACAACTATTTTTAACCGTTGTTTTAAAAATCTAAATAAATGTTTTAAAAGCTTAGACTTAAATTTTGAGCTCAAAATATGGATAGTTGTGAGTAACTAAGTAGCGAAAAATGGAACTGTGTTCATATGGTGGGCAAGATAACATTTTAACTCCTGAACACAGTTCAGTTTGCGCTTTTTAGCCCCTCCCAATGATTCAGAATTTGATCTCAAAATTTAAGTCAAAGTTTTTGCAAGCATTTAATTAGATACAAAAAATAACAGTTAAAAATTGTCGTTGGTTACTCTAAAGTTTAAGGCGCCCTCTAACGGAATTTTTTTAAATTTATCTTTAAAATTTTTTTCAAGGAAATATTGACATAAAGAATAATTTTAGAGAAAACCGCAAACAAATCGACCAATTTTTCCGTTTTGTATAATCATTTGAAACTTGAACCTTCCCACCCCCATTGAACACAGTTCAGTTAGCGCTACTTAACCACTCTCAACGATTCAGATTTTCAGCACAAAATTTAAGTTTATGTCCAAGCTTTAAAAAAATTTAATGCGATGCAAAAAATAGTTGTATGTTACTCTAAAGTCTAAAGCGCCCTCTATCGACATTTTTTGAAATTTATGTTTACAATTTATTTTCAAGACAATACTGACATAAGAATAGTTTTAGTGAAAACCGCAAATCAATTTACCAATTATTCAGTTTTTTATAATCATTTGAAACTTGAACCTACCCACTCCCATTGAACACAGTTCAGTTTGCGCTACTAACCACAGATTTTGAGCTCAAAATTTAAGTTTATGTCTAAACTTATAAAAAAATTTAATCAGATAAAAAAAATAACGGTCAAAAATAGTTGTTCGTTACTCCAAATTCTAAAGCGCCCACTATCGGCATTTTTTGAAATTTATAATTTATTTTCAAGACAATACTGACATAAAGAATAGTTTTCGTGAAAACCGCAAACGAATCGACCAATTTTTCCGTTTTTTATAATCATTTCAAATTTTGGACCCTAAACTTTGATGGCGCCTATCTCCTTCGGAAGACGTTTGGGACCCTTAGTTTCCCATTTAATATTATTTGTCTTGATGTGTACTATTACCCCTTAAAGTATTGCCCAGTAGTTTAGATACACACTGTATATGAAACGACAGATCAAATACAGTGCTGTTCAAAAGTATTGGAATACATACTTGGCTATGGACAGTAACACCTTATTTCCCTTGATAACGACGTTTTGTTAAAGATTTCAGAAATTATCGGAAAGTGTTTTAAAATCCATGCTTAAAGCATTATTTTTCTTACTTGTATATTCTTAAAATAATGTTTGAATCCGTTTCTACCTTAATTACAAGAAGAAAAATAATTTGTTTCGTTTCAAACTAAAAATAAATATTTTGGTTTGTTTTAAAAATCGAGCTTTCAAGTAATGGTTGTCATGTAAATAAATGAAGTTCGTTCATTAGTAATCGACGAGGCTTTTTAATTACTATCTCGGTTAATTGTTAAAGTCTGCTAATTATTCGAGTCTCAGGTGCAGTTGGGGTTGTTTTTGTTTTTCCTTATTTAAATCTGCAAATCTCTGCATGCTAGCATAGTTTTTTTTAACTATCTGTAACAAATAGACTCTTAAACAGACAAAAACGTTTTTTATAATTATAAATAATAGGAATTTTTGCTTATTAGACTTATTCATATTCATCACTATTTTCCAATGAACAATGAAGAATGCAGACTTCACATTCATGCAGCTTTAATTATTTTAAGTAATTAATTAATTTATTTATTAACAGAAATTACACACAATAATATTTCAGTGTTTTTTATTATATATATCTCCATGCAATTTTAGTTTTAAGAGGCAAAAAAGTGCAGCTTCTTTAACTTTTAACAAATGTTATTGGCACCTTGGTAAGACCACTACTTTTTTCAATTTTTATAGTTTAACTTGTAATTTTCAGTTTAACTATAAACATTACCGAAATTTTATTTCGTTTGGAACTTTGGTAATATCACCAAAGATTTTTAAATAGATGAATGGTTAATTATAACAGTCTTATACAAAAAAATTAGTACAAAAACACCTTCATATGAGTTTATCATATCTTTTATTCATCTTTCGATCTTGTAGTCTCAAAAAAATTTCACGGTAGTTATATTAGAATTTCTGTCACATCAATTAAAGATTAATATTTATAATGATGAGTTTAAAAAATAATGTTACATTCTTAAAGCTTAAGTGAATAATTGGATAATTTTTTATGTATTTTACAAAAAGTAAAATGATTGAAATTTATAACTCAGATTTTATAATATGTGTTACAGAATTACCATATATCATTTTCTATAAAGCACATTAAAATTTTCGTTTTAGGATGGAAATTTTCGTTTGTGTCTATTCTCACATATGGAAATATATTTTCTAATTATTTAGCTCTTATAACTGTATTATTTCTTACATATTATATAAAAATAATAATATTATTGGAAAAAGTAATCAATGTAGTAAACTAAAAAACGCATGAAAGATTTATCACTGTGGCGCAGAGTGCCATCTTTATTTGCATACCAAAATCTGCCTGTTATACAAATGTGTAGGTAGGATATCTTTATATTTGTATCTGAGCTTTATTAAATTAATGATTTTTTGTAATATCTGAAGGAAATATTTGAAGAAAGTTTGTCAAAATGGCACAAATTAGACATTGCATTTATGTACTTGAATATTGAATCAAATTCTTTATCACATGTATCTTTTTCTTCATCATAAACATGTAATTTATAAATATGTAAAAAAGATAAATTTAATTTACAACATTATATTTATCATTCACTTTCAGGAAAAATAACGCAACTCAAAAATACTACATTTTAGAGAGGAGGCGAAAGATTTGTATTTATTTTACGCTAGAGTTAAATTGTAGCGCTCAGTTCCGGATGCAGATGGGAAAACATATATAGAAGCTTAAAACATTTAGTAATCTGGACGAAGGAGAGATAGAGAGGATTGAGTAAATTTATTCTTCCACACAATTTGAATCTGTTCTGTGGACGTACGGCCCCATCAGTGGCCGAGAGGTTCTGACCTCTCAAGTGGTAGACGGCAGGTGCTGGGTTCGAACCCAATCGCGGCCGTCGGCTTAACCGTTCGAAGTTTTCCGTGATTTTCTTTGAACCTTGGATTTCCTTGCGTAAATATATACCCTTAGAAAGACCTCCACGGAGGGCACCCCACCCCTTTAGGGTCTATTTCCCACGTTTAGATAATCGGCCGACATAAATACAAACCAAACCAAAGCTTCGGACGTACAGCGATATGTTTAAAATCCCATACAACACAATCTGG
Source organism: Maratus speculifer (assembly GCA_964019185.1). Classification (NCBI taxonomy): domain Eukaryota; kingdom Metazoa; phylum Arthropoda; class Arachnida; order Araneae; family Salticidae; genus Maratus; species Maratus speculifer. The sequence goes on along the minus strand of OZ025291.1, from coordinate 210,800,009 downwards.
TGGTTTTATGGATAACTAAACCCATGACATTTGTTCTGTAGCAAGACGCAATTAAGTCAACAGACATGTAATAGCTAGACATACGGTAACTTGCAAGTTCTTTCACCACTCTTGCAAGTTTTTGATAAAAATAAAATAGAGTTTTTAAATGACAAAAATTTAAAAACAAAATAAATGCATAGAATCAGTGAAATGATTATTACTTCATTAAAATTTGCATTCATTTTAAGTTTGTTTTCATCTACATAACTTTTTAAGTAACGGTATTCATTATAAACAGAAAATTTTACTTTATATAGAGGTATTATAATATTTCTTACATAAAATATGTCTAGTAATTTTAATAATTGAAGTTCTTAAGTGAGTGTGAAAATTTTAGCTTCAATATAATATGCTCTAAGGCTATTTTAAAGAAAAAATGATAATGACCATAAAAACGATTTTCATTATAAGCGTATTTAAGTATGCAAAATAATGAGGTCGCTGCGATTTAAAATGCTTTTGAATTTTTTATTGAAATTTGTTAAATATTTATTCATTGGATTCACAAAATGTAATCATGTTCCACAGAATCTTTAATGAATGCCTGACTTATTTTATCGACAAGTTAAGTCTATTCTCTTAATGAAAAATTCTTTGAAGATAATGCAATTTAATGAAAGAGGCAAAATTTAACATTTTTTAGAATTGCATTTACACATCGTAGATTTGGTACCTTTAAATAATCCTTTAAAATATTAAAAAGAAATATTTAATGAAGTAGTTTCTCAGTATGCATTTTAAATTTCTGTTAAAATAATTGCATTAACATGAATAATATCCCTGCTTCTGATACTTATAAGCATACAAAAAGCTATTTCAAAGCAATGTATCTCCACTAATTAAATCATGAGTTTTTCTTCACTCTTTACTATGTTAAATTCATTATTTTTCCGTTAAAATTCTTATTTTAATTATAAATTAAGCCATCTTAATATTAAACAGAGCAGTTTTTTTTATATAATTCCATGACCGTTTCTTTTTACGTGGCGAGATCCCAAAGTTTTAGGAACACATGTAACACAATCCATAATTAAATAAATTTATTCAGAAATGAAAGTTATATTCATTAAAAAATAACTCATTATTTTGTGGTACACGTTTTATGTCACTTACTAAGTCAAACATCTTATTACAAATTTATTTGGTTCACAGAATATACTAAATTAATTTCGGGAACAACGCATATAAAAATCATTTCGGAGGTAAAATTGAATAAATGGATATGAAGAGTTCATGTCAATAAATAATTCTTAAACTTCTGGTCCTTAAATCTTTATTCAATACTTTTAATTCAAATATTTTTTTTTAGTATTTTTATATAATAAAATGCAGTGTAACGCATAGGGCTCCAAATCGGTTTTTCCCTCAAAAAACTGTCATTGGAGTTGACGCTCCAATCGAGGCCGATATATCATCTGTCCGAAGTTTTGCAGCAGAAATAGAAATTTGCCAACAAAAGAGAAAAATGGCAATCTTTCTTTTTCATGGAGGGGAGGGGGGGGGGGGTAAACGAGCAAAAATTCAATTTCAAACTGCTATAAAAATAGTAATAATTATTAATTATTAGTATTAATTCAATAGTTTCAGCAGACTTTTTTAATTATGCAGTTTTATTTTGTTAAAATTTTGTTTTATTAAGAAATTTAAATTTTGTTATGATATATTAGTCACAAATCCTGTTTATCCAGAAGTAGTATAAATGCTACTAGCATGTTTATTAGAATATAAATTAGCCGACCTTTGCTCATCCAAACAATTCCATATTGTAAATTTTTATTAGTTTTTTCAAATTTATGTGAAAAACACAATTTTTATTTACCATTCTAGGACGAGCATCTAGACTAGTTTTATAGCATTCACGAAAGGGACGAAAACAAAAAAATCTCTCTGTTGGGAGAGTAGACAATCAGCACATGCGCAGAAATTGTAGAAATTGAGTGCGAATTAAAGGCAAAATGCGCACAATATTGTTATCATTATGGAATCTAATTAAAATTGATTGATTAAATTAAGGAACCCAGGAAAAAGTATCTGTTATTTTAACTCTCCAAATGTAGTTATTTTTTGTAAAGTAATATTTAATCTAAATCACAACTTATGTCATATAAAAATTCTTAAAAATTAAAAAGTTATGTTAATTTATTAAATTATGTCTTCGGCTATTTTAAATTTATATTGAAAAAATTAACATTTAAATGAATTCTTCTCAATATTGTTGGAATTTTTCTAAAATATCGTTAAGTGAGATTTATTTATTTCTTTATTTTTGGCTTTATCTCATCCGAGCCTATGATTTTTAATCCTTTCGGGACTGCATATGTTACACAAATTTGATTCGGTTGGCACAGTATATTTTGAATGCTTTACTTATACAGAAAAAGACTCTAATTCAAAAGTACAATTATCACCTTTATTTATTAATAGTGATAAAAACTATGCACGCACCTTATGACGGTGCGTCTACAGTTATACATTAGTGCGCATGCGTGCAGACCTGAATTGGTTACATTTATTGTGTGGCAGTTGTAAACAGATAGTGTAACTTAATAATATAAATATGAAAATAATTGCAATAAATTTTCAGTATTTTTCCAAGACAAAATTAAACTTTTAGTAGCTTGCAAATAATTTTCACTATTTTAGTCATGACAGAAGAAAATTTTCTACTTGTTTGCTGTTAATTTGCAATAAATTTGATACAGCAAATTTTTTACTTCCACGATAAATTAGCTGCAATTTCAAAGTGCGGTGACTTTCACGTTTGCTTTATCTTGCTTCAGTCTTATTATGAACTTTCAGATTTTATCATGCACCTGAACTTGCTGCAACTTTACAGGATTGCAAAGCAAGACTGCAGCAAATTTTCTGCAATATTATAAAAGTGTTAACGGATAAATATTCAAAACACCTGTTTTTATTTCAGGAGAATAAGATATGACGTTCTCATTTACTGCACTTTATGAAGAAGATTTAGGATGTGTTCAATTTGTCAATTTTCTGTAAAGGTCTTACTGCAAGCTATTTGTCATGTCACAAATACATTATTTTAATTAACATTTTGATTACAATTTGAGTTAATTAGATGCGAAATTTAACGAATATGGTTATTTTGTGTTCTGTAAATCTGTCAATAGGCTAAGGAAGAATTTTTTTCATAAAATTTGGAAAATGTTAATTGAAGGGCTCTACATATATAACTTTGTCAACTTTTTGGTAATTTTGCACCCATCTTAGGATGTTATACGTTACCATTCCTCGAACCTCCCCCCTAATAATATCGTTATCAATCTCTACTTTTTTTTCATTTTTTAGACTCTTTTTCTTTTATTTAGAGTGATATACAAATATAGTTACATTTATTTTTTGCTTTTTTCATTGATTCAAAAGAATATAGACATAAGATATTACTTTATATATTTGTGGCTTACGGTAATAACCAGGTAAGGCACATTTTTAATATTTTAAGTAATTAACGTTTAAAGTTTTCAAAAATGTCTTTTTTATCATTACTTTTCTAAAATAGATTAGAACTTAATAATTTTCACTACATTTAATTAGGAAATAAGAACCTCTTTTTTGCCAAAATAGTTATATAAAAATGGTTTTTATTAATTGAGAACCAATTAAAAATGTAACTTTTATCTGATTGTTACCGTCTTACATTTATTTTTAATAAATGTAAATAAAATAAAATATTTATTTACATTTTAAACATTCATTTTACAACAATTTAATACATTGTCAGTTTTTTACTTTTTTATGTTTTTATATTTTATGCTATTTTTTATAATTATAGATGATTTAAAGAAATAAATAGAAATGTTACCTGGTTACTACCGTTACTTTATGCGCTTACCCAATTATTACGGTTTTTTCAATTTTTAAAAGAAAATTTATAGTCGCCCTAGTAATCGATTTTCATTTTTCAGCACTATGGCAGATGAAAGTATTCTTTTCAAGCTACATTTTCCCAAATTATCTCAGTTTTTTTAAATTTGCCTTACCTGGTTATTACCGGAAGACACAGATATGAAATAGCTTTATATTAAACAATACTTAAAAGAAATTGTTACCATTTAAATGTATTTAATAGCTTTTTGTTATATGATGCATTGAACAGTTATAATGTCTTCTTGCACTTGCTCTCTGGTGGAGGGAGGGAGACAGAACTTCATATCCACATCATTGACAATTATTGATTTTGACAATTGACAATTGACTTTTATTTACTAATAAACATGACTATCATTTCATACATACTTCGATATGGTTTCTCGAATAGCGTAATATATATATATGTATGCATTAATGGCAGAATAAACAAAAGTACCAAACGTTGAGGTATTCCATATTTTGGAATTAAAACAATTTTATAATTATTTACTGATTTTAATAATAGCTTTGTATTTTGATAAAAATAGATAACAGACTAAAACAGATAATATACTATTTTGATGTAAAGAGGAAAATAAAAATAAAATGAAAAATAAAATAAAAGGGAAAATTTTGGTTGAATAAAAAATTATAACGATATCAAAACACAACCTCTTCCCCAAGATATATCCAACTATATGATGTGCCAACCCCTCTTCCCAAGAATTTTAACAATTTTCTAGTGTTATCATACCTTATTGGTTTGTAAAAGTAGTATCTATTTAAAATTTAAGGAATGAAACGTATGTTAAAAACTAGTCATTGAGGCCACTGTAATATTTATCCATAATGGATATGCGTACTATAAAATATAAAAATGAAACACGTGTAAAATTTAAAATTTTTGTAAAATGCATTGCAATTCGAAAACGAAATGTAAATGTATAGCGTTTTTAGCTTTTTTTATTTTATAAAAAAATCTCGGCTGTAAAAAAAAAAAAAAAAAAAAAAAAAAAAAAAAAAAAAAAAAAAAAAAAAAAAAATGCATACAACACAAGCCTTTTTTCAACATATACATAAAAGAAACTTTTGAGTGTAATGATCGAAAAGCTAGTCAATATATGGAAATCTAAAAGAGATACAGCTGATTTATACAATTACATAGAAAATTTCTGCAATTTCTCATAAAAAAGCTATAAATCAGCGAATAAGTTACTTAGAGCTAATTCTTTTATTCATTACACTCTAGACATTATCGAAAAGCTACAAAAAAATTTTATGGTTATATAATTATAAAATCTTGAGTTAGAGCAATAGTCGTTTATCTTTTCTGGTGAAGCTGCCGCTACTGTTGCCCAGTCAATGTCCTCGAAAATCATATCGTTTTAAGTTCCATCCATCTTATTGGCAATTACAGTCACTTTGTAGTTTTCTATTATCATCTCTGCTGAGATGTTATTCCAAGCTTCACATATCCACTCATACGCAATTAGGAGTGACGCACGCTTCATACTCTCCGCTAGGAATGAAGTTGGGACCAGTTGTTGTTATCCACTGATTGTAGGCTTGCCGAAATGCAACCATAAATGGTCGGTTGAGACAATGTCTAAGGATTGCAGCTCTTTTGATATCCCATTTGCTATTGCTATCCCAACCAAATCAAAAGATCAACAAATTTTCCCTTTTATTCTAGGCGTCGTGTGTACACGGAAGCTATCTATGGCGAGCATCAATGGCTGTCTTAAAACATTTATCTGACATTCCAAGATAATGTTAATCCAATCTTTCATGAGCTCATCTGTCATCCACCCTTTATACTGTACTCTTACATCTATGCAGACTAGAAAATATTCTTTTGATATAGTATTGCGTTTAAAAATAGCATGTGGTGTCAAATTGAGGCCGTCAGCTATGATGACCAGCACAACAGTGAATCATTGTTTGTCTGTTCATATTGTGCACATTTGAATGCTTCTATTTCTATGAATGGTTGTGGGTTCCGGCATATCAAACCACAATGGAGTTTGATTTGCAACATTTGATATAACTTTTTTTTTCATAGCCTTATAACGTACTGAAAGACCTTAGTACGCTGTTTTTCGTATTCTTCCGGTAGCTGCTGCCATTGCGTTGTTCTTCTGCTGATAGAGAGACTATTATGGATCATCGAGCGTCGCACACAGCCATAACTCTTTTTAAAATCTTATCTTGATATATTCATATTCCTAGTTCATTTATAACCTCGAATGAGCTTCGAACGTCAACATTTATGTCGATATTAAGTACCCCGAACGTTGCAAATCCATTACATGAGTTAAAATCTGCTGCTCTACTTGCGGATATTTACACATCCCCCGAAAAGCAAGCTTTTTTGTACGGGGCTTTTTTTCAGTTTTTCTTCCATATTCCTTCACTCTCACATACTTGACTCAGCAACGTGGAATTTCCAACTTGAAGCATGGTTACCGGCTTGTTTAGCACACTGAACTGTTTTCAACTTAAATGTCGCAGTATATCTACATCAATTCTCCATCTTACTCGAACGTTGCTAATAACCACTCTCAAGTATTTCGTTAAGCGAGTGACGCGCCCCCGCTTCATGACACTTACTCCCTACCCGAAGTCTAAAAAAAGAATTTCGAATTCTATTTTTGGCCTGGAATAACATTTGTTTCGACTTTTTTTACTGAATCTCATTTAGTTATTCATTCAGTTGCATATCAAATTTATGTGTGCGTTATATACCAGACAAGAAAAATCACCATTTTCCCTTGTAAAGTACGGAGTGCACGTTATGCACGCGTTCATGGTATACACGAGTAAATACGGTAATATTTAAATTAAATAAAATAGTTAAAATTATTTTAAAAAGTAATTCTAGTTAGATTTTTAAAAATCTAAAGATGTAATTAATTTATAAACAATTAATATAATAAATAAATAACTCTCTGTAGCTGTGAAAAGCATCTAACACAGTTAAAATGCGTTTGCATAAGGATTAGATTTTAAAGCTAACTAATATCAAGATGAAACAATGTTAATTGTTTACAAAAATTTAAAATGATTTCCTGTTCAGTTTCGTTAAGTTAATTTTGATTTGCAAGAAGATCATAATTAGGTTATTTGTTTGAGAAATGTGCCTATTTTATGCTAACCTGCCCTTATATCATAAAATGCGTGAAAATTATCACTGACATTTAATTTTCTTTCTGCATTATTTACTTCTAGAGTTTAAATTTAAATCACATATGGTGTCAAATAGAGGCCGTCAGCTATGATAGCCAGCATAACGGAGAAACGTTGCTTCTCTGCTCCTATTGTGCGCATTTAAATGCTTCTATTTCCAACGGTATGAACGGTTGTGGCTTCCGGCATATCAATTCACAATGGAATTTTGATCACATACTTGGCTGAGCAATGGAAAATTTCCGACTTGAAGCTTGTTTAGCACAATGAACTATTTTCAACTTGAATATCGCAGTATATCTATATCAGTTCTCCCTCTTACTTGAATGTTGCTAATAGCCGCTCTCAAGTATTTCCTTAAGCGAATGACGCACCCCCGCTTCAGGACTCTTACTCCCTACCCGAAGTCTAAAAAAAAAAAAATTTCGAATTCTTACCAGACTCGACGTAAGATTTGTTCAGATTTTCTTTACTTAATCTCATTTCGTCATTCATTCACTTGCATATCAACTTTATGGTGCGCGTTACATTCGAGATTAAAAAAATCGCTATTTGTTCTTGTAAAGCACGGGTGCGTATTATACACACGTGCACAGTATACACGAGTAAATACAGTAATAATTAAGTTAGATAAAATAGTTAAAAAATTGTTTTTAAAAATAATTCTATTTATAGGATTTGAAAAATTCTAAAGGAATAATTAATTTGTAAACAAGTAAGACAATAAATAATTCTCTTTAGCGACCTAACACAGTTAGAAAGCGTTTGTATAAGGAGAATACATTTTACAGCCTGTAACTAATATCAAGATGCAACAATGTTTATTGTTTAGAAAAACTTACAGTGATTTCCTGTTCAGTTTCATCAAATTAATTTTGATTTGCAAGAAGATTATAATTCAGTAAAGTAATTTGTTTGAGAAATGTGCCTACTTTGTGCTAAACCGCCTGTATATCATAAAATGTGTGAAAATTATCGCTGACATTTAATTTCCGTTCTGCATGATTTACTTCTAGAGTTTAAATTTAAAAGACACATTTCAGAAATATATATGGCTGCATTTATAATATAGGTTGAATATTTCAACTTAACTGTACAGCCATCGTGATAAATTTATAAACTTTTTGGCTATTAGAAAGAAAGTTTATCAGGAACTGTCTCTGATTGTTCTTCTGGGAAATTCGGAAATATTAAACTTTAATTTCTAAAACATTAAAAAGTTTTAAAGTTTACTGAATCTAAACTGCCATTTTAAAAATTAATTTACTGAAGAAAAGTATTACTTTTCTTAAACTTTAGCCGAAAATGGTTTTCATTTTAATTACAAATAAAGCCATTTTTAAGAAATCCGAAGATGTGAACTTTTTATAACACATTTCTGACGGCTAACGCAGATTTGATAGATATTAGATATGCACATAAATTTCCCCGACGGTCATTGCTTTTGCATTTTATACCTTGCATTACGTTTCACAAACACACAGAATATTTGTATTTATACAGATAATTATGCATATAAATACTCCAGTCGAAAATTAAACCATTATTGTATTTATTCATTTCAATATGAATGCGAATGCAAAAATTCTTTTTGTTAAGTAATGTAATGCACAATTGCATGATGGGCAGGATTTCCGAATTAAAAAAAAACTGCTATCTGTAATACTTTAAAATATCCATTTGCCCTTTTTTTATCTATAATTTGTAGAAGCCCTATCGAATTGATAATGATACTGGATACATATAAAACTTGATGAATGTTCATATTTACAATTTTTCCTGAAAATTAGTAAAGCAATTTTGAAATATCCAACTTCAGTAAAATGAAAAAAGTCCTGTATTTGACCATTATGGTAATAAACTACATTTAATTATGAGGAATTTTTCCAATTTTTAACTATCGACACTCGACAGCACAATTATTTGTGAACAAACAAAAGATAATGCCTCAGAATATTACATACAAACGTTGGGTCGGTAGTTTGGTACAGTGCATAATAACGAACAGTTTTTGTAAAAAAAGAAAAGAAAATTTGCAATTAATTTATTCACTCAAAAGCACAGAATCAATCACTTAAGATATTTTTTAAATTTTTTTAGCAATAATGAAGCTATTTTACAAATTGATGCTTATTTTGATAGATATTTGATTTACATATTTTGAAATCTAAATTGCCTTGTGTGAACAGCGATGAAATTACAATAAGTGTTTAAAAGCGCAACAATTCACTAATCCGATGATTGATATCGTATGTAATGTGAACAACATTCTGAAAGAAGGATCATCTAATTTAATGCTGTTTAGATGCGGATGTTGGACATTGTTACAACATCTTATTTACCTTTTTTACGCAAAAAATTGAAATTTGCTGTAAATTACACTAGAATATCTTATTTATATTATAGCAGCTATTGTAGCAAAAGTGTTCAAATTTCAGATTATGATTAAGTGACTTATTGTAATAACTTTGATTATTTTTAAAAGGATAGTATGTATAGTTACATGCACGTATAATTTTTAATAAAAAATTCAGAAAATTTCAACGATATAATCACCTAAAAATACCTTTTTTCAAACAATGAAAAAGAAATTTTAGGTTCCATTTGTACAGGTTAATACGAAATATATGTTTTCAAAATTTCATGAAAAAGTATTCGGAAGTTTTTGAGATATCATATGCGTTATGCTCAAAAACGTCATTTAGAGTTTTGGAAACACCACTCAGTTATTGAGCGGATATAATTCGAAAAACCATAACTTCTGTTCTAATAGGAATTTCAAATAAACAATTGTATGAAAAAATTGAGAAAAAACTGGACTTTCACATCTAAAAAATTAAAATTTCAAAAATTTTAAAACGGAGAGTTCCGAGGCGCTTTAATTAACGTGTAAATTCACTTAAATTTACATCACTGAATAAGGTATCGTCTGTGTATACAAGAAATTATTTATATTTTTAGCTTCTGAAATCCCTTGTACTCTAATTATTGTATTATATGATATCAAGAATTTTATCGTACTAGGTATCACCAATATGTAACGAGTGTTCAATATTACGAAAATAGCCCTAATTTTTTTAGTAAACGTGACCATATTTACTTACAAATCTAAGGAATTCTTAACAATATAGTTATCACAAATTAAATTTTTATACAACAAAATTTAATGTAATATTAAATTGTAAATTTAATGTAACATTGAAAATGTTTTATAGTTTTTGTGGCATTTCCAAACTTTCTCAGTAATTTGATAAAGAATTAGTACGCACAAGATATTTACACATTCTTAACGATTTCTATTTAAATTTTAATAAATGTTGTAATTATGTTTTAAAAGATATAACACAATTATTATATATATATCTTTAATCCCATTTAAAGCTTAATTAATGAGTTATTTTAAAACGAAATGGAAAAAAAGGAAAAAGAAAGATAATTTTAAGGTATAAAAATAATGAAAGAGGTTTTAAATATTCTCTTTTTTTTATACTTTTTAAAGAAATATTAAAAAGACGAAAATCCATATAAGTAACTTTTTACGTAATTTTGAGTTAAAAGTTAAAAACATTAATTTAGAGGGAGCTAAAAAATTTAGTTACTTACTATACATTTTTTTCCGGTAATACGTTTTTGTGACAAATAAAATAAATAAGAAGTTATGAAGCAAATATTTTCTGTTACGTGCACGCTTTATGTTTCTACAAAAGATAAATTTTCTTTTAATACACAAGTAGACACATTTTAAGATGTCTACTGCTGTATTAAAATGAAGAAAAAAAGCTTATTTATATTTTCTTGCATAAATTCTTGTATCCCAGTTTTATAGCAGGTAATGTTTTAAAGCAAATTTTTTTCTTTGTGTTGATAAGAGAAATTACTTAAAAAATGTAATTATAAAAATTTGAAAAAAAATTAAAATTATGACATATACATTTGATGCTCTTTATTTATATTATCAAGATCTTCGATAATAACTGGATATTTATGACTGCATGTTTTAATATATAGCAAAATATTATGGGAAAATGTATTTATTTTGCTCGTTATTTTTTTTAATAGATACAATATTTTTTACATATTAAATTTTACACAAAATTATTTTTGCTCTTCTCTCTCTCGCTGGCAAATAACTACACATAACTACATATAATAACTGACAAATATTGTTAAAATAATTGTTGAATACAAAAGTATATAATTTGTTACATTTTTATTTTTTAATTCGTTTTTCCAATCATTATTTTTTTAATATTTATTCAGCATTTTAGTATTTCCTTTTTTACGTTATGTTTAATTACACATTAAATTTTTACCCAACAAAATTTAAATTTTGTATTTTTGATTTAGAACGTGTTTTCATATAGCATATAGTTCAACATAATAAATTGACTTGTAATTTATTCTACTGCATACAATATTATTTATTGATTATGCTAGAAACACTAATTAGAAACCACTGTAACCTAGATTTTTCAATAAAGGAAACAATCTTTTTACTACCTATATCATTTTAGTTATTGTTTTTCTTGTATCGTAATCACAAACCAATTGATCATAATCGAAATATATTTCTGATTACAGTAAAAAGGTAACTTATAGTAACAAAAATATTTTTTAAAGGATAACAATATTTATTACAACAAAAGATAAAAAAAAAAAGCCGGTAATACCGTCATTGCTAAGTTTTGATGTTACACCTAAGTTTACATTTAATGTATAAAGAAAAACGTTGGAATTCGTAAAATATAACGCAGCAATAACTAAGAAAAATACACAGTATTAAATACTTCTAGATAATATGTTCAGATCATACAGATATGTTCTAAATTATTACTAAGCGTGCCTATATGTAGCAGAATACCGCTAATATTTGTGCCAAAAGTATAGTATCAAGAACAACGTCAGCATCGCTCATTTCCACTTGTCAATTCAATGAATTTTTTTTCTATGGCCTATTATTGCAGTCAATTATTAAAACATGTAAACTTAATGCATAGTAACACCTAAACCGTAATAAGGGGTACAAATAAGTACATTAAGTTTCTGACAAGAATCAGACACTGATGTTCAAACTATATATATGCACTTGTATTTACGCATCACGCACCCTAAAAGAGCTTTCAAAAATCTGTTACAGGACTACCAGATTGGCCTGTAGGTAGATTTCGTGTGAAATTCTACCTATTGCGTTCTTTCCTGTATTGTAATTTCTGAAAAATGTTTGCTGATCTACACTGATCATGATCCATAGACACCAAAACAATCATCAATATATATATATATATAATAATAATAATTCTGCACAAATCTCATCCAAACTGATATATAAAATCAAGGGACATAAAACCTCGGTCAGGTTCGTTAATGAGCAAAATCTGACCAACAGAGTGGAAATGAAGGGGGTTGGTGAAAACAGAAAAAAATATCATAATTTCTTAGTGAAAATAGATATCGAATCAGTTTGAAATTTTTATCAATTCTAAAAAATATGGCCAAAAATTTATGAAGGACAGATTTTTCATAAAATTAAAAATAGGCTCAAAAATTGAAAAAAAATGGAGTTTTTGGGAGAAAAAATTCATAACTTCATAATTCATAATTCATAATTCTCAAGATATTAAATCCAAATAAAGTTACAAATTGTCTTCATATTATCTAAAATGTTTGTACTGAAAAGGTTTTGATAGGCCCCACTCTAACTGCAAAAAAGAAAAAAAATTAAAACCGAAAACAAAAAAGGGACCCTATTAATATACAATGGAGTCTATATATGAGAGAAAAAAATTCATAACTTCTTCAATTCTTAAAATATCAAATCCAATTAAATTAGTTATAAATCTATTTAATATTATCTATTACTTTTGTATTGACAAATTTTTGATAAGACCAACTCTTACCGAGAAAAAAAAATAAGAATGAAAACAAAAAGGGACACTTTTGAATTAAAATGGAAGTCTATGGAATTTGGCGAAATACTGGAAATAACGCCAAATCGGTGTCACTTTTGGAAAGTAATTTTTGTCGTCAAATTTAGCGACAGAATCGGTTTCTCCGATGGTAATCTTTGCTTTGGTTTCGAGTTATCTACGCAGAAATATAAATAAACTTAAAATAAATAGAAATCTGAAAAAATAATATTCAAATAACAAATTGCTTATTTTCTGACTCATTTTTAAATTCATCTCTGCTCTCAAACGCATGCAAATTTTCATCAGTTTCTCTTTTGATATAATGTGCCGTATTGGTCGATTTTTTTTCATAAAATCAGAATATATGTCAAAAAAGGCTGTCAAAGGGGACTTTTTGAACCAAATTTCCCTTAAGAAAATTTTGAAAAAAACAGCTCTTATTGAAAAATGAACTTAAAAACTCTTCAAAAGAGGGCAAATAAAGTTATTAAACTGGGTTTATTGCTAATCATATTTGGCTTTTTGTTCGTGAAATTAGCACATAAGTTCGAATTTTACCTGCGACTGTAGGCCGAGTCGACAGGGATTTTTTTCAATCAGAAATTTCGGGTTTCTGCCTGAAAATATGAATTGTATTTTCTGCCTTACTTAATGAGTGACACATCGTGATTACATAAAGCAAAATATCTTTTGGGGAAATTTTCGGTAGAAATTTTAAATTTTCGAATATAAACAAAAGTAAAACTGGCAACCCTGATCTGTAACAGCCTAGAATCAAAAAAGGAATCAACCGTTAGACTTTGGAGATTGCAGACTTCGGAGATATATTTAAGTTCATATATTGTAATAATGACTAAAATAAGTGCAGTAAGAGTAGCTTAACGATGACAGCAAAATTTTTCTCAAAATGGTGGCAAGTCCACCACATGTTTTTCAAAAGACTCTAGACCAGTGAAATTTTGTTATCTGTATGTTGTAAATCTCTTCTAGATTCGCTCTAAAATAATCATATCAAATAATGCAACTTGCAATCAGCAAAGTTTAATATTAAGTTAGTATACAATTAAAAAGGGTTTCTTTCGTATAATAAAAAATTCAAAACTGTTGTAAATCTTTTATAAGTACAGAATAGAAAAAAGTATACAATTTAAAAAGGGTTTCTTTCGTATAATAAAAAATTCAAAACTGTTGTAAATCTTTTATAAGTACAGAATAGAAAAATTATTTGCCTCAAGCAAATCGAAAGATCTTACATAATCAGACTACGACTCATCAGATTGTTATGCATCTAGTATAATTATAAATAATGTAAAAAAGAATCTTCACTGATACAGATAAACTTATAAAATATTAAAGCAGAAATATATATGGGGGTATCGAAAAATTTCAATTACAACCGAATATTTTAATATTCATTTCGCATCACTATTTTTTAGACTACTTTTTAGAAATACACTTCGCAGTACACTTTTCTTGCAAATGTTCTCCAAGAGTATGCAAAAGATTTTTGTTTTGCAAATGTGGTGCGGGTTAGCATTAAAAAATATTCGCCTGTAATTGAAATTTTGGGATATCCCCACGTAATTAGAATTTATATATATTTTTTAACATATGTTTCTCAGAATTGAAAAAAATAAACTAACATCACATACAGTAAAATCTCGGTTATCCAAATTAATATGGACCAAGTTAATCTCGCATAAGCAAAACGCTTGGATAAATTACATTTACGTTAATCTTCAATGACTTAGGCGTTTAATTTTCAAGGTACTACTAACAGTTCTTTGATATATACATTCGTTGCTATTATAAAAATGGGGGAAGGAAATTGTTAATTTGAAAAAGCACTTGGTAATTCCTTGCTTATTGCATGATACATGTCTCTTATCTGCAGTATTATATTACTGCATAGTTGCCAACATGTGCAGTTTATTTTTACTATTAAAATTTACTTATAAAATGTGTTTATTCAATCGCTGAAGTCTAACAATTTTTATTATTTAAAAAAATACAAACATTTGTTTTACATTTCAGTGGTAATAAATGTATTAGTAGCATCAAATTTGCAGACGCAGCCTATTCTTGCTACTTAATGTATTCAATAGTTTTTCAATCTAATATAAACCTTGACGGACATAGTTTTCATCGTTAAGAAGTGTCATAGGTCAGTTTTAACCACGTGCTCCCAATATTTAATTAAAAAACAAAATTACTATTTCGATTTTAGCGGATATCATAACTCAACTAATCAAAGTAAAGAAATGGTTGCTAAGGTGCGACGTCAGTTGAAACTGATATACTGTAAATGAAGTTCTAGGTCATTAGTTCCCAGTCTACTTTAGACCATTTTCCATGGTATAGAATGGAAAATGGTCTAGTTTCTATTCTAGATTTGAATTTTTGATTCAAATTTAGATTGAATCTAGAATTCAATCTAGATTCAGTGTAAATTCATTGTTCCATTTACAATATATACATGCATATATATTTCAATTCCACGTCATCGATAATAATTAATTATACCAAATTTAAAATTAAATGTTGGATATTATCTATTCCTAATTTTATATATCTATCTATTGAATCTTAAAGTGAAGATTAATTATAATGGTCATCAAACATAGTTAGCAATTGTTTATAGAATATTTAAAAATAAACACAAAATCAATAAGAAGTAAAATGAGATGGATGATTTCTCGCAAAAGCAGTAATGACTTTTTATTTTAATTAAATTGAATTTATCACCTTGGGATTGCTAATTGGCATCAATAGTTTAAACAGGTCTGTCACATAAGCTATGTCATTTTTGATGTAATTGAATTTTCGCATTGATTTTCGCCTCTGTTTTCAATGAAGTCGAATATTGAGTTCTAAATAGACTGAAAAAAAAAAGATTCCGACAAACGTCTATTGAGAGCCAATGAACTTCCCTTACAACAGCAAGCGTTTATAATCTTCAACTTTTACACTAAAAAATTAACGAAATAGTCTGTCGTGCAATGAATTGATTTTGAGCTCATTTACTTTAACAATGATATGAAGCGACGAGACGTAAGCAGTAGTTTATTCATATTTTTTAGACCTAAATGCTGATGATGAATAAAATAATGTACAGCGAGCACAATTGGTACTGTTTATTTCAAGTGCTCTATTAAACTCTTGTGGCGGCCCGTAATTGTTGGAGAACTATCAGTAGAAGCAGACAAATGTTTTGACATTCGTACAAGAAATTATTTGGGGGATCTCGGCTCTAGGTTCCTATTGTAAAGATTTTTATTTAAAGGTATATTTCAGGTTTTTATCACGTGCCTAAGCATTACCGGGGAGGTAAGCTACTTTTACTGCATTAATATCTTAAATGGGTAGGTAAACAACGGCCTGCCCAACTTAATGTCTTAACGCCCTCCCCACCCGTTTGCCCCTGGATCCGCGTGGAACGCTTCAGAGCAAACTGGGGAGCTTGCCGCCCCCCAGTTGGGAACGGAAGGAGGCAGTGGTTGAAGTGAAATCGAAAGAATTTCTAACTCTCTGGCCTAATAACTCTCTGGCTTTCTATTTTTCTGGCCACAATGCAGATAATTTTTTTTAGAATCCTGTTAAAGAAGAATCCAGTTAAGCGGAATTTGCATAGTCGAGACCCTACCGCAGTTTTAAAATTAAATCAGACATTTACAGGAAGAAAATTTTTTATAACTGAAAAAATATAACATAACAATATTTTGAAAATTGTAAGTGCATGAACAATTTTTTCATTTCAATTAATAGATCTCTATTCTGTGATAGGCGACTTCTTTATTTTAGAATTTAAAAATCGTTCTATAAAAACTGAAATGTATAAAAATTCAGCTAAAACTATTGCGGACATATAATTTTTGTTTAAACTATTACCGTGCATTGGATTAAGAAATAATTTGTGATCTTTGTATGCCATTAAACAATGTTTTCCACGTGTTATCTACTAGCAACGTCCAAATTTAAATAATAAAGATGTACTCCAAGTACAGTAAAGCCTGCCTATGCAACCGCCTTCCTGAACGTCCATTTTTTTTTTCATGAAATGAAATTTATTCCTATAGACTCAATACTAATTTTACCTCCATTCAGAGATCATCCCAGTTGAACCCCCTCTATAGGCGACAAATTTTTTGAAGAAAATGAAACAAATTCTGTTTTTCATAGTCGCTTAAAAAAGGTTTTTTTTCAAGAAATAATTCCTGAGAGTGTATTTATCAAACTTCTAAACTATTTTAAGCAATGAATTTAAGTTTGATGACAAATTATGAATGACGTTTCAATAAATTCTCCTGCCCTACTCTTTCTCGAAAGTTTGAAAGAAATAGATAAAGTAATGAAATCCTTATTATTTGTTCCCGTCCAAGATAAAAATTGCATTTATTTACTGAACTGCAAAAGTACTTGGGTATAAAAGCTTATAAAAGACAAAACCGTAAAATGAAAGCAAACGTCAATGTGTTCATTTTTTAAATTCAGCAGTAATTAACTGATGTAATTACTTTTTGTTTTGATTCTTACTTTTTTCTGTTTTCTACTAATGCGAAAAATAAATTTTAGTAATATTAATTGTATTGTTAATTTTTTTCAGCAATTAAAATCTAGATTTAAACATGATCTTCATTAAGGGACCATCTCTCGGAGCGACCAATTTTTATTGGAACGGAATGTGATCGCTTTAAAAAGATTTTATTGTATAAGAAATAAAATACATTTTTCATTCTTTTAAAATTTTAGTAGCTAAAAGATATACGACTCTATCAATACTTATATATTCAAGATGATAGTTGTTACCGTTTTCCTTTTTCATAGAAATTTTTTATCGCATGTCTATCTCATACACACTTGATGAAAATTTGCCCAATTGAAAGAGACATATATTCAGGTCATATAACTTAAACCTATAAATATCACAGAACAACAACAAAAAATTTTTTTTAAATGGTCTGACATGTTTTAATGAATTTAAGATATTTCAACCTCCAGGAACCCGAATATGGCATCCATTTCCGTACATCAGGTAAGATTTTTCTGCGAAGTTGAATTGAAAAAAGCAAATATATACTACAGAAGTGTAATTAACTGAACCGAAAAAAATGTACGTATGTTAACAGAAAACATGTTCAGTTAATTACATAGTTGATTAACAACTAATAGACAGGAAAACATTCAGTTAGTTCACTGTTTCGTCATTGTGCAACACTTATGGTAGGAATTTCCTCTTCGTTGAGGTCCGAGCATGGACGGCAGCAGGAATGTCTCTATGGAGATTTCAACAGTAATCCGCTATCATTACTGCATCCCAGCGACCTTGGTATCTGTTCTCCATCTCCTTGATCTCCTGATGAAAATGCTCTCTCTGTTCATTACTCATGGAGCCCAGGTTGTTAGGAAAGCGATCCAAATGCGAGAATAGGTAATGCATTTTGATGCTCATGTTACATCCAAGGTTTCTGAATGCTGTTATCATATTGTTCACCAGTTCAACGTAGTTAGCGGCCTTCGTGTTGCCGAGAAAGTTTTTCACAACTAGGACAAAAGCCTTCCATGCTTCCAGTTCCACTTCACTCATATGTGTTTCGAATTGCGTATCTCTCATTAGCTGATGGATCTGTGGACCATCAAAGATGTCAGCTTTCAGCTTCTCAACGCTCAATCTGGGAAAAACCTGGCACAAGTACATGAAGCAGTCACCATTTTTGGTGAGCTTTGGTGAAGCTTTGGTAAAGCTTTGGTGAATTGCTTCATCAACCCCAGCTTAATGTGCAATGGAGGAAATATGATCTTCTCTCTGCTCACAAGAGGAGTGTTGATGATGTTCGCTCTTCAGGGCACCAGGTCCTCCCTAAGAGGCCAGTTCTTGATTGTGTAATGATGAGCCCTGTCCCTACTGTCCCACATGCAGATGAAGCATGGGTACTTTGTAAACCCTGATTGTTGTCCCAACAAGATGTTCACCATTTTCAAATCCACACAAATGTACCACTGATGGTCATCATAATGAATTTTCTCCAGAGCATACTTCACTGATTCATACTTCTCCTTCAATGTAGTTGAGTGAGCTAGTCGTACAGAGGCAAACTGGTTGCCATTGTGTATCAAAACACATTTTAGTGAGCGCTTACTGCTGTCGATAAGCAGCCGCCAATGTTCGGGGTCGTATTTTGCCACTCTCAGCGTGTACAGCAGCCGTGCGATATCATTACAGTACACCAGGTCAAGCTCTTCAGAGAAATATTGTAGGAAGTCTTGATGTCGGTTGCGGTAGAAGGTGATACAAACACTCTCAGTGAGACAGTTTTTTTCCTTTAATCTGGATACCAATTATTCGGCAGATGACTTGGAGAGGTTAAGATCGCGAACGAGATCATTTAGCTCCATTTGTGTGAACGGAACTACATTCTGGAACCACATAGTCGTCGTCATCAGCAGCAAACCTGATGGGGGAGGATGATTCTTCGTCAATGTCCGGAAGTTCTTTAAACACGGGAACAGGAATGGCTTCAAAATGGGCTACAGGACGACGTGCTGACTGCAGATCTGAGTATACCAGGCTACTCCGGTTGTTTCTGTTTATACCAGTCAGATCTACAGCGCAGAAGTAACAATCTGTGACATGGTTGGTAGACTCCCTCCAGATCATAGGAATTCCAAATTTCAGAGCCGTCCTCTGGCCTTTGGTTCACGCACGAAGATACTCGGTGCATTTCTTGCATACTTATATGTGGTGCCCAACCTTTATCTTGGTCACCTAGTGCCATTTGAAAGTAGGCAAGTTAGGTACGCTTTATAAAACTGGTGATTGGCTTCCTGTTTGGTACAAGGGTGTATTCGCCATAGATATAGCAAAATACATCCGGCTTATTCCTACATGATCTTTTTGAAGACGCTATTTACTTCACATAGATCCTCTAATGAAAGAAAATCTATCATTAGTAATCCAGGGCAACGAAATACGACTTCTCGGAATGCAACACACACAAGAACTGCAATGAAGTGTAGGCATTTATGCAGGAAATCACTTAGCCTAAAATGGACATTTGCACAAAAAATTGACCTGATAGAGCGAAACCGTTTTGGGTTTTGGATTCAGGGTATGAAAATGAACATATATCAGCTGGAAAAAGTTAGACCATTTTTTGGCTGTTGAGCAGTGTATTCATTTTGAGTACCGCAAACATAATCATGTTCTGTGTTAAATATTTTTGTTTCCAGCTTAGTGAGTTTCAGAACTATTTCTTGCTGTCAATAGAATATCTTCTGTTAGATTGTAGTTTAACTTTTTATTTTTGAAATCATGAGTTAATGAAAATTTTATCTTCTAACGAATATTTTCAGAATTTTTGAAAATAAGTTTGAAGAATTATATAATCATTAAATAAGTTTTAATAAAAAATATGTTTATTAAAATTAATAAAAATGTACTTAAAGGAAAATTTTGGAATATATATAATTCTTCACAAATTATTTCATAAAGATGTTGTATTTAGTTCTTACCAAATTTAGAAAATATACCAATATAATCACTTTGTAGACGTTAAAAACGTTTAATGGCAATTTTTTTTAATGAAGATTTCTATTCTGTAGTTTTTAAGAGACAGAAAAACAATTAGTTATCTATACTAATAAATAAAAAGTCTGTTTTTGTGTGTGTATCTGCGAGGCTAGCGAAATCTACGACTTATACGAAATTGAAATGTTTCTTGAAGGTAGTTGAAGGTCTCTCCTAATTTTCTTGAGTCACGAAATTTTAAAATTCTTGCAATTAGTTGAATTATTAATTGAGAACCGTAACTTATTCTCATTAAAAATTCATCTCGGCCGTTCCGAGACAGGAAAAAGCTATGGCTCATGCGCAGAAGTTTATTTACACATCGTTTGAAAATGAAGAACAATGAAAAGGAAACTTTCGGGGGTATTATGCCATTATTTAATAACAAAAATCGTACAAACCATTTAATAAAATTAAAAATGAGAAAATATTCTGCGTGCTTTTAAGTTTCAAATACTGCAATCAATTAAAAAAATATTACAGTTAACCCCTTGAAAAAACAAAAATTTCAAAAAGTTTTGTTTTTCCAAAAACATTTATCTTGCTTATCGTAACGCCTCCCCAGGATGCAGAAAAAGATCCCCCCCCCCCAAAAAAAAAAAAAAAAAAATCTTAAAATTAAAACCGTCTTCATATGGTTGGTGTAATTGGTTTTAAAAAATATGAATTTTAACTCGTTATAATACTTTGGTGATCCCAGTCACGGCCAACTTCATCAGAGAACTGTCTTGGTTGTTAAGACGGAGTTTATGACATCATATCATGTGATTTAAGGCCAACCCAATCGGCAAAGACAGCTCTTGTTTGTAACGTCCTTTGCCAGGACAGATTTCTCGAGGAATGGGATCGGCGGAGATCTCATCATCACTTTAACAAGCAAAAGCTTGTGAGGCCTCTAATGAACTTTGCTTTGTCTCAGGTTACTTCGTGTTTCACGGAACCAATATTTTATCTATGGTAAAACTAATTAAACGTCTGTATTTTAACACAATCTTTTTATAACTTCTCAATAGACCAGATTTACATCACCTACAAAAGTTTTGTCATGTTTTGATGGGTAGAAATATTTTTAACAAAATAAAATGAATGAAAATTTCCACGAAATCTTTTAAAAACCGAATGTTTCGTCGCGGTTTCCCCCCCCCCCCCAAAAGAACAAATTTAAAAGTTACGACAAACTCAAAACGTGCTCTTAAAGCTGAAATCTTCTTCTAATCGATGATGCAATCAAGTTTAAAATATATGAGTTTTAAGCCTTACAAATACACATGATAATGCAGGTCATTATGTGCCTAACGAAACGATGTTTTTAACGCTAAAAGTAAGTAATCATCCGCATTTTAACACGATCTTTTCAGAGAATCTCAATATATCAGATTTACATCACCAACGAAAATTTTAAAACTCTGGACGGATTGAAAAATGTTTTACAAAATATCGGAAATTTCCACGAAATCAGTAAAAACCTGACTTTTTCGTCTGTGTTTCGCTAGCTTCCGGTATACATAGACTCAGAAAATCAAATTACACAGAAAATAAAATACCAAATAGTATATGCTTTTAATTCATTATTTTTTCTTAAAAAATATAAATTCAGATAGAATGTATCCTTAAGGTATAAAATCATATAAATTTGAAATTAATTTAAAGGTTATTCTTTACGGGCAGCTCAGCTAGTAATACACTGTTAAAAATAAATCTGTGAATTCCAGGTGAAACTACCGGCAGCAATGTAGCCGAACTTTTACCGTTCCGTTAGTGGATTTTCCGGTTTGGGAAATAAATTAAGAAAAAACTCCGTTTTAAGATGCGGTAATTTTCCATTATAAATTTTGGTATTTCTCCGTTATTTCTTACCGCCAGAACGGTCGCTTTCCGTTAGTTAATACAACAAAAAAGGTATATATCCGTTATTTTTCTAAGTTACTGTCCGTTAATTAATGTAGCAAGAAGGGTATATTTCCGCTTTTTTATCAGCCCTTTTTCAGTGCACTGTCCGTTAATTAATATACAAGTGTATGCTTCCCTTTTTTATCAGCTCTTTTTCAGGTTACTGTTTTTCATATTTCTTTTTTAGAAATTACTTTTAAAATATACTCTCACTAATATAATGAAAGCATAATTTAAAAGTAAATATGGGTATTTTTGAAGACAATAAAAGGTTATTAACATCAGAAATTACTGCATTAGTTTTCCTCAAAATTCTCAAACCGTAATATGTAGATTTTACAGAAAATAATTCAGAGCCATGTTTTCAAATGTTATTTTTAATTGTTTTAAATGAATATAGAATTTTAAAGTTTAAAAATTCAACTGCTGAACACATTTTTTTTCAAAAGTATATAAAGTTTTATGTGAGGAGTAAAGTTACAGTGGTCCCGCAGTTCTGATGTTTTGATAGGATACAGACTTCAAACAAACAGTTTACTATGTTTTATTTTTCATTTAACATAAATGTAGTAATTTATCACTGCATATAATGTAAAAAAAAATATTAAGCTATAATATGCAAATGAAATAGAAAGTTCATCATATTATCTATTTGTTTGGAGTTAGTTTCTGTTTTCATTCGCTTTCATGAAATTCCAGTTCAATGTTCATTAAAAGCATCTATTAATTTTTTACAAATATATTCTTATTTGCAATTTTACAAATATAATTTTAATTGCAATCGTAAGAATTTTTTTGGCTCATTCTCTCCCAGTAGCACAGAGGTTTGAGATTATCTTTGAACTCATCTTTAATTTATAAAAGAAACTCGCTATACCTTTTTGATTTTCCTGTTAGTATTCGTTTCTTTATTTCTGTTACAGGAAAATAGGTTAACTATTAATTCAAGTGAAAAATCTGTAGATGAGGTTCCATAAGCCTAAATAAACTTGTAAGAATATGAATTTTTACATTTTTTTTTAAATGACAGATAAAAACCGTAATTTGTGAGTTAAGTTTTGAAAAGCCCTCTTCTTTTGACATCTAAACTGAATATTGCCATTTTCCCCACTGCAGTTTGTATATCCTGTATCAAATACACAAATGTATATACTATGGTAAATCCTACTACTACAGTAATTTAAGACTAAGTCGATGTTTACACAATTGGATTTTTTTCTTATTTCAGAAAATCTCAGTACTTTTAAATAGCTGCAAATTTAACAAAATACAAATTAGTGTGCTGATTTATGAAAAAGTAATTTATGATTCAAGAACTTTTTTTTTTGCTTTGACTAAAGCGTAGAGCTCTACGTTTTAAAGTTAAATATTTATCACAGTATATACATATATCATGATATAATGTTCTTAACAGAATAAATTCAAATTGAAGGTTTTAAAACTGTTGTTGTGTAATTTACATGTATTGTATTTAAGATTTTTCAAACTATAATTACTAATAATCATATGTTAAATGTTTAGAGAAAATTGTTTTCAATTTAATTCATTTTATTAGATCCAACTTTTTCAAATGCTTAAGAATTCGTTTGAACAAATTGAGTAGACCAAACAAAATTGATAAATTGTCTGAAAAATAATTAAATTTTCAATTCTAAAATTTCTTAGAAATTCCTGGTAGATATTACTACAAATGTCACCGAAAAATTTTCTTTTTGAGATCTATGGTTTTAAACAATTTACCATAATTCTCAACTATTAAGAATGCTTTGCGACTATATTACTGAAAAATAAAATCTCAAAACTTAATTTTTGTTTCCGATTTTTCTGCCTTTGCTGTATTACAGAATATAAAAATTGTTAATTTTAGTGTGAAAGAAATAATTGTGCCTTAATCTAGAATACGTGTAATGATAATTATTTTAGGAAGAAGGAATACTTTAGAATATCTAATCATAATTTATCTTACAAGGATGGTAGCCTTAAAAAGCATGGTTAAAAAAAATAAAGAAATAGGAAAGGTAATGATGTTTTTATGTGCGTACTAAAAGATCAGTCAGATTTATCTAAATAAAATAGACTAAGAAAGTATTGATAAAGCTGCTTACTAGTAAAATTTAATACCACTACAATTTAATAATAAGTTTTAGTTTTGTCGAAACTTGTCAAACAGTAAGGCAAAAATTTCTGTTATAAAGGTTCCAAAATTCACTCTACTTGCACAAGTGACTTAAGGCAGATTAGTTTCAGATTTTTTTAAGATATACATTTTGTTAAGAATTCCCATTTGAGAAGATCTTTAAAAGTCTAAATTTTGATATATCAAACAAATCCAGACAACTTTTACGAAATGTGGTGTTTTATAAGATCTACAAAGAAACAAAAGATTTTTAAAATGTATATACAATGGAATCCTCATGTAGGAATCCTGTAATAATAAAATGTACACTTTTTTGTTATATAAAACTTATTTCTGTAAATTTGAGACAAAAATTTAACTGAAAAAAATTAAACTTAAAAATTCACTGTTTTCGAGTGTTTCCTTTTGCATAGCAATCTTGGAATTACATATCAAAGTTTCTACTTAAAAATGGATAAGGAAAAAATAAGTAAGGAATTTTCACTAGGTATATCATTTTTAATTATTAAAATCTACAGTAAAACAGTCTTATAAGTATCCCATTCAACATTTACTATTTCTTAGCAAAGGATGGTATGTAGAGCAAAAGTTTTGTGCATGTAGATTTAATTGAATAATAAAAACTTCTCAATTGTATTACACAAAAACTTATAGCAAAAATCAATTTATTAGAAGATATTATACAATACAATAATGAAACAAATATGAATAACTTAAGTATAAAATAATGAAAAATGTTTAAAGGTTGAAAACGCTTTCAAATTACTTCAATTCGTTTACCAGTTTTAATACTTTAGTAAAAAGAGAATATTGTTTAGTATTTTTTTTCTTGGGTGCTTTAGTTCCTCTTTGTGGATTTATGTTGGCATAGCACCTATATTTATAATAAAATGAAATGCTTATTAATAATGTTGAAATAGATATGCATATAATTGTTAAAAATAAAAAATAAAGCAAAGACAAAATACAATAAGCACTCAAACGTTTTGGAAGATTCAAACTGGTTTTCTCAGTGTTTTCATTTCTAATCACTAAAGATGTTGAGATATGTTTTTTTTAACTGAAAAAACATTCTAATACAAAATAAAGTTTACAGAAACTTCCTTCTTCTTGTAAATTCCAATTTTTTTTCTAGAAAGACACCTTAACAACAAAACATAAGAACATAATTGTGATGTTTTCTCTCAATTTTTTAAAATGCTTAAAAAAAGTTTCCAACTCCCCCCCCCTCCCCCATACAGGCATATAAGCCTTAAGAATATCAATTACACTTGTTTTTTTTCTTAAATTGATTTATAAGTTCATAATTATATTCATTTAAATAATACGTCTATAGCAAGGAAACCTACATGTAAGTGAATAGATATATCATTTCATAGAAATGAGAAGGTTAAACGACTTATTATATACAACTAATTCCAAAAACGTACAAAAAATACCCTGTGAATACGATGACAAAAGTAAAGCATGCTTTAATGCTATCATCTTAAAATTTTTGTAGCAATTTGATGCAACGGTGAAAAAAGAAAAACTAAAAAATAATAATAATCGACTTTTGCAAAGACAATAGATTACCTGTAAAATCTTTGTTACTACACACAAGAAACCAATGCATCTGGTTCTATATATTCTTGATTCAAGGAACTTAAAATCTATTTTTAGGGACATACATCAAACTCATAAACGAACTTCAATTTCCGACTATTAAAAAAAATATGGTCTGAAATTAAAAGTTAGATATACATATTTTAGATTTTAATTAGAAATTCATTAATCATTCAAGTGAACCGTATATTTTATTATTCTGCTTGTTACGTAACCATTTTAAGAATAATTTTGTCTTAACATTTATTTAAAATCTAATTTTTACTGAAACTTTATGCATCGTTTTCAGGCAATCCCTTGCACCAACGTATAAATGATAGGATGTTGTAAATGATTTAAAACAATTTTGAGAGCCGAAAGATGTGTTATTTCATATCATATGCTTAAAAAAATTGAAAGATGCAGAATTAATAATTATACTGTGCTTCAAATTGTGAGGCATTGGTCGAGCAGAAAATTGGCAACGCAGGATTATAAAATATATTTTACAACTATAAGAAAAATTGTGACACTTAATCATATTTAAAATTTCGTGAAATCTGGATAAATTTGTATTTAAAGCATTTTTATATATTTAATACAAAACTGTATTTAACTAACACAATTTTGAAAACTAATAGTATAACCACTTAATATTTTTTGAATAATAAAGAAACGAAGAAAATTTCTTTAAACTGACATGAAAGATATTGATAATTTCATGAAAACTTATTAAAATATTATGCATGTTACGTCCAAAAATATCATTGAGAAAATTGAAAGTTTCAGAAACATCACTTAAGCTATTGAACAGGTATAATTCTAAAATATAATTTTTGCTCTAATAGGAATTTAAAGGAAGCAATTTCCCTGATCGAATCCCTGTCCCATTCTTCCTTTCACTGGCACGTCTCATTTCTCGACACTTCCTTCTTTTATATTAAATTCCTTATCTAAACAAAAACGCTGGTTTTAGAGTTAGTTTAAGTTATAGATAATATACAGTATAGTATTCCATAAATAGGGAAACTATTGCATTTATGCATAAACAAGTTAATATATACAGCAAGCGTAAAAAGTATATGAAGCAAATTTACTTTTGACTCTTTCCTTTATATGGGTGATTTTACGATAAGAGGTTCAAAAACATAGAGAATTCGGCCAAAAAGAAAAGTTTGAGTTTGGTCAAAAACCTTTAAATTATGATTTTTGTCCCGTTTATTTACTTTTTCATATAAGGGCAAGTCACTTTATACATATTTTATAACTTTTTCTGGTCAGCGACTCGCTCCCCTGGCAGTTATCTTGCCAGGGGAAATACGGCAGGGGAGAGACATTTTCATGTAAATTCAAATTTTTTAACTGACTGAATTAGTTTTTGTGTTAATTGTGTATTTCACTTTAATTATTACCGTATCGTTTAATTAGGGCAGTAAATGCAATTGAATTAAATGAATATTATAAGTTTTATGACTTACCAGGGGAGATACACGATCCCCGTGCGAAGCCACTGCACTGCACTGTCGCGTCGCAACAACTAAAAATGTAGAAGCTTAAATGACTTGCGCGTTTAATATTGCTAACTTCAAGCCAATAGATGTCCTTAAGCACTACTTCCAATATAGCCATCCTTGAATTTATATTTGTTTCAGCGGAACGAAATTTGACAGGGTAGAGACACAAAAAAAGCGGGACAAAAGTTAATTTTAAAAATTATTTGAAATTAACAAAAATATTTTATTTTTTATTTTATAATACGTAAGTATAATTAATTAAATTCCAATTAAACATACTTTAGCTAAGCATCTGACGGAAAAGATATATGTATTGCTTGAAAGTTAAATAGAAACCGGCAAGGAGACATGCCAGGGGAGAGACTTTTTTAGACTTTGTAAGAAAATTCAGAAAAATGTGTTTTAATTAGGCATTCAATCGTGATGTTATTTAATAAAGTATATTAAGATGATGCGATTCATTGCAAAAATTAGCAACATATAGAATAAAAAAACCTGGTTTAAACGAATTGCCGTACAAATTACCTCTTATCGTAGAATCACCCATATACAAGTAAGTTTATACATATCAACATTATTTTCCAACTGACGATTGGACTACCAATGGTTCATCTTCTGTGGGATTGATACAATGTTTAAAATGATACATAAAGAGTAAAACATTCTGTCCCATTCCTCCCACAGCCCCACTTCACCCCACTCTCTGCTATATTATAAGTATCGATACATCGATTGATAGATCTTTGGAGATGGTGTATAGTAATTTTAAACAGGTTTTTGTTGTCCCTCGTAATATTTGCTTCAGGACTGAAGAGGTTAAAATCTAATTCATATTAATAAAACATGAAAATGAGAATGGTGAATTATTGTTTATAGAGTAATATTGGAAAAAAAAAACAGAATGTAATTATAACTAAAGTAGATAGGGGAAGTGGAAAGATACACACTTTCCATAAATTTTGGTTTTTTAAGCAAACACATTGGTCTAAACTTGTGTAATTAATGATCTTGTGTAATTAATGAAAATCTTATATTGTAACTTGTGTAATTAATGAAAATCTTACATTGTAACTTTAGGCCCGTGCCACAATCAACTGATATTCAGTCAAATTATAATTTCCTGAGAAACTAATTTTTAAAAAGGCATTGCTCAGCGTAAATTTGCCCCATTGGTTGGGGTAATAAAAATTAAACTATAGCAGTTGTTTAACTGAAAATTAGAAGTTAATTTGTGGTCTGCTGCTACATGTAAACTACATGTAGCAGCGGTCTGCAAGTCTGTTAGCAAAAGTTAAATTTTAAGATCTAAAAGTGTTTTATGAAACAAAAATAGAGTAGATCGGAGTAAAAGTACGCATTTTCAATAAATCTTTATTTTTAACGAACACATTGGTCTAAATTTATGTAACGAATGAGTAACATCTTAGGTTAGAAACTTAGGCAAGTACTAACATCAATCGAAAATGTGTCAAATTATTATTTCGTGAGAAACTGCATTCTTTAGAAAATATTACTCCTTTGCGTGAGTAAAAGTATGCAGTGATGGGGCAAAAATACGCAAGTGCATAATTTTGCTTCATTACAGTCGGCTTTTGTCCGATATCCGATACAACGAATGAGTTATGTAAAACGTATTAGTAAATTTCTCTAATATTTATAGTTTAATTGAAAATTATGAATTAAACAATTAAAAAAAGAAACAAAGTGGTATTTGAGATCGCAAATACAAGTCAGCCACTGTGACAGCGGTTAACTGCTGTGACAAAAATTTCAGCATAAGTAATATGAGTGGTCTCAGAGACCCCTTGATCGTAGAATGAATAAAATAATCAAATTTTTTATAAGATTGTGTTTCTGTGTTAAACATTACGTATAAACATGACGAAATCCCCCTATTCAAAAATCTAACGATACTGCTAAATTTCCAAATGAATAAAAACAAAAATCGCTATTATGAATATTTAACTGAAAATTACAAGTTAATCTGAGAAAACTGAACATAGCGGTCTTTCAGATCTATTAGCTGAAGTTGAGGGTTAATGTTTAAAACAAATGCCTTATATGAAAGAAGAATATTGATATTTAAAGTAGGAAGGTAGATTCTTACTTTCTATGTCAAAAAAACAAACTAGAAAAAGGAAAATGTTAACTGGTTCATAACACTTAAATAGCTATTATTTTTATACAATGCTAACATATATAAAAAAACAAACCTTTCCACAAGGTAATTGTAAAAAGCTTTGCACCTAGCTATAATAAAAAAAAACATCTTTGCTTCAAGACGTATGTGTACTTTTACTCTATTCTGCAGTATTTTTGTTTAACTGGCTACCTACAAATTAAAACAAATGCGATCGAGATAAACAACACAGCATTTAAAAGCAAATGACTTTGTGTTAAATTTAGGATTTTTAAAAATTCAAGGTATTGCTAGCTAAACAATAAGGTGAAATATTTAAAATATTAGATAAAAATTCAAAAATTTAAACTTGCCTATTTTCCTGTCACGGGATGCTATGTTTTTCACAAGATTTGAACATTTCAAACCAAATTGCTACCTAGTGGTCATGATTTCTTCATATTAAATCAGCCAGTGAGTATCGATGACCCGTGCGTATCTTTGCCCCCATCTACTCTACAATTAGAAAAGTAAAGAAATCCTTAAGGGACTTCATTACCGGCACATTTTCTCTCTCTCTCTCTGTCTATATATATAGTTGTGTATGTGTGATGAGGGGGGGGGGGATTGCTTGCACAGAAAGTGTCCACAACTACATTTTGGATCTTTTGATATATTTCTGTTATTTGCAAAAAATTTTTTATCAATATTGGGAAAGTGGACTATGCAAATGATTAAATATTATTAATAGATTGATATATTATTAATAGATTGCTATATTATTGAAAATATTAGAAAACAATAATTACAATTATTAATGAAAAATAATTTCGTTTATAGTTCCTTAAGACGTACATTACTTGGACTCTGCCTTTTTTTGAAAAGCTTATGTGGTATATGTTTAAAAGCATGGTAGTTTTGGAGTCTTTACTAGATAACATTTCATGTAAATTAATACATATACACGTTTTATACAGGGTTATAAGCATGCTTTTGATGATGATTATCGCAGCTCCAATGTTGAATTCAGGAATTCCCCCCCCACCACCACCACACACACATCTAAGGTTTGATATTTAATGCTTTTTAATGGAACAAACTTTTAAACAGAAATTTGAATGCTTTTTAAACAGAAATTTGAACTCTAAAATGTCCTATTTTCCTCCACCGGATCCGCAGAAACCTCTCCCGTAGAAAAATGTCTAAATTCAACACTGAAGCTCATTCTGTATAACTAAAATAAAATTTATTCAAGTGTGCCAAGTTTAATTATATTGAGAACTTAATTCATTAAAAACTTAAATCGACAAAATATCATCATTTGTATCATAAAATTTCAGTGAAAACAAAACAAATATGAATAAAATTAAGAATTATATAAAATAAGAATTCTGAGCTTCAATTACAATGGCGCCATCCTGCTTTTCTATTACATAAATTAGTACTTTTGAATTATAAACGGTCAATTATGGTATCACAATAAAAAATAATAGATTATCACAAAAATTCAGTCTAAAACTATAATTTAAAAAAGTAAAAAAATCCAGATACTTACTTTTGATTTTGAGTGAAAACTGTAAACAAGGCGTCAATAGTGTTAAACAACGGAATGAAGCAACTTTTATTTTGATCCCATAAATGCAAGAACTAAGTTCTTCTATAATTTGATGATTGATTCCGAGCGATGAACTTGTGAACAAACTGCGTGGCGATGAGGGTCACAGTCAAGAAATATAATAGTCTTTAATCTCGATGACAAAAAACAATACAGTTGCAATTCAAATAAAAGAGACAGGCTTCTTTCGTTGAGTTTCATAATTTCTGTGCAGCCACATCTCCATTTTGTAAACATTCGAAATAAATTCTCAGCAGATAACGGTGAATCTCCTTCTACCTTTGTTCGTTTCGTTATTTTCAGAAAATATGATGAAATTTTCAGTTTCTTAACAGAAAATGTCCTTTTGTCGTAGAAAGGGACTTTTTCTGTGAAATTCAGGAAAAAAATATTCGTGAATTTCAGAATTTTTTTAACAGTGTAGGATAAGTCATTATCATAAAAAAATGACTAGGGGATCAAACCTGCACTTCTGTTGTTACAAAATATAGGAGAAAACCACTTCTTTTTAATAGAAAACTCTAATACGTTTTTTAAATGTAAAATATTTTTTTTGTTTTCAGGAAAACGACAACAAAAAGTAATTTTTATAACAAAAAATATCAATCGTATATTCTAATAAAACTATGAATTTTATTAAAAGCGTTAATTTAATGTTAACCATATTTCATAAAACTCAATTAATATTTCGCTATTTACAGCATCCTTTTTTATTCTGATCATTTTAGTGGTTTAAGTACGTAGTTCAAATACATGTCTTCTAAATTTGTATTTTATTTATGTTATTACATTATATTATTTATTTATCGATGTAGTTTTTATTTAGTTATGGATTAGATGAAAATAAATGCTGAGCTATTTATGTTATTTTATGTGCAAACACAACGATATTTCGTAATCGGGCTTCAGGCGATAGATATAGAAAAAAAAATCATGCTTTATTTTTAAGAGAATAAAATATCATAAACAAAGATATAATTTCCAAACAAAATGCTCGTTGTCTAAAAATTGCAATTGCACGATGTCTAAAAAAAAAAAAAAAAAAAAAAAAGTTCCAGTAAAAACGAAATTTTTTGATCAGGTGTTACTACCATCAATATGACATCACTGTTATCCAAGGACATAATTTCGGTTTAGAATAAAAATATTTTACAAGAAAAAAGGTTTTGAAATACAATAAAGTATAATATCTATAAATCATCTTAAATTATATTACTATTACCAACCGATTTATTAAATGTATTTTACGATAAGGTTTGTTTTATAGTACCTAAAAGTATCAACGGGCATAAAGAATTGACAAGTTTAACATTGGGAAAAATATAAATTTAAATTACTATTTAAAAGTTAAAAAGTTTAAAAGAAAAAAGGTTTTGAAATACATTAAGTATAGTATTTATAATTCATCGTAAATTATATTATTACCAATCGCTTTATTAAATGAATTTTACAAGTTTTATTTAATGGTGTCTTAAAGTATCAAAGGGCATAAATGATTAACAAATTTAACATTAGGAAAAACATAAATTTAAATTACTATTTAAAAGTTAAAAAGTTTACAAAAACGGTTTCGAAATGCATTAAAGTGTAGTATTTATAGTTCATCGTAAATTATATTATTATCAATTTATCTATTAAATGAATTTTACAAAATGTTTTATTTAATGGTTCTTAAATTATCAACAGGGCGTAAAGGGTTGTCAAATTTAAAATTAGGAAAAACATAAATTGAAATTACTACTTAAGTGTTGAAACACAAATAAAAATTTTAATGTAGCTTTGAGAAAAAGAATAGAAAAAAAAGTCCTTCCGGCAATGCCGGGAGGAAGAGGTAGCTTTCATATACTTATATATTTATTTATTTATTTTAAAGTAAGTTACATTGTCCAAAAATACTAAGCTCAAATTAGTGGAAATAATCTTATGAAATTAGTGATTTTATAAGATTGAATACTAGTTTTTGTCAAGACTGAATATTAACCCATTAACGCCCAGCGTCCTTTTTTGAGGACGGTTACAAAAACAGCAAGAAATCGGTTTTCCCACCAGTAAAGAGGAAGATAAATATATGCCTTATTTCATGAGACAGAATCCTCGATAAATTTAGATATAAGTTAATTTGCTTTTAAAAGTGGTGGGGAATACAAAATTTAAATTTTAGCGAAGAAAATAATTCGGGCGTTAATGGGTTAATAGGAATTTTTAGAAATTAGTCATCTTTTATTCAACCTGGTTTTATTTTAAGCGATTTAGAGAGTCAGCAAATTCCACGATATCATGAAGTGTATGCCATTTTAAAGCAACATGGTGGATTGTTCAGATCAGACCGTTTCAAAATGTCAGCCATAAGCAAAATTAAAAGTGCTATAACTCAATCATTTTTTAAGATATAGACAAAATAAAAAGTGTTATGTAATCGTTGTTTTAAGTTTTAACACGTAAAAGGAAAATATTTTTCAACTTTTAATTTTTTCGCATTTAATTTTAAATTTTAATTTTTTAAAAAAATTTAAAATGGCCACCATTTTGAAATAAAATGGCGGATGATGCTGGCCAACAAACTCGGTCGAGAAATTTGTATGTACTATGTACATACCAAGTTTCATTGAAATCGGTTCATAAATACGCGTGTTATCATGTGACAAAAATAAGATCGTTTCAAAATGTCAGCCATAAGAAAAATTCAAAGTGCTGCAACTCAATCATTTTGTAAGATATAGACAAAATAAAAAGTGTTCTGGAATTGTTGTTTTAAGTTCTAACACGTAAAAGAAGAATATTTTTCAAATTTTGATTTTTCGCATTTAATTTTAAATTTTTAAATTTTTAAAAAAATTAAAATGGCCACCATTTTGACACAAAATGGCGGATGATGCTGGCCAACGAACTCGGTCGAGACATTTGTATGTACTATGTACATACCAAGTTTCATTGAAATCGGTTCATAAATACGCGTGTTATTACGTGACAAAAATCAGATCGTTTCAAAATGTCAGCCATAAGAAAAATTCAAAGTGCTATAACTCAATCATTTTTTAAAATATAGACAAAATAAAAAGTGTTCTGGAATCTTTGTTTTAAGTTCTAACACGTAAAAGAAAAATATTTTTCAACTTTTAATTTTTTCGCATTTAATTTTAAATTTTAAATTTTTTAAAAAATTTAAAATGGCCGCCATTTTGAAACAAAATGGCGGATGATGCTGATCAACGAACTCGGTCGAGACATTTGTATGTGCTATGTACATACCAAGTTTCATTCAAATCGGTTCATAAATACGTTAGTTATCGCATGACAAAAATCAGATATATATATATATATATATATGGTTATATATATATATATATATATATATATATATATGTCAACATTTGAACGGAGGGTGGTTTTGGGGTCTGGGGGTCATGATCGGTGAAAATATACCAAAATTTTCCGGAAGTGCTTTCCTCCGGACGGCTGCAATAGGTAGCTTTTAGGTAGCTTTCATTACAAAAAGTAAAAAGCTACCTATTGCAGCCGTCCGGAGGAAAGCACTTCCGGAAAATTTTGGTATATTTTCACCGATCATGACCCCCAGACCCCAAAACCACCCTCCGTTCAAATGTTGACATATATATATATATATATATATATATATATATATATATATAACCATATATATATATATATATCTGATTTTTGTCATGCGATAACTAACGTATTTATGAACCGATTTGAATGAAACTTGGTATGTACATAGTACATACAAATGTCTCGACCGAGTTCGTTGGTCAGCATCATCCGCCATTTTGTTTCAAAATGGCGGCCATTTTAAAATTTTTTAAAAATTTAAAATTTAAAATTAAATGCGAAAAAATTAAAAGTTGAAAAATATTTTTCTTTTACGTGTTAGAACTTAAAACAAAGATTCCAGAACACTTTTTATTTTGTCTATATCTTAAAAAATGATTGAGTTATAGCACTTTGAATTTTTCTCATGGCTGACATTTTGAAACGATCTGATTTTTGTCACGTGATAACACGTGTATTTATGAACCGATTTCAATGAAACTTGGTATGTACATAGTACATACAAATGTCTCGACCGAGTTCGTTGGCCAGCATCATCCGCAATTTTGTTTCAAAATGGTGGCCATTTAAAAATTTTTAAAAATTTTAAAATTTTAAATTAAATGCGAAAAAATCAAAATTTGAAAAACATTTTTCTTTTACGTGTTAGAACTTAAAACAAAGATTCCAGAACACTTTTTATTTTGTCTATATCTTAAAAAATGATTGAGTTATAGCACTTTGAATTTTTCTTATGGCTGACATTTTGAAACGATCTGATTTTTGTCACGTGATAACACGCGTATTTATGAACCGATTTCAATGAAACTTGGTATGTACATAGTACATACAAATGTCTCGACCGAGTTCGTTGGCCAGCATCATCCGCTATTTTGTTTCAAAATGGTGGCCATTTTAAAATTTTTAAAAATTTTAAAATTTAAAATTAAATGCGAAAAAATCAAAATTTGAAAAATATTTTTCTTTTACGCGTTAGAACTTAAAACAACGATTCCAGAATGCTTTTTATTTTGTCTATATCTTACAAAATGATTGAGTTATAGCACTTTGAATTTTTCTTATGTCTGACATTTTGAAACGATCTGATTTTTGTCACGTGATAACTCGCGTATTTATGAACCGATTTCAATGAAACTTGGAATGTACATAGTACATACAAATGTCTCGACCGAGTTCGTCGGCCAGCATCATCCACCATTTTGTTTCAAAATGGTGGCCATTTTAAATTTTTTAAAAATTTAAAATTAAATGCGAAAAAATTAAAAGTTGAAAAATATTTTTCTTTTACGTGTTAGAACTTAAAACAACGATTCCAGAACACCTTTTATTTTGTCTATACCTTAAAAAATGATTGAGTTATAGCACTTTGAATTTTGCTTATGGCTGACATTTTGAAACGGTCTGATCTGAACGATCCACAATGATGCTTTAAAATGGCATACACTTTATGATATCGTGGAATTTCGTGACTCTAAATCGCTTAAAATAAAACCAGGTTGAATAAAAGATGACTAATTTCTAAAAATTTCTATTAATATTCAGTCTTGACAAAAACTAGTATTCAATCTTATAAAATCACTAATTTTATAAGATTTTTTCCACTAATTTCAGCTTAGTATTTTTGAACAATGTAACTTACCTTAAAATAAATAAATAAATATATTAGTATATGAAAGCTACCTCTTCCTCCCGGCATTGCCGGAAGGACTTTTTACTTTTAGGTAGCTTTCATTACAAAAAGTAAAAAGCTACCTATTGCAGCCGTCCGGAGGAAAGCACTTCCGGAAAATTTTGGTATATTTTCACCGATCATGACCCCCAGACCCCAAAACCACCCTCCGTTCAAATGTTGACATATATATATATATATATATATATATATATATATATATATATAAAACCATATATATATATATATATATCTGATTTTTGTCATGCGATAACTAACGTATTTATGAACCGATTTGAATGAAACTTGGTATGTACATAGTACATACAAATGTCTCGACCGAGTTCGTTGGTCAGCATCATCCGCCATTTTGTTTCAAAATGGCGGCCATTTTAAATTTTTTAAAAAATTTAAAATTTAAAATTAAATTCGAAAAAATTAAAAGTTGAAAAATATTTTCCTTTTACGTGTTAGAACTTAAAACAAAGATTCCAGAACACTTTTTATTTTGTCTATATCTTAAAAAATGATTGAGTTATAGCACTTTGAATTTTTCTTATGGCTGACATTTTGAAACGATCTGATTTTTGTCACGTGATAACACGCATACTTATGAACCGATTTCAATGAAACTTGGTATGTACATAGTACATACAAATGTCTCGACCGAGTTCGTTGGCCAGCATCATCCGCCATTTTGTTTCAAAATGGCGGCTATTTTAAATTTTTTAAAAAAATTAAAATTTAAAATTAAATACGAAAAAATTAAAATTTGAAAAATATTTTCCTTTTACGTGTTAGAACTTAAAACAAAGATTCCAGAACACTTTTTATTTTGTCTATATCTTAAAAAATGATTGAGTTATAGCACTTTGAATTTTTCTTATGGCTGACATTTTGAAACGATCTGATTTTTGTCACGTGATAACACGCGTACTTATGAACCGATTTCAATGAAACTTGGCATGTACATAGTACATACAAATGTCTCGATCGAGTTCGTTGGTCAGCATCATGCGCCATTTTGTTTCAAAATGGCGGCCATTTTAAATTTAAAAAAAAATTTAAAATTTAAAATTAAATGCGAAAAAATTAAAAGTTGAAAAATATTTTCCTTTTACGTGTTAGAACTTAAAACAAAGATTCCAGAACACTTTTTATTTTGTCTATATCTTAAAAAATGATTGAGTTATAGCACTTTGAATTTTTCTTATGGCTGGCATTTTGAAACGATGAGTTCTGATTTTTGTCACGTGATAACACGCGTACTTATAAACCGATTTCAATGAAACTTGGTATGTACATAGTACATACAAATTTCTCGACCGAGTTCGTTGGCCAGCATCATCCACCATTTTGTTTCAAAATGGTGGCCATTTTAAATTTTTTTAAAAATTTAAAATTTAAAATTAAATGCGAAAAAATTAAAAATTGAAAAATATTTTTATTTTTCGTGTTAGAACTTTAAACAACGATTCCAGAACACTTTTTATTTATGTCTATATCTTATAAAATGACTGAGTTATAGCACTTTGAATTTTGCTTATGGCTGACATTTTGAAACGGTCTGATCTGAACGATCCACAATGTTGCTTCAAAATGGCATACACTTTATGGTATCGTAAAATTTGGTGACTCTCTAAATCGCTTAAAATAAAATCAGGTTGAATAAAAGATGACTAATTTCTAAAAATTCCTATTAATATTCAGTCTTGACAAAAACTAGTTTCAATCTTATAAAATCACTAATTTTATAAGATTATTTCCACTAATTTGAGCTTAGTGTTTTTGAACAATGTAACTTACCTTAAAATAAATAAATAAATATATAAGTATATGAAAGCTACCTCTTCCTCCCGGCATTGCCGGAAGGACTTTTTGTAATGAAAGCTACCTAATAAGATGTATTAACTAAGAGTATAAGACTTTACTTTTATGTTATGATATTTTAATTATCAAACTATCTTAAATAAAATGTTCTTTTTAAAAAAATTAAAATTAAAATTTCATTTCAAAATAATATAAAACGCTGAGTTTAAAATAATTTTTGTATGAAATGTTGTCATGTTTTAACATGAGAAAGAGCTTTTAAATGAATATGAGTTTTTCATACTTTTAGTTTCAATGAGAAAAGCTCTCTATTATATTCAGGATTTTCACTATTAGATTTTGATTTTCTTATACCATCAAGCTATCGTCTACAAACTTTTTTATTTTAAAAGAAAAAAATATCATTTCGAAACATTACAAAACGCTGAGTTTCAAATTATTATTTTTGTATGAAATGTCATATTTCAAAATGACAAAGAGCTTTTAAGTGAATATGTTTTTTTTCATACTTTAAGTTTCAATATGAAAACTTCTCTTTCGATGTTCCAAAATAGTTTTTCTCTGAAAAAAGATTGTCTCGATATTTTACCATAAAACACATGAAAAAGGAGTTATTATTGTACATCGATTTCTCATTTTTTGAGATTTTTTGTGAAAGCACCTGTTTAAATGTCTTAAAGTGCAGATATTAAATGAAAGGTGTCTAGATATTTAATGTCCTATGCTTTTCTTATCAAATGCAGAAAAAATATCTCCAGAAATCTTTTAAAACCATTAAAAGATATAATAAATTTAGAAAAATTCCAATAAACTTCAGAATGATTTTTCAGAATATTTTATGTATGAAATTTTCTTCAAAATAAACTAGTAGCAACATGCATGATTTTGTATTAAAATTTTGAAAGTATTTAAAAAACTAGTTGAATGTACAGTCCCAAAACCTTCTTCTACTTCATATATCTAAATACTTT
This sequence comes from Maratus speculifer, assembly GCA_964019185.1. Classification (NCBI taxonomy): domain Eukaryota; kingdom Metazoa; phylum Arthropoda; class Arachnida; order Araneae; family Salticidae; genus Maratus; species Maratus speculifer. The sequence goes on along the minus strand of OZ025291.1, from coordinate 210,760,536 downwards.
AAAAAGAAGTATTAATGTTAATACTTTAATATTATAATAAACCAACTAGATTTTCATCTTAAATCTCTGCTCCAGTGAATTAAACAGAATAAAAACGAATTAATCTCGATCAGGATATTTATTAAAATCCATAATTTTTCGTTTTTCTGCCAAACAACTTCTGTTTGCGAATAGCCGGCTTAGCAGAATGCAAAAATACCATAGCTGCTCGAGCAGCGGATGTTTCTATAAATTTTTAAAAGTAGCTAAAGAACTAGTTGAATGTACCAGTCCCAAAACTTTCTTCTACTTTATACATCTTAATAATTCAAAATGTAGGATTAATGTTAATACTTCAATATTCTACTATACCAACTATGATTTTCATCTTAAATTTCTGCTTCAGTCTTAGGCGTAACTAGCGCCGGGTTGGCCGAGCCCACCCCAGACAACCCAGTGCTCCCCCCCCCCCCTAGAATTTTAAACTCTTATGATAATATTAGAACGTAAAAATTTTAATTTTTCGAAAGATTACACATGCCTCGTAGTGGGTTGCTAAAATCGCATTACTCGCTATTTTATGCATTTGTCTTTTTAGTCTATATTTTTTCAGATTTAGTCTCTTTTCTCTCTTTTTTACAATTATTTCTTACTCCTCGATCAGCCCCAAACATCCTTTGGTCGCGGGAAAAAAAACAGAACTTTAGTCATTTGATCGCGGGAAAAATATAGTGAAATTCGTCAATCGATTACGGGAAGATATCGGAAAATTTGTCAGTGTGTCGTGGGAAAAAACTCTGGAAAATGTCCAGTTGTTCGCGTGTGAAAATCGCAAAAATTTTCAGCCGGAAAACTGGCGGGAATCATAGATTTGATCTATCGCAAGATGAAACCACAAAATTGTGCGAAAAATATCGCAAGAAAATCTGAGAAATTTGTCCTCATTCATAGGAAAAAATCGTAAATTTCGTCATTTGATCGTGGGAAAAATATTACTAAATTCGTCTATTGTTCGCGAGTAAGAGTAGCAAAGTTTTTCTGTTAGACATTGGATTAAACATGAATTTGGTCCATCTGTGGCAAGATAAAAATGCGAAATTCGCCAAATGATCAGGAAATTTGATAATCATTCACGGGGAAAAAACCTAAATTTCGTCATTCGGTCCTGAGGAAAAGATTACGATTTCGTCATTTTCATATGAGGAAATTGGAGCATGAACCGTCAATCGGAAACAGAAACACGTAGCGTAATTTGTCAGTCGATCTTGTGGGAAACAATAGACAATTTCGTCAGTGACTTGCCGAAAAAAATGCCAAAATTCCTTTGTCGGTCATTATATTCAGAGATGTCATTTTACTGCAAATGACGAATTCCCGTTTTTTAAAATCTTTAACAATCCTCGATGTTTGTCAAATGATCACAAGGAAAAAAGCCAATTTTCGTCAAACAATCGCGAAATCAAACCGCGATTTTCTTCAAAGGACCATGAAAAAAACAACGATTGCATTAAACAGTCGTGAGATCAATTATTTTGTGAAACGATCATGGAATCAAACTCCGATTTTCGACAAATGATCGCGATTTCAAGCCACGATTTTCCATTAACGGTTGCGAAATAAAACTACTATTTTTGCCAAACGATCGAAAAAATAAAACTGCGATCTTCGACAAAAGATTCCAAAATAAAAAATTGCGATCTTCGTGAAACGATCCCGAAATAAAAAAAACACGATCTTTGTCAAATGATCATGAAATCAAAACGCGATCTTCGTCAATGATCTGAAAATAAAACAGCTGTCTTCGACAAATGATCGCAAAATAAAACACCGATTTTCGTTAAATGATCAAGAAATAAAACAACGATTTTCATCAAACTGTTACGATATCAACCCACGATTTTCGTCTAAATATCGCAAAATAAAACCGCTATTTTTGCCAAAACATTGCGATATAAAATTGCATTTTCGTCAAAATATCTCGAAATAAAAACGAAATTTTTGTGAATTTATTTATAATAAAATGCGACTGGAGAAAAGTGTAGGAACGATTCCGGGGAGAACCATTCTGATCTGATAATCGACCATAGCTAAACACATGTTAGGCGTAATTGAAAACAGATGCTAAAATGACAGCTAAATGATAATTACTTCCACTTGAAAAAATGTTTATTCAGCATATTTTCATATAAAACATGTGTATCATACTCAATTATAATGCATAAAGATAACAGCGAAAGTGTAAGCTGATAAGGTTTTTATTATCTAAAAGTATGATTGTATCTTAGATGAGGAATGACTAGATAACGGATCTCTTTGTTCTCTTCGGGGATTTTTGAAGCATGGACCTCCTAGATTTCATCCCCAAAAGGGTGTCTTTTTTTGGTGCTTGTCTGTTCTTGGCAATTTTCTGCTTTCATTCTCATAATAAAGAAACGCAAGGCAGTCGAAAAATGTATTGATGGCTGGTGTGATCGGCGGGAGAAACCGGTTTGGCGTGCATTTTCCCCATCATCACGTGATGGTGAGTATGTGGGTCAATGCTTCAATAAAAGGTTGCTATTTCTGAGTTCAGTTATATGAGAAATCTATGGATTGTATCGACTTCCAGCACCCGTTTCAACCTTATCACACTACTTTAGTGCTGCCATCTATGAACTATTTTAGAAGCATTTTCGGAAGTATTATAAAAGATTGAGCATTCGTCCTACCGGAGGATTGATCCAGTTTTATTTATTTTTTAAGACGCTAGCATTTATCCCTTTAATTTTTAAAATTTTGTTTTCTATTATAAATAAAAAAGCTTTTTTTTTCCTTCAAGTTATAATGGATATATAAGATATTATCATGACTGCATTAGTAAAACTGAAAATTATTTTTTCACATGCTCTTAAATCAAAATTTTATCTGCTTTTATGTAATTAATACATGTATTGTGTGATATTATATATTCTTTACATTTAAATGACATTTGATAAAAAAAACTATTTCGTTTACAATGCAAGCAAATCTCGAACGGATATAATCTAAGCTTCTAAAAACTGGTACATTTAATTAAAAATTTTACAAAAGAAATAATAATAATAATTTTGGTTTTTATAATTTATGGATTGAATTTTTAAAGTTGCATAGCTGAAATTTTTAAAAATTGATTTTGAATCAATGCCTCCTGCTCCTGATATTTTCTATAAGAAACCACATTTAAATAAAAAAGTTGTATTGTTTATATTAACTATGTATAGATGGCGCCAAATCTAAATTTAAAAACAAAACTTAAAGCTTCGTAATCGATGACTAAAAGCATCGAACTAAGAATCTATCATATGTCCATGACTAAAAGCGGTATAGGATCATATAGAAATTTAATAAATATAATGTGTTATAAAAATTTAAAAAACTTCAATATTTAATTTTAATGTTTTGTGAAATCTTCAGAATTTGAGTTTTATTTTGCTAATTATTATTATTATTGTAATAAATACATCTGTTTGTTTAAAAAATCTTCATTATTTGTATTTGTAGAAATTTATTGCTATTTTTAAAATATACTTTTCTACAACACAAACTCTTCAATAATAATATCTTTATTCTGTTTGTTTGTATGAAGTATTATGAAAATGAAATGGAAGTGAAAATTCCGTCATTTTTGACAGGAGTTATATACTAGTTCTGAAATAAAATCGTAATTTTTTTCTAATGATCATTAAGAACAATTGCAAAATTTCTTTACTAGCTCGTATAATAAGGCTCAGGACTTGTTTGGCCCAGTCAATCGAATTCTACGAATTCTTTTGTATTTCTCCTTTCTGCAGTTTAGTCACAATAAAAAACACACTGTAAAAAATTTTCCCGTTAAATAACGGAAATAGTTCTGGTAATCTAGACGCCAGTACTATTTCCGTTATTTAACGGAAAAATTTTTCCGTTTTTTCTAGCAATATTTCCGTTTTTTTTACAAAATGGTTCCGTTTTCATATTTTTTTATATAAAAATTTTCGCTTGAAAGCCAAAAAAGAATTCTCAAGGACAAACTGGCTTTTTTATTCTTTAGACAAGGACACATCAGATTAGAACACATACATTTAATTTAAACAACTTTGAATAAATGTCACTTACCCTCGATGGGGATCGAACCAAGCACCTGTCCCATGGCAGCTTGTAGTAGTGTAATACCATTACGCCATAGTTACGCATACAGTGCTTGCAAATATCTTTACTTATTTCGAATGATTTTATAAAGCAAAGGCCTTATGTTGAACGCGGCATTAATTTTTATTGAGAATTATTTTCTATATGAGTGTATAGTTCTAAATGTTTAACAGATTTTATTTCCATAATTTCGAATATTTAGTTTTTAATTTCAGTTCTATACAAAACAAATTTTAGACTTTAAAATATTACATGTATTAAGAATTAAATGCATTAAAAAGTTTTTTTTTTTTTTTTTTAAGGAGATTTTTAAAAGTTTATTGTAATATTATTCATATTTATTTACTTATTTATTTTTGAAAGGATATTCTTAAAGTAATATTAAAATATGTTAAAATTAAAGTTATTTTATTAACATTTTATTATTACTTTTATTAAAATATATTAAAATTAAATGTCGAACGTTTTTCCATTATCCAGATTCCAGATTTTATTTCCATAATTTCGAATATTTAGTTTTTAATTTCAGTTCTGTACAAAATAAATTTTAGACTTTAAAATATTACATGTATTAAGAGTTAAATGCATTAAAGTTTTTTTTTTTTTTTTTTTTCATTTTAAGGAGATTTTAAGTTTATTGTAATATTATTCATATTTATTTACTTATTTATTTTTGAAAGGATATTCTTAAAGTAATATTAAAATATGTTAAAATTAAAGTTATTTTATTAATATTTTATTATTACTTTTATTAAAATATATTAAAATTAAGTCTAACGTTTTTCCATTATCCAGATTCCAGATTTTATTTCCATAATTTCGAATATTTAGTTTTTAATTTCAGTTCTATAAAAAATAAATTTTAGACTTTAAAATATTACATGTATTAAGAGTTTAATGCATTAATTTTTTTTTTTTTTTTTTTTTCATTTTAAGGAGATTTTTAAAAGTTTATTGTAATATTATTCATATTTATTTACTTATTTATTTTTGAAAGGATATTCTTAAAATAATATTAAAATATATTAAAATTAAAATTATTTTATTACTACTTTTATTAAAATATATTAAATTTAAAAGTCGAACGTTTTTCCACTATCCTACGCATATTTTAAAAAATAGGCTATAAATGTGGTAAACATTATTTAAAAATGATAATGGAAAACTAACTGAAAATAAACTAACTAACTAATCTCAAACTTAAGAGATTAATAAAATTTTATAATTTTTATTATTTTTTTAATATTGTAAAAATATGTTAGCTTTATATTATTAAAACAGAAAGAAATAAAGAACATTATTATACAAAGTTGTTCATGAAACAACTTTATAATGTTTATGTATCCCAGATATAGATGGCGACACTGGTGTTATTTATGGAATTTATGCTGTTTTAATACGGAACTCCTCCGTTTTCAGAAAATTTTACGGAAAAGTTACTGTTTTTATAATCTCAAAATATCAATAACGGAATTTCTGCTGTTTTTTCGGAAAAACGGAACTATTCCATAGAATTTTAGGGAACAATTTCTGTATATTAACGGATATTTTTTACAGTGAGGGAGATGAACGATGTATCAGGGAATAAGGAGCCCTATTTGAAGGAAAGATTCTTGTTTTGCTGGAACCTTTTTGCAGGTTTTTGTTCCCTTTCCGGAAATGTCATTAGAGATAAAAAAAAATACCGCGTCGCTACAGTAAAAAAGCCAACAGTTTGTATGTCGTTTGTTTGCATTTAACAATGAAGTTCATCAATCGATTGCAAAAAAAGAAAAAAAACTGTACATTTCGAAATCGCTGACTGAAAGTACTTCAAATTTTATTATCATTCGCAGAAAATAAATCATGAATTTTGTCGATTGGTCGCAGAAAAAACATGAAATTTTGTCAATCAGTAATCATGCGGGAGGGGGGGGATTCATTTGATAAGAATAAAGGGGGGCGAACGGGAGGCTAATCTCCCACCGTTACTTTAGCGAAATGGATTTTTCATGCAGAATTATCAGTTATCATTTAAAATTTTAGATGTAGGAACATACTGAAGAGGCGCCTCCGTGATTAGTTGTGGATTTTTATTATTTAAGTGTAAAGAATAGGGCAATGTAGGTATTTCCCCCCCCCCCCCATAAATTAGATAAATGGTTTTTGACGCAGAATTTACGGATATGCTTCAAATTTTGGATTTAGGTTCTTTCTGATAAGGGGATTTCCTGAATAGTTTTAGGGGTTAATGGTTAAGTATGAAGGGAAAAATGAACTATTACCCTCTTACCTAGAAAAAACTAGTTTATCCTATAGACATTTAGGTAAACAAGTTTGGTGTAGAAAAAACTAGCTTATCCAATTGGCATTAGGATAAAATAGTTTAGTTGAGGCTAATCTAATTTAGCTCGAACACGGGTTTGGCCGATAAAAACATATCTTTCACTAGAATAAGTATAAAAGTTTGTCAAGAGTCATTGCTTATAACATCAATGCAGAAATTTAACATCTTCACCTTAGAGACATGATGCATTGGCCATTGTGTTTGCTACATTCAAGCAAATTACTTTTATTTACTTTAATATTATTTACTTTTGTACAGGCAGAGCTCTGTCTGTACAAAAATCAGTGAAAAAAGACTCAGTCCGGCTCGATCTGGCCCTACTCAATTTCTGCAAAAAATTCAGGTTTTACTTCACATACAATTAAGATTACTTCAAAAAATACTGCTTATATACTTATTGGATAAATTTACAATGTATTTTTAAATTATGGTGTGTTCGCAGAATGGAAAATACACAATGTATTAATGATTATCTACATTCTTAGACCTTTCAATATTCAAATAGGGATTCATTAAATAATTAATGTAGTTTAGAACGTTGCGTACATACGTACGTAAATACGTACATACATGCGTACATACATACATACAGAACTTGCGAGTTCCATTATTTCTCAGGCTTTGACTCCTGTGAGCTAAAAACACGTAAAATTACATTGGCCTAGGATAAACTAGATCAGCCTAGGACAAACTAGTATGTTGGCGCTGTGGCGGTCATTGAATTCAATAAAATCACGCCAAATTGAATTGGCCTAGAATAAACTAGATCGGCCTAGGAGAAACTAGTTCAGACCAATAAACAGAAGTCTAAACTAGTTTATCCTATAAGAGTTAGGCCAAACTAGTTTGGCCTAGGAAAAACTAGATTGTCCTATGGGCCTTAGGACAGACTGGTTTGGCCTAGGAAAAACTAGTTTATTCGATGGGCGATAGGATAGACCGGTTTGGCCTAGGAAAAACTACTTTATCCGATGGGCGTTAGGATAGACCGGTTTGGCCTAGAAAAAACTAGTCTATCCGATGGGCGATAGGATAAACTAGTTTGACCTAGGCCAATCTAGTTTGGTCTAAAATCGGGTTTGGCCTGTAACATATACATTAAATACTAATTTTTTCCTAAAAGTCAGTTAATAAAAAATGTCAATTTGTGGAGAATCCCTTTTCATTCAGTCGTTTTTAGAGAGCAATGTAAAAGCAGCTTACTTATAATAATGATATCTTTTTGAATTTTCACGATAGTTGACTGGATTTTTTTTATAAGTTGCTCCATAGAATTGACTATTTATTGATGTAAAAGAATCGTTTTTATCGTTCGCGCATTCGCAGATAAAAATTATTTCATAAAACTACTCATATTTCATAAAATATTTAATATATTTATATTCCAATTGCGCTATATTTTTTCTAATAGATTTTGCCAATATTTCTGAAATTCGCGTTAAATTTGGTCAAAAACCCTGCATGATATAAACAAAAAAAGTACCAGAATTTTTGATTTTTTTAAAAAAAGCACTCTTTTTCCATGATTATACATGCTATTCTTACAAAAATCAGTGTACATGTTGTGCAGTATCCACATATTTGTATTCTGCAGCGATAAATCGTATCGTGCATTTTCATGTACAGGGTGATCCCAAATATTTCTGTTATTTTTTAATTTTTTGTCGGCCCCCTAATTGCCCTGCTTATCAAATGGATGTTGATAAATATGAGGTCATACATAATCTTCATAATCCTGAAGTTTTAGAAGAATCCGACAAGTATATTTTTAAATATTTGAGAAAATGTCAAAAATCGAAATTTTTCAAACACCTATTGGTAGATAGTGTATAATCTAGAAGAAAGTATCGTAATCTAATATTTTGATTTTCGGTTTTCATAGGATTTACTTTGTTTCACTGTGTCAGAGATCCTGAAAAGCATGTTTTTACAAAATGTTTGTGTCTCTGTATATACTCTTCGTAAAATAGAAAAGTACATAAAATTTATATATATAAAACTAAACTAAATTTCACAAATATTTTTGTATATAACTAGCAGTTCCTACTTAAAACTGAGATATTCCGTATGAAGAAGGTACTGGGATAACGATTTTTGTTCAATTTCCAGGACAAGCGATGTAACTGTTCAAAAAGAAAAAAAATCATACTGAATCACCAAACTGTTGGGGACAATGAAAAAGACCGGCTACAGCGGTGCTTCTTACGTGTCTTTTTTTACAGACCACTTGAGTGACGTAGAGCTTTTTTTTGTACATTTGCACTACTGTATTCTAGCATCACGTGACTCCAGCAGTCTGCAAAAAAAGTTGCATGGAATGCACCGCGATATCCTGTCTTTTTCGTTAGTCCGCTAATTATTCTGTCTACGCAAGTTCAATTTGCATATTGCTCCACAGTGACTAAGAAATTCTGCTAGACGGGAAGTGATGGGTTCGACCTCAATCGCGCCGTAGATCTAATCGTGCACCCTAGGTCTATTCCGTGGTTTTCTTCGAACCTAGGATTTCCATGCGTAAATACAGGTTAGATTCTCTTAGAAAGACCCCATGGAGAGCACTCTTCCTCCAGGGCCCATATCCCTAGTTTTGATAATTGGCCGTTATAGACACAACTATCTTACCACCAATTTGTATATTTGTTATAAGGTAAGATTTTCAAAGTTGATTAGACTTCATTGGGAAATTTTTTCCCCTCTCCCTGCCACTTTTTTGAATCGAAAACTTGATGTATAAGACAGAAGAAAGTTTCATCCCATTAGTTTATTTGATAGACTATACGCTTCCAGGAATGTGAGTGAGCTTTACATTAAGTATATTATCAGTTTTAACAAAACTATTTTTACTTTCTTCTATCTTTACAAGAAGAAAATATTTAATTCGTGAAAATTTTCGAATTCCGGTTTTTGACAGATTTATTCATTTAATGGACCAGAGATCCCAAAAAACAAGTTTTTATAAAATGTCTGTCTGTGTATATGTGAATCTGTGACTCTATCAATATGTGACATAACTTTTGTAAACGACCTATCTGAAAAACTATTGCACAGAAGGTAATAAAAATTTATATTCTAGTAATCCCTAATACAAATTTATATTGATTAGTTTTTGGTGCAAATCACTCAACAGATGGAGCTTCTATCTGCATTTTTTACGATTAACGCGACAGCTATCTCTGAAGAACTATGCACGGATATCGACCAAACTTCAGATTTAGTTAGTACTTGACATGAATTGATATTATATTTGTTTCTCTGTAAATCACTCAACAGTTGGCGCTGATATGCTGCATTTTTCACGATTTTTGCAATAGCTCTATCTCAAGAACTAATGCACGGAATTTAATAAAAATTTATATTCAGGCAGTTCTTGATATAGATTGATACTGATTAGAATTGGGGGGGAAACTGTTTGACAGGTGCGCTGCTTTGCTGCAATTTTTGCTATTTACGCAACAGCTATATATCCATAACTAATGCACGGACTTCAATTAAATTTCAGATTCAATTAGTACTCGACATGAATCGATATTGTTTACATTTTGGTGTAAATTGCTCAACAGGGGGCACTGCAATGTTGCATTTTCCACGATTTGAGAAATAGCTCTATCTCAGGTACTAATGCACGGATTTCCATCAAACTTCAGATTCCGTAAATCCGTGAAATGAACTAGTTTTGTTTATGTGTTGTTGTCAATATCCCAATATGTGCCGCTGCTATGCTGAATTTTTCGCAATTCCTGCAATAGCTGTATTTTAAGAACTAATCAGCTCATTTTCACCAAACTTCAGATTCAGGTGATAAATATAATTTCTTGATAAATATTGTTGATGTTTGTGTTTTGTAATAAATCGCCCAATAGTTGGCGCATTTTTTTCAATATCCGCAACAGTGTTATTTTAAGAACTAATGCACGGAATTTCATGTCTTTGGAATCTTCACAATGATCATAAATTGGCATTTAATTTTGGCATTGTGGTAGCAAATTTTGATGCATTAACATGCATGAGATAGAAGAAAGTTTTGGAATTGCCGCATCCGACTAGTTATTAATACTATTACCGCTTGGAAATTACCAATCAGCTTACTATAAAACAACACTGTCACACTTTTATTGTTTTCCAAAGAATAATAGTGTTTACAATCATTGTTTAAAAATTATCAAGTAGATGAAGCCGTGGCCCCTCCTAGAAAAATTCTCTAGTTACGCCCATGGCTTCAGTCAATTAATCAGAATGAAAACGAGTCAATTACGATCATGATATTTATTAAAATCAATAGTTTTTCGTTATTTTGTTTAGCAACTTCTGTTTGCGAACAGCAAGCTTAGCAGGATGCAAAGTTTCCTTAGCTGCACGAGCAGCGGATGTATAATAGAACGAGACACCAAGAAAAATCGTTATTACAGTGTCTTCTTCAGGCGGAATACTTCCAAATTCCAGAAAATTCATCTTGCCATATCCAAAAACATGCGCAAAAAATTCTGTTCAGTTAAGTGCATAAATTTCAATACTTTTCGGTGGTAAAATGTCGACACATGGAAACACGAACAGACAGATATTCTGTATAAACACGTTTTTTTTAGGTCTATGATCCCTAAAATTTATTAATTTGCCGAAAAAAGTTTCGATTACAATACTTTCTACTATTAAAGATAGTAGAAAATGAAAAAAAGTAATAAAAAGTATCCAACCAATAACCTTGGTATAAAAAACTTAAACAATTACAGAAGACAACAGAAACAACAGAAAAAATAACATGATAAATAATGATAAACAACAGAAAAAATTATTTTTCTGTAATACATTGACATATTTCCTCAATATTCTTTCCACTGTATGAAAACAATGTTCTAAGAAGTACTTTACGCTAACCGTATTTTTATAAAAAATGAATAAATCACTTTCTGTCTATATTCGTTTTCAAAGACTTGAAAAAAATGACATCTTTTATAACTTTTCTTAAATTTTCAGTATAATAAAAGTAGAGTTTGTACTTTTTCTGTTACCTTTATTATAGTTTCAGTACTTACATTTCTCATGTTTTATGTGAAAATGAAAACTCTTTCTGTATTCTTGTCCAAAATTTCTGAAATTTTACCTTTACAAAAGTATAACATTTGTTCCTTTCTAAAGAGATTAAGTGCATTTTTATACTTCAGAAGCAAAGGGAGAAATTGTTTGAAAAAAATTAAGCAGTAATAACTGTTCTGAAAGTTTACTTTGATCATTTAAATTTACTAGCTTCTTTTATACCTTTCAAAATAATGTTAACGTTTGTCCGTATAAGTAAAATGATATACGATTCCTATGAAAAGTTTACAATTTTACTTAAATTCTTATAGCTTGTTGGTGATTCCCTTAAGAAAACAAATTAATTTTTGCTGAAAATATTTTTTTTTATTTTGCATTCATTTACCAATACAGTTTTTTTAATAATATGAAAAAAAACTAATTATCTTATATAAAAATTTAATTAAACTAATTTAAAAAACTTTTGTGCAACAGAAATATGCAATTTACGATTCAACTTTTATACGAGAGGTTTGTTTTGGCTTAGACATGTATCTATGATTGCATTTTTGTAACAGGTAACAGTTATTACATTTTAGATTATAATATTAAAGAAAAGTAGTCTTTAAAGAAAATTTCTGATGATCATATTAGTAATAATTATTTTACATTTAAAATAATATAGTTTTTATTAATATTTATATTAAAATTAAGGGATTATTTAAACAATGCACGGAGAAAATTGTTTCGTTGAAACTACTAAATTTTGGTTGATATAGCCCCAACGAAAACTTTTGGCTGGAATAACCAAATTTTAACCAAAATTTTGTTCAATTAACAAAATCATATGGTTAGTCTAACAACAATTTGGTCATTCCAACTAAAATATTTTGTTGGGGCTATATCAACCAAAATTTAGTAGTTTCAACAAAACAGTTTTTTTCGTGCGACTATTTGTAATTACTCTTTTGAATTAATGTAGTAAGTTTTAATTTATTTAAATTATATTTATTAAGAAGTATGTTTTTCTGTTTTGCTCTTTTTTATGTGAATACACTTTATTAAATTTTTTTTACAAGTTTAAAAATACACGTTATATTAGACAAATAATGGAAAAAAATTATACTTCACTCATAAGTATATTGCATTTAGAATTGTACAATTTTGATTAATATTTAGATTAAACGAAGGGATTTGCAACTAAGCTCTTCAATTAATACAGAAAGTTTTTATCTTCTCAAGTATATTGTTATCACGGAATGTTTTTTGTTTTGTGTTAATGTATGTATACTTTATTAAACTAGCCTTCTTAATGTAAGCTTCTTTTTTTATTATTAGCTATATTAGCGAAGAAATAATTGAAAAATCATGCTTCACTCATAATTATTTTGCTCTTACAATCATATAATTTTACTAATAATATTGTAGTATCATTGTAATTGTCAAAGGATTATTCAAACAAGAACTTTTTGTAAGTACATTTTGTATTGGTTCAGTAAGTTTAAAATTTCTCAAAAAATATTTTAGCGTGAAAGCTTTTTCAAATAAACATTTAAAAATTCTAGTTTTAAAACAGAAGCAGTACTAGACAGATGTAATAGGGAAATTATGCTTCAGTCATGATTATTTTACATTTACAATGAGATAACAGTTATTATTCTTTAGAGTAAAGCCAAAGAATATGATTTATACAAAAATAGTTTGTAATTACATACTTTTCTCATTATTATTATTATTATTATTATTATTATTGTTATTGTTATTGTTATTGTTATTGTTATTATTATTATTATTATTATTATTATTATTATTATTATTGTTATTAATGCAAGCTTAAAAATATAAGCTATATCAGCCAAATGATTAGAAAGTTATGTTTCACTCATAATTATTTTAAATATATAATTATACATATCTAGGGATTATTTAAACAAATACTGTTTTTAAATACTTTTTTGTATTAGTACAGGTAGTTTTAATCTTCTCAAAAATATATTTTAGCGTGAATTTTTTTTAAATAAAAGGTTTAAAATACTAGTTTTAACACACAAGCTATATCAGGCAAATACAGTAGGAAAATAACAGTTTTTTCATGATCATTCATGTCGAAATTTCGCCACATTTAGCGAACAAAATCGAGGAACTTTAAATGATGCCAACTTGGAGATAGGTTAGTAATTTGGCGCAACTGTCATTCAAATCTAGTATTTACGAACATTCTCTTATTGGGTTCGTGGCATTTTAGTTACTTAAAATTTGAGTAAAATTAGCTGGGAGTAAAAGTTTCAAAATTTTAAAACCAAAATATATGAAAGCTACCTCTTCCTCCCGGCACTGGGCGAAAAGACTTTTTAATTTGGAATATCTGCAATAAATCATACATCAAATTGAAGTTAAAGCAATCTAGTTTTTCTTACACATTTCAATATGTGTTCCTTTAGTTATGCGGCGCACTTCCAACTTGAAGTCTATTTCTTTCCATACTTCGGTTAACAAATCCGTAGTAATGGAAGTAATAGCCTCTTCAGTTCTATGTCTCAACTTTAACAAATCATTCGGTAGCGGTTATACGTAAACACGGATAGGCAATTGAAATTAAATACTTGCTTTCCGAACAGATTTTTCAGAACAATGGAGCTATAGCAGTCTAATGGAGCCTGGCAGTTGCAAGTGAAGTAACTGAGGAGGTTGCCACAAGATGATGACTGTTTTATTTTTAATCGGATGAGTAGTTTCCTCCGATGAATAATTCAACCAGTAATTCTGAATAGAAAATTTTATCTTATTTAAACTTATTATTGGTGGGGAAATTCTATTATAAATGTGGTGTTTTTTTTACTAGTGTCAGTTTGCCAGATACTATAATTTTTTCACTTACAGTGTCAGGAGGTTGTATAGGTTGTCACAATATGGCAAAACTATTACCGCCGAAAATAACTTCTACCAGTGAAAATAAATACGTTTTTGTTATTATTTTCTATTGAATTTATCCAAGAACGAAAGGTTTAATTTTTCTATATTAATTTACTGGTGGAAGTTTGCTGCAGTGGCAATGAACCCTGTCGAAAACGGTCACAGTTAAAGCTTTACAATTTAAGTATATGTGAGTTCCCCTTTCTTAATAGTTCCATGCTTAGGACTAAGTAGATAAGATCACCGTCACTGTCAAAATCCTGTACAAATTTTGGTTGTTCCGTGGATATATGATGTGTAACTGAAGATGCATATATTGGAAATTTCTAAGAAAAACTAGGTTAGTTTGTCGTTCATTTCATGTAGGATCTGTTGAAAATAGTTTAAATTAAACTGTTATAGCATAACATTAAATTTGGGACATTCTTTTATGGGCTAAATATATTATGCATTTATTGCTATATAGGCCATTTTACTAAATGTTATGGTCATAAAATAATTGAATTATATATTTAATTATATAGGCCAATTTAATTAATTTTGGAGGAACAGCATATGCTTTAAAAATTATTCCTGATGTCAAAGATATTTCTTAAACTAGGCATGAAATTTATTCAAATATTACCCAAAACATTTTCGAAACAAAAACAAAAATTAATTGTTTCTTTCCACGATTTAAAAATTTCTTACGTTTCTTTCCATGGCTTAAAAAATACATTTTTAATATTCAAAAGCAGTTTTTCTTAACTAATTAGGTTAGTGACAAAAGTTTTAAATTTTAAATTTCAAGTTTCTGGTTTTAATGGAAGTCGAATATAAATACATTACCTCGTAAAACTTTTCGCTGTCAATGCAATCAAGTTAATTTCTTGGAATGTTTCCGAACTATCAAAGCAAAATCGATACAAAATGGGAATATTTGTGCTGAAATTGCGAACTAAATTGTTGAAAAGAGGAAAATTAAATCGCATAATGAACTCAGAAAACGTATAGAGGATGCAAGACTTAATTCGATTATGTCTGCCAATGAAGATAATGCAGCTAAAAATAAAAAGATTAGAGATAAGGGTGGGGAGTATGATTACAAGCATGCACTTTAATTCTTTTTAATATGTCAATTGTAATTTAAAAGGAATTTATTTCTCGAGTATCATAAATGTTAAATTAATTAATTGATTAATTAAAACAAAAAACAAAATTATTGAATGAAACATTGCGTTTAAAAATATTATACTGATAAAATACTATAAATTTTCTGGTAGAAAACATTTTTTGAAAAAAAAAAAAAACTTACTATGGGTTTTATGAACATACTATTTTGAGTATTGTTTAAAACATTTTGGTGCATTTAGATATAAGAAGATAGCATCAGCGTAAACAATAGTTAAGGATATAAATGATTTTTTTAAGTAAAATTAACCTAAAAACAAGTAGCAATGCCTCTTGACAACTTTACTGTCAACTATGGATTAGTTTCAGAGTTAAATTTGTACGGTAATAAAAAAAAATCATTTTTTTTTATTAATCAGACTTTATTCAACCTGCAATCCTTCAAACCTTTATCTGCGACCCTAGTGAAGACCAGTATGGACATACTCAGGGTTTTTTTAGCAAGGATAAAATAAAAGTAACTCTAAATGTCATAAAAATGATCAATATTTTTACTTTTTTCAAAGATTTAGGTACGGACACTGCCGAGGGAAACAATGAAGCAAACACATCTGAATTACAGTTCAATTACAAACTCTAGGGGACACTGTGAAAAATGGTTAAACTTTAAGGGGATGTGCATATATAATGTCATCAACTTTTTGGTAGTTTTGGACCCTGTCCCCCGTTTTCGATATCATACGTTATCATCTCTGGAACCCCCCTTCCCCCCAGATAACGTTATCAGTGTCGAAAAGTGTTTTGATCTTAGAATTTATTTTTCTTGCTTGGAGTGATATACAAAACCGGTTAGGGGGAACTGGGGAACATTGATACTGTTTTTTTTTCTAAGTGTTTTTTTAGTGTCCAGGAAATAGAAATTTCAAGTTATTTTTGCATGTGGTGTCAGCAAAACTAGAGTAGTGTGTTATCGAAATCTAAAATCATTGTTTCATATCGTATTTTTGCATGTAATTAAAAAAAAAAATCTAAAAAATTTATTTGTATCAATGTGCTCCATCCCCGGGGCAGATTGATACACCTCATGGGACACTTTGATACGTTTGGAAAAAATGGAGACAAAATATTTTTCATACAAAATGAGTTAGCAAACCATTTTATATTTATGCATAGAAATTCAAATGAACCACCATTTATTCGTAAGCAATATTAAAAGAATCAAAATTAAATGTATAATGACCTGATTTTCTGGCTGTTCCTTGTCTAATTGTTGGCCGTGGTAACTTTGTCATATTTGGCTTTTCAACCCCTGCATTATTTTCTTTCTTAGGAAAGATGAAAAAATTACCAGGTTTTCTATTTATAAATCGGTTTATAAACACAAAATAAAGGATAATTATTTAAACATTCTGTTTATAATAGAATTATATTTTGCTGTGCTATTTAACTTTTCTCATGTTGAAAATGCTTTTTTCTCTGGAGAATCGATAAAAATTCGAGATTTGAGAGGTCACCTTTTTTTTCTTTTTTTAGTTCGACTACCACTAGCTGTTATGTAAGTTCGTTTGTCTTCTGTTTGCAAAAATACTATAAATTTTCTAATATAAAAAATTGGAGCGATTTTACTTCGATAAATACCAATATTAGAAATTTTTGGTGGGAAATGGCTGGATTAAGGAGTGCATAGTAAAAAAATAAATAAATAAAAGGCAATAAAAAGATAAACTAGAAAAAGATTTAGGTTGTCTATAGCTATCATGAGGCACATTGATACGTATCATTGTGCCCCGACATAGACAGTATCAATGTGCCCCATGCAGCCATTTTGAATAACATGAGTTTCAAATCCAACACTTCATAATTTACCTAACAATAAAGAATGAGGAACTGACAAACAGTAGCTTTACTTACCAGGGAGAGTATTCTTTTGGGTTGAAAATACTGGAACAGTTTTATAATACTATTGCAATTGTATAACTCAAATTAACTTTTGACCAATTAAAAAATAAATCACCCGTCGCATTTCATAAAACTACGGAATCATACCAAGACCTTCTGTATGTAGTTGTATATACTAGCATCATCTTTTGGAGCTGTGTCTCCAATAAAGATTATATATGAATGCATATGATAGAAGAATGGATTAGATCCTTCAAACCTTGAAGTTTTCCATGTTTCAGAATTAGATAATTTTACAATAATTTAGTGATTTTAATAAGAACTTTATATTTTCATTCAAATAGGTAACAACAATAAAAAAAGATAAAATACTATTTTGAAACAAAGACCATGTTACAAATAAAAAGAGAAAATTCAATTCATGTTTAATCAAAAATGATATCGATGTCAAAAGACAAACCACCCTCACCCTAGAGATATCTTACGATATCATATTCCTGACTTCCCCTTCCCCCTAAATGATAACGTTATATTTGAACAGACCATAAGTGCTGTGACACTGTGTTGTTGTCATTACATTTTTTAGGTAGATTTCGTATGAAATACTACCTATTTCATTCTCTCCCATGTTGGAATTTCTGAAAAATTTTTGCGGATCTACACGAATCATGACTCCTAGACCCCAAAACTACCATCAGTAAAAAAGTTTATCTATCTATCTATCTATCTATCTATCTATCGGTGTATATCACTTTCTTCTAGACACGATAACTTCCATAATTATGATCAGATCGTCTTCAAACTTTTACATAAAATCAAGGAGTTTAAAATCTCGGTCGAGTTCGTTAAGGGGCAAAATCGGACCAAGGGGGTGGAAGTTAGGAGGGTTTTTGTGAAAACAGAAAAGACGCGATAACTTCTAAATTAAAATAGATATAGAATCAGTTTAAAGTTTATATTACTTCTAAAGAATGGGCCAAAAGTTTATGCATGACATATTTTTGATAAAGTTAAAAATGGGCTCAAGGGGCGCAAAAAACATGGTTTTTGGGAGAAAAAAATTCATAACTTCGTCAATTCTCAAGATATCAAATCCAACTAAATTTTATATAAATGTACTTAATATTATCTAAAACTTTTGTATCTGTAAGTTTTTGATAGGACCAATTTTTACCGATGAAAAAAATTAAAAACGAAAAGAAAAAGGGGGGAGAAAAAAGAAAAAAAACCATAACTAACTCAATTCTTAAGCAATCAAATCTAATTAAATTTATTTTACATCTTCACAATAATATCTACAACTTTTATATTGACAAGTTTTTCATAGAACCAATTCTTATAGCAAAAATAAATTAATCAAAAATAGGAGTTAGAGAAAAAACCTCAAATCCAAACTGCTTATATTCTGACTCATTTTTAAATTCATTTTTGATTTTAAACGCATCTAAATGCAGATCCTCTTATTTCGGAACTATATAATGCGACGTTATTGGCCAATTTTTTGATAAAGGGAAAATATATTTTTAAAAAGGCTGCCAAAAAAGGTACTTTGAACAGATTTCCCGAAGTTATCGTCATTAAAATATTGATTAAGTATAACAAATTGCTTTTTTTCTGAGTCATTTTTAAATTCACTTTTGTTCTCAAACCCATCCAATTTACAGATCCTATTATTTAGGAACTATATAACTTGACGTATTGGCCAGTTTTTTGATAAAGGCAGAATATATTTTTAAAAAGGCTGCCAAAAAGGGTATTTTGAACAGAATTTCACGAAGTTATAGATTGAAATTTGAGGAAATTTAAGAAATTGCGTTTTTACCGAGTCATTTTTAAATCTTTTTTTGTTTTCAAACGCATCCAATTTACAGGTTCTCTTATTTAGGAACTATATAATGTGACGGAGGGGCCAGTCTTTTGATAAAGGCAGAATATATTTCAAAAAAGGCTGCCAAAATAGGCACTTCGCACAAAATTTCCCAAAGCGATCATGATTAATGAACTGTGGGTATTCAAATAACAAATTGGTTATTTTATGACTCATTTTTAAATCCAATTTTGCTATGAAACGCATTCAATTGACAGTTTTTTGTTACTTAGGAACTATATAATGTGCGTATTCGTCGATTTTTTGATAAAGGGTGAATATATACTTTTTAAAAGCTGTCAAAGTAAGCACTTCGCAAAAAAATTTCCCAAAGCGATCATGATAAAAGAATTGAGGTTGTATTCAAATAACAAATCGTTTATTTTATGACTCATTTTTAAATTCAATTTTGCTCTCAAATGAATTCAATTGACAGTTGTTTGTTATTTAGGAACTGTGTAATGTGCCGTATTGGTCAGATTTTTGATAAAGGCTAAATATATATTTAAAAAAAATCTGTCAAAGTGGACACTTCGCATAAAATTTCTCAAAGCGATCTTGATTAAAGAACTGTGGATGTATTAAAATAATAAATTGGTTATTTTATGACTTATGACTCATTTTTAAATTCAATTTTGCTGTCAAACGAATTTAATTAACAGTTTTTTGTTATTTAGGAACTATATAATGAGCATATTGGTCAATTTTTTAAATAAAGTAAGAATATAATTCAAAATATGTTGCCAAAATGGGCATTTGAGTAGAATTTCGTTTAAGATGATTTTGATAAAACCAGTTCTTACAGAAAAAATGAAGTTAAAATTTTTTTTTAAAGCGGATGAATAAAGTAGTTACACTGGGTTTATCTCTAATCTTTTTTTTTTTTTTTTTTTTTTTTTTTTGAGATGAAAACTTTTCGAAATCTACCTCCGCCTATAGGCCATGCCGAAAGGGATTTTTATCCTTGCATAAAAAAAATGCATTGTGGAAGGAAGTGTCATAATTGGCAATCAATACGAAACGTAAAGAAGACAGGAAATAAATTTATTTTTCCTCTAAATCTTTTTGACAGACCACTTGCTCAACTGTGCAATTGCAATTTCAATTTACATCTTTTCGGCTAAGATGCTTGGTTTTATTTTTAAAAGAATTCATGGGAATTTCAACTTTAAAATAATAAAATAATTACTTTATTTTGTTTTTGAGAAGGAATTATTCTTCAAGTTATAGCCTTGAATTAACATTTCGATAGGGATATAAATAATATATTGTGTGGAGTTAACTGCTTTTACGAAAATATAATCTTCTCTTTTCTAGGGGACTAATTAATATCTCCTATGATATACCATGAAATGTGGGACATTTTTTATGGGCTACCTATATTATGTATTTATTGCTGATTAGTATTTATCTTATTATTCAGTTCCATACTTTTTAGGTAGATTTCGTAAGAAATACTACCTATTGCAATCGCACCAGTTTATCTATCTATCTATCTATCTATCTATCTATCTATCTATCTATCTATCTCACTTTTTTATGGACACGATAGCTTCTATAATTTTTCACCAATCTCCACCAAACTTGTACATAAAATCAAAGGGGATAAAATCTTGGCTAAGTTCGTTAATGGGCAAAATCGGACCAAAGGGGTCGGAATAGGGGGCGTTTTTGTGAAAACCGAAAAAACGCCATAACTTTTTAATTAAAGTAGATATCGAATCGGTTTAAAGTTTATATTACTTCTTAAAATGGGCCAAAAGTATATGCATGACAGATTTTTGATAAATTTAGAAGTGGGCTCAAAGGGCGAAAAAAACAGGGATTTTGAGAGAAAAAAAATTAATAACTTCGTCAATTTTCAAGATATCAAGTCCAACTAAATTCTTTGTAAATGTTCTTAAAATTATCTAAAACTTTTGTATTTACAAGTTTTTGATAGGACCAACTTTTACCGACGAAAAAAATTAAAAACGAAAAGAAAAAGGGCGCTGAAAAAAGAGAAAAATCCATAACTCCGTCAATTTTTAAGATATCAAATCTGATTAAATTTATTTTAAATCTTCTTAAAAATATCTACAACTTTTATATTGACAAGTTTTTCATAGGATCAATTCGTATAGCAAAAAGAAATTAAACAAAAATAGGAGTTGGAGAAAAAACCTCAAATCCAAACTGCTTATATTCTGACTCATTTTTAAATTCATTTTTGATTCTAAACGCATCCAAATGGTAGATCCTTTTATTTAGAAACTGTATAAGGTGACGCATTGGTCAATTTTCTGATAAAGACAGAATATATTTCAAAAAAGGCTACCAAAAAGGGTACTTTGAACAGAATTTCCGAAAGTCATCCGGACTGAAAATTGATGGAAGTATTCAAATAAGAAATTGCGTTTTTTTTTCTGACTCGTTTTTAAATCCATTTTTGCTCTCAAATGCATCCAGTTTACAGATCCTCTTATTTAGGAACTATATAATGTGATGCATTGATCGGTTTTTTGATAAAGACAGAATATATTTTTAAAAAGGCTACCAAAAAGGGTATTTTGAACAGAATTTCCCGAAGTCTTTGTGATTTGAAAATTTAAGGAAGTTTTCACATAGCAAATTGCGTTTTTTATGACTCGTTTTAAAATCCATTTTCGCTCTCAAACGCATCCAATTTACAGATCCTCTTATTTAGGAACTATATACTGTGAAGCATTGGCCAGTTTTTTGATAAAGATAGAATATATTTTTTAAAATGCTGTCAAAGTGAGTATTTCGCACAAAATGTTCCGAGCAATTAGGAATAAAAAATTAAGGATGTATTCAAACAACAAATAGGTTATTTTATGACTCATTTTTAAATTCAATTTTTTTCTCAAATGCATTCAACTGACAGTTTTTTGTTATTTAGGAGCTGTATAATATACTGTTTTGCTCGATTTTTTTTAATAAATTCAGAATCTATTTCAAAATACGTTGTCAAAACGGGCATTTGGGCTGAATTTTTCTTAAGATGATTCTGATAAAACCAGTTTTTGAAGAAAAATGAAATTAAAAATTTTTCATAAACGGCCAAATGAAGTTATTAAACTGGGTTTTCTCTAATCATATATTTTTTTTGTTGAATTGAGCACTCTTCGAACTCTACCTCCGCCTATAGGCCCAGCCGACAGGGATTTTTCTATTCCACTATGTCATTGTATCTAACGCTATGGCCATAAATAATTTAATTAATTAGATAATACACTTTAATTAATTTCTAAAAATCAGCATATACTTTTAAAACTATTGCTGATGTCAAAGATGTTCGTTCAATTAGGCATAAAATTTATTCAACTATTATACAAAACATTTTCGGAACTAAAATATAATTCCGTTTCTTCCCATGACTTAAAAATGTATTTTTAAGATTCAAAAGCTGTTTTTCTTAACTAATTACGTTAGCGACAAAAGTTCTAAAATTTAAAATTGAAAGATTCTGACTTTAAAGGAAGTTGAATATAAATACATTACCTCGTAAAACAGTTTTCGCTGTCAATGCAAACAAGTTAATTTCTAGGAATGTTTCCGAACTATTAAAGCAAAATCGATACAAAGCGGGAACATTTGTGCTGAAACTGCAAATTTAATAGTTGAAAATAGGAAAATTAAATCGTATAATGAACTCAGAAAACGTAAAGAGGATGCAAGACTTAATTTGTTTATGTCCACCAACGATGATAATGAAGCTAAAAGTAAAATTAGATTTGAGATAAGGGTGGGGAGGATGATGCTAATTACAAGCATTTACTTTAATACGTTTAAATGTGACAGTTGTAATTTAAAAAGAATTAATTTCTTTAGTATCACAAATGTTAAATAAGTAATTAAAATAAAAATTAAAAATCAAAATCAAAATTATTCAATGACATATTGTGGAAAAAAATATTACAATGAAAAAACATTAAAAATCTTCTGGTAGAAAGTATTTGTTTGAAAAAAAAATTATAATGGGTTATATAATTATATTATTTTGTGTGTAATTTAAAATATTTTGGTGCGTTTAGGTACAAAGAGATGATATCGGTGCATACAGTAATTAAGGATATAAATGATTTTTTTTAAATTAAAATTAACCTAAATACAGCAGCAATGCTTCTTGATAACTTTACTAAAAATTTGGATTAGATTCATTGATCAAAAATTGTGTTAATGAAAAAATCAATTTTGCAATTCACCGATTATATTCAACCTGGCGCCCATCAAACCTTTCTTTATGATCTAAATAAAAACTAGTATGGGCGTATACAGTATTTTCTTTAGTGTCTAAAAGATAAAAAATGTGTAAATACCGCAAAAATTAACAATATTTTTACTTTTGTCAAAGATTTTGGGACGGGCACTGAAGAAGGAAACAATGAAGCAAACATATCGGAATTCCAGTTTAATTACAAACTCTTGAGGACACAATGAAAAATAGTTAAACCTTAAGTGTTATAATATAAATTGTTGCATAGCCACTGTTTTTCTGTGATTACCTTTCTTATTCTGGCTTAAAAAGGATGCACTGTGCAAGGAAGTGCCAAAATTGGCAATCAATACGAAACGTAAAGAAGAAAGGATATAGTTTTTTTTCCTCTAAACCTGTTTGACAGTCCTCTTGCTCAATTTTGCAGTTGGAATTTACATTTACGAGGTGGAACCCGTCGAAATTTGACGAAAGAAAATGTTTAAGAAGAAACTACTTCATTGATTTATAAAAAATCTACAGAATTACTTACAGAAAGAAAATACATCTTATATTGATCGGTCTACTTCTCAAACAAATTTTATAAAAATACATCTTATATTGATCAGTCTAACTCTAAAACCAATATTAATTTAAACTAAGATTAACAAAATACTATAAATCTCAGTTGTCCAAATGATTAAAATTAAACTTTAATCGCATATAAAATCAGTAAAATATAATAAAGATTAGCTATTATGATGAATTTATCAATTGAGACTCTTATGTTTGGTATAAATGCGAATGAAAAAAACAAAATTTATTCCAAATTGATGCGGTCATAGAATTTCACGCGAAATTAAAACCCGTCATAATTTTCATCCTCTCAAATTTTAACACGTACTTCTCACATTCGTATTCACCATGTTAAAAAAAATGGTATTTTAATTTGATCATTTAAAAATCACTTTAACTCAAAACTTGAAGTTATTTAACTGATGAATAAAAACAAAATAAAACCGAAATCACCGAATTTTATAACAAACGATATTTTTTTGTAAATTATGCGCATTTTATTTTCTATTTTTTTTTTCAATTTTAAAAGAAAATGGAGTGATTCTGTTGGCACAATTACAAAATTGGTACTAAAAACTATAAAAAAATTAATATCTCAAAAACAAATTGAGATACAGCTTTCAAACAAATTGCATTTAAAAGTAATTTTTTTTCTCTATACGACGGTGTAAAAATTGTAAATATACTATGTTTAGAAGTATAAAATTTACAGTAGCGAAAAATGCAAAACTGAAATTGCATGGGAAAGTGTTGCCATTCGCAAAATGACGTATGCGTTACGCACAGATACGTTTGGCCTTTATAAAATAGATATCTTTCCGGCTAATATGCCTGTATTTATTTTTAAAAGAATTCATCGAAATTTCAACTTCAAAATAATAAAATTATTGTTTTAATTTGTTTTCAAGAGAGAATTATTTTTAAAGTGATAGATTTCAATTAATATTTCAATGAAGATACATTTATAAATAGTATACTCTGTGGAGTAAACTGCTTTTACCAAAATATGATCTTCTATTCTAATTAATATCCACTATGCCCTACAATGAAATATAGGATATTCCTTTATCGGCTACTTATATTACGTATATTTTGCTGATTAGTGTTGCTTCTGTCCTGTTATTCAGTTCCATTATTTTTCTATTATCACTTTATTCTGATCCACTATGTCATTTTATTAAACGCTATGGCCATAAATAATTTAATTAATTAGATAATGCAATTTAACTAATTTCTGAAGA
Source organism: Maratus speculifer (assembly GCA_964019185.1). NCBI lineage: Eukaryota > Metazoa > Arthropoda > Arachnida > Araneae > Salticidae > Maratus > Maratus speculifer. The sequence continues at coordinate 210,735,271 of OZ025291.1, read as the reverse complement.
ACAGCATATACTTTTAAAATTATTGCTGAGGTTAAAGATGCTCTTTCAAGTAAGCATAACATTTATACAAATATTATCCAAAACATTTTCGAAATTGAAAAAAAAATCTGTTTCTTTCCATGACTTAAAAATATGTTTTTAAGATTCAAAAGCAGTTTTTCTTAACTAATTAGGTTAGCGACAAAAGTTTTGAAACTTGAAATTGCAAGTTTCTGGCTTTAATGGAAGTCGAATATAAATACATCACCTCGTAAAACTGTTTCCCCTGTCGATGCAAACAAGTTAATTTCGTGGAATGTTTCCGAACTATTAAGGCAAAATCGATACAAATTGGGAACATTTGTACTGAAACAGCAAATTAAATAGTTGAAAAGAGGAAAACTAAATCGTATAATTAACTCAAAAAACGTAAAGAGGATGCAAGACTTAATTTGTTTATGTCCGCCAAGGAAGATAATGCAGTTAAAAATAAAATTAGATTTGAGATAAGGGTGGGGAGGATGATGCTAATTACAAGCATGCACTTTGATACGTTTTAATGTGAGAGTTGTAATTTAAAAAGAATCAATTTCTGGAACATCACAAATGCTAGATAAATATACAAATAAATTAACAATTAAAAACAAAAAACAAATTAATGAATGATATATTATGTTAAAAAATATTATACTAAAAAAAAATGTTAGAAATCTTCTGGTACAAAGTATTTTCTTGACAAAAAACTTATAATAAGTTATATGATTACATTATTTTGTGTATAATTTAAAATTTTTTGGTACATTTAGGTTTAAGGAGAGCGCATATTGCAGTTAAGGATACAAAACATTTTTTAAAATTAAAATTTACCTAAGTACAGTAGCAAAGCCTCTTGACAATTTTACTAACAACTTTGAATCAGTTTAAGTAATCTAAAAGTGCGCTATTTGTTTTAAAATTTATTCAGCTTTTATTTATCTCAAATTTCTATCCTTCAAACCTTTATCGACGACATGATTCAAAACCATTATGAGAATACGCAAGATTTCCGTTAGGAACGGTCCAAAAAGTAAAAAGTTTCTAAATTATGCCAAAGAGGTTACCATTTTTAACACTTTCCAACAAAGCTAAAACGTGTTTATGATTTCGGTTTGTCTGTACGCGTTTTAACATCCGTAAATGTACTCCGATTGCCCGGAAATATTTGGACGTTATTGACGTTTAATCTACACTGTAAAAAAAGTGTCGATCTACTAAAAAAAATTTAGTTTCTCTCAGTGATCCTAGCAATGACAAAAAATTTTTTTGTAATCTTACTCAGTTACAAGAAAATCTGTAAGAATTACTAGAAAAAAAGCTAGCAACGAATAGAGTTAATAGTTTTATATTTTCAATAGCTATTACTAAAACTCACTTGCTGTGGCCGAGATAGCCTAATGGTCATAGTACCGAACTCCAGGCTGAAAAGTCCCGGGTTCGATGATCGATACCACCAAAGACTCACGGAGTGTATGTAGTGCAAGTACGCGTTAAATAAAGGGGTTATGAAAATCCTGTCGTAGCAGCTACCATGGGTAATGATCTCAAGACTTTCTCTCCCCTTCAGAAGCATATCAAAATTGAGCAGGTGACAATGTTTGATGCTGCCATCTATTGAGGCTTTGCCTAAAATCTTCCGTTGCAGAAGCCTGTCTTCTTATTCACTGGATGCAGTTCAAAGGAAGCTCCTGCACTTTGAGCACACATCAACAACAAAACTCATTTGGTGTTACTCGCTAAAAAGTTTTAAGTTTTTTATACGAAAAATTCATTTATTAATTTCAATTTAAAATTAATTTCAAATTTCATTTACAAAATAAATGTTTGTTTCACTTGCTAAAATTGGGTATGGAATAGTTACTAAGAATTTGTGAGTAATGGTTATTAAAATAATTTTGGAGTTGTTACTAAAATTTGCTTGGTGGCTCATACTAAAAAGTTTTAAGTTAGTTATACAAAAAATTCTTTAGTTCAGTTTACAAAAGAAATGTTTGTTTCACTTGCAAAAAAAAAAGTTACTATTTGTATCTTACTTTTTATTTGTATTAATTACTTACTTTTTATTTGTATCTTACTTTTTATTTGGTTACTATTTGTATTGTGAGTAATGGTTACTAAAAAATCTGTGGAGTATAAATTTACTAAAAAATTTTTAGTATCCTCATGAATTCTTTCTTACAGTGTAGCACAAACCCTATTTCAAATAAAGTTTCTAGCAAGTTTATTTAAGGTGCAGTCAAAAGTTTTCCATCATATTACAGCCTATAGGAAAAATTCGTTTCAAATGAATTTTAAAGCTGTTACACCCTGTCAAACATATTAAAATTTATATACATTTAAGAATTGTACTAAAATTTGCTTTTTATAAAATATGCGATGAAAAAATAGCTATTATTCATGTACAGCGCCATACAAAAGAATTCCATTACATAATGGTAAAGGGGTAAATTGTGTGCACATATTTTAATTACATTAAATTATTTGATGAAAAATAAAATTCCTGTATGTCGCTGGGCTTCAGTATAAGTTATACGATATAGTCGTGCGTAATATGAAGTGTAAGGCAATAGGTGGTGGCAATGCATTTACAAGAATATTTCAAATAGTATATTCTTTCGGAAGTACTGTATAGGTATCCGATGATTGTTGGTGGATGGATGAAATGCATTTTAATTATTATATATGCTTTTAAGTTTCACTAAATCTAAGCATATTATATGGTGTATATAAATGTTATAGTTGATATACAGGATTACACAAGAGCTCGCAAACGTTGCTGAATATGAGCGTGAATTAATTGAAGGTGGCTTTTAAATAAATTATGCATTTTTACGCTGAACTGCTTCCAAGTTATACTGCATACAGTTGTTTGCAGAATATAGATAAAATGATGTAAGGGCTACGCAAAAAATTGTATACAATGACTTCTATAAATGATAATTTCTGAGAATGTGATTTTAGTAGTTTTAAAAGTGTTTAAAATAAATTTTAGCTAAATACTGGCGTGTAAAAAAGTATCAGGTAAACTACACACAATGAAAATCACATAGCCATATCTAGTCATATTTTAGAGCACACAAAACCATTTTCGATAAATCTTTCCGCAAACTCATTCGCTTTAATTTGTAGCATGTTTTCGGTCACAAAGAGATTTCTATTTCGTTGAACGATAAATCATTTTACCAAAGCTTCTTTCATGATTTCCCATTCAGCCCAACTTAGTCTCTTCGAAGAATATAAAATTTTTGACAAGGAAAATTCCTTGTACAGTGTCGTTTGATTCGTATCACCTGGTGGGTCTTAAATTTCATATACTATTAATGTAAAAGCAGTACAGATTTTCGTTAATAGATGGCGTTGCACCATCTCAAACTGCAATAATGTATAAACTACAAAAGTAAAAAAATATCTGGATTAAAATCGGCGTGAAGAAATATGTTATGGGAAAATGTATTTTAATGCTTGTGTACGTTTACAGTAAACTTTATGAAAATTGAAAAAATATTGCATTAAATTTAATATGGAAATTTATAATCCAAAAATGAAGAATATTAAATTTTGATATTTTTGAGCAATTAATTTAAGGAAATGTTGAAAAATTATTCCTACATTATTAATCAGAAATATTAGCATTTTAGGTTTTGTAGATACATTTTGCAGCTATGGCAGTTTCTTTCAAATTCTTTATTGTCTACCATCTAATAGTTTGACTGAACTAACTTGTGTTTACAAATTTTTTCTCAACAGTGAAATAATTTTCAAATGTCACTTACATGACATATTCTACTTCAAAGTTTAATATTCTCGAATTTGCATCAACATAATTGTTAGCAACAGACGAATATTATATTTAATATAATGGTGGGTTTAAATTTATCATGCACACATTGATGAGTTAAAAATTACAATTTTATAAATTAAGATGATGACATATTTACTGACAAACATTAATTTGCGGTAGATTTATTAAATTTGTAGACTCGCGAATAAATTGAATTCTGTAAATTAACGTTTAGAATAATGAAAGTGTTAGTAAGGAATCTGGTATTTTGAAATTCGTATTCACAATTTTCTGTACTATGTGAAGAAAATTTACGGTGCTTTAAAATTTAAAAAAGATTAACAAGACGATAGCTTTTAACAAGACGACATCATTTGAGATCAGCATTTCAAGTTACATTAATGTTTGTAAAAAATTCGATATAATAAATCCTCAAAATCATCCAGATTAAGTAGAGTTCTAGTAAGTTCGGATTAAATAATAGACAGGAATGAAATCAATATGTAACTTACATGGCCCCACCAGTGGCTGAAAGGTTCTGCTCTGGAAGCTGGTAGACAGGAGGTGCTAGGTTGGAACCCAATCGCGTCCCTCAACCTAAGCGTTCTGATTTTTAAGTCTTTTTTCGAACTTTGGTTAACGTTCGTAAATATTGGTTAGGTTCCCTTAGAAAAATCCTCACGGAGGGCACTCTCCCTAAGGCCTATATACATCATGTAGATAATGGAACGTCATCAATAACACCTGAAACTACAAATTACATAATATCAAGACCCTAAGACTTGAAATTGCATTATTGAAAATATAAATTCCTCTACTACGTCACATTTGACATGCGAACTTATTTAACACTTTATGCTCCGACGATACATAAATGTACTATTAAAATTTTTTATCATAAAATGCATTTAATATATCGATTAGTAGTAATGCATGTTAGAATGGGTTATAGATAGATACTTTACTTTATCTTGTTCCAAAAGCACTATTGGTTGATCAAATCAAGAATATTTTTGAAAGAATAATATTTTCATGTGCATCTTTTCAGATTTCTTGACATTGAAATATTGGACGAGATGGGATAGGGGGTTTGGAAATATTTCTATATTTCTATTCAAAAAGCATTATATTTTTAAATTGCTTAGTTTAAATAAAGGATTAAAAAAATCCCAGAAAATAATAATAAAAAAATCAAATTAAAAATTTGAGTGGGATTCTGAGTATTTTACAAAATTTCGATAAATTCAAATTTAGTTAATTAATTTTATTGGTAAAAACTTTCTAAACTTTATTAAATGATTGTGTAAGTATTTAAAAGGAGTTAAAAAAATCACAAAAAATGCTTTGGAAGATGAGATACATATGAATTCATAATTTGGAACATAAACAGTTAATCGAATGTTATGGCTGCAACGTCATATGTTATTGCATGCAAAAACCACTTAAGTCGCCGACTTATGTCGTTTAATTAATGAGCGAAAATTAGAAAGTAATGTTTGAAGAGGATATTATACACAGGCTTACATCGTTATTTCTCAGATCATGGCTCTACATAAAAGAAAACATTTGTGACCAAAAATGTATACTTGAAAAAAAAACTATTTTTGTTTCTTTTAAAAGACCGATTCAATGGAAAATTTTAATCCATACTTTACGAGAAATTCAGCATTAGGAAGATTAATAATTAAATCAGAATAGCTATAAAATGAAGTCTTTTAGTCCTAAACTGAAATCTGTAAATAACAATTAAATAACAATAAAAAAAACAGATTTTATTTAGTACTTTTATATAATATAATAAGAAAACTTTTAAGAGAGCATTAAGTTTGAATCATAGAATTTGAAAATTAATGCTAATGAAACTTTTAAGAGAGCATTAAGTTTGAATCCTAGAATTTGGAAATTAATGCTAATGAACTTTCTCTTCTTATAACTGATAAACAGATGAATTAATATTTAATGAACTTTGTCGGTTGTGTGAAACTTAAACAAAGATATAAATGAACGATCTGGATTATGAGGGATAATATTTTAGTCTCCCTAAAAAAACCCAATGCACTTTAAATTACTGGATTAAAAATACTGATGTAAATAGCATTTTTTCATTATAAAATTTTAGTAGAATTTTATTTTTTATGTTTTCCTGATACTTATTATCTGAATATTTTTCAACTCTGAAATTGTCAAATTGTTAATAATAAATCATTGTTTACTTAATGATTTATTATCGACTTGAGTACTGTAGTTTTTTGTGCAAGGAACAAAATTAGAGTTCCGTAGAAAAAGCTACAAATGCTCACGCTGAGCAACCGGCTTACCGTACCTTGCGCTCTCTTCAGACATGGATTTCCAAATTCATGCTCTCTGAAGGGTGATCAAGTGTGAGCATTTGGCATAGTAATGGTTCAAGATTTGGAAAGTTATGTTTTAACCTCTTCGCTACTGGCGATTATTGCAGTATTTTTAATTATTACTGAATTATTTCTTCTCTCGTTTGACTTCAGAGCGAGATTTTTGTTTTATTTTCATTAGCTCGAATCTTAGAATTCGAAACATATTATTCTTATATCGAAATTTCATTTATTTAGGAGTATCATTAATAAAATGGGACAAAACTGATGTACCCATTTGGGTACTCAGGGACTGAAGAGGTTAACTTCGGCAAAATATTACAATCCATATTGGTAAAATTGGTATATCTACTTGACATCATCATACTTGACAAAATTGCATACTTGTATAAAGTTAAATATTTTACCATTAAATGGCGAATTATAAAGATTTTTTTATTTCAAATTTGAAATAAACAATGAATTAGCTGAATTTTATTTAAAATTGTAAAAAATAAAAAGATACGGAAAATACCATAAACAGAAATGTTTTTTCTTATAGCTATTATACATACGAAATCTTAAATCCTGGTCTGCATAAATAATTTTTTAACGAATTAATAGAAATACACAAATTTTTCTAGGTTTTCAAAATCTTATGCATTTAAATGAATAGATAGAAAACATAGCAAAAATATCGAAATACACATGCACAAAATCAAGCTGCATTTAACCCTGTCTCTACTTATGGATATTTAGCAGCTAAAATTACACTCTGACACTCCAAGAAAAACCCCGTTGCTCTTAATCTTCTACAATATTCGAAAAATATATTTAAATTAAATATACATGTTTATGTAGATTATACAAAAAATAAATGACGAACAGTTTTGCACCATCACAACGAATCCATAAATGATTGGTTTGACTAGTTAAAAAGGTTTTATGGCTAGATTTATGCACACAACATTAAATTGTAATATTCATTGAAATCTTTACTGTTTAATGTTAACTTCTATTGCTTCTAAATTTATCCGCTTTGTGGATGGTATAAATTTTCCAATAAAGTGGCTTGATTTGCACGTATATCAGAAATGACTGAATAACAACTTCCAACTTCCAACAACTATCGAAATTTATGAGGGCACTTGCAAACGTGTAATTTAATAGCCACTCATCTTTTGATTATCGGTTTTCTACAAGTATCTTGCTATTGAATATTATTACATTTTAAATATTAAATTTATCTTGAAATAAATAGAGCTACTGAATTAAATAGAAAATGCCTTACCTTGGAGCATATTATACGTGACTTAACATAACCCATTCTATTAGGACCCACTTCATCATTTATAGATTATTTATTAAGTGAAGCTTGTCAATTTGCAGGATCGGACTAAATTTATTTTATAGTTAGTATTGGTCCAAGAGCCGACCGTACAAAATCCTAAGTATCGATCACAAGAAAAAATCCTTTATATTATGGAAGAGTAGTCATAAGGGAATCTAATGATCCATGTCTGCCGGAAGTGTAGTGGTGCATAAGTCAAGAGTTAAGCAAGAATTAATACCACTAGTGGCTCACTCATAGGTCTATCATTGTGTTTTCTGCACAATCAAAAGTATGAAAACACGGAAAACTGGGTGCAGGAAAACATAATACTAAGTCTACGAGTCAACCACTAGTGGTATTCATGTTTGGCTTATGCACAACTTCACTTCCGGCAGACATGGATCCTTAGATCCCCTATGTCTAATCTTAATAAAATAATATAAAGGATTTTTTTTTGTGTTCGATGACTTAGGGTTTTGCGCGGTCGGCTCTTGGACTATATTGGGTCATTCGGGAAGTTCTGCGGCTTTTGAACGGGTTTTGCGGTTTTTTGGAATGAAGCGTGGTTTTCTCTAATTATTTTATTATTGCTGGTAAGGAAACTTATTTTATGGAAGAGTAGAAATAGGGGAATCTAATGATCCATGTCTACCGGAAGTAGTATTGCAAGATTTATCTCAGAAAAAAGGAAGATTTTTTATTGATACTAGGTAGCTTTCAATTATCGCGCTGCACTTTTCTACATTAAAATATGTTAAATGTGCCAGTAATGTTTTCTATAGCAATTTGTTTAAAAAGAAGTTATTAAATAATTAACTCATTTATCACTTTTCAAATGTATTTGTATTACATTATTATATTAACACTGAATAGCTAATTTTGCAATCATATATCCCACTTTGGATAAAAACTATTTCAATTATAGGAATAAAAATAAATTAAAACACCGTCCAATTCAAAGATAATCATGAAAACTTTTCTAATGGACATCCTGCAGAAATAACTGTTTATATTTAAACATAAAGGGAGAAAATAAATCAAACTAAATATTAAAACGTAAAATACAGATATATAATAATTTTTTTATAAGGTAGAGTAGCTACTAATAGTCTATAATAATGTCAAGTTTGGATGATCTGATGCTACTTAAGTGTTCACGAACTTGCAGTTAATATTACACCACTCTCTTAAGACTTTTGTTATTCTGATGGGAAACAAGCCTTTTCATATTTGATGTATTTGTGTTTAACATTTTTTTGTAAAAGACATGGAAATTTGAAGTAAACGGAAAAACATTCTTGAAACAATCAAAAGTATGAAGTGCTAGAAAAACGGAAGAATTTGTCGTACGGGATAAATTTAAATGTACACCGTACGATAAACTCATAACTCCCGAAAAAACATACAATTCACGGGAAAAACGTACAAATTGACAATCCTAGCCTGAAGTGGTGCATAAGTCAAAAATTAATACCTCTACTGGTTCATTCGTTGTTTTATCATTGTGTTTTCTATTCTCAACTTTCCATGCTTTCATACCTTTGATTTCAGGACAAATAGAATGATAAACTTACGAGTGATTTACTAGTGGTAGTAATTTTTTGATTATGTATTACTTCATTTCCAGCAAACATGGATAATTAGATTCCTCTATTTCTACTCCTTTATAAAATAAAGGTTTTTTTCCTTGTGTTTACCTTAGGTTTTTGTACTGCTGACTCTTCAATTAACATAAATTATCTTGTTTCTCCTCATCATCACGCAATGTATGTTTCTTGTCGTTTGGCGTCCCTCACACTTTGTGTTTCGGAAAAGAATTTCTCTTGAATTGTTTCCCGCTTAAGGATCATAATTTTGTCAAGTTTTAAGATGTTAAAATCTGTTTAAATTTATTATACAGCATCCTAATAAGATTTACAACTTTTATTTTGACAAGATCTTGATAGGGCCAAATATTACAGCAAAAGGAAATTGAAAAAAACGGGGAAGGGGGTTGTTAAAGAAAGAAATATCACATTTCACTTAATCCGTTAAATTGTTGATGAAATTGGGGCTTAACTTTGAAATCTACTTACGCTTGTATGTTAAGATAACAGATACTTTTGTATAATTATTAAAGTTATAAATATTTTTGCACAACAGATCAGCTGATTTAATGTGGGGAGGAGGTACACAACACTATAACTTCATTTTTATAATGATTGATTGGAATAACCAGGAATTCAATTAATAAAATAATTTTTTTTTACTAAATAAAAATAAATTAATAATAATAATAATAAATGTTTATTAAAATAATTCACTAAAACTATCAAATTCCAATCCCACAGAACCAAATTCCTAAGAGGCATATTGGCCCACAGGGCGAACCCCGTGCCAAATGGGCCAACTAACCCCATATGGCCCTTTTTATTTTACATGGCTTTAAGTACTTACTTAAATCATTTCAATAAATAAACATAACCGACGATAACTATGAACAATTATTTTTCTGAATACTATTATCAAAATCTAAAATGTATTCAACAAACAAGTACAAAACGATTTTTAATAAGTGATAAAATATATTAATCTTAGCAAAACTTTTTTCGTCTCGCTGGCTCTTAACTGACGCTCCGACTTCAGTAATGTTGATTTTGGAGGTGGAAAGCGAAGCAATGCATGCTTGGCTGGACTGACAGTATCATCTAACAACTAGTTCAAAAAATATTGCGATTGTGCCAACACGTCCCTATGACCAACTAGACCCGTTCTGCCTTGCTATACAGGGTGTCCCCTCTCAACGGTGGCCAATGGCTAATTTCTAAACCGTTGTCATAGACATATAGTTCCAATTGCAAAAATGCTTTAAAAAAGGTAAAGAATTATTTTTTAAGCGATTTAGGTCAAAAATATGTTTTACTAAAAAATTACGAAAATTAAATTTTTATACGGTCCCCCGGTCCTATAAGTGATATTTAGAAAATTTTTACCACTACTCTAACAAGTAAGACAAAAAAAGTCCCATTCCTCTGCGATCAAAATTGACCGAGTTATAGCTGTTCAAAGTTGAAGCATATTTTTTGCTGCAAAATAGGGGTCAGTCACAAATTTACTGGAAATAAAAATAAACATCAGATAGAAAATTTAACTTTAAACATTGAAAGTAAAATTTTTTTTTACAATGTTGTTTCAGAATTTTTGTTGACATTTACATGTTAAAGTAAAATATGCAATTTGTGCTAAAAATATAAGTAAAAAAATAACAGAAATTTTGTTAAATTAAACTATGAAAAGCAACAGTCACAAATCGTTACAAAATGATGCATATTTGAAGCTCTATTAGATTACTCAACCTAATAGAATTTGATGTAGTCCTATAAAATAAATAAATGGAACGCACCTAAAATCGTATTAATATTATATTGTCATCGGGTTTAAATAAGTATGGGAATTGAACCTCAATCAGATATTTGGAAGTGAGTTAAAATTTGAATATAAGTTTTGAACTAGGAAAATTTACATGCTAACTATGAATAAAATAAAAGCTTATCAAAATAACATACATTTTTAAAATAAAATCACGAAAAGAATCAACTTTATTTGCTTACAAAATAAAAAATACGTAAAATTACAATTGAGGATATGAATTTCAAAACTCGACTTCTCGCTTTTTGATTTCTCTATCAGTCTATACAAACCTCCACTATTGTAACAATGCAATCTAAAAATTTATAATGAAAACCAATAGATGCATTTAAAGTTTTTTCTCTATTTCCCAAAATTTGATTTTTTCGATAAAGAGAATTTTGAAATTCATGTCTTCAGTTATTTTAATAACCAATCTAGAAGTTAATTAATTATAATTAACACTACCGTAAAACTTATACGGTGACAGCGCCTTCAGTTAAATCGCTCATTTAAAACATTTTGTAATTGGAACTATATGTCTGTGACAAATAGTTTAGGAAGTAGCCTTTGAACAGCGTTGGAAATCAACTCCCTTTATAATACTTTAAGCACTTAGTGTACGTTCCCTTAAAGCTCCGTCGAACTCATCCGTTTTCAGCTATAGAAAAGTGGTTTAAGTCATGAAATTTAAAGTTTCATAACTCGGTCAATTTTAATGTTACATGAATGGGACCTTTTCTGTATTACTTGCTAGAGTGTTGAAAAAATTTTACTAAATATAACTTATAGGACCGGGGGACCGTATAAAAATTTAATTTTCGTAATTTTCTAGTAAAACATTTTTTTGACCAAAATCGCTTAAAAAACAATTCTTTGCCTTTTTTAAAGCATTTTTGCAATTGGAACTATATGTCTATGACCAACGGTTTAGAAATTAGCCATTGGCCACCGTTGAGAGGGGACACCCTGTAGATCAGAGACTGACAGTATGTTAAAGAAATCTCAGTGCACCAGCTTTCTTTACAATTTGAACAAATTCCATAGCACTTGATGGTTGTTTTTTCCGTAACTTCATTTTTTAAATTGTATCATATATTTTCTATTGGGTTTATTTATCGCATTTGACCTATCCGGTCAAGAACCCGAGTTTACTTCACTATCAGAAAATCTTTAATAGCCTTTGAAATTGAATGGAGCACCATCATGCATGAAAATGTAACATAGATGAACTTTCATGTGAAGTTTCAACTTATTGCGTAATTAAGGTGGCGAATTCCATTCATAGTTATTCTAGGCATCAAGAAATTTAAAACAGAGGTCCCTAATACAGATATTGCACCTAATATTATCGGACTTGTGAAATGTTTTACTATTGGACTTGTATGTCATTCGCACCGGGCGGAAAACACTGCTACCACAAACAGAAAATTGCTGGATACTTGAATCATGGAAAAATTACACCGTTCCATTGTTGTACTGCCAAATTCTTATGTTTCCCGGTGAAAGTCAATCATTTCTTTTTCATATTTGGGGTAAGCCAAGGTTCTATAGGAGGTTTAATTAAGATTTTTGATCAAGCATCTTGAAATAGCTCTCAAACTGACGTCGGTACCATTTGGAGCCAGAGTATGTTTATTTTTCTTGCTGGAAGCTGTTTAAGATCGCATTACCATCCCTCAGGTCAAGAAAATCTAAAAGTTCCCCCTCATCCAGAAATAGTTGCTAATCTTACTATTATCCTTAGAATCTCCAATTAGCATTTTATTTGATAAGCTAGAGTGACTGTCCTTAAAAGTTCAACTTTTTACTTGACCATATGATGTTTGATGAAGAATATTATGATTCTTAAATTTCTTGCCATGAAGTCCATTGCCATCAACCAATTTTAATATACTCAACAAGATGGTTAGCTTCTAGGACTGCGTTAACCATTTTGTTAAATAAATATTACACAGGTGGGAAAGGTTAAAACAGTAATGGAATTATAAATAAAAATGAAAATATATGACGGAAAGCAATTTTCACCTTGTTTTTAACACAAAATATATAATATGAATTTTAAAATGTTCAAGTACTTAAAAGGCGATTAAAATAATCAAATATAGATGTTAATAGTTAATTTTATTTTTAAAAAATATTTCAGTATTTTCAAGCATTAATCAGGCTCTTCTTCAAATATTTGTATAAATAAACAAAAATATTCTCTGAAGGAGTGACTGATTAATACTTGGAAATACTGAGATGTTTTTAAATACATTTATCTATTAACATCTACATTTGATTATTTTAATCTTTTAAGTAAACCTGGATATTTTAAAGTTCATATTACATATTTTGAGTGATAAGATTGTATAAAATAATCTAGTTTGTTTATTCCACAATGAACATAATTTAAATAAAACATAACTGAAGACAATAATTTTAACCATTTACTTTAAGCGCCATGTTTCTATGAAAATCGGAAAAGGTCTTTTTTGCATTGTTTTCTACAACTTGATTTCAAACTTGATTCATTGATTTTGTTTTTTTGCTTGATTACAGTGTGACGAAATAATATTGAATCTCACTTTAGTTTTTTACCAGCTGGAGATAAGTAACCGATGTTAATTACAAAAATATTGAATATAAGGTTTGATTTGTTGTTATGTTGAAGTGGGGGAGGGGTGTTGAAATATCGATGCCATAAACTTTGAAGAAGTTACACTCAGGGCCATCGCTAAGACTTTTTATTGAGGGGGGAGAGAACCTAAAATTGCCAAGTCAAATTTCAATATTTGCCAACTCATTTTACAATTTTGCCAACTTACCACAATTAGAAAATGTAATATAGCCCCTATTTGTTAAAAGGTTAATAATATTCCCAATTAATTTTGTAATTTTTGCCAATTCTATCAAAAATTGAAAATATATTATAGTTTTTATTAAAATTTTAAAGAAAATTTGCCAAGTTGGTGAATTTGTCAAGTGTAACAACATTCACGAATGTTTGGGGGGGGAGGCTCCCCCCATCCCCCTTTTAGCGAGGCCCCTGGTTACACTTTTTTGTAAATAAGGTCGTTTGATCCTATAAATTATACTTTGAAAATAAAAATTAACTGTGCTGTAACAAATAAAAGAATAAAAATTCAACATCTTTACGACCAAAACTCTCCCAGATATAATACTTTGAATCTTATAAAATTTCGGGGATTTCCTGCTCTAAAAAGAAAAATGCAAATGTTTAGTTATGGAATTTCCAGTCGACAATATCTAAATTTTAATTAATGTTTCAAAAGATTTTTTTTCAGTCTGTGCGATTTTCCCTAGAACACAAGTTGAAGTGGGGGAGGGGGATTGAAATAACGCTGACATAAACTTTGAAGAAGTTACACTTTTCTGTAAATAAGGCCGTTTGATCCTATAAATTATATTTTAAAAATAAAAATTAACTGTGCTGTAACAAATAAAACAATAAAAATTCAACATTTTTACGACCAATTTAGGTTATTTTTTGTATACCATGTATGTTATTGTTTAGTATAATTTTAGAATATCACTAAAGTAAACAAATAAACAAACTTACCGGGTGGCCCAGCGGGTAATGTTTGAAACAAAGTACAATAGATGGCGCTAGGTGCACGTGAGTGAAGCCAAACTTTGTGCGCATGCTCCGGTGAGTGGGCAATTGTATATGCGATGTTCCTTCAGTCTTCGGTGCGCTTTAGCGGGTGATTCTCGTTAGTAAACATGCACAAATATTCGACGGATCTTCGCGTCTTTATTGTGCTACAAATGGCCAGATGTGATGAAAATGTTATGGCAGTTCAACGAGCATGGCAGAAGAAGTTCCACAACAAGAATTGGCCAAACAAAAGGACTTTTCTGCCATGCTCGTAAACTGCCATCACATTTTCATCACATCCGGCCATTTGTAGCACACTAAAGACGCGAAGATCCGTCGAATATTTGTTCATGTTCACTAACGAGAATCACCTGCTAAAGCGCACCGAAGACTGAAGGAACATCACATTTACAATTGCCCACTCACCGAAGCATGCGCACAAAGATTGGCTTCACGCACGTGCACCTAGCGCCATCTATTGGACTTTGTTTCAAACATTACCCGCTGGGCCACCCGGTATTATTTTGCTGCAATCTGTATTTTTCTATAAAATTAATCCAGTAACTTTGTTCAAGCTAAGAAATAAAGGAATATATAACTAGATTAGAGGTCGATATTTATTCTCTATATAAGGTATCCTGGGATAATAACGCCACGTTAAGCTTCTACCAATATTCACGGTTTAGTTTTAGATTGTATTTTTCAAACAAATATAGGATTTAATGCAGCAACTCATTAACTATATATATAAAAAAATAATTTAACAGATATACAGGGTGTTTCACTACCAGACCGACAAACTTTGAGGGGTGATAGTAGACATAAAGACAAACATTATTAAATAGGAAACCATGGGGCGCAAACGTATTCTATAGGAGCTAGGGGCCATTAATGTTTAAGGTCCAAAAATTCAAACGCTGATAAAAATTAGAAAAAAGGGTCGATTTGTTTGCGGTTTTTTCTAAAATCATTCTTTATATCACGATTTTTCAATTTTTTTAATTTTAAAGGTTCAGTTCGAAAATTGCCGATAGAGGGCGCTTTAGACTTTAGAGTAACGAACAAATACTTTTTGTCGTTCTTTTGTGCATGGGGTCGAAATTATTCTAAAGTTTAGACTTTAACTTAAATTTTAAGCCCAAAATCGGAAACATGGGGATCGGTTAACTAGCGAAAATTTAACTGTGAACCGAGGGAGAGATATTAAACGCTCATAAACATTGAACAAACTAATCGATTTTATTGCGGTTTGCGTGTAGGTCATTCCCTTGGTAATTATTTTATTTAAAATGACGTACAGCTGTTTTGTCCTCATTTTTTCATAGAGGGCGCTTCCGACACATCTCCGACATTTCAATGGCATTACTCCTGGGTCTTTTTTTACCAGACTAACATACTTCCAGGAAATGATAGGGCTGCGAAAGCGACACGTAATCACATAGGAATGTAAAGTTGAAAATGTCTTTTTTGCGAGTTATGGTTAATGGAAGCAGAGAAAAAAACAACAGAAAGAAGCAGAGAAACAGCAACACGTTAATATGACATAAAACAGTTTATTTAAAGGTTTTACTAATAAAGATGTTCGAAATTACGACCAGAAGTAATTCGACATGCTTTACAGCTGCGTCGCATGTAATTCCTCATGCTTTGAAAGATTCCTGAATTTTTGATAGATTTTCGGAAGCTACAGAAATATGAGCTTCTAAGTCTTTAACTGATGTTTCGGGATTCTCATATACCCAACTTTTCATGTGACCCCAGCAGAAGAAGCTCAAACTTGATAGGTCCGATGATCTGGCAGGCGAATAAACCGGACAACCCCGACCTATCCACCGCTGTCCATATGTTACGTTGAAGTATCGGTGAACATCATTGGTAAAATATGGAAGAGCCCGATCGTGCTGCAACCACATAGAGCTGCGCAACGAGAAAGAAACTTTCACGAGCATTACCGTTCAGAGCCATCTACCGCAAGAAAATCGCAGCGCCATCTATTGTCGCTGTCAAGTTTGCCGGATTTTTTCTGGTCGTAATTTCGAACACTTTTTGCAGTAAAACCTTTAAATAAACTTTGTTCTGTCACTTTATCATGTTGCTGTTTCTCTGCTTGTTTCTGTTGTTTTTTCTCTGTTTTTCTAAACGTATCAAGCAAAAAAGCAATTTTCAACGTTACATTCCTGTGTGATTCCGAGTCGTCTTTGCATCCCTTACACTTCCTGGAAGTATGGTGGTCTGGTAGTAAAACACCCAGGAGTAATACCATTGAAATGTCGGACATGTGTCGGAAGCACCCTCTATCAAAAAATGAGAATATGAAAGCTGTACGTCATTTTGAATAAAATAATTACCAAGGGATACTACCACGCCACGTATACATACGTATATACACGCTACATACTACCACCATAATTACCACGCCATGCAAACAAAACTATAAAATAAGATGGAATAATGTCATGTAGATTGCCCAATTCTAAAATTACAAACTCTACAGCTCTAGAATTTGACAAATTGCATTCTAAGCTATTGAAAATCTTCAACTTTTTTGTGAAAGTGTAAGAAAGAGAAGATTGTGCTGGTGGTGATGGTGGGGGAGGCAAAAGAATATCAGATTCTAAGCTAATTTTTGCTTAAAAAGGACCGCTTAAATATAATTATTAGAAACATTGAACGGTTTTAACTGTGTTTATTTGAATCAGTATTTATATTCCCATGTATGCATTCTATGCAATAGAAAATATTCATTTTTTTGTGAAAGGGAACGAAAAAGGAGTTGACCTACACGCAAACCGCAACAAAATCGATTAGTTTGTCCAATGTTTATGAGCGTTTAAAATCTCCCCCTCGGTTCATAGTTAAATTTTCGCTAGTTAACAGATCCCCATGTTTCCGATTTCGGGCTTAAAATTTAAGTTAAAGTCTAAACTTTAAAATAATTTCAACCCCATGCACAAAAGAACGGCAAAAAGTATTTGTTCGTTACTCTAAAGTCTAAAGCGCCCTCTATCGACAATTTTTGATCTTAACCTTTAAAATAAAAAAAATTAAAAATCGTGATATAAAGAATTATTTTAGAGAAAACCGCAAACAAATCGACCCTTTTTTCTAATTTTTATCAGCGTTTGAATTTTTGGATCTTAAACTTTAATGGCCCCTAGCTCCCACAGAAGACGTTTGCGCCCCATGGTTTCCTATTTAATAATGTTTGTCTTTATGTCTACTATCACCCCTCAAAGTTTGTCGGTCTGGTAGCGAAACACCCTGTATATTTATAAAATGTAATGGCGTGATTTCTGGATCAATGCTATTTGGCGTAATTACCCACCTATGCGGGTAATAACGCCATGCAAACAAAACTATAAAATAAGATGAAATAATGTCATGTAGATTGCCCAATTCTAAAATTACAAACTCTACAGCTCTAGAATTTGACAAATGGCATTCTAAGCTATTGAAAATCTTCAACTTTTTTGTGAAAGTGTAAGAAAGAGAAGATTGTGCTGGTGGTGGTTGTGGGGGAGGCAAAAGAATATCAGATTCTAAGCTAATTTTTGCTTAAAAAGGACCGCTTAAATATAATTATTAGAAACATTGCACGGTTTTAACTGTGTTTATTTGAATCAGTATTTATATTCCCATGTATGCATTCTATGCAATAGAAAATATTCATTTTTTTTTGTGAAAGGGAACGAAAAAGGAGTTAAGGGAACCATCAACAGAGTATAATACTCTGTGACTGCCTTTGCTTAAA
Organism: Maratus speculifer; assembly: GCA_964019185.1. Taxonomy (NCBI): domain Eukaryota; kingdom Metazoa; phylum Arthropoda; class Arachnida; order Araneae; family Salticidae; genus Maratus; species Maratus speculifer. The sequence goes on along the minus strand of OZ025291.1, from coordinate 210,717,070 downwards.
AAGTCCCTCTTAAATATAATTATAAGAAACATTGCATGGTTTTAACCATTTATAATGAAATATTTAAATCACTTGAAATTTTACAATAACTAGAGTTATATGTAATAAATATTTGCATTAATACTATTATAGTATTCTTGTAAATAGTTTTTAACCCATAACTCCACATTAATGGGGACTCTTTAAACCTAAAGTTAAATTGTCGGCGTTATACAAAACATGCTTTAATAAATTTTTAATTAGGGTAAAATCCTCAGTAATTGGCATGCACCAGTGATTGGCACATCCTACAACATGTCCTAAAATAATATTTATATCCAGTCTTTTAAAAATGCAAGACCATATACCAGTTATATGCTCATTTATGCTAAATATTACAATTTTGATTTATGCTACTAGATGACAATAGTGCCTAGGAAAGAGAAACAATTATGGCTTGTATGAAATTAGCCATTTTTGTTGCAAATGCTTCTTCTTTGGCTTTAGGAAGACATGCTTTTCAATTCATTAATATCTGATTTATAATATATTTTAAATTTTAATTGACAATATTTTTGTTTGGTTAAAAAGGGTTACTTTAATTGTGTAAAAGTATTTTCGACACAAATATTTGGATTTCTGAATTAATGATAGATGCCAATTAATGGTGCTTCAATTTTGCTAGTTCCAAGTAATTGGCACCTATTCCACTTACAAAGAATTCACAAAGAATTTGAGATTAAACCACTTATTTTGGAAGTACTTTTAAAGTTATAGACTAATTTTGTTTAACATTTGTTTTTATTTGAAAATATGAAATATTATCAGTAATTGGAATCAATTAAAGCTTCATATGACAATTACTGGGGACAGCATGACAATCACTGGGTATTAATATAAGTATATTGTATTGTTTTAAAGTGTTCACATTTCAGACTAATATGCTGATTTCTTAGTCTCAAAAACCTGGAATATGGCATCTTCATCTATAGTGAATTCATTTAAAGCGATTAAACCCAATTCAAAGTGTAAAGTTTTTTTGTAACATAAACTTGTGCCAATTACTGGATCACAAGGTGTCATACATTGGTGTTCTAGGTGCCAATTACTGGTGATTTCAGCAAGTTTTTATAAATATATTTTTAGAAAAATATTTTTTCAAATTTGTTTGCTTTTAGTGGGCAAAATAGATGCACAGATATGCATTCTTTGATTTAAAAATATTTCCAAGTAAATAACTTGTTTCTTTGTAATGAAAATTGAAGTAAGTTTAAAGAAAAATTCTTAATGTGCCAATTACTGGGGGTGTTACCCTAAATAAATTAAGATTTTTGATAAAAAATATTATTCCGATTAAATTTATTAAATTGGGAATTTAATTATTAAATTTCTCTTATTAAATTTTATACATGATTCATGTGGTTATATATCATTATCTTTATATTAGCAACAAGATTAACCTTTAACTGCTGTTAGCAATCTCACTGAATGTTGTTTCTCCCCTTCCCCAAATTTTAGAGTTTAACTTGTATTTTTCAGTTTAAATATAGCTACAACTGAAATTATTTTTCGTTTGGAGTCATCGTACTATTGTTAGAAATATTTGAATAGATTAAATTTAATTAGAATTATTTCTGTACAAAAAATTTAGGGCAGGAACAGTATTCTATGATTTTTAATCATTGATCGCCTTTTAACCTTTAACTAATGTTATTGACTCACAGACGACTGTTTTTATTTTAATTTTTATAGTTTAACTTGTATATTTCAGTTTAACTACAAACACTACTGAAATTTTCTTTCATTTGGAACTTTAGTTCTATCACCAGAGACTTTTAAATAGGTAAATATTAGGTATAATAGTCTTGTATAAAAAGATTAGTACAAAAACACAATCCTATGAGTTATTCCCATCTTTTATTTATCTTTCAGTCTTGCGGTCTCACAAACCGCTTCACAATGTTGCAATTTCTGTCACATCGGTTAAAGGTAAATTTGTAAAATTTTGAAAAACCGAACGCTGAGAAAGCGGATAGTTAAAATTTAGAACTCAATTGAACAATCCAGTGGAAATTTATTAGAAACCTGATTTTGAAGATGTTCAAATTAGAATATCGAAAATAATTTGATATAGTTTTATTTATATGAGTTTAAAATTATTTTTTACATTAGTATTAAAAAAAATATAGAGAGAGATTAGTTTTGGGTATTGGACCCCCTCTCCTTAATCTTACAATTTCAACAATGATAATAATGCTGTCCCATATTAATAATTAAACCCCTTTCGGATGTAGTTCGACCACTGTTGGAAATCAACTGGGGTAACGCCAAGGACTGGCGTTATTACCCAGGTATCCTTATTGCGCAGTATACCTTAAACTACAAATTATCTCGAGAAGATATCCAAAATCTTTTACAACATTTTAAAAGTACATGAAATGCACTATAAATTTATGTAATAAACAAAGTATTTCCGGATAAAAAATATAGTCTGCACATCACAAAACGTATCTCGCAAATTTCAGATCAAGCATTAATTTTAGTTGCTTGTAAAAGCAACAAATTAACTTTAAGCTGTTGTTTGGGTTTTATATGACTCAAAACCCTTCTGCGCAGATCAAATGGGTGCCATTTAAAGAATTATTTCATTATTATGCATAATATTAGCATTTGGCGCTATTACCCCGCCTGGCGTTATTGCACCAGAACACCTTATATTAATTTAAAACATTTCAAAAAGCATATTGATAATTTAATTATAGCAAGACCATGTAAAAAGTAAATTTTATTGATGTAAAAGTACCTTTTTCTTTCATATATTAGTTTGCGTTTCAGAATCAATCAAATAAAAACAAATTATGTACGTTGTAATATTATTCAATCAGATTTTCTTATGAAAAGGAAATTTCTTTTCAAAATAAAGCAAATCGTTTTGAAGATAAATGATTAATAAATAAAAGCTGAATGTAATGAATTTTATTTGAAAAAAAATCGTAATGCACAAGCGATAAAAGGAAACATTTTTCTAAGGAAATATCTGTCTCGACTATTTATTCAGTCCATAAAAAATATAAAAAAATAGTAAAATTTATTTCAATAAGCGATAATGCACAAGGGGGAAAAAAAGAAATGTTTTCTGAGATTCAGTTCTTCTGTATCATTAATCAGTCATGAACGCCAAAGAAAATAACATTAATCACAAACAAAGTGTAAAAATATAGTAAATTACTCTACAACAAAAACAAATGTTGAATACTTACAAAATATTTAAATTTTTCAATAAATGAAACACATACATATGTCGAAATAAATTTAGATAAATTTTTATTTTCTTTTATTTAGAATAGAAGAAAGTATTGTACTTTTTTACTTCCGGTTTTCGATTGATTTATATTTGTTTAGAGGTTAGAGGTTTCAAAAATATGTTTATTAGGTAGCTTTCATTACAAAAAGTAAAAAGCTACCTATTGCAGCCGTCCGGAGGAAAACACTTCCGGAAAATTATAGTATATTTTCACCGATCACACACAGACTCCAAAACCACCCTCCATTCAAATGTTGACATATATATATTAGTTGGCAAAAAAAAGTACTTGTACACTGTAAACTTTTTAATTTTTAACTAAATAAAAAAAAGATATTTTGTCAAATATAGTTTTAATACAGTCTGCTTACCGTCCTTTTTAAATTACACAACAGAAAATTTCGATAAAGATGTAAAATAATTTTCTAATAGGAAAAGTTAAAAAATTTCTTGCAAAAAAAGTATTTGTACATTTCTCCATCCTGATATGCATACTGTGTTTTATAGTGTTTATGGTTCAAAGGACTACTTTTACAGAAGCTGTTAATAATTTTTAAGTTCATATTATATTTGTCTGACATTTAATCTAATTTGCTCTTGAAGTAATTGAGTATAGAACCTAAAACTAGAGAGGCACCTCTAGATATATGAAATCCTATGATTGAGCATAATAAAAATTGAAATTCGCAACAAGAATTTGTAAAAGCTATTAAATTACCATTTGCAACTATTGGATGTATAGTGAGAAACTATGAATAAATTAAAAGCATCGAAATTCAATGAAAACCAGGACTTCTTAGCAAACTAACAATGAGGGAAAAAGGGAGTGTTGTTAAAAAAGCTTTAAAAAATCTTATGCGTTCGGTTCAAAAATTTGCTGGAGACCTTGCAACATCTTCTCGCATCAGAATAATATCTCAAACAATAAAAAATATTCTTCTCAATGCAGATTTAAAAGGAAGAACCCCAAAGAAAAATCCATTCATCAGCGAAACAAATAGGCGAAAACGCATAGTATTCGCTTTCGCATACAGATGTAAATGATTGGATTTTTGGAAAACAGTAATTTTTTCTGATGAGGGAAAATTCGGAATTTTCTTACCATCAAGCATTTGAAAAAATTGGCGTAAAAATAAAACTGTTCTAGATCCAAAACGTATACTTCAAACTATCAAGCATGTTGAGGGGAATATTATAGTTTTGGGGTGTATAGCTTCTAATGGAGCAGGACATTTAAAATTTATTGACAATGGAAGGACAGGTTTAACATACATTGATGTGTCGCGGCATAATTTATTAAACTGTGCCAAGAAATTATGCATAAAGGAAGCTTTTCACTTTCTGCAGGATAACGACCAAAGCATACTGCTGTGATCACCAGCACATGCTTACGACAATACTCGAAGACGACTGGTAACTCCTCTAAAATCTCTAGACTTGAATCTAATAGAAAATTTGCAGATGCTATTGGATGCAGAAATCCGAAGAAAAAAAATGTATCAATGAAAAACAGTTTTAAAGAAGCTCTTATTGTGTCATGGAATAACATTAACCAGACCGCTACAAAAAAGTTGGTGGAATCAATGTCACACCATCTAGAAGTAGTCATAAACGCTAAATGAATTCGCACAAAATAATAATTTGTATCATTTTACTAAATTTTCATTAATTATATTACATTAATATAGTGTACAAATACTTTTTTTGCATTATATTTTTGTATATTTGTTTATTATAATGTAAAAAATCGATTCGTTTAATTTTGTTTTTGCTTCTATAATATTATAATGCATTAAATTAATGTATTACAGTATTTTTTACTTAAATATTTTGTTTAATTTCATTATAATTAAAAAAAATGAAGTGTACAAATACTTTTTTTGCCAACTGTATATATATATCCATATATACCGGGTGTCCCAAAAATGTTTGATGGATTTTAAAATTCAATAACTTGCAAACGGTGACAGTTATTTTAAAAATTTTTGCAGGAGGATTATGTATAATGTCAGGAGTTTTTTGAACGTAATTTTTTATTTCAGTTCGCATATCAAACAATCGGTGGCGCTGACGGGGATTGAAGGCCAGGTGATTAGCGTCGACCTTGCAAATAGCTGTCGCCGTTTGCAAGTTATTGAATTTTAAAATCCATCAGTTATTTTTGGGACACCCGGTATATATATATATATATATATATATATATATATATATATATATATATATATCTGATTTTTGTCATGCTGTAACTATCGTATTTATGAGCCGATTTGAATGAAACTTGGTATGTACATAGTGCATACAAATGTCTCGACCGAGTTCGTTGGCCAGCATCATCCTTTATCATGTTTCAAAATGGCAGACATTTAAATTTTTTTTAATTAAAAATTAAAAATTGAATTAAAAAAAATTAAAAGTTCAAAAATATTTTTCTTTTATGTATTAGGACTCAAAACGACGATTCCAGAACACTTTTTATTTCGTACATATCTTTAAAAATGACTGAGTTATAACACTTTGAATTTCTAGTATGGCTGACATTTTGAAATGATCTGATTTTTGTCACGTGATAACACGAGTATTTATGAATCGTTTTGGATGTAACTTGGTATGTACATAGTAAATAATGAGGCCTGAATCGAGTTCGTTAGCGAGCTCCAACCCCCATATTGTTTCAAAATGGCGGTCATTTAAATAAAAAAAAATTAAGTTAAAATTAGGTAAAAAAAACAAGAAATTGAAAAAGGTTTTTCTTTTATGCATTTGATCTTGATACAAAGATTCCAGAGCATTTTTTGTTTTGTTTGTATCTTTAAAAAATGGCTGAGTTATAGCACTTTTAATTCCTAGTGTTGCTCACATTTTGAAATGATCTGATATTCGTCACGTGATAACACGCGTATTTATAAACCGATTTGGATATACCTTGGTGTGTACATAGTACATACCGATGTCTGGACCGAGTTCGTTGGCCAGTTTCATCCGCCATATTATTTCAAAATGGCGGAATATTACATTTTTTAAAATTTAAATTTTAAAATTAGACTCAAAAAAGTAAGAAATAGAAAAAATATTTTTCTTTTGTGTGTTCGACCTTGATACAAAGATTCCAGAAGATTTTTTTTCATCTATATGTTGAAAATTTCAGAGTTATAATACTTTCAATTTCCCGTGTAGTTCACATTTTGAAACGGTCTGAAATTTGTCACGCGATAATACGCATATTTTTATAAACTGATTCGAATATAACTCCGTTTGCACATAGTACATATCAATTTCTTGACCGAGTTCACTGGCCAAGTTCATCCACCATCGTGTTTCAAAATGGCGTCCATTTCAGTTTGTCAAAAATCTTTTAAATGTATATTGATGTATAAACAAAAATTAAGAAATTGAAAAAAGATTTTTTCTAAAGTGTTTGATTTTAATAATTAATTCCGGAGTATTTTTTGCTTTGTCTTTATGTTAAGAAAACGCTTGAGATATAGCAGTTTGAATTTCTAATGTGTAGGACACTTTTTTTAAAATCAATTTGCCCGAGACAGCACTTGTAGATATTAATCGATTTTGATGTGAGTATGATTGTGCACATGAATTAAGATTTTGTCCAAGCTCAATGGTTTGTTTTATCCATCATGTTGTTTTAAAATGGCATACGCTTCATGATATCCTGGAATTTCGCGACCCTATATATCGCTTAAAATAAAACCAGCTTGAATAAAAGAGGACTAATTTCTAAAATTTCCCATTAATATTTAGTGTTGACAAAAACTAGTATTCAATCTTATACAGGGTGATTCAGCTCGTCGGTGACAAACTTTAAGGATCGATAGAGCACACCGAGACGAACATTTTTGAATAGGGAATGTAGGGTCCCTGACGCGATGGTAAGGCGCTAGGCGCTTTCGAAAATTTGGGTGCCGAAATTCGAAACGTCATAAAAACTAGGGAAATGGTTAGATTTTCTTGCTTGTTGCGTCGAAATGATTCTGTTTGTTTAGACTTTCTTCTGTACCAATTTGATAAGCGTATCTCTTAAAACATGGATAGGGGGCGCTGCAGACTTTGGAGAGCTAGACAACAACTTTAAGCCCGTTATTTTGATAATTTAACACATGCTCGCCAAAGTTTATACTCTAACTTAAAGTTTGAACCCAAAAGTAGAGCCCTGCAAAAAGCGTAAGAGCCGGAATAAAATGTCAAAGTACAGGGTGGTCGAAACTCGAAGGCTCCTAAGAGATAAACAAACAGATTTCTTGACTTATGGCATGCATTTTCATGATTCTGTTTGCTGGGGCTCTCTGAAACTCAGTTGAACGGTACAAAAAGAAACATCGATAGGGGGCGCTTTGGGCAAAAAACATAATTCGTTGACATTTCGGACGCTAACTGGAAACGGGGCGCTACGATCAGTTAGAAACAAAACAAGAGAGTAATTTACTTATCATAAGAAGCTATTAAAACTGCAGTTTGTTTTTTTTTTTTTTAACAAACATAGCTGGTTTCAATCATGCACAATGCGCGCAATAAAATTTACATAAGGTGCTTTTTGCTGATTTATGCAAAAGATATCGTACCATATCGATATGCAAAAGATACGTAATGCGTAGACGACAACGCGAGATGACGTAGTTGTATGCGCAGACACGTCTTTTGAACGTGCGGTACCTACTTAAGCTTCGGGTTACTTGTCTGCAGATCGGTAGTAGGATGGAACGGTACACAAACTCTGAATTGGCTGACATGCATTTGGCGTATGGCGCTGCTGGTTGTAATGGACGAGCCGCTCAGCGGTTGTACGCCGAGCGTTACCCCAACAGGCAAATCCCCTGCCATGCCTTCTTCGCTCGAGTACACCAGAGGTTGTCCACAACGGGATCTTTCGACGGAGGCAGGCCTGAACGGGAGCGATCAGTGAGCACCCCCGACAACGAAGAGGCTGTGCTTAACCTGGTTGAGGACAACCCAGGTCTTAGCACGAGAGATATCGCCAGACATGTTGGCATTTCGCAAGCAACTGCGTGGCGCATCTTACGTTCCCGGAATCTGCACCCCTACCACATCCAGCGGGTGCAGTTGCTCAGAGAGCAGGATTTTGGCCCTCGAGTGGAATTCTCAAGATGGTACTTGGCGATGAGATCCAGGGATCCCCGTTTTGTAAACAGCATTTTGTTTACGGACGAGTCCACCTTCAGCCGGGAGGGAATGTGGAACGCCCACAACAGTCATGTGTGGTGTGATGAAAATCCACATGAAACCAGAAGCCGAGCAGCCCAGGAGCGTTTCTCAGTAAATGTGTGGGCCGGCATTCTGGGGGATTGCCTCATTGGCCCTTATTTGTTACCTGAACGGCTGACAGGTGGAAATTACCTGATTTTCCTGGATCAAGTGCTGCCGTAGCTTCTGGAGGAGGCGCACGTACCCGAAGGTTCGCGTCGCCAGATGTGGTTCCAGCACGATGGAGCTCCGGCCCATTACACGAACGACGTGCGTCTCCATCTAAACGCAAGGTATGGCCAGCGGTGGATCGGGCGTGGGGGTCCAGTTCACTGGCCTGCCCGATCAGCAGACCTCACCTGCTTGGATTTCTTCCTTTGGGGTTACCTGAAGGCCGAGGTATACCATACACCTGTCAGCAGTGCTGAAGAACTTGTGGCGCGCATTGTGGCAGCTGCAGGGCAGATCAGAGATACTCCTGGCATTGTTGGAAACACACACTCCTCAATGCGACGGAGGTGCGAAGCCTGCATCATGGCCCAAGGTCGAAATTTCGAGCATCTTCTGTAGTGTTATTTTTTGTAAATAAATTTCCAGTATCATTGATGTTTTTGGTCTAAATTTATTCAGAAGTGTTGAGCAGAGGTAGAAAATGTGTTTTCATTATTACTAACTGATCGTAGCGCCCCGTTTCCAGTTAGCGTCCGAAATGTCAACGAATTATGTTTTTTGCCCAAAGCGCCCCCTATCGATGTTTCTTTTTGTACCGTTCAACTGAGTTTCAGAGAGCCCCAGCAAACAGAATCATGAAAATGCATGCCATAAGTCAAGAAATCTGTTTGTTTATCTCTTAGGAGCCTTCGAGTTTCGACCACCCTGTACTTTGACATTTTATTCCGGCTCTTACGCTTTTTGCAGGGCTCTACTTTTGGGTTCAAACTTTAAGTTAGAGTATAAACTTTGGCGAGCATGTGTTAAATTATCAAAATAACGGGCTTAAAGTTGTTGTCTAGCTCTCCAAAGTCTGCAGCGCCCCCTATCCATGTTTTAAGAGATACGCTTATCAAATTGGTACTGAAGAAAGTCTAAACAAACAGAATCATTTCGACGCAACAAGCAAGAAAATCTAACCATTTCCCTAGTTTTTATGACGTTTCGAATTTCGGCACCCAAATTTTCGAAAGCGCCTAGCGCCTTACCATCGCGTCAGGGACCCTACATTCCCTATTCAAAAATGTTCGTCTAGGTGTGCTCTATCGATCCTTAAAGTTTGTCACCGACGAGCTGAATCACCCTGTATAATCGGGTTCCACTAATTTGAGCTTCGTATGTTTGAACAATGTAACTTAATTTAAAATAAATAAATAAAGTATATGAAAGCTACCTTTTCCTCCCGGTACTGCCGAAAGGACTTTACAAAATGCCTGTCTGTCCGAGTGTCTGTATTTCCGTGTGTCACCATTGTACCAGGGAAAAGTGTATGAAGTTATGCAAAGAATTGGACCAAATTTTTTGAGTATGCTTTTGACCATAGGAATCACGACCTCCTTAAATTTAGAAAAAAGTTTGGTTGAAGAGGGCGGTGTAATAGCGATTTTTGTCCTAGTTTCATTATAACTCTATCTCTAAAAACTCAATATTGTTTTGAATAGTGTTATTTATTTTCCATAACCGTGTTCTTTTGTAGTCCATTCTGTTGATGCCTTTTTTTTATAAATCTATTAAACAGTTATCTAGTATTGTGTCTTACATGAACAACAATAAAAAAAATTCTTTTAACACCCTTTATTTTGCTGTATATCTAAGTTCCATTAAATGAATTTTCCACATTTGGTTTACATCTGCAATTTCTTTTGTTTACTGTACTTTCATTGCATTTTACTTGTTCAGTAAAGTATTATACTGCAATGTATATAAAGTATTATAATGCAATGTGTACTATACGTGTTTTTTTTCAAAATTTGTAATGTACATAAGATTATATAATGATAAGTTCTGCATGCCTAGAATAAATCTGGACTATCATTTGTAACATTTTTGTATATCTATTTATTTGTAACATTTTTGTATATATTTTTTCTATCTGTATACTTTGCATATCTTTTTATATATAGGGGGTCGCATTTAACAAAGGTGTGTCCGGGATCTGCTTTTGGCAGCGGCTCGGGAGCATCGTAGTTAATCTGCTGGGCGGGGTTTGTCGAACTAGAACCATAATGGTAAACCTCCCTGCCTGGCCTGAAACTGAAACTTAAACTGTATCATCAAAAAGCTTATGAAGTTATGCATAGAACTGAACCAGTATTTTTGTGCATATTTTTCACTATGGTAAGCAGGTCCTCTTTGATTTTGGAAATATTTCTGCGGAAGAGGGCACTGTGACAGAGATTTTGATATAATGATTTTGATGTTTCGTAGTTATACTGTGCTTCGATGACAGCGATGGGAACTTTGCATCCCGCTCAAGCCAGCTGTTCCCAAATAGCTGTTGTACAACAGCGAGACCAAAAATTAATGACGTTAATAAAATCATGATCGATATTAACTCTTTTTTACTCCGGTTATTTGATTGAAGTAGAAATTTGAGAATAAAAATGAAAGTTGGCATAGAATAGAACTATTAATATTGAAGTATTAACATTTGTAACTACTGTTCGAAATATTATGATCTATGAGATCTAAGTTTATTACTTTGTACATACTATTTGTTGTTTTGTGAAGCATTTTAAGTATGTAAAATTAACCTAAAATGATTTTAAGTTATTAATATATGGAAAGACTTGTAATAAATTATATAAAGATTTGTAAGATTTTTTTAAAGAAAAATAAATACTTTAATGGCGCAAGTAATGAAATAAACACTCGGATATTTCAAGTGACAACAGATGTTTTAGTTTTATATATAATTTTATATTTAATAATTTAACAGTTTTTAAAAAGTATATTATATTAAGTATTTTGATTATTCATTCAAATACAATTTGTTAGTTATTATTAGGCTGATGAAAATAAAACATGTGTTGTAACCAGAGTAAAATTAAAATAAAAAAATACTGATGTCGGGATTTTATTTACAAAAATTTTTAAGAAAATACGTTTTCAATTAGGAAACACTAGACAGACTTTAATACAATTATTAAAAAAATACACAAAACAATTAAAATGAGAACAAACGTTTCGCTATGCACCGCATAGCCTCATCAGTAGGGTGGAGCGAAAAAAAATTTTTTTTGAAAATCAAAAACGGGTAGGTTCCAAAAGTTGCCTTTATACTAGTACTTCAACTGCGTGAAATTTTACCGCTGAAAAAAAATGGCTTGAGTCTGCGCTTTTGCTCCAAAAATCGAAATTTTGAGTAAAATTTGTCATTTTTTGACATTTTTTCAAAAAAATTGAAAAAAACCTGCAGAGCTGGTTAGTATTTAAAAGTGTTTCTCAGACCTTTATATTTATGTGCTTAACATATTTAAACTATAAAACAATATTTTTATTCCCTATAGCTGGAGCAAAACAGACAACTTTTAGAAAGAAAACAGTATTACCACTCTATTGGGTCATACAACGAATTGTTATTTTTATCACAGCTCTTGTTTTCAAAACTACCTTGGACATGCGTCGTGGAGGCGGCTATATTTCCTATACCACCCAGCCCAACTATTCGATCATCTTAGTACAGTGTTTTATTTATACATTGATTTGTGATTTTCTTTATAAAAATTTGGCATGTTTTCGATGATTCCACCTTGTTTATCTGTTCTTTGCATCCACATGCTGCTGTAACTATCTTCATGTATATTTTTGCAGTTTATAAAAAAAATTGACAAGCAGAGTAATGTACGAGAATATTATTAAAGGGATCTATTCGTCCATCTATTATATTTATCAAACTTACATTCAGTTGATGAATAGTGATTGAAAGTTCTGTTACCACAACATTTTTTCAGTCAATTGTATTTTTTTTACGTAATGATTTGCTTCAAAGATGATTTCAGATATTTCAACTATAAGTATGCCATCATTTATTCTACTTTTGCATTTTTTATGTGTTGAGAAGCGAGCTGTTTAATGTGATGGTGATCTTCAGAGAGAATTGCAATGAAAATTTGTTCTCCATGTGTAAAGCAACCGCTGTTGTAAATAACCATTTTTTTGCATTAGTTTTATGCCGTTTTCTAAGTGTTTTCGTATCCAGGTAATTTCCTATTAACTTTTAGATCCCCCTTTTTAAGAATGGACAACATTTGATGGTCAAATATCCTGGGCATAAACTTATAATGCAGAGTACTTTATGAGGGAATGTACGAATTCTAATCGACTATAAGTGCTCATTTAAAATTAGGAGAATTTTATTTGTCACTGTGAACCATTTTGCATGGGGCAAGCTTAGAATTGTGTATAATATTGAATCATTCGCTACTTCAACTCCAGTGAATTTCCTCTGCGTCAATTATTAGAGAAGTCGATATAAAACGTTCTAAGCTACATGGATTCACTGGATCAATAAGGAAAATCTTTGTCTACGTATTATTCACTTCCTATTGCATTTTTTTTTTATAAGATAGAGAATAATTTTGAAAAATTATTTTCTCAAATTGAGAAAAAGATACTCTGAACAGACTAGAAATTTCTATCGGAGATTGCAAAGCTAATTCATAAGGAAAGCTATTTCTCAGAAAGAATGGGGAATAGGAATTTAGAAAACATCTCACACAAAAGACAGCTCATAAAGTTAATAAAATTTTCCGCTTTATATAAGCACAGATTGGCAATCAGCGTCTATATGTTCACTCACAAAATGTATAATCCAAGTTTATACCACGGGATGTTTTATACCAAATGTACAACACACCTGAATAATAGATCTAAAATCTTATTAGAAATTACTAGATTACGGAGCAACACAGGAAACGACATAAAGTATGCTAAAACTTCTTTAGAAATATTGTTGTTTTACACGCAAATTTTGTTTGCAATCCTCTGTGACTATCGTCATAAAATTAAACAGCTAGCATCTCAGCATATATTCAATGTAATAGGTTCAATAAATGATGACATACTAGAAATTGAATTCATACAATCAATTATTAGGCAAATCATTGCATATAAAATGTAATTGATTGAAAGAATGTTGTGATAACAGAACTTCCAATCATAATGTACTAATTGCATGAAATTTTAATGAAGATAATAGACTGCTGAATAGGTTCAATTAAGAACATACCCAATACATTACTCAGCTTCTCTTCTGTTATACATGGTATCAAAATATACGTGCAGCAGGTCACACCAGCATGATCCAAATGATCCAAAGTCAGTCAATACAAAGAAGAGATAAATTACTTTGATATATAGAAAACTTATACTCGTCTTCGGGGAAAAAAATAACAATTCAATACATAAATAAAACACTGGGCCTAGATAATTGGGTGGTTGCGACGGGTGGGATAATGCAACCACCTCTATGAGTTATATACACAGATTTGAAAGCAGCTAGGTAAGAAATGCATTCAAAACATCATTTCGTTGTATGCTCCAATAGAGAGGTTAACGCTGATTTTTCACAAAAAGTTGTCAGATTTGCTCCAATTATACAGACTACAGATATTGTTTTATAGTTTAAATATGTTAAGCAGATAAATATAAAGGTCTAAGCAACACTTTTAAATACTAACCAGCTCTGTAGAAAGTTTTTAATTTTTTTGAAAAAATGTCAAAAAATGACAAATTTTACCCAAAATTTCGATTTTTGGAGCAAAAGCGCAGACTCAAGCCATTTTTTTCAGCGGTAAAATTTCACGCAGTTGATGTACTAGTATAAAGGCAACTTTTGGCACCTACCCGTTTTTGATTTTCAAAAAGAAATTTTTTTCGCTCCACCCTACTCATCAGTATTCCTATCAACTCACAACAAAAACAATGTGCATTTACCGGACTCAGTCAAGGTTGAAGTTAATGATTTAAGAAAACAAAATATTCATTCGGAACAGGACTTGATTCGTTCAAGGTTAAATGATGTAATTTAGTAAACCACGCCTCCATAAAAATTCTGTAGTAATAGTCAATGCAGTTATTTTTCAAAATAAAAGAATCAATGAAAGATGGGGTGTGGTCCTTGTCAAGTGTATATTGCACTAACCTGGAATTCAATCTACCTTTTTTAAAAGCACTCATATGTTCTTTAAGCCGTATTTCCAGGGATCTGCCGACTTAAGAACATATCAGTGCTTTTAAAAAAGGTAGATTGAATTCCAGGTTAGTGCAACATGCACTTGACAAGAACCACACCCCATCTTTCACCGATTCTTCTATTTTGAAAAATAACTGCATTGACTATTACTACAGAATTTTTATGGAGGCGTGGTTTACTAAATTACATCATTTAACCTTGAACGAATCAAGTCCTGTTTCGAATGAATATTTTGTTTTCTTAAATCATTAACCTCAACTTTGACTGAGTCCGGTAAATGCACATTGTTTTTGTTGTGAGTTGATATGAATACTGATGAGGCTATGCGGTGCATAGCGAAACGTTTGTTCTCACTTTAATTGTTTTGTGTATTTTTTTAATAATTGTATTAAAGTCTGTCTGGTGTTTCCTAATTGAATATTTTAAATTCAGACGTTAAAATGTATATATATCTTAAAAATACGTTTTCTTTAAGAAAAATTCATGTCTCCATTCAGAAACAGCCCACTAAGCATTCTTAACGAATTAAAGAAAATGAATGACACGAATTTTGTTTGAATAATTCATGACACACAAGACTAAAACGAAAAAGAAAATATTTGATTTTTAGTGTATTTTATCTTTACAAGAAGAAAGCATTGGATTATCGAAATAATTTACTTCCGTTTTCCGACGGATTTATAGGTTAGAAATTAGTGGTTAGAAATCCTGGAAAACACAATTTAAAATGTCTGTCTGTTTGTATGTCACACAAATTATTTGGGTGCTCTGTCCTAAGAACTTATGCATGGAATTTAATAAAAATTTACATTAAGTTAGATCCATATAAATTGATGCCAATCAGTTTTCGGTGTAAATCGCTCAACAGGTGGCGAATACACGAGTCAAACTTCAGATTCAGTTAGTCCTTGATATAAATTGGTGCTGTTTACGTCTTTCTATAAATCACCTAACATGGCACTTGTATGTTGCATTTTCATCGATATACTCAATAGCTTTATCTCAAGTACTGATCCACGAATTTTCATCAAACTTGTGTTTTAGGTATACTTTCATAAATATTGGTGCTGATTGTGTTTTAGTGTAAGTACCCTAACAAATGGCGCTAGTATGCTGCATTTTCTACGATTTCCGAAATACCGCTATCTCAAAAACACTTTTGCATCAAATTCAGATTCAGTTAGACGTTGACATAAGTTGCTGTTGATAAGATTTTGGTAATTATCACAATTAGTACTAACAAGTGGTAATAATCTGTGGTATTTTGTAGGATTTATACAAATTTAAAGATAACCGTACCTCAAGAACTAATGTTCGGAATTTAATATTTTTAGCATCCTTATAAATGGGCATATATTTTCTTCAAATTTTGTCACTGTGATAGCGAATTTTAAAGTATTAAAATGTATGAGTTAGAGAAAAGTTTTAGGACAGGCACATCCGAGTCATATCATAAATAAGTGACAATTCCAAAAAAGGTATGAATTAGTTTGCATTTTTTACAATGAGAAAATAATTAAAAAAAAGACACTAAGTTGTTCTCGATAAAAAAAGATACAAATTAATAGTTTTAAAACTACAAAAACCTTAATCGATAAAACCTTGTGCGGAAAATTACAATCATTAAAATCAATGTTTAACACACAATAAATAAAAAATAAAAACACGCTACAGACGTATACGTTTCACGAGCACCAGGGCTCGCTTCCTCAGTGTACAAAAGTTAAAAATGTTTAAAACCAGACCCCCCCCCCCAACTGACAGCAAGTCAGAAACCCAAATGTGTTTCATTCATTTTGGTTTCTGACTTGCTGTCAGTTGGGGGGGGGGGGGCTGAGCCTGATTTTAAACATTTTTATCTTTTGTACACTGAGGAAGCGAGCCCTGGTGTTCGTGAAACGTATACGTCTGTAGTGTGTTTTTATTTTTTAGTGTGTTAAACGTTGATTTTAATGATTACAAAAACGTTACATAAAAAATGTGGGTTCATGCCGCAGAATTAAAAATTTTTTGAACTTGAGATTAGTATACACATTTTCCAAAGTGTACCTATTACATACTTTGTTTTTAATAAAATTATCAAGACATGATTACTTTTCTTTTAAAATGAGTTTCTTTCTAATAGGTGCAGGGATATGTATATAAATATTTATGTTTATATATTAACATGTAGATAATACGTACGTGTACATATACTATACATAGATATATTAACATATAGATTATATGTACGTGTACATATCTGTATGTATGTGTGTTTGTGTGTGTGTGTACACGTTCATATAAACTTATAATCTATATGTTAATTCTAGTTTGAAGATATGATTAGGTTATAAAATGTATATATTATATTAGTTATTAATAAAAATAGAAATGCTATGATTTAATATATAACATCTTACATAGACTTGGAATTATCTGTTCACTTTTTTAAAAATAACATATAATGCATCTTTAATGAGTTAAAAATATAAATTTTATGAAATATGCATGATTAAGTGAAAGGTACAGTGAAGGGACGGAAATATTTTCATTAAAAGAGTTGTTACCTAACTTCTATAAATTGCATAATCGTGAAAAAATATTAGAAAGTGATAAAATAAAATAAATTGCACTTGGAAAGAAACAACACTTACATTGCAAACATTTTAATACGAATAATAAATATAGTGCTCTCACTAAAATCCATCCCACCCAGCAACATTAAAACGGCGCGACAGCTATAGTCATAGATTTAATGTGCAGATATAATGAAGTGGCTGTGCGTTTCACGACAAAATGAGATTGTTTATAGCGCCTCCTCGATTTAGTATGAAATGAGACCTTTTAAGTTAAAATAAGCTTATTAGAATATGTGAAATGTAATTTTTTATGTAACAATGAGATTAAATAAAAGAATTGCTCACAAAAATGTGGCACTGTAAAGCATACACACATTTCATAATAAAACTAACCTCTGTAAGCAAGTTTATTTTCTTGAGAAATTAAATTAAGTATGATAAATCTGTCCATCGTCGGGGCACATGCAGAAAATGCTTTGCAGGAAGGTGGACACATTTAAATTGATTTTATTGCTAAACCAAATTGTGCCTTGATTTCATTCATTAGTTTTAATAAGAAAAGTGCGTGTACTTTATATTCACTTAACAGGTTATGCTGCTATGCTGCATTTTGGTATATTTACATGACTTTAGCTAAAACTATACATTAAGAACAAATTCACAGAATTTCATATCTTTAAAATCCTTATGATCGGCATTTAACTGCCATACTTCTGCTCGAATTTAAATAAGTTACTGGATATTAAAATCCATTTTAAGACTTTGGAAAATTATTTTTAGAAGTAAGACATCATTTCATAATTAACAGGTGCTCTACAATTTTCTGATTTATTTTTTTCCACTCAGCGTTATACCATTTTTGAAATAGGCTAACTCCACTGTATATCACTTAGATAGCGTTGTAAACGAATTCATCACGTTGTGGATAAGCACTTTGTTGAACCTAATTACCAGGTATATGGTCATAGTCATTGCCGCGCGCTGTCTAGACTTTAAAATTTTACATAAAGTTATAAAATACTTTTCTTGGTTTTGTTTTCAAAAGTTCTCTAGTCAGCAACAAAAACATTGTGAGATGAGGCAGTCCCAAATCTTATACATACTAATACTTCATAAAAATTAAAGCATATCAGCCCAACCAGTTAGGTGATTTGCACTAAAATCTAATCACCAACAATTTATCTCAAGTTATTACTGAATTTGAAGAAAATCCGTGCATTATTTTTTAAGATAGAACTTTTGCATAAGTCGTAAAAAAATTTGCGGCCAATGCCACCTGTTGGACAATTTACTTGAAAAACTAATCATAACCAATTTTTATTAGAGACTAATTGTATGTGAAGTTTGATAAAAGTTAGTGCATTAGTTCAGATAGAGTTTTCATTAGCATCGAGATACAGCTATAGCGATAATCATGAATGAGACCGTATAGAAGCGTCATCTGTTGGAAGATTTACACTAAAAGGTAATTAGCTCTAACTATACCAAGGACTAACATAATCTGAAGTTTTATAAAAATATGTGCATTAGTTCTTGATATATAGCTATTGCGAAAATTGCTAATAATGAAGCATAGCAACTCAACTTGTTGGGCAATTTACACTAAAAAGTAATCAGTACCAGATTATATCATAAAGTAACTGAACCTAAGGTTTTATTAAATTTCGTTCAATAGTTCTTGAGATAGAGCGCCCTCAAAATTTGTGTCACATACATACAGACTGTCAGAGACTCACAGACGGATAGTTTGTAGTACCATGTTATTCGGTTATCTGACATCTGAAACATGTAAATCCGACAAAAACCGAAATAAAAAAAATTCACCAAGCCAATTTACTTTCTTCTTATAGAGATGGAAGATAGTAACAAGTCAGAAATTGCACGTCCAACGTAGCAAATGAGATGCATTTGTATTATAAAGAAGTGCCTGTATTATAAAGAATGTCCCTGTAGATACACTATAAGCGTTATATACTTTATTTTCAGTACAGAAAATGAAATACAGTGCGCGAAAAAAGTATAAGGACAACATTTAATTGCATGAAAATATGCTTTATTTTCATTTCACCTAAATGAAATTTTTATACATCTTACTTCTGCTACATAATTTTGTGATAACATTTATACCCGATAAAAAACATAATACAGCTTCAAAATACTGATTTTACAAAATTTAACATTAAAGGAAATACGGAAAAAATTATAAGGACATGTTCCAAAATACTTTGAAAATATTTCAATAATCAAGAAAATTACCTTTTTTTTCAATCACTTGAATAAGCCGAGAGGTCAGAGATCCTGACAGATCTTTTAAAATGTCCACAGATATTTTTTCCCAAGCGTCTTTGATAGCGACGACAAGATCTTGTTTACATTGATACTGTGTGCCATTTTTATAAACTTCTCGGGCTAGAAGTCCCCATAAGTTTTCGATTGGATTAAGATCGGGACTTCTCGCCGGCCAATCAAGTAACTTTACAGAATTAGCTTCAAACCAAAGTTTTGTGCTCTTAGAAACGTGTATCGAAGCATTATCTTGCTGAAAAATATAGTCCCCTGAAGTAATTAGTGGCGCTTCAGGTAACAAATTTTCTCCTAACATATCAACATACCTGTCCGAATTCATTTTATGATTGATAAATACAATTGGAGTGGTTCCATTTGCCGCAAAACCGCCCCATACCATAACTGAGCCACCACCAAATTGACGCCTGGAAAACACTTCCTTGGTCTTTCGCAAATCATACCAAAAATAACGAAAACCATCAGGTCCATCAAGATTGAACTTTTTTTCGTCCGAAAAAACTACATCAGCCCACTTTTGACCAAGAGAAATGTATTTTTTGGCAAAGTCAACTCTTCTTTTCTTATGATGATTTGTAAGAGGGGGACGTGACACTAATTTCCCATAAGAAACTTGAGGATGTTTACTCAAAACATTTTGAACAGTCCTCGTTGAGCATGGTAAACTCAAATATTGTCTAACTTCATTTGCGGTTTCTTTTTTCTCGCAAGCTCTTCTTACAATCATTCTTTTTTGTCGACGAGAGAGAATGTCGGGTCTCCCAGTTCGCTTTTTCATACCATACATCCCAGGATTTTTTAGAAAATTATAAACTACCGTTTTAGATCTCTTGATTCTTTTTGAAATTTCCCATCCACTTAATCCACATTCTCGAAAAGCAACAATTTTTCCTTTTTCAGAGTCAGAAAGTTGAGTTCCTTTGGGCATCGTTACAAATTTACACTGAAAGTCGCCGAGTAGGAAATTTTTTTCGCAAAGGAATCTTTTAACTCGGAAATGTCATTTGTTGCTTTCAAATATGCAAATTTTTAAATAATTACTGGAGAAAAAGCAATGTCCTTATACTTTTTTCCGTTTTCATTTTAGTTCAAAAATCAAAATTTAAATTTTAAAAGATTTAAAATGGAAAATTTTAATTACTTTACGCATGAAATATTTTAGTTTTACATCTATTTTTGCTGCAAAAATTTGCATACGATTCTGATAACAAGGCTTCTAGATTTGGCGATTTTTCGCGTGTCCTTATAATTTTTTCGCGCACTGTAGTTAATCTCAAAAACACGTATCAGTTATAGAGCAATCCAACTATATTAACGTACGTTCGAGTTTGGACAGACAGACAGAATGGCCCTATGGACAGGTAAACCAAATTGAAAAACTAATTTCACTTTCAGCAATTTGTACCAAACAACGGGAGTATACTTTAATACTTTTGTACAACCCTGTATTTTACCTACTTTATTTATATAAACACCAACAATTAGCTAAAATTTAATTAAGACTCAAATAGGCTTAAAATTACTGAAATCACGTTTCCATAGATCGCATGTATCAGATTCTTTGAATAGGCTTGTATACAATTTTATCTATATTATACAAAGCTATCTTAATATCCAAAAGTTCAGCGTAAAAATTCGTAGTTTATTTTAAAACTACTTCTAATCTTTTAAACTATTCTACTCAGTATTTCTTACAAATTCTTTTGTGTAGTCCTGTATGTAATTTACAGCATTTATACGCATAATGTCAAATTCAAAAATTAGTTAAAAACTCATATTAAAACCAAAAAATAAATTCCGGCAAACGTCACTAACATATAGTATTTCGGATGTGGTATTGTATCTAAAATCTTTCTTGTGTCTTTATAAATACTAGGTGCTTTTTATTATACAAGAAGTAGTTTGTAATAAATTCAGCAATTGATATAAATTTCACGAAATGTGGCATAGTTTATTGTAATTAAAATATGCCCCAAACAGTGTTTCTCCCTATGTCATTATGTAATGGGATGTTTTCGTATGGCCCTGTAAAGTAATAACAAATATTCTTTGGACCTATTATTGTACAGAATGCATATTTTAGTGTACTTCGTACAGTAAAGTTAATTCCATTATGTTTGAAAGAATGTAACATCATTAAAATGCACTTGAAACTACTTTTTTCTATTTGATGTAATGTAACTGACTATTTCTGACTGTCCGTGTAATTGCACTGTGTATGCACTGTGTTGCATTACAATTGTGTACTTGTAATGCATCCAATTTTCATGAAATTTGAAATTACTCGACAAAATTATGCAAAATTATATATTTTAAATTTTCAAACCAGTCGGTTGGGCTAGTTTTTGCACTGCTATATGTGGACAGACGGCCCAAACGAAAACAGTAGGTGCTACGTAATTATCTAATTACGAACTTATCTAAAAATGCACTTCCAACAATCATCTCTAATATACAGTATAGTAACCGAAATCTTTCTTGTTTTCCTGTAAATACTATGCAATTTCTATTACACAGGAAGTAACTTATTGCAAACCTCTACAACGTATATCAATTTTAGTATATGTGAAATGTTTTGACTTATATCATTCTGCAAACAATGATTCCCCTATGCTATTATGTAACGGAAAACTTTTCTCTGGCTATGAAAATGAGTAATAAATATTTGCACCGAAGATTATATGAAATGTATATTTGCGTGTCACGCATTAATGCATATTTATCTCTTTGTGTTCCAAAGACTGTAACATCAATAAAATGCTGTAACATCATTAAAATGAGCTTCAGACTGTTGTTTCCCATTAGCCGTAATCTAATGGTATTCTCTTGACTGTCCCTGTAATTGAACTATACATCCAATTTTCATAAAATTTGAAATGACGTTACAAAATTATCCAACAGTTATACATCTGCAATTTCAAACGGTTCGGTTTGGTAGATTTTGCGGTGTTATATACGGACAGAACGACGACTATAGGTGCTACGCATTTATGTAATTACGAAGGCACCTAAAGAGGTAGGTTAAAAACATATCAGGAAGTTTCCTTCGTAGTAATTATTTTATTTCAAGCGTTCTTACCGCATAAAAAAGGAGCTCACAAATAAGCACCCGTTACGGAATGCTGTCTGATCGGTTTTTAATGGGGGTTGACACAATTTTAGGGGACTTTCTGGAAAGGATTTGTTTATATATAGAATTGAAATCGATACATGTTTTTTGTACAGGTTATACGTTTTCTATTAGTTTGTGTGCAGCGGGCATTTTAGAAAAATAAATAAACGTGAAATCTTTAAGAAAATCCTATTAATTTCTTTTTGAAAAAAAATTCTGTTATTTTCTTTATAAAACGGAAAAGAGAAGAATAAAAAAAACTTTTGTTTTTACACTTTCGTATTACTGTTGCAAAATTAAATTACTACAAATATTGAAAATAATTGTAATAATTGAATATAATTTTGAAAAGGAAAATGACTTTATTTTATAATAAATATTTAAATTGATTGATAATATTTTAAATATTAATATATATAATATAACGTGATAATATAATAATATGACAAAAGAAATTTATCATTATAATAAATTTGTGCAATATGTGAAATCTATTATTTCATTAATATGTAATCTCAGTTATATTTAATGAATTTATTTAATAATTTTCATAAAAATGAAATTTCCTTTCAAAAATGAATTAAATCTTTCAAATTGTCAAAAGATATTCAATTTTTCAGACAAAAAAGAAATGTAATTAATTTTATTCAAACAAATAATTGTGCACAAGGGTAGGAAGAAAACATTTTCCCGAGAATAATTTTTCCGCATCATAAATCAGCCTTAATCTCTAAAGGATGGGAATTTCATTACAAAATGAAAAAAGATAATAAACTATCTCTGACAAAAACAGCTTTTTAACTAGTTGCAAAATCTTTAAAATGTACTATAAAAATTACACATTACCTGATATAATTACATATTGAATTAAATTTTTGTAGGTCTTATGCATCATTAGTGTGTTTAGTAATAGCTATCATTATAATTTAATAGTAAACGTATTAGGTAGGGTCATTACTTTGCATGTAATTGAAATGATTTTCAAATTATTCATATAAAATAAAATTTTACTGTTTCAAATTGAAACATTTAATGAGAAATTTAAAACTTTTTATGCCATTAAATAGGCTTAGTAAAAGTAAATTATATGACTAATGAATTTATTAAGTACAGTTTCTATATTTTGATTATGTTTGGTATGTTTTCTACAAATGCATGTGACCGCTTAAATGAAGAATTATTAAATGTTGTAATTTATATTAAGATGATGTATAGGTATCATTTTCGCAATACCGTTGATAAAGCTCAATTTGAATGTTTAATTTAAATACGAATTAAAGAACACGTTGTCTCTAATGGTTTATTAGATATCATTCAATTATGCATCACGTGTAGAGAATATATTTAAAAAAAACAGTTGATTTATTATTACAGTTTTTATTGAAAACGAGTATTCTTATTAAAAGTATGGTATAAAACTGTCGTTTATTGACTTAGATACTTTCGATATCTCAAACATTAAACGCTAAAAATGAATTATAAGGTTCTTTATTAGAAAAAGGTAACAATGAATAAAATAAAATAATAACAAAGAAAGCCACGCCTTATTCTCTTCAAGCTAATTTCAAGAAAGGAGATTGCATATTTCATTTGTATACATACAGGGTGAGTCATAAATATCGAAACAATAGGCTATCTCCTTAAATATTGCCCTTAGACCCATACTTCCAATTGCAAAAATTCATTAAAAAAGGTAAACTTTTTGATAAGATAAGTTGCAACTCCATAGGGGGTCTATTTGAAAAAGTACGAAAATTAACTTTTTATACAGCCCACGTAGGGCTAAAATTCCAATTACGAAAACTTTCCTTATCCAGTCCTGAATAATACAGAAAAAGTTGCATCTTCATATCTTCAAAAATCGAAGAGTTATAGCCGTTTTAATAATTCATCATGTTTTAAGGGATTAGACACAAATTGAAATATGCGCAATTCAAAAGACAATGTTACTTTAACAGTTCTGAGAAGCGTGTAAAAAATCTATCTTTTGAGTTGAATTTTGATTTTTTTTTTCTTTTTTGTAATGGTTAGCCACATAATTTGCTAAGGAAATCACATCTTAAAATTTATCATAAAATTTCTAAAACTTTCATATGATTAGTACTGGTTTAAATGGGATAGTTAAAAATCGTTATAACTCAAAACATTATTTATCATATTTCTATTTCTTTCTATTTAATTAAAGGTGAAAATCTGATTTTAGTTTTTTTTTCGTGGTTTTTGTTTTTCAACATTAAATTTAGAACCATTTAAAATATTTATTGAAAAAAATTATATAACTTAAAAAAAAATTCTTATTTCCAAAAGTAAATAATTTTTAAATTTTTCCCGAAACAAAACTAATGTAAAATAATTAAAAATGACATGTTTCAAGTATGCACTGTTTTCCTTTAACAATTGTTAACTTTTAATAAGGTCTGCACTGGACGAAAATTTCAATCCCAGTCAATCTGTATTAAAACCACTGTCTCTGACTGACCTAATACGTGCATGAAATAAGTAAAATTTGGTTCAATCAAAGTTTTTACAAAAACCACATAGATTTTAAAATCACTTTTATTTTACAAAAATAAAATAAAATAAAATAAATAAAAAAACAAAATAAATTAAAAAAATTAAAAACTTTAAAATTTATATATATTTTTAAGAATAGTATATTTAAATGCTAAAAAATTAAACACAATAAAAACAGAAAAAAAATCTGCCTACGACGGAATTCTGTCTTAAACAGAAAATGTGTTGATCCGTGCAAAATGAATACAATAATACCTGAGAAAAAATAAACTCCATTGAACCCTCCTAGGAAGGGCATTTTTCTATTACGTATTTTTTCTTTCGTATGTGATTCCGTCTTAAAAGGTTTTACTGTATAATATTTTTCAAAGTCCCCAATGCACGGGATGTGGAATAGCGATATTAAAATATATGTGAAACATATAGATAGAAACAGAGATTCATTGATAAAATAAATATATCGCAGTTTTTGGCGCATCTTTAATAATAAAAAGTATAAATATAAAAACCGAAAAGCTATACTAAGTATTTTTGGTCCGCGAAACAATTTTTAACTATACTGAAGTAAAAAACTGTGTAGAAATTCAAGGCTGAGCCGAGCTATGATTTAAACTTTTTTCCAGGCTGGTCCGGATTGTGATTTTAACATTTTTCCATGCCGGGCAGCGATCCATGTAGACTTCCGGAGCTAACGATCAACATATTTTGAAAATAAATTTTGATTTAAATCAATACGCTGCTTTATTATGTCCAAATAAGAGGCACGGTCTTGAATCGACATTTAATAAAGACAATTTGTGGACGATCCCTCATTTCCTTTGAAAATCAGTCAACAATTCATCGTTTACAGGCATGGTAAAGTGGTGTAAGTCACGAATTTCGGAGAATTTTGGATTTTAATATCTCTGTCCGATTTTCAGATACGGAGATGAAATTTTTTTTGTTCAATTTAAGAAGAGATAAAGAATAATTTTCTAACAGGGAAATTTGCTCTACAGGGGCCGTATAAAAATTTAATTTTCGTATTTTTCCAAATAGACCCCCCATGGAGTTGCAACTTATCTTATCAGAAATTTCACCCTTTTTTATGAAATTTTGCAATTGGAAGTATGGGTCTAGAGGCAATATTTAAGGAGATAGCCTATTGTTTCGATATTTATGACTCACCCTGTAGTTTCTGAATGTATATTCATGCATAATTTTATAATGAATTTTTAAATTTTCATGATTGATTTTTCTGTGAGAAGGGCTCATTCAGAGCTAGAAAGAAGGATTCTCATTTACATTTCATTGAGATAAAAAATTTTTATGTTTTGACTTTAGATCTGTTTTTGCCGTTTTTGATTGCTCTGTAGCAGAGTTGGCCAATCTTTTAGAAAGGATGCCACAGTCTAAAAAAAATTATACGTCGCACTTTTATATTTACCAACATACTAAAGCATATGAAAATGCGAAAACATGTAATCTATAGGCTGACTATGTGATTTGTACACAAGTAGCACATTTTCTTCCTGTAAGTCTGAATAGTGGGGATTTAAAAATAATACAATAGGTAAAACAAAAAATATAAACTTGGATTTTATTGTTAATAAATATTTTTAAAATTTCTGCCTCATTATGTATAAAAAATGAATAAATTAAAATATTTATTTCAAAGTAATTATTAAACAAACTGTCAGTACTTATTTATTAACGTGGCTTTTAAATTTTTAGCTTTTTCACTAGGTCATCTATATTAGGATTAGTTTTTGAAAATACAAGCAAAAATAGATGTTTTAGGTGCATATTAGTTAATCTTGAACAATATTTTAATTTTATTATATTCATAATAAAAAAATATTTCCTTACAAACATATATTGATTCAAACCTGTACCAATACCTGACAGCCAAATGTTGTAAATTTAGAAAATTGCTTTCAAGTACAAATTTCCAATGTTTAGTATAATTTGAATCACTTGCATTTGAAATAAGTTGCTTATATATTTTTTTCAGTATAGGGTGCTGTAGGTCAGGAATTTCTATTTGAATTTCAGGTGAGTATTAATTTGTCTGAAATAACTTTTGAATGTCTACAAAGAAAGCCTGTAATGTCTACTGAATTAATTTCTTGCAGAGAAATTGAAAAAGAATTTGTGAAAAGATCCACATAAGTTTAAGATTTAAGTTTATTGCGAAAATTAAATTTGTACATTTTGTACAAGGAACATTTATATCTGGAATTCTGCTTATTACTTTTTCTGGTTTCTTAATTTTTCAAAAAGTCTTCACGTGCCACAACTAAAACTCCGTCTTCCTGCATTGTGGCATGCGTGCCACGGGTTGGCCATCCGTGCGTTATAGGATCTGAAATTTGTAAAAGTTAGCCTGTCGTCTTGAAATTTTAAAACGTTTTGAACTATACAGTCCTACTTTAAGCATTTAAAACAACTGTCGTACTGTATGTAGCTGTTCTATTATGAAACAGAAAGTAAATATTTATACGTTATGTTAAAAAAGACTTTATCGTGTTAAACCATCTTATACTTTTTAACTGACTTCCAAGAAATGATGTTACAAATTTTCGTATTAAAACATGCCATCTGACTATAATAAAGTTGAATAAATTCAGTAAAATATAAAGCATTCGTGAAGTCTGTTTTAAAATTGCTTGTTGCATTGAAAAACTTAATTAAAAAAAAAACACACTGGAAAAAAAAAAAACATGAGAAATTACTTAAAATAAAACAAAAAAATCTGATAAAAAATGAAAGCAGTAATTGCTTGATCAACCTATCTAATTTTTTCTTTGAGACGGTTAGAAAGTCAAAGGTATTTAAAAAGAATGCTGATTTTAAATTATATAATAATTTGAGTATTGTTAGCATCGGAAATTTATCGCACAGTAAGAAATTAGAGAAGTCGTTCCATTGATGAGAAAGAGAACCCTATATAGTTAGTAGACTTTGTATTTTCATTATAAAAAGAATAATATGTCATTTAATAAATCGAATAAACCCCGTTAAAAAAATTTCAAGCTGTGGAAACCGAAATATTCACAGTAATTTGTTTGTGCGAATAAAATATGGTTAATATTGTATTCATGCACAGCTTACATAAACATTTGGTGAGCTTTGTAATGGCAACATAAATCAGATTGTTTGAATACGTTTAGTGAAAACTACTTTTAATATAAGAGAAAATTGTGTAAAAACTTTCTATTTACATTTCGTCATCTGAGAATAATAAGGTTCTATCTGTGTTTTTGAAAAAAATGACTTATCGATTTAGAAAGGTTCTTTTTGTATCCATGAAGGCATTTTTGGAATAAAATAATACCATATTATAATTGTAATGTCATATGTAAATTATATATAACATCATTGTGATGCAAAAATGCTTTGAAAGATACAAATAGAACATATGTTTATCGACAAGTCAATTTTTTCAAAAATACAGATAGAACCTTATTATTCTCAGGTGACGATTTCTCAACTTCAAATTCACAGTTAAAAAAATATGTTTCAACATCAAGATTTAAAAATGTTTTTTCGCATACATTTTAACTGAACAATGATGCATCTTGAGATATTGGCTTTATATTTTAATTCCGGTGGTTTTAAAAGTATTACGTCAAAATTTAATTCAGATCCTACTAATGTTAGTGGTTAGCGCACTGGCCATAAACTGAGGAAGTAAGGTTAGAAAACAGCGTTAGAAAACAGCGTGATGACAGAGCTAGGTGACAGTGAAAGATTTTCACGATATCCCTACGATAACAATAATTCGGGTCTCTTTCTGTTCTAAAATCCTCCATTAATTCCCTCCCCTTGCCCCGGTTCCATAACAATAGGTTAAAAACTGTCTGATGCTTAATCACTAGTTAACCCTACTTAATTCCTGAACATGCTTGGTTATTGATTTTTACTGAATTTTTGAAGAAATTTGAACATTTTGAGAGCCACTGAGACATAATTACGTAATGATTATGAAACTTCAAACGGCATGCTAAACTGCACTTTCATATATATATGTCAGAACTGCTAGCAACAGATTTTATTTATGTATGGAAGGAAATCCTGAACAGTGATTGACTTTTTCTGGAAAAATAAGTGCATGACTTCCAATTTTCTTTTTTGCTACCACTATAGTTTAACGGAAATCTTTGCCTTTTCTAGAGGAAAAACATTCTTCCAGTAAATAGGAAAAACTTTCCTTTAAAAAATAATGGTAAGAAAAAAATAAATTTGACAGCCATATATTTATTGTTTCATTCCAAAAACTTGTCACGAGTCGTCACTGTGGCTGAATAAACGGGGAAAAAATGTAACCATACGAGAATTAATTAAAAAATAGACGAGCTACATGTCTGGTTAAAATAGCGAGAAAATAGTTAAACTAATTTTATTTTACTCTTAAGCCCATATTACAGAGAAATTATTTTGTCGTAGGAAAAATTACGTAAATAATTCCTCGATTTTTTTCTGTCGGATTAAAATTAAGATAAAACATGTAGCAGAATATTCCTTCTCTGCAACGGAGCTTGTTTATACCTAAATTTTCATTTGAATCTAGATAGAATAAAAATTGTATTCGTCAAATTACCGATTTTATAAATTTTCTTATTTTTGAAATAATATAATTGTAATTTGCTTTCTGGTTATTTTGAATATTTTGAATATATACTGTATTTTGTATACTTACCTGAAGTTTTCATTGCGTAACGTTTTTTAATTACTTTTAAAAATTTTTGCACATTATTAATTCCGAAAAACAATTCTAAATCACATATATATTAATAAAGCTTTTACGATATTATTATAATATTTTGACAAATCTTCAGAGTGATAATTAATTTTCCAGCAACAATTGTAAAATAGACCTAACTTAAAATATTTTTGCGTAGATCTGTATTAGAAAAATAATTTATTCCTACCTCATAGTATACAAAAATTTAATTTAATTAGAAAAATAATGATGAAGAAAAAATACCTTTCTAGTAGTTAACCTTGTAGAAGATAATGTATCCGAACTTTTTTGAGTACCGCTGTAAAAGAAGCATAAATCCTTCAAACATCCTTTTACATAAAGGAAATTGCATAATAGTCAACGGGAATGTTTGTAAATTTCATTTAGGTTGAAATATGAAAATATTGCCGCAAACCATAAGCTTTAATGTATCCGAACGCTTTTGTGTCCTTCTGTATATGAACTACACTAAGGAATTTCTATGAGTAACATATTTATGTAGAACGCGTTTCTATTGGAATGATGTAAAGACACCTAAACGTTCTTAAATAATTCTGTTAATTTGCTGATGTAAAACTGTTTTTTTTTTGTACATTTCCTAAGGAACATAAGTTGTATATTCTACATTTTAAATTAGAAACATACTGTAGTAATCCTTGATAACACATATGAATTTCGTGGAAACTACATTCATGAAGATTAGAGCACGGGCAGACAAACAGACAAATATTATAACGGCTCTCAAACTCGCAGAAACATTACAACTATGTTGAAAAATGTTAAAAACTTTAAAAACGATTTTTTTAAGTAGCGAAAAAGATACAGAAGAAATTCTTTTTCTTGCACAAGGCAATACATTAGTTTATTCATCGACTTTAACACAAAAGATTTCTTAGTTTCGCAACTATATATTTTTTATATTAAGCATTTCAAAATAAGAAAAGAATCTTTAATAGAAAAGCTCAGGAAATATCAGATAAATTTAAATCCGAATGTTTACGTAAATTTGTGCGGGTTTTTGGATTACACTAAGGGAAACGTTTTTTCAAAGGAAAAGAAAAACATTAAATGTTTACAGAATTCAAAAGCAAAATGTTTAATTATAACGGAAAAGGTTTGAAAAAGATTGTGTAAAAAAGAGAAGAATACGAAAACTGTTAAATTTGATTTTAAGTTAATAGGCGGTATATTTAAAATTTTTATACATTTGATTAAATGCTACACAATTCAATTTAAAATGCACAGTGAACTAAATGGTTTTAAATAAATAGCGAAATAAATGATGAAGGAATTCTGAGTTTTTTTTCATTTTTCATTTAATCATTCATTGTTATACTGTGAACCCCTGTTAAACTGTTTCATGACAATTGCGATGCTTTAAAGGAGAAGATAGTGCAAACGAAATATATTTTTTTAATAGTGAATAATTTTTTTGCGTTCATTTTTAATGAATATAATATTGAAGATTATTTATAAGCTTTAATTGTAGCTTAGTTCATGATAGAGGTAGATTCCTTTTTACTTATAGCTAATAATAAAAAATATTAAATAGAGAAGATCAAATAGAAATCACACTACATGATACTTATTTTATAGCATTTATAGATAGAAAATTATGTTGATACAAAAATATGTAACAAATTACACGATTTCAGTAAATAAAGCAAGGTTTTTCTAAAAGGAATCTGTTAAAATATTTTTTTTTCATTTGTTGATTGATTTTGATTTAATTTAATTTGATTTAATTTAATTTTCTAATTTCCTTAACATTGCAAAATCCTTGTAATTTTTTTTTTAGAAAAAAAAAAAACTTTACAAGGTATCTTGTATAACGCAGCTAAAATATGTTGAATTTGGGTGTTATCTGTTTAACTTTACACGATTGTTATTACATTTACGAAATATCTAATCATATTTGTTTCAGATAGTATTTGGGGAAACAGAGATTGACAGTTTAACAAGGTTTATTTTTCAAGTTAAGGCTTATTAGAACTGTTCTAGCCTTATTTTATTATGAAAAAATTAACATTACATGTGAACTGATACTTTAGCCAGATGGCAATTTAACAACTATACATTTTTCAAACACTTTTCTATTTTTATATTAACACGCAAGCCATTTAATTGCCAAAAAAGTAGTACAGGCTTACTATGAAAACACGAAAGTTTTTTGATTTACGTCTGCCTGAATGCCTGTTTTGTGATAATTGCTGCAGAAAGCATGTGATTTGCTGGAAATTAGATGGACATATTAGTGCTGTAACCAGATTTAACTGTATGGAGGTTTATTATATTTGGTTCATTCGTTCTAAAATATAGAATATTTTATTTTGCGACATGACGCTTTTCTATGACATTTTAGGCTATTTTAATTTTTTTCATATTATTAATAGTTTTAATTGATAAAATTGTGGATGATGAAGTTTTTAATAAAAATCTTAATTTATTCCTATTAGCTGGAAATTTGTCAATGTATTTGTTAGAGTCTTTAAATTGGCTATATAACTCATGGAAGATTTTGTACATGTGTTCCAGTGATATACAGTGTTTTTTTAAACTGAAGCTATTCAGAGCCACCAGTAGCTCCTTCTAACAACTGGGAAAACACAAAAGTTTATAAATATACTAATAAAGCAATAAAATTCCAACAGAAAAATAAATAAATAAAAAATAGTTCCAGTCATTGCTGATAGCGGGAAATTTGGCGCTGTATATGGAAAGAAAATACCAGAAACAAAAAAAAAATATAATTTGGATAAAATGCCATGATATATTAGTCATATTCACTCTCCTGACGAGGAATTCGACCACACACACTGTGACCACCGTTGTCTTGCATAAGACATTGCATTCTTAATATAACATTTTCGACAGCCAAGAATAACATGTCACATAAAATAGCCCTTACTGGCGATTGGAACTATTTTTTTCTTTGAATCTCTTTTCCCTACGTTTCATTAGTAACCTTATCATTTTTAGAGGAGTTCCGGTTATTAAAATTAGGTACAGAGACCTCTAAATAGCGTAAGTTAAAAAAAATACCCTGTACAATATTTCCCTTTATAAACTGACTTATTTTAAATATACACATTTTATTTTTAGTTTCTTTTATCAGTCATCTAGCAACTGCATTTCACCTAAAAATATTGTAAATGTGAAAATGCGCATAGTTGTTTGAAATCAAATTAATGTCTCAACGGATGAATTAAGGTTTTTGTATCTTTGCATATACACTTGTGTAAGAAATTAAGAGAATTTTCATATTTGTTCTACGATCTCCAGAACTACTGGACAGATTTTAATAAAATTTGGTGTGAACATAGCTTGATATAATGCAAACGAAATAAACATTCAACAGTTATAATAGATACACATGTTCGTGCATAACACACATGGGAGTATAGAGGCCTGAAATAGCGGTTGCAGAATACTCAAAAGAAATGGGTTAATAGGGAGTATG
Source organism: Maratus speculifer (assembly GCA_964019185.1). NCBI lineage: Eukaryota > Metazoa > Arthropoda > Arachnida > Araneae > Salticidae > Maratus > Maratus speculifer. Next base: position 210,683,709 of record OZ025291.1, on the reverse strand, counting down.
GTCCTCTTTTACAGGTATACAGGCCTCGTAGCGAGATATCATAATGGAAATAAGGCAGTTTATTTGTGTCTGTGGCAATTGGTCCCATTCATTCAGCAACGCTGTTTTCAGTTCCTAGATGGTTCTCGGAGGAGGGTTGCTAGTTGCAATTGCCATCCTCAGAGCGTCCCAGACATATTCTATAGGGTTGAGGTCTGGAGACCTGGCTGGCTAATCCATCCGGCGAATATCCTCACTTTTGAGAAATTCGTCTACCCGAAGATCTCTATGTGGCTTCGCGTTATCATCCTATAAGATGAACTCTGGGCCAACTGCACCTCGGAAAAGGCGAACATAAGGCTCCAAGATCTCATAATTATACCTCACACCAGCTACAGAGCCTCTTTCAAAGACGTGGGAAGATGTGCAGCCGTCCAACATGATGCCTGTCCAGACCACTATACAGCCACCACCATAATTGTTCATTTCGCGTACGTTAGAGTGTAGGTAAGTGGGTCGCTTGCTCTCTGTATATGAAAGTATGGTGATAATCGGTGTTTAGGCTAACTTGGGACTCGTCAGTGAAAAAAAATGTCGTCCATTACCCCATACTTCAATTTTTATGCTGCCTGCAACATGTTAATCGGACTCTCCTGTTCGTAGAAGTGAGCAGGAAGCAAACAGCCGGTCTTCTTCGAAACAGCGGAAACAACCCTCTCTCATTCAGTCTTTTGGAAACAGTCACTCTTGTTATACTGGCTCCTGTGGCTGCATGCAAGTCCCGAACGAGCTTAGAAGCTGTCGTCCCTCTATTACGCCTTGCTAAAATGGACAAAGGTGATCTTTTATGGCCATCATGGCTCTTGGACTACCTTGCCCAGGCTTTCTGTCGATGGATCCAGCATCCTGGAACTGTTACCATAGGTTACACTCGACGCTGAGCGTTGAATTAAAATTTCTGCATATCTAGACTTGCGAATGGCTAGTGTGTAGCCTCCCCACAATTTGCCATCTCATTTAATCATCTAAACGTTGGTGATTATTCATTGTTACTTTTCCGATGTGAATTTAACAGATTTCTGCAGGATAACACCAAGAAATTCGCCAAAGTGTCCTGGCGTACGCAATTCGTCTTATCCTCCACGCGTTTATAAAGCCTGTTTTTCTGCTCGCTCGACTTACGCACACGTTACGCTAACGTATTTGCCGTACAAGATTTGCATCTTTATCTAGAAGCAGCGGTTTTTCCTTCACATCAGTTCTTTTCATGCAATTCGATAAAACATGGAAATTCTCTTAATTTATTTCACCAGTGTACATGAATTTTAACCGAGATAGGCTATGTTTTATTCAAATACTTTGCATATAAATTCAAAAGTTTATTATTTTTATAGAGAATCAATTCACATTTTTCTGTAGAATTTAACAATCATTCTTTGCCGTTGCCAAGAACATAAAAACCCGAAATAATAATTTCTTTTAACTAGTTAATTTTACTTTGAAAGATTTTTACGTAAAAAAGAAAAAACGGAATAAACTTATTAAAAATGAAAAAAAAAAGATGAACACGACGTCATATTAGAATTAAAACGTAAATTTCCAAGTATTACTAATACAATGTGAATATTTTGAGCAACTATGGAAAACAGGCGAATTTGACATCATATATCAAAAATAAAACGGATACGCTTTGATGATGAATATTTTGTCAATCATAATGGATTTTTGATAAGTGTTATAGCATGTAACGAATTTACAAAAAAAAATCATACCAAATACCACTTAAAGAACATTTTTTAGTAGTATTCTCATAGCGCGTTGCTTTTATCGTTTTACGAAAAAAGATTCCTGGATTTATAAGAGTTTACTTAGACCTCCTTTTTTCATTGGGTGCACATTCTTTTTCACAATTATTTATATCAATTGTCACGAAATTTCACATTTTTATGATAGAAGTATATCAAATCATTATAAATGAGAATTTCTAAGCTGTCTCCGATAAATGTGATAAAGAGTTAGTTAATTATATGCTTTTATTTATGGTGAGTTAAATGTTTTGCTTAATTAAAGCATTTATCTTTATTTTAATGTTACGTGAACACAGTCACAGGTTGTAGTCTACCGAAAAAATCATACAAATAATGCCAATTACGATTGATTAAGCAGAAAATCCAGCTGAGAGAAATAAATGGTAATTAATATTTCATAATTTCACTTGAAACGTAGGCTTGCGTAAAATGTGAGCAGTGTTAGTAACATTATGATTTTAAATTGATTGTAGATACTATTAAAATATTGACATCACAAAAATACTGCATTGCACTAAATCATGTTTGATATTTAGTTAAATGCAAATGGACACCATGATAAATTATTACCCATTAGGTTTAAAAGTCTCCAAACATGTGTATTTGTGGGTGATTTTAGTAATTTAATGCTATGGAGTAGATTATTATGTATTTAGGTATGATTTTACACATAACTTTTATATAACGGCAATCAAAAATATTTTTCGGAAACAAAATTTTTTAAAATGTTATTTTTTTTAAAATTAGATGATCATTTTTCATTTCAAAAATTCCTTATCCATCTTTTGCAGGTGTTTGTGATTGGATGGTAAGTAAATACTGCTATATGGATATAAGGATAATGTAAAATAGTTGACGATACTGCAGCTTATCCTTAGAAATCACAGTGTAAAAAGAAATCAAATATATACGATAAACATTTATGCAATCAGTAGAATATTACAAAAGTAAAGTTACTGCGAATACAGTAGGTTCAGAAAACTACTTTAGTATTAAAAAGAAAAAAAAAATACGAGAGTAAGTAGCTCATCAGTATTAGATCCTCATTGCATAACATCGTATTTAATTAAATGCTTCTAATGTCTGAAAACTTCGATTTTTTTTTAACTTTTAGAAATATTTATGTAATTTATAACCTTTATACCATGGTCTTCAGAAAGATGAATTTGAAATGAAGAGTGTTAAAAAGCAATGCGTCGCAGAGCTGACGTTGAGATTTGTGATCTAGAAATTTACTAGTATTTGTTTATATTACTTTAGACAAATATGTCCGCGCGTGACGCTGATTTTGATTTTTTGATTTTGGCAAAACTATATATAATAGACTTTTAAATTGCCTGTAACCATAATTCTTTTAAACTAGTACACATTACATAAATAAAAATTAAAAAATGTTGGTTTTGATTGTTTATTGTTTGATGCTTTTTTTGATAAAAAATGAGGCAAATTCATGATTAAGTTTTGATTTATTTTTCATTAAATCTAAAATAATAAACAATGATGTATGTGTAGTATAACACTCGCCAAATATGTTTTGAAATGATCATTCCTTTCCCTTAAAAGTAAGAAAAAGAGACAACTCAATATTTTTAACAAGACATCATCCTAACAAGTTTATTCTATTGAGAGTTGGCACAATAATTCAAAGGCATAACATAAATAAATAGTTTTTAAATGTTTTATATAGTTTTGATAAAATTCTTGGGAGTGAATTCTTAAAAATATGCTTCTATGACAATATCATACATGTTACTAGTGTTCAAAAAATTATAATAAAGTTTGTAAAAAGTATAGAAGAAATTTTAAGCATGAACTTTTGTAAGAAAATTTTCTGAAAGAATAAAAATAAATATTTCTGAAAATTATTTTAGTAAGAGACTAGGATTTCCAAGAACTTATAAATACAAAAATACAAGATGTTGAAGTAGATTCTTCATCAAGATTTCCAGCACTTTTAAATCTCGGAAACAAAGAAAGGATATTTTAGGAATATCCTTCTTTTATCCCCATACTTCGAAATCCGTTGATAGTTGTTATTCTGTATAAGAAAATATTTTGAAGTATTATTTTTGAGAATTGCGAACTGAAAGATTTATGTGCATGTATTTGCGTTTCTCTCCAATTAAACTATGTTGTTGACATATATGTAAACAATACTTTATTTGTGCTGCCAAAATATTTTTTGGAGATTAATTTTTTTTCATCAAAATCGTAAGTAACTGATTGAATGGCCGATAACATTTTTATAACACGGAGCATTTTAAAGGATTTTTTAAAAAAGAAATTATCTGATTTTTTACTGAAAATAAACAAAATTTGTACTGAACCAATGCATTGTTTACAGATAACTTTCTTTCGCCAGGTTAGTATTTTACAGGGAATTATATATATTTTTTAAGCTTTAAACTAGGGATGCACAACCTTTTCAAGAGAAGGACCACTTACAAATATGTCTGGGTAATCGAGAGCCACATCATTAACACGGAGGCCACGCGATATTTCAAGGAGATGATATGTGGCCTATAATCAGATAAAAAAATTTGTTTCAGATGGAGAGGGGAGGGGGAGTTATCTCTTTAGGTTCGCTTATCCATTCAAAATATACAGTTCAGTTCGTTAGGATATATAAATAGTTCTTACGTTGGTATATATAACAGACATTGCATGGATTAATCAAGGTATAAAAATCTTCCTTGACTTTATTCAGGAGCGTAAATTTTGTTTTATTAAAAGTAGTGAAATGATGAAGTCAAGGTATAATAATCTCCCTTGACTTTATTCAGAGCGTAAATTTTGTTTTATTAAAAGTGCTAAAAACAAACATAGGTGACTAGTGCCGAAAAATAAATATGACTTCATGAACGAAAGAGAGAGAGGGAGCCGAACAAGATTTTTCCGCACCTGGTTAATGATATTTCCTTTTTTTTCCGCACCCGATCAACGAAATTTGAAATTTTTCTACGTCTGATCGGCCGAATTTGTGCTTTTTCCTCATCTGTTCGGCGAAATCCAAGATTTTTACAAAACTCATCGACGAAATTCGCTGTTTTTTTAACTTGATCGACGAAATTTGCGGATTTCTTTTCATAATAGACGAAATATGCAACTTTTTGTGCCTCATCGACGAAATTCGCAGTTTTTCCAAGCCTGATCGACGAAATTTGCGGTTTTTCTACGCTTGATAGGCAAAATTTCAGATTTTTCAACGCGTGATTGACTGAATTCACTATATTTCCGTACTCGATATATGAAATTTGCATTTTTTTCCGTACCCGATTGCCGAAATTTGTGCTTTTCCCGCCTTTGATCGAAAAAATACACATTTTTCTACTCTTTTCTACTCTTTCAACGGAACTCGACACTGTTAACTTACTTTGATGAAATCTACATTTTTGCATGCCGCAAATTTATGAAATTCAGGATTTTTTCTCGCATACGATTGACGAGATTCATGATTTCCCGCCCATTATCGACAAATTTCGCGATTTCTTTCGAGTCTAATCGAAAAAAATTGTGATTTTTATAGCTTGATTGACGAAATTCTCAATTTTTCTACACCCCGATCGACGAAATTCGTGAATTTTCTGAGCCTAAATGATAAACTTCGTTATTTTTATGCCGATAGGCGAAATTTTCGATTTTTGTACGCGTGATCGAAGAAATTTGTGAACTATGCAATGACCGACAAATGAAATTCGTGATTTTGCCATACGCTATCGACCAAAACCAATGAAATTCCCAAATTTCGACTATATACTCATTTTTCGCTCGCTTAACTGACTGATTAAATATGCATTTTTTCTTCCGCGGCAAAATGATGAAATTTGCGATTTTTCCTTTAGATAAACTGACGAAAATCACGATTGTTCCGCAGTCGATAAAAAAATTTCAAATTTTCCGCGTATCACCGACAAAATTCTCAATTTTTTGGATTTTTTGGTCCTCGATCAACAAAACTAGCGGCTTTTGCATGTCCGATCGACGAAATTTTTTATTTCACCATAGACGATGCAAATTTGAATTTTTTTCACGCATCATCAAGTAAACTGGCGATTTTTTCTTGCCCGATGAAGAAAATGTTTATTTTTTTTTTATGCCCGATCAACAAAATTCGCGTTTTTCCAGTGCCTCATTAACACAATTGGCGAACTATCCGTGCCCGTTCGGCGAAATTTGCTATTCTATACCGCACTTCTCCGGCAAAATTGTCGATTTTCCCATGCCCAATCAACGAAATCTGCGAATTTTAAGTAACTGACGAAATTATTAATTTACCTTCACAAACTGATGAAATTAACGAGATTCTCCTGCGACCTATGCATAATTTTTTTTCTGTTATACATTCATGAAATTCGCCAGTCCCAGGTTATTCATCCTTAGTTTAAATTCTTCAAAAAAATAATCTCAAACACTTTACTTGAGATATTTTCAAACAACCATACACTGTGAAAAAAAAATCCTTTTATATTTGCAAATGTAACGGATTTTTTTTACACTGTATTTCTTACCTTTTTCCTTTTTATATGAAACATGTGAATGTAAAATTTGACGTCGCATTCGGTACTTATAAAATAAGCCCTATTATATCCTTGAATATGAACTAAAGCATACCACCACATATTCCATGGTATTATATGATAGACCGCAAGGAAGCAGCACAGACAATCACATTATTGAATTCACGGGTGAAATTCCAAAATTAGTTAAAACTCCATTCGTATATTAAAACGCAGTCAGTCTGCCAACTCATATGTTGGGGGGAAACACCTGAAAACCCGAATTTAGTGATCACTCATAGGATTATTATTGTGTTTTCCTGCATCAAAAAAGTATGAAAACATGGAGGACTGGGAGCAGAAAAACACAATAGCAAACCTATGGGTCAACCACTAAAACAGGGTTTTTAGGTATTTTTCACAGATATGACTTGGCAGACTGATTGCATTTTAATAAGCGAAACGAGTTTTAACTAGTTCTGGAATTTCAGCCTTGAACTCGATAAGGTAACTAGAAGGAAAGTAAAAAGATTCATCAAACATGTCCCACGAAACGTGCAACAGCTAAATAAATGCTACTCATCGTTTTATGTTACTAAAAGGCCGTACAAACATTTATGTTAGATAACATATCGTTACCCATTCAACTGAGATAATAAGACATTTTTAATACCTATAAAGGATATATTGAGAAATTATTCATATTAATATTATATAATAATTTAATTAACTATGATTATTGAAATTCCTGCTAGGATGAAATTTGTGTTCAAAGTACACCACAGAAAATTCAGCTTGTCAGAAAAAATTCAGAATGGATTAATTTTATAAAATACAAACGTATACGGTACGAAAGCAAATCTGCCCAGTTACCTAAACTACTGTCTGTATGGGGAAATGAAAATGAGGATATTATTTCACATATTTGAATAGAATAAAACTAAAATATACAGGTTTTTTTCATCTATAAAAAAGGGGGCCTGTTTTGTGATGAAACTTTGAAACATTAATTTGTAGTAATCCGCTAAACATCTATACTAATAAAAGAACAAAACGCTCTGTCTGTCTCTCTGTGTGTGTGTGTGTGTGTCTGCGATGGCTAGCAAAATCTAGAGCATGTACGAGGCTCAAAATTTTTTTGAGAGTAGCCCCAAATCTCTCCTATGTACCTGAACTTCAGAATTTCGAAATTCTAATTATTAACTAAATAATTAAAATCGAGAGGTCACTGTCATAAAAAATTAATCTTTTTTCCCAATTTTTTCCCTTTCGTTTGTTTACGGTTGGTTGGTTGTATAAAATTTTCGCAGAAGTAATTAAGAAACCTGAGACGGAATTAAAGAACCCAATCTGAGATTTTGACATTTCATAAGTGACTGTTTTTCTCCAAAGACCTTTAAAATTCATAGACTGGCAAAACGTCAAGTTAACTTAGGATTTTTGAACACAGTTGTTGTGTACGCCAGATCGTTGGTACTTCGTACATTAGAATGTATGTGTGGTTAGCTATTGTGCAGTAAATATATATATATATATATATATATATATGTACATATGAGGCATTTTTAGCAGTTTTTTTTAAAATCATTGATAAAATTTGAATGCATTTTCTTTAATTTAAAATTTTATTATGACTTTAATTTGTTTATAAAACAAAAATGAAATGGCTGTTGACGTACAATTGTTCGAATCGCCAGACGATTCATGTACAATAATAAATTATCAAATAGCCAAGTAAATTATATATTAAAAATAGTCACTAAAAGAAATGTAGCAACACATAATGTTTATGCGTATTAACACATAACCCAGTCCCAACCCGAAAAAAAACAGACCATACTCTAGGGATGGGCATTATTTATCGTATTAGGATAAATAACAGTGTTACTACGCTGGTACCTAATATTGCATTACTATGTTACTGAAAAGTCCCTGTTAAATAAATAACACATGGTTCTTAATGACAGCATCTTCCTTCACTTGTTTTAATCAAGATTTCATTTTTTGTAGCTCTAAAATAAAAATAATATTCATTAAAAAGTCCTAAATCGTTTCTTTTAAGACGTTTGCCCAACAATGTTGAATTCAGACACTTTTCTTGGGAGGAATTTCTGTGCTCTGGAAGAGAAACAGAGGAACATTATAGAGTTCCTGGAGGTGGGGGAGAAGCATTGCTTTCTCTGACCATTGAAAATCCAAAATCTCAAATCTTCCGAGGAAACATCTCATTGCTCAACGGCTGTCACCCCCCCGGACCATCCCCTAAATTCAACACTAGCACTCAGCATGACCCTATCTTCACCCTTAATTATGACCTGCTCTCTTAGGTATGTGATGCTAATTTTTTTGCAGTTCATCAATCACTATGACTAGTAGTGAATACATGCACGAATAGTAAAAACTTACACCGCTAATTAAAAAACTTTTTTCTGCTTGGTGCCTGATGATAGATCACCATCATAACACACTTTCTCCTATTTTGATAGCACAAAATACTACAGCACAATATCCAGAGCACAAAACACAGAAATTTTTAGATCAGGAAAACATTTGAAAATTTATTAGAAAAACCTCATGCTTGAAATGTTTTCCTGGATAATCAATATATATTATATTCAATATATTATAATCAATATATAAATATAGTATAGATAACACATAGATTAATTATTCAAAAATAATTAAATTCTGTTTAAAACATCCCAAAACATGTAAATCGATTAAAAGTCGGAAGTCGAAAATCATGAATCATTGCTCTTTAGTAAAAATATGAAGGAAAAATGTGCTCAAAAATGTATATTCAACATATCCTAAAAATTGCTTTAAATGCAATCCTATGTTGCAAATGCATTTTAAATTAATAGAGCTTTACATTTTAAAAAGAAATTTTTTTTTAATGCCGCATAACCTAGCGTATATGATTGTTAGATTTTGTTAGTATATTTACCGTTACGTAAATGAAAAAAGCAATTATTTCTACCCCTTCACCCCGAATATATAGCAAAATTTGAGTTCAGAGATTCATTTTATAAAAATTACCTTTTTTCTACATACAACTAAAATGCATTTATTCATAATTCAATGCCTTAAAAATTCAATTCTCGACTTTAGTTGAAAAATCTATTTAAAACTAACAAAACAATATTTTCTCACATTCAAATAAAATGCTTGAATCAATGCATTTTTAATTAATTAGATCATTTAAAACGTCAACATTAAAACTTCAGATTGATTTGAATTCAAAGCAGCAATTGGAAACCAACCCATGCACGTAACCGTGGGTGCCCGCACAGCCTCCTCCCCTCGCTTGCGCAAACCCATTCACAATTATTTAAAAAAATTGCTTCGCCCCTCTTATTAAAACACCCTTAAAAACCCTTATTAAAAAATATCACACAATTATGCACTCTAAGATAAAAACCTGTCTAAAACGGCATTTAAAACTGTTTATAGGCTTCCGTTTTAGAAGGTTTTACTATATAAGATATTGTTTATATCCAGCATGTTCAGGTTAAAAATTCTGGGCACCCACCCGTTCAAAAGGCTGGTTACGCCTATGCAACCATAGTAGAGATAATTCCTTAATATTCGCAAATTCAATATCTGTTAGATTTTTCACCAGTTTTTCAATAAATGTAGTTCTTTTCTGTTAGATTTTCCACCCGTTTTTCAATAAATGTAGTTTTTACATTACAAAAGAACATTTTATCGATTCGTAACTGTTGTTTATTTTCAAACGTTTTGTTACAAATTATTTGAAAACCTTGAAAAGTGCTGAGTAATACACATTATCTGAGGATAATTTTGTTTATCGTTAACAACTTTTGATTTAAAGTTTCGGTTCCTGCTTTTGGACAGAAAAAAGGAGTGGTTTTTATTCGCGGTTGCTGATGATCAGAGGATAAATAAAAAATGATTTCGTCTGTTTTTATTAAATATCAGAAATATTGAATTAAAGATTTGAGGATTTGATTTCTAAAGGGCTCTTCTGGGAAGGGGGGGGGTCGATCCCCCAAACGGACCCATAATGGGTTGAAATTTAAATTTCTCAAACTTCTTCGAGTTTTTTTGCCAAGTCGCTATCTGAAAAAAATTGTGCCAATGTGATATGTGTATGACATCTGTGCCATATAAATATTATTCCCTCTTTTTTTATTGCAATTTTTTTATGTAAAATAATATGCATTATTTTTCATGTACAATTGCGCATTAAACGAAAACTGTAATGTAATTTTTCTAGTAGTACTTTATAATAATGAATAAAAAAAACACTTTATTTAAAAGTATTTCCTGAACAACAAAATGTTTCCTGATGATTAAAAAGATATGTCCTGACAATTCAAAAAATACAAACGTAATTGTCCAAATTTTCACTTCTGCCGGCACTCCCAAAATGTCACCCTTTTTTTTGAAGGGGGGGGGGGTTGAAAATAATGTGGAAATAAGTCTTATTTTTTATTTATGTATGGGTCCATATAAAAAAGCATGAGCTAGTGAACTTTGGAACTATTTTAATACAACTTATATTCAAAATATTAAAATAATTGAGAAAAAATTATTTAAAAAATAATTTTTATTTAATCATTTTTGATACTAAGTAAATGCAATTAAATTTCTTACAAATTGAATCTGGAATGTTTAAATAAGATTTTAATATTTACAAAATATGAAATACAGTACAATATATTAGGTTCACAGCTTTCTGAAAGACATAAAAATAGTAGGATAAAATTTAGATGAGTTCAAAGTGTTAGAACATATTATTTTACGCAACAATATTACCTTATTAATATAAAGTAAATGGTAATTAATATTGTGTAGCACCCTCTTTTGCTTTCATAACAGCGTACAATCGATCTAGCATACTATAGATATCTTGCTATTAAAAAACTAGACGAAAAAATTGAGTCTGGAAAAAATTTCATTCTCTACCATCTGTCCTAAAGTTTCTCTGTCCTATCAGTTAATATTTGTTTTATGTTTTGCAGCCGCTCTGGTAGTGGCAGCACGCGTTGACTTGCTATAAAAAATTCAGTATGCATTTCATCTCAGATTATAAAACATCAACAGCGCTGATTGAGAAAATGCGGTATATAGAGGATGGATTTTTGAAAAATTCGTTTTCCTCTGTATGTTAAAGAAAGTTTTCTTAATATGATTTCTTGTACTTTCTAATTTTCCCGTTTTTCGTATTTCCTATAGGATACATTATTTTATATTCAAAAATATATGTGCCTATAGAATTTTTCTTAAATGTTGTTGCCTCACCAATGGCAGAGAGATTCTGCCCTTAAAACTGGTAGACGGCAGGTGATGGATTAGACCAGAACGCAATCGCGGCCGTCAGCCTAATCATTCGGAGTTTTCCGTGGTTTTCTTCAAACTTTGGATTTCCTTGAGTAAATACGGGTTGGTTTTCCCCTAGAAAGACCCCCCCCCCCACGGAGGGCACCCCCTTAGAGCCCATATCCCATGTGTTGTCCGTTTGGGAGCATATTTAGCAATTGTTTATAAATTGTTTATTGTATCCTGTTACAAAAATAACAGGATGTTGGAACCTGTTACCAGCGCTACTGTGGAATGATGTAACTTGCTAACCAAAAATAACCACATTTCCCATCTCTACCATACTCCGATCCAAGCAAGACAAAAATTCCATGAGACCCGACCTAATTCCGACCCGAACCTAAAAATTCCATCTGAAAAAAAAAAAAAAACTATGGATTTGATACCTGATCCGAACCAAATATGAATCCCACGAAAATATTCAAATGAAGCTTATCGAATCCGAACAACAAAAAATAATGTTCGTGTATATGCATCCCGACCCGAACCTAAAAATTTTCTTTGAAAAAACCCGAAAAATGACCAGAAAGACATCTGAAAACGATAAAAATATTCCAAAGAACTATAACCGGATAAGAGCAAGACAAAATAATTTCCGTGAACATAAACCCGACTCGATTTTATTCTAAAAAATTCCATTTGAAAAAAACCTGAAATTTTATGCAAACTACATCTGAATCCCATCAAATTATTCCAAAGAACCATAACCGGATTCGAATAGAAGAAAATAATTTCCGTGGACATGAACCCGATCCGAACTTAAAAATTCCATTTGAAAAAAATACCTGAAATTAGAATCGAACTAAATATGAACCAGACAAAAATATTCCAAAGAACCATACCCGGATCCGAATGAGACAAAAATTTTCCATGAACATAAACCCAATCGGAGCCTAAAAAATTTTTTGGAAAAATATCGAAATATGAAGTAAACTACATCTGAACCTGACAAAAATATACCAAAGAACCATATCCTTATTCGAACAATACAGAATAATTTCCGTGGATGCGCAACCCAACCTGAACCTAAAAATTCCATAAAAACCCCCGAAATCTGAACCCCCCCCCCCAAAAAAAAATAAAAATATTCCAAAGACCCAAAACCGGATCCGAGCAAGACAAAATAATTTCCTTGGACATGAATTCGACCCGAACCTTAAAAATCAATTTGAAAAAATACCCAAAATCTGAATCGAACCAAATCTGAATCCGACGAAAATATTCCAAATAACTATAACCAGATCCGAACAAGACAATATATTTTCCATGGACATAAACCAAATCCGAACCAAAAAATTCTTTAAAAAATCCCGAAATTTGAACCAAACCTAATCTGAAACTGACAAAAATATTCCAGTGAAGTATAACCTCATTCGAATTAGGTAAAATAATTTCCATGGAAGTACAACCAGACCCGAACATAAAAATCCCATTTGAAAAAAAAAAAAAACCCCACGAAATCTGAATTGAACCGAATCTAAACTCAACAAAAATATTCCAAACCGCCATAACCGAATACGAAGAAGACAAAATAATTTCTATGGACATGAATCCAATCCGAACCTAAAATTAGGAAGTTTTACAAAACATAATGCTCCCCGTGACGGTTTAAAGTGAAACTAAGTACTTTGTAGCGCTTGATGGTTAAGATATTTTGTTTATAGTTAGTGTTAAGTTAGAACTTGGTTATGGTTAGGTAACAGTTAGGTTGCAATTACATTCCGGTGAGTCTTAGGTTATATTTGATTTCCGTTTAGGTTACAGTTAGGTCACGGTTAAGTTACAGTTAGGTTAAGGTTAAGTTGCGGTTAGGTTATGGTTAGATTATGGGTAGGTTATGATAAGGTGACGGCCAGGTTACATTTATGGTATATTTAAGTTACAGTTAGGTTACTGTTAAGATACAGCTAGGTTACAGACAAGTTATGATTACGATACAATTAGGTTACGGTTAGGATTTTATTCACAGAAGGAACATTACGCATGTTTGATTAAAAATATACATTAATTTTTGTAAAAAAATGTCTCTGAAATTATAATACTATATACTATCCTTTTAGCTAATCACCGAGTATCGATTTCATTCACCGTGTAGCGGATTTAAGAGTGATATAATTAATTTGAAATCTACAATATTTCACTTGAGATATCTATATGAAAAAAAAGTATTTATTTAAGTGACTTAACAGTAATTTTTAAATATAAATATCAACACGCAATCGTTGGACACATATTTCCTCCCGCTTTTCCCACTGCAGTCATTTTGAGTATTTTTGCAGCTAAATATTATTATTATTATTATTTTTGACACGGTATGGGGCTACGCATTTAATATAATGTATTTACACATATTTCGAGTTAAAGATATAATCATAAAAATTTTAAGTTCGTTTAACATTAATATTACGGACCCGGGCAACGCCGGGCGGGTCAGCTAGTCTTATACTAATAAACGAATAAAACGCTCTATCTGTCTGCGTGTGTGTGTGTCTGCTATGGCTAGCAAAATCTACAGCACGTTCAAGGCTCAAATGTTTTTTGAGAGTGGCCCTAAATCTCTCCTGATGCATCTGAGCTTCAGAATTTCGAAATTCTAATTATTAACTGAGTTATTAATTAAAATTCAAAATTTACTCTCATCAAGAAATATTTTTCTTCGCTTTTTTCGCCATTCACTTGCTTATGGTTGGTTGGTTGTATAAAACTTTTAAAGCAATAATTAAAAATCTGGGACAGAATTAAAAAAACCAATTTAAAAGGACTGTTTTTTTTCCAAAGACCTTTAAAATTCATAGACCGGCAAACATCCAGTTTAATTTAGGATTTTGATCACAGCTGTACGTCAGAATGTTGGCACTTCATACATTAGAATATATGTATGGTTAATGTTGCAGTAAATATATATATGTATATATATATATATATATATATATATATATATATATATATATTCGAAACTATTCTAGGAGTTATTTTTTTAATCATTGATTAAATTTAAATGTATTCTATTTAATTAAAAAACTTTTAAGGTTTTAAATTGTTTTTAAAATGAAAATAAAATGGCTGTTATGCGTACAATTGTTCGAATCGGCAGACGATTAATACACCATAACAAATTATCAAATAGCAAAGCAAATTATTTCTATTTAATGTATTTCTGTTTTTCGATAAAACCAGACGATTATTAAAATGATGTTGTCAAACTTGGCTTTTTGAACCAAATTTCCGGATGTGATAGACCAATGAAGATCGCTATGGGACAACAATTTTTTGTAAATTAAGATTTTTTTCTAATGAAATTTTTAGTTTCGGTTTGGGTTTATGTCCATGGAAAAAATTTTGTCCTGTTCGGATCCGGATATAGTTACTTGGAATAACTTTGTCCGTTTAGGAATAGGCTCGGTTCAGATTTCGGGGGTTTTCAAATTGAATTATTATGTTCGGCTCTAATAACATGTATACAGAAATTATTTTGTCGTAATTGGATCAGGTTATGGTTCATTGGAAAATTTTTGTTCGGTTCAAATTTGCATTGTGTTAAATTCCAATATTTTTTCATACTGAATTTTTAAGTTCGGTTCGGATTGCAATTTCGTCTGTAAGGGTTGCAATTACGTTTACGGTTAGTCTTAGGTTATATTTAATTTCTGGTTAGGTTACAGTTAGATCACGGTTAAGTTACAGTTAGGTTAAGTTTAAGTTGCAGTTAGGTTATGGTTAGATTACGGATAAGGTTGCGATAAAATAAAGGCTAGAGGTTACATTTATGTTATGTTTTAGTTAAGGTTAGGTTACGGTTAAGTCGCAGTTAGTTTACAGACAGGTTATGGTTACGGTACAATTTGTTACGGTTAGGATTTTGACCACAGTGTGAACATTATGCATGCTTTGACTAAAATTATAGACTATTTTGTTTACAATGGCTCTAAAATTATAATATTATATACATTTAGATTACACTTTATACATAGGTGCCTACCTAACATTAATCTTCCGCAATACTTGTGTTAATTTATGATCCTGGTTTAATGAATTTCGAACCAGAAATTTTTTTATAAGAAATGAAATTAAATGAGAGCTACTTAAAAAACTGAAAGTAAATGAATAAAGATTCATGGAATAATTGTTTTGGTTTGAAATGAGGTTAACCAGGATCAAACTAATCCAAGTATTACAGAAGATTAGTCGAAAGTTGACAGCTATGTTTATAATATTATATACTTTTAGCTAATCATTCAAGTATCGATTTCATTCACTGTATAGGCGGATTAGAGATTGATATAATTAGTTTGAAATTCAAAATATTTCACTTCATATTTCTATGTGAAAAAAGAAATTAGTTACATAACTTAACAGTGATTTTTACGGATAAATATCAACACTTTAACACGAAAATCACACAATCGCTGCGTACATATTCCCTCCCACGTTTCCCATTGCAGTCATTTTGAGCATTTTTACTGCTAAATATAAGTTTTTTTTTTTTTTTAAACCAATTTCTCACAGTCAGTGGCCACGTATTTCAGACAATGTATTTCCATATATTTCGAGTTAAAGAGAAAATCATACAAATTTCAAGTTCGTTTAATATTATTTTTACGGATCCGAGCAACGCTGGGCGGGACAGCTAGAACGAAATATAATTAACTCAGATGTTTAGAATCAAAGTGAATACAGTGTATTAAACAATATATATTAATTGGCTCTCGAGTATAACATTTAGAATCATTTGACACTATCGCAATTTGTTCTTTACAATTTTGACTTAGTTTTTGATATTCCAGAGTGTAAACTGATTTCTTTTCTATAAAATAAGAAGCTTCTATAAAATAAGCTTGTCCATCCTCTTGTGAAAGTGCGTCAAACTTATTGATTGGAAAATCTATCGTGAACGATAATTAAAAAAAATATATATGAAATTGTCCATAGCTTTTGGGAATTTCTGAGATCCGGGAGAGCCTGAAAAACGACTATTCGACGAACAGAATTATCAGGAGAAAAGCAGTTGATAATCCATATGAAAATGCCGTTGCAATATTCCGCGATTTACGGTATGAAAATATTGCTAAAATAAGTCGGTCTACCGTCACAAGCCCCTTACATGACGCAAAACTTTAAGAAAAAGTCGGTATTAAATAACCTTTTATAAGTAAAAATAAACAGACGGACTCGACTGGTTTTTGCCAAGAAACATAAAGTTGGTCAAAGTGAAAATTAGAAAAAAAATACTATTTTCCGATGAATCGAAGGCCAAAATTTTTGACAGTGACAGACATTACGCCCTATGACTCAAAAAAAAATTATGATTCGACATACGCTATTTCTACAATGTAGCATGGCGGACCACACATTATGCTGTGGGGAGCATTTTCTTCATAAGGTATTGGTCTGTTATTTGAAATCCGCTCAAGATGAATGATGCAATATATGAAGATATCTTACAAGATCAATTGCTGCCTTAATAAAAGAAAAATTGTGGTTGAAACGCTTTGATTCAACAAGAATACGACGCTCGTCAAATAATGGCTTTAGCAAAAAAAAAAAAAAAAAAAATCAATTTTAAAAAGGTGAGCACATACGCCAGACATAAATCCAATAGAAAATCTTTGGGAAATACTTGCCTAACTTGTGTGGAAATAAAAATATTCCAATTCAGCGGAAATTTCCAAAAATTTGATATGCGGAAAATCTTACCTTAGAGATCTTCAACGGTTGATTGAATCGATACCACGTTTCTACGCCTCAGAACCTACACTGTAAAACATTTGTGGTAACGTTACTCCATAAAATTGGTCGCAACTACGATTTACACTTCATTGAGTAATTTTTCACTTACATAATGGTGTAATAAAAACATGCATTACTGGTGTAACATTGCAATGTTACACCGATTATATCGGTTAAAATACTCCACCAAATTGGAGGCAGCAAGGCTGCCACCAGTTTTATGGAGTAACGTTACACAAATGTTTTACAGTGTATTATTAAAGGTATGACTAGAAATAGTAATTGTAAATATTGTTGATCACTGTTACTTTCTTTATAGCCTTACTTTTTTCAGAATTGACAAAGTGGCCGGAAACTTTTGAGAACATGCGTTTTCCTTTGCACTTAATTTTGTCAATTAAATTTACTGATATTTTATCGTTATTCCGTAAATAAGTTCATTAATATTACACCAATAAACTACTTAAGTATCACTTTGAGATTCCTTTTCATATGGGTATACTTACAAGGTAACTTACATTTTTTGCTAGCTGAAACTTTTGACCACTACTGTATATAAGGATCCCAGAAGCCGAAAGGTTTAAGTGACAAAATTGGAAAAAAATGAATTAAGTGAACAGACGATCTGGAAAAATGCGTTTATCTTTGCAGGTAAGAAATGTAAGTGATTTTCTTATTATGTGCTGCTTTTATGTGCTGCGTTCAACCACTTTTGTTGAAGAATGATCAATATTGATAAAGTATAAATTTAAAGAAAAATATTGTTTACTTTTTTTCACAGTTATTGAAATAAGAGTTCAAAGACTACTATAAAACG
The DNA here is from genome assembly GCA_964019185.1 of Maratus speculifer. Taxonomy (NCBI): domain Eukaryota; kingdom Metazoa; phylum Arthropoda; class Arachnida; order Araneae; family Salticidae; genus Maratus; species Maratus speculifer. The sequence continues at coordinate 210,665,536 of OZ025291.1, read as the reverse complement.
AGCAACAGTTTCCCATTTCACTTCAATCAAATATTATTGATGTCCAAATTGAACTTCAATTATCTTCGAACTCAGTTTACTCAGAGTCAAATGTTTTTCAATTGTACCCCTTGGCTTTTGAAGTTGATATATACCGGGTGATCCAAAAGTCAGGACGAATTTTAACAAGTAAGAAAAATCATGCGTTATGCATAGAGTATGAAGCACTTTCCAACACTTAATGAAATCTTTAACAAAACTTTGTTATTTAGGCAAATAATAGTGTATAGCCAAATGTACCCAAATATGTATTTCAGTGCTTTTGAACAGCCCTGTATTTCATATGTCAGTTGATATAATGGGAAAATTTAGCTTAGCAAGAAAATACCCAGTAGCTTGAAATTTCTTTTTCAGCAATTCATACAATTAGATGGAAACATACTTGAATATTTTTGCTCAGCCCTGTAGTTTACATTGTACCTTTATTACACGACAGCATTAGGCTAAAATTTATTGTAAACTAAAACACTTTTAAAACAATTGAAATCACATTCTCATAAATCATCATTCATAGGCGTCCATGTACCGAATTCTTTGCGTGGCCCTGTATATCCCTTTATCTATATTCTGCAAACATTTCTCAGTAAATTGAATGCAGCTCAGCGTAAAAATGCGTAGCTTATTTAAGAACCACGTTTAAATAATTTACGCTCATATTCAGTAACGTTGGTGAGCTCTTTTGGGTAGCCCTGTATATCAACTATAACATTTATACACACCATATAATGTGCATATATTTAGCGAAATATAAATGCGAATATCATAATTAAAATGCATTTCATCCATCCATCAGCCATCATCGGAGACATATACGGTACTTCGGAAAGAGTATACTATATGAAGTCTTTTGTATGGCCCTGTAAATGCTATGTACTTCATATTATGCAAGACAGTAGCTTATAATTTATATTAAGCTTCAGTGACAGATATCAATTTTATTATACATGAAAAAGCTTAATATATTTAAAATAAGTCACACACAATTCCCCCTTTTACCATTATCTAATGGAATTCTTTTGTGTGGCCCTGTAAATGAATAATAGCTACATTTTCACCTTATATTTTATAGAATGCATATTTTAATATGTTTGACAGGATATAACGACTTTAAAATTCCTTTGAAACGATTTTTCCCCATAGGCCGTAACGTAATAGGAAATTTTTGATTCGCCCTGTACATAAATTAATCATGGTAGAAACTTCATTTTCAGTAGGGTTCGTGCTAGGGTAAACCTCAATAACGTCCTAAAATTTCATGGCAATCCGAGTATATTAACGATTTTTCCCCATGGGCCGTAATGTAATAGGAAACTTTTGATTCGCCCTGTAGATAAACTAATCATGGTAGAAACTTCATTTTCAATAGGACTTGTGCTAGGGTAAACGTCAATAAAGTCCTAAAATTTCATGGCAATCCGAGTATATTAATGATTTTTCCCCATAGGCCGTAATGTAGTAGGAAACTTTTGATTCGCCCTGTAGATAAATTAATCATGGTAGAAGCTTCATTTTCAGTAGGGTTCGTGCTAGGGTAAACCTCAATAACGTCCTAAAATTTCATGGCAATCCGAGTATATTAACGATTTTTCACCATGGGCCGTAATGTAATGAAAAACTTGTGATTCGCCCTGTAGATAAACTAATCATGGTAGATACTTCATTTTCAATAGGGTTCGTGCTAGGGTAAACCTCAATAACGTCCTAAAATTTCCTGGCAATCCGAGTATATTAATGATTTTTCCCCATAGGCCGTAATGTAATGGGAAACTTTTGATTCTCTCTGTAGATAAACTAATCATGGTAGATACTTCATTTTCAGTAGGGTTCGTGCTAGGGTAAACATCAATAACATATAAAAATTTCATAGCAATCCGAGTATATTTACGGGAGTTAGAGCGCGGACAGACGGCCAGACGGTCAGACAAACCGAATGCATAAGCACTTTTCAACTTTGTTGGAAAGTGCTAAAAATGAATAATTCGAAAACGAGTCAAGATACAAAGATACGATTTGCACCAAACGGATAGAAAAGAAACCAGGTTTTTTGTAGTAATGAAACAATATAGCTCTATTGGCGAACAACGGCATCATTAGCAGCAGTGAAAAATGCTATCCGCCAAAATGTGTCTGCATAACGCAAGAAATGCTACTAAACGCTTTGAATAGTGTGGTGTCTAGTCTCACAGCTGCACTTATGAATGATGGACAGCACATTGAACATTTACTGCAGTACTAATTAACTGTAATTTAGCTGACTTGTAGGATACCAACATTATTTCATTTGTAAATCATATTTTGGTGCAATAAAACACCATAGCGCCGTTTGTTGGTTGCCAACAAAACTTTTGTTTTTTCGTTGTTACACAAATTCTCGTTTCTTCTCCATACGTTCGGTGTAAACAGTATCTTTTTTATCTTGATTCGTTTTCGAATTGTTCATTTTTAAAGTTCGTCTTGACTTTTGGATCACCCGGTATAATATACATTTTGCAGACTATCTAAGTTTGCATTATATAAGGCCATAAAATGCTTCAGGTTTCAATTCGTGGAGCTAGCTTCAGATTGTAATTTTCTAGAGGTACACTTAGTGTAAATCAAAAATTTCTTCAATAGAAAGTAATAACTTCAGTAAAAATAAACTTTGTAGTTGAAAAAGAAATAATTTTTAAATTGATAATTTTCAATTAAACTTGCGCTTTTTGTTGTATTCTGTTATTTTATACATATAAATCTTCTGTGCGTGTGTTTGTCACTGAACTTCTCCTAAACGACTGGACCGATTTCAATGAAATTTTGTGTGTGTGTTCCAGTGGATTCGAGAATGGTTTAGATTCATATTTCATCGAAATTTATTCAGTACTTTTTTAGTAACTAGGCAAAAACTGATAGTCAGTGACTTTTCGCTAATTAAAAGTGTTGAATAAGTTCGATGAATAGAGTATGTACGGAATGTCCGAGCGGTCTAAGGCGCCAGATTTAAGCTCTGCTTCTTGAAGAAAGAGATCGCGTGTTCGATTCCCACTCCTGACAAACGTGTATGCTTTACAATAATACTTCCTGTATAATAATACTTTGGATTAACCGACTTCAGAAAATCGTTAACTTTTAACTAAAAAGAGAAAAATCTATCAAAAATTGAACCGACTTCAAAAAATACTGAAGAGTGAAAAATAATTTCCTTAGATAATTGTAATAAGAAATTAAATTAAGAGCGTAGTGTTTATCGTGCGTATTACTATATTTACGTAAATTTATTTGATTTTCAGGAGTCGGTGCCAGGAAGGACAACGTCTGTCGGGTCCGCTAGTTATGATATAAGAATTTATATTATATTACATTTCCATCTGTTTAAAAAAAATATTTAAATTCAAAAGAAAATCAATCGGAATAATTTTTAATTTTACAACTGACATTTTATAGTTACTATTTTATTTTAGTTCAAGTTTTTAAGAATTGATTCAAAGCTGAAAATTTATTCTACAAAACAGGTAAAATAATTTGAAGAAATATATTTTATTTTCTTAGTTTATATTGAGTATTGAAAGATTAAACTTATCATCAAAAGTTTTCTCTACTTCATTCTTCTTTTCATCTTAAAATCTTTTTTTTAGTACATTTTCAGAAAGTTGATTTGTGCTTCGATTCAGTGATTATGATTAATGAGTCTTCTATTATGAAAGACAATGTTTTTACATGCGGTATATTGCATGCTAGAGGCTTATAATAAAGAGCGAAAATAAAAAACATAGTTTGGATCGATTATGACTGTATTAAGTTACAATTATATAACAACTCACAAAGTAATAGAACTTTACATATATATATATAAACTTAGCTGATTAACAGATAAATTGACAAAAAGGTAGACGAACCCATGAAAGTTAAACTAAAAAAATTGTATCAAATTGAAAAGGCAGTAACAAAATTATAAACTGTAACGACAATTCAGCGTTATGCTATAATAAAAATATTCTAACAGATTCCGAGTTAAATTTTACCTATTGTTATAGCTTTCAAAAAAAGGTTAACGTAAATAATAATTTTACAAAAAATATCATCTGCATAAAAAATCAAAAAGTAGTGTAATCTGTAAAATAAATTATAGCTGTAGAAAGAAAATAGTTCATGTCATCTTTATAAAATCAGGATATCTAGATATCTCTATTAAAATTCAAGGGCGTTTTCCTTTATTATCGTCGTCAATCTTATTTAAAGATCTCTGCAAATAAATGTGAACACAAGAAGTGAGCTTTTGTAACTATAATTCTAGTTTATAAAATCTATTATAGAAATCATGTGATAATTTCTTACTTTAAAAAGTTGTTGCAAAAATTGTTATCAAAAATACATATATTTTTAATCTAAATAAAAAATAAATAAATAAAAGAGCGAGTTTTTACTGACCTTAGCTCACTTCTATAGATGTGTTTAAGCTGAGTGGATTCGTTTGAAAAAATTTGAATTTGAGAGTAAGGTTGCCTATTTTTTGAGAAATTGAATTTGAGATTGATTACTTTATTCTTTTTTTTCTTTTTTTGGGAGCGTGCCAAACATTTAAAACAAATCGAATTAAATTAATTTGGGATAAATAAACTAGATTGAAGCAGGATAAACTAGAAGATTGGCGCGGAAGCGGTTTTTGCGATCAATAAAAGCATGCCAAATTGAATTTTCTTAGGATAAAATTGATTGGCCTCGGATAAACTAGTTCAGATCAATAAAGAGCAGACAATACTAGTTTATCCTAATGCGCACTACTCTAAACTAGTTTATCCAATGAGACTTAGCATAGATTAGTTTGGACTAAGAAAAACTGGCTTATCCTATGGACGTTAGGATAAACTAGTATGCAGGAATAAAGTTGGAAACTGGTGTTATACAATAGAACAAAAACTTCTTGAAACACCTTAAAAATAAAATAAATAAAATATCGCAAGGCCTTTCGATAGAACTTAGTCTATCTTCATCAGGCGAAAAGATGTGCGTCTACAATGAATGTAGCGGCACGACTGACGTGGCAAGGCGAGATATGGAGCAAGTTGAAGGAGCAGCCAATGGGAAAGTAGAAAGCAACAGCCAATCAGCGAAGGGCATAAACGAACAAAGGATATAATGAAGGAAGGGTGGGGGGAAGAAAATGGTTACAAAGGGAAAAAGTAAAAAGTAAGTAAAAAGTAATAAGTAAAAAGGCAGGTTATATTAAAAGTAAATGCACACACACATAAAATAATAATAATAATAATTAGTATTAAAAATGTTTATAGTAATAAGGAAACATATATATATATCTAAAAAATTATATACATGATTAGTACGAAAAAAATATATAGTTATAAAGATACGTATGTATAGATCTAAAAAATTATATGTATGATTAATTAAAAAAAGAGTAAATAATTATAAGGCAGTGCTGAAAAGGTTTTTCCAAGCTATGGATAGCGTTTTAGAATCAGATTTATCATTAACAATAACTTCACGATTAAATTTTCAAGAAAATCTAACTCTAAATACTATTGGCATTAAAGATAATTTTAGCAGTTTGAAAATTGAAACTATGGCCGGAATCCCAAGAGTGCTTAGCAACCGAAGCTTTAGAAATTTCTTGATTATTGACATATCGAGAGTGCTCTTTAAGGCGTTTTTCGAGATTTCTTTTAGTTTGACCAATATAAGATAAATCACAGTCATTACAAGGAATATTATAAATACCCCATATTTGGAGGTTAGGGACAGGGGATTTCACGGAAGGAAATTTGAATTTATTGACAGGTTTAAAAATAACATTAAAATTGAAACGTCTTAAGACTTTAGCTAATTTAAAACATAAAGGTGGATAAAAGGGGAGGACAATCAAATTATCAGGTTTACTTTTAACGGAATTAGAAAGAGTGGATTTATTAGACGGTATATTGAATTTGTTTACAGCAATATTGATGATAGAAGGATTGAAACCTCTTTTGGCAGCAACAGATTTTAAGTAATTCAGCTCATCCTTAAGGGATGCGAAGTCTGAACAATTTTTGAGAGCACGATTTACATATGTGTAAATTAGTCGTTGGGGGCCACCGTAATACTTACCCTTCATGGATATGTATATGAAAATAAAACATGTGAAAACTATTTATACAATGCATTGCAATTCATAAACAAAATTTAAATATTGTTAATATACATCGTAATGCTATATTAAAGAACTGCTGATGTACCAATTTCGACAAATTATATAAAACGCTAAACTACTCAAGTAGTACCGAACTGCGTAAAAGAAACATCCTTATAACTCCAAAAATAATAATTCTATTAACTAATAATTAACTGCGTCGGATTAAGCGTCTCATTTCCAATTAAAATATACCTCTGAAATGAAATTTGAATGAAATACAGGGTCATGAAAAATCGAAGAATGTGGAAAACAGGATTACAAATATCTCGGCAACTAATAATCCGATCGACTTCGTTCTATATGCAAAATGTGTGTTATTTTATTGCATTTTACATCCATTCGTTAGAACAAAAATATTCGAAAATTTTTTTTGTACCTTTCATCAGAACGAATTTTTCGAGAGTCCGAAAAAAATAGTTCCGGATAATCGAGGTTGCTGATATTAAATAGGCTTCGTCCCATTCTTACATGCTAACTACATACAAAATTTCAAGTCCCTATCTCAATTTGTTCGGGAGATAGAGCGATTACAGACAGACAGACAGACTGACGGCAAATTTTTTTTTCTAAAAATATGTTTTTCGGAATCTCCACGATCTAAAACGAGTAAATCCGTCAAAAAAATTTTCGATTTTCAAAACGATTGCAAGACTTACCCTTTACTACGTATGATGGGTAAGTAAAAACACCGATCTTTTGGATCCAGATTCCAAATTTGGATTGGATTTCAAGCTATTTATCTTAATCGTGAAGTTATTGTTAATGATAAATCTGATTCTAAAACGCTATCCATAGCTTGGAAAAACCTTTTCTGCACTGCCTTATAATTATTTACTTTTTTTTAAAATTAATCATACATATAATTATTTAGATCTATACATATGTATCCTTATAACTATAATTTTTTATTTATTACTTACCCATCATACGTAGTATAGAGTAAGTCTTGCAATCGTTTTGAAAATAGAAAAAAAATTTTTGACGGATTTACACGTTTTAGATAGTGGAGATTCCGAAAAACATACTTTTAGAAAAAAAAAAATTGCCGTCCGTCTGTCTGTCTGTTTGTCTGTCTGTAAACGCTCTATCTCCCGAACAAATTGAGATAGAGACTTGAAATTTTGTATGTAGTTAGTATGTAAGAATGGGACGAAGCCTATTTAATATCAGCAACCTCGATTATCCGGAACTATTTTTTCGGACTCTCGAAAAATTCGTTCTGCTGAAAGGTACGTACAAATTTTCGAATTTTTTTGTTCTAACGAATGGATGTAAAAGGCAATAAAATAACACACATTTTGCATATAGAACGAAGTTGATCGGATTATTAGTTGCCGAGATATTTGTAATCCTGTTTTCTACATTCTTCGATTTTTCATGACCCTGTATTTCATAGTTCGGTACTACTTGAGTAGTTTGGCGTTTTATATAATTTGTCGAAATTGGTACATCAGCAGTTCTTTAATATAGCATTACTATATATATTAACAATATTTAAATTTTGTTTATGAATTGCAATGCATTGTATATATAGTTTTCACATGTTTTATTTTCATATACATATCCATGATGGCTAAGTATTACGGTGGCCCCCAACGACTAGTTTTTTTTCGTATTAATCATGTATATAATTTTTTAGATACATATATATGTTTCCTTATTACTATAAACATTTTTAATACTAATTATTATTGTTATTATTTTATGTGTGTGAGTATTTATTTTTAACATAACCTGCCTTTTTACTTTTTACTTATTACTTTTTACTTACTCTTAACTTTTTCCTTTGTAACCATTTTCTTCCCCCTCCCTTCCTTTATTGTATTCTTTGTTCCTTTATGCCCTTCCCTGATTGGCTGTTGCCTTATACTTTCCCATTGGCTGCTCCTTCAACTTGCTCCCTATCTCGCCTTGCCATGTCAGTCGTACGCCTGTTGTACCTCGTTTTCGCCTGATGAAGATAGACTAAGTTCTATCGAAAGGCCTTCCGATATTTTATTTATTTTATTTCTATGGTGTTTCAAGAAGTTTTTTTGTGTTCTAAACTAGTATGGCCTAGAAAAAACTCGTGTATCAAATTGGCGTTAGGCTAAACTAGTTACGCCTAGAAAAAATTAGTTTATCCGATGGAAGTTCGGATAAACTAGTTTGGTCAGTAACACACACACACACACACACACACACACACACACATATATATATATATATGTATGTATGTATATAATATTTAATTTACTTCTTTTATTTAATATTTTTTATTTCCTATATTTTACACTCTCAATTTCTTTTCTATCATTTTGGCAATACTTTTGTCTTGTGCATGTGCTCTTTTCAGTTTGCACCACCTGACACATTCTTTGAAAGCTCGTCATTTGGGACTTTGTTCCCTTACTTCAGCTGATGATGAACTATTAAAATTTCCAACTCCAAACGCGTCCTAAGTATTGTCTTATTTCATTGTGATTTTTTACAAAGTTTTATCATTTTTCTTAATAAACTTTCAATCTCTAGTGCGTTTACCCTGTAATTATTTCTTTATTTGATTGTGCTTAAAGATTTCCTTTTATTTAAGTATGAATTTATAAGTGACATTATCTAAAGCGTTCATTATTAAGAGATTTCCTCCCAACAATTGACCATTGAACTAAATTTTCCACTCAAATGAATTACTGATAAAGATCATTTTAATGTGCAATTTCCGAAAATCACGAATGATTAGTATTTAGATGAAATCTCAAAATGTAATCGGTTCTTACATAACGGTAAATTTACTTTTGTAAATGAATGCAATTAACCATGTTTTTAAAGTTCATTAAATGTTATTCCAGTATAATTTTAAAAAAGTGTTGCAGTAAAAAAATATAAGATCTTGTTTTAGTTAGTCATTATGTAATAGCCGATTTTATAGCTTACATTGTAGTACTTTTTTCAGCAATCTGATTCACGAAAGAATACATTTTAAAGTGCTTTGGAAATTTCTACCAATATTTTTTCAAAGTAGAGCAAAGATATTACTATATTAAGAAATAATTATGCAAGTGTATTATTTGAAGTTAATTCTCTAGATCAAAATTACTGATACAGGATGGCCCTAATTTAAACATCCCTATTCCGAAGTCTCGATCCATGTATAAGTTTCGAATTTTAAACACATTCAATATATGGGAAAAAGTATTAAGTAGAAAAAATAGTTCCAAAAATCCCCGATAGATAGCGGTGTATAACTGGTCATACTCGAGATCCTCCATATAGATTTATATTGCATTACTTAGGACCAGGAGCTGTGCACATTATAAATTTTTGCATAATGTAGAATCCTTTCACTACTGTTAAATTTCTTCATAAATGGCAGCCAATATTGAAATGTGAAGAATATTGAATATTGATCGAATATTGAATGTTGAGTTTTTCCTTTATTCTGAAAAAAATATATATATAATGGAAATATTTTAGTATTAGAATAACCTTCAAACATAGTTCACAAAGTCCAGAATGTGGACTTGGAGATGAATTTTCTCTATTTACAGCTGCAATCTATATAGCTCATCTTGTAGGATTCGTCGGAAAACATTTCAATAAGAAATTTTTTTACACACAGTGCAATCATATGCTGTGTAACCCACAATTGTGCAATATTCTGAATTAAATACAAAAATATTTCAACTTTTGGTAACGAAATATATCAAATCAGATTCATTTAAGAAATGAACAAAATTTTTGCACAAAATTTTTTTTGGTACTACTAGATTACCTCATCGACCAAAAAACTATCGCCAAACTATAAGATTAAATGTCAATAATGAATGATCGTGAATGTATCATTTAATTACATTAAACACGATATACGTGTTTTAAACGTCATTAAATAGCATTTATTTTGACTTTGTATTTGTATTTTTAATAATATTCTACTAATTACTTGTTTTTTCGCTATTTAATACAAATTTATGCACAAAAATTTTTTTGGTACTACTAGATTACCCCATCGACCAAAAAACTATCGCCAAACTATAAGATTAAATGTCAATAATGAATGATCGTGAATGTATCATTTAATTACATTAAACACGATATACGTGTTTTAAACGTCATTAAATAATATTTATTTTGACTTTGTATTTGTATTTTTAATAATATTCTACTAATTACTTGTTTTTTCGCTATTTAATGCAAAAATTATGGCAATATGTGTAATTTGGCTATTAGTTTGGCGATTTGTATAATTTTGCGAAATTGGTCGACAGGATGACCAAGTAGTACCCATTTTTTTAAATAAATCAAGATCAAAATTTTGGAAAATTTAATTAACAAGTATTGGAAGAATACATTGTACACTGTAAATAAATATAATAATATTTTTCTATTCTATTTTTTAAATTACTGCAATTTTTAAATTTTAAGAATTTTAAACCGGTATTTGCAAATTATATTACAAATTAACAAGATATCTCTAGGGGTGGGGGGAAGTTTTGTCTTTTGATATTGTTATCATTTTTGATCCAATACATTTTTTCTCAATTTATTTGAAACTTGTTCATTACATAAAGAAAGTCTGCTACATTTTTTTTAGTTTGTTATCTATTTTTACAAAAATACATAGTTATAATAAAAATCATGAAATTATTATAAAATTATTTAATTCAAAAATATGGAATATCACAAGGTTTGGCATTCCTATCCTTATGTGATATGTGCATGAATGTATAATTTGCTGTGCGAGAAACCAACTGCGAGATATGCTTGAAATGATACTTATCGTATTTATAGTAAATAAGTTAGAAAGCGTGTTGTCCTACTCATGAGGGTGCAAATACAAAAATATTGTTACTGTCGAATGCATTACGTAACAAAAAGGTATTATTAATTATTTTTAAATAGTAATTATATCTTTTAAGTGTTTTGATGTAAAGCTTTTTCATGTGTGCAAAGTAATATTTTATTAACTTCTTTCGCTTCATTTGAATCAATAAAGTAGGCAAATAATGAATGTATAACAATATCTGTATATCACACCAAACAAATTCAAAATATGAAAATTTGATTTTTAGATATTGATAACGATATCATTACGAGGGGAAGGGGGTTCGACGAATGACAAGGTATGATATCACAAGAGAGGGGAGGGGAGTCCAAAATTATCAAAAGCTGATAATGTTATATAGTTCCTCTATCTAAATGTTCATTTTTTTACATTAATTAGGGATACTTTTCCAAGTAAATAAATAAATAAATAAAGTGTATTACACAGAACTCTTTAATTTTATAAGAAAGTTAAAAATATTATTTAATAACAATAAAAAAAAAACAATTACTGGAACATTGAGAAAATTATATATATTTTTAAATTGATTCCGTTATATCTTCTGCGCTATGGTATATTTTCATTCATTAATTTAGTAGATAGTTTTAAAGAAACTGATTGAATGTATGAAATTTAAAAATTTCGATTTTTGATTTTCTAGCTTGAATACATTTTTTATCAACTGCGTCTTTTAAAAATGTAAACAAAATTTCTCGCCAACAACAGATGCCAACTACAGCCAACTCGTCACCTGAGAATAATAAGGTTCTATCTGTGTTTTTGAAAAAAAAAATGATTTATCGATATAGAAATGTTCTATTTGTATCTATGAAGGTATTTCTGGATTAAATAATGTCATAATAGAATTGTAATGTCATATATAAATTATATATAAAATTATTTTGATGCAAAAATGCCTTCATAGGGGAAAATAGATCCTTTGTATATCGGTAAGTCAGTTTTTTCAAAAACATAGATAGAATCTTATTATTCTCATGTGACGAACTGTCAAACTTAGAAACTCGAAATTATTTACATATTCTGCCCATTTAATGCGCAGATTTAAATAAAAATAAGTTTTTAAATGTAAAACAACACACACAATAACGAAATTGTCTTGTTTACACTGTAAAAAATTTTTGTAAAATTCCAGTAGATGTACCGTAAATTTCACGGTACTTCTACCTTTTTCACTCTTTACGGTATGAATACCGTATTTCTAAGGTATATTAAGTGTAAAAAACAGTTTTTTGTACTGTTTCGATTAAAAACGGTATTTACACAGTAAAATTATTATTTTTCCGTAAAAACTCGGTATTTATACCGTAAAATAATTATTTTTCAATAAGGAAAACGACATTGTAAAAATTTTCGTAGCATTTCAATAGATGTACCTAAATTTTACGGTACGTCTACTGTTATCATTCTTTACTGTATGAGTACCGTATTTCTAAGATATATTAGGCATTAAAAAAACCAGTTTCTGTGCTATTTCGATTATAAACAGTATTTATACCATAAAATGACCAATTTCTATGCTATTTCAATTATAAACGGTATTTATACCATAAAATGATTGTTTTTCAGTAAAAAGGCGATATTTATACTGAAATTAATTATATTTCAGTAAGGGAAAATATGGCATCTTCGCCTCATTGTACGGCATTCTCTCAAGCGATGTTCTTGTTGTTGCTATGTAAATGCGCGCAGGTCTGAGGAGATGGGGGAGTGCAGCCGTTAACTTGTTTTGGAGTCCAAAAATCTCAAAGGGTCACAACTCCTGCAATACACACTGTTTATTATAATTTTTATGGATACCATAATGTAACAATAAAAAAAAAAGAAAGGAATGTATTTACTTTTGTTAAATAGTATTAAAGAAGAATAGATAATTATTAGAATATATAATTATTATCTTTAACTACAAGAAAATAAATAATGTAATTTATGAAAGATGACTAAAGTAGTCTACAAAGTAGACGAGGCTTTATTAAAGATTCACATGCATTTTATGTGTCTTGCGTGTCTGTGTAAGGGGGGGGGGGTGACAGATTCTGGGCCCTTCACGATTCTCGACGGCCTGAATAGATGTCGTCTTTCTAGTGGGAACTTTTAATCTATCATACTGAATGATGTCAAATCCATCCTTAATTTTTATTGGAGAATTATACAATTCATAGAAGTGAAATTCTATGATTTTAAACTAGTTTAATTAATTACTTATTCATAGTCATGCAATTGTAATTATAATATTATGTACCATTGAATATACAGGGTGTCCCTAAACAAATGGTATATACGCTAGGAGGTGATAGAACACATCAAGACGAGTAATAGTAAATAGGAAACCAAGGGTCCCAAACGTTTTCCAAAGGAAATAGCCTCCATTAAAGTTTGGGTTCCTAAATTTCAAATACACATAAAAAACGGAAAAATGGTCGATTCATTTGCGGTTTCCACTAAAATTATTCTTTATGTTGGTATTTTCTTGAAAATAAATTATAAAGATAAATTTCGAAAAATGCCGATAGAGGGCGCTTTAGAATTTAAAGTAATGAAAAACTACTTTTTTTGCATCTCATTAAATGGTTTCGTAAGCTTAGATTTAAATTTTGAGCTCATAATCTGAATAGTTGGAAGCGGTTAAGTAGCACAAACTTAACTGTGTTCAGAAGGTTTAAATTTCAAATGATTATAAAAAACGGAAAAATTGGTCGATTGATTTGCGGTTTTCACTAAAACTATTCTTTACGTCGGTATTTTATTAAAAATAAATTATAAAGATAAATTTCAAAAAATGCCGATAGAGGGCGCTTTAAACTTTGGAGTAACGAACAACTACTTTTTACGTTATTTTTTGCATCTGTTTAAATGTTTTCGTAAACTTAGACTTAAACTTAAATTTTGAGCTCAAAATCTGAATAGTTGGGAGTGGTTAAGTAGCACAAACTGAACTGTGTTTAGAGGGTTCAAATTTCAAATGATAATAAAAAACGGAAAAATTGGTCGATTTGTTTGCGGTTTAAAATAAAACTATTCTTTAAGTCAGTATCTTATTGAAAATGAATTTTAAAGATAAATTTCAAAAAATTCCGTTAGAGGGGGCCTTAAACTTCACAGTAACCAACAACAAATTTTAACCGTCATTTTTTGTATCTAATTAAATGCTTTCCAAAACTTGTTAAATGTTTTCGAAATCTTAGATTTAAACAACATTTTGCGCAAACTGAAGTGTGTTCAGGAGTTGAAATTTTAACCCCCCCCCCTCCCTCGAACACAGTTCACTTTTGCGCTACTAAACCCTCGCAACGACTCAGAATTTGATCTCAAAACTTAAATCTAAGCATTTGAAAGCATTTAATGAGTTTTAAAAAAAATAACGGTTAAAAATAGTTGCACGGTACTCCAGTGTCTAAGGCGCCCTCTATCGGCATTTTGTGAAATTTATCTTTAAAATTTATTTTCAAGAAAAGACTGATTTAAAGAGTAGTTTTAGAAAAAAACCGCAAACGAATCGACTAATTTTTCTGTTCTTTTTTATAGTATTCCATTTCGTTTGAAATTTAAACCCTCTGAACACACTTCACTTTGTGCTACTTAACCGCTCCCAACTATTCAGATTTTGAGCTCAAAATTTAAATTTAAATCTAAGCCTACGAAACCATTTAATGAGATGCAAAAAATAGTATTAGGATGGATTATTTCGTCAAACCAAAGTCTAAAGCGCCCTCTATCGGCATTTTTTGAAATTTATCTTTATAATTCATTTTCAATAAAATACCGACATAAAGAATAGTTTTAGTGAAAAACGCAAATCAATCGACCAATTTTCCGTTTTTTATAATCATTTGAAATTTAAACCCTCTGAACACAGTAAAACTTTTTGCTTAACCGCTTCCAACTATTCAGATTTTGAGCTCAAAATTTAAGTTTAAATCTAAGCTTACGAAACCATTTAATGATATGCAAAAAATCACGGCAAAAAATAGTTTTTTATTACTTCAGAGTGTAAAGCGCGCTCTATCGGCATTTTTCGAAATTTATCTTTATAATTTATTTTCAAGAAAATATCAACATAAAGAATAATTTTAGTGAAAACCGTAAATCAATCGATAAATTTTTCTGTTTTTTATGTGTATTTGAAATTTTGGACCCCAAACTTTAATGGCGGCTATCTCCTTTGGAAAACGTTTGGGACCCTTGGTTTCCTATTTACTATTACTCGTCTTGATGTGTTCTATCACCCCCTAGCGTATATACCATTTGTTTAGGGACACCCTGTATATACCAATGATATTCTTATGTGTTAAAAGGGTTTATTCACCTTTGTGTATGCTCTTTGTGTTTCATTCAGTTGGATCCTCATACCGGACGTGCAGGACAAAGAAGTATGTAACATTTTAACTATTTTTAAGTGAAAGTAACTATTATGCATGTATTTTTATTACATTTTTAACTTGCATTAGTTCTTAATAAACTTCTTCTTTACTGTTATATATTTGTCTTATTAATTTATTTTGGGTTTAAAAATTATGACATTAATAATTATTTTTTTTTAGGTATGACAAACAAGAAAATTTTCAGCTAAAAATTATTTGAAATTTAAAAAATTTTCAAAAAAAAAAATCTAATAATACAATGTTAAAAATTTCCGTGGTGGAATTTCAAAGTGGAGTCTATTCATGAAGTAAAATAAAGAGAAGCACCGAAATATGGTACTGCTTATTTTTTTGAAAACTCCAAGCTGGGCAACCCGATGCGTTTTACCTTTTTATTTTTCCTTATTCAGCGACACACTAGTAACACGCATGTCCACGTTCTCTACAATTCTAATGTATCGAACGTCGCCTCTCTCAAATAATGAAGATCGGCGGCTAGTAAGTTGTCTGTTAAAAAAAAATGAAATGGTATAACGTATCGTGTGTGCTCAGATGGTGAAATTTTGGGGCCTATAAAGACCCATCCCCCGCGAATCACCACGTTCAAAATTTAGACAAAATTATCATAAAATTAGAAAAAAATACATCCTTATCAGAAAAAAATAATAAAATACCAAACAGTCAGTTGGCTTAGATTTACGCTTAAACCACCAGTAAAACTGCAAACACCGGTCCCCTTTCCTCTACCAACCTCATAAATAACTAAAATTCAAAAATCTTTTTCGCTTACGTTGTTAGAATTTTATCGAACTCAGACCCCAATCTCTATGAGCTCAGGAATTTCGTAATTAACAATTCTGTTGATCTAATCCTTAAAAAGGTGGTAAAGTTCAAAAACTCTAAAAATCGCAAATCAAAATTTTAGAACCTATCTCACTCGACGCTCTTTCCCCATATGGCTCAGTATTGAATTCAGACACTTTTCTCCGAGAGGGATTTCTGGGGCTCCGGAGGGTGGGAGAATGAAACCTTTTTTCCCAGTGAAAACACAAGAACTCTATTTTTCCGGGGGGGACATTTTATTGCACTGGGGGGGGGGGTCCCTCTGGGGCACCCCATTAATTCAACACTGATATTTCAAGACTGTTATTTTTGTTAAAAGAAATGTCTCTCATTCGGTAACTCAATCTCTCCCTCCAAATTCTGGAAAATTAAACATTAAAAACCATTTAGACAGTTAAAGTTAATTCACAGTCTCATCCAAATGTCTTCAAATCTTAGAAAATCCCCCCTCCCCCGATCTCTCTTCAGTCCGGCTTGGATAAATTATTCAGACTAGATCTTGAATGATATTTTCCTGTTACTTCAGTGGTCATCAGTGGAATTTTGATGCAAACACTACCACTGATGTTTTTAAAAGAAATAGTCGATGCCTCCTACCCGACTCAGTATGATCCATCGGATGGATCGACCTTGCTCTGTTAAAGATGTCTGTAAAATAATGATTCCCTATTCCCTGATTTTGCATTCACTTTACCATATTTCAAATAAATTATAGAAACGCGGTTAATTTGCAAAAATTCCGTTCGACCAATAAGGAGCTAATTGCAAATATAACGTTATTTACTTTTTGGTAATTTTGGACCCTTTCCCTCCCTTTAGATATCATACGTTACTTCCATCAAACTCCGTGCCCCGGTAATGATATCGTTATCAAAGTGTAAAAAAATTTTTTTAGAATTAAATTCTTTTGTTTTGAGTAATATACAAAACGGGTTAAATTTATTTTTCCCAAACTTTATTGATTCAATTGAAGATAATTTAATAAAATATCGCTTTATTCAAACAAAAATAGTTAAAAAAAAAAAAAAAAGATAATGTACTATTTTGAACAAAATACCACGTTACAGAGAAAAAGAGATAATTCTAATTGGGTCAAAAATGATATCGATATCAAAAGGCAAATCCCCCCCCCTTCCCCTAGAAATATCTTACGATATCATGTGTCAGACCCTCCCTCCCCCCTAAAAGAATAATGTTATATATACACAACACCTAATAAAAAAATTAATATATCATTCTTGTTTCTAGTAAAACCATCGTAAATATTGACTGAGCAAAACATTTTCTTTGAAAATGTCTGATTATAGGTAAGATAATACAAAGCGTGAAAATTTGCTTTCGGCCGAAGTAATGTTGTCAGATTTTCGAGGCAAACGCCTTCTTTACGGGTAGCAGCATAAGTTTCAGTATTCACCAACCAACCAACAAATCTAATGGCGTCAGTTTGTTGATTTCGGGCAATGGAGAACTTGAGATCCGAGTTATTTATTTAAGTAAGTTAATCGGCTGTATTTCTTGTTTTCCTTTAACTTACATAATTAGATAACTAATTTGAACTATACATGTTTTAAATTGTTTTTTCTTAAAAGTATGTTATTCATTTCTTTGGCTAAGTTATATAAAAATTGGAAAATGAATTACTTTGTTAATGAAAAGTGCGTGTTGGATTAAATTGTGTTTAAAATAGCAAACTGACATCTATAAAATTTTGAATATTTTCTGTTCAATATTTCAACTATTTCCTTTTAAATTTAATCATTTTTACTAGAATATATGCGTAATATTAGTAATTTACATTTATCTTATTCAAAAGAAGGAAATCGACTTATTTCATTCCTCCTTTTGCTAGCAGGTCCCATTCCTTCCCATTATGTTCTGTTATATTAAACTGCTTTTAAGTTTAGTTAAAATTATGGATAATGTATAATATTAGGTTTTCTAAAGAGGGGAACTATTACAGCTACAGGTAAACAAGTCATTAATATACTTCAAATATTAAAATTATAGTAAGCAAATTTATTTTTTTAGTAAACAATTTTTTTATACAAATCTAAGTTTATGCTGAAAAGCAACTTTTTTCAACTGAAGATTTGGTTATCATTGCTCCATCTCAGTGGCGTAGCTAGGATAGGTGACACCCAGAGCGGATGTAAATTGTGTTACCGCCAGCCACCATGGTGTCACCCCCCCCCACACACACACACACCGATCTGTTATATTTTTTCATTCACAATTGTACGCTATTATAACAAATGACCATATCATTTCTCATTTACCTTTTGCCCTGCATTGAGAAAAAAAACAGAGGGGGGAATTTTTACTTAACCCATAATCCGCTTAAATCAATGTGGTGTCTGTATGTCGAAGAAAATTCTTTCTTTTAAAGTTTGTTTTTGTTAGCCACTCGTTGGATAGATAAGATTTTTGTTCCCTGGTGCAAATATCTTATTTAAACACACCAGTCTGCATAAAATTTCAACTTCTTTTAGAAAAGAAAATTAAGTCTATTTCGTCGTACGCTAGAAATTTAATTTTATTTCAGAATTCTTTTTCCCAATGGTGTAAGATTATAAATATTTATTTTCAAATAAATATTGGGTGACAGCCGGGTTGGACCGTCCCCCCTGCCCCCCCACTAACTACGCCACTGCCTCCATCTAGTATTGTGATTGATGTTTAGAATAATACGTCATGAGGAAAAATTTCTGTCTTATTCTATCCCATTCTCCACTACTAACTAATATTGTAATAAATATTAGTACTATTTATTACTAATATTAGAACTAGTACTAACTAATATATCCCGTACTTGAATAACATTAATTAATTAAAGTTTGAAAACATAGTATATTAACACACGAAAAAAAATCATAAAAACCTGATTTAAATAAAAAGAATCTGATTTAAACAAAGATATACATATATATTTTTTAAAATATGATTGTTTTGCACCTTAGTTGCTATTTAAAAGCATGCATATTCATGCATATTCCATTCATAATACTAATTTTGAAAATAGTGAGAAATGGTGTTTACATTAAGATTTTTTTGGTTTTAAATGTTTATAAAAAAAGACTTGTGCATTAGTTGCTCTTAACCCGGGAGAACACGTCCTTACCCAGTGTATGAATGGTCTTAACTTTATCACCAATAAAATCAAATTATAACAACTACTTTATTTAGACGGAAACAATTCATACAAATTTTGTGATAAAATAAGTTGCAGATTACTTTTAAATAATTAGTGGTTACAATTGTAAAATCCATACGCACTCAGGGTCTTTTAGGCCCTGTGCGCGTCCTCTCGGGTTAAAATTAGAGTCATCGTCCTGTTTAATTTCATAGAACACAGTAAAAAGAGGGGGGGGGGGGAGAGGAAATTAAGTCAATGTAAATCAGAATACATTAGTTGATATGGCCCTTTTAAAATTCAGCTGGAATATTTGCAAATCTGATTAAAAAAATTCACTGGCAGCTCATATCTATGTGTTATTACAGTATTTATGTTTTCACTAGTGAGAAACTGGGTTATTTATTAAATTTTAAGTCAATTAAATGTCATTAAAACTAGTGTTTGATTAAATAGTCGATTCGGTATTTTGTGATTCCGCATGTTATACGATTATAAGTGTCATTAAACTAATTAAAAAATACTTAAAAATGTGTAGCCTATAATTCAAATACTTCGCTGAATAAATGCGAATTACGGCGTTTCCTGATCCCCCCCCCTCCTCTCTAGAAAAAAAAAAGCGCCCAGTTAAAGTCAAATTTCTGGAGTGATACTTTTTTAATTTGTCTTTTTTGCACACAGAGAGAGTTTATTGAATCGGATTTAAGTCTTTGTGTTAAAAATTTACTTTCTGGTAAACTTTTTTTTAGGTAGATTTCGTATGAAATACTACCTATTGCAATCGCTCCAGTTTATCTATCTATCTATCTATCTATCTATCTATCTATCTATCTATATATATATATATCACTTTTTTATGGCCACGATAACGTCTATAATTCTTCCACAATCTCCACCAAACTGGTACATAAAATCAAAGGGGATAAAATCTCGGCTAAGTTCGTTAATGGGCAAAATCGGACCAAGGGGGTGAAAACCGAAAAAAAGCCATAACTTCTTAATTAAAGTAGATATCAAATCGGTTTAAAGTTTATATTACTTCTTAAATATGGGCCAAAAGTTTATGCATGACAGATTTTTGATAAATTTAGAAGTGAGCTCAAGGGGCGAAAAAAAAACAGGGGTTTTGAGAGAAAAAAAATTCATAACTTCGTCAATTTTCAAGATATCAAGTCCAACTAAATTTTTTGTAAATGTTCTTAAAATTATCTAAAACTTTTGTATTTACAAGTTTTTGATAGGACCAACTTTTACCGATGAAATAAATTAAAAACGAAAAGAAAAAGGGCGGTGAAAAAAGAGAAAAATCCATAACTCCGTTAATTTTTAAGATATCAAATCTGATTAAATTTATTTTATATCTTCTCAAAAATATCTACAAATTTTATAGTGACAAGTTTTTCATAGGACCAATTCGTATAGCAAAAAGAAATTAAACAAAAATAGGAGTTGGAGAAAAAACCTCAAATCCAAACTGCTTATATTCTGACTCATTTTTAAATTCATTTTTGATTTTAAACGCATCCAAATGATAATAGATCCTCTTATTTAGAAACTGTATAAAGTGACGCATTGGTCAATTTTCTGATAAAGACAGAATATATTTTTAAAAAGGCTACCAAAAAGGGTATTTTGAACATAATTTCTCAAAGTTATCAGGACTGAAAATTTAAGGAAGTATTCAAAGAAGAAATTGTGTTTTTTTCTGACTCGTTTTTAAATCCATTTTTGTTCTCAAACGCATCCAATTTACAGATCTTCTTATTTAGGAACTATATAATGTGATGCATTGGTCAGATTTTTGATAAAGACGGAATATATTTCAAAAAAGGCTACCAAAAGGGGTATTTTGAACAGAATTTTCCGAAATCATCGTGACTGAAAATTTAAGGTAAATGCGTTTTTTTCTGACTCGTTTTAAAATCCATCTTTGCTCTCAAACGCATCCAATTTACAGATCCTCTTATTTAGGAACTATATACTGTGACGCATTGGCCAGTTTTTTGATAAAGATATAATATATTTTTAAAAATGCTGCCAAAGTGAGTATTTCGCACAAAATTTTCCGAAGCAATCATGATTAAAGAATTAAGGATGTATTCAAACAACAAATCGGCTATTTTATGACTCATTTTTAAATTCATTTTTTTCTCAAATGCATTCAACTGACAGTTTTTTGTTGTTCAGGAACTGTATAATGTACTGTTTTGGTCGACTTTTTAATAAATTCAGAATTTATTTCAAAATATGTTGTCAAAATGGGCATTTGAGCTGAAGTTTTCTTAAGATGATGCAGATAAAACCAGTTTTTGCAGAAAAATGAAATTAAAAAATTTTCATAAATGTCCAGATGAAGTTATTAAACTGGGTTTATCTCTAATCATATATATATATATATATATACATATATATTTGTTGAAATGAGCACTCTTCAAAATCTACCTCCGCCTATAGGCCCAGCCGACAGGGATTTTTTTTTTAATTGGGATGGTAAAAATAATGAAATGTCATATTTTGTGGAAAGAGCCTATTATACAATGAATTTTTTTTTAAATAGGCCCCAAATTTCGCTTTGATTGTGCCTTATTACGTAAGTTTACATTCAAAATTTACAGTTTTACATATTTAGATTTTAGACCATTGGTGTAAAAATCTAGGCACCAGCGGGGGGCAATCACTCACCACGGGGTAAAATCTAATAGCATTCTAGCAAGAAATTTATACAAATTATTAGATGATACAAGACGAAAAAAAGTTAGTAGTGAGAGCATAGGAGCAATTGGCACAAAGACTTTTGCACCCCTGTCTTAAAACAAAGAGGTCCATCCAATCCATATTTTATCACACGTTCTCAATATTAGAAATTTTACGGGAAGTGTAAATTATAATTATCATCTATTTGAGATCTTCGAAATCAGCCTGCGTAATTTTTGTGATAAAATATTAATAACAGTAAAAATCATTGATTTACAGTATAACTATTTAGTTTCTTACACATCCAATCCTTGTGTGATTTCTTTGTTTTTCAAATTGATTATTTCGAGAATTATAAGAATATAGTTATTATATTTTCGGGTTTTTTTTAACACATTTACTTTTTGATAATGAGTAATTTTAATATGACGGAAAAGCTAGGGGTCTTCCTCTGGTATTTTATTTATTTATTTATTTTCATAGTAATTATCGTCCAAAATCTTCAAAAATTTTTGGAATTAAAACATGTTTTCACAGTTTTTGACAAGCAATCCAGAAAAAATATTGATGTATATTAATAAAATGGCTGGTATAAAGACTTTTTTTCATTTGGTATATTTAAATCGTTAAGAAATTATATATGTTTATTTTCAATAACAGAAAATTTGGAATGGAGAAGGAATATGGCTTTCCAATTTCATTTTTGAAGTATGGTGGAGGAGTAGACTTGGACCTGATACCCAGTAGCAAAAGAAATTCTCGATTGTCTGCGGTAGATACTACAGGGGCAGAAAATAATCCATAGGTAAAATGTTTTGCAATTGCAGCGTTAATTAAACATTTACTTTTAACGATTTTACGCGTTTTATTCAGTTCTGTTAATAACTAACTTACATTTTTGCATTCAGTAATAAAATGTTAAATATAACTTAAAACAAAAGAAATGTTTGATGAAAAAATAATCTGCAAAGAAGAAAAGAAAATCTGTAACACCCGTCTCCATTCTTTAACTTTCTGCTATAAGGCTTGCAATATGAATAGTGATTGCAAAAAATAGTGGATATGACTGAGTATCAGCATTTTTTTATTGCACAATCTTGATCATAGTTTCTTATTTTAATTTTTGAAAAACAAATAAAATCAAACACAAAGTCGATATTTGATTTTTTTTTTTTTTTTTTTTTTTTTTTTTTTATCAAAGGCTTGATACATTTCTTCTAATATTTCAAACCCATAATGGTAATAATAATATAATGACTTTTAGTTATTACTAATAGCATAATTTTATTTGTAGGTACATTTAACTCACACATAATCTAGCTAAAATAGCGTCTCAGTATTATCATTGTTAAACGCATACTTTTTACTTATTTCTAGTTAGATTTTAATTCCATACATTCCTCCATTTTAATTCCTCTTTTCTTCTCCAAATAAACTGAGTTTTTTAATTGATTTCTTTTCATACCCTGCCCTTCATTATAATTACAGATTCACAGTCGCGAGATGCCACACGCGGCTAATTTTATGCTGCGACTTGTAACTTTCGGTGCTTAAGGGGGTGCGGGAAACAAAAATATTCAAATTTTATTAAACAGTTTTATTACATTAAAAATTCTGCTTAAAATTATGTTTAAAACCTTGTTTCTATTTTAACTGTAACAAGAAATATGATTTTTTTCTTTTTGGTTTCTTTTTAAAATCTAGTTTTCAAAGCAATCGTTCTCATAGAAATGACTTTCTGTGAAAATGCTTTTTTTCTTCATGAGTTTTTTCAACATTTCTTGTATTTAAATTACTTTAACCCAATAACGGTTAAAAAAAAAAACCTTTGTTTAAATTTGGAACAAGTCTTTTTCAATTGTTTTATATTAATTTTGCTTCAGCAAATTTCAAAACAAAAAATTTTATTTTGAAAATATGATTTTAAAAAATTACATTTTTTTTTAAATTTTACTTTAAATATTTTTTAATTTTATTCAAATTAATGCTTTTAAAATTCCTAAATCAGAATTAAAGCTCATATATTTCTGTTTATATAAATGAAAAGAAATTCTACAAATAATATTTAGAGTTATAACGATTTTAAATTACCCCACTTTTTAATAACTACTAAATTTAAAAATTAAAAAAAAACATTATGAGAAATTATGTCATGTGCTTTTGTTTCAAAATGATATGGTAAACCATCAGAAAAAAATTTCAAAATTTTAACTGAATAAATAACAATTACTTGATAATGTGTGCATTGTTGAGAGAATGTATTAAATTAAGGATTTCATTTCCGTCAATTCCATTTTTGTTTAAACACATAGCCTACACTAGGCTCGGTAAGAAATTTTCAATCTAAATATTAATTCTATAACATTGTTATTTACAGACCTCTTGCCCCCCTCCCCCCTTTTAATATCTTTAAATGATTTTTTTTTTTTTTTTTTTTTTTTTTTTTTTTTTTTTTTTTTTTACACAGGGTGCAGTACGTAAATTTTATTGTGCATTTCTACTTTTACTTACCCATCATACGTAGTATAGGGTAAGTCTTGCAATCGTTTTGAAAATCGAAAAATTTTTCTGACGGATTTACACGTTTTAGATAATGGAGATTCCGAAAAACATATTTTTAGAAAAAAATTTTTGCCGTCCGTCCGTCTGTCTGTCTGTCTGTCTGTCTGTCTGACAAATTGCGATAGAGACTTGAAATTTTGTATGTAGTTAGTAAGTAAGAATGGGACGAACCCTATTTAATATCAGCAACCTCGATTATCCGGAACTATTTTTTCTGTTATTTCGTTCTGATGAAAGGTATATAAAAATTTTCGAATTTTTTTTTCTAAGGAATGGACGTAAAAGGCAATAAAATAACACACATTTTGCATATAGAACGAAGTCGATCGGATTATTAGTTGCCGAGATATTTGTAATCTTGTTTTCCACATTCTTCGATTTTTCATGACCCTGTATTTCATTCAAATTTCAATTCAGAAGTATATTTTAATTGGAAATGAGACGCTTAATACGACGCAGTTAATTGTTAGTTAATAGAATTATTATTTTTGGAGTTATAAGGATGTTTCTTTTACGCAGTTCGGTACTACTTGAGTAGTTTGGCGTTTTATATAATTTGTCGAAATTGGTACATCAGCAGTTCTTCGATATAGCATTACTATGTATATTAACAATATTTAAATTTTGTTTATGAATTGCAATGCATTGTATAAGTAGTTTCACATGTTTTATTTTCAAATACATATCCATGATGGGTAAGTATTACGGTGGCCCCCAACGACTAGTTTCAATTGTTTGTTACAGTTTTAGGCAGCTTTCATTAGAAAAAGTAAAAAGCTATCTATTGCAGCCGTCCGGAGAAAAGCACTTCCGGAAAATTTTGGTATATTTTCATCGATCATGACTCCCAGACCCCAAAACCACCCTCCGTTCAAATGTTGACATATATATGATTTTTGTCACGCTGTAACTATCGTATTTATGAACCGATTTGAATGAAACTTGGTATGTACATAGAACATAGAAATGGCTCGACCAAGTTCGTTGGGCAGTATCAGATGCAATCTTCAAAATAGTGTCCATTTAAGTTTATCAAAAATCTTTTAAATGTATAATGATGTACAAGGAAAAATTTAGAAATTGAGAAAAGATTCTAAAGTGTTTGATATTAATAATGAATTACGGAATACTTTTTGCTTTGTCTTTACCTTAAAAAGCGCCTGAGATATAGCAGTTTGGATTTTTAATGTGGATGACATTTTATTAAAATCAATTTGCCAGCGCCAACCCTGGTATATATTAATCAATTTCGATGTGAGTGTGCGCTTGTACATTAATTAAGATTTCGACCAAGCTCATTGGATTGTTTTATCCATTATGTTGTTTAAAAATGGAATATACTTCATGATATCGTGGAATTTGGAGACCCTATAAATCGCTTAAAATAAAACCAGCTTCAGTAAAAGATGACTAATTTATAAAAATTCCCATTAATATTCAGTATTGACAAAAACGAGTATTCAATCTTATATAATCGGACTCCACTAATTTGAGCTTCGTATGTTTGAATAACATAACTTAATTTAAAATAAATAAATAAATAAATAAGGTATATGAAAGCTACCTTTTTCTCCCGGCACTGCCGGAAGGACTTTTTTATGTGCAGATGCTTCTACTTTGAAAGCAGTTCTGAAAATAAAACTATTTTCGCCTTAAGATATGGTTACAAAAGTTGAAAAAGTACAAACACACAACAATATATATCAATTTAAAATTTCACATCCAAAAAAAGTAAAAATAAAAATACTAAAATACAAGTTAGAAATTTCTAAGAAATTTTCCCGTGAATTTAACATTAAATATTGGCATTTAGCCACGGGACTGGTGTAGGTTCTTAAGAGTCATGGGACGTACCACACTAGTCATGGGAAGAAACGAACACACCAATGTAAATTCTATGGGAGCGTTATTTTATAATATTTAACCCATTAGTGCCTGGCGTCCCATTTTTGGGACAGTTTCAAAAAATTCAAGTAAACGCCTTTCACACCAGTAAAAAGGAGGAAAAATAAATACTTTCTTTCTCGAGACGAAGTCCTCGCTAAATTAAGATAAAAGTTATTCTTTCTTTTAAAGCGGTGGGAAAATGCAAAATTCGAATTTTAGCGAAGAAAATAATTCAGGCACAAATGGGTTAACATGGATATAAATATTGTTCAGTAATTTCTGTGTAGGATAACTGAGGGCGATGTACCTGCGGTAGTTTTTTAATTTTTAGATTTTAGTTTTTGACATTTTTTTTTTGTTTTCCTTCACTTACAGAACTGGTTTGGAAATTGAAACTACCCAAATATATATAAAAAATCTATAACTAAAATAGGAAAATGAAAAGTAGCCCAGTAGATCATCTTCATCTATTGTATGTATATATATATATATATATATACATATATATATATATTAAAAACAAAGCGAGAAAATTGAAAATAACGGTCCCATAGGATTAATATTAGCATTCTTGTTACTTCTTGTGAATATTGAAATAACCTCTTAAGATGATTTTGTGAAACCATTTCTACAAATTACTTTTGTATTTTCTTTAATAATTTATTTTAATGCTTATACCCATGTTGAATGAATCTTTTTCTTTAAGGTACTTGATGTTGGTCAATCCTGTGTGTGGTACAAACTACAAATAATCAATTGGTGGATAATCAAAATACAGCAAAGTGGGCAAAACTATTGGAACTTGTATATAAATGTAAATGACACACTGTGTAGAAGAAAATAAATTGTATACATAAATATTATAACTATGCATCATGATATAGTGTATTAATGTAATTTAATCGTTGTAATAAATATATTTTTATATTTTAATTGCTTGTTTTAAATATGTCTGAATCATAATGATATTAATTTGTTTTGTAAATGTTCTAAAACATTTATATTTGTAAATTTAATATGATTCTCAAACCCTCTCCTTAACAATGCAAAGTTTTTATACAATTTTAAACTTATTTTTAAGCATGAATGTATAAATTTAGTCTTGACTATTTAAATATTTGGAAGGAAAATACATTTTTCATTTTTATTAACTTTTTTTCGCGTTATAAGCAATTTTGCCCACGACAACTAGTTTTTACTTTTCTTGATCTGTAGGGAGAATTAAAGTTTGTTATTAAGATTATAAGCTATAAATTACATATCAATTCTTGCAAGAATAATATAATAGCACATTTCCATTAAAAAAATTTAAAAGTGGTGATTTTTTAGACAGTGGCATTCTTAAACTTTTAAATGAATGTAAGAAATTTTAGATTTGTATGTTGAGAAAATAAAAATAAAAATCCTAATTTCCAAGTAAGTAACAAGAATATTAATGTATATGTATAATTTTAACCACTTTTATTAATTTTACTTTATTTTTTGAAAGTGTATGTGATTTGTATTCTCTTCACGCCCTTCTGATCCTTTAGTTTTTATAATTATGTCTGTGAAACAACAAAAGAAGTGTGAAATAATTTTTCGGCAGTCAGTACTCTTGAATTATTTGTTAATATTTAATAAAATTTAATAAATTGTTACTATTTAATAAAAATAATATAAGATCTATTAATTTTTTTCAGTTTTAATAATTTATAGAAATGTAAGAAAGAAATTTAATATTAGCATTTTATTTTATCAGAGATCATCTCACATTATCATAGCGGTCACAAATGTAAACACATTTTTGTGATTTTTTTTTAATTCTCTAAGTGCATACTACTTTTATAGCATCTTTATACCTCTATTTTAAAATAATAATTTTCGCTGTATATTTAAACCTGAAATGTGACAGCAGTAACTATTTTAAAATAGTGGTATAAAAAATAAATGTAGAAAAGGTGTAGTAATTGGCAGCTATGTGAGTGTAATTCAAATTCATTGTTTTTAGTTACATTTTACCATAATTTTTTTTAAACAATTGTACGTAATGACAAAAAACAAAAAGAAAAAAAATATTCATTAAGAAATACAGAAAATCTAATATTTATAAAAAATAATATATATTGTTTTTTACCAGCATACATATCTTTGCACAACTTGATGATCTACAAATGGTTTTATTAAAATTTTTATCAAAATATTTAAATGTATCCTCACATATCTAATATTTCTCGCCAAAATAAGTTTTTATAATAAGAGTAAGACTTGTGCTTACAATGTATATTCGTCGATTTTGATTACAGAATAACACATAAGAATATCCTATGTTTGACAGGATAATATAAAACAAAAAAGGACTGCAAAGAGAAACTTGTTTGTTTTAAAATAGACAATGGGTATGACAAGAGTTTAAAATGACTATGTTTTAGAAATGATGATTGGTAAGTGTTATCCATTATAAGCAATATAAATTTCTAGACAATATCTGAAATATATCATCCCCTAACATATTATGTCTAGTGGAAGCGGCTACCTCTGCTTGAGACAATCTTGAGACAAGACCTACACTCATTCTCACCTCAAGAGAGTAATTCAGGTGGAAGTAGCAATTCTCCCACAAGACGATGCAGTCGTGATGATAGATTCCAGACATCGTCTTGAAATGTATATTGCTCGCAATGGAGGACACTTACCAGAAGTCATTTCTGAAAAATAGTCATTTTAAACTCTCGTCATATCTATTCTACAGGGTGGTCATAAAAAAACTTTGCCGATATACGGAGCTCTAGCGGCCAGTCCGCTCAGCCGATCGAAATGAAATTTCAGATATAGCTATTCAGAGGTATGAGCTCGAGATTCTGTGAACGGCAACAAAATGGCGCTCACGGTTACGGTTATAGTTACAGAAACTCGAAAATTTCCAATGGCAACACCCATGTTTTTTCATCGCAAAATGCTCAGCGCATGCGAAAACCCTAAAGAGCGTTGGAACCGTACGTGTACCGCAAGAAACGGACATGTTATGCACGCACAAAAACCGTTCTGGGAATCCTCCCCGCCATAGAAAAAACTCGATTGGGGCGCAAGGAGCCATTTGCATACGACGCAGAGTCAGTACACTAATCTCTGATTACAATACAGATCGGAGAAACTAAAACTTTTATTTTGGTTACACATTTTCCACATGGGTGCTGTGCCTGTGATGGCACCCATGTGGAAAATGTTTTAATAAAAGTTTTAGTTTCTCCGATCTGTATTCTAATCAGAGATTAGTGTACTGACTCTGCGTCGTATGCAGATTTCCTCCTTGCGCCCCAATCGAGTTTTTTTTTATGGGGGAAGGATTCCCAGAACGGTTTTTTGTGCGTGCATAACATGTCCGTTTCTTGCGATACACGTACGGTTCCAACGTTGTTTAGGGTTTTCGCATGCGCTGAGCATTTTGCGAAGAAAAAAATGGGTGTTGCCATTGGAAATTCTCGAGTTTCTGTAACTTTAACCGTAACCGTGAGCGCCATTTTGTTGCCGTTCACAGAATCTCGAGCTCATATCTCTGAATAGCTATATCTGAAATTTCACCTCGATCGGTTAAGCGGACTGGCCGCTAGAGCTCCATGTATCGGCAAAGTTTTTTTATGACCACCTTGTATATTTTTAACAAATAAGTTTCTCATTAGAGTCGTTTTTGTTTTTTTTAACCTGTCAAATGTGGGAGGGTTTTTTTTGGATCATCCTGTACTTTTACGGTATATATACCGTATATTTCATTTACGGTACACATACTGATTACAAATGTGTTTACGGTACATATACCGCACATTTAATTTACGGTATATATGTTGTATAAATATTTTTTACGGTACATATGTCGTACATTTAATTTACGGTATCTGTGCTGTAAAAATATTTTTTACGGTACATATACCATATATTTAATTTACGGTATATATGCTGTAACGATATTTTTTTAAGGTACATGTACTTTAAATACTTTACGGTACATATACCGTCCAGTTAAATTACGGTACATATACTCTAAATATTTTACGGTACATATACCACAAAATATTTAAATTTATGTTCAGTTAAATTACGGTACATGTACTTTAAGTATTTTACGGTACATATACCGTCCAGTAAAATTACGGTAAAAGGAAGTGTCACAAAGTTGACGGTATAACCACCGTGATTCGAGACCAAAATTTTTTCCAGTGTAGGTGACTTGTTTCGATCGTTGTTATTATAATAAAAGTTTTTAATGTTGACCGCATATACAGCATTTGGCTTTGGACAATTTAAAATATGTTCCGAAATAAAATAAATAAACATCTGTAAATATTAAAAAATCCCTGTCGGCTTGGCCTATAGGCGGAGGTAGATTTCAAAGTTATGTGCTCATTTTACAACAAAAAATAAAATATAGTTAGAGATAAACCCTGTTTAACAATTTTAGTTGGTTGCTTTTGAAGAACTTTTAATTTCATTTTTCTGTAAGATCTGCTTTTATTAGAATCATCTTAAACGATCTTCGGCACAAATGTCTACTTTGACAGCATTTTTTTAAATATATTCTGACTTTATGGAAAAATTTACCACCCTTTAAGCTGCCTAACTGGGTTTTTCCGTCACGTAGTTTTTGGATTAAAAGGCTTATTTAACTTAAAATATATGAAAGCTATTTTTTTTTCAATTGCATATGATAAATAAATATCTAAAATTCAAGAATAGAAATATCCATATCAATACTTTCCGTAGCTGTTATTTTATGAATCGTTAAACTTGCATGTAAAATTTCGTAGGACGCTTAAAAGGATAAGGCACATTATGTAGTTCCTAAATAAGAGAAACTGTCAGTTGAATGCATTTGAGAGTAAAATTGAATTTATAAATGGGCCATAAAAAAGCAATTTTTTTTATTTGAATACATCCTCAATTCTTTAATCTCGATCGAATCGGGAAATTTCGTTCAAATTGCCTACTTTCACAGCTCTTTTTAAAATATATTCTGCCTTTATCATAAACCTGAACAATAAGGCACATTATACAGTTCCTAAATAAGGGAATCTGTGAATTGAAAGCGTTTGAGAGCAAAAATGGATTTAAAAAAGATTCAGAAAATAAGCAATTTGTTATTTGAATACCTGCATTTTTTCAATCACGATCGCTTCAGGAAAATGTGTTCAAAATGCCATTTTGACGGCATTTTTTGAAATACATTCTATCTTTATCAGAAAACTGACCAATATACCACAGTATATAGTTCCTAAATAAGAGAACCTGCCAATTGGATGAGTTTGAGAGTAAAATAAGTGAGAATATAAGCAGTTTTGAATTGAGCTTTTTTTCTACAACTCCTATTATTGTTTAATTTATTTTTATATAAGAATTGGTCCTATGAAAAACTTGTAAATATAAAAGTTTAGATAATATTAAGAGCATTTATGAAAAATAGTTGGATTTGATATCTTGAGAATTGACAAAGTTATGAATTTTCCTGAATTTATGAAACTCCCGAAAACCCTATTTTTTGCGCCCCTTGAGCCCATTTTTAATTTTATCAACAAACTGTTGTTATGCAGAAACTTTTGGCTTATTTTTTAGAAGTAATATAAACTTTAAACTGATTCAATATCTATTTTAATAAAGAAAATATGGTTTTTTCTGTTTTCACAAAAACCCTCCCTATTTTTAACTCTTTGGTCCGATTTTGCCCATTAACGAACTCGACCGAGATTTTATGCCCCTTGATTTTATGTATCGGTTTGAATAGGTAGTATTTCATACGAAATCTACCTAAAAGTAACTCAAAACGAAAAGAACTTACCTTTTAACAGTATAGTACGTCTTGGTGCAGTATTTAAAAGACTGTCTCTTTAAAAGTCCAAATTTTCTTCAGAGCGTAATAACGACGTATAGGCAAAGTTGAACTGAAATGGCAGATTTGTCAAATCTGCAGGTGACGGAATGTACAATCTACCTACATGGGGGATATTTAGGTCATACGCTGAAAAGACATATCTTAAACATATTTTATTTCAATGTACCAAATGTTCATCTGACAAGCATCTTACCGACGCTCGTCACAAGAATACCAATTTTGGTGCTGCACGCGGCTGCATTGAGACCTGTTGCATTTTGCACCCTATACATGAATGTTCCTCGAACTAATAAAATTTCTCTGCTAAAATTTTATATTAAGTAGTCTTTTACATTTAAATATTTATTATTAGATTTTTATTTGCTTATTTTACGCCAAAAGTGAATTAAGTTGTGGGCGATATTCGAGTTTGAAGGTTTTTTGCGTGTTCATTTAAATACAGTAAAACCTCTAAATAACGGACACCTTGGAAGCGCAGAAATTGTCCGCTATTCGGAGGTGTCCGCTATTGGGAAAATCTCAGCGATAGAAAAATTGCTAATGGGTGCTTAATGTTTCATTAGTCGATTTAAAAGTGTCCTAAAACCTCTATTATATGATTAAACCAGAAATTAAAATAATTTTTAAAGCAATAAAACTGAAATAAAATTGTATATACCTCTATCCTTTGCTTATTACATTCTTACAAAAAAAGAAAAAAAAAGGTACAAAAGTATGCTTTTACTTGCGATTACATGTAGTTTGTTTTTCAATGTGAAGTTTTAATTCTGTCAGTAGTTTTAATCCTTTAAAATCGTCTTTTTTTTAGAAAAAAAAAATGTTTAATTGTTTATTGTATTTTTCTGCTTCTTAAAAGCACACAATCTTCAATCATCCGAGGGTGTGGGGGGCGGAGGTATGTAGGGGATAAATGTAGGAAGGAGAGGGGATTTTCTCCAGCGCATCCCCACATTCATCTGTGATCACAAAATATTTGTGATGCATTGCCCTGATAAATTTAGAGGATTTTTATTTTTTTTTCCTCGTTAAATTTTTTTTTTAATTCTGCTTTGCCAAAATTACTGTCCGCTATTCGGAATGTCCGTTATTCAGAGGTTAAACATACAAAAATTAAAGTTTTGGGAGTGGGGATTTGAAAACTGTCCGTTAAATAGAGGTGTCCGCTATTCGTGAGTGTCCGTTACGGAGGTTTTACTGTATTAAAAATATTTACATATTACTCATTTACTATAATATTATTTTTTTAATTATAAACTTCAAAAAATAACTCGATTTACTATCACGAAACTTTATTTACATACTGCGTCGAAACACAAACAAATACTATTCTTTTTTAAATAACTTTCTGTTGCCAGATACCTAACACTTTTTTCTGTAGCCGATAATATTTCCGATTAAGATTCTTTACCGCTACAAAGTCGCAAAATATGACGCTACAAAATTTTTGCCCGTTGTATCCTTGGAGTATATGAGTGATATAAGGTACCCTGGGATAATAACGCCAGGCGGGGTAATAACGCGAAGTGCTTATATTTTGCATAATTATGAAATAATCAGGTAAATGACACCCATGTGCTCTGCGCAGAAGGGTTTTGAGTCATATAAATCGCAAAAAACAGCTTCAAGTTAATTTGTTTCATTTTTAGGTCTTATTGTTTTTACAAACAACTAAAATTAACACTTGATCTAAAATTTGCGAGATACGTTTTGTGATGTGAAGCGTATCTTTTTACCCGGAAATACTTTATTAATTACATAAATTTGTAGTGCATTTCATGTACTTTTAAAATGTTGTTGGAGATTTTGGATATCTTCTCGAGATAATTTGTAATTTAAAATGTACTGCGCAATGACTACACCGGGGTAATAACGCCAATCCTTGACATTAAAACCCTGGTTGATTCCCTACAGTGGCCGAGCTACATCCTAAATACTGATTCAAATAAACACAGTTAAAACTGTGCAATGTTTCTCATATTTCTATTTAAGCGGTCCTTTTTAAGCAAAAAGAAGCTCACGGTCTGATATTCTTTTGCCTCATCCCCCCCCTCCCTCACCACACCTTTATTTTTCTTACACTTTCACAAAAAATTGAACATTTTCCATAGCTTAGAATGCAATTTGTCAATTTCTAAGTTTGTAAAGTTTGTATTTTTAGAATTGGGCTAACTACGTGCAATTATTCCATCTTATTTCATAGTTTTGTTTGCATGGCGTTATTACCCATATAGGTGGGTAATAACGCCAAATAGCATTGGTCAAGAAAAAACGCCATTACATTTTATGAATACATATCTGTTAAATTATTTTATTTTATATAGATAGTCAATGAGTTGCTATATCAGATCCTATATTTGTTTGAAAAATACAATCTAAAACTAAGCCGTGAAAATTGATAGAACCTTAACGTGGCGTTATTACCCCAGGGTTACCCAGGGTAGCGTTATTACCCCAGAATATTAAAATTAAATTCTATAGTGATTTTTTTAATCGATAAGACACAAGAATTAGATTTTTTTCTATGCAGACAATAAATGTATAAATACACTGTAAAAAATCTGAAACTTTTTCTGCATTGTCATTCCACCAAAATTGCATATATATCAAGCGTTCCAAGACAATGCTGGAATCTGTCGTAAATTAACAGAGGTACGCCAGCTGGTGGCAGGGGTGCTAATGAATACGCGGGTTTGACGCCATATATGCGCAAATGTTTATTATCGCCGCATCTCTTGCACATATTTTCTGAAGTTTCACTCAATCATGGCAGATTAATCAAGTATACGAGATTTATTGCAAAATATTTTTGTTTCAGTTTGTTTCGAAAAAATCAAGTACATTAAAAAAATATATTCACAATATCATTTTAATTTCGGGAGAAAAAGTACTAATTAGTACGCATAAGTACCATATAATGCTACGAAAAATATTGACTTTTACCCTAAAATTAAAATGACAATGCGACTTTTTTTAAATACACAGAATTTTTGATTTTTAAAAAAAGTCGCAAATACAGGAATGTTCAAAAGTATTGGAATACATAATTGGCTATATACAGTAACACTATATTTTCCTAAATAAAGAAGTTTTGTTAAAGATTTCATGAAGTGTTGGAAAGTGCTTCATAATCTATGCTTAACACATGATTTATCTTACTTTTTTAAATTGGTATTGTTATATTTTTTCTAATATTTGGTATTCTGCAGCGTCATATGTCGATGTTTCTGGAACTCATTTTTTTTCGCGTACTCCCTTTTATTATATTTTCAAATGCATGTGGAAAATACTTGAAGCCATTACAATAAGTAGTTCGATTTACAGGGAAGTCAGAGTAGGGTTGTTTTACTCTGCCCACCCGCGATATATTCTATTTTCTTTTACATTCATATCTTAACAAATATTGATAATTTTTTTTTAGAATTACGTCAACATTTCCATTTTTTAACACTTTCCAACAAAGTTGAAAAATGTTTACACTTTCGGTTTGTCTGTTCGTCTGTCCGTCTATCTGTCTGGCCACGTTCTAACTATCGTAAATATGCTCGGATTGTCATGAAGTTTTTGGAAGTTATTGAAGTTTATCCTAGCACAAATCCTATTGTAAATTAAGTTTCTACCATTATTAGTTTATTTACAGGGATAGTCAAAAGTTTTACATTACATTACGACCTATGGGGAAAAATCGTTTCAAATGAATTTTAAAGATGTTACATCTTGTCAAACATATTCAAATTTATATGCATCTACGAGGTGCACTAAATATGGATTTTGTAAATATGCAGTGAAAAGAATTATTATTATTTATTTACAGGGCCACACAAATTAATTCCATTACATAATAATAAAAGGGAGAATTATTTGCGACATATTTTAATTATGGTAAGCGATTTAATGTGTAATCAAATTGATGTACGTTACTGTTCATGCATAATACGAAGTGCATAGCATTTACAGGGAAACACAAAAGATTTTAAATAGTATATTCTATGCGAAGTGCTGTATATTATGGATGATGGTTCTTGGATGGTTGAAATGCTTTTTCAACTATGATATGCACTTTTATTATATGGTGCATATAAATATACACAATTTACATATATAGGGTTACATAAAAGATCACGGAAAGGTTACTGAATATGAGCGTAATTTACTTAAAGGTAGTTATTAAATGAGTTACGCATTTTCATGATGAACTGCTTTCAGTTTACTAAGAAAAGTTTGTAGAGTAGAAATAAAATGATATGCAGGGTCACGAAAGGAACACGATGCATGGTCGCCTATAGGTGATAATTTTATAAAATGTGATTTAAGTAGTTTAAAGAATATTTTTGCTTGAACTAAATTATAGCAAAATACTTTCGTGCATTAAAAGTATTAGGCTACATGGTTGAACAAAAGTATTCAAGTATGATTCCATCTATTAGTATAAATTGTAGAAAGAAAAATTTCAAATAGTATGGCGTTTTCTTGCCAAACTAAATTTCCCGATTATGTAGTTTATATATCAACTAACAGATCAAATTCAGGGATGTTCAAAAGTATTGAAATACATATTTGGGTATGGGCAGTAATACCTTATTTCCCTGGATAACAAAGTTCTGTTAAAGATTTCAGGAAGCGTTGGAAAGTGTTTCATAATCTATGTTTAATGCATGATTTTTCTTACTTTTTTATATTATAAAAAAAAAAGCAAATCTCCTTCTCTAAAACCTGTCCATAAAAGAAAAACTGCTAAAATATTATGCAATGAGCAATTTTTGGCTTTTCTAATTACTTTAATAACTAAGCTCAAACTTAATAGCAAAATTCTGTAGTGATTTTTGACGATAATGGCAAGTTTTATAATGATGAAGAGCTTAAAATGAGAATTGAATTTATACAAAAATATGCCGATATTGAAAAAAATTGCTTTTAAAATTGTAAGATAGGAAACTACAAATAAATTCTTGTAAAGTATGACGATGAAAATAAATAAATTTATGTTAAATAAGAATTTTTTAATTTTTTATGAGCCATTTTGCGTTTGGGTAGAAAAGGATGCACAGCAAAATGTATGTACTTTATTCTGTACGTTCAGTCATTGATGTTTTTCGATTGTATTTTGTAATTGCACTGATGTCTTAAATACTTTTAATAAATGGAATGAAATCATAGGTTATGTTTTTATACTTTCTAGATATAAGACAATTCATATTATAAAAAATTAAACCGAAATATTAAACTTAAGAAAATACACTGTAAAAAATTTTGGTCTCGAATCACGGTGGTTATACCGTCAACTTTGTGACACTTCCTTTTACCGTAATTTTACTGGACGGTATATATACCGTAAAATACTTAAAGTACATGTACCGTAATTTAACTGAACATAAATTTAAATATTTTGTGGTATATGTACCGTAAAATATTTAAAGTATATGTACCGTAATTTAACTGGACGGTATATGTACCGTAAAGTATTTAAAGTACATGTACCTTAAAAAAATATCGTTACAGCATATATACCGTAAATTAAATGTAAGGTATATGTACCGTAAAAAATATTTTTACAGCACAGATACCGTAAATTAAATGTACGACATATGTACCGTAAAAAATATTTATACAACATATATACCGTAAATTAAATGTGCGGTATATGTACCGTAAAAACATTTGTAATCAGTATGTGTACCGTAAATGAAATATACGGTATATATACCGTAAAAATACAGGATGATCCAAAAAAAAAACCCTCCCACATTTGACAGGTTTAAAAAAACAGAAACGACTCTAATGAGAAACTTATTTGTTAAAAATATAGAATAGATATGACGAGAGTTTAAAATGACTATTTTTCAGGAATGACTTCTGGAAAGTGTCTTCCATTGCGAGCAATATAGATTTCAAGACGATGTCTGGAATCTATCATCACGAACGCATCGTCTTGTGGGAGAATTGCTACTTCTACTCTCTTGAGGTGAGAATGAATGTAGGTCTTGTCTCAAGATTGTCTCAAGCAGAGGTAGCCGCTTCCACAAGACAGTTAGGGGATGATATATTTCAGATATTGTCTAGAAATTTATATTGCTTATAATGGATAACACTTACCAAGCATCATTTCTAAAACATAGTCATTTTAAACTCTTGTCATACCCATTGCATATTTTAAAACAAACAAGTTTCTATTTACAGTCCTTTTTGTTTTATATTATCCTGTCAAACATGGGATATTCTTGTGTGTTATTCTGTAATCAGAATCGACGAATATACATGGTAAGCACAAGTCTCACTCTTATTATAAAAACTTATTTTGGCGAGAAATATTAGATATGTGAGGATACATTTAAATATTTTGATAAAAATTTTAATAAAACCATTTGTAGATCATCAAGTTGTGGAATGATATGCATGCTGGTAAAAAACAATGCATATATATGTATATTATTTTTCATAAATATTAAATTTTCTGTATTTCTTAAGAAATATTTTTTTTCTTTTTGTTTTTTGTCATTACGTACAATTGTTCAAAAAAAAAAAAAAAATTATGGTAAAATGTAACTAAAAACAATGAATTTGAATTATACTTACATAGCTGCCAATTACTACACCTTTTCTACATTCATTTTTTATACCACTATTTTAAAATAGTTACTGCTGTCACATTTCAGATTTAAATATACAGCGAAAATTATTATTTTAAAATAGAGGTATAAAGATGCTGTAAAAGTAGTATGCACTTAGAGAATTAAAAATAAAAATCACAAAAAAGTGTTTACATTTGTGACCGCTATGATAATGTGAGATGATCTCTGATAAAATCAAATGCTAATATTAAATTACTTTCTTACATTTCTATAAATTATTAAAACTGAAAATAATTAATTGATCTTATATTATTTTTATTAAATAGTAACAATTTATTAAATTTTATTAAATATTAACAAATAATTCCAGAGTACTGACTGCCGAAAAATTATTTCACACTTCTTTTGTTGTTTCACAGACATAATTATAAAAACTAAAGGATCAGAAGGGCGTGAAGAGAATACAAATCACATACACTTTCAAAAAATAAAGTAAAATTAATAAAAGCGGTCAAAATTATACATATACATTAATATTCTTGTTACTTACTTGGAAATTGGGATTTTTATTTTTATTTTCTCAACATACAAATCTAAAATTTCTTACATTCATTTAAAAGTTTAAGAATGTCACTGTCTAGCAAATCACCACTTTTTAATTTTTTTTTATGGAAATGTGCTATTATATTATTCTATATTGATATGTAATTTATAGCTTATAATCTTAATAACAAACTTTAATTCTCCCTACAGATCAAGAAAAGTAAAAACTAGTTATCGTGGGCAAAATTGCCTATAACGCGAAAAAAGTTAATAAAAAATGAAAAATATATTTTCCTTCCAAATATTTAAATAGTCAAGACTAAATTTATACATTCATGCTTAAAAATAAGTTTAAAATTGTATTAAAACATTGCATTGTTAAGGAGAGGCTTTGAGAATCATATTAAAATTACAAATATAAATATTTTAGAACATTTACAAAATAAATGAATATCATTATGATTCAGACATATTTAAAACAAGCAATTAAAATATAAAAAGATATTTATTACAACGATTAAATTACATTAATACACTGTATCATGATGCATTGTTATAATATTTATGTATACAATTTATTTTCTTCTACACATTGTGTCATTTACATTTATATAAAAATTCCAATAGTTTTGCCCACTTGCTGCATTTTGATTATCCGCCAATTGATTATTTGTAGTTTGTACCACACACAGGGTTGACCAACATCAAGTACCTTAAAGAAAAAGATTCATTCAACATGGGTATAAGCATTAAAATATATTATCGAAAAAAATGTAAAAGTAATTTGTAGAAATGGTTTCACAAAATCACCTTAAGAGGTTATTTCAATATTCACAAGAAGGAACAAGAATGCTAATATTAATCCTATGGGAGCGTTATTTTCAATTTTCTCGCTTTGATTTTAATATATAAATATACATACATATATACATACAATAGATGATCTACTGGGCTACTTTTCATTTTCCTATTTTAG
Source organism: Maratus speculifer (assembly GCA_964019185.1). Taxonomy (NCBI): domain Eukaryota; kingdom Metazoa; phylum Arthropoda; class Arachnida; order Araneae; family Salticidae; genus Maratus; species Maratus speculifer. Next base: position 210,625,093 of record OZ025291.1, on the reverse strand, counting down.
TTATAGACTTTTTATATATATTTGGGTAGTTTCAATTTCCAAACCAGTTCTGTAAATGAAGGAAAACTAAAAAAAAGTCTAAAACCAAGATCTAAAAATTAAAAAACTACCGCAGGTACATCGCCCTCAGTTATCCTACACAGAAATTACTAAACAATATTTATATCCATGTTAAATATTATAAAATAACGCTCCCATAGAATTTACATTAGTGTGTTCGTTTCTTCCCATGACTAGTGTGGTACTTCCCATGACTCTTAAAAACCTACACCAGTCCCGTGGCTAAATGCCAATATTTAATGTTAAATTCACGGGAAAATTTCTTAGAATTTTCTAACTTGTATTTTAGTATTTTTATTTTTACTTTTTACTTTTTTTTTTTTTTTTCTTTTTTGGATGTGAAATTTTAAATTGATATATATTGTTGTGTGCTTGTACTTTTTCAACTTTTGTAACCATTTCTTAAGGCGAAAATAGTTTTATTTTCAGAACTGCTTTCAAAGTAGAAGCATCTGCTCATAAAAAAGTCCTTCCGGCAGTGCCGGGAGAAAAAGGTAGCTTTCATATACCTTATTTATTTATTTATTTATTTTAAATTAAGTTATGTTATTCAAACATACGAAGCTCAAATTAGTGGAGTCCGATTATATAAGATTGAATACTCGTTTTTGGCAATACTGAATATTAATGGGAATTTTTATAAATTAGTCATCTTTTATTGAAGCTGGTTTTATTTTAAGCGATTTATAGGGTCTCCAAATTCCACGATATCATGAAGTATATGCCATTTTAAAACAATATAATGGATAAAACAATCCAATGAGCTTGGTCGAAATCTTAATTCATGTACAAGCGCACACTCACATCGAAATCGATTAATATATACGAGTGCTGTAGTGAGCAACTTGATAAAAAAAAAATGTCATCCACATTAAAAATCCAAACTGCTATATCTCACGCGCTTTTTAAGGTAAAGACAAAGCATAAAATACTCCGGGATTCATTATTAATATCAAACACCTTAGAAAGAATATTTCCTCAATTTCTAAATTTTTCTTTGTACATCATTATACATTTAAAAGATTTTTGATAAACTTAAATGGACACCATTTTGAAACAAGATGGCATCTGATGCTGCCCAACGAACTCGGTCGAGCCATTTCTATGTACTATGTACATACCAAGTTTCATTCAAATCGGTTCATAAAAACGATAGTTACAGCGTGACAAAAATCATATATATATATATATATATATACAGGGTGTATCGAAACTATTGGGCAAAACTTTAAGGGGTGATAGTACACATCAAGACAAACAATAATGAACGGGAAACTAAGGGTCCCAAATGTCTTCCGAAGGAGATAGGCGCCATTAAAGTTTAGGGTCCAAAATTTCAAATAAACATAAAAAACGGAAAAATTTGTCGATTTATTTGCGGTTTTCACTAAAACTATTCTTTTTGTTAGTATTTTCATCAAAATAAATTGTAAAGATAAATTTCAAAAAAGGCCGATAAGGGGCGCTTTAGACTTTGGAGTAACGAACAATTATTTTTTGCCGTTATTTTTCGCATCTCATTAAATGTTTTCGGAAGCTTAGACTTAAACTTAAATTTTGAGCTCAAAATATGAATAGTTGGGAGTGGTTAAGTGGCGCAAACTGAACTGTGTTTAGAGGTCGAATATCAAATGATTATAAAAAACGGAAAAATTGGTCGATTCGTTTGCGGTTTTCGCTAAAACTACTCTTAAAATCAGTATTTCCTCGAAAATAAATTAGAAAGATAAATTTTAAAAAATGTCGATAGAGGGCGCTTTAGACTTTGGAGCAACGAACAACTATTTTTTGCGGTTATTTTTTGCATCTCATTAATTTTTTTAGAAGCTTAGACATAAACTTGAATTTTGAGCCCAAAATGTGAATCACTGGGAGTGGTTAAGTAGCGCAAACTGAGCTGAGTTCAAGGGGAGGGGCAGGTTCAAATTTCAAATGATTATAAAAAAAGGAAAAATTGGTCGATCCGTTTGCGGTTTTCGCTAAAACTATTCTTTATGTCAATGTGTATGTAATATGTAAATGTTTATTTGAAAATAAATTTTTAAAACAACTTTCAAAAAATTTTGTTAGAAGTCGCTTTAAACTTAAGAGTAACCAACAGCTATTTTGAACCGTTAATTTTTGTATCTAATTAAATGCAAAATCTTAGACTTAAATTTTGAGCTCAAATTCTGAATCGTTGGGAGTAATTAGGTAGTGCAAAAATGAACTGTGTTTGAGGTGGGGGGGGGGGGGGTAAATTTCAACTCCTGAACACAGTTCAATTTGCGCTTCTTAACCCCTCCCAATGATTCAGAATTCGAGCTCAAAATTTAAGTCTAAGCTTTTGCATTTAATTAGATACAAAAAATAACGGTCAAACATAGCTGTTGGTTACTCTTAAGTTCAAAGCGCCCTCTAACGAAATTTTTTTTAATTTATTTTTAAGAAAATACTCACGGAAATACTGAAGAAAATTGCTTGCGGTTTTCTCTAAATGAAAACCTCTAACGAATCAACCAATGTTTTCTTTTTTTTATAATCATTTGAAATTTGAACTTGCCCTCCACTTCAACTCAGTTCAGTTTGCGCTACTTAACCACTCCCGGGGATTCAGATTTTGTGCTCAAAATTCAAGTTTATGTCTAAGCTTTTAAAAAAATTTAATGAGATGCAAAAAATAACCGCAAAAATTACTTGTTCGTTGCTCAAAAGTCTAAAGCACCCTCTATCGGCGTTTTTTCAAATTTATCTTTATAATTTTTTTTAAAGAAAAGACTGATTTAAAGAGTAGTTTTAGCAAAAACCACAAACGAAACGACATATTTTACCGTTTTTTATAATCATTTGAAATTTGAACCTCTAAACACAGTTCAGTTTGCGCTACTTAAGCACTCAAAACTATTCAGATTTTGAGCTCAAAATTTAAGTTTAAGTCTAAGCTTCCGAAAACATTTAATGAGATGCAAAAATAACGGCAAAAAATAATTGTTTGTTACTCCAAAGTCTAAAGCGCGCTCTATTGGCATTTTTTGAAATTTATCCTTACAACTTATTCTAAAGAAAATACTGACACAAAGAGTAGTTTTAGTGAAAACCGCAAATCAATCGACAATTTTTTCCGTTTTTTATGCTTATTTGAAATTTTAGTTCCTAAACTTTAATGGCACCTATCTCCTTCGGAAGACGTTTGGGTCCCTTAGTTTCCTATTCAATATTGTTTGTCTTGATGTGTACTATCACCTCTTAAAGTTTTGCCCAATAGTTTAGATACACCCTATATATATATATATATATATATATATATATGTGTGTGTGTGTGTGTGTGTCAACATTTGAACGGAGGGTGGTTTTAGGGTCTGGGGGTCATGATCGTTGAAAATATACCAAAATTTTCCGGAAGTGCTTTTCTCCGGACGGTTGCAATATAGATAGATTTTAACTTTTTCTAATGAAAGCTACCTAAAACTGTAACAAGCAATTAAAAAAGTAGAAATACACAATAAAATTTACGTACTGCACCCTGTGTGAAAAAAAATCATTTAAAAATGTTAAAAGGGGGGGGGGCAAGAGGTCTGTAAATAACAATACCATAGAATTAATATTTAGATTGAAAATTTCTTACCGAGCCTAGTGTAGGCTATGTGTTTAAACAAAAATGGAATTGTCGGAAATGAAAACCTTAATTTAATACATTCTCTCAACAATGCACACATTATCAAGTAATTGTTATTTATTCAGTTAAAATTTTGAAATTTTTTCTGATTGTTTACCATATCATTTTGAAACAAAAGCACGTGACATAATTTCTCATAATTTTTTTTTTAATTTAATAGTAATTAAAAAGTGGGGTAATTTAAAATCGTTATAACTCGAAATATTATTTGTAGAATTTCTTTTCATTTATATAAACAGAAATATATAAGCTTTAATTCTGATTTAGGAATTTTAAAAGCATTAATTTGAATAAAATTAAAAAATATTTAAAGTAAAAAATTTAAAAAAAATGTAATTTTTTAAAATCATATTTTTAAAATTAAATATATTTTTTTTTAATTTGCTGAAGCAAAATTAATATAAAACAATTGAAAAAGATTTGTTCCAAATTTAAACAAGATTTTTTAAAACCGCTATTGGGTTAAAGTAATTTAAATACAAGAAATAGTAAAAAAACTCATGAAGAAAAAAAGCATTTTCACAGAAAGTCATTTTTATGAGAACGATTGCTTTGAAAACTAGATTTTAAAAAGAAACCAAAAAGAAAAAAATAATATTTCTTGTTACAGTTAAAATAGAAACAAGGTTTTAAACGTAATTTTAAGCAGAATTTTTAATGTAATAAAACTGTTTAATAAAATTTGAATATTTTTGTTTCCCGCACCCCCTTAAGCACCGAAAGTTACAGGTCGCAGCATAAAATTAGCCGCGTGTGGCATCTCGCGACAGTGAATCTGTAATTATAATGAAGGGCAGGGTATGAAAAAGAAGTCAATTAAAAAACTCTGTTTATTTGGAGAATGGAAGAGAGGTTAAAAAGTTTAAAAGAAATTCTAACTAGAAATAAGTAAAAAGCATGCGTTTAACAATGATAACACTGAGACGCTATTTTAGCTAGATTATGTGTAAGTTAAATGTACCTACAAATAAAATTATGCTATTAGTAATAACTAATAGTCATTATATTATTATTACCATTATGGGTTTGAAATATTACAAGAAATGTATCAAGCCTTTGATTAAAAAAAAAAATCAAATATCGACTTTGTGTTTGATTTTATTTGTTTTTCAAAAATTAAAATAAGAAACTATGATCAAGACTGTGCAATAAAAAATGCTGATACTCAGTCATATCCACTATTTTTTGCAATCACTATTCATATTGCAAGCCTTATAGCAGAAAGGTAAAGAATGGAGACGGGTGTTACAGATTTTCTTTTCTTCTTTGTAGATTATTTTTTCATCAAACATTTCTTTTGTTTTAAGTTATATTTAACACTTTATTACTGAATGCAAAAATGTGAGTTAGTTATTAACAGAACTGAATAAAACGCGTAAAATCGTTAAAAGTAAATGTTTAATTAACGCTGCAATTGCAAAACATTTTACCTATGGATTATTTTCTGCCTCTGTAGTATCTGCCGCAGACAATCGAGAATTTTTTTTGGTACTGGGTATCCAAGTTCCAAGGGTTAGTTCCAAGTCTACTCCTCCATTATACTTCAAAATTGAAATTGGGTAGCCATATTCCTTCTCCATTCCAAAATTTCTGTTATTGAAAATAAACATATATTATTTCTTAACGATTTAAATATACTAAATGAAAAAAAGTCTTTATACCAGCCATTTTATTAATATATATCAATATTTTTTCTGGATTGCTTGTCAAAAACTGTGAAAACTTGTTTTAATTCCAAAAATTTTTGACGAGTTTGGACGATAATGACTACGAAAATAAATAAATAAATAAAATACCAGAGGAAGACCCCTAGCTTTTCCGTCATATTAAAATTACTCAATATCAAAAAGTAAATGTTTAAAAAAAACCCCGAAAATATAATAACTATATTCTTATAATTCTCTAAGTAATCAATTTGAAAAACAAAGAAATCACACAAGGTTTCGACGTGTAAGAAACTAAATAGTTATACTGTAAATCAATGATTTTTACTGTTATTAATATTTTATCACAAAAATTACGCAGGCTGATTTCGAAGATCTCAAATAGGTGATAATTATAATTTACACTTCCCGTAAAACTTCTAATATTGAGAACATGTGATAAAATATGGATTGGTAGGTACACCTCTTTGTTTTAAGACAGGGGTGCAAAAGTCTTTGCGCCAGTTGCTCCTATGCTCTCACTACTAATTTTTTTCGACTTGTATCATCTAATAATTTGTATAAATTTCTTGCTAGAATGCTATTAAATTTTACTCCGTGGTGAGTGATTGCCCCCCGCTGGTGCCTAGATTTTTACACCAATGGTCTAAAATCTAAATATGTAAAACTGTAAATTTTGAATGTAAACTTACGTAATCAGGCACAATCAAAGCGAAATTTAGGGCCTATTTAAAAAAAAAAATTCATTGAATAATAGGCTCTTTCACAAAATCAGACATTTCATCATTATTTTTACCATCCAAATTTAAAAAAAAAAAAAAATACACCAGAAAGTAAATTTTTAACACAAAGACTTAAATCCGATTCAATAAACTCTGTGTGCAAAAAAGACAAATTAAAATAAAGAATACTGCCCAGTTAAACTGATGGCATTGAGCTCACAGGCTACAAATACTAATTGTACATTAAAGCCTTATATTTTCAAGGGTTAATTCCGTTCGAAAAAAAAATTAAGAAGGGGAAACAGCTCTCCCCTTTGCTCTTTTTTTATACTTAATCATTGAACCTCCTATACTATCAAAGACATGCTTTATCATATAAAAAATCTATATCCAAAATTCAGAGCAAACGAGATAATTCTTAATGAAAACCCATTTAGCATTTATATAATTTAAAAAGGAGTTATCCCCCTCTTTTATACTTAACCATTAAACTTCCAAAACTATTCAGAGATTTGAACGAAATCTGAAAATTCTGGTTGAAAAACTCATTTATATAAATTAAGGGATGAGGGCATTAGAACCCCTGTTCCCCCTATTTATACTTATTCAATGAACACCTAATAACAGTCACGGAATCGCCTCATCAGAATGATCCTAATCTAAATTTTGAACGAACACTTAATTCTGCATGAAAATCCCATTTATATCAACTAAGGGGAGGGTCATGAGCCCCCCGTTCCCCCTCTTATACATATCGAATGAACTCCAAAAACTAATCAGGGAAGCGCCTTGTCAGGATATACCTACATACAAAATTTCAAGTGAATCGGATATTTTTATCACGAGTTATCGCGTTACGCACGAACGAACATACAGAACGGACAGGCACATAAGCTCTCAGGCTATGATAGCCTGTGAGCTAAAAAGTATCACTCCAGAAATTTGACTTTAACTGGGTGCTTTTCTTTTTCTAGAGAGGAGGGGGGGGATGAAGAAACGCCGTAATTCGCATTTATTCAGCGAAGTATTTGAATTATAGGCTACACATTTTTATTTATTTTTTAATTAGTTTAATGACACTTATAATCGTATAACATGCGGAATCACAAAATACCGAATCGACTATTTAATCAAACACTAGTTTTAATGACATTTAATTAACTTAAAATTTAATAAATAACCCAGTATCTCACTAGTGAAAACATAAATACTGTAATAACACATAGATATGAGTTGCCAGTGAATTTTTTTAATCAGACTTGCAAATATGCCAGCTGAATTTTAAAAGGGCCATATCAACTGGTTTATTGATTTACATTGACTTAATTTCCTCACCCCCCTCTTTTTACTGTGTTCTATAAAATTAAACAGGACGATGACTCTAATTTTAACTCGGAAGGACGCGCGCAGGGCCTAAAAGACCCTGAGTGCGTATGGTTTTTACAATTGTAGCCACTAATTTTTTTAAAGTAATCTTCAACTTATTTTATCACAAAATTTGTATGAATTGTTTCCGTCTAAAAAAAGTAGTTGTTATATTTTGATTTTATTGGTGACAAAGTTAAAACCATTCAAACACTGGGTAAGGGCGTGTTCTCCCGGGTTAAGAGCAATCAATGCACAAGTCTTTTTTTTATAAACATTTAAAACCAAAAAAAGTCTTAATATAAACACCATTTTCTCACTATTTTTAAAATTAGTATTATGAATGGAATATGCATGAACATGCATGCTTTTAAATAGCAACTAAGGAGCAAAACAATCATAGTTTAAAAAATATATATGTATATCTTTGTTTAAATCAGATTCTTTTTATTTAAATCAGGTTTTTATGATTTTTTTCGTGTGTTAATATACTATGTTTTCAAACATTAATTAATTAATGTTATTCAAGTACGGGATATATTAGTTAGTACTAGTTCTAATATTAGTAATAAATAGTACTAATATTTATTACAATATTAGTTAGTAATGGAGAATGGGATAGAATGGGACAGAAATTTTTCCTCATTACGTATTATTCTAAACATCAATCACAATACTAGATGGAGGCAGTGGCGTAGTTAGTGGGGGGCAGGGGGGCGGTCCAACCCGGGTGTCACCCAATATTTATTTGAAAATAAATATGTATAATCTTACACCATTGGGAAAAAAAATTCTGAAATAAAATTAAATTTCTAGCGTACGACGAAATAGAGTTAATTTTCTTTTCTAAAAGAAGTTGAAATTTTATGCAGACTGGTGTGTTTAAATAAGATATTTGCACCAGAGAACAAAAATCTAATGTATCCAACGAGTGGATAACAAAAGCAAACTTTAAAAGAAAGAATTTTCTTCGACATACAGACACCACATTGATTTAAGCGGATTATGGGTTAAGTAAAAATTCGCCCTTCTGTTTTTTTTTTCTCAATGCAGGGCAAAAAGTAAATGAGAAATGATATGGCCATTTGTTATAATAGCGTACAATTGTGAATGAAAAAATGTAACGGATCGGTGTGTGTGTGTGGGGGGGGGGGGGGGGGGTTTGACACCATGGTGGCTGGCGGTAACACAATTTACATCCGCTCTGGGTATCACCTATCCTAGCTAAGCCACTGAGATGGAGCAATGACAACCAAATCTTCAGTTGAAAAAAGTTGCTTTTCAGCATAAACTTAGATTTGTATAAAAAAATTGTTTATTAAAAAATAAATTTGCTTACTATAATTTTAATATTTGCTGTATATTAATGACTTGTTTACCTGTAGCTGTAATAGTTCCCATCTTTAGAAAACCTAATATTATACATTATCCATAATTTTAACTAAACTTAAAAGCAGCACTGTTGTTTATATAAATAGTTTAACATAAAAACAATAGCGGAGGGGCGTGGGACAGTCTAGCAAAAGGAGGAATGAAATAAGTCGAATTCCTTCTTTTGAATAAGATAAATGTAAATTACTCATATTACGCAAATATTCTAGTAAAAATGATTAAATTTAAAAGGAAATAGTTGAAATATTGAACAGAAATTATTCAAAATTTTATAGATGTCAGTTTGCTATTTTTAACGCAATTTAATCCAACACGCACATTTCAAAAACAAAGTAATTTATTTTCCAATTTTTATATAACTTAGCCAAAGAAATGAATAACATAGTTTTAAGAAAAAAACAATTTAAAACATGTATAGTTCAAATTAGTTATCTAATTATGTAAGTTAAAGGAAAACAAGAAATACAGCCGATTAATTTACTTAAATATGAATGACTGGATCTCAAGTTCTTCATTGCCCGAAATCAACAAACTGACGCCATTAGATTTGTTGGTTGGTTGGTAAATACGAAACTTATCCTGCTACCCGTAAAGAAGGCTTTCGCCTCGAAAATTTGACACCATTACTTCGGCCGAAAGCAAACTTTCACGCTCTGTATTATCTTGCCTATAATCAGACATTTTCAAAGAAAATGTTTTGCTCAGTCAATATTTACGATGGTTTTACTAGAAACAAGAATGATATATTAACTTTTTTTATTAGGTGCTGTGCATATATAACATTATTCTTTTAGGGGGGAGAGAGGGTCTGACACATGATATCGTAAGATATTTCTAGGGGAAGGGGGGGGGATTTGCCTTTTGATATCGATATCATTTTTGACCCAATTATAATTATCTCTTTTTCTCTGTAACGTGGTATTTTGTTCAAAATAGTACATTATCTTTTTTTTATTTTGTTAACTATTTTTATTTGAATAAGGCGATATTTTATTAAATTATCTTCAATTGAATCAATAAAGTTTGCGAAAAATAAATTTAACTCGTTTTGTATGTTAATCAAAACAAAAGAACTAAATTCTAAAAGTGTATCATTATCAAAGTGTAAAAAAATTTTTACACTTTGATAATGATATCATTACCGGGCCAGGGAGTTTGATGGAAGTAACGTATGATATTTAAAGGGAGGGAAAGGGTCCAAAATTACCAAAAAGTAAATAACGTTATACCGCGTTTAAAATTAACCGCGTTTCTATAATTTACTTGAAATATGGTAAAGTGAGTGCAAAATCTGGGAATAGGGAATCATTATTTTACAGACATCTTTAACTGAGCAAGGTCGATCCATCCGATGGATCATACTGAATCGGGTAGGAGGCATCGACTATTTCTTTTAAAAACATCAGTGGTAGTGTTTGCATCAAAATTCCACTGATGACCACTGAAGTAACCTGAAAATATCATTCAACATCTAGTCTGAATAATTTATCCAAGCCGGACTGAAGAGAGATCGGGGGAGGGGGGATTGTCCAAGGTTTGAAGACATATGGATGAGACTGTGAATTAACTTAAACTGTCTAAATGGTTTTTAGTGTTTAATTTTCCAAAATTTGGAGGGGAGAGATTGAGTTACCGAATGAGAGACCTTTCTTTTAACAAAAATAACAGTCTTGCCATATCAGTGGTGAATTAATGGGGTGCCCCAGAGGGAACCCCCCCCAGTGCAATGAAATGTCCCCTCCCCCCGGAAAAATAATGTTCTTGTGTTTTCACTGGGGAAAAAGGTTTCATTCCCCCACCCCCGGAGCCACAGAAGTCCCTCCCGGAGTAAAGTGTCTGAATTCAATACTGAGCCGTATGGCGAAAGAGCGTCGAGTGAGATAGGTTCTAAAATTTTGATTTGTGGTTTTTAGAGTTTTTGAACTTCACCACCTTTTTAAGGATTAGATCAACAGAATTGTTAATTACGAAATTCCTGAGCTCATCGAGATTGGGGTCTGAGTTCGATAAAATTCTAACAACGTAAGCGAAAAAATTTTTTGAATTTTAGTTATTTATGAGGTTGGTAGAGGAAAGAGGACCGGTGTTTGCAGTTTTACCGGTGGTTTAAGCGTAAATCTAAGCCAACTGACTGTTTGGTATTTTATTATTTTTTTCTGATAAGGATGTATTTTTTTCTAGTTTTATGATAATTTTGTCTAAATTTTGAACGTGGGGATTCGCGGGGGATGGGTCTTTATAGGCCCCAAAATTTCACCATCTGAGCACACACGATACGTTATACCATATCATTTTTTTTTTAACAGACAACTTACTAGCCGCCGATCTTCATTATTTGAGAGAGGCGACGTTCGATACATTAGAATTGTAGAGAACGTGAACATGCGTGTTACTAGTGTGTCGCTGAATAAGGAAAAAGAAAAAGGTAAAACGCTTCGTGTTGCCCAGCTTGAAGTTTTCAAAAAATAAGCAGTACCATATGTCGGTGCTTCTCTTTATTTTACTTCATGAATAGACTCCACTTTGAAATTCCACCACGGAAATTTTTCACATTGTATTAATAGATTCTTTTTTAAAGAACTTTTAATTTCAAATAATTTTTAGCTGAAAAATTTGTTATTTGTCATACCTAAAAAAATATTAATTATTAATGTCATAATTTTTAAACCCAAAATAAATTAATAAGACAAATATATAACAGTAAAGAAGAAGTTTATTAAGAACTAATGCAAGGTAAAAATGTAATAAAAATACATGCATAATAGTTACTTTCAATTAAAAATAGTTAAAATGTTACATACTTCTTTGTCCTGCACGTCCGGTATGAGGATCCAACTGAATGAAACACAAAGAGCATACACAAAGTTGAACAAACTCTTTTAACATATAAGAATATCACTGGTATATATATTCAATCGTACATAATATTACAATTCCAATTGCATGACTATGAATAAGTGATTAATTAAACTAGTTTAAAATCTTAGAATTTCACTTCTATGAATTGTATAATTCTCCAATAAAAATTAAGGATGGATTTGACATCATTCAGTATGATAGATTAAAAGTTCCCACTAGAAAGAAAACATCTATTCAGGCCGTCGAGAACCGTGACGGGCCCAGAATCAGTCCCCCCCCCCCTTACACAGACACGCAAGACACATAAAATGCATGTGAATCTTTAATAAAGCCTCGTCTACTTTGTAGACTACTTTAGTCATCTTTCGTAAATTACATTATTTATTTTCTTGTAGTTAAAGATAATAATTATAAATTCTAATAATTATCTATTCTTCTTTAATACTATTTAACAAAAGTAAATACAGTCCTTTCTCTTTTTTTATTGTTACATTATGGTATCTATAAAAATTATAATAAACAGTGTGTATTGCAGGAGTTGGGACCCTTTGAGATTTTTGGACTCCAAAACAAGTTAATGGCTGCACTCCCCCCCCCCCCCCCATCTCCTCAGATCTGCGCGCATTTACCTAGCAACAACAAGAACATCGCTTGAGAAAATGCCGTACACCGAGGCGAGGATACCATATTTTTCCTTACTGAAATATAATTTTTTTCAGTATAAATATCGCCTTTTTACTGAAAAACAATCATTTTATGGTATAAATACCGTTTATAATTGAAATAGCACAGAAATTGGTCATTTTATGGTATAAATACTGTTTATAATCGAAATAGCACAGAAAATGGTTTTTTTAATGCCTAATATATCTTAGAAATACGGTACTCATACAGTAAAGAATGATAACAGTAGACGTACCGTAAAATTTAGGTACATCTATTGAAATGCTACGAAAACTTTTACAATGTCGTTTTTTTTATTGAAAAATAATTATTTTACGGTATAAATACCGAGTTTTTACGGAAAAATAATAATTTTACTGTGTAAATACCGTTTTTAATCGAAACAGTACAAAAAACTGTTTTTTACACTTAATATACCTTAGAAATACGGTATTCATAACGTAAAGAGTGAAAATGGTAGAAGTACCGTGAAATTTACGGTACATCTACTGGAATTTTACAAAAAATTTTTACAGTGTATAAAAGGTCGTAAAATTTAATTGTTAAATGAAATGCTCCTTTAACGATCTATTGAAATAATTATAATGGAAGTCTATCGCTTTTCTAAGCTTACAGAATGAAATTTGAATGATGAAACAACACCAAAAAACTGGAGGCAAAACACAATGATATAATAAAGCTTTGTAAAAATCACCATAAAAATATAAAAACACACATGACGCGTTTCGCGCTGGAAAATTAGCAGCTCGTTATTTTTAAGCGAACGAGATCACAAATGAATACGAAATTGTTCATTTGTAATAGATTGTTTGTGACTTTGTCCGCTTAAGGTTTTGTGTTTAAAGTAGCTGATGACAAGCTGCTAATTTTCTAGCTCGAAACGCGTTATTTTAATGATTTTTTTTTTTACAAATTTTTAATATTTAATTAAGATTTGAATGGTTAATAATCTGTGTCTAAACGATCAATTTTCGTAAAGTAATCCAAGAGCACAATTCACTTATTAAAAAAAAAAATAAAGGAGATACATCGATCGAACTATATTCGAATTTTTAATCACGATTTTAACAATATAAAAAAGTATAGAGATAATACATATATTTTTTTTAAACCTATGGAAATATTTTCAGTAGATTGACTAGATTTAACAACCAATTCATAAATTTGATTATATGAAATGGAATAATGTGAGAGAAGTTCCGGAAATTTACTGTAATACAATCAGTTAAATGGTAAATATTGTAAAATGCACTTAGAATTATTGAGCATTTAGATCATTGCTGTTTTTACCACTTCTCATTATTGCTGAAAAGGCTTTATGAAGTCTTTTTATCTGTCTGTCCGTCTGTTTGTCCTTCTGCCACCTAACTATGATATAATTCAAGCAAATATTATCAAATTGTCATGAAATGGATATGCTGTTGTGATTTACACTGACATTTGCACTATTGAAAATGAAATGTGTAGCATTTATAGTTCATTTATAGACACACAAAAAAAAATCCCGTTACCTAACGATCTACGAGAAAGAATTGTTTACGGTGTATTTGAATTATATTAAAATATTTTAAACATATTGAGATTTACATATATCACTGAGGATTCTACGAGGTGCTTACTGTAGAATTTGGTGTGCATGTGCGTGTCATTTATCATTTATTTGCAGCGAAAGAATTTTGCGTATGAACATCAAATTTAACTATTTCTTTCCACAGTAATGGCTGTTTATAAATTATATTGATAATATACAGGGCAGCAAATAGATACCTGCTATATTTCCGTTTGTTGACGGACATTGCTGAATAGGAATTTTTCACTGTGCCATGCGTTTAATTAAAGGAACTTTTAGCTCATTACCTAGATATAGTAAAGACTGGAAGGCGGCAACAGTCACCTCACCGAGTTTACATCTGGAATTGAAGAATTAATTAAAATTCAATTTGCATATTAAAACGCAATCTATCAAATCCTATCTTGTGGAAAATACATGAAAACCTGATTTTACCGTTTGCCAACAGGTAAAATCTGTATCTGTCGTAAGTTTATCATTGTGTTTTCTTACACCCAAAAGTATAAAAACATAGAGAACTGGGAGCAAAAAAACACAAGAGTAAATTTACGAGTCAATCTCAAAATCGGTTTTTTAAATGTTTTACACCAAGATATGATTCGCAGACCGATTTTTCTATAATATGGGAATTTTAGCTTATTCTTAATTTTTAGCCTGAAACTTGGTGAGTTGCTTGTGTGTGCTGCCACCTCCTGGTCTACTACCCATACCTATACCTTCTTATGATATATAGATACAGATCATAATCAGTGATAGATAGATAGATCATAATCAGTGATTTACAAAAAAAAATGTGGACATATTTTCAAACTATTTGTGGTAATTTCAGAAACTGATTTTCAACTTCATTATTCGTATTCTAAATTGTCTAAATAGTGTGGGACATGTCTAATTTGCGGTGTTGTCTGGAACTATTAGAGCTTTTGTGTTTGGGTAGTCCTTCTCACCAACACTGTAAAAAATATCTGTAAAGTTACTAAAATTTTTCCAGGAAAATGGGATTCCTAGAACTTTTTGTATAACTGCAACCCAGATTACAAATACAAATTTAATAATATTACTGTAATTTTAGTAGATAATTTTACCTGTAGGCTTACAAAACTAATTTTGTATATTTATGTATTTTTTGATACAGTGTATAGGTAACATTTTAGAAATCACACAGATTTCTGTTAATTTATACCAATAGAATTACAGATTTTTCTTTACAGTGTAGTCGAACCTTATTTGTTAAGGCAACCTCATTCGTCTTAATAAAATCTACAGTTTTGTGGCATTATTCTGAACTTGTTATAAGATGTTCCATAAGATATGTTGAATGCATGAATTTCCGTTCTTGTTTTTGTGAATAATGGCCATTTCCAGGTATACTTATTATGTCAACATTTTTACAGAAGTAAAATACTATATTTAAAAAAAAAATCTGTGTAATTGCTGATTATCTACAGGTAATCCATTTTCTTAAATCTTATGTACAAATACAGAGATTAGAAAAAGCGAGATTCTGTTAAATACCTGAGAGGTTATTCGGTAAATTTACCATAGATTATGCAAATCAACATCGTTAAAAATACACAAGACTCTGCAAATTAACTTTTAAAGATAATAATTTGTTAGTTTTTAAAATTAGTGAATCACTCGATCTCCAGTGAGCTTCAAAGAACTCGAAATTTCCGAGTAAATTTGAACTGCTGTATCACTATCACTAAATTTTAACAAAATTCGTTTCTAGTCGTCCTGGGGTTTGAACTCGAAATCCCTTGACAGTGGAAGAGTACAATACTGACTGAGCTATAAAAGCTATTTCTACTCGGTGCACTAAGCATGTCTGCTATAATTCAGCTGAGAAAATTCTTCACTAAATCTGGTGATATAATTTAATCTCTTTCTAAATTCTTCTTAAAAAAATCTTTAAATTGAATTTTCTTTTTTAATATTTCGGATAAAATTGTAAAGAATTTCAAAAATGTAAATTTTGAATTACAAAATTTAACAAAGATAAAAATATCGTTAAATAAAACAAAGAGATCTGTACAGGGAATCAGATAAGATAAGGGAAATGTGTGTAAAATAATGATCGAAAAGCTCATTCGAATGCATTTAACCGAGAACTAGTGTACATTAGCAGAGAGCTTTGCTTTTATTTTGTGTTTTTAACGAAATTTTTAACAGTGTAACCTGTTAAAAATATCTTTATGGTATTATTTTCATTAATTTGAATGCTACGAACGAAGTTACGATTCCACCGTAAAATTAAATACATTGTATTTTCGATTATATAAGTAAATTGATTCCTGGGTTTTAATAAAAAAATATTTATATTTATGCCTATTAACACAGGAAATCTTTTAAAAATAGTTTAGAATCATCGTTTATAAAAAATAATATACATGACTAAAAACGTTTCTGATAAAGCATTATTTTGTATGTTAAATGGGAAAATTATTAAATTTACAATGCTTTATTACCTAAATCCAAACTCTGTTGCAAGTGATTGACCATGCAGTATCACACGATTCCCTTCCCAAAGCAGTTGTTGAGCAAGACAGGTTTAACACATTATTTTAGGTAACATGTCTGGATAATTTATCAGACGATTTCTCCATTATCAGTTGCATTGCACTTATGAACCTGCATTGAGGAAATAACTTCACCAAGCATATCTTTTAAAGTGCATAAATTTCCATTTGGGACCCCTTGAATATATTTAAATAAATAAATAAATAGAGGCTTGAAATTTCGAATGAGTCGAGGTTATAATTTTTTAGATATAATTAATAATTTAATATTTTAACATTATTATGGTGAATTAAAACGGATATTCTGAAATTTAACAATAATAACAATATTATTTGCAGGAAACATATAGAAAATATATAAATGAACTAGTAATTATAAAACAATACAGGGACAAACGTAAAGTGAAGTGAAAAAGTAATAATACAATCATCTTGAGGAAAAATTCCTCAAACTAAACGTAAACACCAATTAGAAGTGCAATTTTCCATAATTTAAGTAATTGGCATAAATATATATAGAGAGGGAAAGAAAAAAAAAGAGAGAAGTATGAAGTATTTTTTTAAATTTGTTTTAAGAAGTTTTCTGCAGAATAAGTATTTTTGCACACTAAAATTTATACTATACAGGATGTATCTAAACTACTGGGCAAAACTTTAAGGGCCGATAGAACACATCAAAACCAATCATATTAAATGGGAAACTAAGGGTCCCAAACGTCTTCCGAAGGAGATAGGCGCCATCAAAGTTTAGGGTCCAAAATTTGAAATGATTATAAGAAACGGAAAAATTGGTCGATTCGTTTGCGGATTTCACGAAAACTAGTCTTTATGTCAGTATAGTCTTGAAAATAAATTATAATGATAAAGTTAAAAAATGCCGATAGAGGGCGCTTTAGGCTTTGGAGTAACGAACAACTATTTTTTACCGTTATATTTTGCTTCATATTAAATTTTTTTGAAGCTTAGACATAAACTTAAATTTTGTGCTGAAAATCTGAATCGATGAGAGTGGTTAAATAGCGCTAACTGAACTGTGTACAATGGGAGTGGGTAGGTTCAAATTTCAAATAATTATTTAAAAAAAAACAGAAAAACTGGTCGATTCGTTTGCGGTTTTCACTAAAATTATTCTTTATATCAGTATTATTTTGAAAATAAATTATACAGATAAATTTCAAAAAATGTCGATAGATGGCGCTTTAGACATTGCAGTAACGTACAGCTATTTTAACCGTTTTTTATTGCATTTCATTAATTTTTTTAGAAGCTTAGACATAAACTTAAATTTTGAGCTGAAAATCTGAATCGTTGAGAGTGGTTAAGTAGCACAAACTGAACTGTGTTCAATGGGGGTGGGGAGGTTTAAATTTCAAATGATTATAAAAACCGGAAAAATTGGTCGATTCTTTTGCGGCTTTCTCTAAAACCATTCTTTATGTCAGTATTTCATTGTAAATAAATTTCAAAGATAAATTTAAAAAAACTCCGTTAGAGGGCGCCTTAAACTTTAGAGTAACCAACAACTATTTTTAACCGTTATATATATTTTTAAATCTAAATAAATGTTTTAAAAGCTTAGACTTAAATTTTGATCTCAAAATCTGAATCGTTGTGAGTACTTAAGTAGCGAAAAATTGAGCTGTGTTCGTAGGGTGGGCAGGGTAACATTTCAACTCCTGCACACACTTCAGTTTGCGCTTATTAACCCTTCCCAACGATTCCGAATTTGAGCTCAAAATTTATATCTAAGATTTTGCAAGCATTTAATTAGATACAAAAAATAACAGTTAAAAACTGTTGTTGGTTACTCTAAAGTTTAAGGCACCCTCTAACTGAATTTTTTAAAATTTATCTTTAAAATTTATTTTCCAGGAAATACTGACATAAAGAATGGTTTTAGAGGAAACCGCAAACGAATCGACCAGTTTTTTCGTTTTCTATAATCATTTGAAATTTGAACCTTCCCACCCCCATTGAACATAATTCAGTTAGCGCTACTTAACCACTCTCAACGATTCAGATTTTCAGCACAAAATTTAAGTTTATGTCTAAGCTTCAAAAAAAATTTAATGAGATGCAAAAAATAACGGTAAAATATAGTTGTTCGTTACTCCAAAGCCTAAAACGCCCTCTATCGACATTTTTTTAAATTTATGTTTATAATTTATTTTGAAGACAATACTGACATAAAGAATAGTTTTAGTGAAAACCGCAATTCAATTGACCAATTATTCTGTTTTTTTATAATAATTTGAAATTTGAACCTACCCACTCCCCACAGTTCCGTTTGCGCTACTTAACCACAGATTTTGAGCTCAACATTTAAGTTTATGTCTAAACTTCTAAAAAAAATTAATGTGATGCAAAATATAACGGAAAAAAAATAATTGTTCGTTACTCCAAAGTCTAAAGCACCCTCTATCGGCATTTTTTGAAATTTATCTTTATAATTTATTCTCAAGACATTACTAACATAAAAAACAGTTTTCGTGAAAACTGCAAATGAATCGACCAATTTTTCCGTTTTTTATAATCATTTAAAATTTTGGATCCTAAACTTTGATGGTGCCTGTCTGCTTCGGAAGACGTTTGGAACCCTTAGTTTCCCATTTAATTTTATTTGTCTTGATGTGTACTATGACCCTTTAAAATTTTGCCCAGTAGTTTAGATACACCCTGTATATTTTATTACATTTCATATTTGTGAAGCGTATAATCATGCTTGCAAAGCTATCTAATTTGAAGGTTTTTTATAGCCAATATATTTTAATAATGACCTAATATAATCTGAGATTTCGACAATTAAATAAGTCGAAGATTACAATTTAAAACTAGTGATAACAAAAGATTGTAATAAAAAACTACTAAATTATTGCCTAGAGAACTACCAGCAAAAAAAGTATTTGTAATATTTGATGTATATGATATACAGGGTTCATTCAAATTAGATGGGACAAGAGATGTTGGTACACATTCAAACATAATAGCATTTTTATCATAGATTGCATAAAATAAAACCCAGTTGCGCTAGACCTCGTCTGAAGTTGAAACCGGGGATACGAGGCAAAACATAAGAATGATATAAGGTTACAAAATCAAGTTTAATGAGAAAAAAGTTAAAGCAATATTTCAACAGTGATTTTCAAGGTAATAGACGCAGAAAAGCGGGAATCGACGAATGCTGTGAAATAGTTACAGAAGGCATATCGCGCATTTCACTAGCAGCTCAGAAATCTGGAGACGAGTTCCTCTTCGGATTCTAAGATACTTAAGTATGGTCCTACTAAGTCTTATCTATCAACCAGGAAAGGTCGTTTTCAGATAATGTCGCAGCTCTCGCTATAGGTCTCGCTAAAGTATCGATAAATATTTTTATGTTTATGTATTGCCATATGAATTATTCAATGTTATAAAACCTTGTTTTCATATCTAAAAAAAGAAAATTTTCATGTGTAACGGGTTTGACAATCATGATTACTCCCGCAACACTTAAAAACGCTCCCGTATAAAAAATGTCCCCTGTATTTGGCATGCTATAAAATTTTAGTGCAATATTGGAAACCTAGAAGGAAAGTTCTGCACCACTGATGAACTACTTCATTAGGTTTGAAAAAATCTTACGGTGTACTTGAATAATAAGTTTTGAATCTACTTTTCCAATTTCCTTATCAGAAAAGCATTATTTAATAGGATTGTCATGACAATTAATGAGTTATTAATCCTATTACATGTGTTATTCTAATAACAAGTTTTGAATCTCTATTTCAAATTACTTCAGTATAATAAACGTTTCACAAGAATTTTTGCAAACATAAAGGATTTTATTACATCTTAAATGATAAATACTAGAATAATTTAATTATATATTCAAATGAATTTAAAAGCGTTTGTTAAACAAAGTTGTAAAGTGAATAAGAGAACATGAGAAAAATATTTCTTTAATAGTTGCTCATACACTTTGTAAACTTCAACCAAACTTTTATTATAAGAAGAATTTGATCATCCAATCGACTTTGTGAATAGAGAAAAATTACTACGCTTAGTGAATATTGCCCTCAAGAGGCTGTAGTTTTAAAAATGAAATCATAATTTAATTTCTTTTCTTTAAAAGTTCAGTTTCCGAGTCATTTCCTTTTTACGCCATAAAACAAGCTTTTGAAAGAAGATCAAAAAGATTTTAATGGGGATATTCTCCAATGCGTTTCTCTTATATTCATCAAAGTATTGACCTTAATAGCACATTTTGAGAAGTATACACATAACTGAAGATATCTACCCACGTCCATTTCTATTCGAGTTTTAAAATTTAGAAAAAAAATAATAATGATTTTTCGACAAATTTTCTAAAAAAAGAAGTTAACTGCTTCCCTGTTTTGCCCATGCGTCGTACGTGCAACGTGTTTTTGACAGTAATGATTTGCCCGTAATACGTACGGGCATCCATATTCCAATCGTAATTTATTATTCTCACCTGTACAATTTTATTGTAAATTTTGAATTCTATAATCTGCGCATTTTTCTGATTCAATTAAACAAAAATTTCTGTTTTGAAAAACCGTTGATAAAAGACTAAAAATTCCGTAAAAGGCATGCAAAAAATAGACATTATTTGAAAGTTTTAAAAAAAATACTGATCAGTTAAGTGGTTAGGGTAAATTCCCAAAAAATGCAATTTCTGAATTTACTTTGTCTATCTATAAGTAAAGAGACGTTGACTGCTACAGATAAGATAATTGACATACAAGAGAATTCCTGCCCCCCCCCCCCCCACAAAAATACCTATAATCGATGACGAAGATTGAACATTAGTTCAGAATAGTTCTGATATAGATACAAATAAAAATTGTTCGGTTTTGTGCGCCAGCTCCACAGTTCCGAAACTAACGTATATGTACAGTAAAAAATATTGTTGCAATTAACCTGTTAAATGATAAGAAAACACTAGTAATAAAAATAAATACATTTTGTCTCAATAGCGCTTTAGTTTTCAACATTCATTCAAAGTAAGAAAGTAAAATACAATTTAGTAAATGTCGAATTAACTACATTGAAATTTTCTTTGTTTACTAACTTTGTTTGAACTAATTCCTTTGTTTAATTCCCCGGGGATTTATGTAGTAGTGTTGTGGAATGTAGAAGCAATATTTGTATAACGTGTGTCTCTTTTTGCTGCTGAAGAACTTCAATGCTAAGATAGTTTAATCTGTTATAATATAGATGGATATGTATAACTCAGAAAGAAACGAAACGTTCCGTTAAGTTTTAAACATACATTGGCGAGATAAAGTATTTACTAAAAATTAATATATAGGGAATAAAAGATTAAATCATTATATATTTCAGCGTTTAAATCAAAATTGCAAAATAAATCACGATTTTATCCATGCTGATAATAATTGTATATAATCCTTTGTGACTCAAAAACTCTGTTGTGAAAAATAATTAACATTAAATACATTTAAAACGTTACTGTGGATTCACTCCCGAATTTTAAACCTTGTTTTTCGTGACAAATTTTTAATGATTAATTGTAGTTGCTGTCTCATAGACCTTTTCCTTTTAAAACTGTCACAGATTAACATGAAAGTTTACGTTTCAGAATAAAGATTTGTGAAATTTTGTTTCGATTTTAGCCTTAGTACAAATATTAGGGGATTCCGAATAAGGTATTTAAAATTGTACTAGTTCTGTAATATAATTTAGTACAGAAACAGTACCACATTAGTTAATGGAGCTTTTTTACCTATTTTTCATCATGCGGTCTCGGAAACAGTAACCAGGAGACAACTTCTGTCACAGCAGTTAAAAATCAATCAATAATTTCAGACGAATCGACATGTAAAAAACAGATTAGTTTTAAAATTAAACAGACATTTAGTTTTTAACTTCGGTAAATGCGATAAATATCACCTAAATATGTTATATATGGTGGGATACTACAGATATTTATACCACTTCTGCCAATTAAGTTAGTTTTTAACCAAAGGCACAATATTCAGTTATTTTTTGCTTGTTAAAGTACACATTTATTTAATAAAATGCCAAACATACCCTAAATGCGACAAAATTAAAAGATATCGCGCATCATTTAGGCACAATGACTTTATTATAGCATTTATTGTTTATTTACAGGACACAAAAGAATTCAGTTAAAGGGGTATGTTGTTTCTTAGAGATAACTAGAATCGCGTTTTCAACTGTGGTATGCTTTTTAAAGTTTACTTTAATTTTTCCGTAGAACATGGTGTGTAAATATTCTATGGATCAAATATTGGGCTTTATAAAAGGATTATGAAGTATGCCTATTGTTTAAAATCCTATATGCAATATACATGTCTGTGCAAAAGAAATCGTGTGCATTTCTGTCTCAGTTCCAAAACGCATAACATAGTTGAAAACTTATATTTAATAATTTCTGCCAATAACATTACGTATATTTTTAATGAACTAATTTAAGCATGCTTTGTAGTATAGATGGAAATCTGTAAATTATATACATATATATTTTCGCTCAGTTTAAAATATTTAATTCGTATATAATTATATACATGACTTCGCATAACAGTTCGACCATTTTTAACAAATTCCAACAAAGTTGAAAAGTACTTAAGATTTCGGATTTTCTGTCCGTCTGTCCATCTGTTCGTGCTATATCTCTGGTTAAATATATTGTCCTAAAGTTTTTGGATGATATTGACTTTTGCAGAATCCCTATTCCAAATGAAGTTTCTAGCATGTTTAGTGTATTTACAGGGACAGTCGAAAGTATTCTGCTATTTCACTTCCAATGCTGAAAAACCGTTTCAAATGCGTTTTAAGGGTGTTACATCTTTTCAAACATAATAAAATTTATTTGCATTTGCATTGTGAACTAAAATATGAATTCTGTAGAATATGCTGTACATAGAATATTTATTATTTATTTACAGGGTCCCACAAAAGAATTTCGTTTCATAATATATATATAGTTTTAATTGTTTGCGGCGTATTTTAGTTATGTAAACTGTTTCAAATATAATGCAATATATAAACGTGGTTGAGGCTTACTATAACTTATTTCATGTATAAATTTTTAATTATGATATGCGCTTTTAAGTTTCTTTATATTTATGCAAACTATATGATTTGTATAAATTCTGTAGTGGAGCAACACAAAAAGTACGTGTTTCGCAAAGATTACTGAGTGTGAGTGTAAATTGTTTAAGGGTATTTTTAAAATAAGTTATGCATTTTTACGTTGAACTGAAGTTACGTTTAGTTTACTAAGCAACATTTGTAGAATATAGATAAAATGATATACAAGGCCACGCAAATAATTGGTTACATGACCGTCCATGGATGATAATTTCTAGAAATGTGATTTTAGTAGTTTAAGAGTGTTTTTGTCTAAATTAAATTTTAGATAAATCGTGGCATGTAATAAAGGTACTAGATAAATTACAATGTTGAACAAAGCACCCACCTATGTTTCTATCAATTAATATAAATTTCCAAAAGACAAATTTCAATTTGCTGTATGTTTTCTTGTTTAACTAAATTTTCTCATTGCATAGTATATACTATCGAACCCGCTTAAACGAATATGTGTGGTTCCAATATCTATTATTCGATTAAGCGGATATATTCGATTAAGTTGGAAAATTTATTCCACCATACCACATAGTTAATAACATCTTAAAATATAACTAATAATCTATAGCAGTTAAAAAAACGATTAATTTGATTTTAAAAAGTTACTTACTTTTTTTAAAAAAGAAAAAAACTACAAAATTAAATAAAAATTCTTATATTAAGCATTATAATACACATTTACTTAAATGAAATTATGAATATTTTGGTTTTATCGCTTATCTTATTACAATGTTTTGAAAAAATCCAATACAGTTGATTATTTATTTAATGTTTTTCGCGCACATTTCTGCAGTTTTTTTCCAAACCTTATAATATTGTGTAATATCCACCTCGAGCTTCAAAATGTCTTCGTATAATTTATAAACTTCACTCAAGATGGGAGGATCTATTACAACTTCATTATTTTCATCTTCTTCTATGCAAGGTTATGATATCCCATCAGTTTCTGTAGCCTCATTTTCCTCAAATTATATAAATTCCAAAAGTTCTTCTTGTATTAGTTGGAGTTTATCGAGCTCATCTGGAAACTCTTGAAGATCACAAATTTCAATTTCTGTGTCCCAACAATCATCTTCATCAGATTTAGGCTTTAAAATTTTCGCTTTTTTAAAGCTGTTTTTAATCACACTAACAAGAACATTATTCCAAGCTTGTTACAGAAATTCATAGCAGTAAAAAAGTTAATTTTTTTGAGAGACTGGAAAATGTTTCACTACAGTTCTCTGTTTTCAAGTCCAAAATATGGAGACGTTCATTTATAATCTCTCGTCTATATAATGCTTTAAATTATTTTATGATTCCTTGATCAACAGGTTGTATTTTGGCTGTCGTATTTGAACGCAAAAAATCTATTCTGACATTATTCAGTCAAATTGAGTTGTCTGTTTTGTAACTGCCAACATTATCCATTAACAGGACAATTTTTTTATTTTGATTTTTCATGTTTAGGTCGAATTTTGTCAGCCAACTTGCATAAATATGTTTTGCTATCCAACCATTCTGTGAGTAATCATATGCAATAGGATAATTTTTTACATTTCTTTAGATACCTAGGTTGTTTGCTTTTGTCAATGAGAACCGGTTGAAGCTTTTCTTCTTCCGTTTGATTTTCACAGAGTAGTACAGTTACGCGATCTTTACCTATTTTAAATCCGTGTAGTTTTTCATTATTTTTGTTCCGTTTGACAAAGTTATAAACAATAGACTTGTTTCGTCACAATTAAAAATATTGCATGGTTTGTACTCAGTAAGAATTGGATGTAAAGTTTCTTCAATCCATTCATCACAAACTACATCGTTTACAGAACCCAATTCTCCATGTATTTTTTGAAACGTTAAGTTGTGTCTTTGCTGGAAGCTGTATAACCAGATGCCGAAAAATTTTCAAAAATAGAATTTTTCGCAATTTCTTCGGCTTTCTGAAAAATCATTGCTCCGTTTATTAAAGCTTCTTTGTTTCTTTTTGAATGAAACCATTCCAACACTGCATTGTCGAGATCATGATTAGATTATCTTTACTGTTTTCGGTGAAGGTTTCCATTATTTCTCCAATCTTCAATTTTATCAGCATTTTTCTTAATAGTCGAGACTTAAGACTGAGAAATTTGAAACTTTTTAACTATTTCAGTTTGTGTTTTTCTGTGCTTTATGGCATCCAAAACCTTCAATTTATTGCACAAACTTAAATCTTTTCTTTTCGCGTTCACATTTTTTCTCCTTCAGAACCTTAAAACAAACTGAATAAATAAAGTGATAACCGTCCCTAGGTCAGAACTGTCCATTTTTTCAGTGTCGCAATGCAATGTCGCACCTCCACTATTCGACAACGTCATATGACCAATCCGATTTTTTTGCCTTTATCATACAGAGGTTTGTTTCCCCTCCCATCAACGTATCTTTCATTTCAGGCGACCGTTGCTACAGAGAAAAATTGTTTGAATTGGACGTGACACGCGTAACTGGATTTCATGGGGGTAATCCCATTACTTCCAACTTCTGAGAAACCTGTGTTTGGGTGGTTTGAAATTTTCGAACAAAAGACCTTTTTTAGGAAAAATATTTGTCACACCAGATTAGTCGTTATTGCATTATCCGAGGAAACTACTGAAATCAGTTTTTCAAAATTTTATTTGTTTTACTTATCTCATATAACTTATTTCATTAAATAACGACATTTTATTAAAGATTTCAAGAAGTGTTGGAAAGTGTTCATTGCATGATTTATTTTCTTGTTCTTACTGTGAACGGTAAATGCTAAAACTATAGATTTTCAAATGTGTTAAGGAGTTTCTGAACTGTTTAGATAACCATCTTTTTAATTTTATTTAACAATTGACGTATTTTTACGATTATTTGAACGATTTGAAAAATATTTAGTTATTTACGCCTGACATACGTCGTTTGGTTCCAATTAAATCTCAAATAAAAAATTAATAAATTACTAGAAATTCAAAATTGTTAAAACCTTGTATGATTTTGAGAATTATATATAATGTTTCACTTTGCAAGGAAAAGTTTTTCCTTATTACTAAACATATTGTAAACAGCGTACGTATTGTTTGAAAGAGTGTTTGTTTCATTAAAAGAACATTAAAAGTGTTTCAGAAATATTGCATGCAACTCTAGGAACAAGTTTTTAATTTTTAATACTTAATCTACTTAATCTATTCTTTTATATGGATTTTTACGAAAGTTTAATAATTATTATGCATATTAAATAAATAATGGACATAAGAATTTTTAATTATGTGTTAGTAATGAATTTTGAAAATTTTGTTATTCAAAGTTTAGAAGAATTTTTGAAATTTTCTCAGTCTCACTTCTAAATATTAAAGAACAAACTTTTTAAACTTGAGCTGGTCGTACATTATTAGAAGAATATGATTAATTAGCAAGCAGATTAATGCTGTGAAATTAAGTGAAACTTAACATTTTCTCAGTAGAATGTAATTTTAAAAGAATTAACTATCGAAAATTTCTTTCTTGTTTCCGCTTCATTTCCTTTGCACAAACATAAAATTATAGGTGAAAAGAATAATTCTGAAGGTAGAAATATTAGGAACTTTTTATTTTTCCTTCTATTTTCAAAAATTAAAAGTCTCAGGTCCTTAAAGGCATATTCTTTCACAGTAAAAAAACTTTTAATGAATATTTGAGGAAATTTTCAAAATTAAAATAACTTAGTCTTTTTTCTGTACTACTCTAATCTGAAAAATAAAGAAACAGTTGCAGTGAGCTTTATGATGCATATAATTTTATCAAGTAAAGTAATTTTAGCTTAAAACAATAATATTTATCGGTTTATCAAAAAACAAACAACAACAAAAACAATAACAAAATTACGGAACATGATTTAACAGTAACGTTAATTAACAAACTAAAAAAATGAAACATAACCGAAACATTGTATTTAAATTGCAATAAAAAGTTAAACACAATAACCTATATCATGATACTTGAATATTAAATAGAAGTAGACACTTTTATTAATATTCAGT
This sequence comes from Maratus speculifer, assembly GCA_964019185.1. Taxonomy (NCBI): domain Eukaryota; kingdom Metazoa; phylum Arthropoda; class Arachnida; order Araneae; family Salticidae; genus Maratus; species Maratus speculifer. The sequence continues at coordinate 210,597,474 of OZ025291.1, read as the reverse complement.
TTTACGCGATCTTACTGGTCGACAAGTCGATATTTCTTTATACTGCATTATATAATGAAAATAAAAACGATTATCTTAAACAAAATATTTTTTAACTGCAAAAAAATTTGAAAATATATTAAACATTATTACCTTTTTCACATCTGATGTATCATATAGAATGCATATCTTTACATTTTTTTCACGTATATAAATAATATTAAAAATAAAGAAAATAGTGTGAATGGAACCTAAAAGATAGCAGTACACAAAACAGATTTTTTTTTTCGTATAGTGCCTTTTTAGCGAGATATGTGTTATATTAAAATGTCTTTCAGCAGAAATTTATGAAATGTGCAAAAATGAAAAAGTAAACAATTTACCTGTGTGTTAATATATCATTTGTTGAAACCATTAGTAATAAAAATAAATTAATAAATTATTATTTTATATTTCATTGTATTTGCAATGCAAAAAGAATAAAATAAAAATATCCAAGAAATTGTCAAAAAATGTTCTAATTGTGATCCCATGTAAATTTTATGTGCAAAAAAATAATTTTATTTTTTTTCGCATTTCAATCTTTCTTAGTTATCAGTTTGTTACTAGGAAAATAATAAACGAAATTAAAAAAAAAATCTATAAAAAAAACCCTGAGGTTTGAAGAGGGCATATATCACTAACAAGGAAGGTCTCCATACTTGGCATACTCAGAATTTTTTGAAGAAAAAAATACTTATTAAACTACTCATGTAGGTAATAAATTATCAATCAAATTTAGCGGCGGAATTACAATAGGAAATATGTAAAAAAAAAAAATAAAATACTTTCGAATATTTGGCGTGAAAAGACCAAGTGGCGCGCGATTTGGCGAACAACACTTTTCCCCACCAGAAGCAAACGATTTTAATGTAACTGAAAATTATTTCTTAATAGATTTTTTCAAATGCATTTAAATTGTATTTAATGATGAAAATTGTAAACAATGAGAGAATTTAATATATTCTATACATATATATATATTGTATTCCATATGTATATTGTTTATTGCTGTAGTTATTTAATTTACCTCGGGAAAAAATGATTTTCATAAATGAAAAATTCATATTGAGAAACAATAATTTCATAGATTCAAGCGTATTCAAAAATAAAAGTCAGCTGTTTCCATGGCAACAAAATCGAGTTGACAATGTTCAATTGGACTTTGAGCTTGAAACAATTTTAGTTAATTTAAATTATGAATTTCGTTTTTAATCGCAAATTTTGATGATTAAATTTGAATATAAATACATATAAATATCGATATAACAAAATTATATTTAAATCAAACTAAATCTGTCAAAACTAAAATTATTTAAATTAAATTTATCGAAAAAGTTCAGCATGACACTTTTTTCCCTTTAAATGTATTTGATGTGAAAAAGTATTTTTTTAAATTGCATTCTGCCGCCAACCGAGGATAAATCGCCAAATAACGAAATTTTCATTAATTTTTTACGGACACTGCTATGAGGTTCCGCCGAAATTTTTTTATAAACATATATAGCCTCATGAGAAGAACATTCTGTACTTTTTTCAGATTTTTCGGAGTATGCCCGTATGGAGACCTTCCTTGTAACATTTAAAAGATAAAAAATAGAAATAGGAAACGTAATATTTAAAAAATAATAATACATTTATTAAAATGCGCAGAGTTATTCATGAAAGTAAATGATTGCAGAAGTTAACTGGAAATAAACAGTATTTATCTTTACCGCTGACCAGGCTTCTACCGGCAAGGCAAGAACGTCTAGCTTAAAAGAGGAAATAAACATTATTATAGCTTTGATAGGGTACATAGTATTTTTAGTATTAAAAGGTTTAGAGTATTATTTAGTATTAAGGGTTTAGAGTATTTTTTAATAGCAGATGGTGGTGGTGGTGCGTGTGGGGAGGGGTGTTGAATTATGCACTGCTTTCCATGAAAATTGCAACACCATATAAAAAAATCTATTGTTTGCATGAAAACAAAGAGATTAAATTTGCAAGCTGTTTGGAGATTTTCAGGGGTGCGAAATTAGAAGAAATAGCTGTTCCCTCACCTGGCAAGTAAAACGGCCCATACCCAATTACGCAAGGAGTCGAACTGGACTTGGATGATAGAAGAGGGCAACTCCTTTCATGTTGCTTCAAGTCTATGCCACAGTTTGTCAAAAGCATTAGCTGCAGAGATGTAGCGGGCTATTCTCTCCGAAATCTATTACCAGATATTTTCCATGAATGGCAATTTTGGGATTGTCACATCTGACTAATTTCCTTTGTCGCAATTACTCTGTTACCCTGTTAGGCTTCAACCAGGGCTTTTTCGGCCTTTTCTAAATATATTTTTTAAAACAAATTTCCGTAATATATTTTTAATAATTGAGTAACCAGATCTCTTAGCAACAAAATCTCTTCCGGATAGATTTTCAGAAAATTTGCAAGAGAAAACTAGAGAGAAAATAGTTTCTTGATAAAAATGTATTCAAAACAGACTAAGTGACTATCCTGCTTTAATCCGTCACTGCACGGTGTGCCATATATAGAACATACCAATAAAACCCTTATATTTTCCCAAGGATCTTAAATTTAGCTTATCTGAGCTTTGCGCCATATCTAGTATATTTAAACTAAGATTTTTGTACCCGTTTTTCCCATTTGATGGCAGTAGCTCACTATCTATTAAATTTTCGTTAAAAAAAATCCACTATGCAACGTATACAACAGTAGAATTTTCTCCAACTTTTTCACAAAAAATATCCAAAGTATCGCAAGATAAAATTTTATACATTCAAGTATGTCATGTATTTGTAATTAAGGCAGTTTAAAAGTAAAGAATTTCAGCTTATAAACTTGAAATCTTGTTGTCGTGTTTGTGCCAGGTATGGACTATAGAGCATAAAGTTCATAAAACATTCTACTGAAAAATGGCCCGCAAAGGGCTAACGCTAGATGAAATCAATACAATATCATTTAAATCTAATACTGATGATAAGTTTTTTGGACTTTCTGATGATAGTTGAAACGATTCAATATATAATCCAGCTAAAACCAGAACTGAAAGTGCTATAACTTCATCTGAATCAGATCCTGCACGATATCAACAAATGTTTCCCAAGAAATAAATTCAACTGCTACTGGAAGTAAGTTTTTATATTAAATAAATATTAAAGTAATTTAAAATATTACTAAAAGTATCATATAAAAGTTAAACACAACAAGTGAAATTAAAAAATACTGAATTCAGACGTTTTTTGCACAGGAGGAACTTTGTTATGTATCGGGAGTGTGTGTGCTTGTGGGGCGTTGGGGATGATTGAATTTCTAAACTATACATATTTTAAGAATAAACTGAGGAGTACATGTAAATGTTCTTGACGAATATCCTCGACCGGCCACTCCTGAAATTAACACTGAATATATAAATTGAGAAGCATTAGTTTATAGAAAGATTTTCTTTTCTTTCAGATGCTGTAAATTCCCTGCTGGACCCAGTGTTGATAGAAAAAAGTCACAAAGAGAAGTATAAGAAACTAATTTGAAAGAATAAAAATCTGAAAATTCCTTAAGCGCAAATAAACTATAGAACATGTACCTCCTTAAGGGCTGAAATTATGGTTTTGGTGACTTCCTAATAATTTTTCTCTTTTTTTTGGAATCCTGAACTTTTGAATCTTATTTCAGAAGAGACACAGAGATACAGAATCCAAAAGGATCTTTCTCTACCTTTACAAGTTTCCATTACGCATATTACTAAATTGATGTTTTAGGTAACCAAACAATTAAAGAGACGATGTCTGTGAAATTATTTGAAAAATTCGACAATTTTTGCATTTTATTGACAATATTAAAGAAATTCCTAAAGGCATGAAATCCATGATAGACTTTTCAAATTAAAGTATCCAATAGAATCAGAAAATCCTTTATGCAACTTACTGTGGAGGGGAATTTGTCAATAGATGAACAAATTTGCGCAACATAGTCTTGAAGCATTTTGAAACAGTCAAAAAAAAAAAAAAAAAAAAAAAAAAAAAAAAAAAAAAAAACCCACATAAATGTAGCTATAAATTCTTCCTTTTATGTGGTGTAAGTGGTTTTGCTTTTGATTTTGAATTATATAAGGGCAGGAAAATGGTGACATTCGACCACTTAATGAGCCATATTTAGTGCCTGCATCAAATGTTGTTGCGCGTTTCAGTAGGTTAATTCCGCAAAATCAAAATCATAAGTTGTTTTTTGAAAATTACTTCATTACATTACCCTTACTTGAATTTTTATCACAAAACGGAAAACTTTCATTGTCCACAGTGAGATGCAATATAATTCCTAATTGTAAGCTTCATTTGGAATCTGAGATTAGAAAAAAGAAGACAAAATGAACAAGCATAGTTATAATTTAGTTATATTTTAGAACAAGTAGTATGCAGTAACAGTACATAAATATGTTTAAAAATTTTTTTTTCGAATATTCCGGTGTGAATTCAACATTACAGAGACACAATTGCTCGCACATCAGAGTGTTAAATACGTGTTAAAATATATTTTATCTTAACCAAAGTCTTAAAATAGGTGCAACACGAAAATAATTATGTGGACTACAATTAAAGATATTTTAATAACTAATTTTTATATTAAAAATTCTTTTAATTCTTTTAGTTATTTTCTATTTTGCATTTTTTCTGAACCTTTTCGATAATTTATAAATATAATTTTTAGAAATGTTCATATCATTTAATAGCGATAAAATGATGTGAGAATAAATGTAATTACAATATTAAACAAGAAAGAACAAAATAATGTCTCAGGCATAAATTTTGAAACTCCTTCCAATGCATTTAGAATAATGTAACAAATCTGCACTGTTGAAAAAAATATATCATCATCAAATCAAAGTTTCATTCGAAGGGTATCAAGGTTAATTAAATCTTACTTTTCTATTAAAAACATTCTAAATCAAATGTATTGTCTATCGAATATCCATAAGAAGAAATAATGCGTATCAATAGGGAAATCGAAACAAGTAAATTCTTCGCTGAACTTTTCTTTAACTAAAACGTTTAATAAGATAAAAATAAGTATTTACAATCCTATATATACATATTTACATAACTTTAAATCATTGGAAGACACAATGCTCCACTTTCATATCTATTTTCGACTATAATAGTCACATATTTTTATCGAAATCAAATCATTTTAATCAAAACAACATATCGTCTGTTTCTGTTTACAAAAATCAGAGTGTTCTAAAAGTGGAAGTTGAAGTTAAGAAATTGCAAAGCGCGTACCGCCAATCTAACTGCAATTCTTTTTCTTCACTGTTTAAAAAGTTAAAATATTAAATTTAATTCAGTAATATGAAAACGCATTTTTTTTTAACAGAAAGTTAGTTGTGGTAAACTTAGGGAACATACATAAGTTTCATTATATGGGAAATAGTAATTAAACATAATTAAAATACCGTAAAATAATGTCCTCTCTCCCCTCCCCTCTACACCGTTACAAATTTTGCTCTAGTTTGAATCAAACTTTGGTGCTCAGTAGCTGTCACTATAAGATGGTGAAGTCTCGTGCCAACATTTGGAGCTTCCTATTTCAACCTTGTTCCAACTATTGGAACTATGCTTAGACAGGAGCTGCAAATGGTGGTTCAATATTTAATCATCTAACTATGGCAGCTATTGAGCACCAAGATTTGGTTTAAATTAGGACAAGATTTTTAACAGTGTATAATATTATTTAACGAAGTAATTTGTGTAGCCCTGTAAGTAAATAATATATAATTTTGTGTGGCATATTTTAGAAAATATATATTTTAGTGCCCGTCAAAAATGCACATCGATTTCAATGTGTTTCAACAGATGTTACTTCAATAAAAAGCACTTGAAACTATTTTATCTCATCTGCCGTAATATAACGGAATATTTTTGACTGTCTTTTGTATTTGAACTATATATTTGATTTTACTTACATTTGAAATGACTCAACAAAATTTTGCAACAAATATATAAGTAATTTTTCAAACGATTCGGTTTGATAGTTTTTGTACTGTTACATAAGGACAGACTGACGGACAGAGAAATAGACACATATACAGACAAAGCAGACGTCGACAACGTGTATATTTATATAATTACGAATGTATCTAAAAACAATTAAATCTAAAAACGCATGCCAAAATTGAAAACGCATTTCCAGCAATTATTACTCAAATCAGGATTGTAACCGATTCGTATTATGTGCCCCTGTAAATGGATTAATAAGTTACATTGATATCCTGTTGTAACGTAATCGTAGAGAAATTCAATGATTTACACCAGTTTCAATACATTTGAAAAAGCTCTGCCAGACTTATTTAAGGAGAATATAGTTCACTTTTTAAATAAAATATATATGTTTTCCAGAATGTGTGTAGAAATGGCGAGGAGAGGGGGGTTGTGATTTTACAGATACTTTGGTGGTGCGTGCCCAGTACTAGGAAGGAAACAAAAACATTACCCAAATATATCATTAAAACTAGTTATGTAGGCTTGAAAAGCCGAAAGTACACAGAAAAAGCCGCCCATGTCATTATGTATGTCCAAACTATTCGCAGTTTTAATAGTTAATATCTTGGCTAATTACCACCAATTTTTTTGGTAATCATTATCAACTATGCTTTTATGTTTCATCTATGATAAATACCTCCAGCACTTCGCAACACGTTTGTTGAATGCTCGCAAATTGAAATTTATGTGTAATGCAAAATGTGCTTACCTCAAAAACTATGTGACTTATGGTAATCGCTATAGTTTGCCAGCAAGGTTTAACATAAACACTTACTAGCTATACTTTTTAAATAATTTTAGTTTTAGTAGTTTCGAAAATAGATGGGGGGATTTTTACTACTACATTACGACTACATTTTTTACTATATTTATGAATATATAATAAAAAATTAAAGAAGTGTATTTTTGAGTTCAGCGTTACGAAAGCTTTCACAGGATATCCCACGTGATATATATAAAGAAAACATGTTTTTAAGTAACTTAATGTCCTATATCCCTAGTGTAGATAATCGGACGGCAAAAATACACCAAGTAACTTAATTGGCATTTTTCCTAAATATATATGAATGTTTAATATTCTGTAAATATGTGGATCGATAGTTTTTATTACTTCATCAATTTGAACTTTCCACGTTCCATAGTTTATGAGTAAAATAGATGTGACAGACAGACACAGTTCTGTTTTTAACACTTTCCAACAAAGTAGAACAGTGTTTATGAGTTCGGTTTGTCTGTCCATCTGGCCGCGCTCTAACTCACGTAAATATACTCCGATTGCCATGAAATCTTTGGACGTTATTGACATTTACCCGAGCACGAATCCTGTTGAAAATGAAGTTTCTAATATAATTAGTTTATTTATAGAACCTGTCGAAAGTTTTCCGTTACATTTCGGCCTATGAGGAAAAATCGTTTCAAATGAATTTCAAAGATGTTATATCCTGTCAAACATATTCAACTTTTTATATGCATTTATGAAGAGCAGTAAAATATGCATTCTGTAAAGTATGCAGTGAAAAGAATAGTTATTATTCATTTACAGAATTAGATAAAAGAATTCCATTACATAATTATAAGGGGGGATTGTTTGCGACATATTTTATTCGCGGTAAACGATTTCATGCATAATAAAATTGATGTACTGAGGCTTAATATGTGTTATTTCACGCATAATACGATGTGCATAACATTTACAGGGACACACAAAAGATTTCAAACGATATTCTATCCGAAGTACTGTATATTATGGATGATGGATGTTGGATGAATAAAATGCATTTTTAATTATGATAGGAATTTAATTATAATATATTCACTAAATGTATGCATATTACATGGTGTGCATAAATGCTAATAGTTACGCAATTTAGATATACAGTGTTACACAAGAGAGCTCGTAAAGGTTACTGAATATGAGCGTAATTTACTTAAAGGTGGTTTTAAAATAAATTATGCATTTTTACGTTGATCTACATTCAATATACTATGAAATGTTTGTAGAATATAGAAATAATGATATGCAGGTTCACGCACAGAACTGCATACAGGGTCACCGATGGATGATAATTTCTGAAAATGTGATTTAAGTAGCTTAAAGAGTATTTTTGTTTAAACTAAATTATAGCAATGTACTTTCGTGTAATAAAGGTACTAACAAGGAAGGTCTCCATTGGGGGCATACTCAGAATTTTTTGAAAAAAATACGAATTAAACTACTCATGTAGGTAATAAAGGATCAGTGAAAATTAGCGGCGGAATTACATTATTAGATATGTAAAAAAATAAAATAGTTTGGAATAATTGGCGTGAAAAGCTGAAAGCGACGCGGGATTTGGCGAGCAGTGCATTTCTTCGCCAAAAGCAGACGATTTTAACGAATCTGAAAATTGATTTTAATTGACTTCACTGTTAAAAATCTGCAGCATTTACTGCAACGTCACTCCACTACTTTTATAGAATATCTCTCTTCTGACCAATGAGAATGCTCCATAGCACTGTGAATTGACCGAGTCATACACTGTTAAAAATCTGCTGCATTTTGTTGCAACGCACTCCACCGCTTGTATATAATATCTCTATTCCAACCAATGAGAAAGCTCCATTTCACGGCCAAGTAACCGTTTTCTATACAAGCAAGGGAGTGCGTTGCAACAAAATGCAGCAGATTTTTAACAGTGCATTTTTCAATTTGGAACAATTTTAATCAATATAAATTGTGTTTTAAATGATAAAATATATTAATTTTATTTTGTTATAAGTACATATAAACGTGTATGACAAAATTACACTTAAAGTAAAGTAAAAATGCAAAACTAAAATTACTTAAACTAAACTTATTTAAATAAATTGAACATAGAAAGTTTTTTCTTTAAAAAGTATTTGAAGCGTAAAAGCGTATTTTTCAAAATTCCGTTTTTTCGCCAACCGGAGATAAATCGCCAAATAAACGAATTTTTTATTATTTTTTTACGGACGTTATAAGGAGGTTCCGCCGAATTTTTTTTTATAAACATATATAACTATATGAGAAGAACATTCTGTAATTTTTTCAGATTTTTCTGAATATGTCCGTATGGAGACCTTCCTTGTAAGTAAACTACAGGGCTGAACAACAGTATTCAAGTGTGTTTCCATCTATTAGTATACATAGCTGAAAGAAAAATATTAACCAGTTAGGCCTTTTTTGTTAAACTAAATTTTTCCAATATATAGTATACATATCAACCGATAGATCAAATACAGGGCTGTTCAAAAGTATTGGAATAAATATTTGGCTTTTAACAGTAACACCTTTTTTCCCTCAGTAAGGAAGTTTTGTTAAAGTTTTCTTTGTTGTAAGGAAAATGTTTCATAATCTATGCTTAACGCATGATTTTTCTTGCTTGTTATATTTTAAGCCCTAAAAACTAATGAGTATCTATTTATAAAGTTGGCTTCACTTTATTTTGAATTATTTATATTATGTATATGAAAAATTGCAAGCGAATATCTATCTTGCTCCTGATACCGGGTGTCCCAAAAATGACTGATGGATTTTAAAATTCAATAACTTGCAAACGGTGACAGCTATTTAAATTTTTTTTGCAGGAGGGTTATGTATAATGCCAGGGGTTTTTTTACCGTAATTTTTTATTTTAGTTCGAATCTCAAACAATAGGTGGCGCTGACGGCGATTGAAGGCCAGGTGATCAATGCTGAGTGAAGCGTCGATTTGGCCTTCAATCGCCGTCAGCGCCACCTATTGTTTGAGATGCGAACTAAAATAAAAAATTACGGTTAAAAAAAAAAAAAAAACTCCTGACGTTATACATAACCCTCTTGCAAATTTTTTTAAATAGCTGTCACCGTTTGCAAGTTATCAAATTTTAAAATCCATCAGTCATTTTTGGGACACCCGGTATAAGAACATTAATTTACCATGCTGGATATTGAGACTTCCAACTACCTTTTTCTATTTCTTAAAGAAGGGTACGAAGGGGTCTTGCATAGGATTATTAAAGTCTTTCATTTAACATTCGAAACTTAATTTTCGCTGTATATACACTCAAATTATCAGCGATTAAATAAGGTAAAAAGTACCATTTGAAAAAATCAAATGTATTTAGAAAATGTATCTTTAGAAAATAAATTCTTAGAAAATTTTTAGAATTTTTTTTCGAATTCAATAAATAAGATAATTGATAACGGTTTCTTATTTTTCTATAATGGATACAAATGTTAAAAATCAGCACAATTCTCATTTAAAGTTACATGCTACTTAGAGAAAAGCACCGAAAATACATCTATTTTTTGAGTTTTAATATTAATGGATACCGAAAAAAAAAGAGTAGTTACTCTTAAACATATTTTTTTAAAGAATAAAAATATTCTGCTCTATTAAGCAGAAATAATACCTTCTTTTATCACTTTTTAGTTTTTGAAAAAATATATAGATATATATCAGAAGTTTTAAAAATACCGACAGCTGTTTTCGACACATCAAACTTAAAGACTATGATTTTGACTGAAAGACAGCTAAAAAAATAATAGGTTTCTTCTTAAAGAATACAAATCTTATGAAAACATAGAACGCCCACATGAAATCTTTAGTCGATATTTTTATTCCCTAAGCTTACAATTTAATTTGAAAGTAAATGTTATTTAAAAATTAAGTCATTTTTTTCCATTGAGTAATATCTGCTTTATGAGCTGGTTATATAATTAATTTTCGAGTAAGAAAATCTCTCTTTTAATTAACAGGGAAGAATAAAAAAAGCAGGATTTCTTAAAGCTTTGATTTTTAAAAGAATAGAAAAAAAAGTTTTCAAATGTTTCTTCAAAATTTAAATGCATATATACTATATTACTGAACATTATGTTATACATTATATCTCAATCGAGATGAAAATCTTTAATTATTGTAGTTTCTTAATTTTTTTTTTATTGCAAGAGAATTAAATTAAGTGTAGTTCTATAAAAAAACTAAGGTTAGCGTATCACCTTAAAGGCTAAATGAAAATGAGAAGATAGATTTAACACATTCAGTTTAACCTTTTCGGGTCTGATGTACTACTAATAGTCTTTCATCAGTTAGTTACATCATCTTTCACCTAACATATTTTTCCAGCATTTAGTAATTGTTTTCAAAGAGGCTCATATTCTATTTTAAAGACGCCTCTTGAAAGCGTGTTTATTTTATTCACTAAAAGCTAGCCCTATAAGTCCAGGAACCCTCATTCAAGATGGATGATACTTCGAATGCACGTGGAGCAGGGAATAATTTTGAATTTGCTCTCATTATTGATATTATAAATAATTAGAATTATTATTTGAAATTATTTTCGTAAAATAAGTTATTATAGATAATGTTTGATGCAATTTTTGTGATCAAAACCACTGAAAAGTTATGATTTATTAGTCTGAGTATATGTGCTATTATTAGTACAGTGGTCTGTAAAGCAATTAATTTTACTAAAATATGAACATTGTATTTATTATTTTTTAGAAATAAAATTTGTAGAAATTTAGGTTGAATATTTCTATTTTAAGCAATATTTCTCATTCTTTTTGTCATATAATACTGTAAAGCAATATTGTTTGCCTATATTTTGTTATAAACAGACACACACACACACACAAAAAAAGTTGAAAATTAGTTGAAAGCGCTGGCTTTCAAAAACCAAACTACAATCTTCGTAAAACGTGGTCGTTTAAGTAATTCACCCATCACCCATCATTCATCCATATATTGAACTATTTCACATTTCATGAAATTGATATCCTTTGCTGAGGTTTACTGCAAATTTCTTCCTGTCTAATAGAAACCAAGCAGTATTTACAGGGACGCACCAAAGATTTCGGATACTTAAACTGTATCCGAGATACTGTATACTTTACATCAAAATCTGAATATATTTAAATCATCGTTATAGTACGAACATATAGTACGAACGTATAACAAGTTACGTTTGACGTGTAATTTCCGACTATCTATCCTAAATAGTATGTTTTCTGGCACCAGAATAAGTTTTAAAGATATATTCAGTATTCTTTCAGAAAAGTGTATCGAACAAACATATAGTTAAAAAAAATCATAGAGATATGTGAAAAGTTAATTAATTCTTGAAAACTAATTGAGTCATCCGATTAACTTTTATTATTTATATATGGATAAAAATGTGTGTATTTACTGATTTGTTTTCTATCTATATTTTAAAGTAAAATACTTGAACTTAAATATTTCGAAAAAAAAAACTGTTTTATTTTACTTATCGAGATGTTCCATGCTCTCTTAAGAAAAATATGGCAGCGTTACCTATGAATTATTCATACAATAATTAAGTGGAATTTACATAAATCTTGAATTTTCTAAATTACATTTTCTGAACTTAGATACATCAAACGTTAATGCAAAAAGAACAAAACAGTCTAACAATGTTTAACATTTGAAACGTAATCAATATTTTTCGTCTAAACGAAAATCAATAAATAGATACAATGGATTAAGAACGCTAGAAAGAAGTAAACTCTCTATCGTTTAATGTGGGTATAAAGATCAGTAGGAAAAGTTAATTACAACGTTTAGGTCGGTGTTTTATTGGTTTTTTAGAACGTTTAAGGCATTTTTAAATAAAAAAAGGCAACTTTGTGACATAAGTTGAAATTTATTTTTGTTCAGAAATGCATGGAACTAGCAGGTGTTGTTCAAAAATTACCTAATCACACCTTTTTCCCTTTTTTTTTTTTGCAAGCGTAATACATTTTTTAAGACAAACATCAAAATTTTCATTTTTAATAACATTTTCCGATGGAAGAAGAAAAACGCGTGATCACGTGATCGAAATCGTTTATAACTCGACAGGTAATTTAATTATCGTAAAATTGGAAACAATGTGCGACTCGAAATAGCTTTCTTATCTTTCAATTAAAAAATGAATTTGTAAATGTGTCAAAACGTTTTGCGCTTGCTGAGCAGAGCAGTTTAGTAAGAATGAAATACACTATTAAAAATTTTCATCTAGCTTAAACTAAATTTTGGTGCTTTGTAGCTGTCACCATAGTATGGTGAAACCTTGTACCAACATTTGGAGCTTCCTATTTGAACCTCGTTCCAACTGTTGGAACTATGCTTCAATAAGAGCTCCAAATGTTGGTTCAGGATTTCACGATTGGCAGCTATTGAGCACAAAAATTTCGTTCAATCTAGGATAAGATTTTTAACACTGTAGAATTCTTAAAATCCAATAATTATTCTTAATATAATGTTTTCTGATTGAAAGAAAATAATATAATGTTAATATAATTTAATATAATGTTTTCTGATTTCTGAAAGTCAGATTGAAACGGAACAGTAACGAAGAAAGCAACCTTCATGTCAGATGTACAACTAAAATTCCAACCTCTCATGCTTGGTTTATTTTTTAATACAAAATTTGCATTTAAAATAAATTTTTAAATGAAATTTTAACTATTTATTAGTTGATTTTTAAGAAGATATTGATGAATTTTTAATACATTGTTACAAAAGGAATCTCTTACAAGCACTACAAATTATTATTAATAATTTAATTTTTGTGATATACAATATCTGGCTAACGATGACCGGCCATTTGCAATTTACACGCTTTGTTAAATATCTAGAAAATTACATGAGGGATAATGTTGAAACTTCAGTTGCGTAAAAAGTTCGGTACACGTCATATAATTCTCCCAATAATTTTTTCCCGAAATTCATTAGGGGAACTTAAATAAATTGAACTAAAACGAATATTTTTTGGATTATACTGTAAAAATTAATGTCAAAAAAGTGTTAAAACTGTAGCATTTTATTAGGAGGCTTATTGTAATAAAGTGTGTTCATTTTTATGAAGGTAGCTCGTTTTTATAAATAGCAATCCAAAAAATTACATCAAATGTTTTCCTTATAATTTGCAGAATACCTTTAACATATTGTTCTTTTCAGGAGCCATGACAAATGTCATTGTTCACAAAACATTGCAATCAGAATTAAAAAATAATTAAAATTGGATAAAAAATGAGCAGGTTCACTAAACAATATTCCAATACGCATGTGCGAATGCACTCAAAATATAATGTGCATAATATATCACTTAAATGTTTAGAGTAACTTTTGTGGAACTATCAAAAACATTCCATAAAAATTTTAAAACGGATTGTCGATAGAGTAAGCTCAAAATCCAAAAAGGAAACAAAATCATTACGGGTTGTGTCCAAATATAATATATGTTATACACTATTGTATGTACTATTACATTTGGACTGTTGGAATTCAATAGTAGACATTAAAATAAAATTTGCTTTCCAAATTTTATAACAAGAAAAGTGGGTTGAAAAAGAATTGTAACTAAGAACAAATATTTCTGTCTCTTTACAGCAACGTGAAGTCAAAATAAAATATACATATTTTGCATGAGTCATTTTTCAATGAATAAAAATTATGTTTTTTAATGGATTAAAAATATTTTTTTACTAAATTAAAATTCGAAATGGATTAACTAAAACAGCTAATGTTCACTGTTAAAAATTTTGCTCTTGTTTGAACCAAAATTTTGGTGCTCAGTAGCTGCCAACCATAGGTTTCACCATAGGATGGTGAAGTATCGTACCAACATTTGAAGCTTACTATTTTAATCCAATTATTGGTACTATGCTTCAACAGGAGTTCCAAATATTGGTTCAAGATTTCGCCATATTACAGTAGCAGCTATTAAGCACCAAAATGTGGTTCTTACTAGGAGAATATTTTTTACAGTGTTGAACTTTTAAAGATTGTGCATTTATTACAAAACTAATATCATGCAAGTTTAACAATTACTATAAAATGTTATTATTAATATGCTGACTTACCCGGAGTTCCCTAGCTGATAATGAATGACCCTTAAACTATCATAAAATTTGTATGATTTTACATCTTTAACTCCATTTAAATTCAAATTTTTAAGTGAAAAAATCGGGAAAAAACATTGAATTGAATGTATGTGCTGTTAGGTATTTTATTTTCTGCGTAATTTGAATTTTGAAAATAACGAGCACCCACAGTATAGGTACCTATGTAAAAACGGGACGAAATACCCAGGTTTTTATTAGTTATGCGAAGCTTTTCACGCATTTTTTTCATCCGTTTGACTTTTACATTATAAGGATATAGGAGATAGCAATGGAAGAGTGTTATTGCGATAGAAACAATGACTTATAGTTATGCAAAATGCTCGAAAATATTTTTTTTACAGATTTTTTTACTAGAATTCTGCAGCTAAATTTCATTCCTATTTAATGTATATGAGTTTTCCCATTAGCTGTTTTTCAATTTTTTTAGTATTTTGTTTAAAGAGATCTTTGTGAGCTGCATGTTCCAATAAGTACATATTCACCCACATAATGATGAAATTCACAGTCTAAGAGTTTATAAATATGTTTTAAGAAATAGTTTCTGTAATCAATTGGTCTAAAACTTTGATTATCGCGAAAAAAATATAGGGCAATAAGCCATTTCAATTGCCAAACAGCCAGATCAACGTGTATTAATGGTAAACAAGTAAATGACAACAAGTAAGCTTCAAAGACGATCAAATCAAAGCAGGTTAGAATTTTGTTTTCTCTGCCACTGATTGTCACGAAAGATAGATAACAATTTGCCATTAGAATCACAAAGCGTCCAGGTTTATACACACTTGTTGTAAAGAAGTAACTGGTAACAATTAAAGGACGACAAAAGTCAAAGCAGGTCTCAAAATATTGTTTCGAACGCAAATCGTCACTAAAAGTATTCTGACAATCTGATATTAGAATCACCGACCAGACAAGACGACGTCAAGACGTTATTGTTGAATCTACAGAGAGGTTTCGACGCTGCCTAAAAATTCCCTTAAAATAATTCACGACATACTGTGATAAAAAAAAACAGAAATATGCTTTTACCTTTACAAGAAACACAAGAATGACTCTTAGATATTAAATACTCTACAATAGATAAAGGTCAATCTGCCATTAGAACCACCAAGTGTTCAGGACGACATACAGTAATAGCAAAAAAAAAAAATAACTGTGACTTACAAAATACGACAAAAATTATATCAGGTCTAAAACTATTGTTGCCAACATTGATCGTCACGAAAAGTATCCTGAACAATCCGCCATTAGAATAGCCGAGCAGCCAGATCATGGCATATTTGTCGTATTTACAGAAAGTCTTCGACGCTGCCTAAAATAGTCCTCTTAAAATGAGCCACGACATATTATGATGAAAAAAAGATATGCTTTTAGTTTTACAAAAAACACAAGAATGAATCTTAGATCTTACATGCTCTACAATCTCCAAAATTCTAATAGGAACATTTTCGTACTGTTGAAATACTCCCATTCTTCGGTCAAAAAAATTCTAAGGATAACTAACTTTCTGATATCAAGGCTATTGGATATTATTTTGTCATAAAACAGTAATATTTACCTGACACCTCTTCAATGGAAATTTCATAACTTGACTGAGACAAAATTTTTTACGGCACCTTACCCGTTTATTATTATTTGTTAGAACTGATCTCTTTCGAAAATTCTTCTTTCTGTAACAAAGTTTTGTTACTATTTATAGCAGATATCCAAAATGCCCAGTAGATCGGTTTAAGACTATTTATCGCTAGACCAATTCCACTTTAGACATTATGATATACAAAAGAAAACTATGATCCGCATCTATATCTGAGATATCTAAAAATATTTGACGTTTTACAAATTGCACAGCGCAATGCACTCTATTCCATTTACAAATAAATTCCACAAATATATAGCCTTTGTCCTACTTTTTCCACTTTGAATAACATTTCAACTAGTTCATTAGTGCGTAATGAAGAAGTTTTTATTTTTTATATTTCATTCTTTTATTATTATTCCTCATCAATGTGAATAATCTTTCCCAACCTCTTCATCTGCACTAAAATAGCATACACGTCGCAAATTTCTTAAATTCAATCTCCATTATTTTTGAACAATATTCACCACCTTACCTAATAATATATTCTAAGTAATAGAATAAATGCTTGAAATAAGAATAATTTAATATTTAGTTAAAGAGTAACTTTATTCTAAAAAATTATGGGCATTACATACAGTGTGGGTCATGTATCTGAATTCCAGAGGCACAGTAAAAATTGAATATTGAAAGCGCCTAACCATAATGTTAGTCAATTTTTTTCTTTTGCCCATATTTGGCACTTTGTGTTTTTAATAAAACTTCTGAGAAAAATAACAGGTAGTAATAATTCTTGTGCTGCAATCTATAACATGGGAACATTAAACGGATCATTAAGAAGAGTATTAGAATAATCAACAGATTATTCAGTAATTAGCGCCTTTGTGCACTTACGAAAGGATAAAAAATATTAATGTAGCAAATTTATTTAGAAGAAATGGTATTGTTAATGAACTTAAAGATCTTTTCTGTCTATAATTATACGGTATCGTTATAATTTAATTTAAGTAATAATAATGCATCGTTATAATATAAGTCACTGAAAAAAATGCTGCGCCACAAATAGTTGATTTTCACCACGAAATTTTAATGGTATTCAAATAAGACAAAGAATGCTATTAAAATTTAGTGGCAGCAATCGTCCATTTATAGATCAGTGCTTACTTCCCAGAATTTAAGTGAATAACAATAGATGAACAAACAATCTATAATTGCCGTTAGATTTTATTTGTCAATTATATATGGGCATATATTAAAATTGAAAAAATAAGTTTATTTAGGCTTGTATAATTAGAGCTTTTATTTAAGACTAAAAATAGACTGTGGTCATAAAGATGTTGATATAACTACTAAAGCTACTTATTGTTTCTTTACATAATCAATATGGTTAGTTTTTCATAATAATATTTTCTTATACATAAACACTAAGGATATTCATGAGTTTCTGTACATAGCCAATAACAATATGGATGTTTTTGTTATAACTCGTGCCAAATTCTAAAAGAGACTGATGAAAGAATGTTTGTCTTGCATACGGAAAGTTTCACGACTGTTTACACTCTTCTCTTGTGGCCACAATCCTTCCTCTAAGAGTTTTATTCAGTACGAGAAAGAGTTGGATGTAATATGTCGGCAGCTCGGGGTTATAAGGCGGTTGAGAAAGATGATCGCAAACAACGGTAGTATGACAACTGAACCATAAGCTTCTGCCATCCTTTGAAATATTGCCGCTCTCTTTGTTAAAAATTCTATTCGTACCGGAAAACAATTTTGGCTTCTTTCGTTGTTTCATGATTCCAAAAAAAAGTCTGCTTTCTACATCTGCCAGATACTGTCTGAGTCTGTAATCCGAGATTTTTAGTAGCAATGCACCAGTCACAATTTTAGGAATTTAGTCTTACATCACCAAATGATGTACGGATACATCTCGCACTTAATCGAATGCTTATTTCCTTTTGTTGTTTTACGGTTTCATGTAGGAAAAAATCCCATGATACTTATTTTTACGATTTTCCAAGAATTTAATTTTATATTTTCTATTCAAATATTTGCTAAATACGAGTAAGTTTACTCGACATAAGTATTGAATTTGTAGAACAATCTTACCTTAATATTATTAATGGTCTTTTGTATGTTCATCAATTCTAAAAACCTGACATTTGTAGAAAGCTATTCAGCCTTTGCAATTTTTTTAAACTTTTGAACGCAATAACCACTTGAAAGGCGGTGACATATATTATATCCCACTTAAATTGACCCACCTATCCCACCGAATTATCAGGGAGAAAAGTTTAAAAAAATGCTTTTCCTTATTTAGAAATATATATATATATATTGAAATTTCTGGTGGGAATTCAGCATTACACAAATGAATCTGTTTTCTCATCAAAGGTTTAAATGTTTTGTAAATAAAAAAAAAAAACATGAAATAACTGAGGTTTACAAGCTAAAATAAATATATGTGATACTTAAATAATTAGGTCAGGAACGAGAGCATTTATTTTCAGTTCTCTTTACATAATGTGTATTACCAATATCTTTCGTATTTTTAAAAATATTTGAATTAATTTTTTATTTTAGAGAGTAATACTAAGAATTTTAATAATTTACCAAAAACAACATACATCTGAAAACTTTTTCATATTTTATCAATCCATTTATTCTGAAAATAAACTGTATGGTACTCAGCTATAAACAAGTATTTATTGAAATCGTCATTAAATAAAATTCATGAGAGAAATTACAGAAGTTATTTTACTAGGATGATATTATCACTCTGAACATTATTTAGTTTTCACATTGACATAAATTCTGAAAAACTGTTAAGGCACTAGCGTCTGAAGAGTGACATATTATAACTCGTGGTGAAATATTATAATGACTCAAATGAAACTTATATATAATTGCAAATGTTGAAATTATGTGAATACTTGTGCTCTACATGTAATAAGGGATACTTTTAATATCCGCTTTGTATATAATCACTTTCATTTTCAGAAGATATATATCCTGCAAAGAGACTATTTATGTCTATTTGCATTGTTGATTTTGAAGTAATACATCAGAATTCTGAACGAAAACATTAATTACAATGTTAAAATTTGCGAGAGAGTGTATGTTCATAATATGAACTTCTGACAAACTAGTAATCAATGAAGACAGCCTATATACAGGATGAATCTAAACTTTTGGGCCAAACTTTAAGGGGTGATAATACACATCAGGACAAACAAAATTAAATAAAAAAAACTAAGGGTTCCAAATGCTTTAGAAAGGAGTCAGGCGCCATTAACGTTTAGGGTCCAAAATTTCAAATGATTATAAAAAACGGAAAAATTAGTGAATTTGTTTCCGGTTTTCGCTAACACTACTCTTTATCTCAGTATTTTGCTGAAAATAAATTTTAATGATAAAGTTAAAAAATAGTGATAGAGGGCACTTTAGACTTTGGAGTAACGAACAACTACTTATTTTTTGTATCTCATTGAAAATTGCATCAACTTGTAAAGTGTTTGTGTTACTTAATGAACGATTCAAATTTTGAGCTCAAATTTTAAGTTTAAGTCTAAACTTTTGAAAGCATTTAATAAAATACAAAAAAGAAACGGTAAAAAATATTTGTTCGTTACTCTAAAGTCTAAATCTATCGGTATTTTTTAACTTTATCTTTAAAATTTATTTTCAACAAGATTCCTACATAAAGACTAATTTTAGCGAAATCCGCAAAAGAGTCGATAAATTTTTCCGTTTTATATAATCATTTGAAATTTTGGACGCTAAACTTAAATGGCGCCTATCTGCTTCGGGAGATGTTTGATAGTTTTCTATTTATTATTTTTTGTTCTATTTAATAGTTTTCTATTTAATCTTGATGTGTGCTATCACTCCTTAAAATTTTGCCCAAGAAATTAGATTTAACATTCAACGATACACAATTTGATAATGCTAAAAATAATCTCATAATGGTTCTTTTGATTCATTCAGGATTAAACGAACAGTTGATTGTGTTGAAACATCATCGGTGGTTTAGACCTTATATTAATGTGTGACGGTATATTCATGCTGGGTGTCATTTGTCACGTTATATGCAGACATACTCATTAATTTAGGTTAAAACAACACAGTTTATTAAAATGATAAGGGCTAAAGGAAAGTGGAGCCAGTCTATAATTTCACACACTGAGAACACTATGAACAGCTAAAATCATACTCACAAGCTTCGGTCTAGCTCAGTCGGGGCACCGTCTAACACTTGACACTATTTCCTGGCTGATCTACTAAACAAATCTTAATTTCACAGCCCGTGGCTGTGGATATTTCTTTATTTGCTCAAATAATCAAAACGGAACGATTCTAAACTTTCTTACCAAGGCCGAATCTTTAATCCACTATCTGAACTCCTTTTCGCTTTACTGGAGGCCGTAGCTATTTTCCAATCGTCAGCACCTTACTAAACAATCATCAACTTCGTTGTCTAATGGCGGAATACACACAGAGGCTGCTGGCTGCTGGCTAAGGCCAGAAACACACAGACGCTGGCTGCTGGCTAAGGCCAGAAACACATACGCCACAAACTCACACCCAAGCTTTTATACGCGACAAACTGAGATACTTCTCATTAACATAATACTAATAACCGCGAGCTAACTGCGGAATTCGAAAGAGCACACACACTCTAGAAAGTTAAAGTAAGAGAGAGGATAGATGTCACTTTTACGCCTACAAAATGTTAAATTATTGACGTCACGATCTCAGAAACACTAGAGTGCCTTTATGACTAAAGGTCACTCCCTCACAACCCCCCCTCGAACTCCGCAGAGAAAAAGGGCTGGGCTAAATGCATGCCCAGAACTTTTTCTTGTTATAAATTTAGAGCCGTAATAAAACACAGTGATGGGCAAAATTTAACGCCGAAACATAACTTTTAAAATATTAACTTTAACCCATCACAACCAAAAAAAAAACTCAGTTTGCCTCAAATATTCATATATTCAATCCAATCATTCTTCTATCTTACAAATAGCCTCCGTAAAACTTCCAAAAACTCGTAAAACTTTCAAAACTAATTACTTCTTCTCTCAAAACAACCCACTCCACTGTGAGTGCTAAAATTTCTCAAAACACTAACCTTCCGAAATTTTCCTCAATATTGCAATGCAACTATAACTTTACCCAAAAATTTCTCCATAACTTTTAATATACTAGAATTCGCACCAAGTCCAAAAAACCCAATGCGCAAAAACTTTCCTCATCCAGATTCATCTAGAATTATATTTACTTCATACTAAACTAACTCTGCTACTACGTAATACCTACATCCCCATTAGCCAATGAACTAACTCCCAAACTTCTTCAGACTTAACTCCACTTGAACAATAATTGGGGCACATACGTACAGCGGCATATCGCTGTGCCTATGCAACAATCAAAAAATATCAAAAATTTACAAAATGACGTCATCAATCTCTTCATCTGTATTAACTAAAAGAAAAATAGCAGAATCAATACATAACAAAAGGTATACTTCCCTGCAAGAACATTAACATTCAATTTTAATACAACACAATTTCAAATTCAAATGCAGCTTAAAACTTCGCAACTTGCGGAAACCATTCCCAACTAAAGTACAAAACGCAACTCATAAAACACGAACGATAAGAAGAAAGTTAATTCATTAAATGTTAGTATAAGAGATAGAAACGCGTGTCAAGGACTTCTTGACCGCAAAACACGTGCGCGCCTGAACCGCGGCGCGTGTACAAAATAACCCAAACTATTATCTGTACTTTCTGAAAATTTAAACATACATTAACATACATTTTATAACACATGAACAACAACAACACAGCAACATTTTAAACAAATAATACAACAATTTAACAATAGATCCAGAATTTTTAAAAAGCAGTTAAGACCAAAATTTCCAACATACATAAAACTAACAATTTTGCAAACAAATTTTGAACACAATTAAGCACTAAACGTGAGTCCGTCAAAAAAATTCCAAAAATGGCCAAAAGTACAAAACAGTCTCTCTGCTTTCTATTCCTTCACATTGCTACCACATATATGCACTCTAATAGAAATTTAATAAAGAACATTATCACCCAATCATAGAGACGATTCGCTGCTGGCAGGCTTCATACTGCAGGATGGCTTTCTCCTCCTGTCCCAGAAGGCTTGTACGAAGGATCTCTCGTCATCAGAACTGTACGGTGACGCCACAGTTGACTGTCGTGCCTGGAGCCTGGTTCTGAATGGATGCCGTGGAATACTCGTAGGTTCCACTCGACGACTCTGCTCCGGCCGGTTCGCTGGGTTCACTCCATGGCGAGGTTCACACTGTTGTTGCCGGTAATCTGAGAGTTGTCTCCTCTTTCTAGACGCACCCGAAGTTACCGAAGATCCAAGGCCACGTTTCTTTCCGGACCTACGTTGTTTCTTGTTAGGCAAAGATTCGGCATTTAAAGTTCGCTTAACAGTTTTACGAGTGTCCAAACGAAATCTTTTCTGGGGATTAATCACTGAAGATGGTGAACTATTAGATAATTTATGTTTGTAAGGTTGTTGTCTAATAGATGGAGGAACTGGACAATTTATAATTTTTTGTCTTTTATGACACACAGAGTCCGATGTATTTGACACAGTTCTCTTATTTTTATTATACTTTGCTCTCGGATTGCTAGGCTTTCGACTTTCAATAACAGTCTTTGGAGCTGTTTGACCAAATTTTCTTCTTGAATATTGATGAAAAGAATTAGACGAAGAAGTGCTGGACTCGGGACACTCATTGGATCGGGAATTTCGCGAAACACCACTCGACATATGAGAACCTTCACTCCCATTTTCTCTAAACTTATACACTCTAACCTGATCCAGATTAACAGTCATTCTTTCACCATTGACATCAACAACCAAATTATTATTTCGAACTTCCAAAACCTCGAACGGACCTACAAACTTCGGACCAAACTTAGCTACTCTCTTTTGACGACTTGAACTTAACCAATGCTTTTATACTAACACAAAATCTCCAACTTTCACTTCTAACTCCCTTCTACGCATATTATAATACTGAGCTTGCTTTTCTTGCGCTTTTCCCATTTGAATCTGAGCTTCCTTAACCAACCTCTCAATATCCTGACACATGTACTGACTTTCTGCATCTGACACCATAACTAACCTTTGGAATGGAGTAATAACTTTTCTACCCAAAAACAATTCAGCAGGCGTTTTCCCCGTTGACTCGTGAACTGCCGTACGAAGTGCATACGCAAAATGCTGAAGAAACTGGTCCCAATTTGCATGATGAGAACCAACATAAGAAGAAATCATTTGAATTAATGTACGATTTACACGTTCAGCCATATTAGACTGAGTAAGTTCCTTACCGTCCCCAGTCTCCAACTTTTCACAAAAAGATTTAAAAATATTAGACATAAAATCATAATGAAATGGTTTACTAGCAACTAGTGCGTCAAAACCAATATGAATTTCATTAGTTAAACTCGGTTTATCTGAAAAAACTTTACCACAATCGACTAAAGACTTATTAACCTCCATTTTCTTAACCTCACTTAAACTCGACTCCTCCAAATTAACTGACACTGAAACAGGCTCTTTCTTACTCACATTCTCATCATTATTCACGATTAACGACTTTTTAAAGAAATCCAAACTAATTCCTCTATCCCTCATATAATCCACACCAACTATACAATGCACTGTTAATCCATCCAACACACAAAACTCCCAACATGTCTTAACCGAACGAATTTCAACTTCCAATTCTACTGAACCTTTATTATCGCAAGCTACTCCCTGTGCCGACTGAACCACCAGACTTGACCTTTTCAACTTCTTATACGAAAAATATTTCCGATAACAATCAAAGGAAATGAACGACTTATCTGCCCCTGTATCGAAGACACTTTTAACGACAATACCATCTAACACAATTAACACTTCAGGTAACTCAACCGGATTAATAGTAATTTTATTCAAACTCACCGAAGACTTTTCCGACCTCTGAACACATTTGCTTTGCATTGACCTATTTTCAACATTCTCATCCGAAGTTAATCTCCTTACTTGCGAAGAAACATTCCTGTCCCGTACTCCCCCACTACGATCATAACCACTATTCTGTCTATTTCCATGCATATTTCTCTCACTACTTCTAAAATTATTAGCACCACCACCATTCCTATTACCATTACTCGTATTCGACATATTACGACCAAATCCATCACTTCTATTACGCACATTACTATCCGGAAATCGCTGTCCCCCTCTCACAAAATTACGTTCCCCCTCATTTCTCAAATTACTATCCGTGACAGGTCTCTGCCGAGGGTTACGCAAATCCCGTTGATCCGAGCTATGCCGAGACTCATACTTCGATAATATCTGGTGCATTTCTGCAAAATTCTTCGGTGCTCTAATTTCAATAAAGTCCTGTATATTTGGATTGAAAAGAGGAAAAACAATGTCCAACAATTCCTCAAATGTAATATCTAAATCTAATTTATTTTTTAGTTCCAGCTTACGAAGATAAAATTTTGACGCCGACTCATAAATATTCTGCTTATTACAATAGAACTCTTTTCTCAAAATACTTTTATCTTTAACGGGAGGAAATGCCTTCTTTAACTCAATTACAGTTTGTTCAAATCTTTTCGCTTCCTCAGTAATCAAAAACTTTCCTATATTTTCTAACCACAAAAGTGCTTCGCCCTTTAACGAGCATTTAAGCACTACGTACCTGTTTTTCTCAGGTATATTATTGAACAAAATATAATCATTTAATTTCACTAAAAATTCACTAATATCACCCTCACCGGTGAAATACACCCGTGGCACAATCTCCAAATGTCCGACATTTCGTTGGGCGCCATTTGTGACGGTATATTCATGCTGGGTGTCATTTGTCACGTTATATGCAGACATACTCATTAATTTAGGTTAAAACAACACAGTTTATTAAAATGATAAGGGCTAAAGGAAAGTGGAGCCAGTCTATAATTTCACACACTGAGAACACTATGAACAGCTAAAATCATACTCACAAGCTTCGGTCTAGCTCAGTCGGGGCACCGTCTAACACTTGACACTATTTCCTGGCTGATCTACTAAACAAATCTTAATTTCACAGCCCGTGGCTGTGGATATTTCTTTATTTGCTCAAATAATCAAAACGGAACGATTCTAAACTTTCTTACCAAGGCCGAATCTTTAATCCACTATCTGAACTCCTTTTCGCTTTACTGGAGGCCGTAGCTATTTTCCAATCGTCAGCACCTTACTAAACAATCATCAACACCTTACTAAACAATCATCAACTTCGTTGTCTAATGGCGGAATACACACAGAGGCTGCTGGCTGCTGGCTAAGGCCAGAAACACACAGACGCTGGCTGCTGGCTAAGGCCAGAAACACATACGCCACAAACTCACACCCAAGCTTTTATACGCGACAAACTGAGATACTTCTCATTAACATAATACTAATAACCGCGAGCTAACTGCGGAATTCGAAAGAGCACACACACTCTAGAAAGTTAAAGTAAAAGAGAGGATAGATGTCACTTTTACGCCTACAAAATGTTAAATTATTGACGTCACGATCTCAGAAACACTAGAGTGCCTTTATGACTAAAGGTCACTCCCTCACAAATGTATTGCAAATAATTAGAATTGTTAGTGTTATTTTTTATTTTTGTATATCATGCAACTTAATAATATGAAATCCGTTTTTTGTTTAAAATATAAACATTGGGAAGAAAAAGTTCTAATTAAATTTCTAATCAAGAATCTAATTAGTTCTGTCACGTTTTACGAATTATGTATCGATAATCACAATTTCGGTCTTCGCTTTAAGTAGATTAGTTTTTGTTTTCAATGTACTTTGTTTTCAAGTCGTCATTCAGCTCTTTATTAATTCCTTTTTCGACATGCACATATTTATTGTTCAATCAGAAAACTGATCAGCCGGAGAATCCATCTTCTCTGATCTTAAAGCTTTAGTGTTTATTATTTTCTCGACCAATTATGATTACTTTACTTTGTTTGGTTAGGTTTTAAAAAAAGCTTGAAAATTATTTAAAAATCACAAATAGTCGCTTAATGAGCAATCGATTTTAAATAAATTTTGTTTACAATATCTTTAGCGTTCCTATGCAATGATGTTTTAAATTGGAAATATGCTGTATTTAAAAATGGTGATGCATGAAGGAGAAATTAAAACTGGAAACCTTCCAGTTGGAAAAAATGTAGCAAGCGTCCAAAAGTACGAGTAGCATAAATATTTTCAATGACGACAAAGATATCTGCAATACAGTCACAGCAAAAAAAATCTTGACATTTGCGATTTTAGACGTTTTGTCAAATATCAATAAATATACATGAGGAATGACTCTGAATCTCCACATATATAAACAAAATAGTACAGGTCATATATTTTGGAGAAGATTTTTTTCTAAAACCCAATAGGGGATCGTCAACAAATTGAAAAGGGACGAATATCTTTTAAATAACACTGTCAAAACTAATGTAGCAAAAGTGATCAAACTGCTGATTATGATTAAGTGGCTTATGGTGATAAACTGTGTTCATTTTTATGCGGATAGCATATATACTTGTAGAGAAATTAAGGTTTTTATAAAAACAGTCCCAAATTTTGCCAAGTTTTTTGCTTATAATTTGCAGAGTTCTTAATAAAAAACAATGTTCTTATCAGAAAATATGAAAAACAACATTGTGCATAATACTTTGTATTCAAAATTAAAAAATATTAATAATTGTATAAAAAATGAGCCAATTTACTAAATAAATTTTCACTGCGCATGCGTCAACTCTATAAAAATTCCATTTACATATTGTGTTAGCTAAATGTATAGAGCAGCTTTTGTTAAAGTTTTAAAATCCTACCTTGAAAATTCTGAAAATTATCGTCGATAGAATAAGATCAAAATCCGAAATTCCCAAAATGAAGCAAAAAGATGAGAAGCTGTATCCAAATATAGTAGTACGTGCAGTATTGTGTAGACATTAATCAATGGAATATGGATACAGACCCTCCTTTTTTTGTTTCATTTTGGGAATATCGGATTTTGATCTTATTCTTTTGATGATAATTTTCAGAATTTTCAAGCTATGATTTTGAAACATTAACAAAAGTTTCACTATACATTTAGCTAACACAAAATGCAAATGATTTTTTAATAGATTTGACGCATGCGCAGTGAAAATTTATTTAGTAAACTTGCTCATTTTTCTTACAATTATTAACATTTAATATTTTATTACAGAGTATTACGTACAATGTCGTTTCTCATATTTTCTAAAAAGAATGTTGTTTTTTATTAAGAACTCTGCAAATTATAAGCAAAAAAACCGTTTTTATAAAAACCTTAATTTCTCTACGAGTATGCACGCTATCCGCATAAAAATGAACACAGTTTATTACCACAAGCCTTTTAATCATAATCTGCAGTTTAAACGATTTTGCTGCATTAGTTTTGACAGGGTTATTCAAATGATATTTGTTTTTTATCAATTTGTTTACGATCCCCTATTGGATTTTGGAAAAAAAATCTTTTCGAAAATATATGTCCTGTACATGTTGTTTATACATCTTGGGGGTTCAGAGTCATTCCTTATGTATATTTCTAGCTATTTAACAAAACGTCTGAAATTGCAAATGTCAGGATTTTTTTTTTTTTTTTTTTTTGCTGTGACTGTAAAACAATTGGACTTTGTCTGTAATCAGTTGAAAATACATAATCTATTTTATACAAAAACAATCTTTTAGTGTGTTTCAACTAAAAAAACTTCACATTTGTAATTCTTCGACGAATTAAAAATTGGAATTATGTGACATTTAAAAATGATGATGTATGAACAAGAAAAAAGATGAAACCGGTCAATTGGTAATAGATATAACTTAAATATTTTTGATGACGATAAAAATGCCCGTTGCCCGTAATAAGACAATGGGAATTTGTCGCTAATCAGTTAAAAATACATAATTTATTTCATACCAAAACGATCTTTTAGTGCGTTTCAATAAAAAAAAAAAAAATCAAGTTTGTAATTCTTGCACGATATAAAAATTAGAATTATGGAATATTTAAAAGAGATGATGCATGGACGAGAAAAAAATGAAACCGGGCATTTGACAATATATTAAAGTAGCCTAAATACTTTCAATGATGGCAAAAATGTTCGTGATAAAACAATGGGAATTTGTCGCAAATCAGTTAAAAATACGTAATCTATTTCACATAAAAACGATAGTTTAGTGTGTTTCAATTTAAAAAGTTTTCAAGTTTGTAATCTTGCACATGGTAAAAATTGAAATTGTGCAATATTTAAAAAAGATGATGCGTGAACATGAAAAATAATAATGAAACCAGCCATTTGTTAATAGATAAAATGTAGCTTAAATATTTTTAATGACGACAAAAATGCGCGTAATAAAACAGCATGACTTTGTTGCTAACGAGTTAAAGATGCATAATATATTTCATACAAAAGCAATCTGATAATACCTTCCATTTAAAAAATTTTCAATTTTGCAATCCTTGTATGAGGTACATATTATCGATACATTGGAATAACTACAAGATTCTAACTGAAATGGCCGAAGAATGGAATGTAAGATTGTCAGAAACCTACTTTGTTGATAATTCTAATAAGCAGCACTATTATTTAATGACCAATTGTCAGTTCATCACAAAGTTCAATAAATTATTTATTTTTCTGTAGACCAAAAGACATGTTACCGATAAGTTGCATATTTTATTATTTAATAATGTTTTTCTTTTTTTTCACGAATATCTCTTTTTCAGTCCACATGCATATACATATGCTATGTATATACTAATATATAAATTACGTTGTGGGAAGGGTATTAACAAGTTTGGAAGAGAAGGGCCCTGATAAAGTTTTTGCATACATTTTAGCTTCATAGGGAAGGATCAGAGAAAGGGGGAAAGACGGGGAGGCGGCACACCGACAATCACCTCATCGAGTTCACAGCTGAAATTGAAGAATTATTTAAAATTTGATTCACATATTAAAATACAATCGGTCTGCCAAGTCATACCTTGGTGGAAAATACCTGAAAACACGATTTAACGGTTGACTCAGAGCTTTACTATTCTTTCTTCATGCACCTAAAAGTATGAAAACATGGTCGACAGCGAACAGAAAAATACAATGATAAATCTTCGAGTCAATCTCTAAAATCAGGTTTTCAAGTGTTTTACACCAAAGTATTACTTGGCAGACCGATTTCATTATAACATAGGAATCGAACCATAACTGATTCTGGACTTTAAGCACTGCACTCGATGTGATGGCTGTCTGTTCTGTCGCCTATAAGATTATTAAGGATTCTTTGAAAATCTGAGAATAATTTGTCTACATCGCTCTTAGGAAACTAAAAATTTCAGAAAAATTACTACCGAAAAAATAAAATTAAAAAAATTATATTATGGCTTGCTAAAATCATTAAATTATGATAGAATTTTGGAAATAATTATGAGTAAAAAATCACTGCAAATACACATTCACTGATTTTGCACAAACATAACGGTACCACAGATGACAGATTGAGCCCTTTTTCTGAAGTTGATACTATAGAGGACTGGTAGTTATGGTTCAGAAATACGGATCTAAAATTACTAACACCTTTAAAATATCTATTTCATTATCACATTAGCTGCCGCTAACGCGTCAACGTTAAGGAACCTCTCACGCGCCAGCGCGTGATGTAGGGTGATGTCCAATAACCAGTCACGCGATGGCGCTGGAAAATTTTTTACTGATTCTTTGTTATAAAAAGTAAATCGGCTTCTGAAAAAAACCCACTTCTACAGGGCGGCATTAATCATCATCACATCTTCACGTAAGCGGCAGCGAACGTGTTATTTATCTTAATTATGCAGTAACACATTGAAAGTCTTTAAGTAATTGAATGATTTACAAATGATTATTTTTTTCATTGAAAAGCATTTAACTTATTTAATTATTATTATTTTTTTATTTTCTTGAACACACTGTCTGGAATGCATTTTGCAAACTCAGATAATAACAACTTTTATTTTGCCAGAAAATTGTAATATCTTCGAAACGGATTCGAAATGGAAATAGTAGCAATCCGTGAATAGAGATGGTGCAACGATACCGTGATCTGTTTTGTAAGGCTAATTGTATGATAGCCGAATAAAATATCAGAGATGTAAGAATGATTTGACTGGATGCTGGGTTGAGCGGCTGATGTATATATTTGTAAATAAACTGTATGAAAATCTAAAGGATGCTTCCCTGATGAAATTAAAGTACCAGTAATGAGAACCCACGATATAAAAGAAATAAGACCAGTGTTGGCATTTATTGGTTTTCATCCAAAGCCACACATATTCAGCTATACAGAAGTAAAGTTAAAATGTAAAAGAAATCAGATACTTTATTTTATGTATGTATATATATATCTATAGATAGATAGGTAGATTTAGATAGACTACAATTTTTTATCGTTTACAGATAACTATTAAAATGTGATAATTATAAAATACATAATTGAAATTTAAGCATATTTCAAAATTTATTTACAGTCAGATTTTTTTTTATATAAATGGTATTAGTTTGTTTAACGCATTTTAATTTAAATTCTTACATTTGAGTAGTCTTGCGATAATTTTTTTTTCAATTTCTGAATGGTTTATATTTATATATTTATCTACATTTATCCATATCTATTATTATTGGAGTTTTTTTTATCGTGCTTTAATTAGTTGGTTCGGCATTATTAACCGTTTAAGCTATTACAGTTTTTATTTTTGAGATAAAAAAATTTAATCACATTCACAAAAATACTTTTTAAACATAAATAGAATTTAGAGAGCATAATTTTTATCAAGCACATTTTAAAATTCCAGACACATTTTATTTCTGTTATTTTTAATGCTAAATAATTTTGCCCACTAATTGCTTCAAAACTCGGTAATGTTAAATCTTTCTACCAAGATTAAAAAAACCAACATTTATAAAAGAACATGACACTTTTTATTTTGGTCTAAATATCACATTGGGTCTTTAATTATTTTCTCATTAAGGATGATTAGGTAAAGTATTTTCTAATGTTTTTAGTCTTATAGAGTTTTAGGATATATCTAATTAAATGTAAACGTTACATTGTCATGATTT
Organism: Maratus speculifer; assembly: GCA_964019185.1. Classification (NCBI taxonomy): domain Eukaryota; kingdom Metazoa; phylum Arthropoda; class Arachnida; order Araneae; family Salticidae; genus Maratus; species Maratus speculifer. The sequence goes on along the minus strand of OZ025291.1, from coordinate 210,565,753 downwards.
TTGTTGAAATACTGAAAAAGTATTTTAATTACTAAAGTTTTAATGTACAATTTTGGATAATTAATTATTTCTATTTTATAATAATTAAATATGCGATCTTTAATTATTTTATTATAATTAAAGATCGCTTTTACTTTCTGCTTCCTCAAGAAGACAGAATTATATCTTTTTCCCTGCCGGTTCTCAACAAATTTATTGGTTTGAAGGCTCAGAAATCTCGAAAATTATATTTATACAAAATTTCTGTGTGCATGTATGTCTTCTTGGTATCATCAACAATTATATGGAGTTACTCATTTAACCAAATTTCAAGAGTATGTTTTTGGTTTTGTATCTAGCAAGCTCCATGCGGAATTTAAGAACATTTCCATGGTAGAGGGTGCTGTAATAGCACTTTTTCAATATTATAACACTGAAAAATATATGAAGTTATGCATATAATTTAACCAAAGTTCGTGTGTATGTTTTTGGCTATCGGCAACAAGCCCTAGATGGATTTAGAAAAAAATCCGTCGTTACGGGGGCACTGTAATAATTTCTTAGTTTTTCTTAGCTCTGTTGTGCATCGACTGATCATGCAGCGATGAATAATTCACATCTGATGTACAACAAAATAACGGAAAATATAAATTTTACTAAATATTTTTTATCAAGATTACACCCTTTTTATTCTGATTAATAAAATGAAGACGAAACAGAAAGATCAAAATAAAAATTTCTCGGTAAATTTTAATCATAGAACAACAGAACTTTCTTTGACTTACTTTTTACGGTAATTGCAAAATTAAACTAAATATAACTTTTAGTACCGGGGAACAGTATAAAAATTCAAGTTTCTTATATTTTTAAGAATATTTTTACTGACTCAAATCACTTTTAAAGTATTTCTTTAATTCATTTAAAACATTTTTGTAATTGGAGTTACATGAACTATATGTCCATGGCTAACGGCTTAAAAATTAGCCAATGGCCATCGTCGAGAGTGGATACCCTATATAAGACAAGGAAAATATCTGCAAAAGAAGGACCGCGAATCTTAATCCGACGAATTTAATCGAGAAGTAGTATAAATTTATAGAGAGTCTCTTTTTTGTGTGTTTTTAGAGTAATATTTAACAATGTATATGCTCTGTCCAAACCCGATTTTAGGGAAAGCTAGATTTGCCTAGGCCAAACTAGTTTATCCAAACGTTCATAGTACAAATAAAATTTTCCTAAATCAAACCAGTTTTTCCTAATGCCCATAGGATAAACTAGTTATTCCTGGGCCACACTAGTTTAGTCAGGCTTATAGGATAAATTACATTCTGCTGCTATTCATTGATCCGAACAAGTTAATCCGAAACCAATTCAATTTGGCGTGATTTTATCGATACTAAAGACTGCTTTGGCGTAAACTTTCCAGTTTATCCGAGGCCAATGCAATTTAACCTGCTTTTATTCATTAATTACCAGGTCCGGCGTGAGCCGTTTGTAATGTAGTATTATCGTCACCCCTGTATGATAAATTTTATTCGATGGGGAGGAGTTATTGCCATATTATCTTCCCTTTTTCACCGCGCCGTGAGCAGTTACAAAATATGTTCCATAACAAATTGTGTGCTGGAGAACCAAAGAATGGGATGAGAAATTATCATAAAATTCATGACAAGAAGAATTTAGAGAATTCATCATTAATAATGTAGGGGGAACTGGGGCACATTGATTACTGTATACCCTGTACTGCACACAAGGTCATTACAAGAAGTTTCACAACAGCTCCAAAAGATGATACTAATGCACTCAACTACATACAGAAAGTCTTGGAATGATTCACTAGTTTGATGAAATGGGACAGGTGATTAATTGTTTTTGTAGGTCAGGTCAAAAGTAAATTTGAATTGTACAATTGAAATGGTATTATACAACTGTTCCAGTATTTTCAACCGAAAAGAATACTCTCCTTGGCAAGCAAAGCTACTCTTTATCAGTTCCTCATCCTTTATTGTTAGATAAATTATGAAGTGTTGGATTTGAGACTCATTTTATTCATAATGGCTGTATGGGGCACATTGATACAGTCTATGTCGGGGCACATTGATACAACCTAAATCCTTTCCTAGTTCATTTTTTCACTACCTTCAATTATTATTATTATTTTACTCCTTAATCCAACCATTTTTTGACAAAAATTCTTAATACTAGTTCTTATATAAGTGAAATAGCTCTAATATCTTTATATTAGAACATTTTATATTATTTTTGCAAACAGAAGACTTACGAACTTACCCAATATCTATTGCTAGTCGAATTAACAAAAGAAAAGGACGGCAGCCTGGAAAATCTCAAATTTATATCGATTCTCCAGAGAAAAAACTATTTTCGACATGAGAAATGTTAAGCAAGAGAAACAAGCTGCAGAACAGCACAGAATAATTATTTTATAAACAAAATTTTTAGAATAATTATCCTTTATTTTCCGGTTATAAACCGATTTATAAACAGAAAACCTGGTAATTTTTTCACCTTTCCTAAGAAAGAAGATAATGCAGGAGTTGAAGTGCCAGATATGACAAAGTTATCACAGCCAACAATCAGATAAGGAACAGCCAGAACATCAGGTCATTATACATTTCATTTTGATCGCTTTAATATTGCTTAAAAATAAATTGTGGGCGATTTGAATTTCTATAAATAAGTATAAAATGGTTTGCCAACTATTTTTCTATGAAAATTATGCATTGGTGTTATTTTGTCTCCATTTTCCCAGACGTATCAAAGTGTCCCATGAGGTGTATCAATCTGCCCCGGGGGTGGGGCACATTTATACAAATGACTTTTTTGATTCTTTTTAATTACATGCAAAAAATAATATCTAAAACAAAGATTGTACATTTTTATAACATACTGAACAAGTTTTGCTGACACCACATGGAAAAATAACTTGAAATTTCTGCTTTCTGGACACCAGAAAAAAATTCTTAGAAAAAAACTGTATCAATGTGCCCCAGTTCACCCTACCGTATACCCTGGAAAATTCGGCATCGTCGGGACCAGGACTTTGCTGGATATTTGAAAATTCCAGGTATCTGAAACAATACAAATGTACTTGTGATATTCTTAATGATGCATTTATTCATAATTAATACAAAGCAAAGTGGTATTTATGTAAAAAAAGTAATAAAAAACATCGATATTTTTAATATTTATTTTTTCGCTTATAAATATTACTTGGCTTTGAATTAATTAAGGAATAAATGCATCATTAAGAATATCAGAAGCGCATTTGACGTTATTTCAAAAATCTGGAATTTTGAAAAATTCTCTAGATCCCAGTCCCAGTTTGGTGATATATATATATATATATATATATATATATATATATATATATAAACTACCTTATTCCACAATTAAAATTTCTTTTAAAGAATAGTTCATATACATTTATTCGGGTGAGGATGCAGTACTGTAAAACCTATTAGAATATTCTGTGTTTGACAAAATCCTATTTTAAAACGAAAAAAAAAAGAAAACTAACGGTGCAAATTGGATATAATATTTTATTTGAAAAACATAATACACTTGCTAGAGATGACAGACCTGCCAAAAAAAGGAACTAAACAACACCGAAGTTTTTTTCTCGTATGTGATTTCGTTTAGAATGATTTTCTATATAATTTTTTTCAGATTTTCAGGTGTCCAAGCTGTGTAAAAATAAATAATGTTATTAGTAATTATTTAGATGTTTACATACAAATAGGGATTCATTAAAATATTAATATATTTTATAATGGAATCATTAAAATCGTTAATCCACATTATGTGGATTAGAAGTTAAAAAAATTTAAAAATTTCATGGAATAAAATCTTTTAAAAAGGAATAGCATAGGAAAGAAGAAAAATCCGTTATAGTCAAGTTCTTTTATTAAAAGGTTTATTGTCTGATATAAATGCGTTATATTCCTTTTACATGTACTAACATCCTTATTATTTACACACCAACAAATTTTTGTTTTTTAAACATTGGATTACGTCATAGACATGATTTTACTTAGGTTTTAACGTATTTTAATTTTATTACCTAAAAGTGCTTTACCTTTAAAAAATAATAAATACATAAATTTTAATTGTGGAATAATTGCAATTTAAAAATATGTGTATTAAAAAATTTTTTGGCCAGGCTAAATGGAACTGGAGTTTTTACTGAACAGACAATAGATCCTGCCTTTCCCAATAATTTTCATATGATGTGCGTTGAAAATTAGACTGAAAATGTCAGTCTTTGCAGACCTCATGAAGAATGCAGTTCAGACCCGACATATGCCAGAAAGACATTTCCGATCCATATCGGTCCGAATCTCTCGAAGAAAAAAGAAAAAAATTCCCAAACCAAGCCCAAATCGTGGTCGACAAGGGAAATTAGGCAGACCCGTAAAGATCCTTACAATGAATAATAAAAAGACTAGCTCACGAAATTTTGTAAATTAGGAAGGTAAACTTTTAGTGCATTTAAAATTAAATAAATTAATAAACGAGTTTTCTGTGAACTTCGCTCACTTCATGTGTGTTTAAGTTGAGCGGATTCGTTTGAAAAATATTGAATTTCAGCCTAAACTTGGTTCATTTTAAAAATTTTTTGTGAGCTTCCTTAACACTGTTTGCCATCAATTGAAGCACGTCAAATTGGATTTGGCCGATAACGTATTGTTGCAGCGTATATGGGGCTCTTTTGATCTTATGGTTAGACAACTTCACAACCTTGTCAGAAAAGTAGAAAATAATTTATTTACAGAACTTCAGAACAACAGAGTCTTCAAAACTCACAAATATTACTCGATATTCAAAAATAACTGCTCCAATCTATCGTACAGGTACAGCTTTAGATCCCAGAGACTCTTTATACAACGTCTCAACACTTAATAACATTCAAAACAACATAAATGAAACTCAAACAAACTTGCTTTACAAACGCCTTGTTCACTCAATGACTGACTGGTAAATAATAACCACAGCTCGCATCGCTTCTCTTCTTATATAGGCTCATAGCATGTGCTGGAAATTTCTAGAACCTACTCAAAAAAATTTACGGAACAACAAACAATGTATCAGTATATCTAAGGGGGGTTACCAGAGAGGAAAGGGTTGCCATTGCCAACAATCGCCAAGTTTGTCGACAACTTGGCGATATATCGCCAAATTTGGCGATCAAAATTAGTCGTCAAAAGTGACGCCAACTTGGCGATATCTTCATTATTTCGCCAATCTGCCGTAGACATACACTGAAAATAATGGACAAGTTTGCTTGATAACAGAGACAATGTAACAAAAACTAATATTAGTAAAGGAATGGAGCTTAATAAGATTATTTACATTATTTTACAGTACAAACACTAACTATTTACAAAATTCGTAACACTACCCCCTCCTCAAAGACTGCACGTCCCGGGCAGTGCAATCCCCGAGTTAGAGGAAATAAACAAACAAAACACTTAAAATAAATAAACAAACAAATAAATAAATAAATAATAATAACAATAATAATAAAATTTACATAAATAAGAACTAATTACTATTTACATATTTACAAAAAGTGACTTTCATGACCATGGTCTGAAATTCGAGTTTTGAATTTCTAATCACTTTGGCCAAAATAAGGGGCTAGCCGGTTATAATGTACGACCTTGGGCTTGGTGTGTGGCGATTTTCGTATGCGTACAACGACGTCATTCAGCCTGTTGACGACTGTGTAAGGACCGTCCCAGTTTCTTTGTAATTTTGGCGACAGTCCCTTACGACGTATCGGATTCCACAACCAAACTTTGTCACCTTCGTTGAACTCATGTCCAGTTGCCTTTGTGTCGTACCGTGTCTTCATCTTTTCTGATGCCAGTCCGATTCGGTTCCTCGCTAGACAATGAACCTCCTCAATCCATGCCTGGAGTCCATCCACGTATTCTTCAGGCGACAAAGGAGCGTCAGGAGGACGGCCAAACAAAAGATCCGCAGGCAGACGAAGATCACGACCAAAGAGCATTTGAGAAGGGGAGTAACCAGTGGCCTCATGAGTGGCACTCCTGTAGGCAAGCAGGAAAAGAGTCAATTTCTTGTCCCAGTCCTGTTGGTCTCTAGACACCAGGAGAGAGAGGCTATTTAGGATGGTACGATTGAACCGCTCCACCATGCCGTCCGATTGAGGGTGTAGAGGTGTTGTTCGAGTTTTGTCCATGCCGAGTAGTCCACACATTTCCTTAAACACAGCCGAATCAAAGTTTCTTCCTTGATCAGAATGGATTTGAAGAGGAACTCCGTATCTGGAAACCCAGTGTTGAATCAGTATGTCTGCTACGGTTACCGCCTCTTGATTAGGAATGGCGTAGGCTTCAGGCCACTTAGTGAAGTAGTCCATGACAATGAGGATGTACTTATTGCCATCAGATGTTCTAGGAAGTGGACCCAGGATGTCTAGAGCAATTCGTTCGAAAGGAGCTCCTACATTATAACGTTGCAATCGTTCACGGGTGCGCCTCTTTGGACCTTTACGTGCTACACAGGTGTCACAAGTTCGACACCACTTCTCCACGTCACTGCGAACATTATTCCAGTAGAAACGCTCTCGAACCTTCTGAAGGGTCTTCATTATACCAAAATGACCTCCTGTGGGACTACCATGCAGTTCTTGAAGGACCATAGAAATTCTTGATTTAGGGAGTAGTAGTTGCCATCTACATGTCTTTCCGTCGTCAGACTCCCATTTTCGGTACAAAATACCGTTCTTCAAATGTAGGGAATCCCAGAGAGCCCAATAACGTTTAGTCGTAGGATGGTAATGGGCCATGTCTTGCCAGCTGGGCTTCCTGTTGGACTCCTCCTTCAGCTCTAGAATTGGCTTAATTTCAGGATCAGCAAGTTGATCTTTACGCAAGCTCTCGTCACTCCACGGATCTTGTGATGATGTAGACCCAGTTGTAACTTGTCTTATTATAGGACCTTTGGCATTAAATTTCTTCTCAACCCGGTCGCAGTATCTACAATTCTCTGAGCAGGGTCTTCTTGAGAGAGCATTTGCATTTCCATGTGATGAGCCTTTTCGATGGCGTATCTCCATATCGTACTCTTGAAGCTTTTGTATCCACCTGGCTATCTGGCCTTCAGGGTTCTTAAAATTCAATAGCCAAGTCAGAGAAGCATGATCAGTTCGGATCAGGAATTTTCGACCGTAAAGATAGTGATGAAAACGGTCTACGGCTTTCACTACAGCAAGACGCTCTTTTCTTGTTACGCAGTAGTTTCGCTCTGCCTTTGACAAGCACTTGCTGAAATAGGCGATAACACGCTCCTGGCCGTCGATTTCCTGGGACAGTACAGCGCCAATGCTTTCGTTACTTGCATCCGTATCAAGTATAAACTGTTTATCGATTTGAGGATATGACAGAATTGGAGTGGATGTTAAGGCCTCCTTAAGCTTTTCGAAAGCAGCGTCACATTCCTGTGTCCACATAAATTTTTGATTGGCTTCTGTTAATTTATGAAGTGGTCTTGCAATCATCGAGAAGCCTTTGACGAATTTTCTGTAATAGGTGCATAATCCTAGAAAACTTCGAAGTTGGTGAACATCTAGTGGACGATTCCAATTTTTCACGGCCGATATCTTATCCGGATCAGTTCGAACTCCTTCCGTCGAAATGATGTGTCCAAGGTAGGCGACTTCATTACGAAACAAACTGCACTTCGAAGGGCTTAACTTCAAATTAGCTTCCTTTAATTTTTCTAGCACCCGCCTGAGGTTGTTCAGATGTTCATCAAAAGATTTTCCTATAATTATGATATCATCTAATTAAACAAGACATGCTTCATATGACAGCCCCCGGAGAACCGTTTCCATACGCCGTTCGAAAGTTGCAGGTGCGTTACATAGACCAAAAGGCATTACCTTGAACTGCCATAATCCTTGTCCCGTTGTAAAAGCAGTCTTCTCGCGGTCGTCCGGATGGATCTCTACCTGCCAGTAACCACTCTTCAGATCCAGAGTCGAGAACCAAGTGTTGCCCGCAAGTGTGTCGAGAGTGTCGTCGATCCTTGGTAGAGGGTAACTATCCTTTTTAGTGACGTCATTCAGTCGGCGGTAGTCTACACAAAATCTTGTAGAACCATCCTTCTTTCTTACTAATACAATGGGAGACGCCCAGGGACTTGTCGATGGCTCGATGACGTCATTTTCTTCCATATCCTTAATTAAATTTTGCACCTCTTCTTGCTTGGCAAAAGGTAATCGTCTAGGGTGTTGTTTAATAGGTGAATGATCTCCAGTATCAATTCGGCGTTGTGCCATTTTGGTTCGTCCAAAGTCTTCAGATGTTTGGGAGAATAAACTTTGGAATTCCCTAATTAAATTTTCCGCAGATTCCATCTGTTTTGGATCTAAGTCTGTATTTTGTAACAAATCCTTGACTAAATTATCTGGAGATTTCTCAGAGTGACTGGAATTTTAACTTATGCACGTCACAGGAGCACATGACGCTATCACCTCTCCTTTCTTGATAGTCCTCGTCTTATCACTGATGTTAGCAATTCTGACTGGAATGGTCTTCTTCGAGAAGTCCACCACACATGAAGCCACCAATACTCCTGCTTGTTTACTATTGTTTTCAGGATAATCTATATGGCCAAATCGGTAATTAGTTTCATTTTTAATTACAGCTGGAACTAGAAATTCTGTTCTTGGATCTACATTGATGTCTTCTTTGGCTATTACTGTTTGTTTGCATTCAATTTCGTTATTTAATCCAAAAAGACTTATTTCTTGAAATTTTGAGAGCATTTTGTTATTTTTGAAATCAAGTTTGAAGCCAAACGTCTTCAGAAAATCTAGTCCGATTAAGCAAGGATCTGTTATGTCAGCCACATATGCAGTGTGGTAATATTTCGTTTCTCCAAAGTTGATGGTTAAATCGGCCTTTCCATATTTGCCTATCTTGTCGCCCGTCACAGTTTGCAGGGTAACGCAGGGTGGAGTCCAGATGAGTTTGCATTTCGATTTCCGAGCCAAATCTTCTCTTATTATTGTTACATTGGCTCCTGTATCCACAATCATACGGCATTGAATCTCGTTAATAAATCCTATCACATATAATTCATTATCGCCGCCATTCATTTTCGATATTTGAAGGATGTTCAGGTGGAGCATTTTATTCTCTGGTCTTGAATTCATCTCACGTTCGTGGACTTTGGGGCAATTTCTTCGGAGATGTCCTGTATCACCGCATCCCCAGCACGTGAGATTCTGTCTTCTTGAGCTTGTTCTTCCGTATTTTAAGGCTTCAAGCTCTTGATTTAATTTCCTAATTTCTTTCAAGACGTCGATTTCAGTATCTGAGCTTTTGTTCACCGTTGTCCCTCGGACTGAATGACGATCTCTTCGGCTGGCTTGTGTAGCTGCTTCCAACTTTAAGGCATATAGTAGTGCAGCCTTTAAATCCTGTACATCTGCCATTCGTACCGCTCTCTGCACTTCTGGATCTTTTATTTCATCTACAAAATATTGCAGTGAGAGCATTTCCCGTACATTTGTTGGACAGTCAATGAATGCTAAATTTGCAAGCCGTTCAATTTCCGAGGCAAACTTTTGAAGGGTTTCACTCGATTTTTGATGGCGGCTCTTCATTTGTATTCTCGTATAATCCTTGAAGAATTTTTCGCCGAATCTCATTTCAAGTGCACAACTTAGAGTCTCAAAATTGAGTTGCGTCATATCGGGCAATGTTTGCAGCACGTCGGCGGCTTCTCCTCTTAAAGATGCTGCCAGTTGACAAGCCTTCACCTCGTCACTCCATTTGTTCGCTTCAGCTACAATGGTGAATTAGGTCTTGTAAACTTGCCAGGAACTCTTTCCATCGTACGTCGACAGCTTAATGTGCACGGGAGAAGCAGGCGGATTCCTAAATTCTTCATAATTACCAGTAGACGCTGAAAGTTTCTTCTCAAGATCTTGTACTTTTTTATTTAGCTTTTCATCTACTTCACCTAGTATTTTCTCTTCAACGTTACTGATTTTCTCTTCAACGTTACAAACTTCATTCTGAATTTTCTCTTCTACTTCCGCCATTTTCCTTTCGATTTTCTGTTCAACATTACTAACTTCATTCTGAATTTTCTCTTCTACTTCCTCTATTTTCTCTTCTACTGAGCCTATTTTTCTCTCTACCGACGAGAACTTTTCTTCTAAAGTTTTGTTCATTTCTTCTTGGCCTTTATTCATCTTTTCCGCCAACTCTTCTTGGCCTTTATTCATCTTTTCCGCCAACTCTTCTTGGCCTTTATTCATTTTTTCTGCCAACTCTTCTTGGCTTTTATCAATTTTATTTGTCAACTGTTCCATTCTTTCTTCGTTTTTATTCATTTTATCCGCCAACTCTTCTTGGCCTTTATTCATTTTTTCCGCCAACTCTTCTTGGCCTTTCGTCAATTCTGCCTTTATTCCATTAATAGCTTCTAACAGTTCTTTCAGTTGACCGTCCATTGTTCTTGTTTTCGCCATTAAGATCCCGACTCCTGACACCAAATGTTGCTCTTTTGATCTTATGGTTAGACAACTTCACAACCTTGTCAGAAAAGTAGAAAATAATTTATTTACAGAACTTCAGAACAACAGATCCTTCAAAACTCACAAATATTACTCGATATTCAAAAATAATTGCTCCAATCTATCATACAGGTACAGCTTTAGATCCCAGAGACTCTTTATACAACGTCTCAACACTTAATAACATTCAAAACAACATAAATGAAACTCAAACAAACTTGCTTTACAAACGCCTTGTTCACTCAATGACTGACTGGTAAATAATAACCACAGCTCGCATCGCTTCTCTTCTTATATAGGTTCGTAGCATGTGCTGGAAATTTCTAGAACCTACTCGAAAAAATCCACGGAACAACAAACAATGTATCAGTATATCTAAGGGGGTTACCAGAGAGGAAAGGGTTACCATCGCCAACAATCGCCAAGTTTGTCGCCAACTTGGCGATATATCGCCAAATTTGGCGATCAAAATTAGTCGCCAAAAGTGACGCCAACTTGGCGATATCTTCATTATTTCGCCAATCTGCCGTAGACATACACTGAAAATAATGGACAAGTTTGCTTGATAACAGAGACAATGTAACAAAAACTAATATTAGTAAAGGAATGGAGCTTAATAAGATTATTTACATAATTTTACAGTACAAACACTAACTATTTACAAAATTCGTAACAGTATACTTGTATATAGGCTGTCTTTTGATATTTGACAAACAAATAAACTAATACGGTATTAAGAAAAATGTTTTGTTAATAATTTTCAGGTGTAAATATATTCTTTTTCAATATTAAATAATAAATCTATTTCAAAAACTTAAATGTGTTTTCAAAACTCAATTGATAGTAATTTTTGGACTATCTTTATGGGTTTAGAATTTTCAGACTTAATAGTACATCTAAATAAAATTTTGTTTATATTTGTTAGGTAAATATCGTCTGCAGCGATCTAAAACTGCATATTCCTTGATATCTTATGTTCCGAATCAAAGTAAGTTTATTTTTCTTTCTTTCCGTGTGTGACAGTACTCTGTGTTTATTCTTATTTTAAAATGCGAAAAAGAATAGAATGTTATAACTTGCAAACTGTGCAATGACTCACATCTTTTAGTGTGAAATTAAAAAGCATTTACAGTCCGCTGTGTTGCGTGTAAGAACAACTGAATTCTGAGTAAGAAACTTTCAGAATCAGCTGTGTTACATTACTTCTTAATTAAAAACGCTACTTTATTTATTTAAAGTATAAAGGAACACGGGAAAAATAATTTTATGGAAACTATAGTATAAGTTTTACAAACATTAGCTATGATAATATTAAAATTATTAGTACTTCAAAAACATTAATTTAAAACATTTATTTTGTTTGTTTACTGAACGTATTACATTTTAATAGTGCTTGCTGTTATTGCACATTTTTGATATACTTTGTTTAAGGTAAAATGTATGTTGTGGTTACTCTTAACCACTGCCATATTTTTTATTTAATTTAATTTATCGTCTATTTTTGGTTTTATCTTTATTCATTTATTATATATTTCGCATTCTAAAAATTATCTTAAATTCTCGCTTTTTTTAATCTCCCCTGTAAAGTTATTTTTATTACCTAACTTTTTGTTGATTTCAAATGTTGAAATCAGTTAAAAATTTTGTTCCTTCCGGCTTTGAAGGCTTCCCATCTTTTCTAGAATGTTCGATGGGGTGTCGACTTCCGTTTTATGACTCCTCCTATTGTCCTATCAGGTACTATTCTTCTGTTACGTAATTTAAAAGTTTGTGCGTCCTGGTATCAAGTTTTGGCTCCGCATCGTTCTGCTGATATAAAAGTTCATTCTTAAAATACTGTTTCCTTATTCGTAGCGATGCGCTTGGCCTCTCTATTTTTCGCCACTTCCTTTTGCCTCGCCAGTTGGCGTATTTTTATTTTTATGGCAACCCACGCCTTCTTTCCGGAGCGGCCACAATCATTTAGTCAGTTGAGAAAAGAGCAGAACTGAAGGGTGGCGATTTCGACTCAGAGCGGAGCTGCAGAACTACGATAATAAATACCTGCAAAAATGATGTGCGCGATTTTAATAGAAATGATTTGTTCGTCTTTTTACGACTAACATTCAGCATTGTTAAATGCGAAAAAATGGAATTATTTAAAACGCAAGGAGAGACTGTTATCCCTCCGTGGAGATATACAAGGATTTGTTCGTCCAGAAAAAATACAACTTTTCTTTTTCCAAAAAAAAAAAAAAAAAAAAAAAATCATATGAAGAAAATATGTTTCGATTTTGAGAATGCTGAATTTTCTTGAAAGAATATTATTTTTTAAAATTGTTGAAACAATTCTTCACTTAGAATATTCCGTTAGCCTTACATTGTATGCTATATACAGGATGGACCACTTCTTCGTTTTATGTTAATTTGTTGCCCCTTAATCTCCAAGAGAATTCAAGAAAAGGCATAATTATTTGAAATGAGAGCTTCTATTTATCTATAAAATTTTGTACAAGTAAAAAATTGTGCCTTCCATGCCTCGCTCTAAAAATAAGAGAGCTGTCTTCTTACTAAAAGTAATATTATTTCTCAAAGAATTATATTCATCCATCTTTATAAAAAAATAAATAAAGAAATTTTCTTTATGAGTAAGTCTTCTGAGATTATTCTTTTGCGTATTTCTGCTCACCTCTTAATTCAAGCTTATGCAGGTAAGCTCTATTTTGATTTTTTTAAAATTATATTTTTCTGTGAATATGGCACATATTATTCCATAAAGTTGTTGATCTAGCTTATTTCATGTCATGTGGTCGTTTGCGGCCAAATTCAACGCAGTGTACTAATAAAAATACGATTACACACTTTAATTTTTCCTTTTTCGGAACGTCGCGTCGTTAGAAACGTTCCCCCACTAAACACAACAAATGTATATATATATATTTTTCTAAGCAATTAACATAAAAAAAAAATCCTTGAGGTAGCTTGCACACCTCATTGCAAAAATATCACTTCAAAGTCTAGTATAAAAAATTAATATTTTGCCTCGAGATGAAAAGTTATCAAAATGTTCTTTGAAGTCTTTACATTCCTTTTTATTTATCTTAGGTCTAAGATATTTTATTTTATTTTATTTTTTTACTTTCATTTGCAATTTTATGCGCATATTTATAAAGACTTTTTATTAGCTTTAAGCTTTGGTAAAAAAGAAATATTTTAATCTTTCTTAACTTATTCTTCTGAAGAAGCATTTAAATCTAATATTGCTTTAAATTTATTATTTCAATAGAGAGAAAACTTATATTTTCTACTTTCTTTTATCTTTACAAGGAAAAAATATTGAATTCCTGAAAATTTCTGAATTCCAATTTTTGACAGATTTACAAGTTTTAGAGGATCAGAGATTTCAAAGGACATGTTTTTGACAAAATGTCTGTATGTGAATCTATGAATCTGTAATTTTGATTGTCTCTATGTGACATAAATTTTTTGGACGCTCTCTTTTAAGAACTGGTGCACGAGATTTAATATAAATTTATGTTTAGATAGTCTCTAATATAAATTTATGCTAGTTAGTTTTTGATGTAAATCGCTCGATGGTTGCGCTGCTATGCTGCATTTCAGCTGCGGTTTCCACAATAGCCCTATCTCAAGAATTCTTCCACGGATTGTCATCCAATTTCAAATTCCATTAATCCTGTATATTAATTAGTTCCATTTACATTTTGATGTCAATAGCGCAACACGTGGCGCTGCTTTAAAGAGTTTTTCCCGATTCCCGCATGCCTGATTTCTTTTTCTTTTTTCACTTTTTTTAAACCGTTTGTTCTAATCACTTCAAAATCTTTATCAGACGTACTCAAAATACGAGTTTAAAGAAATTCTAACTTTAAAGAAAATTAACTTCGTTCAAATTGTAGCTTTAAATCTTCAACCGTTGAAAATTGACGTCTTTTAGCATATGCATCTCTAGCAATCATTGCCAGATGTTCTGTATTAGATTCATCTTAAAACTAAGGGCTATCCAGTCCATAACAATTATTTGATTTTCTATAAATCAGTGTATTGTACAATTGGATACGAGAATGAAGCAATGGCCTTACTGATACTTTGTCCCCCCCTCTCACTAACAACTTTCCAAGTGGAAGTAAATGTATTTAAAGCATTTTCTTGTAATTTTTGGTATACTGATGACCTTTCAAAAATAAAATATGGATTGTTCCATCATAAGAAAATGCTGCCCAAATCAAGAGTAAACTCCTTTTTTGTTGTCTAATGAAAACAGCTTATGGTTTCTTATGAATGTTGTACCAGTAATCTTTCCAATCATCTTGGCCATCGAAATTAACTTTATTTTATTCACTGACAAGAACACATAATCCATTTAAGTGACCAATTCCTATGATTTCAAGTCAACAGAAAACGAGTGTCATTATTTCATTTTGTAAACTTTGGCAAATAATGCATTTTTGGAACATCAAGAAATGTACTCTCCAGTAGCCGTCGATGGACCGTACATATGGGTATTGGAACGTATACTTCTATAGAATTTGACAAGTAGAATTCGAATAGTATTCTACTATATATAATAGAGTAGATTTCTATAGAATTCGAAACACAAGTTCTGAGATGAAATGAATGTAAAAATTTCTCTGCCTTACCATTTGTTTCCTTTGATAGTCTAGAACGATAATTTGTTTCAGATTGTTCCTTTTAGACAGAACTCGGTTAATTTAACGGCTGTTGCTACCAGTTTTTGATAAAATGTGTCTACATTTTTCCATCCATGAATTTTTAAGCAATAGATTTCCAAAATTTCCTTTAAAAATAAAAGCATTACGAGGCAGCTTTGTAAACAACAAGAAACGGGAAAAACAGATTCGATTTTATCCTAGAAAAACTATTGCGTTACAAGTATATGATCATCGAATATGGAAATTTCGGATATTAGTACTTAAATAAGCTTTTAAAACCAGTTGTTTACATATTTTTGAGACAGCATTTTTTTTGTTTTTTAATTTATGCATACTAAATATATGACTGATAAAAGTTGTTTGAGTATTTTACTATATTTATTTCATCATTTTTTATTCTCATAATTTATTTCGTATTTCTTTTACGTTTAGTTAGCTCTTAAAAGTGGTTGTCTTTAAATTTCTGGAACGCACTTTATTTTACAAGATTATAAAATACATTGGAAAGTCATCCTTTGTTTTCTAATTTATACCTACTAAGTTGTATCTAAATCATCAAATAAAAAATATTAAATTTCCTACTTGACATTTAATATACTTTTTGAAAATTCATTCCATCAGTAAACCAAAATTTTATGAAAAGTTTACTTTTAAAATACAATGACGAATAGTTTGAAATATAATATCAATTGTCTATTCGGCTTTTGGATATTTCTTCTATTCTGTTAACTATATTGTAAGAGTTACTATATTTCACATCTGTCTGTTTTCATAGAATTTCATATAAATTCAAAAAGGAAAATTCAAATTTGTTTTTAGTTTTATAGAAATAATGCACTTTTTATTTTATCTGATTCTAAGTTTTGTGAATTGAATTAGAAGACAATGTGTATCCGAAAAATAAAATAAAGAATTGAAAAAACTTTCCTTCTCCTTTTTTGTCGATCATATGAAAATGTTTTGAATAAATAAAGATGTAACCTAATTTGTTTTTATTTTTTTTTTTGAAAAATGCAATCGGCTAGCTGAAAAATGCCTTTAAATTTAATTAATAACTCAAAATTTCTAAAATATTAAAATTGAGTACTGCCAACGAAAGTATAATTGTGTACATAGTTAATATCATATTACAGTACGAGGAAGCAAATGAAAAATTGATTCAATAATTCATTCTTTATACACAAAATTCATTCCAATTAAGTTGGACTGTAAAAGCGTAAAAGAGTGTTACAAAAAAGAATCAAAATCACAATGATATAAAAAAGCGTAACAACTTTAATTTGACACGGAAATATATAGTGTGTATAAAAAATGTAGTACTTTAAATAAAATTAAATATGTAGACTTTAATTACAGAAAGAAATGCTATGTATTACACAATTAACTTATGAGTAAACAAGTTGGAAATGCACGTGAACGTAGCAAATGAGGTGCGTTCGTACGATAACGAAGTTTTAAAAATATTCAGATCTTGCTGATACAGTAGAGCATACTTCGGATACAGTATAGTAGTCGAAATCTTTGTGTTTCTGTAAATATGCAGTAAGTATTTTTTTTTACACCTCAGCAACTTATATCTTATTCATAAAATGTGATATAGTTGAATATAATTAAAACACGCCCCAAACAATGTTTCTCCGTATAGCATTATGTAGTGGAATACTTTTGTGTGGCCCTGTAATTTAATAATAAAAATTCGTTGCATCACAAACTGCACAGAATGCATATTTTAGTATATATTTCATAGATTCATGCCAATTCTACTATGTTCGAATGAGTGTAACATCATTAAAATGCATTTGAAACTTTTTTCTCATTGACCGTAATGTAATGGAATACTTTTGATTGTCCCTGTAAATGATCTATCCATCCGACTTTCATAACATTTGAAATGACTCGACAAAATTACGTAATAATTATATGTTTTAAATTTCAAACGATTAAAATGCATTTGAAACTTTTTTCTCCATTGACTGTAATGTAACAGAATCCTTTTGATTGTCCCTGTAATTGATCTATCCATCCAATTTTCATAAAATTTGAAATGACTCGACAAAATTATGTTATAATTATGTATTTTACATTTCAAAGGATTCGGTTGGGTAGTTTTTGCATTGTTATATGCGGACAGACAGACGGACAGACGGACAGACTGAGCGACAACAATAGGTGCTACGTATTTACATAATTACGAACGCACCTAAAAAGAACTTTATCGGTCCCTGATATGTTACTTCTTCCGGGCAACAATAAAAGTGTCACACTTAAGAAAAGAAAAAAAAATCTTACATTATATGAGCTAGCCGTAAAACAAATCATTGCACTAGTAAACATTGATAATCTCTGCCGCAATGTTTTGGGATTGCACTGTGCCAAACAACATGAATGGGAAAATTAATTTTAAAACTTCACCATGAAATTCCTTTTGCGAGTTTTAATCGCTGATTAGAGTAAAGAGAATTGAGAAACTTTTGATGCAATTTTATACAATACGTTGAGAATTTTTACAGTCTGAGACAATAAATTTCCATATGCTGGCAATATTTCGACTGATTTTTAAAAGTCTATGTACAAGTGTGGTAAAAAAGATAAACAGCACATACTAACAATGCAAAAAATTATCTTAGAAGAAAGGTTACCAATCGATTGGTAACAAACGCTTGGAAATAAAAGTTACTTAGAGGGGCATGTACAGATTAAAACGAACCCTAACTTTTTTTTCCATAGAAGTATCTAATTCTGACAGCATAAGTGAACTCTATTCTAACGTAAATTAGCTTAAAAAAATTTTCATGCAATTCGAATGATACGTTTCCAAGAAATTCATTATTTTAGAACGAGCATATTTTAGGGGCTGTATCCAAATTGAAGCTCGGTCCTCGATTGTTGACTGAGAGAGCCCGAACCTCCTTCTTGAACAAGGCTTCCTAGACGCCACTTTCCTATATATCTTATCACTTCATTCCTTTTCAAACGAGTTCTCCCAATTTTATCTTTATTCTATCCCTATATTATTATAGCAAAATATTCTGCCATGGATAAACTTTATCTACATGGCTTCTCTATGATTTGATCAACATGTACTCATCTGAAGGAATGGAGTAGCACAGCTACTGCATATTTCATCCAAGATATTATGTGTTTTAAATGATTCGTTCATAATAAGACAATCATCTATAGACTGGGCATTAAGTCATGGCCAACTTCATTAGAGGCCTTGGAAGCTCTTGGCTGTTAGGACGGAATTTATGACATCATATCATGTTTAACCAATCGGCAAAGACAACTCTTGTTTGTAACGCCCCTTACTAGGACAACTTCCGCACGAGATTGGATAGACGGAGATTACGTCATTAATTCCGTCCTAAGACCCGCCTAAAAAGCAAAAGCTTCCGAGGCCTCTAATAAAGTTGGCCGTGATTAAGTTCACGACAACAAAGAATCCTTTTTAAAACATTTACACTGTTAAACTCTAAATCTTTTTTTTGGTTAATCTACTATTTTTTTAGCATTTTTATTTTTTATAATTAAATTTATGGGCTCAATTACGCGTTTTTTAGCTCACAGGCTATCATAGCCTGAGAGCTTATGTGCCCGCCCGTTCTGTATGTATGTTCGTTCGTGCGTAACGCGATAACTCATGATAAAAATGTCCAATCCACTTGAAATTTTGTATACAGGTATATTCTGATAAGGCGCTTCCCTGACTAGTTTTCGGAGTTCATTCGATATGTATAAGATTGGGAACCGGGGGCTCATGCCCCTCCCCTTAATTGATATGAATGGGTTTTTCATGTAGAATTAACAGTTTTTGTTCAAAATTAAATTTATAATCATTCTGATGAAGCGATTCTGTGACTGCTATTAGGTGTTCATTGGATAAGTATAAATAGGGGGAACGGGGGTTCTAATGCCCCTCCCCTTAATTTATATAAATGGGTTTTTCAAGCAGAATTGTCAGACTTCGTACAAATCTCTGAATAGTTTATATAGTTTAATGGTTAAGTATGAAAGAGGGGGATAACTCCTCTTAAATTATATAAATACTAAATGGGTTTTTATTAAGACTTATCCGATTTGCTCTGATTTTTGGATATAGATTTTTTTATGATAAAGCATGTCCTTGATAGTTTAGGAGGTTCAATGATTAAGTATAAAAAAGGAGGAAAGGGGAGAGCTGTTTCCCCTTAATTTTTTTTCGAACGGAATTAACCCTTGAAAATATAAGTCTGTAATGTAAAATTAGTATGCGTAGCCTGTGAGTTCAATGCCATCAGTTTAACTGGGCAATACTTTTTTTATTTATGATAGGATTTTCCTTCGTTTGCTTTTTCGACTGTCTTTCATGGATGTAGTGTAATTCTTTCATCTTTCTTTTTATCATTCTCTACTTTTACATATTATTAAACTTTTAGCTTTTTTTTTATCTATCCTCTTTTCTATCTTAGTCATTAAAGTATTTTTTTATTATTATTTTTAATGAGAGTTAACTATATTTAAACATTTTTCTCTCCTGGCTGCATACGTCGTACTTAGTCGAACTATTTTTAAACTGAATGTTACACTGTTAAAAATAAAGGTGACAAACCGGTTGCATTTGGCGCCCTGGGGTGAAAAGGAGTTGCCATTTGACACCCGCGGGCTTGAAAATGTGTTCGGGGTGCCATTTGATCTCTCACTGGTGTTTCACGCTAATTAGGGTGCCGCGCAAAGCATATCTCTGGAAGGTTTTCACCCCTTAGTCATTTGCGCATGCTGTGTGACGTGTATCCTTGCCCTTCAACTCACCGTCATTGGTAGAACAACACAGCAATTTCTTCCTACGATGACTATCACCGCTATACGCTATCCCAATTTCGTTTAGAACTTCGGATGGCTATTTTGGAGAGCTTTTTCATATAAAGCAACATTTGAATTTCAGGACATTTGAACATTTCAGGGAGGCTTTGAAGATGAGCTCGATGGCCGAGTGGTTAGAACGCTGAACTTGTAATCAAACGTTGTGGGTTCGAATCTTTCGAGGGCCAAAAGTCGGTTTGTATATTTTTTAATTTTTTATTATTGGGCACTCTGGATTAAGGGTACCATCTTTTCACCCTGATTGAAGGTGCCATTCTGGCTCCTTTAGGGGTGTCACCAGTGAAACAAGCCTTTCACCTTTAAAAGGTGCAATGTGTCACCATTAGTTTTAACAGTGTAAAGTCGCTCCAGAACTAGATAATCTAGAGCTCCGTTGTACATCATTCCATCATTGTTAAAAATAAAGGTGACAAACCGGTTGCATTTGGCGCCCAGGGGTGAAAAGGTGTTACTATTTGACACCCGCGGGCTTGAAAATGTGTTTGGGGTGCCATTGAGTGTTTCACGCTAATTGGGGGGCCGCGCAATGAATACCGTTGGACAATTTTCACCCATTAGTCATTTGCGCATGCTCTGTTACATATATCCTTGTCCTTCAACTCGCTATCACTGGTGGATCAACACAGCAATTTTTTCCTATGATGACTATCACCGCTATACGCTATCCCAATTTCGTTTAGAACTTCGCTCGGCTAACTTTTGGCGATCTTTATTATATAAAGCATCCTTTGAACTTCAGGACATTTGAACATTTCAAGGAGGCTCTGAAGGTGAGCTTGATGGCCGAGTGGTTAGAGCGCTGAACTTATAATCAGACGTTGTGGGTTCGAATCCAACGAGGGCCAAAAGTCGGTTTGTATATTTTTTAATTTTTTATTATTGGGCACTCTGGATTAAGGGTGCCATATTTTCACCCCAATTAAAGGTGCCATTTTGGCTCCTTTAGGGGTGTCATCAGTGAGACAAGCCTTTCACCCTTAAAAGGTGCAATGTGTCTCCATTAGTTATAACAGTGATTGTTCTAATGAATCATTGTTTTAAGAACTCAAATATTTTTAATCAAGAAGAATGCAATTGTCTACTTATCGTGCTTACTTATTGTTAATACATAATTGTAAATGATACAGTTTGTTACAGATAAGAGATTTAGTATTACATTTGCAAGAGAAACATATGTTTTCAAGATTTTAGTCACGATGAGTGCGTCCATGATATATTATAATCCTCTAAGCAAGCATTTTAACATTATTTTTACAGTTCAGTTTTTATTTTTATTTTTCTATCATTTGTGTATTTACAATGAAGGTATGTATGTATGTTAATTATACTTTAAGACAGCATAAATACTGGTTTCATTGGCTTATTGTTATGGTAATATCGGAGTTACTTTGGTTTTATCTGTAAAATTATATATATATATATATTCATCCATGTATGTATACAAGCTTTCATATTAGTACATATGAAACTGTATTACATTTATAGATTATTTATTTTATTTTATTTTTCATTTTATGCCGATGTCAACTCTTTGATGTTCATGATATTTTATGCATATGATGAATAAATAGACCAACAACAATAGTTAAGTTGGGGCAGATATTTATTAACAGCCAAATCTGATAAATTAACATCAGTTATCTAACTAAAATATAGCCCCATATCCATCGGTTAAGATTGAAAGCATCTATGTAACGCGATATATTTACTTTTGCAAGATGTATAAAATATAACTTTTATTAATTTTATGATATATAATAATAATAATAATATAAAATATATTAAATAAAATGTTTTAGAATAAAAGAATTAACATTATGATATACAGGGTGTCTCTAAACTTATGCTATATACGCTAGGGGGTGATAGAACACATCAAGACGAGTAAGAGTAAATAGGAAACTAGGGGTCCCAAACGTTTTCCAAAAGAGATAGCCGCCATTAAAGTTTAGGGTCCAAAATTTCAAATACATATAAAAAACTGAAAAACTGGTCGATTGATTTGCGGTTTTCGCTAAAACTATTCTTTATGTTGGTATTTTTTTAAATAAATTATAAAGATAAATTTCGAAAAATGCCGATAGAGGGCGCTTTAGACTTTGAAGTAATGAAAAACTATTTTTTGCCGTGATTTTTTGCATCTCATTAAATGGTTTCGTAAGCTTAGACTTAAACTTAAATTTTGAGCTCAAAATCTGAATAGTTAAAAGAGGTAAGTAGCACAACCTTAACTATGTTCAGAGGGTTTAAATTTCAAATGATTATAAAAAACGGAAAAACTGGTCGATTGATTTGCGGTTTTCACTAAGACTATTCTTTATGTTGGTATTTTTTTAAATAAATTATAAAGATAAATTTCAAAAAATGCCGATAGAGGGCGCTTTAGACTTTGGAGTAACGAACAACTATTTTTAACCGTTATTTTTTGCGTCTAATTAAATGTTTTCGCAAACTTATACTTAAACTTAAAAATTGAGCTCAAAATCTGAATAGTTGGGAGTCGTTAAGTAGCACAAACTGAACTGTGTTCAGAGGGTTCAAATTTCAAATGATTATAAAAAACGGAAAAATTGGTCGATTCGTTTGCGGTTTGAAATAAAACTATTCTTTAAGTCAGTATCTTCTTGAAAATAAATTTTAAAGATAAATTTCAAAAAATTTCGGTAGAGGGCGCCTTAAACTTCAGAGTAACCAACAACTAATTTTAACCGTTATTTTTTGTATTTAATTAAATGCTTTCCAAAACTTATTAAATGTTTTCGAAATCTTAGATTTAAACTTAAATTTTGAACTCAAATTCTCAATCGTTGGGAGGGGTTAAGAAGCGCAACCTGAAGTGCGTTCAGGAGTTGAAATTTACCCCCCCCCCCCTGTGCTATAGATCTGTACTTTAAAGTATATTGTTGACCAGGTTCCTTTTAAACGCATTCGCTAAAGATGTAGGCTGTGATCCATTATAATAAAATAAATGCTTTTTAAGAACTTTGTTTATTTGAAGTAGAGTTATAAAAATTAAATCATTTCTTACAGAAATAGTTAGGGATGGTGCCTGTAAGCATTTTTTAAGAGACCTTCTTTACATGACTGAGTTTATATAGAAAATTAAATTATTAAAATATTAAGATGATTTTGAAATTAATGCAGGGCAACCAGAAATGGGCAGTCCTAAAAAATACGCCAAAAAGAATTCGTGCCAAATCGTACGTTAGAGCTCTGTTTTGGGAGAATTTATGAAAGACACAATAATGCCGCATGCACAAGGAAAGATTATTACGTAACGAATAAGTTAGAATCACAATTAAGCAGAGAGAAAAGCGATTTTACTGACCGCAAGCAAAGCATATCTTTATTCTTTCTTTTATTATTTTTAGAGAAGGTGAAAATTCATCTAAAGGAAATCTGTTTATCTGAGAACCGTTTTAATTTTAAAGTAGATGTTACATATGTTTTCTTTCTTTACTTTTGAAGAAAAGTTAGTGTGGGATCGAAATGAAACGTTAAGATAAAATAGATATCTAATTAAAGTATGGTTTTAACTGTAATTTAGAAAAATGTATAATTTAAGAAAACTATATGTGATTCTACATCACACCCCCCTCGAACACAGTTCACTTTTGCGCTACTTAAACACTCGAAACGATTCAGAATTTGATCTCAAAATTTAAATTTAAGCATTTGAAAGCATTTAATGAGATTAAAAAAATAACGGAAATAAAAAATAGTTGTACGCTACTCCAATGTCTAAGGCGCCCTCTATCGGCATTTTATGAAATTTATCTTTAAAATTTATTTTCAAGCAAACACTGATTTAAACAGTAGTTTTGCAAAAACCACAAATGAATCGACTATTTTTTCCGTTTTTTATAATCGTTTGAAATTTAAACCCTCTGAACACAGTTCAGTTTGTGCTACTTAACCACTCCCAACTATTCAGATTTTGAGCTCAATTTTTAAGTCTAAGTTTACGAAAACATTTAATAACACTCAAAAAATAACGTATAAAATAGTTGTTCGTTACTCCAAAGTCTAAAGCGCCCTCTATCGGCATTTTTTGAAATTTATCTTTATAATTCATTTTCAATAAAATACCAACATAAAGAATAGTTTTAGTGAAAACAGCGAATCAATCGATCAATTTTTCCGTTTTTTATAATCATTTCAAATTTAAACCCTCTGAATACAGTTAAGTTTGTGCTACTTAACCACTCCCAACTATTCAGATTTCGAGCTCAAAATTTAAGTCTAAGCTTACGAAACCATTTAATGAGATGCAAAAAATCATGGCAAAAAAAAGTTTTTCATTACTTCAAAGTCTAAAGGGCTCTCTATCGGCATTTTTCGAAATTTATCTTTATAATTTATTTTCAAGAAAATACCAACAGAAAGAATAGTTTTAGTGAAAACCGCAAATCAATCTAGCAATTTTTCCGTTTTTTATGTGTATTTGAAATTTTGGACTGGCAAAATACACGTGAAAGATGTTTTATGTGAGAAAGTGAGGCAAGATGAATTAAAAAATAAACTTCAGTGATAGGCTTGTAAACATATTGTTTCGTGTGCTGGGTGTGTGTTTGTTGATGCGGTAGTTGCGGTCTTCAATATATTAGTCTCTAAACTGCTATTTAACAGTTAAAAAATAACAACATAACAAATTTTACAGAATAAATACATTATAATAAAGAATCGAATTGCGTGACATAAATAGTCAGGCATCTTGAAAACGGATGCTTTGCGACGGATAATTCTGTTGTGTTTTTTACTCCACAAGACCAAATTTTTGCAACAATTTTCCTCTCACCAAAATCGACGCTTAAGAAATTACCCTTGTCATTCAAAAATACTCGGATGATAATTTAAAGTGTATTGTTTTTTTTCAAATATCACTCTCGAATTTTAATATTTTTAGATGAATTTTTTACATAGGATAACTGAGGACGATCTACAAACGGGCTAGTTTTTACTTTTTCAATTTAATTAAGAAAAAATACTTTAAATTTTAGAACCGGTTGGAACCGGTTCTGAAATTGAAACTATTATAATATAAAAAATAATCAAAATCGAAAAAGTAAAAACTGGCCCTGTTGTAGATTGTCTTCAGTAATTTTATGCAAAAAATCATGTACAAATATTAAAATCTGAGCGAGATATTTGAAAATAACACCCTCATAAACTTAACATTATCATCCGGTATTTTTGAGTGACTCGAGTGGTCTCTTAATACTTCTACTACACTGTAAAAAAGTATTTAAAGTTACTAAAATTTTTCTAGGAAACTGGGATTCCTAGAACATGTCATGTAAAACAGTACTAGCAAAAATCCATGTAACCCAAATAACATTCGTGTATTAAGTTTGGAGAAATACATGCATTCCTCATGGTGTAGTTTCTAATAACAAGTTCCGAATTTATTCATAAATTTTCCTCTTTGGTAAAAGATTGTTTATATATATTTTCTAAAAATTTTGAAAAATATTTACACTCTTTAAACATATTATGATATACGGATAGTTAATTTTGCATTAAGCAAATTTCAAAAGTCTCTTTTAACAAAAGTCTTAAAGTAAATTTCGGAAGTTAGTTGGAACAAGCACTAAATATTTGCGCATATCTTTCAGTTTGTTTATTATTGTTAGTAGACCAAGAACATCTGAGTTCTTTCACGAATGCACTAATGAAGATGAGGTTAATGGGAGTATTTTTCTAGAATATGTAATTTAATAAACTAAATTGCGATTTATTTTTCTACTTTAATATTTAGTCCCATGTCTCTTTAAAAAATTTTCGCACCATAAAATTAGTGTTTGAAAGAAAAGTGGAAAATAGTTGTTTAATGAGACATTCTTCCCTAAGGAGACTTTTAATTAGAGTTTGAAGCATCTTTAAGGAATATGTAAAATAGCAGCAACTTATTGCCTTATGTAAGCAACTTATTGTGTTTTCACGCAGCATTTATCTCTGATATATTACACATTTTTAATTGACAATTAAAAGTAAAAATCCATTTTTAAAAAATGCAATATTTTCATTAAAGTAAAACTATAATGAAACTGAGTAATGCCTTCTTTAACAAATTCTACATAGTTCATAGAAATATAAAATACGAATAATCATAGTGTGAAATGAAACGAAAAATACTTTACATTTTATGCTTTTCTTTACATTATATACTAAACTCGGTATTATACTTTTTCTAAAGATATTTAAACATACATTAAAGACTGTTTCATACATTATTTTTGTGAATTTTAAATCGTGTTGCTAATAATTAACAGAAAATTTCTTCCCTGATAGCGCAAGCTTTCACATTGGACTGACAACCTGCTGACGCTTCCTGACTGAGACAATCTCACATTCCCATGATGAGACATCCTCATTCCAACTACCTCACACTCTCTTGATGAAATATCCTCACACTTCCTTGGTGAGAAATCCTCAGACAGTCTCATACGTCCTTGATGAGACATCTTCATACAAACAACCTTACAATCCCTCAAGAGATATCCTCGCACTCTCCTACGATACATCACATTTTTTACACATGAAGTTATATATATAAATATTAGTGGATTAAAATACCATAAAAATGTAAAGATGTGTTCTTTTCGTTCAAATTGTTGAAGTTTAAAAGGAAAGGAAACAAATATCTGGTATTATCTGAGTAGGAAAGCATATTTGAATAACTCAAAAATAATGCTTATCTAATTGTTTAATATTTTAGATCTGGTGTCACAAGGTGGAATCTTACTGCATGCCTGTGTCACATTTGGTTACATTTTATCAAATCAAACCTATTCTTATCCCTGAAAAAATTAATGATGACTCGCACATATATTTTTTATTGAAAGAATTTAATCGTGCATTCCTCAACTTGAATGATTTGTTTTTTCCAGAAAATAAAATTCAAACTTATTTTTTCTAAAAGCGGTTTTATCTTACGACTTTGCTTGTTATTTTGAGAAAATATTTAATTTTAGTCTAGTTGTTTGGCTATCAAGAAAAGAAAGTGAACCATTATTTTATATTTCATAGGTGAATTGAATATTACTGTCGATAGATTTCATAACGTGTTATGTTACCGTATATCATATTACTTTATAGAAATAATACAGAAAGAATAATATAATGAGAATAATATATTCTGATGCTAAATTTGACCGAGCTTAGATCGGTCACTTTTACTAGTTTTATGTTATAACGCGAGCTAATTATGTGTGTGGTGGTTTGCGTATGTAATTTTTTTCTTAAAAACGGCTCTAACGATTTTGGCAAAACATTCTATATTATCATTTTTGGTCACGAGAAGTGCGTTGTACTAGGTCACATATTCGAGAAAATTCGATTAGCAGACCATTTTTGGTCATAATGTGTCAGGGTCAACTAATTACATCAAAAAAAGTTCAACTAATTTAAACTAAATTTTGAAACCAACATTTTTTGGCACGAGAAAACTATTCGACTAGGTCACATGTTCGAAATATATCGATTAGTGGGTCAGTTTTAGCTCATTATGGATCAAACCAATTTTATCTAGAAAACATCTCTAACGATTTTGACTAAATTTTCAAATTAACCATTTTGGATTATGAGAAAAGCTTTGAGCTCAGTCACACGTTAGAAAAAATTCGATTAATGGTTTTTTTGGGTTGTTGATCCCGCTAATTTTATCTAGAAAATGGCTCTAACGATTTTGACTTAATTTAGTATTCTATCATTTTCGGGCACAAGAATACTATTACGGTTGTTCAAGAACTTTCGATTAATCGGTCATTTTTTGTCATAATAGGTAAGGGTCAAACTAACTCTGTCTAAAAAAACGGCACAAACGATTTTGACAAAATTTTAACTGTCCCGTTTCTGAGTACGAGAAGATCATTTCTAAATTACATGTTTGAGAAATTTTGATTAATGGATCATCTTTGTGTTATTATGTGTCAAATTAATTTTATCTATAAAACAGCTCTGGCTGTTTTGACTAAATTTTGGATTATGAGAAATCGATTGAGCTTAAGTCACATGTTGAAGACAATTTAATTATTGGGTCAGTTTTGGGTACCGATGGTTCAAGCTAATTTGCTAGGAAACGATTCAAACGACTTCCCGTTTACAGGATCGGGAAGACTATTGTACTACGTCGCATGTTCAACAAAATTCGATTAATGAATTGTTTTAGGTGACTGTGAGTCAGAGTCAAGTTAAGTATATCTTAAAAACGCCTCAAACTATTTTGATAAAAATTTGTATTATACTATTTTAGGGTACGAGAAGATCATTGGGCTAGGTCATACGTTCGAGAAATTTCGATTACTGTGTTATTTTTGAGTCACTACGGCTTAAACTAATTTTATCTAAGAAACGGCTTTAACGATTTTGAATAATCTTTTCCGATGTTCTAGAATATTTGATTGGTCAGTCATTTTGGGTCACAAATGACCAGAGTCAAGTTAATTGTATCTGAAAAATGATGGATTTTGATCAATGATTTTGACAAAATTTTGCATTATAACATTTCAGGGCACAAAATATCATTGGGCTAAGTTGTGTATTCGAGGAATCTCGATTAGTGGGTCATTTTAGGCCACTATTGATCCAGATGAAGGTAACTGCATCTAAAAAAACGACTCAAACGACATTAAGGAAATTTTATAACATACCTTTTTCGGTTGTGAGAAAATCACTGGGTTAGATCACATATTCATGAAATTTCAATAAATGGATCAGTTTTGGGTTACTACTACAGGTCAAACAAATTTTATCTAGAAAACGACTCTAATGAATTAGTTGCATTAAATTTGTATTTCATCGTTTTCGAACTCGAGAAGACCATTGGTTTAGGTCGCACGTCTGAAAAAATTCGATTAGTGAGTCTATTTGGAAGATAATGGGTCCGGGTCAAGCTAATACTATTTAAAAGTCGGCTTAAAATATATTGACAAAATTTGTATTATATTGTTTTCGAGCGCGAGAAAAAGCACTGGGCTAGATCACGTGTTCGAGATATTTCGATTCGTATGTCACTTTTGGATCACCACGGGTCAAGCTAAAATTTATCTAAAATGTGGGTCTAAGGATTTTTAACCGGATTTGGTATTTTACCATTTTCAGTCTTCAGAAGACCACTGCTCTGTGTTCAGTGTTGGAGAAAATGCTATTCGTGAGTCATTTTGGCGATCACTGCAGTGCAAGCCAATTTTATCTAATTAACGGCTTAAACAAATTTGACTAAATTTTATATCCTTTCTCTTTTGATTACGACTTTTGATGAAGACCATTAGACTAGGTCAAATTTTTGAACAAATTTGATTAGTGGACCATTTTGGGTAACTACAAATCAATGTCACGAAGTCCAAAAGTTGGCAACAGCCAATAACATTGCGGTATTTGGCAAAATATTGTCTATATTTCGCCAAAAACTCGACGATTAAGATTACGAATGCCAAAACACATTCTTAGCGCCAAATGAAAGAATGTCGGCAAATTTGGCTATATTTGGTACAAAAAAATTAGCATTCCGAATGCAAAGAAATTTTTTAGGCATTCTTAATAGAAATCGAGTTGCATGATGAAATAGATCAGTGTGGCGCTAAAAATGTGACTTTGATTGATGTCGTTTCGTTGCAAATGCATAAGTATTGTAAAGTTTATAAACATGTTATTTCATACATAGTTTTCATATTGATTGTTTTTGTAAATAATACTGTTATAAATAAAATGCTTTATAAAAATAATACAGAGAGAATGATACAGTCAGAATATAATATCGGTTTGAACACAAAGTTCATTTTGACCAAACTATGTCACCCACTCTAGCATACATACATTAGTGAGTTAACTATGTAGATGTTTGTATTGCAATCAAAGGCAATTTATCCGATCACAAATATTTATGTTGATAGGAATGATTTTTTTAACACAATTAAAATTTTACTTGTCAGGTAAAATGTGCACTTTTCTATCTTTAAAATTACTTATACTATGCTTTAACTCATACAAGGAGATTAACTTATAGCTTTGGCATTATTGTCAGGGACATTAATTCTATTAAGGTTAAACTCTATGATAATGCTATTGAGTATAATTATCTCATGAGGTCTTTTAATGCTATGTAAATCATGAGAATTGACGGAAAACACAGTATTCTTATTTCGATATAGGTGCCGATTAGTTAGTGGTTTACTATTTATGTATCGAGTTACACTAAGCAATATTTTCGCCATTCGTAGTTTCAGCCTAGTCTGGGTATGTTTGGGGAACGTTGCAAGTCTAATACTGGTTTAACATAGCATAAAAATCGCTTGTCCTGCAATCTGCCTTCGGTTATTTTAAGCATTACGCTTTTCTTGCTTGTTCTATTTTTCGAGATTGTTATACTTTGTTCGATCAATTTTTGAATTTCATTTCTATTTTGACTGAATGTTCTAATTCTCAGTTGGAGCTTAAATGATTTATGTTTTAATGTTGTGTAACACATACTACAATAAATCTGTGCATCAGCTTTAGGATCTTTTTTAATATTCTTTACGTATTAATACAGTGATAATATTTCTGAAATTAGTGATAAGGTATATTAAAATGGAATTTAAAATGAAAATTTCGCGATTAAAAAAGAAAATACCTGTTTGTCTGACTCAAAATGGAAGCATAATTTTTTAAATAAACTTCCTTTAAGATAATAAAATAAAAATAGATCTTAAAAATTGGAATGCAGAGGTCAGTTTATATTTTATTACCAGCTTTATATTTCTTTACACATTTCAGGAGATGTATGTACATACTGGATGTCTTAACCCTTCACTGCACGGTGTGCCATACATGAAGCATACCGATAAAACCCTTCTAATTTCCTAAGGATCTTAAATTTAGATTATCCGAGTTTTGTGGCATATGTAAAACATTCAAAAAAAGAGTTTTGTACCAGTTTTTCTCACTTGATGGCAGTACCTCACTAGTTATTAAGTTTTTATTAAAAAAAATTCCAGTATGCATCGTGCACAACAGTAGAATTTGCTTCAACCTTTTCACCCAAAAATATTGAAAGTATCGCAAGATAAAATTTTAGACATTCAAGTATATCGCATATATGTAATAAAGGTTGCTTAAAACTAAAATATTTCAGTACATAAGCTTGAAATCTTATTTTGATGTTTGTGCTAAATATGGAACATAGAGCATGAAGCTCATAAAACATTCTAATGAAAAATGGTGCGCAAAGGGCTAAAGTAAGATTAGATCAATGCAATATTATTTACATCTAGTAATGATGATCAGTCTTTTGGAGTTTCTGATAATAGCTGGGATGATTAAACACACATTGCAGCTGAAAATAACTAAAATGATTTTTCTTCATATGAACGTTGACTGCAACAAATGTGAACCAAGAAATTGATTTAACTGCCACAGGAGATACATTTTCGTAATTAATATTAAAGTAATTTTAAATTACATTAAAAGTACTATATTAAAGTTAAAAAAGTGAAATTCAACGATATTGAAGTTAGACTTTTTCCGACGGGACATTGTTATGTGTCAGTAGTGTATGGGAGGGGAGTATTAAATTTCTAAACTAAACAAATTTTCAAATTATCAGTATAGTTACATATAAATGTTCTCGACGAATACTCCCCTATTCCTGACACTCTGAATTCAACGCTGAATATATATAATAAAAAGCATCAATTTAGAGAAAGATTGTTTATTCTTTCAGATGCTGCAGATATCCCTGCTGGACCCAGTGTTGATAGAAAAGAGTCACAAAGGAAACACAAATACCTGAAGTGCAAATAACATATAGAGGAAGCAATTCCTTAAGTTCTGAAATCATCGCTCTCGAGACTCCCTATCAGTTTTTGCCTTTTTTTAACCCAGAACTTTTGAATCTTATTTCAGAAGAGAGACGTAGATACAGCATAGGAAAGGATTCTACTCAACTTTTACAAGTTTCCATTAAAGATATTACTGGAGAGATGTTCTAGGTAACCAGACAATTAAAGAGACAATATCTGTCAATGAATTTGAAAAATAATCCGACAATTTTCACATTTTAATGACAATACTAAAGAAATTCTCAAAGGCGTGAAGGGCCACGATAGACGTTTTTGAATTAAGGTCTCTAATAGAGCGTATCAAGGCAGTGGGATATATTATATACCACCTGATTTGAATCAAAATTTGCAGCTGAAGCTTTTAATTAAATTTTATATTTCTAACTTTGGAGAAAAAAAAAGTTTCAAAATTAAAATATTTATTTAATTTTTTTAACATTTCGATGTGAATTCAATATTACAGAAAAACAACTGCTTACCCCTCAAAAAGTAAAATATCTGCAATAAAATTTTAATACATATTATACTATTTTTGTATCTATAATACACCAGTATTGTGAGCTTGATGCCACATTTGGTACAAAAATGAAAATATCTCATTTTATGCTTTGAGTCACATATGGCACATATCACAAAAGTCCATATTAATAAAATATATATGAGATCTGAATTCTTTTATTATTTTTTCTGCATTTGTGACTACCTATAATCAAAATAATTTTGTTATTCAGAAAAGAAAAATCGTGCAGTGAAGGGTTAAAATGGATTGACTGACCTCTGTTAAAGAAATTCTTCGAAATCAGTAGTTATGATGCCGGTGTTTTTCTTGACTCTGATTCTTTGATTTTGTTCCAATTACAGATAATGCTTCGATCGATAGATGTCCATTTGAGACAGGAGTAGTAATCACTCAAACACGATGGAAACAATGGACTGAATCATATTCGTCGATACAATTTTATTCTTAAAGTCACAATACCGAAATTAGTCTTTCTTATTCTGTATGATTTTACATTTGAATTTGACACTAACGATATTGAAATAATAATGATTGAGTTAAAAATCGGTATCTAAATACAAGATATATAGGCGAATGAGATTCACTTTATACATCGATCTTCCGTTATTTCCCCAGTGCCAGATGATTTCTATTTATGTTCCGATTGAGAGCCTACAGCTTGCAATGTCGTCAATTGCTCACAATTGAAAATAACACCAATAATATCGAAAAAAAATATTTTTTTTAAATTTAGAACTTGTTTCCGCGTGCTCTAAGCAATATAAATACCAAATCACTTTGAATTATTTCAAACAGTTTAGCTTGTGGAGCCCTTCTAAGATGATCACTTTAATTATGGCTATCGTGTATTTTAAATATGTTTCAATTATATACTTTATTAATACTGTATTAATTTTAAAAACATCATTCGTATGAATATAAAAATGAATAACGAGTATTGTTTTTTAATATAAAAATGATTATCTTCATGTAAAATTAAAATAATTAATGCAATTCAAAAGAGTTTCACAAAAGAGCCAAATGAACTAATAAAAATAACAAGTTGAATGTAGATTCTGCAATTGCAGAATTCAGTTTCGCCTCCGATTAAAAAAAAATTGATAGAGGTCTTTTAAAAGGGCAACTTCGTTTAGAATGCAATGAACTAACTTCATTTTTCTTGTGTTTATCAATATAATAGCAAACAGAACGGCGTGAAATACCCAATTGATTAGCAATTTCTCTCTGAGACATTGAAATTGCGGAATAATAAAGAGATACAATTTGACGTGCTACTTCTTCATTGACTAGATTCATCAAAAACTGATTTTTTCTTTAGTTTAAATGCTTTTTTATAGTCTCTGAGAAAAAGGAAATGCATTTTAACAATAAGATTGTATGAATGTCTCGTTTTAACGGCCAGATTACGAAACTAGTCGATGGGGGCCGCCGTAATACTTACCCATCATGGATATGCATTATATAACATGTCAAAATAAAATATGGGAAAACTATTTATAAAATGCATTGCAATTCCAAAACAAAATTTAAACGTATATTTAAATATTCTTAATATACATAGTAATGCTCCATTAATGAATTTCTGATGAACCCATTTCGACAAATTTTGTAAAGTACCAAACTACACAAGTAGTACCGGATTGCGCAAAAGAAACATCCTTATAACTCCAAAAACAATAATCATATTAACTAACAGTTTACTGCGTCAGATTAAGCGTCTTATTTCCAATAAAAACATATCTTTGAATTGAAATTTGAAGAAAATATAGGGTCTTAAAAAATCGAAGAATGTGGAAAACAGGATTACAAATATCTCGGCAACTATTAAATCGACCGACTTCGTTCTTGATGCAAAATTTGTGTTATTTTATTGCCTTTTACGTCCTTTCCTTAAAATAAAAAAAATGAAAATTTTTATATACATTTCATCAGAACGAACTTTTCGAGAGTCCGAAAAAAATAGTTCCGGATAATCGAGGTTACTGATATTTAATAGGCTTCATCCTATTCTTACTTACTAAGTACATACAAAATTTTAAGTCTCTATCTCCATTTGTTCCTGAGATAGAGCGTTTACAAACAGACAGACAGACAGACGGACGACAATTTTTTTTCTAAAAATATATTTTTCGGAATCTTCAGTATCTGAAACGTGTAAATCCTTCAAAATATTTTTTTCGATTCTCAAAACAATTGCAAGACTTACCCTATACTACGTATGATAGGTAAGTAAATGTGGGCCACAATTTTTGACACGACACTTTTTAGCTTGTCCGAAAGAAATAGCATCGGAGGCTAAAACATTTACCTTGTTAGATCTTAACAATAGAAAAACACATATAAGATTGTTCAACTCTCCTTTTCCTAGCCATTTATTACCGAGTTCTCGGTAAAATTTCCGTATGTATTTCATACTGTATTTTGGATTATCATGATTTCCACATAAAGTTCATCTAAAAAGTATGTCATTATAAGATGTCAAAGAACAAACACGCAACTAAATATTTTAACAAATCTTTATGTCCTTATAGAAAACTTCAAGGTTTTGAAAGATAAATGATGAGAGATTGCAGCTCACAGAAATATATAAAGCTACATGAGGCTCAATTAAAGTGGAATGCTGAAGCTGAAACTTGAGAGTGTCATTCATCATTTAGATGTGTAAGATACTTTAAACATCTGTAAAGAAGTAATAGACTGTAAAAGTTATGTATTATAAATCAAATGAGTGAAAGGATTGTATTATTATATTTTAAATAATTAATGAAATACGAAAAAATGTCACGGATACAATATTTGGCGATTTATTATCTGCGTCAGGCTAGAATAAAATATTAAGTTCTTGATTTAACAGATGTCATATATGCACCACATTGGCGCCTTATTTTTCTGACGCCAATTTGGCGAAAACTTCGTTTTCAAATACCAGTTACATACATATTTTTTAACTAATTTCTATTATTTTAAAAAAGAAGTAATAATAAATAAAAAAAAGTTTAGTTAATAATTGCAGAACAAATCAATTTATATTGTA
This sequence comes from Maratus speculifer, assembly GCA_964019185.1. Classification (NCBI taxonomy): domain Eukaryota; kingdom Metazoa; phylum Arthropoda; class Arachnida; order Araneae; family Salticidae; genus Maratus; species Maratus speculifer. Next base: position 210,530,292 of record OZ025291.1, on the reverse strand, counting down.
TTAAAAAAGAAAATAAAAAGAAACTAACAGTTTATTAATAAATAAATAACAATAGCTGGTTTACCATGTGCGGCACATATAATTGCCATTTTGTTGCAATCATGTTAATGTGCTGTATATGTGACATCTGTGTCTACTTCACTAGCAGAATCTTCTAATTTGGCAAAAAATTGAGCAATTAAAATAAATTATGAATAAAAGCAATATGATTTAATGCTTATTATACATTTAAGGGAGAACAAATTAGTCGCCAAGGGCGGCTAGTTTGTAATAAATACTTTTAAAATTTAGCTGAAAGAAACTCGGAAAATTTTTAATCTATATATATATTTTTTAAATTACAGTACATCTTTTTCATGCTCTAAGCAGAAAACATACCAAATAACTTAAAAATATTCTAAATACTTTAGCTTGATGAGCCCTTCAAATAAGGAAAATAGTCGTTGCAACAATTGAGAATTACAAAGTTAGCGTATGCGTATTTGAGTTCTGGTTTGTCATCTACTCGAAAATCGAGATAGAATCTAAACAGCGCTAGAGTTTATAATCGGAAAAATGTTCCTTCGTTGGCAAGCGGCTCTTTAGTATGGTCAGTAACAAACGTGATTTGCAATTTTTCTATGTGAGTTTGAATCGCGTTTTATTTATTTATTTTTTCCGAAATGAAAATTTATTTTTGTTGTTGAGAATAGTAGATTGGGCATTTAAACAATTATAAACCATTTTAAATAACAACAACAAAAAATTCAGGTCTATAGGCATAAATATTTGCATTTTTTATTTATTTTGATTCTTTATTATTATTATTATTATTATCATTATCATTTTTTTTCATTGCATATTTAAATATGCAAAATGTCATTTTTTAAAATTACTTATACGCGACAAAATATGCATTTAACTTATATTTTTTTGTAAATTTCAATTATCATACATACACTGGTGTGCAAAATTTAAGGACGAGTCCCAAAATGCCAATTTTCAAAGGATTTTCAAGCGATAATTTTCACGCGAATATTCAAAAGGAAGTAATATAATTCGAATAATTACTATCCCTGAATCACAGCTAGTCCATATAATATCTCATTCAGGTCACACATGGTCACATGAGTCACAGTCACTACGGTGAAACAAAAAAAAAGGAAATCCATTACGTCTCTTTTATGGGTCTCAAATAAATACTATATGTGACTCCACTAACAGGTCAGTGCAACTGATGCTTTGTATCGAGTCACCAGGTGATTTTACAATGTCGTTTTATTGAGACTCTCATGTGACTGTCATTTGGAGACTCAATTTCAAAGTCATTGTGAATGTTGCATCATGATAAATCAATAAATAATGTCACATTAAAGTCACATGGTGGCTTTCTGTCACAAGACTTTTTCAAATGGTGACAGAGACCCTACTGTGAAGTAACCACTGTGAAAAGTGGTGAAAAGTCACCATGTGACTTTAATGTGACATTATTTGGTAATTTATCATAATGCAATGTTCACAATGACTGAATTTGAGTCTCCAGATGAGAGGTCACACGAGAGTTTCAATGAAATGACAATGTAAAGTTACCCGGTGACTCACCACAAAACAGCAATCACAATGACCTGTTATTGGAGTCACATACAGAAGTCATTTGAGACTCATAAAAGAGACATATGGAATTTCCTATTTTTTGTTTCGCTGTAGTGACTGTAGCTCTTGTGACCATGTGTGATATGTAACATCCGAATGAGATGTTATATGGACTAGCTGTTATGCAGGGATAGTAATTATTCGAATCATATTAACTCCTTTCGAATATTCGCGTGAGAATTATTGCTTGAAAATTCCTTGAAAATTGGCATTTTGGGACTCATCTTTACATTTTGCACACCAGTGTATTTTTTTAATTGCAGTTCGAAAATGATTGCTGGACATTTTTTTTCCAAAAAAAAAAAAAAAAAAAAAAGACCGATTGGCTACCCATCGTTCACTCTGCTTTGTTTTTCGAGCACAGGACAAACCCGAGTTAAAATACCAATGTGCCAACTCTTTGTAACTCTATTTATGCCCATTCTGAATTTCAATCATATAAGACAAATATTTTCGTGTTTAAAAAGTAGTGTTTTACCCATTCTCTTGTTTTATTCAAAAAACTGTTCAAGGATTAAAGCGGCATAAATTTAAAACTCAATAATCATTTAGTATATTTTCACCTTAATACTTGAATTGGAATTTTACAATTGAACTTCTTAATTATTTTCGAGTACGATCTCCCATTTTTCATTTTTTTTAAAGTTTCCACAATTTCATTAATCCTAATGAAACATCAGTAAAATTTATATTTTAATTTAACTTTTTTTAATGTTTCTTATTTCAGCTATAAATATTTCCGTTCAAATTTAAGAATACGGATTTTGAAACTCATACATGTAATATAAATATACTGATACATGTAGTGTAGTCTAGTAGGAATTCCTTGTTTTATCCAGAAATTCCAAATCTAACCTTTTGGGTCAGGTGTACTATTAATAGTACATGTAATTTCATCGAGTATTATTTTATTTTCACAATTACTTAGTTACTTTCTAAAAATAGAAATGATAGTATATGGCTATTCGCCTTTCTAATTATAATTTTTTTTCATAATATAACATTTATTAATAGTAATAATGATAAATGTTTCCTTAATTATATTTGCACCATTGACGATTTATTTATTTTAAGCATATATTTCAGTCTTTAAATTAGAAATATAAGTTACTTTTACTCTACTTTTTACTCTACTGAACGAATCATGTATGATAAAGCGCAAAAAACATTAGAAAGTCGAAATACCCTCTCAAAGCCTGATGTAATACATTGTTTTCGAAAAGTGTCCAAAAATTCTTCCTTGGTCTATTTTTATATTAAAATGCACTTAAAAGTACACAAAATAAGTATATTCATTACATTTCAAACAATGAGATAATCTTAAAACTTCAGTAAATTTAATTGGATAGCTATGATTACCGTTACTGAAATAAAAGCTATTTTTTTTTCAAAGTAGAAAAAAATTTGGACCCGAAAGGCTTAAACAGAAAATTCCGAAATAAAAATTTTATTTCATTTAATTACGAAACTGTCATATAATTAACAGAGAGAGAAAAAAAACTATTCTGAATTTCATGAACGAATTCCGAATTGCTAAATAAAAAAAGAATTTTTTGCAATTCACGCTCCGGACATTATGCATACGCATATGAAACAAATGTGCTTGAAACAGCTTGCTTTAAGTGTTCAATATAGTTTAAAATTATACTTGTGATTACCATTTTAGTTAAGTTGTTGTTATACATGTAAAATGTATTAGGTTTAATCCCCTCTTTCATGAAATATTTTTAAGTGCGCAAAAAACTATTATTAAGAAAGAATAATATTAAGAAAGAATTAAAAGAAAAAGGTTAGAAATGTTATTAAGAAAGAATAATATTGAATTTAAAAAATACTTCATTAGTTTAAAAATTACAAAATGACATTGTTAAAACATAAGGCACTTGAAAATAAGTACTAAAAATGTTGAATATTAATTTATTATCAATAAAAAAATAAATACTTTAACATAAATTGAAATATAAACTAGTCAGATGTGGCAATCTCAAGACTTATGCTTGTTAATATTTCCTGCAAGATGCAGAATAGCAGCGACACCGCTTAAGTGGTTTAAACCAAAATGTAGTTTGCAACAACTTTTGACAACTTATAACTGAATCTAAAGTTTGATGAATATCCATGCTTTAGTTTTTGACATAGAGCTATTGCAAAATTTAAAGAAAATCTGCATAACAGCATCACATGTTAGGTCATGTACACCAAAAACTAACCAGATCAAATTTTTATCAGGTATTGATTGAATCTGAAGTTTTATGAAAATCCATGCATTAATTTATGAGATATATTTATTGCGAAATTGTGAAAAAAGCAGCATAGCAACGCCATCAGTTAGGCGATTTACACCAAAAACTAAACAACACTAATCTATATCAGGGACTAATTGAATATGAAGTTTTACAAAATTTTGTGCGTTAATTCTTGAGATAGAACTATTGCATTAATCACGAATAATGCCCCATGGCAACGCCACCTGTTGAGCGATTTGTACGAAGACGTTATCAGCATTATGTTACATCAAGTACTAGCTAAATATAAAGCTTTATTAAAGTCCATTCACTAGTTCTTGAGATATGGCTATTGTGGAAATTGTGAATAATGCCGCATAGCAGCGCCACCTGCATATCGATATACACCAAAAACTAATTAGATCTAGTTCATATGAAGCTCTCACTTAATCTAAATTTTTGTAAAAATTCCATGCATTAGTTTTCTATTACTTTTTTGAGATAGAGTTATTGCGATATATTACGAATAATGTACCATGGCAGCGTCACCTAATCAGCGATTTGCATTAAAAAAATCAGCACCATGTTGTATCAAATACTAACTAAATTTAAAGTTTCATAAAAAAAACAATGCACTAGTTCTTGATATATGGCTATTGTGGAAATTGTGAATAATGCAGCATATCACCCCCACATGTTAAACGATACACACACACACATACAAAAAAAAAATAATAATGATAATCACATCTAGTTAATTTCAAGTTCTACCAGAATCTAAAGTTTTGTAAAATTCTATGTATTACTTCTTGAGATAGAGCGCCCACGAAATGTTTTTCAGATACATACGGACAGAGAGACTCACAGACAAACATTTTGTAAAAATATATTTTTCGGGTTTTCTGATCCCTAATTCCACGAAAACCGATTAAAAAAATTCACGAATCCAATTCTTTCTTCTTGTAAAGATAGAAGAATGTAAAAAGAACATATTTAGATCTGTTTTGATGTGATCGAACAGCGAACATTCTTTGAGAAAATATTCACTGCAGCGTAACAACAAAAACATACTGTAAAGGACTGGATGTTTGTAAAGAAAATCGCCTTACTGTTTATTATTTTGATTAACACGAAATGTTGTGTTTCATTACATTTTATTTATGATACAGAAATCTATATTAGAAAACAAAAACATGTCCTGATTAATGGTTTAATCACATTGACGCTGGTAACATCTGGCAAATATATTTCTCTTTTAAAGCATAAAAAAGACTTTTTTTTAAATTGATGTGAGAAAAAAAAAAATATACATCAATTTACTGATTATTTATGATTCAAAAAATATTCTTCATGTATGATATTTTTTTAAAAGTTCTATCTGTATCCCGTGCAGTCTGATAACAAACACGTTTGCAGTTGAAATATAATAATAGTTCAGCACCTGTTCCCGGCTAATATGCTATGCTGAAATTAAAATCTTATCTATATATAAATAGAAAATATATAAAGCAAGTAAAATGCAAATCACTACCGAAAAATCATGTAAAAAAGCTATTGGAAGTTGAAGTAACGGATTTTTTTCCAATTTATTATGTTATTATCTCCTGACATGTGGCTACAATGCGAAATTATTCATTTTTATACATTTCAAAACTTTATGTTAATGCTTAATTGATATATATTTTTTTAAAATATTTTTTGGTGTTGTCAGTCGGCAATCTAATATATATGGATATTAAACATCTATAGTAACTTAAAAGAAGCTAAATTATTTTAAACATGAATTATGTTTTTTAAAACCTCACTTAATAATTTCTACGACATATACAAATGACTCTATAATTAAAGAGATTAAAATTTTCCTTTCTCCACTGATAAACATGTTCAGCAATCACTCGAACGCTCGCAACATGTAATTTAATTAGGGACAATGTAATTTTATCATTAATCAAGGGAAGAATGTTCTTCACATTTTGATGACGTAATTAAAATAATTTTATCCAAAATAGTTTCACTCAAATTATTCTATTTTCATTGTTAAATACAGTAAACAAATTTCAGTATTTTCCCACAAACTAAGTAGAAAGGTGTTTCTTTTGAAAAGAATTGTCTACTTTGGATCTCATATATACTAATGTCACACACACACACGCAAAATAAATAAATAAATAAATAAAAAATACTGAGAAGCAAACGTATGCAATCAAGGGTTTGTTTTATATAACTGCTTTACAACACTGTTTAAAATTAATTTACCAAAGAGTGAAAACTTCAATCTACTAATTTTTGATTTAAAATAGGAATTGCTTTTGAAATAAGTATATGCTTCATTCAATCATGAGTAACAATCTGCACTGAAAATTAAGCTCAAAATTAAATATTAATGCAATCTCTTGTTACACTACACTACAGTCACAGCAGAAAAATCTTGACATTTGCGATTTAAGATGTTTTGTTAAATATCAGAAATATACATGAGGAATGACTCTGAAACTCCAGATGTAAAAATAAAATAGTACAGATCATATATTTTCGAAAAGATTTTTTTTCCAAAATCCAGAATGGGACCGTCCACAAATTGAAAAAGAAGGAAGGTCTTTTGAATAATCCTGTCGAAACTAATGTAGCAAAACTGCAGATTATGATTAAGTGGCTTATGGTTATACACTATGTTCATTTTTAAGTGGATAGCATGTATACTCGTAGAGAAATTAAGGTTTAAAAAAAACGGTCCCAAATATTTCCAAGTTTTTTTGCTTATAATTTGCAGAGTTCTTAATAAAAAATAATGTTCTTTTCAGAAAATATGAGAAACGACATTGTACATAATACCCTGTAATCAAAATTTAAAAAATATTAATAACTTTATGAAAAATAAACAAGTTTACTTAATAAATTTTCACTGCGCATGCATCAACTCTATTAAAATTTCATTTGCATATTGTGTTAATTAAATATATAGAGCAACTTTTGTTAAAGTTTCAAAATCATAGCTTGAAAATTCTGAAAGTTATTGACGATAGAAGAAGAACAAAATCCGTTATTCCCAAAATGAAGCAAAAAGATCAGGAGCTGTATTTAAATATAGTAGTACGTGCAATACTGTGTAGACACTAATCAATGGAATATGGATACAGCCCCTCAATTTTTTGTTTCATTTTGGGAATATCGGATTTTTATCTTATTCTTTAGACGATAATTTTCAGAATTTTCAAGCTATGACTTTGAAACTTTAACAAAAGTTGCTCTATACACTTCTCTAACACAATATGTAAATGAAATTTTTATAGAGTTGACGCATGCGCAGTGAAAATTTATTTAGTAAACTTGCTCATTTTTCATACAACTATTAATATTTTTAAATTTTGATTACAGGGTGTTATGTACAATGCCGTTTTTCATATTTTCTGAAAAGAACATTGTTTTTTATTAAGAACTCTGCAAATTATATGAAATAAATTTGGCAAAATTTGGGACCGTTTTTATAAAAACCTTAATTTCTCTACGAGTATACATGCTATCTGCATAAAAATAAACACAATTTATTGCACAAGTCTCTTAATCATAATCCTCACTTTGAACGCTTTAGCTACATTAGTTTTGACAGGGTTATTCAAATATTCAGATATTTGTTCTTTTTTAATTTGTTGACAGTCCCCTATTGGATTTTGGAAAAAAATCTTCTCGAAAATATATCACCTGGATTGTACATCTGGAGTTTCAGAGTCATCATCTGAAAACGCAAATGTCAAGATTTTTTTTGCGGTGACTGTAGAAATAAAAACCTTCTGTAATTTTACAGATTTAAAGTTGTCGAAATCTGTATACTACAAAAATTTTATCTGTGTAAAGTGCAAGATAAGATGTAAATGTGCAAAACTAGTTTTTGTGCAGCTTCAGAAATCTGTAGCTTTATAAATTAATCCACCAAAATTACACTAAACTCACTAAAATTTTATCAATAACCTGGGTTGCAGTTATATAAAATGTTTTAGGTATCCCAGTTTCCGGAAACATTTTTATTGACCTTACAGATTTTTAGATTTACTGTGAAACGTGTATGTGTTACATGAATATTTGCTGTTGTCGCCCCATAAAAAGTTTTAGGAATCCAAGTTTCTAAGAAAACTTTTAATAAATTTATAGATATTTTTACAATGAATTCGCATATTAAAGATAGCAATAGAAATTATTTAGTGAACGTTATAGCACTAACAAGGGCACCACCAAACATGGTGCTCACAGATTTTAATGATTTTTAAGTATGTTGTAGGGGTTATACCACTAATTATTCAGCTGAAAGGATTCTTTCAAATGGGCCTTGGTTTTTGAGAAATTGGGGGGGTCAAAGTTTAGCGTTTATTTCAAATACCTGTTAGTATTGCCTTTGGTCAGCAGCTCCGTGGCTCCGAGGTAAAGTGCTGGATTCCAGACTCGGAGGTGGCGGGTTCAACTCCAAGCTAAACCACCTTTGTTTTTTTTAATCTTTACATACTTTTTACATGTTACATATTTTAAGCTGAATTTGGAATTCTACAGCTTTGAACTTATTAACATTTTCTTATGTGGGTTGTTTATTTTTTTTACTTTTATTTTTCTTACTTAAAAAAATATGGTTCAAATGATAAACTAATTGCACTTCAAAATTTATAAAATAAATAAAAAATGCTTATATAATTAGAATTTTCAAAAAGCATAAAAAATTTTGAATATTTTAAAATCCCTTTTACTTTAAATATTAATAATTTTGCTCAATTACTTTTTTCAGATTTTCAAATGAATATTACACAATACTCTGCATGGATTTTTAGACAATCTATTATTGCATTTAATATACTTACATATATATATATTTATGTTACTGGTATATGCAGTGAAAAAGATTAAATTTAACACATAACGCATCTTTATACACACTTTTATTTGGAAAAAATTATAATTATAACCTGAAAACTGATTACATGAGTATATTTATCGCATGTATAATACAGAACCAATATAAAAAAAAATAAATCACCATATCAAATACAAAAAAAAGGCCTTAGCACTTTTAAAACATGAAAGTGAAGAAATTATGCACACAGAAAAAAACCGTTTAGAATCATCATTTGCGTAGGGAATTGCGCTGAATGTATTAACAAAATTTACAGTATCGCGTGATATATTTGTCGTGTGAATAAAAATAAGTAATTAAATTATTCACAATTTAACAGAATCTTACTTGATATTTAAGAGCAAATATTTATTTTTTGATCAACTTTTATATAAACCTTTTCCTTAAAAACTTAACGTTTATGATTTTTTTTAATTAATAGTTTTTTCAAAACTTATTAATCTAAACGCAAATTTGAACTAATTCGTGACTGAAATCTCATCTTTTTAAAACTCGTATAAATTTACATAACCTATATTCCTTAACTAGTTCTGCAAAAGAAACTAAATGACAACAGCAAAAAGAATTTCTATTTTTGCGTGATTTTACCGAGAAAATAAAAGCAGACGAATAAAATAAATACATATATATATATTTTTTTATCTATCATAAATATTATTTCATTAGCAAACGATTTTCCCAATTTAGTTGATTTTTTATGAATAGTGCTTTAATTTGTTAAAATAAAAAATATATGTATTATTTTAAATATAATCCTTCATTTCTTATTTGTGCAAACGATAAATGATATTGAGGATGAACTTTAGAAATAAATGTATTTAAAGATCAGTAAAAATTTGGAAAATATTTTAACACTACTGCAATAATATTTTATTAGACTTTTGAAGGTATGCATTATTTGAATTAACTAATCATATAAATGTCTGAGAAATTGCACCTGAAAATTATTTTGTATAATTTATAGAAAAAAAGGATAAATTTTCGTTTAAAAAATTCCACAAAAAAGGCGATAGGAAAGAGAAAAATTATTATTTCAGAATTGTGCTTAATAAAAAAAGAAATTACATAATAATTAACAAAAAAAAAAAAAAAAAAAAAAAAAAAAAAAAAAAAAAGATTCAAGGCATAAATTAGCTATGCCGTTTTGTCAATAAAAATATTAGTTTAAAAATTGCAGATAAAAATAAATTTCCATGAAATAAATTCGGAAATATAAATTTACTTTATTAAAAAAATATCAAAAAGTTCAAAGCTGTAGAATTTCCAATACTGCTTAAAATATGTAACGTGTAAAAAGTATGTAAAGATAAAAATAATATGTAATTGTGTAATATTCATTTGAAAATTTGAAAAAAGTAATTGAGCAAAATTATTAATATTTAAAGTAAAAGGGATTTTAAAATATTCAAATTTTTTTATGCTTTTTGAAAATTCTAATTATATAAGCATTTTTTATTTATTTTATAAATTTTGAAGTGCAATCAGTTTATCATTTGAACCATATTTTTTTAAGTAAGAAAAATAAAAGTAAAAAAAATAAACAATCTACATAAGAAAATGTTAATAAGTTCAAAGCTGTAGAATTCCAAATTCAGCTTAAAATATGTAACATGTAAAAAGTATGTAAAGATTAAAAAAAAAAAAAAAAAGGTGGTCCAACTTGGAGTTGAACCCGCCATCTCCGAGTCTGGAGTCCAGCACTTTACCTCGGAGCCACGGAGCTGCTGACCAAAGGCAATACTAACAGGTATTTGAAATAAACGCTAAACTTTGACCCCCCCAATTTCTCAAAAGCCAAGGCCCATTTGAAAGAATCCTTTCAGCTGAATAATTAGTGGTATAACCCCTACAACATACTTAGAAATCATTAAAATCTGTGAGCACCATGTTTGGTGGTGCCCTTGTAAGTATATTTAAGGTAACCCCTTTATAAACTTCACCTTGAAGAAATGCCTTATAGCTCGGAAGAATACATTCAAAAATTAAATACATTATGTTCTCTTTTACATTTCACAGTTCTCGCTGAAAAAACACGCCATAGATTTCTTGAAAAAAAATCAGATGTATTGAGCCTAATAGAATTTTACAAAAAACATTAAAAAAAGCATGAGTTTATGAAATTTACAAGCTACGTATACTCGGAGCTATTATAAGATCAGAAACATTAAAAGATGCGAACATTTTGCTTATATTTAAGTGTCCAGTTTTACCACTGCACACTGTTAAAAATAATTTATTTAAAAATGAGAACGTCTATGTACTCGTTTTTTAAAAGTAGAATTACTTCAGAAACGTGTACATGATATTTTTAAATATGTGTGACAATCTGGACTAAAAAGAAAGCTTGTTTGTTAAATATTAATATAATCTCTTGTTACACTATTCACATATTAAACGCATCAATAGAAATTACTCAGTGAATATGTATGATACAATGTTATTGCGTGAAGTATATTTAAGGTAAACTTACGAACTACACGTGGAAGAAAAATCTCATATAGCGCGAGAGAATATATCGGCAAACATAATACATACGTATTTATTCACAACAACACATTCACATTCTACTGTCTTGGTAGAAAAATCACGCTGTGGATTTCTTGAAAAAAAAAAAAAAATCAGAACTGTGGAGCCCGATGGATTTTTATACGAGAATTAAAAGTAAAAAAAAAAGAGCTCAAGCGTTTCACGGATTTAAGAATTATATACTCGGAGGTATTATCGGAAAATGCTCAAAAATGAATACATTTTGCTTTATTTTAAGTATCCAACTTCTAACAGTGTATATATTACCTTACAATATGAATTTTTACAAATAAGCTAAAAAACTTTGTAAAATCACCATAAAAAGAAAATTAAACAGGACGCGTTTCGAGCTTCAAAAATACAGCTCGTCCTCAGCTAATCCAAACACGTGTCACAACGGACATAGTGGAAATAAAAGTGAAAGAAAGAGGGAGGAGATTACAAAGAGTGCGACAGGTGGCGCTGCCTGACAGAGCCAAGGAGGAAGAGAAAAGTAAAGTTAAAGAAAGAAGGAGGAGATTACAAAGAGTGCCACAGGTGGCGCTGGCTAAAAGAGCCCAGGTGGAAGAGAAAAATGATGATAAACTAATAAAAGAAAAAGAAAACAATGGGAAAAAAAAATAATAATAAAATAAAATAAAAATAAAATAAAATAAAATAATTAAAATTATAATAAAATAAATAAATAAATAAAAATAATAAAATAATAGTAAAAATAGTAAATAAAATAAATAAATTAATTAAAAAGTAAAAATTAATAATAATAATAATAAACTACAAAAGTAATTTCCATGCAGGAGAAAGGGAGGGGGATGATGAGAGATCATTGACAATGTCGTTGCTAAATGCTGATCACCTTTTGTAGTCTACTGCACCTGTGTTAAACGGAAACACAGTACATTTCCAAAAGAATTTTATAATGACTTTCTGGATTGCTGCTTCTCGAAATAAACTTGTAATCAAAATTCCATACACTACTTTTGTGATCACATTGTTTCTATGTTTCATTTTACAATCGTAAGTGGTTTCTGGCCAGCGTACTTTGAGAGGCTTGGAAATACCAAGGGTGTCTGGTCGGAGTATATTTGCTGCGTTCGGGTAAAGAGAAAAATGAAGAATTTGATTATCTGAACATAACTTTGCTACTTCAAGAGTTCAGTGGCTCTTGTGGCCATAAACCAAAAGTAATATTGCTAGTTTGATATTTTGTTTTCTAAACAAAGGTGAAAATACATTTGAGAGATATTTAAAATAGGTGCTCCAACACATCAAACCTTTCTTTGATCTGTTTATTCCCTAGTCGTCTGGCACATTCTGCGCTATTTTATGTAATATCTTCAGCAATCGCTAAAAGATTATTCCAGGAATAACCTCTCCTGTTACGTTGAAAGTAGACATCCAAATTATAGCCTATTTTTCATTACTTGCTTTTATATAGAGAACCGTTCCTTCGGATGAATTTTTTAATCATGTTTTCCCCGTAGTTTCGATTGCAAAAGGGTTTGGCCTTTTATCGTCTGTAATGATGTTTTTTATTGTTTCAAATAAAGGGCTCCTCTTTATCAAAACTTTTTTGGTATAAGTAATTATCCAGACATCAAGGAACTGTTCCTCTTCTTTGCTTAAAATTGATGAAGGTCCCACCGGTCTCACCTCTGGCGTTTTCCTTTTAACCTAAAACCAAAAAACTTTTTAAGGAAACATATGTGAAACAATTTGAACAGGATTAATGATTAGAAATTACGTATGTAAATAGTTGTTAAAAAATAGTAGGAAGTATTCTTACCTATTTACCAACTTCATTATGCACAGCTCCGAAAGGTATGTTACGATTTTATGAAGCCTTTCTAATGGAAACACCCTTTTCTTTTACGTTATCAACGGATGCTCGTAAATCATCATCATTATTAATATTAATATTATTTCCAGACCAGGTCCCTACCTTCCGGGCAATATGCTTCACTTAACCAGTTATCCACTTGCAGATCCTCTCCTGAGTACTGAAAAAATTCTGAAAAATACATAAAGGCATAATGAAATCTTAAAATAAGCAATAATGACTTGTTAGTCAAAGAAATTAAAGATTATTTTAGTCAGAAATTTATATATTCATAAATAAACAGTCCTCCAAAGCAATAACTGATCTCATCTGATAAATTAGCTTATTTAATAAGACCAGAAGTTAATCAGTCAAATTTCAAGGGCTAAAAAAGTGGTCACCCTACACGTTACAAAAATGTGACTTTTAAAAATGATAATGCATTTGACATAAATATTATTGAACATAAAAATTTTATACAAATATCTAATAATTAAAAAAAATGTATTTTTTTTTATAATCTTTAGAAACTTTGAGTTTATAATGAGATGTCTATAAGATATATTATTCATTAATATGTTTATACTAATACAATATAAAACACACACACTTATTCATATTCTAACACTAAAGTATTCTTCAGATTTGACTTTTATAGCGACAAACATTAGAAAAGAAAATGAGCTTATAGAGCTATTTATAACGTTTAGAGAAAATTCGTTGAAAGAAATAACTGTCGGCAAATAGGAAATCTTAACGCTTATCTTCCAAAGCCATTCTATTGACGATTAAATATAGTATAATTTATCTTTTATTTTCTTCTTGTAAAGGTCAAGCGAAAAGTCTAAGAAAAAACCTCATTCATTGTTTTTCTAGTTATAGTATTTTTGTTAATTTGTAAAACATAAATTACCATGTAAGTTAAAACTTGTAACTTAGAAAATGCAAAAAAGTAAGTTAATAAAGATTTTGTAAATAAAAGAATCGCAAGTTTCGATAACATTTTCTTCATTTATTTTCCTTTACATTTCCCTAAACTTATATTATTAATAAGCGCTGAGGTTGTAATTGTAAACACCCAGGAATAGACTAAAAACCTAGTAAACACTGCTACTTTATATATATTTATTACGTATTAAATATTAACTTGTTTTCATAATTAAAAATTATTTATTTCTATTATAATACAGCCAAAATATTATTAGGTTAAGGATAAGTTATATGACAATTATTAGGCGTTATTATCTGATATATATAGATGTAAGTACTTAAAGAATTATATTGTTGACTTTTACCAACTATGTGTTAATGATTGATATCAGCTAAACTTTATTTGAAAAAAATATATATATAATGGAACACTGGTAAAATTATTTTTACTTATAAAAACACCGAAAATCGCTTTCATTATGAATAATCACGACTAAAAAAAATAGATATTTGCATAATGGATTAAGAAATAAGTTTTGTGTAAAAGGAAAGATGGGAAATTGTCTTTAATTTCACAATAATATTAAGAACATAGAAATGAGAGTATATTCAGAGTCTATATGTAATCAATACTTACTTTAATTTTTACATTTTAAAGAATTTACCTAACCTTTTCTTCTTTTATATTCAAAACAGTAATTATCATAAATCTGAACAAGAAGAAACTTAAATTTTGTGAATACAAAACTTCAAAATATATTTTTTCTAGACAAAGATCTTTATAAATATCACACATTTAATGAAAATAAATTTATAAAAATAGGACAATATATTTTTGGTCAAGGTTTTTATTACCAGAAACATAGTAAAAAAACGGAAAAAAGGGCAAATTATGAATGATTGTTTTCTTTTAATTGTAGTCAAAGGGATATTTATTGTTATTCTTTATTACAACTAATTATAAATTTATGTAACATTATGAGTTTAAATCTTTTGAAAATATATTAAAGTGTTAACCTATTAAACCTATTAAAATAAATCCATTTATTACAATATACTGTTACAAATAATTATTATAATTTTTGATATTGTTTTTATATTATCGCTTTATAAATCAAATATTTTGCTGTTGCAAAACATAATGTATACTCTGTTATATAAATGACATAAGTGATGACAAATTAATGTTTCCAATAGATGCTAAAAACCAAAAGCAAGAGCATTTTTTTTTCAGAAGACAGCGAAAAGCCATAATAAACAATGGCAAAAGCCACCACTCTCACCCTTCCATTAAAAGATATTATTTCGACTCATTGTCGTAAATAATTGCACTTTATTTATCATATATTGGTATCTTCAGTAGATTATAGTTATAGTTATTTTGGTGTTTTATGGTAGAGTAGTGATTTGCAATTTCATTATAAATAAATAATCTAATAACTATTATAGCATAAAGGAATAAAATTTTTTGTCAATTTGGAGAATATTAAAATTAATATCAATAATAATTCTATTAATTCTGTTAAATCAAAGAATCCTGATTTTTTATTATGCTGATCGGAGAGGATTAATTTTAATTCACAACACAATTTGTGAATATGTATTTAGTTTTAATCTAAGATATTTATTTAAAATTACAAACTAAGCTTATTTTTATTCATTCCCCTTAGAGAAGTTTTAAATTGAATAAAGATTTATTTTTCATTAGAAATCACAAATGAAATTAGTTTTATTTACATTGACACTTAAATTAAATTAGAAAATTGTAACTATTTTCTTCTGCATAGGAGAAGTCTATTTCGCTTGCCAGTTTCTCACGGAGGATTTAATTTAATCAGAAAGAAACATCATGCGTCAGGTATTGATTATGAAACACTATACAACTTTTTCAAAAATGTTAACAAGACTTCGTTGTTTAATAATGTAAATAAGATTTCCAAAAATACATTTTTGAAAAAATACATTATCCATTTGAAATCCAAATTTTATTAATTACAGCCGAATCTTGAAAAATAACTTCAATTACTTTCTGCAGCTCTACATATGATCGATTAATTTGTGTATATTCTATATAATACGTTTAAATTTAATGTAGCATGGAATTGCATACACTTTTAAGAATTCATATTCGACTCAATAATACTTCAGGCTCAGTATTGTATTTGAAATCTTTGATGTGCCCTTGTAAATGAACAATAAGCGGGATGTATATTGCATTCTACTGCAAGCATTTTGCAGCAAACTAACAGTAACGTATAACGCATCCACCATGTTTGCAATGGTTCAACATAATTAAATGAGAATAGCTATTCCTCAAAAAACAATACGTAAATAAAATACTTTGTGTAATCCTATATCTATATTTCTTTGCATATTCTACAACAAGCATCTTTAAGTGCATCTCAATAATTCATATCAAATTTATTATGATTCAAAAGAAGTACGATCATTAAAAAATATGCCGCAAACAAATTTCTTTCGAAGTTCATAATATAACGGATTCTT
Organism: Maratus speculifer; assembly: GCA_964019185.1. Lineage (NCBI taxonomy): Eukaryota > Metazoa > Arthropoda > Arachnida > Araneae > Salticidae > Maratus > Maratus speculifer. The sequence goes on along the minus strand of OZ025291.1, from coordinate 210,513,761 downwards.
TTGATTTTCTTGTATACATATTTATGTGTTAATTTTAAAATAATCCTCTTTTAATGCATCTGAAAAAAATATATAAATTCCATAGTATTTAAAATAATGTAACATTAGTAAAATGTACCGCAAATGATTTTCCCCCATAGATAATAATTTATATACTTGGCATAGGAATACAAATATCCTTACGCGAGTTAGAGCTGTGATAGACAGAAAAACAGGCAAATTAATAGACAAACAATTAAACAGGTGGCCAGAGAAACCTAATTCAAAACACATTTCAACTGTGTTGAAAAGTGTTAAAAATATTTTCAATTTAATTTAAAACATACAGCCTTTTTATCTGCATTACCGTCTACTATTTGGAAGCTTGAAACTTTTTATAACGTTTCCGGTGGAAAAAAACACGACTAAAATTTATATATAACTTGAATTTTTCTTAGATGAAAACTACTATTTCTTTTTTCTAAAAGATTAAGGCGTCGAAGTTTTACTCCGATTCGTCAGTAATTGTCATTTTACAACTGTAAATTCAAAGAAGGAATATATCGTATTATTTACTATAACATATTTGAAATATAATGATAAAATATTGATAAGTAAAATAATCAATATTTGGAAATTTCCATTTTAAATTACTTTCGCGATTTGGATCACATTTTAGAATATAGTAACCACAAAAATCTGGCATCAATTATTACCGAGACTAAGCTGGATTCTTGAAAATTCCGAGTTTTTGAAAGATTATCAAAATTATTCCCGACATTCTTGATATTGTCTTTATTTATAATTGAATTTATAATTAAGTGATATTTGTCTGACAAAAAAAAAATTAAATGTAAAAAAAAAACTTACGTTAATTAATTTTTTCTATGTTACAAATAAATAAATAAATAAAGATAAAAAATAAAAAATCTAATATGTAATGAAGTAATTTCTTCTTGTGTAATTTCCAAAAAACCCATGTCATTTCCATTTTATTCCCTTTTTTTCATCCTTTTTTTAACAAAATTTTCTTGAAATTTATGTATGGAAAATATACGATTTAGAAAATGCAATGTTCTTCTCTAAAAAAGTTATCAATTTTCCAGTGACTCCAATTTTTTTATCTGTTGGCTCTTGATTTTCACTCCTCTGATATTAATGTCCTTCCTATTTAGCAAAGCGCTAATATTTTCGCTAATCCATAATCACTAATCCATTACTTTCAATCTAGAAATCTTAAATTCCCAATCAATTGCTCTTTTTTTTCACTCAAGAAGAAAAATAAAGTTAAAAGTGTAAAAAAGAGGAAGTGGGAAGAAGACATTGAGGCTGGACTTTTGAAGTTGAATGATTTTTAAAATGCTGGATTCTGAAGGTCACACCATATATCTCAAAAATTAAATATTTTTCTATTGACGTATTGACACTATTAACGTATTGACTGACATATATCTTTATTAACCCATTAATAACGTTGCAAATTTAACATATTATATTAAATCTGTTTATAGTAAAAAATTAATTAGGGCAAAGTGATATTTTTTAGTAATTTTTATGTAACAAAATTACAGTTTAAGGGGCACAGAATTTTTCAGTTTGTCAAACTGATAAAAAACTTTATCTTTTTTAAAGTAACAAAATATTGATGATATGCAATTAAGATATTTTTCTTCGTTTTCTGCTTAAAGTATATATTTTTAGCTATATTATCCAGAAAATAAATGTTATATGTAAAAAGTTAATACCTCAGTTTTAAATTTAAAAGTTCATCTCACTAACGCATTAAGTGCTACACTGTAAAAAAGAAACTTCATTTATATAGATGTTAAAACACCTTAACTGGTTTAAACTGGTTAAATCACCTTAACAAGACGAATTTGCTTATCGCATAATTTAAAGCTTTTTGACACCACTATTATTGTTAAGAAAATTTTCATACTATTGAAAGGCGGAAATGTTTGAAATAAATTTTACGAATTTAATTTAAAAATTGTTTTGTGAATCCGCTATTTCCAATTTATTGAATGGTAAAGAATTAACCAGTTAAGGGGTTGAAGAAATCTGTATGCTTAGTAATATTTTACCTGTACACTGTAAAAAAAGATGTAAATATACAAAACTAGTTTTTGAAAATCTACAGGAATCTACAATATTACAAAACATTTTACTAAAACTGCAGTAATCTTACTAAAATTTTGTTTGTAACATGTGTTCAATTACACAAAAAGTTCTAGGCATCCCGGATTCCTAAAAATTCTTTAGTAACCTTACAGCTTTTTTGATTTGCAGTGCAAACGCATGTACATATAAAACATTTGTGTAATGTTACTCCATAAAATTGGTAGCAGCTACGATTTACATTTCATGGAGTAATTTTTCACTTATATAATGGAGTAATAAGAACATATATTACTGGTGTAACATTGCAATGTTACACCGGTTATATTGGTTAAAGTACTCCAAAAAATTGGAGGCAGCAAAGCTGCCACCAATTTTATGGGGTAACGTTAAACAAATGTTTTACAGTGCATGATAATAATATTTTTTGGTAAAAAGCCCTAGAAACCCTAATTTCCTAAAAATAATTTTAGTAACTTTACAGTTTTTTTACAGTTTGTACGCATGATTAAACACTAAATTAAGCATATGCAAAAAAAAAAGTTGAACAAAAAAAATTATAACTAATTTTAAATTAAAAATATACAAAAAGTTTTGTTTAAAATTTAATTTTAGCATAAAATATAAAAAAAAATTAAAAAATGTAAAATAATTTTTAATTTTTCTATGAAAAAAAACAATGTGAATTGTTTTGGTTTTAATAAGAAGATAAACTTATATTCGGTTAATATTTAAAAGCTATCGCTTAAATAGCTTGAAAGTAAAAGCGCGCTCAAATTCCAAATTTACTAGTCTCAGAAAATGCGTTTTAAAATTTCAATGCCTACGGATTTTCAACTATATTCAACATCTACAAATGATTATAACTCAAGAAATAATGCAGATTTATGAATGGTGTTTTTTGAATACTGTTGAGAAATTTCTTTAAATTAAGGATGAATTAAAATCTGAAAACATATCTTTGAAAATTTAAAAGTCTTGTGCCCTCTTGATACTAAGTATTCTAAATACTTTACGAATTTCAAAAGAAAAGAAGAAAGAAAAATCATTGACACTCAATAGATTATGTAACACCTTCCAATACAATTATAATAAAACGTTACTGTTTATTAAACTGAAAGTTGCCGAAATGAACAAAGTAAAATATGCGCAACCCAGTTAGACTAATAACAGTTATTATCATCAGTAATCGTAATAATCGGAAAAATATCCAAACATTTAGTGTTTCACTGTACATGATCAATAGATTTGTATGTATACTACTTGATATTCTAAAAGTTAGATCAATTAAATGCATAGAGTAATCGAAGATTTTTATTGAGCAATTTTATGATAAATGTTAATGTAATTGAGAACATTTGCGTATCCTTCTATATGATACATAGAATTTTTGCACATTATGTAATATTCAAAAAGTAATTAAATTATAGACCATTATACAGAACTGAAAACGTACTTCCAGCAGTTGTTTTTCATAGCTGCAACCAAATATTTTTGTGTGATCCTGTAAATCAGCAAAAAATATTGTATGCCACCAGATTCTACAATGAGCACTTTGAAGTAAGCCTTAGTGATATACTTAGAAAGATAAAAAAAAATTCTGGGAATGCGGCTATTCGTGACAACGAAAGCAAGTGCCTAAAGTAAACCTTCTGAAATGTATTCTCCCAACCATCCGCTACTTGCTCATGTTGTTTTAGTGCTTGTCATGTGATCGAACCGCCCGTTCAGCTGTTATCTTCCGAAGTTAGTTATCTTTGCTCGGCACATAAGAAAGATGGCTTTTCTTGAACAACGTTACGACATTAAATTCTGTCAACGATTAATTGAAAAACCAATGGAGACTTTGAAAATGCTGAGAAATGTGCACGATGAATCTACCATGGTGAGACACAAGGTTTATGAATGTCATCCACGTTTTAAAGATGGCCGAGAACCCATCGAAGATGATAAATGCGTGGGACAAACTTCGCTGAGGCTACAAACTGGTACTTTCTGCTTGAGATCGCACCAGCACATCAATACCATCTGTTAAAGCAATTCCTCGTCAAAACTCGGAATAATGTGCTTCCACACCGTCCCCGATCAACAGGATATTGCCCCGTGTGACTTTTACTTTTTCAATCAATAGAAAAACATTTACAGGGACGCCGTTTTTAGGCATCACATGTGGTGAAAACAACATCGCAGGTGGTCTTATGGGAGGTTGCAAAAATAGCTACCAGCGATATTTCCAGAAGTTATACGAGCATTGGCATAAATATATAGCCACCCAAGGGACTACTTTGAAGGTGGATAGCCTTCGGTACTGTGAACTATTCAAGGAAATGGACTTCCATCGGTAAATTAATAGAATTCTTTTGAGTGTCCCTGTAAAAAGGACAGTAAACAAACTTCATTTTCAATGCCGAACATGCCATGGCAAAACTCAATAACATACATGATTTTTATGGAAATCTGGATATATTTACGCGATTTAGAACAGGGACAGAGAGACAAACGGAATTCATAAACCATTTTCAACTATGTTGGAAAGTGTTAAAAAGAAAATTCCGTCTTCATTCCGCCTTTTGATGCTCTACCCATATAGAAATATTCTATAATAACACACTCATACGCTCATTCTCACGGGGTGAATCATTCTTTTATTAAAAAAATGTAAAACAGCAGTAAATGTTTAACACAGGGTTTGGTGGTTTATACAATCTAACAAACGAACAAATTTTTGCTCAAAATTGAGGCATTGTTACTAATAATGCACACACCAAACGTTTTGCTACGTGAATGACTTATTCAGTTTTGAGACGTTTTCTAATACATATTTGATAAAATGCATTATATAATAATACATATGAAGAGTATGAACACAGAAAATTATTTGATGTATAGAAGAAACGTATTTAAAAGTCTGCGTAGCCTGTAATTCAGTGTAAAGGTCAATGATTATAAAAATATTTCCTTTATGTTAAACTAGCTGACCCGCCCGGCGTTGCCCGAGTCCGTGTTAACAATATTAAACAAACTTGAAATTTGTATGATTTTATCATTAACTCGAAACATACAGAAATGCATTGTCTGAAATATGTGGCCACTGACTGTGTGAAAAATCGGTTTAAAAAACAGCTAATGTTAAGCTCTAAAAATACTCAAAATGAGCGATGAGAAATGTGGGAGGGAATATGTATCCAACGACTGCGTGATTTTCGTGTTAAAGTGTTGATATTTTTCAAAAATCACTGTTAAGTCACGTAACTAATTAATTTTTTTTTCACATAGAAATCCCAAGTGAAATATTTTGAATTTCAAACTAATTATATCACTCTTAAATCCGACTATACCATGAATGAAATCGATACCCGCTCGTAGCTAAAGTGTTGGTATGTAGTATTATAATTTCAGAGCCATTTAACAAAAGTAAGTGTTATTTTTAATCAAATCATGAATAATGTCCACTGTATGGATAAATTCCTAACCGTAAACTTTTTTACCGTAACCATAACCTACCTGTAACCTAAGTTTGACTTAACAGTACCTTACCGTAAATTAAATATAACATAAATGTAACCTAGCCTTCACTTAATTGTAACATATCCTTATTCTAACCATAAAACAAATGCGATTTAACTTTAACCTAACTTTAACTTAACCGTGACCTAACTGTAACCTAACGGGATATTAAATATAATCAAAGACTTACCGTAATGTAATTGCAACCTAAATGTTACCAAACCATATATTGGTTTCATGTCCATGGAAATTATTTTGTCTTGTTCGGATCTGGTTATGATTCATTAGAACATTTTTGTCGGGTTCAGATTTTAGGTATTTTTTTATATTGAGTTATAATGTTCGGGTCGTATTCATGTCCATGGAAATTATTTTGCCTTGCTCGGATACATTTATGGTTCTTTGGAATATTTTTGTCGGGAACAGATTTGTTTCAATTCAGATTTCGGCTTTTTCTTCAAATGGAATTTTTGGGTTCGGGTTTTCTTGCGTGTTCACGGAAATTATGCTGCCTTGTTCGAATAAGAACATGCTTCACTGGAATATTTTTTTTCAAGTTCAGATTTGGTTCAGTTCAGATTTCGTGATTTTTTTTCAAAGAATTTTTTTAGGTTCAGATTCGGTTCATGCGAATGGAAATTTTTTGTCTTATTCAGATCCGGTTACGATTCTTTGGAATATTTTTTATCAGGTTCCGATTTGGTTCGATTCAAATTTCAGGTATTTTTTCCAATAGAATTTTTAGGTTCGGATCAGTATTTCTTTGTTTTTGTTTTTTACCTTTTAAACTGTTATTGAATAGATGACTAAAATTTCGTTTAAAAAATAACGTTTTGTGCCATTATTGCCTGTAATACACGATCAGAATGCATGAAAGATACAATTAGGTCAATCATAGGCAAGAATTATTTGATTATTTTTATCATATGACTTTGAAATATCAATATAGAAGCATCATTTAAGACTTTGCTTGAAAAATCAACATTCTTTCGTTAATGGCTTAAAATCGTCTGCGCTCTGAAATCTAGATTTTAGATTAATATTATTATTTAAGTGTTCATGCATGATTTTAAAAGAATCTTTTCATCACTATATTTTATATATTGACATGGAATTATAAATATGTTGTAAAAACATAAACATTTTTCATCTACGTTATAAAGTATTAAAAATTTCTGAAAAAAAAAGAGAAAACTTTTAGTAATACAATTTTTTACTTCAAATCATATGTTTTCAATATTTTATTTAATTTTGTTTTGACATTTAATTATTTTTAATTTTCCAATTTCAGTTATTTTAAAAGCAAACATTTATTTTAATAAATAATAGAATAGAAAAAAACATTTAAAAAAATTACGATTTCTTCCGTAAAATATGCTTCAGCTGTAATTCATTTCTTCCAATCCGTCTTATTAATACAAAATTCCTTCCTCGTGCTTTATTTTGAGACATTAAAATTTCAGCGATAAATGGTTTCCTCTTGCAAACCTTTCTTTTTTTCGGTTTACTTCGCCACCACCTATCTTTTTCCTCCATGGCGTACAGCAGCTGTGATTAAAAAAAAAAGAAAAAAAATCCTCATTTAAACTAAAGTTTGCCAGTCTATGAATTTTAAAGGTCAGTTTCAGTTTTTAAAATTATTTCTGCGAAAATTTTATGCAACCAACCAACCATAAGAGAATGAAAATGAAAAAAGCTAAAAAAAGCGATTTTTTATGAGAGTGAGGTTTGGAATTTAATTAATTACTCAGTTAATAAATAGAATTTTGAAATTCTGAGCGTCAGGTGCATCAGGAGAGATATTGAGCTACTCTCAGCAAAATTTTGAGCTTCGTACGTACCGTAGTTTTCGCTAACTATCGCAGACACACACACACACACACACACACACACACAGAGCGATTTGTTATTTTATTAATATAGACAACCTTTTTAAAAAGGAATATTCAGAAACATATTGTTTAAGTACTGTTAAATTATACATACTATTCTGAAAAACACATTTAATAGTGAATTCCGGAAATTATATGTTTTGTAATTTGAAAAAACAACTTTTTTTTGAGTTTGTTCATTTGTTAATGCCCTTGCATTTGTGAACATAAGGAAAGGATTCCCAAGTGGGCAAATATAAGGCTCAAATAATTCTCTTAAATGTTTTTGAAAATTTTAGTCCTATATGAATTTCATCTACATAATATATTTATATTTGCATAAAAAATTAGACTTCAAAATTAAAAAATATGTATACAAAAATCAATGCTTCTACAAAAACCATCTATATAAGATTAACTTTATTTTGAAAACATTCATTAACACTATATTAAAATTCAAAATTCAAATTTTACGGCTATTTTATGCATTCAGTTAAAAATCGAAAAGTGTAAAACATCATTTGAGCTTTATTTTCAAATTATTTTGTGAGTCAATGATCCATTTGCATCTAAAAAGGAGAAAAGATTTAATATGATTTTGACGTTGCTATTGCAATACGTTTAATGTGATATAAACGCTTTCTGATTTTGCAATGATATTTATTCATTAATCAACTCTTCCGCATGGAAAATCTTATTTCATGTATGTCAAATTCAGTTCGCAGTTTATAATTGCAGTTTGAATTAATATTGATTGTGATAAATACAATTTAGTTATTTTGTTTAAGCCGCTGCTTTTATTAGATTATGAATGAACATAAAAAAATAGACTGAGATATATGCATAGTATGGAATAGTTTGCTCGAAATGACTTTTCATAGACAGCTATATGTTTTTGATTTCACAGCAATACTATGTGCCAAATTGTGTGGCTTTGGAAATTTAACTTATATTTAAAGTTTATTTTAAAATTACTGTGATTATTATTATCATATTATTCGTTTCATTTTTCCTTTTTCAAAATATTACATATGTATTTAACGTTTCTTATCTTGAAATTTGCAGATTTTATAACAGTAACAAAATTTGGTGATATTAATATAAACCCGTACTTAAGAAAATAATAATAATAATAATAATAATAATAATAATAATAATGAAACTTTATACATGACCAATGCTTTGTAATAGAATTGATTCCGATGTTAAACTAAGAAAAAAAATCATTACATTTTATAATACGGTGAAACGCGCTACGAATAAACCAGGTAGTAAAATGAAATGTACAGTAAAAAATATTATCCGGGTAAAATTGATACTACTGTGCACTATGTAAATTTAATTCAATTATAAAAGTTAAAAAATATCGTTTCTAACAATGTTAAAATTTTGAGATATTAAAAACGAAATATATAGTAAAAATATTACACGTATTAAATTAATAATATTATATCGACTTTTCATAGAAGTTTTCATAAAATTTAATGCATTGTGGAAGCAGATCCGGAAATATTTAGAAATTCACGAATAGTAGGTCAGTAAGACTGCAGTTCTAGAAAAATTCAATTTATACACAAATATATAATGTAATCATGTAAATTCAATTCAGTTAAAAAATTTAATTTTTTTAAATCAAGAAAAGGCCAAAAATCAAGGTTCTGTAACTTTTAAACATATTTTAAAATGCCAGTAAAAGATCATAAGAAATGTTATGTAGGAAGACTTTAACGCTTTAGTGGAAAATGAAGCATTTGATCTTCTTACTTTACCAAAAGATCAAGAAATTCTCTGTAAATGAGTTTACAAAACAAAACGTGATGTAAATGGAGAAGACATAAAATACAAAGCACGTTTAGTTGACGAAGGTTTCACTCAAAACCTAGACATGAGGAAAAATTCTCTCCTGTTGCCAAACATATAACTTTAGAGCTTTTCTGATCTAGCTTATCTTACAGCTAAAGTATTTCAAATAATCGTTAAAACAGCATTTCTGCATGGTAACTTAGATAATGACATGTAGACATGTTTCAACTAGAAGGCTTTCAATATGAAAAAATTAAAATCAAAGTCTATAAATTAAAAAAAAGGCCATACATGTTCTCAAATAAGCCGCTAAGTGCCGGAATGAAGAAATAGAAAATACTCTAAAGCCATGTGTATTTTAACAAATTGAAACAAGTTCATGTGGGTGATTCTCCAATAAGTGAATAATTTCCGTCCCTTAGGGTTACATGCTGTTTTTTGTCATTAATATAGATTTTTTTAGCATTAAATGTATTTTGTAATGTATTTCTACAATTTCAAAAAGTATTTTCAAGACAATAACTGTAAATTTTATTGTAATAAGGTACCTTGGGGTAATAACGCCACGTTAAGCTTCTACCAATTTTCACGGCTCAGTTTTAGATTGTATTTTTCAAACAAATATATGATTTGATACAGCAACTCATTGACTATCTATATAAAAAAATAATTTAACAGACATGTGTTCATAAAATGTAATGGCGTGATTTCTTGACCAATGCTATTTGGCGTTATTACCCACCTATATGGGTAATAAAGCTATGCAAACAAAACTATGAAATAAGATAGAATAATTGCATGTAGATTGCCCAATTCTAAAAATACAAACTCTACAAACTTAGAAATTGACAAATTGCATTCTAAGCTATTGAAAATGTTCAGTTTTTTGTGAAAGTGTAAGAAAAATAAAGGTGTGGTGTGGGGGGGGGGAAGAGGCAAAAGAATATCAGACCGTGAGCTTCTTTTTGCTTAAAAAGGACCGCATAAATAGAATTATTAAAAACATCGCACAATTTTAACTGTGTTTATTTGAATCAGTATTTAGGATGTAGCTCGGCAACTGTATGGAATCAACTGGGGTATTAATGCCAAAGATTGGCGTTATTACCCCGGTATAGTTATAGCGCAGTTCATTTTAAATTACAAATTATCTCGAGACGATATCCAAAATCTTCAACAACATTTTGAAAGTACATGAAATGCACTACAAATTCATGTAATTAACAAAGTATTTCCGGATAAAAAAAATAGTCTTCACATCACAAAACGTATCACGCAAATTTTAGATCAAGCGTTAATTTTAGTTGCTTGTAAAAACAATAAGACAACTACAAATGGAACAAATTAAATTGAAACTGTTTTTTGTGATTTATATGACTTAAAACCCTTCTGCTCAGAGCACATGGGTGTCATTTACCAGATAATTTCATAATTATGCATAATATTAGCACTTGGCGTTATTACCCCGCCTGGCATTATTACCCCAGACCACCTTAGTATTTTCAGTTTGTCACGTCTGTCCGTTGTCCCTCATCTCATATACTGATCTTCTGGAATTATTTTAAGTATAATGACAAACTATTTTTAACAATTTTACCACCCAAAATAAAAATTAATACACCAAAGTACATAATGAAGTATTTTTATTGCAAATAAAAAATAGCTTTACATTTATTCTGAGCCAGAGAAACACTGTCCTTTAGTTTTTATGTCACTACTGTCCTCTTGCATAAAACTGCTAAAGTGACCACCAGGTGACCAGATAAAATTTGGTGAACAGGTGCATTTAGTAGAAGGAGCCATCTTAATTGCCCAGAAAAACACACGACACAATTCTAAGGACTTAAAAAATAATTACAAGCTATAAAATGGATAGAATGGTACGAATATGTTTATTACTTGTCACTACTGTCCCCTACTTAAACTGTCTTTGTTATTGTTTTTATTTATTTATTATTTTGTCATGATATAACATACTTTTGCTTAATACAAAATATCATATTGAAGTCTTGTTAAGCCTAAATTACTATGCACACAGAAGCAATTTTCTTAATTTTGTCACTACTGTCCCTGTCACTCCTATCGCATTTCAAATTATTTACTTGAGGACTGAATCTCCAAAGCAGATATTAATGCCATAGACGACTTGAAGCCAAAGGATATAGTGATACCATCTATTCCAAATCTATTAAAATTCAATCAGCTCAGTTGGAATAAGTTTGAAAATGTTAAACTTCAACTGCGTAATTTAAACTGTTTCACTTGTGACAAACATGAAAAATGTCAGCATTACTGTTCAGAACCATCATTTGTAGACTTATCTCCCTGCTTTAAGGATATGTCCAATGATTATAAAGATACTGAAATATCAACTCCTGGTTCTGAAAGTGAACATATTTGCGTAGGAACTTGGGTTACAGTTGTGTATGATGAAAATTGGTGAGTTTTAATTTTTTTTTTAGAATTAAATAATTATTTAAAATTTTTATCAACATATTTTGTTCTTTCACATTACTTATTGCAACATTTGTTTTTAACAAGTTTAATTGAAGAAATAAATGATGAAATTCTTAAAATAAACTTTATGTTAAGGAATAGAAACCGATTCTATTGGCCAATTATACCAGATATCCAGGTTGTTTCAAAGAATGAAATTTTGTGTGCTATTGATGTTCCACCTCGACCAGTTACTTCAAGATATTTTATTATAGACATGTTATATGATATAAATTTAACATGAACAGTATTTCTGATACTTAAACACTTTTTTCTAACTAAAACTTTTGTCCAAATAAATTCATTTATTTACTCATTATCTTATTGTTGGTTATTTTTTTTTCTAAAAGTTTATTCAAATTTTAAAATAGTAAAAAAATAACAGATGTTAAATAATTTATAATTGTTAAAATGTTCAAAACTGAAAAGGTTTGAAAGTATGTTACTTGTCCATGTAAATGTCACTTCTGTCCCCTTATTCTTAAAACTTAAAAAATATTTAGATTTATCACAGATGATATATTAAACATTTTATTTTTTTACTATAAAAGATAAACTTTAATAAAATACACATATTTTTGAAATAAATTTTATTACAATCCTGGTTTATAAAGTAAACAACTATCTTGGGGACAGTAGTGACATTCATTACCAAATTAATTTATAAAATAATTTTTAAAAATATATATAGCGCTTAAAGTTTATGCCGGAATGTTGTATATTACTCAGTAACCTATGCTGTATGCAATTATTAAAAAATATTGGTTAAAATTTATTTCTTATTTTTCACTATTTCAATGAGTGAAATTATCCACTTACTGGAGAATCTCCCATATATGTTTTCAAAAGAAAAATCAAAGAAGACAATTCATCTTACACTATATGTAGATTGTATGTTGAAAAGCTCAAAAGAATAAAATAAAGTTAACGTTGTAATAAGTTATTTAACAGTATATTATCCCATAATAATGGCTAGGAGAAGCAAAATACCTCTTAGGTATAGAAACTTAAAAGAAAGAAATTGAAATTTATCTACTTTCACAAAGAAGTAAAATAAATCAATTAGTTAAAGATCTTCAGCTTGAAGAAGCAAAATCAACTTATATCCCATGAAAACTAACTATTATAGTTTAGATAAAAAAATAGCACCTTTTACCATCGAATGATAATCATAGATAACCGATAAGAAGTCATTTACATATTTCTCCCTTAAGAAGACCTGAGATTACTGCTCCTACACATATACTAAGTCGAAGATGCGATAATCCAAAACAAAAGGACTATAATGATACTAAGGGGGTAATAAGATACTTAAAAATCACGACAGACTTTCGTCTCCACATTTCTTCAAAAGAAAAGCCTAATATAGTTGTTTATGCAGATTCAGACTGTGATTAAGATGCCACAAACAGACCACCTCAGGAAATGTAATCTTTTTGGGTAATAGCTGAATTTCTTGTTTTTTTTAGAAAACAAGTACATATGGCAAACCAGTTCACCGGCGGTCACGAGAAGACTCGGGGCTAGAATACCTATCTTTTTTCGCCAGCCCCGAGAGAACTCGTCGGTACAATTCTTTTCCAAAAACGGCAGCCACGAGTCGTAATGTTGTTTGCTCAGCTTACTTCTTAAATCAACGCTGTTACTTCCCCTCCCTCGGAAAAGATTAAAAGGAAAGTGATTGATTACTTAGGGGTCTTTTACAATGGAAGAAAATCGCCTGCTGTTTTACATTCGAGGGGTGCATGCAACAGATACTTTTATCTTACAAAACAAAAACAGGGTTTTTTCGGAATGTTTCAATGGGTCAATCTTGAATTTTTCCTTATTTACTCAAATGAAAAGAAATATTGTAATTTAAAGTAAAAAAAAAGTGTTATAATTTAAAATATAACTTAAATGAAATTTTATCGAAATAAACTAAAAAATGGGAACCCCACTTTCTTCAGCTGCTTACAACGGGCGTTCTATGCACATTCCTGTCTAATTTTAAAACTATCATATATAAATATATGTGTATATATAAACGAAAATATGCCAAACTGTGGGTCCTAAATATATATAAAAGCGTTTTTTTTTTCTTTTCTTTTCTTGAGGTGCTGCGTGAAATTTAAGTAAAGACAGACCTTAATAATATTTTCTAAAACATATAATGCGCATTTACCCCAAAAAATAATAAAGGCCTTCGATTGCAAAATTTCTGAATTGCAATACCTTCCAATTCCATGCGTTTTCGAACAAAAGACGATTTTAAAAGTGTGTCAGAAAGTAACATCTTTGGAGAGTTAGAATAATACAGGCCCCACTGTCTTCGGCAGATAAAAATGTTTATTTTCTTTCATTTTTCTCACTTATCACTTTATTTAAAATTATATAGTTTTTATTGTCTGTTTTGAAAATTTTATGCGTTATAAAAATAATATCGAAACCTGTAAATTATTTTCGTACTTTTAGAATTATATTTAATTGTAAAAAGTAGTGTTTGAAAAAGTGTTTTAAAAAGAAAAAAAAAGAAAGAAAGAAAAGAAAAGAAATCGGCTGAATTTCCATGTGTGAAAAAACACATGGAAATTTAACCGATTTTTTTTTCTTTCTTTTTTTTTACGCCTAAGTTTTATTAAATTTAATCAGAAATGTTACTGGAGTTGCAGCTGAAAATTTTGTTTAAAGTATGAAAAAAAAAAAAAAAAAAAAAAAAAAAAAAGAAAGAAAGAAAAGAAAAGAAAAAAAAAGTGTAAAATAGATGTCAATATTAACCCTGTGGTTTCTTTTTCCCCAAAAAAATAATTATTTTTTCAAACTTATATAGTTTTTGAATCAATTTATGCACACAATTTCATACCCGATAAAATGCCAAAAGACTAGAATAGGCATCATCTTATTCCAGAATCATCAAGTCTGACTAATACTGCTCAGAATCCCTCCTTCCTGTAAGTTGGATACAATAGTTTTTCTAGTAAAAACTTATATTTGTATTTATATGAATATGTTTTCTGGAAATAAATTCTGCAATTATGATTATAGTAATCTCATTTTAGGATTATTATACTTCAGAGAAAAAAAACAAAAAACAAAAAAGGACATTTCTTTTGAAATTTCAACAGAATTATTTTAAACTTTCGTGAGGAAGCATGCACATTTCTTTTTAATTGACAATATTTTCTGGAAAAAAAATTACTTCTGTTTTAATACATTTAAGCAAAAAAAAATATCATGCATAATGAATGTCAGTGAATGAATCTGAAACTTATATGTAGTATGAGTGTAACATACTTCGCAAAATCATTTTCATTTTTATTTTTGCAATTTTATTACAGTTCATCATAATAAATGTGAAATTTGAGTGTGTTTTCTGATTGGAATATTTATGTTATTTAAATAAAAAAAGATTTTGGGATATATGCGTGAATTTTTTACTGTATCGTTTAAAATGTTTATCTTTTAAATTACGTATACATATATATGTATACATAATTGCATATATATATGTATAAATAAAGCTGTATCTTTTTATGAACAAAATGACAAAAATTCTCCATTTTGCTTATTTTAAAGATGCTTACAATTCCCTTATAATTAATTTCTATGCATTCTTATTCAGAGATCAAGCAATGTATTCCTCATTTTTTAATGAACGGATAAGGTCATTCAAAATATGCTGAAAATGTTTGAGACCAAGTTTTGCTACACTACACTGTAAAAAAAAAAAAAAAAAAAACAAAAAAAAAACAAAAAAAAAACTGCAGTTATTAATTTTTTTTAGGAAACTGTGATTCCTAGAACTTTTCATTTCACGGTAAGAACAAAAATTCATGTAAAAGCTTCCGCTACACGAATTTTTGCTGTTACCGTAACATGAAATGTTCTAAGAATCCCAATTTCCTAGAAAAAGTTTAGTAACTTTACAGATTTTTTCATTATTATTATTATTATTATTACTTTTTTTTTTTTTTTTTTTTTTACAGTGTGTAACCTGAGAAAATGTCAGTGATCTGATTCAATTTAAGTTTTAAACATTTTTTTAAATGGAAAGAGCTATTCGAATATAAAGCATTTCGACAGTTAGTTGTGTCAATATGATATGTTTACGTATAAAAGTGCGTTTATTAATCTGTGAATAACATTTTCATTATTGTAGTCGATAATAGTTTTTTTGTTGTTGATGTTTTAATTTTAAATAATATTTATACTTCCACTCACGTATTTTCTCATAAGCAAAAAGAAATGTACACGTGCAAACTAAATAAACATGTTGGGTGCGAATCAATTCAGCATTCCTCTAGAAAAGACCCCCCATTAAAAACAGGAAATGGGAGTGCAATAATAGAGCATAATAAGAAAAGGAATCTAACAGCAAGATATATATTCTTGCATTCTGCAGTTAATTGAACTTTTTTTGCATTTAGTTCTTTGTAGGTAACCAACAGTTACCATACAATGTGCTTTGTAATGAACTGGCGCCTTATTTAGCAGATTTTAAACAGTACTGTAGCAGTTAAGATTGATTATAACCATCTACGGGACACTTGCAGACCAGACGGTAACAGGAGTGGGACTGGGAGTGTTATTAGATTTAAATAGCGAGGCTGAATCAAAAAAGAGACTTGATATCGATTAAGAACAACTATACTGTTTTCATTTCATAATCTTATACGTTATTAAAATATATTTTGTGTTTTCGGTTAACTATAAAATTAAATAATATTCATGTTAAAAATTACTGTATTATTAGAATAAAAATTGATTTATTTGCCACACACTTGCTTCAAATTAAAAAAGTTTTTAAAATATTTCATACAATAGTTAAATCATAAATCTATAGATGGTCAAAAAATTGAAATACCAAATGAAAAACTTCTTTTCTTCCCTTACATATATGTATATAAATTGTACTTGAAGAAAAAAAAAAAAAAGTTGATTTTACAGTATTTTTGCGTTTATAAACTAGCACCTCAGCTGACATTTCGCAAATACTGCTGTGTAGTAACTATTACACTCTCAAAGTGGGTAGACGCGATGTGCTGGGTAGTGTATACAACTGAGCGCGTCGTCTCCACCGTTCGGAGTTTTTCGCGCCCATATCCCTCGTGTACATCGGCCATCAAAATCACCCACTTTTCATTCAGACTAATTTATAATTTAGATATAGCCGAAAATGTATTTAAATAGCTCCATTCACGTACAATGCAGCTTAAATTGATATGTTTTTCCATATAAATATTAATGAAATTTTAATACTCTTAGCAGTAGCTTTTACAGTGGTTCAACTATAAATCTAACGTTTGAAAAAATAAGTAAAGTAACATATGCAATACATTATTTATTTATTTATCTAGAAAACACATTTATTTATTTATTTAGAAAACAGCACTTTTTCCTTGTAGTAACTCTTAGCTACCAAAACAGATATAAAAAAAACGGAAATTTCACGTCAAATGTAGCAAATCAGGTGCGTTCATGCTATAACGAAATTTTAAAAATATTACGATCTTGATGTCATAGCATATACTACTTCGGATACAGTACATTATCCGAAATCTTTTGTATGCCCTTTTAAATATTATCTGCTTTCTATTATACAAAAGTAACTTCTAGTAATCTTCAGCAACATATATCAATTTCATTAAATGTGAAATATTTTAATTAAATATTATTAAAATGTGCCCCCAAAAATATTACTTCCTATGCTATTATGTAATGGGATACTTTTGTGTGCTCCTGTGAACAGATAACAAATATTCTTTGCTATAAAAAAAAAAAAAAACTATTTTAAATAAATTGTTTTTTCTATTTTACAAAAAACATAGTGTCGGCTTTTCTTAATGTGATTTCTCAATTATCACCCACTTGGGAAATTTAATCCATTGACTTTCAAAACTACATCGGATGTATGTAATAATAACAATAACAAATATAATAAAGTAAGTAATTTTGCAGCTATTTAAAATGTATAAGATGCGTAATGTTTCATGTTTTTGAGACGAAAAATTCTGCAATTCGCGAAATATATTCGGTTATCAACTATGTATAACTATAGATAACATACATATTCAATTATTACTTCCCTCCCCCCCCCCCTTTTTCTTCTCTCATTTTTGAGTTAAAAATGCACATCATGCATTTTCACATTTTTTATACACATTTAGAAAAGCAAGAATGCTCTACCAATGACAAAAAAATTCATAATAAAAACAAATTCTCTAAAATAGTACTATTCTATGCAGTACATTATCCAGTAAAAAATAGCTGTAAATCCTAATTGGAAAGGCTTTCAAGACCCCCTCCGCAAGTTCCCAGACTCACCAGCTTTATCGGGGAGATTTTCTGTACAGATAATTGAGCACACAAAGGCTGTTGACAGATGAATAGAGGGGAAAGCATTAGCCATGCAGGGAAACACACATTTTTGTTTTCAACGAGAGAAGATTTTCGGCCGGAAATTTTCTGAGTAACAGAATCTATGTGGGGTAGTTTTTTTTCTATTACTTAGCCGTTGAAGTGGTTAACGTCAGCAGAAGCTGAATATGTGGCACTGTCACAAGGAACTCAATCTGTGTTATGAATATTAAAATTAAGTAAATATCTCAACTTATAACAACATTTTCCAATTAAATTTTTGAGGATAATCAATGACAATTAAATCAGTTGAAAGTGAAAAATTTAAATTAAGAATTAAACATATTCATACAAATTATCATTAAATACTAAATTTGAAAACGAATAATGTTAAAGATGGGTCATTTCATACAAAATGAGCAAATTAGCTGTGGCTGCCATGTCACAGATTTGAATGAAAACTGGCATATAAGTACAATATGTTTATTTTTGAGTAAATGCAAAATAATGGATATCAGAACAGGTTATTTCAGTATGTATACTCATGTTAAAAGTTTATACAAAATCGAGTTTTTGTTTACATGCTTGAAATTTCAATCTTGATTATTAGCTTTAGGAATGAAAAGACTATATCATAAATTATTTTAAGGTAAGCATGGATAATAAATAAGAGATTGGCGTAATTTAGGATTCGATTTTTTATTCGATAAAAAAATAATAAAATAAAAAAGGAAAAAATGCAAGGATAAAATTCAATATTTCTATTATTAATAAAAAATTAAGGACATGTGTTATAAGTGTCAAATTATATGACGATGTAGATAAAAGTACATATTTTAAATGCAAAAAATTCCATGTATGCCTTTTTGAATACTTAATGCTAAAAAAGTATATATATAAGGAAAAACTTGACGGGAAAAGGCAATATTTCTATTGCATTTTTACACAAGAAGGAAAACTTTTATATCTTTTCAAATTATATGATATTGTAGATAAGTGTTTTTTTTAAATATTCAAACGTTACTTCTCGCCTTTTTTTCTTTTTCTTATATTAAAAGTAATGAGACTTGAAAAAATAATTATCTACTAATATCAAAATCATGTAGATGGCAGCACTATTATTTTTCCTTAAAATCGTGCAATATTTTAGAAAAGCGCGCAAATTTAAAGAGAAGTTTTGCATGGAATGTAACAAAATTACCTTTTTTAACACATTTTTTTTATTGTTAGAAATAAAAAGGCAGTATTGAAATTTTTCTAGCATATTATGGACTTATTTACCTTTATGTCTATGAATTATTTCTATTGTCGGATCGTTCCTTTGTTTATTTTTGTGCATACACAAGAGGAAAAATTATGATTTTGCAACTTTTTTTTAAGTTTCTAAATTTTATTAACGTTGAAGGAAATAAACCGTAACTTTAAAACTTGGAGAAATCGATCTTTATATGTAATACTATCTCAGGCTTAAATTTTACACATGGTTTTTAATTCCTTTTATTTTTATAACGTTTTCAATTTTTAAGATTAATTTAAAATTAATCGTGATGTTACCAGATTATTATTATTAAATAAATAATAAAATAATTTTTCAGTGGTTATGATATTATAAGCAAAATTTATATCTGATAAATAAGTTTCAAGATAAAAAACTTCAAACTTGCAACTTTGGACGATTGCACACATTCCGTTCAATATCACAAGTTTTTTGAATGTCCAAAACTGCTAAAATAATTTATTTTTTGTCAAGATATTTTGCAGAGCTCTATTTGAATATAAATGGAACCTGTGTATCAAATTTTATTAAAATTGGTTACCATGGGCCCACGACTTTTTTAAAATTTTTGCTCATTTTACGTGGAATGACCCAGATGTCAAATATGTATCAAGAAATGAAATGATAGCAGACCTAATGACGAAGCCGTTGGATGAAATTTGAACTTTTCAGAAATTTTATGGTGGTGTCACCTGGTATCAGAACACCTGGTGTCAGATCACCTGGTGACAGATTCTATCACAAAACGGGAGAGATATTAGAGAATTGCTGTTTTGTTTCTATAAACTTGTCACCAGATGGCAGTATCAGACAATTCTCATTGTTGTTTCAATGTCAACAGAAACTCAGAAAAGTAAGTTTCTTATGATTCTGATAGTAATATGCAGCAAAACGCTGTGCTGAATTAAAAATCATTATTGTTCCAAAGGAATAGTATAAAATATTAAAAACTACAACAAATTAGAATTTGATAAATAATTAAAAGTGTTTTTTCTTTATTTTGTGTTTGTAAATAGTCTCAAAAATATACTTTTTTTTAATATTGCGAAGTGTTTTAAGTAATGTGTGTATCATATTTTTTCATTATATTTTCTTCGAATAAATGTTTTTCATTCATTCTGAGAAGAATATTTTCTGAATACACCAAAATAGGAAATTAAAGCTTTTAATTTTATTTATTACTGAGGAATATCTTATAGATGCCTTCATTCAGATTAATATTCCGACATAAATAAAAGCAACACCAAAACTATAAAACGCATCACACGATGCAAAACTGAAATCCGCAACTTTTAATATTTTAAAATTCAATCTATGCAACAATATTGTTTTTTAATAATGAAAAAATATTCGCCTTAGATTGTGTAGGTGATTTAAGTTATTTTATTTATGATTTATGAAGGGAGACGTATCTATAAAACCTGTTCAAGATGATGGCACAGTCGTGATTTGGCTAGGTTTTAATGCAAAAGGAAAACATGCTTGGCATTTCACCGTGAAAAAAATGAACTCTTTTGATTATCATGGTATTCTTGGAAATAATTCATTGCCAGTTAAAAAAGAACTTATAACTAAGAAATTGGTATAGCTTTAAAGATAACTCTTCTATTTGTCTGTGTGAACTTCAGATTCCTTATATGCAAACAACGTCAAACTTTATACATTCAGTCGAAAATCCCTGACATATATACTATAGAAAACATGTAGGGAATCTTCGTTCGGTTATTTTAAGCCAAAAATATTCGCTTTGATTCGATTCTTGAACTGAAAGAAGACATTTTGGAAATATGGAAGGAAAAACTCATTGCACATGCTGAGAAAAACCTCGTCTAATCATTATCAATGCGTTTTTTGGAAGTTATATGCGTTAAGGGGAAACAAACAAAGTATTATAAATTTATATACAAAACATTTACATTTGTAATTTAGATTATAAATATACTGGTCCTAAACTTTCCTCCACCGAATTGTGTTGTCTAGAAATGAATTTTTGCTTCTTTTTAAAAATATAATATTATAATTAAAAATAAATGTCAAAACATGTGTAACATTTTGTGCATAAATTTGAAATAATATTGTTTTCTCAATAAAGAACATTGCTACTCTTGTTGGTAATCTTAAACTTTTTTCCAGCATTATACAAACTCAACTCTTTTGAAATGTTTCGTAAATTTAACTATACGTCTTCGAAATCTATACAGCAAACTATTAATAAAAATACACTTCATTTTTAATAAAGAACTTAAATTCTACACGAATATATAAAATCTCTCCAATATCAGAATTATTCTAGAAATTTTACTGAAACATTTGTGGTATTTCTTCATATTTTTTCAAATCATTTTTTTATAATTATACATTCACATAATTATAGTCGTAAAATTTATATGATTTAATGTTCATTTGATTGTATATTATCAATTTGCTTTCATCTAATATCAAACTCAAAAAAGTGTATTAAGTTTTATTATAATTTTAAGAAAAAAAAGCACAGAATGAACAAAGGAGCAAAAACAAACATTCAATTTTAATTATTCTCCTCTAAACCTGATTTAGAACTGCATTAAAATTTTCTATTTTCTGTGAATTCACGAAAAAAGCCGAGAACCTTTTATGTCCACTAATAGTATTTCATTTTGCACAACAGTTACTAAAATATTATTTGTCTAGGTTTTGATGAAAATCTAATTTCTCAGCTATGAAATCAGCTATGAAATTTCATTTACTCCAAAATTTATTTTCACATAAAATGCATATATTCTTTAATTTTCTCGAAAATGTGTTAGAGTAAATAATAAATATCTCATTGCAGAATCCGTACACGTTTATTTGCAACTGTTTCTTGTTTATCTTCAAATAATATTTTCATTTCGCGATTTTTATGCAATTTAATATCAATCTAGACAAACAAATAAATAAATAAATAAGCACCTTAAGTAATTTTCTTAAAGTGCACGATCTGTACATTTTTAGAAAAGAAAAATTAAAATAATGCTATTTTCAAGACTTAAAGTAAAATCTTATTTTTCATACATAAAGCTTGATTGGATGAATTAATTTTTTATGCATTCTCCAAAATGTTTCGTACATGTTTTGTGCATCATAAAATAATATCTGTGAAAAGTACTTGTATGAGGATTTATTTATGATTACCTTACATGCTTATTTACTTTATTAACTGAAATAAAATTAAAATAAACTTTTGCACGTCAAACGCAGCAGATGAGGTGCGATTGTACTATAACGAAGTTTTAAAAGTATTCTGATCTTGGTACAATAGTATACAGTACCTGTACAGTATTGTTTCCAAAATCTTATGAGTGTTTCTGTAAATACTATCTACTTTCTATTATACAGTAAAATGTAGTAAATGTCTCATGAATGTAAATCAACTTCATAAAATATTAATTGGCTTACATTATGTTAATGTTAAACAATTTAGTATAGTTTTAAACGCGCCATAAACAATGTTTCTGTCTGTACCATAATGTAATTGAATACTTTTATACGGCTCTGTAAATTAAAAACAAATATTCTCCGCACCACAGATTGTACAGAGAGTATATTTTAGTGTATACTTGATAGATGTATATAAATTTTGTTACATTCGAAAAAGTGTAACAACATTAATATTTTTCCCAACGGCCGTAATGTAAAGAAATATTTTGACCTTTGATTCTCCCTGTAATTAAACTATACATCTGATTTTCATAAATTTTGAAATGACTCGACAAAATTATACAACAATTATATATTTTAAACTTCAAATGATTCGGTTTGATAGTTTTTGTGTTGTTATATGAGGGCAGACAGACGGATGGACGGAATGAATGACGTCTATAGGTGTTACGTATTTATTAGGGATACTAGATTTACGAGCTGAAGCGTCGTCCGTCATTGATGTGCCTTTGCGTTTGCCATATGTACCCAGCGCCCATTAGCTTCTATATAAACGCAGGGCAATGATGCGGCATTTTGACAATTATTTTCTATTAAATACACGTTATAATAAGTTACGAAATTTATGATAGGATGTTGCTCGGTGATGAATTGTTAAAAGTATTTTAGAAAAGGACACAGGGCGTTCCAATTTCTTGAAGAAAACACAAGACGAACTAAGTTAATAACAAACTTGTCATCGAAATAAATGGCGCGGTTTATGAAAGCGCCAAATTCAAAAGTCAGTCAAAACTTGTAAAAATAAGTGATGATTACTATTCTTTTAAATTTAATTTTTTATATCTGTATTTATATAATTCTCGTAGGATAACGGTTCCCAACTAGGGGTACGCATACCCTTGGGGATACGTTGCGGGTTTGCTGAGGGTACATGACAATAATGTCTTAAATAAGTAATGGTTTAAATCACAAAAATGTTCGAAATGATAATGTAATTTTTATCGATTTATTATATAGTTGAGAAACGATAATTACTAATAAAAAATACACAATTATTATTATTATTATTTACTTATATAGTATATTATTATTATATAGTATTAGATATTTTTATTATATATAATTAATTATTTTATTATGTATATATATTAGTATATATACATATTATAATATATAAATATATTTTGTAAATATAAATATAATATAAAGTATAATAAAATATTAATACATAACTTTATAATTAAAATAATAATAATACATAAATTATTATATATAATTAAAATTATAAACAATATTAAAATATAAATTAAAAAATATATAAATATAAATAATGTAAATATAATTATATTATATTATGCAATATAATACAACATATTATATATATATATATATATATATATATATATATATATTAAAAAAATTATAATTATGAATAATAAAATAATATAAAATAATATAAATTTAATAAATTATTCATATTTAATTTAATAATTGCATTTAAAACAATAACAATAATAATAGTTTAAAAAATGACTAATATATAATTTAATGCATAATAAAATATACTAAATATAAAATATATAAATATAATTATAATAAATACAATATATTCAAATAATATATACACTATTATATATAATTATTATACATTAAATTAATATATTAATTATTACATTATTTATTTACTTATTTGTTTATTATTTATTATTTAATTACATATTTATCTTTTTGATTTACTATGAGTTGATAAAATATTATAATTTTTTAAATATATATTGGTTAATGAGCATATTTTTTAATATATAATATTAATTAGTTATACATTTAATTTTTTATTGATTTACTATGAGTTAATAAAGTATTATCCTTTTTTAAATTAATTCTGCCAGTGAAAATAATTTTTAATATTTTATTTTATTTATACAATTATGTTTATTAATTTACTATCAGTTAATAAAATATTAATTTTTTTAATGAATTTTTGTTAGTGAAACTAATTTTTAATATTTATTTGTATTTATTTTTACAATAATTTTTATTAATTTACTATCAGTTAATAAAATATATAATATTTTTTTTAACCAATTAATCTAAATGAAACTAAGTTTAATATTTAATATCACCTAAGGATTAATCACTAAAATCAAATATTTATATTAATGCGATAATGACATTTTGTTTTTTGACATTCTCATTATTTATTCTATTAATATCTGAAGATACTAACCTCACTGATAAAAACAAGAGAAAAAAAAATTCTTCATTACCACTCTAATTTTTAGCACATATTTATTAAATTTAATATTTATCAGTTCCTTGTCACTTTTTTCCCTTATCACTTTTTTCCCTCGTCACTTTTTTTCAGCATTTGTTTTTTCTGTCACTTTTTTTCCATTTATCACTTAGATGTTCATTAGTTCAAGATGATGCATTAGTTCAAGTTATATATGATAAACAAATTTCTTGCGATTGCCAAAAAGGCGCCAAAATCGCCAAGAAGCAGGGATGTATCAAAAGTGTACCTAAATATGGCGGTGATGCTCCGGCCCATAATTCTAGAGGCTCTAGTATTTATATAATTACGAACGCACCTAAAAGACATTAATATGAATTTTGTGTTAAATCAGCCCTTGAATTCAAAGATTATGTGACGGAAGAAAACGGTTAAGATGCTTAAAGGGTTAAAAAGTATGATGTTTGGAATATCTATTCGTAAGTGATTAAATAAATTGGCAAAAATAATTAAATGAACGTTTAAAATAACAATCATTTTATATCACTGAAACGGTCCCACGCTAAAATCATTTCATTTGATTTTATACTTAGAATTTGGAAATCTCAACTATTTTGATTTTGTTAACTGTAAAATTCTAACAATTAAAATTTGATTTATATCATTTTAGAAAATAAGTCAAAAATAATAAATTATTCAGATCATATGTCTTTTTATAATGAAATTGGCAATGATTCAAGAATTTAGTTCTATATTTTATAATTTTTATTTTTATTACACAAGGGAAAAAAACGAACAAAAAATCTCAAAAGCAACAATGATATGTTTCCAAGTTTTAGTAATATTCCAAATGTAATGCAGAACTCTTAATCGCTGTGAGAAAATTAATTAAAATCAAACATGAAAATTGAATATTGCTCATCTTTAATATAACTTAATCTTTTAAAGAAATAGTAGGTTGCGATCAACTGAGTTTTGATGAAATATCGAATTGTTCTGCTTTAAAATCTAATTTTAAATTCATTTCATGTAAAATGCTGAGATATACTTACTCAAAAATGCGCAAGAATAAATAAAAAATATTTCATTGAAGTATTATTTGTTTGCCTTCTGCACTGTTTTCGATTTATTTTCATTTAGCATTTTCACTTTACAGTATTTTTATTTATTTAATCTCTGAATTTCAATATGAATTCCCGCAATAAGATTTTTCAAACATTATGAAAACAAAATAAGCATTCTAAGTAACTTTCACAAAGGACATAAGATAATTTTTATACTTTTTCGGAAAAGAAATTTCCCAATAATGTCAAATTCAAGTGAAAGGCTGTAAATTTTCCATATTGTCTAATAGCATTTTATTTTGTGCAACTATAGCTGTGAGTAATAAACTCTGTTTTGAAGAAAAATCTATTTTCCCAACTTTAAAGTAGAATTTTAAGTTTCATTTATTCTAACACGTACTTCCCAATTTAATGTTTTGTAAGACTTCCCGCCTCACACGAAGTGAAACCAGCGACAACCTCAAAAGTGGCACTATATCACTACTGAGTGACAATCGAAGTATATACCAATTAGGGTAACACTCTGATATAGCGGAGTGTCAAATGTGCTGAGACATTGGCCACCCAGGCGGACACTTTGACATGCCGAAATATGCGAACCTCCGGAAAGAGTTCCCACGGAAGAGAAAAGAGGGTGCAGTACGCAAAGGAGGAAGAGGGATGACAGATGCTCACGAAAAGAGAATAAAAGGAAGAGAAAAAAGACTGATAGGGACTTGTCTTCTGGAGAGAAAGAGCGGTTGAGTACCTGAGTACCTGCGAAATTCTCGATGATGCGGAGAATGCACTGGAGTACAGAGAGTGTGTAATGCTGGCTTCCACCTTTGACAAAATTCACTCCCAAACTGGACTATAAACTTTAATGTTGTGATCAAAATATCATGATCAAAAATCTGTTTAGAGTATGGATAATGTAATTGGTATGTAATAAAATGTCAATTTAATATTACAAAAGCGGAGTACTTTCATGACCACATGCCTCTGAAGTAGCCTCACCGCTTTTCGCTACCACTTCAAAATAGAGGCCTCACAGTTTAGATTGTTCACATTACGCGAAAATGCGTTAGAACCAATAAGTATATTATTGGTGCCTTTTTATTATATCATTTGCATTTTTTCCACTTTATCGCTATGTATACTTTCATTATAGTACACTGTAAAAAAAAATCTGTAAAGGTACTACACTTTATCTAGGAAACTGGGATTCCAACAGCTTTTCCTGTAACGGTAACAACAAAAACTTAAGTTTTAGAACCGGTTACATAGATTTTATCTGTTATCGTTACATGAAAAGTTCTTGGAATCCCAGTTTCCTAGAAAATGTTTAGTACCTTTACAGATTTTTTTTACAGTGTAGAGCGCTGATTACCCGGACCTATCGGGCTGGAAGTCAATCCTTTTTAATGAAAACTCCGGACAATTGGGCAATTAAAAAGAAACCTTTGACAAAGCTCTTTATTTAACTTATCATCACACTTTTTTTCAGGCTGCGGCCTGAAAATTGTGTCAGTGCGTATTTTAACGTTAACGTATTAGGAATGGCATGTTTAGAATTTTTCTTTTTTTTTATGGTCCTTGGTCGGTCCGGTTAATTAGAAAATCCGGTTAATTATGACCTGTTTAATCCTGTCTTGCGGATAATCGGTATTCTACTGTAAATCAGTTTTGACTTATCTGATCTCAGTTTCAGGCTTGGTTTTTTCCATCATATTTTCCAAATATCCTTAAAAACAAAAAAGAATAAAAAATAAACATATAAAATTTCTTTGAATCTAAAGTAGACCGATTATTTTCGTTATTTGGGAATGCGTAAGTAATAAATAATAAATCGTGGGTAATTATTTCCATTTAGCGTTAATTTAACTTACGGAATCTCAGCAAGTATTAGTTTGAACCGAATGATTTTTCAGATATTTCTAAAATAAAAATAAACGTTTTTTAAAGATCTCTTTGAGAATATATCAGTAATATTTTCTATATTTTGATAAATATATTTTAAAAAAGAATTTTAAAAATGTAAAATTAGTCTTAAGATAAAAGTTTAAAAGTTTATATTTCATACGTATGAGATGAGCGGATGTAATTAAGCTTCTCGCTGCCATATACGTTCACTAAGCTACATGTTTTACAGTAATAGAAGCATTATTTAAATTAACATATATCAACAGTTTTAATTCAGTTAAAGAATAAGTTACGATAATACTTTCAAAGTTGTCTATACGTAAAAAATAAGAATCAATAAATAAAATGAATAAGAATAAGAATAAGAAATCTATACACTGTAAAAAAAATTCTGCAAGGTTACTAAGAATTTTCTAGGAAACTGGGATGCCTAAAACTTTTCATGTAACCGCAACAGAAGAAATTCATGTACAATTACAAAAGTTGCTTTAGTTAATGTTACTAAATATTGTTTAGTAAACATACTAACGATTTTTTAGTGAGTTTCCTAAAGAATAGTCTGTAAATTTACTAAATATTATTTAGTAAACTTACTATAAATTATTCAGGGAGTTTAGTAAGGAATGTTTCGTAAATTTACAAATGATTATGTTGTATATGCAGTAACGATTTGTTAGGGAGTTTTCTAAATAACGTTTTGTAAACTTACTACTAATTGTTTAGTAAATTTACTAATGATTTGTAAGGGAGGTCCTCATATCATTTTATATAAATGTACTAAACATTATTTAGTAAGCTTACTAGCGATATTTTAGAGTGATCACTATATACATATTGGTAAATTTACTGGGAATTATTTAATAAACGTATTTAGGAATTTTTAGTGAGTTTCCTACACATTATTTTGTGAGTATTCTAATGATTTTTAGTATTCTTACAAAACATTTTGCAGCATATTTATTGAGAACTTGTTGTACATTTGCAAGGGATTTTATGGCATATTTACGATGGATTTTTTATGCTTGCACCTTAAACCTTTTATGTACTTTATAAAAAAAATGTAACTTTAATGAGATATCGTTAGAAAAATTACCAATTTTTTTTTTGTATTGTATTTAGGCTACATTTTGTATTCTCGTCAGAAAGTTCTTTGCAACAGTACAAGTGTTAATTAAGTAAATTTGTTAATGATTTTTTTGTATTGTATTTAAAATATTTTATTTGCACATACCAACATGTATTTGTAACTGCACAAATTGTTTGCAATGTTATTATTATATTTTTACAGCAGTATTCCAAAAAGATTTTACGTAATTGTTTTTTATTCTAATACTTAAATTAATCGGAGTTATTATAGTATTCTTTCAACATGAAGTTGAATTTTTACAGTTTTAAATATCCAGAGTAGAATTTTTCTCATGTATCAAAATATTTTGATGTAAAATAAGCAATAAGACCTAACGTGTTTCAATATTACCACAGCAATTGACATAAATGTTACACATGAGAAAACTCTCTGAAGTTTCAATGTAGACATTTAAATAGGTGGAAAATCATTTGTTATATTATATGAGCATTATAACAATATCAATAAATGAACAGATAAGCTGAAGCCGATCTTACGGTCTTTAGTTAAACTAAAAAAAAGCAGATAGAGTAATGTAAATAAATTACCATAACTGAGTTTTAAAATATGCCTAAAAGAAATATGATTTTAGATGAAGCACAGTGCTTAATTTATACATATACACTGAGCCTCACCTAATCCAATACCTGATTAGAAAACCTGTATATTATGAAAAAAAATTGTCCGTTTATTCTATGCGAATATGCTTTTAAACTAGAATGCTAGAAATGAAAATATAGTAGTCTTGTATTTAAGATGTTTTGTTCAGTTCTATGGTCATATGAATTTCATTAACAAGTGTCTTCTGTTAAATATATTTGAAACACTATACAATAACTAATTCAATGGTTCAAAACAGATAAGAGTTCTGCAAAAAAATTAATACCTTTATCCGAATGTCACATTTAAGATTTTTTTAAAACCCTATTCTTATTTCAGGTGGATATGTCGTACAAATCTTACTAATTACTAGAATATGTTTCCCTTTAATTTTTTATTGTCTTTTACCTGGACTTATTCCTAACAAATTTCTTTCACCATCTACGTTTAAAACAGTATACATTTTTTAATACTTTATTTGCTTGAGAGTTTTGTTCCAAATTAAAATATTAAAGAGGAAATATTTAATTATTGACAGATCACAAATTTAAAACTCTAAACTGGCTTAAAGATCCTGAAGATTGAGTCGAATATGTATGAATTTAGTAGAATTCTTCTGTGGTTAATATTGCTCTGGAATTGGAATCTTTAACTAAAATAGTTACATATAGGAGAGATAATATACACACCTTAACATATGTACACAAAAATGCATCTTTGACTTATCAACTATAATTGTGGGCAGGTCTTGCTCTTTTTATGTTTTATCAGTATGTTATAATAAGAGTTTACTAAGCAATCTTTCTGAAAGTAAAAAACTAGAATGGAAACAAAAAGAAATACATATTGATTTGGAAAATATTATGGAGCAGTCGTTTTGGTTATAAATGTAACATGCATATCTATACTACCAATAAATGCAATATGATTAAATAGCAAAATACAATGAAATATGAATAAATTTTATTAAATAACTATTTATTTAATTCATTACAATAAAAAAACATTGATATCTTTTTAATATGACTCACATTTTGCAAATACTACGTAATTAGTATTTATACAAATACCTATGAATTGCATACTTTTTAAAAATTATTTTTGGAGATTTAGGGAACATATCATAAAATGAATGTTAAAGATATATTGCAATAAAATAATTGGAAAATTCCAGTTCTGCAGAATGAGGTTCGCAAGATTTTTCTCATTGGAAGATAGTGCTTCTTTTTCCCTTACATTCGTCATCAAGTAGCTCACATTGTTTTGAAATTGAACTTCAGTTTCTTCATGCATCTAAAATAATAAGTAAGATGTTAACATAGAAAAGAAAGAAAAACTTAGTAAAATTTATAATGAATATAATAGAAATATGATGAATATAATAGAATATTATAGAAAAGCCAATATTCATCTTCGTATTGAATGTTACAAGTATTTAAAAATTAACTAGATGAAGAAAACCATGCATTTTAAATTCAAGCTGATGATCGGCATTTTGGCAAAGTTAAAGTCGCATATACAGTCATAGGATTTTCTCATCTGAGGTGTTTTCATTTACTGACATAGCATCAATAAATCGTAAATTGCTCTCATTATTAATTACTAATTTCATCTAAAATGAACCCGCAAAACCATATTGAAAAGGTCTTTTTTATAAAGGCTTGACATTCTTCTAACTTATGAAATAAAAATACAAAAATCCATTGATAGGTGGAATTGTAACACACAAAAAATTTTGAATATGCTTTATAAATGCTAAATATGTATCAATAAAATTGCTCATTTGTTTTTAAAATGATTTCCTGAAGGCATCCATAATGTTGAAGATGTGGATTTAAAAAAATCATCAGGCATTGTATGTTGTCATTGTCCTTTGACGGCAAGTCTATATAAATAAATAATGCAGAAACACAATACGCATTCTTACCCAATAAATAATGCCAATACGCATGCATTGTAATATAAAAGCTTAATCTTCGAATATATGCAAACAGCCATCATTTGACAGGCCCATTTATTAAAGAATCTGGGTACTTTGTTAATAATTTTTGTTATTGCGGTGGGGTGCGACACTTTTTACAAAATTTAGAAAATCAACTTTCTTTAACTTTAAAACAAAAATTTCAATTTATAGAGTGCAAGGTGAAACACTTTTTAATGTGCTTGAACAATATAGAAACAAAACATTCAAGAGGTATTTTATAATTAAAGAAATTGTAGGTTTTAAAATGTGCCCCATAACTCACCATTTATAGATATATCGAAATGCAGTAAAATAAAGCTATAAGGCACAAATAATTAAGGGTCGGTTAGATATATAATCAAATAAAGATTTTAGATTGATATAATGTATGTGGCACAATATAAAATTCCAAGATTTTCATAACGTAAATGGAAATTCAATATTGTTAGTCATAGATAACATTAAAAAATCGTCAATTCAAATTATTTACATTTTGAAGTAAATGAATATACTATCAATGTTATAATTAATATATTACCCTCTAAATATATTTGCATGTTACCAATTTACATTCATCTCATTACAAAAAACGAAAGGCCCCATTCCTCCCTTTACTGGCATGTCCCATTCCTCCCTTTTTTTTTTTTTTTTTTTTTTTGTTAAACGTCTTGTATAAACAAAAGTGCTGCTTTTAGACATGTTTTAAATAACTAATAATGTACAGTATAATGTTCCATAAATAATGAAAATATTACACCTATGAATAACAAATCATTAATATACAGAAAGCATAAAAAGTAAATTTACATTTGATTCTTGAAATGATCTTTTATACAATTGTAAGCTTATACAGACCAACAATTTTTTTCAACTAAAGTTTGGCTATCAATGCTTCATCTAGCGTGCGATTGATGAAATGTTTAGAATGTTACATAAAGAGAAAAACCTACTGTCCAATTCCTCCCACAATCTCACAACACTATCCCCTATATATTAACTTTTTATAAAAATTACGTAAAACCATATTAAATACCTCTTATATTTACATGTATAAAAATTAATTGAATTTTATAAAATTAATGGAATTTTAACTCTCTCAAATACACTGGCGAAGGCAGATCACTTCAAACCACAAGGAAAGCATATGTTTATTAAATATATGTACTTTCCTTCATATCAATGTAACTAAACTTCCGTATTTGAACATCTTTTTAGAGCACTTCAATAGACCATACTTGCATTACCTACGAAAATTTCGTAACATTTCGACAATTAGAAATATTTTTTTTTACAAAATAAAATGTGTGAAAATTTTGACAAAATTTGTTAAAACCTGAGAGTTTTATCGCGGTAAAAATCTTACCAGCCCTTTTCCACTAAATATCAATTTTTTTTCACCCAGGCTTCGTATATCTTATGTTTTTAACACCAAAGAGTTTGGTTGATAATGTCAAGTTTTTTAAGAATGTAAAATAGCGGAAGTACCTTGTACCACAACTCCAAATCCCACAATTTTCTTCTATCTCATACATAATAATATTTTAAAATTCATCGAAGTACCAAAATTAAAAGACAATCCATGCCCATCATGAGAACTCTAATGATATGAAATTCCGTGCATTAGTTCTTAAGATATGAATATCGGTAAAATCACGTAAGAAATGCACCATAAAAGCGCTAGTTGTTTAGTGATCTACACCAAAACCTGCAACGGTGACACTGCAATAGCTGGTGTCAACATATAACTGAATCTGAAGTTCGATGAAAATACGTGCGTTAGTTCATAAGATTAGAATTTGCGGAAATTATGCAAATCCCCCCCCCCTCTATTGTGCAAATTGTGAAAAATTCAGCGCATCAGCGCCATATATTGAGCGATTTAAGGCAAAATATAAAAAAAACACCAAATGATATTAGGGACAAACTAAATCTGAAGTTTGATGAAAATCCGTCCATTATGCATTCAGGTAGAGTTGTTGCAGAAATCTCAAAAAAAGTAGAACAGCAACAAAATCTATTAAACGATTTACGCAATAAAAAAAAAAAAAAAAAAAAAAAAAAAAAAAAAAAAAAAAATCGGAATCAATTTATAACAAGGATTATCTGAATATATTTTTTTATAGAAAGCTGTACATTAGTTCTTGAGACAGAGCACCCACGAAATTTAAGTCGCATACATACAGCCATTTAGTAAAAACAAGTTTTTTGGTATATCTGATCCCTAAAACGTGTAGATCCGTTGAAAACTAGAATTTACATTAAAAACTAATCATCACCAATTTATACCAGAGACAAATCATCACCAATTTATATCAGAGACAGACTGGGCATAATTTCTATATTAAACATATATATTTTAAATATTAAATCCTGTGCATTAGTTCTTGTGACAGAGTACCCACGAAATGTGTGTCACATGCTTATAGAGTCACAGGCTCACATTTCGTAAAAACGGGAAATCTGGCCCCTAAAACATCTAAATGTGACGAACCTTTTTACGAATCCTATACTTCGTAATAACAGAAGAAATAAAATATTCAAAAATTATCTTTGAAAAAATTAATTGTTAAAAGTCTCTCTATATCTGTGTATTTTACTGTACAATTCATATTACGTAATTCTTTAAATAAATTCGTACACTTGATTTTATGCAATATAACTATAATTATAGTTGCATAGCCCCTTACCGATTGTCTATGGTTTTAAAAACAATTTTAAAACATGAAATATTTTTTAATTATTCTGTATCGCGTAGAGCTCGCTTTCGAAAGGGGCTGTGCAAATATAATTTTATCAACTTTTTGTTAATTTTGGATCCACTCCCTCCTTCCGATTCATACGTTATCATCCTTCAACTCCCCCCCCCCCCCACCATTAATGATATCGGTATCAAAGTGTAGAAAATTTGGATTCCTATAACTTATTTTGCTCAAAAAGACATACAAAACTTGTTTCATTTATTTTCCTCATACTTTTATGATCAAATGATGAGAAGTTGATAAAATATCATTTTTCATATGAAAAAACTTTATATCAGATAACAATTAAAAGCAATACTATTTAAATGAATCTCATGATACCTTTTTGTTACATAATGCATTCAACAGTAATAAAGATATTTTGTACTGGCACCGAACGGAGATGGGTGGGGAGCATATAGAAATTCATATCAAAAAACGAAGACAACATTCTTTCTCTTTATTTATTAGTAAGCACAAGCTTAATTTCAAATACACTTTATAATGTTTCTCGAACTGTGATTATATATGCATACACATATGAAGAAAAATAAGAATTTTAAACGTTAGAGTATAATGCTGTTATTAGATATAGTTTAAATTATGGATGATTAGCAGTATAATGTTCTATAAATAGAGAAACAATTACTTATTTACATAAACAAGTCATTAACACTTCTTCGAGCGCGCTGTATCTGAGAGATACATGCATAAGAAATTAGTCTTTTTCGAAAAGGAAACGGAGTTTCACGACCTTGAACTTCACAGTATCTGTTCTTCCGGTCATTGCCGTCCCTGGAATGCAGTGGTTTCAAATTTTTGTCAATAGGAATTTCCAGTTTCGCGCTTTGTTAAGGATTTGTATCTATTAGATACATGCGCCCGATAGCGTTTGTAGTTACTTTCCCACTGATACTAGGTTAGAATACGTGAATACCTCAGTCTCTCCTGTTTAACTTTCGGCTTCGAAATGATAAATACTAAACGGTTTTTGGATTTGAATAACCCTAAAGACATAGAAATTGCCCATAAAATTTTATTTAGTGATGACAATAAAGATTCTGAACAGTTTGAAGAAAGTGACGATGAATAATATTTTAAAACTCATTTTTAAACAATATATGATGCTGAAATAAAAAATGTATCCGTCAGATACAACGCGCCCGGTGGTGCAACTTTTGAGGCGCGCCCGAAGGAGTGCAGAAAGTATAAAATAGCAGAAAGCATAAAAATATATAGCAAATTTACTTTTTATTCTTAAAATATTCTTTTCCTTTTTACAATTGCAAGCATATGTAAATCAGCTATTTTATTCAACTGAAGATTGGGAATGTTTTTGCTTAATGGAATACGTAACTGATGAAATGTTTATTAATTGAATATAAAAAGAAAAATGTACTGTCCCATTCCACCCCACTCTCCCTTATTAAGTAACAAAATCTTGGGTTAAGGGATTTAGGGAAGATTTAAGGTGTTTAACTGCTATCAAAATAAAGTAACAAATACAGCAGGAAGAAAAATAGACTTTTAAAGATTTTTAAGAGTAAGAATGGAGACAAAGATAACCATATTTTCTTTTATTATTGAAGGAAGGGAAGGGGATATTTCAAACGATTGATAATATAACATATTGAAGACTTACAAGTAGCGAAAAAAATGAAAATTAATTAGGGTAAAAGACTAAATTTTGTATGCTTGTAGGGCGAGAGGGGTGGGGGCGATTTTTATTTGGATTTTATGGATATGACCTGTTATTCATTCTTATAATAAAGGAACGGATCAGAAATTTTTTTTTAAAGAATGACTTAAGATTTTAAATTTTATATGTTAAGGGGCAAAAAAATTAGCGATTTATTTTTCTTTTTAGAAAGGGGGAGTATTAGATGACTTATTTACATTAATGAAAATTTATAAAGTACAATAGCCCAGTGATTATATGGTAGAATTCGATATTAAGGGAAAGTAGGAAGTAGGTTTAATCTCTTCAGTTTAGATCTACAATGAATATAGTAAGTTTTATTCTCATACTAGCGGAGCATTAGAAATATATTAGATTTACAGTTTAATGCCACAATAATATCTCAAAAGAACTAACTATCAAAAACACTATTAATATAAGTGTTGTAAAGCTTAAAATTCCGAGTAAAATGAGCACTTACATTTAATATTTTTGCTGAACATTAATGGCACAATTCTATTTCAAAGTTTAACCGCAGTGGTCAACAGGTTTATCTTAAAATAATTAGGGAAAAACTTGAAATTGTTTTGATCTCTTCAGTTTAGGTCTAGAATTAATGTGCTGACTTTTTACCCACGTATTAGATGAACGTTAGAAAATATGTACATATAGTAGAAATATACTTTATTAAAAATTATTTTAACTATATTCCAAAACAACTAAGTCTATCGAAACTATTGTGAATACAAATTTCTTAGAGTTTGAAATTCGCAATAAAAAAAACATTTTTGTCTCAATTCTATTTCAAAACTTTATCTTAATCGCTAATTCAAAGCTCTAAACTGGAAGAGATCAAGTTATCCATCCGCTATGTCTCCATTTGTTACATACGTGTATATTTTTTAAATTGTTGAGGCCTTCACGATGTTTTTGTAACTATGTAAGGATTTTATTTTGCATATTTTGAGAATTATAATTTAGTAGTTATTGAGAAAATGGTGCATGAATGATAGATGTTTTACATTTCATTTCTCAACTCACACCCCCAGACTTAAATCATTGGTTTAAATGAAAGATTTTTTACTTAAAGACTAATTTTTTTTCAATATTCCTAAGATTTTAAACTTTTATAAATTTAAATGAAGATTCTTGTATACTAGTCAAAAATCATTTAATTAGAGCGATCTTTGTCCTTAAAACAAAATATAAAGTTTAAAATCGCGCTATTCGTTGACTTTTAACTTCTCTAGGGAAAAGTCTTATGCACACTCATTTGTCGCTCTACCGCCCCCCCTCTCCCATCCTTGCACTTTATTTTCAATTTCCTTAATTCTAATGGACACGCACTGTTGTTCACTCTATATACATTATATTAAGAGCTACACCCATTTCATATTGGAAATAATAAACAATATTTGCAATCATTTACGAATCATTTTTGAAATATTCTAAAAAATATAAAAGGATGTACTTTTTAAGTTAATTTGTTTGTACCTCATCTAGCAAAAGAAACACAGTAGATTCATTTCTATTCTATGTCGATGGAAATTAAAACAATTTCTGGATTTCTCGTAATTAAATCAGACTTCGTCCTTTCTTTCATATATAATTTCTGGTCTATAACCCGCAATCAAGAGGTTAAGCCACAATTCTCAATATATCCATCCTAAATAATGCATCAATAACTAAAAATTACATTTACATGATAACAATCGCATATAAACTGATAACCTCGTTTGTTCGCGCTGAAAGCTTTTGTTTAGTGATTTAGGCAATATTTGAATCTAATAGTTGAATCCAATTGTCGAATTGTGAAAATTCAACAAAAATGCTAAATATCGGTTGTCATTTTATTCAGAATTTTAAATTCTAAACATTTGCATTAACATTGTTTTTGATAAGTTTATTTTTCGTTAGATATTTTATGGTAATCAATAAAATCGTGTTTTTCAATTATAAAATTTGTACCCATTTTTTAACGCGCACATAGTAAGAGGGGAACACTTAATACATTCATTCTAGACCTAAACTAAATGAATTTAAATAATTTCCAGCTTTCCATTAACTAATTCCGATTTCGGCTTTTTTCTCCTCCTCCACCACTGGGCTATAAAGAATTTTAAAGACTTTCTGTGTGTTCTTAAAGTTTCGCAAGGAGTGTGGATGAACGGGGAAATGATATTCTTTTTTTTTGGGGGGGGGGGGAGAAATGCCTTAATTGATAATTTATTATGACAATAAAATAACGCATAGAACACATATTGTATTTTATGTTATTTTAATTTAAGCTGTTTTAAAGAGTTTTAAATATTGAGTAAAGTTACTGTGTGAAGAAAGTTCGGGAACAAAATTTTAAGGGTGAAATTCATATGAAGTTTTAATGAAATGAATGTGATTTAACAAATGTTTAATGGAATTTATTCGCTAAAATACAAATAGAATAATAATTTTTTTAAAACAAGTAAGTTTTAAACACTTTAAATTTTGATACTGCGGAAAAGGGGGCAAATAAGAGAAATGAAATTCAGAAAAAGAGCAGGTAAATTTGATTTGTTGTATAAAACATTAGAAATTTTTTATTTGTAATAAACACAGATTTAACGAATAATTAGGAAGATTAGCTTGCTAATAACTAAAAATCAAACATTATATAATAAAATTTAAATCATATAGACTAAAAATTTACTTACTAACTAGAAATATTTTTATCGATACCAGATTCAAGATGGATGCATTACTCGGCTCTGTGGCTGCGTGAATAGTCCTTACGTCACCACTGAAGCCCTTTCTGATTGGCTGACAGGTGAAGCTAAGATATTTCATGTATTTGTCCTATGCGAGTGGTAAAAATAATACCAGGCTACATATAAAATTTTAGTAAGCTTGCAGATTTCTGTAGCTTTACAAAAACTAGTTTCGTATGTTTCCAGATTTTTTTTTACAGTGTACATAGTGTGTACATTAGGGTGGTCCATAAAAATGAACTTTTAAAATTTTTTATGGGGCACCCCTTTTATTTTGTTCTATGTATAATAAAAAGACGTCCACAAAAATTTCAGAATTTTAAAACAAATTTTAAGGGTCGCTACTAAGGTTTAAATATTTGAAAAATTAGAAAAATTGACATCTTTTTAGTTTGATTTTTAAGTTATTAATGCATATCTATAGTCATCGCGAAACTGAGTCATGGTATGACATTAGGCTGTATAGACTATTGAATGCTTCATTTTTTTTCAAAATTTATGCTGATTTTTTTTAATTTTCAGCAATTTATAAATACAGGGTGATTATAATTAAAGTCCGAGTTTCAAAACGCTCTAAAAAGCGAACCACTCGTTAGAATGGCGTCAAAATTTAACAGCGTATTATTAAAGAAGGGGGAAAGAACATGAACCAAAAAAAAGTTCCAAATTTGAGTGACAGATGGCGCTGTAAGCGTCAGTATATGTAAATTAAAATACCTGGCATGCGCACGACAATTTCAGGTGTTATAAAAGCGTTGGGTAAACGGCGTTTCCTCATTTCGCTTCTCAGACGTTGGCCATGAGCGTCTCAATGAAGGATCGTTCTCTGCTTGTAAAGCTTTATTACAAGAACGGTGATTCTGCACCAGTGGCTCTGCAGAAGTTCAGGACTCTCAAGGGTATGAAAAAAGGCGCTGGACCGATGACTGTCAGATGTCTGGTGAAAATGATGCAAAAATTCGAAAATACAGGTTCGTTTGATGTGCAGTCTGGTAGAGGAAGGAAAAGATGTGATTCGGCGGTAGTTGAAGAAGTGGCCACAGCAGTTCAGGAAGAGTCTAGAGGTGGTGAGCAACCATGCAGTGCACGGAGAATTGCCCGAACATTGAACAGGCCTGTGAGCACGGTACATAACATCCTGCAATGCTATCCGTATAAAATTTGTCATGTGCAGGAGTTGTTCCCTTCTGACCTACCAGCAAGAGAGCGTTTTGCTTTGGAATTTCTCGCTCGCATAGAAGTGGACAATGATTGGCCGTGGAAAATTCTGTAGACAGATGAAGCCCATTTCCACCTGACGGGATATGTCAATACACAGAATTGCCGAATATGGGCAACAGAAAATCCACTCGCAACGAACCCAATACCACTTCATCCTGCAATGGTCAGTGTGGTGCGGATTTACGGCATCATTTATCATAGGGTCGTATTTTTTCGAGGAGACAGGTGCTTTAGGTCCTGTTACCGTTACCGTCAATGGTCAGCGCTATGAGTCTCTTTTGCGTAATGACGTCATTCCAGCTCTGCAACAGCGTGAATGTCTGGATAGTATCATTTTTAAGCAAGATGGCACTCCTCCGCACATTGCAAATCAAGTTAAGCAGTTGTTGAGGCGGCATTTCGGAAATGCTAGAATTATTAGTCGTCATTTCCCTACAGCCTCGCCGGCCCGATCACCTGATCTTAATCCGTGTGATTTCTGGCTGTGGGGTTATCTGAAAGATATTGTGTTCAGTACTCCGATTGCCAACGTAGCTAAATTAAAGACACGCATTGCGCAACACATTCTGAACTTGACCCCGGATACACTTCGATCGGTTGTGGAACATGCTGTTTCCCGATTTAATCTTGTTTCACACAACGGTGGACAGCATATTGAACATGTTTTGCGCCAGTCTCGCCAAACTTAAAAACCGATTGGATGGATGCTTTTTATGCGGTTTTTGGCTTCAGGACAATTAAAAACCGGTTAGATGGATGCTTTTTATGCGGTTTTAGGCCTCAGGACAATTAAAAACCGATTGGAGGGATGCTTTTTATGCGGTTTTTGGCCTCAGGGCAATTAAAAACCGATTTTTCCCATCCGATGTGGTACGACCTTGCCGTGTTGGACGGGCTTACGTAACTAACAGTATCACACGCGTACAGTCATGCACACTGAACAATACAGTTGGTTTATATGGTGTAACTTACGCCTTAGCCGTTGTTTTACGATTTGTCCTTTGTAGTCGAAATTCTGACGCTTACAGCGCCATCTGTCGCTAAAATTTGGAACTTTTTTTCGGTTCATGTTCTTTCCCCCTTCTTCATTGATACGCTGTTAAATTTTGACGCCATTCTAACGAGTGGTTCGCTTTTTAGACCGTTTTGAAACTTGGACTTTAATTATAATCACCCTGTATATTCGAGTTTTTGTGTATTTTTAAATGAGCCAAAGCAATGCCGACGAGTCAGCTAATTTAACATAAAATAGTGCTTAGATCAATTTAAAAACCAATAAAAATAAGAAAAAAATAATAATTCAGCTTTAATTTTAATAAATGATTATGTAATAAAATATGTTTCATAAGCACTAAAAAATATTTATTATTCAAGTGATTAATTTTTGTGAGTGTAACATTTTTTTTCCACCAAAGTGGTGCTTTTCTGTGTAATAGTATTCCAAAATCCTCCACTCTTAGTGTAATCCTTGGTTGCCATATCAACAGCTGCAATTCGGCTAATGAATAGACAAAAATATAATGTTTTTGTATAATTTCTATGCGAAATGTAAACAACATTCTTTCGTATCTTTTCCCGCCGTTTTCTCAGTGTGTTGCTAGCTAGTGAATTGAATAGACGCAGACTGTGCAACTTGAACGATTTTTTATCTGAACAAAAATGAAAAATTTTAAATGTTTGAATTAAATACATTTAGGCTTCTTTTTTTGTCCCTAAGTAAATGCAATGTAAATAAGGTGATTTTCATTCTAAAATAGGACCGTATTCGATGAATACATTTTTTTGTATGTTTGATGAATCTTAATTTTATATAAAATTTTTTTTATTTGGTACATGAAACAGTATGGCAGCTAACACTAAGGTATCTATCATAACAAGAAAATCTACAAATATCTGGATTGTTGGTCAAATTTCGTCATCTGTAAGCCAAACAAAGCTGCAAGAAAACAAGACGTGCTAAGTCTTTTTTTTTTCTATTACAAAAAAAAGAACTTAAGTTAAATATTAGAAATTCAGCGTACTGTGCTACAAGTGACGCCCGTATGGTTGGGGAATAGCTAACATTCCTTTTGATATTGCACACGCAAATGGCCTTAATATGATAAAAATCGAAGAGGATAAGTATTTTTTACTTGCTCAGAGACAAAAAGGAAGACTTGGTAAAATAGAAAGTCTTAATAAACATTTTGTAAAAAAAAAAAAAAAAAAAAAAAAAAAAAAAAGCAACAGAATCAATTAAGAAAAAAGAACGTTTTGAAAAAATTAAAAAACGTGAAGAAGTAAACGAATCATTGTTTTTTGAACAATCATCAATTTCTTCAGACATATTTGAAGAAGAATAAGCTGAAGTGATAATGAAACTTGTTCCACTCAGGAAGAAGTAGCTTCATGCTCTCACCGTGATCCATCTCTTAAAAAAAGAGGTTGAATGAATATTTTGGACAACAACTTAGCTGCAAGCCTTGATGCAGCAAAATTAAGTGATAGAAAGGCAGATATAATTTTGACTACAACACCGAAACGTGTGGGTTGTGATCCTGCCAATTATAATGTTAACAAACTCTGTATTCGGCGGTTTAGAATCAAGAACCGAACAAGCAGAGCCGAAAATTTAAAAAAAAAAGAGTTTTCGGCAAGTGTTCCGTTGACTGTTCACAGGGATAACAAAATTTAAGAAGACATTTCAGGAACTGAAACTTCTGATAGATTACCAATTATAATTTCTGGTAAAAATATTGACCAATTACTTGCAGTTCCAAAACTTCAGTCAAAAACAGGTGAAGCAATATCTTTTGCTGTTTAACAAAACATTAGAGTCATGGGAAATTGCAGAGCAAGTAATTTTTCTGTATTTTGATACGACCTATTTAAATACCGGGGTATCAAGAGGAGCTTATGTTCTTTTGAAATAGAAAATGAAGAAAGAAAGGCTTTGGTTGGCTTGCCGTCATCACATCCTGGAGATTATGCTGGAGGGAATTGTTGTTAAGTCACTTGGAGTTCCAAACGGACCAGACATACTCT
This sequence comes from Maratus speculifer, assembly GCA_964019185.1. Classification (NCBI taxonomy): domain Eukaryota; kingdom Metazoa; phylum Arthropoda; class Arachnida; order Araneae; family Salticidae; genus Maratus; species Maratus speculifer. The sequence goes on along the minus strand of OZ025291.1, from coordinate 210,470,683 downwards.
TATAGAAACGATTTTAAATTTCGTGGAACTCTATTGATCATGACATATTCCAGACTTCCGTAACTGATAATTTTATCATTGAAAAAGAACAGAAATGCATCAGAAATCATACAGTTTGAACAAAATCAACTTAATGATTTTCAACCAAAGGACGATTACATGAACTGTTAAAGCTTGCCATCATTTTCCTAGGAGGAGTACCCAAAAGCTTTTATCTTCTTCTTTAAATGTATATACCAATGTAGCTGCTGTAGAATTTACTGAAATATTTCATAAAAATATGTTTACTTGTTATTAAGAATAATTATGTATTTTTCTTCAATATTTTTGAATAAGTCTAAAATTTAAATAACGGTAGCGACCCTTAAAATCATGCTAAAAATGTTGAAAAAATTACTGTAATTATTTTTTAATGAGTAGAACAAAATGGCAGGGTGCCCCGTTATAAATCGTGAAAAAAAAATTTCCAACTTTTAAGGACCACCCTAGTGTACATAGTTCCAATATAACGATCCATTTCTATGAAAATACTAATCTATGAATACTTTACAGGTGTTTCAAGAAATGTTTTCCTTAGAAGAAAGAATATTTTTTAATTCATGGAAACTGGGTAATAAAACACATGAAGAGGTGCGTCTGCTGCACCATCGAAAATACCACAGACTTCTCATAAGTAGACTCCACATTGGCAACCTTTTCTTGACGCTGGGATGCTTGCCTTCCGTCACGTGACAAAGGGCTGATTTACCGCGCCAAACCGGGTTTTCTCCTGCCAAAATGTTATAGGAGTTTTTTCTCCTCTTCTGTGTTTACTTATATTTTATTGGGAGAATAAAAACTGAATGTTGCCAAGAAAGGGATCCTTGCTAAACAACGGCATTGTTTTGGCGATGAAGGCAAAAGATGTTGGATTCAAAGTCTGCCCGAAATAACAAATGAATGTGGCGTCTACTTATATGAGAACTCTGTCGGCCAAGGCCAGACTAATTGTGAACGTGGGCTACTTTCAATTGCCTCACGAATACTCTTGGCGTTATCGTCAGATGTTGATGGTTGACCAGGACGTTTTTCATCCTCCACGTTACCGGGTCGTTTAAATTTGTTCACAAATAGCCTCATATTGGACTTTGTTGGTGGTTGTTTTCCCTATTTTCGATGGTACATTTATCGCAGCTCTTCATATGTTTTATCACTTAGTTTCCAGAAAATAACGGCTATTCTTTTTTCTATGGGGAGTATTTCTAAAAACTCTTGTGACAGAAATCAACATATAATGGTTTTCATAGACATGGATCGTTATTTTTGGAACACCCTACATCATGTTTGAAAAACATCTTTATTTTTAGCATTTAAAGAACTAAAGAGAAATCAAAGTTACAGTTTTGTCTTTTTGCTTGGAAAGAAGAATATTGTAAATATTTTTATTGCTAATGATTAGATGAATTACAAAAAAGTGAAAAAAAAATGAGTATAAATGGAACAATATATTTACGCCCACAAAAAAGTCACAAATTTAAATTACTGTATTTTCTTCTCTTCATACTGAGTGGCCCATATTAAATACATTTGATTGAAACTATTTAATCAAATGCAAATTAAAACAGAAAAATATTATGACGATAATTATGTGAATGTAAAATTATAAAAGAATGTTTTTAAAAAGATATAAACATCCGCCAAAATTATACCAGTAAAAGATTGTAAAAAAAATCTGATATTACAGAGATAGTGTAGTGTGGCTATACAGTCTCCGAAAAGAAATATTTACTCTTGCAATAGGTAAGATAAGGAGCTGTATCCAAATATAATAGTACGTGCAATATTGTGTAGGCACTAATCAATCGAATATGGATGCAGCTCCTCATCTTTTTTGCTTCAAAACTTTCTTCTTTGAAAAAAACAGATTTTGATCTTGTTCTATCGACCGTAAATTTCAGAACTTTCAAGCTATCTCTTTCACAAAAGTTGCTCTATGCATTTAACTAACATAATATGCAAATGAAATTTTAATAGCATTGACGCATGCGCAGTAAAAAAATTATTTAGTATATCTGATCATTTATCAATTTTTATTATTTTTTATTTCTAATTGCAGGGTGTTATGTACAATGTTGATTGCCATATTTTCTGAAAAGAACATTGCGTTTTATTAAGAACTCTGCAAATTATAAGCAAAAAACTTGGAAAAATTTGGGATCGTTTTTATAAAAACCTTAATTTCTCTACGAGTTTACATGCTATATTCATAAAAATGAACACAGTTTATTATAAAAGCCACTTAATCTTAATCTGCAGTTTTGCTTCATAAGTTTTGACAGGGTTATCCAAAAGATCTTCGTTCCTTTTCAGTTTGTGGACAGTCCCCTGTAGGATTTCGGGCATAACTCTTCGCGAAAATATATGACGTGTACTATTCTGTTCACCCACCTGGATTTTCAGAATAATTCCTTATGTATGTTTCAGATATTTAACAAAACGTGTAAAATCGCAAGTGTCAAGATTTTTTTTTGAGACTGTAATTTTGTCGTGTTCAAGCACATCCTTTAAATAAAAGTGAAATGCATTTTTAGTGAAATATTGTATTGCAGATTTGCATAAGATGCACCAGATACATTAAAGTTAAGCAGCAAGCACTAAGCACAAGTTAAGCACATAACTCTTTTACGAATCTGAAATCCAGTCCACGATTAACTAAATCTGCCGAAATCCGAGAATAAATCGAGACTGTAGTTGAGGCATGTCTAACTACTTATTGGGTATTGTACTACACTAGCTTATTTACTCACTTTGAGTCCAGATTTAGTTGTTTAGTTCGGTTGTTCAATCTATCTACGAAACAGATTTTATTCGACCGTGTATGTCAGTGGAGCAAAGATGGCGGTCGCTTTGAATTGAACTTTGATTGTTTTTTCAACAAAGCTTAACTCAGTAATTCAACTAAATGTTATTTATAAAAGAAGTTGATATGATAAAAAGTGTGGATTTTAACTTTTTGCTTTTTTCACAAGCTCTATAAACTAAAATTATTTTAATTTGTGACTAACCCGTCGCTTGTGAAGGTTTGAGTTCTCCTGAGCAATTTTGGTACTTCATAACCCCGTGTATCGAATACGAATACAACGAATGATTTTATACCAAAACGTTTGAGTACACAATTCAATTTTTTTTTTAATAATTAGAAAGCAGCTTTCCATACATTTCAGTTTTATACTTATCTTTTTTTTTACCTTTTCGATTGGCGCATCTGTTACATAAATTTTATTCATTTGACACCATTTTTTAAAAAGAATTTTCTACCATTTACAAAATTTCAATAATTCTCTATTTAAATTGTGCACATTTTATTTTCCTTTATTACTGGCACCAGAAACAAATTTTGCAAAGAAAGATGATGTCAAGTCAGACTAGGCATACGACTGCAAAGAGTTAAAGCATGGCATTATATATGCAGGAATTTTATGATAACTAAATAGTAGTAACTGTGATGTACTGTAATAATTAAGATTCTTGTTAACTTTAAAGTAATTATTATAATATTATAGTATAACATTTTTAAAGGATTTTTTAAAAAATTTTGCATTTAAAATTTTTTGCATCAATTACTTTTGTTAAATTAAAAAAAAGCATGCAAATATATGAAGGTAGATATTTTCTAAATATACGTTGGAAGATAAATAAATATATAAATGAGTAAACTGAGCTCGTAATTTAGTTTTATTATAAATAACTGAATTTTTTTAACTTATAGATGAAAAAAGAAAAATAATTTAATCAAATAAACTTTTGAGGAAGAATTTTATTTTAACACAAAATTTTGCAAAAAGGATCATCTAATAACAGTATCAGTATCAGTCATTTCTAGCCTTAGAAACTAATTTTATAAACGCACAAAACTATCATATGGAATGAAAATTTAATTAATTAAATATTCGTTTATTTTATATCTATTAAATCCTTAACAACTTTGAACTCGATAATGTAAGATTTTACGAATTTCTTAACAATTATGGATATTTAATTTGTAGTTAAGGATTTTTTGTTTTCCAATTTGAACTTTGTTAGCTATATTTCGTTTCATTCAAGATACTTTTAGAGAAACCAATCAGAAAAGCGGGTGATGTCCCCAAGTAAATAAATAAAAAAACAAAATATTTAAAAAATGTAATTCGTGTAATCTAAAAGTGACTGCTTTCAGAAATTTCCTTTATTTAAGTACAAAAAAATAATACATTCATATTTATCACTACAACGTGGTAATGTTCAAACATCCATAATAATGAATAGCTGTGTTTTGATGTTTACCAGTTTCTCAGCTTAAAATTCTGGTTTTAAGAATTCGTTTACTAAAAAGAAATCTTTCATGTGAAATTCCCATTATATTTACTTTACTCGAAAATGTGCTACGGATTTTTTAAAAATATTTCATTGCAGTATTCTTTTGTAACTGTTTCATATTTATCTTCAGATAGCACTCTTAGTTTGCGCCATTCGAATTTACCTAATCACAATTTCAGTCTCATTCTTTCATAAGATTTTCCAAATATTCCTGAAATGAAAATAAATATTCTGAGAACAATAACAGTAATATTCTGAGAACTACAGCAAAAATATGATGTGAAACCTTTCTACATTATCGGAAACATTTTTCAAAGAAGTGTCATCTTTCAAGGTTCATTTATACTGTATGATTGGATAAAAACAAAAAAGAGAAATATTTCAATAAGTAAACAATTTATTTATTTTAGTTTTATTGTCACTCACTTATTTGTATGCGATAAAAGAAAAGGAAGTTGGCAGGTATGGGCAATTTTCATAGGTTAAAAAATTTCTTTTCTCATACATTTTCTGATTATTTTGATAAAATGAAAAATATAAATATAAATTTTCTAAGATTGTTAGTTTTTTCTCAAAACATTTCCATGAAGTAGCGTCAGTCTAAATATAAGTTAAAATGCAAATGTTAATTTATTTGAAAATCTTTTGATCGAATTGATTATTTTCATAAAATATTTCATAAAATCAGCCTGTTGTTTATAAATGTTATATTTCTTTTCTTTTAAATATTTACACATTAAAAAATTACGATGAAGTTACGTGTCTCTATTAAAAGGAAGAAAGAAACAAATCATCAAAGAAACAAATCGCATCCGAGCTGAAGTTCTATGTAGCTTTGCGTATTAACATAAGTAATAAACTCACATTCTTAAAAGGACTATACATACTTTATTTAACATATTGCGGTGCGTAGCGTGCCCTTCTGGCAAAACAAAAACCATGGGCAACTAGATCTATAGGCCCATCTATTTGATATTAATGTATGAAGCCTCCCGCCAGAGGACTCTGATACCTTGCCTAAGTTATTCTGACTGATCGTGCAAACCCTGAACCAAAACAATGACCATGTGCGTACAACAGAAAACAGCTTACTCTATGCTAATTTGGGCAGAGTTTACGTCACGTGGTCCAATGAAATGGTTCAGGGTTTGAAGCTGAATCCAGCTTCACTTTTTCGGCGGTTTTTAGTGAAATGCGCACACGCCTTATATATCTAGTCGGCCATGACAAAAACAACTAGAAAGAACAGACGATTTACGTTTCTATGGTTACACACATTAGCGAATAAAGTATGATGAGGGGGGCCTCCGTGGCCGAGTGGTCAAAAAACCACGCCGCTAATCGCCTTCGAGCGTAGGAGGTTGGGGTTCGAATCCCACTGGCTCCATTGCACACACTCTTTGTGTGGAGCTCCCGGGTGTATATCTCTTGTGTGTTGTAAAATTTCCTTGTGCTTTATCGTGCCTGTAATATTGACGATGATTTATACGCAGGCTTCATGTCGAGCACACAAATCAGATGTATGTATGTTTAAAAAAAGTATGATGCCAGATTCCGAACATGAATTACAAATAATTCTAACACTCGATACCAAAAGTAATCATTTTAAATATTAATTTTGTGGGTTAGTCGAACGCCTCTCTTGATGCACCTGAGTTTAATAATTTTAAATTTTTAATAGTTAGTTGAGAAATCATTTAAAACCCCACATTTTAAGAATGGAAGAAAACTTACAACTCCACTGAAACAGAGTTTTTTATTAAACTGAATGAACCGAAAGACTTAGAGTGTTGAAGCAGTTAAAAGAACTCTTTTATCTCTCCGGATATAATGCAGCGCTGCTAAGGCGGTAAATGTACTGGGACTTTTAGAAGATGACTGTATCGCAAGTCTTTTAGGCCTAAAAGCACAAAAATTAAACAGCCACACACACACACGAAAGAGAAAAAATCAGTTCTGAGAAATTCTGAAAAAAAAATCTATACTTCTGTAAATAGTTAAAAAATACACTAAAAACCCATTTATAAAATGTCTTTTCATTTCCTTTCAAAGAAACACGGATTTTAAAGAAACCTTTTATAGCTAGAGTAGAGCAGTCGTGTTTCTAAGGCAGACAGCTGTCGTCAATGGGCAGTGGTGTTTATGGACATTTGAAAATTTTAAATATTGAACTTATTGATATAATTTTTATGAATCCATGTGTAATTCATTTTGATGATTACTAATGTGTAAATTCAGTTAAGATCACTTAATTAGAAACTTAGACACTAATTATTATTTAATTAATTGAATGATTACCTTGAAAGACTTATTTTAAAAGGCTAGTGGTGATCAAGTATAAAAACCATACATAGTTTTTAGATTAGCCTCCTTCTGAAGATCATAATTTTTTTTTAAATACAGCATTTTGAATTTGTAAAATTATGCATTTATAAGCATTTTTCCGAATACATAATTTTATTAAAACTCGATTCTAAACATTTTATTTAAACAAAAAGTTGATTTTTATAAAGAAAAAGACTTGGCGACCGCATATTATTCAGGTCTAACCTTCCTCCATTAATTATCTTTAATTTACTTGCAATTTCTTAATCGATTTAAAATTTTAGATATACTCTTAAAACTTTTAATGATAATACTTAAAAGTTTTAATTAAAGAGACGAAGTTAAACTTCGATGGGAGGAGAAAGTGCAGGATTTTTTTTTCTTCCGAAAAGTGTTTGTCCACTAATTATTATTTTATGTCGGATATTTTTGGTCGATATTAGCATTTGAGATATTTGATTACGATTTAAAAAACACTTTAAAGAATCTGGGAGAATTAAATTTCCGGGAATGAAAGAAATTCGAAAATTTTTGTTAAAACCGTAGCGATTTTCTGCGATAAGTATCCTTAATATTTCGTTTTCTGATTGAGATCTTCGATAAATATTATTTATTAAACATAAAAATTTCAGTGACAGAGTGAATAAATTTTAGGAGTGAGAGAAAGGACCCACGAAAAGGCAATTTTTTTAGTTTTTTTCAGAAACCCTAATGTAACATATCATCGGGAAGCTTAAGAAATACCTTTACATATTGTGAACTTCCTTTCCTCTCTGGCCTAAAATTTGCCATCGCCTCGGGGGTAATTTTATATATCAGTTTAGTTAATCTACAGCGAGATTAGATCTCAATTGAAGGATTGACAGAAGGTGAAATTCTTCACTGCCTTCGATTGGTGGGGTTTATTTTTGACCCAAATCTATTAGGGACATTTTCCCTTTACTCATGTTTTAACCAGTAGAAGGCATTTTAAGTTTTAATTTGAGCATTAATACCCCATACCTTTAAAAAATAAGAAAATAATTACATAACAATTCCCAACAATTAGCATTTCCTCCCCCATTTTCAGGCAGTCAGAGATATATATTTCAGAGAAAATCGATTTAAAGATATTAAATCATACAAATGTAAAGTTAATTTAAGAATATTATCACGGGTTCGGGTTTTGCCGGGCGGGTCAGCTGACTTGTGAATGTAGAAAAATAAATTTTTCGCTCTAATCCCGAGCGGAAAACAATTTTAGGTAGAAGCATTAAGTGCTTCTCATCGTTAATAACTACATGCCGTCAGTTGAAGTTTAACTTGTTTGAAAATCAAGTTAAACTTGCGGTATTTTTGATGACACGTGTTGTACTGGTGACTCAAAGAAACGTTTCTACACATAACATATTTATAAGGTTATATAAAAAAAAGATTATTATTTATATTCGAATTACTCCTAAAAATGGATATAAATTATATCTACAACATATAAAACAAAAAATATTTCAATAAAAAAATTATTGTTTTAGTAATTAATTTTACCTAATTAATCCTTCTTTCCGTTTAAAATTGATTGTTTAATTTTGGAGTAAATAATTATTCAAAATCCATTAAAATTTTTATTTATTTGTTTTGGGGAAAAAATTTAAATAAAATTCCCGTTGAGATTAGCTCCGTTGGAGTTAATTTCGGAAATATCCTTATTTCTGTTACTTTTATTAAATTATGTGGTTATATTTATACCAAGTATCAATGTAGTATTTTATATTTTCTAATAGTTTTGTCTTCCTGAGCATATCCTGGTTGTATGAATTGGCAGATAGAGTCAATTGCATCTTATTGCATTATTTATATTCCATAATCATAATATTTTACTGTATTGTTTTATATTCAATAAGTCATCGAGTTTCCAGATAAATCAATGATGAACGTTTCTTGCTGAATATGTGAGAGTCTCCCCTCTTTCAATAGAAGTTTTTCGATTGAAACTATGGAGAAATGGTCGCTACGAACAAGTAAAATCCAACAGGAAAAATTTAAAAGCGATATTCCTTATGTTAAAGACATTGACCAGATGATTTTTAGAACTGGGATGTTAAATATATCAGACGACCGCGGCGTTATGAGGTTCTGATGGGATGTAATTGATTTGTCCGACGGAATTACTTGCGGAATAAGTGGAATAACGTCCTCCTTCTCAACAAATCTGTTGAGAAAGAGATAATACTAAGTAGATAAAATCCAACCAGAAAAGTTTTAAATTAAGACTCTACAACTTAAAGACACTGCTGGTCCTGGGGAAGTTTGAATGTTTAATACGCATGGAAATCTTATGCAACATAGATCTCATTGCTCTTGACGGCGATTGGATGGGGCCAACTAATGCTTTTCGCAGATTTGTATTGTCTCACCAATGTCTTGAATGTGTTGAAGTTATATGACGTAACTCGATATCGGATAAGTACGGACAAAATGAAGAATTGTAGTGCTGTTCTACTCATACTATATAAAATTATCACGCAGAGCAGTGCAACTACTAACAATAATTTACTGGTACATATTTTTAGCTCTTTAAGCCCCGACGGTGCTTTAAAGAACCATTATAACACTTTGTTATAAGATATACTTAACATATCAATTGGTAGTACTATAGTATAGAATAAATTACAGGTATTTTATTTTATTTTGTTCCAAAAGCATTATTGATTGCACAAAACAAAAATAATTTTAAAAGGATGATCTCTTTTTCCTTTAAATCTTTTCAGCTTTCTTGACATTGAAAACTTTGGGGGGAGGGGTGATGAAAGTACATTTTGGAAATATCTTTATTTTTCTTTCGTAAGAACATTATATATTTTTTAATTTTGTAAATGGTCCTATTCTTCCTTTCGGTTCAAGGATGTGATTTCGGTAGTGTTTTCCCAAAGCAGGTGACCTGAGGTCACAAGAATATGATCCATTACAGCTCTATAACATGCAGACATGAGTTGCGAAATGAATTTTCCACAATAAATGGCTATGATGTCGAGAGTACTTCCCCAAATCACGTGACTTTGACGTCAGAAGTATATGACCCATTCTATAAAATATTAAAGAAAATATTTTAAATAAAATGTTTAAGAAAGTTATCAATATTGAACAAAATCCCCACGAATTCAAAATTTGTTAACTAATATTAATTGGAAAATTCCTTCTAAAATTTATTAAATGATTGTGTAAATCTTATAACGTTGCTATAATTTCAAAAACTTCCGAAAAATGCATCAGAAGAGGAAAATTTCATGAGTTTATAATTTGCGACGCAAAGGATTAATTTGTGAACATTTCATTTTGTAGGTTACTGGTTGACTTGATAATACCGGAAAAAATAGGAATATGCATCACTTGTTGCTTATATATACCAGGATATAACCAAGCAGACACCTATCGGTATATTCACTAGGGTAAAATTGTATGATTTAAGTCAAATACGTGTTAGTATCATCAACAAGTGGGATTAACGCCTCTCGCTGTGATCATACCAAGATATTACGAGGCAAACATTATAAACGAGACATTATTTGTATTATACTCATACTCACGACGCGTATATCGTACTAATGCATCATGGTACAGCGTGAGCTCATTTATTTTTATTCTATTAATAATTATCCTTAATCTGATAAAAATGCATATTGTAATTCAATTACGAATAGTATTGTTAAAGTGAAGAATTTGTTCCCCTCTTTGTGCGTATATCGTATCAAGATTTTCCGAGGTAGACTGAAGTACATTTATATTAACAATTTCTATTATTTAGGTAATAAAATTTTATATCGCATCTATATGACGTTATAATTCTGTAGAAATGGCGAAATGGGAAGCTCGGTAGTGTGATTTTACCTCCAAAAAGAAGAATTGGCGTCCGTTACTTCTGATATTGTGTCGAGATATCAGGAATCAGTGGTACTCATTCTTTCATCTTCTGTTAAGAATATTAATCTTTAACATAATTTCATTTCGTAACTCAATAAAGGCATTATTTTTGTTGTCGCCATTCGCTGTAGAATGGAAATAAATATTTGAATGGTGATACTGAAATTGGAATTGAGAAAGGTCAAAAGCTTTATGAATCTCAATTTTAAAAATTTAAAAAGAAGTTAACTTTTGTATAATTTTTTATCCACGCAAATGGAAATATTAATTCATAAATAATTATAAAAAATATTTGATTAAATGCAATTCTTTTTCTGAGAAGATTGTATCTATTCAATTCATCGCTATTTCAATTTAAATATCTTACTAAAGTCATTGTTTATTTTTGGATTAAAATAATTTAATTGTAATGCATGAATACATTTCAATACTTTTTTTTATAATACAGCAGAATGTTTTAAATAATTATACTTTCTTGGTAACGAATTTTACATCAAATAAACCCTAATACTCCATAAAAGCATCCTTTGTTCTAACATATAAACACCTTTGTTTAAATATTTCAATCTAATCGTTTGATTTTTTAGCATTAAAATTTTCAGCTGAAAGCATACCTAATTTTGAATCTTCTAAAACTGCCTTTTTGCTTTACAAACTGCAACATCAATAGAAAAACTAATTTTTATGGAAGAATGCAACATTTTTCTCTTCATTCAACTATAGAATGAATAAGAATAACGTTAGAGATATTCCTCACAAAGTTCCAATTTCAATTTAAACAGTTTTATTATCTCTTTCGCAAAAAATTAATGTATGCATGTATTTAGATGACGTAGACCTTAACAAGCATGTAATTTCAATTGCAGCATGATCAAATTATACATTCATTAAGTTTTGTTTAAAAAATCAGCACAAGGCAGTGGGATATCATCCACGGACCTGAAAAAAAGAAACATAAACGTCTATGACACGTTCTGATTGGTCTGATAGAAGATGGTCTTTAAAACATAGGTAATGTTTCACGTTATATATATTTTTTCTTAGCAAGTTAGATTTTTTTCGTGGACAAAATTTTAAGTTCTCAGTTAATTTTACGATTAGTTAAAAACGATCATTTTTCAAATTGTCATTGTAATTTATGTATAATGTTTGAAAATGCAATTTTTTAATTTTATTTATGTTTTAGAATGCCTAAACTTCAGTAAAACTCAATAAAACTTGTACTTTTTGTAGAAATGAATTTTCTCTAATATTTCTAGTGGTAATTTAATAATAATAATAGGAATAAAAACAAGAAATATCAGCAATAAAACTTCGCCACAAAAAACATTTTACATAAAGAAACTTTTTCTCTTAATAGAGTTTTTTGTGGTGTTATTATTATTTTTTTTGAACTACGAAAGAAAAAAAATACAACTTTAATAACTATTTATTTTTTCCCATCCAAAATTTATATTTACAATTTTTCGCTTTCACATCGTTATTCTGAAGAGTCATTCTTTCATGTTTGCGCTTGAAAAAAAATGTTCTTTTTCCTGGGTGCAGAATTTTCGGTTCTTTTTAGTAAAGTACTTTTTTTAAGCATGAAAATTTTAGCAGTATTTGTTGTTTGGTTCAAAATATTCAAGTTTATGTTTTTATAATTGAATTTAATATACCTTTTTCTGACGAATATTCAATGAGTTAACAATTCGAAAGTAATAAAAATAAAATAAAGAGAAAAAAAAAACAGAAACTTTTAGTAATGTATTTTTCATGAAAATTTTCTTTGTTACTTTCTTCTACCCTTACAATAAGAAAGCATCGGATTCGTAAAAATTGGTATTCGTGATTCCACTTTTTGACAGATTTACACAATTTAAGATGTCAAAAATTAAAAACATGTTTTCACAAAATATTTGCGTATAGTTCTGTGACTCTGTCTGCCAGTCAGTATGTGATATAAATTTCGCACGGAATTTAATAAAAAATTATATTAAGGTAGCCCCTGATATAAGTTGATGCTAATTCCTTTTTGCTGTAAATATCTGTACAGATGGCGCAGCTATGATGGATTTTTTACAATTAATGCACCAACTATATCTCAATAACTAATGTACGGATTTCCAGAAAACTTCAAATTCAGTTAGTAATTGACATAAATTAATGTTGTTTACAATTTGGTGTAACTCGCTAAACAGGTGGTAATGCTAGGCTGCATTTTTCGCATTTTTCGCAATAATTCTATTTCAAGAATTAATGCACGGATTTTCATGAAATTTCAGAATCAGTAAATCATTGATATGGACTAGTTCGGATTTTGTTTTAGTGTTAATAAACCAACAGTTGATACTGCTATGCTGAATTTTCCCGAATCCTTCAATAACCGTATCTCAAAAAACTAATGCGCAAGTTTTTTCATCGAAATTCAGATTCAGATATAGCTTGATATTTGTTATTTCTGTTTATGGTTTGGTATAAATAGCCTAACAAGTGATCTTTTATGTTGCTTTTTTTCGATTTTCGCAATAGTGTGATTTTAGAAATTAGTGCACAGCATTTCATGTCCTTAGAATCCTCACGATGAGCATAGATTGTTATTTAATTTTGGCACTGTGGTAGCGACTTTTGAAGTATTAGCATGCATGAGAGAGAAGAAAGTTTTGGGATTGCCACACCCGACTAGTTTGTTTTGTTTATGTTGTTACCGCAGATAATGGGATAGTTGTTTGTATATCTTCACTTTTTTAATCAAAATGAAAGAAGAAAATTAAAATATAGGAAATGTGATACCTTATTTAAATCTATTAATAAAATGTAATTGCCAAAGAAAAACAAAACAATATGTTTTAAACTTTTTGACAAACAGGACATTAAAAAGTACCAAAAGAATATTTGTACGCTTTATTAATGCGAAATTACTGTTTATTGACGTCGTTTCTCTTTAATAAACGCTTCAATGTGGTATAACATTCCACTGAAATTTGGAAAACCTTGCAACTCTAGTCCGCACGGAAGTTCAATATAACATACCACTCGATTATGCAAAACGTTCTATTTATCTACATTCAAACAAGAAAGCGAGTAGAAATGAGTTGTGCTTTTCCAAAATACAATTAGAAATCTAATAAGTCGTCATATTAATCCTCAGACTTGAGTCTTAATTTCGGGGATGAAGTATTAAACACTGGACCAGTGAGGTTCAAGTTCTTTTTCATTCCTAACACCACATTCCACATAGCATTTTGTCGCAATCTCTTAAGTGAATGTAGTTGTTTTAATCATGAACGTAAATCGTTTTTAAGGGTTAATTCTTTTTCGATTTGCGCTTAAGGATGTAATTAAATCAAAGTTGCTTACTTTCTGATTCATTTTTAAAATCTTTTTTCTTCTAAAACGCATAAATCGGCAGATTTTCTTATTCCGAAGCAATATAATGTGCCATGATTATCGATTTTTTGATAATGACAGAACGTATAAAAAAATGTTGTCAAAGTAGGTATTTTAAACTGCATTTTTCGAAGAGGGAGATCTGGGGATTAAAATAATGGTTTTACTGAGAAAATAATATAAATCTAATTATAAGTAAAGTTCTAGTTATTTGAGCGCAAAAAGAAATCACACGGCCTTTCATACATCTCTTCAAAAATTATTTCAACGAGTTTCATGTTTTTACTTTTAAAATTGAATCTGAAAATGTTTCAGAAAATTTCGAGCTGTTGAGGGTGGAAAAGTACTTTTTAGAGTACACCCTGAAATAAATTTCGTGCAATTTTCATTGAATCGCGACCCGTAAAAATATTACTGCGACCCACACTTTTCGCATTTCTGTACTAGATTATGCGGTTTAAAATGTTTGTGACCTAAATCTCACCACAAAAAAGTAGGGGGAACTGGAGCACATTGATACACCCCCTGTACTGCGCACAGGGCCATTACAGGAAGTTTCACATCAGCTCCAAAAGGTGATACTAGTGCACTTAGCTACATACAGAAAGTCTTGGAATGGTTCAGTAGTTTGATGAAATGGGACGGGTGATTATTTGTTTTTGTAGGTCAAAAGTAAATTTGAGTTGTACAATTGAAATGGTATTATACAACTGTTCCAGTATTTTCAACCGAAAAGGATTCTCTCCCAGGAAAGTAAAGCTACTATTTATCAGTTCCTCATTCTTTATTGTTAGTTAAATTATGAAGTGTTGGATTTGAGACTCATTTTATTCAAAATGACTGTATGGGACACAAGATACAGTCTATGTCGGGGCACATTGATACAACCTAAATCCTTTTCTAGTTCATTTTTTCATTACTTTTTACTATTTTTTTATCATACACTCCTTAATCCAACCATTTTTCGCCAAAACTTTTTAATATTAGTTTTTATTGAAGTGAAATAACTCTAATTTCTTTATATTAGAACATTTTATAGTGTTTTTGAAAACAGACTATCCAACATCTAGTGCTAGTAGAATTAACAAAAGAAAAAGACGGCAGCCTAGAAAATCTCAAATTTATATCGATTCTCCAGAGAAAAAAAGTATTTTCGACATGAGAAATGTTAAGTAAGAGAAACAAGCTAAAGAACAGCACAGGATAATTATATTATAAACAGAATTATCACTATAATTGTCCTTTATTTTCTGTTTATAAACTGACTTATTAACAGAAAACCTGGTAGTTTTTTCACCTTTCTAAGAAAGAAGATAATGCTGGGGTTGAAGTGCCAGATATGACAAAGTTACCACAGCCAACAATCAGACAAGGAACAGCCAGAACATCATGTCATTATACATTTCATTTTGATTGCTTTAATATTTCTTACAAATAAATTGTGGGTGATTTGAATTTCTATAAATAAGTATAAAATGGTTTGCTAACTATTTTTCTATGAAAAATATGCATCGGTGTTATTTTGTCTTCATTTTCAGAGACGTATCAATCTGACCTGGGGATGGACACATTGATACAAATGACATTTTTTGATTTTTAAAAAAATTACATGCAAAAATAATATGTAAAACAACGATTGTACATTTTTATAACACACTACAAAAGTTTTGCTGACACCACATGGAAAAATAACTTGAAATTTCTATTTTCTGGACACCAAAAAATTTTTTAGAAAAAAGCTGTATCAATATGCCCCAGTTCCCCCTACCTTTTTATATAAATTTAATATCACAGATAAATCCTGCTAAAATATTCAAATATTACTGTGTCACTACCTCCTGAATACTCTCACCACTAAAAAGTATATGTTTATATAAATTGAATATCACTGATAAATCCTGCTAAAATATTCAACTACCTCCTGAATACTTTCACCACTAAAAAGTATCTGTTTATATAAATTGAATATCACAGATAAATCCTGCTAAAATATTCAACTATTACTGTGTCACTACCTCCTGAATACTTTCACCACTAAAAAGTACCTGTTTATATAAATTGAATATCACAGATAAATCCTGCTAAAATATTCAACTATTACTGTGTCACTACCTCCTGAATAATAGGCATGAGCGCTGACAGAAAAATGGCGACTGTAGAAGGTGGGTTATTTTCAGCGTGTATACGACCCCTCGAGTTTTTGTATCAATAACATTTAAAAGTTTTATTCCGCTTTTTTTTCTTAATTTTTTTAAATTAATCAATGAAATCTTTTATAAAATACTTGTGTGTAAATTTAGGGGACCATACATATGTTTTTAAAAAATCCGCCTTCGGTAGCCGCCATTTTTGTCTCACAAGTTCACAAGAGTGAAATCACACAAGTTAAAATTTAAAGTTTTATATAAATTTAGAGTGTCTTTAGAAGAAGCAGAGTGTAGTTAATAGAAGAGCAGTGAAATTAAAATTAAAATAACATTTGTTTCAGAATTAAGTTATTCAATAAAAGATACTTTTTTATTGTAACCAATTTTGTAGGTTTATTATAAATTAATGAAATAGTTACTTCTTAAACACTTTCGTCGGAATTTGAAGAGTTTCATCTCTGAATAATATATTTTTGTTCCTCATATACGTGACAATAAATTCTGAAAAAGCAGAATTCCTGTTTTTGGTTATTTATTTCATTTACAAATTTTCACTTTAAAATAATAGTAATAATAATAATAATAATAATTATAGCACTTTATAATTGGGAAAATAAATAGTTTTCTAGACTCCTACCATTGACTTTCAAATACTTAAATTCCCCATCTTTTTTTTCGGAAACACTGTTTGCAATCATCTATGTCAATTAATCAGAATATTTTAGTGGTAGAGACAGTAAATCGATTTCTTGTTCGCATGTTTTTGCTAGTCAGATTAATTTTCTTTTTATGAAATTCCATGTTTAAAGTTTGAGTAATCACATGTTGATTTAAGATTAAATATAAGTTTACAAACTTGTTTTTACAAAATTATCTTAATTAAACGGGCATTACATCGACTAAATCACCCAACCCTCTTATTAAAGTCCAGTTTTTCTGATAAAAATGATTTAAAAGTTTTATTATGAAACTAAGTTTCCTTTTTTATAATACTGAGAATTAACAAATAACAAAAAGGAAGGGTTTTCTTTAAGAAATTAACTAATTATATCAGCTTTTATTTAGGCAGTCCACAAATTTTCTGTCGAAATTCGACATAAACATAAATAAGTACGGTCCAGATTTTGTAATTTCTCTGTCAAAATGTTTTAATAAAAATTGATTGACCAGTGTAACATGATTTTTTTGGGTAAATTTTTTAGGCAGTCTGAATCAATTTTTAAACAGTATATTATCAATCAGTATATTTAAATTTAGAATAAAAAAGTTTTATTTATGTTTTTTTAACACTATATGTCTTTCCCAGGAAAATTACTACTGATTCAACTAAATTTATCTCATAGCTAATATTCGAGATAAAAAAAACTATTTTATACAAGCCAAAAAATGTAGTGTTTTTAAATATATTATTTAAAATTTTTATAAATTGTCATTGTTATCATAAATAAGTGAATGGTATGACATGGAAATTCTTTTTTTTGTCATAGTAGTTATTTAAATAATACAATATCAAATAATAATTGATAATTTTAATGAAATAACAAAATTTAATTTTTAACATATATCAGAAAATTTTATGTCACGATAAATTTCTTATAAAGTGAACCTTACAACTTTTTACCATACAAATGAATGTACAAATCATGCAAGTAACAGTTATGTCATTGTTGGAGTATATATATATACAGCTTATGTATATATATATATATATATATAATATATATATATATATATACATATATATATATATATATATATATATATATATATATATATATATATACTTATACATATATATATTATATGCATAAATATATAATATATATATATACCGGGTGTCCCAAAAATGACTGATGGATTTTAAAATTCAATAACTTGCAAACGGTGACAGCGATTAAAAAAAAAATTGCAGGAAGGTTATGTATAATGTCAGAAGTTTTTTTACCGTAATTTTTTATTTTAGTTCGCATCTCAAACAATAGGTGTCGCTGACGGCGATTGAAGACCAGGTCGACGCTTCACTCAGCACTGATCACCTGGCCTTCAGCGCCACCTATTGTTTGAGATGCAAACTAAAATAAAAAATTACGGTAAAAAAATTCCTGACATTATACATAACCCTCCTGCAAAATTTTTTTAAATAGCTGTTACCGTTTGCAAGTTATTGAATTTTAAAATCCATCAGTCATTTTTGGGACACCCGGTATATGTGTGTGTGTGTATAAAAACGTTTTGCTCATGTAAAAAATTATATTAGTTTAGATGAATTTAAAAATAATATTTATATAAACTGTTCTTGATATTTACTCATAATCATTACTTTAAGAGTTGTAGGTACATACACTGTATATATATATATATATATATATATATATATATATATATATATATGTCATGATACGACGATGGCGAACATTCTTCTACTCACTAAAAGTCAACAGTGGAGTGGAATGAGCTGAGCAATCGTTCCGGCAGTTTGACCAGCAGTGGATGGGTTTATTGGGGTACTTCCCCATAAGAAAGTTTAAACAAGCAGTCTTTAAATTAATTTTATTAGAACTCTTAAATAAGTTAAGTTCTTTCCCGCCATCACCTTGGCACTCTCATCGAATAACTTCCACTTCGCCAACTTCGTGATTAAGTTACGTCATCCCATCTTACAATTTATCGGAAAAAGTTGTCGGGCGACCAGGCAGTTGAAAGGAAAGATGCATTCTGAGCTCCTAAAAAACCCAAATGAGAAAGCCACATTTTCACGACAAACTAGCTTCTCCTCACTCCGCGTCAATCATTTTAAAAATCCAACCAGGATTAATCTGACTTTAGCGTAATAAAAATGATCACCTCTGATTGGCCTAGGAGGCGGGGCGTACGGGTAGGAATTACTTCACGTCTCGCAAATAGACAAGCCTTTTAACATCTTCGCGCATTAACACAGATCACGTGATCAACAAAAAACAAAATAAAAAATCTCGAGAATATTCTAAAAAGGAAAGATTACGAAATAATTTCCCGTCTTTCTGAGAAACAAGCAATAGATTATTAATAAGATAAATAAAAAAAGAAAAAGCACTTTAGCTATTAAACGATTAATATATTACGAAACTAAGATTAAAAATATGTTCCACAATTTTAGAATTAAAAACTCAGAGAGAGCAAAATGGCGCAAATTTTTTTTCATTTTATTACACACACACACACACACACACACACACACACACATATATATATATATATATATATATATATATATACATATAACAAAAAAACTCTTAGATTGACAGAAAAAAATGCCAATTTTTGCATCAATGAAAAACTGTTTAATTTAGAGATAATATCTGTAATTTTTCATTTAAACGATTCTTTTCCTGTAAAAAATATGGAATTTGTCTTAAAAAACTACAAAATCCATCTCTTTAAAATACATTTTTTCAGTAATAATTATACATTTTTTTTATAGTGTAACATATTTATTTTTTGGAAATTTTGACCCTCTCTCCCTCTTACGATATGATACATTATCTTTTCTGAAATCATCCTCCTTCCCCTAATGCTAACAATGTTTAAAATATTCTTTGTATTATAACATTTATTCTATTTTTAGTTTTATACTCTTGCAATGATATGCAGGTATGGTTATACATTTACTATTCACATACTCTATTGCTTTAAATGATGAAAAGTAGTAAATAAAATATCACTATTATATATGAAATAAATTTATCAAATAACATTTTAAAAATTTAGAGTTTTATACATTAAATTACACCGTCTAATATCTGTATTATAAAGGCCAAACGCATCTGTGCGTAACGCATACGTCATTTTGTGAATGGCAACACTTTCCGATGCAATTTCGCTTTTGCAATTTTCGCTACTGCAAATTTTACACTTCTAAACATGGCATATTTTAAATTTTTACACCGTCGTATAGAGAAAAAAATGTACTTTTAAATGCAATATGATTGAAAACTGTATGGCAATTTATTTTTGAGACATTAATTTTTTAATAGTTTATTGTATCAATTTTTTAATTGTGGCAACATAATCCCTCTATTTTCTCTTAAAATTGAAAAAAAAAGAATAGAAAGAAAGAAAGAAGGAAATTAAAATGCGCAACTTTTTTCCATGCAATTTTGGTTTTGCAATTTTCGTTACTGCAAATTTTGTACTTCTAAACATCGTGCATTTTAAATTTTTACACCGTCGTATAGAGAAAAAAATGTACTTTTAAATGCAATATGATTAAAAACTGTATCGCAATTTATTTTTGAGATATTAATTTTTTAATAGTTTATTGTATCAATTTTTTAATTGTGGCAACATAATCCCTCCATTTTCTCTTAAAATTGAAAAAAAAAAGAATAGAAAGAAAGAAAGAAGGAAATTAAAATGCGCAACATATTTCTATGCAATTTCGGTTTTTCAATTTTCGTTACTGCAAATTTTGTACTTCTAAACATCGTGCATTTTAAATTTTTACACCGTCGTATAGAGAAAAAAAATTACTTTTAAATGCAATTTGTTTCAAAGCTGTATCTCAATTTATTTTTGATGCATTAACTTTTTTTACAATTTTTAGTACTAATTTTGCAATTGTGGCAACAAAATCACTCCATTTTCTCCTAAAATTGAAAAAAAAATTAAAATGTGTTTTTATAAAATCCGGGGAATTTAGGTTTTAATTCGTTTAATAAACTGAATAATTGAGTTTTATAGTATTCTGTTAATTTTCGCTTAACATAATATTTGCTTGAGAGTTAGCCTGACAAATAAAAGATTTATTTTTTACTGTAACTAATTTTGTTGATTTATTATAAAAAAATAAAACAGAATTCAGACGGGTTCCACCTCGTTACATTAATTTCCAAAGTTGAAAGGTGTAATTTAACTCTTTAAAACAGTAAAAATAGGTTTATTTCCACTGTTTACATGTTTATTACACGTGAATCATTTTCAAAACAAATAAAATTATTATTCTTAAATTTCAAGGTCTATAAATTACCATAATTAAATTTTTCGTGCATTCTTTCATATTAAGAACATTATTTTTATTTTACTTGAATGTTACTTTTGTTTTCGTAAATCTTGAGTTGCTAGTAACTGATTGATTATTGTTGTTTCTTTTAAATGTATTACAGAATATAAGCTGTAATCAAATGTTGAAGTATTTTTATAAATTTAAGTGCAATCGTATTTAGTTTTCGAATCGTCCGTTCTCGATAGTGATAGATAAAACAATCATGCTTCAAGATTACTTGAAAAACAACAAAAAATGGCTAAATACACTGTTAAAACTAATGGTGACACATTGCACCTTTTAGGGGTGAAAGGCTTGTCTCACTGGTGACACCCCTAGGAGAGCCAGAATGGCACCTTTAATTAGGGTGAAAAGATGGCATCCTTAATCCAGAGTGCCCTATAATAAAAAATTAAAAAATATATAAACCGCCTTTTGGCCCTCGAAGGATTCGAACCCACAACGTCTGATTGCAAGCTCAGCGCTGTAACCGCTCGACCATCGAGCTCACCTTCAAAGTCTACCTGAAATGCTGAAGTGTCCTGAAATTCAAAGGTTGATTTATATAAAAAAGCTCACCAAAAGTTAGCCATCCGAAGTTCTAAACGAAATTGGAATAGCGCATAGTGGTGATAGTTATCGTAGGTAGAAATTTCTGTAGTTGAAGGGGAAGGATACAAGTCACAGAGCATGCGCAAATGTTTAAGATGTGAAAATCTTCTAACGGTATGCATTGCGTGGCACCCTAATTAGTGTTAATCCTCCAGTCAGAGATCAAACGGCACCCCAAACACATTTTCAAGCCCGCGGGTGTCAAATAGTAACTTCTTTTCACCCCTGGGCGCCAAATGCAACCGGTTTGTCACCTTTATTTTTAACAGTGTAGTAATGTAGTTTTCAAACAAATTCTAATTCAGATTTTCAGAGTTCGTATGATTATCATTATTTTAAAGGTGAAATACCAGTAAATCTTCTTGAAAAATAAACCTATTACAAACGTGTGAAATTTGATTATATTAAAGGAGATATTTTGCATTACGAAAGAATTTTCTGGTCTGGAAATCTTACTGAAAGAATTCCAGGACCCGTACAATCCCTGCTTTCAAACAAAATGCATTGAAAACACATTTTTTCTCTATTCGGATATGTAAAAATTGAAAGTGCTCGGTAAACGAATTGCCCTAAAAGCTGTTGTTTAAATTTAACCCTTTGCGGCACAGGCAAATTCTGCTCATAAAATAAGAAATTATTGATTGACACCGGAATTTAAAAAAGACTTTTATAGATATTAAGGATTCTTAAATTCACGCTTTCATTGTAGAAGCGAAATTTCTCCTAAATCTTCTTGATGCCGTTTGTAAGTTTAGAATTAAAATTAGTTGTGCCCGGAGTGGGCACACAGTGCCGTAAAGGGTTAAGCCGTCGCGTCGTCTGTAGTCAAAGACAAAATGCCGTCAGCATTAAGCACGGACACGTTTGTCTTTTTTAATATAGTTACTGTTTAAAAATATTTAATAATATCCTTTTGTTGTATGATGCAGTAAATAATAATATTGTCTTCTTGTATTTGCCTCTGTAAGGGGAAGCATTCTTCATGCACAAACAGGTGGGTAAGTTTCTTCGTATTTTATACCATGAAACATACCAAATAATATGTAGAGTCTGGTTTATCCAACAGCGAAATATAAGGAGAATCTTAGTAAGCGACATTAAAAAAATATGATATACTGTTAAATTTTCATGTTCAATTGACGAATTTCCTTTTTTTTAATTGAATAATAGTTGAAAAAAATTGATGAACAATTAAAGGAGAGCGACAACGAACTTGTTAAAAAATCGCAATCACCCAAATTAAAGCACAATGTAGCTGCATTGTTTACTGTAAGTAGTTTTTTTAATAAAAGAAAATGAGAAGAATTTTGCAATTCGAATAAAATTTGAAAACAAAATTTGAATCTATGAAACAACAAATGAGATAATAAAATTAAAATTCATGGCTTATTTCTTTTCGATAATGCTTGTTTTCTTTGTTTAATTCTTGTATATTACAATTACACACTAATTGCATTATTTATTGATATTAACTAGGGTAGGTGAACAAAAGATGGCCACCAATCCTGAGATAGCCCACCACCTAAAAACAGAATTATTTTAAGTTTTAACCACAGTATAGCGGTACTGTATTGTAAGTTGTGTACTCTATAGTGAACGTGGCTGATCTTAGATTGATTGGATGCCATGCGTATACAGTGATTATAATTCTTGACGAGTAGTCATTCTCATTTACAGATAAGAATGTATTATATTTTATGCAGTTTAAATTGTTAGAACTTTCTGTTATGATATATATTTTTTAACTCTTATACCTTTCTCTTTCACCACAGTTATTTCCTTTCTAATAAATGCATTGGATTAAAATTTGTTTGATGTGTGATTAGCGACTACACAAGTGTTCTTTAGGTGGCTCGGTCTTGGAAAAGAAATATGGAATTAAATGTTGTAAGGGTAATTTTCAAAATTGAGAAATTAAATATCTGAGAAATTTGATATCAGACATATTTAACAGTTTTCACAATTTTGAGAACAGAAGAGGTGTCTCTAAAAAGGAGCCAGTAACTCCCAAGAGAAAAGTCCTGAACCATACATAGACAACAGTTCATAATCTTCTCGTACCAAAAATATAAAAATATTAAGAATAAAATTTCAAAAAAGAGTAAAATAATGAATAATCAGTGCATGATACACTTTTAAAAAACCGGACGATTTAACGAAAACACTACTGGTAATTAGATACAAGTACAATTTACTGTTTTTTAACGGAAAAATATATGTAAATTCAGGAAAATACGGAAAAGTTTTTGGATTTTGCGGAAATTTTTCCGTTTAAAAGCAGTAAGTTATACTGGCGTCCAACTAGTAGTATTTCCGTAAAATCACCCTTTTTTTACAGTGTTGTAAGCAGCATATAAGAAAAAAACAAATTAACAAACAAAAAAAAAAACTATCCGGTGCATTGCCAAAAATGACTCTAAAAAAACTGATGCTACCGAGCCTGGCACAATTGCTGCCTTCCAAAAGTAAGCTGTTTTTGTCATTTATTCAAATAAGTCAAATTAATTGAATGCAATTGTGTAATAAATGATTGCAATATGTGCATGAAAATGTTATGGATCTACTCAACAAGACAAAACCGAAAGTCTCATCTGTGTTTTCTGATAGAATTTGATCACAAAGAAATATTTTAAAAATGTTTATTGTAATTTTTCCCCATAATTTCTTTATAACTAAATAGTATTAAATTGTCGAGTATTTTTATTCCGATTTTAAAAATGATTTCAATGTATCGACCACCTTTGGAATACTATACACAAAAGCTAGAGCTTAAGCTACAATCTTCAAATTGGTTTACGAAAATAATTAGATTTTTTTTTCAAAGAAAATTGTGTTTGTTATGTGTAAGAGATATAAATGTAAAATTTTCCAAAAAACTAAAAAACCTTCCTTCACATACATCTAACCAGTAAATTATGAAAAATCCCCAAAGTTGGACAATGATTACATTTGTCTCACATTCCTTATTAAAAAATGTATTTCATATCATTCTATTTAAAATTTCCAAAACCATTTGACCAATAGTTTATCGAAGTTTAACTGTATATATTATATTTTATATATCATAAATAAATATCATTTACGTATATATTATAAACAATAAATAACTTATTACAAATTATGATATAATTGTTTCTCGGATTTTTATCTAAGCATTTATTTCGTATTCGTATTATTCTTCTTAATATTTTAAATATTGACATAGATTCTGTCTTCTTAAGTTCAGAACATAATATATTTTCCGTTTTATCTAAATACACTTTAAAAAAGCATAACAATTTCTGTTATGGTTTCTTATAAAGTCATAATACTTACTCAAAGAGATATTTTAGATGTTAGAAGAGCTACATTTCCGAGATCGATAGAAAATTGATACGAAAGCTATTTATAATGTAGCAAAAAGCAAAACATCAGCGGAAAGAAAATGTTATTTAATTCTCACACATGAATTATCGTAAAATTTGTTCAGCCCCTTGTTCAGTAAAAAAAATATATATATATATATTGGAATTGAAGAAAAATAAATTTATTCTCTTTAAAATTTGAAAATAAAATCTTTTCAGCTGATGCAGGATAAAGAATCCTAAATAGTTTCCTATTTGCTCTAAGATCTTAATTTTTAGAAAAGTTCAGAAAATTTGAAATAAACTTTTTCATATTGCATCTCTTATAAAATGATCTCAAACAATATTTTAATACTAATATCGTATATGAAAGCAATTTTGAAATTCACTTTATCCTGAAAAAGTGTAAAAATTAAGTTTTTCACTTAACACTGAAAAGAATGGTTTTAATAATTCATATAAAAGTGCATCTTAAAAATTCAATGTACTCATTATAAAAATACTTTGTTCATACTTTTTTTTAATAAAGAGATTCTTATGTAAAATTTGTCAGAGATTTGATGGCACCATAGTGTCAACGACATGTTTGTATAATCTAAGAATTTTCATGATTGTGATTTTTTATTTCTTATTATAGCCTGAAATGTAAAGGCTTATTACTGAAACAGAAAGCTGTATTAAAATTCTCGGCTAGGAAAAAAAATCTTTTCATGTTCTTGTAATAATATGCTATACTCTAGACTATGCTATACTCTAGAAGAAATTACAGAAACTAGCAATAATATATACATACGAACAATATCTATATCTATTTTAATGATTTATTATTAAAAACTTCGTAATTCACTAAATGCTGATATTACGTATTTATTTTTTTTAAAGATTTTTATTTCTGACTCGATGAAACATTACATGAAATCTGATTAATATCCAACTTATCCAATTTTTGCATATAAGTAAAATTATAGAAGAGACTAACGTCTCTCCAAAATCATTGCATACTTTTTTACGTTAAGCATCATTTTAATAGCAACTAAAATTTCTTAAAACATTATTCAATCTCTAAAAATTATTTTTTAATGTGTGTAATTGTGTTTGTAAATTTTGTCACTTTTGAAACACTTTCTAGCACATCACATGAATACCATTTAATAACAGGATAGTCAAGAACAGGAGCCGTATATAAAAATGCATAACTACAGAGTTAAGTAACATTGAGAATTGTTTTTGTCATGGGCACAGGTGTCACATAAACCTGATCATATTTCGAAAATTTTTAAACGAACAAGTTCCATATGAGAGAATATTTACACCATAAGACCAACTGTTGTAAAAGAGTTCTGCGTTAATGAACGTCTAAATTTAAAGTTGTGACAGTAAGCCCAATAAATTATCAAGATGAATAAATATAAGTGATTTCCAGGTAAAATTAATGACTGTAAAAGGCTATAGGTTCTAAGAATGATAAAGTCCGTATTATTGCAATGTCAAAGCTTTTGTTTCGAATTATTTACAGTGAAGAAGAGAGGGATCATTAAATCCAAACATACACAGAGAGGAACAGGAGCAGAGTGAATGAAAATAGCTCTTTACAACAGTTTTTGGATTGTTGTCATAAATAAGCAAATATTGTCAACATCTTATTAATAAAATTATTAAAAATCAGACATAATTTTGAGTGGAGTAGGAAAGAACCAATAAAAGATAATATCATGACACTGAGTGAATAATGTCATCACCAATGAGCAAGTTAATGTCATAATATTGAAGGAATCTTTTCAATAGCCATGAAAACGATACATTGTTACGCTGAAAACAATAACTTTATGAATCCAAGTTAAATTATATCTTGATGAATAATCTGATTTTATCAAAGCGAATTAGCTTTTAAAGTATAAACCATATAGGTAGTTTGACTAGGTTATTTAAATAATATTCATTAAACATAAAGTTTTGCTTGGGAAATTACAGATAAAAAATATATGAGTGAAAGGAGAATTATTAAGTTATTTAATATTTTGCTGCCAATGCACAAATTTTAGGTCGCTCTACGGAAAGGAAATGCATTAGATATATTTAATATGGGATATTGTCCACAAATAAGTGAAACACGTTATTTAAAAGAGGTGTAATTATGAAATTCCAGTGAAATATGAAATATTTTAGTGGATGTATAAATATTTCTGTTTTAAAAAAGATGAAATAAATTACCTAGGAATTCTATAAACAAAAAAAAAATGATAACTGAAATTTACGCACTTTTATTTTCTACTACATTAAAAAATAACACTGAAAAATTTCTATCACGCCACTATTTTTTTAATTCAATTTGTTTTGGATTTTTATGAGCTGTGTAATTACAAGAATCCGGACTATAA
Source organism: Maratus speculifer (assembly GCA_964019185.1). Taxonomy (NCBI): domain Eukaryota; kingdom Metazoa; phylum Arthropoda; class Arachnida; order Araneae; family Salticidae; genus Maratus; species Maratus speculifer. Next base: position 210,443,256 of record OZ025291.1, on the reverse strand, counting down.
ACCATTTTTAATGAATATGCTAGACAATTTCAAGCATTGGGTTGATCCATGAAGTGCAAGATACGTTTCATTCACTCACATGTGGCCATTTTTCCCCGATATTTTAGAATCAGCCAGCGAAGAACAGGGTGAAATGTTCCATCAAGACATCAGAGATATGGACCGTAAAATATCAACGAAAGATGGGACAAGAACATGCTCGCCTACTACTATATGTTGTAAAAGCGAGATAGGCATGAGATTAAGCACAGAACTTCAAAACAAGTTTTTCAAGAAATAGAGTAGATACTTAAAGATAAACTTATTTTTGTTTTGTTTTTTGCTCAGTTTAAAGTTTTTTTTTTTGGAATTTTCATGTACACATACATTATATTTGTTTCTTTAGGTCACTCGTCTCCCTCTCTCTCTGTATATATATATATATATATTAGAAACAGCACCATAATTCGATGAAAACATTAATAACTTGATGGAATTTTATGTTATTTTTCTGGACCAGAGGTTGCTCGTGCAATCAAGCAAGAGTGGTTTATTCCTTTAAACCTATTAAACGTTAATCGATTTCTGAAAAATCAGTTTGTCTCACCAGGGAACGGTTATTTTACATACATTTAAATGGTTGAAAATCCCTTTTTACATATAGTATATGCAAAACTGGGCTAGAGAATTCCTTTTCAAACAGAATTATAGCAAAAATATTGATATCGATTTTGCAAAATTTCCTTACATGATGGATAAAAATGAAGGTAATTTCCGAATCCAGTGCAGCAAAACAGATAAAAAGATGCGGAACTTCGCTTATATTTTTGCGAGTAAGTGGAGCGTGCACGCGAGAGTCTAGCATTGCGAATTTGGCCAGCATTGCGAATTTCCAATTTCAATCTGAAATTTCAAATTCATATAAAAAATTTTGCAAGTAGAATTTCTGCTTTAAGTGATCACTAAATGTCTGTTATTAAGTAAAACATAGAATACTATTTTTTATTTCTGGTATCAATACCATATTTCTCAATAAAAACGGGAAATAAACTGATAGCTCCCAACAGCCAACTATTCTGGGAGATCGGAAAGTACCTTTTAAATTTTTACACGGTGGTAGAAGGGATCAAAATAATCATTTTTTTGTCTACGACTCCCGAAACCCATACGGTTAAGGAAGTGTTGCAAAATCATTTACTGACTGTACATTTACGTTATAAGGTATCGCTATATGGTACGCTATACTTACTATACTAGTAACCATTATGCTATATGGTAATTTGAGCTATCGTCTTCGCTGACTTCGTACAGTATCCGTGAGCCATTTTTTACCACGCTCTTTCAAGACTAATTGTCTTTTTCAATTTGGCCGATTACTAGCTTTTTTCCTCACTATCCGTGTATTATTGGTATACTCTTGACACTGTAAGGCGTAAAAATCCCAGTTGTCTGCTGATTGCTGAAACTGAATAGCCCATATGTGGAGCCTTTATTTTTCTGCAATCAAAGGAACGAATTTTACCCATCCTGGCAACTGAAACGACGGATCACAACAATCACAGTACAAGTTACATTTACAGTTACTACAGTGTCCTCAAATGAGCAGAACAGCGCTACAAAATTTACATTATATTGCTTATTCTAAATTAAGTGGTACAACAGAGTATATAATCTAGTATATTGAAATGTCAAGTTAAACTAAAAAACTTAATAAAAATCAAAGTCTGTATTCGTATATAGGGTAACATCCCCAGTAATCGGCACATTAAGAATTTGTCTTTAAACTTGCTTCAATTTTTATTACAAAGAAATAAGATATTTACTTGGAAATATTTTTAAATCAAAGAATGCATATCTGTGCATCTATTTTGCCCACTAAAAGCGAAAAAAATTGAAAAAGTATTTTTATAAATCTATATTTATAAAAAGTTACTGAAATCACCAGTAATTGGCACCTAGAGCACCAATGTATGACATCTTGTGATCCAGTAATTGGTACAAGTTTATATTAAAAAAAAAAAAAAACTTTACATTTTGCATTGGGTTTAATCGCTTTAAATGAATTTACTGTAGATGAAGATGCCATATTCCAGGTTTTTGAGAATAAGAAATCAGCATATTAGTCTGAAAAGTGAACACTTTAAAACAATACAATATACTTATATTAATATCCAGTAATTGTCATGCTGTCCCCAGTAATTGTCATATGAGGCTTTGATGGATTCAAATTACTGATAATATTTCATATTTTCAAATAAAAACAAATGATAAACAAAATTAGTCTATAACTTTAAAAGTACTTCCAAAGTAAGTGGTTTAATCTCAAATTCGTTGCGAATTCCTTGTAACTGGAATAGGTGCCAATTACTTGGAACTAGCAAAATTGAAGCACCATTAATTGGCATCTATCATTAATTCAGAAATCCAAATATTTGTGTCGAAAATACTTTTACACAATTATAGTAACCCTTTTCAACTAAACAAAACTGTTGTCAATTTAAATTTAAAATATATTTTAAATCAGATAATAATGAATTGAAAAGCATGCCTTCCTTAAGCCAAAGAATAAGCATTTGCAACAAAAATGGCTAATTCATATAAGCCATAATTGTTCCTCATTCCTAGGCACTATTGTCATCTAGTAGCATAAATCAAATTTATAACCTTTAATTTAAATAAGCATATAACTGGTATATGGTCTTGCATTTTTAAAAGACTGGATATAAATCTTATTTTAGTACATGTTTGTAGGATGTGCCAATCACTGATGCATGCCAATTACTGGGGATGTTACCCTACGGAAAAATTATGCACATTAAGAAATCTAAAAACATTTTAATTTCAAATGAAGATGCATAGTTTTAAATTAATCTTAACCTGTTTTAAGATTCAAGAATAAATTTAAGAAATATCTAATCAAAATAAGTAAATTGTCAAAGTATTCTTTCAACATTTCATTTTTACAATGAAGGGTGGCATTTACGATATAATTTATCAAAATAAATACATTTATGATATTTATGTCACAACAACATTTTTTTTAACCGCATGGAAGATAGCCATTTTACACATAGACATGTTAACATAAATTGAAATTTAAAAAGAATTGTTTTTCATTAACAGATAAGATGAAAATTTTATTTTGTGTAACTGATATTTACCTCCAGAGGAAAGCACAACAAATATAACTAGATATATCGTTAAACATTCACTTGAACTGCAGGTATTTTTTCTATAAAACTCTTGAAAAAAATGTTTAAATATTTACATAAAGATAAATAGCATAAAAAAGAACTTGTAAAATGTTTAAGTTGAAAATATATATTCGCAAATCTCAAAAGACATAGAATTGATATCTTATTTTATATATTTATTTATTTTAGGATTGTAAAGAAAATAAAAACATTCCAAATACTTATTATTAAATTTTGTGTCCTTAAATATGTCCGTCAAGAATCTTCAGATAAGATATTTCAACATCAATAAAAGAAAGCACAATTTTATAATAATAAAATATCTTTCATAAAATATCCTGTATTTATTTCATTCAAAAAAGAAAACAAAAGGTTAATTTATATTATGTAAAAGATTATTACATATTCATTTCAAATAATAAGTCGAAAAAATAAGAAAACTAAAGTTTCTAAATTTCTTAAGATTGGAAATTAAAAATCTTACTTTGAAATTATTTAAAAATAATGAATACATTTTTCTAATTAGATTCTATTTTATGAAATACCAAAGATCAGGATTCTGAACATTCAGAAACAAAGAGCAGTATTCCAATTTTAAGAATCATTGAACGTATATTTCATTAATAATTTAACGTATGAATGAAAGCGTGCAAATATGATTAAAAAATTACATTATATATGTGAAAATTTCGGAAAATTTATTTGAATTTTTTCCCTTTATAAAAGATCTAACATTTTTCTTTTATATTCAAATTTTACAGTTCAAAAAAATTTTAAGAACAGTGTAGTTAAAAGAAATAAACTGAGAAAATTTTTTTCCAACATTGTTTAATTTTTTAAATAATTCATCATGACAATTGAAAAATTCCAGCCGGCTTTGTCTACTAACGGGGATAGAATTCGAAGTTAAGGGCTCATTTCAACAACAAAAACTAAAATATGATTAGAGATAAAACAGGCCTAACAACTTTATTTGGCCGCTTTTGAAGAATTTTCAATTTCATTTTTCTGTAAGAGCTGGTTTTTTCAGAATCATCTTAAGCGAAATTCAGCTCAAAATGCCCAACTTAACAGCATTTTTGAAATATAATCTGACTTTATGACAAAAATAGATCAATATGACATTCTGTAGTTCCTAAATAAGACAAACTGCCAATTGAATGCGTTTGAGAACAAAATTGAATTTAAAAATGAATCAGAAAATAAGCAATTTATTAGTTGAATACATCTTCGATTCCTCAATCAATCACCATCGCTTTGGAAAATTCTATTCAGAATTCCCATTTTTACTGCATTTTTTAAGTTGAAGTCTGCCTTTATCAAAAACCTGACCAATACGGCACATTATACAGTTCTTAAATAAGAGAACCAGTCAATTTGATGTGTTTGTGAACAAAAATGAATTTAAAAAGAAATCAGAAAAAAAGTAATTTTTTATTTGTATACTTGCTCAATTTTTCGATCACGATCGTTTCGGAAAATTCTGTTCAAAATGCCCAAATTGACAGTATTTTTAAAATATATCCTGTCTTTATTAAAAAAGTGGCCAATACGTCATACAATATAATTACCAAATAAGAAAACCTGGCAATTGGATTTGTTTGAGAGCAAAAATTGAATCAGAATGTAAGCGGCTTGAATTCGTTACTGCGATTTTTTCCAACTCCTATTTTTGTTAAATTTCTTTTTGCTATAAGGATTGATTACATCAAAAATTTGTCAATATAAAAGTTGTACATATTATTGAGAAGATGTATAATAAATTTAATCAGATTTCATATCTTAAGAATTAACGCAGTTATGAAATTTTTTTCACCTACCACGTCGCCCTTTTTTGTTTTCATTTATTTTTTATTTATTTATTTTGCGTTAGGAGTTGCGCCTACCAAAATTTGTAAATACAAATGTTTTAGTTAATATTGAGAAGATTTATAATACATTTAATTGGATTTGATGTCTTGGGATTTGATCATATTATGAATTTTTTTCTCTCAAAAATCCTATTTTTTTCGCCTCTTGAGCTTATTTTTAATTTTATTAAAAATCTTCATGAATAAACTTTTGGCCCATTTTTTAGAAGTAATATAAACTTTAAACTGAATTGATATATATATATATATATATTTTACTAAGAAGTTACTGGAGTTTTCCAAATTTCACTAAAATCCTCTTTATCCCCGCCCCCCCCTGGTCCGATTCTGCCCATTAACGAACTTTATCGACAATCAGTTTGGAAGAGATTTATGTAGAATTGTAGAAGTTATCGTGTCGATAAAAAAGCGATATAGACAGATAGAATGGTAAAGTTTTTTAATGATGGTAGTTTGGGATGGAGGGGGGGGGGGAGGATGGGTCTAGAGTTCAAGATAGGTGAAATCATGAATCATGGGAAGAGAAAGATCTGTGAGAAATTCCAAAATTGAAACAACCGCAATAGATCGTATTTCATACGAAATCTACCTAAAATAATTAATCACATTAAATCTTAATTTAACTTTTTTTAAAGATTGAGAGGAAATTTTATGTAACAACTATTCAAAAAATTAAAGCCATAAGTACATTACAATTTGATGTATATTTTATAAGTTACTCAAATATTTAAACAGAAAAAAAACTTTTTTTGTGACGAAAATGCATACATTTTTACTTTGATACAAGAGTAACCGGCATAAGTAAAAATAAATATGTACTCAATCCTTTACTTAAAGAGAGATAAACGTTTTATAATACGTAAGACAACGATGCAACTTGAAGTAATAGGAAGTGAAAATAGTAGAAAATTGAAATTCCAAATTAATTTAGTTGAAAATAATAAAATTCTCTATAATTCTTAAATATTATTATTAAGAGCTAGATTAAAATTTGGTTTACATAAGGATATTCACATATATAATTATATGTATGTACTGTGGACACATGTATAAATCTAATAAATATATAGATAAATGATTACATGCCCAGAAGTATTAGGGTCGAAGCAGCTACTAAAACTATATATAGGGGGTATTGGGGAACATTGATACATGGGGCACATTGATACACCCCCTCTACTGCTCACAGGGTCATTACAAGAAGTTTCACAACAGCTCCAAAAGGTGATGCTAATGCACTCAGCTACATAAAGAAAGTCTTGATTCAGTAGTTTGTTGAAATGGGACGGGTGATTTATTGTTTTTGTAGGTCAAAAGTAAAATTGAATTGGACAATTGAAATGGTATTGTACAAGTGTTCCAGTATTTTCAACCTAAAAGAATACTCTACTTGGCAAGTAAAGCTACTCTTTATCAGTTCCTCATTCTTTAATGCGAGATAAATTATGAAGTGTTGGATTTGAGATTCATTTTATTCAAAATGGCTGTATGGGGCACATTGATACAGTGTGGTTCGGGGCATATTGATACAACTTAAACCCTTTTCTAGTTCGTTTTTCTATTACCTTTTATTATTTTTTTTTACCATACACTCCTTAATCAAACCATTTCCTGCCAAAAATATCTAATATTAGTTTTTATTGAACTGAAATAACTCTAATTTGTTTATATTAGAACATTTTATAGTATTTTTGCAAACAGAAGACGTACGAACTTACCCAACATCTTGTGCTAGTAGAACTAACAAAAGAAAAGGACGGCAGCCTGGAAAATCTCAAATTTATATGGATTCTAAAGAGAAAAAAGTATTTTCGACATGAAAAATGTTAAGTAAGAGAAACCAGTTGCAGAACAGAGCAGGATAATTATATTATGAAGAGAATTTTTAATGTAATTATCCTTTATTTTCTGTTTATAAATCGTTTTATAAACAGAAAACCTGAAAATTTTTTCATCTTTCCTAAGAAAGGATGTAATGCTAGGATTGAAGTGCCCGATATGACAATGTTACCACATCCAACAATCAGTCAAGGAACAGCCAGAACATCAGGTCATTATACATTTCATTTTGATTACTTTAATATTGCTTACAAATAAATTGTGGGTGATTTGAATTTCTATAAATAAATATAAGATAGCTTTCTAACAATTTTTTATGAAAAATATACATTTGTGTTATTTTGTCTCCATTTTTTCCAGACGTATCAAAGTCCCCCATAAGGTATATCAATCTGACCCGGGGATGGACACATTGATACAGACTTTTTTTGATTTTTTAAAAATTACATGCAAAAATAATACATAAAACAACGATTGTAAATTTTTATAACACACTACCCAAGTGTTGCTGATACCACATGGAAAAATAACTTGAAATTTCTGCTTTCTGGACACAAAAAACTTCTTAGAAAAAATCTGTATCAATGTGCCCCAGTTCCCCCTACATCTTTTTATTCATAGACAGAAACACTGGGTTTTATGAAAATTTGAAACTTCTGAATCTACACAATTCTTCTCAAAATAAAATTTGTTGTGAACAAAATATTAAGAATCTCCTTAACCCTAAAAAACTATCTGTTTGTACTAATTTTATTATTCGCATCTTTGAAAGTTCAAAAGATGCTTTATTATCCTTTTTACATGAAATTAAAAAAGTATATGCATCTAAATACTTCAACAATCTATGCTTGTATATTTTAAACACTTTTGTGGGAGAAAAAGGCATGCCTATTAAATCAGTTCAAATTAAAAGTCGAAAGTGCTTATGATACTAAAATGTTTCGTGATACCTGATATACAACAAATATAAAAAATAAACTTACACTTATGTATAAATTATCTATGTTTTAAAATTTTTGGAACCAGATCATAGGTATATCTACCCTTTTATGAGTAGTCCCAGTGATCCTGCCATTGTTTCATAAAATGAGCTGGAAATTGTCTTTTGATGTGTGAATGCTGTACTGGAAGTGAAAAATCCACTACTGGTCTTGCACTTACCTCCTTTGCCAACATATCTGCCATTTCATTGCCCGAAAAACCCCTATGGGCTGGAACGTGGCTTAAATAGGTTTTCCAGAGAAGATTTTTCAGAAGTGATTTAATCTCAATAACCTGGGGATTTGTTGAGCCAAATGAATAGGTAGCTTGAAAGCTTGAAAGACTACCGCTAAAAATCGGAATTGTAGAACTTTGGTTTTGTTGAGAAATCCACTTTAAGGCTTTAAAGATGGCAAAGATTTCAGCTTGGAAAATAGAATTATTATTATCCAACCTGCAAGACCATTGATGAGCCACTTCACTTTTTTTCGTAGCGCATAAAGCTACACCTACTTTGGTAGTGGTGCGTGACCCATCGGTGAAGACCACAACATTTTGTGTGGTGTAGCAAGAATATACTGTCGGATTTATTTGGAGATGGGAAGTCTCATTTTGCCGGATGAAAATACCAACCAGGAGTCTTACGCTAAATCATCATTTGTGGAAAATATTGCTGGGAGATAGCTTCATTCTCCAAGTGAAGGATGTTACTTTTAATGAATTCATATTTAATAGTAATGGGGATGGGAGGAATGCATGCCAAGATATGAAGAGCATCACTGGAAATTGTTTTACATCCCCTAGAAATTTTCAGAAGAAATAACCTTTGTATAGAAACTAATTTATTAAGTGCGACTTTTGTGAGATTCCCCCCCCCACTTCAAAATAGCTGCCCCATAAATCATAATTTTTTCTATAATAGTAGAGTACCAAATTTTTAGCATATGGCTTTTAATATCCCAAGATTTAGTGATTAATTTTGTTGAGTTATGATAGAATTTTCCTAGTTTAAATTTAAGATAGTTAATATGAGAGAACCAGTTCAAGTGTTCATCTACTGATAAACCTAACAATTTAAGGTTAGAGACATGACGGATGCTACAGCCCTTTATTCTGATGGTGGGTTTTCTTTTAAATTTATACAGTTTGGCAAATGTTAGGGCTTGAGATTTATTAGTTGAAAGTTGTATATGTAGTGATTTAAGCAGCTGACAGAAAATAGGAAGAACGAAAGCAGCCTCCAACTCCAAGTCCAGATGCCGAAGACTAGAGAAAATGAATCTGAAGTCATCCGCGAACGCAAAAAAGCAAGTATCCGAGATTTTCGAATTCTGTGAGAATTTTATTAGCGATGAGCAGCCACAGAATTGGCCCTTGACAGGAACCTTGAGAACCCTTTTTCTGTGGGTGGGTGGAGATTCCAGCTCCCCAGTAAACAAGAATGCTTCTCTCAGAGATATAAGAACGAATGACTCCAGCAATATTTCCAGGACAATTTAGAATGCAAAGTTGGGGCCGAATGTCTCTTCACTCAATATTATTAAAGGCTCCTTGAATATCAAAAGAGACCAAGGAAGTGTATTTGCCTTCACTAATCTTAGAAACACAGAAAGTCAAGATATCGGAAGGGGATTTTTCACATGACCTGCCCTCTCTGAATCCAAATTGCCTATTACTTAATAGTTTGTTAGATTAGAGGAAAATAATACGACATTTAGCTATTTATTTTTCTAGTAATTTCTATGATACTGGAAGCAGGCAGATTGGGCGATAAGAACTTGGATCAGAGGGAGTGTTCCCTTGGTTAAGGAAATATACAACTTCCCCTTGTCTCAAAGTTACAGGAAAATAATAGAAAGAAAGACAGATATTAGCAAATTAATAGATTTCTCACCAGAAGCTTTGTTATCTTTGAATTTGCCAAGAGTAGCGCGAAGCTCAGCGTTAGTAAAAGGTTTATCAGAGTAATTCGTAAAATTTATGTCTGGATTATTATGGTGTGGATATACTGTTTAACCAAAAAGATGATAGGAAAGGAATTCGAGAATATTACATCTAGACGAGGACCCCGAAGGCCGCTCTAGGAGGATTTCATCCGGAGTAAAGAATTTTCCAGAAAATAATTTTTGTGCAATCCCAAATGGATTTTATCTAGTTCGAACAAAAGGGCCTCCAAACTGCGCTTTTTGCATAGAGAATAGAACGTTTGTAAATGGCAGCTTGTTTGTTGTATGAAGATTTAAAATGTTGACTAATTTCAGGGGGTGAATTTAGTTGTTTCAAATTTTTAATTTTTTTACGCAAAGCTCTAAGTAAATTACGCTTTGATTTTAATTCGGTAGACCAAAAGAAAAAAACTGAGGCTTTGAGAATATTTTTAAGGCGGAAAGTAGCTCGCATCGCTGTTTTTATTGAGTCTATTAACAATTCTGTAAATACATTTAACTGCTCTGTGTTAGTTATAGAATTCAAAGCTAGATTAAGTGTATCTCGCTTGGTTTTTAGGATTTTATTAAAGTTTTTATAATTTCCGAATTTTGTATTGTATCTGCGTTGCATTGTTATTTAAAAGAGGAGTGGTTTGAAGAGAAAATTCAATGTACTTATGATCAGAAAAAGTATGTATATCAGCAACTTGCCAGTTTGGGTTAACTAGAGTCTGGCCTGGGTATCCTTTTGCCACAATAGTGCCTGATTTATTTCTTTTAGTGAATGAATGTTTATATTTGTCAATATTAGAGATCGATAGGTTGTTTGTGACGGGAAAGTCAATGTAATTCTCACCCCTAGAATCCTCCCTGTTACTTCCCCAGTTCACATTAAAGTTGTCACCACATTAAAAAGGTCCTCTTTGTGTAATTAAGTGCTGCCTTTCTTGTAGGGAGTTATGGAAGTCAAATGAAGATGCAATATAGTTTGAGCCGATAATGAACTCACTTTCGACCGAAGTTAAGGAAATAAAAATGCAATGGTCTCTCGTAAAAAGATTATTTATAATAAGACTAGTATTTCGAACTACCAAGTACGCTGATTGCTTTATAGAGGGGAAAATCTTCCAGGCGGATGAAAATCCAAACAAAACGCCTCCTTCACCGCAGTAGGCATCTTGCAGTAGCGCGATATCTACGGAGTTCTCCTCCATATGCCACCTTGCTACACTGTTAGCAGTCTTGAAGTGGTTTAGGTTTATTTGCAGGAATTTCACTGAGTTTAGTGGCGGAGGTTCCTGTTGTTGATTAGCCTGGATTAACATGAATATTTACTTTTTGGATTCAGTGATGACAATGCCTCTGCTTTTTCTTTAAATATGTGCCACATTGGGGATCATAGGCTGGATGTTGGGTGTAAACACCAGTTTTTCTGTAATTACCTCCATGTCTATTGACTATAAGTCTGAAGTTAACACAGTTATATTTACTCGTTTTGCAATCTCTGGCATTATGGCTACCACTACAACATGTCCACGCTTCTTCTTTAGGGCAATTTCTAGTTGTGTGACCCATTTGTTGACATTTAAAGGAGCGCTGTATTGAAATGTAGCGTTTCACAGTACATTTGTTGAAACCGATGCAAATATTTTGTGACAACAAGATTATATCATCTCTTTCAGCAAGTTGAATCACTACATGAGAGGCTGCCTGTCCTTGACGTTCTTTCAAAACTCTTATTATTTTATAGTTTACAGATTCTCTTATTAAGGTTCGTTGTAGAGTTGGATAAACTATTTGTTTTTGGTACAGCTGGAATTGTTCAACATGTGTTCTTTGGTTATTTCCTTCAGCTTCGTTTTGGTGTTTTAGCATTAAAGGGGCTTCTGATGCACAAAGAATTATCATCCTCGACATTTTAGGTTGTTGGTCTTTTATTTCTAGATTTTCTGTTATATATTCAACCGCTTCTAATTTGTTTTTTATTGTTCCTAAATCCTGTTTGTCCTTATAGGTGACGATGATCTTGTTTTGTCTTGTCGACTGGCAATCTATTTTTGGCAAATCTTGCATACTTAGGTTGTTCCATATCTTTTTCATTTTAAGAAATGTTATTCCATTTCCGTTCGGGTTTCTTATTATTAACGGGCGGTCTTTTGGCAATGGTGGAACGTTCACCATTTCAGCGTATGTGAAATTCCGCTGTTCTTCATGCTGTGGCATGTCTGCAACTTTTGTTATACTGGTAGCTGATTGTTGTAGTACCTCTTACATGTCCTTGTTATGTTGCTCTAAATGTTTTTGATTTTGAGTTGATGTTCTTGCAGAAGAAATTGCATATCTTTGAGCATTTGTGCTTCTTTTCCAGCTCTTTAATTTTCTATGTAATTTAAGTGCTCTTTCTGGATTTCTATGATTGCTTTTAGGGCCGTTACTTCCATAGCTTTGTTATTCAACATCTGCTTCAATTCCTTAATGTTTTTTTATGATTGGCGCTAATTTTTCTTTGGTGGATTTAACCTGGGCTTGGTCTTTCAGTTGTAATTGATCATAAATCTGTTCTACACTTTCATTTAATTGTTCCATGTCCCGTTTCTCTTCTACCATCTTTTGTTTTCTATTGTCAATTATTTGAGAATTTGATAATTCGCTATGATTATCTGTTCAAAGTTCTACCGATATGTCATTATTACTTTTGTTTGTATCATTGCTAGACGAGTTGCAATTTCCAGATTTTGTGGACATTTTATTTCGTTGTTCTATTTAAGAGGAAAACTTTTTTGTCCTTTCTTTCCCTCACTAATGCTACTAATTTAATCACATTTTATCAATAAAAGGTACTCTAAGAATATTATAGCCAGGAATCACTAGAGAACAACTCTGATCTCTTTGAAAGAAAGGAATGATAGAATAGTATAAAGCAAAAACCGGCGAACAAAAGCACCGAAAATGACTAAGATAAAATTCATTCAAATATGAAAAGATTAATTTAGTTAATAAATTGAAATAAAAAAATTAAAAAAATTAAATTAAATAAAAATATCGACAGAAATTTGAGCCGAAATAAGAAGGGGGATATACACTCAATTGTGAAATACTTCCCAAGTTTACTGAATCGAAAGAACAGAACATTGAAAAATAAATCTTATTAGATAATAATAATAACAATAACATACTGATATTATAGAAATTTTAGTTGCTGTGTGTGTTCAAGACTTCAGAAAATAGTGACAACTCCATAAATAAAGGTATTCAAAGAACTGCTGCAAAAATAAGCATTTTTTAAAATTATAATGTTAATTAAGAACACATAAACACACGCATATATACACGCAAAATTATATACACATACTAATACACATGCATACTTATATAAATAACTACTAAAAGCAAGAAAGTAAAATGATTAGAAGAAAAAAAATCAGTTAAAACAATTTTTTCCCCAACAATTCCATGCACTTTATAGAAAAGAATTATTTACTATGTTAGTTAGTGAGAAAGGAATAATAAGAAGAAAATGAGACTAGTCGAAAATCGCAACCATCCAAAAATTCGTCCTTATCAAAAACACTTTCACTCAATCGCGCGAGAATCAAAAACAATAATTGTTAGTTCTTAAAATTGAAAGAAAAAAAATCCCACAGCCAAACGCAGCTCTCAAATAAAGAATAAATAAATAAATATGTATATATACATATATATGCATACACATACGTACATATATACGTATATATCTACCTTTTCCTTTTTTCCTTACTTTTCCTTTCTTTTTCTCTTCTTTTTTTTTTCCTTTTTTTATTTTAAAAAGGGGGCGGGGTCATGAGCCGCTTATGATAGAGTTCAGTAAACAATGAGAGTTCATGCTATACGATTAATCAATTAAATGAAAACTCATAAAAAAACGGAGGTAATAAAGAGGCAAAAAAAAAAAGAAAAAAATAATGCATTCAAATAAACTAAAAAAACCGAGAACATTTAAAATAAAAAAAATAAAAACAAGAAAGATTAGTCGGTTTTATAAATTATTAATAACAGTAATATGAATACATATTTATTTATATGATGTAGACACACACACACATTGACGTTAATATTAAGGTTTTAAATTAGTTTATTAGTAGCAATTTTCAAATGGTTATAGTAATTTATTATAATTCGTGTGAATTTTAGGTTAAGATAAGAGTCTTAACTAACAAAAGAATATCTGTGACAAAATTATAACAATAATGATAACGTGAAAGATTCGTATAGATTAATGCAGATTTATATTTACTCTCCTTTCTCATATTGCATGTTTTTCTAACTTAAAAACTGCTGTTTGTGAAGTTTTGTTCATGTGTTTTTCATTTTTATGGAATTTATTTCAATTTTCTAATAACATATATGTATAAAAAATCTTTCTTATTACCAGAAAACATCAAACACTCAAAAAACTTATACTTGCATAACATAGGAAGTTTTAGTCGAAAAAATAAAAAAAAAAACAAAGATACTGTTACATTATATTTTTTAAATTATGGCGATATTTTTCTAAAAGTAGCTTAAAGGGCACAAATAAATTAATATTTATTTTCTAAAAAAATAACTCTTTCCCCTTTAATAGAAATTTTTTTTATAATAGAAAGCAAAATTTTAAACATTCTTTCAAACTGGAATTACACATCTGAATTCAGCCATTTAATATTGAATGTTTAAGTCAAATAATTGTAAATAAATATAATGTAAACATATCTCATTTAGGAAGTTGTAGATCAGAAAGTTTATATCGTAAATCATGGAGAGAGTTTTCTAAAAGTAGTGTATAAGACACAAGGAAAATTAATATTTCGTTTCTAAAAAAATAACTATTTCCCCTTTAATCGAAATTTTTTATGATGGAAAGCAAAATTTTAAACATTCTTTCCATCTGGAACAACGCATCTGGATTCAGCCACTTAATATTGAAATTTTAAGTCAAATAAATGTAAACATATCTGATTTAGGAAGTTGTAGATCAGAAAGTTTATACTTTAAATCATGGAGAGAGTTTTCTAAAAATAGCTTATAGAGAATAAAGAAATTAATGCATCGTTACGTACAAAAATAACTATTTACCCTTTAATAGATGTTTTGTATGATGGAAATCACAATTTGAAACATTTTTTCAACTTTATCTACACACTTGAATTCAGCCATTTAATCTTGAATTAAGTCAAATAATTGTAAACAAATATAATATAAAGACATCCGATTTAGGAAGTTGTAGATCAGAAAGATTTTGTAACAAAATGCTTTTTTCGTAATGTTATGCTTGTATCCATAGACTTGTAATGACATAAACTTTTTAGTACATAGATCAACACTTGTTAAACAAAAACTTATACAACATTAAACAATGAGGAACAGTGTATAAATTTATTGCATTAATTAAAAAATTAAAATATATTGCTAGATTTCTAGATTAAAAATAATATTTATACTCAACCTACACAAAAAGGGGATTTATTGTGTATACAATAGCAATGCAAAATGTATTGCTTTTCACTTTATTGAATCTCAGCAGCTCTCACTAAATTAAATATGTGTGTTGTCATCTGCATAAGAAAGCAATGAAATAAAAAATAACAATAGTAATATCAAAAGAATGAAGTCCATTTTTCTACAAAAATGTATTTATCAAAATGTTTTTCTTTTTTATCTTATGTTATTACGTTTTTCTCATTTATTTTTTTGCAAGAAAGTTTAATTAGAAAAATTCAATAAACAACAAAAGACCGTGAATAATAATAAAAAATACCGCAACTTTTGTGTGACAGTTTACTTCTTTCTCATACGTAACTAAGCATAAAATAAATAATTAAGTAAAGAGATTTTTTTTAATCTCTGTAACTTAGTAACGATTTTCACTCGCTCTAATGGAAATTCGATGATAAATTGTCTTTGATAACATTCCTTTATAAAAAAGGAAAAAAAAAATCCTTTTTCTTATATTACGTAAGTCTTTTGTTTTCGTGACACAGAAAATATAGTTGTTTGCTAATTTTAACTTTTTTTCTAAGAAGGGAATCAATTTTGAAGGTTGTTTTAATAAAGAAAGCTAATTATAGGTTTCAAATGCTTGTACAGATTACTTCACATGAAGACAAACAATAGATTTTCGTTAATAGATGTTATGAAAATAATGTTGCTGCAGTGAAAGTTAAAAAAAAATAATAAATAAACTTATCTTAATTTATGCAACATTTAACGAGAAATTCAACATTCAGCACTTCAGCCCTTTCACACATACACGCATATCAACTCAGGCACGTTTGCATGAACAACCGCGTTTTAGCAATTCATATTTGCAGTCTACCTCGATCCCGTGGTATCTAGACTTTCTCTCTCGTAAGCAGTTCTTTGCCAGAAGTGTACTGATAATATCCATGACATAAGATGATAATATAGGTACCGTATTTACTCGTGTATAACGCGCACTTAAAAAAATTAAGTCAAAACTCATAGGTGCGCATTATACACGGAATACTTTTTTACTGCTTGAAGTAATCATACGATATGCATATGAATTAAGAGATGTGTTCAAAGAAGGTATTAAAACTAGGAAAATCTTACTTAAGAAAAGCATTGCTGCATCTTTATATCACTACTTGCATTTTTTTTATACAAAAACGCTAGTGACGGTATTTAAATACTAATTAGCAATCCTCATTGCCGTCACACTCCTACCCCCCCCCCCCCCCCTCCGTCATTCATTCCCTACTGAAGTAATCATACGATAGTGACGGTATTTAAATACTAATTAGCAATCCTCATTGCCGTCACACTCCTACCAAAGTCTGAAAATGTATTTTTGCCTTTTTTCCTAGTCTAACGTAATGTTTGTTTCGACTTTCTTTACTTAAATTCCTTTGGCTATTCATTTACTTGTATATTTACTTGTTATTTATGGTGCTCGTTATATACGAGATTTTAAAAAATCGACATTTTTCCTTGTAAGTTAGGGGTGCGCGGTATACACAAGTAAATACGGTAGATGCAATAGACTTATGGCCATTCTTTCAGAAACACCTGCTGTAGTGACAAACATTTTCCGAAATGTAGTGTGTCGAATTTGGAATTTTTATTATGAAGTTAACTGCTAATTAAAATATTTTATAATTTCCTAAATATCTGATAAAAGCAAAATATTTTTTACAATTTCATTTTCAGTTAACAGACTTCCAACGAAAGAAATTGAAAAATTAGTTAGTATAAATATGCATTGTTAATCCGTAATTGCCGTTTTGCAATTTGTGTGTCCAACTTTTGCCAGAGTTTCATTTCGTAAAAAACTGGAATTATAGCTTCCAAAATATTATAAAAACACTAGTATTTTTTTAGGATCGATCTTTTTAATTTTAATATTTTAATTTCATCACAACCTATTCATCGCTTTTCCTCTTGAAATGCCGAATAAAACTTAAAAAAATTATTATTTTTCTAAATTAATAATAAAAAAAGAATTGCCAATTTGTTAAATATTTAATGTCATTAACATGATCTTGAATAAATTTATTATTCAATTTCACCCATTTTCCACAAAATTATAAAATAAATATATTCTAAAGACAATGAGATGTAATATACGATGTTTAGTGAAAAAAAAGGGGGGGGGGGGGTTCTAGCATTTTGGAAAATTTCGGCAGTGTGCATGGAAATTGAATTTTCTGTTATATTTAACGGGTCATGCGATTTGAGTACAGATTACATACAGATATATATGTATAGTAAATTCGGTTAAAAAAGAAAAACAACTTTTTTATTTTTATTTCCGATGACATACGGAAAAATTGCCTCTGGTTTCACCAAATTCACATAAAAAAATTGAGATTTTTTAGGAACAAAATTTCCTGAAGTGCAAAAAATCAAATAACTTCCAAAACTTGTAGAGTTACATCTATAGGTACCACCATCTATTGTAATTTTTTTAAATAAAAAAAAACACGCAATACCTATTAAAAAACTGCAATGTTCACATCTGTCCCAGTCTCTCCTATGAAAAATGGATATAAATAGTCAGTACTTCTGAATCAACTTGTTCAATATTTCTGCAATATATTTAATATATTCATTTATCTACAGAAAGTTATTATTTAGAAAGGGAAGTAATTCTTCCAAAAACATAATCGGAGCAAGCTTTTAAAAATGTATATAAAGATGCATAATAATTCATCAGTTTTGTTTTCATATCTCTTTAAACTATTTGGGGATAAATCTCACTTTCTGAACACTGTCAAAAAAATTCGTCAATATACACTAAGTTATCGTTATTTTTTTCACAGATAACTTTTGTTCTCCCTTAAAACGTATTTGATCTGTGAATTCATTCCGAACGTCGAAAAATGAGGAAGAGATTCCGTTTATATCTAGAACGCATGCGTATTGGGTCTGTTAGTAATAAATTCGAATTTATTTTTAAAATGAAAAACAAAAATATTATAATGATTAAAATCTCTAATTTAGTTTTAAAAGACAAAAATGTTTTCGAATTTAAAAATAAATAACAATTACTTTCTTCATTCAATCAAAAATTCTTACAATTTGTTATTCAAAGTTGGGTAAGTTGAATAAAGTTGAATTTACTAAGTTATCTATATAATAAATATTCGCATTTAAAATATACTTTAAGTGAACACATTTAAAAGATATTTTAATTAAAAAAAAAAAAAAAAAAAAAAAATATATATATATATATATATATATATATATATATATATATATATATATTATTAAAAAAAAATCTTATCGAATAAAAATAGAACATCCATATTTTTCTCTAGCAATCTACGTAAATATATTTAAAATTCACATTTTTATACTATATTAATATAAACGCATAAAAACCCCAGCCACAGTTTAATTAAAGATGAAATCTTCCCGAAATTAACTTCAAAATTAAAAACTTTTTAACGAAATAGACCAAACAACACAATATGAAATGAATGTTTCTAATTTAAAGCACTTTCCTCGTGTGCAACCGTGGCGCTGAGGAAGAGCGTTCGCTTTCGAATGCTGGGACCTTGAGTTCGTTCTTCATGCTGGCGCGTTTATCTTTTCCAAACTTTTTTCAAATGACGGATATTTTACCTCTTTTGACGGAGAAAAAATAAACGGATATCCGTCAATCTACAGACAATTACTGGCAGCAGTGCTGCCAGTACATTTTCTGTAAAAAGACGGAAGATTTTTTGAGAGTGAACCCTTTGACAGGTTTACCGTACACCGCTCGGCTATAAGAATCTGCCTGTTTCGTTGCTAAAACTTTCTACTTCCACTAATTTTAAGCTTCAATATTAACCTTTTTAATGGCAAAATAAATCGATTGTTAAAAAAATGTTTTAGCAGAATAAAATTCGTACATTGTCTCTATTTTTAATTTACTGTGTTAAAAAAATATAAGCTTTTCTAGTTGGCGAATGTTTAATGAACTGTTATTTTTACGAACAGATTGGGTAATAAAAACTTTTACGAAAGACATTTATGTTAGGATAACGAACACCTCACAGTACAAAGACAAGAGGAAATATTGCGCATTTTCCGAGCTGTAGCTAATCGTATCTTTTGACGATATTTTAACAGTTGTATATTTATGACCAAATTAATTCATTGGCTACCGGTGGCTCAGTTTTGAATTACATCCCAACCCCCCATAGAACCCCTAAATCAAACGAATATATTAGAAGCATTAATGTTTATAATCTGTGTCCCTTTTTAAGAAAATATTTAGAATCTTAATTAAATGTCAATATCGAAATTTAGTTCGCAAATTTATTAAGTGGTTGTAGATTCCTCTTGAGCTTTATCCGGATCCTGCCGAAAAAAACTATCCGCTAGAGAACTAAGGAGTTCTTGAAAGGTCAAAGAGATAAATTGATTTCATGTTGTAGTCAATGAGTCTAACCCCTAATGTTCTTATAAAGGGAATTCCATTTATTTGTTTTTTTTTTTAAATACGCCGAGACATTGACAAAGCTGTCGAAATACGAGCTTTTGATATTAAATAATCACCAGACCTGAAAGGGTTAAGAACAAATTAATTGAATTTCCACATAAGTTTATGACCGGGTTAATGAACAATTTGGTTAGCGAACTCTGTTTTGCAACGGATTAAGTTCGTTAACTAATTACCCACTCTATCTTTTTTTTTTTTTTTTTGTAATTATCTCGAAAACTCTGAATTGGTTAGTTTCGGTTCTATCAGATTATGTGCTATTATCCGATCATCCAGTATAATGGTATATCTTAAAACACCACTACAAATGTTGAAAATTTCTTCAATAAATCGAATGCAGAAAAATTGACACATATATTGTGTTGAAATTTTTTAACTTTGTTTTTGGAATGATGTGCGATCAATAATGTTACTTTTTCAAACCTTAAAATATTTTTTTTATTATGTACTTAAATTTCAAACACATTTAAAAATGCATATCTTTTCAAATAAATATTATTTTGCCAACATGGAGAAAAGTAAATGAAGAATATTTTGATTAAAAACAATTCTAAAAAATGTATATAAGTAAGCATACATAGCAGTAAAAATCATTTTAAATTGAATCAATTTGCAATATACATTTAAAAAAGTATATTTAAGGAGTTATGACAGATTTAAATATTCAAAATGTTGTACTTTTTTTAGACTTAAAAATCTGAATTTTAAAAAATAATTTTAAAAATAATTTTAAACAGCATGTATGCATAAAAAGAGATTATTTTTAAGTATTTGAAAAAATAGAGAAAATTTTGAGAAAAACTGTTCTAAAAATAAGTTTATAAATAAGTATATAGTAACAAAAATCATTTTAAATTAAAACAATTTGCAAATTACATAAAAAAGTATTTAATGTGTTATTAGATGTGTAAAAGTTTCACCTTAAGCGAAAGAAAAATATTAAAAGTGTTTCTTAATGATAAAACATTTCAAATCAACTAAAAAGGAGTGAAAAAAATCACACATATTCTCAGTAAATGCATCATAAGTTTTATAACATAACATAGTGTTTTTCTTGAGGAAAAAAAATCACACATAAATGCTTATACTTACACAATTAATTTTTTTCGTCAGTCTAAATTTTCAGTAGGAAGTTGTAAAAAATGGGTCCATTGACAAAATATGTTGCCTACGAAGAAAGGGATGAAATATGTCAGTAGAATTTCAACAAAAACATTATGTTATTTTTAGTGCAAAAATCATAAAACTATTTTGTTTGCGTTTAACTATTGCTTTTGTTTACTGTCAAATTCAATATATTTCAGAATCAGAGATTTATTTTATTTAAACTATTTTACGAAACAAAATCCTTTAACTGTAAACTGAAAACTCTGAAGAAGTAAAACTTTTACATTTGAAAAAGTTCCTTAACGTTATGTTCTATAAAACACATTATTTAAAGGCACAAGATGATTTATAAATGAAAACAGAATTTTTAAATTTTCGTCATCGATTATAGTTAAAAGAATATGTATAGTCATGGGCAATCTTATATTTATTTATTTACGGAAGAGAATTTTCTATGGGGATACTAATAGATTTAAAATTTTAAAACTCACCCTAACTAACTTCAAAGGTGTTGTAAATCGTTATGATATTTGTTACATTTGTTACAACATTTTGTTACATTGGGAACTATGAGAAGCTGTTTACACTGTTGTCGGAAGTTATTGCTTCCGATTTAAACTATGAAATAGGAATTTATTTGAGCAATTTTAAATCTATCCTTTTTTATATAAAATAATGCACGTATTGCAGAATTAAAAAAAAAAACATTTTTGGGTGTTTAAAAAAACTGCAAAGAATTGTTTCTGTTGTGTGAAAAGTTGAAATGTGTTATTATTATTATTATTTTAAAGAGTTTGAAGAAATAGGTACTTTTAGTGTAATTTTGGAAAATTTCTGTCAATTTACAAAATTTTCATTTTTGTTTAGCTCGCCTACAAGAAGAACTATACGAAATAAGTTTTGTGTTGTTTTGAAGATTCATTTTTTCATGAAAATAGCTCCAATCATAAAAGATTGTTGTTAAATTGTTTCAAATTTTAAATTGTTGTTTAATTGTGTATCAAATACAATTATTTTATGCGAATTTTTTTTTTCAACACCAGTATTTCGTTGTAATTACTATTAAATTATTGCGAAATTGATTGTGATTTATTTAAGCCGATCTAAATGAACATTTTTCATGCTATTTTTATGACTAATTTAAACATGATATCAAACTTTCTTAGAACCAGTTAAATTGTGTTTATAAAAAAAAAACCATTTAATTTATATTTAACTGTAAAAAGTAAAGGCTATAATGAGCTCGAAGCTACCGCAGATGTTCTCAAATACTAAATTTGTAGAATTTGACTTTATTTATTTTTTTTTTTGGGGGGGGGGATCTTTTGTGATTTGATCTACTATACCACTTCGGCCAGTGTTGTAAAGGGAGGAGCCCCAATGAGTGCAACCATTAATTTTACACACAAAATATACAAATACTATAAAGGTAAGATCCTAATTTATGAGACTTATATCCTACACTAAAATAAGTTCGGGATAAATGGAAATTACTTTATTTACCCACTAATTGAAACAAAGAAAATAAAATTGATATTTGATTAACAAGTATTTAAGTTCCATAAATTATTTTACAAGATGTCAAAGATTCATTTAAAGAGATTTGTATAATTATTGAACAAATAAAAGGCGAAATATTCTATTTTCAACCCTTTCTTCTGTTCCATGCTATTAATAAAAAGAAGCAATGGGAATAATCGTGTCTATTTTGATTTGTATTTAAAGTTGTTTCACAAAACTACTGCAAAACAGAACACATGTCTTTGTGGAATATTTGTACAATGATATTTTAAAACAATAAGATTTGTGTTTTTTACAAATTTTTCACAATGGTTACAGAACATTTTTTAGCGACATAAAAATCACAAAATATTTTCCCGATAGAATATTTAATGTGGATACTTATTTCTATGCAAGAAGATATTTTGAAAAAGAAAATTAACACCAAAACTATTTCAAAATATTATTAACTATTTTCTACAGCATACTTCCGGATTCGTCGATTTGAAATCGGGCTGACTCGGGCTATAATGGAAGAGTATTTTTCGGGATCGGATTTCAAATCGTTGCTTTCGGGCTAAAAAACAAGTGTCCGAAATCACTTTTAAAACAAATGCAAAAGACTACCAGCGAATACTTAAAAAAAAAAAACCTTTATTGTAGTTTTTTTACTATTGCAAAAGATATCTACATACAGGGTGTCCCTAAACTCATGGTATATACGCTTGGGGGTGATAGAACACATCAAAACGAGTAATAGTAAATAGGAAACCAAGGGTCCCTAACGTTTTCCAAAGGAGATAACAGCCATTAAAGTTTGGGGTCCAAAATTTCAAATACACATAAAAAACGGAAAAATTGGTCGATTGATTTGCGGTTTTCACTAAAACTGTTCTTTATATTAGTATTTTCTTGAAAATAAATTATAAAGATAAATTTCGAAAAATGCCGATTGAGGGCGCTTTAGACTTTGAAGTAATGAAAAACTGCTTTTTGCCGTGATTTTTTGCATCTCATTAAATGGTTTTGTAAGCTTAGGCTTAAACTTAAATTTTGAGCTCAAAATCTGAATAGTTGGGAGTGGTTAAGTAGCACAAACTGAACTGTGTTCAAAGGGTTTAAATTTCAAATGATTATAAAAAACGGAAAAATTAGTCGATTCGTTTGCGGTTTTTGCTAAAACTACTCTTTAAATCAGTGTTTTCTTGAAAATAAATTTTAAAGATAAATTTCACACAATGCCGATAGTGGGCGCCTTAGATATTGGAGTAGCATACAACTATTTTTAACCGTTATTTTTTTTTAAAATTTCATTAAATGCTTTCAAATGCTTAGATTTAAATTTTGAGATCAAATTCTGAATCGTTGCGAGTGTTTAATTAGCGCAAAAGTGAACTGTGTTCGAGGGGGGGGGGGGTAAATTTCAACTCCTGAACACACTTCAGTATACGCTTCTTAACCTTTCCCAACGATTCAGAATTTGAGTTCAAAACTAAAGTTTAAATCTAAGATTTTGAAAACATTTAATAAGTTTTGGAAAGCATTTAATTTGATACAAAAAATAATGGTTAAAATTAGTTGTTGGTTACTCTGCTGTTTAAGGCGCCCTCTAACGGAATTTTTTGAAATTTATCTTTAAAATTTATTTTCAAGAAGATACTGATTTAAAGAATAGTTTTATTTTAAACAGCAAACGAATCGACCAATTTTTCCGTTTTTTATAATCATTTGAAATTTGAACCCTCTGAATACAGTTCAGTTTTCCTACTTAACGACTCCCAACTATTCAGATTTTGAGCTCAAAATTTAAGTTTAAGTCTAAGTCTAAGAAAACATTTAATTAGATGCAAAGAATAACGTAAAAATTAGTTGTTCGTTACTCCAAAGTCTAAAGCGCCCTCTATCGGCATTTTTTAAAATTTATCTTTATAATTCATTTTCAGTAAAATACCGACATAAAGAGTAGTTTTAGTAAAAACCGCAAATCATTCGACCAATTTTTTCATTTTTTATAATCATTTGAAATTTAAACCCTCTGAACAAAGTTAAGTTTGTGCTACTTAAGCACTCCCAACTATTCAGATTTTGAGCTCAAAATTTAAGTCTAAGCTTACGAAACAATTTAATGCGATGCTAAATATCACGGCAAAAAATTGTTTTTCATTACTTCAAAGTCTAAAGCGCCCTCTATCGGCATTTTTCGAAATTTATCTTTATAATTTATTTTTAAGAAAATACCAACATAAAGAATAGTTTTAGTGAAAACCGCAAATCAATCGACCAATTTTTCCGTTTTTTATGCGTATTTGAAATTTTGGACCCCAAACTTTAATGGCGGCTATCTCCTTTGGAAAACGTTTGGAACCCTTGGTTTCCTATTTACTATTATTCGTCTTGATGTGTTCTATCACCCCCTAGCATATATACCATGAGTTTAGGGACACCCTGTATATTTAACATTTTAGTCGCCACTACTGTCGCAATTGAATTTATTGTAATATTTTCACTTTCGCAGATCATAATTAAAAATAAACTTTTCTACCAAAAATTGAACCGACTTCAAAAGCTACTGCAAAGTGAAAAATAATTTTTTTACAGAATAGTATTAAGAAATTAAATTAAGAGCGTAGTATTTATCATGCGTATTATTATATTTATGTAGATTAATTTGATTTTTTGAAGTCGTTGCCAGCCAATCCAAGTTACATGTAATTTTCCAATAGACAGGCATCCAAGTATCTACGAGTTTTTTTTACGATTTGCATTGGATAATTAATTTTAATTTTGAACTTGGCTTGGCTGGCACCGACTTCAAAAAATGAAATTAATCTACATAAATATAATAATACGCATGATAAATACTACGCTCTTAATTTAATTTCTTAATACTATTCTGTAAAAAAATTATTTTTCACTTTGCAGTAGCTTTTGAAGTCGGTTCAATTTTTGGTAGAAAAGTTTATTTTTCTCTTTTTAGTTAAAAGTTAAAAGTTAACGATTTTTTGAAGTCAGTTAATAAAAATTACAATACGGGAAAAATCACTGTAAACCATACACGTATGTCAGGAGTGGGGTTCGAACCCACAATCTCTTTCAAGAACCAGAAATCAAATCTGCTGTCTTACACCGCTCAGCCACCTGACTGCACTCCATTCGGCGAGCTTCGTCATCGTCCATGTTACTTTTAGTTTGCGAGAAATCACTAATTTTATTAGTTTTTACTTAATTACTAAAAAAGCACTGAATCAATTGCAATGAAATGGAAGAAGTACCAATGGAAGAGTAGCCTCTTTCATTTAACACAAAAAACAAATTAATCGGTTGGATAGTTTCGGAGTAATCGGTGAACATACATAGAAAAAAAATACATTCGCGCCGAATTGACAACATTCTCTCCTTTTTTGAAGTCACTTAAAAATATATATAACACGGAAAATATTTTTGTATACTATACACATATGTCAGGAGTAAGGTTCGAACCGACACTCTCTTTCAAAACCAGAGATTAAATCTGGTGCCTTAGACCGCTCGGCTGTCCGGACTTCATTCGCTGCAGAGAACTTATTCAATGTCATGTTACTTTTCGCAAGTCTATTCTCTTTTTGAGTACTCTTTCACTGATAAAGTATTGAGTTAATAAAAAATCTCTGATACTCTGTGGTAACGGTTAAATACATAATATTCCTAATAGCATAATTAGTATTTAACTTGGTAAATATATATTTAAAAATTATAATACGGAAAAGATTATTGTATACACGTATGTCAGGAGTGGGGTTCGAACCCACGGTGCCTTTCGAAAACCAGACCTTTAATCAAGCGCCTTAGACCGCTCGGCCATCCCGGCATCGGTAAGTTTATTCGACATCCATATTACTACTGATTTGCGAGAAATTACAAATTTTATTAGTTTTTGCCTAATTACTAAAAAAGTACTGAACCAATTTCTATGAAACGGAAGTGGTACCAATTCGAGAGCAAGCTCTCTCATTTAACACTAAAATCAAGTTAATTGGTTGGATAGTTTCGGAGTAATCGGTGAACATACATAAAAAAAAAAATACATACGCGTTGAATTGATAACCTCCTCTCCTTTTGGAAGTCGGTTAACAAAGATGTATGAAAAAATGTAAAAGAATACAGACAAATGTATGATAACTATACCGAAGCAGACAGTTTTAAAATAGGATAATTATTTTAAATGGTATTTAATGTTAAACTTAGAGAAATTAGTAAGGTTAAATAAGGCTTGTAGTATGAAAAGTTTTGCATAACAATTTAACCACTTTTTGCAAGCATATACGAAACTAGATTGCCGTATACAAAGTTCAATCAGTTTTAGATGTATCTAACTTTCAAGCTTTTTTTATCTATTTTTTTTTTCAATTCATTATTAAAATAGTGCTTTTCAAATTTCAAAAAAGTCTTTTTTTTTTTTTTTTTTTTTTTTTTTTTTACCTATTGTTGCCAAATTTAGAAGAAGTGCAGAAAATAATATTTTTAAACATTTTATTTGTTTTTATGTTATAAAATAACATTTTATTTTATTGTTTAATTATGAGAATTCAAAAATACACGTGTATATTAAAAGAGAGAAAAAACAATTAAACAAAAAATTATTCTGTGCGAAAAGCATTTAGCGCTGGAAAAATTACGTCATATTAAGGGGGTTCGGAAAACATTTAAAATAATTTTAATTTATTGAGTTAAAATTTTGATTTTTTTTGTGATGGTTAATCGAATCATTTGTTAAAAAAATGACATAATAAAACTTTTCATAATTTTTTTAAATTAAAAATTAATTAAAAATGTGGGGTAATTCAAAATCGTTATAGCTCAAAGTATTATTTGTAGAATTTCAATGTTTTTACATTTAAAAAAAAGGAAATCTATAAATTTAAATTATGACTAAGCATTTTTAAAATATTAATTAAAAAAATAAAAGTATGTAAATTAAAAATTTGAAAAAAATCATGTAATTTTTATTTCAAAAATTATGTTTTAAAAAACACTTTAAAAAAAAAATTGCTGAATGAAAATTAAAGTAAAACAATAAAAAAAGACATGTTCCAAGTAGCATTTATCATTAACGGTTCATGAGTTATACGAATTTAAATCCGAGAAATGGTGAAAAAAACATGGTAAAGAAAAATGTATTTCCACAAGAAGTCATTTCCATGACAACCATTGCTTGGAAGCTAGACTTTTAAAACAAACCAAAATGAAATAAATAATATTTCTTTTTCTAATTAAAATAGAAACATAATTTAAGCGTCATTTCGAGCATAAAAAAACAGAGAAATTTTTAATAAAATAAACATTTTTTTTTTTTGAAAATTTGAAGATTATGTTTGTTTTGGACCCCCCTTAAACAATTTATTTAAAACGTCATATTCAAACAATTTCTTTAAAATACTAAAATAGTTTTCTTACAGCATCTAAAAATAAACAATATTATAAAAGTCTGGAAAAATAGACATTTTTTACTTAAATACCTTATAAAAGCTGATTTCCAAATGTGTGATAGATACAATGTAATCAATGACAGAAACAATCTCATATGTCGCGACAGTTGTGGATGCATCCTTGGAAACCTATAAATCACCCAATCAAAAGGAAATAGATAGCAAATTGATTGGGGAAAATCACCACTGGACATAATAATAGCATCCCATTTACCGCAATCGGATAATCTTTTTAACACTAGAACGTCCGGAAATTTACTTGAACCCTAATGAAAACTTTTTACAACAGAACTTTTATTTAGCTGATTTATTAAACTTAGTTCTTTGTAGCTTACATTTAACTTTATTTTTTTTAAATTGTAGTTTGCATCGACATTTAATTATCGATTTAAAATTGACAGCAGTTATTCTTTTTAGTGTTAGAGCATCGGAAATTAGTGTGTTAATAGGTCTTGGGGGTCCGGACCGTTGTTCGCGATTGTAGATTGTATGTTTTGTAGTCCTTGGTGTAATAAAAAAAAGCAATTAATTTTTTTGATTTTTTTTTTTTTACATCTAAATTATTCGTCCAGTTATTGCGTTTAATAAAGTATAATTAGAATTAAAAAGAATAAAAAATAACTTAACTTGTTTATGGTTTATATTTAGTTCATTTTAAATAAATTTCTTGTCCGAATAAATATTTTAAAGGCATCTGTCGTAGATATAGTTTGAATATACTTGCCGTAGATGTAGCTTGAGTGTACCTTTCTAATAGACGAAGGAATAACGTTGACAGTTACAGGTTAGGAGAATGTTTTCGAAAAAAAATCATTAAAATTTTGTGTAGGCATGCATTTAATTTTTGCTATTGCAATCGCTATTTGTTTTTAATATTTTTTGTCAGCAGCAAAACACATCTCTCATAAACAAAAACTTAAAAATAAAATATATATTCAAATTTTTAAAATTATTTATAATTATGTTTTCATATGTAATCTTAAAAATAATTCGATGGCTGTTGCAGTCCATTTAAAATCTTTTGATAGCACAATATTCTGTTGCAGCAAAGTCGTTGAAAATATTTATTGTAAATATTTAAACATAAAATGCAGTTTAGTACTAAATAAAAGTCTTGAATTAGATTTGTCATGAAATTATACAGTTTTGTCTCGGTGAAAATCAAACTTATTTTTAGTTTTGCATTAAAGCTTGTCTAAATCACGACTAAGACCACCACGTTGCAAACATTGAAAGCCTATATCGCTCACATACCAAGTCTAAAATCCTCTGTGACTTGAAGGAAGAGTATTTTTCTATTCGTAAAACTAATTTGCGCCATAGATTGTATTTTAAAACAGTGGGAAATGCTGATTTTAGTCTTTCATCAATGTGATACTTTTGTAGTTTTAACTTTTATTTTAATTTAGCATGATGGAAGTATTCGGCACTTCGTATTTCATTTTTAGCAGTTCTGAGCATTACCGAAAGTTCTAGGTTGGATTTTATAGTAATAAATTAAGCGAAATCTCGAAACTGTCAGTTTAATAACGTTCAGTTCATAACGGGCTGAGAGTTTTGATATCTATCCGTGTCTTTTACTTGTAACATAATTGGATGGATCGTACAGCAATTTGTACACAATAGTTTTTCATTTATTTATTTTTAGGGCAGTTTGCCTTTCAGTTGACACAAATTTGAAAAAAAAACTTTTATTTTTGCTTTCCTTCTTCAGTCTAAGATTTCCCTCGAACCACTCTCAAATCCGCAATTGCATATCCCAAAACTTCAAATTTAGCAATTACCAATGTGTAAACATCCTCAGAGATGAGTCATGCATAAAATACTACAGCCATGATGTCATCGCATTATAGAAGATTTAAAATAAGTCACTTCTTCTAAACATATTTCTATTTGTTAATATTGCAAAATTTTATTACTTGGTAAAATAAACCCTTTTTAATATTCACAAGTGAATTAAATCCGCATATAGTATCATATATTTGTGTCTAATCAAGATATATAAATAGTTTTGGAATTTCATGCTGATCAACAAAATTAGCATGTGTTCTTATATTTTTTTTTTTCAGTACTGCATGTGATATTATAATTTGGTAGACACGTTGAACCTCTTAAGCTCTCCCCAATGGTCTGTTCCACAACCGTAGATGATTTGCTACAGAAATATGAAAAATTACTGCATAGCGTGCAAACTACCGTTTTCAATTTAGTGTTTTGAAATAAATAAAGCAATCCTATGCTATGCAGCGAAACGTTAATAACTAAATGTCCTGTTTTGCTATATTGGTAAATTAGTTAAAAGTGGATTAAAAAAGGTAGATTTTAAAGAAATAAAAACAATACGTCAAAGGAAAAAAATCTACTTTTTTATGTGATATCTTTCTTTTGATATTAAGCAATATTTAAAAAATCGTAATACGTAATTTTACATGTAGATTAAAAAAACACTTGTATATCTTTTTTTATCCTAATTTTTTTAGTTAATTCTATTGATAATAATTTTTTCCTTTATCATGTACAAGATTTTTTTAATCAAATTCTTAAGATATCCGCCTACGTGCGGAGTACTTTTTTTAAAAAGAAAAATTTAATATTTTTTGTTCTATTGTATTACAGAATGATAAGAAAACATAAAATCCTAGCAATATTTTTTTAATATTTAAAAAAAATTGGGGTTTTTTTACTGTTTTTTTTAGCAAAATTTCACGTTTACGCCAAACAGCGTACACTCAATTCAAATAAATATATTTCAATTTCCTTTATGCTGCACACTTCTATTACATTTATCTGTTCACCGAACTAGGATTTTTACAATATCTTCAAAAATAGCTGAAAATTTTCAAAATATGTAAAAAAAGTACATTTTTTTCAGTAAAAATTACCATTTTTTTCATATTTGAGTGCCTATAAAATAATTAAATTTTCAAATATAGCTCAGATCCTAGTTCAGAGCATAGTGAGTGATATGGAAAGCATTCTTACAAAATTTTACTGAAATATCTTTAAAACTTTTTGTGTAATGAAGTTTATCGCACATGGAAATAACGAAAAAAATGATTCTCCAGAAATCGCATTTAAAGATTTATTTTTAGGTAAGAAACTACAATATTTAATTTTTACGCTTAAAATGCACCACATTTACATTCTAACCCTTCCTTAACTTTATTTTTAACCATTTTTAACTTCTTAGTAGCTCTTTTTGTTTTCCTGGTAAGTTTTGCTGTGTGTAGCGAGTGGCGATTTGAATTTTTCATTTCTAGCAAAACATCATGCTTACGCCAGACAGCGTACACTCAATTCAAATAAGTATATTTCAATTTCCTTTATGCTGCATACTTCTATTACACCTATCTGTGCACTAAACTAGGAGTTTTACAA
Source organism: Maratus speculifer (assembly GCA_964019185.1). Taxonomy (NCBI): domain Eukaryota; kingdom Metazoa; phylum Arthropoda; class Arachnida; order Araneae; family Salticidae; genus Maratus; species Maratus speculifer. Next base: position 210,412,044 of record OZ025291.1, on the reverse strand, counting down.
TACCTTCAAAAATACCCGAAAATTTTCAATATATGTAAAAAAGTACATATTTTAGTAAAAATACCATTTTTTCATATTCGAGTGCCTATGAAATAATTAAATTATTACATATAGCTTAGATCCTACTTCAGAGCAAAGTGAGTGACACTGAAAGCATACTTACAAAAATTTACTGAAATATCTTTAACTTTTTATGTAATGAAGCTTATTGAACATAGGAATAACGAAAAAAATAATTTTCCAGAAATCGCATACATGTATTTTCATGTAAAAATCTAATATATTTAATTTATACACTTAAAATGCACCAAATTTATATTTAAACCCATTTTTAACTTCATATTTAACCATTTTTAACTTCTTAGTAGCTATTTTTAACTTCTTAGTAGCTCTTTTGTTTTCCTGGTAAGTTTTGCAGAGGATAGCGAGTGGCTTTTGAATTTTTTATTCGATCATCATCAATTTTAAAATGGTTTGTGATCATATTTTGTTCAACTGATACTCCTAATTGTTAGAATACAGGTAAAAGTCCTAAATATCCTGAATTATAAATTAAAACTGGTAAATTAAAGTGATTTAGAATCGTTATAGATTGTTTTTTCATAAAAAACAATTGAAAAAAATTGAAAAATTTCACAAAAATGGCATCTTGATATTTATTAAAATTGCCATAACTCCTCTTCTAATAATAGTAGGAATAAAATTAAAACAGACTTGGAATCGTAAAAGATTGCTTTTTCATATAAAACAAATTTCGAAAATTTTCACCAAAACAGCCAATTTTATGTAGGCAGTATACCTTAATAAGAAAAGCTCTTTTATGAATACATGTTTTATATAAGCATACGGCACAAATTTCCAAAGAACTTTGGTGAAAAACTATATCCTGAATTTCCTAAGAATAGTAGAAATACACTTAAAAACGCATTCTTTCATGTATCAATAAATAAAAACTTTTATTTGTTAAATCACCATAAAAAGATAAAATAAACAGGACGCGTTTCGAGCTGCAAAATTACTGCTCGTCATCAGCTGATCCAAACACGTGTTTGGATCAGCTGATGACGAGCAGTAATTTTGCAGCTCGAAACGCGTCCTGTTTATTTTATCTTTTTATGGTGATTTAACAAAGTTTTTATTTATTGATATATATTTATCGCCAGTTTTTTCGGTGTTTCTCAATATAGCATTCTTTCATGGTATATGTGTATAAAAATGCCTGAATAGAAAAACAAACAAACAAATACAGAAATTATTTTGAGTATAAAATGTCTTATGCCATAAAACCAGTGATGTTTCCCATTTCATAAAAAGTTTTTACGGGAACATATAGAATGTGAAAAATTCTAAATATAGAAAGTGTATGTATCAAAAACTTCAAGAAAAGTGAATGAGAAAATAAATATTTTCATCTTTTTTTAAAAGGAATTAAAATATTTAAACAAATAAATACACGAAGCTTACATTTTATAAAATTTGAATATATTTTGTAAAAAGACCAGGCCACAAGTTTTTTATTTAAATGTGGACCTTTGTTTTTAATTGTACCTTAACGAGTTGAAAAAAACCTTATAAATAGACTATATGTAATTTCAATATTTATTTTTATATTAGAACATAAAACAAAAGAAATAAATTATCGATATTGAGGTAAACGCATTTCATGTTTTATGTTTCATTTTTGAGTATATATCACACATAAAAAAAGAATAATTTTGCCATGTATGAGAAAAAAAGAAAAGTATATATCATTTTAAAAGAAAAATAACTTCTCTGTGTTGCGTGTTTATAACTGCGTAATTTCTTATGTACTTCTAATTTACTACTAATTAATCTATAAATAAATTTAGTGAAAGTCTCAAGAACATATTTTGAAAATTCTAAAAATTATCGTTGCTAGAATAAGTTCAAAATCCGTTGTTTCCAAAAGGATGCAAAAATATGAGGGAATCTGTCCATATATTCATTGATTAGTGCCAATATATAATACACAATATTGCACGTACCCAGGTGTCGCAGTGTCCCTAAAATTTTCACACTTTCCTACCGCAATTTTAAAACGATAATTTTTAATGTAGAATTTCACTGTAGATGTTAAGAGAATCTGACTTGAAGACTTTTCATTTAAAATGTTGGTAGAAAAGAGCGAAAATTTTAGGGACGCTGCGACCCCTGTTACCGTGCCACTATATCTGGATACAGCCTCTCATTTTTGTGCTTCATTTGGGGAACAACGGATTTTGAAATTATTCTATCGGCGTTAATTTTGAGAATTTTCAATCTATGTCTTTCACACTTTCACAAAATTACTCTATTCATTTAGCTAAAACAAAATACAAATGAAATTTTGATAGCATTCACGCATGCGCAATGATAAATTATTTAATAGATCTACTCATTTTTCATACAATTTTTATTATTTTTAATTTTGATTACAGAGTCTTATATAGAATATTGTTTGTCTTATATTTTAAAACGAATATTTTTTTTTTGTATTAAGACTCTTCAAATTATAAGCTAAAAATTTGACAAAATATGGATTGTTTTTGTGCTTAATTTCTCTGCGAGTATACATGTAGTCGTCATAAAAATGATCACAATTTATTACAATAAGCCGCTTAATTATAACTTAGAGTTTGAATGAGTTTGCTACATTAGTTTTAACAGGGTTCTCTAAAAGTTTTTCATTTTTTTCAAATTGTAAATGGTCCTTTATGGGTTTTTCGGGAAAAAATCTTCACGGTAATATATGACCTGTTATATTATGTTTACATACCTGGAGTTTCAGGATAATTCCTCGTGTATTTTTCTAGATATTTAAAGAAATATTTAAAATCACAAATGGCCATTAGATAATACTACAAATCTACATCAATTACTGTAAAAACTTGTTAATGCCAAATTATATCAAACAGAGGAGTTGTTAGAATTTGGAATAAAATTGGAAATGTGGTATTTAGCTAGTTATCAAGGGCAATGCTAAATAGCCACATTAATTGCGATTAATTTCTGAATGGAAATCAGGATAGACCTAAAAATGATTTCCATATTGCCCGATTAATCGCAAATGAGAACTCAATTCAAAGAAAAATATTAGATAAATAATAAGACCATAATAGAGTTATCAATATATTAATTGCATTGGAAAAACTAGTTCAAAGAAAAAATATATTAGAAAAATAATTAAACTGTAATTGAATATTGATAAAAATATATTCACAATTATCAGTCGCAACCATAATTTCCATTGAGAACAGGAAAAAGAAAATAATAATATAATTGAATTATCATTGATTAAATTCAATTGAAAAATCATGTCAAATGAAAATAATTAGACTAATTTAATTATATACTAGATTAACTTATAAATATCAATTTCGACCATGTGATAACAATACAACTTTGCATTCAGTCACATTAGACAGTGTATATCGAAGTTAAAGTAGAAAACAAATAGTTTTTTTTAATAATAGATATTTAAATAACTATTTTACAAAATAATTAATTACAAAACATAAGTAGACAAAAAGTTTTTTAACTTAATAAAAATATTAAAACTATTTAATACTAATTACAAGTTTTAAATTATAATTATAGAATTAAATGAATCGATTGATATCGATAGTTTTTGTACATGTGAGATAAATGCAGATTAACTACAAAAGCGTTAGTGTCGCCATCTATAGTTGCTAAACACAATAAAATAATGCAAAAAATTAATTAACTATAAAAACAAAATTTTACAAATTACGATTTTTATATTTAATACAGGGTTGGAAAAAACATGTTTTTTTTTTTTTTTTAATTAACATAAAACTTTTTTTTTTATTATTGGTTTAAACTAGGGTTTTTTTGGGACAATCCGAATATCTATTTGTAAGCAACCAAACTACAGTGGATTAAGTTGATAATAGAAAAAAAAATCATTTTTCATTTAAACAGTTATTCCTTTACATAAAAAATAGACCAAGCCCCACTGTATAAAATTAGAAGTCTGAAATTAGAGAGAAAAAAATATATAAAAAAATATATAAAAATAAGAAATATCTTTAGTAATTTTCGAAAGATTAAAAAAAAAGGATGTAATAATAATATACATATAATCTATTGTAATCTATTTTTATTATATTTGTAAACAACCTATAAACAGATGATTAAGTAGATATTATAATAAAAAAATCATTTTTATGTGAGCAGTTATTCCTATACATGTAAAATTGACCAAGGCCCCTGTATAAAATTAGAAGTCTGAAATTATACAGAAAAAAAATAAAAATAAAAATAAAAAGAAGGAATAACTTTAGTAATTTTCGAGAGAAAAAAAACCAGAGGATGTTATAAAAATATACATATGGTTTAAACCATAGATAAAATCAACTGACATAAACCGAGCCAACCTTTATTTAAAGCAAAAATCGGTAAATTAATAATATATTATATTTATATAAAATATACCATCAAAGTATAGCTTATTTTTATAACTAAAATAAGAATTTAAAATGTTGTAAAAGTAATAAAATATTATATTAAATGATCAACCATTGATCAGTCTCAAATTACATTACATATTAAATCCAGAGTAATAAACAAGGAATGCTATAACAATACATTACCATATATAATAAATTAACACTATATTATTGTTGCAATGCACCATTTTCCTACCGCCAACACCTCTTTCCCCCTTTTTTAAATATAAATATTAACATAAGCGCATATATTTTCCAGCAGCACCGCCCTACCTCCTTAATCTAACATCTACCCACCCATCTGACCTATTAATTAATTTTTTAATACATTTTATATTTTTATATTTTTAATTTTTTTTTGTGTAATTTTTTTATATTTTTTATATTTTTATTGATATATTTTTTATCCGCAATATGTTAAAGTAACTCACAATAAACATCCTACTGCAATTGATGAGTAATAAAAGAATTAATTGTGTATTAAAGAGTAAATGCATTTCTTAGGAAATCCATGATTTATCGCATCATATATTAATTGTTTAATGTTTTTGTTTATAAGATGAGGGGAACATAAACTTTTGATTCTGAACAAGTGATTAAGGAGTATATTTTGATAAACAGAATTATGGAGGCAGGATTTAAAATGAGTAAAATTATTAACTTTAAATTTTAAATCTTTATGTTTATCATATAGATCAGTTATTAATTTGTTCTCTACTAATGTAATTTTTAAATCCAAAAAGTTTATACTATTGTTTGGTAAAAGGTTTTCCGTAAGTTCCAGATTAGTGGGATAAATTATAGGAAAAGAAGTACTAACACTATTAGTGGTGTCAATTAAAATGATGTCATCAATGTATCGAAACATAAAAAGATGTTCATTACAATAACTGCGTTCATAGTAATATAAGAATAAATCGGACAAAATACTTGACGAATGGCCTTGAGGAATGCCTACTTTTTGTATATATATAGTATTATCTTGTAAAATAAAGTTATTGTTTATAATGAAATTAGTTAATGTGCGAAAATAAGCCTCATCCATATAATTAGGAAGAGTTAACTGATTTTTAAATTGTATGAATAGTTTATTAATGATTTTATGAAGGTCAACGAGATTGATATTATTGAAAAGATCTTTAAAATCATAAGTTCTTATGTGTTTAACACTTTTAAGTTCTTTAATTATGCTTACCAGTTGATAACTGTTTTTGATACAATGTGTATTATCTTTCGCTATAGTAAGTTTATATATCTGATTTAAAATATCTAACAAAATATTGTTGGCATAATTGTTATAAGTATTACAACCTAATGTAACAGTTCTAAATTTGTTGGGATTCTTATGAAACTTAGGAATTAGCACTAAATAAGGATAATTAAAGTTAGTAGGTGTAAAATTTAAGAGTTTATAAAAACTATTAATTCTACGATTATTTACAATGGTATCATCATTAGTTTTATCGAAAGAATTATTAGAGGATATAGATAATGTTAAAAGATTGTGATAATAAGATTTACAAATATTAGCATAGTTATTTGGGGATTTATCTATATAAGTAATTACAAAATTATGTTGCAATTTATTAATTTGTTGGAAAATGTGACGAGTATTCACTTTAATTAGCTCTGATACATTTTTATTAAGTGCTTAAGTTAACTTATCTATAACCAATAATTTCCACTGGTGAAAATAAGCGATAGGTTTGTTATAAGTAATAGAAATTTTATAAATAAATAAGTCTATATCATAATTAAATTGTTTTATTATTGATTTTATATTAAGTGTGTATGGAAGTCGAAATTTAGTGCCATAATCCATTAATTTTCGTAGTGTATAATCATTGACAATATTCAGGTGACCAGTAATTATATGACCATGTATACCAGTAATTATATGACCATGATCCTTATTGATATATGGTTTCATAGTAGGATCTTTGCAGTTACAAGGAAAGGTACTAGTGGCAGCGGTATTTTTGGAAAAGGAATTATTATTAAAGATTTTGCGTCCTAAAGGAATCGGGTATCTGAATGTTCTAGATATTTGTAAATTTTTTATCGGAAATTCACAATTAGTATCATTGATTATAGAATTAATATTAATTTTATTAAAAATTTGATTAGAAAAAGTAATTAACATTTGTGTGTTTGCATTTTTAATTTTAGGTCTTTTTTGTAAATTGATATTGAATTGATTAACTCTTGTCATTATAAGATCAAAGAATAAATCTGCGAAATGCAAATTAAACTTTATACTTTGAAATATATTTAAATACTGTGCAAGTTTTTTCTTTTATATAGCAAATATATATTTTCGAACTATTAACCAGTTATAACTAATTAAATAATTTCTATGAAGATCATTTAATTGCTTTATAATATATTTTTTAGATATTATACTGGATGATGAACCTTTACCTCTTTTATTACGAGTAGTTCTTTTATTTAAAGAATGAATAAGAGTGGGATAAATAGGAGAATAATCAGTCATATTATTTATTGATGAAAAAACTTTAATATTTCTATTATATATTTCAGTGTTAAGTCCATATGGATAAACTGTATTATAATATTGCATATAAGAAGATTCTAGAAATAAACGTTCAGATATATTTTTATGAATTTGTAAGATAGATAGTATTGTATTTTTAAAGTTATGTTTATGAAAATGCTTAATTTCAAAAGTAGATTGTTTATTCGTGGACTTGTTTTTATCCGCGACTGAACGATGATTGTTTATACGTTTATGAAGTGGGCCTGAGGTTTGCCCTATATACTGCAAATTACATATATTACATTTTATGCTACATCTAGCATTGAAGGTTTTGCAAAATGCATGTAAACCATGATCTGAAACAATCTGTGATTGTAAAGCATATGGACAAGTCTTGCATCTCTTGTCATAACATTTCCTAAATATTAATGGTGGTGGAGGCGAATAAAATAGGTTACTGAATGTCGATCCAGGAACATCCCTATTAATGTTCCTGTGCCGGGCACTATACTGCGAAGCTAAGTATATTTTGCCAGGAACGATAAATTTATTTAGAACCGCCATAATGTGTAAAGATGATTAATAAAAATATATAAAAATATAGAATAATGAAAAAACCTTTGTTAGGAAAATTAAAAGAGCTAGATTAATAATTATAATTCTTGAATATAATAATAAAGTATATACAATATACACAAGAAAAAAATAAAATAAAAAGCAACATGCTTTAATCACCATAATATATGAAAACCACCAATATCAAAAAGAGTATCCATGATAACAGGAATCGACAATAAAAAGCAACATGCCTTAACCACCATAATATAATAAAACCACCACTATCAAAAAAGTATCCATAACACAGGAATCGACAATGCTGAGACGTCATAAAAAACCACAAGATATGTTTCAGATCAGATACATGCAACATATAATTATCTTAGTATAATTTAAATTGTGAAGCAGAACTTAAATACATAAATTATAGTGCTAATAACTAGTAACTATAAAATATTAAAAGCTAGACAATACTTAATGTCATTATTAAATCGCATGCATTTAATATACTTTTATAGAAAGATTAGATAAATAAAGTGTTAAATATATATATATACATTAATAGAATAATTAATTTTAATGTGACAGTAATATAATACAACATGAATCAGAGTGATGAAAAACAAGTAGCAATCAAATGGAAATTCTTAAAGAAGGGTATCAAATGACTACAAAGTAGAAATCCAAATAATTCAGAATGATAATGCGCATAGCAGCATTAGACATTGTGTATAAAAATTAAACAATTTGCTAATGATAAACATATAGCTATACGATTATATATTAATTTAATAATATATAAGATACCCATAAAAGAATTGGATTTTCAGAATGAATTTTACAAATCATAGTGAAATAAAAATGAAAATACATTCATAATTACTTGCGCTTTAGCATCAAAGCAATTTGAATGCTTATATAGAACCATTAGATAATACTACAAATCAACATCAATTACTGTAAAAACTTGTTAATGCCAAATTATATCAAACAGAGTCTGGATTCATCTTGTCAGAATTTGGAATAAAATTGGAAATGTGGTATTTAGCTCGTTATCAAGGGCATATATATAATATATATATATATACATATGTATATATATATATATATATATAGATAGATAGATAGATAGATAGATGATAGATAGATAGATAGATTATAGATAGATAGATAGATAGATACATCTCACATTCTTGTGGATACGATAACTTCCAAAATTCTGCACTAGCCTGTTCGAATCTAACACATAAAACCAAGGGGCAGTATATATCTGTCAAACAATGTTAATGGGGAAAATAGGACGAAAAAGGTGAAAATAAGGAGGGGTTTTCTGAAAATCGAAAAAAATAACCATAACTTTCTAATTTTACTACATATCAAATGAGTTTAAAGTTTACAGAAAAGGACCATAATGCAGGTATAGCAGATTTCTGATAAAATTAAAAAAGGCTGAAGGAAAGAAAAAAATAGAGTTTTTGGCAGAAACAAATTCTTAACACAGTCAATTCTGAAGATAAAAAATTTGCTTAAATTCTTGCCGGGGAAAAAAATTGGGGATGAGAAAGATAAACACAATTTCGTCAATTCATACGATAACTAATCCGTTTGAATTTATTATAACTCTTCATAACTTTATCTACAACTGTTATATTGACAAGTTTTAGATAAGATCAACACTTACTGAACAAAAACTAAGGGTTGAAGAAAATAATATCGTATTAACACAATCCTAATAAACCATCTCTTACAAATAATAATAATAATAATAATAATAATAAAAAGCGTTCAGATAATATTGCTATACTTGATTTATCTATACTCTTTATATAGGTTTTTCTTTTTTTTGTGAAATAAGTACTTTGAAATCTACCTCAGTTTCTAAGCCAAACCAGCAGGGTGTTTTTTTTTTATTTCTTGCAAAAATTTAATTAGTTAAATTATGAAAATAGTGAAATGTTTTTAGGCGTAGCAACAATATTTACATACCATAAAAGTATCTAAACATTTTGATTTTATTTTTCACAAAAGCTGTAAAATATTTCAATATTTAAAATAAAAAATACTTCGAATAATAAACATAATTTTACTGTGGATGAATCAGTTTTTTAACTGAGATTTTTGTTTATCATTTAAAACTCTTTTAAGAAAGTTAATTAATACACGATTTTAATTTAACATCTACTAAAAATCATTTCTAGACATTAAATATTTTGAAAAGAAAGAAATAGTTTGTCACGGTACCGAATTCCTAATAACCATTCTCTTATTTTTCTACAAATAAACTATGTTTTATTGTTCAATAAAATAAAATATAAGGTTAGTAAGGTATTTGTTTTAGATTGTGAATCGAATTCGCATCCTTTATTTTATTTTACTGCAAATAAATGACCTTTTGCTATTCAATAAAATATATGATCAGTCTAATATAATAGTTATTTTAGAAGTAAAGATTTAATACAAAATGTGAGAATAAATAAAAAAAAACGAAGAATCATCAGCGTAGTGCATAAAAATACAATGAGGATTCGTAATACAACGAAAATTACAAATTACAAAAATTACAGTATGAGTATTACAAAGATAAATGAAACTTTTAAACAATAATTTCATTACAATGCGTTAAAAGTTGTAAATCGGAGAATCTATGTTGTATTTCACATAACCAAATAATAACAATATAAAACAGATTAAATAAAAAATATATTTGACATTTATTTCATATTTTGAGGTAACCCTTTCTACTATTGGAAATTCTAAGGAAGCGAATAATTTTCATTTCTAACTACAAAAATATTTCTGCGTGAATATTAAAAAGAGACAGAAAACTTTGAGAGAAAATTACGTCAGATTTAAGACCATACATTTTAAATATCTTATTTAAAACGACTTTGCTATAGCATTTAAAAAAATACTGAGATTCTTAATTTAAATTACATTATCTTATTTTCAAATTTTCAACTATTTTTTTAAATTGAACACAAAAACAGGCATTGTATCTTCTAAACGGTGCTGATTTGGCCTTAAAAATCTCTAAAGAACGAAAATGAATAGAAGCCCGTTTACAGGTTGATTGCATTGTTTATTAAAATTATAAAATCATTTCAAAGCCGGTGAAATCAGCGAGCTTTTAGAATCTGTGGTTTCTGAACGGTGATTGGCAAACGTAGCTCGTAGGCGGCAGATCCTCCTAGTCGCTAATAAAAATGAACATCATTTATTGTGGAATCGCATGTAAATACGCATTTAAATATATAAAATTTTACGTAATTCATAATACTTCTTTTTAACATATTATTTAATGTTTTTAAGAAACAAAATTATTTAATCACAAATACTATTTAAGAATTTTTAAAAACTTCTATAAAAAATAACTATAAAAAATAAATGTAATAAAAAATAAATTATGTAATCTAAAAAAATACTTTAAAAATAATAAACCTCATAAAATGTTAAGTTTTTACTACAGTTTATTTTCCATACTTTGTAAGAAAGTTCTATAACTGTAAAATTCTTTATCTGTAAAAAGTCAATTCATTTAAGAAAACAAATAAAATGTAATAAAATACGGTAAAACTGACTATTTCCTTTATATTTTTATTTAAAGAAACATTACTGAAAATTCATTTTTTTTTGTAAAAATGCTACATAGGCTAGTTCCATGGGTTTTGTAGTGTAAGTCACATTACTTTATAATTGCTATGCTTGTTTGCCACCGTTATTTTCGAAAAGTCTGCTTGTCCTTATTCAATTAATGAGAACGTGCCGATAAAATAAATCACATTTTTTCGTACTAAAATACTGGTAGCCAAAAATCGTAGCCTGTGACTTACACTACAAGTACTCATGGAAATAGCCCATAAAGATAGCTCATTAAAATAATCTGAAAAATATTTTTTTCATATAATTTCGAAAAATGTTTTTTTTTCTGAAAAACAGCTGAAAAATATTTTTTTCAAGCTTTTTGATTATGCTGATTTCAGAAAAAAAAGTAAACCGTGAAAATTTGATTTAATGATTGGAACTAAGAATGATATAAAGTGCAATGGATATAGAAAGGTGTTTTACAATTTTTAAGAATTGAATCTTTACGAACACTTGTAAGGGTATATGGTCGATATCTAAATTACTTTAACACACACACATACACAAAGTTCAAAATTAATATAAATGTTTATTTTTGCAAAATAAGGGTACGATTCCTCTTAAAACATTTTTAATAAAAAAGCATTTAAAAAAAGGAGGTTTGATTTTTAAATACTTTATAATCTTTTACAAATTTTAGTTATAAATTCTGCATGAGAAACAAATTCTATAATAATAATATTCATTTCATTTAATAAAATAGCCATTAAAAATAATTATTTTACACAATATTAAATTTTTATTAATTTACATTTTTAAATTCCTCATTTCAATAATTCGTGGAAACTGAAATGCTGTTCAATATGTGATGAAATTGAAGAATTATTTTCTATATCTAAAAGGCATCCAGCATATTATATTTTCTGCATAATTTGAGTTTCTACCTACATGCATTAAAAAAAATCTCCACAATGCATAAATATGCATTTTATATCTGCTTATCTGCTATTGGTTAAAGCTTTTTTGTACAGATTTGAATGAAAAAAAAGACATTTTTATGTAGGCATATATCGTGATTCACAAGTATAACGTTTCCATATTAGTTCTTTTTTTCTAAGAAAATTTCATGCAGCATCACACTGAAAATATGATATAGCCGTTTTTCTTTATGCTGCAAGAGTAGTATATGGTACCGACTATGGAACACTTTTTATATTCCATTAAACGCAAATATTTAACGATTTTTGTAAGATTTTCATCAAAAAGTTTGTCTGTCTAAATATCGAATATTGTACCTATAATTGTAAGATTTTCATCGAAAATTTTGACTATCGAACAATGTTTCATAATTCGAAATAATCCATACAATATTAATATTTAATGAGATGAAAAAGTTTGACTGTCTAAATATCGAAGAAATGATGAATATAAAATAATACCATAATTTATATATTCCCATCTACCCGGTTGTTTAGTGCGGGTCCGCCTAGGAAGAGTCTCAGATTTGAGATTTTCGTTCTTCGCTTCGGGGAAGTTCCCGCGCCAGTCTCGTATGACGGAGTGCAACCGGCTGAGCGGAAGCGCGCGCTTACTGTCGGAACAAACTTTCAGCATATATGTAGAGCTAGTGTGTCTTGAAAGACGACAGTTCTGATTTATGTTAATATTATTGGATGCAATTGTGGAGCAAATGATGATTATAAAATAGTATTTGAATTGACCCACTAAATGCTAATATATAACGATTACTGTGATCAAAAAGTTTGACTGACGCATTTTCTTAATAATAAACCAGGTTGAGAATAGTATAATTATTAGAGTTATCGATGCTATGGTTTGTAATAATGGGGTCAAATTTAAAATAATGAAAGGTAGGCGAAAGACAATTAAAGAGTACTTATGACAAAATATTGTAACATTTATTTAGAAAAAAATTTCTATAGATGATATTAAATAAAAATCAATTCCGAGCTAATATTTATCGATTATTTGAACAAAGTTTAGACAGATGAAATAAATAAGCTAAGATAATATTAATATCAATTGCATCGTATTGAAGTCTGAAAATAAAAGTTAAATGATTTTTATCATATTTTTAATAGATAACCAATTCTTTTTACTTACTGTTATAAATACTAATCTGGTAGTTTGATATTTTCATAGTTCGATAAAATTAGAAAAAAAAGTTTGTGTCGAAATGAACACATCTTTGACAGCAAGAAATTTATTTTGAATTTCAGTAAATATTATTTAGGGGTTTGAAATTTTCATAGATCGATAAATGGCCCATTCGATTATTGTAAGATTTAAAGCAAATTGTAGGATTAAGCTTTTTCTAATTCATAATCATAAAAGCCGTCATTATTTTTTCCTTTAAAATGAAAGATATAACCACCTTCATTCAGTTTTGCTATTGCTGTTTCAGAAATTTTTCCATGACTCTTTTTAAGAAAATAATCTTTTTCTACATCATTAACTTCTAATCTTGCAATAGTCGCATTTCCAAATTTTGTTTGAATTTTCTTCAACGAAATCAGCTTGTATTTCCCTGTCTCTAAATCTTTTAACCTATGAGTTACAGGGTACGATCTGAGACTGTTGAATTCTTCCATTTATTAAGAAACAATTTTTGAAAGACAATTTTTATAGTACAGACATCTGTACATAGAGCAGCCAGGTCCTAGGATTCTTACGTATCTCGGTACTTCTAATATTTTTATAGGAATTCCCCATTCTTCAAAGGTACTTTTCAAAAAAACTCCTCCTTTAAAAGCAAATGTGCCGCCGTATATCTGATGCAATTGTAAGAGATAATCTTTTACATTGTCACTACTAATCCATAAGCCTGTATTATCTGAATATCTTTTAAATCTTAAACCATGGATATCGGTAGTACATCTACGAGCTATTCCATGGTCTTGATCACCTAATTCATAGTTAGGTGTAAACACAGAAATCGTTTCACCTATTCCTTCTTTTAAATGAACCCAGCTTATTTCTCTTGCTATAGATTTAAAAGGAAGTATAAAACCTTGAACATTTACGATAAGAGTGACATCGTCCATTTATTAGAAAACATTTTTTATAAATTAAGGATTCGGCTTAACCCTCCAAGCGTCTTGCAAATGGGTAAATGTGTAATGTTGTTTTCTCTGCATTTTGTTTTAAATGCTAATAAAATATGATTATTTCAATATTACATAAAAAATCTTATTTCGGAATATAAATGTAATCCTTGAAAGTCTTAATTATTCTTCAATGCTTTGAAAACTCATTAAATTTATAGAATTATAATATCTTAAACATTGCTTACATTGCAGTGAAACCTGGAGCTTAGTGTACGGAATATTACGGGACAAACGCTTAGAGGGTTAAAATCCAAAAGGTACAGTATCAAAGTTATCTAAAATTCTTCTTTTATCATAACCAAACATATATCTTTTATTCATTTTATTCACTTTAATATTTCTGTCTTTTTGTATCTGAAATTGATTTATTTCTACATCTGTATGGTCAATTACCCCAGTTATTGTTTTCATTCTCTCGTCAAAATTGAGCTTAGTTTCGCTCTCATAACTCATTTTAAATCCTTTTACTTTTCCTTTTACAGAACCATCGTTAAGAATATAACCATAATCTTTACTTGCTCCAGATATCCACGATTTCATATATTTATCTTCTCCTAATTCATCTGTCCACTCGCCTAACATACAGCCCGTTTTTACTTTATTGGAGCCATCATCTATATAAACAATACTATCTGTATCGTAATACATTACATTATCTCCTAATTTATGAAGCATTTCATATAATCTTATTCTAGCCGAACTGGTTGTAAAAGCCGCTATATAAATATTCGTATTAAAGTTATTCTTGACATATTCATCTTTCATCTTATAATCCATTTGCACACACTCATCATTTAAAAATATCATATTCAAATCTTTAATGCGGTCGTTCAGTATAATTCTATAAAAATCTGCCAATTCTATTACATTTTCTGTTTGTTTTATATTTTTTCTCTGTCCGAACTTACCCCATAAAGAGTTTAAACAAATTTTGGATATAAATCTCATTCCAGGGTTTTCTTTGATTTCTCCTAATCTTATACCCATTTTCTTTTCTACGCACCTTTTATATTCTTTTTCAGTTTTGAAATTTTCAGACCATTCATCATCTGTTTCTAATTTGATTTTCAAAAACATTTTAACATAATCCTTAAATAATGCATTAGATTTTTTTCAAAATGCCAAACTTCATAGATATTTAAAATCTTATAACCTTTTTTAATAGCCAGTTCAACTTCGGTAGTTGTCCACGTACCTGTAAAACTTCTCTCCTCATCCGTATGATTACATTCTTTATTCCGCATTTCATAACATTTTTTACATTGTTTCTTTTCGCCTTTTATAGGATTTGAACATAATTTACACAAACTAAATATTAATTTTTCTCCTTTATAAGGTAAAACAGGATGATAGAGTTTTCTTGGTGGAAGTACTTTGCATTGTATCAAACCATACCAATTCTTATCATATTTTTTCGGATTATAAATTTTTACCGGATGACCAACAGGATAGTAATCAAAGTAGTTCACTGTGGATAAAGTGAACAAACATCGATATATCTACCCTTTTCGTTTTCTTTCATTTCGTATATTAATTTGGTAGGTTCACATCTACCTCCGCTGAATGCGTTTCTAGGATTTAAAGGTTCTACAAAATCTCTTTTCCATTCATTTTTCCTATATTTTTTAATTTCTTTGTCACTATCAAAATCGCATTCCCAAATTTCAATCAATTCAAATCCTTTATCTTTTATTTATTTATTTATTTTTTGAGTTCTTTCATACAAATCTTTCATACATATCTGATTTTGAAGATTGACAGTGGATTCTGTAAAACAGCGAGGACAACCGTGCCAATGACATCCTTGAAACTGATAAACGGTGTTATTATAAAAACCGTCTACTTTATAAGTTTTATCACCTAATTTCAGTTTTTTCTCACCACCGTTTAAAGCATGCTGTATTTTGATATTGTGTTTTTTGGACAGATAGTCTAACCAAATGATCGATTTCTTACTGTATTGATCCTTTGGAATAAACTCCTCATCAATCGCTATTGTATTCACTGGAATGAATTTATCTCTGTATATAACCATACAAACGCCTGCTAAAGTGACATATTTAAAAGGATCAATATTAGCAATGTTTAGAAATATTCTTCGCAATTCTAAACATCCTTTTCTTAAAATATCAACATCAGACCTACAATATTTTATAATTTCTTTTTGAAAATCAAATGTTTCGTTTTTTACTGATTTATACCATTTATCAAAAGTTTTTCTTTGATCTAAAGTCATAGTATCATAACCATAATGGTATTTTTCAGGATATTTTCCTACATAATTTTGATTTTCCTTAGTGTTAAACAAATGAGGAAAATAACCTTTAGCCAATTCCGTTAGTCCAAACGTTTTAGGAAATTTTCTTAACAGAATCAGTGTAAAATTAATAGAATCGATAAACCTTATATTATGTACGGTTGCTTGCATATATATGAGTTTATTTCCTTGATATATTGTAAACACTTTAATTTTATTTTTAAAGCAGTATTTAGCTAGAAATTGAAAATCAAATCCTTTTCCATAATGCGCTAATACTGTATAACCGCAATGTTTCTTTTGGAATAACCATTTACAATATTCATTTTCATTCTGAAATATTTTTTCTTTTCCGTTAAAATCATGATTTATAACTAGATTGACTTGGTGATTTCCTGTCTCTTGGTTCGTTTCAACGTCAAAAAACATTTATTTTTCTGTAAATTCTGACCTTTTATATTTCTCACACCATTCCTTTCTATCTTTTATATTTTTGGGACAGCTATTTTTACAAGTTCCCCCCTTAGATTCTTTCCTACGTATATAACATTTATGATCTTCCAAAACCCACTGTCTACAGTTTTGCCATTTTTTTCTCCACATTTATGATCTTCCGGTTCTCTTTCACTTCTATGGATATTTCTCTTACATTTTAAACATTTCCACAGTGTTTCACAGACTGAGTATTTTTTCCCCTCTTTATCTTTATGATTTTCGAAGCAGTTTTTTCCTTTAAACGATCTAAAACAATCATTACACTGAATATCATCGCCTTCGCAATTACTCTCTTCTGTAAAACATCTATTGCATCTTAAAGAACATTTATGTTGATCACTTCTACAATAACTGACTTTACAATAATCACAAAAATGGTTTTTTCCTAAAAATCCTGTAACCGTTGTAATGACATCAAAATGATTTCTATTTTTTAAAATGTAAACACAATTAGATTTATAGAAGCCGCTGTATATTCTTTCGTTAAAATTTTCTCTGCAAAATATAGTTATTTGAATATTAAAAAAAATTTCGAATTGTTTAACATGCTCTAAATTACATATTTCTAACGGAATATCACACATTTCATGCAATTTTATCGCTAAACTTTTTTGTAATTTTCTACCCATTTTTATGTATTTAACATCTAAATCTGTAAGTTTTTCTAGATTCAATTTTTCGCATAAAATTTTACGATTTTGAATAGCCAGGGCTGTAACGATGGATCTAGCCAAACAGATATTATCGTCATTTTTAATTTGAATTATACTTCTTTTATCGACAACATCGTTATCGTTCAGCAATTTCAAATGTTTACCGCCTTTAGGCAAATCAACGACTGTAAAAATAAATTCACAGTCTTTAATATCCGACTCTTTGTATTCAATACAATTATATCTACCTTTCCTTCGATTTTTCCAATTGCTCTCCTGAATAAATCTTTTAATATACTATAATACTGACCCGGTGTGAGTTTGTTTATTTGTCTTATTTTATAAACATATCTATAAGTATTAAATTTTTTTACAAATTTTTTTTCTTTCTCAACAATTTCGTAATCAGGTCTAAACAAATTTTCCAAATTTGTTTGCAATTTGACTTTCTTTTCTGCCTTTTTGATCAATTTTTCATCTTTATATTTCAAGCCGTAATAATCAAAGAGTTTTTTAAGTTTTGGACGGTTTTTCGGTTCATTTATAAATTGTTTCAATTTTTCATTTAAATCAGGAAATAATTTTTTAAGGTTTACCACTGTTTTTATCTTTTTTTCTTCGTTAATTTTTGGATTAAATTCTGCTGTGTTATTGTTATATTTTAAATCAAAAGAATCTAATATTTTTTTCAACTTATTTCTTTTCTTAGGATTTTTGATAAATTCTCTCGTCATTTCATTTAAATAATCTGTGACGTCTAAATTTAATAAATCTACTAAAACATATTTATATTCGCCTGTTCTTTTTATGTATCTCATTATCAATCTAATTAATTCATCTTTTTTACAACCTTTGGGTTGTTTTATATTTAAAACTTTTACAGTGTGTCTCAATTTTGAAACAGATATCAATCTTAGAGTTTCCTCCATTTATATAGAAGAAATTTTATGAATACTTTTTGCTACACATTTTTAATAGCGATCACTATCTATAAATCCAATTTCGGTTGCAGGTAATTTTAGATTAAGCGATTTAAAATGAATTAAATTAAATTGAAGAATTTCTGAAAACGACTATTAAAATCATATTTCAAAAATAAGATCGTTTACTCAAAAGGACTAATTGCAGTCCATTGAAAGAAATCTGAATTTTTTTCTACAGGTTCGCCATTCAATTTTAAACATTCAAATCGAAATCCGTTTTTATCTATTTCTGTTATTCTAACAAAAAATGGTTCGCTGTATTTACATACAGGCGTTATATGAACATTGGGATGAACATTAAAAGTATGATTCCAATCTACATTTATTCTTTCAGTTGTACAATTACCTGTCAAAATCTTTGTACTTCTTGAATTACCCATTTATTTAGCCTAAAAATCACTGTCATAATCAGACACTTCTATTTTACTTTTAAATTCTAAATAAAATTTTTCTGATAGATTTTAACATTTGAATATAAAATGCCAATCTACTCTGTCTTGGAACTTTTCTATAAATGGTTCTGATAGCAATTTTATGAACACTTTCCCCCCCCCACAATTCTAATTTTGAAACTATCAAGGTCCAATTGAATAATATTTCTGAAAATGCAACATTCAATATAATATTTTAAACAAGAAAAAACTACATCGTGTTCTATTTTTGAAACGAGAAAAAAACTACATCGTGTTCTATTTTTGAAACGAGTAAAAACATTCAATATGATATTTTCAACTAAAAAATACGTTCAATTTAAAACACAACATTGACTATAATATTTTCAACTAAAATGCAACATTCAATATAATATTTTCAACTAAAAAATACGTCAATTTAAAACACAACATAAAATATCATAAATTTATTTTGATGTTCGTTTGATATGATAATTGCTTTTTAAATGTCGTTTTTTATGAGCTAGAGTGTATGTTTTACCACATTCGCAATCAATTTTTTTATTTTTCATAGCTAAATGACAACTTTTGCAATTAGCGTAATGTTCTGTTTTGCCGTAACGAAATCGAGTATAAAATTGGTCTAAGGTTTTAGTCATCTGACAATGCTTGCAAACTTTAGACAGCTCCATTTATTAAGAAACATTTTTTAGAAAGCTATTCCAAATTTCTTCGTTTTTCTTAATAAATTTTATTTTCAAATTATTTTCTATTTGACAATAATCTAATATTTTTTTAATGAAATACAAATAATTTATAGATTTTTTATAGTACGCGAAATCTAAAAATTTATAAAATATTTCTTCAACTTCATTTGTAATATTTAACTTAAATTTCCATTTCAATGCGTTAAAACAGCTTATTCTGGATTTTCGCCTTTCGCTTAAAAAAGCATCTATATTTTTATAAGCAAAATATTCACCGTCTGAATCGTATATAATTTCGTATCTTTTCATCTGATCGTAAATCTTTAGATAGTTTTCAGGCATTTCATACTTTTTTTTCTTTGTCAAAAATTTCCATTAAGCTTGATTCTGTATCATCATCTATTAGAATGTCTTTAAAAAAGTCGCAATTCATTTATTTAATCTTATATTCTAGCAATACGTCGATTAAAGCAGACGTTTTTTTTACCAAAGACGTCATTTCCTTCTAAGGACATTTTTTGTCAAGACAGTTCGTTAGTTGACGCGCGAACCAATTTCAACTTAATTTAGAGGTCATTCAGCTGATAAAGCTCAGTTTCGGACGCTTT
The DNA here is from genome assembly GCA_964019185.1 of Maratus speculifer. Classification (NCBI taxonomy): domain Eukaryota; kingdom Metazoa; phylum Arthropoda; class Arachnida; order Araneae; family Salticidae; genus Maratus; species Maratus speculifer. Next base: position 210,391,715 of record OZ025291.1, on the reverse strand, counting down.
ACTTAAGGAAAAGAGGAAGTATGGGTTTACTTTGTTTTCCAACGCACTTCTGGGATATCTATTATCAAAGTTTGAATCGGTAACAATTTTTTCAATCTCGCCTCACTTATCAGTGCTTAATGCAAGATTCTATAAATGCCAAACCAGAGCCATTTTGTTTCTGTAGAATGTGAATCATTTGCAAAATTAGCAAACAGATATCAAATTAAAAAAAGAATAAAATATTTCGAAGATAGAAGAACATGCAATCACTGGCCTCATAAAATAAAAGTTTTTAGTAGATTTTTTAGAACTTATGGAAACACTGTACCAGTAGTTGATTTGGATAATATCGAAGTAACACCAAAATTAGTAGGATACTATTATATTTAATTTTTTAAAACGAGTAAAAATACTAAATCGTGTTCTATTTTCGAAACGAGTAAAAATACTAAATCGTGTTCTATTTTCGAAACGAGTAAAAATACTAAATCGTGTTCTATTTTCGAAACGAGAAAAAATACTAAATCGTGTTCTATTTTCGAAACGAGTAAAAATAGTAAATCGTGTTCTATTTTCGAAACGAGTAAAAAAACTACATATTTAAATTTATATATTTTTAACAGTGTTTATATAAAATGTACGATACTTAATTTTTAAACTTTGAGGTAATTTTGGAAAACTAAATTTCCACTCTACACAGTGTTAGCACTTTTCCAATAAAGACGCTGAAAAATTTCTTGATTGACATAAATACCAATTTATTTCATATCTAAAATGTATTAATACTAGTAATAGATACGATTATTTAAAAGTAGATAATTTTGATATTTTAGCATGTTTATATTTTAATACTTCATTATTTGATACTTTGGCATGTTTACAATTTAAAATTAGGTTATATTTTAATGCGGATTTCTAAATAGACTTGATATCTTTTTCATCAACCCAAGAATTGAATTCGTCGGAATAATTTAACCACTTTACAAGACATTTATTTCATTTCTTTTTTAATATTTTTCAATTTTAAACAAGTTATCTTTAATATTATATTTAACAAATTCTGGCTCATAATAAGTTCCTTTTATTTCGTTTCCATTCAAATCCTTTATTCTGTAAGTAATGGGGTCAGTGTTTAATATTTCCGAAACGATGAAAATTTCTTCCGTAAAAGTGGGCTGGTATCCGCGGGTGAAAGCAGTCTGGTATTTCGAAATTCTTATTCTATCGCCAACCTTGAATTTCGGTTTTCTTATTATTTTTTCTTCGTATAAATTTTTATAAACTCCAGATTCATTTTCTTCCCTACTCGCTTCGCTAGGCGTCATTTTGATAGACCTATGCTTGGTATTATTATAATTTTTAACTAATTTGTCCAAAACATCTATATATCTTTTAGTATTGTTGGCCACTAGATAGGTTCTAATTTTTTTATTAATTGTCCTGTTAAAACGTTCGACTACAGAACATTTTATTTCAACATTTTCAGTTGTAAACCACTGAATATTATGATCTTTAAATAATTTTAAAGTTATTTTATTTACGAATTCGGTTCCTTTGTCACTTTGTAATCTTTCAGGAATTCTTTCTTTAAATATCTTTTTAAATGCTTCCGTTACTTCTTGTCCAGTTTTTCTTTTTATGGGAATAGCCCACCCATATTTACTAAAGATATCTATTACTGTCAATAAGTAATTAGTTCCGTTATTATATTTACTAAAAGGTTTGATAAACAATAAATCTGCTTGCCATTGATCATCGATATGACTTACATAAATGCGTCTTCGTTTAAATTTACGAATTAAAGGCTTATGTCTGGTAAAAACATCTTGGCTATGTAAAAAATCTGTAATTTGCTTTTGACTGAAACCTGTTTTCCGTTTTAATTCATTGATCCCACAATAACCACTTTCAGGATGATAATATATTTTTTCTAAGATATTTTTAGGATCTTTCATCCCTAAGGTTTTCCTAAAAAAACACTCTTTTTAGAACCACAATCTAGACAAATACCTTTCATCATTGGCCTGTTATTTTTAGACATTGTATTTTTAATATATTTTGTTTCTGTATGGTTTTTACATTTTAAACAATAGATCTGTGTATTTCCCATACCAAAAGATTTTTTAGCTTTAATAATTGGCTTTACAATTCCTCTTTCAATTCTTTCTCTAAAAGTAGGATTTTCAATATTATCTAGTTCATCAATCATATTCTTATCGCATACTTCATTTCTACTTTTTGTATCTTTATTTTCTAAATAACATTTGTCATGTTTATATGCAATTTCATCTACTCTGTTAACAGGTTTAGATGAATTTTTATACGTTAAATCTGGATTTAATCGTGTTTTCCCCCATAATAATTGTGTTCCCGGGCCTGAAAAAGAATGGCCGGGTAAATGCATTTCAAAAGGTAAATTATTAATGACTTTATTCAGAAAACCCGATCCAGTTTGTCCGCATTTTAAACATCCACCTTTAAAATTACCCTTTTTAGTTAAAGACGTAACAACAAAGTTTTTACATTTACAACTCATTTATTAGGCAGCAAAAAGCTGATGCTTTCTAAGAAGAATATTTATATCCATTCAACTGTACTTTTTTTACATACTTTTCGATTGGGAAATATACTAAATTATTTATAAAATCTTGTTCTCTAACATACACTTCTTCTTCTGAAATTTTTTTTAGCTTTCAAAAAATTCAATTGTTGTTTATAAAAATTATAACATTGCTTGTATTCTTCTTTTCGTTCTAAAATATTTAAAGATTTCTCAATAACTACTACAATTCCAGCACTCAAACTCAAAGCAGCCAGTGGTATGAAAGCAAATGCTGTTAGACTCGAGGCACTCAGCATAAATTTGCTAACAGATAAGGAAACACTTATCTTTTGATACAAATTATAACTTTTCCGATAAACATATAATCTCTTTTCTAAATATTCTTCCATATTTATATAGGTTCAAAAATTTTTCTGTATCTCATTTCAGAATTTACTAAGTCTAGCATAAAGAAATTACCCTTACAAGAATTATATTTTTCTAGAAATTCTGTTTTTGTTAGATTTCCGTCTATTTCTCTAATTATCTGACTGATTTCTCTAGGCTGTAGCTTAAAAAATATGAAATAATTGCAATTTTTTCTACTGTTTATAGGAGTTGAGTAATAAGACTGCGTTAAATAAATAATGGATGCATTTTTCTTTCGACCTCTTATAAACAAATCCTCTATAACTTTCTGATCTTTTTCTGTAACACAATCGTCGAACACAACGAGGTTTTTTTCTGAGGAATCTAAATCATCGACAGTAATAAATTCACTCAAATCTGAAGAAAATAATACTTTCTTTTTATATTTATCATACAATTTTAATAATTCCGTTTTTTTATTTTTATTTATTTTTTTACATTTTAAAATATCGTCTCTTTCAACGCCTTCAAACAGTGTGTAATTTTCTTGCAATTTAGAATACTTTGGCTCAGAAATGTCTTTTGCACATAAATATAGCGCGTCGAAATCTAATCTTAAATTACTAGGATTCTCAAAACCGTTTAATAAATTGTCTTTCCACAACCTGATGGGCCGATTATTAATAATCTGAAAGGATGTCTGGGTAAAAAACGGTGTTGCTTGGGATCCGGCAATTCTTCCGGTTCTGTGTAATCTTTAATTTTAATCATTTATTAGACAGCGAAAAGCAGACGCTTTCTAATGTTGCTGCCAGTAAAAATGTATTAGCTTTCAGTAAAAATAGACGTCTAAGCTATCGCTTCTAATTAGCTGTCAGTAAAAATTTTAAACTATATAAATGGATAAAATAAACGATTTAGAAAAAGATCGAAATAAGAAACAAAAAGAAGAATTAAAAAATGCAATAAAACTGGTCAAATTACAAGCAGCTATTAGAAAAAATAATGAAGCACAGCGTGATAGAAAGCTAGGTATAGACAAAAGTTTAAGTGAATTTCATAAACCTGTCACTAAAAAATTAGAAGAACAGGATAAAAGTAGAAAAGAAAATATTAAAGCTATCAATGATAAATTGGACGAATTAAATATATCTTTACAGCCTATTGCAGAATCATCTAGAATTATTCCTGAAGCGATCGAAGATGTCCAAGAATTATATAAAGAACCGCCGCTTATTTATAATGTTGATCAATATTTAGATACAGATTATTTAAAATCTGTACAATTATGCAGACCTTCGAAACTCCTAGACAATCAAGAAAAATTCGATGAAATGTATACAAAGGCAAAGCATTTAAAAGACGAATTATCGAGGAAAAAAGGCAACTTACAAAGTACAATTACGAGGGCTAAAAATCTTTCAGAGGAGGAATTAAGTCAGAAAAAGTTTGAATATAAAGCAGTTGAATATAACGAAGGGGAGCTACAAAAATACATGGCTAGATTAACTACAATTCGAGGTAGCGAAGTAATGAAAGTCTGTAAAGGATTAGGTTTATTATCTGAATTGCTGGATAAAATATGTCAAGGTAGCAAGTCGAAAAAATTAAGAAATGAAGTCAAACTGCTAATAGACAAACTCATTAAAGCTAAAAAAATAACTAACGGAGATAAAGAACGATTATACAATAAATTTCTTCTTAGAAAGCGTCAGCTTTTTGCTGCCTAATAAATGAGTTATGTAAAAAAGAAGATTCATTTGAGTGACGGGCAAATTAGTAAATTGAAATCTGCTCTCAGAAAAAAAGAAGAACTGACATTGCAGATAGACAATTCTAAACCTCCTAATTATGAGATGTATTTAACTAAAACACAGATTAATCAGATGAGTAAAGGTAAAAGAATAAATATAAGTAAAACTCAATTAGATAAAAACGGTGGATTTTTACCTTTTTTAATTCCTATTTTAACATCACTAGGACTCGGTGCCGCGAGTGGTGCAGCAGGTTGGGGAACTAAAAAAATCCTGGATAAAATTTCGGGATCGGGAGTTTATCAGCCTTGGGAAAACAAAGGATCTGGTCTTAAAAAAAGGCCAGCTTCCCTGTCTAAAAAAAAAATCTCGATAACAAAATGGGGGATATCGGATGAAACGATTAAAGAAAATATGAAAGATGAAAGAGGATTCAAGGGAGTTTTTACAAGCGATTTACTTCCTAAAAAGATTGGAAATTTTGAAAGTGGGATTATTAATTTAGATATCTCGACCGGCCCAGGAACACACTGGGTTTGTTACTATAATGATCCAAAATATAACTATGTAGAATATTTCGATCCTTTTGGGGAATATATATATAAAAATATTAAACTCAAAGAAAAATATATTCCTGAAAATATTATGAAATTTCTTAATCAGTCCAATAAAAAAATTAATATAGCTCACAATGACAGCTTTTTACAAAAACCTACTTCTGTAAATTGTGGATTATTTTGTATGAAATATATAAAAGTAAGAAATAAAGGTAAATGTCCAGAATGTGTACTCAATTCATTTACTCAACAGCCTAGCGATTATAATGAAGAGCTTGTTTTTCATCTTTAAAGATTTTTTCTGTCTAATAAATGATCAAATTGAAACCAAAAAGTCATGAAAAATCAGAGGATTTCACTGTTGAATTTCCTAAACCTCTTAAATTAAAAAAATTAGCATTGCAATCTTTTACTATGACAGTTTCATGGTTTAACATAACAGATAAAACTAATACGTTTGACCTGTATACAGATGAGAATAATGTTAAATCTATCACTATTCCCTATGGTAATAAAAATGTTGAAGATTTAAATATAGATGTAATGAAAGCGTTTGGTTCAGACGATCCTCCAGTAAAATTTGGTAGAATACAATCTAGACTAAAAATGCTTATTAAATTAACTAAAGGTTGGAATATCGACTTAACAAAAAGCGATTTTCATAAGTTAATAGGCTTTAAAAAAAAGTTTATAAAAGTCATGATGAATAGACTGTAATAGAAGGTGAAAATATAGCGGATATAACGAACGCAAACGACATTATATATATTCATTGTGATGTAGTTAATGGACCTTTAATCAACCAGAATAATTCAGAAGTTATTTATTCTTTTACACCGAGGGATGTACCGGGTGTTATCATTTCGAAAGAATTCAATAATTTAATATATTATCCTTTGAATAGGGATTCAATTAGTAGAATAAGAATGAGAGTTACAAATCAAAAAGGTGAATTAATTGATTTAAATAAAGGTTTAATTGAGTATAATTTTAGAGTCGTAGAGGAGAAAGAAGACTATGTTGAAAAAATATATCAATTGATATTAACTAAATTTTCTCAATAAATAAATGAATCAACACAGATTATATAGGAAAAGTAAAATAATTCAAGGAAAAGGATTTTTTAAATCTAAAAAAGTAGATTTGAATGAAAAAGCAGTTGTTGACAGATTGACTGATGCTGACATATTGAAAGAAATATTTTCAAAAAAGATGAAAGGAACAGGTCTAAAAATTCTGCCTAAATAAATGGAAAAATTTATGATCTGAGAGATACTCATTATTATTATAATAACGATATAAAAAGTAGCGAATTAAAAAAAATAAGATTGCCTAGTACAAGCCATAATGACAAAAAAGAAAATACGACGTTTCATTTCGAAATTACCGATACCAATTATCCTATTTCATTATCCGAGAGTTACCTGGAGACAAAGTGGAAAATTTTAAAATCCAATGGCGATTCTATAAATGATGATAATGTCACAGCAGTATGTTCTGTGAAAGGCGTAAAACTTCAGATAGGTAAACAAATAATCGAATCAGTTGGAGACTATCACTCCTACATTCTGCAAGTTAAGAGACTCAAGGATTATACCAGAGATTATTCAACATCAGAAGCCACCAATATAGGTTTTTATCCAGATACCAGTGATAGTGCTGATAGAAATAAAAGTTTACTTCAAGACGATGGTACGATAACGGCTACAACCCCTGTAACAGATGTCGTCAATAAATTAAAAATTGTAAAAAATGAAAACTACAATAAAGAATTTAAAAAAAGAAGGGAATTGTCGAAAAATAGTAATTCAGTTACAACATAGACACCTTTAAAGGAAATTTTTGATTTCGTCGCAGAATATAAAAAAGCAATTTCTGGTTTCATAATAAGACTGGAATTCCAAAGAGACGATAGTAGAAATATGATTTACACAGACGCTGCCAATCCAGATTATAAAGTAGAAATTGAAGACATAGCGCTGTGGGTGAGATACGTTGACTTTAAAATGGAGCGGAGATTCTCTATAATGAATTAAAATTATCTAATACGGATATAGAAATAAACTGGAATCAGTATGAAATTAACAGATCAAGTCCTATTAATAAATATAAAAGCGGTTCCGATTCTATATCTGCTACATCCGATGAAGTTTTAAGATTATTTGTAATACCGCAATATTTCGAAAGAAATGAAAATCCTAAAAAAAATAATATGATATTTGATAATTTGGATATGATCGAATATTGGTTGATGATTAACAGATCGCCATTACCTGCAGAGCGATATACTATGGATTTTGGTAAAAAAGAATATAATAGATTATATGAATCTTTTCTGGAATCAGGTCTCAATAATCTAAACACAGAAACCGGTTGTATGGTAAACTACTCAGATTTTGGTAAATTATATCCCATAATTCATTTTGATTTGTCAAATCATGTAAACTATACCACTCTTGAAAATTTGAGAATAGAATTCAATTGGAAATTAGAAAATGAAACAACCAAAGAATATGTATTTTACTATATTTTAGAAGTAAGGAAGAAATGTATATTAATTATGAATAAAAAAGAAATTACTATGATTAAAACGTTAGGAGAATAACATTTTTTAGTCTTTATAAATGGCTGTTTATTATCCATCGTATGATAATCCTGTACGAAAAGGCGCTGTAGGACCTCCAGGGATCGGTTTTAAATTAACGCCGGATGGAAATTTCGATATGGATAATAAGATATTAAAAAATGCTTCAGATCCAATCGATGATTTAGATTTAACCACTAAAAGTTTTGTTTTGAATAAAATAGAAAACAATCATTTTGAACTAAAAGATTTTATAGAAAAAAATAATACTAATTACGATAGTAATTTTTTAACCTTCACTGAAGAAACGGGTAAGGGAATTAAAGAATTGGATGAAAACACTTTACATCTTATCGAAGGAAAAGCTTACGACGCCAAAGGAAAAAGAATAGGAAACGTCGCAGATCCAAAAGATGATAAAAATGTTGTGAATAAACGATATTTAGAAAAAAATGCATTAATATTAAAGAATGATAAATTTGATGCAAAAAATAAAATAATTACCAACATTCTAGAACCCGAAAACGATAAAGACATAGTCAATAAAATATATGTAGACAGTAAAGATATCTGGGTTACTATAAAAGATGATTTTCAGACTTTTACAGATAAAGAATTTACCAATGTAAATTTTGACTCGATGAGTTCTAAATTATTGGATCAAGAAATGCGATTATCTACTGATATGGATATGAAAATTACTATATATTTAAAAAAAACAGGCAGTCATACATAGTATTTATCCTGATTATGATCTTAATACGAATGCATTGATAAAACTAAAAATCAATGATAAATTAATTTTAGAAAGAAGAATGGCAGAAACAGATTCAGCAACTTGCTTTGCCTATGGAAAACGCAATGATATCATTACATTTTCAATATTGCCTGATGGTGAATCAGATAGTTTAAAACCTTACATTCATATCGAAAAAATCCCTTTTTAAAAATATTTCATTATTAAATGGATATCAACTGGGACGAATTTTCTAAAACGAAAAATTTATCCGAAGATGTCCTTCGAAATTTGAAGGATAAACTCAATTGGAAGTTTGTAGATATTCAGTATTATCCGAATGTTTTATGGAAGAACTCATAGATTATATCGAATGGAATGTTATATGCATTTTTCAAAAACTTTCGGAAAAATTTATAGAAAAATATAAAGAAGAATTAGACTGGAATTTAGTTTGTAAAAATCAGAAGCTGTCTGAGGAATTTATATTAAAACATTCGAATTATATAAATTGGGTTGTTATATCTCAATATCAAACCTTAAGTGACGAATTTATTCAAACCTATCATGAAAAATTAGATTTACATAAAGTACCTCAATTTCAAAAACTTGCAGAAAATACTATGTGCACATTAGAAGAAGGACTTAATTGGTTATTAATAACCCGTTTTCAAACATTTGGTGAAAGATTTTTAGAAAAGTATATGCATAAACTAGATTTTTGTAATCTCATTGAATATAAGTTTGATCAATTACCAGATAATTTTTACAACGATAAGTGGAAAATATACTTTCCGTTCAACTGGGTGAATTAAATAAAAAATTTGGCCATTATTACGAAGAAAAACTACCGAACAGAGAAAAATTAATGGATGAAATTTTCGAATTAAAAAATATTTTAATACGATTTATTAATGAATTGAGACAACTTTTGAATAAAGACGAAAAATAAAAGTGTTTATAAAATTACTTCTATATAAAAGGTGTCAGCTCAAAGATTAGACGATATTGTAATTCATACATATAAAGATTTATTTGTCGAATTATCGCAATGTAAAGAATTTTACACATTTATTTCATTATATATCAATAAAATTAATTTTCATTTAAGTGAAAAAGTTATGAAATTACCAATTGAATTTATAAGAAAATTTAAAGATAAACTTAACTGGGACTGAATATCACAGAATGAAAAATTATCAGAAGATTTTATTAGAGAATTTCAAAATAAAGTTGACTGGCGGTGTATATCATTTCATCAGACATTATCCGAAGATTTTATTAGAGAATTTCAAAATAAAGTTGACTGGGAAGGGATCTCCTATCATCAGGTATTATCCGAAGATTGTTTAAAAGAATTTCAAACTAAAGTTGACTGGGAATGGATATCATATATCTACGGCCTTTAATTAGCATTTCAATTTTAAGCCGAAGGATTATATCCTTTATTTAATCTATCGAAAAAAAATTTCTAAATAAATGTTACAATATTTTGTCATAAGTACTCTTTAATTGTCTTTCGCCTACCTTTCATTATTTTAAATTTGACCCCATTATTACAAACCATAGCATCGATAACTCTAATAATTATACTATTCTCAACTTAGTTTATTATTAAGAAAATGCGTCAGTCAAACTTTTTGATCACAGTAATCGTTATATATTAGCATTTAGTGGGTCAATTCAAATACTATTTTATAATCATCATTTGCTCCACAATTGCATCCAATAATATTAACATAAATCAGAACTGTCGTCTTTCGAGACACTCTAGCTCTACATATATGCTGAAAGTTTGTTCCGACAGTAAGCGCGCGCTCCCGCTCAGCCGGTTGCACTCCGTCATACGAGACTGGCGCGGGAACTTCCCCGAAGCGAAGAACGAAAATCTCAAATCTGAGACTCTTCCTAGGCGGACCCGCACTAAACAACCGGGTAGATGGGAATATACAAATTATGGTATTATTTTATATTCATCATTTCTTCGATATTTAGACAGTCAAACTTTTTCATCTCATTAAATATTAATATTGTATGGATTATTTCGAATTATGAAACATTGTTCGATAGTCAAACTTTTCGATGAAAATCTTACAATTATAGGTACAATATTCGATATTTAGACAGACAAACTTTTTGATGAAAATCTTACAAAAATCGTTACATATTTGCGTTTAATGGAATATAAAAAGTGTTCCATAGTCGGTACCATATACTACTTGCAAGGCTCATACTTGATTAGAAAAAAAATGCCAAAAGGCGTTTGATTGCATGCTAATATTATTTTCATTCTATTTCAGTGAACAAGTTTCTTAGCATGTGTCAAGAATATAAAATTTATTTATACAATTTTCTATAAGTAAATATATTTATTTTATATGTTCAGCATTTTAAAGCATTATTTTTACTTCAGTTACGCTCTAAGAATCTCAGACATTGTATGCATTCAATTTTGTTTCTAAAAACACTATTTTGAGATTTTTCCACTGCATTCTTTCTTTTTCATTCTATAACATGTAGGAGACATTTTATATGCTGAAAAAATATTTCCATGTTTCTTTATTCTCATTGAAACGTATTTTGGAACCATATGTTTTATACATATATGCAAAAATGCGTATTTATGAATTTTTTTGGGTAAATAAAGAATGCTACAGAAATATAAAATTAATATAAATTCCTGAAGAGAATTCTTTTTTTTTCAAATTCTTATTTAAAAATCCATTTAAAACATGGCATAAGTAGTTATCGTGAAATTATTAACAAATGTAGAAATTAAAATATAGTAATAAAATTTTTCTTAACTAAATCAAGATATACTAATAAAAGAACAATATAATTTAAAATTATTAATATTTTTCCTAAATATACATTTAATGCGTATTTATGGTGGTTTTTTTGGGTGGGGAAGGGGACATAATGCTACACAATTAGAGAAACAATATTAATTTACGAAACAGACGGTTAAAATAGAATAAATTTCTATTTTATATTACTTTTAAAACGATATAAACTGGTTTAGTAAAATATTAGCAAAAGTTCTAATTAAAACCTACTAACAAAATTATTTTCAATCAAATCTACGTATCTGTATTATAGAGGACAAATACAACTGTGTGTCACGCTGACGTCATTTTCGAATGGAAACAATTTGAAATTTAAAATGAAATTTCGGTTTTGAAATTTTTTCTACTACAAATGTTTACATTTCTGAACATCGCGAATTTTAATTTTTTACACCGTCGTACACGAAAAATTGTACTTTTAAGGGCAATATTTGTTTTGCAGTTGTATCGTAATTTATTTATAAGATATTATTTTTTAGTTTATAATAACTATTTGATAATTTTGGCAACTAAAGTTCTCCAATTTCTTAAAAGTAAAGAGAAAATAGTAGATTACTGTATCTTTTTGGTGACATTTTCTCATAAAAATAATAAAATAAATAAAAAATAAAACTGAAATGTGTGCTTTGCCAAGAATATTGTTTTATGTATGGTGAATTTTGGTTTAATTTCTTTTTTATCTAAAAATTAAATGATTTTTAGTTTATTGCATACTTACTTAAAAAAGTACAACACTACACTACATATTGCCTTAATATGTCATACAGATTATTTTACTTGATTCAAGGTTAGTTTGGAAAAATATGACCAGCGTAGCGTGGTAGATAGCTAGTATAATCTCATATCATAAGTCATTTAAACGCTTCAATAATCAATTGAAATTGTTAATATCACACCTTTTATATTATTTTGCATACAGGGACATTTTACAGATATTTTAATCAAAAGTGCAATTTTTTATCTTTGTAAGTTTTTTTTCTTCCTAATTCATTTATTGTTGACGATTTTTTTTATTCTACAGGCTGGTTAATAAGGATCAAATTAATAGGCTATTTTTTAAAGATATTGTCCTTAAGCAATATACACATATTTCCACTTCAAAGTTTCGTAAAAAATGGTAAAAAATTCAATGGCACAAATTGGAAATATTCCTATTATAAATTGGTTTTTCTATTTGAGAAAATACAAAAACTAAATTATTTTATGTCCCCCGAAGAGTAAAATTTTGATTTGATTCTAATTGTTACTTCAAAACATTAAAAAATAACTACTTTTGTCTTATTAAAATAACACGCACTTTTTGCAATGCTTTATTCTAATATTTTGAATCTGGTAAATGGTTATTCTAATACTTTGACTTTTTTTTACAAATGTGAATAATTATTTTAATTTTTGAATTTTTTTCCTTTAATTTTTATGCTAAAAGTTCTGCAAACTATGAAATTCTTAGAATATCAAGTTTTATCATGCATCACTTTTTTGTATAATCGGTACTTTAAAATCATTTTTCAGAATACCTTTTTTTCTATTGTTTTTATTTTTTAGATCTATGCATACATCATCATTAAATAAATACGTACTGCATTTAAAACAATTAGAGTTTTTTTAAAATTGTATTTCAAATCTCCATTTTAAATAAAATTACCATATTAAAAACAGATTTCCATGAAAGATAAATGATCTTAGGCATAATCTACTGGAAAAGAGAAACTTTTAATCAGCAGAACGTAATAAATTATGAGTTATGTTTGAAACAAAAGTTTTTATTTCAATACTTCTGGCAAGTTCTTCCAGAATAATAAACAGAGAAAGTAGTTTTTTAAATACAATTGAAAAGTTTTTGTTTTAACTCCTCCTTATTTGCGCAAGCGCTTTCCATTTTCAGGCTCTTACACTTTACATTGATGTAATTAAAATTATGAAGCTTCTTTTAAAGGACATTTTTGATAATTAAGTTTGTTTTATTCATTATTTTTAAAATGAAGTCTTTTTTGTAACGTTTAAATATAAACCTAGAATTTATGAAATTTTAATTAAAAAATGATTGTATTTTAAATTGCTTGTACCGATTTCACAGAATCTTCTCTAACAAATATTTATATTAAAGTAAAAAAAAAATAAGAATGCGTTTAGATACCCTAAATCTCATTAAAAATGACTAAGATGTGTAATCAGGATTTTTAAATTTTTTTCAGGATCACTGTATTTTATTCCATGCATCAGTATCGAAATTTTACTTACAACTAATCAGAGGTTTGCGTACCAGCAATCGTTTTACATAATTTAATGATAAACATTATAAAGCAACTCATTTAAAAAATTCAGACAAATATTGTGAAAATTCAGAACGATATCGACAATAGAAATGAGATAATTTTTTAATTCAGCAGATTAATAAGGGATTTTCCACAAATCGTGAATTTTTATTTTAATTTTGTTTGTGCTAATTTTTTATTGATGTTTAAGTTTTTCGTGGATAACTACCAGAACGAAACTGTTCCATGATAAAAATAAGTTTAAAAATCGAAGCATGTATTCCAAATCTTCTCATTGATATTTATTAAATACTAAATTTTTCCTAAAACTCAGTTAATAAAAAACGACAATTTGGGGGAAAATCCCTTATCATTAAGATGCGTTTAGAGAACAATTAAAAAGCATCTCACTCTATCGATGAAATCTTTTTAAATTTTCACATTATTTGACTGGAGTTTTTTTAGTTGCTTCATAGAGTTAAGTATTAAATTCACTGGTCATCAAAGTTAGAGGATAATGAGAAAAACTTTGCTCACTTAGATAATGTTGACACCAATGCTCACTGATGTAGTTATTTATGGTTATTAAATACCATTCAATACAAAAATGCATTTTCTCGAAAAAGTTAGCGTAAGAAATATGCAAATTAAGTGATTGACAATGTGGTTCGCAATGGACGTGAATTGGAATTTATATCAGTAGTGTTGCTTAAAGCAAATGTGGTGTCTGAGAGTGATCAGTATTCATTAGTGAAAAAACACCGTCAGCATTAGCGATAATTATAATAAATCTTTTTGCAAAATCACCATAAAATGACAAATAAAGTAGGACGCGTTTCGAGCTACAACAATAACAGCTCGTTATCAGTGTACACGTGTCTGTACACGTACTCGTAACACGTGCCTGTAAGGGCACAGAGTCAGAGAACAGAGTCAGTTTTTTTCTCTGACTCCGTGTCCTTCCGGACACATGTTGATTTAGATGATGACGAGCTGTTATTTTTGTAGCTCGAAAAGCGTCCTACTTTATTTTTCATTTTATGGTGATTTGACAAAGTGATTTACTTTATTCAGTATTCATTAGTTATCGTTCAAAAGCATCATTTAAGTGAAGATCAAAAGTAGCGAATAGTTGGTAGAATCAAAGATGGTTAAACCCAATTAGATGTCGCTCAAGAATTGAGTATTCCTCAAAATGACATATCAAGAGCTTCGAGCACTGGATATCTTGATAGACACCCTGGTCGAAGGTGACTAAGAGCAACAACTGCACCCGAAGATTATTTTCCGAAGTTTTTATACGAAGTCATTTTAGGCTCGAAGAAACCGCGAAGCAACTGCAAGAGATTTGGATGCAGACAAACAGTGTGCCACACAAACTCGAATTAGTCGTTCTACTGCTGCAGGAAGATTTACAATGGTGGACAGTATACAAAAAGACGAATAGTTTGTGTCACATTCACTTCAATTCCAATGGGGTACGTTTAATCTGTCGCCGTCGTCTGTTCAATGAAGGCAAGAAGACTAGTTTTGAGAACTGTTTACTGACGAATCCAGATATAGCCTGAGATTTTATTCTAGATGTTTCTCGATCTGGAGAATGGAAGAAACAAGTAACTTGAATTCCTTTGTCCGTGGAATATCTTGTTTGAATAGAGTCTTTTTGGTTCCATTGAACCACGGATATCAACAGTTTAAATGGTCCCCCTGATTGGGGCACAAACTAGTGGTTTTTTTGCACATCGTCCACCTCTTTAACCATTTTTGCAGCAGTAGAAGGACTAATTAGAGTGCTTATGGAATCCTGAAAATCTTAAACTGAATCTCTTAAAGTCACTTCGCGGTTTCTTCTAGCCAAAAATTACTGAAAACGGTCTTCGAATGCAGTTGTAAATCTTGGTGTCCCTTGAATAAGCTCTCTATCAACGTATCCAGTGCTTAAAAAGCGATTCGAAGCTCTTCATATAGCACTTGTTACTTTATATCTTGATATGAGGAATATTCAATACTTGTATCAGTTGAAAATTTTCCAAGTGGGTGAAAAAAGTTCCGAGCCAGGATTCGAATCAGGAATGTAATGGCTGAAGCCGCCAATGCTTTTCTAACTGAGCCATCCCGGACGAATACTGGGGGAATGTTTCACCCAAATAACTTTGAAGATCACAGAATGTGGTCTGATATTTTGGATTAGCTCAGCAGAATAAATCGAAGGTTAATTTATTTAATATATTTAATATACAGATTGAATAATCGTATTATAAATTAATCTGATATTCAATACTTGGCCTATTTCCATTTGTAACTGACACCCTCAATTCTACCATATATTCGCCAATCTTGACCTTTACGTAAACGTTGCCTTTGACCTATAACTAATGTATACGGCTCATTCTCAGAGACTGAACTTATTTTAAACAAAACTGCAGTCCAGAATTCCAACACTCATTCATTAGGTACCACATTGATTATCAATTAATTTACATATTTACGACGTCAACATACACGCGGAAGCGCAGTTTTGTTTTCAATAATATTTAATTAACACAAATAATTGTTGTATTATGCATTGGTTGCAAAATTAATTGAATAAGCATAATTTTACTCATTATCATTTAATTATGATGACCCGTGTACATAAAAAGATCGTCATTATCGCTTGTGCATGTGTAGATAAAAAATTTTTATACAGCTACTCATATTTCATATAATATTTATTATATTACTATTCCAGATGCAGTATACTGTTTTTACTATATTTTGCCAATTTGTCTGAAACTGGTGTAAAATGTGGTTGAAAACAGTGCATGATACAATCTAAAACAGTACATGAATTTTTTGAACGCAAAAAAATCGCTTTATCTCCATGAAGACACCAGATATGCTTACAAAAATCAGTGTGCTTCTTGCACAATAGCCACATATTTGTATTGTAAAGAAAAAGATGATTTCGTACATTTTAAGGTGCAGGGTCATCTCGAATATAATTATTTTTCTTTCATTTTTTCTTCCTTTTTAATTGTCCTTCTTATCAAATGGACGCTGATAAATATGAGTTCAAACATAATGTTTAGAATCTTGAACATCCAGAAGAATCCGATGCGAATATTTTGAAATGTTCAACAAAATGTATAAAATTGAAAGTGTCTGCTCATTGATAACCATACAATGTATAGTGGAGTATTTTTAAGCACATAAGCGATCAAAATATGTGAACTAAGAAATAAAAGATCAATACCATCAAAATGATTTTTGTAATGCGCTAGGAATTTCGAAAGGTCTTAGTCTTTCTTCTTCAGATGCAAAGAGGACGTGCTTCTACAATGAAAGCGGCAGTAAAACAGATAAGAAAATAAAAAAAAGCTGAAGCAACAGTAAATAAGTTTTTCTTAAGGTACTTAAAGAAGGTCTTTTAGTTCTTTCAGTTTTATACCATTTTTTTATATTCTTTGTATATGAACTAGTAACATTGTCTCTATTCTTCCGAGTTAAATTGGTTTAAATTGTAAAAATAGCTCCGGAATTATAACATGTATATTAATCATAATTTTAAATATTACATTATTAAATATCATTACATCTACGTTTTCTTTTAGCAAATCTAACCAACAAGATCTTTCCAATCTATTAACTTATATTGCAACAGTGTTTCCATGTGCTCAAACATTTTGAAACTCCCTACTGTTATGCAATTCACTTTATGCCAAACTTGTCTAGAAAATTTCAACATTCTGTTTATGCATACCTATGTCTTAAATTGATGATTAAACGAGTTTAACGTCGAGTAAATCACTTGCGGTTTGCAAATAGTGATTTTAACATATTATCGCAGAATTTCGTCTGTATGCAATATCCTACCAAGCAAGGTTGCATTAATTTTTGAGATTATTTCAAAATGTATTTCCATATGTCAATGATAAGTTGATTAAATTAGATTGTATACTAGATCCCTTCACATTAAATTCAGAGTTAATCAGTCTTCAATCATAAAAACACCCTACTTAACACTTACCACTTCTTTAACTATTAACTCGTTTAATGAAAATAAAAGTATAAAGAGGTTTAAATTATAAAGCTTTTTTGAGTGTGATTTGCACACCGGATCCTTTTATTACTTATATAAATTTCAAATAAATTAATCCCCAATTAATATCAAGTACTATAGACTATAAAAACTGGATTTAATCAAATGGAAGATTGTCAGAAATCGTTAGTAATGCCAAGATTCGAAATGAATTTTTATATTTTAGTAAAAGAAAAAAAAACCATTTTTTTTCATTCTTCTAAACAAAAGATGAGAACAATAGAATAAGACCCAAATTTTTATTATAAAAATTCTTTTTATATTCTGTTAAGGCAATTTTTTTCAAAGAATATTTTAAAATATAATTTTTGTGTTGTGTAATAAAAAATCTGCCTTTATGACAGAAACTTAAATTGTTTTTTATAAAAATGAAGCCTATGACATTTAATTATAAAATGGAAACTCCAAAACAGTATTAAAACTGACTTATGTGCATGCCGATATGCATATTTCTGTAAAACATTACGCAAAAAGCTTGCAATGGGCTCTAAAATTTATTCTTTTGGATAGATATACACATTGTAAATTGTACAAATTTTCAAACTAAGATAGTAAGGAAATAAATTAAGGGAAGTAACTCTCAATTAAAGGTTAAAAAATAGTATTTAAATTTTATATGACCCCCATTCCCAATATAAAATGGTAAATAAAAAATACGTTTTACTCTAAAAAACTGATTTTAAAATAATAATAATAATAATAACTGCATACCCCACTTTTTAAAGATCATTTAAGCTACTTTTTCGGATCATTTAACGGGTGGCATTAGCTTCCAAAAAATTAAGAATTTCTTATGTACTAAATGAGACGCAATTGCTCACAGTTTTGACATATTAGGGGTTTATTTGACAATTCTTTTAATAAATATGTAATTTATTAACAGGTTAAATATTGTCCTTCTAATTCAAAACTCATTTGTTTTGTTGAAATTGAATCATTATCAGTACTATACAGGGTGTATCTAAACTTTTGGGCAAAACTTTAATGGGTGAAAGCACAGATCAAGACATACAATATTAAATGGTAAACTAAAGGCTCCAAACGTCTTACGAAACGAGATAGGCGCCATTAAAGTTTAGGGTCCAAAATTTCAAATGATTATAAAAAACGAAAAATTTGGTCGATTTGTTTGCAGTTTTCATTAACACTATTCTTTATGTCAGTATTTTCTCGAAAAAAAAATTAAAGATAAAATTCAAAAAATGCTGATAGAGGGCGCTTTAGACTTTGGAGTAACGAACAACTATTTTTTACCGTTATTTTGTGTATCTCAATAAATGTTTTCAAAAGCTTAGACTTAAATTTAAATACTGAGCTTAAAATCTGAATCGTTGAAAGTGGTTAAGTAGCGCAAACTGAACTGAGTTCAAGAGTTGAAATTTTAACCCCCCCCCTTAAGACAGTTCAGTTATTCCCAATCTTTATGCCGTAGACCAGGCATAAACTAGTACCCCCTACATGTAAAAAAACGATAAAGGGATAACAAAATTAAATAAAAAAAATATTCATAACATAAGCAATCTGCCCGCGAAAAAAAAAAACAAAAAATAATTACAATTACGTAGCGATTACGTAGTAACTGTCCGTGTCACCCGATTGGCCGGTAATGCAAAGTACAGAAGGATGGAACTTCCAGATGGCGCTGTAATCGAAAGTGCTGTAAAAGTGATGGTTGTTCGCCGTCATCGTGTTTTGTCAGTTACATGTCATCTATTGTTATGCTTCGGGGATGTGGGACAAGTGTCCCAGGCTCCTCGACCAAATATCCTAGAATCTCGTCATCGTGTTTTCGTGTTTGACTGCTGTAGGGATGACCAGCTACACTAATCAGGAAATGGCCGATATGCATTCCGTTTACGGAGCTGCGTATGGGAATGCCCTGGATGCCTGGTGATTGTACGGGGAGCGATTCCCTTCGAGGCGCTTGCCAGACCAAAAAATTTTCGAACGCTTGCACCGGCGTCTCGCAGAAACAGGTTCGTTTGTCAGCGGGATGCACGACACTGGGCGTACCAGGAGTGTGAGGACACCGGGACTTGTAGATTCGAGGAGCAACCGGAAACGAGCACGCGGGCTGTACCCAGTGCCAGACTTTGCCGCACATGTGCTACTCACCGATGAATGCAGTTTCAGTCGGGAAGGCATTTTCAATACGCGCAATGCATACAACTGGGAGTGCATGAGCCACCCGTCCTCATTCATATCAATGGTGTTTCAGCGTAGGTGTCTGGGCCGGAATTATCCCCGATAATTTGATCGGGCCATATATTCTGCCAAGGTGCCTGGACAGCAGTACGTATCTGATATTCCTGCAAGAGGTGCTTCCGGTTCTACTGCCAGTATTCCAGACAACATAAAGGCTGGTATGTGGTTCTAACATGACGGAGTGCCTGCACATTTCAGCGCGGATGTGCGGAAGGCATTGGATACAGCATATCCAGGGCAATCGATTGGACAAGGTGGTGCGATAAATTGGCCGGCAGGCTCACCTGACTCCATTTGTTTAGACCTTTTCCTCTGGGGACATAGGAAGAGCCTTGTTTAAGCAAGCCTCGTCGACTCCGACGAGGACCTAGTTGCGAGGATTGCCGTCGTAGCAGGCAATATCCAGGAGATGACCGGGGTATTTGTAATGTTCGCAACTTCCTCCGCCGGCGGTGTGAGGCCTGCATCGTTGCTGGTGGGGACTCTTTCGAGCAGTTTTTGTGATTCTGCACGAACATCATGCGTGTACCCTTTTGCATGTCTCCTTTTATATTGCGCAC
This sequence comes from Maratus speculifer, assembly GCA_964019185.1. Lineage (NCBI taxonomy): Eukaryota > Metazoa > Arthropoda > Arachnida > Araneae > Salticidae > Maratus > Maratus speculifer. The sequence goes on along the minus strand of OZ025291.1, from coordinate 210,371,244 downwards.
TACGTACGTGCATCAAATTGTTACTTTTTATTTTGCGCTGAGAAATTGCTCATGTCTGTTATGAATACATTTTGTGTTTAATTTTGTTATCCCCATATCGTTTATTTTACGTGCAGAGGGTAGTGGTTTTTGCCTGGTCTACCACATCAAAATCAGAAGTAACTGAACTGTGTTCAAGGGGGTGGGGGGGGGGTCAAATTTCAACTCCTGAACACAGTTCATTTTGCGCTACTTATCCGCGTCTAATAATTCAAATTATGAGCTCAAAATTTCAGTTTAAATTTAAACGTTTGAAAGCATTTAATAAGATACAAAAATAACGATAAAAAAGAGTTGTTCGTTACTCCAAAGTCTAAAGCGCCCTCTTTCAGCATTTTTCAGCATTCAGCGAGAGGGCATGCTTTCAGTGAAATTTATCAACGTAGGTTTGTTACTTTCATCCCTAGAAAACAGTTAAAACGATCTGTTCTGGCAATAAATATATTTTTGTGACGTAACAGCAATATTATTGAATGAAAAATTGAAGAAAACGTTTCCGGAAACTTTTCAAACATACAGAACGGTATATTTTTAGGATAGTATCCACTGATATGAAAAATGTAAAAGAAGGTAAGACAAAATTACAGCTTATAGTTTCACGGGTTACTATTCTCCGAACAAATAAAATCAATTTATATTTTGTTTTTGCAAAAACGAAACCTGCTCTATAACTGAAATCTAGACACAAAGAAGTACGATTGCAAAATCGTTCTAGTAGCATGACTCAGTTGGGAAAGACGTAAGTTCTATTTTTTTTTTACATTATACATTAAGAATAAAAAAACAAACGTTACTAATGAATTTCTTATGTTCCAGGTTATTTTGAATGACAAAAAGAAATTCAATCTCGACGGTCTTTGTGGGTTCGTTTTTACTGGAGAGATTTAAGAACACAACAAATGTATTTTTCTAAAAGAAATTTTGTAGAAGCTATCTAAATGTTATTGGGGAGCATTTGTAGCTAGTTGGGTACGATTGGAACTTCACAACGTCAAAATTGGATAGTATTCAATTGCAGACAGACCAATTTTAGTGTCCAACAGACATTGCAAGACCACCTTATATCGTATTTCTGGCGATTAAGTAAAATAAATTTAATTTTCGACACGACAATACCTCAGTATAGTGTTAAAACTTTTTCTGTGAAATTATAGAGAAACTACGTGTTATCTTATGTCCTGTGTAAAATTACAGGGATTAGTAAAACCGAGATTATTTTAAATAACAGAGGAGCTTTTCGGCAAATTTAGGTAGACTTTATAAATTAACATATTTATTGTGAGAATCAATGTATTTGAATGTTCCGAAAAAATTTGAACTACTATATCATTATATTTTAACACAATACGTTTCTAACCGTCTTGGGGTTTGAACCCGAGACCTCGTGATACTAGAAAAATACATTACTGACTGGCCTTTTGGAACTTCTGTCATTGAGTACGCAAAGTATGTCTTTTATGATTCATTAAGGAAAAATCCTCACCAATTCCGAACAGAATATTTATCCCTTTCGAAATTATTGTAAGTTAAAAAAAAGTAACTAAATTTTCGTTTTTAATATTTTTCATAAAATTGAAAAAGAGTTTTAATATTGTGTATTTTGAATTACAAAATTTAACAAAGATAAAAATATCTTTTAATAAAAGCATGGAAATTCTTACAGGGAATTAGATATAAAATAAGGGAAATGTGTGATGAGCGAGAAACTCGACTGAATGCATTTAACCAAGAACTAGTGTAAATTTACAGAGAATCTCAAATTTTTTCTGTGTTTTTACATAAAGTTTTAACAATGTAGATAGTAATCACAATACAGGTGACTGGATGAAGTAACAAAAAGTTAATGTTTTGTATTAGTCACCATGTTTCCCAGATTGCAATCCCACGGAGAACATGTGGAGAATTTTAGTTAGAGAAATGCATGCCGAAACAAACAATATGAAGTTAAGGTGAGTTGTGCAAACCAATATTAAAAACCTGGGATGAAATCGATAAACCTTCATAGAATAAATCTTACTGAAAGCGTACAATACTGAATTTATGGCATCATTCGACGGTCATGCATGTCTTGTAATTATAAGTTTCCTTTCGTAACTACCAAAATAAACAATTTCTTTTTCATGGTGGGTATTTTTGTATTGGCAAGAGACCGCATTTTCTATTTTTTTCCTCTATGATATTAATTAAATATGCATTTTTTGTGAGGGATGAAAGTTTTCCGGGTTTTTACATACCAGTATAATACTAGAGAAAATATTGTTTTATCGCAGCATTTTTCGATTGAGCAAAATAACATTTTCTCTAAGATTATACTGGTGGGAAAAAACGCGTAAATTTCTCATCCCTATATTGTACTGTTTCAATTGCAAGTTACATTAACCTATTTTTGTTTTCTCTTTTGAAAAAATTCAACACATTTTTTAGAATTGTCAAATTTTAAGCATAACCATTTTTTGCACAGCAGTGTACGAATATTGTCATATTGAAACGGCATAGGTTATTTATTTTAGATTTTGGGGTCGACCTTCAAGCAACTATTTATCGTAAATTACATTAAGATCGTGTTATTGTAAATAACATGAGAGATACGGCATCATGAAAAATACATCGCAAGTGATACAAAGAAATATGCGAGCAAATACTGAATTAATCATTCTATTCATTCGAACATTTTTGTTAAAAATGCGTTTGTGATGTATTTGCAATTAATCTTTGCAAAGTATTAATATTATGTTTAAAGAAAAAATCGTGTATTTTTATATAAAATCTAACATTCATATGCCACATTTGTTTCTGAATATTAGACATCGCTGAGGAAAAAAAGAAATTTATGTTTAACGATCTATGATATTTTACTTTAATAAAAAGTGCAACAAAAATAAATCTGCAACTCAGTTTTCTTCAAAAAAAAAAAAAAAAAAAAAAAAAAAAACCTTTTTAATGAGATAAATAAAATTTTCTTTAGAAATTTTGACAAAAGTCTTCCCAAAATTTGAATTTTCCAGATTTGAAAATGTAAAAAAAAGTGCGGATTTTTTTTTCGGCTATTGAAATAGTTTTCGGTTTAAATACTTTCTTAGTATAACTATTATATATATAATTCTATTTTTCACAATTTAATTTTTCTCGCATATGTCATACGTAAATGTTTTAACATAGAATTTGTAAAATAGTCTTTAAAAAATCAGCATTTGGCTCAGAAAATAAAATGTTTTAAATTGTAATAAAAAGAACAATAGAAGTAAATGTCTGGAAAATATCTCATCGTGTTTTATCTATAAAATTTATATCCTGTCGATGTGCTTATATGTTCTATTTCTCTTTCAATAAACTGCAGCTGTGGGAGAAAATAAAGTAAATATAAAACAGATTATCAGTGATACTTGGTTCAAAGATAGCGTAAAAATATATATATTGCTTCTCAGATGTTTTCAAAGATTTTATATAATTTTTGGTTTATGGTTATTGCCTTTGTGATTGATATATGTGTGAAAATATCTTAAATATGTTATGCAAGATGAGGATAACAGGTTTATTTTTAAACTGCTAAGATAATTCAGTTTTTTCCGTTTGGATTTGTTTCTATTTGAAGTACTATTATATTCAGTTTTTATTTTATGTATATAAACAAGGATTTTACACTATTTTTCAGACAGATACTGGAAACACATATTCTAAAAAAGGGCTGTCTAAAATGGCGCCCAATGACACCGTGGAACTGTTTTGAATGCTTCGTCTTATTGCTTTTTTTCTTGTTCAATATGATGATTACCTATTCTATTGCATTGTATCTTTTATCTTTCAATACTTTGTCAATTTACATTTGCATTGATATTTTAATAGTAGTGAAAACAATGTCATACTTACACAAGTTCTAATTATAATGGAAGAAATCATGTAGTTTAGTTTTTTTTTAAATTTGAGAAAAAACTCAGGTAAGACTATTCAAGTATTCAAGACTGAGACTATTCAAATAGCCATCGACTTACTCTAGATTTTCGATTTTATTACTATATTTTGTTAAGATATATTGGAAAATTAAATTTTTCAAAGTTTCCAAAAGGTTTCTTTTAATTATGCGTATCTATATCCATTTAAAATATCAGGTTGTTTTTTAGTTATAAGCCCTGAATTTTCTACTGGACCGATTTAGATAATTATATGTTTAATGAAAGCTGGTCATGTGAAGATGTCTCTATTAAAGCTATTTTTTAATTTACTAGGGGGGCCCACCCCCCTGCTCGCTATGCTCGCCAACCCCCCGCGTAATCGCTTCGGGGTTCCAAATTATTGGCTACCCCTGCTTGCTGCGCTCGCCAATACCCCATGGTATGAATAAGCAGTTGCAGACCTTTCAAATGATGTGTCACAAGACTGGTGTTGTAAAGAAATTAAAAATGTGCCCCCCTGGGGGGCAGAGTGGGAGTGACACTCAAGACATCCATAAAATGAATAAACAGTTGCAGACCTTTCAAATGATGTGTCACACAATTGGTGTTGGAAAGAAATTACAAAATACGCCCCCTCTGAGGGCAGAGGGAGGGTTACGCACAAGATATCCATAATATGAATAAGCAGTTGCAGACCTTTCAAATGATGTGTCACACAACTGATGTTGTAAAGAAATTAAAAATGTGTCCCCCCTGGGGAGCAGAATGGGGGATAACACACAAGACATCCATTATATGAATAAGCAGTTCCAAACCTCTCAAATGATGTATCAAGCGACTGGTGTTGTAAAGAAATTAAAAATTTGGCGAAATATTACTGTTATCGCCAAGTTGGCGTCACTTTTGACAACTAATTTTGTTCGCCAAATTTGGCGATATATCGCCAAGTTGGCGACAAACTTGGCGATTGTTGGCGATGGTAACCTTTCCTCTCTTTATGGTAACCCATACGGCGATGCATAGACGGAGCCCTTTCCTGATTGGTCTATTCGACTCATGGAAGGAGTGGACAACCCGGATTCGTTAGTTCCGGAAATCTTCCACATCAGCATCATTCCAGGAGTCATTCCTTTTAAGGCTAGTTTTTTTTTACTATAGAAGGATTTCCATTATTATATTTTATTTTTAACTAAAAAAGCCTTTTCATGAAATTTCTTCAAAACAGTGATAATCGCATTACTTCCATTGTTGCAGAGAAAAAAAAATAATGAAAATATTCAAGATGTAGCTGTTTAATTTCGATAGAAAATGTTTTTACACGTGTTATTTATTTTTAAAAAAGAATAAAAATTCATATTTACTCTGACTTCACGAGAACATTGCGTATTTAGGATACTTTTTAAATCTTTATGTATTTTAATTTTATCAATGCCATTTTTTTCATCATAGTGAAATAGAAATATGTTTTTATTTTAATATATGCTGGTTAAGCATAACCTGAATAAAATACGTGTGTGAAGTTTGTTCTGACGAAAGACGGCTCAATTTGTCTCGCAGTGTGGTGCAACGACTCTGAGATCATAATGAATCCGAAGATTCTGTGTCCAAAAGACATGTTCCAGGCGGCCTACGTGTTAAAACACCTGCAGAAGACCAGTTTCTAGCTCTTTCGGTACGTAGGAGAAGACGCACTACTGTTCTGTATCTCATTGCAGACCACTTTGCAGAATCAGGGAGAGGAATCTCTGCTACTACGGAAATCTTCACAATGTAGGTCTCTATGCAAGGCGACCAGTTTTGTGTGTCCCAATCAACAGACGATAGAAAAGGCCCCATTTATGTTGGGCAAGAAAAAATGTTTCCTGGACCAGGCAACAGTGGGCTTCTGTACTCTTCACTGACACGTCCAGATCCACACTGGAGAGCGATTCAGACCGTCTTCTGATCTGAAGAGAACAATGCACTCGATACCATCAATCAAGCACTGTCGAAATACACAGATACAGAAACAGTGGAATCATGCTTTGGGCAGGGATCTCCCTCGGAGGTCACACTGAAATGCATGTGTACCATGGAAGAACACTTATTCGTGCGAGATATCGGGATGAGATCCTTTATTCATATGTGCGCCCATATCAGATGCTACTGGCAATGGTTTCATTCTAATGGATGATAATGCGAAACCACACCGAGCTGTGGTTTTTGAGGATCATCTTGAGGATCACAATTTGGAGAGAATGGAATGGACAGCTCACTCTCCAGACTTGAATCCGATAGAACATCTTTGGGACTATCTTGGAAGACAGGTGCGGTTTTGAGTCCTCCTTCAAGGTTATTAAATGAGTTAGAACATGGCTTACTCCATGTCTGGTCAACGATACCTATTTCGGTGTCCGACAATTTAATTGAGAACATGGAAAGTCAATGCCACTAATGCATTTATGTCTGGGGTGGACATATTAGAACCAGGTTTTTAATGTTTCTGTGACATTTTATTGCACAATACTGCGATGAGCTGATTTCTCCAAGAATATCCCCCCCAAGAGTGTTTTTTTGTTGTAAATGAAATTACAACAGGTAAATTTCGATATTACATTTAATAAATATCCGTTTAGCGCACATTTCCTCCAAATTTGTTGTTTCTGTAATCATTCATTTGCAAAATAGATGCAAAAACCGGTTATATCTTAACTTTTGGAGGAAGTTATTCGTGAATGCGAGTTTGGGGGAATTATACATTCAGTAGCAGCTCCGTCTCAGAAAATAATTTTTAAATATTACGTATTGAAAAAAAAATCATACATTCTCTATAAAATTTAATAAATAAAGTGCAAAAACAGCGAGTTGATACTTAAATCTTAGTTTGTTTTAAAAAATAAAAATCTTTCGTTACAGGAAATATTTTTCTAGTTATAATCATCTATAATTACAATCATCTATGATTTACATGAACTACAATTGCAATTAAATCTTATGAAAACTGCGAACAGAATAAAATCCAAAAGGATGCTGCAAAATTTCAAACAAAGGCTGCATTATGAGTAAGTATATACTGAGTAAAAAGTACAGGGACTACCATAGAAAAAGAATTCTTTCGTGTTTTGTGAAAAATTAGATTTTTCATCACTGTATTCCGCACTTATTCCAACGGTCCTGTAACATTTCGGTATTTTTACTAGTGTACAAGTTTACAAAGATTCCAAAATATGCATTAGTTTCAGATTTGAAATTTTCGTTTGACTTAAATTGCTGAACAGATCTGGAGAATGCAGGAAATGGCGAAATTCATATTTCCTTTCATTACATTTTGAGTCGCTTTATATGTATTTTCTCGGCGAAATAGTACTTTTGTATCGTCATGTGCCCTTTTTTCTGGATTTCTTTGTTCAAGCAATATAATTGTCCACTACTGCCATTGTCTTTTTTATTCTCATGGTAGTAGAAGAATATTATGCTACATTCATTCCTAAAAATTTGGGCAAAGACATTGCAAGTCATTTTTTAAGTCTTTGGTCTATTTAGGTGACTTCTGCCCTGCTTGATTGCTTAAAGGATTCACATATTCAGTGATAGATCCATGTTTTATCTATTGTTACGAAGTGCCGCAAAGTATAATTTGTATAACGCTGAAATCTCGAAATATTGCCATCTCAATAACCAAAATGTTGCTCTTTTAAACTTGTTAAAAAGAAAGTCGCACCTTCTTGCGCACACACACACACAAAAAAAAATCATCTGGAAATTTTTATTTATAATGTTCATGAAACTTTTTGTAGAGTTTTCTCTACAATAGACGCAAAATCTTGTTCATTTTCTTGTTGATTTTTCAATAAATGTATTTTTTAAAAGATCTAAGTTGATTTATTATGTATGCTATACTGCTTGTAGAATTAACTTAATCTAAAATTAAAAACATTTTTAAAACATGTAGTTAAATTATATTAATGTTACGTACCATGTAGATAAATAACTTTTTAAAATTCTAAGTACTTTATTTCAAAAAGTATAATTATTCATTCAGATAATAAATGCAGATAAAAAATGAATTTTTAATAACATTCATTTTTTAAAAGATCCAAACAGATTTAGTGCATATATTATATTTTTTTACAATTAACTATTCTGAAATTTTAAATATCTTTTTACTTATATACCCTGTTACATAAAAGTAACAGCTGGTTTATACAATTTTTTGTATGAAAAAGGATTATTATGTGTTTCTTTTAATAAGATGTTTTTTTTATATATATTATTTCAGCAATGTATTACAATAATTTACATTTGTTCTTTTCATGTACACAAATGTATTTTCACATTCTTATTTCTTTACTAGAAGAAAGTATTGGATTAGTGAAAAATTTTTGAATTTCTATTTTCGACAAATTTGCACTTTTTAAAAATCAGAGATCCCCAAAATAATGTTTTTGAATAATGTCTGTGAGTTTGTCTGTCCGTCTATCTGTATGTTACACAGATTTTGAGGGCGTTTTGTCTCAAGAACTAACGAAAATTTAATAAAAATATTTATTCAGATATTCCTTGTTATACATTGGTGCTGATTAGTTTTTTGTGCAATTTGCTGACAAAGTGGCGCTGTTATGCTGCATTTCGTTCGATATCCACAATAGCTCCAGAATTAATACGCGAATGTTCATGAAACTTCAAATTCTGTTAGTCCTTAACATAAAAGAACTTTCACTATATTTTGATGTAAGTCACTTATCAGGTAGCGCTGCTATGATGCATCTTGTGCAATTTTCTTAATAGCTCTATCTTCAGAATTAATGAACGGAATTTCCACAATTTTAAGATTCAGTTAGTCCTTGACATAAATTTACTTTCTTATGTGTTGCTGTGAATCACTCAATAGGTGGTCTCTATGTTAAATTATTTAAGGTTTTCACTCTAGCTTTACCTCAAGAACGAATGGACGGATTTCCATCTTATTTCGGATTAAATTATACCTTGACATGATTTGATGATATTTATATTTTGTTGTAAATAGCTCCACAAATAACGCTGCTAAACTGCATTTGTTACGATTTCTGTAAGAGCTCTATCTCAAGCATGGATTTCTATCAAACTTCAGATTAAGTTACTCCTTGACATGGATTTGTTTTGTTTACATTTTGTGTCAATTGTTCTACAGGTGAAGCTGCTGTGTTGAATTTTGTAGGATTTACAAGATTTTAGCGAAAGTTATATCAATAAAACTAATGCACGAACTCCATATTTTTAAAGTAAACAGGAGGGGCATAGATTGCTATTTAATACTGGTACTATGATAGCAAATTTCGAAATATTAACATGTATCTTTTTATAGTAAAAAAAATTAGCCTTAAACAAATCTCCAGGAATGACTCCTGGAATGATGCTGATGTGTAAAGTTTCCTGAAATAACGCGTCCGGGTGGCCCACACCTTCCATGAGTCGATCAATCAGGAAATGGCTCCGTCTATACTTCGACCAATGAGGAGAGGGATGAATTCCAAAATTGAGTGTACACTGTTAAAAATCTGTTGCATTTTTTTGCAACACACTCCACCGCTTGTATATAATATCTCTATTCCAACCAATGAGAAAGCTCCATTTCACGGCCAAGTAACCGTTTTCTATGCAAGCAGGGGAGTGCGTTGCAACAAAATGCAGCATATTTTTAACAGTGTATGGAAAATAAGGTATCGCGAAGCGATTCCACCCGGTGAGCTGATTCTGGCCTAAGCGGAATATAACTACACGGAATCAGTCGCTCCCGTAATCCATACCGATTTTTAATCCGTCGCTATTCTGGCCTGACAGAGGAATTTAAAGCAACCTTTAACCCCTCCCTTTCAAGGTGAACCAGTTTCGGCCAAGGACACACGTAGTTTGTTTATTTACAGGGGATCTAAACACGTGTGTTTGCAAGTAGCAAGCCCTTTAAAAAAAGACCACAGTATTATTAAATACCTGTAAGGGAATGATATAATACCGCTATAAACCGTAAAAAAAGTTTTAACAGGTGGGATGAGTTATAAGTAATTTTCGAAGTTTTAAGATACAATTATAAAATTTAATTGTTATTTAGAGAAAAAATTAAAAGATATTAAAAATAAAACATCTTGCAATAACAATTTTAGATTAGCTCAATTTTTAATATTCTAAAAAATATATTTTAATATGATTTTTTTTTCTTTTTCCAATATAAGCTTCAACATGCAAAATATATGTCAGCGAAAAAATTGAAAACTTATTTCACTCATTCACAATATTGAGAAACACCGAAAAATACTGGCGATAAATATATATCAATAAATATAAAAACTTTGTTAAATCACCATAAAAAGAAAAATTATACAGTATAATTTTTCTTTTTATGGTGATATAAAAACTTTGTTATATTACCATAAAAAGAAAAATTATACAGTATAATTTTTCTTTTTATGGTGATTTAACAAAGTTTTTATATTTATTGATATCACTCATTTACAATGATAAAATTTTTATTAATATTAAAATTAAAATCAAGGAATTATTTAATTAAAACTACTTGTAATTATTCTTTTGAACTAATACAGTGGATTTTAATCTTCTCAAATACACATTTAAAATAATAGTAATAATATATATAGTAATATATAATAGTGATAATAATAGTGATATAATAATATATAACAGTGAGTATACTTTATTAAAATAACAATTTTAATTCGAACCTTTTTTTTAAGTTTTATAATACAAGCTATAATAGTCCAATAATTGAAAAAGCATGCATCATCATATGTTGTACTTATAATTACAAAATTCTTATTGTTATTTAACCCTTTATCTACCGATATTATTTAAACAAAAACTATTTGTAACTATACTTTTCGATTTCAATAAATTTTAATTTTCTCAATAATATATTTTAGTATTTTTTTTCTTTTCTTAAATACAAGTTGTGCCAGTCAAATAATAATGGTTTTTCTATATTTAGAGTAAAATCAAGGTATTATTTAAAGAAAAACTATTTATAAGCACTCTTTTGATTTATTGCAATCAGTTATAATCTTCTCAAAAATATTTTTTAGCTGAAAGTTTATTTATTTTTTTAAATACAAGCTTTAAAATATAATTTATAAAATACGAGCTATATCAGTCAAATATAATTGGAAAATTAGACTTGTTATAATTATTTTATATTTACAATTATATATTTTTTAGGTTCTGAGCACGAAACTTGTCGACGGGAGGTGCTAGTTTCGAACCCAGTCGCGCCCGACGGCCTAATCGCTCGGGATTTTTCGTGATTTTCCATGCGTAAATAGGGTTAGATCCCCTAAGAAAGACCCCCAGAGAAGGCACTCCTCCACTTAAGGCATATATTCCTCGTGAAAAATCTCCGCCCCACCTAATTGATTTAATTTTTTTATTTTTTTTATTATTTAATCGCTGAAATGATATTTGTTTTTATTAATGTTCTCAAAATATTTTTCTTTGAAAAATAGTAAGGATACAAAATTAGACTTACAGGAGCGCTGAAAAAATGTATAGTTAAATTTCTCGCGAAAAAGAATTTCGTTCATATTTTGCCATCTGCCTTAATGTCTTGAATTGATAAAACACCTTTACTAAAGTGTATGCTTTTCTTAAAATTGTTTTATGCACTTTGAATAATTAGCAATTCCAATGTTATTTATAGTAAATACAACAAAAACATAGAAGAATATAATTTAATAAAATTATTTATAAAATATAATTCTAATAATATGAAAATTTTGCTTAGAAAAACATAATTTAATTTTGAATTATCTTTAATCATTTGCTCCCCCCCCTCTTATTCTTCCCACATGTACACACTAAGAAAAGAAAATTGTATGCGTTATTTTACTAAAAAAATTTTGAACCCACTCAATATTTTTGAAAAGTTGGCGCTGTTGTTTTGATACCTCATTTTTACCTTACTACAAATATATCGCGAGATATTGTTAATTCTGTTAATAGATCTAGCGCAATTACCCATACTTAACAAAAACTTTAAACAGATTTTATTCTCCTGTTCATATTTTTATAACTTGCTTGTTTGATAAACACTAATGCTTTTTTTTTCTTATGTAGATAGCGTTTTTATTTATTTATTTATTTATTTATTTATTTATTTACTTCATGAGGTATTTAATATTTTTGTGTAAGCACTCTTTTTGATTTAGTGCATTAAGTTATATTCTTCTCAAAAATATATTTTAGCTAATTTTTTTTTTTTAATACAAGCTTTAAATTATAATTTTTAAAATACGAGCTATATCAGACAAACATAATTTGAAAATTATGTTTGACTTTTTATTATTTTACATTCACAATTATATATATTTAATTGTTTAGATCAAAATAAAGGAGTTTTTTAAGCACACACCATTTGTAATTACACTTATGTATTCCCTGATCAGCGGCCGAGAGGTTCTAAAACGAAACTGGTAGACGGGAAGTGCTAGGCTCGAACCCAATCGCGCCCGATGGCCTATCGTTCAGAATTTTTAGAACCTTGGTTTACCATGCGTAAATACGGCTTAGGCTCCCAAAGAAAGACTCCCACAGAGGGCACTCTTCCACTTAATGCCCCCCAGGGGGATACCTTCTTTAGGTATTCACGGGCTTCACAACCCCGGGGCACCCGAGTGATCTTTCTCCTTTCTATTTCCTTTTACTCCTCTTGTCTTCCTTTTATCTTTGTTTCACTCTCGTTGTGGTTTCCTTTTCGGAGGTGAGGGCAATTCTGTATGAGCCGATATCATCCTGTATATCGACTCATGGAGAATTGTAAACCACCCACGTGTTGGCCGTGCGTGGCGACCCGTGTCCCTGGAAAAGGGGATCCTGGCAGTTGAGGGAAACCAACACACTGCTTTGGCCTCTGCTTCAGGTAGACGGGAGGTGCATATTGGTCCCGTATGTATCAATCGGCTGGTCAGCTGACTTTTGTCACTGGCTTTAGGGATCAAGCGAGCGAGCAATTATTAGTCATCTCGTTAAGGGTGGAGACTGACATAGGATTGTCTTGTGACCTATAGACCCTGGTTAGCACTGGTGCACGAATGGGCATCCCCTTGTTGGGCTCGGGAGTGGGTGGTGCGGCCGGGGTCCGAATTTTATTATTTTTAACATAGATGGGAAAACTTCATTTCCTTCTATGTCTCTCCCCAGTGGAGAGCAACAAACTGTACAGAAAAGTTTTACTCGTTTCTTTCTGGTTAAACTAACTGATAGTCATTCTAATTGTTCCTTTAAGAATACTTCACCTTTTCTAATCGCAAAAACATTTCAGTTTGTCTTCGGTGCTGGTCATTCACTTAAAAAACTGCAGTCTGGAGATCTGTTGGTGGAGGTGAGCTCTCCCAAACAATCTCAATTTATCTCCAATTGCACCACAATAGGACCCTTTTCAGTTTCCGTTCAAGTACACAAAACCTTAAATACTAGCCGTGGTGTAATATCTGAACCAGAACTTCTATTTTCTACAAAAGAAGAACTTTTGGAAAATTTGAAAGATCAAAATGTCATAGATGTAAGGCGTATAACAATTCGTCGGAATGAAAAAGTGCTTCCCACAAAGCACATCATTCTGACATTCAATAGTCCCAATCTACCTACAAGAATAAAAGCTGCCTATCTAAGCTGTCCTGTCCGACCTTATATACCTAACCCTCTCCGTTGCTTTAAATGCCAGCGTTATGGCCATAATAATATCAACTGTCGTGGCAATGTTACCTGTGCTCGCTGTGCAGAAGTCGGCCACGATGATAAATCTTGTGAAAAATCCGAATGCTGTGCAAATTGTAAGGGTGACCATACTGCTTACTCTCGCTCATGTCCTAGTTGGAAACGTGAAAAGGAAATTCTCACAGTCAAAATTACACAAAATCTTTCATATCCTGATGCCCGGAAAGTTGTTGAATCCAGAACCCCATCAGTTGGCATCTCTTATTCTAGCCTACTCAAACGTCAAACAAATTCTGTGAGGCACATAAGCACTCAGACTGATTCTGCCACTCCATTTGACTCACCCTCATCTAGCAATTTAAAGAAAAAAACCCGTAATGTATACTGTTCCGTTAGTACAAAACTTATGCCAAAATTAGAGCTCTGGCCACCATCATCAGAACCTGTCGAAATAGAATATCTTTATAAACGAACACAAAACTCATCAATCAAAGCTGTAAAATCTACCGACCATGAGACACAGAATACGCCAGTATTGAATAAAAACAATTCGTTGAACTCTAGCCTATGTCCAAGTGAAAAACCAAATAGAAAATCTAGCACACAGAAAGATAGGAATAAACCCTCAACACAAGTCTCTTCACAGTGGAAAACTGTGAAGAAAAAGGGCAAAAAATCTTGTCTCAGCTCAGCCATAAAAAATATAAAGGACCCTAAACAGTTGCTCAGTTATGCTGAAGAGGCTATGGACTCCTCTAGTTATGAGTCTGATGATGATGAAACAAACACTGTTTTTGAGGAATATGTGCCGTCATCATAGTACTTTAGTATCTGTTCTAACATTTTAACGTTTTAACATTTTATGCTCTGTTTTTTTATGACAGCCATATTCTAAGAACTTTTACTATTTTTTATTTAAAGTATTTATTCTTTTAAATTATATTTTGGTTTTATTATACATTCAAGAGACCTGGCTACCCTTTTGCATTGTTTTTACACCTATGTCACTGGTTTTTCAGTCATTTTTTGATTTGCACAGTTTTCATGGTTTTTTCACAGATATTATAAACTATTATTGCTGCTATTTTATCATTTTGATTGATTTTCTGTATTTAAATATATTTTTATTTTTATTTACACTTTTATGTTATTTTTCTTTTATTGTTTGTTCCAATTTTAACCAGTTATATTTTATTTACATGTATCGATGCATTACATCCCTGATTTTTAACTCCGCTTTTATGTAGTATTATATGTCAACTTTTACACTGTTTGTATTTTAACTTTTATTCTCAACTTTTACAGTTTTAATTGACACTGAGTGTCTTTTAGCTATGTCTTTGTTTTATAATTACTGTTTTTACTTGGGTTTTTTTAGTACTGACAACTATTTTATCTCTCTTGGTTTTCTCTCTTCGACTTTGTCTTGGCGCAGCATGTCCTAATGAGGACCTTGCGCCATAAAACCCAAATCAACCAACCAACCAACCTCCACTTAATGTCTATATTCTTCGTAAAAAAACACCGAAAACACAGGCGATAATGAATAAATAAAATAATGCACTTTGTAAAAATCATCATAAATAAAGAATAAAGGAGTTGCTTTATTTTTATTTATGGTGATTTTTACAAATTGTATTATTTTATCTATATTCCCCGTGTTGATAAATGGCCGTCATAAACACAATAATCTAACCTACACTTTTGTATTACTCTGATAAGTTTTAATCTCAAAATATATATTATTATATTTTAGCATAAATGAAAAAAATATATATTTAAATACACGTTTTAAAATACAAACAGCTTTAACTCAAATAATTAAAAAAATATGCTACAATCACAATTAGTTTATATTAAATTAAAGCTAAAATTACTTCTACTGATGAACATAACAAAACTGAAAACAAAAATACTAATAATAGAATGCGAATATACATTTAATAAAAAATAAGTCTCTATCTTCACATAGAAGATCTGCTAATATAAACGCCGCCATCTTAAACCGATATAGATAGTGGGTTTCCGGCTGCCTATAGCAGTCGGAGGAATTACGAGAAAACAAGCCCGTCAAACCGGAGAGGATTCCGAGACGATAGGGCCAGAATTAGAAATTATCACTTCGTCGGAGGATTTCGAGAAAGTCGTCCGATCCGACAGGGGCAGAATTCGCCCACGGGATTGCAAAACAATTCCGAACGGAATAGCGAAGCGATTCCATGGGGTATTGGCGCGCGCAGCAAGCAGGGGTAGCCTACAACTTGGAATCGCGAAGCGATTTCGCGGGGGCCGCCGAGCGTAGCGAGCAGGGGGGGCGGAGCCCCCCTAGTGTTATAAAAGAAAGTTTTGTAGCAACATCTGACTAGTTTTTAAGATGATGTTGATTTCTTACAGAACATCATCTTTATAGAGTCATTGAGTAATATTACGAGGTAATTTCGTAAATTGTAATTACAGCACACATTTATCTTAAGCGAATGGCTTTGCTTTTATTAAAAAAAGTATGATGTATTCGCCGGAATACACTGGAATAACCAAAATTGTTACTTAGTAAAGTAAAAATTATTTATTGCTCTATTTATGCAGTTTCTTATGTGCATTTTAAAAATTTAGACACTATCTAAGAAATTTGTTATTAGAAATGAATCAGTTTTTTTTTACGGTTCAATTTATAATAGCCAGATTCCTTAAAAAATGATGTTGTGTCTTTACTTCGGATTAGGTTTTATTTCTGGGGGGGGGGGGCGGAGATAAGCGATTTCGAAAGAAAAGATAATGAAATATGAAACAGCCGATATTAATGTAACAACCTCGAGAGTTATTGATGCGATACAATTATTATTTTTAAATAACTTTTACAGGAAATAAACTATTATGAAATCGTTTTAGCATGTAAAATAATGGAAATAAAATAGTAACGACAGCTGGCGAGTTATTGATTTAAAAAAATACACAATATCTTTTTTTTTTAATTTATTAACAAAAATGTGTCGAAATAACGGCACTGGATAGCAGGAGATAGCTATTGTCATGGTGATATTTTTCCGATGATTGTGTCATTTTCGTGCTAAAATACTGATATTTAAGGATTATTGAAAATGCATTTTTTCATCTTCAGAACCTTGAAACTTTCACACACAGTTTCAAAGCCATTTTTAAAAGTAAAATGAGGAATCTTGATGGAGAGATTTTAAGAGATGTATAAAGGACTGTATAACTTCATTTTTCAATTAATTAAAATAGATCTTGATTTATATACAATTATTTACTGATTAGGATCTTTGTTTTCATTCCCAGCTCGCTTTATTTAAAAAAAAAATCCGTACAAAACGCCAGCTTTGACAGCATTTTTTGCAATACATTTTTCTTTTATAGAAAGATTGACAAGCGCGGCACACTATATAGCTTTTGAGAAAAAGACTGCCAATTCGATGTGTTCAAAAATGAATTTAAAAATAAATTGGAAAATAAGCAGTTTGGAATCAATTTTTTTTCAATTCATAGGCTTTTTCTTTCAACTGGTCAAGTAAATAATTGTTTAATTGTATGAGAGATTCATTTTTTTAACATTTTAAGACACATAACTTTATGATTCTCATTCAAAACTAAAAGGGGTGTTATTGTTATCAAATTAAACACGAATATTTTTTACTGTCATTCATACCAAGTGCGAATATTCAGATCAATTTCATTCTGAATTCAAATTCCGCCACTCGAAAATTCCCTTTTTTGAACAGAATATTGAGAATTCTGCAGCTGAAGTCCTAAAAATATATGGTTTCCAAGTTCTTTTCGAAAAATAAAATTTTCATCTTTCTCTGGCGGGTTTGAAACATAGTTTGTGTATCAGACGTGAGTTTTTAATACTCACCCATTAACTTGTGATCGGAGGAATTAGTAGATTTCTGAAAGTTGAAAAAAAATCATTCATAATATATTGAGTGGATTTGCAATAGGAATCGGGAAAAATTTTTTGGCATTTTAGCATTATTGCTACATAAACAAGTAGGTAAGTGTGATCGCAGATTGCACAGAGGTTTTCGTTTAATATATCTTGGAAAATATTTTATCATTAAATTAACAAACTAAAAGTGTTTTTTCGGTGCCATTTCGGATTTGTGAATAATCGCGCGAACCAGAACAGAATACTAAATTCTACTCCTAAATGCTGCTTTGATCGCATAGATTTGTTGATTTCTCCACAGTATCTGCAAATTTAGCGAAGGTACGGAAGTGAATAAAATTGTGTATAAAAGTAAAATGTTGCAAAGCTTAGCATAAATTTAAAGGAGAACAAACCAGTCATCAGAGGCGGCTAGTAATTTAAATGAATAGGAATTTAATAAATAAAAAAAATTCACTTCGCATGTCAAAGTAGAGGATAAATATGATGTAATGTGATGAAATAAAAACAAATAAAAATGTTTTTCATGTGATTTAAAGTAAATTTATTTATGTTACATACATAATAATTTTGCATAAACTTGCGTGCAACAATTAGAAGAAATGAAATTTAAACTTATGTAATTTTATTATAATTATAAACTTTATTATAATTTGTAAAATTATAAATATCGCACATTTTCAATTTTTACACCATCATATATTAAAAAAAGTGTGCTTTTAAATGCAGCGTATTTAAAAAACGTAACTCGGTTTATTTTTGAGATATTAATTTTTTTGTAGTTTTTAATACCAATTTTGTAATTTTGGCAACAGAAGTACTCCATTTCTTTTTAAAACGTAAAAAAAAATAATTTTATATCTATTTAAACTTGTCTGCAACAATTAAAAGATTTTTTTTAATGGACTGATGATATTAAAAAAATATTGTAATTAAAACAATAGTCGTTTCCAAAATTTTATGATTTGATGTGTGACAAGAGGTATTCAGCTATAAGTACACAGAATTTGAATGCTCTGACTTATATAGTTTTTGTGTACTGACTCTGTGACTGACAGACAGACAGACAGATAGCGGACACAGACGAATAGGGTTTTATCAGATGAACGAAACCCTAAAAATTAGTTTATTAGGAATATAATTTCATGAGGCATTAATAAAGATATAGAAATTTAATTTAACATTAGGAACACTAAATTTTGAATGTTTATAATTCAAAAAGTGATCATTCAAGTAAAAATTGGTGTCTAGGTATAGTTTGAACCGAAGATTTTAATTATCTTGTTAAAAGTGAAAATCGCTATAAATGCGTTCGTTTTAATATGTAGATGGCCCCTTAAATGAATATTATGTACATTATTCAAAAGTAGTTTTTATTTGCAATCATTTGGTACCAGTAACTTTCTTATACGATAATTTGTTGAGGAGTTAGTAGGGGATGTTTATTTTTTTATTTCCACAACTGTACAAAACAGGAAAATTTTTAGGGAATAACGGAATTAAATAAACTTTCTTAGTCCACAAGTGTAACAGATTTCATTCGATTAAAATTTAGCAAGTTACACTGAGAAATATCTACTTCTAAATAAGATTCATTCAGTATCATGCAATGTGAAATCAATATTGATGATTTATGGGAAATATCTAGCATTACCTAATGGAATCTTTTTTGAATTACTTGAAAAGTTTAGAAAAGTGTATTTCCAGATAAGAGGAAAAAAATATTAAATTGCAATTTGTAGTTTCTAAAATAAAATAATCCAATATTTGTTACAATAACAGTTTCTCAAACAAAATTACGTTTATTTGTATGAGTTCAAGTTTTTTGCCATTTGATAAAGTGCATTTAATACAGTGTAAGTTGATGATATCCGATTGTCGGATTTATCGAGAAAATGTTTAAACATGCATAATGAAAAAAAAAAATAATAACCATTGTCAATACGGAAAAAATAATGTTGGATTTAGGAAAATGAAAGTTAATTAATTTAAACAAGTCGGAAATTGGATGTCAAGCGTAGCAAATGAAGTGCTTTCGTAATATATCGAAGTTTTAAAAATATTCAGATATTAATATTATAGTATACATTACTTCGGATTCAGTATAGTAGCCAGAATCTTTTGTGTCTCTTCGTAAATATTATCTGCTTTCTACTATACAGAAAGTAACTTGTAGTAAACCTTGGCAACTTATATGATTTTCATAAAATATGAAATATTTTAATGTAATTAAAACGCGCCCCAAACAATGGTTCATTTATACCATTATGCTATAGAATACTTTGCGTGGCTCTGTACATTAATAACAAAGATTATTTGCGCCAAAGATTGTACAGAATATATATTTTAGTATATACTTCATAGATGCATATAAATTTAATTATGTTCGAAAGAGTGTAACATCATTAAAATGCACTTGAAACTATTTTTTCGCATTGGACGTAATGTAACTGAATACTTTTAACCTATACCTATACCTATACTTTTAACCTATACCTACTATACCTATAATTAAACTATACATCCGATTTTCACAAAATTTGAAATGACTCGACAAATATTTGCAAAAATTACATATTTTATATTTTAAACGATTCGGTTGGGTAATTTTTGCGTTGTTCTATGCGGACAGACAGACGAATGAACAGACAGGTTGACGGACGGATGAACGGATTGAATGACGATTATACAGTGCTCAGCAAAAAAATAGACACTGGTGTTATTTAACCTTTAATTAAAAAATACGAGCTCTTCAGTAATACAAATGGCTATCTTATTTTTAAATATTTTTTTAAAATTTTGGGACGAAAATTACGGTTTTAACATTGTATAATATTTAATTTAATTGAAAAAAGGGAAATTTGCATATTGCAAAAGTTTAGACACTTTTTTGATTTTTTCGCAACTGTTTAAGAAAAAATGCTAATTTCACAGACTTGATGTCGCATGTCTGAAGTATTTAAGTATACCTTGCCATAGCATCGATTAGTGAAGATGCCGTGAGCTACATTCAATCAGATGACGTAATTGAAATAATGAAGCTGAAATGGAAAAAGAAGACTTTTGCCGAAATATCAGTTGCATTGAATCGTCTATAGAGGTCTGTCTATGAAGGTGAATCCTTCAAAACAAAACATAAAACTGGAAAACCTTATGTGACCAGAAAATGAGATTGCAGAAGGATCCATAAACTGGCATTTACACAAATAGTGGTTGCTAGTCATATTAAATGAATGTTAGGATTTTCTGTGTCAACGGACATGATTCGTAGATCAATTAAAGAAAGGGGCAAATCAATTTACATGAAAATGATACTACAACCAGCTTTGAAATCTCACTATAAATTGGCCAGAATGCAATGGACTTGTAAACAGATGTGATATGGCCTCAAGAGGTACACTATGATATACAGTAACGAAAAAAGTGGAATTTGAATGATCCAAATGGGTGGCGTACTATTGGTACGGCTTGAGTAACAAGCCTGGCACTTGCTTAAATTGACAACAAATAAGTGACTATTTAATGTTTTGGTCTTCAATTTGCTTTAATGCTCGAGTATCCCTGGAGTTATTCAATGGTTGCCAAGCAGCGCAAGATTACGTTCATACGTTTGAGGACAATTTACAGTTATTTGGGGAACTTTTAGATGGCCGAAATATGTATTTTAGCAAGATAATGTGTCTATTCATGTTGCATACAAAACAAAAACTTTGTTTAACTCTCAAAATACTACTAATCTCAACTTACCGGAGTGTAGCCCTGAGTTGGACCCAATCGAAAATCTTTGTGACGTCATATCGAGTAAGGGTTTTGCAAATTTTCGCTATATTTTTATGTTTATGAGCTTTAAGCTGTGTTGAACGTGTTTGGTACAAAATAACCCCCCAAGTGACGCAGCATTTAGTTTCTTAGATGGAAAATCACATTCTTACACTAATTGCAGACAACGTGGGTGAAACTGGATTTTAATTTATGGATATTTTTTCATAAATATACAGATTGTCTATATTTTTGCCACAATGTTAATTTCGTTTTTTTGTCATATTATACTATGTAAAGGTATATTTTAAAAATATTTGTTTGTGCAGAAAGGATAAGTCGCAAGTAATGCATGACATATTCGTAACGTACTTCTGAATATAGAAGCGTAATGGATCATTGTCCAAACTTTTGCTGAGCACTATAGGCTCTACGTATTTATGTTATTACGAACGCACCTAAAAAGAGAATGGCATAAAAATGACTACATGCTAAAGACAATAATGAAATTGTATCAATACGCAGAAGATAAAGATGCATGTATCTTTTACAATAATTAGATATTATTACTGTGTTAATTTTTATTCTTATTAATTTTGTTGAAATTGATTGAATGTTTATTATTTATTTATTCTGACATATTAATTCATTATTTCAACTAAGTAAGAGCTGACAAAAACGGATTGAGCATTAGTGTGGATTATTCCAGATAAACTGTATCTGTAGGGAATTGAACTTTACTAATTTTTTCAATGGTAGATAGTCGCGGTTAAATATTGAGCAATATTGTTGAAATTTATATATTCTAACTGACGCATTTCTCACATTTGGCGTACTATGCCAAAACCAATGTCTAAAAAAGTTTTTTTTTGGCCTACTCTATTAGAAATAACCTAGTATCTCAGTTGGCAGAGCGTTGATCTGCATAACCAATGATCCAGGTATGAACCGTGGCCTGGTAAATTTTGTACTGTATCGATTCTACTCCTTATTAGCAATGTGAAATAAAATTCACGAATTAAATTTTATTATATGCTTATATTGTATTAAATATAATCGTTTTTTAATTGCAGTTTATTAAAATAACGCACTTAATCATAATCAAGAGTTTTAGTGCTTTTGCTACATTAATTTTGACAGGGTTATTCAAAAGATATTCATTCTTTTTAGGTGCGTTCGTAATTATATAATACGTAGCACCTATAGTTGTCGTTCAGTCCGTCCGTCTGTCCGTCCGTCTGTCCGTCCGTCTGTCCGTCCGTCTGTCCGTGCGTCTGTCCGTCCGCATATAACAACGCAAAAACTACCCAACCGAATCGTTTGAAATTTAAAATACATAATTATTACATAATTTTGTCGAGTCATTTCAAATTTTATGAAAATCGGATGCATAGATCAATTACAGGGGCAATCAAAAGTATTCCATTACATTACGGTCAATGGGGAAAAAAGTTTCAAAAGCATTTTAATCGTTTGAAATTTAAAATACGCAATTATTACATAATTCTGTCGAGTTATTTCAAATATTTTGATAATCGTGTGCATAGATCAATTACAGGGGCAATCAAAAGTATTCAATTACATTATGGTCAATTAGGAAAAAGTTTCAAATATATTCTATACGTTTGAAATTTAAAATACATAATTATTACATAATTTTGTCGAGTTATTTCAAATTATATGAAAATCGGATGCATAGATCAATTACAGGGGCAATCAAAAGTATTCCATTACATTACGGTCAATGGGGAAAAAAGTTTCAAATGCATTTTAATCGTTTGAAATTTATAATACGCAATTATTACATAATTCTGTCGAGTTATTTCAAATATTTTGATAATCGTGTGCATAGATCAATTACAGGGGCAATCAAAAGTATTCAATTACATTATGGTCAATTAGGAAAAATTTTCAAATATATTCTATACGTTTGAAATTTAAAATACATAATTATTACATAATTTTGTCGAGTTATTTCAAATTATATGAAAATCGGATGCATAGATCAATTACAGGGGAAATCAAAAGTATTCAATTACATTATGGTCAATTAGGAAAAAGTTTCAAATATATTCTATACGTTTGAAATTTAAAATACATAATTATTACATAATTTTGTCGAGTTATTTCAAATTATATGAAAATCGGATGCATAGATCAATTACAGGGGCAATCAAAAGTATTCCATTACATTACGGTCAATGGGGAAAAAAGTTTCAAATGCATTTTAATCGTTTGAAATTTATAATACGCAATTATTACATAATTCTGTCGAGTTATTTCAAATATTTTGATAATCGCGTGCATAGATAAATTACAGGGGCAATCAAAAGTATTCAATTACATTATGGTCAATTAGGAAAAATTTTCAAATATATTCTATACGTTTGAAATTTAAAATACATAATTATTACATAATTTTGTCGAGTTATTTCAAATTATATGAAAATCGGATGCATAGATCAATTACAGGGGAAATCAAAAGTATTCCATTACATTACGGTCAATGGGGAAAAAATTTCAAATGCATTTTAATCGTTTGAAATTTATAATACGCAATTATTACATAATTCTGTCGAGTTATTTCAAATATTTTGATAATCGTGTGCATAGATCAATTACAGGCGCAATCAAAATTATTCAGTTACATTATGGTCAATTAGGAAAAAGTTTCAAATATATT
Organism: Maratus speculifer; assembly: GCA_964019185.1. Classification (NCBI taxonomy): domain Eukaryota; kingdom Metazoa; phylum Arthropoda; class Arachnida; order Araneae; family Salticidae; genus Maratus; species Maratus speculifer. Next base: position 210,347,291 of record OZ025291.1, on the reverse strand, counting down.
CTATACGTTTGAAATTTAAACTACATAATTATTACATAATTTTGTCGAGTTATTTCAAATTTTATGAAAATCGGATTTATAGATCAATTATAGGGACACTCAAAAGTATTCCGTTACATTACGGTCAATGGGAAAAATGTTTCAAATGCATTTTAATCGTGTTACACTCATACGAACTTAATAAAATTTATATGCAACTATAAAGTACATATTATAATATACATCATACATAATTTGTGGTGCAAAGAACATTTGTTATTGATTTACAAGGCCACACAAAAGTATTACATTATATAATGGTATAGGAAGAACATTGTTTGATGAGCGTTTTAATTGTAATTCACTATTTACAATTTTATGAGATTGACATATGAAAGTAATATTTTTAAAACTTCGTTATCGTACGAACGCACCTAATTTGCTACGCTTCACGTGCAATTTCCAACTTGTTTAATTTGTTGACGGTCCCCTATGGAGTTTCGAGAGAAAATTTTCACGGAAATGTATCACTTCTACTATACACTAAGAGTTTCGGGATAATTCCTCATGTATTTTTCTAGATATTTAACAAAATGTCTAAAATCGCAAGTGGACGTTCAACAATGGCCAGTTAGTGTATCAATCTAGTGACTGACATTAGCTTATTTTTTTAAAATCTAACTATTGCATTGCACAAAAATTATCATATTAATGGAATTATATTTTATTAAATAAAACATGTTTTTTAATATATCTATTCTTTTTACACTCCTTCTATCGGATAATATAGAGGTTGTTCGTTTTCTAAAAGTAAATAAAATAATGTTCGACAAATAATTCAAATATGCACTATTTTTTTTAAAATACATATTTAAAAATTGTTTATTGAAAGATCACACACTTTCTTACATTTGTCGCTATTTATCATACATAAGTTTTTTTTTTATAAAATATAATAAAAAAATGTTTTATTGAAATAATGAAAACAAAAACAATTTTAAATACAAATTAGGTAGAAAAAATAAAGATCCCAGTTATCTATTAATTTTGATGCTTTATATAAATGTTTTTAATTTCTTTTAACATATATGCTACATGAAAATTGCTTTTATAATCTCTTAGTTTAATTAATTTAAAGAGGGATTTATTACACAATTTACATTTCATTTTCCAATGAAATTTCGAAAATTAAAAAATATTAACTTCAATAAACGTAACAGATTTTAAAAACTATATTTGTTATGCTATAAGATCTGCCATATTTATTAGTGCAAGTGAAATAGTAATAAAGTGGTTAAAATTTTGCTGAATGTAGCAGGTCGTATTTTGTATCACTTATATTTTTATTTGACATAAACGTTTGTATTTTATTTCAGAGTTGTTTAGCTTTCAATGGAATCATAAGTTTTTAAGTGTTCTTACATAGGATTTAGTGTTTTAATAATTTTCATAGTCTTTCGGTTACTTTTGTATATAAATATGTATTTTGATTTTGTATACACAGTTTCTTATACAGATGTGATTGAAATGTTCATTTTATATCCACTGACTAATGAATATTGGTACCGAAATCGAATATAAATTAAATACTTTTTGCTTACCTGCTAAAATGTTTACAAATAAACTTTTATTTGCTGATACCATTTTTTGGAAATATAATGCAAATTGCTAAATATTCTCTGAAACGGAATATCAAAATGAAAGAATTTTTATGCATTTAAAGCAAATATTGTTTTCATATTACCTAATGAAAATTTCTTAAAAGTAATTTGATATACGAGGGTGCGTTAATTTTATCACATGTTTAAATAAATTAAATTGCATGTGGAAATGTTTCTGTTTGTCTATCCTAAAATTACCTTCAAAGTGAATCAGAAACTGAAGTTTTTCATAATTGTTTATATATTCTTCATTTTATTTTAAAGACTCGTATTAATATAGAATTAAATAAACATTTATAGAATAATCATTGAAAAGAAGGAAGTCAAATATAAACATATTGAATATTCTTTTAATTAGATTAATTAAATTTTAAAAAATACGAATACTAAACTTGTTTCTTAGATATTTAATTTATATTTATTTTCAGCATGTATTTGACATGGAATGTTCCTTCTTTATGCATAAGCATAACTGGAACATAATGCAACTAATAATTTTAAATGGATTTTTAAAAAAATTTTCTTATAAAATACTATGTCATAAATTGTTTTTACATATCAATGAATAATGCTGGCAATTTAATGTTGCCTTTAAAGACACACTTATGCAAAGAAATTCTTGAAATTATATACAAGAAAAAAGAAAATTAACTAACAGTTAACTTTCAAGAGCCTAAATTTAAATTGAGTCATCCCAGAATTTAATTTTTTTAATTTTATAAAGTTATAATATCTGTAATATTAATGAAGAATATGTTAAAAATGTGACCTTTTAAACATTTTTCCATTGTGCGAATGGAGATCAGTAATTTTTTTTAACACTGTCCAATATAGTTGTAAAGTTATATAACTTCGGTTTTTCTGTCTGTCTACCTGTCTGTAACGAGGAAAGTCTCTGAATGGGCATGCTAAAAAATTGATAAAATTACAGAATGTTCTTCTTTTAGGATTTATGTTTATAAAAAACCCCCGAATAACAGAATAAAATGGAATATACAACCTGGAAAGACGTGTATAGTAATTGAACCCATACTTCGTAAGTTCCTAAATGCCTAGCGAAATTTGAATTGCTGTAACACTCGGTTACGAAAATGCTAAAACAACAATTTGTTTTATTTTGCTCCCGGTACAAAAATTGTCTTTAAAAATTTTTCTTTAAGACACCCAAAGTTTTTAGTAACATGGTGTTCACACTGTGCTAACCAATCACAAGTTTATTTTATTAACTAAAATTGCTAATAGCGAATTTTTTCGAACAAGCGAATTTCAACTGCTTATATGTTATGTGTCTGTTATGAATATACTGTCATTTATAAAACTAAAACTACATTCCTCAAGAGAGTGTTCGGGATCCCTAATTGCAGTTATGTAATGTTCATTGTTTAAAATGTTACCAAACATTATCTGAAATAATGTTATATATCCTATGAATGCCTTATTTAAGTCATATGTTTGATCATAACTTGTAGTATTTGTGTAAGGATTTTTTTGCAGTATTGTTCATTAAAATATCGCAGATTTAGTTAACTTCGTCTTGTTTTAACACTGATTATTTTTAATGTAATATTATTCGAAAAAATTAGTGCAGTCTTGTTGCTTCCATTTTATTGAATAATTTAACCGATATAACTGGTGTTACATTACAACAATGCATAATATTACGCTATATCATATCAGTTTATTTTATAACATTTATAATCAGTTTAAATTACTCCTTTTATATCTGTTAAAATTACACCAATGTATATCAAATTTCCCCATAAGATTGCTGACAGCATGTTGCCACCAATTTTATACAGTAACGTTACGCAATTTTTTACAGTAAAGATGTAATAGATTTTTTTTTAAATTTTACTTGAATATTTCGTTTTACGATATTTGTGTAATCAAACCTATATAGATTATTTAATCGATAGTATGTAAGCAGATGAAATATTTAAAATTTTGTGCAACTGCAACCATTGACTAACATTTATAATATAGTTATTTATAATTGGCAAAATATTTTCTTTGTATGAAAATTATACACCATTTATATCAGTTTAAATCACTCCTTTTATATTTGTTTAAATTACACCATTATATGTCAAATTACTGCATAAGATTGGTTACAGCATGTTGTCACCAATTTTTTAGAGTAACGATACACATTTTTTTACAGCAAAGATATAATAGATTTGTTTAAAATTTTGCTTGAATATTTCGTTTTAAGGAATTTGTGTAATGAAATCAATATAGATTATTTAATCGATAGTATGTAAGAAGATGAAATATTTATAATTCTGTGCAATTGCAACCATTAACTATCATTTACAATATAGCTATTTATAATTGGCCAAATTTATTCTTTGTATGAAAATCTCTTATATATTTTTAAACTATTTATTGATTTAAAGAAGGGAGTTTTACTATAAAATGTTTAATTATTTTATTTGCTAATGCAGTTTTATTAAAAAAAAACATTTATAAAACTTCAATAAATTTAGCAAAAAAGACTTTGTACATAAAGTGTGCAAAATTTATTAGTGCAACTTATATAATGTAAATGGTATCAAATCTCATTAAACACAGCATTTACACATATACTGTACTTCATACAAATTTAAGCCGAATTCATTTACCTCTTTGTTTTCTGTAGCAAATATTTGACTTTATTTAATTCATTTAAATTTTGGTTAATATATATATATACATATATATACATATATATATATTTAATTGTAAAAGACATACGCTTTGAACATTTTTGATATTTTTCGTTTATGTTGCATGCATAATGCATGATATAGACATACTTTAACAACATATTATACAATCAAATGTTAATGAATCATCAATGAATCAATGAAATATCACTATTGAAATAGTTTGCATACTGAATTCTTTTTCATTTTCCTTTTAAAGGGAGGCATAAATGAACACTTATTTACCGATAGCCATTTTAATGTAAAAGTATATTGCGAATTAATAAATTATTTTGACTATGAAATATAAATAAGATATGTAGAACATATATTATTATTCTATGAAATCTAGTAAAACGCTTTTAATTAATTAAATATATAAGGATATACATTTTTTCGCATGTTTATTTTACTTGAAATTACATGCGATGAATTTTCGGATCATTTATATGAATAAGAATGTAGAATTTATAAACAAATGTTAGTTTTACTAACATACAACTTATTTATCTTATAAGACATTCAAAAAATGAAAGACTAAAGACATAATAATAATAAAATTTCAAATAAATTAAATTTAATCAAAATGTTTCCAATAAGTTTAACTCTTTTGCATTAAGTTATTCATATTTTTATAAATTATACTATCAAATATTTAATTTAGATTTAATTTTCAACATGTTTTTTTTTTTTTATCTTAATTCGAAATACGTAAAGAAGTTAAAAGCTACTAAACATATGTTTTTCTCTTAAATAATAACATAAAAGCACATCGTTATAAATATTGTTTTACTTCATGTCAGATGCATACTGCTGAAGTTTTATATGCTCTTAAAAGACACAGTTATGCAACGGATTTTGCGAGAAGCTGTAGCTGAAAATAAACATAAAATTTCTTATATTAACTTTTATGAAGCACTAAATAACATGTGAAGGGCAAAATTTAAAGCTCTAAGGCTTTGTATTCAGAAACAGGATTATAATGTCTGAAACATTAAAGAAAGATATATCGTAAAATTTTAAATATATTTTTCTTCTCGTAAATGGAAGCGAATAGAGTTTGGCTCTTAATATTCTATCGTAGAAATGAAATCTTTATTTTTGTACAAGACAGTATGGGTCGTCTATTCATATTCCGCCTAGGATTAATTTATAAATCGTTGTAAAACAAACAGCAGATGCTACAAGATGAATTTTTACTTGCATAATAAAATGATATAAACAATAACTGAAAACGTACATAGTGCGGGACTGGAAACAACGTCTTTTAAGTTCCCAAACTATTAGCATAGTAGAAAAGTTATACCAAGAGGCTCCAAAGGCGTTTAAACAACAGTCATTCTGCTTTATATCGTTTGTAATGAAAAATTTTCCTTATGTTAAAAAAAATTCTGTAAAAAAATACGTTGTATAGTTGTAACAATATAAAGTTAACACGATGGTAATTGATCCCAACTATATTTTTATTGAGAGAAATGCTTATTTCGAAAGATAGCTTATATAGAAGAAATTTAACAATAACAACAGTTTAGTAAAATATTTTTGTCAAAATGACAAACATCATAATATTTAAATCATAATACTCATTCCCATGCAGTAAACTGCAATTCCTGCATTAATTTATTCTTAACGATACTAAAATATTTAAATCTAAAAAACCCTATAATATTTAATAACAACTCGCTAAAAAGTAATTTTAGATTCCTTATTTATTTGGAGTATGAAAATTAATTTCTTACCATTAAAAACAGCCTGGTATAAAAGTATCCTTTGAACATAATTATAAATCCTCTTAGCGTAGACATTAAATGGGAATTTGATTATCCCCACAATAAATATCTTGTCAAGATTCACTTCAAATCTACTTAATCCAACTAACAACACCTCATTATCTATATTTCCTACATAACACAGTTGCCTAAATAACATATAAGTGCAAAATCAAATAACATAAGTTCGCAATTGTTAAGGTATGTCTCAAAAGTTTAAGCACAAGTATAAAATGTCGATTTTTAAAGAATTGTAAAAAGTTAGAATGAATAATATTTTTTATTTGCAGATTTCACAACAATATTTCAATAATTGACATCAAAAATGGAAAAAAATAATTTACACAATTTTAAAAAATATAATTAAAAACTTTTTATAAAAAACTGTCTCAAAAGTTTATGCTCAATGTTAAAAACAATCAGATTTACAATTTTTACAGAACTCTTTTTAACCAATTATTTTTAAGTGATTTCTGATTAGTTCAAATAAACGTGCGTCCATCGAATTTTTTAGTTTTTGTAAGGTTTCTGGTGGCAAAGAATATCATGCTTTCTCAATGGCCTCTTCGAGTTCTTCAATAGAGTCATACTACTTTCTACTGCCGTCAACCTGGCTGGTTAAAATACTCCAGACATTCTCAATCGGGTTTAAGTCTGGAATTAAAGCTGGCTAGTCAAGAACTTTATCATTTTTCTGAGAACACTAAAGTTTTGTGGAATGTGATACATGAATTTAGGCACTATCTAATTGAAAAATCCATTCAAAAGCCCTCAAAATGTCACCAAATGGAAGCAAATGATGGTTTAGATTCTCTTAAGACTTTTTTAATCTTGTCTTCCTTTCTGAAAACCCAGAGATTTCTGGCCATTGAATCCAAATGCTCCTCAAACCATAACAGATTTACCGCCTTGTTGATTGCTGAAAAATGCCCTTGGATTCTTGCGTAAGTCATTCCAATACGCGTTCCGACCATCAGGGCCATCTAAGTTCCACTGTTTTTCATCGCTGAATAAAACAGTAAGAAACTTGTCCCTGTAGGACATGTGTTTTTTAGTCCTGTTCATTCTTGCCTGCTCGTGATGCAATTTGAAAGACTGTTTGTGATCTTTTTTCTTTAGTATGATGTAATACGCTCTTTAATAAGTCTATTTACAGTGTCTTTAGACACATGTACACTGAGGTTATTTTTAATTTGCCGTACGGACATATTTTGCCTAGATATCAATCTCCGTATTCTCCGATCAGTCTGAGCAGTCGTCATACGTGGTCGTCCATATCTTGGTTTCCGCTTAAAATTATCATTTCTAGAGAATACTTGATATATACCTCGCTTTGATCAATTTAAAGATTTTGCAATTTCAGAAAAAGTTTTATTTTGCGATTTTAATTTAAAAAAGTTTTAAAATCTCACATTTTATGAATTCTTTACCCTTCGACATTTTTAAAACGAGGGGAAATAATTTCTCCACCTTTTATACTTGTATAAAAGTGCAATATGATGTCATAAAATGTCATTACACAATATCAATCCCGTATTTCTAAAAAAAATTACATACAGTGCTTATACTTTTGAGACAGCGTTTATTCAAGAAAAAAGAAAAATTAAATAATTTTTTTTAACTATCCAAAATGGCTTATTTTATTTCTTTTGATTAAACACCGATTATTTACCGTAAATTAACATAAAATATTTTTTTCTTCAATTATTTTAAACCATATTTGCAGAGTGCTTAAACATTTGAGACATACTACACAAATAGATTCTGGGGATCTATACACACATTCGAAATTTAAAATAAGATAAAATAGATCTCATTCACGAACAATTGCTAAAGATTCAGAATAATAATATTTCTTGCAAAATAACGAGAAATTACTCATCAGAAAGAATGCATTTAAGAAAGAATAATTCTTCACACTATTGCAGTTTATCATATCATGTGCACTAGTATGTAATATGAATATATTTATATTTACATAATGAAAACTGATTTGACTTTGGGCACATTTTAAATTCTAAATTCTAGCTATGTAAGATTTATTGTATGAAATCTTAGTGAATATTTATATGAAATAAAAATTACATAATTGTATGTATGGGCATTCTTTTGAGACAGTAAGATATAGGGGAGAGTAACCGAATTTGGCCGCATCACGTGTTTTCTGCTCTAATTCACTTAATTTTTGAAATATCTGCAAAATATCATCAAACATGGTCAAGCTATTCATTAATTATACTTATTATCTTATACTTACTATACTTACTTACCTAGCTGTCCTGCCCGGCGTTGCCCGGGCCCGTGATGTTATTCAGTTTTTAAATGTGTTATTTGCTTTCTAAATTAAACTTAAATTTCTATGATTTTATATCTTTAAGTGTATTTTGTCAAAATTTATATTTTTAAACTTAAAAATCGCGAAAAGATATTGAATTGAAAGCACATGCTGTTTGGTATTTTGTTTTCTATGTAATTTGATTTTTTGGAAACTATGCGAAACGAAAGCGAACGAAACAGCGACGAAACACTCAGGTTTTTACTGAATTCGTAAAAATTTTCACACACTTTATTTTGTAAAAAAAGAATTCTATCCATACGAAAGTTCCAAAGTTTTTGAAAGTAATGTAAATCTGGTTTATTGAAAGGCTCTAAAAATATTATGCTAAAATACGGACATCTAGTTACTTTTAGCCAGGATGTAATTCGTGTTTGTCGGTGTATTTGAAAGGGTTAAATCTCATATTTTTTTTAAGCAAATTGCAACATAAATTATGAGAATGTTTTAGCTTTAAGAAAATATTTTCGGTTTGTCAGGACGTATATAGAATTGCGCCCTGCAAAGGCAAAACCGCAATGAAACGATCTGGTTTTTATTGATTTCCTCAAAGTTTTCGCACTTTTTATTTTGTAAAAAATATTTTTACTCGTCCGAACGTTACAAAATTTTTTAAGAAGGTGTAAATTTGATCAATTAAGATGCTTTTAAAAGTTTGGGCTGAAATATGTACGCTTAGATACTTTTAGCGTAGAAAAAATATTCTATACGTGAGTCGCAAAGTGCCTCCTTTTGTGGGTGTATTTGAAAGGGTTAAATCTTATATTTTAAAAACCGATTGCATCATAGATTATAAAAATGTTTTTGAGCTTAAAGAATATGTTTTTTGTTTACCGGTACCTATAGGATTGTGTTTTGCTAAGTCAAAACCGCAATGAAAACTATATGTTTTTTATTGATTTCATCAAATTTTTCGCACATTTTATTTTGTAAAAAAATATTTCTATCCGTCCGAACGTGTCGAATTTCTTGTAAGGAGTATAAATTTGGTTTATTGAGAAGATTTTAAAAGATTGAGTTGAAATATGCACGTTAAGATAATTTTAGCATGGAAAAAATATCCTCTCTGCGAGTCGCAAAATGACCTTCTTTTGCCAGTATATTTGAAAGGGTGAAAATCCAAATATTTTAAAACCAATTACACCATCGGTTAGAAGAAAGTTTCAACTTTAAGATCTTTTTTTTTTTTGGTTTGTTTATATCTTAAAAATTACGCTCTGGAGGGGCATTGACAAAAGAGAGAAAAATAGTTTTGGAAAAAACGACCATTTTTGAATATTTGTTTACAAAGGGATGCAACATTTTTTCGAATTTATTATTGCATTTGAGACCTAAAAATATGATCTTTCGAAATATGTTTCTTAAGTTTAACTGCGACCAGCAGTTTGGTTTATTTGGATTTAAACAAAATGAGCCAAAAACAGAAATAAACGGGGAAAAAAGTTTCTTCCTCCGTTTAGGTGCGTAATTGAGTTTCTGCGCATGTGCAAGCGTTTTCTTTCCCCGAAAATTAAAAAGATGATTTTTTTTAAAGAGAGTGAGTTTCGCTTCAAAATTAATATTTATGAAACTAATCAAAAAATTAAAATTCTGAGCTTCAGGTGCATCAGGAGAGATATTGGGCTACTCTAAAAAAATTTTGAGCTTCGTACGTGCCGTAGATTTTTCTAGCCATCGCAGACACACACACACACACACACAGACAGAGCGTTTTGTTCTTTTATTAGTATACTAGCTGACCCGCCCGGCGTTGCTCGGGTCCGTATTAACAATATTAAACGAACTTGAAATTTGTATGATTTTATCAGTAATTCGAAACATGCAGAAATGCATTGTTTTAAATACGTGGCCGCTGAATGTGTGAAAAATCGGTTTAAAAAACAACAACTAAAATTAAGCTCTAAAAATACTCAAAATGATCAATGGGAAACACGAAAGAGAATTTGTGTCCAACATTTGCGTGATTTTTGTGTGAAAGTGTTTGTATTTATCCGTAAAAATCACTGTTAAGTCATGTAACCATTTTTTTTTTTCACATAGAAATCCCAAATGGTATATTTTGAATTTCAAGCTAATTATATCACTCTTAAATCCGACTATACCGTGAATGAAATCGATACTCGATGTTAGGTTTGCATATGGTATTGTAATTTCAGAGTCATTTAACAAAAATAAGTGTATATTTTTAATCAAAGCATGCGTAATGTTCACTCTGTGGAAAAATTCCTAACCGAAAACTTTTGTACCATAACCTGTCTGCAACTTAATTGTGACTTAACAGTACCCTACCGTAACTTAAATATAACATAATTGTAACCTAGCCGTCACCTTATTGCAACCTATCCTTAATCTAACCATAACAACCATACCGTAATGTAATTGCAACCTAATCGTAACCTAAATGTTACCTAACCATATATTGGGTTCATGTCCATGGAAATTAGTTTGCCTTGTTCGATCTTGTTATGGTTCATTAGAATATTTTCGTCGGGTTCAAATTTGATTCAATTCAGATTTCGGCTTTTGATTCAAATGGAATTTTTGGGTTCTTGTCTTCTTGCTTGTCCACGGAAATTATTCTGCCTTGTTCGAATAAATAAGAACATGCTTCACTGGAATATTTTTGTCAAGTTCAGATTTGGTTCAATTCAGATTTCGGCTTTTTTTTTCAAATGGAATTTTTGGGTTCGGGACTTCTTGCGCATCCACGGAAATTATTCTGCCTTGTTCGAATAAGAACATGCTTCACTGGAATATTTTTGTCAAGTTCAGATTTGGTTCAGTTCAGATTTCGAGATTTTTTCAAAAAAAAAAAAAAGTTTAGATTTGATCCATGTTCATGGAAATTTTTTGTCTTATTTGGATCCGGTTACGGTTCTTTGAAATTTTTTTTTGTCTGGTTCAGATTTGGTTCGATACAAATTTCAGATATTTTTTCAAATAGAAGTTTTAGGTTCGTATCGGGTATCGGTATCGTATTCGGGGTCAACGGAAATTATTTTGTCATATTCGTATCCGGTTATGGTTCTTTCAAATATTTTGGTCGGATTCAGATGTGTTTTGAGTCAAATTTCAGGCTTTTTCAAATCGAATTTTTTAGGTTCCAGTCGGGTTTATAGCCATAGAAATTATTTTGTCTTGCTCGGATCGGGTTATAGTTTTTTGGAATATTTTTCTCGGGTTTAGGTTTGGTTCAATTCAAATTTCTAATTTTTTTTCAAATAGAACTTTTGGGTTCGGGTCTTCTGGCATGTTAATGGACATTATTCTGTCTTGTTCGAATAAGGACATGCTTCACTGGAATATTTTGTCAAGTTCAGATTTGGTTCAGTTCAGATTTTCAGATATTTCAAATGAATTTTTTTGGGTTCGGATTGGGTTTAAGTCCATGAAAATTTTTTGTCTTGTTCGGATCCGGTTGCGGTTCTTTGAAATATTTTTGTCAGGTTCAGATTTGGTCTGATTCAAATTTCAGGTATTTTTTCGAATGGGAGTTTTAGGTTCGTATCGGGTTCATGTCCACGAAAATTATTTTGCCTTACTGAAATTCAGTTATGGTTCTTTCGAATATTTTAGTCAGATTCAGATGTGGTCTGGGTCAAAGTTCAGGATTTTTCAAATGGAATTTTTTAGGTTTGAGTCGGGTTTATGACCACGGAAAACATTTTCTCTTGCTGGGAACGGGTTATAGTTCTCTGGAATATTTTTATCGGTTTCAGATTTCGTTCGGGTCATATTTCGGGTTTTTTTTAAAGAAAATATTTAGGTTCGGGTGAGGTTTCATGCCCACGAAAATTATTTTTCCTTGTTTGGATCTATTAGTCTGTTCTTCTGTATGTTTGTCTGTCCCGCTATAACTGCTACAAAATGCAAAAAAAAAAAAAAAAAAAAAAAAAAAAAAAAAAAAAAAAAAAATATTCCGGAAACAAAATTGTAAAACTCTAGATTACTGAGTTTACACTTACAAAAGTTCCTGATACATCAGATTTAGGTGTTTGTGGTTGGCAGGTATGTAGAAGCATGAGGATAATGAAAAATATTTGTCCAAACTGTTACTTATCCTTATAAATCAAAATGTATAAGGAAATGCAAGATATACAATAACCATTAGCACAATTATTAGAAAGTGGCAAATTTAAATTAAGTGAGGCTACGGGAGGTTCAGGGGGCGGAGCCCCCCTGAAGAAATCTACTATGTTATAATAAAAAAACAAAAATAATAGATCATGAACATTTCAGAATATCCTAACATAACTAAATTTTTAATTTACCGCTTTTGAAGGCTGAAAACTTCTAATTCTTATTTTATTCTTATAAATAATTAAGTACAATGAAAATTTTAAATTAAAGTTTCCAAGAAGTTGAATATTACCCAAAGTGTGTTTAAAAAAATATATATATGTGCAAAGCTGACGTTGAGGCTCCTGATCTGCAGATTTACTAGTATTTAAAGAATGGCAGAATCAATTTCATGAGAAAGCTAATGGGCTAAGTCATACGATCGAAATATATCGATTATAAGAGTTATTTGTGGGTCATGATGGGTCATAATGGGTCATGATCAAGCTATATCTAAAGAACATGTAGATCGATTTTAACGAAATTTTATATACAACATATATTAGGCACGTGAAATTCATTGGGCTAGGTCACATGTTCGAGAAATTTCTGTTAATGGGTCATAAAGGGTCTCGGTCTAGCTATTTATATTTAATGAACGGCAGGACTGATTTTGTATGAACAATTCTTAGACACGAGAAAAAAAAATTAGTTAAATTACATTTTCAAAAGATTTCGATTGTAAGGTTCATTTGTAGGTCATAATGGGTCATGGTCAAGTTATATCTAAAGAACGAATGGGTCGATTTTAACGAAATTTTGTATACAACATTTTTCTGCCCGAAAAAACTATTGGACTAGGTCACATATTCGAGAAATGTTGATTAATGGATCACTTTTGGGTCATTTTGGATCAAACCAATTTTATCTAAAAAATGGCTTGAATGTTGATCAAGTTTCAAATTCTGCCGTTTTCGATCAGAAGAAGATTATTGGATTAAGTCAACTGTTAAATAGAAATCGTTTAGTCGTTTAGTGCGTCAGTTTTGGGTCATTGTGGGTCATGGTAATTTTGTCTAAACAGTGGCTCGCGCAATTTTGACTAAATTTTGTGTTCTATGGTTTCGGGCACGAGAAAATCATTGTGTCAAGACAGATGTTCGAGAAAATTCGATTGACGGATCATTTTGGGTGAGGATGGGTCAGGATCGAACTAATTATATCTAAAAAAGGACTCAATCGATTTTATTTAAATTTTGTATCCAAACGTTTTTTCGGCACGCAAAAACTAATGGACTTGGTCACATGTTCGGGAGATTTCGATTATAAGGGTCCTTTGTGGGTCATGATGAATGATGCCAATTTCATCTAGAAAATGACTCGCGCACCATTTTGACTATACTTTTTATTATATTATTTTCGAGCAAGAGAAAACCATTGGGCTAGGACACGTGCTCGCAAAAATTCGATTAGTGAGACATTTAGGGTCATGATGTGACAGGATCCTTCTAATTATATACTATAACAGCTACTCAATTAATTTTACCTAAATTTTGTACCAAAATGTCTTTTGCCACGAGAAGAATATTGCGCTGAGTCGCATGTTAAATAAAATTATATTAGTGGGTCATTTCAGCTTCATTGCCGAACGCTGTCAAGCTAATTTTACCTAAGAATTGGCTTAAATGATTTTGATTCAATTTTATATTCTACTGTTTTTGATTACCTGAAGACCATTGAGCTAAATCACATGTATGATCAAATTTGATTAGTGGGTCATTTTGGGTAAAACGGGTCAGAGTACAAGAATATAGCAACAGCCAATAAGCTGACAATATTTGACAAAATATTGACAATATTTGGCTGAAAAATTGAAGATTATAAGATTACGAAAGCCAAACACGTGTTTGGTGCCAAATAAAAGAATGTTGCTATATTTGGCATATTCGGCTATATTTGGCAAAAAATATTGTCTTTCAGAATGTGAAGAAATTTTTTATTCATTCTTGATAGGAATCGAGATGCATGTCAAACCAATTAAAGTCGAGTTAAAAAAGTGATTTGGATCAATGTCCTTTCGTTGTAAATTTCAAAGAATGTAAAATTTATGAACATGTGTATACATACATAGTTTTCTTATTGATTTATTTCATAAATAATACTACTATAAATAATATGTTTTATAGTAAAAATACAAAGAGAATGATACAGTGAAAATACTATATCGAGTTGACTACAAAGTTAATTTTTACCGAGCTCAGCTCGGTCACCCTGCTAATATTAGATAAATTAGTTATAAATATCTTCTAGGACAATTGAAAATAATGAAAATACACTTGAGTGTATCACTTATTCTTTACCAATATATTTATCAATATATCTGCTGATAAATCGACTGTGGTTTAGAAACATTTGAGGAACATGCAAAAGTCACTAAATGATTGCCAAATTCGGAGACATTTATCAAAATATAGCTGAAATTGGCTATTCAAATTTTTCTCAGAAAACAATGTCAGATTGGAGATAATGTGCACTACATGGCCATTGATGACCGTTCACTTTTGATTTTCGTTAAATATCTAGAAAAATACATGAGGAATTGTCTTGAAACTCTTAGTGTATAAATGCAATAGTACAAGTCATACATTTAGTTGAAGATTTTTTCTCGAATCTCCATAGGGGACCATCAACAAATTAAAAAAGAATGAATATCTTTTGGATAACCCTGTCAAAACTAATGTAGCAAAAGCGCTCAAACTATAGATTATGATTAAGTGGCTTATTGTACTAAACTGTGTTCATTTTTATGTTGATAGCATGTATACTCGTAGAGAAATGAAGGTTTTTATAAAAACAGTCCCAAATTTTTCCACGATTTTTGCTTGTAATTGTCAGAGTTCTTAATACGAAAAAATATTTTTTTCTGAAAATATGACAAACAACATTGCACATGATACCCTGTAATCAGAATTTAAAAATAATAAAAATAATACAAAAAATGAGTAGGTTTACTAAATAATTTTTCACTGCGCATGCATCAACGATATCAAAATTTCATTTACATATTGTGTTAGCTAAATGTATAGAACAACTTTTGTGAAAGGCTCACGTTCATAATTTGAAAATTCCGAAAATAATCGTCAGTAGAATAAGTTGAAAATCCGTTATTTCAAAAATGAAACAAAAAATTGAGGGGTTTTAACCAAATGTCCCATATTATGTATTCTATATTGACACTAATCAATGAATATATGGATACAACCCCTCTTGTTTTTGCCTAAAATCGCAAGTGGACGGTTATCAATGGCCATGTATTGTACCAATTTGGTGAAAATCAATTTTAACAGCTATCTTTTGTTTAGTTATTGATGCTTTTCTAACAAAATTGTTTTTAAGGAAGAAATGCAAACTTTACCTTTTACAAAACGTAAAACAATATTTTAGACATAATCGAAGTTATATTAGAATAGTTTATATGACAATTAATCAATTTGTAAATGAATTATAACAGAAGTAAACAGAAATAACTGATTTTCCCTGTGGCTGAAAAAAAATCCGGGTCAGGATTTGAACCAGTGATGTATTGGCTGAGCCCACCAATTCTGTTCCAACTGAGTCATCCCGAATGAATATTGGAGGACTAATTCACCCAACCAACCTCAACGATTACAGAATCTACTCTGATATTTTGGATCAGCTTCACAGAATAAATCGAAGGTTAATAAATGGATCTGCAGAAAAGGCTGCTTAACAAATTATATTAGATTAATTTATAACACGAATATTCAATCGGTAAATGAATTATAACAGATGTAAATTTTCCATGCAGGTGAAAAAAGTCTGAACCAGGATTCAAAGCAAGAGATGTATGGGCTGAAGCCGCCAATGGTCCTGGAGTTATCCTGGATGAATACTAGATGACTAATTCATCCAACCAACCTCAACGATCACACAGTCTGGTCTGATAGTTGGGATCAGCTCAACAGAAATAATCGAATGTGAATATAAGGAACTGCAGAAAACGCTGATTACGAAATTATATTAGATTATTTTATAACATATTTGGTTCGAATCCTAACCCGGACTTTTTTCACCCACATTGAAAACTTACATCTGTTATAATCGATAGTATTGATATTAAAATTGTAATATTGCGATTTCACGTTATATAACGCATAAATGAACCTAAACGGATGCTTGAAACATATAAAAATTTATAAAACAACTTCTTTATTTCTTCCAGATATTAAGTTATTCAATATTGTTTGTTACTTATTCAGATTGTCAATTATTATCGTTGTCTCTTCTTAACGTCTTGTACAGATTCTTATTCAGTTTGTTTCAGAGATATAGTTCTGATTTCAAAAGTGTTTCATATATTATTCTTAATCATGTACTAGCCCTACTTCAAGAGTGATATAATCAAAGAATGACAAAAGTTGAAAATTCGCGCCAGGAAAAATTATTAGAAGTCCACCTTAAGAATCATCTCTATGATATTAACGCATGCATAGTAAAATGAATCACTAGCTACACATAATCATATTCGGCTATTTTTGAGTGATATGTGTCATTTTGTAATGCACAATTTAACTATTTAATAAAAGAAATCTGATTGAGCAAAGATTTTAACATAATACCACTTCTACATTGTAAAAATGAAATAGAAACAAACTATGAAAGAAAATCTTAAAACAACAGACAAATTAATATCCATATTTTTAATTCGCAACAAGAGATTATAAACAAAAATTAACAATTATTTTGAGATTTTGATTTCAAATATCATTTGTCAATTGATTTTTCAGGAATGAAATCCTTTAAAGACATTCCATTTAATTATATAGTTGGTAAAATTAATTAGCCAAATTAATAAGTAGGTAAAGTCGCCAAGAGAAATTTATTAGTCGCCCAGGCAACCTATTACCTGGACTTTCTCGGACCTTGGTTATAACTGAGAATAAAAAAATCGGTTTTTGAAGAAAAGTGAAAAACCGTTTCCTGGCTCTGGAAGGGTCAATGGTCATCTAGCAAACAGAACATCTGCTTGGCGGCTGAATTTTCAGTGTACTATCAGGTATTTAAGACGATTGGTAGAAACGTAGGAACTAAGTAGAATGAAATTCATAACTAAAAAAAAAAAAATCAATTTTTTAAGTTGGGAAACTTTTGAAGCAGGGGTTCGATATGAAAATCTATTTATGTAGTAATTTATATATATATGCATACATTTTAATTTAGATTATTTTTTTATATTTTTTCTAGTAAGTCTATAATTTATATTTGCAAAAACGTATTCCATCTTCCAACAAGTAAAATAACAAAAGTTTCACTCATCTGCGAACAAAACCTACCAATGTATGATATTAGGGGAAAAAAAATTCGTTTTTTTCTAGTACTAAAAACGTGTTTTGCAATTTTAGACTCAGAATATTCTGAAAATTCCATAAACCAAAATAACTATTTCTTGTATGTCTCGGTATTTATTGGTGGTCCTTTCTTTTCTAATGCTGTAATTTTCCCTTTCTTAATATTATGCTGACAAAAACAATAATTATGCATATGCAATCAATTCTATCACATAAGAAATAAGTTACGTTTAATTAATGTGAAATTAAACAAAATTCATAAAACGATACAAATAATACATATATACAATTTTAATTTTCTGATCATCTTTTATTGTACAAAGATCGTTTTTAGGTAGATTTCGTATGAAATACTACCTATTGCGGTAGCACCAATGTTGGAATTTCTGAAAAATTTTTGCAGATCTACGCCGATCATGACCTCTAGACCCCAAAACTACCATAAGTAAAAAAGGTTATCTATCTATCTATCTATCTATCTATCTATCTATCTATCTATCTACATATATATACAGGGTGCGTAGCCATCAAGAAACTCAGAGGATTTTAATTCTTTTAGTATCAGAAATTCTTTAAAGTACTGGTTGTTACATCTGAAAAAGGATTTCTTTTTCGTTAAATAAAACAAATATAACATTATAAAAATTCTGATAAGAGGTCCTTACAAGGTGCTTCCAGACTACGCACCCTGTATATATATATATATATATATATATAAATATATATATATATATATATATATATATTACAAATTTTAAATTTTTTTAGCCAAAACAAACCTTTATACTATCTTAATTTTCTTATAATAATATTCCGTACTTGCTTCAAATTATTAAATTAAAATCTTGTTTCTAGATCTAATCTGTTAATCTTTATGCAGAAGATATAAATTCTTAATTTGCCTTAAAAACATTATTCCAGTATGCGTAAATTTAAAAAGATGGCTCTAAATTAAAAATAGTCTTAATTAAACTTTATTTCTTAATATTCCAAATAAAACTCATTTCTTCTATGTTTTTATCAACCCTTTTTAAGAAAGTCTTATTAAATTTATTCCAAAACCATACCTTTCAAAAAATAACATTATTTTATTTTATCTATTTATTTATTTTCCCTCCGTCAACCTTTGATAGTGTGCATGTCAATAAATTCATTTCTTTTCTTTTTCTCTTAAAATTAATCATCTATAAAAATCGTCCGCCTAAGAAATTCTGAGTCGATTATAAATTGGTTAAATAATACTCCCTCTGTCCCAAATTAGTTGCGACATTTGGGTTGAAATTTTTGTCCCAAATTAGTTGCGACATTTCAAGTAGGCGGAGTCATAGATAACTTCTGATGCAATTTAGTAAATAGACACCAATAAAATTATACTAGAATGAATATAATCTTGTATATTAGGAGACACAAGCAAAGAAACTCCAATGTAAAGTACATAATAACAATAAGAAATAATAACCTGAAGAAGGGAACTAATAATAAGAAGCGGTTTCAGTACTAGAACTGCAGTGATGATCTCTGGTGATGATTGAAAAATGGTAAGCTAATCCATAATTCCATAAATGCTGCAGCTATTAAATTTAATGTTCATCGTAATATCCATCATCACATTCCGTTTCTAGAAGCAGAAAAAGGCGTCAAAAATAACAAAAGGAAATTTAGAATGTAAATTTGCAAAAAAAAATTTTTAATGCTGACCAAAAAAAAAAAAAAAAAAAAAAAAAAGATTTTTTTTTTAGCTAAGTAGCAAAATCAATTATAAATAAAATTCCAAATAAAACGAAAAAAAAATATCTGAGTAGATAATCATAGGCTGTTATAATTTGTAAATCAATCAGAATTCTCAAGGTGAAAAAAGTTTTGAAACATATTTCATCTACCATTAAGCCAAGTCTAATAGAAAAAAGATCGAAATAAAACGATTTTGTTCGCAGCATTTTCAAGCTAAAGGATACTTTTCAGAAAAGTTAGAATGAAATGTTAGAAAATGAATTAAGGATTGATTAGCTTGAAGATAGTTTTATATGATTGCTGTTAAATGAATCTTTGCAAATTGGGGCGTGGCTTAGTAGCAAGTGAAACGGAATTTTTTAAACTCATTCAGTACTGATTAATGGAATGACGTGGGGAATGCTAGGTAAGGAAATTTTTTAGATTGATCGTAAAGCTCTCCCAAAAAAGTTAAAACAGAAACATGAAATCATAAATATCAATAATTAGAACAAAAGTATTCAAATGTCGCAACTAATTTGGGACAGAGGGAGTATTTTTTTAAAATAAAATTATCGTCTGTGGAAAATAGTATCGTAGCTGGACAAGAATTCTGTGTACATAAAAGAATGATGGTTTGAGGTCAGAGAATGTTCTAGAATTTTCTTTTTAGATTTAAAAGAGGAAGTTCAAGAGGTGGTAAGAGAGATGAGAAGTAGGATTCTTGGGTGCGCTCTTGCATGAGTACGACTTGATGTAGTAAATCATGGAATATTTTTGGATGTTTCGGTAAAATATCGTCTGCAACAGGAGCTTTTCCCTCTATTATAGCTATTGTTTAATAAAATGAACTTGCAGCAGCCAAGGAGTGATTATTTTGACCGTCTACACTTATTTATTTTGTTTGTTTCTCGCTGGCCATGACTTCTGTGCGGAGAAAGGGAGACCTGGCGATGATGTTTCTGCCCCCGTAACTTTAAATCGTCACACACACACACACACACACACACATATATATATATATATATATATACATATATATCACTTTCTTATGGACACGATAATTTCTATACTTCTGCTCCAATCCCTTTCAAACTGATACATAAAATCAAGGGTTATAAAATCTCGGCTAAGTTCGTTAATCGGCAAAATCGGTCCAAGGGGGTGGAAATAGAGAGGGGTTTTGTGAAAATCGAAAAAGTGGCATAACTTCTTAATTAAAATAGATATTGAATCCGTTTAAAGTTTATATTACTTCTTAAAAATGGACCAAAAATTTAGGCAGGACAGATTTTTGATAAATTTAGAAGTGGGTTCAAGGGACAAATAAAAGAGGTTTTTTGGGAAAAGAGAAAAAAAATCATAACTTCGTCAATTCTCACGATATCCAATCCAAACAAATGTTGTATAAATGATCTCAACATTATCTAAAACTTTTGTATTTACAAGTTTTTGATAGGACTATTTCTTACCGCAAAAAAAGTTAAAACGAAAACAAAAAGGGGGGGGGGTGAAAAAAGACAAAAATCCGGAACTTCGTCAATTCTTAAACTACCAAATCTAATTAAATTTATTTTGCAACTTCTTAATAATATCTCCAACTTTTATATTGACAAGTTTTTCATAGGACCAATTCGTATAGCAAAAATAAATTAAACTAAAATGGAGAAAAAAAACCTCTAATTCAAACTGCTTTTATTCTGACTCATTTTTAAATTCATTTTTTATTTTAAACGCATCCAAATGGCAGATCCTCTTATTTAAGAACTATATAATGTGATGCTTTGGCCAGTGTTTTGATAAAGGCAGAATATATTTAAAAAAAGGCTGACAAAAAGGGTATTTTGAACAGAATTTTCCGAAGTGATGGTGATTGAAAATTTGAAGAAGTATTCAAATAACAAATTGCGTTTTTTATGACTCATTTTTAAATCTATCTTTGCTATCAAACGTATCTAATTCACAGGTCCTCTTATTTAGGAACTGTATAATGTGACACATTGGTCAATTTTTTTTTTATAAAGACGGAATATATTTCAAAAAAGGCTGCCAAAAAGGGTATTTTGAACAGAATTTCGAGAAGTTATCGTGTTTGAAAATTTGAGGAAGCATTCAAATAACAAAATGCATTTTTTCTGACTCATTTTTAAATTCAGTTTTGCTCTCAAACAATTCCAATTGACAGGTTCTCTTTTTTAGGAGCTGTATAATGTTCCGTGTTGGTCAGTTTTTTGATAAAGGCTGAATATATTTTTTAAAATGCTGTCAAAGTGGGCCCTTCGCGCAAAATTTCCCGAGGCTATCATGATTAAGAATTGAGGTTGTACTCAAAATTGGGTATTTTATAACTTATTTTTAAATTCAATTTTGCTCTCAAACGCGTTCAATTTACAGTCTTTTGTTATTTAGGAACTATATAATGCACCGTATTAGTCGATTTTTTAATAAAGTCGGAATATATTTCAAAATATGTTGTCGAAATGGGCATTTGATCTGAATTTAGCTTACGATTATTCTGATAAAAACAGTCCTTACAGAAAAATGAAATTAAAAATGTTTCAAAAAAGGACAAATAAAGTTGTTAAACTGGGTTTATCTGTAATCAAATTTTATGTTTTGCTGTTAAAATGAGCATTCTTCGAAATCTACTTCCGCCTATAGGCCAAGCTGACAGGGATTTTTAATTATGCAAGAATATCGTAAGAATTTTTCATCCTCAAAGATATTCTTCATCCTGTATAAACTTTCCAAGTTTCTTTTTGTGTCTAGCATCCTGCAGATGAAGTTCTAAAGGCATTTTACCTATATGATAAATCAGTTCTAAACACTGTATGGGAAAGAAATATGCGTTTATGAGTATTTTGAAGTGCTTATGAAGGCCCTTGTTCAAATTCTGGTGCAGACGAATTGTCTGCTTCGAAGTTCTTGCTATTTGAATCTTTTGAGTACAATGGCATTTTGGAGCGCAAAAATAATTAACATCTTATCTCGCAGTTACAGATATCTCATTTTCTCTCTTCTGCTCATGATGATTGATTGATATTCCGTTGGTTTCTGCTCTGCAATTTTCCTGACCTTCGAGAATTGCTGTCAAGAGAAGTCCTTTTACTTCTCTGGACTGGGCATTAATTTCGATATCCGTCATCGAAACATGTGACTTAGAATGCTTCAAAAAAAAAAAAAAAAAAAAAAAAAAAAAAAAAAAGGAATAACGAGGTACATAATAAAGACAAAGGAGGGAAACTAAAGAACAAAACAAACAATACTTTCAATTTTTGCTCACTTTTACACAGAAAGGCTATAAAAATTGCCTAATTCAAAATACACGTAACTATTACATAATACACATCTAAAGCTTATTTAAACATTACATAAGCTATAAGTACACTAAATATGATATTTAAAGTAAATTCAGCTGAAATGAATTCAATTTAACATCTTTAAAGTTTTTGTTAAAAAAAGTTATGAAATAAAGAAGCGTTTGAGGAAATTTTTAAACCATATGCTTCAAATGAAGGAGTTGTCCAAAAAATCTCAAATATTTTGTGTGAACTTATTGTTGCCAGTGGCAACTTTTTCACACTACCCACACTGAGAAAAAATATGATTCTGGCATATAGAATCTAAGTTGTGGCTCGAGAAAAAAATAATTCCATGTTATCCTTATAAATTTTATTTCCAGTTGTTAGAGAGTTCTAGAAATCTTTTAGAATTCAAGAGCGTTTTCCTGTATTCTTGTTGTCAAACTTATTTCGCCAATAGATGCGAACTCAAAAAGTTAGTTTTAGTAACTACAATTCTAGTTTATGAAACCCTTTCAAAAATCAAGCGATATTTTCTCGCTATCGAAACAGTACAATATCATTTCGTCTATTCAACTTAGTTGTTTACCTTATTCACATAGTTTTAACATCTATATACCTAGTTTAGATATTCAGAAAGTGACTTATTCAGTCTAGAAAATGGCGGCATATTTTTTTTCTCAGATCAACATCGAAAATAGAAAAAAAAATCGACCCACTCTAGTAGATATATTCCTTGAATTCAACTTTAAACACTACAAAAACGAATATGCATCTTTATGAATGCATTTTTTATGTGTGCAATAAAAATGTTTTATCAAACTTTGGCCTGCTAATATATTCTCACCTTATTTTAATACTAAAGTAGTGATAAACAAAAAACTTAAATATTTCTCCAAGATAATTTTTTCTATTATATTTAAGTGTGCAGCAACAGAATTCAGAAAACTTGAGCCTGATTAAATTATCGTGTCAAACTTAATGCTTATACAAATTTTAATGTAAAGTGTGTGTGAGAGAGAGGGAGAGTTCCACCTTTCACAAGCAACGCAAAAAATATTATCAAATTCTTGCATCTCGTAGATGAGATATATGGGCTGCGAGATTTAACTGCATTTCGAAAAGCTTGGGAATGATTTCAACCGTCTGAAAATAATTAGTATTTTAGCGTTAATATGACGTCACTTCTTTAAAGTCCTTTGAGAGGTATGGGTTTTTTGGTACTGTCAGAATAAACATTAACAGGAAATGAATTATCTCTTCAAAATTTACGCCTTGCATCTGGAAATCTCTCTTGTAACTTGAAGGAAGAAGTGGGGGTTACGAGCCAGTAGATATTTCATATAAACTACGCACAAAAAGGCACTATAAATGCTTTTTTCATGTTTTTTAAAATCAGTGTCAGTCACAGAAACTTTGCTTTTGAAAAAGCCTTTTTAATCCTTTTGCTGCGTATTTTTTAAATAAAAATATTTTAAAAATTGCACATTTATTTTATAACATATTTCAAATCTACATGGATATTAAAATTAAAATATGTACAACTTTTTATAAAAGGGCTATTTTTATAAATGAAATTAAATCATAAATAAAAGATTCCGGAAATCATGGGTTGAGCAAATTTTGCTACTTTTAGTAGCCTATAGAAATCCCGGGAGGCGCAGGCAGCGAGGGTTAATTCTTGAAAAAATCTTGGTTTCCGAATAAAAAAGAAATAAGAGCGCTTTTTGAAATATCGGGCATATTAGAAGATGTTAATACACAATTTCGTTGTTGGTTACATTATTTTCCAAGATTAAGAGCCATTTGTCATTTTCCCCAAAGTGTATTAAAACCTTTTTCTACTTTATTTTTTTTTTCTTAGCAGTATACATATTAAAGGAGAAGGATAATTTTCATTTATTTATCTATGAAAGAAATTTTTACATAAATTCGCTCCCCTCTTTTTTTTTTATCTGCTTTTTAAATATTATTAAAAAATCTGCAGAATGTCTTATGAAACGTGAAATATAACAAAATCAAATACACAGCGTATTTATTACTATTTTTGAAACGAGTTTAATCACAAAGGTTGTTAATTTAGAACGAACCTGTCATGTCGAAAATTTCTGGCAGTTCCTAATTTTTCTTGTCATAATCAGCCGAGAATAAAGTATTACACCCCAAGTGTAAATTAAAATGTACGTATTATGAAAACTCAGGATGATTTGTGGTTTTAATACTAATAACGATATCCATGAAATGTCTCAGTATTAATTGCAAAATATCGTAGTAGAAATAGGAAATTATCTTTTTAACATACAGTTGCAGTGATTGGGATAAATTCAAGGTTGTAGATTCAGAAGAAAAATTACATTAATTGAATTATTGAACTGGAAATGTGCTTTAACAAATTGGTTGAAAAAAATCGAGAATAAAATTTTGTGTGAGATATACTTTTATCTTTCTCAAAAAATTCGCCCTGAAATTATGTTTGAGAATAACAAACGAGATTGTCTTTCTTAAATTTTTAATATTTAAATCAATTTCATAAAGTTTTTTTTTTATTACTGAGAGCCTGAAATAAAAACAAATGAAAATAAAAAAAACAATGTTTGAGCAGATATCGCGATATTATTTTCAATTTTATTTTGTACAAAACAACTTTATTAGTACAGCTAAATGACAAAAAATATAAACAAATTAATATACATTAATAGTATATATTAATAAACTAATGAACATTTTTATTTTGCAAAAGAAGCAACTCAAAATATTTTGATTCTAAACACATTTATCTATATACAAAAGATAAAGGCAATTTCCCGTATTATATGTTTCTTAACCTCCTCAGTCTCCAGACAAATAGTACGGTTGTCCGCAAATACCAGTTTAAAATTAATATAAAACATCTCCAATGATGTATAAGCCTATACATAAATGCTTATGATATGCACGCATTTATTTAAAATGTTTAGAAGTAATTTTAACAATTAAGAAGCATTTAAATTCATTTAAAGTGTGCTCTTTAGTGTCCCCTACATGCGATATCAAGACTGAGGATTTTAATTCACAGATTCTTTCTTGTAGAAGTCAATAAATACTGAAAAAATAATTTAATAATCAACTATCAGTGGATTAATATCACTTTACTCTTAAAAACGCGACTTATATTTTTGAAAATGTTTACTATTTCACAGATAAAACAAAGTAATTTCTGTAAAACCTTCTATAATAAATTTGGTACTATTTCATTGGAAATTGGTTACAGGGTTTTAAAAAATGGCTAATACAGCTACGTTTAAAAGCAATTTTAGAGTAAAAAAAATCTAAACAAAAATGAGCAATATAAAACAGTATAAATCAATGCAAAACTAAAATGTAAATAAGGTACCCTGGGGTAATAACGTCACGTTAAGATTCTACCAATTTTCACGGCTCAGTTTTAGTTTGCATTTTTCAAACAAATATATGATTTGATACAGCAACTCATTGACTATCTATATAAAAAAATAATTAACAGATATGCATTCATAAGATGTAATGGCGTGATTTCTTGACCAATGCTATTTGGCGTTATTACCCACCTATATGGGTAATAACGCCATGCAAACAAAACTATGAAATAAGATGGAATAATTGCATGTAGATTGCCCAATTCTAAAAATACAAACTCTACAAACTTAGAAATTGACAAATTGCATTCTAAGCTATTGAAAATGTTCAATTTTTTGTGAAAGTGTAAGAAAAATAAAGGTGTGGTGTGGGGGGGAGGATGAGGCAAAAGAATATCAGACCGCGAGCTTCTTTTTGATTAAAAAGGACCGCTTAAATAGAATTATTAGAAACATTGCACAGTTTTAACTGTGTTTATTTGAATCAGTATTTAGGATGTAGCTCGGCCACTGTAGGGAATCAACCGGGGTATTAATGCCAAGGATTGGCGTTATTACCCCGTTATAGTTATTGCGCTGTACATTTTAAATGACGAATTATCTCGAGAAGATATTCAAAATCTTCAACAACATTTTGAAAGTCCATGAAATGTACTACAAATTTATGTAATTAACAAAGTATTTCCGGATAAAAAAAAAAAAATAGTCTTCACATCACAAAACGTATCTCGCAAATTTTAGATCAAGCGTTAATTTTAGTTGCTTGTAAAAACAATAAGACCTAAAAATGAAACAAATTAACTTGAATCTGTTTTTTGCGATTTATATGACTCAAAACCCTTCTGCGCAGAGCACATGGGTGTCATTTACCAGATTATTTCATAATTATCCAAAATATTAGCACTTGGCATTATTACCCCGCCTGGCGTTATTACCCCAGACCACCTTAGTTTAGGTAAAAACTACCAAATTAGCCATCTAAAGCCTTTGTTTTTTTCTATAATTTTTTAATGTGCAGTTATCTCTGTTTTTGTTTCATTTGTTTAATGTAGTGGTGCTACAGGTCTGCACGGGGCCGGGTCGGCAGAATTAGAATGTTTTTGTCAACGGGCCGGGTCGGGCCGACAAACAAAATAAACTGGCCGGGCCGGGGCGGCAAAAAATTTGATCGGACCGTACGGGCCGGGCCGGGCCGATATAAAAATTTTCGGGCCTACCGGCCCGTTTTGGAGATTTACGCATAAACGATAAAATATAAACCTATTTTCAATGAAAGTAGTTTTAACGAGAATAAATATAAATGTGCGTCACGAGCCATACTAGTTTGACAGCATCAATATAAAAATGTAACGTGTACAGTGTAGAGATCGGCATCGGACAGTTACATTGTGTGTAACCCGTTTTAATATTTTTTAAACTGACTCGTGCAGGGCCAAGATCAAAATTGGAGATCAAGGCATTATTTTTTTACATATAGACTTGCCGGACCAAAAGAAGGCTTAATTGTTCTCATGATCTGTAGGGCAGACAACATAATTCGTAAAATTATGAACAGCGATAAAGAACTTAGCTTAATCTTTGGATATATACTTCTTGATGGTTTTTAAATTAATTTTTCAATAACGCGAAAGTTTGACACATTTTACAATAATTTTTTATTGTAAAAATATAAAAGTGATAAGCCTGACTATTGAAGGGATTTGGAATCGAATAGCGTTTTTCATTTTTGGTAAATAAAATACTTGTATAACGTTGTCAAGATACAATAGTTTCTCAAATGGTTGCAGGTTTTTTCTCCTTTCCCATGATATCGCTTCCGGAAATTCTATTCAAAACGCTAACTATGACAATATTTTATTTGCTTGCAGTATTCTTAAATTGCTTGTATCAAAAAATGGATAACGCCATTAGATTATATAGTTTCTGAATAAAGACACCTGCTAATCTTATGCATTTCTGGAAAAAAAATGAATTTAGAAATGTATCAGAAAGGAGCTTCTTTGAATTAACGTATGAATTTGGATTTAAAATCTTTAATAAAATGATATAGAAATATTTTTATAAATCTTCCTTTATTAAACAGCTTCAAAAGTTACGATGTTTTTAAATTTTCTTTTTTTTCTTCTATTCTAAGCCATATTAATTTTTTAATGAATCTTTATTTGAATGTTGAAAGCCTAAGGATCTTAGAAATCATTAATGTTACTAATGTGTATTTCCTGTAAAATCATTCCATAGATATGTATGCAGTACTCTTTAAAAAAATCTTAATTATATGATAAAAATCTGAATTTTTTAGAAATCGTAACGGGCCAAAACGGGCCGGGCCGGGCCTGTTTTCCCTTATTTTTTACTGGCCGGGCCGGACCTCAAATATAAAAATTTGAACGGGCCGGGCCGGGCTCGGGCCGAACTTTTGAGTTTTACAACGGGCCGGGTCTTGCCGAAAATTTTTTCCTACGGGCCGGGCCGGGCCCGGGGCTGGAAATTCTGGCCCGTGCAGACCTCTAAGTGGTGCACAACCTTTTTAATAGAAGGCCCACTTACAAATATATATGGGTGGTCAAAGGGTACATTAATAAAACGAAAAGAATTCTATTTTAAGCAAGCAATCGGTGGTCTATAATCAAATAAGAAATATGATTCCATACGAGGGGAGAATTACCCCTCTAGGTTCACTTACTCAGTCAAAATATACAATTCAGTTGGTAAAGATGTATCAGCAGTTTTTGCGATTGTATATAACTCGCGATTTTCCCATGTCCGATCGACGAAATTTACGTTTTTCGCACATCATCATAGAATTTGCGTTTTTCACATGCCTGATCAACAAGATTTGCAATTTTTCCGCGCTCCATCGATAAAATTCGCTATTTTCAGCATTCCATCAACGAAATTTGAGACTTAACCGTGTCCTGTTAACGAAATTTACTTTTTTAAAGTGATTGACGATATTTTTTATTTTTTTGTAACAAAGTGACGAAATTTACAATTTTTTTCCAGTGACCTATGCTATGCACAAAAATTACAATTTTTTACATTTATAAATTAACGAAATTTGCAGGCCACACGTTGTGCATCCCTACTGTAATGTAAAGTGCATATTAATTAGAAAATAGTTTCTGTGTATAGAGATTAAAAAAGAAAAAGATTTTCGAATATTAAGGTAAAAAAAAATAAAATATATATAAATAAATAATATTTTACGCATTTTAATTGGATACTAGCGAGCTACGCCCGCTAGCTGGGCCACTTTTTCCAAACGAACCTCGATATTAAGCAGTATATAATAAGCAAAAAAATTCATTTAATAAGCAAGTCTTGGTGTTCGAATCCTCAAGCTAAAAAAAAGTAAATTAAAGAGCTATGGTTGTTATGCGCCCATTATCCCGTTAAAAATATGTGATTTCGCACAGTGGGCGCTACGCGCCCACCGTGCGAAGCCAGCCCACCGGCCTACCACCCACCGGCGCTACGCGCCATGGTCGCCATCGTCCCGTTAAAAATATTTGGTTTTGCACGGTTGGCGCTGCACGCCCATAAGACATTTTCTCGTGTTTTTTGGTTCATAAGAAGCAGACTTTTACGCAGATTTTGAATATGTAATCAGTTTTTTTCTACTTTAAAAACTGTCTGCATGATGGTTTAAGAAAAAATGCGCAAAAAAAGTTTTCGGTATTAAAAACTGCAAAAGACTACTATTAAAAAGAAATAAGTAATTTCATTAATATCACAAACAACATAACTGACAAATAATTTTGGCAGCTCGTTTTCCGCTTGTACTAACAGAAATTAGTATTAATCGCGTAAATCTTAGGTTACACAATATTCGTGTATGCTACCAAAAAGAAAAAGCATGAAAATAAACCGTGTTTAACAATTTTTATCAATTAATTAGTTCTTTTTCAAAGAACCGAAACGAAAGAAAAAGTCGTTTTCCCGGGAGAAAAAAGAGATTTTCGGCTGCTTCTTCTTTTAGCCAAAGGGAAAAAGTTCAGGTTCTTCACCGCAAGGTGGCGCAGTGTTCTGCCTCAGAGCTCCGTTTGAGCTCTGTTTGGGAAATTAGACGTTTTCCGTTCCGATTCCCGACTGGTTTTTAATTCATAACTTTTTTAATTTTGGTCCCACGGTCTCGAAAATGCCCGAAATGACTTTCCCGGAATTTTTCGGATCGAAAGACACCTCTCGCGACTTCCAACTCGCCCGCGTTGCGAACTGTAATCGGCTTCAAGCAGACAGACAGACAGAGGCGCACGGATTTTATTAGTATAGACTAGCGAGCTACGCCCGCTAGCTGGGCCACTTTTTCCAAACGAACCTCGGTATTAAGCAGTATATAATAAGCAAAAAAATTCATTTAATAAGCAAGTCTTGGTGTTCGAATCCTCAAGCACAAAAAAAGTAAATTAAAGAGCCATGGTCCCGTTAAAAATATGTGATTTCTCACTGTGGGCCACGTGCACTTGAAAAAAAAAGATTGTGGATCGGAGCTATGGTCGCTTCGCGCCCATAGTCCCGTTAAAAATATTTGGTTTTGCACGGTGGGCATTACGCGCCCATAAGACATTTTTTCGTATTTTTTAATTCATCAGAAGCAGATTTTTACGCAGATTCTGAATATGTAATCAGTTTTTTCTACTTTAAAAACTGTCTGCATGATGGTTTTAAAAAAAAACGCAATTAGCGCCGGTAGAAAAAGCGGTTTTCGGCTGTTTCTTCTTTTAGCCAAAGGGAAAAAGTTCAGGTTCTTCACCGCAAGGTTGCGCAGTGTTCTGCTTCGGAGCGCCGTTTGGGAATTGAGATATTTTCCGTTCCGATTCCCAAGGGGTTTTTAATTCATAACTTTTTTAATTTTGGTCCCACGGTCTCGAAAATGCCTGAAATGACTTCCCCGGAATTTTTCCAATCGACACCTCTCGTGGTCTCGAAGTCGCGAGAGGTGTCTCTCCAAGACACCTCTCGCGACTTCCAACTCGCCCGCGTTGCGAACTGTAATCGGCTTCAAGCAGACAGACAGACAGAGACGCACGGATTTTATTAGTATAGATTTCTAATAGATTATCAGAAATAGAAATTGTAATTGCGGTTTGAGAAAAAAATATTTTCTATGAACAATCGATGTATAAAAAAGCTCGGTCTTTAACATTCATGGTTATATTTACATAAGACAGATTGGCTTTGAAATTATATAAATAGCGAGTAAACGAGTCTACTGAAATATCGGTGTTATAGATAGAAAATCACCTGAAAATTTCAAGCTATATTTATAAATCAATGTACTGTGTATCAGCGAGCAGTGCATCGGTCCCAATTATATCTGCTGATTTGTCTTTCTGTCCGTTTTCTGTTGCTTTTTTCGCCTTCTATGCTAGTTTAACTGTTTCTTTCTTTACACTATTATATCTTCATTTCAGTGTATATATATCCATATGCATATATGTGTGTGTTTAAATAAAATTCCTTTGAATCAAAAATTATCATACAAATTCCTGTAACGGTGTCATATATAATTTATTTCTAATAACGATTCTAAATGTAAATAAATAATACCAAAAGAAAATACTTCTGGCATGAAATCATTAAATTTGTGATAGTAATCCTTGATTTAAACCTTCAGTTAAAAAAAATAGTCTGGAATTCCAAGAAAAGTCATGATTTCGTTTTATTTTTTTAAAAAGTTCATTGTATGTCGGTGAAAAAATTTTGGTGAAGCGCAAGACATTAAAATAGTTCTTTTTCACTTTGTGATAAATGAAGCGTTCAAATTCTCTTTTTCATGCGACTGATTCCGTATTGCTGTGATTTGTCTCTGAATTAGATTCCACATCTTAAGTTCTTTAGCTTCCACAGAAGAGACAGTTTTTTAAAAATTTTAATACCATTACAGATATGTTGAAGCGTGTTTTAAAATTTTCGGATATAGATAGAAATTATTCAATAAAATTATCTTAGGATAAAAGAGCTACGATATTAAAGAAGGTGTGTGTATGTGACTTATGTTATTCTAATACAATAAAAGTTTTATTTTAATCTTTTTAATAAAAAGTAATTAGTAGTTAAAATTTTGAATATTAGTCTAACTACAGTACACCGAACAATTTAAACACAGTAGAAACTTTTAATAATAGTAAAAAAAAACTATTTCTGTTCAAATTGTGTGCATAAAATGAAGAAAGCTCGAAATTATAATGCACTATTTATGTCTTGGAAATGTTTCTGTCGAAACATTCTCTCGCCTTGTATTGAATAATATTCAAATTTCAAATGCCTAAAAGGAGTGTAGCGATTGAATGAAAAAGTATCTAAGCTGGGAATAAATTCTGTTTCCTCGGTATAGTGCCCCGGTGTTCTACCAACTGAATCACTTGGAATTTACCAAGGGGCCTGAAAAATAGATCTCAATATGAATAAAAACTTTTGCATTAAAAAATACAGAAGATCAAGGGAAATTTTCTACAGTGTTTTATTTTTATGATCTAATAAAAGGTGGGTACATTTTAATAATAATCTTATATATGTGTGATGATTTTGGGGGATGAGCCAAAGAAAAAAAGCACCAACTGCTCAGTAACATTCTAAGATTTGAGACAAACGTCATTTTGATAACGAAAAAGCGTACATATTCACAATTTCATTAGCACTTTAATAATTTATGCTTTGGTCGACATCCATTTGCTTTGGATAACTAAGACGCATAATCACAAAAGAAGAATTTTAATTGCTTTCTCTTATTTTATACAGCGGTTAAGCTTTAAACCACAAATTTAAAAAAAACACTCTACACCTTTCTCACAATTGCTGTACATATTCTATTCCATACGATGGTTCGGTTCATTCTATTATCACAGTGACTTCAACTCGTTAGCAAGGCATTTTTTAAAACCGCAGATGCCACGAAAATGTACCTGTCCGAGTTGAAGACGGATGAACTTTTGCGGTAATGCAAATATGAGGAAGAACGAATGAGCATGTGCAAGGTTGCAAAACTGTTTATTGTAAACGGATAACATTAAAGAGAATTTGCCGAGTCAGAATTACGCGGAAAATTGAGTTATTGAATAAAAATATGAAGCAAAAATAAATGGTATAAATCGGATAACTTTAATAAACATATGCGAATTTAGGTAAAACAATAAAAAGTTCTTGAAGAAATATTATTAATCCTCTAAGCGTTTGTCCCGTAATATTCCGTACACTAAGCTCCAGGTTTCACTGCAATATAAGCAATGTTTAAGATATTATAATTCTATAAATTTAATGAATTTTCAAAGCATTGAAGAATGATTAAGACGCTCAAGGATTACATTTATATTCCTAAATAAGATTTTTTATGTAATATTGAAAGAATCATATTTTATTAGCATTTAAAACAAAATGCAGAGAAAACAACATTACAATTTTACCCATTTGCAAGACGCTTGGAGGGTTAAGAAAAATGTTTTTTTGGAGATTCTGAAGGCAAATAAATATTTGTGTTAAATAGAATGATTTTAAATTATCGGAATGAATGGAATAATAATTAAGATAGAATGAACGAGGTTAGTAATGAACTAGGATTGTAGAGTAATTTGTAACTGAAATTTCTATGAAATAATTTTAATAAGATGCATTTTTTTCGCAATTTACTGTCCCTCTCCAAAAACATATGAATCTTGGAAATCCTAATATCTGAATGTTCATTAAAAGGAAGAAAAACATGCGTTCGTATTTTAAGAATTGCTGACAGAAAGTAATTTAAAAATAAGCTTAATTCAACTTAGAATGCCAAACAAGTTATAGGGAATAATGTAGATAAAATATAATAAAATAGTAGTAGTTTTAAGTATAACGATATAGCAAAAAAGAAAAACAATAATATAACAAGCATCAAGAAATAACACAATAAATATTTTTTTGTAAAAGTATCATTATTATAAAAAACGAAGATAATTGTGTTTTTTAAAACGAGTTTGAGTTCCATTTTTGATTAGCTAAATATTAGTAGTGTGGTAGAAGTGCCATACCTATACATTGTCCAACGGCGATGAAAAAAAGTAATTTATTCACCGCCTGGTACCATCATTTACTATATTTTAATTACTAATAATTGTATATGTATTTGTGAATAATTTAATAATGATATCTGGCTGTTTACTTATTGCTGAGATTTCTGAGATTTCAGAGAACTATGTATGACCACATTTCTTGACAATAGAAGAACTTTTATTGCTTCTTATTATCGTAATACAGGGGTCAAGCGTCCACAAAAAATAAAATAAAAAATAACACTACACTTTTATCCACCATCACTAAACATTCCATTTAATACGATGTTACACTTCATTCGGTAATTTCAATGACTTTTTCATTTGGACACCAACGTAATTTTTTATAACGGCAAATGCCACGGAAATCTTCTACTCCGTGACCATGTTTCAGATTAAACAGTCAGAGGCGGATAATGTTTTACGCTTGAAGATTTGAGGTAGAATCAATGGTCATTCGTCAAGATTGCGGAACTTTTTATTATAAACATTTATTGTAAAGCTTTTTATTGTAAACTTTTTATTGTGAACTTTTATTGTGGTTGTCATAGGAGACTATTTCGGTATTATGTCCACACCAGTATGCTTTCCAATATAAATTATGAACTATTATTCTTTTGCAATTGTTATCAAAGTGTGTGTTAAAAATTTCTGTTTTGGAAAAATAAAGTCAATTAAAAAAAAATAGTTACTTGTAGCAGCTTTGTAAACGTCTGACTATTGGAGAGAATTTACTGAATCAGCATTATACTCGAAATCGAGTTATCAAATAAAAAGATGAGAATAGAAACGGTCTAAATCAGGAACTTTAATGAATGTCAGCAAATTATGATTGAAAAATAAAGTAGCTTTAAAGAAAAATTATTATAGCGGAATGCTTTAAGAGGTTTGAAGGAAATTGAATATGTGTTTTAAATTGAATATTTGTAAATGAAAGGACTGAGTGGAAAAGCATTTAAAATAGGACATAGTTTAACAAACTAGGATTGTAGAGAAATTTCGAAAAGAAATTTTTATGGAATAATTTTAAAAAGGTGCAGGAATTTTTAGTTTTCGTAATATATAATCAATTGTTAAATTTAAAATTTGAAATGAAATATAGATAAAAATGAAACCAAGTCATCCCAACATCCTGGAAGTATGGTGGTCTGGTAGTAAAACACCCAGGAGTAATACCATTGAAATGTCGGACATGTGTCGGAAGCGCCCTCTATCAAAAAATCAGGACATGAAAGCTGTACGTCATTTTGAATAAAATAATTACCAAGGGAATGATCAACACGCAAACCGCAACAAAATCGATCAGTTAGTCCAATGTTTATGAGCGTTTAAAATCTCCCCCTCGGTTCACAGTTAAATTTTCGCTAGTTAACCGATCCCCATGTTTCAGATTTTGGGCTTAAAATTTAAGTTAAAGTCTAAACTTTAGAATAATTTCAACCCCATGCACAAAAGAACGGCAAAAAGTATTTATTCGTTACTCTAAAGTCTAAAGCGCCTTCTATTGACAATTTTCGAACGTAACCTTTAAAATTAAAAAAAATAAAAATCGTGATATAAAGAATGATTTTAGAGAAAACCGCAAACAAATCGACCCTTTTTTCTCATTTTTATCAGCGTTTGAATTTTTTGACCTTAAACTTTAATGGCCCCTAGCTCCTATAGAAGACGTTTGCGCACCATGGTTTCCTATTTAATAATGTTTGTCTTTATGTCTACTATCACCCCTAGAAGTTTGTCGGTCTGGTAGCGAAACACCCTGTATATATATTTTTTGTTTATATTATTACTATGTTGTAATGTAATTGTTATTACTATGGCCTTTAATATATGGCCTTAATATGAGCCAATTGGGATGTGTCGATTTGTTTGAAGAAGCTAGTTATAAAGTATTATAAAATTGTCTGACGGAATTAAATCAATGTTTACATTATTTCGGCATTCTGTTATCAATTTAATTAATAAATTATCATTTTGCATAATAAATTACCTTTTTAATACTCTCATATAGGTATATATACAGGTTGTTTAAAAAATGACCGGTATATTTGAATAATCAATAAAAACTAAAAAGTCAAAATACACCGTTTGCTTGGGACAACGGTAAATTTTCAGGCAGAGAAACTTTCTAAATTAATTACATTTTTCAAAAACAGATAGCGCTGAGGTCCGGAAAAATCAAAAGTACGATATTTTCCACATATCCACCATTCGCAGCTATAATATGGCGTAGTCTCTGAACCATTTTTTCACAGCAAACACTTACTGCAAAAAAACAACTTACAGAATGGCGAACTCATAGATTGCATTTTCTTCTATTTCTTTTAAATCAACTGCAGCGCCATCTGTTGTTGAAAATTGTAACTAATTTTGAAGTTTGTCTGCCTGAAATTTACTGTTGTCTCAAGCGTATTGCAATAAAAGGTGTTTTTCTATCTCTCTCCGTTTAGTTTTTATTGATTTTTCAAATATACCGGTCATTTTTGAAACACCCTGTATGATTTTTATCATGCAGTGGCCTTAATAAGTATAAATGAAATTGGATGTGATAAAGCTTGTGACTTACCAAATCTTCGACTGAGTTCATTGACCAGCGTCATTCGTCAAATTGCTTGAAAATGGCAAGCATGGATTCTAAATATTTCAACTTACAAAAGATGTAGAAAGGAAAGCTAACAGTTTTTGTTAAAATATTCCACGCTGGAATAAGCATTCCGGGGTGTTTTTTGTTTCTTCGCAATCTTAAACAAGTTGGAAATTGCACGTGAAGCGTAGCAAATGAGGTGCGTTCGTACGATAACGGGGTTTTAAAAATATTCAGATCTTGCTGTTATAGTAGACTATACTTCGGATACAGTATAGTGGCCGAAATCTTTTTTGTGTTCCTGTAAATATACAGGAAGTAATTTGTATTACACCTTAGCAACGCATATCATTTTCATAAAATGCGAAATAGTTTAATAGAATTAAAATACACCCCAAACAATGTTTCCCCGTATAGCATTATGTAGTGGAATTCTTTTGTGTGGCCCTGTAATTTAATAATAAATGTTCCTTGCATCACAGATTGTACAGAATATATATTTTAGTATATATGTATACTTCATCGGCTCATGTCAATTCTTTTATATTCGAAAGAGTTTAACATCCTTAAAATGTACTTGAAACTTTTTTTTCCCATTGACCGTAATGTAACGGAATACATTTGATTGTCTTTGTAATTGATCTATGCATCCGATTTTCATAAAATTTGAAATGATTCGACATAATTATCTAATAATTATACATTTTAAATTTCCAACGTTAAAAATTTATTTAAAACATTTTCCCCATTGACCGTAATGTTACGGAATACTTTTGATTTTCCCTGTAATTGAACTCTGTATCTGATTTTCATAAAATCTGAAATGACCCGACAAAATTATGTAATAAATGTATATTTTAAATTTCAAACGAGTCGTTTGGGTAGTTTTTGCGTTGTTATATGCGGACAGACAAACGGACGGACAGACAGACGGATAGACGGACGGACTAAACGACAACTATATATTTACATAATTACGAACGCACCCAAAAATGGTTGATAATTTTGGGGAGGAGGATTTATGGATGATATTTTAAAAAGAAAATATTTCCGTAATTTTTTTTATTGATAATAAAAATTAATTGAATTTATTAAAAAAAGAAATCGAAAACTTCCTTGTTCAGCCAGTTCATTTTGGAAGGACCTTTTTTTCGAAAAAAAAAAAAATTACTGTTTGCTGTGAATTAATTTCTTTTCAAAATACTTTGCCTTAAATTTTTACACCTTAAAGCTAAGTAAAAAAACTTTTATAAAAATAATTTTCTATTCCGATGACTTTTAAAGGAATTATTTTATTTCTTAACATTTCGTTCAAAATTATTTTAATTGCTTTTAAATACTATTTGTAAAATTAAATATGCATGTAATTTTTTTATCTTGTTTACTTAACTAGAAACCACCAAACATACAGTATGTAAGTATCAAGCATGCAAACGACTTATTATAAATTTATGATATTTCAATTTTGAACAATATAGCGAAAATCGTTAATACTTCCTAATTTTTCGTGACATCGATACGAGATAATAAATTATTTTCCACCATGTATAAATTAAAATTCTTATTAAAGCTTAGACATGATTTGTTGCTTAACATTAATAAAGCCAGTCATGGAATTTCTCGGGAATTAATTGTGAAACAATGCAAGCGATTGCAGATAATAAATAATCAAAGGAAAGCTGCAGTGATTATGATAAATATTATCCCTTTCGGTAAGAAAGATTATTCTTATCAGATAATTGAAATGATATGTCGCTGATATTATTAATGCACTATAGTAATTTAAAATAAAATTGATATGTAATACTACTTTTTCATAATTTAGAAAATTCATGGAAGGAATGAGATTAAAATCACTGTAAATTTTAGGAGTTACGCATTTAAGTAAATAAACGAAATCTCATATGCAATACGAATCTACATAAATTATTACATGATATTAAAAAAACATAATATCTTTTGTGATCTGAAAATTTTCTTATGAAAAGTTGAGTTAATAACACAAATAAATATATGTGCTTCACATATTTAAGTTTTTAAAGTGAGATTTAACGATACTGTAAGGCTAAAAATACTATTCATTTTTTAGATAAACTATAGGTGAATACATTTCAAGTAGTCCAGCACTGGTCGTTTTCACCAGCATAGTGTATAATAGGGAAATTTAGTTTAGAATGTAACCGCCTAAAAGGTAGAAAATGATTGCCTTTCACCATTTTGTAATAACAGATGGAAAGATACTTTGATGATTTTGTTCAGCCCTGTGGTTTACCTAGTACCTTTATTCCATTTCAATATTTAGCTAAAATTTAAATTAAAAAAACCTCTCTTATAACTACTGAACTCACATTTCCAGAAGCTATCATCCATAGGCGAGCATGTATCCAATTCTTTGCGTGATCCTGTGTATTATTTTTATCGTTATTTTACAAACATTTCTTAGTAAACCGATGGCAGTTCACCGTAAAAATGCATATACTATTTAAAAAATTTTTAAAGTAATTTATGCTTATATTCAGTATTATGAATGTGAGCTTTTCCGTAGTTTGTAAACTTTATAAGATGTTTTGTGTAATGTTTAACACTGTACATCAACTATAGCATTTATACACATCATATAATATGCACACATTTAATGAAACTTAAAAACGCACATAAAAATCAAAGAAACAATTCATCCATCAGCCATCATCGAAAAATTACAGTACTTCGACTACAATATACTATTTGAAATCTTCTTTGAGTGCCTGTAAATGCTACGTACTTCGTATTATTCGTGTAATAACATATATTGAGCCTCAGCGACGTATACCAATTTTATTTTGCATGAAATAGTTTAATATGATAAAAATATGTCGCAAACAATTTCCCACTTTACCATTATGTAATTGATTTTTTATGTACGTGTAAATGGATAATAACTATTATTTTCCTCGCGTTTTACAGACTGTTATTTTAGTGCACTTCACAAACTCATAAGAATTTTAATATGTTTGCCAGGGTGTAACAGCTTTAAAATTCATTTGAAACGATTTTTTTTTGCCATAGGCCATAATGTAGCGGAAAACTTTTAAATGTCCCTGTAAATAATACTAATCATACTAGAAACTTCATTTGAAATAGGGTTGTGCTAGGGCAAGCGTCAATAATTTCCAAAAAATTAGGACGATCCAACTATATGTACGTAAGTTAGAGCACGGGCAGTCGACTAGACGGACAGACAAATCGAAATCAAAAATCCTTCTCAACTTTGATGGAAAGTGTTATATACCGGGCATAAAATGTTTGTTAAACCGTGAAACATCGGTTAAGTTCTTTTAAGATTTTACTATTACACCGATTGGTTTTCTGGTGACTTTTAAAACACTAAATGTAAACAAAATGTGTGATCAAGTATTAGTTGTAATATGAAGTGTATGTTTATGTTAAGGAAATTTATGTTAGATGTTGGGCTATTTACTATCATTTATAAGTACATGAAACTGACTCTCTATTTTTTAAGCAATGTAAGTCAAACACTTTTGGCGGTAACCTTAAATTAGTATTGTTACAAAATTTTAGGTTAGTTTTTCGTTTTTAATCTTTTAAAATAATTGTCTCTTTTTAAAGACAATTATGTTATCATACTTTTTGAATAATCGTGAAAGAAAAGCTAATTTCTTATGGAAATAAATAATTGTAACTTTATAATATTAAAACACTGTAAAAACTGATTAGTTCTATTTTCTGATTATAGAAAAACATAACAAAATACTTTCGAAAGGATTTTCTTCAATAAATGCGCTGTTTAAATTACAAGATCAATTTCCGAAAATTTCTTTGTTAAACATATTATTGTAACATTCTTATTTCAATCTAATTGATATTTGTATAAAAAAAATTGTTATTTTGAGAAAATTATTTTTTTTAATACAAAATCTTATTTTACCAATACACAGAAAATGCCTTTTTTTAATTTCATGAAACAATCCTATTCGATATGTAAGTGAAATTTATTAGATTTCATTAAAATCATAGGATATTACTAGTTGAAAACAAATAATGTGTAATTCCTACATATTATTTCAATAAAGTGAATGCTGTACACTGTAAAAAAAATTCTGCAAGGTTACTAAGAATTTTCTAGGAAACTGGGATGCCTAAAACTTTTCATGTAACCGCAACAGAAGAAATTCATGTACAATTACAAAAGTTGCTTTAGTTAATGTTACTAAATATTGTTTAGTAAACATACTAACGATTTTTTAGTGAGTTTCCTAAAGAATAGTCTGTAAATTTACTAAATATTATTTAGTAAACTTACTATAAATTATTCAGGGAGTTTAGTAAGGAATGTTTCGTAAATTTACAAATGATTATGTTGTATATGCAGTAACGATTTGTTAGGGAGTTTTCTAAATAACGTTTTGTAAACTTACTACTAATTGTTTAGTAAATTTACTAATGATTTGTAAGGGAGGTCCTCATATCATTTTATATAAATGTACTAAACATTATTTAGTAAGCTTACTAGCGATATTTTAGAGTGATCACTATATACATATTGGTAAATTTACTGGGAATTATTTAATAAACGTATTTAGGAATTTTTAGTGAGTTTCCTACACATTATTTTGTGAGTATTCTAATGATTTTTAGTATTCTTACAAAACATTTTGCAGCATATTTATTGAGAACTTGTTGTACATTTGCAAGGGATTTTATGGCATATTTACGATGGATTTTTTATGCTTGCACCTTAAACCTTTTATGTACTTTATAAAAAAAATGTAACTTTAATGAGATATCGTTAGAAAAAT
This sequence comes from Maratus speculifer, assembly GCA_964019185.1. Taxonomy (NCBI): domain Eukaryota; kingdom Metazoa; phylum Arthropoda; class Arachnida; order Araneae; family Salticidae; genus Maratus; species Maratus speculifer. The sequence goes on along the minus strand of OZ025291.1, from coordinate 210,305,642 downwards.
TACCAATTTTTTTTTTGTATTGTATTTAGGCTACATTTTGTATTCTCGTCAGAAAGTTCTTTGCAACAGTACAAGTGTTAATTAAGTAAATTTGTTAATGATTTTTTTGTATTGTATTTAAAATATTTTATTTGCACATACCAACATGTATTTGTAACTGCACAAATTGTTTGCAATGTTATTATTATATTTTTACAGCAGTATTCCAAAAAGATTTTACGTAATTGTTTTTTATTCTAATACTTAAATTAATCGGAGTTATTATAGTATTCTTTCAACATGAAGTTGAATTTTTACAGTTTTAAATATCCAGAGTAGAATTTTTCTCATGTATCAAAATATTTTGATGTAAAATAAGCAATAAGACCTAACGTGTTTCAATATTACCACAGCAATTGACATAAATGTTACACATGAGAAAACTCTCTGAAGTTTCAATGTAGACATTTAAATAGGTGGAAAATCATTTGTTATATTATATGAGCATTATAACAATATCAATAAATGAACAGATAAGCTGAAGCCGATCTTACGGTCTTTAGTTAAACTAAAAAAAAGCAGATAGAGTAATGTAAATAAATTACCATAACTGAGTTTTAAAATATGCCTAAAAGAAATATGATTTTAGATGAAGCACAGTGCTTAATTTATACATATACACTGAGCCTCACCTAATCCAATACCTGATTAGAAAACCTGTATATTATGAAAAAAAATTGTCCGTTTATTCTATGCGAATATGCTTTTAAACTAGAATGCTAGAAATGAAAATATAGTAGTCTTGTATTTAAGATGTTTTGTTCAGTTCTATGGTCATATGAATTTCATTAACAAGTGTCTTCTGTTAAATATATTTGAAACACTATACAATAACTAATTCAATGGTTCAAAACAGATAAGAGTTCTGCAAAAAAATTAATACCTTTATCCGAATGTCACATTTAAGATTTTTTTAAAACCCTATTCTTATTTCAGGTGGATATGTCGTACAAATCTTACTAATTACTAGAATATGTTTCCCTTTAATTTTTTATTGTCTTTTACCTGGACTTATTCCTAACAAATTTCTTTCACCATCTACGTTTAAAACAGTATACATTTTTTAATACTTTATTTGCTTGAGAGTTTTGTTCCAAATTAAAATATTAAAGAGGAAATATTTAATTATTGACAGATCACAAATTTAAAACTCTAAACTGGCTTAAAGATCCTGAAGATTGAGTCGAATATGTATGAATTTAGTAGAATTCTTCTGTGGTTAATATTGCTCTGGAATTGGAATCTTTAACTAAAATAGTTACATATAGGAGAGATAATATACACACCTTAACATATGTACACAAAAATGCATCTTTGACTTATCAACTATAATTGTGGGCAGGTCTTGCTCTTTTTATGTTTTATCAGTATGTTATAATAAGAGTTTACTAAGCAATCTTTCTGAAAGTAAAAAACTAGAATGGAAACAAAAAGAAATACATATTGATTTGGAAAATATTATGGAGCAGTCGTTTTGGTTATAAATGTAACATGCATATCTATACTACCAATAAATGCAATATGATTAAATAGCAAAATACAATGAAATATGAATAAATTTTATTAAATAACTATTTATTTAATTCATTACAATAAAAAAACATTGATATCTTTTTAATATGACTCACATTTTGCAAATACTACGTAATTAGTATTTATACAAATACCTATGAATTGCATACTTTTTAAAAATTATTTTTGGAGATTTAGGGAACATATCATAAAATGAATGTTAAAGATATATTGCAATAAAATAATTGGAAAATTCCAGTTCTGCAGAATGAGGTTCGCAAGATTTTTCTCATTGGAAGATAGTGCTTCTTTTTCCCTTACATTCGTCATCAAGTAGCTCACATTGTTTTGAAATTGAACTTCAGTTTCTTCATGCATCTAAAATAATAAGTAAGATGTTAACATAGAAAAGAAAGAAAAACTTAGTAAAATTTATAATGAATATAATAGAAATATGATGAATATAATAGAATATTATAGAAAAGCCAATATTCATCTTCGTATTGAATGTTACAAGTATTTAAAAATTAACTAGATGAAGAAAACCATGCATTTTAAATTCAAGCTGATGATCGGCATTTTGGCAAAGTTAAAGTCGCATATACAGTCATAGGATTTTCTCATCTGAGGTGTTTTCATTTACTGACATAGCATCAATAAATCGTAAATTGCTCTCATTATTAATTACTAATTTCATCTAAAATGAACCCGCAAAACCATATTGAAAAGGTCTTTTTTATAAAGGCTTGACATTCTTCTAACTTATGAAATAAAAATACAAAAATCCATTGATAGGTGGAATTGTAACACACAAAAAATTTTGAATATGCTTTATAAATGCTAAATATGTATCAATAAAATTGCTCATTTGTTTTTAAAATGATTTCCTGAAGGCATCCATAATGTTGAAGATGTGGATTTAAAAAAATCATCAGGCATTGTATGTTGTCATTGTCCTTTGACGGCAAGTCTATATAAATAAATAATGCAGAAACACAATACGCATTCTTACCCAATAAATAATGCCAATACGCATGCATTGTAATATAAAAGCTTAATCTTCGAATATATGCAAACAGCCATCATTTGACAGGCCCATTTATTAAAGAATCTGGGTACTTTGTTAATAATTTTTGTTATTGCGGTGGGGTGCGACACTTTTTACAAAATTTAGAAAATCAACTTTCTTTAACTTTAAAACAAAAATTTCAATTTATAGAGTGCAAGGTGAAACACTTTTTAATGTGCTTGAACAATATAGAAACAAAACATTCAAGAGGTATTTTATAATTAAAGAAATTGTAGGTTTTAAAATGTGCCCCATAACTCACCATTTATAGATATATCGAAATGCAGTAAAATAAAGCTATAAGGCACAAATAATTAAGGGTCGGTTAGATATATAATCAAATAAAGATTTTAGATTGATATAATGTATGTGGCACAATATAAAATTCCAAGATTTTCATAACGTAAATGGAAATTCAATATTGTTAGTCATAGATAACATTAAAAAATCGTCAATTCAAATTATTTACATTTTGAAGTAAATGAATATACTATCAATGTTATAATTAATATATTACCCTCTAAATATATTTGCATGTTACCAATTTACATTCATCTCATTACAAAAAACGAAAGGCCCCATTCCTCCCTTTACTGGCATGTCCCATTCCTCCCTTTTTTTTTTTTTTTTTTTTTTTGTTAAACGTCTTGTATAAACAAAAGTGCTGCTTTTAGACATGTTTTAAATAACTAATAATGTACAGTATAATGTTCCATAAATAATGAAAATATTACACCTATGAATAACAAATCATTAATATACAGAAAGCATAAAAAGTAAATTTACATTTGATTCTTGAAATGATCTTTTATACAATTGTAAGCTTATACAGACCAACAATTTTTTTCAACTAAAGTTTGGCTATCAATGCTTCATCTAGCGTGCGATTGATGAAATGTTTAGAATGTTACATAAAGAGAAAAACCTACTGTCCAATTCCTCCCACAATCTCACAACACTATCCCCTATATATTAACTTTTTATAAAAATTACGTAAAACCATATTAAATACCTCTTATATTTACATGTATAAAAATTAATTGAATTTTATAAAATTAATGGAATTTTAACTCTCTCAAATACACTGGCGAAGGCAGATCACTTCAAACCACAAGGAAAGCATATGTTTATTAAATATATGTACTTTCCTTCATATCAATGTAACTAAACTTCCGTATTTGAACATCTTTTTAGAGCACTTCAATAGACCATACTTGCATTACCTACGAAAATTTCGTAACATTTCGACAATTAGAAATATTTTTTTTTACAAAATAAAATGTGTGAAAATTTTGACAAAATTTGTTAAAACCTGAGAGTTTTATCGCGGTAAAAATCTTACCAGCCCTTTTCCACTAAATATCAATTTTTTTTCACCCAGGCTTCGTATATCTTATGTTTTTAACACCAAAGAGTTTGGTTGATAATGTCAAGTTTTTTAAGAATGTAAAATAGCGGAAGTACCTTGTACCACAACTCCAAATCCCACAATTTTCTTCTATCTCATACATAATAATATTTTAAAATTCATCGAAGTACCAAAATTAAAAGACAATCCATGCCCATCATGAGAACTCTAATGATATGAAATTCCGTGCATTAGTTCTTAAGATATGAATATCGGTAAAATCACGTAAGAAATGCACCATAAAAGCGCTAGTTGTTTAGTGATCTACACCAAAACCTGCAACGGTGACACTGCAATAGCTGGTGTCAACATATAACTGAATCTGAAGTTCGATGAAAATACGTGCGTTAGTTCATAAGATTAGAATTTGCGGAAATTATGCAAATCCCCCCCCCCTCTATTGTGCAAATTGTGAAAAATTCAGCGCATCAGCGCCATATATTGAGCGATTTAAGGCAAAATATAAAAAAAACACCAAATGATATTAGGGACAAACTAAATCTGAAGTTTGATGAAAATCCGTCCATTATGCATTCAGGTAGAGTTGTTGCAGAAATCTCAAAAAAAGTAGAACAGCAACAAAATCTATTAAACGATTTACGCAATAAAAAAAAAAAAAAAAAAAAAAAAAAAAAAAAAAAAAAAAATCGGAATCAATTTATAACAAGGATTATCTGAATATATTTTTTTATAGAAAGCTGTACATTAGTTCTTGAGACAGAGCACCCACGAAATTTAAGTCGCATACATACAGCCATTTAGTAAAAACAAGTTTTTTGGTATATCTGATCCCTAAAACGTGTAGATCCGTTGAAAACTAGAATTTACATTAAAAACTAATCATCACCAATTTATACCAGAGACAAATCATCACCAATTTATATCAGAGACAGACTGGGCATAATTTCTATATTAAACATATATATTTTAAATATTAAATCCTGTGCATTAGTTCTTGTGACAGAGTACCCACGAAATGTGTGTCACATGCTTATAGAGTCACAGGCTCACATTTCGTAAAAACGGGAAATCTGGCCCCTAAAACATCTAAATGTGACGAACCTTTTTACGAATCCTATACTTCGTAATAACAGAAGAAATAAAATATTCAAAAATTATCTTTGAAAAAATTAATTGTTAAAAGTCTCTCTATATCTGTGTATTTTACTGTACAATTCATATTACGTAATTCTTTAAATAAATTCGTACACTTGATTTTATGCAATATAACTATAATTATAGTTGCATAGCCCCTTACCGATTGTCTATGGTTTTAAAAACAATTTTAAAACATGAAATATTTTTTAATTATTCTGTATCGCGTAGAGCTCGCTTTCGAAAGGGGCTGTGCAAATATAATTTTATCAACTTTTTGTTAATTTTGGATCCACTCCCTCCTTCCGATTCATACGTTATCATCCTTCAACTCCCCCCCCCCCCCACCATTAATGATATCGGTATCAAAGTGTAGAAAATTTGGATTCCTATAACTTATTTTGCTCAAAAAGACATACAAAACTTGTTTCATTTATTTTCCTCATACTTTTATGATCAAATGATGAGAAGTTGATAAAATATCATTTTTCATATGAAAAAACTTTATATCAGATAACAATTAAAAGCAATACTATTTAAATGAATCTCATGATACCTTTTTGTTACATAATGCATTCAACAGTAATAAAGATATTTTGTACTGGCACCGAACGGAGATGGGTGGGGAGCATATAGAAATTCATATCAAAAAACGAAGACAACATTCTTTCTCTTTATTTATTAGTAAGCACAAGCTTAATTTCAAATACACTTTATAATGTTTCTCGAACTGTGATTATATATGCATACACATATGAAGAAAAATAAGAATTTTAAACGTTAGAGTATAATGCTGTTATTAGATATAGTTTAAATTATGGATGATTAGCAGTATAATGTTCTATAAATAGAGAAACAATTACTTATTTACATAAACAAGTCATTAACACTTCTTCGAGCGCGCTGTATCTGAGAGATACATGCATAAGAAATTAGTCTTTTTCGAAAAGGAAACGGAGTTTCACGACCTTGAACTTCACAGTATCTGTTCTTCCGGTCATTGCCGTCCCTGGAATGCAGTGGTTTCAAATTTTTGTCAATAGGAATTTCCAGTTTCGCGCTTTGTTAAGGATTTGTATCTATTAGATACATGCGCCCGATAGCGTTTGTAGTTACTTTCCCACTGATACTAGGTTAGAATACGTGAATACCTCAGTCTCTCCTGTTTAACTTTCGGCTTCGAAATGATAAATACTAAACGGTTTTTGGATTTGAATAACCCTAAAGACATAGAAATTGCCCATAAAATTTTATTTAGTGATGACAATAAAGATTCTGAACAGTTTGAAGAAAGTGACGATGAATAATATTTTAAAACTCATTTTTAAACAATATATGATGCTGAAATAAAAAATGTATCCGTCAGATACAACGCGCCCGGTGGTGCAACTTTTGAGGCGCGCCCGAAGGAGTGCAGAAAGTATAAAATAGCAGAAAGCATAAAAATATATAGCAAATTTACTTTTTATTCTTAAAATATTCTTTTCCTTTTTACAATTGCAAGCATATGTAAATCAGCTATTTTATTCAACTGAAGATTGGGAATGTTTTTGCTTAATGGAATACGTAACTGATGAAATGTTTATTAATTGAATATAAAAAGAAAAATGTACTGTCCCATTCCACCCCACTCTCCCTTATTAAGTAACAAAATCTTGGGTTAAGGGATTTAGGGAAGATTTAAGGTGTTTAACTGCTATCAAAATAAAGTAACAAATACAGCAGGAAGAAAAATAGACTTTTAAAGATTTTTAAGAGTAAGAATGGAGACAAAGATAACCATATTTTCTTTTATTATTGAAGGAAGGGAAGGGGATATTTCAAACGATTGATAATATAACATATTGAAGACTTACAAGTAGCGAAAAAAATGAAAATTAATTAGGGTAAAAGACTAAATTTTGTATGCTTGTAGGGCGAGAGGGGTGGGGGCGATTTTTATTTGGATTTTATGGATATGACCTGTTATTCATTCTTATAATAAAGGAACGGATCAGAAATTTTTTTTTAAAGAATGACTTAAGATTTTAAATTTTATATGTTAAGGGGCAAAAAAATTAGCGATTTATTTTTCTTTTTAGAAAGGGGGAGTATTAGATGACTTATTTACATTAATGAAAATTTATAAAGTACAATAGCCCAGTGATTATATGGTAGAATTCGATATTAAGGGAAAGTAGGAAGTAGGTTTAATCTCTTCAGTTTAGATCTACAATGAATATAGTAAGTTTTATTCTCATACTAGCGGAGCATTAGAAATATATTAGATTTACAGTTTAATGCCACAATAATATCTCAAAAGAACTAACTATCAAAAACACTATTAATATAAGTGTTGTAAAGCTTAAAATTCCGAGTAAAATGAGCACTTACATTTAATATTTTTGCTGAACATTAATGGCACAATTCTATTTCAAAGTTTAACCGCAGTGGTCAACAGGTTTATCTTAAAATAATTAGGGAAAAACTTGAAATTGTTTTGATCTCTTCAGTTTAGGTCTAGAATTAATGTGCTGACTTTTTACCCACGTATTAGATGAACGTTAGAAAATATGTACATATAGTAGAAATATACTTTATTAAAAATTATTTTAACTATATTCCAAAACAACTAAGTCTATCGAAACTATTGTGAATACAAATTTCTTAGAGTTTGAAATTCGCAATAAAAAAAACATTTTTGTCTCAATTCTATTTCAAAACTTTATCTTAATCGCTAATTCAAAGCTCTAAACTGGAAGAGATCAAGTTATCCATCCGCTATGTCTCCATTTGTTACATACGTGTATATTTTTTAAATTGTTGAGGCCTTCACGATGTTTTTGTAACTATGTAAGGATTTTATTTTGCATATTTTGAGAATTATAATTTAGTAGTTATTGAGAAAATGGTGCATGAATGATAGATGTTTTACATTTCATTTCTCAACTCACACCCCCAGACTTAAATCATTGGTTTAAATGAAAGATTTTTTACTTAAAGACTAATTTTTTTTCAATATTCCTAAGATTTTAAACTTTTATAAATTTAAATGAAGATTCTTGTATACTAGTCAAAAATCATTTAATTAGAGCGATCTTTGTCCTTAAAACAAAATATAAAGTTTAAAATCGCGCTATTCGTTGACTTTTAACTTCTCTAGGGAAAAGTCTTATGCACACTCATTTGTCGCTCTACCGCCCCCCCTCTCCCATCCTTGCACTTTATTTTCAATTTCCTTAATTCTAATGGACACGCACTGTTGTTCACTCTATATACATTATATTAAGAGCTACACCCATTTCATATTGGAAATAATAAACAATATTTGCAATCATTTACGAATCATTTTTGAAATATTCTAAAAAATATAAAAGGATGTACTTTTTAAGTTAATTTGTTTGTACCTCATCTAGCAAAAGAAACACAGTAGATTCATTTCTATTCTATGTCGATGGAAATTAAAACAATTTCTGGATTTCTCGTAATTAAATCAGACTTCGTCCTTTCTTTCATATATAATTTCTGGTCTATAACCCGCAATCAAGAGGTTAAGCCACAATTCTCAATATATCCATCCTAAATAATGCATCAATAACTAAAAATTACATTTACATGATAACAATCGCATATAAACTGATAACCTCGTTTGTTCGCGCTGAAAGCTTTTGTTTAGTGATTTAGGCAATATTTGAATCTAATAGTTGAATCCAATTGTCGAATTGTGAAAATTCAACAAAAATGCTAAATATCGGTTGTCATTTTATTCAGAATTTTAAATTCTAAACATTTGCATTAACATTGTTTTTGATAAGTTTATTTTTCGTTAGATATTTTATGGTAATCAATAAAATCGTGTTTTTCAATTATAAAATTTGTACCCATTTTTTAACGCGCACATAGTAAGAGGGGAACACTTAATACATTCATTCTAGACCTAAACTAAATGAATTTAAATAATTTCCAGCTTTCCATTAACTAATTCCGATTTCGGCTTTTTTCTCCTCCTCCACCACTGGGCTATAAAGAATTTTAAAGACTTTCTGTGTGTTCTTAAAGTTTCGCAAGGAGTGTGGATGAACGGGGAAATGATATTCTTTTTTTTTGGGGGGGGGGGAGAAATGCCTTAATTGATAATTTATTATGACAATAAAATAACGCATAGAACACATATTGTATTTTATGTTATTTTAATTTAAGCTGTTTTAAAGAGTTTTAAATATTGAGTAAAGTTACTGTGTGAAGAAAGTTCGGGAACAAAATTTTAAGGGTGAAATTCATATGAAGTTTTAATGAAATGAATGTGATTTAACAAATGTTTAATGGAATTTATTCGCTAAAATACAAATAGAATAATAATTTTTTTAAAACAAGTAAGTTTTAAACACTTTAAATTTTGATACTGCGGAAAAGGGGGCAAATAAGAGAAATGAAATTCAGAAAAAGAGCAGGTAAATTTGATTTGTTGTATAAAACATTAGAAATTTTTTATTTGTAATAAACACAGATTTAACGAATAATTAGGAAGATTAGCTTGCTAATAACTAAAAATCAAACATTATATAATAAAATTTAAATCATATAGACTAAAAATTTACTTACTAACTAGAAATATTTTTATCGATACCAGATTCAAGATGGATGCATTACTCGGCTCTGTGGCTGCGTGAATAGTCCTTACGTCACCACTGAAGCCCTTTCTGATTGGCTGACAGGTGAAGCTAAGATATTTCATGTATTTGTCCTATGCGAGTGGTAAAAATAATACCAGGCTACATATAAAATTTTAGTAAGCTTGCAGATTTCTGTAGCTTTACAAAAACTAGTTTCGTATGTTTCCAGATTTTTTTTTACAGTGTACCTGTGCTCAATAGATGTTATGTAACTAAATAAAGATAATATTTTTAATGAAGAATAAATTCATGTCTTATGCTTCGAGTGATTTTAATTTCACTTATATACATACACTCATGAATGTTTTTTAATAAAGATGGCTTTTAATAATACATCCCATTGAGGTAGGTGTTTGAGAATTGTTATCATTTTTTTAAAGGCAAGAATTAATTAGATTTTTTTATTCAGTTGTTTTTTCTACTGTACGAAGATAATCTGATATTTCTTTTCAGTTATATAAATACATATACATGCCTTTCATTAAAGACCGTTTTTAATAATGAAGTAGCAATCATCAGTTTTAGAATGCATTCTGCAGGCAACTCTCCGATCGACTTTTTGGATCTCAGCATTGTTGAACATTTCAGAGATTCAATATTTTAGCATACTTATTAAATATTATGTGAGCAGCCGATTACTAGACTATTCTAAACGCTAAATCTCCTAAACGGAATGAGCAGAAAATGGCGTCAATTTATAATTTTGAAGGTACTATCACGTGATTCAGTTTTAACATGAAATTTCTACACGTTATAGATTACTGATTAGCACAATACAAATACATTAGTCTGAGGGGGAATATTTTGCTAAATATCAGCATAATTAAAAGACAAACTTTAATTGTGCGAAACTATAACACTTTGTGCTTCATTATAAAATTTTCACATGTCGTAAACATCGATTAATATACAAATATTTCCATTTTAGTCATGATTCTTTGGTACAATATGCGCAACAACTGGCGAATTCGTCATTTTGGTAGTATTAACATGTCACCAAGATCAAATACAATTTGCTTAAAATTATTGATTAAACAAAATAAATTTTAAATATCTCGTGTCTAAGAGCACATATTTCTTTAAATTCACTAACAGACTTAAATGTTTTAGAAAATGACATAATATTGGGCAATTTAGACATGGTTCAATTTCTTTACCATATATTGCTTTACATATTATTTTGGGAATGAGTTTAAAGATAATTTTATTGGCTGAAAGTTCACCTATAACTAACACATTAGTACTTCTGTTCTCATACTGTGACAAAATGTCCGTTTCACATAACGAATTTAATGGAACTAAAAATAAACGTCAGATGTAAAATTTAACATTCACATTGACTGTAAAATAATTTTTACAATATTATTTTTAAATTTATGTTGATGTTTACATATTAAAGCAAAATATGCAAGTTGTATTACAAATATAATTTAAAAAATAACAGAATTTTTTTTAAATTTTATTATGAAAAGCACAATTTGTTACAAATTGATACGTATTTAAAACTCTATTAGCTTACTTAACCAAATAGAATTTGGTGTACTCCTATAAAACAAATAAATGGTACGCACCTAAAATCATATTAATATTACATTGTTATTGGGTATAAATAAGCTTGGGAATTGGACCTCGATCAGATATTTGGAAGTGAGTTAAAATTTGAATACAAATTTTACTAATTTTTGCTAATCTAAATTTTTGCTATTTACAAATGTCAAATGACATCATATTGGGCAATTTAGACACTGTACAATTTCTTTACATTATATTGCTTTACATATTATTTTGGGAATGAGTTTCAAGATAATTTCATTGGCTTAAAGCTCACCTATAACTAACACATTAGTACTTTTGTTCTCATACTGTGACAAAATGTCACGATCTCGATTTATTTATTTATTTATTTATTTTAATATTAGTCAAAATCAATAAAGGGTTAAATTTTCATGCCGTAACTTGATAACCTGATATTACTAGCAAAATGATGAAATGTCGCCCCTTTCTTGTACTGAGATATCCTGAAGTGGCCTGAATTATTTGTATTTTGCCAATCCGTATCGTCAATGCATTACAATTTCATGTTAAAACTCAATCGTACAATAGTATCTGCAGAAAAAGGAATTGTGCCCCCTTATGCTCAAATTTTACCAAGGTATCATGAGACAATTTATGATGAACTAATCGTTATTTATAACACGTTAAAAATTCCTTCCAAAATTTTATAGTGCAATTAATCGTAACAGTAACAGACTGGCTTCCCTTTCTGCTAATATCATATCAAGGTATCATGAAGCAGATTTAAATATTTTTATCCCATTAATCGGTACATTTATTTCTCCACAAGCTGGATGACTTGTTAGCACCGTCAAAATGAAGAGTTGACGTCTTTATCAGCTGATATCATCACAAAATATAAAGAAGCAGAATAAACTATTTGTGTTGTACACTGTAAAAAAAATTAAAGAGGTTACTAAAAATTTTTTAGTAAATTTGTATTCCACAGAATTTTTTAGTAACCATTACATTTTTTTTTTTTTTTGCAAGTGAAACAAACATTTTTTTTGTAAACTGAACAAAAGAATTTTTTGTATAACTAACTTAAAAAATTTTAGTATGAGCCACTAAGCAAATTTTAGTAATAGCTCCAAACTTATTTTTAATAACCATTACGTGCGCCCGAAGGGCAGGAGCTTCCTTCCAGCTGCATCCAGACTTCTGAAGCGGAAGATTTTCGGCAAACCGCAACAGATGGCAGCACCAAACATTGCTACCTGCTCCGACAGCATTTTCATAATCCCTTTATTTACGAGTACTTGCACTACATACATTCGCGGCGTAGGCCAGTATCGAACCCGGGACCTTTTGGCTTGGAGTCCGTTACCATAACCACTATGCTATCAAGGCCACACCAAGTGAGTTTTAGTAATAGCTATTAAAAATATAAAACTATTAACTCTATTCGTTGCTAACTTTTTTCTAGTAATTCTTACAGATTTTCTTGTAACCGACTAAGATTACTAAAAAAGTTTTAGTAATTACAAGGATCACTAAAATTTTTTTAGTAGATCGACCATTTTTTTACAGTGTATTAATAAAATAATTTTTATTTTCTATACTACCATTCAGAAATTCAGTGACATGATAATATCGCCAAATTGACGGAATGGCGCTTCTTAATGGTCATTTCGTACACTAAATAAATTAATTAATATTTTAAAAAACGAAGCAAACTAAATTATGTGTATTATACTAATCTATGTATTGAAGATTTCAAAATTTTATGACGAGCTGTCTAAATGAAGATTTGATCTCCATTAGTCTCACAACGTAGCAAGATATCACGTGTCAGACCAATTGCTTTTGAGCATGTATTTAATAATCTGTTTCTTCTTAAAAAACTCATCTTGAAACTCATTCACGTATTAATTTACAGGATAATATAGCATGATGAAAAAAGGTATATACAACCTGTCGAATCTCATAGAAAGAAAAAAGTTTAAAAAATTTATATTGATTTATAATAAACATACAAAATTAAGTGTAAAATGAAATTCGTTGAACATGGGATAGTCTGATTCATATGAAAAACATTTATTATAGTCTAAAGTTATCAAAATACTATTTGCTTAAACTTCAGCTTTTTCGTTTATTTCAAAATTATTTGTATACTTAATTCATAAAATATAATAAAAAAACTAATGAATTTATCAATTGTGTCTCTTATGATACGTATTACTAAATGGAAAATCTGCAAAAAATATTTTAATTTGACACAATCGTAGATTTTTTTTTTCTTCATGAAATCTAAACATTACGTCAGTTTCATCATCTCAAAATTTACATATGGTTACATTCTTATATCGGTTTTCACCATTTTAAAACTATTTTTGAAGGATACACACCTGAATTTTCTTGATTGATCACAATAGGTTACATATTTTTTTCCCAAATTTGAAATAATGCATGCCAGTTATAACCTTACATATGAACTTTCTCGCTCTTGACATGAAGCGCTAACCTCATTGCCGGAGAGTTAAAATTCCAGAAATTTATGCATTTTAGATGAATATATTTTTTTTCTCGAATAAAGTGGAAGTTTTATTTTAAATATGACATACCTTTACTTAATATTTCTTTTTATTGAATGAAATATTTCACCTAGATCATATGTTCCAGAAAGTCATTTTGGGGATTTGTCAAGATAATTTTATCTGGAAAACAGAAAAAAAAACGATTTTCGTAAATCTTTCTTCTAAACCATTTCCGAGCAAGAGAAATCCTCTGCTAGGTCGTATGCTCAAATAATTTCGATAAGTGCGTCGTTTTAAGTCATAAGGGGTCAAGGTCACGTTAATTGTGCCTAAAAAATGACTCAAATAATTTTGAATTTTTTTAATGATACCATTTCCTAGTACAAGAGGACAATTCGAACAATTTATATGTCTGATTGGGTCATTTATTGGGTCATTTTCAAGTTACTGTGGGTAAGCTACTTTTATCAAGAAAGTTATCCTAAAAATTTGGACTAAATTTTGTATTCTATATTTTTTCCCATATTTGGGAGCCTTGGCACAATAGTTACATGATTAAAATCAAACGTTTTTCAAGTTTTTTTATGTATCGCATTAAAATCGCAAGTTTTCTTTTATAACTGATTGTATAACGAATAAAGATATCAAAGTTGCTAGGAATAAAGTTTCGGCCCTTTTATAAAAGATGCACACGAGACATCGACAATGGTAAATATAGAAAGGATTATATCAAATATAGAAATCAATATAAGAAGATGGTTAAAGCAGCGAAAAAGAATTCTTGGATGACATATTGTGCCAACACTAATAATTCCTTTGGCAATCTCTACAAATTTATTTCCGGAAAATCGTTGAAACAGACAGATTTAATTTTTAAGAGGCTTGAAAATTCAGCGACATTTGATTCATACGATGATGTGGCAGAGGCATTGATGAATGAACAGTTATGAACAATTATTAGTTGATGAAAATTAAAGGAATTTTCATCAAGTGTCTTACATTAGGACATTTTCCGGATTCCTGGAAGAGGGGTGTTGTGATCTTTATTAGAAAGAGGAATAAGGTCACTACTTCTCTTCGTGCATATAGACCTATAACCTTTCTTCCAATCTTCGGGAAGCTATTAGAGCGTATTATTAAAATAAGAACTATGACATCATTGGAAAAAGTTGGTTTTGGGATGGTGACCAATTTGGCTTTCGTGAAGGACGAAGCACCTTAACAGCACTTACCAAATTAAAGGCTATTGTAATGACCCTGCTTATACAGAAAAATATTGTTCTGTGACATCAATCGATATACAAGGGGCTTTTGACTCTGTTTCCTGGAATATATTGGCAAAAGTAATTGATAATTTACCAATCCCTCTTTATTTAAAGTCTATTCTAAAAAATTATATTTCGGATAGGAAGATTGGCTTCAGGTTTGCCACTGGCATCAGATGGTTTTCTTTATTCCGTGGTTGCCCCCAGGGGTCCTGTATTGGCCCACTTTTGTGGCTTATAGTAGCAGATTTTATATTGAAAAAATATAAATTGGTTCATAAATACATTATTTCATATGCTGATGATCATATTGTCATAGAGGCTTCTGATACTCGTCGTGATCTGGAAATAAAATTGAATTCAGCGATTTGTGTCTTTGAAGTATTATGCTGTGAACTTTTATTGAAGATTAGCACATAGAAATGCGAATCGATGTTGTTCGGTAGATATACACTAGAAAAAAGAAGTCCAATATTTAAGCTTAATGACCTGTCGATTTCAGTCAAGGACAATATCAAATATTTAGGTTTTGTCTTAGACACCAGGTTTAATTGGATAGCACATCTTGAAACTATACGAGAAAACATCAGGAACTTCGCTGCACATGTTAAAAAAATCTGGTATGAGGGACCGTGGTCTTCAGGCTTCATTTAGAAAAATTTGGTATGAGTCGGTTATCGAAAAACAGATCTCGTATGGTTCGGAAGTATGGTTTCAAGATATTAAGTCTCCTGCTTTTAAGATACTTCATCCATGTCAAAGACTAGGCTTATTAATGATAATCTCAACTTATCGCACGGTGTCAACTGACGCACTTTGTGTCATTATGGGAGTTTTGCCTTTACGTATCAAACTACAGAGTATCTCACAATGTTATAATATAATTCATGGGACATCTAGCATTGAAATTGAAAAATGTTGCATTCTGAAGCAGAATATTATGAGTCCATTACTAATATCATCTTTTCCACACTACTATAAAATAAACAATATTAGTTTCATAGATCCACAGGCTAAGTTAACAACTAAAGCAAATTATCCTATCATCTATACGGATGGATCCAAGATGCCAGAGGGAGTCGGCCCAACATATACTGTAAGTCTTCATAATATTTTTATACATGATTTTAAAATTGCTTTACATACATTAAATTCTATCTATCAGGCATAATTGGTCGGTTTAAAACATGACATTACCTGGCTGACTGAATCAATTTATCAACGTGCTTTATATATATACAGAAAACTTTTCCTCATTTATGATTTTACAGAAAGCATTTCCAAGTAATGAGATTGTTCGGCAAATCTATGAAATTTTATTACAATATTCGAACAAGCATATCACCATAGGCTGAATAAGGGCTCATATGAGCCACCTAGACAATGAAAGAGCCGATGGTTTAGCAAAGGCAGTTATTTTGGAGAAAAATGCAGACGTTGTGGACAGTATCCCTTTTCCTATTTCAATTATCAAAAGAACTTGCCGTGAAAAGCTTTAAATATCTGACAAAAAGAACGGAAAACTAGTGAGAACGGTCGAGATACCAATGAAATTATTAATAAGGTGGACACTAAACACCTCTGCTGTAAGCAAGTTATTCAATATTATCTAACTGGTCACGGTAATTTCCCTAAATTTTTAAACAAGTTTAGTAAACGACCAAATCCTAACTGTGACTGTGGAAAAATGGGGAATGTGCTACATTACATTTATGCCAGATGTCCATTCATGCCCTACTTTTTCAACTTTGATCGAAGTAAATCGGTGAGATATAACTTAAGACGCACTCTTTTTGATCCAAATAATTATAAAAAACTCAAAGATAACTATAATGTGCTGAATCAAATGTACTCATTTATAAAATATAAATTTTGAGCGCTTTTTATATTAGCATTCCACTAGGGGGTACTTGATATGGTCAACGTTGAACTCTAAAATATTCTTTAAAGACTATTACATATTGAATAATAATTATAGACTTGGGATATGACTTTTGAGTACCTGTGCCTTTGAGGACTATTATAAACTGTAATGTAATTTTAATTTGTGCTTTTTTTTTCCTCAATTAGTTATCTAAAGCTATGTTCTCTTTTTCTTTTTTCGTTTTTTTTTTCTCTCAATTAGTTATCTTTAGCTGATGGAATTTTATATTCTGTCTGTAGTTTTTATCCACTGGCACCTGTCGCGTCGGCTGGTTCAGTGGATTTCGAATAACACAAAATTAATTTAGGCGATTCATATTCAATAACTTCAAACGGGTATCACTTCTTTTTAATTGGAAGAAAATACTTTACATCTTCTATATACATTATACATACTGTACACCTTCTTATTTACACATATGTTACAAATATTTACATGAAATTCGATATATTTTAGAATTATTCTTCTATCAAGACTGTCATAACACCATCGCGTATTAATTCTTTTCTCTCTCTGAAAAAACATAAACAAAACAAAAAAATATCTTGAGCCCAGGGGAGGGGTTGCCACGCGTAACTAAGATCAGGATTCATCGCCCTTTTGGCGTTAAAACATGATTCCCCACACACTCCCCACCTGGACTCATGAGAGTACATAATGATAAATCAATAAAACTAAATTCTTACAATAAACATTAATTTAAATCATAACTCAAATAAAAAAACAGAAAAAAATTTCAATCTTCAGATGCTGACATATAAAGCATTAAACAATAAAATAATATCATGAATAATATAAATAAAAAATGGCACTTCAATAACATGTAGCTACATGAACGTGTCTGGCCAGACATTTACCTGAATAAAATAAACTAAATATATATACATAATATAAACAAATTAAATACTATTATTAATATCTCAATAATCCTTTCAATTTGAAATAAAGCATAATTATACACAATGAAACCTTTTTTCTAAATGGATAAATTAACAATTGCAAAATACACACATAAAAAAGATATTTCAACTATGAATTTATAATAAGAAATAAATCACATTTATATTCAAATAATAGTAGAAAAAAAGTAATTAATTTAAATTTCAAATGCTGAAATCAATTAACATTCAACAATCTAATTCTAAAGGATACAAAAGTTGAACTGGTTTTCTTAGCAGTCCATGAGCAGTCTTTACCATGCAAGCTCGAATAAGCTGATCTCTGCCAAGAATCACTTCTTGAATTACTCCTAAGTCCCACAACAGTTTTGATTTAGCATTACCGTCCACTAAGACAACATCTCCAATCTTTAGATTTTTGTGTCTCTCAGGAGTTTTAAATTGATGGATCGATCTTAAGTTCAGTAAGTATTGTTCCTTCCATTTGGTCCACAGTTGTTTCAACAAGGTAGTTTGGTATCTTTTTCTCCTTAATAATGTCTCTCGGGTAGAGATTTTATTCTCTAATTCGGCAAAATGTAGTGGAAAACTAATATTTTCTCTTCCGAGTTGAAGAAAGTGAGCTGGTGTAAGTGGCTCTGGCTCGCCGAAATCACTTGTTGTATACGTAAGAGGTCTCATATTTATTACGGCTTCTATTTCTGCCAAAATTGTAGCCAATTCTTCAAATGTGATGAGAGCTCTTCCCAAAATTTTTCTTAGGGGTTCTTTTACACTTTTTACGAGACGTTCGTAAAATCCTCCCCACCATGGGGCACGCTCGATGATAAATTTCCATATAATGCCTTTGTTTGATATGAAGTCTTGAAGTTCTTGATCTTTAATGATTTTTTCAAATTGTTGTAATTCTTTGTCGGCAGCTTTAAAACTTAATGCATTATCAGAAAAAATTATTTGACAGTTTCCGCGTCTTGAAATAAATCTACGAAGACTCAACATAAAGGACCTTGTAGTCATATCCCTGACTGCTTCCAAATGTATTGCTCTTGTTGCGGCGCAGGTGAACAGTACAATGTAGGATTTTGACGTCTCTTTACTATCTGTTCTGATGATTATTGGGCCGGCAAATCCAATCCTATAACGGTAAACGCAGGGGATTGTGAGATCCTTTCTTTCGGAAGTTGCCCTGTTAGCTGGTCAGCTGCCCTTGCATTGTATCTTCTACAAATTAGACATTTTCTTAGATTCTTTCTGATAGATTGTCTTCCTTGTGGAATCCAAAATTTCTTCCGGATTTGTGCAAGTGTTAAAGAAACTCCACTATGCAGCAAATTTCTGTGTTCTTGCATTATTAGCAATTCTGTTAATTTTTCGTTCTTCGGCAATATGATTGGGTTGGTCTCATTCGAATCAAAGGAGCCTTCATTAAGTCTGGTTTTTATTCGTAAAATTTTATTTTCATCCAAATATGGACACAGGGAATAAATTCGTGATGTTTTCTTAACAGAATTTCCTTTTTCTAATGACTCAATTTCTTCCTTATAATTCTTCATTTGTACTTCTTTGATTAATAATTCTTCAGCTTCTTTCAATTCTTCAGCAGATAATGTATCTTTACGCTTGATTGAATTTCTTAAATTGAAAATAAATCTCCTAACTCTTGCCAATGTTCTAACTGCCTTCAAGAAGGAACTGAAGCGCTCAATTTCTATAAGTGGCTTCTGTTGTTCTGATGAACAAACATTTTGTAAAATCACATTTCTTTTAGCTTCTAGTTGTTTCATATCTTCATCTATTTCTCTGTCTTCTTTGGGCCATAATTTAGAATCTTTAACTAACCATGGAGGCCCTGACCACCACAGGTCATCTTTTTCGAGGTCCAGAAGGGATAGTCCTCTTGTGAGTCGATCAGCAGGATTTGAGCTACCGGGACAATGTCGCCAGTTCTTTGGATCTGTTAAACTTTGTATTTCTGATGTTCGGTTGCTTACAAATGGCTTCCAAGTACTAGATGAACTCTTGATCCAGTGAAGCACGATATTTGAATCGCTCCAATAATGTACTCTGTCTTCACTTATCTTGAGAACAGACATTACCCGCTTTCCAAGTCTAGCTCCAATCAGAGCACCCATCAGTTCGAGGCGGGGCAAGGTTAACTTCTTTATGGGAGCTAGTCTGCTTTTTGACGTAACAAAACTTGTCTTGATACTATTATTGTTATTGTATCTCAGATATATAACACTTCCATAAGCCTTAATACTTGCATCACTAAAACAGTGAATTTCTAAATTGTCATAATTGTCCATTTCCTGAAAATAATATCTTGGAATTTTTATTTTACTAAGATGTGGAATCTGTGCACACCAGTTATCCCATTTTTTCTCTAAATGTTCTGGCAAATTCTGATCCCAATCGATACCATGTTCCCATAATGATTGAAAAATCATTTTAATTAAAATCGTAAATGGTGATAAAAACCCAACAGGGTCAAAAATTCTTCCAGCTGCTCGAATTATAGTTCTTTTGGTCTTATCTTGACAATGAACAAATTCTAACAGACTTTGATTATCTAATCTAAAAATGTCTTCTTCAGTGTCCCATATTAACCCTAAAATTTTAAATGGAGTTGTGTCAGTTGATGTATCAGCGCAAACATTCATATCTAAAGATTTTAAATTTTCCTTTAAAATGGTAGAATTACTTTGCCATTTACGTAAAAACATATTTGCTCCCTGAAAAATAGATAAAGATTCCTTTGAAATTTTTAAAGCTTCATTAACCGTATGTGCTCCTAACAATAAATCGTCCACATACATGGAAGAATCAATTTTAGAGCAAGTTTCCGGATATAAAGTTGCATACCTCTTCAAATGATGTTTAATTACAGCTCCTAACAGAAATGGACTCGAAGTGACGCCAAATAATACACGACACATTTTCATAATTATAAAACTAATTGGGGAATTTTTATCTTGAGGGAGTTCTTCGATCCACAGGAAACGCGTTATATCTCTGTCACTTTCAGCAAGACTTATCTGTAAGAAAGCCTTTTCAATGTCTGCCACTACGGCAATTTTATTGCTTCGAAATTGCAAAATTAAATCAAATAAATCTGAGTTCAAATTGGGACCTGGGAAGAGTACATCATTTAGAGAAGGTTCAGAAGGAGCGTGAGATGAGGCATCAAAAACAATGCGTAGTTTGGTTGTTTGTTTATCCCTTCGAATTACAGGGTGGTGGGGTAAATAATAGGTCAAATTACCATTCGGTGAATTTATTTCTTGCGGTTCAACAATTTCTACTATTCCTAAAGCCTTATATTCATCAATAATTTCTTTATATTCCTTAAATAATGCAGGATTATTTACAAATCGTTTAATTAGACTATTAAATCTCTTTTTGGCAACATCATAATTATTCGGAAGATCAACATTGTCATATTTCATAGGTAATTTAACTTCATACCTATTGTTCTTAAACTGAATAGAATTTTCAAATTGTTCTAATACTTCATTATCACACAAATCTTTATTTGTATTATCTTCCTGAATCCCTAACCCTTCTATAGTCCAAATTTTTTCAAGTTGAATTGACATTTTATCATCTTCATTATTATCCCAAATAGATATATACATTGCACCCACTAAATTATTTTCATAAACTTCATCTGAGAACTTCCCATGAAGTGTCCAACCTAGTTTAGTTTCATTCAAAACAAGAGTTGGTGAAATACGTTTATATTTCCCTGTCATAATTGACCAATAGTAGTCGCTACCAATCAACAAATCTATTTTATTCTCCCCATCATTTAATTCATTTGAAACATCTGACAACTGTATACCCATTTCTTTTATTTTTTCATTTAACTCTGAACTTGGGGCGCGTATTATATCTGAACAAATTTTCTCTGTTTCTAATGCTTCCAGAGAAATTACATTGTCAGAAAATTTATCCTTTAAGAAAATTTTAACTCTATTGTGATTATTAACAATAGGTTTCGTACCAGCAAATGTATGGATTTTTAATGATTCCTGTCCTGTCACCTCTAAATTTAAATGCCTTGACAAATTCTTTCCGACAAACGTACGCTGCGACGCACTGTCTAGCAAGATACGAACATTAATATTTTTATCTTTCCCAATCATTGTTCCCTTTAAAGTTTGAAAATAAACATATTCATCTGGCTTACAACAAAGTGAAGAAACAGTTATTTTTTCATATTGCGTATTTTGCTTTCCCCCTATTTCATCCCCTTCAGTTGAAACAAGGTCAATTTTATTTTCCTTTGATGATCTTTCTTTTACTTTTTTATTACAAAGAGAATTTTGATGAGCCTTTGAATTACAAAGAGTGCAACGAATATTAGAATTTTTACAAAACTTACTCTTATGAAATCTTTTGTAACATCGAAAGCATTTCGCTTGTTTCGATAAAGATTGCTTTCTTTCTTCCAAATTTAAGTTACACAAATTTGCTTCATGTTTCTGAGAACAAAAAGGGCAAAGATTTTCTGTAATTGTATTTAATGTAAATGCTGAGGGATTTTTATTTTTTCCTTGAAGAAAATGTTTAGAAGGATTTTGTTTAAATTTATTTTCATGAGATTTAATCTCAAAACTGACAGATGTAACATTAACAACCTTTTCCCGCGCTTCGATTTCGCGCTTAAGGAACAATAATAAATCATTTACGCAAACATCTTTTTTCTCGCACTGTTCTCTATGAAATTGCAATAAAAGGTCATTAGGTATACATTTATAAATAATAGGTAACAATAAACAACCATATTGGTCTGATTTCACATCCAATGATTCTAAACTTCTTATTTGTATCGCTATTTCATCATACAATTTTCTTAATGAATAAATATCATTTGATCTTCGCACTGCTTCTAAATTTAATAATTTATTTGTGTGCGCAGATATTAAAACTTCTCTTTTTCCAAAACGATCCTTTAATATATTTATTGCCGTTGCGTAATTTTCACCAGTTAATGGAAGCCCGTTAATAGCAGCAGCTGCTGATCCCGAAATCAAAGATTTCAAATAAGTAAATTTTTCTATCTCTTGAAGGGCTTCATTTTCGTGAACAGCGACTTTAAACTGCGGCCAAAATTCTTGGAATTCGCAAATGTCGCCAGTGAATTTGTTTAAAGAAATTCGCGGCAATTTGGTGTTACACTTTAACTGAGTATCTGATATGGGGGGCGTAATTACTTTTGGTTCACTTGTAATATCAGAAGTTTTCTTTAAATTATTCAAAAATCTATTTGCTCTCGATTTACAAGTAATAATCGATTCTTTATATTCTAAACAAGTTTCAATTTCGGTTTCCAAATTAGAAGATTCAATTTCAGATTGTATTAAATCGTCTAGGTTTTCTAGAGAAATCTTATGTTCCAGCAATGTTGCTAAACAATCCTCCACAATTTCCGGTTTCAAATCACTTTCTTTCAAAATTTCATTATCAATTTTTTTAATTAATTTTGTTATTGTGGATCTAATTGATCCGCGTTTAGTAATATTTCTTTTCAAATTTTCACCGGTACTCATTTTGTATAGTACTGTTTCTTCCAAATCATAAAATCAAAGAAATAACAATAAAAAAACTTACTCGTTTCATATATGCAATCGTCTGAATCATATTCTCATTCTATTATTTCCCGCGTCGGATGCACCATTGTCGCGTCGGCTGGTTCAGTGGATTTCGAATAACACAAAATTAATTTAGGCGATTCATATTCAATAACTTCAAACGGGTATCACTTCTTTTTAATTGGAAGAAAATACTTTACATCTTCTATATACATTATACATACTGTACACCTTCTTATTTACACATATGTTACAAATATTTACATGAAATTCGATATATTTTAGAATTATTCTTCTATCAAGACTGTCATAACACCATCGCGTATTAATTCTTTTCTCTCTCTGAAAAAACATAAACAAAACAAAAAAATATCTTGAGCCCAGGGGAGGGGTTGCCACGCGTAACTAAGATCAGGATTCATCGCCCTTTTGGCGTTAAAACATGATTCCCCACAGCACCTTTTAACTATTATCTTGCTTTGTACTGTAATTATTTATTTTCTTTAATGTTATTGATTACTGTTAATAGTTAGTTTTCTATTTACAAGTGTTCAATCTTATGATTGTTATTATTATTTTTGTTTTGTTTTGTTTTTATTTCTTAGTTGACGGTTACCTATATACCGTCAGTTCCTGTAATATTATTTTGTTTTTTATATCAGACGATTCTTGTGTGCTATTTTATTTATATTCCAGATAGTAATGTTCTGTTCTCTTTATTTTAATATATGTCGCTGTTCTGAGCTTACCCGGGAGAGGTAATGGTAGTGGTTCGTGGATAAGTGTTTCCCGCCGGGACATTTAGTCCATAAACCTAACGGTTGGCACCCCGGCCAGGTGTCTTGTTCCATGTTCCTTGTATAACGAATAAAATGATATCTCAAACTTTATTCTAGATTCAATATTAAAAAAATCAATTTGTAAAAAATGTGCCAATTGTACAGTCTCCCCTATTGTATGTAAACCTTATGAAACCTTAAAATATTTATAATAAAATAATAAAGAGTTTCAATGAGTACAAAACTTACAAAGACAGGAAGAAAACTAGTTACTTAAGTTTGTTTTATTTTGTGACAGCTGATTATCTACTTGAGGGATATAAGCCCTAGAGGAAGATGCATTTAGTGAGAGTCTTTTTAATGGAACCTAACATGTATTTATGCGAGGTTTTCCAAAGTTCAAAGAAAACCACAAATACTCCGAATGGTTATGTCGACGGGCGCGATTGGTTTCGAATCCTGACCACCCGTCTACCATCTTCGAGAGCACAACCTCTCAGCCACTGGTGGGGCCATAGGTACTTAGAACTATTCCCCGTATCTTTATAATTATAATGAACACCTGGATGATATGTTTCTTCTGACGTTGTTACGATTAATTCTGTTTGAATTTCTAGGCGTGTCTTTTAGATTGGACATAGAACTGCTGGGGATTGTTTTTGAGCAATGTTTCTAATAGCATGATTTAACTATGCATTGTAAAAGTTAGGCGATAACCATTAATTTAATATTTCAGAGAACAAGTTATACAACCAACATTTTCATAAAAATATAGTTTTTGTATAAGAACATGTCTCAAATTACAAAATAAATAAAAAAATAACAAAATAACACAATAAATAAAAATAAAAATAAAAATAAAAATAAAAATAAAAATAAAAATAAAAATAAAAATAAAAATAAAAATAAATTAAATTAAATTAAATTAAAATAAAATAAAATGAAATGAAATAAAAAAAATAAATGCATATTAATTTGGCAAGAGATTAAGAACAGACTTTTTGTAATAAAATAAAGGACTGTAGAAATAAAAAGAAACTATTTTCAGACACTAAGCAGGTAATCTGATAGAAGATATTTTAATAAAATGAACGAAGTTTTACAGGAAAGCAATTTAAAAAAAAATGCTGGATGCAGAGAATATATACAACTGACAGTTTATGATACATGATTTCGTTGCTCTTCCACGACCGGATTCCGAAAACTTCCAAACGCTCAAAAGATAAGTCATCCTGGTGTTTTTAACAGCGGGCACTTGCAAGTAAAGAAAAAATGAAATCAAAGAATAAAATGAAACTACATTATCAATGTAATGTAGTTATCTAAAGCTATGTTCTCTTTTTCTTTTTTCGTTTTTTTTTCGCTCAATTAGTTATCTTTAGCTGATGGAATTTTATATTCTGTCTGTAGTTTTTGTCCACTGGCACCTTTTAACTATTTTCTTGCTTTGTACTGTAATTATTTATTTTCTTTAATGTTATTGATTACTGTTAATAGTTAGTTTTCTATTTACAAGTGTTCAATCTTATGATTGTTATTATTATTTTTGTTTTGTTTTGTTTTTATTTCTTAGTTGACGGTTACCTATATACCGTCAGTTCCTGTAATATTATTTTGTTTTTTATATAAGACGATTCTTGTGTGCTATTTTATTTATATTCCAGATAGTAATGTTCTGTTCTCTTTATTTTAATATATGTCGCTTTTCTGAGCTTACCCGGGAGAGGTAATGGTAGTGGTTCGTGGATACATTATCAATGTAAATACTTAACAAGATTTTACCAGTGTATTAAGAATTAGTGTCTAATGAATTATTTACAAGGTGCATTTTTGGTTAAATGGACAATGGTAATAAAAGCAAACACGGGAAATTTCTGAATAATTGCCCAAAGTGAATATTTTCCCTAAGAATAATAAAAAATATCTATGATTTTTTTACTTAGTGGCATCAATTTTGACAGTTTTAATAGTTTAGATTTTTAAGAAGCGGAAACAAATTCACTCTCAATAATAGAAAGGCATGATCTCAATAATAAACTCTGTATTAAAAAAAGTTCTTTGTCTGAATGAAAAAATAAGCAGGAAAATTAAAAAAAAAATCTTTAAACCACAAACACACAAAAAAGAGATTCATTGAATCAAAAAAGGAAGGTAAAAGTATTACACTTACCATATTTTAAAAGAAAAAAACAATAACAAAAGATAATGTATTTTTGTGTTATAAATTTGGATTTTTTAATTTCAATTTATATATATGTATATATAACTTTATGATTGTCTTTTTTATTTATTCATTATACAGTTACACAAATAAAATTTAAAGAAATACTAGTTAAAAATAAATGCTATTGAATAGTCGGCACCAAGAAAATATTGAACATCAGGAAATTGATTTAAGTTAAAAATTCTATTCTTCGAATAAAGTGTTGAAACAAAGTTTAATTTTAAAACCATTGTAAATAATCATTTCAAATAAAGCATTATAAAAATGCTTATTCAATATTGTCTCTTTTTATGCATTGTTTAAAAGACAAAAAAGAAATTCTTAAATTTTTATCTTTCTTTGAGTTGTTATATTTCTGTGAAATTCTGATTTTATTCTGATTAAAATATTCATAGTAAAAAAAAATACTTTTTAGGAAAAGCTTTTATTTTACTATTTTTCGTTTTTGAGACAACGAAAATTGAATGAAAGAAAGTTATCACAATGATATAAATCTTTATAATAAATTCAAACATTTTTATTCATAAAGTAAAAATTATATGTTTATTGAAGTTTTAAAAATTTAAAAAGAAATAGAAAGGAATTATAAAAGCTACTTAAAAATTTAAATTAATTTATTATCGTTGTAAAAACAACGATAAAAACGATAAAGTAAAAAATTAAAGTTATTTTTACGTCATAGTAGAATATCTTGTTTAAAAAATTTCATCTGTTTAGAATTGTTTTTTTCAGGAAAATACGAATAAATGAGAATTGCTGCCATCGAATTAATTAATTTCCATGACAGTTTCACTTTATGTATTCTATTTATATGTAGCGATTTCTATTGATATTTGACTACGTTGTAAAAGAAATACACTGGTGTGCAAAATTTAAGGACAGAGCCCCAAAATTCCAATTTTCAAGGGATTTTCAAGCGATAATTTTCACGCGAATATTCAAATGAAAGTAATATAATTTGTATAAATACTATCCCTGCATAACAGATAGTCTATATAACCTCTCATTCAAGTCACACATGGTCACAAGAGTCACAGTCACTACGGTGAAACAAAAAAAATAGAAAATTTCATACGTCTCTTTTATGAGTCTCAAATGACTACTATATGGGACTCCACTGTCAGGTCACTGCGACAGCTGCTTTGTGACGAGTCTCCAGGTGACTTTACAGTGTCGTTTTATTGAGACTCTCGTATGACTGTCATTTGGAGGCTCAATTTCAAAGTCATTGTGAATGTTGCATTATGATAAATCACCAAACAATGTCCTATGGCGAGTTTTCACCACTTTTCACAGTGGTTATTTCACAGTAGGGTCTCTGTTACCATTTGACAAAGTCTTGTGAAAGAAAGTAACTATGTGACTTTAATGTGTCATTATTTGTTTATTTATAATAATGCAACATTCACAATGACTTTGAAATTGAGCCTCCAAATGACAGTCACATGAGAGTCTCAATAAAATGACACTGTAAAGTCACCTGGTGACTCGTCACAAAGCAGCAGTCGTAGTGACCTGACAGTGGAGTCACATATAGTAGTCATTTGAGACTCATAAAAGAGACGCATGGAATTTCCTATTTTTTGTTTCGCCGTAGTCACTATGACTCTTTTGACCATGTGTCACCTGAATGAGATGTTATATGACTAGCTGTTACGCAGGGTTAGTAATTATTCGAATTATATTACTTCCTGTTGAATATTCGCGTGAAAATTATCGCTTGCAAAATCCCTTCGTCCTTAAATTTTGCACGCCAGTCTATTAACCTCTTTAATATTTCATGTTTAGATGCTAATTTTGTGATTCTTTATCATGTTATATACAATTTATGAAATTAAATTTATCCTTTATAATGCAGAATAGAATATTAATTTTGCATTCATTTTTGTAGACCGCATTCTTTATCTAAATGAATATTCACTATATTTTGATAATTTAAGACAATTTATTAATATTTGTCATTTTATCTCTTTTGACAATTAGCATTTTTTTGTATAAATTAATTTCAATATTTTTTGCACGATAAATTTTTATTTTATGAGAAAATACATTCCAGACAGATCTGAAAATTTAATTTTAAGTTTTCTTTTAATTTTCTATTTTCAAATGAATTGTGATATTTTACTTTATATGTCATGCATACTATTTAATATATTATTTCGTGTATAAACTATTTTTTTTTGGAGAAAAACACACAACATTTTCGTATATGTTATCTTTCTTAATTTTTTATTCTTAATTTTTTAATTACAATAATTTAATTATATCCTGGCAAACGCAGTAAAACGGGGAGGGGAGGATTCATTGTATTAATCCTTGATTCATTTTCGAATGTAAATTGAATCCTTTGCAAAATCTGAAAGTACTAAAGTAGCAATTACTGTTTAAAAATAGTTTTACGCCGCTACCTTTTAAAGCAAGTTGTTGTAGTTTCACAATTTTGATTTGCAGTTCGCTATGATAAAAAGTTTTTAAGAACTTTGGATATAATCTTCTATATTCCAAAAAACACCACGATACATCTATTAAAATAGAACCTTAAGTGACATTTGAAAAAACGAGTCACCAGGAGATGGGGATGCTAGTTATCCTGTTTAAAAATGTATTAAGCTCCAGAATTTCAAAAATTATTAAAGTTCATATTGTTTGATTCTGCTTCACATTTACTTTAGCGTAAGATCTACTAAAGTAAATTTTTTATCATTACTATGTTATTACATAATATTTGCTTGTTACTATGCATTTGCTGTATGGAATTTAAAATCTTTAACATTTTGTAGGTGATGACGGTGCAATGAATGCAATCCTTTCTCCAATATAATTTTTTTAATTTAAATTGGTGATTTAGAATTCAATAATAAGAAAATGTACAAAAATGTATTTATTTTGAGTAGAAAAAATATTATATAATGCATGTTCTCATTCTTTTGGCAATATTTCCCTTCATATTATAAACACAAAAATACATTTAAAACGAAATTAAATTGCATAAAAAAGAATTTTAATAAAAATAATTATCTGTAATGAAAACACATTTTATTTTTTTAAAGGCAGTGACTCTGTAAACAAACATTTGAGTTTATTGAAAAAATAAATAAATCTGCTCTATATAGGAAAAAATTGTATTATTATATAAAAAATATGTTAATAGATTGTTTAAAAAATTAAAAATGATTATAGATGGATTTATTATGCTAAAATGCAAAATATTGAGTAAATACACACAGTTAAATTTTCTATATGCGGCACTTTATACACTACTGAAAATTTGGTTTTATGTATATTAAAATAATTTCAATACATTTAAATAATAATAAAATATTTAACTTTTAATTTAGTATAATTAACACAATTGTTGTCTCATGTATTGTACATTTACATAAATAGCACTGAATTAATACATTCTAGTATTGAATCTTATAAATCCCTATAACTTAAGAAAACAATTAATAATTCAGTTTCCTGTATACAGGCACCATAAACTTTTTTTTAGCTAAAGTCAACATTTTTCTTATGATTTCAACAACATAATTAAACATTCGGCAAAATGATCAATATTTCATTTATTATTTTTTTTACATTATTTTAATTAAGTAAATAAAGCTATGTTAAATTACTCCCTTAACGTACGATTCGACAAATATATTTATATTTAAAAGATAAACAACTTCATGTTCTGTAGTATGATTCAAAAGTTCGGGGAAAAATTGTAAAAAACATTACCCTGAATAGTTCACAGTATCAAAGCATATACACTTTGAAAGTAGTGACTTTTGGCGACGATACACTTCTGAAGCAGTTCTATAATTTCTGGAAACACCGCTGTAAGTCATTTTTCGCAACCTCCCATAAAGCCTCCTGCCATTCTGTTTATACTTCATCTGATGACTAAAAACGCCCTCTCTGTAAATGTTTTCAATTGATTGTAACAAGTAAAAGTCACACGGGACAATGTCGTTATGTCCAGTTGATAGGGGGTGGGATGTGAAAGCACAACAGTGCGAGTTTTGACGAGGAATTGTTTTACCAATTGTTATCGATACAATGCTGCTTTGTCAAGCAGAAATTATCAGTGTGTAGCCTCAGCTAAGGTTGTCCAGCACATTTATCGTCTTCAATGGATTCTGGGCCCTCTTTAAAACGTCGATGTCATTCAGAAACCTTGCGTTTCACCATGGTAAATTCATCGTATACCTATCATAGCATTTTTAAAGTCTTCATTGGTTTTTATATAAACATTGACAGATTTTAATTAAGTAACAATGCTTAAGAAAAGCCATCTTTCTTATATCGCAAGGCAAAGGTAAATATCTTTTAAAAATATCAGTTGCGAATGCAATTCGGTCACATGTCATGGGCTAAACGTACATCATTAAGTAGGGAAGGGTTGGGAGAATACATTTCAAAGCTTTTAGGCATTTGCTTTCGTTTACAAGAATGGTCGCATTCCCCGAATTTTTAAATCGTACAAAGCATAACTTACATTTAAGAGTAATTTTGTCTTTCACATATATAACATTATCTTTTATAACATACATTGAAAGAAGCTTAAACAGAAATATTTTTAAACGTTCAGGCAATAGCAGTTAAATGTGAGATGATGTTTTTGAGCTTAATTTTTTACTTGTACATTTAAACTCTTTTAAAATATTCTTTAATTGAATGTTCCTAAATTTAAGACAAAAGCAATTACTATTCATATTTTGTTGAAAGCGTCATTATTTTGAAATAAAAAAAATATTTTAACATTGAATGGTTTTATTTAATACTTGAAACTTTAAAATAATTATCAATACTAAATATGTAACATAACATATGTTTGAAGTAAAAATTTATTGCGGAAAAAAATACCAATGTTTTTTATCTAAAACCTTCTTAAATATTTTAACATCGAAATAAATGCATTTAAAATAATTAATTTTCCAAGTCACTGTGTTTACCCAAAACAAATGTCACTAACTTGAAAAATTTTATGTCCAAATAACATGTATAATATAGATAATGAGGTGTTCTATGAAAATGATGCATTCCCTAATTATCAATTTTAAAAAAAAATATAGTCATTTGAATATTCATACCTTAAACTGGAAGATGCAAAAGCTTTATCTCTTTAATGTGCGCTAATTAGAGTTAGCATTAGGAAAAATTTTGGTGCAATTTATTTCCTGATTTGCAAAAGCACGAGCATTTAAACATATGACAAAAAAGTACCATTAAAATAAAATAGCTATTAAACTCAATACACATAATAAACATCAACTCCTTTTTCTCTTTCGCCATTTGCATTCGGAATAACTTAAAAGGATGTCTCTTATTATTGAATTTATATCTTTGTATCTATAAAGTAGTATTTTCAGCATATTTCAGAAATGCATTGGTGGAATCATCATAAATATGCATATGTAGAAAGTTATATTTAAATAGCTTTAGATAAACCTTCTAAAACTGTAATTAGAAAGAAATAAACATAAGATATTTTCTATGTTTAATAAACTATTTGTTTCTTAAGTTGTGTTAAAATTTAACCCGAAATAGATATTGTTTGTCAATTTGGTCATTATCTTTTTTTTTTTCTTTTTCTGTTTTATTGTGCAAATGGATTGCATAGAATATTCATATTTTAAAAAAAATACCAGTCAAAAAGAAGCTGGAAGTCAGATAAAAGGGCTTGCATCAGTATCATCTGTACGAATACCAATAAAAGTGTTGTGAGTTCTCAAAAATGTAATATCACGCCGGTGTTTGCTTTTAACTCCTTCGCGACGGGAGCCTTTTACGAAATTTTTAATGTTTTGTTACCGGTTTTTAAAAGCAAAAATTTATGTCTTATTAAAACAAAAAAATACTCCGATTAAACAATGCAAATTTCACAGTAAAATTTTATTGGTGGAGATAAAGAAATATTCTTAAGCCTTTTAGCGACACGTATACGTCTCGCTCGTCCCCAAGAGATTAACTTATATTGGGTTGTTCGGAAAGTCCTTTCCGTTTAGAAAAATCAATTCGTACCGGAAAATTATGTTTCTTAATTATTAGATATTGTTTCTTATATCTAATACTTAGATATTAATGAACAAAATTTTCTGGTATAAATTGATTTTTACAAACGGAAACAACTTTCTGAACGACCCAATAGCTGTAAAATAATAAATTGAGATAGAAGCGCCTGAAGAGACAAACGCATTGGTCTAAAATTATCTTCAGTATTGAAAAAAAATCGATATTCTGGATGGTATTCAGTTATAGTCATATGATCTTTAAAAGGAAATGTCCGTATTTCCCATGTGAAAATTAGGTGAAGGAACCCTAAAGATTTGGGATGCAAATTTCTCGAAAGGTAAATTTAGAATTGCTTTTTTAGACGGATAAATAAAATGAACATACATATAATCACATGTTAAAATTATATTTATTGAAACAGGGTAAAAAAAAGTACCTGATTTAACGAATTGTTAACAAGACAATGCCTGAATACACTCTGAAAAAGACTCAAAGAAGTGTTTTCTTGATATGTCAGACGCTCAAATTTGTCTGGACAGTCAATCGACTAAACCTAAATACCATGAAGAAAATTTGGAATATTATAGTGCGTGATACATAACGAAAATTGGTCAAATCGTGAAGTATAAATCAAAAGAAGAATTAATGTATGGAATTTGTAGATATGGTGTGTTTTGTCACCTCAATAAATTCAAAACTGTGTAAACTTTTTTCTATAATGTCGCAATGAAGTTATTAAATGCAAAAGTAGCCCAATGCACATGTAATATTTCCATAATTTGCAAAAATCTGTTCCATTCTTATCATCATACTCCCAGTGGATATGGAAAAAATGAAACGTATAATATTGATAAATAAATTTTCAGAATTATTCCTGTTTATTTATATCGACTATTTACTTTGATAAATTAAATTCACGTGGTTTATATGGGGATTAATAACCTCACATTTTGATTATATACATGAAAAAATTTAAAACAAATAATGGACTTATTGTACTTGCAATTTTTAGATTATCATAATGTACATTAATCTATATAAAGAAAAAAAATAGTAAAAAAATTAGATTAAAACCGATGTAATCATGAGATACTTACAAAGATCCAAGTTCAGTTTTATCTAAATTTAATCTATGAGTAAAATTTCTTTTTTTATGACCACTGAACAACGAAGATTTTAGAAAGAAAAATAAAGAAATACGAATAAAAAATATTCAGTGCAGAGTTACATATTATAATATTTAATAAATTTTTAAAAAATATAAAACTATAATAATAAAAAAAAAAAAATATTTAATGGTACAGTAAATCTATAACACATTTTTGCGGTTTTTGTATCAAACACGCATGTTTAAAAATGCATAGTTTTTAAAAGGAAACCGTTATTTTTGTATTGAATATTTAATGAAACAGTATAATTATTTTGAAGTAAAGTTTGAATATTAAAGTAAGAAGAATATTTATTTTTATTTTCATTTATGTCTTTGTTTCTATCAATTCTGATGAAAAATAAATTCTATTTTTAAAAAATATACTTCAATTTCATTGATTTTCAATATTTGAAACGATTTCCTTTATTTCGTTGTGCTAGGCATTCCACTGGGTTTGAAAATAACCCATTTTTGTACAATTAATGCATTATTTATAAAATCAAATAGAATAAAACTGGTACATCTTGCCATTTGACGCAGGTGATGCATAAATCTCGTTATAACAGTGTTAAATTTTCTTATTTAATGTTCTAAAAATACTGTTAACAAAACGATTCAATGGATGTTTTGGTCTGAACGGTTCATATATCTGTCACAAAGAATGTCGTTTTCGTTTCTCATTAAAAAATAATTACTGAAAACTTGTGTAAATTAGGCACCTTGTCATTTGAGCTTTGTAATATATATGAAATAAATTGCAGTTGTCGACAAAACAATAAGAACAGATCCATTGAAAAAAAATAAAAAAGGTTAATGTTTTAGATTTTCTGCATGTAAAATACGTATTCACTTCATCCATAAGAGTCTTCTATACAAGTAGTTACTAAGAATTTACAATACGAAAATCTCTGTAAAAAATCTATCTCTGTATAAAAGAATTTGTATTCAATAGGTTTAATTATTCCACAGCCTGGAAATCTCTACCAAGGAAATTAAAGAGGTCTCAAAATTTTAAAACACTGACATATCTCAACAACTGATTTAGGTAAGAGCGTGAAATTCAAGGAAATGAAACTAATTCAACAATAAGGAGGATAAAGGCGGTCAAACTAAAGGTTGGCACGGTACGAAACTTTCAGGCCTAAGACCAGCCCGACTCATAGAAAACAACATTCAGCCCGGTCCTTCGCGATACAAAAATTACAAGTTTGGCCTAACTCCTGCCTGGCACGGAAAAAAATTGAAATCTCAGTCCGATTCCAGCCCGGAATAAATGAATTTCTATAAAGCATTTGTTTTTTCGAAAATTTGCCATATCTCAGCAGTAATTTTAGGCAGAAGAGAGTAATTTAATTCCTCAGCACACATGCTTGAATAAAATGTATCCCAATTACACTGACAGCCTTATTTACACATGTGCTGACAAGTTAATATAATAAGTCATCTAAAAATAGTTAAAGGGACTTCAGTGATTTTAGAGCTATTTTTTTATACTATGTCGGTAACACTGACCTTGAACTGGATAATATAAGATTATATAAATAAGACCGCGATTATGGAAATTTAATTGATTATTTTTTATTATTATAAATTTTTAATTATTTTTTCTTTTCATAGATATACTTCGTTTTATTCAATATTCTTTTAAATAAACTAATAAAGACATCCAACAAAGACTGTTAGTATGTCAGAAAAAAATAAATTTTAATAATATACTATCATATAATATCGACGCACTCTGGAAGGAATAATTACATAATAGTTAAAAACTGTGTTCGTTGAATATTTTTTTTTACATAATTTTGATTGTCATCATATTTTTCATACCATCTTTTAATTACACTTGTATCTGAGGTTCTTGGAGGAACAAAGCGGCACAACAACTTTTAACTCTGCTAACGCCCGAAAGTGTCCGCTTGAGAATATTTTGATTTTAATGGAGTTTAATGCATTTTTTAAACTTTTATATTGTGTTGTATGTACCTTTGATTAACGATGATAAAATTAATCGTAATTTTTTAAAATTATTATTTAAGATGAATTAGCACTGAAAATTTTAATTTTTTAATGTACAATATTTAATCCGCTCCTAGGCAAATCCAAAATGAAAGGACGTCTGAATGAAGATTTAACCCAAATCCATTCAATCCCTGCTCAAATCTGACAAACATCATGTATACCAAACGTGCCACTGTTCAAAAGATTAACTTCAGCTTATTTTTGAAACAATCCATGATATTTAAATAGTCAAAAACGTAGTGACAGTCATGTAACCCTTATTCGACAAAAACAGTTGCCCGGTGAGGGTTGGTGAAGGACTAAATTTGCAATATTTTTTTATAAAATATTGTTATCGCCTAGGATACATTTCAAACTACCAAAATTATAGGTGAACTGTTGCACTGAAATTGTGTTGAATTTAGATTGGAAGAATTGAGCAAACGGATAACAAGACATGCTTTATCACCCTTCCCCTCCAAAAATTGATATACAATTTTCTAATAACTTGTATTTTAGAGAATATTTTTTTCTATTCGGCACTGTATAGAACTTCAGTTATATTTAGTTATATACAAATAAACAACAGCAATACCAATAAAATGAAATATGATTAGATATGGATTTGTTTTGGCTTATATACTTCAGAGTTTATACGCGCAATATACACACTACATACCCTGTTAGTATAATAAGTCTGATAAAGTCTACCTATTACAGAAATGATTAATGGCATTTTTGTTACTTAGATTATCCTATGATGCATAATACAAAACGCTGGAATGAGATTTTTATAACTTGCGCTATCGAAAAATCTTTTAGTTTCTTTTAGAATTAATATAAGTTTGACAAAATTACATTATGCTTAAAAACGCTTGAGTTTCTTATCAAGATGTGTGAAGCTTATTCTTAAAATAAAAATATCATATTTTATTATTTATGTAGGAAATTTCAAAGTAATTTAAAATAATTTTTAATTATTGCTGAAATGTCTTTTACTCTGCACTTTTCTACAGAAACTTTTGTTTCGAATATAATATAAAACAACATGTAAAAATGTTGGTATTTAGAATTTCGATAACTTTAAATATATTTACACTCTTACCAATACTAAATGAACTTAAATTCTTTTAGACCTTTTATAGCACTCTAAATATTTATAAGATAAAATATTCTTAAATTTTTCATGTGTTATCTATCATCATTAAACTTAAAATTGAAAATACGAACAAAGAGACTTTCAGAAACCTTTCTAAATAATGATTTTTAAATGTTTAAAATCTTTCAGGAAAAAGGACAAGAAAACGTATGGATTATGTATCATGAAATAACTAAAAAGTTAAAATCAACATCACATTAAACTGAAAATCACATATTTTTTTCACATTTTAAGCATTATATTTTCAGAAATATTGTCATAAGTGTAGTGCAAAATTACATTCCAAACATCTATTTCCGAAATTAAAATTAAGAAAAAATTAGAGGTATTAGACATTAATTTAAACCTTGCAAGAAAACTACAGCGGTAACCCTAGTTAACATACTTTTCCAGAAAAGAGCTTTTTTTTTATTACACACAAATTTCGATTTGAGGGCATCCATCAAAGGTGGTGAAAAGCGCTGGAGGTATTTATTTTGGGAGAAATATAAAAGCACTGTTGATGATAATTTTCGAAAAAAAAAGCCGGTAATTAATCGAGATATTAACCCTTAAAGGCACGGACGGTTTCCAAATACATAATTCTGGTACGTAATGTGCATACTGTTGCAGCGTATATAGGGTTCTTTTGATCTTACGGTTAGACAACTTCAAACTCTTGCTTATAGAAAAGTAGAAAATAATTTATTTACAGAACTTCAGAAGAACAGAGTCTTCGAAACTCACAAATATTTCTAGATATTCAAAAATAATTGTTCAAATCTATCGTATAAGTGCAGATATAGATTCCAGAGACTCTTTATACAACGTCTCAACACTAAATCACATTCAAAATAACGTAAATAAGACTCAAGCAAACTCGCTTAATGTTGCAGCGTATATAGGGTTCTTTTGATCTTACGGTTAGACAACTTCAAACTCTTGCTTATAGAAAAGTAGAAAATAATTTATTTACAGAACTTCAGAACAACAGAGTCTTCGAAACTCACAAATATTTCTAGATATTCAAAAATAATTGTTCAAATCTATCGTATAAGTGCAGATATAGATTCCAGAGACTCTTTATACAACGTCTCAACACTAAATCACATTCAAAATAACGTAAATAAGACTCAAGCAAACTCGCTTAACAAACGCCTTGTTCACTCAATGACTGACTGGTAAATAATAACAACAACAGCTCGTATCGCTCTCCTTATATATAGTCTCGCCGCATGCGGTGGAAAATTCTACAAACTTCTAGAAAAAACTGGAAAACCACGGAACAACATTCAATGTATCAGTAGACCTAAGGGGGGTTACCATAAATAGGGAAGGGTTACCATCGCCAACAATCGCCAAGTTTGTCGCCAACTTGGCGATATATCGCCAAACACTATTTACTAACTAACAACATTTTGGCGACTAAAATTAGTCGCCAAAAGTGTCGCCAACTTGGCGATATCTCTAATATTTCGTTAATCTGCCGTAGACATACACTGAAAATAATAGACAAGTTTGCTTGATAACAGAGACAATGTAACAAAAACTAATATTAGTAAAGAAATGGAGCTTAATAATACATCATTTTACACTACAAACACTAACTATTTACAAAATTCGTAACAATACTATCTGTACCATCGCCGTCTAAAGTCTATATTATAGGCAGTGCATATATAACGTTATCAATTGTTGGAAAATTTCGGACCTCCTCAAACACCTTCATGATATTATAAGTTGTAATATACCTCGAGCTCCCGCCTCTCTCTCTGTAATAGAAACTTTATCAATGCTTAAAAATGAAATTTAGATGTATTATTATTTTTTGTTTGTTTTGAGTGATATACAGATATTGCTATACATTTCTTTTTCGTAAATTTTATTGATTTAAATAAAGAGAAAAAAATACGTGTGGCACTCGGGGATTACCGCGGTAAAGCTTTTGCATAGCATTTTTTATCAACTTATGCAATTATAATTATTTATTTATTTTTTATTTATGCATTTTTTTTGTCTTTGATATTAATTCGAGTTACACTTTTTGAGCGTGATGACCGATAACAAAATATTTTTTTTCTTTTATTAAATAAATGAGAAGTTATTATCGTTTAAAATATTTTTATTATCTTACAATACATGTAGGTTAATCAGGAATTTTTATTTTGAAACTATGCGTTTATGGTAGCTGAAATAAAAAACATAAGTTTGAAACTTGATATTCTCAAAATATCTGAAAAATACCGCGTCAATGTCTGCCGAAGTCTACGTAAGGATACCGTGCCGAAGTCTGCCAAACTAAAGCGACGTTAGCCGGAGTGTTAGGTTTTATTTCTCGTTACGGAATTTCTAGATTCTTTCGCCGCGCTCAAAGCCCGCGATAAAAGCTATGCAATACCTTAATAAATTACCAAACACAATTTGGCCGCGCTACGAAAATTAAATCGCGAGTTATAAGCATTTTGAATGCCTAAGAGGGACTGCTCAGACAAGAAAGCCTTGTCTGTAGAGCATAGTATCCCTCCCGGTCGCCTTTATTAAGGTCTTAAAAAAAAAAAAAAAAAAAAAAAAAAAAAAAAAAAAGGTTACATTATTTTTTAGTTACAATAAAATACAAATATAATTTACATGGTAAAACTCATCCGCTGGAGCACAGACTGCCCCCTCGCGACAGGGAGCGGCAGAGAAAAAAGATGAAATTATGGTGCACTATCCGCTGGGGCCCGTATCCCTTCTTGACAAAAAACTGTGAGGTGGGATGGAGAACTCTCGATCTGCTGCTATACTACAGAAAGACAGACCGCTATGTGGTTAGAATGGAAATGAACATTAAGTAGTTATAAATGTTTCTTAATTTGGCAAGCAACGCTGGTCGAGATAACACCCCTTGTAGCCAGGATTTAGAGGGAGAAGGGGGATATCTGAGATGCCAAGCTTTAGTCAGAGTACAGTGATAGTAGGTATGATCTGGGGATCCCACTTCGCCACATTCACAGAGTTGTGAAGAGGTGCAATGGAATTTCTTTAAATATTGTTTAAAGGGTCCATGACCAGTGAGGAAGGCTGTGGTGGGTGGAGAAAGAAAATAAAGCTCTCTAGATACTTTTGGGATGAGGTTGTAGGTATGGCGTCCCTTGTCTGACTCGTGCCATCTAGTCTGCCAGGCGGGTAAGATTCTTCCTTTTAGGACTCGTTTGACATGGGAGAAAGGCACTGGGAGTTCAATTTCTATTGTTGGATTTTCTGTCGCTGCCTTGGCCAAAGCATCAGCCCGTTCATTGCCCTCAATGCCAATGTGAGCCGAGACGTGACCAAGGGAAGTTTTATTGACTAAGATCAATAATTGTTGTTTGATTTTTAGGACTATGGGGTGTTTAGTACGATGAGAAAAAATGGCTTGCAAGCTGGACAAACTATCACTGTAAACCCTGATGAAGGGGTAGGGTTGTCCAGAGATCCATTCCAGTGCCCGCAGGATTGCAAGTAGCTCCGCTTGAAATACGGAGTTAAAGTCGCCAATCCTGCAGGCCCACTGATGGGTCACCTCGCCGCCACTCATGACACAGAAAGCTGATGCCACGCCTGATTCGGTTCGGGATCCATCTGTGTATATAGTTGGATCTCTGGTTGGTTTGTAAGAATGCTTTTCCAAGTTTACTTGTAAATGCGATGTCTCCCTCGCAGGATGCAGGATCCAGCTGCTGACATTTCGTTGTATCTCTATGTTTGGGAAATGGACTTGTTGTGTTGTGTCGTGTTGGAGATGCAAGATCTTGGTTCTTAGATATTCAAATTCAAGTGTAATTGTAATGGGAGGGATCCCTGTTATAACTGCAAGGGCCTCCGAGGAGATCGTTTTGTATCCTCTGCTCATCTGGAGCAGGAATATCCTTTGAATAGATGTTAGTTTATCCTTCACCTGTTTGGTGAGGCTGCCTCCCCAGATACCCACGCAGTAAAAGATGATCCGTTCCACTATTGAATGGTACCAAACTTTGAGCATTTGGGGTTTAATGCCCCAAGTTTTAGCTGTTAATTTGCGTGAATTGTTATGGAGTTTTACGAGTTTCTCTCTGATGTTCTTAATGTGCTCCGTCCAGCTCATATGTTTATCTATTGTGAGGCCTAGAAGTGTTAATTTCTGTACATGTTTAACCGATTGTCCACAGATTCTCATCGTGGGTGGACGTTGAAGATCGCGTGGTTTTGCAAATGTTAGCTCTTGTGATTTGCCTGTGGAGAGCTGGAGGTGTAGGCTAGTCAGCAGCTGGTGGAAGAGGGGGAGAGCCCGAGCTGCTTCTCTTTCAAGGTCAACACGAACACGGCCCGAGAAGACAAAGCTGAAATCATCAGCAAAGGCATATAGGAGGAACCCGTGTTTTTCTAGCTCTTTAAGAATTACATTAGCTATTAGTAGCCAGAGAATAGGGCCTAAGCATGATCCCTGCGGGCAGCCCTTTTGAAGATTGTGGTATGATGAGCCAGAGCCCCAGTTAACAATTATTCTCCGTTCTGATAAATATGAGCAGATGGTTCCAGCTATGTTACCCGGACAGCCAATTTCAATTAACTGGAGTAGTATATCCCGCCACTCTACATTGTCGAAAGCACCCTTTATGTCTAAGGAGACCAGGGAAGTGTAGTTTCCAGCATCTATGCTTAAGGCGCAGGAGGACAGAATATCATTCAGAGCTTTTTCGCAAGATCTGCCTACTCTGAACCCATATTGTCTGTGATGGAGGATATTGTTTGTTTCCAGAAAATGAACCAATCTCTTAACTAAAAGTTTCTCTAGTAATTTTCCTAAGGTCGGTAAGAGGCAGATTGGCCTGTAGGAGGTGGGTTCAGAGGGGTCCTTCCCTTGCTTCTGGAAGTATACTACTTCCCCTTGCCTCAGAGTGAGCGGGAAGTAATTAGAATTTAAACAAAGATTTGCCCAACGAATAAATATCTTAGGGATAATTTTGAAAGTTAATTTTAAGATTCTAGAATCTATACAGTCTGGACCCGGTGCTTTAGAATCGACTAGACTGTGCAGTGCTGAAGACAGTTCTGCTTTGGTGAAGGGAAGGTCATGGGGAGCATTAAAGAGAAGGTCTGAATTATCTGTGCTGGGGTATGCTGAGGGGCCGAAAATTTCTTTAGTTAGATGTTCAAGATTGGATTGTTTGGATGACTTATGTGAGGGCAGTTCAAGCCTGATCTCATCGGGTTTATAAAACTTTCCCTTGAAAAATTTCTGAGCAGTGCCATGAGGATCTGTCTGGTTGCTGCAAAACTTCCGCCATGCCGCATTCTTGGCATCTAGAATACTGCGCTTATATTTTGCTGCCAATTTTTTATAATTTTCTGCCAGAGAACGAAAGTATTCTGTGTCTTCTCCGTCACTTTTGAGTACTCTTAATTTCTTTCGCATTGCGGTGAGTTGATTACGTTTGGTTCTGAGATCTGCTGACCAGTAGGAGAAAGTAGCTGATCTCTGTGTGTTTTTATATCTGAAAGATGCTTTTGCTGCTTTTTGCATTGTTTCGATGAGAACTTTAGTTAAGGTGTTTAAGGAGTCTGTATCTGCTGCATCTTGCAAGTGTTGGTTGAGGAGGGATTTGTGTGTTTTAATAACTTGTGTGAATTTACGCAAATTCCCCCTAGAGGTATTGAAGCGGCGTCTTTCTGTGTATTCTGGTGTAATTTCAAAACCGAAAGAGATATATTTGTGATCTGAGTCACTGTGAACATCTGATACGTGCCAATTCCTGATTTTGCTATGGGCAAGTGGATTTAACAAAGTATGATCCGGAAATCCTTTGGCCAATACTATGCCTTTGCTATTGGTTTTGACGAACGTGTGAACTTTGTTATCTATATTGGCTATCGCTAGGTTGTGTTTTACCAGATGTTCAATGAGAGATTCCCCCCGCGAGTTTTGTTGCTCATAGCCCCAAAGGGGTGACTGGGCGTTAAAGTCTCCGCTGCAGATGAAATATCTCCTGTGTGTTATTAGGTGTTCCCACTCCTCGAGGGTTTCCTCAAAGTCTAGCCTGGGAGCTGCATACGTCGTGCCAACAATCAGATGGCCCTCCTTTGCCGTAATCGTTATAAAGACACAGTGATCTCCCGTGTATAGGTGTGAATATGTTATGTTAGTGTTCCGAACGACCAGGTGTGCCGTACCCATTTTTGATGAGAAGACTGGCCAGGATAGCGGAATGCCCGGAACTTTGCCTTCTTGATAATAAGCGTCTTGCAGCAAAGCTACGTCCGCATTGACACCGATCAGAAAGTCCTTTAGCGATTCATTGGCTGTTTTACAGTGATTTAGATTAACTTGAATAAATTTTATACTACCAAATGGTTTTTTTGATATTTTGTTCGTCTGAGTATGTGAATGGGGTAATGAGGGATCCGGCGAGGTAGCCATCATCATAGATAAAGAGACAAATAATAATAATAATAAAGATAAACTAAAATTGAAGGGGAAATTAAGAATATTTTTAAGCAGATTTAAGAATTAATACTTCCTACCTCTGCGGTCTGCCTTCTCGGATTGTAGGAAGTGCTCGAAGGCTACCTCCTGGGGTGGCAGAGGCCAATGGTTGAAAAGTGGGAGACCTGGTCCTTCCCAGGGCACTCCCCAAGACTGGAAAGGTAGCTGAAAGGGGCTCTTTGGCTGCGTGTTGCAGGGACCCTCCTGTGGGTTAAGATCATTGGTGATTGATGATCTTCTCTTGGGAGCGAAGATGGCATCCAGACGATCTCTCTCCTGCTGGTAAGCCAGCTTGAAAACAGGGCAAGAGTGATCAGAGGCTTTGTGACCTGTGTTGTGGTGAGTGCCATTTTCCTTATTGCTATATACGCAATTCACGCACTGCGGCCGGCCTTCACATACCTTTGGATCGTGCTTTTGAGCACAGACTGGGCAGAAGGTGCTATTTTTGCAGAATTTGGTGGGATGATTGAAGTCCTGGCAGTTTCTGCAGCGCTGCACCGAGGTATGCGGCCTCAGCCTGCAGAACTTGAGACCAATCGTTAGGCCATTTTCTTGGACTATGGTTTTCCCCAAGGCCCTGGGAAGTACTAAGATCCAATCTTTGGTTTCTGGATTTCTCTTTGACTGTTGGGACGCCAAGAAGACTATCTCGTCTTCATAAGTTTTAAAATTTGTCAGAATGGCTTCTTTGATCTGATTATCAGTATAATGATAGGGAACTCCCAGCAAGATCATTTTATATGTGGGTACTGACTGGGAGACTACATTCACTTCTCTATTTAGGGTCTGGTTTTTTTGCAGCTCATTCTTTAGATTGGCGGCATCTGCTATGGATTTACATACTATCTCAAGATGGTTCTTCCTGACTAAGACTTTACTGACAGAATTTGCTGTGCAAGTTCTGTCCTTTGTTAGGAGAGATTGTACCTCCTGACCACTCTGCCTGTTGATTCCCTTGACGATGATTGTCCGCTTGTATACCCTATCCAATCCTG
This sequence comes from Maratus speculifer, assembly GCA_964019185.1. Lineage (NCBI taxonomy): Eukaryota > Metazoa > Arthropoda > Arachnida > Araneae > Salticidae > Maratus > Maratus speculifer. The sequence continues at coordinate 210,261,383 of OZ025291.1, read as the reverse complement.
GAGACTGGGTTCTTTTTGGCTTATTAACGCGGCCACCAGACGTGAATTGTTTGTTCAGGACTACCTGTGAACCTTCCCTCTCAGCTTGGTGCTGCACTAATTCTGCAGAAGGATCGGCTCGTTCAGTACGACCTAACAAAGCCCTGTTCATAACTTCTTCAAGGTCTTGAACTTTAGGCAAACTGTCCAATCTCATTTCTATTTCAGTTTTTAGGTACTCCAAAGTATTTTTCAGTTCTAGAGTAGCGCGCTCTTGGTGTGCATGGCTGAATTCCTGAGCTTCGTTGAGCTTTTTGAGGTTATTTAAAGTTGACAGGTTTTCTTCCGCTATAGGTGTCATCTTGTGGAAAATAGTAAGGATCTCTATCAATTTCTTCTTAGTCTCCTTATCTTGCGAGAAGTTTTTTATTAGAGGATTTAGAAGACATTTACCAAGTTCAATTAAGTCGATCATTCCTGCGTCATCCATGTTTAGACTGTTCAAAGAGCTGATGCTTTGAGAACGCATCGAGCTTGCTCTTAAGGTTGGTGCCATATTTTTTGACTTGCGTTGCTTATATTATTTTTCTCAAAATACTTCTCGGAATAGGTAGAACTTTTGTTAAATCCCTGCAGATTATTTCCAGAATTTTTTTCCCTTCCAATGACGGTAGGTGCAAGAGAGAGAGGGATTTTTATATATATATATATATATATAATATAATTTTTTAACGATATTTTAAATGCTGCGTTTAATTGCTAATTTCAAAAATTTAATATGCAAAATACCAGGCATCGTCAGAGAGCCCTTCACATGTCTCGTTGAAAGAAAGGAATATGGACAGTTTATAGCAAAAACCTTTGAACTTGTCCACCGTAAATGGCTAAGATAAAAAGTTATAAGTCAAATTAAAAAAAAAAAACGAATGAATAATTTTGATTAGATTTTTGGAATAAAGAGGGGAAATATTAATGAAAGTGGTCTAAACAAAGAATGTAATGTTGTAATAGCTAATATATAGTAGGCATGAAAAATAGTGCTGCTAAGGAAGAATAAATTTTAGTTTGTTTCTGTGCTTATTGTTGTCAACCCCTGCCCTTGACATTCTCAAAACCAATGGGACATATATATCAGTTTGAGAAATAAGTAATGGAGTAACTTGGATAAAAACACTATTTAAAACACAGAAATATACATTCTTAATTACATTTAAATATGTTTAATTTTTTTTCCTTTTCTTTTTTTTTTTCTTTCTTTTTTTTTTTTATCTCTCCGTTATAGGAAATACAGAAATAAGAGCAGTTAGTAAGTTGTATTGGTGTGCCATGTACTAAACAGTATTAATAAACTATAGATAAAAACACTATTTAAAACACAGAAATATACATTCTTAATTACATTTAAATATGTTTAATTTTTTTTTTTTTTTTTATCTTTCCGTTATAGCAAATACAGAAATAAGAGCAGTTAGTAAGTTGTATTGGTGTGCCATGTACTAAACAGTATTAATAAACTATGGGAGTAGTGCAGTAATTGGAACAAGGAAGGATTTCCTTTGAGCTCACCTGTAGGTGAAGTTTTAATTGCTGTATTTGAGATGATGAATCTTCAGGCACATGTGGTAATTATAGCCATAAATGGGGAGGATGGGGATGAAAGTTGGCTAATGTTAATGCTCTCTTAAAGACAAAAAGTTTAATATGCGACATGCACGTAACTAGGGAAAATTTTAGAAAAGTAGAGTTTAACCCTTTATGGGGCCGGGGCGTGACCCAGAATAGTGGGAGATGGATTTTGATGGTAGATTTGTCATGTATGAGTCCGAAGCTTTCATTAGACATGCTACATTAAAATTTGAAAACCTGCCCCCCCGGGGGCGGTTCCCTTGTAGTAACCGAAAACATTTGTCAGCCAGAAAAATATCTGTGACGAGAAAGCCCTGCTAAAATATTTCTCCACGCTGTAGCTCCCATAGAAAAAAAGTTATAGGCTTTTAAAGTTTGAAAAGAAGTGAAGAAATGAGCTAAAAATAGTGAGTGACCAATAGGGTGGGTCTACAGCCCTGGGGGTGAGATTTAATTTAAATTTTATAGTTGGAAGTGGTAGACAAGAAAATGAGCGAAATTTTAAGGTGTATGTTGGGGGGGTGCATGTACCCCCCCACCGCCCCCCTGCCCCTCAAAGACAGGGCATAAAAGCTTGTGTCTTAGCACCTATTTCTTCAATGAAAGATGAAACTTTAATAAATTATGGCGGTTCGAAGACCCCAACAACCCTTTAAGCCCTTAAAAGACAGAAATAAATACCTAGAGATAACTATGTGTTAATTTAAGACAAAGTAAATAAATAAATACAAGGAAAACTGACGAAGGGAAAACTACTGGCTGTAATGGCTTACCGCAGAACTGTAGACCAGCAGGAATACTACTTATGGTCCATGTACAATATAAGTTCGTTAATTATAGATACATCCCACATGGCAACACCATACAATATATACCTCTACAGCACCTAACATTTGATAACAAAAAATACTAATATTAAAAAAAAAAGGAAGTCTGAAAGCAGATGGCAACATTAAATTATACACTATTACAAACTAAGTACATTTAAAAAAAAAAAAAAATGTTTAAAACTGATCACTTAATTCTGCAACGGACCCAAAAGCCCGTCTGAGAAGAAGCTACCAATTCCTCAACTTGTGCAAAACTTGGGCGGGAAGAGCAAGACCCAAGCGTCATATTGAGAGACAAAAAAAAAAAAAAAAAAAAAAAAAAAAAAAAAAAAAAAAAAAACAGAAATAAACACTTAAAGAAAACACTCATTTAATACACTTAACATATTTACAAAGCAATAAAAAGTATGGCGGAGCAAAAACCAAACATTTATGTACACACACATATCTATCACTAGATGTTAAAAGCAGTTATAATTTAATTAATAATTTTTTGAAAAAAAGAAAAATAAAATTACTCCCCATGTTATTCCTATGGAGATCACATAAGTAAATTCAAGCATAGATTGCAAAAACAACACTTTATCAAAAATTTATTTTTATATCTTAAAATTAATTTATTGATTTCGGGTTTGCGGTGGAGCAAAGTTAAATGTTTAAATTAGAAGTAAAAGGCAATTATTTAGTGACTTAACTTTAATTTAATTTATTAAAAGCTTGTTAAAAAAAGTAAACAAAGCAGTTTTACCAATGATTTCAGTTTAGTGCACCCGCCATTACGCAAACAAGTTAAAATAAAAGACTACAAAACATAGTAAAAAACAATGAAAACTTAGAATAACTTATTCTTAAACATAGATGAGGCTTCCATGTACAATGCATAAACCATTTTATGTAATTTTAAGTTTATATAACTTATATAAATTGCACATTAAAACTGACAACTTAAATGATAGCATAGGAAGGGATTGACAACACTTTATAAAACACTCATAACTTTAATATCAAGTTAAACGGGAAAATAGACCATCGTTTAAAAAGTTCAAAAGAGTACTGCTAATCGTAATTAAATGTTCGGATACTATCATACTTAAGCGTTTGTTAATTATAAGCACAGAAAGATATCGGTGTAGCTGCAATGGCTGGTTGCCTGGGGACGAGATTAAGAGAAAAGCTTAAAACTTTAAGTAAAAATATCTCGGCAACCACTGCACCGATTTTAATCCGGTCTATACCAAAATGATCATCAGCACTTTAGGAAAAGAATGAAACATGATATAAGGCTCTGGCTTACCTGGTTCCTAAGCTTTTAGCCTTCCATTGCGAGCTATCGAAAACACGACTTACTCAACCTCGCTCTCCGGAGCACCCCCAGTTATAAGCATTTTAAATTTTCCGAACCTCCCCGTGGGGGTCTCCTGTCACCAAAAATTAACACTGTCTCATAATAAATTACCAAACAAATTTTAGCCGCACTACGAAAACTAGAACGCGAGTTATAAGCATTTTAAATTTTTCGACCCTTACCATGGGGGATCTCCTGTCAACAAAAATTAACACTGTCTCATAATAAATTACGAAAAAAATTTGGCCACGATGCGAAAATTAATCGCGAGTTATAAACATTTTAAATTTTTCGACCCTCACCGTGGGGGGGGGGGTCCTGTCACCAAAAATTAACACTCTCTTATAATAAATTTCCAAACAAAATTTGGCCGAGGTAAGAAAATTAGATTGCGAGTTATAAGCATTTAAAATTTTTCGACCCTCACCGTGGGGGGGGGGGTCTCCTGTCACCAAAAATTAAAACTGTCTCATAATAAATTACCAATCGCGAGTTATAAGATTTTAAATTTTTCGACCCTCACCGTGGGGGGTCTCCTGTCACCAAAAATTAACACTGTCTCATAATAAATTACCAAACAAAATTTGGCCGCGCTACAAAAATTAGATCGCGAGTTTTTAGCATTTAAAATTTTTCGACCTTCACCGTGGGGGGTCTCCTGTCACCAAAAATTAACACTGTCTCATAATAAATTACCAAACAAAATTTGGCCGCGCTACGAAAATTAGACCGAGTTATAAGCATTTTAACTTTTTCGACCCTCACCGTGGGGATCTCCTGTCACCAAAAATTAACACTGTCTCATAATAAATTACCAAACAAAATTTGGCCGCGCTACGAAAATTAGATCGCGAGTTATAAGCATTTTAAATTTTTCGATCACCAAAAGCTACATTATCCTACCTTGTTTTATCTTAAGACGATTCTTTTCTATACACATTCTATCAGGAATTTTTATTATTGAAACTATAGATTTATAGTAACTGAAATAAGAAATATAAGTTTGAGACTTGGTATCCTCTAAATATCTCAAAAATACCGCGTCAATGTCTGCCGAAGTCTACCGAAGAATACCATGCCAAAGTCTGCCGAACTGAAACGACGTTCGCCTAGTGTCAGGTTTTTTTTTTTTCCGTTACGGAATTTCTACAGTTTTCTCGTTACGGAATTTCTACATTCGGTCGCCGCGCTCAAAGCCCGCGATAAAAGCTATGCAATAGCTTAATAAAATATCTCTTTGCGTATAAATTTATATAAAATTACAATGTAAAGAAGTAACTGTTATTTAAAAGTGTTCATTTCTTGAACTGGCCCCTTTACGTTGAAGAAGGAGGAAAAAAAGAACTTCACAACAACAAAATAGGTGGATAACTTTCTTTCTTATACATTTATTAGTAAGCAAGTCAAGTATCATTTCAAATGTGCTCCACATTTCGTTTATCGGACTGCAGTTTATGCACATATGACAGAAGAATATTAATGCCAAATATTTTTGTATTACATATTTTGGAGTTAAATAATTTTATAATCATTTAATTATTTAATAATAACTTTGTATTTCCATAAAAGTAGACTAAAAGCATATAACAAAATTTTCTGATGCAATGTACAAATTACAAAAAATAAATAAATAAATAAATAAATAAAAAAAAAGATGATGATAACGATATCATAAGACTAATCCCCTCTCCCACCCTCTCTCTAGAGATATTTTTCGATATTTTTTGCCAGACATCCATTCCTCCTTAAAATGATAACATTATGTATGAATAGCCCCAAACTACTTTTAATGATATATTTGTGTAATAAAATTCCTAGAAGCAGTATGAAAGCGATAAATGCTAATTGATTAAAATAGACTAATTTATTAGAATTTTTGACACAAATACATTAGGAACCACTTTGCGACTTCTATGATACTTTGCGAACTTATTTCGAAGAATGCTAAGCACAATGCCAAATTCAAACTTTAAAGAAAAGGTTTGGTTTAGCTACACTGTAAAAAGAAAATGTTATTATTGCGCTGAATTTAGTTTTTGGAAATACAAAACAGAGTTTAAATATTCACTATTTTTATTGTTAGTACAGAATAAAGTTCATCATAAACAGTTCCTACTTCCTCGAACCAATATATCCGTTCACTAGACTGCAAGTTTCCCTGCAATAAAAGCATTATTTATTTTAATATAATTCTACAGATAGATTTAATGAACTGAGATATGATTGATAGTCTCAAGGTTATAAACATGTATGTGGCAAAAAAAGTTATGTTAATTTAGAAAAAATGTCTTTTTTAACATTTAAAATTAATTACAGAGGAAAAAAAAAACATTACAATTTTTCTCTTTTGCTCAGCGGAACCATCTGAGCGCGAAGTAATACTCACACTTGACAATTTATGTTTAATTAAAGTTACTTTACATGACAAAATTATTAATGAAAAATTTTGATTTATTTTGTAGAGTACAGCATACGAAATTGGTTCATAATACTGTCGCCATTAAGATATCTTTTCACTGCTGCTTAATGTATTACTTCAAGAGAAATTCTTGTTCGCAGTAATTACTTTTAATGTTGTGTTGGAGTTAATATTGGTAATTCTTGATCCAATGGGAAGCATAATTATTTCATAAGTGAAAATGATTAAATTCATAAATTTACATGAAATGTATGTTTATTCCACACATTCATGAATTATATTGCCATGTAATATTTTATTGTCTTATCAACAGACTTTCTTATGTATTTAATGAATATTTCTGAATAAAAAATATTTTTTTATATTTTATAGATGCATATGTAACAATTCTCGTCTTGATCATGTCAAAAAAACAGCAGATATTATACATAATTTTTAATGTTCACAGGTTTATAAACGTTTTGCAATGTTTCGTTTTTCATTTTCTGTACTTAAAACGACTTTTTATGGGAATTTATTTTATCCTATTGGCTGATATGAAATACATACATAAATATATATTCAAAAAATGAAAATATTATTATGAATTTAATATAACAAAAGAGATACACAGAAAGTTCATTTACATATTTAATGTATATTAAATTTATTTTCTATAGGTTTTTAAGGAGCTAAAATATTTCGAATATATTCTCAATTTTCCAATCAACTTAATATTATATGTTGGAAAAAGGTTTGACAGATTTATTATAAATTAAAAACATCCAATGATTTTATTCAATAGAAAAGCGATGGTATGTTACTTACATCACATACTTTTAAACTAATGCGTAAGTGTGATCGCAGATCGCACACTCTAAAAAATAAAAGTGTAAATTAGACAAATTTACATATATGTGTGTGTATATTCCTAAAATTACACATCTGACATGAAAATTACCCGCTTTTTGCAAAGTTTTACCTGTTTTTATGTGCATTTTAGCTTAACAAACTAAGTGTGTATTTTGTTATCACTTGAAAAACATAAATAAACGTGTAAATGATGAAAAATGTCTGAATTTACACAAATTGGTACGTTATTGTAATTTACACTTAATGATATACACATAGGTAAGTGTGTAAATTTCTAAAATCATCCACTTGTCATAAAAAAATACCTATTTTAATGTGTGTTTAGTTTATGGCATTAAGTTTGAAGTTGTTATCAGTTCATAAACTCAGAAAAATGTGTAAATATAGATAACACTTGAAATTTCACTAATTGGTGTGTTACAAAAATTATAAATGCGTGAATTTTAAAGTAGACTTTACGAAAGAAATAGGAGGCTTACATATTATTCAGAGCTACACTTTTTATTTCAGTAATCTTATTCCATAAATAACATGGTGTCATTGCATTGCTGTAACAGTATTTTTAAGTAATAAACTAATATATTTATTTATTTTTATAATATACTCTGACCACCTCTCTCAACCTCCCCGTTTCAGCAGCACCTGAACATTTAAATGAAGTTTCATCAAGAAAAATTTCATCTCGACACATGTAACAAAATTTTGTTACATGTAACGTAAAATTTTATTCATTTAATTAGTTAATTTTAATTTCGTTTACCGAATGACCTTTTTTTAATTTGGTACATCAAATATAAGAATATTTGATTTTATAATTCTAGTTTTTGATTAAATCGTAATTTCTTTCAGCCATCTCACAGACCGCTCTTTTTCACAATTTTACTTGTAATTTTCAGTAATAGTGTTAGATTTCATTCTTAAAGCGAAATTAGGAAGGCTTCATAAAGAGGCATTAAAATTAGAGATATAATCCCACTTTATGCTCATTCATAAATCTAAATTATATTTTTTGTACTGTTGATATTTTTTTACTGCTCCCATTCCCCTTAATTAAAAGGACAGTAGTTTAATCTTCAGTAAAATTTAAAAAATATTTCGAATTCATTTAATATGTAACATAAAATATAATTCATGTAATTAAGATAATTCTAAATTCGTATCCTGAGTTAATGTTACATTTTGCACATCGAATATAAGTATGCTTGATTTTACCCTAAATTATTTTAGCCGTCTCATAGCTTGTGACCTTTCATCCATTTCAAAGTTTAACTTGTAATTTTAGTTTAATTTCATTTCGTAGTACAATTGATGGTCGTATTCACGAACTACTTCAACCCCGAGTTAGATGCGAATCTAGCATAGAAAACTAAAATCGTAATCATCGTTGACTTGGCTTCATCAGGTTTAAGTTGAAAACTAATGGTGGGTCCAGCTGAATGCAAGCGCTCGCGTTCAGAAAAATATAGAAGTTATTCTCTTATAAAATATAAGGTATGTAAACTCATACGTTCGTATTACCTCCAACTCTTTTTATCTCATTTGTTTATATTTATGTATAAATGTATATGCTACATGTTGGATTGTTTTTTTACGTATAAGAATTTTTTACATGTATAATTTACTTGCCTTAAAAATGTCAATATTACCTAACTCCTGATAAATGTCTATTAAAATAACAACTATTGTATCTAAGGTTATTTATTTCTTGAAAAATTTTCATCTTAAAAAGAATTTATGAATGCATATTAACAGTAGCAAAAATAAACGTTAACATCTTTTTTTTTGGGGGGGGGGGGTGAGGTGTTAAATTTTGGGTCGGTTGTGTGAAAGATATTACAGTTTATTTATAAACTATTATACAGATGTATATCATATCTATAAATTATATATTCTGATTTATAAGTTAAACAGTTCAACTGAGTTTTATTTATTTATTGAAAATTTTTTGTTAGTATTTTTTTTTAATTATGAAACTTATAATGTTAACTAAAATTACCATCGATTAAAACTATAGCGTTGCTTTTGAGTTTCTACGTTACATTTCCCAAATTTGAGAAATTATTATTTTTCAAATTTTAATTACATTTAATTTTCAGCTGTGTTTTAATTTGAAAATATTACATAAGAAGAACTATGTTGCACTAAAATAGCCATAGTAAAGAACACATAATTTTTGCTTGTTAATTATAGATTTAATAAAAATACACAGAAGTAAATTGCAAAAGGACGCAAATGCGTTGATTTAAAATAACTCCGGACAAAAAATTCTGAAAAAAATTATATTAAAGTAATGGCTTTTTCTTCAAATATGCATTTTTCCATTCCAATTTTGCCTATTATTACAGAACTTCATGACTTAAAACATATGATTGTATGCATATAAAAAATTATAACAGTTGTGTCATAATGAATATTCAAAATCGAACTAATCAGTCCCCCCCCCTACATAAATATCCCCCGCCGGGTGAGTTTTATACACTTAAGACACAAATGTAATTGTCAAATACATTCTACGAGCTTTAATTTCGAAAATTTATAAGAGTCAATTGATATTTGGATATAGACACAGTATTTCTCATTTTATTTTTTACTATAGCTGATAAATAAAAATGCTAATTTGTTTGATATCTAAAATTTTAATTAGAATATCTGAAATTTTCATTTATGAAGATAGGATTCATTTCATTGATGTTAAAGTATATTTGTATTTTTTTAAGACACAAATTTCTAAATATAAACTTAAATGCTAAAGATGTTACTTTAATGATTCAATAGCCTTTTTGATAGTCTTGATAATATTTTATGGTAAATTCTTTTTAATGATGAATATTTATGAAAAGAAAACAATTCAGCATATAATATAGTAGTATATATAAACAAATCAGCTAAAATATTTGGTAATGTGTGTGTGTGTGTGTTAGAGAGAGAGATGAAGATTGTATACCTTTTTTCTTTTTTTTTTATAGCATTTTAAATTTTACTTTTATAGCTGTATGTAACACAGTACCTTCAGTATAATTGACTTTGTATCTTGAGTCTGAAAAATAATAAATGAAACATTGAAAAAAGTGTGGAGGTTGTAAGTTTACCAACTATAATTATTCCATCTGACTAGTCTAAAATCTATTATTAATTAATTATTTATTTTTCCTTATTTAATTTTTTAATTGCATGTACTTAATAATATCTAAATGAGGGGAAATATAAAATTAAGAAGCAAGGAAGAATATAGAAAATTAAACAGCAGTTTTTAGCTCACAGGCTATCATAGCCTGAGAGCTTATGTGCCCGTCCATTCTGTATGTACGTTCGTATGTTCGTGCGTAACGCGATAACTTATGATAAAAATATCGGATCCACTTGAAATTTTGTATATAGGTATATTGTGATAAGGCGCTTCCCTGATTAGTTTTTGGAGTTCATTCGATATGTATAAGAGGGGGAACGGGGGGCTCATGCCCCTCCCCTTAATGGATATAAATGGGTTTTTCATGCAGAATTAAGTTTTTGTCCAAAATTTAGATATAGGATCATTCTGATGAGGTGATTCCGTGACTGTTATTATGTGTTCATTGAATAAGTATAAACAGGGGGAACGGGGGGCTCATGCCCCCCCCCCCTTAATTGATATAAACGGGATTTTTATGCAGAATTAACAGTTTTCGTTCAAAATTTAGATATAGGATCATTCGGATGAGGCGATACTGTGGCTGTTATTAGGTGTTCATTGAATAAGTATAAACAGGGGGAACGGGGGGCTCATGCCCCTCCCCTTAATGGATATAAATGGGTTTTTCATGCAGAATTGACAGTTTTTGTCCAAAATTTAGATATAGGATCATTCTGATGAGGCGATTCCGTGACTGTTATTATGTGTTCATTGAATAAGTATAAACAGGGGGAACGGGGGGCTCATGCCCCCCCACGTAATTGACATAAACGGGATTTTCATGCAGAATTAACAGTTTTCGTTCAAAATTTAGATATAGGATCATTCGGATGAGGCGATACCGTGGCTGTTATTAGATGTTCATTGAGTAAGTATAAACGGGGGGAACGGGGGGCTCATGCCCCTCCCCTTAATTGATATAAACTGGTTTTTCATGCAAAATTAATAGTTTTTGTCCAAAATTTAGATATAGGATCATTCTAATGAGGCGATTCCATGACTGTTATTATGTGTTCATTGAATAAGTATAAACAGAGGGAACGGGCGGCTCATGCCCCTCCTTAATTGATATAAACGGGATTTTCATGCAGAATTAACAGTTCGTTCAAAATTTAGATATAGGATCATTCGGATGAGGCGATACCGTGGCTGTTATTAGGTTTTCATTGAATAAGTATAAACAGGGGGAACGGGGGGCTCATGCCCCTCCCCTTAATTTATATAAACGGGATTTTCATGCAGAATTAACAGTTTTCGCTCAAAATTTAGATATAGGATCATTCTGATGAGGCAAGTCCGTGGCTGTTATTAGGTGTTCATTGAATAAGTATAAACAGGGGGAACGGAGGTTCTAATGCCCTTCCCCTTAACTTGCATAAATGGATTTTTCAAACAGAATTGTCAGATTTCGTTCAAATCTCTGAATAGTTTTGGAAGTTTAATGGTTAAGTATAAAAGAGGGAAATAACTCCTCTTAAATTATATAACTGCTAAATGGGTTTTTATTAAGTATTATCCGATTTGCTCTGAATTTTGGATATAGGTTTTTTAATATGATAAAGCATGTACTTGATAGTTTAGGAAGTTCAATGATTAAGTATAAAAAAGGAGAAAGGGGAGAGTTGTTTCCCCTTCTTAATTTTTTTTTCGAACGGAATTAACGAAAATACAAGGCTGTAATGTACAATTAGTATGCGTAGCCTGTGAGCTCAATGCCATCAGTTTAACTGGGCAATATTTTTTTTATTATGTGTATATTTAGAGGAGAGAGGGAAGGAATGGGGCACTTTTTACAAAAATAATAAAATCAACTTTATTTGACACAAATACAAAAACTTTGATTTATAATGAAACAAAATGAAACACTTTCTAATGTCCTAGAGCAATATAGAAACATAATTTGAAGAATCAATTTTATAATTAAAGAAATTGTAAATTACAAAATGTGTCTCATACTTCCCCACTAACAGAGAAGTAATATTTCTACTATGATGGTTGATGAGGCATATCAAAAACTAATGTCTTAAATGGCTATATGCTGAATTTTAGATCCTTAGCTGCTATAGTAACATAGTTTTAGAGGGAGGGGTAAAGTTCTAAAAACCTATTTATAGGGAGTTTGTAAGAGGAGGGGGGTGAGTGCGATAGGCTGATTTGGAGCTTATGAGGCTACACTTGTGATAGTGGATAAGAAGTGTGTACAACACTATGTTTCCGAGTCCAAACAACAGTACTTTTATCGCATCCACTGTCACAAATCTAGCCCCATAATCTAAAAATAAGACTTTCAACTACACCCCCCCCCCCAATTTACTCCTTCATACAAAACTGTATCAATATTGCAGCTACGGTTCTGAAACTAAGCATAAATGTATCGATAGACTACATCAACCCATTGCAGTACCCATTGTAGTGTATTTCATATACACTAGACACAATAGTTATTGAACCTCCATCGAATATGCGTATTTTGCATATTTCGCAAAGAACTGTGTAAATTACAATAACACAATAATGTATGTTTTTGCGTAATACACATTTATCAGTGTAATCACAGAAGATTACACAGATAAATGAGTGAGAATATTACACAGATATATGTGTATTCTTGCGCAATTTACACATTAATGTGGGTATTTCATGAGCGATCATTATAACTTTTATCCACTTAGTGTTATCATCAAATTACACACTGAAATGTGTATTTTGAAATTTACACATTAGGTGTGTATTTTGGCAATTTACAACCAAATTTACACATATAAACAAATCGTTTTTCTATCATCGATTTACACATTTTTGTGTGCAAATTTACACTTTTATTTTTTAGAGTGCACCGAGGGTTTCGTTTAATATTTCTTTCAAATTCTGAATTTATAATTATTAAATTCTTATATATATATAGCACTAACAGATTTAATTTTAAAACAGTTATAAAAGGAAGTTATTTAATTTTTTCAAATTAAAAATGTTCAAAGTAAATTATCTATTTATCTGTATAATAATGGTCATGGTTTTCTATATAATAAACTTATACCCCATTTTGTGATTGGAAACACTTTGAAATTTGAAATGAAATTCGGTTTTGCTTCTATTTGCTGCTACAAGTTTTAAACTACACATTTAAAACATTACACATTTTCAATTTTTGCATCGTCGCGTCGTATAGAAATCAAAATACACTTTTAAATGCAATGCGTCTGAAAACTTTATATTAGTTTGTTTTTGAAATATAATTTTTTTGTAGTTTATAATACAATTTTTATAATCATGGCAACAGAAGTACAACATTTCTATAAAAAGTAGTTGGAAAAAGTAAAATAATTATTATAATCATTTGAACTTGTGTGCAAAATTACAAGAAAGAAAAAGAAAAAATGGACTGATGATATTAAAACCAAATATAATTAAAATAACTTTTTTTCAAAATTTTATAATTTGTTGTGCGACAGCAAATATTCAGCTGTAAGTACACAAAATTTGAACTTTCTGACTTCTATTGTTTTTGTGTACGGACTCTGTGTCGGACAGACAGACGGACAGAGATCAGACACAAATAGGGTTCCTTCAGATGAACAAAACCTTAAAAAAGTATTTACTACAGTGTTTAAATAAAATTTTAATCTTTCTTTTCACTTGTTTTGAAAAGTCTTTTCGGATTATCCAGAAAGCGAGACACTAGGATCCCGGACTACAGAATGTTTAGTGTACTACTGCGTACTCATTGTTTCTTTAGAAAATATATTTTTCTTTTCTATTTCTATCTGAATTTTCGGTAATCCGTATAGTAAACGATCCCAATGAGCTTTGATTAGTGGTGTTCTACCTTTATTTTGAAAAAAAAAAGTCTTCCGTAATCTCAAACAATTAAAGGGTTTGTGCTCTTAGTTTTATTTTAAGGTTTATTTTAATAGACATAAAATCAGCATTTCACGCACTTATAATCGTATATCATGTTTGTATATTAAGCAGTTTTTGTATAGGGTGATATGCTGTCTTGTCCAAATCACAATTAGAAAACTTTAAATTTATTTTCTATTTATTTTTGGTTTTCATAGCTTAAAAGGGATGTCTTAAAAATTATAGCCGTAAAATGTTGAAAAAATATTCAGCTTATTATTTATTAAAAATTAAAAAAATATTTTTTTCATAAATATGGTCCATACCTTCATACTGTGTAACTGAACCAATGTACATTTTAGCAATGGAATGTAACTGAAACCAACCCTATTTTGAAAAACCAATAACTGACCAAAGTGAACCAGTATCTGCCACATTACTTTTAAAAAATATTTTATGATTTAAGGAATTTATGCCTAAAAATATTTTAATCTTTATTGAAAAAAAAATGTTTTTTAATAAAAAGCGAGATTTAAATTTTGAAAGAGACAATCACTTATAATTTTTAAGTGTTTTGAATTTAGGGGGAAAAAAGGAAATAAACATTTTACAACTTTTAGTATAGTTTTTATTTAAACAATAGTAGAATTAAAAAATAATCTTTTTCTCGTAAGCAAGCATAATACAAATGTATAAATAATAATATGAAGTAATATAAAGTTTACATACATAGCGAGAGAGTAAAATTTCCATTTAACAAAGTTTCATAGTTACGCCTAAACAATTTGCTATGAAGAAAATTCGTTAAATAGATATCATTAAAATTCATGAAGTTTGCATATTAAAATACACAAAATATGATAATATTGGAAAATATACTTTTATTTGAGCATTGATTATTTTTATGCAATGTAGCCAGCTGAAAAAAAGGTAATTAGAAAAACACGCAATACACAGAGATTAACAAAAACTGAATGTAACGTACCTTTTTTTCTCAGTATTACAAAATAAAAATATCTCTATTATCACTTTGTACAAATTTCTCATTAAAAGAAATGCACTGTTCATTAATTTTTTTGCGTATCCGAACAATTCATCTGTAACATTTTAGTTAAGCTGAAATCTTTTTCTTACTGTATTGAAGACTTCCCCCTTCTCTGTTAACCCAAGACTGTCTTTATGAGAATGTGATGATAGCAAGTATTTATCTTAAAACGGAAAAAAAATGCTTCAATCGAATAAGAGTAGAAATAGTTAAATAAATAAATAATTCTATTTTTATACAACCCGCTGAAATAAATTCATATCTCTATCGCAACAGCAATCTTTCCGTTTGAATGTGGTACTCGCCTGAAAGTGAAATAAATTTCGTTATATAGAATATATTTCATTTCGTAATCCCTTCTGGATTCGTGCCATGCCCGATACATTAAATATTCTGATGATATTTTATTTCCAGTAAGCTGCTTCAAATGGTGAACACTTTTTATTCTTATTTTTGACACCACATTCCAAGATATTTTAAGGATCTCTCTTACATTTTATAGATAGAACATATTATTTTTAAGCTTCATTCTTTAACTTACATTTTCATACACATACGATGGTTCACACAAATTATATCTAAGTGATTTCACTTTACTTCAGAAATGGGAAGTGCCAAAACTTGGAGCAACATCTATATTTTATTTTAATTTACACACATTTTCGACACTCCCCACCTGATAATTTTCACAATTATAACCTTATGTTACATATACAATTTTTTACCTTTAAGAAACTATGAGAACATCATTAAATAAACATTCACCATAAAACTTGAAAATATATGTTTCTTACCAATATGTACAAAATAACATACCTGGCCAGGATTTTTGCAAGAACTTTTATAGAATAACATAATAGATGCAATAATAATAATGTAATAATAAATAAATCAGTTACAGTATAAAATAAATCTTGCAATTATAATAAAAATATAATGCAGTAAAAAAAAGAAATTAATGTTATTTACATATTTACATAAACGTAATACTAAATTGAAATATTATATGCACAGAAAAATTTATATACAAATTATATCATTAATCAGCAATTTCAAAAGTATATATAAGTTGAATGGGTCGTCTTAAATTTCCTTTTTTGGTCTTAACGACACAAAATCTAACTAGCCCATCACGACCTCTGCTGACCTCAATAATTCGTCCTAAGTTCCATAAGAATTTTGACTTCCTTACACCTTCAATTAAAACAATGTCATTAATTTTTAAGTCTTTTTGAGCATTAGGAGTTCCGAAGGAATGCAGATATTTTGTTGCAAGTAAATGCTCAGTCTTCCATTTCTCCCAAATCTGGCTCAAAAGTTTTGTTTGATACACTTTCCTTTTAATTAAACTAGTCCTAGTTACAGAGGTATTGAACAGTTCGTTAAAATTAAAAGGATATTCTACTTTGTGTCCAGCGAGCAAGAAATGGGCAGGTGTTAGTGGTTCAGGTTCAGCGTAGTCATCATAAACGTACGTCAGAGGCCTATGGTTGAGGACATTTTCTACCTCAACAAGCACAGTCATAAGCTCTTCGAAAGTTAGTAAATCTTTTCGTAAGATTTTTCTTAAAGGGTCCTTAATGCTTTTCATGAGTCTGTCATAAAAGCCTCCCCACCATGGGGCAAGTTCAACTATGAACTTCCATGTTATTTTTTCAGAAGATATAAAATCTTGAAAATCTTGGTGCTTAATTATGTCAAAGAAATATTGAATTTCTTTATTAGCACATTTAAACGTTTTGGCATTGTCAGAGTAGAATATACGGCAGTTCCCTCTTCGGCTAAGAAAACGCCTAAGTGCCAAAATAAATTTGTTAGTTGACAAATCTGAAACTAGTTCCAGGTGGACAGCACGAATGACAGCGCAAGTGAAGAGGGCTATGTAAGCCTTGTCGGTGTTGTCCCCATTTTTTACATAAACAGGACCGGTGAAATCCACACCAGAAACGGAAAATGCAGGTGTTTCTGAGATCCGATCTCTAGGAAGTTGCGCCGTCATTTGTTTTGCTGGCTTCACTGCATATTTTCTACACACGAGGCATTTGTTGATGGCCTTTTTTACAGTTTGCCTCCCCTTGGGAATCCAATAATTTTGCCGCAATTTACATAGTGTAGCAGCAACCCCACCATGAAGCATTTTGTTGTGCTCGTGTAATATTAGCAATTCTGTAAATCGCGATTCCTTTGGAAGGAGGATTGGATGCTTTTCTCCGTAAGTATAATTACTTTTGTTTATTCTTCCCTTTATTCTTAATAAATCATTCTCATCAAGAAACGGTGCTAACGATAGTATGCTAGACTGTTTTTGAAGCTCACTCTTTGATTTAAGTGAGTCTATATCTGATTTATAAAACTGTTTCTGGATTGCCTTAATGCAGACTATTTCTGCTTCTTGGATTTCATCAGCAAATAAGGGACCATCGTCCACAGGTAATTTTCTTATTTTCCTTA
Source organism: Maratus speculifer (assembly GCA_964019185.1). Classification (NCBI taxonomy): domain Eukaryota; kingdom Metazoa; phylum Arthropoda; class Arachnida; order Araneae; family Salticidae; genus Maratus; species Maratus speculifer. The sequence continues at coordinate 210,243,827 of OZ025291.1, read as the reverse complement.
TAAAGCGTTTAACCCTTTCAATTATTCGAAGTAATTTTAGCATACTACTGACATTCTCAAAAAGTTTCACCAACTCATTATTTTCAGTAATGCAGTTATTAATTAGATACTTTTCCTACGTTCTAATACGTTGTCATTATCAGAAACATTTTTCGATTGTACAGGCCATTCTGAGGAATTTGGCAACCAAGGTGGTCCAAACCACCATAATGGATTATCATTCAAAAATTTCAATTTTAAACCCCTGGTTAATAAGTCGGCTGGGTTATCTTTACCTGCGCAATGATTCCAATTTTTCGGATCAGATAAATTTTGTATTTCTATGACTCTATTACATACGAATGGTTTCCAGTCTTTTGCTGAACTTTTGATCCAGCTTAAAACAATTTTCGAGTCTGTCCAAAACAATGCATTATCACAATAGTCATGAAATGTTTCATTCAAACACTTATAGATTTTCACTGCTATAACTGCTCCCATCAACTCCAGACGAAGTAATGTCAGACTTTTAAGAGGAGCAACACGTGATTTTGACATTATGAGAGAAGTTTTCGCTTCGCCGTTTTTGTTCATATATTTGAAATATGCAACAGCTCCATATGCTTTATCACTAGCATCGCAAAATATATGCACAGTTGCATCTGTTGGATTTGCGCCTCCCAGAATATATCTTCTATCTATTGATGTTTTTAAAATCTTGAACTTCCACTAACCAATTTCGAAATTCACTATCTAGATCTGCAGGAAGTTTTTCGTTCCATTCCAGCCCCTTAAGCCATATTTTTTGCATTAACAACTTAATTCTGATTATAAAGGGGGCTACATATCCAGCGGGATCATAGATTTTGGCTGCAGTACGCAGGGTTGATCTTTTAGTGGCCAAATCAGTGTTGGTTGAAATATCTTGTAATTCTGATGAATCAATTCTTATAATGTCTTTATTTGTATCCCATTCCAGTCCCAATAACATAAACCGCTCAGATGGGTTATCTAACATACCGTTTTGTTTCCACAATTCTTTTAACTCTTTAGAATTTGAATTAAATTTGCGCAAGTTCATACTAGCATCCTTAAGTATAATACTAGCGTTGGAAGAAAGTTTATAAGCATTTTCCGCTGTATCTGCTCCGGAATACAGGTCATCAACATACATAGAGTTATTTAACATCTCAAAAACCTCAGAATAAAATTCTTTATATTTTTTAACATGTGCTTTAATTGTGGCTGCTAAGACAAAAGCGCTACACCGAATTCCAAATGGTAACCGTGTCATATTCATTATCTTAAAATATTTAGAGTCATCATTATTAAACCAAATAAATTTTAAGTATTTTCTATCTTCCTTCGCTATTTCTATCATTAAGTATGCTTTCTCAATGTCGGAAGAAAAAGCAACTTCATATGTTCGGAATTTAAATATGATATCTAATTAATTAGGATATAAATTTGGACCTGCTACTAAAAGATCATTTAAAGATTTCGAATGATTTTCCTTTGAGGACGCATCAAAAACTATCCTTACGCGCGTTTATCTGGTCTTAAAACAGCCTTATGTGGCATACAGTATCCAGAAAATATCGCATCATTTTTACATTCTTCTACAATTCCTTCACGGAGCTGCTCATCGATAACTTTCTTATATTCAGCGCATATTGCTTTATTTTTATTCAATTTTTCTTTCAAACTATCGAACCGCTTTTTAGCAATACAAAAATTATTATTAATTTCACGTGGACTCGAATCCCAAATCAGATTAGTTATGTACCTGTTATTTTTGTATTGCAATTTCCTCTCAAAATCTTCTATTAACAGTTTGTCCTTTTGGACACTTCACTTTTTCGTCACTTTCGTCCGAAATACCAATAGAATCAATTTCCCAAAATATTCTTAAATCATTTATTTCAACTGCATTTTTCATTACCGCAATATTTTGAGAACAACTATTTCCATTTCTTAATTCCTGTCCCGTAATTACCCATCCAAAAACTGTTTTTACAGCTCCTGAATTTTTACTAATGGATACTCGTTCATTTAAGATAAATTCCCAAAATAGGTCTAATCCAATTAATATTTCAACATTTATTAAATCTTTTCCTACACAAGCATCCGCTATTTCCATTTTATTATCCCTCATAAATTATCTAATTTGTGCAGATGGTTCGTACATCTCGGCACTTGATATTTTAGGAACAACAAGCGCTCGCACTTTAGTTCTGAAAGATTGATCTAAGCTTTTAATTTCGACTTCTATTATTGGATATACCTTTTCTACCGCGCTCGGCATTCCGAAAGAATACACTGATAAAATCTCCTCACCTATTGGTTTTAAATTCAAAGCTTCCACCAAATCCACAGTAACGAATGTTCGCTGACTTCCATTATCTAAAAGTATTCTAGTTAATTTTGAATTTTGATTAGAACTTGCAATAACCTTACATGTTTGTAAATAAACATTTTTAGAACACGTCATGTTATTATTACAATGTGAAACAGAACTAACAATTTCGGAACTAGAATTGTTTACATTTACTGTCGCCACAAATCCAGAATTAGGAGACTCAGAATTTTGTTGCGTACTGCTTATTCCATCATCTCGAGAAGTATTTAACCCTCTGCTGTTTTTTGTACAAATAGAACCTTGATGATATTGATTTTTACACTTAAAGCAAGATAATTTACTTCTACACTTTTTGCTGACGTGAAAAAACTTAAAGCATTTAAAACAGCGATTAGAATTTTTCAATATCTTGAATTTTTCTTGCGGGGGCAGACTACATTTGAATGAGTCATGGGGAGCAGAACAAAATATACAGGATAATATTTGTGCATTCAAAACTCTCGCAGAATTTGAACCTTTGAAATAATTTTTATTACTTTGCTTCTCGGGGGGCCCTGTATACTTTCGTTTAGTTTCTTTAAAATGACTTAGCATAAGAGAAGATTCCCGGCACTCAATTTCGATTTTTAAATATCGCAAAAGTTCCAAAACATTAAATTCATTTTCATCTGATTTCTCCAAACGTTTTCTATTAAAATTTAGAGCGAGATCATCTGGAATCAATCTAATCAGAATGGGATTTAAAAGATGACCGTACATTTCCGTCGTTACATTTAACGATTCTAAACTTCGAATTTGAATTTCTACAATGTCATACAATTTCCTCAACTCAAAAATATTTGTTGAATCCTTGACGGGATTAAGATTTAACAACTTTGACATATGCCCGTTAACTACTAATTCTTTCTCCCAAACCTTTGTTCTAATAACTTAATTGCTTTTTCATAATTTTCCTCTGACAAAGCGAAACCATTCACAGCATTGAACGCGACCCCTTCCAAAAGAGTCTTTAAATATGAAAATTTATCTATTTAAGACAAAGTTTCGTTTTTATCAATCGAGCTTTGAAACTGATTTCAAAACTCCATCCACAAACACGGATCGCCGTAATATTTTGCAATCGCGATCTTAGGCAATTTTACTGTTACATTATTAAATTTTAAATTATTATTTCCCGTATTTGCAAATGATTCATTTGAACTATTAGATATAACCTTCTGAGGTGTACTATCGGGACTGGAAAGAGTATTTTGTTTAGAATACTTATTAACTTTTATTGTCGCATTAATTTTACTAATCCAGTTTGTTATTTTCTGATTATATTCAATAGCGCTTTGAATCTCATTCTCAAAGTCTTTCTCTTCATTAATTTGATTTGTTATTTCATTATCAAGAGGTTTTAATTCTTTACTCATTTGATCTAAATACAAAATAAATTCCTCTAATGAGGTTTCTGAAGAATTTTCCAAATTTTCACTTTCGATTTTATTTATATACTTAGTTACCTCTGTTCTTAAAATAGCTCTTTCTTTTTTAAGCTTTGCTAAATCATTCATGTTTAATTATCAATAATATCAGAATAAGAACTATTCAAAATCAATTTAAACATTAAATCATACATTTTTTTTCTTATCACAATTAATACGCTACTTTCACTTTTAAAATAAATAATCAGAATTGTTCAAAATAAACAGTTCAAACAAGTTGTTCAAATTAAAATAAACATTTTCTTTTTTTCAAGAATCATCAAATTGTTTTTTTTTTCATTACTTTAGGAATAAATGTTTTTTACTGAAAATAGTCAAATAGCTTACTTCTTTCCCGGCCGATGCACCATTTCGTAATCCCTTCTGGATTCGCAACATGCCCGATACATTAAATATTCTGATGATATTTTATTTCCATTAAGCTGCTTCAAATGGTGAACACTTTTTATGTGTTTTTTTGACACCACATTCCAAGATATTTTAAGGATCTCTCCTACATTTTATAGATAGAACATATTATTTTTAAGCTTCATTATTTAAACTTACATTTTCATGCATATACGATGGTTCACACAAATTAAATCTAAGTTATTTCACTTCACTTCAGAAATGGGAAGTGCCAAAACTTGGAGCGACATCTATATTTTATTTTAATTTATACACATTTTCGACAATGTATGTATGTATATAAATATATATATATACATACATACATACATTCATACATACCGGGTGTCCAGTAAATGACTGACCCATTATGAATGTAAATAACAAAAAAATTGTTTGAGATAAAAATGCGCGGCTTGCTGTATTGTTATTAGAATATAAATAAATATTAAAATATACACTTTGTTAATGTAATATAATAATATTTAAAATAATATCTCAGTCTCAAGACTGAGGAGGTGAAGTATAATACAGATGGTTCAATCATAAATATTATTTTAAATCACTTTCCAACCAACGTACCCTATTTCTGAAGCTGATTCGAGAGTCGATTTAACATATTGATTCAGATTCGACAACATATAGATTCAGATTCAGCCGAAAGTCTCATATTTATGAAAATTAGATGTCTCTATTCAAATAGCCTGGTTTGATAACAATACCGCAAACTGCGCATTATTATCTTAAACCGTTTATTTGTTATTTAAGTTCAAAATGGGTCAGTTATTTACTGGACACCCGGTATATATATATATATATATATATATATATATATATATATTTATATATATGTATACATATAATTACACACACACACGCACATATATATATATATATATATATAAAGCAACCTGATTCTTGTTTTATTTTATAGAAAATGTTGTTTCCTAGAACTTTTAATCTCTCAAAACTTATGAGAAACTTAATGATATTTAGATTTTTCAGCTCAGCTTATGAGCTATTTTTCATACTTTTCATTTTTATAAAGAAGTGAAAACAAGGTTCTTATGGTTTAAGAACTTTCAAGCACCTTTTATCAAAATGTTCTTAAAAAATTTTTTTGGCTTCTTTAATGAAAAGAAAATTCTATCTTCAAATTTAGAAACCAGTACTTTATGAAACTTATGGTTTTAAAACACTTAAAATCGCTTGAATCTCCTGATGCATATGAATCCTGGAAAAAATTACAAATGAATAATTTATATTACTTTTGATAAACTTTTTGTATTATTTGCATTAAAAGTTTTAAAAAAAATGAGCAATATTTGTAACTTTAAAAATTTTTCATGAGTTATAGTTAATTATTAGTTCTCTGTGATTGGAAAGAATGAGGTTATATGTTTGTATTCCTTTTAAAGCGCATTTAGAACGAATAACTGATTTTCTCTTTTTATAACAAAGCTGTTTTTGTTACCTGATATTATTAACTATTTATAGAATTGACAAAATATTTCGCCTCTCCGTCTTTTCGGTATGCTTACAAAAATTCCATTGTTATTTTAGGTATTTTATTTTATAATATTCGGCAAGAGAAAGTGTAAACCAGAAAAGGTACTAAAACGTACAGTGCACCCATCAGTTAACCATGGATTTTATCTTAAGAAGTATAATACGACTCCGCGAACAACAGTTTCGATAACAAAGAATGAGCCGATCAAAAACAGATTTAAAACTTTCAATGTAGAGCTGTTATACACTGGGATGGTGAACTGCTTCCATATTTTTTGAATAAAGACTAATGCAGAAAAGTAGGCAATTTCAATAACTTGTAGAGATGAAGTTATAATATGTTGAAGTTATAATAATGAAGTATCGAATATAAGTTTCTCAGTTTAAACTTAATAACGGGGTAACTGAAGCAAAGGCTATATTTTCATCAGATAAAGAAGAGGTGGAAGTTGGTAAAATCCCGGTTATGGGTTTTGATACCACTGCTTTAAACACTGGTCGCCTCAGATAAACTGTCATTTTGCTATAAAAATTAGTAAAGAAAATATCGCCTGTATTTATCATATCACCACCATAATTTATAAATTATCCTAAAAGCTTTTTTGATTGTAAAGTGGGTGCATAAACTCCGCTAGGTATTTAAAAAAAATCAGATTCGATGATCTAAGATAGATCAGACTAAGTATGAAAGGGCTATTGAAGATGGAATATTAACTATAAAATATATATGTTACAAGAAATTTCAAATGCTACAGAGTATTTAAAAAATAAACAGCCCTGGGATGATTAAAAAGAATTAATAAAATTCTGTAGAATTTTCGCAAGACGTCCTCCTCCAAAATGCATTTTACTTTCAGAGTGTTTGGTGCTATTCATCATAACAGATGGATGACTCACACCATTCAAAAAATCTATCTTTTCAAGGATCAGCTGTCATCAATAAATTTAGAAAAAGAAGGTATTAGAGATACTTGGCTATTTATAATCATTATTAATTGTCAAAGTGATATTAATCGATATTAATTGTGAAAGATAATTATAAGAAAATAAGAACAGGTTTCAAAAAAATAAATTATTTATAAAGAAATAAGTCAATGTTTTTGTTTCATCTATCTCAATCTGTAATTTTTTAAGACATTTTATATTAGTATGCAATTTTTAAATACTGTTTCCAACGAATGGCGTGAAAACAAACATTATATGAAAGATATTTTGTTTCTAGCTTCAGTTGCTTTGATTTCATGAAGAAGAAAAACATATTTTATGTTTCGAAAATCACGTTTTTTTTTCTTTTAACCTTTGGCGTCAATCAGGTACGGGTTAACACTATTCAAATCAGTTTAAACCTTTCCTATCTCTCTTTCTAGCCAAGTGGCAACTTTTTGTGGGGTCCCATCCAAAAAAATTCAAAAATTGCTTTCTTCTGATCATCCTTATACACACACACACACACACACACACACATATATATATACATGTATGTATATATTTATCTAATGTGTATTTATCGTCCTTATTCTAGCGATATCAACAGAGAAAGAATCATACCTAGTGAAGTCGACGGTATATAAAAATGTGAAACAGTTTTGTTGCCGCATTGTTGTCTATTTTCGATGGCCTTTATATAAAAGGTCTCATCATAATAAACAGTATAATAACAGTCATTTCTCAGAGGAATGTGTCATTTTATTTTAGTGTGAGATTTTTCTGCGTCTTCATCCACATCATAATTTGAATTAAGGTCCGTAGACTACATATATACTCGTCTAGTTCCTTTTTAAAAAGCACAACAACCCGCCATTTTTTAAATTAAGAAAATCAATCTTTTAGAAAAGCATCGTAGAGATATCGTTTAACCATTCCAGCATATTTATTAAATTGTATTCGCAAAAGTTTGTAAAAAACGTAGTATTATTTCCTTGGGAAAACTTTGATTTTTGAATTTTTGTCTTATAATTTAGATTTTTTTGTGCGTTTCAAGAGTAGAATGCGAACAATAAGCCTATCTTGGTTATTTGTGTATTTCGAAGAATTCTGAATTTCTTACGTGCGTATATCAATTCTTCTACTTGCGTAACACATATGCTATCATCCTTAACTTCAATAGAATACTAAAACTTTAGTTGCTTCCAAAACTTGGTAGATGATTTCAAATTCGAGGTCATTAACTTACGTTTAAAAATATAGAATTTATATTCAGATGTTTATTAATCAGATTATTATTCAGGTGTCATTTATTTCTCTAATGTATTTGAATGGTAGTTTGTGTAAACTCTTATTCAATTCACCTTTTTACCTTAAAGGTATTAATTTAACAGCATTTAGTTATTTAAATGTATTATTAACTTTCGATGTCATTTTACAGATGCACGCGTCCCTTTTCACAGTTTAATTTAACAGTAACGAGGTTATTCAATAACTGACATTTATAAACCAGCAATTGAAATACATATATAGGGGGAACTGGGGTACATTGATACAGTTTTTTTCTAAGATTTTTTTTGGTGTCAAGAAAAGAGAAAATTCAAGTTTTTTTTCCATGAGGTGACAGCAAAACTTGTGTAGTATGTTATAAAAATGTACAATCATTGTTTTATATAGTATTTTTGCATGTAATTTTAAAAAAATCAAAAAAAGTCATTTGTATCAATGTGCCCCATCCCCGGGGCAGATTGATACGTTTAAGAAAAATGACGACAAAATAATACCAAAGCATATTTTTCATAAAAATGAGTTAGAAAACCATTTTATATTTATTTATAAAAATTCAAATCACCCACAATTTATTTTTAAGCAATATTAAAGCAATCAAAATTAAATATATTATGACCTGATGTTCTGACTGTTTCTTGTCTGATTGTTGGCTGTGGTAAATTTGTCATATCTAGTACATCAACCCCAGCATTATCTTCTTTCTTATGAAAGATGAAAAAATTACCAATTTTTCTGTTTATAAATAGGTTCATAAACAGAAAATAAAGGATAATTATATTAAAAATTCTGTTTATAATATAAGTATCATTTTCTGTTCTGCAGTTTGTTTCTCTTACTTAACATTTCTCATGTCGAAAATACTTTTTTCTCTGGAGAATCGATATAAATTCGAGATTTGTCAGAATGCCGTTCTTTTCTTTTATTAGTTCTACTAGCACTAGATGCTGGGTAAGTTCCTACGTCTTCTGTTTTCAAAAATACTATAAAATGTTCTAATATAAAGAAATTAGAGCTATTTCACTTCAATAAAAACTAATATTAGAAATTTTTCGTGAAAAAAAGGTTGGATTAAGGAGTGTATGGTAAAAAAAAATAATAAAAGATAATGAAAATATGAACTATTAAAGGATTTAGGCTGTATCAATGTGCCCCGTCATAAACTGTATCAATGTGCCCCATACAGCGATTTTGAATAAAATGAGTCTCAAATCCAACACTTCACAATATATCTAACAATAAATAATGAGGAACTGATAAAGAGTAGCTGTACTTACCAGGGAGAGTATTCATTTTGGTTGAAAATACTGGAACAGTTGTATAATAGCATTTCAATTGTACAACTCAAATTTACTTTTGAACAACAAAAACAATAAATCACCCGTCCCATTTCATCAAACTGCTGAATCATTCCAAGATTTTCTGTATGTAGTTGAATACACTAGCATCACCTTTTGGAGCTGTTGTGAAACTTCCTGTAATGACCCTGTGAGCGGTAGAGGGGGTGTATCAATGTGCCCCATGTATCAATGTACCCCAGTTCCCCCTAGTTTATGTTTATCGTACTTATTCTAGCATGATACATATAGAAATATTTTATCGTTTAATAATATAGATATCACATATTATTTTAATATGTGAACTAAATATCGATTTAACATCATTAGCAAGATATATATACTTTGGAAGAATAAAACTTTCATCTTACTAAAAGAACTTATTTAATACGGACACATTATTTACAGCAGACGATCACAGATACACACAATCGGCATAGAACACCATTGCCGCTTACATAAAACATTCTATTTACATTTTTACTTAAGTTGCGGTTACAGTTAAATACACCACATCTCCTCCCTTCCTAAACTATCACTACAAGTCCAATCGCTGAGGAGGTCTCCGGATTCTAGTAGATCGGCGAACTGGTTGTGGTGTTGGAGTTGAACCGTGGACACTGAGTGGAGCATGCTCTGATGTAGTAACTGAGACTGGCGTTGCATCAGTCGTCTCCGCCTCCACACTAGTGGGTGATTGTGCTAACTCAGCACTAGTTGTCGGAACATCAGCATTTTGCACAGGAATGGCAGGTTTTGAAAATGATCGTCGGAGCTCGCATTCTTTTTCCTCTCTGTCTCTTCGATCCCGTATTTGATCGACATGTCTACGCCACAATTGACCATTTACATCGACAGTGTAATGTAGCTGTCCATCTTTTCTAACGACTTTTCCAAACCTCCATCTCTTGTCGCCTTGTCGGTAATTTCGTACAGCGACATTGTCGCCAATTTCGAATCCCTTATCAGAGAATTCATAAGTTCCTTTACGAACTTTTTCTTCCACTCTGCTATTAAGATCAGGACGCAGCAGATCGATTCTCGTCCGAATCTCTCTCTTCAACATAAGCATGGCTAGACTATGAAGTGTCGTGAGGTTCGGAGCTTTTCTGTATTGCATAAGGAACGTACTTAATTTTTGTTGTATTGTGCCACTATAATTTTGCATTGCTCTTAGAGATTGTTTGACTGTAAAGACGTATCTTTCGGCCTGCCCATTGCTAGATGGTTTAAATGGCGCTGTGGTCTTGTGTTTGATACCGTTATTACGCATAAACATCTCAAATTCAAATGATGTAAATTGTGGACCGTTGTCACTTACCAGCATGAGTGGCAATCCAAATCGCGCGAAACAATCTCTTAAGCATTCGATGGTTTTGGTTGCTGTGGTGGATTTCATTGGATAAGCTTCCAACCACTTGGAATGAGCATCTATTATAATCAGGAACATATATTCAAAGATAGTCCCAGCAAAATCTATGTGAATACGCTGCCACGGTGCACTAGGATACTCCCAGCAATGCAACTTTACTCTCTGTGGGTCGGTTTTATACCGAGCACAGTCTACACAATTCTTTGAGCAATTTTCTATATCCTTATCGATGTTCTTCCAATAAACATACGATCTAGCAATAGCTTTCATCTTAACAGCACCCAGATGACCATGATGTAACTCTTCAAGCACCTGAGCCTGATACTTTTTGGGAACGCACACACGCTGGCCTAACATGACACAACCATCTTGTAGACTATATTCTGCTTCTCTCCCTCTTAAAATTCCTCCATTCTGTAAAATATTAAGCAATGGGGCGAGGTCTGCATCTAACAGAGTTTCTTTTGCTAAGTCTCTAGCTGTGACAGGAAGAGTTTCGATTTGTGCTAACTGAAATAGATCAATTTCATCTTTAACGTCTAGCTGTTCAGAGGTAGATGGCAGCCTAGACAGAAAGTCAGCGTTACCATGTTTTTTTGTATGACGGTACTTAATGTCAAACTGGAAAGATTGTAATACTAAAGAATAATGTAACAATCTTGTCGCTGCCAGAACTGGAAGACCTTTCTTCGATCCGAAGATGGCTACTAAAGGTTGGTGGTCAGTTAATAATGTGAATCGTCTCCCTTTTAGGTAAAGATAAAATTTCTTGACAGCCCACACAATTGCTAGTGCTTCTTTATCAATCTGAGCGTATTTTTGCTCAGTTCTTGTGAGGGTTCGGGATGCGAAAGCTATTGGTCTTTCCGTTCCATCAGGTAAAGAGTGGGAAAAAACCGCCCCTACTCCTACAGGAGATGCGTCAGTTGCCAATATCAATGGCAGTGGTGGATCATAATGCATTAGGACACGCGGAGAACAAATTTCATTTTTAATTTTTTCAAAAGCTTCGTGACAATCCTTTGACCAAACCCATTTCACAGCTTTCTGTGTTAGTTTATACAAAGGATTCGCTATTGTAGCCAAATTAGGACAAAATTTTCCATAAAAGTTAACAAGCCCTAAAAAACTTTGTACTTCCTGTACGTTAGTAGGTCTAGGAGCTTTCGAAATGGCAGAAATTTTCTCATCAGTCTTTTGTATACCGTTTGCATCAATTTTGTGCCCTAAAAATTGAATTTCTTTTTGAAAAAATTTACTCTTATCTAAATTTAATTTTAGCCCATGGACTTTGCATTTCTGAAAAAATTTTCTTAAGGCCTCTAAGTGTGATTTATCATCTGATCCAGTCACTCTAACATCATCCATAAAAACTTTGATTCCTTCCATTCCCTGGAAAAGCCCATCAATATATCTTTGCCAAATCGCTGGAGCAGAATTTAAACCATACATAAGTCTTTTACATACATATAATCCCTTATGTGTATTTATCGTTAAGATCTTTTGACTATCCGGATGTACTTTCATTTGTAAATATGCATGTTTAAAATCGATTTTTGAAAAATGTTTACCCCCATTTAAGCTTGAAAAAATTTCCTCTAATTTTGGTAAAGGATGTTGTTGTACCATAATATTTTGGTTTACGGTAACAGAATAATCTGCACATAGGCGTATAGACCCATCTGTTTTTACAACCGGGACAACTGGTGTTGTCCAATCAGAGGTCTCTACTCTCTCTATGATGCCTTCCTTTTCAAGCCTATCAATTTCTTGCTCAATTCTGTCTTTTAAAGAAAAGGGTACAGGTCTAGCTCTACAAAATTTTGGTACTGCATCAGATTTAAGTTCCAACTTTACTTCATAATTATTAATTTCCCCTAACTTATCGTCAAAAAGCTCTTTATATTCTTCTAACAATTTACTCAAATTATAGTCATAAGATGTTCTTACTGCTTTTATAGAATTCCAGTCCAAATTTATACTATATAGCCATTCGCGGCCAAAAATTGTATCCAAATTTTCCTTAACAATATACAAATTTAATTTAAATTTTTGATTTTTGTATTCAACATCAACAGTAACAAAACCCAAAGGTACAATTATTTCACCTTTATATGTTTTAAAAACTACTTTGGTGGGTTGAATTCTTTTTTTCGAAATCTCACGAAATTTTTTTATGCTCATTACCGAGACGGCCCCTCCAGTATCAAGTTCCATACTCACAGGTTTATTTTCAATATTTACTGTTAACATAATTGGAGATTTTCTTTGCTCCTCCTCTTTCAGCGAGTTCAAATCAAAAGAATACATTGGGATAACATTTTCACTAGAATACAGGGTATCTACCTGCTTTTGTTTTACCGTGTTCCCTTTTAACCCTTTTTTCGCTGCAAAACAAGCTTTTCGAATGTGCCCGATTTTTTGACAAAAATGACACTTAGCTAACTTAAATCTGCAAGAATATTTATCGTGATCCGTTGCTGTACACCGTGTACAGTTCGTTTTTACTTTCTTTCCAGAAAGATTTTGTCTTCCAAAGTTTTTCTTTTGCGAAACAAATTTTGACTGCTCATTATTATTCCTCACGCTAAATTCTTTTATTTCTAAAGATTTACCCATTATCTCATTTGCCCTTTCATAGCTTTCTCCATAGCTAAAGCAATTTTCAACGTATTCTCAATATCTATATCATCTTCCTCAAAAAGTCTATCTAATATTGCTCTATCCCTTAGCCCGCTTACGAAAACATCCCGTAACATCGTGTTCAACATTTCTTGTTTATATTGACAAGGAATTGCCAAGGAGCAAAGTTCAGCCATAAAAGCACTGACACTTTCCCCCTCCCGTTGCTTACGATTTAGAAACACATGGCTACTAGGAATTATAAGCGGCGTCGGAGTGAGATGAGCTTTTAATGTATTTTTTAAAATAAGGTAATCTTTATCGGAAGGATTGTCAGGAGCTAGCAGGTTTTTCAACAAATTATATAATTTTGCTGACAAACTAGAAATAAAAACTTTCCCACGTTTGCCATCCGGAACATTTTGAATATCCATGAAAGCTTCGAAGAAGAATCTAAAAAAGAATCAAAAGCTTCATTCGTTTCATCAAATTTTTCAAATTGAACTGAAACTTTAGCTTCTTGCGTTTTCGGATCGACAAAAGAGGTTAATTTCTCTAATAAAATTTTATTTTGTTCTATTAAACTTTGAACCAACTGCTCCATTTTAAATCTTCTTTAAAGATAAATACAAAAAGAATTTTTTACCTTGGCAGTCTTCATCATCCAATGTGCGTGAATCCGACACTTTTTATCCCATACATCGTCGCCAGATATCACATATTATTTTAATATGTGAACTAAATATCGATTTAACATCATTAGCAAGATATATATACTTTGGAAGAATAAAACTTTCATCTTACTAAAAGAACTTATTTAATACGGACACATTATTTACAGCAGACGATCACAGATACACACAATCGGCATAGAACACCATTGCCGCTTACATAAAACATTCTATTTACATTTTTACTTAAGTTGCGGCTACAGTTAAATACACCACAATAAATTTAAATTCAAATATACCTTTTAAAAATAAAAAAAAATATTAATTTGGTACACATACACGAGTAAATCAAATATCTCAAAACGAACTTATCGTACTTATTCTAGCATGATACATATAGAAATATTTTATCGTTCAATAATAATAAATTTAAATTCAAATATACCTTTTAAAAAATAAAAAAAAATTATTAATCTGGTACACATACACGAGTAAATCAAATATCTCAAAACGAACTTTTATTTTTATAAAATTTGAAATTCTGCTGTTGTTTGTATGTTCAAATAATGAATAAAAATTTCACTTTCTTAGATTTTATTTATTTATTTATTGATTAAATTGCGTACATTTGACTTCTGTGCTGGACATGAAAACCCGCCTATAAATCATCGTCAATATAAAAAAACGCGATTGCACAAGAAAATTTACATCACTAGAGAATTACATATTACAGATGCACGTGTCCCTTTTTTCCAGTTTAATTTATCAGTAACGAGGTTATTCAATAACTGACATTTATACAACCAGCAATTGAAAAATATATATAGTTTATCTTTATCGTACTTATTCTAGTATAATACATACCGAAATCTTTTATCGTTTAATAATAAATAATAAATTTAAATTCATATATACCTTTTAAAAAATAAATAATTTATTAATTTTGGACACATACACGAATAAATTAAATATCTCAAAACTACACTATTATTTTTATAAAAATTAAAATTCTGCTGTTGTTTGTATGTTTAACTAATGCATAAAAATTTCACTTTCTTAGATTTTATTTATTTATTTATTTATTTATTGCGTACATTTGACTTCTGTGCTTGACATGAAAACCCGCCTATAAATCATCGTCAATATACAAAAACGAGATTGCACAAGGAAATTTACAACACTAGAGAATTACAGCCTGGAGCTCCACCAAATATGCGCAACGAAGCTAGCGGGAATCAAGATCACAAACCTACTACGCTCTCAAGCGATTAGCGCCGTGGTGCCTTTACCCTTTCTTGCGCAGTGTTGCTGGGCCGGCAATACCTAATTTTAATTCCAAACTTCTAAACGGCACCAGTAATATTTTAATATAATTTTGCTTTTACAATGAAAGCTTAAATTAGGGAATTCGTAATATCTAGGCAAGTCCTTTATAAATTCCGGTGTCAATCGATAATTTCTCATTTTACTAATAGAATTTGCTTGCGCCGGAAAGGGTTAACCACTGAGCCAAGGAGGCCTCTCCCTTTTGAGATATTGCTATAATACTAGATGTAAACAAACTGTTAGAGCAAACGTACGGTATTTCCGATTAGCTTAAAACTGAAAAGGCTGATTACGATGAGCCTGAAAAATTTCGTTGTATGACAATCAAGTGGTTATCTTTTATTTAGCCTGAAGCCGCGTTGACTCATTACAATGATCTTACACATTTTCAACCTGATGTAGTAACAACTGATTACATTTCAATTAGCTTAAATCGACAATGGCTGCTATGGAAGTAGTCATCCAAACTATCAAGCTGATTAGAAAGTGGCACCTAAATCTAAAATATCCTGGTTCTTTGAAAAAAACCCAAACTCTCTGGAAAGTGGTAGATTTTTCAGTTCTTTATGACATATATTGTAGGACTAATGTAAACTTTAAATATCCTTTATTCATATAAACCTAGATTTAGATTAGATTAAATAGATTGGACTTAATAGATTTAGACTTAATTGATTAAATTTGATTCTACTAATTAGACTAACATAGCATTATACAAAAACGTGATATCCATGCGCCATATAAATATTAATTACAAATAATATAAAGAACGCATTTTTTTATTTCAATTTCTCAAATAAAAATGAACAATTTATGAAAAAGAAACATAAATGTATACTGTTTAAGTAATTATATACTCGGCTACGAAGAAATTCAATACAGCGTATTAAAACTTAATATTACATGTAAGCGGAAAGAAAAAAACAAAAATTATTTTTCTCCTTCAGATAATTTTCTGCGAGTTAGAAGAAATAGTAATAAAAGTAGACGAGCTAAGTACGGTCGTTGTATTTTATTCTTACTTCGCCTCTTTACTGTAAATAATTACAATTTCCGATATTTAGAATAATATAAGAAAAGTATGCATTTTGTTTATTTTCTGACATTTACTTTCCGACTCAAAGACGCTGAATTGTCCAGAATAGAACAAACTTTATTATTTTGCACAGGCAAATATTTTCTACCTGCTGCCATCATCTAATTCTTTAGAAAATGGAGAAACCGTAAAATAGGCTAATGAATTGAGTATATCTTATGAAACATGCTGACTTTATAATAAAAAAAAATCAAAGATATTCTGCTGTTAGAGTAACATAACAGATAAAGTAATGTAACACAACACATATCAGTTAATTAGGGAGAATATTATTAATAACAAATTTTAAAATTATATTTTTGACGAAAGTTGTACGTATCTGAAATATTTAAACAATTATTTATTTATTTATTTATTGCTCAAAGCATTTGTCTTGTTTTTTTAGTATGTATGGTGTTAAATAATCTATATGCGAGGTGTGGTGATTCATTAACGCCATTAGTTTGAAAAATATTCTGTATTGAACACTCGTTACAAATGATATTTAATACCTTTCCACATTAAAATCTTTGTTCTTTATACATCATTGTCGATGTATTCTGTTCGTGAATAACAGTGCTGCAGACCATCAATAATCAACCACTTTTCCAATCCTTCTCGCATTCTACAGGCTGAAAAAGGCCCTTTGATCCACAGTGCAGCTTCCATTACATGAAAAATTCACCTGAGAGCGAATCTGGAGTTTTCGGTGGATGGTAGACTGTATAATGTAATTTTTATCAAAGCGATGTTTCACAGAAGCGCGATTATATGTTTCGCACTACGTGCTACCACATGCATTTTTGCCGATTTTACTGAAGCTAGTATAGGGGAGAAAAATACGGGCTTCTGATTGGTTGAATAATTTTGCTTTCCTTCATTTTTGAGTTTGCGTTTATTTAATCATCAATTTCTGTTTGAAAAGCTTTTGAAAGCTGGATTTTCCTTCTGTTTTTAAATATTTATTAATAGATAAAGAAATAGAAAATTCGGAATTTATAACTAAAGAAGTTAATCAGAATGTTTAACAACTGTTCTGTATTACTTTTAGAAATTAATAAAAATAGAATTGCCATTTCTTCTTTCTGTTTTTTTAACATGATATGCACAATCAGAACAATTTATTTAGAAACAACAGTATTTTTATTTTACGGCGTCAAACTCAATTGTTCTATATTACTTTAAAAAAAATTGCAATTTCTTCTTATTATTATTTTAATGATATACCCATATACGCTCCTAATACGTACATTGGCATTCAGGATGATCTATTTGCAAACAATTTTTCGACCAATCAGAAGCCCGTATTTTTCTCCCCAATACTAGCTTCGGTGGGATCGGCAAAAATGCCTACCGCATTGTTGTAACGAAAAAGCCATCTAAGTTATCCTTGCTGAATAAAGTTATAATAATATATTGAAAAAGTTAAGGATAAGTTAAAAAATAATAAATAATCTTTTAAGTTGTTCTTTCTAGATTCATAAGTAGTTCTTCCTTCCTCTCCTTTTTTTCAGGATCTCATTGTAATACGTCTGGTTTTACGTTTAATATTCAGGTACCCACTTAATGGGGATGACGTCATAAACATAAATAAAACAATAAGCATGACCTTTCAGTTTCGAATTGGTCATTCGCGTTTATTGGTTCCTTAATGTTGTGTGTGGGGGGAGATTTTAAAGTGTTATAGATTATCCACTTCTTATAGGGTCATAGTGGAAATTCAGCATTTTGTCATCTGTGACGTCTTTTCCCATCAATTCAAGGTATGTTAGAAGGTACATCGTGATTTAAAAGCAGACATTTTCCTAAAGCAAATGTCTAATTAAAAGTTAGCGTCCTCAATATTATACATTTTCTTAAATTTCTATTGCTATTTTCAGCCTTTATTTATGAATAGATTTTATTTTTCAGCTTTTGTAGTTTTAAACGATTTAATTACTTCTTCTGATACTTGCATGAGCAGAGCTGAAAAAATATAATCACCATCATTTTCGTGTTGCGCACATTGTTTAAGTGTGGATTTTCTAAAAACACATATATTTTCTATATAAATTTATTAAAAAATAGTAATATAGTAATGATACATGATGAATTTATTTATATCTTCACTTTAATTAATGAATTAATTTTAAAAAATAATATAAAAACCCTTTTCAATAATGATTGCATTTCTTGAGCTCAGCTAATAGATACTGCCAGCGTTAACTAAAATATTCATATAAAGCGTATACAAACACTTGCACATGCAACAAAGTGCTTGCATCATTATATGAGGGTCTTAAAGTGCAAACTTTGAACTACGATACTTGAAACATAATGCAGCATGCAAACCTGAAGAGGTTAATTTTCTTGCCAATGTATTTGGTTACAGAGGTTGGCGTCAAGAGTTAGTGTTAAGTGTTAAGTGCACATTAAGTTTATGTGAGTATGATGTACAGGAACCTGATAATAATTTTACACTCTCTTAAAACAACAGCCTCGAAATACCGTATTTACTCGTGTGTAAGGCGCACTTTTTTCTAAAAAATTAGGGCAAAACTCCTAGGTGCGCCTTATACCCGGAATAATTTTTTATTCTTGGATGCACCGAACGATATGCATATGAAACAAGAAATTATTCAAAGAAGATATTAAAACTCGTAAAATATTACTTAATTGAAGTATTAGAGCATATTTATTTCATTTCTTGCAGTTTTTTTTTTAATACAACAGAGCTAATGACATTATCGTCTTGTTTTCTGGTCTGGTGTAATGTTTTTTTCGGTTTTTTTTTACTGAAATTCATTTGATCATTCTTCATTAGCATATCAAATTTATGGTGCGCGTTATATACGAGATTTTAAGAAATAGGGATTTTTACTTGTAAAGTAGGGGTGCGCCTTATACACGCGTGCGCCCTATACACGAGTAAATACGGTAACTCAAGTTGAGCCGAAATCCACTCATCTCACGATTTCAAAGTCAGCTTCGCGTAAATAGTTGAAATAACTCGAGTGTACGAGTTATTTTTAAGCAATTAAATATCGATAGTGTAATGATTAGATATTGAGAAGTGGCCTCGATGATAGCATTTTTAAAAAGTTCTGCTGCTGCAAAATAAAAAATTATGACTTTAACAGAATTTTTTTTCGATTCTCAAATTTCCTAACACAGGGTTTTAAAATGTACCAAGTCTCAAAGCAACGTGCGTGCAATACTAAAACCGGTTCCCTTATTAGTGTAAGTAGCGAAGATTTGAAAATCACATAGACAAGTCATAGATAAACAATATTTCGAGAGTTCAAATAATTCAAGTATCTTTTTAATGAAATATATAACTTGAATGTAGAGAAAAGATTCTCAATAAAAGGCATAGAAAAATTTCATCGATAAATAATACATATTTTATATTTAAAAACATATTTTTAGTATTTAAACAGTTGAATAACAATTTTGTTTTTACTTTAGTTTTATTCTTCAAAAATTAAAAAATGAATCTGCAAGATTTTTACTTACATTCAAATATTTTTTTTAAAGAAAGAACAGTCAAATTGTTACTATATTCGTAAAAAATATTTAATCATTTCAAAAATAATTAATTTCAAAATAACATTAAATCTGTAAATCCAATACTACAGAAGAAAAGAGATGAAAACGTCTCTATCATTGTTGGTTTTTATAAAAAATATTACTTTGCGTATATAACAGATTTTATAAATTCACTCTATTTCTAGTATTGCTTTAATTACTGCAACGTAATAGTAAAACTATTTAATTTGAGATAGTTGAATTAATATGCGCTGGGGAATTTGAATAGATATAAAAGAACTCTTTTAAGTAATTTAAATATTCTACAATATTCGCCTTTTCTCATTAACAATTTCTTCTAGATTTTTATAAAGAAAACGTTTTCTAATCATATTAGCACATACAATTGCTTATATTTTTTAGTTTAGTCAGAGGATTATGTTAAACTATTGAATACATTTTAATTAACATGTTTAACTGTGCCTGTTTACGTACAAAAAATATTCATTAAGTTAAAGATAGATTACAAGCATTTTCATAAATTATTAATCCAGTGGTTAGGGGATTGAATTCGGAATTAATTAGATTAAAGCTCGAAATTAATTTACTCCCTTCAGTTTAAATATGAATGAATATGTTATGTTTACACGCTTGTCCTAGGTCAACATTAGGAAACATGTATAGATTTATAATCAAAAAACACGTTTTTTAAAATACCATAACAATATCTGGAAAACACCAACTTCTTCAAAAAAATTGACAATTCAAATATTGTAGAGTTTACAATTCTAAATAAAATGAATACTTATATTCAACACTTTTGTTGAATATTAAGGTCTCAATTCTACTTCAAATTTTTAGCCGCGTAATCAGAGGGTGAATTTATAATTAATTAAAAAAACGGAAATTATTTTAACTCCTTCATATTAGGTCTAAAATGATTATATTGTATTTTTCTTACATGAACTAGGTGAGCGTTAGGAAATAAATACATATTTATAGTCGAAAAACACATTTAAAAAAATCTCAACAATATCTCAAAATAACTAATTTTATTAAAAACATTGTAAATTCAAATGTTGTAGAGCTTAAAAATTTGAAAAATGGTTAGCCACATTAGTATTTTTATTCAACATTAAAATCGCAGTTCTACTTAAAAATTTCGCCATAATCGTTAATCAAGAACCTAAGCTCTTGATACCAAGTAAGCTTAAGTATATCTGAAAACTGCTAACTCTATCGAAAACATTTTCCTTACAAATTTTGTAAAGTATAAAACTCTGAATAAAAGGAGCACCGAAATTAATATTTTTGTTCAAAATTAATGTCGCAATTCCGTTTCAAAATTTTGCCCCTTGATTGCTGAATAAAAGTTTGAAGCTCAGAGAAATCAGATTAACTCGACAATATCTCAAAACAGATAGCTATATCAAAAATTTCCCAATAGTAGTGTTGTAGAGCCTAAAATTTTGAATAAAATGAATTCCCACATTAATACTTTTGTTCAATATAAAGTTGCAATGAGATATATTGGTAAGAAAAATGAAAAAGAGCATTTTTCGACTGCTAATATGTATATATTTCTTAACGCTTTACTAGTACCAGGAGGGAAAATAGCATATTCATTTTATATCTAAACTGAAAGGGTAAAAATATTTCCCAGTTTTCACCTAATTAATTTTTAAAACAGCCCTTTTACCACGGGTCTAAAATTTTGAAGTATATTTGTGACATTAATATTTAACAAAAGTATTAAGCGTAGGTACTCATTTTATTCAGAATTTTAAGCCCTACAATATTTCTATTGACAATGATTTTGAAAGTATTGGTGATTTCGAGATAGTGTTAAAGTTAAAAAAAACTGTTTTTCGACTAAAAATCTGTAAAAATTTTCTAACCCTCATCTACTATGAAGGGGAAAACGTAGTGCATTTTTTCTAGACATAAACTAAATGGATTAAAACAATTTCCAGTTTTCCTTTAATTAGTTAATAATTCGCTCTTTTTTCCTCCTCTACAACAAAGCTAATTTTCGTTAAATCATTTTTAGAATTTTTGGGAGACTAATCTAATTTTTTTTACTGTTCATCTTTCTTGTAAAATTAAGAAAGAAAAGGCTATTTTAATGTATTTTTTAAATCTTAATCTAAATAGAATTGATGGAAAATTTCATAAAGAATTAATAAATATCTGTACGTATGATATTTGTATGCTATAATGATTAGTATGATTTAAAATAGATATTTTTGCAAGAAAACTTTTGTAATAGATTTTTTAGCAAAACTAGACTACGTTTTAAGACAGAGAAAAAAAATTCCAGTTTTATTTTCAGTTTAAAAGTCGAATGAGTTTTGGAAATTTGTTCTTAAAGAAAAAAAAATGATTCGCATTGCAGGTTTATAAATGTAAATCATGTTTTAAAGAATTTTTCAAAAATTTCTTATTTATTTTATTGAATAAAAAAATTGCCTTTTAAATTTTAAGAAGCTTGTCTAAAAGAATAGTTTAAAGTATAGTTTTCATTCTTAACGATAATATAAAAAAATGATTTTTTTATGGAAAGTAATTTATAATACCATTTTTACTTGTAACAGCCATATCATCGACATTTCTTACTATAGATCGGAATGCGGCAGCACAAACAATTACCTTATCGAGTTCACGGTCAAAAATCTAGGATTAGTTAAATCTCTTATCACATATTAAAACGCATTTGATCTCCATGTAATATCTTAGTGGAAAACACCTAAAAATCCGATTTCAAGGATTGACTCATAGGCTTACAATCGTGCTTTCCTGTACCCGAAAGTATGAAAACATGCAGGATTAGGAGCAGGTAAACATAACGATAAACTCATATATCAACCACTAAAATCGTGTTTTTAGATGTTTTACACCAAAATATGACTTAACAAATGCGAATTAATATGAGAATCGATATTTAACTAATCCTAGATTTCCATCCGTGAACTCGATGGCGATTGTGTGTGCTGCCACCTCCCGATTTATTATCTAGGGAAATTAAAATTGCTCCGCAGACATTAAAATTTTTATATATAAAGTAGGAATAGCCGTTTTATGCTTGATAAAGCTCAAACTATTAATATATCAGCTTTATGGTTTTCAACAAATAGTAAACTTTTTTTACCCTAATAAATAAACAATAACTACGGTAATCTTTAAATACTTCAGCAGCAGAATTTGCAGTTAAAACTACTGATTATCGAAATTTTCCAATTGCAGTGTCACAGTCTTTTCTAATATTAGGATAATACTGATTACTATTCTTAATATGGTAATAATAATGCTTCCATTTCGTTTAAACTACTTTCTCTACTTTCTTAGACTTTTATTTCGTTTTGAAGTAAATTTCTGAAATTCACTTCTTTATCGAATTTGATTTTTTAGTACTGAAATCTGTTTATGAAGTATAGAAATTTTCTCAAACCTTTTAATCATAATACAAATACCTAAACTTTTAAAATACTAGGGAATCTCACCCCCCCCCCCCATACGAGCTACGATCTTCAATCCCGTACCCAAACATGAAAAACACGCTAATATGATCGGGCTTTAAAAGATTGCGAAATATTGAACTGTAATTTTTTACTATTGGACTATAATAAAGTGGCAATGTCTTTGTAATATTTCCATTTATTTCACTGTGATTGGTCGAATTAGCTATTGTTAAACATCTACTGTAAGTACATGTCTGATTAAACTCGATCAGTAAATTAGTGAAATACACAGAGCCTCCTGGTATATTTTGTTCTGGTATATTTTGAACCTTTCTTAGTATAAGAAAGGTTTTTAAATGAATTCATTAAAGTTGATGTAATTTTCGCTATTTTTTTCTCGTTTTAATATACACGTGAAAAATTGTTACTCGAAAGGAAATATTGTATGTAACGTCTTAGAATTCACAACAATTATTAAAATAATCATATCAAAATATGGAATAAATGTTTCGTCTAAATATATTTTTAAAATTTAACCGTTTCGCAATATTACTTGCTCATTTTAAATTAAATTAAATTTATTTTACTTGCTGTTTTTAACTCACATTAATGAATTTATTTATCATTTTAAAGTTTTCTTTCTCTTTTGATATTTATGTAAAGATATTTCTATAAGGAAATATTTTTATTTCTGCAGCTTTAGATTTTTCAACAGTAGCATAAAATATAATTTAGAAAGGCGAAATGTGAATTATTCTCACGGAAATATATATTTAAATTTAAAATTTTAAAATTTTCAATATTATCACTTGGCTATTTTAAATATAACGCATTTTTTCCATTTTTGGTGGGTAACGCCTTTTAATGAGTTCATTATTTAATATTACCTTTCTCTTTTAATATTCATATGTAAGTATAGATTATGACATAATTTGCAATAACTTCCCGCTTTTAACTCATAACTTTTTAATTCTCCATTGATTTATTTGTGTGTGTTTGTGATATTCTCATGTAAATATGTATATATATTTTTCCTTTGGAAGCAATATTATTCTTTGATCATTCTGAACAATTTAAAATATTAACTTTTTTTTCGAAAATATGTATAAAAATTTTTCTAATAATGCTTTAAATTTGAATTTAAAATAGAAATAAGTTCTCAAAAAATTAATCAAATAAAAAATGCAGTCTGCACACCGGGAACTTCTAATGAATCAGATAATTTTAAAATGATTAAATTCTTATGTATATGTTTTGCTCCTATAAAAATTTTTAATGAAATGTTTCTCATCAATTTTAACATTAAAAATCTCTTGAAATAATTATTCGACTTAAAAATTGGCTACATCACTGTGTTTATGAAACTTTTTTCTATATCACCATCAATTTCCATATTATTGCGGACAATGGTTTTTTAATGCTAGCCAAGAAATAAACCTGTTCATGAAAAATCCAATGTCAGCGGCGGTGATAGCTAAATTACTTTTTTTTAGATTAGAGAGATAAAATAATGAATTTGTTTGTATTTCTTAAAACCATATTTGTGTTTTTTTCTCTTATAACGGAAAAAAAGTTACCCATGTTAATGTACTTTCTGTACTACTTTTTTTCTGTTATACTTCCTAAATTATATCATATTGAATCTCTTTTAATTCTTATAATGATTCTATATTCATTTTTTTCTGTTCACTGGTATTTATACTCTTTATATTATTGTATATAATACGGTATAAAAATTAAAAAAATCAATGCTCGCCTGTGCCTAGTTTATTTCTCCAAATTTTAGTACTTTCGATTTTTTAATAATAAAAAGGACAGAAGGAATTTAAAAAGAAAAACGTGGATTAAAAAATCTATTTAAAAAAATCTACATTTGTTGCGAAAATTTCACATCAATATCTCGATTAGTTTCTTAATTTCAGCCTTTTGTGAAAATCTTCGTATTTTTTTGTTACTAACTTCGAGTTAGTGAGAGAAATAACCTCTTTTTCGTCTTCACATGTGTTCAGTATTTCACATATATGTGTATACTTGATTACACTTCTCAACAAATTAATGAAAGTTTGTAGATCGATGCTGTAAATTCATAAATTCCCATCTTTTGTTGCTATATCGTATTATTTTGAAGTTGACAAATGCATTCAACTTACATTAAATTATAGTTCATGGTGAGATCTAAATCTAATTGTAAGCACAATTATTCCTTTTTGTAGTGCCATCATTACTTGGATGGTTAGAACATATATCTCAAGGCAATTTGTGATTGTTCCGGCGATTTCCTCAGAAAAAATCAGAGCCTGTGGATGTTCGAAAAACTTTTATTTATCAAAACATGTAATGAAAATCAGTTCCCTTCTAGTGATATTTTGTAAAGGTTTCAGAATAGAGCTTAATATCATACTAGAAACTTTAATTCGAACTGTAGTGACATGAAAGACCCGGGTAAGGGATTTTGAAGCACTAGTGTTAGGAATTGATAAATTAATGCTTCATTTTATTCACAGCTTTTTGCAAGTTTGCTACTGTGATATTTAATTAATTATGAAACGCGACTCGTTGCTATGGCAGCGAAGCTGTTTTTTTCTTTTCTTTTACTTTTTTTTATGTTACGAGATGAAGTAAAAGTTTAGAAAAAAAAGTTGGCATCAATTTTTGATGAAAGAAAAGAGAATTTTTTAGAGAGAATGTTTATATTTTTTGTTTGTCGTGTGCGTCTTAAGTTTTATTGAAGAATTATGTTATTTTTATGAAAAGGCACGCAGAAATGTATATAGGATCATCTTTCCAGTTTTTAGTACGATGATAGAAATTTTGTAAGGTAAAATGAATTTATATTTTGTACATATGTAAATACTTTGAATTCAATATTTCTTCATACTATTATTCTATGTATATAATAAAATTAATTAAAAAGAAAAATTCAAGTATAATTAGAGTATTTTTGAACCCAATAATGAAGTTTTGATTGTTTACAAAACAACTAGAATAAACAAGACAATTCTGATCTTCGACCTAACGCTGCTCTGTTTTATTCATATTGGTTATAAATGCAGGTTGAAATATCTTATTCAGAACGAGCCACATAGTTAAAATGGTTACTTGACTAATGGCGAGCGAGAGGGGAGCGTAGTAGGATATGAGTGTTGTTGTGTTTAGTGGGGGGGACGTTTCTAACGACGTTCCGAAACAAGAAATTAAAGTGTGTGATCGTTTTTTTGGGTAGTACACTGCAATGTTTTGGCCGCAAACGACCACAATACATGAAGCAATATAGATTAACAACTTTTGTAATGATTTGCAGGAAAATATAATTGAAAAATAAAAATAGAGCTTACCTGCATAAACTTGAATGAGAAAGTGAGCAGATACACACAGAAGAATAAGTTCATAACATTTTTTAGTAAAGAACATTTATTTATTTTTATTTATGAAGATAAATGCATATAAATTCTTGGAGCATATTATAGCTTTTAGAAGATATGACTCTCATATTTTTAGAGCAGGGCATGGAAGGCATATTTCCACTTGTATAAAAAATTATAAATGAATCGAAGAAACCTATTTCAAATAATTATACCTTTTCTTGATTTTCTTGAGGAATAAGGGGTAAAATATCAACATACACGATAAAACTAAGAAGTGCTCCTTCCTATGTTGAGCATACACTGTACCGCTAACGGACATTTTAAGTGAGCGACGTTCCAACACTTATAAAAAAGAAAACGTTCCTTCAGGAGAACACAGCACTCTCTAAAATCGAAACATATTCGTTTATACGAAACTTTCTTCTTTTTTGAAATCATAAGATGCTTCCTTCATAGACGAACAAATCCCAAAAATATCTCCACAAAGGGACAATAGTCTTTCCCTGCCCCCTAAATAATTCCATTTTTTTTGCACTTAAAAAATGCTGAACGTTAGTCGTAAAAAATCGAACAAACCACTTCTATTGTGATCCCACACATCACTTTTGCAGGCGTATATTACCGTACATCTGCCGACGTCTGCTCTGCACTAACTCGAAACCGCTTCCCTTCTCTTCTGCTCTCTTCTGACGAAACGATAGCGGCCGCTCCGGAAAGATGGCAGGGGTTGCCATAAAATTGAAAATACGCCAACTGGCAGGGCAAAAGGAAGTAGCGCATCGCTACGAATAGGGAAACTGTATTTTAAGAATAAACTTTTCTATCATCAGAAAGTTGCGGAGCCAAAACTGGATAACAGGACGCACGAACTTTTAACTTACGTATCAGAAGAATAGTTCCTGATTGGACAATAGGAGGAGTCATAAAACGGAAGTCGACATCCCATCGAACATTCTAGAAAAGAATGGAAACCTCCAAAACCGGAAGGAACAAAATTTCAAACTGATTTTAACATTTGAAATCAACAAAAATTTAGGTAATAAAAAGGACTTTACAGGGGAAATTAAAAAAAGCGAGAATTAAGATAACTTTAGAATGCGAAATATATAATAAATGAATAAAAATAAAACCAAAAATAGACGATAAATTAAATTAAATAAAAATAGGGCAGTGGTTAAGAGTAACCACAACATATTACCCCGGCTTCCCCAAGAGAAAATATTGGTGAGTTGTACAAATTAAATAATTTTTACATCGAGACAATATTTTCTAAATTATGCACAATGAACATATAAAACAGTCAGAAATATAAATAAACTAATTACTTGAATATCAATAATTGTCTTGCATGACATTCAATAATAATAGAACAAAATTACTATCATAGTTATAGTTCAAATAATAATGCACAATACACTGGCAAACATTTAAAATAACTGTTTGTTCACTAAAAGGAACATATCTTGTTTCAAAAAAAGTTTAGTACAGTATATGTATTTATAGAAAATGTTCACAGTCTTTAAATGAGAGTTTCTTGACTGAATTGTGTAAATACAAGTAGAATAATATAAATTTACCAGCATATATAAAAATTGTTGCATGTAATAAGAATATACATATATGGTCAGCATATTAAAAAGAAAAAGAATTTGTAATAATGTGCATATAAGTAAATGATATTAAAATTCACAAATCAATAATCATGTTACATTCAATAAATTCAATTTTTCAGAATTAAATTTTTTTAAATTTTCTTATGACAGAAATTGGAAAATGTATACAAATGGTCAAGGAAGAGTATTTAGATTCTCAAAAAAAAAAAAAAAAAAAAAATATATATATATATATATATATATATATATATATATACCCCCATATACATGCAATACTTTCCAATATGTCAATATATGATGATTAACTGAATAGATTTAATGTCATATAATTCAACAATATCTTCAAAGTAAATATAAGTTGCAAATCAACAAGAACATTTTCAAAGTAAATAAAGGTAAATACCAAAGAGAGAATATTTGAACTCTCAGAAGAAAAATGTTATTCTGGAATAATACTACTTTCAAAATTACCAAAAAGAGCAAAGAGAGGATATTTACACTCTCATAAAAGTATTTAAATAAATATATCAATCCAGTACATAACTAGAAAAATGTCACTTTACAAAAATTATCACATAAAATATTTATAATATGTTGAATATCTGTTGAACATGTTTAATTCAAATATTCAAATTCTTGTAAATAACATGTGATCATGTTTTATCTGTAAAATAACAAATATTTTCTTTTCTATATACCAGTAATGACTTAAACAAAAAATATCTTTGGATCCAAAGTATATACTTATATATATATAAACCTATGATAAAAAGTTAATTAAATCCAATTGATTTATTAATCATCAGATTTTAAAATATGATATGATATTTTTTAGATTTTAAAATTGTTATTAAAATATATAAACCTTTTTCTTTGAATATTTTAACACTTAGATACACAGAGATACCTATACTCAATCATCATTTCATTTTTTTTTACAATAAATCAAAAATTCAAGTAGAAGAAATTAACATGCACAATAAAGGTTAGATGTAAGAGCATGCATAAATTGTCAATAAATAAAAAGCAACATTTCAATTATTATAATAGACACAATAGGGAAATTTTTTGACATGAGTACTCATGTTTTACCTTATATCAATATCAATAACAATTTATTTAATTATTTTTAGAATAAACAATTATCAAAATAATTCAATGAATGACATAATTTTCAATTATTATTTCAAAAACAAAATATTTCTCATTATTTACCAACTATTGAATTTGTAGGCTTTGAAAACTTAAAAGTACCAATACACTCTACATATGAGATGAAGCATAAAGAAAAAAAATTTGAGAATGGTTGTGAAGAAAATATTTCAATGAAAAAACAGAGTGAAAAGAAACAAATTAAAAAAGGTACATACTTTTACAGGATGACAATTTCATTGTCTCAAGGAGAAGATGACTTAAAAAAAAATTACACAAATGCTGCCTGCAGCTTTGGTAGAAGAAAGCAAAAAAAAAAAATATTCAGACATCATCTCTTACAATCCAAGATAGCTAGCATAACTCAGATTCTGCAACAACGTTAAAGTCATCCTAAAAAAGAAATGAAGATTAGTTTATGTTTTGTAATGTTTATGGGTGCGAGGCCGAAGATCATAATGATCTTTATATTGAGTGGATTTATTTAGAAGAGCAGCGGGAGTTTTATCACGAGATGCCTGTGAATGTACTGAGTTAAATGAATGCGAAGATGTTTGTTGGCACTTAGAAGAAGTAGAAATTTGAGGAGATGTGTTACAGGCAGAATCACAATTAGAAATTTGAACAGGAACCTGTTGTTGAACAGGAGAAGAAGATGCACTATCAACAGCTGGTTGATCATGTGTTGCACTTTGAGAAGAATCCGAAGGATACCGCAGTGCTTCATCTCTTTTTTGAAGTTTCAAGATTCTGTTAGTATGTATCAACATTGGTGATGCTTGATTATTATTGCAATCGTGAATTTGAATAAGTACAGAAGAAATTATTTTCTTTACCATGTAAGGGCCTTGTAATTTTTTGTTAAACACACTGGGAAATTTTACATAAACAATATCATTAACTTTGATATTAGCAAATTTTAACTTTTCCCTTGATTTTTGATATACCTTTTGTCTAGAAGACTCGTTATTTTTGTAAGCTTGATAGTATATTTTTTCAATAACATCCATTAATTTGAGAATTTCATAAGCTGTGTTAATAATTTTCCACGAAGATTGGGTTTTATAATTGGCATAAATATCATTTACTTCTCTTCCAAAATGAAGAAGATTTGGAGTGAATTTTGTAGCTGGATGAAGCGTAGCATTGTATATGGACTGGTGGATTTTTAAAGCAGTTGGTACATCAAATCCATGGGAAGCCACTGTATTCACAGATGATTTTATTTGAGTATTACATCGCTCACTTAATCCGTTAGCCTGGGGATGGGCTACAGAACTGTGTTCCAACTTTATGCCAAGCTTTTTATTGAAATAAGAAAACATATCACTAGTGAACTGAGAGCCATGATCAGTAAGTGTTAATTCGGGCTTTGCATGAGTAGAAATGTAAAGTAATAGAGCTTTAGTAACAGATTCAGCGCTAATGTTAGTCAAGACATATAATTCTAAATGACGAGAAAAATGATCGATTACTGTCATCATATATTGGCGATTTCTCAATGGGCCAAGTAAATCCATCGAAACTTTTTGATTCGGAGCTGTAGGTAATGGTGCCGGTAAATATAGAGCGGTGTTTTTTTTATGATTTTTGTTTACTAAACAAATTTCACAAGAATTGACATAATTAATGGCATCAGAAACAAGGGTTTCCAGGTAAATCTTTTCTTTAAATTAACAATAGTTTTATGAATTCCAGTATGAGTAATATGAGCAATTCTTAAAGCTTTTGCTCTAAGTGACGAAGGTAAAACTGCTTTATGTAGCTCAATATCTTCTGAAGAAAAATGTCCATTGTAACAAAGTAAATCATTATTTGGATTAATATAATAGCCATTTAAACTTTTAGATTTTTTGTTAGCTTTAAGATCTTCATAAACTTTCTTAATTTTAGGGTATTTTTGTTGTTCAGAAAAGATGGTTTGATCAAAAATTTCTAATAATGGGTCTTCATTATTATCATTATTTGGAGGGGGAGAGTCACTTTGAAGATGACAGGTGTGGTGTGTTTTGCCAATTAAACCACATGGAAAGTGAGCAATTTCATTGAGTAAATCATTTTGATCATCAACAGTTGGTAGTGGTTCTTGCTTAGAAATAAGATCTGGATTAGTATGGAGATCTTCAGTAGGAATGTGAGGGGTTCTGCTTAGAAAATCTGCTAACACATTCTCTTTGCCTGGTATATGCTGGAATGTGTATGAATATTCAGATAGTTCTAACATCCAACGAGTAGTGATGTCAGCAGGTGATGTTGCTTTTTTGTAATTATTAAGAGGTTTAGCATCTGATAAGAGAATGAAGGGTCGACCAAAAATGTAATATTTGAAAGCTGTTACTCCTTTATAAATGGCATAAAGTTCCAATTTGATAGCTGGATACTGTTTTTCAGACTGAGATAAAGTTTTGGAATAATATGAAATCGGTCGAAGTTCACCGTCAAATTTTTGCATAAGAACAGCTGAGATTGCTGTCTTTGATGCATCAGTATTAACATAAAAAGTCTCATTCCAATTTGGGAGATTTAGCATAGGTTTTTGAAAGAAAATTTCTTGCAATTTATTAAATGCATTTTCTTGTTCAGATTTCCAACAAAACTTATTTTTAGGTTTGGTAACTTCAATAAGAGGAGTAATCAATTTAGAAAAATTAGGTATAATTGACCTATAAAATGAACATAATCCAATGAAACCTTTTGTCTGCCTCTTGATTTTAGGCTTTGGGAAGGAAGTGATTTTCACAATATTACTTGTAATAGGAAGAATTTTATGATCTGTGAGTTGGAAGCCTAAAAAGTTAATACTAGTTTTCATGAATGAACATTTTTCAGGAGAAAGAGTGATGTTATTAGGAATGAGAGTGTCTAAGAGCTTTGTGAGTTTCGTGACCATCTCTTCAAAGGAATTAGCGCCAACCACAATGTCATCTTGATATGCATAACACGAGTCAATTTCAGATAATTGAATAACTGAATCAATTAATTGTTGAAAAGTGCTCGCAGCTGTCTTAAAGCCACAAACGAGACGAAGATAGGTAAAACTTCCCCATGGAGTAGTAAAACTGAGTTTGTCTTGCATTTCTTTAGGTACTGCAATCTGCCAATATGCAGACGGCAAGTCAAGAATAGTATAATATTTAAATTTTGATAACTGTACTAATAGATTTTGAATTCTAGGAAGAGGATATGATGATGGTATGACGATGGAGTTTATCAATCTTAAATCTAGGGCCAAACGATATTTCTGAGGTTTCGACATGTCAGTTCTTTTCTTTTTAACTAGAAGCATAGGACAAGCCCAGGATGAATTTGATCTTTCTATAATACCTGCATTTAGCATTTGATTAATTTGGTCAAGAGCTTCTTGCTCGAGTGCCTATGGCACAGGAAAAGGTAGGGTTTTTACAGGATGAGAGTTCAACATTGAAAACTGAGGATTCACTAAGTCTGTATGACCTAAAGTATCCAAAGATTTAGAAAAAGCAAGAACTTTACTGCACAATAATTTTGTTAAAGAGTCACTTTCATGAGGGGGTAAGTGTTTTAGGTCAAAATCTTTTGGTGAAAGTTCTTGAACACGTTTTCTCTTAATTTCTTCAGATGGTAAAATTAAATTGCAATATTCTTTTTCAAAATCTAAATCAAAAGGGTATTCCTCAATATCCTTCTCATCTACATTAATGCATTTACCAATAATTGAATTTTTATTTAAATGAATGTCCAGTTTTGATATATTCTGACATACAACGAAAAATAAATTATTTTGAATTGAAGAGTTAGAATGCAGTGATTCATGCAAAACAAGACCTTTATTTTTTAAAGCAGGCTTAAAAATAAAATATTCAGATAGAGAGTTCAAGTATTTGACATGTAAATAAACAAAAGAATTGGGAGGGATTAATTCTCTATTAACTGTTTGTACCATGTTGGAATTCACCAAAATTTTATTACCATCATTCAAATTTATTGTGCTTTTCACCAATATTAACTAATATCACTAGCACTTTCAGATGTGAAATTTTTGTCAGGCATATTATTATTAGTAGATAAATAGTTTACAACATTACCATAATCAGTTGGAAAATAGTTAGGAAAATACACTGCTCAAAACAATAAAAGGATATTGCAGTTTTAGGTGGATTTTATATCTGGGAAACTTTTTAGCTGATTGATCCATGGTCGACAGACATAGTAGGTTATATGAGAATAAATTACACATGTTTGGCAGAAAAAAATGTATTTTATTGCGCATCTGTGTACAAAAGGAAAAAAACGCAATTTGTGCATATGAGAAAAAAGAATAAGAAAAGGTGTTTTCTTCAAAGAAAATCATTTTCAGTAGGGGGTACGGTTTCCACGGGCGGCCAGTAAAGTTGAACACCTTTGAGGCATGGACTCAATGAGGCTATTAATGACGAGTTGGGGTATTCTGCCCCACTCTTCCAGAAGAGATCTTTCCAGTTCTTGGAGAGTTTGTGGGGGTTGTTGGCGTCCAGAAACGCAACTTCCTAGAGCGTCCCAAACGTGCTCGATTGGATTCATGTCTGGAAAACACGCTGGGCATTCCATTCGAACGATTCCTTCCTCGAAAAGGAAATCCTCCACCAGGTTTGCACGATGTAGCCTGCAGTTATCGTCCATTAAAAAGACGTTATCTCCGATTGCTGCAGCGTAAGGGACTACAATAGGTCTGAGGATTTCATCCCTATATCGGCGACCAGTCGGAGCTCCATCTCGAATGATGTAGAGGTCAGTGCGCCCGTCAATGGAGATGCCACCATACATCAACACTCCTCCACCTCCAAATCTGACACTTTCGTGCACGAACGCAGGATTATTCCTACTGCCACGATCCCTCCAGATGAAAATACGCCTATTATCCGGATGCACAGAAAAACGGGACTCGTCAGAAAACATAATATTGCTTCATTCATTTCTCCTCCAGTTGACATGTTCGGTTGTTCACTCCCTGCGGTCGCGACGATGCCTTGATGTTAATCTAACACATACTATCGGTCGGCGAGCATACAGACCTACAGCCTCCATGCTGTAGGTAGGCTCCAGCCGGTTTCGGACAGTCTGAGTTGAAATCGTGGTGCCTGTAGCCGAGCGAAGGTGTTGTTGGAGAAGAGTAGCGTTCATGTTTCGGTGTCTCCGAGCTGTTAACGCTAAAATACCGATCTTCATTGGGCGTTGTTGCCCGTCTACGACCTTGCCCTGGTCTTCGGCCTGCACATCCACTCTCCAAAAAACGGTTCCAGATCCTGTAAATGACACTTTGTGACACTCCAATGGCTTGCGCTACTTCGGCTTGAGTTTGGCCCCCTTCTAACCTACCAACAATTCTCCAAGCTTCTGAATCAGTCAAATGACTTCGCTGAGACATCGTACTCATCGAAACAAAGCAATCACTGAATGCCGATCATCCTTGTCTTCATTCTCTTTTATCCAGTTGAAAGTCAAATTTCATTCGCTGCCGCTGAAGCAACGTTTTTGACGTCGAACTCAAAATTTGCATACTCCACAGTCGGAAAACCAGAAAAATTTGCATTTGTGATTCTTTTCTTCTATTTTCGGCAAAAAAAATTTCGTTTATATCTTTATTTTATATAAAACTTCAAATATCCTTTAATTGTTTTGAGCAGTGTAAGTAAAATTACCATCAATATAGGGATTATGATAATTCATAGCAGTATTAGCAACATTATTTATAAATAAATCACTATTTTGAAAATTATAATTGTAAGGGTAGGTTGCATAATTATTGACTAATTGTAAATTGTTGCCACCAGAATTTCCGTATACAATATCAATATAAGTACCATTACTTAGATTATTTGATATAGAACTTTCATAACAAGGCATTTTGTGTGCATCAAAAGAATATGGCACATTTATATTATCATAAGTACATTCAGAATTCATATAATAGCAAGTAGGAGATTCATTATGACTGTGAAAAGGGATGTGTTTATCTTTAATTAAGATAGACTTAAAAGTTGGAGAAATGGTTATGGAATGTTTATTAATAAATTCAAACCCAAGTATGGCTTGAAAATTGACATTCTTTATATCAATAAGATAAAAGACATGATGGAAAAAGTACTTGTCAATTTTAAATGAAATTTCAATACATCCTTTAAAGAAAACCTTAGAATTTATAGTAGATACAGAAACATTTCTAGACAAAACTTTGTAATGAATTTTAGATTTAATGCTATTAAAGCATTCTTGATCCAAAAGAGGTAAAGTTGAGCCTGTGTCAATAAGAGTAGATATTTCATTACGTTGTATATTCATAATTATGCATGGCAAGGCATAAGAATTATCAAAGGAACTATAAATGATGTGTCGTTCTTGTACACATTCATCAATTTCAGAAAGATGATTCAATGCCAAAGAATTATGAGAACAGCAAGACTTATTAAATTTAGGATGCACTGGGGAAGTTTGTATAGCAATGGATGACAATAAATTGGTTGTAGAACTTTTGGCAATGTGACGCTTGTTTTTCTCGTCACAACAATGTACTGACTCTGAAGAACAGGTACGGGAGAGAGGGCGGTCAGTAAAACCAATCTCCCCTATTTGTTTAAATTATAGATCTTATCATTTTTATTTTTTGAAAAAGAAGTAGAGTTTTTCTTTCTGTGAGAATCAAATGAAAAGTTTGATGTATAATTTTGTTTAGGAGCGTTGAGAATCCTTTTAAATTTATAACATGTGTCCATACGGTGATTGAATCGTCCACAAAATGCACATTGAATGATATTTTGTTTGGGGTAGGAATCCGTATAATTTTTCTTGTGAGAAAACTTGTCAAATTTAGGTTGAAAATAAGGTCTATTTTGACGAGATTTTAGTTGACGAGAGTTTGTTTTATATTTATCCGTAATATTTTGTTTGACAGGTGAAGGTGAATGAACGTTCTTTTAACATTATTAAAAGTGTACAATTTTCCATTGTTTGTTTCAGGTGGTGAGAATGCATTATGTGAATTTTCAAAAATTCTATCCCTTGTACGTCTTACAGGAGTTTGTTGGACCATATTCACAGGAAAAGTAGAGTTTTCATTAGTATAGTCACTATCCATACAATAAATTTGATCAAAATCTTTATGAGAATTTCGAGAAGGTGGAGAGTCATAAATTTCTTGTAGAAAGTGTGCTCGTTCAAGAGCTAAATCAAATGTGGAAATATTTTCCTCGAGAATTTTTCTTCTGATTTGTTTAGGGGTCATTCCACACCAAATGAGCAAATCAGGTGTGGCTGACATGTCACAGATTTTATTGAAAATCATCATATAATTAGATCACAATCATTTACGTGGAAACGCAAAGTAGTAGAGTTCAGACTAGTTTATTTCAGTATAAAAAATTACATTAAAGTTGAGACGAAATCGAGGTCTTGTGTACATGCTTGAAATTTCAAGTTTGATTATTTGCCGTAGGAATGGAAAGATTGTAATAAAAATTATTTACACTTAAGAATGAACTATAAGTAACAGATTAGCATAATTTAATAATTGCATTTTTATTTTATAATTTAAAAATAAATAAATAATAAAAAAAATCGTGGAAAAAATAAAATATTTCAGTTATATGTTTTAAAATGAAGGACACTTATTCCAAATTCAATTTTTTTTGCCATTATAGCTAATTGAATATATTTAATACATCTATAATTTAATTCATGCCTTTTTCATTCCTTTATGAGAAAAAAAATAAATAGTGAAAACTGCTGATTAAAAAGTCAACATTTTTTTCATTTTTTTAGAGACGAATAAAAACTTTTAAAAGTTTTAAACTCTTTGATATTACAGATAAAAGAGTATATTTTAAGTATACGGAGTTTTATTCTTGCTTTCAGTTTATTTTTGTCTCAAGAATATTTTAAATTTGTATAGAAGAGAAACTATTTTTTTCTTAAAACTAGCAAAAGCCATGCTTTGTTTGGATTCGCGAAGCATTATTTTATAAAACAGATATTTGAAAGTAACAATAT
The DNA here is from genome assembly GCA_964019185.1 of Maratus speculifer. Taxonomy (NCBI): domain Eukaryota; kingdom Metazoa; phylum Arthropoda; class Arachnida; order Araneae; family Salticidae; genus Maratus; species Maratus speculifer. Next base: position 210,206,396 of record OZ025291.1, on the reverse strand, counting down.
TTTTTTAATTATTATTATTTTTGCATCTTTATTAAACAAAAACGTTATTTTATGTTTTGGCGCATTTTAATTTTTTATTTATGATGTAAAGCTAGCATAATAAGATATTTTCGAAGCAAACTTTTACAATTTTTTTTTAAATTTTCAACTAAAAGCTTTTTTAAAGATGTTTTTACAATTTCAAGTAGCCACTGGTGTTTTTTAATTGTTTGAAATATGCATGTTTCCAATCTTTGTAATCAACATCCGATAATCTTTGATAGCTATTTTAGAATAATATATTTGAAGAAAGCTTGAAGAAAGTTACTTCTTCAAAATCCTATTTTCTGGAAAAAACATTTGAAATCTGCTTTCGTTGATACTATGAATTTTTAACTGTAAAACATTTTATTTTAATTTCTTCGTTTTTATACATGTTAGCGTATGTGAATTGCTGTAATTCTCTCCGCGTGGGAGAACTTTTTACTTTCTGCGAATGGCAACTCGATTAATGGAATTACCTTTTAACGAAGCGCTCTCTCATTCTCGCAGTGACGTTTTCACGAATAATTATTGTTGTGTTTGCGAACTTATTAAAGTCTTATTTTTCTATAAATCCTTCTGAGTCCTTATTCTGATAAATCCTTAATGAGTCGATATTATTTAGCCACAATACGACCTTCGCAAAAATATTTATAAAGAGCTTGAACCAACAACTTCACGCAGATCTTTTAATTTTTCATTTATATAACAAATTTAAGAATTAATTTTATTTGTTTACAATTATTTTGTTGCCAGTTTACAAAAAAAAAAAAAAAAAAAAAAAAAAATCCATAATACAATTCTTTTAAAATGTTTAAGTGTCATCTGTGCAAACGATTTTGCGGGATAATGAAAACATGTTTTATTTAATAAATTAATCATGATTCTATCTATAATTATTTACTCCATGATTTAACCTTTTTTTCTGAAAATATACGCGTTTCATTTTTTATTTATTTGCTAAAATGCGTCCGTATTGGAAATGCATGTAAAATGAATTAATTAAAATAACAATTTTTTTAACGTTTTACTGTAAAAAAAATTACATTCTGCAAATCTACAGATCATAATTAATTTTTGTGTTTAATTTGAAGTTAAAATATTGAATAGTTTTTTTGTAAAGCGTACGACAAATTGTAATTTGAGTGGAGTAGTAGACGATTCGCTTCGCTCATCCTAATAACTGTATTTTAATCTTGAATTCAATTAACAAACAAAGATGGCAGCACACGTCTATTTTTAGGAAGAAATTTCCAAAAAAGCGCGTGTTTTCAAAGAAAGATTGTCTTTAGAATGTCTCAAATATTAGTTTTTTGAACCCATTTTTGTTATGTTAGAAATTAAAAAGGCAGTATTGAAACTTTTTTAGTGTGTCATGGACCTATTAATTCTTATGTACGTGTAATATTGTTGATGTAGGAGTTGTCCTTTAATTGTTTTTTGAGGTAACATAAGAGGGATAATTATGATTTTGTCATATTTTTAAAAGTTTCTAAGTTTTTTTGAAGATGAAGGAAATAAATAACAACTTTGAAACTTTGAGAATTCGATCTTCATACATAGTACTACATCTTGCATCAATTTCAGAGATTTTTTTTAAATCCTTTGATTTTTATAACATTTCAAAATTTTTAAAAAATTACAAAATTTTAATATTTACAACCATTTTTTGATTAATTATGATATTACCAAATTATTGTTACTCAATAAATATAAAGATTGATATCCAGAGATTTCAATATCATAAAAAAACTTCATTTTTGTTAAATAGTTTTCAAAATATAGAACTTGAAACTTGCAACTTTCGACGATTATCCGCAAGCCATTCTATATCACAAGTTTTTTAAATGTTCAAAATTGATAAAATAATTAATTTTTCGTGAAAATATTGTGCACACATACATTTGAATATGAAATGAACACGTATCTCAAATTTTATTAAAATCGGATTCTATGCAGCCACGGCTTTTTTTACATTTTTGCTCATTTGACGTGGAATGACCCTTAGGCAAAGCCTGAATAAAATGAGTGAATTTTAGAGAATCTAGAGCAGCTGGATCCAATTTGGGATAGGCAAGCCGAAGTTGTTTATCCAGGCGGAAAGAAAAATTTTTGCCAGGTTCATTGGATTCTAATTTTAAATTTTGCAGAGATTGAAGTGAGTTGACTTTTCTTTTGGGCATAAAATAGTGTATAAACACTTTTCGAATGGCTTGAAAGTTATCATTCTTGAATTGAGACTGAGTTTCAAGAAAGAAGTTTAAAGCGCTGCCCTCTAGTTTTGATTTAAAGAGAACAAAAAGTTCTTTATCTGAAAGTCCGATAATTGATCGAAAAAAAATTCTACAGTTTGTGGATTTCCATCAAAAGGTTGAATCGCAATATTTAATTTGGATTTGGGAGGCATGATGAGAAAAATCGAAATAAACACTCACTAAAAGTGACAATAATATGTTATAAATTAGTTACATGAAAAATACATGAATTTAATTTGATATATATTTTGAAATAATGACGAACTTCATTTATGTTATACATGTGTTATGTTATATGTTAGCAAAAATATAGCAAGAACAAAAAGAAAGAAGAAGTTGCCAACATATTTTTCTGAGCATCAGATCAAAAAACAGACCCTAATATTTCTTTTATTTTCTAATCTCCCAAGTTTGGAAAAAAAAAATATTAGATTTCAGAATGTTTATGTAAACAGGATAGCACATGTTCTCAAACTTGTTAAAACAGGATAAACAATTCACTTTAAAAAATGAGTTTTATAACAAACATCTGTTCTCAAATTTATGAAAACAAAAATAGCAAATTATATGAAATTGATTATTTATATAAGCAAGCTTCAACATAAAACATGATAAATAAATTAAAAATGGAAGCATTGCATGATGAGAACATATTCACTTCTGAATTTGTAAATTGAGAACATTTTACTTATATATTATTATTTTTTTATCATTTCAATATAATAAAGAAAACATATGTTGAAAAAAAAATGTCATGTCGAATGGTTTCGACAAGGAATAGTATTCACGGTACCAGGAATAGTATGTTGTGCTTAGTGGGGGGAACGTTTCTAACGACGTTCCGAAACAAGAAATTAAAGTGTGTAATCGTTTTTTTTGGGTAGTACACTGCAATGTTTTGGTCGCAAACGACCACAAGACATGAAGCAATATAGATCAACTACTTTTGTAATGATTTGCAGGAAAATATAATTGAAAAATAAAAATAGAGCTTACCTGCATAAACTTGAATGAGAAAGTGAGCAGATACACACAGAATAATAAGTTCATAACATTTTTTAGTAAAGAACATTTATTTATTTTTATTTATGAAGATAAATGCACATAAATTCTTGGAGCATATTATAGCTTTTAGAAGATATGACTCTCATATTTTTAGAGCCGGGCATGGAAGGCATATTTTCACTGATATAAAAAATTATAAATGAATCGAAGAAATTTATTTCAAATAATTTATACCATTTCTTGATTCTCTTGAGGAATAAGGGGTAAAATATCAACATACACAATAAAACTAATAAGTGCTCCTTCCTATGTTGAGCATACACTGTACCGCTAACGGACATTTTAAGTGAGCGGCGTTCCAACACTTATAAAAAAGAAAACGTTCCTTCAGGAGAACACAGCACTCTCTAAAATCGAAACATATTCGTTTATACGAAACTTTCTTCTTTTTTGAAATCATAAGATGCTTCCTTCATAGACGAACAAATCCCAAAATTATCTCCACAAAGGGACAATAGTCTTTCCCTGCCCCCTAAATAATTCCATTTTTTGCACTTAAAAAATGCTGAACGTTAGTCGTAAAAAATCAAACAAACCACTTCTATTGTGATCCCACACATCACTTTTGCAGGCGAATATTACCGTACATCTGCCGACGTCTGCTCTGCACTAACTCGAAACCGCTTCCCTTCTCTTCTGCTCTCTTCTGACGAAACGATAGCGGCCGCTCCGGAAAGAAGGCAGGGGTTGCCATAAAATTAAACATACGCCAACTGGCAGGGCAAAAGAAAGTAGCGCATCGCTACGAATAGGGAAACTGTATTTTAAGAATAAACTTTTCTATCACCAGAAAGATGCGGAGCCAAAACTGGATAACAGGACGCACGAACTTTTAAATTACGTATCAGAAGAATAGTACCTGATTGGACAATAGGAGGAGTCATTAAACGGAAGTTGACACCCCATCGAACATTCTAGAAAAGACGGGAAACCTCCAAAACCGGAAGGAACAAAATTTCAAACTGATTTCAACATTTGAAATCAATAAAAAGTTAGGTAATAAAAAGGACTTTACAGGGGAAATTAAAAAAAGCGAGAATTAAGATAACTTTAGAATGCGAAATATATAATAAATGAATAAAGATAAAACTAAAAATAGACGATAAATTAAATTAAATAAAAATATGGTTGTGGTTAAGAGTAACCACAAAGAGTGTCATATCTGCGAACGGAAGAATTTCGATGTAAAGGATACGACGCTGGAAAAAATGCGTGGGCAGCTGATTTGTGAAATAAAAGAAAAAAAAAACAGATAATGATTTTTAAAATCTTTTCCAAACGTAGCTAGCTTCTCTCAGAATATGATAGCTTTGGTAATTGATAAAAAAATATGAAGGAATTTAAAGTTTTTGATTAGGATTTTGGATGAGATAACTTTTAATTCACGTGTTTTAAAATTAAAAAGTTAAATGGGAATAAATAATAAATATTGTGAAGAAATAGAAAATTAATGAATGTAAGTAAGCTTAGATGAATTTAAATAAATATTACAAAGTAAAATTTTAATATAACATATACAGATTAGAGAATTAGTTCACGATCTTTTAAATGTATTTTAGAAAACATTATCAAAAGATTGTTATGTTAAACACATATTTTTATTCGCGGGTTTTATTAAATATTTTAGAAAATATAAAAAGCTTTAGTAAGATCATAATGTTTACGCCGGATTTTACGTAACATTCATTTATGTAAAAAAAAAAGTAATTCAAGTATCTTTGCGATGACATCTAGTAAGTAAAACTCTAATAAAATTTAAAAGAACGGTTTCAAAACGTTTCTGAATATTAGGGGTGGGGAAAAGTGCTTTTACAATATGAGAAAACATTTCTATGAATTTAGAGTACTTCCTGTGGTGACTTATGGTTCCTCGAAATGTAGAAAATTTTCCCGATAACTATTATATTTTTGCTGTGACAATTTTACAGATTTAAATATCCTCCCCCCCCCCCTAATATCAGAAAAATATTTCTGAAGATTTTAATTTTGCATCGAAAATAGGATCGTAATTTTCTTCAGTTTTAAGTTCTGCAGTTCGTAGGATCTCGCCCTACAATCACAAATTTGACAGTTTTGTCATTGCGAGTTTATTATTTTTTTCTGAATTTGGAATCTGTAAATATGAGCATGCAGTAGTTAAACACATTGCTTATGTATTTTACTATAAAGTATTACGATATATTTTCTATATAATGCATGTAATAACTTTGATTTAAAACATAACTTTTCGTATTACATATTTGGATGTTACATAAACTAATGCACAGTACATTAATATATTTTTTTTTCTATTACAAATATTTCGCTATTTTATATCTGAAATGAATAACACAAAATCTCTGTAGAAATTCTAGCAGTTTTAAATATTTTCCTCTTATCACGCAACATCGTAAAGAATTTCCATCAAAGAAAAACGGTTTTTTTTGTTGTTTGACACTAGAAAAATACAAATGTGTATGGGAATATTCGCTTTTAAAAGTTATAATGGTTCCAAATGTCCTGTTGTTTTTTGTTACATTAATTGAGTTTTTTTTTTATATATAGCAGATTATAACAGAGAAAAGGGTTATCTGAAACAATTCAGAATATTAGTTTTATAAAAGTTTTTTATATCCTTATTAAATATGTATGGATAGGAAAGTAAAATTATGTTCCATATACAACCCTTGTTTAAAAACTGAATACTATTTTACACTTTAAACAATTATTATGGGGGACTTTTTAAAAATTGTAATAAAATAATATCGACTTATAAAAGATTCTATAAATAGTTGAAAACTTTAAAGTTTAGTTGTAAATTATATATTGATGAACTATGACTTACACAAAACAGTAAAATCGAAATTCCGCGGTAACCAAGAAAGTGTGTACGGTTTTCATCAGACCATAAAAAAGTCCCATAAAACTAATAAATAATTATTTTATCATTTTATATTATCGCCATCGGTTGCAATTACATGATCTCAATGAGGCAGAAGCTTATAGATACTCTTTTTTTTAATCATTTTATTTAGAATTGAAAAAAAGTATGTAATAGCTTTTGCGATTGTTTCTCAGTTTTGAAATTTCTGTTTTCACGAATAGTTATCTATGGTTAAAAACAGATAATAATCCGATAAGGCGATGTCCAGGGAGTAAGATGCGTGACACAAAAAGTACCAGCATATAGTGTTTTGATATCGTCCCTGGTCGTGTTTGCTGTATGACGGTTGGCATTATCGCGGAAAAGGTAAATTTTTCTTGTGTTGACCAAAGCTGGCTGTTTTTTAAGCATAGCACTTGAAATATTTTGGAAGTGCATACGCATCAGCCGTGTTGGCTTTTCTGCTTTCTACGAAAGTATAGTAAACTATACTAGCGCTGATTCACCAAGCACACAGGTGACTCATTTTCCTGAATGTTCGTTTTGGAGGCCAATAAACTGGAACCAAAATTCAACCAATGTTGTATTTGCTATCATATGTCGCATAAATTCTGTCACACATCAGTATTTGTTCCAGGAAAGAGGCTTTGTTGTCGGCCTGACAGCAAAGACAAGGGTATCAGTGTTGGGTATGAACGCGCTCACTGAACGAAAAATCACGAGTTTCGCTCACTATTTGTGAACGTTGAACTGAACTTAGCTCACTATTTTATAAACGAGTTTGAACTGAACGGAAACTCAAAAAATAGACGAGTTTGAACGAAATTTACGTTCAAATTTACGTTAAATTTTTTCATAATTTATTTAAATTTTTTCCAGACCTTAGTACACTTTTTCCCTCTTTCAAATGCCATTTAGAGGCCTACACGAGCCTCAGGACGGGTTAAGTCTTGATATCACTTCTCTGGGTAGTATCCTAGTCTTACTTCTTCTGCAGACTCGGGTCGCGCCGAACCGGACCTGGGCTGTAGACAATTTCGCCGAAAATAGATATATACAATAAACTCTCTGTAAAAGGTGGACTGTGTAAGGCGGAAATATGTCTAAATCGGAAAGATTTTCAAGTTCCTGCGAATCCGCAGACAGAGTAGAATTTGTCTAAGACGGAATATTGTCTTCTACGGAAAATTTTCAAGATACCGATCGATTCCGCTATAGCCATAGTTTATTCTAATTTTAAATTACCATGATTCAACAATTAAACTTTTCTTTGAAGAATAGTTCATATACAATGCTAGGGGATGAGAGAAACAGTATTATAAAAGGTGCTACAAAAATCTGTGTATGACGAAATCCTGTCTTATACGAAACAATTTCCAGATCGGTGCCAAATGAATAGAATAATCCGTGTAAAAAAAAAAAAAAAAAAAAAAAAAAAAAAATCATTACGCATTTGTAAAAGACGGCGAATTTCTTAATAAAGAATCTGTCTACAATGAATTTTTCCTAAGTGTTTTTTTTTTAAAGATTCACCAGTATAGATTTGGAATAAATGTGCCTATTTACGCAGCCCACGACCCCCTTTTTTATATGAAAAACATAAGCATGAAAGGGAAACTGTAATAAGTATTTTTTAGAGTTCCGTATTTAAAAAATTAAACGGAACCATTATACGATCTCCCTCTTGTGTCTGTTTTTTTTCTATTGCAATTGCTATAAGGTAAGTTAGCCCCTCCTCTTCTGTAAAATTAATACTAAGTTCCAAACTAGCAAAAAGGAGCAATTACTAAAGCACAATACTCAGACCAGCATTTTCTCGAAGGGTATGCACACAGACATCCAGAAAGTGCAGTCGCGTGTTTGTGCCATTTTCAATATTGTACCGACCAAAAGTATATGAAGTTATGCATCGAATTGAACCAATTTTTTTGTGTGAGTGTATGACTATGACTAATTGGTCCTCCCTGACTTTTAAAAAAATCCGCCAAAAGGGGGCACTGCAATAGCGAATTTTATGCCATTTTCAATATTGCACCACCTATAAGTTTACGTTCTAGTGGTTAGTTCTAGAACTGAACTAAATTTTTGTATATGATTATTTTTTGGTGAGGCAAGTAGGTCCTCCCATAATTTGAAAAAAAAAAACTGGCTATCATTCTATTATTTATCGGCTCGTGCAGAGACGGAAATTCGTTTTTATTCCGATTAATTGACTGAAGTAGAAATTTAAGATAAAAATCAAAGTTGGTATGATATTGAATTGTTATTGTAAAATTATTAAAGCATTAAAATGAGTGACTATTTTTTTTAAATATTAAAATGTATGTATGAGATAGAATAAAGTTTTGGGAATGGCACATCCAACTAGTTTCCATTCAAATGCCGTTTAGAGGTCTACATGGACTCGGGGCGGGTCGAGTCTGATCCTTAGAAAATATGTGCCCGTGAAACTAGGGGAAAAAATACTAATCCAGGTTCGGCACGGAAAAAATAATATGACCCGGCAAGGCGCTTCTGGATAAAAGGCCCGAATATGGTTTGGAAAGAATAGTAACTAGGCCCGTTTTTCCCGAATGTTCAGAAAAAAGAATGGCCCTGTTCCAGCTCGAAAAGAATGAGGCTCCGGCCATAAGTCTTCCACGGGGTGTTCAGAACGCAAATTTTTCATTCTTCGTTTTCTTGGTGTCTATTTATTTATTTATTTATTTTGGCCACTTACGATGAGTAATTTTTATACTACATACAATATATGTAGCTATATTTAGGCATCTATGTCTACTACCAATGTTATGTTTTTATAGGAAAAAAAGTGTATAATATTCAAATATTTATAAAATTTAAAAGTTATGAGTTTTTTCGGGTTTCACCCATTCCCACCCATGGGCGTAAGAAGGTGGGGGGGGTCCAGGGGGTGACTGGACCCCCTAGAAATATTTTACAGTGAAAAGACGACTATTTCTTGAAAGATTATTTAAAAGTGTAATAGTGTTATAGATGATAAATAAAAAAAAGAATAAAACGTAACATTTAGTATTTAAATGTGCGTATGTGTGTGTAGGGGGGGGGGGCACAGACTCAAAGTCATGTAAGTGACAAAGAGCAAAAAACATGTCAGATATGAGATGGATTCTGGTCTAGAACTATGGAGTTCTCGATATTTACAAGATTGAAGCGAGAAAAAAAAGGAAAAGATACTGTATTGTACGTTCTGTGATAAGGCAACTACTGCTCCTCTTTTGTACAGATTGTCCTTGGAACTAACGAAAGTCTCTCCGTACGATCTTTTCCGAACCCCTACGCTTAAATTCTAGGAAACTATGTATAGAAATCAGGTCCCTTCTCGTCTCAAAGATAATAATCTAACTACACCGTTTTGGAAAGGTTTTACGCTTTCTCTGTAAATTATTTTTGAATAGAACTGGGAGCTACCATGTTATGTATAAAAGAACAGATTATGTTCAAGAAAAAAGAAAGAAAAAGAGCAGTAGCCGTAACGCACGTATTGTTTTGCAGTACGTGTGTGGCGGTCATGGCTCCGGGGTCCCGACGAGGGGGGGGGGAGGGCAGAGGTCACATTTCTTAACGAGTAATTTTTACATTGGAGATTGTTTACATATCCAATGTGGCTACTTTTCAGATATTTTGGAAAAGTTATATACATTCGTAAATACAAAACGATGGCATTACCAAGAAATTTAAAATTTTTATATTTTCTTATAAAGACAGAATTATTTCAAGAAATGCTCATTTTAAAGCAATTTTTAGGACTTGACAGTTACAAAAATGTCATAAGGGAGAAATTGTCTGTCGAAGTCTGGAATTCAAATTTAAACCCCATATAATAATGAAATTTCCTGAAAAAGGCATTGTCTTTATCGAAAAATAGAAAACGCGAATCAATCATATCTTTCTTATTAATTGCGTTTGAAAATGTTTTGCATATGAGATTTAAAAATAAATAAATTTATGGATATGTCAGAAATAAGGTACTTTGGATATAAGTAGAGATTTAAAGAATCGGAAAGTATCTCGTTGTTGAGGAAATGGAGACTTTGAAAACAAATAATATATATTTCATTTTTAAAATATCTTTTAAAATTTTTCTTCTTTCTGGAGGGAGGGAGAGGGGGGGTCATAATCACCATGGTCATGTCCCCCCCCCTTCCGCTTCTTGGAGCTGCTATTCTCAAATAGAGACTCCTTGTTTGTAGCTTTGAACCAGTTAAATGGGAAACATCTTTTGCTGTTTATACTTTACCTTGCTTTACATGCATTAATATTTTACATGATATTTTTATGCCAAATCTTCTCAGCTTTTAAATGTGTTGGTTGATTGTGTATGTTCGGTAGGGGGGGGGGTAAACACACAAAATATATACATCTGATACATGTATGTATATAAAAGTATATACATCCTACATAGAATTAATGTATATGTCTTTCAAATGCATAAATAAATTAATTTGTATAAATTTTATAGCAACATTAAATTAATTTAAAATTTAGTTACATCTACTAAAAGTAAATAAAATACATTTTTTTTACTTTTTAAATTGAATTTTTTTAAAAAGTATTTTGGAAGAGTTAAATCTTTTCTCTCAAGAATGAGTGACTTATGGAAAATATGAATCTATGCTTAAAAGATAAAAGCTAGTTGGATGTTGCAATCCGAAAACTTTCTTCCATTTTATACATGTTAATACTTCAATATTCATTTTCACACTGCCAGATTTAAATGACCATCGATGCCCATCACCATCGATAGGATTCTAAAGGCATGAAATCTTCGGCTATTAACTCGTATGAAAAAATTGCTTTTAATAAATTTTCAAACATTATTTGAATACAAAGTTTATACTTTTTAAATAAAATTGGTTTTCGGTGTTGTTAGAAAGCTATCTAAAAAATACATATAAATAGTTACCACTTATATTCAGCTCTCCGGGAGGACTGGACTCTATCAACACCTACATGATATTTTTACAAGGTCAAATAGGTGTGGGTTGTATTTGAATCCTCTAATATATTTAAAGTGCCTGTTGAAATTAGGGAGATTACCCTGGAAGGGGGACTGTCATAGGGATCTACACGAGTCCGTAATCGGCGAAGTGAAGCTGAATTTTCAAATGGGCCGGGTTGCCAAAAAATTCGAGCGGGCCATCCGGGCATATACATCCGAAAATATATATACATTAACGGGCCTGCCGACCCGATATCAAAATCTAAGTGAAGCCGATAAAATATTAAATACTTTTTATGAATTTGTCTTTCGCGAGAATAAGTACAAATGTGCGTCATGGGCCGATGCTTGTTTGACAGCATCAGTACAGAAATATAACACGTCCACCAAGGTTTCTTTATCTAAAGGTTGCGCCATTTCGCCCCGTAGCCAATGCGGAGTGACCCGCTGCTTGACGTCACCGAGAGTGTTCCCAGGAGCTTCGTAATTGACTTAGCATTAGAAAAATGCTATTTTTAATTAAAAAAAAAACAGTAGAAAATTTTGAGTAAAAATAAATTTAACGATTAAAATATATTCTTCATACATAAGACAAACATCACATCAAAAATTTTAATTATTATCTCCTTTTAGCTCTTCGAAATTTAATTGTTAAAATTGCTGTCTTTTTCATTAAGTTTCGTTTACGATCCCATATGAAAAAGTTCATTTATATTTTTAAAAAGTGTAAAATACTATTTTTATGAATAAAATTTTAAAGACCTACAAAAGCAACAAATTTAATGGTTAAACGATTGTATATAATATTTTGTTAATGATTTTTAATATAGTATATTGATAAAATCCGATTGGTAGTCTATTAGAAAAATCAGATAAATATAATATTATTACAGTTTCAATATTTTTGACTAAAATCAATACTAATAATAAAAATGATTAAGAAAAAAAGTTTAAAAAATAATGACTTACACTTGAACTTCACAAGCTGAGTTTTGAATTAAAAAAAATAGACTATTTTTTTTTTTTTTTTTTGTTTGTTTGAATTTATGTCGGCCAATTATCTACATGTGGGATATAGGGCCTAAAGTGGGGGCTGTCCTACGAGGGGGGTCTTTATAAGGAACCTAACCCGTAGTTAGGCAAGGAAAGCCAAGGTTCGAAGAAAACCACAGAAAACTCCGAACGGTTTGGACGATGGCCGCGATTGGGCTCGAACCCAGCACCTGTCGTGTCTACCAGTTTCGGAGGCAGAATCTCTCGGTCATTGGTAGATTTAAAAGGCAAATAAAATAGAAACTTTAATGAGTAAATATATTAATATTCAGTATTTTTAAATGGAAATATTTATATAGTAAAATAATATGATTTGGTGGAAATAATTTTCGAAATTTAAATTAATATAATTTATAAATGCAGTACTAAAAGTTTATTTAAAAAATAATATTTAACATGCTATATAATAATAATAATAATAAATATAAATTTACGGACATAATTAAAAGAAATTAGGGTAAATTACCGCCTCAAAGGGAATTCAACGTTTAAACTAAAAATTTTCACCTAAATAAGCTATATATTTAAATTTAAAATGACATCTTTTCAGATTTTTAAAATTTAATTTTAAATGCTCTATAGTTTCATTTAGATTACATGAAGCTAGAGTTATTAAATATATATTTTATGTAATAAAGATGAAAATTTAAAATACAAATAAGAATCGAAATTTTAATTTTTAAATTGCCAATTATTTCATAGAAAAGTTAAATTTGAACTTCAGAGTAATATACTTTTATAAATACCTCCCAAAAGAGTTATATAAATTTATATTTTAATTTTATATGATAATAAAATTATATAAAAATATTTTAATAATTAATATATTTTAGGTTTTTACCCTCAGAATATGCTTTCATTTCAAGCATTTTATTTCATCACAGGGTGCATTTTGAAGATAAATTTTAATGCGTGCTCTTTTATTTGCAACTTCATGTACTGTTTTAATGTGCAACCAAAGTTGACTTACTCTACATTTTTGATTTTTTGGCAGCGTATCTCTTTTTATTTCTGATGAATACATTTGATTTATACGCCTCAATCGTATAAAAGTCCTGGTTTTCACAAATGTTTTTATTATGTCTTTGTGCATATTTGGAAAAATCAATTGGATTTTTTTGCAAGAATTTTCAATTACGTTATATTCTTTCGAAAGTGACTTGCCGTGAATTTCATTAAAATGCTTTCCATCATTTTTACCTCTGCTGGCCACTTATTTGATGGCACTATCAGTCCACCGCGTGATAATGTTTCGATCCATCCGATGGAATTGGCAAATCAATGAAAAGAGCAAGTTGTTTTAAAGTTTCTCTAAGAGATGTTTCTCTAACGATAGCTAGAAAGTATCTGCCACGTATTTAAGAAAAGTGACCGGAAATCTGTTTCAGAGAAGCAATTAAGGCTGCGGGCACACACACAGTTTTTCGCACTAACTTCTTGCGCTATCTTTGATCTTTCGTTTCGGCGCTTTGATGTATAAATTGCACTTCTAGTGTACTGAATCTGAACTTCAAGAGAGGAATATCAGTTGACAGGTTTACGACCGAAGATGGAGTAGATAAAAGTTCCCCTTCCTTTGTCAGATAGGTAGGGTCAGTCCCACAAAAACCATTTAACGAGGTTTCACCCTTGTTCAGTTCGAAAACAATGATTGATTGATTGCTCTTTTAGTGTAATAAAAACTAGTGCTGTTCGTCTAGACCTTTAAGCTTCGTGGGAGGGCAAACTGCCCTGGGTGACAAAGAAAATAACAAATGCTTGCTTCACACCCCCGTCCCTTTCAAAGTACGACAGAAGATAAGAAGCAATAAAAACTCCCTATCTTAGCAAAGAAAAAAAAATACAGGGTTATGTCATTTGAATGAAAAAAATCCTCTAACTGCTTTTTTCTACGAAAATAATATTTTCACCAGGAAAAAATGTTGTATTTCGAAGAAATGTGTTCTACTCTGACCAAAAACAAAAGCTTTTAAGCAGAAATTCGATTTTAAATTAAAAAAATAGGCTTTTATCTGTAGCGAGAATTCCCTTCTACACTCGCAGTGACGTCATACGTACCGAAACCTTGATCCCGAAACTAGAGGGAAATGGCATCCCCCTGACGTCCACCATACACACTGTAAAAAAAAATTGGGAAAGTTACAAAAATTTTTCTAGTAGAATTGTATTCCAAGAACTTTTTATGTAACGGCAACAATAAAAATTCATGTAACAGATACAGATTTGCACTTTGAATCAAACAAATTTTAAGGTTACTAAGAATTTTTTTGGGAAATCGTATTCCAAGAACTTTTTAAGTGACGATAACGAGCATTATAGATAAAATTTTAGTAAAGTTACCAATATTTTAGTAAATTCTTTTGTAAAGTTACAGATGGTTTTAGTTTTGCTTACAAGTTTTGTAGATTGACATCATTTTCTTGTACAGTGTACACATAAAATTTTAGTAAGCATAAGAGATTTCGGTTAATTTAGATTACTAAGGTTACGGATTTTTTTTACAGTGCAGGCAGACATCGCGCATCGGACATGGTGTCTGTTTATTTTTCTTTATTTTTTATTTTTTTCTGCAAGCTCGTGCCTGCCCTTTTTTCGTACATAGTCGAGCCAAGCCAGAAATGTACAGAAATGTTTTCAGATGTGTAGGTCTTTATATGTTTTATAAAAATATTAACAGCGATAATGAACTTTTGTTAAGGCAATCTTTGGAAATATACGAGTATCTTAAGATGGTTCTCAAATTTTACTGCTTAACAACACAAAACTTTGACACATTTTTTGACTAACATTTAACTGTAAAAGCTTCTTAAAACTGACAAGCTTGACTACTAAAGGAATTTGCAAATGAATAGCGTTTTCCATTTTCTATAAATAAATTACTTGTTGACATATAAGATATGCTATGCGGAAATGCAACTCAAAATTCTATCTTTAAAAGTATTTTTTCAAATGTATATTGCCTTTATCAAACAATTTATAACGCCATTCAATAATCTTATACTTTTTGAAAAGAAATGAATGCAGAAATGTGTCAGAAAATAGCTCTTTTAGATTTGCGAAAAGCTTTAGTAAATGATCGAGAAACATTTTTACAAATCTATTTTTTATTATACAAATTCAAAAATTACGATGTTTTGTTTTAACCCTCCTTTTTTTCTTTTATTCTAAACTACATTAATTTTTTAATCTATTCTTATTTGAATGTTGAAACGTCTATGAACCTGAGTAATCGTTAATGCTGCTATTGTATATTTTCTGTCTTGCGGACACATTGTAATTTTATAAAATATACTGTTAATTTATCACATAAATATGTTTGCAGTATTCTTTAAAGTAATCGTAATTGTATGTTAAGTAAAATCTGATTTTTTTTTTTTTTTTTTTTTTTTTTTTTTTTTTTTTTTTGTAGAATCTAAATTGTACCGGACCGGACAGTCTTTCAGTGATTTCTGTACAGGTCCGACCTATAACTGTGAAATGAAAATATGAACGAGTCGGGCCGGTCATAAGTGTGAAAACTCCGGCCTGTACAGATCTCTAGGCCGCGGTAGTGGTTTTTCTTTTGCAGCATAGGAAAGTGCATGGAGTTATGGATAGAATTGAACCAAAATAAAACTTCTTACTATACGTTTTTGATTATAGACGTTAAATTCCATTTGAAAATAGTGATCTTCGCATTTCGCTATTTTTTTTGGAATTAGAGAAAGGTATTTGACAATTATTTGACAAAATTTACTATTCATACGTAATGTAATAGTTATTACATAATGAAATTTAATTTAATAAATATTGGAAAAAATATTAGAGAAATCGGTTTGAAGGCGGCAATGTGAAAACAAATTTTATTCAATTTTCGGGACGGAGGGTGGGGGGAGTGAGGGGCATGATAGCTGTTGAAGAAAAAAAGCTTACTGAATCACCTAATTGTTCTGTCTAGGTTTAATATGGATATTTGCAATAAATTAAATATTCTCTGAATTTTGGAGTTATTAAAAATTTATTAGATTTAATTATGATTTTTTTTCTCCCTCCTACATTCGAAACATTTATTGACAAAAAACTTGGTGTGTAATATGTATGAGATAGAAATGTAAGAATTATGTATGAGATAGAAGAACTCTGAGAAGTTTCTTTGATCAACTGTATGAACGTTTTTAGGAATGTATCAAGAGATAAGTTTTCTGTTGAGTATCATTAGCTTGTGCAGAGCAAAAACATGTACTTTTATTGCTTGCTTGGTTATGTTTATGAAGGCCATTTATCAATACAAGGGGTATTGGACCCTAAGGGGTGGGGGGAGTGCCCTCCTTGGAATTCTTTCTAAGGGAACCTAACACGTATTTACTTAAGAATATCGAAGATTCGAAGAAAACCACTTTTTATTGTTTGGAAGTTGTCAAATAGATGGGATCGTGCCCCCCCCCCCCTAGAAAAATCACCTAGTTACGCCCATGTCCCACCCCTTGCTTCGATTTTCCCCATTAACGAACTTAACCGAGATTTTATGCATCTGTTTGGAAGAGATTTGAGTAGAATTCTAAAAATTGTCGTATCCATAAAAAAGTGATGTATAGATAGATTTTCAGAAATTTCAACAGGGGAGAGATCTATTTCATACGAAATCTACCTAATATTCTTTTTGCGAGTTGGGTAGGATAATTCTTGCGAGTCATAGTTAGATCTTTTGAAAGTCGAGTTGTTTGCATTGTCAAAAAAAGTTTGAGCACAACTATGTTTCAGACTGGTAGATTGGAAGGTATGCGAGGGAAGAAAATATCAGGATGAGGGCATTTTTTTGGGGGGGGGGGGTGTTTGGTAATAAAGTTCAAAATTTAGCTAGAACTGCTCCGACTACAATTCGGACCGTTAAAAAACTGTTGACCAAGCCCGGTGTAAAATTCAAAGCTTCAACCCAACCTGCGAAAACATTAATTGGCTGGACTAGGCACGACCTAGCAAGACCTGGCTGAACATTGATTTTTACGCCTATAAGGTTAATAGTGTTTTGTACGAGAAGTCCTAGCTAAAAATACTTATTTTACTTTTTCATATCATATGTTTATAATATTTAATTTTAAAAAAAAAGTGTTCTGAAATATGGTATTTATTTTTTAAATGCATTTTATTATGCTATGTGTAAATGTAAATATCACATTTGCCTCTAATATTGTTAATTCAGATTCACATTCTTATGGCTTAGAGATTTAAAAATTAAAAAAAAAAAATCTATAGAAACAAATCTTCAAAGACGGAATTGCATGGGAAAGAAAAATCCGTCATGATCTAGTTATGATGAGCAAGGTCTATTGTAAATGCATTGCATTATTTTCACAAATACTATTATCCTCTTTTACATATATCAACATTTTCTTTTGTTTTATTAAGCACAAGATTCCGTTACGCGCAGGTTTCTTTTCTCAAGTTTTACCATATTTTAATTTCATTGCCTAGTTTCATTCTTCCTAATCTTCACGGACCAAAATAAGAAGTTCCGGTTGAATCATCCCGTATGAAAATCCTTTTCTCGACGGGGACAAAAAAAACGGGACAAAATTTTGAACGGGGTCTGTTCAAAAATCAGTAAAATTTGGCTTGATTTTGCTAAAAAGCACATACTTTTAAGTTGCCATTTTTATACAATTAAAGATTGGATTTTTATTCTTTTTTAAGAATCGTATATTCCAGGCTTTTTTTAATAGAGGACATATGGAATAAACATATGGAATAAACTGCCTATGACGGAATTTTCTTTTAAACTGAAAACTGAAAATTTCTTTTAAAGTTCTTCTAAACTGTTCATCCATGCAAAATGAATACAATAATACGGTAGAAAAAATATATTAAACATTTACACCTGCTAAAAAAGAAACGTATTTTTTCTTTCCAATGCGGTTTCATCTTAGATTTTACTTTTACCATATATCATTTTTTAGATTTTTATGTCTCCATAACATGGAAGGTAGATTAATAATACTAATGATAGCTGAAACATTTACATACAACTAACAAAGGTTCATTAAAAGCATAAACATCGCAGCCTACGGCACTTCTGCATAAATGGAGATTATAAAAAGACTAAGGTAAGTTTTTTTGGCCTGAACTTTTCCGTGAGGGTAAATATCAATGTCCAGTAGAAATGTACTCGGGGTCGGGGTCGGTGCGAAATTTCAACTTTTTTTCCGGGCCGGGCCAAGCTCGGGCCTTGTTTTTAGCTATTATGTCGGGCCGGGTCGGGCCTTGTTTTTAGCTATTATATCGGGCCGCTAAATTTTCTCTACGAGCCGGGCTGGGCTCGGGTTGAAATTTTTATTTTAATATCGGGCCGGACATTTCTTTTTCTATGGATCGGGCCTGGAAATTTCCGTCCGTGCATACCTCTATCTTACATATCGAATAATCAAATGATTAGTTCACAAAATTTTGTAAATTTGGACAATAATATCCGAACATTAAAAAAAAAAAAGTGAACTTTTTAGTGAACTTCGTTCACTTTTACAAATGAGCGTGATTTGAACGCGTTCGTTTAAAAATTTTTGAGTTTGAACGTGAACTTAAATCACTTTTCAGAAATTGAACGTGAGTTTGAGTTAGTTCGTTTATTTTGTGAACGTGCCCAACACTGAAGGGTATGTTCAATAATTGGAGTTTGTTTCCTTTGGACAGAACATGGGCAAACCACTTGATGAGTTTCCACGTCACCCCAAGATTATGCAGCAGATGCAATTGACTGATTTTGTTATATACTTGAGACCTGTATATGATAGTCTCTGGTAGATTTGATGAAGGTTCTGTTTAATTTCCTCTTACAGTTAGACTTTGTCTAAAGGGGTGGACCACCAACACGGAGCTTATCTTCAAGGTTCTCGTATACGAACGTAAATCGGCTGAACTGTTTTTGAACGTTCCGTTCTCTCATTGAAACATTTTTAAACAAGAAGCATATTCTTATAGCGTTTTCTGCAGGTTTGTTTACAATTTTGAAGTCGCAGAAGAAATTAGGCCTCCAAATCTTTTTTGAAACAACATATTTTTCCAAAGATTGTGCTTACAAAAACTGATAGATAAACGTGTGATACACGAAACAACGCTTGATTAAATGAGGATTCAAGGGAATGTGCATATATGACATTATTAGTTTCAATTTGACCATAGCTGTGCGACAAAATTAAGTGATCTTAAGAATGGCTCGAATTTTCTCGATTACCTTATAACTCTCTACAATTTAATTTCATTCGAATATTTCTCATACGTTATATAAATAACATCCTATATTAAATTGACTGTTTTCAAATTGGAAAACAGGTTAACAGTGATAAATATTATTATTTTTTATGCTGGATGTACCTTTGTGAAAAGGGGAATATTTTTAGTACACTTTACGTTTTAGGTTGGTTGGTTGGTTGATTTTTGACGTCCGATTATCTACGCTAGGGATATAGGACCAGGGGGGAGTGCCCTTCGTGGGGGTTTTTCTAAGGGAACCTAACCCGTATTTACGCAAGGTTCGAAGAAAACCACGAAAACTCCGAACGGTTAGGCCGACAGCCGCGATTGGGTTCGAACCCAGCACCTGCCGTCTACCAGTTGAGAGGTCCCAACCTCTCGGCCACTGGTGGGGCCTTTACGTTTTAGGACCAAATGTCATTGACAGATGACACCGTTAAATGCAATTATACGTGAATTGATTGAAGCAAACATTACAATGAAAGAAATTTACTAAGGAATTTAAACAATTATTTTTCACCTAGTATGAAAAACACAGTCTAAAATTCATGTATAATAGAAAAAATACAATTTTCCAAAATTAAGTGGGTGTATTTTATCCTTCGAAGCAATTAGTGGAACTAGACCGGATTTACCATTTTACAAAAGCTATGAGACAAAACCTATGTGTGTTGTTATTTTTCAGTGTAATGTAACACAGATTAAAGAAAATTATAAAAAAATATATAATATGTATGAAATTGTTTAAAATTTTGAAGGATTTTAATCTTTTTTATTATTTTTTTATAAATCGGCTCCGGCTCTTAAAAAGCAAACAAAAAACAACAAAAAAACATACAACACAATTTTGTTTTCAACGTATGCATATTAGACAATCTTGAGTGCAATTAACGAAAACCTAGTAAATATATGGAAATCTAAAAGATATGCAGCTCATTAAATACATTACATAGAAAATTTCAATAAATTTTCGTAGAATTCTTCATACAAATAGCTATATATCAACAAATAAGTCATTAGAACTAATTCTTTAGTTCGTTACACTCTAGACATTATCGAAAGTTGCACAAAAAATTTCATTGTTAACGAAATAATAAATAAATAAATAAATAAATAAATAAATCATTTCTTATTTACGTTTATCGTTGAAAATTTATTCTTTCAGAAAAGAAATTTCGGTTTAAATCACCGTCGTCTGCTTTTATCATAGAGCTGTAATTTCATTTCTAATATACGTACATGAAAAATAAACAGAGATTTATAAACAGAAATGTTTATTCTATAATAAAATCAACCAAACAAACAAAAATTGCGAATTTTCCTCGAAATTGCCGTTTTAAATGCAGGTGGATACCTTAATGTCCTCAAATAATAAACGAGATTATTCATATGTCTTTAAATAATAATAAATTTAAACTCAGACTTTACAATCGAGAAATCTAAATATAAATTTAATGTCTGCCTCGGTATTTATTTCTACGGCCTATTGTTGACTCTGATGAAACAAAATTAGTTAAAATTTATTTTGCTGTAAGATATCGGACACCATATATATCTATCAAAATTTAAAAGTAAACTTATAATAGACTTTCTGGAGAACATTCATAAAAGCTAAAACATTTATATTTTTAAATAACTTATTATTATTTGACACCCAACGTATATTCTAAAATCGTTTACTACATTCTTTTGTCTTATGTAAGAGCTCGGTAAAATAAATCTTGCTGTCAACTCAAGAAAACCGTGTGTCACGACATGGATATTTTTAATATATTGTAAGAAGGAACATCTACACCTAACTTTTATATTTGTTCTAAATTTTAAAGTTGAAACTTTAATATAAATTTAGTTTCATTTGTATGTGTTAGAAAATATTATTAATAGAAGTTAACCTGGAAGTAACTCTTAAATGATTTATGATGTGGCGACATTTTTAAGAATAACGAAGAAATTTATTTCAAACTATATATTAATGATTTATGGTAACAAAACATTCATATATCTTTTTAAAAAGTATGGTTCTGTTAGCGATGCGTACAATGTTATTAAATTTCTACTTTATTTAGTTCGAGAGTAATTTTCATTGTTACTATATTGACATTTTAATCAGTGATTAATATGCTTTATCTGTAGAACCAAATCATTTTTGTAAAAATAAAATCAAGATTACATATTATGATTAATCGATCAGAGAATGTAAGTATTGTATGTGTAGATTCATACTAGTTGAAGACGTAAATAATTAACTTCATATTAATTAATACAGCGAATACAAAAATATTAACCTTCATTGTGCTGTACACGATGACGCAACGTTATGGATTTTTTTAAACAGTATGTGCAGGGGCGTTCCGACCCAGTGTGCAAAGTGTGCGGCACACACAGGCGCCTAAGCAGTAAAGGCGCCAAAATATTTCAGTTGAGAATCAAATATTTAAAAAAATATCCTTAATTTATTCATGCTAAAATGTATTATATTTTCTTGGCATCTGAATTATCTTTTTAGATTTACCTTATAGAAATTATTTATAAATATTCATTTCTTTCTTTAAAATTTTATTTTATTTTAATTATGAATCCTCCAATAAATCATTTAGACAAGACCTGTCCAACCTTTATAAACAGAGGCGCACCTCATATGGTTATAAATAATAAAAGGCGCCGTAATTCACATAGCTGAAAATATGCAACACTATTATCTCACTGCATTGGAAAAGCATAATATACAGTTTTATTACGATATGAGCTAAATTTCACTTGTTTTATTATAATTATTTATAAGAAACAATTGTCACTTTACTTCAGGATTTATCATAAATAAGAAGAAAATTACTATTCGGAAATACTGGTAAAAGTTAACGTATTATATGATGCGCGTATATCTCACGCTGATAGCTATAAGTCCCCTATGATTCAGAAACTATTTTTAAATAATTTGCAGCAATAATTTAATTCAGAATACATTTAAAATTAGATTTTCAGAGGGCAATCTATCTTCAAAAGTTTTGTAGATAAAAGAAAGAAGCTACAGAAACCTTAATCACTGAATAACAATTTAATAGCTTAAATAATTAAAACTTATTTAAGGTCATCGATAACTGTTACAAAAAAACTATTTAAATATTTTTTATTTTTAAAAATCTATCCCTTAAAATGGATTTTTAATCTTAAAAATAGCTAGTAAGAGGATATATTCGAATAGGTGCCGAGAAAACCTTCTAACAAGGAAGGTCTTTATACTGGGCATATTCAGATTTTTTTGAAAAAAATACTAATTAAACTACTTATGTATGTAATAGAGGATCAGTGAAAATTAGCGTCGGAATTGCATTAGAAAACATGTAAAAAAAATAAAATACTTTCGAATATTTGGCGTGGAAAGACGAAAGTGTTACATGATTTGGCGAGCAGCAGTTTTTCCCGTCAAAAGCAAACGATTTTAATGCAACTGAAAACTTTTGGATTTTTAGAATCCGTTTAAATGGTATTAAATGAATTTAAACATAAACAATGAGAGAGTTTAATATAGTCTATACATGTATATATATATACATATATACATATTAAATTGCATATATTATTTTTTGTTGTAGTTATTTAATTTAGCTCTAGAAAAATATCTTCATTAATAAAAAATTCTTATTCAGTAAAATTATTTTCATACATTTAAGCGTATTAAAAAATAAAAGCCAGGTGTTTCCATAGCAACAAAATCGAATTGACAATGCTAAACTGGACTTTGAACTTGAAAAAAATTTAATTAATTTTACTTTGAATTTCGTTTTATATCTCAAATTTGATGGTTAAGTTTGAATATAAATGCATATAATTATCAGTATAACGAAATTATACTTAAAACAAACTAAAGCTGACAAAAAAACAAGAAAATATTTAATTGATCTAAAAGCGTTGAACATGAAACATTTTTCCTTTAAAATGCGTTTGACATTAAATAAAAAAAAAAAATTAAATTGCTTTTCATCGTCAACCGATGATAAATCGCCAAATAACGAAATTTTCATTATTTTTTTTACGTTCCGCCGAAATTTTTTTATAAACGTATATATCTTCATGAAAAGAACATTCTGTAATTTTTTCATATTTTTCGGAGTATGCCCGTATGGAGACCTTCCTTGTAAGGGCGCAATCGTGGCGTCCGCGGGGGACGAAGAATCCTGAATAGAAAAACAATGTAAAACCAGAACTTGGGGGCTATGCAAAGGGCCGAACGGCCGTAAGTAGCACAGGCCGTAGCTAAGGGGGTCTATGGGCGGCTCAGCTTCCCCTAAAATATTTTGAGCCTCCCTGATAAAAAGAGTCCACTAAATTAATTTCTATTCCAAAAATTCAAATGCAATTCTGTTCAAAAATCTAATTTAGTTTTGAGGACCTTTCACAGCTTTTGCAAAAATACTAAATTGTCGCTAAAATAAGTGTTTTAACACTTACTCATCCTATTTACACATATGAAGCTAACAAGTTGTTTAAGATTTCACTCGTTTTACACTCGAATTTTTCATCATCCTATTCTTTTCTTAGCATAAAATGAAACTATTACAACAGTTTAACATACAGTTTACAGTTGAAACATAGTAACTACAGTGTGAACACGTACTAATTTATCTTTCTGGGTCACAGAGAGAAAGAGAGAAAATATGAGCTCCCCCCCCCCTTTCCCATTATTCACTTCTAGCTACGACACTGGCTATGCATATGTAACGTTATCACTTTAGGGGGGAAGGGGGGGGAATCTGGCATATGATATCGGAAGGTATCTCTAGTGAGGGGTGGGGAGTCTTGATATATTTATCATTTTTGAATGATCCAACCAAAATTTTCTCTTTCTGTTTCCATTTTTTTTTTTAAATCAAAATTTTTTCCTTTTACTTATAATTTGTTTGTTATATCAAAATAGTCTGCAATATATATATATATATATATATATATTAGTTTGTTAACTATTTTTATGAAAATACTCATTAATGAAAATTAAAATAATTAAATGACTATAAAATTATTTATTTTCAAAATATTGAATATCTAAATGTTTGGTATTCCTATTCTACTGTCTTGTGTGTAAGCATATATATAATCTGCATTAAAGGGTGTTCTCAACTGCTCCGCTCAACAAGCGCAAAACAATTTGACACATTTACAAATTCAATTTTAAACGGAAAGATATAAAATTGGAATGCCTGACTATGGAAGCGATTTCGAATCGAACTTATTTTTCCATTCTATGATCATTAGATTACCTGTCCAGTTCTAAGCTATTTCGATGAAGGGATCACCCGTTTTTCTTCTGCTTTTCGACTGGTTTTACTGCTTTCGTCGGGAAATGTGCTCAAAAGTGTCAACTTTGAAAGCCTGTTCTGAAAAATTTATTGTGTTTTTAAAAAAAACAGAAAATTGAGTGCAATTAGACAGTTTTTGAATAATAGCACCTGCTATTTTCATGCATCTCCGAACAGAAATAAATTAAAGCATGTATCACAAAGTTGCCCTTTTTGATTTAAGAACACCCTTAGATGAAAATCCATCCAATCGAAGCTCAAGTTGATTTCCCACTGCATTCAGTAGGCGTGCATACCGGCGTGCTATTCATGTTCCGGTCTGATTTTTCAAGCTAACCGTCAATTTGTATTTATTTTCTGACATTTTGGTATAAAACTTTCAATTTTAACAAAAAAAAAAAAAAAAAAAAAAAAAAAAAAAAAATATCTTGATAAAATAAATAATGGAAATGCACACAACCCCTCATACATACTTTTTTATTTATTAACGTGAAATGATATTCAAATCACATATTTCTTAATTGGAAATGATATCTTGAGACAATTTGCATCGAGAGAAAAAATATGTTTGGCGAATTCTAGAAATGACTTCAAAAAAAATTTTTGAACAGTAAATGTTAATATTTTCATACCAGATATATTATCAGAACCTGAAAAATTCTATGAATGTATCAACAGTTTTTGTTGTTGTTGTTTGTTTTTTTACGTTTGAAACTTCAGAGAAATGGAAAACTTGAAAACTGATGCGAATCGCTACCAAATAAAAAGGTTTTTTGAAATAGTAATTAAAAATACCATTTAAGTCGTTTTTCTTTTTACTTACCCATCAAACGTAGTATAGGGTAAGTCTTGCAATCGTTTTAAAATCGAAATTTTTTTTGACGGATTTACACGTTTTAGATAGTGGAGATTCCGAAAAACATATTTTTAGAAAAAAATTTTTGTCGTCCGTCCGTCTGTCTGTCTGTCTGTCTGTTTGTCTGTCTGTAAACGCTCTATCTCCCGAACAAATTGAGATAGAGACTTGAAATTTTGTATGTAGTTAATATGTAAGAATGGGACGAACCCTATTTAATATCAACAACCTCGATTATCCGGAACTATTTCTTTCGGACTCTCGAAAAATTCGTTCTGATGAAAGGTATATAAAAATTTTCGAATTTTTTTGTTCTAAGGAAAGGACGTAAAAGGCAATAAAATAACACACATTTTGCATATAGAACGAAGTCGATCGGATTATTAGTTGCCGAGATATTTGTAATCTTGTTTTCCACATTCTTCGATTTTTCATGACCCTGTATTTCATTCAAATTTCAATTCAGAAGTATATTTTAATTGGAAATGAGACGCTTAATTCCGCGCAGTTAATTGTTAGTTAATAGAATTATTATTTTTGGAGTTATAAGGATGTTTCTTTTACGCAGTTCGGTACTACTTGAGTAGTTTGGTGTTTTATATAATTTGTTGAAATTGGTACATCAGCAGCTCTTTAATATAGGATTACTATGTATATTAACAATATTTAAATTTTGTTTATGAATTGCAATGCATTGTATAAATAGTTTCACATGTTTTATTTTCATATACATATCCATGATGGGTAAGTATTACGGTGGCCCCCAACGACTAGTTTTCTTTAGTATGATTTATTTATTTGTAATTCTACCGAGTTCTCACTATATCCCAATTTGAAAATGCAGAACAAATCAAACGTTACGCTTTTGGTCAGTGGGAAGGACTGTTTGGGGAAGCACACAAGCATGATCTCGTTGAGGAATAAAAGATCGACATTTTGCGATGATCATTAAGGGTTTTTAATTAATATTTCGGGTAATTAACAAAAAAAAATGAGTATCAGGTGCACGGTGCATCTACCATCATCTATCCTTATCTCCAAATTTTGAGATCTATGTGCGGCAGATTTTCTTAGACAATACATGCAAAGTAAAAACAAACATCTTTCTTTTAGATGCAATGTATTGTTATTGCATTAAATTATTTTCTCCGGGAGAATGAAATTTTACTGATAGTGCTTTCATTTACACAGATTTTACTGTGTTACGAATTTTATTTAGATAGCTGCCATACTTCTTTATTTTTCAAGTAATTTAAGCTTTTTCGAAACAGAAATTTATTTATTTAATGAAATAAAGTACGAACTGTAAAGAAACAAGACATATTTTATTAAATAAATTTTCTGGTTAAAAAAAAAACTCCAAAAGAATGGCAACTATACATTTATAAATATTTATAGTTTTTTTTTGGGGGGGGGATAAAGTTTTATTTTTACAGGCGATTGGATGGGTGGGGGGTGTAGGGCGCCAAATGTAGTTCTGCACACAGGCGCCGATTACTGCTGGCACGCCGCTGAGTATGTGAACAGGAAATGTGCCATAAAAACATATTTTAATAGTGTTTTTTATAGTGCAAGTTCAAGCATACTTATTTGTCATTTTGAATAATATATATTCTGAGTATGCTAAATTTTGTAATAGCTTTTAATTAAAAATAGAATGCAAAAATCTTACTCTTTAGGAGTTTACATCAAAATATTTGCTTTGTTGAATATTTCATTTATTTAAAGAGTTAATCCAACCATAATGTGTGTGTGTACATATATATATATATTAAATATAAAGAAAAAAAGGAAAATTACGATTTTTTAGGAATTCGTAGGCGAAAGTGTCCAAATATGAACTATTTTTTCGTCGATATAATCTATACTAATAAAAGAACAAAATGCTCTGTCTGTGTGTGTATCTGTGTGTGTGTCTGCGATGGCTAGCAAAATCTACAGCACGTACAAAGCTCAAAATTTTTTTGAGAGTAGCCCAATGTCTCTCCTGATGCACCTGAAGCTCAGAATTTCAAAATTCTATTTATTAACTGAGTAATTAATTAAATTCCAAAGCTCACTCTCATAAAAAATCGCCTTTTTTCCATTTCATTTTCTTATGGTTGATTGGTTGCATAAAATTTTCGCAGAAAGAATTAAAAAAGCTGGGACAGACCTTTAAAATTCATAGACTGTCAAACTGGCAGTTTAAATGAGGATTTTTTTTTTAATCACAGCTGCTGTACACCATGGAGAAAAAGATAGGTGGCGGCGAAGTAAACCGAAAAAAGGTTTGCAGCACGGAGTAAGAAGTGTCTTACTCCGTGGTTTGCAATATTAAACCATTTATCGCTGAAATTTTAATGCCTCAAACAAAAGCACGAGGAAGGAATTTTGTATTAATAAAACGAATTGAAAAAAACGAATTACAGCTGAAGCATATTTTACGAATAAATAGTAATTTTTTAAAATGGTTTTTTTCTATTATATTATTTAGGTTAAAGTTAGGTTAAAGTTAACTTGCATTTATGTTATGGTTAGAATAAGGATATGTTACAATAAAGTGAATACATTTAGGCTAGGTTACATTTCTGTTATATTTAATTTACGGTAGGGTACTGTTAAGTCTCTGTTAGGTTACAGACAGGTTCTGGTTACGGTATAAAAGTTTAAGGTTAGGAATTTATACACAGAGTGAACCTATACGCAAGATTTGATTAAAAATAACACTTACTTTTGTTAAATAGCTCTGAAATTATAGTACTATATACCAACCTTTTAGCTACCATCGTGTATCGATTTCATTCATGGTATAGTCGGATTTAAGAGTGATATAATTAGTTTGAAATTCAAAATATTTCACTTGGGATTTGTATGTGAAAATAATAATTAGTTACGTGACTTAACAGTGATTTTACGGGTAAGTATCAACATTTTTACACGAAAATCATGCAATCGTTGGATACATATTCCCTCCCGCGTTTTTCATTGCTCATTTTGAGTATTTTTAGAGCTTAATATTAGTTGTTTTTAAAACCGATTTTTCACACAGTCAGTGGCTACGTATTTCAGACAATGCATTTCTGCATGTAAATAGTTAATGATAAAATCATACAAATTTCAAGTTCGTTTAATATTGTTAATACGGACCCAGGCAACGCCGGGCGGGTCAGCTAGTTTTTTTAATATTTTCAAATGCTCTCTTTTGGCAAAAGAAATGTCAGTTGTAGTTATTTCCTCCCTATTCTATTCTGGGTTAAGTTTGTTCAAAATTTAATGCAGCTTGAGAAAAATATCTGTGGTATGTCATTTGCAGGTTTTACTGAAATGGATTCTTAATATCCTTTACAGTGGCTCCCTAGTATGGCACCCATGCCATAAAATGTAAAAAAAAATCAAAATTTCAGTGAATTAAAATAAAACGACACACCTTTCAGATAAAATAAATTTATTAGACTAGAACAGTGGTCCCCAAACTATAAGTCGTGATCCATTAGTGTGTTGCGGCGAGTATTTTGGTATGTCGATGAACAATGGAAATTTGCCCAAAAAATATATTTTGTTTCATCTAATAAATAAATATATATATATATATAACAAGTACAATATTTTACTGCCGCAATATTCACGAAATCTATTAGTTTAAACTAAAATTTCGTGAAAAAACGTTTCCCAACAGTTAGTCGGTATTATGCTATGTCCTGGCTGTGAGGTATGTCATTAATCGTGCAATCATCATGGCAACCTTAAAAAAATTCTTAATTTCTTACTGGATGAGCGTAGAAGCATAATATCCAGAAATACTTAAATCAGCTTTGACGTTTTTGATGGAGTTCAACGCAACATACTTGAGTGAACATGCTTTCCGTATTTGGTTGATTTTGAAGAACAATTACAAAAACAAACTGCATCTAGAAACTGACTTAATGTGCAAATGAACTAGTTTTTCCTCTGATATGGTGCCGTCTTAGGTAACCACCAGTACCAGAAATCTTACTGATTGTAAAGCTGTATTTTGACAATAATTAAAACGTATGTTTCATTATGCACATATTGCGATTATCAATTCTTATTTTTGTTGATAGTGTAAAAAGTGGGAAAAAATTAGAAAATGTTTAAATCATGGGTTGCACATAAATGAATCGGGGTTTCTCTTCCTACAATCCATAAGAGATCACCCAATACACTGGATGCATCAGCCTTCCCTTTTCCTATGTAATCATGAGAGAATTTTAATGTACAAAGGGGACAGTCAAGGTCCTCTTCGATTTTACTGAACGATTCCGGATAGAAGTGCTTTCAAAGGAAAATTTTTTTGGGCTTTGACATATATAACGCTTCTAGCGTGCATATTGATTTTTGACTATGCCTCTTCATAAATAATCGCCATAAGAAACATTTTTGCCAGCAGCTTGCTTTTCGTGGGAAAAAAATATGCTTCAACCCATTTCTCATTGCATGTTCGTATAAAAAGCGTCTATTTTCGAAGCTCTCAACCCGCAAAAGATCAGGTGGAAATACGGTCTTTCACCCTAATTTTGTTTCAGTCACTTCCTCTTATTGACCGATATACTTTATATACTTTGATATATTTTATAAGTGTTCTTTTTGGAACATTATATGTTTTAGATGCCTTTAAAATAGCCCATCTTCTTTTTTTTTGTCAGCAGTCGCAGTTTCCGTCATATCCATCGTGTCCGAAGCATTTCTTTTTGTATATTTTCTGTTGGTCTGCCATCTAAGCATCTAACTAATTTACTGTGTTTTCCACTTCCATAAATATGGCAGAGAGAGGATGTTCGAGAACATTCCACTATTGTAAGATTTTTCCGAAATCCCCCTTGAAAAACATGGAACAGCATTTAATGCATTTCCATAAAAAATAAGAGAAATTACCATAGCCGGGGTCATTCTTTAGTCAAATGTCGTTATGTTTCTCGCCAAGTTGGCGATACCTTTAATATTTCACCGAATTCCCACAGACTTCCAATGTAATCGAATAGGATCTACTTGTTTGTAGAAAATTAATAGACTCAGATATTTTAATGCAACGAAAACTAATATTATCTTAGGACAGATGTAAATTGAACTATTTACATTATTCTTAGCACAAACACTAACTATTTACAATATCCATAACAATATATAAAGATAAAGTAAATAGGTGATACATTGAAAAATGAAGATACCAGTATTACACTATACCAATATTTCTGAATACTTGGTAGTGCCATATTTGGGAGCTCCACACTATTACTAGTAACTGACAAAAAGAAAATGGATTTCAACCCAAACCGACAATTAGCAAACATTAATATAAGTAAACTAAAATTACAGATGTATTCAAAAATTTCAGAATCACTTACCTTCTTCAAAGAAGATATTTTTGAAAATGTAAGTTTAAAAATATTCAATACTTGGAAACACAACTGGTGGAGTATCAATACTGAAATTGATAGAAAGAATGCGAACGCACTGCACCCTGTTGAGTAAACTTGAAACACTGTTGTTTCAGAACTTTCTCATTAGAGTGCGATTTCTCTTTACAAGATGTTAGTACAATGTTAGGGCATATAGCATATTTGGGCATTTTATTATATACAGTATTATGACAATGAAACATTTTAAGTAACTTACAGATCTTCATATGACACACTTTCAATTTTTTTTTTAAATTTATACGAAATAAACTGTCAGTTATTATTTTACGGTAACGCATAAAAATTCAATTTCTTTAACGACTGGTAATAACACTTGTCATTAACAAGATTTCCACAATGTGTTTCATAACGAGCAAAGGCGAACGACAAAAATCACAAAGAAAGAAATACATTAACTTAAAGTAAATGTTACATTTAATAGAATTGCTACTGTTATCATTAACTATATTAAAATTTTAAAAGAGTTATTTTCAGTGAAAAGACAAGCTATTTCCGAATCTGAAAAACAGTGCTTTTTTGTGCAAAAATGCATGAGTGTAATATTAATGTAATACCAAAATTAATTGAACAGAAAATGTTTGCTTCAAAAATAATGTTTATGCTTATTTGTCTCGTTGATTTAGCAACTGACACAAGACTAAGTATTTGAATCCATACCTATGTTGTAAAGAGGTAAAGTTTGTTTGTTTGTACACTGTAAAAAAAAAAATTCCGTGAAATAACGGAAATAGTACTGATAATCTAGACGCCAGTACTATTTCGGTTTTTAAACGAAAAAAAATCTGTTTTTTCCAGAAATATTTTCGTTCTGTTTTCATATTTTTTATTTAAAAAAATTTCGCTTGAAAGCCAAAAAAGAATTTTCAAAGACAAACTGGCATCTTTAAGATTTTTATTCTTTAGACAAAGACACATCAGGTCACACACATTTAATTTAAACAACAGTGGAGAAATGTCACTTACCCTCGATGGGGATCGAAACAGGCACCTGTCCTATGGCAGCTTGCAGTAGTGTAATACTTTTATGCCACAGTTATACATGTACAGCTTGCAAATATCTTTACTTATTTCGAATTATTTTATAAACCAAAGGCTTTATGTTGAACTCGGCATTAATTTTTGTAGAGAATTATTTTCTATTGAGTGTACAGTTCTAAATGTTTACCAGATTTTATTTCCATAACTTCGAATATTTATTTTTTAATTTCAATTCTATAAAAAATAAATTTTGGACTTTAAAATATTACTATTAAGAGTTGAATGCATTAATAAGTTTTGTTTTCTTCATTTTAAGGAAATTTTTAAAACTTTATTGTAATATTATTCATATTTATTTACTTATTTGTTTTTGAAAGGATACTAACATACTTTCTTTAAAAAACATCTATTTTAACAAAGTATTTGTATGATGATCGATTTTATATCAATAAAGATAGTTATTACGGATTATTAAAATAAATTGTTTTTTATAAATTATATAATCGTCAACATTATAATAATTTCTTTAATATATAATTCAGATGTTTTAAATTTTATGTTCGAATTTCTTAAAGTGGATAGATTAAAAAAATATATTAAAATTAAAAGTAGAATTTTTTTCCATTTTAAAATATCCTACGCACTTTTTAAAAAATATGCTATAAATGAGTTGAACATTATTTAAAAGTCATAATGGAAATAAACTAACTGAAAATAAATTAAATAATCTCAAACTTAAGTAAAATTAATAAAATTTTATAATTTTTATAATTTTTTTAATATTGTAAAAATATGTTAGCTTTATATTATTAAAACAGAAAGAAATATAGAAAATTATTATAGAAAATTGTTCATAAAACAATTCTATAATTTTTTTTATCCGAGATATAGATGGCGCCACTAGAGTTATTTATGGAATTTATGCTGTTTTAATACGGAACTTCCCTGTTTCCAGAAAATTTACGGAAAACTTACCGTAATTATAATCTCAAAATGTCAATAACGGAAGTTCTACTATTTTTTCGGAAAAATGAA
Source organism: Maratus speculifer (assembly GCA_964019185.1). Lineage (NCBI taxonomy): Eukaryota > Metazoa > Arthropoda > Arachnida > Araneae > Salticidae > Maratus > Maratus speculifer. The sequence goes on along the minus strand of OZ025291.1, from coordinate 210,173,372 downwards.
ACTATTCCGTAGAATTTTACGAAAATATTTATGTATATCAACGCATATTTTTTACAGTGTAAGGGGTGATCTCTGCAACTACCAAGCTGATTTCAAGAGTAATGGTACAGAAATGATGGTGCTCACCCCTGTTCAAACATAGGATGTATCTTATGTCGATGCCTCTAACCCAAAGGGTTCCAGGAGTATAAACGTTCTAAATATGAGATTTTTGCGTTACTGAAAGGCCTAGAAATATGATAATTGGCATGGGAGTTACTTATTAGACATAAATAATATGTAAGAATTTTCTTTGAAACATTTAAAATTTAAAAAATGTAAAAATGCATGAAAAGCGTTCTAAATTCTAAATGGCAATTGCTGATTAATTTCAGGAAGTACAGAATCAATTTAAAAAATAATGGTGTTAAAATGAAGGTGACAGCCCTTGCTTCAACATAGACTATATTTCATGTCAGTGCAACAGTTCCAAAGGGATAACAGGAGCAAAAAACATTCTAAAAGTACGATTTCTGTATTAATGAAGGACGTAGAAATATAAAATTTGTCATGGTAGTCACTTATTAGGTATAAATGATTTTTAGTATATTATTTTATTTTCGAAATTTAAAAGGGATGATAATGCGCGAAAAGCGTTTTAAATGGCATTTTCTACGCAATTTTAGGACGTATATAAAAATTTCAAAAGTAATGGTTCGAAATTTATAGGGAATGACCTTGCTCAATCATTGGTTGTATTTTATACCGGTGTCATTACACCGCGGGTGGCAAAAGCAAAAAACGTTCTAAATTTTCTTGTTACGAAAGGGAGAGAAATATTAAATTCAGCATGATAGTTAATTATCAGAAATAAATCATCTCTAAAAACATTTCCTAAAATATCAAAATTTAAGTAAAGTGAAAATGAGCTATGAGCTTTCTAAAAAATGTTCTAAATTGTATTTTCTTTGTAATCTCAGGAAGTATCAAACCGATAAAAAAAATATTGGTATGTAAATATTGCTGACAGCTCTTAATCCAAGATAGACTGTATTTTTGTTGGTTGGTTACCACAAACTCCAAAAGCTTTCAAGAAAAAAAAAATATTTTATAAACGCAAATTTTATAGCATTGGTGGGTATTAATTAAATTTGGCATGTAAGTTACTGATTGGATATAAAATAAGTCTAAGATCATTTCTTTAAAAAAATCAAAATTTAAAGGTGATGAAAATGCCCGAAAAAAGTTCTAAAAACGCGCTAAATGACGATTCGTGAGCAATCTTAAATAGGTGTGACTACCATATGGGTCTTAATAGACAAAAGGCATTCTAAATTTTAATTTGTGTGAGACTGCAGGTCCAAGCAACTTCATATTGGGCATAGTAGTTATTTATAAGATACAAAGAGACTTTAAGAACATTTTCTAAAATAATCAAAATTTAAAAGGGGTGAAAATAAGTGAAAAGCGTTCTAAAAGCCTTCTAAATTGAAATTTCAAGGCAGTCACCTGAATTACCAAACCAATTTCAAAAGTAATTGTTAAAAGTTAATGTTACCGAACTTGCTGTACCATAGACTTTATTTCCTTTTTGTATCACCAATACCTGGTGATTGCAGGAGCAAAAAACTTTCTGTATTGGAATTTTTGTGACACTGCAGTGGCTATCAACTTGAAATCTATCTGAATAATTACTCATAAGATTTTAATACTATGCGGCAACAGTTTTGGGAAAATTCGAAATTTAAAAGGAGTGGAAATGCGTAAAAATCATTCCAAAGATGATCTGAAGTGCGATTTCTACGCAGTCTCAGGATATATCAAAGAAATTTAAAAAGTAATGGTTGCAAATTAATGGTGACAATCTTTGCCGCAATATAGATTATACGTTGTACTATTGCCCCTACCACCTGTGGCTGACAAGAGCAAAAAATGTTCAAAATTTCGTTTTTTGTATGAGTGGGAGTCTACCAGTCTGAAATTCGGCATTGTAATTACTTCAAAAATGCAATTGCTTTCTAAGTATAATCGAAAGAAAAGGTGGAGTGGGCAAAAAGCGTTTTAAAAATGTTTTACATTAGGTTTTTTATGCAATATTATAAAATACCATATCGATTTGAAAAATAACGGTTGAAAATTGTTAGTATTAGAATCTGTTCAAACAAAATATAATTTATGTCGTTGCCGCTACAACCAGAAGGCTACATAAACAAATAATACTTCTGAATTGCGATTTCTGTGATACTAAAGAGGCTATAAATTATGGCTTGGTAATTACTCAAAATATATAAATGTCCTCTAAGAATTGTCAAAACTAAATTTTGAATTTTAAATGTTGTTAATCGAGTGGAAGGACCGAAACACGTCCTAAAAATTCCTAAAATGCGATTTCTATGCAATCTCAAGAAATAATAAACCAATTCTAAAAGTAAAGGTTGCAAATCAATGTTTACAATCTCTGATCCTACACAGGCTATATTTTATGCTAGTGCTATTACCACCTGGGATTACCAGAAACAAGAAACGTTGAAAAAAGCCGTTTGAAATTTCTGAATTACATTTCTATGGAATATTAGGAAATACCGAAGTAAATTTTAAAATTAATTTTGTCAAGTTGATGGCGATAGTCTCTGCATTTTATGTTGCCGACACTATCCTTTGAGAGACATAGTAGACCATTAAACAAGATGCTAGGAACTTTACATGATGTTTGAGATGTAAACCGCGTACTAAGATGATGGTTTCTAAATATTCAATGTTTAAATAAATACTGAAATGAGCGTATGAATTGAACATAATAGTTACAAACTATCTTCTAAATTATCATTTATTGAGAATTAGCTTAATTAATTAATTCTCATTTCATCCTAATGCAGTATAATACAAAAGTTTAGTCTAACTTTGTCTTAAATGGTAATTTTAAAACTATTCCTAAAAGCATAATTTTTTCTGAGAAAAATTAGACTTACAAATATCAACTGGCATATTTCAATTTACGCGAGAAAAGCCGCCGGTTTTGCTAGTTTATTATATAGGTGTTTTTAAAACATTTAAAACTTACCCATTTCTTAATTAAAGAGATTTTTTAATGAAATAGATTTGAACCAGTAAATAAACTCATTTGTTTAACGCGCAGATATTTTACTATTCTCTGAGCGTTTTATTGAGTCTAATTGATATACTTGTTTATAAATTCCACTAATATATTATTCATTGGCAGAATTTTCTAAAATAATTAACGATATAACACATAAAGTAATAGAAAAATAATTATTTTAGACATTTTTAGACAAACAATAATTTAGTTTCCTTGAATATATCCTTATTTCAATTAGAAAGTAGTATACAACATTTGCACGCAGTGTATAAAATTTGCCTTATTTTAGCAAATCCTTTTTGAAACTGTGTACTTAAATAAAACTTTAAAAAAATGGTGCGGCCTGATAAAATTTGCGTAAGAGGCGTCAGAGAAAAAGGATTTATAATATTCTGTACCACTGTAGTCGCAATTTTCAACAGTTTCTCCTTTCAGGTGCTTTCGTATTTATGTAAATACGTAGCACCTATAGTCGTCGTTCAGTCCGTCCACCTGTCCGCATGTAACAGGCAAACAACTACCCAACCGAATCATTCGAAATTTAAAATAAAGAATTTTTGCATAGTTTTGTCCAGTCATTTAAAATTTTATGAAAATTGGATGCATAGTTTAATTACAGAGACAGTATTTCGTTACATTACGGTCAGTGGGAAAAGTAATTTCAAGTGCAGTTTAACAATGTTACACTTTTTCGAACATAATAAAAATGATTTACATTTATGAAATATACCTTAAAATATACAATCCGTACAATTTATGGTGCAAAGAATATCTATTATTCATTTATAGATTCACACAAAAGTATTCCATAACACAAAACAAATATAGGAAACATTGTTCGGGGCGCGTTTTAAGTATATTAAAGTAGTTCACGTATATTAAAGATAAGTATATTAAAGATTTGCTACAGATTACTTCCTGTGTAATAGAAAGCAAATGTTATTTAGAGGGACCCACAAAAGTTTTCGGATACTTATACAGTGTCCTCAGTATTGTATACAACAACATCAAGATCTAAACATTTTTTAAATTCTCAATAGTACAAACGCTCCGCATTTGCTGTGTTTGAATTGCAATTTCCGACTTGTTCAACCAGAAAACAGATGTTTGAGAACATAAGGTGTATTTTCAATCTAAAAGTTTATACTAAATACAGAATACAAAATAATATACAAAATTATTATAATATAATACATAATAATTTATTTTTGCTTTTTTATAATAACGTTATCGAAGCATTATTAAAAACATTAACTGGCCACATTTTATATTTTCCTGCAAATATACCGGAAGAATGTTCTAGTTATTTTTAACATTTGTAATTACGAATTTAATATTTTTTAATGAAACTATGCGTTATACTGCACAATTTGCTTTATAAAAATATAAAGTATTTATATATATCCATTTTGTGAATACGGTAAACATCAGACTAATTTTATGTCCATCGTAGCGGAAGTTAGGTGACATTAAAAGTAAATCCATAACATTCGCCTCAATCAAATAAGCTCTTTTCATACGAACCATTAAGTGTTATGTTTGTTTATTTTATTTCACAGCGTTCCATTTATTTATTTATCTAAGATGAATATTATTCGAAATATGATAAACAGTAAACTAGATACAAAAACGCATATGTTCGTGCATTTTGCGAAAGATATTTTATCTATTATATTTATTTTTATTTAGATACATCTGCGTGTTTATATTAAGGGATATTAAAAATATTTTTCCAAAAGTATAAATGCTTAAAAGGTTTCATTATAAATACAATTTAAGCTAGAGTTTAAACAGGTTTATACTATATTTTTTGTCGTGAAAATACTTTTAATCTAACACATTAATTTTACTTTTTGGTTTACATTGTACAAGGTATATTTAGAAAAAAGAAGGATTGTTGGAGTTAATTTTAGTATGAAATTTAGTATTAAAAATACTAGCTACCAATAAGATCCATTGAAAGGATTTTATTTTAAAATAAAGATTAAGTTTATATGAAAAAAAAGAAAGATTTTTACCGTGTAATAGAAATACGGCACGCATAGAGAAATACTTCTTTTGAAATGTGTGTGATAGATGCACTCATCGTCTTCCGTTAAGGATAATTACCAAGAGTCAATTTTACGTCATCTGTCCAACTGTCAGTGACAGTGTTGAATTCAGGGGGTGTGGGCCGGGGGAGGACATCCCCCTGGAGAAATTAAATGTCCCCCCATGAAAATTTGAAATTTTGCGTTTTCAATGGTCAAAAAGTATAACTCCTCCCCCCAGAATCTCTATAAAGTCCTCCCCCCAGAACTACCGAAGTACCAGAACTTCCCTCCCGGAGAAAAGTGTCTGAATTCAATATTGGTCAGTGAAGATATAGTTACAAGTCAATGCAAAACCACCAATAAATAGAATAAAGAAAATATTTACGAATGCCCAGAGTCAGATAAAACTCGAAGTGTTACTGTCGTAAACAACTCTGTCCATAAAAAGAATATGGATAACATTTTCTTATATTTGTGCAAGAATATCGTCCATGTTTATGAGGATATAAACAGTTCTGTAGAAATATTCAATTTTTCTTTTATCTGTAGAATTTGAAATTTTCAGTCAAATTTAAGGTCACATTTAAAAAATAAAAAAAGGGAAATATTATACTTAAGTTTTTGAAAGAATATATAGAATAGTTGATGATAAATGAGCATTTTTAAGTTTTAATATTTCCCTGTGCATGCAGAAGTATATGGGCATTTTCTCTCATAATTTGGTAGAGAGAAATAGAGGGCAACTTATTTAAAAAATCAAATATCTCGAATTTTTTGTCATGTTGGTTAAATAGTAAATTGAATTTCATTTGTTTTCTAAAAATATCTGGATGATAAAGGAATTTTACACAAATGTTGTCAATCAGTTCACTACATCACCTATATCTTTTTGAATATTTTCGATATTCCACTGGTTTTTTGAAATATGTTACAAGAGAAAGTTTATGATATCCTTCGTGCATGCGATAATGAAAAATTTTTCATACAAATGGTATTATCTTATGAAATATTTTTCTTTAATTACAGCACAAATTCTTCACGGTGCAAATAAAAAAATACATGTTTACAGAACGATGATTCATATGGCATTTCCGAAGAACTAGAAATAATGCTTGAAATTTCGAAGCGCCTGTACTTGAAAACTTTGAAAATGATCACCTATAGAATATAGATGATCACTTTCAGAGTTTTCAAGTTATGATTTTCTCAAAAGTTACTCTATACATTTAGCTAACACAATATGCAAATGAAATTTTGCTAGCGTTAACGCATGCGCAATAAAAAATTATTTAGTGAACCTGCTCATTTTTCATACATTTTTTTTTTTTTAAATTCTGATAATAGGGTAAAAATCTTCACTGGAAAAAAATATTCAATGAAGTGTATGACCTGATCTATTAAGTTTACACACTTACAGTTTCATGGTAATTCCTCAGCTATTTTTCGAGATATTTAATAAAATCTCTAAAGTGCACGTGGCAGGTCACCTTTGGACATATAGTGTATATATCATGTCCTTCAAAGAAGATTCGGTTATTTTTAGTTAGCAAGGTGGCAGTGTTATATACAGGGTGTTCAGTAAATGACTGACCCATTTTGAATGTAAATAACTAAAATACGGTTTGAGATAAAAAATGTGCGGTTTGCTACATTGTTATCAGAAAAACAGTAAATTTTTAGATCTGTAATTTCTTAAACTAGTTCGAATTTCGACCAACAGATGGCGCTGGTGGCGACATCAGGCTTTCAAAATTCAGACATTACTCTATTTTTATACATGAGCTTTTTCAACTCACTTCCCAGAGTCGAATGTCAGTCGACATATTGAATCGACACTCCACACACCAACAGAAAAAGATTTTGTTGGATGGAAAGAGGTTTAAAATAATATTTATTATTGAATAATGTCTATTATATTTAATAAAAGAACAGCAAAAAATATTTTTAATAAGCATTGATTTTTCACACATTTACCATAAGTAAATTTTATTCAAAAAAATGTTTTTGTAACCGGTTAACTGATTCTCTTTTACGTACAATAAATTGAAAATATGGCATATACACGGTTCTTTTATGTTAAATAATCCTAATATTTAATCTAAATATTTCTTCCATTAAATAGTATGAAACTGTATTTAAAAAATTTAATGATTTCAAAAATATTTAAAGGATGGATCTAGCAAACTTGTTTTTTGACTAGCTTCTTGTTTGTACATCGTGAAGTAAAATCAGAAGTTAAAACAGTGGTACGCAAATAGTGGTGCAAGTTTCCTGTCTAAAATGAAAGCGGGACAGTGACTTATAAATCGGTACATAAAAAATATATTAATCCTTAGAATAAAGGATCGTCTATATTTCGTCTACAAAAAACCTGTCTTAAACACAAAAAATTATAGATTACGACGGTGAAAGTAACATACGAAACTACCTGCTAAGATGGAAACCTGTCTAAAACAAACTATTTTTAATTTTTCCGTAAACCGTATTCATCTCTACGTTATATTCGTATTTTGACATTTAACATATCTGAAAATTTTATTACGAAAGCCACGACAGATTTTAAGATGCTTTTTACACGCAAACATTCCCTCTTCTTCCCCTGACTGCAAACGCATCTACCTGAAACGGAAGGATGCTCCAAAGTAAAAAAAAGACTTACCTGTTTTTATATCTGCGAGTCATCCCTTTTCAAAATGTCATTCCAGAAAGCATAACAGATCCTGTATCATCATAGAATCATTATAGTTCTACTTATTTTAGTTAATTTTATAAATATAAATATTACTAAATTACAGCAACATTAGTGTTTTTCATATATAACTTTTAAAAAACTTTTAGATTCATTTTTTTAAAATAATGTTCCTTATTTCAAATCAGATGCATTTTCAGAATTTTCCTTCCCTTCTTTTCCTCAGGAAGAATAGTTAAGGAAAGGGAAGGGGGAGAGGACGGAAAATATATTTCAGGATCTATGATGTGCTTTGTAATGAAATTTTGAAAAGGGGTAACTCACAGGATATAAAACAGGTACGATGCTTTTTTTCTTTTTAAACATTCTTCCATTTTAGCGTAGATGTGTTTTTACATGGGGGGAGGTGGAAGAGAGAGATATATATAAAAGTCATCTTAAAATCTCTCGTGGCTTTCGTAATGAAATTTGAAGACCTGACTCAGTCCCAGTATAATAAATTAAAGTTGGCGCAACCCGACCCGGGTCGCACCCGGGTCTCCGTGCGGGCATCTACTGTCGTTCTGCAGATCCTTTATTGGGTTCAAGGGGGCATATCGCCACCCCCTCCTTAGATCCGTCATTGGTCTGGGTATAGTTATGTGGCTATGCGCTACTAGAAGAAGCCGCTTACAGCACTACATGATTGAACTTAGCAGAGTTAAATCTTATTCAAAAAGCGGTACGAGATACGATAAAAGAGATAACTACAATATGTACAGCACCATCGATTTAAAAGAAAAAGGCGCATTGTCAACACTAATGCTAAAAACAGAAGGCTCAAAATGTGCTTTTGATTCTTAGTTTTTTTCTACACTGTGAAGTGACTAAATGGTCTTAGAAAAAAAAAAAACTATTTATCACAAGATAATTTTATTTCCGATCTCCAACCTTTGCTCCGCCACCTACAATGCACATCTGAATCCTACTTTGAACTTCATATTTAACGTATCGTCGCTTAGAGGTTGGCACGTTCTCACAAGGATCCGTGATTCGTCGTTGAAAGTTTGCAGTGCTGGCAGAGGGATCACATATACCTGCTTATTTGGATATCAAAGGAGAAAGACATCTATTAAGTCAGATCATTTGAACGTAAAACCACTCTACGAAACAACAATAGCCGATTATTTGTTTTCTGAATTTCTCCAACAGGAACTGATTTGTTGTATATAGTGTAGTCTTGTTATATGTTGGTTCGTATTTTGTACGAAAGATAATATTTTTTCTTTTCATTCAATGTTCAATTTGAACGGAAATCGACAACACTGACACACTAACTTGACATCACTGTTTCGAAAATTATGAAGAAATAAACACCCATTTTTAGTGTTCTGCTTTTATCACTCATGTTCAAAATGTGTTTTTCGAACTATATTTAAAAAACTAACTTTAGTGGGCACGCTGTATATAACATTTATAAGCATTTTATTCATTTTATACATTATTTTTTAATTTTTATAATAAGAAACACATCTCAATCACAATAAATCTTGATGAAAAATGCTTTTGTGCGCTGCAATACAAAGTAACAGAATACCAATGTAGATTTCCATCCTAGGAAGGTGGGTTAAAATTGTGATTTTCACATAAATCTGAAAAAATTGATTAAAAAATGACAATATGGAAGCGTTTAAATGAGATTTAGTTCATGCTCTAATAAACACCCTATTAGTGTTTACAATATTTCTGGATAAATCAGGTTTTGAGGCTAATATGCCTCAACAAAACTAAGATTTCTTAATAAAACATAATTTTAAGAAATATGCAAGAAAATTGCGTAGTTAAAAAAGTCTGTTGCAACTAATAAGAAAATACTAATAATTAATAATAATTGTTAATTTTATAGCACTTTGAATGTGTATTTTTTTTGTTCATTCCTCTTCCCCTCACGACACCCCGAAAGAAAAGAAGATTGTCATTTTTCAGTTTTGTTGGCAAATTTCTGTTTCTACTGTCAAGTTTCGGATGTACAAAGACGATATCCTGGTCTCGGTAGAGCATTAAGAATAATAATGTTCTTGATTTACTGTATGCAAAATTTTTACCGATATGCTTTTTTAACTCTTGTTCAATAGCAAGCTATATTAAGCACGGCGATTGTCAAAAAATGTAATAGCAAAACTAATTAAAATTCTGAGAAAGTGGTCAAATTGATCTCGTCGTCAAAAAATCCTGGTTTGGTTTAATTATGGGTCTCGATTTTAAATGATAATCTTTTTTAAGCGCGATTTAGAACGTGTACAAACGTACAGAATAGACAGACGATCAGATACACAAGTTAAAAAAAAAAAAAACTGAATGCATAAACACTTTTCAATTCGGTTCGAAAATGCTAAAACTGCTCCCCAGAAAGAAAATAGATTTTTTAAAATATTTCTTTTGCTAACTTCGGTTCTAAAATCTCATTAATATTGTATTGAACTAATTTTTCCAGATTCATATTTTTATCTATTCTTTTGACCAGAAAAATGAATTCAGATTCTAGGATTTAAATTTCTACGAATTATTCTATATAAAATATTCTTTTTGTAAATTTCTGAAATTTTGAATTTTGATCCTGCGTGATTTAATATAAACTTCTTTATGTATTATTACTGAATTAAGATGTTCTTTTAATACTTTTTCCATATTATTTATTTTATGAATAGACGTTTATCTAAAATAATTCGCCATTTATTTAACAATTCGTGAACTATAGCTTTAAATATAGAAATAATTTCAAATGAAAGTTTATTTTTTTTTCTTGCAGACTGCGTAATTTTATATTCTGAAGTAAAACATTTTCTTTAGCTGAAGAAGAAGCGGGAGACTGCATTCTTTTATAACAATGTTTTCGTTAAAGTTTTTTATAAATATAAATTTTTCTTGATTGTCTGAGCAAAGTGAAAATTAATACATAGCACAGTATTTCTTTCTGGACTTAAACAGCTACGAAACGATATTAAAAACCAATCATAATTCTTTCATCAAGCAAAACTTAACAAAATATTTGTCGAATTTCAATTCTCATTGTACCAAAAGATACCTATGAGGGTAACCTACTGAATGCACATACAATGAAAAATAACTTCCAAATAGTTTTAAAATTATGTTAAAAAACTGATAAAAATAGAGAATATACATATCTGAGACACATCTGAATTTTTGTGATGATCGCATTTTTGGAATATTACTGTTGCCACGTTGACAAAAAAGTATAAAAAACTGCAAATAATTAATAACTCAAAAGCAAATACAGTTTTCAAATAAAGTTCATTAAAAAATAAATATTTTTGTATACGACGCGATGGTGTAAAACTGAAAATATGCAATGTTTAGAACTTTAAAATTTGCAGTACGAAAAATGTGAAACTGAAATCTAATTTAAAATTTTTATATGATTTATCCGGAAATATGAACGTTTAATCCAAGGCGTATGTAATACAGGGTGGTCATAAAAAAAAACTTTGCCGATATATGGAGCTCTAGCGGCCAGTCCGTTCAACCGATCAAGGTGAAATTTCAGATATAACTATTTAGAGGTATGAGCTGTAGATTCTGCGAACGGCAACAAAATTGCGCTCACGATTACGGTTATAATAACAGAAACTCGAAATTTTCCAATGGCAACACCCATTTTTTTCATCGCAAAATGCTCAGCGCATGAGAAAACCCTAAGAGCGTTGGAACGGTATGGTTTTTGCAATAAACGAACGTATTATGCTCGCACAAAATGAGCTCTATGAACATCCCCCCAAAAAACACAACCAAGGCGCAAGAAAAAAATTTGAATATGACAGAGACAAAATCGCGGAACATCGTTTGCCAGATAGTCAAAGTAGTAAACGGATAAAAAGTAGGGTGGGAATGTTGGTTCTTCAGTCGGAGCTCGCAGATGACAATAAAATGACTTCGTTCGCAGTGATTTGGTAAAACTCTTATCAAAATGAGATGAATGCAGCGAAAACCTGGCGCGTTTACCGTCGAAACCATCTCCAAATTCGTGCCTTATGTGTTTCACAAGATCTTCGTGATATAGTAATGAAATTCGAAGAAATTGGCTGCACCTGTGACAGTTTGCGATCCGGACGGCCAACTGTTCCTGAGGATACTGTTATGGAAGTGCATCACATAGCGACCAGAGGACGCATGCAAACTACAAAAAGTGCATCTCGTGAATTTTACCAAAAGCAATGGTCTTAAAGTTACTGCGCTCTGTAATCCGTATGTTTCTTTACCGGTACCAGCGCGCCCAAATGTTGGAAGTGAGAGACCATCAACAACATATAGACTTTGTTAATGAATAGTCTAAGAGCTAGCAACGTTAAAAATCACGTCATTTTATCAAGGCTAATTTTTTTATATGTTTTTCCCTTTTATGGTAGAATACGTTTGCAAACGGTCTGGCAGTCGGGAGACGTTGCGTTTACCTGTGTCAGAAGGGGTTATGCAGGTCAAAAAGCTTCAAAATCACGTCATTTTATCAAGGCCCATTTTTTAATATGTTTTTCCCTTTTATGGTAGAATAAGTTTGCAAGCGGTCTGGCAGTCGGGAGACGTTGCGTTTACCTGTGGCAAAAGGGGTTGTGCAGGTCAAAAAGCTTCAAAATAACGTCATTTTATCAAGGCCCATTTTTTAATATGTTTTTCCCTTTTATGGTAGAATACGTTTGCAAGCGGTCTGGCAGTCGGGTGACGTTGCGTTTACCTGTGGCAGAAGGGGTTATGCAGGTGCAAAAACTTCAAAAATCCCCCATTTTATAAAGGCTCATTTTCTTATATGTTTTTATCAAGATTAAAAATTGCAAGATATTACTCTTTGGATAGCAGAGAACCTATAATTAATTTTCCAGACACAAATTCGGTTGCAAAGTTAATGCCAGGCGTCTTTAAATATGGCAACGAAAGTGCCTGTTCCAAGAGTGGTTTATAATTTAAATTTTATAAGACCACTTTACGTCATTTTATCAAGCTTAAAAATTACAAGATATTACTCTTTGGATAGCAGACAACCTATAATTAATTTGCCAGACACAAATTCGTTAGCAAAGTTAATGCCAAACGGCTTTAAATATGGCAACGAAAGTGCCTGTTCCAAGAGTGGTTTATAATTTAAATTTTATAAGACATCTTTACGTCCTTTTATCAAGCTTATAAATCACAAGATATAACTATTTGGATAGCAGACAACCTATAATTAATTTGCCAGACACAAATTCGGTTGCAAAGTTAATGCCAGGCGGCTTTAAATATGGCAACGAAAGTGCCTGTTTCAAGAGTTATTTATATTTCAAAAAATTATACGACCTCTTTACGTCATTTTATCAAACTTAAAAATTGCAAGATATTACTCTTTGAATAGAAGACAACCTATAATTAATTTGAAAGACATAAATTCGATTGCAAAGTTAATGCCAGACGGCTTTAAATATGGCAACGAAAGTGCCTGTTCCAAGAGTTATTTATAATTTAAAAATTATAAGACCTCTTTACGTCATTTATCAAGCTTAAAAATTACAAGATATTACTTTATGGATGGAAGACCTCCTTTAATTAATTTGTCAGACGCATACTCGGTTGCAAAGTTAATGCAAGACGGCTTTAAATATGGCAACGAAAGCGCCTGTTCCAAGAGCGGTTTATAATTCAACAAATTATAAGACCTCTTTACGTCATTGAACCGAATTTGGAACCCTGGATTTTTCTGAGTCTTATTGATTAAATTCACTATTTTTCTGCACCTGATTTTTTGCACGACGCTTTTTCAGAGCCTGATTGAGTAAATTTGTGATACTTTGTGCTTGATTGACGAAAGTTGCATTTTTTAAGTCTTACCGACAAGCCTTTTCATGTGATGAAAATTTGTGCACCCTTAGAAAGGTTAAGGTGCAAGAATTCATATAATTTGTCAACATCAACTCACAGCTTAAATATTGGACAAATAAATTCCAGTGTGGCCAAAACCGGGGCACCCACCCTAAAATTTATAAAAAGAAACTTATATTTTGATAAATAAGAGCTTTTTTTAAGTAAACTTTATATTGAAAAAAAAATTGTCGAATGCAGCCGAATTTGTGTCTGGCAAATTAATTATAGGTTGTTTGCTATCCAAAGAGTAATATCTTGTAATTTTTAAGCTTATAAAATGACGTAAAGAGGTCTTATAATTTTTTGAATTATAAATAACTCTTGGAACAGGCATTTTTGTTGCCATATTTAAAGCCGTCTGGCATTAACTTTGGCAACCGGCTTTGTGTCTGGTAAATTAATTATAGGTTGTCTGCTATCCAATGGGTAATATCTTGTAATTTTTAAGCTTGATAAAATGACGTAAAGAGGTCTTATAATTTTTTGAATTATAAATAACTCTTGGAACAGGCACTTTCGTTGCCATATTTAAAGACATCTAGCATTATCTTTGCAACCGAATTTGTGTCTGGCAAATTAATTATAGGTTGTCTGCTATCCAATGTGTAATATCTTGCAATTTTTAAGCTTAATAAAATGACGTAAAGAGGTCTTATAAATTTTAAATTATAAACCGCTCTTGGAACATGCACTTTCGTTGCCATATTTAAAGCCGTCTGGCATTAACTTTGCAACCGAATTTGTGTCTGACTAATTAATTATAGGTTGTCTGCTATCCAATGTGTAATATCTTGCAATTTTAAGTTTGATAAAATGACGTAAAGAGGTCTTATAATTTTTTGAAATATAAACAACTCTTGGAACAGGCACTTTCGTTGCGAAATTTAAAGCCTTCTGGCATTAACTTTGCAACTGAATTTGTGTCTGGCAAATTAATTATAGGTTGTCTGCTATCCAAAGAGTAATATCTTGTAATTTTTAATCTTGATAAAATGACGTAAAGAGATCTTATAATTTTTTCAAATATATACAACTCTTGGAACAGGCACTTTCGTTGCCATATTTAAAGCCGTCTGGCATTAACTTTGCAACCGAATTTGTGTCTGGCAAATTAATTATAGGTTGTCTGCTATCCAAACAGTAATATCCTGTAATTTTTAAGCTTGATAAAATGACGGAAAGAGGTCTTATAATTTTTAGATTATAAACTACTCCAGGAACAGGCACTTTTGTTGCCATATTTAAAGCCGTCTGGCTTTAACTTTGCAACCGAATTTGTGTCTAGCAAATTAATTATAGGTTGTCTGCCCTTCAAAGAGTAATATCTTGTAATTTTTAAGCTTGATAAAATGACGTAAAGAGGTCTTATAATTTTTAAATTATGAACCGCTCTTGGAACAGGCACTTTCGTTGCCATATTTAAAGCCGTCTGGCATTAACTTTGCTAACGAATTTGTGTCTGGAAAATTAATTATAGGTTGTCTGCTATCCAAAGAGTAATATCTTGTAATTTTTAAGCTTGATAAAATGACGTAAAGAGGTCTTATAAAATTTAAATTATAAATCACTCTTGGAACAGGCACTTTCGTTGCCATATTTAAAGACGTCTGGCATTAACTTTGCAACCGAATTTGTGTCTGGAAAATTAATTATAGGTTGTCTTCTGTCTAAAGAGTAATATATTGTAATTTTTAAGCTTGATAAAAACATATAAGAAAATGAGCCTTTATAAAATGGCAGATCTTTGAAGTTTTTTGACCTGCATAACCCCTTCTGTCACAGGTAAACGCAACGTCATCCAACTGCCAGACCGTTTGCAAACGTATTCTACCATAAAAGGGAAAAACATATTAAAAAATGGGCCTTGATAAAATGACGTGATTTTGAAGCTTTTTGACCTGCACAACCCCTTCTGTCACCGGTAAACGCAACGTCTCCCGACTGCCAGACCGCTTGCAAACGTATTCTACCATAAAGAGGAAAAACATATAAGAAAATGAGCCTTGATAAAATGACGTGATTTTGAAGCTTTTTGACCTGCATAACCCCTTCTGCCACAGGTAAACGCAACGTCTCCCGACTGCCAGACCGCTTGCAAACGTATTCTACCATAAAATGGAAAAACATATTAAAAAATGAGCCTTGATAAAATCAGGTGACGAAAACGTTGCTAGCTCTTAGACTAGAATTTCTTATCCAATATGATGGAGATAACGATCGACTTCTTCGCATATTATGAACAGACGAGGCACATTTCACTTTAACTGGTAAAGTCAATGGCCTCTGTGATCCCCCGAACTCACTCCTATGGATTTCAGGTTCTGGGGATATCTAAAATCTACAGTGTACATGTGCAATCCGCAAACTTTGCTGGATTTGAAAGATTCTATCAAACATAAGATTGCAAACATCCCTCATATGATGTAACGTTCGGCTGTATTGTCCACAGTCGCCACCATGCAATGTGTAATTGTCTGTGATGGCACACATGTGGTAAATGTGTAATCAAAATAAAAGTTTTCTCCGATCTGTGTTGTAATCAGAGATTAGTGTACTGACTCTGTGTCATATGCAGATTTACTCCTTGCACCCCATGTTTTTTTATGAAGGGGGGGGGGTCGCAGAACAGCTTTTTGTGCGTGCATAACGTGTCTGTTTCTTGCAAAAACCATACCGTTCCAACGCTCTTTAGGGTTTTCGCATGCGCTGTGCATTTAGCGATAAAAATGGGTGTTGCCATTGGAAAATTTCGAGTTTCTGTAACTATAACCGTAACCGTGAGCGCCATTTTGTTGCCGTTCACAGAATCTCGAGCTCATACCTCTGAATAGCTATATCTGAAATTTCACCTCGATCAGTTGAACGAACTGGCCGCTAGAGCTCCATATATCGGCAAAGTTTTTTTATGACCACCCTTTATATGACTCTGTTATTACGTGAGTCACGTTTTAATTATCAGAATAAAGATGTTTTCCATTATTATTATTTATATGTATATACATTTATGTATGTATAAATAATACTGGTGCCAGGCTAACAAAAATGTACAAAATGTACCTAAAATGTTTATATTTATGTAGAAAAATAAACATAAAAGTTCATCGGGATTGTTTATGTAGATTTTTATATCACTTTCTGAAGCTCAAATTGGAACAAGATTTACCAAAGCGCCAAGGTAGATGAATATTGCAATAGTAAATGAAATTAGGGCTCAGATGTCACACACACACCGGGTTTGGCGACAAACATCTTTGTATATCAGTTACATATATATATTTAAATTAGTTTCTATTATTTTAAAAAGGAAATAACAATAAATAGAAATAATACTAATAAATATATAAAAAATAATTTATAAAATTCGCAAAAATGTAAAAAAACAATTTATTTAGTTAAACAATTAGTTAAACAATAATAGCCATGTTACCATATCATGCAAAATAACGATATTTTGCCCCCAATTAGGTATCTCGATGCGCGTCACTGCCGAAATTAGTTAAAATCATGTATTTTAAATCAAGTAAATGAAAGTTTATATTTAAAGTATGTATTCGCTTTCAGTGGATTGTACTTCTATTCGCAAAATGTTAAAATGGTTGAATTGAGCAGAACTTATAAAAAAATTTATTTTAAATTACATTAAATCTTTTGTTTATCTATCTATCTTATAAAGGCCAAATGTATCTGTGCGTAACGCATACGTCATTTTGCGAATAGCAACACTTTCCCCTGCAATTTCGGTTTTGCAATTTTCGCTACTGCAAATTTTACACTTCTAAACATCGCATAATTTAAATTTTTACACCGTCCTATAGACAAAAAAAATACTCTTGAATGCAACTTGTTTGAAAGTTGTATCTCAATTTATTTTTGAAGTATTAATTTTTTATAGTTTGTAGTACCAATTGTGTAACTGTGGCAACACAATCACTCTATTTTCCCTTAAAATTGAAAAGAAAAACAGGAATTAAAATGCGCAACACTTTCTCATGCAATTTCAGTTTTGCAATTTTCTGTACTGCAAATTTTACACTTTTAAACATCGTACATTTTAAATTTTTATACCGCCGTATAGAGAAAAAATTGACTTATAAATGCAATTTGTTTCAAAGCTGTATTTATATTTACTTTTGAAATATTGATTTTTTTTTTAATTTTTAGTACCAATTTTGTACTTGTGGCAACACTCCATTTTCCCTTAAAATTGAAAAAAACAAAAAAATCAGAAATTAAAATGCGTATTTTATTTTTTAAATATCGTATGTTATAAAATCCCGTGAATTTCCGTTTTATTTAGTTTATTAATTTGGATAATTGAGTTATATATTTTTTGTTAATTTTAGCTTAAAATAATATTTGTTTGAGAATTTGACTGATCAATATAAGATGCATTTTTTACTGTAACTAATTTTGTAGATTTTTTATAAACCAATGAAACAGTTCTTTCTAAAGGACTTTTTTTCGTCGAATATCGACGGGTTCCACCTCGTGCACTTAGTAGAAGCAACTTTTTATTTCAATGCTTTAGTGCCAATTTAGCAGTTAAAGGAGGAAATTTAGAAGTCCAAAAAAGGACCACTTCTTTGAAGGGGTTAAATGGAATGAATGTAATACGAATATGGTATGGAAACAATTATTGGATATTTATTACTTACTCTCGTCTGATACAGAAATACCTCTATTGCAATTGATACATGGTCTCCGAAATAAAACAATTATGTTATAAACGCTCTTCTTATAAGAAAATGGCAAATATTCCGCATTCACACAGGTAAGGAGGGCGTTAAGGGTGTTCTTAAATCAAAAAAAGCCACTTTGTGACACATACATTAATTAATTTTTGTTCGGAACTGCATGAAACTAGCAGATACATGTTACTCAGAAACTGTATAATTGCACTCAATTTTCTCTTTTTTTTTAAAAACACAATAGATTTTTCATAACAAGCCTTCAAAGATGACGTTTTTGAGCACATTTTCCGTCGAAAGCAGAAAAACCGGTCGAAAAGCAGGAGAAAAACGGGTGGTCTCGTGATCGAAAACTATACGAGATCTAACTATCATAAAATGGGAAAAAAAGTTCGATTTGAAATCGCTTTCATAGTCAGACAATCCAATTTTATAACTTTCCGTTAAAAAATGAATTTGTAAATGTGTCAAAACGTTTTGCGCTTGTTGAGCGGAGCAGTTAAGAACACCCTTAAACAAGAATAAAACATTGTTAAAATCGTACACTATCTACCAATAAGTATTTGGAAGCTTTCAATTTTTTACATTTTGTCAAATATTTAAAACTATACTTGTCAGATTTTTCTGGAGAATCAGGATTATAAAGATTATGTTTCACATCATATTTATCAACATCCATTTGATAAGCAGGGCAATTAGGGGGCCGACAAAAAATTTAAAAATAATAGAAATATTTGGGACCACTCTGTACATGAAAATGTACGAAACGATCTATCTCTGCAGAATAAAAATATGTGGATACTGTACAACATGCACACTGATTTTTATAAGAATAGCATAAATATTCATGGAGAAAGAGAGTTTTTTTTTGTTTATATCATGCAAGGTTTTTGACTAAATTTAACGCTAATTTTAGAAAATTTCGCAAAATGTAGTAGAAAAAATATAGCGCAATTGGAATATAGATAGATTAAATACTTTATGAAATATGATTATTGTATCAAATAATTTTTATCTGCGCATGCGCGAACGATAAAAACTATTTTTTTACATCATTTAACGGTCAATCCTGTGGAGTAACTCATAGAAAAATTAATCAAATATCGTGGAAATTAACAAAGTTATCATTATTATAGTAAGCTGTTTTTACTTTGTTCTCTAAAAACAGCTGAATCTTAAGGGATTCTCCATACATTGAGTTTTTTATTAACTGAGTTTTAGGAAAAAAATTATTATTTAATGAATACAATATCTAGTAAAATATTGCTGCTAATAAATATCTTGATACCTGTGATTGAAAAAAAGAGCTTTATTCACATTCAGGGCTAAAACTAAGAGACGGGAGTGAGAACGGCATGTGCCCCAGGCACCAGGTCGAAAGGGTGCCGAATATAAATTTTGTTTGGAGATTTTTTTTCATGTCTATGTTTAACATGATATTGTTAAAATCGTCCTATCTGGGGTACGCCAAAGCATAGAAGACTCTAATGATGATAGCATAAAGATCCTGTTTGAAGCAGTTTATTTTTTCGATTCGGTTTCATGATTTTAAGGTATCAATTTTTAACAAAGCAGATTATGTTGTTCTGTATTACACATTTTAAGTTTTAAAATAAGTCGGCTGTTAATAAATTAGATAAATTTTCTTTGTAAATAAACTTTGCGAAGGAGGGGGGGGGGGTTGCCAAAATCTATGTTTGCGTCAAAAAAGAAAAAGGATGATGACATAAGGATCCTTAAAGCTGAATTTTTTTCGATTCAGCCTCAAAACTTTAATGAATAAATATGTGACAAAGCAGATTGCGTAGTTTATTGTTGCACTGCCTACCACTGAGTATTTGGTCACTTTCAGCTTTAGACATCTTGTCGAATATTTAAAAATATACTTGACGGATTCTTCTGAAATTTCAAGATTATAAAGATTATGTTTGATCTCTTATTTATCAAGGTTTATTCGATAAGGAGGGAAATTAGGTGGCCGACAAAAATCAAGCAATAATAGAAATATTTGGGAATACTTTGTTCATTAAAATGCATGAAAAGATCTGCTGCTGCATAATAATAATATAATAAGCATGTGGATATTGTAAATATGGCTACCAATTTTTCTAAAAATAGCACTTAAATTCATGGAAAAACAGCGATTTTTTTGAAAAGTTAAAAAAATTCTAGTATGTTTTTTGTTTATATGCAGCGTTTTTAACCAAATGCTTTAGACATGCGTAGTGATAATATAATTCAGACGCGCATACCAAATGCTTCCAACCGCCAGCTTCAGAAAAATTCGCAAAATGTAGTAGAAACAATAAAGTGTAATTGAAATATAAATATATTAGATATTTTCTAAAATATGAGTAGTTGTATGAAACATTTTTTTAAATCTGCGTATGCGTGAACGATAGCACTTATCCTTTTACATAATTTAATATTCATTTCTATGCAGAAAGAAGAAATCCAATAAAATTTCGGGAAAATTCAGAAAGATATCGTGAATAGGAATAAACTGATTTTCAATTGGTCTATGAAAGCAGCTTAATGATAATAAATTTTATGTAATTATGTAAAGATAATAACTGTCAAATCCTTTTTTTTCGTTTTTTATTGATGATTTACTTCTTCTTGAATAATTACCAGAATGAACCTATTCAAGGATAAAAATAATTATAAAAATCAAACATTTGCTCCAAATTTAATTATTAACACTATCTGCCAATAAGTATTTGGACTCTTATGCAAATACTGATATCTGAGATCCTGATATGCGTCACGCTCTCCTCTGTTAAATATGTTGTCGGAAACAACACTGACATTGCATGCAAAATGCCACGAAGAACATTACTGTTTGATTTTGAGAAAGGTGTCATCATCGGGTACCACAGAAATGCACAATATTTAATCTACATATCTAGCGATCTTAATTAAGCCAAATTTACTGTGGCCTATTTGTTTCGGAAATGGAAGCGGAGAGGCGAATGTCAGAATGTGGCCAGAGTGGGCATACCCCTAAAATTGGGAGATAGAGACCGACGGGTTCTGTCCAGAGAAATTTGGAAGAACCGCAATCAAGCAATGTTACACATACGCCAAGAGTTTGAACTAGCTTCATGATGTGTTGTTTTTATGAATACCATTCGCAAGGAAGCTAATTTACTTAATTTTTATGGTCGTGCTGCCGCCCACAACCCTCTAATCAGCAAGTCGAATTCCACAGCTCGGTTAAGTAGTGCAAAGAACGCCAGAAATGGACCGTAGAACAGTGGAAACAGGATCTCTGGAGTGATGAATCAAGGATCACCCTCTACCGGTCTGATAGTAAGGTTTGGGTTTTGCGTGTGCCTGGAGAATGCCTCTTACCAGAATGCATTGTGCCCACACTTAAGTTCGCGGAGAATGAATAATGTTCTGGGGATGTTTTTTTCCTGGTTTGGAGTAGGACCCTTGGTATCAATACATGGTAAGCTGAATGTCGATTCCTACTGCAATATACTGGATAACAGTGTACTTCCTACGTTGTGGCAATACTACGGATCGGACCCATATTACTTCCAGGATGACAACGCCAGCTGTCAAGTAGCGAGGTCGACATGGATTGGTATGCTGACAATGGAGTGAATCGACTCGACTGGCCTGCCCTGCCCAGAGCCCAGACCTGAACCCAATAGAGAACCTCTGGGACGAGTTGGATCATCTAATTAAGGCATTCGACATCTGTCCAAAATCAGTGAAAGAACTTACCTGTCTTGTACAAACCGAACGGAATAAAATACCATTAAATGTATTACAAGCAGTATTATAAATCTTGCCAAGGAGTATCGCAGCTGTAATTGCCTCTCGTGGACGGTCTACAAAATATTAAATGACAACCGGGCCGAAACCAGCCCCCTTTTTTTTCGAGGTAAACGTTAATTTTGGCGATCTCCCCCCTCTTTCGCAAAGTATATTTACAAAGAAAATTTCTCTAATTTATTAATAGCCGACTTATTTTAAACTTAAAATATGCAATATTCAACAACGTAATCTGCTTTTTTAAAAGTTGATACCTTAAAATCGTGATACCGATTTAAAATAAAAAACCTGATTTAAACAAAATTTTTTATGTAATCATCATTAGATTAGTCTATGCTTTTGCATACCCAAGATAGGAAGATTTTAACAATATCATGCTAAACATAAACTTGAAAAAAATCGCCAAATAAAATCTACATTTGGCACCCTGGCGCCCGGGCCAAGAACGGAAGTTCTTCCCCTCTCCCTTTTGTTTGTGGTTAATATGAATAAAAGCTCTTTTTTTTCTATCATAATTGTCAAGATATTTATTAGCAGCAATATTGTATTAGATATTGTATTCATTAAATGCCACTTTTTTCCCTAAAAGTCAGTTAATAAAAAAATGTTAATTTATAGAGAATCTCTTACCATTTAACTGTTTTAAGAGAGCAAAGCAAAACAGCTTACTATAATAATGAATCTTTTAGAATTTTCACGATATTAGATTGGATTTTTTTAATGAGTTTCTCCATAGAATTGACTATTAAACGATGTAAATATCCTTTTTATCGTTCTCGCAGTGCAGATAAAAAAATTTTCATACAACTACTCATATTTCATAAAATATTTAACATATCTATATCCCAATTGAGCTGTATTTTTTCTAATGAATTTTGCCATTTATTTCTGAAATTTGCATTAAATTTGGTCAAAAACCTTGCATTATACAAAAAAAAAAAAAAAAAAAACATATTAGAATTTTTTGAGCTTTTCAAAAAATTGCTCTTTTTCCATGAATATACATGTAATTCTTACAAAAATCAATGTACAATAAATATTGTACAGTATCCACATACTTATATTCTGCAGCGATAAATCGTTTTGTGTATTTTCAAGTACAAGGTGATCCCAAATATTTCTATTGTTCTTTGATTTTTTGTCGGTCCCGTAATTGCCCTGCTTACTAAATGGATGTTGACAAATATAAAGTCAAACATAATCTTCATGAACCTGAAGTTCCATAAGAATCCAACAAGTATATTGTTAAATGTTTAACAAAATGGCAAAAATTGAAAGTGTCCAAATACTTTTTGGTAGATAGTGCTTGAAAGCTATATTAATGATAGAAAATTAGCTTTCAGAAACAATCACAAAAAGAACATTTTACATATCTTTTGAATGAAGACCAATCATCGGGTACTAATACTTGCAATAAAATAATGTATTAACAAGTCGCATTTTTAGAATAAAAAACATTCGAAAATTTATTATTTCTGCATTACTGCTGTGCCTAAAAAATTGAAATTTTGCTTTGAGTTAATTTTAAGTTATTTTTGAAATGTATGTGATCTCGATGAACAATTTCTAAAAAAA
The DNA here is from genome assembly GCA_964019185.1 of Maratus speculifer. Taxonomy (NCBI): domain Eukaryota; kingdom Metazoa; phylum Arthropoda; class Arachnida; order Araneae; family Salticidae; genus Maratus; species Maratus speculifer. The sequence continues at coordinate 210,149,639 of OZ025291.1, read as the reverse complement.
TAATCAAAATTTAAAAACATGAAATTAATGGAAAACGTTCAAAATTATCATTAATTTGGAATTGGTATTGAAACTTTAAACATTTGATAATACTACATCTTCCGCTCCCAAACACTCAAATTAAATGCTATAAATAAAACAGCTACACATCTGAAATTAAATAAATTTTGCAAAAATTAAATAAATGCCGGTATGAAACAGCGAATAGGTTGCTCAAAAGTACATACTTGTCAATGTGTTCCTTCTCTCTGCAAGCTTCCTAACTAAAGGATGTGCAAGGTTAGATTCTGTATTTTTTCAACTTTACTAATCTAGAGAATTTTTCGTAAAGTCATTTTCTCAATTGTCAATAGCAGGATTTTTATATACTAACTTATTCAGGTAAAACTGCATAATCGAGTTCACATTTTCATATTTAAACTTGTAAGTTTTGCTGAAAAAGTATGCTCAGGTTTATAGATTACATAAAATGATACTTGGACAGCTCAAAGTTTTTGCAAACGAGATATTCAGATTTTGTGTCGTATCTTACACAACAACAATTGCCAATAACTTTTATATAATACATGCTAAAGCGAAATACTACCAACCTGATGAGAAAACAAAACAACAGAGCATAGATAATGGCTACCTATTTAAATCCGATTGAGCATATATGGAACATACTTTAAATGACGCATTGTATTCCGTTCTTGACTTTTTGAGATTTTGATAATTCACTTTTCGAAAAGCGAATTCCTTAAACTCTTATGGAGAACCTCATTACATGATAGAAAACAGATGTAGATATTATATTATTATAGGACTAATTGTATTAATTATTCTTGATTTACTAATCGAGAGAGCAACACTTCCTATAAAAAATAGTTTATTCTCTTCAAGCATCATCTTTTGGCCCTTTATAGACACTAAATTTGTTTTGGAGCGTCTGTTTATGTTCTTGACGTCACAATTTAAAAAAGTAAAATTCCAATATAAAATATTTTACTGTTTTATTTTCTGTATTACATTCGATGTATTGCGTACTTCCAACTTTATAGAATGCATGGCTGTTTTGTATTATGTGCATTCCAATTTTTTAAAAGCATATACGAATTTATATATAATATTTTGTAATTCTGCGATTCACTTTGTTATTTCGGCATTTGAAATTTAAGCAGTATATGGTCAGTTACAGATTGCATCTCATTTTTTTAATAGTCACAAGTTACTATTAATTCTATGTTCTCAGTAATTTCGCTCAATTTAATCCCACAGAGGGAAGTCCTAGTTATATAATTCGTGATATACATTCTAAAATTATGAAATGAATTTAATATTATGCTATGAAATTCAATCTAAGAAAGTTTAATCAAATTCAGAAAGATACAAATATTTTGCCTTACAACAAAAAAATTGAGATATGAATGTATATTAATCGCAGGACAAGTGTTTTATTAAAATTAATTTGAAAGATGAACATAAATTATTTTAAATTATTATTTATATTTATTAATCATTATTATTTAAAAAACTCTGTGAAAACTCAGATAGCTCATCAGAATTTTACACATACTGTACTATCCAAAACTGTTGTGTAATGAGTAATGAATGATAATATATAATTGTAACCATTTTGTGTAAACAATCGAGATTTAGAAGGGGATAGAATGCCGCCAAAGGGTTTTTATTGTTATAAATTATTATATTAATTATAATTATTTGTTGTTATGAATAACTTTTATAGAGGAACAATGTATAACTGGTAATCTTTATACAACTTTACTTCGGAAAATGCAGGATAAATCTTGCATTTATTTATTGCGCATAAATGGTGAAAAATCTGCGGCTAACAGGCCGATACTTTCTACTATTTTCTTCGTTTAATAAGCCGAAAATTTTAACAGTAGTGGTAAAGGGTTTTTATGCAAAAATATTATCCAACTCAAACTGTATCCTGAACTCTTAATATACATTCAGACAACAGTATAATAAATAGTAATCAATTGGTTTGAAAAAAATAGGAAACATTTAAAAAAGAGAAAACATTACACACGATAAAGATTGCATGAAGGAAAATAATATCCACATTCCGTTTATGTTTTAGTACAAAAAAAAAAAATCTAAATATGTATATAAATGAATAATGAGGGCTTGTAAAGCCCACTCCTGTTTTCTAGACCAAGGGCCTCAGAGTTGCAGATGAGATATGACCCTGTAACTTGGTGACTGGTCAGGTTTGTTTAACATCTGATCCTCAGTGTTTAGCTTTCAAGCTATCTTCATATTTATTTTTTCATCCCCGATGGGATAAAACATCGAGTGAATCTTCTTTAGTCAGGAATCGAACTGTCGATCATCAGCGAGGAGGTCAGACATGTTCACCACTACGCAACTGGGCTTTCATGATTACGTATCAATGGATTTAGACTTAACAATAATTTAAAGAAATGTAGAAGTTATTTATGCATTCTCAGTCGCACAGATACTTTGATCATGAAAATGGGTATCTCATTTGGATTTTATTCGTTGTACAATGATTTCTTATGCCTGAGTTTTAGCTTGGTTGGAATGCGTAGTGTATCATTATCGGAATTGAATTTTTGAATTCAAAAGCTAATATATATAGTCAAACAATTGGATCAAAATATTGGCAATAATAATATCGTACTTCGGCTACTTCACGTCGAAAATAAACAAGTAAAAAAATGGACTAAATACAGAGATTTTACATGCCTAAAAAATGTAGTAATTCAGAGTAAGACATTTTATTACATTTTAATTTTATACCATTTGTTTCAAAAGTTTCTTTCATGAATGTTCAGATTAGGCATTTAAGCCTTCGAAAGGCGTTTTGCATATATAAAGCAATATTTTCATATTTCGTATTTTGAATCAAAAGTATTTAACACATTTCAAGTTATGGGTTTTAGACATGATATAGATGCATAATTATTAGGATAGGTCGAAAAAATGCATAAGTTACTTTTCAGTTCGTAATTGCGAAAAGTTGTAAACTCGAAAGACTAAAAATTGAGTAAAAAAATACATAAAACTGGTTTATATCTTAAGGTCGGAGTTTCTTTAGGGAAAAAAACATTAGAAATCTTAAATAGGTCAAAGCTACATTTTTTCATTAAACAATATTTGGTTTCCTTATACGCTTAACATTACTAAATATGCTTATTTCTAATTCTATAATTTCATTATTTATCTATAATTTCATTAATATTTATGAGTGGCACCGAATGTTTAAATGAGTTTCCCTCGAAGGGCTGACTTGATGTTTATTAATAATTCTACGTGTTAACGTAACATTATTGCTATTACACATATTCTTCCATAGAAGCCTACAACAATTATTTTTTGTTTGCTTTCAGGCATATTAGAAGCAAATTATTAGAAATATATTACATAAATATTGCTATATTGAAGGAAATCAAATAAAATTTTATTTATTCATTTATTAAAAAAAACTCTTTATAAAATTTTAAATTTTTTAACGTTTCTTAACTTGATAAATGAAAACAAAGAAGCCTGCAAAGCAAACAAACTCACAAAAAGAATTTTAATTTTAATGAATTTTATAGCAGAATATATGTTTACATCGTTTTATTAGGAAGATGTAGTTTTTGTCAGACAAAATTTTGCGTTCTACTTGGAATTGGTTGAAGACAGTACAACGTTTTAATATATTTGCAAAAGAATAATAACTTAATACATTATTTATAAGATATTTTATGATTAATACATCAAATGTGATAAATATTCAAATGTGTTCCTGATATTCGTACAATTGTATGAGAGTTAAAAAAGCTAATGGATTCAATAATGTGCGGAATGAAAAATGCTCAACAAAGTACGAGAATTCGAAAGAAACTTGTGGCAAAGAAACGTTTTAAAAATAAGAAATATAAAAAAAAAGTTATTTAAAAACATTAAACGTATATTGTTTAAAAAACCCACATCTTATTTAATAACTAACAGTTTAACATTATTAATTTACCATTTTGTACTGAGAAATAAATTTAAAATCCTTAAAAGATACTTTAAATAAAGTTTCTTTGTTTTATTTCTCTTGAAAATAAGCGGAAGAAGATTTTTATGTTTTCAATTGACGATCTTGCACTTATGTTAAAGGGTCTTATACTTTTCAAATACGTCGAAAATCAACAAAATCATTGAAGTTTTGAATTAGTGTATCTCCAACATTTTTGATGTAGAAACATGAAATTTTGATTTTTGATTAAAAATATGTCGGTATAAACATATGTTGATTAAAGATATGTAGGAATAAACATATGATAATTAAACATATATAAAAACAAAGATCTTTTATACAGGGTGATTCATAAAAGATGGGCAGAACTTTAAGGGGTTATAGTACATTTAAAGACAAATAATATTAAATAAGAGACTAAGGGTCCCAGACGTATTCCCAAGGAGATAGGGGGCATTAAAGTTTAGGGTCCGAAATTTCAAATGATTATAAAAAATGGAAAAATTGGTCGATTCGTTTGCGGTTTTTGCAAAAAATTTTCTTTATGCCAGTATTTTCTTGAAATAAAATTTTAAAGTTCAATTTCAAAAAATGCCGATAGGGAGCGCTTTAGACTTTGGAGTAACAAACAACTATTTTTCAACGTTATTTTTTGTATTTCTTTAAATGATTTCGAAAGCTTAGACTTAAACTTAAATTTTGATCTAAAAATATGAGTCCTAACGAGTAGTTAAGTAGCGTAAACTGAAATTTGAAATTTGAAACCCTTCTCCCCCCAGAACAAAAATCAATTATTCCCGATCTTTGTGTCGTAGATTAGGCTCTAACTACTGCCGCGTTTTGCTAAAATTATTCTTTATGTCAGTATTTTCTTGAAAATAAATTTTAAAGAAAAGTTTCAAAAAATTCCGATAGAGGGCGCTTTAGACTTTGGAGTAACGAACAACTATTTTATACCGTTATTTTTTGTGTCTCATTAAATGCTTTCTAAAGCTTAGACTTAAACTTAAATTTTCAGCTCAAAATCTGAATCGCTGAGCGTGGTTCAGTAGCGAGGGGAGGGGGTTCAAATTTCAACTTCTGAACATAGTTCAGTTTGCACTACTTAACCATGCCCAACGATTCTGTGCTGTGATACGAGGCAAAAATACAACTTTCGTCAAGGACTGCATAGTCGGAATTCACTCATAAAGGCACTGGCACAGTTGGAAACGTCGCTCATGCAAACGTTAAAGCTCTATTCCTGACGCTAGTCACCGGGTGAAGAAGGAGACAGAAAGTATGCAAATGTCAAATGGGGAAGAAGAAGAACACGTATGCAAAATTTCGACACGATTCAGGCATAAAAACCACTGAACGGTGAGTCAAGTGTAAGTCGCTGTAGTAATGAATCGGAAGATGGTGCCCTTCACGAATAAGGAAAAGGCTGAGATGCATTTAATTTACGGAGCGGCAGATGGAAATGGTGCAGAGGCACAACGAATGTACGGAGAGCGATTTCCCAACAGGCGGTTGCCTAACCGCAAAACTTTCGAGCGCTTGCACAGACAGTTGTGTGAGACGGGATCATTTCTCGCTTCCCGGTCGAATGCAGGTCGTGCAAAGAGGTCGAATCAGTAGTTGTTGCAGAAGCCATTCTGGATGTAGTAGCGGCGCAGCCAAGTACAAGTACACGAACAGTGGCTAGGCAGGTGGATACCTCACAGTCCATGACTTGGAGGGTACTGAAGGATGAACATTTGCTCCCTTTCATGTGCAACGAGTCCAGAAACTGTCTCCAGGGGATTATCCAAATCGTATTGAATTCGCCCGCTGGTTTCTGCAGCAGAACGCGCTAAATCCACATTTTGGACGAACTGTGCTTTTCACCGATAAATGTACCTTCACACGTGAAGGTACATTTAACACACACAATGCACATGTATGGGCGGATGTCAATCCACATGCTATGTATCCACATGCTCATCAGAGACGCTTTTCCATCAATGTTTGGGCAGGAATCCTCGGAGACCACCTAATTGGACCGTACCTTCTTCCTGAACGCCTCAACGGTAAAACATACCTCACATATCTGCAACATGTGCTGCCAGACCTGTTAAACGTTGTTCCTCCACGCATCCGGCGGGTCATGTGGTTCCAGCACGATGGAGCGCCAGCCCATTACGTACGAGACGTCCGCAACTATCTGGACATCACATTTCCGAACAGATGGATTGGTCGAGGTGGTCCTGTTGCTTGGCCTGCTCGCTCGCCAGATCTTTCACCCCTCGATTTCTTTTTTTGGGGACAATTGAAGGCTCTTATGTATGAGACACCCATTGAATCCCCCGAGGAACTGGTCGCCAGACTTTCCGCCGCTGTAGGGGAAGTGCTCGAAAAGCCTGATGTTTTCGCGAATGTTCGCCGTTGTTCTGCATGCATAACCTCTGGTGGTCACAATTTTGAACATTTATTGTAATTACATGTTAATAAATATGCTTTGGTAACATAATCCTAATTTGTGTCTTTTTACCTCGTATCACAGCACACAATGTGTGGACATGGTAAACTGAACTGCGCTCAGGAGTAGAAATTTCAAACCCCTCTCCCCAGAAACTTAACCACGTCTAAATATTCAGATTTTGGGCTGAAAATTTAAGTCTAAGCTTTAGAAAGCATTTAATGAGACACAAAAAATAACGGTATAAAATAGTTGTTCGTTACTCCAAAGTCTAAAGCGCCCTCTATCGGAATTTTTTGAAAATTTTCTTTAAAATTTATTTTCAAGAAAATATTGACATAAAGAATAATTTTAGCAAAACGCGGCAGTAGTTAGAGCCTAATCTACGACACAAAGATCGGGAATAACTGATTTTTGTTCTGGGGGGAGAAGGGTTTCAAATTTCAAATTTCAGTTTACGCTACTTAACTACTCGTTAGGACTCAGATTTTTAGATCAAAATTTAAGTTTAAGTCTAAGCTTTCGAAATCATTTAAAGAAATACAAAAAATAACGTTAAAAAATAGTTGTTTGTTACTCCAAAGTCTAAAGCGCCCCCTATCGGCATTTTTTGAAATTGAACTTTAAAATTTTATTTCAAGAAAATACTGGCATAAAGAAAATTTTTTGCAAAAACCGCAAACGAATCGACCAATTTTTCCATTTTTTATAATCATTTGAAATTTCGGACCCTAAACTTTAATGCCCCCTATCTCCTTGGGAATACTTCTGGGACCCTTAGTCTCCTATTTAATATTATTTGTCTTTAAGTGTACTATAACCCCTTAAAGTTCTGCCCATCTTTTATGAATCACCCTGTATTTATATATTTAAAAGACCATTTTTAAAAAATGACGTTTTAGAAGAAACCAAATTGAACGAAAAAGGATGGATGAGGGCAAATGAAAATTTTTTAAATGTTGGATTTCGATGGGTTAAATCTCGTACTTTTTAATATAATATCACTGGATACTAATTACTCTTTTACAAAATTTGTGTATTGTTGAAAATAAAATACCTCTTTTTTTTCACTCCATAAGTTTTTGAACGGATATCTTGAGACGTTTTCAATGGATTGCGGTGAAACTTGGTACATATAATAAACTATGTTTTTTTAAAATGAAATACTCTTACATCAAAATTATTCAATTAACTATTAAAAAAAATATTTTTGTTTTAAAAATTTACAATTTTTATAAGTACAATGTCTTATAACTAAAAATGTCACCAATCTAAATACTTAAAAATAGATCATTTTAAACATACATATCTGCTTAATATCTATATCTAATTTCATAACAATCCATTCATACATTCTTAGGATATCGTGCGTACAATGACTTACAGATAAAAAAAAAAACTTACTATTTTAATTTCAACAATACAAATATTTCATGAAAGGTCAACCAGTTTCTAATGATAACATACTATAAAGCACAATCTGTTTAATCAGTATTCAAAACTTCCCTTTTATGTAGAAAATGATTTTCAAAATAAACTAATTGAAACTTTGATTTTTTTCGTTAATTTTAGTCAAGTTTAAAAGCTACAGGACCTCTAAACCTAAAAAAAGAAAAATAGAGTGATTTTTTCTATACCGAATTTGGTAGTAATACTAAATTATTGCATTATAACCGAAATTTTTTTGGGGAAAATATAAATTGTAGATCAACATTGCACGTATAATACACTCGCTATTAAATGTTTACATAAATAAGCTTATATAAAGGCTTAAGTTCATTAATTGCATTAAAATTTACTTTATGAAACATATTTTATAATGCTTTAACTAAATCTAAGGCAATAAATTGATTACAAACCAAGCAATTCCAAAATTTAAGATTTATATTCCTGAATGTACTCAATTTTAAAATGTTATTTGTAAAATCAGAATAATTATAATTGTCATAAAAAGTATAATGTTACTTCTACTGCCAAAAAGAAATTTAATTTAAAATGTATTTTGATATTTTTAAATACTATACAAAATAAATTAATAAAGTATGAATTTTAATCGTTCTACAAATGTATAATATTTTAGTGAAGAAATACAGAAAAATTTATTGAATTCATTAAGGTAAAAATTATATTTAAATTAAACTACTCGAATAACATTACTGAATTAATATTAAAAAATTATTAAAATAATTCTTCTATAAAATGTCGTTTACATAAGGTTTTATGAGTATGAAAATGAACACTTTTAAAAAACTAAAATATTCATTTATTATTATCACATTTTACAAACTTTATTTACTAAAAGAATAATAATGTACTGCAGATATACGTTATGTTAATTATTCTACTTATATCTTACAAAATGTATAAAGTCGTATCATTTAAAAATGTTACTTTAAAGAATAGTCGCAACATAAAAAACCAATAGAAAAATTAAAAATTATTGTCAATTTTATTTATATGCAAAATATAAAATATAATACAAATTGGAATTTCTGTAATCATATAAAACACTTGTAAAAACATTGCTATGATTGAATATTTAATTTATAAATTATATACAGGGTGATTACAAAAAGTGGACAAATTGATATGATGAATCAAGCATACGACAAGGATAAAAAATCACACAGGAACATAGGGCCGCAAACCACTTACTGAGTCACAAATACAGGGTGTTTCATCCTAACTCAATTTGGGTTGACGGTAATAAATTTCAGAAAACTGAAGTATATTATAATAAAACATGTAACAGACATTCTCACCTTTGTTTTAAGTGTGATGACACCAAACAAAAGTGGTAGAAGTTTGCATTATGCGCACCAGCAATATGCACTTGGCACCTCACATTTTGGATTGTCATAATCAGTTCATGCTGTATCCTCGATTGTTTGAGCAATACGTTTTTCGAGATCTTTTCGTAACGTTATCACATTTCACACAAAATAAGGTACATATCGTTGCATTTTCATTACAATATTTTTGTTTTCCCCGAAATTATTACTTTCAAACCGGGTGTAGCTGGAATGAAACACCCTGTATTTGCGACTCAATAAGTAGTTTGCGACCCTATTTTCCTATGAGATTTTTAATCCTTGTTGTATGCTTGATTTTTCATATTATTTTGCCCACGTTTTTTGAATCACCCTGTAAATATTTATAAAGTTTTATAATAAATGTATTGTTTAAATTGCTTAATTCTCTGTCGAAATGTTAGTATGAGTAACTAGAAAACACATAATATTTAAATAGAAATATTTTTACATCATTTAAGGATTCAAACATTAATTTATAAAATTAAATAATTTACTTGGATGTAAAATACGAAATTTTACTTAATTTATTCTTTGACGTATTTGCGAAAAATTGCTATAAATATCCCTAATGCCATAACGTTCCAGATTTAAGTCAGCTAAAAATATTCATATACACTAATAATAGTGTAAAATTACGCTTACTGCATAAAAATGACAATTTCTTAGTGTAAGCATTAAAATGCATTTACTGGATGTAATAATAGACAAACACAAACTTAGTTGATGTGTTTTAATAAATTATTTGCAATATGACAAAATTTGTATTAGAATGTATTTTCATTTAATTTTCATTTATAACAAAATTTTATACCAATGACTTATTTTAAAATTTTGTGTTTAATTAAAGTTTAATTTATTAATTTGACTTAGCAAAACTGTTATCTTAGCTGTTTTATGATAAAATAGGAAAATATTTTCATATTTTGAAAGTTTCAAAATGATGTGAATCTCAAAGAGATTTAATGTCAAATAAGAGTAATACTGATAAAAAAATTGCAATTAGTAAATAGTACGACCGAAGATACTTCTCTTGAAAGTTACTAATTTAACTCAATTGCATTACTGTAAAATGGGGGGGGGGGGATCCGAGCACTTTTTACCTTTAACGTTAAAAAATGCAACAACTGATTTTTTAATTCTTTTATTTTTTTTACTAGAAACTTCGATCTTGTTTTGTTCTTTATTTTTTAAGCAAAAACGTAACATTTTTACTGTTTATATATCTGTATTTTATTTTTTTAATGATATTCCGATTCACCCCGCAGATAGAGGGGAATCGAAAGAAATGTTATAATCTTTATTTATTTTGATTCAAACTTTAATAGGGTTAATAATATTAGGTAATAATGATGAGGGAGGAATAGAAACATGTAGTTATTATCAAACCAAGCTTTTATTTTATATGCAAGCAAAGATATGTCTTTTTAAAAATTAGAAAAAAAACTTTAAACTCAAGAACAATTAAAATTATTCTAAGAAATTGTATTCGCATTGCAGAAGTTGGAATTTAATACAAATTGAGCCCTGTTCTGTGTTATTTTTTACTAGCAGTCATTGGGTATCTGAATCTATCGAGTAGCCCCAATCGCTGCATGTATTAATACGATCTACTAATACGCTCTCATCCCCAGCCCTTAGTATTGTTTGCATCCCTCTCTTTTTTAATTGGTTTTTCATTTTGAGATGTTTGTGTAATGTTGTGGATATCAGAGAATAATTCTGTGCAGTTTTTCTTAGTAATTTCCATTTTTAAATTCTTTTATTGTGTGTTCCATATCTGTTGTATTGGGCATTGTATTTTTTGCTTAAATAAGTAATTTCTTGGCATCTTTGAACTCTTCAAGTAATTAGAACAAACAAAATATTATTACAATACATATTTATACACATGTTTTCAGATGTTACATGAAATTATTACTGTATAGAAAAATAAACCATGAGAGAATACGTGCTCGATTCACCCCGTAAATCTAAAATCTCTGATGCTACAAGCCATTTTTTATGTTTTCACTAAGCAGTTTAGAAATAAGTAGTATGCATATCGTTTACAGGTCTATCATTTATTAAAAACCCCTGCTCTTTGGTTTAGAATACGAAAAATACCGTAGTTACATACAAAGTTTTGAAGGCGTTAAAAAAATGAGGTTTCATAAGCCCACTTGCAGTTTTTTTATACACCCCAGTACACTGTAAAATAAGGGTCGATCTTTTAAAAAAGTTTTAGTGATCCTTGCAATTACTAAAAATATTTTTGTAACCTTATTCGGTTACTAGAAATCTGTTAGAATTTCTAGAAAAAAGCTAGCAACGAATAGAGTTAATAGTTTTATATTTTAATAGCTATTACTAAAACTCATTTGGTGTGGCCGTGATAGCCTAGTGGTCATAGCAACGAACTCCAGGCTGAAAGGTCCCGGGTTCGATTCTGGGCACCACCAAATACGCGCCGAATGTATGCAGTGTAGGTACTCGATAAATAAAGGGATTATGAAAATCCTGTCGGAGCAGGTAGCAATGTTTGGTGTTGCCATCTATTGCGGCTTTGCCGAAAATCTTCCGCTTCAGAAGTTTGTCTTCTTACCCACTGGATGTACCTCAAAGGAAGCTCATTCCCTTCGGGCACACGTAATGGTTATTAAAAATAATTTTGGAGCTATTACTAAAATTTGCTTGGTGGCTCATACTAAAAAGTTTTAAGTTAGTTACGCAAAAAAATCTTTTGTTCAGTTTACAAAAGAAATGTTTGTTTCACATGCAAAAATGAAGATTGTAATAGTTACTAAAAAATTCTGTGGAATACAAATTTACTAAAAAATTTTTAGTAACTTCTTGAATTTTTTTTTCCTGTATAATGGTGCCAACATGGCAAAACTGAATTCCACAACTCTTAATGTTAACCTTCTTATAAAAAATTGGCAATTAAAAATATCATCACATATAGTTACAATGAATTTATTTGTATCACCGGGAAGTTTCGTTCCTATTCACCCCGCTGTTCCCATTCACCGCATTTTACGGTAATTCTATAAAGGTTATTATATTATTATTGTATTTACTCATCATAGGCAAAAGTAATCTATACATATTTAAGTTCTTATATAATCTGCAATTTATTCTTCCCTGTTATCGTCAGAATAATTATTGCATAAAAAAAATGAAAATACAACTTGGTTATAATATTTTATGTTTGAACTTTGTGTTTCACGATTAAGATCAAAATACTACCGTATTTCAAATTAAAATAAATACGAGGATAACCATTCTTACTTCTTTCAAGAATTACATGTAGAAAAATGTCTGGTTGAGTAAAGAATAGTCTTACATTAAAAATAAACATACTTTTATGGTTAATTTTTCAGTGAGTACAAACGTTCTACTCGTTTTGAGCATATGTAGATATCATAGGAAGTACAGACATCATAGATGCTGTTATGGGGATAGTAAAGTGGTCAAGATCGCGCGGAGAGTACACAACATTTGTTAGGAAGACTCTAGCGGAACAAAAATCAAAATGGCAAGAGAAAAGACTACACTAGACATTGTTTACTTTACACTTTAGTTTATTTTCTAGTAAGCTTTCTTCATATCATTTCTTTCAGTGTTTATGTATTCTCAATATTAACAGTTTATTATATTTTAATAATGATTAATAATGATTTTCTGTGTTATTTAGTCAATAAGTAGTTCTTTGGATACCAAGCAAGAATTTGCAATTATAATTTTCAATAATAAACAAAAGAGTTATTTAAATCATATCTGTAGACTTTACACTCAAATCTGTGTATTTTTATTTTTTAAAATTGAAATGGGTGATTTTAACCACTATATTAGTACTATTGGAAAAGTTTAGGGCTACATCAGAAATTAATATAGAAGTTTTCGTAGAAACTTTTAAAATTGAAATATATGATTATCAAATTGTACATTTTTTCGTAAAGATCCAAATTCATTTTCTCACTTGCTACTTTTTTTGCTTTTTAATTTTCAGCATATTTATGTCTGGTGTTTATTTCAATTCATATTACCGTAGATCTCCGGCTTTCTGTGTTTATAATCTTTACGTAAAGGATCATTCAAATGAATTATAACTCGTTTAATTTATTTTTTTGATGCCACTAGTCACTAAAAATATTTTGATCGCAAATATCTAGCAATTGCATTTATCGAGCTCTGTTTTATTTTTTATCTCAATTATGCAATGACGAAAAAAAAAAAAAAAAAAAAAAAAAAGACCGCAAAGAAAAATGTATTTTTAACTTTTTGAAATAGCCTTTAATTTTTTTGAAGAAGTTTATGTTTTAGTTACAGTGTAACATCACAGTTTGGTGGTAATTAAGTCATAGATGTGGGGGGGGAGGGGACATGACCATCATGACTTGTAGTGACGTCATAATGAAGTCACCGTGACGATGTTAAATATATGGACTGTATGGGACTCGATTTTTATTTCACTTAAAATGTTATACTTTAAAATTTTCACTATCAATCCTATAAAGATATGCAGTTCGGTGCAGCCATTTCTCGTATTTTGTTGGAAATTGGAGTGAGTGGGATATAAATTATCAATTTTCTTGTAAACAGCCATCATTCTTGAAACTTTTCTGCAGCAAAATGACACATACTTCTAGATTCAATAGCAGCCTAAAGTTCTGAAACCAAATCTCTTATCATTGCTTCGCAATTTCTTCGAGCAAACAACGTCGGAAAAACGACTTGCAAATGTTGCGCGGATGCAAATGTTGCTCCTTGTCGCCCTTGATTAGGCTATCAATAAACGGATAATATATATATATATATAGAGCCTGTGCTTAAAAAGTGGCTCTAAGGTCTTCTAATATAACACTTTCAGGAATATTCAAATTCTTGCACGCATTCCTTTTTTTTTCGACGTTCATCAATTTTACAAATTAATCAGCACCATTAAACTTCACTTAATTTATGACTTTGAGCTGTAACAAAGGAATATTGATGTCATTCAGACACCACATCCATTTTAAACGACAATGCAGACCAGAATTTCAACATGCGTCCATTGTGCACCACTGTGTAAATCATCTAATTTGCATATTTCCAGCGCTAACGAATGCCCGGAAGTGCAATTTTGTCGTCAATTGTATTTAATTGGCATGCAACATTACAGTATTGGGCACTGGTTGCAACAGTAGCTTGCTAGGGAACTGCCAGAAGTGTAAGTCACCGATTTTGACGATAGTGATATCGTTGGAAAGATCTCATCGAGAGCAGTAAAAAACTCAATGGAACTACCCGTCGCAAATGAGCCATTTTCGAGATATCCGACAATTTATGTCACGTAGCTAGTGCACACTTAATGGGAGACCGCAATTTTTTTTCTCAATTTTAACGAAAGTGGTATCGTTGAAAAGATATCATCCTGAGGATTAAAAAACTCAAAGGAATCACCAGTCTGAAATAAGACGTTTTCGAGATATCCGACAATTTGTGTCACAATGCAAATGCACACTGTTCGAAAACTGCATTAAGTGACATAAATTGTTGGATATTTCGAAAACAGCTCATTTCAGATGGTTGCTTTCATTGAGTTTTTTACTTCTTACAATGATATCTTTGCAACAACACCATTTTCATCAAAATCTAAAAAACAATTTTTTGCGGTCCCCGATTAAGTGTGCTCTAGAAAAGTATGCACTAGCTACGTGTCATAAATTATCGGATAGCTCGAAAACGGCTCATTTCCGACGGGTAGTTCTATTGAGTTTTTTCTACCTCATGATGATATCTTTTTAACGATACCACTTTCGTTTAAATCTATACTAAAATTTTTTGCGGTCCCCATTAAGTTTGCACTAGTTACGTGACATCAATTGAGGATATTTCAAAAACGGCTAATTTGCCACGGGTAGTTCCATTAAGTTTTTTACTGCTCTTGATGAGATCTTTCCAACGATACCACTTTCGTCAAAATCGGTGACTTACACTTCTTGCAGTTCCCTAGTTAGTAAGCGTTTTTTTCTCACTATCTTTAATTTTGATGACTTCTATATTATGCGATGTTATTTCCTGTTCAAGATCAAATTGCTTAGCACTTCTTCAATTCAGTGTTGTAGAAATTTTTCATGCAAATGAATTGAACATACGCATAGTCTTTTACGAATTAATTTTTAATCTCACATTAATAATAGCTTCTGCCAAATCTTATTGCATATTTTCCAATTCTTTAAAGCAATTGCGGAAAATTAAAATGCCAACGAATCTGAGATGAATTCTATGCTCTCTTTATTCTAATTCCTTTATTTTCCCAATCTAGCTTCTTGAAAATATTTTCTAAGACATCAGTAAACAGCCTAGATTTAATAGCGTATTTTCATTTATTATAAGGTATATCCCACTTAAATAAAACTATAGTACTTTTTTACCACAACTGAACGTGAAACAAACCGATGAGAACGGAAAAGTATATTTTAAAAAACTACATGCAAATGCATATTAACATGGTGCAATTTTTTCGCTGCCCTACCAGGACAGGAATCAAATCAATGTCTTAAAAAATGTAAGGGGGGAGTTTGCCGCAAAAATTAATCCATTACTATTAACAGCCAATATATCCGCCATGCTTATAATGACTTATAATATACAATGTGTCAAACCATTTACCAATCCCTGGCAGACAGTAGCATCAAAATTTTCACAGGCCTGAATGATGGCGGCCTTCTGTTTTCGAAGAAACTTAAACTGTTTGCCATTGGCGCTTTACAGCTCTAGTAAGCTAACCCCACATAAGTTTTCGGAAATTGAGATGAGGAAACAGGGCAGTCCATTCCGTGACTCACACACAATTATCTAAATACAATTATCCTTCCTAGAAGGATCTTTAAAGATTATGTAAATGTTGCTCTGCTGGAAAATCAAACTAGGACTATCAATAATTTATAAGGATGACATGGAACTATTTTTTCTAGAGCCAAAATTTATTTTCTAGATACCAGTAGCAGAATTTTTTTTCAGTGTAGGTTAATAGCAGTTTTTGATAATCGGTAAATTGCATGCAGTCTGAGGCAAGAGCCAGACTAAGTTTACCACCATAGTCGAAGTCTCCTAACACCATTAATAAGCCTTCACCTTGCTGTATTTTGGAGAAAATTTTCTCTTCTTTCCTCATGTCACGCCAATAAGAAGCAAATATGTCTGAGCCATCCAAACTTATTTTTTTCTCGAGAATATAACAGAATGCCACTGGTCCTTCCAGATTTGATGTGGCCTATCGACTCTTCTTTACTTGTGGATAGCTTTCAACTTGGGCTGCTAAAAGGAGCGTTATTCATGATATTTGGTAGCTTCGGCTATGGTGGTAAACTTAACCTGGATTTTCCTTCAAATCGCAAGTAGACTACCGATTACAAAAAAATGCTAGAAACTGCCATTTTTAGAGAAAATTAGGGCTTAAGTTAGATATTCAAGTAACTTTTTGGAGAGCCCCCATAACCTTTGGAAAAAACTCCTGGGAATGTTTTTTTGAATAATTAGTTGCATGCCATATAATGTCTTGTACCTTCATCTTAGCCCCCTAAACGTGTGTGCGGTATTCTGGGTAGACCTGCATATACCGGTTGATAACAGTTTAAGTGTGTGACAGAACTGCATGACGTCATCATTAAAGCCTGATAATATTGATGCTATTGTCTTCCAGGGATATATAAGTGACTATAATCCACATACTATAATTTAAAATTTTAAAATCTGGCAACAATAGATAGAAATTATTTTAAATTTCTATTTATATATTAAATCTCAGATAAAAAAATGCCCTCAAATAATTTAAACAATGTTTAGACACCGCACACTAGAATTTAATTAAAATACATTCATATAAAAATTTTTAAAAGTAATTGGTATGCATCAATTTGTATTCTGAATCTCTTCCGAAATCGAAATGTTGCGATTGTTTTAAAGATTAAATAGTACTAAAAACTATTTCTTAATTAAAGAAAAAATCTTCTCTTCTCGAAAAAATCTTTTTATCGTTCTTTTTTAGTTTTATAAAACTATCGGTTTTCACATTTTTATATGCAATGAGTAATTGCATCATAAACAAAAAAAAAAAAAAAAAAAAAAAAAAAAAAAAAAAAAAAAAAGGTATAAAAAAAGGTAGTAGTTGCAACTTCAATCCACGTATAAATTTCACATTATTTATATTTATTTAGGGATTTTAAAATTTTAAATTCGCACTATTAGGTACTTTTCTATCATATATAATAGAATTTTACGCCATGTCTTTAGATAAATTAAATACAGGACTAGATAATAAGAAGATTAAGTTTGCCAAAAGATATATTTTTAACTTCAAATCGAATAATGTCTGCAAAATAAACACAAAATTTCGTAATTTAGTTCACATAAAAATGAATTTATGACAAAAATAATCTATTTATTCTACTTTAATAAAGAACAGATTTTGAAAACAAATAGAACAAAGAAAAATAATTTCTTCGTGGGAAAAAAACAAACGAACAAACATAGAGTTTAAGAAAATGTTTTCATGAATAATATATAGTTTCCTGATTCTTAAATTAGCAATATTTGTTCTTTATCTGCATTATTATCTTTTAGTCGCAGAGTAAAAAACAATATTATTCTGAAAAATATTTCTTTTTGTGATCGATTAGGAATTATTTATCTACCATCTATGAATTTAATTACAGTATTAAGAGAACTTAGTTTTAAATAATGGCAATTTTCTGAAGTATTTTTTGGTTTTGAGAACAGGTGGACTTTTAAATGAATAAAAAGTAGAATTTAAGATATTTAGTCATTTTTATAAAAATTCAGAAGAAATATTGCTAATTGGAATGCATTGCGTATTTCGAGATATTTCTAAAAATGTTATTAATAGTTTAAATTTTTTCAGTAAGTTGGGTTAAAAAAAATACTAAATTGATGCTTAAAACACTTACGTACAAACTTTCCTTTTCGAATGATAAAATCAATAAAAAATAATTTATAAAATTAGCCATCTTCTTAGAGTTAAATGAAAATAAGAAATAAGGTTACTTGTTTCTTTGTAATGTTAAGCTAATATTTTCTCTTGTCAATTTTTAGGTAACTTTCATTACAAAAAGTAAAAAGCTATCTACTGCAGCCGTCCGGAGGAAAACACTTCCAGAAAGTTTTGGTGTATTTTCACCGATCATGTCCTCCAGACCCCAAAACCTCCCTCCGTTAAAATGTTGATATTATATATATATATATATATATATATATATATATATATATATATATACCTTTTGTGAGTGTATAAGTTAAAACATCTTCATGCAACTGGCGCAAAGCAGCTCTATTTTGCACAAAGTCCATATATTTTTATATGAAAATATGATAGTGTTGAAAAAGATGAAAAAATGGGTGCAATATCAATGAATTAGAACAAGAACAACATCAAAAAACAATACAGAACAAACTCGCATCGAAACAGGCATCGAAATTTTTTTTTTAATAATACATATATATATATATATGATATTTGTCATGCTGTAACTATCGCATTTATGAACCGATTTAAATTAAACTTGGTGTATACATAGTAAATAGAAATGTCTCGACCGAGTTTGTTGGCCGGCACCATCCGCTATCTTGTTTCAAATTGGCGAACATTTAAATTTTTTGTTTCTTCCATATAAATCTTGTTTCGAAATGGCAACCATTTAATTTTTTTAAATTTAAAATTTGAAATTAATTAAAGAAAAATTAGAAGCTAAAAAAAGATTTTTCTTCTGTGTGTTAGAACTTGATACAAAGATTCCAGAGCATTTTTTGTTTTGCTAATATCTTTAGAAATAGCTGAGTTATAGTTCTTTTAATTTCTAGTATGGCTGACATTTCGAAACGGTCTGATTTTTGTCACGTGTTAACATGCGTATTTATGAACCAATTTGGATGTAACTTGGTGTGCACATAATATATACCAATGTCTGAACCGAGTTCGTTGGCCAGTTTCATCCGCCATCTTGTTTCGAAATGGCAGCCATTTGAAATTAAAAAAAAATGAAATTTCAAGTTAGGTACACAAAAATTAGAAGTTAAAAAAGATTGTTCCTTTATGTGTTTAAGCTTGATACAAAGATTCCAGAGCAGTTTTTTCGTCTATATCATAAAAAAAATGGCTGTGTTTTACTACATACTACAAAAAGAATTTCTAGTATGGTGTACAATTTGAAACATTCTGATTTTTGTCACATGATAACGCATGTATTAATGAACCAATTTGAATGTAATTTGGTGTGTATATAATACATACAAATGTCTTGATAGAGTTCCTTGGCTAGCATCATCCGCCATCCTGTTTCAAAAAGGCGGCCATTTAATTTTTTTAATTTAAGATTTAAAATTAAGTTCAAAAAATTAGAAATTAAAAAAATATTTTTTTCTATATGATGGACCTTGATAAAATGATTCCAGAGCATTATTTGTTTTGTCTATATCTTTAAAAATGGCTGAGTTATAGCACTTTGAATATGTAAAATGGGCGATATTTTGAAAAATCTATTTGTCTACGACACCACTCGGATATATCAGTCGATTTCGATGTGTGGGAGCATGTGCACAAGAATTATTAATATTTCGATCAAGCTCATTGGTTAATTTCACCAATAATGTTTTTTTAATAGTAGGTTCTTCATTATATTACCGAATTTGGCCATCGAATGTAAATCGCTTTAAATAAAACCAGCTTGTATAAAGTTGATTAATTTCTTGGTATTCCAGTTTATTTTCAGTATTGGCAAAAACAAGTATAGAATATTCTGTTATCATGTTCCACTAATTTCAGCTTTGTATGGTTAAATAGTATAATTCTTTAAAACTAAAT
The DNA here is from genome assembly GCA_964019185.1 of Maratus speculifer. Classification (NCBI taxonomy): domain Eukaryota; kingdom Metazoa; phylum Arthropoda; class Arachnida; order Araneae; family Salticidae; genus Maratus; species Maratus speculifer. Next base: position 210,129,567 of record OZ025291.1, on the reverse strand, counting down.
AATATGAAAGCTGCCTCTTTCTCCCGGTAGAGGAACTAGCCGGAAGTACTTTTTAACTGGGTATTTAACTACTGCGCTTTTTACTTAGATTTGACACTTTGAAATTTAGTATTAAAAATTTTTCATGAGATGTCAGACATTTAAGATGTCATTCCGTTGTTTAGGTCACTCCCGATTGTTTGTGAAGTTATGAAATATTCAACAATAATAAAAATAGAACAAAGGTACGCGAATAGTCTTTGAATACACTAGCCAACAAAAAATATATTTTCGTCAGTTTCCTGGTTGTAGATAGTCAATTCCTACTAATTTTGGGTTGATAAAAACGAATATGTAAATGAAATTTTTTTATTAGCTCTTGTTTTCAAGATACAATACAGCCCACTTGAGAAAGACACACAACATCCCACACATCGATTTTAAAGCAAATTGAAGAAGAAAAAAATTTCCTGTGTAATAAACATAAACAACAGGCGTGTTTCACTTAAGAATGTTCATTTTTCAGAAAGCAGTGGTTGTTTTTAGTCTATTTTTGCAAACGTTTCCTTTTGAATTGTCTCTGGTATGTCAACGCCGGAGCGTCTCTTGTAACAGTCCAACAGTAGTCGGCCAGCATTGAGTCATCCCAACGACCCTGATATCTGCGTTCCATTATAGAGATGTCTTTGTGAAACCTTTCACCGTGCTCATCACTTACAGCTCCACAGTTTTTAGAGGAAAAATCAAGATGGGAATGGAAGAAATGAAGTGTCAGAGTCATGTTGCATCCAAGGTCATGGTACTCTCTCAAAACGAAAGAGTGGATTTGGCTGCTCAAGAAAGAGTTCTAATTTATTGGATCGTGAATGAGTTGATTTTTAACCGATTCAGTCATATTGGTTTGATTTTTCCTCTTTCTAATCCACTCATACAGCTTTAAAACTAAACAACTCAACTCAATAATGAAACAGCTCTTTTCCCGCGCTGATTTTCGCCGCTGACTCGTCACGTGACCTTGCAAGATAAGATGGAGACTTCTTCCACCGTTCGCTAAACAATTTGCTGAAAATGCCTTTTTTACGAAGTAAGTAAGTTTTATATAAGTATTTTATTTTAATTATGCTTTCTTTTAATAAATTTCCCTTCTCTTTTTAACAGACTAAAATTCATAACAGTATCATACCTTGAAATTAAAATGTCGTGTCACGCGGTAATATTGAGGAAGTGTTTAATGCATTTCTATATTAATAATTGGTGTTACAGTGCTGCTACAAAACTTTCGTGCTTTAATAAAATAAATTAGTATATTTAATCAGAGTAAAAATTTTTAATGCAATGTAAATATCTCGTTATTTAATTGCCTTGTTTTAAAGTTTTGTAATTATTATATCTTTATTCATAGAAATTTATCAAAACATTGTATTTACTTCTTGTTTGCAGTGTCTTAGTAAAAACGTGCTCCGGATTACATATATATTTATATAGAGAGGCTACATATATGGCATAATATGTAGTTTTTGAACACATTTCCAAGATTTTTTTTTTCATTCTTAATGTTGAACTTGTGTTACTGTTTTGTTTGGCAAAGTTTATACTATTATTGGACAAAATTATTGCATGCATGGTCTGTATTATAATAATCTGCTTAATATTTATAAGTTGTTACATAATGCATGCAGAAATAATAGTTTTCTTGTGCCTGCTTCCCAGGTAGCTTTAAATCTAAATGAGAATTTATAAATAAAACGAAAACAGTGGACAAAAGTTTGTCTTTCTATGCTGGTAAATGCAAGTATTATTTCCTAAATATTATGCAACGATAATCAAAAAGCAAATCCTCTTTCTCTTTAGAAAATACCTTGTAAAATCATTGCTTTCCCTTTCCCTTAACATTTTTTATGCATAGCCCAGTGGTAGAATTGATTTTTAAAAAAGTTACTGATCCCAAAGACCAGTACGCATGAAAGTTTACTGGTCAGAAATAGTCATCAGTAGCCTGCTACATAAAATTCTATAAAATACTTTTAACCATCCCCCCCCCCTCTTCACACACACACTCCTACTAGAATGTAAAATAAACCAAACTTCCTTTGCAGTTATACAAAATTTTTGGCATAATAAAATGCAAAATTACTATTTTATAAAAAAGTATGTAGTATGTAAACTAAAACTATAAAATTGCGTATTTTATTTCCGATAATTTATTTAACAGATAGTAAGGATTAATGCAATATTTTCTTATAATTATTTTTTCAAGTAATATTTTATGGATTGTGTTTGGAACGGTTTTCTCAGGCAGGAAAATTTATTTACTTGTCAGAGATGAAGTGGGTGTGCAGTGGTGTAGCTAGGATGGGTGACATCCCGGGACAGATGTAAAAGGTGTCAAGCCCCCCCCCCCTCTTCCTCCTCCTTTCCAATCTGTCATATTTTTTCAATCTCAATTCTACATTCTTATAAAAAATAACCTTACCATTCCTTATTTACCTTTTGTCCTTCTGCATAAAAAAACCGCAGCAGTGAATCATCACTCGACCCATAGTCTGCATAAGTCAATGCCGTGTCTATACGTTGAACAAAATTCTTTCTTTTAAAGTTTACTTTTGTTACCCACTCGTTGAATCGGTTCGTTTTTGTTCCCTGGTGCATATCTTATTTAGACACACCATTCTGTATAAAACTTCACTTTAGCAAAGAAAAAAACTAGCTGTATTGCATCGAGAGCTAAAAATCTCATTTTATTTCCTAATTAGACTCCAAAATCTTAAAAAATTGTATTTTTTATTTGCAAATAAAGATTTGGTGTCACACTTTAGAGGATGACACCCGGGCAGGGCAATCGCTAAGACTTTCAATTGGTGCGGGAGAAGACCTTAAATTGCCAAGTCAAATTTTCATATTTGCCAACTTGTTTTATAATTTTGCCAAGTTACCACACTTAGAAAATGTAATACAGTTCTTATTTGTAAAAAGTTTAATAATATTTCCAATTAGAGTTGTAACTTTTGTAAATTCTATCAAAAATAGAAAATGTACTACAATTTTTATTAAAATTTTAATTAAATTTGCCAAGTGTAACAGCATTTACGAATGTTTGGGGCGGAGGCTCCCCCCTGTCCCCCCCCCTTAGCGAGGCCCCTGCACCCGGGTAATTTTCCTAATCAAGAAGAATTTCTTTTACAGCTTGACTAAAATCTTAAAGATCAATGAGTTATGTGTCTCTATATTCAAAATCACCATTACGTATACATGCATATTTATTGATAAAAATAGACATTGGATTATAAACTGTAACTTCATTTTAAAATGATTTAAATTAAATATTTACAATAAATTTATGTAAAAAATAAGAGAAATTAAAATTTAATTTAAACAGTATTAGCAAACTGTCTTATGTTCTAAGAATAAAGTGATACAGTGAAGAATTGATTCTCTGAAAATCTTTATAACTAATCTTTTAATTACAGATTACAATATGCTCTTTATGTATATAATGTAAATTGAAAGTAGTCTGATACATAAAATATTCTTCTCCATAGCTATCCAAATAATAAATTTCAAATACTTCTTGAGATTTTGTTTCTTGAATGACAATTTGAAGTCAACATTTTTGGTCATAGATTTAGTAGATAACTAACAGGGGGGAAAAATCACTATTATTAAAATGCTATAAGTAGCATCCAATCTTTGAAAACTCTCTTATTCGACTTCATATTTTGATTTTAATGCTTAAGATAACCTCCCCAATTAAGATTGGGTATTTCCTTTACAGTTTGAAATCTTATGGATTGTGTTATGTTATTGCGTTAAATAATCTGCAGTTTTCAAAAAATTAAGATTTTTCTATTAAATATTAAATATTTTTAATCTATTTTATATTAGATCAGTTTACATGTTCGAAGCTTTTTCTAAAGAGAAATAAATATATTCACCAATGCAGACTGATTTTAATCCTATACCCAAAAAATGATCTAAACCTGCTACATCCAATGCTTATTGCTGATATAAAGTGTTAAAAATAGAAGTTATTTATATTCAATAATCTGACATAAGAAAAAGAGAAAATGTCATTAGATTTCTTCTGAAAAAAAAAAAATTTCTTTTTTTAGGAAAAAAAAACAGTTGGTTTAAACTAAACCGTTGTTTAAACCAAAAGGAGTAAACAGTTGTTTAAACTATAGTTAAAACCAATTGGTTTAAACCGTGCCAACTCTGGTCTAATTGTTGTAGGTTCTATCTTGTATTATATAAATATGCAAATATATAGAAAAACAACTAAAAATCCACAAAACCTGTATTGGTTGGGTATTTGCCAACGCTGATACACTTTGAAAGTAGCAACAAAGGTGAATTTTCAACAATATTTTATAATGTTGCTTTAAGAACGTTCATTTTAAATTTGTTTTTAAAATGGTGATTTATTTTAAGATTGTATCAGAAGTAACACCATGATTTAAACAAGCAGATAAGTGTAATCGCACAGGATTTATTTATTCAATTTCCATTTTATTCATGATTGGCTTAATTTTCAGTAGTGTAATATTTATAAAGCTAAAATTTTTAGTGTATGGTTCATTTTTTGTTTAGACTATGGATGGGAAATTTTATAAAACATTTAATCTGAAAACTGCAAAATATTTTAATATGTTCATAATCATTCCTTAACATTATATTTATTGCTATTTAACTTAATTTCAATATTTTCTTTTAACACAGGAAGATGGTTTCATGGAGCAGTAAAATTCTACTGTGAGGAGTCAAATTCAACAATCTTATTTAATCTCAAGGATCTTCAAGAAAGCGTCTATTTTGCCAAAGATTTTAAAAGTTGGACAAACCAGTGGACAGATTACAATATGCCCTTTATGTATTTAATGTTTAATGCAAATGGACTGTTATATTTATAAAGGTCCTGTTAAAGATATTATTGAAACTTGTTTATCTGATGTTGGAAAGAATTGTTATCAATTAATGTTAGGTTTATTTTGTTCTTGCTAAATAAAATGTTTTTGTTGTTAAATAAAATTAGTTTTTTTTTCTTTCTTGCAACATTCTAAATTGCATATTTGGCTCTAACTTTTGACATAAAATGCTGCAGTCTTATGCTTTTATATTTATTTAAAAGTTAGTTGATTTAAGAAACATTGAATAAAATAAAAAATTAAAAGATTAATTAAGAAGAAATAAGTTATTCTTGAATATAAATTCAAGTTTTAACAAATGTTTTAAATGATATAAAGAACAATTTGGCTCTAACTTTTGACATAAAATGCTGCAGTCTTATGCTTTTATATTTATTTAAAAGTTAGTTGATTTAAGAAACATTGAATAAAATAAAAAATTAAAAGATTAATTAAGAAGAAATAAGTTATTCTTGAATATAAATTCAAGTTTCAACAAATGTTTTAAATCATATAAAGAACAATTGCACATGGTCAATAAATCCATTTCTCAGTTATTTCTGCATTTAACTTTTGTACTACAATATTTAGTTGAAGGTTCTTCATACAATAAAATAATTGTCCATAATCCAAATTTTAGCTATACAAGTTTTTTAATGGCATTCCTCCACATTTCCCAATTGCAATGTGCTTATATAAATGCTATGGGTAACAATTATTTTATCTAAGATTTCAAAGCCATTTCAGATTTCAAACTAAAGAATTAAAATATTTTTTTAAAATTTAGTCAGCTTAAGAAATATAAGATTTTGATTGAGATTTAAATCGAGGAATAATTACAACAAGGTATCATGGGTTGATGTTTATCCATTTAAAATATTTTCAATTTAATTTATTTAAACCCTGCACTGGCCATGTGTGTGTGTGGGGGGGGGTACTTTTTTAAATTTAGGTTTTATGTTTTTTAATACTTTCTTTTTCAAAACTGGTTCTGAAACTCCTATTAATATAAAAAAAAAACTAACCAAAATTGCAAAAGTATAAACTAACCCACTTACAGATCATCCTCAAATATTCTATGCCCCCCCCCCCCTCAAAAAAAAGGTAAAAATTTTAAAATCCAAACAAGATATTTGAAAATAACTTCTGCATAGGATTATCTAAACTCTTAAGGGGAACAATCAGCTTCTGACATTGTGGTGCTGCAGTTGAGTCGTTGGGCTGATATCAAGTTTATTTTTTCAATATTTTTTTAGTAAGATGCCTAATATTGGTTTATTTTGATTGAAATCGTAAATTTTTAATAAAAAAATAATTGTTATTTGCAATTAAATCAGAAGCTAATAAAAAAATTAAAATTGCATATAAGCATATCTGAAGCTATAAGTATCATTGGAAAATATGTAAACTTGAAATTGCCCAAGAAAAGAAAGGAAAAATCCCATTAGCACCACAACATCAGAAGCTGATATTCTGTTTAATGTTGTTCGGGTGCTGTTGTACAGTTATGCAAATTTAGGCAGTTTGCATGAATAAGTGTTTTCAAATTTGCAATTTTGAGATCACCAGTATTTTCAATTTAATGAATATATGTACTTTTAAATTTAACAAAAGAAAATACTGATGTTAAAAATTTCTGATTTGACAGAATAATCAAAAATTCATGTAAACTCTATTTAATTTTGTATAACGATTCAATTGCCTTTTCCCCTAAATTGACATAGAAAACAGTTTCATTGAATTAGAAAGAAAAAAAAAATGTTTTTATGATTCATTAGAGAACTTTCAGTCATATAAATTAGAATGTTTTAAGTCTTGTTAATTAAAGACTTGGAAGAAATATTGGAGAATCCATGTTACAGTTTTCTGATTTCTCTCTCTCTCTCTCTCTCTCTTTATATGTATATATATACCCTTGTAATGTCAATAAACAGAAATTTAAATCCGAAATGAGAATTTAATTGCAACACTTTAAAATGTTGCAATAATTCCATGTTATATTGAATTTCATTGATAAAAATTAATCGAGGATTACTGAATTTAGTTTTAAATGATGTGATTTTATTTAGACGATTTAGAAATCGCTTGAAGATTTTTGTAATTTTAAGCAATTTTGCTTTTCTTAAGATTGAATTTATTCAATTCTACAAATTCAAGGAGTTTTGGATTAACTCTTAAATGAGTTGATTTCATTCATGTATGAATTGGTTACAAATCGCCTAAGTGCTACTGAATTAAATCAAAAATGACAACATTTCACTCCAACTTGAATTGATAACAAATCGCTCAAGTGCTACTGGATTTGCCTTAAATTATTTCACTTCACTCAAACACGAGTTGGCTGCAGCTAACTCAAGTGCTACTCGATTTAATCCTAAAGACTTCATTTCACTCAAGTATGATTTGGTTACAAATCGCTCAAGTGCTACGAGATTCAGTCTTAAATGACTTCATTTCACTCAAGTATGACTTGATTACAAATCATTCAAGTACTACTGGATTTAATCTTTATTGATTTGTTTTCACTCAACTATGAGTAAAATAGAGATCACTCAATCATGAGTTGATTAAAAACAGCTCATTCACTTGAGTTGTTTCAGCTCTTCTTGAGAAGGTTCCTTTCAACATGGGAAAAGAGTGGATTTCAGCTCAACTTGAGTTATTTCAGCTTTTTCGTTTTAAGAGAGTACTTTTTTAGGAGTTCTTTCACCAACTATTGGTAGTTCTCGGCTTTTCTGTTGCCGAGAAATCCTCGTAACCACACTTTTGAAGGCTTCCCAGGCTGCTTTCTCTTTCCCTTCCAAAACTTTATCCTTCATTTCTTGAAGCATGGTCCTTCATTTATGTGCGTATTTGAGGGCCCACAATGATTCCCTCTTTAACGTTTGATTCACGCAGTTTTGGAAATTTCGCTCTAAGATACTGGAAAGCCTCTCCATCCTTGTTCATGGCTTTCATGAAGTTCATTAATCCCTGCTTATTGTGATGGAGTCAAAGCAGAATGTTTTTTGGATCAACTAGATGCTCATTTTGGGACAATTCTCTTTCCGGGATTTAGATTTCTTTAAGGCCATTTGTCTTTTATGTAGTGAGAGTTTTTATCTCGACTGTCCCTCGAACACAGGAAATAGCAGTCCTTGGTATAGCCTAATTGCATTCCCAGGAGTAAAATAATTACTTTAAAGTCACCACAAACCTGCCATTTATAATCCTTGTATTTGATTGACTCGCGAAGTAATTTTACATTCCTTTAAATTTTCTGCATGTGAACGAAATATCCAACGGGAATGAAAGGAATGATGTTGCCGTTGTGTAGTAAGACTGCTCTTAAACTAAATTTTGAAGAGTCGATAAATAATCTCCACTTCCATGGATCATGAGTTATGTTCATTGAATTCATCAAACCATTAACATCAGTACAAGCAACAACATGTTCTTTCTTCTTAAAGAAACGAAGAAGATTCTTGTGACGAGCCCTGAATTCTGTGTTCATGACTTCTGGTTGGATTCTATACAGAAAATGCAGTTGAGGGGGATTACAGCTATTAAGAGTACCAACTTCCGAACATTCGATTTCCCATAAAACAGCCATAGTGAGATTCCTCAAGTTGGTTCTTATCTTGAAAACAAGAGCTAATCTCAACTTTTTATGTTGATTTTCGTGTTTAGCGAGACAAAATACTTCGGAAATAACTAATTTTGAGCCCGAAACATTTTTGATGTCGGGTAGTGATATCTAAAGCAAAAAATGCTTAATTTCAAAAATAAAGAATAAATAAATAAATAATAAACGAAAAAAGAAAATGAATAAAAAGGTTTACTACAATTTAATATACGATAAAAGATTATTAAGATTATTACGATTGATTTATTACGATTTCTTATTTAGCATTAATTTAATCTTTCAAGTAAAATATAACACATATTTTTAAATAATTATTTTAAAATAGAACTTAGATCTAATAACAACATGGTTAAAACATATAAGTGTACCCAGAAATTAAGAATAATTTACATACAATTTATTTTATTCCTTACTTTAATAACTGTAATTATGTTATCTCATAGATGCCAACTCTTCCGACATTTGGGGAATTTTTGCCATATTTAATCGAAGGATTACAGCAATTTGCAAAGATGACATTGACTGTAGACATTTTGAGGTACAAAATGGGAAAAGATGTTGGCAGTTTTGGTTATCTCTTTTCCACGTGTAAAAGGTATAATATTATTAATTCTGTTATTCTACGTTTCAAATTAGTTCTAGTATTCTATATTACAAAATCATGCATGAATTTTGCATGAGAGTTTTTATAAAGATACATGATAAGAATATTTTATTTAATGCATGGCATTAATATCAATCGGCATTAACAACAATTTAGAAATGTGATTTACGATGCTTTTAAGAATCACAGATATAAACAACATAGCGGTTTCTTCTTAGGCGTGGTTCGAACACTATTTGTTGGCAGAAAAATTGGGCAATCAGGAAATCATAGAATCGGGACTCATTCAGAGGATGATACTAATAAAGATAAATAGGAAGGCGCACTCATAACAAATTGAAGAAACATACTTCAATAGTTTTTGGAGGTATTTTAGAGTTTCGCAAAACATAAAATCCCTGTCGGCTTGGCCTATAGGCGGAGGTAAATTTCGAAGAGTGCTCATTTCAACAACAAAAAATAAAATATGATTAGAGATAAATCCAGTTTAACAATTTCCTTTGACCGCCTTTGAAAAAATTTTAATTTATTTTAATGTAAGAACTGGTTTTTATCAAAATCATCTTAAGGGAAATTCGGCTCAAATGCCCATTTTGACAACATATTTTGAAATATATTCTGACTTTATTATTAAAAAATCGACCAATACGCAAATTATATTATTCCTAAATAACAAAAAACTGTCAATTGAATGCTTTTGAGAGCAAAATCGAATTTAAAAATGAGTCATAAAATAACCAATTTGTTATTTGAATACATCCTCAATGTTTAAATCATGATCGCTTTGGGAAATTTTGTGCGAAGTGCTCACTTTGACAGCTTTAAATAAATATATATTTAACCTTCATCAAAAAACTGACAAATACGGCATATTACACAGTTCCTAAATAACAAATAACTGTCAATGGAATGCGTTTGAAAGCAAAATTGAATTTAAAAATCAGTCATAAAATAACCAATTTGTTATTTTAATACATCCTCAATGTTTAAATCATGATCGCTTTGGGAAATTTTGTGCGAAATGCCGACTTTGACAGCTTTTTTAAAAAATATATTTAATCGTTATCGAAAAATCGACGAATTTTCACATTATATAGTTCCTAAATAATTAAAAATTGTCAATTGAATGTGTTTGAGAGCAAAATTGAATTTAAAAATGAGTCATAAAATAACCAATTTGTTATTTGAATACATCCTCATTTCTTTAATCACGATGGCTTTCGAAAATTTTGTGCAAAGTGCCCATTTTGGCAGCCTTTTTTGAAATATATTCTGCCTTTATCAAAAAACTGGCCAATCCTTCACATTATATAGTTCCTATATAAAAGGACCTGTAAATTGGATGCGTTTAAGATCAAAAATAGATTTAAAAATGAGTCAGAAAAAATGCAATTTGTTATACTTCCTCAACTTTTCAATCATCATCACTTTGGGAAATTCTGTTCAAAATACCGTTTTTGCCAGTCTCTTTTGAAAAATATTCTGCCTTTATAAAAAAAACTGGCTAATACGTCATATTATACAGTTCCTAAATAGGAGGAACTGCCATTTGGATGCGTTTAAAATCAAAAGTGAATTTAAAAATGGTTCAGAATATAAGCAGTTTGGATTTGAGTTTTTTTTTTCCAACTCCTATTTTTGTTTAATTCATTTTTGCTATAAGAATTGGTCCTATGAAAAACTTTTTAATATAAAAGTCGTAAATATTATTGAGAAGATGTAAAATAAATTTAATTAGCTTTGATTGCTTAAGAATTGACTAAGTTATGGAATTTTTTCTTTTTCCACCCCCCTTTTTCTTTTCGTTTTTAATTTTTTTCATCGATAAAAATTGTTCCTATCAAAACCTTGTAGCTGGAAAAGTTTTAGATAGTTTTAAGAACATTTATAAAAAATTTAGTTGGATTTGATATCTAATAAATTGACGAAGTTATGATTTTTTTTCTCCCTAAAACTCGATAGTTTTTTTCGCCCCTTGAGCCCATTTTTAACTTTATCAAAAATCTGGCATGCATAAACTTTTGGCCCATTTTTTAGAAGTAATATAAATTTTAAACTGATTTGATATCTATTTTATTTTAGAAGTTATCGCGTTTTTTCTGTTTTCACAAAAACCCTCCTAACTTCCACCCCCTTGGTCCGATTTTGCCCATTAACGAACTCGACCGAGATTTTATGCCTCTTGATTTTATGTAAAAGTTTGAAGAAGATCTGAGCATAATTATGGAAGTTATCGTGTCCAGAAAAAAGTGATATACGCCAATAGATAGATAGTAGATAGATAGATAGATAAACTTTTTTACTAATGGTAGTTTTGGGGTCTAGGGGTCGTGATCGGTGTAGATCTGCAAAAATTTTTCAGAAATTCCAACATGGGAGCGATTGCAATAGGTAGTATTTCATACAAAATTTACCTAAAAAAACACTTCTACCGATATGTTAGATCCTTATCTTTTGAAGGTTGACATTTTACCCAATGTAAAATATTTCAGTTTATGAGTACAAATAGAATAATAAGTTTTTTTTTATAAAAACTGGTCTAGCACTGATATTTATGTCTATATTTATAAAAAGAGTGCATCAGAAATGGCCGTTTATATTTATTGAATAGGTAGAAAATAGTAACAGAAACAATTTCACGTAGGAAAGTATGGACACAAGCAAATGCTTGACGTTCTAGAGCTGTGTATCTCCAATTTCTGCTCACATGGAAAGCTTTTTGATTACTTCAGGCAGTCGTGATTTGACATGGTGACAATGCAGAAGTAACATGAATCACTTTATGTGAAATGAGTATGCACACATGAATCTAACTTCGATATGACATGAGGCAGCCGTCCGGCAGATGCGTAAAAAAATTCGAATGCTGTTACAACAGGCGCAAACTTCAGGATCAAATGTTTGTCATATTAACAACTGTCTGAAATTGGATAGTCAACCAAAACGTCTCATGACAGAGGAAATAATTGTTCGACATGCGTCTTTCAATCTAGGAAGATATCTTACAACATATTGCACACATTTTCGAAACTTTACGATAATTTTCACAAATCATAGGGTAATTTTAACATTATTCCTGATACACCCTATAATAATACTTTTTGTAGTAGTAAAACTTAAGAAAGTAATTCTAAAATATTAGCTGTAACTAAAAAAGGAAATGTTTCTGAAGCAACATGCAATGGTTAGCGCTAGTCGCACGCTCTAAGTTGGATGCCATATCTAAAACTTACTGATTTGAAGCAAAACAAATAAGGTTATTCTGAAAAGTAGGAATCGTTGTTGGTTACCTTAAAGATGATGACGAAGTCAAGGTTAAAAGAAAAATTTAATATTATTACCGAAAGACATGCTGACATAGTCTATCATTTCAGCTATCATTTACAAAAAATGAGGAGGAAAACTGCATTTCTGTAGTTTTCACTAAATAGACACAAAAAAAGAAAATAAGAAGATGAGGCAAAAATACATTTTAAATGCAGAGAAACTGTTTTCATTTTAACGAAAAACGTTTATGGGGTGTTAGATGGTGATTCTTCATAAAGGAGATCATCTCAAAGTTGCGTCTGTAAATGGAGACAGACCTGCAGCATTTGCCGATTTAGTGCTCAAAAATCGCGCTGCTATAGCTTGGCGAAAAAAAAAGAAAAAAACGATCAGCCAATCGGATCACGCAAAATGCCGCAAACTTAGTCCCAATCGCTTTAAAACACGCTTGTTGTGGTGAAACAGTTTTTAGATGAAATGAATTCTTTATTTTCATTTCTAACCGATCAAAGAGAAAAAAATAAAGTTTTGCTTTTAGAAAATTTTAAAATAAACTAGGGGGGCCCCGCCCCCCTGCTCGCTATGCTCGCCAACCCCCCGAGTAATCGCTTCGCGATTCCAAATTATTGGCTACCCCGGCTTGCTGCGCTCGCCAATACCCCATGGTATGAATAAGCAGTTGCAGACCTTTCAAATGATGTGTCACACGACTGGTGCTGTAAAGAAATTACAAATGTGCCCCCCTGGGGGCAGAGTGGGAGCCGACACAAAAGACATCCATAATATGAATAAGCAGCTGCAGACCTCTCAAATGATGTGTCACACAATTGGTGTTGTAAAGAAATTAAAAATGTGCCCCCCCCGGGGGCAGAGTGGAGGATGACACACAACACATCCATAATAGAATAAGCAGTTGCAGACCTTTCAAAGGATGTGTCACACAACTGGTGTTGTAAAGAAATTAAAAATATGACCCCTCCCCCCCCCTTGGGAGAGCAAAGTGTGGGGGTGACACACAAGACATCCATAATATGAATAAGCAGTTGCAGACCTTTCAAATCTTGTGTAACACGACTGGTGTTGTAAAGAAATTAAAAATGTGGCCCCCCTGGGGAGCAGAATGGGGGATAACACACAAGACATCCATTATATGAATAAGCAGTTGCAAACCTCTCAAATGATGTATCAAACGATTGAAGTCGTAAAGAAATTAAAAATTTGGCGAAATATTAGAGTTATCGCCAAGTTGGCGTCACTTTTGACAACTAATTTTGGTCGCCAAATTTGGCGATATATCGCCAAGTTGGCAACAAACTTGGCGATTGTTGGCGATGGTAACCTTTCCTCTCTTTATGGTAACCCTTACGGCGATGCATAGACGGAGTCCTTTCCTGATTGGTCTATTCGACTCATGGAAGGAGTGGACAACCCGGATTCGTTAGTTCCGGAAATCTTCCACATCAGCATCATTCCAGGAGTCATTCCTTTTAAGGCTAGTTTTTTTTTTACTATAGAAGGATACATAGGGGTTCATTCGAATAAGATATGTGAGAGAGCGTGCATTTAAAAGCTAATTCTAACAATAATAGAATATTAACAATAAAAGAACATCAATGATAAAAAATATTAGCAATGATATTTATTTAATTTGGAAAGTTTTAAGTCGTTCTTATACTTAGGGAGAATTAGTAATACATAATAAATCGTTATGGAAAGCATCAGTGAATGTGCGCTATCAAAAATGTTTCTGTAAAATTACCGTATATCTACAGCTAATCCATTACCTTACATCTTACGTAAAATTATTCAGTAGTCCTCAGAGAAAGTTATGCAGTAAAATTTATCAACAGTAGGAAATTATTCAGCAAATATAATAGACTCTGCAAATAAATTTCGTTGAAAATCCAGAAGACTCTGTAAATTTATTTTTATTACAATAATTTTAATTTAAAAATTAGCGAATTACTCAATCTTGTGTGTGTTAAAGAATTATAATTTGTAAAGTAAATCTGAAGTGTGTACCATTTAATTTAGTTTTTACATATTTTGTTACTAGCGGTCCTGGGGTTTGAACTCAAGACTTCTTGACGATAGAAGAACGCCTTACTGAATGCATTGTAGGAACAGTAGAGACTGTGTACAATGTATTACTTTTATGATTCAGTAGGGAAAATCTATCGTGTTTATGCTTTTTAAAGGTTTTGTTTCTAACATTTTTTTAGAAAATTCGTAAACAAATTTATTTCTTTTAGACCGATACATACCTAGTATTTTTTTTAAATAGTTTTACTTTTTTAACCAGTTTAAGTAATAAATAAAATAATTGATTTTTATTTTATTTTATTTTAAATTACTTTATTTTGAATCTGATTCATTTATTAAAATAATAATGTTATCGAGAATTTTTTTATATTATTTTTAAAACTTTTCAATAAGCAGAAAAAATGAATTTACTATTTAATAGTGGTTTTTTCTGTTTTCATTATTTTATTCATTTTGTGTAATATGTTTTTACAAGATTAATATATCTTTTATAACGGATTTAATAACAATAATAACATTGTTAATATAATGATCTCTTTCAAAAAATACAATTTTTTTTTAATATTACCAAGCTTTTGACATGTGGGAAGGAAACAACTGAAAAAGGACTATTAACCCATTAGTGTCTAGCGTCCCTTTTTAGGGATGCTTCAAAAGGTGCATTCGGCACTGTTTTTGACACCGGTAAAAAAGAAAAGCAATAATTATTTTATTTAAATGATGCATTTTCGTGATTAATGAACTAAACTTAAATCTTCTAAAAATAGTGGTGCCAGCCAAATAAAATTTACGCAAAAGATGCTGGGCACGAAAGGGTTAATGATAAGCCATACGAACTCGAAGGAAATGGTTTTTCCCTTTCTAAATTATTCTAAAATTAAAAAAAATGTTTTTAAATATTTTTACATAAATGTAAAAGAGTGTTTCAATATAAGTCAATAATTCTTAGCCATATGAAAAATTATTTAGAATGTAGCTAACAGTACGCTATGTTTGCACTGACTGAACTGTAGTTTTCTTCTACACTATTGAAAACCTTTCTGTGAAATTACTGAGAATGTACGAGTAATCCATTATCTTATGTAAAATAACAAAGATTACAAAAATAGAAATACTGTTAAATAATAGAGAAGTTATTTGGCAAATTAACAATAGAATCTGTAAATGAATATAATTAAAAATACAAAAGACACTGTGCATTTATTTTTAATAATAATAATTTAATTTACTTCACAAATTCAATGAATCTCTCAAACTTCAGTTAGCGTCCGAGAATTTGAATTTTGCGAGTAAATTTGAAGTGCTGTATTATTGAATTTTCACACAGTTTGTTTCTGGCCGTGCTGCAATTTGAACCTGAAACCTATGGGCACAGAAAGAACATATTACTGACTGATCCCATTTGAGCTATTGCAGTTGAGCATAAAATGTATGTCTTTTATGATTCAGTGGGGAAATAATCCCTTCTACATTGATGAGATAATTTTTCTTTTTATAAACTCTTCTAAGCTTGAAAAAAATAAATTAAAACTAAATTTTTATATTTAATATTTTAATAATATTGCAAAAGAATTTTAAAATTGTGTATTTTGAACTACAATTTTTAACAAAGATAAAAACATCTTTAAATAAAGACATGGAACTCCCTACAGGGAATTAGATATAAGATAACGGAAATGAGTGTAAAATGATGAAAGAGAAACTCAATCGAATGCATTTGACCGAGAACTAGTGTAAATTTATAGAAAGGTCTCGCTTTTTTGTGTTTTTACAGAAATTTTTGACTGCGTAAAATAAAATTTTTTTATTTAACCCGGGAGGACGCGCGCAGGGCCTAAAAGACCCGGAGTGCGTTTGGTTTTTACAGTTGCAACCACTAATTTTTTAAAAGTAATCTTCAACTTATTTTATCGCAAAAATTGTAAGAATTGTCTCCGTTTTAATAAAGTGACTGTTATAATTTGATTTTATTGGTGGCAAAGTTAAAACGATTCATACCCTGGGAAGCGCGCGTTCTCCCGGGTTAAGATAAAAATAAAGAAAAAATAACTCATGTCGTTATTATTTGTATTAATTTTGCAAAATCCAAATTCTAAATTTCATACAATATCCGGGATTAAACTGTCCTTTAATTCATACTAGTTAAGAATATAACTGGAAATTTCTAAAAGAAACACGTATTTTTAACACTATCTACCACAGTTAAAATTTGCATGGTTTTCCATGTAAATTCTATATCTTTTTGAATTTATTGTTACATATTCAGTATTGAAGAGGGAGTGTGTTAAATTTATAGGTCGTTTACGGGCATACCCAAAACATTTCGTTACATTATGCTCAATGGGGAAAGTCGTTAGATTTAATGTTACTCTATTTCAAGAAGAATGAAATTTATATGTATTTATAGAGTGTACAAAAATGTACACTGTGTATACTAAAGTGTACTTTTCTCCAAATATAGTGTGTAAAATGTTTAAAAAGACACTCTCAAAAGAAAAGTTTTGCAAAGAGGTCTTCGGGCAAAATGCTTGAAACACATCTTACTCTTACACAATTTTAAGCATATAGAAATTTATATAATTATTTATTACAAGATGTTTACTGTATAGTATGACGTGCATAACAATTATCTTTCATTTACAGGAAAACATAAAATACTTCTGTTACAATATTATTACTGAACGGTAAGTGAAGGAAGTTCTGTTTCATTTATGGAATGCATTAACTAACATTCTGCATTCTACTTGGTGTGCATAAATTACACAGACCACATACAAACTCACAAGAAAATCACAAACATTTCTGTGCATGAGTTTGAAATAATTAAGGATATTTTTTAATTGATTTATACATTTTCAACACAACTATACACAACAGATGATTGTAGAATAAAAATTTCCTATAAAGGTTAAGTCAAGAAATTGATTTATTACAATATTTGAAAGATAATCTCTTAAAGTATGTTTTACGTTACGTTTGATATTCTTGAACTAATTTTTTAGTTAATATGTGGTGTGTATAAAAATCTGTAGCTAACATACAAATATGTACAGGATTATTCTTGTGCATTTTCCTATAAACATGTGAAAATTGCTGAAGGTGAATTGTCTGGTGCATTTTGAAATTAAAATGTATACTACCTGGCCAAAGATGACCGTCCACTTGCGGTTTTAGACAATTTGTAAATATCTAGAAAAATATATGAGGAATTATCTTTAAACTCTAAAAGTGTAAATATAATAGTAAAAGTCATAAATTTCCGTGAAGATTATTTTCCCAAAACTCCAAAGGGGACCTTCAACAAATTAAAAAAGAATGAATATCTTTTGGATAACACTGTCGAAACTAATGTAGCAAAAGGGTTCAAATCGTATATTATGATTAAGTAGATTATTGTAATAAACTGTGTTCATTTTCATGTCTATGGCATGTATACTCGTATAGAAATTAAAGTTTTTATAAAAACAGTCCACATTTTTTCCAAGTTTTTTGCTTATAATTTGCAGAGTTCTTAATATAAAATAATATTCTTTTCTGAAAATATGACACATAATATTGCACACAATACTCTGTTATCAAAATTAAAAAATAATAAAAACTGTATGAAAAATGAGCAGGTTTACTAAATAATTTTGCACTGCGCATGCGTCAACGATATCAAAATTTCTTTTGCATATTATGTTAACTAAATGTATAGAGCAACTTTTGTGAAAGTCTCAAAATCATAGCTTGAACATTCTAAAAATAATCGTGAATAGAATAAGTTGAAAATCCGTTATTCCCAAAATGAAGCAAAAAGAAGAGGGATTGTATCAATATATTCATTGATTACTGTCAATATAGAATACACAATATCAGACTACATCAGACTACATCTACTACATTTGGATAAAATCCCTCATTTTTTGCTTCATTTTGTGAACAACGAATTTTGTGCTTATTCTACCGACGATTACTTTCAGAATTTTGAAGCTATGATTTTGAGATTTTCACTAAAGTTGCTCTATATATTTATCTAACATAATATGCACATGAAATTTTGATATCTTTGACGCATCCGCAGTAAAAAATTATTTAGTAAACCTACTCATTTTTCATACAATACAATTTTGATATAGCTGACGTGTGTGCAGTGAAAAACTATTTAGTAAACTTACTCATTTTTCATACAATTTTTATTATTTTTTAATTTTGATAACAGGGTGTTGTGTGCAATATAATGTGTCATATTTTCAGAAAAGAATATTACTTTATATTAAGAACTCTACAAATTATAAGAAAAGTCTTGGAAAAAATTGGGACTGTTCTTATAAAAACCTTAATTTCTCTACGAGTACACATGACATCGACATAAAAATGGACACAGTTTATTACAATAAGCCACTTAATCATAATCTACGATTTGAACGCTTTTGCTATATTAGTTTTGACAGTGTTATCCAAGGGATATTCATTCTTTTTTAATTTGTTGACGGTCCCGAGTGGAGTTTGGGGGGAAAATCCTCACCAGAATTTATGACTTTTACTAACATATATGTACACTAGAGTTTCAAGATAATTCCTCATGTATTTTTCTAGACATTTAACAAAATGTCTAAAATTGCAAGTGGACAGTCATCTTTGGCCAGGTAGTGTAGCATATTATATATTCTTTGTAAATCTATAGATCATATACAGGGCTGTAAAAATAATTCGAGAGCCTTTCCAGCTACGGACGGTAATTGCTGAGTCTTGTTTTTTAATCGTTAAAACTATAGTGTAAGTTTCTTACTTAACCATATTTTTACTGCTTTTTAAACCATGAATTTTTTTAAAGCATTTTGGATGTGTCGGAATTTTGTTTCATAATTTCTGACAATGTTCTTATGTAGTTTAGAATAAGCAGCTTAGCCCGGTCTTTAATTTAAGGTTATATCCGTAATTTCATATAGTCTCTAAAATGATTATCTAAACTTAGATGCAAACCCTCAAATATATTGACGTATTTTACAAGACCAAAACAGTGAAAATTAATATTTAAAGAAACTATTGTAAGAAAAGTCGCACAAAATTAAAGAAAAATGCAGCCATTTCCTATTGAAAATTCGAGAGTTTGACAAATTCTGCACCCCAGAGCCACTTAAGATCGATCATCCTTTGGAAATATTAGTTACTTAACGTGTTAATTAAAACTGAAAAATACAATACTTAAAAAATGCATACAAGCTTAATAAAAGAACATGATTCGAAAAGATTAAAAACGTATTTTAATTTTATCAAAATGTATAAATGGTACTTTTAGCATTCTCCTTGTATGTTGTACCTGACTATCTGAAAAAGCTACTTGAATTGACTAACATTATTTGTGCGAATACAAGTTTTTTATTTTCATCGAAAACAGATTTAAATATTTTTTATATTCACTTGGATTGGGGGTTTTATGTCATATTGGTGTCCTCATAAAAACGTCTATAATTTTTTCTTTTTATATGATGGGTAAGAAAGAATTGAGATATATATAAGAAGAGTAATTAATCTTTAATTTTTATTTACGACTTACGCTTTTCGCTAAGCTTTTCCTACATTTTCATTAAAACATATTACATAATAAATGTCGCACAAAAGCGCAGTTCCTTAATTTCTAGATGGATTTTTATGCATTATGGGCATTAATGCGCAGAACATGAACAGAGTGTGTTAATTAGTTCTTGCGCTTCTTCTTTTTTAAATTTAACACCATAATTATTTCGGAATAACTTTTTTTTCAAAAAAGTTATTCTAATGTCTTTTTAATGACAATCGTAATTATGACAAAAATTTTAAATGCGATACAAAATGCGATACAAAACTGTGAATAAGTTTGACAAGAATGCAAAAAAAAAAAAAAAAAAAAAACAAATAGACACTAATATATTTAAGATCTTTTTACAGTGAGACAGTTTAAATTTACAGGGTGTATCTGATTCGATGTTCGAAAATATAATGGAGGATATTGCATATCAAGAAAAACAATTTTTGCACAGGAGATTGGTTTCATTATTCATTTGTATAGCAAGCAGAATAGGGCATTTTCACTCAAAACTAAAACGACATTTTCTTTCCAAATTTGAACACCGTGTACAAGGTAGCTCATTTCTTTTCGTTTTTTATGCATGATCTACCTGACTTCCCTTGGTCATCCAAACAGCATGCAAGAAAAATCTATTTTCAGAGTAATTCTTGTATCTGTAATCACAATGGAGACATATCTAAATAACATTTATCGGTATTATTAAAAAATTATGAAGATTTTTTTCTTTATAGTGAATTTAACACATAGTATAACTAATTATCATGATGACAAATAAATAACTGAATAAACATGTTGTCAAAAGATATTTTTCCCTGTCTTTACAGGTGTTCCCCGTGTGTTCACAACTGCCTCATTGATAGGGCACATTTAAACATTTTTTTTAAAGTACAAAACTATTAATTCAAGTATGAAGAACTATAAAGGTGATTTAAAAAATACAATATGTAAAAAAATGTTCTGTTTAGTATATTCAGTAGTTTTTTTTAATAGAAATTAACACAAGTAATGAGAAAAAGCTATATTTACGTGAACTTTTATCATAAGCCCTGGTTTCCCCTATATAATATTTCAGTTTATTAGGGCTGGGCGATATCAGAAATTTAATATCCTGATATATCGATGACCAAATATCGATATTTTTATCGATACATTTCAATTCATATGTCACTCCATTATAGGGTCATAAATGCAACTGTCCTCTGTATAAAATATTATAAACACATAATATATATATATATATATATCATCACAATAATCAACCGTTCTCGATCCACTGCTGGATGTAGGTCTCTGCCAGATTTTTCCAATGATTCCTGTCTAGTGCTTTCGTCATCCAATTTACACTAGCCACTTTTCTAATTTCGTCACTCCATCTTACCTGTGGTCGTCTTCTTGATCAATTTACATCACTGGGATACAACTGTAGTATATTCGTGCTCCATCTTTTGTCTTGTCTTCTTGCAATGTACCCAGCACACTTTCATTTTAGCTGCTTGATTCTTTCAATAATGTCAAAAACTTTTGTCTGTTTTCTTATCCAGGTTATCCTTTTTCTGTCTCTTCTAGTTATGCCTAGCATACATCTTTCCCTATTTCTCCGTGTTGTTTGTAGTCTTTATATCATCCTTTTTGTTAGAATTCATGTTTCTGCTCCGTAAGTTAGTGCAGGTAAAATACATTGATTAAACACTTTTCTTTTCAAACAAAGTGGCATATTACTCTTCAGAATAATATTGTTCTTTCCAAAAACACTCCACCCATTTCTAATTCTTCTGTTGATTTCATTCATGATACTACTTTTCGATGATATTTCCTCGCCTAGATAAACATAACTTTGCACTTCTTTAATCACAGTGTTCTTGTAGACAGTTTTCTTTTTTGATTTAAATGAACTGAACATCATCTTAGTCCTTTTTAAATTTATTTTTAACCCCACATCGATGCTAGTTTCTGCAAGATCTTTTAATATATATATATATAGGGTGTTTCAAAAATGACCGGTATATTTGGAAAATCAATAAAAATTAAACGGGCAGCGATATAAATGTAAGGTTTGTTGCAATATGCTTGGGACAACAGTAAATTTTGAGGCAGATAAACTTTCGAAATTAGTTACAATTTTCAACAACAGATGGCGCTGCAGGCGATTTTATTGCTGTTAAGTTATTGCTGCGCATGGTGGATATGTGGAAAATATAGTATTTTAGATTTTTCAGACTGCAGCGCCATCTGTTGTTGAAAATTTTAAATAATTTCGTAAGTTTCTCTGCCAGAAAATTTACTGTTGTCCCAAGCATATTGCAACAAGCGGTTTTTTTCTATCGCTGCCCGTTTAGATTTTATTGATTTTTCAAATATACCGGTCATTTTTAAAACACCCTGTATATATATACAGGTATATATGTATGTGTGTTTGTGTTAATTATCAAGAAAAAACAAAAATATCAATATCTTAACATATTCAAAGGAACATAAATTTTAATTTTTATATATTGATTCAAAATATGCAAATCTTTTATCTGCAAATCTGATCTAAAATATGTGTTATTGAAAACTTTTGGAAAGTTAAACATTATATATCATTAAAATGAAACAAGAAAATGCATATAAGACAACAATAAGACAATAAATATGTTAAAAGAAAATACTTCAATTACCTATTAATTTAGAATTTTTTTTATTACAATACAAAATAATTTGCATTTCTGCAATTTTGGACAGTAAGGAACACCTTTTCGTTATTACAATAAATAATTCTTTTATTAGCCAGAATACAAATGAAATCATTAGAACAGTCAAATAATAAACACGAAATTTCTTTAACCTTTCGCCGGGCGCGCAAATTTTCATCGCATTGCGGACGCACATTGCAAATTGTACAACAGGTGAAAAAAATCAATTATTGCTGCGTTATTTTAATTTTACAAATAATTTAATTTGCAAATACCATATAAGTTTTCTCGGATCACACTTTATGAAAGTATTCCGCAATACAGTTATTTTGTTATAACATATTCAATCAGAAGTTTAGATGCATAAAAAGCTACTTGCTATTACAATCACAAAAAGTAAAATTAATAATGAATTACTAAACAATAATTAAGTAATTTTGGATTTACAGAATTAGTCTTATAATTCATCTATATTAGTCGCTTTCCATATCTAGCATAAGACTTGCTTTTTTAAAGGCTTTTTACAGACAAACCTTGCACCCCTTTTCATGCAATTTGCCCATTTTTCCAACCCTTTTCATGCAATGTTAATTGATTAAAAAAACAGTTGCAGCTAATTGTGCTAACTGAAATACAAATAATTTTCAGGAACTGGGTAAAGAGATCGAATAAACGAAAACAAATGGCTATTAACATCCACTACTGTTTGAATTTTGTTTTAAAGAAAAAAGAAAGTGAATTTTGTATTTTTTACAATGGCGCGCCCAACAGAAGGTTAATATAATATAAAGTCCCAAATCTCGACGTTCTGCTAACTACCGTTTTTTTAAATAATGCTGAATTAATATCTATAATGATCTTTTACTTTTTCGATTTTGTTTACAGATTTTTTTTTCTAGGATGCTTTTACTTTCGAAACCGGTTTAAAAAATGAAAGTATTCCAGTAAAGAAAAAAGAAATTTGAAAACAAATATTAAAAAACGGCTTTGGTTGAAAGAGATCGATCTCAGATGTGCACTGCAAAATAAATAAATAAATAAACAAAAATATGAAAATGCAAACGAGGTATAAAAAATAAGATTAACATTGAGCGGATGTTTTTGGATTAGTGAACTCTTCAAATAAAAAAGAGCCATGATATTCAAAATCAAAACTATCCTCATTTTCTTATGAAAGATATACTGTTCGAATTCTATTTTATTTTTACTTATAAAAAGGGTTTCGTGAAAGTATCAATTAGTTCGAGTTGATTGAGTGTGCGAAAAACACATTCAAAGGCACATACAAACGAAAAAAAAGAAGAAGAAAAACAAAACCTTTTATTCTTTACCATTAAAAGGGAAAAAATCCATCACTCCTAAGTTAACTTACCGAGTTTTTTCAAATTTTCAGCAATTTGCAATAATAAATTAGGCTGTGTGACAAATTTTTATTAAAATATAATAAGTTATTACAAAATTAGAGCATGTTTTACTAATGCCCAGTATAAAAGAACCTCAAAGAAAAAGTAGGAAACTATCCAGGGTTTGTTTTTGTTTATCGAACTCAGCGAAATTGAAATTCAAATGTTTATACAATTATATTGTCATCTGCTGTGGATGGTTAATATGTTTTGCTAAGCCGACAGAAACCATCCTTAGAATTTTAGCGATCGTTCGAAATGAAAAGTATTTTCCTTCCTAATTTGAAAAAGATTTTCAATGTTTTTTTTTTTTTCGTGATTTTTTTTCAAAAACCCATACGCAAAACGGATAAAAATACTAGTATCCAATAAACTCCAAAACTAAGGTGAATCACAATGAAAAAAATAACTTCCGCTTTAAGTAAAATTTCTGCTTAAAATAAATGACATAATAGAATTATCATAAATGTAAATTATTAATGTTATTAGTAAAAATGTAAAATAATATGTGTTGTATTATAATTATTTATTAATGCTATTAATAAATGAAAAACCAATATACAAGAACTATCGATAAATTGTGCTCACCTTCTTGAAAATATGTCAATCAATTCCGTATTCCGACGGCAATAACTGTACGCAAGCTCACAGGATAACAATAGTCAGCTACTATATGGAGTCAACGAGTGATTGTAATGGAAATGCCTGATCCTCGATCGAGTGTTTCAACTTCGATTCTCGAACGAACTCCGATGAATAAAGCGGTACATAAGAATAGTAGACTGTTTGCCCATATTCCGGTATATGCGCGATACTTGCACAAAACCGCAAGTATCACGCAAGTGCCAATTACGGCGCGAATATTTGCAAAAGTAACCAACTTTTGCTCCGATAGAGGTAGATTCGAAATTCCATAACTCCGTAATTAATTCCGAAAGTAGGATGAAATACCGTTTGAAACGATATATCGGAAGGATTGAAATCTCAATATCGTTACCGCGGTCTTAAAGAGATATCGATATATAACGATATTACGTTATATCGCCCAGCCCTACAGTTTACCAAAGTCTAATTTTTTCTATTAATATGTAACATACAAAAATGAATGATAAACATTAGATAGTCTTTTGCCAAATCATATTGATATTCAAAGAAACTTAATAATAAATACCATACAACGATAAATAAGATATCTTTGCGTAGGTTACGTGAGTTTTCGTTACATTTTTTACGTTAATTTTACTTCTGTGGATATACAAAAGGTACAATGATGAAAAGGTACTTCATTGATTAAAATTATTGCCGCTAAATATACGTTAATGAAATATGTATAAGTAAATAAACAAAAAGACTTCTGATGTCAACATCTCTTTTCTTGAAACATACAGAACGAAGAAAGGGAAAATTGATATTCTAAGAAAGATTTTTCCTAGTACGTTCATACTTCGTTTACAAGAAATGTTTCACTTAAAACATTGCTGTTAATTATAAATAACTAAAAAATTTATCAGAAGATAACAACAACGCGAAAGACTTGCAAGGTCTAATGGTTTTGATCTATGTCTTTTCTTATCCCCCAAAATAAAGTTATTCAAATTTCTCAAAATTTATAAATATGTTTTTGCAGCTTTTTACGAAGTATAACAAGTAAGAATAATCATGCGTTAAGCAAAAATTATGAAAAACAGTGCAACACTTCCTGAAATCTTTAACAAAACTTCATTATTTAGGAAAATAAGCTTTCTGTATATAGCCAAACTTTTATTCCAATACTTTTGAAGAGCCCTGTATTTGACCGGTCGGTAGATATATAATGGGTAAACTACGTAATGGGGAATACTATATAATGGGGAAATTTAGTTTAGCAAGAAATTGCCTAGCACCCTGAAAATTCTCTTTCAGTGATTTATACTAATAGATAGAAACATACTTGAATACTTCTGTTCAACCCTGTAGTTTACCTAGTACTTTTAATACAAGCCAGTATTTAGCAAAAATTTATTTAAAAATCAAATCATACTTAAAACTACTGGAATCACATTCTCAGGAATTATCTTTCACAGCCGTCCATGTATCCAATTCTTCGCATGGCCCTGTATATCAATTTATCTATCTATATTCAACATTTCTTAATATCACTTTTTAATAAACTGAAAGAAGTTTAGCGTAAAAATTCACAACTTATTAAAAGACCACCTTTAAATAATTTATGCTCATAATCAGTAACGTTTATGAGTTCTTTTGTGTTGTCTTGTATATTAACTATTGCATTTATACACACCATATGATATTATTATATACATAGATTTAGTGAAATTTAATAGCGCATATCATAAAAATGCATTTTATCCATCCATTAGCCATCATCGTGTACATATACAGTATTTCGGAATGAATATACTATTTGAAATCTTTTGTGTGTCCCTGTAAATGCTACGCACTTCGTATGATGCATGACTCTATCGTATAACTTATATTAAGTCTCAGCGACATATACCAATTTTATTTCACATGAAATAGTTTAATATAGTTAAAATATGTCTCACACAATTCCCCTCTTTATCAATATGTTATGAAATTCTTTTATGTGGCTTTGTAAATGAATAATAGGTATTGTTTCACCGCATACTTTACAGAACGCATATTTAGATGCACTTCGTAAATGCATATAAATTTTAATATGTTTGACAGTGTGTAACATCTTTAAAATTCATTTGAAACAATTTTTACCCATAGGCCGTAATGTAACGGTAAATTTTTGACCATTCCTGTAAATAAACTAATCATGCTAGAAACTTCATTTGAAATAGGATTCGTGCTAGGGTAAACGTTAGTAACATCCGAAAATTTCAGAAAAATCGGAATTTATTTACGGGAGTTTTATCGCGGTCAGGCGGCTAAACGACCAGACAAACCGAAATCATAAACACTTTTAATTTTTGTTAGAAATTATTAAAAAGAAAAACAAGTAACATACTTCAAAACAAACATCGAATGAAATTTATTACATGACACATTGAGTTTTAGATCACATATGCATGTCTAAATAACAAAAATAACAATTTTATTTAACTAAGGTACCCTGGGGTAATAACGCCAGGCGAGGTAATAACGCCAAGTGCTAATATTTTGCATAATTATGAAATAATCTGGTAAATGACACCCATGTGCTCTGCACAGAAGGGTTTTGAGTCATATAAATCGCAAAAAACAGCGTCAAGTTAATTTGTTTCGTTTTTAGGTCTTATTGTTTTTACAAGCAACTAAAATAAACGCTTGATCTAAAATTTGCGAGATACGTTTTGTGATGTGAAGACTATTTTTTTTTATCCGGAAATACTTTGTTAATTACATAAATTTGTTGTACATTTCATGGACTTTCAAAATGTTGTTGAAGATTTTGGATGTCTTCTCGAGATAATTTGTAATTTAAAATGTACAGCGCAATAACTATAACGGGGTAATAACGCCAAACCTTGGCATTAATATCCTGGTTGATTCCCTACAGTGGCCGAGCTACATCCTAAATACTGATTCAAATAAACACAGTTAAAACTGTGCAATGTTTCTAATAATTCTCTTTAAGCGGTGCTTTTTAAGCAAAAAGAAGCTCACGGTCTGGTATTATTTTGCCTCACCCCCCCCCCCACACACACACACCACACATTTATTATTCTTACACTTTTACAAAAAATTGAACATTTTCAATATCTTACAATGCAATTCGTCAATCTCTAAGTTTGTAGAGTGTGTATTTTTAGAATTGGGCAATCTACATGCAATTATTCCATCTTATTTCATAGTTATGTTTATATGGCGTTATTACCCATACAGGTGGGTAATAACGCCGAATAGCATTGGTCAAGAAATCATGCCATTACATTTTATGAATACATATCTGTTAAATTATTTTTTTTATTTAAATAGTCAATGAGTTGCTGTATCAAATCATGTATTTGTTTGAAAAATACAAACTAAAACTGAGCCGTGAAAATTGGTAGAACCTTAACGTGGCGTTATTACCCCAGGGTACCTTATTATATTTCATATTCTATCTTTTATTCCATTCCCTAACTATTCCTCATCTTAAAGTATAATATCCGGGATTCAAAAAAAAAAAATAAATAAATAAATAAATAAGCTATTGTAAACGAAATCAAACGGAATGGAACATGTGTCACAGTATTATACACAATGCTCTCTCAACAAGCATTGCTTCTATTCGTGTTTAAAAGATGTTTCGAAAACTACTTTCTAACAATTTTACATTAGTTTACCTTGAAACGCGAAATCTGACAGAAGCGAATGTATTACTTAAATAAATTCTCAGTGTGTTGATACCTGAAGTAGTTTTTCTTCATACTTTTACTGAAATAAGATTTAAATTACAACGAGTAGGATATATTTACAATAACTTTCCACAAGAAAATATTTTTCTTTTACCAGTAACAGTAATTAACTTAACATAAAGTTGAAAATTAATAAATTATATATTTTAAAAATTACCTAAGTCCACATTTTTGAGATATATGTCTTTGTAAATATTGAATTTTTGAAGATAGGCTTATATGAGTATACAAAAATTACATATGCTTATTAATCTTTTGAAACTCAAAATGGCGCTATTAAGGAAAAAAAAAACTTTCGTCAATGAAAATACGAAGATTATTCCAATAGCTAGCGCAAGACAAGAAGAAAATGTTATCGAACACGATGATGTATATTTTGCAATAATTCAAGAAAATTTAATTCCCAAATGAGATAGCATGGACTATCATCAAATTGAAGTATTTTTCGCGCAGCGTGATAAATTAACTAAATAAACACTTGCGACAGTTTAATGAAGAACTCATATGTTATGTTTATTTATTAGTCTTTTAAGAAATATCCAATGGTTACTTCAAAGACACTGAAATTGTAGCATTAATGTACAGACTTATATACTCATAATTATCTTCTTTTATTGACTTTTTTTATAAGAAACTATAAATTAACTTAAATTGATATTTCTTTTTTTTAAATATGTGATTTTCTATACACTTTGCATCTGTTCTTGTTTAAAGTCTCATTAAGGTACATACAGCTTTATCCCTTCTACAGTTTTATATATTAAACAAATATTTTTTTTTAAAGACGGGATGTTTAACGTAAATTAAGATACGCGATAAAACTGATCTATATAATGAAATATAACGAAAAACAAGTAAAAATCTTGAATACCTTAAACTGCTCTGTTAATGGAAAAATAGATAAAATGAGCAGGATACCAGAAGTATATTGGATATCTTAGAATAGGTAGGCGATATTAACTTACATTTATCACTATTGTTATTACTTGAAATACAAAAAAATATTTCGAGGTATTTATAAATAAGCGTCCTCATTATTATAACAGTTGAAGATAAGAATACTGATGACAAAATAAGATAATGAGAAAGGACAAATATAGTCTCAAAACATGATTAAATAAATAAATAATTAATATATCAATAAGTTATAATTGAAACAATATTTCAGGTGTTCCTGATATTTTAATATGAAGTTAGTTAAGTAACTTAAATAAAAAGAATGTAAAATAATTGCTACATCAAATTATACTAGAACTATAGAAAAAATAAATTCTGAAAATTATGCTAATTGAAGTTCTAAGATAGAGATGTTCTTGAGAAAAGAGAAGCTATTTTACGTCATAACTGACGATACTCCGTTTCCCATTAATAATGATTGGACAAAGAAGTACAGAAAAGCAAGAACATTAATTAACCTTTCTGTCGACGATAACTAAATAATCCACGTAAAATATTTGAATACAGAACGTATCACTTGGGATACACTTAAAAATATTCATGAAAGTACAAGTTTGTTTAGTAAACTTCCCTGCTTCGGAAGTTATATAATTCAAAGTTGAATTAGGGCGGTAATATGCTAAATCATATGATAAATATCTTAGAATTAATTGATAAATTGTCAGCAATAAGTGATGTGATCTCGGAATGTTGTTTGTCATATTATAAGAAAATAATATTATTTTATATTAAGAACTCTGGGAATTATAAGCAAACAACTTGAAAAAACTCTTTTATAAAAACCCTAATTTCTCCACGAGTATACATGCTATCAGCATAAAAATGAAAACAGTTTATAACAATAAACCATGTAATCATAAACTATAGTTGGTACGCTCTTGCTACATTAGTTTTGACAGGGTTATCCAAAATATATTCGTTCCTTTTCAATCTGTTGACGGTCCCCTATGGAGTTCAGGGAAAAAATATTCGCGGAAATGCATGACTGTACAATTATGTTTACACATTTGAAGTTTGAGGATAATTCCTCATATATTTTTCTAGATATTTAATAAAATGTTTAAAATTGCAAATGACTGGTCATATTTGGCCATATATTGTATATCAATTTAATAAATAGCGAAACAGTTTAATTTAAATAAAACACGCTCCAAACAATCTTCCCCCGTTTACCATTATGTAGTGGAATAGTTTTGTGCGGCCATGTAAATTAATAATAAATATTCTTTGCTCTGTACAGTGTGTATATTTTAGTATACACTTTATAGATTCGTGTCAATTATATTGTATTCGAAAGAGTGTAACTTCAATAAAATGTACTTAAAACTATTTTTCCTATTGGCCGTAATGTAATGGAATACTTCTGATTGCCACGCTAATTAAATTATTCATAAGATTTTAAATGACTCGACAAAGTTATGCTACAATTATATGTTTCAATCTCAAACGATAAGGCAGTTTTTGCTCTGTTATATGTGGGCAAACAGATAGAAAGGTGGACGGGCAGACTGAACGACGACTATAGGTGCTACGTATTTATATAATTACGAATGCATCTAAAAATATTCAGATCTTGATGTAGTAGTTTACAGTATTTCGGATGCAGTATAGTTACCAAAATTGTTTGTGTGACCTCGAAAATACTATCTGCTTTCTTTTATAGAGGAAATAACTTGTAGTGTTCCTCAGCAAAGTAATATATCAATTTCATAAAATGTTAGATAGTTTAATACAAATAAAACGCTCGCCAAACAGTGTTCTCCATATACCATTATGTAATGGAATAGCGAGAACATTGTGTAGCCTGAATTTTTTGTTAGCCCTTTAAATCAATAACAAATGTTCTTTGTATCTCAGATTATACAGAATGCATATTACAGTACATACTTCATAGATGCATACCAATTTTATTATGTTTGAAAGAGTGTAACACCATTAAAATGCACTTGAAAACTTTTTTTCCCATTGACTGTAATGTAATGGAATGGTTTTGATTGTCCCTGTAATTGAACTATGTGATCGATTTTCACAAAAATTAAAATAACTCGACCAAATTATGTAATAATTATACATTTTAAATTTTAAGCGATTCGGTTGGGTAGTTTTTGCGTTGATATATGCAAATAGATGGACGGACTGAACGAAAACTATAGGTTCTAAGTATTCACATAATTACGAACGCACCTAAAAATGGAATAACACTTATTTTGTATATATCATACGGCAGATAAAGTTCATTAATGTAAGCGCATTTAGTTGCAAAATATAGCAATACATTATTTATACCATAAAATATTAAATGTTAGTTGAAAATCAGAAATTTTCTTATTTTTATTTATTTTTTACTATTTTTCCCATTATTAGACCAATATATAGATTTCAAGTAATTTTTTTCATAAAAATAGAGAAAAAATCGTAGAATGAAGCGTTAATTTTTTGTTTAAAATTTTATTGTTACTTTTTATTGAAAATCATTTCTCGATTCCTAAAATAAAATATCCTTGGTTTTCAATGTGCTTGCATTGCAAATTATTACATGCCATTTTCTTATGGGCATGTTTTCTGGACCATCTTTATTTATGTAAAAAGGAATTAGATCTTATGAAATATTTTCCATTAAAGCTTTTAGTGAAAACTATTAAAAAAGTAAATAAATCATAATGCACTGAGTTTTGAAGAATTTATTTGAATAAGAAATCATAAATAGAAAGTTTTATGACTTTCCGTTTCGCATTAAAATGTGATAAAAAATGGAAAACTTACTCAAGAATTGTTCGTATATTTTCCCTTTAGAACATTGTAATTGAAATGATGTATTCATAAAAGCTTTTAAAAGAAATGATAAAAGATATAAACAAGAAAAAATCTCAATAATAGGTTCTTTAATTTTTATTTTTTTTAAATAATGACATTTTACTTTTCCTACTCACAAAGAATTTTATTTAGATGTCGAAAAGAAAATTATTTAGTATATACTGTCAGAAAAGTGCGACTACATACACTAAATTAATCCTTATTTTTTAACAATTCATTTCCGTACAAATTAATCCGTGAAATGTCCACGAAATATAAAAAAAGTTGGAAAAAATTCCGTTTATTCTTCGCATGCATACATGGTGTTTGTATTAATACAAAATCAGAGTTCATTTTAAAAGCGACGAACGGAAACTTTTGCGAGTTAAGATTTTCAATTAAAAAAAGGGATAGATAAAAAAGGAAAAGAAACATACAAAAGAAAAGTTTTCAAATTTAACAAGAAATAACAATTAATTTTATTATTTATTCAAAAGTATTAACAATTTATTTAATTTGAATGTTTCAATATTTAAATAGAATTTTAAGGCTAAAGTATTAAAACTCCAGTTTTAATATTATTACAGACGATATCGTTGAAAAATTAACTTCAAAATGTAAAACTTTTAAAAGAATTTAACGAGCCATACTCATTTGAGTTAAAAATATTTACTTTGAACTGTTTTACTAATATAATACTGCAACTGAGTGATTACAGTAACTGTAGGATAGCTGGTTAGATCTCGCTTTCAGTAAATTTTATTTTATCATTGGTTTATTAAATTTGCTATATTTTACCCCCTTGTAACGAAGAAAAAAAGAAATTAATATTTGTCCATTAATTGAAAAATTCTGGTAAAAATGCTACCAAAAATTCCGTGAATGGGATACAGAATTTCTGAGAGTGTACTTTGTACTTTCGTGAAAATATTTTAGGTTTTATACTGTTTAATTTAGTAATTCTCTGAAATGTAATAAAATGCAAAACTTACTTCATAAAAAATAATCATCAAAGTGGTATGCACATTTAATGTTTCATTTCCGATGCAATACTGAAGCAATGTCATCCATATTATAAAACGTTTCATCTGCAGTTTTCTTATTGTAAGAATGAGTTTATATTATGTAAGGATAATAAAAAAAAAACTCAGATTTTTCATGGTAAGTATCCAATGACTTTATTTTAAAAGTATATATTCTTGTTTTCAGTGAATAAGTATTGTGTTTATACGTGCGCATAAAGATAATAGGGTATAAAGAGAAAAAAAATAAAATGTGAAATGAATAATACAAATGTCAAATAGAACTTAACATTTTTTGTCTTGTCAGAGTGTACAATATAAGGTCAAATGTAATGTATCACAATAAATACATAAAAATCGTCATTATAGGTCCTTTAAATGAAAATTTTTACCGCAATTAGATTTTGTTCTCTAGTCACTAACATGCTTTTAACACGTATTTCATTGAACTTTGTTGTTTTTAATATTTTATTTTTAGAAATAAGACATAGTGTTTTATAAAACCTGCATGAACATACAAAAGAACTGACAAATTATATGTGCTTTTATGTGTCTCTCTTTTAAAAGCATTTAAAGCTAAAAATAACAGAATAGAAAAAAAAATAAATCAACTTTTTTTCTAAAATACAGGGTGATAAAAAAAACGTGGACAAATTGATATGACAAATCAGGCGTATGACAAGAATAAAAAATCACATAGGAACATAGGGTCGCAAACCACTTATTGAGTCACAAATACAGGTGCTTCATTCTATCTCAATTTGGATTGACGATAATAAATTTCAGAAAACTGCAGTGTATTTTTATAAAACATTTAACAGACATTCTCATCTTTGTTTTAAGTGTGATAACACCAAACAAAAGTGGTAGAAATTTGCATTATGCGCACCAGCAATATGCACTTGGCGCCTCACATTTTGGACTGTGATAATCAGTTTATACGGTATCATCGATTATTTGAGGAATATGTTTTTCCAGATATTTTCGCAACGTTATCACATTTCACACAAAATAACGTACACATCGTTGCATTTTCATTACAATATTTTTATTTTTCTCGAAATTATTACTCTCAAACCGGGTGTAGCTAGAATGAAACACACTGTATTTGTGACTCAATAAGTGGTTTGCGACCCTATGCTCCTAAGTTATTTTTTATTCTCGTTGTATGTTTGATTTGTAATATCATTTTGTCTACTTTTTTTTTTAAATCGTCTTGTATATTCTATTCCCATTCTCTGTTCTTTAAGTGTTTTTTTTACAATTAGATGTTGCTGTCGAGTCACTAGCATGTTTTTACACGTGTTTAATTGAGCTTTATTTCTTTTTAATTAATTTATTAGCAATCAGACATTATTTAATTGAACTGTATGAGCATATAAAACATGGCATACGTTAAAAAATAGTGATATTTTAGTCATTTTTTGAAATAATGACTATGAATAATAAATAATATTTGTGAAAGCTTTTTAAAACAATTAATTTTAATAAAGTCTGTAATCCTATCACAGCAGCAAACAATAATAAATGTAATACAAAACTCCTCCTGCAACCATTCATGTAAACTTTATTATATTTGGAGAAATATAACTTATGGAGGTATGTTTGATTATATGCATACATTTATTCCATTCTTTATCAAGAAATATTGTAATAATGTAATTCAGTTATTGTAACAAAACTATACAGACTATTCGAATTAACGTGAAAAGAAATATTGTTATTATTTGATAAAGTCTTATAGAATTTTAGCATTGAAATCACAAGACCATTCCCTAGAGATTTATCAAAATGTATAAATGTAAATTGAAACTACTTTACTACGACAAAATTTATATTTATGAGCTGTAGTTATCTAAACGATTTCTCACATGCATCATAATATGTGATTGAGAAGCGTTGTTTAGCCGTTCAATGTTAAAGTAATAAAATTCTACACCGATGTTACTTATCAAATGTATTACATTTACAATTTTAGTTCATTGCTCAATAATATGGAATTACATGTTTCAGAAGAAACAAATTAAATAATTATTTTAAAATTTAGTTATTTAAAATAAAAATTTCAAAAATT
The DNA here is from genome assembly GCA_964019185.1 of Maratus speculifer. Taxonomy (NCBI): domain Eukaryota; kingdom Metazoa; phylum Arthropoda; class Arachnida; order Araneae; family Salticidae; genus Maratus; species Maratus speculifer. The sequence goes on along the minus strand of OZ025291.1, from coordinate 210,094,327 downwards.
GATTTTGCATGCCTCAAAAAATGTTTTGTAACGTGTCAATGCTGCAATTATCTTTTTCACTTTGAATCCTGCAATTATCGTTTTCGTTCCTAAATTCAGAATTTAAAGGGATGTTTGGCCTTTTGAAAAGTGGGTATTTTCCCTGTTAGTGGCGATTATGAAAACAAAAATAAAGCAAGTAGTCGAAAATTGCATAGTCGACACGATAGTAAATTATTATTCACGAAACTATGAATTTTTTGACACTTTGAAGCATTCATTATCTAAATTTTTACCGAAGTGGTAGTTGATTAATGAAATAAACTGTCTCCGTGCGATCACACACGCACGAAAAATGTATTAATTAATGAAAGTATTATTACAAAAAATATCATTTTTAAAATAACAATATTTTTTTTAATCTTTAGAAATAACATTGGATGTAGGTTTATGTACTAAAAAGTATAAATGGATGTATTATAAAAGTTCAAATAAACATGAAGCCTAAATATTATCAAGTATTATTATTCAGCATAACCCTTTAAGACCCAGCTCGCACGATCGTGCGGGTTAGACATTCATTTAAATTTTTGATTCCGAAACAGTCGTATGTAATATAAACCTAAATCGAACGATCGTTCTGGTTAGCAGAAAGAGTAAAGTATCTTTTTTTATCAACAAATGGTGGTAGTAGTCCATGTTTTACTTTCAGGCGGCATGTCTAGTTTTGTTTACAAGTACAACGGATATAGCTCATCATTTTATCTGTCGCAAAAATGTAATTATCAATATATTTTTAATTGCTTAGATAAATATGTTTTGCTTTAGTGTCTAAATAAGTGTAATATAATAAAAAACATTAATTATACACTATTCATTTTGCTCTTAGGACTCAAGATTTCGTCACCCGCACGATCGTGCAACTTGGGCGTTAAGTTAGTCAGTGCGAAACAGATTTTTGAAGTTGAGAAATGCTTTCCATGTTGTGGACATTAGTATACCTCCTGCAAACTTAAATGAAAATAAATTGTGGAAGGTTGAACCCATTCTGGATGCCTTCAGAAAAGTATGTTTAAGTTTGCCTCGGGATGATGTGTTATACTCTATAGATGAGCAAATGATCTCATTCACAGGTCGTTGTCCTGTCAGACAATTTGAGAAAAACAAACCTAGGTCTGTTGGACTGAAAAACTGTCTTTTGTACATCAACTGGCTTAATACTCAATTTTGAGATATATCAAGGACAATCAACTCGATTGGTTCATCCTGAACTCGGAATTGGACCATCCTTCATACTTAGACTAACAAAAACTGTCCTTCCCCCCCCCCCCAAAAAAAAAAAAAGTTTTTTGTATTTCGACAGATATTTTACAACATTACCATTGTTGGAAAAATTAAATGAGATGAATATTTATGCAACCGGCACTATTTTGCCAAATCGTATTAGTGGGTGTGAAAAAGCTAATGGAGATCAAATGCAACGCGGAACATGTATAGAACATGTTACAAAAGACAATAAAATTGTGATTGTGGAATGGAAAGACAGTAAGAAAGTTATCATGGCATCAAATTGTTGTGGTACCGAACCACTGGAAAAAGTGGAACGCTGGTGAAAAACCACAGGTGAATATATTGAAGTATCATGTCCTTCTATTGTGAAAACATATAACCAGTGCATGGGAGGCGTAGATGTTTGTGATCAGCAGATGGAGTGTTACAGAACGTGGTTCAAGGCAAGAAAATGGACATGGAAGGTCATTTTACATTTAATTGACTTAGCAGTAACGAATTCTTTGTTTCAGTACAAACGGGATGCAATATCTAATAAAATTCCCCCCAAAAAATCAAATGGATCTCTTAAAATTTAAGTTAGAAGTGGCTGAAGCTGTTGTGTCATCTCCATCTGCTAACAGACGTGTAGTAAGCGATGATAAAGATGATGGTGTTGTAATTCCTCTTGTGAAAAGATCTAAATATTATAACCCGCCTGCAAAAAAACCATACTTGGATAAAACGTATGATTCTTACAACCATTTCCCATGTGTTGATGACATTTCAAGGCCTTGCAAGTGCAGGTTTGAAAACTGCGAAAGCAGTTCAAAAACATGTTGTGAAAAATGCAATGTGTGCATGTCAAAAACATGTTTTACAAATTTCCATTGTAAAAAAGTAACCAGTCCATAAAATAAAAAATAATACATCAATAATTACTATATTTGTAAAAAAAAATTTGTTTCAGTTTCTATTTTCTATCCATTTAGAGCCAGAAAATGTATAAATCTTCACATGTAATAAGTAATGATTTCTTAGGAAAAGCCCAAACCGCGCAATCGTACAGGTGTGGCTTTCACAGAAAAAGCCCAACCCGCACGTTCGTGCGGGTACTCTTCATGCTCTAGGGGGGGGGGGGGGAGAATTTTTTTTAATTATTTTTTTATGTGTCATTAGGGTTACTATAGAGTTAATAACCAGAGGAAAGTAATATTTAATGATGAAAATGTTTCGGGTCTTAAAGGGATAACACATTTTTATCTAATTCTAATCTGTTTATAGTGGAAGCAATTGTTGTTGACAGTAAAGTTAGTACACATTTAAACATTTTTTTACCATTTCATAAATCAAAAATAAAGAGTAATAAAAATTGTTCTTTTTACAGAGCACTTAAAAGAAAAATCTTGTCGGAAATTTAAACTTGACATTGTACTAAAAGCGTTTCGAAAAAGGTTACAGTTTTTAACGTCGTTTTGCTTCAGGCAGAGTTTTTTCAAATAGGTTTTTAATTAAACTTTAAATTGAAGCGTCGCGCATCGGAGATTCTCTCAATTCAAACTAGACTTCGATCCCGTAGTAATTACGTAATTAATTCTTTTTGAATTAGTCTGTTTTTAATAGTTTGACCTTCAATATTGTTTACTAAAGCTGGGTATTGCATCACACAAATAATATAATTAAATTTTGGATCTAGGATTTAAAAGCAAATGGCATATAGAGTATACCGTCCATGGGATCCTGGATATCCGAACCGAATCGTCCAGGTCATTAAGGGTTAATATATCGGCTAATTACCAATATTGTTTATCAAAAATTCCTATAAACTTTTTCAACTTTATCAGTTTTACACTGCAGCAACGATAGTTACCTTTGCTCATTGCCCACAATTCGAAATTTGTATTCAATGGAAAAATAAAATAATCTCAAAAAGGATGTGCTCTAACGTAATCATGTACTTTTTGAAATAACTTCTACAAACAGTATTTTAAATAAATAGTTTCAGAAGATTTGAAAATAGAGGTAGGAGTATATATTTTTTATTACAATATTGACGATAATTGTAAAAATATAATACTTAAAATTTAAAGAAATGTATTTTTGAGTTTGGCGTTATAAATGCTTTTACACTATATACCGCACTATGCAAATAAAACATTTATTTTCAGCTTAATTAACCCTTGTACATTTTCCCTAAATATATTTGTGATTAACTTATAATCTATAATTATATGGGTAGCTTTCCACATTCATTAGTTTACGATTAAAGTGGCTGTTACAGACGGACAGTTAGACATAGAAGTGATCTTATAATGATTCCGTTTTTACTTTTTTAAATTATGGAACCTACCCGCTGACTGCCGAGCAAAAGGGCAAAAATGTAATGTTGATTTTTCCTTAATTTATTTTAAATGATAATAAAAGAGGAATTTTCTATCATGGTATAATTTTTTGTTATGTATATGCTTATAAGCCTTGAAAGTATCACTCCTAACTTAATTTCTTAAAACTTTATTATATTAGTAGAATTATATTAATTTAAATAAAGCTTCAATTGCAGTGAAACCTACAGTTGAGTGAACGGATATATCCGATCGCGGCAGTGGGAAGGTTAAATATGAAACACAACATGAAAAATTGCACTTAAACTTAAAAATTTGGTAAAACATTGAAAAAGTTTTGAAAAAAAGATAAATATTTTAAAATTTATAACTATTTCTTGCTGAGTGATAGACTGAGTACGCGTCAACATCTTTAGAATTTGTCTCATTTAATATATTCTAATATATAAAGAGAAAGATGCATGATTCAAATAGTATTTGTAGATGTGACATTTCTACAATCTTCTTATGAATGCACACTTTCATTTGACATCGAATTGTAAGATTCTATTACGAATTGTTTACAGTAGTTTTGTGTGATGTATCAAACGCTATTTTTCTAATAAGCTGAGCAGTCCAAGCTTTACCTGTAATCCTCGTTCTCTTATTTCAAAAGAAAAAAATCGAAATTTACACATATATGAAACATAGTATTTATAAAGCTAACTGCAGGTGTGTTAATCACCAGTATCCAACTATCTCGCAGAACAATTATGTCAGTGCAATGTGACATAGCTTTGGAAACTTGATAGGTATGTTTTCTGGCAATGTGTCTGTACGTGTGCCTCATCAATATCAGGAAATTAGGATTTTGTTTACCGTTGTACATCATTCGAAGTAAAGAATCATAAATCTCCCTTTATTGTTTGATACTGTGGCATCTTGAGACATTTAGATTATATAGCTAAGTATATTGGTGTTTTTTGAATGTTTAGAATCGTTGAATGGTAAAAGGGTCTGTGTTAAAGTGAATCAATTGAATTTTAGCTCCATGGTCAATAGCTGTACCCCTCTATCATTGAAATTACGTGGAGGAGGACGTCCTATTATGGGAGAGAAAAGGACAAGGAAAAGAAATATCTTCCCATTTCGGCAATATTTAAAATTCCGGAGTTCTTCCGAGCTGGACCGTGTGGCTTTCACACTTATAAAAAACATATGATGGATTAAAAGAGTTAAAAAATTAAATTCCGAGACTATTAAAAACGTTTCAAGCATTTCTTTAATTCTTGGCTAATGGGTGCAGAATTCTTACGTAGTACATATAATGTAGGGGGACAGTTTGAGTATGAGTATTGTACATTCGAACGAATAGTATACGATTTATCTATGTTAAATGAAACGCATTTCTTTGTATTCATTACCAGCTGATCCACCTGGCCTTTCCCTTGATAATGATTGTAACTGTACCTCATAGTATAATTTGCTTCAATGTTTCATGTTAATTGTTTACAACTCAATTTCGTCTTTGAAAAATTGTGTATAGTATTTTTTAATAGTGGAAATGTTAATGGAATCATGTCAAAGTGTCCCAAGAGTCCCCATAGATTTTTTTTCTTGTACGATGGTATAAAATTTGAGAATATGTGACATTTAGAGCTTTGAAAATTTGCAATAACAGCGAAATTTATTCTTCTCCTACTGTCAATATCGAAATGATGTAAACACGGATATCATTCCATTTTACTACAGATATATATATATATATATATATATATATATATATATATATAATATATATTCTCTGTCACATTTATAACTGAAGATAATAACACTTGTCGTTGAAAAAAGTGTATTTTGCAGAAATCAAAAGTATAACGAAATAAATATTACAAAAAATATTCAATGTATGGAAAATAGTAAAATTATGCAACTAAGTATTTGTTGCTTTTCTGTGGACACAGAAGAAAAAGTTTCCATATCTCCTTTTCACTCTTTACCCAGATCTCCCTTCATGGTCGGCTTATGGTTTTCCACTGTAACTATGCTGCTTTTACATGCGGCTTTTTACTCTAGAACTGACGGAAGTTTGAGTCAAATTTTATAAAATATTTCACACCAGAATTTTGATTTCAAACAGTTTATTTTTATTTAACGTTTTACTTTTTTGTGCCTTTTAAACTTATTTCAAGATGAAATTTCTGATTTGAACTGAAACATGTTCATATGGTAGTCGTGAAAATGACGGTTCACTATAGTTCTAGAGTTAATTTAGTTTGAATAGGATAGGTATATTGTTTTTCATCAGTTAATTTTAATATAAAATGCCTAACATTTTCAATGAATATTTAATTAAAAATATGCGGATATAATTGTAATAAAATTCAAATAAGAAAATGCTGTGGCAAAAATGTATTTCCTGAACGAATTTAAAAGTTTACTTTAATTTCATTTTAAGTTTCGTATTTTAGGATTTTACCTTTAGATCAAAACTTATTAATAACATTATTTTATTTACATGTAAGTTAAATAAAGAGTTTGGTAAAGTATATATATACAAAATACTTTAAGAAATTTTCATAATTTGTAAAATAGCACTGAAATATAAAATAATGAAATTCTTAATTTTTAATAGTCAAAATACAGTATTTCTACAGATTTACTTTTTTAATATTGACGTGAACAGGATGAATAAAAAATATTTTCTTTTTCATTCCTTTTCTAATAAATTTAAAGGATATCTATCGGTAAACTTAAGTTCAAGGAGATTCTTTCTATTGCACTTCGTTTTTATGCCTGTGTCAGCAGAGAGCATTTAACCCATTAACGACGACTTCTTTTAAGCTACTTTTAATACTTCCGTACTAGTTGACACCAGTTCTTCCATAATGTAATAATCAAAATTAGTGTCTCAAATTTTGACATTAGATAATAATATAAAAAAATCTTTACTAAAATACTGGTTATCACATTTAAAAGTTTCGCACTTCTTTAATGACAAGTTTTCTTGCCAACCGGCTTTAATGAATTATTATCTCTCTAATATAATCTGCGTAATAATGTGCTGCAAATGTTGCCACTTAAATATTTTTTCCGAGCAAATTATTTTTTTTTTGTTTAGAGCTTGAAGTCAGAACTTGAAGTCTGTAATGAAAACACAAATTAAAATGCAGAAATTTCTTCTATTTTCTGTTAGTGGTCACATTGTTTTTTTTTCACTACCGTTTATGAATGTCCTGAAAAGTACAGCAGTAAAACATCTTTTCTTCGGCGAAAATTCACAGCGTTTTTTAATTCTTTAAGTTATTAATTATCACAGTTTTCAGGATCTAAAAATATGTTTTTCTGTCTTGAATAGAAGAAAACTCCCACATTTCATAATATTTAACGTATCGTAATTCGATGTATTTAGATCGTAGAATAATAGAATTTTTATTATTGTGCATTTAATTTTTGAACACAATATTTCCGAGTATTACTGATAGAATTCAGGTACCGTATAAAAGTTTAACTATTTTAACTTTTGAATTTTTTTTTTTAAATCGAAATTTTGCACCGCATTCTGAACATTTCTGAAATTTAAATTTTTATATATCTAGTAAATTAATGTACGCTTTATTCTTTTTTGGACACTCGTATAGATTTTAATTTAAAAGATTTAGAAGTAAAACCAATAACGTTTATTGTCGCTCTTCCCTCTGGGACTCAAATTAAACCGATTTCCGTATCAAAGATTTATGAAAGCGGATGAGAGCGAAACTTTTCCCTATAATCTTGAAGGCAATGAAATGCCCGACAAACCACGTACGCTATATTTTCTAAACAAAACGCACTGTAGTGAGCCATAATATTTCATAGTGGTATTATCATATTTAATGAAAATAATAAAAACACCCTGAATTTTTTTTCTCTTGTACATCATAATGTAACGCAAAGAGTTTGTGCATTTTGGAACTATATATACGCCACATTGTATGTTGCATGGAACACGCAATAATAATTTTCAATAACATATCCCTTCATTTATTAATTCCAGCATAATTACAAAATTTACAGCTAGGAGAGACAGAAAGACAGGCAACAGTCGACCAGACAGTGAAACAAACTAAATAATAAATATCTATCTAAAAATATGAAAAATACTATAAACGACATTGTTAAACATCAAAATAACAAGTACAGTAAGGCCTGTACTGTACTCACTATAATGGTTGTTGGGCTATCAGTAGTGTACATATCCGTTCTGATTGATTCAAAATTAAAGAATAAACACAATTAATATATACTACTTACTAACTTTAGTCATATGAAATGACATATGTATAAGAAAAATAGCTCAAAACAAAGGGGTTTACTAAAAAATTTATAATCTTGTATCCGTATTAAAAATTTCATAAAATAGTGATCTGATAACCATACGGCCGCGCTGATGAAATTGCACCAACTTCACTGAGCAGCAATTGGCGTGAATTTTTTGCAGTTAAATTCTTTACACCTCGAGTTTGTAGCCTCTCATAAAATGAGAGTCAATGTATGAATTACAAATTCTACTTTTAAGTTGAAAATTTTTAATATCCAATAATAGTATCGTCTCACTATTAACGGTACAGTGCTTACTACTATTAATGATACTAGTGCTGACTATTACTTACTATTAATGATACTAGTGCTGACTATTACTTAATATTAATGATACAGTGACTACAATTGGTGCAGTTACCTTAACGAAACGTTCGTGAACATTTTTTTACAAAGTGCAGTTTTTACTTAAACCTTATAGGGTAACATCCCCAGTAATTGGCATGCTCCAATGAATGGCACATCTTACAAACATGTCCTAAAATAAGATTTATATCCAATCTTTTAAAAATGCAAGACCATATACCAGTTATATGCTCATTTACTTTAAAGTTTATAATTTTGCTTTATGCTACTAGATGACAACAGTGCCTAGGAAAGAGAAACAATTATGGTTTGTATCAAATTAGCCATTTTGTTGCAAATGCTTCTTTGGCTTAAGAAAGGTATGCTTTTTAATTCATTATTATCTGATTTCTAATATATTTGAAATTTTAATTGGCAACAGTTTTGTTTAGTTAAAAATGGTTACTCTAATTGTGTAAAAGTATTTTCGACACAAATATTTGGATTTCTGAATTAATGATAGATGTCAATTATTGGTGCTTCAATTTTGATAGTTCCAAGCAATTGGCACCTATTCCATTTACAAGGGAATCACATGATTTGAGATTAAACTACTTATTTTGGCAGTATATTAAGTTAGTTATAGACTAATTTTGTTTATCAGTTGTTTTTATTTGAAAATATGAAATATTATCAGTAATTGGAATCCATTAAAGTGTTATATGACAATTACTGGGTATTAACATAAATATATTTTATTGTTTTAAAGTGTTCACATTTCAGACTAATATGCTGATTTCTTTCTTTCAAAAACCTGAAATATGGCATCTTCATCTAGAGTAAATTCATTTAAAGCGATTAAACCCAATGCAAAATATAAAGCTTTTTTATATAAACATGTGCCAATTACTGTATCACAGGGCTCTAGGTGCTCTAGGTGCCAATTATTGGTGACTACAGCAACTTTTTATAAATTTATTTTTTATAAACATACTTTTTCAAAAATTTTTGCTTTTAGTGGGCAAAATACATGCACAGATATGCATTCTTTAAATTAAAAAAATATTTGCAAGTAAATATTTTATTTGTTGGCATTGAAAATTGAAGTAAGTTTAAAGAGAAATTCTTAATCTGCCAATTACTGAGGATGTTACCCTACTACTAAATTTACGTATACTTAAAAAATACTTAACAAAGGTTTCGCTGAATCGTTATAAATATTTTTTGTTACAGTAAATACTAATTCTTTGCAATTCGATGTAAAATATCTTTTCAAACTCTATTATTAAACAATATTTTTAAATTCATTTTTGCCCATTTATTAATGTTTTTCGTAATATGTTTTGAACTATACCGAAAACAGAGATTAAAAAAGCTTGTTCAAGACTTAATTTATGATACGCAAGCATCCACTATATCCATGCTACATTAAATTTCTCTCTTTTTTTCCAATAAGTTTGATGAACATTATTCTTATCAAAGATCATAAAAAACAAAAGTAGCATTTCGTTATTATCTTTTTAAAAAGCGTCTTTTACACTCTGGATTGCTTTAGCATCCTAAATTCTCAGTACAAATATGTCTATGGATGTTTTATTTAATATTTTGAATGTTGAAATAGTCAATGTAATGAAAATTATTTTACCGTTTCATGTTTTTAAGTTATGCACCATTTAAGATATGCAAATTGAACTTTATTTTCGAAAAAAAATATATTTTGAAACCTATGATATTTTTTAACAAAAAATTTTTCTACTAAGTTTAAAATATGTGAGTCATAATGTACAACTAATTCCATCAAGTTGATTTTTGATTACACTTTAAAAAGGTATCTGCACGGTAATTTTTTCTTTAGAAAATGTTTAAAAATATTGCATTAAGAACCATAAGTTTTTAACCCGCATAATTGCTGAACTGCTATACTGAGTGACTTCCCTGAGATCATTCAGTCCATCATTACTTGATATCCAATGTCCTTTCTTTCTCGACTTCAGATTTTCGAAAATGTCCGAACAAAATGTAAAAAGTGTGTGTTTGTATATTGAAGGTTTTAAAGGTTATTAACATTTCAATATGAAAACTTATGCAATGAAGATGAACATTTAAACATTTTGTAACACGTATTGTGAAAAACTTATGTTTATTTAATATCCAGTGTCGACAGAAAAATAAAAAAGCGATTTTTGTTTTTTTAATTTACAAATTAGTATCTTTTGAGTGAATTTTAACTTCAAAACATTTTACATTTAATGATTTTAATGTCGTTATTCATATTTAATTAATTCGATAATTTCTCTATCGAAGATTTTCTTACTTCATAATGTTGAGATTATTCGTTTATTAACGAATTAAGAAAATTTCAGAATCATCTAAAATGAACTTAGCTTACTGTCACGATCAATTTGTTTAATGTAATATCGATTTCGCAACCAAAATTATTATCGAAAGAGACGAATTTATTAATACATTATCTGTAATTTTACTTACAAATATATTATCGTTTACACATTATCTAAGTAATTATAATGAAATAAAATGTAAAATTTCAACAATCAATTTCATTAAAATGATATACATTCAATTGAACTAACAATAAACGTTTTTATTTTCTAAATTATCACTTATGCACTTATGATGATTTTCTAGTTAGCATTTTGTCCTGTTTTCACTATTAAACAGCCACGTAATAAAAAATTGTTTTGTCATATGTTTATTTGTGACTAAGGTGTGTTTTTTTCTGTTTTTATAAAAAAACTAATATTTTGAATATTTATATAGAAGTTATGTAAAAATTCGGTTAGAAAACAATAATTTCATTTTTTTAACTTTTGTAAGTTCAATTGTTATGATTCATGTAATTTTTCTATCACTAACATTCATTCAATAAATTAAAGTATGGATATAATTCGTTCTTTTGGACAAATGTTAAAAATATTTTCCTTTAAAAAATAATGCGTTCATTTATATTTCACTTATTGTTTTTTTTTTTTGTTTTCCTACCTTAGCGATTTAATGAGAGGTTAGAATATAAACTCAGTACCAAATCTAATTTAAATTCTAAAAAATGGTTCTACACAAGTTAAAAGTAAAATTTATACATTCGTAGTCAAGAATCAAGGAGAAAAATAAGGAAATAATCTACTAGAAGTTGCTTAGAAGCACATTTTTGGAAAATTCTGCTTTCTTATTATGAACATTTTTAGTCAAATTACTGGTGAAACCCACTACAGTGAGCCGTCTGCGAAATAAGGCAATATATCTACTATAACCGATAGTTCACTTTATTCAAATTCTTTGAAAAAAAGATTTGCATTAGATATAGATTTTAGGTAGATTTCGTAAGAAATACTACCTATTGCAATCGCACCAGTTTATATATCTATCTATCTATCTATCTATATATATATATATATATGGAGATTCTTCTTTAAAAAGTTCTTTTGAACACATAAGTAAATAAACTCGGAGGTAAATTAAATTCTGGCACCGTTTTTAAACTTTTAAATGACTTATATTAAACGTTAATATTTACAAAAAAGATATTTACATAAGACTATTTACAAAGCAAACAATCATAACTCTAATTAATCAATTACATCTTATACGGGAACTCGTCTTCATCTTACGTTCTTTTTACACCAACTTAAAACTAAAAACATTCCATTCTCCTTTCTTCCGTTCAGTTCTTTTTTCTACCGCTTAAATCGTCTGGCTTCTTAGGAATTAATAGTTTCTTCAAAATCGTCTGCCTCACTGAGAGCCTTTTCATCGGAGTTGCGATGCGTAGAAAATAATATGCAGATCTAATAGTGGAGGAGATTTCCCATATTTCGGCCATACTGATGAGGCATTCGTCCTCGAATGTATTCTTGTTGGCTGGAAACAGCAGCTGGATCATCTGAAAAGATAAAGAAAAAAAAACACAGCAGCATCCAAAGTCTAAATTGAAAAAAAGAAGTCATCATGATGAACATTTAAATAATCTCGTTCAAAATAAATTCGTATTCTTTTCTTTTCACGTCCTTTCGTCTTCTTTTTTCTTACGTCTTTTCGTCTTATTTTATCTTACGTCCTTTCGTCTTCTTCTTTCTTACATCTTTTCGTCTTCTTTTATTTTACGTCTTTTCGTCTTCTTCCTTAATACGTCTTTTCATCTTCTTTTACCTTACGTCTTTTCGTCTTTTTCTTTCTTACATCTTTTCGTCTTTTTCTTTCTTACGTCTTTTCGTCTTCTTTTATCTTACGTCTTTTCGTCTTCTTCCTTCTTACGTCTTTTCATCTTTTTTTACCTTACGTCTTTTCGTCTTTTCGAGAATAAAGTTAAAATTCTATTAGTTGTCAGTCCAGAGGTTTGTCATAGTTGGTATAGTGTCACAATCGGTGAAATTCTTTTTTTTTTTAAGCTTCGTCCGTCCACGGCTTCATGTACTCTGCACATGTACTGGTGACCATGGGTCCTTCGTTGAATCCAAGTTTCTTTACATCGTAGGTGTCATTATTTTTTACTTTTATGACTTTGTACGGACCTAAATATTTTGGTTTTAACTTCAAACCTGGACCTTGTTGTGTGCGTTTTATAGCAACCACATCATTAATCTTAAATTTGTTAGCTTTCTTTCGTCTGAGGTTGTAAGTTTTACGGTTCTCTTCTTGGACTTTTAAAATCTGTTTTTTAGCATTTTTTCTCATATCTTCGCGATTATTTGTAAAATCAGATTGTATTTCAGCATTCAGAAGACTAGTAATTTCAATGTTATTTTTTAGTTTCATTTTAGTACCAAACATCAATTCAAAAGGAGTTGTGCTTATACTTCTCTGAAAAGTCGAATTTATCACCTGTTGGACGTTGCTTACATGTGAATACCATTTTTTAGGATTATCGACAGACAATTTAGACAGAACAGATATTATGACAGAATTTAGACGCTCAACTTGGCCGTTAGACCTGGGTAATCCAGTGGTAATCGGGATATGTTTAATATTTTCATTGATGCAATAATCTTCAAAAGCTTTAGAGGTAAATGCAGGACCTTTATCTGATATAATTCGAACTGGATTTCCAAAGATAGATTTTTGGATTTCTAATTTAGAAATTACTTCGGCAGCATCGGTAGATTTTGTGGGATACAACCAAACAAATTTTGTGAATGCGTCAATGACCGAATGGATATGTTTGTAATTTTTATTAGTGCTTTCTAATGGACCTAAGTGATCAACATGGTACGTATGTAATGGAGCTTCTTCTTTTTCTATTGGGTGAAGTAAGCCTTCTTGTTTACTACATTTTCTATTAACTAAAATACAGGAAACACAATTTGCTATAAATTTCTCAATTTTTTGTTTAACTTTAGGGATGTAAAAATCATTTTCTAAACTTTTCTCTGTTCTTGCAACTGCGTAATGACCTTTTTCGTGAGCGGCCTTGATTATATTCATTTGCATGTCTTCCGGTACAACTAATAAATCATTACCATTAACACATTTATAAAGAACATCATTTTTTACTAGATAATCATCATAAGATTTCACCTTTAGGATTTCTTTTATTGTTTTAATATGGTCATCGGTTTCTTGAGCTTGGATAATTTTTAAAGTTAAGCTATCTTGGATTACCATGCAAATAGGATACCTACTTAATGCATCGACATGTCTCATACTGCTACCCTGTCTATGTTCAATAACATAATCAAAATCGGATAACATTATTGCCCATCTAGCTATTTTTGTACTCATTTCTTTTTTATCCATAGTCATTTTAAATGCATTACAATCGGTTACAATTTTAAATGGGATACCTAGCACATATACTCTAAACTTTTTCAGGGCTTCAATTACAGCTAAAACTTCTAATTCGTAACTAGTGTACTTTCGTTCAGCTTCGGTGGTTTTTTTACTGGCGAAATAAACTGGATGAAATTGATTATCTACTGGAGATTGTTGCATTAAAACAGCTCCATAGCCATCAATACTGGCATCACAATGGATTTCGGTCGCACTTTTGGGATTGTAAATTAAGAGTACTGGTTCTGACGACAAAATACGTTTGAGTTCATTAAAAGCTTTTTGTTCTTCTATATCGAATTTAAATTTTGAATCTTTTCTTAGCAGGTCACTTAACGGTTTAGCTATAACCGAATAATTTCTTATAAATTTTCGAAAGTATCCTGTCAATCCTAAATAACTTTGAACATCTTTGGTACACTTTGGTTCGGGAAAATTTATTACTGCTTTAGTCTTCAGTAGAGAGGGATACAATTTACCATTTATGATTCTATACCCCAAGAAATCAATTTCACGCTTCAAAAAATTGCATTTTTTAAGATTTAATTCTAATCCATATTCCGATGCAGTTTCGAGTACAAGTTTTAATTTTTCTAGACCTTCAGCTTCGTTTTTAGCAGGTATTATTAAATCATCCATATAAATGACAACAATGTGATCTTTTAATAGGTTTCGAAATACATTATAAATATACTTTTGAAAAACACTAGGGCTATTGGTCAACCCGAATGGACATTTCAAAAATTCGTATTGTCCTTCATGAGTAACAAACGAGGTGTATTTCCGCGAGTCTTCTTCAACATCTACATGAAAGAAACCGTTTTTCAAATCTATGGTGGTAAATACTTCGGCAGAATGTAATTGGTCTATTACATCATCAATAACTGGCAAGGGGAAATGCTCGCGTACTGTCTTTTTGTTAAGACATCTGTAATCAACACAAAGTCTCATTGTGTTATTTTTTTTCTTGACTAAAACAACCGGCGAAGAAAAATTAGAAGAACTTTCTCGAATTATTCCCTGAGCTAGCCACTCCTCAATTTGGTTTTCGACTACTTTTTTCTCGCATGGCGGTAATCTTCGAGGAGAAGAACAAACTGGGATTTCGTCAGTTAAATTAATTTTCATTTTAACATCTACTGTTTTAGTTTTAATTGGTACATAATTTTCAATTAAAGAGTATAACTCTGAACGTAATTTTTTGTCAGCAATGTGAGTTAAATCAATTTTAGGCTCATCCAAAACATTTACAATATTAACTAAAAAGTCATTAGACTGAACTTCAGCTTTAAACAGTTTCACTTTATTCTCAGAAATAGTTAATGTACCTTGATGAATAACATCAGTGCCAATAATTAAATCGAAATTAATGCAACTGTCCTTAACGACAAAAATAGTAACTTTAAATTTTGAACCATCTACTTCGATTTCTGAATTGAAACAACCTTCTGGTTTAATTGAGGCTTTTCCTAGAACGGTCAAAGAGATACTCGTAGGTTTTAATTCTACAAAGTTCTTCAAATTATCATAAATACTTTTCTTTAACAAAGTCTTTTGGCTACCAGTATCTATTAAAGAGATTAAACGCAAAGAATAAAGCTTTATCTCTTTCAGAATTAAATCTTGGGATGTAATAATGTTTACTTGTGACTGAGCATTTTTAACACTTGTATCTTTAGATTTATTACATTGAAATGATTTATGACCATAAGCGTTACAAGCAAAACAAAGCGGCCCTTTATCTTTATTTACACAGTTAATACTCTTATGATTATTCCCGCCACAATTAAAACAACGCATATTTGGCTTTACAGGCTTAAATTTGTTCTTAACTTCAACTTCGGATTTAATTTTAGGCTTAGCTCCTTCATATTTATGAAATTTTGCATTTTCATACTCCGATCTTATTTTTTCATAAATCTTTAATTTTTGTTTAAATTCAGCAATATTGGGACAACCATACAAAAAAGATTTTTTAGAAATGGGGTCATTAATTCCATTTATTACATACTGAATAAGGGCAGAATCTTCAATATTGCCTTTTGAGCATAATTGTTTCATATTTAAAAAATATTCATCTAACGATTCGTGTGGTCTAATTTTTCTTTTGGACAGCAATTCGTGTAATTCAGCTGAATTGCACGTTTGACCAAATTCAGATATGAGTAGGGCTTTTAATTTAGACCACGAATTAATATTTGTTTCACTTTCAAGAAATAATTTTGCTTTGCCTGTCATACGGCGTTTAGCCAAAATCAATTTGGGCAAATCACTAACGTTAAATAATAAAACAATATCTTCAAAATCGGCAATCCATTTATTAATATTTTCTACTTGAGTACCTTCAAACATTGTAATCATACTTTCAATATCATTAATAGAAATGCTTGGTTTAATAACATAATCAGGAATCAGAATTTTCTGATTTTCATTACTTTCACAATTAGAACTACCAGAATCATTTCTCATATTATTCTCAAAAACAGTTGAAATATTTTTAGTTTTATCTTGTAAATCATCATTAAATTCATCGACACTTTCGTCATCACTAAGAGTACCTACATCGGCTATCATATTAATTTTTAAAATATTAAAATCACATAAACTAGAAATTATTCTGGCAGCAATTTCATCAAAAGTTCCCGAATTATTTATACACAAAACATTGCAAATGGTAATTAAGTCGTTAACAGAAAAATTATCTTTAATTTCTTTGAATTTAGTTTGATATTCATCGGAATCTACTTCAAACGTAAACCCAGTAAAATTCCGAATTCTACGTCGATTATTTCTGTCACCGATTTCTCCAAAAATTAATTTGTGCAATGTCTTAATACTAGCTGATTTTTCAGTTTTCAAAGAAAACTCTAATTCCTTTAAATCAACTAATTTTTCCATTATTGAAAAGAAAAATGAAATAATAAACTCACTTCATAATCAGATGCTCAGCTTCACACACTTTGATTTCACTTTCATCGCAAAATTTTACCTCTTCTGAAATAGCTTTGTAGGCTTGACATTCCATCACAGTTCTAAAAAATATCGGCTTCCAAGATATTAAAAAAAATATATTTCCATCTCTGTGGGCGTGCGTCTGTATCTCACTTACTGAGACCAAAATTTATGGAGATTCTTCTTTAAAAAGTTCTTTTGAACACATAAGTAAATAAACTCGGAGGTAAATTAAATTCTGGCACCGTTTTTAAACTTTTAAATGACTTATATTAAACGTTAATATTTACAAAAAAGATATTTACATAAGACTATTTACAAAGCAAACAATCATAACTCTAATTAATCAATTACATCTTATACGGGAACTCGTCTTCATCTTACGTTCTTTTTACACCAACTTAAAACTAAAAACATTCCATTCTCCTTTCTTCCGTTCAGTTCTTTTTTCTACCGCTTAAATCGTCTGGCTTCTTAGGAATTAATAGTTTCTTCAAAATCGTCTGCCTCACTGAGAGCCTTTTCATCGGAGTTGCGATGCGTAGAAAATAATATGCAGATCTAATAGTGGAGGAGATTTCCCATATTTCGGCCATACTGATGAGGCATTCGTCCTCGAATGTATTCTTGTTGGCTGGAAACAGCAGCTGGATCATCTGAAAAGATAAAGAAAAAAAAACACAGCAGCATCCAAAGTCTAAATTGAAAAAAAGAAGTCATCATGATGAACATTTAAATAATCTCGTTCAAAATAAATTCGTATTCTTTTCTTTTCACGTCCTTTCGTCTTCTTTTTTCTTACGTCTTTTCGTCTTATTTTATCTTACGTCCTTTCGTCTTCTTCTTTCTTACATCTTTTCGTCTTCTTTTATTTTACGTCTTTTCGTCTTCTTCCTTAATACGTCTTTTCATCTTCTTTTACCTTACGTCTTTTCGTCTTTTTCTTTCTTACGTCTTTTCGTCTTTTTCTTTCTTACGTCTTTTCGTCTTCTTTTATCTTACGTCTTTTCGTCTTCTTCCTTCTTACGTCTTTTCATCTTTTTTTACCTTACGTCTTTTCGTCTTTTCGAGAATAAAGTTAAAATTCTATTAGTTGTCAGTCCAGAGGTTTGTCATAGTTGGTATAGTGTCACAATCGGTGAAATTCTTTTTTTTTTTAAGCTTCGTCCGTCCACGGCTTCATGTACTCTGCACATGTACTGGTGACCATGGGTCCTTCGTTGAATCCAAGTTTCTTTACATCGTAGGTGTCATTATTTTTTACTTTTATGACTTTGTACGGACCTAAATATTTTGGTTTTAACTTCAAACCTGGACCTTGTTGTGTGCGTTTTATAGCAACCACATCATTAATCTTAAATTTGTTAGCTTTCTTTCGTCTGAGGTTGTAAGTTTTACGGTTCTCTTCTTGGACTTTTAAAATCTGTTTTTTAGCATTTTTTCTCATATCTTCGCGATTATTTGTAAAATCAGATTGTATTTCAGCATTCAGAAGACTAGTAATTTCAATGTTATTTTTTAGTTTCATTTTAGTACCAAACATCAATTCAAAAGGAGTTGTGCTTATACTTCTCTGAAAAGTCGAATTTATCACCTGTTGGACGTTGCTTACATGTGAATACCATTTTTTAGGATTATCGACAGACAATTTAGACAGAACAGATATTATGACAGAATTTAGACGCTCAACTTGGCCGTTAGACCTGGGTAATCCAGTGGTAATCGGGATATGTTTAATATTTTCATTGATGCAATAATCTTCAAAAGCTTTAGAGGTAAATGCAGGACCTTTATCTGATATAATTCGAACTGGATTTCCAAAGATAGATTTTTGGATTTCTAATTTAGAAATTACTTCGGCAGCATCGGTAGATTTTGTGGGATACAACCAAACAAATTTTGTGAATGCGTCAATGACCGAATGGATATGTTTGTAATTTTTATTAGTGCTTTCTAATGGACCTAAGTGATCAACATGGTACGTATGTAATGGAGCTTCTTCTTTTTCTATTGGGTGAAGTAAGCCTTCTTGTTTACTACATTTTCTATTAACTAAAATACAGGAAACACAATTTGCTATAAATTTCTCAATTTTTTGTTTAACTTTAGGGATGTAAAAATCATTTTCTAAACTTTTCTCTGTTCTTGCAACTGCGTAATGACCTTTTTCGTGAGCGGCCTTGATTATATTCATTTGCATGTCTTCCGGTACAACTAATAAATCATTACCATTAACACATTTATAAAGAACATCATTTTTTACTAGATAATCATCATAAGATTTCACCTTTAGGATTTCTTTTATTGTTTTAATATGGTCATCGGTTTCTTGAGCTTGGATAATTTTTAAAGTTAAGCTATCTTGGATTACCATGCAAATAGGATACCTACTTAATGCATCGACATGTCTCATACTGCTACCCTGTCTATGTTCAATAACATAATCAAAATCGGATAACATTATTGCCCATCTAGCTATTTTTGTACTCATTTCTTTTTTATCCATAGTCATTTTAAATGCATTACAATCGGTTACAATTTTAAATGGGATACCTAGCACATATACTCTAAACTTTTTCAGGGCTTCAATTACAGCTAAAACTTCTAATTCGTAACTAGTGTACTTTCGTTCAGCTTCGGTGGTTTTTTTACTGGCGAAATAAACTGGATGAAATTGATTATCTACTGGAGATTGTTGCATTAAAACAGCTCCATAGCCATCAATACTGGCATCACAATGGATTTCGGTCGCACTTTTGGGATTGTAAATTAAGAGTACTGGTTCTGACGACAAAATACGTTTGAGTTCATTAAAAGCTTTTTGTTCTTCTATATCGAATTTAAATTTTGAATCTTTTCTTAGCAGGTCACTTAACGGTTTAGCTATAACCGAATAATTTCTTATAAATTTTCGAAAGTATCCTGTCAATCCTAAATAACTTTGAACATCTTTGGTACACTTTGGTTCGGGAAAATTTATTACTGCTTTAGTCTTCAGTAGAGAGGGATACAATTTACCATTTATGATTCTATACCCCAAGAAATCAATTTCACGCTTCAAAAAATTGCATTTTTTAAGATTTAATTCTAATCCATATTCCGATGCAGTTTCGAGTACAAGTTTTAATTTTTCTAGACCTTCAGCTTCGTTTTTAGCAGGTATTATTAAATCATCCATATAAATGACAACAATGTGATCTTTTAATAGGTTTCGAAATACATTATAAATATACTTTTGAAAAACACTAGGGCTATTGGTCAACCCGAATGGACATTTCAAAAATTCGTATTGTCCTTCATGAGTAACAAACGAGGTGTATTTCCGCGAGTCTTCTTCAACATCTACATGAAAGAAACCGTTTTTCAAATCTATGGTGGTAAATACTTCGGCAGAATGTAATTGGTCTATTACATCATCAATAACTGGCAAGGGGAAATGCTCGCGTACTGTCTTTTTGTTAAGACATCTGTAATCAACACAAAGTCTCATTGTGTTATTTTTTTTCTTGACTAAAACAACCGGTGAAGAAAAATTAGAAGAACTTTCTCGAATTATTCCCTGAGCTAGCCACTCCTCAATTTGGTTTTCGACTACTTTTTTCTCGCATGGCGGTAATCTTCGAGGAGAAGAACAAACTGGGATTTCGTCAGTTAAATTAATTTTCATTTTAACATCTACTGTTTTAGTTTTAATTGGTACATAATTTTCAATTAAAGAGTATAACTCTGAACGTAATTTTTTGTCAGCAATGTGAGTTAAATCAATTTTAGGCTCATCCAAAACATTTACAATATTAACTAAAAAGTCATTAGACTGAACTTCAGCTTTAAACAGTTTCACTTTATTCTCAGAAATAGTTAATGTACCTTGATGAATAACATCAGTGCCAATAATTAAATCGAAATTAATGCAACTGTCCTTAACGACAAAAATAGTAACTTTAAATTTTGAACCATCTACTTCGATTTCTGAATTGAAACAACCTTCTGGTTTAATTGAGGCTTTTCCTAGAACGGTCAAAGAGATACTCGTAGGTTTTAATTCTACAAAGTTCTTCAAATTATCATAAATACTTTTCTTTAACAAAGTCTTTTGGCTACCAGTATATATTAAAGAGATTAAACGCAAAGAATAAAGCTTTATCTCTTTCAGAATTAAATCTTGGGATGTAATAATGTTTACTTGTGACTGAGCATTTTTAACACTTGTATCTTTAGATTTATTACATTGAAATGATTTATGACCATAAGCGTTACAAGCAAAACAAAGCGGCCCTTTATCTTTATTTACACAGTTAATACTCTTATGATTATTCCCGCCACAATTAAAACAACGCATATTTGGCTTTACAGGCTTAAATTTGTTCTTAACTTCAACTTCGGATTTAATTTTAGGCTTAGCTCCTTCATATTTATGAAATTTTGCATTTTCATACTCCGATCTTATTTTTTCATAAATCTTTAATTTTTGTTTAAATTCAGCAATATTGGGACAACCATACAAAAAAGATTTTTTAGAAATGGGGTCATTAATTCCATTTATTACATACTGAATAAGGGCAGAATCTTCAATATTGCCTTTTGAGCATAATTGTTTCATATTTAAAAAATATTCATCTAACGATTCGTGTGGTCTAATTTTTCTTTTGGACAGCAATTCGTGTAATTCAGCTGAATTGCACGTTTGACCAAATTCAGATATGAGTAGGGCTTTTAATTTAGACCACGAATTAATATTTGTTTCACTTTCAAGAAATAATTTTGCTTTGCCTGTCATACGGCGTTTAGCCAAAATCAATTTGTGCAAATCACTAACGTTAAATAATAAAACAATATCTTCAAAATCGGCAATCCATTTATTAATATTTTCTACTTGAGTACCTTCAAACATTGTAATCATACTTTCAATATCATTAATAGAAATGCTTGGTTTAATAACATAATCAGGAATCAGAATTTTCTGATTTTCATTACTTTCACAATTAGAACTACCAGAATCATTTCTCATATTATTCTCAAAAACAGTTGAAATATTTTTAGTTTTATCTTGTAAATCATCATTAAATTCATCGACACTTTCGTCATCACTAAGAGTACCTACATCGGCTATCATATTAATTTTTAAAATATTAAAATCACATAAACTAGAAATTATTCTGGCAGCAATTTCATCAAAAGTTCCCGAATTATTTATACACAAAACATTGCAAATGGTAATTAAGTCGTTAACAGAAAAATTATCTTTAATTTCTTTGAATTTAGTTTGATATTCATCGGAATCTACTTCAAACGTAAACCCAGTAAAATTCCGAATTCTACGTCGATTATTTCTGTCACCGATTTCTCCAAAAATTAATTTGTGCAATGTCTTAATACTAGCTGATTTTTCAGTTTTCAAAGAAAACTCTAATTCCTTTAAATCAACTAATTTTTCCATTATTGAAAAGAAAAATGAAATAATAAACTCACTTCATAATCAGATGCTCAGCTTCACACACTTTGATTTCACTTTCATCGCAAAATTTTACCTCTTCTGAAATAGCTTTGTAGGCTTGACATTCCATCACAGTTCTAAAAAATATCGGCTTCCAAGATATTAAAAAAAATATATTTCCATCTCTGTGGGCGTGCGTCTGTATCTCACTTACTGAGACCAAAATTTATGGAGATTCTTCTTTAAAAAGTTCTTTTGAACACATAAGTAAATAAACTCGGAGGTAAATTAAATTCTGGCACCGTTTTTAAACTTTTAAATGACTTATATTAAACGTTAATATTTACAAAAAAGATATTTACATAAGACTATTTACAAAGCAAACAATCATAACTCTAATTAATCAATTACATCTTATACGGGAACTCGTCTTCATCTTACGTTCTTTTTACACCAACTTAAAACTAAAAACATTCCATTCTCCTTTCTTCCGTTCAGTTCTTTTTTCTACCGCTTAAATCGTCTGGCTTCTTAGGAATTAATAGTTTCTTCAAAATCATCTGCCTCACTGAGAGCCTTTTCATCGGAGTTGCGATGCGTAGAAAATAATATGCAGATCTAATAGTGGAGGAGATTTCCCATATATATATATATATCACTTTCTTATGGACACGATAACTTCTATAATTCTTTACCAATCTCCACCAAACTGGTACATAAAATCAAAGAGGATAAAATGTCGGCTAAGTTCGTTAATGGGCAAAATCGGACCAAGGGGGGGCGGAATAGGGGGCGTTTTTGTGAAAACCGAAAAAACGCCATAACTTCTTAATTAAAGTAGATATCTAATCGGTTTAAAGTTTATATTACTTCTTAAAAATGGGCCAAAAGTATATGCATGACAGATTTTTGATAAATTTAGAAGTGGGCTCAAGGGGCGAAAAAAACAGGGATTTTGAGAGAAAAAAATTCATAACTTCGTCAATTTTCAAGATATTAAGTCCAACTAAATTTTTTGTAAATGTCCTTAAAATTATCTAAAACTTTTGTATTTACAAGTTTTTGATAGGACCAACTTTTACCGATGAAAAAAATTAAAAACGAAAAGAAAAAGGGCGCTGAAAAAAGAGAAAAATCCATAACTCCGTCAATTTTTAAGATATCAAATCTGATTAAATTTATTTTACATCTTCTTAAAAATATCTAGTACTTTTATATTGACAAGTTTTTCATAGGACCAATTCGTATAGCAAAAAGAAATTAAACAAAAATAGGAGTTGGAGAAAAAACCTCAAATCCAAACTGCTTATATTCTGACTCATTTTTAAATTCATTTTTTATTTTAAACGCATCCGAATGGTAGATCCCTTTATTTAGAAACTGTATAAAGTGACGCATTGGCCAATTTTCTGATAAAGACAGAATATATTTCAAAAAAGGCTACCAAAAAGGGTATTTTGAACAGAATTTCCGAAAGTCATCGGGACTGAAAATTTAAGGAAATATTTAAATAAGAAATTGCGTTTTTTTCTGATTCCTTTTTAAATCCATTTTTTTTCTCAAACGCATCCAATTTACAGATCCTCTTATTTAGGAAATATATAATGTGATGCATTGGTCCGTTTTTTGATAAAGACGGAATATATTTCAAAAAAGGCTACCAAAAAGGGTATTTTGAACAGAATTTTCCGGAATCTTCGTGACTGAAAATTTAAGGAAGTGTTCAAATAAGAAATTGCATTTTTTTCTGACTCGTTTTTAAATCCATTTTTGCTCTCAAATGCATCCAATTTACAGATCCTCTTATTTAGGAGCTATATAATGGGATGCATTGATAGATTTTTTGACAAAGACAGAATATATTTCGAAAAAGGCTACCAAAAAGGGTATTTTGAACAAAATTTCCCGAAATCATCGTGTTTTGAAAATTTAAGGAAGTTTTCACATAGCAAATTGCGTTTTTTATGACTCGTTTTAAAATCCATTTTCGCTCTCAAACGCATCCAATTTACAGATCCTCTTATTTAGGAACTATATACTGTGACGCATTGGCCAGTTTTTTGATAAAGATAGAATATATTTTTAAAAATGCTGTCAAAGTGAATATTTCGCACAAAATTTTCCGAAGCAATCATGATTAAAGAATTAGGGATGTATTCAAACAACAATTCGGTTATTTTATGATTCATTTTTAAATTCAATTTTTTTTTCTCAAATGATTTCAATTGACAGTTTTTTGTATTTAGGAACTGTAAATGTTTTGGTCGATTTTTTAATAAATTCAGAATCTATTTCAAAGTATGTTGTCAAAATGGGCATTTGAGCTGAATTTATCTTAAGATGATTCTGATAAAACCAGTTTTTGCAGAAAAATGAAATTAAAAATTTTTTATAAACGACCGAATCAAGTTATTAAACTGGGTTTATCCCTAATCATATATATATATATATATATGTATATATGTATATATATATATATATATTTTGTTGAAATGAGCACTCTTCGAAATCTACCTCCGCCTATAGGCCCAGCCGACAGGGATTTTTTTAAGAATAATGGTTGCATCAATAAATACTTTGTTTACAAATTCTTAAATAATAAAATTGATCATAAATCAAATATTAAAAATAAAAATAGTTACCTATTAAATCTCTATTTTACTTTTACATTCTATGAAGAAATTAGTGATTTTTAATTCAGTCTAGTTTTATTTTAAAAACAATTTATCAATTTCCATATTAACATTTAGTAAAGAATATAATATTTTCTGGATCCAATATCTATCGATATATAAGTATCACATTTTATGTAGAAAAATATGTTCAGTATATCCGCTGGCGATTTCATTTCCGTGATAGAAGGTGTTGAATTTTCAAGTTATTCTTCATCATCATTTTCTAGGTCCTCTTAGTACTGTTTTTTTTTAAACTTTAGATAAAATGTCAGCATTTGCAGTATATGTACCAAATAGTCAATAATGTACACTTCATCATCACAAGTTTCTCAGAAACATCCCTTTGGAAAATGTTCATACTATATTTTTTCAGGCACAGAACTGTTGGTAAGTTTTCTTCCGTCATCTTAGCCCTCTACTTTTTCTTCTTTTCTTTTCAACAACACATCCTTCGAAAGACCTGTGCATCGGAGAGAGTTGTGTATTAGTGTTGATGTTACCAATCCCCATGACTTTTCCAACAGTAGAGATATATTCCGTAATGTTCTCTTGGCAGTTCTTTAAAACACGCATCACTAGTTGTTTTCTGTAGTGGGATTTCAGACTGCGAATAACGCAGTGTTATTCACCCATTCGGTGATAAACTCATCTGCATCAATTTATATGCAATCTAACTGAATCTTAAGTTTTATTCAATTCCATACATTAGTTCTTAAGATACAAACATTGCCGAAATTTTCGAAAATTCTTCATTTTAGCACCCCTTGTTGGGCGATAAACACCAAAAACTAATAAGCAACAATAACTTAAGTCAACTTTTATCTGAATGTGAAGCTTGATGAAAATCGATGCCTAGTTCTTGAAATAGATCTGATATGAAAATCCAAAAATTAGCAACATAGCAGCGTCACGTGTTGGACAATATACATCAATATCTATTCAGCCTTAGTTTATATTAAGGTCTAACTGAATTAAAAGTTTGTGAAATTCTGTGCGTTCTTGTGATAGAGCGTCCACAAAATTGTTAGATGCAGATATTTTAAAAAATAATCAAATCGTGTTCGATACCTTCAAAAATGTATAAATCCATTGAAAACGGGAGAGCGATTTTTTTACAAATCCAATACTTTTTTTTTGTAAAAATAGAAGAAAAAAAAGTACAAAAATAACGCAGTATAATATTTCATTCAAATTAAAAATTTTTAATTAACACCTGTTTATTATAAATAAAAAAGTCTTTCAAATTACATTTATTTTATTGTGTATTAAAAGCAGGTATATGTTACAAATTACGCAAAACACAGAAATTTTTATTCTAATTTCAAAAGAGACAAAAAAAAAAATAGAAATAAATTTATTAATATGTGTGAAATGTCATAAATGGAGAAAATTCCATAGTTTTTTAAATGGCCAAATAACAATATTGCCAAACAGTTTACATTAAAAAATATAATTTTACGAGACAATAAAGCAGCGCACATGCTTTTTTTCTTTTTGAGCAAGAAAAGTACTTTCACGGAAATATTAAGAAAAGCATACTTTTAAAGAATTTGTTAATATGCGTTGAAAGAAGTAATTGCGATAAACTACCTCATACTTAAAATGCCAAATAAAAATTTACTTGATTTGTCGAGTCCGTGATCGCTAAGAATAAATGAGCGCTGCACATCCATAAAAACAAAAAAACAAAACAAACATACAACGACAAAAAAAAAAAAAAAAAAAAAAAAAAAAGCACACTAAATGCATTAACCCCGTTACATAAAAATCTCCTAAAATATATAGAATTCATTAAAACCGCAATTGCTATAATGAATATAAAAAAATATAATTTGCTAAATTGTTTAAACTTTTTATAACATAATTAATTATTGAAAAATAGAAAGTTTCCCATTTTTAATTCAAATAACTTTTTATAAATACAACAAATAGATTTTTTTGCAAATAAATTTTTTCAATTTTTGTTTCATAAGATTATACCACATAGCGACTACGCACTCATTTTGAAATAGCTTAGAACAAAATTCTAATCCGCCAACCAAAGCCTCTAATTCAAAAACTTTCAAAAATCAGTATGATCTGTCCTTCAAATCTCAATATCGTTCGTCAATCAGAAGGGTTCGGAATCTCAACCGAGTAGGTTTTGTGAACATGCTTGTAGCAGTCGTATTAGGAGGAAATAAAATGACCGTATTGCATTTCAGATTTTATAAATGGAGATGATCTGTTCAAATGTCCATATGGGGAAAAAGATTACGTTATTGTTACAACAAATAATTTTCCTATTGTCGAAGTTATTTGTCAAAAACTTTGGTAGCCATTCGGTATTTTTCATTGTCTTTGAATTTCACCGGCAGTTTTAGAACATTTTCAAAGCAACTCAGCTTTTGGGGATTACCTACGACGGTTAATTTCGCTCCTCTGAATGTTCACATTTGCACATGGTAGAACAGTTATTCACGCTATGGAGTTTTTCCAGCTAATGAACTTTTCTCCTTTAAATTTTAACGTATTATCGGGAGTACTCTTGTAAATCAACGCAGATTCATAAGCATTTAAGATATATTTCTTTTCATAAACCTGGATTGTATTCGGTCCACTTGAGCTCTCCCCTTTTTCACATCCTGTTCACAAATACTTGCTTCTACCCCAACAACCTTTTCACAAGAAATATTGTTTTATTTTTTGAACCGATCCAGTACTCCGTTAGAGCACACACAACTCTGTTCTCCGAATATGTCGATAAATTTATTAGCATCACTTCGAAGCATATCACTGAAAGATTTCTGTCCCATTAAATGGTGTACCATTTTAAGAAAACATCTTCCATGTTTTACATTTCACTCCAACGTAAATTGTTTGAAGAATTCTTTTTTTCGTGCGCAGTAAGAATTGCACTGCGATTTTATCAAATGTTTGAGACTGTAAATGTCGATAAGGAAAATTCCTTATCACAGTGTCGATTAATTAGTTATATATTTATTAAATTTAATGATTTTAATTTTATGCTCAATCGAAAGTGCTTTTCTTTTTACCAAATTCGTTATTTTTAAGAAACTTTTAGTTGCTTCTGAAAAAACGTCTTTTAATCTCAAATTAGTCATGAGAATAATGAAGAGAGACACAGTAAAACGAGAGGCAATCTTGGACTGTTCGCATTATACCGAAGGGTGGGGTACAGAGCTCGCAAGAAATCACCAGAGGATTATTTCTAGAATTAAAGAGAGCGAAGAAGAGAAATTTGCTCCTGCAAAGGAGATGGTGGGGAAAGGAAAGAAGGACAATGCTCTGTTTAAAAACTTGTTCACCTTATTTTAAGGTGATTAACGTAAAAGAGTGGATTTTGAAGCAATTTAACAGAGTGCTATCATTTACAGCTACAACTAGTATCTCTTTACAGATACTGAGCTGAAAAATAATTGGGAGAAATAAAATTTTAATCTTATATAAATGAACTACCAAATTTTAAGCTGTCCACTATAAGCATATAAAATAACACTAGTAGAATGGGAGTTCAGAGTGAACCATTAAATTTGCTCAGTACATCCGAGTGTTTTCTATTTCTTGACAATAATTACCATTATTTTCAACAATCCTGATATTTTTTCTTTTTTTACAGTGTAAGTATGTTAAATAATTGATTAAACATTTCAATAAGCATTTTTATTTTACTTGATAGGTGCAACGAAAAAGTAAAAACAAATATTGACATGTTTTGATTCCATCATATAAGAACCATAATCATAATAAAAATAAAAATACGAATCGTTTCACGGTCAATACAAACAGCTCACGAAAATGAGATGTAAATTAAACACCACTCGCACTACTGTAAAAGTAATAAATTAAAAATAGACCATGATCAAAATTAATTATCAACTTGTTTCATCCCATGAACCATGATGGAATGAACCAAGTTGATAATTTTGATCATGGTCTATTTTTAATTTATTATTTTTACAATAGTGCGCTAGGTGTTTAATTTACATCTCATTGTGGCGATGGGATGAACCAAGTTGATAATTAATTTTGATCATGGTCTATTTTTAATTTATTATTTTTACAATACAGCGCGTGGTTTTTAATTTACATCTCATTGTCGCGAGCAGTTTGTATTGACCGTGAAACGATTCGTATTTTCATTTTTATTTTTATTATGATTATGGATCTTATATGATGGAATCGAAACATGTCAATATTTCTTTTTACTTTTTCGTTGCATCTATGAAGTAAAATAAAATTGTTTATTGAATTGTTTATATGTAAAAGGTGTATATATTAATATCTTGTGATTTAAATATCTGAAAGATTTAATAACTTTTTATATTGATTAAACCTTTTTTAAATCAATACTTATACGAAAAAGAAAAACACTGAGGAGATTGGTGCCGGTTGGTTTTGATCTGGGGATCTCGTGATCAAGAAGCGAGAACGTTAGCGTCAAGCAAAAGGCCAAGCCAGTTACTTTCTGCTAGTAACTCGCTTTATACTGATCAAGATCGCTACAGGAATATCCCCCCCAGTGAGAAACACGTATTGTTGACGTCTGACGAATGATGTGCACCCGTGAATGAATGCTGTCGTACGCATATGTGATGCGTGAATGACAGGCTTTTGTGTTGAGAGATTTGTGTTTGGTGCTTCCATCTGTTGATGATGAGGTGAGTTGATTGCTGTACGCTGGATGTTGATGAGAGTTGCGTGGTTGTCCGGAGTCACCAATGTGGAGATTGGCACCGGTTGGTTTTGATGTGGGGGTGTCGTGATCAAGAAGCGAGAACGTTAGCGTCAAGCAAAAGGCCAAGCCAGTTACTTTCTGCTAGTAACTCGCTTTATACTGATCGAGATCGCTACAATATCCCCTGAAGTTACATACACGTAGTTCAACAATTAGATATAACAATGTACTAAATGGCGATATCATAACAAAAATGACTTAATAAAATGAAACTAAAAACTTCCAAAGGTAAAATTAACCATTGTGCAATCTCGCAATAATATCTGCAATAACTTTGCTGATAGCGGAATGCTTTTATTTCCAACTTGCCTCTTTATCGATATTCAAGTTTTTAAAATGTAGAAAATATTAATATTTCTTTACTAGCTATCCCAAAACGCAATAAAAAAACATTTTACATAATTGCTAACCTGTATGGATTTTTCATACCACTAAAATTTTAAGGAATATTATAGTTAATTGAATCCCTGAAATTCAAGATATTTTAGTAAGTGAAAAAATTTCTATAAATTTTAGTGGTAAAAATAATTTGTACATGTTAGCGGCTATGTTTTTGTTCATGAGCTATAGGACGTTTATTTAAGTTTAAATTTTAAAAAAAGTTAAATATAAGAAATACATTTTTAAAAATATAAAGTCTGCTCTGAAAACTATGTTAATGATTAAAATGCATCTTTTCACTTCTATAAATGAGGATGTGAGTTTGAAAACTTACCTTATCCAAAGTTTAAAGAATCTTGTTTT
This sequence comes from Maratus speculifer, assembly GCA_964019185.1. Classification (NCBI taxonomy): domain Eukaryota; kingdom Metazoa; phylum Arthropoda; class Arachnida; order Araneae; family Salticidae; genus Maratus; species Maratus speculifer. Next base: position 210,063,790 of record OZ025291.1, on the reverse strand, counting down.
CTCTATAAATCTATTCTATAGATAAACTTGAACCGAAAATACAATACAATAAGTAAAAAATATTTTTTAAAATTTCTGGCATTGTTAATCCTTGATTTACAACAAATGCTTAGGGACGCATTTAAAGTTTTTCGCAATTTCCCAAAATTTAAAATTTATAGATAAGGCGAGTTTTGAAACTCTCTTTTTAAGCTAAACTTCCATAATGTAAAATAATTGCAAAAAAATATTTGTCTTAAAGTTTTATTTCAAAACATTCATATATATGGCTCTGGAAGAGCATTAACATTCGATTAGATATCGACTAATATGTTGCATTACCTAAAATGAATATTGCCTGGAGATTTGTTATGAACAATTTACCATTTTAAATGCAACATCAATCTCTGCCCAACGCTGTTATTGATAAGAGAAGATTAAACAGGCAATTTCTAATCAATTTTGGTTGAATATAATTTAGAGCATTCCGCAAGTTATAAGTGGCAACTTACCTAATGATAAACACTCTACATAACATAATTTAATCAAAATTAGCTTTTGAAGTATTTGGCTTTCCATGTAATACTAATTTATCATAAAATGTGCATATATCAATATAATACTTTGAATAATTCTATTTTTTGACGTTGATTTTTTGGCTGATGACGTTATTTTTTCATCGCGAAATTTTAATACACAAATTAATGTATTGTAGAAATTTAATTACATAATATTCATGTTATATGCATGTTCTATCTTATACGTTCAATTATTATGAATGGATTATTATAATAAAGGAAAAATTCATGCATAAAGCATAGATCTTGAAATAGTTATTTAAGTAAGAAAATACGCTTTGCGCTTCGTATGTTATGTCTGCATTCAAATTCTTTTGTATCTAACAATTAATAGATGATATATTAACATGACTAAACATTTGCTCTTCTGAAAGATATGCAACACGTTTATGATTAACTTTAAGCTACCAATGTTGATACACATAATACATTGATTATCTTTGTAACTATAAAAAACAAAATATACTAAATGCATTATATAGCATAATATTTTTTCTTCAGTGGAATGAAGTATAATGCACTTTTAACATGAACAAAATATATCATAAGACTGATATGCAATAATGTTATTTGAGATGGAATCTTATAAGATCTATCTATCATTTACAAATGAATCTGTTTTATTTTCTTCCCAAAATTCTTTACTTAAATATTACCAAAATACTTTTTTATTTTATAATAACGGATACATAAATTAAATTAATATAATAAAAATAAAAAGTAGAGAACACAATTTAATATTATACGTAAAATAATAGTGCGACACGATTAAATTATTGTGATTTATATATTATATTTATGTGTACTTACATATTGTAAAACAAAAGCAAACTTTCAAATATTTTTTAACATCGAAACGTGAAAACACATTTATGTTCGTAATAAAAAATTGATAGCCTGATTTTCAGAAAAATACCTGATGCTGTTTACAGGACAGATCCTGTAAACAGCCTGCTGTTTTCAGGAGGCTGAAAACAGCTTCCCTGTCCTGCTGTTTACAGGATAGATCCTGTAAACAGCATCAGGTATTTTTCTGAAAATCAGGCATTCAATTTTTGGAATAGGTCTCAAAAAGGTTGCATAACTAACAATAAACTTAAGAAGTACATACGTAATTACGTGGGATAACATTTAACTACGTAATGAAATATATAAAATACACTAAAAAGGGAAGAAAATAGATGTTTCAAGTACTTTTTGTACTGCTCCTTTGTGTAGGTACACAATTACAAAACATGAAAAAAATCACATTAAGAAAAGGTAGTTAAAGTCATAGATCGATATTGACATTATACTTAGACAGAAACTAGGTAGCTTCATTGTTTGAAAATTGAATTAAAACAGTGAACCAACTCTCTTGGAAAAATGAGTATTGTATAATCAGCAGTTAGACTTCACATCTTGAGTATTATTAAATTGAAGTATATGGTCGTATTTAAATTATGTGCACATGGCACTTGAATACAGTTCTGTCCCCTTCAATAGGAACCCATGATATATCTAAAATTTTTGAAAAACCTTCAAATCTCAAGAACTTGAACTTGATTTAAGATAAAAGGTGGAATTCTGTATATTTAGTACAAAAAATAAGCGTATATAACGCCATCTTTTGGTTAAAGAAATGGTCTGAACTATAATCATGCTACGCCAAAGACTCGAAAATTGAATGGTTTAGTTATAAGTGAAAAATAATAATTGTTCTTGTGTATTGATCTGAAAGAGTTACACATTAAATTATTTATAATTTATAAAACATAATATAGAATTTAATCGATTAATCATTTCTAATAATAAAAGAAATAATATTAATGCGGATTAAAGTGTATGTTAAAAAAATAGCGCACGTTAAAATAGATAGCATACTTAAAGGCCAGAATACAATGCATTCAAGATGATCTAAGCGTGACGTATTTGATTATAATAATAATTTAGGAAAATGGAGCATTATCGAAAGTGAAATGTGTCGTTACGTGTGAAATACGATTAACATTTGCATTTTATTAACATAAAGGTTATTTGAGTCTGTTTGAGATAGTTAGGAATGCCAGTCAAATTGGATGTGAAGTAATTAGTTTTGCATTTCCAAATAGTTCTCTTTCTGAGTATTGAAGATATAATTTACTTAGTGCCATTTACAAATATAAAGAGGAATTAAATAATAAGTTCGTCTATTTCACTACGAATAATGTATTGTTTGATTGGAAAGAATAGACTCCGGATATATTTTGATTACTATTGAGTAAATAATTTTGAGTTACATGCATTTAACATGAAGTTTAAGAAAATTTAAACTTTCCTGCTCAAAAAAAAATATTTACTGCGTACTTAATACTACATTATCTCCAATCTTGTGAAGCCTAGAATGGCCCATTTACACTACCTCCCTAGCACTGGGCAAATTCCATTTGTATAATGCCGGTTGAACGTTATCGAATGACTTCCACAAAAATCGTATATTTTGTTGTTTCTATTGCTTTACTTTTTTTGAATAAGGGACATTTAAAAATTTAATATAAGAGTTTCTTTTAAATTTACTAATTTTCAGTAAGAAAATTAATTAAAAAACGTCAATGATCAATGAAACGCGTCATATGTGAGTTTTACGTAGATTGTTTTTCTGATACAAGTTATAAAGGTTGTTAAAAATGCATACACCATTTAGCCGCTAAGAACTGGTATATTTGTTATGAACCCGTATTCAAAAAATAAAAAAAGGGACCATTATAAGATAACTCCTGTGTCTGTCTGTTACAGCCATTTTAGTTGTAAACTATGGACAGTGGAATGTTCAAATTGGGGGTAATAATAAAGACTAGTGATCCACAAATTTATAGATTATATAACATTCACAAACATAATTAGGAAAATGTTAAAGGGTTTATTAAGTTACTTGAAAAAAACTATTGTTTGTATATTGTGTGGGGTTTTGTGTGGTAGTTTTCCTAGCGCTGGACTCAAAAATACATTTCATTTTATTTTAGGTGTTACATTCGTCGAAATATATATATCGTTATCGAAATTATAGTATTAAATTTGCCCCTCGCACCATCTAATTCCGAATCTACTAAAAATAAAATTATAAAAAAAATTGGAGGTAGTAAATATTAAGTGAATTTTTCCAGGAAAACTGTAATGATTACTCTAGGCCGCATAATTTTTGAAAAAAAAAAAAAAAAAAAAAAAAAAAAACCGCGGTCTTTTGTAACACACAAATTTTGATTTGCGAGCAGTCTGTAAAGTTTTTTAGGAGTGTTGCAGATACACATCGTAGCAGAAGTATATAAGCATTGTTAACCATTGACTTTCGAAAAAAATCGTTGGTAATTAGCCGAGATATTAACTCTTACAGAGACGGACTGTTTGGACATTCAGAATGACAGATCGTCGTGCTCTATGTACCTTCAGCTTTTAAAGCCTTGATAACAACATCTGTAAGATATGTTTGCGTAATATAGAACTTAGTAGCATTGAAAAGCAATAAACGTTAAATTGTTTGATACAGCATTAATTAATTAGAATTAATCTCATTAATACTCATAGGATCCATGACAAATTTGCATTGAGTGCGTCTCTCAATACACCTACCGTGTTTTAAAAATTCATTAAAAACGTATCTGGAAAAACTTGGCATGAAGCAAGGTAGCGTTGCAATATTATGAACTCCTTTCAAAAAGCGCTTAGCACAAGGCCAAGCTTAAACTTTGGAATAGGGTTTTGTGTTAGCTACACTGTAAAAAGAAATGATTATTACTATGCTGAATTTAACTTTTAAAATGACAAACGAAGTTTAAGTATGCACTATTTTATTCTCATTACTGAATTAAGTTAATTATAAATAGATAAGTTAAAATAAAAAACATTGTTATGCAGAATAGCAATATTTGATATTGTTTAAGCTTCAAATCTTTTAGAACTTTTATGGTATACCCATTTAACTTTTCTAGTACATACAACATTGAACAAATCTATGTTGCATAGTTTTTACAAAGCCTTATTTTCTTTTAGAAACGATACTTACTTAATAATACACTTAACTCCTTCCCAACGAGAGTACTCTGCTTAATTTTTAATATTTTACCAACGGTTTTTCAAAACAAAATTTATTTTGTAGTTGAATCGCAAAAATGCTCCGTTTAAATAAGGAAACTTTACAATAAAAAATAACTGGTGGAAACAGGGAAAGATTCTGCGACTCTTAAGTGGCACGTACACTAATCACTCGTCACGAAGGGGTTAATTATTCATATATTTACCGTACGGAACCCTCTAAGCGCGGGTGGCATTCGCACTTGACCGTTTAGTTTTTGTTTAAATGTTAAATTACTTGAAATAATAACTGAAAGCAGACTAAAATTTGAGCAGAGGAAATTTATCCTAAAGTATTACTAGAAATTAAGAAACGTGCTCAAGTGCCGAGTTAATGAATGAGAAAATGTCAAAAATATTTTTCTACATTATTTACAGTACCTAAGTAATAGAGATAAGTTTGAGACACACTGAGCCGTTCAAAATGTTCAAATAAATTGTTTTTGGAAGCCAAGATTATTAACAAATCTCGCAAAATCACTAATAGATTTTTTTAGGAATCTAGGGCAAATATGAATCAAAATATATTAAAAAGTGGTTTGAGAGGTAGGATTGAAAAATCAGGAATTAATCGCCTTTAAAAACTCCATCCTTACAAAATTAATTAATGATCTATTTTTAATATCATTTATTAATTTTATTCGAAACAAAAGGGTATTTTGGTACGATAAAACAGGGTACGATCTTCGGTACGATAATTTTAAAATTTGTAGTCATAGAGTAAATGAAGAAAACAATACATGTTCTCAAAGTATTCGTTCAGTGAAAACTAACTCACTCATTAATAGATTTTTAGAAAGTAAATTATATTTATAAATGGATGGGAGGAAAAGATGACTTCATCGTAACATTTCCCAATCTGTCTGTTTAATTATTTAATTATTTCCTACACACTGAAGTACTTCTTCAGGATGACTACATTTTTTAAGGCCTATGGTTCTTAAGTCACGCGCAATCCTTCAGCCTACAATACTAGCACCTATTTCAAATATACACCATTATTATGGAGAAAGAAATGATGCGAAATACTAGTTGCAAATATTTTTGCCAAATACAAATTGCATCCGCAGATAAAAAAAATAATAAAATGCATAAAAATAGTATGTTATGTGCGCGTAATAAAAGACAGAAATAAGACAACATAATTATAAATATATTAATAAGAAATGATATATATATATATATATATATATATATATATATATATATATATATATACCAAATGAAAATCAAATTTTGAATTGCTTAAAAGGCGCAAATGCCAACCTAGTGAAAAAGACTAGTTCATTTGATATGTTATATTCAAGGCGAATTTTCTCTCTGGAAAAAATTTCCACGCATTAATATATATATATATATATATATATATATATATATTATAATGTTGGGTAGTATTAGTTGCATGTGACGGAATGGTATTTTATAGGTTTAACGATGTATTTTAAATACATGTTTTAATTAAAACTTCAATTTTATGATTTAATATAATAAATCCATCTTTATATTACATGTTTAAAATATGCATTAGTTTTTTATGTTGAAAACTTTTAAATATATTTCAATTCAACCATTATGGTCTTTTTGAGAAAAATCACTATATCTATCGCAGGTTTGTTTTTCAATTATGAAACATATCCAAAACGCATGTAAGGAAAAAAAATCAGTATTAACAACGGTCTATTTCATAACTCTGAAACAAACGACCATTGAAGGTATTTTATATTCAATATTGGTTTTCTTATAGCCTGGATTGTACCTGCTGTCGCTCTGACAGATCTAGAAAGGATAAAAAGCAATCGAGATCGATAGAACATTTCGGTATTTCCCTTTTGTTGGCTTTGTGCTTTCGCCATGTCCCGAACCTTTGGGAACCAGTTCGTCGCTTTATCATTCAAGAAAAAATCTAATCAATAAGAATATAATGATATTTTCTATTTTTGAATGCAAATTTTATATTCATCTCTTATCAGCATTTATTCAAAGTGGCAGCATTTATATTTACATGATCAGTACTGGGAAATATTATTGATTGGGAACCGCTGATATGCATTCATGTCAATGCCACATAATATATTTTAAATTATTGTTGCGAAATGGAAGAATGTAATTATAATAGAGGTGCCAAAGAGAGCAATTATTTCTTCCCGGAAGAATAAAAACTGTGTGAAAACTTTATGGCTGGTCTCATATTCAAATGAGTAACTTTATGACGTAAGTTTTAATTCATTTTGGTTCGGAGATGCATGAAATTATCAAGTGTATTTTATTCAGAAACTATGTGAACAAAAGACGTTTATTATGTTTTGGCAAATGCTAAAGACATGGCAAAAAATATGTTAAAAATAGTCTGTTTGAACGGGACTTCCGACAAAAGTACGTATTCCAATGAGAAAAGGCAGAAAAACCTGATATAAAATGACCAGTATCACTTATAACTCGATAAATAATTTATTTATAAAAAAAAAATTGGAAACCTCATTTTGATTCCATATCGCTTCACTAAATCGTCCTGCCAATTTTGTGCCTTTACGTTTAAAAAAGATTTAGTACAAATTGCCAATACAAACAAGCCTGTACAAAAATTATGACAAATTGCCTCACGGCCAAGTGTAGAGAAACTTTGAGGATAGTCTTCCCATCTATATGCCTGCTGAATTAACGCTTCGCTCTGGGCAGCTAACGTAAAAGGCCGAACGCAATACCTCCAACCTTATTTACCGTAAAAAACGAAGATACGACTCGAAGATACGGAGAATGACTACGAAAGATTCGAAGAAGGACTCAGTTTGTCGTCTTCTTTAGAGAGAAAAGATTATAAATAAAAACAAAATACTTGTTATTTTTCATCTTCAAATTATATAAATAATGCATTTTTTAATCAGTATTTATTTCAATTAGCTACTGTTTATTTCTACGTCTTTCTACATCTAGTTATTAACACGTTGAGGGTCACTTCAGTCACTGGTGACAGACACTGAATGCTCCATTTTAGCCTCCTCTTACTTAAGGATATAATCGTCTAATAAATAAATGTTAAGTAAATTTTTAATGAAATTTTAATAATTACTTTAAAAAATATTTTCTTTTTAGTTTTATATCATATATTGACTGTAAGACACTGACGCAGCCTAAACGGAAATTTCAGAGTCGGTCACCGATGACTGACGTTGCACTTAATGATAAATCTGTTATTCTTTCGCAAAAAGTGTCATTTTTAATGAATTATTAATAGTGTGTATGTATATTCAATTAACAAAATCAACGGGTTTTTTGCGATTGCACATATTCAAGATAAATGTATAATATATGGTTGAAAATAAAATATTTTTAAGCATTTATTAATATATATAAAACACGTCATCTGTACCACAATGTATAATCGACTGAAATTTCAGATTTGTTTTGATGGCAATATGCTTTTTCTGATAAGTGCATAAAGTACACTGGCCTCTAAAAGATAAAATACAACATGTTTTTTTGAAGCTCACCAGAATAAAAAATAGCAGTCAGATTAAACTTCATAGTTTATATGAATGACAATACTAAGCTTTAATAAAACTTATGCAAAAATTACAGCTACCACTTTTATTTTATAGAAAAGAATAGGTATTTGGGTATTTGTGAATGAGAGAAAAATATGCAATTACGTAGCTTTCGTAATTTCGCATATAAGTTTTGTTGTATTTTAACTATTGTTGTCAGTTTTTTTTTCACAACAACCAGTAGAGTCAAGTAATGTCTAAAAGAACTGATTTGTCCGATTCATTAAGGTGGCGGGTGGTAGAATGGATAGAAATGGGGTTGTCACAGGCCGATACTGCTGGACAGTACAATGTGTCTCGTAGTGTAGTCCAACGACCAGTATGAATTCGAAGATTCTGTGTCCAGAAGATATGTTCCAGGGCGTCCACGTGTTACAAAACCTGCAGAAGACTAGTTTCTAGCTCTTCCAGCCCAAAGAAGAAGACGCACTTCTATGCCGAAACTCATTGGATACCACTTTGCAGCATCAGGGAGAAGCATATCCGCTATTACGGTGCGAAATCGCCTTCAAATGCAGGTCTCTATGCAAGGCGACCAGTTGTGTGTGTTCCCTCAACAGACGACACAGAAGGGTCCGCTTATGTTGGGCGAGAGAATATATTTCCTGGGCCAGACAACGTTAGGCTTCTGTACTCTTCACAGACGAGTCCAGATTCACATTGGAAAGCAATCAAGACGTCTTCTGATCTGGATTGAACAATGCACTCGATACCATCAATCAAACGCTGTCGAAACACACAGGTACAGAAACGGTGGAACCATGGTTTGGGCAGGGATCTCATTCGGAGTCCATACTGAGCTGCATGTGTTCCATGAGGGAACTCTGATTGGTGCGAGATATCGGGATGAGATCCTTGATTCATATGTGCCACCATATTCAGGTGCTATTGACAATGGTTTCATTCTAATGAATGATAATGCGAGACCAGATTAAGCTGTGTTTTTTTTTAGGGTTATCTTGAGGATCACTGTTTGGAGAGAATGGAATGGCCGGCTCACTATCCAACCTTGAATCCGATAGAACATCTTTGGGACTATCTTGGAAGACAAGTTGCGGCTTTGAGTCCTCCCCCAAGGTCATTAAATTAGCTGGAACAAGGCATACTCAATGTCTGGTCAGCGCTACCTATTTTGGTGTCCGACAATTTGGTTGGGAGCATGGTAAGTCGATGCCGCCAATGCATTTATGTCCGGAGTGGACATATTCCGTATTAGAAACAGTGTTTTAATGTTTTTGTCACATTTTACTGTATAATACTTAGATGTATTGATTTCTTCAAGAATGGAATTTTCCACCATGAGTGCTTTTTTGTTGTAGTTTCATTTATAGTTTAACTTGAGTACATTTCTATGTCGCATTTAATAAATAACAGTTTAGCACACATTTCCTCCAATTTGTTGTTTCTAAATTTTTTCATTTGCAAATTAGAAGCAAAAAATTGGTTGTACCTTAACTTTTGGAGGCCAGTGTAATTAAAGAATTGAAATAATTTTGAATTGATTGAAATGTCTTGACGGTAATAAAAGTATCGAGATTTGAAATACTTTAAATTATATATAAATTAAGAAGTAAAGATTCTGTCAGATTCTGTCTCATATAAACATTTTGTCTTATGGCGGGAAATTTAAACAGTTAAAAGCAATTCTGAGACAGAATAAATTTTGATACATTCCAAGTATTAAAAACTGATCAGCGGAATGAAATGGATATTTTTTTCTATAATATGTTCACATGGAAACGGCAAATTATCATTCATAAGAATTGAACACAGAGAAAAGCATAAGTAAAAGGAATTCTTTTTAATACTGTATTCGTTTTATTACACAAGTGAATAATTTTGCTTCACATTTATAATACATTATGATGTGAGTTATATTTACGTTAAAAAAGGCAATAAATGTTTTCTTCATTTAACTATGTTAATTTACTTACACAATTTAACGAATCTTTTATATGAACATGTAAATGTGCATTAATCAACAGTTGTTATATATTTTTTTATAAATTCATGCGGCACTGAAATAGCTTTAACAGCTATATTTTTTCGATTCTTACGTCAGCATGTAAACACCGCAGGTCGGATTTAGCTAAATTAGTACCCCTCCCCCCCCCCACCAAAAAAGGCATGTGGAATTCTAGTATAATATATGTTTAGTTCGCAATTTAAATTAAGTATGTTTTTATAAATACTTTTCAGGAAATAATCGTAAGGAATGTCATATTCTATTTAAACATGATGATAAAAGTTTTCTGCATAAAGTTTCATAAACTCGGGTCTTGTTATTTAAATTATAATTGTGATGAAATTAAAATATGCGTAAGACTGGCTATTTTTGTTCAAATCTACATTTAGATACCGATGTTTTCAAAGTACAAATTAGTGAAACCTGGTTTGTTTGGATTTTTATTTCGAATTAGCTCTAGTTAAAGAAATCTGAAGCATGGATTTTAGAAAGTGGAATCGAATATATTTATTTTCTTCATGTTTTGAATAACAGATGCATTTAAAATAATTTAATTTTTGTAAATTTTTTTGTTCATATTGTGTTATTTGAATATATTTATGAATGAATTTTCACAGAATCAAATTCCTATATGTGTTTTCCTGCACTCAAAATTTTCAAAACGTGGAGATCTGGGAGCAGGAAAACATAATGATAAACCTAAGAATCAATCACTAAAATTGTGTTTTTAGATGTTTTCCAATAAGATATGACTTGGCAGACAGATTGCGTTTTAATATGCAAATCGAGATTTATTTAATCCTAGATTTTCATCAGTGAGTACAATGACATGATTGTCTGTGCTGCCGTCTCCTGGTCTACAAGTAAGTCACAAACGATACCCTAATATATCCTTAAGTAATTAGCATATCAGTTAGCAATAGTAGTATTATATCCAAATAGTGATAAAGATTGTATAACCATGTAATTAATGCTGTTCCCTTTCAAGCTTCTCTCCTCCTCCTTTTTTTTTCAGTCGACTTAGGCCAGCGGTGAGAGGAGAGTGGGAATTTTTTATTATTATCTTTTTTCCTTTATTATTTTATTTATTTTTATTCTTTATTTAACTATTATTATTATTTTTTAAATTTTATTATATATTATTATTAATTTTTATTTATTTATTTATTTTTGACAGCTCGCCTCTTTGTTTGGTGCAGTAGGACTCTGTCCGCACAAAATACCGGACCCTCTCTAATGGGGCAACCCAGGGAGCCAGTTTCTCTCGGTGGGGTACGATAGAGAAGTGAGTTGCTGTCTCTCTCTCTCTCTCTGCAACGCTCTCGTTAGTCTTGCTATTCGGCGCCAAAATTTTCCTCCATCAGCGGTACGACTTAGCTTTTCGACTATTCTCTGGTTTTTTTTCTTTTTTTTTAATTTTCTCAAAATTGCCCCAAATTTCAGCTAAGTTCAGTACTATCGTTTAGGCCCAAAAACATCCAGTCCCATTTCGTCTGGTATGATGAGTACAAGGTGTGCGGCAACAAATCACGTAGTTAACCCAATGTGCAATAAACCACAAAGATTACCAACGAAGCACTTAACCTAAACAGCCAACCCGGGTACTTGTCTTAGTGGTTCGCCACTTCCTAAAAAAAATTCATCATGTACGCTAATGGCGCCTGGTGCATGTAAATTCCGTCGTGGGTGCAAAGTCCTCCAAGCTACCTGTGAATTATACCTCTGGAGGTGCCTTGCCAGGTGAAGGTCTCGTCATCTGATCAAGGCTCTAAATTACGAGACCATCTTGCGAAGCCATTTGCAGTTCAAACAACAGGATGTACCATTAATTAACAGGCAAAACAAAGTATGCTCAACGACAAGAAAGTACTGCAGAAATGATAGCATGCGAAGCAAAGAAATCAGGTTTATTGTCGATACGCGGCAATTAGGCGGTCATCCGCCCCGATACCAGGTATCTAACCCGTTAAGCTGAGATAACTCGGCAGGTAGGGGCTGGTCATCGGTTAGAAATAAAGAAAGAAAGTCACATACGATTTACAATAAGCATAGTTACATGATCTAATAAAAAATGTGTGCAGATTTTAGATATTTTTGAATGTTTTCGTACATATTTAATACTTTAGGAAATATGCATAGTTTCATAAACTTTTGAAGTTAAAAATAATGCCAAATTTCAATATCCGTTAATTAAACAAAAATAAAGTATTTTTAAAAATTGCTTTCGCGTGCTGAGAAAGAGAATTTGCTTCAGAAAAGAATGCCCAAAATCTTTAGAGTTACTTTTAATACTTTTGAAACATGATTAAAAATGCATTTGTAACTTATTTTAAATTAAATAACTGCAAATATATGTATTAAATGTATTTTATAAGGAATTCTTTTTAATTACGTCTTAAAGTACCGTACTCGAGGCAAAAATATTTAATGTAAGTGGGCTGATTTAAATAATCACGTAATCTTTATAACAAATAAGAATCTTAATGTAATTTGAGAAAAATAATACGTATTAAACACATAAAAGACATTTTATTAGTGGAAATTTTATATGATTATTTTCAAATTTTTATTTTTTAAATATTGACCTATCCTTAAGGAAGATCTTTATTTAAAAAATAAAATTCTCACAGCACATGTTTAATAAATGCTGTTTTGATTTATTTTATTTTTTTTTTATTTTATTTTTTTACATAAAATGTTCTTACCTTTAAATATGACAAAAACATTTTGAATGAGTATGTATCTTTCTTACTATTTTGAGTTTCCTTGTAAAACGTCTCATTGATGTTTCCAAAATGGCTTACGGTGAAGAAATAATGGATATTTTAGCATGGAACTCGTGATAAAAGAGTTATTATTGATTTTTCCATTTTTGAGATTCGCTGCAAAAATTTGACATTACATTTCTCTTTTAGAACTTTGAAAAACTGTCTGGATATATTACGTACATTTACCACACAATAGCAAAAATGCTTTAAAAACTTTTAAAACACTTTTATACAAGTGACAGGTTTTAAAAATTCCTATAAATTGCAGAATAATTTTGTTATTATTATCTTACATGAGTAAAATATTTCAAAAATAGAACAGTAGATCATCATCACTGTAGATATCGATTTTTTATAATTTTATAACCAAATATTTTTTTAGTCTAATTTTTTTAATTCTTTTTTAACATTACACGATAACTAAAGCCACATGCATTGTTTTTCATTCTCGCCCGTAAAATTTCTTGTAAAATTGTATCTTCTTGATTTTTATAGAGTCTTAATAATACATAAATGACTGTTTCTCAATGCAATTTTTGTTTCACCTTTGATTTAAATATTTTCTAAATGTACAATAAATTTCGATTAATTTTAAGCTATTGCATAGCTTTTATCGCGGGATTTGAGAGAAGCGACCGAATCTAGAAATTCCGTAACGAGAAAACCTAACACTTCCGTAACGAAAAAACCTAACACTTCGGCTAACGACGTTTCAGTTCGGCAAACTTCGGCACGGTATCCTTCGGTAGACTTCGGCAGACATTGACGCGGTATTTTTCAGATATTAGGATATCAAGTCTCAAACTTATGTTTCTTATGATCTAATTTTCATAGCGCGGCCAAATTTTGTTTGGTAATTTATTATGAGACAGTGTTAATTTTTGGTGACAGGAGACCCCACAAGGTGAGGATCGAAAAATTAAAAATGCTTATAACTCGCGATCTAATTTTCGTAGCGCCGTCAAATTTTGTTTGGTAATTTATTATGCGACAGCGTTAATTTTTGGTGAGAGGAGACCGCACATGGTGAGGATCGAAAAATTTAAAATGCTTATAACTCGCGATCTAATTTTCGTAGCGCGGCCAAATTTTGTTAGGTAATTTATTATGAGGCAGTGTTTATTTTTGGGAACAGGAGACCCCCCAAGGTGAGGTTCGAAAAATTTAAAATGCTTATAACTCGCGATCTAATTTTCGTAGCTTGACAAAATATTGTTTGATAATTTATTATGAGACATTGTTAATTTTTGGTAACAGCAGAAACCCCACGGTGAGGGTCGAAAAATTTAAAATGCTTATAACTCGCGATCTAATTTTCGTAGCTTGACAAAATATTGTTTGATAATTTATTATGCGAAAGTGTTAATTTTTGGTGACAGGAGAACCCCCACGGTGGGCGTCGAAAAATTTAAAATGCTTATAACTGACGATCTAATTTTCGTAGCGCGGCCAAATTTTGTTTGGTAATTTATTATGAGGCAGTGTTAATTTTTGGGGACAGGAGACCCCCCAAGGTGAGGTTCGAAAAATTTAAAATGCTTATAACTCGCGATCAAATTTTTGTAGCGCGGCCAAATTTTGTTTGGTAATTTATTATGAGACTGTTAATTTTTGGTGACAGGAGGCCCCCCACGGTGAGGGTCGAAAAATTAAAAATGCTTATAACTCGGGATCTAATTTTCGTAGCGCGGCCAGATTTTGTTTGGCAATATATTATGAGACAGTGTTAATTTTTGGTGACAGGAGACCCCCCAAGGTGAGAGTCGAAAAATTTCAAAATCTTATAACTCGTGATCTAATTTTCGTAGCGCGGCCAAATTTTGTTTGGTAATTTATTATGAGACAGTTAATTTTTGGTGACAGGAGGCCCCCCACGATGAGAGTCGAAAAATTTCAAAATCTTATAACTCGTGATCTAATTTTCGTAGCGCGGCCAAATTTTGTTTGGTAATTTATTATGAGACGGTGTTAATTTTTGGTGACAGGAGACCCGCCCAAGGTGAGGGTCGAAAAATTTAAAACGCTTATAACTCGCGATCTAATTTTCGTAGCGTGGCCAAATTTTTTTGGTAATTTATTATGAGATAGTGTTAGTTTTTGGTGACAAGAGACCCCACAACGGTGAGGGTAGAAAAATTTAAAATGCTTTTAACTCGCGATCTACTTTTTGTAGCGTGGCAAAATTTTGTTTGGTAATTTATTATGAGACAGTGTTAACTTTTGGTGACAGGAGACTCCCTCCCCCCTCCAAGGATAGGGTCGAAAAATTTAAAAATTTTATAACTCGTGATCTAATTTTCGTAGCGCGGCCAAATTTTGTTTGGTAATTTATTATGAGACAGTGTTAATTTTTGGTGACAGGAGACCCCCCGTGGTGAGGGTCGAAAAATTTAAAATGCTTATAACTCGCGGTCTAATTTTCGTAGCGCGGCCAAATTTTGTTTGGTAATTTACATTCAGGCGGTGTTACTTTTTGGTGACGGGAGACCCCCCACGGAGAGGGTCGAAAAACATAAAATGCTTATATCTCGCGATCTAATTTTCGTAGTGTGGCCAAATTTCGTTTGGTAATTTATTATGAGACAGTGTTAATTTTTGATGACAGGAGACCCCCCACGGTGAGGGTCGAAAAGTTTAAAATGCTTTTAACTCGCGATCTAATTTTCGTAGCGCGGCCAAATTTTGTTTGGTAATTTATTATGAGACAGTGTTAATTTTTGGTGACAGGAGACCCCCCCCCCCACAGTGAGGGTCGAAAAATTTAAAATGCTTATAACTCACGATCTAATTTTCGTAGCTTGGCAAAATTTTGTTTGGTAATTTATTATGAGACATTGTTAATTTTTGGTGACAGGAGACCCCCACGGTGAGGGTCGAAAAATTTAAAATGCTTATAACTCGCGATCTAATTTTCGTAGCGTGGCCAAATTTTGTTTGGTAATTTATTATGAGACAGTGTTAATTTTTGGTGACAGGAGACCCCCCCCACGGTGAGGGTCGAAAAATTTAAAATGCTTTTAACTCGCGATCTACTTTTCGTAGCACGGCCAAATTTTGTTTCGTAATTTATTATGAGACAGTGTTAATTTTTGGTGACAGGAGACCTCCCCCACAGTGAGGGTCGAAAATTTTAAAATGCTTATAACTCGCGATCTAATTTTCGTAGCGTGACCAAATTTTGTTTGGTAATTTATTAAGCTATTGCATAGCTTTTATCGCGGGCTTTAAGCGCGGCGACCGAATCTAGGTATTCCGTAAAGAGAAAATATCCTAACACTCCGGCTAACGACGTTTCAGTACGGCAGACTTCGGCACGGTATTCTTCGATAGACTTCGGCAGACATTGACGCTGTATTTTTGCATAAGTTGATTAAAAATGCTATGCAATAGCTTTACCGCGGCAGTCCCCGAGTGCCACACACATTTTTTTATTATTTTAGAATTCAAATTAGTATGATGCAATGTAGGTACAATAGACCTGATATGAATTCAGAGAATTTGCTATTAAGGGAAGACAAGACTAAATGCAATACTATGGAAAATATG
This sequence comes from Maratus speculifer, assembly GCA_964019185.1. NCBI lineage: Eukaryota > Metazoa > Arthropoda > Arachnida > Araneae > Salticidae > Maratus > Maratus speculifer. The sequence goes on along the minus strand of OZ025291.1, from coordinate 210,047,325 downwards.
CGAGGTTTAAGATTCGTTTACTGGGAAATCATCTGACCGATTTTGATTAAATTTGGAATCTATATTCACTTGATTATATATATTTAACTCTTCGGACTCCGGTGCCTCTTACACAAATTTTATTCGATTGGCACCACTTTTTTAAAAGAACTTTCTTTGAAGTAGACAATTTCAAAAATTCTCTGATTAAATAAGGAAAATTTTATTCTCCTTTATTACTGGTGCCAAAAACAAATTTTGAAGGAAAGATGATGTTTCCGCAGCGGAGACAGCGGATTGCCAAGGGTTAAGACTTATATCAGGCAGTTTTATTTTATAATAATAGAAACTTTTCAGAAAGTTTTCAATTTTCAGAATTTTTTTTTATTTGAAATAATCAAAAGTTTGTTAAAACTGTTTGCAAGATATGATCTTATATTTATACTGTACCACCAAAAAATGTGCTACTGAAATCGTTAGGGTACTACATAAGTAAATGGAATTTTTAACTGGAAAGTGCAATTTTTCGGAGAGCTAAAAAAATAGACGCTTCTAACTTGTGTGAATTTCTTGCACAGTTTTATCATACAAATGAATTAAAATGTATACGAGCATTTTGGACAAAATTTAGTTTCATATAACAAGTAAATATAAAATGTTAGAGTAAAATTAATATGAGTGGGCGTGGCGTTCCAGTCGAGTCTTCCCTGAAGGCGCAACCCTAGTCACAGAAAAAGACCCGGATGATAAAGTAAAGTCTATGGGAGCGTTCTTTTCAAATATCTTGCTCAAATTTTAATATTTTTACAGCAGTTTTTTGCATAGGTTAGCTGAGCACGATCCACAACCGGCTTTGTTTTTACTTTTTCAATTTTGGTTTCAGATTTCTTTAAAAAACATACTTTAAATTTCAAAATCCTTTATGAAATTGAAGCTATCATAATATAAAACATATATAGGCAAATTCGAAAATGTAAAAACTATTCCAGTTGTAGATGGTCCTCAGCTATCCTATGCAAAAATAAATCATGTAAAAATTTTAAAATTTGAGCGAGGTATTTGAAAAGAACCCATAGACTTTACATTATCATCCGGGTCTTTTTCAGTAACTAGTGTTGCGTCTAAACCTCCTCAATCTTGAGCCAAATATTACGAGGGACTACAAAAACAATTTTAAAATTAGCGTACAACTTCTTCAAAAATGCAGTCGATGCTTATAATTTGCACAAACTTATTTAAAAAGTCTAGAAGTAATTTTAACAAGCCTAAAATCATTTAAGTTACTTTAATTATTTTCGGCTCTCCTAGTTTTAATTCCAAATTTTCAAATGGCCCCAATCATATTTCAATAAAATTTTGCTTTTACAGTGAAAGCTTAAGGTCATGCATCGCAAAAAGTCACAAACGCCTCTTAAAATCTTAAATTTCAACTGTCAGACAATCTTATGATGTGCCTTATTATGTTCGAAATTATCATCTCTATAAAGAAATCAATGTTCTTAAACTTAACACCTTTATTCAGGATTTAAATATAAACTTTCATCTCCCTTTAGAAAACTCTGAAAATATTGCTTTAAACACCCTACCGATGCATGATATAATTGATAATAATAATACACAAAGACCTAAAATTGGAATGCTTTTAAATGCTTTACATGTTTTTTAATAGTTAAACTCTAAATTTAACTTAATTTCCCACTGTTATTATTATTATTTTCATTTTTATTCAACATTTTATTATCGGATCCTACAATCTAAACTTGCTTGTAGGATCCGATGAGTTAGAGTGAGTTTACCCCTCCCCTGGCTCTGCCTCTTATCTACAATAGCTATTTAAGAGCGCTTTCAGGAATGCGACCCAGCTATTTGCCCTCCCGCTCTCGTAGTGTGCAAAGGAATGCATTTGTAAATTATGCTGATTATTCTTATTATTATTTTAAATTTAAAATTAAATTCTTTTTCTTTTTTCTTTTTCTTTTTGAACTCATGTCGTTCCCCCCTTCCTCCCGGATTTTATTTTCATTACTGCCAAAAGAACCAAACCCTGTCAGTTGCACTAACTGTTCTGCTACCGGGGATATGCCCCAGGCTCCTCGGGAAAAAGACTTCGTATCGTCGTAAGGCGTTCTTAATGTCTAAAAAAGTCGTATGTAAATTACTGTATGAGTCGATAATTTCTCATTATACTAACAAAATTTGCCCGTGACGGAAAGGGGTAAAGGGTGTTATTTATTGTCTCCTGCAGACAACATTATGACTGAATAGGTTAACGAATCTATAAAATCACCTTTCCTTAATTTATAAACTTCAGTCATACAAATACATTCTTTTCGAAGTAGTTTTGGTGGAATATTTCTATTTTTGTATTATTAAGGAAATTTCATAACCGTATCTAAATGATTCATTCAAATACTAAAATCAACTATTCCGCCCATTACTAATTACATATAGCGTAGAATTAAAAAAAAATGTACGATTAAAAATTCTACCAGCTCACGGAGGTTATATGATTATGATATGTCCTGATGATTTAAAGTAAAACTGTCAATCTTTATTGTTTATAATGTGAGATCGATATTAACATAATATGAGACAAATTTTGTTATATTACTAGTTAAAAAGTATACGTTGTAGGATCAATAAAATGTATTTTTAGAGGTTGGTATCACAGATAAGAAAAATACAGAGACATCTGGAATACGTTTCCGGTGTTATCGGTATTAGCTGCAGATCATTTCTGCCAAACGAATTTTTGAATCTTCGTACTTTCTAATGTCGTCTTTAGAGCTGCGTGCAAACATGGAATTCTGCATTTTGCTCTAAAAATCATTACCTGAGACATTCCAGATGCTAAAGGAAGCATACAGAACAATGACATGAAAATAAACAGCTGTGTATGAGTAGTATAAGCGTTTTCATGAAGGTCGTAAAAACATCGAAGATGACTCTCGTATAGGGCGCCCCTTTCACCGAAGATGAAAATGTTGGATATGTTTTTCGATTAGGGGAGCTTCATTCACTACTAAATTATTCCTGAAGGTCAAACTGCCAATAAAGAAGTTTAACTGCAGATTCTTGGATGACTACGAGATGCAATCAGACGAAAACGATCTGCAAATTGGGCAACAAATTATTGGTTTCTTTTACACAACATTGCTCCACCATCGCACTTATAAGTGCTACCATTCTGAAATGCCCTCTTTATTCCCCTTATCTAGCAACATTGGCATTTCGCAGTTTTCACTGCTGAAAATGAAATTGAAGGGGCGCCGTTTTATGGATTCAGATGTGGAGATACTGAAGATTTCCGACGAAGCTACTGAAGGATGTCTAGGAAAATGGATTCAAGTAGTGTTTTGAAATATTGTACGACATTTGGAAGAATTATGTGGATGCAGAAGGAAAGTATGGACACTACATTTTTAAGGGCACTGTATTAAAACAAATGGCTCCTTATATTAAAACAAATTTTAACATACGTACTATAAAACATTCAATTACCATCCTCAACAAAAATAGCTAATCGCTAAATTAAATAAATATTAAATTTATACTTTCTTTTTATAATGAAAAACTCAAAGCAATGAATGAACACGTCGAAGAATTTCTTAAGAAGAAATTTATGCTGCAATCTATGGTATAGTTTTTTTAAAAATATTTAAACTGACCATCCCCTCTCTATGGCCAACTATTTAAGACTTACCCTATTATATTTTGTATGAATATTGTATTCAATTATTTAAAAAAAACACTTGTCATTTTTTCATAAAACTCTATATTAAAATTCGGGTTCTACAAAGTTATTTTATTTGATTTTCAATAACAATTATGATAAAATTTTGCACTTATTGTATGATATAATTTTTCTTCTGTGTTATTACTTTACTTATTTTGAGCCATACCATGCATCAAACTTTATCAAAATTTATTGCAATTCAGCAAGTCCTGTATAATCAACTGTGTCTGATATTTTTTTTAAACATCACTGAGGGATAAAATATATTTGATTCATGCTTGAAAAATGAATTAACTGCCAAACATTTTAGAATCTGCGAAGAATTTTCTACTTTCTTAAGCCATGATTTAGAAACTTTTTTTATCCATATTCACAAGCAATATTTTTAAAGCAATTAGGTTAGAAAACGAAATTCCAAAAAATGAAATTGCGTAATTTTAAGTGAACATAAATACATTTCCTCATAATACTTCAGCTGTTTTCGCTTTATATGCAATCTAGTTGATTTTTTGGAATCTTTCCCAACAATTTAGGCAGAATTTATACAAAAATAAGACATTTATGCTGCAACTTCAAATTTTAAAGGTGAAAAAAAAATGATAAATTATATAATGAGATTAGAAAACGTTTAGAGAATGTAAGAATTAATTTGCTGATGCTAATCTATTAATGGAATTAATGAGAACAAGTAAAAGTAGACGATGACAAGGTTAATTAAAACCGTGTATTTTCCTTGATTATATCGGGACAACTCTTATTTTAAAAGCATTTCTTTAGAAATAAATATTTGTGAATTGTTGTTCATAGTTTTCCTTATTTTTAATTTCCACGTTAGCAACTGATATGAGCGGCTCCTTTATTTACGTAGAATAACATTTATTAATGAAAAATAAATATATGTTAACGAATCTTAGTTTCGATAATGTTAATGTTCAATATATACAGTGACCACCTGTTATAGATTTTTTGGGAGAATATAACAGCATTTTCATATAGAATTTTTTTTTTATTTTAACGAGATATTAAGCCAGGCGAATTTTTATATAAGAAAATAATGATATTTTTATAAATCATATCTCCCTAATGGCCCCATTGATTAGACATACTCTTTATATAAAATGTATATCTGATTTCACAGATTTATCTAAAACTGAAGATTTATAAAAGTAATTAGTTTTCATACATTTTATAAAATATGCAAAACTCCATTTAATTATCGACTGTTTCTGTTGTTTATTTTACATTTATCACATATTTGATTAAATATTAGAAATAAAGTATTTAAACTCAATTTATAAGTGATTGCTGCTGTTCTTGAAATAATACTGACCCGAAAAATATGTAAACATTTTACTTCAAGTAAGGAAGTAAAAACAATGAAGTATTAAACAAAACATTTTGGAAAGTGAAAAAAAAAATACTTATGTTTTTACCCCTAAAACTTAAAAATACATTTATCATGTAAAAAAAATAGCTTAACCAATTGCGTTTGAAACAAAAGTCTCAAAATTTAAAATTCCAAGTTTCTGACATTAATGAAAGTAGAATATAAATACATTATCTTGCAAAACTGTTTTCGATTTAGATGCAATCTAGTTAACTTCTTGCAATGTGTCGAATAATTTAAAGACAAGATCAATACAAAGTTAAGCAATTTATAATGAAGCTGCAAAGTTAACAATTGAAAAGTGGAAGATTAAATTTTATGTGAAAAAGTATAGAAAATGAAACAATTTATTTATTAATATTACCTAATCAAGATATTGCGGATAGAAATAAAAATAGGTTAAAGAATGTGCATGGTATTAACTGCACGTATGCACCTTCATTCACTGGTTTTCGACAACATTTTATATGAAATATTATGCGTGAGGAAGAAATTATATATTAATCATATACGAAGTTAAAAATTAAAAAAAGTAATGCTTTAAAAATTAATAATATGTGAAAATCCTATTAGTTTTTAAAATGTACTATACCAATTATAAATCTTTTGTAAAATATAATTTTTATGCTTTGTTCGTATATAAACGTATTTTAAAGTTTGAAATGTGCTATAAGTCATATTTTTTTGTAGATGTCAAAAATGTTTTTACGTAAATTAATCTAAAAAAAGAACAAAATTTAATTTTTTAAAATAAACTATAACATTTTTTTAAAAATAAACTTTAACATCTTCTGTATTTTACTAACTATTTGGATTTTTTGCAATGTTCCAGAAGAACAGATATAAATAAACAAGAATTAAAATCCTGATTCACGTGAAGATTATAGAGAATTTTATAACGTTAGCAAAAACATATGTTATATATTTAAGGGAAGGAAACAGACCTAAACTTAAATGATAGCCTTAAAATTAAAAACCGTGATCATCATACCTATATTACTCTACATATTAACAGAGAATGTGGAGACACAATGGAAATTATATTTAAAATTTTCAAGGTAAAATAAAAGAGACGGTGTGAAAAAATTTGATGGTGAGGGGAGATATCAGAGAAAGGATATTTTAATATATGCAATTCTATTAGAAAGAGATTGTTGTATGGAACAGTATGGAACATTGTCTTTCAGACAATGAAATATTAGTTAAACACTAATTAATCTATTTGGATAAAAAACTGAAAAAAATTCAGACATGAAAGGGTTATTATGTATTTCAAATTTTAATTATTTAAATTATGCATTGAATCTTATTTTTACATTTCATACAGCGATCACAATGTGCATCATTGAACAAACATTATTTTTTAAATAAAGACGTGATTTTCGACATTGTATATATTTTAAAAAGTGCTCTAAAACAAAAATTACATGAAATATCATACGAGTGTTCACGTAAATAATAATCTTATCCGTTATAAAATTTTCCTTGCGTATTCCCTCCCTTCCTCTCTTATCTGTCATAAAATAATAATTAAAAGCGGTTCACAATAAAGGGCGAGTGAACGTTAAAATTACGAATTTTTCTTTCTATGTTTTTTTTTCTTTTTCAGGCATAATTTTTATGACTTATATGAAAAAAAAGTACATGTGGCATGTTTTGAACTAAAATAAAAAACGTTTTTCTACGAAATAATTTTTTATTGAAGAAAGTGTTAAATAGGAGCAATTTATATTTAAAAATTCTTTATGCAGTTTTTAAAGGTTGCAAAATATATGATTATGTTAACAAATGACAATCTTTAAAGCAGTGTTTCTGAACTTATTTTGATTGACGGAGCACTAAAAGTACCAAAAGATATTTGTGGCCCATCTAAATATAAAATAATCTAAAAGTAAAAAAGGTATCTAAACGTAAAAAATATGTAATAATTAACAAAGAAATGTACATTTATTTACAAAATTTGTTCGATGAGAGAGTTGAGCTTCTTTTGTTACGCAAATTAAATCAAATCGAGTTTCCAAATTTACCAGACAAGTTCGAATTTTATTGTTAACTTTTAAAACAACTTTTCCCTTTTTGGATTGAAATTTGTCAATGCTGAAGCTCCAAATTTCCAGACCATAAAAATGTAAAAGACAGAATAATTTTAATGAAACAATATAAATTGTTTTTAAGAAAATAGTTTTCAGAAGTTTTTGACAGAAAGGTAAGACTCAACCAAATTCTTATCGAAGATTGATGAACGTCAAAGACTATATTTTCTTAAATCAATGAGTCGTTGTTTTTCAAATATTTTTATTTCTTTATTTTTGTCAAATTGGGCATCTTCTAAAATGCAAATGGAAAGACTAATACAGGGTGCAAAAAACAGCTAGTCTATTCTTATATTCTGTATTTACTACTATTAGAAAAGAAAAAATAGATTTTTTAGTAAATTTACCATGGAAATGCTGTCAAAGCGTATGTAAAAGTTTTTTGTTTGAAAAATTGGTGCGTAATAAAATTAAAAAATATTCGTATGTGGCAGCCTTGCTAATACTGATAAAAATTTGAACAAGAATGAGAACACATAATTAAAAGAAAACGTCGAAAATTTGTAATAGAAAATGTCCTATCGGTTTGTCATAACGATGATACGGGTCTATGCATTTTTCATTATTTGTCAAAAATCCTCGCAGCACATTTGAAAATTTCATGTGGCACAGTTTGTGAAATACTATTTTAAAGTTTTGTTCATTTGCATGTTTGATTCATTACATGTTCATTAGTTATTGCTAAAATATTAGCACATACTGCAAACGTATTGAGCGATGTTTTTTCCCATTAACTTTACATTTAATGACTGTATCATTGTCAGGAAAACTTTGTTTTCCGGCTGGAAGTGCATCTATTTGAAAAAGATAGTCATCAATGTGTTTGAGTCATATGAAATAGGTTGGAGTAAAGTTAATTAGCGTGGATATGGTAACAGATGGTTACGATTGAGGTTTTAAAACTGCATGAATTTAATGACACTAAGACTGATTTATATATGAATAATTAACGAAAGAAAATTTGGAATTTATGAAAGTAAACTGACTTTTGTTGACTTTTTATTTGCGTTTTCTAACATTTTTAGTTTTGAATGTTCACCCTGCTCTTGTTGTAAGACACAATTATAATAATAACAATTTTTAGATGTAATTTGAACTTTTTATACAAATTGGATTAAACTGTGAGTGTAATTGGCTGTATTTGAATCTTGGAAAACAATGAAAGCGCAGAGAATGTGTTTACTTAGGAACTAGTTGTTAATACATTTTATGAATTTTCTTTTCCTCACAATAATAATTATTCATTCCGCATATGTTGTAAGAAATTATATATTAACTTTATTAGCCTCCGATGCTATTTCTTTCAGACAAGCTAAAAAGTGTCATGTCAAAAATTATGGCCCTCTTTTTCATAATCTTGCCGTTAAAACGAGACATCCATACAATCTATATATTTAAAAGACCAGGCTGTTTTTTTAGTCATCAACCCTGAATTTTCTACTCAACCGATTTTGATAATCATTTTTTAAATGAAAGTTATTTATTTGTAGTTGTGCCCATTTTAGCTATTTTTTATTTATTTCCATTTTTATATTTTATTTTTAATTTTAAATGCTTTTTACAATATTTCTTCAAAATGGTGGCAACTCAGTTTAGCTTCTCTCTCGATAATAAAAATTTATTTTTCATTACCACTTTCCACCAGTCATAAGCAGTTTCATCAGTGAACATGTCCTCGCATTAAAAGAAAAAAGTTAATTGTTTTCGTAAAATTTAACCACAATAAAATGATTGCTTATAATTATGCACTAATTGAGGTAAAAAATATATTTACTGAGAAATAATATTAATAATGTAAATAAAAAAACAGAAAATAATTTATGATAAAAATTAATGTCTAAAGCAAAATAAGAAAAATTTCAAATGAGGAAAATGATGTCATTCAGCAACCAGATAAATGGGGTTTACAATATTATTACGGATGCCTTTTTTATATTACTAATAACTTTAAAAAAAAATTTGAAGAGAAAATAACGTCACTATTTAAAACATTGCATTTTTACTCATAACGATATTACATTTCAATATTTCTTTTCATTATGGACACTGAGATTGAGATTTTACTTTCAGATGACTTCAGTTATTGAAAATAATGTCATAGTAAAAATGAAATTAGTTTTTTTCTTAATAAAACTATTTTTCTGTGAGTGCATATAAAATAAAATTTCTGGATTTCGCCGGCACTCAGATTACAATTTTAACTGAAGATGTGTGAATATTTGCATGCAAAAATGTAACTGGCAAACTTGGTATTAAGTTTGGAAATATATTTATTATATATTGATTCAATAATGTAATTACTTTTGCTTTTTTTTTAACCAAATCGATCGGGTCTTTTAAACATTTGATTCGTCGAATTTGACGGGATTCTACGCGTTTTATTGTTAAAATGCATTTCCTTTGTCTCAGAGTCTATAAAAAAGCGTTTAAACTAAAGAAAAAATCCGTTTTTGATGAATCTAGTCAATGAAGAAGTAGCACGTCAAATTGTATCTCTTTATTATTCCGCAATTCCAATGTCTCAGAGAGAAATTGCTAATCAGTTGGGTATTTCACGGAGTTTTGTTTCCTATTATATTGATAAACACAAGAAGTTAGTTCATTGCATTTTAAACGGGTTCGCCCTTCTAAAAGACCTCTATCGTTTTTTTTTTAATCGGAGGCAAAACTGAATTCTGCAATGGCAGAATCTATATTTAACTTGTTTTTAATTATTTTCGATCGTATCTCTACTTATATCTATCAAAGTATTTTAAAGTTACAGGCGTTTGTTTGCTTTCAGCCATCACCGCAAAGAACATACTGTTGCAGCGTATATAGGGTTCTTTCGATCTTATGGTTAGACAACTTCAAACTCTTTTCTCTTAGAAAAGTACAAAATAATTTATTTACAGATCTTCAGAACAACAGAGTCTTCGAAACTCACAAATATTACAAGATATTCCAGAATAACTGTTTAAATCTATCGAACAAATACAAATATAGGTCGCAGAGACTCTTTATACAATGTCTCAACACTATATCACATTCAAAACAACGTAGATAAAACTCAATACATCAAGCAAACTTGCTTGGACAATCTCTAGTAGCTCACTCAATGACTGACTGGTAAATAATAACAACAACAGCTCGTATCGCTCTCCTTATATATAGTCTCGTAGCATGTGCTAGAAATTTCTAGAAAAACCTGGAAAACCACGGAACAACAAACAATGTATCAGTAGACCTAAGGGGGTTACCATAAATAGGGAAGGGTTACCATCGCCAACAATCGCCAAGTTTGTCGCCAACTTGGCGATATATCGCCAAATTTGGCGACCAAAATTAGTCGCCAAAAGTGACGCCAACTTGGCGATATCTCAAATATTTCGCGATGCTGCCATAGACATTCACTGAAAATAATAGACAAGTTTGCTTGATAACAGAGACAATGTAACAAAAACTACTATTAGTAAAGGAATGGAGCTTAATAAGATTATTTACATTATTTTACAGTACAAACACTAACTATTTACAAAATTCGTAACACTACCCCCTCCTCAAAGACTGCACGTCCCGGGCAGTGCAATCCTTGAGTTAGAGGAAAACACTTAAAATAAATAAACAAATAAATAAATAAATAAATAAATAATAACAATAATAATAAAATTTACATAAATAAGAACTAATTACTATTTACATATTTACAAAAAGTGACTTTCATGACCATGGTCTGAAATTCCAGTTTTGAATTTTTAATCACTTTGGCCAAAATAAGGGGCTAGCCGGTTATAATGTACGACCCTGGGTTTGGTGTGTGGCGATTTTCGTATGCGTACAACGACGTCATTCAGCCTGTTGACGACTGTGTAAGGACCGTCCCAGTTTCTTTGTAGTTTTGGCGACAGTCCCTTACGACGTATCGGATTCCACAACCAAACTTTGTCACCTTCGTTGAACTCATGTCCAGTTGCCTTTGTGTCGTACCGTGTCTTCATCTTTTCTGATGCCAGTCCAATTCGGTTCCTCGCTAGACAATGAATCTCCTCAATCCGTGCCTGGAGTTCATCGACATATTCCTCAGGCGATGAAGGAGCATCAGGAGGACGGCCAAACAAAAGATCCGCAGGCAGACGAAGATCACGACCAAAGAGCATTTGAGAAGGGGAGTAACCAGTGGCCTCATGAGTGGCACTCCTGTAGGCAAGCAGGAAAAGAGGCAATTTCTTGTCCCAGTCCTGTTGGTCTCTAGACACCAGGAGAGAGAGGCTATTTAGGATGGTACGATTGAACCGCTCCACCATGCCGTCCGATTGAGGATGTAGAGGTGTAGTTCGAGTTTTGTCCATGCCGAGTAGTCCGCACATTTCCTTAAACACAGCCGAATCAAAGTTTCTTCCTTGATCGGAATGGATTTGAAGAGGAACTCCGTATCTGGAAACCCAGTGTTGAACCAGTATGTCTGCTACGGTTACCGCCTCTTGATTAGGAATGGCGTATGCTTCAGGCCACTTGGTGAAGTAGTCCATGACAACGAGGATGTACTTATTGACATCAGATGTTCTAGGAAGTGGACCCAGGATGTCTAAAGCAATTCGTTCGAAAGGAGCTCCTACATTATAACGTTGCAATCGTCCACGGGTGCGCCTCTTTGGACCTTTACGTGCTACACAGGTGTCACAAGTTCGACACCACTTCTCCACGTCACTGCGAACATTATTCCAGTAGAAACGCTCTCGAACCTTTTGCAGGGTCTTCATTACACCAAAATGACCTCCTGTGGGACTACCATGCAGTTCTTGAAGGACCATAGAAATTCTCGACTTAGGGAGTAGTAGTTGCCATCTACATGTCTTTCCATCGTCAGACTCCCATTTTCGGTACAAGATGCCGTTCTTCAAATGTAAGGAATCCCAGAGAGCCCAATAACGTTTAGTCGTAGGATGGTAATGGGCCATGTCTTGCCAGCTGGGCTTCCTGTTGGACTCCTCTTTCAGCTCTAGAATTGGCTTAATTTCAGGATCAGCAAGTTGATCTTTACGCAGGCTCTCGTCACTCCACGGATCTTGCGATGATGTAGACCCAGTTGTAACTTGTCTTACTATAGGACCTTTGACATTAAATTTCTTCTCAGCCCGGTCGCAGTATCTACAATTCTCTGAGCAGGGTCTTCTTGAGAGAGCATCTGCATTTCCATGTGATGAGCCTTTTCGATGGCGTATCTCCATATCGTACTCTTGAAGCTTTTGTATCCACCTGGCTATCTGGCCTTCAGGGTTCTTAAAATTCAATAGCCAAGTTAGAGAAGCATGATCAGTTCGGATCAGGAACTTTCGACCGTAAAGATAGTGATGAAAGTGGTCTATGGCTTTCACTACAGCAAGAAGCTCTTTTCTTGTTACGCAGTAGTTTCGCTCGGCCTTTGACAAGCACTTGCTGAAATAGGCGATAACACGCTCCTGACCGTCGATTTCCTGGGACAGTACAGCACCAATGCTTTCGTTGCTTGCATCCGTATCAAGTATAAACTGTTTATCGATTTGAGGATACGACAGAATTGGAGTGGATGTCAAGGCCTCCTTAAGCTCTTCGAAAGCAGCGTCACATTCCTGTGTCTACATAAATTTTTGATTGGCTTCTGTTAATTTATGAAGTGGTCTTGCAATCATCGAGAAGCCTTTGACGAATTTTCTGTAATAGGTGCATAATCCTAGAAAACTTCGAAGCTGGTGAACATCTGCTGGACGATTCCAATTTTTCACGGCCGATATCTTCTCCGGATCAGTCCTAACTCCTTCCGCCGAAATGATGTGTCCAAGGTAGGCGACTTCATTACGAAACAAACTGCACTTCGAAGGGCTTAACTTCAAATTAGCTTCCTTTAATTTTTGTAGCACCCGCCTGAGGTTGTTCAGATGTTCATCAAAAGATTTTCCTATGATTATGATATCGTCTAAATAAACAAGACATGCCTCATATGACAGTCCCCGAAGAACCGTTTCCATAAGGCGTTCAAAAGTTGCAGGTGCGTTACATAGACCAAAAGGCATTACCTTGAACTGCCATAATCCTTGTCCCGTTGTAAAGGCAGTCTTCTCGCGGTCGTCGGGATGGATCTCTACCTGCCAGTAACCACTCTTCAAGTCTAAAGTCGAGAACCAAGTGTTGCCCGCAAGTGTGTCAAGAGTGTCGTGAATCCTTGGCAGAGGGTAACTATCCTTTTTGGTGACGTCATTCAGTCGGCGGTAGTCTACACAAAATCTTGTAGAACCATCCTTCTTTCTTACTAATACAATGGGAGACGCCCATGGACTTGTTGATGGTTCGATGACGTCATTTTCTTCCATATCTTTAATTAAATTCTGCACCTCTTCTTGCTTGGCAAAAGGTAATCGTCTAGGGTGCTGTTTAATAGGAGAGTGATCTCCCGTGTCAATTCGGTGTTGTGCCATTTTAGTTCGTCCAAAGTCTTCAGATGTTTGGGAAAATAAACTTTGGAATTCTCTAATTAAATTTTCCGCAGCTTCCAACTGTTTTGGATTTAAGTCTGTATTTTGTAACAAATCCTTGACTAAATTATCTGAAGATTTCTCAGAGTGACTGGAATTTTGACTTATGCACGTCACAGGAGCACATGACGCTATCACCTCTCCTTTCTTGATAGTCCTCGTCTTATCACTGATGTTAGCAATTCTGACTGGAATGGTCTTTTTCGAGAGGTCTACCACAGAAGAAGCCACCAATACTCCTGCTTGTGTACTATTGTCTCCTGGATAATCTATATGGCCAAATCGGTAATTAGTTTCATTTTTAATTACAGCTGGAACTAAAAATTCTGTTCTTGGATCTAGATTGATGTCTTCTTTGGCTATTACTGCTTGTTTACATTCAATTTCGTTATTTAATCCAAAAAGACTTATTTCTTCAAATTTTGAGAGCATTTTGTTATTTTTGAAATCAAGCTTGAAGCCAAACTTTTTCAGAAAATCTAGCCCGATTAAGGAAGGATCTGTTATGTCAGCCACATATGCCGTATGATAATATTTCTTTCCTCCAAAGTTGATGGTTAAATTGGCCTTTCCATATATGACTATCTTGTCGCCCGTCACAGTTTGCAGGGTAACGCAGGGTGGAGTCCAGATGAGTTTAGATTTCAATTTTCGAGCCAAATCTTCTCTTATTATTGTCACATTGGCTCCTGTATCGACAATCATACGGCATTGAATTCCGTTAATAAAGCCTATCACATATAATTCATTATCACCGCCACTCATTTTTGATATCTGGAGGATCTTCAGGTGGGGCTTTTCATTCTCTGGCAACTTCCGCCCCGCGAGATGGCCAAAATTTAGTTTCCCTGCTGACTGTTTGAATTTATCTCACGTTCGTGGATTTTGGGGCAATTTCTTCGGAGATGTCCTGTATCACCGCATCCCCAGCACGTGAGATTCTGTCTTCTTGCGCTTGTTCTTCCATATTTTAAAGCTTCAATCTCTTGATTTAATTTCCTAATTTCTTTCAAGAAGTCGATCTCAGTGTCTGAGCTTCTGTTCACCGTTGCCCCTCGGACTGAATGACGATCTCTTCGGCTGGCTTGTGTAGCTGCTTCCAACTTTAAGGCATATAGTAGTGCAGCCTTTAAATCCTGTACATCTGCCATTCGTACCGCTCTCTGCACTTCTGGATCTTTTATTCCGTCTACAAAATATTGCAGCGAGAGCATTTCCCGTACATTTGTTGGACAGTCAATGAATGCTAAATTTGCAAGCCGTTCAATTTCCGAGGCAAACTCTTGAAGGGTTTCACTCGATTTTTGATGGCGGCTCTTCATTTGTATTCTCGTATAATCCTTGAAGAATTTTTCGCCGAATCACATTTCAAGTGCACAACTTAGAGTCTCAAAATTGAGTTGCGTCATATCGGGCAATGTTTGCAGCACGTCGGCGGCTTCTCCTCTTAAAGATGCTGCCAGTTGACAAGCTTTCACCTCGTCACTCCATTTGTTCGCTTCAGCTACAATAGTGAATTGGGTCTTGTAAACTTGCCAGGAACTCTTTCCATCGTATGTCGACAGCTTAATGTGCACGGGAGAAGCAGGCGGATTCCTAAATTCTTCATAATTACCACTAGACGCTGAAAGTTTCTTCTCAAGATCTTGTACTTTTTTATTTAGCTTTTCATCTACTTCACCTAGTATTTTCTCTTCAACGTTACTGATTTTCTCTTCAACGTTACTGATTTTCTCTTCAAAGTTACAAACTTCATTCTGAATTTTCTCTTCTACTTCCGCCATTTTCTCTTCTACCGAGCCTATTCTTCTCTCTACCGACGAGAACTTTTCTTCTAAAGTTTTCTTCATTTCTTCTTGGTCTTTATTAATCTTTTCAGTCAAATCTTCTTGGCATTTGTCAATTTTATTTGTCAACTGTTCCATTCTTTCTTCGTTTTTATTCATTTTTTTTCGCCAACTCTTCTTGGCCTTTATTCATCTTTTCCGCCAACTCTTCTTGGCCTTTATTCATCTTTTCCGCCAACTCTTCTTGGCCTTTATTCATTTTTTCTGCCAACTCTTCTTGGCCTTTATCAATTTTATTTGTCAACTGTTCCATTCTTTCTTCGTTTTTATTCATTTTTTCCGCCAACTCTTCTTGGCCTTTATTCATCTTTACCGCCAACTCTTCTTGGCCTTTCGTCAATTCTGCCTTTATTCCATTAATAGCTTCTAACAGTTCTTTCAGTTGACCGTCCATTGTTCTTGTTTTCGCCATAAGATCCCGACTCCTGACACCAAATGTTGCAGCGTATATAGGGTTCTTTCGATCTTATGGTTAGACAACTTCAAACTCTTT
Source organism: Maratus speculifer (assembly GCA_964019185.1). Lineage (NCBI taxonomy): Eukaryota > Metazoa > Arthropoda > Arachnida > Araneae > Salticidae > Maratus > Maratus speculifer. The sequence continues at coordinate 210,031,302 of OZ025291.1, read as the reverse complement.
TCTCTTAGAAAAGTACAAAATAATTTATTTACAGATCTTCAGAACAACAGTCTTCGAAACTCACAAATATTACAAGATATTCCAAAATAACTGTTTAAATCTATCGAACAAATACAAATATAGGTCGCAGAGACTCTTTATACAATGTCTCAACACTATATCACATTCAAAACAACGTAGATAAAACTCAATACATCAAGCAAACTTGCTTGGACAATCTCTAGTAGCTCACTCAATGACTGACTGGTAAATAATAACAACAACAGCTCGTATCGCTCTCCTTATATATAGTCTCGTAGCATGTGCTAGAAATTTCTAGAAAAACCTGGAAAACCACGGAACAACAAACAATGTATCAGTAGACCTAAGGGGGGTTACCATAAATAGGGAAGGGTTACCATCGCCAACAATCGCCAAGTTTGTCGCCAACTTGGCGATATATCGCCAAATTTGGCGACCAAAATTAGTCGCCAAAAGTGACGCCAACTTGGCGATATCTCAAATATTTCGCGATGCTGCCATAGACATTCACTGAAAATAATAGACAAGTTTGCTTGATAACAGAGACAATGTAACAAAAACTACTATTAGTAAAGGAATGGAGCTTAATAAGATTATTTACATTATTTTACAGTACAAACACTAACTATTTACAAAATTCGTAATACTACTTATATTACACATATATTACATACATATATTACATTCTTTCATGTTGAAGCATCGAATTATATATAAAATTCAAAATAATGCTTTACAAATTGTGTTTAAGTCAAATCAGAATATTTTGCTTCTTAAAATATTTTTAAAAGTAATACTCTAAAATAACAAAAAGAAATTTTGTTATTAAAGAAGAAAGGTACCGTGAAATTGAAAGCAGACAAGAAAAGATAAGATTAAAAAATGAAAGAGTAAATAATGTTCTGTATGTTCAAATATAAAATTTAAGGACTTACTGCTTGAGACTGATTTAGAAGCCACCACACGATGAAGAACTTTAAAATATAATTTTTACATTAATTAAAAATATAGTATTTTTTCACATGTATTTAAAGTTAAAAAATGAATGAATTCATCATATTATTTATTGCGTTACATGTATGTTAAATTTAAAAATGAATTAATACATTTTGTTTTTCCTTCATAATATTGCATATTATATACTACTGTTTCTCCAACTTAAATTTATATTGATAAGCATAATACCCTCGAGTAAACTTAATTTTACCGTAAAGGGTTAGTTTGAATAAATATGAAATATTACAATGGAAGTCAATTTTGGTGTAAGAAGCTAATTTTAGCGTGTTTTCAATATACTTATAAGTCATTCTTTCCAATTTTACGATTTTGTCAAGTCGAGTAACCATACTTTAAAATAAAAAAAATAATCAATAATTTAAAATAAATAATTAACACTTAGAATAAAGATAATTTATTAAAGAAATCTATGAAACAACTTTTCTGTATTTTGTTTTTTTATTCATAAGTAAAAGTGAAGATTGTTAGATGTGCTAAGTGAATTATTACATGTGAGATAATTGAATTGATATTAGGATCTCTTATATGAGCTGCGTGACAAGCAAACATTAATCCTTAAATTAAACTAAAATTATGGCTGTTTAGCACGAAGCAATTAATACTGCATTGATTGTATACAATGCAGACAAGTATTTTCTCAATTTATGTTAACAGAACACAAAAGGTAATGTACTTGTATTATGTTGACTACGTTGTACAAGACAAAAACACTTTTTAGACATTGCTATTATAATTATGAGCCTGATGAAAATTTAATTGCACCAGTAATATTTTATTCATAAATATCAATGCTGTGAAATGATGGGTATAATGTTTTCTTGACAAATTGTAGGTTATACATTAAAGAAATTATAAAAACGTGCTAGTGGGAAAACGATTTTAATTTAAATTGATGATGCTTGGAGACTAGCAATTTCCTTTTAAATGCGATTAAATTATTTGCAAAAATGCAACTTTGGCGAAATAAAAGCGTTAGCTTTTCTTAATACTTCCGTTTTTAATGTAAATATTTTAAAAAGAAAATTCCTTACTTCTGAAAAATCAACAGAAGAGTAATATATCAAATGAAAGTGTTATCATATTGTTAACTCACAGTAAGAACATTTTATAATTTTATGGTTTACCTTTTATAAATCGCAGAAATAATGATCACATTCAAAACTATAAAATATATTTTCTAACTGATTTTAATTTTTTTCTCGGTTTATAGATTTATTCTTTTTAAATATACTGACCAATTATTATTATTAATAAAATGTTATGGGGGGGGGGAATCTTTGTTTCTATCTTTATACTCTTTATTGCATGTCTTAATATGAAAATAAGTTATTCTACCTGAAAGTGTTTTACAATATTATTAAAAAAAATTACTAAAAAAAATATGAATGAATATTATAAAATATCATTTTTTCTAGTGGGTATTACATTTATTCATTTTAAAATGTTAAACCTATATTTAACTTTTTGACTAAAAATTTATTTGATTGTGAATTTATGGTTTTTGAAAAAAATACTATTTGATCAGAAATTAACTATAAAGACAGATACATTAAAAGATTTATTCCACAGTCTTTATTGCAAGCATTGTAATGACCAGATTAAATCTTCGTACAGCAGTATTAAAAAAGTGGATTGATTGACGATTAAAATACGAGTAGATATTGAGAAAAGATTTTATACGATTGAAATACCCTCACATTTTTCCAGCTATTTATTGATACTTGAAACAGGCATTTTAATAAACAGAGAAAAAAAAATTATTAAACGAATAAAAGCAGGGAAGATTGTAATTATTATGGTGTTTGTTTCTGTAGAGTTTATTTGACTATTAAAGAACAGGAATATTTTAGTTTGGTGATTAACTTTGCCATCATAAAAAATATATATAGTTGTGACTACTGTTTTTATTTTTGTATATTACAAGTTAAAAATATTATTTATTTTGCATACATAATTTTTTTACACATACTGTAAAACATTGGTTTTTATTTAATAATTTCTTTCGTACGGGTCGCATATGATAACAGAGAAGTACTGCCCTATAAATTATCAAAGTTAAGAAATTTTTTTATCATTCCATCATAAAAATCTCACTTGTGGTTAGATAAGAGCTAACATGCTGCACACTATTTACAGAACTATAGCGATAGCCATAATTCACATCAATGCTGAAGTAAAGTCAAAACATTGAAACATTGTGATGTTGGCAGGCTTTGCCACAAACAGATCAGGAAATAGTCACACAACCATCAAGATACATCTTTATATATACAATATATCATCACGTAATTGTAATGAAAGAAAATTTTGCAATATTTCAATTAAGTTTTTATTTATGGCTTAAAACATGTATGTCACATATGTGGAGGGTCTTGCATAAAAGTAAATGAAATTCTAATTTTATTCACTACTTTTTTCCGGTTTTTAAAAAAAGCAAACATGATTTTTTATGTCACCGTTGTTCAAGCCTGGATTCTATGGAAATCGAAACACATCAAAATTATAGACCCGCTAGAATTCAAAGGATCAGTTGCAACCAGTTTGATATATACGGGTACAGCTGAACTAAAAAAATTTAAAAGAAGTCAAACCTCTGCAGAAGAACTAGTAATAAAACATATAAATACACACAATGTGCCTAAACTTTGCGTTTAGATGAATTAAATCATTATTCAAAGAAAACAGAAGCAAATTTTGCCAATCGCTATAAAGATAAAGCTTGCAGGTGCAAAACAGGAAATACATTTGGAATGTGCACTGCACCAGTGTGTCCAGAATGCATGGAATCATTTCGCTCCAAATAAATGAGATAAAACTTATGGCGATATGTGACAATATGTGATCACTGAAAAATATTGTTTTTAGTTTAAGACATCGTGAAAGTAGACCTTGTTACATAACGTCCCCAAATGAAGACTTATCGAAATATTAGGTCAATGGGAAAGTTCTGTAGCACAATGTCATTCCACGCTTACTTTCTTAAAATTCAGATTTCTTCATCGGCAATAGTTTTTTGAAGTAGTAAAATTCCCATTGTTTTTATATTAATGTGAAACGTGGAAACTATCCGAATTTTATCATTTTAAAAAAGTGATACCTATGAAGAAGTATTAGTTGAAAAAAATAAGCATGACATAACATTATACGACAGAACTTTCTGGTTGACATAATACTAATTCATAGTGTATCAAAAATTCCAATGAGATTATTTTAACGATAATAGTTGTTCATTTATCACATAAAAAGATTGTTTGACTTTTTTACCGAGTAAAAAATTCATGTATGGAAGGGTTAACTCACATTTTCATTTACATGCAAATTAGTAATAACAAACGATATATAATTTGAAATATCGAATGTTCCAACAAAGATAATAATGTGTGGAAAATTCTGAAGAAAACACATGAATATAATGCATGTGTATTTAGAGGATATATATCTTAGACCATGGGAAAATAGATGATGAAATTTTTATTTTACAAAAATGAGCAATAGAAGCTGCACCGAAAAAAAGTACTTTACATAACAAGTGCATAAAAGATCTTGGAAGTTAAAAATATTCCAAGTTCGTGTCTGATAACCGCATCTCTTCAATTGAAATTCAATGGGATTTAACAAATCTGCCTATCATTTATATTCCAATAAAAATTTTTTCTTCTTTATAACATTTGCTTTATGTTGACCCTGACGCTAGAAGAAAAAATATTTAATTCAATATTCATTTAATTATATATAAATTAATTTAATTCAATAAATTAATTCAATTTAAATATTTAATTAAATATTTATTAGTTTTTAAGATATATATTCACATGAGAATTCATTTATATGGTATTATACTGAATTTTTATTTTGTTTTACGGACTCAAACATTAAATATTTAGTAGGAAGTATACTAGTAAGGCATCAAAATTCGCAAAATGAGAATATATTTATGATAATGAGAATAGATTTATATCTAACGTCAATACACAAAAAGTAGTTTAAGATAAATTTTGTATATAACCGTAAATCGAAAATATCAGAATGGAGCCAAATTAAATAAGCCAAAAGTTGACAACTGAAACTGTCGTATAGTGTAAATGTTCATTTTGTCATCGAAATCTTACAAAAAATATAGAAGGTGAAATTCCGCGATCGAATGAAAATTATAGATATTTTGTGAAAAACTTACGCTTTCATATATTCGTCTTCTTGTATTAAAATATGCTTTATCTTTCTATTTTTTTATGTAATAACCTGATTATTTAATCATAAAAAATTATATGCACAGCCTTTAATTTCGATATTTTTTCTAGCTCTAAATGTTACCACAAATTAATTTTTTCTATTGGTATGCACAACTGCTTTTCTCACTTCTTACTTTTAATAATATAATGGAATATATTTTATTTATAATATCAAAATTTTAAAAAAAAACATATGTGTTGTGAAAATCACGACATATGACTTGCGATACCAGAAATATTGCGTGAACGCTGAAAAATTAAATTTCTTCATGAGCAAGACCAGTAGATTGAATATTTTGTATTGTATTTTTAAAGAGTGCAGTATTTTATGAATCATACTCTTGCTTCAAAAGTGTTATGATTCACAAAAACTTCGTTTTTCAGGAAATGAGAAAAAACTATATCAGGCTGTGAACAATTCGACGACCATGATGCAAACAAAACTGCTACATGGTGGCTGGAGTTATTATGCACTAACATCTACTTTAAGGGATAGGTAGACTAATAAAAAATAAGACAGGCAGTCATAACTCAAATACCTAATTTTAGGTATATTTCGTTTGAAAGACTACCTATTGCGGTCGCTCCTATGTTGGAATTTCTGAAAATTTTTTGCAGATCTACGCCGATCATGACCTCCAGACCCCAAAACTACCATCAGTAAAAAAGTGTTTATATATATATATATATATAACTTCTTGACACGATAACTTTTATAATTCTGCTCCAATCTACTCGAAACTGATACATAAAATCAAGGGATATAAAATCCCGGACGAGTTCGTTAATGGGCAAATTCGGATCAAGGGATTGGAAATAGGTGGGGTTTTTATGAAAACCAAAAAAAGCCATAACTCTTAATTAAAATAGATATCGAATCAGTTTAAAATTTATAATACTACTAGAAAATGGGCCAAAAGTTTATGCACTACAGATTTTTGATAACATTAAAAATGTGCTCAAGGAGCGAAAAAAACTGGGTTTTGGGAGAAAAAAAAAATCACAACTTCATTAATTCTTAAGATATCAAATCCAACTAATTTTTTTATAAATGTTCTCAAAATTATCTAAAATTTTCGTACTTACAAGTTTTTGATACGACTATTTCTTACTGATGAAAAAAATTAAAATTGAAAACTAAAAAAAAAGGGGGGGGGGGAGAAAAAATACCATAATTTCGTTAATTCTTGAACTATTAAATCTAATTAAATTTATTTTACATCTTCTTACTAATATCTACAATTTTTATACTGATAAGATTTTCATAGGACCAATTCTTTTAGCAAAAATAAATTAAACAAAATAGGAGTTGAAGAAAATACTTCGAATGCAAACTGCCTATATTTTATATAGCCTATATTATTTATAATAATATTTATGATTCTATAATGTCTATTACACTTAATAAAAACCAAAAAACTTCCTTTTTAATGAGCATTGGAAAATTCCTACATTTACCATAAATGAATTGTAATCAAAAGATGTCTTTTTAACCGGTTAACTGATTCTCTTTTTACGTAAAATAAATTCAAAATATGGTGTAAACACCGCTTTTTTAAGTTAAGAAAATCTTAATAAAATAAATATAGTATAATTAAATGGTAATAAAATAATGGTATAATTAAAAAAATAATAAGTAGCAAAAACCGCGAACAGATGGTGCTACGGGTCTTGTCAGTGCATAAGTCGCTGTAAACATCAACAAAATCAAGAAGCGGTGATTCTACCAGTGAATTTATTCCACGTGTTGCTTAGTTTATCAGATCGAACTTTAATTTTAAACCTATTCTACATAACGGCTACTGAACGGCAGAAAAGGCCATTTCTTCTTTTCTCTTATAATTATAAAGACGTTCGCACTGACAGAACTGCTGGCGCCATCTGATGGCAGCTATTGCTACAATTTTTATTGTACCATTGTTCTCCACTCTTATCGAATAATAAGTGTGCCGATTTTAATTTCATTAGGGATATTTCTTCAAACTACAAACAACTTCAAATAAAGATACTTATTTTATAACCCACCTGTATATGATACATTTGGTGAAATATGAGCAGTTGTGTGAATTATTTTTTATCTGTGCGGATGCGCAAGATAACAAATATTTCCTTTTATAATTTAAAAGTCAACTGTATGAAGGAATTCGTAATAAAAAACCATTTCTCAAATTCATAATTCAAACTTGTTTTGAAAACATTTTACTGAACATATATTTAAAAATTCACTACATTTTTCTGGTAGCTCCAAGCTCAAATAATTTTCTTTAAGTGGTATATCTGTAGACTATGAGAGATGGATTAACGCGCAAACATCATCTAACTTCTGACGGATTTAAATTTTGAATATTAGAGATTAGCAGAGATTAAAATTAATTAGCACAATGGAAGCTTTTGCTTTTAGTCGCTAAACCTGTAAAAAGTTAAAGTCTAGAAAATTAAATAACTAAAATACTGTATGTTGATGAAATAAATACAAATAAGTTAAAAACAAACTAACTTTTATTTAAAAGAAAATAAAGATAAAAGCAATATAATTAACAAAAGCATTTATACCTATTAAACAATTAAAACGGAAAACTAAATATAAACAGACTTCATGGCAAAACAACTGTGATGTAATGAGCTGACGATCCGAAGCACATTTTAGCTTATCTATCCACAAACACGGTAAGGACATTCCTGGAGAAACTTCATTTAAAATAAACATCACTATCGTCACAATTCATTCCTCAAGAACGATAGCCGGTCTCAAAAACAAACAGAGACGAAGCAGGTGGCTGACTTAAGTCCAGCATTAAAAACCACTTCCTAACAGCTGCCAGCTATCTTGAACATCGGGAGAAGAAGGTGACGAAATACTGCAGAGGCGGTCTCTTAAATAAGTTGGGTTAATAAAACAATTAACAAAAACTGAAGAACGGCACACTGACAGGCACGTAAATAAAACAGAACTATAAACCTAAACATAACTATTAAACAGAAACTATTAAACAGCTATTGTCAAAGTATTTATACTAGAAGGGAAAGAAAAAGAAACTCATTACGCATGCAAAAGGGCAGGTGAAGCGATGGTCAAATGAGAAACCATCGTGACGAAACGTCATACCGGAAGTGAGCGGTAGACAAATGACGTCACCTTGTGACGGTAAAGAAACACGTCATTACAGCTTCCGATTGAATACGAAGTACGACGGAAAAACAATAACAATAAGCCGGGAGTTTTAAAAGTAAATCGCTGGAAATAAACGTAAGGTAAGTTAAGTAACTATTGTTTATATGAATGAGAACTTTAATAAAAAGATATTAATAAAGTTAACCAGATTTAATATAAGGAAACTTATTAAACGAAAAGGTAAAAATGGTATTTTAATGAAAAGGTAAATAATAGACTATAAAGGTTATAATAAATGAATAAACTTTAAAATAGGGTGAATCTAATTAGGTTAATGTAAATAAAGATAGATTGACTATGGAAATGGAGATATGGCCGGAAAGTGGCAAGAACAGGGTGACAAATTTCCTGTCAAAAGCCCCCCCCTCTTGACATTTGAACGGCCTGAAAAAGAGCAAATGCTCACAGAACCACCGAGAAACATGATCTTACAACCATAGACATGCTGGTTCTATAAGAGCCTAAAAATAAACGTATGCATCCACCATTTCCACAACCTATCAAAAAAAAAGATTATTTGACCTGTAACAAAAAAATTACTAAATCTTCAAGCAGAAAACTTAAAAAAATAATAGAATATACTCCAGATCGCCAAGTCAGATGTAGCCTTAGCATTATAAATCATAATCAAAAATACACATATAATACAAAAACTACTTATAAAACACAGATCACAAATAACAAATATTAGTACAAATTTCATTTTTCAGCCCCCCAAAAGTTGATTCTTTGATACCCTATACATGCTGCAATTCATTATATCAAAAATATCAATTCAATGAACAACATTAAAATGTCTTAAAAATTGAAGCTAGAAAATCGTACAGTTCCTAACATTACAAATAGAACTGCTAGTATAAGCATCCATCTAAAAAGTAATCTTTAAGCTACAGATAAAAATTTATATTTGGAAAATTTAAATACAATCTTTGTAAAAATTCACATTTGAAAAATTTAAAATAAATTTTGTACAATTTTGCAAAAATTTATCTATGTGGCAGCCTCATCAAATCCCAAGCAGTGCATACTTAATAAAGATGACAGTTACTCATCCTTTTTCATTCTGATCTATTCCCCAAGAAAATACTAGACAAGCAAGAAAAACAAAAAGGTAGATTCCAATAGGGCCCTTTATTAAAACCTACCAAAAAAATTAATAAAATTTTAAAATAAATTACTGTAGTATACTGTTCAAATACAAAAAAAAATTCCTCAAGAAGTAAGTCTCCAATCCTCAATATATCCAGCGATCCAGAAAACTTATAATATAAACGAGCAACAAAAGAAATAATATGTTGTTGAAGTTTGACCTCTTTCAAAAAACCTAACAAACTTGCTGAAATCCCTGAATCGAATGAGCGCCAAACAGTCAATCCAAGGATCCCAGCCCAAGCAGCACTAATGCTGAGGCACGCACATACTCAAGGCTCCGGGACCTGCCTATGGCCATAGGACTTCATACATACCTCACACATTCTACATATACACCCAGATATACCAGATTCGAGGCAACTTTTGAGGACAAAACTAAAAACCAGTCTCAAAAAAAAACTTTTTTTCTTCATCTAACAAAGCAAAAAAATTAGTATAATAAAAAAATTTCTATTTAGCTACAAAATTAATTATTTTTAATTCAGGGGGTAGATGATCAGATCTATTGGAAACGAGAGAGTATCAAGCAAAGATAGGTATCCGGCTCTTACAGTTACATGAACCGACCCTTAAAAATTTAACTTGATTAAAAAAAATTAGCATTCCAATTTTCAGCTGAAAGCAATTCATCTCTCTAAATGACTGACAATGATTCAAACCAAAACAGCTACTACAACGATCTATAAAAATTCTAAGCCTCTGGAAAGACTTTAAAGTCAACCAATCTTCTCAATTTCAAGTTCTTTTAACTCCTCCTTTTACAGGCAACTCTGAACTTATTTCATACTAGCGGCCTTCGCCCGCTACGCTGGTCGGTTTATCTAAAGAAATCTTGAAGAAGTAGTTAGATAAGGTTCAGACATACATTAAAAAAAAAAAAAAGCAAGTCGATCATTCAAAAAACGTTGGGAAATATCAAATATTTACTGTAATTTTTTAAGAAAAACAAAGTTTCGAAAAAAAAATTAAATCGAAAAAAAAATTACACTGACATATTAATGCAAGGAAATTTTCCCAGAGAGAAAATTCGCCTTGAATACAATATTTCAAATTCTTTTAATTGCTTATAGGCGTTAATGCCAACATAGTGAAAAAAAATTCCATGCTGGGAATCGAACCCGGGCCATCAGTATGGCGCACTGACGTTCTACCGACTAAACCACATGGAACGACAGCCAGCTTGAAACTTTCTCATACTTAAGTAGACTGGCGAAAACATAACGATAGCGCGTTTTAAAATCGCACAGTGACATCTATTGGATTTTATATGTACTAAAAAACGTTATGTACTAAAAAACGTGAGCAGCGCACCTAATAGTTTCTTTTGTTTCTTTTTGTTACTTTTTTGTCTGTTGTCCGATTTTGATGAAACAAAGCCTATACACTGCCCGGGAGTGTGCATTCTTCATTAGTGAAAACCGCATAAAAATCCATTCAGTAGTTACGAAGATAACCTCGAACAAACAGACAGACAGACAGACAGACAGACAAAAAATTCAAAAAAAATTTTTTTGTGTTTCATTGGTTTTCTTTTATCGCCCTGACTCCATTTTTGTCAATTATCTTCAATGTACAGACACACCGGGTCCTACTGTTTTATTATATGTATAGATATCTTGACCTCTCTAAACTGACCTAGAAGGACAAAACTTTAAAGCTTCCTATTCTCTACATTTTCCCAATACAGGAACCACTTGCCAAAAATAACTCAAATGAATTTGAATCTTAAAAATATTAAACTTTGATCCAAATTCCCAAAAATTGAACTGGCAAAAAAAATTTCCATCTTCACCAGAGAATGGTCAGAAAAAGGTCAGCTAAAAACATGGCTAAACCATTTCCAGGGTATAACAAGTCTAAAATAGTTTAACAATTAAAAATATTTCTTCAAAATTTCAATATTTTACTTAAATCCATCCAAAAACGAAGTTTAACGATCCATTCTTCATGTCTCTTTTAAACTCAAAAGTACAAACAGCCAAAAAAAAAAAAAATATTTTCAAAATAACTTTTATAAAAGGAAATATTTTATGTTTAGCTTTATAAAATATAATTTTAATGCCAAACCAAAAAATTCCCCCCTTCAAAAATTTCCATTTTTAAGCAATTTTAGAATCAAATCGAGTCTTATAACCCCAGATCCAAATGCATGGAAACAATTTAAATTGAAAACAATTCAGAGGGCATTAAAATGGTTAGCATTTTTAAATTAAGCTTAAACTAATTCAAAATTATACAACATCAAAAATTAAGTTTAAACTACTTTAAAATATAAAACATAAAATTAAGTTTAACCTATTTCAAATTATATAACATTAAATAAAAATAAATTTGAAAAATGCCATAATGAGGTCTAATTAAATCCCACTCTAATTACATAGGGATTAAAATGACATGTGAAGATTTATATCTTGCACATAATATTCAAAAGATTTTAAAAATAAACCTCTTAAAAATTTAGGCAAAAATTAAACATGTTTTATAATCAAAAATTTCAAATAATCATTTTCAATATAAAGTTCAAAAGTAATTAACTGTAAATCAAAAATGTATAACAAGATCTAAAGATAATGGCTATACTTTCAAGTATTTGAAGAAAATGGCATGATACTTTGTCATGAGCTTAAAAACAGCAGTTTAAATTGACTTAATGATTCTTTAGAATCAATTACTCAGCCAAAATATAAACAATTTTCAATACATATTCAAAATAGAATGTATCAGGGCAAAAATTCAACTTTATTATAAAACAGTATCTTTAATATTGAAAATCAAAACAGTAGAAAAACACAATGTATTACTAAATAATAAATTTCTCAAATCAACCAATCCTCTATATAGCCTCACACAAGACTATTTAAATGAGTATAGTTGATCATTCAAAAAAAAAAAAAAAATTCAGCAATATTTCAAAATAAAACAGTATATAATAAGCTTTTAATTAAAATTCTTGACCCCCCCTTATAATTAACAAACTTTAAACTGATAAGTAACTGAATTTAAGCAAACTTATGAAATATGACCAGAGCTGAACCTTATATATGAACCATAAACTATCAAGATTCAGGTAATTGAGGGTAAAGCACGGGTAAAACCCCGCAAACTTCTGAAATAACTGATAGTAAATAAATTTAACTGTAAAGAAAATCAGTTAAAAATATATTATTTAGAAGAGCATATTATAAAAATTAAGCCATATTTATAAAAATTTAAGGGTCAAGATATAGCATTTAAGAAAATAACTGTAAATGAAAATAATAGAACTTAATAAAACTAAGTTATCCATGTCAGGCAAAAAAATGGTCATACTTTAATACCAAGGAACATACGTTCCAAATCTGACAAAAATTAACTATTCAAAATATAAAAATGCTTTAAAAGATTATGATTTCGCCCTGATTATAAAGTTAAGTTTATTTTTTTTTAAGTTAAGTTTAAATACTTATTTATTATAGTTTAAAATATTCAAAATTTCGAAATTGCTCAAAAAGTTACAGTAAAAATTTTAATTAAACTTCTTTCACGTCAGCTCAATATGCTATAGTAATATTTAAAAATGAGACTTCATTCATTAATGGTTCAAAAGATCATCAAAATACAAGTTAAACTCCAAACAGGATGGATCAAAATCAAAAATTTCATGTTTAAAAAATTTTGCATTACAATGTATATATATTGTAAAAATTACACAACATATATATATACTGAAAAAGATGCAAAGTTCTGACTGCAGCTACATTGATGGAGCACACTAAATTCTTCAAAAGCTTCTTGAAAATTTTCCAGTATGGATATCATAACGCAGGGCTGAAAAGTATTTCCAGTAGAGACCACCAAAAGCAGAAAAAGTCAAGTCCTTAGCAAGCTAGTCGTTGACCTCAGATGGCAAGTTCTTGACACCAGTTAGCAAATCGCCAGCAAAAAAAAACTGCACTCGTAATGACGACAGTTCAAAAATCCACTTTCGGAGATTTAGATAAGTCCAGCCACTCAAAAATACCGGCAATAGTTGAAGACAATTCCAGGCTTACTATCACACAAAAGTTCCGGATTGAAGTCGCACTAAGAAAAAGTTAAATCTTGTTCTAATCAACAAGAATGCAATGGCCCAGTACGCGGACCACTGCCAAAAACCACCTTCAACAGGCATGATTCTTTCAAAGATGACTTAAAAATTCTTACGAATATCATCTTTTATCACAACCAACATGGCAGACTCCAAAATCTTAAACCTCCATCTGTGAAGCTGCACCAGGGATCAGGAACTCGAGGCCTGCATCTCCAAAAATGACTTGAAATTCTTGAGTAAATGTCAATTTTTATCATAACCATCATTACTTTTTGGCTGACACAAAGATCTTAAACTTCCTTCAGCAAAACTGCACCAGGAATTAAAGGCCAGCGTCTCCATCAGGTAAGAAGAAGTAAGAAGTATATGCCATGAAGTCAGAAAATTTTAAATTTACTTTTATCTCAAATTTACAAAAAATTTCTAAGTTGCAAAAAAAAATTATATATCTATCAAAAATCTATCAAGTTTTCTTTAAATTTAAATAAAATTCCTTAAAAATTTTTCAAAAATTACATTTGATTAACAAAAAGAAAATTTAAAATAACAGGAATCAGTTAAATTTTTCACCTAAGTTAAAAAAACTCAAAAATTACTATATCGTTTTAAAAAATTGTTAAATTTAAATAAAGCTTATGCAATTTACTTAAAAACCAAATAAAAGTAATTTTTAACTATTAAATTTAATTAAAAACTAAACAAAATATAATAAATTAACTGCCCCCCCCCCCATCGCAAAGCATTGCTAAATGCCGATGGAAGCAGCGTTTACTACAATATCGCCGGACCGTTAAGGGTTAAAAATGCCAAATACAAAAATAAACTAAATTTTAAGAAACAAATATCTATAAAAATTTATTTATAAAATGAAAGAAAAATGCTAGATTTAAACAACATTTAACTATTACAAAATAATTTCTAATTAAAAAAAATTATAACTGATTAATATATTAAATTAATAAAAGAAAATCAGGTTAGGGACGGGCCCATAACCTTGACGGATTTAAATTTTGAATATTAGAGATTAGCAGAGATTAAAATTAATTAGCACAATGGAAGCTTTTGCTTTTAGTCGCTAAACCTGTAAAAAGTTAAAGTCTAGAAAATTAAATAACTAAAATACTGTATGTTGATGAAATAAATACAAATAAGTTAAAAACAAACTAACTTTTATTTAAAAGAAAATAAAGATAAAAGCAATATAATTAACAAAAGCATTTATATCTATTAAACAATTAAAACGGAAAACTAAATATAAACAGAATTCATGGCAAAACAACTGTGATGTAATGAGCTGACGATCCGAAGCACATTTTAGCTTATCTATCCACATACACGGTAAGGACATTCCTGGAGAAACTTCATTTAAAATAAACATCACTATCGTCACAATTCATTCCTCAAGAACGATAGCCGGTCTCAAAAACAAACAGAGACGAAGCAGGTGGCTGACTTAAGTCCAGCATTAAAAACCACTTCCTAACAGCTGCCAGCTATCTTGAACATCGGGAGAAGAAGGTGACGAAATACTGCAGAGGCGGTCTCTTAAATAAGTTGGGTTAATAAAACAATTAACAAAATCTGAAGAACGGCACACTGACAGGCACGTAAATAAAACAGAACTATAAACCTAAACATAACTATTAAACAGAAGAGCAACGAACGTAATCATTTATACTGAAACATTAAGACAAGAATCTAAGCTATTGTCAAAGTATTTATACTAGAAGGGAAAGAAAAAGAAACTCATTACGCATGCAAAAGGGCAGGTGAAGCGATGGTCAAATGAGAAACCATCGTGACGAAACGTCATACCGGAAGTGAGCGGTAGACAAATGACGTCACCGTGTGACGGTAAAGAAACACGTCATTACAGCTTCCGATTGCATACGAAGTACGACGGAAAAACAATAACAATAAGCCGGGAGTTTTAAAAGTAAATCGCTGGAAATAAACGTAAGGTAAGTTAACTAACTATTGTTTATATGAATGAGAACTTTAATAAAAAGATATTAATAAAGTTAACCAGATTTAATAAAAGGAAACTTATTAAACGAAAAGGTAAAAATGGTATTTTAATGAAAAGGTAAATAATAGACTATAAAGGTTATAATAAATGAATAAACTTTAAAATAGGATGAATATAATTAGGTTAATGTAAATAAAGATAGATTGACTATAGAAATGGAGATATGGCCGGAAAGTGGCAAGAACAGGGTGACGAATTTCCTGTCAACTTCCCATGAGAAATATTTCGTGATTCAAGGAAAGTTTTGATGTCAGGCCAGAGCACACAAAATATTTCTAACATTTTCTCCTACTTAATTATCTCATTTCAATATATAATAATATAACTTGTTGGTCAAATTCTGCATCTTACAATATGGTCGATGGTGAATGAAAGAATTTTTGATAAAATATGTGGTTTTTAAAACAATGCTGATAATATGTTCAATCTTGAGTGCTTTTCCGAACAAAACTTTTTGATGGATGAAGCAATGATGAATCACAAATTCGGGATATATTTATATTTGTCGCAGAGCACAAAAAATCTACTTTTTTTTACCATCGATCCAATTCCAATCGTTGTGACAGATATTTTTAACCCGTTAAGCAGCCTAACCGTGTTTTTCCGTTACATAATATTGTAAGTCAAACGCAGATTTATCGCAATATGCACATTAATGTTAATTTTTTTAATTGCATGAGATAAAAAGACATGCAAAGTTATTAAATACAAATATTCCTTCCAATACGTTCCTCAGTTATTATTTTACGCATCATTAAACAGGAATGAAAAAATCAGAAGGACGCTTAAAGGGTTAATCTAGAGGCACTTCTATTTCTTTTACAAAACTTTTGAAATCATCAAAAATATCTTATCTTCTTGCACGCCCATGAAGATGAAGAACCGCACGAATTTTTCTTTCAAGCTGAAATCAGAAATACCATCGGACAAAGACAGCTAGCTGGGTATTGTCAGAGGGTCAATCCATTTCAAGTGGTCCAGCACTGGTTGCTCGAACATTTTTTAAAAAATCTGAAACTTTTTGTACAACAACCCTAACATGATGGAAGTTCAAAATGGCCGTTATTTTAATTTTACTATTTTTTGTTTGCGCATGGCGGCCATCTTTGTTTCATCGTGTGCAGTGATTTTCTCAGATACTAGGATAGACAAAATTGTAAATATCTCGTCTTTTATTTTCCCAATTGAAATGGGGTTTGAAGTATTTTGTTCAGAATAAAATAGGCTAAATGTACGGTGGTAGAAAAATTTTGAAAAATAATTTTTTACAAGTGAAGTTTTAGCACAAAATTTAAGATTTTTTTCCAAAATCTATCCGTTTGCAAGATGAAATTTTTCATAAAAGGAAAACTGTCAACCTCGCACAATTTTTTTTCTACAAATAGGTCAAACGTGCGTTTACTCATACACCAAGTCCCAGATCTGGGAGTTCATTTGTCGTTGCTAAAAAAAATTTTGAAATTCGTCAAAAATTTCAAAAATCGCACTTTTTA
Source organism: Maratus speculifer (assembly GCA_964019185.1). Classification (NCBI taxonomy): domain Eukaryota; kingdom Metazoa; phylum Arthropoda; class Arachnida; order Araneae; family Salticidae; genus Maratus; species Maratus speculifer. The sequence goes on along the minus strand of OZ025291.1, from coordinate 210,014,120 downwards.
GGCTTTGATATCTCTGGTGGGGCACGAGATAAAAATCTGAAATTCTGGCCTTTGATAGTATTGTGTAGTAGTGTTATGTACAAAAAATTTCAAGAAGTAGATTTGACCATTAAAAAAATAGTTTCAAGGAGCATTTATAAATCTACGTGCATTAGCTAAAATGTGCGAATACATGAATGTTGGTATGATGTTTTTGAAAACAATTTTATAGTTATTTTTGTTGTACATTTATAGTACTTCAAATTTTATTTACAATGTAACTTTTATATTGAAAATTCATATAAAGCACAAACAAGTTTACTAAAAGTACTTTCAAGTGCAAACTTATAACATAAATTTATTTAAAATACATTAAAATACATAGACGTTTTCAACCATTCCATGGCCGTAATCAGTAGGGATTCAAGCAATGGCCTTATTTTTGTTTGCCCTAATTCAAGAATTGTGATTCATTTTTGATACAATTGTGATAAAATTCAGGTAGGCGAGAAGAAGAAACCCCTGGAAGCCATTTTTTTCGAACGACAACGGAAGCTTAGTTGACATAGAATCTGTTCGAAGGTTTTTGAGCGTTAGCTATAGACTATTAAAAATATAGTTTTAATTTTCATATATAAAATGTGCAGAGTTATAATTTTGAAAAAAATTTATTTTAAATGTAAATATGAACATTGTATACGCGCTGTATTTAGCTGGGTGATTTTGTGTTATTTAAAAGAAAAAACAATGAAAAAAACTCCGCAGTCTGTCAGTTACAACGGAGTCTCGCATTTTATTTTAATACTTACAAGGAAGGTCTCCATACGGGCATACTCAGAAAAATCTGAAAAAAATACAGAATGTTCTTCTCATCTAGTTATATATGTTTATAAAAAAAATTTCGGCGGAATCTCCTTATAACGTCCGTAAAAAAATAATAAAATTTCGTTTATTTGGCGATTTATCTCCGGTTGGCGAAAAAACGAAATTTTGAAAAATACGCTTTTACGCTACGAATACTTTTTAAAGAAAAAACTTTCTATGTTCAATTTATTTAAATAAGTTTAGTTTAAGTAATTTTAGTTTTGCATTTTTACTTTACTTTAAGTGTAATTTTGTCATATACGTTTATATGTACTTATAACAAAATGAAATTAATATATTTTATCATTTAAAACACAATTTAAATTGATTAAAATTGTTCCAAATTGAAAAATACACTGTTAAAAATCTGCTGCATTTTGTTGCAACGAACTCCCTTGCTTGTATAGAAAACGGTTACTTGGCCGTGAAATGGAGCTTTCTCATTGGTTGGAATAGAGATATTATATACAAGTGTTGGAGTGCATTGCAACAAAATGCAGCAGATTTTTAACAGTGTACCACACGGTCAATTCACCGTGCTATGGAGCATTCTCATTGGTCAGAAGAGAGATATTCTATAAAAGTAGTGGAGTGACGTTGCAGTAAATGCTGCAGATTTTTAACAGTGAAGTCAATTAAAATCAATTTTTAGATTCGTTAAAATCGTCTGCTTTTGGCGAGGAAATGCACTACTCGCCAAATCCCGCGTCGCTTTCAGATTTTCACGCCAATTATTTCAAACTATTTTATTTTTTTACATATCTAATAATGTAATTCCGCCGCTAATTTTCACTGATCCTTTATTACCTACATGAGTAGTTTAATTCGTATTTTTTTCAAAAAATTCTGAGTATGCCCCCAATGGAGACCTTCCTTGTTAGTTTATTTTCTAAAAAATTCCCGAAAACGCGCATTGGTGCCCAGGGTCTCCACGTTAGACAGTTCGCATACAGTGTATGGATTTTGCATTGGAAGTACATTTTTTATAACCATTTTAAGGTTTAAGAACCAGAAATTTTAAATAGAACTTTTTTACTTTCTATAAATGGAGACTTCTGTAATAACGTAAGGCGGGTATTTTTATTTAAAAGGTAGTTGTTACCAGCAGCTGAATTTTTTAGCTGAATCCTAGAACAAGCGTGACATCTGGCAGCATTGAATTTTGTGAAGAGATAAATCATTGTTTTTTGCTATACCAATCCTGTCCAATTATGTATGACTACTTAAATGCGTTTTATTTTTAGATTGTTGAGTTTTTTGAAATTGGTGTTTTGTTGAATTAAGGAACTTTTATTATACTGTTTTTGTTTAACATTAGTGTGGATTCCATTTGACGTGTTAGGCAGTTGTGTATTTTGGGTTTCTTTTTCTTTGTATAGTTTTGAAATATACCTTCATAAGCACTCTAATTTAAGTATGGACAAAATATAAGAAATAAAAGTAGGTTAAATTTATTTATTTCTGCGTTAATTTTTTGTATTTTTTAGGTAGTGAATAAATACAATTTAATGTATTGGGATAGAATATTAAAACTGAAGTTACTGACGTTTAAAACCGAAATTATTACCTAATAAAGCCAGAGTTATTTGCATTTATAGTTAGTGTTATTGTGTTAATGTGTGAATTATTGACGATTAAAATAAAAGTTACTGTCATTTAAAGCAGGCGTTATTGGAAAATTTAAAACAGTAGTTTTTGACTAATTTAAAAGTCGTGTCAGAAAAATCTCCAAATTACGTATCTGACTTGTTTTATGTTTCCGGTAATATGTTTATTAAAAGTTAAAATTTAGTTGACGCATATATCCAATACTACACAGCGTACGGTTAAAAATTATAATCACTTTGCGACACAGATGTTAAGTTACGGACAGCAGATTCACAAATCAGTCTATCATCAAAAGTGAGTAACCAAATAATAGATATTTACGACTTTTTAAAATATATTTAGATTTCCTTATATCTGTATGTATTCTTAATAGCATAAAATGATAATTTTTATTAGAAAAATCAATATTACGTTTTCTTCATCTTCTATTAAGGTAATTTGTAATCATGCTTTTTATACAATGGGAATGTAACTATAAAAATACGAATGTTTCTTTGGCTCTCTATCTAACCACAATTAAAAAGTTTTTTATAAATATGAAAGGAATGATTTATGTAATAGATGTTACTATATTCTGACAAATAGACGTATTTGACGTGCTAATATATTTAAGACGAGACAAATAGACGTGCTTATATATATATATATATATATATATGCAAGTTTAATGCTTGTGCATTAAGCTCTCTTAATGCATAATAAATTGCATGCACACATTTAAGATTGAACAATAGGGTGGGTCGAAAAAAATCGATATTTTTTTTTCGGATCGTAATACCGCGGAAAAGTTGCTAAATGGTATGACTAAAAAGGGGAAAAAATATTAAAATTATCGGATGTTATCTTCCGTTCGCGCATAAGCTCTAAAGTTTTGAAAAAAATAATTTTTTTTTGAAAATTTGTAATAATTTTTTTTTACGATATTTAATATGTAATAGTGAAAAATTTCATCTACAACACACTAATAAAGTAATATAAAAATACCGGTATTGCACTTCAACATCTTCCGTTCGCGCATGGACATCCAAATATAGCCAAAATACAAGAAAATCGGATTTTTGTCCTATTTTCTTTTCATGTATAGTTACAGATATCAATAATGTAATACCTAATATCTGATTATACATGTTCTGATAGTTAAAGAAAAAAAATTCAGACGTAATTAGGCTTGGTTTTTCGATCGCGCACAGCGATACAAAACTTACTGTCAGCGCGCGCCACTAGCGGGTCAACCACCCACGCCGCGTCACGTGATACCCCCTCTCCGCTGCAGGCAGTCATTACAGTGGTCCGCCGCGCAATTTTGTGTGCCAGTCTGCTGTTGTCTCTTGAGTGCGGTGGATGTGTTGCGTAGTGTGTGTTCTAAATTTCATATTTTGGTGTAGTTTTTTGAACAATTGTGCAATGAATGATGGCATTATCAAAGACAGTGATCACTAGACAAGAATTCCAGTGTCCGTTTTTCGGTACACCAAGAGACTTGCCGCCTAACAAGCTCCCTATAGGAGAGGACGTTCTTCGATGTTTATCGAATGAGAGGTATAATTTAGCAGTTAAACTAAACAACAAAAGGGTTAGTTTTGGACAAGTAGCCAATACAGTAGCTGGCAAAATAGTGTGTTTGTACAATAGAGCATCAATTCCCACCGTAAGTGATAAGAGAGTAGTACAACTGTTGACTGCACTGCATGACAAGTATTATAGTTTAAGAAAATCTCATACTCGAGACAAAAACAAGGAAGTCTTTAAGAGAAACCTTGATGATTTTAAGAAAAAATGCTGTTTGCTTTTTGACATTGCGGCATGCAAATGCCCCATTGCCCTTGAATGTACCTGTCATAAAACACCGGATCAATGCCAGTGTATCTGCTCAATAACTTGTACTTGTGAAAAGCTTAAAAAAATACCTTTACTTGAGCTGAAATTTATCTATTCACTACGCACTCACGGCATTGGCAAAATTGGAACTGTGGACTTAAATGAAACAAAGAAACGTGCCAAATCTTTACAGAGGAAATCTCGTTCCAGCTGTCCAAAACCAAAAGTAGATGTCCAAGTTTCCGAAACTGAACAACGTGATGAATCCTTGACCTCCAGTGACGATTGCAGTGACAGTGACCAAGAATTCATACCTGAATCTCCAAAAAAGAAATCCGGTTGGCAAATGAGGATTAACCTTAAATCTACTGCATTAACTAGTGATCGTTACGGTGTTTCCGATCGTGCTACAGCAGCAATAGCCTCAAGTGTTTTGCAGGACGTTGGCGTGGTAACTAATAGCGACAATTCACAAGTAGTTGACAAGTGTAAAATAAGAAGAGAAAAACACAATGTTAGGGCTGATTTGTCCAGTTCTATAACAGAAAATAAGCTAATTGGGCTATATTTTGATGGCCGTAAAGACGACACTATTGTGGTACAAGAGGCACATTCAAAACGATTTAAAAGAGTGGTAAAGGAGGAACATTACGTGCTTATACAAGAACCTGGTAATATATTTCTGGGTCACGTGACCCCGAATTCAGGAAGTTCAGAGGATATTGCGACCTCTATTATATCCTATTTGACAAGCAATGACATTTCTTTGGACGAATTAGTCGTTATTGGCTGTGATGGCACCAATGTTAACACCGGATTGAAAAACGGTATAATACGCCGTATTGAAACACACTTAGGTAAGCCTCTGCAATGGGCAGTTTGTCTTCTTCATTTTAATGAACTACCCTTCCGCCATTTATTTCAGTATTTAGATGGTAAGTCGACCGGGCCAAATTCTTTGAAAGGACCGATTGGTGGGAAATTGATCAAATGTGAAACACTTCCAGTAGTGCAGTTTGAAAGTATTGATTGCCAAATCCCTGAGATAGACAAAAAAACTCTTAGTAAGGATCAGAAGTATTTGCTGGAAATATCAGAAGCGATTAAATCAGGTGAATGCCCAAAAGATTTATCAATCAGGGATCCAGGACCTTTGTCTCACTCCAGGTGGCTAACAACAGCTAACCGTGCTTTAAGACTCTACATTAGTCAAGAAAATCCAACTGCTGAGTTCCAGGAAATAGTAATATTCATTCTGAAGTCATATATGCCGATGTGGTTTTGTATTAAGAAGACCAAACTTTTTACTGATGGCCCTAAGCTCGTGCACCAATGTATTGAAACCTCAAGATATCTTAAAGATGAACTCAAAGCTGTAATTGACCCAGTTATAGAGAGAAATGGGTTCTTTGCGCATCCAGAACATGTTATGATTACTATGACTCAAGATCCCAGAAAACATATAAGAGAACTGGGCCTCCGCCGCATCATTAAGGCAAGAGAAAGAGACCAAAAGAGAAAAACAATTCGAACGTACGTGGCACCTAAGCTAAACTTTTCCGCAACAGACTACACGGAATTAAATTATTGGACAAACTGTGAATTTTCTTCGCCGCCTCTATTGAAAGATGTCACTGATGATGAACTGAAAACCTACATCAAAACAGAAGAAGTACCGAAGTGGGAAATCCTATCACAGAAGATGCCAGTCCATACTCAAGCAGTGGAGAGAAGCGTCAAGTTGGTGAGCGAGGCTTCTGCTAAGGTTTGCGGATCTGCAGCTCGAGACGGGTACATAAGAACGACACTTAAGTCAAGGTCCACGATGCCAGCCTTTGATAACAAAAGACAGTTCAAACTACCAGACATGTAATCTATTCGTAAGTGAAATATGTACTTTGTATTTATTGGATAATACATCAATAATATGTTGAAGCTTGTATATATTTATTTTTCCTAAGTCCACATTTTTGAGGTTTTCAACACTTTTTTGCTATTTTTACAGCCCATGCGCGAACGGAAGATGTTAAAACTCAATACCAGTATTTTTATATTAATTCATTAGTGTGTCGTAGATGACATTTTCCCCTATTACATATTAAATATCGTAATAAAAAAAATTATTAAAAATTTCCAAAAAAATTTAATTTTTTCAAAATTTAATCAAACTTTAGAGCTCATGCGCGAACGGAAGATAACATCCGATAATTTTAATATTTTTTCCCCTATTTAGTCATACCATTTAGCAACTTTTCCGCGGTATTACGATCCGAAAAAAAAATATCGATTTTTTTCGACCCACCCTATTGAACAATTCTATTTAATTTATTTCTGTAGCAAAGAGAAGTTGAGATCAATAATAAACAAATGTGAGATTCTTCTACACGTAAAAGTTTTGCATATACTTTAACTAATTCAATACATACGGATTTGGGCTACAGCAAACATTTATTGAAATAGTTATATGATAAAATTTCTTTAAAAATTTTATTACAATTCTATTGTTTATATCCTTTTTCTGAATAGTGTAAATTCTGTAAAACTGTTATTGAAGAGGTTTTTGAAAGTTTGACAGAGGCATATATCAAAATGAATGAATTGCAACATTCATTTAACAAGTCGAATATCCGATTTTATGAGGATACTTGTGATTTCAATAACCTCCAGCATTTGATTATCGATTTTCTATATTTAGTACGATTCTGAATAACAAGGTTTAATTACTAATGAATCTTTTAAAAAATAGAACCAGCGAATATATAAAAATACATAAAATGACTCACATGTGTATTCATTATGTATCATATATTACATAACTTAAATTATAAAGTATACAGTATAAAAATTTGGAGCTTGCCTCAATATAACACACAGTTTTGATAAATGCCGTTAAATAAGACAAAAGTCAAATGTTAATTTTTGTGTGTTAATTTTTGGAATAGTTATTAAATTAAAGCATCATTGAATTTAAAAGATCAAATTGGAATATGTTTAATGAAGAAGAACTATAGTTAACTCAGTTAATAATTGTGTAATTATATACGTGAAATCGAAATAACTCAGAATAGATACGTGTTTAGTAAAAGATACTAATGAACAAGAAAACATAAGCGATGATTTTAAAATTGCGCTAATGTTAAAAAGATAGCGGTTTACCTTAGTTCTTTGATCAAATTTCGTCGTATTGAAGCATTCTGACGTTACAGATCCATTACTAACATTTGAAACATGCGACAGTTAACCGGAAGTCAATTTCAAGCCATTTAATATGCAACATAGATGTAAAATTCTTCTGACTGTTTATAAGCTCTCAACGAAAGCCACACTGAGCCTCACTTGAGGCAATTACATTGAATTGATACAAATCTAGATCGAATTGAATGGTTAGATCCGAACAGATATCTTTTCTTCTATTGTAGATCATATTCAGTTTATTATCTGATACTGAATTGCTTAACCTTAAGTTGCTCGAACCTAACACGATTCAAAACGACTTTACGTTTTCTTTCAATGCTTATAAAGTTCCTTTTAGATTAATAGAAATTAGATAATTTAATTTTGAGCGAAAAAGATTCAGATTACATCGGTTATATTCTTTATTGCAGGTAGAATGTGTATTTGAATATTGTATCGTGTCGCTGTGCATGTTTTGCAGAACGACGAATCTTATAGAGTTGTTTTAACTTCAGGCATGGTTTAAATAGAAATCTGCGTAAGAGAGCGAAGCTATATTTCTTCTAATTAGATGGCATATTTTCTATTGTAACACTCTAAAAAATAAATAGAGAAATTTACGCATAAAAACAGGACTATTGACGATACAAATACGATTTTTCTATATGTGTAAAAAGGAGTGTAAATTTCCAAAATACACACTTTTTGTGTAAATTTCAAAATGCACATTTTATTGTGTAATTTGATGATAACACAAAGTGTGTAAAAGTTAGTAGTTACAGAAAAATTGGACAAGTTCTGTAACTGGGACACCAGTTTAAAATCGTAAACTTAATTGCAATAAACCGTAAAATTAGCAAGTAATATACTGTTGAGCAGTAAACTACTGTTTATTGAATTTATACTACAGCATATTACTGTTTTTTACTGTTTAACATTGGTGCTTCAGCTATCAGTATTATAACAAAAAATGAATACATATATATAAATATATTTTGTGTGTATGTGTGTAGGATTATGAAGAATGTGTTTGATTTCATATTCATCAATGGTGATTTGATCAGAAGGACAATTAGAGAACCCCCCCCCAAAAAAAAAAAACAGTATATGGAATCACTCTGTAAAATAAAATGCATGAAATAATATATTGCTGTAGTTTACGAGCGTATCAATATTCTACAGTATATGTATTAATTTTGGTAAAAGTAGCATATATATTCATGGAAATATATCGATTTTTTAAAAAAGTTTAAAAATGTCTTGCATGTTTTGTCTATATATGAGCAGGATTTTTTGTCAAATTTAACGCCAGTTTCGAAATTTTTACAAAATGTAATACAATTCATATAGTGATATTGAAATGTAAATATATTAAACATTTTATGAAGTCTAATCAATTAAATGAAATATTTTTTTTATCTGCGCTTGCGCACATGATAAAAAAATTTGTTTTCATAATTCAATAGTCAATTATTGTAGCAATAAAAAAGACGATAAATTATCATGAAAGTTCAAAAAGATGTCGCGATAGAGCGAACTAAAATTTAGTTGTTCTCTAAAAGCTTCTGAATGATAACTGATTTTCCCCGAATGCCCATATTTTATTAACTGGTTTTTAGCACAGATGTTTGTATTTCATGAATGTCAACGAATATATACAGAAGAAATGTTTGAATTGATACTTCTTTTTTTTTGAATAAAAAAGAAGTTAAAAATTTTTTTGCTGATTTTTTAGGCAAACTGAAGCATCAATAAAAATTAATTAAACATGATAATTTATGGAAAACCGCGTGTCATTTAGCCAGTTTTAGAGAACAATTAAAAATCAGCTCCATCGCAAATATTTTTCTAAATTTTCCTGATTTTTCACATGCTTTTTTATTAATTACTTGAGTTGAATATTAAATCATGAAAAAAATATTTTTAATGGTGTGTACATACGCAGATAAGAAATATTTCGTACAACTTTTGATCAAATGTTTAAAATATTAATATTCCAAATACACTATTTTATTTCTATTATATTTGGCAAATTCTATGAAACTAGTGTTAAAAAGCTAGCGTTTGGAACAAAACCTCGCATGTTAAATATAGTAAAAAAAAAGAGAATTGTTTGAACTTTAGAAAAAAATCTGTCTATCTCCATAAATATACATACTATCCTTATAAAAATTAATACACATAATGTAGAATATCCAAATCCTCAAAATCTACAGCGATAAATCATTTCGTGTAATTTATTTTACAGTGTGTTTTATCTGCAGCCCTTTTCCGGTTTTAAAAGTTGAAACATTAAACCCTAGAGATGTTAGATTATTAAAAAAGACATAATCAAGAATGAAATTAGGGGAAAACAGACACAGAAAAAAAAGAAACCAGAAAAATATTGAAATATTCAACAAATCTAATGGCAATGGAAGCTTTAGATAGGAAAAAAGGAAACAAAGTACAAAAGAGATAAAAAGTAAAGCAATAATAAATGTTTTTTCCAAAAGTTAAAAAAAGTATACAAAACTTTGTATCCACAAAAAATTATAAAATGAAACCTTCTAATTGAGAAAAGCACATGTCAACACTAGTTCGGATGACAGACGGGTTTTTTGCGTCTAATTTTTAAATGAATGAATATAGAAACAACACATTTGGGGGAAATGTGCGCTAAACTGTTCTTTATTAAATGCGACACAGAAATTTACTTAAGTTAACCGTACAAATGAAATTACAACAAAAAGCACTTATGGTGAAAAATTCCATTCTTAGAGAAATCAGTACATCGCAGTATTATGCAGTAAAAAGTGACAAAAATATTAACTCCTTGGAGACGAGTGACACAAATACTTGCCCCACAAATACATTTAAGAATCGTTGTTTATCCCTATCAGTAAAGTTTTACCGTAAAATTTGTCTTATTTAATTGGAGCTTTTCGAAATTTGATGAACATAAAAAAATTCGCAAAAGTTTCCCGTCGCGATGGGGTTAAATATTGGTTCTAATACGGAATATGTCCACCCCGGACTTGAAGCATTGGCGGCATCGACTTTTCACGCTCTCAAATAAAATGTCGGACACCGAAATAGGTAGCGCTGACCAGACATGGAGTAAGCCTTGTTCCAGCTCATTTAATGATCTTAGAGGAGGACTTAAAGCCGCAGCCTGTCTTCAAAGATAGTCCTAGGGATATTCTATCGGATTCAACTCTGGAGAGTGAGATGGCTATTACATTCTTTCCAAACCGATCCTCAAGATAATCCTCAACAACCACAGCTCGGTTTCGTCTCGCATTATCATCCCATCTCTATCAGAATGAAACCATTGTCAACAGCACCAGCATGTGGACGCACATATGAATCAGGGATCTCCTCCCGATATCTTGCCTCCTCCCTAGTTCCTCCATGGGACACATACAGGTGAGTGTGGCCTCTGAGTGAGATCCCAAGCCATGATTTCACCGTTTCTGTATCTGCGTGTTTTTACAGTGTTTGATTGATAATATCGAATGCATTTTTCTCTCGAGATCAAGAGATGTCCGGATTCGCGCTCCAGTGTGAATCTGCACTTGTCTGTGAAGAGTACAGAAGTCCAATTTTGTTTGGTTCAGGAAACATGTTATCTTTCCCAACATAAGCGGGCCCTTCTCTGTCATCTGTTGGGAAGGACATACACAACTGGTCGCCTTGCATACAGACTTACACTGTGAAAACATATTCGCTCCGTAGTAGCAGAAATTCTCCCTGATGCTGCAAAGTGGTCTTCAGGTGAGTTGAAGCACATTAGTGTGTCTTCTCTTTTGGGAGAAAGAACTAAAAACCAGTCTTCTGCAAGTTTGTAACACGTGGGTGGCCTGAAACATAACTTCTGGACACAGAATCTTTGGATTCATACTGATCCCAGATTCGTTGGACTACACTGCGCGACACATTGAGCCGTCTAGCAGTATCGGCCTCTAATAACCCCATTTCCATCCATCCTACCACCCGCCACTTTAATGAATCGGGCAAACGACTTCTTCTAGACATTTCTAGACTCTACTAGTTGTTGAGAACAAAGCTGACAACAATAGGTCAAATACAAAAAAAATTGCACGAAAAATTCTGAAATTTTCGTAATTGCATATTTTTCTCCAATTCATAAATACCTATTCTTTTCTATAAAATAAAAGTAGCTCTAATTTTGTTAATTTAAGTTTTTTTTAAGCTGATTATTGTTATTCATATAAACGGTGAAGTTTAATCTGACTGACTTTTTTTTTTCTGGTGAGCTTCGAAAAACCTGTTGTACCTAAACTTTTGGAAGCCAGTGTTTTTTATCTATGCTCAAAGTATCAAATTATCGTAGCTGTTTTAGAAATAAAAATAAACAAATACTCCAAGTTTGGAAAAAATATAGTGGGAAAAATTACAAAGATGCTTATCGTATTAATTTTGTATTAACGATGCATAAAAAACAGCATTGAAAACCGTTTTATAAAATAAAACGTAACGTTTATTGCATTTAAAAAAAAAAAAACATTAAATTTATTTAAATTGCAATCGAACGTAAATGTGCTTGTTGCTTTTAATATACTGTCAGAAGTGTCAGTTTCAACTCAAAATGTAATTTGTTTGACGGAAATGTCCTCTATTTTAAGAAAATTATAGATATTGGAGCGGACATTATTCCTCACGAAGTTAACTGAAAGAAACAAAATCACAGAATGATTACTGGGGAATTTATATACTGTTCGTATCTGCCCAAATTTGAATGTTCACAAGTGCCCCCACATTCCTAATAGTGTCAAAATGACAAATCATTAACATTTCTCAATTTAAAAAAAAATATTTTTTTATAAAAAATATTTACCAGTATTCATAGTACATGTTAACACTTTAAAAATAAAATAAAATAATAATAAGTATATAAAATTATTCTCTTAGCGAGTTGGAATTGAGATTTTACTTTTGAGATTAATAAATAGTATTTTGGCTCCTGAAAACAAGCAAAATGTCGAAGAGATACAAAAAAACTTTACCACATGTCTATAGGTTCTACCGTCTTTGGTCATTTTTTTGAAAAAAGAAAACGTATAATAACTGGTGAAAAAATGATAACTTTCACATCTTCCCCTTGTTCACATGTTTTACAGTCTTTCCAAAATCTTCTTTAGTATCACAAAAATTGCAATTTAAAATGTCTTTTGCTACTGTAAAAGAAAAAAAAATCTGTAATCCTACTGTAATTCTGTAAAGTCGCCGAAAACAGTATGGTTACTAATATTTCATCTGTACACTGTACAAAAAAAGATGTAAATCTACAAAACTAATTTTAGTAAAGCTACAGAAATCTATAATTTTAGAAACGAAATTATTGAAATTACAGTTATCTTACTAAATTTTTATCTGTAACCTGGGTCGCCTCTACATAAAAAATTCTAGGAATCCCAGTTTCCCAAAAAATTCTTAGTAACCATACAAATTTTTTTATTTTCAGTGAAAATATGTATCTGTTATAAGAATTTTTGCTGTTGCCGTTACATAAAATGCTCTTAGAATCTTTTTTTTTTTTTTTTTTTTTTTACAGTGTATGTAAAGTATGAATAACACGAACTATTTTTAACACAAACAAAACCCAATTCCCTGTGAGTGTTCGCGTTAACGATTTTCGACTGCAAAACAAACAAATAGTATAACCTCTTTTTTTTTTTTTTTTTTTTTTTTTTTTTTTAATTTTGGACAAATATTAAATTGGTCATAGAAAAAAATCTTTTGATTTTCTTTTATAATATTTATTACATGTTCGCTGACGCTCACATGAAAGCGCGTGGTATGGTGTCAATGTTCGGGGGCCACTCACGCTCCAGCGCTTGATTTGGGGTGATATCCAATAGCCAGTCACGTGCTGGCGCGGGATAATCTTTCACTGATTCATTGTTATAAAAAGTAAATCGGCTTCTGGGAAAAACCCACTTTTACAGTGCTACATTAACCATCATCACATCTTCACGTAAGCGGCAGCGAACGTGTTAATTAAATTACATTTGAAAAAAAAAATGCAATAATAAAATTTTGACAGATAATAAAAAATGCACAAAATGTTGTATTTTATTTCTACAGAAGGTGAAGTTCCATTACATTATTTACTGATCTATTCCCAATTTTCTAGTACAATAATTTATTTAATGGCTTTTATAAACCATCTGTAACAGTACAATAAAATTTCAAAAACTTCATATATTTATTATGTGCTAACTTATGCATAATACGTAATTCAAAAGACTAAAAAGACTTTGTATGAAATTGCATTATGTTATTAAAGTGTATCTAAAGTTTCTATTGGAGAATGTAGCATAATTTAATTTCGTTTTGGGATTTGAATAATATTTAGATTACCCCTTTTAAATATTTATTTATAATTTAAATATTCTAAAACCAACAAAGCTTTTAAAGAATGATAATTTTCATTTGAAAAATGTTTATTATTTCACGTAAAAAGTTAAAATTATTACTTCTTTTAGATATTAATTGTAATTTGTAAATTCAAAAATGTCATTTAATTTAATAATGCTAAATAAACTTAATTTAATCATTCTTTAGAAAATTTAACAAATCTTTTGAAATACAGACGAGCAATGAATATTTAATAAATAAAGAATATTATATTAAGGTTGATGATAATGGATTTTAGATACTGAATAGTTAATGCAAAAAAAAAAAAAAAAATACTAGAAATACTTTTTACAGGCAGTACACTGTAAAAAAAAAATATCTGTAATCCTATAAATGTAAAGCTGCCGAAATATGCATGTTTGAAAGCATTTTATCTGTACATTGTACAAAAAAAGATGCAAAAGTACAAACCTAATTTTTGTAAAGCTATAGAAATCTGTAGCTTTACAAACGAATCTACTAAAATTATAGTTATCTTACTAAAATGTTATCTGTAATCTTGGTTGCAGTTACATAATATATTCTAGGCATCCCAAGCTTCCTTGTCTTTGCATAAAAAGTTCTAGGAATCCCAATTTCCTAGAAAACTTTTAATAACTTTAAAGATTTTTTTTTACAGTGTAAAGAATAAAAAATACACAGAAATAATTTATGTAATTAAATGGCCCTAGTGTCAAATAATACAGCTAACACTAGAAAAAAGAGAAATGTTTCGCAATTTCGGTAAATATAATGTAATCATGAATGGATATATATAATAACTTCTTTTGATTTATCCACGTTTGGTGTTTCGAGTTCTACATTGAAAAAACTACGTTAACATAGTTAATTTTTTCTAAGAAATTGGAATTTCTAGAACGTTTCATGTAGCCATAATAGCAAAAATTCATGTAATTGATTTGGCTACATGAATTTTTACTGTTACCGTTGCATAAAAAGTTCTGGGAATCCCAGTTTCCTAGAACTAGATAAAGCATTTACAGAATTTCTTTTTCTAGAGTGACCTGTCTCAAATAAACGGGACAGACAGTTGTAAAAAAACTGGTCAATGATTTCGATATCGGAACATGAAATTACAGTAGATTTATTAAAACGATAATTGTTCTTACCGGAATCCTGTCTTAAACATAAAATGTCTGTGAACCTAGTAGAAGAGTGTATCATACAAATCTACCTGATACGGTGGAAAAATTTATACAACTGAATTTTACTTTGAACATTTGATATTTTGTAATAGAAAGTTTTATTGCATTAAATGAACACAATGAACTTAAATTACATCTAACACATGATCAATGATTAGGTATAAAGCAGCATATTGAAGTTAATTTTTGAAGAAAATAAATCTGAACTTTATTTCTACATTTTGACCGAATGTTCATCTTCTGTGAAAGAAATCAATGAATGACACAACAGATTTAACATAATAAAAATTTTACAATAAAACCCTTGGTCACTCTTCTTATAGCTTAAACTTGTAATGTTAGGGCTAACATTTATTTGGAACCAATAAAAAAACTTTAACAGGAGTAAATTTTATATCAGATAAAAATAGTCAAAGAAATTTTGTTCAGCATGATTCACATGGCTTTAAATTCTCCTTACTACACAAGAATAAGAAAAAAAAAAATCCCATATTTTAAAATAAATTTATAATGATATGTTAAAGAAAGTTATCCAATATAATAACATTTGTGTTATTTTGATAAATAATTTTAAAAAACTAATCAGCTAGAAAGCATTTTTTATATTTGATCCGCGCTCATCACTCTATAATCACCGTACACTGTCAAATATTTGACCATTTGCTGCAGCGTCACTCCCCTGCTTTTATAGAATATTTTATAGAATATTATATGGAATATCTTTTGACCCATGAGAATGCTCCATGATAGGCTGAAGTAATCGTTTTCTATAAAAGCGGTGAAGTGATGATGCAGCAAAAGTGTCAATTTTTTACAGTGTAGTCTATCACGTAAATTTGAACTCTAAGGTAAATGTGTTTTAAATTTTAATGCACTCCTAACTTAATCATAGGTAATACAACAAAAATTATTTTGTTTCTCTGTTTTATACATTTTTTTAAATTTTGTATTTGTTTATTATAAAAAGTGATATTTTGAAGATTTTTGCCCCAGACAACCTTAGAAATAAAATAAAAGCGGTATATTTTTAACGTTTCCTGGTTAAAATTAACTTTGTCGAAGAATGAAATGAAATGTCTAATATCTAGGCATTATTCTGTTTTATATTATTTTACAGTTTCGCAATTAATCATAAGAAATAACTTGAAGTTGTGATTTCATAAATCGGATTTTTGTATTAAAAATAAATTTCTCTTGGAAAATAATTTAAATTCCTTTGGAAATGAAGATGTAATATTTTTTTAAAGAATAAATGTTAAATAAAACAAATATTATTCGCAAAAATGATAATGGACTCGAGAGATAAATAGGTGTATTGTTAACCAAATAACTATTCCATATAGTTATTTCTCGAATAAAAAATAAAATTTAAGATATATTTCGATAAATCATAACGCATGAGGGATATAAAAAGGATGTACTTTTCTGCAAAATAATACCACTGCATCATTAATCAGACCTGATTTGCAAAGAATATAAATTTATTTTTAATCAAAATAAAATATAAATAAAAACCTTCCTACAAAAGCAGCGTTTAAAAATTTGCGAAGTATTTAAAACGTACGATTATTATAGTCCTTATATTCATATGTCGAATTTAATTTTTGTATGGTTTATTTGTATGTGAGAAATATTCCAGTTTTAAATTTTTAAATAAAAAATAAAATGTAAATAAGTTATTTAAGTCTAAAATTTTATTCTAATAAATAAAAATGTTTTCGAAATGGAATATATAGTCTAAAAGATGTGAATTCATACATAGACACAAAAAAAAAAAAATCAGGTAAAATGCTGGTGTTATTTGTGATGACCGATTATCGGCACCAGGAATATTGGCCATAGGGGAAGTGCCCTCAGTAGGGGTTAAACCGTATTTAAACAAAATTAGAAGAAAGCCACAGAAAACTCCGATCGGTTAGGCCGTCAGGTGCGGTTGTGTTCGACACTGCACCTCGTGTCTACCAGTTTCAAGAGCAAAATCTCTCAGCTATTTATGGAGCCATGTAATATGGATAAATTTTTATGAAGACTTTTATGAAATCTTTTCCTTTTTCTGTGAAAAACATTACATTATCTTTAATTGGCGTTTTGAGATTAGAAAGTCAGATAAATCCAGTAAATTTCCGTAAACTTTATGGAATATTTCTATATAACTTTCAAAACAGTACAAATTTTATGCTCATTTTATTTTTAATATTTCAAATGGAGCATTTCGAATCTAGCTCTCTTTAGACTAAATTTTAGAATTCACAGTGTTTGTCTGTTCTGTATGCTGTGTTTTATGCGTTTCTAGAGCTTAATTGTCAGTATTTACATATTTATACCAATTTTTATGTATCAAACTTGTTTGAAAAGATGTTAAAACTATTCGAACTGTGTTTAATTTTATATTTGAAGTCAAATAAACAGACAATCCATCCCAAAATTGATTGCAGCTGTAGATTAGATCCTAATAAAAACAAGACATGTGCTTGCCTTTCTTCTGTGTCAATCACTTGATATAAAATGGCGTTGCGGTATCTTACCCACCACAAAGGGACACATGTCACACAGGGATTGAGGGACAGGTGCAGCAAAATATATTTTTCGTTCTGTTGATTTCATAAATTCTTTACTACAATTTCAATAGAAATTGCAGTTAAGTAAACACTGATTTAGCACATATCCCTACTTATCAAATTATTCCGAGCAAGAATGTTTGTTTATTATGTGTGAATACGGAAAATTCAGGCCTTTTACAATTGCAACCGTCTAAACTGTGATTCAAAATTCAAATTCTGTGATTTCCTTTTTCAGCGGTCAAAAGACCTATACAAAGAAGTAAAAGAAAACAAATATTACAAGAAGAGAGTTCATAAACAAGAGAAGACAAAAGGGAAATAAAACGCAAAAGAAAGTAGAAAGCGTCAAATCGTGACAACTTAGCGGAAGTAAAGAGTGTAAAAATAAGGAAAAGTAAGATCAACTTGAAAACACCTCACTTGAGATAGAAACTGAAATATCAGTTACCTTCTGACAGTGACTAAAGCTCTCCTCGTATGGATTCCGATGGCATTATTAATATGAAATTTGATGAATCTGAATGTGCTGAGTACCTGGAGTCTTATCAAGTAACAAAGTCTAAAGCGAACTTGATTCAGTGCATTTAACATAATTGGTGGCTACATGAAACATGCTAACTTTATTCTTGCAATGGAAAGTGTAGTGTGATTGTGGACAAAGGGAAATATAAATCAAAGAATGAGAAGATGGGCTAAAAAAGACTAGAGACTAAATAGAATAGAATTCATTCATGCATTAAGAGCAAGCTGAAACATTTGAATGGATGTAATCCAGTGACTTATATCTTATTGGTTCATATATTGCATACAAGTAATGATTTTATATTAGCATTCAAATTATTATGCTGTGTTTAGCGTAAGTAATTGTGAATGTATGTGCATTTTGATGTTCGATAATATGGTATCATTTCATTTTTTAGTAAAATATTCATTATGAATTTTCTTCTATTTATGGTATTTTATATGTATTTTTTAATATATAGCTTAGGTAGTTAAATTTTTTTATTATGTGCTAAGGTAATTACTGCGTTGCGTATAACCTTAATGCATAGCATCAAGATTTTTTCTTTGCAGTTTCCTGATACCAGTTAATAGGAAATTCCTTTGAATATATACAGGGTGTCCCTAAACTAATGGTATATACGCTAGGGAGTGATAGAACACATCAAGACGAGTAATTGTAAATAGGAAACCAAGGGTCCCAAACGTTTTCCAAAAGGAGATAGCCGCCATTAAATTTTGGGGTCCAAAATTTCAAATACACATAAAAAACGGAAAAATTGGTCGATTGATTTGCGGTTTTCACTAAAACTACTCTTTAGGTTGGTATTTTCTAGAAAATAAATTATAAAGATAAATTTCGAAAAATACCGATAGAGGGCGCTTTAGACTTTGAAGTAATGAAAAACTATTTTTTGCCGTGATTTTTTGCATCTCATTAAATGGTTTCGCAAACTTAGACATAAACTTAAATTTTGAGCCCAAAATCTGGATAGTTGGGAGTGGTTAAGTAGCATAAACTTAACTGTGTTCAGAGGGTTTATTAAAAGTTTACGTAATTTTTGATCTCAGTGCTAAAAAACACATAAAAGTTAAAGGATATAATTATTGAAGCCTTGGTAAACTAAGCTAAAACTTTGTTGTAAATTTCTAGGGGGTAATCTATAAGTTTTTTTGTGTTATCCTGTAAAATATGTATAATTGGTAACAACCAAAAATATTTCTATTATCAGATTGCCATCGGATTTACATCAGTATATAAAATTTAATTCCGTACGTACATTTGAAAGTGAGTATAAGTTCGAGTCCAAATCTTGAATTGGAAAAACATACATACGATCGTTAAAGTTAAGTTAACCCTTATAAAAACAACGTAATTTTTGTGAAAAGAAACTATAAAAAGAAACAGACTAAAACTTTTATAAAAAAAATTATTTTGTTATAAAATAAATTGTCTCGGAGAATCTGAAACTTAATAAAATGTAACTGAATTGTATTACTTTATGTTATTTAATTATATGCCTAAGTGGAGCAAGATCACCAGGTTTTAGAATCCGGTAAAAACATGTTCTTCACCCTGTAACGTCCGCGTTATGCGGGATTTTATTACAAAATCTTTTAGTACTCAAACAGAGAAGACACATAAATAAAAAAATCATTAACACATAAAACATATAATATACAAACCACTAGAGCACAAAGTTCCTTCGCCAGAGACAGCGGTGAGTTGATGCTGGGGACGTCTATTGATAAAAAGAAAACTTGAGGCTTATGAGTGAAGGCCACATCGCCACAATAGTATGCGCGAGAGAGGCCTGTTCCTTCGCGACAAGGGCCGCTAAGACAGACAGATATTCGGCAAAGGCTGCAATGCGACAATGGGCGAGTCTCAAAGTGCAGATGCAGTAGAGCTGGGAGGTAAAATTGAACATGTCTATCATGAAGCAAAAAAAAACTTCTGCTAAATATCAGAGAAGTTTTGGGGGCATAAAATATTTTTCAGACCAAGTATCTGGCGCGGATTTTGGTTTTAAAGCGCATATACAGATGAAATAAGTTTTTCGAATACTTTAAGTACTTGGTTTATGACCCCTTAAAGCACAGTCAAACTCATTCGTGTTTACTGCAGAAAACAGGTGTAAGTAATGCATTTTTTAAAATTTCATAACGAGGTCAATTTTAGTGTTATATGGGCGGGACATTTTTTGTCATACTTGTCATTATATATATATATATAAATATATACTAAACATAACTTATAAGACAAGGAAACCGTATAAAAATTTTAAATTCATATTTTTTTAATGT
Organism: Maratus speculifer; assembly: GCA_964019185.1. Taxonomy (NCBI): domain Eukaryota; kingdom Metazoa; phylum Arthropoda; class Arachnida; order Araneae; family Salticidae; genus Maratus; species Maratus speculifer. The sequence continues at coordinate 209,993,740 of OZ025291.1, read as the reverse complement.
TTATATTGAAAGAAATCACTTTTAAAATATTTCTTTACTTCGTTATAAACATTTTTGTGATTCGACTTAAAATTAACTATTGTTCCCGTTGAGAATGGAAATCCAGTATTAATGTTCATCATCAATAATTCCTGAAAGTACGTTTGGAGCTGCGTTACGAATTTTTAATTACAATTTATTTTTTGCATATTACTTAAATTTTATAAAAAAAAATTATCACTTAAATTTTATAGATCATATACAGTGCAATCCAAAAGAAAATCACATACTTTTCCGTTAATGATGAAATAGATGAACGAGAATGTCTTGTGTGATATGTGTTTCATATCTGAGCTAAATAATAGCATGTTGTGTAGTGTATATATATTCTATAGAATTTATACAGGGCTCACAAAGCTCACAAAAGACGATAGTTTTTCCCTTATTGATGTAATTTTACTAAATTACCATTATGTGTAAATTAAATTATGTGTAATTTTCAAATGCGTTATGAATTTTATTAAATTATTTATTTAGATATCTGTTTTATCTTCTTAAGCTATGAAGTTTTGAACATTATTCTGAATGTGTTCAAAAGCATTTAATAATCTACGCCTGGATTATGATTTTTTTATCGTGTCACTTTCATTTTTTATTAATAATTTAGTATCAAATATAAAATCTGAAATGATAGTGAAAGCATATTTCTTCCGAATCAGCATAGAAAATTTTTGACACTTAAGCCATAATTCAAAATTCGGATGTTTTACTTGATTTTTTTCAGTTTCAATAGAAGAAGTGGATGAAAGATCATATCACACTATGGGTATATAGAGCGGTGGTCCGATTGATCATTAATGTAATGGCCGTAACATGATTGAGGGTTCTCCCTATATGTTTTAGTTCTGGTAACGGTTTGAAAAAAGGGATATTTTTTATTTTTTTTTCTACAAAAAGAAACTGTTCTGGTGCACATAACAACACATACAAGTCTTACAATTGCTGAACAACCTCGTGCTTTGACTTTATTAGAACAAAATGTTCCTGTAAGTCGTAAAACTTTACACTTACAATCATCAGAACAAACTATCTATGTTATAAAATAAACAAATGCCGATTTACCACACGACAGTACGTCAAAACAAAAAACCGATTAAAAAACGGAGAAAAACTTCAGATAGATCTGATAATTTTTTAAACGCCACGTACTGTCAATACCAACTATAACAAATGAAGAAATAAAACAGAATCATTTCTAATAAATGCATCAGTGAGGAGCATCAGACACAAACTAACGTTTTTAAATAAGTATCAAGAATATTTGATGGCACTGCATTTCCCATAAGTCTTAATTTTTAATCTTATAAAATATCTATGCAAAACTTTTAATTAACTCACATTTTTTTATACATAATATTGTTAATAATATAATGCGAAAGTCTTTGATTTTAAATTTTACAATATTTAATTAAATATTTTTTGCTTTCCTAAAACTTTGACGGCTAGCGTAAGTAAATTTAAATGCAAGTAAACATAAAAATCTAATAGGATTTTAAAACACAAGATTGCATTTTTTCTAAAAATGTGAATTATAAAATTATAAAGTAAAATTATAAAAGTATTAAAATCCAAAATATGGCAGGATATAGAAAATATTAATAATTATAAATTAAATAAAGCTTTAGATGATACATAAATTTTTAACTAAATTTTTTTTTTAATTACGTAGTGTATCGACAATAATTTGTTTTCCATATTAGTTCTAAAATGAAAGTTATGTAGCACAATCATTTTATTTAGTTCTTTAAAAAATGTAATTTTGTGTAGAACATTTAAGCATTCTACGAGTAATAAAATGTTTTTTCTTTACAATAGAAATATGTAGAAGCTTTTTTACTACAGTGCTCAGCAAAAGTTTAGACAATGATCGATTACGCTTCTATTTTCAGAAGTATGTACCGAATGTTTGTAATTCTTCTGTTATATATTACTTGTGACTTATCCTTTATTCACACACAATAAATTTTGAATTTTACCTTTTACATAAAATATAAAGATAAAAAAATAAAATTAACATTGTGGCAAAAGTATAGATAATTTGTGTATTTACAGAAAAACAACTACAAATTAAAATCGAGTTGCACCCGCATTGTTTGCAGTTAGTGCAAAAATGTGACTTTTCATCGAAAAAATTAAATTTTGCGTCACTTGAGGGTCTATTTCGTACCAAACATGTTCAACGGCAGCTCGAATCTCATTAAAAGAAAATTATAGCCAAAATTTGCATAAACATTACGACATATGGTGCTACAAAAGATTTTCGATTGGGTCCGGATCAGAACTACACGCCGGCCAGTTGAGATCAATTGTATTTTCAGAGTTAAATGAAGTTTTTCTTTTGTATGCAACATGAATAGATGATAAAATCCATACTTTGGATCAGCAAAAGTTCCCCAAATGACTAAAAATTAAAATTCAACCTATGTACGTAGTCTTGTGTTGCTTGGCAACCAATGAATAACTCCACAGATACACGAGCATTAAAGCTAAGTGAGGACCAAATTATTTAAAAGTCACCTTCTTTTTGTCCACTTAATAAAGTCCCAGGATCTTTACTTGAGTAATTCCAATAGTATGCCCACTTTTTTGGGCAATTCAAATTCCATTTTTTTTTCGTTACTGAATACCATAGCGTACCATTTGGGTCCATATGATATATGTTTGCAAGTTAGTTGAATTCTCGCCAATTTATAGCGATATTTTAGAGCTGATTGTTTTATCATTTTCATGTAAATTGATTTACCTGTTTTTTTAATTCATCTACGAATCATTTCCGTTGACACAGAAAGTTCTGACTTATTTTTAATGTGATTAGCAATCATTACTTGTGTAAATGTCAGTTTCTGGATCCTTTTGTCATCTTATTTTCTCGTCACACAAGATCTTCCAGATTATGCTTTGTTTTGAAGGAGTCATCCTTACACTATACTTCATAAACAGACCATTTTGGACGATTCAATGCGGCTGAAATTTCTGCAACAGTCTTCATTTTCCATTTCAGCTTTCCTACTTCAATTACCTCATCTAATTGAATGTTTTTAGCTCGCGGCATCTTCACTATCTGATGCTATAGAGTAATTCCATGTGAAATCAACCAATAAAAAAATATTTTTTTTTTATGTTAATGTTTTAGATTGTTCTGGTTTTTTACTAGTTTATTGTACTTGCTTACTTATGAGATTAAAATTGTGAAGTTAAATTTTTTTTCGACAACTCGTTTTAAAGTTATAAATTTTTGAAATTTTGAAGATTTTACAAAATTTGTATAGTCTTGTAATCTTTAATCGGCTATAACCTTTAAACTATTTGATCTAGAGAATTAAAATTTGCATCTTTTTTTTCAATTTTTTATGGTGTTTCATAAAATATATAACATGACATAATTACTTAATTTTTCAATTTTTTTTTGTAAAAAATTATATAATTTATAAAAAATTCAAAATCGGAATTTTTTATTTTTTTGAAAAAATTATATTATGTTTAATACCCTTTTAGCAACTTTTATGCCAAATTTTATGATGGAACTCCTATGGTGTCATACAGAAAAAAAAAATATTTTCTGTATCAATGTTCATGTAAATCTGTAATAAAAAATACTTTAAGGTATGCTGCACTGTTTAGCCCGAAGTGTTACTTACATGGAAGCCAATAAAAATTGGAAAACTTTAAGAATAGTTTGTTTTATTAAAAGACAAATAATAAATTTTAGATATTTAGTAAGTAAATCTTTTTTCTTAACAAATTACGTACTCAGTTTGGCACAGTGGAGCTCAATTTCTTTGGGTACCGTGATATTCTGCCTGTTGCAATGATTGGGTGTAGTTTGCATAAAATAAAGTATTTTGGTATTGTCAAAATGTCTGATTTTCTAGGATAAGTGGATGACAGAGATGGTCCGCTTGGATGAAGGAAAGAAACTTTAACATCTTCTTCGACCTGATCTTTTGTGAAAACACATACCACCTACCACTCATTCTCACAGGCACAAGCAACATACCCCACAATTTCTTCAAAGAAGTACCTTTTACTACTTTTACATTTACTTTTAATAATATGTGACTCTCCAATAGATGTTAATGATGCATTCAAATTATCAAAACCAGATTCCACATCCATGAATTCAGGGTCGTCCTTACTACAACCTGGTTTTGGATTGTCATCATTTGGAATGTCTGAAAAATTAGTATCAATGTCATTTCCACAATTTTAGGGATACTTTTCCTTACCTAATTGTAAGCGGCAATGAGTGCAGATTTTCACGCCTTTTTCAATGCCATATTTTAATGTTGTCATCCACAATGTAACATTTCTTAAATTTTTTACTGACCTAGTGTTCTTGCTTTTTGAATGGATGACAACAAAATTTATTTCACTTTTTATCCATTTTCAGTTTAAAGCCACTTCCCTTTTAATATTTTATAACACAAATCCGTATTCAACTCAATGAAATAATAGTAAAAAAAACTAAATTGTACAATATAAGTTATAAACAAACAGCAGTTCTCAAGTTATAAACAAACAGACTTGAGTTAGTATGCCACTACAGAAGATCTTAGAGAATACTGGCGATTTCAAAAGCCTTGTAGGAAAGGCATGCAGGTTTCAGCAGAAAACAAACATGTTACTGTTTGAGTGTGACTCATTGTGATTGTTAAAGCATTCAACTTCAGAAGCATAAATTGTATTGTTGAACACTTCTTTGAGATTTTCTTTTATTAACTCATTTATTACCAATTTATTCATTTTTTAAACAAAATTTACTTAAAAATAATATTAAATTAGGAATAATTTAAAAAAATTCTATTTAAATTCCAAGAAAATAAATTAAAAAGTATTTAGCTTGTCAATTACGCAACATATTAATTATCTTGATTACTTTTAATTTTTATTGTTATGCGTTTAACAAAATAAAACCTAGCGAATTACATACTAAAATTTTATTTGATAATTGAACTTGACTCGCATGAATGAGAAATATGAACATTGGAAACAAAAATAGACTACCTTTTATAGTGAATTTGCTTTTTAACAAAATATAATGAGACTTTTTACAGAAATTGGCCGATCATTGATATAGAAAATAATTATTTTCTTTATGATACCATAAGAGTTCCATCATGAAATTTGGCACAAAAGTTCCTAAAAGGGTGGTAAATATAATATATTTTTTAAAACAAAATCAAAAATTCCGATTTTGAGTTTTTAAAAATTTTATATAAATTTTTTACATAAAAAATATTTTTTAAAAATAATTTGGTCATGTTATATATCCTATGAAACAGCATAAAAAACTGAAAACAATAACTTAAATTTCAACTCTTTAGGTCAAATAGTTCCCAAGTTACAGCAAATTAAAGAACACCAAAAAATAGAAATTTCATTAAATTTTTAAAATTTCAAAAATTAATAATTCAAAAACAAATGGTTAAAAAAATCTGCAAATTTGCATTTTTTATCTACTATTATTGTACAACATCTGAGCCAAAAATTAACAAAATCCAAAGAACTGAAATTTTGTCTATTGGTCGGTTTGATCTGGATTGTCCCTATATCGAGGTATAATTAAATACTTCAGACATGTGACATCATAACTTGTAAATTTGCATTTTTCGATTAACAGTTGGCTAAAAATCAAAAAAGTGTCTAAACTTTTGCAATATGCAAATTTTATTTTTTTCTGTTAAATTAAATATTATCTTATATTATAACCATTATTTTTATTCTACATTATATAAAATACTAGCTGTCCTGCTCGGCGTTGCCCGGGCCCGTGATGTTATTCAGTTTTCAAATATGTTATTTGCTTTCTAAATGACCCTTAAATTAAACTCAAATTTTATTATCTTGATTTTATATATTTAAGTCCATTTTGTCAAAATTTATGTTTTTAAAATGGAAAAATCGCGAAAAGATATTGAATTGAAAGCACATGCTGTTTGGTATTTTGTTTTCTATGTAATTTGATTTTTTGGAAACTATGCGAACCGAAAGCGAACGAAACCGCGACGGAACACTCAGGTTTTTAGGGATTTCGTAAAAATTTTCACACATTACATTTTGTAAAAAAATAATTCTATCCATACGAAAGTTCCAAAATTTTTTTAAGTAATGTAAATCTGGTTTATTGAAAGGCTCTAAAAAGATTGTGTTAAAATATAGGCATCTAGTTACTTTTAGCCGGGATGTAATTCGTGTTTGTCTCTGTATTTGAACGGGTTAAATCTCATATTATTTTTAAACAAATTGCAACATAAATTATGAGAAGGTTTTAGCTTTAAGAAAATATTTTCGGTTTGTCAGGATGTATATAGAATTGCGCCCTGCAAAGGCAAAACTGTAATGAAACGATCTGGTTTTTATTGATTTCCTCAAATTGTTCGCACTTTTTATTTTGTAAAAATTATTTCTACTCGTCCGAACGTTTTAAAAATTTTTAAGAAGGTGTAAATTGGATCTAATGAGATGCTTTTAAAAGTTTGGGCTGAAATATGTACGCTTAGATACTTTTAGCGTAGAAAAAAAATTCTATTTGTGAGTCGCAAAGTGCCTCCTTTTGACGGTGTATTTGAAAGGGTTAAATCTTATATTTTAAAAACTGATTGCATCATAGATTATAAAAAGGTTTTTAAGCTTAAAGAATATGTTTTTTGTTTACCGGTACCTATAGGATTGCGTTTTGCTAAGTCAAAACCGCAATGAAAACGATCTGTTTTTTATTGATTTCATCAAATTTTTCGCACAGTTTATTTTGTAAAAAATATTTCTATCCGTCCGAACGTGTCGAATTTTTTGTAGGGAGTATAAATTTGGTCTATTGAGAAGATTTTAAAAGATTGAGTTGAAATATGCACGTTAAGATAATTTTAGCATGGAAAAAATATCCTCTCTGCGAGTCCCAAAATGACCTTCATTTGCCAGTGTATTTGAAAGGATTAAAATCCAAATATTTTAAAACCAATTACACCATCGGTTAGAAGAAAGTTTCAGCTTTAAGATCTTTTTTTTTGGTTTGTTTATATCTTAAAAATTACGCCCTGGAGGTGCATTGACAAAAGGGAGAAAAATAGTTTTGGAAAAAACGACCATATTTGAATATTTGTTTTCAAAGGGTTAACTGCAACATTTTTTCGAATTGATTATTGCATTTGAGACCTAAAAATATGATCTTTCGAAATATGTCTCTTAAGTTTAACTACGTGGAGCAGTTTGGTTGATTTGGATTTAAACAAAATAATCCAAAAACAGAAATAAACGGGGGAAAAAGGTTCTTCCGTCGTTAAGATGCGTAATTCAGTTTCTGCGCATATGCAAACGTTTTCTTTCCCAGAACATTTAAAAAATGACTTTTTGATGAGAGTGAGTTCCGCTTCATAATTAATATCTATGAAATTAATCAAAAAATTAAAATTCTGAGCCTCAGGTGCATCAGGAGAGGTATTGGGCTATTCTCAAAAAAATTTTGAGCTTCGCACGTGCTGTAGATTTTGCTAACCATCGCAGACAGACACATACACACGCAGACAGACAGAGCGTTTTGTTCTTTTATTAGTATAGATATTTGAAAATAAGTATAGCCATCTGTAAAACCCACGTGTTCGTATTTTTTATTTAAAGGTTAAAAAACACCAGTGTCTAAACTTTTGCTGAGCACTGTATCAATTGTAGAGTTTATATTATTAAAAAATAGACTGAAGAATTAGTGAATTAAATGAGAAATGCGATAAAGAATTTTTGTTTACCAAATAGAATTGCAATCAATTCATTTCAAGAGGCACAGCACAGGTTGCTCGACCATTAAAAAAAAAATCTGAAATTTTTTGTACAACAATCCTAACATAATGGAAGTTTACAATGACTGTTATTTTAATTTTATTACTTTTTGTTTGTGCATGGCGGCCATGCTTGTTTCCGTGTGTACAACAATTTTCTCCGATTGAAGGGTTTGTGGACTTCTAAATAGCTCATCATTTTAATAAAAATTTTATTTTACTTAAGAAAGGTGTTATAATAATTAAACATTAATGACATTGACATGTTTCGGATCCGTCTAATAAGATCCATAATCACAATAAAAATTAAGTAATTTTAGTAATAAAAAAAAACCCGCAATAATTTTAAACAAAAAGGAAGATTTACAAAAAAAAAAAAAAAAAAAAAAAAAAAAAAAAAAAAAAAACCTAAGACAAAAACAGAAAACGAATAGCTGTTAAGTTAATAAATGTTACACATTTTACTTATTGGTTTAAAAAATAAAAATGCAATGCTGCTTGCCTGTTCCTGAAACTTGTTTCTACCATGTTATCACGAGTCAGCCTCAAGCAATTTTTATTTAGTAAATCCCATTCAAAGTTTATGTTACAAGAAAATAACATTGTTTCTTGTGTGTATGATAAAAATGGATCTTGGAATTATTCATTTAAACTAAATTATTAATTTAAATCATTAAATGGGATTTATCATTTATATGTGCAGTCAGGGCCAAGAACTTCATTGAACTAATCAAAAGAAAGCAAGGCTTTTTCCTTCAAACAAAATTTTGAAAAAAAAATCCCATGTAACTGATAAAAATATCAGGTAGAACTTATAACATCTCTCCTAAACTGCGTGAACATATTTCTCAGATTTTTTTGAACATGTATAGTCTCTTAGTAAATTGAACATACACTATAAATGTTCTTTATAAACCATATTTCGTATATAAATATTACAATGAAAGAGATAAATCTAATTCATTTTAAGGTTCTCGTAATAGCATTTTTGATATATTCTCCTCTTCATAAATCAAATTGCAGTCGAAACTTCTCTTTTAAAATTTTTGTACACAGTACTTAAATAAACTGCTACCAGAGGCTAGAATTTCAGATTTTTATATCGTGTCCAACCACAAATATCAAAGCCTCAAAAGAACAATTTTTAAAACATTTAAAAATTGGAGATTTTATTTTTTTATTTTTTATTTTTTGTAACAAAGAAAAAGCAAGTACTAGATCAACAACAACAACTTTTTTCTTTTCCTATACTTTTTATAGTTTTAGGTAGTAATTGTTCAGATACTATTATTTTTGGTTTTAATTTCTAACATTTTTTTTTTCTTTTGGATGTTTGAATTTTTTTTTCTATTATCATTATTTATTTTATTTTTTCCTTATAATTCACTACAAATGTGAACTATAACTTATTTTACCTTGAAACTTTTTATTCATATCTTTAAAATACATTTTATTTATTTATTTGTTTATTTTGGCTAGTATTTACGCACACAAAGTGCCATGATATAAAAAAAAAAAAAAAAAAAAAAAACATAAAATATGTTTGAGTAATTTTATTATTTAAAAAGTAAGAATAATTATCAAGAAAGAGGAGAGGGTAGGGCGCTTCAACCTACTGTCATTTTGCACCATTAATATAGTCAGCATACATATGTACATAGGCAATTACACTGCAGCTGCGTGCGCAGGATATTATTTCAGGAGGAAAGGGAAGGGGGGGGGGGTGCGTCTAGTTCCTTAAGCCTCTGACCTCGTGATACAAAGCTGTAACTCAAAATGAAATTCATTCATAATCAATCTTTCCGATAAATATTTTTGTATACTTTAAAATATGACATAGATATTCTTTTTTATGTTTAAATTTCCAAACACCTGTAGGGGGAACTGGGGCACATTGATACTTGGGGCACTTTTATACACCCCCTGTACAGCACAAAGGGTCATTACAGGAAGTTTCACAAAAGCCCAAAAAGGTGATACTAGTGAAATTAACTACATACAGAAAGTTTTGGAATGATTCAAGAGTTTGATGAAATGGAATGGGTGATTAATTGTTTTTGTAGGTCAAAAGTAAATTTGAGTTGTACAATTGAAATGGTATTATCAAACTGTTCCCGTATTTACAACCGAAAAGAATACCCTCCCTGGCAAGTAAAGCTACTCTTTATCAGTTCCTCATTCTTTATTGTTAGATAAATTATGAAGTGTTGGATTTGCGACTCATTTTATTCAAAATGGCTGTATGGGGCACATTGATACAACCTAAATCCTTTTCTAGTTCATTTTTGCATTGCCTTTTATTTTTTTTTACGATACACCAATTAATTCAACCATTTTTCGTCAAAAATTTCTACTATTAGTTTTTATAGACGTGAAATAGCTCTAATTTCTTTATATTAGAACATTTTATAGTATTTTTGCAAACAGAAGACGTACAAACTTACACAATATCTAGTGCTGGTAGAATTAACAAAAGAAATGGACGGCAGCCTGGCAAATCTCAAATTTATATCGATTCTCCAGAGAAAAATGTACTATCGACATGAGAAATGTTAAGTAAGATAAACAAGCTGCAGAACAGTACAGGATAATTATACAGTGAAACCTCCAAATAAGGGACACTCCGAATAAGGGACACCTCTATTTAAGGGACAAAAGTTCCGGTCCCTTTTGGAAGTTTCAATGTAATAAAAACTCCGAATAAGGGACACCTCTATTTAAGGGACAAAAGTTCCGGTCCCTCTTGGAAGTTTCAATGTAATAAAAACTCCGAATAAGAGACACCTCTATTTAAGGGACAAATTTTCCGGTCCCATAGGTGTCCCTTATTCGGAGTTTTCACTGTATTATAAACATAATTTTTAATATAATTATCCTTTATTTTCTGTTTGTAAACTCATTTATAGACAGAAAACCTGGTAATTATTTCACCTTTCCTATAAAAAGAAGATAATTCTGAGGTTAGAGTGCCAGATATGACAAAGTTACCACAGCCAACAAACAGACAAGAAACAGCCAGAACATCAGGTCATTATACATTTCATTTTGATTGCTTTAATACCGCTTAAAAATAAATTGTGTGCGATTTTAATGTCTATAAATATATATAAAATGGTTTGCTAACTATTTTTCTAAGAAAAATATGCATTGGTGTTATTTTGTTTCCATTTTTCCCAGACGTGTCAAAGTGTATCAATATGCCCCGGGGATGGGGCACATGGATACAAATTACTTTTTTTGATTTTATAAAAATTACATGCAAAAATAATATATAAAACAACGATTGTACATTTTTATAACACACTACACGTGTTTTGCTGACATCACATAGAAAAATAACTTGAAATTTTTGCTTTCTAGACACCAAAATTTTTTTTTGAAAAAAGCTGTATCAATGTCCCCCAGTTCCCCCTATATACAAATGGAAGATATTAGTTATGTATAATTTAAAATGAGTAAAAAATAATAATAAGTTTAAAGTAATTAAATTTATTACATTTTTAAAAGGAAGTCACTTATTATAAATTTTTTGGCGGCAAAAAATGAGGATATTTTTTAAACTCTCATATAATTGTTTTTAGTGATTCAGTTTATACAGTTTTATATGTGAAATAATATCCCACTTAGGCAATAAATAAATAAAAATAAATAAATAAATAAATAAATAAAATAGAATTACTATAATCTTTACAAAATTAAGTTATTATAAAGATAAATTTAAATTATTATCTTTAAAATTAAAATCATTCCGTTAATTTGTATAGTGCTTTAAATTATAATTATATTCATATAGCAGATTCATTTCTGAAATTAATTAAGTTTTAAAATTATTAAAGAGCAGATTTGTCTAACATTTATTAATAAAATTAGATTTGCTTCGTAAAACAAAATAAATTTTTTAGAATGCAATAATGTATGCGTTTTTAGAAACGAAAAATTAAATATGATTAATTTTATTCGAATAAATAATAGCACTCAAAGGAGAGAAGATGATATTATCCATAAAATAATTCTTCGGCGTAATAAATCACTCGTAATCGCTAAAGAATATAAATTTAATTACTACAAACAAAATGAAAACATACAATAAAATAACTAGAGATTTCTAATTTACTATAGATATAAAACCTGATATACTGAATTAATTTTTTACTTACCCATCATACGTAGTATAGGGTAAGTCTTACAATCGTTTTGAAAATCGAAAATTTTTTTTGACAGATTTACACGTTTTAGATAGTGGAGATTCCGAAAAACATATTTTTAGAAAAAAAAATTGCCGTCCGTCTGTCTGTCTGTCTGTAAACGCTCTATCTCCCGAACAAATTGAGATAGAGACTTGAAATTTTGTATGTAGTTAGTATGTAAGAATGGGACGAAGCCTGTTTAATATCAGCAACCTCGATTATGGGGAACTAATTTTTTCGGACTCTCGAAAAATTCGTTCTGATGAAAGGTATATAAAAATTTTCGAATTTTTTTCTAAGGAATGGACGTAAAAGGCAATAAATAACACACATTTTGCATATAGAACGAAGTCAATCGGATTATTAGTTGTCGAGATATTTGTAATCCTGTTTTCCACATTCTTCGATTTTTCGTGACCCTGTATTTCATTCAAATTTCAATTCAGAGGTTCGTTTTAATTGGAAATGAGACGCTTAATCCGACGCAGTTAATTGTTAGTTAATAGAATTATTATTTTTGGATTTATAAGGATGTTTCTTTTACGCAGTTTGGTACTACTTGAGTAGTTTGGCGTTTTATATAATTTGTCGAAATTGGTACATCAGTAGTTCTTTAATATACACTATATTGCCATTGATTATTGGACACTTGCGATTTTAGACATTTTGTTAAATATCTAGAAAAATGCAAGAGGAATCATCTCGAAACTCTTAGTGTATAAATATAATAGTATAAGTCATACATCTACGTGAAGATTTTTTCCCGAAACTCCATAGGGGACCGTCAACAAATTAAAAAAAAATGAATTTTTTTAATAACCCTGTCAAAACTAATGTAGCAAAAGCGCTCAAACTCTGGATTATGATTGAACGCCTTATTGTAATACACTGTGTTTATTTTTATGCAAACAGCATGCATACTCGCAGAGTAATTAAGGTTTTTATAAAAATGGTCCCAAATTTTTCCAAGTTTTTTCCTTATAATTTTCAGAGTTCTTAATATAAAATAATATTTTTTTCAGAAAATATGACAAACAACGTTGCACACAATACTCTGTAATCAGAATTAAAAAATAATGAAAATTGTATACAAAATAAGTTGGTTTACTAAATAATTTTTTACTGCGCATGCGTCAAAGATATCAAAATTTCATTTGCATATTATGTTAGCTAAATGTATAGAACAACTTTTGTGAAAGTCACAAAATCATAACTTGAAAATTCTGAAAATAATCGTCAATTTAATAAGTTGAAAATCCGTTATTCTCAAAATGAAGCAAAAACAAGAGGGGTTGTATCCATATATTCATTGATTAATGTCAATATAGAATACACAATACGGGATGTACTACTACATTTAGATAAAATCCCTCATTTTTTTGTTTCATTTTGGAAACAACGGATTTTGTCCTTTTTCTATAGACGATTACTTTCAGAATTTTCAAGCTATGGTTTTGAGACTTTTACAAAAGTTGCTCTATAGATTTAGCTAACATAATATGCAAATAAAATTTTGATATCTTTGACGCATGCGCAATAAAAAATTATTTAGTAAACCTACTCATTTTTCATACAATTTTTATTATTTTTAAATTCTGATTACAGGGTATTGTGTGCAATGTTGTTTGTCATATTTTCTGAAAAAAATATTATTTTATATTAAGCACTCTGAAAATTATAAGGGAAAAACTTGGAAAAATTTGGGACCATTTTTATAAAAACCTTAATTACTCTGTGAGTATGCATGCTATTTGCATAAAAATGAACACAGTGCATTACAATAAGGCGTTCAATCATAATCTAGAGTTTGAGCGCTTTTGCTACATTAGTTTTGACAGGGTTATTCAAAAGATATTCATTCTTTTTTAATTTGTTGACGGTCCCCAATGAAGTTTCGGTAAAAAATCTTCACGGAAATGTATGACGTATACTATTATATTTATGCACTAAGAGTTTCGAGATGATTCCTCATGTATTTTTCTAGATATTTAGTAAAATGTGTAAAATCGCAAGTGTCCAATAATCAATGGCAATATAGTGTAGCATTACTATGTATATTTACAATATTTAAATTTTGTTTATGAATTGCAATGCATTGTATAAATAGTTTTCACAAGTTTTATTTTCATATACATATCCATGATGGGTAAGTATTACTTTGGCTCCCAACGATTAGTTTTACACATTCTTTTGTATCATTAGCCGTCTTCAGATAGTATCATTAGAATATATTAGTAAAGGTTGAAGTTAACGCATTAAATAATAGAATTTAAAAAATAGATAGTCAAATAATAAGAATTTTAATTTTTAAAACTTACATAATAAAATGTATAAGCTAATTTTAATGGTAGAATGCTTTTCTAAATCTTTCATATAAATTAAAAATTCTCCTATTGTTGTTTTAAACTTTTAATGAGACAATTAGAGTTTTATCATCACAATAAATAGATTTATTAAAGTAAATTGTATGATTTGATACGTGTGAGTATCTGCATTTGAATATGTACATATGCCTTCATATTTTTGCCCATATTTTCTATATATAATGTAAATGCATCTAAGTGCATAAGGATTTTTTTTAAATGGCAAAACGTTCTTATTTATATTCAACAAATTTATAAACATACGTATATTTTATGGTATCAAAGATAAAACAAAACTGAAAAATTTTACTTGGTTACGAAATTAAGAACATTTATTAATAATTTGTCTCTAATGTTATGGCGTACATTAAGAAACTACCCCACATAGCATGCATGTTCACAGTGACGTCACAGTGACGTCACTGTGAGTCACTGTGGTCACGTCACATCTGTGACCAAAATGCCACTCCTCAGTGACGTCACATTGTGACTGAAATGTGACGTCACATCTGTGACCAAAATGCCACCCCTCAGTGACGTCACATTGCGACTGAAATGTGACCTTCTTAGAATTTATTATTAGTTTTATTATTAGTTATTATTTATTTATTATTCTTTCTATTTCTATAACTCCCCTCCCCTACCGCTCCTTTTTTTTAAGAAGATACTATGTATGTTTGCGTTTGATACAAGTAATGGTAATGATTAAAAAAAATTATATTACCATTAAAGCTATTATTTTTACTTTGTTAAAACCTAAACAATGTTTTATCCAATAATATCTAATTATGAATTTTATTATTATTATTTAACAATTTGCTTTAACTTGAATTGTTTTGAAACTAATAAAAATAAAAAGTAAAAATAGACTTAAAAAAGACATTCTCATAAAACTATTCGTATTTAACTTCCGAAGCTGTTGCGCAGAAAAAGAAAAAACTAAACGGTCATGCGCATAGGAAATGAAAATCGTTTGCAAACGAAAGAATAAATAAACGTAAACAGAAATATTTTAAATTGATGATAGACGCAAGAAGTTAGTTGGCTGGAATTTATGGCAGTTGTGAGTAGTTGCATATTGACACGGATTTAACAATTTAAAGAAGAATGTCCACTACAGGTCTTCCAAGCGGCAAAATATAAGTCCGAGAAAATTAATGGGGCTTTGACTGTTAAAATAATTTGGTCTTTGCCACTTTAATTATTATCGGATTTAGTTAGTGCAGCAAGAATAACTAGAACGAATGACTTCGATGGAAAAAAGGTATGGAAAATATTATTTTTAATGGTTGCTTTTTTATTATTATTGTTCTGAGAACGATTTTAATTACATTGTCAAAAACATGCTATAAAACATCAATTAACTTAATAAAGTCTAATGCATTCATTATTTATTTTGTTGTCATAAAGAACTTGATTTTTAATAATTTGGATTAGGTTGTTACAGGTAGTGATTTTAATTGCATTCTAATCTGCGTTGTTTCCTTTTTTAAAATATCTGGTTAAAATAATGTGTTTCCATAAACATAAAATCATATGATAGTAAATTATAATAAATCGATAATATAATTATTAAACATTTAAAGATAATTATATTTTGTAATAAAGAAGCTTTTTTATGGAATAAAATTATTTACAAACATCCTTTTTTAATTTTTGTATTATGTAATCTTCTGAAACATTTCATAATTTTATTTAAAAAAATTGTATCTGCTCAGAAGAGGAATTTATAAGAGAACGAGAAGAACTATTAAAAGAAATCGTAGATGTTTGATATTAAAAAAAACAATTATGTTAATGATTGTTTAATGTACTTTTCAACTTGTGAAATGTTATAAAATTTCTGAATGGATAGTCATCGTGGGTGAAAACGTTTCAGTTGTAAATATTCTTATTGGAATGTTTTCAGAAAGAACTAGAAGTTTGGATGAAAATTTGGAAGTTACGCAATCGATAAGAATTTAAACATGATTGAATTTAAAACAAATGACGCAAATACTTGAGCTGTATGAAGCTAAAAAATAATAACTGTATTTTATTATTAACTTTTCATTTCAGAAACTTTTATTATTTCCTTTCCTGAATAATTTTACAGAGGTAAATTTCAGAATATTCATTATATGTAGTATAAGTGAACATCGTGATTAAAGTGGGTATTATAAATACTCTCTAATACTATAAATAAAATATTAATAATTATGATTAACGTATTTGTTGTTCTAATTTATGTTTATCGTCGGAATTTTTATTAGATAGATGTGTCTGTGATGGATAGCCTTGCAGTAATGGATAGCCCCTTAATGTTTTTTGTTTATTAATATACTAATAAATATTTAGCTTTAATTTTTTCCATAATTACTCTTTGCATGTTTTAATAATATTTTAATATTCATAGAAGACAGTATATAAAGACAGTTTGTGATTATTTTTTTATTTGTGACAAATTTGTCACTTACTTTGTGACGGTGACAGCATTACTAATGTTGTGAAGTCACACTGGGACACAAATATACAGTTATAAACATTGTTATGTAGTGTAAAATCACATCTATAATTTTATTATACTTTGGCAATACATCTCAATTAAAACTTGGGAGCTGCTATAAAAAGTATGTACCAAAAGAAAGTTACCGAATCAAAATGCCATGCAAACTTTAATCTTTGTTACATATTTTTTTTTCTGTGGCAGTAAATGAGAATATTTAAGACAACTGAATATTCGATCTATTAAAATTATTTCAAATTTAGCAATTTGTTTTTCTAATAAGCATTAAAATTATCAAAGAAACACTTCCTTTAAGGTGCAACACTAGTCATAGAAAAAGACCCGGATGATAATATAAAGTCCGTGGCAACGTTATTTTCAAATATCTCGCTCACATTTTAATATTTTTACATGATTTTTTTTGCATAGCATAGCTGAAGACGATCTATAAGCGGCCTAGTTTTTACTTTTTTGATTTTGGTTTCAGTTTAAAAAAAAAATATTTAAATTTCAAAACCGGTTTAAACCGGTACTGATATTGAAACTATCAAAATATAAAATATATGCAAGTAAAATCGAAAAAGTAAAAACTAGGCTCGTAGTAGATCGTCCTCAGCTTCCTATGCAAAAAACATGCAAAAATATTAAAATTTGAGCGAGATATTTGAAAAGAAGGCTGCCACGGACTTTATATTATCATCCGGCTCTTTTTCTGTGACTAGTGTTGCATCTTTAAGGAAGTGTTTCTTTGATAATTTTAATGCTTATTAGAATAAAAAATTGCTAAATTTGAAATAATTGTGATAGATCGAATATTCAATTGTCTTAAATATTTTTATTTATTGCAACAGAAAAAAAATGTATCAAAGATTAAAGTCTGTATGGCATTACATTTTGATCCAGTAACTTTCTCTTCGAACATTCTTTTTATAGCAGCTCCCAAGTTTTAATTGAGATGTATCGCCAAAGTATAATAAAATTATTGATGTAAGTGATTTTACACTAAATAACATTGTTCATAACTGTATAATTGTGTCCCAGTATGGCTTCGCAACATTGACAATGCTACTACCGTCACAAAGTTAGTGACAAAATTTGTCACAAATCAAAATATAATCGCAAACTGTCTTCACAACCTTGTCACTATCGTCACAGAATAGTCACAGTTTTAATGACAATTTTGTCACAAATGACACATTTTTCACATTTTGGTCACATCGTGACGTCACAAAGTGGTCACAATGTGACGTCACAAACGAGCTCTAAAACGGCCATAACGACTTCACATTTGAGTCACTGTGACTTCACATCGACGTCACGTGACGTCACATCGACGGTCACAAAGTCACAATGTGACTTCACTACCACGTCACCGTGACGTCACCATGTCTTACGGGACGCCAGGTGACGAATGAATGTTCTTTATCCAAAATAATTTTGCTTATACGAAATTTAGGTAGTCATACAGATAAAAGAATTAAAAAAGGTTTTTGACTGTCTGAAACACTTTACATCATCCCCCCCCCAAAAAAAAATCGACAGATAAGATAATAAATTGTAGTGCGGAAGGCAATCAAGTATCTGTACAATCCGAATGCATGTGCGGACTATATGACCCCTCTGGACGTATGCCCAAATGGAACTGCTTGGAAAATGGATTTTGTTTCTGATATGAAAAAAAAGTTTGAAATTGTACGTCAGACGTAACAAATGAAATGTGCTCAGAATCTAACGAAGTTTTTAAAATTAACAGTATTTCTGATACAATATAGTATCGAAATCTTTGGTTTGTCCCTGTAAATATTAAATGATTTTTGTTATACAGGTATTAACTTGTAGTAAACCTCAGCAGCTGTAGTATATTAATTTCATAAAATGTGTGAACATTTAATATAATTAAAATGCACCCCAAACAATATTTCCCCCTATACCATTAAAAAATAGAATACTTTTGTATGGTCCTGTATATTAATAAAAAATATTCTTTCCACCACAGATTGTGCAGAATGTACATTTTATTATATATTTCAAGGATGCATGTGATTTTTTTATGTTCGAAAGAGTGCAATGCATTAAAATGCATGAACTATTTTTTCCCATTGACCATAATGTAACGGAATATTTTTAATTGTCCGTTTAATTGAACTATACACCCAATTTTTTCCAAAATTTGAAAAGATTCGACAAAATAATGTAATAAATATCTATTTTAAATCTCAAACGATTCGGTTGGGTAGTTTTTACGTTGTTATATGGGGACAGACAAACGGACTGCTATAACTGCTACGTACTTACATAATTACGAACACACTTAAAAATGAATAAAAATAAAACGAACGCATTTATCGCTTTAACCTCTTAACCGACTGACAAAAAGTGTTAACAGATCATTCATATAAATATTTCTAAATTTTATACATGCGTAACAATTTTTGTAATTTTAGGTTAGTCTCTTTATGGAAATCGATTTAGTGAAAATCTTTTATTTATAATGCATCATAAAATCTGAAATAATAAACCAATTTGAACCTGATCTAGACAGTGTATCGATTTTGCAAATAGCTTGGATTAGTTCACTAATCAGAAATATTAGAAAATCACATCGAAAATCATTGGAATTGTTTCCACTTCTATTACGTTACGGTCATTGCGTTAAATCATTATAGCATTATTAATACATAGTAAAGTTTATCGATATTTAATAATTGAAACTATGAAGTAGGCAGGAAAATAGTAAATTTGAGCTTAATTACGTATTTTTTAACTTCATATTACTAACAAGGCGTAAAACCGACAGAGGGAAAAAGAATCCAGGCATGCATACGTTTTCAATCTGTAGGTGTTATACTTTCTTAGCAATGTGAAAAAAAATCACTCAACTGAATTAAAATTTTATTCATTTGGATTAAGTGTGTTTCTGTTCTCTAGTTGGAGTACGAGATACAGTAGTTAATTAAATCTTTGTATTTTCCGAATTCTTTGAGTTCAAATCGCATTTAAGAGTCAAGATATAGCTTAGAATTATTAGGTGTTACAGACTCGTTCATCTCATTAATTTCCCAAACACCAACCCGTTTAGAATCAAATTTGGACAGTATATTTATCTTAATAATGTATTTGATCTAGTTAGATAATCCAAAATCACCAATTATCTGTTATAATGTAATTACTCAGTGGGAATTCGCATAACATTATGGTATTTTCAGATTGTTTTCAGAAAATTTTAATATTCTTCAATTTCAACAAAAGCTTAGAATGTGCTTATTTTATTGGGTGAAAGATATTTTCAAAAGTTGATGACGCTCATTAATTGGTTTGTTTTTCAATTCTTAGTCGATTTTCAAGTAATTAGTGCTGTTTTATTTCATAATTAAAAAGACAGTTTATTGGAAAGTAATAACAGTTTTCTTGAAGTTTCTGTTTCCACTTAAAAATTTGAACAAGTCAGTTCAGATTGAATGAGATAATTAGGGAATGGTAATGCCAGAAATTTCTTATAAGGATGTTGCTGTGGATTGCATTAACCCCTTAACTGGTTAATTCTTTTCCGTTCAATAAATTGAAAATAACGGATTCACACCGCTATTATTTAAATAAAATATTCGTAAAATTTGTCTAAACATTTCCGCCTTTCAATTGTATGAAAATTTTCTTAAAAATAATAGTGGTGTCAAAAAGCTTTAAATGATGCAATAAGCAAATTCGTCTTGCCCGAACGTAAGAGGTTAAATTCCCGAATAGATAATTTATTTTGTGTCATTTCAAAGACAAAATAACAACCAGAAAAAAATATATTGTATTAAAATAAATGCTGACAGAATGCGTTTCATGCATATTACATGCGTTATTAGCTCTACTGGTATGGGACTAATAGGGCGCCAGTAATTCTCATGTCGTTAACGCGAGCGTAATATTAAAATGGAATGTTTTTGAGGTACCGTTGATGGAGATTCATAAACAGATGAAGAAAAACAGAAGGCAATTTAAAGACAATTTTGGGCATTTTGAAAGTTGTTTATTGAAAATAAATGTGTCTCTTTTTAAGCAAATCAAATGTTTTAGATTGTTACAATGTTTATAATGTTTGTCACTAACACAACAGAAAAAACTTGAATGGGATAAAAACTATTACCAAAGATATGAAATCAAATGTAAAAATAATACCTAAAAATAAAGATTAGAATTTTAGATCACTTAAGTCCTAATCATTTTAACAAAATCGTTTTGCTTTTTGATATACAACGTTAAAATTTATTTAGCAATTGGAATATAATGTGAAAGTTTCATGTTACTATAGCTAAAATTAAAATTTGCATTATTTCAATACGAAAATATCCTACCAAGACTTTTTTAAACATAGATTAGCCATAACGAAGTTCCAAATAATTTTTTATTTTCATTTTTTCCTGCGACAATTAAATGATTAAAGCGTGTGGGATTTTTTCTATTTTTCGGTAGAAATTATAAAATGTATTGCGTTATATTTTATATGTTTTTTTAATTAACACTGCTTTTAAAATTCTATTTTTTTTCTTTCTATTTTTGTAATAATAGAAAACGTCTTAACCATACAAATTATTTAGTCGTATTTTATATAATAAAATATTCGTGATACAATAGATTTTTCAAATATTTAAATATTATTTAACTGCTTACTATGAAAAAGTTTAATGGCTAATTCTTGAATTATCATTAAATACCAAATTACATTAATGTTTACACAGTTATACACTTTTAGAAGATAGAAACTTCGCACATAAATTCTAAGAATAAACTTTTAGATTTTTTTCAATTATGTATTTTTGATCTAAAGTACTTCGAAAAGGAAAAGTGCTTTAATGAAAAACCTGGAAATAAAAATTTATCTCTGGATTTATACGTAAATGTAATTTTTGTATTTTTAGTTAGTCTATATTATAATTATAACTTACTCGCAAATCCCGCGGCTGTGTTCGCGTAATAGTTGAAACATTCTAAGTAATATTTGTAATTCTGATTTTTATTATAAGAAATTACACTTTTAGGAATAATTCAAAAATGAACACTTAATTCACATTTCTACAAAACTATATGATTGCACTGCATTAGACAGAAAAGACAGGAAATAAATGAGGAGAAATAAAGCTAATTCTAATGTCTACTATCTGTCTAGGGCTAATGGCACCAGAATAAAATGCCTATGTTGAAGCAGGCACTGCCACCATTAATTTGTCAAGAGTAATTTTGAATTTACTTTTGATTGTTCTTAGAGGGCATTTATGTTTTACAAGTAAATAACATTCCTTATTCCAAATTTTTAGTCTCTTTAATATCACAGGAATCGTAATTAAGATCGTATTTTGATTTGCAATCCTCTGGTGGTAGTGGCACCGAAATAAAACATATAGCTTATGTTTGAGCATGTTCTGACATTACCAATTTGTAACCATTATTTTAGAAATCGGTTTGGTTTTTGTATAAAATTCGTAATTTAGAATCTATATTATAAAGGCCAAACGTATCTGTGCGTAACTCATACATCTTTTTTCGAATGGCAATTTCGGTTTTGAAATTTTTGCTACAACAAATTGTACGCTTCTAAACATCGTACATTTTAAATTTTTATACCGTCGTGTAGAGAAAAAAAATTACTTTTAAAGGCAATTTGTTTGAAAACTGTATCTCAGTTTATTTTTGGGCCCCACCAGTGGCCGAGAGGTACGGACCTCTCAACTGGTAGACGGCAGGTGCTGGGTTCGAACCCAATCGCTGCTGTCGGCCTAACCGTTCGGAGTTTTCGTGGTTTTCTTCGAACCTTGCGTAAATACGGGTTAGGTTCCCTTAGAAAGACCCCCACGAAGGGCACTCCCCCCTGGTCCTATATCCCTAGCGTAGATAATCGGACGACAAAAATAAAAAATAAACCAAACCTCAGTTTATTTTTGAGATATTAATTTTTTATAGTTTTTAGTACCATTGTTGTAATTGTGGCAACAGAATCATTCCATTTTCTCTTAAAAATTAACAAAAAAAGAAAAGAAATTAAATTGTGCAACAGTTTACCATGCAATTTTGGTTTTGCAATTTTCGATGCTGCAAATTTTACACTTTTAACATCGTACATTTTAAATTTTTACACCGTCGTATAGAGTAAAAAATGTACTTTTGAATGCAATTTGTTTCAAAGCTGTATCTCAATTTATTTTTGAGTTATTAATTTTTTTTATAATTTTTAGTACTAATTTTGTAATTGTAGCAACATAATCACTCCATTTTCTCTTAAAATTAAAAAAAAAAATAGAAATTAAAATGCTGTTATAAAATCCGGTGAATTTCGGTTTAATTTGGATAATTGAGTTTGTGAGGGAGTGACCTTTGCATAAAGTCACTCTAGTATTTCTGAGATCGTGACGTCAATAATTTAACAAGTGTAAGCGTAAAAGCGACATCTATCCTCTCTTTTACTTTAACTTTCTAGAGTGTGTGTGCTCTTTCGGGTTCTGCAGTTAGCTCGCGGTTATTAGTAATATGTTAATGTGAAGTATCTCAGTTTGCAGCATATAAAAGCTTGGGTTTGAGTGAATGGGGAGTGTCTCTGGCATTAGCCAGTGAGAGAGTGTCTCTGGCATTAGCCAGTGAGAGAGCATCTGTGGCGGTAGCCAGCGAGCGAGGATCTCTGGCATTAGATATCGAAGTGAATTAATGTTCAGCGAAGTGCTAGCAAATTGAAAAGTAGCAGCGAGCCTCCAGTGAAGTGTAAAGGAGTTTTGATAGTTGACTTGAGAGTTGGCCGGGGTAAGAAACTTTATAGTAGTTTCATTTTGATTATTTGTGAATAAAGAAATCCATACAGCCACGGGCTGTCTAATTAAGCTTTATCTAGCAGCTCAGCCAAGAGATAGGGAGAAGTATTAGAAGGTGCCACGATTGAGCTAGGCCGAAGCTTGTGAGTATGTGTTTAGCCTTTTCATAGTATTCTCAGTTGTGTAAAATTAAGACTTGCTCCACTTCCCTTCAGCCCTCATCATTTTAATAAACTTTGTTGTTTTATCTTAAGTACTGAGTATGTCTGCATTTAACTCCCACCACGACCAACCAAACGTTACAAATGACACTCAGCATGCATGTAACGTTACAAATGGCGCCCAACGAAATGTCGGACTTTGTGAGATTGTGCCACGGGTGTATTTCACCGGTGAGGGTGATATTAGTGAATTTTTAGTTAAATTAGATGGTTATATTTTGTTCAATAATATACCTGAGAAAAGTAGATACGTAGTGCTTAAATGCTCATTGAAGGGCGAAGCACTTTTGTGGTTGGAAAATATAGGAAAGTTTTTGATTACTGATGAAGCGAAAAGATTTGAACAAACTGTGATTGAGTTAAAGAAGGCATTTCCTCCCGTTAAAGATAAGAGTATTTTGAGAAAAGAGTTCTATTGCAACAGGCAGAATATTTATGAGTCAGCGTCAAAATTTTATCTTCGTAAGCTGGAACTAAAAAATAAATTAGATTTAGATATCACATTTGAGGAATTATTGGACATTGTTTTTCCTCTTTTTAGTCCAAATACACAGGACTTTATTGAAGTTAGAGCACCGAAGAATTTTGCAGAAATGTATCAGATATTATCGAAGTATGAGACTCGGCATAGCTCGGATCAACGGGATTTGCTTAGCCCTCGTCAGAGACCTGTCGCAGATAGTAATTTGAGAAATGAGGGGGAACGTAATTTTGTGAGAGGGGGACAGAGATTTCCGAATAATAATTTGCGTAATAGAAATGATGGATTTGGTCGTAATATGTCGAATACGAATAATGGTAATAGGAATTGTGGTGGTGCTAATAGTTTTAGAAGTGGTGAGAGAAATATGTATGGAAATAGACAGAATAGTGGTTATGATCGGAGAGGGGGAGTACGGGACAGGAATGTTTCTTCGCAAGTAAGGAGATTAACTTCGGATGAGAATTTGGAAAATAGGTCAATGCAAAAGAGATGTGTTCAGGGGTCGGGTCAGTTAAACTGGTAGGTGACTGTATTTCGGAAGGTATGCAGTCACAGATTAAATCGGAAAAGCCTTCTGTGAGTTTGAATAAAATTACTATTAATCCGGTTGAGTTACCTGAAGTGTTAATTGTGTTAGATGATATTGTCGTTAAAAGTGTCTTCGATACAGGGGCAGATAAGTCGTTCATTTCTTTTGATTGTTATCGGAAATATTTTTCGTATAAGAAGTTGAAGAGGTCAAGTCTGGTGGTTCAGTCGGCACAGGGAGTAGCTTGCGATAATAAAGGTTCAGTAGAATTGGAAGTTGAAATTCGTTCGGTTAAGACATGTTGGGAGTTTTGTGTGTTAGATGGATTAACAGTGCATTGTATAGTTGGTGTGGATTATATGAAGGATAGAGGAATTAGTTTGGATTTCTTTAAAAAGTCGTTAATCGTGAATAATGATGAGAATGTGAGTAAGAAAGAGCATGTTTCAGTGTCAGTTAATTTAGAGGAGTCGGGGTTAAGTGAAATCGAGAAGGAAGAATTTAATAAGTTTTTGAATGAATTTGGAGAGGTTTTTTCTGATAAACCGGGTTTAACGCATGTTGCGTGGCATGAGATTGATACTGGTTTGAAAGCACCTGTTGCTAGTAAACCATATCGTTATGATAAAGTTAAACAAGGTATAATTGATTATCATATTCAAAAAATGCTAGCGGACGATATTATAATGCCGATTGAGTCTCCTTTTGCATCGCCAGTAGTGTTATGTCGTAAAAATAATGGGAAAAGTTTAGATAATCCAGAGGCATATAGGTTTGCAGTAGATTATAGAAAGTTAAATGCGATAACGCAATACCCTCAGTATCCTATTCCAGTTATTGATGACATTTTGGCTAATATAACGAGTACGAATTATATGTCAACGTTAGATCTTACGTCAGGTTATTTTCAGTTTGCAATGAAGCCGGAGGACATACCTAAGACTGCGTTTATTACTCGGGACGGTTGTTTTGATTTTAAGAGAATGAGTTTTGGTTTATCGGGAGCGCCAGCAACGTTCCAGAAGGCCATGAATAATATCCTTAAACCTTTGCTTGGTAAGGGGGTCTTGGTCTACCTGGACGATATAATTATAATGGCAGCTACTTTTGAAGAGCATTTAAGATTATTGAGGGAAGTATTTACGTTGTTAAGAGATGCTGGGTTAACAGTTAAGTTAGAAAAATGTAAATTTTTGAGAAAAGAGATAAAGTATTTAGGAGTTAAAAATACGCGTGATGGTGTTAATATAGATAATGAGAAAATTGAGGCAATTACGTCAATGAGTCCCCCCAAAAATAGTAAGGAAGTGGCGACATTTTTAGGAATGGTGGCTTGGTTTGCCAAGTTCATCCCACGTTTTTCGGAGTTATGTGAACCGTTGTATAATTTAAAAAGGAAAATGGTGAAGTTTGTATGGTCATCAGCGGCTCAGAGATCGTTTGAATTATTAAAAGAGGCAGTAGTTTCCCCTCCTGTTTTGGCTCACCCCGATTATTCGTCTCAGTTTGAAGTGTATTGCGATGCGAGTGCAGTGGGGGTTGGAGCGATGTTAGCACAGAAAGGTCGACCTATAGCGTTTGCGTCGAGAATTTTAAATGCAGCCGAAAGGAACTATTCGATTACGGAAAGGGAGTGTCTTGCAGTAATTTGGGCTTTGAATAAATTTCGTTGTTTTTTCACTAATATACCGGTTAAAGTCATTACGGATCATTCAGCTTTGACAAAGTTAACTAATGGAAAGGGTTTGTCGTCTCGTATGGTCAGATGTTGTTTGAAGTTAGCAGAGTATAATGTGGTTATAGAACATAGGGCTGGCAAGGAGAATGCGGTAGCGGACGCTTTGTCACGAAACCCGCATGGTGGTTTAGAGGTCACGGAGGAAGTTAAGTGTTGTGCTTTGTCATCGTTGGTGTTAAGGTCACGAGAGCAGTTGATGAGGGAGCAGAAACAAGATGAAGAATTTGGTAGTTTATATCGTTACTTGGAAAATCCTGATGATGTCCCGAGCGCAGATGTGCCTATGTTTGAGAAATGGTCCCAATCTTTTAAGCTTATCGATGGTCTTCTTTTTTATTCTAAAATTGTAAATTCACGTGGTGAATTAAGAGTTTTTATTCCGGCTAGTCTTCGTAAGGCCATCTTGAAAGAATTTCATGATAATCCATTAGCAGGTCACTTAGGAATCAGGAAAACTTTGGAATCAGGATTTAGGAATCAGGAATGCTCGAATTTGTGAATCCTGCTACTTCCCTAAAATGCGGGAAGCAGTGCGCGCTTATGTCTCCAGCTGTAGCACATGCCAACGTTATAATTATAAAAATGTAAGTCCAGCTGGCAAATTAATTCCTATCAAAGTAAATTTTCCTAATGAATGTGTAGGTGTAGATTTAATCGGTCCTTATCCATTGTCTAATCCTAAAAGATATAGATTTGTACTAGTTATAGTTGATTATTTTAGTAAATGGGTAGAGTTAGTCCCCCTCAGGAAGGCTTCTGCACCTGCAGTTGCCGATGCATTTTTCGATAATTATATTTCTAAATATGGTGCACCAATTAGGGTAGTGAGCGATCATGGCCCTTGTTTTATTTCTGATATATTTAAGGCCCTGTGTGAGAAGCTGGAGATCGATCATTCTTTTACTGTTCCGTATCGTCCTCAGTCTAATATGGCTGAACGTGTAAATCGTACATTAATCCAAATGATTTCTTCGTATGTTGGTTCTCATCACGCAAATTGGGACCAGTTTCTTCAGCATTTTGCGTATGCACTTCGTACAGCAGTTCACGAGTCGACGGGGAAAACGCCAGCTGAATTGTTTTTGGGTAGAAAAGTCATTACTCCATTCCAAAGGCTAGTTATGGTGTCAGATGCGGAAAGTCAGTACATGTGTCAGGATATTGAGAGGTTGGTTAAGGAAGCTCAAGTTCAGATGAGAAAAGCGCACGAAAATCAGGCTCAGTATTATAATATGCGTAGAAGGGAGTTAGAAGTGAAAGTTGGAGATTTTGTGTTAGTAGAAAAGCATTGGTTAAGTTCAAGTCGTCAAAAGAGAGTAGCTAAGTTTGGTCCGAAGTTTGTAGGTCCGTTCGAGGTTTTAGAAGTTCGAAATAATAATTTGGTTGTTGATGTCAATGGTGAAAGAATGACGGTTAATTTGGATCAGGTTAGAGTTTATAAGTTTAGAGAAAATGGTAGTGACGGTTCTCATGTGTCGAGTGGTGTTTCGTGAAATTCCCGATCCAATGAGTGTCCCGAGTCCAGCACTTCTTCATCTAACTCTTTTCATCAATATTCAAGAAGAAAATTTGGTCAAACAGCTCCAAAAACTGTTGTTGAAAGTAGAAAGCCTATCAATCCGAGAACACAGTATGATAATAAAAATAAGAGAGCTGTGTCAAATACATCAGATTCTGTGTGCCATAAAAGGAAAAAGATTATAAACTGTCCCGTTCCTCCACTTAATAGACAGCAACCTCAGAAACACAAATTATCTAATAGTTCACCCTCTTCGGTACTTAATCCCCGGAAAAGATTTCAGATGGACACTCGCCAAACTGTTAAAAGGACTTTAAAGTCGGAATTTTTGCCCAATAAGAAACAGCATAGGTCCGGAAAGAAACGTGGTCTAGGATCTTCAGTAACTTCGGGTGCATCTAGAAAGAGGAGACAACGCTCAGATTACCGGCATCAACAGTGTGAATCTCGCCATGGAGTGACCCCAGCGAACCGGCCAGAGCAGGGTCGTCGAGCGGAACCTACAAGTATCCCACACTGTTAAAAATCTGCTGCATTTTGCTGCAACGCCATCCACCACTTGTATATAATATCGCTATTCCAACCAATGAGAAAGCGCCATTTCACGGCCAAGTAACCGTTTTCTATACAAGCAGGGGAGTGCGTTGCAGCAAAATGCAGCAGATTTTTAACAGTGCACGGCATCCATTCAGAACCAGGCTTCAGGCACGACAGTCAACTGTGGCGTCACCGTACAGTTCCGATGACGAAAGATCCTTCGTACAAGGTTTCTGGGACAAGAGGAGAAAGCCATCCTGTAGTATGAAGCCTGCCAGCAGCGAATCATCTCTATGATTGGGTGATAATGTTCTTTATTAAATTTCTATTAGAGTGCATATATGTGGTAGCAATGTGAAGGAATAGAAAGCAGAGAGACTGTTTTGTACTTTTGGCCATTTTTGGAATTTTTTGACGGACTCACGTTTAGTGCTTAATTGTGTTCAAAATTTGTTTGCAAAATTGTTAGTTTTATGTATGTTTGAGATTTTGGTCTTAACTGCTTTTAAAAATTCTGGATCTATTGTTAAATTGTTGTGTTATTTGTTAAAAATGTTACTATATTGTTCATTTGTTATAAAATGTATTTTAATGTATGTTTAAATTTTCAGAAAGTACAGATAGTAATTTGGGTTATTTTGTACACGCGCCGCGGTTCAGGCGCGCACGTGTTTTGCGGTCAATAAGTCCTTGACACGCGTTTCTATCTCTTATACTAACATTTAATGAATTAACTTTCTCCTTATCGTTCGTGTTTTATGTGTTGCGTTTGTACTTTAGTTGGGAATGGTTTCCGCAAGTTGCGAATTTTTAAGCTGCGTTTGAATTTGAAATTGTATTGTATTAAAATTGAATGCTAATGTGATTTTCTTGCAGGGAAGTATACCTGTGTTATGTATTGATTCTGCTATTTTTCTTTTAGTTAACCCCCTGACTGCTCGGCAAAAGGGTAAAAGTGTAATGTTGTTTTCTCTGTAATTTATTAAAAAGATTTAAAAAAAAAGATTTTTTTCCAGCCTGATACAAAATATGTTATTATTTATAGGTGTATAATCTTTGAGAGTATAAATCCTAACTTAATTAGTCAAAACTGGGTTTTATTTGTAGAATTATATTAATTTAAATATTGCGTATGCTGCAGTGAAACCTGCGGGTTAGTGTACGAAAAAATCAGCCAGCGGCAGTCAGGAGGTTCAGATGAAGAGCATGATGACGTCATTTTGTAAATTTTTGATATATATATTTTTTTTTTGATTGTTGCATAAGCACAGCGATGTGACGCTGTGCCCCAATTATTGTTAAAGTGGAGTTAAGTTCTGAAGAATTTTGGGAGTTAGTTCATTGGCTAATGGGTGTGTAGGTATTACTTAGTAGCAGGGTTATTTTAGTATGAAATAAATTTAATTTTAGATGAGTTCGGAATTTGGATGAGGAAAATTTTTGCGCATTGGGTTTTTTGGACTTGGTGCGAATTTTAGTATTAGGAAAGTTATGGAGAGATTTTTTGGTAAAATTATAGTTGTATTGCAATATTGAGGAAAATTTCGGAAGTTTAGTGTTTTGAGAAATTTTAGCACTCTCAGTGGAGTGGGTTGTTTTGAAAGAAGAAGTAATTAGTTTTGAAAGTTTTACGAGTTTTTGGAAGTTTTACGGAGGCTATTTGTAAGATAGAAGAATGATTGGATTGAATATGTGAATTTTTGAGGCAAACTGAGGTTTTTTGGTTGTGATGGGTTAAAGTTAATATTTTGAAAGTTATGTTTGGTTCTAAATTTCACCCATCACTGTGTTTTTTACGGTTCGAAATTTATAACAAGAAAATGTCCTGGGCATGCATTTGGCCCAGTCCTTTTTCTCTGCGGAATCCGAGGGGGGGTTGTGAGGGAGTGACCTTTGCATAAAGGCACTCTAGTATTTCTGAGATCGTGACGTCAATAATTTAACAAGTGTAAGCGTAAAAGCGACATCTATCCTCTCTTTTACTTTAACTTTCTAGAGTGTGTGTGCTCTTTCGGGTTCTGCAGTTAGCTCGCGGTTATTAGTAATATGTTAATGTGAAGTATCTCAGTTTGCAGCATATAAAAGCTTGGGTTTGAGTGAATGGGGAGTGTCTCTGGCATTAGCCAGTGAGAGAGCCTCTGTGGCGGTAGCCAGCGAGCGAGGATCTCTGGCATTAGATATCGAAGTGAATTATTGTTCAGCGAAGTGCTAGCAAATTGAAAAGTAGCAGCGAGCCTCCAGTGAAGTGTAAAGGAGTTTTGATAGTTGACTTGAGAGTTGGCCGGGGTAAGAAACTTTATAGTAGTTTCATTTTGATTATTTGTGAATAAAGAAATACATACAGCCACGGGCTGTCTAATTAAGCTTTATCTAGCAGCTCAGCCAAGAGATAGGGAGAAGTATTAGAAGGTGCCACGATTGAGCTAGGCCGAAGCTTGTGAGTATGTGTTTAGCCTTTTCATAGTATTCTCAGTTGTGTAAAATTAAGACTTGCTCCACTTCCCTTCAGCCCTCATCATTTTAATAAACTTTGTTGTTTTATCTTAAGTACTGAGTATGCCTGCATTTAACTCCCACCACGACCAACCTAACGTTACAAATGACACTCAGCATGCATGTAACGTTACAAGTTTTATAGTAAATTGTTAATTTTAGCTTAAAATAATATTTGTTTGAGAGTTAGACAGACCAATACAAGATGTATTTTTTAATGTAACTAATTCTGTAGATTTATTATAAATCAATGAAACAATTCTTTCTTAAAGATTTTCTTTCGTCGAATTTCGACGGGTTCCACCTTGTATTTTTAAAAAGGCTTTTCGTTCACTTCATACTTTTAAATTTAGAATTTTTTTCGACGATTCTTAGAAAGCATTTGCATATTTTATGTAATTATCACGTCCATTTTCAAAATTTTATACACTTTAATTGTACAAAAACACATTTTAGAACATGTTTTACTCTTGCAGACCCCAGGAGGTAGTGACAAAAGCATAAACTACAGCATTTATTGAAGTAGGGACTGTCACCATCAATTTGCAACCATTACTTTCGAAATCGGCTTAATATTTCCTGAACGTAGAAATCGCAATTTAGAATGTTTTTAGAATGCTTATAACGCAATTTCACTTTTTGAAATTTTGATTTTTTTTTAAATTGTTCTTGGAGAACATTTATTTCTTATAAATACTTATTATGCCAAATATTACTTAACTTTCTGAGATTGCTCACAAATCGGTATATAAAAAGTTTTAAGAACGCATTTTTCGCATATTTTCATCGATTTAAAAATTTCGATAAAAAATAGGTATTAGATATTATTTATATCCAATAGGTAACTACCATGCCAAATTTCATGAATCAACTTCTTTCAATAACACAAAAACCGCATTTTTAAGAACGTTTTTTCCTCCTACACTTCCTTTAGAGTATGACAATAGAAATTTCGAACTTTTTTTAGATGATTTTCCGGCATTTTGCCCCCTTTTAAATTTCTGTTTTTTAGAAAATATTTTTATAGATAATTTATACTTTATAAGTTTCTAACATCCCAAATTTCATGTATCTAGATCCTTGTAACAACAACAAAAAACCGCAATATAAAACTTTTCTATGGTTTTGCAACCGCAAGGGGATAATAACATTGAAATAAAATAGAGTCTGTATAAGAGCAACGATTATCACTATCATTTTGACACCATTATTTTTAAAAGGGTTAGGTACTTCCTAAGATTGCGTAAAAATTGCCGTTTAGAACGTTTTTCTTGAATGCTATAGTGCACATTTTTGTTCCTTTTAAATTTCGTATTTTTGGGAAATAATTTTAATGATCATTTATAGCTTATAAATAATTAAAATGCCAAATTTTATATTTCTAGACCCTTTAGTAACACAAAAGTCGCATTTTAAATTTTTTTTCCTGGACCCCCCTTTGGGTTAGTGGCATTAATCTGTTGGACGGTACACATAACTGCCTGCTTCTCCAACTCCTTCATGCGCGGGCACCCATGCTTGCGCACAACCACGCTATACATTCGAAACGCATTCCTCGATGTCTGACTACGTAAACCCAAAGTGGTATATTTACATTTCAACCGGTTTCGTTTTTACAACGATTCTAACCTTTTCATTTGAGCATCACTAATTTTATGTTTAAACGATTAACAATGGATTTGAAAGTGACAGAAGTTTTTGGATATTTTCATTATTCTTTTTCAACTAAACTTTAAAGTTATTAACTGCTAAATATCAACTAGCTTTTATACGATTTGAATATATACAAAAAAGCGTAAAATTTCCCAGCTTAGGAGTCGAACACAGAATCTTGATTTACGGGGAAAATACTCTGCCGTTTAAGCTAGCTAACAACCGGCGAGCATATTGAACTCAGATGAGCGAAATATGCCAAGGAAATGGGTTTAATACTTGGGCTTGCAATTTTTTTTGCTTAGTTGGGGTTATTCAATTACAATAATAACTTACTTATAATATCTTTACCAATCAGTTTGATTGTGTAAAAATAATAATTAATGTACGTACCCATCGTTGATGATCTGTACCTTCTCGAGATGAAAGAGATGAAAGAGAAATAACCGTCCAATAAAATTTCACGAGACCGTATTGATGTCATTAAAGAAGACATAAACAAGTTTTCACAACACACTAGTCATTATACAATAGAAAAGAACCATTACTGTAAATATTTAAACTCAGAACTCAACTTAAAAGAGATGTAAAATCGCTATGTTCTTTTTTGCCTTGAAGAAAAGCGCATGGAGCCGGTCAAGGAAAGATTCCATAGACACAATTTTAATCTCAGTTTTCCCTGACCGTGAACTGATACAAGTGTTATGTGCGAGACACTTCAATTGAAAATAGACCATGAAAATTCACATGAAAAACAACAAGCTGAAACTCAAAAGGAACTACATCTCCGCAAATCAGAAGCTGCTAGATTAGCCAAAGACGCCATCCACAATTTAAGGGGGCTCAGGGGTTGATCGATACGGAAAAACATGAAAACAGAGCTCTCGCTTCGAGTCCATATAAAAACAGAAGTATTCAATGTAATTAATTTAAACTTTCTGATATTTTAAAGGTATGTTTGCAGACTTGTAAAATTATAAAATGAAGTACTTAAATGTAATATAATAAGAAATATAGCAAAATTTATGTAACACAATTTTCGAAAAAAAATTATGTATTAAATCACCAACACCAAGATATCTTAACGTAGAATTGACATAAGAACCTAATTTTTGCTTTAAAATGATCCGGAAAAGTTACTCTATAGAATGAATTAAGGATATAACTATCACTCAAAAACAACATTATTAAAAAGACTCTCGAAGTTGAAAATTAAAAAAACTCCTAAAAAATACAACTTTTTTTCCATTAAAAATATTTAAAATATTAAACTATCTAAACTATATTAATTCATTCTATAAATAATGATGTTATATGCATGCAAAAAAATTAAGCCATTCCATCAAATAGTTTTTTTTTAAATCTTGTTGTTAGTTGTCAAAAATCAAGTTCTGAGAAAACGCGACTTAAAGTTGAAATTATATGGTTGCGGCTATGAAAGTGTTGATACATAAATGCTTATAACTCCGTTAAAAATGCAAAAATTTTTATCCGGTTTTTTGCATTGAGTTAAGAATTAATTGAATAGTTAAACTAAATCATTAAAAAATCGATTTTTTGAAAAGTTTTCAACCCTTGAGCCCCCTTAAATAACGATTCAAAGACCGCGATATGGTTTGATATGCAAGAAATGATGCCAACTCCACTAATAAATTCTAGGACTAATTACCAACGTCATTATTGGACGTTCTAGTTGAAAATTTATAACATTGAAAGTGTAATTGTCCACATGTACATGTAACATGAAGGCAAGCTTTTCATAGTATCCAAGAGATTGCGTCATATCTTTTGAAGCTCATATTCTCTTCCCTCTCAAGTTAGTCGTATTAGAGATTTTAGCGACAATTGTGGAGGCCAGAATAAAAGACACTTGATTGGGAAACGCTGCCTATATATCCTAAAAAATAAACACAATACAATGGCTTTTTTTATTTCAGGACACTCTTACAATGGATTTGACGAAGACTTTGGGCTCATAGAAATCAGAAAGCAGAGAAATAAAAGGTATCAATATGTTCCAGATCACTGGGATTAATTTGTAAATGATTTCAGCAAAAACTTTATTGTAGTATTACTAAAATATGAAAATTTAATTAATATTGAATCACTTGTTTCATACTTTATGAAGTCAGTGAAAGGTATGTGAAATATGTAATGGCTGCATTCAAGCCAAAAAATACTCTTCACATTATTCTCGAAAGAAACTGCTGGTGCTGAATCGTTTTTCACAAGCTAAAGGGGAAATTTAGCTACACCGGAATATGCCTTAGAGTTCTGCTTAAGCTCCCTATAGCATAAGAAAAATGAAAATTTAAGTTTTAAAATGTCAAATTATGGAAATATTGCACCTTGCACCTACAGAGTCCCTTTTTTTTTCTACCGAGATCTTCCTCACCATGAGATACCAGGTCACACTGATGCCTCGCATACTTCTGAAGATCAGGTTTATAAGTCTAATCGTGTTTATAAAACTGATGAGGATGGGATAATGTTGATGTGTTGTTCAGTTGTTATCACTACTAAACTATTATTCTTTATTTTCAAACGATTTTGCATTTTTTTTTTCATTTTTTCATTTTTACTTTCTTATACGTTAAATAAATGCATTTTAACGATGAGAATGTAAAAAAAAATATATTGTTTCAATCTTATGATAAAATTTTAAAACTTACATTAGGACAAAGTTTTCCCCTTTCATAAATTTGCATAAACGATGCTTTTAAACTTTTCATTTTTAACACTTAGATCAAATTAAAATTATATCCTTTCATTTATTCGTATTAACGCTGTTTTTAATTTTTTCATCAATTAATTTTCTTTTCTTTTATATTTTTTATAATTTTTGATGTACAGCTTGGAAGCCAAACAGCACAATCAATATTGCTTAATTAAAAAAATACGCATCTTTTTCTTTCACAGTTATTGAAGTAAGACCACTAATTCAATGATCACTAAGAACAAAGTTACTGTTTCATATCTCAATTCATTCAATTACAATTGATGTTTAACTTTGAACTCAATTTACTCGAAATCTAAATTTTTTCACTTGTTTCCATTGGCTTCTGGGTTCCTCATATATGGTAATTTAATACCTTCGCGATGGGAGACTTTTATGAAATTTTTAATGTTTTATCATCGATTTTTAAATACATAAATGTGTGCCTTATTAAATCGAGAAAATGCTCCGATTAAGTAACTAACTAAGCTTGGTATTAATGCCAGACTAATTCATCTCATACATTCGTACGTTAGCGACCGCACTTTTTGCTTCCTCGTTAATAAAATACTCTCTACACTCTACAGAATTCTCTCGGGAATTCTTCAAGGCTCGGTTCTCGGCCCTACATTATTTAACATTTTTTTCAATGATATACCCAGAACACTGAGGACTTATCTTGCCCTGTACGCGGACAACACGGCAATGTATGCCTCTGCACATCATCCATTTACATTGTACAAACTTCTACAGAAAAACATCGATGTATTCATTGCTTGGTGTACTAAAAGTGGCGTGTAAAACTTAACGAAAATAAATCTGCTTCTGTTTATTTCTCTAGAAAAAAGACTATCCTAACCGATTAACTGTTAACAACACTACTATCCCCTGGACTGACTTCATTAAATATCTAGGTGTCACCCTTGATCGCCTTAACTTGGAAAAAGTATTTTATTGTTATTCGGGGTAAAATCGCTGGTATCTCTAAAGCTCTTTCTCCTCTCTTTAAAAGTAAAACTTTATCTATTAACAATAAACTAATCCTTTATAATGCTTGCATTAGATCTGTACTAACCTACGCCTGCCCTATCTGGAGGTTTGCTTGTAAATCCAGTATGAAAAGTCTGTATGGGATTCCCAATAAAAATCTTCGATATATACCTAACTGCTGTAGATATTTACGAAATTCTACCATTCTTAGAGACTTAAACACTACCTCGCTTAAAAAGCGCATTAATCAGTTACATAATTTTTTTTATAAATCTCTTTACAATCTACCTAACGAAATTGTCGCTGAGCTTCCAGATTATGAGGTTTCCGACCTCATAAATAGAAAGCGTCCCAGATAAACTTTCATTTTGGAAGAGGATGGTTTGAGTTTCCCTCAACCCT
Source organism: Maratus speculifer (assembly GCA_964019185.1). Lineage (NCBI taxonomy): Eukaryota > Metazoa > Arthropoda > Arachnida > Araneae > Salticidae > Maratus > Maratus speculifer. The sequence continues at coordinate 209,956,833 of OZ025291.1, read as the reverse complement.
CATTTAAACTTAATCTCTCTTTGTTTGTTTTTTGTCCAATTTTTCTTCTTCTTCTTCTAAAAAAAAAAAAAAAAAAAAAAAAACTAAATGAACATTTTTTTTTTATTTATTCCTTTATTTAAATTATTATTTACTTTTTATTTTTATGTTAGCTAATTCTACTAATTTTCATTGTGGCTTTGCCTAAACAATATTTTATTTTTTCTTATGGCTCCCGAAGCCCATACTTTGATATACTAAATATAAAGTTGCCTGACAACTACGAGATCCATTCCACATGTTACTTTGTTCATTGTTCCCATTAAATAAGCCAAATTTTATTGTAAAATTTTAATGGTGGGAATAAACATGGTTTCTTAAGATTTTTTGCATTTGGTCTCTCGTTCCCAAGGGGTTAAAGGGGAAAATTAATGTTTAAAAATAACAGTTGATTAAAAGTAAAGAGAGTAAAATTATTTATTTATTTTTTATCTATTTATTTGTTTATTTATTGAATTTTAAAAAATGGTAGCACAATTTTAAATAAATTTGAAAATTTCTATAAAAATGTTTAAACATAATTTAAAATTATGCGTTATTATCAAATTTCTCATGAATGTAGTGGATGTTGAAGCAAAATTTAAAAAAAAATCGAATTATCGCAAAACAAAACAAAAAATGTTTAGATGGAAATTGTAATTTTAAATTCTCAAAAATTTAGAGGAAGTTTTAACCAAATTTAAAAATTCACATTTTTTAAAAAAGAAATTTACTTGAAAAAACCAATAATTGTTAATATATTTTTTAACGACTTTTTGTTTCAAAAGGGCAAAAAAATTACAAAAACAATTTTAATCAGTCTATAAAATAATGAAACCTATTCAGTGTAGAAAAATTCAAAATATTATAACATGTTTCAAACGAGAAACCTTTTAAACAGTAGGCAAATACACTAATACTGATCCACTTTAACTCCGAGAAAAAGACAGAAACTAAAGTTCAGTTATAAAATCTAAATCGCAGAAATTTTCAAATGTCTTTAAGTTAACTCCTTTAATTATAATAATAAAGATTTCTTTTTTTTATTTTGTGATTTGTTAAGTAATCAAAAGTATTCAGTTATATATTTAAAAATCCGTGGACCGAAACGTAAATGTGGAGAAAATATGAAAGCACCACGATCCAGATGCAAGCTGTATTGTCAGCATTTTTGTAATATGTAAAATTTCAACTTTTATATTTACACATTTTTTGAGAAATAACTCTGTGAACGGTAAACAACGGAGTGATACGAATAGTGTTTTTTTCAGATGTACGAAACCGTGGAAAAATAATGTAATAAAAACAAAAATGATGTCTCTAAATAATGTCTAAATATTCGCATAAAGTCAAAATATTATACCATATTGAAACATTTGATCATTTTTTCAACAAATTTGTAAACAAAGACCCACCTTCTCCCCTCCATAGCCAATCAATATTTTAAAAATATGTAAATAAACAATAAATCACATCTAAATTTTTGTACTAAGAAAATAAAAGAAAATAAGTTGTTCTGGTGTAATAACGCCAAGTGCTAATATTATGAATAATTATGAAATAATCCGGTAAATGAAACCTATCTGCTCTGCGCAGAAGGGTTTTGAGCCATATAAATCGCAAAAAACAGCTGGAAGTTAATTTGCTCCATTTATAGGTCTTATCGCTTTTACAAGCAACTAAAATTAACGCTTGATCTAAAATTTGCGAGATAAGTTTTGTGATGTGAAGACTATATTTTTTATTCGGAAATACTTTGTTTATTACATAAATTTGTAGTGCATTTCACGTACTTTCAAAATGTTGTAGAAGATTTTGGATATCTTCTGGAGATAATTTGTAGTTTAAAATGTACTGCGCAATAATCACACCGGGGTACCGGTTGATTCCCAACAGTACCCAACTACATCCGAAGGTTTTTTTTTATTAATATAGGACAGCATTATTATCATTGTTGAAATGGTAAGATTAATCGGAGGGGGGGATCCAATATCCAAAACTGATTTATTTTTTTATTTTTTTAATACAAAAAAAAAATAAAGTAAAAAAATAATTTAAAACCCTGTAAATAAAACTATACCAAAATGTTTTCGATATTCTAATTCGAACACATTCAAAACCAGGTTTCTATTAAATTTCCACTGGGTTGTTCAATTGATTTCTAAATTTAAATTGTCCGCGTTCTCAGTGTTCGGTTTTTAAAAATTTTACAAATCTAACCTTTAACCGATGTGACAGAAATTGTAACGTAACTAATGTGAAAGGGTTTGTGAGACCGTAAGATTGAAAGATGAATAAAAGGCGGGAATATCTCATAGGATTGTGTTTTTGTACTAAAAATTTTATACAAGACTATTATACTTAATATTCACCTATTTAAAAGTCTCTGGTGATAGTAGGGGAGAGTGGGGATACTTGAGCATAGGGGATACTTGAGCCACCCCTATTATCTCTACAGTTGGTTAATTTTTCTTTCTAAAACTGCCAATATGATAACATATTTATAGTTCTGAACATGTAAAAAAGAAATCACACATCTTGGTACCATTTTGAAAGTATAGTGATTAATAGTTGTCTTTTCCCTATCTGAAGTAAATATTTGGGTGCATGTTTTTTTTGTTTTTTTGCAATCAAAGTTTTGTTTAAAGTTGCAACTATATACATACATTCAATAAGCATAATTTCAATTGTATTTTGAGTCTAAAATAGTTCTAATTGCTGCATGCTTTATTTAGTAAAACTCTCGGAAACAAAAATAGTGATAGTGGGGATACTTGAGCCAATGAGAGTGGGGATACTTGAGCCATGTCTTAACCATCCCCACTAGAAATAAAACATGGGTGAAACAAACAAAAAATAAAATTACATCCTTATATTCACTAATAGATATTTTTCTGGAGAAAAGGGAGAATAATTTTTCATTTTATTTTTTTTTCTTAAAAAAATAACGACCTAAAAATGTTTAAAAATGTATATTTTTTAAATGAAAATGTCTATTTTATTTTTCGATTTGACTAACAAAATAGCCTATCTAGATAAATGTAAACATAGTTTTCAATTTAACTTTCATTAAATGAAAATAACTTTTTAAAACGGTTTTACAGGCTATAATCTCTAATACTTTAATTAGTTAGGTCCAACATATTAAAATATTTATTTTTTAATATAACATATTAAGATTAGTATTTTATATTGAAATCGTAACCTCTGTTGCTGTAACTTTTTTTTAACTAAGAAAATTGTAGAAAAATTCGTAAAAAGAGCGCACAAAAACAAGAAAAGCAACAAAGATCCCAGTTCAAACTTACCTACATGGAGCCAAAGAGGAAGACAAAATCTTTTCTTGTGAAATCAAAAAAGTGTTTGAAATAATAGAATGATACATCTGGATTAAATTCCGACAGCTACTAAACTAAAAGCATGAGTTCGACAATACCATTAGAGGAAAATTCTGTCAATGATGGTGATGATGTGAAAGAAAACCTTCTATTGATGGTTGGTTACTAATAAAATATGCCAGAAAGAAAACTGTAAAAATATTTGTTGGATAAGTGCTTAATATTTTGAAAATGAAATTTGCCCGAAGAATTGCAGATTCCAAATTTAAATGGCTCTGAACTGAGGATGTTTCTACCGTTGTTATAACTCAAGTTCAAATTATCCTTCGACAACCAGTTTTAACGACAAAAAATGATCGTATTACTAGCTTTGTTTTCTCAATTGGTTTTGAAAGACTTTACGTTTCATAATTTATCATTCTGTAAAATGTTTGTGCAAAAATAAAGCGAAAAAAATTACTTTTGTAGGTATTTTTCCGTAGTGGCTCAAGTATCCCTTCACTATGGCTCAAGTATCCCCGCCATGGGGATACTTGAGCCATGATGTAAAACAAAAAATAAACATTTATTATACATAAAAAAAATAGTTCAAAATTTATTGAAAACGGTTTTTATTTTAAGGAAAAATATCAAATTTTCATTTTCAATATTTTATTTTATTCTAAAAAAATATAAAAAATTAAAAAAAATAAAATTCAAAAAATGGCTCAAGTATCCCCATCTTCCCCTACTAAAGTTTCAAATGAAACAAAATTTCGGTAGTGTTTGTAGTTAAACTAAAAATTACAAGTTAAACTATAAAAATTAAAAGAATAACAGTGGTCTGTGAGACCGGTAAAATTAGTTAAAGGTTAAAAGGCGATCAATGATTAAAAATCATAGAATACTGTTCTTGCACTAAACTTTTTGTACAGAATTAATTCAAACTAAATTATTTAACTATTTAACTAGACAAAATACTCAAACTAAATTATTTAACTATTATTAATTAATTCAAACTATTCAAATATTTTTAACATTAGTAGGAGGATTCCAAACGAAAGAGAATTTCAATTGTAGCTATAGTTAAACTGGGAAATACCAATTAAACTCTAAAATTTGGGCGAGGTGCAGAGTTCAGTGAGATTGCTTACAGCATTTAAAGGTTAATTTTGTTGCTAATATAGAGATAATTATATATAACCACATGAATCATGTATAAAATTTAATAAGAGATCTCATTGGGATAATATTTTTTATCAAAAATCTTATTTAAAAATCTTATTTAATTAAAAATTTATTAAAGCATGTTTTATATAACGCCAACAGTTTAACTTTAGGTTTGGACAATCCGCATTAGTGTGGAGTTATGGGTTAAAAACTGTATACAAGACTACTGTAATAGTACAAGACTACTGTAACAAAAATATTTATTACACTATTATACAACACACACTTTTATAACTCTAGTAATTATACAATTTCTAATGATTAAAATATTCATTATAAGTGGTTAAAACTATACAGTTTTTCTTACAATTATGTTTCAGCTCGGCTTTTTAAACAAAGAGAGGCACAGGGTGTTATATTCTGTTGAAGCTCCCCCTCACTCCTTTTTCTTTCTTTTTCACAAAAAAAAATAATATTTTCTAGAATGCATACATGGGAATATAAATACTGATTCAATTAAACACAGTTAAAACCGCGCAATGTTTCTATTAATTTTATTTAAACGGTCCTTTTTAAGCAAAAAGTATATTAGAATCTGATATTCTTTTGACTCCCTCCCTTCCTCTCCACACTTTTCTTTTTCTTATACTTTCACAAAAAAATGAACATTTTCAATAGCTTAGAATACATTTTGTCAATTTCTAGAGCTGCAGAATTTGTATTTTTAGAATTGGGCAACCTACATACCATTATTCCATCTAATTTTGAAGTTTTATTTGCATGGCGTTATTACCCATATAAGTGGGTAATAACGCTAAATAGCATTGGTCAAGAAGTCACGTCATTACATTTTATGAATACATATCTGTTAAATTATTTTTTTATATAGATAATCAATGAGGTTGCTCTATCAAATCATATATTTGTTTGAAAAATACAAGCTAAAACTAAGCCGTGAAAATTGGTAGAACCTTAACGTGGCGTTATTACCCCAGGATACCTTATATAATATGAACTTTAAAATGTTCAAGTTTGCGTAAAAGGCGATTAAAATAGTCAAATATGGATGTTAATAGTTAATTTTATTTAAAACATCTTAGTACTTTAAATCCTTAATCAGGCTCTTCTTAATATAATAAATTATTTATTTTAATCAATATAATATATTATTTATTATATTTTATTCAATATAATTTATAATTTTATTTTTATAAAAATATGAAAATAAAATTAAAAATAAAAATAAACAAAATATCTTCTGAAGAAGATCCTGATTAAGGCTTGAAAGTACTAAAATGTTTTAAATAAAATTAACTATTAATGAACTATGTAACTATAACGTTGATTATTGTAATCGCATTTAAGTAAACATGAACATTTTAAAGTTCATATTATATATTTTGTGCTAAAAACAAGGCGAAAATTTAAAATAAAATTTGTTATGCGATTGTGAAAAAGTAGACTATACAGCCTAATAGGTAAGTACCTTAAACATAAACACATTTTTTATCCGTCTATGCTTTTAATACTATTATTATTTTATGCAATACACAGTAGCTACATTTAAAGCCATAGGATAACTTTGAAAATATCGTTATTTTTCATTTATTTTTGCTTTATTTCCTTCTTAAAAAACTCTGAAATTGCTTAGAAATTATAGATTTGAAAATGCATTTGGAGATTATTTTGCAATTTTATTGGAAATGCATTCAAATGTCTTTAAAATAGTTTAACTATGTAAAGTCATAAAAAAATAAAATGCAACATTTTTCAATTTAAATTATACACTCAAAAAATTTTATAATAATTCATATAATGAAATTTTCTGTTTAATGCTATTTTCCGACAAATTATGTTAGTCATTTCGGAACAGCCTAAAGCATAAATTATTTCAACTTCAAATAAATACTTAATTATTTTCTTATCTGATTGCGTTATAAGATTTACTTTCATTTAAATAGTAAGGAATCAGTGGCATTTTCTAAAGTGTTGATTGTTAAAAGATTTCCTCCTAACAATTGACCATTGAATTAAATTTTCCATTCAAAGGAGTAATTTACATAGTGAAATGTATTATTCTATTTCCGTAAACCATTCCTGATTTGCACTTAGATGAATTCTGAAAATGTAATCTGTTCTTCTATAATGATAAATTTACCTTTGCAAATAAAAGCAGTTAACGGTAGCATAGAGTATCGCTAAATGTTAATGCAATGTTGTTTTGAAATATTTTAATAAATGTTTACAAAATCTTGCTTCAATTAAGTTTTATGTGTTGGGTGGTACCGAGTGTTTACTTTTATTTGCAGGTTTTTTACTAATGTAAGCTATAATAGAAAAATAATTTGATTTACTTAAAAATTTCTTAACAATATTCAAAAATTAAACAATCGAACAAAGAACGTCAGAAAAAAATATGTTTATTCCTTTCTTAATTTCAGGGTTTTCACTGGTTTTGGAACTTCCCCATTAAGAAGTTCTTCTATACAAGTATTTTATTATAGGAAACTTCTCCTAAAAATTGAGCTGACGCGTGTTTAATATAGATTTATTTTACTGTAAAAAAATACTGATAGTTATCCTGGAAATTTCACTTATTCTTACAAATGCTATTAGTTTGACTTTACTTAATCATTTGCTCAAACGGTTTAGCTATATTTAAATAAAGATTTCATCAAAAATTTATATAAATTAAAACCATGTGAAATCACGCACAAAGAAATTCGCCGAAAAGGAATATAGTGCACACGCAGAGACTCATAATATAGCAGCATTCATACAGTTTCTACTTGAAAGTATACATTGATTGTTCTGACCGTTTTCGATGAAGCTTAGATATTTTGTTTTGTTTTACCAAAGTAAGTTCTTGAATTTTCATAACTGATCTTCAGAACTTTGTATAATCTCAATAGTACAAAATATTTTGAATTTAAACAATTTCTTATAAGTTACTAATATAGGCTGAGGATGCGGACACCAACAATTCGTTTTTCAAGTGACCATGTTTAGACAAATAAAAGGCAAATCAATCTCTCCTTTTAAAAAAAAAAGTAGGAGAGTTTGCGCATCTTTTACTTAAAAGAGATTGCTCATTTCCTCATAACTTTTAGTGCTAGAAAAGCAGGGGGTCGCAGCGTCCCTAAAATTTTCGCACTTTTCTACCAGTACACTGTTAAAACTAAAGGTTGCATATGGCACTCCTAGAGGTGAAATGATTGTCCCGTGAACGACACCCTTAAAGGGAGCCAGAATTGCACCCCTAGAGGTGCCCTAAAGCGCCCTTTGGCACCTCATAGGGTGCCATCGTGGTGCCAAGGGGTTCCTTAGGGCACTTGTAGTGGTGCAATTCTGGCTCCCTTTAGGGGTGTCGCTCACGGGACAATCATTTCACCTCTAGGAGTGCCATATGCAACCTTTAGTTTTAACAGTGTATTTTAAATCAAATATCTTCCATTCATATTCCTTTAAGATACACAATGAAGTCTTGCAATAAATATTATCGTTCAAAAATTGTGGTCGGTAAGTGTGAAAATTTTAGGGACGCTGCGACCCCTGGAAAAGATTACGTAGCTTACTCATAAATATACTTAATTTGAAAAATACGTATAAAAAATAGGAATGAATCTACTTTGAAATAATTTTCAAAAAATACATAAGTATCTGAAGCTAAATTTGGCAACAAATAAATTTGCAATAAATAAATAAATAAATAAATGCACATAAAAATATTGTTAACAAATTAACAATGCATTTGTTATTAAATTAATTTTATATAATTAATTTTGATAGTAAATTAATTACATAATCGTTAATGAATTACTTAAATATTTATATTTGTTTTCTTATATGAATAATTAATTTGTTATTAAATTAATTTTGTTAACTAAAATAATTTTTTTAATAAATGATTTCTTTTTTGCAATTAAATAAAGCGTGTTGGAAATTTGAATACTTTTTGCAGTTCACAATGCAAAATAATTCCAGAAGAAAATCGAAGAAATTATAAAATCAACTGTAGGGGTAATACAAAATAAATCACTTAAAATAAATGCAGCAGGCAGATAATTTAGTATCCCAGAATCAATCTTGAGGGATAGGCTGAAGCGAAGTGACTTTGAGAAACAAACGATGGAATCAGAATCATAACCAGCCGCAGAAGCATGAAGAAATCAACTGTTGCGTGTACAGAAAATTCGACCAGTGGCTGGATTCAATGCATTGCTCGTGGCAGTTGATTGTACAAAAGCTGCACAATTTACAACAATAAGTGCATCGATTGTGGATAACGACAACGTCGGTTAACAAACAAAAACTTTGAAACTGCGGAAATGAAAGTGAAGTATATTTGAAGCTAGATATATTATAAAGTATATTAATATTGCTATGTAATGTTAACAAGTCTTACCCCTTTTCTAATATAGTAATATTCTTCTTAAAAAAATTTTAAAAGTGCTGTTAACATTTTTTTCTGTTTTTGTTTTTTAAGCAATATTTTGAAATATTCACTCTTAATACAATAATATTTATCCACTAAAACTTTACAAAGTTATTTAAGTGTAATTATTACTGTCAACAATTTAATTTTAGTTATTATTAATAAAAATATATTCTACTTATGCGAACTCTCTTTCTTCTTACCTGTAAGGAGAGATTATCCAAAATAGTTTTCGTGTTTTTATTATTGCTGCTCTATTAAATTACAGTATAACAGCAAAACAACAATGGAAATGCATAAAAACATATGGAGTAAAAAATATTCATGGATAGTTAAGAAAGAAAATAATATTTAGATATATTCTTATTATTCTTTTGAAATGTACACAGACTCACGAAGCTTTACCATGCTGTAACTTACAGCATTAGGTTATAATAAAAAACGCATTTCTAGAATTTCATTAATTTCTTTTATTTTGTATCTTGTAGTCTTGTATCTTTTTCTTGTATTTTATAATGTTATCAAAGAATTCAAGCCTTGCCCTCATAATAGTCTATGAATAGAAAACTCCTAATAAATTACACAATTAACACATTCGCTGCCGATCACGCTCCAGCGGGTGAGGTGGGGAGAGTCCAATAGCCAGTCACCCGCTGGCGCGGGAAAATCTTTCACTGATTCTTTGTTATAAAAATTAAATCGGTTTCTGGGAAAAACCCACTTTTACAATGCGGCATTCACTATCATCACATTTTTACGTAAGCGTCAGCGAACTTGCTAATCCTTTCTCGTTTTATTATAACTTCAAAAGACTAAAAATTGGTTACAAATTTCTGTTACTATATTGCAACAGCATTAAGATTTATTTTCGACATTACTGCCGCTTTAAATTATCCTGTACCCTTCGGGTACGTTGTTTTACATCCCATAAAATCTAAAAGAATCACCAGTAAACCGTTGAAATTCTTGAAAATTTTAATTTAACAATTATATATATATATATATATATGTAACTGAGGCGGAGAAATATCGTTCCCAAATTTGTTCGATTACTTCCGAGTATAACAGAAAATGTCAAATAAAAATACAGTATAAATTAAGAGTAGCTGTATAAAACTTCTTCCATGTGAAAAATGTTAGTGATTTAAAAATTATTAAACTTAAATGAGACTTTGCGATTCTCATCTCTTTTTTTTGAGGGCAAAAAATCTACCTCCTTACTAATTAAATTAGATTTGTTGCAACTTGGCTTGTTAAGCTTTATTGATTAATTAACTACACATGCAAATGTTGCCACGTGCTAGGGAACTTGATATCGGTCACTGCAACAGCCAGTGAGATTCTTTCTAATTGCGATTTTGTTTTTTGCATAATCCTCAAATTATATAATCAATAAACAACCAGCATCATTAAATGAAAATAACTTCACGAAGTACTTCTAAGTGACAGCTAATTCGTGATATCGTTTTATAATATGTGAAACTTAGACAAAATATGATTTTAATTCTCTCATGCATTTTATCGTCGAATACGATCACAGGAACAAAATGCATATGAGACGTATACACATTAGGGTGGAGTAAAAAAAAAATGAAAGTTGGGATTTTGTTTTTTAATAGCAGTAAAAATTTGCCTTTTAGTACCTTTAATATACTTCTAAAACTTTATGAATTTTAAAAAACTCCTTCAGGGCTCTACCAGGTTCCACATAAAATGCTCTTATTATACTATATGGAATAAATGTGACCAGTTACTTGCGATTTTATACATTTTGTTAAAATCTAGAGAAATACATGAGAAATTTTCCTTAAACTCCAGGCGTGTAAGCATAATAGTGCAGGTCATGTATTACCGTGAAAATTTTTTCAAGAAACACCATACGGGACCGTTAACAAACTGAAAAAGACAGAATATATTTTGGATAACTTTGGCAAAACTAATGTATCGAAAAAGTTCAAGCTGTAGATTATGATTAAGTGGATTCTTGTAATAAATTTTGTTCATTTTTGTATGGATAGCATGTACAGCGCAAACAGAATAAAAAACTTGACATTTGCGGTTTCAGACGTTTTGTTAAATATCTAGAAATATACGAGAGGAATTATTCTGAAACTCCAGGTATTAAACAAAGTAGTACAGGTCATTTATTTTTGCGAAAATTTTCCATTAAATCCCATAAGGAACCGACAACAAATTGAAAAAGAACGAATATCTTTTGGATGACTCTGTCAAAGCTAATATAGCAAAAGCGTTCAAACAGCAGATTATGATTAAGATGCTTACTGTAATAAACTGTCTTCATTTTTATGAGGATAGCATGTATACTCGTAGAGAAAGTATAGTTTTCATAAAAACAGTCTCAAAGTTTTCGAAGTTTTTTTTTGCTTATAATTTGCTGAGTTCTTAATAAAAAAAATGTACTTTTCAGAAAATATGACAAACAATATTGCACATAATATCCTGTAATCAAAATTAAAATATAATAACTATTGTATGAAAATGAATATGTTTACTAAATAATGTTTTACTGCGCATGCGCGATCCTAATCAAAAAATTATTTGCGTGTTGGGATAAATAAATCTATAGAGCAACTTTTGGGAAAGTCTCAAAAACATAGCTTGAAATGTCTGAAAATTATCATCGATAGAAAAAGCTCAAACTTCGTTGTTCCCAAAGTGGAGCAAAAAGATGAGGGGCTACATCCAAAAATAGTAGTACGTGCAATATTGTGTATGCTATGTTGCGCTTACAATCAATGGAATATTGATAAGCCCTTCATCTTTTTGCTTACATTTTGGGAATAATGGATTTTGAGCTTATTCTATCGACGATAATTTTCAAATTTTTCAAACTATATTTTAAAGCTTTCACAAAAGTTTCTCTATAAAATTAGCTAATGTATTCTGCAAATTATATTTTGATTCGACCACGTATGCTCAGTGATTTATTATTAAGTAAACCTGCTCATTTTTCTTACAATTTTTATAATTTTTTAATTTTGGTTACTGGTTGTTGTGTATATTATTATTTGTCTTATTTTCTGAAAAGAACATATTTTTATATTAAGAACTCTGCAAATTATAAGGGAAAAATGTGGAGAAAATTGGGACTGGTTTTGTAAAAATCTTAATTTATATACGAGTAAATGCTATCCACATAAAAATTCACACAGTTTATTAGAAAAACCAACTTAATCACAATCTGCTGTTTGAATATTTTTGCTACATTAATTTTGGTAAGGTCATCCAAAAGACTATCGTTTGTTTCAATTTGTACACGATCCTCTATAAGATTTCGGGAAAAAAATCTCCAAGAAAATATATAACCGGAACCATTTTCCTTACACACTTAGAATTTCAAAGTAATTCCTCGTGTATTTTACAAAATATTTAACAAAACGGCTAAAATCCTTTTTTTTTTTTTTTTTTTTTTTTTTTTAGATGGCATTAAAATATGGATTTTTATAAAAAAAGTCCCAAATTTTGCAAAGTTTTTTTGCTTATGATGTGCAGAGTTTTTAATATATAAAAATCTTGTTTCCAGAAAATATGATAAACAACATTATGCATAATACCCTGTAATCAGAATTTAAATATAATATATTTTGTATGAAAAATGAGTAGATTTACTAAATAATTTTTTCTGCGCATGCTCTATGAACTCTATGAAAATTTCATTTGCATGTGTATTAGCTAAATGGAAGGAGCAACTTTTGTGAAAGTCTCAAAAACATAACTTGAAAATCTGAAAGGGATCGTCAATAGAATAAGCTCAAAATTTGTTGTTCCCAAAATAAAGTAAAAGAATGAAGGGTTGGTATTTTACCTTGATAGTGCTGGGACTTGAAAAGTAACCCTTTCCTGTCATTTCCTTTGTTTCAAAAAATTTAACACAAAAATACATTTGTTTAACAAATATCGTTACAATATTTTCATTATTTAAACTGTTAGATAGTAAATACAACTTCAACTTGAAGTGAGATGAATTTGTTTTTGATGAACAAATTCCCTGTTTACTTGTATATTGTCAGCCCCAAAATTTGTTAACTATTCATTAATCTGTTAATCTATTAAACTATTAATTTAGAAACATTGTATAACCTATATGTTGAATATTACTAACACACAATAGAAAAGGTGTCGCTGAACAAATTACATTTAACGAATAGCAAACAAATTACAAATTGCATTGCAGTACTTTCAATAATGTCATTAGATTTCATACAAAGCAAAGTTAATATGATGAAGATCTCACTGAAATTACCTTCATTACTATGTTTAAATTGAGAATGAAAGTTAGACTTCGGAGTGAAGTAAAATATATTTGTTATAAACTTTGTTATTGTTTTAATATTTGTTACATATATATATATGTTTTTCAAAATACATATTTGATTATTACATACATAATTTCCCAAATAAATAATTTTGAATAAATTAGCATATTAGATATGTTTCCTTTTCTGTGTGCTTGCGTTTTCGACAAGTAATTATTTTTTATTTCTATGTGATTTTAATTAGCGTTTTTTCTTCAAATCAGTTTTAAAAATTCATAGTATATTGAGAATGAATTATTGACAATAATATTATATTGAGAAATAAACACAACATTGCTACGTATATTACGAAAAATTACAAAAAATATAATTAGTAGAAAGCATTACGTAACAAAACTGTGACCATTGGAAAAAAAATACAATTCCTATTAACCCCTCAACATATTATCGTAGCAGAAAGTTACTAGATACGAATACTTAAAAATAAAATCTATTTTTAACTGACGGGCATAAAATTTGTTTAGGGAGCAGTCTACATGTTAAAACAAACCCAAAATTAATGTTTTTCAAAGGCAATATTTAATTTAAAGAATATATGTCAAATCTTTAGTTCAAACTATGACTAGACACGAAATTTCAAGTCATTTGAATGATAAGTCATTAAATTATAAACAATAAAATTTTCGTGCTTCTAATTTTAAATTATATTTTCATACTTTTATTAATATTTCCTGAAATTATACTCTTAATATGATCTTTTTTTATGTACGAAGAATACTAAAATACTCAAACATAAATAAGTTGAATTTGAAATTTTTATAATTTCATGACGTGAATTATGAAATTGATATTCTAAAAAATTAAGAATTGCAACCTACAATTGTTTGATGGATTTCGACTTACTTATTCCTACTTAATGGAAAACCAAAACTTCAAATTTTTAGTCGAAATAATTTTTTAAATTATGCTAAAAAAAACGGCAAAATGACGGTTTAATTAGTCGTTTACGATAGGAGTGACTATATGTGTTGAAACGGCTTATACTATCTTGTAATCTAACAGTCTTCAATGATTTCTTGAGTGGCGCCTAAGATGCTTTGATAAACTCAGATCTAACGCTCAACAGTCGAATACTGAACTTGAATGCGGATAAAGCAGCAAAAATATTCTCGTTTTAAAATAATTCATTTTGCGGGAACTTATTGTACAACTTGCATGAAGATTGGTTTTTAGGCTAATTAACCCTTTCCGGTACACTATGCCCGGTCTGGGATACTTAACTTTTATTCCAAACTTGCAAACGGCACCAATAGTATTTTAGTAAAATTTTATTTTTACAATAAAAGCTTAAATTAAGGAATTCAAAATATGTAAAAAATTCGTTTGTGAATTCCGGTGTCAGTCGATAATTTCTCATTTTACTAACAGATTTTGCCCGTGATAGAAAGAGTTAACGAGTGTCCTTTACGCTGTCAGAATTGGGTACTGCTATTGAAAATAAACTAACTTAGAGTTTGTTTCAACATGGCCCTCAAAAATGTTTATTTACATCATTGATAAGTAGACATTATTTCCAATCATTCGGTGCCATTAACCTTTTTCAACGATAATTTATTGGGGATTTTGCAGGAGGTGTTTACATTTTATTTCCACAACTATAAAATAACAGAAATCACATTATTGAGTTATAATTTTTTTATGTCGCATGTATTATTATAAATTAAATTTTCATTTCATTATTCATAAATTTTCATTATCTATAAGTTAAAAAATATTAAAACACAAAATCAAAAACTCTACTTTTTATTTTAATACGTGCTTCACAAATAAATCATATTTACAAATTAAAATTTGATTAAGCTATAAAATAGTAAACATGTTTGTTTATTAAATACAGAATATCACAAATAGCATAATTAATTGTGAGTAAATTAGCACATTTGAAAAGGTTCTTTCTCTGTTGTTTTTTTACAGAAATGTCAGTACGTAACTATTATGCATTTATACCTGAATTTAAAAATATTTGTTTTTGTAAAAGAATTTCATAAATCAAGAACAAGGACTAATTTTGCTACGCATTTATAAAATACGTATTGCCCCGTATATTATGAAATATACACTAGTTATAAAGCGTTCTGCAACAAATGTACAATAACAGAAATCACAATATTAAATCTATAATTTTCTTTTTAATGTCACGCGGGTTATTCTTAGTTAAATTTTCACTATATACAATTTTAAATTATTAAAATAAAAAAGTCGTAAATCTTATTATATATTTTAATAGATGCTTTTTAAATAAAGTTTTCGAGTTATAATATGATTAAATAAACATGTGATTCGACGCACAGAAAAACAGAAAAATGGTTATATAATAATTTAATAATGTTATAATTAAGTAATTTTATAACGTTATAAAGTTATAAAGTTATTTTATAATGCCACTGGCAGATTGTATTAAACAATGTTTCTAATAAGCATCATGTTAATCAATATTTTTTCCGTAAAAAATTCGTTATAATGTTATAAAGTTATATACTTTAATTTTGTGCGTGTAAAAATATTCACCATACCTTCGCTCTTTTTTTCTTCTTACAGAATAAGAGTACTGTGACGCCGTTTAATGCACACTTATATAATTAAGAAAGTTTATAGCATTAGTTTAACTCTTCAGTTCTACTTGGGACTATACCATCCAAGATGAAGTGCTAAAAATTGTTTTTCTTCAAAATTCGACGAGACTGTTGATATATACCTAACATTTAATGACATAATGTTTGAGTAAAAATATTTCTTACTGAAAAAGTCGTGAGCAGTTCACCCACAGAGAACAACAGGGTCAAAAACAACCAATATACAAAAAAATATTTAAGATTGAATAAGGTTTTGATAATGCATTATTTCATATCTTTAACGTAAGTTCTCTTTGGTAAATAACTTATTCACAAATAATGTAAAGCACTACTCGGTTTCAGACGACTGATCTTTGAATGTAACAGTATTGTCTTCCCAAAGCATCTTTCGAGATAGGCAGGTTTACTAGTCTGAAGCATTCATGAGACGATTTCTCCATTATTAGTTGTACTTTATTTACAAACCTTCATTCAGTAGTTTTTTTAATCGACCATAATTGTTATAAAGAGTAAAATTCTATTTCATGTCTGCGACATATCTTTAAATAAATAGAAGCATGCAATTCTGATTCAGTATATTAATTCTTGATATTATGATTTCCTAGAGTAACCTTATTATATTGAATTAAACGTTTGCATCGTGAAATTAAATAAACGTTAATATATAGTATTTTTTATTGCTTTTTTATGTATTAGTATAGAATCAAGGTTTTCATAATTAAAATTATGTAACTTAATTGCAAAAACAAATGTATAATAATTTATTATAAATATAGTTAATCAATGATATTTAAAGTACTTTAAAGTAAAATTAGATTAATAATCAATCCTTTTGGGGGTCTGAAAATTTTTTTCAAATTTTACAAAAAATACTTTTATTTTAATAATATTAATACTAACTAGCTAAATAAATTAATTAGGGTGTAGCGTTAATTAGGCATTATTTCATGGTCTGAAAGATAACTAATGTTTTTGTTTTGCATATTATTCAGTTAATTTTCATATGAAAATAGACTGAGGAAGAATTTTTAGTGATTTTTCGAAAATATTGTATTACAACAAGATTTAATTTATTTTACAAATTTCTAGTTTTTTTACGCTTTATTACACATGATTCTTTCAGGAAATTAACTTTATTTTTACTTTCTTCTATCTTCAATAGAAGAAAGTATTGTAATCGAATTTTTTTTCGACTTTCGTTTTCCGACGGATTTACACGATTTAGGGGTCAGAGATTCCAAAAAAACTGTTTTTACAAAATGTCTGTCTGTCCGTGTATCTGTGTGTCTGTGTGTATGTCACCATTCTACCATCAAAAAGTGTATGAAGTTATGCATAGAAATGACCCAATTTTTTGTGTAAGACTATGTATGACTATGGCTAATTGGTCGTACCTGAATTTGAAAACAATCCGCCCGAAGGGGGCGCTGCAATCACGATTTTTGTGCCATTTTCAATATTGTACCGGCGAAAAGTATATGAAGTTATGTATCGAACTTAACCAAATTTTTTGTGTAAGTGTATGAATATGGCTAATTGGTCCTTCCTGAATTTGAAAAAAAATCCGCCGGAAGGGGGCGCTGCAATAGCCAATTTTATGCCATTTTCATTAGTGCACCACCTTAATGTGAATGAAGTTAGTCCTAGAACTGAACTAAAATTTTTGTATTTAATTATTTTTTGGTAAGGAAATAGGTTCTCCCCGAATTAAAAAAAATCTGCCTATCATTCTATTTTTCATCGGCTCGTGTAGAGACGGAAATTCGTTTTTACTCCGATTAATTGATTGAAGCAAAAATTGAAGAGGAAAACCAAAGTTCGTATGGTATTGAATTAAAATTATTAAAACATTATAATGAATAACTATTTTTTAAAAATATTAAAATGTACGTATGAGATAGAAAAAAAGGTTTGGGATTGGCACATCCGACTAGTTTAATTTAAAATTTGAAATATAAGAATAGCAAACGGTGCAAAGAGAACTAAGCGAATAATAATAAATATTATTACTACTAAATGCCTAAGCATAAATGAAGTCATATAGTAAATAACATAAACTAACATTACTACTTGTAAATAGTAACGAGTATTTTTAATACAAAATAATGCTCCATTAAAATACATGTACTATTAATAGTACACCAGACCCGAACGGGTTATATAAGTTTAATGTCACAGGCAGATCTTTTATTTTCAGAAAGCATAACACTGGTAAAAATACCGGATATCGTTAGATGTGTCTTTAACTATAATCATGTTACATCTTATCAGAATAGTAAAAAAATAATAACAGGACAGTGAACAGAGATAGTAAGGTTGCTAAAATTATGTTTATTATAGTCCACATATACATCCCCTTTAATTTAAGGTAGAGTAAATCTGCATCCTTTTACCTCTGAAAGAAGAAATTTTAAAATAGTAATCACATTTTTAAATCTAGAATATAGGCCGGTAAGCAACACCACACACAGTCACCTCTTAAATTTATGGCTTATATTCCGAAATTCGATTTACATATTAAAACTTAATCGATATGCAATGTCATATCTTGGTGGAAAACACCTGAAAACCTGATTTTAGCGACTGACTCATAGGTTTACGTTTATGTTTTCTTGCTTCCAGTCCTCTATGTTTTTATACCTTTCGGTGCAGAAAAATACACATAACTTATTGTAAACTTATGAGTGAAACGCAAAAATTACGTTTTCAGGTGTTTTGCATCAAGGTATGACTTAATAGACTGATTGGGCTTTAATAAGCGAATCGAGTTTTAACAAATTTTAGAATTTCATCCGTCAACTGAATCAAGTCTGTGTTTCCACCTCTCTTTTTTATATTTTCCTAATAAAACTATGTACCTCTTATTATTTAGAAACTGGCTACAATGAAAGCTAGAATAAAAAGATGAAATATCATTTTCTAAAAATATAGAAGAATAAAAAATTTTCAATTCATTAAAAACTGTTCATTAGTATCCAAAAACTAGTATTATCGTACGCTCTGCAATATCTCTATTATATTAATTTAATTCTTACGAACCTAGATTGTTTCATTCATTTACTTTTATAAACTTTGAAAATTAAACTGCAAAGTTTTAAACGTTTTATAATTTCTATCGGTTGTATTTCATACACTTAATAAAATACTCTTTTAAATAAAAATTCTTTCTCGACTTCGTCTAAGAGATAAATTAAAAAATATCAATTTATTTAATTGTATTAACTATGATTAATTAACTGTTATAACTTTTAAATGAAGTTAGGGTTTTCAATTAAAATGAAAGGATTATTTAATACAGTAAACAACAATAATTATTTTATCAGTGAATGGAAAATAGGCTGCCATAATTGAATTATTTCAATTACTCTGTCATAAATGAAAATTTCTTTGAAAAATTTATAATTTCTAGAGGTGATAAGAAATAACTTAATTTTAATATATATCTTAAGAGAATACGTAACTAAGACGTCACTATCTCTCACATTAATTTTATTTAAATATTGTACATTCATTTATTATATGTAAGTAAATTTTATTCTAGAGTTTATATGTACAGTTGTGGAAAAAAAGTAAACACCCTCTACTAACTCCTCAACAAATTATCTTAAAAGAAAGTTACTGATACCGAATGAATGGGAATAAAGTCTTCTTTAAAGGATGGATATAAAATGCTCACAGGCTTACATATTAAAACAAATGCAAAATTAATTTTGTTTCAATACCCAATTTTTACAAGATATTTCAAATCTTCAGTTACAACTAATCCAGAAACGACATTTCAAGCCATTTGAATGATAAGGTTTTGACTTATAAGCATTAAAATTTTAGTTTTTCAAGTGTTAAATTATATTTTCATATTTTTCTTAATATCGACTGAAATTTTACTCCTAAAATGCCAATATTTTATGTAGCAAAAATACTAAAATGCCCAAATATAAATATGTTGAATTTGCAATTTTTATAATTTTATTATATTAATTATGAAATTAATATTCAAAAAATTATGAATTGCAACACAATCCTGCTTTATGGAAATCTAAAATTTCAATTTTTTTTTCTTCCAAGTAGTTTTTAAATTATTCTGTAAAAAACTGCGGAATGATGGTTTAAGGGGCTATCTATGATGGAAGTGACCAGATATTTTGAAACTGCTCATGCTATAAACAAGCTTGATCAAGAAGGGAGCTCTCTCGGTCAATAATCTGGTACCAAAGAAACTTTGGTTATAGCCCTTAAAATATGCTAGTTTTAAAATAATTAATTTTTCCGAAACTTATCGCACGAAATGCATGAAATTTTTTTAGGCTAATTAAAGCGTGAAGAGTTCATTTGCGCTGTCAGAATTGGAAACTGGTTTAAAAAAAGTAAGGGTTTGTCTCAACATGTAGATGCCCCCCTAAGCACATTTTCTATGCATCATTTAAACATAGACTTTTTTTCCATTCGTTTGGTACCAGTAAGTTTCTTCTACAATAACTTGTTGAGGAGTTAGTAGAGGCTATTTACTTTTTTTCATCCTAGGACTGAGCTTCATTTCATGCGTTTTATAAAACTATTCAAGAACTTTATACAAGTGAGAAGAATCCAAGATTTATGAAGACTTGTCTAAACAGACCCTCTTAGGCAGTAAAGTCAAATCGTATATCTCTTCTTAGACTCGAAAGTGTGTTTAGAATATTTAGTATAATTCATAAGCAGTAGTCTACTATAATTTTTAAAAGCGTCATTTGTTTTTCTAGTTAAATTTACCATTTTCACTTGTAATTTTAGTCAAAAACAACATTTAAGTTGAAATTGTAAATAATAGAAATTTTACGAAATTTTCACAAAACAAGCATAAAAAACTAAGTTAAAATCTATGACTTTTTAGAAACATAGACCTGCTTTACGGGAAAAATCATTAAAAAATATTCATTGCAATTTAAGCATATGTTATATTGATGCTTTAAGTATTGAGTGATTTACATTAAATTAAATGTTTAAGATATTAAAATACATGGAATGAATTAAGCGTTTAAATAAAAAAAATATATATGTATACCAAAATGCATTTTTATACTTAAAAAAGCTTGTAAGCGATCTTATTACTCTTCTCTATTTTTAACAACTGAGATATAATGAATAAAGATAAAACCGATTAAGATCGACATCATACAAACACGATTACAATTTAAAGATCTTTTCATAGGTTTAATTCGTACGCATCTAATAGAAAATTGTGATTTACTAAGTTTATTGTTACATTTTTTTTATCATTCGAAAATTGAGATTTGATTTTGAAATCATTAAAAATAGATTAAAAGTAAGATCTTTAAAAATCATTTAGTAAGAAAATTTTCTTGAAACACATTAACGTCATGATTTATCACCTTATATGATACGCTTGTAGTAATAAAAACGTTGGATCTACGTTTTAAACTAGATCAATTAATTGCGAGTAAATGGATAAAAAGCGGCTGGAAGGAGAATCTTATCACGAAATACTAAGTGACTGCAATTGTTTTCTCTTCCAAAATGTATAAATTAATAAATAAACAAAATATTTATTTGTAAGTATGTCTTTGAAACTTTGAAGACTTGGAAAAGTATTTTAAATATAGCAAAACATTTATTTATCCCATCTTGTGTAATACAGTTTTTGTGTAGTACAGAATATCGAATTTCAAATTTATTGAAAGCTTCATTCAGAAACTGCGATTAATAATGAATATATTATATCGTATCTGATTGGAATATTACTATAAAAAGCTAGCATTCATCAGATGAAGTAGTTACTAGTTTTTTATATACAGATAATCAATTTAAGTGTTATTTGTAAGTAGATTGTAGTTCTTTCTAGTACTTATTAAGACTTTATTCCAATGTCCAATGTTATGCACGTAAAAAAAGCGCGGTGAATGCAAGATTCGCAAAGGGTTTACGCGGACATTGCAGACGTTCATTAATAGGACATTCGCTAATGCGTTTTTATTGAGGAACAGAGACGAAATACGTCGCTTCTTATTAAAAAAAAAAAAAAAAAAAAAAAAAAAAAAAAAAAAAAAAAACAGAAAACACATGGTATATACCCCGTACATCTTTCACTATTTTCCAGCAGATAACAACATAATGTCTACCTTTTGAAATTCTAGATAGAAATTCTAGATTCTAGAAAGTAGCCAAAAGTAGAAAGTACACACAAAAAAAATTTCAAAAAGGTCTAAAAATATTTCAACCGGATCTGATACTTTGTAAAACGTCACGCACTGTTAATATTAACTATAGCAACTGGAAAAATAAAATATAATAATTACTGATGAATCTGTCAATAATGAATATACCGTATTTATTCGTGTATAGGGCGCAAGCGTGTATAAGGCGCACCCTTACTTTGCAAGTAAAATTGGTGATTTCTTAAAATCTCGTATATAAGGCGCACCATAAATTTGATAGCCTAATGAAGAATGACCAAATGAATTTCAGTTATAAAAAAAGTCGAAACAAACATTACACCAGACCAGAAAACTAGACGAAAATGCATTTTTCGACTTCGGGTTGCAAGAGAATGACAGGAAATAGGAATGAGTGACGGTAAAGAGAATTGCTAATTAGCGTTTAGATAATGCCATTAGCTCTGTTGTATAAAAAAAACTGCAAGAAATTAAATAAATATGCAATAATGCTTCAATTAAGTAACATTTTCCAAGTTTTAATATCTTCTTCAAATAATTTTTTGTTTCATATGTGTATCGTTCGACTGCATCCAACAGTAAAAATTTTTCCGTGTATAAGGCGCACCTAGGAGTTTTGTCCTAATTTTTTGGAAAAAAGTGCACCTTATATACGAGTAAATACGGTATGTCACAAACTAACAATAGCGAGAGGCGGTAGCACAGGCAACCACCTCATCAAATTCATGGGTAAAATTCTAGGATTAGTTAAATCGCGATTCGCATATTAAAACGCAGCCGGCCTGCCAAGACTTATCTTGGTGAAAATCACTTAGAAACCCGATTTAAGCGGCTCTCTTGTAGGTTATCGTTGTGCTTTCCTGCACCCAAAAGTATGAAAACATAGAAAATTGGGAGAAAGAAAACATAAAGGTAAACCAATGCTTGAATCGCTAAAATCTTATTTTTAGGTGTTTTCAACCAAGATATGACTTGGAAGACCGATTACGTTTTAATATATGAATCGAGATTTAACTAATCCTAGATTTTAATACATGGATTCGATAAAGTGATTGTCTGATTCCACCTAAACATTTTTCAATAAGTGTCAAAAAAAATTTTCTGGCATTGTATTTTCCATGTAAGTCTTAATTTTTATTCTTCTACAAAATCCATGCAATATTTTTAAATATTGAACATAATTTTTACTTAAATTGTTACTAATTTTATGCGGAAGTCTTTGATTATAAATTTGACAATTTAATTAAATACTTTTTGCTTTGCTAAAACTTTGACGTATTGCGTAAGTAAACTTAAAGACAAGTAAACATGGAAATCGATTAGGATTTTGAAAACGCAAGGTTGTAATTTTTCTAAAAAGTGTAAAACGACGTAGCTCAATGTTAGAAAAACATTAAAATCCAAAATATGGCAGGTTCTAGAAAGTATTAATAATTATAAATTAAATACAGCTTTTGATGAAACAGCATTTTTAATTAAAACGATTTTTTTAATTGCACGGTGTATCGACAATAAATTCTTTCCAATATTAGTTATAACTTGAAAGCTACGTAGCACAATGATTTTATTTAGTTCTTTGGAAAATGGATTTTCTATAGAAATGTAAGTATCCTTAAGGTTATAAAATGTTCTTTAACAATTAATAGAAATGTGTAAAAGTTTTCTTCCTCTTAATTATAAAATTGATTTTCTTACAAAAAAAACTGTACAATTTGTAGATTAGCTGACAAATTTAGTAAAGAATTTTTGTAGGCCAAATTGAATTGCGATCAATCCACATTAAAAGATTTAGCACTTGTTGCTCGGCCATTTATAAAAAATCTGAATTTTTTGTACAACAATCCTGATATAATGGATGTTCAAAACGATTATTATTTTATTTTTATTATTTTTTGTTTGTGCATGGTGGTAGAATAATTTTCTTAAACTGGAGAGTTTATATAATTGTAAATATCTCACCTTTTTTCCTCCAATTCAAATGCAGCTTGAAACAGTTTGTTCAAAAAATGTGCTAAAAAGTTAGTAACAGAGTAGTTTCTATAAATACTTATTGGTGAGATTTCAGTTTAAAGTTTAAGATTTGTTTTTAAAATCTGACCGTTTATAAGAGGAAGTTTCTTCAACAAAGAAAACTTTGAAAAAGACCTAAGTTTTTTCACCGTTAGGCCGAAAGTACTTGTTCTCACAAGCCAACTTATAGGTCTAAGACTTCAATTCCCTTTGTTAAAAAAATTCCCAAAATTTTTTAAATTTCAAAAAATTGCAGTTTTAAGGCTTTGATATCTGCGGTGATGCATCTGATAAAAATCTAAAGTTACGGTTTCTGATAGCACATTGTGTTATGTGCAAAAAATGTCAAAATAGTGATTTGACTGTAAACTAAAATATGGCAAGGGCAAAATATCAAAACAAAACTGCAAAAATAGTATTTTATACTAGTCACAGGTAATTTTTTATCTGAGAGTTTCATTAAAATTTATTTTTATTTATTTTCATTAATAGTAGTTGGTCCGTCATCTACGGAGTGAAATCAGCGAGTTATTCTACGTCAATGACTGAAGGATAACTGGTGAATATTTTATTCAGTTTTGCTATTTCTTCGTATCTAGAAATAATCTTTTAAAGAGTCAAGAAGGGTATGTGCACCCATTTAATATTTATTCATTAAAAATGAGTATGAAAGAATTAAAAGCGAAAAAGAAAATTTACAAAACAAATTTGACAAAACTAAAAGAAAAATTATCGAATTCTGAGCTAGAATTAAATGAATTAATTCCTACAAAGGAGAAACGGAATAAATTAGAGCAAAACTTTTCTGCGTTATTTGAGTCTATTTATAAGATAAGTAAGGAAGAAGAAATTGAAGATTTTATTAAGGAAAACGAGGAAATTAATGACATATTAGAAATAATGGAATTCGAGCTTAACAAAAAGTTATCAAAAATGAAATTGCAAACTGTTAATTTTGAAAACGTCTCAAAGGCTGAAAATAACATAAAATTGCCGAAGTTAACTCTTCCTGTGTTTACAGGTGGCTTTGTTTTAAGGATATATTTAAGGCTACTGTACATGAAAATTCAAATTTGTCAGGGGCAATGAAATTGCAATATTTAAAGTCTTCCTTGAGAGGAGATGCCTTTCGTATAATCCAGTCTATTTCAATCGTGGATTCTAATTATGAAGTTGCATGGTCGCTTTTGGAAGAACGGTTTTCAAATTCGAGAAAACAAGTTTACGCGCATTTAAAACGTTTTTTAAATATTCCTGTTATTCAGAATGAGTCCCCAGCAGCATTATTAAATCTAATAGATAAAAAAATGAATGCATTAGGTCGTTAGAGATTTTAGAACAAAAAGTTGAGGGGTTTTCTACTACTATGTTTGTTTATATTTTGGCTCAAAAATTAGATGTAAATACAAAAATGTGGTGGGAAAGACATCTTAATCGGGATAATTTACCGAGTTTAACTGAATTACTAGAATTCTTGAGAGACCAAGTGCGTACACTAAGTGCGTCCAAATAAGTAAATACAAAACGAAATGTTCAAAACGAAAGCCAAACAAAGCACAGCTTTTCAAAGGTAACTTCCCTGGTTGCGAGTTTAAATGAGAAAAATATGCGCAAATGTGTTGTATGTAACAAGGAAAATCACAGTGTTTTTAAATGTCCCAGATTTCAAAAATTTAATGTACAGGAAAGAGTAAATTTTGTTAAAAAACACAATTTGTGCTTTAATTGTCCTTCAGAATTCCACTGCTCAAAAAATGTAACTCAACATTTTCGTGTTCAAAATGCCATAAACGCCACAATATACTTCTTTGTTTTGATAGGCGTGAGAGAAATTCCAATACGGTGGGAAACACAAAAATTATAGTGATAAGGAAGTGCCAAATGCATTGTCAACGAATGAAAGTAAACCAACATTAAATGCTCACGCCATACCATTTGAGTTAAATAACCAAATTCAAAATTTCACTGGTACTTCAAATGTGAGATCGAGTAATGTTAAAACAGTTCTTCTTTCCACTGCGATTGTTTATATGAGAGATAAATTCGAAAACAAAGTTCCGGTGCGTGCTTTATTGGACAATGGTTCAATGAGCAATTTTTTAACATTGCAGTTAGTTGAATGATTAGGAATTCGAAAAGAAAAAAGTAATGTTTCGGTATCGTGTTTAAGTGGATCCTCTGTAGCGGTAAAAAATAAAACTACTGCCTTGATCAGTAATAATTCGGGAGATTATAGCCGAGAGTTAGATTTCCTTATCATACCAAAGATTTCGCAAAATATGCCCCCGAAATATATTAATATTTCAGAGCTAGGAATTCCAGAGTCTATTATTCTTGCTGATACTGAATTTAATAGGAAAGGGAAAATTGATCTTTTGCTAGGAACTATTTCTAGAATTGATGAAGGTGGGTCGTATGAAGTTACCAAATTCTAAATTAATACTGCAAAATACGGTGTTCGGTTGCATAGTAAGTGGGAGTGTTTACGATTGTAACGATCAAAAACAAATACATTGTGGGTTAATTACTGAAACAGATTTAAATTTCGAAATGAAAAAATTTTGGGAAATTGAAAGTGTAGAAGAAAATACACCATTGAGAAATACAGAAGAATTAGCATGCGACACCCACTTAATAAACACATATCAGAGAGATATAACGGGCAAATTCCTGGTACAAATGCCATTGAAAAAGGATCCTAGTTCTTTGGGAGAATCAAAGCAATTTGCAGAAAATAGATTAAATTCCCTTTAAAATAGGCTAGTCAAAAATCCAAATCTTTTAGAGTTATATTGCGCATTTATGGCGGCGTATAGAGAGTTAGGCCATATGAAGGAAGTAGAGAAAACAGATGAGTCAATACATGCGAATTATCTACCTCATCATACTGTTTATCGCCCAGATAAAAGTTCTACAAAATTGAGAGTTGTCTTTAAGCGTTCACATGCAACTTCATCAGGAATATCCCTAAATTCCATAAAGCTTAATGGAGGTGTCATTCAAGATGATTTGTTTAGCATAATACTTAGATTTCGTACACACCGCTATGCATTTATAGCAGATGTAAATGATGTATCGCATGATACTTATCGATAAAAGTCAACGTGATTTACAGCGAATAGTTTGGAAAGATACTGTAAATGGTGAGATGAAATATTACAGACTATGTACAGTCACATATGGCACAACTAGTGCCCCTTATTTAGCCATGCGCTGCCTTAAACAGCTTGGTTTAGATGGTGAATCTCAATTTTTCCGTATGCTTCTGGTGTGGTACAATCAGACTTTTATATGGACGATGTCTTGACTGGAGCAGCTGACTTAAAATCTGCTAAGAGATTGCAAATTGAGCTTATTCAACTATTAAATACGTGCGGCAAGAATTTACATAAATGGTTTAGTGACCATCCAGAATTAATGGAGCCAGCCTTTAAAAATGAGAATTACACTTTTGAAAATATGAGTGAAACTAAGGCACTAGGACTTTGTTGGAAGGCCAATGATGAAACTTTTACTTTTAGTGTATCATTCAGTGAGCAAACCAGGGTAACTAAAAGAAGTGTGCTGTGAAATATTGCTCGCATTTTCGACCCCTTGGGTCTACTAGGTCCAGTTGTGACGAAAGCAAAAATTTTTCTACAAAGACTCTGGCGACTGCAAATTGGGTAAGATGAAAATCTCCCTACAGCTGAGCTTGATGATTGGTTGCAGTTCTTAGAATCATTAAGAGCCATCAACAATATAAATGCTGTTAGATACATTTTTATGAATAATCCAGTGCAAATTGAAATTTGTGGCTTTTCAGATGTTTCGGAGAAAGCCTACGGTGTTGCATTGTATGTTGTGTCTTCAAATTCTTCAGGAGAGCAAATTTCTCAGTTGCTTTGCAGTAAAAGTCGAGTTGAACCAATCAAAACAATCACCATTCCTTGACTGGAGCTATGTGGTTCAGTTTTATTAGCGAAATTGATGAATAAGGCTGCCAAAATCTTAAAAGTTCCTAAAGAAGCTGTCTACTATTATTCAGATAGTACTATTGTATTATGTTGGATTCGAAAACAGCCATGTGACTTAAAAACCTTTGTGGCATCACGTGTGTCTACGATTCAAAATCTTTCTAATATCAGTCATTGGGGACATGTGGCTTCTGCTGACAATCCTGCTGATCTTGTGTCACTAGGTGTAGATCCAGATAAACGTCTCCAGAGTGGCTTATGGTAGAAGGGTCCCCAATTCCTAACACAACAAACTGAACCATCTTCAAATATTGTCTAACTTGAGCAAAATGATAAGGATCTATACATAAGTGAACTTAAAAATACAGCTTCAAAGACTTTTTCAGAGACTTCACTTTTAATATCAGACTGTCCATCTTTTATTGACTATTTTTTGCAATTGAGTAATAATTATGCTAAATTAAAAAGAATTCTTAGCTATGTTTTCAGGTTCATTCAGAATGTCAAGAAGCCAAAAGAAAGGTATTCAGGTAAGTTAACATCTGCTGAATTGAAGAAAGCTGAGCAATATATCATAAAATCTGTTCAAGAAAAAGAGTTCAGTTCTGAACTCACATTCTTATCTAAGGGTAAGGAAATAGTAGATTACTTTCATTAAATCCTTTCTTGGATAAAAATAATTTAATCAGAGTTGGAGGTCGTCTCCAAAATAGCATGGTAAATTATGCCTAAAAACATCCAATTGTACTGCTCTCTAAACACAAATTAACAAAATTAATTATTGAGTTTTATCACAAAAAATATCTACATATAGGACCACAAAATTTACTTTATTGTATTAGAAGAGAATTTTGGCCTTTAAACGGTTGGGCTATTTGCAGAAAAATTTTACATAAATGCATTACATACTTTAGGGCCAAATCTAAATTGTTAGAGCAAATTATGGGCGAGTTCCCGAAAGAAAGAATAAATGTAGACTTTGTTTTTAATTGCACAGGAACTGATTTCTGTAGTCCATTTTTGATTAGATATAAAGGTAAGCGTAAAGGTATTTTTCATAAAGTTTATGTTTCTTTTTTTATTTGTATGGTAACAAAGGCATTTGGAATTATTTGGCGATTCAACGTCTGAGGCTTTTATTGCCACATTAAAGAAGTTTTTTGCCAGACGAGGCAAACCTCGAAAAATTTTCAGTGATAATGCAGGCAATTTTGTTAAAACTAAAATAGGGCTTAAAAGGTTGCATGAATTGGTGTGAAAACACTCTTCACGAAGACTCCCTGGTGCCAGCAGCCGATCATTTTGAGAACATTCATTCATTTATTTTTTTTTCTTTCTTGTGCAAACTAAACGCTGATTGGTTATTTTACGATCTTTTTTATTAATGTTCTTTTGTACCTTTCAGATTTCGATGTAGTCGTATTAAGAATAATGATCAAGAAGCATGTAATATCTGTGCGCGCGTGTAAATAATCAACCTTTTTTGTGTTTTTACGTTTTGTCTTTTTTGCTGTGGATTTTCTGTTTTTGAAGATGGTCAAGAATTACGATTTTGCCCACCGTACATCCCTCAAGAACCCTCAAGAAAGGTAGGAAAATTTTATATTATTATTTTTAAGAATATTATTTTTCTACTGAAATGTCGTATTTGAAATCAACATGGCATCCCTGCTGCGGGATGTACGGTGGTAATATATTTTGAAATAATTAAGAATTTGAATTTCGAAATTAACTAATTAAGTAGAGAAAAAAAAAAAAAGAGGGCTGAAAGTTTAGAAACACTTAAAAAAAGAAGAACGATTTTTCGATCTGCTGTTACGAAAATTCTAAATAAAATCGAAACTTCCATAAAATCAGACGATGTGTCTATTGAAGAACTGCAAGAACATGTTGAAACATTGACCGACAAATTTAAGTCACTTAAGACAACAGATAATTCAATTGAATTATTAGTCAATCCCGATGATTTAGAGAAAGAATTAGAAGCCGCTGAAAAGTATAGCGAAAATGTAATATTATGGAAGTCACGCGCAAATAAGAAAATTAGAGAATTAAATGCCGGATTTTTAAATTTAAAATCAAAACAAGAAAGTAACAAAGAACAATTTCAGACAGTGCATTTAATGAAAAGTGGATAATTCTGTAAAAGTTAAGTTACCGAAATTGCATATACCAATATTTGATGGAAATATAAATGAATGGCTTTCCTTTTGGAGCAGGTTTGAATCGGCCATTCATGATACTAAGTCGTTAAATAAAGTTGACAAATTTAATTATTTAAGATCGCAATTAAGATCGACCGCTTTAAATACAATTGAAGGTTTTCCTGTTTCCGAAAAAAATTACGATGCGGCTACAGAATGGCTGAAAAGTAGGATTGCTAATAAACAATTATTAATACTCAATCATATTAGTAATCTTTTAGCTATCAAGCCGTTGAGAACTTCGAATGATATATATGCTTTCCGACAATATTTTGATAAATTATCAGTGGAACTGAGAAGTTTGCAAAGCTTAGTAACAGATATAAATAACATTTCAAGTGTATTATGTACAACCATTTGGAAAACAATTCCGAAAGATTTGTTAATAGAACTTAACAAGTCCGAGAATGAAAAAAGATTTTATGAAATTGAAGAACTAATGAATTTTTTATCTGCTTGTTTAAAAGCAAGAGAAAAGGCTAATCTAGTAATAAACCCAATTAACGAAGATAGAAAAAATTTTATTCCTCCTGAAAAGAAAAACTTTAATTCGTTTCGAAATAACAATAAACAAAAAAATTATCCCACAGCTAATGATTTAGTGTCAACGAACAAAAAAGAGAATTTAAACGTAATAAACTGCGTTTTTTTGTGAATCATTTCATCACTCATCGGTTGATTGCGATAGAACTAATGAGTTATCTATTGATGAAATTAAGAACATTCTAATGAAAAAAGGAGCATGTTTTAAGTGCCTAGAAATGAAAAACATTTAACGCGTTTTTGCAAAAAAAAATATAAAATGCCGGATTTGTAACGGGATTCATAACACATTATTTTGTTATAGAAACGTAAAAAAGGAAAAATCTAAGCAACAGACCGAAGTGTCGGATACTGCCCTTTTTGCGAATGAAAACTTGCAGAAAGAAGTTTATTTACAAACTTTATATGTTTATGTAAGAAATAATGGTTGCGAATATATAGTACGCGCTATGTTAGATACAGCTTCTTCTAAGTCGTATATTTCAAAGTTCGTAGCCAATAAGATGGAATTAAAAAGTTTAAGAAAGGTCAGAATTACTCACGGGATGTTTGGAGGTACCGAAACAACGGTAGATCATAACTGTTATTCTGTTAATTTAAGGGGTTTAAGGGGAGGTAAAAAGATTAAAATTGAGGTAATGGAACAAGAAAAAAATTGTGCTAATGTACCCAAAATTAGAGACATTCGTTATATTGCGGAATTAAAAGGAAAAAAATATATTTTTGAGCGATATCTGCTCTGAAGGTAAAAATTGTTTATATGAAAGAAATTTATGAAAACGAAATACATGTACTTTTGGGAGAAGATGTTGTGGGAGAACTGTTTACAGGAAAAATAGAAAATTTATCTTGTGGTTTGGTTGCGATGCAAACAAAACTAGGTTGGACTAATATGGGCAAAATTGGCGGAAATGAAAGGGATAGTTCTCTTTTGGTCCTTTCATTATATGTAAACGAAGCCAAAATTACAGATTTGTGGATTTTAGATTCTTTAGGCATAGTAGATCCGGCGGAAAAACAAACTAAGGAAGAAGTTCAGAAATTAGTTTTGGAGCATTTTAAAGAAACCGTAAGACGCGAAATTGATGGTAGGTACAAAGTTTGTCTTCCCTGATTAAATGAGCATCCTCCCATTCCAAGTAATAAAGATTTAGCGCCTGCAAAATAATATTGAGAATCTAATTATATCTCCAAAATTGCGGTTTGTTGAAAGATTACGAAGCAGTTTTAAATGAGTGGGAAACCGAAGGGATTATTGAAAGGGTGAAAGGAGAGGAAAAACTTAACACCAAAGTCCATTATCTCCCTCATAGAGCTGTAATAAAACCTAATTCTACGACCAAAATTAGGCCAGTATTTTATGGATCAGCACATGTTAAGGGTTCTGTTTCCATAAATGATTGTATAGAGAAGAGACCTAATTTAATTAAACTAATTCCTTCTGTTCTAAATCGATTTAGAGTGGGAAAGATAGGTATTGTAGCAGATATTCGTAAAGCTTTTTTACAAATATCACTGAATGAAAAGGATAGAGATTATTTACGTTTTTTCTGGTGGAGAGATGGGAATTCAGAAAACCTTGAAATTTATAGACATTGTCGGGTTCTCTTTGGGATTAGTTGTAGCCCCTTCCTTTTGGACGCTACTCTAACACGTCACTTAGATGAAGCACCCGAGAACATAAAACTTAAAGAATCTTTCTATGTAGATAACTGTGTAGCTAGTGTAGAATCGTTAGAAGAGTTAGAATATTTTCGCAATGAAGCACGGAAACTCTTAGCTTCGGCACAATTTGATCTTCGTGGTTGGTGTCATAATCGGTGCGAAGAAATTGGATTAGGCTTTAATGAAAAGGGTCATTTGAGTGATGCGGATGAGGATAAAATTCCCTTACTTGGTTTAATGTGGGACACCAAGAGTGATACTTTGTCGTGTGATTTTCGGAATTTTAAATTGGAAAATGAGTGCATCACTAAAAGAACAATTTTGTCCTTAACTCATAAAATATTCAATCCCATCGGTTTCACTTGCCCCGTGACCTTAATTCCAAAATTACTTTTACAGAAATGCTGGAAAATAAAGGCGTCATGGGACTCCAAGCTGCCCGATGAGATAGTTAAGGAATTTAGAAAATGGACTAAGAAAATTAATGATTTGGGAAATCTTGAGATCCCGCGAAGATTGTCTAACTTATTTCTAAAAGAGGGAAACTTAGCTTTACATATTTTCTGCGACGCTAGTAAATTTTCTTACGCTACATGCATTTATCTAAGAAATGAAGTAGAAAATCGTGTAACTTGTCAACTTATTCAGGCTCCTTCTAGAGTAGCTCCTCTAAAGGACATTTCCATTCCACGCCTTGAGTTATTGGCCTGTTGTATTGGAGCTAGATTGTCTAATAGTATTAAAAACGATTTGAAATTAGAAAATGTTGATACTTTCTATTGGTCAGATTCAATGGACGTGTTATACTGGATAAAACGGGAAGGTCCTTGGGCTACATTTGTAGAAAATAGAGTTAGGGAAATTCGAAAGCTAAACCCCCAACATTTCATGGAATTTCGTACCTGGACATATGAATCCAGCAGATTTACCGTCACGCGGTTGTCGTGCAAAATCCCTTATTAAATCTCAGTGGTGGTTAGGGCCATCATGGCTTTCAGAATCAAAGGAAAATTGGCCTAGTACTAATATTTTTCCTAATATGGATATAGTGAATTCTGAAAAAAGAAAAACTATTGTGACCGCTCCTAGTGTAGAGAGTGATGAGGCACAATTTTATAATCGCTTTTCCTCTTACAA
The DNA here is from genome assembly GCA_964019185.1 of Maratus speculifer. Lineage (NCBI taxonomy): Eukaryota > Metazoa > Arthropoda > Arachnida > Araneae > Salticidae > Maratus > Maratus speculifer. The sequence continues at coordinate 209,923,298 of OZ025291.1, read as the reverse complement.
TAAAATTTTGCGAGTTACTGGTTGGATTTTGCGATTTTACCAAAATTCAAAAAGGGGTAGTACCGACAGAATATTCGGTCAATTAACCCACAACGAATTAAAAGCGACAGAAACAGTATTATTAAAATTAGTTCAAAAAGAATCCTTTGTGAATGAACATAATCAAAGACTGAAATGCCTGAATATTTTTACAGATTCGGAAGGAATCATACGCGTAAAAACGAAAATATTTCAACGAGAAGATGAATTTAATTTTAGATTACCTATCTTACTCCCTTCAAATCATTACGTCGTAGAACAGATTATATTTTCGAACCATTTAGAATTCGGTCATTGTGGCGTACCCTTGCTAATGACTGCGTTACGAGAAAATTACTGGGTGCTGAAGAGTCGGAAAACAATCAAAAAGGTAATCGGCAAATGTATCATTTGTAAAAGACACTCAGCAAAACCACCTGATGTAGCAGAAAGTGTCTTAACTCTTGATCGTGTCAGAGAAGCCGCGATTTTCGAAATAATAGGAATCGATCTGTGCGAGCCTCTTTATTTGAAAAATCAATCTAAAGTCTGGATTTTGATAGTCACGTGTGCAGTTTTTAGAGCTGTGCATTTCGAGCTATTGACAGCTCTTTCAACCGAAAGTTTTATCTTAGGACTGAAACGCTTTATTTCTAGACGAGGTCGTCCTGCAATAATATATTCAGATAACGGCACAAACTTTACTGGCTGCCACAATTTATTGAAAACAATTGACTATGAAAAAGTAAAAGCGGTTACTGCGTTTTCAGGTATAGATTGGAAATTTATTCCACCTTCTGCACCTTGGTGGGGTGGATTTTGGGAAAGGCTTGTTGGAATCCTGAAACGAATCTTGAGAAGGGTATTGGGCAAGTCGTCTTTAAATTTTGAAGAACTACATACCGTTATCTGCGATTGTGAAAGTATTATAAATGTCCGCCCCTTGACGTATGTTACAGATAATAATGAAGATCTTCAAGTTATAACTCCTTCAATGTTCATACAGGAAAATACTAAAATAGGTATGCCTGAATTAGAATTTCTAGACCACAAAGAAATGAATAAACGATACCATTATAGAATGAAAATTAGAAATGATTTAAAAGCAAGATTTAGAAGTGAATACTTCGGCACATTAAAATGTTTGGTCTTTAGTGGGAAAAAATCAAGATCTTTGTGTGTAGGAGATGTCCTGATATGGACGGAAAATTCTAGCCGAATAAACTGGCCTATTGGTAGAGTTACCGAACTTATACCCAGTCAAGATCGGGTTGTGTGCGTAGTAAAGTTGAAGACTGCAACTGGAATGCTAATTCGTCCCATTAAGAAATTTTGTTCTTTGGAGGTGAATGGAATCGCCGATAATCAAAGTGATGCAGTACTGCAAAAGCGTTTGACTACTCGCCGTGGTCGAATTGTACGGCCGCCCGAAAGACTCCAACTGCAGTGATTGAGTTCTGTCCCCTAATGAACACAAGGTGGGGAGTGTGAAAACACTCTTCACGAAGACTTCCTGGCGCCAGCAGCCGACCATTTTGAGAACATTCATTTATTTTTTTTTTTTCTTTCTTGTGCAAACTAAACGCTGATTGGTTATTTTACGATCTTTTTTATTAATGTTCTTTTGTACCTTTCAGATTTCGATGTAGTCGTATTAAGAATAATGATCAAGAAACATGTAATATCTGTGCGCGCGTGTAAATAATCAACCTTTTTTGTGTGTTTACGTTTTGTCTTTTTTGCTGTGGATTTTCTGTTTTTGAAGATGGCCAAGAATTACGATTCTGCCCACCGTACATCCCTCAAGAACCCGTAAGGTAGGAAAATTTTATATTATTATTTTTAAGAATATTATTTTTCTACTGAAATGTCGTATTTGAAATCAACAATTGGTAAACAAACCAGACTAGAACCTTACTAATTACTTGTTACCTGAAGGTATTGCTCCGGAGTTTATTCCCCCTAGAGCTCCAAATTTTGGAGGTTTATAGGAATCGGGAGTCAAGTCCTTCAAGTACCACTTTAAACGTGTTGTGGGCAACTGTAAACTAACTTATGAAGAACTGTTAACTATAATTGTCCAAATTGAAGGTATCTTAAATTCGCGCCCGCTTACTCCCTTAAGTACAGATATTGATGACTTGGGGGTCTTGACCCCGGGACATTTTCCTATTGGTCGCCCAATTAATGCCATTGCTGAATCTGACTTGAGTAATATTGAAGATAATAGACTTAACTTATGGCAAAAGACTACTAAAATGGTTCAGACCATCTGGAAAAAGTGGGAAAATAGTTATTTAAGTACATTGCAGCAAAGGCATAAGTGGATGATATCAAAAAACAACCTCAAAATAGGAGATATGGTTGTAATAAAGGAAGCTGATCTTCCAGTGTCTAAATAGTTATTAGGGAGAATTGTAGAGGTATTTTTTGGTAATGATAATAGAGTAACAGTTGTAAATATAAAACCCCCAAATGGAATATATAAAAGAGCAGTATCCAAAATTGCTGTATTACATCTTGAAAAGTAATTCAGTTTTTATAAGAAAGTGTACATTATTATAAAATTGCTTTATTTATTATGTATTATGTAAAATTGTTTAGATATTTTCTTAAATTTAAATTTAACTGGGACTCATTTATATTGTATTTAAAGGTATTGTTATTTATATTTTTTACAATGGTTGTAGTTCCAGTGTTTTAGTTTGAAACCCCCCTCAAAGGTTTCAAGAGGGGCGGTATGTTTGAGAAAATGCTATTTAATTTTCTACTGGCGGTGTCGCCTAGCAACCAAGATATACCTAATTATTTCATAATGTAAAAAGTTTTCTGTGCAAACGATAATTTGTGATAAATACATTATCTGTTTATTTCTTCAGCTTTTACCTAAGCTGTGTGAAACAATATTCTTTTTGTTTTTGTTTTTGAGTTTGATTAGAATGTTGTTTATGAGTATATGTGTAAAAATGTTACGGTTTTTATTGGAGTTGTGTTTTGTTAAATTATCAATGTTCGAAAGAACCTGAAATGAGTTTTCTAATGAGAATAAACGAGAGATGAGTATTTAATTTTGAGTTGAGTAAAAAAGTAATAATACTTTCGAGTAGTAACAAAAAAAAAAAATAATAATAATAATTAAAAAATATGCGTCTAAGGTCTAAATTTTGTATGTTTTCAGTAATTTTTGTTTTATGTAATTGTAGTAACTAAAACAAATGCAGTAATTTACAGAAAAAAATATAAAAAACAAGGGACAAAAACAGAAAAGGAATAAGTAAAAAAACAAATGTTAAGATCGATATACTAATTGAGACATGATCAAATGGGTCATAAAATTTTTTTGCTTCTTGGTTTAAAAAACAACAATTTCAATTCTGCTTGTCCCTGAAACTTGTTTCTAAGATTTTAGCTTGTTCTTGTAAATGTAGCATTTATACTATGTTATCATGCATCAGCTTCAAGTAATTTTTAGAAAATAAAAATATTTAAAGCCCTTCCAAAATTTATATTGCAGAAAAATAACATTGTTTCATGTGTTTATGATAACATGTAGTATGTTGGAAATATTAAGCCAGTGAGCTTTGAACATATTGATTTTAACGGTCATTTCTGTGAGCCAGCACGGCCAAGAACTTTATTCAACTTATCAAAAGATGATAAGGCTTATCCCTTCAAGTAAAACTTTGAAAAATCATCCCATGTAACTGACAACAGTGAAAGGTCGAAGTTATAAAATCTCTTTTAAATTGTGTGAAGATATTTCTCAAATTTTTGTCAAACGGGTATAGATTTTAGATAAATTGAATGTATATTGCACAGTTTTTAAAAAGAAACATATTTTCTACAAAAATATTGCAATGCAAGAGATAAATCTAATTCATCCTAAGGTGCTCATAATAACATTTGTTGATATATTATCCTCACCATACGTCAGCGTGCATTCAAATTTCCATGTTTAATTTTTTTGCATAATACTACCATAAAATGCTATCAGAGACCAGAATTTTAAATTTTTAACCGTGCCTAACCAAAAATATGCCTTAAAACTGCAATTTTTCAACAGTTCGGAAATTTTTGAGTTTTTTTCAGCGAAGTAAAAGAAAATACTAGATCAACTAGAACAGTTTTTCTCTTTTTTATGCCTTTTCAGTTTTAGACATATGTTTTGTATAAAATTGTTCTTTTTTCCTTTTCTTCCTATTTTTTCTTACTAAAATTATTAAGGTTTATCTCAGTTGCTAAAATTACTTAAAACAATATTTACTAAAATGATACAAAATGCCTTACTCATAATTTAAAAGTAATTTTAATTATTGCTTAGCTTTGCAAATAGTTTAAATTCCGTTACTTTTATTTAAAGATAATAAACAAAATAAATAATACTCTGAGATGAATTTTTATCTGTGAGTGTAATAAAACAATTGTTTGGCGGTATTGTTTTGAGATAACCCCTTTGCATATCTCAGCTTGATAACCAATCTCCATCTTAATTTTTTCTTGCGTATAATATTAGCATAAAATACTATTAGAAACCTGAACTTTAGGTTTTTATCTGGTGCTCCACTATAGCCGGCATAGGGTAAATTTTGTATTTTTTAAAGATTTTGGGAATTTTTTCAGCGAAGAGAAATCAAGTCTCAAGTCTTGAACAAATTTGAATACAAATACTTTCAAACCTATATAAATAAATAAATGAGTGTATATATATAAAGTCATGATAAAAATTTTTCTTGCTAGTAAAATTTTCTCCTGTAAACGATCAAACTTTCAAAAAATATTTTTAAACTTTATTTTGAAATATCACTAATCAATATTCAGTTTAAGAATTATTATTATTATTATTATTATTATTATTATTATTATTATTATTATTATTATTATTATTATTATTATTATTATTATTATTGTTATTGTTATTATTATTATTATTATTATTATTATTATTATTATTATTATTGTTATTATTATTATTATTATTATTATTATTATTATTATTATTATTATTATTATTATTATTATTATTATTCCTGTTGTTGTTGTTGTTGCTGCTGTTGTTATTTTGTTATTTTGTTATAATTTTTGTATTAGATAAACATAAAATTGGCAAAATTAATTTATTAATGTTTTCTTTCAAAAAGTAATTAATAATCTTCATACACACAAGAAAAGAAAGAAAAAGATAAAGAAAGAGAAAGAGAAAAAAAGAGGAAAAAAAGTTTTTTTTATCAATTTATTATTAAGTTTTGTAACTGTACATTATCCATAAAATACTGCTAATAAAATTAATTTTTAAAACACATAAGCTGTTTATTTTAATTCCTTAAAATAAATAAAAATTTTTAAAGTATAAGGTTATTCCTTGCATTTATGTAAAATTTTATTAAAATTTTATTATTTCCTGAATTTATATTAAAATATTATTAACTTAATCAATAATTAGATATTTAAATCAATTTGTAATACTTAGTTGTTAAATACTTTTGTTTTAATGCAAAAATTTTTTAATTAAAAGAATGAAAAAAATTCGTCCTTTAAATATTATGTAGCTCCCCCCCCCCCACTCCCAAATGTTTGAAAACTAAGTAAAAGGCATTAATCCAAATTATCATTAACTAGAATGCTAACTAATTCAACAAATACAAATACATTATAAAAACATTTTTAATGTTTTAAAGAGTTATTTGTCTGATATTATTGTTTTTTTTGGTTTTATTTCAAACTTTTTTTTTCTTTAGGGCGTGTGAAGAAAATTTGTTTCGTTTATTATTGTTTAATTTATTTTTTCCTTATATTTGTGAGATATAATTTATTGTGAAACATAATTTATTTTATCTTAATTTTTTTTCACTATGTTTGAAACACTTTATTTTTAGATTTTATTTGGCTCTGCATTTATCCACAGAAAGTGTCATGAAAGAAAAAAAATAATAAAATTTTTCTGAGTAGCTTAATTAATTGTTTTTCATATAGTTATTATTAAAATAATAATGATTATTATCAAGAAATGCGAGGAGCAGAGGTTCTTGAGTCTACTGTTCTTCTGCACACATAAATACAATCAGCAAACATACGTAATTACACTGCAGTTGGATAGCCATGATATTATTCTTTATTTCTTTTTTTGGGGGGAGGGGGAGGGGGGTGCGTCTAATTTCTTAAATATCTGTTCTCCTGATAGAAACCTGTAACTCAGAATCAATTTCATTTATTTACTACATAAATATGTATTTATACTTTTAAAATATGAGACAGATATACTTTTTTAAGTTTAAATTTACACTTACCTGTATATACAAAAGAAAAGTGTAAGTAATGTGTAATTTAAAAATAGTCTAAAATAATTAAATTGATTACATTTTTAAAACAAAGATTGTTTATAGCTTTTTTGCAGTGCAAAAACTAAGAATATTTTCTAAAGTACCATATCATTGCTTTCCGTGATGAATTTTATATAATTTTATATGAGAAATAAATTAAAATTCCTTACATGTAGGAAAGAAAATTTTATATGAATACTTAACATAAACTTAAGTGACACTTGGCAATTTTTTTAATGCCCTGTGCCCTCTGATTTGTTAGAAAGAAGTGTCTATAACTACACATTTATCAAAACTCCAATTAATCAACCAATTAGAGAAAGACACCCTTCACTCTTGAGTCACTTCCCAAAAGGGACCAATTGTTTTTTATCATTTTAGACTATTTGTGATTAATTTATATCTTTTTATAATAACAATTCATCTTTTATGTGCAAAATTTATATTGATAAAAACTTTCCCGTTTTTCCTTTGTACGCAAACACTTGTAGATGTAAAACAGCAAGACGTATTTTGAATTAATAATTTTATCTGTTTAGTGCTTTATAAATTATACCTGTTTGATTGTGAAAAGTGAAGCATATTTTGACCAAAAATGGAGAATAAAATAATATTATGTTTTTTGATGTTCTATTCTTTTTATAATAATAATTATAATAAATATATCTTTTTCAAGAGCAGAATAAAAATTCGAAATACTTTAAAATTTAAACATTTGTATAATTATTTGCTAAATTATGTTTTTATAAATATAAATTAAATATGTTATCTTAATAATTAAAATTATTCACTTAATTTGTATAGTGCTTTAAATTATAATCATATTCATATAATAGATTTATTTCCAAAATTAATGACGCTAATTAAAAAATAAAAGGCAGATTTATCAAACATTTATTAATAAAACTAACTTGTTTCGCTAAACATAATAATTTTTTTAGAATGTAATATATGTTTTTAGAGCCGAAAAATTAAATGTAATTAATTTCATTCGTATAAATAATAGCACTCAAGGGAGAAAAGGTAATATTTTCCATAAAATAACTCATTCGCATAATAAATCATTCGTAATCTCTAAAGGATGCGATTTTAAACACAAAAAAAAAAGAAAATGTACAATAAAATATCCATGATAAAGCAAATGTTTAACTACATGCAAATACTTTAAAACGTACTATAGATAGAAAACCTCATTTACCGAATTAATTTTTTACACATGATTTTGTATCATTACCGGCTTCAAGTAACCTCAGTATAACATATTAGTAAAGGTTTAAGGTAATGCATTAAATAATAGAATTTAAATAGAAGATAGTCAAGTAATAAGAATTTTAATATTTAAAATTTAAATAATAAAATGTATAAAAATTTTTTTATAATAGAATACATTTCTGAATCTTTCATACGAATGAAAATTCCCTTTATTGTTATTTTAAAGGTTTAATGAGACAATTAAAATTATATTATTGCAATACATTTGCTTTCTAAAATAAATTATATGATAAGATACGCGTGACTATCTGCATTTGAATATGTACATGTGCATTCATATTTTTTTGCCATGTTTTCTATATTTTATTTAAATGCATGTAAGTGCATAAAGATATTTACAAAATCAATAAACATTCTTTTTTCTTTTCAAAAATGTATAGACATATGTATATTTTATGTTACCTCAGATAAAGCACAGGATTTAGTAATTTGATTATAATTATTAGCATATGCACTTATAAAATAAAATAATAATTTTCAACTCTAAAATTTAAAAAAATCGTGCCTTTTAATTGTTAATGCATCTATAGAACATGGTACAATTCCTGTCAATGTATATACTGGTGATATTTCTTATGAGTTTCAGAGCCAAAACAGCAGAATAAGTTTAAATTTCTTTATTTTATTAAATGTTGAATAAATTTGTAAAAGCTAATGATTGTTAATGTATCTAACCATATGCAGTGGAATTGACTCCGGGATTGCACTTCTACAGCAAAAGCTAGATTCCTGGGACGGTCTTCCCTGTCATACCAGATAAAATACAACTAAAAAACTTTAATTGAGTACTAGATTAGGAAAGTCTATTTCGAATTTGTTTTTGATGTTATAATATATGTTATGAAATTACACCAAATGATGAATGAATATTCTTTATCGAAAATATTTCAGCTTGTACAAAATCTAGGTAGTCATACAGATAAAAAGATTTAAAATGCTCTTTTATCGTCTGAAACACTTTCAATCCACCCCCTCGAAAACTGACAAATAAGATAATAATCTGTAGTTCGGAAGGCAATCAACATATTTGTCAATCTGAGAAGCATGTGTAGAACACATGATCACTCTGTATGGAGCCCAAATGGATGTGCATGGGAAACAATTTTTTTTTCTTACACAGAAAATAAATGAATGACGACAAATCGAACGCATTTAACACATTATCTTCTTAACTGTTTTTGAACAAAAAGCATTATACAAATCGTTCTTATGCATATTTTTAAAGTTTATACACGTAACAGATTTTATAATGTTTGGTTAGTCTTTTTATGGAAATCAATTTAGAGCAAACCCTTTATTTATAACGCATCTTAAAATCCGAAATAATGAACCAATTTGAACCAAAACTAGACAGTGCATTAATTTTGCAAATAGCTTGGAAGAGTTCACTAATCAGAAATATTAGGAAATCACACCGAAAACCATTGAAATCGTTTCTACTTCTATTACATTACGGTTATTGCGCTAAATTATTATAGAATTATTAATACGACGACATTGGCGATAACCATAGCAAATTTTATCGATATCTAATAATTGAAACTGATGATATTAAATTGGTATGAATATGAAATAGGAGGAGAAACAGTAAAATCGAGTTTAACTACGTATTTTTTTTACTTCTATTACTAACAAGATGCAAAACCGACAGAGTGAAAAAGTATCCAGGCCTGAACACATTTTCAATCTGTAGGTTTTGTGATTTTTTTAGGAATGTGAAAAAAATCGGCAACTAAATTCAAACTGTTTCGATTTGAATATGATGTGTACATGCTGTGTATTTGCCATATGAGATACAGTACTAAATAAAATTTTTGTATTTTTCGAATACTTTTAGTTCAAATCGCGTTTAACTCTTTCAGGTCTGGTGTACACTATTAACAGTACATGGCCTTTAATAGAGTATTATTTTGTTTTAATAATTACTTAGATACCTTCAACATATTGAAATGATAGCATATGGCTATGCCTTTTTTATTATGACTTCAGGGTCATTCCATGTCAATTCAACCAGACCTTGTAACCCGACCCCCAGGGATTTTGATGAAACTTTGTGTACACACTAATTCTATCATGAAATGATTCCATCAGAAATTTTTCCTTCCTAGACCTCATACTTTGTGAGATATGGGGGGTCCAATTCTTGGGGTTTTCTCAAATCGCACATTTCTGAGTCTGTATTTTGAGATTGCAGTTCCATCTTCAAAAAATTGTTTCTCTGGATCTAAAATATGAATCATCTTAAAAAATTTACTGTAAAAATATAAATAGATGCAGATTTTAATAAAAAATATTTAAAAAATTTACTTGTAATATTTAGGATAAAAAAAATTAGCCAAAGTTGAGAGTTATGGTTATTTTTCCAAATTTTTGTGACTTGACAAAAAAGGTTGTACACAAAAAGGCAAATTAAATTTCCAATTTCTTTTTGTTTTAAATAAAAGTTTACACTTTGGGCTTTCTATCTATGAAATAAAAATGATGTGTTTCGCATGGCTTATGCAAAAATTTTGGGTACTTTCCAATTAGCCGGATGAGTGCTTTATTTTTATATATTACATATGCACACAAAAAAGCAAGTGAAATTTCCCATTTCTTTTTGTTTTAAATAAAAGTTTATACTTTGGGCTTTCTATCTATGAAATAAAAATTATGTGTTTCGCATGGCTTATGCAAAAAATTTGGGTACTTTCCAATTAGCCAGATGAGTGCTTTATTTTTATATATTACATATGCACACAAAAAAGCAAATGAAATTTCCCATTTCTTTTTGTTTTAAATAAAAGTTTACACTTTGGGCTTTCTATCTATGAAATAAAAATGATGTCTTTCGCATGGCTTATACAAAAATTTTGGGTACTTTCCAATTAGCCGGATGCGTGTTTTATTTTTACATATGTACACATGTATAGAGCTATATAAATGCAGATGTATTATACATGTACATATATATGTATATATACAGTATATTGATATATATATGTATAAAACTGGTGCCCGTCTAACCGAAAAGTACCAAATTTTGCCTTGTTTTGAGAATCTGCACCAATTAAGAGGAAAAAAATCTGACTAAGTTTAGCTGTGGTACTTAAATAATTACTGGAATTTCTATGAGTTATTGAATTTAATGTTATTTGATGCATGTTTTTTTTTTTTTTTTTTTATTCTCAAAGTAAAGTTTAGGTTTTGTTTTTTCTGATCAAAAAAAATCTGACTGTAATATGTTTCCCCATTAAATTTAGTGAATGGTCCATATATTTCATTTAGTTATTTAATAATGGGCATTTTTTGACAATCTAAAGAATCTCTTACTTTTATTTTCAATAATTAAACTCAAAACAGATTTTTTTTGTACAGTATAAAATAGAAATTTTTTTCTTCTCACATCTCCATTATTTCTTTCGAATGCTTATATATTAATTATTTGTGTTTAAAAAATTTTTCATAACCTTGTATTTCCTTTCCTTCGTTAATTTTAATCAGATTAAATATTTATATTGGCAAGTTTAAATACACAAATGTTTAACAGAACTTGAATTTGTTTCTATAGTCTGAAAGATTTAATTGCACCTGCCTTGTATAAACACCTTCTGATAAAGGCAGGGTAATGCTCGTTAGTATGAAAGCAGATGTTTTGAAATCAAGTTAATCAAATTATTGTCATTCTGTTGTTTCTTATCATAGAAGAATGATTTAACTTTTACTGTGCTACAAAAAATACATTCTGATTGCTACATATTTTATAGTTTATGATATGTATAAATATTTTTTTTTGCTTTATTGTTTTAATATGGAGCCTGATATTAAACCTTCTACTAGTCTTCAGGCTTGCAGTTTTGTAATATTAACTGGTTTAGAATGTCACAAAACTAGCTATACAAATAACAGAGAAATAGACTACATTGATAATCTCTGTGATTCAGAAAAAGAATTTTTATTAGTTAGGACTATTGCATTTATAAAACAAAAATTAAGTGAAAACCGTTTGATTAATATATGTGAGCATCACAGAATTTCGCTCTTAATGAAATATGAATTATATAAATGTGGAGATCCATTTAAGCGGCATAAAAAGCAAGTGAAAAAAGCAATTAGAGCAATTAATAGAGATTTATATACGGACGAAAAAGTAAACCAAAGTTGAAAGTCATGATTATTTTTCCGAAATTTCGTGACTTTATTAAAAAGTCTCTACATGAAAAGGAAAATGAAATTTCCAATTTGTTTTTGCATCAAATAACATTAAATTCAATAACTCATAGAAACTCCAGTAATTATTTAAGTACCACAGCTAAACTTAGTCAGATTTTTTTCCCCCTTAATTGGTGCAGATTTTCAAAACGAGGCAAAATTTGGTACTTTTCGGTTAGACGGGCACCAGTGTTATATGTATCAATATACTGTCTATATACATACATATGTACATGTATAATACATCTGTATTTATATAGATGTATACATATGTGCATATGTAAAAATAAACACGCATCCGGCTAATTGGAAAGTACCCAAAATTTTTGCATAAGCCATGTGAAAGACGTAATTTTTATTTCACAGATAGAAAGCCCAAAGTGTAAACTTTTATTTTAAACAAAAAGAAATTGGAAATTTCATTTGCTTTTTTGTGTGCATATGTAATATGTAAAAATAAAGCACTTATCCGGCTAATTGGAAAGTACCCAAAATTTTTGCATAAGCCATGCGAAAGACATCATTTTTATTTCATAGATAGAAATCCCAAAGTGTAAACTTTTATTTAAAACAAAAAGAAATGGGAAATTTCATTTGCTTTTTTGTGTGCATATGTAATATATAAAAATAAAGCACTCATCCGGGTAATTGGAAAGTACCCAAAATTTTTGCATAAGCCATGCGAAACACATCATTTTTATTTCATAGATAGAAAGCCCAAAGTGTAAACTTTTATTTAAAACAAAAAGAAATTGGAAATTTAATTTGCCTTTTTGTGTACAGCCTTTTTCGTGAAGTCACAAAAATTTGGAAAAATAACCATAATTCTCAACTTTGGCTGACTTTTTTTATCCTAAATATTAAAAGTAAATTTTTTAAATATTTTTTATTAAAATCTGCATTTTTTTACCTTTTTATAGTGATATTTTTAGGAGGATTCATGTTTTAGATCCAGAGAAACAATTTTTTGAAGATGGAACTGCAATCTCAGAATACACACTCAGAAATGTGCGATTTGAGAAAAACCTAAGAATTGGACCCCCCATATCTCTCAAACTATGAGGTCTGGGAAGGAAAAATTTCTGATGGAATCATTTCATGATAGAATTAATGTGCACACAAAGTTTCATCCAAATCCCTGGGGGTCGGGTTACAAATGGGGGAAAAATTGGTTGAATTGACATGGAATGACCCTTCATTTATGTTTTGACATTTAGTAATAATCATAATATTAAAAGTATATTTAATTCCCTCTGTACCAATGGCGATTCCTTTATTTTATACATATATATTTCACTCTTTAAATTTAAAATGTAAGTTATTTTTCTAAACCAATCATGTTTAATAACAAGTTGGAAATTGCACGTGAAGTGTAGCAAATGAGGTGCGTTCGTACGATAATGAAGTTTTAAAAATATCAATCTCATAAAATTGTAAATAGTTAATTACAATTAAAATGCGCAGCAAACAATGTTCTCTCTATACTCATTATGTAAAGGAATACTTTTGTGTGGCATTGTAAATCAATAACAAAAGTTCTTTGCACAACAGATTATGCAAAATCTGTATTATAATATATACTTTATAATGCATATCATTATTATTATGTTCGAATGAGTGTAATATTATTAAATGCATTTGAAACTTTTTTTTTTCATTGACAGTAATATAACAGAGTACTTTTGATTGTCGCTGTACTTGATATATGCACCCTGTTTTAAAAAAAATGAAATGACTTGACAAAATTATGTAATAAGTATATAATTTAAACTTCAAACGATTAAAATGCATTTGCAACATTTTTTTCCCATTGACCGTAATGTAACGGAATACTTTTGATCGTCCCTGTAATTGATCTATCCATCCGATTCTCATAAAATTTGAAATGACTCGACAAAATTATTTAAAAATTATATATTTTAAATTTCAAAAGATTCGGTTGGGTAGTTTTTGTGTTGTTATATGCGGACAGGCAGGCAGACGGACAGACAGACGAACGGACTGAACGACAACTATAGGTGCTACGTATTTACATAATTACGAACGCACCTAAAAAGTAAAAAACGTTAGAAAGTTGCAATACTCTCTCAAATCTTTTTGTAATACTTCATTTTCCAAACGTCTTCAAAACTCTTCTTTAGCCTTTTATTATACAGGGTGAGTCATAAATATCGAAACAATAGGCTATCTTCTCAAATATTGCCCCTAGACCCATACTTCCAATTGCAAAAATCCGTTAAAAAAGGTGAACTTTCTGATAAGATAAGTTGCAACTCCATGGGGGGTCTAGTTGAAAAAATACGAAAATTAAATTTTTATACGGCCCCCGTAGGGCAAAATTCCCAATTAGGAAATTATTCCTTATCCATTCCTAAATTGAACAAAAGAAATTTCATCTCCGTATCTAAAAATCCCACAGAGATATTAAATCCCAAAATCTTCAAAAATTCCTGACTTGCACCACTTTTCCCTGCCTCTAAACTATGCTTTCTTCACTCAATTTCAACGCTTGTTGGGGAACATTCACAAATTGCAATTTAATAAAAATCGGTTTAAGATAGCGCTTTTCCTTTGAACATAAAATACTTAATCCTTATAATCCTTTGAACAGCGTATAGTTTTTACGCTAAATTGGTATATCAGACGTCTGCCCGGGTCAAAATATCTAGGTCAGGTCCCAAACCGACCCATAGAGGGAAAAGTTCGGCGTGGCCTGAAAAAATGTCAACATGATAACCCGGACCGGTCTGGAAAATAGTTTACATCATAGCCCGGTTCAGTCGCAAATTTCTACATAATTTTTTAATTCGGCATGAGAAAAAAATGTTTCATATGGAGGAGTTCTGACATGGAGGCTCTTCATATGGAGGAGGCTATAAAATTCTTTTATAGCTTTTCGTTTTTTTTATATTTGTACTTTTTATTATTAAAGAAGTGCCAAAGGCTGTAATATATTTATTTTATCAATGAATCTCTATTTATATGTAAATGTTTCACTTGTATTTTAATATCGTTAATCCATAGATGGAGTTGGAGACTCTGAAAAATGTTATACACTAAAACTTTTTAAGACGGAATCACATAGGAAAGAAAAAATACGTTATAGACAGATGCTCTCCCTAGAAAATGTTATTGAAGCTTATTTTCTTTTCAGGTACTATTGCATTTATTTTGCATGGATCAACATATTTTCCGTTTAAGACAGAATTCCGTTATAGGCAGATTTTTTTTCACTGGTTTTATTGTATTTAATTTTTTTAGCCTTTGAATAATCTATTTAAAAAATAAATTTTAAAGGTTTTTTTTTTTTTTTTTGTAAAATAAAGATTTTAAAATCTATTTGTTTTTCGTAAAAAATTCGATTGAGCCGAATTTTATTTATTTTATGCACGTATTAAGTCAGTCAGAGACAGTGATTTTAATACGGGTTTTGTCGAGACCGGGTTTGAAAATTTCATTCAGAGTGCACCTAAGTTGAAAGAAGTAGTCCCCTCATTTATGAAAAGTGCGCTAGGCCCGGCCTGGCGGGTCTTCAGAAAAAAGTAACATCTCGGTCCTGGCCCTACCTGAGCCCAGAATACAGATTTTTTAACATCGTCTGGAGGACGATAAAAAGCCTGAAGTTGTCAGAGGTAAATTTAAAAAGAAAAAAAAAACTTAATCTGCATCTTAGAAAAAGCATTTTTTAAAATAACTGACGGACATTTAAACAATACACTTCGTTTTTCTGCATAATGAATTTTTTATCCTCTATTTCTTGTCTTATTATTAAATGTTAAGAATTTTTAAAAGAAAAAAGAACTTGAAACACGTTATTTTTGATTTTTTAAATTAGTTTTGTTTCGACAAATTTAAAAAAATGTTTACTTTTGAAAAAATGTTTCTTTTGAAAATATGATTTTTTTAAAGTTATATTATTTTTTCAATAAACATTTTTAATAGTTTTAAAATTAATATAAAAAAAACCTTGGAACAAAACTAAAATCAGATTTTCTTCTTTAATTAAATGGAAAGAAATTGAAATACGATAAATAATGTTACGAGTTATAACCATTTTTGATTGTCCCATTTAAACCAGTACGAATCACATGAAACTTTTATAAATTGTATGAGAAATCTTAGAATCTGAATTTCTTAGCAAATTATACGGCTAACCATCACAAAAAAAGAAAAAAATCAAAATTCTAACTAGAGAAATAGATTTTTTACGTGTTTTCTACAACTGTTAAAGTAACATTGTTTTTTGAATTGCGCGCATTTCAATTTGTGTCTAATCCCTTAAAACCTGATGAATTTTTTAAACGGCTATAACTTTGCGAATTTTGGAGATATGAAGATGCAACTTTTTGTGTCTTATTCAGGATTGAATAAGGAAAGTTTTCCTAAGTGGAAATTTTGTCCTACGGGGGCCGTATAAAAATTTTATTTTCGTAACTTTTTAGCTAGACCTCCCCATGGAGTCGCAATTTACCTTATCAAAAATTTCGCATTTTTTATGAATTTTTGCAATTGGAAGTATGGGTCTAAAGGCAATATTTAAAGAGATAGCCTATTGTTTCGATATTTATGACTCACCCTGTATAAACATGAGTTGCATAGTAGGACAATAAGTACATTCGTTAAATTTCAGAAAATGAGATAATCTTTAAACGTCAATAAGTCTATTTGGATAGCTACGAATAGTATTATTTAAATAAGATTAATTTTGTTCTGAAAATGGAAAAAAATTTGGACCCGAAAGCATTAAGGCTCGAGATATAGGTTAGAATTATTAGGTATTACAGGCGCGTATCATCTTGTTAATTTTCCAAATCTAGACTGCTTAGAATCTAATTTGCACAGTATACAATATTATAATATTTTGAGCTTGTTATCGGAACATTTTGAGATTCTTCAATTTCAATACAATTTTTAAAAAGTGTTTACTTTATTAGGTGATATTTTGAAAATCCATGATGTTCAATTAATGGTTTGCATTTCATTTTTGAATCAAATGTTATGTAAAAAAAGCAGTTTCATTTTATATTTAAATATGTAATTTATAAGAAAGTAATAACAGCGTTCTTAAAATTATTCTTTCCACTTCAAACTTTTAACAGTATAGTTTAGATTTAATGAGATAATTCAGGAATGTCAGCACCAGAAATGTCTTACAAGAGAGTTAATGTGAATTGCATTAGATTCCCTAATATATAATTTATTTTGTGTTATTTAAAAATACAAAAACACCACACACTCAAAAAATAGCTACATCTTAATATATTGCAACAAAATGAATTCTGATGCCCATTATACATGTTATTAGCTCTACAGGCAAGTAATTAATGGGGGCGCAAGTAATGTTTACGCCATTGACGCGAGTGTAAAATTAAAATGGATTGTTTTTGAAGTACTTTGTTTTTTTGTTCTAGCCGATGATAGAAATTTATAAACAAATTGAGGGAGGAAAAATATAGACAATTTAGGACGTTTGAGAGCTGTTTATTGAAAATAAATGCGTCTCTTTTTAAGTAAATCAAATGTTTTTGATGGTTACGATGTTTATAATGCTTGATACTAACACCACAGAAAAAATTAAATGTAAAAAAAATTTAGGGATATCAAAAAAAAAAAAAATATCTGACATTAAATATTAAATCCTTAAATCACTATAAGCTTCTTTTACAGAATTGATTTACGTTTGGTATACCACGTTAAAATTTATTATGAAATCGAAATATAATGTCAAAATTGTATGTTACTATTGAGAAAAATAAAGTTTGCATTATTTCAATACACAAACATCATAGCAAGAATTTCTGTTTTTCACAAGACTGTACAAAGTGCATTGTGTCACAATTGGATTTTTAATCGACACTGTTTTTTAAAGTGTAGTTATTCTTAATAATATAAAACGTCTTGCACTTATAATTTATCTAGTAGCATTTTATATACCAAAATAGTCGTAACAGAATAGATTTTTCAATTAGTTAAATATTATGTAACGAATTTCTTACCATGATAAAGTTTAATGGCTGATTCTCGCATTATGTTTATTACTAAAAAACTTTAGTGTTTGCAAATTTATCATCTTTAAGAAGATAGTAAATTTCTACATAAATCGTAAATTTGTACATAAGAAAATTTTTTTTCTTTTTCTTTTTTTCAAACTTAATTATGTCTTAATTATGTGTTTTCGATGTAAAGTACTTCGAAAAGGAAAGATGCATAAATGAAAAACTCAGAAAATACAAATTTAACCATGAAATTATACGTAAATGTAATTTATCTGTTTTAGTTGACCTTCATTATTATTATAATTTATTTGTTATTATGAATGCAATAAGATTTATGTTAAAAATAACTTTTCAATGTGATATAAAAAATGTGTCTAACATACACACAAAAAAAGATCTCAAGTAGCTAGAAAATGTAACAAAATGAATTTTCTTGTAACGTAATATAATTAACTATGTTCAAATAATTAATAATGAAATTGAAAATGATAGAAATTTTTGGATACTTTTATTATTCTTCTTGAACTATTTAAGATTATTAAATATTAAATTTGTAATTCAAAATTTTAAAAAATTGTAAGAAATTTATAAAAACTTTAAATTTTGCACTTTTTTGGAAAAAAAGGAATTTTTTAATTAAAAAGAATAATAATTTATTATATTTTTCAACGCCTTTTAATTTCAAAATGGCAAAACGAAAATTACAATATGTTGTTAATCGATCTAATAATGAAATCTATTCAGTGTAAAAAATATTCAAACTATGATAATCTGTTTCAAACCAGGAATCTTTTGAACAATAGGCAAATAGTTTTCCTTCTAACAATCAACTATTCAATTAAATTTTACACTCAAAGGAATCATTTATAAAGTGAAATGTACTATTCTATTTCCGAAAACCATTCCTTATTTGCACTTAGATGAAATCCGAAAATGTAATCTGTTCTTCTATAATAATAAATTTACCTTTGTAAATAAGTGCAGTTAACCGTAGCGTATAACATTACCAAATGTTAATACAAAATTGTTTGGAAGTCTTTTAGTAAATGTTTACAAATTCTTGCTTCAATTCACTTTTTGAAATAGGCATTACCCAGTGTTTGTTTTTATCTGCAGTCTTTTTAGTAATGTAAGCTATAATAGAAAAAATAATTTGATTTATTTAAAAAAGACTTAACAATATTAAAAAATTAAACAATCGAACAAAGAACATCACAAAAAAATATTTATTCCTTTCTTTATTTCAGAGATTGCACGAGTTTTGGAACTTCCAGATTAAGTTCATCTATACCAGTATTTTGTTATAGGAAATCTCTTCTTTAAAAAAATTAAACTTATGAACGTTTAATCTAAATTTATTTTTCTGTAAAAAAAATACTAATAGTTCTCCTGGAAATTATCCTTATTGGTAAGAACACTATTAGTTTGACTTCAGTTAAACATTTGGTCAAACAGTTTAGATAAATTGAAATAAATATTTCTTCAAAAATTTTAATTAAAGTAAAGACAGAAAAGATTGCGCGGTAGGATGTATCGCGCACAAAGAAATTCGTTAGGAAGCAATATATTGCAGTACGGGCCAGCAGTACAGCAGCATTAGTACGGTGTTTACATGAATGTGCGCATTGATTGTTCTGACTGTTTTCGATGAAGCTTTGATATTTTGTTTCGTTTTACTTAAGTAACTGCTTGAATTTCGATAGCTGTTGGTCAGAATTTTTGTAGAACGTCAATAGTAGAACTTATTTTGAACTTAAACGATTTCTTATAAGCTACTAATTTAGACTAAGAATGCGGACACCAGAAATACATACAGAAATTCAAGAAGTGGTCATGTTGAAATAAGAAGCCGACCAGTCTCTCCTACTAAAATAAAAGAATTTGCGCATCTGCTATTTTGGAGAGATGGCGCAATTCTTCATATGTTTCAGTGCTAGAATTGATTATGCAGCTTATTGGTAAATTTGAATGAATAGCAAATTACGTGTAAAACATATAAATGAATCAACTTTTAAATATTTTTCAAAAAATACATAATTATCAAAGTTAAATTTAGAAATAAATTAATTTGTAAAAAAAATACATTTGCAGATTACAAAAATATTAATAATTTAAGAATACATTTGTTGTTAAATTATATTTTATATAATTATTTTTGTTCATAAAATAATGAAATATTTATAGCTATTTTTATTTTATGAAGCATTATTTTTCTTTTAAATTAATTTTGTTTACTGAAATAATTTTTTAATACATGATTTCTTTTTGCTAATAAGTATCGCATGTTCAAATATTTAATACATTTTTCAAGTGACAATGGCAAATATTTACAGGACGAAATTTAAGATAGGGTCATAATCATGTACTGAAAAAAATATGTAATCAATTGTAGAGGCAATACAAAAAAGTTCACGTAAAATGCATGCAGCAGTCAGGGAATTTAGTATTTTGGAATCCATCTTCAGAAGTATCTGAAGCAAAATGACTCTAGGAAGCGGAGGATGAGATCAGAATAGTAACTGTGTGCGGAAGTTTGGAGAAATCTACTGTCTATATACATAAACTTCGACAAGTGACTGGATTCAATTCATTGCTTGTGGGGTGAATAATTTGCAATAATAAGTGCATCAATTGTGGACCGCGATAACGTCAGTTATATAGCAAAACCTTTAAAACTGTGGAAATGAAATTGAAGTACACTGCTCAAAACAATTAAAGGATGTTTAAAGTTTTATATAAAATAAAGATATAAACGAAATTTTTTTGCCGAAAATAGAAGAAGAGAATCACAAATGCAAATTTTTCTGGTTTTCAAACTGTGGAGTATGCAAATTTTGAGTTCGACGTCAAAAACGTCGCTTCAGCGGCAGCGAATGAAATTTGACTTTCAACTGGATAAAAGAGAATGAAGACAAGGATGATCGGCATTCAGTGATTCCTTTGTTTCGATGAGTACGATGTCTCAGAGAAGTCATTTGACAGATTCAGAAGCTTAGAGAATTGTTGGTAGGTTAGAAGGGGGCCAAACTCAAGCCGAAGTAGCGCAAGCCATTGGAGTGTCACAAAGTGTCATTTCCAGGATCTGGAACCGTATTTTCGAGAGTAGATTTGCAGGCCGAAGACCAGGATAAGGTCGTAGACGGGCAACAACGCCCAATGAAGATAGGTATTTAGCGTTAACAGCTCGGAGACACCGAAACATGAATGCTACTCTTCTCCAACAACACCTTCGCTCGGCTACAGGCACCACGGTTTCAACTCAGACTGTCCGAAACCGGCTCCATGCTGTAGGTCTGTATGCTCGCCGACCGATGGTATGTGTTAGATAAACATCAAGGCATCGTCGCGACCGCAGGGAGTGGGCAACCGAGCATGTCAACTGGAGTAGAAATGAATGGAACAATATTCTGTTTTCTGACGAGTCCCGTTTTTTTGTGCATCCGGATAATAGGCGTATTTTCATCTGGAGGGACCGTGGCAGTAGGAATAATCCTGCGTTCGTGCACGAAAGTGTCAGATTTGGCGGTGGAGGAGTGTTGGTGTATGGTGGCATCTCCATTGACGGGCGCACTGACCTCTACATCATTCGAGATGGAGGTCTGACTGGTCGCCGATATAGGGATGAGATCCTCAGACCTATTTCAGTCCCTTACGCTGTAGCAATCGGAGATAACTTCATTTTAATGGACGATAACTGCAGGCCACATCGTGCAAACCTGGTGTAGGATTTACTTTTCGAGGAAGAAATCGTTCGAATGGAATGGCCAGCGTGTTCTCCAGACATGAATCCAATCGAGCACATTTGGGACGCTCTAGAAAGACGAGTTTCTGGCCGCCAACAACCCCCACAAACTCTCCAAGAACTGGAAAGAGCTCTTCTGGAAGAGTGGGGCAGAATACCCCAACTGGTCATTAATAGCCTCATTGAGTCCATGCCTCAAAGGTGTTCAACGTTGCTGGCCGCCCGTGGGAACCATACCCCCTACTGAAAATGATTTTCTTTGAAGAAAACATTTTTTCTTATTCTTTTGTTCTCATATGCACAAATTGTGTTTTTTTCTCTTTTGTACACAAATGCGCAATAAAATGCATTTTTCTCTGCCAAACATGTGTAATTTATTCTCATATAACCTACTATGTCTGTCGATCATGTATCAATCAGCTAAAAAATTTCCCAGATACAAAATCCACCTAAAATTGCAATATCCTTTAATTGTTTTGAGCAGTGTATATTTCAAGTTAAATATATTATCAAGTAGATTAACAGGGCTTGCACACACACATTTCGAGATATATTAATATTCTTCTTTAATTAAAATTCTTTAACTGTTGTTAAAATTCTTTATTTTTTAAACAATAGATTGAAATATTCATTTATAATAGAATAATATTTATTCACTAAAACCTTAAAATAAAGTAATTTAAGTGTAATTATTATTGTCAACAATTTAATTAATATTAATAAAAATCCATTGTGTTCGTGTGCACTATCTCTCTTACTCTAAATTTAGAACAAAATAGTTTTCTTGGCTTCATTTCTGCTGTTTTATTAATCTGCAGCATAATAAGAAATCAATAGGAATGCGTAGGAATTATATAAATTAAAAATTATTCATGGACAGTTTAGCATAGAAATAATTTACTTTTCTTTGATATTTTTTATAATTGTGCGCAGACTCTTCTAGCTTTACCATACTATAACTAACAATATTAGATTATACTAATAAAGCTATTTTCTAGAATTTCACAAATACTTGCAATTTCGTATGCTTTTAAGGAATTTAACTCTTGCTCTTATAATCGTCTATGTATGAAAAAAATTCATAATAAATTTTACAAATAAATTTTACTCGTTTTGTTATAATTCTAATTAAGACTCAAATTTTGTGTGAAAATTTTGTTATTATATGTCAACAGTATCCAGCTATAAAATAAAAGCTTTATTGTTGTCATTTTTGCCGTGTAATCGTGTACTCTTCAGGTACATTGTTCAACGGATAAACGATCAGAATTTACAAATACAAGCACGTCCCATAAAACTTAAAAAAGTTAGCAGTAAACCGTTAATTTTTTTGAATTTTTTAATTTAATAATATGGATATATATATGTAATGTTTACGGTCAAAACCGGTGCCTGGCCTGTTCTAGAACTGGCTGGCCAAACTTCATGGTCAAAACCTGAAATACATGAAATGAATTGTATATTTCGAGTTTTGGCCGGCCAATTCGTGAACTGGCCACAACTCAGGCCAACATCCGAAATGGGGATTTAAAATGCACTAAAAAACTCTTTCACATTCTCCTCTTTGAAACGAAATACTTTTCTGTGTCTCTGTAAAAAATCTGGAATTTCTGTATTTTATACACTGTAATAAATAACTGTTTTTTGTCCATCTTAATGATGCATAGGTACCAATTCTAATGTAGCTAAGATAAAGAAACAACATTAAAATGCACAGTAAAAACGTTTCCCATTGATTATATTGAAGCGGAATATTTTTGTGTATCTCAGTAAATTAACCAAAAATAGTACACGAAACTTTTTCAATACCGAAATTAATTGATAAACCAAATAAGCGAACAATTACAAGTTAACCGAATCTTTACTCGAGTTAGATCTCGGGCAGGCAGACGGCTAGACTAATTGAATTGATAGACACTTTCAACTATGTTAGAAAGGATAAAGTCGAGTTTTATATCTATTTCGGGAACTGGCCAATCACATCTGGCATGTTCGCGAATTGGCCACTCACATCTGGCCTGTTCGGGAATTGGCCGTAACATATATATGTTACAGGCCAAACCCGATTTTAGGCCAAACTAGATTGACCTATGAAAAACTAGTTTATCTTAACGCCCATCAGATAAACTAGTTTTTAATATTCCAAACTAGTCTATCCTAAGGCCCTTAGGACAAACTAGTTTTTCCTAGGCCAAACTAGTTGGGCCTAATTCTTATAGAATAGACTAGTTTAGCCTGCTGTTTATTGGTCTGAACTAGTTTATCCTAGGTCAATTCAATTTGGCGTGATTTTATTTAATTCCATGACCGCCTCAGAGCCAACATTCTAGTTTGTTGGGCTGATCTAGTTTATCCTAGGCCAATGTAATTTTACGTGTTTTTAGCTCACAGGCGTCAGAGTCTGAGAAATAATGGGCTCGCAGGTCCTGCATGTATGTATGTACGCATGTAAGTACGCATGTATGTACGTATGTATGTTACTCGATAATTCTTGATAGAAATATCCGATTTACTTCAAATTTTGGATGTAGGTTCATTCTCATAAGGTACTTTTCTGATTAGTTTTGGGAATGCATTGGATAAGAATATGGGGTGGGGGCGAACGTGAGGCTAATCCCCCACCGTTAATTTAGAGAAATGGGTTTTTCATGAAGAATTATCAGTTTTCATTTAAAATTTTAGGTATAGAGTCATTCTGATGAGGCGCCTCCGCGATTAGTTGTGGATATTTATTGGTTTATTGGATGTTTACTGTGGATGTTCAATGTATAAGTATAACTGGGGGGAACTAGGAAAGGATAGTCCCCCTTACTTTATTTTTCGACGGTGTTATTCTTTAAAATAAATAAGGCTGTAGTACACAATTAGTGTAAACAGCCTATGAATGCAAAGCCATCAGTTTAACTGGGCAATATTCTTTTTAATATTGATCCTGACTACTGCTACATTGCTAACCTTGTGCAAAGTGGATTTGCCATCACTCCTGCATAATGTATTTTATTCGAAGGGCCGTAGAATACTGTTAAAGGTTTGCATAGGCTGGAATTTCGAGGCCTGGTCCCCGCCCGTCTCGAAGGAATGTTATTTTGCCTTGACTCGGTGTAAAAATTAAAAGTTCAGCCCTAGCCCTGCCTGTACAATAATCAGTGAAAAGAGACTCAGTCCGGCTCAGTCTGCCCTTTCTCAATGTCTGTAGAAAAATCAGATTTTACTTCACATACAATTAAGATTCCTTTAAAAAATACTGCATACATATTTATTGGATAAATTTACAATGTATTTTTATATAAAGATGTGTTCGCAGAATGGAAAATACACAATGTATTATTGATTATTTACATCCTTAGACCCTTCAACATTCAAGTAGGGATTTATTAAATAATTAATGTAGTTTACAACAAAAGAAAAAAGGAGACTTATAAACATCATAACGTTTGAATCTGTTTAGCAAAAAGTAGATTTGTGAATATATTACTCTGTGATCCTTAAGGCTTTTCTCAAATCCGAAAGAGCTACATCCTAACACATTTATACACATTTATACACATCTATACACATTTAATTCCTTTTCGGAAATGCATAAAATTAACAGGCATTCTCACTCAGAAAATATGTAATCAAATGGCATTAATAATTTTTTCATAAAAGCGATATTTTTTTGAGAAAATACTATTAAAGTTGAAACGGAATGAGGGGTCTAGTCAGTGTTGAATGAATACATACTCGGGATATAAGATAAAACCAGTTTATTTAAACGGTTAGGACTCAAGGAAAGTAGAGCTTTCTGTCCTTTAATTTTAATAACTAGTAAAAATACTAAAAGCTTAAACTCTTACTCACAGCTCCGGCACTAGCCTCAATCGGGGCACTTCGAATCAACTTCTGACGTGAGCTTCAGCTAAACTGCTAGATATAACTTTATTAAACAGCCCGTGGCTGTGCAACACTCTTTATTAACTTTGAAATATTCAACGTAAATAATTACTATCTCTTACCAACGGCAAACTTCTCGAATCGCTCCGCTCTGAATGAACTAAGTCGGAAAATGCTGCTGGCGGTTCACTGCAAAACTCTTGGCTAACTCATTGGAGGCTCAATAATAACTTGCTATAACTCGATCTGAATCAATACACTGCTTGTCATCCCCACATAGCTAGCTTGCGCCGCTAGACTCCACTATCTGGCTAACGCCGCTAGACACACACTCAAACTCCAAGCTTTTATATGCTGCAAACTGAGATACTACAAATTTACATATTACTTTTAACCACGACTTAACTGTAGAAACCGAGGAAGATACATACGCTCTTGAAAGTTAAAGTAAAAGAGAGGATAGATGTCGCTTTCACGCTACACAATGTTAAATCATTGACGTCACAATCTCAAAAAATGCTAGAGTGCCTTTATCACAAAGGTCACTCCCTCACAAAGCTACATTTTGAATAAAATTTCCGGTAAGACTTCACTGAAAAGGAAAATTTGACGCCGTGACAATAATAGCTTTCTTTCTTTCGAACCGATGATTCTAACCCCTTTCTTTCTAACCGAATGGTCGGCAGGCTCCTACCTGCCGAGTTATCTCAGCTTAATGGGTTAGATACCTGGTATCGGGGCGGACGACCGCCTAATTGCCACGTACCAGCAATAAACTTTGCTTCGAACAAGAATAGCTTATATCTCGACAGGTAATTAATTTCTCAAAAATGTAAAACGCTGTTTGATTCCAAATTATGTTCAGATCCGATCTGTCTCGATCTCGAACATCCAGACTATATATTAAAAATAATAATAATAAAAGCAAGTCTGATCTCACCACGTCAAGAGTCTGCAGAATAAAAAAAGTAAAATGAGCAAACACCATGTCCAATGCATCATGTCTTTACGGTGGACATGCTAATTTCTGTATTGATGTTATAAGCAATGACTCTTGCCACACATTTATACTTATTCGAGTGAAAAATGTGATTTTACCGGCCAAACCCGATTTTCAGCCAAATTAGAATAGCTTGGGCCAAACTATTTTATCCTAACTCCAATTGGATAAACTAGTTTATCTAAATACCTATAGGATAAACTACTTTTTCCTAGTTAAGAAGGCAATCCTTCATTTTTCCCTTCTTACTTAACCATTAAACCCCCAAAACTATTCAGAGAATCACTTAATTAGAAAGAACTTATATCCAAAATTTGAAGCAAATCCGTAAATTCTGCGTCAAAAACCATTTATCTAAATTATGGGGGGTTACCTATATTTCCCTTTCTTTTACACTTAAATAATAAACATCCACAACTATTCACGAAGGCGCCTTATCAGAATGATCATATTGTTGTGTTTACTTTAGTGGGTGAGAAGAAGAGATGGGAGGAGAAACACTTGTTTATTTGTTTCAACCCACAATTAGGCCAAAGTGATCGTGAAAGTGACTAATACATTGTGAAGAATGGAGGCCGGCAAACGACCCAAAAGTGACCATCCTTACTTCACTTAAAATAATAAAAATATTCTTTTAACCTTGAAGATGATAAACTAAATACAAAATTATAAAATATAAATTTGAAGAAAAGGTAAAGTTACCTGTGAAGTCCTTGCCAGATGATGAGTAGTAAATCCAGACACATGCACAGGAATTAATACACAAATTGGTTGAAGATTAATATTTATTTATTTATGAAATACTTGTATTTCTTTCATGAAAAATCGAATATCTTCTTTATAGAAACATTTTTGTTTCTCATAGAAATTAACATTTGTTTTATAGTAAAAAACTTTACAAATGAAGATATTTTTTTTAAATTGATATATTCCAAACAAAACCAACATTCTTCATCATAACACATTTTTTTGATATATCTTGACAGTATGAACTTGAAGAATTTCTCATAACACACAAAAGGAAAATGATATTATTTTCTTCAAAAAAATAAACATCACTTAAATATATGTATCTTTTAAATATATATATATTATCAGACGAGTATTTTATATAGATATGCACCAATATTTTCCATGGAACGCCCCGTGAATATTCAAATTTATTTATGTGAAGATGGGCCAAATAGCAAATTAAAATGACGAAAGAAATTATAAAGTCAATACGTTATGTAAAATGTATGATCACTTCTTGAAAGAACATTCTTCACCTCACGAAAGAAAATCTTCACCTCTGCTTGTTTTCTCAGAGGACTGAGATCACATAAAAAGATTTATTGAAGAAATTTGAGCACAAAAAGTAGTTGAAGAAAATTATTAACGAAGAGATGATGAAAAATAAAATAAATATTTAGAAGACACATGACGACATTCTAATTTAGATATGAAGCCACCACGAGAGCAACAAACAGAAGGTCCATGGTGTGCCCTTATTTAAATTGTGTAATCCGAAAAAGAGAAGGCACAAAACACAATAATTTCGGGATGCCTTTGAAGGGGCTTTGCTTCTCGCCGCGTTAAAAAATCAACCTTTCCTGAAACCATGGCGTGATCATAGCAGCATGAAATGGTCCCCGTATGCAATAATCTCGAGGGGCGCACACATGCCCCGGAAATTCCACCCAAAACTTCCAATCATCCGACCGCATCCATTACGGCAGGAGTCTAACAGCGCAACTGACGCAGGTGGCCGAGAGCCCAGGGGAAAAAGAGAAAAGGTTACTGGAATCCCAAAATACGCCAATTTGGCAGCGAGCGAAAGAGGGGGGGGTGACAAAATAAGCCAAGTTACGATGCAAAGTATGGAGAAATATGAATTTAATAAAAAACAGAATTGATAAACACGTAAAGAAGGGAGGCCAAAGCAGGTGGCCATGCACTCAATGGCTTAAAATACGTCACCTGCGGAAACTAATTTGATAGGCTAAGGGGGGTGTCCGAATAAACGGAAGTTCCACCCATAGAACAAGCCAGAATGTTCTCGAAGGATCTCCAAACCGGAAGGAATGACTTCGAACAGGATTTTACCGGCTTGTAACATTCGAAAGCTAAGTAAGAAAGAAAACATTACAGGCGACGAAAAGAAAGGAAACGAAATCGAAATAAAATTTAAATTGAGAACATTAATAAAAAGGAGGTAATAAGAAATAAAATGGCTAATAAAAATGAATTAACTTAAACATATGGGGGGGTTATCGAGTAACCACCACATATTACCCAGGGTCCCCCAAAAGAAAATATTGGTGAGATGACAAAAAATGAACAATTTTTTTTATCGAGACAATATTTTCTGACATATGTACAAATATACTAAATAATTACACAAAATAAATGTATCAGAAATAGTTATAGGAATATAAATAACTGTTTTACATGCTGTTCAAATAATAAAAAAAAATACTTATTGTTATAATATTAATCCTTATATGTTAACATGGAAGGTATACAAAATTTTCTTCCAGAAGTATCTATCATATATATAAAAAAATTTTAAAGTCTATGTCTATTTGCAAAACAACAGTCCTTAAGTTTGACGAGTCTCTTGTTAGGCTGTGCAAAATGCACTAGAATGCTTTAGCATATGTCAAAATATTGGATTATACAATAATATGTATATTAATATTCTTAGTTGTCAACAAAATGAAACATACTGTAACTGTATATGAATCATACAATAACTATATATAAAATATATGGTTTCAAATAACACATGATAAATTGAATGAATTTGTAAGTTGACAATTGAACAAAAAAATATATATATATAAATGGTGCAGAGAGATTAGTTAGGCTCTCATAAAAAAATTTACTTATATCACCACATAGCCTTTTAAACTTTCAATAAATCTTAAATGAATAACCTTAGCATTATTCAATAACACATTTTTACAGAAAATAAAATAATAAGTTGCAAAAAGAATGGCATATGTTAAATTGGTAGCAAAAGTATAATGTTATATTTCAATAAAAACATCTTCAAAATGAATATAACAATTTTCACAGAGAGAATCTTTACACTCTCATAAAGGAATATTCTTGAACACTTTCAAAATAAATTGACAATAAATTGCATAAATACTTTTAATACTATACTTCATTCAAAATAAACATAAAACATAAGATGTTTAATATTCTGAAAAAGGAAGAAATTTATATGAATATGTCAACCTACAAACAAAAATCAATTATGTCAAAATTTCTATATAGAAGATATCTAGAACATATTTACTTGTAATTTTCAAACATTTTTTAACAAATTAAGTAAGTGATCACTTTTGCATTTGTCATATATCAAGTATTTGCTTTACATAAATATATATAATGACTCATTCAACATCTTTAGATACAAAGTATAAACACTCAAAAGTATACAAAAAATATTATATACTACTTATGGTGAGTCATTCACTTTCTATATTTCACCAAGAAGAGAAGCAATATTAGTATGTATAAGTTTATCATGCACTTTCTTTTCTTTTTTTTTTATCAAAAGAGGTTAAATGTTAAAGCATGCATGCATTGTAAAGAGAAGTCACAATAGAGAAAGTAATTTGAGGAGTACTCCAATTTATGTTTACCCTATATTAATTACAATTTCACCTTTCATATTAGAATACACATTTGTCAAAAATAACTTTAAATAATGACACAATATTATAACGAGAATATAAAAAAGACAAATTCTTTCTCAATTTCAGCACCAACTATTGTAATTAAAGACTTTATAAGATTTAAAAGTATGGCATACATGAGATTATATATCTATTGTAATAATTATGAGTTAAAGATAAATGCATTAAATAATAAAACTATTGAAAACCATACATACATCAAGAGGATGAATGTTGAATTGTATCAGGGAGAAGAAGACTTACATAATGAAGAAAAAAATAATAACAGCTGCCTGCAGCTTGGAGAAAAGAAAAAAAAACATAGTGACTCTTCTTACTGAAATATCAGTCTGGCTAGCATCGACTGATTATACTACAAAGCAATAGTCATCCTGAAAAAGGAAAAAGAAGGTTAGTTTATTTCTTATACAGTTTATGATTGCGAGGGCGAAGATCATAATTTTTATATTGAGTAGACTTGTTTTTAATCCCAGTATGAGTGGATCAGGAGGAGCTTGTGACAAAACCGATTTACTGGAACATGAAGATGTTTGTTGTGACTTAGAAGAAGAAAGAATTTGAGGAGAAGTGTTACATGCAGCATCATGATTTGAAACCTGAGTAGAAGAGTGTTGTCTCACAGGAGTGGAAGATGCATTATCAACAGCTGATTGATCATGTGATGCATTTTTAGAAGAAACTGAAGGATGTTGCAGTGCTTCATTTCTCTTTTGAAGCTTCAAGATTCGATTAGTGTGAATCAACATAGGGGAAGCATGACTATTATTGGAATCTTGAATTTGAATGAGCACAGGAGAAATTATTTTCTTCACCACATATGGGCCTTGTATTTTTTTGTTAAACACAGAGGGAAATTTTACGTAAACAATGTCATTAACATTGATGTTGGAAAACTTTAATTTTTCTCTGGATTTTTGGTACACCTTTTGTCTAGACGATTCGTTATTCTTGTAAGCTTGATAGTATATTTTTTCAATAATATCCATCAATTTATGAATTTCATATGCAGTATTGAGAATTTTCCATGAAACTTGAGTTTTATAATTGGAATAAATGTCGTTTATTTCTCTTCCAAAAAGATGAAGATTTGGAGTGAATTTTGTGGCTGGATGAGGTGTAGCATTATATATGGATTGGTGAATTTTTAGAGCAGTTGGTATATCACATCCTTGTGAAGCCATTGTATTCACAGACGATTTTATTTGAGAATTGACTCGTTCACTTAATCCGTTGGCCTGGGGATGGGCTACAGAACTGTGTTCTAATTTAATGCCAAGCTTTTTATTAAAGAAAGAAAACATGTCACTAGTAAATTGAGAGCCATGATCAGTGAGCGTTAATTCAGGTTTACCATGAGTGGAAATGTAATGTAATAAAGCTTTTGTAACAGACTCAGCGCTGATATTATTCAAGGCATATAATTCTAAATGACGAGAAAAATGGTCTATCATGGTCAACACATATTGACGATTTCTCAATGGGCCGAGTAAATCCATAGAGACTTTTTGATTGGGAGCAGTTGGGAGTGGTGCAGGTAAGTATGGAGCAGTGTTTTTTTTATGATTCTTATTTACTAAACAAATTTCACAAGAGTTGACATAATTAATGGTATCTGAAACAAGGGTTTTCCAGGTAAATCTTTTCTTTAAATTAACAATGGTTTTATGAATTCCAGTATGAGTAATATGAGCAATTCTTAAGGCTTTTGCTCTAAGTGACACAGGTAAAACAGCTTTGTGTAGCTCGATATCTTCTGAAGAGAAATGACCATTATAGCAAAGTAACTCATTACTTGGATTAATATAGTAGCCATTTAAACTTTTAGATTTCTTATTATTTTTAAGATCTTCATAAATTTGTTTGATTTTTGTGTCCTTTTGTTGTTCAGAGAAGATGGTGTGATCAAGAATTTCTAATAATGGATCTTGGTTATTATCATTATTAGGAGGTGAAGAATCACTCTGAAGATGACATGTGTGGTGTATTTTGTCAACTAAACAACATGGAAAGTGAGGAATGTCATTATGTAAATCATTTTGATTATCAACAATAGGTAGAGGTTCTTGCGAAGAAATAAGATCTGGATTATTATTGAGATCTTCAGTAGGAATGTGAGGAGTTCTACTCAGAAAATCTGCCAAGACATTTTCTTTGCCTGGAACATGTTGGAATGTGTACGAGTATTCTGACAGTTCTAACATCCAACGAGTAGTAATATCAGCAGGTGATGTAGCTTTTTTATAATTATTAAGTGGTTTGGCATCAGATAGTAGAATAAAGGGTCGACCAAAGATATAGTATTTAAAAGCAGTTATGCCTTTGTAAATGGCATAAAGTTCCAATTTGATGGCAGGGTAGTGTCTTTCTGATTGAGATAGAGTTTTGGAATAATATGAGATGGGTTTTAGTTCACCATCAAATTTCTGCATAAGAACAGCTGATATTGCTGTTTTTGAGGCATCTGTATTAACATAAAACGTTTCATTCCAGTTAGGAAGATTAAGCATAGGTTTCTGAAAAAATATGTTTTGTAATTTTTTAAATGCATTTTCCTGCTCAGTTTTCCAAGAAAATTTATTTTTAGGTTTGGTGACTTCAATGAGAGGAGTAATCAATTTAGCAAAATTTGGAATAATTGACCTATAAAATGAACACAAACCTATAAAACTTTTCGTTTGCCTCTTGGTTTTAGGCGTTGGAAAAGAAGTGATTTTTAAAATGTTACTTGTAATAGGAAGAATTTTATGATCTGTGAGTTGGAAACCCAAAAAGTTAATACTTGTTTGCATAAATGCACATTTTTCAGGAGACAGAGTAATGTTATTAGCAATGAGAGTGTCTAATAGCTTTGTGAGCTTCATGGACATTTCTTCAAATGAATTAGCACCCACTACAATATCGTCTTGATATGCATAACAGGAATCAATTTGAGATAATTTAATAACAGAGTCGATTAATTGTTGGAAAGTGCTGGCGGCCGTCTTCAGGCCAAATACTAGACGGAAATAGGTAAAAATTCCCCATGGAGTAGTAAAACTAAGTTTATCTTGCATATCTTTAGGTACAGCAATCTTCCAATATGCAGAGGGTAAGTCAAGAGTGGTATAATATTTAAATTTTGACAACTGCACCAATAGATTTTGAATTCTAGGAAGAGGATATGATGATGGGATTATAATCGAATTTAACAATCTTAAATCAAGAGCCAAACGATACTTTTGAGGCTTAGACATATCAGTTCTCTTCTTTTTAACAAGAAGCATGGGACAGGCCCAAGATGAATTTGATCTCTCAATAATGCCAGCGTTTAACATTTGATTAATTTGGTCAAGAGCTTCTTGCTCAAGTGCCTGTGGCACAGGAAAAGGTAGCGTTTTGACTGGATGAGAGTTTAGCATTGTAAATTGAGGATTGACCAGGTCAGTATGACCTAATGTGTCAAGAGATTTTGAAAAAGCTAAAGCTTTACTACATAATAATTTGGTCAAAGAGTCCCTTTCATGAGGAGGTAAATGTTTTAAATCAAAGTCATTTGGAGATAATTCTTGAATACGTTTTCTTTTAATCTCTTCAGATGGTAAAATTAAATTACAATAATCGTTCTCAAAATCCAAATCAAAAGAGTATTCCTCAATATCTTTCTCATCTACATTGATACATTCGCCAATAATTGAATTTTTATTTAAATGAATATCCAGCTTTGATATATTCTGACATACAACCAAAAATAAATCATTTTGAATTGAAGATTTTGAGTGCAATGATTCATGTAATACAAGACCTTTATTTTTTAAATTTGGTTTGAAAACAAAATATTCAGATGGAGGATTAAGATACTTCACATGTAAATAAACAAAAGAATTAGGAGGTATTAATTCTCTATTGAGTAATTGTACCATGTTGGATTTCACCAAGACTTTATTACCATAATTTAAATGAGTTTGCTTTTCACTAAAATAGTTACCATCATTAGTATTCTCAGATGAGAAATTCTTGCTAGGAATATTATCATCATTAGTAGACACATAATTCACCATATTAGCATAATCAGTTGGAAAATAATTAGGAAAATGAGTAAAATTACCATCAATATAAGGATTATGAAAATTCATAGCAGAATGAGCCATATTATTTGTAAACAAACCATTATTTTGAACATTATAATTATAAGGATAGGTTGTATAATTGTTGAACAACTGTAAATTTGAATTATCATAATTTGCACAAGTATTATCAATGTAAGTATCACTCATTAGATTATTTGACATAGATTCTTCATAATAAGGCATTTTGTGTGCATCGAGAGAATATGGTGCAATTGAATTCACATAATTATATTCAGAATTCATAAAATAGCAAGTAGGAGATTCATTATAACTTTGAAAAGGAATGTGTTTGTCCTTAATTAGGATAGACTTAAAACTTGGAGAAATAGTAATAGAATGCTTGTTAATAAACTCAAATCCAAGTATGGCTTGAAAGTGAACGTTTTGAATTTTTGTAAGGTAAAAGATATGATGAAAAAAAAATTTATCAATTTTAAATGCTATCTCTATGCATCCTTTGAAGAAAACCTTAGAATTTATGGTAGACACGGATACATTCCTGGATAAAAATTTGTAATGAAGCCTGGATTTAATGCTATTAAAGCATTCTTCATCCAAGAGAGATAAACTTGATCCAGTATCTATTAATGTGGAGATTTCATTATGTTGAACGTTTATTAGGATGCATGGAAGAACATAAGAGTTGTTAAAAGAACTGCATATGACATGATTTTCTTGTATATCATCGTTGATTTCAAAATTTTGTTTGGAAGGCAAAGAATTATATGAACAAGAAGATTTGTTAAATTTAGATGTCATAGGAGAAGTTTGGACAGCTGTGGATGACACTAAAGTGACTGACGAGCGTTTGTCCAATTGTTGATGTTTGTTGTTGTTGTCAAAGTGTACTGACCCTGAATGAGAATTACGGGAGAGAAGGCGGTCAGTAGAACCAGTCTCCCTTATTTGTTTAAATGATAAACATTGTTGTTATTTTCAGAAGAAGAAGAGGTGTGGCTTTTCTTTCTGTAAGGGTGAGACGAAATTTGAGCTGAAGAGTTTTTGTTAGACGAATTAATAATATTTTTAAATTTGTAACATGTATCCATACGATGATTAAATTTCCCACAGAACGCACACTGCACAACATCTCGTCTGTGATAAAAGGATGTAGAATTTTTTTGTGAGAATATTTGTCAAAGGTGGGTTGATAAGGACGATTCCGGTAAAAATTACGTTGATGAAAATTATTGTTACGTTTATTTGTAGCCTCTTGTCTCGGTGGAGAAGGCGAAAATGTCCTAGAATTTCTTTGAAAATTACGAGAAGCATGAGAATTGTCCCTTTGAGTTTGTAAAGGAGAGTAGTTGGTTTGAGAATTGTGATAAACTTTATCCTTCGTATGCTTTATAGGAGTTTTATGAAGAGTATTACTAGAATTATCGTGGACTTTTTCAGTATCGATACAATAGGCTTGATTAAAATTCTCATAAGATTTTTTAGGGGGAGAGTCATATATATTTTGAAGAAAGGTTGCTCGTTCAAGAGCTAATTCGAAAGATGTAATATTTTCTTCTAAGATTTTGCGTTTGATTTGTTTAGGCAAAGCCTCAAGAAAATGAGTAAACTTTAATGAATTAAGAGCAGAAAGATCCAGTTTTGGGTAAGCAAGTCGAAGTTGTTTATCTAGGCGAAAAGCAAAATTTTTAACTGATTCATTTGAATCTAAGGTCAAGTTCTGTAAAGATTTTAGAGAAACAGATTTTTTTGTGGGTAAGAAATAGTCTATAAATGCTTTTCGAATTTCATTAAAGTTAGAGTTCTTGAACTGAGACTGAGTTTCCAGAAAGAAGAGTAAGGCAGTGCCTTCAAGTTTTGATTTAAAGAGAACAAAAAGTTCCTTGTCTGTAAAGTTATTTAGTTCTTGTATGTCAGATAATTGATCGAAGAAGAATTCTACAGTCTGAGGGTTACCGTCGAAGGGTTGGATTGCAATATTTAATTTTGCCTTGGGTGGCATGATGAAAAGAGAAACAAAAATTAATCTAAGAGCTCAATATATGACATGATAAATTTGGTTATTGGTTGGTCTTGTGATGAATAATATATATATAAATTGACCCGTTATTTAAAATATTGATGACTTTCATATACGTCATAAACCATTTTTATATGTTAAAAAAAAGGAAGAAAACGTATACTAAGATATTAGTATGATATGAAGAATATAAGACCCAAAAATTTTATGTAATAATATATATATATAATATGGCTCAAAACATATATTATTAGATGTATGACAAGAAAAATAATTTATCTTAGCATGAACAATAATTTTTACTAGCACCTCCGTTAAATAATGTATATATATTAGTTGCAAATTATACCAAGGCAAGAAAAATATATGGATAAATTATGTTATATATATGATGCACTGCTCCAGAAAACAAAAATATTATTTCAGTATAGAATCAATATATATTACAATTAACTACTGCACCACTCTCAATAACATATAATTATAAAATATTAATCATTGCATGAAAAAATAATTTGATAATGAAGATATAACTGAAGATAATGACGACAATATATATATATATATAAGGAAAATACGATGGTAGCAAAGGAAAAAAACGGATGGTCATGGAATGTTGGACACGCTTTGGTCAGTGCACCAAAGAAAATAAGAAACTGTTGTGTTTACTTTAGTGGGTGAGAAGAAGAGATGGGAGGAGAAATTGTGATCCATTGTGAAGAATGGAGGCCGGCAAACGACCCAAAAGTGACCATCCTTACTTCACTTAAAATAATAAAAATATTCTTTTAACCTTGAAGATGATAAACTAAATACAAAATTATAAAATATAAATTTGAAGAAAAGGTAAAGTTACCTGTGAAGTCCTTGCCAGATGATGAGTAGTAAATCCAGACACATGCACAGGAATTAATACACAAATTGGTTGAAGATTAATATTTATTTATTTATGAAATACTTGTATTTCTTTCATGAAAAATCGAATATCTTCATTATAGAAACATTTTTGTTTCTCATAGAAATTAACATTTGTTTTATAGTAAAAAACTTTACAAATGAAGATATTTTTTTTAAATTGATATATTCCAAACAAAACCAACATTCTTCATCATAACACATTTTTTTTTGATATATCTTGACAGTATGAACTTGAAGAATTTCTCATAACACACAAAAGGAAAATGATATTATTTTCTTCAAAAAAAGAAACATCACTTAAATATATGTATCTTTTAAATATATATATATTATCAGACGAGTATTTTATATAGATATGCACCAATATTTTCCATGGAACGCCGCGTGAATATTCAAATTTATTTATGTGAAGATGGGCCAAATAGCAAATTAAAATGACGAAAGAAATTATAAAGTCAATACGTTATGTAAAATGTATGATCACTTCTTGAAAGAACATTCTTCACCTCACGAAAGAAAATCTTCACCTCTGCTTGTTTTCTCAGAGGACTGAGATCACATAAAAAGATTTATTGAAGAAATTTGAGCACAAAAAGTAGTTGAAGAAAATTATTAACGAAGAGATGATGAAAAATAAAATAAATATTTAGAAGACACATGACGACATTCTAATTTAGATATGAAGCCACCACGAGAGCAACAAACAGAAGGTCCATGGTGTGCCCTTATTTAAATTGTGTAATCCGAAAAAGAGAAGGCACAAAACACAATAATTTCGGGATGCCTTTGAAGGGGCTTTGCTTCTCGCCGCGTTAAAAAATCAACCTTTCCTGAAACCATGGCGTGATCATAGCAGCATGAAATGGTCCCCGTATGCAATAATCTCGAGGGGCGCACACATGCCCCGGAAATTCCACCCAAAACTTCCAATCATCCGACCGCATCCATTACGGCAGGAGTCTAACAGCGCAACTGACGCAGGTGGCCGAGAGCCCAGGGGAAAAAGAGAAAAGGTTACTGGAATCCCAAAATACGCCAATTTGGCAGCGAGCGAAAGAGGGGGGGGGGTGACAAAATAAGCCAAGTTACGAT
The DNA here is from genome assembly GCA_964019185.1 of Maratus speculifer. Lineage (NCBI taxonomy): Eukaryota > Metazoa > Arthropoda > Arachnida > Araneae > Salticidae > Maratus > Maratus speculifer. Next base: position 209,885,106 of record OZ025291.1, on the reverse strand, counting down.
GCAAAGTATGGAGAAATATGAATTTAATAAAAAACAGAATTGATAAACACGTAAAGAAGGGAGGCCAAAGCAGGTGGCCATGCACTCAATGGCTTAAAATACGTCACCTGCGGAAACTAATTTGATAGGCTAAGGGTGGTGTCCGAATAAACGGAAGTTCCACCCATAGAACAAGCCAGAATGTTCTCGAAGGATCTCCAAACCGGAAGGAATGACTTCGAACAGGATTTTACCGGCTTGTAACATTCGAAAGCTAAGTAAGAAAGAAAACATTACAGGCGACGAAAAGAAAGGAAACGAAATCGAAATAAAATTTAAATTGAGAACATTAATAAAAAGGAGGTAATAAGAAATAAAATGGCTAATAAAAATGAATTAACTTAAACATATGGGGGGGGTTATCGAGTAACCACCACACCTATATCTAAAATTTTAAAAGAAAACTGATAATTCCGCATAAAAAATCCATTTCTCTAAATTAACGGTGGGGGATTATCCTCCCGTTCGCCCCTCCCCTTATTTTTGTCCAATGAATTCCCAAAACTAATCAGAAAAGTACCTTATCAGAATTAACCTACATCGACAATCTGAAGCAAATCGGATATTTTTAAAGAATTGTCCCGTTACGTACCTACGTACGTACATACGTACTTATATGCGTACATACATACATACAGAACCTGCAAGCACATTATTCCTCAGGCTTTGACGCCTATGAGCTAAAAACACATAAAATTACATTGGCCTAGGATAAACTAGATCAGTCTAGGACAAACTAGAATGTTGGCGCTGAGGCGGTCATGGAATAAAATAAAATCACGCCAAATTGAATTGGCCTTGGATAAACTAATTCAGACCAATAGACAGCAGGCTAAACTAGTCTATTCTATAAGAGAAAAACTAGTTTGTCCTACGGGCCTTAAGATAGATTAGTTTGGCCTAGGAAAAACTAGTATATCCGATGGGCGTTAGGATAGACCGGTTTGCCCTAGGAAAAACTAATTTATCCAATGGGCGTTAGGATAAACTAGTTTGGCCTAGGCCAATCTAGTTTGGCCTAAAATCGCTTTGGCCTGTAACAGGTCTGATGCGGTAGAAAAATCGTTCCCATCTTTGTTTGATTATTGCTGAATATAACAAAAAATGTCGAATAAAAATGTTCTATGGATTAAGAGTAGCTCCATAAAAGTTCTACCACTTAAAAAGAGCCAATAACTTAAAAACAAATTAAAACTAATTTAGATTTTCTGAGTCTCAGCTCTTTTTTGGAGCACAAATTTTAATTCCTTTACATTAGATTCGTAAAATTGGCTTTTAAAAAAATTTTGATTACCGGCTGTTTACGTATAAAATCCAAAACTTTTGTGGTAATTTTGTCTCCAAAATCGGGGTTCGAATTATAAATGAATTTAAAAAAAATTCCAAAATTGATATTTTTAAAAAAATGGTAAATATAAAAACACACAAAATACATGCAAAAAATACTGTAATACTCATTTTTTTTACAATGGAAAAGTCCTCAATCATTTTTCCATATGGAAGTTATAATCGGAATTTTCACGCAACTCCTTAAAATTATTTTCTTTCATTGTTAAATCAAGATGAATATCGACAATGTTTAATTCAGCATAATATTTTACTTCTTCAAAAGTGGCATTAACCTCACTTCCATCCAATTGACGCAACATTTTATGAAAGATCGGGCGATCACGCCTTATGTTAATTTAAACAAAGATTCTGTTACCCATTTACATATAGTGTCATTTTTTTAAAATAAATGCAATTTGTGACATACATTCAGTTAATTTATAATGGAGATTGTCTTTAAACGGTTTATTTATACAAAATTCTAGCGGAACCCAATTAATAATTTTGGAACGCATTTTTTTTTTCTTTTTAATGTTTTTATTAGTTTTTGGTCATTAAATTGTTCATCGTCTTTTTTAACATCGGCTTATTTATGAGTTTTGGATTTCGGACTTTTTTTTCTAAAAAGTCGTATATTCGGATTATACCCGGTTCGGTTTATACACAGAAATATACGGTAACTAACTACACATACAAATGTAGCCAATAGTACTAGGGAGCTTGGCATCGGTCACTACAACAGGTTAATACGATTCTTTCAAACTACGATTTTGTCATTTGCAACATCCTCAAATCATATAATTAACCAACCAATATCACCCACTGAATATAACTTAGCAAAATATTTATATGTGACAGCTAAGTTCTGATATCCTTTCATTAATTAAGAAACTTAATGATGGTCAGAATATGATTCCGAATCTCCCATGCAGTTTTGCATTTCAGAACAAACTATATGATGATATGACCAAAACGCATTTGAACATTAAAATACCATTATCAAAATTAAGTTAAATCTAATATTAAAAAAGTGTAAGTTCAGAAGTATCCACGCCTCATAATTATCGAAGGAATGCAAAAAAGTTGAAAATGGACAAAGTGATTTCACAGTCACGAAGTAAAGATAACGTAATATTCATAATGTGTTGTAATAAAATATTTTTTTTATTTGTAACTATGACCATTTTTTAACATTGCCTCACTGCCTTACTGGCATCACATTCTATGGTGTGTTAATAGATTATTTATTAATTTTTTAATACGAATACAAGGACTTCAAACAGACTGCTTTCCATATTGTGAAACATTAAATATTTGTAACATGATTTTCAACTGAATTCTTAGAATCAATTATGAATCCGTATCTTTTTAGGGGCTACTTTGACCAATAAGTAGCATATTGAAAACCAAAATGAAACACTGATGCTGGTTTGTGCGGAATCAATACCACTGCACTGAGGGTTGCACAAGATATGGATGCACAGTTTTGCTTGTACGAAGACGAAAACTCTTGTTAATCACCCTACAAAAAGGACATCTTTCGACCTCATTATTGCCAAAATTTGCAGACTTTCAACTATGTTCTATCCCATCTAGTGTTTTCCAGTTTTTTTTCTTTTTTTATTTATGACTAGACTACAAAATCCAACTTATATTCTGCATCGTGTAAAGGAAGACCGCTTGATGAATTTTTTTGGTGGGTTGTTCGAATTGATACTGTCAAATACCTCAGCATTTTTGTATCCTTTTCAGATGCACATCATTTCCCAACAATGAGTATTTGTTAAATTAAACAGTGGAATTCACAGAAGAATTTTCGAATCAAATAGCAATGCTTTTTTAAAAAGCTGTAACTTTAAATGCTGTAATGCTCAATAGATTTACCAATTGATAACTTTCACGCAGTCTCTAAAAAGGACTTTTTCTTTGGCGACAAACAAATCACTCGTTTACGAATAATAATTGTTGAACTTTTCTTTTTGAATTTCAACTGCGTTATTTATGTTTATTAATTGACAAACAACCCAAAAAAGCACTTTCCTGATGAAAAAAAAAAAAAAAAAAGATGAATGGCCAAAAGTTTTTGCACACGAGAATTTAGAATACCTCCCCTTTGCATTAAGTGTCTTCAGAACTACATCAAAATGATCACTGATAGGAAGTTATTTGCATATTCTTAAGTTTTGGAGTAATTACACTACTTCCTCCCTGAAGTGTTCTGGGAAACAAAGCAAGAAAACTAACACGGCGGAACATCTTGACAGCCATTGTATATTCAATTAACTGGTCATGTTGAGTGGATATTATCTTAATATTTTGTCTACGAGTTAAAATTTATAAAATCATCAATATCAGTTTTCAGATTCGGCGCACGTTGAACGAAGCCGATAGTAATTTATTGAAAAAAAAGTGAGACTAAAATTTTCAATCTATATTTCTACTTAATCATACTTTGTGATCGGATTTTGCATTATGCAAGCAATCTTATGTTAATGAACAGATACAAGGTGATAATTGCATGGAATTCAGAGTACAACGAGGAATCCTATAAGAACCTAATTTCCTGTTGGTGATTAACTGAACAACACTTCTTACAGAGTCATATAAAATACTTTAGTTATACTACTATAATTACTAATTATTTAGTACTATATAGTGCAGAATTAAAAGATAGAGATGAAAAAATAAAAGATATACCTTTATCTCACACAGGCAAATAATGAAGCTTTAAGAGTATAAAAAAGTCTATAGTTTTTTGAATGAACTAAGAAGAAATCTATAAAATTAAATCGAATATAACATTTTTATAATGTTTTCTATGATTATTATTTAAAATTTAAAATAAATTTAAAATAATAATCATATGATTTTTTAGATTTTAACTAAGGTACGCAGATTTTTTAATTGATTAAAAGAACATATGTGGGAAATTAAATTTGGAAGATTAACAACTGTCTACTAAATGTTCCATGCCAATAACGATATTAAAAAAGATTTCATAAACGTAAAATTATTTTTAAGTATAACAGCCGATTTAAAACTATGATTAACGAGTCAAAAATACATATTTAGAGAAATAAAGGTACGTGTAATGACATTTTTTTTTCATTTATCATCCCAAGGTTATCTATAAACCATTTGAAAATAGCTTAATCGTTTTTCACTGGTGGATTTTTTTTTGTTTCTCCTTTTTATTGGTGGAGTAATTAAACATGTTATGCGTATTTTGTTTTCTTTTTTCGCTTTGTGTTCCCATTGTGTCTTCTTTTTCCCTATTTAATGTCACGTTATACACATCACCAGCTATACCTTTAGTTATTCCTGGGGACAGATAAAGGATTTCAACTGAAATGTGCTTTTCATCGATGCTAAATCGAAAAAAACATGTCATATTGTAAAATATTTCGCTTTCAAAATACTATATTAAAAAACCAGATGAATTGTTAAATGAAATACTACTCTTATAGCGTGACATAACTTTAAAAATATCCATCGCCAGTGCGAAAGCTTATTCTTAAGAAGCGTATTATAAAGAGATAATTTTAAGTTACGTAATTTTCGAGATTTTTATCGATGTTACACAGACACCTTTAATGTAATTAAGATTTATAAAAAGCAAAAATAAACATAATGAAAATTACTGTTCATTAAATATTGCAGCTTTTTTCAAGTGATATTTCACAATCCGTATAATAACTTCATTTATAAAAGGTGTATAAACACAAAAATTATCTTAAAATGAGCTTTAAAGTACATTTTATCGAATGAATCAATATTATTGAGATATGTAATTATTTTTCTTACTTTTAATAGATTATTGATTTCTTTTTCCTTTTTTTAATTTTATAATTTTAATTGAATAATTAAAACACAGGCAAATAATTTATAACATTCAATTCATTCTACAAAGTAAAGTTTAAAGTTAATTTTAACATAATTTTTGCGTTCATACGTCTGTTTAAAGCTAAGTTATCGTGTTAATACTGACATGTCATGAGAACAAAACTGCAATGATAATTGAACATTTTTGCTCATATTTTTATAATTTATAGTCTTAAATAAGGCTTAAATATTTTACAAAATTTTGTGAGATTAAAATAAGTATTTAAAAAGTTATAAAAATTCGAGACCAAATCATTTTTTAACTATCTACGGAGATTTTAAAAGGTATGAGACCCCTTAACAATTTATTTAAATATCATACAGGCTGCTTCTAAACTAATTCTTCAAACAATCAACGGGCATAATACGCACCAACACAAGCAGTTTTTACATAGCAAATCAATGCTATAATACAATCATTCAACTATAAATGCAGAGAGTCCGACTACAAGAATAACTGAAATGTTTTTTCACAGTTTTAATAAAAAGGCTATTTAAGCAAAACTTTCATCAGATTGATTTTGTTTCGTATGACATGCTATGTTGTTACAAGAAATATTGACATTCAACTAAAAATACAGAGAGTCTGACAACAAGAATAACCGAAATGTTTTTTCACAGTTTAAAAAAAAAGCTATTTAAGCAAGACATTCATCAGATTGATTTTGTTTCGTATGACATGCTATGTTGTTACATGAAATATTGTCATTCAACTAAAAATACAGAGAGTTTAACAACAAGAATAACCGAAATGTTTTTTCACAGTTTAAAAAAAGGCTATTTAAGCTGGACTTTCCGCAGTTTGATTTTGTTAGGTATGACATGCTATGTTGTTACATGAAATATTGACCATCAACTAAAAATACAGAGATTTGACAACAAGAATAACCGAAATGTTTTTTCACACTTTTAAAAAAAGGTTATTTAATCAAGACTTTCATCAGATTGATTTTGTTTCATATGACATGCTATGTTGTTACATGAAATATTGTCATTCAACTAAAAACAGAGAGTTTGACAACAAGAATAACCGATATGTTTTTTCACAGTTAAAAAAAAAAGGCTATTTAAGCAAGACTTTCATCAGATTGATTTTGTTTCGTATGACATGCTATGTTGTTACATGAAATATTGACATCCAACTAAAAATACAGAGAGTCTGACAACAAGAATAACCGAAATGTTTTTTCACAGTTTAAAAAAAAGGCTATTTAAGCAAGACTTTCATGAGATTGATTTTCTTTCGTATGATATGCTATGTTGTTACATGAAATATTGACATTCAACTAAAAATGCAGAGAGACAACAAGATTAACCGAAATGTTTTTTTCACTGTTTAAAAAAAGGCTATTTAATCAAGACTTTCATCAGATTGATTTTGTTTCGTGTGACATGCTATGTTGTTACATGAAATATTGTCATTCAACTAAAAACAGAGAGTTTGACAACAAGAATAACCGATATGTTTTTTCACAGTTAAAAAAAAAGGCTATTTAAGCAAGACTTTCATCAGATTGATTTTGTTTCGTATGACATACTATGTTGTTACATGAAATATTGACATTCAACTAATAATGCAGAGTCTGACAACAAGAATAACCGAATTTTTTTTTCACAGTTTAAAAAAAGGCTATTTAAGTAAGACTTTTATGAGATTGATTTTGTTTCGTATGACATGCTATGTTGTTACATGAAATATTGACATTCAACTAAAAATGCAGAGAATGTGACAACAAGAATAACTGAATTTTTTTTTCACAGTTTAAAAAAAACGCTATTTAAGCAAGATTTTCATCAGATTGATTTTGTTTCGTATGACGTGCTATGTTGTTACATGAAATATTGACATTCAACTAAAAATACAGAGAGTTTGACAACAAGAATAACCAAGATGTTTTTTCACAGTTAAAAAAAGGCTATTTAAGCGAGACTTTCATCAGATTGATTTTGTTTCGTGTGACATGCTATGTTGTTACAAGAAATATTGAATGGTCACTGCAATTTGGTTGGTTGGTTGCTAGGTACTTTTTAAATTATTGGGCCTTGATATTATAACCTTGATACTTTTAAGACTTGAATAGTGACCATTTTCTATGCTTTTCGTTACGTTATCATATTTTACAGAAAGTAAAGTATGTCATACAAATATCGTTACAATATCTTCACTATTTAAACTGTTATAGTAGGAAATACAAATTGAACATGAAATGAGAGGATTTTGTTTTTTGATGAATAAATTCCCCGCTCACTTTTGCAAGCAGAATTTATTTTTACGTGTATTGTCATCACTGAAATTCGTTAACAATTAGTTAAGAAACAAAGTGTAATCAATATTTTGAACACTACTAACACAAAATAGAAATCGTGTCGTTGAACAAATTAACTTAACGGATTGCAAACAAATTACAAATTGCATTGCAGCACTTTTAATAATATAATTAGATTTTATGGAAAGTGAAGTTAATTTGATGAAAATCTAACTAAAATACCTTTATTACTATGTTTAAATTTTGAAAGAAAAGTTGACTTCGCACTATATTAACATTTATTTGTTACTGTTTTAATGTTCGTAACATATATATTTGTTATTCAAAATACATATCTACTTACTATGTACATATATCATAAATAAAATAAATAATTTGAATAAATTAACAAATTAAATACGTTTCCTTTTCTGTGATATTTTGCAGAGTTTTCGATACGTAAATACATTGCATTTATATATGAATTTAAAAAGATTTTTTTGTCAAATGAATTTATAAATTGAGAACTGAGCACAAGATTGCCATGTATAATACAAACAATTACGAAACATATATTTAATAGAAAGCACTAGGCAATAAAAGTACGGTCATGGGAAAAAAGTAAGCACTCCTACTACCTACTTAACAAATTATCGTAGAAGAAAGTTACTGGTGCCAAGCGATTGGAAATAAAATCGATTTTTAAATTATGTAAAGAAAAAATTTCTCAGGGGCCATACATATTGTAATGAAACTAAATTAATTTTTGAAAGACATTATTGAATTTAAACAAGATATCTCAAATTTTCAGTTTAAACTATGACTAGACATCTGATTTCAAGTCAAATGAATAATAATTTATTAAAGTATAAACAATCAAGGTTTGGAGCTTCTAAAGTTAAATTACATTTTCATATTTTTATAACTATTTCCTGAAATTACACTTTCAATGTGATATTTTTTTTATCTAGCATTAATACTAAAATACCCAAACCTTTGGTACGAAGGGCACTCCTCCCCCCCCCCTCTGGTCCTATATACCTAGTGTAGATAATCGAACGACAAAAATAAACCAAACCAAACACAAACCTTTGAATATGTATACCTTTGATATACTTTTGTATAGCTCTGAATTCCTTTGAATCTGCAATTTTTATAATTTTTATTATATGAAATATGAATTTTGAAATTAATATCCGAAAAAAATAAGAATTGCAACCTACAATTTTTTTCATGAATTTATATTTTGTAAGTCCTGCTTTATGAAAACCCAAAATTTCTCTTCCAAATGGTTTTTAAATTATAATAAAAAAAAGGCAAAATGACGGTTTAATTGGCTGTCTACGGCGGAAGTGTCTAGATATGTTGAAACGTCTTATGCTATCCTGTAATCTAACAGTCTTCAATGACTGCTTGAAGGGACACCTAAGATGACTTGATGAAGAAGTCGGCTCTCTTAGTCATCAATCGATTACCGACTTCAATGTGGATGGAGCCCCTAAAGTATGCTTGCTTTAAAATAATTCATTTATTGGAAACTTATTGTACAACTTTCATGAAAATTTGTTTTTAGGCTAATTGACAAGTGTAGAGTTCCTTTGTGCTGTCAGAATTGGATACTGCTATTGAAAATAAATAAACTTAGTGTTCGTTGTGATATGTAGATGCCCCTTTAAACACATTTCATGTGTATCACTTAAAAGTAGACTTTATTTTTAATCATGCGGTACATATAATTTTCTTCGACGATAATTTGTTGAGGAGTTAGTAGGACGTATTTACTTATTTTTCCTACGAGTATATAATAACAGAAATCACATTATTGAATTATTAATTCTTTTAAGTCTTATGGACATAACCAAACTAAGTAAATTAAATTTAAATTATCTATAAGTTAAAAATTATTAAAATACAAAATCATAACCTTTACATATTATTTTAATAGTGCTTCATAAACAAATCAAATTTTCGAATTAAAATTTTATTAAGCTATTAAATAGTAAAAAATTTTCTTTATTACATAAAGAGTATCATAAATAGCATAACTAATTTTGAATAAATTAGCATATCGAAAAGTTTCTTTCATTGCAGTTTTATGCAGAAATTTCGGCACGTAACTAATATGCATTTATACATGAATTTAAAAAGCTTTGTTTCCCTAAAGAGTTTTATAAATTGAGATCTGGGACCTATTTTGTCTTGTATATTGAAAAATATTATGAAATATACACCAGGTGTAAAGAATTCTTCAACAAATGTACAATAATAGAAATAACAATACTAAATCCATAATTTTTATTTAATGCCACGTGGGTTACTATAAGTTATTTTAAAAAGTAATTTAAAACGTATAAAAATAAAAAATCGTAAATCTTATTTATTTTAATAATTGCTTCCTAAATAATGTTTTCGAATTATAATATCATGAATTTAACAAATGATTCAACGTATAGGAAAACCAGAAAAAAGGTGTTATAATTATTTTTTTAACGTTATCGTAAACTAAGTTTATAACGTTATTTAACGTTTTAAGGTTATTTAATAATGTAACTGACAGATTGCATTAAACAATACTGCTATTAACCATCATGTTCTCTAATATCTTTTCCGTAAATATTTCGTTATAAAGTTGCTACATTAATTTTGTGCATGTAAAATTATTCACCACTCCTTCGCCTTTTCTTCTTTTCACTGAATAAAAGTACAGTGACGCTCTTTAAGGTACACTTGTATAATCACGCTAGATAGTTTATAGAATTAGTTTAATTTTCCTGCTCGACTTGGGTCTATAAAATCCGAAATGGAAATGAATTGCTTAAAACGTGTTTGTTAAAAATTATTTTCATTCACAATTCGACGACATTGTTGATATATACCAAGTTATTAAAATCATAATCGTTGAGTAAAAATAATTTTTACTGAAAAAGTTGAGAGCAATTAAATTTCATGTGGGTCATTTAGACCCACAGAGAACAACAGGGTTAAAAATGCACTGTATCCAAAAAACTTAATACTACTTTGATAATGTATTATTTTATGTCTTTACCGTGAATAATTTATTCACAAATAAAATGTTGTATTACGTAAGACACTACTCGGATTCAGATGACAGATCATTGAATATAGAATTATTGTCTTCCCAAAACAACTTTCGAAATATGCAGGTTTAGATATCTAGTCTGGAACATTTATCAGCCGATTTCTCCATTATATGTTGCACCTTCAGGAATTTATTTAATTGACCTTAACGGTTATAGACTATAAAATTCCATTTCAAGTCTCTTACCTATCTTTAAATAAATAGAAGCATACAGTTTCTATTCAGTACACTAATTCTTGATATTATGGTTTTCTAGTATAATCTTATTATATTGAATTAAACAATTACATCATGAAATTTAACAAACGTTTAATATATAGTATTTTCTATTAGTTTTAAATGTGTTACTCTAAAATCAATGTTTTCATGCATTAAAATGATATAACTTGATTATAAATAGAGTAATTCTATAAAATGAAAAAATAATTTTTAAGCAAAGTGAGATTAATAATTAAATAAGTCTAATGTCACAGAAAGGTCCTTATTTTCTGAAGGCAGAATACTGAGAAAATTACTGGGAGCTAAAATACTGAAAAATATACTAAATAATATTGAATAATACTATCGTTAATTGTGTTTTTAGCTATAATCATCTTATATCTTATCAGAATATTAAAAGATGAGTGACAGGGCAGTGAACAGAAGCAGTGAAATTGCTCACATTATGTTTATTATAGGCCATATATACTATCTCTCCAATTTAATTTACATTAAAATTCCTCCCCTTTACCTCTTTAGAGGAAATTTTAAAATACTGATTATTCTTTCGTATGAAGAATATAAACCTGTCGGCGGCAGTACAAAGAAGCATCTCATCGATTTTATGACTGAAATTCCAGAATTATTAAACACGCTATTTGCATATTGAAACACAATCGGTCTGCCAAGTCATATCTTGGTAAAAAAACATCTGAAAACATGATTTTAAATTCGAACTTGTAGGTATAAGCTTGTTTTTTCCTGCTTCCAATCTCCTATGTTTTCAAACCATTCGATGCAGCAAAACACAATGGTAAACCTACCAGTGAACCATTAAAGTTGCGTTTTGAGGTGTTTTGCATCAAGGTATGACTTATCACACCAATTGCGTTTTGAAATTTGGCTCGAGTTTTAAGTAATTCTGGAATTTCAGCCGTGAACACGATGAGGTCTGCGACGCTACCACTTAGTCTTTTAGTTTTCTAGTAAAATTGTGTATCTATTGGTAGTTTAAAGCAACCGACTAGCATTAAAAAAGTAATATCTCTTCATAAAAATGTAGAATATAGAAATTTTGAAAACAGTTAATTTATATCCAAAAAGTAGTATCATCGTATTCTGTGCAATATCTCCATTATTTTCATTGAATTCTTAGAAGTCTATAATGTTTTATTCAATTTTAAATTTAAACTGTAAAGTTTTAAATGCCTTATAAATTCTATCGGTTGTATCACACTATAATTTCTTAAATCCGTAACGAAAACATAATCGTGCTAATAAAATACTCTTTCAAATAACTATTCTTTCTCAACTTCGTTTAAGAGATAGAATAAAATACATCAATTTATTTAATTCCATTAACTATTATTAAATTAACTATTAAATAAACTTTTAAAAGTAGTTAGAATTTTCAATTCAAATGAAAGGATTCTTTAATACAGAAAAGAACAATAATTATTTTATTAGTGAATGGATGTTGCCATAATTCATTTACTTCAATTACTTCGCTATAAATGAAATTTTCTTTGGAAAATTTTAGAGGAGATGAGAAATAACTTTATTTTAATAGCTATCTTAATTGGATACTTGACTGAGACTCCACGCTTTCTCACATTAATTTTATTTTAATATTTTATATTCATTTATTATATATAAATAAATTTTATTCAATGGTTATGTGTACTCTCATGGTAAAAAACGTAAACACGCCCTACTAATTCAACAACAAGTTATTGTAGAAGAAAGTTACTGGTACCAAAAGATTGAAAATAAAGTCTAATTTTAAATGATGTATGTAAAATTTGCTTAGGTGGACATCTACATAATAAAACGAACCCAATCTTGAAATAGAGTTGAGTTATTCTCTTTAAGATTTCTAATATATGTCTTTAATTAAATAAGACTTTCCTCCGTGTCAACTTTCATATTAATGAGAAGTGTATTGTTAAGGTTTTGAAAGTGAGTTTGTAAGACAAAAACGGTATTTTAAGATTGTTACTTTTTTTGCATTATGTTAGATGTTCAACATTTTTACAGAACAATGGAGCTCTATACCTTATACCTTATAACTGACATTATATTCAACTCAGATACCAGGTACTGAAGATACCAGGATGATATCTTAAACTTGACAGAAAAAGAAAGTTTTGACAGATATACTAAAGAATATCGGCCAAATTTGTTTTTATGATATCGATATAGAATAATAAATAAATGGATTTCATTTTTTTTCTTTACATGTTCTATAAGACCCTTACTCGTAGTATATTTCAAGATTCTTTGTCAACGGAAAGTACCTGATAGCCTATAGGTTTCAAGAGTAAATTAAAAAAAAATAACAATAATAATAATTTTTGTTTTAGGCAGTAATTTTTCATATGCATTGAGTTACAATATCTAAGATTTAAAGGAAGAATTGTGGAAAAATCTTATTTTTTGATATTAATTGCAATTTGATACCGCCAGGCATTCCTGAACAAAAAAGCAATTAGCAGTTTGACCGATCCCTATCTTGTCATTCTCAAAGAGAAGACTGGCGAACAACAAAGTGATTTTAAAAGGATCCCGTTTTTATAATTCTTAGTTACAGGACCTCGAAAAATAAATTGTAATTTAGATAAAATAAACACATCGGTTATGTTTCATATTTTATTAATTTGCTTAGGGGATTTATTTTGTACAGGTTATTATTAGATGCAAGAAAAAAACCCAATATCATTTAATAATTCTTACTCTTTAAATATTACAATTATACATTCCGATTAGAGTTCTTTTCGTGAGCATCTTTATAAATTCCATTATGCTTCTTCAGAGGGATGCGAGTGAAGTAAACAAGGTACAAGTCACACCCATATTTCTAGTGCGTGCACACAAATAAGCGAATGACATCTCAAACATATTCAAAAATCACCTGAAAATTGGCTTACTAATATTCTCACTCGCCAAATTCTTAAGCAGAAACTCAAAAACATGTGTGAACGCTTAACATACCTCAGTAATTTAAACTAAGGGACGCATCTGCCATTTCACGCTTCTAATTTTCGTCACCTGTCGAAAGTATAGCTCCGCTTTCGCAGAGTAACACGAGGGAGTTTCTTCGGATTCTGCTCTGTTTGAAAACTGTATTTTTGGGATAGGGAGGGACACTATTCTCTACAGACTTGGTTTCCTTGTCTAACCCGACCCTCTTAGGCTATCAAATCAAATCATCTGTATCTCCCTCCGTTCTTACCCTTGAAAGTGTGTTTGGAATATTTAGTATATTTTATAAACGGTAACTAACATTAGCTAATATAAATTGTAATACTGATGTTTTTATGATTAAATTTATTATTTTCTACTAAGTCAAAAATATACATTTGTGTTGAAAATGTCTGTAATAAAATTTTTCTACAAAATCAGCAAAAACACTAAGAAATATTTACCGCTGTATACAAACATAGACCTAATTTACGGGAAATATCGAAGTATTAATTACAGTTTACACATATATTTAATTAATTTTTTAAGTATTGATTGTTTTATATCAAATAAATTGTTTAAGATATTAAAATATGCAGAATGAATTATGCGTTTAAGAAAAAAATATGTATACCAAAATGCATTTTTAAACCTAAAAATATTAATTTGCTCTCTTAATACTCTTCTCTATTCTTAACTACAGACTTGTAAAGAACAAAGATGAAACCGATTAAGATAGACATCGTATAAATGCGATTACAATTTAAAGAAAGTTGTATCAGTTAAAGCCGTACTTATTTAATGTAAAATTGTGATTTGCTAAGTTTATTATTACATTTTTTTTTCATTCGAAAATTGTGGTTTAAAGTGAAATCATTAAATATAGATTAAAAGTAAGATCTTTAGAAAGTCATTTGGTAAGAAGTGCTTCTTGAATCACATTAATGTCATGATTTATCACTTGAAAAGATACGCTTATAAGAATAAAAATGTAGCATCTACGTTTAAAACTGCATCAATTAGCTGCAAATAAAAGAAAATAAAAAGCGGTTGGAAGGAGAATTTTAAAACCAAATTATAAATTTTTTCATTAAGTGACTGCGATTGTTCTGTCTTCCAAAATGTATAAATAGTAGAGAATATCGAAATTCAAGTTTAATGATAGCTTCTATTGATACTAATAATGAATATATTATATCTGATTAGAGAAGACTATGATAAAAAGCTAGCATTCATGAGATGAAGTAGTTGCCACATTTTTATATATAGATAATCAATTTAAGTGTTGCTTGAAAGCAGATTGTAATTCCTTCTTGTGCATTATATGACTTTATGTAAATGTCCAAAGTTGTGCTCGTAAAAAAAAGCGCAGAGTATGCAGTATTCGCAAAGGGTTTACGCTGACATCAATAGACGTTTATTAATAGGATAGCGTTTTATTTGAGAAACAGAGGGTATCAGTCGCTTCTTAAAAAATCTAGAAGATACACGGTGTATATCCCGTGCACTCTTCACTATTTTTTAGCAGTTAAAGCGAGTATCTGTCATTTGAAATTTTAGATAGAAAATCTTCATTTTTGTTTTAAATGTCTGGTTCAGTAAAACGGTCTCATTAAGAAAGAAATGTCTGACAGCAGAATAATCTGTTATATTAAGAGATTTTCTTTTGATTGTTGGCGATACATGACACAAAACTATCCGACAGATTCCCAAAACAAAGTTTTATAAAAAACATGTTTTAAAATTACAGACATTGGAATCAAAGAACGTGTTTTATTTTCCTATATTGTGATACATTCTGAAATATAAATACAGTCGGCTCTCGTTGATTCGAACTCGTTGGGCCCACAAAAAATGTTCGAATTATCTAGATTTCGAATTATGGAAAGCATGAAAAGGAAACGTGTTTAAAGGTGTACTATTACAAATAAATTAATGTTATAATATTTTTAAATACATTTCGGTTGTTATCATTAGAATGTAACTTAATATTAAATTAAAAGATATAAATACATAAGATATTATAGGAACAAGCACAAACGATGATGGGCTGGAGGTGTCAGTGATGGACAGTCGAGGAACTAAAAAAAACGGATATTAAATACATGGAAATATATGTATACTTGTTCAGAACAACTTGGGCAATAATAAAAGAAAAATAAGTGTTTTTAAAGGTCTGAAGTCCGGGGAAAAGTAAGAAAAAAGAAAAATAGGAATGTCTTTAGTACGAATTAAACCAAGTCAAGAAAAATTGGGTTCGAATAAATGAAAAATTTTAACGTTTTTCTCTACTGAAAATTTCGGGACTTCATGTATAGTTCAAATTAAGCGAATATTCGATTTATCCGATTTCAAATTAACGAGAGACACCTGTAAATTGTTCCCTGATAACGATTTTCAAAGAAAGTTAAAGATATTCTTATATCTCTTAATATTTGGATAAGAATATCTGCAAAGTTTATTCACTTAAGGATGAAAAGGGTATTACAAAATGGCGTAAAGTTAACAGTATGATGTGAAAATAAGTAGTACATCAAAAAACTGAACCGTTTATGCAATTATTAATATCATTATTCCGTATAAAAATCATCACAGATACATACAGTTTATTATAATAAGGTATAATATGAGAATAGTTAAATTAGATATTTTGCATGCGTACTGAATTTCAACTAAACTGAATATTAGAAATAGAGAATAAAAAGATTTTGATCCATTATTTTTAATATTCAGATAATAGCTTTTATTTTAGATTGTAGTAAAACTACAATATTACTCAAAGCAGTCAGTATCCAGAGAGAAGTTGACTTATTCTCATTTATTAATTACACTTTTATTAACACCTGACTGAAAATAGTGTTAGTGATCATGTACACATATTAATTCATGAAATTAATACTGGTGTTATTACTGTAACCACAGTTTTACATAAATTTTTGCTTGTAAAATATGTTAAATTATTTTAATTGGCATTATAAGCTTCTAGAAATAATCCACAGCTTTAAACAGAATTAATTGAAATCAACTTTCTGACTCTACAATTTTAAGTACAAATACATAATTTTATATAATCCAATCATATTTGAGTATTTAACAGATTTTTGTATCGCTTTTAAATTATGGAACAAATCTTCTATTTAATTATTAAAAGATATTTGTAATCGAAGAATTAACTAAACTTTTAGAAAATGTTCGTTATTAGAATAAATTTATATGAATAAATATTGAAACAGAAAGTATTTCTTTAGCATGATAATTTTTAATCGATTTTATGTTCAAAAGAAGAAATAAGGATTAAATGTAGCCTTAAAATTTAAGACTTTTGTCTTATGGTGGATGTGTAGGTTTTTGCATCTTCTAAATATGATATGACTGTTTTTCCACAGATATCTCCATGACTACAGATTAATTAAAAATTTAGGCTGCTCTATATTAGAAAAGAATGCAATTAATTCAGTAAGATTTTGTGTTGAGTTAGAACGCAACTCTTGAAACTCTTCAGTCGTTATGAAATATGTCTGTAATCGTCTGACTCGTATATTAATTTAGCGATTTTTTTTTGTCACAATTCTACTTTTAGCTCAATGTTATTGTTCTAGTTGTAATATGTTGAAGATATTTAAGAAATTTTTGTACGAGAAACGACAACGAGGTTAGCGGTTTCTCATGTAATTGAAAAGACTCTTCTGTTGAAAGTAATTATGCCGTAAGAAAAATATGAAAAACAGGGTTTCTGCTTTAACCCTTGGGGACGAGCGACACATATACGTACCTCAAAAAGAATTAAAAATCCTTGCTTATCCTATACAGTAAAAGTTTACTGTACAATTTGCGATATTTAATCAGAGCATTTTCTTGATTCAAAACCACAAGTTTTTAAAAAGCGGTGAAAAAACATTAAAAGTTTCGTAAAACGCTTCCGACGCGAAAGGGTTAAATGGAGAATATCGTTCAGTGTTATGAATGTGCTTTTAAAAGGGTATAGTTTAGTCGAAGAAATTACAAAATAAATTCTGCGTTTATTATTTTTTTTACATGAAGTCATTTATTTTAAAATGATTTATTCTAAAATATCTGTTTAGGAAGAAAATTATTCCATTGAAAAACACCCATTTACAGGGAAGGAAATCCTTAATTATTATTTCAAATAAATTATATGATTAAAAATTTCTACAGAAATCAATTTGAATATTGTTTTTCAATTTAGAAAAATGAATGCAGACGAATATTATATTTATTTGCAGATATTTATACACTATATGGCCAAAGATGAATGGCCACTTGCAAATTTTGACATTTTGTTAAATATCTTGAAAAATACATGAGGAATTATCCTGAAACTCTAAAATTGTAAACATAACATAAATAGATCAGACATGTCCATGGAGATTTTTTCCCTACATTCCTTAAGGGACCGTCAACAAATTGAAAAAGAACGAGTATCTTTTGGATAACCCTGTCAAAACTAATGTAGAAAAAGTGTTCAAACTGTAGATTATAACAAAGTGGCTTATTGTAATGAACTGTGTTCATTTTTATGCAGATAGCATGTATACGCGTAAAACAAAATAAGTTTTTTATAAAAACAGCTCCAAATTTTTTCAAGATTGTGAATGACATTTTCATGAAAAGTGAAATGCCAGCATATTTGGAGCACTATATCTCTTGAAAGCAACAACATCTCAAAATTCTTTTGACATAAACTGTTACTATAGCACTAACTGATGATTAAAATTTATTTGTTTCCTGCGGCATTGTTACTTTACATTGTTATGTTGCCACAACATTTAGTCATAACGACGTTTTTGTCAATTTTCGGCTCTTAATACCTTATTTAAGCAATAATACTTCAAACTTTTTCTTATAAAACATGAAAGTGCATTACTAGGAAAAGCTAAATAATATAGTACAGCACCGAGATATTGTTGATGTTAGTAGATATAACCTGTTAAATATTGAAAAAAATTAAAATCTGCAACGTGTAAGCAGTAGGTGAACATATGTATAAAAACATGGAAAAGAAAAAGAAGTAGGGTTTCGTATATTTTTAGGCAAAAAAATGACAAAAGTTACAAGAAAAGCATTGTCCATGATCACATTTTCCCCCTAAGAGAAAATGAAACATCCCATTTCTCTTTCAAAAGAGGCAATAAAAAAGGGATATTTCATTTTCTCATAGGGAAAAAGCATAGAAAGAGGAAAGAGGAATAGGATTTTTCATTTTCAGATAGAGAAGAAATGTGATCATTGACATTGTTTATTAGAAAATTTCGTAATTTTTTAAATGAAAATATCAAAAGACCCCACTTCTTTTTCTTTTCTATGTTTTAGTACACATGATCACCTACTTCATGGTGTGTTTTGTTTTAGTCAACTGTGGCGCCTTTTTTGAAATAACACTACTTTAATTGTTGCAGATTTTGGAAAAATTGAATACCTAACAGGTTGTATCTACTAGCAGCAACAATTTATTCGTGCAGTACTATTTTATTCATACTAGAATGAATAACTAGTAATGCACTTTTATATTGTTTAAGAAGAAGAAGTTAGGGGTACTATTGCTTAAATAAGATGTAAAATTCGGAAAATGGGCAAATAATAACAATAATCTATGGAAACAAATAAAGTTTAATAAGCAGGTAGTGTTATACTAACAGTTTATGCCAAAATAATTTTCGATCTTGTTGCTTACGAGAGATATAGTGCTCCAAACATACCAGAATTTTACTTTTCTTGAAAAATGGCGTTCACAACCTGGAAATTTGACATTTTCTGTAGGAAAGAGGAAATTCTTTCAGGACTTCAAAATTGCACATTATTTATTAAATATGATCTACTTCAACATATAAAAAATCAAGCAAATCAAAATATACAGCTATCACGCTTTGTCTGATTTCCAAAACAATGTTTCTTAAATATTTTTATCGATATTTTTAAATAGCGTTTTTTGAAAAGTTTGTGGTAATGTACCATTTATTTACATTTTATTGAAGCCCGTTGTTGTTCCAATGTACATTGAAGATTTAAAATTTCCATATGTAAAATATTTATTTCGTACCGTGTAACAGAAAAAAAAAAATAATAATAAAAAGTAGGGAAATTGCGAAGTTTTTGCATGTAATAATAATGGTAGTGATAATGATAATGATAATGGTAATAAAGAATAACAAAAAAGCAATTAAATCATCCAGAGTAATTGTATATATATATAGAAAATATTATATAGAAAAATACATGTGAAAAACGGTCAGCATTATAAAGTTAAGCGTGAATTCAAATTATCACTATTATATTACGTACTTATTAATATTAACATTAATATTAATATAATAATAATAATAATAATAATAATTATTATTATTATTATTATTATTATTATTATTATTATTATTACTATTTTACTATATTAGATAGTAAAAAATTTAAAGTGTGCCTTTTTTTAGAAACAAAACGATTCTTTTAAAAAAAAGAAAAAAAAGAAAATATAATTATTATTTTTAAAACTCAATTCAAATAAGTTTGACATAATGCACTAAAATAAAATGTTGGAATTTAGCACAAGATGTTAAAAACAAAATTGACGTTGAAGAGAAAGTTTGTTTACAAATTTTCCCCTTTCTTTTAATTTATTACTCAACCTCAGTGAAAATTCCAAGTGCCTCCATTTTCTTTTTTCATGGTTTACCTCATGAACTTAATTTAAAAGTTTGTTCTAGAAAGACAGGTATCACAGAATTGAATATTTTAACAAAACTTTATTTTCTGATACAAAACTTCATCGATTTTGACAGATAAAATTATGCAACTTCGTACAATTTAAAAATCGGTGCAGCTAACGTCGAACTTGTGATTAAAGTGGAATTTACAGGTGAAGTTTAAATAGGTCATTTATCATCCATATACATAAAAGTCTGATACTTCTTTATAGGAATAATGCTATGCAATATGAGGAAAAGATTTTTTATTTTAATATAAAATTTCGTTAGCGTTTTGATTCTAATTATAAGTTATCAGTTTTAAAAATTAAGAGAAAATGCTTGAAAATTTTTAAAAAAGGCCTAGAGCACAAGGAACATTTTCTTTTTAGTTTTTAATTACAACTCTAAAAATATTGCTAAAATATTATGGTTCTAAATGCTTTTGTACCTAAAATATTACGGTATTGGAAGGCATAAAAATAATATAATTTAAGCTTTGATGGTGTGCACATATTGCTTTACATTTTTTTCAATTGATTTACATGTTTTTTATGCTTTGGTATACTTTTCTAAAATAAGTTTTAGTTAAACAATTTAAAATTGTATAATTAGCTTGTTTTATAAAAAATATCTTACATTAAAGGTCTCAACGAATTTTTTTAAACCAATAAAAACTATGTCCATAAATGTTCTAGAATTTAAAAAAAAATGCAGTAAAATATTTTTATTTTAAAATTCTTAAGCCAAAATTAAAATTGATTTTCATTATTATTAAAGAGTATGTTTTCTGTTACCACAGCACATTTTAATGTGATAAATTCAAAAGTTTGTTAATCGGACATATTGTTCAAAATATAAGATAATTAGTACTTGAATACTAATTTATGCATGAAATTAATTTTCTTTCATTTATATATGGGTCATAATGAATATATTTACTTTAAAAAATATTTTTAATCTCTATTTTTACGTAAAATACATTAAATGAAATATTTCGCAAAAATGGCTTTTTTTACTTGTCGAAATGTTCTACGTGCCCTTAACAGATATATTAAAATTATTAGATTTTCCAGCAATAAAGGTTCCTCATATCATTTATTGATCAATGTACTCTATGAAAAATTTTGTAATACAATATCAATTTTATTTTCCATTATTTTTATTTATAAGAACGGAAAATCATGTTTCAAGTATATATTACGATGCACTTTCCAACACTATCGGAATACTTACACTAAAATTTATCTTTTAATAACGTGAAAGATGATGCTAATATACTGTGAGACGGTAGCACAGACAATTACCTCATCGAGTTAATGGATGAAAATATAGGATTAAAATAATTAGAATAATAGATCTCGAATAATTAAATATTGATACAGTATTTTATGTACTCTTGTGCAAAAGGGCATGCATACAAAAATTATTACGTTTATGTATATTAAGTTTAGAAATACGGAAATAATATAATTTTATCTTAAACAGGACGTAATCACTGTGCCAACCCCAAAATCAGTACCAGTTAGGGTACATCATGGAATGAATTACGTATGACAGTATTTTATATAACGAAGTCAGCTTTTAATCTTGTAAAGTTTTTATTCGACTTTCATAAAATGTTAAATGATTTAAATATCTATAACGATTATATAATATTAAATTTGAAATTGGATATTTTTTGCGCTTTTTTAAACGATAGATGGATAAACGTATAGATGAGTGGATCAGACAGTGGCTTTCGGTACCAGATTTTTACAGACTTACAAAAATATTTAAAAAATACAAATAAATTACAGCTGCCTGGCTGTTATGTTACTAAAATTACCTTGTCAGTTGTTTCCAAATAAAATCCCGAAAATTTCATTTTTTTTTAAATTTCAGTAACATTCATTTTAAAAATTTCAATATAATTAGATTTAGGAATATTTGTTTTCTTATTTTAAATTTACATTAATCTTTTGAGCATTGTTGAAGCATCCTTCGAGCTTTCAATATGGATTAATGGAATAAATATTCTAAAGTTTATCTTTAAAAATAATCCTTCTCGTGCATGAATTATTTGAAATGAATGAAAAGCTCGCTTTCTACTTATTTGAGATTTAAAGTGTAGTATAAAATGCAAATTACAATTTACTGTTGAAGACAAAAAAAATATTTTAAATTAAGCTTAAAATTAAGATTTATTAAACATTAATTATACATAATTAAAATTTTGAACGCTTTAAGATGAAGTAAAAAAAAAAAAATATGTTTGATCAAGTTTTGTTTATATTCAAAAACTGGAATTATTGGAGAATTTATTCTATGTGCAGAGCAGAAAAATGAACTATCACAATCGGATTTTTCAGTGTAAAAATTTAAAATAAATTAATTTTTATATCTACTGATATATTTAACATGCATGTTTGAGCTTCACGTAGTATTTCTTTGTGAAATAGGAGTACAAATAAAATATACACAATTTACTGGGGATTGCTTTCCCTTATGACCTCGTATGACATGATCATGAAAGAGAGAATACATAATGAGTTTTCTTTAATGTGACACGAAAAAATTCACACACTCAATTTTAATTTGAAATAATAAAAAGTGATTTCGAAATTTTTAACGCACTTTTAAACTTCCTTTAATCAGAAACTCTACCAATTATGTCTAAGTGGGTATGTAAGAAAATTTCCTTTTCACTGAAAATAAACATGTTTAGCAATTATTTGAACGTTCCCAACGCGAACGTTAATTAGCTGTGATGTAATTTTACCATCAATCAAAGAATTAGTGCTCTTCAAAGTATGGTGATACGCTAAAAAAAGTTTTACGCAAATTAGTTTCCCATAAATTATATTTTTTATTTAAATTCAACATTTTTTTATATTGCTATATGGTGTTAGAAACATGAATCACGTTCTGGAAAATCAGATTAAGTAGAAGTTTCTTTAATGTAAGGAAATTTTTCTATTAGATATTTCATAGACATCAACCATAAATTATATAAATTAACCTATACGCATCTATATAAAAACTTACATAATGCGAGATTAATCTTTAATAAAGACTTTACAGCCAGAGTTGCGTAGTATCGAAAATACATGTATTTGAAATACATTTTCAAAATACATTTGTATTTTGTATTTTGTATTTTAACCTCACTAAACGAAAGTATTTTGGTAATGTATTTTGAAATGATTTTTTCAAGTATTTTGTATTTTGAAAATACATTTCATATTCAAAATACATTTCTGTAGGTTTCCAGCTGCTTCCTTGAAACCGCAGATGTAAAATTCATAAATAAGTAATACGACCCTTCTGTTTTCTTTTGTCTTATAGGGTTCGTTTCTGAAAGTTAATGAAAACATGCTTTACAACTACTGATACGATAAGGTTTAGAATCAATGCTTTTGTTTTGCTTAGTCATTTTTGCTGAATTGTTACAATTCTAAAGTTCTAGATTTTATAATTATAACGTTTCTTAGCGAACGACAAAAACTACTGTGTGATAAACAGGAAGAATTATTTAGATTTTTGCTGTGTGTAGTGTTTTTTAAAGAACCATATAAAAAAAAGTAATGTAATAGTAGAAAAGAAATGTAATTTAATGGTTGTTTTGAGAAAGAATGCCTGATATTTTTCCAGCTTCAAATGAAAATGTATCAAAAGAATTACTGTATTGCGACAGAACACACTGCGCTATACTACATGGGAAGTTTTTAAAAAATAATTTCAGTTGATAATAATGGCAGTTGCTAAAGTAGCATGACAAATGCATAAAACAAGATCTATCATTACAAGTGGAACTTTTAAAGCAACAATCAACTTTAAAACACATCTAATGGTAAGATTTTTAATTTTATACCGTTATACATTGATCGAAACATTATTTTTCTAGTTTTTTTTTGTATCTATTTTATCAAAGTTCGGGTAAATTTTAAGTTACTCGCGATATTCATTTGCAAACACGAATTTTATCATACAAGTAGTTCTATTTATTGATATGAAATTCAGATTTTCATTAATTGTATTTACTATTGAGTATATCGATCATTGGATTTTTGATTATAGACCTGTCCTTACTGGAGATACATGTTTATCTAGCGTGACTTCGCAAGTTTTTTTTTTTTTTTTTTTTTGACTCATTTTATGTTTTATTTTATAAAGTTTAAAATAAAATAAAACAATGAAAATATAAACTAGTATCGGGCCAAAACGAAAACTGATGTACGAAACCAAAGTTTGGTTCTTTTTTGAGTTTCGATTGTAAACGGAAGTTTTATAGATGAAAGTTTTTAATGTCAATGAGAATGTTAATTTGTTTAATTACAAAATTATTCCCCTTTAGAAGAATATTTATGATTTTCAAAATGCAGGCATTTGCATACATTTGTTTAGACTAAAATTTACAAAAGATTAATGAAACATTATTTTGTATTTTGTACAGATTTATAAGCATAGAAATTTATACATTACTAATTGTGAAGTTATTTATGTATCCTAAGTATCTCGAGTATTTATGTATCAACCGATATCAACGTTCATTGTTCAGAAATTTTCAAAATGTTTAACATTTAACTTTGCAAATTAATCAAAAAAAAAAAAAAAAAAAAAAAAAAAATCAACAAATTATTTTTTTAGAGAAAGCAGTATTTTCATATTTAAATAGCAATAGGAATTTTTAATTTGCAATCATCATTTCATCATATATTTAAATACATCTTTACAATAAAGCTGACGGAAAATTACGTTATGAGTATTTAAAGTATTTTTAACAGTGCCGTGAGAAAGGGGGGGGGGAGAAGGGGGTGTTGCCCCGGCCGCGGAAATTGAGGGGGCACCAAATTTATAGTACCAATGTTATTTTTGGCCTGTTACAAGGAGAAGTTTTGGGTAGGAGGGGGGTGCGCCAAATTGAAACTTTGCCTGTGGCGCAGTTTTTTCTTCGCACGCCCCTAATTTTTAATGTAATGACTTATTCAAGAGGGTTTTCAAAACAGACCATGGCGAAAAATGATGCATTGGTAGAATACATTTAATAAACACAAAAAACATGACTTTTAAAAAATTAACTTAATAAACTTATTTGGTATCATGATACCCCAAACGTTGTATTTCTACACATTAGGATATTTCTAAGATTTAAACGAAAATACTTAACATGTTTATTTGATATTCCTTTTTAAATTATTTCTTATTTATTATTCATAAGAAGCATAATTGTATTTGCGTAGTAGTATTTGAAACATTAACGAATTATATTTTTAACAAACCGAATTATGTATTTATTATTATACATATTGGTGGATATTTAACCTACGAAGGATGCTGTACAATTCTTTTACATATATGTGTTTATGTATACGTCCAAGAATAACTATTAAACTGCCGTTTCGAATTTTACTCACTCGCACTTTTTTTACTTTTCTGTGTCTTTACAACAAAAAAGTATTGGATTCGTGAAAAAATTCGACTTCAGATTGTAGACGGATTTATATTTTTGAAGGTCCTGAACACTCACGGTTTTTAGGAAATGTCTATTTGTGAGTTTATCAGTGTATGATACAAATTTTGTGGGCCCTCTATCTTAAGAATTAATGCACAGAATGAAATAAAATTTTAGATTCTGTTAGACATTTACATAAGTTATTTTAGATATTAGGTAATGGTGTAACTCTTCCAAAAGGTGGCGCTGATATGCTTTGTCTTTCACAATTTTCGCAAAAAACTGTATCTCAAGAACTAGTGCACGGATTTTCATCAAATTTCTGATTCAGTTAGACGTTAACATAAGTTGTTGCCGATTAAGTTTTGGTGTGAATTGCTCAGCAGATGGGTGAAGCTGCTATGCTACATTTTTCACGATTTCTGCATTAGCTCTATCTCAAATAGTAATGCATGGATTCTCAACGAATTTCAGTTTTAGTTTGATCTTTTAATTTAAATTGTCACTAATTAAATGTTCGTGCAAATCGTCCAGCAGGTGGCACTGTTATGCTGCATTTTTCAGGATTTACAGGATTTTAACAAGAACTAATGCACTAAATGTCACCAAAATTCATATTCTGTTATGTATTATTATTAACTATTACTGCCAATCACCGAAATTCGTTTTCGGCTTTTAAAACCTGCTCTGTCTATCCTTAATTATAAATTCTCCAAAAAGATATTTATTAAGTAATTTTCAATCTAAGAGCTCTTTTTTTTTTTTTTTTTTTTTTTTTTTGAAGGGCAATTGTAATTTTCAAACATAATTTTAATTTATAGATTTTTTTGATAACACTTTACTCCTATGCTTAAAAGGAAGCGGAATTATACCCAAGAAAGATTTTATATTTTTGTATACATTTTAACATTTTATCTGTAAGTATTCTTCGTTTATTTTATAAAGAATATTTTCAAATAGATTGATTTGTTTTCTTTATCTAACTTTCCTTTTGCTTCTTTACTTTGATAATTTATAATTTCAAAGAATTTAATCGGTGTTACAAAAACGCCTAACAGTTGCTTTGTGCAAACACAAATAAGAGGTCTACACAGGCCGAAATTATGTCCGGTTTAAACCGAACAAAGACCCTTTTTGTTCGGACCATTCCGACACAAAACAAAAATTATTGACCCGAAATAGTATAAAGTTTCGATCCGTAGAAAAGAAATATTAACACAGTCTGATACAAAAAGTAAAATCCCGGAATTAGTCCGGCTCTATATAAAAGTTAAAAGCTCGTTGTCCAGGCCCTGTTCGTACAAAAACTTGATTAGCCCGTACCAATTAAATTTCCAGAAAACATAAATTTCTGTGTCGATGTGGTTAAAAATCATCTTGTACGAGGAATTCTAATCAAAAGTACTTATTTTTTCCAAGTTTTTAAAAGAAAGCCTATAGACTTTCTTTTAAAAAAGCACTTTAGACTGCGATATTTAATTTTAAAATGAATATTTATTTTTATGTAAATGTTATTGTTATAATTAAGGCTGTTCTTAGTCAAAAAGAGCAACTTTATGACACTTTTAATTTCTTTTTGTTTGGAAATGCATGAAGCTAGAAGGTGCAGAAATTATTTAATCGCCACTAATTTTCACATAATTTTGAATCGAATTTCCTCGAGAAAGAAGAATAACCACTGAAACTGGAATGAAATCGTGGAATCGTGCTTGTCACATGATCGAAAACATTATAACTCAAATGTTAATTTATTGATACAAAAATGGAAAATTCAGTTCGATTCCAAATCGCTTCCATAGTCAAACCTTCCAATTTTATAGCTTTCCGTTAAAAAAATGGATTTGTAAATGTGTCAAAACATTTCCACTTGTTGAGCAGAACAGATGAGAGCAGTCTTAAATATCACTTTATGCCTTGAAAACTTAAAAATCGAAAAATGCTATACAGTAAAATATTCTGAGAAGGATTCGCGCAGGATAGGAGAAAAAATAGATTATAACAGGTTTTTTCTTAGCAGGAACGAGGAACGTAACTTGTTGTAAATGTATCATATTCTTTTTTCTTGTTATTAAATTTATTTTGCATGAATCAATACATTTCCTGTTTAAGGCAGAATTTTTAGACAGATTCATTCTCAGAGTTCCCTTTGCTGTGCTTTAATTTTTTTTATCCAGAAATATACTTACTATTCATAAATAATAATAATAATTTCAATGGTAAAATTATAGTAATTTAAAAATACGTATATATTTTTTTTTTTGAAAAATAATTGTTGGGTCGGTCCAGATTTTACTGATTTTTCCCATAGGCTGACCGTGACGGAATGAGCCAATGATTTTCATACGGGCTGGATCGGGAGTCTATACTAATATTTTTGGCTACCCCAATTAGTTCTCTAGGAAGAATGAAACCCAATCCCTATCCGATCTGGAAGGAATTAGTCAGGCTTGGCCCGAATCTGCAGAAAAAAGTAAAGCCGGGACCCGAAAGAGTGATGACGAGACCCATCTGAGTCTATCTTTCTGAAAAAAAAATTAACCCGAAACCCGATCCGGACAGGTCCGGAACGACTGAAAAACAGGTCCGGTCAGGCCCGGCCCGAGTGTCGGGATTAAAAATGGCCAGCTAACATTGTCGGACACGGCCCGTACAAACATCTAATCTCATAGGCATTTGTTTTAAATTTTTCAAATGTATTTTGTATTTTGAATGTATTTTCAAAATACATGTATTTTGTATTTTGAACTTTTTCAATTTGAAAAGTATTTTGTATTTTGTATTTTAGATTCTAAAACTAATGTATTTTGTATTTTGTATCGAAAATGATTTTTCGATGTATTTTGCCCAACTCTGTTTACAGCATGTATTTTATAAGATGAATTTCCAAGAAATAATTAAACACTTTTATAACACCTTCATCAAAAATGCAACAAGACTTTATTTTTAGTTTTAATCTTTGACTTAGCCTTTCTTTTATTTCACTGTATAGCATAGTCTCTAAAATTTAACTACTTAGAAAACTAAAAAATCTTTCACATTAATTGGATAAAGGAAATTTGTATAGTTTTAGTGTTAAAAAACTTTTTTTCTGTTGACAAGCTACCATTGAATATTTTTTCACAAATATTTTTGGAACACAAACTACAATTATTTTAATATTTTAAAATAAACTGCATCTAAGTCTGACACAAAAAATGAAACTGTTAATTAAGACTAACTTTTCATACGGAGTGTCGAATCTCAACTGTTTCGAATGGCTAATTTCTAAATTATTAGTCATAAATACATATTTACAGTTACAAAAATATTTTTAATGCAGTAACATTATTATTTAAAAAATTGTTTTCATCAATAAAACCATTTAAAAAAAAATACTTATTGCAATTTTCAAATCGTCCCCGATCTCATAAGAAATATTTAGTATAAAATGCCTAATACTAAAAATTAAGATAAGAGACTCCCATTCTATTAACACTGTAAAGTGAGCCAGTTATGAAACTTTGAATTGCATCACTTTTATAGATTTACTGCTTCTAAATACATATCTGATGCAAATTACATATTTCCAATTGATCGAAAAATTGCGCAGGCCGGGAATCGAACCCTATACTTGGCTTACAAGGTCAATGCTTTGACGCTTAAGCTAAATAAGTGAGCATTTTTCGGTCAGATAACCTGGCAAGTCACAACTTTAGCAATCAGTTTGATTGTGTTAAAAATGCAACATATATAATGAACTATGCTTCGGGAAATCACGCACAAAAAGCCTGAAATATGAGAAGTTGTGTATTTACTGTAAATTTCTCCATTGCACCGAAGGGAGTCACTTCAAGCTTGTTTTTAGACAATTTAAATTGTTATTATTTAAAAAATTAAATAATATAATAGCATTTTAAAATAATTGCACTTTGTAAAGAATTGCGATTTTGCCATTTATAACTTCTTTTACCGATACGTGTTTTTTTAATTCATATTTATAGAACAATTGTTATACATATTTTGAAGATGGCACAAGAAAAATAGAATTCAAATTTATATTGTAAATGTTAATTTTACTTTCAACTAAAGTTTTTGGTGTAATAACGCCAATTCAGGTTCGACCAATTATCATATTTTTGGTTTTAGATTTTTTCCTAACAAATATAGGATTTTATACAGTAATTTATTAGCTATCCATACAAGAAATGATATTTTAGCAGGTATCCTCTTTAATAAAAAGCTATATGTTACTGACGACTGCATTTTTCGCTAATCATTGCTACAGATTAATCCCGGAAAATAAACCACATGAAGTTACTGAAAACATTCACAGCTCGAAAAATATTTGTCAGAAAACTGTTAAACAAACTGCGTTAGAAAAGTAAAAAAATGAATTTGTTTTTAATATAAATTTCAAATCTAATGATTAAACCATCTTTCAAAAATTATCAAATTTTACAATGAAATACCATAGCGAAACCTTCACGCGTAAACAGGTAATGATAACGCGGTGTTAAGTCCAGATGTGAATTTTTCCTGTAGCACTATTCACAAATTACAGTAGCTTTATTATTGTGTTAAAATATAAAAATTAATTATAATCTCCCGAATGAATGATTTTTATTTAATTCTCGACAAATACTAGATGCCACTTCCTTTTAATTTAAATATATATATATGTATAAATATATGCCTTTTAAATGAAATAGATTAAAGGTTTATATTTTAAGTGAAATTAAGTCAATATGGTGATTCAATATGTGTCAATGAGTAAAATATTTGTGACATCACATCGCCAAGGTAATGTAAAAATATTTTATTTTTTAGCATTAATGTAAGAAACGTAATATTTTGTTCGTTTGTTCAGGATTTGTATTTTAAATTATTTTGGGAAAAATGATTTGAAAAATAATTAATCTATTTTTACATCCTTTCCTTTTCTTTTTATTTTTTTCCATATTTAAGTCTCAAAACTTCGAATCCTTTAAAATTTTACACCGTTCAGCAAGAAGGGTGTACTATTAAATGTAAAGTGTTTAAAAGTAGTAATTGAATTTGAATCTTTTTAAAAATTATAAAAAAATAAAGGGAAAATGATTCCTACCTACCCTCTAGAACAGGCGTTTACACTAGTGTATTCATAAAATGGAGTGTCTTAAATACTTGAGCACTGTTATTTGGCATTTATAACCACCTATGAGGGTAAATAACGCCAGCAAGCAAAAATATTAAATAAGATAGATTAATGACATGCAAATTTTTCAACTCTAAATATACAAGCCTAGAAGTTGATAGACTGCTTTTATTTACCATTAATTGCGATATATGGATGCTGTAATAGTCATTTGATATTTTATTCTTTTGACATAAAAAAAAAATAGCAGCATTTGGAACATGCAATTTTCTCTTTATCCTTTTTAGTTTTCAACAAAGATAATAATAGCTTTTTGTGCATTTAAAAAATGTAATACAGGTAATGAATCGAAATTTACATATATAACTTTACTAGATAATTTTCTTCAATATGAACTAAGGTCAGAGAAATTGAACAAAAAATACTGAATGTAAGAATATTCGAGTGAAAAAAATTATCAGCATTTTCATATTTTTATTTTGAAAAATTATAATTTTTAGTTCATTAATTAGATTATAGTTCATTTTTTTTATATTCTTAAACTGATATTGAATGTTTCAAATTCTAGAGCGTAGGTATTTTTTATAACATGACCGAAAGCATTATAGATTTTCATTAATTTAAAAACCATACATTAAGGAATAATAATTGTTAACTAACTATAAAATAAATTTTTAATGCAAATTAAACATTATATTGCATGGAGAAAATATTGTAGTATTAATAACAAAACAAAAAACAAACTAAGGTAGTTAGTGCAAAAAAGAATGCATCTGGTCACATTAAATATTTGTCTCCGAAATCAAAATGATAATTTCTTCACAGGTCATGTGTCCCGTTAAAAAGCAGCACGTCTGATGTATGAACAAAACTTGATTATTAAAATTTTATTCTGATACTTAAACGTTTCAGACGTTTCAAAAACATTAAAATCACTGAATCACATCGGAATTTGAGCACAAATTTATTTCCAAGTATGTAACAGCTTTTCTTCATGTATATTATAAAAACAAAATTTGATTAAAAAATTCCCGTGGTCTTGTGATGTTCGGGAAATAAAATTAAGTGAGATACATTATATCTCATTATCCTTCAAGAGGTTAAGCAAAGCATATTTTTTTTAATTAATTTTTTTAGCTTTACATGAGTACAAATTTCCATGAAAATGTCTGAAATGTCTGACAAAGATATAGATTTGCTGAAATAATATATAAATAATACAAATGCATTTATGTTTCAAGGCTAAAAGATGCGTTTATTAATTGTCTTATAAAAGCAAAGTTTATAAAATGAAAAAGGGATTTCAGAGCTATTTTAAACTTTTCCAGAAAATATATTTAAAGAATAGTTGGGGGTAATAGAAAAATTTGCACACTTTCTAATTTCCACAAATAAAAAATTAAATGCACAATTATTTATTTATTTTATATTCCATAGCTATAAATGCTTGCTAAAAAGACAAAAAGAAATACTTTTATTCTTTTACACCTTATAGTAATGTTTTAGCTTTTGTAAAAATAAATTTCCGTGTACATTAAAGCTAATATAACAAAACAAATGTGATGCAAAAAATTAGTTAGTAATTTGGTAAACAGAGCTTCTTATTTAATGGTATTTGTTCTTTCACCAATAACAGAAAACAATAGAAATGAATGTCATAAAGATTTCCATTAAATCGGTTCTGTATTATACATTCACGAAAGCAGCAATTTATTTCAGTAAGCAATTCCATTACTGTTATTTAATGTAACGACTTTTATAACATAAAGAAAGCTCGGGTATTTTTTTTAACATTTGAGATCATGAGAGAGTTTATAGTTATACTATTTTTTAATCCTGATCGGACAGGAATATTTTACATTGCATCCCTTGTATATTAATTTGATTTTGTTTTAGAATTTCCATCAAACAGTTTAATTTTGTAAATTTTCTTTCGAGTAGTTGTGTTATGTGTAATGCATTTTTCCAAAATAAATCACAGAAGAATTTATATTACAGTTTTAATTACATTACGGATTTTAATTTATTCTTTTGCATGGGAAAAATCAAATTTTAACGAGCTTTTTTGAAGATTTTAATTAAAGTAAGTGTTTCTATTTAATAAAATAAAACAATTTAATTTTCATAATAATATCTAAAAGAGAAATTGCTGAAGCTTGAATCTCTTTTTTATTTTGTGTTTGAGGAAATCGAAATTAAATTTTTAGTATAAAGTAGTTTCAACTACATTTCTTTCTTTTTTTTAATCTTTATCAGAATGTGACTAAAATTTGTTATTTATACACATTTGAGACATATCTTCAGAATCGAGAAAAAGAAATATATTAGACTTTCATAGACTACACTAGAATAATAATGCTGTTGTAAGAATATATCAAATAATTAATACTATTGAAAATAATGAATTGAAATTTCAATTTGAAAAATCATTACAATTTGAATAAATTTTATTAACAAATAATAAATAAATATATCTATAAATAATATATCCAAAATAAAACTTTTTTTCAACTTAATTAGACATTAACTTAAATCCTTGGGAACTATCGCCCAGTATACGTGGCGCATAAGTTGTTTAGAATCCACGATTTTTCTCAATAGTAAATTTTTATTGTTAATTTTGCCTTACTTAATCCTCGCATTTTTTTGATTTAACTAGTCTAAAATTTCTATTTTTTAAAACCGGTGATTAAAGGTTAAAAGTTTCGTAAATGACATTCGTGCTGAAGGGTTTAATGTATAGCATATCGTTTGAGATATTTTTAATGTAGATAATTAACATCTTATATAATATAAATATTAAAATAAACGGGATATTGGCTGGACATATTTAAAAAAGACAAGACAGTAAGTAGATGGATCACAAATACACTACAATGGTATATCTGAGATTTTAAACGACGAAGAAGACCACTTCAAGAACCATGGAGTTATGAAGTTCTTAACACTATTTCCTTATCTGACATACAAGTTATAAAAACGGCAAACGCTGCGTGAATAAGGGGTATACGTTTGAGTGTGTTTTCTTCTGATGGCCCTGTTTCAAATTCTGATTCAGATGAACTGCCTGCTTCAAAGTTTTCACTAATTAAATATTCTGAAAATTTCCCATCTTGCAATTTCTCCAATCTCCTACTTCTTCCCTCATCCTCAAGATTTGTTTTAATTGATTTCAGCTTTACGTTATCCTCTCCTTCCAGAGTCATAGTTAAGACATGTTGTGTTCTGTAATCCAAATATGTAACTTTGAACACATCGAAAAACAGAAGGAAGAGCGAGAAACATTATTACTAAAAGTAATAGTTAAGCTATTTGGGGCAAATGAAGGAATTGTCCAAAAAAATTTAAATTTTTTTTGTGAACGTACTGTAACTAGTGGCAACATTTCCGCACTACACATCGTCGAAAATGATAAAAAGTGTTTTTCGGCCCACCCTATTACGCAACTCCATTGATTAACATGAACGAAGAATACCAGATCCTGAACCTTTGAAAATTTGGAGATTTTCGATATCTTACCTTTTGTAGTGAATAAATTATTTAGAAATTTAAAAAAATGATAATATTTTTATGCCAATTTCGTTATAAGAGTTAATGCTGCATCGGAGTTTCTGCATAAAAGTATAAGGTAAGAGTGTAATGAAATGTATAATTTAAGGTTATCTATGGGATCAAAAAGGTATGAGTTTTCTAAAAAAATCCCTAATCGGACCTCATAAACATTTTACTTATACAAAAAAAACCAATTTCATATTCTTTTTAAGGACAAGCTTTCTATAATTTCATAATCCAAATGATTTTTGTTTTAAGATGATTTCCAAAATGTTTATTTTGCGCATAAGTGCTAATGTATATTTTAGTACACTATAAAAAAGCAGAAGCAGAGATTTACTGCAGCAGAGATTCCGGACAATGTCCTTAAAAAACGGACTTTATTCCTATATCAACGGACTTTGTCATTACATTAACAGTTTTTGTCCGTAAAACACAAAAAATGACGTTGAATGTTTATGTGAAAAAAGTGACATATTCAATAAATTTGCTGTATTAATCACGGTAAGGTACCGTAAATTTACAATTTATTTTACAATACATGTTCATTATGAGAATGTTACCTACCACTTTCAACAAAAATAATTTTTGTTCCAATTATTTCCACCTCTAACACCATTATTATTCTAACAATAGATAAATATACGGTTACACTAATTTTTCTCAAAAGTTTCTAGATATTTTTTTCGATAAAATGCGTCTACAAAAATTATTAATGAGTAATTTATCAAAGTTTATTAAGCAGCAAATAAACTGTAGTTTTTATCATCTTAGTAATTTTATGATTAAACTTAACGTTTCTAGTTTATGAAAACAAACTATGCATGGAGAACTTTACTTGTTGTTTCTCTTAAAGATATTATTTTTAAAATCAGAGATTTTAAATATTTTAAGCGTTCGCCTTACTACCGAAACTCATAATACTTGTTTAAAATTTTATCTTAACTTATTATACGGTTCATTGACTACAGAATGCGAATTGTTTTAATGGCCTCGTGTTAGGATTAAAACGTGTAATGCGGTATACACGCACTCTGAATATGTAATCTTTTTTACTTAATCTAATTTACTACAAGGCGCATCTATCTGATAGATTTCAGATTCAGTTCACAGTTTGTATTCCCAATTCGAAATAATGCAAATTGCGTTCATTAAATTTTAGATCCATTAATAAAATCTCTGCTATTACTGTGCACTTTAGATCAATGGTAAATGCTAAAATGAAAGGTGAGCTATTTATTAAATTGAACAAATTATATTGAATAGACTTTTCTAGATGCATTTAACTACCTTTAAAGATTTTTTTTAGTTACAGAATTTTTGGCTACATGTTTTCATTATTTAATTTCATGACTAAGTGAATAAAAAACAGTGTAAGCATAAAACAACCAAGCGTATACAAAATTAAATTTTATTCAAGAAATGTTTAATATTTACTAATGCAATATTTCAATGTTTTTCAAATTTAACAATCATTACTATCTAGGTTAATGTTAAATGCTGAAACGTAGGGTAAGATGGAACAAATTAATTTGAATAGATTTCTCTAACATTGTGGCATTTTAATACATTTAGAGATTTGTTTTTAATTTACAGAATTGTTTTGTATATGCTTTCATCATACATTTTCTTGACTAAGCGTAAAAAAAGTGTATGCATAAAACAATGAAGTATTTACAAAATTTTATTTTATCCAAGAATTATTTTTATATTTTCAAATGCAATATACCTTTTTTCCCAAAATTTAAGAAGCTTTTGTAGCTTGAAAATAGCAAATTTTGTAAAAGCAAGAAGGATTTAAACTTTTAATCCAGACCTCAATAATAAATAAAAAACGTTTTTATATATGAATATGTATTAAGAATAAGAAAAACTCATTCACATATTAGGTTCATAAAATATTTTGTTAAATCTTATACGTTTATGTTCTATTATTAAAAAATTCGATCAAAATTATTCTTGTAAATAACATTTTAATGTACTAATTGCCATAAATAAACGTTCATTAATGTATAATAGACTGTCGAAGACGTATATTGTCTAGCTAAAATTGTCCCCCAGTTTGAGAGACCATTTTGTTTAGAATAAAAATTTTACGGTTATTTTATCACGAAATTTTCGTTATTAAATTTAAAAAAATCTGTTCACAAATAGTACTACTATAAAAGGACAGCGGATATTCGTGTATCAGTCGAAAAAAAACCACGTTTTTCATAATATTTGTAATATGATTAATCAACTTTGGAAAAATCTCAGTTTTTAAACTGACAACTATTAATATTTTATTCCAAAATAAATTTAAATTGTTCAGAAATAATTAATATTCTCAATTAATCAATTGCTAAAAAGTGTTAGATGACATTTGATCAAAAGTACAATTTCTGTGTTCAAAAATTCAACTTCGAATTATGTTTAATGTAAAATAGAATTTTTCATATAAAATTCAGAACTGTTTTTTTTTATTTACTCGAAACGGTGTTAAAGTATTGGAATAATAAAACTTTTTTTTGCATCATGAATGATTCTTCAACTCAAGTGGTTTCTTATTTATCTTTAGGGTATCTTGCTTTTTGCGTCATTTCGAATGAGGTAGACTCGATTTCACCACTGGTTACTTTAACAGTGTTTTTAAAATATTTTAAAAGTAAAATAAAATATTTTGAATAACTTTATAGAACCACATGATCAAATTTGTAAATTTTGGAAAAAATGTCACTGAACTGTCAAATTTCAATTTTAATGAAAATGTTTATAATCCTTACATATAGCACTGTCGCATGAGCCTAAGAAAAAAAATAGTATGTTTTTTCAGAAGATTGAAAATGTATTTGAACATAAAAATAAATAACTAATACAAATATCACTAATTTTATATCAAGCATTTTTATGACAAAATTTTTTTACGAATGAAATTAACTGAAGATTTTTCTTTTTTTCTACTGTACATTTGCAGAAAATGTTAATTTGTATAAAAATAATTATATAAAATTGGTTTGTATTATATCCTAAAATAAAACTTTTTTTCAAAAAAAAAAATGATAATATTGCCAGAGCCTAACTTAATAATTTATTAACGCATGACCCTTTAGCATAAGAAAGCAAGGGGACGGGGGATTAGTGATTTAAATTTTTAAGTTTTTTTAGTTTTTTTCCAAGTGCAGTATATAATGGGCAACTGCTCGAAGATTTTTTTAAAAATATTCTAAATAAACAAAATTTTTTTCCACTTTCAATGCAACATTTTTTTATAAAATCATAGGATAACTGCAATAGGAGAATTCGGTCAACACTTTTTTAAAATAACTTAGTACAACAATAAATTTTCATTTCTAAGATGGAATAAATATACAGTTATGAACAAATGTTATAAACAGTATAGTTGCACGGATATAAGCATTTGTAATGTAAAATATTTTTACAGTGTACTGGTATATGTTGAATGCGGATTTGAAATATTTTTTATACTTATGCAGTTTGTAAAATATACTTAATGAATGAATTGTACCATATTACAACATATGCAGTGATTACGCAATTCTAGTTAAATGAACATTAAAAAGCAGTATGGTTAATTTAAATAGCCTTATGCTAACTGTAGGAAAGCATGGAATATTTATTTTATTTTATTTCTTTTCTATACCCAAACATATAAATATTTAATTGCATAATTTTGAATCTTCTCTCAAACATTTATATTTCATTTTTTTCTTTATGCTATAACTATCAAAATCACTTTTAAAATAGGATTCATAATTTACTTTTATTTTCAGAAAAGAAATTTCCAAATAACAAAAGTTTTTAATTTTGCAACTATAATGTTTTTGAATACATATTAATACATAAACGTAAATCCCGTTTTCATGTTAACTTACATCTGGGAAAGTATTTTATTCAATAAAATGCATATTCTTTATGATTTTCTTATACTTTACGTGTAAAAAATATATCACGTCCCCTACACAGGATAGAGAAGCGACAGAATTATTTTACAATTTTCAAATAATCTATAAATTTAAATTTTCAGTACTTCGATGTCTTATAGATATTTTTATATTCAAATAACACTAAATAATATTGTAACATAATTGTAATTAAAATATCCGAAATCATTCTCATTTTATTGAGTAAAAATGCTTTCCTTTTGAAAATTGACTGATTGTCTTCCTTTCCCCTACAAAGTAGTGATTGACTGGCTTTTTTATGATGCATTAAGTTTTACAGTTCTGGCTTTAACTTAAGGCTCTTCTAAAGTATACTTTAGAGCAGGCCTGTCCAACCTTTTACTAAGCAGGAGCGCAACTGAGCTTTTGGCAAGCAATGAAGGGCGCCATTATTAACATGGCTCAAAACACGCAGCAAAATTATCTAACAGTACTAGTAATAATACATATATGTAAATTAATTTAGCTATAGAAGACATAAAGCCCTTATGGATATGAAATAATATCATATGAAAAATCTCTTCAAAATAACTATAAATCGTTGTAAATTTCGATTGTAGGTTTTTCTTCGAAGGGATATATATACAGGATGTCCGAAAAGTCTGGAAACGGTCGAATAACTCGAAAAATACATATGAGATTGAAAAACGTAAATATACAGTAAAGCATCGTTTATACGACGATCACTTATACGACGTTTACATTTATACGACGTTTTAATGTGGTCCCGATTCATTCCTATTCATTTTAATGTAAAAAATATATCTTTTATACGACGCCCAAAATCATTTATACGTCGATTTTTCGATTTTGTATAGGTTTATTTTTGTTTAATTTTCTTGTGTATTTTACGAACGAGCGGAAGTTGGCAGCTATGAATGACACCAAAGAGCGTATTTAAATGCACTCCATATTGTAAAAATGTCGGCTGGTGTTTGATTAGTCCGAAAAAACAGCTTACATGTAACAGATTACACTGGGAGGGGTGATTCTTTTTTCGGGGATGGTCAACTTTCCGGACCTGTTTTAAGTTGCAAATAGACTATCCTTGTAACTGTTATCAGAATTGGCGACTTTTAGTTAGCCACGCGGCTTTTTTGATCTTTGACTTTAAATGGGAAGGAATGATGTACTGTAAATGAGGAACCTTTCGGTGAAATATAAATAAAGGTACGCATGTTTAAATTGCTTATTAATTACCCCCCCCCCCCCGTTTTTTGGTTATTTGTTTATTTTGGTTTGTTTAATTTACAAATTCATGCAAATCATCACGTTAAACATTAAAATTAAGTGAAAACCAAATTAATTCTAGTTTTGGAAGTGAAAATCGATTGTACGTCGTTATCGTTTATATGACGTTTTTCGGTAGTCCCTTCGGCGTCGTATAAACGATGCTCTACTGTGCGTGTTAAATATTTTTAAATAAGCTACTCAGTGATACCAAATTTGACCTTCGTAACCGACCCCCTGGGGGTCAGAGAGGGTCCAACTTTGAAATCTCAAATTATAACCCCCATTTTTTATTGCAGATTCGGATTCTACGGACAAAAATACATAACTTTTGTATTTGATGTTTATTTCGAATCCTCGTTTATCACGGTATAATTGAGCATATTAAATCGATACATATCTCGGCTTTTCCAACGGAATTTTCCCTAATCGAAACTAATTGGGGAGAATTTATGACATCAAATTCCTCGTCTTTTGCAATAATAGCGTTTCCTGAAAATCACCCGTGCCGATTATTTCGGTAGTGCTACACAGTTAAAAATTTGATCCATTTGCTGTAGCGTCACTCCACAGCTTTTATAGAGTATCTCTTTCATGACCAATGAGAATGTACCATAACACAGTAAAGTACACTGTAAAAAAATTGACCCTTTTGCTGCATCGTCACTCCACCGCTTTTATAGAAAACGATTACTTTACTGTGTTATCGAGCATTCTCATTGGTCACAAAAGAGATATTCTATAATAGCTGTGGAGTGACGCTGCAGCAAATGGGTCAAATTTTTAGACATTCACCAGTGTAGCGCTATTGAAATAATCGCCACGGGTGATTTTCAAGAAACGCTATTCCTACAAAAGACGAGGAATTTGACGTCAAAAAATTCCGCTCAATCAGTTTCGATTAGGGAAAATCCCGTTGGAAAAGCGGGAATATTTATCGATTTAATATGCTCGATTACACCGTGATAAACGAAGGTTTGAAATAAACATCAAATACAAAAGTTACGTTTTTTGTCCGTAGAATCCGAATCTGCAATAAAAAATGGGGGTTATAATTTAAGATTTCAAAGTTGGACCCCCTCTGACCCCCAGGGGGTCGGTTTCGAAGGTCAAATTTGGTATCACAGAGTAGCTTATTTAAAAATATTTAACACGTATATTTACGTTTTTCAATCTCATATGTATTTCTCGAGTAATTCGGCCGTTTCCAGACTTTTCGGACACCCTGTATATATACATATATATATATATATATATATATATATATATATATATATATATATATATATATATATATATATATGTATATTCTTTGGAAAAAGCCAGAAAACTAAATCTGGCATATTCATTAAGATAAAAATCGTACATTAAAATAAAATGGTAACCAGCGACATTGTTAGATTTTCGGGGATGCAAAAATATTGGTTTATTTCGAAGGTGTACATTTGCCGGTATGAAAAGTACAGAAACATAGACATGCAGGATATAGTGATCAATCTAAGCGAGGTTCTAAATCGAGTCTGGAAAAGAATGGAAATAATTTCGCATGATATTAGAAATAAAAAGAAAATTACTTAAATTTCAAAGTTCTGAGAAAGGAAATGACAAGCCCTTTCCTGCCTTTAAAACAGATAATGGGCCAACGAAAAAACATAAATTTTTTATGAAGGAAATACGTTTGAAAAGGTTTAAGAAATATCTCAAGCAAATATAAAGGATTTTTAATAAAGCTTGCTTTAAAAAGGAATTTTATTCTTAAAAAATGCTAGTAACATGCAATCTTCAAAAGGGCGCCAAGAAAACATGCAAAGGGCGCCATGGCGCCCGCGGGCGCCGCGTTGGACAGCCCTGTTTTAGAGTACTCTAAATGATATGAATAATTTTTAATTTAGTTCAATCAACAATCTAAAAATAAAAGAAGGGAAAATATGGTATTGCAACAGCCTTTTTCGGTATTTTGCGTGCGTTTATCTTCCTATAGTGCATTGATTTTATGCTATTTTGACTTATGTAATTTTACCAGCATTCTTCTATAAGGTTTCAGAAACGCTCCTAAAATTTAAAAAAAAATGCATTCAAAATAAATTTTGAAAGTATGTTGAAGTTTTACAATTTTGTTAAAGGATATTTATAAGAAAAGGCAAAATCAAGACTTAAATTGAAATTTTCTGGTTCCCTCATAAGGTATGAATGAATGGAATCAGGAAATAAAGATATTACTAGTATTTTTATTGATAAAATACTTTTTTCAGATAAATTATAATGAATGACTAAATGAGCGATACAAATTATGGTAATTTTATAGAATATAAAAATTATAAACAAAAATTTTACGTATTCATTCATTAGTAAAGCATCCCGAAATTTTCGTTACCTCAAGCCATTTATGTATAAAAAACGGGGCATTAATTTTTTATTAATAATGTACTATAAAATATAAGAAACAAGAATCAGAACACTTATTTTCTTTGAATGAAATCAGTAATGGTTCAATAATTTATTGTAATGATATTTTGATACAAAATTAATTGAACAAAATATTTCTTTCCTATAAAAAAGACCAAACGAAATTTTGAAGGTATGCATTTATCCGAATTCTATATTTTTAGTCCCTTTAGTGATATCTCATTTGCAATACAGAGTTTCTAAGTATTTTAGAAATTTCGTTTAAGAAATTACTTCACTGATACAATGTTGTTTTGTACAACAATAAAAAATTATGATTGACTGGGTTTTGGTAAGAGGTGAAATTTCTCATTTTAAGGACATGATTTATATTTCCATTTGAGAAAAAATGCATTTTCATACAAAATTCACAAACAATTTTACTTACATGAGAGTTTTCTGGAATGAATATTAAATGTTTCAATTCAGCATATTTGTTCATCTGTTGCAGCTGTTTTTTATTTGTCTTTAGGTAACAATTTTATTTTGCAACATTTTTACTTGCATAATCTTCACTTCCTCTTCCCTGCTTTCCAACATTTCTACTAAGAAAAAAAAGACTTTCAGATTGTATATTATGAAGTTTTTAAGTATATTTGTAAACATATTTGTAAAAAAATGGTCTAGATGCATACGGTGTTGACTGGTAGAGTCATGAAAGAATGCATTTTTCTTCGGACGTAATCTAATAAATTGTAAAAAAAAAAAAAAAAAAAAAAATTGAATTGAGACATACGTTTGTGAAATTATGAATTATTTCTTTAAAGTTATTGTATAATAATTATATTTAGCCACTGCACGACAGTGCAATACTTATTTAATTCCAATGTGACTGCTCAATGTTAATTTAACATAGTAAAATACATGGAACTTGTATATATATGTTTTACTTATTTCCACAGTTTTGATCTTGATTTAACAATTTGTTTGTTCTTCAATAATTTTAATAATATTATAAAATTAAAATCTGAAAATATCTGCCCTACGTCAAGGTCAAAATGGGTGGTAAAATGCCTTTGCATATGGCTAAATTATAATCCAGAAAATAACACAAGCTTTTTTGAAATTATTGTTATTTTCCAAAATATTTCTTCAAAAATCCAAACTACGTTATTTTTGTTAAGAATCAATAAGAACCTTTTCTGCAAAATTCAACATTTTTTCGTTAGTCTAGCAAAAATTTCGAAAGATAAAACAACAGTTTGTCTACAGCAATTAATTTAAATTTAAAAGACTTCCAAGAAAATGGAATAGAAATAATGTTTATAAGAATTAATAAAGAAAAGACTGTGATTTCATACTGGAAATAAAAATGACATTTTAAAACAGTTTTAATAATAACAGGAACATTAAAATGAACATGTACAGAAAACCGGTAATATTGCAACATATTTAAAACAACGAATTGTAATATTTTTTGGCGATAATGATTTTTAAGCATGAATATTAGCTCCCCAAAGCTGAGCTAAAAAAGGTGTTAAATTTATTATTTATGTTTTTTCTTCTATGCTCATATATTAATTCTTGTATACTCATATTCTGTAATAAGTTAAAGAAAATATGTAAGACATGTTTTCTGGAAAAGAAATTGGCAATGACATAAGAATTTAGATTTATGTTTTATTATTTCGTTTATTTTTATTTTAATCAATTTATTTATATATATTTTACGACAAAAGTAAATAAATTAAACCAGCAATATCGAAGTTTTCGGTTCTTTTTCATATTATTCCCATATGTGATACTAATAACTACTTTGACGAACGATATTTTGCATTAGACCTTTGTCTTCAAAAGCTCCACTTATGTACACCAATTAGATTCTCGAACGAGAAATTTGAGCGTAATTTGATATGATGATCATTACCAAAAAAATTGACCAAATGAATGAATGCAGGAAAAGCGAGCATAATGATTTTTTGTTTATTTCTTTTCAAAGACTCGAAACATTTATGCATGAAATTAAGCAAACATATTTTTTATGCATGTCAAGATATCTGCACACCTGAGATGCTAAAACCTAAATCTCTACTTTTTTCTTTTATTTTTTATATTCAGTTAAAAGAGGAGGGAATGCGAGAAGTGCGCTTGAGTCTGATACAATTATTAGAAATGAGTTCAGGCTCTTATTTAGGTTCCAAAGATTTAAAATCTAATCCTGGAATTATTTGTCCTTTTAGAGTAAGAGTCGAAAACCGAAATCAGTGAGCAGAAAGTTGTTAAAAGCATTTGAAATCTCTTTCAAGATTAATTACTTCATTTAAAAACAATCAATAAAATTCTTGTGTTAAACACTACAATCATTAAAACCAACGTTTAAACGCACAATAATTAAAACCACATAGACATACGCATACGTTTCGCGAGTAACTGGGACTCGCTTCCTCAGTCAAATCAAAAGTAATCTGATTTTTAAAAATGTATTTATCATTAGTAATGACAATGCTTTAATGTTTGTTATTAGTTAAATATGGTAACAACTTTATTCATAATTAATTGTTTTTAGTATACAAAGGAAGATAAAAGAACAGGAATACATAAAAAAAATAAAAACCAAAATTGCAAATATTCACATTAAGAATACGAGATATTAATATTTATAAAAATTATTTTACATATATGCTAATTTAAATTTGCATAGTAAAGAAGTTAAAGAAAACGAATGTTATTTTAATTATTACTCTAATATAAAAATTACCTGGGTGGTTTTTTTTCATAAATATAATTAAACAACAAAAGGAA
Organism: Maratus speculifer; assembly: GCA_964019185.1. Classification (NCBI taxonomy): domain Eukaryota; kingdom Metazoa; phylum Arthropoda; class Arachnida; order Araneae; family Salticidae; genus Maratus; species Maratus speculifer. The sequence goes on along the minus strand of OZ025291.1, from coordinate 209,840,199 downwards.
ATTTCATTTTAGAATCATATTTATAAATGCTAAAAGTACATAGAATTTTTACTTATGTAAAAATTAAATCTAAATAATTTTCTATATTAAAGATAAATAAATTCAGATATACGATAATTAGCAGTAAAAATTTGTAAAAAAATATGTATTCTGTGCATGAGATTTTAGGAAGTTATGAGCCATTGATAAAACAAATGACGATGAAACCAAATATTTCTTTAGTAATTTTCCCATTGCACAAGATTTATTTGCCTTCACGGAGATAATGGATCAGGGATGCATTTACTGTTGTTGGTTTTAGGAATGTCAATGACCTTCATAAGTTAGAGTAAAATTACAAAGAGGAAATTAGGGGAAGTTTCGAAAAAGGCTTTTATAAATGTTGCAGCATAACTAATGACTTTCTCCAAAGAATGCAGTGTCTTACAAGTATCTTTTGACTCTATTTATGTGAATAATAAAATTAAAAAATAATTAATCAAAAAAATTAGTTTACTGGTGTATCACTTGGCAACGGGACTAAAGAATACAGTAAAAGAAGCCTCCATCTATCATTTCCTTGATAATCGAATTAAAACATATTTAATTAAAATAAATAAAGTTTCCATTGTATAATAATGGAAACAATAAACGAAACAATAAATGAAATCAGATCAATAACTACTTCCATGTTAAACTGAATTTTGTTAAATTAAAGATTTTCATATTCCCATCCGATGCACAATAGGGCGTTTAGACGATCTAGGTGGACAAAATTATTTCGTTGAAGTTTAATTAGTTTTTGCTGATTTTTCGAATGAATCTCTAATAAAATATTTAAATAGTGATAAATATTTGGTTTATTTAACAATCTCTCAAAATAAATAGATAACGACTTAAAAAAAAGCGTTAAACATACATACTTATGTCTTATCCATCATACGTAGTAGGGTAAGTCTTGTAATCGTTTTGAAAAACGAAAACGATTTTTTGAGGAGTGTACAAGTTTCAGACAATGGTGATTCCTAGGAACATATTTTTAGAAAATAAATTTATGTCCGTCCGTCTATGTGTCTGCCTGTGTATCTGTAAACGCTCTACCTCCCGAACAAACTGAGATAGAGACTTAAAATTCTGTATGCAATTAATATGTAAGAATGGGACGAAGTCTATTTAATATCAGCACCCTCGATTATCCGGAACTATTTTTTTCGGACTCTCGAAAAATTCGTTCAGATGGAAGATATATAAAAATTTTTGATTTTATTTAAAGAGTGGACGTAAAAGGCGAAAATATAAAACAAATTGTGCATGAAGAACAAAGTCAATTCAATTATTAGTTGACGAGATATTTGCAAGACTATTTTCCACATTCTTCGATATTTTTCATGAGTCTGTATTTCATTCAAATTTCAATTCAAAGATATGTTTTAATTGGAAATGAGACGCTTAATCCCATGCAGTAAACTGTTAGTTAATATAATTATTACATTTGGAGTTATAGGGATGTTTCTTTTACGCAATTCGGTATTACTTGTGTAGTTTAGCGTTTTTATATAATTTGTCGAAATTGGTTCATAAAGAAATTATTAATAGAGCATTACAATAAAAATTTAAAATGTTTAGATTTTGTTTTGTAATTGCGATGCGTTTTAAAATAGTTTACACAAGTTTGATTTCCTTATATTATATTCATATCTATGATGAGTAAGTATTACGGTGGCCCCCAATGATTAGTTTTACTATTAGTTAAATAACACAATTTAATGCACACCTATAAGTTAACATTCATTTCTTTTTCATTTTTGTCTAATCAAAATTGCTCTAGAAATCTGTGTACTCATCCTGAAAAATAATAATTTAAAATAAAATTACATTAAAAAAACCTTATGTTTTGTGCAATTTTGTAAAAAATATAAATGCTACCCAAATTGCTTTCGATTGAAAAAATACTATTGTGTGAATAAATAACCTACATAAATTTTATTAAATTGGAAATAAATTTTCTGCTTACAGACGCTAATGTATCCGAATTTTTATGTTGTCCCGCAAAAGAAATATAATTGCTACGTGTTTTATTTTCAATTTAAGAATAATATTATGTACATAACTAACTTATTTTTTTTCTTTTTTTTTTTGTATTTCCTTAAAATTTTTGCTTACTGGCAACAATCTTTCCGCGATCTTTTGTGTGGCCCTCTAAAGAATTCTTAATTTCTACGCTTGTCAAATTATAATTTAATCGAATTGTCATCGGAAAAATACATGTAAGCAAAGTTTCAGAGCAATCAGATGCTTGAAAATGGTTTAAAACTGTTTTGAAAGTTTTGAACTAATTTTTTGTGTTGCCCTGTAAAAAAATCCTAACTGTTAAATTTCATAAACTATATTAATATTGTATTGGCAACATAGCTAAATATACAAATAAAATTCCAGCTCTATCAAATAAATGGAAGGTGTTTAAAATTAACTTGCAAAATTTAAACTAAACATTTGTGTATCCCTGTATAAAAAGCGTAACTTCTACGCTCCTCAAATTATAATAATATTTAATAGTCTTTAAAATTACACATATATTTCAAGACTCGAGTCAATCAGATGGTTTCAAAAGTGGTTTAATATTGACCTGCAAATTTTGAAATTAACTTGCATACTTAAACTGCAAGTACATATTAAGCTTGTTTATTAATAATAACTTATTTATCTGCAGCCATCTGCAGCAGATATTTTTTGTTTCCAGTACTATAGGTATTGTACTTTCAATAAAAAATGCTTTTTTGTGAACACTGCTGAACACTTTGTTAAAAGTCAAGAGAAAAATTGTAAAAAAACAAAATGATTCATGCAAAATCTCAACCTCTAAAAAAAAGTCAATTAACGGGTTTAACAGCGCATATTTAAAAACAAAAATAGTTTAAAACTTACCTTGATAATCATGTGTCATACGTCCAGTAAACTCGGGGTTTGAAATTAAACAGGGTATCAACAACGTGGTTTTGAACTTATGGCAGACTGGAACATCCACAGAAACTTCTTCAAACCAACTTGAGAAAAGCTAAATTTACGGTCGCAGTAAATCAACCCCTCGAAATTTTTCGACAAAATTCTTTCGGATCTCAATAAAATAGACATTCAGCTATTAATATACGCAGTTTCGTTAAATTCCGAAATAATCAGAAATTTGCATTTTGTCCACCTATTTTATCAAAACGACCCACTGGGCGATGTAAGAATACCAAGCAGTATTTAGTATCTGAAACTTAATTATATACTATCATTAAATGTAATAATATAATTAGTCTTAAGTGTATTTAAAATATAAAATAAATGAAAAATGCTTCATTTGGCATACAAAGCAATAATCGAATTTTCAGAACAGTGAAAGCTTTTTTTTTCTCCTGTGTATGGGCATAGTCTCATTCACTGGTGAAAGGTAGATGCTTACGCCGTTCGATTATGGCATACAATTAAAACCACTCTCTATTTGGTCAAAATTGCACAACAGATTTCTTCTTTATAAAATACAATAAACACCCCCCCCCCTTCCGAAAATCTTCTTTCGCCCACCGATAAGGAACAAAGTCAAAAAATTTAATTTTTCCTTATCTGTGCTTATATGTCTTTCTTTTTACTTTATTGTAAAAATAAATTATTGATTGTCTAAATGTTCCAACTGCATTTCACTTTTATGTGGGTCTCCACCCCTGTTAAAGAGAGCCGATTAAGATGAAAGCCTTTACTTTCTGTTTTTCGCTGCCTCAATTATCAAATTTAAGAATATTTAATTTTCTTCATTTAAATTTGCTTATTTGTTACTAGCACGCTATGCCCGCTTCGCTGGTCCATTTTCCCAAACGAACCTTGACTTAAACAAAATGGCGATTTAAAATTTTTATTTTAAAGCATTACAGACTATCACATAGAATTTACTTCCACATTACCCAACTAAAAAAATCTGAAGAAAATCTATAGCTTTTTGTCTCAAAATCTGTGTGAAATCCGAAGGTATTTGGCTCATTATGCAGATATTTTTAAGAATATCTTAAAAAAATCTGCAGATATTTTAATGGTAAAGCTAAGTCTGCAAATTTTCTTCAAATTACTCTAGAATTTCTGTAGAAAGTGGCGATTTCTTCAGATAATCTTAAGAATATTCTTAGTGGGGTTACTGAAAATGAAAGCAACGCCATTGCGATATTGTACTATTTTGATTCCTTGGACAAAATTTGGGAAATTAAGAACCATCGCTTTTATTTGATCTTTTATAATAAAGTTTCGTATGAAAATGAGACAACAGGTTATGACAACAGGCATCAAAATGGTCTCTAGTTATCACATTATTAAATTAGAGAGCATTGCAATGATTATTGAGTTTTGTTATCAAACTCTATTAACTTTCCTATCATACCTTATCTTTTGATAATTCTTAAATTCCCGGTTTCTGAATTTGTACTATATAAAGTTATAATAGCCTAAATGCAAGTTTATTACATGTTACATTCCGTTTTTTAATAAACATCTTTTTCTAGCAGAGTACTTTAAGCTGAATTATTTAAATAAAATTAAAATTGCAGTAGCTCAATGCCTCTTTATTTTAAAAATTAGTTGCAAACATGTAGCCGTTAAATCGGTATAATCTTGATGGCGAAATTTTGTAGAAAAAACAAACCTTTATCTTGCATTCAATAAAATCTGTCTACCTTGTAATAGATCCCATTATGATTTTTTACGTCAAACATTAGTAGTGCTTGGTACGATATTATTACAAGTGAATCATTATTTATTTCGTATTTATTGTCAAATGAATGTGAAATTTACGATCACTAAATATTGGCATTTAATCTTATAGTTTGGCGATAGTTTCTTCGTCGACGGTATAATGAAGTAGTAGTTAATTAATAGTAGTAATTAGTAATAGTTAATTTTTGATAAAGTTCAGCTAATAGGGCTTAATGTTAATTAAAATTGTTGCCACATAATCATAGAAACAAAATTTTTTATTGTGGGATATTCACATATATATTTTTTTCTTAGCCAATTTTAAATTATATATTTATTTTCCTAATAATTTTTTTATACCAAAGTGAATGATAAATTAATTACAAATATTTTTTTTAATTCTACATCATTGTCATTTCAAAGATTTTTCAATATTTTAGCAATATTGTAAATATTGCTTTTTAGTGATAGTAAAATAATTGCCGATGAAAAATATATAATAGTAAGGCTAAAATACAGAATTAACAACTGCTTGGCATATACCTTGGTGGAGACTCGATAAGTATGCCAATTGTATCAATCTAAATAGCCTGTTGGAATGTAAACAAATAATGGGTACTACTTGATTATTCCGTCCATCAAGTTCGCCAAATTATACATTTTGCTAAACTATTTGGCAAATTATACAAATGGACATAATTTTTATTTTAAATACCGAAGAATCAAAAAATTACTAAAATATTAAGAGAAATACAAATAAAACGTCGAATTAAAATTTGGTTAATGACGTAACAAACACGTGCAACATGTTTAATGTCAAATGAATGTGACATTTATGATCATCCATTTTTGACATTTAATCTTATACTTTGGCGACAGTTTTTTGGTCGATGAAATCATCAAGCAGTACCATATAATATAAACAAATTATATAAACAATAATATTATCAATAATGTTTAGATAGAGATGTCATGTACGGACCACTTCGGCTCGATTGTAACAAAACTGCGATTTGATGCCTCACATGGTAAACCGGTTATTGATGTTTATTTATTAGTATACTGTTTCTTTGCTTTTCGTTTCTTTTTAAAATTATATAAATTGTTTTGTTCTATAATTATTAATTAAACTCCATTTATTTATTATTATTTAATTTTTAACATAATAGAAATCAATTAAAAATAACATAGAATTAATTTGAAAATTGATTATAAAATTGATCGTTAATTTGAAAACACAATGTTCACCAAAATGGCGTCAGAAAAAAATTGCGCCAAATTCATAAGTGTACAAAAATGGAAAAATGTTTACAATAATATAAGCAAAAAAATAAATAAATAAATGTGAACATTTAATTAAAAAATTGCCATTTTTATATATTTTTTAAATAACATAAAGCAGACGTTAATTCTCCTGTCGAACAATAGTATTTTTTTCTTTCATTTTTTTCAAAATGAAAAACGATAAATTTAATAATGTCTAATTAAATAATCTGACTAATTTTCAGTAATCGGATTGATGATCTAGAAATCTCCTTAATACATAAACGAAAAGGCACAGTTGTCGTATACGCGCCAAGTTTGGCGCGATAACCTTTTACGCTATTTTGGCGGAAACATCGCATTCCAATATCAGTTGCATATATATATTTAAATTACTTTCTATTATTTTAAAAATAATAACAATAAAAAAGGATAATTAATTAGTATGGAACAAAACAATTTATATAATTTTAAAGAAAAGAATGGAAGTAAATAAACATCGTATTAATAAATAACTAACAATATTTGGGTTACCATGTCAGGCAAAATAATGCCAATTTATGGTCCATTATTTACTAGAAACTCTAGATTATATTACTCTGTGCGTATATGATATCTGTACTAACAAAACTTTCAATAATGTAGTAAATATGCCATTTGGCTGTATTCAATTATCGAAGATAGGTCCAAAATCTTTTTTAAATATTAGCTAACACAGAGAAAATATGAAGAAAATCGAAGAAAAAATGGCTAATTGTAAAAAATTTGTAATTTTTTTTCAGCAGGCAATTTTTATTTTAAAATGTTGAATTTTTCTATAATAATAACACATAACTAGATTGAACCCGTCAAAACTTGGCGGCACCAAAGAAAGAAAAAGGTATTTTCAAGCTATTAAAGGATACTTTAACGACTAATCTTCAGCAAAAATTTCAATAAATAAAAGAAAAACCTGCATTTTATATCCAGGCAAAAGACCCGCTGGCAGAGTTACATTCAAACATGCTGTCATAGAATTGGAATCTCTCTCATTTGATAATTTTCCATTTACAAATACAACACCAATAAATTCTACATGACATGAATAAATCATAAATTACGGTCATTACTCATTTCATACAAAATATACATACTTCACTTACTTTACAGCAAAATAAGACTGAATTTATAGTTTGCCATTTAGCAACAACTATAACAATGATCCTCTTAGTGGTTAATTTGTTGTTACATTACCCACCCCATTCAACAAATAAACATATTTATTTTCAACTAACTTTTCTATTACCTTTTCATAAATCAAAAATACATGTAAATTTCCCTTATTAAAAAAAAATAATGATAATATTTATTCTGGCTAGGTGAAACCCGTCAAAACTTGATGGCAACAATATGAAAAAACCAAAGAAAAAAAAGTATTTTGCCGCTATAATTTTTTTTTAAAGATTAATATAATATTTATTAAAAATTTCAATATGCTTTTCCATTTATCAACGTAACACCAACATAACATGATCCCGGGCGCAGAATCGGTGCAACGCTGCGACACACGTCACAGACTCTTGAAAATGTTTGAAGATTATTTTTCAACTGTTTATTTTTTTTAAATGCTAGAAATCATTTGCTATGTACAAAAATTTGTCTAGGTACCATAAAAAATGCAAATTTTGGCAAATAATCACAAAAAATAGCAAATTTTGTCAAAATACCCTCTCCCCCCCCCAAAAAAAAACATCACCCGGAGATTTTGTATATAGATGTGGAAAAAAAAACAGCAAATTTCGTCAACAGATTGCAAAAAACAACAAATTTCATTAAAAGATCTCTAAAATATTTTTCAAAAAACTGCAATAAAAGTCTAGGTATCCCAAATAAAACAAATTTCGCGAAAGTGTTGCAAAAAATCAAAATTTTACCAAAAACGTCTAAAAAATGGCAATTTTCATGAAAAATATCGAAAAAAAGGCAATCTTTGACAAAAAAAATCCCTAAAAAATGGCAAATTTGTAAACATATTATGAAAAAAATTCAAAATATTGTGAGAAAACAACAAATTTTAACAAATGATTGTGAGTAAGCAACAAATTTCGTCAAAGGATTGAAAAAAAGCAAATTTCATCAAATAATCACAAAAAGATAAATTTTGCAAAAAAACAACAAATTTTTCAAAAAGATCTTCAAAAAACGGTTGGTTGGTTGGTTGATTTGAGTTTTATGGCGCAAGGTCCTCATTAGGACATGCTGCGCCAAGACAAAGGTCTAAGAAAAAAAACTAAGAGGTATAAATTAATTGTCAGTACTAAGGGAAAAAAAGTAAAAACAGTAAATATAAATCAAAGACCATAGCTAAAAAACACTCAGTGTAAATTAAAACTCTAAAAGTTGAGAATAAAAGTTAAAATACAAACAATGTAAAATATGACCTAAAATACTAGATAAAAACAGAGTTAAAAATCAAGGATGTAATGCATCGATACATGTAAATAAAAATATAACTGGTTAAAAGTCAATAAGTGTAAAATAGAAAACTTAGATAAGATGTAACAAGTTGAAAACTGTACTGTCAGAAATGTAATAAAAAAACAGAGTGCATATAAAAATGTCAATTGGTCAAAACACAGAGCAATAAAATCTCTTAAGTCAGTTAGATTCAAACTCTGCTAAAATTGCATTATAATCATCGGCATCCGAGTCATTGTATGACTCGGACTCCATAGCCTCCTCCACATATTTCTTCAACTGCCTTGGGTCCTTCACATTTTTTAACAAGTTGGAAATTGCACGTAAAGTGTAGCAAATGAGGTGCGTTCGTTGATAACGAAGTTTTAAAATATTCAGAACTTACTGATATAGTAGAGCGTACTTTGGATACAGTATTGTGGTCGAAATCTTTGTGTTCCTGTAAATATGCAGGGAGTAATTTTTATTATACTTCATTAACGTATATCTTATTCATAAAATGTGAAGTAGTTTAATATAATTAAAACTCGCCCCAAACAATCTTTCCCCGTATAACATTATTTAGTGGAATACATTTGTGTGGCCCTATAATTTAATAATAAATATTCTTTGCATCACAGATTATACAAAATGTATTTCTTAGTACATATTTCATAGATTCATGTCAATTCTGTTATATTCAAATGAGTGTAACACCATTAAAATGCATTTGAAACTTTTTCCCCATTGACCGCAATGTAACGGAATACCTTTGATTATCCCTGTAATTGGTCAATGCATCCGATTTTCATAACATTTGAAATGACTCGACAAAATTATGTAATAAATATAAGTTTTAAATTCCAAACGATTAAAATGCATTTGAAACTTTTTTCCCCATTGACCGTAATGTAACGGAATCCTTTTGATTGTCCCTGTGATTGATCTATCCATACGATTTTCATAAAATTTGAAATGACTCGACAAAATTATGTAATAAATATAAGTTTTAAATTTCAAACGATTAAAGTGCATTTGAAACTTTTTCCCCATTGACCGTAATGTAACGGAATCCTTTTGATTTTCCCTGTAATTGATCTATCCTTACGATTTTCATAAAATTTGAAATGACTCGACAAAATTATGTAATAAATTTACGTTTTAAATTTCAAACGGTTAAAATGCATTTCAAACTTTTTTCCCCATTGACCGTAATGTAACGGAATCCTTTTGATTGTCCCTGTAATTGATCTATCCATCCGATTTTCATGAAATTTGAAATGACTCGACAAAATTAAGTAATAATTATGTATTTTAAATTTCAAACGACTCGGTTGGATAGTTTTTGCGTTGTTATATGCGGACGGACAGACAGACAGACAGACGGACAGACAGACAGACAGACGGACAGACAGACAGACGGACGGACTGAGCGACAACAATAGGTGCTACGTATTTACATAATTACGAACGCACCTAAAAACGGACTAAGAGAGCCTTTCCCGCCTTTCCCCACAGTTTTCCGCTGTGGAGAAGTTGGTGCTGAGGATTTCCCATGGGTTTGTGGGCTAAGTTTTTGTTTCAAATTCTGTTTTTTGAGACTATTGCAGGCATGTGAACTATTTGGATTTAAGCAGTCTTACTTGAATCTCTGAATATGCGTTTTTTGATTCAGTTTTACATTTCGACCAATATTGGATTTTTGTAAATTAGAAGCTGATGAAACAGAACATGATGAATCAGTCACAGTTTCCATTTTGACTATTTTAACCTGTTCTCTGGATGGTGGCCAGCGTTCTAACAGTGGTTTTACTAAACATTTAGTTGGGAGAGAGATATCACGGGTTTCTTTGATAGGTGTGCTGGTAGACTGTGTTCTGGTTGAATTATTTGGAGGATAAGTGAAATCTGTTTGGGTACTTATGTGTCTAACAGAGTTTGATTGCTGCCTTAGTAAACTGGAGTAGGAAACTCCAACAGATGGAGTTCTGGATTCAACTATTTTACGAGCTTCAGGATAGGGTAGATTTTGAGATATTTTAACAGCAAGGATTTCTTTTTCCCGTATCCAGTTAGGACAGGAACGGGAGTATGCAGAATGATCACCCTTGCAGTTAATGCAGCGTTCCGATTTTTCACATGAATCGCTATCATGGTCGACTTCTGCACAACGTGCACAGGTAAGAGAACCACGGCAGTTAATTTTAGTGTGCCCATAACGCTGGCATTTAAAGCAGCGGATAGGGTTAGGGATGTAAGGACGGACAGGACAGTTTAGGTAAGCAGCTTTAATACTGGTTGGTAGAGTAGGGCTATTGAATGTTAAAATAACGTGTTTTATAGGAATGACTTGACCATTTCGGCAGATTGTAATACGACGTGCATCTATAAGATTTTGTTCTTTTAAATTCTGTAAAAGTTCATCTTTGGTAGAGTATAAAAGATCTGGCTCAGAAATAACACCACGGCTTGTGTTTAAAGTTTTATGCATCTGAACATTAACTGAGAAAGTACCAATAGTAGAGCAATTTGAGAGGAGCTGTGACTGTTTAGCAGACGAAACCTCAACAAGTAAATCCCCGGATTGCAATTTTTTTAGAGAATGTCCATCTCCCAGATAAGACTGAAATGTTTTTGCAATAAGGAACGGAGAAGTTTTCTTAAAAGAACTATCTGAATGGCTATCTGTGCGTTTAATTATAAAGAAACGAATAAAAGTATTCTGAACAATTTGTTGCTTTCCACTTGGGAGAGAGTTAGAAGGAACTTCAAAAAACGGCAAATTACATCGAAAGAACTCGAGAAAACGATAAACTTTACCGAAAGACCTCAAGATGACAAATTTTGTCCAGGTATCATAAAAGACGCAAATTTCGTCCAAAGATCTCACAAAGCACATAAAATTTGTAATCTGCTAGGTAATCGCAAAAAAAAAAAATTAGCTAAAAATAGCAAAAAGAGAGAAATTTCTCAAAAAAATAAAAAAAAACGACTATTTTGCAAAAAAAAAATCACGAAAAAAGGATAAATTCGATAAAACAGCCTATTACATCGAAAGATTGCGAGAAAAAACAACAAATTTTACCAAAAATTCCCGAGAAAACAAATAATTTGGTCCTGATACCATAAAAGACATGAATTTTATCAACAGATCGCGAAAATACATAAAATTTCTCTAGGTACTTCAAAAGACGATAACGTTATTAAACAGATTGTGAGAAAACAACACATTTTGTTAAAGGATGAAAAAAAGAGGCAAATTTCATCAAAAGATCACAAAAAAGGTAAATTTTGCAAAAAAAGTGGAAAAAAATGACAAATCTCTGAAAAAAACCCGACAAATTTCACAAGAAAATCACGAAAAAAGGATAAATTCGATAAAATGGCAAATTACATCGAAAGATAGCGAGAAAAAACGACAAATTTCACTGAAAATTCCTGAGAAAAATAGTAATTTTTCCTGGTATCATAAAAGACGTGAATTTCGTCAAAAGATCGTGAAAATACTTCTAATTTGTCTAGGCACTTCAAAAAATGCAAATATTGGTAAACAGATTGTGAGAAAACAACACATTTTGTCAAAAGATGAAAAAAAGGCACATTTCATCAAAAAATTACAAAAAAGGTAAATTTTGAAAAAAAAAAAGTGAAAGAAAATGACAAATTTCTGAAAAAAAACGAAAAATTTCCCAAAAAAGTCACGAAAAAGGATAAATTCAATAAAACGGCAAATTACATCGAAAGATAGCGAGAAAAAACGACGAATTTCACCGAAAAAAAACGAAAATATGACAAATTTCTGAAAATCACGAAAAGAAAACAAATTTCAAAAAAAGTCACAAAAAAAGGATAAATTCGATAAAACGGCAAATTACATCGAAAGATAGCGAGAAAAAATGACAAATTTCACCGAAAATCCCTGAGAAAAGGAATAATTTTTTCCTGGTATCATAAAAGACGTGAATTTCGTCAAAAGATCGTGAAAATACTTTAAATTTATCTAAGTGCTTCAAAAAACGCAAATATTGGTAAACAGATTATCAGAAAACAACACATTTTGTCAAAAGATGAAAAAAGATGCACATTTTAACAAAAAATCACAAAAAAGGTAATTTTTGCAAAAAAAAGCGAAAATATAACAAATTTCTGAAAATAACAAAAAAACCAAATTTCACAAAAAAATCATGAAAAAAGGATAAATTCGATATCCAACGACAAATTTCACCCAAAATTCCTGAGAAAACAAATAAATTTTGTCCTGGTATCATAAAAGACGTGAATTTTGTCAAAAGATTACGAAAATACACAAATTTGTCTAGGTACTTCAAAAAACGCAAATATTGGTTTGTGAGAAAGCAACGAATTTTGTCTAAAGATGGGAAAAAAGGCACATTTCACCAAAAGATCGAAAAAAATAGCAAAAGAAAAGACAATTTTTTCAAAAAGATAACGATAAAACGACAAATTTCACAAAAAATGATAATTTTAATAAAACGGCAAATTAAATCGAAAGATCGTGAGAAAAAAACGACAAATTTCATCAAAAGTCCTCGAGAAAAAGACTGATTTTGTCCAGGTATCATAAAAAACGTGATCTTCGTCAAAAGATCCTGAAAACACACAAAATTTGTCTAGGTACTACAAAAAAAACGCAAATTTTGCCAAATAATCATTAAAAAAAGAGCTAGCAGTAAATATGGTACATAAAGTCAGCATCATCACGAATGAATGCTCTGCAAAAAGAGGGATCTCTTGTGATAATTTTATTTTTCTTCGTTGATTATAATTATCTTCATATTTTTGGAAAAACATTGTTGAGAGATCAAGAGATTGAAATATATATATATATAGAGAGAGAGAGTAAATTTCATCAAAATATTCTCCTCTCTGCCGCCCCCCCCCAAAAAAAAACTCAGCAAATTTCGTCACGGGAACACTTTAAAAAAAAGGGTACTTTTTTTTGAAAAGGGAACTTCGTGTCAACTCAACACAAAAAGATGAAACATTAAATAAATATTAATGATTTACAAAGCTCTTTAAAACTGGGCTTTTTTTCATTTTATATGCATTTCACCATACTTCGGCGAAAACAATGTAATGTAAATACTTCCTAAACATTATGAGTTAGCTCAAAAAGGAAAATTTAAGGGGGAAAAAATCACAGATATTATACAGATATCTCAGATATATATATAAAAAAATGAGTTTTCTTGACGTGAGTATTATAAGAAAATGAAGCAAAAAATTAATAGTGATTTACGTGTCTGTTTATATCCATAAAGTCAATGACACAGGTCAAAAATCCCTGTATTTTTTTGATAAAACGGCAAATTACATCAAAATATAGCGAGTAAAAACGACAAATTTCACCGAAAATTCCTGAGAAAAAAAATTAATTTTTTCCTGGTATCATAAAAGACATGAATTTCGTCAAAAGATCGTGAAAATACTTTCAGTTTGTCTAGGTACTTCAAAAAATGCAAATATTGGTAAACAGATTGTGAGAAAACAGCACATTTTGTCAAAAGATGAAAAAAGAGGCACATTTCATCAAAAAATCACAAAAAAGGTAAATTTTGCAAAAAAAAAAAGGTGAAAAAAAGATAAACTTCTAAAAATAACAAAAAAAAAAACCCAAAAAATTTCACAAAAAAAGTCACGAAAAAGGATAAATTCAATTAAACGGCAAACTACATCGAAAGACAGCGAGAAAAAACGACAAATTTCACAGAAAATCTCTGAGAAAAAAATAATTTTTTCCTGGTATCATAAACGACGCGATTCGTCAAAAGATCGTGAAAATACTTTAAACTTGTCTAGGTACTTCAAAAAACGCAAATATTGGTAAACAGATAGTCAGAAAACAACACATTTTGTCAAAAGATGAAAAAAAGATGCACATTTCATCAAACAATCACAAAAAGGTAATTTAGAAAAAAAAAGAAAAGAAAGAAAAAAATGACAAATTTCTGAAAATAACAAAAAAACCAAATTTCACACACAAAAAAAAAAAAAAAAAAAAAAAATCACGAAAAAAGGATAAATTCGATATCCAACGACAAATTTCACCCAAAATTTTTGAGAAAAAAAAAAAAAATTGTCCTGGTATCATAAAAGACGTGAATTTTCACAAAAGATCACGAAAATACATAAATTTGTCTAGGTACTTCAAAAAACCCAAATATTGGTAAATAGATTGTGAGAAAGCAACAAATTTTGTCAAAAGATGGAAAATAAGGCACATTTCATCAAGAGATCACAAAAAATAGCCAAAAAAAACGACAAATTTTTCAAAAAGACAACAAAAAAACGACAAATTTCACAAAAAAATGATAATTTCGATAAAACGGCAAATTAAATCGAAAGATCGTGAGAAAAAAACGACAAATTTCATCAAAAGTCCTCGAGAAAAAGACTGATTTTGTCCAGGTATCATAAAAAACGTGATCTTCGTCAAAAGATCCCGAAAAAACACAAAATTTGTCTAGGTACTACAAAAAACGCAAATTTTGCCAAATAATCATTAAAAAAAAGAGCTAGCAGTAAATATGGTACATAAAGTCAGCATTATCACGAATGAATACTATGCAAAAAGAGGGATCTCTTGTGATAATTTTATTTTTCTTCGTTGATTATAATTATCTTCATATTTTTGGAAAAACATTGTTGGGAGATCAAGAGATTGAAAAAAAAAAATATATATATAGCAAATTTCATCAAAATATTCTCCCCTCTGCCCCCGCCCCCTCCCCCCCCCCCCAAAAAAAAAACTCAGCAAATTTCGTCACGGGAACACTTTTAAAAAAGGGTACTTTTTTTTGAAAAGGGAACTTCGAGTCAACTCAACACAAAAAAAGTGAAACATTAAATAAATATTAATGATTTATAAAGCTCTTTAAAACTGGGCTTTTTTTCATTTTATATGCAATTCAATATTCTTCGGCGAAAACAATGTAATGTAAATACTTCCTAAACATTATGAGTTAGCTCAAAAATTAAATTTAAAGGGGGAAAAAATCACAGATATTATACAGGTATCGCAGATATATATATAAAAAAAATCACAGTTTTCTTGACATGACTATTATAAGAAAATGAAGAAAAAAATAAATAGTGATTTGCGAATCTGTTTATATCCATAAAGTCAATAACATCGGTCAAAAATCCCTGCTTTTTTCTCCCTCTAAAAAACAGAACAAACAAAAAAAAAAAAAAAAAAAAACGTGTTATCTAACCAGGTTTTTTTACACATACTCAATACAAATTTGAAAATTACAATTCGGAAAATGCTTAATCGGCCAAGAAAATAAATAAAAACTTTAATCATTAACTATTGAATGTTCCAATTTCATAGGAAACTGTCGAAAAAAAAATCGCATATCTACATTAAGCCTAAGCTCTGTTTGCTGACTAAAAAAAGAATAGAAATGGAAATCAAATAACTTACGTAAAGTGAGCAACGATAAAAACAATGCTTTTCCAAAAATTTAAGATCATTATATTAATCAAGAACAATAAAATTATCAAAAGAAAAAGAAATCCTTCTTTTAGCATTCATTCAACAATCAACAATGATAATGCATTCCCATATTTACCGCTTACTGGGAATATGTGTTTACAGAGAGTAAGTACTCTTCTACGATTGGTTCATGTTCTCAGATATCGGGGCGAGTATCGATGCGTAGAGCCCAGTTTTAAGTATGCTGACTTTTTTTCTTATTATTTTAATATATAGATTGCATAAATTTCCTTCTTAAGTTAGTAAATTCTAAAACTGTAATTTTTCTTTTGAGTGGAATTGACAAAATGGCGCAAGAAAAATTAAATAAACAATAAAAAATATTTGCTTAAAAAGCATTATATTCGTTGATCGCATTCTTCAAAATTATGGCGAAAAACTTTTGAAAAAGTATGACATAATTTTGCAATATGTGTGGCAAAAATTCATACAAAAGCAAAAATTTAAATATTTGATTCCGATTTTTAAAATATTAACTCATATCTTATAATTTATAATTGAATATTAAAATATACTCCAAAAGTTATATTCACTTGAAAAAACACCATTATGGCGACTATCCAAAACTTTTCAGGTACATGCATTTTATCTTAATATTCGTTGGCGACAAAAGCAAAATAAAAATCGCAAAGAAACATATAGAGATCTGCTTTTTTTCTGCTTAAGTAACATGATACTGAAATTTGATAAAAGAGAAAAAGAAAATAATAAAAAGAAAAATAACTATCATTCAAAATTCATTTAATAAAATTTTAAAGTTCATTTTTTATTCTAACGGAAGGGATAAATCGCCAAATGCAGTATCAATTTTAATTTTTCACGTTAAGTTATTTTTTAAGCATTAGAAATATTTCTTTCATTTTTAAGATATATTTTTTATAATATTATGCCTCATTAAACGGTTTTTCTTTATTATTATTATTATCATCAGTAGTTATTTTCTGTTTTTATTTTCAAGATGTTTGTAATATTTCTAACAAATATATATTTTTTAAATTTTATAGTAATAACAGTTTTCGCCAAAAAATAACTACTGGCAACCCTTTCGTGGAAAATATCAGTAAAATATTTTCAATCGAATGATACAATCGCAAAAAAATCCCTCGGGTAATTTTTAAAATACTCGATCGGAAGTTTCAGAAATTTTGCTTTATAATATATATGATAATAGCATCAGAAAAAATCATCTAACTTTTTTGCTTTTACCTTCTAAATATCCACTACTTTTTTTTTATGCTACAGCAAATAATTTGTCAAGTAAACAACTTAATAAAATACTTTTTACCGTCCAAATAAAGGAAAACATCAAAATAAGCAAAAAAAGTTACAAAAATAAACTCTATTTAGCATTTAATCTATTCTTATACTCTTTATCACTTTCCAACAAAATCGAAAAGTATTTTTGCATTTGCTTTGTCGAGTATACTAGAATTTCCATGCAATTCGTAAACATTATTTCAGATCCCCTAGAAATGTTTGGTATTGATAGAAATATATGAGATTAATAGTTCATTAAAAGAAGCATCCAAAAGAATTTCTTTCCGTTATGGTCTATGGGAAAAAATCATTTCCAAAGTATTTTATTGACATTATGTTATTGCAAATGTATTGAAACTGATATGACACACTGAATTTCACTTCGATTATGTTAGTACAGAACATTCTTATCTTTTATCTTTACATTTTTTATCTTTTACAGGGATCCAAAGAAAAAATAATTTACCACACTGTCTTTGAAAAATAATTGCGAGAAATGTGTTTTCAATTTCGATAGGTGATTTAAAATTTAAGTGTTTTTTAGGTGAGTTAATAATTATATAAATACGTAGCACTTACATTCGTCGTCTTATCTCTGTCTGTCCACATATAACAGTACAAAAAATACATAACACAATCATTTTAAATTTTAAATATATATTTATTGCAGAATTTTTTTGTAGTCATTTCGAATTTTAGTAAAATCGGATATATAGTTCAAATACAGTGATTGGTAGTCGAAAGTATTCCGTTTCATTACGAATGATGGGATAAAATAGTTTCAACAGCTTTTTAATGATATTACACTTGTCAAAAAATAATGAAACTTATATACATTTATGAAGGACACTAAAACATACATTTTGTGGTATATTCCGCACAATTTTTTTTTTATTATTCATTTACAGAGATACTCAAAAGAATTACGTTACATAATAGTTTAGGGAAGGGGTTCATTTTTTGCTGCATATTTTAAATATCTTGAACTTTTTGACATACTACTTTCTGTTTAATGTAAAATGCGTTTCTATATTATTAAATTATATGTAAGTTTTAACTTATTAAGCGGTGCAGTTTTGTTACATTATTCAAAAATGTGATGAACAGTGCTTCTTAATCTATACTTAACGAATGATTTTTCTTACTTGTTTCTTATGAAAAGTGATTTCGTTGTTTTCAAGAAACTGCCACTGAGTATCATCAACGCCAAAGATAAAATGTTGACGACTTCAGATGAACTACTGAATGTGTGATCTTAATCACAGCTGTTCGATTAATTAGAATTTAATGGGGTGGTCTTAGATTTATTTTACATTGTCCCATGACATATCACCCAAAATCATCCCATGTAAGTGGAAGTATCACAACGTTTATATTACAGGCAAATATTTTTATGTTCTATTCGAACCACCATTAAAAAAATATATATTTATCAGTATATTTCTTTTTTCAATTTTCTCAACGCGTATGTAAAATATTTTTAACTTCAAAAAGTCCTGCATTAAGAACATTCGCTTGTAATCGAAAAATTTTCGATAGCTCATGTATATATACTTTTTTAGACATTTAAAAATTTCGTTATAGCCAAATTTCGATTTTTTTTTTCTTTCTTAAATGTTTCAGTTAGTGAAAATTTCTCGCTTTATCTACTTAATAGGAATTTTTTTTCGCACATATTGGACACTAAATATAATGTCAAAAAATAATCAACATTAAAAATCAACTTTCATACATTGTTGGCCTTTAGGTTTTTTAATACTTTTTCAAATTCAATACGTGCTTTGATATAGAATAAATTTCTAAATAAATAAAGAGTTATATTTATTTTTATTTATAGATTATATTTATTTTTATTTATTAATTTCATTTATTTTGATGTATTTATTTATTTTTTAAGAAGAGGTAAATTGTAACTTAAAAAAAAAAAAACATTTAAAATTATAACTAACAGGGAAGTTAGAAAACAAAATGCCAGATTTACAAAATATAGATTTGTGAAATTTATTTCTACTTATCTTACAATAATGAGTTTATCTGGAATTTTCCATTTTTTTTTTCATTTTTATTATACGACTAAAATTCTTTTATATGAATTCTTAATAATGACTTTAAACTAAAATATTAAAAATATTTGCTTAAAATTGTCAATAAATTGTAAAAATTTATTGTACTGCTTTGATAATTGATATATTTATCCCCGTATTATAAAAATTACAGATTAAATATATTTGCATAAAATTGTTAATAAAATGTAAAAAATTATTGCACTGCTTTGATAACTGATATAATTATCTCCGATTAATAAATATTATAGAATATTTAAGAATAAGTCGAATCTGTCATTATTTATTATTGTCATTTTAAAAGTAATATGAAAGCCATGGAAATTAACATTTTAAATAAAATTTCAGCAATCAAACACTAATTTTTAAAAAAGTTCTCCTTTGTACACTTTAGTTATCTATGAAATGGAAATGTTTATTCATAGTAATTAAAATATTTTCTCTATAATATTAAATATTTTTCAGTAAAAATGCTTTCTTTTAATTGATCTCTCTTTTAAAACCAATATTTTAATGAAGTTGTTGTTTTTTTTTGAACCAAAATAGATTAATTGTTTTGAACTGTTTTTTTTTTTTTTTAAATTCGGAAATAGAAATATTTACATTTTAATAATAAGGACTGAAATAAACACTGACGTTCAATAGAACTGTTCTCGGGAGTTCAAAATGAAAAGATTTTTTTAAAAGATTTCATACAATCATTTGACCTTTCATTATTCGAAGCTCTTAACTGAAGATATCACTTTTCTGTAATCCTTTAAAAATAACTATCACGCTTTAAAAACTTCATATTCAATCCCCAAAGTAATTTTATTAAATGACACCTTTTTATTTCTTTTCTGTACCGCAATGAAAAGCATAAAGTTATTTTTGATTTCCATTTAACATGTTGAAACTGTTTAAAATTATAGAATAACTTTTATATGATTAGTTTATGCATTTTAAAAGTTTAAGAAAAAAAGAACAAACAAATTTCCAAGGAATCATTAACAAAGTATTGAAGCATTAATGTTTTATTTACTTCAGGGTTGGAAAATTTTAAGTGTGTTGCTAGATAAATAAGCACAGAGAAGCAGAACGATGAAATTGTTTACCTTTAAATACATGCAATGATTCTATCTCAAGTGTGCAAAGTTTTTTTTACATAACACTGTCGACCCTCGTTATTTTGAATTCGGATAAAACGAATCTTCGCTTACTCCGAATTAAACTTACAGTATCGAAATTTTCAAGGGCAGAATAACTTTAAACTTTTTCATTTATTCGAACTCATTTTCCCTTGACTTCGAAAATTCAAACTAACGAGAATTCCGATTTTTCATATGTCCTTACTTTCTCATGGATTCCTTAAACTAAATTTCTTCTTTTACTTTTGTCAGAATTGTTCTGAAACTAGTATGTATATATATAATCACATTCATATGATACCCACTTGCTTTATGTCCGGCCTGTCCATCAATGACACCCCCAAACCTTCTTAAATTATGCTTGTTTCTAATTCTTTAATAAGTTTATAGATTTAAACCTTTTAATATTAATATTAAGTCATATTTACTATAACATTAACTCCTTTGTAGTAGTCACCCTTTAAACACATTTTCTTCTCATACATTCCATAATACGAACATTTCTTGTTGTCCGAACGATGCAGTATAATGGACTTATACATCAATACTGAGAAAACGAATTCAAGCAACAAATGACGTAAAAATTGAACGCAGCCAATAGCTCCACTTTTAGTAGACTTCAGTTTAACCGCACTATTTAATAAAGACAGCACCTTGTAAGTTTCATAACAGCTGTGTTGGCAGCCTAAGTTTGTGAAATAGAATGATTTTTTCTGCAGTTTATGCTTTGTTTTTTAAGCATAGATTCTGTGAAATTACATTCAGCCACTCATGCTGTGAACGTGAAAAATAAAAACAACTGAAGTAAAAATCGAATGTAGCAAATAGCATATTTAATCAAACGTAAGAGTTTTTGCAACATGCTTAAAGACAGTTTCTTGTAAACTTTACAGCAATTATGTTGGCAGCCCGATTGACTTAACATTCTTGAAGCATTCCATATTTAAAAAAAAATTAATAGTATTGCCAATTGGGAATTCGCCAGTTTTGGTTTTAATCCGTACTAAAAATTTTGATACTTAAATACATTTTAATTATTTTCATTTTTTTCTTATTTTTTGTGTGAATTTGTGGTAATTTTAACGGCGTCTGATTTGAGCATTAAGTTTTTAAGAATGTTTGATATTAATATATGCGCCTAACTAATACATTTTATGCGTAAGTAGTGCACCTTGTAGTTACGCTGCCTTAATAAATAATTTCTTTCAGAAATACAGAAAAATGAAATTATTAGTCAAACAAAATATATTTTAACACGTTCGCTGCCGCTTACGTGAAGATGTGATGATAGTTAATGCCTCACTGTAAAAGTGGGTTTTTCCCAGAAGCCAATTTACTTTTTATAACAAAGAATCGGTGAAAGATTTTACCGCGCCAGCGCATGAATGGCTATTAAGACATCACCCCACATCGCGCGCTGGCGCGTGAGTGGCCCCTTAACAATGGCGCTATATCACGCGCTAGCGCGTGATCGGCAGCGAATGTTTTAATTTAATAATTTGTTTGTTTTATTACGAACTCTTTTACTTGGTAAACCAATATTTTATATTTTTTTTTCATACACCATTAAGACCTTTATTAAATTTGGTCTTTAATATTTAAAAAAAATGTGTTAAATTATCTGATAAATGTTCAGTTAAGAGTTATTTGGAGTTAGTTATAAGTTAATAGTTTTAGTTATTTGGAATTATATAAGACCATACTAGTATCTCCACAATCAGTTTGAATTATTGTATTAAAACATCATATTTATGTTACGTATATGCTATGTATGTAACCGGATGCTTACGGACATGATATTAATTATCTGATCATTTTCCTAAACTTTTTGTAACACTGCAGATATTAGAGTGATTTGAATGATGTTACTGAATTTGTTTTGTATAAGTAAACCTACATGTTAGTCTAATTAATTTAAATATTTTTTATCATTGCCTCTTATCGTCTAGTCCATGGAAATATCATAGATGTGATGGTCTTTACATTTACTATTTTATATCAGTTATTAAAAAAATATATATATATAAATATTGTGTATCGATAACAAGCTTTATATTCACAGTAGATTTTCTGCTGACATCTATTGAACTTTTTAGCAGATAATAATCTTCTCTCCAAATACATTAGTTAGTTTCTTGTGACAGTATTAATTTTTCAAAAAAAACTAGAAATGAGTAAAATTGACAAGTGAAATAATTAAAATAGACAAATCATAAATTTTACATAAAGCTGAATGAAAAGTAAATAACATATAACCAAAAAAACAAGTATAAATCAAGTTCACAGATAGTACGTGGTACATTTTCGTGCTGCAACAGCGCGTAAACATAATTTGGCAGATTTTGTGAAACCATGATTTATTTCGAATATTAATAGTTTCTTAATTTAAGTATTTACATATATGTTTATTTATAAAAAATATATATTTCCATTATAGCATTTTTAATGTCCGATGTAATGTAATGCAGGGGTGCAGAAAATGTTTCTACTCTCAACATTTCCCCCAATCCATATGAAAATTTCCCCAAAATTTTACAGTATGTTATAAATAAATGCTGTTCTACCACATATATCAAAAATCCGTTTTTCCATTATTTCTCAACTTATGGGTAAGTATGTAAGGCAAGAGTGATTCTGAGTGAAAAAAAAATTCTGAAATTCACACCAAATTTTCTAAAAGGTTACAGCTAGGAAGGGGGGAGGGGGGGAATCTCTCAGCATTAACTTTTTTTTCGCGGCCCTTTGACTAAATTCCCTGTTTTTAGCGATCGTTTGACGAAATTTGTAGTTATTTCGTGATATTTTAACAAAATTTGCGATTGTTTCGTGATCCTTTGATGGAATTTGCGTTTATTTTGTGATCTTTTGACGATATTTGCGATATTTTAACGAAATTTGCGGGGGTTTTGCCCGCTTTGACGAAATGTGTGGTCGTTTAGAGATTTTTTTAATGAAATTTGTGGCTGTTTCGCAATCTTTTCGTAATTTTTAGATGAAATTTGCATTCTTTAGCAATTTTATAATGATTTTTGTTGTTGTTTCGCCATGTCTTGATGGAATTTCGCGATTTTTTGACGAAATTTGAGGGTTTTTTGCGTTCTTTTGACTAAATCTGCAGTTTTTTCACGATCTTTTGAAGAAATGGACGTTCATTTTGCGGTCTTTTGACAAATTTTTTTTTCATTTCGTGATCTTTTGACAAAACTTGCAGTTGGTTAGACAAAATTTGCAGTTATTTTTCGATCTCGTGATGAAATTTGCGTTTTTTTCCGTAATTCTTGGACAAAATTCACGGTATTTTTATTTCCAAATTTTCGGATTAATAAATGTTTTGTTTTTCCCCCAGAAAAATTCGTAACAGAATCACCCATAACATACGCTACACATCAGTTTTGTGAAGGTCACCATGCGGATTTTTCTTTGCAGTGAATTTTCTATCTCAGGGAATTATGGAATTCATTGTTAAAATCGAAATCAATTGTATATGTTTCTGCAAAATTTCCCCAGTTCGTTAAAATTTCCCCCGATCCTAGATCGCCGGATCGGACATATTCTGCACCCCTGATTGTAATGTCCACACTGTAAAGAAACATTTTAAATTTTGATTTGTGGCCGTATGTTCGTGATAATAGTATCTCCCAAACTTCTGATTCAGTTCCCATCTGTTATAGACAACTGTCGCAAAAATTATACAGATTTTTCGTCGAAATCGGCTTACGGATTAAGCATTAGAACTAATTTCATACAATTTTGTGATCTATTTTACATGAAGAATAAATAAAAAATGTGAGAAAAATATAAGTGATAAATATTGCGGTTATATAAAAGAAGTGTGTAAGCTGAGAGGGATCGTCATAAGTTTATAAAATGAATGTCCGTCTTCCAAACCTAACAGATTCTAATATTCCAAAAATTTATAATTTGTTTTGAGAGAATATAATATTTGTGTCAATCCATTTCAAGTGGTCCAAAAAATATTTTTTTGGTCGCTCGACCATTTTTAAAAAATCTGAAATTTTTTGTACAACAACCCGGAACATGATGGAAGTTCAAAATGACCGTTATTTTTAATTTTACCATTTTTTGTTTGTGCATGGCGGCTATCTTTGTTTCATCGTGTTCAGCGATTTTCTCAGATACTAGGATACACAAAATTGTAAATATCTCGTCTTTTATTTTCCCAATTGAAATGGAATTTGCAGCATTTTGTTCAGAATAAAATAGGCTAAATGTACGATGGAAGAATAATTTAAAAAAATAAATTTTTACAGGTAAAAGTTTAGCACAAAATCTACGATTTTTTCAAAAATCGATCCGTTTGCAAGAGGAAATTTTTCATGCAAGGAAAGCTGTCAACCTTACACAATTTTTTCTACAAAAAGGCTAAAAGTGCGTGTACCAATGTTCACACAATGTCCCAGATCTGGGAGTTGATTTCTCTTTGCGAAAAAAATTCCGAAATTAGTCCAAAAATTTCAAAAATCGCACTTTTTAGGCTTTGATATCTCTGGTGGGGCACGAGATAAAAATCTGAAACTCTGGCCTTTGATAATATTTTATAGTAGTGTTATGCATAAAAAATTTCAAGAAGGCGATTTGACTACAAACTGAGATATGGCATGGTCAATATGTAAAAACAATACTTCTAAACTATTGTATCCTACTGTGTGTTTGTTCATACCTACAAAATTTTAAACTAATTGTTGATGATGCAAAGTTACAAAGATCATCTTTAAATTCTGTTTAAATCGTGATTTAAATAATTCAGATTGTATGCTAAGCCAATGCGCTATTTGTCCAGATGAACAAAACCTACTAGAAATGCTATTCGTCCATTTCAATGGCCCCGAAAATACTTTGGTTGATTGACCGTTTTTAAAAAATCTGAAATCTTTTTGTACAACAACCCTAATATGAGGGAAGTTCAAAATGACTATTATTTTAATTTTAATATTTTTTGTTTGAGCATGGTTGTTATCTTTGTTTCATCGTGTGGAGCTATTTCCTCACATTGAAGTTTGATATCTCTTGAGTGGCACGAGATAAAAATCTGGACTTTTGGCTTTTGATAGTATTTTATGTTAGTGTTATGCACAAAAAAATTCAAGAAGGAGATTTGACTATAATCTGAGATCCGGTGATTAAAAATTTTAAGAAATGCTATTACGAGTACATTAGGAGAAATGAGATTAGTCTCTTTTATTACAATATTTATAGAGCGACACAAATGACTACGTCATCGAGTTACGGGATGAAATCATGATGTAGGACAAGATTATTGGGTGTAGATTAAGGAATGACTGGTCTGCCTCGTCATTTCTTGGTACGATATGAGTAACAGCAGGCGCCAACTCGCCATTTTGGTGTCACTTTCACGTCATCGAGTTACGGGATGAAATTAGTGCCAAATTAAAGCTAAAATGAAGTATTTTAAGAATATTTCGGTCTGCCTGCGCATATCCTGGAACAAACCCTCGGCAGACTGAAATTTATAAAAAAAAATGACGTTATAATGTAAAATTCAATATGACTACGTCATCGAGTTACGGGTTGAAATCATGATGTAGGACAAGATTATTGGGTGTAGATTAAGGAATGACTGGTCTGCCTCGTCATTTCTTGGTACGATATGAGGAACATCGGGCGCCAACTTTCCATTTTGGCGTCACTTTCACGTCATCGAGTTACGGGATGACATTGGTGCCAAATTAAAGCTAAAATGAAGTATTTTAAGAATATTTCGGTCTGTCTGCGCATATCCTGGTACAAACCCTCGGCAAACTGAAATTTATAACAGAAAAGGACGTTATAATGTAAAATTCAATATGACTACGTCATCGAGTTACGGGATGAAATCATGATGTAGGACAAGATTATTGGGTGTAGATTAAGGAATGACTGGTCTGCCTCGTCATTTCTTGGTACGATATGAGGAAAAGCGGGCGCCAACTTTCCATTTTGGCGTCACTTTCACGTCATCGAGTTACGGGATGAAATTGGTGCCAAATTAAAGCTAAAATGAAGTATTTTAAGAATATTTCGGTCTGCCTGCGCATATCCTGGTACAAACCCTCGGCAGACTGAAATTTATAACAAAAAATGACGTTATAATGTAAAATTCAATATGACTACGTCATCTAGTTACGGGATGAAATCATGATGTAGGACAAGATTATTGGGTGTAGATTAAGGAATGATTGGTCTGCCTCGTCATTTCTTGGTACGATATGAGGAACATCGGGCGCCAACTTTCCATTTTGGCGTCCATTTCACGTCATCGAGTTACGGGATGAAATTGGTGCCAAATTAAAGCTAAAATGAAGTATTTTAAGAATATTTCGGTCTGCCTGCGCATATCCTGGTACAAACCCTCGGCAGACTGAAATTTATAACAGAAAATGACGTTATAATGTAAAATTCAATATGACTACGTCATCGAGTTACGGGATGAAATCATGATGTAGGACAAGAATATTGGGTGGAGATTATGGAATGACTGGTCTGCCTCGTCATTTCTTGGTACGATATGAGTAACAGCGGGCGCCAATTCGCCATTTTGGCGTCACTTTCACGTCATCGAGTTACGGGATGAAATTGATGCCAAATTAAAGCTAAAATAAAGTATTTTAAGAATATTTCGGTCTGCCTGCGCATACAAACATTCGGCAGACTGAAATTTATAACAAAAAAGGCGTCATAATATACAATACAATTCATGATATGCCGAATCGGTCGTTTTCTCGCTTACTAATAAGAATCTTTTCCTAAACCATCAAATTAGCATGAAAGTCGATTGCGAAGTTAAATAATGTAAAATACGTCTTTAGATTTTGTATTGTACATTATGAAGCATAATTTGTTATAAATTTCAGTCCACCGAAGGTTTGTACGAGGATATGCGCAGGCAGACCGAAATATTCTTAAGATACTTTATTTTAGCTTTAATTTGGAACCGATTTCATCCCGTAACTCGATGACGTGAAAATGACGCCAAAATGGCGAGTTGACGCCCGCTGTTACTCATATCGTACCAAGAAATGACGAGGCAGACCAGTCATTCCTTAATCTACACCCGATAATCTTGTCCTACATCATGATTTCATCCCGTAACTCGATGACGTAGTCATATTGAATTTTACATTGTAACGTCATTTTTTGTTATAAATTTCAGTCTGCCGAGGGTTTGTACCATGATATGCGCAGGCAGACCAAAATAGTCTTAAAATACTTTATTTTAGCTTTAATTTGGCACCAATTTCATCCCGTAACTCGATGATGTGAAAGTGACGCCAAAATAGCGAGTTAGCGCCCGCTGTTACTCATATCGTACCAAGAAATGACGAGGCAGACCAGTCATTCCTTAATCTACACCCGATAATCTTATCCTACATCATGATTTCATCCCGTAACTCGATGACGTAGTCATTCGTGTCGCCGCCGCCCGGTCTATTACACAGAAAATATCGTTTGGCAAAAACAGTTTAGTAATATATGTTTAATTTACAAGGATACTATATATGCTCAACAAAGAGCTTAACACTATTTACGAGAGATGTTATGAGTTCGACCAGTTAAAGTTATCAGTCCATCAGGCTGTTCTTTCTCAAAATTTTATTTGAAGCCACCCAAGTCTTGTCATCCCTTGTTAACTTGAATGATTTTCTTTAGGTTTAATAATTGGAACCATGTCAACCCGATCAGTTGCAACCCATTGTCTGTAATTTACTTTTTCTGAAATGTGTTCCCAGTAAAATTGTTGCAATAACATTTCTAGCAGGTTTGTTCATCTGGACAAATAGTGTATTGGCTTAGCATACATTCTGAATTGTTTAAATCACACAGAAGCATTTGAAGAAGATATTTGTAATTAACATTTAACTTTGTACCACATAAATCATTAATTAAAATTTTGGAGGTATGAACAATTACATAGTAGGTTACAATAGTTTGGCAGTATTGTTTTCACATATTGTCCATGTCATATCTCAGCTTGTAGTCAGATCACCTTCTTGAAATTTTATTGTACATAACACTACTAAACAGTACTATCAAAGGCCAGAATTTCAGATTTTTATCTCGTGCTCCACCAGAGATAGCCTAAAAAGGTCGATTTTGGAAAATTTTGATGAATTTCGGAATTTTTTTCGCAAAGAGAAATTATTTCCCAGATCTGGGACTTTTTGTATGAGTACACGCACTTTTGACCTCTTTGTAGAAAAAATTGTGTAACGGTAGCAGTTTTCCTTGTATGAAAAATTTCCTGTTGTAAACGGATAGGTTTTGGAAAAAATCTTAAATTTTCTGCTAAAATTTCACCTGTAAAAAATTATTGTTCAAAATTATTCTTCCACCGTACATTTAGCCTATTTTATTCTGAACAAAATGCTGCAAATTCCATTTCAATTGGGAAAATAAAAGACGAGATATTTACAATTTTGTGTATCCTAGTATCTAAGAAAATCGCTGCACATGATGGAACAAAGATGGCCGCCATGCATAAACAAAAAATAGTAAAATTAAAATAATGGTCATTTTGAACTTCCATCATATTAGAGTTGTTGTACAAAAAATTTCAGATTTTTTAAAAATGGTCGAGCGACCAGTGCTGGACCACTTGAAATGGATTGACCCATTTGAAAATTCGAATGAAGTCATTTGATAATTTTTCGATTGCAACTACGTTTTTAATAAATATTTTCCGGCATATTATTTATTTATTTATTTATTTATTTTGTAATAATTTAAAGTGGAAAAGCATAAGAACACATTTTCCATTATATAAATACAAATAAATGACATTCACCACAAGAATTAAGAAGCGCGAACAATTCTCTATAAAACTGAAACTTTCATAGAAATAATTTTATTTTACAATTCCAGTTTTTTGTTAACAAATAACAGCAGCAGGAAATATCAAGAAATACTCCACTTTATTTGCTATAAAAAAGTAATTTTCGTCAAAAGAATCTTTTTTATTGAAGATGATATTCTTTCTTGAAAATTTTTTCATAGACCTTTTCTTGAAATTGATTACTTTATCTAAAATTTTTAGTATTTTATATTCTTAAACAGAAATAATATGTGCGAGGAAACTTTCACTTTAACTTCAAGATTCTGAAATAATCTTTTTTATGGTTTAGTCTTAAAATAACCGTTCTTTTTTTTCTTAAGAATGTCGCAACTTTTGATTAAATGGAAATAAATCCGTGTCTAATCCATCTCATAAGATTTATTATTCACTAAAGTAAAAATGAACTTATATCTATATTCTACACGATTCTCTGAAAACATATAAACAGATTTCCCATGATTTAAAGTGAAAAGAAATCATTAGACGCTTGTGAAAATGCACTGTTTTACTCATAACTCAGTTTTAAAATAAAAATGGTAAGTATTTCATCTATGTCTAATCTCTCTTTAATGTAGGATGTTTAGAGTTCTAAAATTAATAGAGATTAAACATGCAGCCACAAAAGCTGTTACTATCCTATCCTAAAGCTTGCGGCTCGTTTTGAAAATATCCCTCTCCGTGTAATGAATTCTGGCCTTATTCCTTGTGCTTGCCTTGTATGGGGCGAACGGCTTCAGCTATTATGGGCTTCATATTGCAAACAGAGGGTTTGTTGCATCTCTTTTATACATAGAAACTGTAGTAGTTAATCTGAAGGAATGTACATAAATTTGCTCATTTTATTAAGAACAACGTATTTGTTCACACAGAATTCACATACAAGTATAAATTCTCTTGCAAAAAGCGTCAGTGAGTAGTTTCTCCTACTGATTAATTAAGTACAGCATTGAAATAGGCTATTGTTTTTAAATGATGGACATCTTATCTATACTAATAAAATAACAAATCGCTCTGTCTGTGTGTGTGTGTGTGTGTGTGTGTGTGTCTGCGATGGCTAGCAAAATCTATGGGACGTACGAAGCTCAAAATTTTTATGAGAGTAGCCCAATATCTCTCCTGATGCACCTGAGCTTCAGAATTTCGAAATTCTATTTATTAACTGAGTAATTAATTAAATTCCAAAGATCACTCTCATAAAAAATCGCCTTTTTTCAACTTTTTTTCCCTTCATTTAGTTATGGTTGGTTGGTTGCATAAAATTTTCGCATAAATAATTAAAAAAGCTGGAACAGACCTTTAAAATTCATAGACTGGCAAACTGTCAGTTTAAATGATGATTTTTTATCACAGCGGTTGTAAACCATGGAGGAAAAAGATAGGTGGTGGTGAAGTAAACCGAAAAAAGGGTTGCAATATTAAACCATTTATCGCTCAAATTTTAATGTCCCAAACAAAAGCATGTGGAAGAGATTTTGTATTAATAAGACGAACTGAAAGAAATGAATTACAGTTGAAGCGTATTTTACGAAGAAATAGTAATTTTTTAAAATCGTCTTTTTTCTATTATATTATTTATTTTTAAAAAATGTTTGCTTTTAAAATAATTGAAATTGATAAATTCGAAATAATTAAATGTCAAAATAAAATAAAATAAAATATTGAAAACACTTGATTTGAACTAAAAATTGTATTAGTAAAAGTTTTCTTTTTTTTTCAGAACTTTTTAATACTTTATAACGTAGATGAAAAAAATGTTTTTAATTTAACAACATATTAATAACTCTGTGTCAATATATAAAATATATTTATGAAAGCATTCTTTTAAAATCCTGCGCGAAAACTTAAATATTAGTCTAAAATCTAGATTTCAGAGTGCAGACGATTTTAAGACATTAACGAAAGAGTGTTAACTTTTCAAGCAAAATCTTAAATGATGCTTCTATATTGATATTTCAAAGTGATGGCTAGATTACATTTATGTTATATTTAAGTTACGGTAGGGTAATGTTAAGTCGCAGTTAGATTACAGACAGATTATGGTTATGGTACAAAAGTTTACGGTTAGGAATTTGTCCACGGAGTCAACATTACGCATGCTTTGATTACAAATATACACTTTTGTTAAATGGCTCTGAAATTATAATACTATATACCAATCTTTTATCATCGCGTATCGATTTCATTCACGGTATAGTCGGATTTAAGAGTGATATAATTAGTTTGAAATTCAAAATATTTCACTTGGGATTTCTATGCGAAAAAAATAATTAGTTACGTGATTTAACAGTGATTTTTACGGGTAAATATCAACACTTTAACACGAAACTAACGCAATCGTTGGATACATGTTCCCTCCCGTGTTTCTCATTGCTCATTTTAAGTATTTTTAGAGCTTAATATTAGTTGTTGTTTTTAAAACCGATTTTTCACAAAGTCAGCTGCGACGTATTTCAGACAATGCATTTCTGCATGCTTCCAATTAATGATAAAATCATACAAATATCAAGTTCGTTTAATATTTTTAATACGGACCCGGGCAACGCCGGGCGGGTCAGCTAGTATGTAATATTTTATCAAAAAGATGCAATCAAGACGTCAATTATAGACAATACGGGGATCGTTAAGTGAATAGTATTTTTTCACTTTTAAAGCAATTTGCAACGAAACATAATTAGGAGCAATTCATATGAAGATCTAAATGATTATCCAGTGACGAAATTTCGTGTATATATTCATTAGATATAGTTCTCAAAAATTGTTTAAAAAAACATAGCAGACTCACCAATGAATAGACAAAATGATAGTATACTAAAATTAGAGAAAAAAGAATATCAATAGAAACATAATCAGCACAACTTTTTGTTAAGAAGTCTAAAAAAATAATAATTTTGATGAAATTCTGTATATTTGTTCTAGTGATATAGCTATTATGAAAATTGTCATAAATACAACAAGCACAGCATCTTGACTTGATAATAGCAATACTGCAAAAAACTAAATAGCAGCAACTTATGCCAATGCTTAACTGAATATATAGTTTCATTACGTTCTTTGCGTTAAGTTTTGAATTAAAGCGTCTACAAAATTTATATCAGACCCATGGATACATATTTTCCAAAAAATTCTAAATCGCATTCAGAAAATCGCCAAGCATGAGTATTCATCAAAAACGGAAGTCGAAAATTTTCATGATTCCAATAATTTTTTATCTCGCGTATAAAAAAGTAAAAGAGAAAAGCAAGTTTAAGCATTATACTGAGCTTCTACTTTTATTGGAACTCTAGTTGATATATATATATATACATACATACATACATACATACATATATATATATATATATATATATATATATATATATATATATATATATATATATATGTATATATATACATATATGGGTACACGACATTTCGATCCCGCCGTTTCGGTCCCGAGACATTTCGGTCCCTGGCCATTTCGGTCCCGAGACATTTCGGTCCCTGGCCATTTCGGTCCCTGGTTATTTCGGTCCCGAGCCATTTCGGTCCCTGGCCATTTTGGTCCCTTGCCATTTCGGTCCCTTGCTATTTCTTTGCGCTGTATTCCTTGCGCTGTAAGCTCAGCATTGTTCGGGCTTTTTTTAAACCACTTAACCGTCTGCCCCGAGATAAGTCGGGGGTAAAAACACTGTTTCCCCATACCCATCGCCGGTTAAGGGGTTAATATTTTTATTCTCCGGCGCCCCTTCCCTCAAATTTTATACAAAGCTGAATATAATAGTCCAGTAAGTTTAATCTACTGTAACTCGTGATAATAAAATCACAGCGAGTTGAAAATTTGATTAAATAATGTTATATAATTTTACACTGTCTTTATTATTATTATTTAACAGAATGAATATTTTAAGTTTTATCATATATTCTTTGTATTAGGTATTTTATCTATACAAAAAACTAAAATACATATTTGATTGATTGTTTTCGCACACTTTCTTACAATCTTTAAATTAGTGATTTTGTAACTAGGCGTGCTACGAAAATTTTTTGTTTAAAAAATAAAAATGCTCCAACGACCTTTTTTTATGTAATAATTATTGGTTGCATTTTTTTTTTTTTTTTTTTTTTTTTTTACAGTTTTTTTTACTTTATGAAGAAAATTTTTGTGAATTAATTTTATTGAAAGTTGGCCTATTTCTTTGTAATAAAATGATTATTTTTTAATTTTATATAATAATGTAACTATTATTTAAAAAAAAATTATTTTCAATTTTTAGCTGACAAAACTAAGCTTTTTTAATTTATCGTTTATTTATTTATTTATTTATTTGCATTACTTTTTCGCTCCCACTTTCACAGAAAAAATTGACAATTCTTATTTTAATTTTATTATTAATTGAATTAATAGTTTTAAATTTCAGTAACTTTAAATATAAAATAAATAAACAAGTAAACAAAAAGTTTCAGTTTATAACTACTACAAAACATAATGATAAATTGAATATAAAACAGATTATTTATTGAGTTTATTTAAAGTAACATTCGAAATGCGTATTAATAATTTTATCAATTTAATTAAATAAAGATTCGTTAAATTAAAAATACATATATTTAATAAAATATTAATTTGATTTTCATTTTAAAATCACTAACTGTTTTGAGATTTAATTTATAGCAATTATTCATCACCATAAGTTTTTATTCAAAATTTGTTATTTATTTCAAAAAAGGAAATTATTATTATTATTATTATTATTATTTGAAAAATCAGTTAGTAACGTAACGTAATAATTAATTAAACACAATAATGCAACACTGCAACAATGCGTAAAAATATTTCTTAACAGTGTTAGGTAACATTATTATCCAGATGCAGATTTAAATTTTCTGAAACAAAGTTATCGTTTACAGTTCGCAAAAAGCAATCATATATTAATTATTTTTAAAGAGTAAGAAAAATATCATAAACTGACCAATAAATGAATAAATAACATTTATTTTGAGAATCCTTATCATTTTTATACATTCTAATGAACTTAACAACATTATAGTAGCTGAAATTTAAAAAATATGTTTTTTCATTTTTGCTATAATAACTTCTATATAGTTCTTTGTACTAGATTTTAAACAAGTAATTGATAAATAAGTCACTTAAACAATTGTTAGTTAAAATAATTTGGAATTCTTAATAAATATATTTGATAAAAATAATTTAATTTTTGAGAATTTTTTAATTTAACAACACAATTATTAATGCTTTCAAATTTTCTAAGATTATGTTAATCATTTAATAAACTAATGTATAACATTAAGTGAATAACAAATCAAAACTGAGTGCCTGGAATTTTTTAACACTTATAATTTTTTATGTTGGTGTTCGTATAAAATTTGAAATATATGCATATAAGTACCTGCTAAGTACTACTATTAACCTATTTTAAGCAAAAATTCTGCATGTCAATCAGTTGTCAACGCCCATCTGAACAAATAGTCATCTTTATACAAGATAGCTAGAAAAGCTAGGTAGTTAGATTTTTTCTATTTATCTTGATCTTTATACACTTGTCAGATGAAATCCCTCATTCTATACAATGTCCTTTTTACTCTGGAGTTCAAATGCTGACGGACCTCTCACATAGTCGCTGGCATTTTTTAGAAGAAATATGAATATTTTGAAAAGAACAGCATTTCTCGGTGTTTTTTATTCCTCTCGCTGTTATCTTCATTTCAAACGCTTTTAGTATCAATTAAACCAGTATAAAAAGTAGAATGGAGTATTTTTTATCCTGATTTTACAGCTTATGAATGACATTGAAATATTCAAAACTTATAAGATAACTAAATAAGATTGATAGATAAGATATTTACCACCTAGAAATAATATTTTAAGTTACTTTTTATTTTAATTTACTTTGACAAAAGGCTTTTTTTCTTATTTTTTATGTCGGTTTTTATATTTTAATATTAAAAATAATTATTTTATATAATAATATCAGCTTTAAATGAAATGGCAAATTTCAATACGCATTACATTAATAATTTTGTAATTAGTTTCATTAAGCTGGATTTAGAAAGTTTGACAGATGTATTGTATAAATGTGATATATGGGTAGAAAGCAAAAATGGTTTTGGTCATAAACTAATTATTGCGGGTTATTTTAATTTATAAACGTAGTTATACGGTCTTCGGCTACGTATCGATTTAACTTTAGCTGGATTTTCCATGGATTACTTTCA
This sequence comes from Maratus speculifer, assembly GCA_964019185.1. Lineage (NCBI taxonomy): Eukaryota > Metazoa > Arthropoda > Arachnida > Araneae > Salticidae > Maratus > Maratus speculifer. The sequence goes on along the minus strand of OZ025291.1, from coordinate 209,804,772 downwards.
TTTTATTACTCTGTCGAAGATTATTAAATGATAGTACAGTCTTCCCCACTTAATTGGGTCGAGAATAATCGAATCCCGCTTATTCGAATAAAATCATCCGGTTCCGATTTTATTCCTGTTGGATTAATGTTATTTCCCGTTTAACCGAATACTTTTCATGAAATGTCCCTCATTTTCGAATAACAACTGAGTGGGTAAACTGCAAAATTTTAAACGCAATAGGTGCGCAACTATTTAAGCGCAAACTTTTAAATAGTTTTTTTAATAGCGAAATAAAATAATTATTTAAAAAATAAAATGTTTTAGTCAATCTTAGCAGAACTTAAAAAATAATGTGGCTTTATCACAATTCCATGTTAAAAACCCTTAAAAAAATCTGTAAAATGCCATAATCTAAAAATGATGTGCCGTTAAATAATAGGATGAAATAAAGATTTCTAAAACTATTTGCAGATTTTTTTTTCATTATTAAACACATATTGTGCAAATTATATGCAACTGAAAATGTGTAGGCCATGGACATTTGCACATGCAAATTAAATTCGACTTATAAGTGTTTTTAAATTACCAGATCTTCATGATAGAGGAACTTCTATATAAATCCACAGAAAACTTCCTCCCCTCACTCCTGAAAACAATTACTTCTGCCATATGAAATTTGCATGACGTTTGGATCCACTGCAATATGTTTGAGTTTGGAACCGAGTTATACGTGTAAGCGGTTTTTGGGTGCTTGTTACTTTTAATTAATCGCATTACACTAAAATTTTATGTGGCTTTCCGTTAAAAAAACAGTGTTGAATTCAGACACTTTTCTCCGGGAGGGACTTCTGTGGCTCCGGGGGGATTACACATTTTACCACTGAAAACACAAAATCTCAAAATTTGCGGGGGGGGGCATTTGATAGCTCCGGGGGGGAATGACCCGCCCCTGAATTCAACACTCTAAATGTTCCCTATAAAATTATGTCAGATATTTCCCGTGCACAAAATTTCAGCTTGCTGGAGAAGGGACCGAAATGTCTGAGGACCGAAATGTCTCGGGACCGAAATGGCCAAGGACCGAAATGTCTCAGGACCGAAATGTCTCGGGACCGAAATGTCTCGGGACCGAAACGTCTCGGGACCGAAACGGCGGGACCGAAATGGCGGGACCGAAACGTCCTGCTTCCTATATATATATATGTATATATTGTATAACAATAGCTACATCAGTATTTATTCTGTTCAGAAAACAACCTTTCTGATAAAATCTAAAATTTAAATATATACATTTCTGTGTATGTCAATGTTTTAAAATTCATTAATGCATGATATTTTTTTCGCTTTCCAATAATATTTCATGCTATCTAAATCTAAAAATATTTATGAAAATAAAAGTTATATCATCTGATGATAGCATACTGAGTTTTAAAAAACAGAAAACAACTTCAAGTTGCTTAAAATTCTTCGAAGATGGATATTTCTTGCCTTGAGAAAAAAACAATCTGTTTCCTCAAGGGAAACTAAAAACTACGTCAGCTATATTTATCTGTTCCCGAGTATTTCATGCAAAAATAACTTTACTTTGAGGCATTTGCCTGCGTCAGTACGGCTTTAAAAATATGTACAATATTGAATAAATACGCACTTTGTTAGGTCAGATGTACGTTGTAAAAAATGAGAAATGTTTCTTAAATTTACGAAAATGTATAGTAAGCAAGAAAGCAAATGTATAATAATCTACGAAAAAAGTTTTGTATCTATAGAAATAACATTAAATATTTTTTTTAAATTTTAACATAAAATTACAATTGTTTTTAAAATAAACTGCTCGTAGTTGTAGGAAAAGTTTCCAAGTAGCATTTAAAAATGCATTAATTAGTTCTCTTTGCACAAAAAATCAATTTATGGAATTCTATCAATTCTCAAGTAAACATTTTCAGCTTTATAACTCAATTTGTGCATGCAATTGTAACAAATTTATGTTAATTTTCATAATAATGTTAATGTTGCTAATGTTGTATGTTTGTCTTTTACGCATGATTTCTGAATATTAAAATATTTACCTGATAGAGCAAGAGGTGGCTGCACTTACATTCACCTCATTGAATTCATGGATAAAAATCTAAGACTAGTTAAAACTCGATTCGCATATTAAAACGCAGTCGGTCTGCCAAGTCATACCTAAGTGGAAAACACCTAAAAATGGATTTTAGCGGTTTACTCGTAAGTTTAAAATTATGCTTTCCTGCATTCAAAACCATGAAAACATGAAGGACTGCAAGCAGGAAAACTAATTGGTAAACCTACGAGTCAACCAGAAAAATCGGGTATTTAGCTATTTTTCCACCAAGTTATGACTTGGTAGACCAATTGTTTTTTAATATGCGAATCAAATTCTAACTAATCCTATGCTTTCATACGTGAACTCAATGAGGGTATTGTTTGTGCTGCCGCTTCCCGGTCTGCGAGAATGGATAGCGTCCGAAAAAGTGATAATCCGATTTGTCAGAACTCATTTCTGCACTGTAAAAGCTACTGAGAAATATTTTTAAAATGACAGGAATCTAATAAAAATTTATTTTCATAAATTTCTTTTTATGTTTAAAAAATAAATGGCTTTCTGGAGTTTTTAAAGATACGGAAACGCTTTTTATTGACTTGGAAGTAGATATTGTATATTTTCGTCCTTGATTGTGATTCATTTTTGTATATTGAGAAACATTTGTCATTTTTTTGCAGTGTAATTGAAGATGTAATTATAAAATCATAGCAAGGAGGAGGTTACGCAGCAAAATTTTCAGATTTTTAAGAGTGTAGATTGTTGCTACTCTCATTTGGAGGCAGTCAAGTTCCAGTTATCAAATTCGAACTCAAAATACAAGCAGTAGTTGTCATTTCCGAAGTCGTTATTGATGAAATAGATGACTGCATATTATTTATAAAATCATAGTGCGTTTTTGGTAACATCTTATTTTTTAGTTGTTATGACTGAAAGGAGAGTATTTTAATATGTAGTAACATATGGATTTTGTTTGTTCTGCATTAACTTATGGAAGTACTTTGATGCGCTCTGCTTGTGTAAGGACACTTTACTGACGGATATTCAACTTTTCAACGTTCTCCTTCGATTTCCGTAGATTTCAATGTGGACTTTAAGATTTGTTGGATGTAGTAAATTCCCGAAGTGCGAGATCATTCCAAAGTTCTAAATCTTAACTGGACAAGTTCTGCCATCCAATAAACTAGAAACCCACATCAATACCAACTAACATAGGAAGTAGGTGCCTAAAAGATAAAAATCCACTACTATACGTTTTGTTCCAGATGAAAATGTATCTCCATAAGTCATCGCACAATAATGCGCATTGCCTTTAGATTCAGATTTGGTTACTGGATTAGGTATCAGAATGACATTAAATTTTGTTCAGGTAGGATTCCTCAATATGCAAATGACGATATACAGGTATAGTGTTTAGGTGAAATGATTCTGGACAAAAACATGTAACCAATATCTTGCTGAATCTACCATTATCGTCAATTTTGATAACTTCTAAAACAAGAACAATCGAATTCTTTCAGGCAATTATCATTAAGATATGTAATAGAAAATGCCTAGCATTGCTATACTTTGTCCAAAAACGTCTGCCGAAGAAGTGTCTGGGCATCGAATATTGTCACTCTCACATAGAGGCAGCTAAGTTTAGGATATCAGTTTCCGATTTATCATACAATCATCACTGTTCTTTTCATATGCCTTTACGGGAATTAGATTGTACTATTTGTTTGATGAAGAATAGTGCAATTTTTCATAAAATATTTCTTTTTGCTGTTTCCGACTGTAGGGTAGTAATTTTGACTATATTAGAAAGCACTTTACAATACATTGATACATGGAATCATTTTGCTGTGCTCATGTATGTAAGAAAGCACTTTGCCGCTCTGTGATGCGTAAGATCACTTTACTTGATGGATTGTCAGCTTTTCGATACCCATTTCCGAGGTCTTTAAGAATCGATGTGGACATTAAAGTTCGATGGATGCAGCAACTTTTTGAAGAGCGATATTTTATCTAAATGAGTTGCCACATCCTAAAAACCTAAAGATCCACAACTGAATTATACGACATTGTAAGCTTCTTTCGAATAGCTTAAAATGAAATAGGAAATTGACCAGAAAATTCAATTCATCAAAGAACAGGAAAAATCATCAATTAGTCAATGCATTGCAAAGAGACACCATATGCCAGTACACATAATTACAGTATGAATAACTAAAAGAAAGGAAATAAAATAAGCTTTTTTTAAATATCAACCGACTTCAACAAAAGCGCTAAAAATAATTAAATATTTCTTTAAAATTCTCTAATGACAAAACGTTATCCAATATGCACACATCTGATATCAGGTACCGCATGAAAACGGTTAAATTTAATTCATATAATTTAATATCCACCAAACATAGATTTTAGGGAGAATATTTTTTACATGACATGAATTTACATATTTATGATTTAACTTATAAATATATATAATTATAAAAAGCAATGAATTACTTTTTGAAGTTGGTGCCAAACAGTCTTAAATATATTAAGTATTGTGTATTGTACCAGGTACCATAACGAAAATGGTGATGTGGTTATCAGTTGTGAGTGTTTGGCACCGACTTCAAAAAGTAATTCATTACTTTTCATGCGTATAAATTCATAAAATAAATCATAAGTATGTAAATTCATCTCATGTAAAAAACATTCTGTCTAAAATGTGTGTTTGGTGGGTATTAAATTATATGAATTAAATTTAACCGTTTTTATGCTGGTGCCTGATATCCAATGTGTGCTTATTGGATAACGTTTTGTCATTAGAGAATTTTAAAGAATTATTTAATTCTTTTTAGCACTTTTTTTGAAGCCTGTTGATATTTTTTTAATAAAAGATTATTTCATGGATAATATTAGTTGTTTATTCATTTTCCCCCCATGTTCCAATGTAGTATTTTTCTATTAAATACAATGATTCTTGTATTGTAATACAATTAATGGTTTTATATATAAGGTGATCCAAAAGTCACGACGAAATTTAAAAATGAATAATTCGAAAACGAATCAAGATACAAAGATTCATTTTGCACGACTGGAAAAGAAACCGGGTTTTGTGGGACAACGAAAAAAATAGTTCTGTCTGCGACCAACAGATGGCGCTATATTGATTTAATGCACCAAAGGATGATTTACAAATAAAAAAAAATGTTGACAACTTACAATTCAGTTTAATTACAGTTAATTAGTACTACAGTATATGTTCAATGTGCTGTCCAGCATTCAGTACAGCTGTGAGACGAGGCACCTCACCATTCACAGCATAGAGTAGCTGTTGTGTCTTGACACTAATTATTTCTGAAACGTGTTGACAGATGGCAGCACCAAAAACTTTGATGTTGACAGAGCGAAGCTGTAATGACTTTATTAATCAATTATTTTTCATTATTTCTTGTCCATTTGTAATTTAAAATTTCTAATATGTTTTTTCATATATATTTTGTATTTATCCATTTGTAATTCATCTTTTTAGATTATTCTTTATTCCGCAGATTGACTGCGTGACAGTTGAGAATATGTTCTGATTCAGAGTATGTTTACGTTTGTTGAAGTCTATTAAATCGCTTTAAAATCCCTTTAAATCATTTTTTTTTGTTTGTGAAGCACCAGACGTAAAAAGGTATAATATTGCCAGTAGGCAAAATTCCTAAATAACTATTTTCAAGATATAAAGAACTCGTGAATTCGAAGACTGGTATTCAAGTTATGAAACATACATTTGCTTATGCAAGTCGCCGTCAAGAAGAATTCGCAGGTAATAATCACTTCTGATTAAAAAATAAATCTATCCTATGTTTATTCAGTTTAAATCTCAACATAAATTAAACTGTATGGTCAGTTCTCAGCCGCAGCGTCTAGCGTATTTTTAAAATTGAATTATAAAAGTTAATTACTTCAGAATGAAAACGAAAGTAGAAATACAAAGTGAACAGAAATTTAATTTCACAATTAAAGAAATTAATAGATATAACATTCAAGTAGCTGAAGCAATAGAAAATAAAAACGTTAAATTAACTGAGAAGCTTAAAGCAGAATTAATTAGCTTAGAAGCTGATTTAAAGAAATCTTATTTTGGTATAGCCGAAGAAAGTATTAATGCTTTATACGATTCATTTACTAAAGCGAAGGATATTGTTGTTGACGATTTAGTTAAAATCGAAGAATTTTTGGCTGTAAAAAAACAAGAAAATATGAACGAAACTAGCAATAATTCAGGAATGTCTATTAAAGATAACACTTTATAATTGCCAAAATTTGAATTGCCGATATTTTATGGAGATATTGATTAGTAATTGGATTACCTTTAAGGAAACATTTCTGACTGCAATTCATAATAATGAAAATTTATCAGATCATTTAAAATTTTCTTATCTAATAGCGAGTGTAAAAAATTATCCTGCTAAATTAATTTTAGGATTTTCAATTTCCGGTGATAATTATAAGGAAGCGTGGGAAACTCTTGTTAATCGCTACGATAATCGTAAGAATTTGGCATATTCATTACTGTCAAAATTCATTAATGCTAAATCATTAAAATCACCTACGCAAAAATCAATTCTAGAGCTATTGGACACTTGCAATGATGTTATTAGGAATTTGAAATCTTTAAAATTTGAATTTAATGAATTTGTTGATTTGATTTTAGTTTATTTAATTCAAACGAAATTTGATGATAATTTACGAAAACAGTGGGAGTTATGATTAAATAATGATTGTTTTCCAACTTATGAAATGATAATTAGTTTTCTTGAAAAACAAGCACGTAGTCTGCAGAATTGTAATGTTGAATTTATTAAAACTGAATCTAAATCTAATCGTAAATTTGATCCTAAATCTCAACATTTTCCAAAAAGCTCGGTATCGAATACTTTCGTAATGGAAAATGTGAATAAATCACAAAAAATTATTTGTCCAAAATGTAATGAACCCCACCAACTTCATAGATGCCCATCAATGCAGAATTTATCTGTTGAGCAACGCTGGCATTTAGTAAAATCTAAAAAGTTATGTACGAACTGTTTGAGTTCTAACCATTTTGTTGCTAATTGTTTGATAAATACCACATGTAAACATTGCAATTCGAAACATCATACACTCCTTCATCGTGAACAATCTGCCCCTGCACAACAACAAATTATTGGACAACAAGATCATGTAACAACCCCAAATGCTGTAGGTAATTTAAATGAATCAAATTGTTTTACTAATCAATCTTTTAGTAGAAATTCTCAAACATTGTTGGCTACTGTCATTATACGTGTAAAATCCAAATCAGGCAAATTCATTCCTTGCAGGGCGATGATCGATAGTGGTTCTCAAAAGAGCCTACTTTCTAAAACTTGTTGTGAAAAATTAGGTCTTCCATCAATTCCTACAAATCATAAAATCTCAGGCATAAATAATTTAGTTGCAGAAACAGCTCTTCAGGAAGTTTCTTTGACATTCTCTAACCATTTTAATGATGAAGTCTTTCAGTTAGACGCTTAAGTTGTTAATCAGATAACAACAAATTTACCAAATTTTCTGATTACGACTACGTTTTGGCCACATATTGAAGACTTGAATCTTGCGGATCCAAATTTCCATGTGTCCAGTCCTATTGATCTTCTTATAGGTGCAGATTTGTTTGCTAATATCATAATAGGAGAGTCTATTTTAGGACCTAAAGGATCACCGAGTGCTATTAATTCTAAACTGGGTTGGATATTATCGGGAATTATTTATTCGAATGAATCAAACCAAAATTCATCTGTTAGTTGTCATGTTACGACGCAGATTACTTCTCAGCTGCAAAAGTTCTAGGAACTTGAGTCGGTTCCCAGTTCTGATCCAATTTCTCTTGTTGAAGATAATTATTCTAAAACCGTTTCACGCACAGAATCAGGACGATATGTTGTAAACTTGCCGTTTATATCTAAACCAATCCTCGGTGATTCAAAATCTCAAGCTCTAAAGCGGTTTTATTTTGGAGAAGAGACTCCACCAAAACCCTTTGCTTAGAGAGCAATATTTAGCATTCATGCAAGAATATATCGATTTGGGGCACATGGAACACTGTTAAAACTAATGGTGACACATTGCACCTTTTAGGGGTGAAAGGCTTGTCTCACTGGTGACACCCCTAGAGGAGCTAAAATGGCACCCTTAACTAGGGTGAAAGGATGGCACCCCTAAACCAGGGTGTTTCAGGGGGTGAAAGGACGGCACCTCAGGGAAGAATAATGGCACCCCTTATCCACAGTGTTCAATAAGGTGAAACGAAGGCACCACAGGGGAGAATAATCTCACCCCTTATCCAGGGTGCCCCAGGAGGTGAAAGGATGGCATCTCAGGGGAGAGTAATGGCACCCCTTAACAAGGGTGCCCCAGGGGGTGAAAAGATGGCGCCTCAGGGGAGAGTAATGGCACCCCTTATCCAGGGAGCCCCAGAGGGTGAAAGGATCACATCTGAGGGGAGAGTAATGGCACCCCTTACCCAGGGTACTTTAAGGGGTGAAAGAATGGCATCTCAGGGGAGAATAATGATATTACTTATCCAGGGTGCCCCAGAGGGTGAACGGATGAAACACATAATCCAGTGTGCCCTGTGGCATCCTACAAGAAATAGCACTCACAATCTATGGCCCACAGTTGCAACCCCCCTCCCCCCACCCTGCTTGTCAAGAAATTGTATTGGTTTGAATCATGAAATAGAAAGTGTTTACCCATTTTTAAATTGAATTCTGCAGAGAAAATTATCATGATCAGTCAATATTTTGAGTCTTTTTTTTTCTTTTAGATTGATGGAATATTATATTTTTAAACTCATTATCAGGTGTCCAAAGAAAAATTGTAGCATATTTTTGTAACTCAGAGAGGGATAATATGAACTACAAAAATAATCATAGAAAGGCAGAGAATTCAAATTGTACTTTCATTTACATGGAGAGTATTTTAAGAAAAATTCATAATTTTAACTTTTATACAGTCTTTGCATTTCAAAATCACCAATCATAAGTCATCACTATTGCATTGTTAGTAATACCCAAAAGGTTTTGTTAGAATAAATCGGAAAATTTACACAACATCTACACCTATTTTCTGCCTCTAAAAATCACTGAGTTAGAGTCAAATATTGTGACTTTGTCATGCAATTTGAAGCCTGATTTTCAATTTTATGTTTTGAAGTTCTTGTAAAATGAAATAAATCATGATTTTTGACTGTCTCTAACTCATATGTTTTGACCAAACTTTTTGGGTATGTTTAAGAAAGGGCCAGTAACTATTTTTGTGATTGGGCATTTTTAGATGCAAGAACATTATAAAAATTTGATGTTTTTTGACTCCAAAATAAGAGAAAGTACAAATTGAATTTTCTATCATCATATGAATATTTTTATAATTTTCTTATAGTTTCAGAAGTAATAAGTAACCATCTTTTTTGACACATAGTATATTGCTTGACATGTATTTTCATTATTTTATATACAGGGCAACTGAAAAGTATGGGAACACAGAAAAATGCTATATCCTGTAAAATATATGACATAATTAAATAATAAAATATAAAAGAAATAACAATATTTTAACAAATTGTTCACTGGCTTGAAATTTATTTTTTACACAAGTTTGAAAACGAAAGATCACAGAATTGACAGTCCGCTGCAGATAATTCTGATTTAAATCATTCTATGCCTTGATAATTTCGCATCACATACAATGCAAATTGGGGATTTTCTATTTCTAGCTTTTCTACAGAAGTCAAGTGAGCTAAGATCTGATTGTTCGAAGGCAATACACCTGTTATTAAATATCCACGCAGATGGTCAATGTTGTTTTTGCTCCATGTGAAGGCCCCAATACTGCTGGAAGTTCCATTAAAGTTATTTTGCTTCCATGAGGCGAATACTTCGTTGAACATATTAGTTGCTGTTCATTTTGACGGTTGTGAACTTTTCGGAGGATTAAGATTTTCATATAGTAGAAGAAATGCTACAAAATTTTTAAATAAGCATTTCTCAGATTTTAGTTGTGAGATATCAATGTCAAAAAACGCACCAATATTTTTTCAGCTACCGTGCTGTATCTAATTAAAAAATGTAAAACCCAAATTAGAAAAGAATATGTAATAAATGCTGTGTAACTTTTAAATTAGTAAGAATACTTCATATTCTTTAAAATTCTTCCAGAAAGTTAGCCATCAAGCTATGAAATGAATTATAGAAAATAAATTCAATTTATAGTTGTGGTAAAATCACAGATGAAATTGAGTAAAAAAAAATCATTTTTACAATATATGTAGTACTTATTTTTATAGTGAACTTATGGAAATCCATATTTTATAGCATATATCCACACAGGATTAGAAATTAAGAACTGTATGTAAGGTGTCAAAATAATGCCTACAATTTTTTTTCGATGTGCCAACTGCATTTCATATTTTCTTATTTCTTTTCACAACCATGTTAATAGTAATAATATTGCATTGCATATTTAATTTTAATGTATTGAAGGGAAGTGGGGAGGAAACTTTATATATTAAACACTTTTTCTTACTAAACAAAATAAAAACTGACTTTCCATAAGTATGAAATCTGATTAAACTACAATATTTGGATTCTGGAAAAACTTATTCTTTTTATAAAGCTAATATGCATACAAAACAGATAATCAAGCAAATATGTCCACAGAGAGAAAATATGAGCTTTAGATATAACTAACGATAAGCTAATTTTTAAAAAATCTGAGATTAACAGTACATCAGAAAATAAAAAGTTAGCAAATAAATGAATCTTTGGTTGCCAATTATGGTGGGGCATTTAAAACATTTCCAAATCACACATATTTTTTTTGTTTGTTTGAGGAAGGGAATACAAAAATTTTAAAACAATTTTAATACAGTTTCTTATTTTAGGAACATATAAGGATGCAGAAATATCTCATAATAAAAGAAAATCTTGTTTAAAGGGGTGTAATATCCAAGGACCAGTTTTATCAGTCATTGGTGAAAGTGAAGTTAACTTAGAGGTTATTGAAATGTTCAAAATTCTTAAGACACGTGCTGATGTCATGATGCAGAGGGGGGGGGGGATGTATGCTAAAATACAAATGAAAGCATTTGCTAAACAAAAATTAAAGTTAAAGAAAGCTAGCTATCAAGATTTGACGACTAGGAATAATTTTTCTATAATTTAGTTTCATTTGACGACTAACGACTGCTGATTTCTAGTCCTGTATCCACATCAAAACACTTTCTGCCTAATTGTTTTTGTGTTTTGACTTATTGCATCTGAAATTTTAATCCACTGAGTAAATATAATGAAATGAATAAAACATTGAATAAAAAAAACAACCTTTTAGTTCAAATAATCTTTTTATTGTAAACACGAAGAATGTATTAAATATTATTAAACAAAGACGTAACACTATGTGGAACTGATGCCACTGATAAAATTTTGAAGACATAAGTATCTAATAAAAATGATAAAAATTTAAATTGGCTTTTACTATAGTTAACGTTAAACAACCAAAACAATGCATACCACAAAGTAACTAAGCTTATAAAAGTATCAGTTTTTATAATTAACTGTTTATATAAAATTAATACATAGCATGAGTGATTTAACAAGTTGCTTGAGTTGCGGAGCACAGTAACAGGTTGAAACACAGAAATTTCTGCACCTTCTTCATGATAAAGAATCGGAAACTTTTCTTGTATCAAGCATGGTAATGTAAGTACTATAAATTTAAGTTCACTATCTGAAAAAATAATAGTAACACATTAAGGAACACACACAACAAGACAGTCCAATTAAAATCTATCATCAAAGTACAGCAAAAATTGTAGATGAACAAAAAAAGAAAGAATAAAATTTAAATAAAATTTAAATTATAGCTCACAAGGCTATCAAAGCCTGACAGCTAATGTGCCCGCAGGTTCTGTATGTAACGTGATAACTCTTTATATAAATATCAGATTTGCTTCAAATTTTATATGTAGGTTCATTCTGATAAGGTTCTTCACTGATTAGCATTGGAGGTTCACTGGTTAAATATGAAGGGGGGGGGGAGAAGAGAGTGCTACCCTCCTTAATTTATATAAATATGCAGAAATCATGCAGAATTATCACATTTTCTTCAAATTTTGTTAATAATTTCACTCTGATAAGGCACTTTCCTGATTAGTTTTAGGGGCTCATTGGTTAAGTATAAAGAGGGATGGCAGTTAATCCACTGTCCAATAACTTACAGTTAGTTGATTTCTTTTATTTTTGGAAGGGCATTGTTCTTTGAAATAAGAGTATAATATACAGTTGTATGTATAGCCTGCGAGCTCAATGCCATCCGTTTAACTGGGCACTTTCTTCTTTATTGCCTATTTTCGGACAGCACGAGAAAATTACATGACCAACTCATACTTGTCATTCAGATATTCTTTTCCTGTATTATCATTAAGAGTTACAAACTATTTACATTATTAACCATATTTACAAAACATATCTTGGAACAAAGTGTCTATTCCAGATTAGCAACGAATTTCCCTAACATGTACAGGTATTCCATACCAGTAATAATAATAAAAGAATGAGGAATTTTATTCAAATTTATTAGTAAGCCCCTATTATGTATCCTATATTGACACTAATCAATGAATATATGGATACAACCCCCCGTGTTTTTCCTTCATTTTGCTAATAACGAATTTTCAACGTATTCTATTGACGATTATTTTCAAAATTTTCAAGATGTGATTTTGCAACTTTCACAAAAGTTGCTCTATACATTTGGCTAACATAATATGCGAATGAAATTTTGATATCTTTGACGCATGCGCAGAGAAAAATTATTTAGTAAACCTACTCAATATTCGAAAAAATTTTATAATTTTTAATTCTGATTACAGGGTATTGTGCGCAAGGTTGTTTGTCACATTTTCTGAAAAGAATGTTATTTTATATCAAGAACTCTTCAAATTATAAGCAAAAATCTTGGGTAAATTTGAGACTGTTTTTCGGATTCGTAGAAAACCTTAATTTTTCTACGAGTATACATGCTATCGACATAAAAATGAACACAGTTTATTACAATAAGCCACTTAATCATAATCTACAGTTTGAGCGCTTTTGCTACATTAGTTTTGACAGGGTTATCCAAAAGATATTCATTCTTTTTTAATTTGTTGACGGTCCCCTATTGGAGTTTCGGAATAAAACCTTCAGGGAAATATATGACTTATACTACACTACCTGGCCATTGATTATCGTCCACTTGCGATTTTAGACATTTTGTTAAATATCTAGAAAAATACATGAGAAATTATCCTGAAACTCTCAGTGTATACACATAATAGTACAGGTCATATATTTCCGTGAAGATTTTTTCCAGAAACCTTATAGGAGACCGCCAACAAATTAAAAAACAATGAATATCGTTTGGATAACCCTGTCAAAACTAATGCAGCAGAAGCGCTCAAACTATTGCGATTAAGTGGCTTATTGTTATAAACTGTGTTCATTTTTATGTCGATAGCATGTATACTCGTAGAGAAATTAAGGGTTTTATAAAAATACTCCCAAATTTTTCCAAGATTTTTGCTTATAATTTGCAGAGTTCTTAATATAAAATAATAATATTTTCTGAAAATCTGACAAACAACATTGCACATAATATCCTGTTATCAAAATTAAAAAATAATAAAAATTGTATGAAAGATGAGTAGGTTTACCAAATATTTTTTCACTGCGCACGCGTCAACGATATCAAAATTTCATTTGCATATTATGTTAGCTAAATGAATAGAGCAACTTTTGTGAAAGTCGCAAAATCATAGCTTGAAAATTCTAAAAATAATCGTCAATATAATAAGTAGAAAATCCATTGTTCCCAAAATGAAGCAAAAAAAATGAGGGATTGTATCCAAATGTACTAGTAAGTTCCGTATTGTGTATTCTATATTGACACTAATTAATAAATATGTGGATACAACCCTTCTTGTTTTTGCTTCATTTTGGAAATAACGGATTTTTAAGTGATTCTATTGACGATTATTTTCAGAATTTTCAAGCTATGATTTTGCAACTTTCAAAAATGTTGCTCTATACATTTATCTAACATAATATGCAAATGAATTTTTGATATCGTTCACGCATGAGCAGTGAAAAATTATTTAGTAAACCTACTCATTTTTCATACCACTTTTATTAATTTTTAATTCTGATTACAGGGTATTATGTGCAATGTTGTTTGTCACATTTTCAGAAAATATTATTATTTTATATTAAGAACTCTGCAAATTATAAACAAAAATGTTGGAAAATTTTGGGAGTATTTTTATAAAAACCTTCATTTCTCTACGAGTATACATGCTATCGACATAAAAATGAACACAGTTTATAACAATAAGCCACTTAATCACAATCTACAGTTTGAGCGCTTTTGATGCATTAGTTTTGACAGAGTTATCCAAAAGATATTCATACATTTTTTAATTTGTTGGCGGTCCCCTATAAAGTTTCTGGAAGAAATCTTCACGGAAATAGATGACCTGTACTATATTTTTTATACACTGAGAGTTTCAGGATAATTCCTCATGTATTTTTCTAGATATTTTGCAAAATGTCTAAAATCGCAAGTGGACGATAATCAATGGCCAGGTAGTGTATATCAGGAGCTTTAGGGAACTGGCTAATTCTTTATGTCTCCCTTTTGTTATATGGGGGAAAGTCGGGTGGAATGGGACTGTAGGTTTTTCTCTTTGTGCATTATTCTAAAGATTTCATCGATCGCATACAAATGAAGCAATGGTAATCCATTCTTCAGTTTACAAAAGAATATTGATATGCATAGACTTGCAAATGTTTGAAAGAAATTTTTTTTTCTAAAATCCAATTTAAATTTGATTTATTTGCTCTCAATATATTAAAGGCTTGTTTATGTATAAATGTAATAGTTTCCCTATTTATGGAACATTATACTGTATATTATCCATAATTTAAACTAAGCCTAAAGCAGTATTTTTGTTTGAACAAGAAGTTTAACACAAACAAGGAACTGGCGAGGAATGGGACATGCCAGAAAAGGGATGAATTTGATGCGTCCAGTTCCTTTTTTTAATTAATAATAATGCGAATTGCTAACATGCAAATTTTTTAGAGGATAATATATTAATTATAACATTGATAATATATGCATTTATACATCAAAATGTAAAAAAAGTGATGATTATTTAAGGCTCAACGCTAGGCACAGAAAAAGACCCGGATGATAATGCAAAGTCTATGGGGGCGTTCTTTTCAAATATTTCGCCGAAATTTTAATATTTTTACGTGATTGTTTTGCACAAGATTGCTGAGGGCGATCCGCAACCGGCGTAGTTTTTACTTTTTCAGTTTTTGTTTCAGATTTTTTTTTTTTTTTTTAAATTACTTTAACTTACGAAATTGGTTTGAACCGGTTCTGAAATTGAAACTATCGTTATATTCTCAGCTATCTTGTTCAAAAGAATCATGTAAAAATATTAAAATTTGAGTTAGGTATTTCAAAAGAACGCTCCTATAAACTTTTACATTATCATCTTTACATTCTGAGCCTAGTGTGGGGCCTTAATGACACCTATGACAGAGAATCCTGAATTTTCATTCCAGTCATGAAGATACTGGAATTTTATATTGTGGCATATACATTATCAACTTACAACCTTTGTTTGATTGTTTATCTTACCGACACTATAGGTTATTTTGTGCCTTATAGCTTTTTTTTTATTATTGCTGTCCCATAACTCTTAATGAGTAGGTATGAGACACATTTTGAAACTTACGTTCTCTTTAAAATAAAATAATATTTGCACGTTATGTTTCTATATTGTTCAGAGGGATTAAAAAGTGTTTTACCTTGCATGCTATAAATTGAATTGTTTCTTTTTGTGTATATATAAAAAAAAATTCTTACTTTTGTAAAAAAAAAAAAAGTCCCACACCACCCCACTCTCCCCTATATAGATATTATATATTAATACACCAATTACATGAAAATAGAATTTTTATCACTAGTATTAAAATACAGTTTAAGGGCTAACAGTTTATTGTATATCCTTAAGTTTTTACCACCTTCTCCCCAGGTTTTTACCGGCAAAAAGCCAGCCCTGTTTATTGGTCTTGTTTCAGAACGGGTGGAATGAAAGATTGTTAAAAATTATGTCATTAGAAAAATGTTTAAGATTTATAAATGACAGTGCAAAAATCGCCTTTGAAACACGAGATCTTCATCACCTGCGGAAAATTTTCACATTTGTGTAAAATTACGATATAAGTTTTTATTCATTGTTATATTTTTTGAACACACACTATTTCTGTAAACTATTCTGAAAGTTCAGTGGAGTAAATACAGATTGTTTTCCTTTTATAATTTGAATGTTCATGACTACAAATTTGTCATATCGGATGATGTTGATGATTAAGAAAGGGGGGGGGGACTGATTACGGTCTAATCAAACTTAAATTACTATTATTGAAAAAAAATATTTTATTTTATTTAACCATAAAATTCTGCTACTAAATAAGGTTTAATGCGAAAGAATACTTTCGAAAAAAAAAATGGGTGTAAATCTGCATAGCCGATAATCAGATCATAAGGTTTATTCAATGCAATACCCTAACATTTTCTCACCTTTTTGAAAGAAAATGAAACCAAAAGTATGGAAATATGAAGAATTGGGAGTAAGAAAACATAATGGTAAACCCAAGATACCGCTAAATTCGGGGTTTTAGGCATTTCCCATCAAGGTATGACTTGGCTGACTAATAACGTTTTAATATGCAAATCGAGGTTTTATCCGCGATTTTTATCCTTAAGTGAGACTAAATGATTGTCCGTGCTACCGCCTCCCGATCTAATCTTATTATGAAGATTATTTTGGAAATAATGGTGGTTAATAAGGAAAATATTAATAATGAAAACCCTGTAAATAAGTTTTGATTACTTTAAGATTTGCAAGTATTCAATTGTCTTAAATGAAAAAGTCCCCCCCCCCCTCTCAAATAAAGACAAATCAAGTATACTGAAACAATATTAGAGAAGTTACGCGAGGCTGCAATATGGTGTGAATTAGCCTTTACAGGAGGGTTTCGGATAGCATCTATCCGACAATATATACAAAGCCGGCCAGATGCTGTCCAAGATCCCGTGTAAAGGTTAAAATTTAAACTTCGCGAATAAAATTAATTGCTTTTAACTGTATATAGACGCAAAAATATATTTTAACCTTAACTGCTCTGACAAAAATTGTTACATAACTACTGTGAGCTGTCTGTCAGACCATTTAATCTGAAGATGAATAAAATGTTACATTAATTCTCAGAATACTATTTATGTATTAAACTTTGTGTACAAGAATATTATAAATAAATTCAGCCATTAAAAAGTATTTAGAGGTAGTAATAAGACTCCAAACTAAAAAAAATTGACCAGTATCTATAGTTAAACTAAAAATTACAAGTTAAACTGTGAAACTTGAAAAACTCACGGTGTCTGAGACCACTAACAGCAGTTAAGGGTTAAATCTAAACAGCTGAGTTTAAACATAAGGTAAAATGGTCATAGAATATTCCGATTGCAACAAGATTCGTCTATAATAACTGATTTGTAATGAAAAAATATGTAAATATTTTTACAATCTTTCATTTCGCTCTTTCTAATTGTGCGCCCTTAGTATTCCCGTGCCTAGAGCAGTTTGCTCCAAATGCTCCTCGGTAGCTAAGGCCTCGATAAATCATTTTAAAATATTGACATGTAAACGAGAAATTGTAAAATAACTACCTCATAGATTTAACATTAGCAAGCGGGTATTTTGGTGAGAGTGTAGCTTGTAGCTTCACATAATAAACTTAACAATCAATCATACTAACAAAAAAATCCAATTTACTGTTTTTTTATGACATTACTTATAGGGATGTACGATAAATTAACGTTACAATAAAATAAAATAAAATAAAGTTAAATCTTACCTTTAATCAGACTTTGCCCGGTTCACTGGTCGCGCAAACCGGATCGTTAAGTCCTCATTGTTGTTTCATTGTAACTCAGTGGTTAGTCCTCAATTAATATCGCCAATTTACACACTGCTATGTTTTGATTTGCTCACACCCGTAATCTTTACTTGCTGACACCGAAAGCAGAAAGACACGCGTCATAGCGCATGCGCAAGTTGCCAGTCACCCGATGAGGTGCTTACGAAGTGCATGGCACCTTATTTAGCTCCCATCATCCAGTAACAGATCTGTCGTCACCCCCAACCGCATATTCAAGCTGCTATGACACCCTAGGGTTCCAAATGGCACCGCCTTTTCACCTCCGGGTCCCAAATGGCACCGGTTTGTCACCTTTATTTTTAACAGTGAACTTGTACCAAATTCAGAAATCTCAAATCCAGATCATTTTTATCTTGCGCATCACGGGGTATTAAAAGAAGATAGTTCAACTACACGACTTAGAGTAGTATTTGACGCGTCTGCAGATGGTTCATCAGGCCGCTCTTTAAACGATTATCTAGAGATAGGTCCAAAATTGCCGCCGGAAATACTTCCTTTATTATTAAAGTTCAGAATGAATCCAATTGCTTTTAGTGCTGATATCGAAAAAATGTTTAGACAAACCCTCGTTAATCAGAAGCATATTGATTATCAACGCATTCTTTGGAGATTTAATTTAGAAGACACTATCAAATCATACAGGCTGTTGACCGTTACATACGGTTTTTCCTGTGCACCCTTTTTGGCCATTAGGACATTACGCCAGTTGGCCATGGATAATGAACAATATAATCAAAAGGCCTGCCAAATTATTCAAGAGGAAATTTATGTTGATGATCTTCTTTCTGGATCCGATTCAAGAGAAAACGCCCAGAATTTAGTAACACAACTAATAAAAATCATGAAAAGTGGAGGTTTTAATCTACGGAAGTGGGCCTGTAACGATCCTGATGTAATAGGTCACTTACCTGATGAAATGAAGGCTTCCTCAAAAAAAGGTCATTCAGGAAGATGATACTGTTAAAGTGCTTGGTTTACTTTGGGACTCTTCCAAAGATATTTTACAAATTAGGTTCGCTGATTTAAAGGATGTTAAAACAAAACAAGACTTGTTATCTGTAGTGGCTACAATCTTTGACCCTTTGGGTTTCCTAGCTCCTACAACAATAAAGTTAAAAATCATGATGCAAGATCTTTGGAAGGATAAGATTGCTTGGGATGAGAAAATCCCACATGCTATACAACAGGTTTGGAATGAATTTTCATCTGAAATGCATTTATTGAAATCGTTAGAAATTCCCCGATACATGAATTTATTTAATGAAGCAGTTGTTCAAATTCAACTTCATGGATTTTGCGATGGTTCGAATAAAGCCTATGCTGCTGTTACCTATTTACGCGTGATTACACCTGAAAAGGTATTTGTTAATTTCATTGCTGCAAAAACTAAGGGGAACCCTATTAAACCTCAAACATTGCCAAGAATCCAGCTTTGTTCAGCTCTTTTACTAGCTAAGTTATGTTCTGTAATTATCGACACATTAAAAGTAAACTTTGACAATGTTTATTTGTGGTCAGATTCGCAGATTGTTCTCAGTTGGCTAAAAGCACCACCTTTAAAGGGAAATCAATTCGTACTTAACAGAGTATGCCAAATACAGGCATTAATGCCTTCCCATGAATGGAATCATATTCCAGGTGCTTTAAATCCTGCAGATGTAGCTTCTAGGGGAATTCCTCTACGAAAGCTTCCTAATCATTCTCTGTGGTGACATGGACCTCCATGGCTGCTGTCAAATGAGCAAATCCCATTACCAAAATTCACTGCTGCGATTTCAGAGTTAACTCAATTAATTGACTCTGTCAGTAATGTAACACAAGTAAGTGCGCCTCCTGATTTTCTTCTTAAGTTTTCGAAATTCTCTAAGCTGTCAAGAGTCACAGCCTATTGTCTTAGATTTATTCATAATGCTAGACATAGTACATCGAAAAAATTTGGAAATCTAAGTTCAGAAGAAATCTCTAATTCAATTCAATGCATTGTAAAATTAATTCAAAGTTCTGAATTCAACACAGAGCTTAAGTTGTTAAAAGAAAGAAAACCCTTACCAAGCAATAGCAAGCTGTTATCACTAAATGTATTTTTAGATACAAGTGATATCATTCGAGTAGCTGGTCGTTTGTCGCAGCATCAGTCTTTAGCATTTGATAGAAAATATCCGATGCTACTCCCAAAAAATAACTTTGTCACTAAGCTATTAATAAAACATGTACAGGAGAAACATATGCACGCAGGTACACAGCTAGTACTTTCTATTATACGTCAACAGTTTTGGTTTGTTAATGGTCGTTCTACTGTGCGACAAGAGCACAACAAATGTGTACTTTGCAAACGTCTAAAAACACAAGCTTGTCAACAAATGATGGGAGGTCTTCCCGTTGACAGAATCACCCCAATTCGTCCATTTTCCAAGGTTGGCATAGATTTTGCCGGCCCCTGCATAACTAAGCCAAATTTGCCTAGAAGTAAGATAAAAATAAAGGCTTACATATCTGTATTCGTCTGCATGTGCACTAAGGCAGTGCATCTGGAATTGGTATCAGATTTGTGTTTGCAAGCCTTGCTAGCAGCCCTAAAGAGATTTATTGCACGTAGAGGCCTGCCGTCTGATATTTATTCAGATAATGGTAAGAACTTCGTAGGTCTAGCTAATCAGTTGAAGCAGTTATTCCAATATTTGAGGGACAGAGAAATTCAAGATTTTCTTTCGAGCCAAAAAATCAATTGGCATTTTATTCTTCCATATGCGCCGCACTCTGGTGGGCTATGGGAGGCAGCTGTAAAGCTTACAAAAAATCATCTGTTAAAGGCATGTAAATCCAGTATTTTAAACTTTGAAGAATTATCCACGTGTTGTGTCAAATAGAAAGTTGCATAAATTCAAGACCTGTAACGCCGATGTCATCAGATCCATCAGATCCGCGCGCATTAACGCCAGGTCATTTTCTAATCGGAGCACCGCTCCTTGATATTCCAGAAGCTTCTAATTCGCGAGTTCTATCATTAAATGCTCGTTGGCGCCTTATTGAAAGGGCCAAGAACCAATTTTGGTATAGATGGTCAAGAGAATATCTCCAACATCTACAACAGCGTCCTAAATGGACTACTCCAAGTGTTAATCTCCGAGAAGGAGACATGGTGGTAATTCATGACCGATCCCTGCTCATGAGATGGAAAATGGGCCGCATTCTACAAACTTTCCCAGGACAGGACAATCGAGTTCGTGTCGTCTTGATAAAAACAGCGGACGGTGACATCAAACGTCCCATCACAAAACTGTCCCCTCTAATGCCGGGGGCGGAGGATGTTGTGTCTTGACACTAATTATTTCTGAAACGTGATGACAGATGGTAGCACCAAAAACTTTGATGTTGACAGAACGAAGCTGTAATGACTTTATTAATCAATTATTTTTCATTATTTCTTGTCCATTTGTAATTTAAAATTTCTAATATGTTTTTTCATATATATTTTGTATTTATCCATTTGTAATTCATCTTTTTAGATTATTCTTTATTCCGCAGATTGACTGCGTGACAGTTGAGAATATGTTCTGATTCAAAGTATGTTTACGTTTGCTGAAGTCTATTAAATCGCTTTAAAATCCTTTTAATCATTTTTTTTTGTTTGTGAAGCACCAGACGTAAAAAGGTATAATATTGCCAGTGGGCAAAATTCCTAAATAACTATTTTCAAGATATAAAGAACTCGTGAATTCGAAGACTGGTATTCAAGTTATAAAACATACATTTGCTTATGCAAGTCGCCGTCAAGAAGAATTCGCAGGTAATAATCACTTCTGATTAAAAAATAAATCTATCCTATATTTATTCAGTTTAAATCTCAACAGTAGCATTTCGTGGACAGACACATTTAAGCGGATGGTATCTTTCAGCGCTGCTAGTGCTGCCGGCTGGTCGCGGTACATTTTTAACTTCAATAATCCCCACAGCGAAATGTCCCAGGGTGTTAGATCGGGATATCCTGAAGGTCATGCGTGATAAAAAAAACGACTGATAATTCGATCCTCCCCCCCAAATATTGATCGTAGCAAGCGTTACACAGGCAGAACCATATGAGATGGTGCTTCATCTTGCATAAAGTGACTGTTTGGAGTGCCTGTCGTACTTGTAAATCAGAAATCTGACAGCGCCATCTGTTGGTTGCCAATAGGAAAAATTTTTGTAGCCACACAAAACCCGTTTTTTTTATCCGTTTGATACAAACCGTATCTTTTTCATCTTGATTCGTTTTCAAATTATTCGTTTTTAAAGTACGTCCTGACTTTTGGATCATCCGGTATACGCACACACACGCACACACACATATATACCGGATGTCCCAAAAATGACTGACGGATTTTAAAATTCAATAACTTGCAAACGGTGACAGCTATATAAAAAATGTTTGCAGGTGGGTTATGTATAATGTTAGGAGTTTTTTTTACCGTATTTTTTATTTTACTTTGAATTTCAAACAATAGATGGCGCTGCCGGCGATTGAAAGCTATGTGATCAGTACTGAGTGAGGTCAGTTTCGGCGTCGACCTGGGCTTCAATTACAGTCAGCGCCATCTATTGTTTGAAAATTTTAACTAAAATAAAAAATTACGATAAAAAACTCCTGACATTATATATAACCCTCCTGCAAAAATTTTTTAAGCGTTTGCAAGTTATTGAATATTAAAATCCATCAGTCATTTTTGGGACACCCGATATATATATATATATATATATTATATGCTCTTAATATATATATATAGATGAATATATTAAGAGCATATAATATTTGAAGATTAGAGTGAAGTCATTTCGTATTTTGTAATATCGTTTTTGATAAATATTTTCTGACAAAATTATTTATTTAATTTTTTGTAATAAGTACAAACGAAAAAGCATAAGAACATATTTTCCATTATTGAAAAACAAATAAATGATCTTCACCACAAGAATTAAGAAGCGCGAGCAATTTTCTATAAAACTGAAACTTTCATAGAAATAATTTTATTTTACTTTTCCAGTTTTGTGTTAACAAATAACTGCAACGGATAATATAAAGAAACCCTTCGCTTTATTTGCCATAAAAAGTAATTTACGAATAAAAAAAAATTTATTTTATTGAAGATGATATGTTTTCTTGTTACATTTTTCACAGACCTTTTCTTCAAATTGATTATTTTATCTAATATTTTTAGTATTTTCTATTTTTATACACAAAAATATGTACAAGGAAATTTTAACTTTTACTTCAGGATTCTGAAACAATCTTTCTTTATGGTTTACTCTTTAAAATACCGTTCTTGTTTTTCAAGAATGTCGCAACTTTCGATTAAATAACATTAAATTTATTTATATTCAATATTATAAGATTTCATTTTCATTAACCCTTTAAGCGGCCAAACCGGGTTTTTCATCATGTAGCTTTTGAATGAGGGGGGGGGGGGGTTATTTAACTCAAAATTGATATAAATGTTGATTTTTTGAATTGCATAAAAAAAAAAAAAATTCCAAGGTTATAAAATACAAATTTCCAACATCAATACTTTTCGAAGATATGATTCTATGAATAATTAAATTTGCATGAAAAATTCTGCTGGAACTTTAAAGGGCTAAAGTGAAAATGAACTTATATCTAAATTCTACATAACTTTCTGAAAACATATAAACATATTTCCCGTGATTTACAGTGAATTCAAATCATTAGACGCTTATGAAAATGCACTGTGTTATGTAACTCAGTTTTTAAATAAAAAGAGTTAGTATTTTATCTATATCTAATATCTCTTTAATATAGGATATTCAGTGTTGTAAGATTAATAGAGATTAAATATGCAATTGTTTCTTCATGGTAAAAATGCAATTACTGTTATCGGTAACATTATAATTTAGCATAATCTTTTAACATAATCACTTAATATAATAAATCAGTCAAAATTATTGTAAAATAATTTTCTAAATCATTAAAAGAGATTTATTGATATAATAATCATTTTCCTTATCATTAAGTAAGATTTATTTATGTTGTAATCATTTTCTAAAACCTTAAGTGTGATATATTGCTTTTTATGTTTATAATTTAATTCTAAATGCCGACGAATTGACGCGTCTGTATTTACTTAGTTTTTAATTCTGTGACGTCATGATATCTGCGTGGAAAATATTATTGAATAATAATGTCAGTTGTTGATTAAAATGTTGAAAGAGTTACAAGTATTTTTTCTTTTACGTTTCCTTGGATTTATTTAGTGTGTTTATAAAAGGTGCTGTCAGAAAAATATCAGTGACATTCTATTAAAAGGTAAAGATTGCGAAAAGGTTTGCGAAGATGATTTCCAATCGGCGGAAGAATATAGAGATAAATACCTTGAGGTTAAGACTGGAATAGAAGAAAAAATTATTGCTTTACAGTTACCAGTGTTTGAAAATAGAAATGAATTCTTTGAGAAGAGAAATTTTAAGCTTTCGTAGATTGAATTGAGGAAATTTAACGGCGATGTTAAAGACTGTTTGTCGTTCTGGTCACAGTTTCAGAAGATACATGAAGTTAAAAGCATTTCGGAGTCTGACAAATTCCAGTACTTAATTCAAGTAGTGGTTCCGAATTCAAAAGCTGCCAGAGTGGTTGAAAGTTATCCAGCAACGGCTGCTAATCATCAAGAGTCAGATTCAAGAAAGGTTTGGTAGAGAAGATTTGCTTGTTCAAGTCTACATACGGGATTTACTATCCATGGTGATGAAAAATGCAATAGCTGGTCGTGTTAAAACAGATTTACCTAAATTATATGATGAACTAGAAGAAAAATTACGATCGTTAGAAATTTTGAGTCGGAAAAGTACGGGAATTTCATGATCCCTTTATTAGAATCGATTCTTTCCGAAGAAGCCTTGATGTCGTTTGAAAGAAAAAAAAAATTCGGAAGATATAAGACATGAAGAAAGATCACTAAAAAATTTAATGTGTTTTATTAAACACAAAGTTCAAAGCGAGGAGATAGTAGCTTTAGTGCGAAGTGGTTTCGGTGCAAGTTCAACTTATAAAAAGGGCGAGCGGGATATTAAAATTTCGACTCGTGCAACGGCTTCTACTTTAGTGAGTACGTCTTTCGGAAATCCAGGTAAGAAAGATATTTCTTGTAATTTTGTGATAAAAGGTATTTGTCTCGGGATTGTTTAGCTACTACAAATATGAATTTAGAAAGTAAGAAAAACTATTGTTAAAGAAACATGCTTGCTTTGGTTGCTTTAGACCAAACCATATATATATATATAAATTGTAGATTTAAAAGTACTTGTATTAAGTGTAAAAAATCTCACCATTATTTGATGTGTCCAGGTGATAATATTGAAAATACTAATAATAAGAACAAAAATGATATACATGAAACTAATACTATGACAAATCATTCTAATATTGAAAATGTATATCTTATGATATTAATGGTTAAAGTTAAAAATAAGAATGTGGAATTAAAAGTTCGCAGTGTAATCTATTCTGGCTCTCAAAACAGCTATATCAGTAAAAAATGGTTGAGAATCTGCATCTGGTTCCTAAGAGGAAAATTAAAATGACACATTGCCTTTTTTGAGGGAGAAAAACCTCAGTTAAAATGCATGATGTTTATGATTTAATTATTTCTGATTTGAATGATTCCTTTAGTTTTAAATCTAAGGTATTCTCTGAAAATAAAATTACCGGATTTGTGCCTAAATTATATAGTGTGGAGGAACTTATTGAGGTTAGAGAAAAACAAATAATTTTACCTGATCTTGAGTCTGATGATTCAGAAATTAATTTGCTTTTAGGTGCCGATTTAAGTGGCACATTATTCACTAATAAATGTAAGAAATTAAATTCAGGTTTATTTTTGTTAGAAACACACTTGGGTTGTGTATTAGCTGTAAAACCCAATCAAAAGTTGAGTGGTAATTATAGATAGTAATAATGTTTTGTCTGTTGTATCTTTGTGTGTAAAAAATGCTTCCATTAATGAGTTATGGGATCTTGAAACGATCGGTATTAGGGAGCCTGTAGATAATTTAAAAAATCAATATGAGCATTCCAAAATGATAGAGGAATTCAAAACAGATATTAAAATTATTCTGGGTTGTAGGTATGAAGTTTGTTTATCATTTAAATTTTATATGATTAAATTGCCCAGTCCCAGTAATAAAAAAAATTGGCATGGAAGCGACATCAGAAAATGTGCAAACGCGCTGAAAAGGAGGGTATTTTTGCTGATTATCAAAAAGTTTTCCGAGAATGGGAAGAATTAAAAATAATTGAGAAAGTAACGGGGAAAGTCGAAAAAGAGCATTATTTGCCGCATCGGCCTGTTATAAAAATGGACAGTGCTATTACTAAAATTAGGCCCGTTTTTGATGCATTCGCTAGAGAATACGGAAAGTGTTTCTTAAATAATATTTTGCATAAAGACCCGAATTTAATTGAGAAAATACCGGATATTATAGATAGGTTTCGCAGTAATAAAATAGGTCTTTCTGTGGATATCGAAAAAGCTTTTTGCAGATTAGCATAAATACGGATCATACAGATTTTTTACGATTTTTTTATCCTGCCGTGAATGAAGAAATTATTTATAGGCTTTGTAGAATGGTTTTTTGGAGTGAATTCAAGCCCATTTTTGTTGGTATCTACGATATCTCATTTATTAGATAACAGAATAGGAAAGTTACCTCTTAATTATAGGAATACTTCTGAAAATTTGAAATATTCATTTTATGTTGAAAATTGTGTTACTGGTGTTTCGAAAGCTGCGGAACAAGACGAATTTATAGTACAGGCTGATAACATTATGTCTCGGGGTAGTTTCAATTTGAGAAATTGGGAAAGTAATGTTCAATCTCAAAATGTTTCAAAAAGTTTTAGTTGTGTAACAAAATTGCTTGGGATATTGTGGTATCTGGATTGCGATAAGCTTAAGCATATCGCAATCCAGATAACAGATTTTCATAACATTATCGCAATCCAGCAATTTATGCATGAAAGCGCCGACCCGAAACATAAAAAATAGCGAAGCCTGACTACAAGAAGTTAGTGCTATGTGTCCAGTCCTTTACACGTGAGCGAGGGAACGAATAAGAAAGGGTTTGTTTCGAAGGGATCTTTTCAAGGACGCGACCAGTGACATTCAGGGGTCAAAATTTTTGCTGTATCATTCATGGCATGAAATCACTTCGTGAATGTTGACTGGATTGTGAGGGCTCTGTATCAAAGTTTTACACGATTATTAAAAATTTCGCAGTGGGATTACACTAAAATATTGTAAGTCTGAATATTTTCTTTGCCTATTTATTAAGTTTAATTTGAAATATTTCTGTACTATTTTAATGCATTTTTATAATGGAATTATAAAAAATAAGTATATAAAGTTAAAAAGTCGTCATTTTATGAATTTATACGACGCAAAATGTAAGAATTCGCAAATTCACTCGAATTTTTTAAAGGTATATTTGTTTGGTAGGATAATTGTTTTTTTTTTTTATTATTACTCTTTGAAAATTTTCATTCATTTGTAGCATTATATGGATTTTATTTTTTCCCCCCAACTGTTGAAGTTTTAATTAGTAATTTTAAAGAAAGTAACTAGTTTTAAACATTGCGACTTATTTATATCACTATCGTAATTCTTCTAGATTATTTTAAATAAATTCATTTAATGTTATAATTATTTTTTTAAATGCGACTTTGAAAGAAAAAGATTTTTTTTTTTTATCCACTCTGATATAGGATTGTAATTTTTCCTTATGGAAAATGTCATTAAATTAAACAACTGAGTAATTTTAATACAATATAAGGAAAATTAGAGTGAAGAAAAACTCATTAAAATAACCAAGATATTTTGAAAAAAAAAATCTAAAATTATTTTTTAGAAGAAATGTTAGAATGCATTGCGTAAATTCTTCTTTAAATTATTATTATTATTTGGAAATTTGATTAATCAACTTTGAGAAATCTAATGGTTTTCGATGGTAAACAAAATAAAAAAATGGAAAGGGATTTGAAAAAAATATCATTAAGGACATATGTAAACATGAAATAGCATTTTTATATTTTTTATTATTGTTATTATTTTATTAATAATACTTGTGTGAAAATTTGTATTTATAAAATGAAGATGGTTCAGAAATATTTCACTTATTTCTTTATGATTTAATTAGACTTTAATGAATGGGCAAAAGTAATAAAATAATGACAACAAAATTCTCAATAAGTTTTGAAAAAAAAAAAGAAAAAAAAGAAAAGAAAAAAGAAAGAAAAGCACATCTTTTAATAAAACATACATAACTTAGTTTAATATTGCACATATTATTTAGGCATAAATTTAAAATCGATTCTATAAAGAATATTTATTGATAGACTCTTTAAAAGATAAATGCTTTTGCTTGAAAAATACTATATATTAATAATCATTTAGGTTAACTTAAAAATTACTAATTCACTTATCTTGAACTTTTTCAAAAAATTTTAAAAGAATGCTTGGCATAGCGAATTAATTAATTAGTTTATTTTTTTCAGTTAATAATTTTAATTGTATATGACATGAAACGATTTAAAAATCATATTATTATTTTTTTAAATGTATAATTGAATAAATAAACAAATTAATAAATTTATTATGCCAAGTGTTTTGATTTGAAAATTTTTGCAAAAGTTCTAGGTAAATAATTTTATATGCTTTTTTAAGTGTCTCGAATGTAAATTTTTAAAACATATAATTAAATAATAAATAAATAAATTCATTTTCAACTTATATGTTTTGGAAACTTTTGAAAAATTTTAAGATAAAAATTTGTAAATTTATAACTTTTTTGAAAAGTATACATAAAGATTATTAATACATTTGTTTTACATGCAAAGACAGTTTATCATTTAAATAATTTTCCAGCAAATATTTTTATAGAACAAATTTTGAATTTATGCTTAAATATTAATTCTTACAAACACAAATGGCTGGGTGAGGGTGATCTCCTGGCTAGCCTTTATTTTTAATGGCCTTTAAAAGAATAATTGTGGCCAGTTTGTGGCTGTCTGATATTTTTGATAAAAACGTTTATGGCACATTTGTGGGCCTCATCTTGTGGCCGCATTCTGGCCGGTGTGACAGTTTTTTGACGGAGCCGTTACGGCCAAAGATGGCGGGCCGTTATCAAACACTTTGGGCCACCGCTAACGATGCCTCTAGTGGCCCATCAGTTATGTGTTTGTTGGGAACGCTCTCGCCAAAAGAGCGATAGAGCAACGAATAAAATGTGCGCGTACGGCATCTGCCGTAAGGAGGAAAAAAAATCTCCCGCGAAGCAAGTGCCGATGTGCGGCAGTAATGATGCGATGAGTCGGTCAAATCTGAACGATCGTAAAACTCTGAAATGCAATGACAAAGACAAATACGCTATGCGCTCGTTAAGTACAAAAGGAGGAACTATAAATAAAATATTATTGAAGAGAGAAAAATATTGTACTGAAAATAAAGATTACGTAAAAATATTGATTTTAAACATCGTATTTAGATAAGATATGTGGAAAAATGAGGAAACAAAAACATGTCATGATATCTATCATGACAGAGGGTATAACTAGAATAAAGACAATGATTAAAAAGCGCATTGATACAACATATTTTTTGTCGCCCATTCTTCTACCTTATGACTGTATTTTTACAACAAGACTTATAGAACATTTCCATATAGCTAACTGTCATGCTGGAACTCACATTTTGTTAAGTATCTTAAGAGAAAAATACTGGATTCAAAGAGGCAGAAAAACTATCCGAAAAGTTGTAAATAAATGCATTCCTTGTTAACGCTACAAAATTAAATCTCATGAATCCGATCCAGTACCATCACCCTTTGATCGCGTAAAGGATTCTAGTGTTTTTAAAATTGTAGGTGTTGATTTAGCAGGTCCTTTATTTGTTAAAAACGCAGATGAAACCTGGATATTGCTATATACTTGTGCAGTTTACAGAGCCGTGCACATAGAGCTTGTCTCCTCTTTGTCAACTGATGCATTTTTGCTGTCTTTACGACGTTTCATCGCGTGAAGAGGTAGACCTAGAATAATCTATTTTGATAATGGTAGCAAATTCAAAGGTACCAATAATGATCTGTCAAAGATACATTTGGACAAATTATTTCGTTTTTCCGACGGCAAACGAATTGTTTAGAAGTTTAATCCTCCCTTAGCCGCTTGGTGGGGTGGCTGGTGGGAAAGGCTGATCCGTGTGATCAGAGAGCTTCTCCGACGAACTCTCAGTAAAGCTTTTGTGACTTTGGAAGAATTACAAACAATTTCGTGTAATTGTGAATATGTTATCAATTCTGTTCCCCTCACTCCGAAAATCATCAATCATCAATTATCAATCCGAAAATCTAGAGGATTTAGTTCAATTGACACTTAATATATTATTAGTGCAAAACTCTTATTCCAGTGTCACGGACATCGACGAAGTTGACGCTAAATAGTTTTGCAAAAGACTGACATACAGAGTTAAGCTCATGGAACAACTGCGAATACGTTTTCAAACTGAATATATTGGTCAACTTCTTCAAAGATGTCGTGAAATAGTCCAGTTACCAAAGTTAAAGCTGGGTGAACTTGTTCTGATTGGAGACGATGTACAAAAACGTCTCAATTGGCCTCTTGCAAAGTGCGTGGATCTAATTCTGAGAAAATATGGAAATGTTAGGACAGTAAAATTAAAAACTGAATATGGTGTGGTTGTAAGACCTATTCAAAGAGTATTTCCTTTAGACCTTTCGACAAATAATACGTATCCTTCTTTTTTCAGCTAAAAAGCAGTAGCCAAGATGTTCTCGTGGGGTCTGATTCTGCAGACTTGAAGACTAAAACTGAAACAACGCGTTATAGAACTCGATTTGGACGTATTTCGAAAATACGCCAAAGATTTGGTAAATGAAAAATTTAGTTTTGAGTAGCTAGTCAGTAACTCAAAAGAGGGGAGGATTTATCGGTAACATAATAATTTAGCATAATCATTTAACATAATCATTTAATATAATAAATCAGTCAAAAATAATGTAAAATATTTTTCTAAATCATTAAAAGAGATTTATTGCAATAATAATAATTTTCTTTATTATTAAGTAAGATTTATTTATGTTGTAATCGTTTTCTTAAACCTTAAGTGTGATATATTGCTTTTTATGTTTATAACTTAATTCTAAATGACGACGGATTGACGCGTCTGTATTTACTTTGTTTTTAAGTCTGTGATGACATGATATCTCTGTGGGAAATGTTATGTGGAAAATAATAATGCAGTTGTTGATTAAAATGTTGAAAGAGTAACAAGTATTTTTTCTTTTACGTTTCCTTGGATTTATTTTGTGTGTTTAAAAAACGTACTTATGCTGTGATACTACAACTGGTAGTTTTTTAGACAGTTATGGATTACCAGATAGTTTGATAATTAGAAAGTAATAACTATTACAAAAGCTGTTAGAATTCGGTTCTAAAGCTTGAAGCCCGTTTTGAAATATCTCTCTTTATGTAATGAATTCAGACGTTGTTCCTTGTGTTTGCCTTGTATAGGCCGAACGGCTTGAGCTATTATTGGGTTAATATTACAAACAGTTTCGATGGTTTGTTCCATCTCAATTATAGCCTGTGGTAGGTAATCTGAAGACCTGCACATAAGTTTGCTCATTTTGTTAAGAACAAAGTGTTTTTTTTTCTTACAGAATTCATGTGCAGCTATAAAATCTATTGCAAAAAAGAGTCAGAGAATAGTTCCTACTGTTGATTAATTAAATGCAATATTAAAATAGTTTATTTTTTTAAAATAATGGACACCTTATGTATCATATTTTGTCAAAAAATTGCAATCAAAGCGTCAAAAATAGGGATTACGGGAATCGTTAAAAACATATTTTTACTTTTAAAGCAACGAAACTTAATTAGCAGAAATTTATATGAAGATCTTAAAGATTATCTAATGTGAATGATTATCTAATGATTATATAATTATGAACATTCTTGTATGTATTCATTAAATATAGTTCTCAAAAATTGTAAAATAAAAAGCATAGCAGCCTCACCGATTAAGAGACAAAAAAATAATTTACAAAAATGGGATAAAAAGAACATTATTAGAATCATAACCAGCATAACTTTAAGTTAAGAAGCCCAAATAAAAAATAACTTTCATGAAATTTTGTATATTTCTTCTTCTGATACAGCTATTCCGAAAATTGTCATAAATATAAGTAGCACAGCATCGTGACCTGATTATAGCAAAACCGCAAAAACCTAATGAGCATCAACTTACTCCATGCTCAACTAAATGTTCAGTTTCATTAAGTTCTTTGCGTTAAGTCTTGAATTAAAGCGGCTAAAAAATTTATATCAGACATATGGAGATGCATTTTCCAAAAAAATGTCAAATTACATTCAGAAAATCACAAGGCGTGAATATTCATCAAAAACGGATGTCGAAATTTTTCATGATTCCAATAATTTTCTATCCTGCAAATAAAAAATGTAAAAGAGAAAACAAATTTCAACAATATACTGAGCTTCTATTTTTATTGAGCAAAAAAATGACAAGTAGTTTATATGCATATATATATATTGCATAAAAATAGCTACATCAGTATTTATTCTGTTAAGAAATCAATCTTTTTGATAAAATCTAAAATTTAAATATATACATTTATATGTATGTCAATGTTTTGAAATTCATTAATGGTCAATTGATCACTCTAGCATGAAGTTTTTTTTCGCTTTTCAATAAACTTTTCTCGCTATCTAAATCTAAAAATATTTTTGAAAATAAAACTTATATCATCCGATGGCATACTGAGTTTTAAAAAAACAGAAAACAACTTCAAGTTGCTTAAAAATCTTCGAAGATGGATATTTCTTGCCTTGAGAATAAAACAATTTGTATCTTCCTAGGAAACATAAAACTACGTCAGCTATACTTTATCTGTTCCCGAGTAATTCATGCTAAAATAACTTTACTTTAAGGCATTTGCCTGCGTCAGTGCGGCTTTAAAAATATGTACAATATTGAACAAATACGCACTTTGTTAGGTCAAATGTACGTTAAAATGAGAGATGTTTCTTAAATTTACGAAAATGTATGATAAACAAGAACGCAAATGTATAGTAATATACGAAAAAGAGTTTTTTATCTTTAAAAATAACACCAAACTTTTTTTTTTAATTTTAACACACACACACACACACACACACAAAAAAAAAAAAAAAAAAAAAAAAAACTTCCCATAGTTTTCGGAATGTTTCCAAGTAGCTTTTAAAATGCATTAATTAGTTCTGTGTATACAAAAATCGGTTTCGGATTCTATCAATTCTCAATATATATTTTCAGCTAAGTAACTGAATTTGTGCATTCAATTGTAACAAAATGACATTAATTTTCATATAAACGTTAATGATGTTTGTGTTGTATGTTTGTCTGTTAAGCCTGTTTTCTGAATATTAAAATATTTACCTGATAGATGGCAGCACTGACAATTACCTCATCATTGAGCTCATGGATAAAAATCTAGGATTAATTAAATCTGAATTCGCATATTAAAACGCAATCAGTCTGCCAAGTCATATTTAGGTGGAAGACACTTAAAAAGTCGATTTTAGCGGTTTATTCCTAAGTTTAAAAATATGCTTTCCTTAATTCAAAACTAAGAAAAAATAAATCTATGAGTCAACCACTGAAATCGGGTTTTTAGCTATTTTCTCACCAAGTTATGACTTGACAGGACGATTATCTTTCCCTCCTACCGTCTTGCAAATAGGCAAAATTGTAATTTTTTTTCTCTGTATTTTATTTTAAATGATAATGAAATGTGATTATTTCATTATTATACAAAAAATCCTAATTGACAATATGAATGTAACCCTTGAGAGTATCATTCATTCTAAAATGTACTGAAAATACATTAAATTTATAGAATTATATTACCTTAAATATTGCTTATATTGCAGTGAAACCTGGAGTTTAGTGTATGGAAAATTACGTTCCAAACGCTTAGAGGGTTAATATGCGAATCGAGATTTTACTATCCTAGGCTTTCATCCGTGAACTCATGAGGGTATTGTTTGTGCTGCCACTTCCCGGTCTAAGAGAATTGATAGCTTCCGGAAAAGTGATAATCCGATTTTTCAAAACTCATTACTGCTTTATAAAAATTACTTTGAAACCTTTCTAAAAATGACGGGCAGTTAATATATATATATATTTTTTATATAAATTCTTTTTCATACGTAGAAAATAAATAGTTTTCTGAAGTTTTAAAAGATACACGAACGCTTTTTGGATTCTTTGGTGACATAAAAGTGGTTGTTGTTTATTTTCGTCCTTGATTCTAGGGCATTTTTTACAATGTATAGAATCATGTACAACATTAAATCGTAGTATATCTTCATAACAAATTTTAAGTAGCTTTCATTACAAAAAGTAAAAAGCTACCTATTGCAGCCGTCCGGAGAAAAACACTTCCAAAAAATTTTGGTATATTTTCACCGATCATGACCCCCAGACCCCGAAACCCCCCTCCGTTCAAATGTTGACATATATATATATATATATATATATATATATATATATATATATAACCATATATATATATATATATATATATATATATATATATATATATATATATATATATATATATATATATATATATATCTGATATTTGTCATGCGATAACTAACGTATTATTGAACCGATTTGAATGAAACTTGGTATGTACATAGTACATACAAATATCTCAACCGAGTTCGTTGGCCAGCATCATCCGCCATCTTGTTTCAAAATGGCGGCCATTTAAAAAATTTTAAAAAATTTTAAATTTAAAATTAAATACGAAAAAATTAAAAGTTAAAAAATATTTTTACTTTATATGTTAGATCTTAAAACACCAATTCCAGAACACTTTTTATTTTGTCTATATCTTAAAAAATGACTGAGTTATAGCACTTTGAATTTTTCTTATGGCTGACATTTTGAAACGATCTGATTTTTGTCATGCGATAACTAACGTATTATTGAACCGATTTGAATGAAACTTGGTATATACATAGTACATACAAATATCTCGACCGAGTTCGTTGGCCAGCACCATCCGCGATCTTGTTTCAAAATGACGGCCATTTTAAAAAAAAATTTAAAATTTAAAATTTAAAATTAAATGCAAAAAAATTAAAAGTTGAAAAATATTTTTATTTTATGTGTTAGATCTTAAAACACCAATTCCAGAACACTTTTTATTTTGTCTATATCTTAAAAAACGATTGAGTTATAACACTTTGAATTTTTCTTATGGCTGACATTTTGAAACGATCTGATTTTGTCACGTGATAACACTCGTATTTATAAATCGATTTGGATGTAATTTGTTGTGTACATAGTACTTAATAAGGCTTGAACCGAGTTCGTTAACCAGTTTCATCCGCCATTTTGTTTAAAAATTGCGGCCATTTAAATTTAAAGAAATTTAAAATTTGAAATTAGGTACAAAAAAGTGAGAAATTGAAAAAGATTTTTAGGTAGCTTTCATTACAAAAAGTAAAAAGTTGCAGCAGTCCGGAGGAAAGCACTTCCGGAAAATTTTGGTATATTTTCACCGATCATGACCCCCAGACCCCAAAACCACCCTCCGTTCAAATGTTGACACACACACACACACACACATATATATATATATATATATATACTAGCTGTTACCCGTGATGTCGTTCACGTAGCATTAAAATAAAGATAAACGCTTTAGTTAAACAAACGTTTCATTAATAATAATTTAAAATATATATAACACATATCTTATAGGAGGCTATGCAGTAGTTTTTTTTAAGGGGGACTTAAAGAACTCGGTTAAATAAAATGGAAATGTGTTAGATAATATGAGCAATCGCGAAAATGAAATTGCAACAACTTATACTGTAGAACAACTGTAACGCACCCCAATTGTACACAAATCATGTTGTAGTGTATTTCAGAATTCCATATCAAAGAAAGAAAAATCATATGTTAAACCTAGGTAATAAAAAAAATCCAACATTTCCATAATACATAATTTCGCCGGCCCATTCTTTTCTTCAGCTGTGTATATGATCTATGTGTTTGTAAATATTCTAAATTCAATGTTAAAATTTTGCTTAGTTAGAAAAAGTGTAACGAAGATTAAAATTCATCTTTAACAATTTCTAATAATAGACAGAAACTTACTTGGATTCTTTTTTACAGTCCTGTATACTACGTGCAAATATTTATACGACCGCATATTTAGCTTAAATTATTCAAGCAAAAAACCCGATTAAAATTATTGAATTCATATTTCCGGGAATCGCTATTGCACAGGTGACCATATATCCAGTTTATTGTATAGTCCGATACATGATTTATTCTACAAACATCTCTTATTATACTAAATGTAGCTGAACTTCAGGATGCATTAGTTTTCCTTAAAATACATACGATAATTGTAAAAGCTCTTCAGCATTCTTTTCTAACAGACCATACTTTGGATACAATATCTGAGATCTGGACACAGGTAAAAAATCTTTTATGCGTCTGTGTAAATGAACAACAAATGTGATGCAAATCATACTTAACTGCAAGCATTATTGTAGTAAATTTCGGTATTTATCATTGTATTGATTAATCTCAGTATATTAATTTCATCATGTTTGAAATAGTGCAACGCAATTAAAATACGCTGAGAATATTTTTTCCCCGTGGACTATTATATTACCGAACATTTTTCTGTGATCTTGTAAATGAATGTTAAATCTTTTCACAACATTTTCTATAGAAATCCTGTTTTAGTGCATTTCAGAAACTGATATCAATTTCAATATTATTAAAATAACCTTAATAAAATAACATTATTAAAATGCGCTGCAAATGGTTTTTCTTCACAGACCATTATATATTGAAATACTTTTGAGCTCCCTGTAGGCACACTATAAGTACTACACTTAACATATTCAATGGTAACCATGTTCTTGTGAACCTTAAAAATGCATGTAAATTTCATTACATTTAAAATTATGTAACATTATCAAAATACACCAGAAATGATTTTTCCTCCTTAAACCATAATGTAAAGTCTCCTTATGAGTGCTCCTGTGATTCAGCTATAATTGCTACCTGGCGCATTTTCAATGCCGCATATGCTATGGCAAAACTCAATAACGTAAGTTATTTTCGTATGAATCCTACTATATTTACTCAAGTTGAAACACGGACAAACAGACGGCAGACCCCAGGTACTCGGCATCCGGTATACAGACAGGCTGAAGTCGTAATTCGTAAACACTTTTAAACCATGTTAGAAAGTGTCAAAATAAAGGTAGTTTCCGTAAAACGAAAAAAAAAAACAGTGTTAGGAAAAATCTACTTCAAAACTGTGTTTTAGGTGGCATTTTTGTATAATTTGTACATATATGTTTTGCATACCATAAAAATTTATAGAAATTTATTGTAAAAAAATATTCTTAAAAGTGACAACATATTTTTACTTTTTAAGAGCTAAAAAAAAGTGGAATTAATATCCATTTACAAACCTGTTTCCAGCACACTTCGAGCGCATTATGCGAAATTGAGATATTGACTGAGGGAATGTATTTTTTCACAATTACATTAAATCTTTAGATTTTAAGCCCGATAGTACATTTTTAAAGTGATTTTTATTTATATTTGAAGAATTGAACAATTTTAAGAATTAACACACACAAATATATTTTTTTAATTATTAGTTGAGTTTTTCTTACTTTCTAAGAATGGTAAAAAGTATTTTTCATTGATCATTACGTTATTTACGATATGTATAAATTATTAACATTTTCTAATCATTTAATACTTAATCTATAAAAAACTTATTTCATTTTAAAATTAAATATTTATACTAACCACGCTCAGACGATAAACTTAATTTTCTTTAAATAATAACTTTTGATATCATAATTCAATCTCATTTCATTACAACATCAAAGCATATTTATTTTATTTTTAATATGTGACGTCACAGTCGTCTCTTTTTAGCACTTACTCTAAATTACATTGTGTTATTAAAATGAAAACTTGGAAACTTATACTTTGTTTCAGATATGACGTTACATTGATAAGTTTAAAGTTCTTAATGGAAAGTAATCCTGTGACGTCACAATTGGTAAAAAATTGAATTGTATAGCCTTGAACAGAAAGAAAGAAAAAGGTTCATTTTGATTACGGATTAATATCTGGAAAAACTACTAAAATATTTATTTTCTTGTAAAGTGTGAAGTTATATTCTTGTG
Source organism: Maratus speculifer (assembly GCA_964019185.1). Lineage (NCBI taxonomy): Eukaryota > Metazoa > Arthropoda > Arachnida > Araneae > Salticidae > Maratus > Maratus speculifer. The sequence goes on along the minus strand of OZ025291.1, from coordinate 209,766,320 downwards.
AAGTCTTCTAAGTGTAAAAGAAATTTTACATAATCGTCTGCCTGATAGAAGAAGAAAAACAGTATTCCTCTGACGTCACAATTGGTAAATTTGCGGTTTTAAACCTCGAACCGAAAAACAGAATAGGGTCCATTTATTTAATTAATTTTGTTTTATCACGTGAAAATCTTTCAGTTGAAAATTAATTACAGAAGATAAATAATTATTCCGGTTTTTTTATTTTTTGGCAACGAAAAAAGAAAGATGATTAAATATTATGGAAAATTTTTCAATTTATTCTGTATGAAAAATAGTGAAATTTTGAATTATTAAGAAAAATATTTGAATAAAATAAATAAAAATTAGCCTATGTTCATTTCAAGCCAATAATATATCTATATACAAAAATTCAAAGACATTAATCCATCCGTTTTGAAGCCAAGTTCATTCCAATTTTCGGACACACTTTCACATTTATAATATATATAAGATATAAGATATATATAACCATATATATATATATATATATATCTGATTTTTGTCATGCGATAATTATCGTATTTATGAACCGATTTGAATGAAACTTGGTATGTACATAGTACATACAAATGTCTCGACCGAGTTCGTTGGCCAGCAAAATGGTGGCCATTTTAAATTTTTAAAAAAATTTTAAATTTAAAATTAAATGCAAAAAATTAAAAGCTGAAATTTTTTTTAATTTAAGTGTTAGAACTTAAAACAAAGATTCCAGAACACTTTTTATTTTGTCTATATCTTAAAAAATGATTGAGTTATAGCACTTTGAATTTTTCTTATGGTTGACATTTTGAAACGATCTGATTTTTGTCATGCGATAACTAACGTATTATTGAACCGATTTGAATGACACTTGGTATATACATAGTACATACAAATATCTCGACCGAGTTCGTTGGCCAGCACCATCCGCCATCTTGTTTCAAAATGGCGGTCATTTAAAAAAAATTAAAAAAATTACAATTTTTAATTAAATGCAAAAAAATTAAAAGTTGAAAAATATTTTTATTTTATGTGTTAGATCTTAAAACACCAATTCCAGAACACTTTTTATTTTATCTATATCTTAAAAAACGATTGAGTTATAGCACTTTGAAATTTTTTTATGGCTGACATTTTGAAACGACCTGATTTTGTCACGTGATAACACTCGTATTTATAAATCGATTTGGATGTAATTTGGTGTGTACATAATAGTTAATAAGGCTTGAACCGAGTTCGTTAACCAGTTTCATCCGCCATTTTGTTTAAAAATTGCGGCCATTTAAATTTAAAGAAATTTAAAATTTGAAATTAGGTACAAAAAAGTGAGAAATTGAAAAAAGATTTTTAACTAGCTTTCATTACAAAAAGTAAAAAGCTACCTATTGCAGCCGTCCGGAGGAAAGCCCTTCCGGAAAATTTTGGTATATTTTCACCGATCATGACCCCCAGACCCCAAAACCACTCTCCGTTCAAATGTTGACATATATACAGGGTGTATCTAAACTACTGGGCAAAACTTTAAGGGGTGATAGTATACATCAAGACAAATAATATTAAATGGGAAACTAAGGGTCCCAAATATCTTCCGAAGGAGAAAGGCGCCATCAAAGATTAGGGTCGAAAATTTGAAATGATTATAAAAAACGGAAAAATTGGTCAATTCGTTTGCGGTTTTCACGAAAACTATTCTTTATGTCAGTATTGTCTTGAAAATTAATTATAAAGACAAATTTCAAAAAATGCCGATAGAGGGCGCTTTAGACTTTGGAGTAACGAACAACTATTTTTTACCGTTATTTTTTGCATCTAATTGAATTTTTTTAGAAGTTTAGACATAAACTTAAATTTTGAGCTCAAAATCTGTGGTTAAGAAGCGCAAACTGAACTGTGCTCAATTGGAGTGGTTAGGTTAAAATTTCAAATGATTATAAAAAACAGAATAATTGGTCAATTGATTTGCGGATTTCACTAAAATTATTCTTTATGTCAGTATTGTCTTGAAAATAAATTATACAGATAAATTTCAAAAAATGTCGATAGAGGGCGCTTTAGACTTTGGAGTAACCTACAACTATTTTTTACCGTTATTTTTTTCATCTCATTAAATTTTTTTAGAAGCTTAGACATAAACATAAATTTTGAGCTGAATATATGAATCGTTGAGAGTGGTTAAGTAGCGCAAACTGAACTGTGTTCAATGGGGGTGGGGAGGTTCAAATTTCAAATGACTATAAAAAACGTAAAAATTGGTCCCCCCCGATTCGTTTGAGGTTTTTTCTAAAACCATTCTTTATGTCAATATTTCCTTGAAAAAAAAATTTCAAAAAAAATTTTCAAAAAATTCCGTTAGAGGGCGCCTTAAACTTTAGAGTATCCAACAGCAATTCTTAACTGTTATTTTTGTATCTAATTAAATGCTTGCAAAAGCTTAGACTTAAATTTTGAGCTCAAATTCTGAATCGTTGGGAGGGGTTAAGAAGCGCAAACTGAACTGTGTTCAGGAGTTGAAATGTTACCATGCCACCCTACGAACCATGTTCAATTTTTCGCTACTTAATTACTCACAACGATTCAGATTTTGAGCTCAAAATTTAAGTCTGAGCTTTTAAAACATTTATTTAGGTTAAAAAAAAATAAAGGTTAAAAGTAATTGTTGGTTAGTCTAAAGTTTAAAGCGCCCTCTAACGGAATTTTTTGAAATTTATCTTTAAAATTTATTTTCAAGGAAATACTGACATAAAGAATGGTTTTAGAGAAAACCGCAAACGAATCGACCAATTTTTCCGTTTTTTATAATCATTTGAAAATTGAACCACCCCACCCCCATTGAACACGGTTCGATTTGCGCTACTTAACCACTCTCAACGATTCAGATATTTAGCTAAAAATTTAAGTTTATGTCTAAGCTCCTAAAAAAATTTAATGAGATGGAAAAAATAACGGTAAAAAGTAGTTGTTCGTTACTCCAAAGACTAAAGCGCCCTCTATCGACAATTTTAGAAAATTAGCTGTATAATTTATTTTCAAACAATACTGACATAAAGAATAATTTTAGTGAAAAATGCAAATCAATTGACCCAAGTTTCTGTTTTTATAATCATTTGAAATTTGAACCTAACCACTCCAATTGAGCACAGTTCAGTTTGCGCTTCTTAACCACAAATTTTGAGCTCAAAATTTAAGTTTATGTCTAAACTTCTAAAAAAATTCAATGAGATGCAAAAAATAAGGGTAAAAAATAGTTGTTCGTTACTCCAAAGTCTAAAGCGCCCTCTATCGGCAATTTTTGAAATTTGTCTTTATAATTTATTTTCAAGACAATACTGACATAAAAAATAATTTTCGTGAAAACCCCAAACGAATCGACCACTTTTTCCGTTTTTTATAATGATTTCAAATTTTGGACCCTAAACTTTGATGGCCCCTGTCTCCTTCGGAAGACGTTTGGGACACCTATTTTCCCATTTCATATTATTTGTCTTCATGTATACTATCACTCCTTAAAGTTTTGTCCAGTAGTTTAGATACACCCTGTATATGTAACCGTATATATATATATATCTGATTTTTGTCATGCGATAACTAACGTATTTATGAACCGATTTGAATGAATCTTGCTATGTACATAGTACATACAAATGTCTCGACCGAGTTCGTCGGCCAGCATCATCCGCCATTTTGTTTCAAAATGGCGGCCATTTTAAATATTTAAAAAAATTTAAAATTTAAAATTAAATGCGAAAAAAATCAAAATTTGACAAATATTTTTCTTTTACGTGTTATAACTTAAAACAACGATTCCAGAACACTTTTTAATTTGTCTAAATCTTACAAAATGATTGATTTATAGCACTTTGAATTTTTCTTATGGCTGACATTTTGAAACGATCTGAATCTGTCACGTGATAACACGCGTATTTATGAACCGATTTCAATGGAACTTGGTATGTACATAGTACATACAAATGTCTTGACCGAGTTCGTTGGCCAGCATCATCCACCATTTTGTTTCAAAATGGTGGTCATTTTAAATTTTTAAAAAAAATTAACATTTAAAATTAAATACGAAAAAATTAAAAGTTGAAAAATATTTTTCTTTTACGCATTAAAACTTAAAACAATGATTCCAGAACACTTTTTGTTTTGTCTATATCTTAAAAAATGATTGAGTTATAGCACTTTGAATTTTGCTTATGGCTGACATTTTGAAACGGTCTAATCTGAACGATCCATCATGTTGCTTTAAAATGGCATACACTCTATGATATCATGGAATTTGGTAACTCTCTAAATCGCTTAAAATAAAACCAGGTTGAATAAAAGATGACCAATTTCTAAAAATTCCTATTAATATTCATTCTTGACAGAAACTAGTATTCAATCTTATAAAATCACTAATTTTATAAGATTATTTCCACTAATTTGAGTTTAGTATTTTTGAACAATGTACTTACTGTATTTACTTAAAAATAAATAAATAAATGTATAAGTATATGAAAGCTATTTCTTCCTCCCGGCATTGCCGGAAGGACTTTTAAAAATTGAGTTTCTTTTGCTATTCTTTTAGAAAACAAGAAAAGAAAAATCATTTGTCATGTATAGACTATAAACACTTTCCAACACATTCAGAATAATATAACGAAACTGAACCGTTTAAAAAGTTAAAATATTTTATCTAATTCAACAATAAGAAAACGCATTTTCTATTTCACAGGAAGTAACTAATAATAATTCTAAGCAACGCATGTAAAATTTTTATACATGAATCTGTTTAACATAACTTATATATGCCGAAAATAATGCCCCCCCCCCTATAAATCAAGTAGCGGAATTCTTTTGTATTGCCATGTGAATGAATAATAAATATTCTTTGCACGGCAAATTTTACATAATGTATACTTTAGTGTCATTTATAATTCCATATCAACTTCATTCTGCTCGACTGGTGTAAAATGATTAAAAAGCACTTGAAAGTATTTAATGTCATCGGCCGTAATGTAACGGAATACTTTTGAAAGTTCCTGTATTTGAACTATGCATCGAATTTTATTAAAATTTGAACTGATGAAAAAAATTCCTGCAACAAATATATATTTTAAAATTCAAACGGTCCCGTTGGGTAGTTTTTGTACTGTTATATGCAGCTAGACAGACGGATAGACAAACAGGTGGACGGATCATGTGACGACTATAGGTGTATTTATAGAATCACCAACGCTCTGGAAAACAGAAACATTTAAAAGCACATGCCAAAATTGAATGCGCATTTCCAGCAATTATTATTCAAAGACAGTATTGTAAGTGATTTCTTTTGTGAGATCTTGTAAATGGATTAAAAATGCTATGAATGTCCAGTTCTAATGTAATCGTAGTGAAAATCAGCGATTTATATCAGTTTAAATAAATTTGCAATAGCGAAATGTCATAAAAATACTCTCGAAATGATTTTCTACATAGACAATAATACAGTGAAATTTTTTGGGTACCCGTGTAAATAATTATTAATCCTACATACTTCATATACAATATCAGTCATGGTTAGGGGATCCTAAAATGATATGACAATTTTTAAATAGTAAAAATATTCTATTTTCTTTTATACTATAAAATACTATTACATTTACCTTTTCACTGAACTAGAAGTTTTATAATATCTCCAAAATTAACTAAAACATTTCAATATATAAAGAGAATATATACTTTAAATTAAAAAATATCCTTTTTTAATATCTATTAAATTGCAACATTGAAAAAAGCAATTTAGCAAACTATTAACAATTTAGAACATACAAAGAAATAGCTAAACAATTTAGAACATAATGAATAACAGAGAAAGCACTCTGATAAATCTTCACCGAAATATGTTTAAATTATTATATGTATTGAAGAATAATGGAAAAAAATATGTTCCAGGAATAGCATTTACAGAATTCTTATCCTTTTTATCTGTTATCTAAAAATTAATCTAAAAGTGCCAATTAAGAATTAATGTTTAGCACAGCTACTTAATATACTGTTTTTCAGAAACAACTATTACAGTAAAATATATACTACCTCTGACAATAAAGTTCGGGGAATAGTCTTGTAATATTAATGTAGATGAAACATTAACTAAAATCATCATACCATCCTTCGAAATAGTCTCCTCCCATAACTATGCACCGCTAAGATCTTCTATACATGTCCTGGAAAATTCGCAAGAAGTGTTCTTTTGGGATGGAGTTCAAAAGCTTCGTCACGTTTCGTTGGATGTCAGCAATAAGGTCAAATCTCTTTCAAAGAAAGTTAGAGTCGTGGAAATACGAAGAAGTCTGGAGGATTGAGATCTGATGGGTATGGTGGATGGGTATGGTATTTGCAACACCTCTCATAAATTTCTTTCGATATCTTGTAAATCTTAAAACCAAACTTTAAACTAATCTTTTGTTCTTTCATTTTCTTGCTCTCAGAACCACTTAACCGGTTTCCCCGAGATAAGTCACTGGTTAAAGCACTGTTTCCCCATACCCGTCACCGGTTAAGTGGATAAGAACCAACACACTGAACAAGCACTTTGTAAAACACGTCTTATGCAGAACATAAACGACGCTCAACTGAACAACGGTGGGGGGAAGATGATCAATACTTGCCTCTGTGCAGGTGCAGTGTTTTGTTTCCCCAGTGTTGCTAGATCGGCCGTTCTGAATTCATTCACCGAACTTTATTGTCAGAGGTAGTATGAAATTTATCAGATAATATGGATGAATCACCAACACTTAAAGTGCATTTGGATTTAATTTTGTAAATTATGTGCAAAAATAACGAAATCTCAGAGAATACTATTTCCGGGCAAACAACGAAATGATATAATTATCAAATTGCAGTCAAGATTCGTAGCACACAGTGGATATAATATTAGAAATCCATCAGATATTTCCCCGTACGAGTACAGTAGACGTGTTAAATATCAATAATTTTATTAAATGTCAACTAACAAGGAAGGCTCCATACGGGCATACTCCGAAAAATCTGAAAAAAATACAGAATGTTCTTCTCATATGGATATATGCGTTTATAAAAAAAATTTCGGCGGATCCTCCTTACTTTATCCGTAAAAAAATAATGAAGATTTCGTTATTTGGCGATTTATAATCGGTTGGCGATGAAAAGCAATTTCATTTTTTTTTTAATGTCAAATGCATTTTAAAGGAAAAAAGTTTCATGTTCTACGTGTTTAGATAGATTAAATATCTTTAGTTTTGTCAGCTTTAGTTTGTTTTAAGTATCCTTTCATTATATTGATATTTTTATGTATTTATATTCACATTTAACCATCAAAATTTGCGATTTAAAACGAAATTCAAATTTAAATTAATTAAAATTGTTTCAAGTTCAAAGTCCAGTTGAGCATTGTCAATTCGATTTTGTTGCTATGGAAACATCTTGCTTTTATTTTTGAATACGCTTAAATGTATGAAAATAATTTTACTGAATAAGAATTTTTTATATATGAAAATATTTTTTCCAGAGGTAAATTAAATAACTACAGCAACAAATAATACATATATATGCAATTTAATACATATATGTATATAATATATTAAACTCTCTCATTGTTTATGTTTAATTTCATTAAAAACCATTTACACGCATTCTAAAAATCCAAAAGATTTCAGTTGCATTAAAATCAGGGTTGCAAAAAAGCCGGCTAAAATAAAAAAAAATAGCCAGGCCGGTGGCTTTTATTGGTTTTATCCGGCTTTTTTTGGCCAAAATTGGCCTTTTTTGGCCAAAATTGGCTTTTATGCAGTGAAGCATTTTAATTATAAGCCACACATTTTTAAGTGTATTTTAACTAGTTTTAATAATGTTTAATTTACTTTGAGTTTAATAAATTTATTTATTAAAATAAAAAATAGGAATTTTAATTATGATTCAGCATGAGAAATTGGGTTATAACCCAATTTTTCAATATTGAAGACAATAATACTAGAATGACACATTGATGGAATTGATAGTGGTTTATAGTCACAATTGCAAATATGTCAGCTAAATTATAAAATGGCCATACCAAGTGCTTTTTCTATCCCACCCTTGTTTTTTTTCCATTTTTACTGCTTTATAAAATTAACTGGGGCAATAGTTACTTAGTTACATGTTTTATTACTTAACTAATTTTAAGAGTTATTAAAATGTCATGATTTATTCCCTATAAACATTTAAAATCATAAAAACAGCATTTCTCACTATTGAAAATAGTATTATGAATTATGCATATTTCATAATATATTATATTTCACAATTTATTTCAATATTATCAGTTAGCATATGTATGAATATATTCATGCAAGAGGGCATATATGCATTATTAAATAAGAAAGAGCTATTGAAAATTTTAATTCAACAAATCTTATTCGCGCATTTTTTGTTGTTGTTTAATTTTATATAATTATGTATTAAACTCTCCTCAAACACTGAATCCTTCCTAATTTCTCTTTCAACATTGTTCATTATATGACTTAATCTTTACATATAAGAATGTTTCTATGAATGGTTTGATGTGTTACATTTTGTCATAATTCAATTAAATATAATTCTTAGGAATGTGCAATATAAGTAGAACTATGAAATATAGAAGTTTAAAACACATTTTTTTATTATTTTCTTTTTTCCAAGATTTATATATTTTTTCAGACATAATGCCTTCACAGTTGACTTCTAGCGGTTATAAAGACTTATTTATTTGAAAAATTAAATAGAAATTTATAACTATTTTAGTAGTAAATAATTAAAAATGTATTAAAAATAAATCAATCCAAATTTAAGATGGATTCGATACAAATTAACACTTTAATAATAAAAGCCAGCTTTTTTCAATTTTAGCCGGCTTTTTTTAAGTGGATAAAACCAAAAAAAGCTAGCCGGATTTTTTTGGCCCGGCTAAAAGCCAGCAACCCTGATTAAAATCGTTTACTTTTGGCGAGGAAAAGTACTGCTCGTCAAATCGTGTGACATTTTTGTCTTTTTATGCCAAATATTCGAAAGTATTTTATTTTTTTACACGTTTTCTTCTGCAAGTCCGCCTCTAATTTTCACTGATCCTTTATTACATACAGTTTAACTAGTATTTTTTTTTCAAAAAAATCTGAGTATGCCCAGTATGGAGACCTTCCTTGTAACTGCACTAATTTGGACTCATATCCGAGTCTTATTACGTCTTAACATCAGAATAAAAATGTAGAATAAATAGAGAGTTACATCAGCAATTGGTGCCAAACTTCATCCAATTCTAAGCAGCTCAAGAAATGTATATACTTCGTCTCCAAAGATACGTAATATGGTTTTATATTGGAATATCGTTCGAATAGCGATTTGAGAATAAACTTCAAGACGACCAACGAAATGGCCCTCACGGTGAGTGAACAACCAACGAAATTTAGAAATGGTCCTCACGGTGAGTAAACAGCCAGTGCGGAGACGAGAAAAAAATTACCAATTTATCTGACGGAATTATTTTTATGCAATACAGAAGGAGCACGGATCGCAAAGGATGATAGGGTACAGAAAAATATTTAAAAAAGAAATAAAAGATATTAAGAAACAAAAGTCAAATATCCCAAATTAAAGAATAAAATAAATTAGTGGGTTTTAGGAAGAGCGTTACTTATAACAGATTAAGGATTTGGAATCAGAAATAAAAGAAAGTTTTGGTAAAAGGCATCGGATTAAAATATAATTGATATTTTATAATGTTGTTAAAACTAGGGTGGAAAGAGAGATAATATAAGAATTTGGAATAAAGTAATTAAAGTAAGAAGGAGAAAATTTTGTGTGTGTGTAATTGTGCATATAGTATATTTGTATGCAAAGTTATACATAAAACTAATCAAGAATTGTTAAAAATAATATCAACAAAGTAAAAATTAAAAAATGTGATCAATCAGAAAAGGAATATAACTGATGGACTTTTTGGAAATGATTTGTAAAAAGTAAAGTAATAATAAAAATATATTGCTTGTTTATATGTGTATTATATTTATTGTATATATATTGTGTAATATATTGATTTTTTATTCCTATGTTTCAGGAGATTAACTTTCTACTATTACGTTTTTATATCATTTGTAAGTGCAATTCTTGTAAACTTAATCAAAAGTTGGCTGTTCCGATAACATTTTTCACACATCTCTAGGAAAGATTTATTTATCAGCTTATGTGTCAGATGTTAAACAATTTAACTTTTGCACGGTTTATCTTTAATTTGGGTTGTTATCCGATTACGTTGTCCTAACGATGCACTGCTGGATATTATTTAATTATTTTTTTAAGCTGATTACAATTCGTTCAATTTTTGCGGTGTCGGTTCCTTTTATTCCCAACACAAAGTATCAGTTGAGATCGAAAGATAATCATTTTTCATTGGGTATGAACGTATTTAAGATCGATTGTGAAAAAATTTAAAAAGAAATGGGAAAATAATGAAATTAAGACGAATGAATAAAGAAATAATCGCGAAATTTAAGGACTGATTTACAATCAAACGCTATTTTGTTTTATGTGAGTCATTTTGAATAATGAATAGTTCCATAATTTGGGAATCTTATTGGACAGTCCTGGCCATATCATTTAATGTAATGTTTTGTAATTGTTGAAATACGTAGCACGTATCGTCATCTTCGTCCGTTCGTCTGTTAGTCCGTCTGTCCCCATAAAATGACGCAAGAACAATCCAACCAAATGGTTTGAAATTCTATATATATAACTGTTGCGAAGTTTTGTTTAGTCATTTCAAATTCTATAAAAAATAAATTAAAACCTCAAATGATCAATTAATAAAAGTTTTCTTCCTTCTATTAACTCCTATCGTACGTAATTAATTCAATAAGATTCCATGTTAAGTAATAATTCTAAGTTGCCAGGGTGAATAAAGAGTATGTTACATAATTTCCAAATTGTTCAACTATATATATCTATATATATAATCGTAATAAGTTTTGTATTTTTACATCTGGAGCCAATAGCTATTGCACCAAGATCTAAGAGTCCAAGATCCCAGAGCCCCCGACGTTACTTATTTTCGCACAAGTAAAATGTATAGGATAAATTAGTGTTAGTACGTGCTATTATCGTAGTGATACCTGCTAGCTTGAACCGACGGTCAATTTACAGGTACCAGGTACCAAAGGTAGGTAAAACACTACGAACTATTCTTATTTTCTCTGTCTTGATTTTTATATATGATGCTTAGAAAAATATTCCAATACTTTATGTAAGCAGCCAGACCAATTGCATGGGCCAAACATCGAGCCAGACATACAGGGTGTTTCGCTACCAGACCGACAAATTTTCAGGGATGATAGTAGACATGAAAACAAACATTATTAAATAGGAAACCATGGGGCACAAACTTCTTCTGTAGGAGCTAGGGGCCATTATAGTTTATGGTCCAAAACTTCAAACGATTATAAAAAACGGAAAAAACGGTCGATTCGTTTGCGGTTTTCACTAAAATCATTCTATATATCACGATTTTTTTAGAAAAAAAATTTAAAGGTTACGTTCAAAATTGTCGATAGAGGGTGCATTAGACTTTAGAGTAACGAACAATTACTTTTTACCGTTATTTTGTGCATGGGGCTGAAATTATTCTAAAGTTTAGACTTTAACTTAAATTTTAAGCCCAAAATCGGAAACATTGGGATCGGGTAACTAGCAAAATTTAAATGTTAACAGAGGGGGAGATTTTAAACGCTCATAAATATTGGACAAACAAATCGATTTTGTTGCATTTTGAGTATAAGTCATTCCCTTGGTAGTTATATTATTCAAAATGACGTAGAGCTTTGTTGTTCTCATTTTTTTGATAGAGGGCGTTCCGACATATCTCTGATATTTCAATGGCATTACTCTGGGTATTTTACTACGAGACCAACATACTTCCAGGAAGTGTTAGGGATACAAAGACGACTCGGAATCACATAGGAATGCAACGTTGGAAATGCCTTTTTTTCAAGTTACGGTTAAAGGAAGCAGAGAAAAAAGTAACAGAAACAGCAGAGAAAAAGTAACAGAAACAGCAGAGAAAGAGCGACATGTTAATGTGACAGAAAACAGTTCATTTAAAGGTTTTACTAGAAAAGGTGTTCGAAATTACGACCAGAAGTAGTCTGGTAAGTTTAACAGCGACGGTAGATGGCGCTGCTGTTTCCTTGCAATAGATGGTGCTAAACGGTAACGCGCCTGAGCAGCGATCACTTTGAAGTGATCATTCGCGAACCGGTTCCAAAGGTAGCAGAATAAAATATTTGAGCGATGCACAGCACGATAGGGCTCCTCCACATTTTACCAATGGCGTTTGCCGACACTTCAAAGTAACATATGGACAGTGGTGGATAGGTCGTGGTGGCCCGGTTCATTGGCCTGCCAGATCGTCGGACCTGTCATGTATGGACTTCTTCTGCTGGGGTCAAATGACAAAATGGGTGTATGAGACTCCCGTACCATCAGTTGAAGACCTCGCAGTTGGTATTTCTGTAGCTGGGAGAAACAATCAGAAATGCCAGGAATCTTTCAAAGCGTGAGGAACTCCACGCGACGCCGCTGTCAAGCATGCCGGACTACTTCTGGTCGTAATTTCGAACACCTTTTGTAGTAGAACATTTAAATAAAATGTTTTCTGTTACATCAACGTGTTGCTCTTTCTCTGCTGTTTCAAAAAACGAAAATGTTTATGAAGTTTCATTATTGGGTTGAAATTGTCATGAATTAAGCATAAAATTAGCTTATATAAAAATTCTTCGCATAGTCATTGTTTTCATTTTGTGCTCAACATGAGATTGTTTGTCCGATATAACGGAGTTTATAGAATATCACATTATTCGATTTGCATAAGAAAGTCATAATCAGCAATGTATCGTCTGTTACTTAAGAATTTCTCAACTAATGGTTAATAGAGCAAAAACAGGAGTATTTCCATGACGGACAGTTCGAAAACAAACATCTGAATAGGGGCTAAAAGCCAAAACGTACTCAGAAAAATGATTCTGATGCTAAAGAGTATTACTTAAAAAACTGTTTTGGAAGTGGAAAATGTGTGCGTCGAACATGGAAAGAACATGGCGTTGATGTGAGCACAACACTAAGACCTCTCCATAAAATCGGATTTCAATCTCGTGTACCAAACGACTATTAACAAGGACACAAGAGGGAGTAAGTGAAGGATTGCAGAAAAAGGCTCTTATGAGATCTGTATGTAGGAAAGAAAGATATTGTTTAGTGATAGGAGTGTATTTTGCGTGACATATGGTGATCAAGTGTTTCGTGTATGATGAATAAAAAGAAGCATATGACACGGACTGCATAAAGAAATTAACGAAATTTCCAGCTAGTGTAATAGTAAGGGCTTGAATGATTGCAGATGGTCCTCGAAGGCTATGTATCAATTACGAAAGGATTAATCCTGAGATTTATCAAGAAATCCATAAGCGTTTCATGATACCATCTTCGGAGCATCCTCATGGTGACGATTTTATTTTTCAACATAATTTAGCCCCTTCCCACAGGTTAGTGTCCACGAAGACATGTCTGAACCAATACCAAATTAACATTCTTACCTAGATGGCTAATTCACTGGATTTAAATGCAACAGAAAATTTGTGGCGAATAATGAAGAAAAAACTACAAGATAATTGCAATAATAATAATAATAATAATAATAATAATAATAATAATGTTGAGCTTCTTTCCAGCATAAAGACGACATGGTCATATCTAGGTAGAAAACATTGTGAAAAAAATGGCAAAAAAAGTTCGTACTGTTAAAAATGTAAAAATGATGCTTTAAAACATTAAAGAATAACTATTTTTAATAAAATGTATTATTATTATTATCATTATTATTATTATTATTATTATTATTATTATTATTATTATTATTATTATTTATTACTTATTACTCTAAAATTTTGAATTTAGGTAATTGGTTATTTTAATTATTTAATTTTTTCAAGTGTTTTTTAAATATTTATTTTATTTTTTGTTATATTTCCTATGATTTTTATGCTGTAAATTTTTACATACTATGATTTATTCTACAAACTATGATTTATTTTCTGTATTAGGTTTTGTAACAAAACCTTTTTTAACAATTGCTTTTTCTCTGTTATTATAACGAGGTGTAACTCGTCGAATTTCGACGAAAGAAAATGTTTAGGAAGGAACTGTTTCATTGACTTGTAATAAGTCGACAAAATTAGCTACAATAAAAAATGAATCTTAGATTGGTCAGATTAACTTTCAAACAATTATTATTATAAGCTAAAAGGAGAAAAAAAACTATTTCTATAAGACTTAGTTGTTCAAATTATTAATATTAAACTTAAATCGCATATGTAATCAGTAAAGTATTACTAAGATCAGTTATTATGATGAAATTATCAATTGAGGCTCTTATTTTTGGTATAAAGCAAATGAAAAAAAAAAAATCCAAATTGACGTGATCATAGAATTCCCATGTGAAATCTAAACCCCTCATAATTTTAATCGTCTCAAAATTTACATACGCACTTCTTATAGTATTTTAGTTTGATCATTTTAAAATCATTTGCTTTTTAGGCGCGTTCGTAATTATGTAAGTACGTAGCACCTATTATTGTCGTTCATTCCGTCCGTCTGTCTGTCCGTCCGCATATAACAACGCAAAAACTACCCAACTGAATCGTTTGAAATTTAAATTACATAATTATTACATAATTTTGTCGAGTAATTACAAATTTTATGAAAATCGGATGCATAGATCAATTACAGGGACAATCAAAAGGATTCCGTTGCAATACGGTCAATGGAGAACAAAGTTTCAAATGCATTTTAATCGTTTGAAATTTTAAATACATAATTATTACATAATTTTGTAGATTTATTTTAAATTTTATCAAAATCGGATGCATAGCTCAATTACAGTTACAATCAAAAGTATTCCGTTACATTAAGGTTAATGGGAAAAAATGTTTCAAATGTATTTTAATGGTGTTACACTCAATCGAACGTAATAAAATTTATATGCATCTATAAAGTACATATTATAATATACATTTTGCATAATCTGTGGTGCAAAGAATATTTGTTTTTGATTTTCAAGGCCACACAAAAGTATTCCATTGCATAATGGTATAGGGAGAACATTGTTTGGTGTGCATTTTAATTGTAATTATTTACAATTTTATGAGATTGATATATGAGAGTGACATTTGAAAAACTTTGTTATCGTACGAACGCACCTCATTTGCTACGCTTCACGTGCAATTTCCAACTTGTTTTAAATAGAAAAAGACGTTATTTGCATCCGCTAAAAGAATTCCATATTTACGGATCCAGTCTTAAACAACATCTATAGAAAAATTTGCATATGACGTCATTAGGACGGAATATTACACAACGCAGCAAAAACAATATTCAAGACACTAGGCAAAACTAATGTGATGATTCACAAATCTTCACTTCTTTATTTCTAATAGCTCAATATTTTATCAGAAATTATTCATTTGCATTTTTTTTTTTCAAAATTTGGATAATATCATTACATACACGCGGATAAACAAAATTGCACTCATTTAGCTTTCTGATACGAATTGAAAAAAATGCGGTGAAGTCACTTGAATATAAAATACATTGTTATAAAGAGAAATTCTTCTATCATTTGTAAATTAAGTTTTCAATAAACTAAAAAAAACATTTAATTGACGGATAAAAACACAATAAAACCAAAGTTCATCGGATTTTATGTCAGACGATTTCTTTTGACATGATATTTTATTTCAGTTTTTATCAACTTTAAGAGAAAATAGCATATTTCTCTTGCCACAATTACAAAATTCGTACTAAAACTATAAAAAATTACTAACTCATAAATAAATTGAGATAAAGCTTTCAAACAAATTGCATTTAAAAGTACATTTTTTTTTGGAATACGACGGAGTAAAAATTGAAAATGTGCAATATTTAGAAGCATAAAATTTGTAGTACAGAAAATTGCATTACTGAATTGCATGCGAAAGTGTTGTCATTCAAAAAATGAAGTATGCGTTACGCACAGATACATTTGGCCTTTATAATATAGATATTTTGTCTTGGAGCGACAAACTAGTTATTTTCTGTTTATTTGTAAAAAAGAAAAAGTTTAAATAGGGCAAGGATTTTAGCTATAACAGGTACATATATTATAATGAAAAGTTCATAGTGTGTCCTATTGAGATAAAAATATTATTAAAAATGAATGTGCTAAGATCAACAATAAAAAATAATTATTAAATGCTGCCTAAACCAATATGATGCTGACAACGAAAAAAGAAGATACAGTTGTGTAGAATATGAAAGCAGAAATTAAAAAAATATATATTTTTTAAAATGTAAAATACGTCTGAAAATATTATAATTCCTGAGAAAATAAAAAATGTTCTTACTTTTTTTTACAATATGTGTATGTAAATAATTTCATTAAGAAACTTAAAAGTATAGCAAACACTTTTGAATCTCTGAGTAGTAAAAATAATATCTAAATTTGGTGTTTAGAATTTTTCACGATCTTTAAATCTTTCGATTATAAGGGTAGTTTAAAAAATTGTAGTTAATGATTTATTACTTAAAAAATCTTATCCTAATTTTTTTTCCTTGTTGCAGATCTAGATTGTTTTGATCAAACAATATTTATAATCTCGTTTAACTTAGAAGTTTAAATGAATAATTAACATCTGATTAATATGTTAAATTTAAATTAGTTAGTTCGTGATTAAGACTTAAACAACTTTCTAAACTCATGCCGATTTTTTTCATTCGAAATCATCCATATATAAACTCACCTATTGAATATTTTTAAATTTAAAGTTAATAGTCCAATTATTTGTTTTATTTTCAATTCGATTGCACTACAATGTAACGAATTTTCGTTTATGTGCACCACATCTGTGTAGTTTATAAATAAGTCGGCCTTTTCGAATAATAATTTCGCATAATCTTAAAGGGTTCATTTAAAATTGATAAATACAAAAAAATCACTGAAATCATTCTGACTAATTAGTGTTTAGAAATTTGATTCTTGTAAACTGCTTGTATTTATTTTCTTAGTTAAAGTAATATTTAAAAAAATATATACCTGTTTTTAATTTGTTGCACAAACATAAATTGAATATTTAAATAAATATAATTACAAAATGCTTCTTACTGAGAAAAATATCATAAAATTTGAATTATATGAAATCTAATCAAAGACCCTTTTCGAAGCAGCTTTGGTCTGAAAATGTAAACAAGAATAATAAATTCAATTTTTATCTTTGATAGACATACATAAGGTGATTTAAATATTTGTATTTTTTTTAAATCTAGAGTAATTTAGTACATGATCAAACTACTGCATCAAACGCATATTTTATTACAACACAAAATATAGTCTTGTTAATTCCTAAGCACATAAAATATTTTTCAGAAACAAATAAACTTTAATGTATTAATAAATATGTTAAAAAAGTATTCGCATTAAAGATAGTTTAAACAACATTGGTTTTTTCTGTGTTTTTGTTATCTTATTTTGTGCATCTGTAATACAAATTTAATATTTTCATCACAATGTATTTATACAACGATTCAGTAAAATGATAAATATTTAGTTTCATTAAGTAGATATTATGCAGTTTGTTTATACAGTCTGATTTTTAATCATTTAGTTTAATCAAATCTATTAATTTTATTTTTAATAATATGAAATAAGGTTGTTTATGACGTTTAAATATTTTGAAATAAATAAATAACACTGTTATAAATTAAAACTAAAGTAATTTTCTGTATTGCGTATATTTTACTTTAAAAAATTATATTACTTTAATTCATGCAGAAATTTATTTATTATTTGCGGAATCGTTATTAAATTATTTACACTTAATTCATTTGCGAAAAGTAATTTGTAAAGATTAATTTTTCAAAATGTCGTTTTCCGCTGAAACTTAGTAAGAAACTTAGTAACAAAAATAATATTTGAATATATTTTAGATTCTCAATATTAGAAAAAATCTTTTTACGTGATTTTAGTTTGCGATTTATCATACTCATACACACCCACGCATATATATATATATATATATATATATATATATATATATATATATACACACTACCTATGACAAAAAATTCAGTGAATGAATCCAGAACGACCGATCTGGCAACACTGGAAAAACAAAACGCTGCATCTGCATAGAGGCAAGTGTTGACCACCTTCCCCCACCATTGTTTAGTTGAGCGTCGTTTATGTTCTGTGACGTTCTTTACTAAATGCTTGTTCAGTGTGTTGGTTCTTAACTGAGAACAGGAAAATGAACGAACAAAAGATCAGTTTAAAGTTTGGTTTTAAGCTTTGTAAGACGCTGAAAGAAATTCGTGAGAAGCGGTGAAAATTGAAAATCCACCATACTCGCCAGATCTCCATCCTCCAGACTTCTTCCTGTTTCCTATTCTCAAACTCTCTTTGAAAGAGATTTGACCTTATTGCTGACATCCAACGAAACGTGACGAAGCTTTTGAACTCCATCCAAAAAGAAGACTTATTTTGTATTTCTCAGGACATGTATAGCAGGTTTCAGCGGTGCATAATTATGGGAGATAACTATTTCGAAGGATGCTATGGTAAGTTTCGTAAATATTTCATCTACATTAATGTTACAGAACTATTCACCGTACTTTATTGTCAGAGGTAGTATATATAAATATTTGAAAAAGCAAAATTAAATACTTTTTTTTGTTTTAACTTACCAAAACATGTTTTTCTAAATGTTATGTGAAAAGGTAAAATGCTGGTTTTTTTTCCTTTAATAATTTAAAAAAAGTTTTTTTTTTTTTTTTTGAATCAAGATTATAGAAAATCTACCATGAAAAACTGCACAAGAAAAAAAAATGTCAAGTAAAAGTTAATTTTGGTTTCCAAAATAGAAAAAAAAATGACTCCGATATTTCAGAAATTGTTTCAGAGTTTTTGGTCTTGTTTCACTACCAAAGAAATTTTTCATTTTTCGATATTTTAACAAGCATATTTTGAAGTCATTAGTTATTGTTTAAAAAATCTTGTTTGGTAATAAAATTTCATACGAACTTGGAAGAATACCCCTCAACCGCCCCCCCCCCAAAAAAAAAACCAAAATCTATGAGTAACAATTTTTGCATTCTAATGTAATATTATTATACGTAATCATTCTTGTCTTTTAATTTATTATTATTTCATATTTTTTTTATTTTTAATATCCATGATATATTACATTGTTCTATAAGCTTATACACACTATTTCACATTAAACACTCAAAGCAAGAGTTTACAAAAAATAATATTGCCTATTTAATAATTGATTTATGTTTCTTATAAAAGCTACAATGTAAGAAGAGGAGAAACACCATTGCAAATTTCCTGTAATAAAACATGAAAGACAGGAGACACATTTTTAAAACAAAAAATATTTTTTATTTATTATTTTTAAATTGCAACAACTAGTATCGACTATGATATATTGGAATGAATATTTAAGTATTATTAAGAATTTTTCTAAGCGTTTTTTTTATTACAGTTATGATGAAAAAAATATTAAGAATTGCGCGCTTGCAATTTTCATTCAGAAAAATTTATTCTAAAATTCCCAGTTACAGTTTTTCAGTTGCATTCTATATCATGGAAAAAGTATTTTGCATATATAATTAAATATGTTCATATTTTGCATTTTGAATGAAATATATTGCATACTTTGATAGACAAATGTGTTATGTAAGAGTGTAACTGCACATTTAAGCATTTTTTAAGATCAAGAAAAAGAGTATATGCGCAAATAAAAGCTTTATGATAGAGAATATTTCCTATTTCTGAAAAGTTTTCATCATTTTATAATGAAGAGGTTTATTATATAAAAAAGCCTAAATATACCGGGTGGTTATAAAATAAGTATGCCTATTTGGAGCTGTTTGTAGCTTGAAGGAATAACTAGAATGAAGCCAAAATTTGTAGACATACTATTTGAGATGGGGGAAGAAGACTGGAACAATAAAAAAAAATAATTGCAATAATCGCCGACAGATGGCGCTTTTGTGTTTTAAATGTAATGTGTAATACAAGAACAAAGAATTAAGGCACAAAACCGGATGGCATACCTAATTTATTCGAAATTTTCACAGTGAATGGGGTTAAGATTTCGCATGGCGGTGCCGATCAAGTTCAGGTTCCACATGACCATTGTGCTGCAAGACACAATCCATGCGGTGGACGACTGCAGAATGCAATGCATGAGGAGTGATGTTTAGCAAATGTTGTGATATGCGGTCTTTTAAGTCATTGAGGTTTGCGACACTTCCACGGTACACAATAGACTTTAAGTGCCCCCAAAGCCAAAAATCACATGGCGTCGGATCAGGGAATCGAGAAGGCCACGTCATATGAAAATACCGACTTATTACTGTATCATCTGTGAAATGTTGCCGTAAGAACTGTTGTACTGCTCGCCCAATATGAGGCGGTGCTCCATCTTGCATAAAATTGTTTCAGACAGGCAGATTTGACAGACTGGCTTGTTTCTTCTTGAGTAGGGAGAGGTAATGGTTTTCTTCCTCTTCCACATTTTACAGTAAACGATCCAGTCTCCTCGATTTTTTTTTATCATTCTTTTCACTGCACAGGACAGGTGCCAAAGGACTTTTTCCTTTACGCATTCCTTTCACACGCCTAAATTCTCGTAAAGCAGCTGCACTGTTTTAACTGTTAACGTAGAATAGTTTTAAATTTAAAGCGCGATCTGATAAACTGAGAGCCATGTCGTAAAACATTAATGGCAGAAATGACCACGTTTTCATTTTACTAATGATTACAACGGCGTTTGCACCAACTAGTGTTCCTACATCCTTCGGTAAGAGTTGCGACATGATGGCAATAAATTCTGATTGGACAAAATCTGTTTTCAACCGCCGCAGGCGATCGACTGCAGCGCTACCATAGATTTTACATGGGATGAAATTAGAAGGTTTTAAAATCTTCATCATTCATAATATTTTCATGCTTTTTTCGATTTGTAACATCAATTTTCATGTTCAAAAATCTTTATATTATGGATATAAATATAATTTTGCCTACGAATTTCGCAATTTTCATGCAAAAATATTTTTTTTCTTCCGTAAGTTTCGTTTTCATTCTGCCAGCACGAGCAAATATCCCATCATTTTCTCGTTATATTTTACGTATATACATATAATTTGAATTATTTTTATTGGTATGACTAAATTGTATATATATCCTTGCGTTGTTTTGGTGGAATCGCATCACAAGTATTTTTTTCACCTTTTTCCGTTATAAGTAATCAAAATAGGTTTGGCGAGGAATACAAGAACGCCAAATGCCAAATTCTTTTATGAACTTGTTTCCAGGTCAAAAAAGTCGTTTCGTTGACCATTTCCGCAGATGGTTTGGTGTAATGGTTAGCATACAGGTCTCGTAACTCCAACGTTGTGAGTTCGATCCCCGAACTGGATTTCTCTCTTTTTTTTTTTTTTTTTCTTCTTCATTGATACACTTATTTTTTTGAATAATTTATTACCAGTTAATAAAATGTATTTTTTTAGATTTTTTTTTAAAAATGAAACTAACTTTTAATATTAAATATCATCCAAATGCTATATTTTGATAATTAAAAAGAAACATTTTATTTTTTTTCCCTCATTGATTTATTAAAAGTTACTCTATTTTTTAATTAATTCTTTCAAAAGAAAAAAAAACTAAGTTTCAATATTTAATTTAATTAATTAATTTATTAATAATTTATTATCATTTAATAAAATATTGTATTTCTTTAGATTTTTTTTTAATGAAATTAAGTTTTAATATTAAATATCATCTAAGAGCTATATTTTGATAATTAAAAAGAAACATAAATTTTAATGTAATAATAACATCGAATAAAATTACATTTTAAATATTTTTAAATCGTAATTTAACAATATAAAAATATCTAATAACTAGAGATAACTTATTTCAGCATTCATTTTTATGAAATTAACCTTTCACTGTACGATATTTTCTACTTTTATGATTTAAAAAAAAATTAAATAATTTAATAATATAAAAATATCTAATTACTACAGATAACTTATTACAGTATTCATTTTTATGAAATTAACCTTTCACTGTACGATATTTTCTATTTTTATGATTTCTTAAAATTTATTTTATTATTATTTTTTTTTTATCTATATATCGGTCTCATAATGAGAAAAATAGGAAAAATAATTAAATTCAAAATTTTCAGCAAAAAATTTATATTTTATGGTTTGTTCTATATGTGCACATTTAAGGTTTTAAAATATTGGATCACTATATTTTGCGACAAAATAAACTTATTTCAGATTTTTTTTAATTAGTTATTCTTTTTTTACCGATTCTTTCCAAATAATTACGTTTTAATATTTAATTAATTTATTTATTTATAATATATTATATTGGTTAATAAAATATTATGTATTTTTACATCAATTTTTCTCAATGAAATTAAGTTTTAATATTTAACATAATCCAAGGGCTATATTTTAATAATTAAAAAGAAACCTAGATTTTAATTTAGAAATAACATCGAATAAAATTACGTTTAAAATATTTTCATGTCGTAATTTAATAGCATAAAAATATCTAACTACTAGAAATAACTTACTACAGGTTCATTTTTATAAAATTAATCCTCTACTGCAAGATAGTTTCTATTTTTATGTTTTAATAACAATAATAACATTAAACTATATCAAACTATGAAGCACTTTAATTCAAAAAATTAGTGTATGTATATAATATACACATATATTTTAATCCATTAAAAGTTTTCTTAAAAGCTGCTGTAACAATAAATTATAAATTATTCCTGATTGGATAAATCAAATAACAAACAAACAAAATAATAATAATAACAAAATAAACAGACAAGGTCAAATGAGCTGTCATTTGATTTCTGTCCTTAATATATTTCCTATATATTCTTACAACTTTCATTGAGATTATTAGCAGATAATTTTTTTGAAAACTCAAAAAGACTTCCTTGATCATTATGGAATATTTATGTTTTGGAAACATTAATACTTTTGAGAATCTTTTTACTCTAATAATAATAATAATAATAAAAATAGTAATAATTAATTAATAAAATTATAAAGGCAAAAAAGTGGAATTGTAACAAACTAAAATGTTTTGAGAAATAAGTTATAAAATCATGTTTTCCTATTTCAAAATATATAAAAATTTAATTTTTAAGATTGAAGTGAAACCGATTGTCCTAAATAATACAATATAATATATATAAATATTATTTTATGTTATAAATGGTTTCAATTCATTCACTATACTTTTAGAAAATATAAATTAAATAGATAAATATTTATTGTTAAATTCTAAGTAATAAATTTAAAATAAATATTAAATGAGCTATGAATTTCACAGTGCAGCTTTTTTCACAATAAGGACAAAAATGGAAATAAACAAAATTTACTATATTCGAGACTCGTTCTAAAAAAGAAGAAAATTTGTTTTGTTTATCTATTTCCGATTCGTAAGAACGCGCATTAAAATAATAATAATAGCAATGATAAAAATAACCAAAGGGCGAGGAAGCGCCAAGCATAAAATTCAGGGTTGCACGCGTTTTCTTCCATCCTCCACTTTTCTTCCACTGAGCATGCGTACTTGATCTCATGACGCTACTCTTACAAACAAGGTCCAGGTGCTCTAGCACCAACAGGACCCGTAGTGCCATCTGTTGCCAATTATTGTAACTATCTTTTGTTATTGTTCCATTCTTCTTCACCTTTCTTGAATGGTATGTGTACCGATTTTAGTTTCATTCGTGGTTCATTAGTTTAGTTTTAGCGTTATTCCTTCAAGCTACAGACAGCTCCAAATAGGGATACATATTTTATAACCACCCTGTATTTTTTCAGTTTTTATAGCCTGTTTTACAATTGTATTTTTTATATGCGATTTATCAAACATTATTGAAGTTTTAAAACTACTATCTATAAGATATATTGGTCAAAACTTTACTATCTATAAAGTATACTGGTCAGTAATTAAACAATTTGAAGATATGAAACCTTTTCTTTGTATTTCTTGTACTTTCTTGGTTAATCTAATGACACCATCCGTAGCGCTAATTTAAAAAAATATATTTTTTAGTTTTAGGTTTTATATCGTTAATATTAGGTATTATATGTAGGTATTTTAGTATATTAGGTATCAGATCTATCGTCAAAAATATAGTACAAAAATATCTCTCTCATACCTCCTGCTTCCGAATTTATTCAAACTAAAATTACGAAAAAGTTAAAAATAATAGGCGTTATTTTAAACCTGTTAGAAAAACGAGGGTGGTTACCCTAGGTAACATAGTCTTTGAAAAAAGCACATCTTTTATTTATAGTCGAATTTCGATTTGTGAGCATTCAACAAAAATATTGCAGAGTGCTAGTGGTATCTATTATAGCAGAAGTATAGAAGCATTGTTAAAAAAGATTTCCGGTAAAAATCGTCAATAATTATAATCTAGATATTAGTTTTTAAAGACACGAATGGTTTGAACTTTCATAAAGACAGGAGTATCGTTTTCCATGTACTATGGGCTTTTAAAGACTAGATAACATTTTTTAATATTATACTTATGTAATGCAATGTAAATAGAAGTATAAAAGCAATAAATATCAAATTGTTAAAAACAGAAAATTTTAATTAGAATTAATCATATAAAGGAAACCATATAAGAGCTAAGGAATTCGTTAATACACTGTAAAAGAAATAACCTGCAAAGTTACTAAATTTTCTCTAGGAAACTGGCTATCCTAGAATGTTTTGTTAAACGCCAACACCAGAAATTCATATAACATGTGACTGTTTCCTCTGTAAATAAAAAAAACTGTAAAATTATTAAAAATTGTTTAGGAAAGTGGGATGCCTAGAACTTTTCATATAACACTAATCCTGATTACAGATACATTTTTCTTAAGTTTACGGTAATTTTAGTTCTTTCTTTTTACAAAGGTACAGATTTATGTAGTTTAACAAAAAACCAATTTTGTAGTTATTTTTTTATGTACAGGGTAAAGATAAAATATTAGCAATCATACAGATTTTTATAGCATTAAATCTGCAAAACTACAAATTTGTTTTACAGTGTACATTCCATTGAGTGGATTTTTCAAGACGCCTCCCATGACTTTAAAAGATAATTTAAAACCTATCTGTCAAAACGCGGAACGAACGTAAACGGCAGTGGTGTAACTTTGCAAACTCCTTTAATAATGTGCTTAGCAAAAAGCAAACAAGGGCATTGTTTATGTACCTGTAATAATAGTTAAATATGACCGCGCTGAATTTTGTCATAAAAAGGCAAATGAAGTAAAAATACTACTTTTATATTAAGCACTGATTTAAAATAACGAAAAAATATGCGATAAGATTATTGCATTCTCTCCTATGTTGGAATTTCTGAAAAATTTTTGCAGATCTACACCGACCATGACTCCTAGGCCCCAAAACTACCACCAGTAAAAAAGTTTATCAATCTATCTATCTATCTATCTATCTATCTATCTATATATATATATATAGTTCATTTTCTTCTAGACACGATAACTTCCATAATTATGCTCATATCTTCTTCAAAATTTTACATAAAATCAAGAGGCATAAAATCTCGGTCGAGTTTGTTAATGGCCAAAATCGGGCCAAGGGGGTGAAAATAGGTAGGGGTTTTGTGAAAACCGAAAAAAAAACGATAACTTCTGATTTATAACATATATCGAATCAGTTTAAAGTTTATATTACTTCTAAAAAATGGGCTAAAATTTAATGCATGACAGGGTTTTTGGGAGAAAAAAATTCATAACTTCGTCAAATCTCAAGATATCAAATGCAACTAAATTTTTTTATAAATTTCCTTAAAATCATCTAAAACTTTTATATTTACAAGTTTTTGATAGAACCAACTTTTACCGATGAAAAAAAATTAAAAAATAAAAGAAAAAAGGGGGGGGGGGGTGGAAAAAGAAAAAAAATTCATAACTTACTCAATTCTTAAGTAATCAAATCTAATTAAATTTATTTTACATCTTTTTAATAATATCTACAACTTTTATATTAACAAGTGTTTCATAGAACAGGAGTTGCAGGAAAAACCTCAAATCCAAACTGCTTTTATTCTGACTCATTTTTAAATTCATTTCTGATTTTAAACGCATCAGATGGGAGATCCTCTTATTAAAGGAATTATGTAATGTGACATATTGGCCAGTTTTTTGATAAAGGCAGAATATATTTCAATAAAGGCTGCCAAAAAGGGTATTTTGAAAAGAATTTTCAGAAGAGATCGTGATTGAAAATTGAAGAAGTATAACAGATTGCGTTTTTTCTAAGTCAACTTTAAATCCATTTTTGTTCTCAAACACATGCAATTTAAAGATCCTCTTATTTAGAAACTACATAATGTTACGGAATGGCCAGTTTTTTTTATAAAGGCAGAATATATTTCAAAAATGGGCACTTCGCACAAAATTTCCCAAAGCGATCATGATTAAAGAATTGAGGATTCATTGAAATAACAATTTGGTTATTTTATGACTCATTTATTAATCCAATTTTGATCTGAAACGCATTCAATTGGTAGTTATTTGTTATTTAGGAACTGTGTAATATACCGTTTTGGTCAGTTTTTTGATATAGGCTAAATATATATTTTAAAAAAAGTTGTCAAAGTGGACATTTCGCACAAAATTTCCCAAAACGATCTTGATTAAAGAAGTGAGGATGTATTCAAATAACAGATTGGTACTTTATGACTCATTTTTAAATTCAATTTTGCTCTCAAACGCATTCAATTGACAGTTTTTTTGTTATTTAGGAACTATATAATGTGCCTGTTGGTCGATTTTCTAATAAAGTCAGAATATATTTCAAAGCATGTTGTCCAAATGGGTATTTGAGCCGAATTTCGCTTAAGATGATTTTGATATTTTACAGAAAAAATAAATTTAAAATTTTTCAAAAGCGGCCAAATAAAGTTGTTAAACTGGGTTTATCGCTAATTATATTTTATTTTTTATTGTTGAAATGAAAACTCTTCGAAATCTAACTGCGCCTATAGGCCAAGCCGACAGGGATTTTTTATATCACATTTAAAATTTCATATATCTATTGTACAGATTCCTCTAAGCGCTAGCAATACTCGCAGCTAACCATTTATTTTTACATATACCGGGGAGCAAAATAATGGGAACAATCATGTAATTTACTAAATAAAAAAATACAATATATTAATCCTTATATAAACCATATAAATTTATTGTATGATACTAAATACCCGATATGAACATAAAGAAAATATTCTAAAAATATTGTTATAAATAAGGTACCCTGGGGTAATAACGCCAGGCGGGGTAATAACGCCAAGTGCTTATATTTTGCATAATTATGAAATAATCAGGTAAATGACACCCATGTGCTCTGTGTTGAAGGGTTTTGAGTCATATAAATCACAAAAAACAGCTTC
The DNA here is from genome assembly GCA_964019185.1 of Maratus speculifer. Classification (NCBI taxonomy): domain Eukaryota; kingdom Metazoa; phylum Arthropoda; class Arachnida; order Araneae; family Salticidae; genus Maratus; species Maratus speculifer. The sequence goes on along the minus strand of OZ025291.1, from coordinate 209,738,760 downwards.
AAGTTAATTTGTTTCATTTTTAGGTCTTATTGTTTTTACAAGCAACTAAAATTAACACTTGATCTAAAATTTGCGAGATACGTTTTTTGATGTGAAGACTATCTTTTTATCCGGAAATACTTTGTTAATTACATAAATTTGTAGTGCATTTCATGTACTTTTAAAATGTTGTTGAAGATTTTGGATATCTTATCGAGATAATTTGTAATTTAAAATGTACTGCACAATAACTATAACGGGGTAATAACGCCAATCCTTGACTTTAGTACCCCGGTTGATTCCCTACAGTGGCCGAGCTACATCCTAAATACTGACTCAAATAAACACAGTTAAAACTGTCCAATGTTTCTCATATTTCTATTTAAGCGGTCCTTTTTAAGCAAAAAGAAGCTCACGGTCTGATATTCTTTTGCCTCATCCCCTCCTCCCACACCACACCTTTATTTTTCTTACACTTTCACAAAAAAATTAACATTTTCAATAGCTTAGAATGCAATTTGTCAATTTCTAAGTTTGTAGAGTTTGTATTTTTAGAATTGGGCTATCTACATGCAATTATTCCATCTTATTTCATAGTTTTGTTTGCATGGCGTTATTACCCATATAGGTGGGTAATAACGCCAAATAGCATTGGTCAAGAAAAAACGCCATTACATTTTATGAATACATATCTGTTAAATTATTTTATTTTATATAGATAGTCAATGAGTTGCTGTATCAGATCCTATATTTGCTTGAAAAATACAATCTAAAACTAAGCCGTGAAAATTGGTAGAACCTTAACGTGGCGTTATTACCCCAGGGTACCTTATAATATAATACATCGCGTTTTTGCTTGATTATGCCATGGGAGCAAAATGATAAGAACGAAAGAGATTTTTCTAAACTATGCAAATATTATATGTCAACTGGGCTTCTGTTGTGTTTAATAATTTCAATCCGACGTTGCAGCATAGAGTGTGCACGGTTTTAATTTTATTGAGGTGAGAAGACACGTCATATTTTCTAAATTTGAAATTTGAAATTTACTTTAATGATACAGCACGATTTGAACATCTTTTATTATATATTCTGCCATATAATAGTCCAAACATTATTCTGGGAATTTTGGTGTAGACCATTGGTTCACCAATTAAGTTTGAGAATTTTATTTATCTTCAAACCATATTTTTTGTGTCTTTTTTCTGAATGAATTTAGACATATTCTTGTTAAAAATTTCATAAAAGTAGGAATGTTTTTCATTCAGTTCAACAAATGGCATTCTAACATGCATATGAAGGTATCCTAATTCATTTTTTCATCTAGAAAAACAATTATAAGCTTACCTACCAAGGAAAATGTACTCCAACAATTAAAAAAGGATCCTCCACTTAATTGATACGTGGAAAATACGTTTATTTCATTTTGAATGTCATGCAAATATAGATGAATATCATCTGGGATACCGAAATTAAACTTTTTTCAGCGCTGAAGATAATTTTACCAATTCGTTAGCTGGTTAAAATGTTTCTCTACAAACAGAAAGCTGGCTGTTTCACTGTCAGATATTAAACGCGTACATTAACGTGGTTTTACATTTTAAAGAACTCCCGACATTTTTATTTTTCTTCGTACTGTTGATATTAATGCTGGCATTTTTATCTAGCTACCAATGTCATTATTTTATTTGTAACCGTGCAAATAATCAAACTTTGGGATTGTTTCAAAAAAATATTTGGCCTCTCTGTTGATTTTGTTGTAATATAAATAGCTGGATTCTGTAAGAAATTAAAAATGACAGTCTTTGAAAGTTTGATTTCATCAGCAATTCTTTGAAATTTCATTCCGATGTTCTTATAATCTAAAATTTGCCTTCTTTTAAAGACACAAAGCATTTTGATTCACCCTGTAATCGAAATGTTTTGGGAACTAAGCGAATGTACTCAGAATCCTTCGTAAATACGTTTTTAAATGATATGCAAAAATATCTACCAAAAACGTTGCGTGGTTTTACAAATATCAATTGCATTTTTATCATTTTCCTCCTGCGTAAATTTAGGAAAGTACGTATTTTAAAAATTATTTAAAAATATATACAATTTTTATAAATGATTATTTTAATATTAATTGAAAAACTCTGTAGTGAATTTTATCACAAATGCTTACGCATTTGCATAGCAAAGGTGAACTGATTTCTTTATTTTATTATAGTTCTTATCATTCTGTACCCCTGTCCAGTACATCGTATAGGTGATAAAAAAATAAAGTACGCAATATCTGATAAATTGTACACAAATGATAAAATTTAGTAGATTTATTGTGATTATTACCATACACAATGAGAATGAATTAAAGTTTAAGAATGGTAGTAAATTATTAATTATTGAAATAGACTAGGTAGTAAAAAAAATATATATATTCTTTTAATGAAAGTATTGCTTAGATGAGTAGATGCCAGTTTTTTAAATGTTGTGGAAAGTAAATTATTCGAATACATTTAGTTTGAAACGTTTTTCTAGTGTATTGCATTAACATTTTTTTACATAAAAAATGAATATAATACCGCTGAAAATTACGAAATGTTCACCCGCGTTTCAATTTTTATAGCTCCATACAGACAAACAGTATGATGATTAATAATAGTAGAATAAAGTTGAATTTTAATGTTTCTTTAAGAGCAAAATTTTGTAGCAATAAAGAAAGATTTAAATATAAAATACTAGAAGAAGAGAAGAGGTTTTACAAATGATGTATATGTTCGAGAAAAAAGATTTCTTTTCAGTGCAAAGTTCTGCAATGATAGTTACAAATACATAAAGTTACCCTATCAATTAATCCAGCAAAGAACATGCTTATAATATTATGTAGCTTTTCCATAAATAACGAGGAACATATTGGAAACTCGAGTACTTCACGAATCTATTTTTAATAGTAGAATAGAGTTGACTTTTAATGTTCTTTAATAGTAAAGATCTATAGCAATAGAGAAACATTTAAAAAATAGCAAAATGAACGAGAATGGCGAGCAAGACATCTCGATTTCCTGTTTTTAAATAATCGGCATCTACATTCTAGTTTCATTTCATTATTTTCATCAGGCATTGCTGTAAACAATACTTAAACAGCAGTAAGCAACAATAAAACTTTTACAAAATTAATCGATGAAAACTTCCGGAAGTCTCTGATATAAATACGACTTTCTGAAAAGATATGAACTGGTTTGACTGACCTTCAATATTTTAAAGATAGTAAGATGATTTGGGAAAGATTAACTTCTTCAGGGACAAGCTTTTATGATGAGTCAAAAATGATTTTTTTTAATGTGTATTTATTTTATATTAAAGAGAATTCAAAAAGCAAGATAAATGAAAAATGTAATAAAAATTCACAGGAAAATTATAAATCTACATTTGTGGCCGCACAGAGTTAATGGTAATTTATGGATAAAATGTTTGTTTTTTTATATATATAAAATTGAAAACTACCAGTAAATTTCTTTTTTACTTTTATACAAATTATTAAATCTTAATATATTTTGTATACCTGATATTTTTATCAAACCTTAACAATTTGTTCAAATAATCCAACAACTCTGACTGCCTAAAAAGCACTTCACGTCTTTTTTTTTATATCTGTGACTGTACATAATAACAGTCAAATAATAAAATGTTTACTTCTTTTGCTGAAACATTGTGCAGCAGAGAAAGTTATTATAATTTTTTTGTTCTTTCAATTATTGACAGCAATTATATGTATACAGTAATTAATTGTGTGTACAGTAATTATATTTATATTAAAAAAACTAAAGATCTACATCTACATATTTGGCTAGTGAGAGAAGAGGTGAAGATAATTAAATCTTCAAAACACTATTTAGATCAGCAAAGATTGAAATATTTTTGTTATCTAAATATATTTTGATGATACATTGTTCTTAATCTTTAAAGAATGCTTTTACACTGGAATCTTTTAATTATTAAGTACGTCAATATCAGTCAGTACAAATAATTGCGATATATGTGTCTCAAAACTGAATGACTCGGTATATCGCATTGTTTATTGCTACAACAATTAAAATTAGTAAAGTGAATAGTAATTTCTGAAGATTACACAAAACATTAAAATCAGATATTCAAAGCATTGAATATTTTTCTATTTAATCTTTAAAATTATTTAGGTAAATACATTTTTTTAGCTGCATTTCATAAATAGTGTATGATCCTTAAGGATCTGAAAAAAAACTACTCAATTTGAGAAATAAGCATTAAAATAATGCATTGATACATGGTCGTGTCAGAAAATGCATAATAATTAATAATTTCTTTAAAGTAAAAAGTTATCATTTTAGTTATAATTAAAATATGCTTTCCTAATGAAATATAATTAAAACGTATTTCAAATTACAAAACACATATCTATAAGTACTGAATTGAAAATATTGTTGAATTGAAAATATTGCCCTCTTTGTATGTAAGATTTTTAGGAAATTTTTGAAGAAGCCAGAAATTAACATGGTTTGTGTTGTATACATTTTATGGTTTGATAGAACAAATAATGAAAAATCAAATTTTAGTATCATGTACTTTTTTCATTATAATAGCAAAAGTTAAATTCTCTATGATATTTTTTATAGGCCAGACTACACTTTTGTGCTACATGATGAACACTGCAATCGATGAATTTTCTTTAACATAGGTTAAATGCCGAAATGTCAGTGAGACTTACAATAATGATCCAAAAAGTTTATGGTGTCAATGTTTTTGCGTAACTGTCTGCGTATGACGCTGTGTAACCGCCAGAAAAATCACACATTTATATTGTTTTTATGTCAATACATTTACGAGGTTACAGGAATGTCTATAATTTTGATTAAACGTGATTCATTTAATCAAAAATATGGAACATTTTTTTCAACTACTAATGCTTTACATTCGGAAATCAGGTGATTTTTTGAATTTTATAATTTATTAAACTGAAAATGGCTCATTTTGATAATTAATTTAAATGTAAGTTATAGACATTAAAACATATAAGTGGAGTTCTTAAATTACTGTGAGAAGTTTGTAATTTTGCCGGTATATATGACAGGCAGTTTGAATTATCTATGAATTTGTTGGTAGAGTTTTCTTTATCTGTTGGATTGACATTTTAACTCCTCAACTTCACCTTTTTGCTATTGGTTTAATTAAGCCTTTCTGACTTTCTTGAATCGTAATTTAGAAATTGTATCTCATAATGTATGAAAGAAAGAAAAACTTTTAAAACAATTTATTCACAATTACATTCCAATTAAGTAAGATTTTGAAAACAAGTTTAAATGATAAAAAAAAATACCTAAATTTTCTAATCAGATCTTTCACCAAGATTAGAAGTAATGGCTTCCCCAATAACCCAGGTTTTCCTTTTTTTCAGCTAATCCAGCTTTTTCCCAGCTTTCACAACATGAATGATATTAGAAGCTATACGCTTTAAAATAATTGCCGATACTGTTAATGTTCTGCCACGAAATAAAATTTTTGCCCCAAGTCACTTGCTAAAATACGATAGTTGGCTTCATTATGGAAGAATCATACCTTAGATTTAAGCGTCTTCAAAAAATGGACGTTTTTTCAATGAAAATAGACAATTTGATAAATCACAAGTGAATAAGTTGAGAAACTTTTTAAAAAGTTCCGTAATCCAACGCCACAAATAATAAATACCAACACGGTATCAATATTGTTTTCTTCTCTTGAAGAATGATCAGTGAATTGAATTGAGAAATTAGTTCTGCAATCCATAGTGTATATGAAATTTTCATCAAGCTGGTAAACGCAAAATCTTTACTAATAAAAGAAACTTTCGCTATGTGTGTGTGTCACATGACTAGCAAAATAAATGGCACGTACGAAGCTTATAAGTTTTGTGATGTGTCTTCAATGTGTCCATTAATGCACAGGGCTCAGAGATTTAAAATTCTCATATTTAGTTGCGTTATTAATTAAACATCGCAATCACTTTGATTAAAAATTCCCCTAATTGATTGCTGGTCACAGAAAGCACTTGAGCATGCGATCAAACCCATTTAAGCATCGGGAGCTAGCAGATAAATGTTTTTTGTCTCTATTAAAGATATTTGTTGGATTTAAAATTGAAAGATGTACTTCTATTGTTTGTACTCATATGCCACATTCAGTTAAAAAAGTATGTCAAATTAACAATTTGAAAAAAAAAAAATCATAAAAGATCGTTTTTTCCGAAAAACATTTTTCCTATTTATGTAATGCTCCTTTAAAATGCAATTTTAGAGGTACCAAGAGAGGAAAAACCAATTTTTAAATATGCATATAATTTTTAGTCGATTGTGCAATCGGTTTTAAAACATATGAATGATTTATGCTTTCGAATATACTGTTAAATGTAGGTTCTTTCGCATGTGACGAAGAGGACATTTTGTTTCGTTAAAAATAACTCAGCGTCTGTATGTTTAAACAGTTTTTTAGGCATCAAAAAATAACAGTTTACTTTATCTGCAATAATTTTGAATCGTTTTTACTAGTAAAAATATATTTTTACGAAATAAAATACCTGAAAATTTCAACGAAATATGTAAAGAACTTGGTATTTTGTAGCGGTTTCGCTCGCTTATAAACATCAGATGATCATATTAGCTCATTGTAGCCATAGACACCAAAAGTCAAATTATGCTGGAAATAAAACTCCAAATATCTTTTACTTAAAATTCAGTATTTTTCTAGATCTTTTGATTTAAAAATTTAAACTGTGACAAAATGCAGTTGAATATTTAAAATAATACGAATTTCCAATTCATTTATTGGGGGGGGGGATGTTTTTTTCTGTGCAACTTCAGGCGGTAAGCTAATTTGAAGTACAGTTACAAAATTTTATTTACAAAAAGATTTTTTGTAGTGTTTTTCCTTTTTCTTTACTTCACAATGATTTTAATTTCTACTGATAAGGACTTTCCTTTAAAATACTCCCACCAAAACTGATATTTTCGAACAAATTTAATAAAAGCGTTTACTTATAAATACGTTATATTTTAAAATTGCATATAAATCTTCTGTTAGGCTATACATATGCAATGTTATCAACATTTCGTAAATTTTAGACACTTTCCGTCCGTGACGTCTCTTATCATTCGTCAAATCCCCCATCCACCCTACCTGATTATATCGTTATTAAAGTCTAAGATATCTTTTATTTTTAGATTTTTTTTTTTTTAGACACTTACAGTGATATACACATATCATTATACCTTTTTTTATCGCATGCTTTACAAATTCAAGAAATTAGTAAAATATAAATATATAAAATAAATTTATATCAAATACAATATAAAAGCGCTAGTACTATTAAAAAATATTCAATAATGGCTTATTGTTTCATAATGCATTCAAAAGTAATGTTTTCTTCTTGCACTGGCCTTGCCCCGGGGTGGGGGTAATAATAGCAAAATTTATCAACACAATAGTAGACAGCATTCTTTGTCTTTTTTTAGTGGTAAACACAAATAACATTTTCTACATATTATTCGATTTATACACTGGTGTGAAAAATTTAAGGACGAAGGGATTTTCAAGCGGTAATTTTTACGCGAATATTCTACAGGAAGTAATATAATTCGAATAATTACTATCCCTGCATAACAGCTAGTCCATAAAATATCTCATTCAGGTCACACATGGTCACAAGCGCAAAACAAAAAAAAAGGAAATTCCATGCGTCTCTTTTATGAGTCTCAGATGACTACAATATGTGACTCCACTGTGAGGTCACTGCGACTGCTGCTTTGTGACGAGTCGCCAGATGACTTTACAGTGTCGATTTATTGAGACTCTCACGTGACTGTCATTTGCAGACTTAGTTTCAAAGTCATTATGAATGTTGCATTATTATAAATAACCATATAATGACACATTGTAGTCACAGGGTGACTTTCTGTCACAAGACTTTCTTCACAGAGACCCTACTGTGAAGTAAGCATTGTGAAAAGTGAAAACCCACCATGTGACTTTAATGGGACATTGTTTGGTGATTTATCATAATGCAACCTTCAAAATGATTTGGAAATTGAGCCTCCAAATGACAGTCACACTGGAGTCTCAATAAAATGACACTTTAATGTCACCTGGTGACACGTCACAAAGCAGCAGTCGCAGTGACTTGACAGTGTAGTCACATATAGTAGTCATTTAAGACTCATAAAAGAGACGTATGGAATTTCCTATTTTTTGTTTCACCGTAGTGACTGTGCTCTTGTGACCATGTGTGACCTGAATGAGAGGTTATATGGACTAGCTGTGATGCAGGCATAGTAGTTATTCAAATTATATTACTTCCTTTTGAATATTCGCTTGAAAATTATCACTTGAAAATCCCTTGAAAATTGGCATTTTGGGACTCCGTCCTTAAATTTTGCACACCAGTGTATGCTCATATAGTGGAAGAACAGAAATGCTAAATGTTAGAATATTCCAAATTTTAGAATGAAATGATTTCACAAACATTCAGTGTCGTTAATAATAGCTCTGTATTTCGATAAAAACATATAATAATAACAATAGAGCAAGTAATAGTCTATTTGTATGTAAAGAAATGTTTGGTTGGATCAAAAATAGTAACTTTATCAAAAGCACTTCCTCAGAGCTATGTTGCGATATCAAGTGCCAGCCTCTTCCATTTACACCCTAAACTGATAACTTTATATATGCACAATCCTTAAAAGTATTTACGTTTCCATAACTATTTTTACAGGAGATTTAATCCATCATTTTAACAATTATTAAGATTTTGTTATTTTGAATGGAATTCCAGAATTTTATTACGATCAGATAAAACTTCGTATACAGCAATGTCACTTATTGTGATACATTAAAGTTTATATTGCACTTGTAGTTATATTAGAAATATAAAATAGCACAATTTATGGCAAACGAAACGTAAATTCAATGAATAACGGGGGTTCAGAAAGGCAGAGCCCTCTCTAGATAAAAGTCCATTTTTACAATAAATAAATATATAAATAAATAAATAAATAAGTAAGTAAATAATAACAATTAGTGAATTAGAAGTTGAAGAGGTATAACCTTATTTAATGTAAGAGTTCTTAGAAGTTATATCATTTGAATCGGTCTGAAAATCTTACATGCTTAAAAACAGAGACATAATTTTACATTATAAAATTGCGAATTGCAAAATTACTGTGTAAAGTAAAATTAAAATTAAAATTTTTATCAAAAATTACACTGTAGTCTCTGATTTTTAGATTTAATGTTAACAAGCCTTCCATACCTAGTAATATTTTAAATCCTATTTCATAAACTTTTAGATTTAATACGTTGAAATTCACCATAACTATACCCTAAAACTATCAACATAATCACAGTTCTTATCTGCTAAACTATTTAATATTTAACTAGTTCAGACAATTGTTTCTAATCATTTGCATAGTTCTATTTATTTGTAATTTTTAGACCAGTTTAGATTAATTAGACCAGTTACATAATAACTACTATAACAAAAATTATATTTTGATGTTAATACTTTTCATTGCAATGCGATAAAAAGAAATGCATAGCTATAAATTACAGATGCTGAAAACAATACTTTTCATAGCTATAGTTTGGTTCGTTGAACCTACACATAAAAATACTGCTAGACGATGGAAATTAGTGTTTATCAATTACACATCAGTGTTAATCTAAAAGATGACTAAATTAGATCGGAACTATAATCTTTGTGGGTAATTGGATAAATATTAAACTATTCTTAATACAATTAATGTTATATTTCAAGCTTTTTAGTTTGTTAAATTCACACACGCACACACACACACATATACAGGGTGTCCAGTAAATGACTGACCCATTTTGAATGTAAATAACAAAATAACGGTTTGCGATAAAAATGTGCGGTTTGCTGCATTGATATCAGAAAATCAATAAATTTTTAGCTATGCAGTTTCTTAAAATAGTTCGAATTTCGGACAACAGATGGCGCTGGTGGCGGCAAAAGGCTGTCGAAATTCAGACATTACTCTAGTTTTTCACATAAGCATTTCAGCTCATTTTGCTGAGACGAATCTTAGTCGACAGGTTGAATCGACTCTCCACTAACCTGCAGAAATAGAGTTTGTTGGATGGAAAGAGATTTCTAATAATATTTATGATTGAATAATGTCAATTATACTTAATAAAAACCAACAAAACATACTTTTTAATAGGTATTGACCTTTTTACACATTTATCATAAATAAATTGTATTTAAAAATGTTTTTGTAACCGGTCTATTGATTCTCTTTTTACGTACAATAAATTGAAAATATGTGATAAACCCCTCTTTTTTATGTTAAAAAATCTTAATAATTAATCTAAACATTTCTTCCATTAAATAGTATGAAACTGTATTTAAAAATATTAATGGTGCCAAAAAGCTTTAAGTGATGGATCAACTGTTCTTCCCTATGTTGTGCAGTGAAATCAGTTAAGTGGTTAAAATAGTGGTACAGAAATAGTGTTGAGGTAAGTTTCTTGTCCAAAAAAAGCGGGGTAGTGACTTATAAATCGGCACATAAAAATATAATAAAACTTAGAATGAAAAAATCCGTTTCTAACAAATCCTGTTTTAAACGTAAAAAAAAATATTGATTTCGACGGAGAAAGTAACATACAAAACCATCTGGTAAGACGGAAACCTGCCTAAAACGAAGTATTATTCGTTTTTCCGAAAACTGAATTCATCTCTACATTATATTCATATTTTCACATTAACGCATCTGAAATTTTTATTACGAAAGCCACAAGAGATTTTAAGATGACTTTTATACACACCTCTTTCTACTCCCTCCTCCCCCCCCCCCAACTGAAAAACACATCTACGATGAAATGGAATGATGTTTAAAAAGAAAAAAAACATCGTACCTGTTTTATATCCTGCGAGTTATCCCTTTTCAAGATTTCGTTACAAATAGCATCATAGATCCTGAAATGTATTCTCCCCCCCCCCTTACCTTAACTAATCTTCATCGAACAAAGAAGGGAAAGAAAAATTCTGAAAATTCATCTTACATCTGATTTGAAATATGGAACATTATTTAAAAAAAAATGATTCTAAACACTTTTTTAAAATTATATATGAAAAACACTAATGTTCCATTAATTTGGTAATGTTTATATTTATCAAATTTAACTAAAATAAGTAGAACTATGATATTTCTATGATTATTCACGATCAATTGTGCTTTCTGTTATGAAATTTTGAAAAGGGGTGATTCGCAAGATATAAAAACAGGTAAGTCGCCTTTTTTTTTTCTTTTTAAGCATCCTTCTATTTCAGTGCAGATGCGATTGTGTGTAAAAAGCATCTTAAAATTTAATAATGGCAAATACGTAATAAAGTTTTCAGATATGTTAAATGTCAAAATATAAATATAACGTAGAAATGGATTCGGTTTGCAAAAAAATGAAAAATATTTCATTTTAGCAGGTAGTTTTGTATGTTATTTTCTCCGTCGTGATCAATAATTCTTTATGTTTGAGACAGGATTTGTTATAAACGAAATATAGATGAACCTTTATTCTAAGGTTTATGTATTTATATGTGCCAATTTATAGGTCACTGCTCCGCTTTTATTTTAGACAGAGAACTTGCCTACACTATTTCTGCACCACCGTGTTAACCACTAACTGATTTCACTGCACAACGTGGACAAGAAGAGTTCACTTGATCGATCGCTTAAAGCTTTTTGACACCACTAATTTTTTTAAATACAATTTCATACCATTTAATGGAAGAAATTTTAAATTAAACATTAAGATTTTTTTAACTTAAAAAAGGCAGCGTTTATCCCATTTTTTCAATTTATTGTACGTAAACAGAGAATCAATTAATCGGTTACAAAAACATTTTTGAATGCAATTTATTTATGGTAAATGTGTGAAAAGTCAATAGACATTATAAAAGTGTAATAGACATTATTCAATTATAAATATTATTTTAAATATCTTTCCATCCAAGAAACTCAGGTGATTTCTGCAGGTGAGTACAGAGTCGATTCAACATGTCGACTTAGATTCGATTCAAACTCATGTGTACACTGTAAAAAAAAATCAAGAGGTTACTAAAAATTCTTCAGTAAATTTGTATTCCACAGAATTTTTTAGTAACCATTACAAACTTTTTGTTTTGCAAGTGAAACAAGTATTTCTTTTGTAAACTGAACAAAAGAATTTTTTGTATAACTAACTTAAAATTTTTTAGTATGAGCCACCAAGAAAATTTTAGTAATAGCTCCAAAAATATTTTTAATAACCTTTACGTGCGCCCGAAGGACAAGAGCTTCCTTCGAGCTGCATCCAAACTTCTGAAGCGATAGATTTTCGGCAAAACCGCAATAGATGGCAGCACCTAACCTACCCTTACTAAAAAATTTTTAGTAATCTTACTCGGTTACAAGGAATCTGTAAGAATTACTAGAAAAAAGCTAGCAACAAATAGAGTTAATAGTTTTACATTTTTAAAAGCTATTACTAAAACTCACTTGGTGTGGCCATGATAACCTAGTGGTCATAGCACCGAACTCCAGGCTGAAAGTACCCGGGTTCGATGCTGGATGCCACCAAATATGCGCCGAATGTATGCAATGTAAGTACTCGTTAAATAAAGGGATTATGAAAATCCTGTTGTAGCACACTGAAAAAAAAATCTGCAAAGGTACTAAACCTTTTCTAGGAAACTGGGATTCCAAGAACTTTTCCTTTAACGGTAACAGCAAAAATTCAAGTTTCAGAATCGATTACATGAATTTTTCCTGTTATCGCTACATGAAAAGTTCTTGGAATCCCAGTTTCCTAGAAAATGTTTAGTACCTTCACAGATTTTTTTTACAGTGCACTTACCATGGATAATGATCTCTGGACTTTCCCTCCCCTTTAGAAACATGCCAGAATAGAGCAGGTAGCAATGTTTGGTGCTGTCATCTATTGCGGCTTACTAAAAAATTTTTAGTAACCTTTTGAATTTTTTTTTACAGTGTAACTATACATTTACATAATTTCATTTTGCACACTCTGCCTTGCTGAATAAAAATTTTAATGTTTACATTTTCTTGTCTTTTTTCCTTTGTTTTCTTTATTTATCTTTTTATCATAATTTTATCTTTTTTTTATTGTTCTTTTACGTGATTTTTGTAATTTTTTTTTTTTTTTACTGTGATAAAAGACGAATTTTGTCTACTTACGTAACTTTATTTTTTCCATTTTATTTCAATAAAAGTATTTATAATACAATTCCAAAAAAATGTATATTCATTAAAAAGTAAAAGGAAATATTTAGCATAAATTACACATAAATGCAATGAATATAGCTAATTTTAAATCATCATTTAGAAACTATGAAATTAGAAGTACGTTTCTTTCTTTTTTAACCAATCTTTGGATGCAATGGTGATTTTTTATTCTATAATATATTATTTTATTAGAGAAAGCACAAATCTATACATATAATAAAACAGTAGGACCCGGTCTGTCTGTACATTGAAGATAATTGACAAAAATGGAGTCAGGGCGATAAAAGAAAACCAATGAAACACAAAAAAAATTTTTTTGAATTTTTTGTCTGTCTGTCTGTCTGTCTGTCTGTGTGTTTGTTCGAGGACATCTTCGTAACTACTGAATGGATTTTTATGCGGTTTTCACTAATGAAGAATGCACACTCCCGGGCAGTGTATAGGCTTTGTTTCATCAAAATCGGACAACAGACAAAAAAGTAACAAAAAGAAACAAAAGAAACTATTAGGTGCGCTGCTCACGTTTTTTAGTACATAACGTTTTTTAGTACATATAAAATCCAATAGATGTCACTGTGCGATTTTAAAACGCGCTATCGTTATGTTTTCGCCAGTCTACTTAAGTATCACATCGCGGCTGACATACGTACTTAAAAGTTAAAAAAGGAAAGGAATTATTGGTGTGGATTTAGATTGTGGATTTAAATATAACAACTTACCTGCTACGAATACGGATATTTAGAGATTGCTTTGCGATTTGGATTACTTGGTTTAGAGGATATAAATAGGATTGTGTTTAACGTTTTTATTTGGCTTTCTTCTTCGAAATTTTTATTTTGTTAATAATACAATACTTAGAAAATGACCCGAAAAAGGTCTAATCTATCTACCTACACCAGAGCATCGAAAAGAATGAGAATGACTAGATCTCAAGAGTCTAATGAAGAGAGGCAAGAACGACTTAGGGCAAGTCGTGAACGTATGTCATTGCATAGCGCGTCAGAAACACCTGTTGAAAGGGATTCTCGATTGACGGCTGATTCTGAACGCCATAGATTGTCTCGCGTCTCAGAAACCTACACTCAAACAGAATATAGATTAAGTGCTGATCGTGAGCGCCATAGGTTATCTCGCGCATCAGATACGTTCACAGAACGGGAACTTCGTTTGACTGCTGATCGTGAGCGCCATTCAGTATCGCGCGCATCAGAGACTTTCACAGAACGGGAACTTCGTTTGACTGCTGATCGTGAGCGCCATACAGTATCGCGCGCATCAGAGACTTTCACAGAACGGGAACTTCGTTTGACTGCTGATCGTGAGCGCCATACAGTATCGCGCGCATCAGAGACGTTCACAGAACGGGAACTTCGTTTGACTGCTGATCGTGAGCACCATACAATATCTCGCACCTCAGAATCCTTTTCGGAACGAGAATCTCGATTGACATCCGACAGGGACCGCCACGAACTGTCTCGCGCTTCGGAAACATTTACTCAGTATGTTGACCGCTTAAGTAATGATCGAGAACGACACAGTATTGCTCGAGCTTTAGAAAGCGATGACCAACATCAACGACGATTAGAAGTAGCTAGAGAAAATTATGAACGCTTGCGTGAAACTCATAACACTTCACTAGAAATGGAAAGGGAGAGAGTAGATGCTTTACGGCGTGCAGAGACAGAAGAACAACGTGAGGACCGCTTACATGCTGATAGACTGCGACACGCACTGAGCAGGATGTCAGTTTCTTCTGAAGATTCTGATGATCCCGAAGAAACAGTAATGGGACATGAAATCCTTTCTTGGATAAATAAAGAAAAGAGTGCTTTCGTTTATACACACATGATAGATTATGCCTCATTTTCTTCCATCGGGGGAATGGTAGTTCAGTGTCAGTTTTGCGATGCTATGAAGTGGCCAAAAGAGACAAGTGGAATGTGTTGCTCAAACGGAAAGGTGCATATTTCTATTTTTAATAACATTCCCGAGATTTTAAAAGCATTGTTGGATGGGGATCATCCACAATCACATCACTTTTTGGAAAATATTCGACAATATAATAGCGCCTTTCAAATGACGTCTTTTGGTGCTAATCAGGTAACGGAAGGATATTTCATGCCTACTTTTAAAATTCAGGGTCAAGTGTATCACCTAATAGGGTCTCTGTTACCCGAAAACGAGCCGAAGTTTCTACAAATTTATTTTGTTTCTGATTATCAAGAACAGGCAAATATAAGAAACCAAAACTTTCCTCAACTGAATGGTAATCTTATAAGGATTCTTCAAAATATGCTGCACGAAGTAAATCCCTATATTCAAAGTTTCAAAACATCATTAGAGTCATTTCCTCCACAACAAAACAATGAATACAAATTTGTCATTTACGCAGATAAAAGACCCGCAGCTGAACACCGTGGCAGATACAATGCTCCTGTAGCAAACGAAGTTGCAGTGGTATTGTTAGATCAGGAATGTGAGCGTCGTGATATAGTCTTGCGAACTCGAGATGACCGATTGCAACGTACCTGCGAAACGCATCGGGCTTACGACACTTTGCAATATCCATTAATATTCTGCCGTGGTGAAGATGGGTACCATTTTGGCTTAAATCAAATCAACCCCATTACAAGACAGCCTAATTTAAATAAATCAGTATCAGCGCAACAATTTTATGCATATCTTCTGCAAATAAGACGCAACAATTTTATTTACTTGCAAAGATTTCGCGGTTTATTCAATCAGTTCATTGTAGATATGTATGCCAAAATTGAAACAGAACGCTTGGTGTACATACGCACCAATCAAAGACGCTTACGAGCAGAAGAATATGTGCATTTACGAGATGCCTTGCAGCAAGATGCAGATTCAGAAAATCTCGGTCGTTTGGAAAATCTTCCATCCAGCTTTACCGGCGGGCCACGTTATATGCACGAGCGTACGCAAGATGCTTTTTGTTATGTACGAAAGTATGGACGGCCGGATCTTTTCATTACATTTACTACGAATCCAAAATGGGATGAAATAAAACAAGAACTTTTGGCAGGTCAGGCCTCTTATGATCGGCACGATGTAGTCGCAAGAGTCTTTCACTTGAAATTAAAATTGTTGATGGACTTGCTGACTAAAGAGAATGTTTTTGGTTCTTCATTATGCTTCATGTACAGTGTCGAATGGCAAAAGCGCGGCCTTCCGCACGCACATATCCTTCTATGGCTGCAGGAAAAAATTCGTCCCAACGATGTAGACACGTTGATAAGCGCTGAATTCCCGAATCCCAAAGAAGATCCAGTACTTTATGAAGTTGTCAAAACGCATATGGTGCATGGCCCCTGTGGTACCATAAATAGAAATTCTCCCTGCATGAAAGATGGACGTTGCACGAAAAGGTATCCCCGTGCGCTGACAGAGCACACAGTAACAGGCGAGAACGGATATCCGCTGTACCGACGTCGTTCCCCAGAGCTTGGAGGGTTCACTGCACAAAGTAGAGTACAAGGACAAGAAATAATAATTAGTAATATGTGGGTTGTTCCTTATTCGCCCTTACTTTCCAAAACCTTTGGTGCACATATAAATGTCGAAGTGTGTAATAGTGTATCGGCAATAAAATACATTTGTAAATATGTTAACAAAGGGAGTGACCAAGCGACATTTGCTCTACAGGGAACCGACCGAGATGAAGTCACCAGATACCAAACTGGACGCTACATAAGTACTTCTGAAGCTATATGGCGAATATTAGGATTTTCTATCCACGAACGTCATCCCACGGTCATACACTTGGATGTTCATTTAGAAAACGGCCAGCGAGTGTATTTTGATCCTGAAAATGTAAGAGAACGTGTAGAAAATCCTCGGCAAACTAAACTTTTGGCATTTTTTAAGCTTTGTCAAGAAGATGATTTTGCTAAAACGCTAACCTACGATGAAGTACCGTCCTATTACACTTTTGACATGCAAAGACGTGTTTTTAATCGACGAAGACGCGGTCAACCGGTGGAAGGATTTCCAGGAGTTTATAGAGATGCTGCACTAGGGCGAGTATATACTGTTCATCCTAACAATAGCGAATGCTATTATTTACGCATGTTGTTGCATACAGTTCGGGGGCCAACTTCTTTTGCCTATTTAAAAACAGTTAATGGCGTCCAATACGCAACATTTCAAGCGGCTTGCCGGGCACTTAATCTTCTTGAAGGAGATCAACACTGGGATAACACCCTCGAAGAAGCCTGTGTCAGTGATAGTCCCAAACGTTCACGTCATTTGTTTGCAGTGATGTTAGTGTTCTGTGGTCTATCGGATGCTCTAGCGCTGTGGCAAAAATATAAGACACAATTATCCGAGGACTTTCTACGCTTGCTTCAACGCAATTCAGACCAGCAAATAGATCCAACTGACGATAGAGTTATAAATAGTTCACTTTTATGTATACAAGACATAGTATTTTCGATTGGGGGTAATTCCTTGACCGACTACGGCCTGCCTAATCCTCAAACTCTACCCAACCAACCACGGGTAAATCGTGAATATAATTCCGAGACGAACTACAATATTGCTGCGTTAACCACCACTGTAAATGATCAGATTGGTTGTTTTACTGTAGAACAAAGAAATATATTCGATGTAGTCATCCAAAGCGTAAATAATAATGAAGGGAATTTATTTTTCTTGGACGCTCCAGGTGGAACGGGAAAGACTTTTTTGATAACAGCAATACTGGCTGAGATTAGGCGGCAAGGTAAGATTGCACTAGCAGTGGCTTCCTCGGGAATCGCAGCCACATTACTTCCTGGCGGAAAGACGGCCCACACGATGTTTAAAATCCCAATCGATTTAGACAGTAATGAGTCACCAACATGCTCTATCACAAGGAACTGTGATAAGGCGAAAGTGTTACAAGACTGCTGTCTGATCGTTTGGGATGAGTGTACAATGGCAAATAAAAAAGCCGTCGAAACTGTGGACAGAACACTACGTGATATTCGGCGAGATGAAAGGCCAATGGGCAACGTCACACTGCTTTTTTCTGGTGATTTCAGGCAAACACTCCCAGTTATAAGTCGAGGAACTAGAGCCGATGAAATTAGAGCTTCATTAAAGCGTTCCCACCTCTGGCCTCTAATGAAAAAGCTGCAATTGACAATCAATATGCGAGCACAACTAGGTGGTAATTTACATGCCCAAGAATTCTCAGACATTCTTTTGAAACTTGGAGAAGGTACTCTTTCTGAAGAACATGGTAAGGTGACGCTTCCAGAAACAGTTTGCCGAATAGTTTCTTCAGAAGATGAACTTATAAATTCTGTATTCGGTGACCTATCACATATAACATATCAGGAAAATTCTTGGTTATGTGAACGTGCGATACTCACTCCCAGAAATGACCAAGCTGCTGCAATAAATCAAAAAAATTTATCTGAAGTGATTGGGGATGACGTCGTTTATACGTCTTATAATAGCGTTCTCAACCACGACGATGCTACACATTATCCTGTTGAGTTTCTGAGTTCGCTTTCTGCAAGTGGTCTTCCTGCGCACATAATTGTGCTTAAAATAGGTGTACCAATAATGCTGCTGCGTAACCTTACTCCTCCAAAATTATGCAATGGTACACGACTAAAAGTAACTGCTCTACAAAGAAATTTAATCCAAGCTCAGATTCTTACTGGATGTGGCTCGGGGGAAACTGTATTTATTCCACGAATCCCACTCATCCCTAATAACTTTCCATTTGAATTTAAGCGCACACAGTTTCCAGTAGCCGTTTGCTTCGCCATGACTATAAACAAATCCCAAGGTCAGACTCTCAGGACTGCTGGTGTCGACTTAAGATCTGATTGTTTTTCCCATGGTCAACTGCATGTGGCTTGCTCACGAGTAAGCAGCCCAGACAACCTTTTTATTCTAGCACAAGGCGGTAAAACGGTTAATGTCGTTTATAAAGAAATTCTTTAAAGTATCTCCATTATTTAACTTTTTTTTTAATTTGCTACATTCAAACAAGTAATTAAAAAAACTAAAAAAAAAACATTTTTACTTTATGCATATATCATAAACAAGTGGAAAACTAATAACGGTTTTTAGATGTAAGTTTTATCTCTATGAAGAGCTCTTCCAGCCATGAAAAAGGTGAAAAAAGTTGCAAAAGTATACTTACTCAATATAAAACTCAATATACTTCAAGCCCTGCCAATTTAGGTAGTTTCCCAAAAGTTCTAAATTCAGAATATCATAAAGCAATTTTTAACCAACAAAAGAGAAGAGAAAGCTTAGGACAATCAAAATTCCACGCGGACGAAGTCGCGGGCAACAGCTAGTATTAAATAAATTATGATACAATTGTATGTTTAAAAAATGCGAAGTTTTTCAACGTGCTGTTTGATTATAAGTCTGCAAAAATTGACCTTTATCATATTTTATTATTTTAAGTATGTAATGATGAAGTCTTAATTTTTTTAAGAATATTTTAAAGAAGACAAATATTCAATTATGCATGCATATTTTTACTTCCGATGCGTTAATCTTTGTTAATTGGACTGCAAGTGATAAATATGATAGATATGGTAAAAATACTACATTAAATTGGTGACAGTAAGCTGCCAAAAATTTTGTAAAATAATTACACGAACATAACTGATGTAATTTAAACTAATATAACTGCTGCAGCATTACACCATAAAAATGACAAAATATCAGAATTCATATTATTATGTTTTAATGTTACACCAATTATAATGATTAAATTACTCCATAAAAACTGAGGTATCACCAAGCGGAGCTACTTTAGGACAATTTTTCCTGGTTCACTTACATTTCCATTATTAAAAATTTTATATATGATTTTTCAACGTCGAAATTGAGTCGTGAACATTTGACAGGAAACAATGAATCAGTCTATTTTTAAAGTTTTGGAACAAAATATATAGGTGCTTTTTTGGTCCATACACTTACTTTAGTATAAAATGAATACATTTTTATTAACCCCATCTCCCTTACATTAGCATCTGCTAATTAATTAACACTGCCAACTCAATAAACAAATGTTTCTTTAGTTATTTTAAAATTAAACACAACGAACCAATCATTAATATAAACGAAATAATTAATAGAAACGAAAAAACTGTTCATCATGTTATTCACAGAAATTAGAACAAAAACAACTAAAACAAGATTTTACTACAGTAATATTTGAAACAAGTCGGAAGTTGCAAGTCAAACGTAGCTAATGAGGTGTAATCGTACTAGAACAAGTTTTTAAAATGTACAGTACTTCGGTTACAGTACAGTATCCAAAATTATTTGTGTGTCCCTGTAAATAACATATGCTTTCTATTATACAGGAATTAACTTGAAACCTCAGAAACGTATATAAATTTCATAAAATGTGAAATAGTTTCATATTATTAAAAGGCACCCCAATATGTGTTCCCCAGATACCATAATATATCGGAATGCTTTTGTGTGGCCCTGTAAATTAATAACAAATATTCTTTGCACTACAGCTTGTACTCAATGTACATTAGTACATATTTCATAGATGCGTATGAATTTTATTATGTTCGAAAGGGTCTGAAATCATTATTGTAACTATTTTTTCCCATTGACCGTAATGTAACGGAATAATTTTGATTGTTTCTGTAATTAAACTATACATCCGATTTTTAAAAAAATTGAAATGACTGGACAAAATTATATAAAAACTGTGCAATTTCAATTTCAAATGATTCGGTTGGGTCATTTTTGATTTGTTATATGCGGACAGACGGACGAATGAACATCTCGATGGACGGACAGAACGACAACTGTAGGTATTACGCATTTACATAATTATGAATGCCCCTAAAAATGTTACTTCAGACATTTTTAAAGAGATTATGTAGTGTAAAAGGCATTTATAAGTATTTGGGGATATTTTCGTAACAAACAAATTCTGCCACAAGGTAGCTCCGAGATACTAGTTTTCATGTTAATTTCATAAAAAACAAACATTTCCTGTCAAAATGAAAAAAAAAAGTTGTAGGAAAAATTATGATCACGCACTTGTTACGCTTTACTAAAGGTAATATTTTGACACTTATCATACTTGTAGCTCATATCCAGATTCTTTCACTTTAGAAAGTTTTGAGAGTAAAAATTTACACATGAAAGCATAGGTTTACAAACGCACCCAGTGTTCTTATTAGAAAAAAATGAATTACACTAAACTATTCAAATACCTAAACTAGGGTATAAAATATTTTTCAAAAGCAAAAACAGTTTTTTTTATTGTTTGTTCAATACAACGAATAAAAACTTTTTTATGAGATGTACCATAGTAACCCTATAAAAACCAAAGTAACCTCGGTTGACGGTAGCTGGGTTGCAACCGAATTTACAGGCTAATGTTACACTAATTTTCTTGAAGTGAAATCCTAAAAAATCAATAAATTTAGACCCGGTTTGCAGAGAAATTGTATTTGAAAGAACAATTTATTTTTTTATTCTACTGTGCAAAGTTTTATACTGGGCAACGCAAAGAATGCGTTATTAAAGGACATGTTTCTGTTTTATAATATAGATTACAATGTGTATAATATGTATTTTACTTAATTATTTGCCTATGTAAATTTCAATTTTGGTTTCAAGATTTCCATTGGATTGTATAAGCAAAATAATGACTTTTTGATGGGCCATCATGTTTGGTTTCTCATCTTTGTTTATTTGGTCCTATTAGTTTCTAAAGTGTAAAAAAGAACGAGAAAATGGAATCTAGATGTCTGGTCGGTGCATCAGTATTTTTAATGCTATCTCACAGTTATCAAAATGAATATACGTCTTATATGAATAAATAACTATCTTTAATGAAACTTTAGAGAAGATTCTTTTAATTTCTTTAATAGTTACAATGTAATCGCATAGAATGAGAAGAATTAATCTTTTTTACGCACTGTACAAAACAAAAATACGTTTCATATGAATAAATGTCTGCCTTTTCTTTTAATGAAATTGTAGCGAAGATTCTTGTAAATTCTTTAATAGTTACACCCTTTTCACACAGACTGAAAGGAATTTATATTTTTCTAAACAGTGAACAAAACGAAAATACGTTTTATATGAATTAATATCTGTCTTTTACTTTAATGTAACACTAGCGAAGATTCTAATAATTTCGTTAATAGTTATATTGTATTTCCTTATACTATTAAGAACCATTTACATCTTTCATAGCGTTTTCTAAACGAAAATATGTATCAAATAAATAAATATTTCCTGGTTCCTTAAATGAAGATTTGAAGAAGATTCTTGAATGCCAGCCAAGAGCTTTATTTGAGATAAAGTCGATATATTTTGTTTCCAATAATAAAAAAAAATATGTATAAGCAATCAAAAATTATAATTTATAGCAAACTATAGTAATTAAGGCGCAACACTAGTCACATAAAAAAAATCCGGATGATAAAGTAAAGTCTATGGGAGCGTTCTTTTCAAATATCTCGCTGAAATTTTAATATTTTTACATTTTATTTTCTTTTTGCGTAAGACAGCTAATCACAATCCACAACCGGCCTACTTTTTACTTTTTTAATTTTGGTTTTAGATTAAAAAAAAATTACTTTAAATTTCAAAACCAGTTTAAACCGGTTCTGAAATTGAAACTATCATAATATAAAAAATATACAAGCAAAATCGAAAAAATAAAAACTAGGCCGATTGTAGATCGTCCTTGGCTAACCTATGAAAAATCATGCAAAAATATTAAAATTTCAGCTATAGATATATCAAAAGAACGCTCCCGGAGATTTTACATTATCACTCGGGTTTTTTTTCAGTGACTATTGAAGGGATTTAAAGTTGCAAGCCATTTGACGTTATGGAATGACTGAAAGTTTCTTAAACATTAATTTTATTAAATAGACTCAATAAAGTTAGTAATTATTTTATCATCCTAAATGATTGTAAGAAATTACATTTAATAACTTTAACATTTGATAGCTTTTTCAAAAACATATCAAGCACGAATATCTGCTATTTAAAATGTCGACTAAAGACAGCATAAGACATTTCAAGTGTTATTATCAAGAATATTGCTTTAAGGCTACAATAAACTATTAAATTTTATACTATATGCATTCATTTATATAAAAAACGTAAAATGAGCAACAATTTTCTCATATTTTCAAATATGCATCGAAACTATTATTTGAAAACAAATGCAAAAGCAAGCGAGCATTATTTTTTCTGGTATGTTGTTTATTTGAACTATTGCCAGTTCCAAATAAAGTAAAAGTTTCGAACCTAAAACATAAATTTGGTAACATGGAATATATTTCAATATATTTTAAAATCTAATGTATAAAAAATCTGAAAACCAATTCCTTTATATGAAAGTTGACACTTGTAGGGTATTGTTCAATAAGTAGATTATATCTGTCGCAAATTATATAAAATTTTAAATAAGTAAAATATATGTATATAGATGCATATATATAAATAATGTAGAAAAAATAACTCTCAGAATTTCTTTACGACATAAGCTGATTATGTTATGAACAGCATTGAAGATTTTATTTCCAACATTCGTGTTATTCAAAATCCTTTATAAGTAGTTCTGCTCGTTTATGCATGAATCTTACTTTGTCATTTTACGAAACTTTAAAGTAAACATGTTTATTTTTTTGCGCGTGTGTGAAATAGAAGCTTATAAATACGATATGATTCAGCTTTTTACCAGAACATAAAACAGTTCTTCGAAAAAAGATTAGCTTTAAGATTAAATTTATTCTAAAACTATATTGCTTGGGAATAACAGCCATAAATACATTTGAGACAGTTGTAGCTGCCAATCCATATTTTAAAATTCCAAACACATGAAACCCAACATATAAATCTAGTAAAATATATAAGAAGTAAAAGTACTTTATTCATCGCTGCCTTCTCTATTTAAGCGTAGATAATCTCTTTCAGCATTATACTTTTAAATTTCTTTCAGAATATATTTTTGTACGATTTACATGAAATATACCCTAAGAAGTTTCATAAAGTAATTTAATATTTATAAATTCAGCAAAAATAACACATTGACATAAAATTAACTTTTTACCTATAGTTATTATATTGCTGCGCCGGATCGGTTACCGGATTTTATTAAAACTTATGTCCTGTTTAGTACGGATCGGCATTTTTATTATTTAGTATCGAGTTTAGAACCTGGATAGAAACGAGTCAGTTTTTTTGCTCGTCATTGTCTTTGTATTAATTTTTGAATTTTACGGACCAGATTCCGATTAATTTGTTCATCAAATGAGATTCCAGTCAGAATAAATTATGTTTTTTTAATAATAAATATTAAAAAAAATGTTTTTTTTTAATTTAAAGTTTCGACAAATGTCATTTTCTCGGATTTCTGATCAATATATTCTGCAGGGTTTGGTCACGATATTCATTGATTTCATATAGTTGATTCGCACTCGAGTCAGTATAGCATTACTCTGTGCTTAACTTTAACTACTACTGATGTTTTCCATTTTTTAAAGAACATTGATATAAAGAGGGTATTATAACGCAAAAGGATTAAAATACAGTTGAATCCTATTACCCGGGTGGAAGATATCACGGTATTCGACAATCTGTTTTAACTAAATAAAGTTTAAATGTGCACAACAGAAAATAAACAATTTATAGAATCTATGATAAATAAAAAACAACGTTAAAGCTTATCAAGCGAAATTTAAATTATAAATAATCTAGGATGCTATCCTTTGTACTGTGTTTTGTCATTGGAAATGGTTTATGATCACATTTACTTGATACAACAAAATATTGGTTTATTATTCCGATATTAATAATGAAGAGAAAATTGAAAAGAAGAAAAGGAATGCATATCTTAATAAAAACAAATGCTTCCACGGATAAATGACTCAGAATATTTTTTCTTGACACAACTTCTATCGGATAACAATAAAAGTTTGAAGAGAAATCCAAAACAGATGAAATATCATTCATAATTACATGGCAAGAAAACAAAAACCTTGTAATGATTAACTTTCCACTGTATATGTGGAAATAAGTCTCATATGAAAAATAAAATTAATTTAGTTAAAGAACATTATTCGACTTATTATATCCGTAAACTAATCAAAAATAAATCAAAGTAATTTTGTTTTCCTTAAAAAAAAACTTTTGAAATATTATTTTCTGAAAATGTTTTTTATCGTGTTTTCCGATAGGTCTGCATGTAACATTTCCTTTGTTTCGTTGTTAATACTAAATAATACTAATAAATAAATTCTAACTTTTTTAATGTTTTATTTTCTGTTTAGAATTTCTATGAACGACTTTCAAAAATTATAACCTATTTAGCAAGAAGGAACTTTTTTTTACAATATGGTAATAACTAAAAACTGTAAAGTAGTTATTCAACTTTTAATCTTCGTATAATTAATATTTAGAAACTTTTAGCTGAGAGGAAATATAATTATGGATTAGACACATGAAAGCAGAAACACACAGTCATCGATGAAAAATCTATGTTACTTTTATAATCTAATACATCAATGATAATTAAAATAACAAACCCTTACAAATATCAGACACTTATAAATTGCTGCTAAAAGGTGACACACGCAAAATATACATACTGTATTTATAAATAAGTTTATAGCAGTTAAAATAGTATTTAACTTATAGTAGAAGTTATTTATGGTAGTTATATTAACTTTATGATTACTTTATATGCATATTTATTTATATTTACGTATTCGTAAGTTATAAGTTCCATTACGAATTAACTCAAAATTATACATATATATGGATCAAGATAAAACCTAGCATAAAAGTAAATATAAAAAAATGTAAATATATATCCTCACTTTTGGATTAGAAAAGCTTTTCTGTCAAACTTAAAATCATCTGATGTTTAGCACTTAAATAAAAATTTCATTGAATTCGGAGTAATTTTTACTCCTTAAAAATCGGTGCACCTTTTCATCCTTTAAAATTTAGGATATTTTTAATGCATCCTAGTTACGAACAATTGGGATATACTATGACATTAACTTGTGATAATGTACTAGATTACTATGAAACTGTACTTGATTCTGTAATAAGACTTTTATAAGTACTAATAAACTTTTATAAAAAATTCTTTAATAAAACTATCATATAGCTTGAAAAAGTAAATAGTAAAGTATTCATAGGACATACAAGTAAAAAATTACTTAAATACATATACAATTAAAAATGCGAAACTTTTGGGCTAAGATGTGGCCTCTCC
The DNA here is from genome assembly GCA_964019185.1 of Maratus speculifer. Lineage (NCBI taxonomy): Eukaryota > Metazoa > Arthropoda > Arachnida > Araneae > Salticidae > Maratus > Maratus speculifer. The sequence goes on along the minus strand of OZ025291.1, from coordinate 209,712,234 downwards.
CGAGTGCAATAACATTCAAATTATCAGAAAACTACACATCATGTTTACAATTAATAACAGTTAAATTCAACTAAAGTATAAATATCCATATCAAAACAATGTTGTGTATTCAGGTGGGATTGCATAGGATTCGTTATTTGGCGCAATTTGCTTACAAATGAACAAATTTTCAAGTAAAACTCTGCTTTCAACGTTATTAGTACTCGATGTGAAAACTGTCATATTTGCTAAAGCGGGCTATGGTCTATATCCAAAGAATGCTGTTTTTAGTTTGTTTGCTTGCAGAATGTTTTCTTAAGGGACTGTTGAATCATGAAAATCCGAGTTATAAATTCTGTGCAGTCCCACCTGAATACACAACATTGCTTTTATATGGTTTCTAATACTTTCTTTGATTTTAACTGTTAATAATTGTATTAACTGTAAACATGATGTATATTTTCTGGTCATTTCAATGATACTGCACTGATATGTGATAAAGGGCTAAAACGTAGCACAAAACGTTTGCATACTTAATTTTACATGTATTTATGTAATTGTTTTCATGTATGTCATCTATATATGTATGTATGTATATACCGGGTGTCCCAAAAATGACTGATGGATTTTAAAATTCAATAACTTGCAAACGGTGACAGCTATTTAAAAAAAATTGCAGGAGGGTTATGTATAATGTCAGGAGTTTTTTTTATCGTAATTTTTTTTATTTTAGTTCGAATTTCAAGCAATAGGTGGCACTGACGGCGATTGAAGGCCAGGTCGACGCTTCACTCAGCACTGATCACTTGGCCTTAAATCGCCGTCAGCAACACCTATTGTTTGAAATTCGAACTAAGATAAAAATTACGGTAAAAAACTCCTGACACTATACATAACCCTCCTGCAATTTTTTTTTTAAATAGCTGTCACCGTTTGCAAGTTATTGAATTTTAAAATCCATCAGTCATTTTTGGGACACCCGGAATATGCATATGTATGTGTATATGTATGTAAATATATATACATTTATTGTAATAATTTTTTTAATTTTTTATATCACACGTTAAACAATATTAGTTGTTTTAATAAGTATTAATAAGAATGTATTAATATTCGATTGTATTTTGTTTCCGCTTATAGGTATTCTACGATCGAATGATATTAAATTCTAGCTTTTTAAAATTCCTTGCATAGTTTTACAGATCAAATTAAAAGGCACATTAAAGATTAGGGCTCCTGTATTTTATAACCCTGTAAAGGATGTATAATTATTTACAAAAAGGTCATTAATAAGTCAAGAAATGAATATTCAGTTGGGAATTGTTGGTTCAGTGGCTAAAAACCGTAAGATTGATAGATAACATTTAATTCGTAGTTTTGTGACTGCACAAATCAGTTTGTTTACAGACGTTGTCAATTATCGTAACTTTTGAAATCGACCATCGATCTGAGATAGTAAATTTCTCTAAGTCCTTTTGATATTGCTTTCATGGATAAAAACAAAAATTCTGCTGGAAAGAACAAATATAAAATTAAAAAGTGCTTTCTAGTTCAAAGATTATTACATATTAAGATTGTATAGGCCCCAAAAACATAAATAACTGAAACTCACGAACGAAAAAAGAAAAAAATAACTTTACTCACAAACTCTCGATTCTTTTTTTTTCATTAATGTTTAAATTTTGAATTTCTCTCCACTTTTAAGATAAGAGTAATTATTGTCATATTTTATCAAGGAATTTTGTCTGATAAAAGAAAATGTATATTTATCTTCATATTTATTGGTCCAAAAAGCGTCTTTTTTGCCACTATGTTGAGTGGCCTAAAAATATCACGTTGGGCTATAATGGGATCAGAAATATACGTGTGAGAAAAAAGAAAGAAAGAAAATAAAAACTAAATAACAGGAGGGATAGAAGAGAGAAACATTAAAATCTACACAGGAAAACCATAAGATGTAAATAGTTTCCATAACCACAGAAATTATTTACAAAATAGCAGATGAATTATTAATTGACTAAACGGAAAATAAAGGAGTAAAAGCAATACAAAATTCTAATTTAAAAAAAGATCCTGCTTATGAAATAACCCACAAAAGACAGCACATATAGTGGATAATTGCTATATTTGCATGTTAGTAATAATGAATCATTAGCAGATATATTTCTAAATGCCACATAGGTAGAAATTGATTCATTTATCAACTTCCCACCATGTTTCAAAAGAACTTTTGATTTCTTGACATTAAACGCTAATTACATTCTAGTCAATATAAATGCTTTGCATCATAAATGAAGTATATGAAGCTGAAGGAAATGAATAATTGTTTGGAGTTTTAATGATATTAATGATAGAAATTATATGTGGGATGATATGATAATGGGTTTTAATGATAGAAATGTTTGGGGTTTTAACGATCGATCTAATGAATAATTTTGTTTATAAATGATATGAAAACTTTGAAATAGACTATTTAGATATTATTACTGCCCTGAATTTACATAAACAACATAAACCTTGTGTTAGGTAGAGGGTGAAAATAGAAATATTCTCGCTCAAAACTGATTAGGGAAAAAATTCCAAGTTTCATCACATGAGATCAACATCGGGTTAAAAATCTGAAAAACTACATGTAATTATTTTATTATGCAATGTTGATAAACAATTTCAATTCAATCAGTTAATAAATAACGCAGATTGCATTTTAAATTTTTTTTCAGTAATTGGTGCTTTGAAATTGCAAATTTACTTCTAAAAGCTAATAAAAATGTAATTTAAGTGTTGCAGATAACTTTTTTCTTATTATTATATAGTATACTACCATTAAACACAATAAGAAGGGAACTGATTGTAGTGAGTTTTTATCAGCATTTTGATGGGCACTGTGATGTCATGTAACTATCAACATCACATGCGAAGCCGTTAATAAAATAAATCAAAAACAAATCTTTTCTCATCCTAAATTTATTATCTGAGCCTGCATGCTTTCGTTTGTTCAAAGAGTACTTAGAAAGACATTTTAAACCATATGCTCCTTTCTTGCGGTGACTCAGCCACTTACAGCATACATTTTTCAGATTAATAGACATTACAAGTCTCTCTTCGGCTTAAAATATAACGCTTTGTTTAAGTTAAAAATCAGCGACTAACATCTGTATCATTCCAGTAGAAATATTTTCCTCAGTAATCAGTATTGGCATGCATATTTGTACTTTGATATATTAAACGCCAAATTAACGGTCCGATTGGCACGTTTTTAATTTAAACTTTCTTTATGAACTGTACGTATGGGGTTACAATAATTTCAGGGGAACCACATTTAGCTCGATGCATTTTGGCTATACTTTCTGATGGTAAAAAATTCATTCTATCTCTGAACGCGCTGCTGTCAAGATATAGTATCCCAGTATTGTCTGTTTGCCGGGCGTCACCCCGTAAGAGTGTAATACTCTTTTATTTTTCATTAATAAATGCCACTTACATAGTTAGATCTTGGTTCTGAGTCTCTCCTACCTCAGTTATTGCTGTTTTACGCAAAGTAATTTTAATTAGTCACGGCTGATTTTCATATGTCTCAAGGGAGACCCGTAAGAAAAAACCCAAAAATTTTATTATTGATTTTAAAGTAATGAATTTTGGTGTACTACTTAAGAATCTTTTTGTAAGGAATAATTAGCAAAAAAATTCACTTTTTATTAAAAAGTATATTTTTTATGGGGATTTTTATATTTTTTTGTCGAAAAATACACTTTTTAAAATTACTACTCCTCATTCAATTTTCAATATTTTGGTATTACTAAAATATCTTAAATAGTGTTATAGTATATAGAAAAGAACTAAGGAGAGATATTTTTAATTTTCTATTTTAATCGGCTAAAAAAAAAAAAAAAAAAAAAAAAAAAAAAAAAAAAAAAAAAAAAAATGCATGGTAAATTTCCTTAAATTCGTTATAATTTTCATGTTTACCAATTTATGTAAAATTTTCAGAAATAGTTTAAAAAAATATATTTCCTTACTTTTCTTGCAATTTTTTTTAAGATTCTAAAAACATAAACACTTTGTTTCTAAATCATTTTACCACTGAGCCTTAGCACTTTGAACTTAGGCAAAATATGAAAAAAGTCATTTTCAGGAAAACACGTTTTAAATGGCCGCTATTCCTTTAAACTCTATAGTGAGTACAATTAAAAACGTTCACTTTCTACCGGTTCCAAGTGTCCCCGAGATCTGAAATTTTGCATGGATATTCGCAAATATGTATTTTATCGTTTTCTGAGATAAAAAAAAAATTTGAACTTTTGATGATTTTTGGCCGAAAATGGGGTACGGGTCTCCCTTAAGCAGTTAATAAACTTTAATTCCCCTTCTCTAAAAACATAAACGAAAAATATTCGTTATAGGCACATATGCGTTATAGGCACATAGCTAAAACACCGGAATTTGAAAAAACTTTGTTTCAGACTTCTCCTTTTCTTTGGCAATCAATATCATTTCAAAATAACGGTGTTTCATTTTAGTTCTATAGCCGTCTCATATTAGTACCTAATATGATATAGTATTTTTTAACTATGGCATTCAAAAATTGTTTTTGTAAAGAGATATGGGAATTAGCCCAAACTGGCCTTAACATGAATAAATTCACATTCTTTCAGTTATAAAGAATTATAATTAATTTTTTGAAGAAAATCTCATATTAAAATGTTATTTTATTTTTTTGACATTTAAAAAAAAAAATGTTTTCGTTAAAAGATACAGGAATCAACCCAGATTGACCTTAACCCCTTGGGGACGAGCGACACGTATACGTGCCGCAAAAGGCTTAAGAATCCTCGTTTATTCCCACCGGTAAAATTATACTGTAAAATTTGCCTTATTCAATCGGAGCATTTTCTCGATTTAAGAAGAAACTAATTTCTGTTTTTTAAGACTGGCGACAAAACATTAAAAATTTCGTAAAAGACTCCCGTCGCGAAGGGGTTAACATAAATCAATTCACATTCTCTTGGTCATAAAAAATGTAGTTCCTTTTTTGAAGAAAATAATAAGCTTCTTAGATATACGCACATGAAGATTGCACCATATAAATTATAGCAGATAATCAATAAATTGAACTTGATTCATTTGGACTATTCATAAAATCCCGAAAATTTTGCATTCGAACTTGTTTATTGAAAACTGGTTTCTGAATTCAAATTTATTTTTATCACATCAGTTAATTCGAACAATGATTTAAATATCTTCAAATCGAAAAATATTTGCAAATTTTCTGAAACTAACTCTGCTTCAGATGATGAGATATCCATTATTTTAGAATGTTCTGATTTAAAAAAAAAGTAATGTGTTTAATTGATCATTTGAAAAATAATATTTAGATAAAATTTTTGCACATAGAGAATTCAGTTATTGTATTGTAATAGAAAAAAAAAATCTGAAAAACATGGAAATATCATTTCATTGGAAAAAATATTTCTTGAACATTTTTACTTCGATTATGTAAACATCTCTAATATAATATTTAATCCATTACATATTTTGAACTCTTTTGCTTTGTTTGTAATTGTGTTACTTTGTAAAATGAAGTTATTTTTTTATGTCTTTTGAAGATAAACATGTTATAGTAATTTTACTTTTAAATTGTAATAAGGTAGCTATATTTTAATATGTTTGAAATATAGAAAGTTTGATTAATTCTACTAAAATTATAGAAAACTATTTGGAATATTAATCAAATTTTTATTTTCTTTATTCATAATAAAAAAAAATTCTCTTTCTTGTAATCTTTTGTTTTTCTTAACTTGAATTTTTGCATGCAAATAGGGGATTTATTAATCTAATATCATAAAAAATAATTAAAAAAAATATTGTAAAATTGACTAGTTTATGATTCGTATAATTCAATACTTTTTTTCAGTCCTTGAGAATTCGAATTAGATGAGTGTCCACTGATTTCAAAATGATTATTTCTCAGGTGAGTGTAAAATGAACGTATTTCATAGAAATATTGTTAAACCTGAACACGTCGAGTGCCACTTCCGTGACTGCTGACTGACACTGAACTTTCCGTTTTGGTCACATTAGTCACTGATGACTGGCATTGAACTTTCCGTTTAGTCCGAATCAGTCACCCAGGATTGGCACTCTAAAATACGACATAAAATTTAAAAAGTTACATTGTAACTTAATGATCAAGATTGTATCAGGAATGTACTAAATATTTCTTATCGAAAAATTTTAATGGGTTCTATTTAAACACAGTAAACAAAAAAAAAGTTGTCTTTCGCGGCTATTACAAAATGTTGTAAATTGTTAGTTAACGTTTTGGATATTTCTCCGTCAATTTGTGCTACTTTTTCTTTGTAGCACAGATTATAATACTGTTGTACTTTAGAGACTTTTACATATTTTTTTACATGGATTGTGTGACGGGAATCGTATTACGCAGCCCAAACAAAAACACAGACAAAATAGAATTGGCACTCAATGTGTTAATTGGTATGACAGGAATTGGCGCATATCTAGTGTAAAGCTGTTTTTGAAACCATTTGATAAAAAATATGAACAATAAGCTCAATTATCCCTTAGGATAATGTCTCGGCACTTTAACACTTATATAACTGTAACACTTGTACGATTTATATAACTGATATAACTGACTATTATAACTGAGGATACCAGAAACCAAGGAATACAATTGATAAAATTTATATTTGGAGTAAATTAAGTTTTAAATTTTACATCAATACTAATTGATTAAATCAAAATATAAATCTGTTGATTGAACTGTTATTTGAAAAGCTATCAAACAAAAGTAGAATACATTATTTTTTAAAATTATTTTTAAAGTGGACATTAAAGAGGTTACTGGTTGACTATCAGAAATTCTCGGATTTTGATCATCTGAGACATTAGAACAATTTAGCGAAAACAAATACAAATTTCAAGGGGTAAATTTATTTTCTATTAAAGAGTAAAAAAAAATCCATGTAGAATAGCTATATTTTAGAGAACTTAAATAATAAGTTAGCTTTTATGTAATTATATGCCATTTCTTGGCATATGTGTGCAATGATAGTGGCTCCCAGGATAATGACAATTTCATTCTAAAACATTTTTTGTATTCTTGTTTTTACCCTTTACGTCTAACATTATAATTTTGTTTAAAAAAAAATGTTTTCAATATAATAGCTCAAACTTTATGTAATGTTCATTTTTACTTGTTAATTTATGGAAACCAGGAAAATGACATAATATAAGCCTCCTAAATTTTTAGAAAGATATTAATCGCATTATTTTCAAAGATATGTCTAAAAGCCTTGCTTGTAGCTATAATTCTACTACTTCTGACTTGAACTATCTAAAAATAAGAAGATTTATTCTGCAGCGCCTTATTTATACATTCATACCTGATAAAGGACTAAAATGAGCATGCCATTTATTAAGCATAAGTCAGGAAAATGACATTCATTTGAATGACAATCATATTTAAATATGTAATTTGTTTTCTTTTTTTGTAAAATATGGAATTTATTACTTTTTTCATATACTTTTTTTATAAAATATAAATATTTCTTAAAAAATAAAAAAAAACCTAGAAAAATATATTTATACTTTATACCTGTAGGACTCTTTTTTTGCACACATCACAGGGTGAGATATTAGAAGAATTTATTGAAAACAAATTAAATTTTCAAGAGGTAAATTTATTTTCTATCAAAGAGTAAAGAATTTTCCATGTAAAATTTCTAAATTTTAGAGAATTTAAGTAATAAGTTAATTTTTATGTAATTATATGTCATTTCTTGGCATATGTGAACAATAATAATGACAATTTCATTCTAAAGCATTTTTCATATTCTTGTTTTTATTTTTTAAGTCTAACATTTCTATTTTGTTTTTAAAAAAACGTGTTTGCAATACAATAAATAAACTAAAAAACTTTGTAAAATTATTATAAATCGAAAACTTAAGCAGGACGCGTTTCGAACTACAACAATAACAGCTCGTCATCAGCTAAACCAACACGTGTCCGTAAGGGCACAGATTGGAGATAAAGTGAAAGAAAGATGGAGGAGATTACAAAGAGTGTGAAAGTGGCGCTAGCTGAAAGAGCACCGGTGGAAAGGAAAAGTGTTGCCCAAAATAATAAAAGAAAGAGAAAAAGGTGGAAAAACAATAAAGATAATAACGAAAAGAAAAGAAAAATAAATAATGAAATAAAGTTAAAAATAAATAAATAAATGAATAAATAAAATAATAAAAATTGTAATATTAATAAATAAAATAAATAAAATAAATAAAAATGAAATTAGTTACCTCAAATCTCTTGCCCTTGCTCGTGGTTATAATCCCTCTTTGATTGACAAATCTCTGTATAAATTTAGTAAGCCTAAACGTAATCTTACTCATTCTAATAATTCTTCGAATATTAACTCTATAGTTCTAACTTTTTATTCTTCTCTCTGTTTCAAAATTGCTAAAATCCTTTCTCGCTTCAATTTTAAAGTTATCTTCAAACCTATGAATAAAATTAAATTCTCGTCTTTAAAAGATCCTATTCCTGTTGAGAACCGGTGGGAATTTATTTTATTCTTTGTTCTTGCAATTTGGCTTATATTGGTCAGACTAGAAGAGCGTTGAAGAAAAGATTGGACGAGCATCAGAGATATATTAAAAATCAGGAACTATCCAGGTCTTCGATTGCTTCTCACTGTTTGTCTTCCGGTCATTATTTCAATTTTTCCATGGCCAGAATCATTTCTAATTCTGCCTCTCCTTCTCACTTAGATGTTCACGAAGCTTATTTTATTTGTAAAAATTCTAATACTCTTGTCAATGATCTCTCTTCATCCTCCTCGCTTTCTCCTACATGAAAATTACTCCTGTAATTTTTTCAAATATATATTTTATATACTATTGTAATATATTTATTAATTTTTTTGTTTTATTTTATTTTATTAATTTATTAATTTTTTATTATTTAATTATTTTATTTGTTAATATTACAATTTTTATTATTTTATTTAGTCATTTATTCATTTATTTTATTTTTATTTATTTATTTACTTATTTATTTTAAACTTTATTTCATTATTTATTTTTATTTTATTTTATTTTATTTTCGTTATTATTTTTATTGTTTGTCCACCTTTTTCTATTTCTTTTATTATTTTGGGCAACACTTTTCCTTTCCACCGGTGCTCTTTCAGCTAGCGCCACCTGTCGCGTTGCTTGTAATCTCCTCCCTCTTTCTTTTATTTTATCCCCAATCTGCGCCCTTACGGACACGTGTTGGTTTAGTTGATGACGAGCTGTTATTGTTGTATTTCGAAACGCGTCCTGCTTAATTTTTCATTTTAGGGTGATTTTGCAAAGTTTATTAGTTTATTTATAAATTTATTGCCAGTGATTACGGGGTTTTTTCACTATTTCAATACAATAGCTCAAATTTCATGTATTGATCACTTTTACTTGTTAATTTATGGAAACCTCGAAAATGACCTATTAGAAGTTTACTCAATTTTTAGAAAGATATTAATCGCATTATTTCAAAGAAATATCTAAAATATCTTGCTTTTAGCTATTACTTTACTACTTCTGACTATAGCAGAAAACCTTTACTTTGTGCATATCACAGTGTGACACGTCAGAAAAATGACAAAATCTAAAATTCTAAGTATTTTAATTCCTTTATTTATATTATCAGAAATGTAGGGTGTCTTCGAAATACATCTAAGTAATTTTTTATTCAAATCAATAAAAAATAGGCATTAAATAACATTAAATAGAAATTTTATAGTTCGGACTAGAATTGCCGTATTTTTTTATATTCACTCCACTAATTAAGTAATTTAAAGAGCTCAAGTAGTTGACCTCTAGAAAAAAGAACAAAATTTGAAAATCCCTTATATTTCTTTGTCTCTATACAAATAGCCTTATTTCTAGATAGTCTGTACTCTAAACTCAATTTTTGAATTTTTTCACTTATACTTCTTGGCTCCTCACATTCTCAATAATTTTTCATTTGCTCAGAAGTGATAGTACAAATGGTCCAACAGTTTTGGCCAGTTTGACCTCCAAAGTTTTTAATCCAAAGTTTCTAATTCAAACCTCAAATTTCGAAAGGAGAATTTTTACTTTATGTGATCGCTAAATGTTTCTTATTAAATATAGCATAAAGTATTAATCATAGAAGGCGGCAGCCTTCAAGTGACGCAGCTTTAAACCTACCATCGTCAAAACCTACCATCGTCATAAGGGTAGATGCGGAACTTCATATATACAGCTAACTCAACATCAAAGGAAATCGGAAAAGCCGCCTTCTAATAACTCAGCAAATATTGGTCAGAATGGTCCAATTTTTTTAATATAGTCTTATATTCCCAGTCTAATCCTATCCTATAATTTTTACATTTCTACGTGCCGTATATTTTTAGATCTCGATAACCATTTTAAAACTGAAATCGATGGTGTTTGTTCCTGATAATGAGATCTAGAAAACGGGCTGGGAGATTTTATTAAAACTTATATATAATATGAATCTCTTTAAGATAGAGGGAATAAGACTTGCCTTGTTTCTAGGAAAACTCTTGTTTGTTATACATTGGTCTTGGAAAATTGGACTATATTAGCTCGCGGATTACATGTAATTCTATGGGTTAGCAGACGAAGACACTGCGAAAAGGCAAATGTACTTATGGTCACAGTTAAAACACCCGCATCGAAGCAATAAATGTTTTTTAAACTACAAAAACATCTTATCATGTGCTTTAAAACATTCAATAAATATATACTAAATCAAATTTCTATTTATATTGCCTTTATTTTTCATAAGAAGAAAATATTACGTTTCTTACATTGGATATTTTTGCATTTTGTGGAAAAAATATTTTGAATCCTTTTTTAAAATAGGAAAATATTTTTTAATTATACATATTCAATATACTTTTGACTTATGATTTTCTTTTAAAGTTTACAAACAAAAATTATTTTTAATAAATTTGCTTTAGAATTCCATGTATTCATACGCGTTTAGATAGTTTTGTTTTGAATCGTAATCGAATTCACTGGCGGTAAGCTTTGTACTTGGCACTTGTTGTTTTTAGCATGTATGTTGTGTAATTTGCGAAATAATGGTTATTATGGTAATATAGGTATTGTGTTATTTGGAGAAACAAGGCCCCCTTTTTTGGATAAAATAATATGGGGAATCAAAGTACACGAATCAAAACAAATTGATTCGTGCTGTATGTTGGCATGAAATATTCAATTTCAGGAGACGAACGTGAAGCTAAACCATCTATAATGAAAAAGAAAGGTAAATAAATATTTTTTGGCACTCATTATTAAGTATTATTTAAAAAGTATAAGTGATGTATACATTAGTTAGCATGTTGATTTGATTTCAAACCAACATAAACTATCACAGAATGTGTAAACTATTGCTAAATTTTGGTAAACAAACAATATTTATTTGACCAACAGTTTAACCAAGTGCTTGTGAATTCTAAAATTCTCAAAATAGATTGTTTTTAAGTTTATAGATGTCCTTATTATATGAATTAATTAACAATAATTATATGAATTAATTAACAATATTTATATGAATTAATTAACAATACTAAGTTTTAAAGTGTTGTAAAAATTGTGCTTTTTTATTTCATTTATTAATTTCTGTGATTAATAACCCAGGATGTTAATTTTTAGTTTAAAATTGCTTGAATATGTTATTCAAAATACATTTATTACTTTTTCTTATGCATTTTTGTCGCTATTAATTTTCATTTTGAAACTGTGCCTTTTTAGCTTAGCTTAATGGCCAGTAAATCCAGGTTTTAAACAATTTTTAAAATAAGTAAGTGCACTTATTATTGGAAATTGTGAACAAACTAGTATTTATCAACAAATTACAGCAGTTTTTTAATAATTCAAAAGAAAGTAATGAAGTTAATTTGTTCTTACATGCATTAGTGACTGTGGCTATAAAGATTTCAGAGATTTAAAAACAAATTAGTTGCACTCATTGTTTTTTTTCTTCATGTACACACAGTGCTTGTACAACATGCATTAGTGATTGCATTTTTAATTAATTTTGTGTATTTTACGGATTGTTGCACAGCAATTTTGCTGCAGCCTGAGTGTTTTGTTTTTGTTTTGTTTTCATGTGCTCTAAGTGCTATACATGCAATAGTTGGACTGCTTTAACGAGTTTTATTTTAGCGAGTGAGAGTTTTAGGCCCTTTTTTCTAATATAAACGTTATTGTTTTAATGTATTTGTTTCACAATATTGTCACTGGATTTTTTTAGTTCAGGTATCACTCATTTCTTCCAGATATTGGGAATCTGCATGTTACCGCATAGTTTGCTGCATCTATTAATTTTTGTTGTTTGTTTTCATATGGGCATAGTGCTCATACATTTGTTATTGACTGCGGCTTTGAGAAATTTCATGTGTTTTAGAGACCATTGCATAAGTTTGCTGCATCCAGTAATTTGACATGCACCCAGCTCTCATTATCCATTAGTGACTGTAGCTTTAACATGTTTCATGCATCCTATTATTTCATTAATAAATTCGAAATTCCATGTTTATATTTTAAAATGTTATTTAGCAGTTGCCACGGAGGTACTACAGCGCATCATTGTAGTCTGCATTAGATGCTGTTCAAAATAGAATTTTTTTTCTTTTTTTCTTCCTAAGAATCTGATGATTTAAACCCAAGCGTGAAAAATTTTGTCTCAGATCACAAACCGAATACAAAAGTATTGTAATAGTTAATATTAAGTTATAGAAATCAATAATCAAAATATAAAAGCATTAGCTTTACAGCTTAGAACATAGCGTTATTAATAAACTGCATTTATAAATTGGACATCTAAAATGGAAAATCTTAATATATTTTTATAATGTTAGAATTTACAAGCACTAAAAGTTGGGTAAGCAAATAATTCTTAACCAAATATTAACGATAACATTGGTTTAAAAAGAAATAACTTATACTTCTATGCTTTAATAATGAGTTTCATAAAATATAAATTTACCCCCTTTTTTTCTATAGATGTTTTAATTTCATATTCATTGTCTCGAAATTGAAGTATTTCTTTCTAACATTCTTTTACAAAAAAGTTTGATAATTAACGCTTTTTTTATTTAAAAAAAAAGCCTTGTTTCTACTTATGAACACAAAATCCTCAAATAACTTTGAATCCATTATTTAAATAAATTGCATAACATACCTAAGAAGAAAACATGTTTAAAATTAAATTTAATACAAGAAATTAAAATTTTTTAATTCAAATAATGTAAAGTTACTAACACACTAACAAATAAATATTTTTAAATACTAACAGCTAATAATGGGCGATAAATAATTATATTTTTTAGTTTTGTCATTTCTAAAATGTAATTGTTAAAATTCTATTTGAGTTGAACCTCATCCAAACCCTAAGAAATATTCTATCAAACCTTAAATCAATCTGAAAAAAAAAAAAAAAAAAAAAAAAAAAATCTGACAATATAGTATGATACAATAGACTATCAAACAAGCATAGCTGTATAATATAGACGCACACCATGTGCAGAAAATTTTATGAAGAGACAATTTTTATTTATTTATTTCGACAAAGAATTGCGTAAAAAAAGTGTATCTCAACAAAGAATCATGTAAAAAACCCCAACATTTCGAGAAAATACCACGCGAAAAACATGAATTTCGTCCAAAGACCGCAAAAAAACGTTAATTCAATCCATGAATCGCATAAAAAATACAAATTCCATGCATGAATCGCATAAACAAATAACGTCAATAAATCGATCAAAAAACGCAAATTTCGTCGACAGAAAGCTCAAAAAATGAAAATTATGTCTACGAATCGCATAAATATAGCAAATTACACCCATAAATCATGTAAAATGAAAATTACTTTCATTAATCGCATAAAAATCGTGAATTATGTCCATGAATCGCATAAAAAACGCGAATTGGGTCCACAAATCGCTCAAAACATGAATTACGTCCATGAATTGTTTAAAAAACTGAGAATTACGTTCAGAAATTGTATGAAAAACACAAATTATGCCTATGAATTGTGTAGTAAAATGGGAATTGTGTTCATAAATCACTCAAAAAACACGAATTTTGGCAGCAGAAAGCTGAAACGCAAATTACGTCTATAAATCGCATAAAAATAGCGAAGAGTGTTTTGCATTCATGAATTGCATAAAAAACGCGAATTACATTCATGTATCGCTCAAAAAACACAAATTACGTCCATGAGACGCATAAAAACATGAATTACATTCATAAATTACTCAAAAAATGCTAATCACTTCCATGAATCGTGCAAAAAACACTAACGTTCATAAATTACAAAAAATGCGAATTACGTCCAAGAATTGGTAAATAAAAAGCAAATTACATTCATAAATCCTATAAAAACACAAATAACGTCAATAAATTGATCAAAAAATGCAAATTTCGTCGATAGAAAGCTCAAAAGATGCAAATTATGTTTATGAATCGCATAAGTATAGCAAATTACGTCCATAAATCATGTAACTTGTAAATTACATTCATTAATCGCATAAAAATCACGAAATATGTCCAGGAATCGCTCAAAAAAAAGCGAATTGCATAAAAACATGAATTGGGTCCACAAATCGCTCAAAACGTGAATTACGTCCATGAATTGTTTAAAAAAGTGAGAATTACGTTCAGAAATTGTATGAAAAACACAAATTATGTCAATGAATCGTGTAGTAAAACATGAATTATGTTCATAAATTGCTCAAAAAACACGAATTTTGGCGGCAGAAATCTGAAACGGAAATTACCTCTATAAAACGCATAAAAATACCGAATCAAATTAAAAAATGTGAATTACGTTCATGAATCGCTCAAAAAACGCAAATTACATCCATGAATTGCATAAAAATGTGAATTACGTTCATAAATCACTCAAAAAATGCGAATCACTTCCATGAATTGTGCAAAAAAACACGAATAATGTTCATAACTTGCAAAAAAATGCAAATTACGTCCAAGAATTGGTAAAAAAAAAACGAATTACATTCATAAATCCTATAAAAACACAAATAATGTCAATAGATCGATCAAAAAACACAAATAGAAAGCTCAAAAGATGCAAATTAGGTCTATGAATCGCATAAGCATAGCAAATTATGTCCATAAATCATTTAAAATGTAAATTACATTCATTAATCGCATAAAAATCTCGAATTATGTCCATGAATCGCTCAAAAAAGGAGAATTGCATAAAAAATGTAAATTGGGTCCACAAATTGCTCAAAACGTGAATTACGTCCATGAATTATTTAAAAAAGTGAGAATTACGTTCAGAAATTGTATGAAAAACACAAATTATGTCTATGAATCGTGTAGTAAATCGGGAATTATGTTCATAAATCGCTCAAAAAACACAAGATTTGGCAGCAGAAAGCTGAAACGCAAATTACGTTCATAAATCACTCATAAAATGCAAATCACTTCCATGAATCATGCAAAAAAATACTAATAACATTCATAAATTACAAAAAATGCGAATTAAGTCCAACAATTGGTAAAAAAAGCGAATTACATTCATAAATCCTATAAAAACACAAATAACGTCAATAAATCGATCAAAAACACAAATTTCGTTGACAGAAAGCTCAAAAAATGCAAATTATGTCTACGAATTGCATAAATGTAGCAAATTATATCCATGAATCATGTAAAATGTAAATTACATTCATTAATCGCATAAAAATCGCGAATTATGTCCATGAATCACATAGAAAACGCGAATTGGGTCCACAAATCGTCAAAACGTGAATTATGTCCATTAATTGTTTTAAAAAGTGAGAATTACGTTCAGAAATTGTATGATAAACACAAATTATGTCTATGAATCGTGTAGTAAAACGGAAATTATGTTCATAAATCGCTCAAAAAACACGAATTTTGGCAGCAGAAAGCTGAAACGCAAATTACGTCTATAAATCGCATAAAAATAGCGAATAGTGTTTTGCATTCATGAATTGCATAAAAAACGCGAATTACATTCATGAATCGCTCAAAAAACACAAATTACTTCCATGAAACGCATAAAAACGTGAATTACATTCATAAATCACTCAAAAAATGCAAATCACTTCCATGAATCATGCAAAAAAACACTAATAACGTTCATAAATTACAAAAAATGCAAATTACGTCCAAGAATTGGTAAAAAAAGCAAATTACATTCATAAATCCTATAAAAACATAAATAACGTCAATAAATCGATTTAAAAAACACAAATTTCATCAACAGAAAGCTGAAAAAACGCAAATTATGTCTATGAATTGCATAAAAATAGCAAATTACGTCCATAAATCATGTAAAATGTAAATTACATTCATTAATCGCATAAAAATTGCGAATTATGTCCATAAATTGCTCAAAAATGCAAATTACATTCATAAATCGCATAAAAAACACGAATGATGACCATGAATTGCGCAAAAAATGCGAATTACACCCAACATTAAATTAATTTGCAGAAAGTTTTTGGTTTTATACAAGTCTGCCAACAAGAACCTACAAGTTATCCTGAAACCCATTCTAAACCAACAAAAATTTAATGGAAAGATAAATTTGTCCAAGAAAGACAAAATAATTGCCATTGACATACATTGACCAGAATCGAAAAATTCCTATTGAAATCTATCCTATACAATCCAAAACCAGAAAGAAAAAAATCCCTCCAAGAGTAACTCAATCTATCTGCTGCAAAATAAAATACATTGAAATGCGACTGAACAAGAACCTGAAAATTACATTTGAAGTCAAACCGAAACCATATTCAACCCCCCACCCCCCCACCCCCCAAAACAAAAATTATCCGACCATATCTCGATTTGGGAAAGAAAACTTAATTTCCATAGATATGCGTGATCAGAAATCTGGAAATTCCAATTAGTCTATCTTAAACCTAATCTGAACCTGAAAAAGGAAATTCCATATAACCGGAGCCCAGTATCTATACAGGACAAAATATTTTCCATTAAAGCGCAACCTGACCAGAACTTGAAAATTCCATTTGAATTGAACCTGATTGAAACCTGAAAAAAATTTCCATTGAACCTTAACCTAATCCGAAAAAGAGAAAATTATTTCTGCCGATACACACTGACAAGAGTCTGAAAGTTAACATGAAACCTAATCCAAACCCGAAAAGGAAAAAACAATGGAAACACAAGTCTGTCCAAGAAAGACCAAATAATTTCTGTCCACATACACTGACAAGAATTTCAATTG
Organism: Maratus speculifer; assembly: GCA_964019185.1. NCBI lineage: Eukaryota > Metazoa > Arthropoda > Arachnida > Araneae > Salticidae > Maratus > Maratus speculifer. The sequence goes on along the minus strand of OZ025291.1, from coordinate 209,694,956 downwards.
AAATCTATCCTAAACCCAGTTCGAACACTACCCCCCCCCCAAAAAAAAAAAAAAAAAAAAAATCCAATTGTAACCCAATTTATCTGCGACAAAATAATATACTTGAAATGCAACTCAACAAGAACCTGAAAATTCCATTTGAAGTCAATCTGAAACCAGATTCAACCCCCCCCCCCCAAAAAAAAATATTTAATCAAATCAAGATTTTAGAAAAAAAAGAACAATTTATGTCGATATGTATTGACCAGATCATGGAAATTCCAATAGAAGTCTATCTCAAACCCGATCCGAATAACCTGAAACTCAGTCCAATCCCCCCCCCCCCAAAAAAAAGAAGTAAAATAAAAAAAATTAGGAAATAAAAATCTGTTCAAGAAAGACAAAAATATTTTTCCGTCCCCATCTACTGACCAGAATTGAAAACTAGTACTTGAAATGCAACTCGGCAAGAACCTGAAAATTCCAATTCAAGTCAAACTGAATCGAGATTCAAACCCGAAAAAAAAAACAATTATCCAACCAAATCAAGATTTTTAGAAAAAAAAATTATGTAAATAGGTACAGACTAGAGCATGGAAATTTTAATAAAATCTTAAACCCGATACAAACTCTCCCCCCCCTTACATAACTAACAAGAAGCCTTGATGACCTCACAAAACATAACTAACAGGAACGAAGAGTCATGCATACTGCATCGATTATGATGCATTTTCTGACTCATTCTGAATATTGTAAACTTATTGTCATTCATGTACAATAATTTTACCATTCTGTGCAAAAAAACAAAGCATAATTAACGAGAGTAAAAAATTTTCCATTAAACATGTTTATATACTTTCCATTTTATTCTGAATGCTTTAAACCTATCAGTTTCATCTTTGTACAGTAATCTTCCCATCCAAATCTCCCCCCCCCCTGTTAGTTTATATATGTTTTGTGCAAACAGCAAAACATAAATAAACTAACAAGAATGAAAAGTTACACATACAGTATAGATTATGAAACACTTTCCAACACATTTTCATTATTGTAAGCCTATCATTTTAATCCATTTGCAGTAATTTTACCCCTCTATATAAAGAACAAATCATAATTAACAAGAAAGAAAAACCTGTGTGCAACTTAGATTATGAAACACTTTCCAGCATATTCTGAATATTGTAACGGATATAGTCTTAATCAATCTGCAATATTACCATCCTATACAAAGGTTGAAACATAATTAACAAGAATAATGCACGCAGCATAGATTATGAAATACTTTCCAGCACATTCTGAATATTGTATTCCTGATCATTTTAATCCATCTGCAGTATATGTATCATCATGTGTTAAGAATAAACATAGTTAACTAGAATGAGAAATGATACATACAGCATAGATTATGAAATCCTTTCTTAGAAATACAGTGCTGAATGTACATTACTTTCTTATCTTATACTAACGTACTTTACTACAGAGTTGTTTTTAACGAAATCAAGTAGCACAGCATATATTAATAATAAAATATGAAATATCTTTTTTAAGTGGGTTGGGGAGGGGTAATTAAAGGTAATCAGAAATCATGAATTTGAATTCTTTGCATTAGTCTTTAATTTTTTTTTATCTTTTTATTATTAACCTAAAAAAAGCACTGATATCAGTACAAAAAACCCTGAACGGGTTAAAAGCTTGTGACGCAGCACTTTATCTTATATATCTAAGAATTTTAAATTTTGGACTTAAAACTAATGATATCAAAATTTATGTGACGCTATGCTATTAATTAATATATACATATATTAAAATTTAATTCATTAAGGTTTTATCAATTACATCTTTCATAAATTCAAAATGTGAATCTTAAAAGATATGATATCAAAATTTAAGTGACGCCTTGACGAGGCTTTAAACAATGTTTTAAAATTCCATTTATTTATTTATTGTCTAAATACATTTTCATATCTAAACAATACTTTTCATTTTCCAATACACTGTTAAATACATCACTTTCACTGAATATATATAATGCACTGAAATGTATTTATTTGAATAAATAGATTTATCTTTTGGGCTACGCTATCCAAAATCAAAAATAACGTTTGAATAAATATTTTTTGCGTCATTGTATCCAAAGTAAGTTAAATAGATGCAAATAGATACAATGACGCAAAAAATATGTATTCAAATGTTATTTTTGATTTTGGATAGCGTAGCCCAAAAGATAAATCTATTTATTCAAATAAATACATTTCAGTGCATTATATATATTCAGTGAAAGTGATGTATTTAACAGTGTATTGGAAAATGAAAAGTATTGTTTAGATATGAAAATGTATTTAGTCAATAAATAAATAAATGGAATTTTAAAACATTGTTTAAAGCCTCGTCAAGGCGTCACTTAAATTTTGATATCATATCTTTTAAGATTCATATTTTGAATTTATGAAAGATGTAATTGATAAAACCTTAATGAATTAAATTTTAATATATGTATATATTAATTAATAGCATAGCGTCACATAAATTTTGATATCATTAGTTTTAAGTCCCAAATTTAAAATTCTTAGATATATAAGATAAAGTGCTGCGTCACAAGCTTTTAACCCGTTCAGGGTTTTTTGTACTGATTTTTATTTCTCCTCTGTATGCAAAAATTCTGAATATAAATGGAGGCAAAACTAGTAACCCTGGCTGCCAACGAAGCTGAATTTCATTTGCACCTATAGTTAAAGAGAAAGTTAAATTTTGAAAAATGGAGAAAGCAACAATCTGTGAGACCGTTAACATCTGTTAAGGGTTTATAAAAGGAGACAAAAATACTCCGTCTGATGTGCTGTTTTTATTTACGTGTTTGTACATATTGAACTAGATATATAAATTTGTCAAAATTTTTCTTTAAGTACATTAAGGTAATAGTACTACAATTGTGAAGAATTTAAACGTTATTTAACAATGGGTATTTTTGTAGCTGATCATTTCTTTATTTCAGCGTTTTTGAATTCCGAATAACGAAAAAATACATAATGTAATGCAACATTTCTCATTTTTTATTTAAACATTTTTTATTCTTATGAATGCAGAAAATACATGTAAAATATATTTTAAACCCAAATTCCTTAACAACAATTTCTAATATTTTTATACTTTAAAAAAAAATTAAGGCGACAGATTACCATTTTAACAATTTTGTTTATTTAAAAAATACTTTCCAAAATGGTGAACTCCTATCATTTCAATATTCAGCAAGAACAACATTTTAAAAAAATTGATTATTTTTAACAGCATATTTAATTTAAAAAATTGTTAAGTTTGTAAAAGTTATATATTTTTTAAATCCTTGCTACTTAAAAAAAATGATATTTTGCACATTTTTTTTTAGATTTTGATATTTGAATTACATGAGACGTCACATGGATTTTTAGATACTTCTTAAAATTACAATTAATATAATTTTTTGACTGATATATATAGTGTAAAAGAGTGAAATCTAATACATTTATATATACTTTTTTTCAGTAAAAAAAAAAAAAAAAAAAAAAAAAAAAATCCAAAAGACTAATTCCATTTGCAGATTTATTACATACATAATAAAGAACACGTACAAAAAAAAATAAAAATAAATCTCTATATCGCAAATTCAAAAAATGTCCTAACATTTTTAAAAGATATAAGTGAAAAAATAGGAACACAGGGGAATAAACTATTTAAAGTTTTAATTTATGTGTGTAATTGTGGTGAGTGTATGAGCAAAATTTACAATATCTCGATATATAATTATCGTATGGGTAAAAATGAAGCGTCAAAATATTCACAATTAAACACATCTTTATAAATTTTATAATTATCAAAAATTAAATTCGCAGATTTATTACATATATAATAAAAAACACGTACAAAACACATTAAAACTCTATCTCATATACAAAAAAGCAATACCATTTTTAAAACATGAAAATGAAAAAAACTAGGAACATGGGGGATAACTTAGTTAAAGTTTTAATTTGTGTGGGTAATATTGTCGAGTGTATGAGCAAAATTTGCGCTATCTCACGACATAATTATCATATGGGTAAAAATGAGATATCAAAATATTTACAATTAAATAGGTTTTCATTTAATATTAAAAAAAGAAAAATCTTTTTCATCTTTTTTTATGTAAACAGTCAAAGAATCCTAATAAAAAGAAACAGTGAGTTTAAATAAAAGGGACTGTTACCGACATCATCTAGCTATATAATGCCCGAATTTTGAAAAGTATTAAAAGTTAAACAGAAAATAAATGTTTAGTACAAGATCTTAAAAAAAATAACTAAGATTAGATACATTATACAATATTAAGGTTTGAATAAATTAATTTTAACCAGTGTAAAGTAGTTAAGGGTTAAAATAAAGCATGACACATTCATTGTCGCAAATAATGAGTTGCATTTAATAATATAGAAAACTACTCTCATTACTATTCAGCGGTAAACTCCTTTTATTAAGAAATTTATTTTTCCCCCACAGGCGAATATAGTTTTATTCATTACTAAATTTCCATACAGTATTTATGTGAGATTTAGTCCTAATATTATTTATTGAAAAACACACGATTGTTTTATTTTGCCATGATTTCATATTTAATATTTTCTTTCTAAAACTTACATCTAATATTCTTAAACAAGGTGCAATAAAATACTTATGCTAATAAATCAAATGTATGTAAGCAGATAAAATATAATACATTAAAATCTTTTAATGTTTACTTAATTGTTTATTTGTTCAAACACACATTTTATACAAAAATTATTTTAGTTTGGAATTGAATTAATTTATAGTTGAAGAATGTTTCGCATTACTAGTTTCAATTTAAACAATTGAAAGAAAATTTAAATTTCATTAAACTAGCGAATGTGACTTTAGAATATACAATATATCTTTTTTGTTAGTGAAATTGAAATAATGTAATCCGTACAGAATCTCATTAAATGTAGCATTTATCGAACTAGCTTGCTTTTTTAAGCTCTCGTGCTTGTTCATATTGGCTTGATTTATGATAAATATTTGTATTTCATTTAAAAGTTATTTAACTTCCAATGGGTGTAAAATATTTAAAATAATTAGGTGAAAAGAACTTTTAATAATCTTCATAGTTCCCGTTTACTTTGTAAACATAAAATGAGGATATAGATATAGTTTAATTGCATATTATAAAAATATTTGCTATGAAATATTAATAAGTTTGAAAATTAAAATGCTTTTCGCTTATCTTTCCAAAATACACACAAATATGCATTTAATTTGTTGATAGTCATTTTTGTGGAAAAATATGCATTGAATATTAATGTGCCCTCCAAGTGTAATTTTCTAAGACGGGAAATTATAAAAAGGCTAATCAAATATTATTATTTATCATGTAATTCAGAGGAAAGAGTTGAATTATTGATAGACGATATTTAAATAAGTTAACTTACAAAAAGAAAATGTTTTGGATCATTTATTCAAACAAGCGTTCATGTAAATATACGACATTTTGTTATATTCACCCTTAAAGTTTTTACTTGTTCGTTCTTAATAAATGTGGTTTTCGATTAGTTTTTTAATCTTCTCTTTTTGAGGAGGGTGTTTAAAAATGAAGATCTAAAATCAGTTTAAGAGCATTAGAAATACGTTAATTTGTGCTTTCGGCGATTTTAAATCAGGTGCCTCTGAAATGCTTTGTCTCTGAACTGTGTATAACGGAGGTTTAAAGATAGAATGCACAGCTTAAAATAATCACACATACGAATCATACATGTTCAAAATCATGTTCGACAAAAATAAATGGTAAAATTACCATTAAATAGTGCATTATATCTTACCTGCAATTTGTCAGAACAAACTTTAGTTGCATCTATAAAGAAGCTATTAGTATATGGAGAATTGACATGTTTAATGATGATTTAAAGTGACACTTAATACTTCTAGTAACAGGAGGAATAAGAGTCATCTTTGCACACTAGGATATAAATAAAGAGCTATTGAAACGCTTGATAAAATTGTAATTGAAAAAAAAAAGAAAAAAAAGTACACGTAAAATTAAAATAAAAGAACATTTAATTAAAATGTATTTAACGTGTTTAACTTTTTTTGTTTTATTTTAGTAATATTTTAAATAATACAGATATTAGAAGTCTGATACTTGCATTTTATTATATTCAGCAAGGGTTTTATGTCGCTTTCCTATTATATTAAATAATTTACAGACGTAAAGTAATAATAATAATAATAATAGATATTTAATATAACCGTAAAAAAGAACTTACACAGCGAGATTTTGAGAGTTTGTAACATTCAGTCATGAGAATAATTCCTGCAGTGAAATTTCACAATGTGCAATAGCACATCTGTATTGTAAGATTTAAAGCCATAAGGTTTTATATTCAAAAAAGGATTATAGGTGTTCGTGTTTGTAGGGGATTATAGCTTCGTAATGTCTGCAACATTAACGAAAAATATGCTGAGAAAATTTAAATATTCTTTTAAGATGAAGTTGAAATTTTCGAGAATTTCTTTTATTATCTAGGATTGAGACTTAACATAATTAATAGACTTAATGTAATAGCGTAATTATAAAAAAGTATAGTTTTTGCGCACATATTTAGACTGAAATTCATTTATAAGTTGCTGTGATATAACGGACAGAGAATAGAAATTTTTTTTACTAGTTTCAAGTGATGAATTATAGAACCAATAGACGTGAAAAATATACATTGGGTTTCTCAAATTTCGTGTTTTAAATACAAAAATATTTATGAATATTGTTTTTCGCCTTATGTAAAATTAGAATTTATAACATCATACTTGACGACACTGTGACTATTTGAAAATATTGATACTAAAAAGTACGAAATTTAAGGGCCCTGTACACAGTTTTCATTTCTGAATCATAAAAAAACGTAATAGTCAAAATATTATATGTTTCTCTTCTCTGAATTTTCTATTCTTTATTGGTATCACATAAATGTAATAACTGTGCTTACTTAATTAATTTTAACTATTGATGCTGAAAATAAACTACTTTTGAATAAAACGTAATATTTAAAGAATACAAAAAATACATGACACTCAAAATGTTTCTTGCAAATAGAGCCACATCAAAAATTATAGATTTTTCTTAAAATACAACTATATATGCTGTTGGTGATAGTGGAAGACTAAAAATATTAGTGACTATAATGATTACGAGCAAAAAATGCTTGCAATGTTTAGATTTTTAAATAAACAAAGAGAAACAAATTATTATTGAATTAGCTAAAAGTTTCTTTTAAAAGTTTAGTTTTAGGTAAAAAATGAAAAAAATGCCCTAGAATGAAAAAGAATTAATAATAAAATATAAATAAATGAAATAATAAGTCCACAAAAAATATCATCAGAATTTCGTAAAAGATTTTTAAATGAAAAGACAAAATTTATTATTATGGGATACAAGGTGGAAAACGAATTTATGTTATAAATCTTTAAAAAAAGTGATAAAATTGCCATATAGGAAAAATACTATTCGAATTTTGAACGTACATTATTAAAATGACAACAAAACTTGCTATATTGACATAAAACATTTTACCGGATTCCTTATCTGAAAAAAATAGTCGCGGAAAAAACACTAAATTATACAATATACAAACTGATTTAAAGGTGCATTACGTCACTCATTTCATACAAGTTAATTCTTTTCACATCATTTTAAAAATACGATCACTGCAAAGACACGCATACAGATAAACATAGGCATCTAAATTCATTGTTACAAATTACTATTGAAGTAATCTTCTATTATATTGCTTTTGTAACTTAACAGACAATGTTTCGGTGTAGTGTTTTTTTTTATATTCATAAATGGATGAAAATTCCTAAAATTTTTTATTGAAAACATTTAAAGAGATCATGAGAGCGAAGATTTTGGTGACAAAAAAATTTCAAGTTGATTTGATTTTTAAAAATTTTCACTCCTTAAAATAAATTAAAAATATATTCAATATTATTTTTATTCTAATTACATCCTTGCGTATTTTTTCAGTAGAGAGAATATTTGTACAAACATCAACGATTGCATATATTTAATTTTATGCTTACAAATGTCAATTTTTTTATATTTAAAATCATCCATTTTTACGAGTATCAAATTTAATTTCACTTTTAATCCAAATGCTACACTGAAAAAAAAAATCTCTTAAGTTACTAAATTTTTTCTTTGAAAATGGGATTCTTAGAACATTTTATGCAATGGTAAAAGGGGACAAAATTCATGTAACTGTCTGTTTTTGTTGTTGCCGTTGCATAAAAAGTTTTATTAATCCCAGATTCTTAGAAAATGTTTAGCAACTTGACAGATTATTTTTACAGTGTATATTAACATATTAAATGCTATTTTCTTTTGAACATTTTTAAATGTGCAGATTCACCACGAAATTGAAAATGTGAAAACTATAGCGGAACCCATTTCAATGAAAAAGGCTTTTAAACAAGAAAAAAATTATTGACATTTTGAATAAGTAACGCAAATTAATTTGTATGCAAAAGCCCACTGTTGCAAAAATATGCTTGTCATATAATTTTAGTTTCATCGCAGAATAAAAATACTTTCAGCAATAAATATATAACTATTCAATGTTTCATTCAGGATATAATATTTTTAAATGATACTCCGCATACATAAAATGAATGGATTTTTTCGAAAGTGTTGGATGTTACATATACCACAGAGATAAGAAGATTAACTGCAAGCATGCGTTTTCAAACTTGTCTACTTTAAAAAGGCATGAATTCATAGACGTCAATGATGGATTATGTTAAATAAGTTTATATTATAATACGTGAAGCATAGAGATTAAACATAGTATGCGTAAATCAGTAAAATTTCTCACAAAATATACTGTTAGAGCCAAAATTTTGTAGAGAGGTTCTTTTCGATTGCCTTACTTATGTTTTTGCACATTTATATATATTAAAAATATATACGTTTATATTTAATATCCCTAATCTATAAATCCTAGTATTCATTTCCACAATATTAATAATGTATATGTAATGTAAATTATACTGTATGTAACAATAATAATGTATAATTTTATTATAATAACAGATGTATAGAAAAATCATTAAAAGCTACATGAGAAAGAAAAATAAGATTTTCCAATAAGGAAAATAAGGGTGAGTGTTGGTAATTTATTTTTTATTATTTATTAAAATTAACGATAATTTAACATTTCAGTTATATTATTTCAAGTAAAAGAGTAATTGTAAATATTTTTATTAACAGATATAAATCTTTTTTTTTCATATTTATGTCATTTAATATATTCGGGGTATGCTGACACCCCCATGCCCGTTCTCATGTTACGTTTCACGGCCATCTTCCTGTATGTCGGGTTAAATAAAAATAGTTTGTTATTTTTTGGTATTATACTGAATTTTTGTTTTAATTGCCAAAATGATATGTAATAAATAGACTGAATTGATGCAGATCTCTTCAATAATATTAATGCCAAATAACCTGATGCTTCATCTATCATATGGGTGAACCATTTTAGCTATTTATCTCATCTCCATGTTTATGTTTATATGATCTATTTATAGAGAAGTCTGTCTTTTAAAAGAATGCTTAAAGAATAATATCTTCCATTAAAATTTAGAAATAAACATTTCATATTTCATTACTAATGCTATACCTTTTTACGATTGATATTGTGCAAAAAATACAGTTTCTCATGTGTAGAATCATTTACTTATTCTCTATCATAAGTATTTTTTATACTTACTGGCATTTAATATTTAGAAAGAAATAGAAAGAAACATTTTATATTTCATTTATATTATCATTTAATATTGTATCGTTTTAATGATTCACTCGATGTAAAACCATACAATTTCCCATGATAATAATCATTTATTTATTCTTAATCACAAGACATTTTTAAAAGACATTTTTTGTTTTTTGTTTTTTTAAGTTTGGTTCTAATCTTATTTTTCGTAAAGGATATTTATGGAGATAGATTTAGCTAACCCGATAGAATACTCTCCCACGAGTAAACAGATTTTTCTTTCAGAGAAAGAAAACAATCTTCGTAAATTTTTAAGCAACGGTTGTTTTATTTATTTATTTTTAAACTTAGCTGTTCGTTATAACGTATCAGTCATAATTTCAATTTTTTTTTTAGTTTATGTCGGCATTGAATGTATATAAGAATATATGTATAAAAATACAGAGTGTTCAAACATTTTGATATTTAAGTACCATAGTTACCTAACAGGAATCTGTTTAATTGGATAAACTTATTAGAAAACAGTGATATTTAAATATAAAAATGTTTTTCCATTAAGAATAATGATTTTGTTAAAGGTTTGATCAAATCCAAAAGGGAAACTTTATGATTCAAGTTTTAATTAATTTTTATTTGGAAACATATGTAATTGGAGGATGCTGTTATTTAGAAACTATGGCATTGAGTGACTGGTCGATGCAAAAGATTTTCCAGAAAATACTGTCAAATTGGGCTTTTTGTACTGAATTTCAAATTAAAGAAAAAATATATCACTAGTCACCAGTATAGCCGCATCTGGCACTTTAAAAAATTGAACTTATCTCACAAAAAATTAATCGGTATTTTTTTCACTTTATTTATGATCGATGATCTAGTGAAGCAAAAATAGGGATTAAAACTTTCTAGTGAAATTTCAAAATGTCTAATTAAAAAATCAGATATTAGACGTATAAAGCATGCATCGTAGTTGGAAATAACACCGATAGAGAGACGTTTACTGCATGCATCATAGAGCTCAAGGGGTGATATTCTATTGTGTGACCTAAAATAGCTAGACAGGGTGATTAAAAAAAAACATTGATAAAATGATATGAAAAATCAAGCAAAGATGAAAAAATCACATAGGAACATAGGGTCGCAAACTACTTATTGAGTCACAAATACAGGTTGTTACATTCTATCTATACTCGGTTTGACTATAATAATTTGGAAGAAAATAAAACATTGTAATGAAAATGCGACGATATGTACGTTATTTTGTGTGAAATGTGATAACGTTACGAAAAGATCTGGAAAATCGATGTGGAATCGATGATACCGAGTAAACTGATTATTACAGTCCGAAATGTGAGGTGACAAGTGCATACTGCTGGCGCGCATAACGCAAACTTCTACCACTTGCGTTTAGTGTAATCACATGTAAAAAAAAGCTGAGAATATCTATTAAATGTTTTATTATGATACTAGCGGCCTTCGCCCGCTACGCTGGTCGGTTTATCTAAAGAAATCTTGAAGAAGTAGTTAGATAAGGTTCAGACATACATTAAAAAAAAAAAAAGCAAGTCGATCATTCAAAAAACGTTGGGAAATATCAAATATTTACTGTAATTTTTTAAGAAAAACAAAGTTTCGAAAAAAAAAATTAAATCGAAAAAAAAATTACACTGACATATTAATGCAAGGAAATTTTCCCAGAGAGAAAATTCGCCTTGAATACAATATTTCAAATTCTTTTAATTGCTTATAGGCGTTAATGCCAACATAGTGAAAAAAAATTCCATGCTGGGAATCGAACCCGGGCCATCAGTATGGCGCACTGACGTTCTACCGACTAAACCTCATGGAACGACAGCCAGCTTGAAACTTTCTCATACTTAAGTAGACTGGCGAAAACATAACGATAGCGCGTTTTAAAATCGCACAGTGACATCTATTGGATTTTATATGTACTAAAAAACGTTATGTACTAAAAAACGTGAGCAGCGCACCTAATAGTTTCTTTTGTTTCTTTTTGTTACTTTTTTGTCTGTTGTCCGATTTTGATGAAACAAAGCCTATACACTGCCCGGGAGTGTGCATTCTTCATTAGTGAAAACCGCATAAAAATCCATTCAGTAGTTACGAAGATAACCTCGAACAAACAGACAGACAGACAGACAGACAGACAGACAGACAAAAAATTCAAAAAAAATTTTTTGTGTTTCATTGGTTTTCTTTTATCGCCCTGACTCCATTTTTGTCAATTATCTTCAATGTACAGACACACCGGGTCCTACTGTTTTATTATATGTATAGATACTTCAGTATTCTGAAACTTATTACCGTCAACCCAAATTGAGTTAGGATGAAACACTTTGTATTTGTGACTCAATAAGTGGTTTGCGGCTCTATATTTCTATGTGATTTTTTAACCTTGCCGTATGCCTGATTTATCATATCATTTTGTGAGTGTTTTTTTTAATGACCCAGTACATCTTCCAAAGAAAAGTTTAAATGGTATAGTAAATTTCAACACCATATTTCAATTTTATTTGATATCAAATAGAAAATCATCTTTTGAGTAGCGTTCAAATAATTGCACTTCAAACAAACGTTAACTCATATCGGTACTACTAGGTTATCCCGTCGATTAAATAATTATCGCCAAACTATAAGATTGGATGCCAATAATGAATGATCGTGAATGTGACATTCAATGACCTTAAATAGGATTCACGTGTTTAAAATGTCATTAAGGGATTTTTATTTCGACTTTTTATTAATATTTTTATTAATATTCTACTAATTATTTGTTTTTTCGTTATTTAAAATAAAAATTATGTCAATATGTATAATTTGGCTATTAGTTTGGCGAAATTGGTCGACGGTATAACAGAGGAGAACCCTCATATCTTGTGCTTGAGTCTACAAACAAATTAGGAATGAAAAGCTTTTTTTTGTTCGAGAACAATATATGACGTAGTGATACAAAAATATTTAAATCTCGTAGTATTAAAAAATTAAGGTAAAAAATACAGACAGGCCGATAAACATTTGGCATACATAGAGAAAATCATTACATGCATAAATATTTTTTCTCTCGAAGTACACATAGCAATGCACGGTTAAAGCCAACGTAAAAAGACAAAACGAAAAAGAATGAAGTATTTCCAATAGAGCTTTTATTAATTTAAATAAAAACAATCGTCGTTTTGAATTGTAAAATAATTTATTTTTAAATAGAAGAAATTTCTCGTGAAGAAACATAAAAAACTGAATAGATAAATTTAATTAAACTGTCAGAGAAACAATTCATTAATAATTTAATAAATTTAATACATTCAAGGACAAATAATTTATAATGCCATTTTAATTCAATTGTTATGAGTTTTAATTCTTATGTTTTCGTGCTTTTATAAGAAAAACAACATTTTTGTGCATCTAGAGTCTACACTAAAACACAAAACTCTATTTTTATTACCGTAAAACGTTAAAATTTAGGTTGGTTGTATGGGGTTTTATGGCGCAAGATCCCTTTGGGGACATGCTGCGCCAAATTAAAATTAAGGAAATGCGATACATTGGAAATTTCATTGGAAATGCTAATGTTTTGTTTGCTTGTTTTACATATTAGATTCGTATCTATTCATACATATATATATATATATATACATCTGTGTGTGTCTATATACATAAATATATATATATATATATTCTTATTATACTATTATACTATGTCATATATAAATAAATAAATATATATATATGCTAGCAGACTAACCCACTGCGCAGAACCATTTTTTAAATAAATCTTGATTTGAAGGAAATTAAGAATTCGACCCTGTTTTTGAAATTAATATAGTCCTTTACCTGGAAAGTCCTTCCGGATTTTCTGAATACGATTCAAATACCATTGCACTACTATATTTTCTAGTGTGTTAGATGAAATTCGGGCAATTCAGAAGAAACTCTTGTATATTAAATTTCTTAATTTTGAACGATCTTGTCATTGTGAAATTTAAAATGTCAAGACGTAAAATATCGAGACGTTCAGTTCATTTTTATAATGACTGATCTTCTCATTAGTGCATTAACTTTTATAAAAGATAGAGTTTTTTTTAATTTTTTAATATTTATTCAGGTAAAAAAAAAGAAAGAAAAATGTTAGGTAAGTTTTTAGATTAATACATTAATGTTATTTAATGAAATGAATTTTATGAACTTCACAAAAAAAGACACATCTTTTTAAAACCACGAAAATTTATTATAACCACGATCAAAAATATTCGATAACTGCTTCCAAGTTAAATAATATTCCAAAAAGCGTTCCCTTTTCTTTAGAAATGTTATACAACTATTATTTTTTGAAAATTAAATAAGAATTTATACAAATATTGTTTTATTAGCTGCTCATATATTTCGGAAATGCTTTTGAATAGTTTTACAATACTTTAATCAGTTACTTATGCCCAGGAAAATATTTCAGATGCTATTGGACATCAACTAAACATTTTTAGCTGCATAACTGAAATTGAAAATTCAAATGTAACAGAAAAATGACTGTATGTAACGGAAGAATGTAATAGAAAAATGGTACCTTATCTTTTAAAGTAGAGGAAACAAAGTTATTTGTAAACGTTTCTTGCGTTAAGTATTTTAAAGCAGGTCACATGTTTCTTAAATATTTTCAATTGAAACTATTTAAATTTCTATTTACCAGAAAGTCCAAATGCTAGTAAAAAATCTATAGCCAATGTAAATTTTAAATATTTACAACGTTTTACATGATTTAAAAAAAGCTTTCTGCATAACCTTATAAAAAGTCAAAGTTTAGTTGTTTTAGCTACATGGTAGGATTTTTTGTAAAATGTTAAAGGGTAGAATGTTTCATTTTTAGGTAAAATAATAAATAACGGGTTTTAACTTACTATTCAAAGATATTTTAAAATTTTTATCTCCTGAATACTAGACCCAAGAGCTAACATCAAAATAACAGTTGATTTTTTAAAATGTATGCACGGTGTCCTAAATTTTGACAGCAAGATTTTATAAAAATATTCTTTAAAAAATCGCATAAAAATAAACCTAAAAACTTAAAAAATATATTGCACAAAAATTAAAAGGACAATAGACATGCTGAAAAAAATATGCCTTCATCAGCCGTCATTTTTGTGACAGTAATCAGGTTTATTCTTCAGAGGGTGGGCGGTGGAAAAACACTGAATAAACTATCATATTTTTAAAAAAGTACTTTATTTTGTCAAATAAATTTGATTTTTACTCACTGAAATATTATTTGTGGCGTGTCAAAGTCAGTGTCGGTGAGATTTAATAAAATAGTCATGTTTGACTATTTTTTTAACCCCACCGATACTGACTTTGACAGTCTACAAAAAATATTTCAGTGAGTGCAAATGACGTCATATTTAAAAGAAAACAAAAGAAATTATTTGACCAAATAAAATACTTCATTTTAAAAATATTTAAAAGCAAAAAAAAAAGAAAAAAAATCTGAAAATTGTACTCCAACATACTGAAATTAAAACATCAAATGACCAGTGGATATTTTCACTTAGAAATTTCTTATAGCTGAGAGATGTGACTTAAATTTTGGGAATATATATATATATATATATATATATATATATATATATATATTAATAACCTTTTGCTTTTATAAGCTTTAAAATATTTTTCAACGGTTAATATGAATAAGAGACGGTCAAAATGACGCTTGGATTAGATTTCAAAAGAAAAAAAAAATATGTGATCATTTTAAAATAAAAATATTTTTGCTAATTTTTCGTTCCATAATTCGCAAACACTAAAACCTCAATTCAGACTTTATCATATTTACTTATGTTGATTATATGTTACTGATTACATACTTGAATAATTTTTTTCTTTTCAAAAATTATATCATAATTATTTATCTTAAATATATGTTATATATTATTTATAGGAATAAAATTAATTTTTTTAGTATTTTAAGCAATTGATGTTTATGAAGTTAGTATTTTTTTTTTTATTTATTTACTTTAAAATATATGTTTGAAAATTTAGAAAGACTCCTCTAAGATCGATTTACTGCAGTAAATATCAATACAGCTTTATAATAAATTTAATGCATAAGTTGTTTTGTGATCTTTCTCTTTCGTAGAAATTCGAATGTTCCTGCCTCAAGTAGAATTAAAGATAAGCGAAAGACACTGCATACAAGGTTACAGAAAAGCATATTCATGTTCAACAGTCGCAAATTAGTGAATTCAGAGCAACTTACGTATTGTTTTTGTTTTTGAAAAAAGTTAAATTAGTTTAATGAAAATAGTTCACGTATTGATACTTAGATTGAAAAAGGTCATGATAGTTATATCCATTTTTTTTTTATTTTTCGAAGTAGTATAAATTAATTCCAATCTTTTCACATATAATTTATTATTTCAGAAAATCAAACTTTTTAATATTAATTTAATTACATGCATTTTTATGTATATTCGGAACAAGAAGTAAAAACAAATGTTTTGTTAGTCATGGCATGCCAATTTATTTTCTTTTAATGGCATTCGTTTTCTTTTATTGTGTAAACGCTTATTTTCAGTTATTACTTCAAAATATACGTCATGAAAAATGAAAATATTAAAAAAATTTCATCCTCATCTTTATAATTTATTTAAAGTAAACATAAAATTTAAAAAGTTTTCAGCTTGATTTCCATATTTCCAAGTGATTGTAATGCATGATATGGAATATTTATTCTTCATTTTTAATGCATTAAAACATAATGCTGAATTAATAATTAAAAAAACAAACAAACAAGAAATATCCTTTACTAAATATATGCTAAAACGAATAATCAAAAAATACTGCAAAGGAGTGAAATTTAAAATTCAAAATGCAATTTCATCGAAATTGCAATTTCAATCAAAATTTTTAAAATGCTTTTCAGATACATAAATTTACGCTTCAATGTTAAAATTATTAAAGAAAAAATAATATGTGTTTCTGAAATTTATTTCAAAATTAATTCTCTAACTTTAAAATTTAAATAATAAATAACTATAATAGATGGGTAGAAAATTAAACATTTTTATTTTTAACGAGGAAATTACTATATTTTATACAAATAAATTTTAGGTATAAAGTATACTTTCCAAAACGATAGAGCTGCACTATTAAAATGTAAAAAAATCTTAAAACTAAGTTTAAAATTTTTATTACACAATTCTTTTTGTATTGTTATAGATAATACATTAAAAAAAAGGATAGACATTTGATGTGTTGCTAAGCCTGTTAATTTGAACTTTCTTGTAGTTTTAATACGCAAGTGTATTTTATGGGAGTCAGTTTCAGATTTGAAAGTTATTGTATATAAAATGCATGAACGAAAGTCAATAGCAGGGCTAATACGAAACAGAAAAAAATAGGTAATACTTAGCACACAATACAGTTTTTATTGTAATTAAATTCGTTTTCTAATAATTTTGTATGATATAAACCATTTCATATTTTTCAAAATGTATCCAGAGTTCTCGCAGCCGCTCGCCATTGCGCCAAATCACAACAAAATATTTCATTTGGCGAGTAAACGGATAATTAGATTCGCCCAATTACGATTGCTAAAATTTTTCTCATCTTTTATTTGTCTGTGTATTAGTAAAGGGGATATTGTTATTTATATTACTGAACGATTAATATCACTGATCATGTTTAATCGTACCGCATCGTTTACATTATTTATACAGATACTTTCAAGCGTAACATCAGTTCAGTTTAGTGTCCGCCAAAACAACAGTATGCAAAAAATGTCATTTCATTATGTGATACTGCGCCCCCCCCCCAAAAAAAAAAAAAACAAGTAGGGGGAACTGGGGCACATTGATACACCCCTCTACTGCTCACAGGGTCATTACTGGAAGTTTCACAACAGCTCCAAAAGGTGATGCTAGTGCACTCAACTACATACAGAATGTTTTGGAATGATTCAGTTGTTTGATGAAACGGGACGGGTGATTTATTGTTTTTGTAGGTCAAAAGTAAATTTGAGTTGTACAATCGAAATCGTATTATACAACTGTTCCATTGTTTTCAACAGAAAATAATACTCTCTCTGGCAAGTTAAGCTACTCTTTATCAGTTCCTCATTCTTTATTGTTAGATAAATTATGTTGGATTTATTGGATAGTATTGGATTTGAGACTCATTTCATTCAAAATGGCTGTATGGGGCACATTGATACAGTCTATGTCGGGGCAGATTGATACAACCTAAATCCGTTTCTAAATAATTTTTTCATTATATTTTATTATTTGTTTTACAATACCCTCCTTAATCCAACCATTTTTCGCTAAAAATGTCTAATATTAGTTTTTACTGAAGTGAAATAGTTCTAATTTCGTTATATTAGAACATTTTATAATATTTTTGCAAACAGAAGACGTACGTACTTACCCAACATCTAGTACTAGTAGAACTAACAGAAGAAAAGGACGGCAGCCTGGAAAATCTAAAATTTATATCGATTCACCAGAGAAAAAATTATTTTCTATATGAGAAATGTTAAGTAAGAGAAACAAGCTGCAGAACAGCAGAGGATAATTATATTATAAACAGACTTTTAATAAAATTATGCTTTATTTTCTGTTTATAAACCGATTTATAAACAGAAAACCTGGTAATTTTTTCATCTTTCTTAAAAAAGAAGATAATGCTGGGGTTGGAATGCGAGATATAACAAAGTTACCACAGCCAACAATCAGACAAGCAACAGCCAGAACATCGGGTCATTATACATTTCATTTTGATTGCTTTAAAATTGCTTACAAATAAAGTGTGGGTGATTTAAATTTTTATAAATAATATAAAATGGTTTGCTAACTATTTTTCTATGAAAAATATGTATTGATGTTATTTTGTCTCTATTTTTCCCAGACGTATCAAAGTGCCCCATGAGGTGTATCAATCTGCCACGGGGATGGGGCACATTGATACAAATGACTTTTTTTGATTTTTTTAGAATTACATGCAAAAATAATGTATAAAACAAAGATTGTAGATTTTTATAACACACTACACAGGTTTTGCTGACACCACATAGAAAAATAACTTGAAAGTTCTGCTTTCTGGATACAAAAAAAAAAAAAAAATCTTAGAAAAAAGCTGTATTAAAGTGCCCCAGTTCTCCCTATTATTTTGAAATTGCGTTTGAAGTATGGGCTTCAATGAAAAGCCAAAGAAATCAATCAAAATAATGTTTGGGCAGATTTTTTTTATGTTTTGTTATAATATTCAGAATTTATTGGATATTTTGAAATCCTGAGTTAACTAAGAAGTTTCATCTCATAACATTTTTTTGATAAATCAGATTTTATATTGTATTTTTGATTGCGCAATTTATCGACAAAATAGTTTTTTTTTTTTTTTGCTTTTCTTTTTTTAATTTTTGTAGCGGATAGTAATATTTAAATTAATAACTGATCAACAGTTATAAAACAACTTTATAAATTTTTATTTTTATAACTAAGAGTTATAAAAATTTAAGTAAATGCTGAAGTTAGAATTAAGCTAGAATATTTTGAAAAAAGTAGAAATGTATTAAAATTTTGAAAATAGAATTATTAATGTTTCACAAGAAATTTATTAACTTTTTTTTGTTTTGTTTTTATTAGCCAAGTTGACAACATTCTTTAAAAAATCAACGAGAACTCCGAATATATGTTCAATATCTGTTACTAATAAACTCTAGATTTTTGGAGCAAATATCTTCAGATCAAACCTATTAGTGCAATTTGCTGCCAATACTGGTATTGGACATTTTGAACAGAGTATGACTTACTGATATCATAATAATGTTAGTCGGTGAATACCGAAATTCCGCCGAATATTTAATAAACGGCCGAAATGATTTCCATATCTTTTGTTGTCATGGCAGTACAGTCATATATTCAATTGGTCATGGGATCCCACCAGTGGGTGGTAGGGTGGAGATTCAGGACTCGGACACAATCGCTAATGGCGGACTAATCTTTCAGAAATGTTTATGGTTTCCTCAAATCTTGGTTATACTTGTGCAAATAAGGATTAGATTTACTTAAAAAATCTCTTCGAGGGCATATATCCCTAGTGCAAACAATCCGGTGTCATTACCCCCCCCACCCCCCAAAAAAAGAAAAACAAGTTATGCATTGCCAAATTTGGAGAAGTAGAGTTTCCTAAATATTTCTTTCAGGTAACCCTTTCATAGGCCTTTAATTTTGGAATACCTCCATTTTTCATAAACATGCATCGCCCCCTTTTTACTCAAGGGGGGCGGCCCCTCCTCCCTAGATATAGTTTCCAGAACAAAGTACAGGTATGTGTGTTTCAGCTGCATCGTTGGCTTATGAAAGTCACTTCTATCCTATAAAACCTTATTTCACAAACATACTACATATTTCGAACATCCAAAATGAAAAACAAAATGGAAAATAAATTTAATTTAACGTTACGAAACATGTGGTTTTAAAATTACTCAAAAATAAATAAATAAATAAATGAAATAAAAAAATAATAACATCCATTTAGTTGAATAAATATTATGTTTCAATATGTAACTTTTCTCTTTTAAAGTAGAAAATTGAGTATTTTTTTTTTTATAGACTTTTTAAAAGATTTTTATCATATAATTATTTTAGTGATACATCTTGTATTTTCATGAAAAAAACAAGAAACATCCCTCCCCCTTTACATACACACACACTAACTGAACTAGAAATTATCGCAAAAGAAAAATATTGACACATGTCGATCGGAAATAAAGTATTCTTTCCATCTACATAGAAAAAAAAACATTTTTTTAAATAGCAATACACAAATTTAACATCATCGATAAATTCTAAACTCTTCAATTATTTTAAATGCAAGTTTTCAGGAATTTTCAATAATTAATTTCAGATAATTTTATTATTTTATATTGAATATAATTTAAGGGCTTTATCCAAATTACAGTTCCGTCTGGACCCCAAAATTTCAAATAAACATAAAAAACGGAAAAATCGGTCGATTGATTTGCGGTTTTCACTAAAATTATTATTTATGTCGGCATTTTCTTGAATTTAAATTATAAAGATAAATTTCAAAAAATGCCGATAGAGGGCGCTTTAGACTTTGGAATAAAGAACAACTATTTTTTGCATCTCATTAAATGGTTTCGTCAGCTTAGACTCAAACTTAAATTTTGAGATCAAAATCTGAATAGTTGGAAGTGGTCAAGTAGCACAAACTGAGCTGTGTTCAGAGGGTTCAAATTTCAAATTATTATAAATAACGGAAAAATTGATCGATTGATTTGCGGTTTTCACTAAAACTATTCTTTATGTACGTATTTTCGTGAAAATAAATTATAAGGATAAATTTTAAAAAATGCCGATAGAGGGCGCTTTAGACTTTGGAGTAACGAACAACTCTTTTTTGGCGTTATTTTTTGCACCTTATTAAATGCTTTCGTAAGCTTAGACTTAAACATAAATTTTGAGCTTAAAATCGTAATAGTTGGGAGTGGTTAAGTAGAAAAACTAAACTGTGTTCAGAGGGTTCAAATTTCAAATGATTATAAAAAACGAAAAAATCGCTCGATATCGTTTGCGGTTTTCGCTAAAACTAATCTTTAAATCAGCATTTTCTTGAAAAAAAAATTGTAAAGATAAATTTCAAAAAATACCGATAGAGGGCGTCTTAGACTTTGGAGTATCATACAACTATTTTTAACGGTTATCTTTTTAATCGCATTAAATGCATAGACTTAAATTTTGGGCTCAAATTCTGAATCGTTGGGAGTGTTTAAGTAGCGAAAAATTGAATTGTATTCGAGGAGGGGGGAGGGTTAAATTTCAACTTTTGAATACACTTCAGTTTGCGCTTCTTAACCCCTTCCAACGATTTAGAATTTGAGCTCAAAATTTAAGTTTAAATCTAAGCCTCCGAAAACATTTAATAAGCTTTTGCAAGCATTTAATTAGAACCAAAAAATAATGGTTAAAATTAATTGTTGGTTACTCTGAAGTTTAAGACGCCCTCTAACGGGATTTTTTGAAATTTATCTTTAAAATTTATTTTCAAGAAGATACCGACTTAAAGAATAGTTTTATTTTAAGTCGCAAATGAATCGACCAATTTTTCCATTTTCTATAATTATTTTAAATTTTAACCTCCCTCTCCCTTAAATACAATTCAGTTTGCGCTACATAACCACCCCCTACTATTCAGATTTTGAGCTCAAAATTTAAGTCTAAGCTTCCGAAAACATTTAATGAGATGCAAAAAATAACGGCAAAAAATGGTTGTTCGTTATTCCAAAGTCTAAAGCACCCTCTATCGACATTTTTGAAGTTTATCTTTATAATTTATTTTAAAGAAAATACCAAAATAAAGAATAGTTTCAGTGAAAACCGCAAACCAAAGAACCAATTTTCCCGTTTTTTATAATCATCTGAAATTTAATCCCTCTGAACACAGTTCAATTTGTCCTACTTAACCACTCCCAACTTTTCAGATTTTGAGCTCAAAATTTAAGTTTGTTTCTAAGCTTACGAAAACATTTAATGAGATGCAAAAAATAGTTGTTCTTTACTCCAAAGTCTAAAGTGCTTTCTATCGGCATTTTTGGAAATTTTTCTTTATAATTTAATTTTAAGAAAATGCCAACATAAAGAATAATTTTAGTGAAAACCGCAAATCAATCGACCGATTTTTCCGTTTTTTATGTTTATTTGAAATTTTGATCCTTAAACTTTAATGGCGGCTATCTCCTTTGGAAAACGTTTGGGACCCTTGGTCTCCTATTTAATATTGTTTGTCTTGATGTTTACTATCACTTTTGACCTATACACCAGTCATTCCTTTGATCATCATAAATCCTTGCAGTCCTAGTTCAATCGCATTGCATACATAAAGGATAAAATATGCAAAATTAAAATAGCATTTGTACATCTTAACATATTATTATAAAACAGGTTTAAAGAGAAAATATTAACAACAATTTATTATAAATAAAAAAATCATATGATTTTGTTTTAACAATAATATGTGCGTTTTGTTCATGTGTCATCGTTCTACTTTATTTCACAGCCAGAAAATAAAATTGGCGTAAGAAAGAGAAATTTGTGGCAATTTTTTATGTCTTACGATTTCTGTTTTCCGGCAGCCATTAACCAATCAAGAAGTATGCGAATATTGGATTTGGTAAAGAAAATACTTTCTGGATTTTGTTTTGTCATCATTTTTATTTTGTCAAAGTAATTTTACACGAGGCAAATAAATGGTCCAACTAAAGTTAAGTAGAAAAAGTTAATAGAAAATATTTTTCTTTCGTAATCAAATTGAAAAAAAAAAACTTTCAAATGACAGATGTTTTGTAAACTACGATTTTTGTAATCACAAACGACAGTGATAACGGCTTGCAAGTCGCACAATATTCCGAAAAGTTTTCCCTTATCTTTAGTAACCTCAAAAAGTATTCACATTTGAAATTTAAAGAAGAATTTATAAAACTAAATTTTTATTAGCTGTCTGTAACTTTCGGAAACTTTTTTGAGTTGTCTTTAAAATGAATTAATCTGATCATTCTACTTAGGAAGTCGATTTTTCGGATCTTAACTATAAGACCTTAACAACTATTATCAGTTAAATAACTGAAATTAATTATGCAATTGCTACAGAAAAATGTTATTTTTAATTTTAAGTTGATGCTGTCTACATATTTTTCAAATAAATATTTTTGGGCAACATCAAAATATTTACTTGAGACCACATAGCATCCTAAAAACCGGTTTTTTAGACAGAGAAAATTCATTAATGCATTTTAAAAGCTACTCCGAAAGTTTCCAAAAGTTGCGATTCGCGAATATATTTTTATCTTTAAAAATTCGTCTTTGAAATTGGAAAGATATTTTTTTGTGAGGTTATTAAACATAAATTAATGCTTTTCGCAAACTTGGGTGACTCAGAAGAGGTTATGATGTATTTCATTTTAATATTATAATACAATTTCGTAAATTAAGAAACACCTGCCTTTTTTGTGATAAATCAAGAAAGTATCAGAAATAAAAGATAACAAAATTTCCTTTCTATCGTTAACTAACAGCTAATATTTAAAACACTAGTTTCAGAAGTATAGTTTCATTTGGAGAAATATTTGAAATCTTTTTCTTCACTTTATAAAACTTCACTTATACACAAATAGCTTATTTTTTGCAAAAATGAAGTTACTTAGCTGGGATCTATATGTTTTTTTTTTTTTTTTACTTTCTTGTGCTTACATTACTAAAACTGCAAAAATTCTGTACTTCTAATTTTAAAATTTACAAAGATGAAAATTATATGAAATGAAATAAAAAAGAGATGGGAAACTCCACCAAATATACACTGTTAGAAATAAATCTGTGAATTCCAGGTAAAACTACCGGCAGCAAAGTAGCCGAACTGTTACCGTTCCGTAAGTAGATTTTCCGTTGTGGGACATACAAGAAAGGAAAACTCCGTTTGAAGAAGCGGTAACTTTCTGTTACAAAGTCTGATTTTTAATGATAATAACTTAATATAATTTTTAAAATTAATAAATCGATTAATCGTCAAAGAATTCGAAATTACCCAGTGATTTTAAGCTGCTATGCAATTTTACGTATTATTATTATTGCACAATTTAGTTCATGCCATCCTCAGGATCGAACTCGGGACCTTTTGATAGCTTAACAAATCTTTACTAATCGAGCCAAAGCTGCTGATGCCGGGCTGTACAGAATATGTCTTTTATGAGTTAGTGGGAAAATCTGTTGTGCTTTTTAAAGATTTCCTTTCAAATACATTCTTTATAATATTTGTAAACAGTTTATTTTATTTTATTTTAGACTGATGCATAATGCTTATTATTTTTTAAAATCAATTTTCATTTTATAAATATTTTAAATAAAATAATCACTGTTTAAAACCACTGTTTTTTTTTTTTTTTTTTTTTTTTTTTTTTTTTTTTTTGAATGAATGAATGAATGAATGAATGAATGAAGGAATGAAAAAAACTTTTTATTAACGACTTTTTTTTAGAAAAATAATGTTATAGACAAATTTTTGAAATTGTCGTACAGTATTTATTTATTGATTTATTGGCTAATTAATTAAAAGATTTTTTCAATAAGAAATAAGAGAAAAATAAACAGAAAAAATGTAATTTAAAAGGGACTTTTTATGTTTTCATTATTTCTTGCCGCCAGTGGGAAACGAACCCACAATCTGCGTTCGCAGGCAATTAGCGGTATGGTGCCTTGACCACTCGGCCACGGAGCCCCTTACACAACGGAGTGTCTCCTTTTTTTGTTTTTATTTCCACCCATTTCGTTATTTTCAGGAAATATGGCGGGATTTGCTGATTTGTAACGGACAATGCCGTTTTGTTGTGAAAATGTACTTTTGCTGTGAAATTCAGGAAAAAAATATTCGTGAATTTCAGAATTTTTTTAACAGTGTAGTCCTCTGTCATATTAAAGTAATTCTACCACAAAAACTTATCGAGTTGTAGCACTTTGTATTTTTCAAAATTTAAGCGAATTGTGGTACTGAAAACACGATTTCGTTTTTTGGATGAGGTACACCATGAGTTTAAATAATCCAAAGTATAACAACCCTAAAATTATTTGTAGTAGAAGAATTTTCATATGACGAAGGAATACGTTTGAAAAATGTTAATAAATAGATTTATGGCTCTCAAACTAAAAATTTTATAGCTTTATATTCGCAGCTATTAGATTATATATCATTTGAATTCACAGCACGTCCGCCTAAAAGTGACTTTAAATAGGATATCTAATCAATCGGAGTTCAATGCTAATTCATTCGAGAATTGACTCCAAAATTCGAGCCATAAACATTTCTCTTTATAATATTTAGATATGTTAAGTTTCGAAAGTTTTACTAAATTTTGATTTCAGAATTTTTTTAATTTTTTGTAGATAACTATTGTTATTACTACTGTCACTTTTATTCTCTGAAGCATTTTGTTTAGTTTCAGGAATACCAGTATTATCATTTATAAATTTGGAATTCTTAAATTTCCATATATCAATCAGTTTTGCCGATATTTTATTTTAGCTTATTTCGTTCACGGGAAAACTACTGAATTAGGTGTTATTTTGGCGGTAGTTCAATTTGTTAG
Organism: Maratus speculifer; assembly: GCA_964019185.1. Classification (NCBI taxonomy): domain Eukaryota; kingdom Metazoa; phylum Arthropoda; class Arachnida; order Araneae; family Salticidae; genus Maratus; species Maratus speculifer. Next base: position 209,669,036 of record OZ025291.1, on the reverse strand, counting down.
TTAATGTTAGATCTCTAGTACCTATCAAATTAATTTTTATAAAAAAAAAAACGGATTTGAAGATTTTCACTAAATTTTCTATTGTACAATTGGGCTAAGTCATGTATTCAAGAAAAATTGTGTTTGATTTTTAGAAAGCAGTTGCTCAATCTAATTTTAACTAGGAAGCTGTTTTAATAATTTCGATTAAATTTTGTATTTTATCGTTTTCGGACTCAATAAGACCATTGTGGTAGGTTACAGGCTCGAGAACTTTTGATTAGAGTGTCCTTTTTTGTGTCACTTCGGGTCAACATAACTTTATCTAAAAATCTTCTCACGCAATTTTGATTAAATTTTTTAGTATGTCATTTTGTATAACGAGAAGTCCTTTGTGATATGTCACATGCTCAAAGAAATTCGATTAATGGGTTGAGGTCAGTTAATTATATCTGTTCCGCTTCTGTATTGTGTTCTTATAACATCGCCTTGGCGACAAACACAGCCCACGCCAATTGCATAATTTTTTTTCCCAACCGGGTTTTGCCATCCAAACTGTGTCTCGCAATCTGATTGGCCAGAGCTTTCGGCATGAATTCGACGCTTCTTGGCGGGAATGATGCTTGGCGAAAAACACTTCTTTATTTTAATTTTTTGTTTCTTATAATGTAAGGTTTTTTTTTTCACAAATTCTATGTCATCATATGAAATTAAAAAAGAATGACACTTATCAGAGTAAATTTCTTGAAATTTCCTTTTTTTTTTTCCTTTTTTTTTTTTTTTTTTTTTTTTTTTAGAATGAATTTTAATAAGCTATGTTTATTTTTACTCGAAATTTTTTTAGACTTCCAGTTTTTGACAGATTTGCGCGTTTTAGGGATCAGAGGTTCCAAAAAAATGTTTTTAGAAAATGTCTGTCGGTCTGCGTGTGTGTGTGCGTCAAGTGGCGTATTCAGAGGGTGGGCTGATGGGGCTGCAGCCCCCTCCGAACCTGAAACCGAAAAATCCTGAAATATAATTGCAAAAGTTTATAAAGATGTAACGGAATCTGCGAATATAGACTTTATAGGGAGCAGAATAAATTTTTGTTTCAGGCAGGTTTTTATTAAAAAAGTATTATTTCGCAAAGATCACAAGAAAACTGTTTCAGCCGAATTTCCGTTATACACAGGCTATCTTTACAGGTCATAAAAACGTTCCTATTTAAGACGAAAACCTTTTTAAAACAAAATATTTGCAGTCCCATGCGATTAAATCTTAGCAGGATCTGTATAATTTATGCATTACTTGCATGTTATGAAAAAATATACAACTATAATATGCAATTTAAAAACAATCGGACAATTGCGAGTTTTACTCGCATAGAAGAGATTCCGTACTACAAATACAACCGTGTGCAAAGTTTAAACATGGTATATTACGAAGCGCGCTTCGAAAGCAGGTAGAAAAGTTACAATACCGTCTTGGTCCGTGGCGATGTTTTCTAGATAGGTTTCTAATTGATAACATAGCAAATTGACTGTATTTAAAAATGACTATTTTTATAATAGAGAATTTTATTTCGTTATGTCAGATTAATTAGAGTTGTTGTTTTCTTTTTGTGTAAAGTAACTACATTGAGAGTAGTAATTTAAGTTTGATAAACAAAGTTATTTTTAGTACTGTGTAATGCAAGAATTTATAGTCATTCACGCATATGTTTCAAAGTTGAAACAGATTCTAATGAAATGAAGATACTGAGCTAAGGAATAAAAACTCACTATCATTAAAGTAATTTTTAGTATCCAACAGATATAGCAGTTTTAGACAATTATATAACTGGATCTTCAACTTTTTTCAGTGAAAGGAAATGATAGGGGGTTTTAGAAAATGATTCTTTTTTAATGGATAAATACTGTGCTATATTTCAACAACATATTCGAATTTTGTATGATGCTTTGTTTAGAGGAGGTCCATTTTTAAATGGCTAAATACTGTGTTATACTTTACAATATATTCGAGTTTTATAAGCATTAAGTTATTTTTCTTTAAATAACATCATAAGGCCAAAAAAGGAAAAAAAGTACAAATTATTTGTTTTTATTCTTCTTGAAAATAAAATAAAAAGCGATTTGGGAATCTTTTTCGAAAAGGAACATATTAATTTCTTTAGCGTATTCAGAATAGCCATTCGGATGTTGTGTATAAAGAGATTTGTATACAAAAAAAAAAAAAAAAAAAAAAAAAAAAAAAAAAAACTAAGATGTACTACTTACGAACTGAATTTGGTTGTGCGTAAAAAAAAAATAATAATAAAAATTAAAAAAAAAATAGCGGAAATTTCAAGTGGGCATTTAGGTGATTGATTATTATTTCCACAAATATTGAAAGTGTTTTTTAAACATAAATATTTCAGAATTACATCATAAGCCGAGAAATGGGCAGGAGAAATTTAGACGACCGATTATTTATTTTCATTTCAACAAAATAACTATCTAAATTGAAAAAATATATATATTGTTGATTTCCATTTTTTCTAAAAACATTCTCTGAAATTTCTATTTCCACAAAATTATGCAAAGTTTAAAATCTGTAATTATTTCTTTTTAACATGATATCTCGTATTTTTTATTTTAGTACATTATTATATCTTTTACATATTCCCAACTAATGACAATTTTATTTCCTTCTCTCCAAGCACATAATCATTAGAGTATACAGAGTTTCATATTTATAAGAATTATTAAATTTTAATCATTAAGAAAGGCAAAATTTATAATTTATTTGAATAATTACAAATTCAATTAAATTTATAATTAAATCAAATTATAAATTTATAGAAAATTTAAAATAAAAAACATAATGTAAATTTAAAGAATATGTTAAATTAAAAAATATCAAATATATTAATTTTTTTTCTCTTAAATTTTTTATAATATTGCTAATTTGTGGTTATAGTAAATAATCTTATATAAATATCCTATCTTCAGAAATTTTCCCTTTGTCACCTTTTAATCTGCATAACCTTCCTCGTGATTCTTCAAAAAGTAGCAGAATACTGTCGAAATGCAGATGATTCCCCCCCCCCCTCACTTTTTCATAAATTAATAGAAATTATCTTCTTTTTGTAAAAATCACTTTTGCCATTGATCCCTATTTTAAACAAAAACCCTATTGAAATTTAAAAGTATTCTTCCCTTTCTACGTCCATCCTACCTAAATTCTCTACTTTTAGGATTTTCGCCAAGCACAATACCTTCCCGCCAACAAAAGTCTCTTTGACGCAGCCAGCTCTGACCAATTAGATTACAAGATGGCAAAACCCGGTTGGGAAAAAAAAATACGCACGCCAATTATACGCCAATCGGCAATTTACTGTAACCCTGCTCACGTGTTGTGTGACGCAGTGGATTGAGAAAAACAGTCTCTTAGCAACAAGCTCTAATGCTGCATCAAGCAGCGACTCTTAGAAAAATAAACATTCCATTAAATTTACAGTCTACTTGCTTTTTCTTTTTACTTTTTCTTTTTAATTTAGTACACCTCCGTACATTTGGTCCTAGCGACCCGGAGGTATGAACGAATCAGTGTCTTTTCTATTGAATTAAATATAGAATTTATCGAATTTCGTCAACAAGATGAATAATGTCGGAAACTGAGATAAAAGCATTGAACAGAAGGCGAGGGAATATCAAGGCCCAAGTCACCAGAATATTTAACGCAACGGATGGAAAAACATTTAATTTATCCGAATGGAAAGCCCACCTGGATTTACTGTCGAAAACTGAAGAAAAGTTTGAAGCTCTTAAACTGGAATATTATAGAATAATAGAGGAAGAAAAGTTGGAAGAAACTGAAAAAATACTGAGTCAACTGGACGAGGATATTCTAAAACTAGAGGTAAGCTTAAAATCCTCTATTAATGCTTATTATGAAAATACTGATTCTAATAAAAAATCCATTGAACAGGACCAAGCTAAAACATCTAGCATTAAGCTACCTAGGGTCATATTGCCGGTTTTTAGTGGCAGAATTGAAGAATGGTCCGTATTTAAAAGTACATTTAACGAGCTTATTAATGATAATTCAAATTTAAAAGATAATGAAAAATTATTTTATTTGCGTTCTGCTTTGACTGGTGAAGCGAGGAGTTTGCTTACACCAGATGAAAATTATGTTTCACTTTTCAATGCGTTAGAACAAAGCTACGAGAATAAAAGAGTTATGGTAGATTGTCATATAAAGAATATTTTAAATCTTTGTGTAATTAAACAGGAATCCGCTAAGGATCTCCGCATTTTATTGGATAACGTGAAGAAAAATTTAAGGGCTTTAAAGATCTTAAAGTATGATAGAGATAATTTCTCGAACGCAATTTTGCTGAATATTATTCTAAATAAACTAGATAACGAAACTCGTAAACAATATGAACTAACATTAAAGGATAATGAAGTGCCTAATTTTGATGAATTTTTAGAATTTCTTGAGCGAAGATGTCAAATCTTAAATAGTATAAGTTCTAATGTATCCTCTAAATATACTGCAAAATCCTTATTCATAAAAACAAACAAACCTCAAAGTAAATGTTGCGTAATTTGTAAAACCGAAAACCACCCCTTATATCATTGTGTTAAATATAAAAATATGAAGTTAAGTGAGCGAATTAACCTTGTTAAGAAAAATAAACTTTGCTTCAATTGTTTAAGTTCAGCCCACCTCATTAATTATTGTAATTCAAAAAGCACTTGTCATGTTTGCAAGAGCGCAAGCCATCATTCATCATTACATAATTATACAACACCAGTAAACAATCCTATAAACAATCTCCTAATACATGAAACAATAAATAGCAATTTTGTTTCGGAAGATTTATCACAAAACGAAACTACTGCTCATTCATTTTTTTCATATGAAAATGATAATAATAAATCTGTTTTAATTAGCACTGCAATAATTTATTTGACAGATGTAAATGGCATCAAAATTCCTTTCAGGGCAATATTAGATTCCGCATCTCAGAATTGTTTTTGTACATTTAAAGCAGCACAAATATTAGGCTTGAAAAAGGAGAAAATAAATATTCCTGTAAGTGGAATAAATAAATTGCCTATTTACATTAAATCTAGAATCAAATCAAAGTTGTCAAATAAAATGAATAGTGCCAGTTATGATATTGAGTTATTAATCGTTCCAAACATTTGTGACTTCACGCCCTCGAAAAAGATAAACATATCAGATTTAAAAATTCCAGCAAATATTTGTTTAGCGGATAAAAAATTTAACATTCCAAGCAGTGTGGAGATAATTATCGGTGCTGAACTGTATTTTTCTCTTTTAAATGAAGAAAAAATAAAGTTAGGCAATAATTTATATTTGCAATCAAGTATTTTCGGTTACATTGTATCTGGTTGTATTTATGACAAAACAGTAAATAATAATAATACTAATTATTGTTTCTTAACAAAAAACCTTGATTTACTTAATGACACTTTGAAGTCTTTTTGGGAAATTGAAGAAGTGCAAAATTTAAAACCCTGTAACAGCGAGGAATTAGAATATTGTAATGATCACTTCGATAAAACGCACTTCAGAAAACCGGATGGTAGGTTTGTGGTCACGATGCCGTTTAAACCACAGGTTTTAGAACCCGATTTGGGAAATTCCAAAAATCTTGCTTTGAAAAGATTAAACTCTCTGTGGCAACGTTTAGATCGAGATCCTGTTATGAAAAATTTATACACAGAATTTATTAAAGAATATAGAGATTTAAATCACATGCATGAAATAAAAGAAAACACGAACTTTAATGATGGCTATTACTTACCACATCACGGCGTTTTACGACCCTCTAGTAAAACCACAAAACTACGCGTCGTTTTTGACGCTAGTGCCAAGTCAACCAACGGAAAATCTTTGAACGATTTATTATGTAACGGTGGAGTTCTGCAAGATGATCTTTTTTCGATATTAATTAGATTTAGAAAGCATATTTATGCTTTTACTGCGGATATTAAACAAATGTTTAGGATGATAGAAATAAATCCATCCCAGTACAAATATTTAAAAATTTTGTGGAAAGACAGTATGTCATCCCCGGTTAAGGTATTTCAGCTAACAACAGCTTCGTATGGAACATCTTGTGCTCCCTACTTAGCCACCAAAGTATTACAACAATTAGCTCTAGATGAGAAAAAGGAATTCCCGTTAGCATCGAAAATTGTTTTGAAGGACTTTTATATGGATGATTGCCTATCGGGCTCATCCAATTTAGAAGAATTCAGATTAATGAAATCACAATTAACTGAACTCCTCCTAAAGGGAGGGATGGTTTTACACAAATGGTGTACCAATGAGGTCCAATCTACTGATAATCACATGTTTCCCCTGGACAGAAATTTTGAAGAAATAACTGTTAAAACATTCGGGATGTTGTGGAACAGTTTCAATGATACGTTTAGGTATACAGTTAATATCAACACAAAGAGTGATTTCACAAAAAGAGATGTACTTTCGCAAATTGCCCGCATTTATGATCCTCTCGGTCTCTTAGGGCCAGTGATTGCTAAAGCAAAATTATTCATGCAGGAGCTATGGCTTCTTAAAATAGAGTGGAATGAGAAACTGCCCTCTCATGTTGCCAAACAATGGAAAACCTTCCTCGAAAGTCTTAAAAAACTGGAATCCATTGAAGTACCAAGATGCTTCCTAGCTGTGAACCAATCAGTGGTGCTAAATGGTTTCGCAGATGCGTCTTCCAAGGCTTATGGCGCAGTGATATACATGCAAACATCTAATTCTGGTGAAACCATCAGTTACTTATTATGTAGTAAATCCCGCGTGTGTCCAACCAAAGTAATAACAGTGCCACGTCTCGAACTGTCAGCATGTCTTCTTCTGGCTAAACTCACTAACAAGGTCTTAAATTCATTAGACAAACAAATAGCTTCAGTCAATTTGTTTTCTGATTCAACTATTGCTTTAGCCATGGGCGATGCTTTAGCCATGGGCGAACTTTCCATGGTTTCATATTCCGTCAGAACACAATCCAGCTGACTTGATATCAAGAGGTGCAAGTGTGGAAAACCTGTCTTCTAACCAGTTGTGGTGGCATGGCCCGCCTCTTTCAATTCTTGAAGAAACAATAGCAAAAACTGACTCTAATATAAGTGACATTAAAGATGAACATTATTCTAGTGAGCTTAAAGTTCCCAGCAACTTGACATTCGCTATTCATAATGACTCTAATTTCTGTGATAATTTAATAAATCTTAGCAATAATTTCCAAAAATTAATTAGAATTTTAGCTTATATTTTCAGATTCATACATAAATGTAAAAAAGCAACATCTGCAACCGGCCCTCTGTTGCTGGAGGAATTAAGAAAGGCAGAGGTTTATTTAATAAAAAATGAACAGGTAAAGTATTTCAAAAATGAAATTTCGGCCCTCCAAGCGGGATCTTCGGTTCATCGCGCAAGTAAGTTAAAATTCTTAAATCCCTTTTTAGATGGAGATAGCTTATTGAGGGTGGGAGGAAGACTAGCAAAATCAAATTTGAATTTTGACCATAAACACCCCATTATACTTCCGGCGAGCTGTCGCTTGACGAAACTAATTTTTCAATATTATCATAAACGAGATTTTCATGTAGGACCCCAAGCTCTTTTGAACACAGTGCGTCAAAAATATTGGCCGCTTGGTGGCAGAAATATTGCGCGTAAAATTGTACATGAGTGTTTACAATGCTTTAAAATTAAACCTATAACGGCTAGTCAAATGATGGGGGATCTCCCTCCTGAAAGAATAGTGCCCAGTTCCCCATTTTCAAATGTGGGATTAGATTTAAGTGGGCCTTTTGAAATAAAATATAAAGGTCAAAGAAAGGGTACTTTTCAGAAAATCTATGTTGCCATATTTGTATGTATGGTCACTAAAGCTGTGCACTTGGATTTTGTCTCAGATTTGACATCCGAGGCTATAATAGCGACTCTAAAAAGATTCTTCGCTCGTCGTGGGAAAAGCTCTGTAATCTTTAGCGACAATGCTACAAATTTCGTTGGGGCTTCAGCAGAACTAAAACATTTACGTAGACTTGTTACGAGTGATGAAGTTTCGAACTTTTTAGCTTCTGAAGGTATTAACTGGAAGTTCTCCCCCCCTAGGGCGCCAAATTTTGGTGGCCTTTGGGAGGCAGGAGTCAAATCTTTCAAATACCACTTAAAAAGAGCTGTGGGTTCAGCTCATCTCACGATCGAGGAATTCCTGACAGTTATCACACAGATAGAGGCTATTTTAAATTCGCGACCGCTTTGTCCTTTGTCAACAGATCCTGACGATCTTCAGATGTTGACTCCTGGTCACTTTCTCATAGGAAAGCCTCTTAATTTAATTCCAGAACCCAATTTAAGTGAGGTCAAAGATAATTTGCTAAATAAATGGCAAAGGACTCAAAAATTAACGCAGTTAATATGGAAACGTTGGCAGAATGATTATCTGAGCCAGTTACAAGAAAGAAACAAGTGGCTATTTAAAAAGCCTAATATTCTGCCAGGAATGCTAGTTTTGCTTAAGGACTCACAATTACCCATTTGCACTTGGTCACTAGGCCGCATTAATAAGGTTTTCCCAGGCGCGGATGGGATAGTCAGGGTAGTTGAAGTTCGTACCGCTAAGGGTAATTTTAAACGACCTATTTCAAAAATAAGTATATTACCCATTGAGGACAACATCATAGATCCTAAACTTTAAATGTGCTTTATTATGTATTAATTTTTCATGTATTATTTGTGTTTATTTATTTTATTTATTTATTTTTGCTTATAATCTGTATCATATTGTATTATTACTTGTATTGCATATGTATCTTGAAATATAAAAATATTTCAACGCCGGGCGGGATGTTCCGCTTCTGTATTGTGTTCTTATAACATCGCCTTGGCGACAAACACAGCCCACGCCAATTATACGCCAATCGGCAATTTACTGTAACCCTGCTCACGTGTTGTGTGACGCAGTGGATTGAGAAAAACAGTCTCTTAGCAACAAGCTCTAATGCTGCATCAAGCAGCGACTCTTAGAAAAATAAACATTCCATTAAATTTACAGTCTACTTGCTTTTTCTTTTTACTTTTTCTTTTTAATTTAGTACACCTCCGTACAATATCTATAAAACAGCTAAATCTATTCTGACTAAATTTTAAATCAAATCTTTTTCGCTATCGGTCAAAATAATTTTAAATAAGTTCGGCTCTGAAGAATTTCAATATTCAGTTTAAAAATTCGATTCGTTGGTCATTTTTGTATCATTATGGATCACGTTAATTTTATCTAGAAAAATCTTATAATGATTTTGACTAAATTTTACATTGTAGTGTTTTGAATTTCGAGAACTCCATTAGGCTGAGTCAAATTTTCGAGAAATTTCAATAAATGGGTCATTTTTGACTTAACCCGTCAGTAGTCGCGGTTTTTCGCCGCCCGTATAACTTATCTTCTCCTATTTTGTATCACATTACAAATACAACGTAGATCTACCATGTAGCTGACTTTGAAAAGTTTCTCGACCACCTTAGTAAAGTAACAGGACACCTCTGTTTTTCTTTCAGGTACATTTTTAGAATCAAAGTTGAAATTGGTGAAAATTCTACGTAACAATCACTAATGTCAGTTCATTTTTACTTTTTCCAAATGCTCCAGATCTCATGATTAAAATGCATAATTTAAGAAAACTGCAAATTTATATATTCATTGAAATGTTATCTTCGTATATTAGGTGAAAAATATTTCATATTTTACATATATGGTATGCGGGGGGCCAGCGGCGAAAAGACCGAGCGCGACTAAAGACGTTGTGTAAAAAGTCGCGACTACTCGCGGGTTAATACCGTTCAAATAAAGTTTATATAAAAACGGATGTAATGAATTTAACTAAATTGTGCGTTATACCATTTTGGATTACGAGAAAACCATAAGGCTTAATAACATGTTCGAAAAAATTCGATTAATCGATCAATGTTGGTCAAGCTAATTTTGTCTAGAAAACGGTTTTTACAATTTGCAGAAAATTTTGCATTCAGTAGTTTTCAGTCTCGAGAAGAACATTTTAATCGTTTGAATGTTCATGGAATTTCGATTATTGCATTATTTTGGGTCACGATGGGCATGAATCAAACTAATTATATTTAAAGAGCGTCTAAAACTATATTTTTAAAATTATGTATTATACCATTTTCCAGAATGAAAAGACCATTGGCCAAATACACAGGCTTTTTCACTAGGTTGGCATTAACGCTATAAAGCAATTAAAAATAATTTGAGATTTGATTTTCATTTGAAATATTGTATTCAAGGCGAATTTTCTCTCTGTGAAAAAAATCCACTTATTGATATATTTATCGATGCTGGTTCAATTTGAGTTCTGTGTTTGGCCCAGATCGGTGGCTCACGGATTATATTCCATCTTGTGCTGCAAATGTAGCCTTGCCAACACATAATAGTGAAAGAGTTCCAGGCTGGTTGTCGTTCCAGGCTGGTTGTCGTTCCATGTGGTTTAGTTGGCAGAACGTCATTGGGATATACTGACGGCCCGGGTTCAATTCCCGGCATGGAATCTTTTTCACTAGGTTGGCATTAACGCCTATAAAGCAATTAAAAATAATTTGAAATTTGATTTTCATTTCAAATACACTTGTTCGAGAAATTTCAATTAATGGATCAATTTGGAGTCACTATGGGTCAAACTAATTTTATCTGGGAAATGGTTCTAATGATTTTGATTAAAATTTCTTTTTTTATCGTCTTAGGGGTGAAAAAAGCACTATCGTATGTCGCATGGTCCAGAAAATTTGATTAGCAAGTCATTTTTGGTCACTATGGGTGATGCTACTATAAACTCAAAACGGTTATAACGACTTTGAATACATTTTGTATCCTACTGTTTTGGTTTCGAGGTAAACTCTACAACTCTATCATCATCTATTCGAGAAAATTCCATTAAATAAATTTTGGGAGTCACTACTTATCAACGTATTTATTGGTGATTAAGTCTTAAAAAGTTATGAAATTGTTGAATTGTTTTCAGTATAATTTTCAACAGCCAATAAGGTGACGATATATTGTGAAATATTGGCAACATTTCGTTGAAAAATCAATTTTCAATTTTATAAATACAAAGCCATATACGTACTTATCGCCAAATGAAAGAATATCGTCAAAGTGTGGCTATATTTAGCGAAAAACATATACTTTCAAAATGTGAAGTAGTTTTTTAATAGTTTATTCTCAACTATTATCTCAACTATAGGACACGAGATGTTTGGTTAAACCAATCAGAGTCGAACTAAAAATGCAATTTGGTTTGATGTCCTATTGCTGTAAAAATTTTGAAACATATGCGTACATAGGTTTTATTTTTATTGTTTTAATAAATAATTCTGTTATAAAATAAGAAGCTTAGTAGCAATATTACAGCAAAAATGATGCTCTTAGAATAATATATATATCGAAATGAACACAAAGCCAATTTGATGATGCAAAGCTTGATCTTTCCATCTGGTTTAAATATTAATTACCATGTCAGATTTAACATGTATATACTTTAAAGGTTTCAAGCTTTCAGAGCCAACACTAGTGAGTGCAAAAGACCAGGATGATAATGTTAAGTTTATGGGGGCGTTCATTTCAAATATCTCGCTGAAATTTTAATATTTTTACATGATTTTTCTTGCATAGGATAGCTGAGGACGATTTACGACCCGTTTAGTTTTTACTGTTTCGATTTTGATTATATATTTTATATATTATGATAGTTTCAATTTCAGAACGGGATCAAACCGGTTTCGAACGCTAAGGTCTTTTTTTTTTTAATCAAAAAACAAAATTGGAAAAATAAAAAACTAGTCCGGTTGTAGATCGTCATCAGCTAGCTATGCAAAAAATAATGTAAAAATGGTAAATTTTGAGCGAAATACTTGAAAAAAACGTCCCCATAGAGTGAACATTATCATCCGGGTCTTTTCACTCAGTAGTGTGGGATCTTAAGTTGATTAGTTATTAACAATACAAAATATAAAAATTACGAAGATATTTCTTAATATTCGATACATTTTCTCACATATATAACACTTTTTTTAAAAACATTTTTCTGCATTACTTCTTATTATAAAATATTTTGCCTTTTTCATATTTTATTTTTTATCATAACTATAATATTAGAATTCTTACTTTTAACATTCTTTTGTTAGACTTTTCAAAGCATTTTCGTTTATTTGAAAATTTGCATACATATTCACGCGATGAGATTGATCCGACGGTTAATGCTGGAAATAACTGAAATATAAGTATAAATAATTTATGAACTAGGATGTCTAAGATAATTGCTTTTGAATGCATTTATTATTTATTGCTTAAAAATTTGAAAGAAAGTGAGGCCTATAAAGTAAGTAAATTTATGTTGGCATTTTAAATTAAGACGTTAAAAAGTTTTAACAGTCATAAATTTAGTTTAGCGAAACATGATATGTCTCAAGAGTTAAATTATTGAACATTAATAATTAAATGTACAATTAATAATAACATAAACTCTTTGTTTCCAAGATATACTTAAAAAATAGGAATACAAATACAGGGTTAAATAATAAGAAAAGTTGTCTATAATATAATAAGTATGTATATGTGTGTGTGTATGTAAGTATTACATAAAAATTAACAATGATAGTCTTTTTTAAATTAGCACAAATTTAAATAACAACAGAGTTTATTAGAAAACGAGCAGAATGTGATATGATGAACTGCTTTTTTTTCTTTTTTTTTTTTTTTAATAATGAAAACTTGTTAAATTTCAAATACTGAATATTCTTTTAATTTTAAAACGAAAATCTTCTCTCACTTTCTCACATAGCAATTATATTAAGAAATTTCATTATGATTTGTTTCTATTATCTGAGAAATCTAGATTAGAATAGTGGCATGACAAGTCTTTGAATAATTAATTGCCAGTAATTTTTATTATAAAACACTTAATTATATCAAAGATAGAGATGATGGAAAAAAATACCCAGGAGAAAAGAAAAAAAGGGGAGCTAAAAGGGATTCAAAAAGTATTTTTGACATAAACTAGCATATTTATAAACTTCAGATACACTTTTATATGGGGCTTTCCATACAACATAGCAAATCAGCTATGACTGAATTGCTGAAATTTATGAAATGATGCAGATTTTAATGAAAATTTGCTTGTAAGTAAGTAATGTAAGTAAATGCAAAATAACAAATTTCAGTATTGTGTTTATATGTATGGAAATTTTTATTAAAACTTGATGCTAAATGGAAGTTTTAACTACATGTTTGAATTTTTAAGTTTAATTATTAGCCTTAGGAACGGCAAGACTACATGAGAATTATTTATAATTAATGATGGTTAATAAGTAATACATTGGCATAAATTTGTAACTGTATTTTTATTGGATAATAAAAAGAACAGTATAAAAAATGAGAGGGGAAAATGCAATGTTTATATTATTCGTTGGAACATGAAAGAAAAGCTCGTAAAGTTTTTAAATTTTTCGACATTATAAGAAAAAGTACATATTAGAAGTATCGAAACTTTATTTTCTGTATATTTCTTAGTTCGAAAAATAAAATATTAAAAATGTTTATGAGGAAATGCAATATTTATGTCACTTGATTGAACATAAAGAAAAGTTTTAAAATTTTTAAATTATGTGACATTATAGATAATAGTGTAGATTTAAAATATAGAATTTGTTTGCTTTCATTTTATTTTTGCCTAAAGAATAATTTAAATCGGTGAAGAAATAAAATGATTATTTTTGATAAAACATTATAAATTTAATCTTGGATTTTGCAGCCAAGATTGTACCCAAGATTTAAATTTGTAATAAATATCTTTTTTTTATCCTTATTGTTATCTTAGAAATCAAAAGTCAATCTTGAACTTTTTAAAGTACATTACTGGCTTATTGATCTGTACGCCTATGCGGTATTTCTTAATATGTTGTTTTTCCTCTATTTTATTTTTTTTTTACTTGCATAAGAAAATAAATTGCGATCTTGAAGCTTTTTTTTAAGTTTCAACGATATTTTGAATGTTAAAGAAATAAATGTAAACTTACAAATTTGAGCAATTCGATCTTAAATGTAAAACTACAGCAGGAATCAATTTTACAGATGTTTTTGAATGTCTTTGATTTTTTTTTAAACTTTTTAATTTTCTCTAAATTGTCAAATTATCACCTTTGACAATTAATTTTAAATGAATCATGGAGTTACCAAGTTATAATTACTAAATAAATACAAAGGTAATTTTTGAGAGGTTACAACATTGTAAAAATGTTTAATTTATCCTCAGCAGTTTTCAAGAATACGGAAGATCAAAACAGCATATATTTATATATGTATATATATATATATGTATAAATAAATAAATATATATATATATATATTATATATATATATATATATATACACGGGCGGTTCAATATGTACCCGTGTTTGAAGACAAAGGACGTTCTTCAGGGAAGTCGCTGTTATCATCTGCTGCCATTTATAAAACGACATCTATAAAAATTTCAGACTGATTGATAGATTAGTTTGGATTTGGCAGCCATTCGAGTAAGAGGTGATTCGTGATTTTCGCTAAGATGGATATTGTTCGGTAATCCGCTTTTTGTTTTTGGATGGAAAAAATGCGAGGAGATAAAATCAAAGCTGGATGCTTTTTATGGGGACACGTCGCTATCTATGACCACAGTTAGATATTGGTTCAACGAATTTAAACGTGGGCGAACTTCCGTTTTCGATGAGGAGCGACCAGATGTGGTTACCGAGGAAATCATTGAAAAAGTCCACAACATGATTCTCGCTGATCGACGAACGAAGGTGCGCGAAATAGCAGAGGCCGTAGGCGTGTCGACCGGAACGTCAATTCATATTTTACATGACAAGTTGGGGATGAAAAAATTGTCGGCCCGAGGGTGCCGCCATCACGATAACGCACCAGCACATTCATCTGGAGTTGTCGCCGCCAAACTGCATGAATTGCGTTATGAATTGCTGTCGCGCCTCACTATTCACCCGATCTGACTCCCTGCGACTTTTCCTTGTTCCCTAACATGAAGAAATCGCTCGCGGGAAAAAATTAGCTCAAACGAGGAAGTCATCGCCGAGACAGAGCCGTATTTTGCAGAGTTCAACAAATATAATTTTTTGGAGAAGTTAGAAAAATGGCCGGAACGTTGGTAGAAGTGTATCTTTCTAAAAGGGGATTATGTTGAAAAAAAATTGAAAAAAACGGTGTCTTCATTTCTAACACGAGTACTTATTGAACCATCCTCGTATATATTAGATTATGTATATATATATATATTAGATTTTATTATAATCAGTATTATCTGACCAAGACTTTTTATTGTTTTTGTGTAAAATTATGCATGTATTCAATAATTTAATTATTAGATTCTAAACATAATAAATAGAGAAGAAGTACAAACAGTATATTTTTGCTACTATGTTTTTTTCTAAATGCTTTATAATATCTATTTATATATTTAAGCCTCCATAAACTCATGATATACTTTGTCAAATTAAAACGGTCTCGTTTCAGTCAGCTTCACTGCATCCCAGCTGCATATTTCAGATGTGTATATTGCTGGGACGATTACTGTTTCTAAACCAATAGGAGACCGTCATTATCACGGTCAAGTACACGCCCACACAGTTTGATTGACAGGAACTCGTGGACAATTGATCGTGTGTGTTTATTATTTATTTGTACTCGGATTGTTTGAATTTGTACCCGGTAATTAAAAATTAAAGGTACGAAAGAATTTTTTTTTCAAAATGACTGAATTTTATTTACTTCAATTAGAAATTATACTTCCTCTGATTCTGAAATAAATAAATAAATAAATAAATAAAAATTAAAGTAAGAATTTTGCTTATACGGATATTTTCGCAGAATACTTTTTTTCCCATTTGTTTAATATATATATAAATCATTTTGGAACGATATTTAGAATATTAATAGGGTTTGAAATATTTTTTTAAATGTCTTATTTATTAATAAAAGACAGCCTCCAATAATTAAAAAAAAATCACCAACGGACTCTCGGCCCGCGATGGACTCGAACCCATATCCTCAGGTTTCAAGCTCGACGCTCTAACCATTCAGCCAGTCCGCTCACTTTCATCCGCAATAGATTATCGTTATAATTAGCACCGTCAATTGTCCTCGAGTTCCTGTCAATCAAACTGTGTGGGCGTGTACTTGACCGTGATAATGACGCTCTCCTATTGGTTTAGAAACAGTAATCGTCCCAGCAATATACACATCTGAAATATGCATCCCGGCTTCTTTTAGCCAAAATGCAATATTACCAAGAACAAGGACAGAAACTCACAACCGCTGCAAATATGATTTTAAAACGAAAAATTACAAAAAATTATGCAAATTTTGTTTTAAAGTGGAAATCACACCATTTATGATTTTAAAAGATCATTATTTTTAAATATTTAACAAAAATATTTTTTTTCTAATTTTTCTTCTTCTTCTTCTTCTTCTTCTTTTTAAATAAAGTTTAATTTTAAAATTTATATATTGTGGAACATCACAGCTTCAAACGACAAGAAAAAATACACATTTCTGAGTCAATTTAATTTTTAAATCCATTATTTCTGATTTTAAATATATTTTCAAGTAATTTGAGAAAGTAAGAAATAATTATCAATTTCTACGGCTGTAAAATTTGTGTCCTTAGAAATGGACAATTTACATGTCATTATTCCACCTTATTTTATAGTTTTGTTTGCATGGCATTATTACCCACCTATGCGATTAATAACATTACATAGCATTAATCAAGAAATCATTTCAATATATTTTATGAATACTGCTAAAATATTTGCTAAAATATTCGTTCTTCTATGTACACTCTATAAGTTACTTTTGAAATACCATACTTGGTTGAAAAAAAAATCTAAAACTTACTTGTGAAAATTGGTAATACCGTAACACGGCGTTATTGCCCTAGGACAGCTTATATTTAATATCTTTATTGACTGCTACAGGCATAAAACTAAAATAAACTATTTTGCACTTGAAAATTTTCTATGTTTGTACACTGTTAAACAAAGGGTCGATGTACTAAAAAAAATTTAGTGATCTTTGTAATTACGAAAAATTTTTTAGTAATCTTACTCGGTTACAAGGAATCTGTAAGAATTACTAGAAAAAAGCTAGCAACGAATAGAGTTAATAGTTTTACATTTTTAAAAGCTATTACTAAAACTCACTTGGTGTGGCCGTGGTAGCCTAGTGGTCATAGCACCGAACTCCAGGCTGAAAGTACCCGGGTTCGATGCTGGTCGCTAACAAATATGCACCGAATGTATGCAAAGTAAGTACTCGTTAAATAAAGGGATTATGAAACTCCTGTTGTAGCAGTTACCATGGGTAATGATCACTGGACTTTCCCTCCCCTTTGGAAACATTTCAGAATAGAGCAGGTAGCAACGTTTCGTGCTGCCATCTATTGCGGCTTCGCCGAAAATCTTCCGCTTCAGTAGTCTATCTTTTTACCCACTGGATGCAGCTCGAAGGAAGCTCCTGCCCTTCGGGCACACATAATAATGACCAAAAATAATTTTGGAGCTATTACTAAAATTTTCTTAGTGGCTCATACTAAAAAGTTTTAAGTTAGTTACACAAAAAATTCTTTTGTTCAGTTTAAAAAAGAATATTTGTTTCACTTGCAAAAATAAAGTTTGTAATGGTTACTTAAAAATTCTGTGGAATACAAATTTACTAAAAAATTTTTAGTAACCTCTTGATTTTTTTTACAGTGTACAGTAATCCTACATGCCATGAATAAAAAAAAGATAGATTCTATAATCTCATGACTACGCAGTTTTTTATCATAGAGATAAAATTTCGATGAAGTGAAAAATATTACTTCTTTTCATTTCATAATAATCATTGGAGCATTCTGTTTTATTTTTTTCCGTCGACTTATTCTGAATTGCAGATATTTGAGCTGGAATTATGTTACACTAGATTTAACTTTAGAAGTTGCTAGTGTAAAGAACTTAATTCTGAGAACTAAATTCCTAAGCCTGCGATAGATGGCGCTACTCGTCCAAAAAGAAAGGAAAGAACATTTCCAAAACAGAACAATTTTTTCAGTTGAGAGCGGGAGTTCGGAGTTATTGTGTAGTGAGATGGTGCGGCGTTGTTTTTGGTTTGTTCTGGAATGTGTTATATAAAAAAATGCTATTCTATTTTTTTGTTAATTTGTGTCGTGCTCGTCCACGTGTGTGTTTATGTGAGAAATAAATTTTAAAAAGACAAAAATGAATTCTCACTCGTCTCGACGTCTGCAGTTCTTCATCAATTCTACCTTGTATTCTTACATACGTTGAAGATTTGGTTGGCAGCTTATGGGATATGAATCCTGGTGGAACAAAACAAGTAAGCTAAAACTAGTTCCAAATTCTTTTATTCTTAGTGCCTTGAAAATTTATTATCGATTAAAATTTTTTTTAATCAGGAGTAATAAAATTTTGTTTTACTTTCGTAAATTAATAACAATCTTTAGTAAAAGTGCGAATTAATTGGAGTAAAACATTCAGGTTTGAAGAATAATAGAATTAGTGACTTATTCCCATCAAATAGTAAAAAAGAGTATAAAATTACTTTTGTTATTATTTCTTGCTACAAAGTGTTAATTTCGAATTCGTATGCTATGATATATTAGAATGTTGATAATTGTTCTTAAGTGAAGAAAAAGTATTTCTTAAATAAAGAAAAAAGAAAGTAATACAGTTATATTTAATTTTTAGTAAGAATTATGATGGTAAAATTCTTTTGAATCAAAGTGATTTTATTTGTGAAAATGGTATAAATTTATGTGTGTTTTATTCCAAGAACGGAATAACTTCGAAAAATAAAGATTGTCATTACACTATTTCGATTATTGGATGAATGCCAATTTACAGAAGAAAGGTTCTTTCTGTGTTAGTTTATTTTAAAAGTAGAATAAATTATTTTTTGTTTTTTGTTTCCTAATTCGGAAATAAATGCAGTGATATTTTTGTTTTTTTATTTTTTGAATGAAAAAGTATGACAAAATAAAAGTTTGATCGAGAAAAAGATTAATTCTGATTTCTTTGTTAGGTTTTTATAAAACAATAAAAGCTTTTTAAAATATTTAGATAAAAGATTTATTATCGTTTGAAAAAGAAAATTGAGTTGTATTTTAAAGTTTATTCTTTTCATGTAAAGAATAAAATTGTTGTGAGAATTATATAAAATACATTTTTGCAAATAATTTTGTTACGATTGCATAAAAAGTTTGAGAATTAAGAAAAATTCTGGTGTTTACGTAATGCTGTATGATTTAATTTTCATTGCGTAATATATTGATTAGAAATAAAATTGTCTGTTACACCTGAAATACAGTTGTGAATTTCGAAAAAATATATCTATTTTAATTGTATTTTTATGGTATTACATATGCTTATTTAATCTGTTTTAAAAAATTTTGCATTGTGTTTAATTTGCTAAGAATTTTAGTAAATTGGTATATTGTGTTATTGTATATGGGTCAATTTTTCATATGTGATTGGGATTTAAATTTGATTGAAATAATAGATCTAAGTAGGGGATTTAATAGAAGTATGTTTTAGAATTGAATTATTAATTAAATTTGTAACTTGCTTGAAATATTGTTGTTAGTAAGTTAAGTAAAGATAAATTGGGAATTATATAAATTTTTTAAATCAGCATTCTGATTTTGTTTCGATTTCGCTACAACGAAGATGTCTTATTTAACAAAGGGGGCAAAAAGGGAAGACCTACAATTGGTAGCTAGTGAGCTTGGCATTAAGGATGTAGGGAATTTAAAAATCGCGGATCTAAAGAAAGCTATTCTAGGAATAGACGATTATGATGAAGATTTTGTTAAAGGAATATTAAATACAGTAATTGAGGATAGGAAAAAGAGAGAAGCGAGGGAAGAAGAAATACGACAGGAAGAAAAAGAAGAAAAAAGACGTCAAGAAGAAAGAGAAGAGAAAAGACGTCAAGAAGAAAGAGAAGAAAAAATACGTGAAGAAGAAAGGCAAGAACGTTTGGCTAAAGAAGCTCGTGAACATGAACTAGAATTAAAGAAATTAGAGCAAAGAACTCTAGAACAGAACAATTTGTCAGAGAGAAAGGTGGATCTTGGACCAAAGATACAGTTAGCACAAATTGTTCCGAAATTCGACGAAAAATCTGATGAGATGGGTCTGTTTTTGATTAATTTTGAGCGAAGAGCAGAGATGGCTAAAGTGTCGAAAACTGATTGGGTTGCATATTTGTTAGCTGTTTTACCCACAGAAGTCACAAACATGTTAGCCAGGGAATCACCCGAAGATGCGATTAACTATGATTTCGTTAAAAGTCTTATATTAGAAAGATACAAGTTGAATAGTGAGAAACTGAAACAATGTTTTTATCGTCATCATAAAACACCCGACAAATCTTGGAGGAACTACGCGCAAGAACTCACTAGTTATTTTACCGCTTGGATTAAGGAATTAGGTGTTGACAATTTTGATCAACTTAAAGATCTAATTATTACAGAACAATTAAAGTTTCGAGTGCCTGCGGAAACAAAGGAACATTTTCTAGATAATTGGTTAAATTTTATGACCCCTTTAGATTTGGCAAAAAAATTAGATGACTATGAAAGTATCAAAGAAAGTTTAAAAAAGAAAGAACTTCCTAAAAAGAATTTGTCTAATTTTCGACCACAGTTTAAAAATTCAAATAACTTTGACTTCAAAAAAGAAGGTAAAGATAATAAGCCAAAAATGCATATTAAATCAGAATCGTTTTCAGGAAATCATAGAGAGAGAGAATTCGAGAAGAGGAAAACGTTACGTTGTTACGAGTGCGGATCGAGCAATCATCTTCGTCCTCAATGTGATAAATTTAAGAAATCCACAGAAGTGATTTCACATGTTGATGTAGAAAATGAACAAGATTCTTCAATAACGCCTTACCTTAGTGTGGGGAAAGTAAATGGTGTACAAATGGAAATTTTGAGAGATACAGGTGCGACAATAGATTTAATTGCAAAAAAATATGTGAAGCCACATATGTATTTGAACGAGAAAGTGTGGGTTCGGGTGCCCTTACACGACGGTTTATTTTGCTTACCTCTCGCAGAAGTTGAATTGGACTGTGAAATGGGACATGTGATAACTAAAGCTGCTGTCTCTAGAGACTCTGTAGATTTAGGAAGATATTTGCTGGGAAATAAAACAGCCGAATTATTCGAAGATTGTAAAAAAGAAAAGGCATTGAAAGAGCACATGATAAATGCTGTGCAAACCAGAGCTCAGAAGAAAATTCTGGAGGCAGAGGTTCCTCTGGAGGAACCTGAAATGCACGAATTTTCTGATGTAACTTTAGAGAAGGATCAGAGCAATAACATAGCGAGTGAAGATAAGAAAATGAATGAGAAAACAATTGATAAATCTGAAGATAAGAAGATAGAAAACGAAGAAGGCTCAATTTTACCAGTTTGCGAAACTGTCTCATTGCAAGAACTTATCAAAATTTCTCCGAAGGAATTTTCTGAAGAGCAAAGGAAAAGCAAAGAGCTCAAACCTCTTATAGACGATGCCAAAACGGAAAATACTAAGGATAGGAAATTTATTTTGGAAAAAGATATGCTTTTCTATAGAAGAAAAGATAAAAATGGTACTGAAAGGAAATTATTAGTTGTTCCTGAAAGATTTCGTGAACAGTTAAAAAAATTTTGTCATGAAACTGTTGCATCTCATTTGGGTGTGGCTAAAACTAATGATGCATTGTTTAAGACCTTTTATTGGCCAAATTGCTTCAAAGATATCGAAGAATATGTTCGAACTTGCGATTACTGTCAACGGGTTGGGAAGCCTCAGGACAAAAAGAAGGCACCTTTACAGATTGTTCCAGTTATTTCAGAAATATTTACAAAATTAAATGTTGATGCTTGTGGACCTTTACCTATCAGTACATTAGGGAACAAATACATAATAACTGTAATTTGCTTAGCTTCGAAATATCCTGATGCAGTTCCTACACCTAATTTGTATTCTACGACGGTTATTGATGCTTTGTTACAAATTTTCAGTAGACTTGGATTTCCTCGTATACTACAAACTGATCAAGGAAAGTCATTCATGAGTGCACTTACAACGGAATTCTTAGAGAAATTTGGCGTCAGAGTTGTGCGAAGCTCAGTTTATCATCCACAAAGTAACCCAGTTGAAAGAATGCACAGGACTTTGAAACGGATACTCAGAGTACTTTGTTTAGAATCTGGATTTGATTGGGAGAAGGTACTTCCACCTGCCCTTTTTGCATTAAGAACAGTAACTCATACTAGTACTGGATTTAGTCCAGCAGAATTAGTCCATGGACAGAACATAAGAACTCCAATGATGTTACTCTATGAAAATTTGACTGAGCAAGAGATAGAAGAAGATAGTGTGATATCCTATGTATTTGACTTAATGAACAGAATGAAGAAATGCCAAGAACTTGCTGCAGAAAATATGGAAAAGGAGAAACAAACACAAAAATATTGGTATGATATCAAAGCCAGAAAACGAGAGTTTAAGGAAGGTGATCAAGTTTTAATTGTGGCCCCATCCAAACCAAATAAACTGTCAGTTAGTTGGATAGGACCTGGAAGAGTACTAAAGAGATTATCAGAAACTAACTACGTTATATACAATCCAGAAGGGAAGAAGTCCCAAGTGTATCATGTAAATATGCTAAAACCTTACCATCAAAGAAGTGTGGAAAACGTAAATTTACTTACTACAAAACCCACCTCTAATGATGAAGAAGAAGATGAAATTCCGAAATTGGATGAAGAAAATAAAGACAATGCGTTGTTAGAAGTATGGCAAGAAATCCAACAAAATAAAAGATTAAATGAAAATCAACGAGAAGAATTAGGACAACTTATTGGGAAATATGCTGACTTTTTTTCGACTGAACCAGGATGCACAAATTTAGTTGAACATGATATTGAACTGGAATCAGAAAACCCAGTCTGTGCCCGGCCTTATAAAATGTCGCCTAGACAGACGGAAATTCTAAAGGCTGAAGTCGAGAAAATGTTGAAACTGAAAGTTATTGAGCCAGGTGAATCTGACTTTGCCTCTCCATTAATTTTAGTTGAAGTTCCCGGTAGAGAAGCAAGACCCTGCATAGATTATCGCCGTTTAAATAAAGTGACTCGAACAAAATTTTATCCTTTGCCCGACACTGAACAGTTAGTAGAAAAAGTGTCTTCAGCCAGGTACATTTCAGTTTTAGATCTGACCAGAGGTTACTGGCAAATACCGTTAACCAAGCGTGCTCAAAGATATGCAGCTTTTGTGACAAATTTTGGGACGTACATACCGTTGCGCCTCCCTTTTGGTTTAAAAAATGCTCCATATGAATTTAGCCGACTTATGGCCGGATTGCTGAAAAACTGTGAAGAATATGCGGTGCCTTATCTGGATGACGTGGCGGTTTTCTCGCAAACTTGGGAAGATCATTTAAAACACCTAGAAGAAGTTTTTAAAAGATTAAGTGAAGCAAAACTGCATATTAAACCATCCAAATGTCAATTCGCCCAAGCTTATGTCAAATATCTTGGACACTTAGTGGGTCAAGGTCTTAGAACTCCAGGAGAACTGAAAGTTCAAGCCATAAAAGAGTTTCCAGTTCCTACTACTAAAACTCAAATCCGATCTTTCTTGGGTTTAGCTGGATATTATCGAAATTATATCCCGGACTTTTCTGTAATTGCAACGCCTCTCACTAATTTATTAAAAGGAAAGATTCGCAAGTCAACTATAGACTGGAATGAGGATTGTCAAAAGGCATTTGATGAACTGAAAGTTAAACTCTCTGAAAATCCTGTCTTATATAGTCCAGACTTTACAAAACCTTTCATCCTTCAATGTGATGCTTCAAATTTGGGAATTGGTGTAGTCTTATCCCAGTTGAATGAAAATAATGAAGAACATCCTATAATGTACTTGAGCAAAAAGTTTTCAGACAGAGAACGAAAGTTTAGTACCACCGAAAAAGAATGCGCAGCTATTGTGTTTGCAGTGCGAAAACTACGATGCTACTTAGATGGCCATCAAAAATTTCAAATCCAGACAGACCATAACCCTTTAGTATGGTTAGAAAAGAACAGCGGAACTGATCCAAGACTTTTAAGATGGGCTTTGATTTTACAGTCTTTCAATTATGAAATTGTTCATAAAAAGGGAAAACAACATCGGAATGCTGATAGTTTAAGTCGAGCTATAAAGTCTAATTCATTAGAATGCTAATATGTATATATGTTTATTTGTATAACAGTTAATTTTGAATTTATTATATTATATGTGTGTAAACTATTTTTTTTTTTAAAAAGGTATCACTTGTATTTGTAAACTTATTTTGTATAGATTATATTTTATTTCTTTATACGGTGGGAATAAGTCTGGTTCAAGGTACTAAAAATGTTTTTGGAACTAGTGCTACCAGAACTATGTTTTAAAAAGAAACTTTTCCTCGACAAGGCCCGGAAAAGTTTTCCCCCGGTGGGGAGGAGTCTGTAAAGAACTTAATTCTGAGAACTAAATTCCTAAGCTTGCGATAGATGGCGCTACTCGTCCAAAAAGAAAGGAAAGAACATTTCCAAAACAGAACAATTTTTTCAGTTGAGAGCGGGAGTTCGGAGTTATTGTGTAGTGAGATGGTGCGGCGTTGTTTTTGGTTTGTTCTGGAATGTGTTATATAAAAAAATGCTATTCTATTTTTTTGTTAATTTGTGTCGTGCTCGTCCACGTGTGTGTTTATGTGAGAAATAAATTTTAAAAAGACAAAAATGAATTCTCACTCGTCTCGACGTCTGCAGTTCTTCATCAATTCTACCTTGTATTCTTACACTAGGACTCTATGGAGACATTATCTGTTTTTTTAAGTACTAAAACCAGTTTTCTTGAAAAAATTGAGAAATTTTAAGAATTATTTGGGAGCTCTCCTTCAAATAATCTACTCTTGAATTTTAGCAAGACTTCGTATATTCCGATATTTCGTAATATTATGAAATAAAAGTGAGGCTTTTTTTTATATAAATTTACAGACAATTTAATAATTTAAATTTCTGGGTAGAAAATGAACATAAATATAATCTATATGAATGTAATTTTTTATGCATGATACACTTTGTTTCTAACCTAAAAGAAAAATTAATCGTCAAAAGAATTCTGTTTTTTTTTTTTTACTAAATGCCACACACTGTTTAAATATATATTCAAGCATACAGAAATTCATGATATATTTTACCAAATTAAAACTGTCTCGTTTCGTTCAGCTTCACTTAGCCGAAATGCATTATTAACAAAAACAAGAACAGAAACCCACAACTATTGCAAATATGATTAAAAAATGAAAAATTACAATAATTTATGCAAATTCAATTTCAAAACGGAATTCTGTTTAAAGACAAAACATTTTGTTTCAAAACTTATGATATGCATTAAAAATCACAATATTTGTTATTTTGTAATTCATTATGAACTTTATTTTTAAATCTATAAAAATAATGAGTTTTTTCTGATTTCTTTCGAGAGATTTTGAAAGTTTACTTTCAAAATCTATATATTTTGAAAAGTCACAGCTTCAAGCGACAAGAAAAAATACATATTTCTGAGTCAACGAAACTTTTTAAAATGCATTATTTCTGATTTTAAGTATTTTTTCTAGTTACTTGGGTAAATAAGAACGATTTGTCCATGTCTACGTCTGTGACGTTTGTGTCTTTAGAAGTAGATAATTTACTTGTCATTATTCCACCTTATTTTATAGTTTTGTTTGGATAGCGTTGTTGTTCACTTATGTGATTAATAATGTTACATAGCATTAATCAAGAAATGACTTCATTACATTTTATGAATACGTATCTGCTAAAATATTCTTTCTTGTATGTATAGTCAATAAGTTGCTTTTTCAAATACTATATTTGTTCGAAAAAAATCCAAAAAAGCCGTGAAAATTGGCAAAACCTTAACACGGCGATATTACCCTAGGACACCTTATATTTAATATTTTTATTAACTGCTACAGGCATAAAACCCAAATAAACTTTTTTGTACAGAAAATTTTCTATTTTTATACAGTAATTCGGCTTACCATGAATAAAAAAGGTCGATTCTATAATCTCATGACTACGAATTTTTTTATCATGCTGATAAAATTTCGATGAAGTGAAAAATACTACTTCTTTTCTGTTCGTGATAATCATCGGAGCGTTCTGTTTTATTTTTTTCCGTCGACTTATTCTGAATTGAAGATATTTGCGCTGGAATTATGTTACACTATATTTAACATTAGAAGTGGCTAGGGCTCTATGGAGACATTATGTTTTTTTAAATACTAAAACCAGTTTTCTGTAAAAAATTGAGAAATTTTATGAATTATTTAAAAACTTTAAGTCAAATAATCTACTCTTGGATTTCAGCAAAACATTGTGTTTTAAGATATTTTGAAATATTATCGAATAAAAGTTTTTTAAAATCTTTATTTGAATCAGTTTAGAAATAACTTAATAATTTATATTTCTGGATAGAAAATGAACATAAATATAATGTATACCAGTGTGATTTTTCAAGCATGTTACACTTTGTTTATAACGTAAAAGAAATATTAATCTTTAAAATAACCCTGCAGCACCAACGTCGATGAACTGTTAATGAAAAGAAAATAATTCCTTTTATGCCGTAAAAAAATATTATCTGCATTTGCTAATGTGACAACCAAATGGGGTTAGTGTCGTATGATTCTAAATTGAAATTAGGAGAGATTTTTAACTTTACCTCGGAATATACCCAGGAAAGAAAGAAACAGTGTACCATCAACTGGAAAAAAGATGACAACCAGCTGTGGCATCAGCGGTAAAGTGAAATGGTGCCATTACTTAAACCAGTATATAAGTGTCCGTGCGAAATGCAGCTGCACATCAGTGATGGCCAACAGCAGTCCAGCATTGGTATGCCATCACTTTACTTCAATTCTTCAGTTTTCGTGCACTTCTAGCACCTATACTACAGCCATTTCCTTTGCTGGCCCAGCACTTTTAATCCAGCACCAAAATTTTATTCTACAGTGTTTATAAAGTGGCAAAACATCAGACTCTTTTTTTTTACTTTGAGCAGTCACTCACTCAGCAACCTTACATATTTTTTTTTTATAAAAAACATCTGTAGAAAATATTATAGAATTCTAGACCGTTTTTGTATAAGCTAGTTTAACCGAAAGCAGTATCTAGAAATTTCTATAGAGAAACATTCGTTTATATTGAGATTTCGGCAATATGCAATGGACCCTCCCGAGTACTAACCGCGTTCGATACTGTCTGCATTTTGCGATCAGACGAGCATTGATGCCTTCAGCCTGAGCTATGACTGTTCACATTTCATCTGATCTTATTTGATTTTTTAAGTATGTTTCTTTTGAGTTTTGTGTTCCCAATCTTTCAAATCATATAGAAATCATATACATTTTATGCGTTGATTCTTAAATGTATGGATTATGAAAACTGAAGTCATTCGTAGCATAAAAAATGAGATTTAAGAAGAAATAAAAATTCCGTAAAATAAAGAATACATTTATTCTTTTACTGATTTATGTTTATTATTATTGGTTTTTATTGTTCTTGTTCACAATTATAAGGTACGTAATAATAAAATAAAATTTATTAAATAAAATTTTAATAAGAGATTAAAAATTCCAAAATGAAATTCCAAATATCCAGAATGATGAATTCCAAAATGAACAATGTATTCGATAATCGCAACGCCACCTAGTGTAAAGGCTCCCAGCAATAATATTGCTAACGCTCGTGCACTTCCATAGTTTGGAGGGCCAGCGCATGAGATAAAACGGAGGCCGATCAGAATTTTACCTGATGATTTCAAGCAGGAAAGTTGACTGAAGCTGTCCAGCAATGCTCTTGCAGTGGTATACAATTAGCAAGTACTACTCCATCATTGCCAGCACCTATCTTGCTGCTGGCCAGCAATTTACTCTTTGCTGGGTAAAGTATTGGCATAAAGTATGACATAAAGATAACGCACATCAAGATGTGAAACTTTTAAACAGAAATCTAAATGAATTGAATTGAAAATTGGTGAATTCAATAATGTCTTGGAATATCAGTTTTTAAAAATTTCAACTTAGTTGAAAAGTGTTTACGATTTCGGTTTGTCTGCTTGCGATCTGTGCGTGCTTTAATTCGCGTAAACCCAGCTCGGTTGCCATGATGTTTATAGATGTTTTGGTTGTTATTATTATTGTTATTGAGTATCACTATAGCATGTTTAGTACCTATTAAAAGTCTGTAGTGTAAAAGTGTGTAATAAAATGTGTAGCATGTACCATCTATTTACAGATACATTCAAAAGGATTCCATTATATTACTGTCTTTGGAGAAAAATTGTCTAAAGTGTATTTTAATAATATTACACTATTTTAAACATACTGAAATTTATATATATGTCACAGAAATGTAATGCACGTTTCTCTAATATAAAGAATGTAAAGAATACATCGTTCATTTACTGGGACGCACAAAAAAATTTGGCTTTAGAAAAAAATAGACGAATAATTAATGTATGGAAGGCTAAGAACAATAATTGCTGGAAGTTCGCTTTATCTTGATAAAAATAAAAGTGTAATTTTACGCATAGAAACATGTATATCAAGGATTCCAAAACGATTTATGTGTAAAGTCGTTTATGAATTGCCAACATACCCATATAATGAGTAAATTTCTAAATAAGCATTTTATGTATAATTTAAAGATTACAATACACATAACATTTATCCGATCATTTTTAAATAGACACATTACTTTGAAAATTAATAAGAGTACACACATTTCTGTGTTCATACATTTTCTATAATAGAAGATAATACGTTTATCTGTATAATCTGCTGTGATAAATATTGTGGTATATTATGTATAAAACACTCGTTTTTGTGTTATATGTGAATTACACAGGTTTTTATGTATTTTATATTCAAAATAAATATATTTTGCATAATATTATGTTCGAAACATATTTCTGCATACTTTGGAAAACATACATTTCTGAAATATTCAAAATACATATTTTTTAGCTCACAGGCTATCACAGCCTGAGAGCTTATGTGCCCGTCCGTTCTGTATGTACGTGCGTAACGCGATAACTCATGATAAAAATATCTGATCCACATAAAATTTTGTATATGAGTATATCTCAATAAGGCGCTTCCCTGATTAGTTTTTGGAGTTCATTCGATATATATAACGGGGGACGGGGGGTCGTGCCCCTCCCTTTAATTGATATAAATGGGTTTTTCATGCAGAATTATCAGTTTTAGATATAGGATCATTCTGGTGGGGCGCCTCCGTGATTGGTATTAGGTTTTCATTGAATAAGTATATACAGGGGGAACGGGGGTTCTAATGCCCCTCCCTTTAATTTATATAAATGGGTTTTTCATGCAGAATTATCAGATTTCGTTCAAATCTCTAAATAGTTTTGGAAGTTTAATGGTTAAGTATAAAAAAGGGGGATAACTCCTCTTAAATTATATAAATAGGTTTTTATAAAGAATTTTCTGATTTGCTCTGAATTTTGGATATAGATTTTTTATATGATAAAGTATATCCCTGACTAGTTTAGGGGGTTCAATAATTAAATATAAAAGAGGAAAGGGAAGTTGTTTCCCCTCCTTTAATTTTTTCCGAACGGAATTAACCCTTGAAAATATAAGGCTGTAATGTACAATTAGTATGCGTAGCCTGTGAGCTCAATGCCATCAGTTTAACTGGGCAGTATTCTTTTTATTTATTTAATATTCCAAAGAGCCAGAATTTTGGTGTACATAATTTTCTTAACCATACATTTTGACATGTTTATATTATGAACTAAATGTTTTTTAATCGCGTATGCCAGATATGTTTGTTATTTTCTGGTGGGGTTCTTTACAAATACAAAAAAATGACCCACAATGTAATTTGTCAATTTATTTTTAGTATAAAGAGAAATTATTTTTTTATCATCGATACACATTTTTTTGCATTAAAAAGGAACAATTGAAAATGCAGCTACTAAAAGCCATTTTTCTATTAAAGTTTGTGTGGAATCCTAACGTATGTCATCTGAATACTACATACAGTATCAAAACGAGACAAAATTGAAAAGAAAACAAGAAAAATACCTTATTTAGTCTTACGAAAGTAGCAGCTCATATTGATTTTATTAAATTATTTTTTTAAATATTCCTGCATAACCTATGTACTTTTATATACTAATAACTGAATGGTTTTAATAACATGAAATAAATTTCGGAAGTATTCTGAAATTTTACTACTTTTGTATAAATGTTTCTTATTAGCCTTTTAATATTTTGTTTAGCTTTTAATGCTATAACAAATGAATTTAAATTATTTTTTTTTCTTAAAGGAAAATTCGAGTAAAAAACTTTGGTGTGCAACATACCTAATTTAAACTGCTTCCAGAGAACAGAAAATATTTTAAGCTGATTATAAAATTTTATATTATATTTAGCAATCAGACCTTAAAATTGGTTATTTTCTTGGTGATTAAGATTTTTTTCTGAAACAATTTAACTAAAACAATATTTTTTCCTTTGTCTTTTAATCTTTTTGGTGCTCTCGTGCACAGTAATAAAAAGAAATTGCCTAGTTAATCTATGAAATGCATCAGGGATAATGATCAAGAGTTTAGTGGAGGGTATACACTTTCTGTATCTCCTACATTAAAAAAGAGGTTCGTATATACTCTTTATTTATTAAATGCGATTATAGCACACATTTTAACCGTGAACTTTTTTGATTTTAGCTTAACCTTTTTTTTCCTTTATGTAACAATACTGATGTTAAATGAAATGTTAGGAAATGTTATATTTCATTAAAGTTTACAATATATTCATATTTAATCCTTCTCATTATCACAAAAAGATGTGCATTTAGTATAAGCAAGGAACAGTTGTCCCCATTAATTCCCCAATTTTTTCTTTCTCATAATAATAATTTTTGTCCATCATATTTATTATATCTACTTCAACTTTGATGTAGAACTTCGTAAAAAATATTATTAAAATATAAATAAAATATTAAATGGGATTTTAAACGTAATTAAAATATTTCGTACAAAAATTTAGAACGTAAAATACATGTAATTTTATATATAGTACTTAAAATGTTCATAATAAAACATATAAAAACTTAAAAATACATTTAAAGTAATTCTAAAAAAGTTCAGAACGTTTTCGACCGTTGCTTACGCAGTTTTCGTCAGTGAGAAAAACTTTAATGACAGTTGTTGCTGCTTGGCGTGCTCAAGCTCCACCCAAACAGTCCATTTTACACCAAGGGAGAGAGATGAGGAAACTGAGTATAAGGGGAGAAATAGAATAAAAACTATTGGAAGTATTTCCTGTGATTTTTGCAATATTTTCAATAGATTTTATTCTATTTCTCCCCTTATCTTAATAGTTTTTGCCATTTCTCCTGGAAGCCAATGTTAGGTATCCCATTCAGCAGGATAGATATCGCATTCATAAGAAGTAATAAGCATGAATAATTAACATTTATAATTGAGAAAGTAAATACTCATTTGACTTAATATCTTACATAAAATTTAGGAAAATTGTTTTAATTGTCTTAAAAAAACATTTTACTTTTCACCTACATTTTTCTACATTTTCTTTTTCCGGGAAATATTGTAACGTATTTTATGGGTTGTGCAGATTTCATACATTCCAATCCGTTGATTTCCAAAGAATCAACGCACTGCCTTTCTCCAACAAAGTGGTGTACAAAACTGGAAGCTAATCATATAATTCTATCGAAGGAATTTTCACTTGTTTATTCTTGATTGCTGTTGCCGGAATCGTCGCATAGCTACTCTGAACTGTCTATTAAAACTTTTTATTGAAAGAGGAATAAAAATCCCTATTAACTCATTTGATACTAATTTTGTACTAAGCTTTTTTTATATAATACTGTTGTAACTAATTTTCTTATTTTCGAAAATCTATAACGACAGTACTAGACCTCGAACAAAACAAAATTGCACCGGTCTCAGCAGTTAAACTGGAATTACAAGTTACACTGTGAAAATGGGATAAAAATAGTGGTTTGAGAAACGACTAACAGAAATTAGAAGTTAAATTAAACTTAGAAGGGTAAAACACAGACTTTTTATATTCGATGACCAAGTTATAAAAAATCATTCTGTAATTGAATTTAAAATGCTCAAATTACATCAGTTAGATTTTATGGTGCATAATGAAAAATTGATTTTTTTATTTTATAGAAAGTTTAAATTTTGTTATTTAAATTATTAAAAAGCAGGCTAAAACATTTAGCAACTGTACAAAAATATTATTTATATAAATAAATAGAATAAAAATTGATTATAACTATATTATGTGACCCAGCCGGCACGATCGTGCGTTTTACCTTTTTAATTAAATATTAAATACTGTTATAATAATGTTATATAAATGTTAATAATTAAAGACTGTTTCGATATCCAGAAAGAGTAAATACACTTTTTCTCATCAAGAGATAGCATTTATAGTACATGATTTACTTTCAGCCGGCTTAACAAGTAAAAGGAATAATTTTCATCCGACCTTAAAGGTTTAATAGCTTCTGTATTAAGTCTTCAGAATTGTGCTGTGAAAATCATTATATAAGGGATTTTATATTTCTATTTTGTATTTAGATTTTAATATTTTCATTTAAGGCTTCTGATTGTAGTTTTATGTACAAACGTCTAAACGTTTAAGGAAACGTTTAAAAGTTTTTAATATCCATTTTGATCACAATGTAACTTTATGAGGCGGTATTTTGTTTCACAGTTGTGCTGAGATGTACGTTTTCTTTCGGTAACAAAAAAAAGTAAAAGTGGCCAAATACATTTGTTTACAAAAATTAACGAATTTCAAAGTGGCCTTTGCATGTTTTAAAGTCTTGGGAAAAAATCATATTTTAATGACAACATGACGTCCCTGAATAGTGGTATTTTAATCACAAATGTTACACTACCATCGTGACTTGAGATTACGCCCTTGAATCCATTCTTACTGAACGGGTATCCAAGAATTAAGCACTAAAAGAAAAATGAATTTAGTATTCCCTCTCATGTGAGAGCCTCCTCTCCAACCTTCAATTCTTTTTTTACTTTCTTATACACTTTTACAAGAAGAAAGTATTGGATTCGTGAAAATTTTCGACTTCCGGTTTTCGACGGATTTACAAGTTTTATTTGTAAGAGATACCAAAATTGTCTGTGAGACTGAGACTCCATCTGTCTATCTTTATGTGACACAAATTTTGTGGACACACCTTTTCTAGAATTCAAGCGAGAAATTTAAGAAAGAAATGCATTCTGTTTGTGCCTGATATAAATTAATGTTGATTGGTTTTTGTGTCAATTGGTCAACAGGTGATTTTGCTGTGCACCATCTCCCCAATAACTCTGCTACAAAAACTAATAAATTTTTTTCATCAAGCTTTAGATTTCATTAGTCATTCAGATCAGTTGACGTTTTCTACATTTTCGTGTAAATCTCTCAACAGATTCTATGCTGCTTTTTTCACGATTTCCATTGTAGCTCTTCCTCAAGAACTAATGCACCAGTTTTCATGAAACTTTAAATTCAGTTAGATGTTTACATAAATTGACGTTTTCTATATTTTGATTTAAATCTCTCAATAGATCGCGTAATTGCTGCTATAGCGATTATTATAGCATTTTCAATATTTTACCATCGAAAATCATGCATAGAAGTGAACCAAATTATTTGTGTATATTTTTGACTGTAGTTAGCAGGTCTGCCTGCATCTGAAGTAATTCCGCCGGAAAGAGGTACTACAATCGCGGGGTTTGTGCAATTTTTATAATTGTACCATTGAAAAATGTATTTAATTATGCAAAAAATTGAATCAGCTTTTTTGCGTGTATTTTTAGCTACAGCCAGCAGGTGATCACTGAATTCGAAAAACACTGTCGGAATGGTTCGTCTGCGTCATTTCATTATTGTATCATCAAAAAATATATGACTATATACATAGAACTGAACTAAATGTTGTTTTATGTTTTTAGTTATATTAAGCAGTTCGAAGAATTCAAAGAAAGCCTGACGGAAGGGAACGCTGTAAAAGCAATTTTTGTGCTATATTTATTATTGTATCAACGGAAATTCTATAAAATGTCCAGAATCGGAACATGATTTTTGTGTATGCCTATGTCTTTGGTCAACAGATCTTTTTTGAATTTGGAAATCTTCCGTTGATATGGAGCGCTGTGATAGCGATTTCTTATAATCATTTTCTAGATTTTTCGTAGTTCTATTATTCATCGGCTTGTGCACAGACGGGAACTCGTGTCGTGCTAAGACCGCCTTTTGCAAAAATCTGATGACAACGAAATAAGGAAAAACTATTGATTTTAATAAACATCATGATTTACATTAACTTAATTCTTTTTACTCTGATCAATTGATTGAAATAGAAATTTGAGATAAAAAATAAATTTGGTATAGCATTGAAATAAAAGTATTAATGTATTAAAATGTATAACTAATTTTTGAAATTTTAAGATATATGATATAGAAGAAAATATTGAGATCGGTATATCTAACTAGATTTTATTTTCTTGTGAAACAAATTTTTGCCTAAAATCGTGAATATTATGTTAGTGACAAATTTTTTTCTTTTTTTAATACTGAATTATATATTACATTTATAATATATTGAACTAAGGTAGCCTTTTTTATAATGTCTATGGAACATAATTTCTTCATGGCAAAAAATTATTAATCATATGATTTATTACCTCTGATTTCAGTTTAAAACAATATATTCTATGGAGTTCTCCGAATCAAATTCAGACAAATTTGAATATTAATATGTAAATCATCTAAAGAAAGTAGGGAAATAACGTCTTCAAAGTTTTTATGCCATTTTTATAAATTTTGACATTAACTTCAGGTAGACTGTACAGCTATTTTCTTACAATGTAAAAAAATCAGTAATCCTACAGATGTAAAGTTGCCTCAATATGTATTCTTACTAACATTTTATCTCTACACTATGCAAGAAAAAATGTAAATCTACAAAACCAATTATGTAAAACTATATGTAAAGCTACGAAAATTTGTAAATTTACAAACGAATCTATTAAAATTACAGTTATCTTACTAAAATTTTCCAGTTCATATAAAAAATTCTAGGAATCCCATTTTGATAAAAATTCTTAGTAACCTTACAGATGATTTGATTTTCTGTGCAAATCTGTATTTTTTATATAAATGTTTGCTGTTGCCATTGTATAAAAAACTCTAGGAATCGTAGTTTCATAGAAAACTTTTAGTAACTTTACAGATTTCTTTTACAGTGTAACTGTAAAATTAAAAAAATGAATATATATGTATATATATATATATGTATATATATATATATCCAATGTGGCTTTGCTTATTCACATATTTTGTTGACACATTCAATTAGTGTTACGTAGATTGTTCCAGTAATCCTAGTTTTCTAGGGAAAATATTAAGAAACTTTACGATTTTTTTCTGTTACAGTGTATAAAAGTGTATTAGTATGTAAACTGTATATTTTTAATGTTACAGTTAGATACATAATTTAGATTATTTCCTCCAACATGTTTTCTTTCTTACACCAACGAATTGATGTAAGGAAAAAAATAAGTAATTCGCTTTTCTTATATTTCTGTTTACGGACAGTCGTTTTCTAGTTAGAAAGAGAAGTTTATTTGATTTGTCAGGACAATTACTGCCTGTATTCTATTTTGTCATCACTTTCGGCAAAATAGATTCATATGATGAGAATAAAGGTAAAGCTAACAAGATTATCCCCTGACAAACTAAAATGAACTTTTACGCAAAGAAAGAAAAATATTAGTAGTGTAAAATGGCATTTAAGAGACTTTTTAGTGTTAATACATGGGATTAATCTGTAAAGGTAGATTGAAAATCGTACAAAAACATTCATGATATCTATTTGTAAATTATAATTAAACTGGAAGCTATATTATTATTATCGTTGCAGAATTATTATTTAAAATTTTTACATATAGCTTTGAATGTAACAATTCTTTCTATGTAAATATAAATATATGTGTTAATACTTTCATACATATATATATAATAAAAAAACTATATTAGCAAGAAAAGTTCAAATTTCACAGAAATGTTCAATAAACAGTGTGTGTTTTCTTTATAATTCAGAAATGAGATAGATTGGTTACTTTATTTTACCAACAAGTAGATTGTGCTATTTTACAATCCGGAAAGAAACTATTCCATTAATTATATAAGCATTTTTTTAAATAATGGCAGAGGGTATTACTCAGATGTTACAGTGTGGAGCATTTTTTTTGAAAAGCCATTAAGAAAATTAAAGAAAATGCAATAAAATATATTAAATTGGATTGTGTTACAGTAACATCATGCTGACATCGATACGGTGTAAAATCACCAGTTTAATCTAATTAATTTCTTTATTTAAAGAAATTAAATTTTAAATTATTATTGATGCTCTTTTGCACTCACTTTGCTAAACTTGAGACAGCATAAAAATACCAGTTTAATTTATTTAATTCCTTTATTAAAGAAATTGCATTTTAAAGGATCATTGATGCTCTGTTACATATAACTACACAGTTTTATGCTTACATTTATTGTAATCTTAAACATTAACATGACCTTATTAAGTTCTTGTATCGTTTATGTTAAATCGAGTTTTTATTTATTTATTTTGTTTGACTTTTCATAGGAGAGAGGTAAACATTTAATAGAATAAATCAATGATAATGATATAATGACATTTAATCAATGAATCTTTTCTAGATCATCTTTGATGCCAACCAATGTTGTTTATGCGCTGATAGAATATTAAATCACAAGGTCACAAAAATTACTAAAGAATACAACAAAATTTCAGATTATGAACTAAACTGTGAGATTGAAATACTTAGAGTTAGATAATTAAAACTAAATAATAACAAGGCAGGAAATACAATACAATACAAAATAAGGTGATATCAAAATGAAAATGAGTGTCAAAGATACAAAGGAAGTTTTGCTTGGAGTATCACATGAAACACTTAGTTCAAATAATTAATTTATTTTTATATTATAAGATGATCACCTGATCACGCCATATGGCTTTAAATTAGATACTTTTAAAAACCAGTATTCGAAATTAAAAAAAAAATAACAAGTATTTAATTATCGAAAACATTTTCATTTCAAAGCTTTTAGAAAGTCCCACTTTTAAATGAATTTTAAATTTTGTAGCATAAATTCATTTTTTAGCACTTAATACATTATTTTATACTGAAAAATGCAAAATTAATATTCCAAGAATTTTTACGTTCACATATGGAAACGTAACATTGAATCCCAAACTGCAAATAACCAGCAGAGATTGTATGATGGCTCGCTTAACCATCTATACTATTATTTATAGAAAAAAGTTAATAGCACAGGTAGTGTTATCAACATTTTTAGAATGCCGTCTTTGTGTTATTTCTAAACTAATACTAAATATATGTGTAAAACTGAGAAATCTATTAAGTAATCTAATTGCGATATATTTTTGAACATAGTAATAATTACGATTGCTTTTTTAAGGGTTACAGGCTAGTAGCGAGTACGCAGTTATTAAAAAAGTAATTGTATATTTTTCTGACTCGAAGTTCATGCAAACTGTTGGATATTGGGTAAGAAGCTCACAAAAATAGTAGATAAAGACCATTTTGAAAATAATAAGATAATACAATAAGATGGTGCCTAAAACATGTTTTTTTAGAAACCTACTAAAAAGCATGTTTTTACTAAAAGACATGTCTTTTAGTAAACAAGTTTGTAAACTAATGTGAACTTGGTTCACTGTGGGAGGAGATAAAACAGATTTACGCACTTTTTAAATGAACAATCTGATTCTTTTTTTCAAAATGGATTTGGTCTCAATGGTTGTAAACTCTCCATAAATTTGTTCCAGAAATTCCGTACAATTATTTCTGTAAAAAATCAATTCTCCCCCCCCCCCAAATATTCAGAATCAAAAAAAGTTCAGAAATACACTGGTGGACAAAGCGTAAGGATCATTATTATTTTTAACGATTACAATTCGAAATTAATTCATATGAGCTAATGTAATTTTGCATCAATGTAGCATGTACACTGTTTTGGGCTACCTATGGAAATTTTGTCGATCACGCGACAGCACATATAAGAGATTTTAGTGGTGCTGTGAGATGTCATTAGATATAAAATTTGAAGGAGATGAAGTGAAGCTTGAACATCGAAATTATGAAAAAGTTATTGAGGCATTATTTTGATAATATTGCTCGTGGTAGAATAATATAAAAGTTGAAGAAGAAGACAAAATTAGAGATGTTGCCCATGAATTTAATATCTCGCATAATATTGTTTCTAGGTTATGGGCGGCATTCCAAAAATGTGGAATATGTATTAAGTGCACGGGAAAAGGTCGTCTTAGCAGAACGACACCCAAAAAAGATCTCAATATTGTTATTTCGGCAAAAAGCAACCAACACAGTAGAGCTGGTTAATTAGCGAATCATGTTTGTGCTACCATAGATACTAAAACATGACGGAAAACTGTTACAAAATGTTTGAAAAAATGCGAAGTATGCACCCGAAGACCTATTGTGTGCGTGTCAGCGACCGTTTACAGACGTGCCGTATGCATCGCAATTTGACTGATAATGACTGGACTAGTCTTTTCAAAAAACAGTAGATTCTGCCTATCGTCTGATTGTAGACATAAATTGATGCGGTACGAGGATGATAATACTTACTCTGGAAAATATTCTAAAAAGAGATCGTTATGCGACTTCAAGTATCATGGTGTGAGCAAGTACCATGTTCAACGGCCACAGGGATCTTTCCAAGAGTCCATGACCGGTAGACTTTTCATTGAAGACATCCTGCTTCAACATGTTTGTCTTTTTCGTGGTGTTGTTTGCGAAAATTTCGTTTCATGGCGATAACTCACAATGTCATCACAGACAGTTAGTACAAGATTGTCTTGATGCCAAAGATATCACTCGCGCAGACTGGCCAGCAACTTTTCCTGGCTTGAATTCCTTTGCAAATACATGGTATGCCTTAGAGAGATGTATTGCTGCTCGACAATTTCCTCCCACAAACAATGAAACCCTCATTCGTGCGGGGAAGGAAGAATGGTGTCAATTGTATCTCCCTGAATATCATTTCATTCAGTCGTACTTTACTTATTTATTAAATTGTTTTATCTGACTTTATTAAAATAAGCTTATTTACTTTAATATTTCAAACTTAAGCTTAATGCAAGCATTAACAAGTCAACTTTTAAAAAAGGCATTTTTATTCTATCAAAAACAAAACCATGTTGTTGCCAACAATACAAAAGAAGTAACAATCTACATTCAATATCCTCCCATCTTCTTATAAATGGAATTTATCAAAACAATAATTATTCAAAATAACCTAAATATAATATAACAAATAACTCTGTATAAACATAGTAATGAAGTTAAATAGTTAAACCTAAATATTATTATACAAACACTTGTAAATAAATAAGTTTAAAATTTTTCTCAAAAATATATTTAAAATAAGAAGTTCAGTCAGCCCTTACAACGTTTCGGAAATTTTACTGTTCTTCTACATTTAGTTTTAATACTTGTGGAAATATTTTTTGGCAGGACTATTCTTAAATTCGTAAGCAGATTCATGAACTTTATGTGTGGGTTTGGTGTCATCAACCTCATCTGCTTCAGTCTCATTTTTAGTAAAATCGGCTTTCCGTAAGTCGGTTTCGGTAAGGTCTCCACTGGCAGTTTTAACTTTTACCACCCGGATACAATTGTCTTGTCCTGGAAAAACAGTAACAACACGTCCAAGCGGCCAATCTAATCTTTTTTTGATATCGCATTGTACCAGAAGAATATCTCCCTCCTTTATGTCTCTGATCAGACGTTTTTGCTTCACAGGTGA
Source organism: Maratus speculifer (assembly GCA_964019185.1). Taxonomy (NCBI): domain Eukaryota; kingdom Metazoa; phylum Arthropoda; class Arachnida; order Araneae; family Salticidae; genus Maratus; species Maratus speculifer. The sequence goes on along the minus strand of OZ025291.1, from coordinate 209,628,918 downwards.
TTTCACTAAAAGACTAAGGTATTCATCACTGAATCTTCCTCGGGATTTTTCTCGTAGTCTTTGCTGGTATCAATCTTTTTGATATGTTGACTTTAACCAAATGATCCAAATCGGAAACTCCCACTTTTCAAACATCTTGAATAAACAAAGATGGAGAAAGCGGAACTTCTTCTAAAAGATTTAGTTCCTTTTGAGACAATCATTCAAATGACGGGTGGTCGTTTTCATGACACGAAGTATCAAATACAGGTCTAATCTTTGTTAGAGAACTTTCCTTATTTTTTTTTCCTGGATACTGAGCTCTATCTTTAAAATCTACATACCTATTATCCATGTAATTTCTTTTTGGATTTCGATCTTTGTCTTTAGAGTCTTCATACCTATTTTCCCTGTAATTTCTCTCTGAATTTTGACCTCTATCTTTAGAATCGGCATACGTATTTCTTCGGCTGTAATTTCTTTCTGAATTTTGATATCTATCTTTAGAAACTATATATCTGATTTCCATAAGATTTGCTACTGATGCTTTTTTTTGTGAAGAATGAAATTATTACATTAGTTAAAGAGCAGTAAAATTTTTCTCCAGGCATTTTGCCCATGATAAGCCAACCTAAAAACGTTTCGTATGCAACTAAGCCACATTTAAGTTTATGCATATTTCCGGCAAATAGTTTACCACAAATATCTGCTCCTATCAATAATTCTATATTAGGGCAACCTTTTCCATAACCTCCAATCCATGTTTTCTTTTCTTTTAATTCCTTATTCCACGATCCTTTTTTAAGCTTAGGAATTTTACTACAGATTGTTGACTGATCCAGCACCTCTATATCACAGGAAAATTTATTTCCACTGAGTGCTTCAAGTTTTACATTGAAAAGATTGTGATTCTTTTCTTCGGTACTAAATCCACCAAACAATGAATGCGTTAAACTTTTCCTTTCTATTGGATCGAGACCTAAATTTTCAGCAGTACTTTGTAGAATATACGACTTCTGAGAACCGCTATTAATCAATACTCGGGCTTGACGTTCTTTACCTTTTGACTTCAATCTAGCTATCAGTGTTTGAAATAACACTTTCTCTGGTACACAATGACTCGACAAACTGACGTCAGAGGTTGTAGAATAGGAGTGATGTTCAGTCGGTTGAATTTCAATCAATTTGTTAGCTGGCAATTTAGAACACATCAGAACTAAATGTCTTTTATTACATAAAACACATTTCACGTTAGTTTTGCAAAATTTTGAACGATGCCCAAATTTAAAACATAGAAAACAGCATCTTTTGCTTAGCAAAATTTCTTGCTTTTGTTCAAAATTAAGCTTTTGAGTGTTGAAACATTCTTTACTATCGTGTAATTTGTCACAAAAACGCAAGAATTGTGTACTTTCTTTTTATCAATGATTCCTGAAAACAAATCATTAGCAGAGGGCGGCGCAAAATGCTGCGATATTTCTTTCCGTTGACGATATTCACTTATAAAACTAGATTTTGCCAAATGAATTCGTTCTTCACTTTGAACTTCAGTTTTCAAAAAAGGATAATACATTTTTCAGGTTTTTGCCGTAAACATTATTCGAAGAATCGGTTGTAATATTGCAAGGATTTCTTAACCGTACACGGAATAGTTCTTCCACAATACAGGATACCACAAGTGGAAAAAGCATAGCAGAATATTTATCTGAGGTTAAGCCTATTGATTCTAGAGCTCTTAAATAAGATTCTAGCTTATCGTAAAAGTTACTAGTGTTCATTCTATTTTTAGACCGTGGCGTTTTGAACAACAAGTTTAAGATGTTGTCTGACATAAAACTCAATTAACAGTTCATAGCGCACGAATCGCGATTTCAAACTTTCAATAGCATTTTCATATTTTTCGCTAGTCGGAGTGAAAACTATCAGTTATTTCGAGGGCTCTTGTACCCTCACTTATGCACTGAATTAAGCATTGAAATTTGTCTTCTTTTTCAATATCATAATCTTTTGAATTGGCTCCAAAAAAGAGCTAATCTTTAATATCTGAGCAAAATTTGATCAACTCTATTTTTGGTAACTTTAATTTCTTTTTCATTACAGGCGAGGTAATTACTGAATTCGCATACTACGATTTTAAATCTTTCTCTAAATAAATCTCTACACTCACGCTGTTAGTCCATTTTTTTCATTATATTATTTTATGACGTTGTATTCGGCTTCGTATTCTGTCGGATCAGAATTTTCTAACATGTTATTACTTACCTCGTTGTCTAAGTATACTATGCGATTGTAAATTCTTTTTAAACTAGCAAAAGCAGATTTAATATTTTCATCCTTAGGATTATATTCTTTTAATAAACTCGTTAATGCGTTGTAAGTTTTAGAAAAATTTACTCTAACAGGAGAACGCTTTTTAATTAATAGTCCATATTCATAACAAGAAACAAAGTAAAATAGTACCTTTTAAAAACTTACGTCCGGGTCACCAATAATATCGATAGTATCTCCCTGAATATCGTTTCATTCAGTCCTACTTTACTTATTTATTAAATTGTTTTATCTGACTTCGTAAAATTAAGCTTAATTACTTTAATATTTCAAACTTAATTTTAATAAACGCATTATCCAGCCAATTTTTAAAAAAGATATTTTTATTCTATAGAAAACAAAACCATAGTGTTGCCAACAACACAAAAGAAAAAACAATCTACTTTCAACAACATGGGCAACTTGCTTCATTAGCTACTAAATCATGTTGTTCAAATTGTGCCAAGTCGTGCTGAAAGTTCACTGATAAAATTGAAGGTGACAAACCGGTGCCATTTGGGACCCGGAGGTGAAAAGGCCCCTGGGTCCATTGGAACCCGAGGCATTTGGAACCCTAGGGTGCCATAAGGGCTTGGATATGTGGTTGCAGTGCCGACAGGTCTCTTATTGGGTGATTGGAGCTAAATAAGGTGCCATACACTTCGTATTGGCAGCAATGTGGCATCTCATCGGATGACTGGAACCATGCGCATGCGCTGTGACGTGTGTCTTTCTGTTTTCTGTGACGGCAAGTAAAATCTATGGCTATGAGTGAATGAAGGTGAGCTCGATGGCCGAACGGTTGGAATTCTGAGCTTGTAATCAAACGTTGTGAGTTCGAAACCTTCGACGACCAAAAGTCGGTTTGTATATTTTTTATTTTTTTATTATTAGACACTCTGGATTAAGGGTGCCATCTTTTCACCCTAATTAAAAGGGTCATTCTGGCTCCTTTAGGACTGTCACCAGTGAGACAAGCCTTTAACCCCTAACAAGTGCAATGTGTCCCCATTAGTTTTAACAGTGTTGTTTCGCATTACAAGGTGTCTACATCCGTTATTAATATGGCATTAACGATTGTTAATTGTGAGTAATTTTCTTTCTTTGTATACTCATATTTTGGGATGATATACACGTTTTAGAAAAAACCTCCGGTAATACCCTGCATACATCGTTTGAACAATTTTGTATTATAAATCCTTTGTAATATTCTGTTTGTTTGCTTTGTGACCCATAATCTCATGTAGTTTCCCATTTAGGTATACATTTCTTCTTGGTCTTTAGGCGTTATCCACCAGTATATCACATTTTCGAGCTTCTTCAAATGAAGTTTCAATATTTAATTTATTTCTGTTTGTTTAATATGGACTCCAGTAAGTATATACTGAACACAAAAACATGTGTCCCCATTAGTTTTAACAGTGTTGTTTCGCATTACAAGGTGTCTACATCCGTTATTAATATGGCATTAACGATTGTTAATTGTGAGTAATTTTCTTTCTTTGTATACTCATATTTTGGGATGATATACACGTTTTAGAAAAAACCTCCGGTAATACCCTGCATACATCGTTTGAACAATTTTGTATTATAAATCCTTTGTAATCTTTTGTTTGTTTGCTTTGTGACCCATAATCTCATGTAGTTTCCCATTTAGGTATACATTTCTTCTTGGTCTTTAGGCGTTATCCACCAGTATATCACATTTTCGAGCTTCTTCAAATGAAGTTTCAATATTTAATTTATTTCTGTTTGTTTAATATGGACTCCAGTAAGTATATACTGAACACAAAAGTGAACAATATATTTACATTTTTTTAGATCTATTTACAAAATTAATTAGTATAATTCTAGTTGTTTTAAGCTGTATGTATATTAATAAGTTTTTCAACGTCTTGTAGCATTTTCTAGACAAATCTGAAAATGACACATGGAAATTCCATTATTTTTAAATTACAATTTATATTAAATGTATATAAACTTTAGGATTTTTTTCGGTGGCTTTTGCTATTTATATATTTATTTTTATGTATGTGTATTTTTTTGAATGAAAAATAAATAAGTTCACAAATGAATAAAATAATAAGTTCACAATAGAAAAAGAAATCTAAACCATATTAATATATAAAAAAAATATGTGACAATCAAATTTTTTGCCTTATATGAGATATTTTTACATGAGTATTTATTAAGAACCGTTTAAATAAAACAGTTATAAGTTTTCAAATACGAAAGAAATAGAAAAAATTTGTAACTTTGAAGATTCATCAGATTGAAAAAAATATCCAACTTATCGATTGATAATTCTGTATAGATTTACGTTCTTTCGGAATTTCGTGACTTGATTCATGATGAAAGGACACTTTTGATGAAAGAAGAAATAAAACGATGACATGTCACGTTTGAAGGCGTTACTTCAAAGGACATGATTTTTTTTTTCTATAATAGATTTGAAAAGTAACATTAGACTGAAGTGAAAAATAGCCACATTTTTGTTATTCATTCCATAACTCAAACTAATGTAGTTCTTACGCGCAAATAAATTTAAAATATCTGTTCATGTATACGCATTAAAATAGCGGAAGAATTTATATTCATGTTAACAATAAAATTTCTTTTCAACTTTGGTTTTATGCGAAAATATTTTTTTTTCTTGCACTTTCGCCAAAATGTTGTGTTGTATATACATTGTTCTTTGTCACTTTTAAAATAATATCATTGACGATTCTTGATCGGCATATTTTATGAGAGTTTGAAAGAACATTACACACACACACACATGCAGCACGTGTAAAAATTATAAAAATGGCAATAAATGTTATTTTTTTTATAAATTTCAAAATAAATGACTTTTCCCTTATAATATTTATCTTCAAGGTGAAAAGCTAATAAAAACTTCAACAAAATTCGATCGTAAGTATTTTATTATGAAAACAAAGTAATTGTACTAAAAAACACTATTTTTGTTTGTGCGAAAACTGTAAGGACCCCAAAATCAATTCACTAATGTAATCGAAAAAAGAAATATTTAATGTATTTGCACCCACATATGGACTTTAATGATTACAAATATTCCATATTTCCTCAACATCATTAATTTTGGGACAATTCGGGATTGTTTTTGTACAATTCATCTTCAGTTGTAGATCTGAGTTCTGATGCTAAAGCAAATGAATTTCATTTATATAAACTCGTTTCCTAGATCTCTCACTACGTTAACGATAGGATTAAAATCAGTATTTCTGAGCGACCATCGCACAATTTTTTATATTTTTTTTTTATAGAACTAAAGTTTTTTCTCACGACTTGCGCGGATAAATGCATCATATCACTGATATATCTGTTTCTTTCTGTCAAAAGTGTTGCAACAAATGAAAGATGGTCAAAAAGGGTTATGTCTTTGAATTAAATTTTCCTGAAAGATTTATAAGTGACATCACGTCGTTTTCAGAAAAGCAGCCCTAAGTTGCAATGAATCCGCCAACTAATTGGTATTTTCATAAAATCTCTTTTTCTTTTTTAAAATCAATTTAATTAACTTTCTTCGGTGAAACGAAATGAAACTTAAATGGTTCTTATGAATGGAAATATTGTTGGGGGGATTTAAGAAAAGAAAAAGAGATTTTATTAAAGCATCAGTTAGATGGCTGATTCATTGCAACACGGGGCTGCTTTTCGTTCAACGACTTCGTCTTTAATTTAAAGACACATATACAAACTCTTTCTGACTATCTTTGGTTTGCTTCAACACTTCAGGAAAGAAAAATCAGATATAACAGAGATATAATGCGCGTGTCCGCACAAATCGTGAGAAAAACTTTAGTTCTATGGACAAATATTGAAACTTTGCAACGGCTGTCCATAAATGCTAATTTAAATTCAATCAATAACTTAAAGAGGGATCTATTAAGGTGAGTTTATAAAAATGGTAGGATTTTTCTTTGGAATCGGAATACAGATCTACAATTGACGATACATAGTACCAAAACAATCCCAAGCTGTTCCAAAAATTAATGATGTCGAAGAATGATGAAATATTTGGAATTATTTAACTTCATAGGTGAGTGCATAATATATTAAATACAGGGTGGTCATAAAAAAACTTTGCCGATATACGGAGCTCTAGCGGCCAGTCCGCTCAACCGATCGAAATGAAATTCCAGATATAGCTATTCAGAGTTATGAGCTCGAGATTCTGTGAACGACAACAAAATGGCGCTCACGGTTACGGTTATAGTTATAGAAACTCGAAAATTTCCAATGGCAACACCCATTTTTTTTCATTGCAAAATGCTCAGCGCATGCGAAAACCCTAAAGAGCGTTGGAACCGTACGTGTATCACAAGAAACGGACATGTTATGCATGCACAAAAAACAGTTCTACGAATCCTCCTCCCCATAAAAAAACTTGATTGGGGCGCAAGAAGGAAATTTGCATATGACACAGAGTCAGTACACTAATCTCTGATTATAATGCAGATCGGAGAAACTAAAACTTTTATTTTGATTACACATTTTCCACATGGGTGTCATCACATGTAATTAATGGTGATGGCACCCATGTGGAAAATGTGTAATCAAAATAAAAGTTTTAATTTCTCCGATCTGTATTGTAATCAGAGATTAGTGTACTGACTCTGTGTCATATGCAAATTTCCTCCTTGCGCCCCAATCGAGTTTTTTCTATAGGGGGGAGGATTCGCAGAACAGTTTTTTTTGCGTGCATAACATGTCCGTTTCTTGCGATACACGTACGGTTCCAACGCTTTTTAGGGTTTTCGCATGCGCTGAGCATTTTACGATGAAAAAATATGGGCGTTGCCATTGGAAAATTTCGAGTTTCTGTAACTATAACCGTAACCGTGAACACCCTTTTGTTGTCGTTCACAGAATCTCGAGCTCATAGCTCGGAATAGATATATCTGAAATTTTACCTCGATCGGTTGAGCGGACTGGCCGCTAGAGCTCCATATATCGGCAAAGTTTTTTTTATGACCACCCTGTATTTGGTTCTTTGGTTTCCATATTGAATATTTTGTGGTGTCCTTATTGTTTTTATACAGGCAAATATTATGCTTTTTCTATAATTATTTATTTACATAATAAAATACTCACGATCAATTTTTGTTGATATTTTTATTAGCTTTTCAGCTTGATTATACATATTATAAGGGAAAAAGTTTCATTTTCTTTTTGAAATTTATAAAAAAATAATATTTTTTATTGATCTTAAAGTTTTTACACGCGCTGTATTTATAAATCCCTACTGTTCTTCTTAAAAATATTACACACTGGTAGTTGTCGGTTCATAATTACCCGAAGTGATTCGAATAAAAACCAATATTAAAATGACCCAATTAGTTCATATAAATTGGAGGTTAATTAATTGGTGAGAAAGTTGTCTTTGCCAATAATATGGAACATATTTTTAAGTACATTCTTCTTATACAATTTCGAAAAGTCATAACAAATTTACAGTGCAGTGAAGGGCGGGATTCGCATCACGGCTGTTTGTACGACTGACTGGAATGATATTTGATCGGAAAAGTTTGTTTTGTCTTTATCTTTCTAGCAATAGCTTGATTTTATTAGTGGCAGACGGTTTCTGAGATCAATATAAAAATACAAGTTTTTTGAGAAACATTATTTTTAATGATAATTATTTGTCGACCATTTTTTATTATTTTTGTTAAATATATATATATATATATACTATCTCTGTTACTTACATTACAGAGCTTACTTACCGCATACTTATCTCATGCATAGTACTGATCAGAATGAATTTTTTACTATTTTTTGTTATTTAAAATACTATTATAGTGGTTTCTGTAAAATGTAAAAAAGAAAAAAAATGTTAATTATTTTATTTGTTGATAGTTTAAGCAGTTCAGTTCTATTTTCTGATCGTTTCTAACTGTGTAACGTTTCTTCTGAGAGGCATTTGATATAAAGTATAAGATCTAAAATAATATCACGTGCAACATTTCGACCTCTTTGTTCATAAGTTAAAACCATGACAACCCATATAAATGCATAAATGATCTCATTTGGCTGAGCAATTGTGCTTACAGTATACGCGATGCATACATATAAGACACGGCATATAGCACATTATCCTTATTTTGCTGTCATATTAGCATGGTTTTGTTGTTATTTATTGCATGAATGAAAAGCATCTTCTAAAACCTAACAATTGCTCGTCAAAAGTCGTATTCTACTGGAACTATACGTTAAAAAATATTTCTGTCCATATTTTCAACACATCGTAATCAAAACGTAACACCCCGTGGATACGAAATAATGTTTCAGATGACAATGAATTAAGAAAGATAAGATTATTTCTATATTACAGAAGCTTTTCGTTGATTCACCATGAGTCTTGTAAGCATTAAGCAATAATATTGTATCAATATATGCCTCGAAAGTAACTACAAATATTTCATTAAATTTATGAACATACGTTCCGGTCTTGGATATTAAGTTGATTCCATCATTATTTTCTACGGTGTATTGCTTATGATTATTTAAATATTTTATATAATTTATTTAACAGTAGCTCGCCTGGTTATACCTTGTGTTACTTTCCTTGGTATACCTTGTGTTACTTTCAATATCTTTGCACTGGATGACTTTCTTTTATTTGAGAATGATTGTAATACCCATGTTATTTATCCATCTTTTGAATGCTCTGTTTTTACATTACAACGTTCCATTTTTATTTTAAAATTTTCGTCACCTGAATTTAAAGTTGCATAAAAACTGTCGTCATCTACATGATTTTCTTCTTCTAAATGTTACCATTCATAGTCGCATGCATTCAGCAATATTTCTCCTCATCCTCATGAAGGCTACAAATTTGTTGATATGCTCTGATCGATACAAGTTGAAAGAAAATGTTATAGCGAATGTACAATATAGGACCATAGTTAATAATCATTTAAGATAAGTACTTTTTGGATAAGTACTCACTTAAAAGTGATTAAATAACTCAGTGTTCTTTATGTTGAAGTGATAAAGCAGCGATTCTTATATTTTAACTGTTTGGCAGTAACCAAAAATAGTTTGCTGTTGTATGTTGATTACAAGTAACGTAATCATGCTGTTATATATATAAAAAAATGTAAATTTGCTGATTTGATCAGTTACTTATACTATGTCTTTATATTTCAGTTTATCTGACATATGTTTGAGAGAATGCTGATGTTATGCTCCAGATTGAAACTCATCAAAAGAATCCCTGTAAATTGTAACTCGTTTTGTAGAATGAGAGGAGCACCAAAGATGAAATTGTTGACACAGATTTTGTGACTGTATATTCAGTTTGTAATGACCACAGAATTTCAAATTAAGGTTTGCAAATCCTTGTGCATGATACTAAAAGCTCATCAGTAGGTTTTTTTCTTGGTTTAATGTTTCTCATTCACATTTCTTAGATTGTATTATGGTATAAGTTTGTTTCTACAAAAAAAAACATTGTTTTACTCAGTTTGAAGTTTAGAAATAAATGCTTGCTTTCATTCCGTTCGTGCATTATTTTTTTTTCTCTGACAGCAAGGAACATGTTGTGAAATGAATCGAGTAAATCTGTTATATCGATTCTTTCACAAAATCCCTGTTTGAATGCGTTTCCATTTTTGTGTATCTCCATGGTTTGTAACATCTACTGTCATTCAAAGTGAATTCATTTTCTCTACTCTCCTAAAATTATCAGTTATTTATTTCAATTTTTAAAGTTATTGTTAATCGATATACTTCTTCCATTTTAACTCCATATTTTATATTTTTTTAAAACATAATATTTTTCAATCATTTTTTCAAGAGTAAGTACTTCAACTTCCAATCATACATTTTACTGCCTGATTTCCCATTGGTTGACAGAATATTAACAAATTCTGTTCTAGAATCTTCCAACCAACCAACGGTGTTTATCAGTCTATGGTTTGCCAGTGTTGGCAGAATATCTGCTTTGATCAAAAATGCTGCCGTATTATCCTGCTTTTGTTTGGCTATATTTCGCTGCGCCCGTTGGCGTGTGTGTAAAAGTATGGTAACCCTTATCTGATGTTTTTTCGGGAGTCGCGATGTTAGTGGAGAATGTGTGTGCCTTCCGCGAAGACGCTGAAAAGTCTGATGTCAGTACTAGTGGTGTGTTTGCTAGGAAATGGCTCCGGACAGAATTCCCCATTCAACGCACGTAAACAGTCTTGCACATCTATTACAGATAAGCGTCTATCCTTTTTATTTTATTTTCATGACTATAATACTACTTTGAGTTATTTCACCATTAAAAATAATTAATTCTTCAGAAAGTTTTTGAATGTCGTAATATGCCATTATAGCGAATATCATGCATACAAAAAATTCGTTTATGGCAAAAATGAAAAACTGTAAGTGGTCAGGAAGTTAATAATATTTAAAAATGTGTAATTAATTTCAATGAACAAAATAAACCCTAGTACTGTATGAAGAAAAAGTAGTTCTGTTCCATTTTATAAACTTAGAATATGAATGGTCACGTGTTAGGCCTATGGGTGAAGTAAAACTTTGTCAATTATGTGACCTTAAGTCTTTTACCAGGTCTTTCAAGCAACTTTCAGTAGAATTCTTCCAAACATCAAATTTTAACAGACGTTAAAATAATCATTTAAAATAAGCTTATCATCAATTCAACATTAACTTACAACATAGCACCTTTATTTTATTTATAAAGTTATAACATGTGGTGCCTTGCATTCCTTTCAAAAAAATTTTTAATTACAACAGTAACCAATTATTTGTGATTTTTTTCGTTTTGATAAATATATAGAATGTACAAGAAGAATTTTCCTGAAACTCCGCATGTGTAAACAGAATAGTATAAATCATATATTTCAGCGAAGATCTTTTTCAGGAAACACCATAGGGGACCGTCAACAAATTGAAAAAGAGCAAATATATTTTAGTTAACCGTGACAAAACATACGTATCAAAAGAATTGAAACTGTAGATTATGATTAAGTGGTTTATTGTAATAAACTATGTTCATTTTTATGCGAATAGGACATATACTCGTTGAGAATTTAAGGTTTTCATGAAAACAGTCCCAAATTTTGCCAATATTTTTGCTTATAATTATCAGAATTCTTAATATAAATATATGTTTTTTTTTCGAAAATATGAAAAGCATCATTGTACACTATACATTGTAATCAGAATTAAAAAAAATAAAAATGACGTGAAGAATGAGAAAGTTTACTAAATAGTGTTTTACTAAATGTAATCAAAATGCAATTTACATAATGCGTTAGCTAAATGTATAGAGAAACAGTAAATAAGGTCAAAATGTATTGAGCAACTGAAAGTTTAAAAAATGTGGCATGAAAACTCTGAAAATTATTTTCGATAGAAAAAGCTCAAAATCCGTTGTTCCCAACAGGAAGCAAAAAGATGAGAGGCTGTTCCAAATGTTGTAGTACATGCAAAATTGTGTATGCTGTATTTGCATTAATCAATGGATATATGAATAGAGCCCCTCATAGTTTTACTTTATTTTGCTAACAATCAATTTTGAGCTTATTCTATCAACAATAATCTTCAGAATTTTCTAGCTATGTTTTTGAGAATTTCACAATAGTTGCTTTATATATTAGCTAACACTTTATGCATATTACATTTTGATTGTATTCGCGCATTCGCTGTGAATCAATATATACTAAACCTGCTCATTTTTCATACAGAATTTATTATTTATTTAATTCTAATTACAGAATATTATGTACAATGTTGTTTGCCATATTTTCTGAAAAGAATATTTTTATATCATTTTTTATGATCAGCGCGAGCCAAATTTAATGCGCTAAAAAATTTCCTCCTATTAAATAGCTGCGCACGATCCTGGATGTGGGGTAACGGGTATATATCAGGGATAGTGGATGCATTCAGACGACGGTAATCTCCACATGGGCGCCAGCTACCATCGGCTTTGGGAACCATATGGAGGGGACAAGCTCACGGGCTTTTTGATGGTCTTACAACGCCCTGTGCCATGAGAAATTTAAACTCTTGACGAGCTGCTTTAAGGAGTTCCGGCGATAGGCGACGCGGCTTGGAAAAGACAGAGGGCGGTTGGTCTCTATCTGGTGATAGATATGATGAGTTTTATTTTCCTAGCTTGCGCATGAGGAATTAGTTAATTCAGGATACTCTGATAAATTTTATCAAATATCGTAGGACCAACATGTACACTTAAGGTACTGCTCCCAGGTAGAATTCTGGCAATTTTCCCTTTCGGCGACAACAGTGTTTCTGAGTCAATTATACAATTGTTTTTTTGCGTCAACAAGTAAATTGAAATTTTTGAGGAAATCAACACCAAAGATTGGTTGATTCACTTTTGCAGTGACAAAAGACCAGTTGAATTTTTTTCTTAAATTTAAGTCGAGGATCAAACGTTTGTATTTTTGTTCCGTTTGCAGCATAAAGGACTAAACCCTCATCCATAATGCACTGTTTAAAATAATTTACTTGCAAAACTGAAATATCAGTCCCGATGTCGACTAGGAAATTTAATTTTGAAGTAGGGTCGGTCAAAAGAATGCGATTTACATGACGATCGCAATTATGGTCCTGGTGCGATCGCCAAACTAGTTTTCCGTGCGAAAAGATCAGAGAACCATGCATATTCTAGCTTTTGAGCCAACATTTGTATGGTAAAAACAAAGATTATTAGCAGGTTCTTTATAATGACTCCTGGATCGACTGCGCCGAAAATTCCTTTCCCGAGAAAAATGCTCTCTGGGGCAGCTCCGCTGATTAATTTTGGTAGTTAACACTAGAACGCCGGACGGTGTCATTTCGAAACCGAAGCGTGTAAATTTCTATGTAAAATCTGTAAATTAGGAAGGAAATTGTTTATGTCTCTCAACTTTTATTAAATATGTCTGTAGAACTCGCATCTAAATTTTTTTGGAAATCGATTAGTTCAAACTTGGTTTACGGGTAAATTTACCTAGAACGCCGGACTGGCGTCAATTGGACACCGCGATAATTTCATTTCCCCTAATTTTAATTTCGTTCTTCTATGCGATAATTCCACCCACTATCGTAGTTCAGGGGGATCTCAGAATGTTTTTTCAACACCTGGTCATCACGTGGTTTGTTTCAGCTGCAACAACACCTGCCACTGAGGCTTTATTTCTCACATATACGGTTGCTTCCGAGTTATGACTAGTAAAATTTCGTGAGATTTTTATTTCGTTCTTTTTACATTTTATGAATAAATTTCAAATGTCTCGTAAAAGGGGACATGCTGCGGATGAAATTACCGCGCTTCTGAGAGAATTGTCTGATAATGAATCAGAAGGGGGGAAATTATCCGAACTGTATGATGAATCTGATAGTGAAAATTTTATTCCTTTTATATCATCTGAATTGGAAAGCGATGAGGATATTGAAATTAATTATTCACGAAATCAGACTGAATTTATAGCTCGCGATGGCTCACGCTGGAGAGAATGTGGTTCTGGAAGTGCAACCGGTAGATTAGCAATACAAAGTATTTTGCGAGAAAATAGTGGTCCAACTACTAGTTATGCAAAAAGAAATGTGAATTATGACAGTGTTTTAGTGCTTGGTTGCTTTTTATAGACAGAAGGATTTTAGAGCATACAATTAAATGCAAAAACATAGAGGCTCGCCGAGTATTACAAAATGATGCTTGGTCTCTTTCAGAACAGGAACTTTTAGCTTACATTTCGATTTTGTATGCACGTGGAGTTTCAGGAGCTAGTAACCTCGAATTTCATTCATTTTGGTCCACAGAAAGGGGTATAAATTTTTGTAAAGAAACCATGTTCAGAGAAACATTTTGCGAAATATCAAGATTTTTGCGATTTGATATCAAATCAACTCGTCGTAATCGAATTAAAGATGATTTCAGAAGTATGGAATCGTTTTATTGAAAACTGCATAAGCTGTTACAAATCAGGCCAGAACATAAAAATTGATGAACAATTGTTTCCAAGTAAGACTCGCTGTCCGTTTACTCAGTTTTAGCATCAAAACCTGATAAATACGGGCAAAATTTTTGGATAGCTGAAAATTTAGAAAGTAAGAATATTTTAAACGCATTTCCCTACTTAGGAAAAAACGAAGAACGAGATCAAAGTCAGAGACTTTCTGAGTATGTGGTTTTAAAATTAATAGAACCTTTTAAAAATATGGGAAGAGATGTCAAAGTTGACAAATTTTTTACCTTTCTTGAGTTGGCAAAGAAACTAAAGAAAAGGAGGACGTGTTTAGTTGGCACGGTAAGTAGGGCCAGACGAGAAATTCCAGATTGTGTAAAATCAGGTAAAGAACAGTTGCATTCAACAAAAATATTGAAGAATGAAGAATCGGGCTCAACACTTACAGTTTATCAATCTAAAAAGAAACAAAAATGTCATAATTCTTAGTTCTGTGCATTCAAGCATCACAATTGCTAACAATTCAAAGAAAACACCTGAAACCGTCAGTTTTTATAATGAAACGAAATGTGGCGTAGATATTGTTGACCAAAGGGCAAGACAATACTCAGTCAAAGCAGGCTCAAGAAGATGGCCAATTCCCACATTCTACAATATTTTAGACTTTGCGGCCATAAACGCTTGGATTGTTTTCAAACGTGTAACGAGAAAAAAACATAAGAAGGCGTGTATTTATACAAACACTAGCTGAAGAAATGCGAGCAGAATACATTGAAAAATCCACTAAAAGAAGCAGGAGAGATGAAGAACTGCGGACTGAAAATTCTTCTAAGCGTAGGAAACGCGAAGTTAAAAAATGTCATGGAAATGTGACAAATAAAATATGTTCTTCTTGTAATAGAATGATTGCGGCAAATGCACAAAAAATTGTCACCGATAAATGTATTGACTGTTAGTAATGTAAGTAGTTATTTCACTTCTTTATATTTTCATATTATCTTTCAAAAATTTTCTTAAGTTACAGACATAATAATAATTTGTGTGTGCCATATGTATGCTCTTATCATCTAGCAAAATTATTCTTATAGTGTCAATAAAATATAATTTGTGTGTGAAATATATTTCTCTATATCTCGAAAAATTAAGAGTATTTTATAAATATAATAATATTTGTGTGTACTTTGAGCATTTTAATTTAATCTTGTAAATTTTTTCTTTCTCTCTTTTAGATTTAATATTATTTGTGTATATTTGTAAAAAAATATTAAACTGTACATTTTTTTCGATTTTTTTTTGCATAATATCGACCAGTGTCAAAATGACACCTGTCGGCGTTTTAGGGGGTAGCAATATTTCAGGCGTTCTAGTGTTAACTCACTAACTTGTTGAGTTAACTGTGCAATTTGCAATCCAAGTGACGAAGCATGGGTAGTTGAGGTGATTGGAACATTAGAAGCTAAGTTTATTTGGGAAAATACAACTAGATAATGAATTATGTCTGCAAAAGGAGTGATGTTTGCTAAATCATCATTCAGTGCACCAACGATATTGCGTGTAGTTGTGGTCAGATGCGAAAGCGAAAGAGAACAGCCAGGGTTCTCATGCGTGCTAGTAACTGAGATGGGCGTAAGTCACCGATTTCTACACCTTGCAATAAGGTACGAATTCGCGATTCTTAACTTTCTGAATGAGAATCTATCACCCGTGTTTTTAAAGCCTCGAATGGTCGATCAACCGGAGGATTTGTAATTATATCAGTGACGGAGATCAAAATATCGGCGTCAACTGTCGCCACCACGCGATTAAATTTTGTTATCTCGCATGTAATTTTGGCTAAAGCAAATTGGGCTTCTAGGCGAAAAAACCATAAAGATAAATTTGTCTTACAGAAGGGAGGTGGTTTAACACCTACATGAGAAACCTGACTAGCACCGTCCGTCGTTAGGGATATCATCTGGCATGATTATGAATTATAACACATAAATACAATGGAAAATACAAACTAAATACATAAAATAAATTATATACAATACATTATAAGGGGAAAATTGTTACTATACGCTATTATTTATGAGATTGAGCCGAATTAGAGCACCAGTGACAGAGCGAGAAAATTTAATTTATCAATGAGCACGATTGGCGTAAAAAATTGCTACTATAGAAAGTAATATGAGGACAAAATGTTAGAAATAATGCGACTTACTGATCACCAGAAAAAAAGATATTACGATACAGACACCATAACACACGCCCCTCAGAACGTGTGTCTATATACCACTACACATTACTTACACGGCTCCGCACACACGTGTGGTAAAAAAATTCTTTTTGAAAATATGGTCACAGTGCCAAATAAATATCTTGAAACACTATCGGTGATGCATTCTTGTAGCACTCAAACCTCCTCTTCCGGATGGAGTACGATGGTTGTCGAGATTCAATCTCTCAGCGTGTTCACACTTTGTATAGAGTCACCACTTTGGTGGCTGAGTTTGACTAGCTACACAACTTATCGGTTACTAGGGCATGATGAAGTGTTCAGTGTATGCTGCTGTACATTGAAGAATAAATAAAGAAGAAAATAATTTCTAACTAAAACCTTATATTATTCTAAAGAGATAATTAACATGATGATCTCCAAACAACACTATGGTAAGCGGCAAAACAGAATGAATATGTCTTTACGGTTACAGGCAAAACTCAATTGAATACATTGAGTTCAATTTTATCAAAAACATGAAATGAGTTGTAAATTCATCGATATTTCTCAGGTTACAGTTAAAAATAGAATAAAGTTAAAATTGCAATTAGAGTTTGTGTATAACACAGAGTTGAAAGTTTATGAATATAGTTCGGTTAAAGTTAACAGCTGCAATTCTATAAAAAACACTAATCGCATTTTAAAATGCAACAAATTGACAATGAAATTGTTTTCTAAAAAATTGAGCTTCCAAATATCACACACGCGTTGTTCTTTTGTTACTCTATGATTGAATAATACCGGTTTTCATTTTAAAATAACTCTGATTCCATTACCACCATTTGAGTTGTCTAAATATTGGCTATCGGTAGTTAGACTATTCTGGATTTCCCCCTCATAAAGAAGAGAAAACAAAAACATTTTATTGAATAAGAGGTACTGTATTTATTTGTTACTTCACTTCACTGTTAAAATTGTACGCAATAAGGTGGAAGAGAAAGTGGGAATATGATATAGGAAAAACTCAGAAAAACAAACAAGGACAGAAATTGCTTGAAAAATGGTACAAAAGAATTTTCATAGAGAAAGATAATTCTTGGGTTCTGGAGTTGGCTTTCTCTGCGGACAAGATTGGGTAACTGTGGGTCCTATGTTTAAAATGCTATATGTTGGGACATAGACCTTTATCACTGACCTAAACGATTGTCTATGTGATCCTGAAGTAAAAAAAAGGCTAATTCCTGTTTTTGTGATTTAAACCGAATCTTTACGTTTATCTGAATTAATTGAATCCAGAGATAGTTTGAAAAGACACAAGTAGGTGCCCTAACTCCAAGACTAGGAATCTATTTTATGCTTTTGAGAAGACTACATAGTCTAAGTGCAACAACCAAAATATGAGTAACGTCGTAATTTCTTTTAAATATGTTCTGTACAGGTTTTTAAAATGAAGCAGCAAACTGTAATTTTTTGCTTTTTACATTATTCAATTAAATATTCCACAAAGAAAATATCCGCTTAGGGGCACACAGTGTTCGAGATTCAAAAACTCAACTCGTAAAAAAGTAAAAATCAGCAACAATATCCTTATGGAGAGGGGAAAAAGAGAATGCATTTCATTTACTTCTACGAAAAGGTAAAAGGCCTGAAATTTTCAACTTTCATTTTAGCATAACTGAAATACACTATCTACCAATAAGTGTTTGAAAAATTTCGATTTTTGACATTTTCTCAAATATTTAAAAATATAATTGTCGGATTCTTCTGAAACTTCAGGATTATGAAGATTATGTCGGACCTCATATTTATCAATATCCATTTTTATAAGCAGGGCAATTAGGTGGCCGACAAAAAATTAAAGAATAACAGAAATATTTGGGATCACCCTGTAAATCATAATGCACGAAACGATTTATCGCTGCAGAATACAAATATGTGGATACTGCACAACATGTACACTGCTTTTTGTGTAAGAATAGCATGTATATTCATGGAGAAGGAGTGATTTAAAAAAAAATTCAAAAATTCTGGTGTGTTTTTTGTTTATATCATGCAGGGTTTTTGACCAAATTTAATGTAAATTTTAGAAATATTGGCAAAATCTATTAGAAAAAATACAGCGCAATCGGAATATAAATATATTAAATATTTTATGAAATATGAGTAGTTTCATGAAATAATTTTTATCTGCGCATGCGCGAACAATAAAAATGATTCTTTTACATCATTTAATAGTCAATTCTATAAAGTAACTTATAAAAAAAATCCAATCAAATATCATGAAAATTCAAAAAGATATCATTATTATAATTAAGCTGTTTTTACATTGCTCTCTAAAAACGGCTGAATTATAAGGGATTCTCCACAAATTGACATTTTTTTATTAACTGACATTTAGGAAAAAATTGATACTATTTAATGAATACAATATCTAATACAATATTGCTGCTAATAAGTATTTTGACACCTGTGATAGAAAAGGAAAAGAGCTTTTATTCTTTTCTATCACAGATGTCAAGATACTTATTAACAGAAATATTGTATAGATATTGTATACATTAAATACTAATTAGGTGCGTTCGTAATTATGTAAATACGTAGCACCTACAGTGGTCGTTCAGTCCGTCCGTCTGTCCGCATATAACAACGCAAAAACTACCCAACCGAATCGTTTGAAATTTGAAATACATAATTATTACAAAATTTTGTCGAGTCATTTCAAATTTTATAAAAATCGGATGCATAGATCAATTACAGGGGCAATCAAAAGTATTCCATTACATTACGGTCAATGGGGGGAAAAGTTTCAAATGCATTTTAATCGTTTGAAATTTAAAATACATAATTATTACGTAATTTTGTCGAATTATTTCAATTTTTTGATAATCGGGTGCATAGATCAATTACAGTGGCAATCAAAAGAATTCAATTACATTATGGTCAATGGGGGAAAAGTTTCAAATGTATTTTATACGTTTGAAATTTAAAATACATAATTATTACATAATTTTGTCGAGTTATTTCAAATTTTATGAAAATCGGATGCATAGATCAATTACAGGGGCAATCAAAAGTATTCCGTTACATTACGGTCAATGGGAGAAAATGTTTCAAATACATTTTAATGGTGTTACACTCATTCGAAATTAATAAAATTTATATGCAACTATAAAGTACATATTATAATATACATTTTACATAATTTGTGGTGCAAAGAACGTTTGTTATTGATTTACAAGGCCACACAAAAGTATTCCATTACATAATGGTATAGGGAGAACATTGTTTGATGAGCGTCTTAATTATAATTTACTATTTACAATTTTATGAGATTGATATATGAGAGTAACGTTTTTAAAACTTCGTTATCGTACGAACCCAACACATTTGCTACGCTTCACGTGCAGTTTCCAACTTATTTTTTTCTAAAAGTCAGTTAATAAAAAATGTCAATTTGTGGAGAATCCCTTATCATTCAGCCGTTTTTAGAGAGAAATGTAAAAACAGCTTACTTATAATAATGATATCTTTTTGAAATTTTACATTATTTGATTGGATTTTCTTTATAAGTTACTCCATAGAATTGACTATTAAATGATGTAAAAGAATCGTTTTTATCGTTCGCGCATGCGCAGATACAAATTATTTCATAAAACTACTCATATTTCATAAAATATTT
This sequence comes from Maratus speculifer, assembly GCA_964019185.1. Taxonomy (NCBI): domain Eukaryota; kingdom Metazoa; phylum Arthropoda; class Arachnida; order Araneae; family Salticidae; genus Maratus; species Maratus speculifer. The sequence continues at coordinate 209,608,805 of OZ025291.1, read as the reverse complement.
AATATATTTATATTCCAATTGCGTTGTATTTTTTCTAATAGATTTTGCCAATATTTCTGAAATTTGCATTAAATTTGGTCAAAAACCCTGCATGATATAAACAAAAAACATACCAGAATTTTTGAATTTTTAAAAAAAAATAACTCTTTTTCAATGAATATACATGTTATTCTTACAAAAATCAGTGTACATGTTGTGCAGTATCCACATATTTGTATTCTGCAGCGATAAATCGTTTCGTGCATATTCAGGTACAGGATGATTCCAAATATTTCTGTTATTCTTTAATTTTTTGTCGGCCCCCTAATTGCTCTACTTATCAAATGAATGTTGATACATATGAGGTCAGACATAATCTTCAGAATCCTGAAGTTTCAGAAGAATCCGACAAGTATATTTTTAAATATTTGCGAAAATGTCAAAAATCGAAACTTTAATAACACTTATTGGTGGATAGTGTATATGGAATTAAGAATAATACAAGCAATATGAAAACTTAATATCTTCCTAGCCTTAAAAGTGGAAAGGTCCTTTTCAGTTCAAAAATATCTACACAAACCTTAGGATACGTTTTGATAAATCAAGCTAATCCACGTTGAAATATTGACCTTCATTTTTTATTGTACCTAAATCACTTATCTTAATATTATGATCTTGTTTAAGCCATTTGAATCTCTGTTGTAAGGTCGAAAGTTTCTCATTGCTTGATCTTTTTAAAAAGTTTTGTAACATTTTCTACACTAATTGCCACCTCGTCAATTATGATGCAGGTACCTTTGAAGCATCAACTATTAAAACCTCCAAATTGAGTGGCTAAGAGTGAATTGAAATTATAATTTATTTTTTCTGAACTAAAGCACTTTGCAACTTCTTCATTGTACTGAGAAGAAGTCGACAGTTTATACAGTTTTTCCAACTCCTTGATCGCACTGAAAAAAGTTTTAGTACAATCACTAATAATTTCCCTTGGTTTTCCTCGTGTGGAAATGGATCTCTTCAAACGAGCTATAAAGTTAATAAATCCGTCAAAGTAGATAGTACAATAAATCAATGTATTATGCATGAATAGAAAAACATATATGAATAATGAAATATAACACTTAAAATGCTTTGCACTTCTATTTTTTTATTTTACATAATACAGGTCCTAAATTGTCACTTCATATAACAACGAACGGACTGTTAGGTTGCAATGTAGAGGAAGGTAAATCAGACATTATCTATTTATACACAGAAGCAAAAGCAGGAGTACAAATTACACACTTCTTTACGACATTTCTTACAGCACTCTTTCGCAGGAAGATCCTAAACTTCTGTCTGAAAACATAGAATAACAGCTGAGAGAAAACATGACAAGTGAAATAAATGAAAATAAGCAATAATAAGCACGGACACTAATTAATTTTTGGCAATAATATTAGATGAATTTCTTCTCGTGTAAAATTTCAATGACGAAGACGCGCTCACACACTGACTATTCTTTCTTTTATAAAGGATTGGCGAAAGATTGATCAGTTTGCTTTTTCGATGCAAACATTTACCAAAAGACGTACATTCAATGCCGTCCTGAAATCCGATGACTTGCATTTATTTTATTATCTCTTATAATATACTCTAAATTTCTATATTTGCAAGACAAATTCAAATTTCCTTTTGATAAAGGTAAATGAGAATTTGTAAGAAATCTCAGATACCAAACCATTACGTGTTTTATCTTAGTAAATATTTTAAAGAATAGGCATTCCCCCCACTTAATTCCGCTGTAGTACAAAAATATGTTTTTTATTTTCTCTAATAAGTCTTCTTCACATAAAACACTCCCTAATTGAAGATCTGAAAAGGTAGAAAATGGATCACTAAGTCAACTCGAACCGTTCCACCTCAAGTAACGAGATTATAATTCTGAGGATGAAAAGCCTGTTGATACACAATGTGCTGCATTCTCTTTTCCTTTTATATGATGCCAGCATCCCGAAGGGAAAGGTCGTTGTATTTCAACAACACGATTCACAATAAAAGATTGATATCTTCTTTATTCTTTTGTAACCAAAACATAACTATTTTTAAAACTGTCCAGCAATTAATATTAGCGATGCCCAAGTACAATGAAACTAGTGCAGTTTTTATCAACTGACTAACAGCAGGGCAGCACTCGATTCCCGTTTAAGCAAAAATATTGTTTTTAAAGGTGAGACTCTTGTTTTTGTTGTTAATATTATAATTGATACAGTTGAATCCTTTGATAAGAAGCTTAAGTAAACACTTGCACCATATGTAATTAAGGAATCGTCATTAAATGAATGAATTTAAAATCTGTTACCTTGGGGAACGATGGCTTAACAAGATACAATAATATATGTTCAACATGAGAGTTATTCGCGAATTTTTATCGTTTTTTTATAAGTAGCAAAATAGGATCATACCATGCCAGATAAAATCTCTACAGCTCTTGAAGTAGAAGTTTGCAGAAATTATAAATGAGAGATTGAACAAAGTGGACCAATCTTTTTGTCTAGATCTGACAATATAGATCTCTTTGTGACATCCTTTAATGGTGGTTCGACGGTTAGACAAATTTTGAAAAGACATCACGATTTGAGTCCCAATTTATTCCTATCACTGTCATTTAAATATCGTTATTAATCCATAAATCGGATTCAGTCTGAATTAAATTTTCAGGAATGATTTTTTGAACACTAATGTCATTTTGTGTCAACGTATGTAATTCAAATCCGCCTATTTTCATTAATTCTTGCAATTCGTATAATGGTTTTATAGAGTTTTCGGGAGATGATGTACCAGAAACGACTAAAAGTAAATCATTTGTATAGAAATCATGTACTATAACGTTTCACGCTAATGGAAAATTTAAATTTTCAACCAAGCTAATTTCTGTATCTATTATATAAAGGATCCTTTATATATATTATATAAAAGACGAACATATCTGTGCGTAACGCATACGTCATTTTGTGAATAGCAACACTTTCCCATGCAATTTCGGTTTTAAAATTTTCGATAATGTAAATTTTACACTTCTAAGCATCGTACATTTTAAATTTTTACACCGTCGTATTGAGAAAAAAATATACTTTTAAATGCAATTTGTTTGAAAGCTGTATCTCAATTTATTTATGAGTTATTAATTTATTTATAGTTTTTTGTACGAATTTTGTAATTGTGGCAAGAGAAATATTTTATTTTCTCTTAAAGTTGATAAAAACTGAAATAAAAATATCATGTCAAAAGAAATCGTCTGACATAAAATCCGATGAACTTTGGTTTTATTGCATTTTTTCCGTCAATTAAATGTTTTTTAGTTTATTTAAAACTTAATTTACAAAGGATACAAGAATTTCTCTTTACAAAAATGTATTTTATATAATATTCAAGTGATTTCACCGCATTTACTCAGTTCGCATCAGAAAGCTAAATGAGTGCAATTTCATTTATCCGCGTGTATGTAATGATATTATTCAAATTTTGAAAAATTGTAAATGAATGATTTCTGATAAAACATGGAGCTATTATAAATAAAGAGAAAAAAATTTACTTTTAAATGCAGTTTGTTTCAAAGCTGTATCTCAGTTTATTTTTGAGATCCTTTTTTTTTATAATTTTCAGTACCAATTTTGTAATTGTGGCAACGGAATTACTCCCTTTTCTATTAAAATTGAACAAAAAATAGAAATTAAAATGCGTATAATATTTCAAATATATCGTCTGTTATAAAATACAATGAATTTCCGTTTTATTTCATTTAATAATTTGGATAATTAAGTTTTATAGTATTTTGTTAATTTTATCTTAAAATAATATTTGTTTGAGAGAGAGACTGAGCAATAGAAGGTGTATTTTTTACTGTAACTAATTTTGTAGATTTATTAAAAATCAATGAGACATTTCTTTCTTAAAGATTTTCTTTCGTCGAATTTCGATGAGTTCCACCTCGTAATTTTACTAGCTATATATGGACTAGTAGCTAGTCCAAGGCATGAAATTTCAGATTAAAAGGTACTCGCCAGACTAAAATTTTTACCCGCCACTATTTCACATTCATTCAGACAACAACGTCAGCAGTAACACCTGCCCCGAAATGAAATATTTAAGACAAATTTAATATAAATTGACGATTGTTAGAAGGAGCAGTTTGTTAAATGCAGAATATTTTACATTTATGAAAAATATGGGATATTTTTAATATATTGACAGATGTAATATGAAAAACTTTCTACTGACCAAAAAAAATACAGAAATTGATAAAACGAAACATTTTTAATGCAGACATAAAAAAAATAACATTAACTCAAAATAAGATTGCCATAAGGTTTCAGCGGTTAAAGAAATACATAACAATGATAAGTTCCTGTACTATTAGCACTTCAGGTTTGTGTAGAGCTATCTTTCTGCACTGAAATACCACTTATCAATTGCAACTGTATGGTCAAACTCTGTCAGAGTGGGTCCATTAACAAAAATTCTGAGCAAAACATTCATTATCGCAGTCTTCAGAGAGTTTCTGTATGCTGTCTTGAGTCTGTTGTGATAGCTGAACCCTCTCTCATTTAAAGCTGTGCTTACTGGTAAAACAGCACAAAATGTTAAGATCTGGAGCATATTGGTCAATCTTGCTGAACATTTTTCAATGTAAACTATCTCCAGCATCTTTTTCAGTGTCAATGATGGGAACATACATTCTGCCTACTCTGCCAATACAATATCTACTTTTTCGTTAATGAGATTTGAATTCAAATACATAAAGAATTCTCTTTATTTTTTCTCTCCCAAATTCAAGAATCTTTTCTTTGGAGGACAACCAACGGTGTCAAAAATATGCAGACATGCTAACACATCTGTTTGCAGTCTTTCTGCAATTTATATTTTTGTATGATTAATTAATTTCCCTCTTAAAACCTGAAACTGTTCCTCCTCATTTTCTATATTTGTCAGCTGCACATACTTGATTATCCCTGAAATGGATAGTTGATCTGAAAATTCCTGTTCGCTTGGTCAAACACGAGATTCGAGATCTGTTAGAACTCAGGTGCAATGTTCAATTTTTAATTTTAAAGATGAAATGAGAAGTTCCTTGTTTTGTAATACCACATTTAAAAGATTCAATTTCCGATAGAAATCGAAGAGGAAGTACATAACTTTAAGAAATTTATAATCCTTCAAAATTTTCAACAAATTCTTATCTTTAGAACTGTTATTGCCTTTTCCATGGGCCACTTCTTCAAGATGGCTCAAAACAGTAACATATATGTATATATATATATATATATATATATATCAAGCAACAGATCAAATACAGAGCTGTTCAAAAGTATTTGAATACATATTTGGCTGTATACAGTAACCTTATTTCCCTAAATAACGAAGTCTTCCTAAAGATTTCCTGAAGTGTTGTAAAGTTCTTCAAAATCTATGCTTAACGCATGATTTTCTTTCTTGTTATTCATTTTTTAGTTATGAAAGAAACAAAAAACATTAGACTTATAAAATATAGTCAATAGAACTACATTTAGTATTATTATGTGGTGAAAATTTGCGTAGAATCGTTGTTTTTCGCATTTGATCGATGTACAGTGCCGTAATTACGTTTTTCAGTATTTTTTGCTTTTCATATCTATTTTTGCGGCTCTGTCATGGCTAAACTATTTATTAGAGAAAAAAAAACTTTTAGTACATAAAATTTTGTCTTCTTTAATTTATGTACTAAAAACTTTTATGTAAAATGCATAATTTTGAAGTTATTTAGAAAAACAAATAAAAATCACGTTTTTGGCAAAAAAACGTGTTTTCCGGGATGTATTTTGTTGGATAACACCAGATTCGTGTTTAGCGACCCAAAAAACATAAAGGCATCAAATATCAAAACTACACCAAAACTTGCAATTATTTGTCTTTTTCAGATCCAAAAGCCTGCACTACCACCTGTAATCCAAATTTACTAATCGCGTAATGCAAGAGGAAGTCTTGTTTTTCTTCTCTGATTTTATAGATAATGATAGTGACACGCAGGATAATCTATACTAATACAATCCGTGCGCCTCTGTCTGCTTGAAGCCGATTACAGTTCGCAACGCGGGCGAGTTGGAAGTCGCGAGAGGTGTCTTTCGATTGGAAAAATTCCGGGGAAGTCATTTCGGGCATTTTCGAGACCGTGGGACCAAAATTAAAAAAGTTATGAATTAAAAACCCCTTGGGAATCGGAACGAAAAATGTCTCAAATCCCAAACGGCGTTCAAACGGAGCTCTGAGGCAGAACACTGCGCCACCTTGCGGTGAAGGAAAAGAACTTTTCCCCTTTGGCTAAAAGAAGAAGCAGTCGAAAACCTCTTTTTCTCCCTTTTTTGCGCGTTTTTTCTTAAACCATCATGCAGACAGTTTTTAAAGTAGAAAAAAACTGATTACATATTCAGAATTTGCGTAAAAGTCTGCTTCTGATGAACTAAAAAATACGAAAAAATGTCTTATGGGCGCGTAGTGCCCACCGTGCAAAACCAAATAATTTTAACGGGACTATGGGCGCGAAGCGACCATAGCTCCGATCCACAATCTTTTTTTTCCAAGTGCACTTGGCCCACAGTACGAAATCACATATTTTTAACGGGACCATGGCTCTTTAATTTATTTTTTTTTGTGCTTGAGGATTCGAACAGCAAGACTTGCTTATTAAATGAATTTTTTTGCTTATTATATACTGCTTAATACCGAGGTTCGTTTGGAAAAAGTGGCCCAACTAGCGGACGTAGCTCGCTAGTGTGTTAATAAATCCAGGTCCATTTCACTTAGGATCAAATAATGTTATGATCTTTAAATAACTGAATGCCTTAATGTCATACGATACAAATATTTTATTACTCGTTACCTTTTTACAAAAATAGGAAAAGTACCTAACTTAGTGGTTTGTTTATTTAAACATATAGAAATAGATTCTAATCTTAACATGCCATGACTCTCTTTGGATTATCCTATTACCAAACTTAATATTCCTAAACATTTAATCTATAAATTAGCTAAATTTCTTTTTATTCCTAGTGATTGTATTGCACGCTCACTTATAAAATTATTGGAATTGACAACATCAATAATGCAATGCAAAATTATTGTCTACATAATTATCTTAAACATTAATTATCGCAGTTCCAAGAATGCCAAGTGATATTGAGTTTATTTCCCCCGGAAGGAATTTACCGACATATTTACATTACTAGATGATACAGGAAATGTCTCACTATTTTTATTTGAGGTGTTACTTGAATTTTTATATCTGGATAATTTGTTTCTCTCCTCTCATAATTTAATAAGCTATTATTACCCTTCAAATTACATTTCAAGCAAATTCTTTTTGACTGACAGTTGATTAATTTATGTTCTGCAGATGAACTTGCAAAACTGAAGTTTTAATTTTTTAACAAATTACACACTTTCACGAACAAATAACTTTAGAAACTCGCTGAATTTAGATGGTTTATGACTAAGTTAAGAACTATATACTTAATATTATTAACAGAAGAAGTCATTGCAATTAATTTAGGATATATTGTGTTTCTTATAATTGCTATTTTTTTAGCAAACCGCAATGAATGAGCATAATCTTTCAGAAAACATATTAATGAAATAATGTTGGAAGTTAGTCGTTTTTTAATTCCATCATAGTTTAATATTAGAATCAAGTTGTTCCAGTATTGAATAAATCAACAAATTCTCTGAAAAGCAACATACCTTTTAATGCAAGATCTAGAAGGAACAGACACATTCACTTATCATATCCACCAAATTGAATATTGCTGCAAGTGAATCATCTGAACGAATGAAAACATTAATAATTTTCTAATATATTTTCTATATAAACCCATGCTAATTAGAAATCTTTTCAGAGAATAATCCTCACGTGACACTGCAATTTGAGTTTACAATAGGTTTTGATATTATTATTTGTAAAACATCATTATGGCAAGGTAATTTCAAATATTGCAGTTTCTGAACTGTCAACAAATTTGCATTTTCATGAATAGTAATATTAAATCAACCTTTAAAACTCAAACATTTATGAATTTGACCACTAAATGATGTTAGTGAAAGATTTGGTACCGTTAGTTCATTCACTTCTTTCTTTGGATTGTCCTTATTTATTTTTCTAGCTGTAACTCCATGCTGGCTTTTTACAATTAATATCTATTGTTGTTCAACTTTCTTCTCTATAAATAAATCAATGTCTTTATCTTCACATGCAAAAGAAATGCTCTAAACAACTCTTTTAACTTTTTGTCTTATTTTTCAGTTTCCTTTTTGAACAGTTGAAGCTGTTCTAACTCGCACGCATTCAAACCAGTTATAAATAGTATACTTTTCAATATCGTGATTGTCGATTTCAACACTTTTATCGGTTGATATTTTTGATGCATTTTTTTCGCATTATTCTACTTCGCACAGATCTAATGAGTTCAAGTTTTCACTTTTCGAAAAAAAATCATATACGTGTTATTCTTTTAATTTTTGCTATTATTTCACATTTCTCTGGCTACGATTAAGATCAAATGTTCTGTAGGGATTTTTTAAATGAAGCAGTGGACTATAATTTTTGTATCTCCCGCATTATTCTATTTCGCACAGGTCTAATGAGTTCAAGTTTTCACTTTTCGGAAAAAATTCATATACGCGTTATTCTTTTAATTTTTAACACACACGTATCTTTCAGATAAAAAATTGTATGGCTCTAAGATAAAAATTGAAAAGAAATAGTGCGTCAACCATGTTTCTAAGAAGTTAGGTACAGCTCTTCGAAATTCTGCGCAAACGTCTAAAGCACGAGGCATAACATTGTGTGGGGATAGTAACGGAAGCGAAAAAGCATCTACAATCCAAAAATTGACAAATTATTATCAAAAGCTATTTTAAGCAACAAGGGGGACATATCAGCCATGAAAACAGCTATATATGCAATTTTATATCACAGAATATTAACCGATAATAGTCCAAAACATTTTAAGTGTCCCGAAAGTAGAAATTCGTGGTGTTTTTATCCGGCTGCAAAAGCTAACAAGCAAAAACCTGGTTCGCATTTGAAACATATGGGAACACCATTAAAAGAAACATTTCTACAAAAATTGTTTCCTGTTTACCAACGCCTTGCTGATGACACTCTTTTAAAACGTTGTGTGAATTGTCTCACCCAAAACGAGATTTGGATGAGATGTCCAAAATTTAATTTGAATGAGATGTCCAAAAACTGTATTTGTATCGAAGATGTGCATTTAAATCGCAGTGATGAATTCTGTCTGTCATTATAATAGTGGGAAGATAAAGATGACAGCTTTAACTTTAAATTCTGTTGCATACAACACACGTCGCATATGCATCAGAAGGCATCAGAAACGAAAAAGTGGGATTAAAAAAGTCCTTCCGGCAATGCCGGGAATTAAATTAATAGGAATTTTTAGAAATTACTCATATTTTATTCAACCTGGTTTTATTTTCAGCCATTTAGAGAGTCGCCAAATTCCACGATATCATGAAGTGTATGCCATTTTAAAGTAACATGATGGATAAAACAAACCAATGAGCTTGGTCGAAATCTTAATTCATGTGGACATGCACTCTCATATCGAAATCGATTAATATATACGAATGCTGTCGTGGGAAAATTGATTTTTTAAAAAATGTCATCCACAATTGAAATTCAAATTGCTATATCTCAGGTGTTTTTGAGATAAAGACAAAGCAAAAAATATTCCGGAATTCATTATTAAGATAAATACATTCGAAAGAATCTTTTTTCAATTTCTAATTTTTTATTTGTACATCATTATACATTTAAAAGATTTTTGACAAACTTAAATAGCCGCCATTTTGAAACAAGATGGTGTAAGGGAGATTGGCAGTTGAAAATATTTGTTAAGGCATTTAGAAGAACGAAATGATCATGTATCCAGGTTCAGATGTACGAAAAAACCCCACAATGATTGCTAAGTTATTTTTTATTCATACATATGATACTAGGGGGGTACGCATACAGTACTCGGAGAAAATCTCCGAACAGCGATTAGCAAGTTTACCAGACGAGAGCAGAGAGGCGAGTGTCGTCGTACATAGCAATAAACTGCCACTTTTGGCATGATAGAAAATCGCCAACATATACAAGTTCGCCCATGCACAATGGATAGTATATGCCAAATAACAGTTAAAATGCAGCCGGCAAGATAAGAATTCAATTTGGATTCCTAGCTAGGATGGGAAAGAAAAGGTTGCCAAACGATAGAATGTTACACGTGTTGTTTTGTCTAATAAAGAGGCACACCAAAGGGACATGAGATTTTTACTGCGCAGATGTTAAATTCTTTTTAGGTTTTTGTTGAGAAAGGAAAAAGAAGCGTAAGCATAAATTTTAACCGCGAAACAGAGATGATGTCCAAATAAGGTAATGCAGAATTGCTTCGATCGGAAATAGCAGACATCTGGAAATAGCTTTAAACGGTTGATTAATATGTGAGTGTATTTCTCACAAAGTTAAGCAGCTGCCGATTTTTCGGTTAGAGAAAAGCTAGCCGAGGGAAAAAAAATGGAAAGTGAATGAAGGACATTTAAAACTGATTTTGAATTGAACAGAGACAGGGGGGAAGTAATAATTTAATAAAATAACCAATATATAACGAAATAATCGTTATATATATCACCCGGTGCACCACAAAAAAAAAACTTTTGCTGTCCAATGTGCATAGGCTAGCATAAAATATTATAACATAAAAACATACATAAATGCAAAAGTTTTTTTTTTTTTATCTATATATGTAGAAATTTAACGTCATGATAATGGAGACTTTTGTATTCAAAAACAGTCAGCAGTTCTAAAGTCTCTATATTTTTTATATTTGTATTTCATGGATCCAAGGTAGTACTGTATTTTATATGTATAAGTTGAGTCGACTCAGACAGTACAAAAATCTTACTGCAGCTTTGATTGTTATCATGACATAAATAAAATTTTGAAACATATACACAAAACATGAAACTAATACTAAATGAATATAAAATGGCAATACACAAAAATAACATAATAGCACTATATTTTTCAAAAAATTAAAAAGAGTAATATGATGTATATTAAAAAATAAAAATGTTTTTGTAAAAAGTGTTTCATGCCGAAGCATAGGATGACAAAAAAAAAGAGGTGCTCCAAGCACGCCCATAAAAAATATGCGTCACCCTGAATCTTGTGTACAACACAAGTATTATGGCATCGGCTTAGGGCCTAGCCTTAGATGAGGAGGGAATTGTGATGCTCCCCCGAAGGCACTAGCGGTCTTCTGAAGGAGCCCACGTCGAATTACATGAAAAAAATTTGAATTGATGTGAATTGGAATCACAATTCAAAAAATTGAATCGAAACTCCAATTCCAAAATTTTGTCTCTCAACACAATGAAGCTTGAACCCTTAGGGCCTTAATTTTGAACGGGAACAAGACTTCAAAGGGAAGAATTCAAAAAGAAAAAAACAAAAAAAAAAAATGTATATCATATAATAACTAATATGGGCAGACAATCCTAGAGTGAAGAGAGACGAAAAATATGTCACAATCGAGTGGGGTGATGAACAAGTCATATATATAAACTGTGTTTTATTTAATTACATGAATCATTTGTTTACTTTTCTAGACTACAGTACCTGTTTATCTAACTATAATATGTTTGACTTACTGTACAAGAAATGTTAAGTGGAAGGTTAGTTAGTAGAAAAATACTGAATTAATGAGTATTGTCAAAGAAATTTTAAGTGTACTGCAAAAAGAAAACAAAATAAAAGTAAATAAAATTTTAGTGAGTTTAAAGACATATCTAAGTGTTAAAGGATAACAATGATACCTAATATTGTTCCTAAGAGATCTTCAGAGCAATATTGATGGACCAGCCATGATATTGTTAAAGATCAGTCAAAAACAACATACACACAACCATGAGCTCTTTGGTTGGATATGTGGTATCATAAAACAAGACATAAAAATAATAAATAGTGATTTACATTAGCTTCTGTTTCTTAGATTGTATGTGTGAGGTTGATAAAACGTATTAAAGTTAGTGTTGTTTATATGACTTGATGCATCAAATAAATGTCCATACCGAGGAGGTGCTAATAAAAGTCTATCAATATGTACCCGAAATGCTGTGTTATCAGGAGTATACAACCTTTTAATTGAGAATGACACAGGGGAATGTTTACAAGTGACAATATATGGACCAGTATACTTTGTTTTAAACTTGTCATTTGATTTTAGATATACAATGTCTTTTAAGAAAATGGATCTTAATTTAGCTTTCTGACCGTAATATTTATATCTTTTATCTTGAGCAGATTTAATGTTGTTATAGGCTTTGTGATATATCTTACTCAAATCATCAAGTAATTTGTGTACTTCAATATGTTTATCAAGAAAGGGTTGGTTGCACGACTGATCAAAAGTGTCAAAAATTAGAGAAAGTTCACGTCCAAAATGAAGAAAATTAGGAGAATATAATGTAGTTGCATGTTTCGAACCATTATAAAGTGATTTGTGTATAAATACTGCATTTTCGAATGAATGACCTTCTTGTAAAAGAATATTAACTGAATATTTGATTGACTTATTGATTCGTTCTGCAATCGCATTTGATTGTGGTCTCGAGGCAGAACTGTGTAATACCTTAATGCCCATTGTATCATTAAAAATGTTATATACCTGAGAAGTGTACTGGGGTCCTAAGTCTGATAAGACAACCGAAGGTCTCCCAAAGGTGGTTATGTAAGAGAATAAGCATTTAACAACCTTACTCGCAGATATGTCATTAAGTGGAAAGAGTTCAATATGTCTTGAAAAATGATCAGTGATAGTTAAAACATATTTTCCATTAGCAAACGGTCCAAGGAGATCTGTACTGATAGTGTGACCAGGGTACCTGGGAGTGTATGTGGGCTGTAAGGGTGCAGGTGGAGTTTGGTGATGTTTAGTTTGAAGACATTTGATACAGGATGCAACAAAGTTTAAAGTGTCTACATACATACCCTTCCAAAAATATCTACCTGACAAGAATTCATAAGTTTTATTAAAGCCAAAGTGAGATAAATGTGAAATTGTTAAGACTTTGCTTTTAAGTGAATTTGGAACAATAATGTGATACGAAAAAGTGTTATTAAAAATATTTTCCTTCTTTAACATTAATACTTTCGAATCAGGATGAATGAAGTAGTTAGGAAATTTTTGAGAAGATCCATTCTTTAAGATTTCTTTATAAACAACAGACAAAGTAGGGTCATTTTGTTGTTCAGTAGCAAATGTTTCATTCGAAATTTCTAATAAAGGGTCAGGATTTGTTTGTGTACCAGAAATAAGGCAGTTAACATGCATATTAGAATCAGTCGAGCTGGAGTGTGGAGTATCACATTCTACAATAGGTAAGGGTTGAGTGTCATGAATAAGTTCAGGGTTTGTAGCTAAAGTCTGTTGATTATTTTCAAAGTTACAGCGAGATAAATAGTCAGCGAGTACATTCTTTTTACCTGGAATATGTTGAAATTTGTATGTGTATTCTGAGAGATCCATGAGCCAACGAGAGATAATATCAGCCGGGTTTGTAGTTTTGTTGTACTTTTCTAATGGTTTACTATCTGAAAGTATTACAAATTCTCTGTTGTATAAATAATATTTGAAAGCAGTAACTGATTTATGAATTGCCATGAGTTCTAATTTAAGTGCAGGATATTTTTTTTCTGATGCTTTTAAAGATTTTGAAAAGTATGCAACAGGTAATAGTTGTTTATCATGCTCTTGTAGTAAGACGCCAGAAATGGCAATATTTGACGCATCAGTATTTAAATAGAACTTTTTGTTCCAGTCAGGTAATCTAACCATGGGTGGATTAAAGAATATCTTCTGTATGGTGTCCATAATTTTTTGATGTTTGCTTGTCCACTTAAATTTGGCTTTTGGAGTAGTTAAGTTTATGAGAGGTTGTACAAGTTCAGAAAAGGATGGAACCAGAGATTTGTAAAATGTAATGACGCCTATGAGTGCTTTTAATTGACGTTTAGTTGTAGGTGTTGGAAAAGATGTTATTTTTACAATGTTCGACTGAACAGGAGAAATAGTTTGATTTTCTATGTGAAATCCAAGATAATCTAAACTGGTTTTGTGAAAAGTGCATTTGTTAGGGGACAGCGTTAAATTATATTTTACTAGTATTGCAAGAATTTTATCCAACTTCTCACACATTTCTTGATATGAATTGGCACCAACAATAAGATCATCTTGGTAGGTATAGACACCTTCTAACTGTAATTCATCAAGTAACGAGTCCATTAAAGCTTGATAAATTGAGGCGCTAGATTTTAAGCCGAATACTAATCTCTTATACCGAAAAGAACCGAACATTGTAGTGAATGTGAGCTGATTTTGAAATTTTGCAGGCAAATCAATCTGATGATATGCCTGATGAAAGTCGAGAGAAGAGAAAAAACGATATTGTGAAAGATTTGAAATAATAGTTTGAATTTTAGGAAGTGGATATGACGAACCTTGAATTATAGTATTAACCATTCTGAGATCTAATGCGAGTCTATATTTCTGTATACCTGTACCGTCTGGTTTCTTTTTAACAAGAAGCATGGGGCAGGCCCATTCGGAACAATGACGTTCAATGATTTTGGCATCAAGTAACTGTTTGATTTGATTCAAAACATCCTTTTGCACAGCTTGGGGAAGAGGGAAAGGGAGAGTCTTTATGGGGTAATCATTAATGAATTTTAAATCAGGTACAATTTTATCAGTATGACCAAGTGTGTCTAATGATTTGGAAAAGGCAGGATAATAATTAAGTAGCAATTTAGTTAGGTTCCTTGCTTCATCAGATTTTAAGTGAGAAAGTTTAAAATCATTAGCCGATAACTCCTGCTTTCTTTTTTGTAAGATTTCATTAGACGCCTGAATATAATTTACAAAGTGCAGTTCTGAGTTATTTTGCTTGTCAGACATTTCAGAAGTATAGTCGCGAATTTCCTCAATCTCAGATAATTGACCTATTTTTGTGTGTTTAGGGAGATGAATGGTCTTTTCAGAAGTGTTTTTAAGTGTTATTGAGAAGAAATGATGTATTTGTGAAGTTTTCTTTCTTTTATTGGATAATTTGTTCATTTGAATAATGGCATCATTTCCTATTAATTCTTTTGTTTGTGCCAAATATTCAAATAGATAATTTCTGTCATTGTTAATGTTATTGGAGGTGTAAACAGAGCACCATATTTGTTGTTGAGGTTCTACTATAATTTTTCGAGTTAAGAACACCGCTTGATTCAATACAACATCACTCAAAGAATTGCATGATTTTGATTGTTTCTCTCCAGAAGATTCTTTACTGGTTTTTAAAGGAACAGAGAAATTATTGTTGACATGGAGACACTTGTTAAAAGTATCGATGACAACATTGTATCTAGTTATGAAATCAAAACCTAAAATGCCTTCAAAACTGGAAGACTCGGGTATGTCAACAATATAAAAGTGATGTGAAAACGCTTTTTGTTTTAGCTTAATGGATGTTCTGATGCAGGCGGAAAATGAAACATCAGAATTGACAGTTTTAATATTGACGTCAGTGGACAGTCTTTTATATTTTAAGACAGGTTTAAGTTGGTTGAATAATTTTTGTGAAAGTAAAGATATACTACTACCAGAATCAGCCAATAAAGTAATATCATGGTTTGCTATAGTGGCTTTAACAAGAGGGAGGGATGGTGACATAGTGTTTACACTACAAATTATCTGAACATTATCACTTTCTGTTTGTGTACTGATGTTATTTGCTATCTTAATAGAGTCAAAAGTTTGGGAAGCTACTGAATTAACTAGTCTCGAACTTGAAATTTTAGGTAATACAGGGTCAAAAAGAATAGTTGCTGATGTAGAAGTATTAGACTGAGACACAAGACCATCAGCATAGAAATTGTATCTCTGTTTCAGTTTTCCTGAAATTGTGGCGTGGAATTTGTGTAATTGTTTTTTCTTTGAGTATTTGCTCTTTTCCATTTAAAACAAGAGAGAGCATCATGATTGTTTCGTCCACATAACTGACAAACAACTGGTTTTCTTTGTGAAAACTTGTGTGGGGAATAACGTCTAGTGTAGTTTCGATTTTTGTAATTTTTTTTGAAGCGTGAAACACCTGCGAAATGTTTTGGTCTAGTCTGGAGATTTTTTTGCTCAGTTTCGGTTTTAGTATCAGGAGGGGCAAACGATAATGCATTTATTTTCTCGGAAATTTCTTTCAGTTGCGATTCGATGAGATTTTCTGGTCTGTGTACCGAAGGTAAGGAATGTAAGATTTTTTCATTCCTTAAAATTTCATGAAGGGTTTGTGCTCTTTCTACTGCTGTTTTATAATCATTAATGCCTTCTTCCTGTAATTTTATTCTAATATTTGAAGGAAGGGCTTCTAGAAATTTCATAAGTTTAATAGTGTTGCGTGCACTTTCGTCGTTGATATCTGCATAAACAGTCGCCGCAAGAACATTTAGTCTATGAGCTAAGTTTTTTATCGTCTCAGAAGGCATAAGTGCTAAACTGGACAATTCAACAGAAGCAACACATTTACTAGGGGGGGCGAAAAATGACGCAAATTCCTTTTCCAACAAATCAAGGTCTGTTATCTTTTGCAGGTCGGGATTTTGGGCTAGAAATTTTTGTGCAGGCCCAACTAACTTTCCCTTTAAGATTGCAATTGTTGTTTGTGGGTTGTATTTATTAATTTCTGCACAGACGCGAATTTGATCAAAGAAAAATTTAAGTAAATCTGGATCTCCATCAAATTGAATGATATTTATCGGAATTTGTTTTGCCGCCATGATTAGTTTTTTTTTTTATTTGTTTACGCTCACAAGTTTTAGAGAAATTGTTACACAGACCGAACTTATACCCTAAAGCACATTGAAAACAAGAAAATTTCCTAGCAAGTAAACTACGTAAACTAGCAAAATAAATAGATCTTAAAATATACCTCACTTTAAAGATATCTTATTTGAACTTCTTATAACAGTAAAGCAAAAGGGAGACATATAAAAGTAACACATTTAGTAAATAAATTAAATAAAAGCAAAATAATTACACTTTGAAACATATATCTATATATTCCTTCACTTTAAAAAGTACTTACTTTATCTTTAGATAATAAAGCAAAGAAAACTCTATAGAAAACTGCAAAAACTGTTAGCAACCAAGCAATAAAATTAGATCTTCTTTACACAAGGGAAAAGCTCCCTTTTCGTAACTTAAAATATTTTTCTTTTATTTTAGATGAAAAAGGAAAATCTTATTTTAACTTTTTAATTAAAAGTTCAAAACTGGTTAAAAACATTTAAGCATATTAGAGAATCTAAATACAAATTAAAAAAACAAACAAAAGGGGTGGGACGTAAAATATGAAACACTAGCACATAAATGTAATAACTGGTAAAAACTGCATAAAATGTCATAAAAATAATAACTAGAAAGGACAACAGTTACCGTGCTTTCGCAATTTAAAAAAAATTTTGCAAAAACACAATAACAGGATTAAAAATAGTGATATTGAATTAAATATGATTTAAAACACCAAACTGCAATATTGACTATGGTGTACTGACTGTGGAAGCAGAACATAAAATAAACAAAATACTTGGGGTAACTTACAGATTTAGTTTTAAAAATAAATAACTGATTACTAATTTAATAAGACAAGAACTTAGGGAACTGGGGCACGATCTGCTCCCACATTCAACGTATAGATTATTTCGAAATTGCTTTTCGTTGTTTTACACTTTTTTTTATCACTGAAGACTAGTAGTAAACTTATATTGTAACCAGGTAATTGGTTATTCACTTGTCTAAGATGGTGACACCTCATTTAGAGAATTTTTGTAATTCTCTTATTTATTTATTTATTACTTTGTGCACTGATAACTGATATCTACGATGAATTATTTCTGATGGATTTTCTCAGAATTGAAGACAATCACTATTTTTTTTGCACGATGAACGATTTTACGATGCATCACACCACATGTATACTGTTATTCACTAAATTTTCTATGAGATTATATGAACTTTCTGTAGATTACATTCACTGAAAACACACAAAACACTCTGGTATAGAAGCACACCACAAAACACCACTGGTATAGAAGCACACAATGCGCACATACAGCCCTCGATATCTGGCGGCGATGATCAAACACAAAACGGTGCTAGTGGAAGAAAGAAGGGTGGGCGCCCCAGCGCTCAGGTGATACTTGGCCGCATATTTCTTTTGAAGATGGAATTATAAGGGGAGACGCTCCGCAGCCCTTTGGATGGAGATCACAGGGGATAGAAAGGGGGTGTCCAGGAAAGGAATCTCAGGACGGGAACACCACTTGTCGACGCCGATCGCAGATGAAGTGGGGGAAATCACTTCCACATCTGTTGACTTTTAGCAGGCAAGACTACTAGCAGTTGCGTTTTTTTTTTTTTTTACCGGGGATGCAGAGAAGAGAGAAGAACCAAAATTATCACATTCGCCGTAAAGTCGGAGTTGATTGTACCCCCCTCCATATTTTTTTTTTTTTTTTATGTGGGGAAAAACGAAACTGTCAGGCACCAGAGGTTTTGTAAGGGAGATTGGCAGTTGAAAATATTTGTTAAGGCATTTAGAAGAACGAAATGATCATGTATCCAGGTTCAGATGTACGAAAAAACCCCACAATGATTGCTAAGTTATTTTTTATTCATACATATGATACTAGGGGGGTACGCATACAGTACTCGGAGAAAATCTCCGAACAGCGATTAGCAAGTTTACCAGACGAGAGCAGAGAGGCGAGTGTCGTCGTACATAGCAATAAACTGCCACTTTTGGCATGATAGAAAATCGCCAACATATACAAGTTCGCCCATGCACAATGGATAGTATATGCCAAATAACAGTTAAAATGCAGCCGGCAAGATAAGAATTCAATTTGGATTCCTAGCTAGGATGGGAAAGAAAAGGTTGCCAAACGATAGAATGTTACACGTGTTGTTTTGTCTAATAAAGAGGCACACCAAAGGGACATGAGATTTTTACTGCGCAGATGTTAAATTCTTTTTAGGTTTTTGTTGAGAAAGGAAAAAGAAGCGTAAGCATAAATTTTAACCGCGAAACAGAGATGATGTCCAAATAAGGTAATGCAGAATTGCTTCGATCGGAAATAGCAGACATCTGGAAATAGCTTTAAACGGTTGATTAATATGTGAGTGTATTTCTCACAAAGTTAAGCAGCTGCCGATTTTTCGGTTAGAGAAAAGCTAGCCGAGGGAAAAAAATGGAAAGTGAATGAAGGACATTTAAAACTGATTTTGAATTGAACAGAGACAGGGGGGAAGGAATAATTTAATAAAATAACCAATATATAACGAAATAATCGTTATAGATGGCGGATGAAGTTGGCTCGTCAACTCTGTCAAGACATTCATATGTACTATGTACACACGGAGTTATATCCAAATCAGTTTATAAATATGCGTATTATCGCGTGACAAATTTCAGACCGTTTCAAAATGTCAACCACACTGGAAATTGAAAGTGCTATAACTCAGCCATTTTTCAAGATATAGATGAAACAAAATATGCCCTGGAATCTTTGTATCAAGGTCAATACACAAAAGAAAAATCTTTTTCAATTTCTCACATTTTTGTACCTAATTTTAAATTTTAAAATAAAAAAAAATTAAATGGCCGCCATTTTGAAACAAGATGGCGGATGATACTGGCTAACGAACGCAGTCGAGACTTTTGTATGTACTATGAACATACCAAGTTTTATTCAAATCGGTTCGTAAATACGTTAGAACTATTACTCAATCATTTTTTAAGATATAGACAAAATAAAAAGTGTTCTGGAATCGTTGTTTTAAGTTCTAACACATAAAAGAAAAATGTTTTCCAACTTTTAATTTATTCGTATTTAATTTTAAATTAAAATTTTTTTAAACTTTTTAAAGGGTCGCCATTTTGAAACAAGAGGGCGGATGATACTGGCTAACAAACTCGGTCAAAACATTTGTATGTACTATGTACATACCAAGTTTCATTCAAATCCGTTCATAAATACGTTAGTTACAGCATGACAAAAATCAGATTGTTTCAAAATGTCAGCCATAAGAAAAATTCAAACTGCTATAACTCAATCATTTTTTAAGATATAAACAAAATAAAAAGTGTTCTGGAATCGTTGTTTTAAGTTCTAACACATAAAGAAAAAATATTTTCAAACTTTTACTTTCTTCGCATTTAATTTTAAATTTTAAATTTTTTTAAATTTTTTAAATGGCCGCCATTTTGAAACAAGATGGCGGATGATGCTGGCTAACGAACTCGGTCGAGACTTCGTATGTATTATGTACATACCAACTTTCTTTCAAATCGGTTCATAAATACGATAGTTATCGCATGACAAAAATCATATATATATATATATATATATATAGATTTATATATCTTGTCTTCATAATTCTGTATATCGTAATATAATACTTAACCATTTATATAGAATAAAATGTCTATGTTCTTCCCATTTAATTAATACTAATATTAAAAAGCTTGTTTATGATGCTATAAATAATGGTTATCCTAAAAAATTCATATATTCTTTAATTTATAATTACTGATTACATGATCTTATAATTAGCTATTACATGATCTTATAATTAATTCTTTGCGTAAAAAATGTATAAAAAATTATAAAACATAAAAATAATATAAAAAAATTAAAAATGTTATAAAAGTAATAAAAAAATATATAAATAGGTCGGTTGGGCGGGTAGATGTTAGAGTAAGGCGGAGGGTGGTGTTGTCTGGATAAAAACGCAAAGGTTAATTAAAAAAAAAAAAAAAAAAAGAGAGAGAAAGTGGGTTATTTATTTTTACATTATTTTAACATAATTTTAAATAGTTTAAATGACACCAATATATGGATATTTGTCTATTTTAATTATAGTTAAATAGTTATATTTTAATTATCAAATTAATTTTAATGTTATTGATATAATTTTTGGTATTATTATTATTAATATTATTACTATTATTTTTATTTATTTATTTATTTATTTTTATTTCATTAATAATTATTTATTTTTTATATTTTATTTTTTTATATATATTTTTTAATTTTTTTAATTTTTATTAATTAATTAATTAATTAATTTTTTATTTTTATTTTATTTTATTATTTTTTTAATTTTTATTATCCTATATTAAGATAATGAGTTTATACTATGTAAAGTCACAATAAATGTTACTGATTAAAGTAACAAAATGGTATTTTAAGTTATAAGTTAATATGAATGTTATAACCTAATTCTAATTTAATTATTTTATTAATTTAATTTTATGTAAATATCGTTCATTAATTATTTTCTCCGGTTCAATTATATTTCCATTCAGCTTTATCTTTTTTGTTCGTTATGGATAAATCATAGCAATTTTTTTTTCTTCTTTTTCAAATTATTTTTTCGCCATTTGGCGCACATGACATTCTATTTAAAAAAAGAGCAACCCTGCTGTTCCTGCTACGATCCGATGCTTGAATTTCTAACAAACTGGTTTTTCTACGTGATACTGTTTTAACTCGTATAGTAAAGTATTGCTTCTTGCTTTTATAATTTATTAATAATTCTATTGCGCTGTCCTGTACATTCATGGTGATAACCAGATAAGTTCCTTTTTTTTCCTCTCAATATCTTGTTTTCATACTTTTTATCGAAATTATATATGCAAGTAATGTTTATCATTTCCACGTGCATAAATAGGGTTAATTTGTACTCTTGTTACTGACACTATTTGCTGCACGCTATTGTTTCAATATATGTATATTTTCATTTTTTTAACTATTTATTTCTATGTTCCTTGTTTAATAATATGGTTTTTGTGTGCTGGTAGCCCCAATTACGTATTATTTTGCTATTTCATGGCTAATACGTGGATGAAACCGCACACTTCATTTGTAGTTCCAGAGCATTTGGGGCCTGACGATTCTGTTCTGTGGACTACAAATTTCCTTTGCATTCATTTTATTTTATTTATTTATTTATTCAGATATTCTTGTTTCACTATTTTTTTTTATATAATTCAATTCTATTCAAATCCTTCGTTTTGGTTTATTGTTTTATTGATAAAATCTATTGGTGAATTTTGTCTACTTTTAATGGTATTATATTAGCATTCAAATTATCATGCTGCTCTGCGCGTGTAATTATGAATGTATA
This sequence comes from Maratus speculifer, assembly GCA_964019185.1. Classification (NCBI taxonomy): domain Eukaryota; kingdom Metazoa; phylum Arthropoda; class Arachnida; order Araneae; family Salticidae; genus Maratus; species Maratus speculifer. The sequence goes on along the minus strand of OZ025291.1, from coordinate 209,586,522 downwards.
CAATTTGATATTTAATTGATATCTTTTCATTTTGAATAGTCATAATGAATTTTTTGCTATTGTGGTATCTTATATATAATTTATATATAACATCCGTTGCTAATCAGCAATTTTATAAATATGGTGCGCATAGGTAATTGCTGCTATCCGCATAACCTTTGTGTATTGTCTGTGAGATTTCTACAATGTAGTTTTCTGTTACCACTTTATAGGATTTCTATTAAGAGTTGCAAATCGTTTCATCATGAATATTATATATATTATATTTATAATATTTCTTTCTATATGGCTATTATGTTTAATTCATTGTCTTGATATATGGTATATTAAAATCAAAATTAATATTCAATATTTATTATTTTTTAATATTAAAGTAATACATTGCAATTACATTATTTATTATTTTTTAATATTTAATAAATAAATTATGATTATTTAAGCCTACGTAAAATGTAGTAACAATGAGAGGATAGTGCTGAGATGTCAATTGGATAAGTTAGTGGTTTATGTTGTACGGTGATTATTTCACTTTTGAATGTGTCGATTTTGTGATATTGCATTTATTGCACTGTGAGTACTATGATTCTTATTATATGTGGTGTGGGATGGTATTATTATGGTATTATTATGGTCGTGTATTGTTTATTTTTGGAGGTTTGAGTACTGCTTTAAAGCTTTGTACATATTGTATCTATTTTCATTTTATAGTTGTATTATTCTAGATCCTTTTCTTTATTAAAATATATTAGCCAAGATACTAGATTAGTTAATTGTAATTTTCCTATTTTTATCTTTTTATTATATCTCTAATATCTCTTATATTATGGCAGTACGTAGTAAAAATCTCGATCCTGGCAAGATACACAATGCTTCTTTGCAGTGTAGTGCCCGGTACAGGAGCAATAATAGGGTTGCTCCTGGATCGTCATCCAGTTTCCATATACATTCTCCTCCTCCTCAATTATATTTTCAGAAATGTTCTGATATCCGATGTAAAACTTGTCCATCTGCTTCTCAGTCACAAATCGTATCAGATCCTCATATTTCTATTTTTTGTAAGGCTTTTAATGTTATTTATAGTATAAAGTGTAACATTTGCAATTTGAAATATAATGGTGAAACTTCTGGTCCTCTTCATATACGCATGAATCAACATCGGTCCGATTCTGATAAAAATTTAGTAAAAAAAAATTTTCAGTCTACCGCTGAAATACAGCATTTTCATAAACACAAATTTAAAAATACTACTATTGAAATAATACAAATTCAGAAAAATAAATCTGAGCGTCTATATTTAGAGTCTTCATATATGAAATATTATAATACAATTTATCCTTATGGTCTTAACAGTGAAGTTTTTAAAAGATCTGTTAAAGTTTTTTCATCTATAAATGATACTACAGATTATTCTCCCATTTATCATAGTTTAAATCATCTTATAAATCCTAAAACTACACATAACAAAAGAGGAAAAGGTTCATCTTCTAGTATTACTCCTAAAAACATTATAATTCAACAAATTAATAATCTGCATCGTAATTATTTAAAAAATTACAATTGGTTTCTAATACGTAAATATATTTTTGGAATAAAAAAGAAACATATAGTACAATATTTAAATATTTTTCTCAGTAAATCTTACTCTAAACATTTTTCAGATGTTTTTTATGATCTCCTTATGACTCGTGTCAACCTTTACAATATAAATTTACTAAAAAAACCTAAAAATCTACAAACTAATTCTCAAATGGTAATTACTTTTTCTAATCCAATATTTAATAAAATCAATATTAATTCCATATTAAATGATAAAAACTGTCAATTTCCTATTAATAATATTCATATTTCTAAAACCTTTAAGTATCCCATATCTATCGGTCGAACGATTTTTAACTATAATTCTTTCTCTAAATCTTCTTTTGATGCTAGTACATTACCCTGTAAATGCAATGACCCCTCTCTACAACAATATATTAATAAGTATAATGGACATATTATTACTGGTAATCTTAATCTAGTAGATGATTTACAACTTAGACGAATTATGGGTTATGGGACCAAGTACAGAATTCCTTCCAAATTAAACATTAAATCTATCATAAAACAATTTACCTATGATATAGATATATTTATTTATAAAATTGCAATTTATTATAATAAACCCATTGAATATTTCAATCAATGAAAAATATTAGTTATCGATAAATTAACCTGGTCCTTAAAATATAATATTTCACACCTAGAATATGTAAATACACAGCATCTGTTTAAGCAAATCAATAAATTACAACAACACTTTGTAATAACTTATGTTGATAAATCTCCTAATAATTATACAATTATTTGTAAATCTTATTATCATCAACTGCTTGCATCCAGTATATCTAATAATAACACATTCCAAAAAATTAACGATAACTTACTTGCCAATAATCGTAAAATTAAAGGATTCTATAAATTATTAGACATTAACCCTACAAACTTTAAATATCCTTATTTAGTCCTTATACCCAAATTTCATAAGCATCCTGTTAAATTCAGAACTGTTACAATTGGTTGCAATACATATAATAATGCTGCTAACAAACTTCTATTAGTAACTCTTAATCAAATATATAACATTACAAAAAAAAGTGATAATACACATTGCATAAAAAATAGTTATGAACTGGTCCATATTATGAAACATCTTAAATGTATAAAAAATATCTCTACTTATGATTTTAAAGATTTATTTAATAATATCGATTTATCGGATTTACATAATATCATTAATGAGCTTTTTAAAAAATATCAACACGAGTTGGATATATCACATAATATCGATTCTGATTATTTTCATACTTTAACCAATTTCATTATCTATAATAATTTTATTATGCATGATAACAATATACAAGGCGGCCAGAAATAAAACACCCCTACTCTGACCTCCATGGATATCGAACTACTCAGTGTAAAGGCTCAAAATTTTGTACACATACTATACAAAATATGGGGAAACGGATTTCACGAAAAAAAAATTAGTTCCTGAAATCACCGATAGGTGGCGCTGCACAACTGGAACTATGATCAAAAGACACAAATAATAATAAAAATTAAAATGTTTATGCGGAATGGAATGCTTCCATGCTTCCTTTTTAATTTTTCTGCCCCTTATGGAAAATAAAAATAGTAAAGAAGCTAGAACTCCCGTTGTAACTGCAATTTCATACTGTAACCAGAAAAATTTGCGTAAAGCATGGGTAGAAGCCATGTTCTGGGTATAAAAGAAATTAAAAGGTGGGGAATGTCATTCTTATTAGTGATGGCTGTCACGCTGCCAGAACGCGCTTTGCTTGTGAAGTTGTTTTACGAGAATAAAGGAAATGCTCCAGCAGCACTTCGAGAGTTCCGCCGACTTAAGGATTTGCGTAAGGGACCATTGCTTCCACAAGCTCTCAGGAGAATGATCGCTCGATTCGAGGAAACTGGACATCTTGGAGTTCAGCCTGGTCGAGGACGCAAACCGGTTCGTTCAGATGTCGTTGAAGATGTTGCCACCGGTATTGTTGAACAGTCAATGGATAATGTTTTAGGCTGCAGTAGTGCACGTGCAGTGTCACGACACTTGGGTGTTCCCTATAGCACAGTGTGGAACATACTCAGAAAAATGGTGCATTGTTTCCCGTACAAAATCCGCCCTAATCAACAATTGCTGGCCACAGACAGGGAGATGCGACTGACCTTTGCATTGACATTTCTTGCTAGAGTTGAAGTGGATGCATCGTGGCCGTGGCAGATTCTGTGGAGCGATGAGGCCCATTTCCACCTCAGTGGAACAGTGAACACCCATAACTGTCGCATATGGGACACGACAAACCCCCGTACCTTCCAAGAGATTCCACTCCACTCACCGAAAGTTACAGTCTGGTGTGGATTCACAGCCACATTCATCCTTGGACCGTTCTTTTTCGAAGAGGTTACTCCCAATGGCCTTGAGACATGTACCGTGACGGCCAACAGGTACAAAAGGATGCTCGAAACATTTGTTGTACCCCATTTGCAGCAGCGCCAATGCCTTGACACCATTACTTTTATGCAAGATGGAGCACCTCCACACATTGGACTCCCTGTGCAACAGTTTCTTCGCCAACATTTCACCAATGACAGAATAATCAGTCGCGCGTTTCCGACAACTTGGCCATCTCGTTCACCGGATCTTAATCCGTGTGATTTTTGGCTTTGGGGACACTTAAAAAACCTTGTTTATCGAGAACGTCTGGTAACCTTGGCAGATTTGAAAGAGACTATCAGTCTGCATGTGAGAAGCATCTCAGATGACCAGTTACGATCCGCAATTGAACAAGCTGTCCACAGACTTCACATTTTACATCTTCAGGAAGGGAACCATATTGAGCAGCATTCCCTGCATCGATAACGTCCTTGTTTCATGTATGCTTGGTACTTTCAAATAAAATGTGTTTAAAACGTGTTTTTGTGTCTTTTCAGCATACGTCCAGTGGTACAGCGCCACCTATCGGTGATTTCTGGAACTAAATTTTTTTTCGTGAAATCCGTTTCCCCATTTTTTGAATAGTATGTCCACAAATTTTCAAGCCTTTACACTGAGTAGTTCGATATCCAGGGAGGTCAGAGTAGGGGTGTTTTATTTCTGGCCACCCGGTATATATTCAAAATGTTGGTATACAACAAGGTGGTAGTACATCTACTGTATTATCTGACTTATACTTATATTACTATGAACGTCACTATTTAAATAATAAAATACATTTATATAGATATATAGATGATGTAATATTAATTGATACTGATAACACCTGTATTTCTCAATTCCCCGTTGATTATCCTTCTAATCTAGAACTTTCAAAAAACTAGTTTTTAATAATACAATCAATTTCTTAGGTATTAAAATTATATTAAAAGAGCACAAATTTATCACTGATATTTATGACAAAAGGAAATAATTTAATTTTAAAGTCAATACCTTTACTAATTTTAAATCTTGTCTTCATAATTCTGTATATCGTAATATAATACTTAACCATTTATATAGAATAAAATGTCTATGTTCTTCCCATTTAATTAATACTAATATTAAAAAGCTTGTTTATGATGCTATAAATAATGGTTATCCTAAAAAATTCATATATTCTTTAATTTATAATTACTGATTACATGATCTTATAATTAGCTATTACATGATCTTATAATTAATTCTTTGCGTAAAAAATGTATAAAAAATTATAAACATAAAAATAATATAAAAAAATTAAAAATGTTATAAAAGTAATAAAAAAATATATAAATAGGTCGGTTGGGCGGGTAGATGTTAGAGTAAGGCGGAGGGTGGTGTTGTCTGGATAAAAACGCAAAGGTTAATTAAAAAAAGAGAGAAAGTGGGTTATTTATTTTTACATTATTTTTACATTATTTTAACATAATTTTAAATAGTTTAAATGACACCAATATATGGATATTTGTCTATTTTAATTATAGTTAAATAGTTATATTTTAATTATCAAATTAATTTTAATGTTATTGATATAATTTTTGGTATTATTATTATTAATATTATTACTATTATTTTTATTTATTTATTTATTTATTTTTATTTCATTAATAATTATTTATTTTTTATATTTTATTTTTTTATATATATTTTTTTAATTTTTTTAATTTTTATTAATTAATTAATTTATTTATTTTTTATTTTTATTTATTTTTTTTTTATTTTTATTATCCTATATTAAGATGATGAGTTTATACTATGTAAAGTCACAATAAATGTTACTGATTAAAGTAACAAAATGGTATTTTAAGTTATAAGTTAATATGAATGTTATAACCTAATTCTAATTTAATTATTTTATTAATTTAATTTTATGTAAATATCGTTCATTAATTGTTTTCTCCGGTTCAATTATATTTCCATTCAGCTTTATCTTTTTTGTTCGTTATGGATAAATCATAGCAATTTTTTTTTCTTCTTTTTCAAATTATTTTTTCGCCATTTGGCGCGCATGACATTCTATTTAAAAAAAGAGCAACCCTGCTGTTCCTGCTACGATCCGATGCTTGAATTTCTAACAAACTGGTTTTTCTACGTGATACTGTTTTAACTCGTATAGTAAAGTATTGCTTCTTGCTTTTATAATTTATTAATAATTCTATTGCGCTGTCCTCTACATTCATGGTGATAACCAGATAAGTTCCTTTTTTTTTCCTCTCAATATCTTGTTTTCATACTTTTTATCGAAATTATATATGCAAGTAATGTTTATCATTTCCACGTGCATAAATAGGGTTAATTTGTACTCTTGTTACTGACACTATTTGCTGCACGCTATTGTTTCAATATATGTATATTTTCATTTTTTCAACTATTTATTTCTATGTTCCTTGTTTAATAATATGGTTTTTGTGTGCTGGTAGCCCCAATTACGTATTATTTTGCTATTTCATGGCTAATACGTGGATGAAACCGCACACTTCATTTGTAGTTCCAGAGCATTTGGGGCCTGACGATTCTGTTCTGTGGACTACAAATTTCCTTTGCATTAATTTTATTTTATTTATTTATTTATTCAGATATTCTTCTTTCACTATTTTTTTTTTATATAATTCAATTCTATTCAAATCCCTCGTTTTAGTTTATTGTTTTATTGATAAAATCTATTGGTGAATTTTGTCTACTTTTAATGGTATTATATATATATATATATATATATATATATATATATATATATAGTTATATATATATATATATATGTTAACATTTGAACGGAGGGTGCTTTTGGGGTCTAGGGGTGATGATCTGTGAAAATATACCAAAATTTTCTTGAAGTGCCGGACGGCTGCAATAGGGAGCTTTTTACTTTATGTAATGAAAGCTACCTAAAAGAGGCAATCCTAAATTTCAACGTATGCGCCAAAGTTTGATAAAGGCTCGTTTGCCAAAAAAAAAAAAATGCTGTAGAAAAGAGGGAAGGTCCCTCTCATTGTGCCGGTGCTTTTTAAAATAAAAAAAAAGATTACATAATATAGTTTTTTTGTTGAATAAAGCAAAATAATACAAAGTTTTATACATTTTTTGTAAAAGCGAAGAATTTTCTTCGACAACGATATTGGTAGCAAAAATTTTCATTGTGTTCAATATAAAAAATAGTTTCAACACAAGGTAAATTTTTTTACTAATTTCTCTTTTAGTTTCTACTTTATGCGTTTTTCTGTAAATGACTTTTTTCATATTTTGCCTAAGATCTAAGTACAGGCTCAGTGGTAAAAGAATTTAAAAACAAAGTGTTTATGATTTTAACATCTTTAAAAAAAATTGCAGAAAAAGTATGGGAGATACATTTTAAAAATATTTCTGAAAATTCTACATAAATTGGTAGACATAAAAATTATAACGATAGTTAGAAAATTTTCAGTTTCCAATCAGTTCCTCAGTTTTTTTTTCAGATCACTATAAAATAAAATTAAAAATATCTCTCCCCAGGTCTTTTCCATATACCATAACACTATTTAAGAAATTTTAGTATACTAATATATTGAAAATTGAATGAGGAGTAGTATTTTTAAAAAGTATATATTTTGACAGCTCGATGAAATTTTGTCGCTGAAAATCGAGGAATTTTCTTCGAAGACAAAACTGACTACAATTTTTTTTTCCATTTGTGTTCAATGTAAAAAGTTTTTCTTAAAAAATAGTCTTCATATATTAGAAATTAATATAAAAAATAGTTTCAACATGAAATAAGTTTTTTTACTACTTTCTCTTGTATTTCATACTTTAAATGTGTTTTCATGAAAATAGCTTTTTTCATATTTTGCCTAAGTTCAAATTACTAAGGCTCAGTGGTAGAATGATTTAGAAACAATGTGTTTATGTTTTTAAAATCTTAAAAAATTTGAAACAGAAGTAAGGAGAGATTTTTTAAAACTATTTCTGAAAATTTTACATAAATTGGTAAACATGAAAACTATGACGAATTTAAGGAAATTTACCATGCGTATATTTTTTTTTAGTTGATTAAAATAGAAAATTAAAACTATCTTTCCCTAGGTCTTTTCCATATACTATAACACCATTTAAAAATTTTTAGTAATACCAAAATATTGAAAATTGTATGAGGAGTAGTAATTTTAAAAAGTGTATTTTTCCACAAAAAAAAAATCATAAAAATCGACATAAAAAATATACTTTTTAATAAAAAGTGAATTTTTTTCCTAATTATTATTTGCAAAAAGATTCTTAAATAGTACACCAAAATTCATTACTTTAAAATCAATAATAAGAATTTTGGGTTTTTTCATACGGGTCTCCCTTAACTTAATTTTTTGAGCAATTTTTTTTATTAATTTCATTTTTAAAGCGAATTTATTTTTATTTTAATAAGTTTTTTGTATTCATGATTTTGAAATAAAATAGATAATATTCTAGAAATAATATAAATAAGTAACAAACTGTATATTTTTGTAGATGTCACATATGAGTTATACATTTATGATATGCATGACACGAGATTAATTTTTCAGTTAGAGAAAATCTTTCATCTTGTCGACACAGCATCTAAACAAACAGGAATGAATGATAAATTATATAAGTTCAGCAAATGCTTTAAAATTTTCGTAGAGATCAGGGTAAAACGTCCATAGATGAGCAGATGATTCCTTTTTAGAAAGTACACCAAAGCAGTATGTTAAAACACATACACACACCCAGTGGAGAATAAAAATTTTGTTGTAACAAAATTATCGGAGATAGTTTCAAATTTTGTAATAAACCAGTGGAAAATAAACACCCGGTCAACAAGGATCTAGGTATAAGACCTCCTGTGGTCCTTAGTCTGGTTCAGACATACGTTTATATACTTTAATCGGGATTTCAACACAATACTGCTTTAGATTTTAGAAAAGGGGAATTAAAAGAACAGGCACGATTCAAACAAATAGTCATGTTGATGGAACTCAAGAGGAGTGAGAGCATTAAGAACGTCTCAAAAATAGATTTGCAATGATTGCGTGCAAATACTATAAGAAAGTTGTACTAGTGTCGACATGTACAGGATAAACCTATTGCAGACCGTCAAGCGGTGGTAAAAGAAAGAAAAATTGTAAGTCAATATCTCTTGCCCAGTCAGTGTTATGAGTTACATTGCATCAACGGAAGATATGGAGATTTGCTATCAGAAAAGGAATGCATATAGAAGTTACTTTAAAAGAAGAAAGGGCACCTTGAAAACAACGATCCATTCCCTTGACTTGACTGTAGGAAATTCATGGTTTCTCTATACACGAAATGCCAAAGCAAACAAGTTACTTTGTAAAAAACACTTGATTAATTATAGCTTTTACTAAGTATAGCTGAGAACCTATTGTATTTACCCTTACCAAATAAGAAAAGATGTATCCTCATCGAAGTAGAAAAGATGGAAGATGATATTGATGACGCATGCATATCGAAATTCTGAAATCCAACTATAAAGATACAATATGAAAGTAAGAAGATATATGTAACTAGTCACTGGCTTTGTTTCGATAATTTTAAAAGTGCCAGCAGCGACCAGTTTGAAAACTGTACCTGTTGTACAAGAGAAAAAATACGTGAAAGGTGATGTTTATTTATGTCTTTTCGAAAACAAAAATTGTTTCAAACATTTTCATTGCGACTGCTGTAAATTATCTTAATAAACAACAACGGGATTTTCTAAAACTTTTATTATTAGATATTTGCACATATATTCCCAAACTATGGAATTGTGTAGGTTTCGTCTAAAATGCTTGCTGCAGTAAGGCCAAACTTACACAATTGTGGGATTCCTCTCTTGGCATAATCTAACAGCGAGTGTTTTTGTTTAAATTTATTTTAATCAAATATAATCCCATCGATAATGGGAAATAACCCAAACTTATAATTTCTTCCAAAAAACTTCCAGCCTTAACAGTGTATAGATGAAACGGATGCAGAAGTCATTGTTACGTTTTTTTTTTTTTTTTTTTTTTTTTTTTTTTGATAAATTGATCTACATTTCAAGGAAAAAGCTTTTTTTTAACACGTTAAAAAATTTTGAGCAGATCTGAAAGAAGAATATCAGATTTTCAGACATTTCAGCTTCTAAAATTTTATATTTATTTGAATTAAAATCAAAACTTTTGTAAATATGTTAAATTAGGTCCAATCTATCAGACAGAAATTTTCAAAATTACATTAAAATCTAAAAATGATATAAATATATTAAGTCTTTCTTTTTAGTGGGCCCTGTTGCCCTAAAAATAGTGCATTTGGATATGAGATACATTGTTTAATAAAAGTACTTTCGATATTTTAACAAAGAAATCGAGGTATTACTCAGATTGATGTTGTTTGTAAAAAAAAATTTAAAAAAACATATACTTTTTAAAGTATAAAATTGAAACTGGTGTTATACACAATTGAAATGAAACGACTTACGACTTTTACTTACGTAAAAGTCGTCGTAAATTACTATGTCGTCGTACGTCGTACCTGTATGTACCTGTAAATGTACGTCGTAAATTACTTACGACTTTTGTCGTAAGTAATTTTTATCTTTATTCTTTATCTTAGTGTCTTATTTATTTGTTTTTCATTTTTTATTTTCATTTATAATCTTATTTATATATTTATTATCTATCCTTTTATTTTTCACTTTTTTGTGTTATTCATATTTTATTTTTCTGTACTTGTATATTGTTTATTTTCTTGTCGTTATTATGTATACTGCTCAATTAAACCGGTTTACTAAACTTAGACGCAAACGTATTAAATTTCTCAATCACTTAAATTTTCTTCAAAATTGTAAGAAAAGTAATGTTATCCCCAATTTTATTCAACTTAAGTGTTCTGTCAATAGTTCTTTTAGAATTTCTAAAGCTATGTTTCGTTCACACCTTATAGTTTTAAGAGCTTGCATTCAGGATGTTCGGCATACTCTCTCCAAAATTGAAGAAGAACTTTATGATCTGCATTTGTTTCTCAGTAAAAATGTTGATAATTTTTGTAATATTGAAAACAAATTTTGGCCTTCTCTGCTTTCTTTCAAATCTGCTCATCAAAATAAACTTAATAAAAAGTTTTCTTTATTATGTAATAAGAATTCCAAGTATCAATTTTTGAATAAGGATCTTTCTAATGAAAACAATATTGTAAATTTATCTTCTCACACATTAACTCCTGAGCAAAAAAGCATTTTAGATCTTGGTTTAAATTTTTCTCAATCTTGCAAACCTTCTCTCACCAAATTGATTGCTCCTATTGAGTCTTCCTTTAAACATAGTAAAGTTTCTCCTTTTCAAAAAGAAACCCTTCGTCACATTCTTGCTGATACTATTTCTTCTAATGTTTCTAAATATAAACCTAATCTCTCACGTCCTCAGCATATTGCTCTGAATGAGCTTAAGTCCAATGATAATCTTATTATTACTAAAGCTGATAAGGGGGGTCAAATTGTTCTTATGGATAAAAATGATTATTCTGATAAAGTTCATGCTCTCTTATCTGAAGGTCCTTATATTGGAGTTAAAAAAGATCCCACTAATTCGCATCTTGCCACTCTCACTAAAGCTGTTAAGAATTCTGTTGTTCTAAATGACAACACTAAACATTGTGTTATTCCTTCTGCACCCATTTGTGCTCGTTTTTATGCTTTACCCAAAGTTCACAAAACCAATATTCCCTTAAGACCTATTGTCTCTAATATTGGTACTGTTACTTATCCTCTTGCCAAATTTTTAGCTTCCATATTCTCGCCTTTATGCATTGCTAATTCTCATACTGTAAAAAATTCTTATGATTTCGTTAGTAAATTAAAAAGTATTAATCCATCGAATTGTTCTATGCTTTCTCTTGATGTCAAATCTTTATTTACTAATGTCCCGATTGAAGGCGCTCTTTCTTGCTTGGAAAAAAGATTACGTGAATTTCATTTCTCGGATATTGAGGTCAAAGATTATGTTAAATTAACTAAAATTTGCTTAACTCTTACTACTTTTCAATTCGGTAATAAATTTTTCAAACAGCTTGAAGGCTTAAGTATGGGTAATCCTTTATCTCCCATTCTTTGTGATATTTATATGCATTACTTTGAAGATAAATTATTAAATCTGATCAATTTTAAATGTTGGATTCGTTATGTTGATGATACTTTCGTCCTATTGGATAATCCATTTGATATTTCTACAATTCTTCAAACTGTCAATTCTATTGATCCTCATATTCAGTTTACTTTTGAGTTAGAGAATTGTAATAAACTCCCTTTCCTTGATGTTTTAGTTACCAAATGTGATTCTTCTTTCAAAACTTGCGTTTATAGAAAACCTTTTTCTGTCTCTAATCCACCCCATGCTCTCTCAAATCATCCTGTCAATCAAAAGATCGGTGTTTTTTATACTTATGTTTATCGTGCTCTCAAAATTTGTTCCGATTTTGCATCTCTTAAGAATGAACTCAATTACTTAAAATCTGTTGCTGTAAAACGTGGATTCAATCCTTCTATCATTAATACTGCTGTGAGCAAATTCAATAGACCCCCTAACAATTCCACTCTTTCTAATATTGATAAAAGTAAACCTGATAATTTCGTCGTCCTCCCTTTTTATCCTCCTTTATGTTTTAAATTAGCTAAAGTTTTAAGATGTTTCAATTTTAATGTTATCTTTAAACCAGTCAATAAATTAAAATTTCCTTCCATGAAATGTTCTGTCCCTGACCTCCAAAAATGGGGTATTTATAATATTCCTTGTAATGGCTGTGATTTATCCTATATTGGTCAAACTAAAAGAAATCTCGAAAAACGCCTAAAAGAACACTCTCGGTATGTCATTAATCAAGAAATTTCTAAATCTTCTGTTGCTAAACACTCTTGGGATTCCGGCCATAGTTTCAATTTTCAAACTGCTAAAATTATTTTTAATGCCAATAGTTCCTCTGAGTTAGACTTTCTTGAAAATTTAGCTATTTATATTAATCGTGATATTATTGTTAATGATAAATCTGATTCTAAAACCCTCTCCGTTGCCTGGAAGAATCTTTTCAGCACTGCTTCATAATTAAGTTTATTATTTAATTATTATTATTTTTTTATATATATTATGTATACTATTTTTCAGGTATATTCATGTGTGTTTATAATTGTAAACTATTTTTTATTTTTATGTATTTTTATTTTATTTTATTTTTATTTATTTATTTTATTATTTTTTTTTTATTTTTTTATTTTTTTTTGTATTTTATTTATTTATTTATTTATTTATTTATTTTCTTATTATTATTATTACTAATTTATATATTTTTTGCGTACATTTTATTTCATTTTAATCTCTCCTTTTAGTTAATTTTTTAATTTACCCCGCTTTTTTCCCATTTCCCTTCCCCCTTCTTCCTTTCCTCTCCTTCATTGTCTATCTAGTTTTGTTTATGCTCTTCCGTGATTGGCTGTTGCCTTCTTCTTTCCTATTGGCTGTTCCTTCTGCTTGCTCCCTCTCCCTCCCGCATTCCCCTTCAGTCGTGCCGCTACATTCATTGTGGACGCACGTCTTTTTTGCGCCTGACGAAGAAAGACTAAGTTCTTTCGAAAGGCCTTGCGCAGTTAACTTATTTTATGGTGTTTAAAGAAGTTTTTTTCATTTCAATATACTTTTTAACAATTTACTATAGCAAAGACTGGGTTATGATTAAGTAGACACAAGTTGTTTTAAGAAATAGATATAGGAAGTAGAGACCTAAACCATTATTTTTTTGTAGATGACTATAGAGTGAAAAATAGTTTTGTTAATAGATATATGAATAAATACGGTAATATATCTTTTACTTCAGAATACTAGTTTCTATGATATACTGTTACTACTTAATTATGGATATTATGATAATCGATCGTCTTCTTACGATCGTCTCTGAAGAATAATGAGCATAAATCCCATATCCCTTGTGTAATGCGAAAATAGTTTTATTCTTCGTAATCTAATGAAACGTGATTCAGTTACATCATTTTCAGTACGAATCGGCAGAAAAAAATTCAATATAATATCGCACAAGGTATATCTATATCATAGTGGTAACAATTCTGAGATGATAAATCATGAATGAAGAAACTTGAGTTTTTTATTACCCAACTGAAGACAGAATCAGTTTTCTATACGAAAAAGTGAATGTAGAATAACATTTACGACCACGGACAAAAATGCATGATATTATTATACCTTAATGTTTTAGCTGAAATCAGAATGCAGTAGGCGAGAAACACGTATATATGAAAATGTGGGAGTGTATCTAATTTTATAAATTGAGAAATGTACTAGAAGTTATTTATAAGTTAACAAAAATTACATTATTATTGCAATATAAGATAAAGATGCTATACATATATTACTTAACATTAAAATGAGGATAATATATTATTAGGCATAAAAACAACCCTGAATTGTTAGGTGATCTATAAAAATAATAGGACAATAAAACTATTTGACAACATTTTTCATTTTTATCTCTTATTTCCATTATTATTTTTACAAATAACGGAATTTTTCAAGCTTACATAAGTAATGAGAAATACATAAATATCTCTGAAAGCATTCGTTGTCTGTAAAATTTCTTGGGATTTAAAAGAAACTATCATCATTGTTGTAATGAATTGCGAGTTTCTATTTAAGGGATATGCTAATTTACTTTTTTTTCAAAAAAAAAAAAAATCTTTATCAGATCACATAAAAGTAATGCTATCTTTATTTTACAATAATATTTTTCCTTTAATTTCTTTTAGCTTACAATGGAGGCTTCTTTGCAATGAAAAATGTGATCATTATAAACCAGAATTAACAATAAGCTTTTTGTTGGATTCAAATAGTATTTACCGTGGTAGAAAAAAAGGTATAAATTTTAAAGTTCGTAACATATGTTTTTGTCACACAATTCCTTACGACGAGAAAAGATAAATACTTTTATTTTAGTGATATGCAATGTTTCTTTTTACGAATTTAATATATTCATAATTATTTTGTACTTTTCTTACTTTCTTTTCCTAAATAAATTTTTTCATCATGGTTATTTACAAAAATTATTACAATGGTGTTTTGTGTTACATAACACAAAATATTACTCACTTGTCATATTTTAGTATTTATCATAGATATCATAATTCTTAGTTTTAATAGAATTTTGTTAAAATTTAAAAACAACTTCGTATATTTGAGAAATTACATACATATTCACGCAGTGAACTGTATCCGAAATATCTAGTACTTTCCATTTGTTACTTTGACAAAGAACTGAATTGTTCAAATTTATAGTTAAATAATGAGAGATATATAAAAATCTCTGAAAGTGTTTGTTGACATTGAAATGTCGATGTATCTTAAAATGAACTATCAATATTGTTATAAATATAATTTTGAAAATAAACTTTAAAATTTCAAATGCTTTAAATTCTTAAAGTTACTGAAAATATTCTTAAAATATGTTAAAGAACGATTTCTTTCAGGAATTTATCTGAAAATAGCATTTTAAATTTCAAGAAATTTAGATTTACATTGTATTATGAAAGACATTAATGTTGCTGCAATAGATAATATTCGGATATAATACTTTCTTCAATCTTTACAATTGGAAATTATTCCATTGCTGATAATTTTCAAATTCTGGATTTCAACGGATTTACACGTTTTAAGTATCAGAGAATCCGAAAAACATATTTTTACAAAATGCATATCTGTGAGTCAGTGACTAATCTGTCCGTCTATCTGTATGAGATATGAAGTTTGTGGGAACTCTATCTCAAGAACAAATGCTCGGAATAAAATAAAAAATGATATTCAGGTAGCCTTTGATATAAATTGGTGCTGATTAGTTTTTTGTGTAAATCATTCAACAGGTAGCACTTCTATGCTGCCTTTCGTTTGATTCCCGCAATATCTATATTTCTAAATCAATACACGTAATTTTCTAAAAATTCAGATTCAGTTATTCCTTGAAATGATTCGATGTTTGTTTACGTTCTAGTGTAAATCGCTCGTTAGAAAACACTGTTATGCAGCATTATTTAAAATTTCCGCAATCGCCGAATCTCGAGAAAGAATGGTAAATTTTCATGAAACTTCATATTCAGGTAGTCCTTGACATGTCGTGAAATGACTTTCTTTTTAATATTTTGATGCAAATCGCTCAACAGGAGGCGCTGCTACGATACAGTTTGTGCGATTTTCGCAGTAGCTTTATTTTCAGATTTAAGGTACGGAATTTCTTCAAACTTCATATTCAATTAATCTTTGACCTTAGTTGATTTTTGTTTAGGTATAAATCATTCAATAGGTGGCGCTTCTATGCAGCAATTTAAAAAGATTTTCGCAACGGCTTAAGAAGAAGGGCACGGATTTTCATCAAATTTCAGCATCGATTAGTCATTGACATGAATTTATACCTTTTATAATTTGTTGTAAATAAATAATTCCACGAATAGATCTGCTATATAACGTTTGTTAAGATTTCTGTAACAGTTTTATCTGAAGAACTAATGCACGGAATTCCACCAAACTTCAGATTCAATGAATCCTTGACGTGAATAGTCTTTTTACATTTTTCTGTCAATTGCCTAATAGATGGTGCTGGTTTGCGAAATTTTGTAGGATTTACACGATTTTCATATCTCAAGAACTATTGCACGGAATTTCATACCTTTAGAATCCTCATGATGGGCATGTATTGTCATTTGATTTTGGAAATGTGATAGCAAATTCCAAAATGTTAACATTCATGACACAGAGGAAAGTTTTGGGATTGCTACATCCCACTAGTTTTTCATAGTAATACGGAATGATTTTTTTTTTTTTTTTTTGAAAAAAGATTTTTAATCTAATTATTGTTTATTAATACTCTCATTAATTATTTAATACATTCAGTTTAATAATACTAAATATAATTTAAAAAAATAAGGAAGTTTCTTTAAATTACAAAAAAAAATATTTTGTCGTGTTTGCTGCACAATTGCTTTTTAATACATTTTCCAAAAAGTTATATTAAATTATATCTTTTTTTTCTTTTATAAAAGTAAATGTATATTTTTTATTACTCGTAGCTATTACAAATAACAAAATTATCAATTTGATTTATTATAAATTGACAGAGAGTATATTTGAATTTGAATATTAGTTTAGAAATAACATTAGTTAAGAAAAAAAACTATTTTATATGCATTTAATATTTATTTATAAAAAAACGCTTTTTTTACTGTAAAACTCATAAACTCATAAATCAATTTTTTCAATATCAACCGGTTATTTTTGTAATTTAAATCTTAAAATAGAATCTTATTTTAAATGATTTTCGGAAGGTTTTTAGTTCGAGCGTTGGTGCTGAAACTTGAAATTTTTATACTAAGATGAATATAATTGAAAGAGATTTGGTATTTTTTCCAATTTAAAGATTTATATCATAATTTTCTATCATTGCCATTTATAATATTTTTTGGAATTCAGTTTTCTTTCAAGTAAAAAATTATTGCGATTTATCAATGATTCATCATTTTAAATTTCATTTAAATATTTTTTTTTCGTTTTTATAAATTTAAAACTTTATTTATATCTCTGCTGGGGTTTTTTTTCGGGGGGATGGGGATTTTCAAAATATTTGGAATTTTGTATTTTATTAAAATAATTTGATTTGAACATTTTTAATTTTATTGAAATAAATAACGATCTTTTATAATTAAAAATTAACTTTTGGTACTATCATCTATGTAGGAATTAAATTAAAAATAATTATTTTTTAACTAAATGATAAGTTGCTGCGAAAGAATTATTAAACGAAAACTTCTGTGTGATCTGCGGCAATCTGCGATCACACTTGCATAACATGTTTAAGTTACGGCAACATAAAACAAGTTGGAAATTGCCCGTGAAGCGTAGCAAATGAGGTGCGTTCGTACGATAACAAAGTTTTAAAAATATCACTCTCATATATCAATCTCATAAAATTGTAAATAGTTAATTACAATTAAAATGCGCCCCAAACAATGTTCTCTCTATACCATTATGTAATGGAATACTTTTATGTGGCCTTGTAAATCAATAACAAATGTTCTTTGCAGCACAGATTATACAAAATGTATATAATAATATGTACTTTATAGATGCATATCAATTTTCTTATGTTCGAATGAGCGTAACACCATTAAAATGCATTTGAAACATTTTTTCCTATTGACCGTAATGTAACGTAATATATTTGATTGTCCCTGTATTTAAAATATGCATCCAATTTTGATAAAATTTGAAATAACTCGACAGAATTATGCAATAATTATGTATTTTAAATTTTAAACGATTAAAATGCATTTGAAACTTTTTTCCTTATTGACCGTAATGTAATGGAATGCTTTTGATTGTCCCTGTAATTGATCTATGGATCCGATTTTCATAAAATTTGAAATGACTCAACAAAATTATGTAATATTTATGTATTTTAAATTTCAAACGATTCGGTTGGGTAGTTTTTGCGTTGTTATATGCGGACGGACAGACAGACGGACAGAATGAGGGACGGACTGAACGACAAATATATGTGCTACGCATTTACATAATTACGAACGTATTAAAAAAGAGTTTTGGGAGTATTTAATTTAAACAAAACAGGCACATTAAATGCATATTTAATTAAAATTAATGACGATTAAATTTATATGGAAACATTTTTAGATTTTACATATTTTTTTGCATAATCATATTCTTTATTATTCATAGTTAGATTATCTTCAACAATGGTAGTTGGCCAGCTAAATATGTTTTGATAAAATTGCATATGCTCTTATGGTAAACTATCAATTGACACTTTCGATCATAGACTAAGGGCTGACGGAAGAGCCACATGGTTTGAAAGGTTTTTAGGTGAGTTCGTAATTATGTATATACTCGTACGTAGCACCTATTGTTGTCGTTCAGTCCGTCCGTCTGTCCGTCCGTCTGTCCGTCCGTCTATCTGTTCGTCTGTCTGTCCGTCCGCATATAACAACGCCAAAACTACCCAACCGAATCGTTTAAAATTTAAATTATATTATTATTACATAATTTTGTCGAGTCGTTTAAAATTTTAAGAAAATCGGATGCATAGATCAATTACAGGGACAATCAAAATGATTACGTTACATTACGGTCAATGGGGAAAAAAGTTTCAAATGCATTTTAATCGTTTGAAATTTTAAATACATAATTATTACATAATTTTGTCAAGTTATTTCAAATTTTATCAAAATCGGATGCATAGTTCAATTACAGGGAGAATCAAAAGTACTCCGTTACATTACGGTTAATAGGGGAAAATGTTTCAAATGCATTTTAATGGTGTTACACTCATTCGAACGTAATAAAATTGATATGCTTCTATAAAGTAGGTATTATAATATACATTTTGCATAATCTGTGGTACAAAGAATATTTGTTATTGATTTACAAGGCCACACAAAAATATTCCATTGCATAATGGTATAGGGAGAACATTGTTTGGTGATCATTTTAATTGTAATTATTTACAGTTTTACGAGATTGATATATGAGAGTGATATTTTTAAAACTTCGTTATCGTACGAACGCACCTCATTTGCTACGCTTCACGTGCAATTTTCAACTTGTTATTTTAAATCAAGGTAATAATTTTTAAAAAATACATCAATAAATTCATCGGTTATGATAGTGTCTTCTTTAATAGAATCGTAGTGAAATCTCTCGTATAAATGCTTAATCAGACATAAATGTTTAATATGTGATCCAATATTATTTTAAATATAATGAAACAATATAGAACAAACCTTTTTTGCACCCTTATTAGCAATGTTTTTGTGATGCATGTCAAAATATGAATTTACCTTATTTAAGATTTTTTATGAAAAACAAATGAGCCCATAATTGTCATAAGGAAAAATGTTTTGCATCGGTATGTGTAGTAGAGTAGTTTTACAGAAAATGAAATGTTCTGGTTGTCATGTCATCTGGTATTTCATGCAAAAAACACTTAAGTCACTGACTTACGTTGTTTAAGTAATGAAGGAAAAATTCATTGACTTTTTCAAGAAACATTTGGCATTTCAAGAAACACAATGACTTGCACGGTCATAGTACACAAAGTGATGCACAGATACTAGCTCTACCTTTAGCAGGGCTCCCAAATGGTCCATGAACTGAACATCAGTATTTTTTAACAAAAAAATTCATAATACGTTTGAGCTAGAATCAACTTCCGAACGTGGTTTCTTGACAATTTGCAAGAAAAATCTAAAAAGAAAATTTCTCTAAAAAAATTCTGATGTTCAGTTCGCGGACCATTTGGGAGCCCTGCTTTAGAGAAGCATTTGCGGCAACAAAAGTATAATCGGAAAAATATAGTAAAAACTGTGAATAAAATGTGAGTAAATATAGTTTAGTGTTACTTTATTTTTCTGCACTCATAAAAATTTTCATTCAGATTTGAACGAGTATTTGGAGGGAAAAAAATCATACTTAATGCTACTTAACATTCGAAAAATCTATTTTATTGAGAAATATCGGAAATAACGTTACTAGAACAAAGTTTGGTGCTATTTAACAGCTGTCAGATTACTGATTTCTGCTCATTTCAGAGACTATAAGCAATATAAAAGTTTTGTTCGCAATAACTGTCAAATGAATATAAGTATTGTGATTATTTATGGAGCGACACAGTAAATCACAATTAATTTTAATCTCTTATTCTATTCCATTATGCATCTTTTGAATAAGAGCTAAATTGTTTTGGGTTTTTTTAGAAACAGATTATACTCGTTTATAAAATATTACATTAAAATCCTAATTTTACAAGGGATAGTCATTTATATCCTTTATTTATGTAAGGATATTAAATGCAATATTTTAACAGTGGTTTAAAAATCAACAATATTAGTACAAAACAATACTGAATTTCATTTCTGTATCAATAACGACATGCTAAAACAGGGGTGTTTCAAGGATCAAATGTTAATATTACTTTAAGCGATATTCATTTATATCCTTTATTTATGTAACGGTATGAAATGTAATATTTTTAACAGTGATTTAAAAATGAACAAAATTAGTACAAAACACTAATGATTTTCATTTCTGTATCAATTACGACATGCTAAAACAGGAGAGTATCAAGGATCAAATGCTAACATTACTTCTTTTTCTGTATTAATTCTCTTTATTTTTTTCTATTTCAAACTTTTTCCTTTTTTGTGAAAAAAGTAACTTTAAAGAAAATAAATTTGATAAATTACAGCCATGCATATATTTGAAAAGTTTTCGTGAATTACGTGTATATATATAAACGATGTCGATTTTTTGTTATAAATCACACAAATACATTTTACCTAATATATTCACCTAATATATAGACTGGAATAAAAGATTAAAATGAAATATGAGCTATTGTGCCATTCCATAAATATGCACAGTAAAAATAGGAATTTACCAGCAACAGCAGATGTATATTTAAATTTCTGAAATGAATACGCCTAAAGGAAAATATATACATATTGAGATAATGTATTATTTTTTTTTCAAAGTTAGTGTTTTGTAATACTGGATTCCACAACTATATATATAGTATACATTTTAAAGATATATTTTATTGAATAGCGATAAATCGACATACATTGAAAAAACACATATCTTCTCATATTGCGATTAAGAATAACTGATATTGTTGTAAAAATGATGTGGGTTGATAAACGTTGATTTTTGAACGCCCATTTCAGAATTTAGGGTGATTTTTTTCTTGTTTAAGATTATTTCTTTCATCAAGATATATTTTAGGATTGATATTTACTGCTTCTATAATACAGTTTGGCTTTGGACTGATTGCATGTATAGATAAAACCATAAACTTAAGTTTATTTTGAAAACTGTTATGCATTTCATTTACACAGAAAGAAGATCAATATAAATCGCTCCTAACCCTATCATATTTTTATGCATTTGAATATGTGAATTATGATGTATAGTTTGAAAAAAAAGAAAAGTAAATGAGGGATTATGTGGGATTCATATTAAAACGCAGTCAATTTTAAATAGAAAAATATAAAATTCAGTAAATAAACCTAGATTTCTAATTATCTAAATAATCTTTCATCGAAAACTTACTTGTTTGTGCCATAAATATAACACCTTAAATAGTTACCAGAACATCCTGAAAAAGAAAATAAAACATTTTATCGAACTGAAAAGGACTGGGAATCAATTTTATCTGCATTTTGAACAAGCTCTTGTTGCCACAATAGTTGCAAATAGAGGATGATAAGCCCTATTTTACCATTTGGTGTTAATGTTGAACCATAAAGTAAGAAACTCGAGATTCGAAAAGCACGCTAATTTCCTCGGCTTTAAAAAAATTGAATTATAATAAATAAAAAAGAACAGTGGCGATCTTCCTTTAAATGAATTTCTAGCAGTAGCATAAGGTGGAATTATTACACTATCAGTTTCATCATTATAAAAAAACTTGTCTTTTATCAGCTGTAACTTTATCAAAAACAATTTCAGTATCTCTTATGTCAATTGATGTTAAGTTGTATCAACAATGAAGAAAACGTGAAACTAAATATTATTTTGGCTTTTTCTGTTGTATTATTCTTCCTCTATTATATATCCTCTATAATCGTCTTTATCTACAATCAAATAATCATTGGTTTTTGTTTTCTTTTTCCTATATAGGAATAACTTGAGGATCATTTTAATAAACAAAATCTACGTTGCTAACGCAGTTAGAAATTGTTGTGGTTATTATGTTATTCCAAAAGAAAACCAACATATGTATTGCATCCAGAATCCAAATTTTGATAAATTCATTTTTCTGCTCTAGTAATACAAGCATTCTTCGTACTAAATCTTTTCTATATTGCAGTTTAACAGATTTTATAATACCGATATCTAGTCTACTAGTACAGTAAGCAGCAGTACGCTTGTATTTGTCAACAATGGATAATTTGAAGAATACAGTAATGAAGTAATTTTACATTTATATATCACAAATATCCTAAATGTACTGTGCAATAAAAAAATCCAAATCTATTTTACGAAGTTTTTTATATTTAATAAATTGCTAGAAAATTTGGTTCAACATCCCTCCCCCCCCCCCAAAAAAAAAAAGATCATATCCATATAGTTGTCACCGTACGACGGTGAACCTTGTAACAGCAATTAATGTTCACATTAAAACATAAAATTGCTTTATTGCAAATCTCCTTTTTTCTTCCTTAATTAATATGTCAGTAAATAGGATTATACAATGTGTCCACTCTCAATGGTAGCCAATGGCTAATTACCAAACCGTTAATCATAGACATATAGTAACGATTGCAGAAAATGCTTTTAAAAAGGTAAAGAAGTGTTTTTAAGGATCTAGGTAAAAATAAAAATTATTAAAAAATTACGAAAATTAAATTTTTATAAAGTCTTCCGGTCCTATAAGTGTTATTTAATAAATTTTTACCACTACTCTAACAGGTAAGAAGAAAAAAATCCCATTCCTCAGCGATTAAAATTGACCAAGTAATAGATGTTTAAAGTTGAAGCATCTTTTTTGCTTGAAAATAGGAATCAATCACACATTTGCTGAAAATAGAAATAAATATAAAATTTAACATTAAATATTGAGTGTAAAAAAATTTTTACAGAAATATTTTTTAAATTTATGTTGATGTTTACATATTAAAGCTAAATATACAACTTATATTAAAAAAATAAGTAAAAAAAGAAACAGAAATTTTGTTAAATTAAAATATGAAAAGCATCAGTCACAGTTCGTTACAAAATGATAGATATTGAAAATTCCATTAGATGACTTAACCTAATAAAATTTGGCGTATTCCTGTAAAATAAATAAATTTTATGAACCTAAAATCGTATTAATATTACATTGTCATTGGTTATAAATAAGTATGCGAATTGAACATCGATCGGATATTTGAAAGTGAGTTAAAATTGGAATACAAATTTTGAACTAGGAAAACATACATAGGAACGATATATGTAAAAAAAAAATAGCTTATGAAAATAATAAACCTTTTAAAAATAAAATCATGAAAAGGGAAAGCTTCATTTCCTTATAAAATAAAACATATATAAAAATACAGTTGAGTATGGGAATTCAAAACTCGCCTTATCGCTTTTGTTTTATCTATCAGTTTATACCAATCTGCACTAATGTAACGCTACTATCTCCAATTTTATAATGAAAACCAATGGATGCATTTAAAGGTTTTTTGCGATTTCCCGAAATTTGATTTTTTCGATAAAGAGAATTTTGTAACTCACGTCAGTCTAGAAGTTAACCAATCTAGAAGTTAATTAATAAAAATTAACCTTACCATAAAACTACGGCGGCAGCACCTTCAGTTAAATCGCTCTAAAATATTTCTTCACCTCATTTAGAACATTTTTGTAATTGGAATTATATACCTGTGACAAATGGATTAGGAATTAGTCATTGGACAGTGTTGGAAATGGACGTCCTTTATAATACATTAAGCACTTAGTGTAAGTTCTCTTAAAACCTAGTCCAACTCATTCGTTTTCAGTTACAGGAAAATGGTTTAAGTCATGAAATTTAAAGTTTCATAACTCGGTCAAATATAATGTTAGATGAAAGAGACTTTTTTGTATTGTTTGTAAGAGTAATAGAAAATTTTTAATAAATATCACTAATAGGACAGGGGAACCGTAAAAAAAAAATACTTTTCGTAATTTCCTAATATTTTTTTTTTTACCTAAATCGCTCAAAAAACAATTCTTCACCTTTTTTTAAAGCATTTTTGCAATTAGGAATGTAACTACGACTAAAGTTTGAGAAATTAGCCAATACCCACTGTTGAAAGTAGACACACTGTATAATGTGATTTTTACTTTCTCAAAAAATGGTGCACATCAAGAAATTTGAATTAAAAAAATAGCTCACAACCAACACTGTTTTAACATGGGATATTTTGACATGCTAATGGTTTTGACTTCAAAAATCGAAAGGTTTTCTTATTTTATGACATGTACATCAGAATTTAAAATTATCGCTTGAGATAAAATGTATTGTGATTAGAATTTTTTAATTATATTTGATTGACACATTTTACAGTTTCAATTTTCAAATGAATCTAAAATTCCTCTGGCGATAAACCTCGTATTAAAATTAAAAACTTACTACAAAGATTTGAAATAACAGATTGGATCGAAAGCTATTTAACACAATTTTAAAAATAACATATAACTTCTGTTTTATTTAAGTTTTTTCTTATAATTTTTATGTACAAAATACGATTTATACTACACAGGAAAAATAAGGTATCTCAGTTGAATATTTTAAATGTATCAGAATAACAGAAACAATAATTAAAACTTCATTACCCTATAAATAAAATAATATGAAGTAAAGAAAATACATCTGCTGCTACATATAGATAATCATTGGTTGCTTCACATGTTATATAATATAAAACATGCATATAATGATGATTATCCGATCTGAAAAAATACAGACTAAATCAAAATGCGTACTTCTTATCTATATCAAAATTTTTGTATTGTATATATCATCAGTACCACGTCATTCTAAACAATATGAAAATAATGTTACTAAAGGGATACTTTTTTAAAAATTTTAACAATTCTTAATTAACACCACTTTTCTGAAATGATCAAATTTCCTTTGTTTTCACCTTAATTAATATGTCATAAAATAAAAATATATACATTGAATTTTAGTGTTTCAAAAATAGTGGTATCAATTTAAAAAGTCTGAATTAAAAAAAAAAGAAAAGAAAAGGAAGAAACAGATGCACAGTGGCAAAATTTTTCTTATTTGATAGATTGATATGGTATTAGCAACATAATGAAAATTTATAATTTACTTCTTTTACTCAGAATATTATTATTTAGTATATCATTATTAGTTTAGTATATATAATTATTAGTTATTGTTAAAAAACGTTCATTGCAAGTCATGTGTTGATAAATTATAAATTTACATACACGAAAATTATTTATAAAATTTATAAAAACCGATATTAACTAACAAAATGTGCCATAATATTGAAATTTACAGCAATTTTTAAACTAAAATTATTTGAAATATCTGTTTTGTTGTATTCGATCATGTGAAAAGGAAACATATGCTGTATTTATTAATGAACGTGAATAAAAGTAGTATAACAGTAAAATGTTTAGTATACATGTAACAATAGATGTCGCGACATCTGGTAAGATAATTTTGTAATTAATATTAATGACGGATGCATTTTCCTGAATAAGATAGGTATAATTTTAAAATGGTATATAACTAATTTTTAATAAATTTAAAAAATACAATGCGTAATTTTACGAAATGCTGTGTGCAGTATTGTGAAAAGCCTAATACTTCTGCATGATGAGGTATGATATGAATACAATCGGCACATTTAAAATGAGATTGTAATTAACACTGTTTTACCAAATTGTCAGTTTTTTAATAATTCTTTAAAAGAAAAATGTCTTCTTTTTCAGATTTTTAATACAAATTATAACTGCGAATTTCTTTGATTCCGCATGTTCTCCAAACTTCTGTTTCAAAAGATGCATAAATCTGCCGCAAAATAAGTTTTAAAAATATATTAGTTTTAAAAGACAGACATTTGGAAGATACGTAAATACATGATTTGGAAAATAAGTAGATACAAATAATTGCATATAAGGTATCTTCTATTTTCTGAAAAATTACGTCAAACTATTCAATAAATAAATAAATAAATAAATAGATAAATAAAAATAAAAATTATAAAATGGGCAAATGTGGAATGTACATCAAACAAAAATATGTTTTAAATGAAATTGGTCACAAATAAAGTTTATTATAATTCCATAGAATTCAACATCTGTGAGATAGGGGGAACTGGGGCACATTGATACAGTTTTTTTCTAAGAATTTTTTTGGTATCAAGAATGCAGAAATTTCAAGTTCTTTTTCCATGTCGTGTCAGCAAAACTTGTGCAGTGTGTTATAAAATTGTACAATCGTTGTTTTACAGATTATTTTTGCATGTACGTTTTAAAAAATCAAAAAAAGTAATTTGTATCAATGTGCCCCATCCCCGTGGCAGATTGATACACCTCCTGGGCACTTTGATACGTCTGGGAAAAATGGAGAAAAAACAACACCAATGCATATTTTTCATAGAAAAATAGTTAGAAAACCATTTTATATTTATTTATAGAAATTCAAATCACCCACAATTAATTTGTAAACAATATTAAAGCAATCAAAATTAAATGCATAAAGACCTGATGTTCTGGCTGTTCCTTGTCTGATTGCTGGCTGTGATAACTTTGACATATCTGGCATTTCAACCCCAGCATTATCTTCTTTCTTAGGAAAGGTGAAAAATTTACCAGGTTTTCTGTTTATAAATCGGTTTATGAACAGAAAATAAAGGAAAATTACATTAAAAATTATGTTTATAATATAATTATCCTGTGCTGTTCTGCAGCTTGTTTCTCTTACTTAACATTTCTCATGTCGAAAATACTTTTTTCTCTAAAGAATCGCTATAAATTTGAGATTATCCAGGCTGTTGTCCTTTTCTTTTGTTAGTTCTACTAGCACTAGATTTTGAGTAAGTTCGTACGTCTTCTAATTGCAAAAATACAATAAATTGTTCTAATATAAATAAATAAGAGCTATCTCACTTCAATAAAAACTAATATTATAAATTTTTGGCGAAAAATGGTTGGAATAAGGAGTGTATGGTAAAAAAAAATAATTAAAGGTAATGAAAAAATGAACTAGAAAAAGATTTAGGTTGTATCAATGTGCCCCGAGATAGACTGTATCAATGTGCCCCATACAGCCATTTTGAATAAAATG
Source organism: Maratus speculifer (assembly GCA_964019185.1). Taxonomy (NCBI): domain Eukaryota; kingdom Metazoa; phylum Arthropoda; class Arachnida; order Araneae; family Salticidae; genus Maratus; species Maratus speculifer. The sequence continues at coordinate 209,558,642 of OZ025291.1, read as the reverse complement.
AGTCTCAAATCCAACACTTCATAATTTATCTAACAATAAAGAATGAGGAACTGATAAAGAGTAGCTTTACTTGCCAGGGACAGTATTCTTTACGGTTGAAAATACACGAACAGTTGTATAATACCCTTTCAATTGTACAACTCAAATTTATTTGTGACCGACAAAAACAATAAATCACCCGTCCCATTTCATCAAACTACTGAATCATTCCAAGACTTTCTGTACGTAGTTGAATGCACTAGCATCACCTTTTGGAGCTGTCGTGAAACTTCCTGCAATGGCCCTGTGAGCAGTAGAGGGGGTGTATCAATGTGCCCCATGTATCAGTGTACCCCAGTTTCCCCTATACTTCCTTGATGTGGTCCTTTCAAATTCTTAAATGTACAAATACTTGAAATATCTTTACAAAATAAGTTCAAAATGTAATAATATTAATATATAGACATCCCCCGACATACATGTGACATTTTGAAGTTAGGGGGGGGCGGAAACATCATCGCCAGGTTTCCATTGCTCCGCACAGAAGTCATGGCCAGCGAGAAAAAAAACAAAATAAATAAATAAATGTAGAAGGTCAAAATAATCACTCCTTGGCTGCTGTAAGTTCATTTTATTAAACTGTAGCTATAATAGAGGGAAAAGCTCCTGTTGCAGACGATATTTTACCGAAACATCCAAAAAATATTCCATGCTTTACTACATCGAGTCGTACTCATGCAAGAGCGACCCAAAAATCCTTCTTCTCATCTCTCTTACCACCTCTCGAGCTTCCTCTTTTAAATCTAAAAAGAAAATTCTAGAACATTCTCTAACCTCAAACCATCATTCTTTTATGTAAACAGAATTCTTGTCTAGCTACGAGACTATTTTCCACAGACAATAATTTTATTTAAAAAAAAATTATTTAACCAATTTATAATCGACTCAGAATTTTTTGCGCAGACGATTTTTATAGATGATTAATTTTAAGAGAAAAAGGAAAGAAAGGAATTTATTGATATGCACACTATCAAAGTTTGACGGGGAAAATAAATAGATAAAATAAAATAATATTTTTTTAAAGGTATGGTTTTGGAATAAATTTAATAAGACTTTCTTAAAAAGGGTTGATAAAAACATAGAAGAAATGAGTTTTACTTGGAATATTAAGAAATAAAGTTTAATTAAGAATATTTTTAATTTAGAGCCATCTTTTTAAATTTATGCATACTGGAATAATGTTTTTTAAGGCGAATTAAGAATTTATATCGTCTGCATAAAGATTAACAGATTAGATCTAGAAACAAGATTTAAATTTAATAATTTGAAGTAAGTACGGAATATTATTATTTGAAAATTAAGATAGTATAAAGGTTAGTTTTGGCGAAAAAAATTTAAAATTTGTAATATACATAAGTAATACGGTCCATACAGTTTTATGTAACTTGATGTTTACGTTACTAGACATTTTAAATTGCTTAAGTAACATGTTTTAAGAAACTGCAATTTTTACTATGTATGTATATATGCATGAATGTATTATTTACACCGTAATATTTTATAAACAGATCATCATGCAACATTAACTACTCGTGTATAAACTGAATAAGTGTAATAAAAATAAAAACAAACTTAAAAAACAATTTTCGAATATCTTGTGGAATAGTGAATTTCTAAATATAACATTAATTAATTGATTTATAACAATTCTGATTCAACATCAAATTGCTATAAAATAATAAATAATTAAATAAGACTAACAAACTTAACCTATTCTCCATGAATTTCCTATGGCAAGACAATTTTGTTATTTTCTAACTTCGACAATGAATTGTGAAAAATCATAACATAATGGTTAAAAATTAATGTAATCTTTTGATTCAGTGCTAAGTAAAACATAAAAAATAACTGTCGTAGTCTTGTATTATCTAATATAAACTTTCTTCTGAAAGTTCTTGGCTGTAATTTATCCGAAATTTTTTGTGTTTTCCTGTAAAATAAGTATAAATGGCAGACACCGTAAATCATAATAATATTAAATTGTCATCTGATTTACGTCAGTATGCAAAATTTAATCTCCATGAGATATTTGAATCTGAGTTAAAATTCGTATAAAAATTTTGAACTGTAAAAAGCACAGATACAAGTGAAATAAATTCTTCGAATACTTTAAGCAGTTAGTTTATAGCACCATAAAAGAATGGTTTAACTCCTTGTTTTCAGATGCAGAAAAATGGTATGAATCATGCATTTTTAAAGTTTCATAATTTAGTCAATTTTAGTATTATATGAACGAGACTTTGACTTACTTATCAGAGTAATAGAAAAAAGTAACTAAATATAACTTGTAAAATCGAGAAATCGTATAAAAATATTAAATTTTGTACCTTTTTAAAAAATGTTTCTCTTGGTCCAAATAACTTTCAAATTATTTTTGTGCCTCCTTTAAACATTTTTGTAATTTGTACTGTACGTCTATGACGGATAGTTTTGGAATTAGACATTGGACACCCTTTGAGAGTGAACACCCTGCTTATCTCATTTATACCTGTAAAATAAATATCAAAACTACACAACTTTATATCAAACGCTCTAATATGTTCGACAATGTAATTTTGGAGATTTATTAAGTAATTGCGAATTTAATGTATGTCATTTAATGCGCAAATCTTGGGATGTATGTACTTAGATTCAATGCTGAAACATATTATCTTTATAGACTTGTCTGCTATGCACTTAATAGCAAAAGTAATCTAAAGAATTGTACAAATGATCATCACACATAGTTTATCGTCAATGGTATTTTCGTTGCGGATGTAATTTACTGTAATAGTTTTAAGATGGAGATTAGATGATATCTCTCTTCAGAAATATAGTGTTATAGTTAGTTAATATAAACTTTAGTTTATTGCATAGAAACGTAGCTGCGGTTTTTGTGCAATGACGAATCAAAGTTTACAAATTTTATAAATTATTACACTTAAAAGTAAATAAGAAAGAAAAAAAAACATTTATGTTTTAAAGCAGTATAAATATGTAGATAGAAATCTTTACACCAAATATTATTAATATTTGAATTGAAGTTATGGGTTTCAGAATCCGCTTTATCAGAAAAAAAATTATATAGATGTGTATATATGGATCGTTTTTTCTTTAGGAATCTACTTTGCATGTTACTGCTAATAATACTCCAAATAAAACAAAATTCTACTATATTGACAGTTAAACTAGGAATTACAAGTTAAACTGTGAAAATATCAAGAAAAGCAGCACTAACAGCAGTTAAGGTTTAGTTGAAATTATTTTTTATCTTATAGTTATACTGTGTGCAAATTAATTAAAAGATGACAAAAATATTTAAAAATAAAAAAATTTTAAAAATAAATTTTTAGTACTTTGAATTATATTTTGAAGTGTAAAAACAGTCTCCATCAGTGTATACAAAAGTAATTTAACATCTTTAAAAAATATATTTTTTTTGCCATCTTATAATTAGTTTGCACATAATGTAATCTTAAGTTTACCCTTTCAAGATAAATTTAGCTTTCTTTTTACTTATTTCATGATATATATATATTTAAGTACTTAACCGTTAACTGTTGCGACAGGATTCGTTGCATAACTATTGTAAGAAGTCTCTGAGACCCATTAATTAAAAGTGCATATAAAGCTCTATTAACTCACGTAGTACTTTTCTGTACTAAATTTTAAGTACAGATTATTATAATTAAGCTTTGGATATTCAGAATCTCAAGCAATATTTCTAGCGCACCAAATGCTCCACAGTTTAAAATTCGAGAAATTGTAGAATGAATTTTACAACCCATAATTTGCAGACTAGTGCGTTTGGGTTTCCGTAACTTCAACTTCGCATAATTTTAAAGATTATGCTGATTTGCTATAATGTTGGTAAAATTAATTTACTGAACGACATTAAACACAATTTGCGTGTTTTCAATCTACACAAGATTTTCCAGAATTTCCATCATTTATAATTATTGCAAGTTCCATAATATGTGTGTACATTACATTACTGGAATATATACTGCGTTTCTTACATTTTTGTTTATTAGAAATATTAAAAAAGCGCATTTTTCTATTTTCATCACCTTAAACACAGATTTAAGCACCTAACTAAAGAAAAACATTAATGGAGGATTTTGCTGTCTCATCACAATTTAATTAAACACAATATTGTTTTATAAACATTTTCATATAATAAATGAAAAATACTACATAGAACTTACCTTATTAGGGGCTGTGAAATATAACGCTATCAATTTTTCAGTAATTTTGGTCAACCTTCTCGCTTCCTTCCCTTCTGATATCATACGTTATCATCCCTAGATTCCCCCCCGAGTAATGATATCGTTATCAAAGTTTTCGATCTTCAGAATTTGTCTCTTTTGTCTAGAGTCACATACAAAACTCCTAACATTTATTTTTCGCACGACCTATTGATTCAAATGAAGAGAAGTCAAATAATAGTTAAAAGAAATAGTAACTATTTAAAAGTAATTTATATGAAAAGTATTTGAATATCTATTTGTTACATAATGTATTTAATAGTTATTAAGTCTTGTTGCAGTTGCTCCGAACGGAAGAGGGGTGGATCGCAGCTAGAAATTCTTATCAATAAAACAACTGAAAAACATTTATTCTCTTTCTGATTTATTTATTAGTATACACAAACTTTATTTCAAATATATTTCACATATGGTTTCTCGAACCGTGATTATACATGTATGCACATATGTTGAGGAACAGAAATGTCATACGTTGGGAATATTCTATGTTTGAGAATAAAATAATTTATAATAGTTTAATGATTTTAATAATAACTTTGTATTTTCATAAAAATAGATAACGGACTAAAAAAAGGATAGCATTCGATTTTGAACCAAAAATCACATTATAAATAAAAAGAGAAAAAATGATTGGAACAAAAAAGATATCTATTATCAAGCGACAAACCCACCCTCCCCCTTGAAATACCCCCCCCGATTAGGCGATTATTTACAGGAAAGATTATAAGTTCAAAATTATCGATGGTAAAGTTTATTGATAAAAGTTTATTTTTCATTCACAGTTTTAATGATCTGATATCATTTTGAACTAATTTTTATATGAGCTGTTGTTTTTGGAAGTAATTGATTTAAAAAAACATGAAAAAGAAACTTTCTCTTTTACGACTCCGTATCAGCTTACATTATCTTACAAATAAGATACATTAAAAATTTTGCTTACAGGATGCAAAATCAGAATTAGCATTTTCCTTTTTATTGTATCAAAAAGTATTAAAAAAGTATATAGAAAAATCTAAGTGTATAAAAAATAAGTAATGTAAACGAAATTTTTTTGAGCTTCCGCCTTTCGACAGATTAGATGTCTAAGGTGTCACACATCCCAGAAAACATGTTTTTAAAATATGTCTTTCTTGTCGTGCGTCTGTTTTTTGTGACATTGAAAAGTTTATGAGATTATGCGTAATGTAGTATCACAGTTTTTAGCTATCCTCAGTATATCGCAGAGGAAATTGAGAATAATCTGCCCAATGATACTGTTAGGAGTGCCATTTTCATTATTATATCATGGAAAGTAAACGGAAAGAATCAAATGTCATATATATCTTATTCACAAACATCGTTTGGCCTCAGTTGAAATTTGATATATTCCTTAAGTAGGGCGCTTTTTTGAGAAATTTTTCTTCTGTTTGAATCGAAAATGCTCGAAATTATGCATAAAACAAAAAAAGTCCAATTATACGTTGTTCATTATTGACTTGAGGTCCCAGTAGAAAATGGGGATATTCACCCAGAAAAGTGAATGAAAACAGCATTTTTTTTTTCAAAATTAAATGAAGAAAATTTGAATATATTTTTTAAAAAATGTTTATAATTTGATGTAATGTGTGATGTAGACATCGTTTTGTATAAGATTTTGGATATAATCAACCTGAAAGTGACTCTGCGACAAAGAATTTTCCAGTGGGCGCCGGTACCTGTTGAAAAATAAAACTAAAATCAATTTAGTTGTATTTTGCTAATTTTTATCAAATAAACCTTTTCTTGTTTTTCGTTCATATATATTCCATGTTTGTTAGACATAACGTTCTGCTTTGATATTGCTTTCCTCTACTCTGTCCAATCCCTCAATATGATTTTAAAATATTTATTGATAAAAAAACTTGAAGTATGATTAAAAAAATAAATAAATAAATAAATAAATAAACTTAAAGTGTAATGAAAAACTGTTAACAGATCTATTTTCTAACCATTTTTGAAGCTTCTCATTTTTTATTTATAAATTGCATGATTTAAAAATAAAAAATGAGAAGCTTCAAAAATGGTCAGAAAATAGATCTGTTTACAGTTTTTCATTACACTTTATGTTTATTTATTTATTTATTTATTTTTTAATCATACTTCAAGTTTTTTTATCAATAAATATTTTAAAATCTAATAATTTAAAATATATATCCTTTTTAAAGCATTAAAATGTATAGAATCGAAGGACGTTTCGAGATTGAGACATCCGTTTTGATAAAATTTCTTCGTAAAAATACTTCAAAATTGTATTCATTTAGTTTTACCTAATATAAATTTCAAGTAATTTCATTCATTATTATTTCACTGCATGAATTTTTAGAACATTATTTTTAACCATTTGGAAAAAGGTTGTTGTTTTCGGTCGGTCTAGTGATATCCGCATTTTATTTTTAAAAATTCCTTTCTTTGATAAGACTTACTGCATAGCAAAAACTTCTGAGTGCGGGCGAGGCGTGAGCTGCATTTTTAATAGACTGATAGGCGCTTTCCGAGGCTACCGTGAAGGACAGTCTACCTCGGTTCCATAGGATGCATCTTTTTTACAGACCGCTGGAGTCACGGGATAGTCAAATGCACCAATTGAGATGCACGAAAAGAGCAACACCTCACTCTGGCAGTCTGTATAAAAATACACTTGGGATGTACCGCAGAAGCCTGTTTTTTTCGTTAGCCTCGGCGCTTTCAGTCATTACGTCAGTCATGGGTATTTGCTTGGAAACTGACTCAAAACAGACAGTTGCTAAAGTTACATTTTCTTATTTGGCACAATCCGTAGAAAATGTTACCGCTGCTTATATTGCATTAGAACAAATAGGTGCGATACGTAATTATAAATTTTAGCTATGGCATAAAAGAATAGAAATTGCAACGTAAAAACCGTTTGTTTGGAGTAAGTTTCCAAGTAATACGCAATGTCTGACGTCACAATGAAAATGAATTATGAAATAATGACATAATTAAATTGTTGAATAGATCTAGAGATGTACAAATTTTATTTTTAATTCAGTTTTTTTTTTTTCATCTAGAATTTTTATTTGAACAAGAAATCACAATTTCGTTGTTAATAAAGAAGAAAGTGAAAAATTTACAAAATGCGTAGATGCAAATTATCAGATATGAAAAAAACGAATCCATAGAAAGACATTGCATAAAAAATCGTATCTTAAAGTAAAAAAAAAAAAAATAGAAATAAACCGATTGATTTAAAAGACCATGCTTTTTAATATGTATTTTTATAAGCTTTAACTTTTAGTTTTTGAAAAAAAAATCATTTTTCAAATGGTTAATTTAATTTTTAAATCGCATTTTATGAAATACATGTTGAAATCACGTATCTACTACAACAAACATAAATTGTACTAAGTGTAAATAAAATAGCTTTATGTATATATTTTTTCTTATTTACAATATCTAGCAAAAGAAATCCGATATCCATAAGCCAGAGAAAGGGTTAATAAAAGATTCGATTACCAAATAAATGAATTATTTCTAATTTCCATAATGATCGATTACAAATCAACAAGTCTAAAAACGGAAATAAAAATTCTAAATGCGTATTGTATAAGAAACTGAAAATTTTAGTATTAGTTACTATGTTATTAAACAATTATACGCATGTAGAAAAAAGAAAATAAATTAACGTACTCTGGGAATACCTTGGATCTAGCAAATACATGGTTTGAGCATAATCATATTAGATCATAGTTATTCTGGCATTTTATTGCATAGATAACTAGCTTTTGTATTCTTCAGAATGAGCTGATGAAACGGAATTCCCGATGTATTTTTCTTACATTTTCAGCTCAGAGACGCTGAATTGGCTTGATGAGGAACAAATATATTGATTGTGCGAAAGCAAATATATTCTTCACATAATTGCGTATTTATCTAATTCTGCAGAAAATGAATAAATCGTCTAAAAGAGGCTAACATAAAACTTTTTCCTGTGTACCAAGTTGATATTATAAGAGAGAAAACCAAAATGTAGGATTGTGGAGAAACAAAATTAGTAAAATGAATCTTATAAATACTTTTATACAAAATAACATTAGTTACACATTTGAAGTTCTAAGAATACTTATACATAGTTTAAATAAATATATATTATATAACAATGTTATTAAATCAATTTCATTAATAATAAGATAATTAATGATAGATTATTTCAAAATAGTATATTAGAACCCCGAAAATCCGGATCGGTTGTTTCATTTTTTTTTCAAGTTTGAGAAGCGATTGGCTAATTTCCATATATTAACTTGTTGCATCGTCGTATTCTGAATATAAAAAAACTTTTATCGCCAATCGCTTCTCAAACTTGAAAAAAAAAATGAAAAAACTGATCCGGATTATCGGGATTCTACTGTATACAGGGTGATTCATAAATATCGAAACAATAGGCTATTTCCTTAAATATTGCCCTTGGACCCATTCTTCCAATTGTGAAGTTCCTCGAAAAAGGTGCCAAATATTACACAAATTACAATTCCATGGGGGTTCATTTGAAAAAATACGAAAATTAAATTTTTGTACAGCCCCCGTAGGATAAGAATTTCAATTAGGAATACTTTCCTTTTCCATTTTATGAATTAAACGCATAAGATTCCATATTCATATAATTATTCCATAATTATACCATATCCATAATCATTCCATAATCATCAGAGTTGTGGCCGTTTAAATTATTCATCAGGTTTTAAGGCATTACACGCAAATTGAAATGCGTCCTATTCAAGAAATAATGTTATTTTAGGAGTTCTATGAAACAGGCAAAATATATTTATTGAGTAAGAATTTTGATTTTTTTCTTTTTTGTGACGGTTATTGACATAATTTAAAAAGAAAATCCCTTCCTAAAATTTCTCATAAAGTTATTTTTTTTAATGGTTAGTATTTTTTAAATGGGGTACTTAAAATCGTTATAACTCGAAACATTATCCAACGGATTTTATTTTTTTCCCTTTAATTAAAGAGTAAAATATAATTTTAGCTTTGTTTCGGGATTTTTTACTATTAAATTTATATTAAGATTTTATTTTGAAAAATTGACGTAACTTATTAAAAAAAATCTATATATTTAAAAGTCCAGGCTGTTTTTTTAGTCATCAGCTCCGAGCTATTTACTGGACCGATATTGATAATTATTTTTTTTTAAATAAAAGTTGTTCATATGTAGATGTGCTCATTCTAGCTATTTTTTAATTTATTTTCAATTTTATATTATATATTTCATATTAAAAGCTTTTTTGCGAAATTTCTTCATAACAGTAGCAATTAAATTACTTTCATTGTCGAAGGGAAAAGAAAAATAATAAAATATATTCAGATACGTGGCTTTTTAAACGCATTTTTTATTTGAGAGTTAAATTAAAATACAAAATATTTATACACGAATACCCTATTTTGATAAGCAAGTAAAAAATCATATATACTCCGACATCACGAGAATATTGCTCAATGAGCTTATTTTATATTTATGCATTTTTATTTCAGCGATACCTTTTTTTTCACAACAATGAAATACAAAATATGTTTTTATTTTAATGCATGTTGGTTAAGCATAAAAATACATACATAAAATACGCGTAAAAAGTTTTTCCTATTAAAGTGGCTGCTTGCATATTTTCAAATTTATTTTTACAGGGAAATTATTCAAATTATTTTTACATTAGGAAAATTGATCAGATGGTGTCAAAATGACGTAATTTTTACTGATCTTTCATTTTTTTTATTGTAAAGGTTATAATTGGAGACTTTTAGATTATTTCATTTAAATTACATGTCTTCTCTCGATTTGAAAAAAAAAATATTCTAAGTAATATATATTAATTTTTTAATAAAGAAATGAGAAAAGTAAAGATTTTCAGGAAAATTAAAATAAAAAAAAAAGTTTTACATTAAAAAATAAAAGATCTCATCTAAGGCTTATTTTATATAGAAATAATGTTTGTTGGTTTATTATAAATTCATTTAACCATTTGCATGATGTACCCGTATGTCATACGGGCAATTTTTCCCAATTACGACTTGCGCATATCATGTAGGGCATCTGTATTCCAATCACTATTTATTTATATTGTGACCAGTAAATTTTTATTTTAAATTTTACATTATTTTAATCGGAACATTTTTCTGGATTCAATTAGGCAAAAAAAAATTGTTTGAGAAACCGGTGATAAAAGATTAAAAATTCTGTAAATCATATGAAAAAATAGGGATAATTTGATTTTTTTTTCAAAAATATTTTTCACTTAAGTGGTTAATAGTTCCTTTTTATTGACAAAGTGGTATTTCTGTGGAATTCTCTGTTGTCGTCAAAGAAATATAGTCTTCTTTTGAACCGATTGTCGATTTAGTGACATTTTAAATTATTTTAAAGCATGAGTTATTTTATGTTCTATTTCAACCAACTTAAAGACTATATTCCAAAGGAAAAGATAAATCATCATAAGATTAGATTATCCATAGAACGTAGCATTTTGTCACAAAACTGAAATCTGGTACCAAAATGATAGATATTCAGTTTATGTATAACATAAAATTAATGCATTAAATTGCTTGAAATAAGTTTCAATCAGAATATGGTAAAATTTATGTTTCATTATTTTTTAAGGATCCATTCGATATGTAATTTTATAAGAAAGATAATATCTCAGTTTGTGGAAATGGGACAGTCATCCAGATTATAGAAAAGGAACGAGAAAACTATACAAAGAAATTATAAGTTAAAAGCATTAAAATTCTGTTGCATCTGCAAATTGTCCTAACATTATTAAAAAAATATTTCCTCCATTTTTAAATAAAAATTAATTAGCTTAAAGCAATAGAAGAGTTTCAGAAGAAATTAAACTGAAACGAAGAATAATGGAGGAGGACATTTTAAAACTTTTATTTAGCGTCGACAATTTTCATCTCTTATGTTCAAAAATAAGTATTTTTTTATTATTAAAGAATCAAAATTAACGTAAAACAATAAAAAAGACAGGTTTGTAGTTTGCATTTTATTTCTTTAATGATTCTTGAGTAAATAATTTAAAGGTGAAAAATGGTGAAAAAAAAAACATTATGCAGAAAAACTTTTTTAAAGTTTTAAACAAAGATTGGCTCTTAATAAAATGCTTAAAAGTTTTTTAAATTTTGCAAGTGAAAAGTAACTCCTTTCTATAGCTTAAATTTCCGTTTCAGTTTTACATTTGTTGTTTCCTTCCCTTTTCTGTACTATTTAAGTGTCCGTCAGTTATTTTAAACAACAATGCTCTTTCTAACATTCCATTCGGGAGTTCTTTCATAAACTTTAGCCCTAACAAATTGGGTCTTCCTAGCAGCCGGTAGAAAATTTTCTATTTAGGGGCCATGATGGGCCAGGCCCGGACCATATGTTTTTCTGAAAAATTGGCCAGGTCTAACATATTTTTTTCATTCGGAACCGAACTGGATTTAGTCTTCCTACGTCTGCAGGACAAAATTTTTAGTTGCGGTCTCGACACAAAGCGTATTATAATCATTGCCTCTATCTGACCTAATCCGTGTAAAAGTCCAAAAATCTTTGGAAAAAATTTATAGATTTTTAAATCGCCATTATTTTACATTAAAAAACTTTTAAATTATTTTTAAAAAATTAGTAGATTTAAAGGATTTTTTTTAAATAACACTAATGTGAAAGAACTTGCCTATGACGTAATGCTTCCCTAAACAGAAATGATCCATGGAAAATGATTATGATGATATCCGAGAAAAAAAATTGTCTTCTTTTATACCTTCTAAGAAGGGAACTTGTCCATAACGCATTTTTCTTTCTTTCCCATGAGATTCTATCTTAAAAGATTTTATAGAATTTTTAGTGTCGAACATAAGGAATACGGATCAACGTTATTGAAGGTAAATTGAAACATATACATATAAATAGGAATTTATTCATAGTCTTTAGCAATTCTTTATAAATAAAAAATATGAACATGAAAAAAGAAAAATCTATAATAAATATTTTTGGTCAGAACTCATCCATACGAAACAAGTTTTAACAATATCGATTTAAAAAACTATGCAGAAATTTAGATAGCCAGGGTCGGATTATTTAAACTTTTTTCATGCCGGGCCATTTTTTTTCTATGGGATGGTTCGGGACCAGACCTACATATTTTGCCATTTCTTACCTCTAGTGCAGACCACCAGCATTTTTTAAAAGCAGATTTAACGTTAGTTCTACTCTGTGCTATTTTATATCCAAAAACGATGCACTGTCATAAATCGACATTTCATAACGGACAATTTGTGGATAATATTTATTTTTATCCAAAATGAGACAAAACCTCATCGCTCAGAAGCATGGTTAAGTGATGTAAGTCACGAAATTTGCAGAATTTAAGATTTTAATATTTCTGTTAGATTTGTAAATATCTAGATGCTTTTTTTTGTTGTTCAATGAAGGAAAGGATAAGGAAATAATTCCTAATTGGGAATTTTGCCCTACGATGGCCATATAAAAATTTAATTTTCGTAATTTTTCAAATGGACCCCATTTGGAGTTTCCAAACTTTCCAACTAGAAGCATGGGTCTAGGGGTAATATTTAAAGAATTATCCTTTGTTTCGATATTTATGAATAACATAGTATATAATATATTAATTTTTTATGTCATTCCCTTTATAATAAACGTATATATATTAATGATTTTTATAGCATGATAATTATTCATATTATTTTTAGCTCATTCTTCACATTACTTTATGAATCAAAAATTTTGATCTTTACAAAAGAAAACCGGCAACTTAAAGCCTTGATTATTTGAATATCTCTTTAAAGTAACATTTTAAGTTCATACGATTGATAAGATTCAAATGCTATTTAAACGTTCAATCTGTTATTTTTGGAAAGATAAATTTAAGGTTTTACCCAATTATTTAACAATAGCATCCACATACATTGATGTCTTACAGCTCGATGGAGAGTAAAACAAGAACAAATAATATTACTTTTATCATACATATTATGAAGGGCGTTGCTTTAAAAGGGAAAAACAATTCTTTTGAAACTTTTTTCAAAGAGTTAACAGCGAGATTTTTTCCTGTTCATTGTAACGTCTGAGACATTAGACTACAAATTTTTGTGTTCCTATTACTTCCAGTACGAAAAGGTTTGAATCATTTAGTTTAAATCAAAACTACAAAATAAGAACAAAGGAAACCACCCGCACAGTTCTATATTTCTTGCCGATGCCTAAATATGGTTCAGAGAATTGCTGAGCACTTTAAGTGACTGTGGATGATTTTTTGCGAGAATACATTACGATTTTAAATTAATAACTCAGCAAATTATTAGAAATCTAAAATTCCGTGTCTTAGATGCACCAGAAAAGCCTTGCACATCTCTCATCCAAACTTTCAGCCTTGAACATGCGACAAGTTTTGATAGCTATCACGGACACACTGAGATATACACAGGCATAGAGACAAAGTGAACCTTTCTTTTATTAGAATAGATACTAGCGAATAAATGAATAAATGTCTTAAAAATAAATAGTTGCCAAATAAATATTTAAATCTGAAAAAACTTATCACATTAGCAATAACAAGATAAATTTTTTACCAATATTGAAAATACCCGATTCCACACCCGTATATATTTTTCTTTCCATTCTATTAAATTACAATTTTACAAACAATCTTAGAAAACAAATTGTGCAAAATAAAAATAATTAAAAAGAAACATTTTCTTACAGATATACTTTTATCTATGATGTTTTAGATGTTCTTTTAAATTAGCAAAGTATATCAGTCATGTAAACAACATACAATAAATTAAACGTGATCTTATACTATATTTAAATAACGCAAGCAATAACTTTTAGTTTTAGCTTTTATGTTTGCTTCGAAATGCAAATTTGAAACTTTTGTTATTTTTTTTTAAATATTTTTGAAAGTTATCCGAAAAATATTTTTCAAAGGAATAATAATGTGTTCCATTTTTCAGGATATACAATATTATTAATTTAAACAAAATAAAATAAATTCTTAAATTGTAAGAAATGTAAAAATTTTAAATACCTGTTTGTTGTTGTTTTTTCTACACTTATAATATTCATTATTATATCAATGCTTTTTCAATTGAAGACCACATTTCATATTTATGATTTTTAAATGTTTATTTTAGATATTAACTTATTTTTCTATCCTTGGTATCATAATAGTCAGGAATAATCTTAATGAGATTTATAAGATAAAATTCCCAAGAAGATAATATAACTTCCTTCACTTGTAAATCGAATAAATTTTCAATTTGAAATTATTATTTTATTCAATAACTCAAAGAATATGAAGATATTATCTTTCATGCTTCTAGATCAAATAATATTATGTTTTGAACAACATTATTTGGGTTGTACAATTACTTAGTTTTTTTAAAGCAAGCATACTCAGTTTTTTACAGCAATGATTTATATATTTATTTGTAATATTCCGTGTCACCGTTTATATAAAAATTAAATATAAAATAGTTTGTCATGCTTTATACATAATAGCAAAACATTTTGAGTTTAAGTCTATCATCTATTAATTAAATAAAACTGATCTTTGTTTTAATAATAAAATATAGCTTCATTTAATGCGATTTACTTATAATAATGTCACAGAAAAAATATCTAAAATGTGATTTCATTAAGTTAATCATTTTCAAAAGTACATTTGTTTTAATTTGTGTTACATAAGCATGCATCTAATTGTTCTAGAAATACATATGTATTCAATTTGATTAATGGTTGGTATAACAACAGTAATCCTTATCAGAATATTTTTTTATGTTTTCAAAATAAACCAGCACGAATAACGAAAATCATCGTAAAAGGAAAATGTTAACACAAGTTAAATGTTACATTTAATACAGATTAGATATATTATGTGTTTAATGAGTTATTTTTAGTGTTAAGCCGATACATTTACGACAAAGTAAAATAGTACTTTTGCGTGAGTAAATCCATGTATGTAACCTTTAAACATTTGCAAAATGATTTCAAGAGATAATTTTTGCTATAGAAATTACATGTTTATTTGTTATGTTGCTAACTAATGGACATTTTATTTAGATCTTTATTAATTACATAGATATTTTTAAATGAATAATTTTATAATTTTCCTAATTAAAAATTCAAAGGTTTTTGTAACCAACGCCTTTCTAAAATGTTTTATTTGTTCGTACTTTTATGCATAAAAAAGTAATAATACGATAATTTCATCCAAAACTGATACAATAAATTTTATAGTCAGTTTGTATGTTGGAAATTTAAAACTCTATTAAAGTCTATTAAAGACAAGGTGTATGTATTTCAAAGTGATTTTTCTTAAAATTGTTTTCGATGAAAGCATAAAAAATAATATTGAGAAACATGGAACGCTACGAAATATCGAAGAAAACCAAGCTTTACAGGTTCATTTTTCAGTAAAAATTAACAAAATTATAAATTTTGAAAATTGAAAATATATTTATTTATTTAAAAACTTTTCTAATTCCTGAATGACAAAATCACTTCATAAATTAAGGATATAATTCAAGCTGAAATGTTCACGATTTTTAAATTTTATTATGAACTGCATTAGTAACAAAATGACTGAACAAATAGCACCTGCAAGTATATATCTAGATAATTTATGTTCTTAATGTTTTTAGTTTTAATCGCAGCAACTATGGAATAGTCAGTTTCAGTCTCACTTTCAGCTAGGTAGGGAAGCCTACTAAATGTCTTAAGCACAACAAGCCCCACCTAGCAGGATTTATCAACAATGCTAAAAGAATTGTCTACATCATTTGAGTGCAGTTCTACTAAGATCAAGTAAAGAATGTACAATTAAGCAATTTTAAAATTTTAAAATTATTCAAAATACCGCTTCTTGGGATGTCATTCATAACTCATGATTAAATTTATATGTTATTTAAGCTACTTGGCCAAGGTTGCGATAGAGTCACTTCACTAATTTTGTCTAGAATACATGGTGATTAAACAAGATTATTCACTAGTTCAATGATCAATTGAATATGAAAATTTTAAAAAAGTCAACAAACATAAAGTTAGCCGATATTCCATTTGGATAGCAATCTTTCCTTATATAATATTTTACTTTGAGCCTCATAAGCAGTCGAATTTACAGTCCATAGTTGTCAAAAAACTTTCTCTAAATCTCTAAATTAAAATGTCTTACCAACCTGCAATAGCTTACAGCACAAGTCCTGAAATTGTTTACATTTACCACAAACTTCTCCTTCTGTTCGATAACATAAGCCAGGTACTCTACTGAGTCAGAAATTAACCCAAATACAACATTACAAACTTTTCATTTCATCATTCATATTCTGAAGATCGTGAGATGCATGCAATTTTTATGCGCCTAATTTGCACAGAACTACAGCGAAAAACCAGACTATACATCGCCAAAGATCCTAGCAAAATTCAGTTAAATGTCTGACGTCATATTCACATTTATTAAATTTGCTATTCTTTATATGTAAATTGCTATTCAACTACATGAATTATTATGATAAATGATTCATAGATTTCTAAGCAGAATTTAAAATGCATAAGTTGAAACCACCAACAAAAGTCTGTGTGCTGTTTATTTTAAATCAAATAAAAGATGCACAATTAAACTATTTCAAAATTGAAAATTAGCTAATTTATGATGTACTATAACATATAAATTTTAATGTTATTGTATTGAATTCTCTTAAAAATTAAAAAGTACGAAATAGTCTACAGTATTTGAATATGGTTTATTAGGTATCAAATAAAGAATATACAACTAAACAAATTTTGAAAACTAAAACTTAGCCAATTTACGTAATATTCAAATATTTAACTGAAGTAAAGGAAGTAAAAAAAACTTTAGCTACTTTTAAAAAACTTCTTTAAATCTTCTAAATATATATTAATAGTAAAGTACTTAAATTATAAAAACTAACATTTAAAGATTTTTAATGAAAACAACTTTATTTAAATAAAATTTACACATTTAAAGTTTCTTGTTAAAGAAATGGGGTCTTTATTAGGGAAACTAGGTTAATATTTTTGTACTCAGCAACATAAAAATACAAACACGAATAACAAAATTTAAAACTTTATGCATACATTGCATTTATCACATACATATTGCATTTATTAAAAAATGTAATACTGAAAAAAATCTAGAAATCATTGAAGATTTAACTAATTTTTTTTTATTTGAAAGCCTGTACTTCAATCGAAGATATGCAAGCAACTGAAAATAAAACATTAAATTCAAAAAGAGCATAAATTTTTAAATTTACTTAAAAAAGATAGTAGCAATTTTAGTTATTAGATATGTTTTATTGTACATTAGAAATTAAATAACTAGATATCTTATAAGTAAGTTCTCAATTACACGTCTAAATCGTATAAAAATAAAGAGCAAAGATTGAAAAATATATATATCCAAGATTAAAATTTTGATAATATTAATTACATTTTGTGATTACCAAATTAATAATAAGTGACAACTAACTTTTATCAGGAAAAAACGCATTAAAAACAACCTTTAAATAACTCCAAAATCAAAAAGAAAGAAGAAAAAAATCCTTGCAGATTTGATTATTTGGAAAATTTGTAATGGAAAATATCTTTCAAAAAAATCAAAACTGAATTAGTAAAATATTCAAAATTTGCTTTCAATTGCATTATTGCAATTGTTTCGATTATTATTAGAAAAAGAATTATATTTTAAAAATTTGCTCTTAAATTCTATCGGATGTACTAAAAAAAAAAAAAAAAAAAAAAAATCATAAAAGTTAAATACTTATCGGTTTGTTTTATAAAACATCTTTTCCAATTAAAAACTTTTTTTTTCTTCGATAAAAGTGGAAACATCATCTGCCATTAAAAAAAAATCTGGACATTATCTTTTCTAGATATTTGGAATTTGTTTTGAATAATCTAAAATAAAACATTAATGTTCTTTTATGAGATTAGAGAAACAGTTCCGATCTTGGGGAGTGTCACAGGAAGGAGGGGAGATATTTATGACGGCTATTCGAGATTTGCTATTAAACCATTTGATGTTAGTTTCTCTTTGTATTATACTTATTTGAATAATCTTGAGAAATAAAAATAAAAGTAATTTTATCTGAGAAAAATAATAATGTTGTTCAATTTTTAAAACGTTCTTGTTCAAAAGCTCAAAATGTAATATTATTAATTGAAAAATAATATATAAATTTAGGAACATTTTTTATGGCTAAAAGCTTTTGTACTTTTTAATTTTTAAAAAATTTAGGATTTTCCCAAATATTTTTACTTGTATTTGATGAAAAAGAACATATATACATACACTCTCTAATATCGCAGTTCTACGTTTTGATATGACAGATCTTAAGTCTGTATCATACTTGACAGTCTTGAATTACATTTAATCTGAAAAAAATATTCAAAATATCTATATGAGTTAATACCAACATTCAGAACAATATAAAATGGATAAGCTTGTAAATGAGCATCACCGAACGTAGTGGGTTATTAAAAAATATTTTACAATTCACAATTTTGCCTCATAATCTTTACATAAATATACACTATAGCAGAACACACAATTTAAAATTTGAAAAAAGGGAAAATCATGCAATAAAAATTGTTTATTAAACACTTTCCAATCATTCTAGAATTCGTAAACAAACTTCAGCATAAGTTTTTCGAAACTGATAACCCATTTAAAAACCAGATTTTGGCAATTATTTTCCATAACCTAAAAATAGTCCCATGAATTTGTTTAAAGCTGTATTTGATCTAAATATATCTATATATTCTACGTAGTATGCTAAAACTTAGCTTACAAAGAAAAAACATAATAGAATAATCATGTCTTTTTAGTAATTTATACCAATATACAAAAATATACTTTAATTCTTTTGTCCAGCCCTGCGTATTACCTATAGATTTTCATATTTTCCACATATAAAGTTAAAATTTACTTCCTGTTAAAATATGGTTTAAACTAATGAAATTAAATATTCTGCCATTTTCATCCTTGGGTGGTAATGTAATACGTTTTCACATGTTATTATATATTATTGTATTTATATTTCACAAAAACAGTTTAATATACACTATATTGCCATTGATTATGGGACACTTGCGATTTTAGACATTTTACTAAATATCTAGAAAAATACATGAGGAATCATCTCGAAACTCTTAGTGTATAAATATAATAGTATACGTCATGCATCTATTTGAAGATTTTTTACCGAAACTCCACAGGGGACCGTCAACAAATTAAAAAAGAATGAATATCTTTTGAATAACCCTGTCAAAACTAATGTAGCAAAAGCGCTCAAACTCTAGATTTTGATTGAATGCCTTATTGTAATACACTGTGTTCATTTTTATGCAAATAGCATGCATACTCGCAGAGTAATTAAGGTTTTTATAAAAATGGCCCCAAATTTTTCTAAGTTTTTTCCTTATAATTTTCAGAGTTCTTAATATAAAATAATATTTTTTTCAGAAAATATGACAAACAACATTGCACACAGTACCCTGTAATCAGAATTAAAAAATAATAAAAATTGTATGAAAAATGAGTAGGTTTACTAAATAATTTTTTACTGCGCATGCGTCAAAGATATCAAAATTTCATTTGTATATTATGTTAGCTAAATGTATAGAGCAACTTTTGTAAAAGTCTCAAAATTATAGCTTGAAAATTCTGAAAGTAATCGTCTATAGAAAAGGACAAAATCCGTTGTTTCCAAAATGAAGCAAAAAAATGAGGGATTTTATCCAAAAGTAGTCGTAACATCCCGTATTGTGTATTCTATATTGACACTAATCAATGAATATATGGATACAACCCCTCTTGTTTTTGCTTCATTTTGAGAATAACGGATTTTCAACTTATTCAATTGACGATTATTTTCAGAATTTTCAAGTTATGATTTTGTGACTTTCACAAAAGTTGCTCTATACATTTAGCTAACATAATATGCAAATGAAATTTTGATATCGTTGACGCATGCGCAGTAAAAAATTATTTAGTAAACCAACTCATTTTGTATACAATTTTCATTATTTTTTAATTCTGATTACAGGGTACTGTGTGCAATGTTATTTGTCATATTTTCTGAAAAAAATATTATTTTATATTAAGAACTCTGAAAATTATAAGGAAAAAACTTGGAAAAATTTGGGACCATTTTTATAAAAACCTTAATTACTCTGCGAGTATGCATGCTATTTGCATAAAAATGAATACAGTGTATTACAATAAGGCATTCAATCATAATCTAGCGTTTGAGCGCTTTTGCTACATTAGTTTTGACAGGGTTATTCAAAAGATATTCATTCTTTTTTAATTTGTTGACGGTCCCCTATGGAGTTTCGGTAAAAACTCTTCACGGAGATGTAGGACGTATACTACTATATTTATACACTAAGAGTTTCGAGATGATTCCTCATGTATTTTTTTAGATATTTAGTAAAATGTCTAAAATCGCAAGTGTCCCATAATCAATGGCAATATAGTGTATTAAGTATAACTCAGCAAAGTGCATAACTCCGTTTAAAGCCGTATTTAAGTCATTTAATTTCATAATCTACAACGCTTTTGAATTCTTTTACGTAGCCCTTGTATTTAATAAATAGCATTTATACATTCTCTCATAAGGAAAAAATTAGTTAAAGTAAAAAACGCAAACCATTAATTAAATCACACTTCAGTAGTTATAGCTAACAGATAGTACGTCTGGTACAGTACTGTATTCGAATCTCTGGTAATTGACGAAAAATGTTATGTACATGAAATGTCTTGTAGTAGACTTCAGTAATACCGGGTGTCTCAAAAATGACTGATAGATTTTTAAATTGAATAACTTGCAAACGGTGACAGCTATTTAACCAAATTTGCAGGAGGGTTATGTATAATGTCAGGAGTTTTTTTACCGTAATTTTTTATTTTAGATAGCATCTCAAACAATAGATGGCGCTGACGGCGATTGAAGGCCAAGTGATCAGTGCTGAGTGAAGTGTTGACCTGGCCTTCAATCGCCGTGAGCGCCACCTATTGTTTGAGATGCGAACTAAAATAAAAAATTACGGTAAAAAAAAAAAAAAAACTCATGACATTATACATAACCAAAAAATTTTTAAATAGCTGTCACCGTTTGAAAGTTATTGAATTTTTAAATCCATCAGTCATTTTTGGGACACCCGGTATATATCAATTTTTTATATTTGAAATAGTGTAGTGGAACTAAAATATTCTGCAAACAATATTTTTTCCCGCAGATCTTTATGTAAAAGAATTTTTTGTGTGGCCCTGTAAACGAATTGTAAAGGTGTGCACCCTTATTTGCCAAAATACATAGTTTAATGCACTTCTAAATACATATTAACTTCATTATGTTTGAAATCGTCTACCGTCATTAGAAGGATCTTGACAATTTCTTTTTCCATTGTGCATAATGCAATGGGATACTTTTTACTGTCCTTAAAAATGAACTATAAATACTACACACTTCATTTTCAATACCGATTGTGCTATAATAAGTATCGAAGTATACAAACAATTCAGGGTAGTTCGAATATATTGACGAGAGTTAGACGACCATGAAATCAAAGACATAAAACGCTTCATCTATGTTGAAAATGGTATAAAATTAGGTTTTGCAGTGCGGTAAACTGGCAATATCGTGGAAGAAGAAGCCTGTTATCAGGTAAATGTATTAAAACGGTTAATTATAAAATACAAACTTTGCAAAAGTGTAAAAATACAGGTTATAGAAGAACTTCAGAAAATGAGAAAACAATTATTGACTAAGAATTTAAGTAATAGCCAACGCAATTATTAATATGCCTACATTATTGCATATGAAAGGAAATTTTGGTAGTTAAATAACTTTGTTCCCTAAAATTTCTTGAAAGAGTGTAATTAGTGAATTTTTCTATAACTTATCTCAGTATATGAATATAATTTCAAAACAAAAATCACATTTTATTTTAATAGTATATAGCTAACATTCAACATAACACCAGATCCCGAAAGCCAAATTTAATGCGAATGGAGTAGCTTTATTTAGAGTGATTAATATATTAATAAAAAACTAATTGAATAAAATTGATCTAAGAAAATGTATCAATTATTATATGTGCAAAATTTGAGTACAATTAAATTAAAAATGAAAAAAAAGAAGATTTCGAACATAAATTTCCATAACTGATCTGTTCGTTACCTTATTTATTTATTAGTTTATTTATTTATTTTTTGTTAATAAATTCGTTCTAAATATTTCATATTTTGTTTTTATCTTATTAGACTAAACGTATTACGAGTTTTTAATTTAGCAGATTTTTATTCATATTTTGAAACACATTAATCGATATTTTCGTGCTGTCAGTGGTAAAGAACTAAAAAGTGTATTCAACTGCACTCGTTCTAAAGTTTTATTTAATTTATTTCGTGTTATTTAGAAAAACTTCCACTGCAAATTATAAACTTAAAAAATCAGATGCCAATCAGATGCATTCTATGAAAATTATGAAATTTATTTTTATCTTTTCATGAAATTTAACAATTTTTCAGTGTTCCTAAATGGCTTATTTACATAAAAAAGAAAAAAATGTATAAAAACGCAAGTCAATCTGTCTTCTTATTTATATTTTTTCAAAATTTTATGCTTTAACATTTGTTGTTTCGTAATTGGAGATATTTGAAATTAGATGTATGTGTTCTCTTTTTTTTTTTCTTTCATTCCGAAACTTTTTTCTTTTATGTTTATGTTACAACAATAATGCACATTCTTATATTCAAAAATTTTTGGAAGATTTTTTCTCATTTTTACCTTAAAAATTGTACTTTTTATATTAAAAAAATTATGTCATTTCTTACGTAATGTAGCTCTTTTCCTGTTAAATTTATTTTCATAAATTTTCTTTAAGTTTTCTATTTCGCTGTTCCCACAAGCTAAGATGTACTGCTCCGAACGTTTGTAAGTGAAAGAATCTATTTTCGAACCCATGTCAAGCTTAGACCTATAGCCGTTAGGAATTTTTCATATCAAGGCAAAATATTCAACGGGAAATCTGAGCTTTTATATCTTTTAAAATATCGTTAAAAATTAAAAACGTTATACTGTTCATAAAATAACTAATTCGATAGAAGATTGTATATTTTTATAACCTCTGGTTAAAATGCTTCCGCTGGCTAATATGTGGCTACAGAACTCCTTTTCTTTAGAAATCATTTAAAATTGAAAATTAACCTACGTATTTGAAGTTTATTTATGATATTTGAAGTTAAATATCATATACAAAGGAAAACTATTTATATTTGTTAGATGAAAATGTGATTTTTAGTTGAAAAAAAGTCAGGTAGTTTGCTATGCCACTATATATTGTTTAAGAAAACCTCCAAATTTATGACATGCGTGGGAAATATCCTGTTAGAAAAACTTGTACACATTTCTTTAATTATTTTTTTTTATTAAACTGAACACAGAAGTAAAAATATGCACTTATTTTTTGTGTTTCAAATTATTTTGTTGCGTGTAACATACGTTTTTTATATTATTATCTTTATTTTACTACATATCCTCAAATAACAGAAAATGTCAGTCTATTTTTTATATATCATTATTTAAAGTATTTTGTACCCCAAAATCAAAAATTTCTGTAGTATTACCGTTATTCCTATTATATCGGTAACTCTTAAAATAGGTAATTCGCAGAAAAACACAGAAAAATATAAAAACATTAGCCTGGCAAACATATTGATCCGTAATTTAATATACATTTACGTTCTTAGGTTATTTCGTGACTGGATTCATAGGGTATGTTTTGATGAGATGAGAAATAAAACGATTACATGACATATGTGATGATTATAAGTTCTAAGACATATTATAATTTCTGCGAACTTTTGAATTGCAACATTTGTTCGTAATAAATACATTAATCCTTCCATTAGGATATTAACGCTTGATTGCTTGTGGCGTATTAATCATATTTAATCAGTAATATATAAAAATTCACCCTGCAAAAACTTTCATTAAACGTGAAGTTAACGTTTTCAATCAGAAATATTACTTTTTTACATTTATTATTGAAGAGTGTGGTCGCATTAGCCATGAAAAAGCAAAATAATACGAATTTGTTGCTACCAACACTCATAAAACCAAAATTAAATGGAGAAAAAAACATTCAAAATAAATCATAATAACATTATTAAATGGGATAGATAAATAAAGAAAAAAATTAAAACAGAAAAAGCATATTATACACTATAGTTTATCCTAAAAAGATGTAGCACAGAATCATTTAATTTGACAATACTAACCTAAACTCAATATCTTAATATAAGATGAAATAAGGAATAAAATAGATAATTAATATATGCATTATACTTAGAAGTAGTATTTTAGGTATATCCAAATTGTTAAAATTAAGCTGCAAGTTTATCATTAAAATATCGGACAAAAACATACAAGTATATCAATATTAATTTTGAGTGTATTTAACATTTCTCAGACATATAATTCTATAATTATTTCTAATGAACCTATTAAAATGAATAAAATTACAAATAAAATTATATGAAATAAAAGGAACAAAGTTTTAAAATCTAAAAATGATTTTTTTAAACTATAATCATTTTGTTGAAGTCTGGATGGTGAAGAGTAACACTATTAAAAGATAATAGTGAAAAAATATTTGATAACATTGGTTTATGTGATATACTGTTATTACTTTATTATGGATAAAATCTTTAGATATCGCCCTCTCCAAAGAATAATAGCTGATAATAAATCCATAAAACCTCTCGAGTAATGGTAAAATAGTTTTATTATTCGATATCTAATGGAACGTGATACAATTACATCCTTTATGTCTAAATCGCTTAAAATAAAATAAAATAAAATAAAATAAAATAAAATAAAATGTACTTATATGAAGTAAAACATGAAGTTTCTACATCATTGAGATGCCTATCCTACCTATGGTAACACTGGTCTACGAAAAAAAAACTTTTCTTTTATATTTTAAATAAACAACATTTTGTATACTATTTTATGGTCACGGAATATTAAATTGCCATTAAAATTGTAATATTACCTCTCGGTGTAAAAATACAGATGCGCAAATTTAAGACTTCCCCCCAAATATGTATTTTAAAATTATTATTTAAAGAATATGAGAAATTTAACCTAATATTTTTCTAATACAGAATTAAATTAGAGCTCATCTCACATGATAATTTAAAAAATATGTTTGTGTTACGGCTTCACCATAATCTTGTATATCGCGTCTCTATGGCGCATTCTTTTGTAACGGCTACACCATAATAATCAAAAAATCTGAATCATTTATTGCCACATTGAAACGATTTTTCGCTTGAAAAGGTAAAAGCTCAACCATAATGTCGGATAATGGGACTAATTTTGTGGGTACAAATAAAGAGTTAAAGAAATTACATGCCCTTGTATGCAAACCCGATGAAGCTTTGTGAAATTTTTTGGCTTCCGAGGCTGTTGACTGGAAATTCATCCCTCCTCGTGCACCCAATTTTGGTGGATTATGGGAAGCTGGGGTGAAATCCTTTAAACATCATCTCAAAAGAACTTTGGGCAATTCTCGTGTCACCCTCGAAGAATTTTTGACATTAATCACTGATATCGAAGGGGTTCTAAATTCTCGTTCCATTAGTACCTTTGTCATCAGATCCAAATGAAATTGAAATCTTGACCCCTGCCCATTTTTTGGTAGGTCGACCCATAACTTCAATTCCTTAACCGAATTTGAACAAAATTGATGATAATAAAATATCCCATTGGCAAAAATTAACAAAAATGACCCAAATTTTATGGAAAAAATGGAATACTGAATATTTAATTAATTTACAGAGACGGAATAGGTGGTATATTTAGAAGGACAACCTAAAGGAAGGGTGTATGGTTATCCTAAAGGAGGACAATTTACCTCCTGGCAAATGGGCATTAGGTCGTGTCATTAAAGTAATATATGGATCTGATAAAAAAGTTAGAGTTGTAGAGATTAAAACAGCAACAGGTATAGTTACGAGGTGTGTCTCTAAAGTTTGCCCACTTCCTTCAGAGAATTGATGAATTCTGTTATTTTGAAAGATTTAAATAATTATATTATAGTTACCATTATTATATATTGTATTTGAACTGTTTATTATGTATAGCAATTTCATTTGAGATTTAAAATTTGTTTTAATTCTTAGCTTCATAATTTGTGTAGCTTAACTTTATAACATAAAGTGTAAACTTACGTGTCTTCGTCTCTATATATTCTTGATTAACTGTTATTAACTTGTTAAATTTATTAGATTTTTACATTTATTGAGTGTTAATTTGATAACTATCTTGCACACTATTCAAGTGTAATTATTGTTTGTATTATAACTTATCTATTTCGCATTTTGGTAAACTTATATTAAGTAATAATTTAAGTAATAATGTTGAAGAAATATAATTGTATTTTATCGAAAATAGTGTATTATTAATTGTATAATTGTAATTCCTATTATTTGCAATTGTTTATTGTCACATTTAGTATTATCGTTGAATGTTGGCACATATCAACGGGGGCCGGTATGTTACGGCTTCACTATAATCTTGTATATCGCGTCACCATGGCGCATTCTTTTGTAACGGCTTTACCATAACCTTGGATGTCACGAGTCTGCTTGGCGCGTTCTATTGCACTTTAGGTTTGCCGTTTTGGCAACACTAGAATATCGTTTGTTATTGTTTTGATTTATCGGCGATCATAGCGGACCTATCGTGAATTCGCTGGATCTGTATTCTTTATTCGAAATGTAAATAATGTGTAAATAATTTGTATATAAATAATTTTTAAGTATTATTAGTAGTAATAATTGAACCAGCGACCTAATGAGTGTTTTTAAATATACTCGCATCATTTGACAGTTCGTTCATTGGTCCACTCACCGGGAGGACTTTCGTTTTTAATTCGACGCTTGCTTGTTCTTTTTTGTATTGAAATGGTTACAATAATTAGTCTGAAAAGAACAAGAGGCTCTTCAAAAGCTCAGTTAACAAGGTTGGAAAATTCTGTAAATGAAAAAACCGAAGAATTATCTAGAATTCAAATTGAAACGAAAATCAAGAATCTTCAAAAACTGTCTACAAACATCGACGCCTTACGCCGAGATTATTATATAACAGCACCTGAAGACCATGACTTAACTGAAATAGACGCTTCATTCGTCGAAATGGAAGAGCGAGTAGAACAGCTAGAGGTAAGTTTCAATCAATTATTATATTCTAATAAAATAGAAACTAAAAATTCGGAATTAAAGATAAATAACTGTAAAATAAAACTTCCTTACATACCTCTTCCGCTATTTAGTGGCAAATATGAAGAATGGAATATATTCAAAATAGAGTTTAATAATATTGTTACGAATAATGAAGAACTGACTGATGTTCAAAAACTACATTATTTGCATTCCGCACTAAGAAATGAGGCTAAACTTTTAGAAACTCCAGATGATACATTTGATTCGTTGTTTAAAGCGTTAGAAAATAGATTTGAGAACAAAAGAATCGTTGTCAATATACATTTAAAGGTTGTGTTAGATTTTGAAAGAATTTCACATGAATCATCTAAAGAATTAAGGCGTTTTTTAGATGTTAAAAACAAAAATATCAGGGCTCTAAATAATTTAGGATTTGAGAGAAATAACCTCTCTGACATTTTGTTTACAACTGCAATTTTAGAAAAACTAGATAAGGAAACGAGAAAACAATTTGAACTGTCAATTAACACATCTGAAGTTCCTAGTTTTGACAGTTTAATGGACTTTTTAGAAAAAAGAAGCCAATCGCTCGAAAGCATTAATAGAAGCAATTTAACTAGATCAAAAATCCCTAGTGAAATAAAACCAAAATCCCTTTTAGTAAATACAAGTTCCGAAAAACATTGTATTATTTGTGATTCATTTCATCCCCTATATAAATATAACAAATTCTTAAATATGAAATTTGGTGAAAGATTTGCTATCGTTAAAAAAAACTTTGTCTGATATGCTTTAACAAATCACATTTAGTAGCTAACTGTGTTTCGAAACATTTATGTAAATATTGCAAATCCCCCCACAACACTTTGTTACATAGAGATAAAGAAATCGATTCCAATAATGAAACGCATTTCCGAAGGACAGGTGTTGATCAGACAGTACGACGCCTAGAACCAAGTCCGACGCCTTCAGTCTCACAAAATCTTTCTAATTGCTTATTCGCTTTAAATAAAACTGTTATCTTGTCAATTGCAGTAATTGACATAAAAACAAATAAAGGAAATTTTATCCAGGCAAACACTCTCTTAGATTCTTGTAGCCAAATAAACTGTGTGTCGCTTGAATTTGCAAAGAAATTGGGCGTCGAAAAGATAGAGAAAATTTGGGAAATCGAAAATATTAATAATTCTAGTTCTATACTTAGTAATGAAGAGAAATTTTGCGAAAATCATTTTGAATTAACTCATTATCGAACTTCCAATGGTCAGTATGTTGTTCGCATGCCTATGGAGGATGCTACACTCTTAGGAGAATCTAAAAAACTAGCCGAAAAAAGGCTTGATCAATTTTGGCACCGATTAGATAAGGATTCGAATTTACAACCTCTCTATTCGGAATTTATGGAAGAATACAAAAATTTAAATCATATGGAATTAGTAGAAGAATCAAAACCCGTAAAGGACCTTTATTATATACCACATCATGGGGTCTACAGGCCAGAAAAAAGTACAACACGCTTGCGAGTCGTTTTTAACGCGTCAACGCCAACGACATCTGGTTTGTCATTGAATGACATTCTTTTAAAGGGCAAAATTCCTCAACAAGAATTATTCCTTATTATGATACGTTTCCGAAAACATCGATATGCATTCACAGCGGATGTAGAAAAAATGTATAGAATGGTATTATTTGATCCATCCCAACGAGACTTTCTTAGAATCTTGTGGAAGAACAGTATTAACGCGCCAGTGAAAACTTATGAACTTAATACAGTTACTTATGGGACATCTAATGCTCCTTATTTAGCAACTCGTGCTTTTAAACAATTAGCTCTTGATGAGCAACCAAACTTATCTCTAGCATCGTCAGTCGTTTTAAAAGATTTTTATGTAGACGACCTACTTTTTGGGGAATCGACTCTCGAAAGGGCGAAAATTCTAAAGTCCCAATTGATAGAGCTTTTGAAGCGAGGATATATGAAACTGCACAAATAGTGTGCAAACCACCGAAAATTACTTGAACCTAATACTATGGCTGCCACAGAATATAATTTCGATGATCAAACAGATTGTAGTTCAGTAAAAACATTGGGTGTTCTCTGGGAACCTCTAAGTGACTGTTTTTTGTAAAAATTAAAGACTCATAATAAGGACCTTTATAGTAAACGAGATGTTGTCTCTTTGATTTAAAAAATCTTCGATCCACTCGGATTAATTGGCCCTGTAGTAACAAGGGCTAAGATCTTCATGCAGAAAACTTGGCTAGCTAAGATAGATTGGAATGAGGCATTACCAGATTACATAGCGAAGGAATGGAATGATTTTGTTTCCACTCTTTCAGAATTAGAAAATTTAAAAATCCCTAGATTTGTTTTTCGTGAAGAGCGCATAGTCGTACATGTCTTCGCAGATGCCTCTTCTTTGGCATATAGAGCCGCCATATCCATCCAGTATATACCAACTAAAGGTTCTCCTGATACACATTTACTCTGTAGCAAGTCTAGAGTATCCCCCATACAAACAGTGACAATCCCTCGTCTTGAATTATGCTCATGTCTCCTCTTAGCAAAATTAATGCATAAAGTTATACCGTCACTTGGCATTCCATTAGAAACTGTTCTTCTCTGGACTGGCATGGATTAGAATATCTCCCCATCAATTGAAAACATTTGTGAGTAATAGAGTGGCTGCTATACAAGACCTCACGGACTCTTATCAGTGGCGACACGTATCATCGGAAAAAAATCCTGCTGACGTCCTATCCCGAGGTCTAGATGCTAAAGAACTGACCAACTGCAATTTTTGGTTTAGTGGACCAAATTTTCTTCGGGACAGAATTCAATATGCAGAAAGTTATCCAGTAAACCTGGAAAGCAACACTGACTATAACTCAGAATTTAAAACTGGAAAGAACACTAATTTTTCACTTAGAAGTGAAAATTGTTTTTATAATTGTTTATTCTCTTTAACTAATAATTTTTTGAAATTAATTCGTATTACTAGTTATATTTTTAGATTTCTAAATATATGTCGAAAGGGTAAAGAAAGAGAATGTGGTGCCTTATCTGCAAGTGAATTGAGACTTGGAGAAATTTTTCTGATTAAACAGGTACAGTATTCAGCCTTCTTCGAAGCGTTAATGCATTTGAGAAACCAGAGGAACATTTCAGGTAACAGCAAATTAAATTTTCTAAATCCTTATATAGATTCCGATAATTTAATTAGTGTCGGAGGTCGTTTAGACAAATCTAGTCTGACCAATGAGAGGAAACACCCTGTAGTGTTACCACATGATCATAAATTAAGTGAAATGATTTTTGAATATTTTCTTTCCAAATTTTTCCATTTAGGGCCACAATCATTGTTACATCATGTCCGGCAAAAATATTGGGTAATAAATGGGCGATCTTTGGCTCGTAAAATAGCTCACAAATGTGTAACGTGTTTTAAAAACAAACCAATAGGGGCAAAAAAATTACGGGAAATTTGCCAGCCGAACGAGTAAATCCTAGCCCGCCATTTCAAAAATGTTCAATTGACTTTTGTGGACCCTTTATGATTAAGTATAAAAATCTGAGAAAAGGGATATATAATAAAATTTATGTTGCAATTTTTGTTTGTCTTGCCACAAAGGCAATCCATTTAGATATAGTGACAGATTTAAAATCTGAATCATTTATTGCCACATTGAAACGATTTTTCGCTAGAAGAGGTAAAAGCTCAACCATAATGTCGGATAATGGGACTACTTTTGTGGGTACAAATAAAGAGTTAAAGAAATTACATGCCCTTGTATGCAAACCCGATGAAGCTTTGTCAAATGTTTTGGCTTCCGAGGCTGTTGACTGGAAATTCATCCCTCATCGTGCACCCAATTTTGGTGGATTATGGGAAACTGGGATGAAATCCTTTAAACATCATCTCAAAAGAACTTTGGGCAATCGTTGAATGTTGGCACATATCAACGGGGGCCGGTATGTTACGGCTTCACCATAATCTTGTATATCGCGTCTCCATAGCGCATTCTTTTCTAACGGCTTCACCATAACCTTGGATGTCGCGCGTCTGCTTGGCACATAGTATTGTACTTTAGGTTTGCCGTTTTGGCAATACTGGAATATCGTGTGTTATTGTTTTGGTTTATCGGCGATCATAGCGGACCTATCGTGTGTTCGCTGGATCTGTATTCTTTATTCGAAAAGTAAATAATGTGTAAATAATTTGTATATAAAGAATTTTTAAGTATAATTAGTAGTAATAATTGAACCAGCGACCTAATGAATGTTTTTAAATATACTCGCATCATTTGACAGTTCGTTCAGTTTGGAAACAAGTGTGTTGTGGCAATCTCAAAACTTTCTTCTGTCTCATATATGCTAATACTTTTAGAAAAACAAATCATAGCAGTGTCACCACTAGGTTAATTACTCCAAAATCTAATCAGCAGCAATTTATGTAAATTTCTGACTGAAGTTTGATGAAAATTCGTACGTTGTTTTTTGAATCATTGAAGAAGTCGTAAAAAAATCTGGTTAGAAGCGCCATCTTTTGAGCGATTTACTCCAATTATTAAATAAAAGTAATTTATGTCAAAGACTAATTAAATCTGAAGTTTAATGAAAATTCATGCTTTAATTTTTGAGATAGGGCTAGTGCAATAATAATAAATAATGCCGCATAGCAGCGCCACCTTTTGGATGATTTAAAAATGTTATTAGCACCATAGTAACTAAATGATTAACATAATCTGGAGTTTTACGAAAAAACTTTCAGTAGTTTTTGAGATAGAGCAGCATGGTACCATGGCAGCGCTACCTGTTCGGCTATATACAGGGTGATTCAGCTCGTCGGTGACAAACTTTAAGGATCGATAGAGCACACCTAGACGAACATTTTTGAATAGGGAATGTAGGGTCCCTGACGCGATGGTAAGGCGCTAGGCGCTTTCGAAAATTTGGGTGCCGAAATTCGAAACGTCATAAAAACTAGGGAAATGGTTAGATTTTCTTGCTTGTTGCGTCGAAAGGATTCTGTTTGTTTAGACTTTCTTCAGTACCAATTTGATAAGCGTATCTCTTAAAACATGGATAGGGGGCGCTGCAGACTTTGGAGAGCTAGACAACAACTTTAAGCCCGTTATTTTGATAATTTAACACATGCTCGCCAAAGTTTATACTCTAACTTAAAGTTTGAACCCAAAAGTAGAGCCCTGCAAAAAGCGTAAGAGCCGGAATAAAATGTCAAAGTACAGGGTGGTCGAAACTCGAAGGCTCCTAAGAGATAAACAAACAGATTTCTTGACTTATGGCATGCATTTTCATGATTCTGTTTGCTGGGGCTCTCTGAAACTCAGTTGAACGGTACAAAAAGAAACATCGATAGGGGGCGCTTTGGGCAAAAAACATAATTCGTTGACATTTCGGACGCTAACTGGAAACGGGGCGCTACGATCAGTTAGAAACAAAACAAGAGAGTAATTTACTTATCATAAGAAGCTATTAAAACTGCAGTTTTTTTTTTTTTAACAAACATAGCTGGTTTCAATCATGCACAATGCGCGCAATAAAATTTACATAAGGTGCTTTTTGCTGATTTATGCAAAAGATATCGTACCATATCGATATGCAAAAGATACGTAATGCGTAGACGACAACGCGAGATGACGTAGTTGTATGCGCAGACACGTCTTTTGAACGTGCGGTACCTACTTAAGCTTCGGGTTACTTGTCTGCAGATCGGTAGTAGGATGGAACGGTACACAAACTCTGAATTGGCTGACATGCATTTGGCGTATGGCGCTGCTGGTTGTAATGGACGAGCCGCTCAGCGGTTGTACGCCGAGCGTTACCCCAACAGGCAAATCCCCTGCCATGCCTTCTTCGCTCGAGTACACCAGAGGTTGTCCACAACGGGATCTTTCGACGGAGGCAGGCCTGAACGGGAGCGATCAGTGAGCACCCCCGACAACGAAGAGGCTGTGCTTAACCTGGTTGAGGACAACCCAGGTCTTAGCACGAGAGATATCGCCAGACATGTTGGCATTTCGCAAGCAACTGCGTGGCGCATCTTACGTTCCCGGAATCTGCACCCCTACCACATCCAGCGGGTGCAGTTGCTCAGAGAGCAGGATTTTGGCCCTCGAGTGGAATTCTCAAGATGGTACTTGGCGATGAGATCCAGGGATCCCCGTTTTGTAAACAGCATTTTGTTTACGGACGAGTCCACCTTCAGCCGGGAGGGAATGTGGAACGCCCACAACAGTCATGTGTGGTGTGATGAAAATCCACATGAAACCAGAAGCCGAGCAGCCCAGGAGCGTTTCTCAGTAAATGTGTGGGCCGGCATTCTGGGGGATTGCCTCATTGGCCCTTATTTGTTACCTGAACGGCTGACAGGTGGAAATTACCTGATTTTCCTGGATCAAGTGCTGCCGCAGCTTCTGGAGGAGGCGCACGTACCCGAAGGTTCGCGTCGCCAGATGTGGTTCCAGCACGATGGAGCTCCGGCCCATTACACGAACGACGTGCGTCTCCATCTAAACGCAAGGTATGGCCAGCGGTGGATCGGGCGTGGGGGTCCAGTTCACTGGCCTGCCCGATCACCAGACCTCAGCTGCTTGGATTTCTTCCTTTGGGGTTACCTGAAGGCCGAGGTATACCATACACCTGTCAGCAGTGCTGAAGAACTTGTGGCGCGCATTGTGGCAGCTGCAGGGCAGATCAGAGATACTCCTGGCATTGTTGGAAACACACACTCCTCAATGCGACGGAGGTGCGAAGCCTGCATCATGGCCCAAGGTCGAAATTTCGAGCATCTTCTGTAGTGTTATTTTTTGTAAATAAATTTCCAGTATCATTGATGTTTTTGGTCTAAATTTATTCAGAAGTGTTGAGCAGAGGTAGAAAATGTGTTTTCATTATTACTAACTGATCGTAGCGCCCCGTTTCCAGTTAGCGTCCGAAATGTCAACGAATTATGTTTTTTGCCCAAGGCGCCCCCTATCGATGTTTCTTTTTGTACCGTTCAACTGAGTTTCAGAGAGCCCCAGCAAACAGAATCATGAAAATGCATGCCATAAGTCAAGAAATCTGTTTGTTTATCTCTTAGGAGCCTTCGAGTTTCGACCACCCTGTACTTTGACATTTTATTCCGGCTCTTACGCTTTTTGCAGGGCTCTACTTTTGGGTTCAAACTTTAAGTTAGAGTATAAACTTTGGCGAGCATGTGTTAAATTATCAAAATAACGGGCTTAAAGTTGTTGTCTAGCTCTCCAAAGTCTGCAGCGCCCCCTATCCATGTTTTAAGAGATACGCTTATCAAATTGGTACCGAAGAAAGTCTAAACAAACAGAATCATTTCGACGCAACAAGCAAGAAAATCTAACCATTTCCCTAGTTTTTATGACGTTTCGAATTTCGGCACCCAAATTTTCGAAAGCGCCTAGCGCCTTACCATCGCGTCAGGGACCCTACATTCCCTATTCAAAAATGTTCGTCTAGGTGTGCTCTATCGATCTTTAAAGTTTGTCACCGACGAGCTGAATCACCCTGTATATCAAAAACTAATCCGGTCCAGTTTTTATCAAAATCTAACTTACTCTAAAGTTTTGTAAAATTACATGCTTAAGATAGTTCCTGATTAGTTCTTGAAATCCGCAAAACTTTTGTCACATACAGAGTGACTCACATACAGAAGTTTTGTAAAAACATGCAACATAACATTTCTTCTGCTATTTTAAATTTCTGGATATTTCT
This sequence comes from Maratus speculifer, assembly GCA_964019185.1. Taxonomy (NCBI): domain Eukaryota; kingdom Metazoa; phylum Arthropoda; class Arachnida; order Araneae; family Salticidae; genus Maratus; species Maratus speculifer. The sequence goes on along the minus strand of OZ025291.1, from coordinate 209,523,309 downwards.
CTTTATTGATGAATTTTAAAAAATCAACTAAATTTCTAGCATGGGACGAATGGAAGATGATTGTGTAATTTGGAAGGCAAGGGCCTTGCAAAATTTCTTGCATCCTGCCTGGCATTCACTAAGGGCGGATCTGATTTTCAGCATATTATAAGTTTGGAAAACAATATTCGTAAATGCAATAAAAGTAGGATTAAAACAGTCCAGCAGTCAGATTGATCAATGTCACTATAAAATATAAAGTAACATAAATCTGTTCTGCGGCCGCTTACAAAAATAATGTTCAGCGCGAAGTGTTTCTATGTTAAATCAAATGTAGCTGGGTGCTGTGGTGCAGATTTTTGAAAGATATCTTTAAAACAACACATTATTAATGCTAAAATACTTCATAATGTAATTATTATTTTAGTTTTTAGAGAAAACAACTAAAATCTAAACTGAGAAACGTATTCAGATTTTTCTTGATTCTTTGAACAAGATAATTAAACGCGATGGCTCAGATAAACTGCGAGAATGCAGGATTCTACAGGTTCTTTCTCAATGTCTCTTATCCGCAGAAAAGCATTACAAATCAGTTTTTACGCCTTGGACAAAAAAAACGTTTAAATGTTTATACTTCCAACCGCTTGAGTAAGATCCTTTTATACAATGTGCGTATACGCTGTTTTGCATAATGTCTATAGCCGCCGGTGCCGTGTTATAAGTATCTTAAATCCATGCCCGTTATAATACGTATTACAGTAAAACCTCGTTACAACAATATTTTAGGGACCGAATAAATATATTGTTGTTGAGGAGTTATTGCTATATCGAGGGCCTATATATTTTGGGCATTTAATAAGGATTTCTTTTTACTTTAAGGTATATACTACTTAAATATTTATATTTAGAAGAAAATAATTAGCAGAGTGTTAATAGTAATAGTTAAATAATGTAAAATAAATTTAAATAAATTCAGAAAATGAACAAAGAAATATGCACATACCTGAAAACTATTTTTATTGAAAATAATCCAATATTTTGGTGTGTTTATTTATCTTTTAACAAATAAGTCAATAAAAAAGGTACGCATTGAGTCAACTACACGAAAATGATCTTCATTTGTCGATTAAAGGCTTGAAAAAATGTCTGTAAGGACTTCACAGACTGAAGAGCTTCCTGAGATGACAATACGGATTCTGATGGGCCTGTATCATTGTCATCATTATCCTCTCCTATTACCATCCTGTTGTTTTCTATCTGGTCAGTAGTTTCAAAGAGCGAATGTCTTCATCAGCATCTCCTATGAAAGCCATAAAGTCATCATCTGCTGTTTAATAGTCTTCCACGCTAATTCCAGATTTTTTGCCACTTCTTTTATCAAGTTAGGATAAAGATTTTTGGATGTTGAAACACATTCTTAATCATATGAAAGATCTCATTCAATAAAATTTTCATCACAATCAGATTTTTTATCTTTATGACAAAAACCGACCTTTTTCCAACAATTACGAATGTTTTTCTCTGTTACTTGCCACCAACTTCCAGCAATATTGTCACATGCTTTCTTCCCATTTACAGCTTTAAAAGGGTCTTCTATTTTATTTGTAAAATGTATAAGTATCAACTCTGCCAACCGTTTTCAGTAATATCCCTTAAAACAATTAATTATATCCATATCTCGAATCTGAAAAACTGAAGTAACAGTTGGCAGGGAAAAAAAATACTGTCTACATTTTGCAATTTTGGAAATGAAGCATGAGCGCAGCAATTATCCTCTAACAAAACTATTTTTTTCTTTCTCTTCTTTATTTCTTTTTGTAATTTTTGTAACCATTCAGAAAAAAAATAGAATTTATCAAAGACTTTTTATTGGCTTTATATTCCACAGAAAGACTTTTCACGCTCTTAAAGCACCTTGGATACTATGTGTGCCTGTGCTTTTTGTACACAAAAGAACAGTAAGTTTCTGTTTCGATTTCTTCCTTCCATAACACTTTTCATTTTTGAACGCCTGTGTATAATCGGGTAGAAGTTGGAAAAACAGCCAGGTTCATCTGCTTTAGAAAATTCGTCTGGAGCGTAATTTTTATAAAAAATTTTTCATCTTGTTTTGCCGCTATTCAAATGCGTCATTAATCGGGGCAGACTTTTCTCTCCGTGAAATTCCTGGAAAATTATTCCGTGACGATCCCGAAACGCATTAGCCAACCTTTACTACTTTTAAAATTTTCGTTCCTTAGCGTTACTGTAAATTTACGTGCTTGTGCACATAAGAAGGGTCCATTTATTGGAACATTTGTTGCCTTCATCTCTTGGTTACCATTTTAAAACAGCAGCATCAATGTTTTCATTTGTCGCAACTTTTAGTCGTATTCGCTGTGCGTTAATTGCATGTGAACTTATAATGTCTTTGATATGTTTCCCCTTCTTTGGGAACATTGTAATAGTAGATTTCGATAATCCGTATTTTTTAATTACTTCAACCTGTTTCATTCCCTCATCAATATCGCTGATAATATTCATTTTATCTCGAAAGGATAGTTGTTTTCGCTCTGCTATCTTAACCCTTTGGGGACGAGCGACACGTGTACGTGCTATACTATAGCATACTATAGTTTTCTGGAGAAACAGAGGATATACGGCGTTCCTTTTTAAAATCCAGAAGGTATAAGGCGTATACTCCCGTCTACCCATCAGTACATCCCTGGTCCCCACCATCTAAATCTGAACAATAGCCAATCATACATTATGGAGGTATGTTGAAAATAAACAGTGAGTTTTCTGTTAACAAAATAGACCAAAAAAATGACAAATATGATGAATTACAATTTTTTATCTCAGTATTTAAAAACCAAAATATCGTTATAATGGGAGAAAATGACATTGAAATTTTAAAAGAAAAATCGTATTACAGAGGTTTATTGTTCTAGAGAATATCGTAATATTGAAGGGAGGTAAACATTAGTTTATATGGAAGTTCACCGGGACCAGAAAATATTATTGTAGTACAGGGAGTTATTGTTGTATCGGATATCGTTGTAGCGAGAGTTTACTGTATATGTATACTCGCATAAACAAATAATCGAGAACATACATTATAATCATTGATAATAAGTGGTAGTTTCATAATTTATAAAAAAGTGAAAAAATCCTTAAACAATTTATGCCAATGTAAAATTATTTTTATAAATTATATAAGAAATTTTATTGTATATATAATCACTAATTTAATAAATGACTGTTTGTTAATTTTGGATAAAAATAGAACAAAAAAATATGTATCAATGTAAAATTATTCTTAAAATTCAAGTATGTTAAAACAAAATTTTACTTTAAAATATATAACTATGTATTCAGATCTAATTTATGAAGCGAAACATGAAGTATGAGGAACATTTAAGAATGTTAAATTCAAAATCTACACTTAATGCAGATGCTTTATTCCCCTGATAAATTGGGCAATCTATGTACCTAATTTTCTCCAACTAACCTTCCTTCGAAATGCTTTTAAACCCGGTAAATTATTTGTAGCATTCTGACTACCTATTATGTTTCAAATCAGCTGATTTGTTTATTATTTAACGAAAATGACGTCAGGTATTATGAATTATTCTTTAATGACATTAACTCTTTTAATGATAATGTAATCCTGTTGATAAAATGTTGACTGATTGCATATATAATTTACAAACAAATTGGTTGTTAAAAAGAAAAAAAAATCAGGTTTATTTTAAACTTGGGATTTTTTGGCAGTTAGTTTGGTCAGTTGGTTAATTGTATGGGATTTAAAAGAGCGAAATTTCAATTGGAACATGCTGCACCAAATTTAACACACGGAAATCAAATTTAATTACATTACATTCGTCGTTGGACATGTTTAAATATATATATATATATATATATATATATATTACAAACTTTAAATTTTTTTCGCCAAAATTAACCTTTATGCTATATTAATTTCCTTATAACAATATTCCGTACTTACTTCAACTTATTAAATTAAAGTCTTGTTTCTAGATCTAATCTATTAATCTTTATGGAAACGATATAAATTCTTAATTCGCCTTAAAAAACATTTATTCCAATACGCGTAAATTTAAAAGATGGCTCTAAATTAAAAATATTCTTAATTAAACTTTATTTCTTAATATTCCAAATAAAAACTCATTTTTTCTATGTTTTTATCAACCCTATTTAAAAAAGTCTTATTAAATTTATTCCAAAACCATACCTTTCAAAAAATATCATTATGTTTATTTATCTATTTTATTATTTTACCTCCTTCAACATTCGATATGTGTGCATAACAATATATTCATTTCTTTTCTTTTTCTCTTAAAATTAATCGTCTGTAAAAAGATCGTTTGCACGGGATATTTGAAATTCTGAGTCGATTATAAATTTGTTAAATAATATTTTTTTAAATAAAATTATCGTCTGTGGAATGCAATTTCGACTCTGGGCATGAATTATGTTTACATGGAAAACTGATGGTTCGAGAGTAAAGAATTTTCTAGAACTTTCTTTTTGGATTTAAGAAAGGAAGCCTCGAGGTGGGAAGGAAGATTCATGGTTTTTTTCTTCGATGAGTACGACTTACGGCTTGTTGAAGTAAATGATGGAATATTTTTTGGATATTTCGGTTAAAGATAGTTTGCAAAAGGAGCCTTTCCCTCTCTCATGATTACAGTTTAATAAAGTAACTTGCAGCAGCCAATGAGTAATTTATTGGATCCTCTACATTTATTTACGTATTATTTTTTTTCGCTTGCCATGATTTCTGTGCGGTAGAACGGGCATCCCGTCAATGATGTTTCTGGCTCCTAACTTTAAAATGTCACAGTCTTTTATTTAGCCGATAGTATAAATAATGCCTGTGCTAGTGTCTTATTCGTATTTTTAAAGAAATTTGCTATGGAACGAAGTGATGACGAAAACTTAGGGATCGCCGAAGAATTTTCCCGCCATGGTTGAGAGCATTAAACAGCTTTCTGTGCGAGTAGTTTGAAAGACTTCAAAATATCTCGTGAATTCCTGAGGCCTGATATTCCACCTTTTGCATTTTATGTGTCACCGATGACTCAAAGATAATCATAGTCATAATGATAAATTTTTGAGACCTGGTGATTTCGAATTGGATTTAATAAGGAAATAGAAGCGCTACGATGACTGACATTCATCTTGTTGCCGCACAAATATTCGATAAATGAGTTTAGATATTATTGGTAGTGATGACAACAAAAAGAAAAAAAAAAGAAAAAACTTTTAGGGACAACTGAACGCCGATTGCTAGTTACTTTGATAATTTTCATTGTTCTTGTCTCCCCTAGAATCATCTTGAGAAATTCTTCTTAAAAGGGAGTTATTTTCAAACTAATTGAATATCACTTGTATCCTTTTTATGTATTTGTGTAGATTATTTATTCTCTGTTTGTAAGGTTTATTTATTTATTTGTTTATTTTTCTTTGAGTCTTATTTATTAATCTATTTATGAGTATTATTATTATCATTATTATTTGTTGGAGATTGAAACATTTTTGTTCTTAAAGATTAAATTGAGGAGTATGATATTCTTAAGACAATTACTGTTGCATATTAAAGACTATTATGATATTTTTATGCACGTTTAAAGATAAGTTTGTAATGACATGAAGTATAAAAGAACTTAGAAGCTCAAGTTTATTTTAAAAAAGTACATTTTCTAATTTATTGATATTTGTCTGTTATCAAGAACTATTCTCAGAAAGCAGTATTTTTATGATGATGTTCCTATTACTAGACATTTGAGCTAGAAAACTAAATTAACATTTACGTTTTTTTCCTTTATTTGTTAGAATTTCTGGTGGCAGTGTGCTTTAGTTCCCGGATTCTTATAATTTATTTAAATTCAGTAAGAAAGATGGAACTGCACAAAGCTGCTGCTAGAGTTTTGACTGATAAATATAATTAATTTTTTCAGTAAATTTTGTGATTTTAAGTATGAAATGACCTATAATTAAAATTTTTGAATCTGTTTATGATTTATAAAATAATAGAGTTAAAAAGTTGATCCCGATTTAAGGTATAACTATGATATTTACAATTTCTATATTTATTTAATAAAATTTCTGGTTAAGGTTAACAGCAAAATATAGTTACAATTTTCACGATTATTCTGATTCAGATTTTAAAAAAATGGTGGATAATAATTCTGTGTGAGGCAATCAGAGTGTAAATATAACCAATAGACAAAGCCCTCAAAATTGCGAAAGCGCGAACTCGTGGATTTTACCATAAAAGTAAAAGACTCTATGATCAAAATTTTGTCGAATCCCCATCAAAGATAGAAAACTGTGTAATTTATGAAGAATTTAAATAACCTAACGCTCGAAAATTAGAACCTACTTTCTCTGGACCATACAAAATTATCAAAAAAACTTTCTGATGTAACCTATGAAAAACATAAATTTAATTATGAGACATGACAAAATTCAGTTATTGTGCATGTTTCTCAATTAAGACCCCATTTTTCACCCGAAGATTTTTAATTGTTTCATGAGCAACCCAAAAAACAAACAAAACCTCAGATACAATCACGATCACTAGATCAAACTAAAGTCAAGACAGTAGATTAAATTTTAATTCTTTTTCTTTAAAAATTTTTTCACCATAATTTTCAACATTAGCAGGTATGTTCTTGGAGGCCTACAAGAATATTACTTGTTTTTGGGGTTAAATTGGGCTCCTTATGCAGGCATAAGGTGAACACTTTGATTGTAAAAGCTTTCAAATTGATGTTGATAAATTAATTTTAAGGGTGTTTAAGTCTAACTATATTTACTCATTTATTTGGCATTAGTATTATTCTATTTATTCAGCAGATATTTATGTGATAACAGTTATAAAATTTGATGATTTTACTCAAACCTATAAATTAATATGTGATTTTCAGTGATTGTGAAAACTACAGATATTTAAAGTTTTTCAAAAAGCAAATTATTTTTATATCCATGTCTCAATTAAGAATGGCACCTTTTATTCCTATTTGTTTTATTATTAAAGTTTAGAAACCATGTGTAGATAAAATATTACTGTACATTTGGCATTTGAAAACTTATAACCAAATTTGACAATTTTTTAAAAGAGTACCAGAGAGGAATTATTGTAAAGAAATACTGGTTGAGAGTCCATTTTCTAAATAGTTAGATTTAATTTTATTTGGATTTTAGAATTATTATTATTTTTTTATGTATACTTTCGGCTAGCAAAAAATACTTTCTTATGCTATTAGAAGATAAGAAAATTATTTAATTGCTATGTATTTATTTTTATCCTCAACCAATATTTTCCCTATCAGTAATAAACAATCTGTGATATTTTCTTTTGATTATACTTTTGTTTTATTATTATTATCATTATGATTTCTATAATGAAGTTTAATATTAATTATACTCTTATTGAGAAATATTAGGATATGGAGAACTATTACTATTGTTGCTATAAGTTTTGAGTCTTATTATACTACTTATTATTATTGTTGTTATTATTATTATTTAAATTTTTCTACATTATTTATTACTGACATTGAGAGTGAGACGATTTATTATTAAAAATTTGATATATTATTAAAAGATGTTGGATCCATTATAAGATTAAAACCAAAGATTAAATTAGATTTGAGGATCTTTAATTAAAGAGACTGTATGTAGTCAACTAAGTTTGAGAAGAACGTTTATCGACTTTAAAGAATTTATTTACTACAAGGACTGTATATAACAAATTTAATTTTTGAACTGAAATAACTACTGATTAAGTCATTGAAATTCTATAAACTCCCATGAAAGAGACTTTTTATTGTTTTTATTATATTTTTTTATCTCTTGCTTATTAATATTTATAACTTATTTACTGTTATTGTATGTATTATCTCCTATACACTTACAAATGGTAAGTGATATTGTAACATTATTGTATTTCTTTCAGGGAAATGCTCCTGCCTAATCTTACTTCGATTTAATTTGCTCTTAACTATTTTTTAATCGCTAATATTTTTTATATTGGGTCAATTTTCTTTTTCTTCCATCTCTTAGATTCCTGGGTTTGACAATTTTTTTCCAAAATTTAACCTTTCTAAGTTATAAGATTTATGTTGTCTGAAATTGTAGTTTTATTTAACTATCAATTTCATACAAAGTTTTGGGGAGGGGGGATAACATTACAAGTTTTAATTTTTTCCGCCAAAATTACCCTTTATACTATATTAATTTCCTTATAACAATATTCCGTACTTACTTCAACTTATTAAATTAAAATCTTGTTTTTGGATCTAATCTATTAATCTTTATGGAAACGATATAAATTCTTAATTCGCCTTAAAAAACATTTATTCCAATACGCGTAAATTTAAAAGATGGCTCTAAATTAAAAATATCCTTAATTAATTTTTTTTCTTAATATTCCAAATAAAAACTCATTTTTTCTATGTTTTTATCAACCCTTTTTAAAAAAGTCTTATTAAATTTATTCCAAAACCATACCTTTCAAAAAATATCATTATGTTTATTTATCTATTTTATTATTTTCCGTCCTTCAACATTCGATATGTGTGCATAACAATATATTCATTTCTTTTCTTTTTCTCCTAAAATTAATCGTCTGTAAAAAGATCGTTTGCACAGGATATTTGGAATTCTGAGTCGATTATAAGTTAGTTAAATAATAATTATAACATTAATAGTTAACATTAGGATAACATTACAAGTTTTAATTTTTTTCCGCCAAAATTAACCTTTATACTATATTAATTTCTTTATAACAATATTCCGTACTTACTTCAACTTATTAAATTCAAATCTTGTTTCTGGATCTAATCTATTAATCTTTATGGAAACGATATAAATTCTTAATTCGCCTTAAAAAACATTTATTCCAATACGCGTAATTTTAAAAGATGGCTCTAAATTAAAAATATTCTTAATTAAACTTTATTTCTTAATATTCCAAATAAAAACTCATTTTTTCTATGTTTTTATCAACCCTTTTTAAAAAAGTCTTATTAAATTTATTCCAAACCCATACCTTTCAAAAAATATCATTATTTTTTTTTTATCTATTTTATTATTTTCCCTCCTTCAACATTCGATATGTGTGCATAACAATATATTAATTTCTTTTCTTTTTCTCTTAAAATTAATCGTCTGTAAAAAGATCGTTTGCACAGGATATTTGAAATTCTGAGTCGATTATAAATTAGTTAAATAATATATTTTTTAAATAAAATTATCGTCTGTGGAATACAATCTCGACTCTGGGCATGAATTATGTTTACATGGAAAACTGGTGGTTCGAGAGTAGAGAATTTTCTAGAACTTTATTTTTGGATTTAAGAAAGGAAGCCTCTAAGTGGGAAGGAATATTCATGGTTTTTTCTTCGATGAGTACGACTTACGGCTTGTTGAAGTAAATGATGGAATATTTTTTTGGATATTTCGGTTAAAGATAGTTTGCAATGACTACAGTTTAATAAAGTAACTTGCAGCAGCCAATGAGTAATTTATTGGATCCTCTACATTTATTTACTTATTATTTTTTTCTAGCTTGCCATGACTTCTGTGCGGTAGACCGAGGACCCCGGCGATGATGTTTCTGGCTCCTAACTTTAAAATTATATATATAGTATTCTGACAAGAGTAGCCCAAAAAAACGTCGTATCGCACATCTTTTTATTATTTATTTATTTTTTTAAAGGAAACGTTTCCCATTTTTTCCACAGGATATTTCGGCCGAACAATTTTAAAAATAAAAAGTGTAGAGGCTTCATAAAAGAACAAACATTGACAGCTTCAAAGATTTTAGTGGAATGCAATTATATGTCGGAAGGGAAAATGTCTATTTTTGCCGGAATGAATCTAATTTCATAAATAAACATTCAATTCCAATTAATTAGCCGCTCCATCCCATTTCCAATTCAAACAATTGTCGAATCCCAAACAATTTGCTCAAATCTGACTAGTGATTCTCCATTAACCTTCCGTTGGGTAAGCATAGAAATAAAATATCAGGTGACCGTAATTGTCCAGTCAGATTCGCGAAAATAGTGACTGTTCCATCACTTCAGGTGAATTATTACTTATGTAATACAGCTTCCTGTTGCTGGAAAATAAAATTCTGCAGCAATTTAAATCCTCGCACTCGATGCTTTTCATGTAAATAGAATTTAATATCTGGCGTTCAGAGCCGAAGGCAGTTAAGGTTAAACACAGAACCGTCTCACGAACGGTTTTTTAAAACAGCGATACTGATGGCCTCTTTTGAGGGAAATAAAAATCAATTGGTCTGTTCAGATGTGAATTGAAGAATCACTGCTGTAAAAATTGTGAAAATCTTGATCATAACATCGGGCTTTTCCTCCAGCACGCTGGTATCTGGTGACGTGCTTACTGCTGTTAATTATCATACGCAGGCCAGACGAGCTTATATTTCATCGCTGATTTTGACTTTCTTTGTCAGTTTTTCATGAATTTTTGTGTCATTTCGTACTGAATTTTCTCGCTAAAATTTAAAATGGAATGAGACGTGCAATTACTATTTTTTGAAGTACAAGAGTGCCCAATACCGTGGGATACATTTTCGGAATGATATAAGAATAAAAATTAAGAAATTTGGTTAGAGGTATGTTGCGCTCTGAATAAAAAAATAAATATTCAGAAAAATCTAATGAAGATCAGGAAGTTATCGGAAAACTATTTTAATTAATTTTGTTTCATATTAAAAAAAGTCTTCTAAAGTTATTTTAATAATACATATTACGCTTTCCATTAAAAGTATTAGAACATAAAGTATTATTATAGGGAAAATTGAATATAATCTTTATCAAATAATAATAATAATAATAATAATAATAATAATAATAATAATAATAATAATAATAATTTGTGTTAGTTTGTTGCCTGAGAATTAAATAAAATTCAGGGTCGTTGCAGGTGCTTTTTTAGGGGAAGCTGGAGATTTTGTTAAAAGCAAAAGAATTTTTGTGCATTTTATGTTTATGAAAAGTAACATTTTTTAAGGAAATATGAAATACAGTTACTGAACTTCAAAAGCTGGGGAACTAGTTTTCTTTGCAAATTCTAGATTTTGAAACACAACAATATACAAATAATCAATTGTATTCATACAACGTATACAATCGTATACAATCAACATGTGTAATAGAATTTTGTAAAAGGGTCTGTTTTAATACTTGGATTTTTGAGAAGGAGCCTGTTTTATTAAATGGATTTTTGTGTAATGTCACTAAATATATCCAACAATTATGTCTCAATTGACCCCTATAATTAAAATCATAAGTTAGACAAAATTATGGAAAAGCTGACAGCTAAACACAGATGAGACGACAGAGCTTCTGTAATCATATCGCAGTACCGGTTTTATATTTTGCCAGTTACTTTACCGGTTTTATTTATGCATAATTTTGTATCATCATGTATACCATACCAGATACGTTTTATGCTTTTTTCTTACCACTATTTTTTAACATATAAATGTGACTTACTTAATCATTGGAAATATAATTTTAAATAAATTATTTCTTTTCTGATCAAAAATAGGGGTAGGGAAAAAGTGCAAAAGTTAGAATTTCAAAAAGCTTTTAATTGTAAAAAAATAATTATTTAAAAAAATCTCCATTTTTGTAAAAATTGTCTTGCTATTTGTTTAGGATTTTTTCTTGGGCTTGGTCAGAATTGCAATTAAATGGACTATCTGCAGAGCAAAATCTAACTTTTTTTTTGCAATCGGCGCAAACATGGATTTTCCATGATTTTCCATGGAAACATCTTCCTCTGCAAAATATATTTACAAAAAAAAAAAAAAAAAATGTTAATTTTTTAACAGCCGACTTATTTTAAAATTTAATATATCTAATTATAAAAAAATACAGAACAATCTGCTTTGTAAAATATTAATTCACTAAAATCTTCTAAACGTAAAAAAAAAAATCGAAAAAAAAACAATTCTGTTTTATACAATATCCTTATGCAATAGCATCTTTAGATTCTTGAATGCTTTAATATACCCCAGAGAGTACGATACATTGCTAAACATAGACGTGAGAAAATTAGCACACAAAATTTTCCTTTGGCGGCCGTTCGTTCTACAGCCTGGAGCACATGCCCCTCTTCCCTTCCCCTTAGTTTCGGCCCTGACTATTTGTGTTATATCTTGGGTAAATTTTAAGCTTTTTTTTCACTTCAGAATAAAGTTGCGATTACTCCAACTTTAAAATTTACTATTTTATGCTAAACGTAGTAATTCATTTTTTTTAAATAAATATTTAAAAAAAATTAAATTTATTGAAAAAAAAATAATTTTTTTTTAATAAATATTTTGAAGAGATTAAAATTATCGAAACCAAATATTGTTATAAGGAAAAATAGCTTCTTTTGTGTTTTTGAAGTAAAGACAGTTAAGTTTCGTAAAATGGTCTTGTTCTTTTCTTTCTTTACTATTATAATTTTCTTCTCCGTAAAATTTTATGCAGCAGCAAAGTTAAATTCTCAGCCAAAAAATATTAAAAGACTATTTGCATATGGCATAATATCACATTTAAAACAAATATACATGATATGCATGACAATCATTTAGCAATGTTTCATTTCCCGATATGATTTTTGTTAATCTTTTTGGAAAGAAACTTCAAATCCATTTAATTTTTAATATTGTATGTTTCATTAGACTTGATGAGATTTCAACATTTCATCTAAGTTAATAACAATTATAGGAAAGGAAGTTTGGAAAGAAGTTTCTTCGCGCATCATTCCTTGAAAAGCAGTTTCAGGGCTGACTGGCTAAATGGGTTAAGAAATTATTCGTTTGCTCATGGACTGGTAGCACGTACTTTCTGGCTAATATAATAAAAATTTGACGCTTTGGAAATATGCCGTTTCCATTTTTCCTTTATGGTCATAACTAAGATGTTTGTTTTACTTATGGTATTTTGTGCCATTATTTTTTAAATAATCAATTTAATTTTTTTTAATATAATAAAGAATATGTATTAACTAAATGAAAGATGAATAACAACTATCATCATTTTAACGTTTGCAGTCATTTGTGTTCTTAAATATGGTGGATTTTACATTTAACATCAGTTATATTATAAAAGTAAAAGCTAAAATGAACTCAAATGAAACTTTTACATATTTTTTATTTTCACAACACTCGTATTTAAAGAAAATATCAAATGGAATCTTTTATTATTAATATCGTCTGCGCTATGCAGCAGGAACGTGATTTAAAACGCTCGTCTGACCGGAGTAGCACAGAATTTTTTTCATGTTGAAAAATCAAACGTACAAATTGTCGGTCGTCTGACATTAGCCTTTTAATCCAATAGATGTTGTTCCAAACAATTGATCAATGGCGGATTTTTTAAAAAACAGAATAAATATTATCATAAGAAATATTTAAAATATTAGTAATTATTTAATATAATTAAATAATTTTTATAATTAAACCTTTGTGTTAACCTGTTTCAAATAATTTCCGTTATAGCAAAAAAAATAATAATAATAATTTCATAGCAAATAATAAACACTAGGTAACTATACAACAAGTAATAAATAACTATACAGAAAATAATAAAAAAGCTATTCAGCAAATTCTAAATAGTTACACAGCAAAACAGAGGAGCGCATTGTAATGCCAAGTATTACATGAGACAATGGCAACTTAAAAAATACTGTTTTCACACCTTTAATTGTAAATCTTTTGATAATAATTTTTGGTTCACATAAAGTAGATGGAATTGCTCTGATATATTTTTAGATCATTATGGTCCATAAATTAAGTTGCTGGTATTGAATCTCAAAATGCATGACATTCGTTAACAGCACGACAACTGTATATCATGTATGCACTGTTAAAACTAAAGGTTGCATATGGCACTCCTAGGGAGGGAAACGCTTGTCCCGTCAGTGACTCCCCTAAAGGAGTCAGAATTACACCTCTAGGGGTGCCCTAAGCCACCCCATGGCACCACATGTCACTCCAAGGCACCCCCGTGGCACCCTATAAGGTGCCATGAGGTGCTCTAGGGCACCTTTAGGGGTGCAATGCTGGCTCCTTTAGGGGAGTCGCTGACGGGACAAGCGTTTCACCTCTAGAAGTGCCATATGCAACCTTTAGTTTTAACAGTGTGTGTATTTCATGCGTATAAAAATTGAATATTGAAAAAAAAAACAGAAAAACGAAAAAAGTAAACAAAAATAAAGATTAAATAACATTGCTTTCCTTCTCACAAATCGAACAGCATGAACATGGTTAATGCTGCGTTCAATGCACCTGGTGTACATGTTCTTCTCGTCTAGTATCAAAATCAGAAAATAATCTGTGGCTTTTACAACTTTTGTCATTTATTCGATATCCATAAGACATTCTCATTGCTTGATAACCGAATAAAATTGCGCTTAACTTTACCGTTGAAGAACCAAGCTGATCAGAAACTGGAGCATTGGAGAACGGAGATCTTGTAGTAAAAGAAATATGATTTATATAGAAAAGAAAATTTAAATTATGTAAAAGCATTATAATGTAAATCGACATAAAAAAAATCAAGTATTGAAGTAGATTTAGATATAATTTTAGCTTAGACCAAAGGTGTGGTTAAATTTCCATTAATTTATTGCAATAAACTATTTGTCATTTTTTTTTTTTGAGTATATTTCTGGTGCTTTTTAATTCGACATTTCAAACCAGGTTTCGTTTTTTTTAATATAAGAAAGTACACACTGACAAATAATGCTATACATACCTGAGGAATTATACATATCCCAATATTATCTTTCTATTTTTACACTGTAAAAAATCTGCGTAATGTTCTTGACATTTACTGTGTAACATTCCTGGGTTTTCTCGGTTTATTTCTTCTGATCCAAGAATACCGAGAAATCCGGTGTAATACTTTCCACAATGTTGTGTAACTTTTTGGAATAGTTGAGAAAGTGGAAATTACTGATCAATTGTGAAATGTTCCGAATATTTTCTGTGTAACATTCCTTAGTTTTAGTAGGCATACTTTTTGTGAGCTTTAGCGTAACTTTTCGGATTTATTGTAAAATAGAAGTTATTGATAATCTGTGCAAATTTATGTATGTTTTGTGTGTCCTTATTTTGTGGTTGGTCAGAAAAATCAATTACAGAAAAATCGTTATTTTGCTTTGTATTATTCCAGTTTTTATTATTCCAGTTGTGAAAAGACTACGTGATCTTGAGCTATAAAAAATAGCACAAAGACCCTACCCCAAAATAGCCCTACTAATTCTACATCTCAAAGCTCTTATTCAAATCTCTGCTCTGTACAGTTCCTGAGCTATATTTTGCATGTAAAAATCAATTTTTTGTGTGTTAGTCCGGGAGCCGACCGTCTATTTTCCTATGTATCGAGTACAAGGACCGGACATACATCAAAATGTAGGTCTCAATGTGCACATTAGGAATATCACTGGCTGCCAGGTCCTATCCTGCCGGGACCCAAGGCAGCCGCATATTTATGACGTCAATTTTATGTGTTTACCTATGTATCGAGTACAAGGACCAGACATACATCAAAATGTAGGTCTCAATGTGCACATTAAGAATATCACTGGCTGCCACATTTATCAAAATGTAGGTTTCAATGTGTACATTAAGAATATCACTGGCTGCCATGTCGTTTCCTACCGGAACCCAAGACAGCCACACTTTTATGACGTCAATTTTGAGTGTTTACCTATGTATCGAGTACAAGGACCAGACATACATCAAAATGTAGGTCTCAATCTGCACATTAAGAATATCACTGGCTGCCACATACATCAAAATGTAGGTGTCAATGTGCACATTAATAATATCACTGGCTGCCAGGTCCTATCCTGCCGGAACCCGGTGACAGCCGCACTTTTATGACGTCAATTTTAAGTATTTGCCTATGTATAGAGTACAAGGACCGGACATACATCAAAATGTAGGTTTCAATGTGCACATTAAGAATATCACTGGATGCCGCATACATCAAAATGTAGGTCTCAATGTGCACATTAAGAATATCACTGGCTGCCACATACATCAAAATGTAGGTGTCAATGTGCACATTAATAATATCACTGGCTGCCAGGTCCTATCCTGCCGGAACCCGGTGACAGCCGCACTTTTATGACGTCAATTTTAAGTATTTGCCTATGTATAGAGTACAAGGACCGGACATACATCAAAATGTAGGTTTCAATGTGCACATTAAGAATATCACTGGATGCCGCATACATCAAAATGTAGGTCTCAATGTGCACATTAAGAATATCACTGGCTGCCAGGTCCTATCCTGCCGGAACCCGGTGGCAGCCGCACTTTTATGACGTCAATTTTGAGTGTTTGCCTAGGTATCGAGTACAAGGACCCGACATACATCAAAATGTAGGTCTCAATGTGCACATTAAGAATATCACTGGCTGCCAGGTCCTATCCTGCCGGAACCCGGTGGCAGCCGCAGATTTATGACGTCAATTTTGAGTGTTTGCCTATGTATCGAGTACAACAACCGGACATACATCAAAATGCAGGTCTCAATGTGCACATTAAGAATGTCACTGGCTGCCAGGTTCAACCATGTAGGGACCCGGTGTCAGCCGCAATTTTATGACGTCAATTTTGAGTGTTTACCTATGTATCGAGAACATGGATCGGACATACATCAAAATGTAGGTTCCAGTGTGAACATTAAGAATATCACTGGCTTTAATTTTAATTTTTACTCAAAATGCATATATATATATTTTTTTTCAAACAGCCAGTAATATTTTATACAAAATAGCTATCTTTAATCATATAAACAAAGTGCCAAATTGTAGTCAACTACTATTTGGTAAAAGAGTATGCTTCTTAGCTGATCCTGCCAATAAAAATTAAAAAATATTTGGCAACTGAACAACAAGTCTTGAAATGTTTTTTAGAAACAATGAGGGTAAAGTTAGCTACCCTGGTTGACTGTGATGAAAATGCACAGGAAATAAAAAAAACATATAAATTTATTATGAGAACATTTATTTATAGATAAATGACATGAAAGATAATACCTGTTACGGACCATGCATGAGTCCTTGAGCTCGATACATAGGTAGGCACTCTTAAGGGACGTAATAAAAGCCTGCGCAAGGTTCCTACATGGTTGCACCTGGCAGCCAGTAGTACTCTTAATGTGCATATTGAAACCTACATTTTGATGTATGTCCGGTAATTGTACTCGATACATAGGTAAACTCTCAAAATTGACGTCATGAATGCGCGGCTGCCACCGGGTTCCGGCAGGATAGGACCTGGCAGCCAGTGATATTCTTAATGTGCACATTGAGACCTACATTTTGATGTATGTCCGGTCCTTGTGCTCGATACATAGGCAAACACTCAAAATTGACGTCATAAATGTGTGGCTGCCACCGGGTTCCGGCAGGATAGGACCTGGCAGCAAGTGATATTCTTAATGTGCACATTGAGAAGTACATTTTGATGTATGTGGCAGCCAGTGATATTCTTAATGTGCACATTGAAACCTACATTTTGATGTATGGCCGGTCCTTGTATTCGATACATAAGCAAATACTCAAAATTGACGTCATAAAAGTGCGGCTGCAACCGGGGTCCGGCAGGATAGGACCTGGCAGCCAGTGATATTCTTAATGTGCACATTTAAACCTACATTTTGATGTATGTGGCAGCCAGTGATATTCTTAGTGTGCACATTGAAACCTACATTTTGATGTATGTCCGGTCCTTGTACTCGATACATAGGCAAATACTCAAAATTGACGTCATAAAAGTGCGGCTGCAACCGGGTTCCGGCAGGATAGGACCTGGCAGCTAGTGATATTCTTAATGTGCACATTGAAACCTACATTTTGATGTATGTTGCAGCCAGTGATATTCTTAATGTGCACATTGTGACCTACATTTTGATGTATGTCTGGTCCTTGTACTCGATACATAGGTAAACAATCAAAATTAATGTCATAAAAGTGCGGCTGCATTGGGTTCCGGCAAGATAGGACCTGGCAGCCAGTAATATTCTTAATGTGCACATTGAGAACTACATTTTGATGTATGTCCGGTCCTTGTACTCGATACATAGGAAAATCGACGGTCGGCTCCCGGACTATGTGTATCATTTTAATCGCTAAGTTATGAATCGAGTATGAAACTAGAGTCATTAATTTTTACCGAAGCTTTTACTACACATTTAATTGTGCATCTCGAATATCTTTTTTCCCAGTTTAGACTCTGAAGACTCTTCTTGGTCTTTATTATCCCATGTGAACATCTTTTTGCGTGTGGGTCATTTTGTTGCCTCAGATGAAAAGAAATATATATGGGCAACTAACTTTGGGTGAAAGTGCTTATGTCCGTCTTATTGTACATTTTCCGAATTCGACCAGTTTTACGAAATTATTTTATCAGTGATTGTTTGAAGAAATCCTTGATTTTAGTACCGCGACTTTTTATCCAAATATCTACTATTTCCGATCAGTAATAATCCCCTTATTTAATCAGCTATGCCAGTCTTGAGGATTTCTTTTACAATGTCTATCACTATTTTTGAATAGTAATCTTTCTGTCATTAAATAAAGCGATTATTACTATTCGGAAATAGTTTGATGTTCACATTAAAAATTTAATATCTAGGTATATGAATTCGCGTCTTAAGCGAGATCTTTTTGTTCCAAGGGATGAAAAATTTTACATTTGTTGTAAGAGCGATGTTCTGGCGATGTTGGAACTGGAGTAAATTCGGGTATTAATCGGAATCACGTCTTAAGCGGGTTCGACTGTTTCCTAAAACAATAAATCTAGCATACAAAATCTTATAAACAAAGACAACGCTTGAAAGGGAAGGGGGAGAAGCTCTGGCCAACTATTTTATTTTTCAAAATATTCAGTCTATAACATGAAATAGGCACATCAGTAGAGAAATGTTTAAGTTTTGTCATTTCTCCCCCCCCCTCTCCTCTTTAGTATCTGTAAGCTATATATGTATATAAAGGATGAAAAGGTACAATTTTAAGGCACTTACTAGAAAATATTGCTAATTTTGTGGTAAAGTTAGTGTGCCTAAATGTGACTCCTAAGTATGCTTATGTTCTTTTACTTTAAATTTTAATGCAGAAATCCCAAATGCTATATAATAAGGCGTGCGACTTTTAACGAAACACTAAGCATTTTTCTGCATTGATAACATTTTCTTAGAGGTTTTCGATCAAATAGACATCATTCATTTTATAGCGCCCCACGTTTCGTAAATTTATCAAAATTCCCTAAATTGCCTCAAATTTTTAACTTTGAAGATAAAATAATCTTATTAACGTAAATAAACTATGTCTGTTTCATTTAACTGGCCAATAAACTGTTAAAAATAGCGCTCAGTTTGTGAATTAGAATTTAAACAACTACCAGGAAAGTTAGCATGGTATTCTTGATATATTGTATTAAAATAATTAAAGCAAATTTTATGTTTAATTAAGCTCTCGTAAATCGCATAATCCTCCATTAAAAATATTTCTTTAACTTAACACTTAAGTATGTATTTACGATTATCAAAATCGAACAATATAATTCTTTTTAAAATTTTTAATCAAAGAAACTCAATGTATATTTTATTAACAAAATATAAACACATGATTATTGAAATTACGATAATTTTATGATGGAAACTCTGGAAGATTTTGTGTTGATTGAAAATCTTGTGTTAAATATTTATTTTAATGAGGTTAAGTTTATTTTACCAACATTATACAAATCGGTAGCTTAAATGCAGGGTCCGATTAAAACAGAAGCCAATTGAGCTATGCAGTATTAATTGTAACTTTAGCGAGCACTTTTTAAAATCCTTATATTTGAATTGTTTTCATTTTTTACTATAATCGTTATTTTTTACTTTTATATTAGAGAAAAGATAAAAAATAAAACTACGTTTATTTAAATGACTATTTGTTTCAATATACTTATATTTAAGCACAGAAAATGTTCAATTCTTTTTTTAAGTGAAAGAATATATTGCCGAGAAACTGGAGTAACTTGTATATTAATGCAAGTTCCAAACATGCTCTTGATAGCTGAATATCCAATCTTTGCCAGATATCCTTTGCATATCTTTTATGCATGAGACAGTGTGCTATAATGGAGATTCCATTATATATAGTTTTTTTGGTCCAAATTTATTCCTTTTATAAAATTGCATTTTAGTTAATCTTTATAATTTAGGATGTAGGTATTCATTGCGCCCTTCTCCCACAGATTAATATTTTATTAAGTATTTAAAAGCTTTCATTAATTCTTTTCTCTTACATGAATTTTTCTGATGTAATGTCTAACTGAAATAAAATAAAAAAACAATTCTTTTCAATCTGCGCTTCTCCTAGTTCCGTTGAAAGCTATCTTTGCGATTTCAATAACTAAAATAAAATCTAATCTTTGTACAGTTGCTAACGATTTCCTTTCTCTTCATAAGCATTTTGTCCTGCAAATTATTTCGTGGGTGCGTCTCATTAATTTAGAGCATAATATGTAAATGTAAGCAGATGATCGCATCGTCCGTTGAGAGCTGATGCAGTTCTCACGAATTTATTCTATTAACCCTTTTGTGCCTGCTCCCATAATTTACAGATTATCAATTGACTGTGTACTTAACAATGTGTTCTATCTCTATCTGCATAATTATCGCCAAGGTCGACAATTATACAAAGGGTTTTGGCGAAAACCGCAAGCCAAATCGCTAATCAACATCTGTACTAATTGTAATTTCAGTTAGATTTTGTCTGTCGTCAAAAAAGGACGTATTTCCATTATGTAGCACTGTGAACTGTGTTTCCAAGGGGTCACTCCCTGAGGACTGTAGCTTTGCTCATTACTGCATCTCTAAATAAAACGAACCAAGAAGAGTTTTTGATGGTGTCCCTCATTGCTTCGGTGAACCTGTGTTATGTCCTCGTGTTTATCTGAATTCTGTAGTCTAAAAAAAGAGCTTTTTCTAGCGGTCACTATACGACACCCAAAAAACTACGCTACATGCGCCACTACATGCATTTGGCAATCTGCAGAGTTTTTTGTAGAGTTTTACAGCAAGACATTTACATTTAATGAAAGTTATTTTTAAAAAAGATTGCAATAAAATACTAATTAATCCAGTTTTATTGCTTCTAATTTATCAAGGGTCAGAAATTGAAAATGTCTTTTGCTCGAGTCAAAGCTTTTTTTGATGATGGAACAGAAGTAGATGATGATGATTAACTGCTTTTGAATATACCTCCTGGGAGTGTTATTTATCGTTTAGGAATGAATGATACGGTAATTTGTTTGATTTTTAAATTGAAGACTATTTTACATTTCATTACATGTGCAATTTAACTTATATGCATAAGCAGACTATAAAAATTCTATACACATTATCATAAGCTAAAAACTTTGTGAAAATTAAATGAAGGATTAAGTGGAAACTAAACAAAATTTTATAGTATCAATTTATAATCTTAATTTAAGAAAAAAAAATTACATAAATTAAGAATTGCTGGATTTTTATCAGATTTTAATGAAGTCAATATTTTAACTGCTGAATTTTTTAACATTTGAAAGGCGTACTTTTTGAATGTTACTTTCTTTTAAAAAAATCTGAATAATTGGAATAATTTATGTGCAGGTGTTTTTATTATATCTTTCATTTGTATGCTTGTGCAAAATATGGATAAAAATTAACATTGGCCAATGGCCAGTACGCAGATTTTTAATTATTGACAATTAATAAAGTTACGAACACGTATTTTTCTAACTATCAACATTGTAGCTTACTAATATTTTTAAATTTCCATTTGATCGGAGTACACTCAACTGAAAGCTGAAATTGTATATAACAGAAAAATATGTAACCAAGAAATATTACCGTAGTCAAATTAACAATATTTAAAATGAGCTCGGAAATCCGCATTAACGTGGCTGTGTGTAGGGGAAGGGGAGGGAATTGGCAAACCCAAAATTAAATTTTACCTATTTAAACAGGCATCAAAAAGTCTAAGAAAACAATATTAAAATTAAAATTTATTAAATAAAAGCTACATTAAAAAAACTTCTCTGAATCCCTGTTAAAAGGTGGCATAACATCGAGAATTTCTCAAACTTAATTTCCAAATTGGAATATATTATGTAATCAAATTTAAAATATGCATTATGAACATATTGAAAAAACAAGAGCTCGGATATCCGCGTTAGCAAGCCCTCCAAAGCCCAACTAAAATCCACGCAAATGGAGGCTTCTAAATCTCGCTTACAAAATAACTTTCAATATTATAATTTATCAAATTAACATAAAGCTGCATAAAGAATTGGAAAAGTATTCGAAATCACATTAACAGGAGATGGTGTAACATCGAGGATTTCTGTGATTTGATTTAAAAGAACACAATTTTTATGTTATATAATTCAACAAACTTAAATGAATATTAACTAGTATATTAAAACAGGAATTATAGAAATATGCTTCCAAAAAGGCTTTCAAAATTAAATTTTAAAAAAGCATAACGAATTATTTATTACCAAAAGAATTGAGAAGAAACGTGAAAAATAATTTCGTACTTAACATGTGTGAGTTTACTTCCATATTTAAAGCGTAATGTATCACTTTGAATTTTAATCTTATTATATCTATTATTGTGATTTGTTGAACTATTTCAGTGTTACACAGTATGCCTTGAATCTGACAAATTTTTTAACATCTTTATTTTGACCGGGTTAGAAAATGCCTTTTGAAAATTTCACAATTCTACTTTTATAAAACATCGGATAAATTTTATAAGTGTTTGAAGTGGGGGGGAGGTATGGTGGAAGTTTAAAGTTTGCTGCAATTATTATGATAGTTAAAAATATAATTAAGTATCTGTGAGATTAATCCATCTTTCTGTTAAATATGTACCCAAAATTTGAAGCTATTTGATAATTTTATGCAAGGAAAATGCAATTTTAAATAAACAAAATGGAAGTGGTGGATCCCCCCCCCAAAAAAAAAAAATACTTAACCTAAAAAACCTTGCATTAAGATGTTATGTGTCATGTAATTCACCGATGACAGACATCGAAATTTCCGTTTTAGCCGCGTCAGTCGCCGGTGGCCGGCAGCGTAAAGTTATAATATAAAACTAAATATCATATTGTTTTAAGTAATTGCTGAAAATTTATTTAAAACTTTCATTTTATTTTATTAAAGGATATCATTAGGAAAACGGAAATTTCAGTGACAGTCATCTGTGACTGGCGTTAAATTCACCGTGTTAAAGGAGTAATTTATCCTTCTAATAAAAGAAGGCCAAAATATGAAACTAATTGGTTCTCAACAAGGAAAATCTAGGTAAAGCTGAATTAGTTGGAGAGTGGGGGGGGGGGGTCTTTTACACTTGACCTAACATTTTTGAGTTGATTAGTCTAGCCTAATTTTCTAATAAAGTGATATCCAAACTTCAATGAAAACTTATAATTCTAAACAAAAGTTTTTGTTTAACGCTACTTAAGAGGGGGGATTACCAGTCACTTTATATTTGATTTAGAACCCACCAAAACCCGAAATAATCAGCCTCACTAAGTAAATGGACTTTATTTAGTAAATTTAAGCGAGTTTGCGCAGGAACATGGGTCTTGTATAATGTAGATTCATCAAAATTTCGGGTTTAGCAGTTTTTTAGTAGATTTTGTCAATAGGCACACTTTAATTCGCACAGGAATGAGATTCCTGGATTAAATATATTAAAAGTAACATTAACATGGAATTGTGTTACATAAATTTTATCATAAATGAAATTAATTATATTGTGTAATAAGTCGGAGGAAGAGATTTTAAGGATCAGAATTAAACATTAAAATTAGACATTTCGGGAAACTTTTTTTTTATTTCAAGATAAACTACGTCCCCTGTTTTAAATATTTCATAGTGTATAGTAGCATGCGTAATTAGCTCGGATGAAAAAAAATCTCTTGGCAATTAACTATGCCTTCCCACCAGCAGCGATTAAGAAACTTTAAACCAAAAAAGAGTTATCTACTTTCTTTTCTAGTGTTTGGGATAATCGTCAATTTGCACTGCGAAAATTATAAACGATTTTTTCCATTTTATCCCTGGTATCGATATATCTTACAACCATCGTGCTTGGCCGAGTAGCACCGGCCGAGTAGCACCTATCAAGTTTCCGACTGATTACGGTAAAGTTAATCGTTTTTTAGTGTTACTCGACGGTGGAAATTTCTAATTTTACGCTATAATGCAAGGAACTAACCAAAAAATGTGTAAAAGCGTAAATGAAATCATATTGTTTATCAATATCGAGGACAGTGGCAAAACTGAGATCCGCAAAACCCTGCGACGTAGGGGGGAGGAGGCTTTGAAGTAATTGTGAAAAATAAACATCTTAAACGGTCATAAACTGTTGATCATTTTAGGATTTTAAAAACGAGTCATTTGTATTGAATAACGAATGTATATTTTGCGTACTCCTAACCTGATCTGCGCGTAAAAAAAATCATACCCACAACACGGGTCACGAAACGGGGACTGATAAAAAGGTGATGAGAAAAGGGGGGAAGAGATATAGATTCCTTGTGGAAAATTTTCCTGAAGACTCACAAACTATAGTTAGTCTACTGAATGGAGATTTCAAAAAATCAATTTCAGAAAATTTTTTCAACGATGTATAAGCCCGTTTTTATCTTATAAATTCAAATTTTTCACTTGAAATCCAAAGTATTACAATCCATTTTTCAAAATGGAACAAAACCCTGTACATTTCATGGATATTCATTTTTGATCATGCGCAACATGACAACAGTGCACTTGCAAAAACTCCATTTAAAATGTATATATTGACTATTTTGCAACTTTTTTCATTTTTTTCAGAACATTCTGGGAGTATACAAAAATAGTTGCAGTACTTTAGTACTTGTTATTACAGTCTTTTTAGGACATATATTCAAGTATTCTATAGTATCAAACTATTGCATAATACAAAGTGCAAATATGAATAACTTCTCCAATAAACATTTTGATTTTTCTAGAAACTGAATAAACACTATTGTATTCAATAATTTATGCATAAACAATAAAACCTATAATATGATTTTTGTTTCTTTGTAGCCACCTTGGGTAACAATCACATTTGAAGATAATGATAGTTCATTAACAGAAAAAAAAGAAGACCTTGGAACAGCAGAATTAAATTTAAATATTAGCAGTCACTTGTATATTAAAGCGCCCACCTCGCAAGGATTTTCAGATATTTTTAGAATATTTTTCTTCTACTCTAACTAAAGCTTTAACTGAAGATTTCATGCAAAGGACAGAAAAATGTGAGTTATTGAATCATTTAGCTTTGAAGATATGCAAATTCATAGACAATCCCTCTGCAGCTGAACGAAAGCAAGGAGAAAATGAAATTTTAATTGAAGATGTCAAATTTGAACAGAGTGCATTTTCGACAATCTCTTTGTATAATTTTTGTAGCATAAAATATCGTTTCAAAGGCACTGGGACTCGCAATTTTATTGAACTAAATTTGTTGAAGTTGAAAGTTGTTGAAGCTGGTGTAGGTAGTTACTTTATGTAAAAAATTAAGCAAATTGCGATAAAATTCTAGATTTGTAATTATTCTAGGTTTTATTTCTAGATTGTAATTTTAGCCATAATATGAATAAAACTCTGTGCATATAATAAAAGCTCTGTGAATTTTTATTTTTGATTATATTATTTTTTAAATTACAGTATTCTTGCGAGATCTTAAGACGAAGGGATTCTAAAAAAATATTTTGTAATAGCCAATTGTTCTGATAAGTCATTTAGAGGAATTTATAATATCAAAGAGAAAAATGTACTTCATTTGAAGTATCACGAGTACACTGTATTAAGATTTTCAATTTTTTAAAAATATTATCTTCATTCGGCAGCTAAATATAAGTTTTATTGTATCTTTTGATATTTGAATTTGAATTTTGTGCATAAACCACATGGATGAATGTTTTTATATATGCTAATGCTTAAGTTACAATTTATAAGTTATTTTTTACTATAATTTAAAAAATCTCTTTCAAACATTTTTGCGTTTTTGAACTTGTTTTGAATTTTTTTTTTTATTAAATCTTAACGTTTTGTAGTAAAATTTTAAAAGAAATATGCCTGTATAAAACATGCATCAAAAAACGTTTTTTCATTTATTACTGTAGTATTATATAGATTATTTAAGGAATAGAATTATTAAAGAAAATTAATCCAAGTAAAGTAAACATAGTGGGGGAAGGGGGGGGAAGCTTCGAATAGCCACATATTTCCCCAAAAAGAGCAGATATTCAGATATTGTAAAAACATTTAAGAATGCTTTGATAAAGATTAAATCTACCATGTTATGCAAAATGTCACGAATTGCACTTCTGTTTAAATTATTAAATAATGTGGTAAAATTATCTAAAGTTTATTAAAAAACTGCTATGTATGAGATTTTGCCAAAAATGTACTTTGTTACATCATCTCTTAATTTATTTACACCTTCAAATTAATATGTTGATCTTGATATAAAAGCAGAAAAACTTAACCATGTCTTTTTGTAGATCCCAGCACACTGCACTCATTTGGATATTTCTTTTTTTATCTGAGTGTGTATTTATCATAATTTATCCTTGCATCAATATTTTAACCAATTTATTTCTGTTATGAAAAAGACAAAAGAAAAGTCAACGAATTACAGACAATTCTAATGCGAATGAATTAATTAGAAAATGAGATATTATGATAACTGTGGGGCATGTTAAAACGCTTTGAATAATATGCTGAAGATTAGAAGTAACTTCTGATTGAATCATAGCTTTAACATACTTGATTATAGATTTCTGGACTTTTCAGATTTGTATAATTTTCCAGACAAATTTTTGGTAAAGTTCCTGTGAAAACCTGTGGCAGAATTGCTGCCACTGGCTTACCCAGGAACATTACCGTATTCCGTGAAATGTATCAGATCTTTTCACAATGAAGAAACTTAACTGAGATTTTATGTGTAACATACAATGCTATAGGTTTTAAGAGTTTTTCAGAGTGAAGGAACATAAATGAGATTTCATGAGTAGTATTCCAGATGATAGGTTTCGGAATAGCAGAACCTAACTGAGATCTTATGAGTAACATACCAAAATAAAGATTTCGGAACTTTTCAGAAAAGTGGAATCTATCTGAGATTTTATGAGTAGCATTCCAGATTATAGGTTTCAGAGCTTTTCAGAATGGTGGAATTTAACTGAGATTTCACGAGTAATGTTTCAGATTGTAAGTTTCAGAATGGTGGAACCTAACACAGAAGAAATGAGTAACGTTACAGATAAAAGGTTTCTAGACTTTTCAGAACTGTGAAACCTAGCTGAGATTTCATGAATAACAACCCAGATTATAGATTTCTGAACTTTCCTGGCTTATGTAAGTTTCCTGACATTTTTATGAATAAATTCTTGGGAAAACCTGTTTCAGAATAGCTGCCACATGTTTTCTTAGGAACCTTACACAATTTTTTTTTACAATGTAGAGAGTAAGTTATGAGCTAGGGTGAAAATTATTTTGAAATCAAGTTGCCTAAAACTTTTAACATTTAAAACATGTATTTTAGAAAAAATGGATCACAGTACTAATATTTGAATAAAGAAAAGATTGAGGTAAATTTGAGCAATTAGGATGCTGCAATTTAAATAAAGCAGTATAAAAAACAGAAATTTAACAACTTACAACAGCTATTTGGAAAATGATATTTTCAAAGACTAAAATTTTAAAGTCTTATAAATAAATTCTATATTTAAATTAATAAAAATCATTTTTATGATTATCATAACAAGTCATATATTACGTACGCGATGCATTAAACATTAATATTCCTGGACACATCATATAGAAATTTAAAAAAAAAATTCAGTTTTACAATTTTCGGAACTGCAAATTTTAAAACTTCTAAACATCGCACATGTTACATTTTTACACCGTTGCGTAGAGAAAAAAAATGCATTTTGTAAGGAAATTTGTTTGAAATCTCTGTCATAATTTGTTTTTAAATTATTACTTTTTAATTTTTATTTCCTTTTTTTCGTCATCGTGGCAACAGACGTATTCCATTTTGGTAAACATGGACCAATCAGAAAACAAATAAAAATAAGTTGCGGAATTCAACCAATAAAAAGATTCAGATATACTTCAGATTTTCCGATTCTCTAACGAGAACAACAACTATTTTTCCAAATAGTTAGTAATGAAAGACTTGAAACCCTGTCAATGACTGTCAATGGCAATGGATTTAAAATATTGAATTATGGAATTCAGTGAGTGGGATTCCGAGTAAACGTGCACGATTCATAGAGGCGCAAAAATCTTCGACTTTTTGGATAGGAGGATGATATTAATGAGAATGGCAGAGGGACACGGTAAAAGCGACACTTTTGCGATAGATTGAATAGTGAGTAGAAAATCTAATTCACAAGGATATAGGTGAAAGGAAGTAACGGTTTTCTGTTTAGTAAGTGAATAGAATATTTTTCTCGACTGTGTTTATAATATTAATGATTTAAATAGAGGGATACTGTCATCAACATAGCTGTTTTAAAAACATAAGGAATATTTTCCAAATATGTTACATACAAACTAACGCTTGTAGATATCTTTCGGGTTGTTGACAGGCCGCGGACCATTGTTGAGCTGTAGTTTTTGCCGAAATTATTGTATTATTGTATATTAATATTATTTTATATTATTATTATTATTATTTGTATATTATTATTGTATTTATTACAGTTATTATATATTATTGTAGATTGCACAAATTACCTTGATATGAAAATGCTGTTTGTGATAGACTTGCATGAGTAAGTGATAATATTTCTTGACTTTCTCAATGATTGCGATGGAATTCGCGAAGTATATTTCCCAGACTATAAACTATACTACTCGTAATATTACCATTATCGAAACGAAAACACAGAAAATTTTGTAAGGATGAATACTAAATTACTTTGGTGAACTTAATATAATTCTTTACAGCATGTGTATGGGCACTCAACATAGCTCCATATTGCTACAAACTATTGACTTGGATAACGATTGTTGAAGAATTATTTTAAATTTAATAAAACATGTAGAATAAAACTCAAGATATGTTTTGCATAGTTATTATCATATTAAATTATATACTTTATTTATTTTTATGAACGACCATAAAACTACCTCTTATACATAAAGTATTATTTTTTACGAACTCGAATGAATCCTCGGAATTCAAGACTTTAATTATCCATCTCACCTGCCCGCGGAAAATTGATAATATATTTAAAAGAAAAAAACTCACTTTTACATTTAAAACAGTCATAACTTTTGCACTCAAATGACATTATTTTCAATGACTATTTGATTTTATTCTTTATAAGACGAAAAAAAAACCTGAAGTTACAAATATATCTTCCATAATTTATTGATGTTCTAAATTTCATTTTTATCTATTTATTAAAAAAAATCTTCAAAAAACTACTAAGCGAGAATTTGCTACCATGTATATATATATATATATACACTGAGATGACAAAAGTCATGGGATACCCTGCTAATAGCGTGTTAGTCCCCCTTTTGCAACGAAAAGTGCAGCAATACGACGTGGAATGGACTCCACGAGGTATGATAAGTTCTCTGAAAAAATATTGAGCCATGCAGCGTCTATAGACGCCCATAATTCCGAAAGTGTTGCCGGTGGCAAATTTTGTGCATGAGCTGATATATCGATTATGTCCCATAAATGTTAGCTGGAGTTCATGTCGGATGATCGCGTTAGCCAAATCATCCGCTTAATTGTCCAGAATGTTCTTCAAATCAAATTCAAAAAGTTATGACCCGGAGACATGGCGCAATGTCAGCCTGGAAAATTCCATCGTTGTTTGGATACATGAAGTCCATGAATGGTTGCAAATGGTCTCCCAGAAGTTGAACGTAATCATTTCCAGTTAACGATCGGTTCAGTTTGACCAGCGAACTCAGTCCATTCCATATAAAAACAGCCCACACCATTATAGAGCCACCAACAGCTTGCACATTGTCTTGTCAACTTGGATTCAGGACTTTATAGGGTCTACGCCACACTCGTACTCTTCCATCAGCTCTTACCAATTGAAATTGTGATTTTTCTGACCATGCCACTTTTTTCCAGTCGTCTACGGCCCAATGGATATGCCCACGAACCCAGAAGCGCCGCTATTGTCGATGTCATGCCATTAGTGATGGCACCCGCGAATTGGTCTTCTGCTGCTATAGTACATTAAAACAAAATTTCGCGGGACTGTCCTGACGGACACACCCGTCTGACGTCTCACATTCATTCCTGCGGTTATTTAACACAGTGTTGCTTGTCTGTCCACATTGACAAGGCTTCGATGACGTCGCTAGTCACGGTCATTAAGTCCTGGCGGTCGACCACTGCGTTGTCCATGATAGCAGGTTATGCCTGAATTTAGGTACTCTCGGATCACTCTTGATAATGTGAAGCTCGGAATGTTGAATTCCATAACGATTTCCGAAATGGAATGCCCCATGCGTCTAGCTCCAACTACCATACCGCGTTTGAAATCCATTAATTTTCGTCGTGTGCCCATAATCGCATAATCAACCATCTCACTTGAAGTATTTGAACACAAATGAAAATCCTTCACAGGTATTGAACATTTATACAATTTGTAAGCGGCACTACTGCCATCTATATATTTGTATATTGCTATCACATGATTTTTGTCACCTCAGTATATACAGGGAGTTTCTAAATTCATGGTACAAACTTTAAGGGGTGATAGTACACATCAAGACAAATAATATTAAATAGGAAACTAAGGGTCCCAAACGTATTCCGAAGGAGATAGGCGCCATTAAAGTTTAGGGTCCAAAAATTCAAGTGATTATAAAAAACAGAAAAATTGGTCGATTCGTTTGCGGTTTTCACTAAAACTATTCTTTATATCAGTATTGTATTGAAAATAAATTATAAAGATAAATTTCAAAAAATGCCGATAGAGAGCGCTTTAGACTTTGGAGTAACGAACAACTATTTTTTACCGTTATTTTTTGAATCTCATAAATTTTTTTTTGAAGCTTAGACATAAAATTAAATTTTGAGATGAAAATCTGAATCGTTGGAAGTGGTTAAGTAGCGCAAACTGAACTGTGTTCAATGGGGGTGGGTGGGTTCAAATTTCAAATGATTATAAAAAGCGGAAAAATTGGTCGATTAGTTTGCTGTTTTCCCTAAAACTATTCTTTATGTCAATATCTCCTTGAAAATAAATTTTAAAGATTAATTAAAAAAAAATACTGTTAGAGGGCGCCTTAAACTTTAGAGTAACCAACAACTATTTTTAACCGTTATTTTTTGTATCTAATTAAATGCTTGTAAATGTTCAAAATTAAATTTTGATTTCAAAATCTGCATCGTTGTGAGTAATTAAGTAGCGGAAAATTGAAATGTGTTCGAGGGGTGGGGAGGGTAACATTTCAACTCCTGAGCACAGTTCAGTTTGCGCTTCTTAGCCCCTCCCATCGATTTAGAATTTCAGCTCAAAATTTAAATCTAAGCATTTGCAAGCATTTAATCAGATACAAAAAATAACGGTTAAAAATAGTTGTTGGTTACTCTAAATTTTAATGCGCCCTCTAACGGTATTTTTAAAAATTAATCTTTAAAATTTATTTTCA
This sequence comes from Maratus speculifer, assembly GCA_964019185.1. NCBI lineage: Eukaryota > Metazoa > Arthropoda > Arachnida > Araneae > Salticidae > Maratus > Maratus speculifer. The sequence continues at coordinate 209,491,555 of OZ025291.1, read as the reverse complement.
AGGAAATATTGACATAAAGAATAGTTTTAGCAAAAACGGCAAACGAATCGACCAATTTTTCCGTTTTTTAAAATCATTTGAAATTTGAACCTCCCCAGCCCCATTGAACACAGTTCAGTTGGTTCACTTAACCACTCCTTACGATTCAGATTTTGAGCTCAAAATTAAAGTTTATGTCTAAGCTTCTAAAAAAAATTTTATGAGATGGAAATATAACGGTAAAAAATAGTTTTACGTTACTCCAAAGTCTAAAGCGCCCTCTATCGCCACTTTTTGAATTTTATCTTTATAAATTATTTTCACGATTATACTGACATAAAGAATAATTTTAGTGAAAATCGCAAATCAATTGAAAAAATTTTACGTTTTTTATAATCATTTGAAATTTGAACCTCCCCTCACAGTTCAGTTTGCGCTACTTAACCACTCCCAACGATTTAGATTTTGAGCTCAAAATTTAAGTTTATGTCTAAGTTTCTAAAAAAAATTAATGAGATGCAAAAAATAACGGTAAAAAATAGTTGTTTGTTACTCCGAAGTCTAAAGCGCCCTCTATAGGCATTTTTTGAAATTTATCTTTATAATTTATTTTCAAGACAATACTGACATAAAGAATAGTTTTAGTGAAAACCTCAAACGAATCGACCAATTTTTCTGTTTTTTATAATCATTTGAATTTTTGGACCCTAAACTTTAATGGCGCCTATCTCCTTCGGAAGACGTGTAGGACCCTTAGTTTCCTATTTAATATTGTTTGTCTTGATGGGTGCTATCACCCCTTAAAGTTTGTACCATGAATTTCACTGTACCCAGAAACACCCTGTATATACAGTGCGCGAAAAAAGTATAAGGACAACATTTAATTGCATGAAAATATGCTTTATTTTCATTTCACCTAAATGAAATTTTTATACATCTTACTTCTGCTACATAATTTTGTGATAACATTTATACCCGATAAAAAACATAATACAGCTTCAAAATACTGATTTTACAAAATTTAACATTAAAGGAAATACGGAAAAAATTATAAGGACATGTTCCAAAATACTTTGAAAATATTTCAATAATCAAGAAAATTACCTTTTTTTTCAATCACTTGAATAAGCCGAGAGGTCAGAGATCCTGACAGATCTTTTAAAATGTCCACAGATATTTTTTCCCAAGCGTCTTTGATAGCGACGACAAGATCTTGTTTACATTGATACTGTGTGCCATTTTTATAAACTTCTCGGGCTAGAAGTCCCCATAAGTTTTCGATTGGATTAAGATCGGGACTTCTCGCCGGCCAATCAAGTAACTTTACAGAATTAGCTTCAAACCAAAGTTTTGTGCTCTTAGAAACGTGTATCGAAGCATTATCTTGCTGAAAAATATAGTCCCCTGAAGTAATTAGTGGCGCTTCAGGTAACAAATTTTCTCCTAACATATCAACATACCTGTCCGAATTCATTTTATGATTGATAAATACAATTGGAGTGGTTCCATTTGCCGCAAAACCGCCCCATACCATAACTGAGCCACCACCAAATTGACGCCTGGAAAACACTTCCTTGGTCTTTCGCAAATCATACCAAAAATAACGAAAACCATCAGGTCCATCAAGATTGAACTTTTTTTCGTCCGAAAAAACTACATCAGCCCACTTTTGACCAAGAGAAATGTATTTTTTGGCAAAGTCAACTCTTCTTTTCTTATGATGATTTGTAAGAGGGGGACGTGACACTAATTTCCCATAAGAAACTTGAGGATGTTTACTCAAAACATTTTGAACAGTCCTCGTTGAGCATGGTAAACTCAAATATTGTCTAACTTCATTTGCGGTTTCTTTTTTCTCGCAAGCTCTTCTTACAATCATTCTTTTTTGTCGACGAGAGAGAATGTCGGGTCTCCCAGTTCGCTTTTTCATACCATACATCCCAGGATTTTTTAGAAAATTATAAACTACCGTTTTAGATCTCTTGATTCTTTTTGAAATTTCCCATCCACTTAATCCACATTCTCGAAAAGCAACAATTTTTCCTTTTTCAGAGTCAGAAAGTTGAGTTCCTTTGGGCATCGTTACAAATTTACACTGAAAGTCGCCGAGTAGGAAATTTTTTTCGCAAAGGAATCTTTTAACTCGGAAATGTCATTTGTTGCTTTCAAATATGCAAATTTTTAAATAATTACTGGAGAAAAAGCAATGTCCTTATACTTTTTTCCGTTTTCATTTTAGTTCAAAAATCAAAATTTAAATTTTAAAAGATTTAAAATGGAAAATTTTAATTACTTTACGCATGAAATATTTTAGTTTTACATCTATTTTTGCTGCAAAAATTTGCATACGATTCTGATAACAAGGCTTCTAGATTTGGCGATTTTTCGCGTGTCCTTATAATTTTTTCGCGCACTGTATACACCATCTGGCCATTGAATATCGTTCACTTGCGATTTTAGACATTTTGTTAAATATCTAGAAAGATACATGAGGAATCATCTCGAAACTCTTAGTGTATTGATGCATGCGCAGTGAAAAATTATTCAGTAAATCTACTCATTTTTCATACAATTTTTATTATTTTTGATATCTGATTACGGGGTATTGAGTGCAATATTGTTTGTCATATTTTCAGAAAAACATATTATTTTATATTAAGAACTCTGAAAATTATAAGCAAAAAACTAGGAAAAATTTGAGGCCATTTTTATAAAAACCTTAATTACTCTGCGAGTATGCACGCTATTTGCATAAAAATGAACACAGTGTATTACAATAAGGCACTCAATCATAATCTAGAGTTTCAGCGCTTTTGCTTCATTAGTTTTGACAGGGTTATTCATAAGATATTCATTTTTTTAAATTTGTTGATGGTCCCCTATAGAGTTTCGGGAAAAAATCTTCACGGAGAGGTATGACTTATACTATTATGTTTATACACTAAGAGTTTCGAGATGATTCCTCGTGTATTTTTCTAGATATTTAACAAAATGTCTAAAATCGCAAATGAACGATAATCAATGGCCAGATAGTGTACTTATTATATATGTATATGTATATATATAACATTCTATCAAAAGAGTTTAATAGACTTTTTAATGACTTTAAAAACTTAATTATTTAATCGAATGGCATTTTTTATTGTTAAAGACATAGCAATATAGATTTGCCCACTTTTTTCGTTTCTTAAAAATAATAATCCTATCACATTGAGTATGGATTGATTTTTATGCACATAAAGAAAATATTTTATTACTTAAAGAAGAACTTGTATAAGTTACTAAAGAAATAGAATGATATTACATAACATAAAGTCAAAGCATTGCACATAGCTTGAAGAAGTAATATATATATATATATATTACATTATCATTTAGGCTGATATTCCTTTTCTGCATAAACCCTTTTGTCAGATTCGCTTAAAAATGTCTTTATGAAATTTTCTTTAGTGATTCGTGTAACAAAAAGTTTATATCTTTACTCTTTTCCTCTGCAAAATATTTTAATAACAGAACGGAAATTGGTTCGTACAAAAGAATGATTTATTTATTTTTCATAAAGCTTTTGCAAAATAGTTTTAAATATATATTTTTTAATATTTTGTTATCAGAAGAATATGATAAGACGAAATTATCGTATTAGAATGTTTATTTTATAGTTAAAGTAGACTAATAACTGAAATTACGAATACTGTTATTTGAATAATTAATAATTGTTCACATTTATAACAATGCCAGTATTGTTTCATTTATAACACACTTAAAGTTCATAGATTTTCTTTCATTACAGTACTCATTCTTGGACAATTTAACTTTTATTATGTAGATTTTTTAAATATATAAGTTATATAATCCAGCATTATGTTCTTCAAACTTCTTATATAACTGTAGTGTATCGAAAAAAAAAACTTTTTGGGGAGATTGGAGCTAATAGTTTTTAATTAATTGATTCCTGAATATGAAAGTTTTTTCATAAACTTTCTCTGCTCATTTAAAGAACAGTTATTTAGCTATAGTTTATGGAAGTTCTAAGCTTCTATTTTTTGTAGTTTATGTTTGTATAACACCTGACATAAGCGAAAAAATTAGTGTCAACAAACCCTATTGCGGAATTTGCTTATGGGGTAGATTGGTTCATAAAATATCAATTAAAGCTCGAATAAGAAATGCAGTTGAAGGGAACGGTACTTACGCATTAACGCCACCGCAGCAAAAGTTGCGTTATTGCGCCTATAAAGAGCAATCCTTGTTGCCTTGTTGTTTGTTCATTTTGACGTTATTTTTAATGCTTTTTTAGTGCTTTTTTCTGATTTTCTGACGCCATTTTTTGTGCGCGTACGGTATTTACGTATTAACGCCACCGCAGCAGAAGTTGAGCTAATGCATCAATAAAGAGCAATCTTGTTGTTCGCACGCTGAAAAAAATGGCGTGAAAAATGAGCAAAAAAAGCACTAAAGAAATGCCGTCAGAAATCAGCAAACAACAAGAAATCTAAAAGATAACTGTATACACGTGCGAACAACAACATTGCTCTTTATTGGCGCATTAGCGCAACTTCTGCTGCGGTGGCGTTAATACGTAAGTACCAAGGAAAAAAAATTAATTTTTATTAGTTTAAATAAAGGAATTATCCCCGTACAATGGAGATTTACAGACATAAAATAATGAATACAATATTAATATTATCGTTCTCGAAATCAACATGAAAGCCATGGGTATCACAAACATAAAATTGAGTGACTCCGATTGTGAAGGCCCAAAAATTTAAATATTGCACCGCACATATTTTTATTCCTGCTTGCTGATTCTAACGTACCAAAATACGCCAGATATTAAAATTTTTATTCGTCTTAGCGAATGATAAGAATCGTGCTTTTCTCAATAAAAACTCTCCTTTAAACTAAGTGCAAAACAGAGATTTCCTTATTATATGTTTACCTTTGGTCGTTTTTTTTTCTTCCTTTTTATACTTTATCTTTTTTTCTCTTTAATTTTACTGTTTCGCAGTCTTCTGATTTGGTGAGTCTGTCAATATACATATGGTTCCCTTTTACCTACGGCTATTTTTCCTTATTTTCTTTCTTCGCTCTGTCTTTTTTATTGGTCTAACGTCCTCAGGATAAAATTATCTAGCATCCTAAGCCGAGATCAGAAGACCCCCAGGATTGCTCGAGATAAAACCGAAAAAATAACAAAAATTCTTTTGAATATCTAGCTTCTAGCTAGCCATAAGTGAGTTAAATTATTATCATTCGTTTAAATTTTATTCTTCAAAATTTGGAAAGATCGGGTCAGAATTCTCAAAATAAAATTAAAACCTTCACCAGCTAAACCAGTTTAGCTAACAGCTCGTCCGTTATTCAATGCGATTTTCAAAGCATGTCTTATAATATTCTTCGGTGTGTTATTCTGTTCAGATTTTTTTTCGTAACTGGGCATGTTTCAGTCTATTCTTTAAAAACTCTGTTTTTGCCGGTGACAATAATTTTTTTTGTGACCGAAGGTCTTTCTTCGTTAATATTAAGAGAGCTGTTGCATATAAGAATATGAACATTGGTCGTATTCTAGAGAAATGTTTAATAAATGCGTTGGTACAGACAGATTTCAAATCGAATACCGATTTTAAGAGATATTTAAGGTAATAGTTGGTTAAAATCGTTCCATTAAAAAAGTTTTATAGGGACAAAATCTATATACTGGAGTTAATCATTTCTAGATATTTTTATACACTAGACTTTTCCGGTGTGCAGAATGCATTTATTTTTCTTAATGTGACTCATTTTATGAAGATTTATTGTCATATTTATTTCAAAGAAGATTTATTTCAAAGTTTTAGCATCTCGAGAGATATTTTTTACATATTTTGGAGAAGAAAATTACTTTAAATTATTGACAACTATTGAAACAGGACAAAGAATAAAAATTCCTCAAAACTAAAACTTTATTGACACTTGACTATTATAAACAGAAAAAAAATTTCAAATTAAAATTAAATGAATATTAAGTATTAAGAGCGGGAAAATAAAATTGAAAATTATGGCATAAAGATGACATTTATACGTGAATTTTAAAAGAGAAAAAAATGTGAAAAAAGACATTCATTAATAAGCGTTAAAAGTCGTAAAGAGAGAAAAATTATATATTACAAAAAGGAAAAAAGGTTGGTGAAAATTACATCAGATTTCAAACGTCACATTTAAGAATCACTTAAAAAAAATACTTTATAGGTTTCTCATAAAAAAAATACCAGGAAGCTAATTATCTGTTGACTAAGCTCATTTTATATTAATTCATTCTAAATTGTCAAATAATCTTATTTAACCAAATGAAAAAACAGCTATTAACAGGAGCTCATTCGGCCTTAAACCAATTACGTAAAGCAGAAAAGAATGAATACCGCCAGCAGGACAATTCCCACTTGTTTTTTAATTTGTTTGTTTTTTAATTAGAATTCAATTTTCCGTATTTTTTTAAAACCGATAAATTAACTTATTTTTAGAGGTAGGATGAGGTTGACAAACGTAGCTCGTAGAGGACAGAGTCCCCTATTTATGTAAAAGAAAGTAATTAATTTATCAAACTCTATAAAATGGCAGAAAGTATTATTAAACGATGTAAATGGGTTTGTTGACACAGTGAGACAACTTTGCCCGTGTTCATTGCACCTATTAGCCCCATGAAAAATTTCATTACGAAATTGGAGATGTAACCATTTAAAATTAAAAAATGGAAATAAATTACATATGGCATAGTTACTATTTATTCACTATTAAAAAAACCCTACAAAATTAAATAAGTATCCGAAATTGGCAAAAGAATTACGCAACAAATAATTATAAGGTATCCTGGGGTAATAACGCCACGTTAAGGTTCTACCAATTTTGACGGCTCAGTTTTAGTTTGTATTTTACAAACAAATATATGATTTGATACAGCAACTCATTGACTATGTATATAAAAAAAATAATTTAACAGATATGTATTCATAAAATGTAATGGCGTGATTTCTTGACCGATGCTATTTGGCGTTATTACCCACCTATATGGGTAATAACGCCATGCAAACAAAACTGTGAAATAAGATGTAATAATTGCATGTAGATTGCCCAATTCTAAAAATACAAACTCTACAAACTTAGAAATTGATAAATTGCATTCTAAGTTATTGAAAATGTTCAATTTTTTGTGAAAGTGTAAGAAAAATAAAGGTGTGGTGTGGAGGGGGGGATGAGGCAAAAGAATATCAGAACGTGAGCTCCTTTTTGCTTAAAAAGGACCGCTTAAATAGAATTATTAGAAACATTGCACAGTTTTAACTGTGTTTATTTGAATCAGTATTTAGGATGTAGCTCGGCCACTGTAGGGAATCAACCGGGGTATTAATGCCATGGGTTGGCGTTATTACCCCGTTATAGTTATTGCGCTGTACATTTTAAATTACAAATTATCTCGAGAAGATATCCAAAATCTTTAACAATATTTTGAAAGTCCATGAAATGTACTACAAGTTTATGTAATTAACAAAGTATTTCCGGATAAAAAAAATAGTCCTCACATCACAAAACGCATCTCGAAAATTTTAGATCAAGCGTTAATTTTAGTTGCTTGTAAAAACAATAAGACCTAAGAATGAAACAAATTAATTTGAAGCTGATTTTTGCGATTTATATGACTCAAAACCCTTCTGCGCAGAGCACTTGGGTGTCATTTACCAGATTATTTCATAATTATGCAAAATATTAGCACTTGGCGTTATTACCCCACCTGGCGTTATTACACCAGACCACCTTATATGAATTTAAAAAGTAGAAAAATTGTAATAAACGTCCACTTGAAGTGGGTAAGGTTGAGAAACTACAATAATAATTGAAGAAAGCAAGAAGTAAATTACACTGGTGTGCAAAATTTAAGGACGAGTCCCCAAATTCCAATTTTCAAGGTATTTTTAAGCGATAATTTTCACCCAAATATTCAAAAAGAAATAACATAATTAGAATAATTATAATCCTATATAATAGCTAGTCCATATAACATCTCATTCAGGTTATACACATGGTCACAAGAGTCACAGTCACTACGACGAAACAAAAAATAGGAAATTCCATATGTCTCTTTTATGAATCTCAACTGACTACTATGTGTGACTCCACTGGCAAGGCACTGTGACTGCTGCTTTGTGTCGAGTCTCAAGGTGACTTTACAATGTAATTTCATTGAGACTTTCATGTGGCCTCTCATCTGGAGAATCAATTTCAAAGTCATTGTGAACGTTGTATTATGATAAATTGCCAAATAATGTCCCATTAATGTCACACGGTGAGTTTTTACCACTTTTCACAGTGGTTACTTTACAGTATGGTCTCTGTTACAATTTGACAAAGTCTTGTGACAGAAAGTCATCATGTGAATTCAATGTGACATTATTTGGTAATTTATCATAATGCAACATTCATAGTGACTTTCAAATTGAGTCTCCAAATGACAGTAACATGAGATTCTAAATAAAACGACATTGTAAAGTCACCTTGAGACTCAACACAAAGCAGCAGTCACAGTGATCTGTCAGTGGAGTCACATATAGTAGTCATTTGAGACTCATAAAAGAGACGTATGGAATTTCCTTTTCTTTGTTTCGTCGTAGTGACTGTGACTCTTGTGACCATGTGTGGCCTGAATGAGATGTTATATGGACTAGGTGTTATGCAGGGATATTAATTATTCGAATTATATTACTTCGTTTTGAATATTCGTGTGAAAATTATCGCTTAAAAATTCCTGAAAGGTTGGAATTTTGGAACTCGTCCTTAAATTTTGCACACCAGTGTACTTATGACTGACAAGGAAGGTCTCCATTGAGGGCATACTCCGAATTTTTTGAAAAAAATACGAATTAAACTACTCATGTAGATAATAAATGATCAGTGAAAATTAGCGGCGGAATTACATTATTAGATATGTAAAAAAATAAAATAGTTTGGAATAATTGGCGTGAAAAGCTGAAAGCGACTCGGGATTTGGCGAGCAGTTTCCTCGCCAAAAGCAGACGATTTTAACGAATCTGAAAATTGATTTTAATTGACTTCACTGTTAAAAATCTGCAGCATTTACTGCAACGTCACTCCACTACTTTTATAGAATATCTCTCTTCTGACCAATGAGAATGCTCCATAGTACCATGAATTGACCGTGTCATACACTGTTAAAAATCTGCTGCATTTTGTTGCAACGCACTCCACCGCTTATATATAATATCTCTATTCCAACCAATGAGAAAGCTCCATTTCACGGCCAAGTAACCGTTTTCTATACAAACAAGGGAGTGCGTTGAAACAAAATGCAGCAGATTTTTAACAGTGTATTTTTCAATTTGGAACAATTTTAATCAATTTAAATTGTGTTTTAAATGATAAAATATATTAATTTCATTTTGTTATACGTACATATAAACGTATATGACAAAATTACACTTAAAGTAAAGTAAAAATGCAAAACTAAAATTACTTAAACTAAACTTATTCAAATAAATTGACCATAGAAAGTTTTTTCTTTAAAAAGTATTCGAAGCGTAAAAGCGTATTTTTCAAAATTTCGTTTTTTCGCCAACCGGAGATAAATCACCAAATAAACGAAATTTTTTTTATTTTTTTACGGACGTTATAAGGAGGTTCCGCCGAAATTTTTTTTATAAACATATATAACTATATGAGAAGAACATTCTGTAATTTTTTCAGATTTTTCTGAGTATGCCCGTATGGAGACCTTCCTTGTGAGTGCATCTTTTAACCCTGAAAAGACAAACCATGATCATTGCACCTACTTACTCCTGTATCCAACTAGCCTCGGTTTCCCCTATTAATAAATTTTTATTAATAAATGCTATTAAAATATCACCATTTCTGCTTTCGGATTGCGAAATTTAATAAAGTTTTATGTATGTTGTCTATAATCATTTGTAAGATTTCTATGCTAAGCTATATCCATGCATAAGTACATAAAGATTGAAAAAAAGTACAAAATATTTAACATTATTATTTTGAGCAGCCAAATGAATAGAGAACTGAAATAAAAAGAAATGATTACTTTTCATTTTCTGCAGTTTTCATTTGAAACTCCTCCAAGCATTTTGAAATATCCATTCTAGTCATACATAGCATCAACCCTGGTATGGTAAATAAATTCAACTTGAAAACATTAAAAGATTCTTGAATTTTTAATTTAAAATTATACAAGGGTTGAAAATTATAAATTAAAACTAGCTCATAAGAGAATATTTCATTGTTCTCATAAAAATTGCTTAGTATTGAATTGAAAATTTATTAATTTTTCATTTGTAAAAACACCAATACTTCCTCGAGTGATAAACAACATATTTAAATTATAAACTTAGAAAGTGTTTGGAAAAAATGCTTTGAATAAATGTAATTAATACAGTTTATAAAATGACATATTTGTTCCATTGAAATCTTTTAGAATTTAAATAAGATTATTTTTATAACATAAGATAAATAAGGTTATTCAGTTTTTAAAATTTCTTTAACGAAAAGTAATCATTTCAGCCAACTATTCAAAAAACAAAACATGAAGGGGAAAAAAGTGAAGAAAAGTGATATACTTAATAATCACGGTCAACAGCGTCCAATGGCTAGTTCTTAAAACTTTAATCACAGGTATATAGTTTCAATTACAAAAATGTTTTAAAGGAGGTAAAAATAAAACATGTAAAAAATCGTTTGTACCTGTAAAAACGTTTTATTAAAAGTTATGAAAATAAAAGTTTCATATGGTCCCTTGGTACTATAAGTGATATTAATTTAAAGTTCTGTTACACTTGAGATGTGTACACTTGACACACAAGTACGAGAGTGATTCCAAAAATGACTTAGTTCTGTTTACATTTTGATGTAAATCGCCCAACAAGTGGCACTTATCAAGATTTCTGCAGTAGCACTATCTTAAGAACTAATGCACGGATTTTTATCAAATTTTAAATTCAGTTAGATATTGACGTATGTTGTTTCATATTAATATTCGATATTTATCACCCGACAAGAGATTCTGCAATGCTTCATTTTGCGTAATTTACCCTAGTCTATTAATAGTCATTTCTTAAGAACTAATGAATGAAATTCCAAATAATTTAGAATCCTCATAGTTGGCATAGACAACCATGGGGATTCTATTTCATTCCATTTGTAAGAAGATTTTTATGCTTGGCCATATCATATATTTTAAACTTCGTTAGAGTAAGAACGTACCTCATTGAAAGGTTTGACGTGAAATATTTAACTTGTTTATTCATTTTTTAATTTATGTAATTTGAAAACTTTCGACTGCTGTTTGTATAAAATTAAATTATATGCAAAAAATGGTAAAAAGCAGTCATTATAAGAGCTGACGTTGAGGCTCCTGATCTGCAGATTTACTAGTTTAGGTTAAGGTTATGGTTCGGTTGCGTTGAAATTGGGATACGGTTAGATTACACCATAGATACGGAGACGGTTAAGTTATAGTTAAGTTACATTTAAAAACGCTTGGATTAGGGTTAAGATTATGTTACAATTATGTTACGATTATGTTTCGGTTACATATCAATTAGGTTTCGCTTAAGCTTTTTACACTAAGCTGAACATTGGGCATAATTTGATTTAAAAAAAACACAGTCCGCTTGGCCTGTAGGCGCAGGTATTTTTCGAAGTTAAGTGCTCCATTCTACAATAAGAAATAAAATATGATTTCAGATAAACCCAGTTTATGAACTTTATTTGGCAATTTCTGAAGAATTTTTCATTTAATATTTCTGTAAGAGCTGGATTTATTAGAATCATCTTAAGCGAAATTCTCCTCAAATGCCCCCTTTGACAGCATTTTTAAAATTATATTCTAACTTTATGAAAAATACGGCACATTATATAGTTCCTAAATAAAAGAATCTTTCTTTCAAAGGATTAACTGCAACATTAGAAAAAAATTAATTGCTCTATTTGAGAAGTAAGAATCCGATTTTTTAGAATACATCTTTCCCTTTTAACTGTACTTAACAGTTTTTTCAATTTGGTTTAAGAAAAAACAATTAAAAATACAGAAATATAGTAAGCAAAATGTTTCTGTGCTAGCTTCTTATGCTTAAAGAATTTGTACGCATGCACACTTATTTCTCCCACCGAAGATCAAACAAATGACTTTTTGATGAGAATGCGTTGCGATTGGTAATAAATAACTCAAATAATAATTATTATTTTTAAATTCTGAGCCTCAGGTACATTAGAAGAGGCCTTGGAATATCTTCGCAAAAACATTTAGACTCGTACGTGCAATAGTTTTCGCAATCATCGTAGACACACACACACACACGTACACAGAAAAAAAAACTATTATTATTATAGATTAAGCTTGACATAGCTGCTATAAAACAGAATATTTTACAATATTTCATGTTGAAGAAAAAATTCAGTCTTCTTATAGAACTTTTTTATTTTATTGATTTTTTTTGTGCATCGATTTCGTAAACTTGCTGTTCAGTAACTAGCTATAGTCGGTTATGAAGATTAGTGCTATCTGTTTGCTTTTTAGGTGCGTTCGTAATTATGTAAATACGTACCTATTGTTGTCGTTCAGTCCGTCCGTCTTTCCGTCCGCCTGTCTGTCCGTCTGTCTGTCCGTCCGCATATAACAACGCAAAAACTACCCAACCGAATAGTTTGAAATTTAAAATATATAATTATTGCACAATTTTGTCGAGTCACTTCAAATTTTATGAAAATCGGATGCATAGATCAATTACAAGGACAATCAGAAGTATTCCGTTACATTACGGTAAACGGAGAAAAAAGTTTCAAATGCATTTTAATCGTTTGAAATTTTAAATACATAATTATTACATAATTTTGTCGAGTTATTTCAAATTTTATTAAAATCGGATGGATAGTTCAATTACAGGGACAATCAAAAGTAATCCGTTACATTATGGTTAATGGGGAAAAACTTTTCAAACGCATTTTAATGGTGTTACATTTATTCGAACGTAATAAAATTGATATGCATCTATAAAGTACGTATTATAATATACATTTTGCATAATATGTGGTGCAAAGAATATTTGTTATTGATTTATAAGGCCACACAAAAGTATTCCATTGCATAATGGTATAGGGAGAACATTGTTTGGTGCGCATTTTAATTGTAATTATTTATAATTTTATGAGATTGATATATGAGAGTGATATTTTTAAAACTTCGTTATCGTACGAACGCACCTCATTCGCTACGCTTCACGTGCAATTGCCAACTTGTTTTTGCTATAATTGTAACTAAACTGCTATAAAGTCAATTATGATTTTGTCTATTTATAGCAGTTATTATTATTTTTCTTCAAAACTGTACTTTGTACAATACATTGTGTGATTTTCCGAAAATAAGCATACAAGATTACATCTGAAACATCTTTTTTATATAAAAAAATATATTGCTCTGTATTATAACGTAATAGAGGAAAAGCAATTATTCCAAAATAAAGTATTATAGATAAAAAATGGAAGCTTAGAATTTTCTCTTTAAAAAAATTCCTCGCTGATTTATTTATTCTTTAATTTTAATAAACATATTTATATGGATAACATTACACGAAAACATAGTAAATAAATCAAAAAATAAACAAGAAAACTCTGTACTTCTCTTGCAGATAATCTTCTAATTCTTTGATGAAATGGTAATAGAAATGGACGAGTTAAATATAGCCGTTGTATTATCCTTATTCCTCAATTTCATTTATGAGGATAATTAGAATTTCTATTATTCAGAATGATAGGAAAACTCGAAATTACTGATATATTGTGTTTATTTTCTAACATTTATTTTCCAGCTCGAAGTCGCTTAATTAACCGAAAGGAAAACAAATGGTAGGCTTTTTTATTCTCGCGGATAGAAATACATTCCATGTACAGTTTTCTAATTAAACAATCCGACTGAAAATGAATAAATCATCTAACCAATGTTAATATAAAAATTCTTATTTATATAATACTATGATAATAAACGACTTCAAAATCAAAGAATTTTTATAGGGCCGCTAAAGTCATAGGTGTTTAATTTAAACATGTTGATATTATGGTCAATGATATAAATGATATACTTCTAAAGCATGCTTTGTACAAAGAAAGAAATATCTCGACTACAGTTACATATAGAATGTTTTAGTGACTAGAATATACCCTCTTTCAAATATGTTCGACAATAACCATTCAGACTTAAGAATGTAAAATCTTATTAATGATGTATCCTGTTTTAAAATGACTTCCTGATAGCGGATAATTGAGGGATGTTATCGTAAAAATAATTTGACAATCTTCAATAATAAGGTTGTTGTGCTTTTGCGTTTGAAAATTGCATTCTTCGGTTAACATAGACATAACCTCTGCTCTTGCAGCTTAATAATTAATAATTAAGATCAGTTACATATATTAGAATCAACGTGTATGGAATGGTTAGTAAAAAATGTCGCTGCACTTCGTACTTTTACAACGCAGCAATGAACAATATTCTTACATTGATTTCGATGTTATGAGGTTTCGTCTGCTTGTGATTAGCATTTAGAACCACGGTATTAAAAAACACTGCATGTTTGATTTTTACGTTTGTATTTTATATTTGGAACCAATTTTAGATAGTTCTAGGAAAATATATATCATGCATGTATTCTTTTTACTATTTTAATTCATTATGTTGCATATTATGAATTTATTTTTAAAATCTAATTTATGTTAATTATTAGACATAAAAAAAAATGTAATATGTATCAGAGTGATGTGAAAAATTTAAATTACTGATATATTGTGCTTATTTTCTAAACATTTATTTACCAGCTCGAAGACGCCAAATTAACCGAAAAGAAAACAAATTATTCTTTTGTTGATATTGTTGTTCTTGTGGATAGAAATTGATTCTATATACAATTTTCAAATTAATTAGTCCTGCAGAAAATTAATAAACGACCTAAAAGATGTTAACATAAACATTCTTATTTATGTTATACGATGGTAATGTATGACTTTAAAATCACAAAATGAAAGTACGGCCGCTAAAGTCATAAGCATATGTAATTTAAACATGTGAGTATTACGGTTAATAATGCAAATGATAAATTTTTTAAATATGGTTTTTACAGAGAAAAAAAATTCTCGACTTCAGTAAAATATAATATATATACTACAGGTTACAATATACTCTCTGCAAGTTATGCTCGATAAACCTCAAATTCAGATTTGAGACTATAAAAACTTGTTAATGTATCCTGTTTTGAAATAACTTTCTAGTAACTGATAATTACGGGATGTTATTATAAAAATAAGTCAAGTATCTTCAATAATAAGATTGCCATGCTTTTCCATTTAAATGTTACATTTTTCGGTTTCCATGGACTTACTCTCCGATGTAGTGATAGCGAAAATTTAGGAATAATAATTAAGTTCAGTTACATGCATTATAATCAACGTGTATGAAACAGTTAGGTTAAAAATATTGCTGCATTTCGCATATTTATATAGCAGCTATGGACAATATTCTTTTATTAATTGAGGCGTTATGAGGCTCCGTCTGCTTGAGAATAGCATTTAGAGCCACTGTATAGAAAAAAGCTGCATTTTGAAATTTTATGTTTGCATTTTATATTTCGAACCAGTTTTAGATAGTTTTAGGAAAATGTACATCATGCATGAATTCTTATTACTATTTTAATGCACAATGTTTCATAGTATCAAGTTGTTTTAAAAAAATAATTCATTTGTTTTAATTATTAGACATACAAAAAACGTCTAGTGTGCAATACTTGGGGGGGGGGGAATCGAAAGCGTAGGTATTTATGTGTATTTATGCTGCACAACAGATGAAATATATAAACGATCTTGTCAGTTGCTTTACTTTTGCACTAAATAATTTCGAATGTCACGCCACAAGAATATTGTCTGAAGAAATATGTTTCAAATGTATAGTTTTATTATACGACGTAATTTTCACCTTAAAATAGTTTAATGCGTACTAATTAGATTGTGCTATTTCTTTTTCTTTTTTAAAATTGATGTGTAAATGTGCTAGCTGATTTAAATGTGCTTGGGGTTATTTCAGATTTTTAAATATAACCCAATTTTTATCCTCAAAAGATTTTCACGAGTAATAATTAAATTATTTATGGCATTTTTCGTATGATGATATCAATATTCAGGTGTTTTACACGACATATTTATCATCATTAAATGTGTTTCGGGTGTAGTAATTTAAATATTTAAGTTTATTTATATTATATAACAATTATGCGTGAATTTGGGTTTTATGACGTAATTTCCTGTTTTTTTTTCTTTCAACATGTGATCATTTAAATGTTATTTTAAAGTATGTTTTTGTTTTTTAATAGTCTCGTTTAAACTTACTTTCGTCTGATGTTACCTTTAATTATATGTCTTCTGTGACGTTCACGATAATTTATTCGCATGGTTCGAAAAGTCAGATTATAAATCTTAAAACTTCTAAATTTAAATTATTAAAATAATAGCATTATTTAAATAGTAAGTTGTTTTAAATTTTATTAGGATTTCTCTAATAGCAGCTAAATTTATATTTGTTGCTGCGAATCAAAAAGAGAAAAAAACACATGATATCGTTTTCGCATTATTGATGATGTGCGGGAAAAAATGCTATCTGGAAAGAAAACCAGGAAATTTTTTCCTGTTTCAAATAAAATGAGTAACTTTATTTCATATATCTGCTTCATGTACAAAATTTATATAGATGTATAATATAATTTGTGTATTTCCGAAAATAAGTAACATGTGTTATGTTTATGTGTTAAATTTAATATTATGTATAAATTAAATTATAAATGAAGAGATTTGATATACATATTTATTTATTTATTTACGTTATTCATTATATTACACTTCCCAATCATTCTAAAATATTATGTTATTCATTGTGTTATGGAGGCAAAACGATGTAAAATATTTATTTGGAAAAATATCAATAAAACATGCAAAAAAATATTAAAATAAACTTTTATAAAATCTAAATTTCAAAGATTCGAAGCAGCGCAATGCGAAATGGGGGGCGAAGTAAGTTCGGTCACCCCGGACGCAGAACTTTGGGGGTCGCCAAATTTATACTACCAACGTCATTTTTGGCCTGTTTCGAGAAAAAGTTGGGTGAGAGGTCGCCAAAATTAAACTTTGCCCCGGGCGCAGTTTTCTCTTCGCACGCCCATGATTCGATGTGTATTCTAATTGAACGTTTCATTACGTATAAAGACGACTAATAACATTTAATGGAACACTGAATTATAAAAGCTTCTCCACAGTAGAATTTTTTAACATAAATGAACTCTCTCAAAAATAAGCAACAATGACACAAATTATTGTATATGTTTAATACATTTAGGTTCGAGTTTCAAAATTTATTTATTTCAAAAATGTTTTAGTTAGAAGTTCTCCTCACACATTTCGACAAAATTGCAAATTAACTTCAAAGTACAAAATTTGTGCGTTTTCCTCATAACAATTTTCTTTTGTTTTATTTTGTATTTCGAACTACATAGAAAATACATTACTTGTTTACTACGAAAAACAATGTAATGTTATTTTTGAAAATCTCACAACATTAATGCATTATATGCATTTTAATGAGTTTTATTTCTCAGGATATTTAATTAAATGTAAAACAAAATGGCACTATAAAAAGAGCAAAAACAGAAATTGAATATTAATTTTTATATTGTGTGACAATATGAGCAAAAATAAAACAATTTAAAAAGTACAGAAATAAATTATACGAACCTTATTGCAAAAAAAAAATATATAAAATCAAGTTTTTTTTTTTTTTTTTTTTTTTTTTTTTTTTTTTTTTAGAATTGTTTATAATATGATGCCTTAAATTAATAGACACTGAGAAATTTCTGTTTATTTTATCTAAACAAATTACGTATTTGCATAAACAGAATTTTGAAAATGCGAATTCATCAAATGAAGTAATTTAAAATGATGGCTTCATTTAAAATAATTAAAATATTAACGTACAAAAAAAGGAATAATTTTTCATTCCTTTTTTCACGTAATTTTAATACTGAAAATTAATTAAAAATTTAATTCAAATTGTAAATAAAAATCTGTTTCTCACATTTATATTTTAAAATATACATTTATGTTGTTTACATTAGAACAACGGATCTTCTTTCCACCTGTTATATTTTGTGTTTTTGTTTTCTGATAATTAATAAATCTTAATTTACTATGAAACGCATTCAAAAAGGTATAAAAAAGAAAAACTTAATAATAATTTGAATTTAATAATATTTGATAGTTAATAATTTGTTTATGTAAATTTATATAAATTAAACTTTCATAACAAACAAATAGAGGGGAATGAGTCTTATTTATAGAAAGTTTATCAAAATATTTTTACAGCTCGTATTCAAAATATTAAAATAATTGAGAAAAAATAATAAAAAAAAATATTTTTCATTTATTTATTTTTTATACAAATTAAATTAATTTAAATTTCTTATATGTTAAATATGAAATGTTTACATAAGATTTTAACATTTTTTAAATATAAAATGCAGCTTAATAAATTTGGTATGCAGCTTTCTGAAATGTATCAAAATATTAGAGTATTTTATTTTACGCAACAATATTACATTATGAATATGAAGTAAATGGTAGTTAATATTTTGTAGCATTCCCTTTAGCTTTCATAATATCTTACAATCGATCTTGCATACTACATTCATAGCGTTTACAAACATTTCTATCAATATTAGCTCGGATAGATTTTATATGGGCCCCTAACACGAGCCACTAAGATTTTCTTTATTTTACAACATAAATTTTTGAATGGATTAAGGTCTGGTGAATTTGGTAGTCTAGGAAGTACCTTAATGTTGCGTTGGCGGTACCAATTCTTAATCAAAACCGGGGTATGCGATGACATTAAACCTTGTTGAAAGATGAAATCATGTTCAAATAAATCTTTCGATGATGGAATCATGTAATATTCCAAAATTTCTTGATATGTCTGACACTTATGTTTTTCGTAGACGATGCATAACTTTTCACGTCCTTCTACATTCATAAAACCCAAAACCATGATCCTAGCAGTAAATTCTACGGAGTGTTTAAGGCATTCTTTATCAAATGCTTCTACATTATTCTCCAAACTCAAATATCTTGATTACCATATAAAACACAAAACATACTTTTTTCATTAAATAATATATTTTTCCTATCCTCTTTGCTCCATAAAATCTTGATTTACACCAATTCAATCCTACATTCTTTTGTTTTGCAGTCATGAGAGGTTCTGTTGTCGGTACACGAAATTCAAACTTAAATTGATGGAGACATCTTAATGTTGTCGATGTAGAAATTTCAACTCCTTCTACTTTCCATTTTCGGTGTCAGAATCGCACACATTTTAAATGGCTTTTCTTAACTTAAGCTTCAGTTTCCTGTTATCTATACTTATCTATCCTGTTATCTCTATCAGATGGTTTTGGTTGGTTAATACTGAATATTTTAATACTGGGTTCGAATATTGAGAAGATAATTGTTAATACATTAAAATTTATAGGTCATACTTATATGATATATTTCGTACATTTTCCATTTTCATCTCCATTTTCTTCTATAAAAAGATTTAAATGTTTATAATCCTGTGATAAAGAAATCTTTATTAAGCATCTTATGTACTCACATCTAAAAAGACTTTTTGTAAAATTAGACTTCATAAACAGCTTCAAAAGGATTCTAAAAATTATGGTCAAGTGAAGAAATATTTTTTATTTCAAAAATGTTTCCGTAAATTGTAAATTTATTCTACAATATGTTTCTTAGTATGGTTATTTTTCTTTTCAAACTATGATAAATGCTTCTGAAATCTTATTTTATCGGTGTTTTAGAGATTAAATTTATTTTTCGCTATATCAAGAAATATTTCGGTAAGTTTCTATTTTGCAGCAAAAAATAAGATTGTTACTTGAGATCATTTTAGTTTAGCTTTATATTTGGGTGACAATATTATTTTATTCTACACTGTTATAAAAAAAAGTATTGTGACAGTATAAGATTACAAAAATAATTTTCCAAATTTAGCATTGCAAAAATGTATGTATGTATTTTTGTGCATTTAAGGACGTTGGTTCGGAAAATTGTATTTCAATTTCTATATTTAGAGGAAAATTACACCTTTATATTATGTATAAAACATCAGTTATTTTTATCAGTTATTTGAATTCTCAAATTTCATATTTGCAATGAAAAATACAGATATTTGTATAAAAATTTTTACTAGATTGGAACATATGCACTCTAAAAAATAAAAGTGTAAATTTACACACAAAAATGTGTAAATCGATGTTACAAAAACGATTTGTTTATATGTGTAAATTTGTGTGTAAATTGCCAAAATACACGCCTAATGTGTAAATTTCAAAATAAACATTTCAGTGTGTAATTTGATGATAACACTAAGTGTGTAAAAGTTATGGTGATCACTCATGAAATACCCACATTAATGTGTAAATTGCGCAAGAATACACATATATCTGTGTTATATTCTTACTCATTTATCTGTTTAATCTTCTGTGATTACACTGATAAATATGTATTACACAAAAAACACATATTATTGTGTTATTGTAATTTACACAGTTCTTTGCGTACTATGCAAAATACGCATATTCGATGGAGATTCAATAACTATTGTGTCTAGTGTATATGAAATATCTGTACTGCAACGGGTTGATGAAGAATATCGATATATTTATGCTTAGTTTCAGAACCGTAGCTGCAATATTCATATAGTTTTGTATGGAGGAGTAAAATGGGGGGGTGCAGTTGAAAGTCTGATTATTAGCTTTTGGGGCTAGATTTGTGACAGTGGATGCGATAAAATAGTGTTGTTTGGACACGGGATCATAGTGATGTACACACTTCTCATCCACTATCACAAGTGTAGCATCATAAGCTCCAAATCAGCCTATCACACTCTCTCCCCTCCTCTTAAAAACTCCCTATAAATAGGTTTTTAGAACTTTACCCCTCCCTTTAAAACTATGCTACTATAGCAGCTACGGATCTAAAATTCAGCATATAGCCATTTTAGACATTAGTTTTTGGTATTCCTCATGAACCATCATAGTACAAATATTACTTCTCTGTTAGTGGGGAAGTATGGGACACATTGTGACATTTTCAATTTCTTTAATTATAAAATTGATTTTTCAAATTATGTTTCTATATTGCTCAAGGACATTAGCAAGTGTTTCCTTTTGTATTCTATAATTTTGTATTTGTGTCAAGTAAAGTTGATTGTATTATTTTTGTAAAAAGTGTCCCATTCCTCCCCACTCTCCTCTAAATATACACATAAAAACTGCTATTTTATTTTCTATATTCTTCCTTGCTTTTTAATTTTATCATTAACCCCTCATTTATATATTATTCAGAACATGCAATTAAAAATTAAGAAAAATAAAAATAAATAATTAGTTAATTATAGATTTTAGACTAATCAGATGGAATAATCATAGTTGGTAAACTTGCAATCTCCACACTTTTTATTTTCAGAGTTCAGACTCAATTTTTCATTTTTTATTTTTCAGACTCAAGATACAAAGTCAATTATATTGAAGGTACTGTGTTACATACAGTTATAAAAGTAAAATTTAAAATACTATAAAAAATAGAAAAAAAGGTATGTAAACTTCATCTCACACACACACATATATTACCTGCAAATATTTTAGCTGATTTGTTTATATATACATAAATCATTTATATTACATGTTGAATTGTTTTCTTTTCATAAATATTCATGATTATAAAGAATTTGCTACATAAAATATTATCAGGACTATCAAAAAAGCTGTTGAATCATTAAAGTAACATCTTTTGCATTAAATTTATATTTAGAAATTTGTGTCTTAAAGAAAGAAAAAAAATACAAATATATTTTAACATTAAAGAAATTAATCCTATCTTCATAAATGAAAATTTCAGATATTCTAATTAAAATTTTAGATATCAAACTAATGTGTATTTTTATTTATACGCTATAGTAAAAAATAAAACGAGAAATACTGTGTCTATATCCAAATATCAAATGACTCTTATAAATTTTCGAAATTTAAGCTCGTAGAATTTATTTCATAATTACATTTGTGTCTTATGTGTATAAAACTCACCCGGCGGGGGATATTTATGTAGAGGGGGAGGGAGAGAATGATAGGTTCGATTTTGAATATTCATAATGACACAACTGTTATATTTTTTATATACATACAATCATATGTTTTATGTCATATAAGTTCTGTAAAAATATGCAAAATTGGAATGGAAAAATGCATATTTGAAGAAAAAGCCATTACTTTAATATAAATTTTCTTCAGAATTTTTGATCTGGAGTTATTTTAAATCAACGTATTTGCGCCCTTTTGCAATTTACTTCTGTGTATTTTTATTATTTCTATAATTAACAAGAAAAAATTATGTGTTCTTTACTATGACTATTTTAGTGGAACATAGTTCTTCCGATGTAATATTTTCAAATTAAAACACAGCTGAAAATTTAATGTAATAAAGATAAAAAATTTAAAAAATTAATTTCTCAAAATTAGGAAATGTAACGTAGAAACTCAAAAGCAACGCTATAGTTTTAATCGATGATAAACTTAGTTAACATTATAAGTTTTATAATTAAAAAAAATTCAATAAATAAATAAAACTCAGATGAATTGTTTAACATATAAATCAGAATATATAATTTATAGATATGGTATACATTTGTATAATAGTTTATAAATAAACTATAATATCTTTCACACAACCGAACCAAAATTTAACATCTCCCCCCTCCCCCCCAAAAAAAAATGATGTTAATTTTTATTTTGCTACTGTTAACATATATTCATAAATTCTTTTTAAGATGAAAATTTTTCAAAAAATAAATGACTTTAGATACAACAGTTGTTATTTTAATAGACATTTATCAGGAGTTATGTAATGATGACATTTTTTAAGGCAAGTAAATTATACGTGTAAAAAATTCTTATACGTAAAAAACAATCCAACATGTATCATATACATTTATCCATAAACAAGTCAGATAAAAAGAATTGGAGGTAATAGGGACGTATGACATTACATACCTTATATTTTATAACAGAATAACTTATTATATACTATATTTTTCTGAACGAGAGCGCTTGCAATCATCTGGACACACCATTAGTTTTCAACTTAAACATGATAAAGCCAAGTCAAAGAAGATTACGATTTTAGTTTTCTATGCTAGATTCGCGTCTAACTCGGGGTTGAAGTAGTTCCTGAATACAACCATCAATTGCTTTGCGAACTGAAGTTAAACTAAAATTACAAGTTTAACTTTGAAATGGATAAAAGTTTACAAGCTACCAGACGGCTCAAATAATTTAGGGTAAAATCAAGCATACTTATATTTGATGTGCAAAATGTATAAATAACTCAGGATACGAATTTAGAATTATCTTAATTACATGAATTATATTTTATATTACATATTAAATGAATTCGAAATAGTTTTTAGATTTTACTGAAGATTAAACTACTATCCTTTTAATTAAGGGGGGGGGGACAGCAAAAAAGAATACCAACAGTACAAAAAATATAATTTAATTTTATGAATAAGCATAAAGTGGGATTATATCTCTATTATAATGCCTCGTTATTAAGTCTTCCTAATGTCGCTTTAAGAATGAAATCTAGCACTATTACTGAAAATTACAAGTAAAATTGTGAAAAAGAGCAGTCTGTGCGATGGCTGAAAGAAATTACGATTTAATCAAAACCTATAATTATACAATCAAGCATTCTTATATTTGATGTACAAATTTTAAAAGGGAATTCGGAAAACGAAATTAAAATTTACTAATTAAATGGATAAAATTTTACGTTACATGTAACAAAATATTTGTTACATTTGTTACATGTGTCGAGATTAAATTTTTTAAACTTCTTTTAAATGTTCACGTGCTACTGAAACGGGGAGAGTGAGAGAGGTGGTCAGAGTATCTTATAAAAATAAATAAATATATTAATTTTTTACTTTAAAATACTGTTACAGCAATGCAATGACACCATGTTATTAATGGAATGGGTTTACTAAAATAAAAAGTGTAGCTCTGAATAATATGTAAGCCTCCTATCCCTTTCGTAACATCTACTTTAAAATTCACGCATTTATAATTTTTTCAGCACAATAATTAGTGTAATTTCAGGAGTAATCTATATTAACACATTTTTATGAGTTTATGCACTCATAACAAACTTACAAACTTTATGCCACAAACTAAACACACATTAAAATAGGTATTTTTATGACAAGTGGGTGACTTTAGAAATTTACACTCTTACCTATGTGTATATCATTATGTGTAAATTACAATAACGTACCAATTTGTGTAAATTCAGACATTTTTCAGCATTTACACACTTATTTATGTTTTTTAAGTGATAACAAAATACACACTTAGTTTGTTAAGCTAAAATGCGCATAAAAACAGGTAAAACTTTGCAAAAAGTGGGTAATTTTCATGTCAGGTGTGTAATTTTAGGAATTTACACGCATATATATGTAAATTTGTCTAATTTACACTTTTATTTTTTAGAGTGTGTCTGTTGACAAAAAAATATGAATTAATTTCGAAATAGAAAAAGCAGCATTGTATTTGACATTTTGAAAAAGTGAAATTATTTTTGATCGGTTTATTTTGAGAGTTAGACTTTGTATTATTTGAATAAATTCAAAATTAATATAACCAGTATCTTTATTAAAATTTCTATCTGCATAAAAAACATATATTTTTTCAAAATAATGGCAGAAATAGCTTTAAATGAACATAAATTTGGTGTTTTCTCAATGTCTCATTAGTAAAATATATTTTTACACTGTCAGAAATTTTCTAAAACTATTTTTCTGCATTTCTGATATTCTGAAATAAGATAATAGACACTTAAATTAAACTAAAATCATTTTTTTGGAAAAGAGAGGATGTATGTTTTCTCGTTATAGAGAACTTTGTATATTTTTAAAGCAGTTTTATTTGTTATTTATTTTAAATTCAAACTAGATAATGCCCGTCAAGACTTGATGGTAAATAACTTGAATGTTTCATCAGAAAAATTCTTGAATTTTTACTTAGTTTTTTTAATTTGTCTATTCAAACTGTGATAAATTACTATATTACATTTTTTTTTTTTTTCTTTTTTTTTTTTTTTTTTAACGATTGATGGTCTGATCTATTCGATGAAGAAAAATAGTTTTAAGTTTATAATTTACAACTAATTATGTTTGTATTTTATCAGAAATTTAACTAAAAATACCGTGTAAGGTATTTATTTTTGCTTACTACAACCTATTTTCTTTCTGCCCCACCTCTTTTCAAGTAACAATATTTACGCGACCATTCAAAGCTTGCCATGACTTTTATTTTTATCTGTCTCATTCTCTAAAATCTTAAATTTGAAATTTGATACAGCTAACTATTTATAATATAATTTTTTTATTACTTGAATTTTCTTATACATTTTTATACATTTTTATACATCTTTTCAAATATTAAATCATGGGTATCAATGTAATTTATTTTATAGCTGTTATACTAACATATATAATTTTTTTTTTATGAATAAAATTTTTTTTCTTACAGACATTTATATTCTTGATAACGGTAGAAAAAATGTAACGAAAATTGTAGACCAGTTCAATTTATGTAATTGCATGTAAATTTATGTAATTGCATGTCATGCATGTTGATAATTGCATGTAAAATATTTTAGGTTAAGTATTTTAAATATAAAATAATTATTTTTTCAAGATATTGTTCAATGTTAAATTTTGTTCAATTATAAAGCATTCAAATAATAACAATAATAATCCTAAAACTTTTCTTATTAATCTGTTATTATTAAAATGAATTATTGACAAAAATTTCACACAAATTATTTTGCCGGGCTTGGATTCGAACCACCATTCTCTACAAAAACTCAAAGCATAAAACAGCTGCGTAACCCCATTAGGCTACCAGGGACACATTGGGGTATCTTCTATAATGGAGAAGTTCTAGAGTCAGTTGACATATGCACAATTGTCTGGAATTTAGATTTTGATTTTATAAAAACTGTTTTGTGTTTTAATAATTATAAGTTTGGTTTTTTTTTTGATATATTGATATCAGCTAAAATTTAAAAAGCTAATATTTCCAATCTTCGTGTGTAACGGCAATTTATAAGAATGATTACCAGTCATAACTTTTAGCCTCAGATCATTCAGTTTATTTTCTATGTGTAGTACGACGCCTTCCAAAATAGACCATATTTTTGAATTGTTAATAACACTTAAAGAGACAAATAATAACATTGTGATAAAAAGAGCTTGATAAAAAGAGCTTTACAATAAGATCGAATACATTATATTTTCGATGCAAACGCATTTAAAACTAAACTTCTAGCAGCTGTGAGGTAATAGTTCAACTGAGCGAGAATCTCTACGCATGTGCAGTGCGTCACTCCAAAGGAAGACATATACTTATGTACTACGCATGCGCATACGTGAAATTTTAATTGAAAATTGTGGCTAATTAACAAAATTTTTGAACAAACAAATGTCCGATAACAAATCTGTGGACAAATACCTTTCGTTTAAAAAAAGAATGGTGTGATTTGATGCAGTAGTTTGCTCTCACGAACTGTCGAAAGGAAATACTTAGCATTTTAAATATATAGATTAGGATGTATGACTGAAAGTCGAATTCGGTGATCATTCGAATAGTTTTTATTTACAAAATAACTGTAGCTAGTGTCATGAACAAAATATGATGTCTTTTGGTTACTTTAATATGCATAAATCTTTGATTAATTACATTTTCTTAATGAGGGAGAAAAAACATACCCTAATTATCTAGTAATTATATAAGAATTAAAAACGATGAATTTTAACATACACTGGTGTCCAAAAGTTAAGCATAATTGGTAATTAAGTAATTATTTTTAAGTAATGAAAGAAATATGAATCGGAATGTGCTGAAACTCCAGGTGTGTAAACAAAATAGTACGCGTCACATATTTTCGCGAAGAGTTTTCCCCGAAATCGAACAGGGGACCGTCAACAAATTGAAAAAGAACGAAGATCTTTTGGATAACCCTGTCAAAACAAATGTAGCAAAAGCGTTCAAACTGTACATTATGATTAATCGGCCTATTTTAATGTACTGTGATAATTTTTACAAGGATAGTATGTATACTCGTAGAGAAATTAAGGTTTTTATAAAAACAGTCCTAAATTTTTCCAAGTTTTTTGCTTATAATTTGCAGAGTTCTTATTATAAAATAATGTTCTTTTCTGAAAATATGACAAACATCATTGTACACAATACCCTGTCATCAGAATTTAAAAATAATAAAAATTGTGTGAAAAATGAGTATGTTTAGTAAATAATTTTTCATTGCGCATGCGTCAACGATATCAAAATGTCATTTGCATATTGTGTTAGCTAAATGTATAGAGCAACTTCTGTAAAAGTTTCAAAAACATAGCTTGAAAATTCTGAAAATGGGAGCCTTTAGAATCAACTCAAAATTCATTATTCCTAATGGAAGCAAAAAAAATCAGGGGTTTTACCTAAATATAGTTGCACGTGCAATATTGTGTAGGCACTAAACAATGGAATATGGATACAGCCCCTCATCTTTTTGCTTCATTTAGGGAATAAAGGATTTTGAGTTGATTCTATAATCTCCCATTTTCAGAATTTTCAAGCTATGTTTTTGAAACTTTTACAGAAGTTGCTCTATACATTTAGCTAACACAATATGCAAATGACATTTTGATATCGTTGACGCATGCGCAATGAAAAATTATTTACTAAACATACTCATTTTTCATACAATTTTTATTATTTTTAAATTCTGATGGCAGGGTATTGTGTACAATGATTTTTGTCATATTTTCAGAAAAGAACATTATTTTATAATAAGAACTCTGCAAATTATAAGCAAAAAACTTGGAAAAATTTAGGACTGTTTTTATAAAAACTCTAATTTCTCTACGAGTATACATGCTATCCTTGTAAAAATTAACACAGTACATTGAAATAAACCAATTAATCATAATGTGCAGTTTGAACGCTTTTGCTACATTAGTTTTGACAGGGTTATCCAAAAGATCTTCGTTCTTTTTCAATTTGTTGACGGTCCCCTGTTCGATTTCGCGGGAAAATCTTTGCGAAAATATGTGACGCGTACTATTTTGTTTACACACCTGGAGTTTCAGCACATTCCGATTCATATTTCTTTCATTACTTAAAAATAATTACTTAATTACCAATTATGCTTAACTTTTGGACACCAGTGTATGTATTGCAATTTAAATATTTGTCGTCTTTTGCATATCTTTATTGAAGGGTAGAGGTTATAAGGGAATAATTGGAATAATTACGATGATTTCACCTATTTCTTAATAAATATACATAAAAAAAGAATACTGTCCAGTTAAACTGATGGCATTGAGCTCACAGGCTACGCATACTAATTGTACATTACAAACTTATATTTTCAAAAGTTAATTCCGTTCGAAAAAAAATTAAAGGAGGGGGAACAGCTCCCCTTTCCCCTTTTATACTTAATTATTGAACCCTTTAAAGTATTCAGGGACGTACTTTATCATATAAATAATCTATATCCAAAATTCAGAGCAAATTGGAAAATTCTCAATAAAAACCCATTTATATAATTTAAGAGGAGTTATCTCCCTCCTTTACGTAACCATTAAACTTCCAAAACTATTCAGAGTTTTGAACGAAATCTGATAATTCTGCATGAAAAACCCATTTATATAAATTAAAGGGAGGAGCATTAGAACCCTCGTTCCCCCTGAATATACTTTTCCAATAAATACCTAACACCAATCACGGAGGCGCCCAATCAGAATGATCCTACATCCAAAAATGACAATTCTGCATGAAAACTGATAATTCTGCATGAAAAACCCATTTATATCAATTAAAGGGAGGGGCATGACCCCCACTTCCACCTGTTATACATATCGAATGAGCTCCAAAAACTAATCAGGTAAGTGCCTTATCAGGATATACCCATATACAAAATTTCATGTGGATCGGATATTTTTATCATGAGTTATCGCGTTACGCACGTACATACATACAGAACGGGTGGGCACATAAGCTCTCAGGCAATGATAGCCTGTAAGCTAAAAACCTCTCAGAATGAAAATTAATATTTTGTTGTTAAAAAAATGCTACATAAAAAGAATGGTTAAAGAAAATTGTTGATTTATGTTAGGTTCCTTTAAAACTTTTTCCGACTAATGAATCTCCAAATAATTTGTTATTCCAGCATTAATACTTGAAAATTTCAATAAGTAATAAGAAAAAGATCGTGCACCGAGTCATGAGACAATTTCCATATACCGGGTGGCCAGAAATAAAACACCCCTACTCTGACCTCCCTGGGTATCGAACTACTCAGTGTAAAGGCTTGAAAATTTGTGGACATACTATTCAAAAAATGGGGAAACGGATTTCACGAAAAAAAAAATTTAGTTCCAGAAATCACCGATAGGTGGCGCTGTACTACTGGACGTATGCTGAAAAGACACAAAAACACGTTTTAAACACATTTTATTTGAAAGTACCAAGCATACATGAAACAAGGACGTTATCGATGCAGGGAATGCTGCTCAATATGGTTCCCTTCCTGAAGATGTAAAATGTGAAGTCTGTGGACAGCTTGTTCAACTGCGGATCGTAACTGGTCATCTGAGATGCTTCTCACATGCAGACTGATACTCTCTTTCAAATCTGCCAAGGTTACCAGACGTTCTCGATAAACAAGGTTTTTTAAGTGTCCCCAAAGCCAAAAATCACACGGATTAAGATCCGGTGAACGAGATGGCCAAGTTGTCGGAAACGCGCGACTGATTATTCTGTCATTGGTGAAATGTTGGCGAAGAAACTGTTGCACAGGGAGTCCAATGTGTGGAGGTGCTCCATCTTGCATAAAAGTAATGGTGTCAAGGCATTGGCGCTGCTGCAAATGGGGTACAACAAATGTTTCGAGCATCCTTTTGTACCTGTTGGCCGTCACTGTACATGTCTCAAGGCCATTGGGAGTAACCTCTTCGAAAAAGAACGGTCCAAGGATGAATGTGGCTGTGAATCCACACCAGACTGTAACTTTCGGTGAGTGGAGTGGAATCTCTTTAAGGTACGGGGGTTTGTCGTGTCCCATATGCGACAGTTATGGGTGTTCACTGTTCCACTGAGGTGGAAATGGGCCTCATCGCTCCACAGAATCTGCCACGGCCACGATGCATCCACTTCAACTCTAGCAAGAAATGTCAATGCAAATGTCAGTCGCATCTCCCTGTCTGTGGCCAGCAATTGTTGATTAGGGCGGATTTTGTACGGGAAACAATGCACCATTTTTCTGAGTATGTTCCACACTGTGCTATAGGGAACACCCAAGTGTCGTGACACTGCACGTGCACTACTGCAGCCTAAAACATTATCCATTGACTGTTCAACAATACCGGTGGCAACATCTTCAACGACATCTGAACGAACCGGTTTGCGTCCTCGACCAGGCTGAACTCCAAGATGTCCAGTTTCCTCGAATCGAGCGATCATTCTCCTGAGAGCTTGTGGAAGCAATGGTCCCTTACGCAAATCCTTAAGTCGGCGAAACTCTCGAAGTGCTGCTGGAGCATTTCCTTTATTCTCGTAAAACAACTTCACAAGCAAAGCGCGTTCTGGCAGCGTGACAGCCATCACTAATAAGAATGACATTCCCCACCTTTTAACTTCTTTTATACCCAGAACATGGCTTCTACCCATGCTTTACGCAAATTTTTCTGGTTACAGAATGAAATTGCAGTTACAACGGGAGTTCTAGCTTCTTTACTATTTTTATTTTCCATAAGGGGCAGAAAAATTAAAAAGGAAGCATGGAAGCATTCCATTCCGCATAAACATTTTAATTTTTATTATTATTTGTGTCTTTTGATCATAGTTCCAGTTGTGCAGCGCCACCTATCGGTGATTTCAGGAACTAATTTTTTTTTCGTGAAATCCGTTTCCCCATATTTTGAATAGTATGTGTACAAAATTTTGAGCCTTTACACTGAGTAGTTCGATATCCATGGAGGTCAGAGTAGGGGTGTTTTATTTCTGGCCACCTTGTATTTATAGTAACAATTTATAGATCATAGATCCCAATTCGAAACGATGGTTTCAATAATCAATGATTTTTTACAAATTAATTTTTATTCCTTTTAACTTGTAAATAAAAATTGTTTCAATCATTTGTTTGAGATATAAATTACTTTTCATCTGTAAAGAGGGAAATGTTCGAAAAATCTGCGAAATGAATTTTTTTAATATTTTATATAATGCAGTTTAAAAATTAATAAAGAATAAAAGTATCAGTGTGTGGCATTGTGGATGCTTTCGTGAGAATTTGGAATACAATGTAGGGGTTGTTGCCTGAATTTGAGTACCGTTCACCTTCTGCGAGATTATAAAGTTACACTCCACGATAGATTTTGAAGATTACTCGATATTACTATCTGCTATTTGCTATTTGCATTCACAATCGATATTCTCTGCTTAAGCGGTTAGATACGTTTCTCAGATACGATCAATTTTTCTCTCCTACCTGAAGCAAATGTGCCGACATTTTCTCATAGGAAGCACTAGCTATTAGACCGTAATAATCTGGCTACGATATTGAACCTTGGCGATTTGATTTTCTCATGTCATCAATATCTCATTAATTTTATGTAGATATTATGTTGTTTTAATAACTTATATCTTTTTGCTTAAAGAAAACATCTAAAAATGTGCATTTAATTAACAAATGAAATGTAAAATTGATTTGTTAAACATGTTTTATGGTATGAAGATGTCCGTGAAAATCCCAGTTGTTTATAAAAACTAATTGTTTTTATTAATAGGTGACTATTTCTTTTTAAAAACATATAAACCTTAAATTTTAAGTTTGTCATCCATTGAAACGTTATGTATTTGTATGTTAACCATATGTCCAATGGAAAATTTGCATTTTATAATCGATCACATTTGTTACCTCGAGATGGGAACGCGGGCAGCAAGTATTCAACATAAACTTGTCATTTTAAAAGAACTGCTGTCAAAAGGTTAATATTTTTTGATAATTGTACGTATATTGTCATGGAATGATAAAAAGGATAAATATTTAGACATTTTTGTCTAACATAATTTTTTTGCCTTCCACAATTAAAACTCCCCAACAAATGACTCCCTATATATCGAACTACTCAGTGTAAAATATTCAATTTTTGTTGTGCATACCATTCCAGGCATAGGGAGATGAATTACGTAGAAAGAAGAATTAGGTTTCGTAAAAACGAAAGATGGCACTGTATAGCAGAAAAGGAAAAAAATGTAATAATGAAAAACAAAGCACATGGAAACAATAGCTTTGAAAAGAATACCTGTTCCGTTTTAATTTATATCACTTAAATAAAAAAAAAAACGTAAAGTGTCTTTCTAATTGCCATTTTTACTTTGTAAGCTCAAAACATTCTAAAAACCATTATTCGTAACCATGTTCTAGTTACGTAAGATGTTAAAATATGGGGAAAATGTTTTTTATTCTGCAAAATTTCAATAACTTTAAAGAAGTATGCGGTTCTGATAACCTGGCCATTTTATACTCCTGATTTTATTCCATATGGTTTAAAAAAATCCTGTTTATCGAGAATCTCTATTAACCTTAGCATACTTGAAAGAAACTATCACTCTACCAGTGAGAAGCTTCTCAGCCTGCTAGTTACCCTCCAATCCGTATTTGTGAAAATTTTCATTTTCTTTTGTTTTCGATTTTTTTAAATTATCGATTATTAATTATTTAAATTTTCGATTAAATTATGGATTATTAATTATTTAAATTTTTGATTAAATTATCGATTATTAATTATTTAAATTTTCGATTTTATTATTTTAAATTAAAATTCAAACAATTAGGATTCCAAACGATCCTTTTTTTAGTTTAGCTATAATTAGAAGCAAATTCACAGCCATGAAATATAAACCACAAATGAAACCGGAAGAGACCGTTTAAAAAGGCAAAGAAAGGTAAACAATGCATTTTAATACACAAACATATAATATAAACACATATAGTATAAACAAATATATAAAACATACAAATATAATGGATTTTAAAGATACATACATTATATATAATTTTTGTTCTAAATTAACATCTTAAATAGCGTTTTCAAGAGAACTGCGTTTTTCGTTGTGTACGTTTACGAGAAACATCACTTCTTGAAAGTCTCTGACAGTCTCGCAAAAAGGTGAAATTGTAATGTTGTTTTCTTGGCGTTTTATTTTAAATGCTTAAAAAAGACGAATGTTTTAAAAATATACAAACTTAAAACCGAATACAAATGTTACCTTTGAAAGCTTTGATTACTGTTCAATACAATAAAAATCTATTAAATGAATACAATTATACTATTTTAAATATTGCCTATATTGCAGTGAAACCTGGATCTTCGTGACCGTGTAAAAGTCTTACTTGTCAGTGAGAGGGTTAAAATTTTTTTTAAGATATTGAAATTAAATTTT
The DNA here is from genome assembly GCA_964019185.1 of Maratus speculifer. NCBI lineage: Eukaryota > Metazoa > Arthropoda > Arachnida > Araneae > Salticidae > Maratus > Maratus speculifer. The sequence continues at coordinate 209,457,875 of OZ025291.1, read as the reverse complement.
CTGCACTGTTGTGCTCATCTATTGCTATGTTTTGAAGAAAAATATAGTTTTAAGTTCATATTGATAAATTTAAGAGATTTAAAAAATATATATACGTACGTTTTTAAAATAGAAATCATGTTTTGTATACAAAATTTTGTATATAGTAGTAAGTTTAAGAGGTATTGCAAATCATTTGCTTCATAAGGCAGGTAAATGGTTTACTAATATATTGCTTTATAAAGGTGAAATGTATTCAATAGATTTCGTTTTTGAAGGTTTACATAAATGTAATTTTTTAACAAAATTTTACTATATTTCGCCTAAATTTGAAAAGTTATTTGAAATCCCATTTTTATATTTTGTATTTATATGATGAAATAATTCGTTGATTACCGTCGTTCCAAAGTTCTAATTTTTGATTAAAAGTTACCCATGAAATGATTCGTTTCTTTTGACGATAACAGTTTATTAACACGAAACACAACACAATTATACAAAATACTGCTCAAAACACATAATAGATATATTTCATCGGATTTTGCCGGATTTTTCCCAAAATCGTCAGTCCTGGGCTCGAATCAAAACATTCTATACATTTTTCCCCCTCAGGACAGGATGACGTCATGCTGAAATCCCCAATAGGGATTATCCTTTTCCCCAAAAGAATGAATTTGCAACATATGAACGAGATTTATGTAAAATGACAGTTTTAACTAAAAACACGTGTTTTTAATAAAAAATTTCATGTTTTTCAAAAACATTATACCGAAGGCAGGCACATACACTAAGATCTGTAGTTGAACTTTTTAGAGACTGCAGAATTTACACATCATGAAGAATAGCATTTTGAGTAGATATCTCTGCGAAAATAAGGTACCTGACACATGAACATTTTGTATGTTAAAATAAAGTTCACTGAAATGCACCTTTTCAGCGTATGATTAGTTTTAAAGCACCACCTGTCAGTTGCTTGAGAAACTAATATTTTATGCTTAATTTATTTCCCCATGCATAGCAAATGCACAAAATTTTAAGGTCTTACGCTGACAAGAAGGCAATTGTAGAGACAGCGGCGTGCAAAGAGAAAAGTGCGCCTGGGGCAAAGTTTCAATTTCCCCCATCCCTTCTCTTTGTGACTGGTGTCATAAAATTTAAAAGTGTGGAAGCATAAATAGATTCTAGTGAATACATATTTTGCTTTTATTTTAGAAATTTAAGAGGTTTAATTTTAACAACTAAATAATGTAAGAAAAAATTTCACTTATATTTTTGCAAAGGGTATCTGGAAAAGCGGAATAAAATTATCTATAATACAGTATAACAGTTTGTAACCCCTGTAGTATTCCAAGAAAAAAGTCACATGCTAATTTGAGAATGTATGTTTTTGTCACATGAAAAATCCTAATATGTACATATATAACGTTTTTTTACAAGAAAAGAAGAAACAAACCACGTTGGTAGTATAAATTTGACAACCCTCATTTTCCACGCCCTGTGAGCCTCTCCCCTTCGCACGGCTCTGTGTAGAGAAATATAGAGATAACGTAGAGAGACAATTATGGAAATATTGTTGCAATAAAGTAACTATGCAAAATTTATTTAAAAACATACTTAAATATTATTTCGCACAAGACATAATTAAGGCAAAATATTAAAAGAAAATTTTTCTAATGCAGCATATTGTACAACCGCTGTAAAAAGAAATATCTAATGTTACTCCATAAAATTCGTGGCAGCTGCTTCCTCTAATTTTATGGGTTAAAGTACTGCAAAAAATTGGATGAAGCAAGGTTGAGATAATTTTTGGAGTAACGTTACACAGTTGATTTACAGTGACCTATCTAAAAGCAATTAGCATAAAATGTATTTTGCCTACATTCAGATTGACTTTTTTGACCCGTAACAAAATATTCTAGTACAGTGGAAAACTTAGAAATGTTCAAGTTTAACTATAGCTATAATACACCTAAAATAAATGATAATAACTATTTAATCAAAAAAATCTTCGAAATTATACTTTGCTCTGAAAGTAGTGCCACGTAAGCATTTATAAAAATGTTTCAGACACTCACATAAATTAAATAAATAGTTGCTTATAAATCCTTAATTTTTTTTTTTTTTTAAATTCTAGTTGATTGTTTTCCGAATAAGTAATCATGTGTAACAAAAATTTTCATAGTAGAAAAACGTGCTAAATTACACTTATTTAGAGATTCTAAAGCAATCATTAGATATCATATCATATCATATCATATATATTATAAAGCAGAAATTCTGAAACTTCCAAACGGGTGTTTTCAAAAACTACCCGATGGATCTTTTTGCAGATTATATCATTCGATAGGAAATATTTTTGCGGAGGTTTATGATACAAATATACAGGGATAACTCTGATTTTTCGTACTAAATTTCGTATTTTTCGGTTATTTTTGACGAAAGGGTTGCCATTAGCTATTTTTTGGCAAAAATTATTATTACAAAAAAAAAAAACTGAAATGTCTATATTTATTGGACAGTAATATAAATATCTATCAATAAAAGCAGAAAATAAATACTAATGATAATTTGAAAAAAAAAATAAAAGCCATTTAAATGAGTTAAAATATTAAAAAATATATATGTAACTTAAAAATGAAAGAAATATTTGTAATGCTTAAAAAATAACTCATCGTGCAATATTACAATTGATACAACAATTGGCGCCATATCGCTTGCTTTTAAAAATTGATTTTCCGTATCATATGTTTTACAGTAGAAAAAAAAAAAAACAGATCTGATTATAAAAGTAACTGTAAATTGTGAGTTATATATTTGTTTCTTTGTGATTTTTATTTTGCTTTTGTCGCCAAAGATGCAAGCCAAAAATGCATATGTCTGACATTAGGTTGTTGATGATCGCAATACTGTTTTCTCAAGTGAAGCTAATTTTTGGAGTACATTTTAATATTCAATTATAAATTATATATATATAACAGTTTGTATATTAAAAATTGGAATCAAACATTTACGCTTTAGCTTTAGTGTAAATTTCCGCCACCCATATACATTGTAAAATAATGTCAGACGTTTTCAACAGTTTTCCTCCGTAATTTTGAAGAATTCGATCAACGAACATAACCCTTTTTTAGCAAATATTTTTTAATGTTTATTTATTTTTTCTTGCGCCATTTCGTCAATTTCACATACAGGAAAATTACAGTTTTAAAATTTAGAAATTGAAGAAGGAATAATGCAATTCAAAGTACGTTTATGCGATTATGCGTTATTATTATTGATAAATTCAACATTTTCAAATAAAAAATGCCTTCTGTAAAAAAATTACAAGTTTTTTTTTTTTTAATTAGCCATTTCTTCTTCGATTTTCTTCATAATTCCCCTGTGTTAGGTAGTATTTAAAATCATATTGGACTAATTTTCGAAAATTGAGTGTCGCCAAATGACAATTTATTATAGTATTGGAAATTATGGTACTTCTAGATTATCCCGTCGACCAAAGAATTATCGCCAAACTAGAAGATTAAATGCCAATAATGGATGATCGTGAATGTCACATTCAATGACATTAAATGCGATTCACGTGTTTAAAATGTCATTAAGTGATTTTTATTTCGACTTCTTATTAATATTTTTATTAATATTCTACTAATTATTTGTTGTTTTTTTGTTGTTATTTAAAATAAAAATTATATCAACATGTATAATTTGGCTATTAGTTGTGCGATTTGTATAATTTGGCGAAATTGGTCGACGGGATAACCTAGAAGTACCGAAATTATTTTTGCACAGATATCATATACGCACCGAGGCAATTAATGGACTCTAAATTGATATTATTTTGCCTGACATGCCAACCCGACTATTGTTATTTATTTATTATTAAAATATTTATTTACTTCCATCCTTTTCTTTAAATTCATATAAATTGTTTTGTTCCATACTTATTAAAGTAATATCCCGTTGACCATAAAACTTTTGCCAAATTATAAGATGAAATGCCAATAATGGCTGATCTTGAATGTCACATTCAATGATAGTAATTAAGATACGCGTGTTTAAAACGTCATTAAGGGATTTTTATTTCGATTTTTTTTGTATTTTTATTAAAATTCTACTAAATTTTTTGTTTTTTCGTTATTTATAATAAAATTTATGTCAATATATATAATTTGGCTATTAGTTTGGACATTTGTGTAATTTGGCGAAACTGGTCGAAGGGATTATCAAGTAGTGCCCTTATTAAATAAACTTATTATATAATTAAACTTTTACTAATTGATGCTATTTGATTTCCTGCTTGATGTTATTTTTAAAAATTATCGAAATGGCGATTTTTTAATTATTTGTTTACTTTTTTGTTTATATTATTGAAAACATTTTTCCATTTTTATACACGCATTACCTTGGCGCGATTTTTTTATGATGCCAATTTAGAGAACACTGCGTTTTCAAATACCAATTGCATTTATATTACTTTTATTTTTTTTTCTATTTTTTTTTAAAAAGGAAATAATAATAAATAAATTAAGTCAATTAATAATTATGGAATAAAACAATTTAGACAACTTTAAAAGAGAAAAGAAAAATAATGAAATAGTTTACTGATAAATAAACAACTATTGCCGGATTACCACGTGAGGCATAAAATCGCAATTTTGATTTAATCGCGCCAACGTGGTCCGTAGATGATATCCGCATCTAAATATTATTGTTTATATAATTTGCTTATAAAATTTGGTAATACTTGATTATCCCATCGACCCAAAACACGCCAAAGTATAAGGTTAAATGTCAATAATGGATGATGGCAACTGGCACATTCATTTGACATTAAATATGTTATACGTAATTGTTACGTCATTAACTAATTTTAATTTGGAGTTTTATTTTTATTTCTATTAATGTTTTAGTAATTTATTGATTCTTTGGTTACTTAAAATAAAAATCATGTCCATTTGTATAATTTGGCGAAATTGATAGTGGAACAATCAAGTATTAGGATTATTTTTTTACGTTCTGTCGGGATATTAAGTTTGATAGAATTAGCGTACTTATCGAGTCACCGCCGAGACATACGCCAAGCACAGTCATTAAGTCTGTGCTTTAGGCTTACTATTATATATTTTGCATCTGCAGTTATTATACTATCACTAAAAAAGCAATATTTTCAATGTGCAGGAAAAATCATTATAATGAAAAAATATTTGAAATTAATTTATCATTCTCTCTAATAAAAAAATCATAAGGAAAATAAATATACTTTAAAGTTGGTTAAGAAAAAAATATCTATAAAATCTCGGCAGCCATATATATATATATATCAAATATTAACTATTAGATACCACTTCATTATCCCGTCGCACAAAAAACTATCATAAAACTATAAGATTAAATGCCAATAGTGGATGATCGTAAATTTCACATTCATTTGAGAATAAATATGAAATAAGTCTGGTACATTTGTAACAATATCGTTACAAGCACTACTAATGTTTGAGGCCAAAAATCATAATGGAATCGATTATAGAAGGTAGAAAGATTTTATTGGATGCAAGTTAAAGGTTTATTTTTCTGCAAAATTTAGTCAGCAAAATTACCCCAAATTTAACGGCTACACGTATACAACTGTTTTATAAAATGAAGGGACTGTGAAACTGATATAATGTTAATGTTATTCAAATAATGTAGATTTAAAACACACTTTTCATGCTTCATTGTTCTAATAATTATATAAGTTAAACACTCATCTTTATTTGTCAAAAATTCTTTACATTTTTTATTCTATGTACTCTGCTGGAACAGATCAAGGTAGATAGGAAACTACAGTAGACCTGCCAGAAGAGGTCGTTTATTAAAAAAATGTAATGTAACATGTACGGATATTGTATGTAGGCTACCAGAACTACATGTATTGCAAGTTCAAATGTCAGGAGTTTAAGAACTAAGAAATGATAATGTACGATCCAAAAGTTAATAGAGTTTGATAATCAATTTTATAATCATTGGAATGCCCTCTAATGTAATAGTGTGATTACTCGAGAGCATTTTGATTCCTGTTGTCATAACGGTCTCATTTTCATACGAAACTCCACTATAATTGATAAAATAAAAGATATGGTGCTTGATTGTCCAAATTTTCTCGAAGGCATACAATAGTACAATATCGCAATGGCGTTGGCTTCGTTTTCAGCAATGGGGAAGGACAATCCAGTATGGTCTATACTGCTTTAAAATAAAAATTTTAAATCAACATTTTGTTTGAGTCAAGTTTAGTTTGGAAATATGGTCCAGCGCAGCGGGCATAGCCTGCTAGTATATTATAAAGCAGAAGTTCTGACACTTCCAAACGAGTGTTTTCAAAAACTATCCGATGGACTTTTTTACCGACTGTATCATACGATAGGAAATATTTTTCCGAAGGTTTATGATTCAAATTTACAGGGATAACTCTTATTTTTCGTAGTACATTTAGTATTTTTCGGTTATTTTCGACGAAAGGGTTGCCAGTAGCTGTTTTTGGCGAAAAATATAATTGCTAAAAGAATTAAAATGGCTATATCTATTAGAAATATTACAAATATCTTGCAAATAAAAGCAGAAAATAACTACTGATAATATTAATAATAATAAAGAAAGACCGCTTAAATGAGGCGTAATATTATAAAAATACATTAATCTTGAAAATGAAAAAAATATTTGTAATGCTTAAAAAATAAATTAACGCGAAATATAACAATTGGTTCAACTTTTGGCGACTTATCCCTGGTGTTAGAATAAAAACATGAATTTCAGAAATTGATTAAATGAATTTTGAAAGATAGTTATTTCCCTTTTTATTATTTTCTTTCTCTTTTTTTATCGAATTTCCGTATAATATAACTTACAGCAGAAAAAGCAGATCTGATTGTAAAAGACACTGTAAGTTGTGAGTTGCTATTCGTTTCTATACCATTTTCATCTTGCTTTTGCCGCCAAAGAATGTGTTTTTAAGCCGAAAATGCACTACTGATTTAATGCGTGACTTAGGTTCTTAATGGTCGCAATAATGTTGTTTTTTTTTCAAGTGAAGATAATTTTTAGAAAATATATTTTAATATTCAATCGTAAATTATATAGATATGAGTATAACTCTTTTATTTCTTTTTGCAAATGTTTTCATTGTTAATTTAATTTTTCTTGCGCTATTTCATCAATTTCACTTACAGGAAAAATTTCATTTTTAAAATTTAAAAACTGAAGAAGGAAAGATTACCCCATCGATTAAAAATCTACCCCCAAATTCCAAGATTAACGTAAATGTCACATTCACTTGACATTAAGCCTAATATAAATACTAATTATGTCATCAAGTGATTTTTAATTCGACATTTTATTTCTACTTTCATATATGTTCTGCTAATTTGTTTTTCGTTATTTAAATGAAAATTTATGCTAATCTATATAATCTGGCTAATAGTTTGGCGATTTGTATAATTTGGCGAAATTGGTCGACGGTATAACCAAGTAGTACTGAAGGAAAAATTTTGCAATTCAGAGTAAATTTATGCAATTATGCGTTATTACTATAGATAAATTCAACATTTTAAAATGAAAAATTCCCGCTGAATAAAATTTACAAGTCTTTTTTAATTGACCATTTCCTCTTCAATATTTCTTCAATCAAACTTTCGCTATTCTTTTTCGCGCAGGCTAACAAAAATGTATCTTAACTATTTTAATAGATAAAACGTAAATAACATTTTTTCTATTTTTTAAAAAAATATTTTTAAAATCTAATTCTACCATTGTGTATCTTACAGGACAAAATAGCAGAATTACTTTTAAAAATGGTTTTATCTGTTAATTGTATGTTATTTGTTTATTTGGGTGCTTGAATTTACTTTTGTCATCAAACAATGCGATTTTATACCAAGAAGGCATAAGCCGGAGCGATGTTCACAATTACTAAATTCTCTCACTCTCTTTAAAATGTGTGAGAGCATTTTTAGGATTTTTTTATGTTTAATTGTAAATATATAAATAGCAATTATAGCAAAAAAAAAGCGTATAATGTTTAAATTTTAGTATAAATGTCTTCCTCATCCAAACTGTAAAATAATTGAATTGCAACTTTTTAAAGTTTTGGCGCAGATGTCATATACGCACCACATTCGCACGATTGCAACAAAATGGCGATTTTATGCCACACATGGTAAACCGACTATGTTTTTTTATTTATTAATAAACTATTTATTAACTTTTATTTTGTTTTTTAAAATAATATAAATCATTTTGTTCTATAGCTATTAATTAAACTTTTTTATTTATTATTTTTTTTCAAATAATACAAAATAATTAAAAAATATTTATGAAATTGGTAATTAAAAACCAAGTTCTCCAAACTGGCGCCAGAAAAAAAATTGCGCCAATGTGGTGCATACATGACATCTGTGTCAAAGTTTTTTCTTATACATAAGTAGGGAAAATGCAGTATAAATACCGATTAAAGTTTTTTCCAAATCGAAATTTTGTCACGGATTTGGTCATATACTCTTCGAGGTATCTGACTGGCGCCAAAATGTCATTATTTGCCTCATATGGTAACCCATCTATAGTTGTTTATCTGATGATAAGTTGTTTATTTACTTTCATTTTTTTTCTTTTTTGAAATGATATTTATTGCTTTGTTCTACAGTTACTTATTATTTATAGTTAATTGCTGTTTAAAATGATAGAAAATAATAAAATATACATAAATTTCTTTGGTATTCTAAAACGAGGATTTTGCCACATTGTAGTTTCAAGATAATCGTGCTAAACCTATTGCGTATATGATGTCTGTGTAGGAATCTTTTGTGAAATATGAAAAGTGCAAATTGGCTTCTACTTGATTATCACGTCAACCAATTTCGCCAAATCGTTCGCCAAATTATACAAATTTACATAATTTTATCTTAAATAACTAAAGAGAAAATGCTTAAATACGAAAGAGCAAATAATTTTGTTTTCATTTTTCAGGAGGAAATTTTGCAACAATAAAGTAATTTTTGTAGTGAGAATTTTGAAGTGTGTTTTTTTATCGTTGGCAACGAAAAATGTTTATTTCTTTTTTCATGTCATTGTTTTGTAAGAGCTGGTTTTGTGAAAGCCATGTTAAGGTGGTATTCAAATTTTGAACCCTTTCCAATTACCACCCCCTTGGGCCGATTTTGTTCATTTGCAGTTCCTACTGAGATATTAACCATTTCAACGTACTTGACGAGTTTGAAGATGATTCTTGCATAATTGCGCCTTTTATCGCGCGGACAAAATTTAATATATGTATAAAGTTTTTAGGTGAGAGTAGCTTTGGATTCCTGGCTTCACATAATGAAAATTGTGAAGAAATTTTTCAGAAGTTGTTCCGTAGTAACGACTGTATATTTCTTCAAATAAGGGAAAATTTTAAATTTTGCTGCCATAATTGTCTCATTTCGCTTCCAAATGTGCACTGTTAGTAATAAACTAAAATAGTTACTTCTAAATAGCTAATTTTTGTGCAACGTTTAAGATAATTTAATATCACAATGGTGTCTAAATCGTTTTCAGCAATGAGCAAGGTGCTGTTGGAGGTCCAAATTATTTAAAATGCAAATTTAAATTCACCAGTTCGTTTCATCCACGGTTGATTTTGAAATATTGACCAGCGCAGCGGGCATAGCCTGCTAGTGTATTATAAAGCAGAAGTTCTGAAACTTCCAAACGAGTGTTTTCAAAAACTACCCGATGGATCTTTTTGCAGATTATATCATTCGATAGGAAATATTTTTGCGGAGGTTTATGATACAAATTTACTGGGATAACTCTGATTTTTCGTACTAAATTTCGTATTTTTCGGTTATTTTTGACGGAAGGGTTGCAACAACTAATTTTTTGGCGATAAGTATATTTCAAAAAAGAAATGAAATGCTTTCTATAATGGAAAATAATCTAAACATTTTGGAAAAAAACCTGTTAATTCATTGATTTAAAATAAATAATGATAAAAAGAAAAAAGTCCGTTTAAGGCAAAATAATATTATGAAAAGAAAATATTGATCTTTAACGCAAAAAAAAAAAGAATATTTATAATATTTAAAAAGTAACTCAATGTGAAAGAAAGTTTTGAAGTGACACAATATTTGGCTATTTATTTCTTTGGAGCCAGACTAAAAGAAGACAACATCTCAAAAATTTCAATAGGTAAAACATAAGTATTTTTTTTCTTTCTTTTTTTAGCACTTTCCAACAAAGTTGAAAATGCTTATGCATTCGGTTTGTCTGTCCGTCTGTCCGTCTGTCCGTCTGTCCGCGCTCTAACTCCCGTAAATATACTTGGATTGCTATGAAATTTTTATACGTTATTGATGTTTACCCTAGCACGAACCCTATTGAAAATGAAGTATCTACCATGATTAGTTTATCTACAGGGCGAATCAAAATTTTCCCATTACATTACGGCCTATGGGGAAAAATCATTAATATACTCGGATTGCCAGGAAATTTTAGGACGTTATTGAGGTTTACCCTAGCACGAACCCTATTGAAAATGAAGTATCTACCATGATTAGTTTATCTACAGAGAGAATCAAAAGTTTCCCATTACATTACGGCCTATGGGGAAAAATCGTTAATATTCTCGGATTGCCATGAAATTTTAGGACGTTATTGACGTTTACCCTAGCACAAGTCCTATCGAAAATGAAGTTTCTATCATGAATAGTTTATCTACAGGGCGAATCAAAAGTTTCCCATTACATTACTGCCTATGGGGAAAAATCGTTAATATACTCGGATTGCCATGAAATTTTAGGACGTTATTGACGTTTACCCTAGCACAAGTCCTATCGAAAATGAAGTTTCTACCATGATTAGTTTATCTACAGGGCGAATCAAAAGTTTCCCATTACATATTTTAAATATATTAAGCTTTTTCATGTATAATAAAATTGATGTATGTCTCTGAAGCTTAATATAAATTATACGCTACTGTCTTGCATAATATGAAGTACATAGCATTTACAGGGCCACACAAAAGATTTCAAATAGTATATTTTTTCCGAAGTACCTTATATGTGTCCGATGATGGCTGATGGAGGGATGAAATGCATTTTAATTATGATATGCGCGTTTATATTTCGCTAAATATATGCACATTATATGGTGTGTATAAATGTTATAGTTGATATACAGGGCTACCCATAAAGAGCTCACCAACGTTACTGAATATGAGCGTAAGTTATTTAAACGTGGTTCTTAAATAAGATATGCATTTTTACGCTGAGCTTCATTCAATTTACTGAGAAATGTTTGCAGAATATAGATAAAAGGATATACAGGGCCACGCAAAGAATTCGGTACATGGACGAGTATGAATGATGATTTATGAGAATGTGATTTCAGTTGTTTTAAAAGTGTTTTAGTTTACAATAAATTTTAGCCTAATGCTGACGTGTAATAAAGGTACAATGTAAACTACAGGGCTGAACAAAAGTATTCAAGTATGTTTCCATCTAATAGTATGAATTGCTGAAATAGAAATTTCAAGCTACTGGGTATTTTCTTGCTAAGCTAAATTTTCCCATTATATGAACTGACATATGAAATACAGGGCTGTTCTAATGTACTGGAATACATATTTGGGTATATGTGGCTATACACTATTATTTCCCTAAATAACAAAGTTTTGTTAAAGATTTCATTAAGTGTTGGAAAGTGCTTCATAATCTATGCTTAACGCATGATTTTTCATACTTGTTAAAAATATTTTTAAATCTAATTTTCCCGTTATGTGTTTTACAGAAGAAACTCGCAGAATTAATTTTTTTAAAAGGCTCTAATTGTTATTTGTATGTTGTTTGTTCAATTGGGTGTTTCAATCTAATTTTGTCGCCAATCAATGCGATCCTAAACCATAAAAAGCACAAGACGGAGCGATGTTAGCAAGAACTATGTTCTAACTCTCTATCTCTTTTAATGAGTGGGAGCATTTTTAGGAAAAAGTTGTACATATAACTTAAATACATATATAGCAGTTAATATCACAAAAATGAATAATATTTAAATTTTAGGGTAAATGTCTTTCCACATACATAGATAATGTAAAATAATTTAACTGCAACTTTTAAAAAAAATTTTTTTCACAGATATCGCATACGCACTACATTGGTGCGATTTGTCTCTTACGCCAATACCATATATACATCTGGGTAATTAACTGACGCCAAAGTGTCATTATTTTGCTTGATATGGCAACCCGGATGTTATTGTCTATATATTAATAAATTGTCTATTTACAATTTTTTTCTTTTTTTTCCCAATTATATAAACTATTTTAATTTAGGCACATTTGTCATACATGCGCCACATTTGCGCGACTGCAATAAAATGGCGATTTTATGCCTCACTTGGTAACCTGGCTGTTGTTTATTTATTAATAAATTTTTATTTTTATTTATTTTTTTAAAGGATACAAATAGTTTTGTTCTATAATTATTAACTAAACTTTTTAAATTTTATTGTTATTTTCTAATTAAAATAACAGAAAATAATTGTAAACTATATATGTAACTGGTATTTGAAAACAAAATTTTCTCCGAATTGGCACCAGAAGAAAAAAATTCGCGCCAATGTGGTGCGTATATGTCATGTATACATTTTTTTCACTATACTACAGTATTTAAACATGCTGTATAAATAACGATTATTGTTTTTTCAAACATGTTTAGCACAGATATTATATACAGACTGAAATATCTGACTATCGCCAAAACGGTGTTATTTTGCCTGATATGGTAACCCAGCAATAGTTGTTTCTGTATTAATAAATTGTTTATTTACTTTCAATTTCTTTTTAGAAATTCTATAAATTGTTTTGTGCTATAGCAACTTTTTTTATTTATTAATATTTTTGTTTTAAAGTAACGAGAATAATTTTTAAAAATGCACATTTCTTCGCTATTCTAAAACGAGGATTTTGCCGCATTGGTATTGGAAGGAAATCTTGCAAATCCGGGTTTGTGCCGGAATGTTTTGTGAAATATGATATTTTCAAATGTACATTGAGTGCTACTTGATTAACACGTCGGCCAGTTTCTCCAAACTATTCAAATTTACATAAATTCATTTTAAATAACGAAAGAACAATAAACGTAAATAAAAAAAAAATACAAATAAAAGTCGAATTAAAAAGCACTTATGACGTAACAAAAAACGTGTATCACGTGTAATATCAATTGCTATCATACTTACGATTATCGATTACTGACATTTATTCCTATAATCTGCTATTAATTTTTTTCTCGACAGAATAATCAAGTAGTACCGTACATTGTACAAACTCCAGTACAAAAATAGAGCTAAACTAGCAGCCTTCGCCCGCTACGCTGGTCAGAACTACGCTGACATCTCATGAACTACTGTAATATTTAAAAGAATTTGCTTAGTACCATTCGATTCAGACTGAAAAAATACACTAAAATATGTTATCAGTTAAAAAAATATCTGTAAATTCATATTTTTAAGGAATTTTTTTAAAGTTCGTTCTTTTTTTTACCCGCCTTAAAGGTGGAATTTTCAAAAATCCCTTCTTAGCGGCACTCGATGTTATAAGAAGTATTTTTACCCCAATTTTCAAGATTTTTTGTTCGGTAAATTCTTTTGTGCTGTGATTAATACGAAATCCAGACTGTCTTTTATAGATATAGATAAGGATTGAAAATTTCATTTTTTTGCGCCAAAGAAATCGCCAAATTAGGAGAATGTAAAATATCTCACGAACTACTGGATTTAAAAGAATATGCTTAGTACCAATCGATTCAGCATGAAAAAATACATTTAAATATGTTATCAGTTGAAAAATAACTACAAAAGCCGATTTTTGAGGAATTTTTTTGAAGTTCGTTCTTTTTTTTACCCGCCTTAGGGGTGGAATTTTCGAAAATCCCTTCTTAGCGGCACTCGTCGTTATAAGAAGTATTTTTACCCCAATTTTCAAGATTTTTGGTTCGGTAGATTTTTTTGTGCTGTGATTAATACGAAATCCAGACTTTCTTTTATATATATAGATAAGGATTGAAAATTTCAGGTTTTTGCGCCGAAGAAATCGCCAAATTAGGAAAATGTGAAGTATCTCACGAACTACTGGATTTAAAGGAATTTGCTTAGTACCATTCGATTCAGCTTCAAAAAAAAAAAAAAAAAAAAAAAAAAAAAAAAAAAAAAAAAAAAACACTAAAAAATCTTATCAGTTGAAAAATATCTGTAAATTCCGATTTTTAAGGAATTTTTTAAAAGTTCGTTCTTTTATTTACCCCCCCCCTTAGGGGTGGAATTTTCGAAAATCCCTTCTTAACGGCACTCGTCGTTATAAGGAGTATTTTTACCCCAATTTTCAAGATTTTGGTTTAGTAGATTTTTCTGTGCTGTGATTAATGCGAAATCCAGACTTTATTATATGTACATAGATAAGGATAGAAAATTTCAGGTTTTTCCGCCGAAGACATCGCCAAATTAGGAAAATGTGAAGTATCTAACGAACTACTGGATTTAAAAGAATTTGCTTAGTACCACTCGAATAAGCATGAAAAAATACACTAAAAAATGTTATCAGTTGAAAAACATTTGTAAATTCCGATTTTTAAGGAATTTTTTAAAAGTTCGTTCTTTTTTTTACCCCCTTTAGGGGTGGAATTTTCGAAAATCCCTTCTTACCGGCACTCGTCGTTGTAAGAAGTATTTTTACCCCAATTTTCAAGATTTTTGGTTCGGTAGATTTTTTTGTGCTGTGATTAATGCGAAATCCAGACTTTCTTTTATATATACTAGTACACCGAACCCGGGGTTCCCGGGTCACAAAGTAAAGATGAAAAACTTTTTTAAAATTTAAAATTGGAAAGTCTAATAATTTTTTTCTGCGTAATAGGCTTTTTAAACTGCCAACTAATTCCAAATAGCAATTTTATATGAAACATATTATTTATGTAATCATATACAGCTTTAAAAATTATCGGTACTTCCGTATTAGCGGGGCCGTAGCTAAGGGGGTGCTATGGGCGGCTCAGCCCCCCCCCCCTAAAATATTTTGAGCCCCCCCTGGAAAAGATTCCAAGGTCACTCAATGAATTTCTGTTCCGAAAATTCAAATGAAATATTGTTTAAAAATCTAATTTAGTTTTGAAACCTTTTCACAGTTTTGCAGAGTTACTAAATTGTATTTAAAATAAGTGTTTCAACACTCCCTCATCCTATTTGTACATATGAAGCTAACATGATGGGCTATTTTGCACCAGTTATACACTCAAAACTTCATCATCATATACTTTTCTAAGCATAAAATGAAGTTATTTTAACAGTTTAATAAGAAACACAGTACCTACAATATGAATATGCACTAATTTATCTTTCTGCATCAGAGAGAGAGAAAAAAAACTATGAGCCCCCCTACATTCTCTTGAGCCCTCCCTATTGTTCACTACGGCCCTGCGTATTAGACGCAAGATAGCAGTTATTAGCCAAAGATTTCGCCAAAGAATAAAATTGCATTCTTAGTTTTTAAAAACTAAGAAAATATGACACCCAGATATTCTTTAAAATACATTTTTGTAAAGGTTAATTGGTGTATCTTTTGTAAAGTAAGTTTACAACGAACTAAAAGTCACTAAATTCATAGATAAAAACGAAATAAAACCAACAACATTCATCGGGTTTTATAGCCGACGATATATTGACATAACAGGTTTTTAATTACTATTTTTTTCAGTTTCTATGAAAAAATGACAACTAAAATATACAGTGATCTGTTATTTTCCATGGAGAAAAGAGATAGATGGAGGTGCCGTATGCGATTAAAACGGTTTGATTGGCGTTATTCTTCCGATATAAGTCTCTCTTTCGACCCAAACAAAACAATCACATGGAACAGAGACCGAATTTTTTAACATCATTTTTTCTCTAAATGAAAAAGATCTGAATATACAGGGTGTCCGAGAAAGATCCGTACAAGTTCAAAAATTTATTGAAAAAGAAACAGTAGGGTAACAGCCAAACTAATTAGGACATTAGATAGAATAACTCAAAAAGTTTTTTTCTGCAGTATGTTTCTGACCGTAGATGGCGCTACATGTCATGCAAAGGAATATTAAAGCATTTTAGTTATTTCAATGGCGGATCGCGTGAAGAAAGCTCAATGTGTTGCGTGGTTTATCGAAACAAAATCCGATACGCAAACACAACGGAATTATCGAACGACGTATGGGGAATCGCCACCATCTCGGTCAAGCATTCGTGAGTGGTATCACAAATTTATGACAACGGGTAGTGTGGAACTCCTGACCTAACATCACTGGATTTTTTCTTTTGGGGTTATGTTAAAGATACTGTATACCGAACGCAAGTTAACAGTCTCGAAGAATTAAAACAAAACATCCAAACAGCTGTAGCTACTGTTGATGTTAGCATGCTGAAACGGTCGTGGATGGAATTGGAATATCGTCTTGATATTGTTCGTGCTACGAAAGGGTCTCATGTAGAAATTTCCTAAAGTAATAACTTAAGTTATAGGAAAAAAAACTTTTTGAGATATTCTATCTAATATACTAATTAGTTGCGCTGTAATTCTATTGTTTCTTTTTCAATAATTTTTTGAAGTTGTACGGATCTTTCTCGGACACCCTGTATTTTAGCATTATAAAATAGCATTTCATTGTATTATGAATTAAAATTGCATCGCTAAAAGTTTTTCTTTTTTGTGAAAGCACACCGTTGTGTTTGATGCAATGCAGCGAATTTTAGGGTTTCACTTTTGGCGTCACCTCCAGCCACTAAACTGCATCTATTAAGCTATTGCATAGCTTTTATCACGGGCTTTGAGCGCGGCGACCGAATCCAAAAATTCCGGAACGCGAAAAATCCTAACACATCCGTAACGAAAAAACCTAACACTCGGCTAACGTCGTTTCACTTCGGCAGACTTCGGTATGGTATCCTTCGGTAGAGTTCGGCAGACATTGACGCGGTATTTTTCAGATATTTAGAGGATATCAAGTCTCAAACTTATACATCTTATTTCAGTTACTATAAATCTATAGTTTCAATAATAAAAATTCCTGATAGAATGTGTATAGAAAAGAATCGTTTTAAGATAAAACAAGGTAGGATAATGTAGCTTTTAGTGAGTGGAGACCCGCCCAATGGTGAGGATCGAAAAATTTAAAATACTTATAACTCGCGATCTAATTTTCGTAGCGCGGCCAAATTTTGTTTGGTAATTTATCATGAGACAGTGTTAATTTTTGGTGAAAGGGGACCCCCCCCCCCATGGTGAGGGTCGAAAAAGTTAAAATGTTTATAACTCGCGATCTAATTTTCGTATCGCGGCCAAATTTTGTTTGGTAATTTACTATGAGAGAGTGTTAATTTTTGGTGACAGGAGACCCCCCCACGGTGAATGTCGAAAATTTTAAAATGCTTATAACTCGCGATCAATTTTCGTAGCACGACCGAATTTTGTTTGGTAATTTATTATGAGACAGTGTTCATTTTTAGTGACAGGAAATCCCCCATGGGTAGGGTCGAAAATTTTAAAAAGCTTATAACTCGCGATCTAATTTTCGTACTGCGGCAAAATTTTGTTTGGTAATTTATTATGAGACAGTGTTAATTTTTGGTGAAAGGGACCACCCCCCCATGGTGAGGGTCCAAAATTTTAAAATGCTTATAGCTCGCGATCTAATTTCCGTAGCGCGGCCAAATTTTGTTTGGTAATTTATTATGAGACAATGTTACTTTTGGTGACAGGAGACCCCCCACGGTGAGGGTCGAAAAAGTTAAAATGTTTATAACTCGCGATCTAATTTTCGTAGCGCGGCCAAATTTTGTTTGGTAATTTATTATGAGAGAGTGTTAATTTTTGGTGACAGGAGACCCCCCCACGGTGAATGTCGAAAAATTTAAAATGCTTATAACTCGTGATCTAATTTTCGTAGCGCGGCCAAATTTTGTTTGGTAATTTATTATGAGACAGTGTTAATTGTTAGAGACAGGAAATCCCCCATGGGGAGGGTCGAAAATTTTAAAATGCTTATAACTCGCGATCTAATTTTCGTAGTGCGGCCAAATTTTGTTTGGTAATTTACTATGAGATAGTGTTGCTTTTGGTGACTGGAGACCCCCACGGTGAGGGTCAAAAATTTAAAATGCTTATAACTCGCGATATAATTTACGTAGCGCGGCCAAATTTAATTTGGTAATTTATTATCAGACAGTGTGTTACTTTTGGTGAGAGGAGATCCCCCATGGTGAGTATCGAAAAATTTTAAATGCTTATAACTCGCGATCTAATTTTCGTAGTGCGGCCAAATTTTGTTTGGTAATTTACTATGAGATAGTGTTACTTTTGGTGACAGGAGACCCCCCACGGTGAGGGTCAAAAATTTAAAATGCTTATAACTCGCGATCTAATTTTCGTAGCGCGGACAAATTTTGTTTGGTAATTTATTATCAGACAATGTTACTTTGGTTGACAGGAGATCCCCCATGGTGAGTGTCGAAAAATTTAAAATGCTTATAACTCGCGATCTAATTTTCGCAGCGCGGCCAAATTTTTTTTGTAATTTAT
Source organism: Maratus speculifer (assembly GCA_964019185.1). Taxonomy (NCBI): domain Eukaryota; kingdom Metazoa; phylum Arthropoda; class Arachnida; order Araneae; family Salticidae; genus Maratus; species Maratus speculifer. Next base: position 209,439,283 of record OZ025291.1, on the reverse strand, counting down.
TATGAGACAGTGTTACTTTTGGTGACAGGAGACCCCCCACGGTGAGGGTCGAAAAATTTAAAGTGCTTATAACTCGCGATCTAATTTTCGTAGCACGGCCAAATTTTGTTTGGCAATTTATTATGAGACAGTGTTAATTTTTAGTGACAGGAGATCCCCCATGGAGAGGGTAGAAAATTTTAAAATGCTTATAACTCGCGATCTAATTTTTGTAGTGCGGCCAAATTTTGTTTGGTAATTTATTATGAGACAGTGTTACTTTTGGTGACAGGAGACCCCCACGGTGAGGTTCGGAAAATTTAAAATACTTATAACTCGCGATCTAATTTTCGTAGCGCGGCCAAATTTTGTTTGTAATTTATTAAGGTATTGCATAGCTTTTATCGCGGGCTTTGAGCGCGGCGAAAGAGTCTAGAAATTCCGTAACGAGAAAAAAAAAACCTAACACTCCGGCTAACGTCGCTTCACTTTGGCAGACTTCGGCACGGTATCCTTCGGTAGACTTCGGCAGACATTAACGCGGTATTTTTCAGATATTTTGAGAATATCAAGTCTTAAACTTATGTTTTTTATTTCAGCTACCATAAACGTATAATTTCAATGATAAAAATTCCTGATTAACCTACATGTATTGTAAGATAGTAAAAATATTTTAAACTATATTAACTTCTGATTTGTTCAATACAAGAAAAAAAAATGTTATCGGTCATCACGCTCAAAATGTTTAACTTGAATTAATATCAAAGACAAAAAAAAACTGCATAAATAAAAAATATATAAATAATTATAATTGCATATGTTGATAAAAAATGCTATGCCATAGCTTTACCGCGGCAGTCCCCGAGTGCCACACGTATTTTTTTTTTCTTTTTTACTCTATGGCTATTTTTTCTCTTTTTCCCACATAAATGCGATACTCAAGTTGCCACCATTAGAGAAATTGAACCAAAAACTACAAAAAATTAATATCTCAAAAACAAATTGAGATACAGTTTTCTAACAAACGGCATTTAAAAGTGCATTTTTTTCTCTAAACGATGGTATAAAGATTGAAAACGTGCAATGTCTAGAAGTTTAAAAATTTACAATAGCGAAAATTGCAAAACCGAAATTGCATCGGAAAGTGTTGCCATTCAAAACATGACGTATGCGTTACGCACAGATACGTTTGGCCTTTATTATATAGATACATAAGAATACAAAATATCAGATTTTTGCGCCAAAGATATCGCCAAATTACGAAAATGTGAAGTATCTCATGAACTACTGGATTTAAAAGCATTTGCTTAGTACCACTCGTATCAGCAAGAAAAAATACACTAAAAAATGTTAACAGTTGAAAAATATCTGTAAATTCCGATTTTTAAGGAATTATTTTAAAGTTCGTTCTTTTTTTTACCCCTCTTAGGAGTGGAATTTTCGAAAATCCCTTCTTAGCGACACTCGATGTTATAAGAGGTTATTTTTACCCCAATTTTCAAGATTTTTGGTTATGTAGATTTTTTTGTGCTGTGATTAATACGAAATCTAGACTTTCTTTTATATACATAGATGAGGATTGAAAATTTCAAGTTTTATAGTCTAAGAAACCGCCAAATTTGGTAAATGTTAAGTATCTGACGAACTAATTGATTTAAAAGAATTTGCTTAGTACCACTCGATTCAGCATGAAAAAACACTTAAATATGATATCAGTTGAAGAACAACTACAAAAGCCGATTTTTAAGGATTTTTTTAAAATTTCATTCTTTTGTTTACCCCCCTTAGGAGTGGAATTTTCGAAAATCCCTTCTTTGCGGCACTCGATGTTATAAATAGTATTTTTACGCCAATTTTAAAGATTTTTGGTTCGGTAGATTTTTTTGTATCGTGATTAATACGAAATCCAGATTTTCTTACATATATATAGATAAGGATTGAAGATTTCAGGTTTTTTCGCCGAAGATATTGCCAAATTAGGAAAGTGTGAAGTATCTCACGAACTACTGGATTTAAAAGAAATTGCTTAGTACCATTCGATTCAGCATGAAAAAATACACTTAAATATGTCATCAGTTGAAAAATAAGTATTAAAGCCGATTTCTAAGATATTTTTTAAACATTCGTTCCTTTTTTACCTCCCTTAGAAGTGGAATTTTCTAAAATCCCTTCTTAGCGGCACTCGATGCTATTAGAAGTATTTTTACCACAATTTTCAAGATTTTTGGTTCGGTAGATTTTTTTGTGCTGTGATTAATACGAAATCCAGACTTTCTTTTGTATATATAGATAACTAAATTTAGGTGCAAATGCACTTACCATTGTTGTAAGAAAGAGGCACAAATGTCATATAAGCACCACGTTGGGGTGATACATTTCTGGCGCCATTTTAACGGAAACTTTGTTTTCAGATGACAGATACATTTCTATTTTACTTTTCTATGTATAGAGCATAATCATTTTAAAAATGCAAATGAAAGTAAATAAATAGTTCATTAATAAATTAAAAACAAAGCTGGATTACCATAAGAGGCATAAAATGTTCAGTTTGTTTCAATCACGCAAACGTGATGCGTATATGACATCTGTATCAAAAAATGAATTTCACACATTCAAAAAACATTCACCTTATTTTTCTAAGGAAAACTTTATTTAACTTTATTTATTCTGCTGCATTCCAAAAACGGAACACTGTAATTGATTTGTCAAGAGCGGATGTAAGTTACAAACATACATAATATAATAATGATAGGGGATGTATTAAGGTTTCCACAGATACCCATATCCGCAAGTTGAGAGGCTTAGAGTTCAAAAACTATCAAATGAAAATGAATCACTTGAAAATTGTTTAAATTCAATGGTCAATCTCTGCGATCATAATGCTCGCTATTTTAGAAGTATTGTGAATAGACAATATTTAAATTGCTCTTTTCATAATTGCCTCATTTATCTATCAAACCCTACAATAAATGGTCAACTGAAATATTTTTTGTTAAAAGCCCGAATTTTATTGAATGCATAAGCTGATACAACAACATAATATTTTATTATTATTTTAATATATTTTGGCGTCAACGGGCCTTGATTCCATTCTTGTTGTTTTTATTTTTGGCTCCGTTTTGTTTTTTCTAACTCGCTGAGTTTTGCACTGATGAAGAATCTTGACAGTAGATTCGAAACAGCTGTTTGCTAACTTTTAATGCATTTTTGGTGCATTTATAATCGTTGGTTTTCTATCTTTAAATACAATGGCGTTTTATATGATTTTCAGGAATGTGAAAAAGCATTCGAGGTGAAGTTGCTTTAAAAAACACAATCATATTCAATATTTTGTTTGATTCATGTTTTGTTTTGAAAAATAGACCAGCGCAGTGGGCTTAGCCTGCTAGTATATTATAAAGCAGAAGTTCTGAAACTTCCAAACGAGTGCTTTCAAAAACTACCCGATGGATTTTTTTGCCGATTGTATCATTCGATAGGAAATATTTTTCCGAAGGTTTATGATTCAAATTTACAGGGATAACTCTGATTTTTCGTAGTAAATTTCGTATTTTTCGGTTATTTTTACAAAAGGATTGCCAGTAGCTGTTTTTGGCGAAATATATAATTGCTAACATAATTAAAATGGCTATATCTATTAGAAATATTACAAATATCTTGCAAATAATAGCAGAAAATAACTACAGATAATATTAATAATAATAAAGAAAGACCTCTTAAATGAGGCATAATATTATAAAAATATATTTATCTTGAAAATGAAAAAAATATTAGAAATGCTTAAAAAATAAATTAACGCGAAATATAACAATTGGTTCAACTTTTGGCGACTTATCCCTGGTGTTAGAATAAAAACATGAATTTCAAAAATTGATTAAATGAGTTTTGACTGATAGTTATTTCCCTTTTTATTATTTTCTTTCTCTTTTTTTTCGAATTTCCGTAAACCATAACTTAAACCAGAAAAAAGCAGATCTGATTGTAAAAGACACTGTAAGTTGTGAGTTACTATTCGCTTCTATACGATTTTCATCTTGCTTTTGTCGCCAAAGAATGTGTTTTTAAGCCGAAAATGCACTACTGACTTAATGCCTGACTTAGGTTCTTAATGGTCGCAATAATGTTGTTTTTTTCAAGTGAAGATAATTTTTAGAGTATATTTTAATATTCAATCGTAAATTATATAGATATGAGTATAACTCTTTTATTTCTTTTTGCAAATGTTTTTATTGTTAATTTAATTTTTCTTGCTCCATTTCGTCAATTTCACTTACAGGAAAAATTACAGTATTAAAATTTAGAAACTGAAGAAGGAAAGATTATCCCGTCGATTAAAAATCTACCGCCAAATTCCAAGATTAAATGTTAATAATGGATGATCGTAAATGTCACATTCACTTGACATTAAGCATAATATAAATATTAATTATGTCATCAAGTGATTTTTAATTCGACATTTTATTTCTACTTTTATATATGCTCTGCTAATTTGCTTTTCGTTTTTTAAATGAAAATTTATGCTAATCTATATAACCTGGCTTATAGTTTTGCGATTTGTATAATTTGGGGAAATTGGTCGACGGTATAATTAAGTAGTACTGAAGGAAAAATTTTGCAATTCAAAGGAAATTTATGCAATTATGCGTTATTATTATAGATAAATTCAATATTTTGAAATAAAAAATTCCAGATGAATAAAATTTACAAGTCTTTTTTAATTGGCCATTTCCTTTTCAATATTTCTTCAATCAATATTTTTGCTTTTCTCTTTCGCGCAGGCTAAAAAAATGTATTTTATTTATTTTATTAGATAAAACGTAAAATGCATTTTTCTATTTTTTTTTTTTTTAATATTTTTAAAATCTAATTCTACTATTATGTGTCTTACAGGACAAAATAGCAGAATTACTTTTAAAAATAGTTTTATCTGTTAATTGTATGTTATTTGTTTATTTGGGTGTTTGAATTTACTTTTGTCATCAAATAATGCGATTTTATACCAAGAAGGCATAAGTCGGAGCGATGTTCGCAATTACTAAATTCTCTCACTCTCTTTTAAATGTGTGAGATCATTTTTAGGATATTTTTTATGTTTAATTGTAAATATATAAATAGCAGTTATAGCAAAAAAAAATGCGTATAATGTTTAAATTTTAGTATAAATGTCTTCCTCATCCAAACTGTAAAATAATTTAATTGCAACTTTTTTAAGTTTTGGCGCAGATGTCATATACGCATTACATTCGCACGATTGCAACAAAATGGCGATTTTATGCCTCACATGGTAAACCGACTATGGTTGTTTATTTATTAATAAACTATTTATTAACTTTCATTTTGTTTTTTAAAATAATATAAATCATTTTGTTCTATAGCTATTAAACTTTTTTATTTATTATTTTTTTTCAAATCATAAAAAATAATTTAAAAATATTTATGAAATCGTTAATTAAAAACCAAGTTTTCTCCAAATTGGCGCCAGAAAAAAATTGCGCCAATGTGGTGCATACATGACATCTGTGTCAAAGTTTTTTCACTATACAGAAGTAGGAAAAATGCAGTATAAATACCGATTAAAGTTTTTTCCAAATATGGAAATTTTGTCACAAATTTGGTCATTTACTCATCGAGGTATCTCACTGGCACCAAAATGGCGTTATTTGCCTTATATGTTAACCCAGCTATAATTGTTTATCTGATGATAAGTTGTTTATTTACTTTCATTTTTTTCTTTTTTGAAATGATATTTGTTGTTTTGTTCTACAGTTACTTTTTTATTTATTATTAATTGCTGTTTAAAATGATAGAAAATAATAATATATATATAAATTTCTTTGGTATTCTAAAACGAGGATTTTGGCACATTGTAGTTGCAAGAAAATCGTGCTAAACCTATTGCGTAATGATGTCTGTATAGGAATCTTTTGTGAAATGTGAAAAGCGTAAATTGGCTATTACTTGATTATCACATCAACCAATTTCGCCAAATCGTTCGCCAAATTATACAAATTTACATAATTTTATCTTAAATAACTAAAGAGAAAATGCTTAAATACGAAAGAGCAAATAATTTTGTTTTCATTTTTCAGGAGGAAATTTTGCAACAATAAAGTAATTTTTGTAGTGAGAATTTTAAAGTGTGTTTTTTTATCGTTGGCAACGAAAAATGTTTATTTCTTTTTTCCTGTCATTGTTTTGTAAGAGCTGGTTTTGTCAAAGCCATGTTAAGGTGGTATTCAAATTTTTGAACCCTTCCCAATTACCACCCCTTGGTTCGATTTTGCTCATTTGCGATTCCCACTGAGATATTAACCATCTCAATGTACTTGACGAGTTTGAAGATGATTCTTGCATAATTGTGCCTTTTTTCGCGCGAACAAAGTTTAATATATATATAACGTTTTTAGGTGGGAGTAGCTTTGGGTTCCTGGCTTCCCATAATGGAAAGTTGTGAAGAAATTTTTCAGAAGTTGTACCATGGTAACGTCTGTAATAATTAATATTTCTTCACATAAGGGAAAATCCTGTTGCCATAATGGTCTCATTTCGCTTCCAAATGTGCACTGTTAGTAATAAACTAAAATAGTTACTTCTAAATAGCTGATTTTTGTCCAACATTTAAGATAATTTAATATCACAATGTTGTCTAAATCGTTTTCAGCAATGAGCAAGGTGCTGCTAGAGGTCCAAATTATTTAAAATACAAATTTAAATTCACCAGTTCTTTTCATCCACGGTTAATTTTGAAATATTGACCAGCGCAGCGGGCATAGCCTGCTAGTATTATATATTTACTAAGTTTTTTTGTGAGTTAAAATAATTTACTTTTGATACAATAAAAAAATATTTCAGCGTGCACAAATTTAATGATTAGCAAATTTATTGCAATAAATAATTTTACTTAACACATCATATGTTTATTTCGCTTGTTGTATAGCAATATGCATTTGAGTTAGTACTGAAATTCATTTCAGAGAAATTTTTAAAACATCATGTTTCTGTCAGTTTCTAAAAGAAAATCTAAGAAAGATTTTGTATGAGTATTTTTCATAAAATTTTAAGATTTTTTTTGTTGGCAATTAAATATAATGAATGGATAAAAAGATGTTTTGCCCAATTTGGAAACGTCTGAATTTCAATCTACAATATATATATATATATAATAAAACAAAAAAAAAATTTGCGCCATTTTGCCATTTTGCCCGCTCTCAGTTTTTAATTCCAATTTTATAGAACATACTTTTAATCTCAGTTTCGTAATGTATTAATATTTTAACAGCTAAAGTTCTTTTTTCTTATTTTATCTAACTTAGTAACAATCTATTGATAGTTTTCTCAAAAAGAGCGGGAACGATTTCGAAATCTTCTTTCAATGTAGAGGTTTATTTTTCCTTTTTAGAATATTTATCGAGATTTTAATTTTTGTTTTTTATTAGATCGTCTGCGTGTGTGTTCATGCGCGTATGTGAACATGTTATTCTATTCCGCACAAAGTATTAAGATCTTACGGGAAGACACGCCCCTTCTACTAATAGGAGATGGTGATGTCTGACGTCATAGCCTTGAAGTTAATCCTAATGGATCTTTAAATTGCTGACGCGCACTTGGGAGGAGCTAGTTTTCGCGTAGAGTCTCGGATTTTCATTTTAGCTTTGGAGAGCGTCAGAATGCACCTTATTTTTAACCTGTTAAGACGCCCGTTTCATTTCTTCCGATAATTTAGAACATTGAATGATGTAGCTTGGATAACGAAAGTTGTAGTATTAGACGAGTAAAACGGTTACCGCTGGAATAACTTCTAGTTTTTTTGTGCTCTAAATAAAAATGGATTGAGAAAAAGCTGATTGACTTAAATTTCTTCCGGAGAAATACCCAAAGAAACCGCCTTTATCGTTTCAATTAAATCCGACAGGATGTTTAAAATGAACCGGCATATATCTCTAGAGAAATACTAAATTGTCGTGGCTAAGCAACTACAGAATGACCCTTTTAGAGAAACCTTTACGTCACAACGCTGATTGTGTACGCGCCATTTTCACCGAGTTGGAGATTGGATTCTGGAATGTCTGCCTTGATTGTTTTGACCTTAGACAAACATGAGTCATCAAAGTAATGCCACTGGTGTTGCAAGGAATGCTGTTGAAAGAAAAAAAGATCCCAGATAAATCGAAGTCTTTAAAGCGATCTTCATCAGAGCTTGGTGATAAATAGGAGTCCTGTGAAAAGAATCATCATATGAAATTTTGTTTGTGATCATGTTGGCACCTACAGGAGGGAAATTCTTTGTTTGTGAAATGTGTCTCCAGTATTTTTTTATATAATTAACATCTACGAAATCATCTACTGATTATTTAAGTTAAAGAACACCTGCAGTGAAATATTGCAACATCATTTTGAATGAATTTCCAAGTTGTGTTTTTTGTTTTTCAGGTGAAATTTGGATATTTGAACGGGTTATATATCGACGTGATTGTAAGCTAATTGTTTTTATTTTGTTTTGTTATTGTGAATAAAGGATGGTATGATTTTTTTTATTTAAAGTGTTTATGTTATCATGATTTTTACAGATATCAAAAAAATAAATTTTGTTCTTAATTTATCGAATGAAATTTTCTGCTCATAGAAATTTTACTTTAAATTAAAATTGTTCTTAGTACTAAAGATGGAACTACTTTGTTCTTAAAAAGTTCATTGTTGCATTTCTTATTTTCGTGTGGTATTAAAGATAAATTTATTATCAATACGTAAGAGGAAATTATTTGTGTTTTTAAAAATATTTGTTATTTCCTATGTATTTGAAAGCTGCGATATTTATTTATTTATTATTTATTTCACATGAATTCAAAGGGAGCAAACATTCTTAATATAAAAAAGAAAGAGTTGATTGATTGATTTATTTTTATTGTTATTTATCGTATTGAGTTATAGAATTTAAATATTTTAACGTATGAGTTATCCATCTTTTGTGCTTTTAAGATCTGGGTCAGTAAAGAAGGATAAAATGACTGAAAATAAACTTGATTGTCCCTTTTGACTTTGAGTCGGGTATGAATATTCTTTCATGGCTCAAACATTTTGATAAAGAATGTTCTATAGAAAAGAAAGATGAGGATTGGAAAAAACAAAACATCTCGAAATATTTAAAGGGTGAAGCTCTAAAAGTTTTTATAAATGATTGTTTGGATTGTTCTACTTATGATAAAATTGTTGAGATTTTAACAGAAAAGTTTATCCAGATTAGAGTCCCAAAATTTTCTGAGTTTGCCTCTTTAAAGTTAAATGATCTAAGTGATTTAGATTCTTATTTTAGAAAGAAAGTTGAGGTTGGAAGACAACTTCAGCTTGGAGAAAATATAATTATTCAGGGATTAACTGATGGACTTAAAACTGAGTATCAAAATTGTTTAATTGTAAACCCTCCTTCTAATAAGCGTGAATGGTTTCGCATTGCTAAACAATTAGCAGCGACTCCCATACATGCCCCTCATAATAATACTAGAAATTTCCAGCAATCTAGACCAATGCACAATCCCAATCCTCATCCTAGACATTGGACTCGACCCCTTCCAAACAACCAAACACCAAATTTTAATCCTAGATTTTTCACTCCAAGAATGCATATGGCACATTACCAAAATAACTTTCCTAGTCGTCCCTGTGGAATGTGTTTAAACAGAGGTATACAAAATGCTTACCATTGGGAGAGGCGTTGTATTTTTAACTCAAATCCATTGCAAACTCAAATTCCTTGTCCTCTACAACTACTCCCTAATAATAATGTATGACAACTAATTATTCCTGGATATGTGGACAATAAAAAAGTGTGTTGTGTTGTAGACAACGGATTAACTGTCTCAATTTTACCTCTTAAATTTGTTCGATATTTAAATGCTAATTTAAATAATGTTTCCCCTATTACTATTAAACAAGCACAAGGAACGCTTAAAATTAATAAATCTTGTCGACTATGTATTAAATTTGGTAATATAATGAGGTATGTTAATTTTTTAGTAAGTAATATAGATTTGGACTATGCTATTTTAGGTTTACGTGATTGTGCCAAATTGAAATTGAAAGTTGATTGTGCAAAAGGTCAGGTACTACAAGAAAATATTACGTTAAACCTACATGTCAACATGTCCAGTGATAATTTAGAATTACTTCATTTTGATATTATAAAATATGTTTCAAATGTGCAACCCGATTATGGAAATACCATAACTCCTCAATCCTTGCCGCGAATTAATAATGATGATTATAATCTACTTGGGGATCTAAACGCTATTCAAAATAAAAATGTAAGGGAACTTTTAAGGGATTATTTAGATATTTTTGCCAAAAATAAATATGATGTATTGAGAATTAATATTGAACCTCACCGTATTTTTCTTAAATCTGACCTACCAACATCTTTGAGACCTTATCATACATCCACTGCTGATGAAAAAGAAATTTCCCAACAAATTCAATCATTATTGGCTGCTGGATTAATTAAGGAAAGTTATAGCCCATATACTTCCCCTGTTACATTAGTAAAAAAACGTGATGAAGCTAAAAAAACCGAATGTGTGTTGATTACCGAAAATTAAATTCTATTATGAAAAATGACGCTGAACCTTTGACCCGAATTGATGAAATTTTAGACAAATTAAGTAGTGCCCAATATTTCTCAACACTTGATTTAGCCTCAGGCTACTGGCACATACCTATTCACCCAGCAGATTCAGAAAAGTTAGCCTTTACTAACAATTGTGTGCTCTGGGAATGGAATGTTCTCCCCTTCGGTGTAAAGGTAGGTCCCCCAAGTTTCAAGAGGACAATTAGAAGAATTCTTACAAAATATAAAATAGACTTTGCTTGTTATTATTTTGATGACATAATTATTTTTTCTAAGACAATAGATGAACATATACAGCACCTTATCCAAATTTTTTATTTATGCCGAATAGAAAATATTAAATTAAAATTATCTAAATGTACTTTTGCTCAAAAACAAATCAATTTACTAGGGTATGAAATCCAAATTGGAACTTTAATTCCAGCTAATACTGATATAGAAACTATTAAAAAATTAAAACTCCCTACTAATACTAAAGAATTACAAAGATTTCTTGGCTCTATAAATGTAAATCATAAATTTATTGACAAATATGCTGAAATTAGACACCCCCTAAATAAATTACTTAAGAAAGATACTATTCGGGAATGGAATTCTGAATGTCAAAACTCTTTTCAAAAATTAAAAGATGCCCTCATTGCTAAACCAATTTTAAAGATTTATGACCCAAAATTACCCCTACACATGCTTGTTGATGCTTCTCAGGTGGCGGTAGTTGCAGTTCTTAAACAACCCGAAAATAACAACTTTTTACATCCAATTGCTTATTTTTCTAGAGGATTTAGAAGTTATGAGAAAAATTACTTCATTACTGAATTAGAGTGTCTTGCCATCATTGATACTTTAGATAAATTTTACTATTATTTTCATGGTGTACAATTTACAATCCATACTGTTGATGCACCTCTTGTTTGGTTAAAAAATGTCAAACATTTGAGCGGTCGATTATTTAGGTGGTCATTGAAGTTGTGTATGTTCGATTACAAGATTGAGTACTTAAAGGGATCTACAAATGTCGAAGCCGACATGCTGTCCAGAAACCCTATTTCTCATTTTTGTAAACCCCTTTATTTTCTTCTTGACGTTAAAGAGATTATTGAGAAAAAAGAGAGAGAATGTGTGTGGTTCAAATTATATAAATGACAATGGACTGATTATAGTTTAAAAGAAAGGTTTTCGTAAAGTGGTAGTTCCCATGTCCTTAAGTTACTTAGTGTTGCTCATGAACAGTTTGGTCACCCTGGTGTTCAAAAAATGCAAAATTTAATTTCTTCTAATTATTATTGACCAGATATGACACAAGACATTACCAATTTTGTTAAATATTGTGATATTTGTCAGAAAAATAAAAAACATAGACAGAAAATTTGGCTTATTACAAGCTATGCCCACTACAGATCAACCTTTTGAATGCCTGTCTGTTGATACTGTAGGAGGGTTCAATTATTATAATTCTACAAAAAAAAAATATCTCCATATTATAATAGACCATGCAACAAGATATGTTTGGGCATTTCCTTCCAAAAGTGTCACTACAGAAACTTATACCAATTGTCTAAAACAAATTTTCAGTATCAAAATTCCTGAACAATTATTCTATTTTAATAAAATTTCAAGTGTACAGGCCCCTCAAAAAATACTGAGTGACAGGAATGCTGCTTTTACTTCTTCAAGTTTCAAAAATTTCCTGCGAAATCATAATATTAAGCAACGTTTGACCACTGCCCATCATTCACAAACGAATGGAAAATGCGAAAGAGAAAATCAGAGATTAGTAACTAGATTAAAATGTAAAGTAAACTCCACTACCTCTAAAATTCCCTGGACTAAGTTTTTAACTGAAGTAATTAATGAATAAAATAATACACCACATTCTATTACTAAATTTCCACCTGCTTATTTAGTTTTTGGTCAATTACCTTATGACTCCCCCTGAGAACAAGTTTATTATCCCCGTGTTAATGAAGCCCTTAAGATTGCTAAAGCAAGAACTGATGAATTTCATTTAAAAAATAAAAAATATTATGATTAATATTATGTCGAACCAAAATTTAAAATTAGGGTACTAGTTATCTATGACGAATTTCAGTACCCTAATACTAGAAAGTTATCACAAGTATTTAGTGGTCCTTATAAAATTCTTAACAAATTATCCGAAGTAAATTTTCGAAATTGATAGGCAAAACCAATTCAAAAGTTCAGAAATAGTACATGTATCTAAATTAAAGCCTTATTATTCCTCTGATAAATTTAAATTAAGTCATGAGCAACAACCCCCTAAACAACAACAAAAAACTTAAGTAAAAACTGTAGCTTTAACTTAAATCCCTAGTTTTTATCATTTTATAATTTTTTTTCTCTTAAACAGTAATTTTCATTTCATATATTAATTCAGATAATATCCTTTAATTCTTACAGAATGACAATGATATCTCTTGACTGCAGCAAGAATATATCACTTGTCTGGAAATTTTTACATTTGTTTGTTTATGCCGGCGTAAACGGTCAAAGTGAACATTTCTAATTTTGTATTGAATTACTCTAATTATAACTTAGAATAATATAATAAATGTTAAAATTTTAAGTCAACATTTTTTTTTCATTTTAATTTTCAACTGAACCTAATTGTAATATTAAAAATATTCTATGAATCATTAACTTAATTATTTGACAAGTAACCAAATTTTTATCACTTTAAAAAATATTTTTTTCCTCTTTGCTTCTGCATTCCAGTCCAAGTACATGTCAATTAGAATTTAATTTTGTTTCTTTTTTCTCTTTCCTTCTTGCATCTTGCAATGTTTTATTACACCAAGAAAATATTTATTGCGTAATTATTTGACATGAATAAATCTTGTCTTTAATTTTTTATTATTTATTAATATTTCTTTTTAAAAATCTTAGTTGTTGAAAGGTCACTTGCATTCTCAAACATGAACAAAATTTTTATTTTAATTTGTTTTATTTTATTTTATCTTATTTTATTTTTTGTACATATTCCTGCTTAATTCGAATACAGGATTAACCCATTAGTGCCTAGCGTCCCTTTTTAGGGACGTTTCAAAAGGTGCATTCAGCACTGTTTCTGACACCGGTAAAAAAGAAAAGCAATAATTATTTTATTTAAATGATGCATTTTCCTGATTAATGAACTAAACTTAAATCTTCTAAAAATAGTGGTGTCAACCAAATAAAATTTACGCAAAAGATGCTGGGCACGAATGGGTTAAGTAAATGATTACATAATTGTTTATATTCTTTATTCTATTCCACTTCTCTCTATATTTCATCCCAAAAATATGAGATGAGATAAACGAGATTAAGTATACAAATTATTATTTAAAGAATGTCTTTTGATATATCTATTATTACTTATTAAAAGATTTACTTATACTTATTATGATATTTACTTATATTGATATTTTTCCTTATTATGTTTCTTTATTATATTGTTTATTTATTACATTGTTAAAATTTATTATTACTATATTACTATATTACTATATTATAAAATGTATTATTATATAAAAATATAATTATAAAAGTATTTTCACAAAGATTCCAAAAATGGAATGTTATGAATGTTCTAGAACTTACAAAAAAACTGAACTAATATTTTAATGTTAGCTGATGTATTTGGACAGCCAAATGTATTAGACATCTTGAAAAGAGGTAATGAAGTATGCCATTCCAAATATGACTTTTAGAGGATTTTTGAAACAAACTCTCAAAATTGGTTTCTAGAAATTTCTATCAAATTTTTTCATCATTGTCAAGAAAGAATTCAACGTTATGGTTTTTATTTTTCATGTTAAGATGTTATGATTAATTGCTTAAATTTTCAAATTACTTTATGATGTGTATTTTAAACAAGATCATATCTTGTATTTTTCTTGATGCCTATTTTAATATATGTAAATTTAAAAGTTATTCCACACGTCACCTTAGTGTTCCTAAATTTAAATTCCATATATATATATATATTTCACCCGTCACATTTTCACCCGTCTTTTTTGGGAGGGGGGATTTGTAATAAAAAAAAAAATTGCGCCATTTTGCCCGCTCTGAGTTTTTAATTCTAACTTTATAGAACATACTTTTAATCTCAGTTTTGTAATGTATTAATATTTTAACAGCTAAAGTTCTTTTTTCTTATTTTATTTAACTTAGTAACAATCTATTGATTGGTTTCTCAAAAAGAGCGGGAACGATTTCAAAATCTTCTTTCAATGTAGAGGTTTCTTTTTTCTTTTTAGAATATTTATCGAGATTTTAATTTTTGTTTTTTATTAGATCGTCTGCTGTTGTGTTCCTGCGCGTATGTGAACATGTTATTCTATTCCGCACAAAGTATTAAGATCTTACGGGAAGACACGCCCCTTCTACCAATAGGAGATGGTGATGTCTGACGTCATAGCCTTGAAGTTAATCCTAATGGATCTTTAAATTGCTGACGCGGACTGGGGAGGAGCTAGTTTTTGCGTAGAGTCTCAGATTTTCATTTTAGCTTTGGAGAGCGTCAGAATGCAACTGATTTTTAACCTTTTAAGACGCCCGTTTCATTTCTTCCGATAATTTAGAACATTGAATGATGTAGCTTGGATATTGAAGATTGTAGTATTAGATGAGTGGAACGGTGACCGCTGGAATAACTTTTAGTTTTTTTTGTTCTCTAAATAAAAATGGATTAAGAAAAAGCTGATTGACTTAAATTTCTTCCAGAGAAATACCCAAAGAAACCAAATCCATTGCCTTTCAACATACCATTACGGCTGCTCATCCTGCTATTAGTTCTTAAGGGAATGGTCGTATTGTACAGCGGAGATGGTGTTCTACGAGAACGGATGCATTTAGATGGAATACCGCCTTTATCGTTTCATATATATATATATATATATATATATATATATAAAACTATTAAATTTACATGTATTTCCAAAATATGATTTTTGGGAGTTTTCAATAATTGTCTGAATCTCTTTATTTAACATTTCATTAAAACAAACAACAATTTCTAATTGCCAGATTGTACACGCGAATTTAAAATAATAATTAAAAAATGACTTATATATATATACTAGTGTATTAAACTTTTTTGTTATATTTAAAATTAATTACAATGTAAGCGTAAGTGAGCTTTAATATATATACTATAATATGTGCAATCGAAGATTTAAAAAATAATAATAATTATTAGCTAAATTTTAATATAATATTGTTATAACTTAATTATTTTGATTATTATTATAATTATATTGTAGTTTCATTAAAAAAATATTAGTATTTTTGTTTCAAATTAACAGATAATTTTTTTTTCAAAAACTCTTTTTTATCAGTAATATAATTAAACACAAAAAATAAACATAGAGATGGTTGTAAAAAAATAGAAATAAAATATTATATAACTGTAGGTAATTCAAAGTGTTTGTATTTAAAAATGTATGTGGTCATCTGATTTTGAAAGAAGATTAGATTAAATATAATATTGAAAGGAACAAATACGCCAAATAATGTTTGAAACAATCGATAAAATTATTGTATCGATTGCTAAAACTTAAATTCCAGAAAATGGAGAACATGTTGTACTCTTAACCAATAACTTCTTTTAATATTGAATTTCTTTTTTACATTGAAATCCGTGTAGAAAACTCAAAACAAAGTGCTTATTTTAATGACATGCTATATAGCTTTTGTTATTTTAATCTTTGAAAAAAAGTAATTATATGTCTAACAAAGAAACACAGGTAAAAATGAGATAAAATATATTGTCGCGTGAAAGACCATATATATTACTTAGATTCAACTTGAGCAGGCAAACATTTAAAATTCTTAGATCTAGGGAAAACATCTAATAAGACAAAACGCAATCACCATACTGGCATTCTGTGTAAGGAAGTCTATTTCAGGGTTTTTGCTTTCATAATAAACCGTTAAGAAACCAATTAAATGGTTAAAGAACCTTTAAAAAACCAATTTCGGACCACGTTTTTAAAGAGATATTTTATTTGTACTTTAATAAAATGTTCATAAAAATATTTTAAAAAAAACACTACTTTTAAGATATAGTGATACGAAAAAAAAAATATGTAGGGTAATTTGAAACTATGATCCGTTAGGGGTTTATAATTTTCGAAAATGTATCCTACTGGTGGCGTAAGACGGGATAATTTGCCTTTTTATAAATTATTGATACATTTGGATCAGCATTATTTTGTGAGAATAAATGTACGCATAATACAATTTAAACGCAAATGTCAGAAACAATAAAGTATGTGGTTTTATACCGAACTTTCCTTTACGTTTATTTTCGTAATTTTGGCAATCACATATATCTTACCGCACATCATTTTTAAAACAAATAAATTATGTTTAATACGTCCAAATCGTGTAAGCAAAAAAGAAAATAGATTAAAAACACATCTATTAGACAATAGCACTCGATTTTTTTTTCTTTTTTTTCTTTTCTTTTTTTTTGTGTCATGAAAACTTTTATTAAGCATCTACTAAAAGATAGTACAGGGTGTTTCACAAAGGACCCCTAACTTTAAAAATCTATAACTCGGAAACGGTGATAGATAGAAACATTAAATCAGTGGTGTGTTTATTAAAAAAATCGTAAGAATCTTATACATACATCAGAAAATTTAGTTAAAAATAGCGCCCATAGATGGCACTGAGAGCGCCAAGACCTTCTAAAGAGAGTTAAGAAGCACTGAACGACTAGCCGTCGAAGTTTCACTCCATATGCCTCAGTCTCCTTCAAGCCTCGGTGACGGGATCATCGTCCCAGAACAGACTCTATAAATGCTCGACTTGAAGCCTGCTTATAAATCATCGTCAATATTACAGCGAAGAGAGCACAGGGAAATTTTACAACACAAGACGTAGACAATCGTTAGAACCACACAAAGAGTGATTGCAATTGAGCCAGTGGGATTCGAACTTCCAACCTTGTACACTTGAAAGCGATTAGCGGCTTGGTGCTTTGACCACTCGGCTACGGAGGTATATTCACAGTATCCGCAAAGAAACTCTTCGGGAAGGTTGAATTCTGATAGGGATTGGCCGACACGTTTTAACGTAACTTGGCGATAATTATACTTGGCGTAGCCATAGACGCTTCCGTCGAGTTTGATTTCCTTTGGAGTCGAGTACAAAGTAAACCGAGTACAAAGTAAAAATTTGTGTTTAAAAACTTTTAAAGAGTACAGCTTTCAGTAAGACACGTTCCATCCAATCCAATGCTGCAAGAGAAAAGTTACTTTGTACTCGGTTCGGAAGAAAATCAAACTCCTCGACGGAAGCATCTATCGCTCGCCAAGTATAATTATCGCCAAGTTACGTGAAAATGCGTCGGCCAATCCCTATCAGAATTCAACCCTCTCGAAGAGTTTCTTTGCGGATACTGTGAATATGCGCTACGGAGGCCCCCTTATCCTTAAAATCTATCTTCTTTAAAATAAAGAAGACGCAGAGATATAGAGCCTGTTCTGGGACAATGATCACGTCGCCGAGGCTTGAAGAAGACTGAGACATATGGAGTGGGACTTCAACGGCTGGTCGTTCAATGCTTCTTAACTCTCTTTAAAAGGTCTTAACGCTCTCGGCGCCATCTATGAGCTCTATTTTTAACTAATTTTTCTAATTTATGTATAAGATTCTTACGATTTTTTTAATAAACACACCACTGGTTTCATGTTTCTATCTATCACCGTTTCCGAGTTATAGATTTTTAAAGTTAGGGGTCCTTTGTGAAACACCCTGTATCAATTAAAATATTGTTAAATATATGTAAACAAATTTTATGTTAAAAAATAATATGTCTATTATAATTTGATTAATAAAACACGATTTAGAGTTTAGCATAATTTGATTATTATAATGAATTTATCTTAATTTTCTTCAAAAATAAATCTAATTTTTACCCATTATAAAATAAAAAATGGTTCATAAAAAGTGAATTTTTATCAGTTATTCTTATAAATATGTTATCTTACAAATAAAAATTTATATTTCTTTTGCTTTTAAAAACTAGAAATTATCATGATCGGTTGAAAGAAAAAAATAATAGAGATAAATTTGTCGTTATCTTTTTTACATACTTAATGTAGTTTCTTTTTATTTTGAAATCAAATAATGATATTTGAGTGCAAATTACTTTTATAAGATTAAGTAATTTAAAAATGCATAAAATATTGTATTTTAACTTTTAATATAATGAGAGAACATAACGCCGCTCTTAACGCAGATCCATAAAAAAAAAAAAAACACTTCCCATTAAAATTAATACAGTTTCTGAGGTATTAACATATATCTTACGGTTAGTTTGATAAATCCAGTAATTATTTATTACAACCGAATCTTTTGGAAAATTTTATAAATATTACACATTAATCATACTTATCAGTTATTAATAATAATTACCAATGAAATTCGATCAATATGATAATTAGTGCTTAGTAATGAATATGTCCTTTACTTGAACATGCACTAGCACGAGTATATGTAGCTAATGATATAAAAAAATTTCTCAAGAGGCAATTACGTTAAATCAAAAGACATCATCTATTAATATGAAACCAAAGCTTAATGCGTAAAAGATAATTATTTTTATAATTAATTAATTAATTATGTAAAAATTTTAAATAAGAAAAAATTAAATACTAATTTCTTTAAAATATTAAAAGTAAGTCCCCTTTAGCAGACAGAAAATTGTGATAATTTTAAGAGAGGTTATAATTAAAATATTTGTGAAAAGGATAGTAATGTTGGGAGAATTTAAAAAAAGGGGGGTATATTTAAAATTTATGAAAATTCACAGGATTCTTAAAGGTTGTAAAATAAAATCAGATCAAATTAAAAAAAAAATTTTTTAAACTTCTCTTCTGTAGAAGGTAAGCAGTTTTAATCAATAAAAATAATAAGTTGGTGAAACAAATTTACTTAAAATAATTAAATTATATATCAATGAAATAGCAACAGAAATTACAAAAGTTATAATAATAATAATATAAATATCTGTTTAATCTTGGCGAATTAAAATCTAAGAAACTCTTAATAGTATTCTTGAAAAAGACTATTCTTTTCAAAAATGTAATAGCGCTGAGGGTGCGTCGATATGTCGATTGATTAGAGTGAAAATAGCGCGTACATTTTTGCGAGTAGCACTGTATTTGGATACAGCTTCACATATTTTTGCTTCCTTTGAGGAACAAAAGATTTTGATCTTATCTATCGACGATAATTTCAGAATTTTTATGCAATGTTTTTGAGACTTCCACAAACGTTGGTATAAACATATAACTAATAAATTATGCATATTGTTCTGTTCCGCTTCTGTATTGTGTTCTTGTAACATCGCCTTGGCGATAAACACAGCCCACGCCAATTATACGCCAATCGGCAATTTACTGTAACCCTGCTCACGTGTTGTGTGACGCAGTGGATTGAGAGAAACAGTCTCTTAGCAACAAGCTCTAATACTGCAACAAGCAGCGACTCTTAGAAAAATAAACATTCCATTAAATTTACAGTCTACTTGCTTTTTCTTTTTAGTTTTTCTTTTTAATTTAGTACACCTCCGTACATTTGGTCCTAGCGACCCGGAGGTATGAACGAATCAGTGTCTTTTCTATTGAATTAAATATTGCATTTATCGAATTTCGTCAACAAGACGAATAATGTCGGAAACTGAGATAAAAGCATTGAACAGAAGGCGAGGGAATATCAAGGCCCAAGTCACCAGAATATTTAACGCAACGGATGGAAAAACATTTAATTTATCCGAATGGAAAGCCCACCTGGATTTACTGTCGAAAACTGAAGAAAAGTTTGAAGCTCTTAAACTGGAATATTATAGAATAATAGAGGAAGAAAAGTTGGAAGAAACTGAAAAAATACTGAGTCAACTGGACGAGGATATTCTAAAACTAGAGGTAAGCTTAAAATCCTCTATTAATGCTTATTATGAAAATACTGATTCTAATAAAAAATCTATTGAACAGGACCAAGCTAAAACGTCTAGCATTAAGCTACCTAGGGTCATATTGCCGGTTTTTAGTGGCAGAATTGAAGAATGGTCCGTATTTAAAAGTACATTTAACGAGCTTATTAATGATAATTCAAATTTAAAAGATAATGAAAAATTATTTTATTTGCGTTCTGCTTTGACTGGTGAAGCGAGGAGTTTGCTTACACCAGATGAAAATTATGTTTCACTTTTCAATGCGTTAGAACAAAGATACGAGAATAAAAGAGTTATGGTAGATTGTCATATAAAGAATATTTTAAATCTTTGTGTAATTAAACAGGAATCCGCTAAGGATCTCCGCATTTTATTGGATAACGTGAAGAAAAATTTAAGGGCTTTAAAGATCTTAAAGTATGATAGAGATAATTTCTCGAACGCAATTTTGCTGAATATTATTCTAAATAAACTAGATAACGAAACTCGTAAACAATATGAACTAACATTAAAGGATAATGAAGTGCCTAATTTTGATGAATTTTTAGAATTTCTTGAGCGAAGATGTCAAATCTTAAATAGTATAAGTTCTAATGTATCCTCTAAATATACTGCAAAATCCTTATTCATAAAAACAAGCAAACCTCAAAGTAAATGTTGCGTAATTTGTAAAACCGAAAACCACCCCTTATATCATTGTGTTAAATATAAAAACATGAAGTTAAGTGAGCGAATTAACCTTGTTAAGAAAAATAAACTTTGCTTCAATTGTTTAAGTTCAGCCCACCTCATTAATTATTGTAATTCAAAAAGCACTTGTCATGTTTGCAAGAGCGCAAGCCATCATTCATCATTACATAATTATACAACACCAGTAAACAATCCTATAAACAATCTCCCAATACATGAAACAATAAATAGCAATTTTGTTTCGGAAGATTTATCACAAAACGAAACTACTGCTCATTCATTTTTTTCATATGAAAATGATAATAATAAATCTGTTTTAATTAGCACTGCAATAATTTATTTGACAGATGTAAATGGCATCAAAATTCCTTTCAGGGCAATATTAGATTCCGCATCTCAGAATTGTTTTTGTACATTTAAAGCAGCACAAATATTAGGCTTGAAAAAGGAGAAAATAAATATTCCTGTAAGTGGAATAAATAAATTGCCTATTTACATTAAATCTAGAATCAAATCGAAGTTGTCAAATAAAATGAATAGTGCCAGTTATGATATTGAGTTATTAATCGTTCCAAACATTTGTGACTTCACGCCCTCGAAAAAGATAAACATATCAGATTTAAAAATTCCAGCAAATATTTGTTTAGCGGATAAAAAATTTAACATTCCAAGCAGTGTGGAGATAATTATCGGTGCTGAACTGTATTTTTCTCTTTTAAATGAAGAAAAAATAAAGTTAGGCAATAATTTATATTTGCAATCAAGTATTTTTGGATATTTAGTATCTGGTTGTATTTATGACAAAACAGTAAATAATAATAACACTAATTATTGTTTCTTAACAAAAAATCTTGATTTACTTAATGACACTTTGAAGTCTTTTTGGGAAATTGAAGAAGTACAAAATTTAAAACCCAGTAACAGTAAAGAATTAGAATATTGTAATGATCACTTCGATAAAACGCACTTCAGAAAACCGGATGGTAGGTTTGTGGTCACGATGCCGTTTAAACCACAGGTTTTAGAACCCGATTTGGGAAATTCCAAAAATCTTGCTTTGAAAAGATTAAACTCTCTGTGGCAACGTTTAGATCGAGATCCTGTTATGAAAAATTTATACACAGAATTTATTAAAGAATATAGAGATTTAAATCACATGCATGAAATAAAAGAAAACACGAACTTTAATGATGGCTATTACTTACCACATCATGGCGTTTTACGACCCTCTAATAAAACCACAAAACTACGCGTCGTTTTTGACGCTAGTGCCAAGTCAACCAACGGAAAATCTTTGAACGATTTATTATGTAAGGGTGGAGTTCTGCAAGATGATCTTTTTTCGATATTAATTAGATTTAGAAAGCATATTTATGCTTTTACTGCGGATATTAAACAAATGTTTAGGATGATAGAAATAAATCCATCCCAGTACAAATATTTAAAAATTTTGTGGAAAGACAGTATGTCATCCCCGGTTAAGGTATTTCAGCTAACAACAGTTTCGTATGGAACATCTTGTGCTCCCTACTTAGCCACCAAAGTATTACAACAATTAGCTCTAGATGAGAAAAAGGAATTCCCGTTAGCATCGAAAATTGTTTTGAAGGACTTTTATATGGATGATTGCCTATCGGGCTCATCCAATTTAGAAGAATTCAGATTAATGAAATCGCAATTAACTGAACTCCTCCTAAAGGGAGGGATGGTTTTACACAAATGGTGTACCAATGAGATCCAATCTACTGATAATCACATGTTTCCCCTGGACAGAAATTCTGAAGAAATAACTGTTAAAACATTAGGGATGTTGTGGAACAGTTTCAATGATACGTTTAGGTATAAAGTTAATATCAACACAAAGAGTGATTTCACAAAAAGAGATGTACTTTCGCAAATTGCCCGCATTTATGATCCTCTCGGTCTCTTAGGGCCAGTGATTGCTAAAGCAAAAATATTCATGCAGGAGCTATGGCTTCTTAAAATAGAGTGGAATGAGAAGCTGCCCTCTCATGTCGCCAAACTATGGGAAACCTTCCTCGAAAGTCTTAAAGAACTGGAATCCATTGAAGTGCCAAGATGCTTCCTAGCTGTGAACCAATCAGTGGTGCTAAATGGTTTCGCAGATGCGTCTTCCAAGGCTTATGGCGCAGTGATATACATGCAAACATCTAATTCTAGTGAAACCATCAGTCACGTATTGTGTAGTAAATCCCGCGTGTGTCCAACCAAGGTAATAACGGTGCCACGTCTCGAACTGTCAGCATGTCTTCTTCTGGCTAAACTCACTAACAAGGTCTTAAATTCATTAGACAAACAAGTAGCTTCAGTCAATTTGTTTTCTGATTCAACTATTGCTTTAGCTTGGATAGACACTGCTCCTCATCTCCTGAAAACGTTTGTGGGAAACCGCGTTGTGCAAATTAAGGAACAAACTAAGAACTTTCCATGGTTTCATATTCCGTCAGAACACAATCCAGCTGACTTGATATCAAGAGGTGCAAGTGTGGAAAACCTGTCTTCTAACCAGTTGTGGTGGCATGGCCCGCCTCTTTCAATTCTTGAAGAAACAATAGCAAAAACTGACTCTAATATAAGTGACATTAAAGATGAACATTATTCTAGTGAGCTTAAAGCTCCCAGCAACTTGACATTCGCTATTCATAATGACTCTAATTTCTGTGATAATTTAATTAATCTTAGCAATAATTTCCAAAAATTAATTAGAATTTTAGCTTATATTTTCAGATTCATACATAAATGTAAAAAAGCAACATCTGCAACCGGCCCTCTGTTGCTGGAGGAATTAAGAAAGGCAGAGGTTTATTTAATAAAAAATGAACAGGTAAAGTATTTCAAAAATGAAATTTCGGCCCTCCAAGCGGGATCTTCGGTTCATCGCTCAAGTAAGTTAAAATTCTTAAATCCCTTTTTAGATGGAGATAGCTTATTGAGGGTGGGAGGAAGATTAGCAAAATCAAATTTGAATTTTGACCATAAACACCCCATTATACTTCCGGCGAGCTGTCGCTTGACGAAACTAATTTTTCAATATTATCATAAACGAGATTTTCATGTAGGACCCCAAGCTCTTTTGAACACTGTGCGTCAAAAATATTGGCCTCTCGGTGGCAGAAATATTGCGCGTAAAATTGTACATGAGTGTTTACAATACTTTAAAATTAAACCTATAACGGCTAGTCAAATGATGGGGGATCTCCCTCCTGAAAGAATAGTGCCCAGTTCCCCATTTTCAAATGTGGGATTAGATTTAAGTGGGCCTTTTGAAATAAAATATAACGGTCAAAGAAAGGGTACTTTTCAGAAAATCTATGTTGCCATATTTGTATGTATGGTCACTAAAGCTGTGCACTTGGATTTTGTCTCAGATTTGACATCCGAGGCTATAATAGCGACTCTAAAAAGATTCTTCGCTCGTCGTGGGAAAAGCTCTGTAAACTTTAGCGACAATGCTACAAATTTCGTTGGGGCTTCAGCAGAACTAAAACATTTACGTAGACTTGTTACGAGTGATGAAGTTTCGAACTTTTTAGCTTCTGAAGGTATTAACTGGAAGTTCTCCCCTCCTAGGGCGCCAAATTTTGGTGGCCTTTGGGAGGCAGGAGTCAAATCTTTCAAATACCACTTAAAAAGAGCTGTGGGTTCAGCTCATCTCACGATCGAGGAATTCCTGACAGTTATCACACAGATAGAGGCTATTTTAAATTCGCGACCGCTTTGTCCTTTGTCAACAGATCCTGACGATCTTCAGGTGTTGACTCCTGGTCACTTTCTCATAGGAAAGCCTCTTAATTTAATTCCAGAACCCAATTTAAGTGAGGTCAAAGATAATTTGCTAAATAAATGGCAAAGGACTCAAAAATTAACGCAGTTAATATGGAAACGTTGGCAGAATAATTATCTGAGCCAGTTACAAGAAAGAAACAAGTGGCTATTTAAAAAGCCTAATATTCTGCCAGGAATGCTAGTTTTGCTTAAGGACTCACAATTACCCATTTGCACTTGGTCACTAGGGCGCATTAATAAGGTTTTCCCAGGCGCGGACGGGATAGTCAGGGTAGTTGAAGTTCGTACCGCTAAGGGTAATTTTAAACGACCTATTTCAAAAATAAGTATATTACCCATTGAGGACAACATCATAGATCCTAAACTTTAAATGTGCTTTATTATGTATTAATTTTTCATGTATTATTTGTGTTTATTTATTTTATTTATTTATTTTTGCTTATAATCTGTATCATATTGTATTATTACTTGTATTGCATATGTATCTTGAAATATAAAAATATTTCAACGCCGGGCGGGATGTTCCGCTTCTGTATTGTGTTCTTGTAACATCGCCTTGGCGATAAACACAGCCCACGCCAATTATACGCCAATCGGCAATTTACTGTAACCCTGCTCACGTGTTGTGTGACGCAGTGGATTGAGAGAAACAGTCTCTTAGCAACAAGCTCTAATACTGCAACAAGCAGCGACTCTTAGAAAAATAAACATTCCATTAAATTTACAGTCTACTTGCTTTTTCTTTTTAGTTTTTCTTTTTAATTTAGTACACCTCCGTACATGTTCTTTGATTGCATTCGCTCATGCGCAGTTAAACATTATTTGTAATGTTGCTCATTTTTTGCAATTTTCGTTATTTTTTAATTCTAATTGAAGGTTTTGTGTTCAACATTGTTGATCATATTTACTGAAAAGAAATGTTTTTTTTATATACAATGAAACCTCTGAATAAGGGACGCCTATGGGACCGGAAATTTTGTCCCTTAAATAAAAATGTCCCTTATTCGGAGTTTTTGCTACTGTGAAACTTCCAAATAAGGGACAGATATGGGACCAGAGCTTTTGTCCTTTAAATAGTGGTGTCCCTTATTCGGAGTATCTTTCATTTGGAGATTTCACTGTATTAAGTACTTTTCAAATTAAAAACAAAAAAATTGGCTAAATTTGGATCTGTTTTTTATGAAAATATTAATTTCTCTACGAGTTGACATGTTAACATCATAAAAATTATTATAATTTAGTACAGTAAACCACTTATCATAATCTCCAGTTAGAACGATTTTGCTACATTAGATTTTGTATGGTTATTGCTGTGCAATAAAACCTTGTCATATCGAGTTAGTTGAGATACTAGTAAAAATAGTGATAATCCTAACACACGTTATAACCTAATATGTTGATTTTTTTAATCAAAACTCATTTTTGAAACATCTTTAAAGCGATTTTTTTATTCTTATTGTAATTTGTCGTAAAGTTTAGACAATTAATCTAATCTATAAAATTTAAAGCGTAAGACGGTAGCGTCAAACTGGTAGACGGACAGTTTTACAAGGAAGAAAACTGAACTACACTAAATTGAAAAGTTTCATATTGATATTTCACATAAATATCAGCAGGAATGTTGCATGTTTTTGAATGAACAGGCAAAAATAGAATTTTTTTATGCATGGTAGTTACAGTGTCACCAACTAAATGTAATTCAAAAGCATATGTTAAACAAACAGTTAGCTGGTAAGATTAAATTTAAATTGTGGTGCTAAATATGAATTTACATGTAAAGAAAATAAGTTTCTTGAACATTTTACAACAGTGCGTTTGCAAATGACAAAAATATCTTTATATTTTTTATGATTTCATTATTATTTTATAAAACATACTTCTTTTTGTATCTCTGAAAGTTTTTCACATCCATTCACCCTGTAAATTCATTGGTAACTATATGGGACGTTTTAAAGGACACAAATTTCCACAGTCAAATTGCCGCCTGTAATGGATACTTGAAACATACTCAACTTAGTTTTTTAATAGAGTAAGCTATTTCTTGCGTAGAGGAATCATTTTTATCAAAAAATGCGATGCAATAAATAGGATAATTTAACAGAATCTTCACAATTTTAGCTAGGAAAAGAGAGAGGCTGTATTAATCTTCATCTGCACCTTATTATTAAAAGTCTTCAGCAAAAATTACTCTTCGTAAAACGAACGCTTTTATATAAAAAAAAAATATTTTAATCAGTGCTGGGATAGGATTCATGTTTCTTGGTTTCCAAGTTTTGAAAGATTTACTCCAAGTTAATTTTACTGAAATTGTAAGAAGTTAAAATATGCCGCATACGATAAGACAATATTCGTCAATACTGAATTTGAATGAGAATTGCGCCAAATTAGTTAGCTATAGCCAAGTTCGCATCATTTATTGTTACTTAGTTTTGGTCGCCAAATTTGGCGATACATTACCAAGAGTCGCCAACCTTGGCAAAAATTTGAAGCAAAAGGATATTGCTCATATTTAAGCATTGAACGCAATGCACGCTGCAAATGGCCGCCATTTTGAAACAAGATGGTGCATGAAGCTCGACACAAGCCTGGTCGAGACATTGGTATATACTATGTATACAAGCAATGTAATCCAAATCAATTTATAAGTACGTTAGTTACAGCATGACGAAAATCAAATTGTTTCAAAAATTTAGCCCTGCTAGAAATTCAAACTTCTATATTTCAGTTATTTTTAAAATAAAGACAAAACAGAAAATGCTTTGAAATCCTTGAAATCCCATTGAAGTCAAACTCATAAGGAAAAAGTATGTTTCATTTTTCAATTTACTTGCACCACTTTTTAAAATTAAAAAAGTTTTTAGATGACCGATTTTTTCAAACAAGACTTCGGATGAAGCTGGACAACGAACTTGGTCGAGACGCTGGTATGAACTATGTATACAATTAATCTCATTCAAATAGGTTATTAAATACGAAAGTGATCACATGACAAAAATAAAATATATATATATAAATATATGTCAACTTTTGGATAGAAGGTGGTTTTGGGGTCTGGGGACCATGATCGGTGAAAATATAGCAAAATTTTCAGCAATTGATTTCCTCTTGGTAGCTGCAATAGACAAAATTTTACTTTTCTAATGAAAGCTACCTAAAAATCGTTCAGAATCATTTTTGTTTTTTCGATACCAGAAGAATCCTGTGGTATCTTTAAAACAATATGATAATACATGATATACAATGTTCGATAAAAATCAAATATTTCGTGAAAATGCATAGTTAAACTTTATGTTTTAATTAAAACCATTTTTATTCATCATGAAAATTTAAAAATGACTCAATATTTCTTTAAGGCCTTTTATAACCTTTTTAAAGTCAATTTAAATTATTTTTCAATAAAGATCTTTACACCCTTTTACCTTCCACCCATCAGAACTCATTATTAACACTTTGTATTTTAATAAAGACTTTTAATAAAGAACTTTACATTTTAATAAACAAGATAATTAATTTTTCTGAAATAAGTTAAGTGCATTACATAACTTATATAATTTTACTACACTTTAAGTGTCACTGTAATGCATTATTATTTTAAATTTATTAATGTGACTTCCTAAAAGATTTGAAAAGTAATGATTGGGTACATTTTTTATGTTTATTTTAATAACGAATTGAAGGAAAAGCTATTAAATAAGCTTTTTTTTCTTGAGTAATTAATTTTCAAAAAAGTAACAAAAAATGAGTTTTTTCTTCTTTTCAAAAACTATTTTATTTCCTTTTTGAATCTCGATGTCAGTTTTATAAAAATCCTACAGTTAAAATTCCAAGAATATTAGTACAATTTTTTCCTTTTTTAGTTTCATATAACGCTGTGTTTCTTGTTTTTTTTTAAATATTTTACGCAATAAAATTACTGGTTTAAAATGGATTTCTTTTTTATAGATTCATTTGTAGACAAATTACAGTACTCAGAAAAAGTTTAGACACTCGTATTTTTTAACCTTTAAATAAAAAATACGAACACTTGAGTTTTACAAATGGCTTTACTTATTTTTAAATATATTTTAAACAATGTAGGAAAAAATAATGGTTATAATATACGATAATATTTATATTTATACGATAAAATTTGTACATTGCAAAAGTTTAGACACTTTTTTTATTTTTTGCCAACTGTTCATGGAAAAATGCAAATTTCTAAATTATGATGTCACATGTCTGATGAATTTAAGTACACCTCGATATAGCTTCAGTTAATGAAGATTCAGCAAGCTAAAAATATTCAATTAGATGACGTAATTGAAGTAGGAAAGCTGAAATGGAAATAAAAGATTGTTGCAGAAATTTCAGCTTCATTGAATCGTCCAAAGTGACCTATCTATGAAGTATAGTCTAAGGGTGACTCCTTCAAAACAAAACATAAATCTGGAAGACCTTGTGTGACCAGAAAATGAGATGACAAAAGGATCCATAAACTGACATTTACACAAATGATGATCTCTAATCACATTAAATGTAACTCAGGACTTTCTGTATTGACGGACATGATTCGTAGATGAATTAAAGAAACAAGTAAATCAATTTACAGGAAAATGATAAAATAATCAGCTTTAAAATCACAAATTGGCGAGAATGCAATGAACTTGCAAACATG
The DNA here is from genome assembly GCA_964019185.1 of Maratus speculifer. Lineage (NCBI taxonomy): Eukaryota > Metazoa > Arthropoda > Arachnida > Araneae > Salticidae > Maratus > Maratus speculifer. The sequence continues at coordinate 209,409,571 of OZ025291.1, read as the reverse complement.
CGTCATATGGACCCAAATGGTTCGCTATGATATTCGGTAACAAAAAAAATGTGGAATTTGAATAGCCCAAACGGGTGAGCATACTATTGACATGACTTGCATAAAGATTCTGGGACTTTCTGAAGTCGACAACAAGGAGGTGACGAATAATGATTTGCTCCTCACTTTGCTTTAATGCTCGAGTATCTCTGGAGTTATTCAGTGGTTGCCAAGCAACACAAGAATACATACATGTGTTGGAGGTCAATTTTAAGTCATTTAGGGATCGTCTAGCTGGTCCAACATATGGATTTTAGCAAGATAATGCGTCTATGCATGTTGTATACAAAGCATGAACTTTATTTAACTCTGAAAATACTACTGATCTCAACTGGCCGGCGTGTAGCTCTGATCTGGACCCAATCGAAAACCTTTGTAACATCATATGTCGTAATGTTTATGCAAATTTTTGCTATACTTTTCTGTTAATGAGCTTCGAGCTGCTGTTTGGTACATGTTTGGTACATGTTTGGTACAAAATAGACCCCCAAATGACGCAGCATTTAGTTTCTTCAATGAAAATTCACATTCTTGCTCTAATTGCAGACAATGTGCGTGCAATTCGATTTTAATTTGTAGTTATTTTTCTGTAAATATACAAATTGTCTATACTTTTGCAACAATGTTAATTTAGATTTTCTTGTCATTATATATTATCTAAAAGGTAGAATTTAAAATTTATTGTTCGTGAATAAAGGATAAGTCACAGGTAATATAATATAGATGAATTACAAAAACTCGGTACATACTTCTCAATATAGAAGCGAAATCGATCATTGTCTAAACTTTTGCTGAGCACTGTATGCGTCATATTATATAACAGCTATAAGTAGTTCCAACATAAACATCAGGAAATATTATGAAAGGATTAAAACTATTTAAACCTGAAACAATTTAAATCATCTTATAGAATTTCTACATATTGCATAGTTTAAAACATTCACTTTTTTATGCGACTGATATTGAATAGAATTGATTTTCTTCTTAATATTCTTATTTAGTCGAAATATTCCATTAAATATGGTAAAAATTGCTATAAAATTATAGCAGTATAAAAAAGCATTAAACTTCATATCTATGCCATTGTTTACATCGTAATTCTAAATGTTAGCCAAAAAATACTACAATTTACTAGTTTATTTTTACAAAATGTCAAGAAACAATGTTTCGTGATTTTAGACTATGTCCAATATTTGGTTTTCAAAATTTGTGTATTTCGATATTTTTTCTGTTTTTTCTTTTCTTTCTTTTAATTTTTTCTTTTCTTTCTTTTTATTTTTTCTTTTTTTTTTCTTTTCCTTCTTTTTATTTTTTCTTTTATTTTTTTCTCTTCTTTCTTTTTATTTTTACTTTTCTTTTTTTTTCTCTTCTTTCTTTTTATTTTTACTTTTCTTTTTTTCTCTTCTTTATTTTTATTTTTACTTTTATTTTTTTTCTCTTCTTTCTTTTTCTTTTGTTAAAACAAACTTTGTGAGAATTTGGCTGAATCGAAATATAAGGTTTGTCTGTCATGTAGAATTTGCAGTATGTAAAACTACTTTCGTATAGTTTTATTTGTGTGTCCTGTAATAATAATCTTATCACAATTAAGGACTGTTTCCCAAAAATACGCTTTGCAGCATGCAAAACAGCAAAGTTCTACGAATCAATCAAAATCTGCGCATGATGTGTTGCGTTGTCATATATATGAGAAGGCCGTTAGCCGAAAGTTGTTTAAGTTATAGGTGTTTTTCGAGAATGGGGTCGAAAGACGAGTGTCGCTTTCGTTTTACGTTAACGTATGTGCAAGTTTTACGAAGACAATACTCACAATGGGAACAAGTTTATCGTGAAAATTTTTTGTCGAATATATCTCAAAAATAACTATATATTATGTTCTACAACATTATTAAACTAGTTGGATGTGACAATCCCAAAACTTTCTTCTATCTCATAAATACATTTTAATATTTAAAAAAAAAAAAAAAAAAAAAAAAAAAAAAAAAACGTGGTGACCCCCAAAGTTACCCACTATCGAATTTCCTCGAACATTTGACCTAGCCTAATGAGATTCTGGTATCCGAAAAGCCTAAAACGCAAAATTTAATTAATATTCTGAGAATATGAGCTTAGTAGTGCCTCATGTTGGGTAATTTATACTAAAACCTAATAAGCATCTATTTATGTCAAGACCTAACAGAATCTGAAATTTGATGGAATTTCGTCCATTAGTTCTTGAGATATAGTTATGACAAAAAATTTGCAAAACGTAGCACAGCAACACCATATCCTGGACAATTTATGCCAAAACGTAAAAAAGCGTCTAATTATGTTATGGTGTAAAAGAATCTGAAGTTTGATGAAATTCTGTGCATTAGTTCTTGAGATATAGCTAGTTTAAAAAAACCGTGTAAAATATAGCACAGCAGCACCATCAGTTGAAGGATTTATAACAAAACGTAATCATTGTGTAATTATGTTATATGTCATTTTGTAACAAAATCTGAAGTTTGATGAAATTCTGTGCGTTGGTTGTTGAGATATAGCTATCGGAAAAATTGTGCAAAATGCAGCATAGCTGCACCACCTTTTGCAAGGTTAATATCGAAATGTAATCAGCGTCTAATTATGTTATATATTCTAGAGTAACAGAATCTAAAATTTGATGGAATTTCGTCCATTAGTTCTTGAGATATAGTTATGACAAAAAATTTGCAAAACGTAGCACAGCAACACCATATTCTGGACAATTTATGCCAAAACGTAAAAAAGCGTCTAATTATGTTATGGTGTAAAAGAATCTGAAGTTTGATGAAATTCTGTGCATTAGTTCTTGAGATATAGCTAGTTTAAAAAAACCGTGTAAAATATAGCACAGCAGCACCATCAGTTGAAGGATTTATAACAAAACGTAATCATTGTGTAATTATGTTATATGTCATTTTGTAACAAAATCTGAAGTTTGATGAAATTCTGTGCGTTGGTTGTTGAGATATAGCTATCGGAAAAATTGTGCAAAATGCAGCATAGCTGCACCACCTTTTGCAAGGTTAATATCGAAATGTAATCAGCGTCTAATTATGTTATATATTCTAGAGTAACAGAATCTAAAATTTGATGAAGTTCTCTGCATTAGTTCTTGAGATATAGCTATCGCAAAATCGTGCAAAATGTAGCATAGCAGCGCCACCTATAGGGCAGTTCACACCAAAACCTTATCAGCGGCTATGTATCTCAAGGTATCACGGAATCTGAAGTTTGGTGAAACTCTGTGTATTAGTTCTTGAGATATAGCTATCATGAAAATCATGAAAAACGTAGCACAGCAGCGCCACCTGCTGGCCAATTTACACCAAAACTTAATCAGCGTCTATATATATCAAGGGGTCACAGAATCTGAAGTTTGGTGAAATTCTGTGCATTATTTCTTGAGAAATAGCAATCTTGAAAATCATGAAAAACGTGGCATAGCAGCGCCACCTGCTGGCCAATTTACACCAAAACATAATCAGCGTCTATGTATATCAAGGGGTCACAGAATCTGAAGTTTGGTGAAATTCTGTGCATTATATCTTGAGATATAGCAATCTAGAAAATCATGAAAAACGTAGTATAGCAGCGCCACCTGCAGGCCAATTTTCACCAAAAACCAATAGGCACTAATTCATATCAAGGTCTAACTGAATATAAAATTTTATTAAATTTCGAGCATTAGTTCTTGAGATAGAGCGCCCACAAATTTTTTGTCACAGACAGACAGACAGACAGACAGACAGACAGACAGACAGACAGACGGACAGACTCACAGACAGACATTTTCTAAAAATAGTCAAAACGTGTTCAGGACCTTCTAAAACGTATAAATCCGTCGAAAACCGGAAGTCGAAAATTTTCATGAATCCAATACTTTCTTCTTGTAAAGATAGAAGAAAGTAAAAAGAGTCACTAACAAAAGAGTCACGAACCCGGATTGTTTAAGAAGACCCCAAAACTCACCAAGGCAATGTTACAGCAGTTGAAATAGCTCTTTGAGAAAAATGACCAAGTATTAAGTCATTGTTAGAAATTCATAGATTATTTGTATATACAGTTCAACAATTAATATTCAAATCTTTTTCTCCCGGTTACATACGTAGGACAATCAACCAAAAGTGTGACTTTTAATATCATAAGAAAAGCATCATACCAAAGGAAACAGAAAATGAAATGGTTGTCTCAAAAACGAAGTACGGTCGCTTGTTCAAAAAAAAATCACTGATCAAGGATTCAACTTGGATGAAGAGTAATAGTTCAGGCTCACTCACTGCACTTTACGATTACACTGCTAAAAATTTTGTTCTAGTTTCATCAAACTTTGGTGCTCAGTAGTTACCGCCATCAGATGGTGAAATTTCGTACCAACATATCGAGATTCATATTGCTATCTTGTTCCAACTATTGGAACTCTGCTTCAATCAGAGCAATTTGAAAATCCAAATTTTGCAACGAAATTCAACCATCTGATGGCGAGAGTTATTGAACACCAAAATTTGGTTCAAACTGGGAAAAGATTATTAATAATGTAAGGGTACAAACCGATGTCTCCATGACAAAACCTATCAACAAATTCGTTACTAAAGCGAAATTTGAAGAAAAGATCCTCGGTTGAATTTCAATGTCCCGAAAGACTTAAGACTTCTGTTCACCTGGAAGTCTCTGTTCGCTATCAAGGGACAGCGGCATTTGAACAAGTGCATTCAATGTTTTCTCATCGTCAACATCCGTAACAGTTACAACGGCGATCAACTTTTGGCTACACTTGACAAGCAGTCATTACTGCAAAATCCTTCTTAATCACTTCTGCCAGCAAAACAACCTTTTTTGTAGAGAAGTCCAAACACCTGGCTGAGTTCTCAAAATTCAACGAATTGAAGAATTCTGAGCGTATATTAAGAACAAAAAGAATTCTAAAGGCTAGATAGTAAATAACTTCCAAAAATGATCAGTCGAATGAATTACTCTTATCGAATTCTGGACTAAAATTTTATAGATCGTCTAGAAATTACTACCAAAAGCAAATTAGCTAATGTACAACGAAGCGGTTTAATTAAAAACCCAAAAACTGTTATACAGGTTATTGTGGTCATTAAAATGCCCTTAGAGTGACTATTTGTGTTCTATGTCTGTTATTTCATAACTTTCCAGTCAAAAAATGTTTGTGCGGATTTTAGGAAACAGTACTAATATTTTTGTGTAGATATGCTACTTAAAAATACATTATTTTTTCAATTGTTACTACCATACCTTTGTTCATTGAAATATAACAATTCGAAACATAAATTACTGAAATAACTTTCTGCATCTTTTTGATAAAAGCCTAACATAGGAACATAGCGTGTATAGAAAACACCTTTAAATAACCATCTTCAAGTAATTTAGTATTAAATAAACAAGATTAGAAAAAACTCTCCTCCACAGCTTTAATGGAGTTAAAATCAAAATTATAGACAATGACATTTTTTGAATTTTTTAAAAAAAAATCTTAGTACAAGATTTTCTGAAAGGCGGCGCTGCAGAAGAAATGAACTTTTAGAAGGCTTATACATTTTAATACCTACTTTGAGATTAAATAAAATAAACAATATGCTATAATAAATGTTAAAAAATGACACCACGGAAGTATTACATATAAAATAGGAGAAGGATGAATAAAAGAAAATATGATGTGCTTTTTATAAATCGCAAAAGAAAGAAATATTTTAAAATTAATCATAAATACTGCGTATTTTGTCATAATATGTTGAAATGTCTTACAACTGAAAAGCACTTCCCACTTTTAAAAAAAAGTACTGTTTTGGAAATGTATAGGTATTATAGACCAGGAATAAAAAAGGTCTAATGTTACCACTATTTCTTAGTGCCACATCCAATGTAAAATATGCTTTATTCTCCAAAATCGTTTTTCATATGATACTACAGTACGCAAGATTTAAGCATGCGACGTACTAACAAACGACTTTTCATGTTTCTTTTAGATATATGGTCAGACTTATTTAAAATATGATTTTAGTTTATTGTAAAGCTTTTTTTTTTACACTGGAGAAAAACGTGTTGAATATTTTTCATAATATATTAAACATTTATCTGAAGGGATCTAGGAAATTAAAATATACAAGATTACTGACTATTTTTTTAGTACTGCAGAACAGTATTTAGAGAATGTTTATTCTTTTTAGCTATAATAAATGACGAGAAATCATAGTTGTAGCTAAGCACATGTGAATTATCTGTAGTTTTAATTTCTTCTTGATTTAAAGAGTGGTATTTGATCCATAGCTTGCTAATTTAGAACTTGATGGTGGCGTATTCGATGTAACCACGGACATTCAATTTTGAAATAACGGCTCAAATTGACTCTCTCATCCAGAAATTAATCTTAGAAACGCTATAAAATATATTTTACGACTAACTGTAGGATATAGATTCTTTTAAGAAGTCAAGTACTGTTACGAAGTTATTCTATTCTATTAATTATTCTCGATCAACAGTTCTAATATTGTGGTTCAGTGTAATTTAAATCTAGATCAATCACAAATCTTGGACAAAACAAACACGTTTAATAAAAGAAAACATAAAATAAAAGTTTGAGAAATATTCGACATTCTATTACATCTAAGAATCTAATATCAACAACAAGATTATTTCATTTCAGTTTATAAAAGAGTCTATACTTTAAAGAACGTCCAAGCTGGCTAAATACGATGCTCGCTAATTAGCCGGAACATCCCGCCCGGCGTTGGACGACTGTCCAACATCATCATAAATAGGCAATGGAACAACTCCTGTGATGTTCCTACGTAGTATACCTGTGGAGGTCTTGAGATCAACGACGCGGACATGTCCATCGTCTCCTTTGTAGGTCTTCAAAACTCTTGCTAACCTCCAGTTGTTGAACTCTTCGTTTCTATCTTTCAGTAACACGAGTTGACCATCTTGAAGATTTTGCGAGGTCTTTTTCCATTTACTTCGAACTTGCAACTCATTTAAGTATTCTCGGTTCCAGCGTCTCCAGAACTGCTCTTTTATTCGTTGAACTAAGGTCCATCTAGAAGAAAAAGGCAAAGAATCTAAAACCTCATTATTATCAGGAATATTTAGAAGAGGACCTCCAGTAAGGAAGTGACCAGGAGTCAATGGCTCTAAATCGTTAATATCTGTAGATAATGAAGTTAATGGTCTTGAGTTCATGACGGCTTCAATTTGGGTTACAAGTGTTGTCAACTCTTCAAAATTTAAGACAGAGGATTTAGTTATTTTCAAGAGTATTCTTTTCATAGCTTTAATATTCGATTCCCATAGTCCACCGAAATGTGGAGATGCAGGTGGTATGAAGTTCCATTTTATTCCCTCATCTGCACTAAATCTCTGAATTTCTTCCGAAGCACAAATTTGGTAGAAGGATTTTAAAAGAGCATAAGTACCCTTAAAATTGGTGGCATTATCACTCCATATAATAGAGGGTTTCGATCGTCGAGAAACAAATCTTCTTAAACAGGCTAAAAATGCTTCTGTGGTCAATTCTGAAACAATTTCCAGGTGTACTGCTTTAGTAGAAAAACATATGAATATAGCAATGTATGATTTTATTTTAATCTTTGATCGCTTCAAGTTAGGTTTTGTTATAATAGGACCAGCTAGATCTACACCTGTCTTCTCAAATGGTCTAGATGGTACAATTCTATCATGAGGTAAATTACCCATAATTTGTTGAATAGTTTGATGCTTGGACCGAATACATGTTATACACCTACTTATAATTTTTTTTACTTGGCTTTGACCAGATGGTATCCAATAAAACTGTCGTAATAATGATAGGGTTGTCTGAGTACCCGAATGCAGGAATTTTCTATGAAAATGTTGAATCAAGAGTTCAGTGAAATAATGAGACTTTGGTAAAATTAACTGATGTTTTTGTGATTCCGCTAAATTCGAAAATTTCAATCTTCCGCCGACCCTCAACAGCTCATCAGCATCTAGAAATACGTTTAAACTTAAGAGTTTACTGTTGTTTGGGAGAGGACGTTTTCCCTTTAAACACTGGATTTCAGTTTGAAATGCAGAATTTTGCACAATCTTTATCAATCTCTTGGTTGCATTTTGTAACTCAGAAGTATCTAAATAATCATATTTTCTACTTCCTGTTTCTAATTTACAGTTATTCAAAAATCTTAAACAATATGCAGTAACTCTTATTAATTTCATAAAAGACGAGTATCGATTAATTAAATCAATGTTTGCTTGATTTTTATCAACAAGTGTTGATTTTACAGTAGCATTTTTCTTTAGTTCTAACTCATCTTTAGTTTCAGCAATGTCTAATGTATCAAATGAACTAGCCAATTTTGGCCAAAGAGATCTGTCTTGCTTTAACCATTGGGGACCTTCCCACCAAAGATGGCTATTTTTCAACTCTGGAACTTTCAAGCCTCTAGTAACAAAATCGGCAGGATTATCTTGTCCAGGACAGTGAAACCAATTTGATGGATCACTAAGATTTCTGATTTCTTTTACTCTGTTTCTAACAAACATTTTGAATCTTTCTGACTCTCCCTTAATCCAATACAATGTAATAGTTGAGTCAGTCCAAAAGTAGCAACTTACGGGAAAAACTAATTCTTTAGCAATTTTATGACAAAGTCTAGTAGACAAAAGGGCTCCTAAAAGTTCAAGACGAGGTATAGAAACAGTTTTTAAAGGGGCAACTCTACTTTTTGCTGCTACAAAACTGGTAACTATGCTCTTGTTCTTTAAAACTGCTCTAAGATATACTACTGTACCATATGCCTTTTTTGAGGCATCTGAAAAACTATGTAATTCAAAACAATCAACTTCATCAGGAGCTATATCAGACAAATAATATCTGGGGATGCTAATACTATTCAGTTCCTTTATTTCTTCAAACCATGCATTCCATAAATTGTCCAAATGCTTTGGTAAATTCTCATCCCAATCGAGGCCTAAACACCAAACTTCTTGAATTAAGCATTTGATTCTAATAGTATAGGGGCTAAGAAAGCCAATTGGGTCGAAAATACGACCAACAGTTTGCAATAAATAGCGTTTAGTATTAAGTCTCTTCGAGAGGAAATTTTCCATATTATGAATTTCAAATGACAATGTATCATTATCTGGGTCCCAAGAAACCCCTAAAACTTTTGAATTCACCAAGTGCTGATTACTAAGATTAAAATTATCAGTTGCGTCATCAGTATGCAAACCATATTGTTCCCATTTTTGACGTAATTCATACGAATTAGTTTTCCATTTTCTAAATATCATTGAAGCTTCTTGGAAGATTTCATAAGCTTCCTTACTAATTTTAAAAGCTGATTCAACATTTGGTTGACTGCTGATAAAGTCATCAACATATAAGGATGAATTTAAAATATCAAAAGATTCAGGAAATGCTTCTACATACTTTCGTAGGTGATGCTTGATAGTAGCTGCAAGAAGGAAGGGGCTTGACTTCACACCGAAAAGTACTCTCTTGAGTCTAAATATTTTAAATTCCTTACCTGGATCTTCAACCCATGGCTCATCATCCCAAAAAAATCTTGTGAAGTCCCTGTCTGCTTCATCAATTTCGATCTGCAAAAAAGCTTTCTGAATGTCTGCGGTAACTGCTATTGGAAAGTTTCTAAATTTGATTAAAAGACTGAACAGATCGGGGATAAGATTTAAACCAGTATATAAACAGTCATTTAGTGATAATTCACCTTTAGAATGGGCGCTTGCATCAAACACAATTCTAAGTTTAGTTGTGGACTTATCTTCTCGAATCACTGCTCTATGGGGCAAGTAAAATGTATTTACATCAGATGAGTTTTCAACAGGTTCGATGATATTCTCTGCTAAATAACTGTCCAGAACAGATTTATATTCTGAGAATAACGAAGGATCGTTTCTAAAGTTTGTTCTCAACTTCAAAAATCGTCGATGCGCCACTTCGCGATTGTTATTGAGGGACATTTTTAAATTTTTCTTCCATGGAAATTTTACCTTGTACCGATTATCTTTAAAAACAATACTAGACTCGAAGTCAGATATGACGTCATTATCTACATTAGAAATAGCTTGAGTTTCGGATTCAATTCCTAAGCTTTCCAGTTGCCAAAATTCTCTAATTTGTTCAGATAAATCCTTTTCTTCAACTATAATTTTCATGCTAAATAATTCATTGACTGACCCCATATAACCCTGCAAACACCAGCCAAAAAGAGTTTCAGTAGCTACGAGATTATCCTTTAGTCGTTTAATTCTACCAGTTACAACATTATAATAATTATCGGTACCTATTAAAACTGCAATTTGTTGATTACTATATTCATGACTGTCAGCTAGTTGTAGACCTTTCAATTTATTATATGATTTTCGAACGTATTTATCAGGAGTGGGTAAGCAAGCAGCTGAAATCTGATCTGTTTCAAGGGCTTCGATTTCAATGTTCAAAGAGGGTTGATCCCTATTTTCTAGTTTTACTTTTACAACATTATATGTTTTCTCAGTCGCCTTTTCGGCTCCAAAAGCATAAACTGATAAGGTTTCCTTTCTAATAACTGGCAATTTTAGCTTTTGTGAAATATCGCGAATTATAAATGTTCTCATACTGCCGTTATCTAATAAAATACGAACTGGTTCATTTTTATCAGTTTTCAAATCTTTTATTATTGCTGAACAAGTTTGTAAAAATATATTGCAATGGGTGTTTTCGTCTGGTACCTTACTAGTGGAAGTGTTATCACAATGAGAAATGGATACGACACTTTTATCAACATTTACATTTGAATGATTTTCTAATTGGAAACAAATAGCCCTACTATGTTTTTTACCGCAAATATCACACATTTTGGTTTCTCCACAGTCCTTGATTCTATGTTTACATTTTAAACACAAAAAGCATCTTCCTTGCTTTTTTAGTAATTCTTTTTTCTCAGCCAAGGTTAACGATTCACAGAATTCGCTATTATGCTCAACACTATTACAAAATATACATGAATTTTTGTTTAGAGAAGCCATTAATTCAGCTGAAACATTATTTTGTTTATAACCTTTCGTAGTATATTGATATTTCGACTTAAATTTTGATTGTTTATCTGAAAATTTGGGTTTGTATTCATTCTTGTTATCATTAGAAAATGATTTTTTAGAATCTAAATCATGGATAGTTAATACCCTTTCTCTACTCTCAATTTCATTTTTAAGAAAACTCATAAGATTATCTATATTCCACATTTCACCATTCTTTAGATGTCTATTAAATTCTAATGTTAAATCTGGAGGTATTAACTTCAATAATATTGGGCAAAGCAACCCACTGTATGTATCAGACTTTACACCCAACGACTCTAAATTTCGAATTTGTACTAGACATTTATCATACAAACATCTTAAACCATAAGTGTCAGAAGAACTTTTCAAACATTTCATATTTAATAAATTATTTAGATGAGCGTGTACGAGCATATCATGTCTACCAAACCTTTCTTTCAAGAGCGATACAGCCGCCGCATAATTATTTTCTGTCAAACTAAATCCACTGATTGTGTTTGCAGCCGATCCTGCTACCAAACTTTTCAAATAGCTGAATTTCTCAACATCGGTAAGACTTGGATTTTTGTCTATAGCTGTTTCAAATTCATTCCAAAATTCCAGGAATTTATCTGGTTCACCAAAAAATCGACTTATTTGTAGTTTAGGCAGCTTTATTTTCTTAAATTCGGTAGAAACAGGACATGCCCGTACTGAATCAATATTATTAGCATTAACAACATTTGCATTTGTACTCAAACTTTTAATCTTGAAGTTTAATTTACATCTATACGATATCACTTTCTGATCGTATTCATCAATATTTAAAATTTCATTTTCAACATTTTTAGCATTTAATAAACTTAAAATGTTATTATCTAGTTGTTTAATAACATTAAATTTGGTATTTAATTTATCAAGTAATTCCTCAAAATATGTCACAGAATGTTCTGATTTCGAAAAATAATCATCAATATCTTCTATTAACTTATTTAAAAGATTTCGATGCGTGTCACGCATCTTTCTTTCCTTATTTTCATTCATTGTATAAAATAAAATACAACAAAAAGTCAACTCACCAATCTGTCATCAAAACGAAAGCATTTTTCTAATTGCGCAATAGCTTGAAATCCCGAATTCTTCGCAGCCGATGCAACAATGTTACGAAGTTATTCTATTCTATTAATTATTCTCGATCAACAGTTCTAATATTGTGGTTCAGTGTAATTTAAATCTAGATCAATCACAAATCTTGGACGAAACAAACACGTTTAATAAAAGAAAACATAAAATAAAAGTTTGAGAAATATTCGACATTCTATTACATCTAAGAATCTAATATCAACAACAAGATTATTTCATTTCAGTTTATAAAAGAGTCTATACTTTAAAGAACGTCCAAGCTGGCTAAATACGATGCTCGCTAATTAGCCGGAACAAGTACCCTAAGGTAAGGTATGGCAACTATATAAAAATTCTATTTATAACTTGAGAGTGTTTGTATCTATTCTCAATTTTTTTCTGTAAATTGTCTTTTAAAAGCTCATATTAAGGGGTCAGATACCCATTGAATTAATAAATTACGTGAAAAAGTGACTTCTGTAAGAATTGCAGTCACTCTATATCTAATTGACTTTTAATTGTAGAATTGAAGACACGTTAAAAAGGTTTGTTTTATCAATTAAAGTTGTTAAAAAAAGTACACACACATATAAAATTTTAAAAATTATTTTTAAAGATAGCACATTTTCTGCGAAAGAATTATTATTTCATGATTTGCGCGCATGATTCTTCACATTCAAATGGCTAAAATAAACAATATTTTTAATAACTACAGATATAATGTGTTTTCAAATGATCTACAATGAAAAAATAAAAAGTTTTAGATCTAGAGGAAAAAAAAAATATTTAAATAAAGTCAAAATATCGGATTTTTTTTAATAAAAAAATAGTGGTGAATTCCAAATTTCCAATTTGAGAAATATAATAGTACGTCCGTTTGTGCTTCAATATGTATCATTCATTCAGTGAAAATTTTAGGGAATTCTAGGCAACAGAAATCATGCGCGCAATGAAAAAAATCACTGTTTTAAGAAAATTCACTTTAAAGATTAAATCACTCATTGATCGTGTAGGAAAAGCTAAAAGTGGTTTAGACATAACTTCTCTTCTAATGCAAATTTTCGTATACAGTTTGTTTTAAAATGTTTTTAAATACTCATGTTTAATTATAAGGTACATTTTGAAAAACCGATTTTAGGATTCTTTAAAGGGTACCTGACCCCTTAGCCGAAAGAATCTTGAAGGGTCTGTGATGTAACACATATTCTATTTTATATATTTCTATTAATTTTTCAAATGTTAGTCCCCCCCCCCTCTTTTAAAATTTAATTTTAAAAGAAAAGCATTTTTAATATTTATTACTGTCGCGTGTTCGTCTCCAAGTGCATATAAAATAATAATAATAAATAAAAAAAAACAAATAATAAATTAGTTTTAAAATATCATTCCATTTCTAGATTTTTCTTTCTTGTTCTTCAGTTGATTAAATATCAAACGACTGTTTTAAATAACTGCTATTTTTTATTTCCCAATCATTTCATTTTGTCTTGTATAAAGAACTTAATTTGTTACCGATTGAGTAATGTTGTTTAGGGTTGCCGGGTGTTGCACGTTCTCGCCACGAGCGATAATTGCTGTATTCTTGACAACACTCATTTTTTAAAATTTCCCCTTTGCTTATCATGTAACGGTCCTTTTTACCTGTACATTTTTTGCTCGGATTGGGAATCTATTCTATGCCAAAAGACTTTTTTGGCGATTGTGAAATGCGAAATTTTTTTATGTTTTACATTTTGTCTTGGTGAAGAAAAGATGCACGCTCTCTGTTGTCAACGATGACTAATATTTTCTATATAATGTTCGAAGGCATTTTATATTTGCGTGCTGCATTCTCGATGTTTATAGGTGTTCCGCTTCTTGTGTTTTGAAAAATAAAGAAATAGTCAAGAATATCTCTGAGAACTGATTTTCCTGGATGAAAATGTCTTCATTGTTTGACTCCAGAAAAAATTTAAATATCGACCTGGTATTCATCACAACATAGTACCGCGATCTCGGCCTAACACATAAAAAATGTGCCTTTTATTCTTATTTGCCATCACAGAACTATGGCGCCGTAACGAAGGGTTTTTTTTCTGGAGAAGTTGTCCAAATGTAAACAAAATAATGAGACGAAAATATGATTTGTACGTGCACCGTATTTTGTTTCGAATTCCGGATGGTACGGTAAAGAAGTGTTTTCAAAGAAATGATGATTTTGACCTTTATAGTATCTACGTGTGCTAGTTTGTGTGCAAGTGTATGAGGATGAAAATGTCTTCATTGTTTGACTCCTGAAAAAAATGTAAATATCGACCTGGTATTCATCACAACATAGTACTGCGATCTCGGCCTAACACATAAAAAATGTGCCTTTTATTCTTATTTGCCATCACAGGGTCTTTCTAAATAATTTTAAGTTAGTGATCATATTAATACATTAAAAACTGCCTAATAATACAATTTCGAACATGAAATTAAAGAAAATGCTATCTTCAGACGATAGGTACAAATGTTTTTTCCTTATCAAACAATGAACTCAAAAAGTGAATGACATTTTTTTCCTGCAACGGACATTACGCACTGACTGAATATCTCATTGCTTATGAAAAATTTTCCATATTTTATTGGCTTCTTTTAATCTTAGTGAGAAACCGTATGAACTTCATCGTGACGCTGGATAACATTAGAGTGCATGTCGTTCATTGTCTACTGACAAATCTACTCATTGGGGATCAATTTTAGAAGTTTAAAAATCAAAATTTTGGGGCCTCCGTGGCCGAGTGGTTAAGACACCACGCCGCTAATCGCTTGCGAGAAGGAAGGTTGAGGGTTCAAACCCCACTGGCTCTATTGCATGCTCTCCTTGTATGGAGCTCCTGGTTGTACTCCTCCCGTGTTGTAACATTTCCTTGTGCCATCTCGTCCCGCTATATGGACGATGACTTATAAGCATGGGTTCATGTCGAGCACTCAAGTCAGATGTATGTTGTTCAATATATAAATAAATAATAAATCAAAATTTATAGTACAAAATATACTCTTTTTAGTTTAAACTCTTCTTGAGGAATTCTGCTATAAAATATATCATATTCAAGATAATAATTCTAAATATACTATATTGTGGAACATTTCTTTAGTCTTTTAATGAAGACACAAGAAAAAAAGAAATCTATATTTTTATAACTCGAAGATTTTGTAAATGAAAAATTTCGATTAATGTAATTTCGATTTAATTTTTTAATCCATCACATTAAATTTATTGTTACTTTACAGAAATTTATTTCATAACATTCAACTTTGTTATGTTAATAATTTTTAACAGTTTATATTTTTTCATTAATATATTAAAGTTAATTTTTTTATTACATTCCAATAAAATTGTTTTTTAAATATTCTATAGTATATCGTTTAATATTTCATGAATTTTGCAATGCATTTATCGTTTCAAGCAAATCCTGTGGTCGATAGACATATTGTACAATTCCAAATAATAAAGAATGGGATATATATGGAAGTAAACGGAAAATCTCTTAGTATCTGGCTTAAGTCACGTATGAAAAGTATGTGATGCAGAAAATTGATTAGATTTTATATCATATTCTGAGTTCATGCTTGATCGGCAGAAATTTTAAGGTTCTCGAGTTAGACATGAATATTTCTTATGGTGTATTGCTCCATTTAATGAATCGTAATGCACAGAAACTGAAAATAATTATGTCGAAAATTTTATTGCGTTAAGGATTTTTTCTTCCTGGTGAAAATAAGGAAACACTTATATTTTCCCTCTTTAATCCTGTATCAATAGAAATAATGCTGAGTGAATTATGGGTATATTTGATTTTCTTTTGAAGATAACAAGATATTTTATTCGATATTAATTCGTCCAGTTTTAGAATTAATTCATATTTGGAAGGGGTTTTTTATATGCTGATCTATAAGGATAAAATAAATTTTTTAGTTTTTATGGTGTGTATAATAATTTGATGTTTCTATTAAAAATCTTATTTTTTAGGGGTTTTATTCTTTTCTTTTTGTAATATAAAATCGAATAAAACATTGAGGAAAAGCGTGATTTTAGAAGATAACTATTATGCTAAAGTAACGAATGCATTCATAATTCTGTGTGGTTTGAGCATTTAAATGCACTGTCAAAAAACATTGTACCTTTACAGTAAAAAATACTGACAATATGGGTGCCAGTAAATTTTGTTGTTAATTTATAGCAATTATGTTTTGTACAATAAACAGCACTTTTGTAAATTTACAGATTTTGTTCTATCAATTTTATAGTCATTTTTTTTGCTTAGATTTTATGGTAAATTATACTATTATATCAGCGATTTTTGCTATTTTTACAATACTCGTAACAAAATAATCGTAAATATTTAGCTTTTTATGTTGTCGGTAAGCAATTGTATATTTACCCCACTCCCCTTCCCTGTAATATTTATTTACTTTGAAAATTGTCTATTTTTATATTACGATACATCCTTTAAAGATAAATGGCACTAAGTATTATCTTTCTGTTTACTTATATCTTTGATTTATTAGCTTTTTTTTGTACATGCAAGACACAAATTTTGCACCATAAAATAAAATAAGAAATAAAATAATTTAATATAATAATGAGAAAATAACAATAATAATTATTATAATAGTAACAATAAATAATAAAAGATAAAATTTTAAACTTTTATAACATATTGTATAGAATAGTTCATGTGTCAGTTTAAAATATACTATGTATAGCATAGCAAAATAATTGTAAATTTTAAACCTTTTCTTTTATAGATAATCATTTGTATTTTTACCTCCCTCCGCTTCCCTATGATATTTATTTACTTTGGATATTTTCTTTTTTTTATGTTGTGATATATCCTTTAAAGGTAAAGGACACTAACAAGGGGACCACCAGGCATGGTGCTCACAAATTTTGATGATTTCAAAGTATGTTGTAGGGGTCATACCACTAATTATTCTGGTGAAAGGGTTCTTTCAAATGGACCTTGGTTTTTGAGAAATTGGAGAGGGGGTCAAAGTTCAGCATATATTTCAAATACCTAATTGTACAACATTTGAATGTCATATCGTGGCGTCGTGCCAAAGCACGTGTTTGTGAATCGAAAGGTTGTGAGTTCGAATCCATCCTCGGCTTCTATTTTCATTTTTATTTATATTTTTTACACATTACAAATTTTAAGTATTTTTATTACTAAAGAATTTGCTACAACTTTTATATTTTCTTAATAAACTGCATTTACATTTTTGAATTTTTTCATGAAAATTTATTTTTTTCTTCAATTTTTAAACTAATATTTCTTTTGATAACACAGCAAAACTAGTTTAAGACTAGAACTTTTTTTCTTAAATATTATCTATATTTTTTACTTTATGCACAATTCTGAAATAATGATTTTTCTTTTTTTCTATCGCTTTTTTATTTTATTTTATAGTACTTTAAATGCAAATTTATCCTTTTTTGTATAAATAATACAGAATAATTTTCGCGTGAAATTTCTTAAACGTTTATAGGATTAGATAATTCAAGTAATGCATATCTTCGAAAAAGTAATAAAATATTAATACAGTAATGCTAAAATGCAAGTTGTTACCAGCTATCCAAATTTTCAATTTTCCAATTTTCTGTAAACACATTTATCTCACAAGTTCAATTTCAACAAAATTTATCGTTTGCACAAATAAGAAATGACAGATTACATTTATTTTTATTGCAAATCAAAACACTCTTTCCGTAATTCAATTGGAGTGCAAAAATCGTCTATTAATAAAATTTACGATATATATAAAAATACTATTTTTTTTTCTTTTTTCGTCTGCTTTCCTTTCCTCCATAATATAAAGATTTCTTTTTATTGATCATATATTTGCACTTATACAAAAGATGATTAAACATTTCTTTTTATCTTTTAATGTATTTTTAAACATATTTATAACGAATTAAATATTCAAGGAATATAATTATGGAAGTTTTAAAAAATGAAATTTCAGATAAATTAAATCGGATTTGCGTTTAGATTAAAAATTTCGGTAAAAAATACTGATTTTCTCTAAAAGTTCATAAACGTAAACTTAATTTCTTAAGGGGACAGTTTACCCCAAAATTGATCAAAAAATCGATTTTTGTTTTGAAACATTAAATGAAAGCCTGTTTAATTGTGAATATTTTAAAACCTCTTATTCATCCATACGACAATCATATCTTGACATGTTGTAAATTTTGTTAATATACCTAACGCAATTCCCACACTAATGATAACTTTAAACTTTTTTTTTCCTCTATGTTTATATTTACTTCGCTTTCATGTTTTAAAAATGTTAAGGCTTTTTTAGCTCACAGGCTATCATAGCCAGAGAGCTTATGTGCCCGTCCGTTCTGTATGTACCTGCGTTCGTGCGTAACGCGATAACTCATGATAAAAATATCGGATCCACTTGAAATTTTGTATATAGGTATATCCTGATAAGGCGCTTCCCTGATTAGTTTTTGGAGTTCATTCGATATGTATAAGAAGGGGAACGGGGGGCTCATGCCCCTCCCCTTAATTGATATAAACGAGATTTTCATGCAGAATTAACAGTTTTCGTTCAAAATTTAGATATAGGATCATTCTGATGAGGCGATACCGTGTCTGTTATTAGGTGTTCATTGAATAAGTATAAACAGGGGGAACGGAGGGCTCATGCCCCTCCCCTTAATTGATATAAACGGGATTTTCATGCAAAATTAACAGTTTTCGTTCAAAATTTAGATATAGGATCATTCTGATGAGGCGATACCGTGTCTGTTATTAGGTGTTCATTGAATAAGTATAAACAGGGGGAACAGGGGGCTCATGCCCCTCCCCTTAATTGATATAAACGGGATTTTCATGCAGAATTAACAGTTTTCGTTCAAAATTTAGATATAGGATCATTCTGATGAGGCGATACCGTGTCTGTTATTAGGTGTTCATTGAATAAGTATAAACAGGGGGAACGGGGGCTCATGCCCCTCCCCTTAATTGATATAAACGGGATTTTCATGCAGAATTAACAGTTTTCGTTCAAAATTTAGATATAGGATCATTCTGATGAGGCGAGTCCGTGGCTGTTATTAGGTATCCATTGAATAAGTATAAACAGGGGGAAAGGGGGTTCTAATGCCCCTCCCCTTAACTTGTATAAATGGATTTTTCAATCAGAATTGCCAGATTTCGTTCAAATCTCTGAATAGTTTTGGAAGTTTAATGGTTAAACATAAAAGAGGGGAATATCTCCTCTTAAATGATATAAATGCTAAATGGGTTTTCATTAAGATATATCCGATTTGCTCTGAATTTTGGATATAGATTTTTTAATATGATAAAGCATGTACTTGATAGTTTAGGAGGTTCAATGATTAAGTATAAAAAAGGAGGAAGGGGAGAGTTGTTTCCCCTTCTTAATTTTTTTTCGAATGGAATTAACGAATATACAAGGCTATAATGTACAATTAGTATGCGTAGCCTGTGAGCTCAATGCCATCAGTTTAACTGGGCAATATTCTTTTTATTTTGTATTTGATACAAATATTTAAAATGTTTTGTACAATTTTATTGTTATATATGTGTTGAATATGCGCATGAAATTAGACTTAACGTTATTATTATTATAATTGTTATTAATAAAAGTATATATGAAGATGTGTTAGATTTCACCACTTTGCACAACTTATATCAAATAAAAATCTATATTAAATGTAGCATTACATTATCTAAAATTCCATGCACAGCACAGTATTGTGTAATACACATTTGAAAATGAAAAAGGGTGATTGGTTAATCTAAAAATATTATTATTTAAAATTGTGAAGATTTTAAAATATTAAAATTTTCTTATACTTTTTCAAAATTTTAATTAAATACGCATTTTTATTTAATTATTTGTTACAAAATGTACTTTTAGTTGAACCCTGAACTGCAATCAGTTCACCAATTGAGTCATATTTTTTGAAATAATAGTAATAATAAAATATTGAAAAAGTAAACTGTCCTCTTCAGAAAACATCAAAAGGCTCAAAGCTGTAGAATTTCCAATTCTGCTTAAAATTTGTAACATGTAAAAAATATAAATATAAGTAAAAAAGAAAATAGAAGCCGAGGATGGATTCGAACACACAGCCTTTCGATTCACAGACATGTGCTTTGGCACGACGCCACGAATTGACATACAGCGTTGGTACTAATAAGTATTTGAAGTATACGCTGAACTTTGCACCCCCCCCCAATTTCTCAAAAACCAAGGTCCATTTGAAGGAACCCTTTCACCAGAATAATTAGTGGTATGACCCCTACAACATACTTTGAAATCATCAAAATCTGTGAGCACCATGTCTGGTGGGTCCCCTTGTAAGTATTATCTTTCCGTTTACTTGTATCATTGATTTAATAGCATTTTAATGCATATGTAAAATACAATTTCTCGCCAAAAAGTAAACTAAGAAATAATATGATTTAATACCATAATAATAAGAAAATACTACTACTACTACTACTACTACTACTACTACTACTACTACTACTAATAATAATAATAATAATAATAATAATAATAATAATAACAATAAATAAAAATAAAAATAAAATTTAAAACTATTGTGATTTATTGTATAGAATTGTTAATAAGACAATTTAAAATATTACTGTATATAGCAGACATTGAGGATATTCGAAATTCATCAGCATCTAGTTGTGGAAGTGGATTATATTTTTTATTGTTGGACAAAAAACAAAAGCAAAGTGCGATTTGCTGCGAAAGGTATCAGCAAACTCCTGTAATATTTTAAGAGTTAATAGAATATTATATACAAATAACGCATAAAGGAATTGAAAATTACCTGTAAAAAATAAAAACATTTTAATAAGTACAGATGTTGAATTTAAAGTTTTTGGAGAATAATAATAATGAAAATATATATATATATATATATATGATTTATATTATTACTTACATACAGCTGGATAAACTGGAATTTTGAAAAGCATATAATAGCAAAACAAAATATGTCTAATAATAGAATAAGGATTTTATTTTTCTGGTACTTATAATCTGGTAAAATATCAACAAAGCCTTTTGATGAGAAAATAACAATAAAAAAAATCTAAATTGGAAAAAATTCTCTTTTTCTATAATTTAAGAGAAAAAATTAAATATTTAATCAAAGAATTGGAAATCTATTGTTACTCTACGTTTATTACATACAATTGGTCAAATACGACATTTGTATCTGACATTATGTAGCAAAAATGACTATTTAATAGTTGTTTAATCAGTGATACAAATAAACAAAAATTAAACTTACCCTAAAATTTCAAAGTATATTATATCCAATTTTATGTTTATCTATTTAAAAGTGCCACTTTGAGTTGCTATTTCGAGCGCGTATTCAGAAGGATGCATAAAACTGAAGGAGACAATGCTAGTAATAACTTGCTTTGGCTTGACTGCCTGAGGATATCTCATTTGGAATGTTGTCAGGCCAGTCTTGGTGGGGTTGAAATAACAATATTTTACTGCAAATAAACAGTAATGCATAAACAGTAATGCAAATAATCAGTAAGAGTGAAGTTATAAAAATACTGTATTTTAATACAGGTACAGCGATTCACAGCAAAATCGGTTATTATCTTTCCCGTTTTTTACAGTGTGAAAGCATATTTTTATACGCATACGCAAGTCACAACTCAGTAGCCTAATTTAATAGCCAACAGTATAAAGAAATTTAGAGAATTATGTTAGTTTAATATACTATAAATTCCGAAAGATATCAGTGATATAGTTAGCTGAATTTTATGCAACTTTTAAAATATTTTATTAATGAAATTCTTATTGGGCTTTTTTACCCATTTATGCCTAGCATATTTAGCAGTTTTCGAATTTTTATAAATTTGTGTAATTTTTTTTTCAGTGTAATCGAAAATTTCATGATATAATTACCTATAAATGTCTTATCTGTTACAGAAAGATAAAAGCATACATAGACTTTTATTTGCTTAAGACAGGAGATTGCCTTTAGAAGAATGAAATATTATTTTTTTAGAAATTTATATCTACATTAGGAATAAAGATATAAGCTCTAGAATATTTGCATGTTATGTTATCATTTGAAGAACATTTGAAAAAAAAGTAATAAAATGATTATATGGCCCGAGATGCGGGGCTGAGTGCGCTTTAGAGCCAGAAGCATGAGTTGTAACAACTTCTCCACTACTTCTAAGAATATTTTTTCTGAGATTTTACTCAGTATAAATGACCTCTGTGGTACTAAATGATATAATTGACGTAATTCCGGTTTATGTTGTTAATGCAGTAGCAGTTTGCAAAAAAATATCTTGTTGTACACTGCAATTTTAAAATTATAAAATCGGTGAATCTGATTTTTTCCCACTTTATAATCGCTTTCTTCCCGAATTACTGAATTATGACTCCGAAAATAAAATTTACATAATTTTCGACCGTGTTTAACTAGGTGAAACCTTTTCAAATAAAAGAAATATTTTTCTTGAATATTTATAACATTTTTTTCACATCTATAATTTTAAAATAGTTTCTATACCAAGGTTTTCTGATTATAATAGGCATTTATTTTAAACGTTTGGATTTCAAAGTAGCTTCCGTGGGCAATTTGTACTTAAATGATTTACTGTAAACAAAATTGTTCTGATTTTTTTTCTTTTACTACAACTATGATTTCAAATTTTGTATCATCGTGTGATTTTTTCCTGAAAAATGAAAATATCAGAGCACCTGCGTTTTGATTTCTGCCAACAAATAAAATAAATGTTTTGAAATATTCCACAATTCTATTTCTTTTTTGTTTTATTTTATTTATTTATTGTTATAATTTAATATTCAACTATTCGGTTAAAGTTTGTTAATGTAGAAAATACTAAATTTCCATTTGTATATTTCTAATATATTGCAAAATATTTTAAACTGCGCAATTGTATTTTGCAAGCATCTTAAAAGTTGTGTATTTTTTTTTATTATAAGAATAACGGACAGGTGGCAAACTTATTAATATGAGATCTGATCAACAGTTGCTTTATTTCTGTAGAGATTCTCTAAAACACTTACAGCTATATCGCAATTTTCTTCAGAAACAGATAATCCTTGAATGGCAGTTGACTTCAAAGATTTTAAAGAAAAATTTCCAAACATACAAATTTGTCATTTTGCCTCTTTCATCATTGTCATAAATAGGTGCTTTAAGCTGCATGTAAAATTACTTCCAATTCATTCAAATCTCTTTAATATTTCCAATGAAGTTCGCCGTGTTCAGCATATGCTCTAAGCAGGTTAACCTGAATTCTATATTCGGCTATCAAAGGCGAATCGGTATTCATATTACTAAAGGCAACAGTCATTTGAAGTGACATTCTTTTCTCCTATTTATAAATCCTTCATTTTTTCGATTTTTTTATGGAAATAAACTTCTTCCTATATTCTTTGTAACATTCAAAATACGATTCTAAACTTTTAAAATTTTTTGTTTGCCCCCTTAAAATGTTTACACAATTAAATAATTTGATTTTCTTTATCATTAAATTGTGGCAATGAATCTTCTAACCAAAGAATATCAATTTTACTCTCCAAATTTTCAAATACATTGTTGATGCCTGATTTTGTTTCACTAGATTTAATACTTTTCCGTTTTAATTTCAATGCATCAAAATTTTCCACTTTAAAATTCTCAGATGAAATAAATAACAATCAAATTAATATATCAACCAAATAAACGCGCGACGTATGGACTCCAAAATTGTTATAAAATTGTAAATGTAATTAAAGTTGTTATTGTAATTATTATGTTGATATTTTTGTAATCTGAAACCCTCATTCATCTGTCATTTGTGAATTTTATACGCTTTTATATGGATGATTTTATTTAAAGTACTTATTTCAAAGAAAACTATTTTCCACGAAAGAAAACATTTAATGAACGACGCAAAACAGTAAACATCTATATAAAATATCTTTTTTACATATTAGTTTAAATTGTGTATATCTAGTCTCCAGAAAAAAAAATAGAATTTTATAAAAAAATACATAAAATCAAAACATAATCAAAAAAGGTCTTTTCTGCTCACACAGCTTGTTATTCCACCATGGGCCAGAGTTTCGAAAATGAGTCAGAAACTTCAACATATTCAATACCATTTAAATTGAAATTACTCTTACGAATATCAATATTTCTTTGCTCTAACTTTTTTTTTCAAATTCCTAATGAGTCGTGTTATTAAATACTTTTTGTAATATGAAGGTGAATATAATATTCTCGAAGTATGATTAAAATAGTATTTAGTTATCCATGTTTCGCATTTCCTTTACAAAAGGTAGGAAAACAAATCAACGTTTATCAGATAGAAATGGTAGAAATTGTAGGTAAAAATGATCTAGCGATTTTTACATTTGATAGCAGACATGAATTACTTAACGTATATACTCCGATAGATAAAAAATAATCTAGTTTTACATTTTAAAAGTAGTGAAAAATGAAATCTCTTTTAAGACCTTCGACTGCATAAAAACTAAAAGTAAATCCATATCATTTTGCTGAATCTAATAAAATTGCTTTTGTTTTCATATAAGCATTACATGATACGTTTGTTTAGATTTTTTCATTTCATATGACGTATTTATTTACCCAATATAATTATGCTTCACGATACAGTTTATTGCTAAAAACAGAAAATGTTTTTTGCGTGCTTTCCTAAATATTCTTTCCCTTTCATTATTTATACAAACAAGAGTACAGTAACACATAAAAAGAATCTTATTTTCTTTTTATTATGAAAAGCAATTTTTATTTTGGTTCTATTTTTGTAAATGAAAATCGCAAAATATTTTTTCGAAAACACATTTGCCTTATTAATATAATATCAAAAACAAGCAACCAGTAAATAGAATTACTGTTCCATTAAAATCTGAATGTGATACAACTGTTATTATTAATTGGAGGTGTATTTTTCTCTATTATGTAAACATCTGTATATTTGTAAATAATTAAAATAAATTCCTATATGCATTAAACCTCCATAATGCACATCACTCTATAGAGGGCATTAAGTACTAAAAATTTACATAATTACGTGTTGTTATATCTGAATAGATACCATACGCTGTCCCAAATTTTTCTTATTCAAATGTTTTACTAGATATATAGAGATAGCTCATAAATAAATAATTTTTGTGTATAAAATAATAGAAACTTTACCTTTCAAAGCAAGAAGATGTCATGAGGAATGATGATAATTTAAGTCTATTTGTCAAATATGATTTAAAGAAATAGCAACAAAGTTCTAGCAGTTACGATTACAGTGACAAAATCTCGTAAATTTCATATGACAAAATATCCATGTTTTGAATTCAAAAAATGATTTTAAGAGTTTGTAATTAAAGTTACATTCAAACGGTACAGGTAGAACTAAAAACTGCGACTCAAGCGTAAATAAACTCTAGTTAGGTCAAAGTTTCTTAGTAGTTTTATTCTGTTGTCATAGCCATTTACCGCCATTTCATTTTCATAGTTGTTATTTTTATTCAATTTTAATTTGAATAGGTTTGTATCTCTTGAGCATTTGAAATTTAAGCTTTCAATCATACAAGTGTATACAGGAGAGGGGTGCACGTTTGAACATTTTTTTTAAAAAATCAATACATTTTTTTATTTGAATTATATTTTGCATAGAAAAAAAATGCGTTTCTTCATCATATGAACCAGAAATTAAAAGTTTTCCATGTAAATTTAAAAAAATGTGAGGATTTAAAAAGCTGAAAGATTTCTGTTCAAACCTGCCCCATGTAGGGGTACCTTTGAACATGTAAGGGACACCTTTGAACAAATGAATAAAATCTGAAAGTATTGAGAGTTTTCATAAAAAGCTGAATATGTTTCACAAATATAAATTAATATGAATAAAATTAAATGACTATTTTTTATTGAAACTAATAATTTTTCTATTATTTAGCGACACTTAAATTTATCAAAGTTGATATCAAAAACAATTTTTGAAACAACACAGAGTGTACCTCCAGTTATATTTGGTTGTGAAAACTTTTTTCCAATATCCTTGAAATACACCAATATGATATATGATGCTTCTGGAAAATTCACATTTTTCATTAATACTTTTTATGAAAAACCTGACTTAAATTCCGTTTTATCTAGTATACGTAAACCAAAAGGAATGTTTCGGAAAGAGTAAATAAAAGCGCATAGGCTTTGTTAGACAAACCTTCTAAATCTTGAATCATTATTGTTTATCCGGGGTTTGCAATTATGAAATAAATGAATGCCATCATCGATTTAGATTTGAAACTCCCCATCGCTGATACATCCAGAGATTGTAATACATGTATGCAGTAAGGAGGGATTGTTAACAGTATAAGTCCCTTTTCTTTGATATACTTAATTAATCTCTTTTCACATAGAAAAAATCCAAAAGTAATTATATTTAGGTACATCAATAACTCTTTACTTTATAGTTCTAGATGTTTAATGGTGCCCAGCTTTTTTATTCAATGGTGTCCCATCACATTACAACTGTTTACTCAGTTCGGCTGTAGAATCTGAATAATACAAAGCTTATAAACCAAGGATTACATCTTTATTTAAGTGTTGAACAGTAAATCAAAATTTTAGAGATGTAAAATTGGCAAAAAAAATCTTACAACTTTATTTTCTTAAGGTTAGATTCAAGAGGGAGAAACATACATATCTTTTTTAGACAATATTGTGAAGATAAAATGGTACAGCTTTGTTATTGATTGCATTGAAGAAGCAGTAATGTATTGCCATAGACATTATTAAAAAATAATTTATTTGAAGGAAAAAATTTAGAGTGTTCAAAGGTGCCCCAAGTTCAAACATACCCTCTCTCCCCTACAATACGAAAAATAACTTTCAACAATATGAGATTCTGCTTTTTTTCATGCTCTGAGTTTATCTTGCCTTGAGTATTCCACATTGAAAGTTTCATAGTGGGCGAAGGCAAAAAGTTAAAATTTTGCAATGAAGTATATACGCCAGATGAAGATCCCATTGTTTGTCACGACTTATCGATACTAAGATTCCTTTACCGACGTTTGTGAGAGTGTATTAGCTGTAAAAAGATCCGTCATCCAGCATTAATTGATGTCAGAAATGCTAGATGTACACTGAAGATAAATGTTTTGTTCTTTGTGCTCTGAATAAATTTGTAAGTTTTTTTCTCTGTTTTTTTTTTTTTTTTTTTTTTTTTTTGTCTTTTTTTTTCTCTTATTTTTAATGCTGAATGCATTGACTGGTCAGCATGTTTATTTTGCTATGAACATGAATATGTATGAATGTTTGAAATTTTCGCATTTTTATCACCATCTATCTATCTATATTATAAAGGCCAAACGCACCTGTGCGTAACGCATACGTCATTTCGCAAATGACACCACATTGAAATACGAAATGAAATTTCAGTTTTGCAATTTTTGCTACTGTAAATTTTTAAACTTCTAAACAACCCACATTTTCAATTTTTACACCATCGTATAGGAAAAAAAAGTGTTTTTAAATGCAGATTGTTTAATAACTGTATCCTAGTTTATTTTGAGATATTAATTTTTTTGTAGTTTTTAATACCGCTTTTGTAATCGTGGCAGAAAAGCACATCATTTCTATTAGTAAAGAAAAAAAAACAGACTGTTGTATCTTTTGTTGCCATTTTCATATAAAAAGGGGAAAATAATTGACATTAAAATGTGTACTGTGTCAAAAATATCGTCTCTTATAACACCCGGGGAAATTTAGTTTTATTTCTTTCTATTTATCAATTAAATGCTTTTTAGTTTATTACAAAATTACTTTACATTCCATACAACATTTTCTTTTTACAAATATGTTTTTTTAAAAATAATTGTGTGAGTTATTTTCTACGCTTTCACTTTACTCGTATCAAACAGCTGGAAAAATGGAAATTTATTAATCCGTATGTAAAATCTTTTTCCGAAATTTCTAGAAATATTAATGAATGATTTCCAACAAAACATGGAGCTATTGAAAATAAACAAATGAAGACGTCTGAATGATTCGATGCCCAATTTGCTTCTTAAATGTCGACATTTTTTTTTTTTTTTTTTTTTTTGTGCTGGGTTTGTGTATTATTCAGCTATAATGACGTATACACACCCTTCTATAGATGCTTAGATAATAAAACAAAAATGATTAAGCGGACGCAGATGGCGTCATTTTATTTTAAAAAGTACATATTTTAATTCTTAAGACTGAAATATGTTTTATAGATTTGCGTCATTTTGATCCCAGCTGCTTTGCAATATTTCTGAGGAGAAAATACTTCACTTTCGAAAATAACGCAATCGAAATCACACGCTAATAAAATACAATGCTTTACACAAATTTAGAGTGTCTTTATAGAAGAGCCATGGCATACAGTGTGTATGGTATAGTTGGAAGTCATTGTCCAAAAAAAAGAAAAAAAACACATTTATGTTGCAGAAGTTGATGATTCTCAAGTGGATGAATTCCCTTTACCGAGTTAAACAAGCAAATAAAGAACTTCTTTGCAATAATTTGAGTTCAAGACTATAAAAATTGTCTTTTTATCTTATGTGACGTCAGAGGAATATTTTCTATTGTTTTTATTGCATGCAAATTATTTCAGAAATTTTCCTTTACTTAGAAGAATGTAAACAGTTTAGTATCTGGTTACAGCTAATAGGAAATGAATTTAAATGATTTTAAAATGATCAAATTAAAGCACCAATTTTTATTTTTTTTTATTTTTTATTTTATATTTTTTTAGGGAAGACGTAAATTTTGTGATGGTAAAAATGATATCGGGTATAGATTTCACGGGGAAAAATTATATGATTGAGTCAAAATGGAATAAATTTTTCTGTTTTTCATTTTGGAATACTAAGAGTAACAGCTGTAATTTATAACTTTGTCATAATAACATATCTTTATTATATTTAAGAGCCATTATTTTGAAATTCAGACAAAAAATGATGTTTTGATAGTTGTATATTTTAAATGGCTTGATATTTTGTATGTTGTATTAAATCATATTTAATAAATAATCTGCGATTTTGAAGCCCTGAAAAAATTCCCTCTTTCCTATAGAAAATATCAAAATGTATGGTTGTGAATGCCATTTTTCATGAAAAGAGAAATGCTGGTATTTTTGGAGCACTATATCTCTCGCAAGCAACAACAACCCAAAATTCTTTTGGCCTAAATTGTTAGTATAACACTACATGTTTATTAAAATGTATTTGTTTCCATTGGGGGCATTGTTAATTTAGATTGCTATGTTGCTACAAAATGTAGTCAAGATGACGTTTTTCTCCATTTTACGCACTTAGTATCTTATTTAATTAATATTACCCCAAATATTTTCTTAAATATTATGAAAGTGTCCTACTAGGACGAGCTAAATAACATAGTACTAAATAATAATCGAATATGCAGCTCAAAGATAGAGACAGTGAAAAACATTCCATTAAATTATGCCAGTAGTAGGAAAAGGACAGTACGGGCTCAGCCGGAGGCGGTACTGCGGCACCGTGCCGCCTGCGGTACCTCCATGCCTCCGGCTGTCCCGCCTGCGGTCCCTCCTGCGCCCACCATGACACCGCCACTCTCCTGCCCCCCTCCATGCATCCCCCTGCACGAACGCCCCCTAGTGGAAAAAAGGAACATTCTATTATAACAGGAGAGGTGAACAACCTTCCCTAATTAAAAATATTATCAATCACACCTCAACTCGGAATCATACTATAAGATGAAGATTAAATTTATATTTGAATTCTGTACAACCATAATTTTAATGAGTATTATTAATTAAGCGAAACAATGGAAAATCACAGTTTTTAACCATTTTATTTGGATTTCTTCAACTACATGATGAGATTATCAATTTAACACAAGAAAGTTAAACATATATTTGAACTTTGCTTGATAGACATCTTAATGAGTATCGTTAATTAAGTAAAAACAATAGAAAATATCCAATTTTAAAGAAAAAGACTGATTTCTTACGATTTTTATCAACTATATGATCAATGTAACGACTTAAAAGTTGAAAGTTAAACATGTATTCTAGTTTTTCAACAGCTATAGCCTTAATGAGTATCGTTAATTAAGTAAAAAAACAATGGAAAATATCAAGTTTTATGGAAAAAGACTGCTCTCTTACGATTTTTATCAACTTAAGAGAGAAAACTTAAACATACATTTCAGTTTTTCAACAGCTATAACCTTAATGAGCATTCATAATTAAGTAAAAAACAATGGAAAATATCGATTTTTATAGAAAAAGGCTGATTTCTTACGATTTTTATCAACTGCAACATCAGTGTATCGACTTACAAGTTGAAAGTTAAACATGCATTCTAGTTTTTCAACAGCTATAATCTTAATGAGTATCGTTAATTAAGTAAAAAACAATGGAAAATATCAAGTTTTATAGAAAAAGACTGATTTCTTACGATTTTTTCAACTCAAACTTCAGACTATCAATTTGGTAGAAAGAAATTTAAGCATGCATTCGAGTTTTGGACAACCATTTCCTTCATGAACATTATTAATTAAGCAAAACAACAGAAAATATTAAATTTTTAACTGATTTCTTCATATTTATTTATTTATTTTTTTATATATATATAAAATCAGAATACACAACTTAAAATAGAAATTTAAACATATTTTTTAATTTTTGAACAGTCGTTACCTCAAAGAATTTCAATAATTGAACAATTAACAAAGGAAACTAATGATTTTTTAACGAAAAAAGACGAATTAAACGAATTTGGTTAACTTTTACTCTAAATGGAAATTTCATCATACTTTTATATACTAACTAAGTAGAATTTTAATGCATAAACGAACACATTTCAGTAAATATTCAACGCACACACAAGTATGAAAACAACACCTGCTTCTTGTGACGTCATATTGAAACCAAAACTTATTCCTCCGAAGTCCCTCACCATACCTTTTCACCCCCATCTCCCCCAATTTTTTACCTTAGGTAGGAAAATGGACAATGCAATGACCTCTCATTCTTGTATATTTAGAAGTCTGGGAGAAAAAAAGAGACATTTTATACACTCCAATTTCATAACAGTTACCGCAATATCCCAAAATTTGAATTTTGGAAGACATAATCAGTATAATTAATTAAACAAAATAATAAAAATATTATTTTTTAAGGGGAAAAGGTGAATTTAAGCGAATTTGATTAGTTTTACAATAGTCTTTTGAACAACAACTTGGAAATATAGATTTCTAACAGAAGAATTAAACGTATATTTTAATTTTAACAGCAAAAACTTAACAAGTATCATTAATTCAACAAAAATAAATATCAATTTTAAAGAAAAGACGAATTTGAATAATTTTACACTAGTATTTTCAAAAGCAACATAGAAATATCAATACTTATTCACATATTTCACTTATTCACTGTATTCAGTACTATATTTAATAAATATGGATACAATTTAAGAATTTTCTAATCTATAATTAAATATTAGCTGTATATTTAATGTTACCCATGTTTTCAACATTAGTTCATAATCGTGAATTTTGTATTTTAAATACCATGTATTCAGGTTCAGATTATTTTCACTTGAAATCATACAGAATTTTTTAACAGAGTTTGTTTTTGAAATCATTGAAGCAACTGTATTTAATATTTTTAACACCAATTTTCTAAGATTTTCTAACATTTTCCGATTATACATTCTTCAGAAGTACATTTCTAAATGTTACAATCACTTTACATATCGAAAAGATATCATTGAAGCAACTGTATTTAATATTTTTAATACCAATTTTCTAAGATTTTTTAACATTTTCCGGTTATACATTCCTCAAAAGTTATTATTAAGTATTCTAAACAATAGAAAATATTAATTTTAAGAATAAAAAGACGAATTTAAACAAATTTTATTAGTTTTACACTATTTTTTCTCACCTCCAACACGGATATATCAATTTTAACGGAAGAATTAAACGTATATTTTAGTTTTTAACAACAAAAATCTAATAAGTATCATTAATTAAACAAAAATAAATATCAATTTTCAAGAAAAGACAATTTTTTACACAAATTTTCAACTTTGAAATACATTTGCTTACATATATTGTTACAGTATATTACTAAACTTAAACTTTTTGAAAAGTTTGAATGTCTTTACAAAGGGTTCATACTTATATTTTTCACGTCTTGACTGCATTCGAAATCTTACAACAAAAGTATACTTTTATTATTATTATTATTATTATTCTAGAAAACCTAAAAAATCGTTTCTTGCTGCTTTAGACACTTGACATATTAAAACTACTCTACCCATATAATTAATCAAATTAGGACATGATTCATCTTAAACTTCAAAATTTCTGAATTTTTACAATACTTATTTTCATCAAACTTTATTCTTGATCCTATATATTTTAATAGCACAGAATTTTAACATCTGTTTTTATCTACTTATCAAAAAATTATTAAAACACCCAACAACATTTTCCAAATATGAATATTATCTTTACAATTTAATAATGCAAAACATACACGAATACAAAGTTTAATTTTTACAAACATTTCATATTTCAAACCAAACTATTCGAAATTTTCACAACATAAGAGCAAACATTAGACGTTGGTTTTAATGCAGTATGCAATGGCGAAACTGTTGCATTTGCTATTAAAACCAACAAAATTTTTGAGACTTTTTTCATAACTTTTTTTGAAATTTTTGCAACATTTTTTTGCAATTTTTTTACACTTTTTTTAACAAAAATTTTTCATTTTTTTAACGTTGTGATTTTCTTTTTTTTTACTTTTGTAAAAACTTATTTTGAAAAAAAAAATTTTTGTAAAAAATGTTTTTGAAAAAAAAAATTTTTGAAAAAAATATTTTTGGAAGTTTTGGTTTTTGTAAAAAAAATTTTGTTGTAAATATTTTTTTTCAAAAAACTTTGTTATGAGTTTTTCACTTTGTGGTTTTTGTTTTTACATTTATGTTTTTTCTTTTCACTTTTACAATTTTTTCATATTGTAAATATTTTTTGTTAATATTTCTAGAAACAATGAAAATATTTTGTAAACTTGCATATTTTTTCATACATCTGTTTATTTTTGTATGTTCTTATGCATTTTTTAAGTTGTGAGAGTGTTATTTAACTTAAAATGTTATGTATTTCATTAATGTAATAGGTATTAGAAAAATAAACACAACGATATATGCATATAAAAGAATATTTAATGTGAGCATTTAAAGAATACACTGCAAAATAACGTCTATACATTCATACTGGTTAGAAGAATCACAAAATTACTTTTCAGCAGTGTGTATGTCTTCCAAATTTTAAGTTTGAGATATTGTGGTAAATGTTGTGAAAATATGATGGATAAATAGCCTAAATATCTTCCTTTATTTCTAAATTCTTCAAAAGTCTGACTAATTTTTGAATATCTTCGCTAAGTTTACATATATCTGATGATGCTTTATATGATGATGTGTGCATTTTTGATTCACGTCTCCTTGAAAACAGCATTTATGGTAATCTTTCCAAGTGTAAGGTTTTTCACCTGTATAGATTTTTGTATGTTCTGTTAAATTCCATTTACTTAAGAAGTGTTTGTAGCAAATAGAGCACATCTGTAGTAGAAATAAATGGACACAGTTAGGATTCTCTTCAATAATATAGGTAAAAAGCACTTGTTAAAGTGTAGGTAGTAAGACAAATCATTTTGTATTTACTCTAATTACGTTTCATATACGAATTCTAGTATTTCTCATATAAGTACTCACATATGTGTTATTCGTTAACGCTACATGTGCTAGGGATGAATCATTCGGGTCATTAATTTCTGAAGTTTGCTGCTGTTTTGGTTCATCTTGTTGAAACATCTGTATAATGAAAGAAATATAAATTTAGTGAAGGTTTAATGTATAAATAATCGCCTATTTATTTATTTTTATTAAATACATGTATATTGCAATCAATTTCGTGTACATTTAATATAAATTAAATTTTCTTCATTTATTCATATGATAGTAATTTCTCTGAGGGGTACATATCTGATAATTTTTAGAAAAGTGTGAAACACAAATTATTCTATGATAATAAGCATTGTGGTAAAATTCACATAGCTTGGTTTCGGAAATAGGTGTTTTGAAATATGAAATGTTAAAATTAAAGATTGTATTTGTACATGCTATGTATAATCAAAAACTATAAATATATTATTATTTAAAAAACTCGATGGACGATAATTCAGATGCAAGATGAAAACATTAAGACCAAGTGCAAGATGAAACATATAATTTGATTAATACTATGGAAGTGCTAAACTCAAGATAAACCATGTATACTATATATCATTAAAACTATAAAGATAGTATTTATATTTTAAGCAACTTGATGCACGATAATTCAGAAGTGCGAGATGAAACATCTGATGAATTGATTAAAAATATGAGTAGATTAGTTTTAATACATTAGATGATTATAGCAGTAAGAAATTTCGTGTAGGAGCAATGCGTACATGATGAAAATCGAATGGAATCAATTGACTTCAACTCCTGATCCAAGTTAGTATTTATCTCACGTGTGTAATGTGGAAATATAAAAGGTGAAGAATCAAGTTTGATGTAAATAAATATTGTGGTATTGGTTTAAAAACTAAAAAAGTATTGAATTTTACTGAATTAGAAAGCATAAAATTTGATTAAATAATGTTTTATGTAAAATATTAAGTTTAAATGTGATAAAATTATGAAAATCAGTTTGTAAACTCTCATTTTTATAAGTACTACTATGAAAATATTCTTTTAATATAGAATTTCTGCTTATTGATGAGACTAAAAAATTATTTTTTGTTAATTTTGAATATTTATTGAGTGTATGTAATACTAGGATTAAAATCTTACAAATTCGGTGTTAAATTTTTCAAGAAATTGTGGTTTGTAATCCAGAAAAAGGTGTGATTTTAATAAATTTGTAAATATGTTAATTTTTTTTTTTTTTTTTTTTTAGTTATTTCTCTAACTTTTCATTCATTTGTTAATTTTTGTAATTTTTGTAGAAAAAATGATTTGAATTTTCGGTAATCTGTACTATTTTTTTGTCCAACAGTTGATTTTATTGATTATTAGTATTCTTATTCAGCAGTAATTTCACGTATGAAGTTATTAAATATTAAATATCTATTAATTTTCTTTACTGTTTCATATGATAGTATTATTTCTGAGGAACAGGTGTGATAACTACTAGACTTTGATTGACTTGATTTTCTGATAAACGTTTGAAAAGAGTTGTAAGTATGTAATGATGCAATATCTATATACTATCGAGAGTCGAGATTGAAGTAGATAAGTATTGGAGTAATAGTCAATTCTTTGTTGAATTTCAAGAAATTGTGTGGGAACATGGTTTTTTACATTAAGTTTATGTAATTTCAGTTACAGTTTTTCGACAATGAACCTAAAAATGGATAATTATCATAGTTAAAAGTTATGATGAAAAGATGTAAGCAATATTAATGTTAAAAAGTTCGTCTAATGTTTGCTCTTATGTTGTGAAAATTTCGAATAGTTTGGTTTGAAATATGAAATGTTTGTAAAAATTAAACTTTGTATTCGTGTATGTTTTGCATTATTAAATTGTAAAGATAATATTCATATTTGGAAAATGTTGTTGGGTGTTTTAATAATTTTTTGATAAGTAGATAAAAACAGATGTTAAAATTCTGTGCTATTAAAATATATAGGATCAAGAATAAAGTTTGATGAAAATAAGTATTGTAAAAATTCAGAAATTTTGAAGTTTAAGATGAATCATGTCCTAATTTGATTAATTATATGGGTAGAGTAGTTTTAATATGTCAAGTGTCTAAAGCAGCAAGAAACGATTTTTTAGGTTTTCTAGAATAATAATAATAATAATAATAAAAGTATACTTTTGTTGTAAGATTTCGAATGCAGTCAAGACGTGAAAAATATAAGTATGAACCCTTTGTAAAGACATTCAAACTTTTTAAAAAGTTTAAGTTTAGTAATATACTGTAACAATATATGTAAGCAAATGTATTTCAAAGTTGAAAATTTGTGTAAAAAATTGTCTTTTCTTGAAAATTGATATTTATTT
Organism: Maratus speculifer; assembly: GCA_964019185.1. Taxonomy (NCBI): domain Eukaryota; kingdom Metazoa; phylum Arthropoda; class Arachnida; order Araneae; family Salticidae; genus Maratus; species Maratus speculifer. The sequence goes on along the minus strand of OZ025291.1, from coordinate 209,373,192 downwards.
TTGTTTAATTAATGATACTTATTACATTTTTGTTGTTAAAAACTAAAATATACGTTTAATTCTTCCGTTAAAATTGATATATCCGTGTTGGAGGTGAGAAAAAATAGTGTAAAACTAATAAAATTTGTTTAAATTCGTCTTTTTATTCTTAAAATTAATATTTTCTATTGTTTAGAATACTTAATAATAACTTTTGAGGAATGTATAACCGGAAAATGTTAAAAAATCTTAGAAAATTGGTATTAAAAATATTAAATACAGTTGCTTCAATGATATCTTTTCGATATGTAAAGTGATTGTAACATTTAGAAATGTACTTCTGAAGAATGTATAATCGGAAAATGTTAGAAAATCTTAGAAAATTGGTGTTAAAAATATTAAATACAGTTGCTTCAATGATTTCAAAAACAAACTCTGTTAAAAAATTCTGTATGATTTCAAGTGAAAATAATCTGAACCTGAATACATGGTATTTAAAATACAAAATTCACGATTATGAACTAATGTTGAAAACATGGGTAACATTAAATATACAGCTAATATTTAATTATAGATTAGAAAATTCTTAAATTGTATCCGTATTTATTAAATATAGTACTGAATACAGTGAATAAGTGAAATATGTGAATAAGTATTAATATTTCTATGTTGCTTTTGAAAATACTAGTGTAAAATTATTCAAATTCGTCTTTTCTTTAAAATTGATATTTATTTTTGTTGAATTAATGATACTTGTTAAGTTTTTGCTGTTAAAATTAAAATATACGTTTAATTCTTCTGTTAGAAATCTATATTTCCAAGTTGTTGTTCAAAAGACTATTGTAAAACTAATCAAATTCGCTTAAATTCACCTTTTCCCCTTAAAAAATAATATTTTTATTATTTTGTTTAATTAATTATACTGATTATGTCTTCCAAAATTCAAATTTTGGGATATTGCGGTAACTGTTATGAAATTGGAGTGTATAAAATGTCTCTTTTTTTCTCCCAGACTTCTAAATATACAAGAATGAGAGGTCATTGCATTGTCCATTTCCCTACCTAAGGTAAAAAATTGGGGGAGATGGGGGTGAAAAGGTATGGTGAGGGACTTCAGAGGAATAAGTTTTGGTTTCAATATGACGTCACAAGAAGCAGGTGTTGTTTTCATACTTGTGTGTGCGTTGAATATTTACTGAAATGTGTTCGTTTATGCATTAAAATTCTACTTAGTTAGTATATAAAAGTATGATGAAATTTCCATTTAGAGTAAAAGTTAACCAAATTCGTTTAATTCGTCTTTTTTCGTTAAAAAATCATTAGTTTCCTTTGTTAATTGTTCAATTATTGAAATTCTTTGAGGTAACGACTGTTCAAAAATTAAAAAATATGTTTAAATTTCTATTTTAAGTTGTGTATTCTGATTTTATATATATATAAAAAAATAAATAAATAAATATGAAGAAATCAGTTAAAAATTTAATATTTTCTGTTGTTTTGCTTAATTAATAATGTTCATGAAGGAAATGGTTGTCCAAAACTCGAATGCATGCTTAAATTTCTTTCTACCAAATTGATAGTCTGAAGTTTGAGTTGAAAAAATCGTAAGAAATCAGTCTTTTTCTATAAAACTTGATATTTTCCATTGTTTTTTACTTAATTAACGATACTCATTAAGATTATAGCTGTTGAAAAACTAGAATGCATGTTTAACTTTCAACTTGTAAGTCGATACACTGATGTTGCAGTTGATAAAAATCGTAAGAAATCAGCCTTTTTCTATAAAAATCGATATTTTCCATTGTTTTTTACTTAATTATGAATGCTCATTAAGGTTATAGCTGTTGAAAAACTGAAATGTATGTTTAAGTTTTCTCTCTTAAGTTGATAAAAATCGTAAGAGAGCAGTCTTTTTCCATAAAACTTGATATTTTCCATTGTTTTTTTACTTAATTAACGATACTCATTAAGGCTATAGCTGTTGAAAAACTAGGATACATGTTTAACTTTCAACTTTTAAGTCGTTACATTGATCATATAGTTGATAAAAATCGTAAGAAATCAGTCTTTTTCTATAAAATTGGATATTTTCTATTGTTTTTACTTAATTAACGATACTCATTAAGATGTCTATCAAGCAAAGTTCAAATATATGTTTAACTTTCTTGTGTTAAATTGATAATCTCATCATGTAGTTGAAGAAATCTAAATAAAATGGTTAAAAACTGTGATTTTCCATTGTTTCGCTTAATTAATAATACTCATTAAAATTATGGTTGTACAGAATTCAAATATAAATTTAATCTTCATCTTATAGTATGATTCCGAGTTGAGATGTGATTGATAATATTTTTAATTAGGGAAGGTTGTTCACCTCTCCTGTTATAATAGAATGTTCCTTTTTTCCACTAGGGGGCGTTCGTGCAGGGGGATGCATGGAGGGGGGCAGGAGAGTGGCGGTGTCATGGTGGGCGCAGGAGGGACCGCAGGCGGCACGGTGCCGCAGTACCGCCTCCGGCTGAGCCCGTACTGTCCTTTTCCTACTACTTATGCCGATGGGACAAAATAATTTCAAGTACATTTTAATGATGCTGCAGTCGTCGAAACATAATAAAATTCTTATTCATTTGTGAGGGGTACTAAAATATACAATTTCTAAATTAAACCACACGAAAAATATTTATTATTCATTTACAGGGTCACACAAAAGAATTCCGTTCCATAGTTGTATAAGGAATGAATATTATATCGGGCACATTTTAACTATGTTAAACTATTTCACATATAATAAAATTGATAAACGCTGCTTAAGTTTACTACAAATACTTCTTGTGTAATAGAAAATGCATTTTTATATTTTTGAATTAGCTACAATATTTTAACTAACTAAACTTAGCAGCTTTTTTTTACATTATTTTGGATATGTTGAAAAGTGTTTCATAATCTATACTTGACGCAAAATATTTTTCTTTTTATTTTTAAAGATTTATCTATATTTTAAACCAGAAATGGAATTTTGAAACAAGAATTCTTATTCCCCGTCAGTGATTTCATATAAAATTCTCTTTCTGTGCCGATTTCTATAAAGTTGATATTGATTCCGCAAAATTAAATATTTATACCTAGATTCCTTTTTTATTGTCACTGAAAGGAGAGAATTTTTTTGTAATACATTTTGATATTTTCATGATATTTAGAATAGAAGCACTCTAAAAGAATTCTTCGTCTATTTAAATTTTATAAACTTTAAATGCAAGTATGAAAAATATTTGAAATAAAAATTTTGTAATAGTAAACTGCATTGTTTATATTCTAAATGAAATATTTATTGTGCGGATATCTTTAAAATCTTACGTCTATTTGATTCTTATTCTTTATAAATTTCTTCAATTTCTTATATTAATAATTTTTTATGACAAAATAATACCTAGTAAAATCGAAAAAGAAATTTAATTGTAAAGTAATTTTAGGACTGAATAATTTCAGATATCAACGGTAAAATTTGTTGTTTATATAGTATTCCTTCCAAAGCTGTACAGACAATTGGAATTAAACGAATTAAACGCATAATTTCAAAAATCTACATTAATGATCAATTTTCCATATGCACTTTGGTAAATTCATCAAAATATACATTTTTTTATAATTTAAAATGAATGATAATATTTTCTTAGGAAAAACTTTATACAAATCTTTGGAAATTTAACGTTTTTAGTTGGAATATATTTATTGTTAAAATATCACACAATTGAAAATAAAATAAAATTATTCTAATAACAAATATTCAATATATCCTAAAATATTCTTTAAAGGAATGCCTATCGTTTTCGAAAAACATTTTACAATTTGTCAGTATTTCTAATGTTCCTTTTATTAAACTTTTAACAATTCAATTATAAGATTGTGTAAATTATGTCAAAAGAAAATAACTCAATAAACATTATCGGATTTGATTTTAGATATCAGAAATTTTCTTCGGAAATGTTAGGAAATTTTGAAATTTTCTCAAGGATTTAAAATCACTGCTTGGAAATGCATTGTTAATAAAATAACAAATTTATGAACCTTTCTCAAAGTATTTCACCCCTCCATTTATGTTTCCATTACAATTTGGTGCAATGTATAACTTTTAAAGATACAAATGGCATACTGAGAGCACCATGAAAGGAAAAAAAGATTTGTGAATGGTATAACAGTTATGTGACTAACATATGCGTTTAATTTACTTACTTCATATAGTCTCATTAATGTTTCATCAATATTTAAAGTTGAAGATATTTCATTATTTTTTGAAAACTATTCTTTTTAGTATTAAACGTTTTAAACCTTTATCAGAAATCGTTTAGTTTACAAAAGAAGTGCATGTCAAATTAAAAGTCATGTTTATACTACAATTGGATTTAGTATTAACATATGTTACTGAAAACAATTAGGGGAGCACATGATTTTAACAAAATATTACTCTGATAAATAATATAAAATAGAAAATCCTTTATTCAAAACCGTAGTAAAAACAGATGAAGAAATTTTCACATGCAAATCAAAGTTTATGATGTCAAAAACTAGAATAAGGAGATATGTGCAGAAATCGGTATTTTCCTGAAATAACTATTTCACTGTCTAAGTTGTGAAATTTATTTGCTCAGCTTGTGTTTTGAGAAAAGGTGTCTTGAAAATGTCACAACAATGTCATTTACCGGAGTCCATAGTTTAGCGTGTTATCCGGACAATTGATTCGGTTGAAACACAACCAAGTGTAGTGGATGCTATTGGAGTCACAAGAAATGTGAATGCAAGGCTGTGGAATCAATTTCAAAGCAAGTGGAAATGTAGACATCGTGAAGGGTAAAGTAGACCATGTGCTGCACATAAATTGAAAATCGACATATCCTGTAAGCCACTGGTTTTGATTGAACAGGCAATGTTACATAGCTAAAAACAGAGCTGTTCTTGATTACAGGATGAAAGATTGTCAGCCAAACAACCCGAAATAGGCTTCATCATAGTGGTCTCTGCACAAAAGCCAATGATATAATTTCGTTTATCTCAAGCAACTGTGTGGCCCAAAGAATAAAGTGAGCAACTAAACATCGAGTTTCAAGGCAACATCATTGTATCAAATTCCTTTTACAGATGAGTCTCGATCCAATCTTGATAAGAAATCCGTTGTCTTTTGATATGAAGAGAAAAGGATACTTAAAATAATTGTACATTTGTCCTTGAAAGATCACATTATAATCGAGGTAGGTTGATGTTTTTGCTGGAATCAGCATAGATGGACGTTTTAGTCTATGTATTATTCGGAATTTCACTTTAACGCCCTGGAGTTATACATGCAAGATATCAAAACCTAATGTAGAATTTTACATTGCAGCAATTGTTGTTTCTTTTGCTTCCATGCATTATAATTCCAAACCGTAAAAAAATGGTCCATTGAAGAACATGCATAAATTTAAACATTGCAGCGTATAGAATAGCCAACATGCTCTCCTGGACAAAATTCAATCGTGAATATTGCAGTGAGACTGTGGACAAATTGAAGTAAGACTGTGCCTGCCCTCTTTATTGTTTTTTGTAGGAGACTCGTCGATTGTAGTTCTTGAGGTGTGGAACAGTATTTCCAAAAACGTATTGATAATGTCATCAAATCCATGGAAAACAGGTTTGTGGCAGTTTTATCTATTCGAATGGCTATATGTCCTCTTAAATACCTTGCATCTTTCCTAAGTTGTACTTTTTTGCAATTTACAGTTCATTAAACTGTTGCCTTAAGCAATCATTTCACGTTCTATCCGTACACTGTAAAAAAGAAATAAGTAGAGTTAATAAGATTTTTCTAGCAGACTTGTACTAAGAACTTTTCATGTAACAGTAACAGCAAAAACTCATGTAACCTACCTCGGTCACATGTAATTTAGCTGTTATTGTTATACAGGGTGTCCACTCTCAACGGTGGCCAATGGCTAATTTCTAAACCGTTAGTCATAGACATATAGTTCCAATTGCAAAAATGCTTTAAAAAAGGTAAAGAATTGTTTTTCAAGCAATTTAGATTGAAAATATTTTTTATTAAAAAATTACGAAAATTAACTTTTTATACGGTCTTCCGGTCCTATTAGTGATATTTAGTAAAAAATTTCCATCACTCTATCAAGCAATACAAAAAAGGTCCCATTCATCTAACATCAAAATTGACCGAGTTATGAAACTTTAAATTTCATGACTTAAACCACTTTTCTGTAGCTGAAAACGAATGAGTTGGATTAAGTTTTCAGGGAACGTATACTAAGTGCTTAAAGTATTATAAAGGGCGTAATTTCAAAGCTGTTCAATAGCTAATTCCTAAACCATTTGTCACAGACATATAGTTCGAATTACAAAAATGTTTTAAATGAGATAAAGAAACATTTTTAAAGCAATTTAACTGAAGATGCTACCACCGTATAAGTTTTACGTTAGTGTTAATCTTTATTAATTAACTTCTAGATTGGTTAAAATAGTTGAAGACGTGAGTTTTAAAATTCTCTTTACCGAAAAAATCAAATTTTGGGGAATCGCGTTTGTATTTTTAAAAGGTGTTATTTTGATAAGCTTTTATTTTCCTTAAAACGTTCATATGCATGTTTCCCTAGTTCAAAATTTCTATTCAAATTTTAACGCACTTCCAAATATCCAATCGAGGTTCAATTTGCACACATATCTATATCCAATGACAATGTAATATTAATACAATATTAGGTGCGTGCCATTAATTTATTTTATAGAGCTACACCAAATTCTGTTAGGTTAAATAATTTAATAGAATTTTAAATATATCTCATTTTGTAACAAATTGTGACTGCTGTTTTTTATAATTTAAATTAACAAACTTTCTGTTATTTTTTTACTTATATTTTTAGTACAAATTTTGCTTTAATATGTAATCATGAACATAAATTTAAAAATTGTATTGCAAAAATTATTTTACTCTCAATGTTTAATGTTAAATTTTATATCTTGCGTTTATATTTATTTCAAGTAAATTTGTGACTGACCCCTAATTTGCAGAAAAAAATGCTTCAACTTTAAACACCTATAACTCGGTTAGTTTTAATCGCAGAAGAATGGAACTTTTTTTGTATTACTTGTTAGGGTAATGGTAAAAATTTACTGAATATCACTTATAGGATCGGGGGACCGTATAAAAATTTAATTTTCGTAAATTTTTTTATAAAAATTTTTTTGACCTAAATCATTTGAAAAACAATTCTTTACTTTTATTAAAGCATTTTCGCAATTGGAACTATATGTCTATGACTAACGATTTAGAAATTAGCCATTGGCCACCGTTGAGAGTGGACACCCTGTATAAGATATTGGAATACAAGTTTACTAGAAAAATATAAGTAACTTTAGAATTTTTTTACAGGGTAGTTTCCCCATAAATTAAAGCTCTCTTTCAAATGTTTTGTGTCTTTTTCTCCAAAATAAGGATCGACATACATAGTTCTCTCAATTTTATGTCCATGCCTGGTTGTCTCGAACAGCTTTTTCACTTTTTCTCCTGCCTAACCTGTTTGGTACACTGCAAAGAAATTCTGTAGAGTCACCAAACTTTTTCTAGGAAACTGAGATTCCTAGAACATTTTATGTAACGGTAACAGCAAAAGTACATATAACAGAACTGTTTACATGATTTTTTGCTGTGACTGTTACATGGAAAGTTCTAAGAATCCCGGTTTCCTAGAAAAAGTTTTGTAATTTTACAGACTTTTGTTTACAGTGTAGCGTAGGATACAATTAAAAATTAGTGTAGAAGCTTTAGTATGCCTTGGTATTTTACAGTACACAACCCATATTTTTATGTTGAAACGGACCACTTGCGTCTTTACTTTACTACAAACCGTCTCTGTTTTTAAAGATGAAATCAGTTTCAGATAATCCTCATCGACTTTTACAAAGCTTTTTGAAGGCATTTTTTCCAAACATTAAACAAACTAATGCCTATTTAAATTGTATACGATGAAGAATAGTACTTAATTTAAATTTTCTATTCTCCTAAGTTTTCCTATATACATTGAAGAAGTAAGATTATACAAAAACCTCTTAGAGTAAATGTATTGAAACCAAATTATTATATGCACGTTCGAATCAATGAAGCAATCAAATAATATGCACAAATCAAATACTTAGAACTGAATTTAAGCTTTTTATTGAAAAAATATACAGTTACTATATTTTATCGCCAATCAACTGACGTTATGTCTGAAAATTTTACTTATAGTAATTGCGTTCTAAATTAAAAAATGATTGATATTTTCAATTTATAGGCAGTAGAACTGAATAAAAAAAATTACCATTTCTGATGATAGGTAGTGCGGAATAGTTACCACTGGTGGCACTAAATTAGAATAAAAAAATGAGATTTTTTTTTTTACAATGACTTCAGTTTTCGCAAATAACTTAAAGTTTTGCTCAAATCCTATTTTTTTAGCAAAAAAATAAAAAAAAAACTTTTAAAAATTTATTTTTTTAAACTGAATTCACTTGAAATGTCATGTTTAGTGTACGAAATGTTGAAAAAAGCTCTAATTATGTAGTTTTCAATAGTTGTGAGGATTTAAAATTAGGCGATTTTTACAGACTCTTCCTGTATTAAGAGAGAAAAATTTGTAGGTATTGTTAAGTTTGTTAGTTAGTTTTTCTCTTTTGCTGCTTTTCCTCCCTCTTCCTTCTGTTTTTCAGTGTGTTTACAGTCAAATAATAGATTGATGGACCACAGTATACCTTGACAAGAATTCTATACAGAGAGAGGAAACTGTGGAACAGAAACCAATGAAAACGCAATCAGTCATCATGAGTATGATAATATAGTACTACTTGTAATATTCTTCGAGAAATCTGTCATAGTTTCCGCCCCGATGATGCTGGATTTTTCAATTTAAACTGTAATGTATTTATAATTTGTTTTACAGAAAACTGATATTGAATTGTTTTTCCTTAAACTTCTTATTTAAAAAATGCGATGGCCCAACGAAATGTGTCTGCAATTTTTGCAACAAAAAATAATGTATTAAGAGTAATAATGATGCTTGTGAATAACAGTAAGAAATGTATTTGATTTATCCAGATAAAAATAACATAATTATTAAATTTCAACGGAATATGACCAAAAGTTTTCACACAAGGCATACGTGTTTTAAACTTTGAATCCCTCAAAACACTTTTCTGGTAAGAATAAAACTCTTTCTGTCTGTCTTACCGAGGTCTATTTCTCGAAAATTTATTCGGATATCCAGGTAAGTGATACGCGCTGTTATAAACGCTATGGTTTAACATGGCATATAAGTTATTGAAAATCAAGGGTGTAGTATTTACGCTTCATTTACAAGGGCAGTCAAAAGAATTCATTACGTTAAGACCTATTAGGATAATTCATGTACAGTTACATGATGTTATACTATATGAATCATATTGATATTGATAGTAATGCTCGAACTCACTACACTGTAAAAAAATTCTGTAATCCTACAGAAATAAAGTTGCCGAAGTGTGTACGCCTACTAAAATTTTATCTGTACACTGCACAAGAAAAAATGTAAATCTACAAAATTAATTATTATAAAGCTACAAAAATCCGTAACTTTACAAACGAATCTTCTAAAAGTACAGTTATTCTACTAAAATTTTATCTGTAACTTGGGTTGCAGCTACATAAAAAATTTTAGGAATCCCAGTTTCCTAAAAAAAATCTTAGTAACCTTACAGATTTTTTTTTATTTTCAGCGTAAATTTGCATCTGTTACACGAATTTTTGCTGTTGCCGTTACGTAAGAAGTTCTTAGAAGTTTTAGTAACTTTATAGATTTTTTTTTTTTACAGTGTACAAGTTGCTTACTTCAAACTATTGCGTGCACTGCACATATCATATATATACCAAAACAAAGAAAACGATTTGGTTTCAGTACGGCATAATTGCTAGAAATTGACTTTCTGTAGTAGTAAGTAATTTTTTTATATGATTTCGTTGTATAAATCCCATAGATTTCTTATAGATTTGCATAAAATAATTCAAGTACATTTTTGCATATTCATGGAAATACTTGAAAGGGAATTCTCGATCATGTTATTCGTTTTTATTGGAAAATAATTTCTTTAATGTAGTACATATAAGAACCTAGAGATAATACACAGGGCTACGCAAAATAATTAGAATGTTTTCCGAGTACAGATAATAAATAATAAAATTGTTTTTTTTTTTTTTTTTTTTTTTTTTTTTTAGCATTTATTAAATCTTTTCATATTATTATTATTAAATCATCTGTCACTTTATTAAACGGCGTTTCGTTATTTTTTTTCTGAATACTTTAGAAAATATATATAAAGCTCCAATCGATCAATGTTTTTTTTTTTTTTTTTTTTTTTTTTTTTTACATAAAGTTGTATATGTATTTAAAACTAAATTGCATACGAAATCGAATTTTTCCAAGTTTAAAATAAAAAAGGAATACCAAGAAATCAAAGGATTCAAAGGGTTTTATGTGTTAAATTAGAAAGTTCGCTATAACTGAAAATAGATTTTTTTCATCAACAAAAGGAAATTTTTTATGAAAATTCTGGAAAAAAAAATGCTTGAAATTCCTTGAAGTGTACGAGCCCTGCTATACTAAAACAAGAAAATTTCACTTTATGTATTTCTGTATGTGTTTAAGTTCGTCTGTATGCAAGTGTAGCGAAATCTACCACATGTATGAGTCTAACCATTTTTAAGAGGCTAGGCCAAATTATTTTCTGATGCACTTTAAACTGAAAAATTTGAAATTCTAATAATTAATTTAGTTAATATTTAAAAAAACGCAATCTACTCTCATTAAAAACTTTTCTCGGTCCTTGCGAATGACATAAAAGCTCCGGAGCATGCGTAGAAATCTTATTTACGCATTAGTTGAAAACGAATCAGTTAAAAAAATACCGAAAAAAAAAAAAAAACATTTTCTTCTTTTATTTTATCATCCCTACAGGGCACAATTTTAAATGTACTAACAAACCAAAGTAAGTTTCTTACAGCTGAAACATTTTTCTAATCGATATTGCAATTGTTTTTTTAAAAATATGAAAATACCTTTCCTAATTCCTAAGCACCGGCCTAATTCCTAAGTTTCCTAAGCACCGGCAATATAAGTTAACTTCGCGCGAAACGAAGACGATATTTAGTTCGTCCGTACGTCCGTACTTTAACACAATAATATACACGATAATTTTGAAAATTTGGACGGGAGAAATAGTTTTAACAAAATAAAATGTGCTCAAACTTCAACGAAATCAGAAAAAGCCTTATTAGTGATTCGTCGCAATTTTGTTCGCTTTAGCACGTATACACTCCAGAATCAGATTACGGAGAAAAAAAAATAGCATATGTAGTCAGTGCGATATTTTTTCTTTGAAAAATATAATTTCATGTAAAATTGAGTTAAAATTGTAAAATCATACATTTTCAAAGTAATTTATGTGTCATTTATCACGGTCTTTTGAAATGCTAAGTGAGTCAGCTAGTGTATTGTATAATTTAATAAATAGTATAAAAAATTGTTCTTTTATTTTAGGCATTCCATGTTTAATTAATTAGATGATTTTTTATTTCGATACGCACGTATTAGAGACTCATTTAATTATTTTATTTATTATTTTAATTTACAATTAAGTGTTTTTATCATAATTAATTTTATTTTATCAATGTAAATGAATTGTAGTTGATTTAAAAATGATATTTTTAACTTTTTGCTATATATTCAAAGCACTGTTTATGTAATTTTTCAGGCAACAAAAATTCGCTTAAATCAAATCGAATGAAATTCCTAAAAAGGTTTTATTCAAACAAATAATGGTTTCATTACCTTGAAACTTGATATAGCTTTAGGCGATATGCGTCTATACAAAATAAATGTCACTGTTTTCACGTAGAGTGTTATTCCGAAAATGTCATAGCATGTAAATGGTAGATTTGACTAGAGTAGTTAAAGTCAAAACTATGCCTGCTCATTTTGAAAGTTTTCTTTTATAAACTTCTTCCTCTGAAATAGATGTGTTTTATCTAAAAGAAATTCTGATATAAAAGTACTAATTTATGCGTTGTGTAACATATTCAATTATAAAACTCTAATATTAAAAGTAATGAAATAACTGTTGAAAAACAATCGCTTAGAGCATTACATTTGTTTGATTCAATCTTTTGAGTAAACATTTATGTACAACATTTAAAACAAATCTCAAAATATTTAAGTAAATATTCAAGTTTCTTTATTTTAAATAATTAAATAAAGCCTTTGTGGTTCAACAATTCCGATTTCAAAAATAATCACTCATATGTTAGAACACAGCACTTTAAATGTGTAAAAAATAATGAAAAAAAATTAGAGCATAAAACTAAAAATACAGTAAACTCTGTCTAAGGCGGAATTGATATATACTGAGGAAATTTTCCGCAGAAGACAATTTTGCACTTTAGAAAAATTTTACTCTATGTCTATGGATTTGCAGAGATTTCAAAACGTTTCCGAGCTACATTAAAATCCCTCTTCCCCAGATTCCGCCTTACAGAGGCTTTACAGTATTTACTAAAAAGTACTTTTTTACATCTGTAATAAAATGTTGTAATTGTTTTAATACAGAATCGTAAAATCTAAGAAATTACCTTCATAAAAATATATTTTTTGATGTATACAGATATTTTAATTTTAAAATTGTTACGAAGTTTATTTTAGTAATAATGATACGAAACTGCTCAATTAAAGATTAAAAACTGACATGAATAAGGAAGACACTATTGCCGTCTTTTGATAATTCTGTAAGCAATTTATATGAACAGCTCTGCTAGAAAACATCAGAGTAAAGTAAATCGCATTATAAAGTGTATTAGTAATATCGATTTTTAGGCATATTGCTGATATGCAATGTGGTAGAACAAAGGATTATATTTGCTATTTTCTGCTTACATGAATCTATTTTTAATATACCTCTATTACATTAGCTGATGTATTTTAATACAGTTACATCTCATCTTTGTAAGTCGAATTTCTTGTTTATTTTCCGTAAATGTGGATGTTCTGACAGATCAAAAGTTTTTGAGGTATCTCTATTTTTATAATTTCGATTTTAAAATCTATGCTTTCAGTAAGTACGCAAAATTGTAACTAAATGAAAAGGCTAAAGTAAATCTCATTAATTTATCGAATACATTAATCATTCATTTATTTATTCAAAACACACATTTGAAATTCAAACTACAGTATTTCTTTTTTGCTATGCTGTGCCTTCTCTATCCGGAGCCCCACCAGTGGCCGAGAGGTTCGGACCTCTCAACTGGTAGACGGCAGGTGCTGGGTTCGAACCCAATCGCGGCTGTCGGCCTAACCGTTCGGAGTTTTCCGTGGTTTTCTTTGAACCTTGCGTAAATACGGGTTAGGTTCCCTTAGAAAGACCCCCACGGAGGGCACTCCCCCTGGTCCTATATCCCTAGCGTAGATAATCGGACGACAAAAATCAACCAACCAACCAACCTTCTCTATCCGTCTGTTGTAATGTTTTGTTATTTGAGAAGAGATATTCGGCTTTACTTTTGGAAGCCCTATGTAAAAAAAAATTGCTTTTAGCTTTTCCTGGAGGGATAATCTCTATTGTTGCTAAGCAATAATCAGCCATTATATGTTTATCCCACCTATCTTGATACCGTTCTCCCATAAGCTTCAAATCTTGCTGAAATCACTTAACCTATTCATCACTGACCAGCACCAAAAATTTTCAGTAAGTCATAAAGATTGCTATTTTGAAAATGAAGTCTGATACTCATATTACAATCAAGCATTTGGAAGCTCTCTAAAAGTTGCTAAACAATTTCGGTGTAGTTTTGTGCGAGAAGTATCTCTAAAAAATGTTTTTGACTAGCTGTTTGAATACCAACCAAGCATTCATTGCAGTTTTGTCATTATCCCTAATAAAGTGTTCTCTAATGAGCATCCAAATATGTGAACCGTCTGTCTTTATCTTTCCAAAAAAAAAAAAAACAGGTTGGGAAATTTCAAAACGAAAAAGATTAAAGTGGAAACAGACGCCGTGATGGAACAAATACTGTAGAGATTGTGTGGGTGAAACTAGTGCTCTTTAGACCAAAATAAGTATATCGTTGCGTGTCTGTGTGTTGTGTGCTGTATGTACCGTTTTATTGTTAGTATTCAGACATTTATGTCAGTTTATATACTTCAAATCTTCGTGGTAAGCTGCTAAAATTGTTACAGTTTTTCAACCAAATAAGCAGAGATTTCATCTTAAAACAGATTGTTACTGTAGACTAGATTTTCTTAGAATACAGTTACGTGCTTGCATTTCTGCCGCCTCGTTCCCATGACAAAAAATTGCAGTGCGGCATCTGTGACAGATGCCGCACTAAGGTTGGGGGGAGAATGCTTCAAAATATATCGTTCTTTTTCTGTTCAATAATATAATCAGTATATTTTCAGTAGAAGTTACATATTAATGAAAGTAGATTCACTGACAGTGTGTGATCGACAGTAACGAAAGTGTTGACTCATACAAATTCTAATGGCAGAAATATAGATTAGAACGTGGTGACACTAAATGCGCTGAATGTATGAAGTTTTATCAAGAAAAAATATAAAGCTCTGTGGATTCAGTTCATCAAATAAAATCTAATGTTGCTTGAAACATGCTCATTTTTGCTCTTGCAACGAGAAGTGTGGTGATTATGGGTGAATGAAAATATAAAATGAAAGAATGAGTAGAAAAGTCAAAGTAAAAAGACTAGGATCTAAACAGAATAAAATTAGTACAAACAGCAATGTTTGCCGGGATGTAAACAAATGATTTACATCTATTTTGTAATTATGCTGTCTATTATTTCTAGTAATTAGGCTATCCATTCATCAAAATTCAAATATTTTTTTTCTGTTTGAATTTCATTTATCTCTTAAGTTTTATTTTTTGAGCTTACAGATTTTGTACTTTCGCTAAAATTTCCACAATTTAGTGATATATGAATATAGTTTTTTGGAAGTTTTCTATTACTTTTTATTACTTTAAGTAGCTTGAGAAAAAAAGTTATTTCCTCGAAAAAAAATAATCTAGCTTTTTTCTCCATGCAACATGCGTCCCATAAAAAATTATGTTAAAAAATGGTTTTGGGAAAAGAGTATGATTAAAAATTTCTGGTACTGACTTTTTTTTTCTCTTTTTATACTATACATTTTACACGAAAAAATATGAAAGTGCAGCATTTGTCCCCACTTTTCCCTACTTGAAACAGTCTCCTTCAGTTGACAAAGCTGTCACGAACTGCTTAATTAGTCCCAGTTTTATATGCAGAAATGGAAATTAGATACTCTTTTTGTCGACAAGTGGCTCTTGCAAAATGTTTGAGATCAGATCTTGGAAAAAAATTCAAATGGAATGAATGCTTCTCACGAGCCCTAATATGGCACATATACAAAAACAGGAATACTCGGAACATCCACATAGCTGACCAAGAAAAAATCAGACCATTTTAAGGTCAATACAGATGGTAGTGCCTGTAATATTTCAATAAATCTATGGTTTTCCTTATATCTTCAGATTCGTCACGCAAACAGACTGAATGGACAATTGGCACTGCTCCAAATAAATTTCAGTTGTGAAGGAGCGTGCACTTAAAGTTCCTCTTTGAGCTATTGATGAACAGTCTCCATTCAGTTGAAGTATTGAAAGGAACTCCCAACTACTCCATTAAACGATGTACATTATTGCAATAGAAAAAAAACCTCCGTCATTTCGAATGTATTGAAGAAATTCACTTTCTCTTGCTAAAAAGTCAATCGCTAAGTAGACAAATCGTACTAATTTGTGAGTCAAACAGAGGAAACTATTAGCCAGTCTAAGACGAGCCAGTTTGTGTTGCTTCGTATATTTGCGTATTTACAGATTTTTCTCGGAAAAATTACGAAAAATACCAAAGAATATCTTGGACAAACTAAATCAAGAAAGGTAAATATGCACTATGCGTAGATAATGAATCATTTTCCAACACGGTCAGAATAAAACAACAGAACTTCACCGTTAAACAAGCTAAAATATCACGTCTAATTTAACAATATGGAATTGCATAACACATTTAAAAACCCCAATTTTAGCTGTCTTCATGTACAATTGTAAAATTATCAGAACTCATTGAACAACTTTTTATGTGATATTGATTGTGATTGATTTAGTGTGCTATTATAGATTTGTATCTAATAACTATATGCCAAAATTCAGTACATCTTAGAAATACACATATCTCTGTCGAAAATTCCCTTTCAGAAAATTTCGCTAATAAATAGAATGATACAGGAATTCTTTAGTAAATGTCTGTATATGTGGTACAGTATTTATATACAATGAGTACCTTTTGAAAAATTATTTTAGTTTTAACGAGCATGCAAAATTTTAAAACTTACTTACAGAAACTATTTTTAAAAGACCGTAAAGTAATCGATTTTTTATGTATACCTGTAAATGTAGTCTGTTACAATTATCGAGCAGTAAAATTTAGAGATATGTATTTAGATTCAATATATTTCAAAAAGTGGAATCTCGTTAAAATACACTGCAAACAACTTTTCCTCATGAACCATGAAGTAATGGAAGTATTTCGAATGTCTCTGTAAATTATCTGTTGATCCCACATTCTTCGTATACAAAACCGAACACGTATGATGAACATAAATAACGTTTATAAACCAGGAGGCGGCAGCACACACAATCAACTTCGTCGAGTTCACGGATAAAAATCTAGGATTAGTTAAATCTCGATATGCATATTAAAACCCAATCGGGGTGCCAAGTCATATCTTAGTAGAGAGCACATAAAACCTGATTTTATAGTTGACTGGCAGGTTTACCATTGTACTTTCCTATACCGAAAAGTATGAAAAAATGGAGGTTTGCCAGCAGGAAAATCTAATGGTAAATCTATAAGTCGACCACTAAATCGGGGTTTTAATTGTTTTCCACCAAGATATGACTTGGCAGACTGACTGCGTTTTAATATACGAATCGAGATTTAACTAATCCTAGATTTACATCCGTGTACGTCGATGACGTGATTGTCTGTGCAGCCGCCTTACGGTTTATTATTAGTTGCATGAGAATCCGTGTAAATTTGCGGGGGAAGCGTAGGCAGAGGACAGATGGATAGATAAACATTTTTTTAAACTTCTTTTGAAAGTACAAAAAAGTAATTACATCGTTAAAAAGACTTTTCTAATTCAATGTTGCAATAAACCATTAAATAACACCCCATAACATAAGTATAATTTGGCTTTAATAAAAAAAGATACATACAAACCGGAGTATATAAATAAAAAAATAAATTTTAATTAATACGATTATAAAATCTCATAAAATAATACCGCAAATTTTGGATTAATTTTGCAGATTATTAATTTTATTAATGGCTAATTTATACGCATTAGAAAATTAATTAAATTTCAAGGCATAAATCTTTCGGTAAATTTCAGTATTTTAATAATATTGAAAAAAATTTCCTATAAGAATGAAATTTTTTTCATTTTTAATTATATTAAAGTATAATGACAGAGGAATTTTTCATTTTTTTTTTACTTTTATTCATTTACTATTTTTTCCGTTCTTTTATAAAACCATAAGAGTTTTTAAAATTGGAATTATTCAAATATTTGCATTTCATTAATAAAAGCGTACTGTACTAGAAATGATTAATTTTCATATATTTTTTTTATTTATTTAAATAAAAATTTTGATTGAATGCTATATTTTACTAATTAATATTTTTTGTGGTCTACAATATCCCTATTATCTTGCAAACCGTAATTAAAAGAATTATAATAAACAATATGCAGTTTATGTTCCAATAATAAGTTTTCATTACAAATATGAATTTACCATAATACGTTAAGACTTCAATAACACGTTTAAGTCGACTACTTAATGGAATAAATTGATTTAGTCTACAACTCTAAAAAACAAAAAAATTTTTCGTAAAATCTGAAATTTTCTAATGAAATGAATTTTTCTAAGAGAAATCTCTAATCTCCTATTATTAGGTGCGTTCGTAATTATGTAAATACGTAGCACCTACAGTCGTCGTTACAACCGTCTGAACGTCCACCTGTCTGTCTGTCCGTCCTTCAGTCTGCCTATCTGTCCGTCCGCATATAACATAGCAAGAATTTACCAACCGGATTGTTTGAAATTTAAAATATATAATTGCTGTATATCTTTGTCGAGTCATGCCAAATAATATGAAAATTGGAAGTTTAATTACAGGGACATTCAAAATATTCTATTACATTACGGCCAAACGGGAAAATATTTTCAAGTCGATTTTGATGATGTTACACTCTTTCGAACATAAACAAAGCATTAAATAATCTCCGGCGAAACATCTGCCAAAAGCACTTCAACCGACTACTTTTCTCCCAGACGATCTCTTTTTTCGGGGTCGGCAGAATGGGCTTTTTGTCCGCTCGATAATCACCTTAGATCCTCGTATATCGGCTACTTTTTTAATCCCTCGTGTAGCTTTCTTCCCCTATTTGGTTATCCACCGATAACGTGTCCAGTATTTTATGACATTATATGACGTTTTGCCGACTACCCAGTTGATATCATGTGTAAGAGTTTTTCAATGAATTCTTCTGTACCTCAGATCGTGTACAAATAGTAATTAAAAGCAACAAAGCTGATTTTAGTTCAAATAATAAATATTGCTCATTGGAATTATTTTTTCAAATAAAATGCAAAAATATTTACATGTCGGTTATATAACCGATTAAAAACTTTAAAAAATCGCTTTTTTTAACGTTTAAATATTGCTGCTAAAAATGTTTCCTATTAAAATTAGTAATAATTAGAATTAAATTCCAAAATGCAATTAATTTTCTATTGTGTGAAGAAAAGGAAAGTGTTTTTTACAGTAAAAGATATATTCTTATCTATTAGTTATATAGACTATTGATGCATAAGTAATTTTGCATCAGACGAAGAAAAATTAATTGTAATCTAAATTGCAATTTTAATTATATGCGATTTTTACTGAAATATCATTTAACGGCAAAATTTAGACTAATCAATTTAGACTTTCAATTGCTTTTTTTAATTTTAGAAAATGGTAGAACCTAATCCCCTTTTTTGCACTGGAAGGTAGTCTCAACATCTTCCAGTTAATTAACATGTTAAATGATTACTGTATACAATTTACTTATAACTAGTAAAGTGCAAAAAAAAGGTTAAATTTAAAAGTGCATGCTCAAAATTAAAAATGGATTTCCAGCAATTATTACTCAAAGACAGTACTGTATTCGTTTATTGTTTGTGTCTTCCTGTAAAAGAACTACAAATGCTACGATTGCCACTTTTTAGCGTAACCATCTTGCAGTGGAATATTCAGTGATTAATATCAGTTTCAATACATTTTAAATAATGTATTGTCTTTAAAACTTCGTTAAACGATTTTTCCATATACCATAACATCATGGAATTTCTTTGGATACCCCTGTAAGTGAAGTATTAACCCCATATACTCTAGGTTTGTTTAATATTTTATACGACACTAAACAAACCTTTTTGACCCTAAATAAAGTTTATAAATTGTATGAAAACCCGACCATTTTTACGGGATTTAGAGCGTGAACAGACAAAGAGACGAACCGAATGCATAAATACTTTCAGAATTTGTTGGAAGGCGAAAAAATGATGCATAGAAATAGTTGAAGCTCCTGGCTTTCATATTTGTTAATTTATTAATTCCTATTGTTTATTGGTAATGTTATTACTTCCTTAAGCACAGAGTTACTTTTCAAAAGATGGTTTATAAAACATTGAGACATAAAATAATTGACTTAGTAAGAGAAAAAAATTCAAGTAGATTAACTCATTTGAGATATTTTTATTTATATGAAAATGCCACATGAGTCCTTCCCTTTTCGATGAATTAACACGTTCGCTGCCGCTTACGTGAAGATGTGATGATAGTTATTGTCGCACTATAGAAGTGGGTATTTCTCAGAAGCCGATTTACTTTTTATAACAAAGAATCAGTGAAAGATTTTCCCGCTCCAGCGCGTGACTGGCAATTGGACATCACCCCACATCACCCGCTGGCCCGTGAGTGGCCCCTTGGCGTTGGCGCCATATCACGCGATGGCGCGTGAGGGGCAGCGAATGTTTTAAGAGAGAAACGTAAGTTTAGAGAGTTAAAGAGTTTAGAGAGAGTCTAATGAAAGAAATGTAAGTTTAAAAAGGTGATTTTCGGTGCAAGCGACGGAAAATCCTAATTTAATGAGAAAGTTACAAACGCATTTTTCTCTTAAATTTACTTACAGTATATATCAGATGAAGTTACATTTTGGAGGATTAGCTGGATATGTTTTCTTTCCTTTCTTTTGAACACTAGTCAGAAGCAGTGAAAATGTGAAAAAGACAATTTCATTAAACTAAAGACATTTAAAGGGTAGTAAAGTAACTATACACTGTTAAAAAAGGGACGATTTTACGACGATTGTACTGCCAATTGTACCACCGGTAGAATTCGCTGTTTTATAACGAAAAAACCCGGAAATTCCAGAAAAATATCTATTTTTTTTTTTTTTTTTTTTTTTTTTTGAGAAAAAACGGATATTTGTTTTTTGTTTTTTTGAATTTACGGGAATTTTCACGTTAAAAAACAGTGAACTTAACTGTCACCTCGATTGCCAATACAATTTACGTAAAATCGTCCGTTTTTTAAAAAATCGCAGAAAAGTTACTATATTTTTAGATTTGTGACTTTGGTTTTTACTTGATTGGCCTGACCATATCATCTTAAACTGTATTTTTTAGTTTCTTATTTGTGGTTTTAATATTTTTAATTTAGTATTTCCTTTAACTGAAACTTTTATTTACTTTGAACATTTTCCAACAAAATTGAGAAGTGTTTATGCATTTAGTTTTTCTGTCCATCTTTCCGCGCTCTAACTAGAGTAAATAGACTCGGATTCTCAAATGGTAAACTTTATCTGAGGGTCATGAAAAATGTTTGGTATTGTATATGAAGTATTTGGGGTTAAAAATTTATAAGGCATACAAAAAATTCTATTAAATTACGGAATATAAGAATTTTTTAAACAGTATTTTATTGAGATTACACTATTTCAAATATACTGAAAACATAAATCATTGGATTTTACTACAAGATGATTACGATAGAAAAAGGTATTCATAGCATTTGTCGTTTATTTAAAGGGACACACAAAAGGAAATGGTTACAGTTCTGTCTTTAAACAATAAATGATATAATCGTACGTTTTAAAATGCAGCATGTAAATATTTTTTAAATGTAAATATTTTTTTTTTATTTTACTCGTTATATGTAAATTCTGCACTTCATATAGAGGGCTGCACAAAAGTATTCACGTTCCAATCTTTTTATTATCGGAAAAGCTGAAGGGGAATATTTAAAAGAGGTGCATGTATTCCTTAACTGAACTACATTTTGGCATGCATTCAATAAAAGATAGAAATCAATTTAAAAAATATAGGAGAGCTCAAATAAGTCGGAATATTTCCAGATTCTAAATAGAAGCAATTGAAATTGGGTTTTCAAATGTATATTGCGTTACTATATGGTTGAATTATACGTAATATTTTATAACTTATTTAATTTTGTAGTCTTGTTACTGTTTATTAAAATGTATCGGAATCTACTATATGCATGCTTTTTTTCTTCTTGTTTACTATCAAATAAAATTATTCACTTATAATTCTTAATTATTGCATCATTTTCTTTTTCTATTCACTTTTCTTATACGTTGTAAACTATTGATTTCGACTTAAAATTTTACGTAAATAATAAACTATAGTTTGACTTTATATTTCGCAATATTTCAGTAGTAATAAGATATTCTACTGATGACTGGGCGTAATTTGCTGTCAAATCGAAAGCCCCTCAAAAGCGTCACATTGTTAAACTAAGTTTTACGGCTTCCCCATAATCATGGATGTTTTGCGCGCCTCCATGGTGCAATCTACTGTACTTTATGTTTGCCGTTTTGGCAACATATCAGAATATAACATATGCAACATATCAGTTATTTGTTTATCGGCGATCATAGCGGACCTATGGTGCGTTCACTGGATCCACATTCTTTCGTTAAAATGTAAATATAATCTGTAAATAATTTTTCATATAATTTGTTTAAATTTACATAATGTTTTAGAGAAATGCAGTTATTTATATTTATTGGCAATATTAGTCAACTAACTCTTGCACTTTTTTCTGTAAAGCAAACCGTCTCTTTTTTCCTTTTTAAAATTATGTAATTTTAAAGGCACCATGTAGAAAACTTTTATAATGTATTGTTTTATAGAATACAAAATTGTGTGGTGTTTACAATGTGTTGTTAATTTGGTGAAAAATTAATGTGCAGCACAATACTATTCTAAGAAAATAGTTTATATTAGGTCTATTTACAACACTACTTCAAGACAATTAACAAACTTAAGTGTGTTCTAAAAATGGAACACATTTCTCGATAGCATCACTTTTATAACATATTCAGAACGATTTTCTAAATAACAACACATTTAACAATATATTAAGAACACAATTACAACACAAAAAAACGTTTTATATGTGGAATTTTCTAATTAAAAAAAAACAATGTGTTGTAAATATGGTGACGAGTTTGTTTTAAAATGTGGTTAATTTTTGGATTGAGAATTTGTAGTGTACTAGAAAAAATATTTGGTGCTTAATAAATTTTTTTTTTTCACCATTGTTTCCTTATGGAAAAGTAACAAAAAAATGCAAGTTTATTTCAAGCACTATGTCTTAATATGTTAAACACGTTTTGTTTCTAAGAAGAATGCGATGCAAATAAGCAATTTTATTATTTTATGTGTCTCAGTTATGTTACATTGTTTCAAATTTATTTTCTTTTGTATTAACGTTATTCAAATAGAAGTGCCTACTTGGATATTATTTTTGTGGAATTCACTCTATTAATGGTGCTTAATCAACTAAAGTCACTTAACTATTTTTCACGTAATTGCTTTCTATAACTATATTTCAGCTGAAACAAATCGTAAGACATAAACTCCAAATTGAATTACAAACGCAGACTATGAAAATGATTGTGTTTCTTGAGCAATATGTGCATTAAGGAAAGTTTCATAAAGGATGAATTTGATGGATTATATTATATTTTTGATATTTTCGCTAAATAAATTGAAAGAATATATGTTAAATAAAAATGCATTTCTTTTTATTTATAAAATTGTAAAGTGTATGCATAAAAAGATTAAAATTAAACACAATAAGAATTCTTGATACGTTTTGTAAATTTTTTATTGTGATTTGATAAAAATTCTTATATAACTATTATTAAATAATAAAAAAAAAACATTTTTAGCGCATTTTATCAGTGGTATAAAAATCGCTTTTAGTGTTGCATTTATATTTGAAAGTAAATAAAAAAATGAATAGATTATGTAAGTATTAAATTAAGAAAATATTTAAGAAAATCGTTGAAAAGAGAAGGAAAAAACTTTCTTATCTCTAGCTAATGCATTAAAGTTTAAATGTAATGTTATTCCTTAGGCAATTCTTTGATTGTGGAACACTTAATAACTTAATTTTTTTGTAAGCATTTTCTTTTTAAGACGCCAATTTCTTTCTATTAAGTAATGATTGGATATCATAATTCTCGAGAAAATATTTTCAGCAGATTGCTTTTCTGGTTTTACAGAATTATATTTTAGTATTTTATTCCTTAAGCTAGAATGTAACTAGATAATGTAACAAAAACTGACAATGAACAAGATGTGTACATTTTAAAAAATAGCATAAATGTAGTTCAAAATTGTTTTTGCTACATTACATTTTTTAGTAATTAGTGCTACCTTATGTATGTAAAACAACATACACTGTAAAAAAAATTCCTTAAAAAAACGGAAAACGTACTGGCAGCAAAGTTGCCGTATCTGCTCTGTTTTTTCACGGAAAATTTTTCGTTTTAGAAACTGACTTTTCCGTTTTAGAAACTGAAATGTTCCGTTTTGGAAATTGAAATGCTCCGTTTATGAAAATTTAAATGTTCCGTTTTGAAAACTGAAATGTTCTGTTTTGGAAATTTAAATGATCCGTTTTAGAAACTGAAATGTTCCGTTTTGGAAATTGAAATGTTCCGTTTTGGTAACAGAAGGGTTCCGTTTTAAAAACTAAAATGTTCTGTTTTGAAAATTGATATGTTTCGTCTTAGAAACTGAAATGTTCCGCCTTAGAAAATAAAATGTTCCGTTTTAGAAACTATTGTTTTCAGTTTTAAGCCAGGTTTTTTTCCGTTTTGCAAACTGGTATCTTCAGGTTTATGCCCAGTAATTTTCAGTCTTTTTCATTTATCTGTTCAATATTTTTTCTCAGTGAGAAAGTGAGATCTCAAATTCCAATGTTTCACGTATGACGAGGGGGGAGGGCTAATGCATAGATATTTTTAAAAATAGCAAACTAATATTTTTAACTTCCTTTTTCAGTTTACTTTTAAATGTCTCTTCTTTTAGTTATCTAAATGTTTCTAAAATATATATCTATTTAAATTAAAATTTTAGCAAAACAGAATGCTATTTTAACATTTTAAATATTATTAAATGTATATTTTCGAAATATTTCATCAAAATATTTCTAAAGTATGTACTTAATATAATTTAAGTGTTATAGTACTTAGCAAAATAAAGTAAGAAATAAAATTAAGTATATATTTTAGAAATATTTTTACAAAAGAAAAGAAAGGAAAGAAAAATGAAAGAAATGATGCCTGAAGAACTAACTGTACACAGTAAAAAATATTTATTTCGTTTGGAGATAATCATTGCACACACATAGGTTTAACAGTAGTGAGGGGGATTAGAGATGTGATTTGCATTCCACTTAATGCTGATATATTACTTGATATTGATGATATTTTTTGGTTATTATAATTTTCTATATTTCGATCGTTTAAATTTTCTGAAAATTTAATTCCCTTTTAACAATGCTAATGAAATAAACAAATATATCTGTTTATAATTACTGCCAATATAATAAAATAATATATATTAAAACTGCTTCAATAATTTAAAAAATACATACATTGATATCAGCTGTTTTGTATTCTCAAAAATGCTGTGCCCCCTTAAACTTTTGAGGTAAAATTTTGAAAATTGTTTTTAGACTTGCATCCGCAGTGCGCAAGACTGTAGCACAACTATTGGTTCAAAGTCCCCCCCCCCCAAATATAGATAATGATGGGTAACTAACGTATATTTCATTTGTAAGTAATTTACTTATTTATTTATGTAAAATTAGAAATTTTTCAATAAAAAATGAACTAAAAAAATTATGATCTAAATTTCAAATAAATGAAAAATTAAGAACTTACAAATGAAATATAGGTTCAAAATACTTAAGCTTTGCATCATTATCAATATCTTTAGATGCTCTTGAACCAATAGTTTTGTTACAGTTTAGTGCGCAGTGAAAGAAAGTTAAAAAAAAAACAATTATACACTTTTTAAACCAAAGTTAAACATATGTCAAAATAAAATAAAACTTCAGTAAAAAATATTAAAAAAATATTTTAAATATAAGACATATTAAGTTGTCTGTATTAAAAATTTTATGCATTTACTTTTTATAGGGTTGAGAAAAAAATATAAATGTTACACAGTTCTAAATTGTACTGTCAGATAAAAAGTAAGACACCTAAAACTACTTTATATATATCATCCTTTTTGACAATAAATTTAGATTTTTTACACAAATCTGTAAATTTTCAAGTTTTTAGTATAGTAATGAATCACTCTATGTTGTAAAAGTTGTACACCTTAAATGTTTCTAGAATTTGTATACGTAAGCTACTTTTTTATAAACTTGTATGAAAATAAAGGCTTCTTGTACATACTGTATATCCAGGTTATAGTTTATGTTCCTTTTATTAAATCTTGCATTAGAATGGAAGAATATTTTTCGTTACAATATTATAATAAATTTAGATGATTTTCTTAAGGTGCGTCATAATGATGTTTTAGATTTACCCTTTGGATCAAAGTAATTTAAACTTTACTTAAAAATGCCATAGTTGCCAATGTTTTTATTTTTAAAAATTTAGATGAAGAGAATTTTTATTTAAAAAATGTTAATAACAATATATAAATTAGAAACATTTCATTAACCCTTAACTGCTGTGACAAAAATTGTCTCATAACTACTGTGAGCAGTCTGTCAGATCGCTTAATCTAAAAATGAATAAAATGTTAAATTATCTCTCAGGCCATTATTTTTATATTTAACTTTATATACAGGACTATTATAAATAAAATTCAACTAATCAAAAGTCTCTAGAGATAGTAGTAAGATTCCAAAGAAATAAAATTTGACAAGTATCTATACTTAAACTAAAAATTGCGAGTTAATCTCTGAAACTTGAAAAACTCAGCGGTCTGTGAGACCGCTAACAGCAGATAAGGGTTAAATATTTTTTCAGACTCATTATATTTATTTAACTTGAACAAGAACAAAAAGATTGGTAACTACATAGTACTATCAAAATAACATTTAATCCAAACAATATTTAACACTTACTACATTTTTTTGACAAAATCACTAAAATTAGCAATATGTTCTCCTTACATGCAATTCAGAAGATTAAAATTTTTTAGAAAAATTCACAATAATAATCTTATCTTTGTATACTGTAAAACTTCAATGGTAACTCATGTTCCCACTTTAAGTAAATATATAAAATAGAGCACTTTATTTACATGCATATTTTTAAACAAAAAATATCGCTGAAAAAAAAAATCTAGATTCATCAAAAATTGTAACTTTAGAACCACCAATCATGCAAAGAAATATCAATCGGTATTAAACATGGACCAGTTATTCTACTACTAGGAGGTGTTTTCGGGTTTTAAATTAATTGATCCGTTTCTTGAAATACCTCAGTAAATGACAAACATTTTGCTAAAAATCAAGTGAATATCAATCATTCAATGAAAATTTTCTCTAATCTTCTAAACTCTGAAAAAAATTATAATATGACCCCCCCCCCCAAAAAAAAGAAGATTTAATTAAAAATGCAATATCAAAAAAATCAGCTAGAAAAAATTCCTAACAAATTTATGCCAATTTCGTCATAAATCCCCCCCCCACACACACACTCTTTTACTGAATAATAATCGCATTTATGATCCAACTATTGATCTCAATTAGGAATCACAATTACTCAAATAAACCCAAATTACATATTATTTTTAAAACAATAGAATTTTTGTTCAAAGTATAAAAAAATCAATAAAAAGGCAAAACTAAATCTAATATCAAAAAATACTTTATTGCTATAACATCAAAAATTAAAATAAATTATATAGAATAAATACTATAACTATAGATTTATAAGCAGCTTGTAACTGTAATTTTATTTTTGTGTTTGCCTTAGAGATTTTGCTTCCTATATCTGGATTTATATCAGCAAAGAATCTGAAAAAAAATTAATAAAGTTTGTAATAAAAGACGTTAAAATATATAAGAAAATGTGCGATACAAAACTGAATCTTGCAGCAAGTCGTCTCGCCAGCATAAGCTCTGAAAAACCCAAATTCTCAATATGTTACATAGTACTAATGTGAACCAATATGCTGCACCATAACATTTATTGTTGGGCATGGAAGAGAACCATCAATAATGTGTCAGTCTTCTTGCGTCGCAAACACCTTTAGAAGACATGGTAAACCATAGAGCCTCTAAAACAATGATTATAGAGAGTAGCATGATTTGACTACCTCTACAATAAATATTTTTTATAGATCTCAGAACATCAAAGACACATGGCGACTAAACATTAAAAAATGTCTGCTAAGCAAAATATAACCAGTCTTATATATATTGTTACGAATTTTGTAAATAGTTAGTGTTTGTACTGTAAAATAATGTAAATAATCTTATTAAGCTCCATTTCTTTACTAATATTAGTTTTTGTTACATTGTCTCTGTTATCAAGCAAACTTGTCTATTATTTTCAGTGAATGTCTATGGCAGCTTTGCGAAATATTAGAGATATCGCCAAGTTGGCGTCACTTTTAGCGACTAATTTTGGTCGCCAAATTTGGCGATATATCGCCAAGTTGGCGACAAACTTGGCGATTGTTGGCGATGGTAACTCTTCCCTCTCTTTGGTAACCCCCCTTTAGATATGCTGATACATTGAATGTTGTTCCATGGTTTTCCAGTTTTTTCTAGAAGGTTGTAGAAATTTCCACCGCATGCGGCGAAGCTATATATAGGAGAGCGATACGAGCTGTTGTTGTTATTATTTACCAGTCAGTCATTGAGTGAACAAGGCATTTGTTAAGCAAGTTTGCTTGAGTTTCATTTATGTTGTTTTGAATGTTGTTAAGTGTTGAGACATTGTATAAAGAGTCTCTGGGATCTAAAGCTGTACTTTTACGATAGATTTGAACAGTTATTTTGGAATATCTAGTAATATTTGTGAGTTTTGAAGACTCTGTTGTTCTGAAGATCTGTAAATAAATTATTTTCTACTTTTCTAAGAAACAAGAGTTTGAAGTTGTCTAACCATAAGATCAAAAGAACCCTATATACGCAAAAATTTTTGGTGTCAGGAGTCGGAATCTTATGGCGAAAACAAGAACAATGGACGGACAACTGAAAGAACTGTTAGAAGCTATTAACGGATTAAGGACAGAGCTGACCAATAAAATCGACAAAGGCCAAGAAGAGTTATCAAAAGGCCAAGAAGAGTTGGCGGAAAAAATGTATAAAGGACAAGAAGAGTTGGCGGAAAAAATGTATAAAGGCCAAGAAGACTTGGCGGAAAAAATGAATAAAGGCCAAGAAGAGTTGACTGAAGAAATGAGAATAAGCCAAGAGCGAATGGAAGAATTAAAGGAGGAAGTTAATAAAAGCCAAGAAGAAATGAAGAAAACTTTTGAAGATAAGTTCTCGTCGGTAGAGAGAAGAATAGATTCGGTAGAAGAGAAAATTCAGAATGAAGTTAGTAATGTTGAAGAGAAAATGGAAAGGAAAATGGCGGAAGTAGAAGAGAAAATTCAGAATGAAGCTTGTAACGTTGAAGAGAAAAAAGGTGAAGTAGATAAAAAGCTTAATAAAAATGTACAAGATCTTAAGAAAAAGCTTTCAGCGTCCAGTGGTAATTATGAAGAATTTAGGAATCCGACTGCTTCTCCCGTGCACATCAAGCTGTCGACATACGACGGAAAGAGTTCCTGGCAAGTTTACAAGACCCAATTCACCATTGTAGCCGAAGCGAACAAATGGAGTGACGAGGTGAAAGCTTGTCAACTGGCAGCGTCTTTGAGAGGAGAAGCCGCCGACGTGCAGCAAACATTGCCCGATATGACGCAACTCAATTTTGACACTCTAAGTTGTGCACTTGAAATGAGATTCGGAGAAAAATTCTTCAAGGATTATACGAGAATACAAATGAAGTGCCGCCATCAAAAATCGAGTGAAACCCTTCAAGAGTTTGCCTCGGAAATTGAACGGCTTGCAAATTTAGCATTCATTGACTGCCCAACAAATGTACGGGAAATGCTCTCACTGCAATATTTTGTAGACGGTATAAAAGATCCAGAAGTGCAGAGAGCGGTACGAATGGCAGATGTGCAGGATTTAAAGGCTGCATTACTATATGCCTTAAAGTTGGAAGCAGCTACACAAGCCAGCCGAAGAGATCGTCATTCAATCCGAGGGGCAACGGTGAACAAAAGCTCAGACACTGAGATGTACGTCTTGAAAGAAATTAGGAAAATTAATCAAGAGCTTGAAGCTTTAAAATATGGAAGAACAAGCTCAAGAAGACAGAATCTCACGTGCTGGGGATGCGGTGATACAGGACATCTCCGAAGAAATTGCCCCAAAATCCACGAACGTGAGATAAATTCAAACAGTCAGCAGGGAAACTAAATTTTAGCCATCTCGCGGGGCGGAGGTTGCCAGAGAATGAAAAGCCCCACCTGAAGATCCTCCAGATATCAAAAATGAGTGGCGGTGATAATGAATTATATGTGATAGGTTTTATTAACGGAATTCAGTGCCGCATGATAGTCGATACAGGAGCCAATGTTACAATAATAAGAGAAGATTTGGCTCGAAAATTGAAATGTAAACTCATCTGGACTCCACCATGCGTTACCCTGCAAACTGTGACGGGCGACAAGATAGGCATATATGGAAAGGCAAATTTAACGATCAACTTTGGAGGAACGAAATATTACCATACGGCATATGTGGCTGACATAACAGATCCTTGCTTAATCGGGCTAGATTTTCTGAAGAAGTTTGGCTTCAAACTTGATTTCAAAAATAACAAAATGCTCTCAAAATTTGAAGAAATAAGTCTTTTTGGATTAAATGACGAAATTGAATGTAAACAAGCAGTAATAGCCAAAGAAGACATACTTGTAGATCCAAGAACAGAATTTTTAGTTCCAGCTGTAATTAAAAATGAAACTAATTACCGATTTGGCCATATAGATTATCCAGAAGACAATAGTACACAAGCAGGAGTATTGGTGGCTTCTTCTGTGGTAGACCTCTCGAAAAAGACCATTCCAGTCAGAATTGCTAACATCGGTGATAAGACGAGGACTATCAAGAAAAGAGAGGTGATAGCATCATGCGCTCCTGTGACGTGCATAAGTCAAAATTCCAATCACTCTCAGAAATCTTCAGATAATTTTGTCAAGGAATTGTTACAAAATACGGACTTAGATCCAAACCAGAGAGATGCTGCTGAAAGTTTAATTAGAGAATTCCAAAGTTTATTTTCCCAAACATCTGAAGACTTTGGACGAACTAAAATGGCACAACACCGAATTGACACGGGAGATCATTCTCCTATTAAACAGCACCCTAGACGATTACCTTTTGCCAAGCAAGAAGAGGTGCAGAATTTAATTAAAGATATGGAAGAAAATGACGTCATTGAACCATCAACAAGTCCATGTATTGCGTTATCTTTTATGCAACGATAACTCTATTACGCTAGCAGCGTATCTGGATCACCAGTAATTGAATAAGGCTTAAAATAGATTTAAGAAATCATAACATTAAAAAAATATTCTGGAGTCTGCAAAACGAAAAACATCCAGTCGTTTAAAAAATCAAAAACACATTTATTTTCACACAAACAAGAACTCTCGAAAAATTTAACTAAAAAAAACCGAAATTGCCAAAATACAAAAACAAAACTTT
Organism: Maratus speculifer; assembly: GCA_964019185.1. Lineage (NCBI taxonomy): Eukaryota > Metazoa > Arthropoda > Arachnida > Araneae > Salticidae > Maratus > Maratus speculifer. The sequence continues at coordinate 209,341,922 of OZ025291.1, read as the reverse complement.
TGCTTAATATTTACATTGAGTTAGCGTTACAGTGCGCGGGTATAGATGCCATGAAATAAACAAACAAAATCTCTGAAGACATGACATCCTCCCACCTTAAGTTGTTGAAAGACAACTTAACTTACCAAACATTTAAAAATTTCAAAGAATAACACATACACAATAGACATTTCTAATATACTCACTAACACGAAAAATATATAAGATATATATACTGAAAGTCACATTTAAAGTTCTGAATAAGTTTGTTTACAAGTCCAGCTTTTGTGGTTTTTTAACAATTCTCCAACTTTTAGTTTTTAAAACATCATCTCTGAAAGTTTCATTGGAAATTTCAAGTGGGAAGATTCTTTGGACTGGTCGTAGAAGTTCTCCTTTTGCTGTTCTCAAACGCACTAATCTGTTAATACCATCCTTTCCAGGTAATAATTTAATAACAACACCTAAAGGCCAGTCATTACATTTTACATTATCACTTCCAATCAACACAACTTCTCCTAGCTTAATATCTCTTTCTTGTTTCTTGTTTTCATTTCTTTGAATTAAAAGTCCCAAATATTCCGATCTAAATCTTTTCCGAATGTCAGTTATCAACTGTTGACGATATTTTATTCTTTTGTTGAGAACAACTTCATCCACTTGATCTAAATCCGGAACACCAATTTGCCTGAAATCTTGCAAAAATGAGTTAGGTGATAAAGGTATCAGTTCAGAATCCGTTTCTGATATATGACTAAGCGGTCGAGAATTTATAACAGACTCTGCATCACATAAAACGGTGACCATTTCTTCATAAGATAAAAAAGCCTTTCCGAGAACTCTTCTTAGGATCTGTTTCATTACTCCAACTAATCTTTCCCAGAAACCGCCCCACCAGGAGGCAGTGGGAGGGTTGAAAAGCCATTGTATTCTTCGTATACTACTAAATTGTGCAATCTCAGCCCAATTCACGTCTTTCAAATAATTTGATGCACCGGCAAAATTGCTTCCATTATCACAATACACAACTGATGGCCTTCCTCTTCTTGAGATGAATCTACGAAAACTTTGAAGAAAAGCTTCAGTAGTTAATGACGACAGAAGTTCAAGGTGCACAGCTCTGAAAACCGCACAGGTAAATATGCAAATCCAAGCTTTACTCCCCTCCTTTAAATACAGCGGTCCAGCTAAGTCAAAACCGATTATTTCAGAAACTGCAGCATCTTTTATTCTGTTTTCTGGAAGTGATGCAGAGGGGGTAGTCACATTTCTTTTGGCGTGTCTTAAGCAAATAACACATTTTGATAATACTGCTCGAACAGTTTTTCTCGCATTCAGAATCCAATAATGTTCACGTAGAATATTTAAAATCATTTGTAATCCTGCATGTGAATTCTTTTTGTGTTCAGTCATTATCAGTCTCTCAACGACTGGATGATGGGATGGCAAAATGATAGGGTTCTTGAAATCTTCTGAATCATTCCTATACGTTAATTTTGTCTTCACTCTAAGTATTCCCTTTTCATCTTTGTATGTTGTTAAAGAATTAATTCTCTTTCTGTTGACTTCATGACTAAAATATTCCTCTTGTATCATCTGTACAATCTTTATTTCTGCTTCTTTTAGTTCCGCATAAGATAATTCACCCGTGATTCGAGAAGCGGAATTCCTACAGTTGAAAATGAATCTATTCATCCAAGCTGTCATTCGTAGCATTCGATCATAGCTTGAAAAATAATAGTAGTACCAACCTGAATCTTCGTTATAGTTTTTACTACTACTTTTATTTTCACATTGATTTAAAGAACACACAACTGGAAGATTCTTAGAAGTTGGATTTGTTTTTCTTTTTTCTTTCAGAATAGATGGCTCGTCAAAAACAGGTTTGGTAATAGGCCAGTTTTCTTCAGTTTGTAGAAGCCATATGGGACCCTCCCACCATCTACTGCATAAAAGTTGGTGAGCAGAACCGCCTCTTGAAGGTAGGTCAGCAGGATTTTGTACTCCTGGAAGATGCTTCCACGAAGTTGGATCAGTCAGTTCTCTTATCCCTCGAACTCTATTATTTACAAATACTGACCAAATTTCTTCTCGCTGAATCCAACTTAATACTGTAGTGGAATCAGTCCAGTAGTGTTGCTTCACATTGTCCCACTGGAGTGCACTGAGTACAGATCTGCAAAGTCGAGCTCCCACCGTTGCAGCCAGCAACTCAAGACGAGGAATAGTGATGGATTTTACTGGAGCAACTCTCGATTTGGCAGCCAAAAGATTTATATGAACAACACCAGAATATTCTATGCGAACGAAAACAGCTGCTGCGTATGCAAATTGGCTGGCATCACAAAATGTATGAATACTTATATTATGTTGATCACTTATAACAGGAGAAAAACAGCGGCTTACAGACAAATTTTTTAAGGAACTTAAATCTTCAAACCATTTTAGAAATTCACGTTTCAAATTATCTTCAACTTCCCTATCCCACGGGATGTTGTCTCTCCACATCTTCTGTAACATTAATTTGGGAATTAACAGAAAAGGACATAAGAATCCAATAGGATCAAAAACCCTATGTGTAATGGAAAGAATCACTCTCTTCGATACAATTTCGAGTTTGTATGTCTTCATCCAATCCAAATTAATTTTCAGTTCATCTTCTTTACGATTCCAAATTAATCCTAGAACCGAAGTAACTTGTTCTGGGTCATCATCTCCTGTGTACTTCCATCCTCGCAAGTTGAATTTTCCTTCAGCCAAGATGTGATGACTCTCCTCGATGAAAGGTAATATTTCTGCTTCATTGTCCAAACTTGTAATTAAATCATCTACGTAAAAACTTCGCAGAAGTATGTCAACTGTTCTCTGACTATATTTCAAATTATTTCGATATTTTTTGAAATGATGTTCAAGCACAGCTTCTAAGAGAAAAGGGCTGCTTTTCACACCAAACACCACACGTGTATGCCGCATTATCTTTGGAACTACATTTTCTTTTCCATTCCACCAAAAAAATTTTAGAAAATTCCTATCTTCCGGTTGCACACTTATTTGTAAAAAAGGTTTCTCTATATCGGCAACTATGCCATATTTATGTTCTCTAAACCTGAGAAGAAGATTAGGGATTAGTTCCAATAAATTTGGTCCGGACTCTAAACACTGGTTGAGCGATGGAGAATCTCTAAGTCTGGCAGAGGCATCAAAAACTGGGCGTACTTTAGTTGTTCCATGTTGTTTTACAACAGGTCTGTGTGGCAAATAGTGTTCTTGCAGGGAAGATGGAGAGTCAACTGGATCATCTTCAATTATACCTAACGATTTCCATTCTTTGAACACATCATCATAAGCTGTAAACAAGTTTTCTTGATGCAATTTTTTCGTCGATGATTCTAATCGTTTCATAGCAATCTCTTTATTACTCGGTAAAGGCAAATGATTATCTTTCCAGGGTAGTGAAACTTCGTATCTTCCATCTGTATTGATTCGAACAGTTTCTTCGAAATGCAATTTAGTAAGATTTTCTTTTTCCTTTTTGTTTTTCATTTCAACTGGATCACTTATCCCTAAAACCTCTAAACTAAAAAGATCGGAAATAGTAGCGTCTCGTACAAACATCGAAATTACCATCATAGCTATATCTTCTTTTTTAGAACGCAATTCAGTTTTCCCCATGAGAGTCCATCCTAGGTAGGTTTCCATGGCTACTAATCCACTGGATAGAACTCTTCTCTTTCCAGTAAACAGTCTACCAGCAACATCTGCTCCAACAAGAATATCAATTGGCCCAGAATTATTTTCGATGTCAAACATTTGTATATTCATAGATTGCAATTCTTCAATCCACGGTCCGTACGAAACAGAAGGAACATCATTGCAAATAATATCTTGATCAACTACGTCAAAATTACAATTAAAACTTCCATCTAAGTTTCCTAGCTCAATTTTGTATACGTTATGAAACTTCTCGTTGATCTTTTTTCCTCCAAAAAGTGCATGCGACAAATGTTGCTGTCGTAAAGGTGCTAATCCTAAAACGGATATTATTTCTTATCTAATATAAGACTTTTGCGATCCCGAATCATACATAGCTCTTACGATTAAATTACAATTTTTACCTTTTATTTTAACTTTCAAAGTCTGTAGCAAAACTTGTGGCGCGTTCGAAATACTCGCCAAATTTAGTGATTTATCCTGCTCTTTAACCTCTTTTTCCGCATTATTTGATGCAGGTTTATTTACTTTTTTATTTGACTCGGTGCACATAACTGCATAATGCTTCTTATTGCAGATCATGCATTTCACAAAGCACCTACATTTTCCTACCCTATGTCCGACTTTTAAACATTTGAAACAATAACCTTTATCTTTTAAAATCTTTAATTTTTCATTATAAGACATTTTTTGAGCCTTAAAGCAATTAGTCGGTTCATGTTTTCCGCTACAGAAAACGCAAAGTTTCTCTGCACCATCTGAAGAGCTCAACAAACTAGCTGACGTAAATATTTTGTCTTTCTTTAATTTGCTTCCACTTTTATATGACGTTGCATCCGTCAAACCAAAACCTGTCATAGCTAAATTAATCCGCTCTTCTGATTCAACTTCAGTTTTCAAAAATTTTAATAAAGCATCTAATCTCTCTTTGGAATGATCGCCAGAATCAAAATTCAAACCTCGCTGAAAAGCTCTAAGCAAATCCTCTGGCATGCAAGACTCAACTAAAGGATAAAGTAAACATGCACATTCGGCAGTTGTAACATCAAGCGTTTCAAGTGCACGAATTTGGGTTTCTAGATTATCATACAATGCACACAAATTATTCGAGGAAAAATTTTTATTGGCATTTTTTAAAACTAATTTCAATAATTCTCTGACATAAACCTCTACTTGTAAATCGTGGCGACCAAAACGACTTTTCAAACAGTCAATTGCTTTTGGATAGTTCTCGCCAATTGGCGGAAAGCTTTCAATCACTTCTCTAGCACGAGACCCTTCAACTGAAGACTGTAACAAATATTGGAATTTATGTGAATCTTCAATACTAGAATCAACATGAATTTTTTCAAATTGGCTCCAAAAATAAAGCCATTCTTTAATATCACCATCAAATTTTCGTAATTCTAATTTAGGCAATTTAAACTTACTTTTATCAACAGTAATATTTTCGACAGTATTAATTACAACAGAGTCATCATTAGTTGAATTTAAAACACTACTCACGTTTTGTTGACCGTTGATTATTCTTCTTGCTTTCGTTTGAATTCGTATAGCTTTATCCCGAAAATCTTCTACAACTTCAAATTCTGCATCAAATTCTTTATCGGGCAGAAGTTCAAGAATATTTGAATGTGTTTTTTCTAAACGATCAGCTTTCCCATTGAAAACATTCAGTTCTGCTTCCATTTCGCAAATATCAACACTTTCTAAGGCTATCAGATCTTCTACTTTATTATAAGCTTTCGTAAAAGCGGCTCTTTCACCTTTTCTCAATTTCTTAAGATCTTCAATATTAGCCATTATTACAATCACCGGTCTTCACCGAGGGTACCAAAAAATATATTGCGTTATCTTTTATGCAACGATAACTCTATTACGCTAGCAGCGTATCTGGATCACCAGTAATTGAATAAGGCTTAAAATAGATTTAAGAAATCATAACATTAAAAAAATATTCTGGAGTCTGCAAAACGAAAAACATCCAGTTGTTTAAAAAATCAAAAACACATTTATTTTCACACAAACAAGAACTCTCAAAAAATTTAACTAAAAAAAACCGAAATTGCCAAAATACAAAAACAAAACTTTTGCTTAATATTTACATTGAGTTAGAGTTACAGTGCGCGGGTGTAGATGCCATGAAATAAACAAACAAAATCTCTGAAGACATGACACCATGGGCGTCTCCCTTTGTATTAGTAAGAAAGAAGGATGGTTCTACAAGATTTTGTGTAGACTACCGCCGACTGAATGACGTCACCAAAAAGGATAGTTTCCCTCTACCCAGGCCGAAATTCATGCTGGTATTTGTTTGCGAGACAAGCATCAAGTGCTATAACCCAACAAGTTAAATAGCATAAACTAGCATTACACATTGCTGGTTCCAGCAGAATTTCCAGCAATTCATGGAGTGTATTGGCCCACTTTGCTGGAAATAAGCATGAGATGCTTGCATATAGCTTGTCATGCTTTTGTTGTGCAAGCTAGCGATATAGCATGTGACGCTAGCTAGCATATAATAGCACAGAATTTCCAGCAATTCATGGTGTGTATCGGCCCACTTTGCTGGAAATCTAGCAGACATAGCAATACCTAGCAATAACTAGCCTATTTTTGTTGCTGGTACAAGCATAAATTTTGACCTGGGTACAGAAGCTTCAACCGCCTCCGACACTGGTTTTCCGTCCACTGTGATGTGTTATTTAAAAAAAAATTAAAAAATAGAAAAGGCTTATAAATTCCTTAACACCATTTTTAAAAAAAAGTAAAAAAACTATTTTTGTTTTAAGTTTAATTAATATAATGTCTTTTTTTAGCTATTATTTCTCCTATTTTAAAAAATATTATATTAGGGTTCAATTACTTTATACTTTCTGTTTGACAACCGCCTCTCTTTATATAATGCGTTTTCTGCACGAGCTAGCGGACCCGCTCCATTGGAAAAGCCCACGGAGCCAGTAATTTTTTTTTTAAAATTTTTAATTTATTTTAATCGGTGGGGTACGGTAGAATGGCGGAGTCTCTTCTCCTTAGCAACATTAAGTTTGCCCATCAGTTCGGCCCAAATTAATGACGGTGCAATTTGTCTATTTGCAGAATCCCTTCTTTTGTTTTTCCTCCCCCCTCCCCACTAAATTATCTATCTTTATTATTAATTTAACAAGTATGCATCAACTATTAGGTATCAAAAACTCCAGTCTATCCCCAATAGGTTGGGCAACGGTGTAAAAGCTGGCAGGACATATTACTCATAGCTTTTGGTTGCAGGACTCAGGCTATCTGTCGGCTAAAATTCCGTCATGTACGCTAATGGCGCCTGGTGCATGTAAAATCCGTCGTGGGTGCAAAGTCCTCCAAGTTACCTGTGAATTATACCTCTGGAGGTGCCTTGCCAGGTGAAGGTCTCGTCATCTGATCAAGGTTCTAAATTACGAGACCAACTTGAGCAGCCATTTGCAGTACAACAACAGGATGTAATAATAAGCAACCGAAAAAACAAAGTATGCACAAATAAAAAATAAGTTTTGCAGATAAGAGGACGTGTGCAGCGAAGATAACAGGTTAACCCTTTGAGGGGCAAGCAATTGCGTTCGAGTAATTCTGAACTCCCACCAGAAATTTGTAAAAAAGTTATATCATAAAAAGGAAAAGCAATTTCACCGCTGTTTTCCACCAAAGTTAGAAAAGTGAAATTTAATAACATTTTTCTGGTGTGAGTCTTCATCAATCGTAGGTGGTGTATAATATATACCACCGCCCCTCAAAGGGTTAATTGCCGCTCGCGGCAATTAGGTGGTCATCCGCCCCGATACCAGGTATCTAACCCGTTAAGCTGAGGTAACTCGGCAGGTAGGGGCCTGGTCATCGGTTAGAAAGAAAAAAAAAGTTACCCTCTACCAAGGATCGACGACACTCTCGACACACTTGCGGGCAACACTAGGTTCTCGACTCTGGATCTGAAGAGTGGTTACTGGCAGGTAGAGATCCATCCGGACGACCGCGAGAAGACTGCTTTTACAACGGGACAAGGATTATGGCAGTTCAAGGTAATGCCTTTTGGTCTATCTAACGCACCTGCAACTTTCGAACGCCTTATGGATACGGTTCTCCGGGGGCTGTCATATGAGGCATGTCTTGTTTATTTAGACGATATCATAATCATAGGAATATCTTTTGATGAACATCTGAACAACCTCAGGCGGGTGCTACAAAAGTTAAAGGAAGCTAATTTGAAGTTAAGCCCTTCGAAGTGCAGTTTGTTTCGTAATGAAGTCGCCTACCTTGGACACATCATTTCGTCGGAAGGAGTTAGGACTGATCCGGAGAAGATATCGGCCGTGAAAAATTGGAATCGTTCAGCATATGTTCACCAGCTTCGAAGCTTTCTAGGATTATGCACCTATTATAGAAAAATTGTCAAAGGCTTCTCGATGATTGCAAGACCACTTCATAAATTAAAAGAAGCCAATCAAAAATTTATGTGGACACAGGAATGTGATGCTGCTTTCAAAATGCTCAAAGAGGCATTAACATCCACTCCAATTCTGTCATATCCTCAAATCGATAAACAGATCATACTTGATACGGATGCAAGTAACGAAAGCATTGGCGCTGTACTGTCCCAGGAAATCGACGGCGAGGAGCGTGTTATCGCCCATTTCTGCAAGTGCTTGTCAAAGGCCGAGCGAAACTACTGCGTAACAAGAAAAGAGCTTCTTGCTGTAGTGAAAGCCATAGACCATTTTCATCACTAACTTTACGGTCGAAAATTCCTGATCCGAACTGATCATGCTTCTCTAACTTGGCTATTGAATTTTAAGAACCCTGAAGGCCAGATAGCTAGGTGGATACCAAAGCTTCAAGAGTACGATATGGCGATACGCCATCGAAAAGGCTCATCACATGGAAATGCAGATGCTCTCTCAAGAAGACCCTGCTCAGAGAATTGTAGATACTGCGACCGGGTTGAGAAGAAATTTAATGTCAAAGGACCTATAGTAAGACAAGTTACAACTGGTTCCACATCATCGCAAGATCAGTGGTGTGACGAGAGCCTGCGTAAAGATCAACTTGCTGATCCTGAAATTAAGCCAATTCTAGAGCTGAAAAAGGAGTCCAACAGGAAGCCCAGCTGGCAAGACATGGCCCATTACCATCCTACGACTAAATGTTATTGGACTCTTTGGGATTCCCTACATTTGAAGAACGTTATCTTGTATCGAAAATGGGAGTCTGATGATGGAAAGACATGTAGATGGCAACTACTACTCCCTAAGTCGAGAATTTCTATGGTCCTTCAAGAACTGCATGGTAGTCCCACAGGAGGTCATTTTGGTGTAACGAAGACCCTGCAGAAGGTTCGAGAGCGTTTCTACTGGAATAATGTTCGCAGTGATTTGGAGAAGTGGTGTCGAACTTGTGACACCTGTGTAGCACGTAAAGGTCCATAGAGGCGCACCCGTGGACGATTGCAGCGTTATAATGTAGGAGCTCCTTTCGAACGAATTGCTCTAGACAACCTGGGTCCTCTTCCTAGAACATCCGATGGCAATAAGTACATCCTCGTTGTCATGGACTACTTCACTAAGTGGCCTGAAGCCTACGCCATTCCTAATCAAGAGGCGGTAACCGTAGCAGACATACTAGTTCAACACTGGGTTTCCAGATATGAAGTTCCTCTTCAAATCCATTCCGATCAAGGAAGAAACTTCGATTCGACTGTGTTTAAGGAAATGTGCGGACTACTCGGCATGGACAAAACTCGAACTACACCCCTGCATCCTCAATCGGACGGCATGGTGGAGCGTTACAATCGTACCATCCTAAATAGCCTCTCTCTCCTGGTGTCTAGAGACCAACAGGACTGGGACAAGAAATTGCCTCTTTTCCTGCTTGCCTACAGGAGTGCCACTCATGAGGCCACTGGTTACTCCCCTTCTCAAGTGCTCTTTGGTCGTGATCTTCGTCTGCCTGCGGATCTTTTGTTTGGCCGTCCTCCTGACGCTCCTTTGTCGCCTGAAGAGTACGTGGATGAACTCCAGGCACGGATTGAGGAGATTCATCGTCTAGCGAGGAACCGAATCGGACTGGCATCGGAAAAGATGAAGACACGGTATGACATAAAGGCAACTGGACATGAATTCAACGAAGGTGACAAAGTTTGATTGTGGTATCCCATACGTCGTAAGGGACTGTCGCCAAAATTACAAAGAAACTGGGACGGTCCTTACACAGTCGTCAACAGGCTGAATGACGTCGTCGTACGCATACAAAAATCGCCACACGCCAAACCCAAGGTCGTACATTATAACCGCCTAGCCCCTTATTTTGGCCAAAGTGATTCGAAATTCAAAACTGAAATTTCAGACTATGGTCATAAAAGTCACTTTTTGTACATATGTAAATAGTAATTAGTTCTTATTTATGTAAATCTTATTATTCTTATTATTCATTTGTTTATTTATTTTAAGTGTTTTCCTCTAACTCAAGGATTGCACTGCCCGGGACGTGCAGTCTTTGAAGAGGGGGTAGTGTTACGAATTTTGTAAATAGTTAGTGTTTGTACTGTAAAATAATGTAAATAATAAGCTCCATTTCTTTACTAATATTAGTTTTTGTTACATTGTCTCTGTTATCAAACAAACTTGTCTATTATTTTCAGTGAATGTCTATGGCAGCTTTGCGAAATATTAGAGATATCGCCAAGTTGGCGTCACATTTGGGGACTAATTTTGGTCGCTAAATTTGGCGATATATCGCCAAGTTGGCGACAAACTTGGCGATTGTTGGCGATGGTAACCCTTCCCTCTCTTTGGTAACCCCCCTTTAGATATGCTGATACATTGAATGTTGTTCCGTGGTTTTCCAGTTTTTTTCTAGAAGGTTGTAGAAATTTCCACCGCATGCGGCGAGGCTATATATAGGAGAGCGATACGAGCTGTTGTTGTTATTATTTACCAGTCAGTCATTGAGTGAACAAGGCATTTGTTAAGCAAGTTTGCTTGAGTTTCATTTATGTTGTTTTGAATGTTATTAAGTGTTGGGACATTGTATAAACATATACGCAACAATATATATATATATTACAAATTTAAAAATTTTTCGCCAAAACTAACCTCTATACTACCTTAATTTTCTTATAATAATGTTCCGTACTTACTTCAAATTATTAATTTAAATCTTGTTCCTAGATCTAATCTGTTAATCTGTATGCAGACGATATAAATTCTTAATTTGCCTTAAAAAAACATTATTCCAGTATGCGTAAATTTAAAAAGATGGCTCTAAATTAAAAATATTCTTAATTAAAACTTTATTTCTTAATATTCCAAATAAAACTGATTTCTTCTATGTTTTTATCAACCCTTTTTAAGGAAATCTTATTAAATTTATTCTAAAACCATACCTTTCAAAAAATATCATTATTTTATTTTATCTATTTATTTATTTTTCCGCCGTCAACCTTTGATGTGTGCATTAATAAATTCATTTCTTTTCTTTTTCTCTTAAAATTAATCATTTATAAAAATCGTCTGCCTAAGAAATTCTGAGTCTATTATAAATTGGTTAAATAATATTTTTTTTAAAATAAATTTATCGTCTGTGTAAAATAGTCTCGTATCTGGACAAGAATTCTGTTTACATAAAAGGATGATGGTTTGAGATTACAGAAAGTTCTAGAATTTTCTTTTTAGTTTTAAAGGTGGAAGTCTCGAGATGAGAGGGGGAGAGACTCTGGAGTTCTTTCGTCGATGAGTACGGCTGGTTGAAGTAAATGATGGAATATTTTTTGGACATTTCGGTAAAAGATCGTTTGCAAAAAGGAGTTTTTCCCTCTATAATGACTACAGTTGAATAAATAAGCTTACAGCTACCAATGAGTGATTTCTTGGATCTGCTACATTTATTTATTATTTTATTTTTTCATCACTGGCCATGACTTCTGTGCAAAGAACGGGGACCCTGGCGATGATGTTTTTGGCTCCTAACTTTAAAATGTCACAGTCTTTTCTAGAGCCGACAGGATCTTTTATGCCTGCGCTGCCTTTTTACGTTTTTAAAGCAACTTGCTATGGAACGAAGTGATAATAAAAACTGTGGATCGCTGAATAATTTGCCCGTCATTATTGGATGTGTTCTTAAACAAAAACTGCCATAGTCTCATGATTTCTGGAGTGACAAAAACAGAGGAATTGTTCCTGTAAAGTGCTTTGGTCGATAAAAAGTAGTCCTCTTATGATGAAAAAGAAGAAAAAAATAATAATAATTATAAGACCATTTCTTGTTAATTGGTGAATAGAAAAATATTTTTTCGAGATAGTTGGGACCCATAGGATTTCGGTGAGATTTTTTTTCGTAGTGTTTTGAATATTATTATTTGTATACTTTTTATGTATTTATCTAAATTAATTATTCTCTGTTTGTCAGGTTTATTTATTTGATTATTTGTCTGTGAATTTTATTTACTTGCCTATTTATGAGTATTATTATTATCATTATTATGTGTTGGAGATTTAAACATTTTTGTTCTTAAGGATTAAATTGAAGAGTATGATATTCTTAGACAATTACTGTTGCATATTAAGATTATTATGATATTTTTATGCACGCTTAAAGATAAGTTCGTAATAATAATGAAGTATAAAAGAACTTGTTAGAAGCTCAAGTTATTTTTAAAAAAAAGTACATTTTCTAATTTATTGATATTTGTTTTTTATCAAGAACTATTCTCTGAATGCAGTATTTTTATGATGATTTTCCTATTACTAGACATTTGAGATAGAAAACTAAGTTAACATTTATGTTTTTTTTCTTTATTTGTTAGAATTTCTAGTGACAGTGAGCTTTGGTTCCCGGATTCTTATAATTTATTTAAATTCAGTAAGAAATGGAACTGTGCAAGGCTGTTGCTAGAATTTTGACTGATAAATATGATTAATTTTTTCAGTAAATTTTGTGATTTTAAGTAAGAAATTACCTATAATTAAAATTTTTGAATCTGTTTATGATCTATAAAATAATAGAATTAAAAGTTGATCCCAATTTAAGGTATATCTATGATATTTACAATTTCTGTTTTATTAGATAAAATTTCTGGTTAAAGTTCGCAGCTAAATATAGTAATTTTGAAAAAATATGTAATTGATAGAAATCATTAACTTTGAAATTTATTGCGAATGATTTTACGATTAGGATTTAATAAAGAAAATAGAAGTGCTTCATTTATTCTAATGAGTAAGAATAAAAAAATTATGGAAGATCCTAAGTTCGTACCGTTTGACCCGAGTTCTGGAATGAACATTTTGTCTTGGTTAACTTATTTTGATAAAACATGTGATAGGGAACAGAAAAATCTAGAATGGAAATTTAATTTTATTGCGCAATATTTGAAAGGTGAAGCGCAAAAAATTTATATCAATGACTGCTTAAATTGTACGGATTATGAACAAATTAAGAAAATTTTGATAGAAAGACTCATTGAATTAGACTTCCCGAGTTTTTCTGATTTTTCAAATCTGAAATTAGATAATTTAGACAATTTAGAAACTTATTTTCGTAAAAAAGTGGAAATTGGTAGGAAATTACATCTTGGTGAAAATATACTATTACAAGGTTTAACTGATGGTTTAAAACCAGAATTCAAAAACAGTATTATTATAAATCCTCCTAGTAGTACCATAGAATGGTACCGGGTTGTCAAACAATTCGTGGAAGTTTCCACCCCACTAGTTTCAAACCAAATAATAAATCAACCCTCAGCTAGACAAAATTTTCAACCTTTTCAACCAACTAGGCCCTGGATTCAGCCAGTTAGGCCCAATAATACACCTAGGAATTGGATTCCCCAAAGGCAATCTCAGTTTCAAAGACCTAGAATTTGTCAAAATAGTTATATTCAAAATTCATATCCTTCAAGACCTTGTAGGATATGCACAAATAGGGGTGTGAGTAATGCTTTTCATTGGGAAAGAGAATGTATTTTTAGGAATGAGGTACCATCCTCTGATACTCTTCCAAATATCTCACAAAATAATTTTCATAATGTTTGGCAATTAATTGTGTATGGATATACAAATAATTATAATTTACCATGTGTTGTAGATACTGGCTCAACTATTGCAATATTGCCACTTAAATTTGTTAAAAAACTTAATGCTAAAATTGAGACTATACCCTCAGTTACCATTAGTCAGGCAAAAGGATTTTTACATATAAATAAAAAATGTAGTGTTCTTCTAAAAGTGGGTAAAATTAAAAAATATGTTAACTTTTTAGTATGCAATACAAATTTGGATTATGCTATTTTGGGTTTAAAAGAATGTTCTAAATTTAAATTAACCATAGAATGTAAAAATTGTATTGTAAGGCAGGGAAGGAAAATTATAACTAACAGTATATCCATACATAATGAGAGATCCCTTCATTTCAATACATTAAATATGGATCAAGTACAAAAAAACAGGGATCAATCTAATGAATTTGTAACCTCAGAATATAAAAAAAATATGAAATTAAATACTGGTAATACTGTAGCAATAGATAATTATGATAATGAAACACTGAATGTAAGTAATCATGATATAGAGTTACAATCTACTTGTGTAAATATTATGAAAGATGAAGACTGTGTTGAATATGATCACGAAATTAATGTGCATAATGATTATAGAGGTTCCATGACTCTTCAAAATTTTCGCGATAATTCGGATTCAGATTTAACTGGGGAAATAAATTTAATTCAAGATGTAAATTTAAGGGAATTAGTTCATATTTATAGTGATATTTTTGCAAAGCATAAATATGATGTGGGTAGGATAAATATTGAACCACAACGCGTTATATTAAAATCTGACCTACCTATATCTTTGAGGCCCTACCGAACATCTCCCCTAGAAGAAATAGAAATAAAAAACCAAATTCAATCATTGTTAGCAGCCGGACTGATAAAGGAAAGTAATAGCCCCTATTCTGCCCCTGTTACACTAGTTATGAAAAGAGAGGAAGGTAAAAAAACGCGATTATGTATAGACTATAGAAAATTAAATGCAATAATTAAAAACGATGCAGAACCCTTGCCCCGTATCGATGGAATTTTAGATAAATTGAGTAGTGCTCAGTATTTTTCAACTTTGGATTTAGCCTCTGGCTACTGGCACATACCAATACATCCATCCGATACAGAAAAATTAGCATTTGCAACCAATTTTGGACTTTTTGAGTGGCTCGTGCTCCCTTTTGGCATAAAAACTGGCCCTCCCATATTCAATAGAACCATTCGAAGGATCCTTAATAAATATAAAATCGACTTTGCGTGCCACTATTTTGATGATATTATAATCTTCTCTTCCTCTTTAGAAGAACATTTAAACCATTTAGCTCAAATTTTTGACATTTGCAAACAAGAAAACATTAAACTTAAACTTTCTAAATGTAAATTAGGCCAAAATAAAATCAATTTCTTAGGTTATGAAATCACTAATGGAACTATAACACCAGCAAATGCCAATATTGAAACCATCAAAAATTTAAAACCTCCTTCCAATGTGAAAGAGTTACAACGATTTCTAGGTTCCATTAATGTTTACCATAAATTCATTAATAAATATGCTGAAATTAGATATCCTCTAAATCGATTACTTAAAAAAGACACAATATGGGAATGGAACTCAGAGTGCCAGGACTCTTTTGAAAAATTAAAAAATTCTTTAATCGCAAAACCCATCCTCTAAATTTATGATCCTAAATTACCTTTACATATGTTTGTAGATGCCTCTCAGATAGCAGTAGGTGCCGTTCTAAAACAACCTGATAAAGATAATTTCTTACATCCTATTGCTTATCATTCTAGAATTTTGAAGAGTTATGAGCAAAATTATTTCATAACTGAATTAGAATGTTTAGCTATTATAGATACTCTTGACAAATTCTATCATTACTTTCATGGTGTCAAGTTTACAATTCATACGGACCACGCATCTCTAGTATGGTTAAAGAGTGTTAAAAACTTAAGAGGTAGGCTTTTTAGATGGTCACTCAAACTTAGTATGTTTGATTATGAGATAAAATATGAAAAGGGTTCAACAAATGTCGAAGCAGACATGTTGTCACGAAATCCTGTTTGTCATTTTAATCAACATATTAGTTTATTGCTAGATAGGAAAGAAATTATAGAGAAGCAAGACAAAGACAATGTTTGTGACAAAAAATATAAAAAAGAGAATGGAATTATTATAGTTCAGAAAAAGGGATTAAAAAAAATTGTTACCAATGTCATTACCAATTACCAATGTCATTAAGAAGAAAATTACTCCATATTGCTCATGATAATTTTGGACATTTAGGAATTCAAAAAATGCTTAATTTAATATCTCCCAACTATTATTGGCCTAATATGACAATAGACATTACAGAATTTGTTAAACATTGCGATACCTGTCAGAAAAATAAAAAACCAAAACAGAAAAGATTCGGCTTATTACAAGCTATGCCAGCAACAGATCAACCTTTTGAATGTCTTTCTATTGATACTGTTGGTGGATTTAATTATTACAACTCAACAAAAAAATTCTTACACATAATAATAGATCATGCAACTAGGTTTGTTTGGGCTTTTCCCTCCAAAAATGTTACCACTGAAACATACACTAACTGTTTAAAACAAATTTTCAATATCAAAGCACCTCAAAAAATACTTAGTGGCAGACATAAATCTTTCAGATCTCCAAGATTTAAGAAATTCCTTAGAAATCATCATGTTCAACAGCGTTTTACATCCGCACATCATCCTCAGACCAATGGAAAAGTAGAGCGCGTTAATCAGACTATAGTTACCAGGCTTAAATGTAAAGTTAATTCCACTTCTTCTAAAATACCTTGGACTAGATTATTAAACCAAGTCATCGAAGAATACAACAATACGCCCCACTCTATCACCAAATTCCCACCTGCCTATTTATTTTATGGTCAATTGCCTTATGAATCTCCTTTAAAACAAAACTATTATCCACCAGTAGACAAAGCCCTAAAAATTGCGAAAGCGCGAACTCAGGAAGTTCACCTTAAAAGTAAAAGGCTCTATGATCGAAATTTTGTCGAATGCCCATTAAAAATACAAGACTCTGTAATTTATGAAGAATTTAAATACCCTAACACTCAAAAATTAGAACCTACTTTCTCTGGACCATACAAAATTATAAATAAACTTTCTGATGTAACTTATGAAATAGATAAATTTAATTATGAGACAGGACAGAATTCCGTTATTGTGCATGTTTCTAAATTAAGACCCTATTTTTCACCCGAAGATTTTAAACTGTTTCATGAGCAACCCAAAAAACAAACAAATCCTCAGATACAATCACAATCACTAGATCAAACTAAAGTCAAGACAGTAGATTAAATTTTAATTCTTATTCTTTAAATATTTTATCACCATAATTTTCAACATTAACAGGTATGTTCTTGGTGCGCAACAAGAATATTACTTGTTTTTGGGAGTTTTTGGGATTAAATTGGGCTCCTTATGCAGGCATAAGGTGTACACTTTGATTGTAAAAGCTTTCAAATTGATGTTGATAAATTAATTTTAAGTGTATTTAAGTCTAACCATATTTACTCATTTATTGACATTAGTATTATTCTACTTATTCAGCAGATATTTATGTTATAACAGTTATAAAATCTGATGATTCTACTCAAACCTATAACATAATATGTGATTTTCAGTGATTGTGAAAACTACAGATATTAAGAGTTTTTCAAAAAAGCACACTATTTTTATTTCCATTTCTCAATTAAGAATGACAACTTTTATTCCTATTTGTTTTTATTATTAA
This sequence comes from Maratus speculifer, assembly GCA_964019185.1. Lineage (NCBI taxonomy): Eukaryota > Metazoa > Arthropoda > Arachnida > Araneae > Salticidae > Maratus > Maratus speculifer. Next base: position 209,324,394 of record OZ025291.1, on the reverse strand, counting down.
AGTTTATAAACCATGTGTAGATAAAACATTATTCTACATTTGGCATTTGAAAACTTATAACTAAATTTGACAATTTTGTAAAAGAGTATCAGAGAGGAATTATTGTAAGGAAATACTGGTTGAGAGTCCATTTTCTAAATAGTTAGATTTAATTTTATTTGGATTTTGGAATTATTATGATTTTTTTTTATTTATACTTTCGGCTAGCAAAAAATACTTTCTTATGCTATTAGAAGATAAGAAAATTATTTAGTTGCTATGTAATTATTTTTATCCTCAACCAATATTTTCCCTATCAATAATAAACAAATACTGATTTTTTTTCTTTTGATTATACTCTTGTTTTATTATTATTATTATCATTATGATTTCTATAAGAAAGTTTAGTATTAATTATACTCTTATTGAGAAAAATTAGGATATGGAGTCTTATTATACTACTACTTATTATTATTGTCGTTAATATTATTTAAATTTTTCTATATTATTTATTATTGATATTGTGAGTGATGCAATTTATTATTTAAAAAAAATTTATATATTATTGAAAGAAAAATTTGATTGATTGTTAAAAGATGTTGGATCCAACATAACATAAAAAAACAAAGATTAAATTAGATTTGGAGATCTTTAATTAAAGAGACTGTATTCAGTGAACATTGGAAAAGACTTTTATACACAATGGAAAGACTTTTTTCATTTGAAGAACTTTATTTAAAATAACCTATGCATTAAGTTATTGTAATTATTTAAACTTCCATGAGAACGAACTGTTATTGTTTTTATTATATTTTTTATCTCTTGCTTATTTATATTTAAAACTTATTTACTGATATTGTATGTATTATCTCCTATGCACTTACAAATAGTAAGTGATATTGTAACAGTATTGTATCTCTCCACATATATATATATTAGATACTATTTTAAAATATTTATTTTAAGTTAATTTAATAATAATTATAAAATCCCCCCCCCCAAAAAAAAAAACTATATTAAATAGAATATTAAATAGAAAATTCAACTTTCAGTTTCAATTCGTTTAAAATAACGATAACAATAATACATTGACAAATTTTACTTTCAAAAAACAGTAATTCAAAAATTTAATTTTGATTTGAAAGATCCATCCAAGGATTTGAAAAAATATAACTTGACAAATTTTACTTCAAAGAAATTAAATGAAATTTTTACATAAAAGATATGAACAATTGCTAGAATAAAATTTGTTTTAATACGTTTAGTTGATAATATATGGGAGAGTGGGGTGATGTGGGACACTTTTTATGAAAGTAAGGAAATCAGCTTTGTTTGACACAAAAACAAAGATTTCTATTTATAGAATGCAAGGTGAAGTACTTTTTAATATTCCTGAGCAATAGAGAAGCATAACATGCAAAAGCTACTTTATAATTAAAGAAACTGTAATTTTCAAAATGTGTCCCATACCTCCCCACTTACAGGCAGGTATGGGAAGCTAAAAGGCACAGATGGTCTAGTATCGACTAGATATACAATCAAACAAAGATTGTATGTTAATTATGTGTGTACCACAATCTACAATATCAGTATCTTCATGACTGAAATGAAAATTCAGGATTGTCAGCTATAAACGGCATTAAAAATCCCTCACTTTAATTTATTTACAATTTGAAGTAAATGAATATATTATCAAAGTTATAATTAATATATTATCGCCTAAAAATGTTTGTATGTTAGCAATTTACATTCATCTTATTAAAAAAAAGGAATTGCACATATACCATTCCTCCCCACTTCCTAGTTTTATGTTAAACTTTTTGTCTAAACAAAAATGTTGCTTTTAGTCTTATTTTAATTTATGTTTAAATTATGATAATATACAGTATAATGTTCCATAAATAGGGTAACTAATACATCTATGCATAAACATGACATTATTATACAAAAAACATAAAAAGTATATAAAAGAAATTTACTTTTTTTTTTCTTGAAATAAAGTTTTCCTTTATAGAATTGCAAGCTTATACACAACAAAACTTTTTTAAACTGAAGATTGGGCGGCAAATGTTTCATCTTAAATTCAATTGATCAAATGATTAGAATGAGAAATAAAGAAAAAAATCATACTGTCCCATTCCGCCCACTGTAATCTGAATTTCAGGTGTTTTTTTTTTTTTTTTTTTTTTTTTTTTTTTTTTTTTTTTTTTTTTTTTTAAATAGGATACATATTTATAAGACTGATGTCCATAAATACTAATAAATGATGATTTTTTATCTGTGAAAGTGTTTATTTGTAAAAACAATAGCTTTTAGCAAAATACTGTATTAATCAATAACAATTAAATTTATTAATCCTAAAATCAAAATTTAATTTTTCTTTAACACCTATCTTAAATGATCTATTTCTTATTTATTTATTTTTACTATAAATATTTGGCGCTATATGAAAAAAATACAAAAAATATTCTTACAGTTTAACAGTGAATTTGCAGTTAATCCATAAAAAGGAAGAATAAACATACACCAGTGTTGAATTCTGACACTTTTCTCCGGGAGGTAATTCTCAGGTTCCGGAGGGAGAAGCATTATAGAATTCCTGGGGATTGCATTTCTCGACCATAAAAAACACAAAATCTCTAATCTTCCGGGGGAGACATCTCATTGCTCCTCGAGGGAATGCCCCTCCTGACCTCCCCCCTCCCCACCCCCCCTCTGAATTTAACCCCAACACATCCAAAATCACTTGGAAAGGGCCAATTCAGTATAAATTTTGATATAATTTTTTTTATGTATACCACCCAAAAACATTTTCAAAATTTTTGTTAAGATAGCTTTAAAAGTGACTAAAACAGTAGATTAGTTTTATTTTTTATTTTTGGTGTTATAATTTTTTTTTCTCAAATTGACAGAAAATTAATTGTAACTTCTGAATTTGAGAATTAGTCATCTTAAAAAATTTTTTAGATAATTATTTTAATTATACATATGTATTTTAAAGATCTCACATTGTTTAATAACTCCGTTTTTTTAAACTTGAAGAGAAAATAGAATCAGCAATAGTTTTTCAATAGACTTTATTATAATTTAAGCATTTAAGAATTTTTATTCAAACCAACGTTCATTTAGAATACTTGTAATATTCATCATAGAAAGTTATAAAATAAAATTGAATAACTTACCTTTTTTATGCATATCAAATTCGGTCTTCAAAATAATTGATATAAGTAATACATGTGTTGTGTTTATGTTAACGACATTCAAGCAAACTTGCTTATTTTCTCTGGAACACAAACTGATATTATTCTCGACCTAAACCATCTTGCCGGAACGGAGCTTTTCCGAACTTGCCTAAACGGAAACTTTCAATTAGTCGACTGCCTTAGAATAAAAATTTCCGGTAATTTTAGGAAATAGATGCAGTTTTACCCAAAACATAAATTTTCAGGAAAATGAAGGAAAATTCATAGAATAACACCTGTAAATTTCAGGACATATTTTTACAGTGCGTATATATTTTATAAATTGATATAGGGATTTTAAAACAAAGTATGTTATAATTATAACAACTCTATTAGCATCTTGGTCTGATTCTCATCATTTAATTACCTAAAATTACTACTTTCTTTCACTAATTCCTTGATTTTTGAGTTAACATCAAAATACCAATTGAATAAGTACACCTATTGTAAGAGTGTAAAGAAAGATGAATAACCGTTCATTAAAAAAATCAAAAATATTTTATGTACAAAGTGCATTATAATTTTTAAATGTTAATTGTTTCCAGGTGGGAAATTTTAGGCTAGCTGACCCACCCGGCGTTGCACGGTGCCGTGATAATAATATTAAAGAAACATGAAATTTGTGATTTTATCTATAACTCGAAATACGTGAAATTACGTTGTCGGAAGTACACGGCCACAGACTGTGTGAAAAATTGGTTTAAAAAAATGAACAAATAATATTTAGCGGTAAAAATGTTCAGAAGGACTGCAATGGGAAACGGGACAGGAACTTACATGCAATTCAAGATTTGATAACGTCATGATGCATACAAAAATCTATAATTTTGATAAAAATGACAAAAAATCGATGGTAAGCGCACAAAAAATCAAAAATCGTTAACACATCACATCGAAAACCGTATTGAAAATCGCATTGAAAATCACTGAAATTGAAAAATTATACCAGACAAAATTTAGTTAATTTGGCAGAAAGTTTGAATCAATTTTGTTTTTATCATTATCAAAAAATAGCCGCAAAATGCGAAAAAACACTGAAAATTGCATTAAAAATATTCGCTAAAAATTCAAAAATCACCGCACGAATTCTGAATAAACTTTATTGAAAAGAAAAAAAAATTACTTTATTGAGTGAAAAGAATGAAACCGTATTCCTTTCACTAATATGGAAAAATCGCTCGAAATATAAAAAGAGCGCTAAAAATCGCCTAAAAATTAAATTACAAAATTCTAATCAAAAATCGGGCTTCGAGGTGCAAAACTACATGTATAGAGGTCCTTCCTAACAAATTTTGTAACTCTACATGCAGCGGTCTCTTCAGAACAGCGCTGACACACATACATACTTGTCTCTTTATTATTATGGATGTATATTTTTTAATAAAGTAGTTTTAGAAGTTTTTTTTTTAAGAACAATTGTTTTTTAAATAAAAATTTGATTCCATTACATAGAGCTACTTTATGATTCGTTTAATCTGCATACTTTTCTAGTTTCAACTAATTCTTTGGTCTTAGTGATGAGAGTAGAATAAAAATATCAGATTTTCTGATAAATAATTTAAATATTATTATATTTTTATTGTGACGTAATATATATTATTTTCTATTTCTTGTTATCTATCAAATAATGCTCTATTATGATTTTTAAAATTTTAAATTTCACACACACATATATAAATAGTTTTTAAAAATAAAAATAACGTATAAACCAGCATAAGGGTCTATGAAAAAATTACCATAGCAAGTAGAACATGGATTTAAGAAAGCATAAAACACAGAAAAAAAGAAATTTGTGGAAAACACCAATTTTTCGGTTGACCTGATGATTTGAGAAAGCACGGGGTGGATTAGTGACATAAAAACGTTTTCTATAAACACAAGGTTTGAAAAATAAATCATTTTGGCAACTAAAATGTCAATAAAAGGAGTTTATTACAATTTTCTAACTCAAAAGTAAGCTGAATGTGTGGGCCGATAGAATTGACAAGAAAGGTAGAAAGAAGTATGTAGAAGAATGGTAGAATAATGATAGAAATATCAAGAGAATTATCAATTAAAACAAATATATCGTCGAAATAATGAATCCAACATTTAAAATCAATCAGATTCAATAGTTTTTCATAAAAAGAATGCATATAAATATAAGAAAGAATTGGAGGTAAAGGATTGCCTATTCTTAAGTTTTCATATTGTTTGAAAAATTTACTATGAAATTCATGAATAGTTATGCAAATGAGTTATGCAAATTTTAGTTAAATTTACAAAATCTTTGACGTGAATATCAAAGAAATAAAATTTAAGTAATCGCGTTTCCAAGCAAAAAAGCGCGACTTCTATCGAGACATTAGTAAATAAAGATTTGACATCAAGCGAAAATATAGAACAATTGGATGGATTAATACTTGTCAATAAATTCAAATTCATTTACACTAAATCTTCTGTTCCTGATCTTCGTAAATGTGGAATTTATAATGTTCCTTGAAATGAGTCCTCTTTCGCTATGTCATTAATCCAGAAATTTCCAAATGTTCTGTTGCCAAGCCCTTATAGAATTCCAACCATAGTTTTAATTTTCATAATGCTAAAATTACCTTTAATGTCAATACGTCAAAATACTGATAATGATAACAGTCTAACGGGCATTAAAAATGGACTTTTTGGCATAGGAATGTTCTATTTGTATCTATGAATGCATTTCTGCATTAAAATTTCATTACATATATTTTTTTCTATTTGCGTTAGAGGTTAACATAGTTCTTTCAGAAAATGTCGAAAGTTATCAAAATAACACATTTCTATGTGCAAAGCAATCACAGATAGCGTAAGACATATCACTATTTTATTTTATTTTTTGTTATATATATTATATTTTGAAAAAGTGCAATCTTTTATTTCTTGTTTAAAGGAATAAATTATTTCGGTAAATAAATCTTCTTTCTACAAAATATAGTAAAATTTTTATCAATACTAATCATAATTGATTCATATTTACAAAATTCTATATGGATAATGGACAGTTTAGATGAAGTGCTAGCTGTAGATATTTTTCGTACTAAATCAATTAAAAAAGAACCGGAAAATTCCTACAAATCAAACTGACAGAAAAAACTGTGAGTTTTTCATTGGTTAAAAATATTTTAACTTAGTTATGTAAATCCTCCTGCCAATATCTCGTCCCAAGCTCCGAACAAGATTGAAAGTGTATGTTAATGCTTTAGGAATGTTTTTTGTGCCAATCCAAATTAAACCATTCAAAAATTGCTTATAGGTCTTGTAAAATTTAACTGCTCAAATTACGACTCTGAAGAACACGAACAACATGTATTCATTGAATATTATAGCTTTCACAAAACGAGAAATATACTTAAATGGATAAACGATTGATTAACTGTGTAATCAAAGGCGATCGAGCACCAACAGATTCCCATGAACAGAAATCCTTTTATTATGATTCTTATTTAGTGAGTGAAAATGTTAGAGTGTACAAACAATTCTACTTGAGAACATTGTCGATTAGTCAGAAACCAATTTATACAGTGCATGATCAATATAAATTCAGGTACTTTAATAAGGGATAAGCGGAATAAAAATTCAAGTAAGACAATCTCACATGATGTCAAGGTTAAAATGAAATCTCATATTGAAAGTTTTACAAAGACTGAGTCTCATTACAACAGAGCAAACAGTAAGAAAATCATACTTAGAATCAGGGCTTAACTTACAAATAATGTATGATTTCTAATTTCAGTATTGCAGAGAAAACAATAAAAAGCTAGCTAAAAACTTCGATTAATTTCAATATAAGAACTATTTTTTTTGTTTTAATTTTCAAACTCCCCCTTTCTCTCCCACACTCATTAAAATATCACACTAAAAAGGGAAATCTTTCAGGTTCTTATTTAACATAATTAAATAGTTACGATAGTTTGTGTTGAATTAAATAGTAAGTGCGAAACTAAGTTTCTGGGGTTTTTTTGATCAATTAAAAATGAAAATTTTCAGGCGAAATACAAAATATGGTTTATTGAAAGTATGATTCTTCGCTAGCTACATATTTTTGCAATCTCTCTAATAATACATGAATACCACGACGATAAAACGACGCATCTTTGGACCAAAATCAATTAACCAATCAATTTTGCAAAATTTGTCTTCAAAGTCTATCCACTTTAAACAATCTGCCAGAAGAAGTGATAATCGAAAGGGGCCAGGTCTGACAAATATAGAACGTGTGATAGCAGATTCAATTTAAGCGTTTTGGTGGTGTCCTGAACGACGGAAATCGATAATATGGAACGTTGTCGTTCTGCTATATCACTCCTTTGTATCTCGTGTCCCACTCTGGCAATTGTTCGAGCAATGCATGGCTCAAATTAATCTTTTTTTGTCGGTATCGATGCCTATTGTCAGTTTCACACAGTTTAATCAGCTCATAATACACGATTCCTTTCTGGTCCCACCAAACGCAGGGCATTGTCTTTTTTCTGAAATAATTTGGCCATGCCTGTCGATGTTGATGCTTCGATAGATGAAAGAGACGATTTTTGGCATTTGATTTTCTTGAAATATATCTACTTCTCATTGCCAATAACAATTCTATGCAGGGAATTTTCTTATATTAAGAAAAAGCAAAATTTCAATAATGGCTCTTCCATATTTCATCTGTTTTTCTTGCGGCACCCGTTTTCCTTCCTTTTACATTTTCCCCATGACATGTAAAGATTTGGAAATACTTTGGCGAGTCATATTTAATGCATTTTCGAGTTAATCTTTTTTTTTTGTTATCTTTTACCTACAATAACTCTTGCAGATCGGAATTCTCAATTGTTTTGGTTTTTCGGAGAAATTGCGATTTCCATAACATTTAAACAAATCTTCACATGTTGTTTTCGATGGTGCATGTTCATCATAGGCCTTTTTAACAAAAGACGTCTTTCAGCTTTAATTTATTTTCAGATTAAATCAGAAAACTAACCGCAAATGCTGTTTATTTGGAGTAAAACTCAACATCTTCGTTGTTAGAAAAAATATTTTTGCGTTCTGTAATGTATTGGTATTACGACAGTTTATTGTTAAGAAATGTCCAAGCTATAAAAAAATATAACGTCAGAATGTATGTCGTCTATATGCGTCGTTAGAGCCATCCATGTGTGAAAACCTGAAAATTAGTTGCGCACCTAATATATTTACTTATGTAAATTCATTTTGTGAAGATGCTATCAGATGCTATTATATGCTATCGGAATAAGTGAAAGCAACATCTTACTGTTATTGTATTAAAATACAGTTAGTAATAAATACTTCACTGTCCACTGATGTTTATTCGAATTAATCAACGATAATTCACTTTGTTAAGCTATAAAAAGTTACGCAAATTAAGAATAACTTGATTCTTTTAAGATAGAAAAGAGTTAATCTAAGCCCAATACGACATTTAAAAATATTATGGTTTGAAAAATTTTTTAAATCTAAAACAATTCACGAAAATATTATTAACGAACTTTAATTTTGTAGAATTGATATCATAGAAGGCGGCAGCCTTCAAGTGACGCAGCTTTAAGCCTACCATCGTCATAAGATATCCACGTAAGGTATATGCGGAGCTTCATATATACAGCTAACTCAACATCAAAGGAAATCTGAAAAGCCGTCATCTAATAACTCGGCAAATATTGGTCAGAATGGTCCAATTTTTTTAATATAGTCTTATATTCCCAGTCTAATCCTATCCTAAAATTTTTACATTTCTACGTGCCGTATATTTTTAGATCTCGATAACCATTTTTAAACCGAAATCGATGGTGTTTGTTCCTGATAATGAGATCTAGAAAACGGCCTGGGAGATTTTATTAAAACTTATATATAATATGAATCTCTTTAAGATAGAGTGAATAAGACTTGCCTAGTTTCTAGGAAAACTCTTGTTTGTTATATATTGGTCTTGGAAAATTGGACTATATTAGCTCGCGGATTACATGTTATTCTATGGGTTAGCAGACAAAGACGGTGCGACAAGGCTTATGTAGTTATGGTCACAGTTAAAACACCCGCATCGAAGCAATAAATGTTTTTTAAACTTCAAAAACATCTTATCATGTGCTTTAAAACATTCAATAAATATATACTAAATCAAATTTCTATTTATATTGCCTTTATTTTTCGTAAAGCAGAAAATATTACGTTTCTTACATTGGATATTTTTGCATTTTGTGGAAAAAAATATTTTGAATCCTTTTTTAAAATAGGAAAATATTTTTTAATTATACATATTCAATATACTTTCGACTTATGATTTTTTTTAAGTTTACAAACAAAATTTTTTTTTAATAATTTGCTTTAGATTTTCATGTATTCATTCGCGTTTGGATAGTTTTGTTTTGAATCGTAATCGAATTCGCTGGCGGTAAGCTTTGTACTTGGCACTTGTTGTTTTATTTAGCATGTATGTTGTGTAATTTGCGAAATAATGGTTTTAAAGTTTACTGTGAATATAGGTATTGTGTTATTTGGAGAAACAAGGCCCCCTTTTTTGGATAAAATAATATGGTGAATCAAAGTACACGAATCAAAACAAATTGATTCGTGCTGTATGTTGGCATGAAATATTCAATTCCAGGAGACGAACGTGAAGCTAAACCATCTGTAATGAAAAAGAAAGGTAAATAAATATTTTTTGACACTCATTATTAAAGTATTATTTAAAAAGTATAAGTGATGTATACATTAGTTAGCATGTTGATTTGATTTCAAACCAACATAAACTATTGCTAAATTTTAACAAACTATATTTATAATTATATTTATAATTGACCAACAGTTTAACCAAGTGCTTGTGAATTCTAAAATTCTCAAAATAGATTGTTTTTAAGTTTATAGATGTCCTTATTATATGAATTAATTAAAAATAATTATATGAATTAATTAACAATACTAAGTTTTAAGTGCTGTAAAAATTGTGCTTTTTTATTTCATTTATTAATTTCTGTGATTAATAACCCAGGATGTTAATTTTTAGGTTAAAATTGCTTGAATATGTTATTCAAATGCATTTATTACTTTTTCTTATGCATTTTTGTCCCTATTAATTTTCATTTTGAAACTGTGTCTTTTTAGCTTAGCTTAATGGCCAGTAAATCCAGGTTTTAAACAATTTTTAAAATAAGTAAGTGCACTTATTATTGGAAAGTGTGAACAAACTAGTATTTATCAACAAATTACAGCAGTATTTTGGTAATTCAAAAGAAAGTAATGAAGTTAATTTGTTCTTACATGCATTAGTGACTGTGGCTATAAAGATTTCAGAGATTTAAAAACAAATTAGTTGCACTCATTGTTTTTTTTCTTCATGTACACACAGTGCTTGTACAACATGCATTAGTGATTGCATTTTTAATTAATTTTGTGTATATTACGGATTGTTGCACAGCAATTTTGCTGCAGCCTGAATGTTTTGTTTTTGTTTTGTTTTCATGTGCTCTAAGTGCTATACATGCAGTAGTTGGACTGCTTTAACGAGTTTTATTTTAGCGAGTGAGAGTTTTAGGCCCTTTTTTCTAATATAAACGTTATTGTTTTAATGTATTTGTTTCACAATATTGTCACTGAATTTTTTTAGTTCAGGTATCACTCATTTCTTCCAGATATTGGGAATCTGCATGTTACCGCATAGTTTGCTGCATCTATTAATGTTTGTTGTTTGTTTTCATATGGGCATAGTGCTCATACATTTGTTATTGACTGCGGCTTTGAGAAATTTCATGTGTTTTAGAGACCATTGCATAAGTTTGCTGCATCCAGTAATTTGACATGCACCCAGCTCTCATTATCCATTAGTGACTGTAGCTTTAACATGTTTCATGCATCCTATTATTTCATTAATAATTTCGAAGTTCCATGTATATATTTTAAAATGTTATTTAGCAGTAGCCATGGAGGTACTACAGCGCATCATTGTAGTCTGCATTAGATGCTGTTCAAAATAGAATTTTTTTTTCTTCCTAAGAGTCTGATGATTTAAATCCAAGCGTGAAAAATTTTGTCTCAGATCACAAACCGAATACAAAAATATTGTAATAGTTAATAATACGTTATAGAAATCAATAATCAAAATATTAAAGCATTAGCTTTACAGCTTAGAAATAGCATTATTAATAAACTGCATTTATAAATTGGACATCTAAAATGGAAAATCTTAATATATTTTTATAATGTTAGAATTTACAAGCACTTAAACTCGATTAAGCAAATAATTCTTAACCAAATATTAACGATAACATTGGTTTAAAAAGAAATAACATATACTTCTATGCTTTAATAACGAGTTTCATAAAATATAAATTTACCCCCCTTTTTTTCTATAGATGTTTTAATTTCATATTCATTGTCTCGAAATTGAAGTATTTCTTTCTAACATTCTTTTACAAAAATGTTTGATAATTAAGACTTTTTTTAATCTAAAAAAAAAAAAAAAAAAAAAAAAAAAACAGGCCTTGTTTCTATTGATGAACACAAAATCCTCAAATAACTTTGAATCCATTATTTAAATGAATTGCATAACATACCTAAGAAGAAAACATGTTTAAGATTCAATTTAATACAAGAAATTAAAAATTTTTAATTCAAATAATGTAAAGTTACTAACACACTAACAAATAAATATTTTAAAATACTAACAGCTAATAATGGGCGATAAATAATTACATTTTTTAGTTTTGTCATTTCTAAAATGTAATTGTATAAATTCTATTTGAGTTGAACCTCATCCAAACCCTAAGAAATATTCTATCAAACCTTAATTCGATTTGAAAAAAAAATCTGACAATACACACTGACAAGCAGAGTTGTATAATATAGACGCACGCCATGTGCAGAAAATTTTATGAAGAAACAATTTTTATTTATTTATTTCGACAAAGAATTGCGAAAAAAGGAAAAAGGTGTATCTCAACAAAGAATCATGTAAAAAAACCCAAAATTTCGACAAAATACCACGCGAAAAACGTGAATTTTGTCCAAAGACCGCAATAAAAACATTAATTCAATCCATGAATCTCATAAAAAATAAGAATTACATGCATGAATTGCATAAATATGTGAATTACATGCATGAATCGCATAAAAAATGGGAATTACGTCCACAAATTGCTTAAAATGTGAATTACGTCCATGAATCATGTAAAAAAGTGAGAATTATATTCATAAATTGTATGAAAAAGGCAAATTACGTCTATGAATCGTGTAGTAAAACATGAATTATGTTCATAAATCGCTCAAAAAACACGAATCTTGGCGGCAGAAAACTGAAACGGAAATTACCTCTATAAAACGCATTAAAATAGCGACTTGCATAAAAAATGTGAATTACGTTCATGAATCGCTCAAAAAACGCAAATTACATCCATGAATTGCATAAAAACGTGAATTACGTTCATAAATCACTCAAAAAATGCGAATCACTTCCATGAATTGTGCAAAAAAACACGAATAACGTTCATAAATTGCAAAAAATGTGAATTACGTCCAAGAATTGGTAAAAAAAGCGAATTACATTAATAAATCCTATAAAAACACAAATAACGTCAATAAATCGATCAAAAAACGCAAATTTCGTCGATAGAAAGCTCAAAAAATGCAAATTATGTCTATAAATCGCATAAATATAGCAAATTACGTCCATAAATCATGTAAAATGTAAATTACATTAATTAATCGCATAAAAATCGCAAATTATGTCCATGAATCGCTCAAAAAAGCGAATTGCATAAAAAACGTGAATTGGGTCCACAAATCGCTCAAAACGTGAATTACCGCCATGAATTGTTTAAAAAAGTGAGAATTACGTTCAGAAATTGTATGAAAAACACAAATTATGTCTATGAATAGTGTAGTAAAACGTTAATTATGTTCATAAATTGCTCAAAAAACACGAATTTTGGCAGCAGAAACCTGAAACGCAAATTACGTTCATAAATCACTCAAAAAATGCGAATCACTTCCATGAATCGTGCAAAAAAACACTAAGAACATTCATAAATTACAAAAAATGCGAATTACGTTCAACAATTGGTAAAAAAGCGAATTACATTCATAAATCCTATAAAAACACAAATAACGTCAATAAATCGATCAAAAAACGCAAATTTCGTCGACAGAAAGCTCAAAAAATGCAAATTATGTCTACGAATCACATAAATATAGCAAATTACATCCATAAATCATGTAAAATGTAAATTACATTCATAAATCGCATAAAAATCGTGAATTATGTCCATGAATCGCATAAAAAACTTGAATTGGGTCCACAAATCGCTCAAAACGTGAATTACGTCCATGAATTGTTTAAAAAAGTGAGAATTACGTTCAGAAATTGTATGAAAAACACAAATTATGTCTATGAATCGTGTAGTAAAACGGGAATTATGTTAATAAATCGCTCAGAAAACACGAATTTTGGCAGCAGAAAGCTGAAACGCAAATTACGTCTATAAATCGCATAAAAATAGCGAATAGTGTTTTGCATTCATGAATTGCATAAAAAACGCGAATTACATTCATGAATCGCTCAAAAAACACAAATTACGTCCATGAATCGCATAAAAACGTGAATTACATTCATAAATCACTCAAAAAATGCGAATCACTTCCATGAATCGTGCAAAAAAATACTAATAACGTTCATAAATTACAAAAAATGCGAATTACGTCCAAGAATTGGTAAGAAAAGCAAATTACATTCATAAATCCTATAAAAACACAAATAACGTCAATAAATCGATCAAAAAACGCTAATTTCGTCGACAAAAAGCTCAAAAAATGCAAATCATGTCTACGAATCGCATAAATATAGCAAATTACGTCCATAAATCATGTAAAATGTAAATTACATTCATTAATCGCATAAAAATCGCGAATTACGTCCACAAATCGCTCAAAACGTGAATTACGTCATGAATTGTGTAAAAAAGTGAAAATTACGTTCATAAATTGTATGAAAAATGCAAATTACGTCTATGAATCGTGTAGTAAAACGGGAATTATGTTCCTAAATCGCTCGAAAAAAACGAATTTTGGCAGCAGAAAGCTGAAACGCAAATTACGTTCATAAATCACTCAAAAAATGCGAATCACTTCCATGAATCGTGCAAAAAAACACTAATAACATTCGTAAATTACAAAAAATGCGAATTACGTCGAAGAATTGGTAAAAAAAGCAAATTACATTCATAAATCCTATAAAAACACAAATAAAGTCAATAAATCGATCAAAAAACGCTAATTTCGTCGACAAAAAGCTCAAAAAATGCAAATCATGTCTACGAATCGCATAAATATAGCAAATTACGTCCATAAATCATGTAAAATGTAAATTACTTTCATTAATCGCATAAAAATCGCGAATTATGTCCAAGAATCGCTCAAAAAAAGCGAATTGCATAAAAAATGCGAATTACGTCCACAAATCGCTCAAAACGTGAATTACGTCATGAATTGTGTAAAAAAGTGAAAATTACGTTCATAAATTGTATGAAAAATGCAAATAACGTCTATGAATTGTGTAGTAAAACGGGAATTATGTTCATAAATTGCTCAAAAAACACGAATTTTGGCAGCAGAAAGCTGAAACGCAAATTACGTCTATAAATCGCATAAAAATAGCGAATAGTGTTTTGCATTCATGAATTGCATAAAAAACGCGAATTACATTCATGAATCGCTCAAAAAACACAAATTACGTCCATGAATCACTCAAAAAATGCGAATCACTTCCATGAATCGTGCAAAAAAACACTAATAACATTCATAAATTACAAAAAATGCGAATTACGTCCAACAATTGGTAAAAAAGTGAATTACATTCATAAATCCTATAAAAACACAAATAACGTCAATAAATCGATCAAAAAACGCAAATTTCGTCGACAGAAAGCTCAAAAAATGCAAATTATGTCTATAAATCGCATAAAATAGGGAATAGCGTTTTGCATTCATGATTTGCATATAAAACGCGAATTACATTCATGAATTGCTCAAAAAATGCAAATTACGTCCATTAATTGCATAAAAATGTGAATTATGTTCATAAATCACTCAAAAAATGCGAATCACTTCCATGAATCGTGCAAAAAAACCCGAATAACATTCATAAATTGCAAAAAATGCGAATTACGTCCAAGAGTTGTGTAAAAAAAAGCGAATTACATTCAAAAATCCCATAAAAACACAAATAACGTTAATAAATCGATCAAAAAACACAAATTTCGTCGACAGAAAGCTGAAAAAACGCAAATTATGTCTATGAATTGCATAAAAATAGCAAATTACGTCCATAAATCATGTAAAATGTAAATTACATTCATTAATCGCATAAAAATCGCGAATTATGTCCATGAATCGCATAAAAAACTTGAATTGGGTCCACAAATCGCTCAAAACGTGAATTACGTCCATGAATTGTTTAAAAAAGTGAGAATTACGTTCAGAAATTGTATGAAAAACACAAATTATGTCTATGAATCGTGTAGTAAAACGGGAATTATGTTCATAAATCGCTCAAAAAACACGAATTTTGGCAGCAGAAAGCTGAAACGCAAATTACGTCTATAAATCGCATAAAAATAGCGAAAAGTGTTTTGCATTCATGAATTGCATAAAAAACGCGAATTACATTCATGAATCGCTCAAAAAACACAAATTACGTCCATGAATCACTCAAAAAATGCGAATCACTTCCATGAATCGTGCAAAAAAACACTAATAACATTCATAAATTACAAAAAATGCGAATTACGTCCAACAATTGGTAAAAATGTGAATTACATTCATAAATCCTATAAAAACACAAATAACGTCAATAAATCGATCAAAAAACGCAAATTTCGTCGACAGAAAGCTCAAAAAATGCAAATTATGTCTACGAATCACATAAATATAGCAAATTACATCCTTAAATCATGTAAAATGTAAATTGCATTCATTAATCGCATAAAAACCGCGAATTATGTCCATGAATCGCATAAAAAAGTTGAATAGGGTCCACAAATCGCTCAAAACGTGATTTACGTCCATGAATTGTTAAAAAAGTGAGAATTACGTTCAGAAATTGTATGAAAAACACAAATTATGTCTATGAATCGTGTAGTAAAACGGGAATTATGTTCATAAATCGCTCAAAAAACACGAATTTTGGTAGCAGAAAGCTGAAACGCAAATTACGTCTATAAATCGCATAAAAATAGCGAATAGTGTTTTGCATTCATGAATTGCATAAAAAACACGAATTACGTCCATGAATCACTCAAAAAATGCGAATCACTTCCATGAATCGTGCAAAAAAACACTAATAACATTCATAAATTACAAAAAATGCGAATCACTTCCATGAATCGTGCAAAAAAATACTAATAACGTTCATAAATTACAAAAAATGCGAATTACGTCCAAGAATTGGTAAAAAAGCGAATTACATTCATAAATCCTATAAAAACACAAATAACGTCAATAAATCGATCAAAAAACGCAAATTTCGTCGACAGAAAGCTCAAAAAATGCAAATTATGTCTACGAATCACATAAATATAGCAAACTAGCAGGCTATGCCCGCTTCACTGGTCCATATTTCCAAACGAACCTTGACTAAAAAAAAAAAAAAAAATGGTGATTTAAAAATTTTATTTTAAAGCAGTATAGACCACCCTGGAATGTTCTTCCGTATTGCTGAAAATCATGCCAACGCCATTGCAATATTGTAGTATTGTAAGTCTTGGCGAAAATTTGGGCAATTAAGCACCATCTCTTTTATTTTATCATTCATAGTAGAGTTTCGTATGAACATGAGACCGTTATGACAACAGGAATCAAAATGTTCTCGAGTCATCACACTATTACATTAGAGGGCATTGCAATGATTAGTGAGATTGATTATCAAACTCTATTAACTTTCGGATTATACATTATCATTTCTTAGTTCTTAAAATCCCGACATCTGAACTTGCACTATGTGTAGTTCTGGTAGCCTACATACAATGTCATTTCATGTTACATTTTTTAATAAACGTCCTCTTCTAGTAGGTCTACTGTAGTTTCCTATCTACCTTAATCTGTTCCAGCAAGAAGACATAGAGTAAAAAATGTAAAGAATTATTGACAGATAAAGAAAAGTTTTTGTTTGTTTGTATTTATGACGGCCATTTATCTACACGTGGGATATAAGCCCTAAGTAAAGGATGTCCTCCGTGGGGGGTGGCAGACGAAGAAGGGTGTTTCACTTATATATTTAGTAGAACAATGAAGCATAAAAAGTATGTTTTAAATCTGTATTATTTGAATAACATTAAAATTACATCAGTTTCACTGCCTCTTCCTTTTATAAAACAGTTGCTAACATGTAGCCGTTAAATCAGAATAATCTTGATGACTAAATTTTGTAGAAAAATAAGTCGTTAGTTTGCATCTAATAAAATCTTTCTACCTTCTGTAATCGATTCCATTATGATTTTTAGTGTCAAACATTAGAAGTGCTAGAAACGGTATTGTTACAAATGTACCAGACTTTTTTCATGTTTGTCCTCAAATAAATGTGAAATTTACGATCATCCATTATTGGCATTTAATGTTATAGCTTGACGATAGTTTTTTGTTCGACTACTTGATTATTCCGTCGATCAATTTCGCCAAATTATACAAATGGACATAATTTTTATTTTAAATAACCAAAGAATCAATAAATTACTAAAATGTTAATAGAAATACAAATAAACATCGAATTAAAATTGGTTGATGAAGTAACAATTTACGTATAACAAATTTAATGTCAAATGGTCGATGGGATTATCAAGTATTACCAAATTATATAAACAAATTGTATAATATGTAGGGCAGGTGTCATCTACGGATCCCGTTGGCGCGATTGCAGCAAATTGCGATTTTATGCCTCACGTGGTAATCCGGTAACAGTTGATTATTTTTGAGTAAATTTTTTCATTATTTTTCTTTTCTCTTTTAAAATTATATAAATTGTTTTGTTCCATAATTATTTATTGACTTAGTTTATTATTATTATTTCCTTTTTAAAATAATAGAAAATAAATAAGAGTAATATAAATGTAATTGGTATTTGAAAACGCAGTGTTCTCCAAATTGGCATCATAAAAAAAATCACGCCAAGGTCATGCGTGTATAAAAGTGGAAAAATGTTTGCAATAATATAAACAAAAAAACGTAAACAAATAATTAAAAATTCGCCATTTCGATAGTTTTTTAAAATAACATCAAGGTTAATTCTCCAGTCGGGCAGCAATAGTAAATTTTCTTTTCTTCGTCTGTTTCATAATAAAAAAATATAAATTTAATAACTTCTAATTAAATAATCTGACTAATTTTCTGTAATCGGATTTATGATCTAAAAGATCGATAATTATATGATCGATAATTTTTGACTAATTTGGCGGAAAAATCGTTTTCGAATACCAGTTTCATATATATATTTAAATTATTTTCTGTTATTTAAAAAATAATAACAATTAGTATTTAAATAATAAGTATAGAACAAAACAGTTTACATAATTTTAAAGAAGAGAAAGGAAATAAAAAAACATTTTATTAATAATTAAATAACAATAGTCGGGTTGCCATGCCAGGCAAAATAACATTAATTTAGTGTCCATTAGTTACCTCGGTGTGTATATGATATCTGTGCAAACAATACTTCCGATAATATAATAAATGACGTCATATTTATTTTCCTTTGAAATTTTTTTTATTTTAATTTTTCACGTGTATACTGTTCAACTAAAAATTAATTGCCGAGCAGAAATTATTTTCCATATTTTTATTTTTTTTGGCAACGGGAAAGAAAATGGTTATTTTTTATCGGAAAAATTTTAATTGATTCTGTATGAAAAATAATGAAATTTTGAATTATTAAGGAAAATATTTGAATAAATCAATTAAAAATTAGCCTATGTTCAACGGAAATAGTGTAGCTTTCCAACGGTGAAAGAATTTTTCAAAACCGTCAAGTAGTTTCGGAGCCTATTCAATTCAAACAAACAAACAATCAAATCTTTCCTCTTTATAATATTAGTATAGATTACATCCATAAATCATGTAAAATGTAAATTACATTCATAAATCGCATAAAAATCGTGAATTATGTCCATGAATCGCATAAAAAACTTGAATTGGGTCCACAAATTGCTCAAAACGTGAATTACGTCCATGAATTGTTTAAAAAAGTGAGAATTACGTTCAGAAATTGTATGAAAAACACAAATTATGTCTATGAATCGTGTAGTAAAACGGGAATTATGTTCCTAAATCGCTCGAAAAAAACGAATTTTGGCAGCAGAAAGCTAAAACGCAAATTACGTTCATAAATCACTCAAAAAATGCGAATCACTTCCATGAATCGTGCAAAAAAAACACTAATAACATTCGTAAATTACAAAAAATGCGAATTACGTCGAAGAATTGGTAAAAAAAGCAAATTACATTCATAAATCCTATAAAAACACAAATAACGTCAATAAATCGATCAAAAAACGCTAATTTCGTCGACAAAAAGCTCAAAAAATGCAAATCATGTCTACGAATCGCATAAATATAGCAAATTACGTCCATAAATCATGTAAAATGTAAATTACTTTCATTAATCGCATAAAAATCGCGAATTATGTCCAAGAATCGCTCAAAAAAAGCGAATTGCATAAAAATGCGAATTACGTCCACAAATCGCTCAAAACGTGAATAACGTCATGAATTGTGTAAAAAAGTGAAAATTACGTTCATAAATTGTATGAAAAATGCAAATTACGTCTATGAATTGTGTAGTAAAACGGGAATTATGTTCCTAAATCGCTCAAAAAATACGAATTTTGGCAGCAGAAAGCTAAAATGCAAATTACGTCTATAAATCGCATAAAATAGGGAATAGCGTTTTGCATTCATGATTTGCTTTTAAAACGCGAATTACATTCATGAATTGCTCAAAAAATGCAAATTACGTCCATTAATTGCATAAAAATGTGAATTATGTTCATAAATCACTCAAAAAATGCGAATCACTTCCATGAATCGTGCAAAAAAACCCGAATAACATTCATAAATTGCAAAAAATGCGAATTACGTCCAAGAGTTGTGTAAAAAAAAGCGAATTACATTCAAAAATCCCATAAAAACACAAATAACGTCAATAAATCGATCAAAAAACACAAATTTCGTCGACAGAAAGCTGAAAAAACGCAAATTATGTCTATGAATTGCATAAAAATAGCAAATTACGTCCATAAATCATGTAAAATGTAAATTACATTCATTAATCGCATAAAAATCGCGAATTATGTCCATGAATCGCATAAAAAACTTGAATTGGGTCCACAAATCGCTCAAAACGTGAATTACGTCCATGAATTGTTTAAAAAAGTGAGAATTACGTTCAGAAATTGTATGAAAAACACAAATTATGTCTATGAATCGTGTAGTAAAACGGGAATTATGTTCATAAATCGCTCAAAAAACACGAATTTTGGCAGCAGAAAGCTGAAACGCAAATTACGTCTATAAATCGCATAAAAATAGCGAATAGTGTTTTGCATTCATGAATTGCATAAAAAACGCGAATTACATTCATGAATCGCTCAAAAAACACAAATTACGTCCATGAATCACTCAAAAAATGCGAATCACTTCCATGAATCGTGCAAAAAAACACTAATAACATTCATAAATTACAAAAAATGCGAATTACGTCCAACAATTGGTAAAAAAGTGAATTACATTCATAAATCCTATAAAAACACAAATAACGTCAATAAATCGATCAAAAAACTCAAATTTCGTCGACAGAAAGCTCAAAAAATGCAAATTATGTCTACGAATCACATAAATATAGCAAATTACATCCTTAAATCATGTAAAATGTAAATTGCATTCATTAATCGCATAAAAACCGCGAATTATGTCCATGAATCGCATAAAAAAGTTGAATTGGGTCCACAAATCGCTCAAAACGTGATTTACGTCCATGAATTGTTTAAAAAAGTGAGAATTACGTTCAGAAATTGTATGAAAAACACAAATTATGTCTATGAATCGTGTAGTAAAACGGGAATTATGTTCATAAATCGCTCAAAAAACACGAATTTTGGCAGCAGAAAGCTGAAACGCAAATTACGTCTATAAATCGCATAAAAATAGCGAATAGTGTTTTGCATTCATGAATTGCATAAAAAACACGAATTACGTCCATGAATCACTCAAAAAATGCGAATCACTTCCATGAATCGTGCAAAAAAACACGAATAACATTCATAAATTACAAAAAATGCGAATCACTTCCATGAATCGTGCAAAAAAATACTAATAACGTTCATAAATTACAAAAAATGCGAATTACGTCCAAGAATTGGTAAGAAAAGCAAATTACATTCATAAATCCTATAAAAACACAAATAACGTCAATAAATCGATCAAAAAACGCTAATTTCGTCGACAAAAAGCTCAAAAAATGCAAATTATATCTACGAATCGCATAAATATAGAAAATTACGTCCATAAATCATGTAAAATGTAAATTACATTCATTAATCACATAAAAATCGCGAATTATGTCCATGAATCACTGAAAAAAGCGAATTGCATAAAAAACGTGAATTGGGTCCAAAAATCGCTCAAAACGTGAATTACGTCCATCAATTGTTTAAAAAAGTGAGAATTACGTTCAGAAATTGTATGAAAAACACAAATTATGTCTATGAATCGTGTAGTAAAACGGGAATTATGTTCATAAATCGCTTGAAAAACACGAATTTTGGCAGCAGAAAGCTGAAACGCAAATTACGTTCATAAATCACTCAAAAAATGCGAATCACTTCCATGAATCGTGCATAAAAACACTAATAACATTCTTAAATTACAAAAAATGCGAATTACGTCGAAGAATTGGTAAAAAAAGCAAATTACATTCATAAATCCTATAAAAACACAAATAACGTCAATAAATCGATCAAAAAACGCTAATTTCGTCGACAAAAAGCTCAAAAAATGCAAATCATGTCTACGAATCGCATAAATATAGCAAATTACGTCCATAAATCATGTAAAATGTAAATTACATTCATTAATCGCATAAAAATCGCGAATTATGTCCAAGAATCGCTCAAAAAAAGCGAATTGCATAAAAAATGCGAATTACGTCCACAAATCGCTCAAAACGTGAATTACGTCATGAATTGTGTAAAAAAGTGAAAATGACGTTCATAAATTGTATGAAAAATGCAAATTACGTCTATGAATTGTGTAGTAAAACGGGAATTATGTTCCTAAATCGCTCAAAATATACGAATTTTGGCAGCAGAAAGTTAAAATGCAAATTACGTCTATAAATCGCATAAAAATAGGGAATAGCGTTTTGCTTTCATGATTTGCATATAAAACGCGAATTACATTCATGAATTGCTCAAAAAATGCAAATTACGTCCATCAATTGCATAAAAATGTGAATTATGTTCATAAATCACTCAAAAAATGCGAATCACTTCCATGAATCGTGCAAAAAAACCCGAATAACATTCATAAATTGCAAAAAATGCGAATTACGTCCAAGAGTTGTGTAAAAAAAGCGAATTACATTCATAAATCCCATAAAAACACAAATAACGTCAATAAATCGATCAAAAAACACAAATTTCGTCAACAGAAAGCTGAAAAAACGCAAATTATGTCTATGAATTGCATAAAAATAGCAAATTACGTCCATAAATCATGTAAAATGTAAATTACATTCATTAATCGCATAAAAATTGCAAATTATGTCTATAAATTGCTCAAAAATGCAAATTACATTCATAAATCGCATAAAAAACACGAATGATGACCATGAATTGCGCAAAAAATGCGAATTACACCCAACATTAAATTAATTTGCAGAAAGTTTTTGGTTTTATACAAGTCTGCCAACAAGAACCTACAAGTTATCCTGAAACCCATTCTAAACCAACAAAAATTTAATGGAAAGATAAATTGGTCCAAGAAAGACAAAATAATTTCCATTGACATACATTGACCAGAATCGAAAAATTCCTATTGAAATCTATCCTATACAATCCAAAACCAGAAAGAAAAAAATCCCTCCAAGAGTAACTCAATCTATCTGCTGCAAAATAAAATACATTGAAATGCAACTGAACAAGAACCTGAAAATTACATTTGAAGTCAAACCGAAACCAGATTCAACTCCCCCCCCCCAAAAAAAAATTATCCAACCATATCTCGATTTGGGAAAGAAAACTTAATTTCCATAGATATGCGTGATCAGAAATCTAGAAATTCCAATTAGTCTATCTTAAACCTTATCTGAACCTGAAAAAGGAAATTCCATATAACCGGAACCCAGTATCTATACAGGACAAAATATTTTCCATTAAAACGCAACCTGACCAGAACTTGAAAATTCCATTTGAATTGAACCTGATTGAAACCTGAAAAAAAATTCCATCGAACCTTAACCTAATCCGAAAAAGAGAAAATTATTTCTGCCGATACACACCGACAAGAGTCTGAAAGTTAACATGAAACCTAATCCAAACCCGAAAAGGAAAAAAAAATGGAAACACAAGTCTGTCCAAGAAAGACCAAATAATTTCTGTCCACATACACTGACAAGAATTTCAATTGAAATCTATCCTAAACCCAGTTCAAACACTACCCCCCCCCCAAAAAAAAAAAATTCCAATTGTAACCCAATCTATCTGCGACAAAATAATATACTTGAAATGCAACTCAACAAGAACTTGAAAATTCCATTTGAAGTCAATCCAGAACCAGATTCAATCCCCCCC
The DNA here is from genome assembly GCA_964019185.1 of Maratus speculifer. Lineage (NCBI taxonomy): Eukaryota > Metazoa > Arthropoda > Arachnida > Araneae > Salticidae > Maratus > Maratus speculifer. Next base: position 209,300,339 of record OZ025291.1, on the reverse strand, counting down.
CCCAAAAAAATATCCAATCAAATCAAGATTTTAGAAAAAAAAGAACAATTTATGTCGATATGTACTGACCAGATCATGGAAATTCCAATAGAAGTCTATCTCAAACCCGATCCGAACTCTTAACCTGAAACCCAATCCAATCCCCCCCCAAAAAAAGTAAAATAAAAAAATTAGGAAATATAAATCTGTTCAAGAAAGACAAAATAATTTCCGTCCCCATCCACTGACCAGAAATGAAAACTAGTACTTGAAATGCAACTCGACAAGAACCTGAAAATTCCAATTCAAGTCAAACTGAATAGAGATTCAAACCCGAAAAAAAACAATTATCCAACCAAATCAAGATTTTTAGAAAAAAAAATTATGTAAATACGTACAGACTAGAGCATGGAAATTTTAATAAAATCTTAAACCCGATACAAACTCCCCCCCCCTCCCACCAAAAAAAACATAGGAATTGTAATCCAGTATATGTACAGGACAGAATATTTTTTTCATGGAAACGCAACCTGGCCAGAACCTAAAAATTCTATTTGAATTGAACCCAAATCGAAAAAAAAAAATCCTATCACACTGTAACCTGATCCAAAATTGAAAAAATAATTTCTGCCAAGAAGCACCGACAAAAACCTATAAGTTTACCTGAAACTCAATCTAAACCAAAAAAAAAAAATTTAATGGAAACATAAATTTGTCCAAGAAAGACAAAATAATTTCCTTTGACATACATTGACCAGAACCGGAAATTTCCAATTGAAGTCTATCCTAAACACAATCCAAACACTAAAAAAAATCCCTTCAGTAGTCAATCTATGTGCGATAAAATATTATAGATTGAAATGTAACTCAACAAGAACTTAAAAATTTCATTTCAAGTCGACCCATAACCAGATTTGAACCTTAAAAAAATATATCCAACCATATCCTGAAACGAGAAAGAAAATGTAATTTCCATTGATACGGACAGACTAGAAGCTGTAAATTCCAATTGAAGTCTATTTTAAATCAAATCCCTGCACAGAACAAAATATTTTCTGTGGAAATGCAATCTGACCAGAACTTGAAAATTACATTTGAATTGAACTCACTCCAACACCCCCCCCCCCAAAAAAAAAATCTATGGAATCTTAACTTGATCCGAAAAAGGAAACATAATTTCTGCTGATACACATTGACAAGAACCCAATTTGAACTGAAATAAAAATCAGTGTAAACATTAATATGTTAAAAAAGACGAATTAATTTCTGTCAACATGCACTACCCAGAACCTGAAAATTCCTATTGAAATCTATCCTTAACCCAATTGAAAAAAACACAAGAAAAAAAAACTTCTAATTAGAACCCTTTTACCTGAGACAAAATAATATATTTTGAAATGCCACCTGAAAATTCCATTTGAATCTGGTTTAAATTTTTCGGGTTTAGGGTAGATTTCAATTGGAATTTGTATTTATAGCTGTTTAGTAAATCAAATGTGGTTCTTAATGGATAAATGTTATTTTACATGATTTATGAGAAAAAAATAAAAAATTTTCAAGTCGTCAAAATATTACATACAATGTTGAAAATCTAGAAAAGACTTATGATGTATTGCACTGCAAGAAACCCTAAGCAAATACGGAATATTTTTTAATAGCTGTCTGCTTTTTTCACAAAATTATGGTAAAAAAAAATTAAAATCTAAAAAACATGAAATGTTTAAATTTATGTACTTTGCATGTTTTATGCTTAGTGACTGAAATGTTCAATAAAATATATTAGTTTTATTTTGTAAGTTAAGTCGCCCAAGAATGGAAAGTTTCATATGAAATGAAAATATTTAATAAATAACAGAGTCCTGATTTTCTTTCTTTGTCAGTTAAACAGTTTCCTAATTGAAATATGAAACTTATAGGGTGAACCGGGGTAATTCCTGATCAAAAAACACTAACATCTAAATATCTTTTTAATGTTTACAATAGATGTGACCAAATTTAGCATGGTTAATAATTCACCATGTTTCTATTCAATAAAATATAGGCTTTGATTAAAATATTATTTAAAGTTTTAAATTAAAATTTTTTTATTCTCGGTAACTATCCTGGGAACATTGTAATTATCAATTACACCGGGGCAATTACCAATCAGGACATTCTTTTGTACAAATGACAGGTACATTGATTAATTTAGAGTATATATTGTCAATTTTAATATAAGCCTGATTTAATAAAATGCCTTCATCCATCTGCAATAATTTTATCAATGTGTAAAGAAAAAAAAAAGAAAAAACAAGAACGAAAAGTTATGTGTGCAACATAGAATATGATGCAACTTCCAACATATTCTGAATAGTATTAACCTACTATTTCCATCCATATACAGTAACTTTTCCACCCAGTGCAAAGAACAAAACATAACTAACAAGAACAAACAATCATGCATACTCCATCGATTATGATGCATTTCCTACACATTCTGAATACTGTAAACTTACTGTCATTCATGTACAAGAATTTTACCATTTGTGCAAAAAACAAAGCATAATTAACGACAATAAAAATTTTTGCATACAGCATGTTTAGATACTTTCCAATTCATTCTGAATACTTTAAACCTATAATTTTCATCTTTGTACAGTAATCTTCCCACCCTATGCAAGCAGCAAAACATAAATAAAATAACAAGAATGAAAAATTACGCATAAGTATAGATTATGAAACACTTTCCAATACATGTTCAATATTGTAAACCTATCATTTTAATCTATTTGCAGTAATTTTACCAGTCTATATAAAGAACAAATCATAACTAACAAGAAAGAAAAACATGTGTGCAACATAGATTATGAAACATTTCCAGCATATTCTGAATATTGTAACACATATAGTCTTAATCAATCTGCAATATTACCAACCTATACATAGGCTGAAACATAATTAACAAGAATCATGCATGCAGCATAGATTATGAAATACTTTCCAGCACATTCTGAATATTGTATCCCTGATCATTTTAATCCATCTGCAGTATATGTATCAACATGTATAAAGAATAAACATAGTTAACAAGAATGAGAAATGATACATACAGCATAGTAGATTATAAAACCCTTTCTGAGATGTATGGTGCTGAATGTACATTACCTTCTTATCTTTTACTAACGTATTTTACTACAGAGTTGTTTTTAACAAAATCAAGTAGTACAGCACACATTAATAAAATATGAAATATCTTTTTTTTAATAGATGGGGGAGGGGTAATTAAAGGTGAATGAATCATGAATATGAATTTTTTGCATTAGTCTTTAATTTTTTGTTTTTATCATTAACCTAAAAAAAGCAATGATATTAATACAAAAAACCCTGAACGGGTTAAAAGCTTGTGACGCAGCACTTTATCTTACATCTCTAAGAATTTTAAATTTGGGACTTAAAACTAATGATATCAAAATTTATGTGACGCTATGCTATTAATATATACATATATATATATATATATATATATATATATATATATATATATATTAAAATTTATTCATTAATGCTTTATCATTTACATCTTTCATAATTTCGAAATATGAATCTTAAAAGTTATGATATCAAAATTTAAGTGACGCCTTGATGAGACTTTAAACGATGTTTTAAAATTCCATTTATTTATTTATTTATTATCTAAATACATTTACATATCTAAACAATACTTTTCATTTTCCAATACACTGTTAAATACATCACTTTCACTGAATATATATAATGCACTGAAATGTTTTATTTGAATAAATTGGCTTATCTTTTGTGCTACGCTATCCAAAATCAAAAGTAACATTTAAATAAATATTTTTGCACCATTGTATCTAACCTAAGTTAAATATATGCAAATAGATACAATGACGCAAAAATATTTATTTAAATGTTACTTTTGATTTTGGATAGCGTAGCACAAAAGATAAGCCAATTTATTCAAATAAAGCATTTCAGTGCATTATATATATTCAGTGAAAGTGATGTATTTAACAGTGTATTGGAAAATGAAAAGTATTGTTTAGATATGAAAATGTATTTAGACAATAAATAAATAAATGGAATTTTAAAACATTGTTTAAAGCCTCATCAAGGCGTCACATAAATTTTGATATCATATCTTTTAAGATTCACATTTTGAATTTATGAAAGATGTAATTGATAAAACCTTAATGAATTAAATTTTAATATATGTATATATTAATTAATAGCATAGCGTCACATAAATTTTGATATCATTAGTTTTAAGTCCCAAATTTAAAATTCTTAGATATATAAGATAAAGTGCTACGTCACAAGCTTTTAACTGTTCAGGGTTTTTTGTATTGATCTATTTCAACTTATTCAATTAAAATCCTGTTATTAGATCTAATGTATTAAACGATATTAGATATTATCGATTTAACGATATAAATCCCTAATTCGCCTTTAAAACATTTATTCCAATATACGTAAATCTATAAAATGGCTCTAAATTAATAAAAATCTTAATTAAACTTTTCAAATAAAACTCACTTTTTCCTTGTTTTTATAAATCTTATTTGAGAAAGTCTTATAAAATTTATTCCAAAAACATACTTGTTCAAAAATATCATTCATTATATTTACTCACGTTTTATATTTATTGCGTATCAATGAATTCATTTCTTTTCTTTTTTGTGTGAAATTATAGTGTGTGGAATATATTCGAATTTCGATTACTTTAGATTATAAATTATTTAAATAATAATCTTTTAAATAAAATTATCGTTTGCAGAAGATTAAGACTACTGCTTTTACTCTCATACTTAATATTAATTTCTGTTTACATAAAAGAATCGTGTTTTTAGATTATGGAAAGTTCTAGAAACTTTTTTTAAAATTTAACATAGAGAGGTATGGAGATGGAAAGATTTTTATTCGATGTTTCGGATTTGAGCAACTTGCGGGGGGACTATTTGGAAATGTTTTCTTTTTGATGGAATGTTTGCTCCGGAAGGTGAGAACATTTCTCTCTCCATATGACTGCATTTAAATAAAATATTGTAGAACTTCCGATGCTTAGCTTTCTATGATGCCTACATTCTTTTATTTTTTTTATCGCTCGCCACAAATCCTGTGCTATAAAATGAGGAGATTTGCGGCTAATACTACTGCCTCCCAATCTCAAAATGTCACACATACATATATGTATAAATATATACATTTTTGTGATTCCATTTATGTGTTAATGTTCATTTTATTGCAATCTTTTCCACCCTTCTTACCAATTTGTTTCCTCATCACCCCATTTTATTGTAGCTTTGCAGAATAAATTTGCATTATTTCTGATACATAACCATTATTTACAAAGTATTATTTAAACATTTGCAACAGTACTCAACTAAGGGAGCATTGATCCTCTGGTCAACCATCTTTCACACTGATTGGGGCATACCTCCGCAAACAAAAGAATAGATCATTGTTAATTTACGCTTAACTTACTGTGCAATTTTTATGCTGGAATGAAACTTCAATACTTCTGAATTACTCAAAACCTACTTACTTAAATATCTATGATATATACTTTTTTTCTTAAAAAAACTTACAAATTATTTCTAAAAACTCAAAGTTCGCGTTGTAGAAGCTTTATAATTAATTTTTCCATACCTATTTCGATGATGTATAAAACAAAAACAACGATTTGAGTATTTTAGTACATATTTATACATATATTGTTTATTTTTTTAAATATGAAATCTGGGGAACGGGTAAACACTAAAGTGTGGTCAACACTCTCCAGTCTCCGCTATATACATACAAGTTGTGGAAAGTTTTATTATAATAATAAATAAAATAATCAAATTAATGGACAAATTTCAGTAGCTTTGCACACACACACACACACACACACACACACACACACATATATATATATATACATATATATATATATATATATATATATATATATATATATATATATATATATATATATATATATGCAGCTGATGAAATTTCTCAATTAATACCATTATTTTCATTATTTTCGTAACTTAATAAAAAAAGAATTTCTTAACATAATAAAGTTTTCATAAAGTGCATACAAAAATGCTACAGTATTATTTAATTTAAAAAAATAAGTATGGCTTTCATAAAAAAATAATACTTGAAAAAGTGAAAACAAAATTGAAACATCTATAGAAAATGCGTTTATCATTTTTACCATAATTTAATCCCTAAAGCAATCATTTTTGTATTGCCCATTTAATAAGTTACTTTCTTTTACCAAGAAACATTTTTGTTATTTAGCGAATCCAAATGTGTTTTGCTAAGTGACTCTTGAGAAATCTTTATTTCATCGTGTTCTTTTCTGTTCTGAAAGAATCAAATTATGCTTTTTGTTACGCCTGTTGTATTATAAAAGGCAAAAACTCCAAAAAATCTAATTATCAGATTAAACAGTATTTTTTAAGTGAAACATATTCCTTAATATGCAGCAATGCATTTTATAACTGTCATTGTTACAGTGTTAGCAAAAATACATTTTTACTGAAAATAAGTGAGAAATCAATATTTTTCTCAACAGTTGTTTTTTGTATTACCAGTTCTTTTGTGTTGCATTACATGTGCATTAAAATGTATAATAATTTGATGTTCGCATATATATTTAAGTAAGGTTCCTATAATCATTTCTTATGATTATGCATTACATACTTTTTTAAACATGAAGTCCTAATTACTGGAATATTTTGGGGCTTTTATTGAAATAACTGTTCTCTATGAGGAATGTTATTTATTTTTTTAACGTAGAATGTTACTTTATTAATCTTAGAAAATTGTGTAAATATTTTTTACTCAAATAATATAAAACTGTGCAAGAAATTAAGTCAAAGCTACTTTCAAACATCTGGTCAATTACGAATATTTCATTTTGAAAAGAATGGCCATTATTATGAACACTTTTTAGAAAGTCCAATAATTAAATGAATGAATGACAAAAGGAAAAATGTAAAAGGCATTTTTTTCTAACAAGTTCATGTAAAAAATATCAAATATTAAAAATAATGAGTTTCATTTAATTCGCGTTGTGGTTTAAATTTTTTCATGCAAAATTCGTGAACTTCCATTGACAAGGAGTTATAACTCTGTTTATATGTTATATTTTCGTTCTTTATTTAAATCTGCCGTCTAAAAGTAGCTTTTGTCTTTCGATTTCTTTAAGTAATAAAATCATAATGCAAATTTTAGATCGTAAAATAAGCGTTTTTGTGAGAAAAAAATCTTTGTAATTTTATAAAATCTTTTCGACATTAATTTTGTTATAGCGTTTTAATTTTATTGAAATTCTTTTCATTTTTACGGCTAATTTAAAGATTTAAAAATAATAGTGTTATAAAACACTTTTTTAAAATGTTTTAATATATTTTCTTGATATGTTACAATGAATTCTAGCGTAGTAAATTAACTTTTTATGCGTAGTATACACAGACAATATTCTACAATTATCATTTATATCGAATATTCTTATAAAAGTTTGAAAATTCTAGATACATACTGTTCACAAAACCGCCTTCACCCAAAAAGCTAAAGCTAATTTATTTTCGATGGGAAAACTCATGTGCCAATCTTTAGAATTTGTATTTCAAATCTTTAATGGTTTTGTTTGATTGGATATAAAAATACAATGTCTAACGTAATAACTTTGTAGCATTTCTTACGTAGATTAATTGAAAGAACACATTCAACTATTGAACATTTGGGTACTAAGGAATAGTTCAATTTCTTGTGTAGCCAATGGAAAAATATTATAAAACTTTTCTATTCCTTTTTTCAGTTACCTTGTGGAACAGGGCTGGTTCTTTCCACTTCTCAACCTCCAAGGATCAAGTTACTAGGTATGTTAAAAAAAAAAAAAAAACTCAGATCAGTCGGATACCGAAGACTGGGTTTAGGAAATCCACATGAACAAAATTAATTAAGTACACGTTTCACAACCAGACCGCCTGCACTCTCTCTAGTGGAAAAATGTGAAATTGAGGATCACATACTGAATATAACTATACATATATCTTTAAAGACTACAATTCTGTTTGTTATCATAATTAAAAAACTAAATTTCACAGATGTGCCAATAATGGCCAACCTTCCAGTAACAAACACCCCTTGAGGTTTTTGTTTCATAAAAATAACTAATAAATATTTAGCTTTAATATATTTTTTTATAATTCCCCTTTGCATGTTTCATAAATCTGCGTTATTGTTGACACTTACCGGGTAAGTAAGTGTCCGTCAACCTGAAACCTCGAGTTCAGCCCTCAATTCTCGGTTACATTTGAAATCTATTCCACCGTTAACTCAAAGTGGAGAAATTCGATGTTGAGACGAAACTAAAGTTAGGTTACTCAACCTTCCTACAGGAGAGAGGTTATTCAACCGAGCATGCGCAGTTGAAGAAAAAATGGCGGCCGCTTTGAATTGAACATAGGTGGATTTTTTTTTCAAAGAGAGCTGTTTGTAATTTACTAAGTAAACGAAATGTTAATTATAAAGGATGTTGTTATGAAAGAATGCGTTGCTTTAAATTTCTGATGTTTTTTTCAACATTTTACCTCTATAAATGAAAATTATATTAATTTGTGATGATCCTAAGCTTTCAGTTTGTTAGCAATTTTGATATTAGGTAGCGCCATCTGTCAAATGTGAATAGAAAGGAAGTTCTGATATGAAAAATTTTGGTTAATAATTTAGATTTTTTTAAATAATAATAAAAGAGAAAAGCAGTTTTTACATTTCAGTTTCTGCTTTTTTATGTTTGTTTAAAGTATGCAATCACAAAAACAGGAATTTTGTGACGACAAAATAATAAGCCAATAAACTACCCGTAAAGCATGGTGACGTCACTGCAACGTCGTTGTGAAGTCACATTGTGATTTTGTGACCATCGATTTTCGATGTGACGTCACGTGACGTCGATGTGAAGTCACAGTGACTAAAATGTGAAGTCGTTATGGCCGTTTTAGAGCTCTTTTTTGAAGTTTCACAAAGTAGTCACAATGTGACAAATTTGTGAAAAATGTGTCATTTGTGACTAATTTGACATTAACATTGTGACGAAACTGTGACAAAGGCGACAATGTTTAAATTGCCAGAAACATGTTTTTTAAAGTAAATAACATGTTTTGAAGGATATTTATAAATTTCTAAACATTTTTAAGAAAGTCACATCTCAGTCACAATGTGACGTCACTGAGAGGTGGCATTTTGGTCACAGATGTGATGTGACCAAAGTGACTTACAGTGACGTCACTGTGACGTCTCTGTGACCATACATGCTATTAGGGTATAATACAGTATAATAATTAATTTTCTTTCTTGTTTTAAATAACTACTTTTGTTTAGAAAAAGCATTTTTCTGAAGATTTATCTTGAGATTTTTCGCATTTTAAAATTTGCGCATCAATTACATTAGTTAAATTAATTAAAACATTAGATTTACATTAGAAAAAATATATGAAAAAATAGATGCATTTTCAATATTTTAATTTTCGCTGAAAAGTAAATAAACTAGCTCGTTATTTTCTTTTATTCTAATTACTATTGCTAGCCTGGTTAGAAAATCGTTTATTAAATTTAATTATTAAAGAAAAAATATGTTTTTTAAAAATCAAGTAACTTTTACGAAAAAATGATACTGTAATGCAAAATCTTGTAAAAATAAAAATCCTATAACTGTATTGGTATTTCTAATTTTTGAATCTAATTTTGTGAACAAACAAAACCACCAAATCATAACGGTAATTCGAATTTTATCGATCTAAAAATTAAACACAAGTATAAGTATGTATTTCAAATCTTGATTTTGCTTCGCAATTAAAAATTGGTGATACGCAAGGATCGAACTCATGAACGCGATAAGTACGTCATGTGATACCTTTGGCCAATCAGATATGCACATTTCAACCTGAAGTTCAATAACCCAAGGTTGACTAACCCCGGCTCTGAAGTTAGCGATGAATTTCAAATATTAACCGGCGGTTAGATTTGCTAATCTAAGTTTTCTCAACTGTGAGTTGAACCACGAGTTGAAGATTGATCGAGACTTGCCCGGTTAGAATCAAATCAACCAGGAAGTAGAAAATAATGCTTGGAAGTTCTGCTGTTTTTCTCAGTAATATTCTTTAAAAGATGCTAACAGATGAAGATAATTAATTTAAGAAATTTATATATATTCTTTATTTTCTTGCAAAATTTGGATATTTCTGTTTGATTAGTAATAGAAAACTTTAAATTTTATGTACTAATTGTTGGAAAGAAATAGACTTACTCTATTAAATGAGTAAAAAATCATTAAATTAATTCTTTTTTATCATTTATACATAGAAAACAATAATAATGTCATTAAGATTATGCTATTAAATGAGAAGCAGTGATCGTTTTCTCTGGGAAAAGGTTGGAATTTTAATTAATTTTCTTAAAAGAAAATAGAGATAATTTTTGCGTTGTGATCTTTTTGAAGAACCCTTCCTTATGAGAATGTAGCATTTAATCCATTATTATTAGAAGATAAAATGAAGTAAGCAATAAATTCAAAATAGTTATTCATAAATGTAAAACAAGAAGTCAACACATTTTCTTTCTAAATAAAATAATTCTTCTACACTAGTTAATAATTAAAGATAAGATTTATTTACAAATATTTACAAAACTTTACATTAAATGAACAAAATGCATTATGGTGAAAAGATCACCAGAAAAAAAATATTTTTTAAATTTCTCTAGAATAACATTGTTGTTAAGAAGAAAATAATAATAATAATAATAATAATATTTTGCAGAACTCCCATATTGCAGCTGACTTTAATTTCAAATCATTTTTTGGGGAACTATTATAGTAAAATATTTACTTGCCAAACTGTTGACTTTCATCACTGCCATCTTCGGACATCGGTGCCTCTTTTTTTTGGCACTCAGCGAGAGGGATAATCCATAAGATCCTCTGGGCACAAACACGTCGAGAATTTTTTAGCAACTGTGATCGGGCATCAACATCAGAGAGCAGAGCCAGGAGGAATCCTCCCTTTGTCAGCTGAGGGTGTACACACGTTGAAAGATTTTTAGCCAACTGACCACTCGAAGAAAAAATCTTTTCTTCCCCGACCTATGGGAGTGACCAAGTTTTTAAAAAAAACTATAATTGGAGAACATGATACCTTGGCTTTCGTGACTATTGGGTGGGGGGCGTACTTGCCTCCTTTTAAAACACGTGTGTAAGAAGAAACTTTCTCATGTCCAGAAAGCTGTAATAAATTTATTTTATGGCCCATTATAAATATTCTTGACGTTAAAAGTCAGTGTACAATGGTGGTGTCTTGGGTTCTCAGGCCTTAAACTTTTATTACTAAGTGTGTCTCTTTAGACCACCCAGATGGGTAAAAATTGCTCAGATGATTTTATTACCCTTTGTGATCTATGCGTGATGGATATTTCCATCATTTTCCCCCTGTCATAGGAGAAAAAAAAGGAAAGGGACAGAGTTCATGTCCTTTTTTTTACATATCGTTGTCATTAACTTTATCACTAAGTTCAACCAGCACATCGTGATGAAATACAATAGAGTCCCGGCTAGTTCGGTCATCTTCCTCGGATATCTGTTATGCCGCAGGACAGAAGTTGGCCTACTGTGGTTGATTAATAAAACTAGCTGTAACGAAAGTTCTTCGCATGCCGACGACACATTCTAATACGGTGTCCTTTTGAGATTCCAACGCTGATTCGTTATGAAAAGTCCTATCGTTGCGACATCAGTCGCCATATGTCCATACTATGTTGAATAGTAATCTGTGGAAGTTTGGCTGTACTATATTGTATCCCCCAATTTTGAATATGTAAAAGTATTAAAATAGCCAAATAGATTTTCAAAGCAATGAGTTCCGAATAACATAAATGAGAAAAAAAAACTTATGAGCCAAAAAATTCTAAAATAAAAGAAACTCTGGCATAAACTGTTACATAATATTGGCACTATTAAATAACATAAGCTATATTTATATAGATACACATAATAACACTCATTTATCATTTTATGGAAATGTATATGTTACAGGCCAAACCCGATTTTAGGCCAAACTAGATTAGCCTAGGCCAAACTAGTCTATCCTAACGCCCATCGGATAAACTAGTTTTTCCTAGGCCAAACTAGTCTATCCTAACGCCCATCGGATAAACTAGTTTTTCCTAGGCGAAACTAGTCTATCCGAAAGCCCATCGGATGAACTAGTTTTTCCTAGGCCAAACTAGTCTATCCGAACGCCCATCGGATAAACTAGATTTTCCTAGGCCAAACTAGTTTGGCCGAACGGTCATTAGGATGAACTAGTTTCGCCTGCTATTCATTGGTTTGAACTAGTTTATCCTAGGCCGAACTAGTTTGTCCTAGGCCAATTCAATTTGGCGTGATATTTTTTAATCTAAAGACCGCCACGGCGCCAACTTTCTAGTTTTGATCTATTTTATCCTAGGCCGATGCAGCTTGACGCGATTTTAGCTCACAGACTATCAAAGCCTGAGAGCTAATGTGCTCGCAGATTCTGTGTGTGTATGTATGTAACCATTTACGTACGTATGGTCATATGTACGTACGTATGTACATACGTGTGTACGTAATGCACTCCTGATAGAAATATTCAATTTGCTTCAAATTTTGCACATAGATTTATCCTGATAATGAACTTTCCTGATTAGTTTCAGGGGTTCATTGAATAAGAATAAGGGAAGGAGAACAAAAGGCTAACCCGCACCTCCCCCCTACCTCCTTAAATTAGTTAAGTCAGTTTTTCGTGAAAAATGATCAGATTTTAATAAAATTTTAGGTATAATATCATTTTGATAAGGTACATCCATGATCAGTTGTGGGTGTTCATTGTTTACGTATAAAGAAAGGAGGAATGGGAGGTAACACTCTTAATTTATGTAAATAGGTTTTTCACAGAGAATTTACCGATTTGTTTCAAATTTTGGATGTAGGTTCCTTTTGATAAGGCAGATTTGAGACCTGATAAATTTGAGGGGTTCTGAGTTTAAATATAAAACGTAGAACGGATTTTTTTTCAATCGGATAGAAACTTTCGGTATTATGAAAACATTTTTAATTCGTAACAGGTATTGGTTTTTGCACACATCACTTCAGGCGAAATTGTTCATATTAAGGAACTAAATATCCGAATCCTTTTAAAAATAAGAAAAAGCTTAAATAAAGCATGACACTTGAAATTTAGGATGGGGGGGGTATAGTAAGAGGATGTAGATTTTTTTTTTTAAGTTCAGTCCTTTTTAAGGTTTTAGCTGCTAATTAAATATTACCATTATTTGAAACTTTTAGAAACATAACAAAACGTGATGTTAAATATTTAAAAAAAAAGATGGCGCGTCAAATACCACTATTTTCTATTAGTAATTTTTGTAAAAATGTTAAATTCTTGTTGGAACTGTTTAAAACTTAGTGATAGCTTATAACACATGATAAAAATTGTAAAAAAAGTCCCATTACGAAAGGGAAAGAGGGGGGGGGCGAAGAAAATCAGGAAATATAACGGAAATTCTAGGTTGATCTAGTTGAAACTTTAAGGTAGTTTATGACACATGATATAGATTTATAAAAATATGTTCCGCCTTTAATGCCACTGTTGACGAATAGTGATTTTTGCAAAAATCTTAAATTCTTGTTTTGCAGCAGCGCGACATCAAGTAACATATTTACTGAAAGATTGTTTAACGGAATTTCCTTCATATAAATTAAATATGAAGCTACAGTTTTGTTGGCAACAGTGGCGTAGCTAAGGGGGGGGCAAGGGGGGCGTCCGCCCCGGGCGCCGAGGCCTAGGGGCGCCAAATTCAGAGAAATTGCTATATGTCTATATTGGGGTGGGGGCGCAAAATTTCTTGCTGGCCCCGGGCGCCAAAAAACATAGCTACGCCACTGGTTGGCAAAAGGGTGCGCTCCCTGGTGATGGAATGTGGAACTAATATAACGCGAGCACCCTGGTGTTGGAATTTGGAACTAATACAACGCGATCTAGTTCAAACAAGCTGGCTGCGCCTGCTATTCGGCTCCTTCTTTTATATAAAATCGCAAAACGGGCGTATGTTAAGCAAACGAACCTCGAGGAGAAAAAAACATGATGATAAATATTTAAGAAAAAAGATGCCGCCTCGAAATATCACTATTTTCTAATAGCAATTTTTGTAGAAATGTTAAGTTCTTGCCGGAACTTTTTGAAAAATCTCTAACAACGTCTTTCAAATTCTAACTCAATCTGAAATTTGATGGAAATCTCTGTATTAGTACTATTTGAGATAGAATTATCGCAGAAATAAAAAAAAACTGCATAGAAGCGCAATCTATTGAGCCATTTACTCTAAAACCAAAAGAATATTAATTTATATCAGGGACTAACTGAATTTGAAGTTTGATGAAAATCCGTGCATTTGTTCTTGAGATAGAACTATTGCGATAATTATGAATAATGCCACATAGCAGTGCCACCTGTTGCACGATTTACTCCAAACACTAAAAAGTACTTTTGTAATTTTTTTATCAAGGACTAACATAATCTGGAGTTTGATGAAAATTAATGCATTAGATTCTGAGATAGAGCTATTGCAATAATCACGAATAATACCGTATAGCTGCGCCACCTTTCGAGAGATTTACTCCAAAAACTACAGAATACTAATTTTTATCAGAGACTTACTGAATCTAAAGTTTGATGGAAATTCGTGCATTATTTCATGCGACAGAGCTATTTCAGGAATCAGGAAAATTGAGCACAACAGTTCCTCCTATTGAGCAATTAATATAAAAACGTAAATGGAATTAGTTCATATCACGGAATTAATGAATCCGGAAGTTTGATGAAAATCCGTAAATAAGTTATTGAAATAATGTTGATGCATATCGGTAAAGATGCAGTTTAGAAGCGCCATCTGTTGAACGATTTACATGAAAATGTGATATGAATCAATTTATATCAGGGACTATCTGAATATAAATTTTTATTAAATTCCGTTCATTAGTTCTTGAGATACAGCTATTATAAAAATTGTTAAAAATGCAGCATAGCATAGCCATGTAGAGGGATTTTCTTCAAAATAGAAAAAACACCAACTCATCTCATGGACGAACTGAATCTGATGTTTGATGGAAATTTGTGTATTAGTTATTAAGATAAAGGTAATGCGTAAATCATAAAAAATGCAAAACAGCAGCTCCACCTGATGAGCGATTTACACCAAAAACTTATCAGCATCAATTTAGATCAGAGACTAAATTAATATAAATTTTTATTAAATTTCTTGCATTAGTTCTTCAACCGCGTCCCTACAGCTTGCGACAGCATATAGCAGGTGTGCTGCACACGTACTGCCGAATGCCCTCTTCCTTTTCGAACGAACTTCGAAGCGAACGAAATTCAAATCGTAGCAAGCGTGCTGAGTACGCACCGCCGTATGTAAACCTCCTTTTCGCAAGAACCTCGAAGTGAACGAATTTCCAACCATATCCCCGCTGCCCACGCCAGTCAGATAGCGGGCGAAGCCAGCAAGTTTTAACTAAGCCACGTTATATTAGTTCCTCATTCCAACACCAAGGAGCGCACTCTATTATTAACAAAACTGTATCTGAATGAAACTCCGTTAAACAACCTATTAGTAGATATGCTACTTGAGGTCGCGTGCTTTAAAAGCTAGAATTTCCGTTATATTTCCTGATTTTGTTCGCAACCACACCCTCTTTCACGCCGAAATGTGACTTTTTTTTATAAATTTATATCAAATGTCATAAACTGTCACAAAGTTTCAAAATGTTCCAGCAAGAATATAAAATTTTTACAAAAATTACTATTAGGAAATAGTGGTATTTCGATGCGGAATCTTTTTTCTTAAATATTTATCATCATGTTTTTTTCTCTTTGAGGTTCATTTGCTTAACGTACGTCCGTTTTGAGATTTTATATAAAAGAAGGAGCCCAATAGCAGGCGAAGCCAGCTTGTTCGAACTAGATCGCGTTACATTAGTTCCACATTCCATCACCAGGGAGCGCACCCTATTGCCAACAAAACTGTATACGCCCGTTTCGAGATTTTATATGAAACAAGGGGCCCGATAGCGGGCGAAGCCGGCTGATTTGAACTAAATCGCACCCAAATTCCAAATTCCAACACTTAGGTACTTCTGTTATATTAATTCCACATTAGTCCGTTGTATTAGTCGCAATATATTAGTCCTGCATACGTACGTACATAAGTATGTAAATACGTACGTTCATATATACATATATACATACGTACATGGTTACATACACACGCACAGAATCTACGAGCACATTAGCTCTCAGGCTTTGATAGTCTGTGAGCTAAAATCGCGTCAAGCTGCATCGGCCTAGGATAAAATAGATCAAAACTAGAAAGTTGGCGCCGTGGCGGTCTTTAGATTAAAAAATATCACGCCAAATTGAATTGGCCTAGGACAAACTAGTTCGGCCTAGGATAAACTAGTTCAAACCAATGAATAGCAGGCGAAACTAGTTCATCCTAATGACCGTTCGGCCAAACTAGTTTGGCCTAGGAAAATCTAGTTTATCCGATAGGCGTTCGGATAGACTAGTTTGGCCTAGGAAAAACTAGTTTATCCGATGGGCGTTCGGATAGACTAGTTTGGCCTAGGAAAAACTAGTTTATCCTATGAGCATTAGGATAGACTAGTTTGGCCTAGGAAAAACTAGTCTATCCGATGGGCATTAGGATAGACTAGTTTGGACTAGGCCAATCTAGTTTGGCCTAAAATCGGGTTTGGCCTGTAACATATATAAACAATCTAACTGATACATCACAAAACTTGTATTTTCTCGATATGATATACAACTCATAATGAAGCATGTTAACAATTAGTAAATACATGTATCATATTTTTCTTTTTTTATGGTTTTGCTTTATATCATATAAAGAATCATATGAAAGGAATTATTTCCTCATATCTGACGCTGTTTATATATGTGGTATATGCACATCTGCGACTTACGACTGTCTGTTGTCTATTGTCATTTGTACGATAGACAGGCAAAACTATTAATATATATATATATAGACGTAAGAAAAAATATAAGAATAAATTAAAACAGGAAATATATATACCTTATTAACACACTCATAACTGTATTAGAATATACTCTAGAAATGTCTGAAGAGTGCAATTTTGTTAGGTATACCTCCTCACATCCATAATAATTGATGCTTTTATTATTGTTATTATTATTAGATACTCGTGAACGGGGAATATGACATGTTTTTGTTTATGTATATCTTTACTCATAATTATTTGTCTAATATTTCCCATGTTATCTTATATTTAAATTAGCTGTTAATTTTCTAGTTAATCGGTATTTCGAAATTCTTTTATAAACACGTTTGTAGATACTATTTAAAATTTGGTACAAGTCGTTTGAAAATTATCGGCAGTCATGGTGCGCACTAATTCCGACCAGCAAAATTCACGACAGCTAGAAAATCGAATCCTGTATCAACTTTAATTAAGTAATTATCAAAATTAGGTTATGGTCTTAATTGGTAATTACCTATGATTTTATTTAAATTAAAGAATTATATTAAAAAAGTTACTCATTATTATTTTTTATTTTATTATCATTGTTTATTTATTTGTTTTATATTTCTAGAAAATATCAGGTCACCTGTAATCAAGTGTTTTTAAATGAAATACCATATAGTAATCGTAAATTTAAAGATGAATGTCTGCTATCGGAGAAAAGCTAATGTAAAAGCATGATACTTATTTAAGTTTGGAGGAAAAAAAATATGTTGAATTTGTGTGAATTGGCCAAAAAAAAAATCTTTATTTATTCATTTATTTATTTATTTTTATTTGTTTATTTATTTATTTATTTTATTTATTTATTTATTTATTTATTTATTTATTTTATTTATTTAATTATTTTTTTTAAACGGCTAAATAGCATTTTGAAGCCAATTATAAATATGGATGGCATTACCCTGAAATATGCTCGCATAAAAGTGCATTATTATTATCGAAGAAGAAAATAAACATTTCCAATTATCAATATAACGCCATTCTGCGCCAGCCGAAAAAGAGAAAAAAAAAACACTGATCTGCACTCAATAGTCTTATCACTTTTTTTTTGAGACAAGGAAAAAAAAAAGATTAATCCGCTGGAAAAAAAAAAATATATATATATATATATATAACATACTAAATATATTCGATATACCCGTGTTGTTTAACAACCATAAACGAAAATCTTTATATACATTTATATTTTTAATTGTATTTATTGACCGAAAAACTCTCTTAAGCTGACTGAGCCTCGTCAGAGTTCGTTCGCTGACAGTTTTCATATTCTACTGTCGTCGGGCTGAACAGTTTGTCTATGTGTCGCTTTATCGGGTTTTTCTGTGAATTCGTTAAATCCCTCAAGTAATAATTATTTTTCCGTACTCTTTTAATAACTTCGAAAGGCCCTTCAAATTTTTTTTGAAGAGCTCCCGGGTTCCCAGCGACTTTTAAATAGCATGTTTGTCCTATTTTTAATGTTTTTACCTTTTTTAATGCTTTTTCATCGACATATTCGTTCATAATTCTCTCTTGATTTAAGAGAGCTTGTAAATTCACTTCTTGTATGTGTTGAAGTCTGTTTTTTACGTAAGTTTGAGTACAAATGTCATTCGTCGGTAGATGAATTGAAAATGGATTTCTAATTTCTCTCGCAAAGAATATCATGGATGGCGAAAAACCCGTTGCTCTATGAATCGAGCTGTTGTATGCTAATTTAAAAAAATCCAGTCGTGTGTCCCATTCTAGTGTATTTTTGCTCATAGCCACTATTGAGTTTTTTAACGTCCTATTTGAGACCTCTATCATGCCATTTGCATTAGGCCTACGAGCGCTGGAGAAATTTATTTTTCCTCCGGAGAAATTTATTTCTCCTTATGCTTTGTTCAAAGCTTTCATATAATTTTTGAAAAACTCTGATCTAAAATATCCAGCATTGTCTACCTGTATATGGCGACACATTCCATAGGCGCTGAAATACTTGTTCAAAACATTTAGGATTGACTGAGATTCTACATTTCTGAGTGGTACCGCTTCCAAATACCTTGAAGTTGAATCAATAATAGATAGTATAAATTTGTTTTTTTTTTGAGAGATGTTGTTAATTTACCTATAATATCGCAATGCAGATAGGCACTCACTTCATGATTTTTTACTATCTTTTCGATAGGAGTTTTAATAGTAGGGTGCGGTTTGGTAGTGTTGCAGGGAACGCAATTATTGCAATATGTTTTTGTGTCCCTGTACATCCCATGCCAAAAAAATCTAGCCTTTATTATGTCATACGTTTTTTTTAAACCAAAATGTGGTCTATGCGCTTCTTCTAAAATAGCTATTTTGAGCGTATCGGGTGCTATTAATAATTCTTTATTATCAGAACCTGGTTTTAATATTAAAATTTCTTCTGCATTAAGTGCATATTTTTTTTTGTTTTATTGTTCTTACCAGATTTAATTTTCGTGATAATTTTACTTAAATTTTCGTCTAAACCTTGCTGTTCCTTTACATTCGTATCTGAAATTGCCATATTCACTAAGAATAAGTTATTCTGCATGTCAGTTGTTGTAGTTATATTATTTAAATTTCGGCTAAAAAAATCAGCAGGATTAGAGTCCGCTTCAATGTGCTCTATAGAAAAATCAAATTCTTGTAAGTGTTCTATCCATCTCACGACTATGTCCGATTGTTTTTCTAATTTTAAACTTTGCGTTAAGGCTTTTGCATCTGTCAATATATGAAATTTTCTACCCGCTAATATGTGTTTAAAATGCATAACAGAGTCAAGCACAGCTAGCAGCTCAAATTTCCAACTGGGATATCTTTTTTCCGCCTATTTTAATTTTCTTCCAAAAAATTCGATGGGTCGCATTTTTTCATCAATTTTTTGGGCTAAAATGCTTGAAATTGCTTTTTTTGATCCGTCAGTTATGAGATAAAAATCTTTATTGTAATCTGGATGTTTTAATGTAGGGTATTGGATAATTGCTTTTTGCAGCTGTTGAAAAGCAGACTCAGCTGCCTCATCCCATTTAAATTTTACTTTTTCTTTTGTTAAATCAATAAGGGGGTCCACTATACTTGAATAATTATGGACTAAAGATCTAAAATAATTCGTTAAACCCAATAAAGATTTTACTCCTTTTTTATTTTTTGGTCTTGTTAAACTTTATATTTTATCCAAATTTCGTTTGGATAATGAATATCCATTTTCGTTTAAAGCGAAACCAAGAAATTCAATTTCGTTTTTACAAATTTGCATCTTACTTGGGTCAATAGTAAGATTATGTTCTATGAAAGTTTTTAGGACTCTGTCCAATAGGTTTAACATCTCGTCAAGTGACGAAGCTGCCAACAAAACATCGTCGATGAAATATGCTACTTGATGCTTGTCGAAATGACCCAATACTTTGTCCTTTAAATCTGCGAAAACCGGAGTTGATAATTTAGTACCAAAAGGTAGTCTTAAAAATGAATATCTTCCATTTTTCGTTATAAATGCTAATTTATAACTGTCTTCTGGGCGTACATTAATTTGAAAAAAAGCAGAATGTAAGTCTAGAACACAATAATATTTTTTCCCACCCATTGTTTGTAAAATTTCCTTTATATCAGGGATAGGATAAGGATAGGATTCTAGAATTTCGTTTAAGAGTCTAAAATCGACTGCCATTCTATATTTAATTTCTGTTAGGTTTTCTTTGTTATCATTATTTATTTTTTTACAAATATGACAGGAAAATCATAGTGAGAGTCACTTTTTTGTATTATTTTAGCTTCTAACAATTTTTTTATTTCTGTTTTAGCATATTATTTGATGTTTTGGGCCATTTTATAGGGTTTAGCTTGTATGGGGAACTCGTGCGCTAAATTAAATTTCGGAACAACTAGAGAGGATTGACCCAAAGTATTGTAACTCTTAGAAAATGCATGAGCATTAGCCAAAAGTAAGTCTCTTATTTTTTCTCTAATTGCTTCCTCTAAATGGTCTAATTTAAAATCGTCGGGTGATAATTCAGCCTCTCTAAGTTTCCTAGTTTCTGCGATACTTAAATTATTGATTTCATAAATTGCGCCCTTCTCGACATTGCTTGGCTCCATTTCCTTTGTTATGGTGAAATTTTTACTAAGTTTTCCTATTTTCGTGTTTCGGGGAAGAAATATTTTTTTATCCGACTCATTCCTAAGAATAATATTGATTTGCTTTGTTTTATTAATCTCATGAATAGAAGAATCGTAAGTAATTTTTTTTATCATGTGTGTCAGTTGGGTCTAGTAAAATTAAGTCTTTTTCTTTAAAAATATCTGAGCACTGCAACTGCACTATTTTATCTTGTCCCGGTTTCAAATACACATGTTTCGATAATTTTGCCCACATAGAGTTTTTATTATAAATACGATTATTTTGCCTTGATTTTTTTGATACTGTACTAACATCAATTTCTGTATTATTATTCTTATTCGTTGTGCGTTGGGCTTCGTTTTCCTCCATCTGTTCGGAAAATATTAGATTATTTAAAACACCTTGTAAATACTTTTCAGTAAATTGTAGCGTGATTTTTTTGTTTTTTATTTTCATAGTTTTGTCGTCAAAATTTAATATTATTTTGTTGGTTATTAAATAATCATAACCCAAAAGCATTCCGTAATCTCTTCCGAAATTTTGGTTAGTTACGCAAAATGTTCCAGTTGTAAATATGCCTTCCAGGCGAAAAGTCAATTTTATGCACTTTTTAAAGTGTATAGAGGAATTTGTTAAAGTTTTTATTTGTACCTGATTTGCCAAATATTGGAATTTAATGTTAGAATCTTCTAATTTGTTAAATAATGTCGGTGAAAGCAGGCTCACCGCAGCACCAGAATCACATAGGGCGTTTATTTTAATATCTTTTATTTCAAAAAATATAATTGTTAAGGTGTCACAATCTGGACTATATACGCTCGCGATAATTTTATTCAAAACAGGAGACCCGCTTCTAGGAGACTTACGCGGGTGCGTATTTTGTGTATTAGTAAGTCCCCTATTTATTTTTTTGAACCACGCCTTTGTTTGTGATTGGAATTTTGATATTCCTTGTTATTTTTCTTATCATTTTGTTGATGATCTGTACGGTTTCTTTGTGAATTATTACTGGTATTATCATAACTTGTCTCAGCAGTTTGGTCATAATTTTGTAACTGATGATTATGTGGCCAGGCATTAGAAAAATAATTTGGGGGTGGGTGGAAATATGGGGAAAATCCGTAGTACCCACCGGGCATGGCATAATTCTGAAATTGCATGTTTTGATTGGGGTTTGTATATCTAGGAGAAAAATTCGGTCTTTGTTGAAATTTATTGTTATAAAAATATCTATTTTTGGAATTTTGTCCGTTAGGATTTTCATTCCTTTGCTGTGAATTTTTTGTTGAATTTTTGAACCAACATGTTTCTATCGAATGGGATTTTCTTTTGCAGTATTCGCACCAGTTGTTTTTGTTTTCGATCTTCTCTTTTGATTTTTAAATTTTAAATTGTTAAGTTCGGAAGTTAAAATTTTTATTTGTTCTGCACTTTCAATATTCAATTTTAGCAATTTATCGAAATTTTCATCATTGGATGATTTTTGAATCGTGTTGATTTCATTTAATGACACCTGATTGTAGGCTTCTTCCATTTGTTTTGCAAATTTACACGCGTCATTGAAATTTGCTGGTGCCATTCTACGAACGTCCAGACTTAAATCCGGTCTCATGGATTCTAAGAATCTAGTAAATTTTATTGTTTCGAATAATTTGTTGTTTGAATTTTCAGTTTTTTGACCACTCTTATCCGCGTATAATTTTGCGGCTGCATTAAATTCATAAATAAAATCCTTAATGGATTGTGTGAGTTTTTGTCTCAGAGCAAAAAAATTATTTTGAGCGGTAGAAAAATTCGTCTTTGCGCAAAAGATATCAATTAATTTTTCTTTGAACTTTGCGAAATCTTTCTCTGTATTAAGACTTTCATCGTTAGCTAATTTTTCTCTGGCTTGTCCTACTAATTTAGCTTTTAAGATAGCTAATTTCGACTTGTCATCCAAATCAACTTCCTCCATTAAATTGTTAAATTCACTAACAAAAAAATTTATGTTCGATTTTTTTTCAGTCAAAGACAGGAATAAAAGTTAATAGCGTATCTACGCTAGGTTTTGCCATTTTATTATTGTTATTTTGATCGTTTTTTTATCTTTACTTTTCGGTGTTTGCTTCCTCGTTTTTATTCCGGAGGTATTTAGATCTACACTTTTCCTTTTATATTTGCGTTTATTTCCTGGCATTCCCTTCTAAACTATCGTCTAGACCCATTTTTTATGTTTATTTCCTAGACATTGCTTTTATACCTAGTCCTACTATAATTTTAATTCAACTTCAGTAGCAAAGTGAAAATATAAAAAAAACATACATATACACATATATAAAATATTGATACCACATTAGCAAAGAAAGAAAGAAATAAAAACAAAAATATCATATATCAGATTCAAACAAAAAGAGTAATTTCCCCCTGTTTTTTATATTAATATATGTCTATGCATATCTATCATTTACTAAGAAATATTTTATTCATATATCTTAATTTGCTTAATACGAAGATAAACAAAGAAAGCACAAATTGGCTTGAATTTCAACAATACATAGATAACATTTCTTACACTCAAAATTCTCAATTCAATTTACTCTTTTACTATGTTTCATGTATTTATTTATTTTTTATATATTTTTAAATATCTCATCATTTACCATCTACTACAATACATAACATTGAAAAACAATATAAACAAACAAACATTAAAAGTGCCATTTGCCAGACCTTCCTTTATTTTTACCGAGTCAGTGTGCAATACGGATATATCTGCGATTTGTTTATAATATCTGTTTTAAGAAAATTAATTTTACAAATCATTATAATGTTTACACCATTTACTGTTAAATTTAATATCTTACATAAATCATAACATAATCTACATATAATCGGTTATTAAAAAATATATAAGTAACTATAATAACTCCAAGATCTTTATTTAAGTATTAAATATGACATCTCATAATTAATACGACTGGTGAAAGGCAACCATTTATTTTTCCAATCCTATGTTGGAAAGAAATAGACTTACTCTATTAAATGAGTAAAAAATCATTAAATTAATTCTTTTTTATCATTTATACATAGAAAACAATAAAAATGTCATTAAGATTATGCTATTAAATGAGAAGCAGTGATCGTTTTCTCTGGGAAAAGGTTGGAATTTTAATTAATTTTCTTAAAAGAAAATAGAGATGGTTTTTGCGTTGTGGTCTTTTTGAAGAACCCTTCCTTATGAGAATGTAGCATTTAATCCATTATTATTAGAAGATAAAATGAAGTAAGCAATAAATTCAAAATAGTTATTCATAAATGTAAAACAAGAAGTCAACACATTTTCTTTCTAAATAAAATAATTCTTCTACACTAGTTAACAATTAAAGATAAGATTTATTTACAAATATTTACAAAACTTTACATTAAATGAACAAAATGCATTATGGTGAAAAGATCACCCGAAAAAAAATATTTTTTAAATTTCTCTAGAATAACATTGTTGTTAAGAAGAAAAAAATAATAATAATAATAATAATATTTTGCAGAACTCCCATATTGCAGCTGACTTTAATTTCAAATCATTTTTTTGGGAACTATTGTAGTAAAATATTTACTTGCCAAACTGTTGACTTTCATCACTGCCATCTTCGGACATCGGTGCCTCTTTTTTTTGGCACTCAGCGAGAGGGATAATCCATAAGATCCTCTGGGCACAAAGCACGTCGAGAATTTTTTAGCAACTGTGATCGGGCATCAACATCAGATAGCAGAGCCAGGAGGAATCCTCCCTTTGTCAGCTGAGGGTGTACACACGTTGAAAGATTTTTAGCCAACTGACCACTCGAAGAAAAAAAAAATCTTTTCTTCCCCGACCTGTGGGAGTGACCAAGTTTTTAAAAAAAACTATAATTGGAGAACATGATACCTTGGCTTTCGTGACTATTGGGTGGGGGGCGTACTTGCCTCCTTTTAAAACACGTGTGTAAGAAGAAACTTTCTCATGTCCAGAAAGCTGTAATAAATTTATTTTATGGCCCATTATAAATATTCTTGACGTTAAAATTCAGTGTACAATGGTGGTGTCTTGGGTTCTCAGACCTTAAACTTTTATTACTAAGTGTGTCTCTTTAGACCACCCAGATGGGTAAAAATTTTCCGTTGATTTTATTACCCTTTGTGATCTATGCGTGATGGATATTTCCATCACTAACGGCCATTTACAAAATCTCATTTATTTGTAAGGTTTTAAGAGAGAGTTTCATTACTGGGATTGTTAATTAGTCATTTTCCAATAATGGACGTCACATATAGACATTGTTAAAAATGCAATTTCAACAATGTTCATAATGCTTAAAGTATTTTGACTTAATTAAAAACCTAAGTAATCAAAATCAGTTTTTGAATTACACGTATCCAAATGTAATAACATCAAAATTTGCATAAACAGCTTTTTATAAGTTATTTTGTGCTTTTAATAAAATTTCAATACTTTTTGTCTTTTTTAAATTACTTAACATGCCTTGTATATTTTATAATCTGGCAATAAAACTAGTCAGGAACCAAAGAATATGTTTAAGGCCACAGTCAAAGTGTAGCTCATAGGAAATTAATCTCTTTCCATTTAAATAAAAACAATTAAATTACGAAAATTATTAAAAATCTATTTTCTGTCTTAAATATTTTCTTATTCACCTCTGAAAGAAATAAAATATGTTATGAATGAAAATTATAGTAATCATGAAACTAGTAAATCTGTAAATCCGTGGCTTCAAACATCAGCTCTACAGTTTTATTTTAAAATTTTTTATTTAGTATTTTAAAATATCCAACTTACAGTATATATTTTTTCATATTAATAATATTAATTATTATAAGTGATACAGTAAGTAGTCTGAGAGTTTAATTGTAAAAAAAATTGAGACCAAAGTGTACACTGATATCCCAAAACGGTTTTTATATTACCTTTAAATTTTTCCTCTACATTACGATCTTATAGATGTAATTGCCTGCTATTTAGTATTTTAAACCATGCATTCAAAAAATGAAATGTCGATCTTCTAATAATTGAAATAATTGATGCAGAGACCGAATGATTATCACAAATACTGTATTAATTACTGGTACCCTAATTGTCAAATTTATTTGAAAATAACTGTTTTGTTCAGTAAGTATGTTTTAATTAAATTTTTGTTCTAAATATAGTCATAATAACAACTATATGTATTACTTTTTATGTGATGTCTATTTTTAGAACAAAGAATGTCCATTACTGAGTCAGAGGGTGTCCATTACTGGGCTTTATAAATTTACATCTGCTGTAATTGATTTACCGATTGTATAATCGTGTTTAAAATATGATTAGTTAAAATATGATGTGTTAATATAATATGATTTCGTATGCAGCGTTTTCTTCAGTTCCAAGTATTGATCTTCGATTTATTCTGTTGAGCTGATCAGTATTAGATCAGATTCTATGATTGTTGAGGTTATGTGGGTGAAGAAGTCCTCCAGTGTTCGTTCGGGATGGCTCAGTTTGAAGAGCATTGGCGGCTTCAGCCAAAACATCCCTGGTTCGAATCCTGGGCAGGTCTTTTTCACACACTTGGAAAATTTAAATCTATTATAATTGATTTACCGATTTATAATCGTGTTATAAATTAATCCAATGAAATTGCTTTTTTTATTCCTTCCCACATTTCTTATTTATTTTCAATTTAAATATATAAAAATATATATTTATAAAATTATTTTATTTCTTTATTTTATTTCTAATTATTTCTTTATTTATTATTTTCACCTTTTTTCTTTTAATATTTTGGCATCACTTTTGTCTTAATCTCGCGCTGTTTCAACGATCGCCACCAGTCGTACTCTTCGTAATCTCCACCCTCTTCAATTCAGTTCATCTCTCGCATTGTTCTCTTACTGACATGTGTATGCTTCAGATGATGATGAGGTGTTATTATCATGTGTTATCATCATTTTTATACATCCCTGGTTCGAATCCTGTCCCGGACTTTTTCCATCCACTGGGAAAATTTACATCTGTTATATAGGAATGAGTTCAGTTCAAAAAAGGGAAGGCACTTTCGGGAGTGCGTGCGAAGTAAGCTTACTATACGCTACCGCAGGCAGCCGCTACATGGTTCGACTTTTGGTCTAAAAAGAGAGGCATATCCTACGGTGCGTGAACAGTGCGACCACTGTACGCTGCCATAAGCACCGAGAACGGGAATCGAGTTTCGTCGGAAAAGGCGGGGTACATCCCACAGCGCTTGCGAGGCACGCCTGCTATACGCTGCTTAAGGCACGGTTCGAGTTTCGTTCGACGCTTAAACGTAAAAAAATCTTCTTTCATATTTCCTAAGAAATGTGTCCGTAACCCAATTAGAATCAACATTTTGAATGAATTTTTATCGAAATTTTAAAAGCATATTTCCTTTGCCGCTTCAATTTTAGTGTCAATCGATAAAACAGGTGCACTGGTGAGGTTAAAAATTAACTCAGAATTTTTATACGGGAAACAATTTTTATTAAATATCGATTATTTAATTTCGGAATTCGATGTAAATTTTCCTTTTGTTAAAAATTATGTCTCAATTTTTTTTTCAATCGGATAAAAACTCTCGGTTTTATGAAAATATCGGTCTTTAATTCGTAACAGATACTGTTTTTCGCATGAATCAATTCACGCGAAATTGTTTATATTGAAAAAAATTAAATATCCCATTCCTTTCAAACATAAGAAAAAACTTAAATAAAGCATGACACTAGAAAATTAGGGAGGGAGGAGGAAGAGGAGCACTAGATTTTTTTTCAAATCCTCACCCTTTTTACCGCTTTAGCTGCTAATTAAATATTGCCATTATTACACGATCTGTTTAAAACTCTTGGATATATTCATCTGTTTGAAACGATGTGATAGTTTATGACACACGATATAAACTTATAAAAAAATTCATATTTCGGGGGAGGGAGAAGGGAGGGTGCATTCAAATTCAGGAAATATTACAGAAATTCATGGTTCATCTATTTGAAACTATTTGAATATATTTAAACGTAACTATTTGCGAATAGTAATTTTTACAAAAAATTCCGCCCTCGCAGGAGTGCAAAGCACGCCTGCTAAACGCCGCCGTAGGCAGCGCCTACATTGTTCGATTCTCAGTCGAAAAGAGAGGCATATCCTGTGCAACACGACTACTATGTGCTGCCGTAGGCAACGGGAATCTGCTTTGAGTTTCTTTCTAAATGGTGGGGTTTTTCCTGCAGCTCTTGCGTAGCACGCCTGCTATACGCTGCCCAAGGCAGCTGGGACACGGTTCGAGATTCGTTCGCTTCGAGATTCGTCCATTTTGAGATTTTATAAAAAAAGAGATGTTCACTAGCGGGAAGAGCCTGCTGGTTTATTATTTATAAAGCGAATAAATGATTATGTGTGTTACAGCGCACACTACCCAGCAAACACATACCTTTGGGCACACAATCGGACCACAGCTGGCAGTGTCGGTTGTGTGTCGGCATGGACACAGTGGTTTCGGTAAAATGTCGGCAGCATGTCGTGAACTGAAACATAAGAATCTACTTTTACAACTTCCGGTTATCGTAAACGGTCCTTTTATGATTTTATACCGGCAAGTGATGCAGGACCGATACGTGATTGCTGATAGTGGTCCGATTAGATTTGCCAACATTGGACCGAATTAAGAATTTTTACTCTTAACCGGCATTTATTTTTTCTTTTCTAAATTTTATTTGAGTTATTTTCACAAGATATCTAAATTTCACGTATTTCATATAAAATGTTAACAGGCATTAATAATTTTTTTTTTCAAAAATAGCCAATATTTATTTATTTATATATTTATATTAATTCATTAAAAAAAGGAGCTACAATTATTTGAATTAGGAAAAAACATATTTTAATCACTCGTTAAAATTATTTTCTAATTACATATTCATTTAAAAAAAAGTTTTTTTTAAACAAATTATTAAAAAATGTTTAAAATTATTTTACAAGCTATAAAAATATAAGAATTCTACCCAGCTTTTTAGCCTTGAAATTTAAATGAAAGATTCGGACTCCCCCCCCCGCCCCCTTTAAAAAATTACCTAACGAAAATAAATAATATTGATACATATTCACTAAAAATATTTCTACAGTAAATCATCAATAATTACATAAAGTAATTTTTTTTCAATAAAAAGTGATTAATTACAAACTTATTTTCTTATTATTATTTTTTCTTTGTTACAAATACACATTCTTTAGTCTAACACGTTTAATTTTATTATAATTCCTAAAACGAAAATTACATCAACGAAAAAATTTCGAAATTCACCGATTTTTTTAAATACTAAAGTATTTTTAAACTTACAGATATATTCAGAAACATCTTCCATTATAAAAATTATCTACTTAAAGAAAATATAATGATATAATCTAATATTTTTGTTTTATTTTTAAATTAAAAATATTAATAAATAACAAATGACATAAAATTGATTCTAATTAAAAAATCTAATTAAAATTTAATTGAATCTAATTAAAATTTATAAATTACCAACTTACTATTTTAAAAATAAGTTTTTCCATGTTAAAAATATATGATTTATAAATTAATGCAATAGATGTAGTTACATTATAAATCCTACTGAAAAAATATTACGGAATACAAAACCTCTAAAAATAATTCATTTTATTAAGTACACAATTCTTAAATTTGTAAGAAAAATAATTTCGTTTGCTTTAATTAATTCGCTATGATAGTTATTTCATTCATTTTAATATTGAGTTAATATTAAGTTTAGCTTATTTTAGCATGAGACACATATAAAATAAATAAATTAATAAATATATAAATAAATAATAGTACATTTATTAATAATACATAAATAAAAAATCATATAAAAACACTTCAAAATTGCAACTTTTCCATCATCTATTTACCTTGAACGACAAACGCATCCCTTAACGAAATGTTTTCCTCTTATTACTCCATAAAATCACCCTCAACGAGGCTTCGTGGTGTATTGGTTAAAGCACTCACCTTCCGTCCTTGGGAACCTGAGGTCGGACCCAACGTCATACTACCCTGAAGTACATTTTTGGGGATTTTTAACAAATATAGTTCCAAGATGAATCATAGATGGCGCCAGAAACGCTGGATTTTATTTTTTTTTTCATTTTATGATGGGGATGCGATACCGGACCGGCTATGTACCTAACAGTCGGGAAGCAGTCTCCCGGCGTTTCAAAAAAGTGCTGGAACCGATACGGCATGACAGTATCGTGCCGATATCGTCAGTAACGGCAAAGCGGCTGTGGACCGATTGTTTAACGATAGCTCCGTGTTTGCTGGGTAACTAGTGAAATATCCATTTTTCAGTTTTGTTACTTTTTAAAAATATCAAGCACACTACTTGAATTATCTATAGTTTAAATTTGAACTCATTTCGACTAATGGAATGCATTCTACAGCCGGCTGAAGTGGGAAACTTACTTCTTGATCACCCCTATACATGTTGGTGTCATAATGGATATAAAATCAGTCAAGTACTGTATTCAACGTGTTTTTTAGTAGAATAAGGGAGATCCACACTCCTGCACTTTACGGTTATCAACACCTCGCGTAGTTGTCTCGCATTTTCATTTTGGATAGCTTTGCAGCACCTTATTTTCTATGCATTCAATTTTTTGATTCTTCTCGAAAAAAACGCGTTGTTACCCCCCCCCCCTGCCAATTTTTCACTCGCCTTCAGATTTGGAATTTGTATTACGTTTTATAAACTATCCTAAAGTTTCAAACAGACCACATTATTATACTTCCTAATTTTGTTCGTACCCCATCCTCCTACGCAACTCTAAATGTGACACGCCATTCCTTTTTATATATTTTTAAAAATATTTATAAACAATCTTAAAGTTTAAACAAATTTTCGTTGATAGATTGTCAAACTTTAGCATAATCGTGTTCTGTAAATTCCACATTTAACTATCACTACTATCATTGTATTCTTAACTATTATATACCTGAATGAATCTCCATTAAACAATCTATCATTCGATAAATCACTCGATTCAGTGGTGGTCTTATTGAAGAATTTAAGATATTTGATAATATTACTACTCAAAAATTGTGGTAATTAAACACTTGATATTTTGGGGAGATTTCATTACATACTCCCCATTACATTCACATTTGTACAAGTTTTTTGTAGGACAAATTTTACTGAAAAGAAAAAAATCCAATCCCAAACAAAAAGGACCATATTTGATTACTATCGGGGTCTATAGGAATTTGGAGCTATACCGGAAATAACGCCAAGTTGCGGTCTTTTTGGTGATTAATTTTGGTCACCAAATTTGGCGATATATTGCCAAGCTGGCAAAAAACCTTGGTGGCATTTACCGACAAATGTTCCTTCCGATGGTAACTCCTCTGCGGTTTCGCGGTATCTGCACAGATTGTCATCGGTACATCGGTATCAAAACAGATTTTCATTGTTCCATTTTTAAATCGTTTGGTTTATTTCATAACTGTTACTTTTTTATTTGCTTAAAGATGAAACAACATTTCATTTTTAATGTCAAAAGCATTGCCATAGAATAAAAAAAAAGACTAAAAATCAAAATGAAAAATGCATTAAATATCACAAAATTTAAAAAAATCACTGGGGTAAAAGTTTACTCTAATAAGATAAAACTATATAATCGGAAATATTTAATGAATGAAAAAAATTGACTCTGAATGCAAAATATCGCGAAAAATCGCATCGAAAATCGCGTTAGAAGTCTTGTTAAAAATCACTGAAATTCAAAAATCGTAGCAGACAAAATGTACTAGATTAAGTTTGAAACAAAACATTTTAAACTACATTTTGAAACAAAATTTCTTTTACCAACATCCAAAAATAGTCAGAAAATGTGAAACAAAACACACTAAAAATCGCATTTAAATTTAGTTAAAAATTCAAAAATTGGTGTACGAATAAATTTTATTGAAAATAGAACAATTTTATTCTGGAAAAAAAGAATTAAACCACATTCCTGTCACTAATGTGAAAAAATCTCCTCAGAACATTACCCCCCCCCCCTAAACATCACATAAAAGTTGAATAAAAATATTCTAATCAAAAAATCAAAAATCGGGCTTCGAGGTGCAAAACTTTATATGTAGATGTTCCTTCCCTCCAATTTTTATATCTATTTGCAGTGGTCTTTTCAGAATAGCGCGTACACACTCACAAACTTCTCTCTTTATTATTATAGATTACAGTTTATTCAAATCATATCGTAATAACATATGAGAAATCATTTACAGATAATTAGGAATTTTAGAAAGCGACTTTCTATAAAATAATGAATGGAATAAAATATTTCACAGTGAACTAGCAAATTATTACTTAGGATTTTTTTCGATGTTTCTGTATTTTTACAACCTTTTTTAAGTGATAGTTTAGAAATGATAAATGTTTCAAGGCTAAAATCCTATTTTTGTTGTATTTTAAACACAAATAGAAATATAAATATTTTTTATTAAAATTGTTAAAATATTGGGTACGCAATTAAATTTTAAAGGATTGAAAAGAAAAGACGAAAGTATCACCAGAAGTTTTTACGCTTTACAATAGCCAACGGTATATGAAAATTCTTTTATTAGGTTATTAGAATCTTTATATTTTATTTAATTAAACTGTAAGTAACAGGTGTGTTGTATGCATTGAAGAATTTACTTTTTCTGCGAACTAAACACAACGTTTATGTAGAAATAGATTTTTGTTTTCATTTTAGTTGAAAGTATTTATTTGCTGACCAAAAGTAATGGAGATTGTGCATTGATTTCCGAGTTTTTCTCATGTAAACGTTGAATTCGATGATTCAAAGATGACAATTAAATTAGGACGATAACGGGATCCCTTGGAAATTGAAGACATTTGATAAACACAGAGAGGCCTTCCAGGACGCTGATTAACGGTTACCTACCTTTCTGTAAACTTTTAAAACCTATGTTACTGATACAAAAGCAATAAATTGGGTTGCATGTCAATTGAAGTCAAGATACATCTAAACGCGTTTTTACACATATAAATTGTTGCTTCAACAGCAAAAATAAGAAAAACATTTGTATTGTATAGTTCTAGAAATGCAAACTAGATAAGAAAAATTGGGAAAATCTGAAGTGCAGAAAATCATGATGTAAATTTGGTTAACCATTCGCAGCAAAAGCAAAGTATCCACCTTTGAAAGGTCATATTCTGCATTCAGTGTATTGAAAAAAGGGTCGTGTATTCCAATCTACCCACAATGAAAAATCATTATTGGAGACTGTTATCGACAACAACTTCTGTAGACGAACTGGGAATGCCATGATAAAAGATAAGAATACACTAGATGACAATATAAGACGGTTTTCGAGAACTTCAATGATTGGTCACACGTGTCTCAAGAACGTTGAAACTAACACTAGAGATAAGCAAATGGAATGTGTTACCTCACACTATTCATTGTAAGATTTTATTCTTTTGAATTATGATTTATATCGATCCATACAGAATCAACTTTCACACAGGCAATTTAGGCGCCTTTGAAGATATTTAATTGTTCGATTTATGGATCGCCATGAAAGAAGAGTTATTCTTTGGTTAAAGTCTGATATTCCCGGCTAGACCACCACGTGTAAATGAAGACTTACTAGTAGAATTAAAATCAAAACGCTTTTATTTTAGCTATAATTATACTGTAAGAGTGGAGCTAGATTCCAGAGTTTAGAAATGCGTTCAGACTATTAACATGTAATTACTATAAAGAAGAATTATTTGTTTTACGCACGATCTCCCTCCAATACTTCTACGGCACCTTCCTTTGTTCTCTGCAAAACGTGAAAGATTTCTCTAGCTATCTTGAAATTGGCAGCCTGTGGCTGTTGTTGGACTTTTTATTTATAAAAAGAGTGCAACTGTAAAATTACTTCTAAAATAGCTTCATACGATATTTTGTACTTTTTCCTCACAACCTCAAGAACGAGAATTTCTAAACTACCGTCGAAGTGGCTTCAAAACTTTATCTCTAAGCTCAACTAGTCTAAAGCATTCAAGGGTGAAGAAGTACCACAATATCTTTCTCGTGCACACGCACTCACATCTTTTATATATTGCAGACTGAAGGGACTCGACTAGAAATTTGCATAATATTCGCTAACCACTTTGACACAGAGCACCACTCATGCCTCGGAAAGTTAAAGTTGCATAAAATACCGATGTCACTTTTGCGTTACAAACATTAGATCACTGACGCCACAAACTCACTCAAAACACAAGCGTGTCTTTATTACAAAGTGACACTCCGTTACAAAATAATCTTTTTTTTACAAAATTGCTGGTAAAATGATACTATTATTGGCAGATTTACTTTGAATCCGATAAGAAATTATTTGAATATGAATAACTCTGTTTTGTAATAATGATTCATTTTCATTGAAAAAGTCATTTAAAATTAAGTTTACTATCTAACTAAAAATCATTTTGAAAAGCTGAAATAAATTGTAAGGGTTTATTAATTATTTCTGGCATAAATCTTTAATAATAAAGGTTATTAAAAATCCATTTTCATTTTTACTCTGGCAGTGAAAAAAATTGTAAAAGTAATCAGAAAGTCCATTTTTTTAAGTATCACTAAGTTTGTTATTAATTCATGTGTTGCACTGAAAAAGCAATTTTTTCTTACAATAATTATGTTTACTTACAATTTTTGTAATTACCTCTCTTCGCATGTTTATCCTGAATTATGTTAAGAGAATTAGACACAACCTATAAATAGTTTTGTGGTTGTCATTTATAATTATACTTAATATAACGTTGTTGCTTATTTTAGCAATATTTCAACATTAATTTTTTTTACACAACAACCATCTCGTGATTTTTTTCCATTTCTTGCAGTTTTAACTAATTGTAAAGAAATGTTTATAAATAGATATCTATAAAAAATTACTTTAGAAAAGCGTGATTGTTATTAAATACTTTTTTAAGAGAAAAAAAACACTTACTTTGGTCTTCATTACTTTTGTCTAAAGGAAATAAAACAGTAAAAAAAAATAAAGTATATAGGCTATTCATTTTTAATCAGCACTTTTTCTAAAAATATTTAGATTATAATTTGGCTGTTATGGATGGAATATTTGCGATACGCTATCACTATTTCATAGAGTATATTAGGTCTATGTTGTAATTTAAATATGTACAAATATAAAAGTAATAAGTATAAATAAAATGAATACGTGCATTTTAACTTGTTATCCTTTCTATATTATGAAAAAATACCAGGTAATCTTATACGTTCCCAAAAAAGGCCGAGTCTCAATTTATTTTAAAAGTACTAGGTTTAAATAAAAATTAGGGTTAATTAAGGTAAGGCTCCACCGGGTTAGTTGGCTTAATAATTGTATCGCAAACATTATACTCTTGGCAGTATAAGTTACATTCACCACAGAAAAAAAATTGGCTCTTGTTTTGAGTTTTTATCAAATAAAAACAAACAGAAGATGAAATGTAATGTATTTAACAGAAAATCTCGATGTAATATTTAGTTAATGTTGTTGAAACAGATATCGACAACTGTGTTAGTTATAAGTTGCAACAAGGTTTGTTTCTCTCTTCCAGAGTTATTTGCTTGAACCTTTATTCATTATTAAATGTATGCATGCCCTCGGTACACCGGGGATTATATGCTTCACTTCTGATTACGTATAAGATCTTCCATTTATAATTACGAAATTCAATGTGCGATAATATCTCTTTAAATCTTCAGTATTGCACGAAAAAATATGTTTCTTCTTCTTTTTTTTTTTTTTTTTTTTTTTTTTTTTTTTGCATTTTCTTTCCAGGGGATAATTAACAAACAAGTCTGGTGTGGAAGTTTGTAGTGTTAAATGCTTTTCTAAGAAATCATAAAAAATCATTTGTTCCATTTCAGGTATTTGAATAAAATTGGCAATCCACTCATATTCTTAAGTAAAAAAATTCTGTGATTTTGGTATTTATAAATGAGCTTAGAACATTTTATTTCACAAAATCCAAAATTTCAGTCTCTTTATATTAAAATATATTCAGAAGCAAGAAGTTGAAATCTAAATACGAACAAGAAATATAAAATTCCTTAAATATATCTTTTTCATAATGAAATGCGAGTCAACATATTAGATGTACAATAGTTTTTTATCGTTATTTATTTTTTTAAGTTATATTTGTTTTAATATCGACATTTTTTCAGTTTTCAAACCTCTTTAATTTTAATTATAAAAGTTTAACCTTATATCATGTACATAAAACACTTTGAATTTATTTTTTTATGAAATGTAAAAAATATAGCACATTTAATTGGAGAATTTTAACCCTCTTGGAGTTTGAATTTTTTTTACGTTCCAAATATTCTTTTTTGGATTTAAACATGAAAAAGTATTGCTCTGAAAGGCAAAAATTAAGTTTTATTAAAATATTATAATTATTTAAGGAATTACATTATGTACTATTAATGGTGCAATGGTCTTTAGGGGAACAAGTTGTCATTTACGGATATTCTATTATTAGTGTAATACGCTTAAAAAGATAAACGTAGTACAATTTCAAACGTTCCCTCCGGTACGTGAGGTGAGCGGCACACAAATTTCTGGTCGCCTCGCGTAAAGTCCACCTTCGTGAAGCCTTCTACGCACAGTAGACATTGACACCAACCTTCCAGTGGCTGCAGCAAGGCAGGATTTAAGTTTAGATGGGGTTGTGGTTCTATTCCTTCGTATACATAATCGCAAATATCGGTCATCGGCGCTTGTCGAAACACTTTGCCGTCCTTGGCTGAACCTTCTTGAACCCAAAACAATGGTTTGAAATTGTTGACAAAGCCTATGAACCACCGAAGGACTCACATTTAGCCATCTAGCCACCTCTGCCTGACTTTGGCCTGCCTCCAATCTCCCAATAGCTCTAAAATGCAGTTCTGCGGGCAAATGATACCTCGAGGTCATTGTAATGAATTGGCTATCCTAGATTTATAATATCACTATCACAGCGACAACTGCAGCCTTACTCTCGAACGTGCATTTTTATGTGCCTCACGGATGACACAATGCGATTGCAGCGCCACTAATTTGCATTTGGTATTTTTATTCAGCATCTTTTATTTAACAATATATGCAAATTTCATACGGATTGCTTTCTTTTTGAACGAGTTATCGCTATTTTTGTGATTTTTCCTTAATTTTTGGAAACCAGTGTAGTTAGTATTGATAAATG
Source organism: Maratus speculifer (assembly GCA_964019185.1). Lineage (NCBI taxonomy): Eukaryota > Metazoa > Arthropoda > Arachnida > Araneae > Salticidae > Maratus > Maratus speculifer. The sequence goes on along the minus strand of OZ025291.1, from coordinate 209,262,852 downwards.
AAATACAAAATGACATGATTTTTTTTACGGTTGATCTGAATTAAATTTTTAATGTTTCTGAGAAATTTACCGTTTGTTATTCAATATCATTATTATTTTCTATCCTAAAATTTCTATCCTATTGTCTATCCTAACCGAGAAAAAAAACAAAATCTGTAAAGTTACTAAAAATTTTTAGGAAACAGGGATTTCTAAAAGTTTGTATGAAACCGTAGCACTAAAAATCATATAAGGGAATCGGTTACATGATTTTTTCCTGTAACCGTTACAGGAAATGTTCTTGGAATCCCAGTTTCCTAGAAAAAGTTTAGTTACCTTACTGACTTTTTTGCAGTGTATATTAATGATATAATCATGTATGTTATACTGATAATTTAGGTGGCTAATGAAACTAAACTAGGAATCAGAAATATATGCAATACCATATAAACAATTTCAATTTACGAAAGAATAAACCTTACGTATACACACATGTACTGCTATTTAAATATTACTGCCAACGAATTTTTTATTAATTTTTAAATAGCTTTATGTAATAACAAACTATTAGTACCTTAATATAGGCCAGTCAAATTGTCATAAATAGATGCAAAAATTCTGCTAGAAGATTTTATGTTTTTAAACTGTTTATGGGGATGCTAGTAATAAGAATTAATGGTTTTCCAACAAAATACCTCGAGGCTAAATTTTGTGAAGCCAAAAATCCAAAAAAATTTCAGACTTTTTTCAGTTTTTCGCCTATAACTCAAAAATTATAAAATTTTTGCGTACCATACTCAATTACAAAAAGAAAGAACATTAAATTTTCTACAAATTTCATATTAAAACTGTTTTTCTAAAGCCAATATTAAGCGCGCTACAGTTTTCTAAATGTGACTCTTTTTTTTTCAAATTTTGTAGAAAAATTGCAAGAACGAAAATTTGACACAATTTTTCATTATTTTATCCTCTTTAATGTAACTTATTTAAATTACAGGTATTTGCATGATAACAATCATGGTGATTTACAACGGTAACCATGTAAAAAAAAATTAAGAACATTATAACTTTTTTGTATTTACAGCTTTAGTGAAGAACATTGATATTAGTTATTTAACCCTTTCCAGCACGGGCAAAATCTGTTAGTAAAATAAGAAATTATTGACTGACACCGGAATTCACAAACAGATTTTTTAGATATTTTGAACTCCTTAATTTAAGCTTTTATTGTAAAAGCAAAATTTTACTAAAATATTATTGGTACCGTTTTCAAGTTTGGAATTAAAATTAGGTTTCCCAGACCGGGCACAATGTGCCGGAAAGGGTTAACTGAATGTAAGTAAAAAATACTTACGGTGAAATTTTTACATCCCCTTTTTCTGGATAAATAATGTCGTCGACATTATCGTAGTTGATACAATTACATTTTTTACAAATTGCCAAGCATTTGAGTCTTAATTTATGAAAAGAACATGCTTTGCTGCACCCTTTTCTACAGCTACATGACCCAACATGGAGCAAGGATTCAAGTGCCGGGTCTTGGCACATTTGAACTGGCTAAAAGAGATCCTGTGAGCCCACCCACATCCTTCAGGAGAGATGTTATTTCCTAGCCTAGCTTGTACCTGATGATAACATCAAAGAAAATGGTGCTGCGCAGCCTCTCGTGTTGGTGGTAGTCTTGCAAAATGAACTTTGCTTTTTTGTGGCAGATTTAGCAAATAACTGGAACCTGAAGGTGTTCAAATTCTGTGTGGTAGCTATGCATCCACTGTATAGTGCAATATTGAATTTTTTTACAGCCTTGATGATTTCTGGACGGGTAGAACCTATTTTATTGAATACGCAGGCTATTTCTCCAAGCTGATCATGTTTTTTTAAAGTGTTACAAAACTTTGACTTTCTTTGGCCAAAAAGAGTGGATGTTTTGTCGTATCTGCAGATTCCATGAGAGAAAAGAACATTGTTGTAATTGTATTTAAACGACATGGTTGAAAAACACTTGGTTTCGATGTTACTTGTTCCTGGCTTTTAGAAAAACAGATTTTTGCGCTGATAGCCTAAGCTCGTCATAATCATGAGAAGGTCAATGTCTTCTCCGACAATTTTGACGCTTTCAAAAGATTCGGCTCTTGAAATGGCTAAGGTAACTATCATGACATCAGCTTTTTCTTTTGTCTGCTCAGCTTGAATTCTGTTATTTTGAAATCCTTGTTTTAAAATTTTTAATTTGTTTCAAGCAATGAAATAAAGCGACTCTTGTTTCTGTCATTGGCTTCATCAACGGATGATGCGGGTTGACGACCCTCCACTTGTTGTAGATTGATCTAGTTTTACGCGACAAAAACTATAATACCATGCATCTGCAAGTCAGGTTCACATCTACATGTCAGGTTCGTGCTGAATATACTCAATTACTTTCTGAGACCCTTCATCCCCTCGTTTTTCAGCAGTTTTCAAAAATATAATTTTCGCTCCTAAATTCATTACTTTGTGAATCAAATTTCTCTTTGCGTAGTGCTTTTTTTATTGTTTTTCGTTGAAGCCACCGGGATTACCTTCATCGCATAAAGAAATAATTACCTTGAAGCTTGAAAAAAGTACCTGTTCTGAAAGACAAACTGTAGTCTGTGTAGAATTTTCACCCCGACGAACATATGCTGCTATCATTCTCTCATTCGCATTTGTTTTCCTGCAATCATCCTGTATTCTAACTTCCTTGCTACTTTTCAAAAAACTGATTGATATTACTTTTGATGAATATCACTTTGACGCTAAACGCTATGTTCAAAGAGCTTGGCAAGTCTTTCTGGCTCACAATGCGAGTATCACTATTTGAAGCCGTTTGGCAAATTAAACACAATTTTGGGTAGAGCTCACTCATTTTTCATCAGTTCACGAGAAGAGATACAATAAACTTAATAGCAGCATATTAGAAGAGTATGTCTTTAAAAAAGAACACGTGCATCTGAACGAAAGCGGCTCGGGAAAGTCACTGACCACAATCTTCCATTAGCATTTCTTTTTTTATCCCCAGCCTTCCTCCCTTTATAATTGTTTTATTATAGGGTTTCTAGAATTTGTGCATCTTCTGCCTGCTTTCTTAAAACTTTCATTTTTCATCAATCAATAGATCTATTTAATTTTCATTGTTAGTGATGATAAAAAATATTTTTTTGGGACGGAAGGCAAAAAATAGGTCACTTTCATAAAGTTTTTAAAAAAAGTGACATTTTCAAAAAAACATAGCGCGTTTAGTAATGGGTTTAGAAAAACGTTTTTATAACAAAATTTATAGAGAATTTAATGCTCTTTCTTTTTGTAATTAAGTATATTACGCAAAAAGCTTATAATTTTCAAGTTACAAGCAAAATACTGAAAACATATTTTCTTACATTCAGATAAATACCTAACATTAATGTTTTTTACTAAAGCTCTAAATACTAAAAAAGTTACAATGTTCTTATTTTTTTACAATTTTATCGTTGTAATTCATCATGAATGTTACCATGCAAATAATAACAAATAAGTTACATTAAAGAGGATAAAATAATGAAAAATTGTGCCAAATTTTCATTTTTGCAAATTTTTCACTAAGTTAGAAAAAAAAGAGTCACTTTCTGAAAGCTGTAGCGCACTTAATAATGGCTTTAGAAAAACAGTTTTAATGTGTTCTTTCTTTTTGTAATTGAGTATGGTACGCAAAAGTTTTGTAATTTTTGAGTTATAGGTAAAAAACTGAAAAAAGTCTAAAAATTGTGTGGTATTTTGGCTCCACAAAGTTAAGCCTCGATATATTTTGTTGCAAAACCATTAATTCTTGTTACTAGCATCCCCATAAACATTTTAAAAACATAAATTTTTCTATCAGAATTTTTGCATCTATTGGCCCTTTTTTCTGACTATTTGACTGGCCTATATTTTCTAATTACAAATTTATGTAATTTTAAGCAAACATCGCAATAATGCCATATATTTAGGGCATTGATTTAAAAAAAAAATTCCAAACCAGTATTCTGAACAATCTAATATCTCACTTTGGATTTAAAGAAAAAATACTATTTCCCCTTTCTTTTATCATGTGATAACTATCTATTATTTTGATTATAATATTCCGGATTTGAAAGAAGCGGGTTTCAAGATTATTTTATCGGACATTATTAAGGAATACCTAAAGATTCTCCTAAATCCTTCTTTATTAGAAAAGTAATAATTTTTCTCAAATCACTTTCCCTTGTCTTGTCGTCATTTATGATAAGTACAAAATCTTGTCTGACATAAAAATATAGATAGACTTACTGCTATATTGCACCATAGAAACATATCAGATATCAATGAATATTTCGTTAAATAAATTATTATAAATTGTCAAATATTAACTGAATTTGAAAATTGTTTGAAAGATAGTATACGTTTATATTAAAAATTTATTTATACTTTGTATCACAATACGAAATTGCATACATATTTTAAGAAGAAATACCTATAATAATATTTGTTTGCATAAGTTTTTTTTTTAAAGCTGAAAGACTTTTTTTAAATAATTTATTTTAGATCAAATCGATTTGGCTACTTTTCTTTATATATATATATATATATATATATTCTCAGAAAGTTTTCTTTTGAATCGTATTTTTATGAAATAAAATTAAGAAAGATTATTTATAGAAATTGTACTGCCTTTTTTATGAAAATGTATGTGATTGAAAATCTTAGGACTTCTGTCAGAAATTCACAAGCATATATATATATATATATATATATATGTGTGTGTGTGTGTGTGTATATATATATATATATGTGTGTGTGTGTGTGTGGGGGTGCGTGTGTGTTACTTATTTATTTTGTTCCAAGGGTGTAGATTTCTGTAACAGATTTTAATATTTATCTTTGAGTGAAAAAAAAATCTGGTAAAACGTTTACTTTGTAAAAAGAATATTTTGCACATAAGGTAACCCGTGGTAATAACGCCACGTTAAATTTCTACGAATTTTCACAATATTTTATAATTTTCCCTAAACAACTAAAGGATTTGAAACAGTGACTTATTAACTAACTATACAAGAAATAATATTTTAGTGGATTTGCGTTCATGAAAATTAGTGGCGCGATTTCTTGAGTTATGTTATTTGGCGTTATAACATATCTATCCTAACCAAGAAAAGTGTAAATTAACAGGGAATATTAGCATGCAAATTGATCAGCTCCAAAATTATGAAGCCTTAAAAATTTTAAATTACTCTTACTTACTATTAATTACATTGCCAACGTGTAAATCTAATCATTTGACAGTATATTCATCTAAGATAAAAATATTACCAGTATTTAGAATATAAAAATTTCTTTTTATGTTAAATTACATTAGTGCTAACTTATAGTAATGCATCAGTTTCAACCACGCTGCTACGTGTTTTCAATTTTTTTTTCTAACCAGCCAAAATCACCGATATTTTAGCCAATTTAAACACTCAAATATTTTGATTATAATATCAATGATTGTGGAAAAATCCCTCTAAAAAAGGATAGCCATAAAAAAAATGCCTGTGAGGTTATCAAGTTGTTTGCTAAAGTGTGAAGTCCTATTTTGAGAAATTTCCATCCAAAATAGTTTCTCATTTCATCCAATTTCGTTTACATAGAAAGTAATTGAGATTAATTACGACTAATTTATTTTTTTTAAATAAATTACTCCATTACCATGCTTATTCAGTGATAGAGGATAAAGAAACTGCTCATACATTTGTACTCTTATGTGAGCTTACCGTGAAATCCAAGTTTGCAACAAAAATGTATGTAATGAAAAATATACTATATGAAGATTTTGAAATTATTTATTCAATTCTTGAAATATTATGGGTTAAATGAAATAAATTTCTTTCAGTCAAGTAAAATTCCAATTCTATTGGCTTAATGTCTTTCTTTCCTTACATTCTATATATAAAAATTCGAAATGACGCATCAGAGAAATGCACTTTTTTCTTTGTCAATCATGACTCTATTCCTTGAATTACGCTTCTGAAAAGAAGATAGTTCCAATACTTTTTGGAGGTCATTTATGGTTTTACCCTTTCATATCTCACGTCATAAAAAGATCCATGAAAGGATATTTGTACAAAATCTCTGAAATTCTTGACATTGCGCATGAGGGTATATTTTATTATAGAAATGATATATTTTACTATCTTTGGTAAGAGATGGAACTGATATATTTATGATTTCATAACTATATGATTTTAAAAATTCTAAATATTTTATTTTACCATATCATATAAAAGAATTCTAAACGTAAATAAAATGTGCTTAATCGATGACCTGGAAAATATTTAATAAAATGTAACATCTATAAGTACATTATTCTACATAAAATACTTGGAAGCATATATATGAAATATTTTGTTCCCTTTTTATACTATATTTATATGATGTTTAGTATTATATGAGTAGTTCTTACAACGTATGGTACAGACTGAACGTGAAATATAGTGTGAAATTTTAACATATATGGTCTTTCTATTCGTTATTTGTAACAATGATATGTGAGGTAACTTGGGTGCAGAAATATGATTATAACAGAAAAAAAAACTTCATACGGTATGTGTAACGTTTTAAAACAGTTATTGAATTTGGTTTTAAATTATACATGTAGCATCAAGTTACTTAACATAGAGCAAATATGTTGCTTCAATGTGTTAAAGTACTAAAATTTTAGTAAAATGCGATATTAAGTCAGAAAAATATATTTAACATTTCCTAAAATTCAATCATTTTCGAAAAATATTAGTTTTGCTTTGAATATAGAAATACCATTGCTGTGTTTGTCATACAAAATTAAGCAAGATGCACAAAAAAATAAAAATATTGTGGATAGAGATGAGATTGTTTGCAGTGATAAGAACATTAAAGTTTTTGTTGAATGATCCACTTTTTTTGTCAGTATCATACTGTTTACTTTTACGAGAATAAAATATCGGTGTTAATGCTTGTCAAATAAAAGAATAGTAAACCCAATATCCATGTAAAAGCACCTAAAACAAAATAAGTAGAATTGTAAAAAATGTCCGCTTAAAACAAGTTTTTAGAGAAGAGGAATTAAAGATGTAGTGTCTTTTTTGCCAGTATATAAAATATTGGTGTTTTAGACAGAATTTTTATACAAATTCTTTTTGCAGGTTTTAAAGCATGCTACACAGTGTACACAATTTTACTTTAAAAAGGCTGTAAATGCATACTGTATCCTACACATGTTTCTGTATTAACTGAAATCTTAACAATTTTTTATATAAATTTTAAATACTGTAAATTGTAAATAAAATATAAGCATTATAAGCGCTTTTTTAGAAATGAAATGTAAGACATTTAGTATGTAATACATTAATTAGTATGAAATCCATATATCGATTAATTATTGTCAATATAGCATACACAGTATCGTATGTATTACTATATTTAGATTCAACCCCTAATTTTATTGTTTTTTTTTTTTTTTTTTTTTTTTTTTTTGGAAAACGGAATTTTTGGGCTTATTCTATTCACGATTATTTTCAGAATTTCCAAAAAATGTTTTTGAGACTTTTACAAAAGTTGATCTTTACATTTAGCTAACTCAGTATGCACATTACATTTTGATTTCTGTGACGCATGCGCAGCGAAACCCTTTTTAGTCATTCTGGTCAGTTTTTAGTCATTTAATTTCTTCTCATTTTTCATTCAATTTTTATTATTTTTTTATTCTGGTTCAGGGTATTTACTTACAGTATTATTTGTCACATTCTCCGAAAAGAAAAAGGATACATATTAAAAACTTTTCAAATTATGAGCAAAACACTTGTAAAAAATTGGGACTGTTTTTATAAATATCATAATTTAACAACGAGTGTAGAATTATATCCTCATAAAAATGAACACATTTTATTACAACAAGCCACGTAATTATATCGGCAGTTAGGACGCTTTTGCTACATTCGTTTTTACAGAGTTAGGCAAAAAATGTCGTTCATTTTCCAAGAATCTTCACTGAAATATATGATCTGTACTATTCTGTTTATGCACTTGGAGTTTGAGAAAAGTTCTTCATATGTTTTTCTAGATCATTAACAAAACGTCTAAAAGTGCAAGTTGTCGGTCTCCTTTAGCCATATAGTTACAGACATTACAATTATCGTTTTCGACAGTTCTGCTGCAGCTCACCTCATGGATGTTTAGTATTATATGAGTCGGATCGTCGGATGTTTAGTAGTATATGAGTAAGCTATCGAACCTTTTTACGTAAAGTAGAACGCAAAAGAATTTTAGACAATCAAAGAATTACAATTTAAAATTGCCATGTTTTTATAAATGCTTTCTAAGTTTATTGAAATTTTTGAAATATAGAAATACTGAAATATAGAAGAATTTTTTTAAATAATGTAGATTTTGCGAAATATTCTAAACAAAAATTTTAGAGCAACATTTAAATAATACATATTACGCGAAATATTCTAAAAAAAATTAAATCAACATTTAAATATAAAATAGATTTTACGAAATATTCTAAAAAAGTTTAGAGCAACATTTAAATAATTTTATAAATTGCGAGTATCAAGCAGGACGGTCGTTCTGCCAAGCCAAGCAAGGAAAAAATAATATGACCCCCAAACGTACAAACGCCAAGAACATAACGACCGCTTAACTGCTTATTACAGTCGAGACAACTTCTCCGTTTTTAAAATTTCAGACATTTAAGAAATCATTTAATATGCTTTAAAACTTCAACTTACGTCTGTAATTCGTTTCAAGAATAGCGGCGTAAGTCGAAAACTACGTAACACGAGATACATTTAGTTGAGCAAAATAATTTTAAATATTAAAAAAAAACACCAAAATCACCAAAACACAACATAAAAATGCTGTATTGCAGATACATTATACAACATATTCTATGTTGCAGATACATTTAATATTAGCAAAGAAGAAAAAGCCTTTGCAATACAAGAATTTGGAACAAATCTGTAATTTGCTAAGTTAAAAATTAAATGTTCATATAGCTACCAATTTCTAGACATCTTACACAATAGTTTGATTCGACAATTTCTTCTTTTTCTTTCTTTTAGATGCTATTTCTAATAGTAGAATAATGTTTCTAAGATTTTTTGTTATCCATTGCTATACTTAGAACGCCTTAATTAATGTCTTTAAGAATCGCCATTGCACGTTCTATAAAGATTAGTCCGGTTAATTTTAAAATCTTCACAATTATCTCCGTACTTTCAAAATCTTCAGCTGTTTCTTTTACAGTACTTTATTTCTTTAAATCAATAACATTGTCGTTGCTAATTCCAGATCAGGAGAATTTTTGAATTCAACATAGACTAGAAATTTTAAGTTTGACGTTTAACCAAAATTCTTCAAAATATTTAGAGTCAAGTCATCATCAAGGGTATTTTGGGCGGAAGGGGGGGGGCGATACGACATTAAATTGGGGTGACGTAAATTGGGGCCACTACTCTAAAATAATTCTGATGCTTTTAGCATATTAGCCACTGATTGCGAGCGTTACTTATACGTCACGCTAAAAGTGCTTATAATCCTTGATTTATACAACCTGTTGTTACTTTCTTCCATCTTTAAAAGTAGTATCTTTAAAAGTAGTACTCTTTAAAATTATTGGATTCGTGCAAATTTTTGACTCCAGGTATTCGACAGATTTACACGTTTTAGGGGTCAGAGGTACCAAAAAACATGGTTTTACAAAATGTCTATCTGTGAGTCTGTGACTCTGACTGTAATGTGACACATATATTGTGGGCACTCTATCTCAAGAAACAATGCACGGAATTTAATTAAAAATTATATTCAGTTCGACTCTGACATAAATTGATGTTGATAAATTTTTGGTGTTAATTGCATGTCAAGTTTCACTGCAATGCAGTATTTTCCACGATTTTCTTAATAGCTTCATCTCTAGAACGAACGAATGAATTTTTATGAAACTTTAGATTAAGTTAGTTCTTAACATGTCTTGGTATTTTTTAAGTTTTTTTTATTTTCAATAGCTCAGCAGATGACGCTGCTATTTTGCATTTTTCATGATTTCCGATGTAGCTGTATCTCAAACACTAATGTACGAATTTTCATAAAACTTAAGAATCAGTTAGATATTGACATTGTTTTGGCACATTAGCTTTCCGTGTAAATCATTGAACAGGTAGAACTACTACACAGCATTTAGCATGATGTACGTGATTTTAGCGATAGTCTCACGAACAAATGTACGGAATTTCATATCATTAGAATTCCAAGATATGGATAAATTGTCAATTTATTTTGGCACTGTGATAGCGAATTTTCAAGTATTAATATGCATGAGATAGAGAAAGTATCAGCATTTCCATATCAGACTAGTTTTTTACTGTACCTATGTCCTTAATTTACAAGGTATTATCCCAAATCAATTAGGCAAACTTTTCTGTTTTGAGAAATGGGTGGTAAAAGATAAAGAATTTTGTAAACGACCCTTGTCAAATTATATTAGAATAATTTGATTTGAATTTATTTTACTCAGAAGAAAAACAATTGCTATATGTGAATTTTCTTACGTCATGAGCTCAATTCCACAAAAGTAATGTTGGTTTTATTTTTAATATAGTTATGATAAAGCATTCGTTCTTCTTTTCTTTTTGCGTGCAACAATAAAAAATAGTAAATTACATGTATAACAGTATCAAATTTTTTTTATTAATGGATATGGCAACACATTAAATATTATTTCATAAAAAATGAGATAAAATGGTCTCCTTATTCACTTTGTTTATTATTACATCATCGTATGTTCGGAAATAATGTTTCTTGTTACTGTCGTATCTACAACAAATGCCCGCAAATATTTCAGCATAACAAGGAAACGTAAAATATATCGATTCTGATATCGGATATCTGCAGGAACAAACAAATAAATAAAAAACCCATGTATTTCTAGCTAATTACGAAAAGCGCAGATTTTTTTTTTCATACATGGGTAAAACTTCATCAACCATAATAAAATATTTATAATTATTTAATAACATTTAGTAATAATAAAGTATGAGAAAGAAATGAATTATTAATAATAAAATTTAATTTTCGTTATTTTTTATTACAATAAATTTTAACAACGCATGAATAAATAAATACAGGGATACAAAAAGTCTGTTAATATTAAGCATTTAAGTTTTTATTATTTTTCTAAAATATTGAAAGTATACTGATATAGTTTTAATTTTTACAATAATGTTTAATTTTTTTAATATTTACAAAACATATTTGTCTAAATTTCCCATCAGTAAGTTTTTTCTCAAATTCCGATTTCCACAATGACTAAAATAAATGAATTTGGTTATTTGTTCGATAAATTGTGTTTAACATGATATTGTATTTAGTTTGTGTCACGAAAAAACCCCCAGTAGAAATGATAATGAAAGCTGAATTTTAAAAAGTTTAAAAGTTGGAATTTAATTGAATAATCAAAACTTTTAACAGCATTATATTGCAAAATAGAATTATATGATTACTTTTGTTTCAATAATATTAAGGATATTTAAATTTCATCTTTAGATCTTAGCATATATTAAATATTCATCAAATAATAAAACATTTTTTAGTCTAGTTGTTCCAGGCTCTCCCCTCTACCCCCACTTTCACTGTCTCCTCTTCCAGAATCAATATATTATATAGTATTCTGCCATATAAGTTTTAAATTTAGTCTTAAAAGTATTTTTCTTGCTTACTTTTTCATTTGTTTAAGATTTTACTAAAATTAGCTGTTATTATATATAATGCCTTCTTTTAAAAACAGGAAATAAAAAAAAGTTCCAATTCAGATATTCCAATCAAGGCAATTCCTTGCAAAACTGGGTCATGGAACACATTGTAAATTTTCATTGTTATTTTGTAAAAACATTATTTTTCGATATTATTTTTTTATAACCACAATATAAAAAACTTGACATTTTTCATTAAAAAAATAAAATTTTGTTATTGAATGTAAAAATACCTACAGATACTTTTTAGAAGGTTTTTCTTAAAATAAATTGAGTATCGAAAATTAAACAAGTTTCTTCTTGAAAAAAGTACGTAAATAAAATTTAATCACATTCTTCTAGAAAAAAAAAATACTTATCGGAAATTAAAACAGCTTCTAACTGAATTAAACAGTGTAAGGAAAATCAAACAAGCTTCTTCTATGAATTGTGTAAGGTTAATAAATTCAGCTTCTTCTATGAATAAATTGTGCAAAGAAAATTAAATCAGCTTCTTCTATGAATAAATTGTGCAAAGAAAATTAAATCAGCTTCTTCTATGAATAAATTGTGCAAAGAAAATTAAATCAGCTTTATTAAAAAAATAAAATGTGTAAGGGAAATTAAATAGGCTTTTAGTTAAAAAAAAGTTCTGTCAGGAAAATTAAAAGTATACGCCCATTAATGTATGAGAAAACAAACACATCGTTTTCTTTCATCTTTTTTTCTTTATATAGAAAAAAAAAACATTTTTTTTACAATCTAATTTTTGTATCGACTAATTAGAAATAGGGAAAAAAGAATAAAAGAAATTTATTTCCATATATTTATGAATTCTTTTTGTAATACAAATTGATTCAAATAATGTAAAGATCTCTGAAACATATTACACTGTTAAAAATAAAGGTGACGAACCGGGTGCATTTGACGCCCAGGGGTGAAAAGGTTAAGGAGACCAGGAAAGCCCTATCTCCGCCATGTTAAATTCATCAATTTTATGTACCTTTTTCTCAGAAATGAAGAAAGATATGGTTAGAAATTTTTATGGTAGTTAGAACAACATGTTTTACATACTTTAACAGGCCATTTTTTTTCTGAGTAAAATAAAAAAATTATTATTAATTTTTTACTGAAAATCACTTTTAAATTTGCATTTTTGGTGGAATTTCACCACCTAAAATAAAAACTATTCAACATATCATCAAATCCTTGTGTTAAAGTATGTAATATAACATAATATATGTGTCATTAAAAAATTGAGTTCTTAAGTTTCATAGATATTAAGAAAAAGGAACACGAACCTGAAAAATCCATGTTTTGAGAAAAACAGATTTAAAGATTAAATTATCATTTTTATTAGTAGTGATAAGAAAAAATTAATGAAATCCTCGTTTATATGAAGGATCATCACCTTCTTCAATTTCATACGACTCTTCAAGTTTCCTTTTTTGAAATTTATTTCTTTTTTGTGATATTCGGATAATTTTCGCTCTCTGTCGATAACACGTTCATTATCCAGATTCTTCATAGTTTTGACATAGTGGTGACAAGGGTTAATTCCAATTTTGGATAATGTAAGGCACTTTGTTACATTTCCTGCATTAAAGCAAGAAAGCATCAAAAACTCCAAATTTTAAAGTTTCAATGGTCACAAACACATTTTTTGGCACACGGGTCCAGATGACACTGTTCACAGATTCATTGGGATTTTGTGTTTTCCCATGCAGACATTTTCTTAGAAGCTCAGGGTTTGCCAAGTCTCTAAATACTGGCTTTATGACCTCCATTATTGGAAGAGGAACATGGGTATGCTTAGTGTGGTCATATGTTTTGCCTGTTGCTTGGGCACGATGAAACCCACACCAGCTTTCGGATCCAACTGCACAAAGTCCATGTTTTGGATTTCATTATTGGACAGCAAATGAAAATACTCAGCCCATACAGCTTGTTGCATATTTTGAAGAGATCCGACATTTCTTCTAATGGTTAAACCATAGAACTTCTGGATTTTCATAATAATAATGTCGGTTAACCTGTTTTTACCACCTAATGATTTTCCGTCACTAAGTTTCTTCCCAGAATACTTTTTCTTCAGTTCAGTCAATCTACTTCCCATCCTCTTTTGAATGTGCCCAATGCACTCTAATTTTTCAATATCTTGATCACCATAAACTTTAGACGACATTACAGTTTTAAAGGCTTTGGAGTCACCGTCACCAAGATATTTGACATATCGAGCATCATACAATGTTTGTGATCTGTTGAAGATTTCTTTCACGCCACTGACCTCCATTACCCCACTTGTTCCACTATAATTAGCAGTGCACGTGTCTAAATGAATAGAGTGATTTCTTGAAGGGCACTTACAAAATTTAGACATAACTTGAACATCTATCACTTTGCCTGTGTCGACACTTGTCGCTGTTACAACCCCATTATGTGACAGATGACCTCGCTTCTGCCAAGTGCCATCAAAGGCAACACATAAATCTCTGTTGTTATCATTAACCGATATACATTCTTCAGCTGCTACTTTCATCTGCTCAGTGCATACTTGTTCTGATGCAGCAGTCAAAACTTTATTGTAATGTGAAAATTTTGCAGGTGGAGGTGGTAGATTCATCACACCACACAGCATTCTGCCAGTTGCTTGACCTTTTCCAATACTGCGAAGAGCATACACAAATCTCATATTTAAATCATATAAGTTTACTTTTGATTCAGCATTTTCTAATTTCTCACAGTTGAAAAATGTAGAACAGCTTTTACAATTTTTGCAACAGACCTGCAATTCTGATGCAAGGCCTATTCGCCTTTTTATTTCCAAAGATAGGCCTCCATTACAGTTCTTGCAAGCAGCAAATGCATCAAAAACATTCTGTAAAGCATTTAAGGATATAAATTCATATCCGAATTCCCTGTTTTCATCGAATTCCTTATATTGTAGAAAGGAATTATCTAATTTGGCACTTTCAGTCACGACAGTTTCATTAACCTCAGCGCCAGTGTCGGTATCTTTCACGGCTGGTTTTCCAACACATTTACGTTTTTTAAACACACGCTTACTTCGCGGCATTCTAAAACACTAATTCGCTGTATAAAAATCAGTAAAATACAATTTGTTTACGTAAATATGCAGCACACGTGTATAAATCGAGATGCAACAAAAATCACTAATAATAAACACACGAGGAGCTATTAAAAACAGTTAAAACTGTAAATACTGGTTACAGTTAACATTCCTGTTGCCAATTCCTTTATCGTAATAAAATAGAAAAGGATCAACAGAGATAAAAATATAAGTAAAGCGCTAACTGAACGAGCCGTTAAATGTTAAATTGGCTCAGTAAAGTTCTGTATTTTGATTGGCTGAAACTGAAATTTTTTTTTGAACCGGTTCGAACTACGTTACTTCATCCAGTTTCAGCCAATCAAAATACAGAACTTTACTGAGCCAATTTAACATTTAACGGCTCGTGCTAACTGAGGCTCCATGAGGGATGAGCGGTTTGTTTACATTCGCCAGCTCTTTAAATGACGCGTAAGCATTGAAGTGCTTTGAGAAAGAATGTGAAATTCTAACATTTCTGTTTCGTGGATATACAAGTGTGATACATCGTTGGAAAGATAAAAGTTTAATTTATTTAATGCAATAAAAAAAATAAAAATCGATTTTTTGGTCGAATTTTGCTTACCTGGTCCCAATCACTTCGCACCAGCGTGCTTGAAAATGTGTTTGGGGTGCCATTGGGTGTTTCACGCTAATTAGGGTGCCGCGCAATGCATACCGTTGGAAGATTTTCCCCCGTTAGTCATTTGCGCATGCTCTGTAACGTGTATCCTTGAACTTCAACTCGCTGTCGCTGGTGGATCAACACAGCAATTTTTTCCTACGATGACTATCACCGCTATACGCTATCCCAATTTTGTTTAGAACTTCGGATGGCTAACTTTTGGCGAGCTTTTTTATATAAAGCAACCTTTGAATTTCAGGACACATGAGCATTTCAGGGAGACTTTGAAGGTGAGCTTGATGGCCGAGTGGATAGGGCGCTGAGCTTGTAATCAGACGTTCTGCGTTCGAATCCATCGAGGGCCGAAAGTCCGTTAGTATATTTTTTATTATTTTATCTCATTTGGCACTCTGGATTAAGGGTGCCATCTTTTCACCCTAATTAGAGGTGCTATTTTGGCTCCTTTAGGGGTGTCACCAGTAAGACAAGCCTTTCACCCTTAAAAGGTGCAATGTGTCATCATTAGTTTTAACAGTGTACATATTATACATATATTTTCTTTATAAAGTTTCCTTTAAACCAGTTTCAATATAGTTTATATTTTGTTTTAAGCATTATACTTTTGCACTGTCTATCCTCTAAAAATAGTGTTTTTAATTTATAAATATTCATTAAAAAAACCATAAAGGATAAAATGAATGCCGTTGTAAAAATAATTTAAAGAAATCAATTCACTTTTGATATTTCTATAGCAATTCTGTGAAAATATTCGAGATCAATAATGATATAACAAAAACATCAATTCATTTTTGTTTTCATCTACAAATAGTCGTTTTATGTATACTAATAGATGATCTAATTATAAAAATAAGTGTGAGGAAAATTTAACACATTCGCTGCCACTCACACGCCATCGTTAAGGGGCCACTCAAGCGCCAGCGGGTGATGTAGGGTGATGTCCAATAGCCAGTCATGCGCTGGCGCAGGAAAAATCTTTCACTGATTCTTTGTTATAAAAAGTAAATCGGCTTCTGGGAAAAACCCACTTCTACAGTGCGGCATTAACTATCATCACATCTTCAAGTAAGCGGCAGCGAACGTGTTAAGATGCATCCTATATAAACATTTAAGATGCAAACACTCAGAATAAAAGTAGTTTCATCTGAATAAATTCCCAAAATTACATTTATTTAGGGAAGTATTTCATCTTTAGCTATCACATTTGAAGGCCATGGTAATAAATAATGTTTATTACTAAATATTTATAAAATATTTTTATACCTTCATTGCTTTGCTAAGAGAAAGTAAGAATTGCGCAGAAAAATCCTTATTATAATTATTACCAGACTCCTCCATAAAAGCATGTTAATTATTTTGTATTTCGAAGGCCGAATATTTTATGTAAAATAATTTTCCACTAATCTTATAAATCTTAAGTATGTAAAGTGTACAGTATTTATATATATTTTCTTTCTTAACACAAGACCCAAACTTGATTATTTCGAATTTATGAGAAAAAAAATATCTTTTATTATTATTTTTTTAATAATACAGGGGAAGGAGAAACAAAGTTATCAGTGACGGCAAAATGGCCATTTAAGGTTTTCTGTTGTTTAGCACTTTTCGTTACGGGAAAATTAGACGAAGCTCTAGTCACAGAGATGGTATTATGGTCTACGATTTTGAAGTGAAAGGCTAATTTTTTATACTTAAAAATTAATTTTATTATTTTTTGCATTTTGATTTTAGACTGGTGGTATAATTGTTTGATTATAGCTAAATAATATGTAGTGTTATAATTATTTGCTCTCATGCTGTGTGATCAGTGAGAAATAATCTTCAGAATGATGCGTGTTCGAAAATTGTAAGATATGTAGATTAGATTCTACGCTGTAGTTTTTGTACTCGAAATATTCTCTTCAACGGGGCCACAAAAAATCAGGCAGAATGCCCAGATGATTATTTTACTCGGATTCAATTTTATAAAATACTGATGTTTAAATTTAACAGACCGTACATAAGTTTTAAAATATCCTTCTTCAGTAACCATCATTTTTGATTCAGAAATCAGGCTCAAGGATCTCAATCTAGAGTTCAAGAATTTCGGTCCAGATTTGGCTCTGTTAAATTGTGGTCTCTTTCTATCAATGCAACGCTTCACAGTGGTCCCAAATCGCGATTTAGTGGCCAAAAATCATTTCTGGCTTTCCTAGTGGTTGTATATGATTCATTTATAATTTTATGACATTCTATATGTAATTACATTGTGAATTTAAACCAAATGCAGTTGAGGTCCCGGGGGAGGGGAATGGGGGGGGAGTTTTTGTTAGATTTAAATTTTCTTTTTTTACAAGTTTTTTTTTTTTTTTTTTTTTTTTTTTTTTTTTTTTTTTTTTTTTTTTTACGGGAATGAAAATTTTCGATTTTTTATTTTAGTTTATTTTTTTTATTTTATATTTAAACTTTTTCAAGACAAATCATCTGATTTAATATCTTTGAAAATTCACACCCTCTTCTCCCTCTCTCATTTAAAATATATGATTTAAAATAGTTTTTTCTTTTTAATGTTATTGCAAAATAAAAACAAAAGATTGCAAGCAATCAACGAAATAAATAAAAAACCAATCAGTAAAATTTTGCAGCTAATCAGCTTTTGCAGAAAATCACGACCCTCCTCCCCATTTAAAAAATTGTGAAATCTCCCCTTTTTCAATTCTGTCCCTGTAGCAAAGAAAATCTAAAAGTATTATTACTATTTTTTTAAGTTTCAACATCTATTTAATATGAATTACTAATAAATCAAAGAATTCGTTAATTAAATCACTTCTAAAATTTTCGGTTCCCTCCCCCTTCCCCACCGAATTCTTTTACATCTTTCTAACACACAGAAAATAATAACTTTGAAATTCCAAAAAAAAAGAAAAATGAAGAATCTGTCTTTTTCACTTTATTTTGATACTATAAAATAAATAAGTATTTATCTAAATGTCTAGCATATTTTTAATTTCCCGTTTTTCTCCCCCCCCCTTAACCTCGACATTATAAAATTTCTAGTAGCCCCAATTTTTTTGGTAATTTTGACAAAAAAATCAGATATGTTTTAACGTAAAACAATTTTATATCAGTTTATCGAAAAATAAAATTAAAATATGTTTTTTAAATGACTTTTCTGAAAAGCAGAATTAGACATTTCAAGAAACCGTAGCTATTCATGCCGAGTAAAATGTTCATATATTTTTTAATTTGTTCCTTCTCATTGCTTACTTAAAATCAATAAATCCTGCGCATTTGAAATCATTAAATTTTGGTTACATTAATAATTGCGTGCACTAATAACTCTAGATTTGTAATAACTGAATTAAATATAATTTAATGCAATACTTACACACATCATGAAATAACGAAAATTTCAGATGTGGTATCCAAAATTTTCATAGTAGAACAACAGTGAGTAAACTGGTAAAAGTTCTTAATGTTTTCGTCAGATAATCTGTAAGAAGCTCTCTCCTTTCACAGGAAGTGGTGGTACGGGATGAATGAAAATCAGAGATAGGGATAGCGGGGTGTGAAATGAAGGGAACGCAATGAAACTATTCAATGTGTACAACATGTGTAAACTCATATTGCGTTTAAGGTCGAGAGATTTCTCTAGAATAGTGAAAGAGCAGAAGGTGAAGTATACATTTTCTTTAACTAATACAGTAGAACTCCGCACATTCGGACCCCGTTAATCCGGATCGGTTTGGTCTTTTTTTTTTCTTTTTTTTTTCTCAAGTTTGAGAAGCGATTAGCTAATTTCCATAACATTAACTTGTTTCATTATCGTATTCTGAATAAAAAAAATTTTTTCTGAAATCTTTTTGGAAGAATTAAGCAAACATTTTTACTATCGGTACATATTCAATAAGTTTAACATAAAGGTGATTTTCTTAAAGTATGTTTTATTTTAATTCCTTTTTTTCTAATTCTCCAGATAATCCGGATTTTCGGCAATCCGGATTGAGTCTGGTCCAAGTTAATCCGAATTATCAGGGTTTTACTGTATTACGAGATCGTTTCTTAGTTCAAACAAAATAAATGTAAATAAGTGTAAAATACATATAAGTAAGAGTTTACATTAAGGTACTCATTCAAATTTAAGTGTGCATACAAATTAATATAATAAAATTATACTCATGCAATAAATTGAAAAAAAATCTTTATTTAAAAATGTAACAATAGATTTATATGACAATGGGTGAAAATTAAAAAATACACTTTACAAATAAATAAACAAAATAAACTTTAAAAATAATCCAGAAACTTAAAACACTGAATGATTTTTTTCTAGCTGACTGAAGTTCCTTACATGCATGTTGGCAGAAATAGTGTGTATATATGTAAATGTATATATGTATGTTATATAATATATATATATATAGAAACTGAACTCTAAACATGTGCTTCAAGTTTTAATATTATTTTTGATATAAACGGAAAATTAAAAGAAAAATTGTAAAATAATAATAAATAAATAAATAAATTTCATATTTATACCCCCCTAGAAATAAAAAATTCAGTTGATAAATTAAGTTAATCGGAATCTTGCATTATATCAATGCTGACAATTTTATGTGAGTTCGGAAATTTCACACACCTTCAACCCGATTTCTGATTTTCGACTAACATGGGCGACATCCAATATCCAACTTAATAGTACTGGTTCTCACAAAATCGCAAAAAGTCGCAATAGATCTCTTCGGATATTATTTTAGAAGGTTCATTCTACATTTGGTAGTAAAATCTCCGATATGTTCGGAGGAGTTTTTTTTATATATATCACTATAAAAAGTGATATATATAAAAAAAACTCCCTTAAAAATCCCTTAAAACTATGTATTTTAAAAATGTATCAACTTTTTAAAATTTTTGAGATTTTTGCAACCGAAAAAACAAATTAAATATATAATTTAATGCTGTTTTAGAAAAGTGCAAAGAAAAAAAACTTTAAACTATCTGAAAAGGTCTTAATTAGGCTATGAATGCGACGAATTTGACTGAAAATCACGCAACAGTAGATAACGCTCAAAACAACCAACTTCAGATAAGCAATGCGAATTCACGAAAGCATATAAAACAAAAATATTAAAGACTATAAATCTTCAAATATTTCTCAATATTGTGGAATTTATTTCATTTCGAAATACGAAACTTCGATTTTTTTATTTTTGGCCACATAATCGCAATTTGGGACCACTGTGCGCTTTTTCAAGAGCTGTCAATTTGAATCCTGTAATGAAGTTGAAGAAGCATGCCAAGAGTTTATCCATTAGAAGAAGTCACAATAGTATTTGGAGCAAATCAGGAGTCTCGCAGAAAGCTGATGATTTTGATGGTCTGTGCTTTAAAGAATGTTCCTTGTTACTTCTTTTCATCCTTACCAGAAAAAGAGTATTGTATTCGTGGAAATTTTCGGAATCGAGTTTTCGAAGGATTTACTCGTTTTAGGGGTCAGAGAACCCGAAAAACATGTTTTTACAAGCACAGTCTGTGAGTGTGTCTGTCAGTCAGTCAGTCTGTGAGTGTGTCTGTCAGTCAGTCTGTCTGTCTGTATGTGACAAAAATTTATTTGGAGCACAATCTCAAGAACTAATGCACGGATTTCACGGAACATTAAATTTGATCTTAATATAAATTAGATTTTAATAGATTTTGGTGTATGTCGCTCTGCATTATTCACAATTTCACTAATAGCCATATCCCAAGTACTAGTGCATGAGATTTCATAAAACTTTAGATTTAGTTAGTACATGATATAACATGGTGTTGATTAGGTTTTGGTGAAAAGGTTAAAAAATAGTTGAATAAGCATAAAATGGGGAAACAAAAATGCTAAATCACTTTTTTTAAACCAGGAAAAGAGTGTATTCAGTTTTATGAATCATTCACATAAATATCAGTTTAATATATAATTAGTGTGATGAACCTCTGATCTAAATCCAATCAGTTTAACTGGAAACTATACTTTTTATTATTCATGTTTTACAAATTAATTATTTTGAATTACAAAAAAATACATCACACTAAAATGTTTTTATATTAATTTGTTTTACCATTCTAACCGTGACATTCTTGTTTTTTTTTTATTGTGTTTTATTTCTTAACACTGGGTTTTTTTTTTAAATTTCTCTTTTTATTAGGAAAATACTTTTGATAGTGAAAATATTAAGAAAACTCAAAATTAGAAATTTAATTATTTTCAACATAAAAGAGTTTTAGGCTTGGGGATAAATGCCCTTTACAGAAATGAACATTGACTTTGTAATTATGATTTAATCTGACAAAAAATAAGGACATTCGTCTTTTTACATTTCACCCGAGAAAAGCTAGAAAAAGACAATTAAATTTCACTCCCTATTAGATTTGGAGAGTTTACTCTGTAATTAAACCCACCAAGAATTAAAAAAAAGTAATTTAATTTTCTTTGACAGAGTATTTATAGATTAATTATAAAAGAGACTAAAGTATGTGTTTAATAGATATAGAAGATAAATTCCTTGAAGTGAAAGTAATCTTCAAGAAAGACTAACAAAAGAAAAAATAGTAGTGAACATTTAACTAATTGATAAAAAGCACTAAAAGCGTGAAATTAATTAAAATAAAAAATATTTTTTGAATGATATGGATAACCCTAGATTTAATTGAACAAAATAAGAACAAAATTGAACAAAAAAAATCTTTTGTATTTCTATAAATGAATTAAATGGATTACATGCCTGATAAAAGAAATTTTCCTTTCAAGTTATATACTTTTTAATGCATAATACATAATACATAATACAGATTTACTAAATCCTTAATAAAAGACATGAATAAGAATATGCGTTTTTTCCATTTATCCATTTTAATAAGGTTATTAAAAAATTTTACTCCACTTTATTTTGGTTTTTTGTGTGTTAGTAAGCCCACATTCTTATTATTTTACTTTTCATGGCTGATGCGAAGATGAAACTACACACTTTATTTGTAGTTCTATAATATTTAAGGTCCGATGAGTCTACTATAGTTCTGCAAATTCCAAATATTCCTTCTATTTCATTTATTGTTGGTACATATTGTTACATATTGTATTGTACATATATATATATATATATATATATATATATATACATATATATATATATATATACACTAGCTGTTACCCGTGACGTCGTTCACGTAGCATTAAAAAAAAAAAAAAAAAAAAAAAAAAAAAAAAAAAAAACGTTTTAGTTAAACAAAACGTTTCTTTAATAATAATTTAAAACATATTGTTACGAATTTTGTAAATAGTTAGTGTTTGTACTGTAAAATAATGTAAATAATCTTATTAAGCTCCATTCCTTTTCTAATATTAGTTTTTGTTGCATTGTCTCTGTTATCAAGCAAACTTGTCTATTATTTTCAGTGAATGTGTATGGCAGCTTTGCGAAATATTAGAGATATCGCCAAGTTGGCGTCACTTTTGGAAACTAATTTTGGTCGCCAAATTTGGCGATATATCGCCAAGTTGGCGACAAACTTGGCGATTGTTGGCGATGGTAACCCTTCCCTGTTTATGGTAACCCCCCCCCCCTTAGGTCTACTGATACATTGAATGTTGTTCCGTGGTTTTCCGGTTTTTTCTAGAAGTTTGTAGAAACTTCGCCGCATGCTCCGAACCTATATAAGAAGAGAAGCGATGCGAGCTGTTGTTATTATTTACCAGTCAGTCATTGAGTGAGCTACTAGAGATTGTCCAAGCAAGTTTGCTTGATGTATTGAGTTTTATCTACGTTGTTTTGAATGTGATATAGTGTTGAGACATTGTATAAAGAGTCTCTGCGACCTATATTTGTACTTGTTCGATAGATTTAAACAGTTATTTTGGAATATCTTGTAATATTTGTGAGTTTCGAAGACTCTGTTGTTCTGAAGATCTGTAAATAAATTATTTTCTACTTTTCTAAGAGAAAAGAGTTTGAAGTTGTCTAACCATAAGATCGAAAGAACCCTATATACGCTGCAACATTTGGTGTCAGGAGTCGGGATCTTATGGCGAAAACAAGAACAATGGATGGTCAACTGAAAGAACTGTTAGAAGCTATTAATGGAATAAAGGCAGAATTGACGAAAGGCCAAGAAGAGTTGGCGGAAAAAATGAATAAAGGCCAAGAAGAGTTGGCGGAAAAGATGAACAAATGCCAAGAAGATGTGACTGAAAAGATTAATAAAGGCCAAGAAGAAATGAAGAAAACTTTAGAAGAAAAGTTCTCGTCGGTAGAGAGAAGAATAGGCTCGGTAGAAGAGAAAATAGAGGAAGTAGAAGAGAAAATTCAGAATGAAGTTAGTAATGTTGAACAGAAAATGGAACGGAAAATGGCGGAAGTAGAAGAGAAAATTCAGAATGAAGTTTGAAAAGTTGAAGAGAAAATCAGTAACGTTGAAGAGAAAATCAGTAACGTTGAAGAGAAAATCAGTAACGTTGAAGAGAAAATACTAGGTGAAGTAGATGAAAAGCTAAATAAAAAAGTACAAGATCTTGAGAAGAAACTTTCAGCGTCTAGTGGTAATTATGAAGAATTTAGGAATCCGCCTGCTTCTCCCGTGCACATTAAGCTGTCGACATACGATGGAAAGAGTTCCTGGCAAGTTTACAAGACCCAATTCACCATTGTAGCTGAAGCGAACAAATGGAGTGACGAGGTGAAAGCTTGTCAACTGGCAGCATCTTTAAGAGGAGAAGCCGCCGACGTGCTGCAGACATTGCCCGATATGACGCAACTCACTTTTGAGACTCTAAGTTGTGCACTTGAAATGAGATTCGGCGAAAAATTCTTCAAGGATTACACGAGAATACAAATGAAGAGCCGCCATCAAAAATCGAGTGAAACCCTTCAAGAGTTTGCCTCGGAAATTGAACGGCTTGCAAATTTAGCATTCATTGACTGTCCAACAAATGTACGGGAAATGCTCTCACTGCAATATTTTGTAGACGGAATAAAAGATCCAGAAGTGCAGAGAGCGGTACGAATGGCAGATGTACAGGATTTAAAGGCTGCACTACTATATGCCTTAAAGTTGGAAGCAGCTACACAAGCCAGCCGAAGAGATCGTCATTCAGTCCGAGGGGCAACGGTGAACAAAAGCTCAGACACTGAGATCGACTTCTTGAAAGAAATTAGGAAATTAAATCAAGAGATTGAAGCTTTAAAATATGGAAGAACAAGCGCAAGAAGACAGAATCTCAGGTGCTGGGGATGCGGTGATACAGGACATCTCCGAAGAAACTGCCACAAAGTCCACGAACGTGAGATGAATTCAAGACCAGAGAATAAAAAGCCCCACCTGAAGATCCTTCAAATATCGAAAATGAGTGGCGGCGATAATGAATTATATGTGATAGGCTTTATTAACGGAATTCAATGCCGTATGATTGTCGATACAGGAGCCAATGTGACAATAATAAGAGAAGATTTGGCTCGAAAATTGAAATGTAAACTCATCTGGACTCCACCATGCGTTACCCTGCAAACTGTGACGGGCGACAAGATAGGCATATATGGAAAGGCCGATTTAACCATCAACTTTGGAGGAACGAAATATTACCATACGGCATATGTGGCTGACATAACAGATCCTTGCTTAATCGGACTAGATTTTCTGAAGAAATTTGGCTTCAAACTTGATTTCAAAAATAATAAAATGCTCTCTAAATTTGAAGAAATAAGTCTTTTTGGATTACATAACGAAATTGAATGTAAACAAATAGTAATAGCCAAAGAAGACATTAATCTAGATGCAAGAACAGAATGTTTGGTTCCTGCTGTAATTAAAAATAAAACTAATTATCGATTTGGCCATATAGATTATCCAGAAGACAATAGTACACAAGCAGGAGTATTGGTGGCTTCTTCTGTGGTAGACCTCTCGAAAAAGGCCATTCCAGTCAGAATTGCTAACATCAGTGATAAGACGAGGACTATCAAGAAAGGAGAGGTGATAGCGTCATGTGCTCCTGTGACGTGCATAAGTCAAAATTCCAGTCACTCTGAGAAATCTTCAGATAATTTAGTCAAGGATTTGTTACAAAATACAGACTTAAATCCAAAACAGTTGGAAGCTGCGGAAAATTTAATTAGAGAATTCCAAAGTTTATTTTCCCAAACATCTGAAGACTTTGGACGAACTAAAATGCCACAACACCGAATTGACACGGGAGATCACTCTCCTATTAAACAGCACCCTAGACGATTACCTTTTGCCAAGCAAGAAGAGGTGCAGAATTTAATTAAAGATATGGAAGAAAATGACGTCATCGAACCATCAACAAGTCCATGGGCGTCTCCCATTGTATTAGTAAGAAAGAAGGATGGTTCTACAAGATTTTGTGTAGACTACCGCCGACTGAATGACGTCACCAAAAAGGATAGTTACCCTCTGCCAAGGATTGACGACACTCTTGACACACTTGCGGGCAACACTTGGTTCTCGACTTTAGACTTGAAGAGTGGTTACTGGCAGGTAGAGATCCATCCCGACGACCGCGAGAAGACTGCCTTTACAACGGGACAAGGATTATGGCAGTTCAAGGTAATGCCTTTTGGTCTATGTAACGCACCTGCAACTTTTGAACGCCTTATGGAAACGGTTCTTCGGGGACTGTCATATGAGGCATGTCTTGTTTATTTAGACGATATCATAATCACAGGAAAATCTTTTGATGAACATCTGAACAACCTCAGGCGGGTGCTACAAAAATTAAAGGAAGCTAATTTGAAGTTAAGCCCTTCGAAGTGCAGTTTGTTTCGTAATGAAGTCGCCTACCTTGGACACATCATTTCGGCGGAAGGAGTTAGGACTGATCCGGAGAAGATATCGGCCGTGAAAAATTGGAATCGTCCAGCAGATGTTCACCAGCTTCGAAGTTTTCTAGGATTATGCACCTATTACAGAAAATTCGTCAAAGGCTTCTCGATGATTGCAAGACCACTTCATAAATTAACAGAAGCCAATCAAAAATTTATGTGGACACAGGAATGTGACGCTGCTTTCGAAAAGCTTAAGGAGGCCTTGACATCCACTCCAATTCTGTCGTATCCTCAAATCGATAAACAGTTTATACTTGATACGGATGCAAGCAACGAAAGCATTGGCGCTGTACTGTCCCAGGAAATCGACGGCCAGGAGCGTGTTATCGCCTATTTCAGCAAGTGCTTGTCAAAGGCCGAGCGAAACTACTGCGTAACAAGAAAAGAGCTTCTTGCTGTAGTGAAAGCCATAGACCACTTTCATCACTATCTTTACGGTCGAAAGTTCCTGATCCGAACTGATCATGCTTCTCTAACTTGGCTATTGAATTTTAAGAACCCAGAAGGCCAGATAGCCAGGTGGATACAAAAGCATCAAGAGTACGATATGGAGATACGCCATCGAAAAGGCTCATCACATGGAAATGCAGATGCTCTCTCAAGAAGACCCTGCTCAGATAATTGTAGATACTGCGACCGGGTTGAGAAGAAATTTAATGTCAAAGGTCCTATAGTAAGACAAGTTACAACTGGGTCTACATCATCGCAAGATCCGTGGAGTGACGAGAGCCTGCGTAAAGATCAACTTGCTGATCCTGAAATTAAGCCAATTCTAGAGCTGAAAGAGGAGTCCAACAGGAAGCCCAGCTGGCAAGACATGGCCCATTACCATCCTACGACTAAACGTTATTGGGCCCTCTGGGATTCCTTACATTTGAAGAACAGCATCTTGTACCGAAAATTGGAGTCTGACGATGGAAAGACATGTAGATGGCAACTACTACTCCCTAAGTCGAGAATTTCTATGGTCCTTCAAGAAATGCATGGTAGTCCCACAGGAGGTCATTTTGGTGTAATGAAGACCCTGCAAAAGGTTCGAGAGCGTTTCTACTGGAATAATGTTCGCAGTGACGTGGAGAAGTGGTGTCGAACTTGTGACACCTGTGTAGCACGTAAAGGTCCTAAGAGGCGAACCCGTGGGCGATTGCAACGTTATAATGTAGGAGCTCCTTTCGAACGAATTGCTCTAGACATCTTGGGTCCTCTTCCTAGAACATCTGATGGCAACAAGTACATCCTCGTTGTCATGGACTACTTCACTAAGTGGCCTGAAGCCTACGCCATTCCTAATCAAGAGGCGGTAACAGTAGCAGACATACTGGTTCAACACTGGGTTTCCAGATACGGAGTTCCTCTTCAGATCCATTCCGATCAAGGAAGAAACTTTGATTCGGCTGTGTTTAAGGAAATGTGTGGACTACTCGGCATGGACAAAACTCGAACTACACCTCTACATCCGCAATCGGACGGCATGGTGGAGCGGTTCAATCGTACAATCTTAAATAGCCTCTCTCTCCTGGTGTCTAGAGACCAACAGGACTGGGACAAGAAATTACCTCTTTTCCTGCTTGCCTACAGGAGTGCCACTCATGAGGCCACTGGTTACTCCCCTTCTCAAATGCTCTTTGGTCGTGATCTTCGTCTGCCTGCGGATCTTTTGTTTGGCCGTCCTCCTGATGCTCCTTCATCGCCTGAGGAATATGTCGATGAACTCCAGGCGCGGATTGAGGAGATTCATCGTCTAGCGAGGAACCGAATCGGACTGACAACGGAAAAGATGAAGACGCGGTACGACACAAAGGCAACAGGACATGAGTTCAACGAAGGTGACAAAGTTTGGTTGTGGAATCCGATACGTCGTAAGGGACTGTCACCAAAATTACAAAGAAACTGGGACGGTCCTTACACAGTCGTCAACAGGCTGAATGACGTCGTTGTACGTATACAAAAATCGCCACACGCCAAACCCAAGGTCGTACATTATAACCGGCTAGCCCCTTATTTTGGCCAAAGTGATTAGAAATTCGAAACTTGAATTTCAGACCATGGTCATGAAAGTCACTTTTTGTAAATATGTAAATAGTAATTAGTTCTTATTTATGTAAATTTTATTATTATTGTTATTATTTATTTATTTATTTATTTATTTGTTTATTTATTTTAAGTTTTTCCTCTAACTCAAGGATTGCACTGCCCGGGACGTGCAGTCTTTGAGGAGGGGGTAGTGTTACGAATTTTGTAAATAGTTAGTGTTTGTACTGTAAAATAATGTAAATAATCTTATTAAGCTCCATTCCTTTTCTGATATTAGTTTTTGTTGCATTGTCTCTGTTATCAAGCAAACTTGTCTATTATTTTCAGTGAATGTGTATGGCAGCTTTGCGAAATATTAGAGATATCGCCAAGTTGGCGTCACTTTTGGAAACTAATTTTGGTCGCCAAATTTGGCGATATATCGCCAAGTTGGCGACAAACTTGGCGATTGTTGGCGATGGTAACCCTTCCCTGTTTATGGTAACCCCCCCCCCCTTAGGTCTACTGATACATTGAATGTTGTTCCGTGGTTTTCCGGTTTTTTCTAGAAGTTTGTAGAAACTTCGCCGCATGCTCCGAACCTATATAAGAAGAGAAGCGATGCGAGCTGTTGTTATTATTTACCAGTCAGTCATTGAGTGAGCTACTAGAGATTGTCCAAGCAAGTTTGCTTGATGTATTGAGTTTTATCTACGTTGTTTTGAATGTGATATAGTGTTGAGACATTGTATAAAGAGACTCTGCGACCTATATTTGTACTTGTTCGATAGATTTAAACAGTTATTTTGGAATATCTTGTAATATTTGTGAGTTTCGAAGACTCTGTTGTTCTGAAGATCTGTAAATAAATTATTTTCTACTTTTCTAAGAGAAAAGAGTTTGAAGTTGTCTAACCATAAGATCGAAAGAACCCTATATACGCTGCAACAATATATAACACATATCTTATAGGAGGCTATGCAGTAGTTTTTTTTTATAGAGGACTTAAAGAACTCGGTCAAATAAAATGGAAATGTGTTAGATAATATGAGCAATCGCGAAAATGAAATTGCAACCACTTATACTGTAGAACAACTGTAACGCACTCCAATTGTACACAAATCATGTTGTAGTGTATTTCAGAATTCCATATCAAAGAAAGAAAAATCATATGTTAAACCTAGGTAATAAAAAAAATCCAACATTTCCATAATACATAACTTCGCCGGCCCATTCTTTTCTGCAGCTGTGTATATGATCTATGTGTTTGTAAATATTCTAAATACAATGTTAAAATTTTTCTTAGTTAGAAAAAGTGTAACGAAGATTAAAATTCACCTTTAGCAATTTCTAATAATAGACAGAAACTTACTTGGATTCTTTTTTACAGTCCTGTATACTACGTGCAAATATTTATACGACCGCATATTTAGCTTAAATTATTCAAGCAAAAAACCCGATTAAAATTATTGAATTCATATTTCCGGGAATCGCTATTGCACAGGTGACCATATATCCAGTTTATTGTATAGTCCGATACATGATTTATTCAAATTCTACAAACATCTCTTATTATACTAAATGTAGGTGAACTTCAGGATGCATTAGTTTCCCTTAAAATAATACGATAATTGTAAAAGCTCTTCAGCATTATTTTCTAATAGACCATACTTTGGATACAATATCTGAGATCTGGACACAGGTCCAAAATCTTTTATGCGTCTGTGTAAATGAACAACAAATGTGATGCAAATCATACTTAACTGCAAGCATTATTGTAGTAAATTTCGGTATTTATCATTGTATTGATTAATCTCAGTATATTAATTTCATCATGTTTGAAATAGTGCAACGCAATTAAAATACGCTGAGAATATTTTTCCCCGTGGACTATTATATTACCGAACATTTTTCTGTGATCTTGTAAATGAATGTTAAATCTTTTCACCCCATTTTCTATAGACATCCTGTTTTAGTGCAAATCAGAAACTGATATCAATTTCAATATTATTAAAATAACCTTAATAAAATAACATTATTAAAATGCGCTGCAAATGGTTTTTCTTCACAGACCATTATATATTGAAATACTTTTGAGCTACCTGTATGCACACTATAAGTACTACACTTAACATATTCAATGGTAACCATGTTCTTGTGAACCTTAAAAATGCATGTAAATTTCATTACATTTAAAATTATGTAACATTATCAAAATACACCAGAAATGATTTTTCCTCCTTAAACCATAATGTAAAGTCTCCTTGTGAGTGCTCCTGTGATTCAGCTATAATTGCTACCTGGCGCATTTTCAATGCCGCACATGCTATGGCAAAACTCAATAACGTAAGTTATTTTCGTATGAATCCTACTATATTTACTCAAGTTGAAACACGGACAAACAGACGGCAGACCCCAGGCACTCGGCATCCGGTATACAGACAGGCTAAGCTAAAGTCGTAAGCACTTTTAGACCATGTTAGAAAGTGTCAAAATGGAGGTAGTTTCCGTAAAACGAAAAAAAAAAAAAAAAAACAGTGTTAGGAAAAATCTACTTTAAAACTGTGTTTTAGGTGGCATTTTTGTATAATTTGTACATATATGTTCTGCATACCATAAAAATTTATAGAAATTTATTGTAAAAAAATATTCTTAAAAGTGACAACATATTTTTACTTTTTAAGAGCTAAAAAAAAGTGGAATTAATATCCATTTACAAACCTGTTTCCAGCACATTTCGAGCGCATTATGCGAAATTGAGATATTGACTGAGGGAATGTATTTTCTCACAATTACATTAAATCTTTAGATTTTAAGCCCGATAGTACATTTTTAAAGTGATTTTTATTTATATTTGAAGAATTGAACAATTTTAAGAATTAACACACAAAAATATTTTTTTTTAATTATTAGTTGAGTTTTTCTTACTTTCTAAGAATAGTAAAAAGTATTTTTCATTGATCATTACGTTATTTACGATATGTATAAATTATTAACATTTTCTAATCATTTAATACTTAATCTTTAAAAAACTTATTTCATTTTAAAATTAAATATTTATACTAACCACGCTCAGACGATAAACTTAATTTTGCTTTAAATAATAACTTTTGATATCATAATTCAATCTCATTTCATTACAACATCAGAGCATATTTATTTTATTTTTAATATGTGACGTCACAGTCGTCTCTTTTTAGCACTTACTCTAAATTACATTGTGTTATTAAAATGAAAACTTGAAATCTTATACTTTGTTTCAGGTATGACGTTACATTGATAAGTTTAAAATTCTTAATGGAAAGTAGTCCTGTGACGTCACAATTGATAAAAAATTGAATTGTATAGCCTCAAACCGAAAGAAAGAAAAAGGTTCATTTTGATTACGGATTAATATCTGGAAAAACTACTAAAATATTTATTTTCTTGTAAAGTATGAAGTTATATTCTTGTGAAGTCTTCTAAGTGTAAAAGAAATTTTACATAATCGTCTGCCTGATATAAGAAGAAAAACAGTATTCCTCTGACGTCACAATTGGTAAAATTGCGGTTTTTAACCTCGAACCGAAAAACAGAATAGGGTCCATTTATTTAATTCATTTTGTTTTATCCAGAGCTGCTAGAGCGTACCAACTTAATGCTGGAATCTGTTGTAAGTTAATAAGCTGCGCCAGCTGGTGGCAGGGGTGCAAATGAATACGCGGGTTTGACGTCATATATGCGCAGATGTTTATTATCTCCGCATCTCTTGCGCATATTTCTGAATTTTCACTCAATCATGACAGATTAATCAAGTCTACGAGATATATTGCAAAACATTTTTGTTACAGTTTGTATCGATAAAATCATGTACATTTAAAAAAAATAGTCACAATATCATTTTAATTTAGGGAGAAAAAGCACTAATTAGTACTCATAAGTACCATATAATGCTAATAAAAATATTGACTTTTACCCTAAAATTAAAATGGTAATGCGACTTTTTTTTAAATACCCAGATTTTTTTTTATTAAAAATATATGTATTTAAAAAAGTCGCATTGTTATTTTAATTTTAGGGTAAAAGTCAATATTTTTCGTAGCATTATATGGTACTTATGAGTACTAATTAGTACTTTTTCTACCGAAATTAAAATGATACTGTGACTATTTTTTTTTAATGTACATGATTTTATCGATACAAACTGTAACAAAAATATTTTGCAATATATCTCGTAGACTTGATTAATCAGTCATGATTGAGAGAATAGCTTGAAATTTGTGATTGAATTTTTAATATGAAGTCTCGAAATAGCTTTGTCAGTTAAAAAAAAAAGAAAAAAAAGAGAGAAAGAGAGAGTGTGTAATCTACGATTTTAAGAAAATTATTGTCTAGAACGTTAAATATTTAAACAAATAAATTAACAATATTTCTTTGTTTAACAAAACAACATTTAATACATACATTTAAAATTAAAGTTATTCCGAATATACGTATAATGAAATAGGTTTTTAAATTAAAAGAATGAAATGTTCGCAAGTTAAATAATAAAAGTCGATACGACCAAGAAAACATTGGATTTTTATCGTCTGCAATTGATAATTAAAAATGGAGCTAAAGTTAAATATTTTATTTAGTATTAAATTCTATACATTTCTAAACATTGCTAAACATTATATTATCATAGGAAATACTAAGGTGTATACAATTTTGTATAACTTAGCTCATCGAGAATTTAGTAAAATGTGACACTACTTCAAAATTCTGCATTTATATAATCTACTTAATAAATTATATAAGTCATCTTTCATTACCTTAAAAACATAATTAAAATCGAACATATTTTAATCAGCGATATTTGGATCGCATAGTTAAAGGATATTTCATCTTAGTATATTTT
This sequence comes from Maratus speculifer, assembly GCA_964019185.1. Classification (NCBI taxonomy): domain Eukaryota; kingdom Metazoa; phylum Arthropoda; class Arachnida; order Araneae; family Salticidae; genus Maratus; species Maratus speculifer. The sequence goes on along the minus strand of OZ025291.1, from coordinate 209,229,626 downwards.
ATGATAATATTTAGTCGTACTACACTTATTTATTCTATATTTATTTACAATATTTCAAACCTAAAACTTATTCTACGTAATATTTTAAAGTAACATTTAATTGAAACAAAAAAGTTTTGTTGCCATTCACACAAAAGAAACTGCAATCTCCTTAATAATCCTCTGGTTATGCACCCCTGCCACTAGGTAGCGTATACCTTGGCCCCGCCTTTAATCTTGCGGACACCTCTTCCATAGGAGTTGGAACGCTTGAATTATATGCAATTTTGGTTTTATCACGTGAAAATCTTTCAGTTGAAAATTAATTACAGAAGATAAATAATTATTCCGGTTATTTTATTTTTTGGCAACGAAAAAAGAAAGATGATTAAATATTATGGAAAATTTTTCAATTTATTCTGTATGAAAAATAGTGAAATTTTGAATTATTAAGAAAAATATTTGAATAAAATAAATAAAAATTAGTCTATGTTCATTTCAAGCCAATAATCTATCTATATACAAAGATTCAAAGACATTAATCCATCCGTTTTGAGGCCAAGTTCATTCCAATTTTCGGACACACTTTCACATTTATAATATATATAAGGATATATATATATATATATATATATATATATATATATATAATGCACTCATTTTGGTGAATATTGTATATATTTGTGTGTCATTGCTCAATAATACATACTTTTAGGCATAAACAATATAATGTACACTCACAATCGGCGAATAAAAAGTCAGCGTACTCGGTTATCACTAAATTTTTGCAGAGAGATTTGAAAAATACCGTTAATTCATCACCGTTTTCATTGACAAATATGATTATTGGTATTTTAGGTTAAATATGTTTATCAAACTATACCCTCATTTTTGGGAAGAGGGGGTGTTCTTTGGATGAAATTAGTCCGAAAATAAACAACCATTTTATGTACTTCAACTTCAAACTTTTTTCAAAACTTTGCTAATATGAATCACATTGATGATAAATCTCAAAGCAATAAACTTAAATATATTATAATGCTGATATTAAAATGTACATGACAAAAGTTATTGTGTAACTTTTTTAAATAACTCACCCAATAAAACGTTTCCGTTTTGAATCAATATAATAAATCATGTGTTAAAAAAGAGTTTTTTTTGGGCGTGTTCAAAAAATATTAATTTAAATATGAAAATTAATGATAAATCATATTTAATAAATTATTATGAGTTATTTATTTTTTACATAAAAAGAAGATGTGCAGTTCAAAACTCGGATATGAGCTTTAAAATTAATTCCTGTCATCGGCTTTTAAGATATAAAAAAATTTTAATTTCCTAAGATTTTAAGAGAATCATCTTCCATTATGAAAGCATCCTAGAGCTATGCAAGCACTCAAAAAGGATTTCAATATTATAAAGGACAAAAATATTTGTGCATAACGCATAATTAATTTTCCGAATGGCATCACTTTCATATTTATAATGAATTCTCAGTTTTATAATTTACACTACTGCACTTTTTTAAAGTTCTAACATCGCTCATGTTCAGTTTTTACACCATCGTATATGGAAAAATGCGCTTTTAAATTCAATTTTATTGAAAGCTGTATATAAATTTGTTTTTGAAATGTTAAGCTTTTTGAAATTTTTTTAAGCATTTTTAATAATTGTGGCAACTGAATTACTTGATTTCTAAAAAACGTAAAAACAAAATTGTATTATGGTACCTTTTCCATGTCATTTTCTCATAAAAACTGAAAAAAAATAAAAAAACAGAAATTAAAATGCGTGCTATGTAAAGAATATTCACTGTTAATAAACACTATGAATTTCGGTCTTATTTCGTATTTATTTATCAATTATATGATTTTTAGTTTACTGAAACTTACCAGACAAATGATACAACACTTTCTCTTTACAAACATGTATTTTAAACATGCACTGCTTAGCTAGAGATCTAAAAGATACCGAACTGGTCGCCAGTGGCGCCAAGCAAGCCAATCATTATTAATATTTAAATTTGATACATTTTATGAGAAAAATATCAAAGGAAGAACAAGATAGGGCCAATCCTATGGAAAATATGCGGGATTTAAAACCTGTTTATTTGAAAAGTACCAGGACCGAGTTTGAAGAAATTTGGAATCGACATTCTCTGGATTATTCTAGAGATTTGAGTGAAACTTTTTTTTTCTGCGACTAATTTTTTTATTTTTCGCAGTGGCAATTTTTGGAAACAAAAACAATTTTAAGAAATTGTTTTTTATGAAACTAGTTATTATTTTTTTAAACTATTCGCCGCATGTGATCTTATGTTCATATTCTACCAAAAAAATTATTTTATCGAAATCGCTGAAATAATTTAGTTTATAGTCAATAAATAAAGTTGAAGTTGGTGTTATACAATTCAAGAGAAAAAACTTCTTTTAAACACCGTAAAATAAATTAATTGCGCAAGGCCTTACGAAAGAACTTAGTCTTTCTTCATCAGGCGCAAAAAAGACGTGCGTGTACTATGAATGTATCAGCACGACTAAAGAATGTAGAAAGCAGCGAGATGAATGTAGCGACAGTTGTGCCGCTACATTCATAGTAGTCGCACGTCTTTTTTGCGCCTGATGAAGAAAGACTAAGTTCTTTCGAATGGCCTTGCACCATTAAGTTATTTTATAATGTTTTAAAGAAGTTTTTTCTCTTCAGCAGTTTTTCTGTTTTTAGCTAAAAAGTACTTATTTTGAAAGCTAAAACAATTGGGTACTTCTATCTCGTGTAAAAATCTTGCAAAATTTTACCAAACACACGAATTAAGGATGCATAATCACTTGAGTAAAATTTAGTCATGTACAGTAACCGAGATAAAATATTAGAGTAAAATAAATGTGAGTGGGTGTGGCTTCCCAATCGTGTCTCCCTTTAAGAGCTCACACTACTTACTTTAAATGACCTGGATTATAATGCTAATTCAATGGGAGCGTTCTTTTTAAATATCTCGCTCAAATTTTAATATTTTTACACGATTTTTTTTTCATAAGATAGCTGAGAACGATCTACAACCGTTTTTACGTTTTCAATTTTGGTTTCATATATTTTTTTAATTACCGTAATTTCGGGTGTATAAGCCGCGGGTCAAACAATTATTTTTCGACCCAGATATTTTTAAGAAATAAGTGTAACTACTCAGATCACCGTAAATATTTGTCTTCAATCACTAAATAAGATTTCTGGGTCCAAAAAGAATTGTTTCATCCGCGGCTTATACACCCGAAATTAGGGTACTTGGTAAATACGAAACCGGTTAGAATCGGTTCTGAAATTGAAACTAACATAATCTAAAAATATATATAAGCAAAATCTAAAAAGTTAAAACTTACCCAGTTGTAGATCGTCTTCAGCGATCCTATGCAAAAATATTAAAAGTTTAGCGAGATATTTGAAAAGAAAGCCCCCATTAACTTAATATTATCATCCGGGTCTTTTTCAATCAGTAGTTTGGGTTCTTAATGAATTTTGTTTAGCTATATATTTAAGTGTGCTCATAATTCATGAATAAATATTTGATAAATATGATAATTATGTAGTATTAATTGTTACATGATTGTAAACCATAGGGTTTTATGGACCACCGCCCCCTTTACAAGAAAAAATATTCCAACGTCCCCCCCTCTTCTGTAACAGTTTATTATACCAATTAAAATATTATTGCATATTACCTATACCTATATTTTTCTCTATTTATTAATAAACACAAGGTAAAATTATAATTAAAACGACTATCAAACGTAAAAGAAAGCTGTTCAGTAAAAATTTTAAAAATAAACTCAAAATAAAATTACCGTAATTTCGGGTGTATAAGCCGCCGGTCAAACAATTCTTTTTCGACCCAGAATTTTTTAAGAAATAAGTGTAATTACTCAGATCGCCGTAAATATTTGTCTTCAATCACTAAATAAGATTTCTGGGTCCAAAAAGAATTGTTTCATCCGCGGCTTATACACCCGAAATTAGGGTACTTGGTAAATACGAAACCGGTTAGAATCGGTTCTGAAATTGAAACTAACATAATCTAAAAATATATATAAGCAAAATCTAAAAAGTTAAAACTTACCCAGTTGTAGATCGTCTTCAGCGATCCTATGCAAAAATATTAAAAGTTTAGCGAGATATTTGAAAAGAAAGCCCCCATTAACTTAATATTATCATCCGGGTCTTTTTCAATCAGTAGTTTGGGTTCTTAATGAATTTTGTTTAGCTATATATTTAAGTGTGCTCATAATTCATGAATAAATATTTGATAAATATGATAATTATGTAGTATTAATTGTTACATGATTGTAAACCATAGGGTTTTATGGACCACCGCCCCCTTTACAAGAAAAAATATTCCAACGTCCCCCCCTCTTCTGTAACAGTTTATTATACCAATTAAAATATTATTGCATATTACCTATACCTATATTTTTCTCTATTTATTAATAAACACAAGGTAAAATTATAATTAAAACGACTATCAAACGTAAAAGAAAGCTGTTCAGTAAAAATTTTAAAAATAAACTCAAAATAAAATTACCGTAATTTCGGGTGTATAAGCCGCCGGTCAAACAATTCTTTTTCGACCCAGAATTTTTTAAGAAATAAGTGTAATTACTCAGATCGCCGTAAATATTTGTCTTCAATCACTAAATAAGATTTCTGGGTCCAAAAAGAATTGTTTGATCCGCGGCTTATACACCCGAAATTACGGCAAATAAATTTGCTAAAAAAGTGCATTTAATATATTAATTAGTTACATGACATCTTTGAAGATGTCATGTAACTAAAAGATGTTATTATATATATATATATATAAACGCAGTTTTAAAAGCTTAAAACTTATAATATTATACGCCAAGTACTTTCGATCAGAACTTCATCTTCTTCTGAGCAGTTTTGCTTATACACTGAAATTCCTTTTCGTACTCTTATGTATCTCGAATGTAAACTAATGTGTACCTACGATGAAACAGTTTTGATCGAAAGCACTCGGCGTATAATATTTGAAATATGTAACATCTTTTAGATTTGTGACATCTTTAACGTATTAAATGTTTCACAAATAATAATGTGCATAAATAAAAATCAATAAGAAATTGATAAATCAATAAGAAATTGATAATAAAAGTACATAAACATAAAATCAATAAGAATAAAAAATATTAAAGAGATGGTTTCCGCTGATGCAATTTTAACAATTTGTTAATGTCGGGTTCCAATTTTAACAGCAGTCGTAAATCGCCACGTTTAGTGACGTGCAGTCTTTTTCTTTTCGTTGCCAATAAAATAAATATCGCACTGAACCCACACCTCACTAAATAAGTTTACCGAAAAGAAGTTAAAAATTTGTGTTCTTTTGTCCGGAACTAAGGGTAGACAATTGCTTTAAATTTCTGAATCCAGAACTTTTGATATCCGCTTCAAAACATTACTTTTAGTTTCTCATTAGTTATGAGTTCTATAAGGCCCTCTTCTAAATTTGATGATTCTGCTGTATCTGCATTTGCGAAAGGATCTAAAACAAAACTCGGTATGTTCATGTTTAAAATGGCCTGGAATCACTCAATAAAATCAGTATGAAGAGCGTCCAAGTGTTGTCAGTAAGTTGGTAAATCTTTCTGCTTTGCAGGGACTGCTGCTAAAGTAGGAAAATCGTAATGTAGGAAATGTAGAAAAAGTTGGAATGTAGGAAAAATGTAGAAAAGGCTGTATTCATTTCTGCCTAGATTCTTCTTGAATATAACAAGTATTGTCAGAAACGCAGCTATGACATTTTTGTTGTAATGAAATTTAATTCATAACCCTGCAATTGTAAAAGGATTTTATTGAATATTCTAAACAGGGCTCTCAAATAAACAATGTTATTTTTGGATGTTATCAGGTTTTTACACAATTTGTTACCCCTGTTTTCAAGGAAGTCCAATGCTGAGTCAAATAGATTGAAAAAACGATTCAGATAATTACCTTTCTAGAGGCAACAAACTTACGTGTGAAAGAGCAAGCGATTGTAATCTTCGTTGTATCATTTCAAAGATGGCCAAATAATCTGCCATGCAAAAAATTGCTTCTAATCTGTCTCACTAATAACGTAATAAAGCCACATATACACATACAGACTTTCATTCACATTTTTGATAATCAAATGCTGACTATGACGAACACAATTTACACGTACAGTGATGACAAACTGCTTCTTTCAGATGTGCTATGAAACACGTATGATGTCCTGTCACTGCTGGAGCACCATGAGTAGCTGCTGACAAAATATTATGAATAGGAATTTCTTTCTCTTGAAAAAACATGCACAGGCTATTAAATGTCGATTCTCCCTTTTTATCAGTTTCCAAATTTTCAGCAAATAATAACTCTTGACATTTTTTGTCTTTTATGAATCGGGCATGTAATAAGAGTAGTGCTTCGTTATTTGGTAGTGTTGATTTATCGAGTTGAATGGAAAATTTTCAAGTCTTTAAGTAATATTGCACAATTATATTTCAACGACTTAGGTCATTTCATCTATTCTTCTTTGTACCAAAATAATTAATCAGAGGAATTTTTCTAATGATATCTGACGATGTTTTATGATGAACAACAGTTATTATTACCTGTTTGACTGTCGGCAAGATTAATACCTCGTCAATTGTGTGTAGTTTCCAGCTTTTGCGATTAACAATATTATATTATATGAAGCACCATAATCTGTCATCTTCTGGTTTAGGAAACAATTCAAAAAGATTTGATATAGTTCGCTGTTTTAAATATTTCTTTTCAAAGGTCTAAAAAATAAGATTAATGTTTGTCTTTTTTATTAGCATGCATTTTATTCAAATGTTCTTGTAATTCAGAAGGATTCATAGATTCCTAGTTATATTTAAGATTTTTATCATCCCCATGCAACTCTGGGGAGAAAGGTCAAGTAATTCCATTATATTAAATAGGAAAGAATTCTTATATATTCCTTTTCTTCTCCTTCTCTTATTCCTATTCTTAAATAGGAAGAAACGTCATGACCGCTCCCTTGACTGTCTTAACGCCCCCCCCCCATTTTCCTTTGGACTAGTCACCGCCCCCCTGGAAGGCTCCAGCGCCCACTGGGGGGGGGGGACGGTACCGCCCCCGTTGGGAACCTATGTTGTAAACATTCGTTTTATTAATGACATTTTGAATTGCAACTTTATACATATATAGTTTTGTTTCGTTTTTTTAAATTGTTTTGGGTTCTAATTTACAAATACTTATTTTTTCCGTGATGTTCTTCAATCAAAATATATAATGTAAATTAAACCTATCAATAATTTTGGAACACCCTGTATCTATCAAAAAATAATAATAAAAAAAATCTCACAGTTTTCAATTTTTATAATTTAAAGCATGATAGCAAGGTTCTGAAGAATAAGAGAATAAAATAATTTTAAAATTTTAAAATATTACAAAATAGATTTGCTTTACACAGTTGAATTAAGGATATATCTTTCTTACGTTTTCAGAAATAGCAGATGGTTTTTATAGTTTTCCTTCAAAATGTTATAGATCCATGAATGATAAAACTTTTTATTCAATTATTCTGCATAAAAGAATACTTTTAGAAAGTGTTCTGAACATATGTTTTAATGCAATACATATAATTTAATACTTTTTTTTAAATAAAAAAGTATCTGCCTCATAATACTAAAAATAATCTATGAATATTTCAGATCGCAAATAGATGTAATAGATATATATGTAATTTTAAGCAGTATTTTGCTTTCGCTCAAGATAATTACAATTACTAATATGTATTAAATTATGTACGTAATTGAAATTAAATATATTAGAAGAAGATGCATTGGTCATGTTTCGACTATAAATAACCAGAACTGGTACTTCTGGTCATAAAATATCCGTATCATATGATACAAAATAAAAGCGTTATATGTCATCCTCAAAATATTTTTTTAGATCGCTGAGTTTAGTATGTCTGATCAAATATCCCGAACATAATGACACACGCATTCTTGAGCGGATAGCAATCATATGAAAATAGAGTTTTACGATTGTATTAAATTGTTGACAATGGAGAGAACATATTCAGCATTTTCTGTTGCAAATTAAATTTTTATATGAAGATATATAAGACACTGAAATATGTAAGTTTACTGAACATTTATATAAGTGCTTCAGTGCCACATTTCGTTTATTTTCAGCATTATACAAACAACGGTAAGTAGTTTACTTTTATCATACTAAATTGCTAAATGAATTGTTTTTAAAATATGGAAAAAAAGGTTTCAGCCTTATGTAATTGTACTTTGTTAATGAGACAACGTACATACAAGATGAGATGGGACGTTCAAAAGTTAATGATGAAAAAGAGAGCAGCACTCTGTTCAGACTTCTTCAGAAGAATCTCCGCCAGATATTTAAGGAATGGTAACTGGAGATCGCAAAAAAGAACAGACGTTAAAGCTGATTTAAAAAGGACTCATTAAAACTGAAACAAAATTTAATAAATGCAAAAAAAAAAAAACTATTAAAAAGCTAATATTTTTTTTTAACTAAGCTCAAAGAATTCGTTCTATTACTTAAAAACAGCAGAAGAACTGTTTTGCTGCAGTTTTCAAAGTGGCAGGACGGGTTCTCTGTACCTTATAAAGATTGCTAAATCTTTTGAAAGGCTTTCCCCATTTATTAAAAAGAATGGTGTTTTAAAAAGTCATTTTTAACTTATCACTCCACACCAGCTTATAAAGTAATCATATAATGTTAAATATGAGGTACATAAATGGCTAAAAGAGCAGTCAAAAGATTTTAATTCAGCAGATAGTGCAAATCTCGTAAAGAAATGGGAGAAATATGTCAATGTAAATAGCGATCATATAAAAAATAACAGGCTAAACAATTATGTATCTTTTATTTCCCTTTTTTATTGAGTTTTGTAACCTGCTTTTTGACTTACGCTAGTACTTATTTAATAAATTTATTTAATAAATGACAAAAAGCATTAGCATTATCTGTACTTATAAATTCGAAGTACTTTTAATATCCTAATTCTGATTTTATATTTCAATTTTCTGGTGATTCTTATCGCGGAAAGTTATTCTGTTAAATCGATGAGAAATTGTGAAATTTTAAAGGGCGAAACTCATAATAACCAAATTATTTTTAATTGTTACTAAGGACTGCGATGCATATACTACAGGTCGCATCAGTTTGTATACTTTAAAGCACAAATTAAAGAATAACCTAATAGAATAAGATTTAGTTTTGAATTAGTGCATTTAAAACCTCACGCATCATCTTCAATTTTGGTGATAGTATGCTTATTACCAAATACGTTAACTTTTGTCAAAAATAGTTTAAATCATTAGTATAATTTACATGTAATGTGAGATACATGGAATAAAATACATGAAATGCATGGAATAAATATTTATTTATATTTGTAAACAGAAGTAAGGTTTCATATAAATAACTAATTCATGCGTAATGTTTTTAAGATTTTTCCATTATTTTTACAAGACGATAAAGTGCAGAACTGCAGAAAAAATAAGCAATTTATGTTTATAATATAGAGACAGTATAAAATCATTCACAATAACATTTACTCATGGAAAAAAAATGCATAGAACGTTGATGTCTCATCTTAAAATGCGAAGTACGCACGTAAATTCTGGTATAGCAATAGATGATTTTATAAAGTTTACACATTATTTACGTATTAATTTGAAGTTATCATTTATGTATTTATTCTTCATTTGACATACGCACAAAAAGTACAACGATATCATGTTAGTTATTAATCTTAAATAACCTAGATGTTGAGAAAATAGTTAAAAAATATTGAACTTTATACTGAAAATTTGAATAAAAGCGCTGCAGTCTTTCTACACTAGTTTATGCGCTTCTTTGTCAGAATAGCCCAACGTTTTAATTACTGACATGTGTGTAATCTTAAATGTGAATTTTTATTGAATCATTTTGCGAAAGTTATTTTTATCATTAAAGAAATCTTTATTAGTTGTTTTCTTTTTTCTATTTTGAGCTTAGGTATCAATTAAAGGTATGAAAGAGTTCCGTTTTACAAATGGTTCATTTTATGTATTTTGTGAAAATCATATATTGCCCAGTATTTAAAATATATATATTTAATATATATACAGGGTGATTCATAAAAGATGGGCAGAACTTTAAGGGGTTATAGTACACTTAGAGACAAATAATATTAAATAGGCCCAGACGTATTCCCAAGGAGATAGGGGGCATTAAAGCTTAGGGTCCGAAATTTCAAATGATTATAAAAAATGGAAACATAGGTCGATTCGTTAGCGGTTTTTGCAAAAAATTTTCTTTGTGCCAGTATTTTCTTGAAATAAAATTTTAAAGTTCAATTTCAAAAAATGCCGAAAGGGGGCGCTTTAGACTTTGGAGTAACAAACAACTATTTTTTAACGTTATTTTTTGTATTTCTTTAAATGATTTCGAAAGCTTAAACTTAAACTTAAATTTTGATCTAAAAATCTGAGTCCTAACGAGTAGTTAAGTAGCGTAAACTGAAATTTGAAATTTGAAACCCTTTTCCCCCCAGAACAAAAATCAGTTATTCCCGATCTTTGTGTCGTAGATTAGGCTCTAACTACTGCCGCGTTTTGCTAAAATTATTCTTTATGTCAGTATTTTCTTGAAAATAAATTTTAAAGAAAATTTTCAAAAAATTCCGATAGAGGGCGCTTTAGACTTTGGAGTAACGAACAACTATTTTATTCCGTTATTTTTTGTGTCTCATTAAATGCTTTCTAAAGCTTAGACTTAAACTTAAATTTTCAGCTCAAAATCTGAATCGCTGAGCGTGGTTCAGTAGCGAGGGGAGGGGGTTCAAATTTCAACTTCTGAACATAGTTCAGTTTGCACTACTTAACCATGCCCAACGATTCTGTGCTGTGATACGAGGCAAAAATACAACTTTCGTCAAGGACTGCATAGTCGGAATTCACTCATAAAGGCACTGGCACAGTTGGAAACGTCGCTCATGCAAACGTTAAAGCTCCATTCCTGACGCTAGTCACCGGGAGAAGAAGGAGACAGAAAGTATGCAAATGTCATATGGGGAAGAAGAAGAACACGTATGCAAAATTTCGACACGATTCAGGCATAAAAAACACTGAACGGTGAGTCAAGTGTAAGTCGCTGTAGTAATGAATCGGAAGATGGTGCCCTTCACGAATAAGGAAAAGGCTGAGATGCATTTAATTTACGGAGCGGCAGATGGAAATGGTGCAGAGGCACAACGAATGTACGGAGAGCGATTTCCCAACAGGCGGTTGCCTAACCGCAAAACTTTCGAGTGCTTGCACAGACAGTTGTGTGAGACGGGATCATTTCTCGCTTCCCGGTCGAATGCAGTTCATGCCAAAAAGGTCGAATCAGTAGTTGTTGCAGAAGCCATTCTGGATGGAGTAGCGGCGCAGCCAAGTACAAGTACACGAACAGTGGCTAGGCAGGTGGATACCTCACAGTCCATGACTTGGAGGGTACTGAAGGATGAACATTTGCTCCCGTTTCATTTGCAACGAGTCCAGAAACTGTCTCCAGGGGATTATCCAAATCGTATTGAATTCGCCCGCTGGTTTCTGCAGCAGAACGCGCTAAATCCACATTTTGGACGAACTGTGCTTTTCACCGATGAATGTACCTTCACACGTGAAGGTACATTTAACACACACAATGCACATGTATGGGCGGATGTCAATCCACATGCTACGTATCCACATGCTCATCAGAGACGCTTTTCCATCAATATTTGGGCAGGAATCCTCGGAGACCACCTAATCGGACCGTACCTTCTTCCTGAACGCCTCAACGGTAAAACATACCTCACATTTCTGCAACATGTGCTGCCAGACCTGTTAAACGTTGTTCCTCCACGCATCCGGCGGGTCATGTGGTTCCAGCACGATGGAGCGCCAGCCCATTACGTACGAGACGTCCGCAACTATCTGGACATCCCATTTACGAACAGATGGATTGGTCGAGGTGGTCCTGTTGCTTGGCCTGCTCGCTCGCCAGATCTTTCACCCCTCGATTTCTTTTTTTTGGGGACAATTGAAGGCTCTTATGTATGAGACACCCATTGAATCCCCCGAGGAACTGGTCGCCAGACTTTCCGCCGCTGTAGGGGAAGTGCTCGAAAAGCCTGATGTTTTCGCGAATGTTCGCCGTTCCATTCTTCGCCGTTGTTCTGCGTGCATAACCTCTGGTGGTCACAATTTTGAACATTTATTGTAATTACATGTTAATAAATATGCTTTGGTAACATAATCCTAATTTGTGTCTTTTTACCTCGCATCACAGCACACAATGTGTGGACATGGTAAACTGAACTGTGCTCAGGAGTAGAAATTTCAAACCCCTCTCCCCAGAAACTTAACCACGTCTAACGATTCAGATTTTGGGCTGAAAATTTAAGTCTAAGCTTTAGAAAGCATTTAATGAGACACAAAAAATAACGGTATAAAATAGTTGTTCGTTACTCCAAAGTCTAAAGCGCCCTCTAGCGAAATTTTTTGAAAATTTTCTTTAAAATTTATTTTCAAGAAAATACTGACATAAAGAATAATTTTAGCAAAACGCGGCAGTAGTTAGAGCCTAATCTACGACACAAAGATCGGGAATAACTGATTTTTGTTCTGGGGGGAGAAGGGTTTCAAATTTCAAATTTCAGTTTACGCTACTTAACTACTCGTTAGGACTCAGATTTTTAGATCAAAATTTAAGTTTAAGTCTAAGCTTTCGAAATCATTTAAAGAAATACAAAAAATAACGTTAAAAAATAGTTGTTTGTTACTCCAAAGTCTAAAGCGCCCCCTATCGGCATTTTTTGAAATTGAACTTTAAAATTTTATTTCAATAAAATACTGGCATAAAGAAAATTTTTTGCAAAAACCGCAAACGAATCGACCAATTTTTCCATTTTTTATAATCATTTGAAATTTCGGACCCTAAACTTTAATGCCCCCTCTCTCCTTCCATTCCATGCCCGGAAGCGTTTTTATATTAACTAAAAGATTTAATACATACACTATCTAATAGTCTATATTATTGTCCAATGTTTATATAATTATAAACCACCTCAAATTCGAAAAATACAGTTTATTTTATGTGTAAATCGCTGTTTGAATCTATTTTGCTATAAAACAAACCAATTTGATTAATTTCTAATTTCGGTTAGACTTCCGTTCTTTTTGTAACATTTTCTTCTTCTTTATGCTTATGGAAAATTGTGTGTTCATGTGTTGAAACCATGTGTATAGGTAATTATATGAAATGTTTAAAGAAATACAGTGATTTAGAAATCAAAAGTTATAATTTATCTATATAAAATTAATTGTGTTTTCTTATCACTAGCAGTGGACACTCCTTGAGATTTCAAATGGCTCTGATACTACCACTATTTCAAATTAAATAAATATCTAATATTTAAATAACATGATTCTAAATAGTTGCAGAATTACAGAATTTTTAATATTTTCCAGAGATTAAATACGGAATAAAATTCTCTGAAAAAATTGTAACAGAACTCCACGCCCTCTGACCTCATCTGTATATTTTCATTACAAACATTTAATCGAAATGCATAAGTTGTTATTATAATATTGGAGGTTTTTAAAGGTTTGTTTTATGTAGTACGATTCAAAAATTCGGGAACTGCTGCCATTCTTGACAACGAAAGCAAGTGCTAAAGTAAAGCTACCTGAAATGTAATCCTCCACCCCACCCCTACTTACTCATGTTGGATTAGACCATGTTATGTGACCAAACCACAATCGCAGACGTTATCTTCCGAAGTTAGTTATGTTTGCTCCGCGACGTAAAAAAGTTGGCTATACTTGAAGAGCGTTGCAGCATTAAATTCTGTCAATTATTAGGAAAAATATCAATGGAGACTTTCAAAATGCTGAGAAGTGTGTACGATAAATCTATCATAGTGGCACACAATATTCATGAACGACATCGACGTTTTAAAGAGGACCGAGAATCCATCGAAGACGAGAAATGCGTTGGAAAACCTTCACTAAGGCCAGAAGTTGGTGCTTACAACTTGAGAAACTACCAGCACATCGATTCTATTTGTTAAAACAATTTCTCGTCAAATCTCGTACTATCCTTCCACATCCTTCCCCTATCAACTAAGCATAGCCCTGTGTGATTTTTACTTGTCCCCATCAATGAAAAAACATTTTCAATGACGCCGTTTTTAGACATCAGATACGGCGAAAACAACATCTAAGGGGGCCTTATGGGAGGGTGCGAAAAATGACTTCCAGCGATGCTTCTAGAAGTTGTACGAACTGGCAGAAGTGTATGATCACCCAATGAGACTTTTTTGAAAATGGGTATGCTTTGATGCTGCGAATTATTCAGGGAAATGTTTTTACAATTTTCCTCCAAACTTCTGAATCATACCTCGTACAACGAATTGAACGTCTGATGTTACGACACCTAAAGTCACATATTACACAAATGTTTGAAGATGTTATGTCTTGAAAATTAATCAATAAGCAACATCAAAAACAAAATGCAACAATCACAAACTACTGAAATTGAAGTAAAAAAATAATTTTAAAAATTACAAAAAATTCTGCATAAACTACATAACTACTTAACATACAGTTTACACATAAACAAATCTATATAACCCAATGATTAAAATTGTTTTTTATAACCTTTTTTCATTAATAATGTGTGTAAACATTCCCTATTTATTACTTAGACAAAACAAATGATGAAATCTCAAACTAAAAGATTTCATCCACATGAAATACGTTTTAAGATTTATTAAACTACTGCAAATAAGCAACAATTGCTGTTTAGTTAATAAATATATTGTCGATAAATATTTGGTATGATTAATAAATTTACTTAATTATGTAGTTTATGAATTATTAATAGAAATCTAGGGTTCATTGTGTTATTTTATAATTTTGTAAAATAATAATCGTGAAACAGGAGGATTCAGTTTTCTTTATGGTGTAATTAAAGATCCCTAAAAATTGCATCAATTTAGCAAGCATAATAAAATGTTGGAGATTGAAAACAATGTCCTTTACCGAGGAAATCATTAAAACAAGTGATTCACCCATTATCGTAACATTAAATTGGGCCAAAATTTACATTTTGCAAAGTCAGATCACAACTGTTGTGTTTAAAAATTTATCTTTGTCTCTTTCTGAACTGAATTGTATGTTTTAAAATGAATTAATCATATTGTCCATTGCTAAATACTTCTAATGCTACCATAGAAAATATTAATCTACATGAGCAAGGTATATATATATATATATATATATAATACCATTAAAAGTAGACAAGATTCACCAATGGATTTTATCAACAAAACAATAAACCAAATCGAAGAATTAAATTGAATTATAGTAAACAATATTAACCATTTGAAATAAACCATTGAATTTAATAACTTATAGCACATTGAACATGGAAGGAAAAAAGAATAATATGAATACAAATGAAATTTGTAGAACCAAAGCAGAATCTTCAGGTCCCAAATACTTTGGAACTACAAATGGAGTGTGTGGTTTCATCTTCGTATTTGCCATGAAAAAGCAAAACAATACGAATTTGGGACTACTATCACACAAAAACCAAATTATTAAACAAGGAACAAAGATATTTTACAAAAAGGAGTTGAAAGTAAGTAAAAATAATAGTTATCCATAACAAACAAAAAAGATAAAGCTGAATGGAAATATAATTGAACCGGAAAAATAATTAATAATTGATATTAACATTAAATTAATAAAATGATTAAAATTAGAATTAAGAGATAACATTCATATTAACATATAACTTAAAATACATTATTGTTACTTTAATCAGTAACATTTATTGTGACTTTACATGGTAAAAACTCATTATCTTAATATAGGATAATAAAAATTAAAAAATAAAAAAAAAGAAAATAATAATAATAATAATAGTAATAATATTATTAATAATAATACCAAAAATTATATCAATAACATTAAAAATAATTTGATAATTAAAATATAGCTATTTAACTATAGATATAACTAAACAAATATCCCTATATTGGTGTAAATTAAACAGTTTAAAAATTATGTTAAAATAAATAACCCACTCTTTTTTTTTTAATAAATAATTAACCTTTGCGTTTTTATCCAGACAACACCACCCTCCTCCGTACTCTAACATCTACCCACCCAACCATCCTATATATATATATATTTTATTACTTTTTAACATTTTTAATTTTTTATTATTATTTTTATGTTTTATAATTTTTTTATACATTTTTTACGCAAGGAATTAATTATAAGATCATGTAATATCTAATTATAAATTAAAGAATATATAAATTTTTTAGGATAACCATTATTTATAGCATCATATACAAGCTTTTTAATATTAGTATTAATTAAATGGGAAGAACATAGACATTTTATTCTATATAAATGGTTAAGTATTATATTACGATATACAGAATTATGAAGACATGATTTAAAATTATTAAAGTATTAACTTTCAAATTAAATTCTTTCCTTTTGTCATAAATATCAGTTATAAATTTGTTCTCTTTTAATATAATTTTAATATCTAAGAAATTGATTGTATTATTAAAAAGTAGGTTTTTTGAAAGTTCTAGATTAGAAGGATAATCAACAGGGAATTGAGATATACAGGTGTTATCAGTATCAATTAAAATTACATCATCTATATATCGATATAAATGTATTGTATTATTTAAATAATGACGTTCATAGTAATATAAGTCAGATAATACACTAGATGTACTACCACCTTGTGGTATACCAACATTTTGAATATATATATTGTTATCATGCATGATAAAATTATTATAGATAATGAAATTTGTTAAGGTATGAAAATAATCAGAATCGATATTATGTGATATGTCCAACTCGTGTTGATATTTTTTAAAAAGCTCATTTATGATATTATGTAAATCCGATAAATCGATATTATTAAATAAATCTTTAAAATCATAGGTAGTGATATTTTTTATACATTTAAGATTTTTCATAATATGGACCAGTTCATAACTATTTTTTATGCAATGTGTATTATCACTTTTTTTTTGTAATATTATATATTTGATTAAGAATTACTAATAGAAGTTTGTTAGCAGCATTTATATTTAAGGTTAGGAAACTTTTATGGGTTAGACACCTATGAATTAAACTTCTTGCTGAGTCAGATAGATTAAGTATATGTTAACATCACAGAATTTGGTCAAAACATTATATATAAGTCTAAAAAGATTACCTATTTAATCATGAAAATTAATAAACGAAGATGGCGAGTTAAAACGCCATTACGTCAGGATTACTTATTTGTTGGATTTGAATTAAAAAATTATTCATTTTCATTATGACGTGTGTAATCATAAATTTTACTGAACCTCTGGTATTTTTTACTATCCATAGTTTTAAAGCATACATCATTAAATTTCCACGATCACGAGCACAAGGACTGAAGGTTTTCGAAATTAGAAAATAGGCAGTCCATTAATTTCTATCCCTCATGAAAAATCGACATATGAAATGTTAATAAAGTCACGGTTAGGCCTGATTGGATTTTCTGAAAGAAAATATATTATATGTTTTAAGTGATAAATTTAATGTATTCCTAGAAACTATTAACGAAGCGCTGTGAAATTATTTTTATAAAATTACATTAAAGTGCATATGATGTTATTTCAATGTCCAGTCATAAAAGTAATTTAATAAATTAACTTTTGGAATATAATCTTCATATACATGTATATATATTTATAGATATAGATAGATAGATAGATAGATAGATAGATTGGTAGATAGATAGATGGATATACAAATTGGATAATATTAAATTTATATATTTAAGCAACATACTAATTCATCTGCGGTATCTAACTTATTAACGAATGGTTCTTATCCACAAGGAATATAAAAATATCGTATTAGATCGCCGAGGGAAAAAAATGCTGTTAATAACGTTGTAAATTTTAACAGATTATTATTTAACATAGGATTAATATTTTATAGCTCTTTTTTTATTAAAGATTTTGCTTTTTTAAAAAAGAACTTATTGTAAACTTTAACAAATATTAAAACAAGGTCAATTAGAATCAAGGGTCAAAAACTACAAAATAAAGGCCATTGTTAGGTCTGATCCATCCGTCATGAAATGTATGCCACGATCCTTTGGTAAATGGCTGAAGGCAAATTGCACCAGATGTTTAAGCAGCTTTCAAGCAGATCCGAGATATTACCTGGTAGATTTTTAGCTCTGAACTGCCGTTTCGTGACATCCAAAATATGCTGTATCATATTAAGATCCCTTGAGTTAGGCTTCTAGGCTTAATTGGGATTTAGTATTATGTTCCCTGAACCAACCCAGTACAGTTTGACCCTTGCATCCTGGAGAGTTCGTTCTCGTGATCGAAGACCCCATTTACAATTCGAAGAAGTGATAGCATGTAAGGGTGCAACAATTTTGCATTGGTGGTCGGAAAGTTTGGGGAGTTCATGACATACTACGTATTTTACCAGCACCACAGCTCCAAGAGATGCACTTGCGAACGTTTCCCAAATCTTAACCCCTTGGAGATGAGCGACCGGAATACGTGCCGTATGAAGCCCTCAGAATCCTTCTTTATCCCCATCAGTAATATTTTATCGGAAAATTTGCCTTACTTAATCGGAGCGTTTTTTCGATTCAATAAGGTACAGATGTCTCCTTTTCAAAAACGGTGACAAAAGATTAAATGTTTCGCAAAAGGATCCCGTCACTAAGAGGTTAATAGTGCAACAAGTGGCATTGATGTGGCCTATTGTATAAAAGAAGCAATAGTACTCCTGGAAGAACGCAAACCTTGACTGGTTGCAGAATGAACGGAAATTCATTCGACAAATCAATTTTTTTCTGACAATTGATGATCTAATCATGACAATTCTGGGCTTAATTTAGCAGTTAGTTATGATACTAAATCAACACAGGCATTTGAGTAGGGGAGTTTTCTGCATTCTCTTATGGACAACAGTATCAGCTAGACTTTGTAATCTATTCTAATTGAAAATGCATTATACTATCAGCTGAACAAATTTCTATCACTGATTTTTTTATGAAGTTGGGGAATTTTCGACGTTTTTTTTAATAACACGTCAACGTTATAGCATCGACGTATAGCCATCGTATAACCGACGTTATACCGTTAACATATAACCATCGGCAGACGCTATAGCGTTAAACGCTGTAGCGTCTCCCGATGGTTTCATCGTCATTCATGGACTTTGCATAAGTAGTAAGAACGATATCGCGCGAAAAGCCATAAAACGAGTAGGAATCTGTATTGACAATTTTAATAACGATGAACACAATTTGTATTAAACTTTCAGTAAGAATTTTCAATAACTCTAAATAAGAATCCTAAAAACCAATTTTCTAGTTTGAGAAAACTAAGTAATACATTTTAAAATGTCCCCTTATATATTTATGCAAAACATTGGCAGTAAAATATATGTATATATATATTTAAATCTTAAAAATATAATGCTTTTTTTTTTTTTTTTTTTTTTTTTTTTAAGGAAGGTTTTTTATGAATCGTTGGGTAACTCGTAAGAGGTTAATGTAATTTTGTGTAGTTTGTTATGTTGCAATTTCGCATTTTAAACAACATTTGGCTTTTTGCCGTGTAACATTCATAAGAAATTTATTAAATTAATGAAAAAAATATATTTTATAAATTAATGATCATTATGTGTTTTATTCATCCGTTACTACATCTAAAAATTAATTTCAATTAAAATATTTTAGTTACCGTCAGTTAATATTGAATATTAAAATAATATTCTCACCGAAAGCCACAGAAACTATGAAAAACGCACAATTTCAGTTCAAACTCATTTTAGACACAATAATATTTCTTTTAATCAGAAATATTTATCATTTATTTTAGAAAACATAATTCTATATAGCTTAGAATTTCGAATGAAAAAAACTATCGTCTATTAGCTTATGTAGTTTTAAAAATTTAGTTAAAGAATTTACGTAGTTTTAAAAATTTAGTGGAAGAATTTATTATCTTATTTAAGTACAGCATAATTTGAACCCAGCTCACTTCAATGTATTAAAAAATTCAACGCGTAAAACAAAAAAACATTTATATGCATAAACTATTGCCAGACAACATGTGAATGAAAATAATTAATGGTATTTAATGTTTCGAAACATCGAATGTATTTGAATACTTACAATATTAAATTCGGATAACTAATCGTATCACATAGTCGAGAGAAATTCATGGAATTAATTTACTGGTGCATCAATTTGTCAAATATAATGCATCAATTTCATGAAAGCATTTCATATTAGTGATAGTTGTTTATATTTCCTATTGTGAAGAGTTTTGGCGCATAAACATACAATTGCAGTCCACAAAGTCAAACTTCTACCATTAGATATATATTTCTCCATATATAATTTGCTTTATTATTTGCTATCATGAAATAAAATTTATTATTAGACTAACTAAATTAAATGATGTAGAAACGCTAAAATTGATCATATTCAGAGAGAGTACAAATTCGTTTTCTCTGATCCATCGTTGATACAATCTATTTATCTAATTAAATTGGAAACCAGATAACTAATGAATATATTAATACTTTCACAAACATGTATCTCTCGTACAGACTTGGAATATTTTTACTTAAACGCTGAATTATTAGAACAAGCATTTTATTTTAATTAATTCATATTTAGAAAATTATAAATATCACAATATTTTTGTTTCCGACTGCAAATTTTTATTTATCGAATACTGACCTTTAAATTTTATACACAGAGTTTCTCTGAATTCATGGATAATTCATAAGATGTTGATGAATATTCGCATACTTTGTTATGTAATAGTTTCGCAAATTAAGCAACATTTGCCTTTTTTCGCTCTGTAACATTAATAAAAATTTGGAAGAAGAATTATTATCTTATAAAATTGCAGTATAATTTTCCCTCCATTCTCTTTAATATATTTAAAGAAATCTACTGTAAAACTAAAATCATTTATACGCATAAACTACCCAGCATTGTCAGGCAACGAATGACTGAAAATAATTAATGGCATTTAATGTTTCGAAAGAGCGCATATGTTTGAATACTTTTAATATTAAATTGGGGTAATTAATCGAATCACATAGTCGAGTGAAATTCATGGAATTAATTTACTGGTGCATCAGCTTGCCAAATATAATGTATCAAGTTCATAGAAGCATTTATATTAGTGAAACTTGTTTGTATTTCCGTAGGTGAAGAGTTTTGGCGCTGAAATGTATGTTTGCATGCTGAAAACCCAATTTTTTTGATAGATTTATATTTACACATACATAACTGGCTTTACCGTTTACTATCATGGATAAAATTTATTATCAGACTAACGAAATTAAATGATTTAGAAACGCTAAAAATGATCATATTCAGTGATAATTAAAACTCGTTATCACTGATCCAACGTTGATACAATCCATTTATTTAAATAAAATGGAAACCTGATAACCATTGACTTAGTTAATACTTTTACAAGCATGTATTTCTCATCCACACTTTAACTAACTTTACTTAAAAGATGAATTATTAGAAGCTGTATTTTAATTAACTCATATTGAGATAATTAATAACTGCATTAATATTATAAATATTAAAATCTGTTTTGTTTCCTACTATAAATTTTTATTTATTGGGCACTCATCTTTAAGATTTATGTACAAAGTATCACCAAATTCATGGGACAAAGTTTAAGGAAAAGAAAAGCTCACATGAAAAAGCAATTTTAGGATAGTAATGCGAGGTTGGAAATGAAAAGTTCTAGCGAAAAATCAAGACGTGTGTAGAAAATGAAAACTGTTGTTTTATTGACATACCAATTATAGAAAGTTCACAAATGTGCCACTGGCAGCACGTAGTAAGTTCGTTTTGGAGACTCGAAGTGTTTTTTAAACATTTGCACGTACAGTAAAAATAAAATATTAAAATGAGATATGGTGGCTAGGGCAACGCCAAAAATGTATCTCTAAAATCCTCTACATTAGGCCCACACACTACAACTTGCTTTCGCAAAAAATAAGAAGACTTTTAGTTACAAAGTTTTTAATTCATAATACCATGAACTGCTACCTTAAAATGCTTAAATAAAGGCAGATAATATTCATTTAAAGAAAAAATATACGGCTAATGTAAAAAAGATCTACGTAATTGTTTTGTTTGGGTTGAATGAAGGCATTTAAATTTAAGAAATACCACGCATCATATTGGAAGCCGTTTTTACATCATACTACAACTCCATCTCCTCTTTCCTCTATGACTTTTGCACCAATAACTGAATATCTTGCAATAACATCCTCATCAGAGTAAACTGGTATCTCATAAGTGAGGCATCTATACCTTTAGAAAGTGTACGCGAATAACACGCTACACTGTTAAAAATTTGAAACTTTTACTGCATCGTCACTCCACCACTTTCATAATAAATTATTACTTCAATGCATTATAAAGCATTCTCATTGGTCAAAATAGAGGTATTCTATAAAAGCAGTGGAGTGATGATGCAGCAAAAGTTTAAAATTTTAAACAGTGTAGCCGCTGCCAGGTATGTTTTCGTGTTGGTGGTGGGTCATTTGAGCATTTACTGCATATTTTAACTTTATATTGTAAAAAAAAATGATGCTTTAATTTTATTGCAGCAGAGATTCTAGGCATTGCCACTAAAAATGGGCTTTGTTCTTAGATTAATGGACTTTGCCTTTAGATAAGCGAGTTTTTCCCGTAAAACATAAAATTTTACGCTAATTGACCTTTTATCTGGAATAAAGTGACATTTTGCTTAAATTTACTGGAGTAATTGACAGAAAAATACCATATAACTTTTTATTTATTTATTTATTTATTAACAGGATATATTAATAAAAGTCTACCTCACATCGCTATACCAAAATTTCTTCTTTATTTGCTTTTTATCTTCCCTTACAGCTTGGACAATGAATTCGGGATCACACTGCGTATGTAGCTTTTGATATATTATATTTTACAGTAATATGTCGCCTTAAGTGAATTTTGAGACGAAATATTTTTTTTATAAATTAATGATTATTATATATTTCATTCATCCGTTGCTGCATCTAAAAATGAATTTAATTAAAATATTTTAGTTATCGTCAGTTAATATTAAATATTAAAATAATATTCTTACCGAAAATTATGAATAACCTATAATTTCAGTTTTGGACGTTAAACTCATTTTAGACACAAAACGCATTTTTTTAAATCCGAAATATTTACCTTTAATTTTAGAAAACAAAATTCTATATAGCTTAGAATTTCAAATAATAAAACTATCATCTATCAGCTTATATAAATTTATAAATTACATTGCAAAGGCCAATGAAAGCAAACTTTGGAAAATGGAGCGGACTTAAAGCGAACGTGGACTCTCAATTTTTTTTCTTTTGTACCATTATGCTTGAAAATAAAATATGTGATTACAATTGTAGTTATTTGAGAAAAAACTAAAAGGAAAAATATTAATTACTTCGGTAATTATTAATTATTAATTATTGAAATAATTAATTAATTGAAAGTGCTCCATGCGCATTTCTTATGCATATAAAATAATAATTTTTATTTATGAGATACCTTTCAGTCATAAGAGTAAAACTTATTTGAAATTCTAATCATAAATAGAAAAAATTAATAAGTCGAAAAAACAATTTTTATTGTGAAAAAACAGTGTAAATCATTCTTTCGATAAAGAATTTACAGCCTATGAGTTTTGAAGTACAATTTTGCTAACTAACATTGCTATTATGTACTATAAAGTAGTTACATAACAAATAATGAAGAACTTATATAATTAGGGATGCGCAAGGAACATTTTGAAAATTGACATTATCGGGATATTTTCATTTTGAGAAAATTCACTTTTAAATTGGAATTAGTATTTCAATAATAAATAATTTAAATAATTTAGATTTAGTATTTCAATAATAAAAATCATTAAATACCATATAATAAATGAATATTACTTATAATACATATATATATATATATATATATATATGCATGTATTAAAATTTTAATAAATGTCTAAGAAAACCCTCATTATTATAATATATATATATATATATATATATATATATATATATATATATATTCATCACTTTACAAGATACTTTCGCAGCAATGTTGCGTTTAGGTTGATCACAAAACAAAAGTGCTCTATGGGCATTCCTTTCGCATATATTATGGTAATTTTTATTTATGAGATAACTTTCAGGCGTAAGAATAAAACATGGTAAGAATTGTAAATAGAAATAGAAAACAAAAATTAATAATAAGATAATAATAATAAGGAAAAAAAACGATTTTTATCGTGCAAAAACACTATAAATCATCTTTTGATAAAGAACTTACAATCTATGAATTTTAAGTACAATACATGTAATTAATATTGCTTTTATTTACTATGAGGTAATTGCATAATAAATGTTGAAAAATACGGAAAATTAGGGATGAGCATGGTAAATTTTGAAAATTGATATTGTTCGGAATTTTTCATTTTGAGAGAACCAACTTATTAGAAGTATTGGTATTTCAATATTGATGAAATTGATTTAAAATATATGTGTATACAATAAAAATTTAATAATAAATATGTAAAAAATAAAAAATAAAACACTTTTACTAAAACAATACTCATCGCTTCATGAGATACTTTCGTTTTGTTGAGCAGAAAAAAAGTAAAGGAATAAAAATATATTTTAATAAAAAAAATTAATGGACTTCAAAATATTTAGACAAATTATTATGAATTCAAATTTAATTAATTAACTGTAATTAGTTAAATTTTTCTACATTTTGTAACCTTATTGTTTAAATATTACAAGCTATTAGAAAAGAAATATCGCAATTTACGCAATCTTTTGTAAAAGCTTATTCAAAAGAATGCTATCCCTAATTTTGATGTCAAAGACGAGGCTTAAGATCTAACACACGAAGAAAGAGAGTATAGTGATAATAAATGATTAAAAAAAATAGTGATTAAATATAGTGATAAAAAATTTATACTTCTAATTATTTCTTATTATAAGATTCATAGGCATAAAGATTTATAGGTGGTTTGGGGTTTTTAAATACCAGATATCAGTTAAATTTTAATACCAGAAATTTCGTAAAGTATTGGTGGATACATATAGAGATAGAATTTCTTTTCGATAAAAAAAAGACGAGAATTACTTCATAAAAATTCTAGTAAAAGGTGCTCAAAAATCCTTGAAGTATATGAACTCTGCAATTAAATAAAACTCTGGCTTTCAATTAAGTTTTAATTTTTTTAAAAATAGGTTTTAAAAAGGTAAGCACATATTTCTCTCTTTATATATTAGATAATTATTATATTTCTTTTATTTTATCTATAGTAAGAATAATTCTGTACATAAAATAATTTATGAAATAATCTATTTTTACACTGTAAAAAAAAAAAAAAAAAAAAAAAAAATTATAGCTAAAACTGATGGCAACATTGCTGGCAACATTGCAGCCAGCAGTTTTTACCGTACAAATTGTAGTAAAATTAGATGTCTGTAATTGTAGTAATTGTAATGTTGTAAAATTGTAGTGTTGTAATTGTAGTAAAATTAGATGTAAAATAAAATGCTAGCAGTTTTTGCAGTAAATTTAATGTATATGTTTTACAATGTACATTGTAAATATTGGATTGTTGCTAGGGAGAGATCTTTGTAGAGATACATGAAACATGTTTTTATTATCTTGAAATTATAAAAAAAGTATCTAAATAATTGAAAAATTAGGACACTCTGTATTGCACTCCTCCTTTCCCTCATAACATGCATGGTCACAGTGACGTCACTGTGAGTCATTTTGGTCACATTACATTTGTGACGAAAATGCCACCACTCAGTGACGTCACATTGTGACTAAGATGTGACTTTCTTAAAATTTTTTAGAAAATTACATATATTCTTCAGAACATGCTATTTACTTTAAAAAACATGTTTCTGGTAATTTAAATATCGTCGCTTTTGTCACAATGTTAATGTCAAAGTAGTTACAAATGACACATTTTTCACAAATTGGTCACATTGTGACGTCACAAAAAAACTCTAAAACGGCCATAACGACTTCACATTTTAGTCACTGTGACTTCACATCGACATCACGTGACGTCACATCGGCAATCGATGGTCACAAAGTCACAATGTGACTTCACAACGACGTTGCAGTGACGTATCCATGTCTTACGGGTTCCAACACCAAACACTGCCCTCATAGCATTTATGGTCACAGTGACGTCACTGTGAGTCACTTTGGTCCCATCACATCTCTGACAAAAATGCCACCACTCAGTAACGTCACATTGTGACTGAGATGTGACTTTTAAAAAAATGTTTAGAAAATTATAAAAAGTTCTTCAAAACATGTTATTTAATTTTAAAAACATGTTTCTGGATATTTGAATATCGTTGCTTTTGTCACAGTTTCGTCACAATGTTAATGTCAAAATAGTCACAAATGACACATTTTTCACAAATTTGTCAAATTGTGACCACTTTGTGAAACGTCACAAAAGAGCTCTAAAACGGTAATAACGACTTCACATTTTAGTCACTGTGACTTCACATCGACGTCACGTGACGTCACATCGACAATCGATGGTCATAAAGTCACAATGTGACTTCACAACGACGTCGCAGTGACATCACAATGCCTTATGGGTGCTACTGAATACAGCTAATGAACCACATTCCTTTCCGTTTTCTTAGATCGTAGCTTTTTCTGGCATGTCGGGAAAAACCAGACTAATATTAAAAACATCCGATCTCACTGAAACATTGTGGAATGCCATGTAATGGGGGAGAATACGTCATTTGCATAGTAATGCACATTTTAGTTTAAAACAATATAGGGTAAAAAATAAAAGAGCAATTTTTCTGTCATCCGCAAAATAAAACAATTTTAAATGCATAACGTTATGTAAGAATGATTCATTCTTGACATATATCATCTCCTTCTGAATAATGACATTCAGAAGTAAAGAACATGATTGTAAAGAAATTTTGGGTAAAAATGGAAGTACCTTTAATTTTAGTATCAGTTCATTAAAAAAAATAATAAATAAAAACGATACGCCTATTTGTATAGATAATTATTAAATTAGATAAATGGTTCGCAAATCTTTTATAATTTATTGTTTAAAATAAAATTATGCTTCGAATGTTTATACTTCTAAAGTAAACAGAAAAGATGCAAGGCAGAAATTTAAGATATGCTGTAAGGGTTATTCTTTAAATATATATCTTCAAATGCTTAAAGTGTCATATAATATAGAAATAATCATTTCTTTTCAGTACTTTAAAAAAATTTTCAGAAAATAACATTAGAATTTTACTTATTTAAGGAACAGTGAGAAAGTGAACCATGCTTTGTTTTATGTGGAATTATTTTATTGTCGCTATGAAGCAAAATTTAACAAAAGACTGGCAGAAATAAAAGAAAAAATAAAATAGGTTCTTTGTCTACTTGTTTAACCCCTGCAGTAAACTGGAAAAAATAGTCTGAGCCAAAATTCTTATTTCAGTATACCAGTCAGAACAAGAGAAGTTGTTATGAGAATTTTGTTTTAAAGATAAATTTTAGTAGAAAGTACCATTAAAGTTTCATTCAATTCACTTTAAAATAGTAAGTTACTAATCTTAACGTTGTGCCTTTTATATGGATAATTTAAAGTTAAAATAAAGACACGTAGATAATCAATCTTTGAAACTAATTTTTGAAGGAAAATATATGATATCCATTTTTAATACTTCATATAATGCTATTGCAATTCAAACAAAGCGAAGTAATTCCATTAAAATGGTCACTCTAATCTACATTTTTGTTACAATGAAAAACAAATTGTAAAATTTACGGAAAAACTGCTGGCAGCAATGTTGCTAGCAGCTTTTACCGTAAAAATTGCACCAAAATTAGATGTAATTTTTTTATTACATCTACTTTTACGGCACATTTAAGGCAAAATCTCCTCCCAACAGATTTTGCCGTCAATTTAACGGATTTTTTTTTTTTTTTTTTTTTTTTGTATTGTTAAGAAACAAAATCCATGTACGGTTAGAGAGTGCTGTATTTTTTGAATTAATGAAAGAAATAATTACTTGTGCTCCGATAAAGTCTCATTTACAATCATTTCTTTCAGATTCTCATCACATAAAACGAACACTCTATAGTATAAAGATTGGTTTTTGTGTACACTGCTTTCATTGAACGAAAATTTCATTCAAAACGTATATATATATATATATACGTATATACATATATAAACGTATATATGTATATATATATATATATATATATATATATATATATATATATATATATATATATACAGGGTGTTTCTAAATTCATGGTACAAACTTTAAGGGGTGATAGTACACATCAAGACAAACAATATTAAATAGGAAATAAAGGGTCCCAAACGTCTTCCGAAGGAGATAGGCGCCATTAAATTTTAGGGTCCAAAAATTTAAATGATTATAAAAAACAGAAAAATTGGCCGATTCGTTTGCGGTTTTCACCAAAACTATTCTTTATGTCAGTATTGTTTTGAAAATAAACTATTAAGATAAATTTTAAAAAATGCCGATAGAGGGCGCTTTAGACTTTGGAGTAACGTACAGCTACTTTTTACCGTTATTTTTTGCATCTCATTAAATGGTTTCGTAGGCTTATATTTAAACTTAAATTTTGATCTCAAAATCTAAATCGTTGGGAGTGGTTAAGTAGCGCAAACTGAACTGTGGGGGGAGGTTCAAATTTCAAATGACTATAAAAAACGGAAAAATTGGTCAAGTGATTTGCGATTTTCACTAAAATTACTTTTTATGTCAGCATTATCATGAAAATAAATTATAAAGATGAAATTCAAAAAATGCCGATAGAGGGCGCTTTAGAGTTTGGAGTAACGTACAACTATTTTTTATCGTTATTTTTTGCATCTCATAAAATTTTTTTAGAAGCTTAGACATAAACTTAAATTTTGAGATGAAAATCTGAATCGTTGAGAGTGGTTAAGTAGCGCTAACTGAACTGTGTTCAATGGGGGTGGGAGGGTTCAAATTTCAAATGAATATAAAAAACGGAAAAATTGGTCGATTCGTTTGCCGTTTTCGCTAAAACTATTCTTTATGTCAATATTTCTTTGAAAATAAATTTTAAAGATTAATTTCAAAACTACCGTTAGAGGGCGCCTTAAAATTTAGAGTAATCAACAACTATTTTTAACCGTTATTTTTTTGTATCTAATTAAATGCTTGCAAATGCTTAGATTTAAATTTTGAGCTCAAATTCTAAATCGATGGGAGGGGTTAAGAAGCGCAAACTGAACTGTATTCAGGAGTTAAAATGTTACCCTCCATACCCTTCGAACACATTTTAATTTTCCGCTACTTAATTACTCACCACGATGCAGATTTTGAGCTCAAAATTTAAGTTTGAACTTTTACAAGCATTTAATTAGATAAAAGAAATAACGGTTAAAAATAGTTGTTGGTTACTCTAAAGTTTAAGGCGCCCTCTAACGGTATTTTTTGAAATTAATCTTTAAAACTTATTTTCAAGAAAATACTGACATAAAGAATAGTTTTAGAGAAAACAGCAAACGAATCGACCAATTTTCCGTTTTTTATAATCATTTGAAATATGAACCACCCCACCCTCATTGAATGCAGTTCAGTTTGCGCTACTTAACCACTCCCAACGATTCAGATTTTCATCTCAAAATTTCAGTTTATGTCTAAGCTTCTAAAAAAATTATGAAATGCAAAAAATAACGGTAAAAAATAGTTGTACGTTACTCCAAAGTCTAAAGCGCCCTCTATCGGCATTTTTTGAAATTTATCTATATAATTTATTTTCAAGGAAATACTGACATAATGAATTGTTTTAGAGAAAACCGAAAACGAATCGACCAATTTTTCCGTTCTTTATAATCATTTGGAATTTGAACCTCGACTCACAGTTCAGTTAGGGCTGCTTAACCACTCCCAACGACTTAGATTTTGAGCTCAAAATTTAAGTTTATATCTAAGCTCCTAAAAAAATTAATGAGATGCAAAAAAATAACGGTAAAAAATAGTTGCTCGTTACTCCAAAGTCTAAAGCGCCCTCTATCGGCATTTTTTGAAATTTATCTTTATAATTTATTTTCAAGAAAATACTGACATAAAAAATAATTTTAGTGAAACCGCAAACGAATCGACCAATTTTTCTGTTTTTTATAATTATTTAAATTTTTGGACCCTAAACTTTAATGGCGCCTATCTCTTTTGGAAGACGTTTGGGACCCTTAGTTTCCTATTTAATATTGTTTGTCTTGATGTGTACTATCACCCCTTAAAGTTTGTACAATGAATTTAGAAACACCCTGTATATATATACAGGGTGATTCCGAATTTTTTTTTCAATAAAAGAGGGGTGATACTACACATCAAGACAAACAATATTAAATAGGAGACCAAGGGTCCAAAACGTTTTCCTAAGGAAATAGCAGCCATTAAAGTTTAGGGACCAAAATTACAAATAAACATAAAAAACGGAAAAATCGGTCGATTGATTTGCGGTTTTCCTAAAATTATTGTTTATGTCGGCATTTTCTTGAAATTAAATTATAAAGATAAATTTTAAAAAATGCCGATAGAGGGCGCTTTAGACTTTGGAGTAAAGAATAACTATTTTTTGACGGTATTTTTTGCATCTCATTAAATGTTTTCTCAAGCTTAGACTCAAACTTAAATTTTGAGCTCAAAATCTGTAGTTGGGAGTGGTTAAGTAACACATACTGAGCTGTGTTCAGAGGGTTCAAATTTCAAATGATTATAAAAAACGGAAAAATTGGTCGATTGATTTGCGGTTTTCACTAAAACTATTCTTTATTTAGGTATTTTCGTGAAAATAAATTATAAAGATAATTTTCAAAAAATGCCGATAGAGGGCGCTTTAGACTTTGGAGTAACGAAACACTCTTTTTTGGCGTTATTTTTTGCATCTTATTAAATGCTTTCGTAAGCTTAGACTTGAACTTAAATTTTGAGCTCAAAATCTGAATAGCTGGGAGTGGTTAAGTAGACAAACTTAGCTGCGTTCAGAGGGTTGAAATTTCAAATAATTGTAAAAAACGGAAAAATTGATCGATTCGTTTGCGGTTTTTGCTAAAACTAATTTTTAAATCAGCAGTTTTCTTGATTAATCAGTGTTTTCTTGAAAATAATTTTTAAAGATAAATTTCACGAAATGCCAATAGAGGGCGCCATAGAATTTGGAGTAGCGTACAACTATTTTTAATTGTTATTTTTTTAATCTCATTAAATGCTTTCAAATGCATAGACTTAAATTTTCTGCTGAAATTCTGAATCGTTGGGAGTGTTTAAGTAGCGAAAAATTGAATGTGCTCGAGGAGGAAAGAGGGCTAAATTTTAACTCCTGAACACACTTCAGTTTGCGCTTCTTAACTCCTCATAACGAATTAGGATTTGAGCTCAAAATTTAAGTTTAAATCTAAGCTTCCGAGAACATTTAAAATGCTTTTGCAAGCAGTTAATTAGTACCAAAAAATAAAGGTTAAAAGGAATTGTTGGTTACTCTGAAGTTTAAGGCGCCCTCTGACGCAATTCTTTGAGATTTATCTTTAAAAAAAAATTTCAAGAAGATACTGACTTAAAGAATAGTTTTATTTTAAACCGCAAACGAATCGACCAATTTTTCCATTTTCTATAATTACTTTAAATTTGAACCTCCCCCTCCCCCTTAAACACAGTTCAGTTTGTGCTACTTAACCACTCCCTACTATTCAGATTTTCAGCTCAAAATTTAAGTTTAAGTCTAATCTTCCTAAATCATTTAAAGAGATGCAAACAATAACGGCAAAAAAATAGTTGTTCGTTACTCCAAAGTCTAAAGCGCCCTCTATCGGCATTTTTTGAAATTTATCTTTACAATTTACTTTCACGAAAATACCTAAATAAAGAATAGTTTTAGTGAAAACCGCAAATTAATTGACCAATTTTTCCATTTTTTTTTAATCATTCGAAATTTGAATTTTCTGAACACAGCTCAGTTTGTGTTACTTAACCACTCCCAACTACAGATTTTGAGCTCAAAATTTAAGTTTGAGTGTAAACTTACGAAAACATTTAATGAGATACAAAACATACCGGCAAAAAATAGTTGTTCGTTACTCCAAAGTCTAAAGCGCCCTCTATCGGCATTTTTTGAAATTTATCTTTATAATTTAATTTCAGGAAAATGCCGACATAAAGAATAATTTTAGTGAAAACCGCAAATCAATCGACCGATTTTTCCGTTTTTTATGTTCATTTGAAATTTTGGTCCCTAAACTTTAATGGCGGCTATTTCCTTAGGAAAACGTTTTGGACCCTTGGTCTCCTATTTAATATTGTTTGTCTTCATGTGTACTATCACCCCTCTTTTATTGTAAAAAAAATTTGGAATCACCCTGTATATATATATATATATATATATATATATATGTGGGGGGGTATGGTGCGATAAACTTACCTCATTCATTATATACAATATTAAAACAATTCAATTTCCCTAAAAGTAGGCCAAATAACTTTTTAAATGTTTTTAAAATCAAATACTTCATTTATTTCATACAAAATATCTAATTAAAATTGAAAATAACGAATAAAATCTGAAATTAAAACAGATTTATTCTTCATTGCCAAATTATATTGTCTTAAAATTTCTGATAGCTTTGTTGACGTTTTTAATATGCTTTTAAAACACTGCTAGTTTATTTTTATTTGTAAATGTTAAAATCTGAAAGATGTTGTTATGTATTTTTTATTATACAACACTAAAATGGAAAATACTAGATTTATTTGTTCCAAGAAGTATTTTTTTATATTCTTTGTACTTTAAAAATACAGCTATGTCATTAGTAACCTAATTTTAATGCCTGATGCCATATTTAATATTTATTGTTGAATTGCAGTTACTTTGGCTTGGAAGATTACAGCACAGCCAGTTGAAAAGAAAATCCATGGGACATCCATAAAACTAATAATTAGGTTATAAACAGTACATAAAATCTATTTGTTATAGTGGCTGTTGCTAAACGAATGAAATTACCTCGTTTAAAAAAAAAATAATTAAATAGGAAATTTTTTTCTTCAACATAAGAACTCTGCACAGTATTATTTTTGATTAGAATATTTAACCTAATATTTGAATCTTAGAATTCGCAATAGTCTGATTTAATATTAATATTTAAGGGAGTCCGAGACATATTTCAAAATAATTTTATTTGTTGTGTTAAAATTTTGAATTTTTTGTGATGGTTAAACATATCATTTGTAAACAAAATCCCACCAAAAAACTCCTTGTATATTTTTTAATTAAATTTTAAATTCGTAAGAAAGTGAGATAATTAAAAATTGTTATAACACGAAACAATATTTTTAGAATTTATTTTTTTTAAATTTAAATAGACACACACATATATATATATATATATAAGCTTTAATTCTGATTCAAAATTTCAAAAATTATTATTTTACAATAAAATTTAAAATAATATGTTAATTTTAAAATTAAAGTAAAACAATGTAAAGAGTCATTTTTCAAGTTTGAACCATTTATTTTTAACGATTTTTGATTTATAACAATTAAAATTTGAGAAATGGTACCTAAATTCAACATTAAGAAAAACGAATTTTCACAAGAAATTGTTTCCATACTGACCTTGCTTGTAAGCTAGATTTTGAAAACAAACGAAAACATAAACAATGAAATTTCTTTCCAATTAATCTAGAAACATGGTTTAAACGAAATTTTTAGAAGAGAAAACAATAACCAAAATTAATGCTATTAATATTTTTTCAGAAAATATAGATTTTTGTGTCCCGGATACCCTTACAGCATTTTTTGAGATTACAAAAGACACAAACACACTGTATAACAAAAAAATCAACGCACCAAGAAGGATTGATCCGATTTCTTTAAAAATATCGCAGGCATACATGTTGCGCTCAAACATGCAAATGATTAAAGCTTGGTGTCCAATGAATGAAAAGTGCGACTTCCAGCGCATCGGAACTGCGCTTCCAGCAGATGTACATAAGGAGCTGTTCTTGATTTTTGTTTAAAGTTTCTGTCTTATTCCGATTTACAAGACCTTTCAACGACTATAGAACTGCCTTGCTGTAGGATTTGGGCTCCTTAGGAAAAACATCCAGACTTTGAAAGAGTTCAATTATTGGATTAAAAAAGCAGGTTCGGCAACTCAACGAATTGCTCGACATCTTGATCGTAGCGATGCGACGATCAAACAATGCTTGCAAGAATGTGTGGACAACGGCAAATTTCAGCGTCATAATTGTACAGGTCAACATAGGGCTTGAACACATCTGGAGGGCAAAACAGATTATCTGTCACAACACCACATTCATTGCTATCAACCATCAGACGTACGACCCCCCACGAGTGACCACCATGATATTAACCGTTACGCGACTTACCACTCACGCCTGTGTATTGTTGAGCCAGATCACAGTGGTGCTTGGGTCGATCAGGTTGGAATAACGCTGACTGGGGACGTATAGTCTTTAGCAAAAAAATCCCGTTTCCAACTGTGTTCTGTGTTCCAACGTGCAGATCCTGCTTTTACTATTGCACTTTACACAGGCCCTCAACAAGAAGATATGGTCTGGGATGTTATTTCCCTTCATAGATGGAACTCTTTGGTCGTCCTCAGAGGCACATTTACAGCACAGTAGTACATCGACTACATTCTGAGCCCTGTTTTGCTACATTATTTTTTGCAGTGCCCTGGGATTACATTTTAGCAGGATTATACCAGATCACATATGACATGTGTTTCTATGGACTGTCTTGAAGGTTGTCGAACACTCCCTTGGCTAGCCAGATAGCCAGATCTTTTTCGTATAGAGCATGTCCCGGATATGAAGGGAATGCAATTTCAACTACAAGAAACTGTTGATGACCTATACCGACAATTGGAGCAAAGAAATACCGACATTGGTGTGGGGGAGAAAAACATAACCCCCATACTTTAAATTGTAGAGATGGTCGTTTTCGTAATTTGTGGAGAAACATTACAATCCGCAAGAACCCATTCATTGAGTTCTCATCCCGAGTTTGAAAAAAATTGACGAAAGAGACAGTCAATAAAATCACAACTTCTTCAGCACAACAAATTGGTCTTTTATTGGGTGCACATTTTCCCAGCCATAAGGCTAGGCACAAATTTAAAGCAGGGAGGTGTCACATGTTACATAAAAATTTAATGTATTCTGTCCCGAAACACTTGTGTATTCCAGTTTTATTGCATTGGCTCAAATCAGCCAAAATTCGCCAATATTATATGAACAAGATAGAAATGAGACACAATTTGGCGAAAAACTTAACAACCCTAATAAACTATTCTGATGACATGTATTATTATTTCATCAACATTTAATAATATATACAATAAATTATTACCTCTTTATCTCAGAAATAAGAAAGACAGATTTCTGTAATAAATGCCAAATTAAATTATTCCTTTTGATTTATCAAGTGTTTTTCCAAAAGAAATTACCCTTTTTGCTTATAACAATGATAATTGCACCCAGAAGATGCAATATCTATCTATAATATTAAATATCTAAATTAACTAGTAAATTACAAGTTATTCATGACTATTGCTTAATTTCTAAAATTGAATTGCGCAATAAAATGCAATCCATCTATGATGTTTAACGGAAGAGTGAAATGTTTATTTATGAGATAAAAAAATTATATTATCACCTAAAGTAATCAAAAAATAATAAATCACAGGAAAATCAAATACATTTATTTACAAAAGGTATAACGGCTGTTGAAATAATTTGAAATGTATTTATTTGTCTTTATTAAGATTTAAAAAGAAAATATTAAAAGAAGAAATGATTAATGATAAAAATGATTCTTTTTTTTTACAGACTTATCGAGCCTGAATAAAGTAATTATTTAGCTTAATAATTAAAATTTCTTGATGAAATTAAGTCAAATATATGTGATCAACATCACATATATCTCCGCCACGACTAGATTTCGAAAAAAAAATTAAAGATAGGGATGGAAAAGCAAAATTGTGCCTCTTTCTATTTACAAGACATCCATAAAAATATCAACAATATTAACAATATCCATTTTAGGAATCTATTGGAATTAGCAAAACATTAAAAAAATATCTATTGATAGCTCAAAGAAAATTTCTCTGTTTCTGCAAAATTATTCATTTTTGCATCCAATATAAATTTTAACACATGGCAGATCATGAATGCAGTCATGTCTCAGTAAAATCATGCAGAATTTTAGCATGACAAATTGACAGAGGGTACCACTTACATGTCATAATAAATAATAATATTATATAATTGGAATCAAAATATTCTTTTTTTTTAACGATGAATGCGCACAAATGATTCCATAAACATTTCATTTTGCTAATTTTTATGAACAAAGGCAATACATATGATTGCACAACGGTTGATTTTCACCAACCGACTAGAGACATGATATATATATGATCGCCTTACAAAAATTGATTTGAATATTGCAGTACTGCCCATGTGACATGTGATAGAAAAATACAATAAATATAGACCAAAATTTTACATTATAATACTCTGAATTCTCAAGAAAAAATCTATTTAATGCGTATATCAGGAAATTATCAACAATGTAACATTATCCTACGAATCTGATTGCATAAGATATATGGCTGGTGTCTAGAAACTAGAGTGGTTAGAAAAAAAAAGTACACATACTTATGTCCTTTTTTTATGTCAAATACTAGATAAGTCTGACAATAATGACCTGAAATTTAATGAACATGACAAAATTTAACATGCAGAAGGTATGTGAACCTTGTTGAAAAATCTACCTTTCCAATTAATAATTTTTGAATGAATAAGTAAGTACATTAGACACTATGAAGCATAGAAAGCACGTGTATAAAAATTCGTTGACCGTTGACCATGTTACTTGTGATTGTGTTATAATAAAAAAATGCAACTACGTCCTAAGTATCCCAATGCCCTTACCAATGTATAAATTTAAGTTCTTTACAAAGGTGCGAAGAAAGCATGGCGACATGTAAAAACTTCTAATGTTTCCTTGTACATATCGTTGCCAGTAGTGGAAAACTTGTGTTTGTGGGCAAAAAATAAAAAAAAAATAAAAATGTACAATGTACCTGTCTAATATTGAAAAAAAAAACAAATCATGAAAATAAAAAAAATATTGTTGAAATAATCTAAGCTTTAATTTTTACCTTTAAAAAAATTATTATTAAATATAAGCACCAGCCCATATGATCCATGTAGCACTATCCATATAGCATTTATGAATGTATGATAACTTCCATTACTTGAATTTTAAAAGTATATACTATTAATTATTTTTAAAAAAATACTGTATCCTAACTGTATAAATTCAAAATAAAAAGCACAAAATGGGACATGAAACGAAAAAAAAAATTGTAACGTGCTAATCAAATATCTAATGTTATCAAATGAATTTTTTTTTGTACCTATCTCTCAAAAATAGATTAAACAAAATAAGAATTAATCTAAAGTAGTGAAAACTAACCATGAACAATAAGGCACCATGTGTAAAATTCATAATCTAACATGCCAATTGTAAATGAAGAAGAATTTACGAACAGTATGTGTGTAAGAAAAATTTCTGATTGCGAGTAAGCCCGACCATTTTCATTAAGTAATTGACAAAGCCTGACATAGAATGCAAATTTAAATTATAATTAACTCTATCATCGAATCTAGACTTAATTCTCAATAAAAGTCGCATATCCAAATGTGAAATTCCCCACGCAGTACTTATGAAAAGCCATTGTAAAATACCTTTGTAAAAACCACTGCAAATAAGCAACTGCCCGCAAAATTGCACACATAGATAAAATCTGACGAATATTCACAAATGCTCAAATAAAACTTTGTAAGTTTATCACCATTGTAAATTAAGCAATTGCAAAATATCCAAAAGATGCAAAAGATATTGAAACTAAATCAAAAAAAGTTTAATTTTAAGAATAATAAACTGTTGTTTTTTATTATTTTTTTTTAAACGTGAGAGAATAACAATTGGTTTTACTTAAAAACGAATCCTAAGTAAGAATAACCGTACATGTAAATTTATATTCCAATGTTTTCATAATTTTAGCAACCAATTATTTCTGGAAAATGATAAAGGCCGTTATTATAAATGTTGCAAACACTGTACCGAAAACCAATAACCAAACAATTGCACATGTAATGTGTTTATATGTGAATAACTTCATTAGCAGGACATGTTGCAAAAAAATAAACCTTTGTAAAAAAACAATGTAGCTGCAACATTCCATACGAAGTTGTTGTGAGAGAGTGTTAAATGCAAACATCCATAAGTACTTCATTAGAAAAAAAACACCTTTGTAAAAAATTCACCATTGTAATAATTGAAATATCCATGAACATTCGCAATACACTGCGTGTAAAAAGAAAGTGCAATTCCCAATTATATAGACTTATTACGATACAGAAGAGCAACATCAAGTTATGATCAAAGATTCTTGTCATAATTAATTCTTTATCTACCAGTATAAATACCTTAAAATTAGTAATGCATGGAAACTCTAATCTGAGAGAAATGTCACTTTGACTATTAAAAAAATATTACCTTTCTCTTATTAATCAAACATTTTTTTAAAATCATAACATGAATTGTAACCGATGAAAAGAATTGAAATAAATCATCTAAAATTTAATGACCTGTTACTATTCATCAAATTTTATTCTAGAGTAGAAATCTAATTTATCTGAGGATTGAGTCAACCATAATATTGAAATATAATTATGCATGAAATTATTTGATATTTTGAGCTGGAGAATACATCAATCATTTTTTTAATATAAAATTCAAAAATGTACATGAAAGTACAATTCATATTGCACAGGCGATTTTCTTAAATCATATGATTTTATCCATAATTTGCAAACAATAAATCTGAAATCAATTGTGCACAAAAAATATATATAAAAAAATGCATGTGTGATATGAAAAATCAATCAGAGAGTGTAAAGGTTGCTATACTGGAAATTTACAAAAGTACACTTACCCTTGACTGTTACTTTGAATGGTACTTGTAAATAGTGTA
Organism: Maratus speculifer; assembly: GCA_964019185.1. Lineage (NCBI taxonomy): Eukaryota > Metazoa > Arthropoda > Arachnida > Araneae > Salticidae > Maratus > Maratus speculifer. Next base: position 209,190,313 of record OZ025291.1, on the reverse strand, counting down.
TGTATGCGATAAAAATTTAACAACATATAAATAAACTGTAACTATAAAAATTCAATTAAAATTTCAAACCACTAAGGTCTGAATGAAGTCTGGGAAATCAAAAAAATAATATTTTTAAACATATTAAAAAAATTAACCATCTTGAATGTGTAGATGTAAGTGCAGGGGGGAAATTCCATAGCAAACGAAGAAAGTGATCAGTTTTCTCCGCTCACCATAAAACATATCTTCAACCAGTTAACCATCCGCGGTAATAGTCAAATGGAAGAAGTTTCCTGCACAGAGTGTCAAAATTTCAAATCCTAAAAATATGGTATGTACAGCAAAAATTTTATATCCAAATAAAAGTATAAAGTATAAAGACATTAATGAAATTTAAAAAAATAAAGTATTTGTAAAAATGTAAAAAGTTATTTCAAATTCAGAACATCACCTTTAAAAGTATGGTTGACTCTAGCTATCCATTGTAATGTAATTACTTGTACAGCGTAATATAAATCAAAATTACAACATGTTGAAACAATACCTTAAAAAACACGAAACTATACTGATAAACATGTATCACGTGGCAGTACAACACAAAAATTTACCTTTTCTTTTACACACTCCCTGCAATATAAAGGGGGTAGCGGGTTAAGGGGGGTCTGACGGCCCCCACCGAATCTGGTAAAATCGTTCCAAAAACCTTGAAGAGGGTCGAAAAACAAGCATTATAAGCTTTTTACCGACATTACAACCCCAAACGAAAACACAGTAATGGCGAAAAATATGATTTTTTGTGATTTTTATTTTTTTCAACCAGTTTAATTTATTTTTAAATGGTTTAAACGCAATTAAAAATTTGTTTTGGATGTGTGGAAGTCGCCTGAATTTTTTCAGATTTTTTGGTCAAGTAATAACATGTGAATTTTAGGTTTAAATGAGAAAAAATCGTGAAAAACGCGTCATTTTCAAGCTTCAACCCTCTAATTTTTAGGGTTGTTTTCTTTTTCCCGAAAGTTGCTGTATAGCATAGATAGCAGCAATCGTCCTCTTTCGAATGCAGGCATTTGGACTCAATTTGGTCAATTTTGGTGAGCGGGGTGATTTTTTGAAAAAAACTCGAGTTTTCAACTTTCGGTAAATTACGGCACGTACTTTGTATAATGCGTCTTTGCTATAAAAAATACATCTCTATAGGGGTTTTTGAGGTCACTGATCACGAATTTGATGTCAAAAAGATTTTTTGACAACAAATTCACCCATAAATATTTATTAACACAGGTTTGATAATGTAAAAATATTAATGAAAATTTTTTTTAATTTCTCTCAATTAACTGTTTTTTAGTTTTTATTCCAGAAAAAGTTAATTAATAATATTAATAGTAATATTAATAGTATTATTAATATTATTAATAATATTAACATTAATTTAAAAAAAAATTATGTGTCATTGAATTTTCATTGTTATTTTATTTAGTCAAAAATATAATAATTACCGATAACGTAATATGAATTTTAACTGCATTGATAATGGTAATTTGAAATTCAAATGAGTTGACTGAACTGCCATCTGGTAAAAGACTACACTACTAGGCCCACGACTTGAGGCATTAGACCCAACCCGAAGTCATGCTACTGCGCACGCGCCATAGCGCTGTGGCGTCGTGATAGCGCTGTAGCATCACTCTAGCTTTCTTTTTCTCGTCAGCGTTCGTCGCATACACGTGTCAAGTGTCACCGCTGCAACACGTAGTTGTTACTTTTACCTTCTTTACTACGTTTTATAAAAGGTAATGAATTGTTATTTCTTGTACATTAAATCAAATGTTTTTTACATTCTTCGTTTTACTAAGTTATATATTTTTCAGACCGGCAGAAAAAATTCTATGAAATAGTTCTAGCCGAACAAAAGATTTCGTGTAGAGACGTGGTTTTCCTAGACCTTGAAAGAAGACTATAAAGTAAGTTTTTAAAAAAAATATTGTTTTTAAAAAAATATATTTTTTATAGATATTTTCATTCATAAAAACCTGTTTTTCAGTACATTTGAGATGCCGCCTAAAAAACGGAAATCTTATGTAGATGAAAGGTGCTTCTCATGCAACACTATGCTTCGTCATGATACTGGACTGCAAAAAGTCATCCTAACAAACGATGAAGCACAAACATTTTCAGCCTGTTTGGGCGTGCAAATGAATATAGAAGACATCTCATGCCACAAATGCCGGTCAAAAGCATATAAAATGAAGACAAAACTTGATCAACTTTCAACAAGTCGCAGCCATTCATCGCCAGAGGTCGCTTCAGCCAATCTTCTACCAGAAATGGATCTAGATGAACCTGACGATCCCAGGCCGCAGCCGGATTCACCAGAACCAGAAAACACTCCTTCAGAAGCTGATCCAATGGAAAGGCAGTCATCACGCTTGTTCAATTTGTCAGAATCAGGTAACGAACCTCAGTCAGCACATCCGCCCCATCTCGCTCAACAAGCAGTGACGCAGTCTTCATCTTCTTTATCTTCACAATCAGTAATGCAATCTTCGTCATCTCTGTCTTTACGATCGCAATCGTCTTCGTCTAGTGACCCGACTTTCGTTGTCCGAGAGAAAAAACAAAGCAAACCGATAATTATGCCAATCAAGAGAGTTACCGCGTCTCATAAACATTGTTGTGTTTGTCTTGTTCAAGATAGAAACTTCGTCGTTGTTCCTTTCAGAGCTCGGTTACAAGTTTTTATTAATTCAAGAATTTTCATACCCAAAAACAATCGGTGTTGATCTGAACATCTTATCGGTGAACGCTTCTATGGTGAGGAAATTTCTAAACTGCAGGTCTTCGCAAATACGTGTAAAATCGATTCGGATGAATTAGTACATTTTTTAAATGTACTTTCAGATTCATGTAATAACAGTATTTTAGACAGATTAGAAGATAACAATTTATCCGATGAACGGATCAAGTCGTTGACCGGATATGACATTGAACAAATCAGCACATTAAAAAAAATGTTAATTTCATTGCGCAATTCCGGTAATCGCAGCGTGAATCAAGCTCTTTTTGTATTTCTTTTTATACTCAGAACTGGCAATTCCAACAGCATAGAAGCGTCAATATTTGATATTAAATACGATCAACAAGTATCTGATTACTGCGATTCGGTCTTGAAATCCTTCAATAAAGACGTTTTGCCATATCATTTTGGGGTGCAAGCGTGTTCATGAGAAGACTTGATAGCTAATCACACTTCTCCGTACGTGAAAAAATTACACGGTTTTGAGAATCGACTAGTTTTGATAGCTGATGGATCGTATGTTCAACATGAAAAAAGTATCAACAATTGTCATCAACGAAAATCGTATTCAGGGCAAAAAAAACGTTCCACTTTTTAAACCCTTCACGGTTTGTACCACGGATGGGTTTGCGGTTGATGTTTTCGGTTAATGATGCTACAATCATGATGGAGATTTTTAAAGATCCAAGTGGTTTAAGGTCACTTCTTCAAAAAGGCGACGTCTTTATACTTGATAGAGGATTTCGAGATGTAAAAAATTTCTTACAGTCTGAAGGATTTGTTGTTTTGATGCCTGCGTTAAAAGGAAAAAGGAAACAACTAACGACTCAAGAGGCGAATGACAGTCGATTTGTAACTAAACTAAGATGGGTAGTAGAGGCTGTTCATGGGATCATTGGCAGCAAATTCCAACTTTTGCATCATGAGTTTGACAATAAACGTTTGCTATCAGCTAAAACTTATTGCAAAATAGCGAGTTTTCTGGTTAACTTGTTCAGAAAACGACTCAATTGTGATAGCGAATTACAAGATGAGATCACTAACGAAATGTTGCTCAGAAAAAACGTTAATACTGATTTAGCGAAAGTGGTAGAAGAGAAAAACTGGAACAGAAAAAAAGGATCTTCAGACCTCTGACGTCAAATGATGTTGTAGACTTTCCGGAGTTCACAGAAAGAGATCTGAAGATACTTTTTACAGGGTCTTACCAGTTATCACAGACCCTTTCTTATTTAGCAGAATTATGTACTGAAGATGGAGTTCTTAATATGCATTACTTGTTGGAAGATAAATAAATTTTGAAATGCGAAGTTCAATCGAGGCACATAAGTCGGAAAAAGTACAGGTGTTACGTAAAATACGTTCCTAACGCTATTGGAAGAAGTGGTATAGAAGAATACGTATGCGATTGTGCGATTGGCCTCAGAACTGTCGGTTGTTGTGCACATGTGGCCACTATCAATTACTTCTTAGGGCATGCGCGATATTTGTCGCGAATTATTCGTCCAGCACAGATTCTCACAAATCTTTTCTCTGTTCAAAGCGTTGAACCTGTTATTGAAGAAGATAGTGACGAGGATTAAAACTGTGAAATTGTTAACTTAGCTCTGTAAAAAAGTATTATGCTATTTTATATTACTGTGTGACTATTACGTAAGCTTGAATAAAATATGATTTATACCAGAAAATTTAGTTTCATTGATTATATTAGTTGAACACGATATTAAAATTGTTTAAATGCTGTGATTCAATGATATTTTTTACATTATCAAACCTGTGTTAATAAATACTTATGGGTGAATTTGTTGTCAAAATATTTTTTTACATCAAATTCGTGATTAGCGACCTCAAAAACCCCTATAGAGATGTATTTTTTATAGCAAAGACGCATTATACCAAGTACGCGCCGTAATTTACCGAAAGTTGAAAATTCGAGTTTTTTTTCAAAAAATCGCCCTGCTCACCAAAATTGACAAAATTGAGTCCAGTTGCCTGCATTCGAAAGAGGACGATTGCCGCTATCTATACTATACAGCACTCCTCGGGAAAATGAAAACAACTCTAAAAATTAGAGGGTTGAATCTTGAAAATGACGCGTTTTTCACGATTTTTTCGCATTTAAACCTAAAATTCACATGTTTTTACTTGACCAAAAAATCTGAAAAAAATCAGGGGACTTCCACACATCCAAAAGAAATTTTTAATTGCGTTTAAACCATTTAAAAATAAATTAAACTGGTTGCAAAAAATAAAAATCACAAAAATCATATTTTTCACCATTACTGTGTTTTCGTTTGGGGTTGTAATGTCGGTAAAAAGCTTATACGGCTTGTTTTTCGACCCTCTTCAAGATTTTTGGAACGATTTTACCAGATTTGGTGGGGGCCGTCAGACCCCCCCTTAACCCGCTACCCCCTTTTCTCTTGAAACTTGCGTCAGAACGTGTGTCTTACTCACTTCATTACTCTGTTTTTCATTTATAATTGCTATTTTTATCTTAAAAATGACAATTTTTTTTAATTTACTTTCATTCTTCTCATTTTTATTATTTTAGGTAGAGAAAGATTTATTTATCTCTTTATTTATTACTAATTTATATTGCCTGCAGCTGTATTCAATATCTACGAATGTTTTGCTATAAATTACTTTGAAGTCCATACATCTAAGAAAGCCAAGACAAAATATTACATCTAATATTTTTACTAGCTTTTATTAAGAACATTATACCATTAGTTTAATTATAAACTATAAAAAAAGTAAGTGAAAATAAACACGTGAAGAAACATTATACACAATTGTCTGTTTTATGCATTTCGATAACTATTTAAATTAAAATTTAACTCCTGATTAATTCAAAATTTACAAGACCACATGAAATTTAAGACATTTATAAGAACATCAGGTGTATGTTAATTTATCTTAAACAAAGTAATAGTGAATATCTTTATCGCTTAATCACACATTAAAAGAAAAAAATCAAGTTAACTATTATTATTATTGAAAACAACCTGGTTAAGAATAAAATACGCCATGCCTTTTTAAAATATGGACTAGATATTGCCTTTTATGTTAAAGTAAATCCTATTAAATAACACTAGTTTATTCACATAAAAATGAGAAATATAATTTCCTTGGCTCAAAGTTTGCATTGCCGCTCATCAAGTAATTTAGTAAAAAAACTACGTTTCTATAATGTAAACAAATATGTGAAGCATTAAAATATCCTTAGACTTAAAAAAAAAAGAGAGCCTAATTCTTATAACAAAATATTGCAGATTTTTTTAAGTAATACATCATTAAATCGTTGCTAGTTATTTATAATAAGGTTCATTAGAGCAGCAGTAAAGGCTTTACTGTACAGCACTGTTGTTTTTCAGCAAAAATGACAACATTAAATGCTTACTGAATAAAAAAATTGATTGTCATACCTTTTAAAAATTTTGTAAACTATTTAGGAAGTAATATCCAAATAATAGCTACAATCTAATAATACACCATAAAGGAATATGAGAATGACAAGGATACATTACTTTTTTGCATATTTATACGTATTTTTATTTAGATTTAAATGTAAATTTAGAATCAAAGAATTAATAACCTGTCAAGAGCAAAATATTTCTGTCACTCCCATAAAAATGAAAAATATTACCGTTTTGATTATATCAAAAGTTTTCACTGATATATCCATTTGATTGAATGAGCAGTAATTAAGTCTAACTAGATGATTACTCACTACACAAATTTAAACATTGTTGATCTTGTGGTTATGCGCAACCTTTTCATCTTTAATAGTTTTGGACAACATTGAATGACATTTTACCGAGAGAATAACTTTTCTTTCCGGTCATCTCAATTTCTTTTTTTTTTTTCGATCCTTCCGTTGATTAAGCAGTTTCTCTTGTGAAGAAATCTTCAGCGGTTGAAACCAATAGATGTCTATAACAACTGTTTTTGTTGTTGTTGTTGTTGTTGTTGTTGTTTATGGAATTATAAAACTTGAATGGCTGGTGAAAGACAAAGCAAAGGGTACAGGCACAAAAGTTGAAGATACACATCCCTGGAGCCGAGGAAATTGACATCTAAAACAGACAGCAGTGGCGATGACGTTGTTCTAAGGCAGTTCCTTGTTGTGCTTTTTTTTAAATTTTCGGACACCTCCCTGTTCTGATATTGACAAAATTGCCATGAATTCCATTCAAACTGCAAACAGCGGCACCAATTTGTGTGGGGGAGAAAAACATAACCCCCATACTTTAAATTGTAGAGATGGTCGTTTTCGTAATTTGTGGAGAAACATTACGATCCGCAAGAACCCATTCATTGAGTTCTCATCCCGAGTTTGAAAAAAATTGACGAAACAGACAGTCAATAAAATCACAACTTCTTCAGCACAACAAATTGGTCTTTTATTGGGTGCACATTTTCCCAGCCATAAGGCTAGGCACAAATTTAAAGCAGGGAGGTGTCACATGTTACATAAAAATTTAAAGTATTCTGTCCCGAAACACTTGTGTATTCCAGTTTTATTGCATTGGCTCAAATCAGCCAAAATTCGCCAATGTTTTATGAACAAGATAGAAATGAGACACAATTTGGCGAAAAACTTAACAACCCTAATAAACTACTCTGATGAGATGTATTATTATTTCATCAACATTTAATAATATATACAATAAATTATTACCTCATTATCTCAGAAATAAGAAAGACAGATTTCTGTAATAAATGCCAAATTAAATTATTCCTTTTGATTTATCAAGTGTTTTTCCAAAAGAAATTACCCTTTTTGTTTATAACAATGATGATTGCACCCAGAAGATGCAATATCTATTTATAATATTAAATATCTAAATTAACTAGTAAATTACAAGTTATTCATGACTATTGCTTAATTTCTAAAATTGAATTGCGCAATGAAATGCAATCCATCTATGATGTTTAACGGAAGAGTGAAATGTTTATTTATGAGATAAAAAATTTATATTATCTCCTAAAGTAATCAAAAAATAATAAATCACAGGAAAATCAAATACATTTATTTACAAAAGGTATAACGGCTGTTGAAATAATTTGAAATGTATTTATTTGTCTTTATTAAGATTTAAAAAGAAAATATTAAAAGAAGGAATGATTAATGATAAAAATGATTCTTTTTTTTACAGACTTATCGAGCCTGAATAAAGTAATTATTTAGCTTAATAATTAAAATTTCTTGATGAAATTAAGTCAAATATATGTGATCAACATCACAATTGGCAAGAAATACCGCAGGAAACCATCTAGACGCTTTATCAATATATGCTACGACGTGTGGCATCTTACATCAGGGCCAGATATTTGTCAATATCTTATTGAGTTGGTTACTTTGTAAATATGTAACTCTAAAATAAATCATTCAATTGTTCTGAAATTATAATCATTTTATATTCAGTATATAATCTTCGTATCCACCAATGTTTATCTCCATTGGACAACTCCTTGTTGGTGCGTCGATTTTTTTTGTTATAGCGTGTACTGTAAAACATTGTGTTTGAACTATATGTATCCAAAATTATAAAAATATATATTACTTTTTGAAATTTGTGGTTCAAAAATTGAAAGTTTTTATTGGGATGTAACTCTGCAATACTCATTAAAACCACTTAATGTTTGATAGCATTAAAAAATAAAAATAAAAATTTTCTTGTCATAGCAAAATTAAACAATAAAAAATAGAGTTAAATAGCAATTATTCAATCTTAACACAATTCCTGTTGAATAATCTCATTCAGAAGTGTTATGGAAACATGGTTATGGGAAATTTGGTTAAATGATATATTTGCATAGAAAGTACCATTAACTTTTTACACAGTTCAATTTTAAAATAATAAATCTTTTTAAAAAAACGACATGCTTATTTGAATAGATAACTGGAAAATTAGATTAATGGATCGTATAGCTTTTGAGATTCCCTTTACAAAATGAAATATATTTTTGACATGTTTCCATTTCTAAAGTATACATAATGCAACTGTATCAATGCAGAGTGTTAAAACGTTGTGTGATGGTTGTAGCTCGAATATTTATCTTTAAAAGCATAAATATTTCTTATCATATAGTAACAGTAATGTCTTTTTAATACATTAACAATTTTTTAAGAAAATAGCATTGTAATTTCATTCTCTTAATGCAAAATTCATTGTATGAAGATTACATTACATAATAATTATTTTTTTTCTATGAAAAATAAATGTATTTATGATATTTCTAGAATAAATATTTCAATTGCGAGGTTTTTCTTTTAAATCTTTACAACGATAAGCATGCAGATTCTTAATATTTTTTAGCTGAATCCATTTTCATTTTAGAAGTTACTTTTCAAACCAAAAATAATATTCTCAGATAGATTGTATTAAATAAGCTTAATTACATGAATATATTTTAAGGAATATGTGTAAAATTAACAAATTTAAAATATAGCATATACTGTTCATAAAAAATATTATATAAATTTTAACTAAACATGAATCAAACTTTGTTAAACTTATTAAAAATTGTTTTCATTTTTTGCAATGCATTATCTTACTAACATAAAAAATACGAGAAAACACTAGTATAAAAAAATAACTAATTGTATATTTTTTTAACATAGAAAAACTAAAGAATCGGCTAAAATATACTGCGAGTTAATTGTTTTTTCAGGTTTAAATAATCACAGATATAAAAAAATAAAACATATACCATTAAATAACGATTATTTACAGTACTAAATAAAAAGTTTAAATGAAAGATATTTTTTGAGTAATACAGTTTTGTAGCCTAAGAAAATAAAATCTTTACAATATTGTTATTTTACAAATAGTTTATAATGTTATTACACCAGTTTAAATTCACATTAAATGTATATACTATACAATATTAAAAGGTATTTTGTAGGGGTAATTTTTAAAACTGCTTAATTATTTAGAATTACGATTATAATTATTTTTAATTATAAAGAATTCTAAGTCCATGATGATCTACAACTTTAATACTGGAGGTTTTTGATAAGAAACACTCTTATCGGAAAAAAAGAAAAGAAAAGAAAAGAAAAAGGGGAAATAAAGATGGAAAATCCCTAACTTCCTCAATTTACCAGATATCAAATTCCCAAGAATTTAAGATAAATATATTTAACAGTATTTACAACCTTTAAATTGAGAATTTTTCGACAAAACCATTTCTTGCATCAAAGAGAAATAATAAATACATAGCGATCGAAGAAAAAAAATATCGTATTAAGAGTGAACTGAAATCCAAACTTCTTAGTTTGGATTCATTTATAAATTCATTTTTTCTCTCAAACACATCCAATCGGCAGGCTCTCTTATTCAAAAATTATATAATGTACCGTAAGTGTCAATTTTTATTTACATATGTATAGAATATATTTTAAACAAGTAGGCAAGTGTGATCGAGATCACACAGAGGGTTTTGTTAAATATTCCTTTCAAACTCTTCATCCTTATATTAAAATTTTCAAATCATTAATATCTAATTATTAAATATTTAACTCTTATTGATAAGAACGTAGATGGAAGCAGCAAGATATTTAATTTAAAAATTAGACTTCATGTAAACTATTACATGAACATGCATTTTTTTAATAGGGAAATGATGAAGAAATTAATTCTTTAAATATTTTTTGTCGTGAGAAAATGAATGAAGAGGGGTCGGAGTGGGTGCTTGTTAATATACAGGCAAAAATCTTTAAAATGATATGTCACATGAAAAAAACTATTTTGCGTGCCCAAGCGCGAAACCTCCTAATTGCCTGGTGTCAGAATAGATCCCACCAATCGAAAGTCGTTACTACTCCTTCCTTCAATACTTTAAAATGGGATTGCGGTTCGCCTTAACTTAACTAGAGGCTAAGTTAGGAAAGCTGCTTAAAATATTCAAGTTTCATGTTTTTTTTCTATTGAAAATGAATTTTAAAATATTTCAGAAAATTTTGTGTTTTTAATCGAGGGAAAATATTTTTATACTACCTTAATGTGATTCTGATAAAACCAGCTCATATATAAAAAAAATGAAATTAAAAAGTCGTCAAAAGCGGGCAGATAAAATGGTTAAACAGATTTTATCTTTAATTATAATTTAGTTTTTGTTGCTCATATTACTACAGAATTTCGAAATTTACCTGTGCCAGTAGCCATAGCTGACAGGGATTTTTTTTATAATTTATTATTCTACTGCGGCTATAAATAAAAAAAACCACTCGTTCTTTCTTTAAATACTTAATATTTTTTTTTTAATGAATACGATCGTTCATTCACTTTTTGAACTTTTAAAATGCATAAAATAAAATTCTGATTATCTGAAGAAGAAAACAATTCGCCCATTCACATCGCAATGGTTTGTTAAAAATTCTCAAAAACTTTCGGAAAGTCTCGAAAATCCCTTTCTTTCATTTTACTTAAGTATATAGTGTTCGACTTTGTGAATTACCAAAACTTTATCCATAAATTGAAAAAATAAATAAATAATAAATAACAAATAAAAATAAAAAAAAAAAATAAATAATAATAATAATAACTTTGTAACTTAAAAATATCTAATTCATGGTTTATCAAATACTTTCGTATCAATTTAATTTGTTTTTGGTCATAGTAAATTTTAGATATTACCTCACATATTTTAATTTATTCTTCTGAATCAACTATGTCTTTCTAACCACTTATTCCATACACATTAGTTCAATGTATTGCATTATACTTTTTTATATTATAATTTAAAATATGATTTATTAACGTAATTATTAAAATAAATAAATAAATAAAGTCATTTTTAACCTGTAAGATTTCTTTAACAATATATATCATGTTTTCTATAAATTCTTAAGTCATAAGCATTTAATCACTTTTATAAAGCAAATTGTTCTCACCATTAGAATGTTTTTTTATGTAGATTCTATCCCTGTACCTTTTTAAATTAACTTGTATTTGAACAGTCGAAATGCACTTTGAGAAAGAGCAAACTGCAGTTTATTAATAGGTTTGGACATGTGATTTATTCCTCTTCAATCCTACCGGAGCGAAAAGTTATCTGTGAGAAAAAAAATATGCCCTATGTAATGGGATTAAATTTTAGGCAATTCGAGATTACCAGCTGATGTTATAAGTACTTGTCTTTTAAGGAACCTGAAGCATAAAATTTACTTCCTACGGTTGTTTTTGCTATTAATTATAGAATTTGCTAATTTTTCTTAAGAAGATAATGTGTGAATCTCACTATACGAATGTCGTTCATTTACCGACAAATTTTTCATTTGACCAAAATTTATCCGCTATCTTTTAATGTTGTTGTAAAATACATATTTAGATTAAAAAAATAAAGAACCAGAATAAAGAACCAGAAAAATAAAGAAATATCGGCAAGTCTTAGGCGTGCGGTGTTGAAATGAAGAAAAAGTCGAAGAAAAAACGATATTTTGAAATAAAGAAATAAATAGAGGATTAGCAACAATAATTTTTAAAACGGTTTTACATGCGTCGGTCGATTTCTAGAGAATGGGTGCTTTTTTAATAAATATTGCGGGTAATTACGATAAAAAAAGAAATGAGCCGAAGAGGACAATATTTCTTTTGAAAAAAAAAATTGCAGAGTTAGCAACAGTATCTTTTTAAACTGGTTGAAGTATTTAAGAAATAAAACTATTTTAATTTAGTTTTTATATTCTTTTTTTCCGTATACCAAACAGCTTGATGATAAATATTAATACACACGTCAAAAACAAATAAATAAATAAACATTTCAATATGTTTTTACTCTGGAATGTTCAGCTGGGTACGGACACATGCGTCGGTTGATTTTTGGAGAATAGATGCTTTTCCAATGTGTGTTTAGTATATATTTCGGCTAAATTACTAAAAAAATGAGCCGCATCTGTATTGGACTCTATAAATACCATGTATTTAGAAGTATGCGCGGGATAGATATCTGTAACTACCGCCAACAAACAAACAGAATCTTTTTCTATTAGTATTGATAATTACTAGTTATACAATATTGAAAAATAATAACCAATCTAATAAATGCAATGTGCTATTACAGAAAACAGCTGCACATTAAAAATGCACACATAGACATATATGAATATTGTTTCACGTTAAATAAGTTCAATCTTTATTTACTTAGATTTTATTTTAAACATATTAGTAGTAAATTTAAACGATTATCTGTCCTTCTATAGCTAAAATTTTATTTTATTTTACTGGTGTATAAATGTATATTTAACTAAGTATTTCCTGAGCTCAAAAACTGATGAAACATATTAAAACACATTTTAAAAATATTCATTTAGCGTTTTGTCTTTTTTATACTAAGAGCAAAAACCAAAAATGTCTAAAATAATAAAAAAGGATAATGAGCTTATAAGAATGGTAAAACAATAGTAGCCTTTTGTGCTTTATGTAATATGAAGATTAAACTATTAACATATTTAGTTTTTCTTTTCATAAAAAAATATTTTAATGCTATGTCTCATGAAAGACTATTTCCAGCGCAGTTACACTTTTTGCATAATGCATTGTCTAAAGTAAAGTAACTTAGTTTGTACAGGACATTCATTTTATGGAATTCAGAAACATTGTTACGAAAGTTTTTAATTGTTGGTAACTTAAAATTAGCTGTTTTCAAGAGAAGGTTTGTTTTTGGTTTATTGTATTCCTTATTAACACGAAATTGTGCGTGTGTTTTTATGCTATTCTGTTGCGTTACTTTCTCAATCATTCTACTTTTTTTAATCTAGGGAGATATGTAATAAAAATTATAAAAAATCTTGCAATTAATTTTATTAAGACTTACACTTCCGAACATTTTTTTTATTTTGATATAATTTCATAGTTGTATTCTTATTTACTTCTATACCCTTTATTCTTACTTATTCTTACAGATATGTTTCGTACTTAAAATAAAATAGCAATTAATACATAGATTAAAAAAAATACTTGTGACATAATACTGTTTCATAAGCTTTAAAAACGAATAGGAAATAATTCACCTGCATATAAATTATTTTGGATGCATTAAGTTGCATTTACAGTTGTCTATGTTTGATAACCAAGGGGGAAAAATCCCTAAAAATTGTCATGTGAAAAAAGTCCCTAAAGATTAAATTTGGAATTTATTTACCCAATCCTACAAACTTTTCAAATATTGGTTCACTTTAAGGATTTTCGTCCTGTCTTCATTCCATTTTAAAATACAGGCGCGTTAAAACGATTGCTCTGAATTTCACTACAGTCACAAAGTGATAATTTATGTTTATTGCTCTTTATTTCATGACTGATTTCTCATGTTTCTAAAAATGCTAATACAGCAAAATGTGTTTGTTTAATATATTTTATTATTCTCATAAGCAGTTGTTGGGCGAAAGCTCTATCACAAGCAGATGATTCTGAAGGCTATATTTGATTAAAATTGTTATCTGTATTGTATTCATTTGCTTCTATAAATTTTGAAAAAACTCTAAAAATGGATGTCTCTCAACATAGTATACATCATTTTCATTTTTGTATATATATGTATATATATGTATGTATGTATATATATATATACATGTATATATTGAAAAGTAATTTATTTAATATATACATAATTAAGACGTCTAATAACATAATACGAAATATATAATATATTTTTCACAAATAAAATTTATAATAATGCAGATTCAACTGTCCATACATGTACATGTAGATTTACTCGTTTGTACATACAGTGCTTTTTTTCTGGGTGCTTCATTGAAAATTCAGAACAAAGTTCGTGGATGTAGCAGTTTAAGCATATTACTGGTGATTAGAATAGACTTTTTACATTTTCGTATGAAAGTCAGCTCTACATTATGGAAATACGGAGACTTACATGTTGTAAGGAAAAATATTTTAAATACATGATACTAGTTTACCATATGAAGTATTTCTTATTTTTCTTTAAGTGTTATCTTATTTATTATTATTTAAGTATTATAATTTCTTATTTTTGGGACAGCAAAGTATATTGTAAGTCCACATAATTTTTCTTCAATATAAAGTTCCATATTATGATCTTTTTCATTGATTCTTTCAAGGGGTAAAATGCACTTCTGTTAAAATATAAAAAATATAATTTCCTTCTCTGTTTTCAGATGAGAACTGAAGACGGATTTTAAAAAATGGGTTTACAGCCAAAGTGTTGAGAAATGTAATAGAAAAGATAGCTTGTGCCAAATAATTTGTTGCTTATTATGAATCCTCATTCTGTTTCAGCAAAGACGAAACGTACGTTCGTAGACGTTTGACGTAAACGAAAATTAAAAATAGAGCATCTGCAAATAAAATTCCTGAAATCTATATCGTTAATACATTTTTTGCTGTACTGTACCAGACTGTATCATGAAAGCTCCTCCATCCTTTCTATTAGTCTAGTTTTGTCTCAATATGTGTTCAAATTAAAAATGTCATTCCAATTTGAACTTGCAGACGTATCGAAATTTTAAGAAGTTCCATAGATATGAGTTTTTAAAAAAACTACTAAAAATTTATTGAACTTGCTTGTTTTTCAAGTTCATATCGATACTAGGTTACTTTATGTTAATTTAGCCATTAAGTTGTTTTTTGAGTTATTTTAATTTTAAGTACTTGTGATTAAGCATTTACTAAAACTAGTGCATCCATAATAAATAACTAAAATATGATCTTATTTATTGGAACTTTTTTTAGGACTCTTATAAAATGTTATAAGGAGTGATATCAAACCCGTAAAGATATTTTTTCTTGTACTGATGTGTCCATATTTACATCAACTGAACTACACAGTCTAATTGAAAATTGGTTCATTATTATTATTCACTGGAATGTTATTTCATACAGACAGAAACCCAGTACCAAATAAATATTACATGCATTTCTAAGAATTGATCCAATTGCATACCCATACATAGGTATTTGTTTCATACGAATTAGTTTATTCTTTAAATGCTTTTTGATTAACAAAAACATTTAACGAATGCGTAGAGAAGATAATTCATGTAATATCAATATTATACTAAAAATAAAATGTAATTAATAAATATATGCGAAAATTTTTTTATAACGAAATTTATTATTTTTAAAAAATTACGCAGTTTACCCCTGAAACTGTAGGTTAATATGTTCCCCCTGAGGATAGTGTAATTGTGAAATTGATTGGCAACCTCCCATAACTTATCTAATAGCCTCTTACAAAATATAATTTTTTATTTTAGAGCTTTCCTCTGTTGCAACTCTTTTAGAAATGCATGCTGCTTCAATTGCTGTAAAATCGTGTAATTTTGAGCTGAAATACTTTTTAAAAAGATTTTTATATTCGTAGTAAGAAATTTTATAAATGAATATTGTTTTACAAAAATATGTTAGAAGAAAATTACATTTACTTTTCAACTAAAAATCGTCAGCGATTACACAATGCAAATGCAACATATAAGGTTGATATGCAGCTACTAATCGTCTAATTTTATCTAAATCACGAGACAATCAACTTACTTACGTAAATGTAATTTTTAATTTTATAACATTTAATCAAAAGTAATGTAAATTCAAAAATCTATTCTTTATTCCAGTAAATGGATGATGGTCGATTGAAATAACTGAAATATTTAGTTTTAGTATTCTATGCATAATTAGTATAAGTTGAAAACCAATTTCTACTATCAAAATCCTTTTCACAATTCGCTTTATATATTTATAGTGTTTGTAAGTGCTTTATAAAAATTTTAATGGCCAAAAAAAAAAAAAAAAAAAAAACAATGATTGAAGAGATATGATGATAATCAATAGAATAGTAAGTTCAAAACTTTCGTCTATGCTTTTTTGAGTATTGTCACATAAGAATTTTTCTTTGTTGTAACTCATCAAGAAAACTGAAAAGCTATGTAAATGACATTTTCACAGCATGTGTTATGAGCTGCCGCATATTCAGCTCATATATTACAAAGATAGCAACTTTTAACAAACAATAATCAGCCATCTTTTGTAATAAATATCTTTGTTACATGCGAGAATTATTCTTAGGGTTAATATTTTTAATTGATATTATCAATTTTTAAGAAACTAATGATCAAGATATTGATGATAACTAATAATGTGAAAATTAAATTAAACACGGTAATTTATTATTTGTTTTTGTAGTATTTTAAAACACATATCTCTTTTACACGAAACTTTTCTTGAAATCTTTCTATTTCTGCTTTTATTACATAAATTAAATATAATATAAGGTAATATGGATAAACATTCATCTATATTAAACCATTATTAATATTGTTATACAATTTTTGCTCACTTATTCTTTTATCGAAATGACAGCATGAAGTATGAGGTTACTTTTTATGTTCAAACAAAGATATAAATATATGTATTTACCGAATGTTCGAAATGGTTATATTAAGGAGAATATAGGAATAAAAGGACATAGGGACACAGTGGAACACTCGAATAAATCATATTTGCTTTAGATTCTATTAACTGTGTACATTGCTTTACATATGTATATGTAGGTAATTATTAACTATTTTTTATAATAATGCTTTTTTAATCTTTTATTGACAAGGTAAAACTAAGTTTCAAATACTTTTTAGGACATTTGAAATTATTAGTAAAAACGTAAAATTTTGCTTCTTTTAAATTTTAGTTTTTGATTTTCCTAATAAAAGTTTCAAATCCCAATTAAAAAAATAAAGGCATTAGTTTACTGGATAAGGTATTTTTTAGGAAAATATTTATAGAATTTCTTATGTTAAGTAAAATATTTTAGATTAATTTCTTATTATATATTTACATGGCGTTAATTAGTCCCGATCAAATTCGAACGCAATGTGTATATCGATAAATAATTTACATTAATTTAGTAGTGAAAATTTCAATAAGAAAATCAACAATCACAAAAATTTTCTTTTTAATTTCAAATTGAAACTATTGTTGACAAAATATTCTAAAACATAATATGATTGTATAATCAATCCATAAAAATATTTATTTTTAACAATTTATTAACATAATGTATAACACTGTTTGCATGTTAGAATACATTCAATTTTGTTAAATTGTATGTAAACGAGCTTGTTTCTCTTTGTTTACCTTCCAACAAAAGTAGTTGTGGAAAATTCAATGTAACATCTTTTTTTTTTATGACGAAAAATGTCGTCTATTTTAGCAAAATTATAAGAATTAGATCCGATGTTCTTTTCCATGAATTTAAAAGGAAGATAAAAAATCACTGTATGATTATTGATCATTTATGTACTACATAATGCCCCCATTTATAATATTTGGCTTAGTATTTGTTAGAATTTGATTTCAAAAAAGGATTAAGACAGACATATTCATTAAAAATGCAGATGTCAAAGAATTTTGTATAGTCTGTTTCCCATATGGCATAATTCTTTTTATTCTACAAGAACTAAAAATAATTTATCATATATGTTAGAAAATATGTAGACATTACAAAGCCGATCAACAAAAACAACATTTATATAACTTCGTGGAAAAAAATCTATTGAAAAAATTTTATTTATATTTTATTCACTCTCGTTATTTGAAAAATTTCGCAGTTCTTTTATCACCTTAAGATTTTAACAAAAAAAAGTTTTGATACCGAGGATATTTCATCGTAAAACATGAAATACCATGCATATGTTCTGAGAAACAAATATCAATAAATTGACAATTTATTGATCCAAGTATGTTAAAAAAAAATAAAATAAAAACTATAAAACACCCGATTATTACTAACACATTATTAAAGTGGTTCGTTATACATTTTTATTATTTAAGAAATCATGTGTAATTACGTGCTAAGCCTATCTGTTGAAATGTCGAAATTCATTAAAACAATTGAGATAAGATATGAACTACGTAGATCTCTATGTAGAAAATAGGATATTATGCTACTTATAATTTTCTTCTAATATTTTCTCTCTTTTTCTTTGTTTTTGGAGAGGAGGGGGGGGGGGTCAAATTTGATGACATCTGAAATTTTATTGAGTCGCAAAAAATAATAACAATAAAAGAAGACCCATTACGCTAAATAGTTTTCCTGTTTCAAATTAGTTTTATTTAAATACGAAATATCAGTCGAAAATATTTATGTAGAAATAAGGTACTGTAACATTAAAAATGATACAACAGAAATAGAATATAGTATATTGTGCAAATGCGTATATAAAATCCATGCGTATATAAATAAAAGAGCTTCTAAATGCTTTTCTAAAGGATATTAAACCTAAATATCTAACTGAAAACTCCAGATAAACCAATATATTTCCGCAAATGTAAATTTTCAAAACTATCATTTTTCATATTTTCAACTAACAATCAATTAACTATTCATTTAGACAAAACGGTTTCATTGAAATGAGATTATTGAATATCCATAACAGGTTATTGAAAAATAAAAGCTGACTAGAAAATAAATTAATCTTTTAATAATTCTCAAAAACACATTACTATCAATTTAAAAAGGATACAAAATTTTCAATACAAAACGATTGAAAATCATTCATAATTATAAATTATATAACTTTATACAAAAACAAAAACTTAATTTATACACGAATTTTTTAATATTTTGAATTTAATGTTTGTGTTAAATGAATTCATTGGATTATTACTAGTTAAACATTTTTCTTTTAAAATTAATATTGGAGAAAAAATAATCCATTCCTATATAAATATTAATGTTGAGCTTAAAGAAAAAAATAAATAAATAAATAAATAAAACACCGAGAAATGTATAATATTACTTAAGTAAAATATTAGGTAGCTTTCATTACAAAAAGTAAAAAGCTACCTATTGCAGCCGTCCGGAGGAAAGTACTTCCGGAAAATTTTGGTATATTTTCACCGATCATGACCCCCAGACACCAAAACCACCCTCCGATCAAATGTTGACATATATATATATATATATATATATAACCATATATATATATATATATATATATATATATCTGATTTTTGTCATGCGATAACTAACGTATTTATGAACCGATTTGAATGAAACTTGGTATGTACATAGTACATACAAATGTCTCGACCGAGTTCGTTGGTCAGCATCATCCGCCATTTTGTTTCAAAATGGCGGCCATTTTAAATTTTTTTAAAAATTAAAAATTTAAAATTAAATGCAAAAAAATTAAAAGTTGAAAAATATTTTTCTTTTACGTGTTATAACTCAAAACAAAGATTCCAGAACACTTTTTATTTTGTCTATATCTTAAAAAATGATTGAGTTATAGCACTTTGAATTTTTCTTATGGCTGACATTTTGAAACGATCTGATTTTTGTCACGTGATAACACGCGTATTTATGAACCGATTTCACTGAAACTTGGTATGTACATAGTACATACAAATGTCTCGACCGAGTTCGTTGGTCAGCACAATCCGCCATTTTGTTTCAAAATGGCGGCCATCTTAAATTTTTTAAAAAATTTAAAATTAAAAATTAAATGCAAAAAAATTAAAAGTTGAAAAATATTTTTCTTTTACTTGTTAGAACTTAAAACAAAGATTCCAGAACACTTTTTATTTTGTCTATATCTTAAAAAATGATTGAGTTATAGCACTTTGAATTTTTCTTATGGCTGACATTTTGAAACGATCTGATTTTTGTCACGTGATAACACGCGTATTTATGAACCGATTTGAATGAAACTTGGTATGTACATAGTACATACAAATGTCTCGACCGAGTTCGTTGGTCAGCATCATCCGCCATTTTGTTTCAAAATGGCGGCCATTTTAAATTTTTTAAAAAATTAAAAATTTAAAATTAAATGCAAAAAAATTAAAAGTCGAAAAATATTTTTCTTTTACGTGTTAGAACTCAAAACAAAGATTCCAGAACACTTTTTATTTTGTCTATATCTTAAAAAGTGATTGAGTTATAGCACTTTGAATTTTTCTTATGGCTGACATTTTGAAACGATCTGATTTTTGTCACGTGATAACACGCGTATTTATGAACCGATTTCACTGAAACTTGGTATGTACATAGTACATACAAATGTCTCGACCGAGTTCGTTGGTCAGCACAATCCGCCATTTTGTTTCAAAATGGCGGCCATTTTAAATTTTTAAAAAAATTTAAAATTAAAAATTAAATGCAAAAAAATTAAAAGTTGAAAAATATTTTTCTTTTACGTGTTAGAACTTAAAACAAAGATTCCAGAACACTTTTTATTTTGTCTATATCTTAAAAAATGATTGAGTTATAGCACTTTGAATTTTTCTTATGGCTGACATTTTGAAACGATCTGATTTTTGTCACGTGATAACACGCGTATTTATGAACCGATTTCAATGAAACTTGGTATGTACATAGTACATACAAATGTCTCGACCGAGTTCGTTGGCCAGCATCATTCGCCATTTTGTTTCAAAATGGTGGCCATTTTAAATTTTTTAAAAAATTTAAAATTAAATGCGAAAAAATTAAAAGTTGAAAAATATTTTTCTTTTACGTGTTAGAACTTAAAACAACGATTCCAGAACACTTTTTATTTTGTCTATACCTTAAAAAATGATTGAGTTATAGCACTTTGAATTTTGCTTATGGCTGACATTTTGAAACGGTCTGATCTGAACGATCCACAATGTTGCTTTAAAATGGCATACACTTTATGATATCGTGGAATTTGGTGACTCTCTAAATCGCTTAAAATAAAACCAGGTTGAATAAAAGATGACTAATTTCTAAAAATTTCTATTAATATTCAGTCTTGACAAAAACTAGTATTCAATCTTATAAAATCACTAATTTTATAAGATTATTTCCACTAAATTGAGCTTAGTATTTTTGAACAATGTAACTTACCTTAAAATAAATAAATAAATATATAAGTATATGAAAGCTACCTCTTCCTCCCGGCATTGCCGGAAGGACTTTTGATAAAATGCCTCAGTGAAATAATCCTTTATTTGTTTCTTTTATTTCTATCTTTTTGTATCTTTTAATTGTGTTTAATTATTGTTTTCATTGTAAGGCCTTTGAATTTTTGTTTATTAAGTTTAATATAAGCAATGAATTAAATCAGACTATCGTGTGTGCAAAATTTGTTGAAAATTTTAATCAATGGGCTATTGTTTTTAGGGAAACAGTTATAGTAATAGAATATAATTATGCCATTTATACTGCCATTATTGATTGTCTTCATTGAAAAAAATTTTTAAATATCACATTACGAAAGTTATGCATGCTCATATAAAAGTATATATTTCTAATAAAAAATTTATTTGTGGTCATACGAATTTGTTTTATTAATAAAGCGCTTAAATATAATTAAATCCAGTCATATGCCTGCGTAATCCTCATAATTTTACTTAAATCTTGAATACATTTTTTTACAAATTAGCAAAAGAAAATTTTATTTGAATCAGAGATATTAAACTCGTTTAATTATTGCTTAAGCATTGCAATAAATGTTAATTTTAAAATATTTATAATAGAAATCGAAGACCGTTGTAGCCGCTTGTTTAATACGCCGTAGGACCATCATGCCATTGACTCAATAAAGAGCTGATAGTTAGTTTAAAGTACCTAGTTCTAAGAGATCCCCATCTGGTCTAGCAAATTTCCGTTCATTGCAAGTCGGCACCGCAGCAGCACGAATTTGGTTTTTCGGATGGATCCACAAATGTTCTATTCGATTCAAGTCACATGAACTTGAAGGCCAAGCTATGATTTGAATGTCACCAGAAAGAAAGTCGCTAGAGTGTCCTCGAACCATTCCCTAATTATTCAAGCCGCACGATATGTTGATTTACCCTATTCGTAAACGTCCTCATCCCCGAAAGCACTGTTGCCTTGAATGAGTACACGTGGTCTACAATGTTCCTCAGATAGCGCAATGGCGTCAGGGTTGTTTATGGGGATTATAGGTCCTATTGTGCTTCGTGAAAATATAGCCTACACGCGTTGCATCCAACTTGTCTCATGCCAACTGTGCATCCTGAAGCCGGTTTTTTCGTTACAAATCCATGTATTCAAACGTGCCTGTCGATGTGATAGACCAGACAATATTATTGATAAGTCTATAGACAAATGTCTTCCATATTTCTGTTGTCTAATTGCGATATTCCTGAGTCCATTGCTGGCCATGACGTGCCGTCAGAGCAGAACGTACTTCGGCCGTATTTTGGCTGCATAAGCCCATACGCTGCACTGTGTGTTGAAAACACTTTCTGAATAGCCAATGTTGTAGCTGCTAGTCATTTAGAAAATTGTAGCTCTTCATTAACGATGAAATGTGCATAACAATATTCGCTCTCCTCTAGATTAAATGCGATAAACAAACCATTTTTAGAGATTGAATGTGATCATCACATAATGGCTCTTCGGTGCATATTAGTAATTCATGTATTTATATTATTCCAAAAAATATTCCAGATGGAATAAAAAACCGTTAATAAAGAAATAAGCTGATTAACAATTATTTCATCTTATCTGCTAATAACATTATTTACTAAAGATTACTAATTTTATTTCAGATACACCGCGGTTTTAAAAGAGTTGTTTAGTGCACAAATAAATAATTAAAAAAAATTAAAATAAAAATTTTAGTGCGAAAATCTAATTGACAGAATAATTAAAAAGTCTCAAACGTTTAGCTCAGAAAAATACTCATTTGTTCAAATGGTACTAAAAATCTATTCATATACGTATATATATATATATATATATATATATATATATATATATATATATATATATATATATATTAGAAGTAGATCAAGTTTCTTTTTCTTGGGAACGTTCCGAGTTTGCAGATTTAAGGCTTTTTAAATTTGAAAACTTCTAATGTATTTTGATGTGGTGTAGGTGCGACTGGTTAGCGAACATAGCTCGTAACCCCCAGATACCTTTAGTAAGGGAATTAAACTCAAATTTAAAGATAAATACATCTTATTTGGCAATATTGAATAGATATTACATAAATAAATTTGTTCAAACTTTATCTTCACGAATAATTCTTTTTTACTGCGAATAATAAAACATAAAATTATTTAAGGGATGTTTTTTCTTATCTGTAAAATCTGGCATGCAAATAACTATGATAAAAAAATTTTTAATCACAAAATTAAAAAAAAATCACACTTTCAGAAACATTTTAAAATCCAACAAATATCCATTACTTAAGAAAGGTACTACACATAACATTAAAAAGAAAACACTTTTAAAATGTGTCGGTTCTAATTACTGAAAAACCATAATCATAACATAAAAATCGTTTCCGCAGAATACAAATGACATCCGACAATGAGACTTCCAAGATTCAGCTTTATATCATGCTGTTAATGTGTGAAAGGAGCGATTTTAAGATAAATTATACCATAATAATTGAATGGTGCGTAACTGACCATAATCGAATTAAAAATCTATGGAACAGTTTTAAGAAAATTGTTGTACAAAAGCAACCCAGCAATAAATACCATTGACAAAAGCAATAATTCAATCTTGGTATGTCATTATAAAAACTTCTCAACTAATAAACTTGGTGATGGACTGAAGTTTGGACTGAATGGAAAGTGTTGTAAAGACATAGTTACGAGTAAAGGTTATTTAACATTTGTATACCTCATTTTTTAAAATGTTTAATATTTCTTTTGTTTTAGAGCTGTTGTTTTAATATACATTAATTAATGAAATTTATTGAATTACATTCTTCATTAACCCATTAACCGCGGAGAGTGCTCTCCCGCTAAAGTCAGAATAAGTGAATCTATTTAAATTATATACATATTCACAACTGTTTTTGTATTACAAAATTCGTCTTACTGAAAAATACAAAATTTTAAGATTTAATAAAGCGAAAAATTTATTTCAGTATTTATAGTGACAAGCGACATTTAGGTAAAATGTTGAAAACCTCAGCCTTATAATTTTCGCAGTTAATTGAATAAATTATCTTTACTCTGATACATAATTTTATGGTATTATTTAAATAGTAACTCGTGTCATGAATCATAAAAAAACTTACATGCAATCCGCCACCATTAAAAATGGATTAGGATTTGACTAATATCTTACATCACGAAAACATTATTTAGCGAGAACATCTAAATATGATCTTTAAAACTTTCAACATTAATCTAAAATGTCAATAAAAATGTTAAATAATCATTATGTTATGTAACTAGCTTTTCAATTTATCACCACACGATGAATGAATAAAATTTATAACGGATATAACTTGACGTGTCTATTTATTTTGAAAGAAAACGGATTCTTCGAATTCATGACTCAACTAGTGTTTATTAAATTTAATGCTGTCTTTTTTTTTTTTTTTTTTTTTTTTTTTTTTTTTTTTTTTTTTTTTTTTACTTAAGTGTTAAAAGCATATGGAACATCAAGTTGTTAAAATTTTTGAGCTGTTAAAATAAAAAGACCGCAAATTTTAATTAAGTTTTACAAAAATATTTCACATCAGAATTTTGATTCAAACACTTTAATCTTTTTATTTTCTTTTTCATATCTTTTAAATCTATTTTATAATAAAATTTCTGCTTTGAACCGAAATATATATGCATTTGGCACCTCATAAGGTAAAAAGTAATAGACATTTTTCTAAAGAAAGTTGTGAATTTATTTTAAAACACGTGTATAATTGTATTGTGATATTTTCCTTAATCAATCATATTTTCAATAGTAGCAACATGTATCTAAAGAAGAATCAGAAAAAAGAAAACTGTTGGATGCTAAAACTTATTTGCAAACAAAATTCAAATTATATTAAATCATTTCAAGAGCAAAAAGTATTTCATATCGAATTGAATAGTAATTAAAATTGTTCATTAAAAATAACTGTAAAAAAAAAAAACACATTTCACGTACACCCATCATATTATCTATCATGATTTTATAAAAATATAAAATTTAAATGCTAATAAATAGCGCTTACATAATGAAGATATTTATCATTCTCAATAAACGGAGTCATTAACTTTGCATACTCTTATAGTCGTATAGTCAAAAATGCATCAAATGACTTTAACCCCCTGACTGCCCAGCCAAAGGGTATTATTGTAATGTTGTTTTCTCTGTAATTTATTACAAATATAAAAAAAAGATGTTTTTTCCAACCTGATGCAAAATACGTTATTAGTATCGGTGTATAATCTTTGATAGCATCAATCGTAACTTAATTTTTCAGAACTGGGTTTTATTTGTAGAATTATACTAATTTAAGTATTGCTTATGTTGCAGTGAAACCTGCAGCTTAGTGTGTGAAAAAATCAGCCGGCGGCAGTCAGGAGGTTAAATGTCAATATAATAACTAGCGATAAACCCGGATGTCCTGGACATTCTATATACAGTCGACATCTAAGAAAAATATAAGCCTATCGTTAATTAGTAGACTTTCATAATCATAGATTTGTGTATTAGACACAGTTTTGGAAGATAATTTGCGATAGACATATCAACTGTTTTCTCTCTTTTTTATTGCACCTACTAAGCTTTTTGATTTTTTTAAAGACCGTATCCTTTAAAAGTTTTAAAATTTGTTTTAAAAGTTCTAAACAAGTTTTGTTTTAAAAGGGACATTTTAAATGTTGAAAAAAAAATTCTAGTAAAAAATTACTGATTAACATTATTTTAATACAAAATTAGACAAAACAACATACAAAGAATTTAAAATCTATTAAACATTTACAGATTTTCTCATTTGGTATATTTTTATAGAATTCTGGCAAAATAGTGTCCGAATCATAGATATTTTAGAGGGAACACAAGAAGATTCTCCAAAATGTAAAAGTCAAATTAAAAACAAAATCTTTATTCTAAAATTTAAACAATGAGTGATTTACGAAAAATAATCACATGCTATGCATTTTTGCTCAATTAAAAATATATATATATATTCCAAATGAAAAGATTTAATGCAATTAAAAAAACAAACTATTTATCAACTATCTATCTCTAATTTGTATCATCTTTTTAAATGTAGTTATAAGTGTAATTTTCATTTTTTTAATTTGAAACATAACGTTCATTACGTAAAATTACTTAATAGAAATTGAAGAAGACTTTCTAATCTGCTGATAAAATACCATTAAAAAAAGACGGATTCCGAAAATGATTTTTCTTCATGGGCGTCGAATAGTCGGGATAGTAATGAAAAGTGCATTTATGACATTCTCATAAACAACATTGTGAAATATCGCATAGATTTTCTTCTCTTAGTAATGGAAAAAAAAACAGTTTTATTGTCTATTGTTCTTAGTGTGATATATACGCTCTTCCTATTCCTTCATGAATTTTTGCGAAACACCTGTGTGCTTTAAAGTAATCCAAAAGAATCCAAGGAATCAAGCTTTGATGAAACAAAAGTTTAATTACTCACACGGAACACAAATGACAGGGACGAATACAGCAAGACTTGAACACACACAATTATATATATATATGTTGCGGCCAAAACCCGGAGCCTGGCCAATTCTAGAACTGGCCGGCCAATACCCGAACTGGCCAAGCTTCCCGGCCAATACCCGAAATACATGAAATGAATAGCGTATTTCGGGTTTTGGCCGGCCAATTCGCGAACTGGCCGAGAAGCCTTGGCCAACACCCGAATTGGGGATTTAAGGCTACCCAGTAGATGCGGCGCCGTCATGAAATTCTTTTAGAAATTGTTTCTTATTCAAAGAAGAACGTAATTTGCGACGGTTCCGTTTGATGGCACTGATATGCACACGTGACAGAAAAGGATATTTCCATGCTATTCTGATATGCCACCTTAGTGGTCTAAATTGCCATTTTTTCTAATAGAAATATTATTTTTTATTTGTATAAAAATGGTCTCAGTAAATTTATAGTATTTCGCATTATTTCCAATTCTTTTGAACCTGATTAACTACATTCTGCAGAAGATTCTTTACAAATTAAAATAAACATGAAGGGGGATTTTTTTAAAGTAATAAACGTAACTCATCGACAAATATGCAATTTTAAACTTAAAACAAGAAAGGAAATGAATCACTGTGTAGATTACAAAATATCATGCAACTCTATCGCAATGTTGTTAAGAGAATTTACTCCGGTTCTTTTTATGTAAAGAGATATCCACATAAGCATAAAAAAAAGTAAAATTTCATTTCAGCAATAGGTTTCCGCAACTAGTAATCTATTTATTTTATCTTTCATTAAAGCTTTCTATGATCTACAAATTGCTTTACAAATAAATATTAAAAGTTTATCGCAGCTGGAAATGCACATGAAAAACAATCGGAATATAAATGGTAAATTCCACCTACTCAATAATCTATAGAAAACATGTTGTAGAGCATATTAGAAATGTATAAAGGGTTTATTATGTTTGAAGTTGTGAAATATAAAAAAAAAATACTCTGTAAAAGTATTTCTCGCATATATCATAATTCCTTATCGGAATACTTTTTTGGAGTCCCTATTAACGATTTATAATGATTTCTTAATCAATATTCTACAAAGAAACCTACTGCTTCCCTCATGAGTGAGGCATATAAATTTTACTATGTTTGAAATATGCCATAATTCTTTATTGGAATTGTTTTGGCGCCCCTATAAATGATCTACAAATGCTACTTAATCAATACGCAACCAAAGACATTGTTTCTCACATCAGTGAGGCTCATGAATTGCATTATGTTTGAAATAGTGTAATATCATTAAAATAACCTATAACAGATTTTTTGGCATACATCATAATTCTATACCGGAATTCTTTTTGGCGTTCCTGTAAACGAACTGTAACGGCTATTTAATCAATACTTTACAAAAAAAAGTATCACATGTGCATTATGTTCGAAATCGTGTAACATCATTAAAATGCCTTATAAAAGATTTGTTCGCATGTATTATATTTCCTTATAATGGCTACTTAATCAATATTCTAAAAAAAAATATTGCTACTCACATGAGACAGGCTTGTAAATTGCATTATGTTTGAAATAGTGCAACATCATTAAAATACCCTATAAAAGGTATTTTGGCATACATCATTATTCTTCATCGGATTTATTTTGGCGTTCTTATAAACGTACATTAGAATGGCTACTTATTCAATATGCTACAAAAAAATTACATCCCACATATGCATTATGTTGAAATAGTGTAACATCATTAAAATACTTTATGAAAGATTCCTTGCATTTATCATAATTCTTTATCGGAATACTTTTTGCGTCCCTACAAATGAGCTATATTGACTACATAATCAATACTCTACAAAAAAGCATTGCTTCCCACATGAGAAGGGCATATAAACTTCATTATGTATGAAATGTATCATAATTCTTCATTGGAGTCATTTTTGATGTTTCTATTAACGAACTATGATTAATAATTAACCAATACTCTACAAAATATATATTGCTTCCTACATAAGCTAGGGTTGTAAATTGCATTATGTTTCAAATAATGTAACATTATAAAAATGCCCTAAAAAGGATTTTTTGGCAATATCATAATCTTTATCGGAATTCATTTTGGCGTCCCAATAAACGAACTAAAATGGCTACTTAATCAATATACTCTATAAAAAAAGTTCTTCTACACTAGAGAAGCATGTGATTTTCATTAAATTTGAAATAGTGTAACATCATTAAAAGGCACTAAAAAATTCTTTCATCATTTTCTTAGTAATAAAATTTTCAGTGTTTCTGAAAAAATCTAGAATTGCTATATTTTATGCACTGTAATAAATAACTGTTTGTCGTCTTTATTAATGATACATAGGTACCAATTTTATTGTAATGTAACAACATTAAAATGTACCGTAAAAACGATTCTTATTGATTATATTGAAACGAAATATTTTTGTATATCCCAGTAAATTAACAAAAAAACAGTACACAATTCCCTATCAGTGCCAAAATAAATTGATAAACGAAATAAGATAACAAATACAAGTCATCCCGAGACTTTACTCGAGTTAGAGAACGGCAAGGTAGACGACTACACTATTTGAATTCATAGACACTTTCAACTGTGTTAGAAATGATTAAACCGAGTGCCTCTATTCGGAGTGCCTCTATTGCTCCTCTTCCGGGAATTGGCCAATCACATCTGGCCAGTTCGCGAATTGGCTAATCGCATCTGGCCAGTTCGCGAATTGGCCGGCCAATTCTAGAATTGGCCAGTCATTTTTAAACGTTACTGGCCAGTTCGGGAATTGGCCGGCCAGTTCTAGAATTGGCCGATTTCGGGTTTTGGCCGCAACATATATATAAATATCCGGATTTCATATTTCTTTCAAGAACTTCTAACTACTCTTCTTTAACAACAGATCCACGTCGTGCCCGTAGCACATACATATTCCAATTTTCCGGATAATGTTTTGATTCTGTTTACCTGCACCAGACATTCGCAGGTCCACCTCTTACCTCCGCACACACACCTCTCTCTCTCTGCGTTCGTAACCCCTTCCTCTCCCACACTCTCCTCCGCTGGTCACGTGACCCAAGAGCGGGCGCCGATAAATAAAACAAAAAAACACATCATCAGTCATTACACCCCCCACGCAAGATTGAAAATATGGTACACACTTATTTTAAATCTGAAATTCGACTGATGATGTTACACTATTTAACAATGATTTCCCACATTATAATATGTATATATAAAAAAAATAACACCACAAATACAACCGTATTCGGAGAAGGCACGTCTTCCGGGGTTCTTCCTATCTGCTAATATAAAATAGAATTAAATTAATACTTCATATACACAATATAACATACAATTAACAAAAGGCAATACACAAAACTTAGTAACATTAAACAGGACACTAAGAGCTGCTGAAAAAAAATACATTGTTCAATACCGTTCAAGGAATGTTCAAACACTGGGTGCTTCAAAAGTTGTTGAATGTCCTAAATCGTGTCCAAGCGTGATAAGGCATCAGCATTAATTAGTTTGGCACCCGGGCGGTGCGAGATTGTAATATCATACTTCTGTAAGGCTAATGCCCATCGCTGCAGTTTTGAAGATTGAGGGGCATTTTTGGTTATAAAAGTTAATAGATTATGGTCCGTAATAAGTTCCACAGGTGAACCGAAAATCCACGTTTCAAATTTTTTCAAACTCCAGATCACTGCATAGGCCTCCCTTTCAATTGTTGGCCATGCCTGTTGAGTTTTGGTGAGTTTTTGACTGGCGTAACTTACCGGATACACTACTCCATCTCTTCTCTGCGATAAACAGGCTCCGATGCCGATTGCAGATGCATCACACTCTATGATGAAAGGTAACCCGATAATAGGAGTATGCAGACTGGGCGCTTCGATGAGACCTCTTTTTAACGCGTTGAACGCCTGGTCATGCTCTACTGACCAGCACAAATTCTCTGGACTGTCCTTTTTTGTCAGTTCAGTGAGGGGATATGCTGTTTCAGCATATTTTGGTATATAATCTCTATAGTAATTGCACAATCCTAAGACACTTTTTAGTTGCTTTTTGGTTTGAGGCACAGCTAACTTACGGATGGCCTCCACGTTTTCCGGATCGGTCCGATGGCTGCCGGACCCAATGATATGGCCTAAGTACTTTATTCGGGGTTTTGCAAATTCACATTTTTTCAAATTAACGGAGAATTGTAACTGTGATAGTTTGAAAAATATCTTCTCTAAATGCACCAGGTGTTCCGCGAACGTTTCGGAAAAAACTGCTATATCGTCTATATATGCTCTAGCAAAGTCCTGGTATTCAGAAAGCGCTCTGTTGATTTCTCGTTGAAACGTCGCAGCAGCATTCCTCAGCCCAAAAGCCATGACCTTGAAGAGATATTGAGCTCTATGAGTCTTAAAACACGCTAATTTTTGACTCTCTTCTTCTAGTGGTATGGCCCAGTAGCCTTTGAGTAAGTCCAAAGTGGAAATGACGTTGGCCCTGCCAATATTAAATAATAGATCAGTAGAATTTTCCATAGGAAAATCATCAACCTTGGTGATTGCGTTCAGTGCCCGAAAATCTACGCAAAGTCGCAGCGTTCCATCTTTCTTCATCACGCACACTACCGGATGCGGTGCTTCTTCATCACTTTCTTCAATCAAACCTAATTCTAGTAATTCTTGAATTTGTTTGTCTACTTGAGGTTTTAGGGCCTCTGGAATTCGATAAACATAAGGTTTCTTCTTCTCATTATCATTTAGTCTTATTTTGTGTGCACCAACTTTTGCTATTTGTATTTTCTTTGAAAATAATTCTTTATATCTAAGCAATAAATCTAACATCTTTTCTCTTTCCACGTTTTCCAAATGATTTAAATTTACTTCTTCGATTTTAAAATAGTTCGAGTTATCCTTTGTACTAGGGGTGGGATGGACTTCCCCTAATTCTTCTTCATTCTCAAAAATTACCCCCACTGCTTGTACCCTAGGAGTAAATTTCCTTATCTTATTCACGTGAACATTTTTAATGTTTCCGTTCGTTAACCTGACTTTGTAAGAGTCGGGATTACACCGCGCCACTATTTCGGCTGGCCCTGTCCATCTAGCGTAAAGTTTATTACTAGAGTCTGGGATTAATAAATATACCTGCTCCCCCGGTATAAATTCCTTATAAACTGCCCTTCGATTCGCATACCTCGCATACGCGCCCTGTTTAACCTCCGCTACTAGTGAAGCTTGTTCCGCCGCCTTTTCTAAGTTAATTTTTAAATCCTGAAGGTATTCGGTTGCACTTTTCCCGAGATTTATGGGTAGTGGAATTTCACCCGACCATGTGGATTTTAATACCGCCAATGGCCCCCTGGCCTCCCTTTCATACGAATCTCCCTATACGCAAATAATAAATAAGGGATGTGTTTATCCCAATTTTTAGGATCGCTCCGAATAATATGGTGCAACATGCGTTTCAATACCTGATTATACCGTTCAACCAATCCCGAACTTTGTGGATGTCCCGGTGTTGCAAATCTAGGAGCCGCCCCTAGCTTAGCATGAAATTCCTGCATTAAACCTGATACAAAATTTCCCCCCTGATCACTTGCTATTACGCGGGGTATCCCTGTCCGCATAAATATTTCTAACAGCGCATCACAAGTAGCCTTAGCATAAATTGTTCTTAACGGAACCGCTTCGGGCCACCTACTGTGTTGGTCAACCAAAGTAAGTACATATTGATGTCTACGCGCCGAAGGTGGTTCAATTTTCCCAATTATATCAATATTTACAACGTCAAATGGGAGCTCCGGTCTTTCAATCGTAAGAATCGGTATCTGATCACTGGCCCTCTCCCGGCTTCGCAACTGGCAGTCCTTGCACGATTTACAATACTCCTCTACATCCCGCGACACGCCTGGCCAAAAAACTGAATATCGAATTCTTTCTTTCGTTTTCCTTATACCGAGATGGTTCGCAAAAATTGATTCATGTGCAATCCTTAAAATTTCCTCCCTCCTAATTTTAGGCACTACTAATTGCATGACTTGATCTCCCGAAACCTTTTCCCTATGATAAAGTAAATTATCCACCATAACAAACCCATTTTTCCCTTGTTTTGCATCTTTAAATGCCCCCTGTAAAGATTCGCAATTCTTTTGTTGCTCCCTGTAAATGGTCGTTTCCGAACGCTGATTCGAATGTAAATCCTCGCAATCATTTTTCGTTCCAATACAATTAATAATCAAATTCTCTTCAAAAGATTCATTTTCAACCTGCAAACATAAATCTTTATCACTCGTATTTTGTTCTTTTTTCTTTTCCAACGATAAATTTTCATCTCCCCTTTTCGATTTCGTCTCATTTGTTGGTGCCAGACTGTCGGCTATTCTTTTCCCTTCTCCAATTTGCAATGATTGTAATAATTCATAAACCTTCGGAGTAATAATACATGAACTACATAATTTATCTGTCACTGCAAATAATACATCCACACCGTTAAATAAACAATTTGATTCACTCATGTTTAGAGAAACCGGTAATGTTAAAAGATCAGCAGTAATTTGCTCGTCAAAAGCTGAAATCAACTGAATTGATGAATTTTCATTATTTTTAAATGATTCTGGTACTTCATTCGAATTTATAACGGGAATCTCAGCAGCGCTGTCAATTAATGTTTTTATTTTTTGTTTCCCCACCCAAATTTCATCGTATTGCAATGGTTGAGTACTTATTGCGTCATTTTCAAAGCATAAAGCTGTCACTTTCGCTATCAACCTTTCGTCTTTATTTTTTCCGGTAGAATCTTTTTTCATTTGATAATGAGAATTTCCCGATCTCTCTTTTTCTTTATTACTATTATTAGGACAAAAACGTAAATGAACGATTTGCCGGCACAATTTACACACAGATTTTTTCCTATCATTACGCGAATTAAAATTATTTCTTAGATGCGGTGGAATATATTTGCCAGATCCGAAATCATCAGAACCGCGACAATTTGTCGATTTATCATATAACTCAGAAAAGGTTCTACCTTTTGATGTAAACCAATTATCGCATAATTCCGCAATTTCCCGCGCTTTTAACCAATTATCTAATTGTTTTATTTTGACATAGCTTCGCGCCTCTGAGTCTAACGCATCCATTAATCTATCACTAACTATTAATTCATTAAGTGCATCAAAATCATTTAACTTTCTAAGTTCGCAATAAAAATCCCAATTCGCCCTTAACCTAGATGCGAATTGCATATGATTTTCATTTGTCGCCCTCTTTGCCGAAAGAAAATTTTGAAGACAAGCTTCAGGAGTGGGTTGAAATTCTTTTAAAATTAACGCTTTAACCTTTTGATAATCCTTCATTTCATCTGAATTTGCATAGACTAATAAATGCGCAGCTTTTTCCCCTACTAAATTAAACAGTATTTCAACTTTCAAATCTTCCGCGACATTCTTTAATTCAAACGCCCTTTCGAGCGAAGAAAAAAATAAATTCCACGATTCAGGTTTGGTAGGAATCGCAATAGTTAAAGTTTTAACGCTTTTAATTAGAGCTTCTAACGAATTAGTTTTGGGATTTTGTCCACCCACCCCACTATCAGAATTTTTGTTCTCAGACTGCAGTTTAGCCATTTCTAATTGGTGTTTGATAACTTCTAATTTCGTTTTTTCTAATTCTAACGCTGTTTTCTGCTCAGAATTAATATATTCTTTTTCATTTTTAAGGGCCTCTGTCTCTTGTTTCTCTTTTGAAATGCGGTCTGATACCGTTGTAACGAGGAATTCTTTTACAAAATCGAAATCCTTATCATATTGTTCGCTTCCTTCGATTAATGCCTTTAAATCCACTATTCTATGATCTGGCTCTACTTTTAAGCCTAATTCTGTGGCTACAATGACCAGGTCTTCTTTTTTTAACCCTTTAATGCTGAACATATTCTTTTTTTAACTATTACTATCTTTATCAATAATTATAATCACTAAATAATATAATCATTCATTATAATCATACACTAGAATATACTCAGAACAATACTTGTTTTCAATTCTAATACGATTATCTCTTTAGAATCATTGTAACATTCATTAATCTAATATTTATGTTTCTTCAAATAATGCACAAAAGTTATATCTTTCAATTTTATTTCCAGAACTATAAAAAGTAGCTTCACTTACCACTGGTTCTTGCGAAGAGAGCGTGTGATATATACGCTCTTCCTATTCCTTCATGAATTTTTGCGAAACACCTGTGTGCTTTAAAGTAATCCAAAAGAATCCAAGGAATCAAGCTTTGATGAAACAAAAGTTTAATTACTCACACGGAACACAAATGACAGGGACGAATACAGCAAGACTTGAACACACACAATTAAATATCATATCATATATATTATAAAGCAGAAGTTCTGAAACTTCCAAACGGGTGTTTTCAAAAACTACCCGATGGATCTTTTTGCAGATTATATCATTCGATAGGAAATATTTTTGCGGAGGTTTATGATACAAATATACAGGGATAACTCTGATTTTTCATACTAAATTTCGTTTTTTCGGTTATTTTTGACGAAAGGGTTGCCAGTACTTATTTTTTGGCGAAAATTATCATTACTAAAGAAATTAAAAAGGATATATCTGTTAGAAATATTACAAACATCTTGCAAATAAAGGCAGAAAATATTTACTGATAATAAAATAACTATTGATAACAATAATAATAATAATAATAATAATAATAATAATAATAATAATAATAAAGAAAAACCATTTAATGAGACATGATATCATAAAAAAAATATTTATCTTAAAAATAAAAGAAATATTTGTAACGCTTAAAAAATAACGAGAACTATTACATTTGATGCAACATTTGGCGACTTATCCTTGCGTTAGAATAAAAAAAATAACTTGAAAATTTGATTAAATGAATTTTGAACGATATTTATTTTCCTTTCTATTATTTCCTTTCTCTTTTTTATCAAATTTCGATAGTATATAACTTACTCCAGAGAAAAGCAGATCTAATTATAAAAGTAATTGTGAGTTATTTGTTTGTTTCTTTGAGATTTTTTTTTACTTTTGTCGGCAAAGAATTAAGCCAAAAATGCATATGTCTAATATTAGGTCGCAACAAAGTTGTTTTTTTCCAAAAGGAGATTTTTTTTGGAGTATGTTTTAGTATTCAATTGTAAGTTCAATAAACATAAGTTAATATTTTAAAAATTGTAATCAAATATTTAAATTTTAGCTTCAGTGTGAAATTCTGCCACACACATATATATTGTAAAATAATGTCATTCTTTTTCAAAAGTTTTTCACCGTAATTTTGAAAATTGTAATCAACAAACATACTTTTTTGCGCCATTTTGTCAAATTCTCTTCCAGGGAAAATTAGTTTTAAAATTTACAAACTGAACAAGGAAATCTATGCAATTTAAATGAAATTTATGCAATTTCGCGTTATTACTATCGATAAATTCAACATTTTGAAATAAAAATTGCCTGCTGAAAAAAATGGCACAGATGTCATATATGCACCACATTGGCGCGATTGCAACAAAACGTCGATTTTATGTTCATATGGTTGCTCGGCTATTGTATATTTATTAATAAACTATTTACTCTTATTTATTTTTTTAAATGATGTAAATTGTTTTATTTTATAATTTTTAACAAAACATTATTTATTTATTTTTATTTCCTTTTTAAAATAATAGAAAACAATTAAAAAAAATATATATGTAATTGATATTTAAAAACGAAGTTTTCGCCAAATTTGTGTAAAAAAAAAAGAAAAAAAATGCACAAATGTGGTGCATATATGGCATATGTGCCAAAATATTTTACAAATCTGTTTTAATTAGCTATTTCTTCTTCTATTTTCTTCATATTTTTTCCTGCGTTAGATAATATTTAAAATGATATTGGACTAATCTTCGATAATTGAACACCGCCAAGTAGCATATGTACTATATTATTGAAAGTTTTACTGGCACAGATATTATATATCAGCGAGGTAAGTAATAGACTTTAAATTGGCATTATTTTGTCTGACATATTAACCCGACTATTAATATTTATTTATAAATAAAATGCTTATTTACTTTATAAATTGTATAAATTGTTTTGTTATATACTTATTAATTAAACTTTTTTCATTAAGTTTTATTACTATTTAAATAATATAAAATAATTTAAATATACACATGTAACTGGTATTCGAAAACAATGTTTCCGCCAAATTAGCATAAAAAATTATTGCGCCAAACTCGGAGTATATGACATCTTTGCCGTTTTGTTTATTTATTAAGGAGACTTCTAGATCATCAACGATGTTATAGAAAATTTGTCAGAATATTTTATTTGAGATTATTAAATTTATGGTTTTTCATTATGAAACAAATGAAGAAAAAAATTTTTACTGTTGATGCAACTACAGAATTAACGACTGCTTGGTGTTTTTTTTTTTTTTTTTTTTTTTTTTTTTTTTTTTTTTTTTTTTAATCGAAAAGGCAATTTTTTAATTATTTGTTTACTTTTTTGTTTACATTATTATAATCATTTTTTCCATTTTTATATACGCATCACCTTAGCGCGTTTTTTTTTCTTTATCTGACACCAGTTTGGCAAACACTAAGTTTTCAAATACCAGTTACATATTATATTATATTCAATTATTTTCTATGATTTTAAAAAGGAAACAATAATAAATAAGTAAAGTTTAATTATATAGAACAAAACAATAAAGAAAAGTAAAGAAACAGTTTATTAGTAAATAAACAACAATAACCAGATTACCACGCAATCCATAAAATCACAATTTTGTTGCAATCGCGCCAACGTGATACATACATGACACCTGGCCAAAATATTATTGGCTATATTATTAGTTATATATTTTTATATTATCTGGTACTACTTAATTATCCCATCGAACAAAAAACTGCTGCATTTAAAATATAAGATTAAATGTCAATAATGGATTATCGTAAATGTCACATTCATTTGACATTAAACATATTACATGCGTTTGTTACGTTATCAACTATTTTTTGATTCGACGTTTTATTTGTATTTCCATAAATATTTTAGTAATTTATTGATTCTTTTGTTATTTAAAATAAAAGTTATATCCGTTTGTATAATATGGTGAATCGTTTGGTAATATGTATAATTTGGCGAAATTGATCTATGGAATAATAAAGTATTACCTATTATTTGTTAAAATTCTATCTGGATATTTAAGTTGACAGAACTCGCGTACTTTTCAAGTCTCCGTAGAGGCATTCGCCAAGCTGTCGTTAATTCTGGGTTTTAGCCTTATTATGTATTTTTCATCTGCAGTTATTTTACTATCACTAAAAAAGCAATATTTGCAATGCGCAGGAAAAATCTTCGGAATAACAATGATATCGAATTAAAAAAAAATATTTGCAATTAATTTATCAATCATTCAGGTTAAAAAAAAAAAAAAATACTAAAACTTTCTACAGTCGGTAGAAAGTTTTGTTTTTAATGTTTATGTTGCAGAGTTTTACTTAACATTTAAGCCCTATCAACAGAATTTTATCAAAAATTAACTATTAAATACTACTTCATTACCCCAAAAAACCAAACTTCATTACCCCACCCCAAAAAAACTATCGCCAAGGTATAAGATTAAATGCCAATAATAGATTATTGTAAACTTCACTTTCATTTGACAATAGACACGAAATAAGTCTATCGTTATAAATGTTTGACGCCAAAAATCATAATGGAATTGATTACAAGCTGAAGTTTTATTTTTCTACAAAATTTAGCATAAAGATTATCCCCTATTTAAAAGCTACATGTTTGCAACTGGTTTAAAAAAATGAAGAGGCAATGAAACTGATGTAATTTTAATTTTACTCAAATAATTCAGCTTTAAAACACACCTTTTATGCTTCATTGTTCTAATAAATATATAAGTTAAACACTCTTTTTTACATATTTTGCTATGTACTTTGTTGGAACAGACCGAGGTAGAGAGAAAATTGTAGTAGACCTGCCAGGAGAGGACGGTTATTAAAAAATTTAACGCAACATGTAATGGAGATTGTATTTAGGCTACCAGATCTACACATAGTGCAAGTTCAGACTCGGGAGTTTAAGAACTAACATATGATAATATGCGGTATGAAAATTAATAGAGTTTGATAATCATTGCAATTCTTTCTAACAAAATAATGTGATGAGTAGAGAACATTTTGATTCCTGGTGTCATAACGGTCTCATTTTCATATCAAACTCTACTATAAATGATAAAACAAGAGAGATAGTACTTAATTACCCAAATTTTGTCCAATGCATACAATAGTGCAATATCGCAATGTCACTGGCACTGGCATCGTTTTCAGCATTGCGGAAGGACATTCCAGGTGATGGTATACACTGCTTTAAAAACGAAATTTCAAATCACCATTTTGTTTGAGTCAAGATTCGTTTAGAAAAATGGACCAGCGCAGCGGGCATAGCCTGCTAGTATATTATAAAGCAGAAATTCTGAAACTTCCAAACGAGTGTTTTCAAAAACTACCCGATGGATTTTTTTGCAGATTATATCATTCGATAGGAAATATTTTTGCGGAAGTTTATGATACAAATATACAGGGATAACTCTGATTTTTCGTACTAAATTTCGTATTTTTCGGTTATTTTTGACGGAAGGGTTGCAACAACTAATTTTTTGGCGATAATTATATTTCAAAAAAGAAATGAAATGCTTTCTCTAATTTAAAATAATATAAACATTTCGATAAAAAACCTGTTAATTCATTGATTTAAAATAAATAATGATAAAAAGAAAAAATCCATTTAATGCAAAATAATATTATGAAAGGAAAATATTTATCTTTAACGAAAGAAAAAAAAAAAAGGAATATTTATAATATTTAAAAAGTAACTCAATGTGAAAGAAAGTTTTGAAGTGACACAATATTTGGCTATTTATTTCTTTCGAGCCAGATTAAAAGAAAACATCTCAAAAATTTCATTAGGTAAAATATAAGTATTTTTTTTCTTTCTTTTTTTAAAAATATTTTTAAATCTAATTTTTCCGTTTTGTGCTTTACAGAAGAAACTCGCAGAATTAATATTTTTAAAAGGCTCCAATTGTTGTTTGTATGTTGTTTGTTCATTTGGGTGTTTCAATCTACTTTTGCCGCCAATCAATGCGATTCTAAACCAAAAAAAAACTAGTATATTATAAAGCAGAAGTTCTGAAACTTCCAAACGAGTGTTTTCAAAAACTACCCGATGGATCTTTTTGCAGATTATATCATTCGATAGGAAATATTTTTGCAGAGGTTTATGATACAAATATACAGGGATAACTCTTATTTTTCGTACTAAATTTCGTATTTTTCGGTTATTTTTTATGAAAGGGTTGCCAGTAGTTATTTTTTGGCGAAAATTATCATTATTAAACAAATTAAAAATGATATATC
Organism: Maratus speculifer; assembly: GCA_964019185.1. Taxonomy (NCBI): domain Eukaryota; kingdom Metazoa; phylum Arthropoda; class Arachnida; order Araneae; family Salticidae; genus Maratus; species Maratus speculifer. The sequence continues at coordinate 209,149,674 of OZ025291.1, read as the reverse complement.
TGTTAGAAATATTACAAACATCTTGCAAATAAAAGCAGAAAATAACTATTGATAATAATAATAATTAATAATAATAATAATAACAATAATAAAGAAAAACCATTTAATGAGGCATAATATTATAAAAAAAAATATTTATCTTAAAAATAAAAGAAATATTTGTAACGCTTAAAAAATAACTTAACGTGAAATATTACATTTGATGCAACATTTGGCGACCTATCCTTGCGTTAGAATTTAAAAAAAATAACTTGAAAATTTGATTAAATGAATTTTGAACGATATTTATTTTCCTTTCTATTATTTTCTTTCTCTTTTTTTCCAAATTTCGATAGTATATAACTTACTCCAGAAAAAGGCAGATCTAATTATAAAAGTAATTGTGAGTTATATATTTTTTTCTTTAGAATTTTTTTTTTACTTTTGTCGGCAAAGAATTAAGCCAAAAATGCATATGTCTAACATTAGGTCACAATAATGTTGTTTTTTCCAAAAGAAGATGATTTTTGGAGTATATTTTAGTATCAATTGTAAATTCAATAAACATAAGTTAATATTTTCAAAATTGTAATCAAATATCTAAATTTTAGCTTTAGTGTGAAATTCTGCCACACACATATATGTTGTAAAATAATGTCATTCTTTTTCAAAAGTTTTTCACCGAAATTTTGAAAATTGTAATCAACAAACATACTTTTTTGCGCCATTTTGTCAAATTCTCTTCCAGGGAAAATTAGTTTTAAAATTTACAAACTGAACAAGGAATTTATGCAATTTAATTGAAATTTATGCAATTTTGCGTAATTACTATCGATAAATTCAACATTTTGAAATAAAAATTGCCTGCTGAAAAAAATGGCACAGATGTCATATATGCACCACATTGGCGCGATTGCAAAAAAACGTCGACTTTATGGTCATATGGTAGCTCGGCTATTGTATATTTATTAATAAACTATTTACTCTTATTTATTTTTTCTAAATGATGTAAATTGTTTTATTTTATAATTATTAACAAAGCATTATTTATTTATTTTTATTTCCTTTTTAAAATAATAGAAAAACAATTAAAAAATATATATGTAACTGATATTTTAAAATGAAGTTTTCGCCAAATTGGCGTAAAAAAGGGAAAAAAGCACAAATGTGGTGCACATAAGGCATTTGCGCCAAAATATTTTACAAGTTTGTTTTATTTAGTCATTTCTTCTTCAATTTTCTTCATATTTTTTTGTGTTAGATAATATTTAAAATGATATTGGACTAATCTTCAATAACTGAACACCGCCAAATAGCATATTTACTATATTATTGAAAGTTTTATTGGCACAGATATTATATATCACCGAGGTAACTAACAGACTTTAAATTGGCATTATTTTGTCTGAGATATATTAACCCGACTATTAATATTTATTTATAAATAAAATGCTTATTTACTTTATAAATTGTATAAATTGTTTTGTTATATATTTATTAATTAAACTTTTTTCATAAATTTTTATTACTATTTAAATAATAGAAAATAATTTAAATATACACATGTAACTGGTATTAGAAAACAATGTTTCCGCCAAATTAGCATAAAAAATTATCGCGCCAAACTCGGCGCATATGACATCTTTGCCTTTTTGTTTATGTATTAAGGAGATTTCTAGATCATCAACGAGATCATAGAAAATTTGTCAGATTATTTTATTTGAGATTATTAAATTTATGGTTTTTCATTATAAAACAAACGAAGAAAAGAAAATTTACTATTGATGCAACTACAGAATTAACGACTGCTTGGCATTATTTTTTTTAAAAATCGAAAAGGCGATTTTTTAATTATTTGTTTACTTTTTGTTTACATTATTATAAACATTTTTCCATTTTTATATACGCATCACCTTGGCGCGTTTTTTAGCTCACAGGCTATCATAGCCTGAGAGCTTATGTGCCCGTCCGTTCTATATGTATGTCCGTTCGTGCGTAACGCGATAACTCATGATAAAAATATCCGATCCACTTGAAATTTTGTATATAGGTATATCCTGATAAGGCGCTTCCCTGATTAGTTTTTGGAGTTCATTCGATATATATAACAGGGGGAACAGGGGGCACATGCCCCTCCCCTTAGTTGATATAAATGGGATTTTCATGCAGAATTAAGTTTTCGTTCAAAATTTAGATTAGGATCATTCTGATGAGGTGATTCCGTGTCAGTTATTAGGTGTTCATTGAATAAGTATAAATAGGGGAACAGGGGTTCTAATCCCCCCCCCTTAATTTATGCAAATGGGTTTTTCAAGCAGAATTTTCAGATTTCGTTCAAATCTCTGAATAGTTTTGGAAGTTTAATGGTTAAGTATAAAAGAGGGGGATAACTCCTTTTAAATTATATAAATGCTAAATAGGCTTTTATTAAGAATTATCTCATTTTCTCTGAATTTTGGATATAGATTTTTTATATGATAAAGCATGTCTTTGATAGTATAGGAGGTTCTATGATTAAGTATAAAAAAAGGAGAAAGGGGAGAGCTATTTCCCCTTCTTATTTTCTTTTTTTCGATCGGTATTAACCCTTGAAAATATAAGGCTTTAATGTACAATTAGTATTTGTAGCCTGTGAGCTCAATGCCATCAGTTTAACTGGGCAGTATTCTTTATTAAAATCTGACATCAGTTTTGCAAACACTGCGTTTTCAAATACCAGTTATATGTTATATTATTTTTAATTATTTTCGATTATTTTAAAAAGGGAACAATAATAAATAAGTGAAGTTTAATTAATAATTATAGAACGAAACAATAAAGAAAGAAAAAAATAAAGAAAAGTAAAGAAACAAAGTTTATTAGTAAATAAACAACAACAACCAGATTACCACGCAATCCATAAAATCACAATTTTGTTGCAATCGCACCAACGTGATCCATACATGACACCTGACCAAAATATTATTGGCTATATTATTATTTATATTTTTTTTATATTATTTGGTACTACTTGATTATCCCTTCGACCACAAAACTGCCGCCAAAATAAAAGATTAAATGTCAATAATGGATGATCGTAAATGCCACATTCATTTGAAATTAAACATCTTACATGCGTTTGTTACGTCATTAACTACTTTTTAATTCGACGTTATTTGTATTTCTATTAATATTTTCGTAATTTATTGATTCTTTGGTTATTTAAAATAAAAGTTATATTCGTTTGTATAATATGGTGAATCGTTTTGCATTATATATAATTTGGCGAAATTGATCTATGGGATAATAAAGTAGTACCTATTATTTATTAAAATTCTATCTGGATATTTAAGTTGACAGAACTGACGTACTTTTCAAGTCTCCGTAGAGGCATTCGCCAAGCTGTCGTTAATTCTGTGTTTTGGTCTTATTATGTATTTTTCATCTGCAGTTATTTTACTATCCCTAAAAAAGCAATATTTGCAATGTGCAGGAAAAATATTCGGATTATCAATTATATAGAATTTAAAAAAATATATTTGCAATTAATTTATCAATCATTTAGGTTAAAAATATACTTTAAAATTGGCTAAGAAAAAAAATATACATTAAATACCGACAGTAGAAAATTTTGTTTATGATGTTTATGTAGCAGTTTTAATTAACATTAAGTCCTATCAACAGAATTTTATCAAAAATTAACTATTAAATACTACTTCATTACCCCGTCGAAAAAAAAACTATCGCCAAAGTATAAGATTAAATGCCAATAATAGATGACTGTAAACCTCATTTTCCTTTGACAATAAACACGAAGTATGTCTGATACATTTGAAACAAATCGTTATAAGCAATTCTAATGTTTGACGCCAAAAATCATAATGGAATTGATTACAAGCTGAAGGTTTATTTTTCTACAAAATTTAGCATCAAGGTTATTCCCGATTTAACAGCTACACGTTTGCAACTGCAGGGCTGCGACTATTTTTTAACTCTAACTGGCACCACTTTCTTTAAACAGAAATCCTTAACATACACTTTGACAACACTTGCAAGAAAAATTTATTTTGAAATTTATATTAGAAAAATAGTGGTGCGAACGGAATATAAAAATAGTCGCCTGTGGCAGCCCTGCAACTGCTTTTAAAAAAATGAAGAGGCAGTGAAACTGATGTAATTTTAATTTTACCCGAATAATTCAGCTTTAAAACACACCTTTTATGCTTCATTGTTCTAATAAATATATAAGTTAAACACTCTTTTTTTACACTTTTTTGCTATGTACTTTGTTGGAACAGACCAAGGTAGATAGAAAACTGTATAGTAGAGTTGCCAGAAGAGGACGGTTATTAAAAAATGTAATGCAACATGTAATGAGATTGCATTTAGGCTACCAGATCTGCACATAGTGCAAGTTCAGATTCGGGAGTTTAAGAACTAACAAATGATAATGTGCTGTTTGAAAATTAATAGAGTTTGATAATCATTGCAATGCTTTCTGACAAAATAATGTGATGAGTAGAGAACATTTTGATTCCTGCTGTCACAACGGTCTCATTTTCATATCAAACTCTACTATAAATGATCAAATAAGAGAGATGGTACTTAATTACAAAAATTTTTGTCCAAGGCATACAATAGTACAATATCGCAATGACATTGGCACTGGTATCGTTTTCAGCATTGCGGAAGGACATTCCAGGTGATGGTCTACACTGCTTTAAAAAAGAAATTTCAAATCACCATTTTGTTTGAATCAAGATTTGTTTGGAAAAATGGACCAGCGCAGCGGGCACAGCCTGCTAGTATATATATAAATATCCGGATTTCATATTTCTTTCAAGAACTTCTAACTACTCTTCTTTAACAACAGATCCACGTCGTGCCCGTAGCACAGACATATTCCAATTTTCCGGATAATGTTTTGATTCTGTTTACCTGCACCAGACATTCGCAGGTCCACCTCTTACCTACGCACACACACCTCTCTCTCTCTACGTTCGTAACCCCTTCCTCTCCCACACTCTCCTCCGCTGGTCACGTGACCCAAGAGCGGGCGCCGATAAATAAAACAAAAAAACACATCATCAGTCATTACACTTAGCACTTTCTTCTATCATCAATACAAGATGGTAATCAAATTTTTTTGACGGATTTACACGTTTTAGAGGTCAGAAGTTTTAAAAAACATGTTTTACAAAATGTCTGTCTGTCGTGTCTGTGTATGTGCCCCTAAGTCGGAATCGTTCGATAAAAAAAAAGTGCATGAAGATATGCATAAAATTGAATAAATTTTTTGAGTATGTTTTCGGCTGTACAAGCAGGTTTTTTTTACTTAAAATATGCTGCCGAAAGGAGGCGCTGTAATAGCGAGTTTTGTGATAATTTGAATATTTTACCTTTGCAAATTGTATGAAGTTAGGTATAAGATTGAACCAATCTTTTTGTATAAGTGTTGGTTATAGCTTATTGATCCTCCCAGTCGCTGGAAGGAGGCGCGTTAATAGCGATTATTGTACCTATTTAAATAGTGTACATCTAAAAGTGTATGAAGTTAGGCATAGAATTGAACTAAATTTTTTGTGTAAGTATCTAACTAGGGTTAGCAGCCCTTCTCTAAATTTGAAAAAAAAAAAAAAAACACCGGAAGGAGCTGTTGTAATTGCGATTTCTGTGTCATTTTCATTATTTTACCATAAAAATGTATGAAGTTATGCATAGAACGCAACAAAAAATGATTTGTGTATGATTATTTTTGAGCTTGGAAAACAGGTCTTTCCTGAATTAAAAAAAAATCTGCCAGAAGGGGGTGCTGTAAAAGCGATTTCCATGATATTTTCATGAATGTACTTTCGAAAAATTCATAAGTTTATGTACAGAATGAAACGAAATTTTTTATATATATTTGGCTATGGCCAGCAGATCTTCGAATCAGGAGATATTCCGTGGAAAAAAAGCCCTGTGATATTTTTTTGTATACCTTTTTCTATGCTTCGTGCTTCTATTATCCATTGGCTCATGCACAGACGGGAATCCTTCTAAGCCGGCTCTTAGTAAACAGCTAATGATAACAGAACAGACGAAAATTATTGACTTTAACAAATATCATTATCCATATTAATTTTCTCTTTTACTCCGATTAATTGACTGGATGAGATATTTAAGATGAAAATCAAAGTTTGTATAGTATTGAATTAATAACATTAAAGTATTAACATTTGTAACTACTTTTTGAAATATTAAGAAATGCGTATGAGACAGAAGAAAGTTTTGGGTTTGGTTCATGCAACTACTTTTTTATGCAAGGAAACTCAAAAGACTGAAAGGCTTTTCTTGATCAAGAGAAACAGACTAACACGTGTTCAATCAATTTTTAAAATAAATACAATTTAGTATCTTCTATTAAATTTTATAGATATGGTTGTTAAAGTAATTTTGAGTATTGTTTTAACGATAAGATAAAAAATAAACTATATTTAGTAATATTTTTTTTAATTTTGTGAGAATATTTCTTTTTTTTCACGTTAATTCGTGCAATAGTCATAATAATGCCTATACTTTATGTGGACGGTAGCTTAAAATATTATGCTTAATTTGGCGAGTGGCAACAAACTAACTTGACATCACTGCTGTACTACAAACGTACGAAATTTTTTATGCATATAAAATGCAAAGAAATGTAGAAAAAAATAATGAAAAATAAATAGAAAATATAATTTTAAATAAGTAGAAAAATGAACTTTTTCATTACAAAAAATAAATTAATATAAATAAATGCAATTTAAGAAATGGCAGCAATCATTTGAAAAATGAAATTCCACTCAATTTGTCATTTTAGATTCAGATTCAGATGACGAAAGTTTACCTGATTTAAATTTACCGGATTCAAATTCGAGTTTATCCAAAGAAAATGGTCAGCTAATAGTTTTTTCATTAAAAAAGTTAATTACTAAATATAAAAAATAAATAAACAGTTGTAGAAACTTTTTAACGTTCTTTTTTGATGTAGATGGATTTTAGTAGTCTTTATAGGTTGTGTAAAATAACGAATAATATATAATACATTTTTCGGCTTGATAAAATCAGCACTTCAAACCCTCTATTAAGTTTTTTTTATTAAAACAAATTAAGAACTTCATGGTAGGTTTTACAATAATTTTAAGAAAAATGCTCTTTCTGATATATTTCTAAGAAATTAATAAATAAAATTTTTCTTTTAACAAAAGTGGTGTTGAAATTGTGGACCAAGTGGGAGCCCTGGTACTTGAATCCAAATTTTGGTGGCTAAGATTGCCATCCTGTAAGACGCCATGGTTAGTTGATTGGGACACTTCGAGACATGGCCTTTTACAGTCAATCGGTTCAACATTAGACTGCTTACTTTTTTGTAATCATCGTTTATTTCGTAATTGGTTTTAATGGACTTGATAATAATTTAAAGATATTCATGTTTGTATTCTCGATGATTTTTCCTAAGACGTCTTTCTTTGGATTTGAGTTTTTCCATATCTCATAATTTACGGCTAGCCAATTTCCAACTTTTATGCTTTCTTCCTTATTAAAACGGTTTTATACATTTCGATATCCTATTTATATAAATTAGAAAATAATTGAGTTGAAAATGATGAAAAAAGTAATTAAATTGCGGACATCACGACGTCTATTTTCAACCGAGATCAACATCCGTTTTGCAAATGATTAAAAAATTACAAAAATAATTACATGCATAAATTTAAACACTAACAATCTTTTTACTTTTTCCTTGAAAATTATATTAACAATACATTATACTAATACATTTACGGACGCTTGAAAATAAAGCAATTTTGAAACAAAACTGCCTTTAAAAACATTTTCGACAGCCAGCGGATTGTTCACAATCTGTTTTCTAGAGACTAGAAAACATTAAGCGTTTCTTGATATTTATTGATCAATTTTGAGAGACGAAATAAGTTTTTAACTTAAAAGAAAAAAATGCATATAAAATTTTAAATTTTCTAAAATCTTTGAACATTTAATCTTATCTTATTTTAGAGAAACTATTATTTTTTCAATGTTACATTAAATGGACTTCAATAATAAAGTAACATCTGTCTATTCAGAAGACATTGTAGATTATACATTTAGCCTCAAGTGAAAGCACAATATTACTAGTCAAAAAATGCAATCTCCCTAATGGGCAATAAAATAAAACGGACACCTTATAGCTTCATAATTTTTTAAGCAGTTGTATATATAATATCGACCTTTTTAAAACGAGAAGATGAAACAAACGTGTTTAAAAATAAGGGTAATTTTTGAAGGTGTGATTTTTTTTAGATTATTATTTTATTTAAGAATATTACTTGTAATTTTAAGGTGAAAGCTACGCCTTTCTTAAAGCTTTCTCAATGGGCATTAGTCTATCTTCATCAGGCACAAAAAAGATGCGTGTCTTCTATGAATGTAGCGGCACGACTTTAGTGAAAAGACGGGAAAGGGAGCAAGCTGAAGGAACAGCGAATGGGATTGTAAGAAGGCAACAGCTAATCACCAAAAAGCATAAACGTATCCTTTATTCGTTTATGCTCTTCATGATATTTTTCATGACCGAAAAGACGTGTTTTTTTCAAGAAGTAAACCTTCTAAATTTAGCTATGATAAATAAGCAAGTGTTAGTAAAATGTAATTATGTTCTAGGTTCTTATGCTTCTCAAATGTGTTTTTAAACAAAATAAAGAGTGATGATGTCTTTATAAAAATTAGGCATCAAGAAAAAATTTATGATAGACAAAATAATAGACTATTTAAAAATATAAATATATATACATGTGTTGAAGGCTAACAAAAGAAAAGAATTCTGTTTGATAAAAAAACATTATAGTTTAAATAATTTTCTATTAAGTATGGAAATTTATCAGGTAATCGAGAAAGTGAATTCAGTTTTCAATTTTTACAATGAAAACGGTGCAATGACGATTTCACGTTGCCTGGCATACGCTTCCACTTCTATGACTCAAGGGCAAACGTGAAGTTTATATTTTGATATTCGAGTATTACATTGGCTGCATGATAAGCAATTAAAATGTTTTAAAAATTGCACATCCCGCTGCATACAAGTTATGGTCTTTGATCCGTTTTTTTTTTTTTAATGTTAGGAACACTAAAACCAAATTGAAGTTCGAGATAAATTTTCGAAGTTCATGGACAAAGTGCGATGAGTGTTTCGATGGTTTGGAGTTGGCTGAGAAATTTCAATGAAGGGCTTAAAAATATTCACGACGAAGAAAGTAGTGGGCGGTCGTCTCTGACTGGCAATGAGTTGTTTTCAAAAGTTGAATAGAAAAGTACAAAGAACTGGATATTCACCATTACGGCACGATGAATGTCTTTTCGATAAATTTATCTCTCACCCCTTTCAAAGCTGTTACTATAAGTTTGACATCCCAGACGGTATATTTCTAACATAAGGGTACATAAAAGATCGCTACCATGCTATGATTAAAACTTCAACAATGATTCAACAGTGTCGAAAAATAATAGCACTTCATTATGTAAATTATTTTTTTCTAATAACCGTTTCTTTTCATTCAATTGCTTAACGGAACTCATTTTCTGGATTGCATGATATTATGTACCAGATTTTCGATCTTACAAAAAATCGAAGAAGAAGTTTTTAGAGGAATTTCAGAGTATAAAGATTTTCTGTAATGTAAATTCTCATGCATTATTTCAACTTATAAATTTATATTAGTAGAGAAATTTTTTATGTCGAAAAATTATCATAAACAAAAGGAATTTTTTTGCAATGCAAACAGAATTATTTTTTCAAAAATCTGTAATTCCATAAAATTTTTGGTCAGGGTACTCTTTAAAGTATCTAAAAATCGATTTTTCAAAAAGTACCTTATAATTAAATTTGATTATTTAGAAATGTTTGAAAACAAACTGCATACGAAAATTCACACTAGAAGAGAAGTTATATCTAAAACACTTTCAGATTTTCCCATATGATCAATGGGTGATTCAATTTTCTCAAAACAGTGACTTTTATCATTGCGCGCATGATTTTTGAAAAACGATTGCCTAGAATTTCACAAAATTTTCACTGAATGTATTAAACATATAGAAGCACAAAATGACCTACTATTATGTTTCTCATGTGTGAAAAATTATGCGCCCAATGCATGCAAGAATAATTCCTTCACTTAAATTTTACTATATTTGAAAATAAATTTAACATATATGCATACTTTTTTTGCAACTTTAATTGATAAAACAAACCTTTCTTAACATATGTCTTCAATTCTACGATTAAAAGTCAATTAGATATAGAGTGACTGCATTTCTTACAGAGGTCGCTTTTTCCGTAATTTTGTTAGTTCGAAGTTTACCTGATCCCTTAAAATGAGTTTTTTAAAGACAAAAGACAGAAAAAGTTTGAGAATGAATAAGAACACTCTCAAGTTCTAAATGGAATTATTATATAGTTGTCATACCTTATAAAGCTAATCTTCTGTAATCAGTCAATTACCCATTTAGATTTAAACATCAGCAATGATAACAAAAATAGAATTTTTTAATGGTGTGAATTTTATTATTATTGATAAAAATAAGATTTATGTGCAAAATGTCGCCAAAAGATAGATAAAACCGTAATACTTCCTTTAAACTGTTATTCTATAAAGGATTTCTGTAAAATTCACGTAATTATATTATTTTAATGTGTTTAATTCTATATTATTTCCTTCTTAAATTAACACTCTTAACCATTAAAATATTCCTACAGAACATTCATTACTGATCTGCGTAACAGTGTTTCTAAGAATTTCCAAAATACTAAATAATGTTTCGATATTTTCAATTCAATTTACTCAGAGAGGGAAAAACAGTCGTTACATTAGGAAAGATACTTATACTTCTCAAATAAAAGAAAAAAAACAGAACGCAGAGCATAGAGATACGTGATGTGAAATTTTGTTGCTTACTAGCCGTATCTACTTTTAAAATAATGATCCATTATTGCAGTATAGAGTTTCTTATTACTTTCATTTGCCATAAAGCAGTTTATTTTTTTAAATAAAAATAAACTCTGTTATACGAAAAAATATATTTAGTTCTGTTATCCTAATAATAACAATATAGCAGATAGACAATTCGTTGGTAACCATTTTTTGAAACGTACTTAAATGCTCTTCATTATTATACGTATCAAGGGCATATTTTACTTGAAAAAAAAACTATTTTTTATGAGCGCTGTAGCTAGATTCAAACGTTTGTACACTGTAAAAAAAATTCTGTAAGGTTACTAAGAATTTTCTAGGAAACTGGGATGCCTAGAACTTTTCGTGTAACCGCAACAGAAGAATATCATGTACAATTACAAAAGTTGCTTTAGTTACTGTTACTAAATATTGTTTAGTAAACATACTAACGATTTTTTAGAGAGTTTCCTAAAGAATCGTCTGTAAGTTTACTAAATATTATTTAGTAAACATACTAACGATTTTTTAGTGAGTTTCCTAAAGAAAAGTCTGTAAATTTTCTAAATATTATTTAGTAAACTCACTATAAATTATTCAGGGATTTTTTTATGGAATGTTTCGTAAATTTACCAATGATTATGTTGTATAGGCAGCAACGATTTGTTAGGGAGTTTTCTAAAGAACGTTTTGTAAACTTATCCTGATTATTTAGTAAATTTAGTAATGATTTCTAAGGGAGGTTCTCATATCTTTTTATATAAATGTACTAAACATTATTTAGTACACTTACTAGCGATATTTTAGAGTGATCACTATATATATATTGGTAAATTTACTGAGAATTATTTAATAAACGTATTTAGGAATTTTTAGCGAGTTTTCTCTACATTATTTTCTGAGTATTCTAATGATTTATAATATTCTTACAAAACATTTTGTAGTATATTTATTGAGAATTTGTTGTACATTTGCAAGGGCCTTTATGGCATATTTACTATCGGTTTTTTATGCTTGCACCTTAAACCTTTTATGTACTTTATAAAAAAATGTAACTTTAATGAGATATCATTGGAAAAATTACCAATTTTTTTTTCTTTTTGTATTGTATTTAGGCCACATTTTGTATTCTCGTCAGAAAGTTCTTTGCAACAGTACAAGTGTTAATTCAGTAAATTTGTTAATGATTTTTTTGTATTGTATTTAAAATATTTTATTTGCACATACCAACATGTATTTGTAACTGCACAAATTGTTTGCAATGTTATTACTATATTTTTACAGCAGTATTCCAAAAAGATTTTACGTAATTGTTTTTTATTCTAATACTTAAATTAATACAAAAGTTATTATAGTATTCTTTCAACATGAAGTTGAATTTTTACAGTTTTAAATATCCAGAGTGGAATTTTTCTCATGTATCAAAATATTTCGATGTAAAATAAGCAATATGACCTAACATGTGTTTCAATATTACCACAGCAATTGACATAAATGTTACACATGAGAAAACTCACTGAAGTTTCAATGTAGACATTTAAATAGGTGCAAAATCATTTTTTATATTATATGAGCATTATAACAATATCACTAAATGAGCAGATAAGCTGAAGCCGATCTTACCGTCTTTAGTTAAACTAAAAAAAGCAAATAGATAGAGTAATGTAAATAAATTAACATAACTGAGTTTTAAAATATGCCTAAAAGAAATATGATTTTAGATGAAGTACGGTGCTTAATTTATACATATAAAGCACCGAGCCTCACCTAATCCATTACATGATTAGAAAACCTGTATATTATGAAAAAACATTGTCCGTTTATTCTATGCGAATATGCTTTTAAACTAGAATGCTAGAAATGAAAATATAGTAGCCTTGTATTTAAGATGTTTTGTTCAGTTCTATGATCATATGAATTTCACTAACAAATGTCTTCTGTTACATATATTTGAAACACTATACAATAACTAATTCAATGGTTCAAAACAGATAAGAGTTCTGCAAAAAAATTAATGCCTTTATCCGAATTTCACATTTAAGATTTTTTTAAAACCCTATTCTTATTTCAGGTGGATATGTCGTACAATTCTTACTAATTACTAGAATCTTTTTCCCTTTAACTTTTTTATTGTCTTTTACCTGGACTTATTCCTAACAAATTTCTTTCACCATCTACGTTTAATACATTATACATTTTTTAATACTTTATTTGCTTGAGAGTTTTGTTTCAAATTAAAATATTAAAGAAGAAAAATTTAATTATTGATAGATCACAAATTTAAAACTCTAAACTAGCTTAAAGATCCGGAAGAATGAGTCGAATATGTATGAATTTAGTAGAATTCTTCTGTGGTTAATATTGCTCTGGAATTAGAATCTTTAACTAAAATAGTTACATATAGGAGAGATAATATACACATTTTAACATATGTACACAAAAATGCATCTTTGACTTATCAACTATAATTTTGGGCAGGTCTCGCACTTTTTATGTTTATCAGTATGTTATAATCAGAGTTTACTAAGCAATCTTTCTGAAAGTAAAAAACTAGAATGGAAACAAAAAGAAATACATATTGATTTGGAAAATATTATGGAGCTGTCGTTTTTTATATAAATGTAATATGCTTATCTATACTACCAATAAATGCAATATGATTAAATAACAAAATACAATTAAATATGAATAAATTTTATTAAATAACTATTTATTTAATTCGTTACAATAAAAACATTTATATCTTTTTAATATGACTCACATTTTGCAAATACTACGTAATTAGTATTTATACAAATACCTATGAATTGCATACTTTTTAAAAATTATTTTTGGAGATTTTGGGAACATATCATAAAATGAATGTTAAAGATATATTGCAATAAAATAATTGGAAAATTTCATTGCTGAATGAGGTTCGCAAGATTTTTCTCATTGAAAGATAGTGCTTCTTTTTCCTCTACTTTCGTCATCAAGGAGCCCACATTGTTTTTAAATTGAACTTCAGTTTCTTCATGCATCTAAAATAATAAGTTAGATGTTAACATAAAAAAGAAAGAAAAATTTAGTAAAATTTATAATGAATATAATATTATAGAAAAGCCAATATTCATCTTCGTATTGAATGTTACAAGTATTTAAAAATTAACTAGATGAAGAAAAACCATGCATTTTAAATTCAAGCTGATGATCGGCATTTTGGCAAAGTTAAAGTGGCATATACTGTCATAGGATTTTCTCATCTGAGATGTTTCCATTTACTGACTTAGCATCAATAAATCGTAAATTGCTCTCATTATTAATTACTAATTTCATCTAAAATGATCTCGCAAAACCATATTGAAAAGGTCTTTTTTATAAAGGCTTGACATTCTTCTAACTTATGAAATAAAAATACAAAAATCCATTGATAGGTGGAATTGTAACACATAAAAAATATTGAATATGCTTTATAAATGCTAAATATGTATCAATAAAATTGCTCAATAGTTTTTAAAATGATTTCCTGAAGGCATCCATAATGTTGAAGATGTGGATTTAAAAAAATCATCAGCATTGTATGTTGTCGTTGTCCTTTGACGGCAAGTCTATATAAATAAATAATGCTGAAACACAATACGCCTTCTTACCCAATAAATAATGCCAATAGGCATGCATTATAATATAAAAGCTTAATCTTCGAATATATGCAAATAGCCATCATTTGACAGGCCCATTTATTAAAGAATCTGGGTACTTTGTTAATAATTTTTTTATTATAGAGAAAGTTGCGGTAGGTGCGACACTTTTTACAAAATTTAGAAAATTAACTTTCTTTAACTTTAAAACAAAAATTTCAATTTATAGATATCTTTTAATGTGATTGAACAATATAGAAACAAATCATTCAAAAGGTATTTTATAATTAAAGAAATTGTAGGTTTTAAAATGTGCCCCATAACTTACCACTTATAGAGATATATCGAAATGCAGTAAAATAAAGCTATAAGGCACAAATAATTAAGTGTCGGCTAGATATATAATCTAATAAAGATTGTAGATTGATATAATGTATGTGGCACAATATGAAATTCCAAGATTTTGATAACGTAAATGGAAATTCAGTATTGTTAGTCATAGATAACATTAAAAAATCGTCAATTCAAATTAATTACATTTTGAAGTAAATGAACATACTATCAATGTTATAATTAATATATTACCCTCTAAATATGTTTGCATGTTACCAATTTACATTCATCTCATTAAAAAAAAAGAAAGGCATACCCCATTCCTCCCATTACTGGCATGTCCCATTCCTCCCCACTTTCTTTTTTTGTGTTAAACTTCTTGTATAAACAAAAGTGCTGCTTTTAGACTTGTTTTAAATAACTAATAATATACAGTATAATGTTCCATAAATAATGAAACTATTACACCTATGAATAACAAATCATTAATATACAGAAAGCATAAAAAGTAAATTTACATTTGATTCTTGAAATGATCTTTTATACAATTGTAAACTTATACAGACCAACAATTTTTTCAACTAAAGTTTTGCTACCAATTCTTCATCTAGCGTGCGATTGATGAAATGTTTAGAATGTTACATAAAGAGAAAAACCTACTGTCCAATTCCTTCCACTATCTCACACCACTATCCCCTATATATTAACATTTTATAAAAATTACGTAAAACCATATTAAATACCTCTTATATTTACATGTATAAAAATTAATTGAATTTTAACAAAATTAATGGAATTTTAACTCTCTCAAATACACTGGCGAAGGCAGATCACTTCAAACCACAAGGAAAGCATATGTTTATTAAATATATGTACTTTCCTTCATATAAATGTAACTAAACTTCCATATTTGAACATCTTTTTAGAGCTTCAATAGACCATACTTGCATTACCTACGAAAATTTCGTAACATTTCGACAATTAGAAATATTTTTTTACAAAATAAAATGTGTGAAAATTTTGACAAAATTTGTTAAAACCTGAGATTTTTATCGCGGTAAAAATCTTACCAGCTCTTTTCCACTAAATATCAGTATTTTTTTCACCCAGGCTTCGTATATCTTATGTTTTTAACACCAAAAAATTCAAAGAGTTTGGTTGATAATGTCAAGTTTTTTAAGAATGTAAAATAGCGGAAGTACCTTGTACCACAATTCCAAATCCCACAATTTTCTTCTATCTCATACATAATATTATTTCAAAATTCATCGAAGTACCAAAATTAAAAGACAATATATGTCCATCATGAGAATTCTAATGATATGAAATTCCGTGCATTAGTTCTTAAGATATGAATATCGGTATAATCACGTAAGAAATGCACCATAAAAGCGCCAGTTGTTTAGTGATCTACACCAAAAACTGCAACGGTGACACTGCAATAGCTGGTGTCAACATATAACTGAATCTGAAAATCTATGAAAATACGTGCGTTAGTTCATAAGATTAGAATTTGCGGAAATTATGCAGATCCCCCCCCCCCTCTATTGTGCAAATTGTGAAAAATGCAGCACATCAGGGCCATATATTGTGCGATTTACGCCAAAATATAAAAAAAACACCAAATGATATTAGGGACAAACTAAATCTGAAGTTTGATGAAAATCCGTCCATTATGCATTCAGGTAAAGTTGTTGCAGAAATTTCAAAAAAAGTAGAACAGCAACAAAATCTATTGAACGGTTTACGCAAAAAAAAAAAAAAAAAAAAAAAAAAAAAAAAAAAAAAAAAAATCGGAATATCGGAATTAATTTATAACAAGGACTATCTGAATATATATTTTTTATTGAAAGCTGTACATTAGTTCTTGAGACAGAGCACCCACGAAATTTAGGTAGCATACATACAGCCATTTAGTAAAAACAAGTTTTTTGGTATATCTGACCCCTTAAACGTGCAAATCCGTTGAAACTAGAATTTACATTAAAAACTAATCATCACCAATTTATATAAGAGACAGACTGGGCATTGTTTCTATATTAAACATATATATTTTAAATATTAAATCCTGTGCATTAGTTCTTGTGACGGAGTACCCACAAAATGTGTGTCACATGCAAATAGAGTCACAGGCTCACATTTCGTAAAAACGGGAAATCTGGCCCCTAAAACATCTAAATGTGACGAAACTTTTTACGAATCCTATACTTCGTAATAACAGAAGAAATAAAATATTCAAAAATTATCTTTGAAAAAATTAATTGTTAAATGTCTCTCTATATCTGTGTAGGATACTGTACAATTCATATTACGTACATTTTAAATAAATTCGTACACTTGATTTTATGCAATATAACTATAATTATAGTTGCATAGCCCCTTACCGATTGTCTATGGATTTAAAAACAATTTTGAAACATGAAATATTTTTTTATTATTCTGTATCGCGTAGAGCTCGCTTACGAAAGGGGCTGTGCAAATATAATTTTATCAACTTTTTGTTAATTTTGGATCCCCTCCCTCCTTCCGATTGATACGTTATCATCCTTCAACTCCCCCTCCCCCCCCCATTAATGATATCGGTATCAAAGTGTAGAAAATTTGGATTCCTATAACTTATTTTGCTCGAAAAGACATACAAAACATGTTTCATTTATTTTCCGCATACTTTTATGATCAAATGATGAGAAGTTGATAAAATATCATTTTTCATATGAAAAAACTTTATATCACATAACAATTAAAAGCAATACTATTTAAATGAATCTCATGATACCTTTTTGTTACATAATGCATTCAACAGTAATAAAGATTTATTGTACTTGCACCGAACGGAGATGGGTGGGGAGCTTATAGAAATTCATATCAAAAAACGAATACAACATTCTTTCTCTTTATTTATTAGTAAGCACAAGCTTAATTTCAAATACACTTTATGCTGTTTCTCGAACTATGATTATATATGCATACACATATGAAGGAAAATAAGAATTTTAAACGTTAAAGTATACTATATTTTAGAGTTAAATAATTTTATAAGAATTTAGCGATTTTAATAACTTTGTATTAAAAAAATATGTAACAGGCTATAAAAATAACGTACTTCTTTGTACTAAAGACCATGTTACAAATAAAAAGAGAAACAATTGATGATCAGAAATGATATTTATATCAAAAGACAAACCTCGTCCCTCCTGAAATGATAACATTATATTTGCACAACCCCAAAGATTAATTTGTTCTTAAAACAACATAAAGAGTTCATCCTTTTTTAAGGCTAATTTTACATAAAAATAAAAACTTCCTCTATGAGTAATTAAAATAATATAAATAAAACAAATTTAACAGACATGCAATTGAACTACTCACTTAAAGCTCTGAAATTATCGGAATATAAAAGAAATTATGGGAGAAACATAATTTTCAGAAACGATTTTATAATTAACGAATCAGCAACTAAGAGAAAAAAAAGAGTGAAAAAATTTGGAATTGTCCCATTCCTTCCTTTGCTATTATGTCCCATTCCTCCCTGTACTTTATGTTAAATTTCTTGTATAGACATAAA
Organism: Maratus speculifer; assembly: GCA_964019185.1. Taxonomy (NCBI): domain Eukaryota; kingdom Metazoa; phylum Arthropoda; class Arachnida; order Araneae; family Salticidae; genus Maratus; species Maratus speculifer. The sequence continues at coordinate 209,131,240 of OZ025291.1, read as the reverse complement.
TGCTGCTATTAGATATAGTTTAAATTAGGGATGATTAGCAGTATAATGTTCTATAAATAGAGAAACAATTACTTATTTACATAAACAAGTCATTAACATTTCATCGGGCGCGCTGTATCTGAGAGATACATGCGTAAGAAATTCGTCGTTTTTGAAAAGAAAAGGGAGTTTCACGACCTTGACCTTCACAGTATCTGTTCTTCCGGTCATTTCCGTCCCTGGAATGCAGTGGTTTTAAATTTTTGTAGATAGGAATTTCCGGTTTCGCGCTTTGTTAAGGATTTGTATCTATTAGATACATGCGCCCGATAGCGTTTGTAGGTACTTTCCCACTGATACTAGGTTAGAATACGTGAATACCTCAGTCTCTCCTGTTTAACTTTCGGCTTCGAAATGATAAATACTAAACGGTTTTGGATTTGAATAAACCTAAAGACATAGAAATTGCCCATAAAATTTTATTTAGCGATAGATTCTGAACAGTTTTAAGAAAGTGACGATGAATAATATTTTAAAACTTATTTTTAAACAATATATGATGCTGAAATACAGAATGTATCTGTCAGATACAACGCGCCCGATGGTGCAACTTTTGAGGCGCGCCCGAAGGAGTGCAGAAAGTATAAAATAGCAGAAAGCATAAAAATATATAGCAAATTTACTTTTTATTCTTAAAATATTCTTTTCCTTTTTACAATTGCAAGCATATGTAAATCAGCTATTTTATTCAACTGAAGATTGGGAATGTTTTTGCTTAATGGAATACGTAACTGATGAAATGTTTATTAATGGAATATGAAAAGAAAAATGTACTGTCCCATTCCACCTCACTCTCCCTTATTAAGTAACAAAATCTTGGGTTAAGGGATTTAGGGAGATTTAAGGTGTTTAACTGCTATCAAAATAAAGTAACAAATACAGCAGGAAGAAAAACAGACTTTTAAAGATTTTTAATTCAACGAGTAAGAATGGAGACAAAGATAACCATATTTTCTTTTATTATTGAAGGAAGGGAAGGGGATATTTCAAGCGATTGATAATATAACTTATTGAAGACTTACAATTAGCGAAAAAAATGAAAATTAATTAGGGTAAAAGACTAAATTTTGTATGCTTGTAAGGTGAGAGGGGTGATTTTTATTTGGATTTTATGGATATGACCTATTATTCATTCTTATAATAAAGGAACGGATCAGAAATTTTTTTTAAAGAATGACTTAAGGTTTTAAATTTTATATGTTGAGGGGGCATAAAAATTAGCGATTTATTTTTCTTTTTAGAAAGGGGGAGTATTAGATGACTTATTTACATTAATGAAAATTTATAAAGTACTAATAGCACAGTGATTATATGGTTGAATTCGATATTAAGGGAAAGTAGGAAATAGGTTTAATCTCTTCAGTTTAGATCTACAATGAATATAGTAAGTTTTATTCTCATACTAGCGGAGCGTTAGAAATATATTAGATTTACAGTTTAATGCCACAATAATATCTCAAAAGAACTAACTATCAAAAACACTATTAATATAAGTGTTGTAAAGCTTAAAAATCCGAGTAAAATGAGCACTTACATTTAATATTTTTGCTGAACATTAATGGCACAATTCTATTTCAAAAATTAACCGCAGTGGTTAAGAGTGGTTTATCTTAAAATAACTAGGGAAAAACTTGAAATTGTTTTGATCTCTTCAGTTTAGGTCTAAAATTAATGTGCTGACTTTTTATCCACGTACTAGATGAACGTTAGAAAATATGTACATATAGTGAAAATATACTTTATTAAAATTATTTTAACTATATTCTAAAACAACTAAGTCTATAGAAACCATTGTGAATACAAATTTCTTAGAGTTTGAAATTCGCAATAAAAAAAAACATATTTTTGTCTCAATTCTTTTTCAAAATTTTATCTTAATCGCTAATCCAAAGCTCTGAACTAGAAGAGATCAAGTTATCCATCCGCTATGTCTCCATTTATTACATACGTGTACATTTTTTAAATTGTTGAGGCCTTCACGATGTTTTTGTAACTATGTAAGGATTTTATTTTGCATATTTTGAGAATTATAATTTAGTAGTTATTGAGAAAATGGTACATGAATGATAGATGTTTTACATTTCATTTCTCAACTCACACCCCCAGACTTAAATCATTGGTTTAAATGAAAGTTTTTTACTTAGACTAATTTTTTTTCAATATTCCTAAGGTTTTAAACTTTTATGAATTTAAATGAAGATTCTTGTATACTAGTCGAAAATCATTTAATTAGAGCGATCTTTGTCCTTAACACAAAATATAAAGTTTAAAATCGCGCTATTCGTTGACTTTGAACTTCTCTAGGGAAAAGTCTTATGCACACTCTTTTGTCGCTCTACCGTCCCCCCTCTCCCATCCTTGCACTTTATTTTCGATTTCCTTAATTCTAATAGACACGCACTGTTGTTCACTCTATATACATTATATTAAGAGCTACACCCATTTCATATTGGAAATAATAAACAATATTTGCCATCATTTACGAATCATTTTTGAAATATTTAAAAAATTATAATAGGATGTACTTTTTAAGTTAATTTGTTTGTAGCTCATCTAGCAAAAGAAAGAAACATAGTAGATTCATTTCTATTCTATGTAGATGGAAATTAAAACAATTTCTGGATTTCTCGTAATTAAATCAGACTTCGTCCTTTCTTTCATATACAATTTCTGGTCTATAACCCGCAATCAAGTGGTTAAGCCACAATTCTCAATATATCCATCCTAAATAATGCATCAATTACTAAAAATTACATTTACATAATAACAATCACGTATAAACTGACAACCTCGTTTGTTCACGCTGAAAGCTTTTGTTTAGTGATTTAGGCAATACTTGAATCTAATAGTTGAATCCAATTGTTGAATTGTGAAAATTCAACAAAAATGTTAAATATCGGTTGTCATTTTATTCAGAATTTTAAATTCTAAAACATTTGCATTAACAATGTTTTTGATAAGTTTATTTTTCGTTAAATATTTTATGGTAATCAATAAAATCGTGTTTTTCAATTATAAAATTTTTACCCATTTTTTAACGCGCACATAGTAAGAGGGGAACACTTAATACATTGATTCTAGACCTAAACTAAATGAATTTAAATAATTTCCAGCTTTCCATTAACTAATTCCGATTTTGGCTTTTTTCCCCTTCTCCACCACTGGGCTATAAAGAATTTTAAAGACTTTCTGTGTGTTCTTAAAGTTTCGCAAGGAGTGTGGATGAACGGGGAAATGATATTTGGGGGGGGGGGGAGAAATGCCTTAATTGATAATTTATTATGACAATAAAATAACGCATTGAACACATATTGTATTTTATGTTATTTTAATTTAAGCTGTTTTAAAGATTTTTAAATATTGAGTACTGTTACTGTGTGAAGAAAGTTCGGGAACAAAATTTTAAGGGTGAAATTCATATGAAGTTTTAATGAAATGAATGCGATTTAACGAATGTTAAATGGAATTTATTCGCTAAAATACAAATAGAATAATATTTTTTTTTTAAGTTAGTTTTAAGCACTTTAAATTTTGGTACTGCGGAAAAGGGTTCAAAAAAGAGAAATGAAATTCAGAAAAAGAGCAGGTAAATTTGATTTATTGTATAAAACATTAGAAATTTTTTACTTGTAATAAACACAGATTTAACGAATAATTAGAAAGATTAGCTTGCTAATAACTAAAAATCAAACATTATATAATAAAATTTAAATCATATAGACTAAAAATTTACTTACTAACTAGAAATATTTTTATTGATACCAGATTCAAGATGGATGCATTACTCGGCTCTGTGGCTGCATGAATAGTCCTTACGTCACCACTGAAGCCCTTTCTGATTGGCTGACAGGTGAAGCTAAGATATTTCATGTATTTGTACAATGCGAGTGGTAAAAATAATACCAGGCTACATATAAAATTTTAGTAAGCTTGCAGATTTCTGTAGCTTTACAAAAACTAGTTTCGTAGGTTTCCAGATTTTTTTTTTACAGTGTATGCACTCACAAGTTTAGTACTTATTTTAACACTTATTTAACCGTCAACAATTGTCATATCATTGAAAAATCTAGCATTTATTTTAATTAAAAAACATCTACGTGAAATTTTTAACGTCAAATTAACATGGAGCGTTTCTGAAGAAATACATGGAAAATTGCTCTTCAAAATAATAATAATAATAATAATAATAATAATAGGAATTTTATCTAAAAAATACTGTAAGTTAATCATACTAATCAAAAGTAATCAGCATCAAAGAAAAAAAAAACTGTGATTATCTCTAAAAACGCTGAATTATAAAGAAAATCAAGTATGAAAGATGTATTATGAAACATTTTCGAATTCAGAATACAGTAATAAAACTTCACCTTTTAATAAGGTGAAATATGATATTTAAATAAGTAATGTGAAGAATGTATAAAACTTTTAAAACATAACTTTGGCAATTAGCATCAATAGTCTAAATAATATTCGAATAACTATTTATAGCCCTATATGTAATCCCTATACTATTGTTTTGTGCTTAAATTGTCAGAAAAAACCTGACATTCTTTGGGAAATCCCTTTATGTTGTTTATCGATTTGCATATATACTGCATATTGAATATGAATCTAAAATGTTGTTCTTAACAAACGCTTAATACGCAACACTTAGAAAAGCACAGAAAAAGACACGCATTATAATGTACAGTCTACGGGGGCGTTCTTTTCAAATATTTTGTCCAAATTTTAATATTTTTTCATGATTGTTTTTGCACAAGATAGCTGAGGATTATCCACAACCGTCCTAGTTTTTACTTTTCAAGTTTTGGTCTCAGATTTTTTTTAAAAAATTACTTTAAATGTCAAAACCGGTTTAAATCGGTTCTGAAATTGAAACTATCGTAGTATAAAAAACATACAAGCAAAATCGAAAAAGTAAAAACTAGGCTAGTTGTACATTGTCCTCAGCTATCCTAAGCAAAAAAAAACATGCAAAAATATTAAAATTTGTGTGAGATTTTTGAAAAGAACTACGAAAAAATAGACTTTACATTATCATCAGGGTCTTTTTCTGTGCCTAGTGTGGGAACTTAACACAGTTGAAAATTCTCTGTCAGCAATTTCCGTTAATTCATTGTACAGACACGGAATGCTGTGCATCAAATTCCTGAAAATATTCATCAGTTGTCACTCCCTATAAATGAAATTGGTCAGGTTCACGAGTAAATGCTTTTAAGGTTACCGTGCGTAGTGTACAAAAACAGCTTATTTAGATTTTTTTCAGTTTTATGGAACGATTTTGTGACACACAAGACACTCAGAAAGTCTCGTGTTTCTTATTTATGTACACCATAATTTTTATGAATAATGATATAGCTCAGTATTCTTATCCACAACAATTAAAATAAAACTTGTAAAGTGAAAATCATTGCAGGCTACATGAAAAAAATTAAGATTTTCGAATAAGGAAAATAAATGTGAATCATTTTAATTTAATTTAATTATTCTTAAAATTAACGATAATTTAACATTTCAGTTACATGTTTTCACAAGAAAGAGCAACTATCATCAAATTCATTTATAGATAGAATTTGAGATTTTTTTTTCCGAATTTATGGCGTTTAACATGTTTGGTGTGCTGATACCCCATTCCCGTTCTGATGTTACATTTCGCAGCGCCATTCTTGCCAGGTTAATGAAGAGAAATGTACTAGAAACTCCTGTGTGTTGTCCTATACATAATCTATGTCATTTATGCGTACCATCTTCAGACAATTCACAAAATCATCGAAGATATTCCTTCTTGGTTTTTTCTTATGTAATTGCATAGCAACAAAAAAAAGAAATCTTGAAAATACAACACAAATTTAAAATTTGACAGTCATATATAACCACGTTTGCAAAGTTTAGGTTTGACAAGTAGAAAAAGGCAAATTCAGAACAAAAACCAATTAAGTCAATTTCTAACAAATATTATTCATATAACATAAAAAACTTTGTATTAATATATAAACGAAATCCTTCCAACTGAAGGAGGAAATAATGAAACATTAAAAAAAGAACAAGATATTTTATTTTACCTGTAAACTTTTCTACCATCCATATTGAAACTGGTTGATTCTATCAGAATTTTCAATGAATAAAATAAGAACGGTAATTTTACACTATATGTTCTCAAATACAGCAAAAGAACCTTAACATTGTCAGAAAATATCAAACAACCAAAGGGCAAACAAATTTTGTGAAAAAACAGGACATTTTGTTCTCCCTGTAAACTTTTCTACCTTGCATATTGAAACTGATTAATTCTGTCAAAATTTTAAATGTATTAAAAAAGAAATGTATTTTTGCATTATCTGTTCCCAAATAGAGTAAAAGAATCTTAACATTGTCAGAAAATTTTAAATTAATCTTACTGATCATACTTCATACCCATCTGGAACAGATGTTTGAAAATGCACAAAATAACGTTTTACAATTGGTTTCTCAAAACCAACACTAATGGTTAACAAACAACGAGTAGCTAAAAAAATGGAATTAAACATGTACCATATGTAACAGTTCGCATTCGGCATTAATTTATGGCAAAATGTGCTGTAAAAAATACTTTGTAAAACCTGCTCTTATGGAGAATTTAAAACTTATAACTGAATATCCGCAGCAATACCATAAGTTTTGTGTCAAATCTCATCAGATTGGTAAAAATATTTTGTTGTGAAATTTAATAAACTGCTCTAACACAATTTAAAGTATAAACATTTGATGGTTCACATGAACCACCAAAAACCATACGATATTTTGTTGTAACACAATCACTTTTTATAACAGATTGAAGAGGAAGATAATATGCTTTGTTGCTTGTAGAATTTCAATTTTTTTCAGGTGTTAAGACCAAACTCTGCATATTGCTTCACAAAATTTTTATTTTTATTTTCCAATTTTTTGCCAAACTGAAATTTTTCTCTATTTAGTAAAAAAACGGGGCAGTTTCATGGATTTAGAATCTCATAATAGCATCATATCTTAATAAGAAGACAACTTAACTTCATATCTACCTTCTAAATCAATGTACAAAATTGATTAAAAACTATATTCCGAAATTCTTCTTCCTCAGACAAAGACGGTTTTATTAACATATATTTGTTTAGCCTTCCAGTTGGTTTTTCAACAATACTGGAAATATTAATCATCATTAAGAAAGTAATATTTAAATACAAGATGAATGTTTAGATTTACGTTCCATTATTTTAGTTATTACCAGTCCGAACAAACCCTAATCTCAATACTAACATTTCGACAATATCTCAAAGTAGTCAAGAAATATCCTGTACCTAAAATAATATAACTTTTTTGCTGTTTCATAAAATACTCATCTTCTAATATAATATTTTTATAATATACCATATTTTTGTATCAAGTATGTCTGCTGGTAATCAAGAATTACTTTAAGCAGGATGTAGTGCTGAACTTTTAATAACTCATTAGAAAGCTTTGAACTTAATATAAGAGTTCTTGAATCATATGATTGTACTGCAATTTTCTAGCAGTTTTTATTTCAAATGATTCTGTCATTCTTTCTTTTTAACCTTAAAGCCCTTATGACATTCCCATTAACAAAAGAACAATAAAAACAAACAACTAGTTAATCTGTAACTTGTTAATCTTTAGTTTTATTATTATGTAAGATAGCTTTGCAGTAGGTAGAAAAAGCACTTTTAAAATTACCGAAAGAAGCACTAGAATTAATTTGTAATTTATGTGATGTTGAGTCGCGTATAAATTGTTTATTTGACTGATAGTTTTATTCTCAGATGGAATGATAAGTACTTTATTTTCACACTTAATGGTGGAAATTAATAACATTTACCCTGTTGATGTAAACGAGTGTCGTATTTGTTTTCACATTTTTTTCATGAGAATTAGGACATCCCTTAATTTTATGCGAATTTAAACATTAAAAGCAACAATTATAACGATTTAAAAAGTTTAATCGAGCAATAACTTAGTTCTGGTTTCACGATTAGAAATTCATAATTACTGAAGAAATGCCAAATAAATCAATTTCTAACGAATAATACTAACATCTTTCATTAAATCCTATATATTAACTTATGAACTAAACACTGGCAATTCTAGGTAAAGATAAAAAATAAATAATTAAAACAGAAAATAAAAAAAAAGATATTTTTTAAACCCTGCAAATATTTTCACCATCCATGTTCAACATTTCACCATTCATGTTCCTGACTATTTCAAAATTCTGAAATAAAAACAAGATATGAATAGTGACTCCATCTGTTGTTATATAGAGCGCTACTAAATTCTAAATTGCCATACGACAAATTGTACTGCACACACGTAATATGGAACTTTTTTTTTAAATTTATAAATACATATAACAGCTGGAAAAGAACTTCCAGGAATAAACGTTCATAGACATTACTACCGCTCATAGACAGTACTATTACGAAATTTCAGTGTCTTCTTATGAATGATAAACGTTATGTGAACACCATAGTCAACAATAAACACCTATTTATGCACCTCAGAGATATTAATGAACTTCAATGTATTTGAAATTTCATAACATTATAAAATACATTGAAAATGACTTTTCCCCACAACGTCAGTGTTATGATATTATTTTGTGTGTCCCTTTTAATGAATTAAAACGCTGCGCTGTAGACTTTATTTCCAATAAGGAGTACACAATGGTAAACATCATTATTAACATCATTATTATAAACATGATGAATTACTTCTATGGCAATATGATTGTAGTTTTGAGAGTTACATTAGAGACAGGCAAACGCAAATAATCATAACATTTTAACTAAGATGGGGAAAGTTTTTAAAAATAAGGCATTGTGAAGTTTAGCAGTTTTTTTTTATCTCATCAAATTAATCAATAGACTTTCAACTAAAGAATTGTTCAAAAATAAAATTCTTTGTCCGTGACAAAGCTCTTCTATATATCTTTACAAAATCTTTGTTGTACCATTTGAAATTTTTAAATGCAATAATTAAAATACAAAAGATTTCATCCACTTTTGCCTGATGTTAACATAAAAAAGGAACAGTTTTGGTATCGTATATACATGTATTATTAAAATTTTATTTTTTTTCCCATGTTTGCATTACATAATTAATTGAATGTAATTCAGATATATTTTTTTTATTTATCTTATACGTTAAAACTATATGAAAACCAAATATTCCTAAAGCGTTCTTAAATGTGCTTAAAAAAACCCTTCTAACTTGTTTTAAAATATTTACGCTTTAAAAAACAAACATAGAAAAAGAAAAAGAATAAAGAAATGATTTAAGTTACGAAATCTAAATTCATCGAAGCAAGTTGAGAATATTTTTGTAACTAGTGAAAATTCTTTATTCTAGATTATTTAGATTTATAAGAAGATATAAATAAAAGAAAAGCTTTTGACTTCAAAACTGCTTACGCAACAAGAGATAAAAGTTCATGAAATTTGAGAAGAAAGCTTGGCACTGGAAAAACTGTCCCGAAATGAGATTATGTAATTCTACATTAAGTTCAGCTTGGAAAGTATTAATCTCTTTCTAATGACCACAAGAATATATTTTTATATAATAATTTTCTATCGTTAGGTATTATTTAGAAAAACCGTTTGTATGTTTAAACATAAAATAAAGATGGCAATAAATGCGTTCATTTCGAAAAACATGCAATTTTTGTGACAGGCTGCAAAGTAAAAAAAAAAAATATTTATCATTGGTAGTATGAAAAAGTTATATGAAATATGCATTTTAAAGAAATCAGGAAAAGTATCACAACAGATGACCGATAAATAAAGATATGGACATATACTTCTTACTCTAAGATTAAATTTAAAAGATAGCTAAATAACATTATGGAATTCTTAAGTGTAAAAATATAGATTATATTTCCTATTAAAGTTAATAAAACATCCGAAAAAAGTCTTAAACTGTGCGAAAATTAAGAAAGAAAATTTTTCTTCATTTTTTAAATGACACACTTTTATCTATTTATTATGTACACATGTATATATTAGAAAAACTAAAGAATATTTTAAATTTTTTCTCTCCCAACCTTCCTATTCATCTCTCCAATTATCATTAAAATCCTTTCCTTTGAATAAGCTACGCATATTTATTTTAATTTAGGCATTGCGCCAGTACACGGTTTCCTCTAAAAATTAACTTTCAAAGTTGTTCTCTTTTAAATTTCCCTATGTATATTTTTTGAAATGGTTCATTTTGGCTATTCTATAGCATCTTTTTTGAGGGTTGTTTGCCCAGTGCTTTTAGATTTGCGTTATGAGTTAACAATGGAGGCGTGGAAACTTTAAGCGTACCTCTTGAAGTACAAGTTTAAGAGATAAATGCAACCTAAAAAGGTGATTTCTTTAACGTATATTATTAATGTAGGATTGAAATACTAATAAAAACAATCTCAGTGCGAATAGAAGTGATTAAAATTTAAGAAGAAATCATTTGGGATCTTTTAAAATAAACTATAGAAACAAGAAGAAAAAAATCAGAAGAAGAAAAAAATCCCTTTCGGCTTGGCCTATAGGCGGAGGTAGAATTCGTAATGTGCTCATTTAAACAATAAAAAATAAAATGTAATAAGAGAAAAACCCAGTATAACAATTTTATCTGGGCGCTTTTAAAAAATTTTAATTTTATTTTTCTGTATGCCCAATTCGACAGCTTTTTTTTAAATATATTTAGACTTTATGAAAAAATTGAACAATACGGCAAATTATATAGATCCTAAATAAGCGAAACTGCCAACAGAATGCATTTGAGAGCAAAATTGAATTTAAAAATGAGTCATAAAATAAGCAATTTATTATTTGAATACATCCTCAAATCTTCAATCACGATCGCTCCGGGAAATTTTGTTCAAAATGGCTGCTTTGAGAGCATATTTAAAGATATATTCTACCTTTATCGAAAAATTACAGAGTTTCTAAATCAGAGATCCTGTGAATTGGATGCGTTTGAGAGTAAAAATGATTTTAAGAATGAGTCATAAAATAAGCAATGTGCTATTTGAAAACATCCTCAAATCTTCAATCACGATCGCTTAGGGCAATTTTGTTTCAAGTGGCTACTTTGGTTGCATTTTTTGAAATATATTCTGCCTTTATTGAAAACCGATCAATACGGCACATTACACAGTTTCTAAATAAGAGAAGCTGTCAATTGGGTTCGCTTTAGAGGAAAAATGGTTTTAAAAATGAGTCATAAAATAAGCAATTTGTTATTTGAATACTTCCTCAAATTTTCAATCTCAATCGCTTAGGGAAATTCAGTGCCTTTTTTTAGAGCTTTTTAAAAAATATATCCTGCCTTTATCGAAAAACTGGACAATATGTCACATTATATTGTTCCTATGTAAAAGAACCTTGTATTTTGATGGGTTTAAAATTAAAAATGAATTTGAAAATGAGTCAGAACATAAGAAGTTTGGATTTGCGGTTTTTTCTTCAATTCCCATTTTTCTTTAATTTATTTTTGCTATAAGAATTGGTCCTATAAAAAACTTGTCAATATAAAAGTTGTAGATATTAAGTAAATGTAAAATGAATTTAATTGGATTTGATAGCTTAAGAATTGATGAAGTTATAGATTTTTTTCTTTTTCCACCCCCCCCCCTTTTTTTCTTTTCGTTTGTAATTTTTTTTCATCGGTAAAAATTGGTCTTATCAAAAACTTTAGAATACAAAAGTTTTAGATAATTTTTGGAACAATTAAAAAAAATTTAGTTGGATTTGATATCTTGAGAATTTACGGAATTATGTATTTTTCTATCCCGAAAACCCTGTTTTTTTCGCCTCTTGAGCCCATTTTTAATTTTATAAAATATCTGTCATGCATAAACTTTTGGCCTGTTTCTTAGAAGTTTAACAAACTTTAAACGGATTCGATATTCATTTTATTAAAGAAATTATGAGGTTTTTCGGTTTTCATAAAACCCCTCCGTATTTCCATCCCTTTGTTTCGATTTTGTCCATTTGCGAAATTACCGAGATTTTATATCCATTGATTTTATGTATCAGTTTGAAAGAGATTTGAGCAGAATTGGAGAAGTTATCAAATCCGTAAAAAAGTGATATAGACCGATAGACAGATAGAGAGATAGATATATAAACTCTTTTACTGATGGTAGTTTTGGGGTCTGGAGGTCATGATCGGCGTAGATCTGCTAAAAATTTTCAGAAATTGCAACATGGGAGCGATCGCAATAGGTAGTATTTCATACGAAATCTACCTAAAAACTTAAGAGACAAAATTAAAGAGAACTCGAAAGAAGAAATTACACTCTTAAGCAGTAAAAGAGAAACAGCATGCAGAACTAAGTTCAAGTCTTAAAGAGAGCAAATTGTGGTTGCAGGCGGAGGTTGATGAAAAACATTTTGCAATCTGCTATCGAAGAAAAAAACTGAAAGCGGAATAGATGAATGTAATTTAAAAACAAAAAGGTCGCGAAAGATAGTTCATGATTAAAAGGGTACAGATATTAAAAAATAAAAATAATGTATCGATATGAATACAAGGAAAAATCCTAATAATCAATATGAGTTATCTAGACTATAAAAATGTGAAATTTCTAGTGTTCAAATATTGTATATAATTGTATTTCTCCATGTACAAAAGACATAAATTGCAATCGAATCCTCACAAAAATAGAAATGCATAAATAATATAATTAATATTATGCACGATGAAGCGATTAGTATAACTAAATAAAATGAGCCCGAAATTCACGATTATGACGACATAAAAAGTAGTGTTTGAAACGGTAGTAGCCATCGCTAGAATATTTTACGTAAGAAATTTTATCTTTTAAATGGAACCGTAGGCAAATCGACGCGATTTTTTAATCGGACGAAGTAGTAATTCCAACAAAGAATTGAAGATCTATAACTTAGACAAGTATAAAGAATTATCTAAATAATTCGTAATTAATCAAATTAGGCATATCTTACACGAACTAACAAAGGCACATTTCAAACAGAAACTATTTAAAATAAAAAAATGAATGAATTAGCTAATAAATTACAGAAACTATTTAAAATTTTTTAAAATGAATGAATTAGCTAATGAATTACACGGTTACTAAACGGCTTGAAGAACCTGCATGGAACAAACGGTAAGAAATTTAAGTAACAGTTTAGAGCACAAAATTTAAGACCGGCCCGCTGCGCAAATTCGAAAGTGGACCATGTTCATATGGAAGTAACGAGTCTCATATAGTATTTTTTAAATGTAACAGGTATGTCTAAATAAACGCAAAATCTAATACTAGATAAAAAACACAAGCATATTCAAACGTTAACAAGCAACGCATTCATAGCAGGCGAAAAATGAAATCCCAAAATTCAGAACCAAAACACGGAAAAAAATATTAATGTACTCATGTTAAATTTCAAAAAAGACAGAATATCAGATATTCAGTAAAAAAATCCAAACACTCCTATCTATACAAGAAGAGGCATTTTAATAGCCAGTTCAAGATATTATACTGCAATAAACTCCCCAAAACTAACTAGAAACAACATATCTATGTGGAGCTTAAACGCAAACGTGATTAAACCAATGGATTTTTTCTTCCATAGCGTTTTTGTAGACAATATAGAATAACTGTAAAAATTTTATGCAGTTTAACAGACCAATTATGATTTAATAACATGCAGAAAACCACTTTAAAATTTAAATATAAGAGTAGTCGATGGAATCTTCGTAATAATAATGTAGTATAGGAAGAATACAATAAAGTTAAGTAAATTCCTTCAAAATAAATAAATAAATAAAACAATCACACGGAATACGAATCATAATCGATAATGTGACGATATGGTTAATATCTATTATACACTATTAATATTATTATATAACAGAATAAACGTGGAAGAATTTTCAAATCATGAAAGCCGAATGAAACAAAAATACTGGATTCAAAATAGAAATGCTACTTTCAGAAGATAACCTTATCTGCGAACATTCATATAGATGCTGGCTCAGCAGTAAGTCATCAATAAACAAAACAGCAATTGCTAGATGATGGGACAATTTCGGAACATTTATTTCAACAAATTACGTTTTTGATTAAAAGTATTGATTTTATCGAATAATCATGCATTTTGAAAAGCCAGGAAAGCAGTACGTTTATATTAGAGGTGAGTTTGTTTTTGATTGACTAGCAGCATTCGTCCGATGCGCTGATAATTTTCTCTATTAGGAACTTGAATCAGATAAATTATGTCTAGAAAATATAATATAATAAAGAAAAAATTCTTTCTCATATTAGCCAATCAAGTATCCATAGTTAATGTTTTATTATAAATACTATCTTACATTATACAGTTCAAAGTTTCTATTGGCAACATAAGAGATAAAATATCTCTAAATTCACTGAAATACATGTATATATATTTTTTGTAGATTTGCTTTCTGTGATTTTGCGCTTCCAACTGAAACGGCTACTGAAATATGCACAATGATCTAAAAGTTTCGACCACCCCTTAAACTGTTTAGGGGGGGGGGGATTTCTAAAACTGTCGATATAGGTGTTCAAATAGTTATTTAAGTTATATTTTTTTTGGAATTTCACGCGCATCTTAAAACGGTTGCACAGATATGTGTGCAACGACTGCTAAGATGTTTTAAATGTTATAAAATTTTCGATCCTCACCCCTCTTGTAACGTCCCTATAGAGAAGATTTTATAAATTTGCTGAAATGCACATTTCATGAATTTTTTGTAAATTATTTTCGGGGACATCACATTGTTATTTAAAATGTTCTAAATTTATTGTCCCCCCCCCCCTCCTTTAATCACATTAGAATTGAAATTACTAAAAATCCTTTCTTAGTGCACACTTAAATCATAAGAAATAATCTCGTGACACCAATTTAATGCTTCTACATTCAGTACTCTGTACTGAGTATTATTTCAGAATCAGTAAGTACAAACTCTTTTATATAAATGAGGCTCTTAGAAGTCAATTCAATTAACTTCATCAAATAAAAATGCTCATTTTAAACATTTAAAGAATTTTATTTTAAAAAAAACTACTATTTTTTTAATCATATTATGATTATTCTGATAAATTGTCTTATATTCAAGCGTAATTCATAAGTATTGTATATATATGTGTGTGTGTGTGCAGAGAATTTTCAACCTGATCATGTCATTACCTGCATTTATAAAAAGAAACTGTAATTAGTTAGATTAACCTCTGAACGCCTCAAAAATAGATAATTTGCAACAGAGATAGCGGCAATAAAAAAATGACAGTTTGCATAATTTATTAACATTTTGGAAAATGGTTATGGGTCATTCTATGGTAACTTACGTTACATTTTGAACTATTTTGAGTACTTTTAGTAATATAACGCTCACAAAAAATATTCAAAATGTAAATTTGGCATGGTTTGCATAATAAACATATTCAAAGCCCAATTTAGATGAAAATTATCTAACTTTAATGTTATTACTTATATTTTGGTAGTTATATTTACTATGGTAACTGCCATTACTGAAAAAGAAATGTAATTTATCATATAAAGTGTAAATTTCATTATGATTTTTTAGGTAATTTTCATCCGAATTTACCCTTAGATAGGTGTCATTAACATATCATGTTAATTTCACATTTCAATATTTTTTTTAGTGTTAGATTAATAAATTTCTCTTGTAAATTATTCTGAATTACCATGGAATGACTCTTATTGCTTTTGGTTCAAAATACAGATATTAGAGGCATATCTGAATTCTTATTTGTTTTCTGATTGGTCCAGGAATATTAATGTTTAATCCATGGCGTACGCAATATATGACTCTGCTATTACATAAGCCACGTTTTGATTTTTATTAGATCAACGGGAAATATTGAAGCATTTTTCATTGGGTAATTGTTTTGGGTAATTTTATTATTTTTTTTTCATTTTATTTTTATAGAGTTTTGTTCCTAGATTGAATGTAAACGAATAATTGAACTAATTGTATTGAGGGATGCGTTTCTTGTGATAAAATATTAGTTTCCTTTTGTATATAAGAATTAGCATACTGTTAAATATATCATGAAAAATTACCTTTGATTTTAAAGAATATCAATTTTCTGACAAATGCGAACTCCACATATACGCCTGTAGTGGATTCTAATTGGTCAGAAAATAGACAGTCTTTTAAAATATAGTTAATTTTTCACATAGTTCATATCACATTAATTAATATTCATATCATATCATCATTTCATATAGTTAATATTTTTTTCTTAGCAATTTAGATTATTTTCGTGGACAAAAGTTTAAGCTTTTAGTTAATAATAGGATTAGTTAAAAAGAATCCTTTTCAAAATGGCAGTTTTGATTTATTAAATTATTTTTGTTTTAACATTTAAAAAAAGAATATGTTATACTTTTTAAAGGTTCCAGATAATTGACAACTTTTCTTGAATGTTCATGCTATATTCTATGTTTGAAACAGATAACCTCTAATAATAAAATAGAATTTACTCTCCGAAAATTGCAGACGATTTTTTTTACGTTTCTTAAATTGTATTGTTATATTTTATCTTTCAAAAACATAACCTCAATCTGTAAAATGAAAGATTCCATTTAGAAGTCAAATGCTTTAAAAATTATTCAATCTCATAAATTTCTGGAAAATTGATGTCTTAATAATCATCGTTTCTTAAATTTAATGAGTGAAGACTCCTTATGTGTATCTGAGAAGGAATATAAAATAGGTATGAATGTGATACAGAAACAAAATCACCATGAAATGGTTATGACCAATTTATACCTGGAAATGTAATGAGGCCGCAGTATAAATTTAACTGTTACAAAATATCTAAAAAATAGTATTAGAGTTATAGAGATGGTACGTAAGTTACTTTACATAAAATTATAATTCTTTATTTACTTATTACATAAATCTACTGATTACAGAAAATCTCCTGAATAGTTCCTCTGGAACTTCAAGACTGTAAAAAACGCGTTTGATCTCATATTTTTCAGTGAATATTTGAAATCAGGATTAATTAGGGGGACAAAAAATAATATTTGGGGTGACTTTTTCCCAATACTAGAAATTTTTTGCATGACGTCCCATGGAACGCGCGAATACGCTTTATAAGAATAACATGCATATCCACGAAAAAATGTACACCTTTTTCAAAATTGGAAATAAAATGTCTAAAACGTTCTGATATAATACACTTACTTTTCAGTAAAAATTACCTAAAAAATCATAATGGAATGTACACTTTATATGATAAATTACATTTTTGTTTCAGTAATGGCAGTTACCATAGTAAATAAAACTACCAAAATTTAAGTAATAACATTAAGGTTAGATAATTTTCATCTAAATTGAGCTTTGAATAAGTTTAGTATGCAAACCATGTCAAATTTACACTTTGGATATTTATTTGTGAGCGTTATATTACTAAAATTACTAAAAATAGTTCAAAATGTAACGTAAGTTACCATAGAATGACCCATAACCATTTTCCAAAATGTTAATAAATTATACAAACTGCCATTTTTTTTTTATCTCCACTATCTCTGTTGCAAATAATCTATTTTTGAGGCATTCGTATCAAGTGTAAGGCTTTTTACAACACTTTACAATGTGTATAATAAAAGCCTATGTCATGTGGCAGTCATCAACAGTGACAGCTTCATTGTTTATATGCTAGGTTACCATTTTGGTATTTTAATGTTAGACAGGTGTAGATGATAAGTCACCAAATATTGTTATACCATCATCATATCACAATTATTATAATCATCTAAGTCATGTGATTATCATACGCAACTACAATCTGATTTCATCTCTTTTCATATATAAGGTTTCCATTTTGATTAAAAATTTAAATTTATGTTTACATAGATAATTATATATGAAAAACAATACATCACATGTATTGTATTATTTTGGATTTTATAAATTACGACGTTTTATATGATTCAAAATATAGATTAAGAACAATTCTTTATTATCCATAAATAGTTTTGCTTTTCCCCTTACAATCCTTGGATACTTTTAGAAAATAATCAAGATATAGCTCACTGTGTGAGGGAGTGACCTTTGTGATAAAGGCACTGTAGCATTTTTGTGAGATCATGACGTCAATGGTTTAACATGCGTAGCGTGGAAGCGACATCTATCCTCTCTTTTACTTTAACTTTCTAGAGCGTGTGTGTCTTCCTCGGTTCTACAAGTTATGTCGCGGTTAGAAGTAATGTGCAAATTTATAGTGTCTCAGTTTGCAGCATATAAAAGCTTTGAGTGTGAAGAGAGTGGAGTGTGAGTAGCGGTGCAAGCCAGATAGTAGTGTGTGGCGTGAAGCAGTATAGCGAGTTATTATTAGCCTCCAGTGAATTAACGAGGAGTTTCGAAGTGAGATAACCAGCAGCGTTTGCCGACTGAGTTCATTCAGAGCGGAGCTATTCAAGGAGTTTGCCATTGGTAAGAAATAGTTTCGTTAAATTGAGTATTTCAAACAATAAAGAGTGTTTTACAGCCACGGGCTGTCTAATAAAAATTTTATCTAGCAGTTTAGCTGAATTCTAAGTGGGAAGTTGGCTTTGATGTGCCTCAACTGAGTCTAGTGTCGGAGCTGTGAGTATATTTATGAGTTCAATCCTTTAGTATTGTGACTAGTTATCGTAAATTAACGAAACTGAAAGCTCCACTTCCCCTGAATCCTAACAGTTTAAATAAACTGTGATTTTAACTTATATCTCGAGTTATGTATTCATTCACCCACCAGACCCCTCATTCCGTGACAAATGGTGCCCAACGTGGGGCATTGTGTGCTTCTGCCACGAGTTTATTTTACGGGTGAAGGTGACATTAGTGAATTTTTAGTAAAATTGGATGATTATATTTTGTTTAATAATATACCTGATAAGAATAGATATAAAGTGCTTAAATGCTCACTCAAGGGCGAAGCACTTTTATGGTTAGAAAATATAGAAAAATTTTTGGTTAATGATGAAGCTAAAAAACTTGAGCAGACTGTCATTGAGCTAAAGAAGGCATTTCCTCCCGTTAAAGATAAAAGTATTTTAAGGAAAGAATTTTATTGCAATAAGCAGAATATTTATGAATCAGCGTCAAAGTTTTACATACGTAAGCTTGAATTGAAAAATAAGTTAGATTTAGATATCACATTTGAGGAATTATTGGACATAGTTCTTCCTCTCTTTAATACGAATATATAGGATTATATCGAGATTAGAGCACTTAAGAACTCTTCGGATATGCACCAAATTTTATTGAAGTATGAGGCTCGGCATAGCTCGGATCAATGGGATTCGCGTAGCCCTCGACAGAGACCCGTCACGGAAAGTAATTTGAAAAATGAGGGGGATATGAATTTGAGAGGGGGACAGCGATTTATGCGTATTGATATGAGTAATGGTAATTATGGATTTAGTCTTAATGTGTCAAATTCTGGTAATGGTAACAGGAATTGTGGTGGTATTAGTAATTTTAGATGTGGTAACAGAAATATGGATGGAAATAGTCGAAAAATTGGTTATAGTTCGAGAGGGGGTGGATATGAAAAGAATGTTTCTTCACGAGTAAGGAGATTAACTTCAGATGAGAATTCTGGGGTAGATCAGTGCAAATGAGATCTGTTAAGAGGTCGGATCAGTTAAACTGGTAGGTGGCAGTATTTTGGAAGGTATGCAGTCACAGGTTAAAGTGGAAAAGCCTTCTGTAAATTTGAATATAGTGACTATTAATCCGGTTGAGTTACCTGAATTGTTAATTGTGTTAGATGGTATTGTCGTTAAGAGTGTCTTCGATACAGGGGCAGATAAGTCTTTTATTTTTTATGATTGTTATCATAAATATTTTTCGTATAAAAAGTTGAAGAGGTCAAGTCTAGTGGTTCAGTCGGCGCAGGGTGTAGCTTGTGATAATAAGGGTTCAGTAGATATAGAAGTTGAGATTCGTTCGGTTAAGACATATTGGGAGTTTTGCGTGTTAGATGGGTTAACTGTGCATTTTATAGTTGGTGTGGATTATATGAAAGATAGAGGAATTAGTCTGGATTTCTTCAAAAAGTCTTTGGTTGTAAATAATGATGAGAGTGTGAAGAAGAAAGAGCCTGTTTCAGTGTCAGTTAATTTCGGGGAGTCGGGTTTAAGTGAAGTTGAGAAAGAGGAATTTAATAAGTTTTTGAATGAGTTTGGGGAAGTTTTTTCGGATAAACCGGGTTTAACGCATGTTGCGTGGCATGAAATTGATACTGGTTTGAAAGCACCTGTTGCTAGTAAACCATATCGTTATGACAAGGTTAAACAAGGTATAATTGATTATCATAATAAAAAAATGGTAGCGGACGATAAGGAGATTATTCTTACGACATAACACTACTGGTGATGCAAAAGGAGACTCAATTGGCATTATAATAATGCCAAATGAGTCTCCCTCTGCATCACCAATAGTGTTATGTCGTAAAAATAATGGAAAGAGTTCAGATGATCCAGAGGCATATAGATTTGCAGAAGATTATAGGAAGTTAAATGCAATAACGCAATACCCTCAGTATCCTATTCCAGACATTGATGACATTTTGGCTAATATAACGAGTACGAATTATATGTCAACGTTAGATCTTACGTCAGGTTATTTTCAGATTGCGATGAAGCCGGAGGACATAGCTAAAACTGCGTTTATTACTCGGGACGGTTATTTCTCTTTTAAGAGAATGAGTTTTAGTTTATCGGGAGCGTCGCGTCGGCAACGTTCCAGAAGGCCATGAATAATATCCTTAAACCTTTGCTTGGTAAGGGTGTCTTGGTCTACCTGGACGATATAATTATAATGGCAGCTACTTTTGAGGAGCATTTAAGATTATTGAGGGAAGTGTTTACGTTGTTAAGTGATGTTGGGTTAACAGTTAAGTTGGAAAAATGTAAATTTTTGCGAAAAGAGATAAAATATTTAGGAGTAAAAATTACGCGGGATGGTATTAATATAGATAATGAGAAAATAGAGGCTATTACGTCAATGAATCCCCCCTAAAATAGTAAGGAAGAAGCGACATTTTTAGGGATGGTGGCTTGGTTTGCCAAGTTCATTCCACGTTTTTCAGATTTGTGTGAACCGTTGTATAATTTAAAAAGGAAAAGAGTGAAGTTTACGTTGTCGTCAACGGCTCAGAGGTCATTTGAATTATTAAAAGAGGCAGTAGTTTCTCCAGCTGTTTTGGCTCACCCCGATTATTCATCTCAGTTTGAAGTTTATTGCGATGCCAGTGCAGTGGGGGTTGGAGCTATGTTAGCACAGAAAGGTCGACCTATAGCTTTTGCTTCTAGAATTTTAAATGCAGCTGAAAGAAATTATTCGAGTTCAGAAAGGCCAATCGTCTTGCAGTAATTTGGGCTTTGAATAAATTTCGTTGTTTTTTCACTAATATACCGGTTAAAGTCATTACGGATCATTCAGCTTTGACGAAGTTAACAAATGGAAAGGGTTTATCTTCTCGTATGGTTAGATGGTGTTTGAAGTTGGCGGAGTATAATGTTGATATAGAACATAGGGCTGGCAAGGAAAATGCTTTAGCGGACGCTTTGTCTCGAAACCCGCATGGTGGTTTAGAGGTCACAGAGGAAGTTAAGTGTTGTGCATTGTCTTCATTGGTGTTAAGGTCACGAGAGCAGTTAATAAGGGAACAGAAGCCAGATGAGGAGTTTGGAAGTTTGTATCATTATTTGGAAAATCCTGATGATGTCCCGAGCGCAAGTGTGCCTATGTTTGAGAAATGGTCCCGATCTTTTAAGCTTATCGATGGTGTTCTTTTCTATTCTAAAATTGTAAATTCACGAGGTGAATTAAGAGTTTTTATTCCGGCTAGTCTTCATAAGGCCATCTTGAAAGAATTTCATGATAATCCATTAGCAGGTCACTTAGGAATCAGGAAAACTTATACTCGAATTTGTGAATCCTGCTACTTCCCTAAAATGCGGGAAGCAGTGCGCGCTTATATCTCCAGCTGTAGCACATGCCAACGTAAAAGTAAAATCGTAAAACCTAAAGTAAAACGTAAAGTAAATCTTCCTAATGAATGTGTAGGTGTAGATTTAATTGGTCCTTATCCATTGTCTAATTCTGAAAGATTCAGATTTGTATTAGTCATAGTTGATTCTTTTAGTAAGTGGGTAGAGTTAGTCCCCCTCAGGAAGGCTTCTGCACCTGCAGTTGCCGATGCATTTTTCGATAATTATATTTCTAAATATAGTGCACCAATTAGGGTAGTTAGCGATCATGGCCCTTGTTTTATTTCTGATATATTTAAGGCTCTGTGTGAAAAGCTGGAGATCGATCATTCTTTTACTGTTCCGTATCGTCCAAAGTCTAATATGGATGAGCGTGTAAATCGTACATTAATTCAAATGATATCTTCAAATTGGGACCAGTTTCTGCAGCATTTTGCGTATGCTCTTCGTACAGCATTTCTTGAGTCGATAGGGAAAACGCCTGCTGAGTTATTTTTGTGTAGAAAAGTGATTACTCCATTTCAAAGGCAAGTTATGGTATCGGATGCGGAAAGCCAGTTTATGTGCCAGGATATTGAGAGTTTGGTTAAGGAAGTACAAGTTCAGATGGGAAAAGCGCAGTAGAAGCAAGCTCAATATTATAATATGCGTAGAAGGGAGTTGGAAGTTAAAGTTGGAGATTTTGTTTTAGTAGAAAAGCATTGGTTATGTTCAAGTCGACAGAAGAGAGTAGCTAAGTTTGGTCCGAAGTTTGTGGGTACGTTTGAAGTATTGGAAGTTCGGAATAATAATCTTATTGTAAATGTCAATGGTGAAGGAATGACGGTTAATCTGGATCAGGTTCGAATTTATAAGTTTAGAGAGAATGGTAGTGAAGGTTCTCATGTGTCGAGTGGTGTTTCGCAATATTCCCGATCCAATGAGTGTCCCGAGTCCAGCACTTCTTCGTCGAATTCTTATCATCAGTATTCAAAACGAAAATCTAATCAGACAGCTCCAAAAACTGTTATTGAAAGTAGAAAGTCTGTTCAACCTAAAGCAAATTATGGTAATAAAAATAAGAGAGCAATGTCAAATACGTCTGACTCGGTGTGCCATAATAAGCAAAAGATCATAAACCTTCCCGTTCCTCCAATAGTTTGACAGCAACCTCAAAAACATAAGTTATACAATAGTTCGACGTCTTCAGCACTTAATCATCGAAAAAAAACCTTATATGGACACTCGTCAAACTGTTAAACTAACTTTTAAATCTGACTTTTTACCCAATCAGAGACAGCGTAGATCTGGACAGAAACGTGTCTTAGGTTCTTCAGTAACTTCAGGTGCGTCTAGAAATAGGAGACAACGTTCAGAGAACCAGCGTCAGCAGTTTGAATCTCACCATAGAGTGACCCCAGCGAACCGATCACAGCAGAGTCGTCAAGTGGAGTCTACAAGTGTCCCACGGCATCCATTCAGGACCAGGATGCAGGCACGACAGTCAGCTGTGTTCTCAACGTACAGCTCTGATGACGAAAGATTGTTCGTGCAAGGTTTCTGGGACAAGAGGAGAAAGCCATCCTGTAGTATGAAGCCGGCTATCAGCGAATTGTCTCTCTAAATGGGTGATGATGTTCTTTATTAATTTTTTAATTAGAGTGCATTTATGTGGTAGCAATATGAAGGAATGAAAAGCAGATAGGCTGTTTTAAAGTTTAGTTTTGGCAATTTTTTGGAAATTTTTGACGGACTCACGAATGGTGCTTAATTGAGTTAAAAATTTGTTTGCAAAATTGTTACTTTTATGTATGTTTAGAATTTTGTCTTAACTGCTTTTGTAAAGTTCTGGATCTATTGTTAATTGTTATGTTAGTTTTTGAAAATTTTATTATATTGTTATATTGTTGATGTGTTATAATATGTATGTTAATGTATGTTTAATTTTTCAGAAATTGATAGATAGTACTTTGGGTTATTTTGTGCACGCGCCACGGATTAGTCTCTTATAGTAATATTTAATGAATTAACTTTCTTCTTATCGTTTCGGAGTTTATGCGTTGCGTTTGTACTGTAGTTGGGAGATGTTTCAGCAAGTTGCGAATTGTTATGTTACACTTGAATATGGAATTGTATTGTATTAAAATTGAATGTTAATGAAATTTTCTTGCAGGGAAGTATACCTGTGTTATGCTTTAATACTGCTATTTCTTTTTTAGTTAATACAGATGAAGAGTTATATGTGATGACGTCACTTTGTGTTGTAAATTTGATCTTTTAGATTATTGCATAAGCACAGCTATGTGAAGCTGTACGTATGTTACCCCATATGTTGTTCAAGTGGAGCTGGTTCTAACGAACTTTTGGGTGTTAGTTCATTGGCTTGTGGGTATTTAAGCATTACGTAGTAGCACGGAGTAATTTCAGTATGGAGTAAGTTTTATTTTAGATGAGTTACGAGTTTTGCTGAGGAGAATTTTTGCGCATGGGTTTTTTGGACTTTATGCGAGTGTTAGGAAAGATTTTATGGAGAAAATTTTGGTAAAGTTGCACTCATAATTACGTATTGAGGAAAATTTCGGAAGTTCAATGTTTTGATGAGATTTAGTACTCCTAGTGGAGTGGGTATTTTTTAAAGTAATTAGTTTTGAAAGTGTTAGGAGTTTATAAGTTTGATGGAGGCTATTTTTAAGATAGGAGGATGATTGGATTGAATGTGAGAATTTTAGTGCAAACTGATGATTTTGTAGTGGTGGGTTAAAGTGTAATAGTTTGAAAGTTATGTTTTGGTACCGAATTTCACTCATCATTTTGTTTTTTGTACGGTTTGAAATTTATAACAAGAAAAAGTCCACGGCATGCATTTTGCCCAGTCCTTTTTCTCTGTAGATGCCGAGGGGGGGGGGGGTTGTGAAAGAGTGACCTTTGTGATAAAGGCACTCTAGCGTTTTTGTGAGATCGTGACGTCAATGACTTAACATGTGTAGCGCGGAAGCGACATCTATCCTCTCTTTAACTTTAACTTTCTAGAGCTTGTGTGTCTTCTTCGGTCCTACAAGTTAGGTCGCGGTTAGAAGTAATATGCAAATTTATAGTATCTTAGTTTGCAGCAAATAAAAGCTTTGAGTGTGAAGAGAGTGGGGTGTGAGTAGCGGCGCAAGCCAGCTAGTAGTGTGTGGTGTGAAGCAGTATAGCCAGTTATTATTAGCCTCCAGTGAATTAACGAGGAGTTTCGAAGTGAGATAGCCAGCAGCGTTTGCCGACTGAGTTCTTTCAGAGCGGAGCTATTCAAGGAGTTTGCCGTTGGTAACAGATAGTTTCGTTAAGTTGAGCATTTCAAACAATAAAGAGTGTTTTACAGCCACGGGCTGTCTAATAAAGATTTTATCTAGCAGTTTAGCTGAAGTCTAAGTGGGAAGTTGGCTTTGAAGTGCCTCGACTGAGTCTAGTTCCGGAGCTGTGAGTATATTTATGAGTTCAATCCTTTAGTATTGTGACTAGTTATCGAAAATTAACGAACTGAAAGCTCCACTTCCCCTGAGCCCTAACAGTTTAAATAAACTGTGATTTTAACTTATATCTCGAGTTATGTATTCATTCACCCACCAGACCCCTCATTCCTTTACAACTGTAACTCCTGGATTTGCATAATTTAAATAGGCCTGCTGAAGTAAATTTCCATGTATACTTTACTAATTTATGAAATAAAATCCATAGAATCATTTGCACATGCTCAGTAAAAATTTATTTGATATAAAAAAATATATTTTATCAAGGATTAAATTTATGCATTTTCGGATAATAATGTAACTTTGATGATTTTTCTAACAATTTTCTTAATTTAATTGCATGTTGTAGTAATATATGATAAGGTATCAGATAACTAAGAAATTACGAGCGGTTTTTGAGAGTGGATTTTTTTTGTCGGGGAGCTTTGGTTAAAATGATTTAAGACAATCCATAATTAAAAGAAAATTTCGAACTTCACATTCACAATTTTATTTTTCAATTAAACTAAAAATAATACTCAATAAAAATGTCCGGATTCGTAGGTCAATAAAATGACTTTAGGCTTTGTGTGAAATTTTTGTTGCGAGATCAGAAATTGAAAGGAAAATGAAAGTAATCAGTTAAGAAGGATACATATTCGAATATAAAAGAACCCATACCTATTTTAAATTTTGCATAAAAATCTTTGTCACGTTTCAGTAGAATGTTTGTTAAACGCGTTCAGCAAACGTATTTGCTTAAACAAAAAGGGATGTACGTGGGCATGTAATACAACTGGATTTTGGAAAAAGCAAAATAGAAAAAATAATAAATGTTTCCTGCTTTACTTTCTGTGATATATGTATCGCTGTAACTTTTGTAGAAAAATATTTATTGTTTCTGACTTTTCACATAAACTAAACAATATTAGTACGGAAATTGAAAATCGTGTAATATTTTTAAGCATTAAATTGTATTTCGTTCAAAGACGCAAAATATGTTTACAGTAATATTCGTAATGACAATTTTTTTTAAATGTAATTAAATTGGCTTCTCAAAAATGTGTTGCTTGCTAATATAAAATAAACAATTAGAAGAAATATTTTATTTTTAAAATTTATTGTGTGTTAACTAAAAAAGAAATTCCGTAATGGTTAAAATGACGGAAAGTACAAATAATAAAAGGAAAAACATAACTAAATCAAAAGCTAAAGTAAATTATATTGTCATTTTTATATTCTTAATTCTGTCCTAATAATAAAATAATTTAGTATTTGTTTAATATTAGATATTGACAAGTCTCGAATCAAGCAATAAAAGTAAAATTTAAAATACATCTTGTAATATAGACATTATAATTATTTTTATTTACTTTAAAAAGCACAGAATAAAATTATGGTATAACAAATAACCAGAAAATAATTTTTATACATTTTTATACATTTTTATATATATAATAATTGAGAATAATTTCTCTAAACATATATGAACGAGATGGGTTCAGCATTTCAATGATTCATGTTTTTGATTTTTAGAATTCTTTTAAATGCTAAAACAAATGCAAACCACTCAAACATTAAATAAAATTTTAAAATACCAATATATGCATTTAAAAGAAACTCTTCAGGGTTTCGAGAATGATATTATTGATTTATGACCATTACTGGTTTTTAATTTTTATTTGCTTATTCATTAATTCTTACACTATGTATATTACAGTATATTTTATTAGTAGAGTATCAGGACAGTATATTTTATCACTACAGTACTTACAGTATTTTTATTTTATCTTGTAAAGCCTAAAAAATCTTGGTACCTTAAAAATTTCTATTTACTTTTTAACTCAAATGAAAAATAAATTGAAGGTTATTTTTATATATTTTTTAAAAACATTTTAATTTGTTTTTACTGTAGCAAACAGGGATTTTCCACGTTATAATAGCATCAATAATCTGTATTTCAAAAGTATTAAATGATCTTGAAATATATACGTACATTTTTAAACACATCTTTTATTTTAACATGATAACATTAAATAAATTATCTAAGAGACAACTGGAACAATTATTTGATTTTCAATTTAAAAGGCTTTTGATAACAGTTCATCTGATGAATGACACAACGCCACAAAGAAAAAGGTGAGAAAAAACATTTTTCTTTAAGTATCTGCATTTCTTTATTCGGTGTTCTTTGTACGGTTAATTGATTTTTAGATATGCAACTAATTCTTTTTTAGTAATTTCTTATAGATATTTTATATTATAATAGATATTATATTCTACAGATATGACAAAGTCCATCATTTTCAAAAGTACTTCTTTTTTGTAGACTAAAGTAGACCCTTCATTAAAGACGTCTTCCATTGTTAATTAATTATGACTTGACAGTGAAATATTATTAATATTAATTACAAATGAGTTTCTTTTGTCATAACTTCTTATTATTTTAACATTAAAATTAAACATCAATAATAGTAATTTGGGATATATACAATATCCAATTAAGAATAAGTATATTTTTTCCAGAAGAAAATAATACTTGCTTTCTAAAGTAATACTCAGATAAAACTTAATTACCGCTTCCGATATAATAACATACATCTGTAAATAATTCTTTTCGTATTTTCCTTACTAAAAAATAAGTAGATTAATTTAACTCAATAAATATAAATATATATTAGAGTCTATTAATATTTTACAATCTCAAATGTTAGCATTAAGTTCGTCAGACATTCCGTACGTAAAATAAATCGCCCCTTCGAAAAAATATTAAATGTAATCTATCACTATTAAAATCGAATTAGAAAATGAATGAAAAAAGTTCTGCATCATAAAAAAGCTAACAACAATAAAATTTACAAATGATTTGGTTAAAACTTTACACATTAATCTTGCATGTCAATAAAACTGTCACGCAACATTAAATGTAACTCTCTTTTCAATTTATTATCAGAAATAAAACCAAACAAAATGTATCATTACTCTTTCTTACGCATATATGTAGTTATAAGAAAAATGAATATCTCAAATCCAGCGATTTACTAGTGGCCGTAGACATTCATATAGTCATTTTCTTTACTTTTCTTTAAAATATTTATAACATTAAAAATATCTTCAATTTTACAATTTATTTGCACATTGATGATTTTTGACATCAGTTACGTGCAGAATTATCCTAATAATTAGAACGCCTTCCTGAAAGTCTTTTTATAGAATTATTGAGATTTTTATTTACAACAAGAAAAATATAAATAAAATAAAATTTTAAAAGTTTAAAATATCATGAATTTTTACGGGTTTCAATTAAAAAATACCTTTTAAGATGCTTCAAATCTGGATTATAGAGGATTTGAAAATAATCACTTTTATAATACTTACTTAACGTTCTAATGAACACATTCAAAGCATTTATATATTATTTAACCTAGTTTTATAAATAATAATAATATTGATAATAATATTACATAAAAAAATCCATTATTGTAAAATTTAGCAATCATGTCAATTTTTTTTTTTTTTTTTTGGGGGGGGGGGTTTAGAGATTAATATAGGTTGGATGTACTTAATAGTACATTGAATGCCTTTGATTACAGGTCATAAAATTAATAATGTCTAATTATTAAAATTTCAAGAAATAAATTGTTTTCAGTATGATAATAAATGATTTAAAAATTTTAAATCTTCAAAATATCAATACTTTAAATTTTCAGGATGGCGTAAAATATTATATCGAAGACAAACAGCTTACGGTAAAGCTTACTGATATATCTTTTGTTTATGAAACATTTTGATACAAAAGTTTAAACTCAACTTTAAGAGAAAGTTTTAATTGTAATCTGAATTTAATGACCACCACAATTTATTTGGTAGTATGTTATTTAGAGCTGAAAGTAAAGAATATATATATATATATATATATATATATATATATATATATACCTAAGAAGCTCTACATATTTTAAAAATAAAATAATTTAAAGAGAAATAGAAATTTTCAAATGACAATTCCTATTATAATAAGGAGGTAAAATCTGTCGAAATTTGGCAAAAAAAATATTTAACAAGGAACTGTTTTCGTTGAAACAATTCGGATTATAATAAAACTGCAAACGATTACTCGATTTATAACAAAACTAGAAAATTAATTACAACAACAACAAAAAAAATGTTTGTTATATTTGTTAATCTAACTCTCAACCAAATAATATTTTAATCCATAACTAACAAAATGCTATTTCTATAAAACTAAGTTTTCCAAATTATCAAAATTAAACATTAATCTAATATGTAATAAGTAAAATATAATAACAATCTCTTATTATGATGAAGTTATCAATTGAGGATCTTATGCTTAGTATTTCGCAAGGAAAACATAAAAAGTTATTACACATTAACACGATTACAGATTTTTTCTCTTTGAAATCCAAACCCGACATCATTTTCACCTTCTCAAAATTTACAAACTTCTAAACTACGTTATTTTTTTGGTAACTTTTAAGTATTTAAACGTCTTTATACTTTTCTAGGCAATGAATTTAACTCTGATAAAGAATTAAGAATGACGTTTAATGTTTCCCTGCCTTATTCTGCCAGGAAACTGTCAATGAAAAAAAAGTAGTAAATCACCATCCTTGTTCCCGTCCAAAAAATAAATAAATAAATAAATAAAAAATAATAAAAAAAATATTTATTTATCGAACTTTGAAACAACTTTGAAATAAAATTTATAAAAGATAAAACCATAAAGTCAAAGGAAATTTTAAACAACTTAGTTACGAAAATTATAAAAGATAAAACAGTAAAGTCAAACGAAAGCAATCCTTTTTTTTTTACTCAACATTCATTAAACAATACAATCAACTTTCGTTTTGATATTTAAATCTTTATATTTTCTTCTAATGTAAAAAATAAATTATAGTAACATTAATTATTGCCTTTTTCAAAAAATATAAATTTAAACATGACCTCCATTAATAGACTACCTTTTGGAGTGACCAAGTTTTATTATAACGAAACATAGTCACTTTAGGGAATTTTTGCTGTATTTTCAGCAAGAAAAAAAAAACTAAAAGCTTAATTTTACGAAAAAAAATGAATAGATCGATTACTACTGCTGTTACTACTGCTGTTTTCTTCTTTTCTAAAAGAAGAAAAAAACTGAAAATAAACGCCACAGATTAATATACAACCTAGTGTCAGAAAAATACATTTTAATTCCATCGAACACTATCAATTACTACTTTATCACTTCTAATGTCCTTGACTGCATTTTTGATACCATCAGTGTTCCTGATTTAGTGGATATTTTTATTCAAATATTCCGTATTCACATCAGAAATTTAAAACATGAAATTAAAATAGAAATTTATGCTATAATTAATTTCGTTATTAAATAAACCGAATTTAGCTGTTTAAATTTTCTAGTGGGAATTCCGATTCTATGAATTGCCAATTTCTGGAACACATTGAGGGAATCAGATGGTTATCGACATTGTAGTTACTGACGAGTACAACTATTAGCTTTTAAAAGTAACAATTACAAATTAATTTGCGAAAGTAGATGCAACTTTGCTAAATTCTAATCTTGTGAAAGATTCCATTTACACTCAAAATTGAAGACATATATTAAATAATAAATTGACCAATTGTTATATCGCGTCCTCCTCGATAAAATTTAAAAAGGGACAGTACACGTTTAGCAGTACATAGAAAAATTAAAAATTGAGTATGCAAGAAAGAATTTTGAATTTTTCTGCATAATTTTATATCATTGTAACATCCCACAACTTTAACTTTTTAATATTTACTATAGTAGTTTTCCGAATACTGACCATCTTGTCTGACATTTAATGGCATATTTTATGTCATATAATACAGTTTACAAATTTCTTTGCAAACTTAAGACAATTGTATACATAATATATTAAATAAGGTAAAAGTAGGTAATATAGCCAATTTAAGGATAGAAAATGTTTAGCGAAAGCAGTAACAGATTTTTTAAAAATATAAACATTGTGTCAAAGAGCAGAATTTTAGTACTCTGGTATGGTACAGAAATATAATTTTAAAAATTAAATTAATAAAGATTTAAAGTTGTATAATTTTTTAGCCTAGTTGATGAAAATAATATGGCTATAAGCAGGTAATATGTTCTTAGGTGAAATATAATGAAAAGATTTCTAATTAACGTTTGGGAAACATCCATTATTAACAAAAGTAAATTTGCCTTTCGAAGCCTCATAAAGAATAATAAAAAATAATAAGAAAATTTGGAAAACATTTTGAAATAGACATTAAAACATACATAAATTTGAACAGATGAGAAGTTGAACATGTTAAATGATCAGACTCAGATGGTTTACCTACATGCACCGTTTTATCGATTGAATAAAGGAAAAAAAAAATCACCAACCTTTGAAAATATTTACATAAATCGAAACCTGACTATTCTGATGACTTAAGTTATCGTTGTTGAAATTTATTTTGCAACCCTCGTTTGCGTGGTTCTGGAAAAAAAAAACATGCCCCAAACGGGAAAATTATCAGAATAAAACTAAATTTACAGAAGTTGATTCGACAGAAATTTGTTATTCTAGAACACACTTGAAAAAAGTATGTTTCATGAATAAGATTAGTCTTATACAGAAAAAAGTGGCTTTTCAGTATATGCTGCCATTAATTTATCCTTAATTTTTAATACATTTTTTTTTAAATGGTGATATTTTCAAACATTTTTATCATAAAATCCCGAGATGTTAAATTCCTGGTTTTTGAAAATGTAATGCTAAATATTTTTCTCCAGTTCATATTTCAAATTACACAAATTCAAACATTGCGGAAAGTTAAATAAGAATTAATATTAAGAAATATTTTCAGATTAAGTTGTGGATTTAAGCGGTCTCCCCAGGTCAAAATTCATAAAAAATAAAATTTAGTCACTTAAATTTCAACATTCAAAAAGCACTTTTTCATTCAAGAAATATGTTTATAATAATCGATTTAAAAATATCAATAATCCATTCCAATCCCCCCCCCCCCCTCCTTGTTAAAAATCCCCACCTTAAGCTGAATTTACCTGATATTTATTCTATCAAAAATGCACTTCAAAATTGTTTATTTCTGCGCAAAAATTAATTCAGAACATGTTCAATTTATCTATAAAGCCAAAAAAAAAAATCAACATTAAGGTTGAATTATATCAATCAAGCCATATTCTAAATATCCATTTATTATTAAAAAAACCTCTTATAATAAATTAATCTTATTGATTAAAACTTCGAAGGAATTTTAACTGCATCGAAAAATTGACACTTTATCTTATAAAAATATTGACGCATTGTAGAATTAGCTTCTACAGCCATCAATCGTAATCACAGGGCTTTAAAAGCAAGTCCCCACTGGCAAGGTTAGCAACGCGCTCGTCTCCCACACCACAGGTTATAAGTTAGATCCTTAGCCGGGGAAGAAAATCGGCAATAGTTTCTCCGAAAATATCCGTAGTTGCTTCGGGTATAGTCAATAGATGGCGCTACCAGTCTTTTTTTAGTTAACTAGCAACTGATGCTAGGAATTTAATGCTAGAATAGCAAAATTTAAAAGCAGATGATGGTAGAAAAATAATGCTAGACTAGCAGAAAGTACAAGCAAGTGATGGTCTTGATTGTCTGCTAGGCTAGCAACATATTCAAGCAACACATGCTGGAATAAGTATGCTAGCCAAGCATTAAAGTGGGCCAATACACACCATGAGCTGCTGGTATTTCTGGTAGGACCAGCAAATATGTTATGGTAGTTTATGCTATATCATTTGCTGGGGATACAGCAGTTAATGCTTGCCAGCAAACAAATACCAGCAGGAATTTTGACGTGGGTCTATACCCTTTATATGGCAAAAATGATGAAAATATCGATTTTCTATTTTTTTTTTTTTGCTTAAATTACATTTTATTATTCATAGTATATTCTCATGAATTTTTGTAAAGAGGCGAATATTATAAATACAATTAAAAACAAATTTATTGCATCGCTGTCTCTTCCAATGACGCACCCACTTCACTTTAAGAGTGGTTTTTCCCTCTGTTTCATGTTATAAGAAGTGGACTTCAAATGGAAGAAAATACTCCCGATAGAATTTTTCAGTCTTTTCTGAAGTGTGAAAATTTTTATGAGATTGTTAC
This sequence comes from Maratus speculifer, assembly GCA_964019185.1. Lineage (NCBI taxonomy): Eukaryota > Metazoa > Arthropoda > Arachnida > Araneae > Salticidae > Maratus > Maratus speculifer. Next base: position 209,097,541 of record OZ025291.1, on the reverse strand, counting down.
AGTTTTGAAATCAAAACAACGAAAAATTACATATTTTTTCGTCTAAAATTAATGTAATTTTTATTATGCTTTCAAATAAAAGTCTGTTCACTTTTGTGAAACTGTTAGAATAATTAAGAAATACAATATATTCAGGTTAATATTTATAGTTAAAAATTTTAAATTCTTAATAAACAACTCAAAAATTTTTTGGTTCAAAATTTACACATAAAAAAGGAATTTTTACGTCATTCTCTATATAGCAATTTTTTCTATATAACGAATGTTTTACTGGAACAATGTATTTTGTTATATAGAGACTCGACAGTATTTTTTTGCAAACTTATATAAGATATACATATACAAACTTATAGGTATATTTTTAAATTAATTTGAATTTTTTTTTATTGTTTCATATAGTCTATTTCATAAAACTAAGCAACGGATTTGAAATAAAGTAAAAAGATTTTTTTAACTATCAAAAAATGTAAAATAGATTCATATTTTGTAGTAATTTTAGAAATATTTGCACATTTCTCTCTCAAACTAATTAACTTGTGGTAAATTCGATATTTAAAACTATACACGCACTTAAAAAAATAGTTTAACCCTTGGCGGCGCAGGGAAAATTCATTGCTTAAGAGTTGAAATAAATGACTGACAACGGAATTTAAAAACAATTTTCTTTGTAAATAAGAAAACACCATATTTCACGCATCGAATAAACCGTAATTTTTTAAAACAACATTCCGGTGCCAATGTGGAGTTTGGGAATTAAAATCAAGTGGTATATCTATGAAAACACCGCGCCTTAAGGGTTTAAAATAAACTTAAAATGTTCAAAATTGTGAGAGAAAATACATTTTTTAATTTACTTAAATTTGAAAAAATATATATATATTTTAATTTCCTCAGATTTCTTGATGTAATCATTTTCCTTCATTGAGTCCTACCGAGTCACCTCAACAAATGATTTCTTGACTATCTAGCGAAACAGATAAAATTATAACTGAAGCATATTAAGAAGAGAACATACATGCATAACAAAAATAAAATTACATTTTTAAATAAACTATACTGTAGACAAACTTTAAAAATATTACAAACAAACTCTTTCTGCAAAAATTTCAATATATGTATATATCTATATACAAAGTGTTTCATTCCTTACAGAGTGTTACAAACTTTCAGGATAGACAGAGTATACCAAAAAGATGGAAATCCTATATAGTGGATGGTCGTAAACGTTTTACTGGCTCGATAGTGATCACAAAAACCACACAAAAGGAAGGTCACGTCAGGAGAACAAAAAAAGTTTATTATTCTTATTATAAGGGAATTGCATGATGGAAAATATTCCCATTGCAGCACTGATCAAGACTCGCCTTCTGATTTTTTTTTCTTTTGACGCACTGTCCTTGATATCATTAACGTTATATGGGAAGCACAGAATTTTGAGAACCACTCCATTAAAAGATCACATTATTTTAAAATCGATATTAATTTGGAAAAAGAAGAAAATATTTTATTAATATTTCTTTTGTCAATACATTTGTTCGGTGTTCAGAAATTTTAATACTTTTATATATTTTCACAAAATCTTTGATGTTCTCTTTCGAGCAAAATGTCTTTGAAAAAAAAAATACTTATTAAAAGAATAGGAATATAATTCCTGTCTGTGTTCAGTGTTTTATATGATAGCTAGATAACTATCAGAATTAAACTAAATAATGAATAAAAGATTTATTTGACAGAAAATAATTCCCTTTAACATATTTTATTTCCTTATGATATTTAGAAGGAATATTCGATTATTTGAATTTTTTGATTTGTTTAATCAGCCTCTTTTTATTCTGAAAATTTCTCTAAAATATAACTTATATCTTTTAGATTCTTAAAAATCTATCATTAAAGAAATGACTGAGTGAATGAAGCAATCGTGTTCCGAATGAAGCAATATTATCTTGAGAAAAGGAAATTTGATATATGATGTAATTTCATACGAATTAAACAGTCTCTAACAAATGTAATGAAATTGAAAAGTTACATATTTTAAGATAATGTTTGTAATGAAACTTCAATGTTAAATTTTTTGTAGTAATGAAAATTTTAATAAATGTTGAAATAGTAATTTATGATGAAATAAACGTTTGTAAGAGAAAACAGGGGAGTTCGAGTAAAAACAGGGATGGACAATTTAATTCGATTTCTGCTGCTTTCTACGGGTGAGAAATGTAAGTTTAATGAGATGGACAGAAATTTCTTAAATTGTAATAAAGATAATTGTAATTTTGATTTGAAATGACAAATTATCAGATTTTTATCTGAAAAATTGTTAGACGTTTCCTCAATTAAATTAATAAAAGAAAGCATTATGTTTTTCTTTAAAATATTATGAAGATATCTATTTGTTTTGTAAGATGAAATATTTATAAAAAAATACCAGATTTCTCATGTAAGACACATATATTTGAATTATTAGAGAAATCTTTTATTATGAAAATTATGATAAATTAATAATATTTTTAAAATGCTAGTCTGACACAAGCATAAGTGCCGCACATATAAATAAAAGAAAAACATTAAATTGTATTCACAATTCTAAATGTAAATTGTAAATAATATTATATTTTGACATTTTGACATTTTGTCCCTGTTTTATTCGTGTAAAACAAATACTGTATAAAAGTTAAGAATCTGTACGTTAATAATAGAATATAAAATTTGTTTTATATAGCGATAGATTATGAAAAATTAACAGTTAAAAAAATCTATAATATACTACAAAGTAGAACTAAAAGTTTTTTTTATGATCATTTAAATTATTTAAAGTTAAAATAAAATGGTAATTATCATAAGTAAAAGCCTAAATAAAAAAAAAATTCACCCGGCCGGTAGCAGGTTGAAGAGGTGGCTTTCATATAATTTATTTAAAAAAAGTCATATTATTAAATTGTACAAAGCTCAAATTAGTGGAACACGATAATAGCTGATTCAACACTGGTTTTTGTCAATACTGAATAAGAATGGGAATTTCGAGAAATTAATCAAATTCATGCAAGTTGCTTTAATTTAAAGCGAATTATATTTGATAGCTCAACCATTTGAAAACAACATGTTGTGTGAAATTAATCAATGAGCCTGATCTAGATCTTAGCAAATCCTGTGCACAGGCTCACTCACACCGAAATTGATTGATCTTTGGGATTAATGTCATAGGCAAATAGATTTTTCAACCCACTTAGATTTTTGTCACCCAATTCAGAAATTCAAACTGTTATATATGTTACAGGCCAAACCCGATTTTAGGCCAAACTATATTGGCCTAGGCCAAACTAGTCTATCCTAACGCCCATCGGATAAACTAGTTTTTCCTAGGCCAAACTAGTCTATCCGAACACCTATCGGATAAATTAGTTTTTCCTAGAACAAACAAGTCTATCCGAACGCCCATCGGACAGACTAAATTTTCCTAGGCCAAACTATTTTGGCCGAACGGTCATTAGGATAAACTAATTTTGCCTGCTATTCATTGGTTTGAACTAGTTTATTCTAGGCCCATCTAGATTGGCCTAGGCCAATTCAATATGGCGTGGTTAAAAAGCGCCACGGCGCTAACTTTCTAGATTTGATCTAATTTATCCTAGGCCGATGCAATTAAACGAGATTTTAGCTCACAGACTATCAAAGCCTGAGAACTAATGTGCTCGCAGATTCTGTGTGTGTGTATGTAACCATGTAAGTATGTATGTACGTACGTAGGTACGTAATGCGATAATTCCTGATAAAAATATTCAATTTGCTTCAAATTTTTGACAACGATTTATCTTGATAACGAACTTCCCTGATTAGTTTCAGGAGTTCATAGAATAAGAATAAGGGGAGGGCAACAAAGGGCTGATCCGCATATCCCCCCCTCCTTAATTTAGTTAAATCAGTTTTTCATGCAAAATTATCAGATTTTATTAAAATGTTAGCTATAAAATCATTTTGATAAGGCACCTCCACGATTAGTTGTGGGTGTTCATTGTTTACGTATAAAGAAAGGAGGAATGGGTGGTAATCCCCTTATTTATGTAAATATTATTAATTATTTACTGTATTAATTTATGTAAATATGTAATATGTATAAGAGAAAGAGAGGGGGGAAAGCGAACAAAATCAGGAAATATAACGGAAATTCTAGTTTTATGTATTAGGAACTTTAAGATCGTTTATGACACATAATTTAAATTTATAAAAATATATTCCGCGTTTAATGCCACTTTTACAGATAAAGATTTTGGCGAAAATCTTAAACTTTTGTTTTGAAGCGCCGCGACATCGAGTAACATATCCACTGATAGATTGTTCAACGGAGTTATCTTCAGATACAGTTTTGTTGATAATAGAGTGCGTTCCCTTTCGTAATGAGACTTTTTCATATTTTTTTATCATGTGTCATAAGCTATCACAAAGTTTCAAACAAATCCAACAAGAATTTAACATTTTTACAAAAATGACTAAAAGAAAATAGTGGTACTTGACGCGGCATCCTTTTTCTTAAATATTTAACATCATTTTTTATTATGTTTCTAAAAGTTTCAAATAATGGTAATATTTAATTAACAACTTAAATGTTAAAATACGCTGAGCTTTTAAAAAAAATTCTAGCGTCCACTTACTCTACCTCCTCCCCATCCTAAATTTCAAATTTGATGCTTTATTTTTTACTTTTTCTTATTATGAAAAGGGGTCTGATACTTAGATTTTTAATATGAACAATTTCGCGTCAAGTCGTGTGCGAAAACCATTAATCTGTTACGAATCAAAAATCTTTTTATAAAACCCAAAGTTTTTATCCTATTGAAAAAATAATCCGTTCTCTCTTTATATTTAACCTCAGAACCCCCAAAATTAATCAGGTAAATGCCTTATCAGAAGGAACCTACTCCAAAATTTGAAACAAATCGGCAAATTCTCCTTGAAAAACCTATTTACATAAATTAAGGGGTTACCCCCCATTCCTCCTTTCTTTATACGTAAATAAAGAACCCCCACAACTAATCATAGAGGAGCCATATCAAAATGATCTTATACCTAAGATTTAAATAAAATCAGATACTTTTGCATGAAAAACTGACTTAATTAGTTAAAGGAAGGAGGAGGGAGAGCGGATTACCCTTTTGTTCCCCTTCCCTTGTTTTTATCCAATGAACACCTGAAACTAATCAGGGAAGTTCGTTATCAGGATAAATCTATGTCCAAAATTTGAAGCAAATTGGATATTTCTATCAGGAGTTATTGCATTACGTACATACATACATACATACGTACATGGTTATACACAGAGAGAGTCTAAGAGCACATTAGTTCTCAGGCTTTGATAGTCTGTGAGCTAAAACCGCGTAAAATTACATTGGCCTAGGATAAATTAGATCAAAACTAGAAAGTTAGCGCCGTGGCGGTCTTTAGATTCAATAAAATCACGCCAAATTGACTTGGCCTAGGACAATCTAGATCGGCCTAGGATAAACTAGTTCAAACAAATAAAAAGCAGGCTATACTTTATACTTTATACTTTAGTTTATCCTAATGACCGTTCGGCCAAACTAGTTTGCCCTAGGAAAATCTAGTTTATCCGATGGGCATTCGGATAGACTAGTTTGGCTTAGGAAAAACTAGTTTATCCGATGGGCGTTCGGATAGACTAGTTTGGCCTAGGAAAAACTAGTTTGTCCGATGGGCGTTAAGATAGACTAGTTTGACCTAGGCCAATCTAGTTTGGCCTAAAATCGGGTTTGGCCTGTAACATATATAAGACATTTTTTAAGATAAAGACAAAAAAAGCTCCGAATTCTTTGTATAAAGGTCAAACACATAAGAAAACAACTTTTTCAATTTCTATTTTTTTTTTCTTTTTTTTGTAACTACAGTCGAGTATTTCTCTAACGAAACTCCATCCAACGAATTTCCCTATTTAACGAATTTTTATAGGAACGGTTAATTTTTTTCATGATTACATTAAAAAAAATCTCCATATATCGAAATATATTTCTCCATTTAACGAATCTTTTTGAAAATGTTCTATCATAAGTTCAGAAAACATTCCAAATTATTTGTACAATTTTTTTTGTTGATTTCGGATTTATATTTCATGGCTACATTCCTCTACCTTATTCCTCATGTCCAAAAAAAGGCATTCAATCTCCCCCCCCCCCAAGAAAAACATCTTTTTGTATGGTTACACTTAACTTTGTTCTAGCCATGATGAGCATATGGTCTTGAAAAAGATTGAAACATTTGCTTACTAGTGGGGCGATTTGCAACTATCACAAAGCATCCTAAAAGATAAAACTATTCGATTATTGTTTTAAAATGGTGTTTGTTTCTTGGTTTGGATAGTAAGGCAGGAATAAGGGGGAATTGTAGAAAAGGTCGTTTTTCAGCAGGTTTTCATCTACCTAAATTAACTGTCATTACTTTTAGAGTTTAGAGAGGATGTTTGTTGTTTGTGGCGACTCGGAGCATTTTTTGTTGTGAGAGATCATTTGAATGAAGAATTGTTACTAAATATCATCTTTGCTGGTGTTATCTTCTACTGCATTTGTATAAAATCGCTTCTAGTTTAAACACAACTTTCTCTGATAAAGTAATAATTTTGAAAATAATCAATAAGACACTGCGGAAAAAATGGAAGTGGCGAAGATGTTTGATATTCAGAAAAATTTCGTTAAAAATTTCAGAAACTTAACCACTTCACCGTCTGCCCCGAGATAAATCGGGGGTAAAAGACTGTTTCCCTACAAATAAACACCTCAATTAATTATCGGTTAATTAAACGCCTCAAAAAAATTATGTTTCAAAATTTAAACATTAAATGAAAAATTTTTGCGGTTCTCTATTCAACGAATTTTTCTATATAACAAATTTTTTGTCTGAACGATGGATTTCGTTATATAGAGACTCGACTCTATTTATAAATTTAAAATTAAAAAAATCTTCAAATGGCCTCCATTTTGAAACAAAGTGGCGGATGAAGTTGGCCAACCAACTTGGTTGAGATATCTGTATGTACTATGTACGCCAAGTTACATCCAAATCGGCTCATTAATACCCGTGTTATTACATGACAAAAATCATATCATTCCAAAATGTAAGGCATACTAGAAATTCAGAGTGCTATAACTCAGCCATTTTTTAAGATACAGACAAAACAAAAAATGCTCTGGAATTTTTGTGTAAAGCTAAAACAAATAAAAAAAAATATTTTTTGACTTCTAATTTTTGTGTACCTAATTTTAAATCTCAAATAAAAAAAAATAAATGGCATGAATTGAAACAAGATGGCGGATGAATCTGGCCAGTGAAATCGGTTCAGACATTGGTATCTACCATATACACACCAAATTACATTCAAACCGGCTCAAAAATATGGATGTTATCACGTGAAAATATCGGATCGTTTCGAATTGTCAGTCATTACAAGAAATTCAAAGCGCTATAACTCAGCAATATTTTAAGATATACACAAAAAAAATGTCCTGGAATCTTTGTAGCAAGATGAAATGCATAGAAGAAAAATATTGTTCAATTTCTAACATTTTCTGCACTTTTAAAATTTAAAATTAAAAAAATTCATAAAAAAATAAATTAAATGGCCGTCATTTTGAAACAAGACGGCGGATGATGCTGGCCAACGATTTCGGTCGAGACACTTGTATGTACTATGCATACACTGAGTTTCATTCAAATCCGCTCATAAATACGATAGTTTCACCATGACGAAGATTATATATATATATATATATAATCTCCAGTCATCAATTTTTACAGGCATCATTTTTTTTTAAATGTATCCTCACAGGTTTCACAAGGCATCAAAAACCTGCATACTCCATTTATATAAATGAAATAACATTAAAAGAAGAATTTAATAGAAAACCAACAACAAAACGAAAAGGCAAATCAACTCGTAATATAAAATATTCTAAACTCTTAAAAAATAAATTTAAACAGTAAAAAATGTCAATAACTAAACAATAAACAAAATAGACATGCAGAAATGTGATACCCCCCCCCTTGACCTGTGAAGAAAAGAGAAAAAAGATACCTGTTAAAAATCATCACACTTCCATACTTGCATGAGCGGGAAGCTATTAGGCTTAGGATGTTAGCAGACCAGCATCAAAAAAATTTTTATCTTCTTGAATTGTCCTTCCATTATTCCACTCTTTCCATATCAAGTCCAAGTCTGTTTCGTTTCAAAAGTTGATATCCATCGCCCTGTAGACTTTCCAAATGGAATTTAATCCACAGATCCTCATTAATTCAACATTCGAGAAGAAACCTCCTTCATGGTGTTTGGCCTTGCTGTTGCCACTTCAAAAAACTTTTCTTTACCTCATTTACATAATGAAACAAAAATTTATGAGGATAAAAATTGTTATAAAATAGATTTGCAGTAAATTTAAAAATTTGTGACTCCAAAATTTCTCTCGACTCACATATATTATGAAATCTAATTATTTGTCCCAAATCAACATTTATAAAAACTCTTTTACTTAAGTTTAAATGCCAGTGTGGCATGGAGTGGGTTTTTAAATCAAAAAAGTCCTTTTATCAAATAACTTGACAACCAGATTACCATTATTATTAATATTTAAATCAAGTTCCAAAAAGTCAACATGTAAAGTATTCTCAGAAGCACTATTTAATTTTAATCAAGCAGGATAAATCTCATTAATCGATTCCAAAAATTTGTAATCGAAGACAAAATTGTCATCGATATATCTTAAAACTCTGAATGACTTGTTAGAATTTAAAATAAATTTAAATTCATAAAAAATAGAAACAGATTAGCACCAGAGCTTGAAAAATTAGTACCCATACCTATACCACATGTTTGATAAAAATAGAACCATTAAATGTAATAAAATTATTGTAAAAACTAAAATTACATAAACTCAGAAAAAAATCTCTATTAATACCCAACTCTTCTTCAATATGGAAAGTATCGAATAAATCCCATTAAGTCTCAAACAGCAGATCTATAGGAATATTAGAAAAAAGATTTTCAAAATCAAATGTAAACAAATTTGTGGGCGTTGTGGGCGTATTTAATTTCTTTGCAACTTCAATGCTATTATCAATACACCAAAAATAACTAGAGTTTTTAAATTTAAATTTTAAAAAACCATAAATTCGCTTCAAAAAATCCTGTAGCTTAACATTAAAACTTTTACCAATACCTCTTGAATTACAATATATATATCTATATTTTACAGGCTTTTTGTGAAATTTAGGTGTTAAAAATAAAAATGGAAAACTATGAAAATTATTAATAGAGAAATTATATATATAAAGATTTTTAACTTTTTTAGAATAAGCACAAAATTTTTTAACAATAGCAGTATGATTCGAGTTATATTTTTGATAATATGTAGTATCATTCAATTCATTTTTTACTTTTTCTATATAAAATAGTTTTCATATGATTGCATAATTAGATGAAGCCTTGTCAACAGCAATATTAACAAAATTGTCATGCAAAAACTGAATATAACTACAATATTCGTTACTTAGGCGGTGATAAGTGTATTTTTTATTATTTAATTTTTGATCAACAAAACCGACAAAACTATTTAAAATATGCCACTTCCATTCATGAAATGCCTCAAAAGGTGTATTAAACTTATAACATATTTTCAAAATACATGCAGATAAATCTCTTTTAAATTTCAAAACGGCATTATCCTTATTAATTTTTCTGTTTAATCTGAATTTTGTACCAAAACCCATCAAAAATTTTAAGTTTTTACTTTGAATAATATCTAAATTACCTGTCACAACATGTCCATGAAAATCATCTACAAAATCCAAAAAATCCACCTACAATTTCCAGAAACAACATCATTCTCTGCGAAAGCAATGTATCTGTAGTTAAAAAGCCTCTTACTAAGAGGTATATCATATTTATAAGCAACAGCAATGTTTATCTTTTTTATTGGAAACAGAAAATGAAATTGTCCAATGAAATTACTTATTTTGAAATCATCAAATGATTTCTGCTGAAAATTTATTGTGAATATATTTTCAATTTATATTCAAAACTAGAAAAAGATTTCAATTTAAAATTCAAAATATCATTCAACAAATCTTTATATTGTGTATTTAAAAATTTATAATCCCCAACAGCCCTCTTAATTTTATCAAGTGTCTTTAATTTAAGATTAAAAACAGCATTTTTAACTAATTTAACATTATAACTGACTAAAAAATTCTTTTCATTAATCTCTATCCATTCAGAAGGAACCACACAATTTAAACTCTTAGAATTAACATGAGATGCTCTTTTGAATCTATTAATAGCATTAGCATTATTAAACAAATTACAAAAATTATAAATAGTATCTATATTTTTAATATTATATCCATTTATTTTAGTATTCAGACCATATGGATAAAGACTTCTAAACTTCAAAATAAATTCATTCTTTATTTTTAATCTGTCATCCTGATTTTCAACATGTGCCAAGATTTCTATTAGGATATTTTCAAAGGAATGTAACTTAAAATGCAAAATTTCAAATGAAGGATATTGTAAATTTTCTTTATAAACATTAGATCTGTGATTATTTATTCGAATGTTTAAACAACCAGAAGTCTCACCCAACCCAGCCTGTGAACAAATTAAACAAGTAATTTTGTAAACCACATTGATAAATTTTCAAAAAGTTGTAAAACCAGCCGGACTATTTTCAGCATCAGCATTGGCACGACTCACCACACATGTTTTTCATCTAGCATCTATACATTTATAATATTTCATTATTCCTTGAAGCATGTTGACTTTTTGGATCTTGGTTTAAATATTAATAATAATGGTAATCTGGTTGTCAAGTTATTTGATAAAAGGACTTTTTTGATTTTAAAACTCACTCCATGCCTCACTGGCATTCTAACTTAAGTAAAAGAGTTTTTATAAATGTTGTTTTGTAACAAATAATTAGATTTTATAATATATGTAGGTCGAGAGAAATTTTGGAGCCACAAATTTTTAAATTTACTGCAAATCTATTTTATAACAATTTTTATCCTCATAAATTTTTGTTTCATTATGTAAATGAGTTAAAGAAAAGTTTTTTGAAGTGGCAACAGCAAGGCCAAACACCATGAAGGAGGTTTCTTCTCGAATGTTGAATTAATGAGGATCTGTGGATTAAATTCCATTTGGAAAGTCTACAGGGCGATGGATATCAACTTTTGAAACGAAACAGACTTGGACTTGATATGGAAAGAGTGGAATAATGGAAGGACAATTCAAGAAACTAAAAATTTTTTTGATGCTGGCCTGCTAACATCTTAGGCATACTAGTTTCCCGCTCATGCAAGTATGGAAGTGTGATGATTTTTAACAGGTATCTTTTTTCTCTTTTCTTCACAGGTCAAGGTGGGGGCATCACATTCCTGCATGTCTATTCTGTTTATTGTTCAGTTATTGACATTTTTACTGTTTACATTTATTTTTTAAGAGTTTAGAATATTTTTTATTACGAGTTCATTTGCCTTTTCGTTTTAGGTAGATTTCGTATGAAATACTACCTATTGCAATCGCACCAGTTTATATATATATATATATATATATATATATATATATATATATATATATATCACTTTTTTATGGACACGATAACTTCTATAATTCTTCATTAATCTCCACCAAACTGATACATAAAATCAAAGGGGATAAAATCTCGGCTAAGTTCGTTAATGGGCAAAATCTGACCAAGGGGGTCGGAATAGGGAGCGTTTTTGTGAAAACCGAAAAAACGCCATAACTTCTTAATTAAAGTAGATATCGAATCGGTTTAAAGTTTATATTACTTCTTAAAAATGGGCCAAAAGTTTATGCATGACAGATTTTGGATAAATTTAGAAGTGGGCTCAAGGTGCGAAAAAAACAGGGGTTTTGAGAGAAAAAAATTCACAACTTCGTCAATTTTCAAGGTATCAAGTCCAACTAAATTTTTTGTAAATGTTCTTAAAATTATCTAAAACTTTTGTGTTTACAAGTTTTTGATAGGACCAACTTTTACCGATGAAAAAAATTAAAAACGAAAAGAAAAAGAGCGGTGAAAAAAGAGAAAAATCCATAACTCCGTCAATTCTTAAATTATCAAATCTAATTAAATTTATTTTACATCTTCTTAAAAATATCTACAACGTTTATATTGACAAGTTTTTCATACGACGAATTCGTATAGCAAAAAGAAATTAAACAAAAATAGGAGTTGGAGAAAAAAACCTCAAATCCAAACTGCTTATATTCTGACTCATTTTTAAATTCATTTTTGATTTTAAACTCATCCAAATGGTAGATCCTCTTATTTAGAAACTGTATAAAGTGACGCATCGGTCAATTTTCTGATAAAGACAGATTGTGTTTCAAAAAGTCCTTCCGGCAATGCCGGGAGGAAGAGGTAGCTTTCATATACTTATATATTTATTTATTTATTTTAAAGTAAGTTACATTGTTCAAGGATACTAAGCTCAAATTAGTGGAAATAATCTTATAAAATTAGTGATTTTATAAGATTGAATACTAGTTTTTATCAAGACTGAATATTAATAGGAATTTTTAGAAATTAGTCATCATTTATTCAAATTGGTTTTATTTTAAGCGATTTAAAGAGTCACCAAATTCCACGATATCATAATGTGTATGCCGTTTTAAAGCAACACTGTGGATCGTTCAGATCAGACCGTTTCAAAATGTCAGCCATAAGCAAAATTCAAAGTGGCTCAATCATTTTTTAAGATATAGACAAAATAAAAAGTGTTCTGGAATCGTTTTTCTAAGTTCTAACACGTAAAAGAAAAATATTTTTCAACTTTTAATTTTTTCGCAGTTAATTTTAAATTTTAAATTTTTTAAATAATTTAAAATGGCCACCATTTTGAAACAAAATGGTGGATGATGCTGGCCAACGAACTCGGTCGAAACATTTGTATGTACTATGTACATACCAAGTTTCATTCAAATCGGTTCATAAATACGCGTGTTATCACGTGACAAAAATCAGATCGTTTCAAAATGTCAGCCATAAGAAAAATTCAAAGTGCTATAACTCAATCATTTTGTAAGATATAGACAAAATAAAAAGTGTTCTGGAATTGTTGTTTTAAGTTCTAAAACGTAAAAGAAAAATATTTAGCAAATTTTGATTTTTTCGCATTAAATTTTAAATTTTAAATTTTTTAAAAATTTTAAAATGGCCACCATTTTTAAACAAAATGGCGGATGATGCTGGCCAACGAACTCGGTCGAGACATTTGTATGTACTATGTACAAACCAAGTTTAATTGAAATCGGTTCAGAAATACGCGTGTTATCACGTGACAAATATCAGATCGTTTCAAAATGACAGCCATAAGAAAAATTCAAAGTGCTATAACTCAATCATTTTTTAAGATATAGACAAAATAAAAAGTATTCTGGAATCTTTGTTTTAAGTTCTAACACGTAAAAGAAAAATATTTTTCAACTTTTAATGTTTTCGCATTTAATTTTAAATTTTAAATTTTTTTAAAAATTTAAAATGGCCGCCATTTTGAAACAAAATGGCGGATGATGCTGACCAACGAACTCGGTCGAGACATTTGTATGTACTATGTACATACCAAGTTTCATTCAAATCGGTTCATAAATACGTTAGTTATCGCATGACAAAAATCAGATATATATATATATATATATATATATGGTTATATATATATATATATATATATATATGTCAACATTTGAACGGAGGGTGGTTTGGGGGTCTGGGGGTCATGATCGATGAAAATATACCAAAATTTTCCGGAAGTGCTTTCCTCCGGACGGCTGCAATAGGTAGCTTTTTACTTTTTGTAATGAAAGCTACCTAAAAAGGCTACCAAAAAGGGTATTTTGAACAGAATTTCCCAAAGTCATCGGGACTGTAAATTTAAAGAAGTATTCAAATAAGAAATTGCGTTTTTTTCTAACTCGTTTTTAAATACATTTTTGTTCTCAAACGCATCCGATTTACAGATCCTCTTATTTAGGAACTATATAATGTACGATTTTGGTCATTTTTTTTTGATAAAGGCTTAATATATTTTTAAAATGCTGTCGAAGTGGGTACTTCGCACAAAATTTCCCTAAGTGATCATGATTAAAGAATTAAGGATGTATTCAAATAACAAATCGGTTATTTTATGACACATTTTTAAATTCGATTTTGCTGTCAAATGCATTCAATTGACAGTTTTTTTTTTTATTTAGGAGCTATATAATGTGCTGCATTGTTCGATTTTTTAATGAAGTCAGAGTATATTTCAAAATATGTTGCCAAAATGGGCATTTGAGCCGAATTTCGCTTAAGATGATTCTGATAAAACCAGTTCTTGCAGAAAAATGAAATTAAAAAATTTAAAAAGCGCTCAAATAAAGTTTTTAAACTAAGTTTTTCTCTAATCATATTTTATTTGTTAGTGTTGAAACGAATACTCTTCGAAATCTACTTCCGCCTATAATCCAATCCGACAGAGATTTTTTTAAAAGTAAAAATTTTTGAACATGAAAAATTAAAAAGCTATAAGAAGTATTTTTAGTCACAACTCACCTATACGGAACATTTTTTACTCATATTGATGTAAAATAGTATGTAGAAATTCAGTGAGGCGTTCTATGATTTTAATTTTTTTCCATGAGTTTGGGAACGGACGTAGATATTTCAACCCGTGCAGACTTCAAGTGTACACTACCAGTATATTTTGAAGGCAGGTTTTGCATTAAATCTGTACGCTGTTTTTTTAGGTCCAAATGAGACTCACTGTCATAAATCGACAGTTAAAAACTGACAGTACGTAAATGACCCTTTTCTTGTTTCCAAAATCGGCCAAAAACTCTTTTTTTAGAGGCACGGTTAAGTGGTGTAAGTGATGAATTTTGGTGAACCTTGGATTTCAAAATCTCTGTGAGATTTATAGATAGTGAAATGAAATTTTTTTGTTCAATTCAAGAATGGATATGGAGTTAATTCTTACCTAGGAATGTTGTCCTATGAGAGCCGTATAAAAATTTCATTTTCATATTTTTCAAATAGCCCTCCAATCTTTAAGAAATTGTAATTTATGTCATAACATGTTGCACCTTTTTTATGAAATACTTTGGAATTGGAAGTATGTGACCATGGGCAACATTTAAAGAGATAACCTATTGTTTCGATACTTATGACACATCCTATCTATATTGCTAACTCATCTTGTCTTTTTTAAGTTTGTTTTATATAGGGTTATTATATATTCATTGTAGATGTTGAATAATAGTATGTAGAATGGTTATATATATATATATATATGTTGCGGCCAAAACCCGAAATCGGCCAATTCTAGAACTGGCCGGCCAATTCCCGAACTGGCCAGTAACGTTTAAAAATGACTGGCCAATTCTAGAATTGGCCGGCCAATTCGCGAAGTGGCCAGATGCGATTAGCCAATTCGCGAACTGGCTTGATGTGATTGGCCAATTCCCGAAATAGATAGAGGCACTCGGTTTAATCATTTCTAACACAGTTGAAAGTGTCTATGAATTCAAATAGTGTAGTCGTCTACCTGCCCGTTCTCTAACTCGAGTAAAGGCTCGGGATGACTTGTATTTGTTATCTTATTTCGTTTATCAATTTATTTTGGCACTGATAGGGAATTGTGTACTGTTTTTTGTTAATTTACTGGGATATACAAAAATATTTCGCTTCAATATAATCAATAAGAATCGTTTTTACGGTACATTTTAATGTTGTTACATTACAATAAAATTGGTACCTATGTATCATTAATAAAGACGACAAACAGTTATTTATTACAGTGCATGAAATATAGCAATTCTAGATTTTTTCAGAAACACTGAAAATTTTATTACTAAGAAAATGATGAAAGAATTTTTTAGTGCCTTTTAATGATGTTACACTGTTTCAAATTTAATGAAAATCACATGCTTCTCTAGTGTAGAAGAACTTTTTTTATAGAGTATATTCATTAAGTAGCCATTTTAGTTCGTTTATTGGGACGCCAAAATGAATTCCGATAAAGATTATGATATTGCCAAAAAATCCTTTTTAGGGCATTTTTATAATGTTACATTATTTGAAACATAATGCAATTTACAACCCTAGCTTATGTAGGAAGCAATATATATTTTGTAGAGTATTGGTTAATTATTAATCATAGTTCGTTAATAGAAACATCAAAAATGACTCCAATGAAGAATTATGATACATTTCATACATAATGAAGTTTATATGCCCTTCTCATGTGGGAAGCAATGCTTTTTTGTAGAGTATTGATTATGTAGTCAATATAGCTCATTTGTAGGGACGCAAAAAGTATTCCGATAAAGAATTATGATAAATGCAAGGAATCTTTCATAAAGTATTTTAATGATGTTACACTATTTCAACATAATGCATATGTGGGATGTAAATTTTTTGTAGCATATTGAATAAGTAGCCATTCTAATGTACGTTTATAAGAACGCCAAAAAGAATTCCGATGAAGAATAATGATGTATGCCAAAATACCTTTTATAGGGTATTTTAATGATGTTGCACTATTTCAAACATAATGCAATTTACAAGCCTGTCTCATGTGAGTAGCAATATTTTTTTTTAGAATATTGATTAAGTAGCCATTATAAGGAAATATAATACATGCGAACAAATCTTTTATAAGGCATTTTAATGATGTTACACGATTTCGAACATAATGCACATGTGATACTTTTTTTGTAAAGTATTGATTAAATAGCCGTTACAGTTCGTTTACAGGAACGCCAAAAAGAATTCCGGTATAGAATTATGATGTATGCCAAAAAATCTGTTATAGGTTATTTTAATGATATTACACTATTTCAAACATAATGCAATTCATGAGCCTCACTGATGTGAGAAACAATGTCTTTTGTTGCGTATTGATTAAGTAGCATTTGTAGATCATTTATAGGGGCGCCAAAACAATTCCAATAAAGAATTATGGCATATTTCAAACATAGTAAAATTTATATGCCTCACTCATGAGGGAAGCAGTAGGTTTCTTTGTAGAATATTGATTAAGAAATCATTATAAATCGTTAATAGGGACTCCAAAAAAGTATTCCGATAAGGAATTATGATATATGCGAGAAATACTTTTACTGAGTATTTTTTTTGATATTTCACAACTTCAAACATAATAAACCCTTTATACATTTCTAATATGCTCTACAACATGTTTTCTATAGATTATTGAGTAGGTGGAATTTACCATTTATATTCCGATTGTTTTTCATGTGCATTTCCAGCTGCGATAAACTTTTAATATTTATTTGTAAAGCAATTTGTAGATCATAGAAAGCTTTAATGAAAGATAAAATAAATAGATTACTAGTTGCGGAAACCTATTGCTGAAATGAAATTTTACTTTTTTTTTATGCTTATGTGGATATCTCTTTACATAAAAAGAACCGGAGTAAATTTTTTTAACAACATTGCGATAGAGTTGCATGATATTTTGTAATCTACACAGTGATTCATTTCCTTTCTTGTTTTAAGTTTAAAATTGCATATTTGTCGATGAGTTACGTTTATTACTTTAAAAAAATCCCCCTTCATGTTTATTTTAATTTGTAAAGAATCTTCTGCAGAATGTAGTTAATCAGGTTCAAAAGAATTGGAAAAAATGCGAAATACTATAAATTTACTGAGACCATTTTTATACAAATAAAAAATAATATTTCTATTAGAAAAAATGGCAATTTAGACCACTAAGGTGGCATATCAGAATAGCATGGAAATATCCTTTTCTGTCACGTGTGCATATCAGTGCCATCAAACGGAACCGTCGCAAATTACGTTCTTCTTTGAATAAGAAACAATTTCTAAAAGAATTTCATGACGGCGCCGCATCTACTGGGTAGCCTTAAATCCCCAATTCGGGTGTTGGCCAAGGCTTCTCGGCCAGTTCGCGAATTGGCCGGCCAAAACCCGAAATACGCTATTCATTTCATGTATTTCGGGTATTGGCCGGGAAGCTTGGCCAGTTCGGGTATTGGCCGGCCAGTTCTAGAATTGGCCAGGCTCCGGGTTTTGGCCGCAACATATACATATATATATATATATATATATACATATATATATATATATATATATATATTTACAAATAAAACCAAAGTAAATCAGATATTACCATAACAATAATTCATTGAAACCAGTATTTATAATGTCTTTATGTATAATCATAAACATTTCAAGTAAAATCCAATTTTGTTAGATACCATTGTTAGTTATAACAATGGTAAATATTGTAATAAGTAGAAAAAATGCAGCATGAATAAATACATGAATTGAATAAATACACTAGGACTTCCCTCAGAGGGATTAGTCTGAGCGATATTGCTGAGAATAAACATTTAATAACTTGCGATAAGTAAAGAAAATGAGATGTTACCTTTAATTGGTCATTCATTGTGATAAAATATGATGAAAATAAGCATATTGAATCATAGAATTACAAAATCTTATATATAAAGTTGCATATACTATTTTTAAAAAAGAAAAGCAAACCATGCATGGATATAAAATTGGAAATATGCAAAATGTTAAAAGTAATACAGAAAATAAAACACCAAATTTTCCTATATTGGAAATATAACTCTTTGAAATTATGTCATGAGCATAAACAGAAGCTTCGCACCGATTTGAGAAACCATAAATAACATAAACTATTATGTTTGAAGAGAATGGAGTGTATTTTATACGGTGTGAAATCCGTCCGAATAGTTTATAATGTTGAATATCTGTTTTCCACAGATGCAATGAGGTTGTCGATAAGAGTTAAGGAATCCTTTTTTAAAAATTTGTCCTAAACGAGCACTTACATCTTATAAGTTACTGTGATGCCAAAGTCATAGTTTCTGACCCCAACAGTATCCCAGAAATTGTAATATTCTCAATAAATTGGGTTTAAAACTTTTTCTAGAAAAAAAATGTTTAATTTGTGAAATTAAATTGTCGAATGTTTTAGAAATCGTTCATAACGAGAATATTATATCCTAAAAGTTACCACCAAAAAAAAAAAAAAAAAAAAGATTTTAAATTTTTAGTCATATCGACATCAAAGAATTCTCAATTTTAGAACTTTTTTTGCTCGTGCATTGATGGTGATTATTGTTCCTACGCAAAATATAGTATATTTTGCAGCAAAGATAGTTACCAACATTTTTTGCCAACATTTTTTTTTAATCGGCTAGGTACTCCCAATGATAACGAAAAACACACAAACGTTAATGCTTTAAAGCATAGAAATACAGAATCAAAAGCTATTTATCTCCTATTATATACACATAAATTATCTAATTAGTGCTAGCAGATGCATTTTTAAATATACATAGATCAATATAACGCTTCATTTTTCTTTTATTAGTATTTCTTAGTATTCATTTTTCATTTATTTGTATTATTCAGTAAAATACTCACTTTCTTAAGCCCGAACTACATCAAACTTTTTGTAAAAGCGCCTAAGTCCATATAACAGCGAAGTATTGTGAAGAGTATTAAATACAAGGTAGTAAGAAACTTAGCCAAACGCAGGTAATAAATCGCCAAATATTGTTTTTTTCGCCCCCTCTCGAAATGCATTTTTTCCGTACATTTAAAAAACACGATTTAGGGTCATCTTATTTAAAATTCAAATAAATAAATAAGAGGAAGCAATAATAGCATAAGTCAAAACATTTTATTTCAGCATCAAGGAATTGTATCGTAGTTACACATGTGGAAAAAAGCTGCTTTTGGCCAAAAAACGTTGTCTTCACTAAATTTGAATCCGATTAAAAAAAGTACCGTGATTAATTAAAATGTTCTAGGCAGAGCTGGCAAGTCTCCGGCATTTTGGATACTGGTATTTTAATACAGAAAATCTGTTATTAAATAGGAACATTCTGCGGATTTAAAAAAATAACTTTTCCTATAAGAAAATTCTGCTGTGCAATAAGCGGGGGCTTGGCATCTCTGTATAGGAATATTTCGTAACCTCCTTTTTAACCTTGAAAAAAGCAACGACCATTTTTCGAGTTCAAAAAGTATTGCTAATTGTTCCATTTTGCATACAAAGTACTGATTGTAATATTAATACATCTATGGTGATAAATTTCCAATAATTTTTCAAATCCCATTTGTTTCATTAAAAATATAAATCTTTTATTCATTTAGTTTAAAATAAATGGTTTTAACTAATTTCATAATACTTTTGAAATATCACTTTTCATTGGCCATCTTTTTAAAGCATTTAGAAAATGGTTGTTATTTTCAGTCAAATATAGACGTTGATCTGTCCGCATTTTATTTTATTATTATTATTATTATTTATAAATGGTGGCGAAATATTCATACTTAATCCATAACGTACAAAATATATGACTCTGTTATTACATAAGTCACCTTTTTATTATCATAAAAATTATGTTTTTACTGATTTTTATTAACTCAATAGGAAAAATTTTGTTCTTTGAGCAATAGATGTCCGCATTTCATTTATTTATTTATTTTAACAAAAGTCTTTGTATTGAGAAGAATTTTTATTTAAATAGGAAATCCAAATGTCGCTGTTAATAAAGAAGAAGGTTACAAAAAAAGTTACAAAACAAATAGACGCATACTATCAAATATGGAAAATCAACGAATCCAAAAAAGACGTCGTACGAAATATTATCTTTGAAAGCAAAAAAACGAGGTCTGATTATCGAGCCTACTGATTACAAAATGTGCATTACATAAAAAAAAAAAAAAAAAAAAAAAAAAAAAAATACTGCAAATATTGATTTTTTTTTCATTTGTGCAGTTTTGGCTTCGGAAGGTGCGCTATGTTGCAAAAAGATATAAGCGACTATGAAAACACACTTGGTAAACGTTCATGCTCAGTTTTACAAATGAATATGGCACATATATGCCCTTATACCCACCGAGGTACCTAATTGGTGCCAAAATGGCGTTCAGTTGCCTAACATGCTGGTTATCATATAAATGTTATAATAAATTGTTTGTTCTAAAAATGTTATCATTTATTGATTGTTATTTCTTTTTTTTTAATAACAGAAAATGTTTCGTTTATTCCTTTTTTTTCATTTTGAAATAAATAAATAACGTGTTATTATAGCATGCTATATGTATCTGGTAATCAAAACGATGTTTTCGCCTAATTGGCATAAAATATCTCGCCAAACCCGGTGCTTATATCTCTAGTATATTATCTCAAGTATTTTATTTATGTATACTATAATTGTTTTTACATACCACTTACTTCTTCTTGTATATAAAAGTAGGTAATTGGCTCTTTTATGCAGTATAAATCCTTAAAAAATAGCCCCCGTTGCCCCTTTTTGGATCGAATAAAAAAAAATCAATGTCTAATTCCAGTATTGATCCCAGGTATGCATACATATTCCAAATTTCAAAGTTGTATGCCAACAGGAAATGGATGAAAAATGGGAAAAGATGTCACATATGCACCAGGGTACATAATTGGCGTCAAAATGGCATTATTTTACCTCAGATGGTAACCCGGCTTTATTTATTTATTATGTGTTTATTTACTCATAAAATGTTTATTTACTTTCATTTCCCTTTTTTAATTATATAAAATATTTCTTTTTATAGTTATTAATTATTATTATTATTTTATTTACTGTAAGTTTTTTTGAAAATAGAAAATTATTTAAAAATGTGTATGTAAGCGTTATTTGAAAACGGAGTTTTCGCAAAATGGGCTTTGAAAAAAAATGCGCCAAATCTGATGCGCTTGTGGTATCCGTGCCGAAAAATTAGTGACCAGAATTAACTTCCACACACAAACAAATTATAAGTTAAAAGAAAACATGCGATAAAAATAAATATAAAAAGAAAATGATGTCATAAAAGAAACTTTTTATTTAAAAACGTAATTGTTTCAAATTTTAATACGCGAGATATATAAAACATTCTTTTAGCGATCAAAAAATGCTATTAAGAGATTATCACAAAATCTCAAAATCAAAGTTTTTATGACATTTTTTTTTAATATAAAAAATAACAGTTTTATTTTCCTGCATGATTAAATTTTAAAATGTTTTATTGCATTCAATATTTTTGAATGCGTTAATGATTACTATTTACTCCATGTACTGATTCGGTTATCTACGAAAATATCCAGCTGGTAAAAATCACGCACACCAAATTTCTGTGACGTATGCAAATAAATTGTGCTTTTTTATCAGTTTTTTTAATATAACTTTTAAACTATTTGGAACTAATTTTTCGTATGTAGTGCATTCACCAGATTACCTTCATAGGTACCTATTGGTACAAACATAATCAAAATCCGACAAGTACTTTTTGAGATTTGCTTGACGAAAGAATTTTTTTGACTTTTAATATCGTTACGTATCTCTGAGTATAAAGACTTCGCTTCGCTCAGACAATTAATATATGCGCTTCGCAACAGTAAAATAATTTGTTTTAAAATTAGAAAGGGAAGTTAATCTATGCCAAAATGGGCTCAAAGTGGAATAGTCCACAAAATAGCTGCAAGAAATCATGTTTTCTTACAATAGTATAATTAACATAAATAATACAAAGCATAAAACTATCCCTTAATGATTGCGCTTATGCATCATCTCATTATGGAAGTTGAATATATAAGCATTTTTACAAATAAAACCAAAATAACTCAGATATTACTGTAACAATAATTAATTGAAACCAGTATTTATACTGTCTTTATGTATAATCATAAACATTACCAACTAAAACTCAATTTTGGTAGATCCGAAGTTATAACAAGTCAATATTATAAAAATTCGGGAAAATGCAGCATGAATAACTACATACATAGAGGGAATGAGTTTTAAACATTATATTTATAAAAATCTCTTTTTCTTTTTCTTTTTTTTTTTCATTTACATGATGTGTTTAACAGAGTACGCTTCTAAAATTTGCTTCATATATGATATGTTCAAAAATGCTATTACTCTCAACACCAAGAAAAACGCTAGTACTCTCAACGCTAAGAAAAATGCTAAAGCTATCCAAAGTTGTTTCCCTTATTTCTACGTTTTTTGAACGATCTAATATTAAACTATTGTTGTTTTAGCACAATGAAACTGATTGGTAAAGTTATTATATGAGTTGAATATTTCAAATTGAGCCAAAAATGTCCAAATTGGAAGTTTAACTACAACTTTAGCCCAGAGGTCTGCATGGCCTGACTCATAAAAATAAAAAATTCGGCCCGTTCTGACCCATACAAAAAATGTAGGTCCGACCCCAGTCCAATCCAACCAGGAAATAAATTAAAATCTCGGCTCGAGTAAAATTTTACAGAACATTGATTTTTACATCCATTAGTTTAAAAATTTGCTTCGTACGAGGAGTTCTGATCAAAAGTATTTATCTTAACTTTTTTTTTCATGTTTCTAATCTTTATTTGTATAGAAAAGCCGCAAACTGCGGTATTTACTTTTTTAATGAATTTCTATTTTTTGCATGCAAATTTTTCAATTGTTATTAACATTGTTAATCCATATTCCATGTATTGAAGTGTTAAAAATCTGAAAATGGTATACCGTAAAATCCTTTAAGACGGAATTGCACAGAAAAGAAAAAAAAATGTTTTATAGACAAGTTCTCTTCTTATTAAGTGTAAAAATGTGTTACATATCTTTTCTTGGGAATTTGTGTATTAATCTTGCATGACAATAGCTGTTATCCCAGGTAGCTTAAATGGTAGAGCTTTGACCCTGTAAGCCAAGAATCTGCATTCGATTCTCGTCTTCGACCTTTCTTCACCCAGTTTGAAATTTTAAGTTTGTACAGACAATGTTAGTTCACAAATTGAAAAGAATAAGTAATTGATTTATTTTTACAGGTCACGTTTCCTGTCCTGCGTACTCACTAGGTGTGCTGCGAAGTGATATTTTGACAATTTCTGTGCAACAATTCTCCATCAGGCAATATTAACGAACATAGAGCTCGAATCGAAGCATTTTTTGTGTTATTCATTTGTTAAACAAAGAAAATATATCCAATTCTATGAAACTGCATTTAAAACATATTGATTAGAACTTGACACAACAACGAAATACAATTTATAGGTATGTAATGGTACTCTTTTAAGTTTGTTCGTAATTATGTAAATACGTTGCACCTATATTTGTCCTTCTATTGGTCCGCCTGTCGGACCGTCTTTATATAAGAGAGCAAAAATTACCTAATCAATAAAATTACCGAATCACTAATCTAAATAACGCTTGAAATTTGAAATAAACGTTTTTTGCATAATTTTCTGGAATCATTTCAAACTTATGAAAATCGGGTGTAATTTTAATGAAAGAAACACAATAAAAATAATTCCGTAGTATTATGGTAAATGGGAAAAAATTGTTTCAAGTGTATTTTAATGGTGTTACACGCTTTCGAACATAATACAATTGATATGCATCTACAAAGTATATACTAAAATATACATTCTGCATATGCAAAACATATTTGTTATTTATTTAAAACGCCGCACAAAAGCATTCAATTATATAATAGTATATGGGGAAAAATTGTTTGGAGCGCGTGTCAGTTATATTAAACTACTTCTCATTTTCAGAAATTGATATACATTTTATGAAATTAATTGCAAAGGTTTACTAAAAATTAATTCCTGTGTAATAGAAAGCAAATAGTACTTACAAGAAAACACAAAAGATTTCGGTTTTTGTTCTGTATCCATAGCTGCCAACTTTTACGCATTTTTGCTAAGGAACTATTCATTTGAATCTCTCTAAAATTCTACACAGATTATCCATTTGTTTAATCATAAGATTTCGATGATTAAATAAAACAAGATTTACTATAAAATTTTTGTGGTAGGAAAAATGCGTAAAAGTTATCATCTATGGTATACTATTGCACCAAGATCTGAAAATATTTTAAACTTTGTTACATTACGAACGTACACCATTTGACGTTCAATGTTCGGCTTGTTGTAACATAAACTCGTATGTGTAAGAGAAATTTTATCAAGAACAATCATTCAACCATGTTTTTGAAATTTTCGCAACCATACTTTAAAGTTTGCTTTTTAACTTTGTACCGAAATAAAAAAGAAAAATATTTTCAAATTCGCTAAATTAGAAAAAGTTTTGTGTTGTTAAAGAAGTATTACATTGAATTCTCAGCACAGCTATCTTAAACAAATTTTCCAGATAAATTAAGTTTTTATAAAAAGATTTTATATTGAAATATGAAATACAAAAGACACATTATTTTTTATAGTGTTTGTGTTCGTGATATCACAAGAATAGTTTTACAAAGAATTCCCTTGTTGTGAGTAAAAATGAAGATGCTTTAATATTCTTTAGAAATATTTTTCTATTTTATTATATAGGATGTATGTCAATATTATTTCCTCTATTTTAAAATCGTGTATAAATATATAAATATACAATTTTAATATAAACTGGTGAAATTCTTTCAAACTGAAAAAAAAAATACAAACTAACTTTTTATTTATTAATTTAAATAATTTATAAAACAAATAATGCAATTAAAATTAATAGTTTCTTAAGCTGACGCATTGTTTGTCCATGTTTCAGCTCTTCAAATAAAACTGTAACAAATGTATAATGATGACGAAGTTTTGAAGAACAGAATTTCATTACAGAGTTTCTTTTTAGAAATTGCTATAAGTTTTTAAAGTGTGTTATAAACCTTTGAAAAAAAAAACCAAACAAAAGTTCGAAAGAATGGCTTTTGCACGCGATACTTGTGTTAGGTTCTGTCAACTACAAATCCTAGCATAATTCAGAACCTTTGAGCACATACCAACTACAAGTCCGTCTATACATCCTAAACGGTAAGTCCCAACAATAAGTTCTTCAATCAGAAGGCCGAAAGTGCGGCGATTGCACGCGATACGTGTGGTGGAGTCTGTCAACAACAGATTCTAACAGAAGACAGTTGGCATTGAATCTTTAAACTCACGCCAACAATAAGTCCTTCTATAAGACCCAAACTATGAGTCCCAACTTGATTCCTTTAAGCAGAAAACCAAAAAGATGGCGTTTGTATGCAATACGTGTGGTACGATATGAAGTCAGTTGTAAGAGAGCCTTAGAGCGCAGGTGTCCCTCATAAACCAAACACATATTTGAACTTGGTGTTATGTTTCTGGAATGAAGCAAATTGTAAAGAAAAGATACAAAATAAAATTTTGTGTAGTACTAAACATATCGGCTGATAAGAGATTTCCCATGTTACAAGAATCCTACAGGAAAGAAATGTTACGCCATGTTCAAACATGAGTGACCCGTGCGGTCAATGGCTCAAAGCCAACTGACTTTGTATCGCACCACACGTATTGTATGCAAACACCGGCCGTCTTCTGCTTGAAGGACTTATACTTATGACTCGTAGTCTGGGTCTTATAGAAGGACTTATAGTTGGCGCGCATTCAAAGGCACAAAGCCAACTGACTTATCCTAGAATCTGTAGTTCAAAGCCACCATCACATGCATTGGCATGCAAACGCCGTCCTTTTGGTTTTCTGCTTGAATTTTTTTTAAGTTTATAACGCACTTCAAACAGTTATAGCAATTTATAAAACAAACGATTTTTATTTGTAATGAAGTTCTATTATTTAAAACGTAGTCATTATTATACATTGTAATGCATTTGTTACAGTTTTTATCGAAAGGCTGTATCAGGAATACTGTGGTTAAACTAACAATACGTCAGCTTAAGGAACTATTAATTTTAATTGCATCATTTGTTTTATACATTATTAAAATTAATAAATAAAGAGTACAATATGTATTTGTGTTGCAAAGAGTTCTAAATGGTAAGATAGTACATCGATGGTGAAAAATGCGTTTGACGTCCATCAACTTCTCGAACTTTAGACAAAGAATAAGTGCATTTGGTCACTGATCATCACATGTCCGAATGAATGTAAAGGCATCGGGACATACAAAACCCATTGTGCATCAGACTGTCACAGGAGAACTTCGAAAGTGGAAAATTGGTGAGAAGCTGGTTCTTCAAATTCCAGTTCTCCAAAATATAGCTTCACAAATCTTCTTGAACCACCGTACAGCCTCAATCTGTCATTGTCTGAGCTTTTTCTTTCCCTTCGGTTTAAATTCAACTTAAACAGTTATTGTTTGGCAATTCGGAGAGCATGCAGAGAAACGTAACAGACGTTATGAACAACAGTTAAACACTTTTCGGCAGCCATAAATGGGTGGGAAACTTGTTCAAAACGGTGTGTTAACACAAAAGACTGATTTGAAGAATTATACGTGTTCGTAAAATTACCTTCAAATAGAAGAATTTTATATAATGAGACTCATTACTTAATGGACAGACAATGTAAGAACTAATTCAATAAGAGAGTGATAGATGATGACCAATAAGTTGATTGCTGTTTTCTTATGTTTTTTCAGTTTTTATTTTTACAACATTTTGTTATCATTGTTTAGTAACTTCTGACTGTTACTTTCATGTTAATACTTATATTCATATTATTTTGAATATCGTATAGAAGACATATAAATAAATGCACAAAGTGGTAGTATTGTATTTCTATGCAGTATTCATGTTTTGCTCTAATGTAACTCAAAATTTTCTTTTTTTAGATCAGAAAAAATACTTTTATCTCGAAAGTTTTTGGAATTGTCTAGTATATTCTCTTACGTTATTGGGTCACCGAAGAAAAATTTTGGAAACGATTACCTAATCTATTTACCTATTTAGCACGGCATACAGTTCATATGGCACTGTATCACGTGCCATATCTTGCATATGCCTAAAATAATATATTTTTACAAAGCCTCATGATTTTGACCAATGTTATCTCTATTCCAGATCAGAAACAACCTAAAAATAAAATAACACTTATATTTTTCATTTCAGATGACTGTTTAGACAAAAAATTAGAGTTTCTTCTTCGGGAAAACTCAAAATTTTCTTTTTTTAGATCAGAAAAAATACTTTTATCTCGAAAGTTTTTGGAATTGTCTAGTATATTCTCTTATGTTATTGGGTCACCGAAGAAAAATTTTGGAAACGATTACCTAATCTATTTACATATTTAGCACGGCATACAGTTCATATGGCACTGTATCACGTGCCATATCTTGCATATGCCTAAAATAATATATTTTTACAAAGCCTCATGATTTTGACCAATGCTATCTCTATTCCAGATCAGAAACAACCTAAAAATGAAATAACACTTATATTTTACATTTCAGATGACTGTTTAGACAAAAAATTAGAGTTTCTTCTTCGGAAAAAAATTATTAAGCAAAAAGTCAGTTTTACTTTCATTATTTTTACGGAATATTCAAAAAGTTGTTTTCAATTGTTGTTTTTGTGTTACTATAAAAATTTTTGCAGAGTGTTAAGCAGATACAATTAATAAATTAAAGCTCATTTAGTTGTAAAATACAGCAATATAATATTGTAAAATGCTGATTGCGCTCATATGGCACACACCATAAAATATGAAATATTAACTGAAAATTTTAAATTGAATTTATTTTAACAATTTCCACATTATTAGACTAATTAGTATATTTCAAAATATTTTCTTCATAGAATAAAAAATTTCATACATTAAAGGGTTATTAATATTAATGTTATGTTAAAATTTGTGTACATATATATTTTTTGAATTTTGTCCAACAACTTCGTTAAAAATACAGAATTCATAAAATTTCTGATTACTAGGAGAATGAGGATTCTTAAAAAATGAAATTCATCCAGTTTGAAAAGACAGTTCTGTAGTAAAAAAGGGATATATATATATATATATATATATATATACAATCGCATTTATGTAAAGAATATTTTAAAAGCATAAAATAAATAACGGCACATTATTAAAGGTAACTATATTCACAATTTGCTAAACGCTATAGCAATAAAGAAAATAAACAGGAAATAAAAATTAATCTTTCATGTTTAAAAAAAATGGAATATAAATAAAAAATATTTCATAGAAAAACTGTATATGGTAGGTGCTTTCCAGTAATATGCTTCGTTGCTTGTGAAACGCATGATGATTAATATTAGATTTATGTTTCTTGGTTGTGTTTGTTAAATCTAAGTTAAGGCAGAGTAACTAAAGAGGAAAAAAGCATATTTCTAGTTAATTAGTATAGTTATTAATCTGTTATTCAAGAGTTTTGGGATGAAATAAGTTTTTAAAAAAGTATATTAACATTATTTTGGAGAAAAATATAAAAAGCTTCTACCATTAAATTTGCATTTTTATGTATATGTAATTTATATTAATGAAATGCACATTTTTAAAAAACATTAATGATATAAAAATACTCTGAGGTAATATGTTTTTCTTTAAATTATGTATACATAGGTGGTTTCTAAAAATCAGTTAAGGGTTAGTAGAACTTTCTAAAGCAAACATTTTTGTTACATAATATATTGTTAATATAAAGATAGTCAAAGAAACTTCAATAATTTTCTATATTTAATTACAACTACTTTCTTCTTAAAATGTATACAATAGGTTTGTAAAGTCTTGAGATAAAATTTAATATAAATAGATTATAATAAAATTGAGACATATTTGTATTTTTCATCAGTGTATGATGTCTTCATTTTTAAGATTACAAACATGAGATTCTAAAACCATGGAAAAATTTTTATGAATTAAGACAGCGTATTAAAACAAACATTTTCTGTATATAGCACTGATATATATATATATATATATATACAAAATATACATTGTTAATTATAAAATTTTTCTATAAAAATTGGATGTGTTTTTACTTAAAGAAATATATTGACGTTTTCGTTTAAAAATTTGCATAAGAGGGAAATAAAAAAAAGAAATTTCGGATTTTCTATTCTAAAAGTGATCTTTCCCCTTTTTAATTTGATGAAAAAAATATATTTTAAAATTTAGTCGATTATTTTTTAATAAATAGTCAGTGTCAAATGTGACAATGTCAAAAACTATAAATTTTTTAAGGAGTCACGCATTTGGTGAACCAAAATATTTTACATTAGATTGTCGCATTTTGCCAATTAGTGAAGATATGCTGAAATAATATTTATGGGTTTAATATGGCAAATGAATAAATGAATTATGGATCGCAATGGTATTACAGAAATAAGAAAAACTGTTGCTAACACAATTGCTTGTGTGCAGCAGAGAGCTATAATTTCAACGATTTCTAAGTTACGAATGATTAAATGATAAAAAATATCATAAGAAAAGTCAAAATTTAGAGATGAAAAACAATCAGTGTAAAAAGAATAATCCACACTCAATATGCCATTTTAAAATTATAGGCATTTGACTAAAAATTTCTTGATTCATATAAATGCAGCAAAGTCTTTTTTTCATGTAAACTCACAAATATTGTCGTGTACAGTAACAAGAACCATGGTGAGGAAAGGATGGCGGCAATAGGATCAGTGGATATAAAATTACAAAGAAACTTCATGCCATGTGTAGCAAGAAGTGTGTCCATGATTCACTCAACAACTAAACGAAATAGTTTTGAAGGAAATTATTCAAACAGTAGTTCTCTTCAGCTTCACTTTAGCATTCAACCGTCTGCCTGAAATTTCACAGGAACT
This sequence comes from Maratus speculifer, assembly GCA_964019185.1. Lineage (NCBI taxonomy): Eukaryota > Metazoa > Arthropoda > Arachnida > Araneae > Salticidae > Maratus > Maratus speculifer. Next base: position 209,066,885 of record OZ025291.1, on the reverse strand, counting down.
GGAAAAACGATTTTAAAATTTTGTGTATTTACTTGTACTTGTCCTTGCAAATGAATAAACAGTAGTATGAAACACAACAGTAATTTTTATTGCAAATGTCACTCTAGAAGGAATGGATCTTATTTCTGATGACAATAAAGAAAAATTATTTAACCCTTATACAAGAAAAAGAAAAAAGTGCTTCCGATCGCAGTTAAATTTTATTAGATTTTCTTTCGATGTTCATTTAAATATAGAGTGTTTCGTTACCAGACCGACAAACTTTGATGGCTGATAGTAGACATGAAGAGAAACATTATTACATAAGAAACCATGGGGCGCAAAAGTCTTCCGAAGGAGCCAGGGGCCATTAAAGTTTAAGGTCCAAAACTTCAAACGATTATAAAAAAAATGGAAAAAAGGGTGGATTCGTTTGCGGTTTTCACTAAAATCATTCTTTATATGTCATTTTGTTTGTAAAAAATTTTTAAAGGTTACATTCAAAGATTGTCGATAAAGAGCGCTTAGACTTTAGAGTAACAAAAAACTGCTTTTTACCCTTATTTTGTTGCCGGGGTTGAAATTATTTTAAAGTTTAGACTTTAACTTAAGTTTTAAGCCCAAAATCGGAAACATTGTTATCGGGTAACTAGCGAAAATTGAACTATGAATAGAGGAGGGAATTTTGAACGCTCATAAACATTTGACAAACTAATCGATTTTATTGGGGTTTGCGTGTAGATTATTCCCATGGTAATTATTTTATTCAAAATGACATACAGCATTGGTGTCTTCGTCGTTAGAGGGCGCTTCCGACACATCTCCGAAATTTCAATGGCATTACTCCTGGGTGTTTTACTACCAGACCAATATACTTCCAGGAAGTGTTAGGGATGCAAAGACGACTCGGAATCATAATAGAATGTAATGTCAAAAATATCTTTTTTACGAGTTAGGATTAAAAGAAGCAGAGAAAAAAGACCACTTAATATTTCTACAACACGTTCTGTCAGAACTTCTGGTAAAAATATATGTTCCTCTTTTGTTGCGCTACTCTATAGCACGATGGAGCTCTTCCACATTTTACCAATGATGTTCGCAGACACCTCAATGTAACATGTGGACAGCAGTGGATAGGTAGTAGTGGCCCGGTTCGTTCGCCTGCCAGATCGTCGCACCTACTTCATTATATGAATTACTTTTTGTTATCTACCTTTATTTTATTACTGTCTAATTGTTCTGTATTTTTTTAAATAAATATTGTTGAATGGGGCTAGTTTAGCTCAAACCAATTGATAGCCCCCCCCCCCCCCCGCCACACATGGCTCAATCTGAATCTGAATCTGTATGGACTGCTTCTGCTGGGATCAAATGAAAAGTTGAATGTATGAGACTCCTGTACTATCAGTGGAAGACCCGCCAGCTTGAATTTCTGAAGCTGCTAGAAAGCTATCCGAGATGCCAGGAATCTTTCAAAGCGTAAGAAATTGCATGCGACGCTGCTGTTAAGTATGCCCGACTACTTCTGTTCGTAATTTCGGATACCTTTCGTAGTAAAACCTTTAACTAAATTGCTTTCTGCAACATTAACGTGTTGCTGTTTCACTGCCTGTTTCTGTTGCTTTTTTCTCTGCTTCTTTTAACCAAAGGGCATTTTCAATGTTACATTCCTATGTGATTCCGAGTCGCTTTGCATCCTTAACACTTCCTGGAAGTATGTTGGTCGGGTAGTATAACACACAGGATGTAATGCGATTGAAATGTCGGAGATGTGTCGGAAGCGCCCTCTATAAAAAATGGACACACAAGAGCTGTAAGTCATTTGGAATAAAATAATTACCTAGGGAATGAACTACACCAAACCGCAAAAAAATCGATCAGTTTGTATAATGTTTATGAATGTTTAAAATCCGCCCCTCTGTTCACAGTTACATTTTCGCCAGTTACCCGATCCCACTGTTTCCGATTTTGGGATTAAAATTTAAGTTAAACTTTAAATTTTAAACTAATTTTAATCCCATGCACAGAATAACGGTAAAAAGTAGTTGTTCGTTACTCTAAAGTATAAAGCGCCCTCTATGGACAATTTTTGAATGTAACCTTTATAATTTTTTTTAAATCATATTATAAAGAATGATTTCAGTGAAAATCGCAAACGAATCGACCCTTTTTTCCGTTTTTTATCATCGTTTGAATTTTTGGACCTTAAACTTTAATGGCCCCTAGCTCTTACAGAAGACGTTTGCACCCCATGGTTTCCTATTTAATAATGTTTGTCTTCATGTCTGGTAATTATTAATGCACTCACTACACAAATTCGTCCATAGGCACTGGTTATATTAAAAAACTCTTTATTAAAGGAATAACACTCACTCGCAGCTCACTGCTGCGTTATCGTCTGCATTCATTTCAAAAACAACTTTAGAATAAAAACAGAAAAAACACTTCACTTCTCTTCAGTTTCTCAACACTGACATTTTAATTTAGGTAGCACGGTATCGTCTGCCTACATGGAACATGCCGGCCCCCATTGACATGTTTCACATTCAATAATAACTCTTTTTTTACTAAGTACACTAATTACACAAATAAATACAAAAGTTCACTATATATGTTATTTAAATATAAAATTGGAAGAAAAAACAATATAACTCTCACACACACATATATATATACATTTTTTTTAAGTACTATGGGTTTCAGGCATAGGTAAAATACATATTTTACTAATCGATCTTTTAAAAATTCCATTCTGAGTTTTTACCTGAACTACGCGAATTTTCTTATCATTACCATAATATACTTCAATAATTCTGCCTAAAGGCCACTTATTGCTTGATATATTTTCCTCTACTAACAACACTAGATCTTCTATTTTTACATTATCCTTTTCAAATCTCCACTTACCCATCTGTTGTAATTCACTTAAATAATTATGGTGCCATTTGTGCCAAAAAAGTTGTACAATTTTAGTTATTCTTTGCCATTTTTTGAGGCGATTTTCTCTTATATTGGTTAAATCAGGCTCAATAATGACATTTAATGGTCTGTTTATAAGAAAATGAGCTGGAGTTAGGACTCCAAAATCATCTGCGTCATCTGATAATGGACTCAAAGGCCTCGAATTTAATATTCCCTCTATTTGTATCACTACTGTAAGAAATTCCTCATAAGTGAGATTAGCACCTCCCACAATTCTCTTAAAATGAAATTTAAAGGATTTTATTGCGGCCTCCCAAAGACCCCCGAAATTGGGTGATCTGGGGGGAATAAATTTCCACTCAATGCCTTCACTAGACAAATATGCTGCTAATTTCTCATCAGGTTTTCTTACTAATTCATAAAAGACTCTAAGTGTTTTATCTGTCCCAATAAAATTTTTTGCATTATCAGAATACAATTTGGCACATTTACCTCTGCGTGCTATGAATCTTTTCAGTGCCGCAATAAATGATTCGGAAGATAAATCTGAAACAATTTCTATGTGTATAGCCTTAAATACAAAACAAACAAAAATACAGACATAAATTTTTTGTAAGATGGTCCTACGTGCATAACCAATTTTGATCATAAATGGCCCACACAGATCAACACCCGAAATATTAAAGCAATAGTCTAATTGGACTCTATCCCTGGGCAAGTCGCCCATCAATTGATTTGCAATAACTGGTTTAGCTTTAAAACATGGAATGCACTGATGAACCACCTTTCGACACATTGCACGACCATTTATTGGCCAAAATTTATTTCTTACTAAGGATAGTAAAGTTGACGCACCAACATGCAAATATTTCTTATGATAATAATTTATAACAATTACAGTAAATTTATTACTCTTTGGTAAAATCGCCGGGTGCTTTTTTGAAAAATTTAAATTACTATTATTTAACCTGCCACCAACCCTTAAAATTCCAAAATCATCTAAGTAAGGGTTGAGGCCTTTTAACTTGCTACTCGGACTTACCGATCCTTTAGTCAGAAGACTATGTATGTCGGTACTGAAGGCTTCATTTTGCACTAATTTAATTAAATATTTCTCTGCCAATTCCAATTCTGATGTACTCAAGGGTTCATTACACTTATAAAGAGGCATACCTGCATTCATCACAAATCTGAAAATATAACTAAGAATACACACAAGCGTTAAATAATTATTACTAAGATTAATCAAGTTATTTACAAAACAATTATCGGTAATATTATAATTTACAACATTAAATTCATTAACGATTTTAACATTAATTTTGAGCTCTTTATTGATTTCCTCATTTGTTGCTGGTATGGTTATTGTACGTTGAGGATAATCACTGTTCTGTAGAAATGAAGATCACTTAAACAGTTTTTTAACAGTCATCTGTGCTTCAGGTTTACCTGAATCATCACGAGGAACAGCTCTCTTAGGCTCCACTTCACGGCCATCATCTTTATGACGTCTAACAGCTTGAGCATCGTCAACCATATGGGCACGTCTAAATGTCACAAAGTCAAATCCACGTGATCTGCGTTTATTGCGTTCCCTCCTCACAACACAATCAACAATTTCATTCCATTGTTCAAAATGAGATTTGAGTGGCTCTTCTGTAGTTTTATAATTGAGTCCGCCAATAAATAGTTTACGGAGCTGTTCTGTTTCAACTTCATTTTCAAAATTACACCCTTCTTTATATGTCAGCGAAAGATTTTTATCACTTGTACACCACTTATGGAGTCTGCTTATTATATAACCTGCTATATTTATATAACCTGCTTTATGCATAATCGCTATGAGCTGCCGCTGCAACTGTTTGGCTTCTTCAAGCGTAGGTGCACCGCACAAAATATCATCCATGTAAATATTTTCTCGAAGAACCGATGCTGCCATCGGATAATTATCTCCTTCATCAATCGATAGCTGGTTGAGAGTTTTCATTGCTAAATAAGGCGCACTAACCGTACCGTATGTAACGGTCTGTAGTTCAAAAATTTTAGGCTCTTCTTCGAAATTATCGTTCCACAAAATTCTCTGCAATGCGTGCTGACTAGGATCAATATTGATCATTCGATACATCATTTGAATATCCGCAGTCAGTGCATAAGTATGCTCTCGAAAACTAACCATTATTGTGAATAAATCATTCTGAATAACACCGCCATTATATTGCAATGAATTAAGTGATGTGCCATTTGTTGTTGTGGCAGAACAGTTAAATACAACTCTCAGTTTTGTGGTAAACTTTTCTGGTCTAAAAATGCCATGATGTGGAGCATAATACACGACGTCAGGTTCTTTCACTTCTTTAACCTGTTTCATATGCCCCAACATTTCATATTCATTTAAAAAATCTTTATACAATTTGAAGTATTTCTTATCTTTTGATAAGCGAATCCACAGCGATTTGAGTTTTTTAAGAGCAAGCTCCCTAGAATGGCCTAAACACGAAGGATTTTCCTTTAAAGGCATTTTCACCACGTATCTCCCTTCCTTATTTCTCCAATGCGTGCGCGCAAAATGTTGCTCACATATCTCAAATTCCTTACTTTTTGATAACTCTACTTCGACGTTTTCAACTTCCCAAAACTTTTTTAATGTTTGGTTTAAATCTTCCTCCCGAATTAGCCCGAAATGAACTTTTACATCACTTTCCTGCTCTATGCATCCACTAGCCACATACCCAAATACGGTATTTTGCAAAAGTAAATTTGAACTCTGAGAATATATTTGTCCCGGTCTTAATAACTCATAAAATATTTCTGCCCCCAACAACATATCAATTTTATCAGGGAAATTAAATCTATAATCTGCTAATATAGTTAAATCTGGTACTTCAACATTTATGTTAACCACTTGTTGCGGAATTAAATCTGTAATTTTCCTTACTACTAGCATAGTCAATTCTCTTTCAAAACTTTTATCTCTATTCGCGATTTTTGTATTTACGCAGTCTTTTATTGTCACAGAAGTGTCATCCAAACATGAAATTAAAGTATTCGTTTTATTAATTCTAAGCTGCAATCGATTAGCACACTGCGAAGTAATCAAACATGCTTGTGAACCGACATCTAGTAAGCATCTAACTTCCTGCCATTCCGAGAACTTATCTTTAATGAGGATACGCGCCGTACTTAATAAAACGGATTTTGTTTTATTTTTCACAAAACTAGAGGCGACAGTCTGACTCGGAGGGTAGGAAAAGATTTCCTCGGGTTGTGAATTTTTTATTCCTGCAGCCGATTGAAACACATGACCAACCTTTTTTATTTTTATTATTTAATTCCTTTTCTTCTCTAGGAAAGTGTATTAGTTCAGAATGCGGTAGTTTACATCTAGCACAATTTTTAGACTTACATTTCTGTACGCAGCAATTATAATTTAAACATTTGAAACATGCTTTATTTAACTTCACAACGTCTACTCTATCTTTAATGGACATTTTTTTGAATTGCGGACAAGAATGTAAACCGTAATACTCATTAGATTTACACAAGACACATTTGACATTTTTTGTTTCCGAAAAAAATATATTTGAAGTGCTCTTTTGAGGCCGATTTTGAAATTTATTTGTCGCTATACGTTTATTTTCATTTATCGTGTTTCTCGAATACACATTTGATTCACCTTTAGATTTATTTTTAATCGACAAAAAAATATCGCATTCTCTTCCTAGTTGCTGTGGTTTAAAATATGACTCTGATTGCGATATGATTCATTAGTTCGCGATCTAAAGAACTGAAAATTTTATCTGAAACAATCAGATCGCATAATGATTTAAAATCATTTACCTCACGCAAATTACAGTAATACTGAAAAATTGAACTCAGCCTAGCTGCAAATTGAACGTAACTTTCCGACGGTAATTTTTGCGCACTCTTGAAATTGTTTAAACATTCTTGTGCAGTAGGTTGAAATTCCCTTAACAGTATATTTTTCAATTTATCATAACTAATCAACTCTTCCTCTGATAAATAGATCATTAAATTGCTCGCTTTTTCGCCGAGAATATTTAACAGAATTTCGGCCTTAAACTCTTCAGGTACATTTTTAGTTCGAAACGCTTTCTCAAGAGATTGAAAAAAAAGATTAAATGACTCAGCTCTCGTTGGTAAAGGAATAGTTAAAGTTTTAATACTTTTAATAAAACTTTCCAAGTTATTGTTCCCTATTTCCGTTTCCGATTTTTCTGTTACGGACGGCATATTTTCCCGAGACTCTTTACGCAATTTGGCTATTTCTAATTCTTTCTCTAACTGAGCTAGTTTAATTTTTTCAAATTCCGAATTTTGTAATTCTAACTCCCTTTCTAATTGCGCTAATTTAATTTTTTTTAATTCTAATTTTGTTTTCTCAGTTTCTGTTCGTGATTTATACTCCTCAACAACCGAATTAGAAATATGAGTTTAATTTCTTATCTTTATCATGTTCAGATGGATTTTTCTGTAATTGAAAAAGTTTGTTTTTTCCTGTCAGATCCATTGGCTACACCTGGTTAGTTCAAACATTTTATAAAGACTGAAACTAATCGCAAATGGTGCACCAGCTGTGTCAGATGAGGTGCATTCGTACTATATAATAGTTTTATAATTATTCAGATCTTATTACAACAATTCCTGCAAATTTATGAAAAAATGCATGAATGCAAAATTTATTACGATTCTATATATTAAATTTAGTAATAAGGAAGTAATATGACTCCTTTTGAAATATGGCGTAATCACCGTGATAAACTACAATTGCTATCTATCATAAAATATTGAGAAATTAGTTACGTGAAATAGGATTTAATAGAATGAAGTGCATTTTTATTAATATCTTTTAAGTTTTGATTCAATAGCACAGATGAAAATTTCCATTCGTCAGTTTCCGTGTATAAACGGAGAACTACTTGAAATTTTTTATAGAGGAGAGTGTATGACCTGCCAATTTTGTGCTTACAAGTAATATATTCTTGTAAATTAAATTAATATATATATATATATATATATATATATATATATAGAGAGAGAGAGAGAGAGAGAGAGAGAGAGAGAACCATGTATGTTTTATGTTATTATATGTGCAACAATTAATCCTTTCTTGCAACATTTACCTTCTACAAAACCATATTTACACATACGAGTAAACAAAATTTATTATTGTTTCAATTCCTAAATTCTATCATATATTTTGACTAGAATGAATAAATACTTTCATTTTCTGTCATATTTAAAAACCTATCAATGAATATTATGAACAAGTATGACCAAAATAAACATAATAATGCTGTGTATTGTATATATATATATATATATATATATATATATATATTTGATAATATTTTAAAGAATTTTATTAAGTTTCTCTGATACATAAAAAGGGATAACATGATACATTATTGGATTTATTTGTGAGTACACATAAAGACCAAATTCGTTTCTATCATTTTTTCTAAAGCTATTAAAAATTCTTTTAAGCGTGACAAAAATAGTGTCTGTTATTTTACGCCTCAAGCTTGGATAATTCTTCAATTTATTTCTTATCTAAAACTAAGTCTCAAAGAAATAACACATTTTGGTTTTTTTAAGCAATAGTACTTCGCAGATCGTGATGTGAAATTGAGCCGTAATTTTTGATTAAACATAGAATTGCCAAATCCAAGTTAATAAAGATTTCTTTTCTTTATTACATATATATACATATATGTAATAAAGAAAAGAAATATATATATATATATATATATATATATATATATATATATATACATAAATACGTAAATTACCCCCATATTTTACCCCCATATATTACTCCCATACACATCATATTATTATTATTGTAATATTCACGTTATAAGTTATTTTGGTCATAAAATAAATATATTTATTGCAATATATTTATTACATACAATATAGAAATATTTGTCATAAAATTCATAAAAAATATATGCTAATTTATATGAAGCGTCTAATTAAAAAAATCTCCTTTGAAATGTCTTCCATTAAGTCCAGACATACACGCATACATACATATATATATATATATATATATATATATTTTTAGGGTGGACCTTAAATGCCATGATTTTTTTAAATTATTATTTTTACAAGTCTCACCCCCCTATATTGTTCCTTTTGATACAAAAACATTATGTAAAAAGTTTGAGCAATAAATTCAAATATTTAGAGGTAGCTCAACTGACATGAAATTTATAAAATTAGGAAAAAATTCAGAATATTAGCTACACAAATAAGGAAGCACTTTAAATGTTTTAATTATTTAATTGTGACAATTTATTTAATTTACAGCACAATTATTAGGTTTTCTTCTTACATTAAAATTTTATTGCATTTGTGCAGGTTGAGAGAGACACATTTTTCTGCTATCTGGGTACATTTTACGATGATCTTCAACAACTTGTAGTAAAAATTGTAGTTGCATTTCATCATGAGTTATCAATCCATTGTATTCTTGAATAAGTGCAACTACACGTTCGGCATGGTCATTTACTACTTGTGGAGATTTTATTACCTCTTTTTGCCTGTTTATAGTCTTCTCTTAACTCCCACAATTCAGGATCTACTGCAAGAAATCCATCCGGAAGTTCCGACTATTGAAACAACATCATTGACTTAGCTGTGACAAAATCTTCCAATCTTTTATTCTTGAATGAATGTAGAGCAACATTGACTTGTTTGGAATAAATTTGAGCTTGTTTTTTAGAATAAGTTTCATTCTGTAATGCAATAACCATGCATCTTTTAGTTAATAAACTCACACAGCTATCAAATAAAGCTAAACCAACAAGTCCTTCTGACAAATACCACAAATGATTAGCAAATTTACGTGATGATGACTTGTAAAGAGTTGAATGTAGTGATGAGTAGTCAAGTAGTGATTTGAGCAACAATAGGTCATTATATAGGGCACATGAAGCTTGAGGTGCAGTGATCCAAGCTTTCAAGTATACATAGACTGTAAAAACACACATATCACGCATACCTTCTTCCTCTTTTTCAGTCAATTTAAACTGAGCCTTGAACATCCAGATCTTGAGACAAGACTTCTAAAAGTTCCTTATAATCACCTCTTGCTTTGTTTCTCTTTGCTCTTCTAGGTACTTCTTTCCATAGTTGATAAACTCTTACTTAGTATCTTCTACTAGATTTGCAACATCATCAAATGAAATTCCAATTTCGTACTTGTCTTTATCAATTAAGCTGTAATATTCCTGAAAGCATTTAAATAATGCAATTTTAGGTGAAGATTTGACTCCCATGCATACATCAAATACAGTACTAATTAACAGCTCCATAATGTGATGTCTGCAAGCAAATGGTAAGAGCTCTGTTTTCAATTTATCTTCTAAAAGAACACATGCACCAGAATTATAACCAGTGTTTGAGCTGGTAGTGTCAAAGCACTTTGCACGTATATTACCTGCTATATCCCAGTCTTCAATGGCTTCAAAGACTGCTATTTGCTAAATGCAGTTTATTGTTTTAAATATTATTGTGCATAGTACTGCCATCTATGAATAAAAATGAAAAGCTAAATGCATTTTAAAATATTTTAGAAGATAGAATTTATTTTCTATGACATAGCATGCGAATGCGCATATGTTTATCATTGCTCATACATTAGAAACTTCTACATGATTGAGCTACCTCTAAATATTGTTCAACTGAGCTAATATTTTACCAGAATTATTTTTCAAAAAAAAGAAAAAAAGGAATAAAATTAGAGGGTGAAAAGATTACATTTTGAAACTTGAAAAATAAGGTCCACCCTAATATATATATATATATATATATATATATATATATATATGCACTTAATTGAGCAAATTTCAAAAGAAAAACAAATGAAGTAGATACTAGAAAAAACTTATCACATCTTCCGAATCTGTTTTTTTGTTTAAAAAAATAAAATAAAAAATTATTTCTGTTAACCCTTAATATATGGACGATACTTATAAATATCTTTAAAATTACTTTTTATAAAAATCTTTTAGTACGTAAATGAGTTGTAATACTGTTTAGTTACAGATACATTACTTTATTTTGTTCCAAAAGCATTATTAGTTACAGAAAACAAAATATTTCTAAAAGGAGGACGATTTCTTTTGCCTTTGTATCTTTTCAGCTTTTTTGGCACTGAGGAAGGGGGATGGGTATTTTTCAATTCTGAAATATTTCTATAATTATATTTAAGAACATCATATTTGTACATTTTATAATTCTACAAAATACTAAGAAAACAATAAAAAAATTGAATAGAGTTATGAATATTGCACAAATTCTCTGTAAATTCAAATTTAATTAATCCTGCTAAATCCTTCAATCCTTCTAAAATCTCTCAAAAAAATTTAATGATTATGTAAATCTTTTAATTTAGTTCAAATATTTTACGTAAAAGGCTTTAGAATGTAAAATATTCATGAATTCATAATTCGATAGATAAAGGACAATACTGAAATCAACCGTGAATTACACCGTGGTCTTCGTAACCTCTCACACTCAAAGATAAATGAATCGTATCTTAATTACTGATGATTACCAGTTTTGTAGTGTGTAAACCGTTAAATGGGATGCCGCTTATTACACTTTTGTTGTCATATGTGAAGTCCGTAGAAATCACATGTGCAGTGACTCCGACAGCTGACTATTGTATTCCCGAGAGATTGTGTAAGATGAATTAGATAAAAGAGAATATTCTTGTATCATTGCATTAAAAATTACTGCCCTCGCCCCCAGATATTTTACTATGCGTGTTTGGAGTGAAAGTAGTAATTTCTGATTTATATTACTGTAAAGTGGGCTTGTGTTACAAACTATAATTTTTGTTGCGTAAAAAAAAAACAATAGTAGTTATACTTTCAAATTTAAATAATGTATTTTTTTTAAATATGACATATTTAAAACCTGCTAGTACGGAGAAATTTGTATATGCAATATAAAGAACCTAGGATACTATAATGTATAATCCCTGTGAATTTACATTCTTGTCTTAATATCTCTGTACTAATTATTAAAAAATGCATATTCAAGAATATAAAATGCCTTTTTTAATCATTCTAAAATGCTTAGTAAGTTTAAGAAAATTCACGAGATATCATAATCTGTTGTTCATAATATATATCATTAAAAGCAAAATGTTAGTTTTTATTTTTCTCGAATAAACAATAAAAAAAATAAAAATACTGTTTTTTTAATAGAAAAAATATTTCAAAAATGCTTGGAATATAATTCAGTGTGGAATGATGCATTATCTCAGTCATAATTTAAAGAATTAATATTTTAAAAAATGTCTATAAAAGGTTACATTTTTTTCTGTTTTTGACCTAGTATTATGCTTTATTGTTTAGACATAATAAATAATGTTTGTAAAAAAAAGTCTTTAACTATTGCAATATTTGCTGGAAAAAATAGATTTTTTTTTCAGAGGGGTGAAAACATAACATTAATAAATAATTCACAAATGAAAATTATTTAAAATAGTCTCATAAATTCCTTTCTCATGAAATATGTATAGTTACAGCCGTTACTCCCTTCACATTCCTTTTACGATTAATGTAAATTGAAGTCACAGAATAGGATATAATCGGAAAGAGAACTTATTTTGGATGAAGCAAAAATAACTTTAGCTTGTACCATTACTTTTTTTAACCACAATGTAAAAGAAAATTGTTATTATTTTTTAAAAAAATGTACTTAAAAGAAGCACATTACGTTGTATTCGTTTTAGTAATTTCTTTAGGAAAACTAGAAATGTCATTTATAAAGTAAGGTTTTATTTAATAAAGAGATTTATTCTACCCATAATATGCAACAAATCTTAAAGAATATTGCATTCTTTTGTAAACTCATCTTTAAAACAACATCCTTGGCATGTTCGAAATATGCAACTAATGGAATTTTGACTGGAAGTCAATAAAATCATATTAAATAAATTGTCTGTGTTTAAACTAAATATTTATTGGAACTAAAATCGTCAGTAATTTTTATTATAGTTAAATGTCACTAGTTTTAGGTGCATTCTTAATTATGTAAATATGAAGAACCTACAGTAGCTGTTCAGTCCGTCCGTCTTTCCGTCCATCTGTCCATCTGTTCGTTTGTATGTAGAACGTCAAAAACTTTTGAAATGAATCGTATGAGATATAAAATATATATTTGTAGCATAATTTTGTTGAGTGATTTCAAATTTTATGAAATTCGGATGTATGTTTTAATTACAGTGATAATCAAAATATTCCGTTACATTATGGCCAATGGAAAAAAACAGCTTCAAAGGCATTTTAATGATGTTGCATTCTTTCCAACAAAACAACAACAAAAAATTTGTTTGCATCTATGAAGTATATACTAAAATACACAGCTGTAGAATCAATGTGGAAAGAATATTTGTTATTCGTTTACAGTGACACTTAAAAGTATTCCATTACATAATAATATAGGGCGAAACATTATTTGGGGTGCGTTTTTTTATTATATTAAACTATTTACATTTTATGAAATTGATATACGTTTCTGAGGCTTTTGCTACAAGCTATTTCTACTATAATAGAAAACAGATAGTATTTACAGGTATACACAAAATATTTCGGTTCACAATCTTCACAAATGAACTTAAAAATTGATTGTTCCCTCCCGATCACTTACTATGACTACTCGGAGGGAAACTGGTAATCTATGATTCATATTGCATTTGTTACGTGTAAACAGTCGTAGTAATAATATCAAATATTTAATAATGTATATTTTTAATATAAAATTATGACATATTTTAAAAACTTTAAATAAGAAGAATCTTTTATACGCATTATAAAAAATTTATATAATTATAATTAAAGGTGTCTATGAATTTAAATTCGTATTATAATATATTTTCTTTAATCATTTCATAATGCTTAACACGTTCGCGGCCGATAACTCCACCCTCTGTGTCAAATGAATGGGAACTCCACGCACTGGCGTGTTAATACATTTAAGAGCCCACACTACTGGGTGAAAAACTGGCGTGTTAATACATTTAAGAGCCCACACTACTGGGTGAAAAAGACTCGGATGATAACATAAAGTCTATGGGGGTGTTCTTTTCAAATATCTCGCTCAAATCTTAATATTTTTACAAGATTGTTTTTTTTTTTTTTGCATAGGATAGCTGAGGACGATCCTCAACCTGCACAGTTTTTATATTTTTGATTTTGGTTATATTCTTTTTATATTAGGATAGTTTCAATTCCATAACCGGTTTAAACCGGTTCTGAAATTTAAAGTATTAAAAAAAATCTGAAACCAAAATCGAAAAAGTAAAGTCTAGGCCGGTTGTGGATCGTTCTCAGCTATCCTATGCAAAAAAATAACGTAAAAATATTAAGATTTGAGCGAGATATTTGAAAAGAACGCCCCCATAGACTTTACTTTATCATCCTGGTATTTTTCATTCAGTAGTGTGGTGTCTTAAGAAAAAGAGAGAGGATAATCTGTTGTTTCTAACATATACTATTAGAAGTAATAAAGTTATTATAAAAATGTCTTTCGAATAAACAATTAAAATAAAATACTAATTTACTTTTATTAACAAAAAAATATTTTTAAAAATGCTTGGAACGTGATTCAATGAAAAGTGATGAATGATCCCAATTACAATTTAAAAAATTAATAGTTAAAAATATGTCTATAAAAGGTTACAATTTTACGTTTCAGACCTAATATTATACATTACTGTTCAGACGAAATAAATTTTATTTACAAAAATAGATGTCTTTGAGTATTGCAATATCTGTTGAAAAAGTAGTTTTATTCAGAGGGGAAAAACATAACATTAATAAATAATTCACGAAAGAAGATTATGTAAAATAGTCTCATAAATTCCTTTCTCATGAAATATGTATAGTTACAGCCGTTACTCCCCTCACAATCCTTTTACGATTAATGTAAAGTGAAGTCTTAGAATAGAGTACAATCGGAAAGATAATTTATTTCAGATGCAGCATAAACGAGTTTAGCTTATATCGTTACTTTTTTTACTTATAATGAAGCAAAAATTTGTTATTATCTAGAAAGAGAAAAATAGCTTAATTAAAATAAGCACATTACGCTCTATTTGTTTTAGTAAATTCTTTAGAAAAACTAAAAATGTCATTTATAAAATGAGGTTTTATTTACTAAACAGATTTATTTCAGCCATAAAATGTAGTAAATCTTAAAGAATAATTCATTCTTTTGGAAGCTCATGGCTTCTTGTGAGTATTTGACTAATTGAATTGCATCACGAAACCAATTAAACTGCATTAAGTAAACTGTTTATGCTTAAAACAAATAAAGTTATTGCTTTTACATTAAAATGAAAAAAAAGAAGAATTTATCCAGTTTTACGAATAAGTTTTCTATATCTGGGAGAAAAATATCCGTTTCATTATATAAATGTGGAATGCATTTTTTAATGCAGTTTACTAAACATGTTTTTAAATTAAATTTATAAAATTTCACACTTAAAATCCAGTAAATAAACTAAAAAAATGCATGAAATAAAACAAAAATGCAAAATATTTTAAATATATCAAACAACAATTTTTGTATTAAAACTACAGTTCATTCGTTGCTTATTATAATTATTTTTTATTGCTTGTCTAGACTAAAATTGTTTGAAAAGAAAAATATATATTAAATGTGTTTTTTCTTTCTCCTTTTTTTCATCTGTTATTTTTTTTTATTGACTTTTTTTGTTATCCGCTCACATATAATTATCCTGACACATTTAATAATAATGTTTATAATAAATACTTTCTTGTTTGAATATTTAAAAAAAACGGTTGAAATATTTACTATTAAATAAAATTAAATTTTTTTTTAAGTTTGAGATGTTAAATGACTTTTGTTCGTATGCTTTTAGTTAATATTTTATGACAGAATTATTTTATAATAAACTTAGCTGTTGAACAACATATGTTGGATACTTTTAAGTAACACTGGTAAAAGATTTGACTATAGATTTTTTTTTTTTTTTTTTTTTTTTTTTTTAGAGTTCTGCTGAAATTTCTAACGTGCATTTCAATATTTTAGTTTTTTTCCCTAATAGTTAGTTGGAGCCCATATCAAACAAAATATTTCATTGTTATTTATTTTTATTTTATTTTATTTTGTAAATGAAGATATTTTTATTTTTATTTATTCTATTTTTTAAATGACGGATATCTTAGAGCAGAGCATTAGTAGCTTTAGCGTAGAAATCTTTGATTCGATTCCTGTCTCTAACATTTTTCGCCCAGTTGAAAAATTATAACTCATTTGATTTACTTATCATTCTGAATATTTGTGTTAAAATTAATGTTGTGAAGTGAATTAATATGTAAATAAAATCTAAAGGAAAAAGCTTTTTAATCTAACATCATAAAAGCTTTTTAATCTAACATCATGTTTAAATTCTAATATGGTGAGAATCATATAGTTGTCTATAAATAGTAAAATGTTTAGTGATTGTCCACTGTCGTGCAAACAGTACGAAAATGTTGTTTGATGTTGTTGTTGGGCAATTTTATATCAAATACAAAATAAAAAATGTCTATTAGTTGTTTCAATAAAACAAACAAACTACAAAAAAGAAAAAAAACCCCACTATTTAAATATGCACTACAAACCAGACGATGTACCGGACACCTTCAATCTGGGTAGTTAGATTGCCTCATTTGAAAAATTTGAAAAATTTGAATTAAATTAAAATTGTAATTTTTTTTTTTTTTTTTTTTTTTTTTTTTGAGAAACGAGTATACTAACGGAATTTATTTTATAAAGAGTATTTTAGAAGTTCATTTTTTATGGAGTTCGAACGAGGACACTATTTGCCAATCTTGCCTTTTCCAAAAGTGAATAAATCATGATTTCTTTATTTATTAACAAAGCAGTACAAAAAAAAAACACTATAATCAGTAAATAAACTACTTAACCCTGTATTTTTGCCATTTTAAAATCTTGGTTTAACCTGAAAACCAACGGGCGCAATTATTAGAATTTTTAACCATTTGGAAAATGTTCATTTTTTTTCGGTCAAGAACGGACTTTGTGGTGTCCGCATTTTAATTTTTTTATTGGTTGATCCATAAATGCAAATGTTTAATTCATGGCATACATAAATATGACTATATCATTACACAAGTCGTGTTTTCTTCATCATAAGAATGTTATTTTTACTTATTTTTATAAATTCAATGGGAAACACTGAACCGATTGATTTGGAAAGACCATGATTTTAATATAGAATATTGTTATATAATCGTGTTAAATTTTGTTAGTTTATTAAATAGTGTTTAAATTTTGTTAGCTTATTAAATAGTGTTAAATTTTAGTGTTTAAAAAAATTAGTTTCCAAATTGCTATAATTTTTAACAAATGACATTTTTTTTCTTTTGTGCCTTCCAAAAATGCAATTTTCTAGGTAAAAAAGAATTTCGAGTTTTGAAACTCATATCCTCGACTGTTTACTTGTTTTTATTTTAAAAGCTCATAACAAAATCTCCGATCATTTAATAAAAATAAAATTTAATTTAAAAATGATACATAATTTATTTTAATTTAGTAAATATAAAAAATAGTAGTGTGATTGCATTTTTTTACATTTTGACAAAAAAAAAAAAAGCTTATACCTGATATGCACAAATGAAATTTATTGATATGTAACGTGAAACGAAAACGCCTCTACTTATATTTTTTGTAAAAATTTTTTATTAATGCATGTTTTATTTTATATTATTGAAGGTAAATAAATTTAAATTTCAGTTTAAAAAATAAAATGTGAAATAATAAAACTTATTTAATAAACTGTGACAAACAAGTAAATTTGATGAAATTCATATTTAAATTTTTCACCTTTTATTTTATTAATATTTTTTTCTGGCTAGGCTAGTGATTACGAATTTTTGTTTTGTGAATAATGTCTTGATGAGATACTATACACACATATAACAAAATAAAAAGAAAAACAAAACGCGAAACATATCGAAATATATATGGTATAATATTTACACGAAAATAAAATATATGGCATAGGAAGTGCTATATATATATTTTTTCTTATCGGAGTCTTTTTAAAATAAAATATTTTAATAAAATATTTTTCACTTAAACGATTATTAAGAGATATATTAAAATATACTTTGTAAGGGGAAAAACATAGATAACAATGGTATATTATTATTAGCAGTTATTCTTTTGCATATTATTTTTTCAATATTGACACACACACAGGTAAATGCATAACAACAGAATATGCGGGATAGTATAGAATATGTGTATAGCATAGTACATCGGGAATAATTTCTATCTCACCATATAAAGGTATATCATTCGTAATAATGCATATTAAGGATTTTGAGCAGCATTAATTTAGTGTTTTTTCAAAAGAAAGTTGTCTTTCTATAAAAACTAAAAGAATAATAGAATACAATATTTATAAACATTTGTGATAATCCAAAATTTCTTATTACCTGTTAATTTAATTTCACTTCCACGAAAAGCATTTATCAGCTCCAGCATCCAGCAATAGTAAACCCGAATTATTTTATACATTCTTGGAGAGTGTGGAAACGCTCTCTTGCTGCGGTAGTCATTACAAAAAATACAACAATAACAGGTGATGTAAAAAATGGAGAAAGACTGTTTATTATAAATTAACCTCAGTACAGCGAAAAACTAAGAAAAAAAGGACATTCAACATACACAGATCTTCATCAAAGTAGGTGTTCGAAATAAAGACCCCGGGCCGTGATGCATGAAAGCGCTTTCAAGGACATGGAAGATCTAATTATCACGAGAATACTCGGAGTATCCTGGACTTCCACAATAGCTGCCAAAGTGCATGAAACAAGTTCTTCAACCTTCCCATCATTTTCTTGGCCTTTTTGCAGCGCTAATAATAATAAATATATCTCTGTTCACGTCCTTTCTTTCTTGAGTTTTGTGTCTACAGTACCGATCAAGAAAAGCACTTCTGACCATGGGTTGCTGCGTATAGCTGAATCCTTGTGATGTCCCCTACCTCCTCTTAAAAGTTTGTCCCAATAATCCTAGGATACCCTGTATATATAATGCATCGTTTTAAGCAAAGTCTTAATATCTGAAATTTTTCTGTTTTCTCTCTAGTCATTAATTTATCTGAATCACGGATTATAGTGTGGAATTCTGTTGTGGGATAAAATATCCTTAAATAAAAATGTTTGAATGTATCAGAAATACCAGATAAAATAACTAAATTTCAGCCAGTATTTATTTGTTTTCTATATAATCAATAAATCTCCATATATAATAGAAATAAGTTTCCCCAATAATGGCCCCAGTGGAACCAGGCGATATAATAAGAATGTATCCTTTACCCTTTACACATAAATAAGTCGGATACGGGCACTTATAGTTGGATAACTTAGTTACGCATTATACTATATGAATAAATATACATTTATGCGAGTGGCTCATTAAATTTATCTTTTACACGTAAATATAAAATACATATTGCTAACGAAAAAGCAAACAGTAATACGATTTAAATTTGTTTGTTTTTTATCTATCTTGCATTGCTATGCAAAAAATAAAAATGACAAAAATTGAGTGAATATTTGTAATGAGCGTATGTTATACTAAGTATTTAAATTGTTAAACTAAGCCTTTTAAATACAATTTCTAACTGTAACTTGAGATGCGCTTTTGATTACGTGCATCTTTTAGTTGTTTCTGCGAAAATTTTGTGAAACTTTAAAAAAACTGGATATTGAATTATCTGTAGCTTTTTTTATTATAATAACAGGCAAAAATTTCCATTTGATAATTATGGATATATATTCTTAATTCTAGAGTAAAACAGTCCATTTTCATAGTCTTATGTCAAACGCTTAGAACTATAAACTTAAGATTATTACATTTTAAATACGTTGTGCGGAAAATAATAAGCGTATAGTCAAAATAACTTAAATTCATAGAACTCTACAATTTATAAAGTTTTTCTGCAAAAAATATATGCTGTTTCTTCACATGCTATAGTCTAATGCAAAAATAACAACAACTACAACAAAAAAACAAAAAGCAACAACAAAAAAAAAATCTAACAATAATTTTTATAAAAAAATTTCGTTTTTTTTACTTAATTTGTGATACATTGTTATACTTATTTGTCACCCTTTTAAATAACCTTATTTAGTATTTAAAATTGTATTGTCTAGGAATGTGTAATTATTTAATGTTATATTTACAAGTCACGTATATACTCTCGTGTTCATAACAGTAACTTTCACATTTGTTTTGTTACCACTATTTTTAATAAAAATATTTGCCCTTTGTAAATGAAAAATAATCTGCGATGACAACGATATATCATTGCCTCTTTAAAACAGTGGTAAATTAAAAATAAATCGATTAAATAACCGATTGCTGGTAAACAAAATGTTTGTAAAAAAGATAATTAATTGAAAACTAAATGAAAATTGAAAAAAGTAATTAAATTTCTTAACATAATTTTACTTACTCATCAAATTTAAGGACAAAATGATTGTCTTTATTCAGATATACTTCAAATTGGTCTTTCTTCAAAATATAGAGCTTTATATTTCCGTTCGAAAAATTTTGCGGTGTTTGTAATTCATGCAAGGGAAGCATTTAGAACAGCAAAGAATTAAAGTGCTATTATGCGTAAAATTTTCAAGCGACAACAGTTGCCTGTGGCTCGTACCATTTTCCCGTTTTCTAGGTATTTCATTGGCTGTCCGTGAAAAAGCTTTTCCATCATCGCGTTTCTAAGTATTTGATTGGCTGTTATTAGCAAATCGCTTCGTTTTAGGCGTGAAAGACGGGCCGACACGAGAGAATCGCTCGCTTTCAGAGTGACTTCCCTAAAGCCATAGGATAAGATTGAGAAGTCTGGAATTTGAAAGTGACTTTGACTCCTCGTATAATAGCACTTTTACACCATCGGCGCGTCAATATTGCCTCTTATTTCGCTCTACTCAATGTTATCTTACGGCTCTAAGAGAGTCTCACAATTAACAAGTCCTTGAAAAGAAAGTAATTATTTATTTTCGTAAAGATTTCTAAGCCTGAAACGGACCACCTGCCAGTAATAACCAATAAAATACTTAGAAAATTGATGACTGAAAAACCTATTACCGGATACACAAGAAAATGCTTGGAAATTGAAAAAAGTTATACTCCAGGAAATATGACGAGTCGCAGACATTTTTTTCTTTTAAAATATTTTCGTGTATTAGGACTTTTATGTTCCTCATTATCCTTTCCTATTATTCATTCAGTGTGTTATTTGACTAGAAATTCATCGGCACCTTTTCTTATTTATTCATTGTCTACGTATGTTTGAAAAATTTTCACGCCCGGTGGAATTTGCCTTTGTTTTACTTCTCCAACTCAGAAGTTATGAATTAGAATAAAATGAAGAAAATTAATGATAAAATATTTTTAAATTGTAGGTTTGTTCCCATTTTATATTTTCCAAGGAATTTTCCTAAGAGCTACACAGTCATTGTCACTCTTCTATCCACTTGTATAATTCTTTCCCATTTTTGCAGTAACTCTTATCATTTTGAGTTGGATGTTGATTTATGGAAAAAGAAGAAGACGAGGCAACTCATTTATCATCATACCACATAACTGTAACAATCTCTGTCTCGTTACATTAGGCATGTATTCCTTTTAGTAACTTTTTTTTGAAAAAATAAATAAATAAATAAAATTCTTCAATAAACTGATTTACGAATTTTTGCTCACTCTGTACTTAAGGTTACCAATAATAATGTCATTTTCTTGGCCAGACAAGAAATCAAATCTGGACATGTAAGTTAGTTTTCCATAATAAAACTAATTTTGGAACATTGATATTCATCCTGCAAGATGAATAATGATATATGCACTCACATGAAATTCAGCTAATTACAATTTATCATATCTGACTCATTCTCCATTTCCGAATGCATTGCAAAGTCTTATTAACGACTTTAACAGATATTAAATTTTCAGTCAGGGCTTATGTTTTTATAACAATAGCTGTTGATGAATCTTCTTTATTAGCAATCCTCTAATGGACATTTCAATTTTTTATTTTCTGCTGCGCATTCTCATCGTTGCAATGGACTACGTTTTAATTCATTGAGATCTTTTCAAACGTAAAATACAACAAAAAAAATGTCAAATCAAAATTGCATGTATGAGTCTGATTGGCTTAATGAATTATATAATGTATATGGAATAGTCAATTGCTATAATTTACTTCAATACTTCACTACTTTACAACAATAATTCTTCACATAAAAATTATGCCAAGTAATTACATCGTGCACATTAGCGGAAAGAAAATAAGAAAAGAAAAATTATATAATTTTAAAAGGAAAAATATATAAAATAACTACATTGAGAAAAACATTGGGTTTGGATCTTTGATGATGACAATACGACTGCTGCGACTTCTAGCTTAATGTTCTATTAATGCATTATTGAAAACAAATATGAGTTTATACGTATTAATTTTACTTATTAACTCTTATATTTCTTATATTGAATTTTAAATTCATGCAAGCAAGCATTTCACAGCAACTAAAAAAAATCTTCATTTGCTTAAGTTAATATTCACTGCCATAAAAAATCATTAATATTATTCCTACACTAAATAATTCCCCAGTTCTCAAACAAATAATTTGCGTACTTTTGGAAACAAGACGTATCCGTGAATGTTTCCCGAAAGTCTAAAAAAGAGAGAAAAATACCCTTCATTCCTTGCATGCATGTGAAATGGCTCTATTCCAAATTCCGAATTAATTTTAAAAAGGAAAATCTCAAAATTGGCTAACTTAAAATTTCGAATTTAATTCAAAAATATTAATAAAAAAACTATCCAGAAAAAAAGTGCGAGTATTACTCGAACTTCGAGGCTTCCGTACAACAAACATATGAATTATTAACTGTATTATTAAAAAATCATAAAATCATTGCTAAAAAATACTATAACTTCGTAAAAAACTATACAATTTAGGGTGTCGTAGAGCTCAGTGGTTTCCCGCCTTTTATTGCCCATGCTCTTCCAAAGTATTTTTAACATGACTATATTTCTCCGCATCTTAATCTGTAAATTATGCCTTTTAATATTTAAAAAATTGAACTTTATTCGCATGATGGAAGCGCAACAGAGTTTTAACAATAGTTATTTATTTTACATTTTCAACTTATCAAAGTGGGAAATCTTCTGTCACAAACGTGTCTTTATTATAGTTTCTTAAAAGTAATGAGTTTATACATCGTCGCCATTGCTAGAAAAACTGTTGTACTTTTGCAACTTATTTCAATGTGAAATGTTCACAAAATATCTACAAGAGTGGTTTATATTTAGCGTTAAAATTGGTAGCATTCATACATTTTATAATTTATTTTACTAAATGATTAAAAGTTAGTAGCAAAGATTTAGAGTTACATGTTTCAACAATTTTTAACTGGTTCTTCTTCAGAATGTAACTAAACAAATTACAAACACAATGAAATTTTAACATTTAAATTTTTAATATATTTTAAATATTTTATTAACAAAGTAAAGTGTTATAAGCAAAATAATTATTTATAATTTAAGTTCTTATCTTTTAATTGTAGAACTTCTATTATTATTATCATTACGATATACGTAGTTATTAATGGACGTAATCAAGAAATTGTGCTTTTATACTTCACATTCATGAAAAGTATTTTCATATATTTTTTGAATTTTCAAAGTTTTGTTAGCAAAAAGATATTGCTTTATTACTTTTATTTTTTCAAAGCCAAAATTAAAACCGTTTCTTACTATTATCATATCGCTTTTTTTCTTACACAAAGGCAAATTTTCAGTTGTTATATTCATCTATTTTTTTAGAAAAGTGTACCTAACTGACATATTTTTCAAAAAATTAGGTAAAATATTAATTTGTTCTTGAAACTAATCTATGCTTGAAATCAGTTTATATTTTATATTTAGGCTGTAAAGCGTACATTTACTGTAAAAAATTGATGAATTCTTTGTCTATTATAAGGTAAAATATCTTTGGTAAAATATCTTTTGTAAAATACCTGGATATGTTTGATCTATCAGGTAACTTTGATCTAATAGACATAAAAGATTAAATTTGCTAAATTACTTGAGTTAACGGAAAACATTTGGTCTCAAAATTCAGAAAGCAGCACTCGTGTTTGTTTGGCAACTCAATGGAAATAATTCGACAAGATTCCAGCATGGCAGAATGGATCGAAGTTTCATAAACATGAAGCAAAGTTATCCTCATTTGGTTCAAAATTACACTGCTTCACAGCACAAGAAGTTATATATTTTACAAATACTACTTCATTTTATTTGTAGGAATTCTGCATATGGCCTAAAAGCGCATTGCAAAACTTAAAAATTTAAATAAGTACAGTAAACTCTAAATCTTTTCTTATATACATCTTGTAAGGATCAAATATATTTTTCAAAAGTTACTAAAATTTCAATGAAAGGTAGATTTTGCATTGTTTGCTGCTCGTTCAGTTATTGCGAAATTTTGTTAAGTAATACTTAATTATATAATTTAATATAAAATATTTAATATGTATGATAAATGTGTCATAAAAGTACGTAATAATATCAAACAATACTATAAATATCGTTTACAATTTTGATTTATTATACTCAAAAAAATATAAGCATTAGTAAAAATATAAATATTTGCAGAATGTTTCAATACCAAAACGACAAACTTGCAGAAAATATAGTAAGCACAGAGACGACTATGATTCACGTAGTAATGCAGTGTCGAAAAAGCCCTACTTGCGAGTTATAGTACAAAACTTTATTTTGTACCATAACTCGCAACTACAGTCTTTTGTACCCAGCATTGTTATGCGTTTCCGTGTAGTCCCTGCGCCTCCTACATCTCTTGCAAGTTTGTCGGTCTGGTAGTGAAACACCCTGTATATATATTTTTACAGTATTACTCGTGTACATATATACAGGGTGTCCCTAAACTCATGACATATACGCTAGGGAGTGATAGAACACATCAAGACGAGTAATAGTAAATAGGAAACCAAAGGTCCCAAACGTTTTCCAAAGGGGTTAGCCGCCATTAAAGTTTGGGATCCAAAATTTCAAATACACATAACAAACGAAAAAATTAGTCGATTGATTTGCGGTTTTCACTAAAACTATTCTTTATGTTGGTATTTTCTTGAAAATAAATTTAAAAGATAAATTTTGAAAAATGCCGATAGAGGGCGCTTTAGACTTTGAAGAAATGAAAAACTATTTTTTGCCGTGATTTTTAACATCTCATTAAATGGTTTCGTAAGCTTAGACTTAAAGTTAAATTTTGATCTCAAAATCTGAATAGTTGGGAGTGGTTAATTAGCACAAAATTAACTGTGTTCAGAGGGTTTAAATTTCAAATGATTATAAAAAACGGAAAAAATGGTCGATTGATTTGCGGTTTTCAGTAAAACTGTTCTTTATATCGGTATTTTATTAAAAATGAATTATAAAGATAAATTTCAAAAAATGCCGATAGAGGGCGCTTTAGACTTTGGAGTAATAAACAACTATTTTTTACCTTATCTTTTGCATCTGATTAAATGTTTTCGTAAACTTAGACTTAAACTTAAATTTTAATTTCAAAATCTGAATATTTGGGAGTCGTTAAGTAGCACAAACTGAACTGTGTTCAGAGAATTCAAATTTCAAAAGATTATAAAAAACGGAAAAATTGGTCAATTCGTTTGCGGTTTAAAATAAAACTATTCTTTAAGTCAGTATCTTCTTGAAAAAATTTTTTAAAGATAAATTAAAAAAATCCCATTAGAGGGCGCCTTAAGCTTCAGAGTAACAAACAACTAATTTTAACCTTTATTTTTTGTATCTAATTAAATGCTTTCCAAAACTTATCAAATGTTTTCAAAATCATAGATTTAAACTTAAATTTTGAACTCAAATTCTGAATCGTTGGGAGGGGTTAAGAAGCGCAAACTGAAGTGTGTTCAGGAGTTGAAATTTAACCCCCTTCCCCTGGAACACAGTTCACTTTTGCGCTACTTAAACACTCGCAACGATTCGGAATTTGATCTCAAAATTTAAATCTAAGCATTTGAAAGCATTTATTGAGATTTAAAAAAATAACGGTTAAAAATAGTTGTACGCTACTACAATGTCTAAGCCGCCCTCTATCGGCATTTTGTGAAATTTATCTTTAAAATTTATTTTCAAGAAAACAATGATTTAAAGAGTAGTTTTATCAAAAACCACAAACAAATTGACTAATTTTTCTGTTTTTTATAATCGTTTGAAATTTAAACCCTTTGAACACAGTTCAGTTTGTGCTACCTAAACACTCCCAACTATTCAGATTTTGAACTCAAAATTTAAGTTTAAATCTAAGCCTACGAAACCATTTAAAAAGATTCAAAAAACAACGGTAAAAAATAGTTGTTCGATAATCCAAAGTCTAAAGCGTCCTCTATCGGCATTTTTTGAAATTTATCTTTATAATTCATTTTCAATAAAATACCGATATAAAAAATAGTTTAAGTGAAAACCGCAAATCAATCGACCATTTTTTCCCTTTTTTATGATCATTTGAAATTTGAACCCTCTGAACACAGTTCAGTTTGTGCTACTTAACCATTCCTAACTATTTATATTTAAAGCTCAAAATTTAAGTTTAAGTCTAAGCTTACTAAACCATTAATGAGATGCAGAAAATAACTGCAAAAAATAGTTGTTTGTTAATCCAAAGTTTAAAGATCCCTCTATCGGCATTTTTTGAAATTTATCTTTATAATCTATTTTCAAGAAAATACCATCATAAAGAACAGTTTTAGTGAAAACCACAAATAAATCGACCAATTTTTTCGTTTTTTGTGTTTCTTTGAAATTTTGAGCCCCAAACTTTAATGGCGGATATCTCCTTCGGAAAACGTTTAGGGCCCTTGGTTTCCTATTTACTAATACTCGTCTTAATGTGTTTTATCACCCCCTAGCGTATGTACCATGAGCTTAGGGACATCCTGTATAATCTATATTTTGCTGCATAAAATTACTGTATTTTTATACTCTTAAATCTTTTATTGTTTAATTGCTACACTTATGTGTGACAAAGTATTTTCATCAACCTGACTTTTTTTTTAACTTATGACTTTTAACATATAACACCTTCACTTTTTTAAACATAAGTGACATGATAATAAAAATCCAGACTCATTCTTGAAATGCTCTCGCTGCGGGTTAATATATTTTTATTATTCTTTTATTTTTAAAGTATCACTTGTGGTAGAAGACACATTTATTTTATCACTTTCATCCTATCTGTAAAAAGATAGTACAAAGCTTTCATATCTTCAATATTCTACATTCTTTCTTATATGTCAGATAAAGTACTTATTAAGTAAAAAATCCACTGAATGTATTCATTTTGTAATAACAAACTATTTTTATTTTAAGAAATCATATTTTAGATGATTTAATTTCTTTTTTTCTTTTTCCAATGTATTGATAATAATTTTAAAAATCAATTTTCGAGGCTTGCTGTTCTCAAAATATTTTGCTGTAGCATTTTCTTTCTGTTTTATTTATTTATTTATCTTTTTTTGCGACAGTAATACTGAGAAATTCGTGACTAATCGTAGTAAAATTTCCCAGTAATGTTGAAATAATGCATAAAAAAGCTATGTGGATTAATCGAAATATTTAAAAGGAAAAAAAAGAGCGTCCATTAACAATTATTAAGTCTAAGAAGAGTATAATTTTCCGTTACGTAATTCAGTATCTGAGCAGACTAAGAAAAATTCTTTGCTAAATTTATTCAGTAAAATACAAATTTCATTTAAATCGTTATTTTTATGAAGTCTAACACATTTTTGGATTTTTCTCATGCATGAAAAGTTTTTATCGAATTATATTTTAATAGAAATATCATAGAAATATTTTTATTTTTATTTTATTAGCCAATGACATATTCACGTTATATGAATTGTACTAATGCTTTGTAAATACACTGTGAAACGAAACAAATGCTTCTTTTTTAGGAAAATATATTACATATCCAAAAGAAAATATCTAACATTCCCTTTCGAATTTCCAACAATTATGAAAATTGTTCTATGTTTTTAGAAAATTCAGAATTAAATATGTTTTCGATTTTTAAAGAAACAACAACAACAACAAAATCTACCACTTCAAATCATTAATTGAGAACTAATAATATCCTAAAAATCTATATTTAAGTTTGAGAAATCGGAATATCATTATTAAAGTACAAACTAGTCGTCTGTAACTAACTTTTGATAGAAGATCTTATTGCATATTTCACAGAATATATTCTTTTGTGTCTTTATGCTGCAAACGTTTATGAACATTATTGTTCTGTAGTTTTAAAATTTCCACTAATCTAAAATAGCTGTTGAAATTAGAATCACGTATTAAGGTAAAGCTAGGAGTGTCAGCGCACACCTCAAAAGAATGATAACAAAAAATCTTATTAATTTTGTAGTAACTGACTTCATTGGTTTTTTATGCCTTTACATTATTATTTTGTTTCAGTGCTGTGATTTAATAGAATAGCAGTAGTGATACCTAAAAATCTATTTCGCGCAACCTCTCCTTACAACATTTTTAAGTTTGGATACATGGGTAAAAGATATTGGTTTTAAAAATAGCTACAATGAAACTGTTAACAAGAATAATTACACTTTCATGACATTATTATAAATTTTTTGTGAATAAATATTACTGTATTAGAAATAAGTATTTAAACCTATTTTTTTAAAAAGAATTTTAACAACAGTTAAATAATTTTTATTTAAGAAGATTAAAATATCAGAAAAGGAAATCCTTGATTCGATTACAAAAGAGCATTAATCAACTTGATAATATAATTAACTCGTAAATTAATTGATTTTCATTTCCGCAATTCACAGAATTTAAATGCTTTTTTGATTTCTAACCGCACTTGTCGTCGTCCACAATCGATGCACTTACTGTTGTAAATAATTCAATTTTGTTTATTACCTGCCGCAAGCAATACATTGAATCCAGTCACTGATTGATTTTGCCTTCTGGTAATTTTTTTTTTCATTTTGTGGCTCCGTAATAATCGTTATACTCGGTTTCGCTTTGATTCGAATGATATTAAACTATTTAGACTCAGTGAAAGTTTTCCAAAACTTTCTAGGTGTAATTCAGAGTGTAACATTGTTCTCCTGAGAAGTTGATGTTTACAAATGCATTTCTCTTCTGAAATGGAGTTCTATGATAGGTCTAAAATATGAAAAGTTTAGGTTTCAGTGTTTGTAACTAGTACTTTTAATTAAACGGAGCATTGATCAGCCGTTTCTGCTGGTTAGTCCGTGGATTTAGGGTAGGTTTGATCCATGTCTTTTTCATAGACTAGCAAATACATGCGTTATGCAATTTCTTCAATATTTCAAGGGTGAATTCCATTTGCACGAAAGGCAAAAATGGCGAACTAAACAGTAGTACAGCGTGATTTGGCTGAATTTAGGAGACGACCATTTCTTTTCTTGATATTTTTCCAGTACCACGGTTATTTATAGATTTCCCGAAAACTTTTTTTAAATAAGTTTTAAATGGATTAAATACTACGTAATCCAAAAGCACAAGTATTGTGTAGTATTGCCCGGTAGACACAAAATTAAAATATCGTTATCCGAAACAACTTTCAGCATCTTTGGGCAATCCTTATGGCATTTTTATACATTTTTGATACATTTAACACATATATTATGTACGTTATGGACAGCCCTTGACATTCGAAATAACAATTTTGTATCAACAGGCTTTCATGGAATAAGATGCTTAGTAACACATTCCATGGATAATTGACTGTTTGTATAGGAATTGCATTTTTTCTCATCTAAATGAAATTCCTAGTGAGGCATGTCTGGCGTATTGAGATTTAACATAACAAGAGAGTTGCAGAAAAAGATTAGGAAATACATTTTTGATTGGCAGCATGCAAAAATTTTCAAAATCCTACTGCTAACATCAACTTGGCGCCAAAAAAATCGTTTGTTATTAATAAAATTGTTATTGTTAAAATAATTAGTCGAGTTTTATATTAAAAAAAGTTCAAAGTACACTATGTTTGTGCCAATAATCATTTGATACCACGCTCCGGAGTGGACATTAGCAACAAGTGAAAATTATGAATTTGCGTTATTAGAAAAAACTAGTAATATGAAAGTAAAGGTTTTAAATCATCGAGGGACAAATATAAAAGACCATATAATTAAGTTATCAAGCTTCACAGTCGATAAGGCAGAAGAACGGATCAACTGGGTATTTCCAATAAAATTAAAAACTTGAATAAATTATAATATAAGCTCGGTGAATTAAAAATGGAATATTACAAAATTTTGAAAGGCAAAGATGTTGAAAAAATGTGAAGTCTAACTCAAAGAAATTGAGCAAAAGCTCCAAAGTTTGAGGTAAGCCTAAAATGTTTTCTACATATTAAGAAAAATAAAGGTTAATTAGTATATGAAATAACAATGCTCACAATATACAAAAAATATTCCTTAAAATAACCAAAATTATTTTACCAAAATTTGATGGGTCTCACGAAAACTAAAATATTTTTAAGACTCAGTTTTGTAGTATTATCGATTCTAATGAATTGTTATGGAATGATCTAAACTCTTTTATTTGTAATCTTCTCTCGTTGATACAGTAAATTCGCGGCATTCGTTTTATTGTTTGTCGGCCTAATCGTTCGGAGTTTTCCCTGGTTTTCTTTTGACCTTGGATTTCCTTGTGTGAATACAGATTAGGGTCCCTTAGAAAGACCTTCACGGAGAGCACCCTAACCCCTTAAAGGCCTATATTCCTGGTGTCGGCCGTCCTAAAATAAACCAAACCAAACCGTAAGTACAGCAAAGCAAATCAAAAGTAGAGATGACACTTAAATATCATTATTTCACGCACTTATGTATAGATCTGATTATAAAATTTAATCGTAAATAATCATACAAAATTCTTATTAATATTAGAAAATATTTGTGAAGTATCAGCTGAAAATTTTAGAAAGTAGCTGGATTGCATTTTAAAGCATGTGAGAGTTACAAAAGTTGAAAAAGTTGAAAAAATATTTTTTTTGTGAAAATTAACAGATTAATATTATTTTAATAAACTTAGATAGAATAAAATGCAAAGAAATTGAAATGTATTTAACATTTACAGATTTACCCGAATGGGGCACTTTCGAACAATTCTTAAAAAATCGCGTTCAAATTCTATAAAATTTACAATGAACATAAGGGCATTTCCAAAAATTTAAACGTCAATTTAAAAACAAAACCTATAAAATCTAATCAATGATTCCTTTGTGAGAAATCACACATTCTACATTTCTGCCCATTTTTCTTTAAAATGACTGTTATTGTAAAATTTAAGGAAATTTAAAATAATAAACTGTGTATCAATTCTCTCAGTAATTTCTATTATCTTTCTAAATGTAGCTCTAAATATAATTGCTAAACATGTCATTC
The DNA here is from genome assembly GCA_964019185.1 of Maratus speculifer. Taxonomy (NCBI): domain Eukaryota; kingdom Metazoa; phylum Arthropoda; class Arachnida; order Araneae; family Salticidae; genus Maratus; species Maratus speculifer. Next base: position 209,035,415 of record OZ025291.1, on the reverse strand, counting down.
GAGGAATAACGTTTATAAGGTAATATTACTTCATCGAGAACAAAAAAAAAGCTTTCTAATTGGCTGAGAAAATACCATAAAAAAGCCGGATTCAAAAATTGACTTTTCGTCAAGTTCGCCAAATAGTCACGGCAATGACTACGAAGATTGTGACAGTAACGATAAAAAGTGCGTTTTTCATGACTTTTATACTCAAAATTGTGAAATATCGCACAGCTTTTCTGCTTATAGCAGTAAAAATAGAAAAAAAATGTTTATTGTCAACTGATTTGGTTTTTATTTATAGCCAGAATTATAAAAGTTTCGTTCACGTACGTTCATTTTAGTCAGTGCGTCTGAAGCAATTGTATTATTCTTTATATGACTTCCGAATTGGGTTTGAAAATGAAAAAAAAAGGTGTCTCAAGATTAGGAGAAAAATCATTTAATATGAATATAAAAGTCTGTGCCACTTTTAGTTTCAAATACTGATTTTTTCAGAGTTTCAAAAATTTCTGATTGTATACCTTTTACAAAGATTAAAATAAACAAAAACTTTTAAAATAATCGTAATAATAAGTAAAATTGAAAAGTAGAAAAGTAGATCCTTTTATGAACATTCATTGTTTATCCTAAAAATCATATCACTATCATGTCGCAAAAAAAAAAAAAAAAAAAAAAAAAAAAAGATTTGTTGTGAAACTTGATTAAGGAAAACTCTGCACTTTCAATTACCGTTAACAGAAACCCCATCTACTATTTTGTTTTAATTATTTTTTTTGTTTTCTTTGTTTTTTAGGGTATCTAAACAATTATTTATTTAGGATTTCTAAATTTTTATCTCAGCATTTAATCATATTATCAATTTATATTAAATTATTAATTGTTTATAGCGGTACTTTAAATCAAATGCAGTCGTAACTTATTTTCATCTATTTATTTTCTTTTTAGTTTTAAAAATGTTTCATTATTGTAGTTTCGAAGCCAATTGGGATATTTTGGCAAGTGTCGTTTTCCGTATAATTATCTCTATTGTTTTTATAAGTCGTATACAGTTGCCAGCACAAAGGATATTTGGCGATACTACTTGCGTTAGCTAATGTAAAAATAAAATAAAATAATTTTCTTATAATTAATTTAAAAAAAAAGTTTTAAAAAAAGTTTTATTACGGAAAAACATCTGTATACATTTTTTTTTTTCATTAAATCAATAAATCAGGAAATGTGTGAAAGACTGAATACAAAAGAGCATTTTATTATAAAAAAAAAACAAGGTAATTTCTTTAAATGTAACATTTCATCTCAAAACTGAAATTGAATGAAAGTTTCATTTTATTCGGCAGGCATTATACAAAACGATAAGAACGAATAAAAATACATTTTTGGAATCAAAATATATCAAAACCCCATTTTTCTGTGCAGTAAAGTGGAACAGTTTGCTCTAAAAATAACTCAAGAATGTGAAATAAATCGATTTTTTATTTCTAAATTTAAAGCATATGCTATTAGAATTTTTTTCTGAAATAGTAATGTTTTTCAATAACAAAAGATTTTTTGGAAATCAATGTATAAATTATTTATATAAAATTAGGTAATTTTGCAATGTTTCAAAAAGACAACAAAAATTACATATTAGCATAGAAAATCTATTAATGTCTTGGAAACAAATATATTTCAAAGATTAACTCAATCTGTTTAAAAATAGGTATAAAAAGAAAAGAATTTTTATTTTATTTTTTTGCGTAGATAAATTTGCATTTATTATTTTCTCATTACATCATTTCTATATACTAACAGACATAATTAATTTAATATGTTATACTGATATTTGTGATACAATTAAATGCGTTTAAAATTTTGAAAGTATCACTGAAGAATTAAATACGTAGGGAATATTAAAAGAAATATTATTTTAATAGCTTTCTTGTATGCATTTTTGCTTTTTATGTGTGCTTTGAACTACTTACTAGTTCAGTTTCCAGGTTAGTAATCTGAAAATGTTATGTAGCGCTTAAACTGATGACCTTAGACTTACCTTAAACTGATTTTAAATTCTGCACTCCATTAAAATAAAAATATGGTTTCACCTTTTCTAAAATTCCTTCAATAACATATGAAATGAAGACTCACAGTTGTTCGTCTAAATATGTTTTTTGACAAAAAGCTAATTTGTTTCATTTGGAAGATAGAGGCAACTTATTAAAACATGAAAGAAATCAAATGCGATATAAAAACAATCTTTGAAACAAAAATTACATTAGTTGATTAACAGCTGTTAGTAATTTATAGTTACTTGAAATTACATTAAATTTAATACACACACACACACACACACACACACACATATATATATATATATATATATATATATATATATATATCAGTTAACCTCTTAAACTTTGCAAAAGTCCAAAATATGAGCACATTTTTTCACAAATTTCTAAATTGGATCAAAAGTTAATATTAACAGTCAGGATTTATAATGAATCACGTTACACACGTTGCACATACCACAAGGAGTGAAAATTCTCGGTAGTAGATTTTTTTTTGACAAAAAATAGAGTTTAATCTTCAGCATAGTTTCTTTTTTAAAACGATTTATTCACTCCTATATTTATTTAGTCTTGTAATATTCGAAAAACTGCCATATGGTACGATTTCTCTTTATTACAAAACATGCATGGTTTAGCGTTCGATGTTAAACACTTACTCTTGGGCCACTTCTTCAATTTCGTGAATGTTTTGAGTAACAGATATAGAAAATGCAGGAACTGGTTGAGTGCATTTTATTAATGTGTTTGCTTTTGTACACTCTTAAAACGAAAGAATGGAATTGGTTTCTTAGGAAAGAGCTGTAATTTAAAGAACTGTGAAAGAGTTTTTTTTTAATGTTTTACTCATCTTGATTTTAACTGCTTAAAAACAATTCGATCTTTCACGTTTTTTACCTCTTTACGAAAAGCTGACTTTCAGATCGTGAGATGAGTGGAATGCGACTCAACTTGAATTTATTTTTGTGACTGAAGTTTTAAGAGAGTAGATCATGAACGTTATATTGCCTTTGTAAAACTACAAATTTTTGTAGATGATATCTGGGTTTTTGTTTAGCTTTTTTTTAATAATGTAGTAACGCTTCATTACTCTACTGTTGTTTTATTTTATTTCTAATGATTGTCGGTTAGTATTAAGCCACCTATATCCCCAAAAATTCTGGCCAAAAACTTTTCAGCTGACTCTTTAAGCTTTGGATACTTTAGGCGGATTTCGTCTGAGTTCCAATTATTCGGCTAACAGACAATGTAGTGATAGATCCATAGATAGTTTTAACCATTCTTAAAATTTGGTTTAAATGCTTATTTTGATTATTCTGCAAATCTTCCAAGTTGTACTTTGAATCATCGATACGTTGTGATTTTAGATTTTATTAGTAAATGTTGCTCCTATATAGTTTTTTAATTTGCAAATATTCGAGCAAAATCGTCTTCAAGTATTGTACCGACATCCTTTCAATGTTGTCTATCTGATTTAATTTTACTTTGCAGATATCTAAGAAAAATATGAAACAGTTTTTTCAATATTTTGTTAAAGTCATACTTCAAATGGACATCCAAAATAAGAAAGAACATTTGTGCTTCTGCAGCAGCATTTAGATTCACAAAATTCTCAACAAATTGTTGTTTTGAATACCACATGCATGGTATAAATCATAAAATTCATTCTTCGGTTTGATTTTTTTTGTTTTGTTTAAAACTAATGTAAAACCAAAAGACTAATAACCCTTTTCATTCGTTATTTTTACAAAGGCAGAAGCACTGGCGTTTACATTGCGACATTTTGTTAAGAGATAGTTAAAAAGTCATGGAAATTTGACAAGAATTTTTTGAAGAACGATTTTTTTCAAGAATTTATATGAATAATTGGTTGATGTTGCCAACTAATAGCAAGTGCAGGAAAGTTTCACACGATATGATACACCAACAAGAGTATTGACAAATCATAATCCACGCATAATTGATAGAAAAACAGTTATCTCTAAAAATGCTATTTAATTTTTAAAATATGACATTTTCTGCAGTGTTTTTATAATTTGCAATCCTGAAGTTTCTTACGCGAAAACTCTTAACGGTTTAACCAGTAGTCAAACATGTCTTACCTCTTGGATATCTTTCTTTCTGAGAGTGTTAAATATCACAAATATAAGTGCAATAATAAGTATCTTTTATAAAAAAAATAGATTAAATAATGTTTTCTAAAACATTTAATTTCAATCATTAAAATTTTAGAAATTATGAAAAACTAAAAAACAACAAAATTCGGTAAAATTTCATGTATTCTAAATGCACGATAATATGGTGTTGCAAATACAATTCTGTGTAACCATGTGTGAATAATGTGATAAATTTAGATCAATATTTTTAAAATAACTTTTCGCTCTTTAACTATTAATAAGATTACAACCATTATTTTTTATTATGAAAGACTTACAAATTATATTTTAAACCAAAGAAAGCATGGTAAACTTAAGTGCCTGTTTAACAAAAGTATCTAAAATCCGCATGAAAACAAACAAAAAAAATCAAAATGTTGTAAGTCAGAGTTCTTCTCGTCTTAAATTCTTTATTTTTTTCGTATTTTTCTAAGAGGATTTTGATGTACAGAGATATATAATCTAACGTAAAAACATGTAAAGACGACATCTAAACTTTTTTTACATCTGTTATTGACACTGCAACTCTAATCTTTTCTCAAGAACAGAATGTTTTTAATGCCGGAGATGTACAAATGATACAATGAGACATTTAAAAGGATAGTTTGTTCGGACAAAAATTGCATTTTTAAAAATTAAAATGTGCATTAAGTGTTTGCAATTAAAAATTTATGCGAATAGTGTTTTTAAAAATTCTATATTGTTCTACGTTCCTTTAATACGCTATAATATTTTAACACATTTCACTTGAAACTGAATGATATATGATGTAATCATAAGTTAAGATAACATAGATGTCCTAACAAGGATTTTTATTGCAGCTCGCTTTTGCGCCAAATGACGACCAAATGTTTAATTTGAAGAATACACGGATGATTAGATTTGCCATATTGCGAGTGATAAATTGTTTCACACTTTTTTCTGCTTTTTTGTTGGCGTTTGTGTATTAGTACAGGGACACTTACATCACAAATCGATTAATGTCACTTATGTTCGATCGTACCGTACGTATATTACAGAAATGTATACTGCGGAGACGATTAGAACTTTTAAGACAATCCGCGATCGTTATCGATGTCAACACGCTCATCCAGTTTCTCCGCCCTCTGTCAAGTAAAAGTCTCGGTTTATTTTCGTTCGACAGTTTTTAAATTTAAAAGATAAAAATAGGATGTTACACTTGAAGACAGCAATATTTTTATGCTATTTCTTAGACTACTAATAAACTGTTATTCTAAATAAGTTTTATTATTTATTTTTGATAAAACATTTCATGATTTTAAACAAAACATTGGTTTAAAAAAAATGCGAAAGGCAAAAGCTATTTTTCTTCAATAAATAATAAAATTAGAATTAGATTATTATTGCATTAATTTCATTAAAATATTTATTAAATTTATTAAATAAGGTATTAGACTAATATTCAAGCAAGCGATATATAATAATTGCATTAAGGGGAAATAAGCATATTCAATAATGTTTATGAAATTTTATTATTTTGTTTTTCAAAAATCGATAACAAATTAGAGTATCTGTAGCTATTTATCTGTGAGCTAACAAAACTCACATTTCTTGAAAAAATGCTTCATAAAGTGTCTTAAAAATGCACAATGAAAGTTTAAGCATAAAAAACAATAAAATGCGTAAGAAAAATAAAAGAAACCCTTTAATTGCACACTTTATGATGCAATGTTGTAACTTGCAACACAATTAACTTAATGAAGTTGAAGAGCTCCTGCTTAGACAACTTCAAAATACGTGAAACATTGCCAAAAATTCTCTTTTTTTAAATTATTTCTCCAGCAAGTAAATTGTAAAGAAATTATTTAAAGCTTTCTTTTTATTAACTTTCCTTGTTGTTTTTAATCACACGTACTACAATAGGATTATACATCGATTTAAACAAAATTTAAATGCAACACATCCAAAATAAGTATAATTTCTAATTGAAATAATTAAAATTCGAAGTTTTTCTGATATTTAAAAATAAAAGAAAATGTTTCATTCTCACGGCGACCGAACGTCGAGGTCTTCGCTGTCAATCAAACTGCGTGGGGGTGTGAATGATTGTGATGACAACGCTCACTGATTGGCTTAGAAGTAATAATCATGTCAGTAATATACATGTCCGAATTTGCTCACCGTACCATTTACATTTTTTAGAAATATTCACTCAACACCAATTCAATAGCATCAGCGAAAGCCAAAGTTAAGCGAAAATGATATTTTATAATGTGCTAATGTGACCACTAGGCAACAGCACTATATTGAAATGGCCTTTGAAAAGACCATTCAATGAAAAACCGAAAAGGATAATACGTGGTACACTAAGTATTATTTCCCTATGTGTGCAGCAGACGCTATTGAAAAAATTAAAATTTATCATTTTGCGCAAGTGAAGAAATAAAAAAATTAACAATTTTAACTCCAATTTTAGACATCATATTGTTAGCAAATAACGGAATTAAAAATCTAATTAAATATTTAAAGAATCTGCTCTGCTCAACAAACTGATTAAATTACAAAACATAAAAAAATCAGAACTTCATTTTCATGTATCATAATTAAAATAAATAAATAAATAAATAAAATATTTCTGTTACTTTTGACAAAATGATATGGAATTAAAGTTATCTTTCATTCTTACTAAATATTGAAAAGTTCGTTTTTGAATTACGATTGTATGACCTTTTTATGCTGTGCATGTTATGTAATAAATACATCGCTCATTATATTTATAAAAAAAGAAATATTATCAGAAAAATATGTTTTAATTTATTAAATTAAAAATTCATTGTGTGAAACAGGTATTATTTTCGTGGTTATAAGATTATTAAAAAAATATTTTAAATACTTTTCGAAATATGAGCGAATTTTATTAAATAATACTGCAAAATGTCATATTGCTATGCTTAAAAAAGGCTGCTTCTTTTAATCATATTAAAATTATTCGTTTATAAAATTTAACAAATACAATATTCTGCATATACTATAACTAATTAAAATATTTTTTAAATATTTTTGCATGTAATTTTGCATAAATTTGCATAAATTTCTGCAGTAATTCATTGTGATGTTCGTTTGGATGCAGTCACAACTTAGAACATAAAAAAAAAACTGTTGTTCCTTAAATGAAGTAATTGTTATTAAAATATATTTCTTTCTTTATGACATTTTCAATACGTACTTTTCCTCTGAACATAAAAAATGCAGGCTGAAAATACATTTTTCGTGTCACTAAATTATCCAGAAACATGAAATTTGGCATGGTAAGTACATATAACATGTAAATCCATGTTCCCAACCTCTTCTGACCACCGCTTCCCTTTACAAGAGAAAATATTCCAATGCCAACCGTCTTTCGTAATAATTGATTATAAAAAAAATAAAATTATTATAATTATCTATACCGAATTTTATTATAGTAAGAATTAAAACGTAGAAATTAATTAAATCAACAATCAAATATACAATTTTTTCTTAAATATTTAAAAATAACACAAGATCAGAAAGAAATAAAATGAGAAGGAAGAGGCTTGTAGACTCTTCACAATTTTTTAATATTGGGTTCTGATTTTGCTAGAATTAATCGCAAACTGCCAAGTTCAGTCACGTTCAGTCTGTTACTTTTCTTAGACAGTAAATTAGCTACCTCATTTAATATATGTTGAGACAAATATAGAAAATTTTCCGATAATTAAAAATGTCTGTATTCTTTCCTACAATATAGAGTATAGAAATTATTGACATTTTTAGCCAGGACTCTTGATAACTATTTCGTTGTTTGTGAGTTCAACAAACTCCTCCACTAAAATTAAAGATTTTGCTGTATCTGCATTTGCGAAAGGATCTAAAAGCCAACTCGAAATATTTAAGTTCGAAATATCCTGGAATCGATCCATAAATTAAGAATGACGATGTCCAAATGTTAGCAGCATGCAAAAAAATATTCCTGTTTTGATTAAACTGCTCAAAATGTAGGAAGGTGCTTGTATTTACCTCTACTGAAATTTCATTCCAACAAAAGTTCTCCCAGAATAGCAGCTATGGCTTTTTTGTTTTAATTAATTTGACTTCATTAAGTATTGTTAATAGAAGAGAGTGAGGATGAAAAGGACTTTTAGTCTTTTAAGCTTATAAAATTATGAAATTGAAAGATATCTTCCTTGCGTTTGTGCCTAGTTCTCGTCTAAAACCTTTGCTTTGGTACTATTAAAAATTCTTATCCCTAAGTGGAGCATCGAAAAATATGTACACATTTATAAAAATTAGGAGAAATGTCACTTTTAATCCCATTATGGGAAATGAAAGGAATATATTGTGGATTTGAAAAAAACAGAAATAAATAAAGCATTTTATGAACATTTTGTCTATTTCCGATTACATTATTCAAAGTAAAAGATAATAGATGTAAGGAAAAATAACATACATTGCAATATGGGACAAAACATAAACAATCCACCACTAGTTATGAATTGAGGTAACTTCATCAAAGTATATAAATAGGATGGAGATTGGTCACTAGTCAAGGAAAAACACAGTCAGAAAAAGAAAAAGGTAACAGTATTTTCTTATAGAAAATATTTCCAATTATGTAAAAGAACTAGCATTCTTTACCCGCTACGCTGGTTGGTTTCTCCAGAGAAAATTTTGAATCAAATAAAATACATCTAGTAAAAATTTAAGTAATAATAATAGTAAAAATAATAATAAATATGTCTAATGAAACACCTTTAATTTGTATAATCTTACATTATCCTGTTCAAAGTCGATGTTGACAACATAATAAACAAAATAGCTCTAAAATGCCTAAAATATCTATATTTAAGTATTCTTTTAGTAGGAGTGTTATTTTGAGTTTCCCGCTTCTACGTAAAATTGCTGCTGAAATAAATTAAAATAAAATTACATTCATGTTTGACCACTTCGACAGCCTATTTTCATCTTTTTTTAAACCTTTGTAAGCATCATACATTATGTAGAAACGTTATAATTGTTGATATTTTTTTTTTCCTTTTTTAGTATTGAATTAATTCATACATATCTCAAAATATATAAAAAAAGTCTTTATCTTACATATTTTATTATTAAAGACCCGACTAGATACAGGCAAATAATAATTGAAATAAATGTAATAAATTTATAAAAAGGTTTTCTTTGCTTTTTGTTTAACATATAGGATGGGATTGCAAATTTTGTTCATTAAATCTAATTATCAAAATTCCTTGTTTTATAAAGGAAATAAAAACTTTAATAAATTAGATTTTATCTCTTTGTATACCTAAATCATTATATAAAAGGTAATTTACTTTATAAGCTCCATTAATTTCACAACAAATAATATATTGTTGCGTATATAAGACTCTTTTGATCTTATGGTTAGACAACTTCAAACTCTTGTCTCTTAGAAAAGTAGAAAATAATTTATTTACAGATCTTCAGAACAACAGGATCTTCGAAACTCACAAATATTACTAGATATTCAAAAATAACTGTTCAAATCTTTCGTACAAGTACAGATATAGGTCCCAGAGACTCTTTATACAACGTCTCAACACTAAATCACATTCAAAACAACGCAGATAACACTCAAGCAAACTTGCTTAAACAATCGCTTAGTAGTTCACCCAATGACTGACTGATAAATAATAACAACAACAGCTCGTGTCTGCTCTTCAATATATAGTCTCGCAGCATGCAATGGAAATTTCTACGTGCTTCTCGAAAAATCCAGAAAACCACGCAATAACATTCAACGTATCAGTATACCTAAGGGTGGTTTACCAGAGAGAGGGGAGTGTTACCATCGCCAACAATCGCCAAGTTTGTCGCCAACTTGGTGATATATCGCGAAATTTGGCAACCAAAATTAGTCGTCAAAAGTGACGTTAACTTGGCGATATCTATAATATTTCGCCAAGCTGCCATAGACATTCACTGAAAATAATAGACAAGTTTGCTTGATAACAGAGACAATCTAACAAAAACTAATATTAGTAAAGGAATGGAGCTTAATAAAAAATTATTACATTATTTTACAGTACAAGCACTAACTATTTACAAAATTCGTAACAATATTTTCTCATATTTCTTAACAGTATTTTTAGAGTAATCTATTTTAAGAGCTAAATTAAACTATAACCTGGATACCATTGAATAGAATCAATAAATGAATATAATGAAATAATTATTAAGACCTTTACTCGTAATCTGTTTTTTTTTTTTTTAACAAAACTGTCTTTTCAAAACACAACAGCCCTACAGCTGATCATTGTAAAGAAAAAAATCACAAATATATTTCCTTTTAAAAAATATCTGCCTCATATATTATGTCTTGGAAGATCTAAATTTCAAGATTAAAATTTAAGATTTTTTTTTAATTTTTTCCCTTATATTACATTACGTATACATTTTTCTGAAATGTATATTTTCACTTATCAACCACTTCTTAATTTTTTACAATACTAAATAAATTGTTTAATACTATTTATCTTATTTTTGCCTTAAAGAAAAATAGGCATTTACACATCTGAGTATATTCTCTGCAAGTAAGTATTCCCATAAATGCCAAAGTGTTTTTCAAAAGAAATGTCATTAAGCAAAAAAGTAATCCATTCTTTGAAATATTCGCTATTTTTTAAGTCCCGTAATGAGTTCTTAAGTGATCTTTAAAAGTCAGCATGAATAGTTAGTATTTCTAGATTCTCAAAACCCTATTTGAAAATCGAATTTTCGGGTTTTTAGAATTTTAGTATTAATATAAATGTTTAAAACATTAATATTTATACATAATTTTCTTTATTTTTTATAAAATGGAATTTTTTCTCTTACACTTTTCAACCCTCTCCCTCCCCAGTCGCGGGTCCTGGATGTCCACCCATCGCTTTTCTTAGTCTACAAGACATAAGGAACAAAATGAGACAACTCACACGGGATGTAATTAGAAAACGGACTATAAAGTTACTCTATGAGATGCATAGCATGCAAGTTACACATCCAAGTACAAATACATATCTTTACACTGATATCTGGAATGATTTTTTTCTGATATTTTCATTATATCTTTTGCGTAATAAATATATAAAAATGAACGAAAATAATAAATGTTCTATCTGCACATATTTATTCCTTTGCGTCTAAAGATAGTATATGAAAATAACTCAGGTGAATTTAGATGTCACCTTGTGAAAGGAAATTAATTTATTCTATGTCTTTTATTCTTTAATAAATTATTCTTAGTTTTGTAAAGAGTAACATTCAATAATTCTTTCTAACTTTTTATAGAAACATTAGATGAAAGAATGTGTTAAGTACATTTCATAAATATATTTGTTAATTCAAGAATAAGAATATTTAATCTTTAAAATTCGATGCAGTGTTGATAAACTATAGTTAAATGTCAGAAAAATAATTGATTAGTTTCATCTGATACAACATTGTTGAATGTATTACTACTTATTGTTTCATTGCATCAATTGCTTCATACAAGCAAAAAAGATGATTATATTTACATTTATAATTTACCTTCTAAATTCTTGCAAAGAAGAAACACAAATAAGGTCGTGATATTTTAAGCATTTATTTACATAGAAACAAGCAACTGAATTGATATTACAATCAATACGGTAAATTAAAATTACTATGTAGTTTCAACTTTAATGTTATTTGGTATTTAAAACATCAAGCAGTAAAAATTTATTACTGGTATTTCTCAAGACAAAAGAGAAGTACGATGCATAAAGAGAAAGCACATTAGTATTTTAATTACATATTTGCTACATTTTTTCATACATAAATATTTAAATATCAAAGTGAGAAAAATCAGGTTTAAAAACCGTATTAGAAAACCTATTATACACATTTTTCTCCAATCATAAATTCATATGTTGAATTAATCATACCTAGTATAGTACGACAGCTATATCTACTCTACACATATAAAATCCTAATAAAAAGAGTTTATCAAACGACTGATTAAACGTCATATTAAATTCAACATATTTTTCTAATCTAATGACGTTTCTGAAATGATGGCAACTATATAACTCCATTTCGTACTCCACACTAAAAACGTAAAAAAATACATTAAATTTCTTTTATTATTTATTTCTGTTTCATTTCTTTTTTATCATCATTTTCAAATAAAATTATCTTTTATTTCAATCACTTTTTTTAATCAAGACATCATTGTGATTATAAAAAGTTTTTCAGTAACATTTGGAGAAATGGAGCTTATATTTATGCGATGGACCTTCAGGAATTTTTTTTTCAAACTTAAAAATTGTTACTTATTTTCTTTAATGATATAAATTCCAGTGACAAAAGAAATAATATTCATTTCATCGTTGCTTTTTTCAATTCACAAACACGATTAAAGCAGAAATGATTGAGAGGAAAAAGCAATTTTCTATGCATTTATTTTAATTTCTAAACTAGAAATATTTTGAATAAATTCAAGAGACGACATATGTGCTAAATAAATGTGCATCGTATGTGCAAATGCTTAAGAAGGGGGGGAATAAATTGATAGCTCTTATTATTATTCATAACATTTTGTCATTAAAAAAATCACAAAGAAGCATATTTATTAATCAAATTTATAAAAACACTAATTCTGATGTGTGAAGCGAATACATGAATTGTCCAAATAAAAAGTATTTCTTCGCTCTATTCAGTTTTGAGTAGTTTCTACTTTTGAGAATTTTAATACGTAATAAGTTAAAATCTTATTTCTAATATATAATGCATTTTTGTGTTTGAAGTTCTTTATTAATTTTTATATCATGGATTTATTTTATCATAATATTTTTACGTTGTCATGTAATTTCATAAATGAATTATTTGAAATATTCATTAAAATATTCACCCTATATCCTGATGAAACGGATTTATAAAACGGTTTTATGAGACAATTGTTGATGTTTCACAACCCTTTCTTCAAAAAATTAAAAAACTTCGTCGGTAAAATTCAAACCAATTATACATGGTAGTATGCATATAAAAAATAGTATGAGAATTTTTAAACTTAAATTAGATTTCAGGATATAATTTCTTTTTTTAGTGATATTTCTGTAATGATGGCAACTCAATAGCTAAAATTTTGTGTGAAACATATTAGAAGGAGAAAAATATAGGGATGAAAAAAAAATTCATTTTTTAATTAAAAAAAAGATTTGTGATTCTTTTTCTTTTTTTTTTTTTTTTTTTCAAAAACTTTGAAAAAAAATTCTTAAATAAAATACAATACAAAGTAAGCAATACCTTTTTATTTATTTTAATGAAATTTTTATCATTTGAAGAATTATTATTTTCGTATTTTAATAAACGTTATTTTTCCTCGTATTTTAATAAACGTTATTTTTTCAAACTGTTGCTAATTGCAAAAACAATAGAAAGAATAATATTTTCTTAAAATTAAAATTATTTGCTCCTGAATATTAAAAACATAAATTGATTTAGAATGAAATAATCGTATATTAAAAGCAGGAAAATATTTAAAATTACACCTAAAAATTTTATTTACACTGACTATTAAAATAGAAACGAAAATTTTAAATATTAAATCCACTTATATGATTTAAAATCAGTAAATGAAGAAAAATACACCATATTTAATGCTCAAATAATAATTCTGCCGAATATTTATAATATGCAAAAATATATTTGCAAATTATAAACAGAATTATATACCAAGCTACTCAAAGAAGTGTAGTACATGGCTACCTCTTCATGATAATTTCTGACAGTGGGAATTCAAATGTTTTGAGGATGTTTTACCCTGAAAATATACAAATAAATACTAAAACTGTGTTGCAAAAATAGATATTATTTATTTATTATTTACCTCTGACTTTCGAATCGCCTCGCATTCATTTCCAAAGGAATATAAAAGAAGATAATTCATTAGAAATAGAAAACATAAAAACAAAACAAAAACAGTCCGCGTGTACAAACAAAGTCACGATGAATTCATCGGAACACCAAGGATATATTTCTACAGAGCGGGAATATTATAAGAAATGACGTCATTACAAACAGTATCATTGTTAAGCACAATTTCGAGGGATTCACGGATAATTGACGAGTAATGGTTTGATATTGGAAAGATACCCGCACTCTGGTGCAATATCCCTGGAGTTTCGATTAATTCATCGTGACTTTGCTTGTACACGTGGACTGTTTTTGTTTTGTTTTTTATGTTTTATTATTTCTAATCAATTACCTTCTTTTATATTCCTTTGAAAATGTATGCGAGGGCATTCCAAAGATCTAAGTTATATAATGAATAATACATATTTTTGCAACACATTTTAAGTATTCATTTGTATATTATGAATTTAATAATAAGATGTAAATTTCCGTCAAGACTCTGGTATTAATACATTGATTTGACTCATTGAATGTTCTACGCTGAAATAAATTTTAGCATAATATGGACACACATAAAAGATTGTATGTTATATACAGGATTGTATAATTGAATTGAAGTGTGTTTATATCAATAGGTAAAAATGGTTGAAGGTGACTTTTCAACCTATTACTCCTTTCCTTGACTAAACTAAAGTTTAGTCAAGAACAGTAGAATATATACCAATTTGCATAAAAGAGCTAGTTTAATAAGTTTTGCATCTGGATGGTAATTGTTTGTATGTAGTTTTTAGCTCACAGGCTATTAAAGCCTGAGAGCTTATGTGCCCGCCCGTTCTGTATGTATGTTCGTACGTAACGCGATAACTCATGATAAAAATATCCGATTTACATGAAATTTTGGATATAGGTTTAGTATGATAAAACACTTCCCTGATTAATTTTGAGAGTTCATTCGATAAGTATAAGAAGGGGAACGGGGGCTATTGCCCCTTCCCTTAATTTATATAAATGGGATTTTCATGCAGAATTAATAGATTTCGTTCAAATTTTAGATGTATGATCATTCTAATGAGGTGCCTCCGAGATTGGTATTGGGTGTTCATTGTATAAGTGTAAAGGGTGGGGGGTAATCTCCCCATCTTAATTTTGGTTTTTCACGCAAAATTTACCGATTTGCTTCAAATTTTGTATGTAGGTTTATTCTGAAAAGGTGCTTTTCTGATTTGTTTTTGGAATTCACTAGTATAGTATAAAGGGAGGATAGGGGAAACTACCCCTCATAATTCATGTAAATGGTTTTTCATGCAGAATTAACCGATTTGTTTCAATTTTTGGATACAGGTTCATAGTAATAAGAAGCTTCGCTCATTTGTTGTGGTGTTCTGTTATTAATTATAAAGGGGGTATGGGCGATTACCTCCCCCTTAAGTTAGCTAAATAGAGTTTTATAAAGAGTTATCTGATTTGCTTTAAATTTTGGATGTAGGTTCTTTTTGATTAGTTGAATTTCTGAACAGTTTTGGAGGTTTAATGATTAATTAGAAAGGAGGGAACGGGGGACAACGTTTCTTAAATTACATAAATGGGTTTTTATGCAGAATAATTCGACTTTCTTCGAATTTTGGATACAGGTTTATTATATGATAAGGCGTATCCCTGATTAGTTTTGGGGCTTCAATGATTAAGTATAAAGAAAGGAAATGGAAGGGGGGTACTTCCTTCCTTTTTTTCGAAAGGCATTATTATATAAGGCTGTAATATACAAGTAGTCTGCATAGCCTGTGAGCTCTATGCCATCAGTTTAACTGGGCATCATTCTTTTTATTAAATGTATTATGCGTTTCTTAAAATATTTACTTGGGCTTGTTATTTACTCTAGAAAAAAGCGAATTTTTCTAACATTATGTCAAAGTGTTAATGTATGCATTAACAGACTTTTTTTTGTTCTTATTTGTGCGAATGGTTTAGTTTATCATAACTCATATGATGGTTTATATGATGTTACGAGCACTCATATTCGCGCTTCGGAGTTAAAGAATTGTACTTAGCAATATCCGTAGATTCTGCATCCTGTGTCATTATTATTATTAATCATATTATTATTTAAAGCATAGCACAGCAGTGCTATGCTTTGTACGCACCATTTTGTACGCGTATTGCGTAAGCGTATTTTGTACGCGCTTCCACAAATTTTCTTCGGAAATACTAATTGTGTAAAAATTAATTTCGTCGAATCAAAAATTATTAACGACAATTTCAGAAAAAAATCAGGCTTCTAATTGGTCGATCTCTTTTCGTTAATACACTGTTAAAATTTTGACCAATTTGCTGCAACGCCACTCCTTTGCTTTTATAGAATATCTTTTTTATGACCAATGAGAAAGCTCCATAACACTCTAAAGTAACCGTTTTCTATAAAAGCGGTGAAGTGACGCTGCAGCAAATGGGTAAAATTTTCAACTGTGCACTGTAAAAAATTTGATCCTTTTGCTGCATCGTCACTCCCCTGCTTTTATAGAATATCTCTCTTTTGACCCATGAGAATGCTCCATGATAGGGTGAAATAATCGTTTTCTATAAAAGCGACGGAGTGATGATGCAGCAAAAAGGTCAAATTTTTAACAGTGTGTAGCACAAAATCTACTGGATCTCACCCAAGTTCACTTTCGCTGTTATCGAAATGATATTGGCCAATTAAAAGCCTGCATTTTTGCGAAAGCTTCGTTGTTACTTCAAACCGAGGCTAACAAAAAAGACAGGCTACCGCGGTGCATCCCAAGTATCTTTTTTTACAGATCGCTAGAATGACGTAGTGCTCTATTCGTGCGCCCGCATTGGTGTATTCGAGCATCACGTGACTCCAGCGATCTGTAAAAAAAGATACCTTCAATGCGCCGCGGTAGCCTGTCTTTCTCGTTAGCCTCGCTTCAAACAGTGAAAAGTTTGCAAAAATGCAGGGTTCTGATTGGTCAACCTCGTTTCGCTAAACAGTGAAAAATATATGGATCATAGCCACTGTTGCAGAGATGCGAGTTTTTTCCAAAGTGCGAAATCTTAACTGTATAAATTCTTGGGTACACCAATATGGAAAATTTGCATCGATTGTTACCGACGTCGGAAATAGGTAGTAAAAAGCGGAAAATTCACATTTAAAGTACCCTTATATGCCAGAGCACAAGTGCATTGTAAAAAATTTGAACCTTTTGCTGCATCGTCACTCCCCTGCTTTTATAGAATATCTCTCTTTTGACCCATGAGAATGCTCCATGATAGGGTGAAGTAATCGTTTTCTATAAAACGATGGAGTGATGATGCAGCAAAAAGGTCAAATTTTTAACAGTGTGCCTGCACTGTAGAAAATATTACCCTTTTGCTGCATCGTCCATTGCTTTTATAGAAAAGGGTTACTTCACCCTATTATGGAGCATTCTCATTGTCAAAAAAGACATATCCTAAAAAAGCCGTGGAGTGACAATGCAGCAAAAGGGTCATATTTTTTACTGTGTGTGTATCAGGGTCCTTTATATGCCGGATGCGCAAAGAAATTAACGTGCATTGCTATGTGTATCGATACAGTCTTGGGATTCAGACTCAGTTATCGAGTTAAATATAGGAATGCTTTCACTTTTGTTCTGGCGGAATTCCTCGATATTAAAGTAATAATATGCGGGGATATTTGATAGGTTAAGACGAGTCTACAGAAAAAAATGAAGAAATACTTTTTAAAAGCACGCCATTAAAGTGAAGCCAATTAACTTCTTGCACTCTCATAATAGTTCACTGTTAAAAATTTGACCCATTTGCTGCAACATCACTCAACCGCTTTTATAGAAAGCAGTTACTTTACTGTGTTATAGAGCATTCTCCTTGGTTATAAAAGAGATATTCTATAAAAACTGTGGAGTGACGCTGCAGCTAATGGGTCAAATTTTTAACAGTGTACCCGTTCAGGCGACTATCGCCAAGTTTTGAAGTAGAAAATTTCCACATTTTGTGTAGTTTGGAAAACAGTGTCTGTTAAATCACAGTCTGAACATACACTTTTTAAAATCTGACACTTTTACCGCATCGTCATTCTACACTGTATAAAATTTGACACTTTTGCTGTATTGTCACTCCACCACTTTTATAGAAAACGATTACCTCAGCCTATTATGGAGCATTCTCATGGGTCAAAAGAGAGATATTCTATAGAAGTCGTGGAGTGACGATGCAGCAAAAGGGTCAAACTTTTTACAGTGTACCACTTTTATAAAAAACGATTATTTCACTGCATTATGGAGCATTCTCAATAGTCAAAATAGATATAGTTTATAAAAACTATGGAGTGATGATGCAGCAAAAGTTCCAAATTTTTAACATTATAGAATGTTGCCACTCTCATATGGAGACAGCCAAGTTCCTGTTATCAGATTCGAAAACCATATACAAGCGCCAATGCTCATTTCCGACGTCGCTGGGGAAATTACATCAGTAATTCTGATACGATATCGCATAAAGGAAGTCATGAAGATGATACCTCTGTTAATTTTGAAATGAGTTCATCTGAATGCAATAGTTATTAAAAAATTTGAGATATTAAACAAAAACGTAATTTGCAGAACAAATTAAAAAACAAACTTTATTTCCTACACTATTTAAGCCCGAGAAGGGACAGATATTAAGATAATTTATTTAGTTATTTCGACATTTAATATTAATTTTTGGTAACAAATCAGTTAAATCAAGTGAACATTAAAAAATAAAAATGAAATTCAAACAATATGATACTTAACCACCCTAAATCTTAGATTCCGTTCAAATGAAATCGAAATAAATCTAAGACTTTTTTTCCAAACTCAACTTGCAAATATTTGTATTTCAGATTTTGTATTATGTTTTCGGTAGGTGTAAACAAAATGAATAGGCAATCTAAAAAGCAAATGTTCAGAAAAAGTCTGAGATTTATTTAGATTTCATTTGAACGGGATCTATGATTTAGGGTGATTAAGTATCATATTGTTTGAATTTCATTTTTATTTTTTAATGTTCACTTAGTTTAACTTATTTGTTACCAAAAATTAATATTAAATGTCGAAATAACTAAATAAATTAGGTTAATATCTGTCCCTTCTCGGGCTTAAATAGTGTAGCAAATAAATTTTGTTTTTTAATTTGTTCTGCAAATTATGTTTTGTTTAATTAATGTTATTGCTAGTTTTGAGAAGAGGCGATAATGCATGCGTTAAAGAAGGGTGACAAATAGTATATCATGCATTTTTTTTTATTTGATACATTCAGATGATGCTGAATCCAGTTATATATGTATTGTTTTCATGCAAACTATGATCACATACACAAGTTTATGAACAAGGGTCTCATAAATTTCATAGATATCATGTAATATAATTCATATAATAATAATATTAATTACAGATTTTCGTATAATTTATTATCTTATATATATATAAATATATATATATATATATATATATATTATACTGTGAGAATTTATTATAAGAAAATGTAACCTGAAGAATAATAATCATACAGATATAATTTATAACTTTGTATTTTTTTCCTAATTTAAATCTTAATATGTACTTTAAAGTTATAATTAAATTAAATGAAAGTGTATTTCATTATACTAGTTGCCTTAATAATGACTTCTAATTCGTTTGTAATTATCTATGTTGGGTTTCTTTTAAGTATGGTTATTTTCGTAAATTTCACCTGTAAAACATACCACACGACAGCTCAATCATAAATTTGTATGAATATTACCATCAGTTTTTAACCGACTTCCAAAAAGGTGAGGAGGTTATCAATTCAACGCGTATGTATTTTTTTTTTGTGTATGTTCGCCGATTACTCCGAAACTATCCAACCAATTAACTTGATTTTGGTGTTAAATGAGAGAGCTTGCTCTCGAATTGGTACCACTTCATTTTCATAGAAATTGCTTAGTACTTTTTTAGTAATTAGGCAAAAACTAATAAAATTAGTGATTTCTCACAAATCAGTAGTAATATGTATGTTGAATTATTATTGCCGATGCCAGGATGGCCGAGCGGTCTAAGGCGCTTGATTTAAGATATGGCTTTCGAAAGGCAGCGTGGGTTCAAACCCCAATCCTGACGTACGTGTATACAATAATCTTTTCCGTATTATAATTTTTAAATGTATATTTAACAAGTTAAATACTAATTATGCTATTAGGAATATTTTGTATTTAACCGTTACCACAAAGTATCAGAGATTTTTTATTAACTCAATACTTTATCAGTGAAAAAGTACTCAAAAAGAGAATAGACTTGCGAAAAGTAACATGATATTGAATAAGTTGTCTGAAGAGAATGAAGTCCGGACGCATATTTCAGATGTGTATATTGCTGGGACGATTACTTTTTCTAAACCAATAGGAGAGCGTCATTATCACGGTCAAGTACACGCCCACACAGTTTGATTGACAGGAACTCGTGGACAATTGACGGTGCTAATTATAACGATAATCTGTTGCGGATGAAAGTGAGCTGACTGGCTGAATGGTTAGAGCGTCGAGCTTGAAACCGGATGATATCGGTTCGAGTCCATCGCGGGCCGAGAGTCCGTTGGTGATTTTTTTTTAAATTATTGGAGGCTGTCTTTTATTAATAAATAAGACATTTAAAAAAATATTTCAAACCCTTATAATTTTCTAAATATTGTTCCAAAATGATTTATATATATATTAAACAAATGGGAAAAAAAGTATTCTGTGAAAATATCCGTATAAGCAAAATTCTTACTTTAATTTTTATTTATTTATTTATTTATTTATTTAAGGATCAGAGGAATTATAATTTCTAATTGAAGTAAATAAAATTCAGTCATTTTGAAAAAAAAAATTCTTTCGTACCTTTAATTTTTAATTACCGAGTACAAATTCAAACAATCCGAGTACAAATAAATAATAAACACACACGATCAATTGTCCACGAGTTCCTGTCAATCAAACTGTGTGGGCGTGTACTTGACCGTGATAATGACGGTCTCCTATTGGTTTAGAAACAGTAATCGTCCCAGCAATATACACATCTGAAATATGCAGTCCGGACAGCCGAGCGGTCTAAGGCACCAGATGTAATCTCTGGTTTTGAAAGAGAGTGTTGGTTCGAACCTCACTCCTGACATATGTGTATACAAAAAAAATTTCCGTGTTATATATTTTTTTAAGTGACTTCAAAAAAGGAGAGGATGTTATCAATTCGGTGCAAATGTATTTTTTTCTATGCATGTTCACCGTTTACTCCGAAACTATCCAACCGATTAATTTGATTTTTGTGTTAAATGAAAGAGGCTACTCTTCCATTGGTACTTCTTCGCTTTCATTGAAATTGGTTCAGTACTTTTTTAGTAATTAAGTATAAACTAATAAAATTAGTGATTTCTCGCAAACTAAAAGTAACATGGACGATGACTAAGCTCGCCAATTGGAGTGCAGTCAGGTGGCTGAGCGGTGTAAGACAGCAGATTTGATTTCTGGTTCTTGAAAGAGATCGTGGATTCGAACCCCACTCTTGACATACGTGCATGATTTACAGTGATTTTTCCCGTATTATAATTTTTATTAACTGACTTCAAAAAATCATTAACTCTTAACTAAAAAGAGAAAAATAAACTTTTCTACCAAAAATTGAACCGACTTCAAAAGCTACTGCAAAGTGAAAAATAATTTTTTTACAGAATAGTATTAAGAAATTAAATAAAGAGCGTAGTATTTATCATGCGTATTATTATATTTATGTAGATTAATTTGATTTTTTGAAGTCGGTGCCAGCCAAACCAAGTTCAAAATTAAAATTAATTATCCAATGCAAATCGTAAAAGAATAAAGTTAAATGTTTAACTAAATGTTAAATTGTAAAAAAACTCGTAGATACTTGGATGCGTGTCTATTGGAAAATTACATGTAACTTGGCTTGGCTGGCACCGACTTCAAAAAATCAAATTAATCTACATAAATATAATAATACGCATGATAAATACTACGCTCTTTATTTAATTTCTTAATACTATTCTGTAAAAAAATTATTTTTCACTTTGCAGTACCTTTTCAAGTCGGTTCAATTTTTGGTAGAAAAGTTTATTTATATGTCTTTTTACATGCATCCGTTAACAGTTTACCTTTACCTCGTCTGTGGCTTTCGCCAAATTTTCATTATTCACTTTTAATGTGGTTCAAATAAGAAGTAAAGAAAGCTATGTTGTTTGAACCTTTGATGTTGTATGTGAGCTACTGACAATGATACCAAGTGGTCAATATGCGGTCGCACGTTTTGCGCATTTCTCTATTAATACTAGAAAGACCGTAAATTTTCGAAAAGTTTTATAAAAAATTTTCCTATCAGAAATTTCATTTAAACCAGTTTAACTGTTTTATTTAACATTCTTCTTCTTCGTTTTTTTTAAACTTATTTTATAATGAAATTTCTGGTTTGAACAGAAATATATTTAAATAGTAGCGATATGGTAGTCAATATGAAGACCCATGGCCGTTCTAGTGTCACTCCCTCTTTTTCCTGCAATTATACTACACTGTAAAAAATGACAGAACTAAAGAACCGGTGTTTCTCAATCTAAAATATGTACTATACTTAGGAGCAAAAGTAAACAATAACATCTTCCAACTCACCGAGGATTCCGAAAAAATTTCCTTTACCTTTAAAAAACTCAGATTTTTTTTTTCGAAACTTAAAGAACAATATATAAAATTAAATTATTATTACCTGGCTTTCACTTCCGAAAACGATTCTGAGTAGTTTTTAATGAACAATATTCTGTTTTTTTCAAATCGGAATATCACTTTTTCGGATGCCATCTATTATAAGGTAAGTATTTTGTACTTAGAAACATAATTAACACACATACGTTGGGGTGTCGCAAAGTTTCAATTACAGGAGAATATTTATGTATTCTATCCCACCCATAATTTAAAAAAAAAAGGTGCTACTAGGTTATCCCGTCAACCAAATAATTATCGCCAAACTATAAGATTAAAGGACAGTAATGGATGATCTTGAATGTCACATTCAATGACATTAAATGCGATTCATGTATATAAAATGTCATTGAGTAATTTTTATTTCGACTTTTTATTAATATTTTTATTAATTTTCTACTAATTATTTGTTTTTTCATTATTTAAAATAAAAATTATGTCAATATGTATAATTTGGCTATTAGTTTGACGATTTGTATAATTTGGCGAAATTAGTCGACGGGATAACAGAGTAGTTCCAAAAAAACATTTCGTAGTTACTTTTTCTAGCAAATGTTCACAAAGTGTATGGAAAAGATTTTTGTTTTCAAAAGTGGTTCAAGGTCGCATTAAAAAATATCCGCCTTCAAATGAAATTTTGCAATATCCCCACGTACAATACTAAAAGCCTTAACATTAATATGTACCTTAATTTTTTTTTTCTACAATTGCACGCACAAATTCAATTATGTAGATAAAAATTCTTACTAGAATATTTATAGAATCTGAAAAAAAAAAAAAACTATTTTTCCGGTTAAGAGAATTGTTAAATATATTTAAAAGTCGTTAAGAAACAGTTCCAAAATATACAAGGAACTAATAAATATTTATTTTTGCATATTCTTCTTTAAATTTCGAAAATAAATTGATTTACGGGATTTCTAAAAATATAATAACACTTTTTGGAGTCTTTGGTAATTTGGAGCATGTGATTTTATATTTGCTTTCACAATTATTGTCATATTCGTAGATCATCTATCATTGTTTACAGTGTACCAATGGGCATAATGGATAATTTCGGTATTCTAATTTACCATACGAAAAAGTACCATAGTAAGTCTTCGTATGTTTATTAATCGATTTAAACTAGCAACATTTTAAGAAAAGGTAATCAAATTTCAAAAGCACATGTTAATTATTCTTAATTAACGTGTATTTTGTTATAAAATTTCTGGGTATAAATCTATACTATAAATACGAAGCTTGACAGCTATATTTTTGAGTTTCCGAAATATTAATTCAATTTTTTATTACAATAATTACAACAAAAAAATAATAAAATAAATCACAACTATAATTCATGTTTCATTATAATAATAATATATAAAAATCTTCTTTCTCTTATTAATTAATACTGATAATAATTCATTTTGAATGAAAACATTAAAATAAAAATTGTTACTTTTAATTCCTAAATATGTTTACCACCGCGCATCTTTACATTTAATTTTGTTGTGATTAATCAGATACCTAATTATACCCAGAAGTTTTGGTATTAAATTAGTTCAATTCTATTTTAAGAATTGATTGAATAAAACCTCTGAGCAAAATATATATCTGATCTGAGAAATTAATTAACTACTTTTGATGAAATTTATTTTCCATTAATTTTCTTAAACGATAGTACTTCTTTTTTTAATAAAAAATTATTTTATCTACTATATACTTCATCATTTGTTGTGTATTTTATTTTACCAGATTAAATAACTAATATTTTTTTAGCATACCAAATTAAAATAATATTGTTTCTCATCTATTTTTATTATAAAACTTTAAAGAAATGTTATTCAAATATTTTTTGTTAGGAAACAAACAAATGCTTTTTCTATTTTTTATAAGCATATTCTTAGTGTATAAACAAAAAAATGCTTGCTGTTATTTAGGACGTTTTTGTAAAACATGTAGAATTCAATGATAAAATATTTAATTAATGATTCTTATTTTTAATTATAATGCGAAACACAAATACTTCGCTTAGCGAAATATTCTAAACTTTTACCTTATAAGTCCAAATTTTTATGTTTCAGTGCGAGTTATTTATGTTACAAATAAAATTAATACTTTATCCACTGAAATTTATAAGTATATTTAATCGAATAGATTTTACATTTTACATAGAAAACATTATGAATAATTTTTTATGAAATTTTTTCATATAAAAAAACATACAAATCGTTGTTCAAGTTCTACAATTCAATCATGAATTCGTTAGGATCTATTTTAAATTTAAATAAAAACTCTTTTAACAGAATTAGTCTAATAATTTCATTTTCATGTAAGAATAAAAAAGTGAAATGTCAACAATTTTTTTTAAGGTGTTTATGTATTAAAAATTTGAAAGAGAAATTTTACATTTTTCCTTAAATCGCTAACTGTAAAATGAATATTATACTTTGCAATATTTAAACATAAATCATGGAACTCCAATGAGCTGAAATCGCAAAAACTCACGACACGCGATATCACAGTTGAATTGAAAAAAGATAAAAAGATAAAAATTGAAAAAAGATAGGTGATATGCGTCCGACGGAAGGTTTCAACTTTGATAATAATGAGCAATCAGTTGCTGTTTATTGTCATCTAATTTTCTTTTGTATTGTTTCCAAAGTTTTACAGTGGAGAAGAGTACTTAATTTGCATATTAGTGTGATATCCTCCGGAGGAATATATGCCCTTTTACTCCCTTAATACACACGTCTATATTTCTTGCGTTAGCACACGCGTGAGATAAATACCACCCGATTTGTGTCAAATTATATTTTTGCCTAAATACATTTTCAAAAAATCTTCTCTTTCATATTGCAAAGTGCTTCAGCGCTACCTCTTTTTAGGGGGAAAAAATCATGCTTATCATTTTTTTCTCACATTTTAAAGCAATTGCTGGGAAAAAAAATTCTATAGAATGTTTTTTTTAATAAAAAATATGCAAACGATTTTTTAACCCCTTAAAACATGAATTATTTCACAAAAGTAATATTAATTATATTTAATAACTTTACATCAATATATAGTAGTAGCTTTTATCTTATTTTTTGCTAGGAATAATTCATTTCAGAAATTAATTTAGTATGTGTTATTCCGTAAGAAATAAACGTATCAAGATGAAACGTCTGTATACGCGTGTTACTTTTTTTTTTACTCCAAGAAACATATTTAACCTCGTTACTGAATATTGATGCAATATTATTAATTACAACTTAATTATTTTTTTCCCATTTGATTTTTGAGCAAGCTTTTTATTTTATTTGCATTATCATTTCAAAACATACCATTCTGACATCGAAACTGTAAACATGTTTGAGTATCATTAAAAAAAATGGGTCAAAACTAAGCACCCTCTCCCCCATTTGGGGACCCAGGATCGTACAGTTTTCTAATTACAAAGAAAAAAGACATCTCTTCACCCAAACCTCGTCGATCTTGAAAGGTATAGAGCAGGTACGAAAATTATCCTTTAAAAATAATCATCCTTTTTCTTTCTTCAAAAAATATAATTTTTTTCTTCGAAGGAAATATGTGGTTGGTGTAGGTTTTATCCTAGCGCCGAAGGGTTAAAATTTTAGTTTCTGTAAGAATAATGCGATTATTATCATACTACCATTCCTCGCTACTTTATCCCGTAATAATTCAAGTAAGCCAAACATGTATGTTTGTGTGCATTTTTTATTAGACGTAATTATATTGCTATGGAAAATACAAAAAATACTAATTAAATGACAAACTTACAAAAATGAGATTTAAATTAACGAGAAAAATTAAAACCTATTCTTAATAAATCCCAATTAAGAATGTATTTTGAAGCCTTTACTCCCAATTTAGTTTTTATTTATTTTTAGAAAGCATTTTTAGCAAGTTTTTGGACCAGTAGCTCACCTCCTACCTTAATGGTAATTCCAAAAACATGAAAAGTAGTCTATCTTGGAAAAAAAGCTGTTATCCACAATTTGCAGCTATTACTTTTAAAATCAGTTTTCTATTTCTTGAGATTCAACATAAATAATAATTCAGAAAATTTTTAAAACGACTTTTGCGCATTTCACACATTAGACAATTTGATTCAAAGGAATCCATGAACTCGCTATGATATTTACAATTTCAGAAAATAATGTTCCTCTTGTATAGTAAAATATATAGATGTGTGAACGGTCATTTCAGAAACATTAAAATTGTTTGATTTATACTAGCTAATGGGAGTTTAAAAGTTTGTAAAAAAAAAATAAAAAGCATTTTTATATTGATATTATTAAGTAATCTCAAATGTTACCAAACTGGAGACGTATATCTTCAAATTTCTTTTTTGCACATTATCATACAGTAGTACCATACAGTAATATGAATACTTAGATTTGGCAAAATTATAAAATGTCGTATTTATAAATCACAATGCAAAATTAAACAAAAGTGTGTTACTTACATAATTAGATTTTGTAAATTTACTTTTAAATAAATCATATCAAAATGAATAAATGAGTACATTATTATAAAATTAATAAGAACTAATAAATAACTGTGAAAATATGGTTTCTCAAATGTCTCAGTATAATAGGTAAAGCACACTAATTTGAGACTTTTACATAATACAGATTATGTATAGTAGTTATTTGGTTTGAAATAACGTCCAATAATCAACTTTTTCTTGAATGAATTTTTTTTGTAATACTTTGGTGGAAAAGAATATTATTATTTTTTTAATGGTAGCTTTTAGCTACTTTGTAGAGTGATATTGTTTTTATTTCGTAAATATATCATGGATTAGCAAAGTTCAAATGATATAATTTGAACTGCATTTGAGCTTAAACCACCAAAGTAAAGCATTATTATTTTGTGACGGAAACTACAGTTTTGTACTAATTAAATTAAGGTTTATTGCATTCTTGTACTGAAATTTTCACTTTGAATTCCTTTACATGACATCAAATGAAAAGTTGAATTAGTTAGAGTCTATATACAGGGTGTTTCGCTACCAGACCGACAAACTTTGAGGGATGATAATAGACACGAAGACAAACATTATTAAACAGGAAACCATGGGGCGCAAACGTCTTCTGTAGGAGTTAGGGGCCATTAAAAATTAAGGTCCGAAATTTCAAACAATGATAAAAAACGGAAAAAAGGATCGATTCGTTTGCGGTTTTTGCTAAAATCCTTCTTTATATCACGATTTTTTTAGAAAAAATTTTAAAGGTTACGTTCAAAAATTTTCGATAGAGGGCGTTATAGACTTTAGAGTAACGAACAACTATTTTTTACTGTTATTTTGTGCATGGGTTTGAAATTATTCTAAAGTTTAGACTTTAACTTAAATTTTAAGCCCAAAATCGGAAACATTGGGATCGGGTAACTAGCGAAAATTAAACTGTGAACATAGGGGTAAATTTTAAACGCTTATAAATATTGGACAAACAAACCGATTTTGTTGCAGTTTGCGTGTAAATCATTAACTTGGTAATTATTTTATTCAAAATGACGTACAGCTTTGGTGCCCTCACTTTTTGATAGAGGGCGCTTCCGACACATCTCTGATATTTCAAAGGCATTACTCCTGGATGTTTTACTACCAGACCACCATACTTCCAGGAATTGTTAGGGATACAAAGACGACTTGGAATCACATAGAAATGTAACGTTGGAAATGCATTTTTTGCAAGTTACGGTTAAAGGAAAGAGAGAAAAAGGTAACAGAAAAAGCAGAGAAAGAGCGACACGTTAATGTTACAAAAAACAGTTTTATTAAAGGTTTTGCTAGATGGTATGATACTAGATAGGTTTTACTAGTTTTTACCAATCCACGATGAAGTTGAGTTTGAGGTATGGATGGAAGCATTATCATGTTGAAATAATCCCTTTTCTCTCCCTAAAAACCTCGGCAACAGGAAACAAATGATTGGCAAGTGTCTCTTGGTAGTTTTGAAAGTTTTCTCGACCACTGATAAATGCTAGAGATGTCTGACCATTGAAAGAAATAGCCCCCCCATGCCATTACAGAACTACCATTATGTTATCGGCTAAATACATTCCTAGGTTTTTTGCGGAGATCATGCCAATAGTACTTAAACCCATCAGGGCCATGGAGGTTCCATTTTTTTTCAATCACTGAATATGACATTCAGCCACTTTTCACCAAATGACATATGCTCCTGAGCCTATTGTAATCTAGCTTCTCTAAGGTGTCGTTTGAGACACGGTAATCGAGCCATTTTACGGTATTTGATATATTTGAATTCGAAAACCCTTCTATAAACAGTTTTTTCGATATTTGTTCTCCAACTGCATATTTTATTTCCGAAAGGGAGTAATTACCTGTTGAAGCCAAATTTCTGATGCGGCTATCTTCGCTCAAACTAGTCACTCGCGGAATTCCTGAAAGAAATTTTCGTTTACAATCACTACCACGAGCCAAAATTTGATGAATACCTTGTTTTGACCTTTTTAATGCACTTGCAATTTCAGAAACATAATTACATTTTGCTCTCATACTCCAAAATTTTATCATCTCCTCCTCTGAAAATTTATTCGACTTGGGCATTTTGTACGAACTCCAAAACAACAGCGGACTATTTCTTATACACGCAGAAATTGTTTGTGTGCGCAACCATTTACGTCAGATTGTAAAATTTGCATAAAAACGATTTTGTGCTTAAACTTTTGACACGGTCATTTTTCTTCTATTCTTAAACTCCATTGTTTGAAATAAAATTTAACAGTTAATTTAAATGAATATGGGGCAAAAATAGGTATTATTAACATATACAAGACAGATATTAAAATTAAAGGTAATATTTAAAGTTTTATTTTAAAATTGCTATTGGGCTTAAACTTTTGACACGCACTGTATTCACCAAATGATACATATATATTACGTATCACCTTGGTTATTCGCCTCATTGCGTATAGAAAAAGGTACTCGGGTTATTCTTTCGTCATACCAAAAACAATGTCAACCATTATAATCATCCATGTCATCCACATTCTATAAGCTGTACTTTCAAGCTCAATTCATTCTTAATTTTTTACAGTTTATATGAGCTTAGGAAAATTTGAAAGGCACTTTTTAAAAGAAAGTTCTGTCATTATCTTATTATCTTGCATATCTTCGCATTTCAGACATTACAATTTGTCCTTTTTTATTTGGTTTATGGATATATTTTGTTTTGACACCCGTCTTCAATTTTTTTGAATTAGTCTGAGTACTTCATATACGTTCCCTCCATTTCTTTGTTAGTTCTACTTGTATGCATACATGATATATTACGTGTTTCTAAATTTTTCATATTCTCGAAATTTAAATAAAGGCATTACCTTTGGATTCCAATAAAAAGTGCTTGAAATTTACTCTGTTTGTGAAATTTGTAGCTATCGGCAACATAAATTATATTTGCGGAAATTGAGTATGAGCTATTATACTGTTATGGGAAGGAAACTAGTTGGTTGGGTGGAACGGTTGTTTGGTTTAATCCGATCCAGAATTTCTTAATATTTCCAGAATTAATTTAAATTTGTATGACAGGTTTTTCCAGCAAAAGTAAAAAAAAAAAAATCTTTTTTTTTTTTTATCAATAGTGGTGAAACATTTCTTCATAATATCTTTAACAGCAGTTTCATTACGTTTTGCATATTTATACTAAAAAATACTCTGTACAGTTCTCTTTCCCTTTTTATTGTCACATTTGAGTGTGTACCTAAACGTTTGAGACGGAGTGTTTTTCAATAAACTAGGTGTCCTAAAAAGGACTGATAGGTTTTTAAATTCCATAGGTAGCAATCGGGCTCAGAAATGAAAAAAAATCTTACTGGATTATTATGTAAGATTTGGGAATTTTAATGCAGCTATTCTCAGTTTCTATTACAAATAGCAGAGATAGATGGCGTTCCAAACAATAACCCCTAAATCCATACTTGATTTTTCGGCGTCTCTCTTCTTCCAAACGAAAAAAATGTGACTAAAATGTATTGAGTGGATCCCTATGTGCATAAAAGCGGCTCAGGACTGGGCGTCTACTGCTCTAAGTGTCATCTATTGTTTGAAATTCGAACTATAATGAAGAATCACAGTAAAAACTAAAAACGTTATGCTCAACCATCCTACAAGAATTTATATATATACGTATATATCTATCATCGTTTGCTCATTATGGATTTATAAAATATATCAGTCATTTTTTGGGCACCCACTATACATACATACACACACACATATACATACATATATATATATATTGAAATGTGAAAAAAATTATATTAACCACTTCCCCATTTGCCCAGAGATAAGAGGGTGAAAGCACTGTTTCCTCATACCTGTCGCCGGTTAAGTGATTAAAGAATAGTCTTTCGGGACGTTTTTAACATTAGCAAAATTCATTTTAATGCAATTAAAATTATGCAAGAAAAATGGTGTAAATAATCTCTAACGCAAACACCTCTTGCCTATCACAAGTAATCAATTTCTTTTTCATTTTATCACATTTCGCTTTAATAATTGATATACTCGTAAAATTTAATTTTAACAAAATTTTCGTAGCAACAAATAATTGTCTACTTTTGGGAATTAAACATTCTAACAGATTTAAATCTTTTAATTGCGAAAATCCCAACGAAAAGTAAAATTAGAAAGATCGAATTATGCATTAGAAGCGTAATATTTAAATTTTTTAATTTCATTTAAGATCCGAACCGATATAATCCTTTTACCATATTTTATTCTATTTTTCCAATTAGTTACGCTAATCTAATTAGCTATTCAAACATCCAATATTCAAATTTCCATTCTAGGTATTTAAATTCTTAGAAGGGTATTTTAATTAATTTTTATTAAACGTAGAAAAAAAACACAATTTTGAAATGTTTTCATAAAAATTTATGATACAAGCTATGTACGTGAAATGCATAATTTGTTATTGGATCAGAAGTAAAATGAATAAATATTTCAAGATACAAAATTTTGCTTTTGGAAATGAAGAATAGAGAAGTTTCATGTCTTGTTAGATTAGTCTTATATTAGTCATATTAGTTATATTAGTCTTATTAGTTTTTTACTTTACGAGTTATTCATAAGGAGATTTATTTATATGTATTTTTTCTCAGAATACATGTTTTTTGAATAATGTTACAGTTCCATTAAAACGTATTTTCCTCGGCTTTATTTTTCTTTAAAATAGACTTATGTTTCCATTTTTGCTCTTTTTATATGAATCGTTCGGCATAAAGTATGCCTATTAAACTCAAATACTAATAATTACTCTAAGAAAATATCGTATTTTGATTACTAAACAGACTGTATATTAGCTATAATTAACTTTTAAAGAACTCCTAAGTTTAGTTTTTTTTTAATTTCACAGCTAAATAATGCATTATAACAACGCCATCTGTTGAGAAATTTGCACCAAAGCATAATCAGCCCCATTTAAATCAAGTTCTAGCTAAATCCAAATTTTTGTGAAAATCCGTGCACTAGTTCTTGAGATAAGTCTATTGTGGAAATTTTGAGTAATGCAGGATAGCAGTGGCACCTTTTGAACGATATACACCAAAAACTAACCAAATCTTGGTTATATCAAGATCTAACAGAATCTAAAGTTTTGTGAAATTTCGCGCATTACGTCTTGAGATACACCACCCACAAAATTTGTGTCACATTCAGGGAGAATGACAGATATACATTTCGTTAAAACATGTTTTTTCTGGTTCTCACATCCATAAAACGTGTAAAAATCCGTAGAAAACGGGATTCTTTTTTTTTTCATGAATCCAATCTTGTAAAGATAGAAAAAAGGGGAAAAACTTTGTTTTTACAATCAATTAGTTCAGTATAAGGATGTTTTCTTTTTAATGATCGTCGCACATTTCGTAATCGGAAAAATCGATAATCAAACTTAGTTTTTTTTTTCCTTCAGGGAAAAATAAAACACAGTAGTTATTCTATCTACATGTACGCACATTTAAATTTCGTATGTTTCCGGAAGTTTCAAAAGTGAAGGAAACAAGGCCGTTAATTAAAGTCTTTGATGTTGTAACATAATTTTAATCAATTTTTAAGAGAATACCTTTTATCTAAAATTTAAAAAGGACTAGGTACTTATTTTATATCCAACAAAAGAAATGATTTATTTTACAACCAAGAACCGTTATAAAAATTAAGTTTTGAAAAATGTAGTCATATTAGCACTAGCTTAAATTTTTCTTTTTGAAATTTGTGCAGGATTTGTAATCATAATAAAAATTGTTTGTACTTGTAAAACAGTCTCAATTAGTTTCAGAATTTTTACAACTATGTAGAAACTTATCCTGGTTAATATTCTTATTTAAAATAAATTTAATTTCTTATTGATTTTCGGCCTTTTTCATTAAAATACATTTCTTGGGCTTATGTTAAAAATATTTATGCACGTATAAAAGTTTGTGCAAAAAGTATCAACACTGTATAACTTTTGATAAAAGCAATGCATTTAATTGCACGGCCTCAAAATATTGACCATTTTCGAGTTACGATGATCTTATCCCATCTGTAGTTGCGCATCTTGGTTACAAATAAATGGACATAATAAAATTTTTATTCGTAATTAGTAGATTATACACAGACGCTGCTGCATACACAATGTATGTTATGTGTGTGTGTGTGCTTATGTGCTACATATATATATACGTATAACTAATTCAATATTGACAGGATTACTTTATCATTATAGAAAAAAAGTAACAAATTTTAAATGCCTATTTCTGATATAGCGATATTTTACAATTTATTTTCAGTGAATCAAAATAAAAATTTTAATTTCTTGGCAAAGCTTAATGATTACAGATTTGACTGATTCTAAAGGATTTTTTTTTGGTTGGTTGGAAGTTTTCAGTTCGTATAGAAAAACAACTTGTCCCTATAGTCGAAATTATTACTAACACGTTAAATTTGTTGATTGTAGTATAGATTGCAATATTATTAAATTTTCTGTAATTAGAATGGTGCATTGCATTTTTAATAGAGCCTAGAGTGGCATATCTCTGACTATTCGAAATATTTTATAAACTGTTTCTTTGACAATTTCGCCATTTTAAATAATATTATTTATAAGTTTCCCTTGCTTTTATTTTGTAATTTTCACGTGCACAGTCTTCTTTATGTTAGATTTGCTTCCAATTTATTATTTTTTTTTCTGATGAGACGCTTATCTAATTAGCTTTGCGAGATCATTGATTAAATATAAAGGTGCTAATCCTTCTTAATTTAGATAGAGATATTTTTCATGAAGAAATATCCAATTTTCTTGAAAAATTGGTATAAAGTTTCATTCTGATAAGGCGAATCCATGATTTGCTTTAGAGGTTTCTTTGTATCTCAGCTGATCTGGCAGGTCAATGCAGGTTGCCACAAAAAAATATTTTTTTTTTTGTTTAATCTGTTAAAAACATATTTAAGAAATACTACATTTTATAACCGTAATAATCATGAAATCTATTATTTTAAACTAAAACTATGCATGAGGACAGTGTTTTCTAAAGGATGCAGTTAGTATTATATTATGATCTCATTGTCAGATATTGCAGAAGTCGCGCAATGCTTATTACAAATCTCTGAAAATATTTAACTTTCTATCGGTTAAGAAAGCAATATCCAGAAATATCTAAATCATCTTTGAGGTCTCTGATGAGATTCCAATACGACATACTTGTAGGTACGTAATTTTCTACTTTGGAGTTTTTCAGAAAAGACATGCGGATAGAAAATGGCATAATAATACTTTATTTTCATTACCTCCCGATTTCTTTTAATATAAAGACATGCAAAAATGCATAATGATCTGTGGAAACGTTTAACCAATATTATATTCTATTGTTATTACTTAGCGCATAAAATCCACTCCCAAAAAATGAAAAACATTTTCATCGAAGACAGAAATAATTTATTAGTATAAAATAATAATTTTTAGTAATTTATTTTTATTGTTTTAACAATAGTATGTAATCATGACATCAGCATCATTTAAAATCTAGTTAAATAAAAAATATTTTCCAGAAAATATTTAGTATAATTAATCAAATTGAATATCTTGTAATTGATAATATTTGTTAGATTTTGTTTCATAAAGTTTCTCAATGATTTTAAATACTTTAAAGTTAAGCTTCCTTTGTTTATATCTGAACGATTTGTTTAGCATTAATCAATAGATTGTGTTGTTAAAATTATCTGTGAATGGACGTAATAGATTTAAGTTCTATGTTGTCAATACTGTGCATTCTGTCTTTAAATTGAATTAAATTTAGAAGTTCAAACTTTCACATACCTTGCATGAATTGATCTCATTTCTTTTCATTTGCATTTAAAATTCTAGTAAATCATATTTTCTGCTTTTTAATGCCAGATAAATTCTTAAAACTTCTTAATTTGAAGGATATGTTTCTCATTAACTTTTCCTAAAATATTTTGCAATTAACAGAACAAAAATACCATTTAACTATTTGCATTGTTATTTCATGGATGACGTTTGACACTATCAAAGAGTGATAAATAACATTAATGAAGTAAAAAATGAAAGTTTTGTTTAAAAATGATAATTATCTTTAATGAGTTTTAATTTAAATTTTTTTGGATTGAAGGTTTTAATTAGATCAAGCAAAAACATACTTTAAGGAATAATTAATATATTTTTAAAGAAAATCAGGGCATAAAATTCTGTAAACTTGAAGCTAAGAAAATCCAAATGTTAGCTGCAACAGATGCCTAACTGACAAAAAGAAAATAAAGCAAGTCGGATATTCCACGTCAAGCATAGCAAATGAGATGCATTTGTACTATATCGAAGTTAAAAAAAAGCAGATCTTGGTATAACAGTATACAGTATATCGAATACTAAATAATGGCAGAAATCTTTTGTGTCTCCCTGTAAATACTACCTGTTTTTCATTATACAAAAAATAACTTGTAGTAAATATCAGCATATATCATTTTTATAAAATGTGAAGTAGTTTAATATTATTAAAACGTACTTATATGTTTCCATTATAGCATTTTGCAACGGAATACTTTTGTGTGGCCCTGTAAATCAATAAAAAATAGTCTTTTCATCACAGATTGTACAGAATGTATATTTTAGTAAATATTTCATAGAAGCATGTCAATTTTCCTATGTTCAAAAGAATGTTATATCGTTAAAATGCACTTGAAACTATTTTTTCCTATTGAACGTAATGTAACTGAATAGTTTTGTGAGTCCCTGTAATTGAATTATACATCCGATTTTCAAAAAATGACTCGACAAAATTATGCAGTAAGTATATATTTTAAATTGCAAACAATTCTGTTATGTACTTTTTGCTTTGTTACATGCAGACAGACGGGCGGACGAACAGACTTAACGACAAATATAAGTGCGACATATTTACATAATTACGAACTCTCCAAAAAACTCGATTTAATTTTCATTCGCTGGTGTGTAATTGTGGTTTATTTTGACACGAGGATTCAAACATTACAATTGAACCTAAATTCTAAACTCTTCGCAAACATGCTGTAATTCCATTTTGGTCATAGTTAGCCAAGTAAGTAGATTTTCAAATTTTTTATGAAAATTCAACATTAGAAAGTGAAATTTGCACTAATGAAAGAAAAAAGCTATTAAATGTCAAAGAGAAACACTTTTTCTTCAGCTACAGCCTTAAGTTGCATTCATGCATTTTATTATCTTCCATAACACAAATCGCAAAACAAATATTTTTGATTAAACGGCTTTTGAAGTAGTAATTTGTGATAAAGAATGGAAGTTTTATTGAACCTAAGATTAATCTATGAATAGACAGATTACAATTTTATCCCAAATTTAGGTTCAATACGCAAAATAAGAAGAACTTCAAATTTGCATGAATTTTAAGCACACATGGCGGTTATCTCTTTGCATTTTTCTATGAATAATTTCAAACATTCTTCGTGACTACTGATATCACTCATGCTTTAATTGGAGATTTTTAAGTAACCCGTAAACTTTACGCATCAATATTTCTAAATCACCTTGGTTTTCGTCATTTTCTGATAACTAAAGACTTATCAATTTCTCCTTTTACATTACAGCAAAGAAACAAAGTTAGGCATCCCTTTGACTGTTTTTCTCCAAGCCATGCTTTTGTTTTTGTTTTTTTCAGTCTGAGTGTTGTAGATAATTTCACGAAAAAAACTGTCCTGTTTCAACGCAATTCAAAAATACTCTTTAAGCGTACTCATTTATTAATATAGAAAATCTGTCCATTTTCCAAAATTAGAATCCAGAGTAGCTTTTAATCAACCACATACTTGTCTCAGTGACAGATTATATGGAGCTTTGGGGATAAATGTTTTAAGCATCAGCAATTTGATGCTTAAAAAATTTTCCCGAAGTA
The DNA here is from genome assembly GCA_964019185.1 of Maratus speculifer. Lineage (NCBI taxonomy): Eukaryota > Metazoa > Arthropoda > Arachnida > Araneae > Salticidae > Maratus > Maratus speculifer. The sequence continues at coordinate 208,998,222 of OZ025291.1, read as the reverse complement.
TTTTTGCTTTTTCTCGAAATAAAATTCCTAATATAAACAGATTTTTGCTCTGATTTTTAATTTCCCATTTTAGCTTACCAATGTCTTCGTTTTCAATTTGACTTTGACGTTTCCAAGTGAAATCTCCTTTTTTTCAAATTCTATACGAAGTTCATCTTTCTTTTTTATAGCATGATAGATTTGAGAATTTCCAGATTTGAATTTCTCACATAAGCTTTTAACTTGGTTATTTTGTTCTGTCTGGTTCATAATTTCAATTTTGTGTTTTAAGGATAAAGCTTTCGACGTTTTTCATTTATTATCCACTTAGGCTAATAAACTTAGGCTAAATCGCCACTTAGGCTAAATCGGAATAATTACTTTAATTTACAATCAATCTCGTATTTATAAATTACAAGTGTATACGATAACGATACCGTCTTGCATTAACGCAATTGAAAGAAAAAAAACTGAAATTATTTACGATTTTATAATCTGCATTTTACTTCACCTATTGGAAAGAGTTTGTATATATACTGTATATTATATGCTCTGTATCATATAGTATACATCGAAAGGTCAGTAGGTCCCCAGTCAGGCCATACAATAAGGTTCCCTTATAACCTTCGTTAGCGGGAATGGGCAATATATTACATTATGAAAAGATAAGGTTTCTTTCCATTTATATTTCGTAGCATGTTTTTCATTGGTCTTAAACATTGAATTTGCTACTCTTGACCCACAATAAAATGTCCGGTTAAATGTTATATAGATTATTTCCGCCTTGGACAAATAGCTCGCAAATCTTTATGTTTAAAAATGTGGAAATATTTCCGGCTTAGGCAGATTTCCTTGTGGATTGAAGTGATTATAAATCACTCACATGTATTTCAACACGTTTACTACAGAGTATGGTATGCAAAGAATTTATCTTTTATTTACGGGTATGCAAAAAAAAAATAATTTGGTTACACTACCTTCAAAAAAAGTTAATTGGTGACAGCCCGTTTTAAAGTAAGCGATTTACAAATAAGCCAATTATTAACATGTATACATATAAAATGTATACATATTCAATAGTTTATACACAGGATTTCCAAAACATATTTAACTATCTTTAAGCATATTGAGGAAAATTTCTAAAAGGGAATTTGTTACAGTGCTATAAGTTTAACTAAATTTTAGCAAGCGATGAAATGTACATGCAAGTTTATCATGTACAAAAAATGCACTAATTCATTTTGTTATTTTTTAGGATCATTCACAGTAATTGCTAAAATTTGGTATTCAAACGAGTTAAAATTGTCCGAATTGTTTACTTAAATATTATCCTTTATCTTAATAATATAAAAAATCTTTCTTAAAATTTTCTAACTATGATTTAAAGTGTTTTATGATATATAATTGAAGACTGATTTATTTTGTTCTTGTATACTATATAAAGGCATTAGCGGAAGATTCTGTACTTTATTTCTCGTGAAATTATTTTTTGCAAATTAACTGAAAATTTCCAATGAAGGTAGTTGCGGAGAATTGGATCGAAATTTAAACCTTTACTTTTTATCAAAACTCCCTCCCAGTCCCATTGCTTTAATCTTCGTATGAATAAGGGCCTGAATTGAGAATAGATAATTATTGCATTATTAATAAAAAAAGAAAAAAATACTCATTCATTTATGGAGATCTGATTTGTGGACAGATAGTATCTAACATGCAGTTGAATAATAAATTTATTTTATAATGGGTTCTCATTTATCACAAAAAATCGTCAATATTGAAAAATAATTTATGCATGAGTAGGTTAAATATCACTCAATGGCATAGCTTCCAATTCCTCCACTTTTTGGACTTATTGAATCTTATTGAATCCTTATTGAATCAGCGCATTACAGTGATATGTAATGATAAAATTTACATTTTTTTTTTTTTTTTTTTTTTGTAAAAAATAGCCCAATATGTTGGCAGCTATACAATGAAATTGAAACGTGAAAATAGTATTACAAAAGACAATTAAAACTAAATAATAATAATAATAATAAAATGAAACTTGAGCCATTCGTTCAAATTTAATTCTTGAACTCACAAAATTATTGAATGCCTGCTTGCAGAAGTCGTTAAATTTTAAAGTAACTAATGTAAAAAAAGGGTAACACTGCATATTCTCTTGCTAATTACATGAAACTACATTAACTTAATTGCTTTTAATGCTTTTGTACTTACATGGGATTTAATATTATTTTTACACGTTGATATTATTGAAAAAGTATGTATAATTTTTTTTTTTTTTACTATGTATAATCATTTCGAAGGAAAAGCTATCTACGAATATGAAAATTGTTTCAATAATAGGGAAGTGCATATATTTATCAGTCAAATTGATTGAGTGTCTCAAAAGCATTTTTTGGAATACTTAATGTATTCAATGTTAGGGACAGCAAATATTATAATACCTCATAGAAACCTATTTCAGCTCACTTTGAATTTGTGATGTTTACTGAAGTGGTGATATGAAATATAAAAAATGTGTATCACTATGCTTCTGGAAAACAACTTGAACCCTTCAAAATGTCAACGATATCCTCCTTAAGTGTAAATGTTATCGCTTGACTTCTCCAATAAATTACTTTTCGGTTATGTGGGAGATGAAAAATCATAATAAACACTCAAAAAAAAAATGCAGATTTCAATTTTATTGAAATACTTTAACATGCGAATATTCATTAATTTTATATTAAAATCATACATATATTACAGTGTGTAGATTCTCAATGGGAGGCAATGGCTAATTCCTAAACCGTTAGTTATAGATATATAGTTCCAATTACAAAAACGTTTTAAATAAGAAAAAGAATTTTTTTGCGATTTTGGCCAAGTAAATCATTTAAAAATATATGATAATAAAATTTTTATATGGTCCTTTGGACTTATAAGCTATGCCTAGTCAATTTTTCCAATTATACTAGCAAGTATGATAAAAGTCCTGTTCAATTAACATAAAAATTGACGAGTTAGGAAATTTTAAAAGTACCTGACTTATACCAATTTCCTGCATTGAAAATAAATGAGTTTAGTTACGTTTTGAACGATCTTATACGAAGTGCTAGCAGTATTCGAAGAACTTATTTTCACCTGCCCTTTGAAAAAAGGTCGTAAAAATATTATAATTAAATTAATTTTTATTAACTTTCAGATTGCCCAAAATAATTGTATTTTAATACATGTTTTATTTTGAATGGATTTTAGACAGTTTCTTTTCATTTTTTTGTGAAGAAAATATGTGTTACTTTTATAAGATTTTAATTAATTTGAACGATCGTACGTATGTTTTCTCAGCTCAAAATTTTCCCTCTGAACTTTAACTATCTTTCAATAATTCCGATCTATATTAAATTTTAAATACACATGTAAATCCAATAACATCCTAATATCGGGATTTTTCGTGGTTTTAATTTATTCTTATTTTACAGACTAACACAAAATAGTTCGGATGGATTACTGCTTACAAATAAAAAAAAAGTTTTAGATTAGATAACATAAGAATAAAATGTTTGCTTTTTTTAATTGCTGAAGACAGAAATTGTATTAAATTTTAACCATTATATCAGGATTTTTCGTAAATGATAATTTGCCATCATTAAAAGATAACAAAGAAAACGGCTGTGTTTTGTAACTTTGTGTACTTGATTTTTGTGTACTTTTTAATATTGAATCTGAAAACAACCATCATTTTTAAGTAATCACAACAGAATATTTTATTTTTTAAACGTAAATGTCAATGTAAAATGTAGAAATAAAATTAATGCTATTAAAAATTTATTTTTTTATGAAATTCAACTGTATTTAATACAATGATTTATTAAATTTTCTGGATTATAGTTAGATTCTTACAGCAAAACAGCTGAGGGGTCCGATGAGGGTTGGGAAGAGGTATAATTTAAACTTTGAACTTGTAAACTTTGGAATTTACATTTTACGAAAAGTCCTGACACAATGGTTAAAAATAAAGGTCATTTTAGGGTTTTATCGTAAAAATATACATTAAAAATAATTATCAAAAGTTAAAAACAGTTCTGTTTTAATTTATCTAAGTTTGATATTTTGATTTATGATTTCAAAAAATCTTTATGCGGTGGTAAAGTATAAAGGTCATTTTCGGATTCAGCAGGCTAGAGTACACAAGATTCAATTATCAAAAACTAAAAAAAATGGCGTGAATTAACTTTTGCATTCTAGTGTTACCGAATAATGTCCTTAATCTACCTAATAAACTTCTTAATAATTATCTTTAAGAATTAACTTATTTTATATATATGAAAATCATACCGGGTGTCCAGTAAATGACTGACCCATTTTGAATGTAAATAACAAAAAAAAACTGTTTGAGATAAGAATGCGCAGCTTGCTGTATTGTTATTAGAATATAAATAAATTTTAAAATATGCACTTTGTTAATGTAATATAATAATATTTAAAATAATATCTCAGTCTCAAGACTGAGGAGGGGAAATATAATCCAGATGGTTCAACCACAAAAATTATTTTAAATCACTTTCCAACCAACGTACCCTATTTCTGAAGCTGATTCGAGAGTCGATTGAACATATAGATTCAGATTCGACAACATATAGATTCAGATTCAGCCGAAAATCTCATATTTATGAAAATTAGAGTCATGGCTGTATTCAAACAGCTTGTTACCGTCAGCTCGATATTTTTTTCCGAAAGTTGAACTATATTAACTAAGTACATGTTTAAAAATTTATTGATTTTCTAATAACAATACCGCAAACCGCGCTTTATTATCTCAAACCGTGTGTTTGTTATTTAAGTTCAAAATGGGTCAGTTATTTACTGGACACCCGGTATATATGAATATATATATATATGTATATATATATCGGGTGTTTCTCATGGTACAAACTTTAATGGTAGGTAGAGCACACAGTATTAGTTATTTATTGTATAGAAATGTATGGGACCAAGTGGCGCGTTAAGGTAAAAAAAAAAAACACCAAGGTGGCAATTAGGCCTTTTTTAAATTTTCAAAATTTCTCATTCATACCGGAAAAATTTTATGATATCCTTTTCTTGATATTTTATAATTACTTAATAATAAAATTCTTCTTTGAAAAATTTTGGTATTAAATGAAAATTTCTGAATTAAGAAAAGCGCAAAACTGGCAAACTTATCAAACGAAATACATGAATAAAAAAATAAAATGCTTATTTACAATGCAGTTTACAAGTAAATAATAATGCATACCATAATATTACTATAAGTGTCCAAAATTGCGCTCACCAACTGTGATACTTGCTTGGCAGCGTCTATGGAACAATTAGCGTACACTTCTAAACATGTCAGGCATTTCCCGCACACGTGCAGCAGCTTCGAATATGTGAGATACTAGATTTTCGTCTGAGTCAAATGTTGTCTTAAAAACAAGACTCTTCAGATTTCCCTCTAAAAAGAAATCAAGGCTCGATAATTAGGGAGATCGCTGTGGCCAAGGAACTGGTCCACCACGCCCAATAAATCGCGTAACAAATGTGGCATTCAGGTAACTGCGCACATCAGTCGTGAAGTACGCGAGCGCTCCATCATGTTGAAATCACATCCGGTTACCAATGGCGATCGGGAAATCTTACAGCAGTTCTGGTAAGATCTGCTGCAAAAATATACGGTAACAGCGACAATTCATTCTCTTTGGTCGTAGGTATGGGCCAATTAAATAATTATTTAACACTAGAACGCCCGATGGAGTCCTTTCGACTCCAAATGACTCTTAAATGCTCATATCTCATACAAATTTTGATTCATTTTTTTCCCTTCCGTGACTTTTATTATTTTCATAAACTCTATTTATTTACAAAATTGTAAAATATGTACACATTTTCTTAATTGTTAGTGGGCTACTGCCCCTAGAACGCCCAACGGAGTCGAAGCGACTCCAACGTAAGATAAGTAAAATTCCCTCGTTATTTTCGCGTCTCATGACCCTTGAATTTATAATATTTTCTCGGTTACCATATGTGTAAATGTTTTTGCCCCTCTCTTCTTTCCACCCCTTTTAATTATAAAAATGGTCAGTTCCGTGCACCTGCGGAAAGAATTGCCTGTTGCTTGCGAAATTCTTTGTGTGTCATTATTCGACTGTCTTTTCGTGTAAAGTTTTATCATTTTAACGTTTTATAATTGAGTGACTCTGCTTAGTTCTTTTTTAGGAGAAATAATTGCAAAATATCGCGGAAAAAAGTTTTAACACCGGATGAAATAGCTACTTTATAAGGAGAGCTATCAGATAACGAATCTGAAGGCGGTGAGTTATCCGAATATGAAGAAGAAATTGATGAAATTATTATTGATAATATTTCTTCATCGGATTCCGATGAAAGTGAAGATCTAGAAAATACTGCATCTTATAAAGATGGAATTCGTTTTGCTCCAGATGGTACGCAATAGAAAATGCTTGTAAATAAGAAAAGTGCTGGAAGATATTCGAAGCAAAATGTCATGTGTCAGTCCACTGCTCAAACTATTTATTCTAAGAAATTCGTAAAATCTGAAAGTGTTTTGAGTGCCTGGTTATTATTTGTAGATAACAAAATGTTACAACAAATAAAAAATGCACAGAAGCAGAAGCAAGACGTGTTCTTGAAACCGATAATTGGACAGTTACGTTAGATGAGCTCATGCCTTTATTGAAATTTTATATGCTCGAGGTGTATGTGGTGCAAATGAAATAGATATCCATTAGTTGTGGTCAAACACACGGGGTTTTAATTTTTGCATTGAAACTATGGGAAGAAATAGATTTTGTGAAATTCTACGAACTTTCAGATTTGATTTGAAATCTACGAGATCTATGAGATTAAAATCGGATAAATTTGGAATGATATCTGATACATGGAATAGGTTCGTCGAAAACTGTATTGCCTGCTTCAAGCCTGGTAAAAAAGGAACAATAGATGAGCAGTTATTCAGTTATTCCCAAGCAAAACACGCTGTCCTTTTACGCAATTCATACCTACTAAACCGGATAAATATGGACAAATGTTTTGGCTTGCAGTAGATCTTAGAACGAAGTACTTGTTGAATGGTTTCCCTTATTTAGGCAGAAGTGAAAAACAGACGTCGGACCAAAGTTTATCGGAATATGCAGTGATGCGATTGATGCAGCCGTTTCTAAACAAAGGAATAAATGTCACAGTTGATAATTATTTCACTTCACTACGTTTGGTTGAACAACTGAAAAAGAAAGAAACTACTTTGGTAGGTACTGTGAAAAAAAGTAGGAGAGAAATTCCAAAATCATTGAAAGTTTTGAAAGACAAATTGTACGAGACAAAACTTCCAAAACATGAAGAAACAAATTCTACTCTTACTGTGTACCAAGGGAAGAAAAATAAAAATTTTATTATTCTCAGCACGATGCACCCATCTATTAATATTGAAAATCACGAAAAGGAGACCCCAGAAACTGTTAGATATTACAATGAAACTAAATGTGGGGTTGACATTATTGATCAAATGTCTAGGAAATATTCGGTATAGGCACCCTCAAGAAGATCGCCTGTGCATACTTTTTACAACGTCTTGGATTTGGCTGCAATAAATGCGTGGATCATTTATAAAGAAGTTACCGGAAAAAAACAAAGTTAAGCAGCCAATCATTTATTCAGCTATTAGCAGATGAACTGCGTCAAAATTATATAGCTACAAAAAATAAAAACACGCGAAAATGTTTCACGGATGAGTCATCAGAAACAAGTTCCCCAAAGAGAAGTACATGCGAAGTAAAACTTATTAACGGCAATATGACTTTCAAAGATTGCATAACATGTAAGAAAATGGTTTGCGGAAAATGCTTAGCTAAAACAAACTACACTTGTAAATCATGCTGGTCAGATAATTAATTTCAAAAGATTCTGTGAGTATAGTTGTTTTGATAATATTTTCCAATTTCTTAAAGCTGTACATATTAATATTATTCTTTCATTTGTAATATATATATATATATATATATGTAATAAAATTATAAAAAAATTGCGCCATTTTCTTCTCTCTGAGCTTTTAATTCTAAATTTGTGGAACATATTTTTAATCTTAGTTTCGTAATGTATTAATATTTTAACAGCTAAAGTCCTTTTTCTTTTTTTATTTAACTTATTAATAATCTATTGCTTATTTCTCAAAAAGTGCGGGAAGCGATTTCGTAATGTTTTTCCTTTTTAGTATATTATCAAGATTTTTAATTTTATTATTTATTGATCGTCTGCTCTGTGTTAATGCGCTAAGATGTTAGTAGTTAGTCTACTTGCGAGACATGATATAGTTCCTACCGGAAGGCTATGCCTCGTATACCAATCAGAGGTGATGATTTCTGACGCGTAGCCTCTAAGTTAATCCTAATTGGATTTTAAAATGACTGGTGCGAAGAGAGGAGGGGCTAGTTTTTCGTGAAAGTGTTGGATTTTCATTCTAGGTTTTCGGAGCTCAGAATGCATCTGACCCTTTAACTGTTAAGACGGCCATTTCAATTTTTCCGAGAATGTAGAACGCCGGAATGTTGCAGCTTGGTGAGCGAAAGTTGTAATGTTAGATTTGTGCAATAGTTACCAGTGGAATAACTTTATGGCTTTATCTATACAAATATGGATTAAAAAACGAACTGACTTACATTTATTCCGGAGAAACTCCTAAAAGAACAAATCCATGGCTTATCTACTTACCAGAACGACTGCTCAGCTCATCCTGCTATTCATTCTTAGTGAATATTAGTATTCTACAGCAAACATGGTATTCCACTAGAGCTTATACATAATTATAGAACATCGTCGTCGTATCATTACATATATACATATATAATGCATATATATGGATCTCAAATACAAATGTAAGTGTTATATTACGCGCTTATACTCATTTTCATGTGTCTTGTATATATTTATCTTTTCTGAAACAGACATGAGTCGAAGCGATTCCTGCGGGCGTTCTAGTGTTAACTTACCGGTCCACAAATTCACCGAAAATCGTAGTTGATAAGCATGTGGGCGCGTTGCATGTGGATTGTTGGTAACCCAAAAATGGAAATTGTGCTCTTTAAATACACCCTCGCGTGTAAATATTGCCTCGTCTGTATATAAAATATGAGCAGTAAAGTCTGGCTGCAATACATACTGCTGCAAAACCTACTGGCAAAATTTCAACTTCAGAATATAGCCTTCGGGATTCATAGTTTTTCCATGTTGAAAACAGAAGGGATGAAATCGATTTCCATTTAACTCTCTCCAAACGGTTGGATGACTCACGCCTAAATTCTGTGCAAGAGTTCTTGTACTGGATTCGAGATTTTCACTCACAAAATTCAAAAAAATTTCTTCCGAAATTCAAATTATTTTCAGGTTTGTACTGCGTACCACTCTTTCTCAACCTGTTTCAGATAGATGACTGTGTAAGCGCTGAAACATGATCAGGCATTCTACTGCGACGAAATGATACATTCGTAATGCAGCTCTGGCGTTGCCATTTGCACGACCATACATGAAATGCATGTCGGCTTTTTCGGTATATGTAAAGTCTTCCATAACGAATAATGGCATCATTAAAAATGGCGATTTCTTCTACTTGAATGCAAGGAAATTGAACGCGACCAGTTTTTTACTGCCCTCTACTATCAGTGGATACAACCAAAAACTCAATTTCTCTATCAAAAAATTTCTATTTTCAATTGAAAAATTTCGATTTCATACCAAAAACTTTCAAAGAAGAATTTTATTATTAAGTAATTATGAAATGTCAAAAAAAAAGGATGGTATAAAAATTTTCTGGTATGAAAGAAAAATTTTGAAAATTGAAAAAGGGGTCTAATGGCTCCCCTGGTGTTTTTACCTTAATGCGTCACATGGTCCCATACATTCCTGTACAATAAATGAATGCTACTGTATGTTCTACCTACTCTTCAAGTTTGTACCATGAGTTTAGAAACATCCTATATATATATATATATATATTATTTGCTGGAAACGTTACATTCAGCTTCTTTAATAGGAAAGAAGGGATTTTCTCAATAACTATACAATGTTGTTATTAGGAAAATATTCTTGGTCAATAATATTTAAATGCCTTCATTTTAAACATATTTATGATAATTTTTACTTTCTTCTAATTACAGTAGAACAATAGCTAGAACTACGTAAAAATTTTTAACTAACAAACTAGGAAATGTAGAAAAAAAAAGCTTTTCCAGATCATGCGGCATTTACATATTTCATTTAGTATTTATGTACGTCTGCAGCAAAGTTGACAATAATTACATTATTAAATTAAACTTGTAAATATTCCTGCTAAATGATCAATTACAGGTCTTTTCGTGTTAAACTGCAAATTTATTTGACTTTGAAATCTAAACTTAATTTTTATTTTTTATTTTAATCGCAAAATGTATGCGGGTCATGTTCATTTCATGTTGGATTTTCTTTATCTTTTATCTGCTTAATTGCATTTAATCTAGCTAGATCTTTCTAAAAATAGTAATTCATATTATACTAACAAAATTGAAATTCGTATATATGTGTTTGATTATTTCCACATGATAAAAATAGGCATTCATTATTTGTTCATAACAGACATTCCTTAGTAAATATGTCTTTGTCCACAAATAAAGCCCGCATCTGTTGCACAGATTAAGTGATATATTACTACAATTGCACACAAATGATATAATTATTCTAGCAAACTGTAGTCTAAACATTCAAAACATCCGCTATATAATACGTATATTACATAAGTGGTTAATAGAAATTATAGTAATAATAATTAAATATGCTGACTATCCTCTTTATATTTATTTCATATGAAAGGTTGAAAATACATTAATTAATTGAAGTGCAGACTAACATTGTGAATAAAGCTTTTTCAATGAGAAATGTATGAAATCAAAGTTGTAAATTTTATAAAACGCGCAAACGTACACGCAAATGTCAATCTTTAATACACTGACGGAAAAAAAAAATCCCAACACCAAGAAAAACTTATTGTAGAGTAATGAAATTTGGACAGTGGATTTGTGTAGTTAACATGTTTAATTGATTAGATTTTCGAGATCGCAAGTTAATTTAAGGTCAATAAAATGCATTTCAAAAGTGAAATGCTGTTACACTAATTATCGCTATAACCGCCAGAATTTTGAATGCAAGCCTGCACACGTGCATGCATTGTGACATACATGGGCCGAATGTCACTTTGTGGTATGGACTTTCATGCTTGTTGTACTTGCTGTGTCAATAATATGATTGTCAATGTTGGCTGGGGATGAGGCCGGAGTTCTCATCCAATGATTTCCCATACGTACTCAATTGGAGACAGATCTGGTGATCTCGCTGGCCAAGGTAACATGTCAACACCCTGTAGAGCACGTTGCGTTACAACAGCGTCATGAGGGCGAGCGTTATCCTGTTGAAAAACTCCCCTTGAATGCTTTTCTTGAATGGCTGCACTACAGGTCTAATTACCAGACTGATGCACACATTTGCAGTCAGTGTGCTTGGGAGAACCATGAGAGTGCTTCTGCCGTCATAGGAAATTGCTCCCCCGACCATGACCCAGATTGTAGGTCCAGTGTGTTTGGGCCGCAAACAGTTTGGTTCCAGGCGTTCCCCTGACCTCCTTCTGACCAGCATACGGCCATCACTGGCACCAAGGCAGAACCTGCTTTCATCAGAAAACACAACAAATCTCCAGTCCATCCCCCAATGAGCTCTGGCTTGACACCATTGACATCGCAAACGGCGATGACTTGGAGTCAGTGGAATGCATGCCTTGCATCGAGCTGTCCTTGAAGTAACCGGTTTCTAACAGTTTGTTGTGTCACTGAGATACCAACTGAAGCTCGAATTTATGTCGCAGATGCAGTACGATGCGCCACAGCCGTACGCCGAATACGACGATCTTCCCTCTCAGTAGTGCCACGTGGTCACCCGGAACCTGGTCTTCTTGATTCAGTACCATCCTTTGACCACTGCTACCAACAATCATACACAGTGGATACATTCCGTCCAAGACTTTCTGCAAAATCGCGGAAAGAAAATCCACTTCCTCGTAGCCCTACTTTACGACCTCTTTCCAATTCGGGGAGCTGGTGATAATGGCTTTTTCGTCTTCTTAAAGACATGCATGATCAATCTCAACTCATTTCGTCAAATTTTGAAGATAAATAATGCTCACGAACTTTACAACACGCATTTAAAGCAAACCTGACTTTAAAGTTGTGAGTAGCGCTACTAGCGCCACACTCATGCGCGAAGCCTGAAATTTTAATCAATGTCATCTTTTAGATGTATAAACACGCCTACAAAATTTCGTTTAGCTAACACAAGTCTTTATTGGTGTTGGGATTTTTTTTCCGTCAGTGTATTATAGAGAACAAAAGAACATTATTTATACAGTCATCAGAATTATTATATTTCCATATATTTCATGCATATGTTTATACAGTCAAGAATTCACTGAATAAGTTAGTGCTTGACTTTCAAGCGTGATGTATAGGTTTATTTAATACCAGAAAATAGTCTATTTGAAATTGTGTTCTGCTCTATAAATAAACGTTTCCCTTTCAAAGTATATTCACTACCGATGATTGTAGCATACGGTACACTTGTACAAACTCCCTATTAAAAATATCACGTTCAAATTCAGCTATTTTTAACGATTACAAACGTTATAATGTTTTCTAGAGTCAATAATTTATATATATAATGTTTGTTATTAATGATAAAAATTACATATTGCTCAAACCTCTATGTTATTTTTAAAAAGAGCCGAATATATGCAATTGTAAAGACGGTGATTTACGTTAGAGAAAAAATTGTAAATTAGTATTTCTATTGACTCTCTCCATTCATTCCACTGTGGTTCCATATATACCCCATTTTGATACAGCCCACCTTTTTTTTTGCTTCATTTTGGGAACAACAAATTTAAAGCTTATTCTATAGACGACAGTTTTCAGAATTTCTCAACTGTATTTTTAAGACTTCCCCAAAAGTTACTGTATCCGTAAAGTTTATACATCTTGCACATTTATTTTGATTGCAGTTGAGCCTTTTAATCGTGTTCTATAGTTCGACAGATTTTTCCTCATTAGTTTTTATAGGATTATCTAAAAGATATTCGCCTGTTTTCAGTTTCTTGATGGTCCGTTCTCGTGTTTTGAGAACATATCTTCTCAGAAATATATGACATGTACAATTTTTTTTAGTCACCTTCAATTTCAGGATAATCAGGATAGTTGGTTTCTTAATATATTGTTGAAAAAAGTTAAATAGATTAAATAGATTTTGTTATAAAAGGTTTTGGCATAAATGCAATTCTTTTTAAACATCTGCAGTTTCAGGACAATTCCATTTTTCTTTTTTTTTACTTTTTCTTGGAATATTTAATAAAACGTCTAAAATTGCAATTGACAGGTCATCATTGGTCATATAGTTTACACTAAAATCTTAATTTGCGTTTTCTGGAAAATCGTGTTTTTTATTGCTCACGCTTATAAGAAATTTCATTTCCTAAAAAAAAAAATATATATAATATTAAAATAAAATTTGGTCACAAGTTTTTTCTCACGTATTTTGGTAGGTTATGAAGCAAAATACAGCATTTATGTGTGTATATATTAATTTAAGATTAGTCTGTATTGAAAAATACATTTAAAAAGCCATAAAGTTTTGTATATAAAGTTTGGAATATGTTAATAAAATTAAGTGGCATTACAAATCTTTTAATTCATAACACAGTTAGTTGGTTTGTTAATATATTGTTAAAAAAAGTTAAACATATTAAATAGATTTTGTGATTAAAGGTTTTGGCATAAATGCACATTTTTACTAAAATGTGACTAAATGTTGACTAAATTCAAAACATTGCTTAAAATTCTATTAAAAATTTATTGGAATCAATAATTTTATTCCCTGTTTTGATTTTTAACATGTTTTGATAAAAATTTCATTTTATCTTAAAATAGCGACCTAAAGGAAGGCACATACCTTAAGGGTAATAGGAGTATTCTATATTGTTATAAAGGAATAAAACACGCTTTACAAAGTAATGGCTATTGTTTACATAAGGCTTTTACCCTTGTATGGGATACCTTCTATTAAAACAAGAGTTCTAAATGTTGACTTTTCAAAATGAAATCAGTAACATTATGTTGGCAAATTTCTTTTTCTACTTTTAAAGAAAAAGTTGTTTGCGGAAGCAGAAGGATGCAGAAGCAGGAACGGATGATGTAGAAAAAATGTTTCCTTAAGCTACAAGGATCATTAGAATAACATGCAAACATGAATCTTTGAAGTATTTTGGATTATGATAAAAGAAAGACAAGCTGACTTCTACAAGTTTTTGAGCCATTGAAAATAAAATTTCTTCCGTATAAATAAGGATTAGTCACTGCTTGTTGTAAACAATCAAAACTTATTTGGGTTCAAAAATCTTCTAAATATTCTTGAATTTTCTTTTAAAAAATTTTATTGCATACGTAGAATAATAGCATGAAGAAATATTGAATTCAAATTATTTACATAATATGTACAAAATGTATAATATGTACAAAATATAAATGCTTTTTACCTTGATAATTTCTGATCACCGTACTTAAACTGGAGAGATGATCATATATCCATTTATGCGTGCCTTTTCATAAAAATATCATAATTCTTCCATAACACTTAAGACACGCACGACACAAAAAAAATAAACATTCTCTCTAAAAAAATTCTATTTTCATTCCATCAAAAATTGATGCCAACTTTTTTATCTAAACTTTTAACTCATCTCGTAAGATAAAAAATATAAAAGCAAAGCAGACGAAAAAACAGCTTCGCTTCCATAGCAACGAGTCGCGTCTTATAAATAAATTAAATATCACAATAGCAAATTTGCAAACGATTTTCTGTGAATAAACGGATATATTAATTTATGAATTCCTAACATACTCCCACCTTTAATTTAGGCGGAAGCCAAATTAAACTTAAGATCACTTATGATCAAACTAAACCCTAATTCAAAATAAAAAATATAAAATAAATAAAGATAATAACTAAACAATAATATAACAATAATGAAAAATTTAGAGTTCTAGAAAAGTCATTTCAAAAGTCTCTTTACTACTCTGCCATGTCTAGATGTACTGTTTCTCACCATCCACCCCACCAAGCTGCTGGATGGATGACTAATAGGACACAGTTCTTTCAATTAATAGGACACAGTTCTTTCAATTAATAGGAAACAGTTCTTTCGAAGAAACTATTGCCTTCCAATACAATGATTTTAAAAGGTTATTGGTTCCTCTAAAATTTGAGCCATTATCAGAGTATATAGTAGTCGGCCTTCCTCTCCAGCATATAAATCTTCGAAGTGACTGAATGAATCCTTCCATTGAGAGACTGGATACAAGTTCTAAATGTATTGCCCTATATACTGCACATGTAAAAAGTACAACCCAAACTTTGGATCTTTGCTTTACGAAAAGAGGGCCAAAAAGATCAGCTCCAACAACTTCAAAAACTTTGTAATCTCTGACTCGATCTAGCGGTAGGTGGATTGGAGGTGTAGTATATGTTTTTGCAGAGTATCTTTTGCATCGGTAACACTTAGACAATTGACTTCTAATGCTGCGTCTAGAAGAAATTATCCAATATTTTTCTCTTAAAATGGATCCAACTGTTTGAAGTCCAGCATGACGATTCTTTAAATGACATTCTTGAATCAGACAATTCACTACATGATGTTTCGATGGTAATAAAATTGGATATCTGAAAGAAAACTCATCATCCCGCTCTAATATCTTTGTTTTTACTCTCAACAATCCTTCTTGATCTTTCATAACCTTTAATCCTTTTACTACATCAGTGGTATTACCAAAACTTTCAGATTGTATTATTTACCAGAGCGACCTTTCCGCATCTTCCTTATCTTCAATCGACAATTCTGATGGAAAACATATATTTCGATTTCTGCACTTCATTATAAATCTCTTCATCCAACATACGACATTAATAAATCTACCAAATTTTGAAATTCTACTATATATCATAAATTCATGTGAATTAGAACATAAAAGAGTAGGTACTGCACTTTTCTTCTTTTCCATCATTACTAATTCTTTGTTGGGGCTTGTTTCTGAATGTGGCCAATTTTCTTCTGATAACTTCAACCATTCTGGTCCCTCCCACATCTCATCTTCAGCAGCTGTTTAGGACTACATCCGCGAGAAGGTAGATCAGCAGGGTTGAGATGACCAGGTACGAAGTTCCATTGTAGAGATTCGGAAAATTTACAAATTTCTCTAACTCTATTGCCTACAAACGTTCCCCATTGATCATTTCTTCGAATCCAAGCGAGAACAGTCGAAGAGTCGGTCCAATACTTTACTGGTATGGAAATACAATTAAAGTCTTTCAAAACAAATTTAGTCAACCTTATTAATAAAATACAAGCAAGAAGCACTAAACGTGGTATGGTTGTATTTTTCTTTGGTGCAAGACGAGACTTAGCTCCTAAAAGTTGTACAAAAACTGCGTCTTTATCTTCACAACGTAAGAAAACTGCTGTTGCATAAGCTCTGGTACTTGCATCACAAAATGTATGAATAGACCATTTTTCTTTACAACCATAGCCTACACGTCTATTTATCTTCACGTCATTTAAATACTTGAGTTCCCTATACCATTTTTGAAAATTATTCCGGATTTCTTCTGGAAGTGGAGCATCCCAATCTAATTTCGTTGACCAGGCGTCTTGAATTATCAGTTGGCTGGCAACAGAGCTGGGGCTACAAATCCTATTGGATCGAAGATCCCCTGGGTTACAGCTAATATCTTTCTTTTTGACAGATTTTCTATCTCATCACTAAATTTATGAGCGATCTTCAAACTATCCTCCTTTATGTCCCACTTCAACCCTAAAACCGGAACTATCGTGGTTATATTTTTGCTGAGCATCTTTTTTTTGCTAAGGAAACTGCTGTCTTCACTTTTAATTGGCCCGAATTCCCACATTCTTAATTCCATTTTCGCATCAGCCATGATTTCTGTAGATTTTGAAATAAAATTTTCTAGTTCAGGCACATTGTCAACTGAAGTAACGCAGTTATCTATATAGTATGATTTCATAAGCTTCTCAGCTATCTGTTTGTTTTCTTCATCAACATTACTCAAATGATATCTTATAACTGCACCTAGCAAAAATGGGCTACAAGTTGCTCCAAAAACTACTCTATTGTGTTGATAAACTTGAAATTCGTCAGGACTCTTCCACCATAAAAATCGCAAGAAATGCCGATCTGATTTTTTGACTTCAATTTGAAGAAATGCTCTTCTTATATCGGCTACTACCCCAATAGCTTTCTCTCGAAATCTTATTAACACTGCAGGAATTTGTTCGATGAGGTTTGGTCCTTTGAAGAGGCAATCATTTAAAGAAGGAGACCTCCCTACCTTACACGATGCATCAAAAACTGGTCGAACACTTGTAGTAAGACTATCTGGTTTGATGACGGGATGATGAGGTAAAAAATGTCCTGGAATCTTGAGTGTTTCATCTGGTACTTTACTGATAACGCCTTCTTCTTCCCATTCACAAAAAACTTTAGCATATTCTTCAAACATTTTCATTGATTTTAATTTCTTTGTTGAATTTATCAATCTTCGTTCATCTATGTGTCTATTTGAGGGAATCTCACGTTTGCCGTTAATCCAAGGAAGACCTACAATATAGCGACCTTCTATATTTCTATCAACTTCTTTTATAAAATTATCATGAGCGAGTTCTTCTTCTTCTGCTTTAGACAAAGTTTGACAGGGATCTGTTATACCGATTGTCTCTAACTTCCATAATTCTGGAATCTTCATATCTTTTAAAGCTAGGCTCGTGATAAACATATTTCCATAATTTAGACAAGACTGTGATGTACTTTCTAAACGACCACAAAGTGTCCATCCAAACTTTGTCTCTATTGCTGTAAGACCGCTCTTTAACTGTTTTACTCGACCTGTAAGAAGTTGTCCGTAGTAATCGCTTCCAATCAAAATTTCACTTTTTGGACTTCCTGCTCCTAAATCTGAAATCCATAGTTTATTTTGTTTAAGCTCTTTAATTACTGATTCTTTCGGTATCCGAGGAATATTATTACAAATTATATCTTGATCCAAAAGTTCTAAGACTTCTTTCGTTTGTTTCTGTCTATCAGAAAAACTTAACTCAACTTGGAATTTATTGTGAGATTTAGCTTCTGTTTGCGTACCACCAAACAATGTATGCACAATAGCTTCAGAAGAAATGGGATGTAAACCTAACTCTTCAGCTGTACCTTTTAAAATATAGCTCTTTTGCGACCCACAATCAAGTAACGCTCGTACGTTCTTTGTTATTCGACCTTTAATAACTATTTTCAAAGTCATAAGAGCTACTTCAGCAGAACACTGCTTATTTGCTATAGTGCTTTGAATTACTTCTAGGGTCTTAGATGTATTTTCTGGTTCTTTACACATTGAAATTTCAGGGCATAATAACTCGGTATGGGGTTTAGAGCAAACGTGGCAACGAATAAAAACTTTTCAAACTTTAGCGTGGTGACCAAAACGAAGACATTTTAAACAGCAATTTTTATTCTTAATTTTGGTCTTCCGTTCATTAAAGGAAAGAGATCTAGCCCTATCACAGTCCTTGCTTTCATGAGATTTACTGCAAAATAAACAAAGGCGTTCTTTTGCGTTAAATAGCCCTGCTGCAGTAGGTATTTTACTTTCTGCTTTTCTTAACTTTTCTTTACGTTTGTCTTTACAGCTCAGCTCTATAAAACTCGATTTGGCTAATTTGAATCTTTCCTCGTTTGCAACTTCTTGTTTCAGAAATTCCATCAAACTTACTATATTTGCTTTTGTTGACAATGCATTATTATTACTAACAACGTTTGATGTAATTGAAATATTATATCGCTGCCATGCTTTTAATACATCTTTCGATAAGCTAGATTCTATCATGGGATAGAGCCACGCCGAATTGCTTTCTAAACATAAACCCATTGATTCTAACGATCTTAAATATGCCTCGACTTTTGTAAATAAATCTGATAAGGGAAGTTTATCTTTTCCGTGCGTTTGTACATTAGCTACAACCAATTTCAGGAATTCTCTTACGTACACTTCTACAGCTCATATTCAAAATATTAGAATAATCGAGAAAAAGTAATGAGAAAAAATTATTTGTCATTTATTTATTTTTTATACTAAGTAAATGCAATTAAATTTTTTATAAATTAAATCTGAAATGTTTAGATAAGATTTTAACATTTATAAAATATAAAATACAGCACAATAAAATAGGTATACAGCTTCCTTAAACACACCAGAATATTAGAATAAAATTTAGATTGGTTCAAAATATTAGAATATTTTATTTTACGCAACAATATTACCTTATGAATATGAAGTAAATGGTAGTTAATATTTTGTAGCATCCCCTTCAGCTTTCTTAACAGCGTACAATCGATCTTGCATACTATATACAAGGTGTTTACAAGCATTTCTATCAATATTAGCCCAAATAGACTTTATACGTGCCACTAACTCAGTTTTACTTGAAGGAGGATTTTCTTGAAGTTTTTTCTTCATTATACACCATAAGTTTTCGATGGGATTAAGATCTGGTGAATTTGGTGGCCAAGGAAGTACCTTAATGTTGCGTTGGCGGAACCAATTCTTAGTTGACACCGAGGTATGCGGGGACGCTAAATCTTGTTGAAAGATGAAATCATCTTCAAATAAATATTCTGATGATGGAATCATGTAATATTCTAAAATTTCTTGATATATCAGAGAGTTAACCTTTTCGTAGACGATGCATAAATTTCCAGGTCCTTCTGCACTCATACAACCCCAAACCATGACACTAGCAGCAAATTTTACGGAACGTTTAAGGCATTCTTTATCAAATGCTTCTTGCTTCATTCTCCAATCTCGAATACCTTGATTACCATATGAAACACAAAACATACTTTCATCACTAAATAATATATTTTTTCAATCTTCATTGCTCCATAAACGTCTTGATTTACACCAATTCAATCTTATACGCTTTTGTCTTGCAGTCATGAGAGGTTTTGTTTTCGGTACACGAGATTCAAATTTAAATTTATGGAGACGTCTTAATGTTGTCGATGTAGAAACTTCAACTCCAACTTCTTTCCATTTTCGGTGCAAGAATCGCACACTTTTAAAACGGTTTTTCTTAACTATACGCTTCAGTTTCCTGTCATCTCTAGCATATGTTTTTGGTTTTCGGCCACCATTTCGGCGATTATTTTGAAATTTTCCAATTTTTGAATATTGTGTTAGTATTTTACTAACGCTCGATTGCGAACAATGTAAATAATTCGCTATAAAACATTGATTTTTACCGTGCCGATACAAATCAACTATAGGAAGTTTAGCAGATTCAGGAATATCACTCACACGGCCCATTTTAAGACGAAAAAGAAGCAAACTGCAAAAAAGAATACTGATTTTAAATAAAATAGTCTGAATTTAATCAATGATGCCACCAGTTAAGAATTGGTAATAATTAAAGGAGAATTAATGTGAAATATTCTTATATTTTGAACCACTTGAATAAATATTCTAATATTTTGACTTTTCAAAATAATTTTTTTTGCAATTAATCTTTTCAAAAATGATATTAAATTTAAGATAACAAGTAAGTTTAATCAACAATAAGTTCTTAATAAAAATATCGTTTGCATATTTTCATTAAAAGACATTAAATTACCAAACGATATTTTCAATTTCTAAAAAAAAGGTAATTATTCTAATATTTTGAATATGAGCTGTATTAGCAAATCTTTATTCCCAAAACGCTCTTGAAATGCCTCGACAGCTTTGGGGTAATTAACTGCGGTCATTGGATAGCTCTCTAACAAGCGCCTGGCACTGGTTCCAGGTTCTACCGATTGGATAAGATATTGAAATTTGTCACTATTATCCAAATCTATGTCTTCATG
Organism: Maratus speculifer; assembly: GCA_964019185.1. NCBI lineage: Eukaryota > Metazoa > Arthropoda > Arachnida > Araneae > Salticidae > Maratus > Maratus speculifer. Next base: position 208,977,196 of record OZ025291.1, on the reverse strand, counting down.
AAATTTCTGAAACTGGGACCAAAATGAAAGATATATTTATTAACTGCGAATCGAATGGCTTAATATTCAGTTTAGGTAATTTATAATGCTTTGATTTGGAATAACCGTAATCTGTGCTTTTTACACTATCATCTTGATTACGTTTATTTGTACCCAATACTTCACTAACTTTACGCTTAATGGTAATAAATTGATCTGAAAAACTTTCATTTTCCACTACTTCATTTTCAATAGACTCTTCATCGCATTTATCATCATCTAACATGAGTTCAATTATAGCTTCATCAATAGATTTAATTTCATGAATCAAATTTTCTAATTTACTAAAATCGTCTGAAATTTTACCCTTATCTAATGACTCGCTGTTAGTTTCTTCATTCAAAACATTTAAAGTTCTGGTAAATGACGAACGTAGCGGTGTACGCTTTTTCTTTAGCTTATTCATCTTAGAAAAAATAAGGAGTAATGCACAGCTTATAAAAACAATTCAATATCTCAACAGTATTATTCAAATGTCCGTGCTCGGAGCGCCAGATGTTTTGTAAACATCAAAACTTATTTGGGTTCAAAAATCTTCTAAATATTCTTGAATTTTCTTTTAAAAATTTTTATTGCATACGTAGAATAATAGCATGAAGAAATATTGAATTCAAATTATTTACATAATATGTACAAAATGTATAATATGTACAAAATATAAATGCTTTTTACCTTGATAATTTCTGATCATCGTACTTAAACTGGAGAGATGATCATATATCCATTTATGCGTGCCTTTTCATAAAAATATCATAATTCTTCCATAACACTTAAGACACGCACGACACAAAAAAATATAAACATTCTCTCTAAAAAAAATTCTTTTTCATTCCATCAAAAATTGATGCCAACTTTTTTATCTAAACTTTTAACTCATCTCGTAAGATAAAAAATATAAAAGCAAAGCAGACGAAAAAACAGCTTCGCTTCCATAGCAACGAGTCGCGTCTTATAAATAAATTAAATATCACAATAGCAAATTTGCAAAGGATTTTCTGTGAATAAACGGATATATTAATTTATGAATTCCTAACTGTCACAAATTGAAAAGAGCGTTCTTAAGGGGATAGCTGAACTTTATATGAGCAAAATCGTTGCAAAAAATGTCTGTATCTGTAGTTTAATAGTACCACAACAGTTTTTTCTTGCTAAAATTTAATTTATGAAGATTTTGAGAAGTAAATAATAAAGGTAGGTGTATTTATATACTTTAAATTTGGTTTTCTCAAAACTAATTTTTCAGCGTTCTTAGATTTATTAAATGCTTCTTGCGACGTAATTTTTGATCAACATTTATGAAATTGATAAAGAAGTATCCTGATATTGTTTAGAAAGAAATCGTGTACGCTTTTTAAAATTCGTTTTCATTAAGATAGTCAAATTTAATTTTTTCTTATTATAAGGCAAAATTTTGATGAATATCGATATGGAATTGAGAAAAAAATGTGTAAAATATTAACTATTCAAGAAATTTAAAAAAGCTTACACAAATATGTATATAACAGTGTTTTAAGTGATAAAAATGCAAGAAATTATCTCTAATATTAAACACGAGAAACATTTAAAAATTTCGTTTAAAAATTTAATTTTTTAAATAAAAAATTACAATTTTTATAAGATTGGTAATTTGTATAAGGTGTACTATATGCTTTTAATGAAATGTATGTATGCACAAAATATCATATTGCTAGAATGAAAATTAAAAAAAAATAACGTCCACCGTTCCATTAAGTCCATAACATGTCAAACTCGGGGACATGATTGTTTCACAAATGCATTAAATAAAGTATTATGGTGTAGAAGTAATACAGTGCGTGTCAAAAGTTTAAGCACAACAGAAAATTTCAAAATAAAATTTTATTAATAGGTGAAATTTACTTCTCGTAGCCTACTTTCACATAACCTACAAATTGTAGTTTTAAAAAGATAGTTAACAGATTCATGCTATAAAATTTATCTTAAATAATAAAACATATCAAAACAAGAAAAATGAGTGTGTCAAAAGTTTAAGCACAGTAGTTTTTTAGTCTTTAGCAGAACAAGAATTAAAAAAAATTAATGCTTGATTATTGCTCCTTTCTGCTGAATTACTTTAAATATACGGCCTTCCATCTTAAAATTAGGTTCTGTATTGTGCTGGTGCATTTTTAAACCAAGCGTTCTCAATGGCATCTTTCAAATCTTTAACTGAAGAATACCGTTTTCCATTTGGATAAACAGCATGAGTGAGAATACCCCACATATTTTTTATAAAATTTAAATCAGGACTAATTGCTGGCCATTTTAAAACAGAGACTGTTTTCAACTTAAGCCACGATGTTGAGTTTGAGGTATGGATGGAAGCTTTATCATGTTGAAATAACCATTATTCTTCCTCTAAAAACCTCGCCAACAGGAAGCAAATGATTTGCAAGTGTCTCTTGGTAGTTTTCAAAGACTTCACGACCACTGATGAATGCTAGAGATGTCTGATCATTGAAAGAAATAGCCCCCCATACCATCACAGAACTACCATTACGTTATCGGCTAAATACACTCCGAGGTTCTTTACGGAGATCATGCCAATAGTACTTAATCCCATTAGGGCCATCGAGGTTCCATTTTTTTTCATCACTAAATTTGACTGATATATTCAGCCACTTTTCGCCAAATGACATATGCTCTTTGGCCCATTGTAATCTAGCTTCTTTATGGTGTCATTTGAAACATGGTAATCGAGACATTTTACAGTATTTGATGTATTTGAATTCCAAAACTCTTCTCAAAACAGTTTGTTTGGATATTTGTTCTCCAACTGCATATTTTATTTCCGAAAGGGAGTAATTACCAGTTTAACCCTTTCCAACACACTACTCTTTAAAATTGGAATTTAAAGAAAAAAAATTAGGCAATTTATTTAGGCCTAGAGGAGTACACAGGTATTGTTTTGTAAAGATTGCACTAACCATTTTAATTATACAGCTGTTGCGAAGTGGTAACCTCCCATAAGTAAAGCATTGATAAGCGCAGAGCGAAGAGCATTGCTGTGAAGCGCGTATTACAGTAAAGCATTTTACCTATTATTTAAAAACAGTAGAGTTTGATCTCTGTGGTGTTGCCATGTAGAATTCATAAGAAAGATTTAAAGTGGCCATTAGAGTAGTTTTTGAAATATTCACGAAGTTTTTGTGTCTCTAAACAGGGGGAACTTTAAGTGTCACCGACCCGGCAACACTGCACGTTAAGGTGTTAAGCCAAATTTCTGATGCGGCTATCTTTGATCAAACTAGTCACTCACAGCCTTCCTGAACGAAGTTTTCGTTTAAAATCATTATCACGAGCCAAAATTTGATGAATACCTTGTTTTGCCCTTTTTAATGCACTTCAAATTTCAGAAACAGAATTACGTTTTGCTCTCATACTCCAAAGTTTTATCATCTCCTCCTCTGAAAATTCTTTAGATTTGGGCATTTTGTACTAACTCAAAAACAACTGGGGACTGCTTCTTATACAACTAGAAATTGTTTGCGTGCGCAACCGTTTACGTCAGGCTCTAAAATTTGCATAAAAACGATTTTGTGCTTAAACTTTTGACACGGTCATTTTTCTTCTATTCTTAAATTCCATGGTTTGAAATAAAATTAAAAAGTTAATTTAAATGAATATGGTGTAAAAATAGATATTATTAACATATACAAGACAGATATTGAAATTCAAGGTAATATTTAAAGTTTTATTTTAATACTGCTATTGTGCTTAAACTTTTGACACGCACTGTATAAACAACAACAGCAACAACAAAAATCACGCGTCCACCGTAAATTATATCACACTATTTAACATATTCAGAATACTGTAAGAAAAATTAGGTTTTCAGTTTACAAAGGGGAAATATGATGTATAAATAAGGAATATGAAGAATTCATAGGGCATTTCAAAACCATTTTCTGCTATTACAACCAATAGATAGAAAAAAAATCCTTTTTTTTTTTTTTTTTTTTGCGTTTGTGTTTATGTAAACATGTATATGACTGACAGATCCATATATATATACTGAATAGTATACCAAAAGTTTGTTCATTGAAGCAAATAGCACAGTTCAAAATTTCCACTCAGCAGTTTCTATGGATAAATGGAAATATTTTTGAGAAATTTTTGCCGATCTGTTCAGAGTTGTATAATATAGACGCACCTGCGCACGCCGTGCACAGAACATTTTATGACGTTTGCAGAAAATTTTAAGAAAGAAACAATTATTATTTGTGTAACATTTTTTAGTACCAAAAACTAACAATGGTTCCTGAATTTTATGAACGAATTATTTATTGTTAACGCGAATGTCTTCAAAAGACTCGAAAAAATCGTGAATTACAACAAAGAATCACGTAAAAACGTGCATTTCGACAAAAAATTGCGTAAAAAAACATGCATTTCAACAAAGAATCGTGTAAAAAACAATATTTCGACAAAATACCGCGTGAAAAATGTGAATGTCTTCAAAAGGCTGAGTAAAAAGTACGAATTTTGTCCAATGACCGCAATGAAAATGTAAATTCCATCTATGAATCACGTAAATAATGCAAATTTCATCCATTAGTCTCGTAAAAGACAAAAATTTCATGCATCACGTAAAAAAAGAACGCGAATTACATCCATGAATCGCTCAAAAAACCCGAATTACGCCCATGAATCGCATAAAAAAGCAAATTACGTACATAAGTAGCTCAAAAACGCGAATTTCGTGCATTAGTCTCGTAAAAAACAAAATTTTCATTCATCGCGTAAAAATAAACGCGAATTACATCCATGAATCGCTCAAAAAGCACAAATTACGTGCATAAATCTCATAAAAATAGCAAATTATGTCCATAAATCGCGTAACAATCGCAAATTATGTCCATGAATCACATAAAAAACATGAATTAATTTCATGAATCGCATAAAAAATGTGAATTACATCATAAATTGCTCAAAAAACGCAAATTGAATTCATTAATCGCGTAAAAACCGCAAATTACATACATGAATCGCTCAAAAAACGCGAACTACATCCATGAATTGTGTAAAAAACGCGAATTACATCCATAAATCGCTCAAAAAACGCAAATTACGTCCATGAATTGTCTAAAAAATGCAAATTTCGTGGGCAGAAAGCTGAAAAAACGCAAATTACGTCAATGAATCGCATAAAAATAGCGAATTACGTCCATAAATCGCGTAACAAATGCGAATTGCGTTCATGAATCGGATAAAATTAGCGAATTACGGCCATGAATCGCATAAAAAATGCGAATTACATCTATAAATTGCTCTAAAAACGCAAATTACATTCATAAACCACATAAATAATGCAAATTACGACCATGAATCGCGCAAAGAACGCGAATTACACACAATATTAAATTAATTTGTTGAAAGTTTTTGATAAAATTATGTGAGCAGAAAGTTTTTGTTTTTATACAACTGTATTTTATCTAAAGACTATATATCCCTACCAGCTGATACTTTTTATATATAGTTAACTTAAGAATACGGACCACAACTGAAAGCCAATTTCCAAGCAATTATTTTTCATAAGTTTCTATAGTTTAATTTCTTCTGTAGCCGAATTCTTAAATCTCTATGTAAATGAATGACGTCTTCTATGCACACCAAAACATAAATTTAGCATTGCATAGATCATCTCAGTGGTGTATCCAAATTCCAGTATATTTAAAGTACTCTAAAATCTGTAAAATATAGTGAAATGATTTTTCCTCATACACTATAATGTAACAGAATATTTTAATGTCTCTGTAAATGAATAATTAATGCCCAACACCTTACCTTTCATGCCGAACCTGCCATACAGATTCCCAATAACATTTATCAATATCATGCCAATCAGGCAATTTTTATCCAAGTTAGAGCACGATGGACAGACAGACAAAGCGAATTCTTAAACATTTTAAAACTTTGTCGGAAAATGTTAAAAAATCAAATGTGTTTTTTAAAACGTAAACGTATTCAAACGTTTTTCTAACTAAATTAATTGGAAGTTGTTTATATTTATCGTATATAAAGGATTTAAAAAAAACTTTTTTTTATAATTTTATTCAAGACTTTAAAAAATCAATAGATTTTGTTAAGTCATTATTTCATGAAATTAAAATATTTGCTTACATTTATTTTTTAAACAAGTATAATAAATTACTGCGATATATTTTTTATTTTATGCATATAACAAAACAAAATTGGAGAAACACATTAAAAATGTGTAAATGTCTCGAATAAAGCATTTTTCTTTTCTTTTCTTTTTTTTTTTTTTTTTTTTTTTTTTTTTGGTAAATATGGTTGAATTTAAATACAAAAGAGAGGGGAAAAAACTCACTGAGTTACAAAAGAAAGACGAAAACATAAATGTGTCATGTAATTATTTTGAATATTTTGCTTTGTAATTAAGGAACTTAAAATAAAATCGCTTTATTCTTAATCTATATATATAAAAGAAAGTCTGGATTTCGTATTAATCACAGCACAAAAAAATCTGCCGAACCAAAAATCTTGAAAATTGGAGTAAAAATACTTCTAATAGCATCAAGTGCCGCTAAGAAGGGATTTTAGAAAATTCCACTTCTAAGGGGGATAAAAAAAGGAAGGAACTTTTAAAAAATTCCTTAAAAATCGGCTTTAATACTTATTTTTCAACTGATAACATATTCAAATGTATTTTTCATGTTGAATCGAATGGTACTAAGCAATTTCTTTTAAATCCAGTAGCTCGTGAGATACTTCACACTTTCCTAATTTGGCGATGTCTTCGGCGAAAAAACCTGAAATTTTCAATCCTTATCTATTTATATAAAAGAAAGTCTGGATTTCGTATTAATCATAGCACAAAAAAATCTACCGAACCAAAAATCTTGAAAATTGGAGTAAAAATACTTCTAATAGCATCGAGTGCCGCTAAGAAGGGATTTTAGAAAATTCCACTTCTAAGGGGGATAAAAAAAGGAACGAACTTTTAAAAAATTCCTTAAAAATCGGCTTTAATACTTATTTTTCAACTGATAACATATTTAAGTGTATTTTTTTCATGCAGAATCGAAAGGTACTAAGCAATTTCTTTTAAATCCAGTAGTTCGTGAGATACTTCACACTTTCCTAATTTGGCGATGTGTTCGGCGACAAAACCTGAAATTTTCAATCCTTATCTATTTATATAAAAGAAAGTCTGGATTTCGTATTAATCACAGCACAAAAAAATCTACCGAACCAAAAATCTTGAAAATTGGGGTAAAAATACTTCTAATAGCATCGAGTGCCGCTAAGAAGGGATTTTAGAAAATCCGACTTCTAACGGGGGTAAAAAAAGGAACGAACTTTAAAAAAATTCCTTAAAAATCGGCTTTAATACTTATTTTTCAACTGATAACATACTTAAGTGTATTCTTTCATGCTGAATCGAATGGTACTAAGCAATTTCTTTTAAATCCAGTAATTCGTGAGATACTTCACACTTTCCTAATTTGGCGATGTCTTCGGCGAATAAAACTGAAATTTTCAATCCTTATCTATATATATAAAAGAAAGTCTGGATTTCGTATTAATCACAGCACAAAAAAATCTACCGAACCAAAAATCTTGAAAATTGGGGTAAAAATACTTCTAATAGCATCGAGTGCCGCTAAGAAGGGATTTTAGAAAATCCGACTTCTAACGGGGGTAAAAAAAAGGAACGAACTTTTAAAAAATTTCTTAAAAATCGGCTTTAATACTTATTTTTAAACTGATAACATATTTAAGTGTATTTTTTCATGCTGAATCGAATGGCAGCAAGCAATGTCTTTTAAAAATCCAGTAGTTTGTGAGATACTTCACATTTTTATAAATTGACTATGTCTTTAGATGACTGATTCTTCATCGATTATAGACAGTCTAAAATATGACATAAAACTGAAAATTAATAGGATTAAAAATTTCGTTTGATTCAAAGTTTCTTTAGAAAAACTGACCAGCGTAGCGGGCGAAGGCTGCTAGTAATATATATATATGCTTTAGTCAGAAAAAGATTTTTTTATGATTTTTTAAAAATATTTGTAGAATATAAATTTTAATTGTGTTTTTATGAACAATTTGGATTCATGTTAACAAGAATTTATTTTCTTTAGAAAATATTTTATTTGAGCAGAATATTTAAATTTTGTATAAATACTCAAATGATTATTTAAACATAGTGCTTATTTAAATGTTATTTAAATCAAGTAATTAAAAATTAATGTATTACTGCAGGTTAAATGCATTTTTATATATGCATACATAAATAATTAACTAAATAACTACCTCATTGACCGGTGCCATTTTGATTCCAGTTTATAGTTATTTAGATGGATGTACCATAATTTTCAGGAATTACATTTTTAGAACAATAAATAAAATAAGCAATAACGAAATGTACAATTTGTCGTAAGAGTTTATGGGTTAGTTGAAATATATAATAAATATGAAACTGAAAAAAATAACAATAATTACTAAAAACATTATTAAAAGTTTTCGAGTTATGTTACCTGTAGGTGTTCACTATAGGTTGAGAGTTCAGCGTAGGGGTTGGTCTTTTTCAAAAACGCGATTAATTGGTACCGTTCGTCGAAGTAGGCATGCCTCTAATCTTTTTGTGCATTATTGATGTTCACAACCTTACTTTGTAAGGTGTGGCTATTAAAAACGAGACTAATGGCTGTATTTTGTTCTTTAAAATTTATGCATATTTAGTTTTTGCCACGTTCGATATACAGATATCTTTCCTCCCTACACCACTTACGTGTGTTTTTCATTGCTTGAAGCAATTCTAGAACTCATTTTCTGTGATCACTTGCATGACACGTACCCCTTTTACTTTAACAGCTTCTCCGGAATGATTTTTTAATGCAGATTTGACCTTGGAGAACAGAAAAAAGTCACATGGTTGGATGTGGTGTGTATAAGGCAAATGGCCCAATACCGCGATGTTAGCTAGAAACGTCTTAACAGACAAAGATCTAATGTAAGACTGTGTATTTTCATGATGAAGTATCCGTGACTTGTTCTTCCAAAATTTGGTGTTTTTGTTTCATTTTTTTTGTTGCTGTTGAGCAAAGATATCTCGATAGTAATATTGTTTCACCTACAGAAACCAAGTTTAGGTATATATTCCAATGAATATCAAACACTATCTTCCTTGTTGACATGTAACTGCGATCCGTGTGAACACTAGCCAATTCATTGTCTTTTCGAAAATCTTGGAAACGGGAAAACCCATCAAAAACACCGCACGTGAAAAAAATGCCGTATACTTCTCTTAATATATGATGATTATCAGTTGTCATTTTTTTAAGTTTAAAAAGAAATTCCCCATTAATTTATTACTCTATTTAAACACTCGGTATTTTTCCGGCAAAACACTAAAACAAGTTTCAGAACCAATGACGGTCACGGCTGAACTAATTTGAATAAAGGCAATTTACAGACAATAATTGATACAGGAGGTTTTGCACTACACATCTGTTGGTAGTAAGAATTTGGCGCATGCGCAGTTTTTCTGTAGAATCACCAGTCTCATTATTAAATAGCTACACTTCATATATTGTTGCACTAATACTACTTCTACAGTGATATACTTTCCAGTGTGTGCATTTGGACCGCAATTGAGCAGCCCATTGATATTATATTTCTGCACTGTATTATTTATATTCGTTTGGTAAAACTCTGTTTTTTATTATCAGTTGGAACCCCGTTTTCATTCGGAAATACAAAACCATGTATTTAATTTCTGTTGGTTATTAAAAATGCAAAAGACTAAGCACGATCACTAAAGAAGTAAATTTAATTGTTTCGGCTGAGGCAAAGAAGAAAATGATCGGTGACTACCACATCGAATTTTTATGACCTTAAACTACTTTACCCGTTGCAGGTATAAGAAAATAGCGTTTTTAATTTTCCGAGTAATTCCGGTACAAATATTGAAGTTCTTAAACATTTAACAAAGATTAAAATCATAACACAAATAAAATTGACTTCTGAAAAAATAACATAAAATTGAACAAGAATTAGTTCTTCAGGTCCAATTTAAACTTTGCTGTATTTATTTTCGTTCACGGGTATAAACATAACAAATGAAACAAAAATTGATTGAACTATTCAAAAAGAGATATCTTATGAATTTTTTTTAAAATTTACTTGACATAATTATAAACATAAACATTTTACTTTAATCATGCTTGAAGTGTACGAACGAAAAATTGGCAATAAAATTGCATCTCAATCTCAAACGCTTATATAACAAAAAGCAAAGAATGATATCAGTACTTTTTTCTGTATAATGTTGGATGTCAGAAGTAACTCCAATCTGAATTATTTTTGATCTATTTATGTTTAATAGTTCCAATAAAAACTTAATCATGGTAATTGATTCTGAAAAAAAATTATGTAATTTTACTTTAATAACTATAACTGACTAAAAGCAAAGACACATTTATTATTTTTTTAAACATTGTCGTTTAAAAAAAGAAAACGAAATTCGAAACAGAAATTAGAATATTTTCATAGTAGGATAGTTTTGACGAAAGCAGATATATTCTATGATTTATTTATTTATTTTTACATGAAATAAGTGTGCGATGGAAATTTTACTTAAAACAAAATTCTTTATTTTATCTCGAAGAACAGAATAAAAATATTTTTTCTTTCAATTGAATTTCTCACTTCGATAAACTTTCGTTTGAATAAAAGAAGAATGACCAAGAATGAAAATGAACACAATTCAGTTAGATAAAAGGATAAGCAAAATGGATCGATAGCAACAAAGAAATATAAAATGGGATTGGAAAACTGGTTTTTTTCTATCTCGAATTTAAAACAGAAACTCCACTAAAATAACTGGAAGTCAAATGTCTAATGAAATATCTCAAAAATTTTATCATATAAAAATTCTAAGACACAGATATTATACAAATATAGTTACACACACACATATATATATATATATATATACATAAGCTTAAAATCTATTATTTATAGAAATTAATATAAATCATTAGACACAAGACAGTGTTTTCGTAAACATGAAATATTCAATAAATATTCAGTTGTTTACTTAATGTTTAAATGCATGTTTCAGTGTTATTATTTAAATTCAGTGTATTTACAAATTGTGTAAAGTATCTGTATTGTATATATACATTAACTGGCATAAATTATGGAGTCGCGATGACAAGAAATTATATTATTAAAAGTTTGTAAAGTAGCAAAATACATTTGTTCAAATGATAAAGACAAAAATGAATGAAACCGACATTTGCAAATTTATTTCGTTTTCCGGTGTAATTAATGTAATTTGTGTTAAAATATGAATTAATTAATAAAATAATTTATTAATTTAATAAATCTTTATGTCTATCTAATATTCTCTATTAATTTAATCTAATCTTTAATTTAATATCTATCTAATCTCTATTAATTTAATAAATTATCTTTATAATTTATTAATTTAATAATCTATATTTATTAATTTAATAAATCTTTTATACATTCGAAAACTACCAGTGAAAGAAAAATTCGTCTTTCATCGGGTATAGCAAACTTAAAATCTATATACCGAATTAATATCTAGTTATAATAAGATTTTTTTCTAAAACATTTTGTATTTTAATTCTACACTTTGAAAATATCAATTACATACATAAAGAGGTAAATTGTCTGCGTAATTTTTTATGTAGAGAATTGGGGAATTGACCACCACTTCTGACTACTCTTTTTACCATGGATCCCAAAAGTGAATATGATAGTTGCCAACCTCTTGATTAAAACAATGCGAGAACATCCTTATGAAAATCTTATCTTTATTTATCTTAAAAAATTATGTGAATGTAAAAAAACAACTTTTTTCTGCATAAAAATATCGGTATTAAAATAATCCGGAGTTTGAAAAATATGAAATATAATTATGAGTAGGACGCTATATATGCTATGATGTACAACAAATTTACTTTTAAAGCTATAGACCTGTAAGCAGTAGCACACAAAATCACCGCATTAAGTTCACAGATTCGATTACAGAATTAGTTCAAAAATTCGATTCACATATTAAAACGAAATTGGTTTGTCAAGTCATATCTTGGTATAAAACATTCGAAAACCCGATTTTAGCAATGGACTCGTAGCTTTACTGTTGAGTTTTTCTCCTCCCAGCTCTGCTTGTTTTCATAACCTGTGTGTGAAGGAAAATACAATGATAAATCTGAGAGTCAACCACTGAAATGGGGTTTCCAAGGGTTTTCCAACAAAATATTACTTGGCAGACAAATGCATTTGGATGTGGGAATCGAGTTTTAACTAAATTTCAAATTTGAACTGGAAGAAGAGTTTGTCTGTGTTGTCGTCTCCTGGTGTATTATGCACATGTATCAGTTAAATTAACCCCTTAACGCGCAGTCTGGCCGGGTCGGCAACACCTAAAGTTCCCCCTGTTTAGAGACACGAAAACTCCGTGAATATTTCAAAAACTACTCTAATGGCTATTTTAAATCTTTCTTATAAGTTCTAAATGGCAGCACCACAGAGATCAAACTCTATTGTTTTTAAATAATAGGTAAAATGTTTTACTATAATACGCGTTTCACAGCAATGCTCTTCTTACTGCGCTTATCAATGCTTTAGTTGTGGGAGGTTACCACTTCGGCAACAGCTGTATAATTAAAATGATTCGTGCAATCTTTACAAAACAATACCTGTGTACTTCTCTAGGCCCAAATAGATTGCCTAAGTTTTTTTTTCTTTAAATTCCAACTTTAAAGAGTAGTGCGACAGAAAAGGTTAAACAAACATAGATTTTTTAAAATATTATCCAATCTTTTTAAAAGTTTATACGAATTTAAAATTATTACGGGAAAAATCTCAAAACAGGTATTTTTATTATTTTCTGTATTCTTCTCCAAAAAAGGACATAAATGTTTTTTATGCCTTTTTATTCAACATAACTTGATTTTTCAATGTAAAAATGAAAATTTCTAATCCACTATTGATTCACTTCATGATATGTTAGAATTTTAAATAATATTTACATATATGTGTGTTCCGATTGCAATAAATCAATAATTTTTTGTTAAACAGTCACATGTGACAAATAACCAAGCGCTTTTTCATTGATAACAGCTGTCTACGAGTTTGATAAGCAATCGAGTTAATTATGAGCATAAGTATTCTACGCAAAATGTGCCAGCTAACTGTGTCTATAACAAAACGATTTTAAATACTAAAATGTATAAAACATAATATTAATATAAATATATTTTGAAAAGAATATATTGTAAAAAAACACTGTAACCATTTATCAGTTTGTATTGTTTAAAGTAAAAGTAAAATAAATAAAACTAATTAAACATCATAATTTCTGGAAATGCCCAGAGTATCTAATAATAAATTTTCGGATTTGAGAAAATCGATTGATACATTATAAAAAATGCTCAGAAACATATTTTATTTCTAATTGCTGAAAAGATGCAACACCAAAATTTTAAAACGAGACAAATAGCGTTATTTGACTACTGGCATATTTCAACTATAACCGAGCTATTTTGAAAGTAAATAACTAATGATATTCTAAAATTGCATGTTCTATGATGTAATGATATGAAACACGACCTTGTCATGTGACGTCGTTTTTATTTTTTATTTTATTTGGATGTTTGTTACTATATATAATCGCGAGATCCGCGAGACACAGTTTTGGTAAGATGAATGATGCTGCATTGATTGATATGGAACTGTTATATGTTATTGTTTCTAATATTATCGAAGGATCATACTAGTAGAAGGGATAAAACATGTTGGAGAAATAAATATCTTACTTTCATTGAAATTTATCAGAATAATTTCGTTTTCATGTAATCCTGCCAGTGCTATGGATTTTTTATTAAAATTAATAATAGCTATATACTTCTTTTTCTACACTTAAAATTCAGGAAAATCCTTCCATTATAATAATTTATTGAGAGGTCGTCTCTGATTACTAGTGTTTTATATCGTCCTGAATTATTTTCAGTATTAACTACATCAGTTTTATTGAAATGATTTTTTTAAATTTCAGCGGTGGTTTGTCTACTAAGCAAATATTGGATCGGTTATGACTGCATTTTAATTTATCAACAATCTTGGATAATATAGAGTTGATTAATTTTTTTTATTCTTATTTTGTGAGGGAAATTTTTGTTCAGGTTTCTTCTCACTTAAAACATTTACGATTAATGTATTGATATGTTAAAATTTAAAACCATTATTATGAACATAAATAATCCGGCTCTTAAAATTAGTTTTAAGAACATCACAATTATGGTTAATTCCATGAAAATGTGTCATGTCTGTAACTCAGATAAAAATCGCTATGCTTGTTCGCCACCGTTATTTTCGAAAAGTTTCCTTCGCCCTATTCAGCTGATGAAATATCTCCAATAAAATAAGTCACATTTTTTCCGTTTTAAAATACTGGTAACAGAAAATCGTTGTACGTGACAGACATAACAAGTTTTCATGGAATTAGCCTTATGTTAAAAAGCAGGTGTGTGAGAAATCTACCAAAGCTAAATATCGTTGGAATTTCAACAATCAGTTTATTTATAAAGACGCTAAATTAATTCAAGAATGTAGTTAAATTTTCGATCTAAATTTTAACGAAGCTTACAATATAACTATTACAAACATACTGTTTTTTTATTAAACGACATGACCATCAATCCTTTCCTCTCACTATTTTTGAGAGATTCTGCTCAGTGGCTCGTTCTTTTGAGCTATTTCCGGTAAGCTACAACATTTCTTTAAGATATTTAAACTCTTTGTTCTCATATGTTCAATGGTTCATTATCCATTGAACATATGAGATCCATTGAACATATGATTATCCGGGACATGGGGCTGAAATCGAGGGATTCTTTGAACCCATTTTCACTATTTTCTTTTTTCCTTTTTGCATTAAGGAAGGATATCAGAATATTTTTGAAACGGACATATATGATTTTTTGGGGTTTGTTTCTACGTAAATTGTGCGTTATAACGTTGTTTGAAGTTTTTATCTTATATGTTGTCATTATTATGTTTGGATTCCCCCCCCCCCCTTACTCAATACACAATGTGAGAGTCGCAGAAGTTCTGTATAATATTGTCTTACTTTCTGTAATATTATATTGTTTAATGTCTTTACTGTCATTTTAAAACTTTGCTATTGTAACATTTATTTAGATCCTGTACATATCAGTCAGCCCGACTCACGTTTACTGGCGGGAAATCACCTTAACATTTTTCATTTGAAGCAAAAATATTTCATTCTTAAAGTATTAACCAGTGGGCTCTCGCGGTCTTCCTTTTATATGCTTTGAGAGAACACCTGCACCTGCCCAATACCACAGTGTTTCTAAATGTAAGATAAAAACATTATCAATTTAATGATGTAGACCTTATTTAGTTTCCATTATAGACATTCAGTGTTTTATTGTTGCGAAAAAATCAGTTGCATTAAAAAGAAAAAATAGAGCACATTTTAAGACAAATAAAATATGCATGTTGTTATACTAAAAACAAGATTTTTTTGTACGAAAAGGGTAATGTCTGGTTTAATGTTCAAAACATGTATTTGAGACTTTTTCGACAATCAGTCAAGTTCCATATTTGTTTTTAATGTGCACATGCACAAAATTTCATGCTTTTTAAACAAGTATATTTAATAGAAGAGAAGTAAATGTTTGATAGATACTAAATTGTTCCTGCTCTAAGAATCTTCTATTTAATAATATCTTGTAAACGAAAAGGATACCTCATCTATTTATTTTCTGACTTGAATGGAAAAAAAGAATTGCGAAAAATTATTTCATATTCTTCAGATGTTCAAAGAAAATTTCAACAGTATCAGAGAAAATTGTATCGCCAGGGGTTTTAAAGATATCGAATAATGTTAAAAACGATTCATAATTATTATTTTCAAATCTAATTGTATTTAAATCTCTTTTTTTATTTTTACTTCTACTTTGCCTTGGATTTCGAAAATATGAAAGAACGTTCCTTCTAAGTAAATGTCGCCATCTTGCAAGATCCAATAAATTAATGAAACATTATTTCAAATCGAATTTGAGAATCCAATAGAAATTTATATTCATCACACAGTGTAAAAATGGCCTTAGAAATTTTCCTCGTAACAGCCACCTATGTCCTTTATGTAAAAGTAACTGTCACTGCGCATCCTCAATTTCTTCGCACAGAATTGTAAAAAGTTTAGAATTCAATGTACGAGCCTTGATATAAATTATTACTGAATCCTACTTTTTGAATGTAGACTTCAAATCTGCAGACATTTTTTCGCGCCCAGTGATTCACTGAAAATGCAATACTGTGTCCAAATTGCATGGCATGTCTTATCTTTAACAAAACTGATCAAACTATTCATTGATTCACTAATATCTATAGCTCCAACTCTACTTATTCCGACACATTTTTTTAGTTTATTCATTTTCTATGCATGGAACAGATGAAAGCAAATGAATAGCGGGGTACTTAAGGTATGAGCTGGATTAGACATGGAAAGCAAAAAAAAAATCTTCTAATAAATTTATAATGAACAAAAGCTCACAATATCTTATTGGAAACTTCTAACTTCTCATCCACTGCAAGGCGAAATAAGGAAATATTTTTACACGTTTACTAGTAAAAAAAACATGTAGACATTTACATACTAAGTTTGTGATAATTAAACATTGTTTAAGTTGTAAATGTTATAATCTCAAACTATCTTTTATGTTTAATTTTGTATTAACTTATTTTCGCAATTAATACAGGGTGGCGAGTGGTCAGGGAAAAATATATTCTGAAAAACTGTTTAACACCAGTATTTTGTTAAACAGAAATTCGCCTTCTTTAATCCTTTTTTATTACTTGAAATATTTTCCATAAAAAAATACTGGTATTTTCCTCTTTTTCTGGTTGTATTTTTCCCTGACCACTCGCCACCCTGTAATAGCTATGTATAACATCATCCATCTAGATACAATTTTTGTATACAGTAAAGACCGAAAGGAAAAATAAATCTTGATCAAAGCAGAATATTTGCCAAAAATAAATAAATAAATAAAACATCTTACAAGTTAACAAGCGTTCAGAGAAATGTTCTATTTTCAGAAATCTGAGAAAGCAGATGTTTTTCTTCTGTTCTGGAAAACATTTCTGAAAGAAATGTTTCTTTCACTTACGTAATTTTGAGAGACGTTGCGAATTTGTTTATACTGGTAATTAATTTGAATTATTCCCACGGGATCATTACTATATATCGAATTCTTTTCGCATTCTATTGCTAATGAACTAAGCATCTTTAACTATGAAAATAAAATATAATATAAATCTACAAGGATTAAACAAAATAATGTTTATTTTATGCTATTAATTTAGCGTGATTACGACCGGGATATGTTTATTGATTATCACGCAGAAAATTGCTATCATTACTCCGGCTAATTTGGCTTGTTAAAAGCGTTTAACACATTTAAAGTTATACTCCATAACATTTCCGAAAAATGCGGATGACAAATCAAAATTTTGTTTCAGAGATATTTCTTGAAATATCTCATATCTTTCAGTTTTGGATTTTTCTGAGGAAAGCTCTTTGAAATAATGGGAAATTCGGAAGGGACTTAATATTTCTTCCTATGAATCGTGTAACAGTTGAAAGCATATTTAGTATTAAAAACTATATGCTTATTAAATTCTTAATTTTTCCCAGTTTTTATTAATTCTTTTGATTTCATAATTAAAAAAATGTATCATTTTTCTGATAGCTGTAACTGCAAAATCAATTGTGTATCATAACCTTTCATGGCCGTTAGCGTTAAATAATAAGCTATCTTTAATGTAATTTTGTTTTTCACTTTGAAACCCTTAGCTTTCCCTTTTTTTATATAATCTCTATATCAGTGGCGTAGCAATCGGGGGGTGGAGGGGGCGGTCCGCCCCGGGTGTCACCCTCTAAGGGGTGACACCCACTCTTTATTTGTAAATAAAAAATATAATCTTATAAGATTATGAAAAGGAATTCCGAAATAAAATGCAATTTTTAGTGTATGGTGCAATAGAGTTAGTTTTCTTTTCTTTGAGAATGGGAAATTTTGTACAGAATGGTGTATCTAAATAAGGCATGCACCAGGAAAAAAAAACCTACGTGTCCAGCGAGTGGGTAACAAAGCAAATTTTAAAATAAAGAATTTTCTTCTACATATAGACACCACATTGACTTATGC
The DNA here is from genome assembly GCA_964019185.1 of Maratus speculifer. Lineage (NCBI taxonomy): Eukaryota > Metazoa > Arthropoda > Arachnida > Araneae > Salticidae > Maratus > Maratus speculifer. The sequence continues at coordinate 208,958,894 of OZ025291.1, read as the reverse complement.
GGACAATGAATTGAGTGATGAGTCACTCCTGTGGTTCTCTTATGCAAGCTAGCAAAAGGTAAATAAGGAATTGTATGGTTATTTGTTAAAATAACGTAGAACTATGATTGAAAAAATATGATGGATCAGAAAAGTGGGGGGGGGGGGGGGATAGAGTGACACCATGATGACTGGGATTTACATCATTTTCATCCACTCGGGTGTCACCCATCCTAGCTACGCTACTGCTCAATATTTTTAGTTTTTGTTAGTAATTTCATTTAATATCATATATGACGTAAGGGGACATTTTATCTACTTTCGACAAAAATACGGAAATGAGGATTTTCTAATTTTTTGCTTAATTTATACTTTATTATTCCTAGAATGTTCTGGGTGGCAATCATTTCGTCGACAATCATTTCGTCGACAAATCATTTCGTCGGCACCACTTCGTCGACATATCATTTTGTCGACACGTACATTTCGTCGACATGTACACTTCGTCGACATATTATTTCCTCGATATGTACACATCGTCGACATGTACACTTCGTCGACATATCATTTCGTCGACATACATTTTTGATGTGTAGTGCACATAAATATTAATGTATTAATCACTAGATGGCGCTGGTTTAGGCATTTCAGTAATGAACAACCTACAAAAATTGTTAATTGTTAATATTTTTAGAATCAACACTTATTAATTAAAGCATCTAATGAAACAAAATAGATGGTTAAAAAACTAAGCAATTGATAAATCAATAACTAATGAAATATTTATAAAAATTAATTCATTATTCAAGCTAATACTTAATTGCTGTACCATAAGGATTAATATTTTAATTATTTTAAATGGGTTATTTAAAATGGGCGATTATTTAAGATGGGCGATTTCTATGCGTTTACGAATAAGAATGAAATGATGAATGTGTTGATAAATATCCAATTTGAATTTGATAACAGCCTCTACATACTTGGATAAAAAAGTAAAATTTCCTTTAACCTTTGAGGGGCAAAGCACTTCTATTACTTAAATGCTGAAGTTATCAAATGACACCAGAACTTAAAATCAAATTTATTTCAAAACAGACAAATGCTTATCTTTGCGTACTTGATGAAATGAAAGTTTTCATTTCAAAATTCGGGTGTCAATGTGACATTTTTCAATTAACATTAAGTGATGTATATTTTATACCACTGCCCTTCAAAGGGTTAAATATAAAAATTTAATGTAGTATTTTTAATGAAGATATTTGTAAATCTTTTCTCAGGATACAAAGTTTATAAAACAGTAATTATAATAAATTATTGTTGCCTATTTGAATTAATTATCAAATATTTTTTATTTTTGAGAATATCTCATATACATTCTTTATATAAATAAATTTAAATTATGAATGGTTCTGTTATTGATGAAAATTATTTTAAATTATTGTTTTTCCAAACCAAATTTTTAATGTGTTTTACTTAATATTTTTTTTCCACAATGTAATTTATATATTGATTTTCTTTCTTTTTTTTTTTTTTTGGGGGGGGGGGGTAATGCATTTTTTAAATAAAAATTTGATGGAGTACTTGCTCATACACTTCCTCGTGGTGTACCCTGGAAACTTTTTTTTGACCTAAGGTATGGGCGACGTTAATATTTTTGTTTTATAATAATTTACAAAAAATCCATGTGTTCACAAATAAAGTTATCGACGAAAGGTAAAATACATACAATGTGTAGACGAAATGCTATGTCGATGAAGTGTACCTGTCGACGAAATTAAATGTCGACTAAGTGTACTTGTCGACGTAATGTTATGTCGACGAAATTATATGTCGACTAAGTGTACCTGTCGACGAAGTGGTATCGACGAAATAATATGTCGACGAAGTGATTATCGACGAAGTGTACCACTCCCGAATATTCTGATTAAATTTTGTAAAGATTTGAGTATTATAAATACAGTTTAAAGTGATTTTATTCCATGTATTTTATTACATTGCACATACTTATGAAATTTTGTAGATATTCGAGTATTATAAAGACAGTTTATAAAGACAGTGATTTTATTACATGGGTTATCCCTAGTACGTTCTGATGAAGTTTTGTAACGATCCAAGAATGAAAAAAATAGTTTAAAGTGATTTTATTATATCGATGTACCTTTAAACGCCACAATCCACTAGACTTAAAAGCAATTTTTCTCAGTTTGTGTTTTTTGAAAAAAAAGGCATATCCAGAGTGAAAAATTATTAAAGTATTGAATCGCTTTTTATCTTGATTGTTCTTTATGGACTATTTGATAAATTTAAATATTAGATTTCAATAAAGTAAAAAAACATTTTTTTTCACATAAATGTATGTAATAAATTCAGTCTGTACTGTAATTTTTCTCATATTTGAAAATTTAATTCTTTTTTATCTAAACTAATTAACTTATGATAAATTCGATACTTATAACTATACAGCACACTTCCATGAATAATTTTATAAAACAGCAGCTTAAAATGTTAAAAATATATGAAAAACATTTTAAAACTTATTTAAATTTTTAAAAAATATATAATTTTTTTTAATTTTAGAAATTGATCAGAGAAAATAGAAAGATTTCTTAATTGAATCACTTTTCTTGATTGAACCCTTCAGTACTATGTCAAAAATTAATCTTAAAATGCCTAAATTTACGAAAAAAAGGTCAAAGGATACAAAGTCCCTTTAAAGTAGAAAATAACACCAAAGTTCTGTTATTCTAATGATGATGATAAAAAAATCTTTAAATATAAAATTTATATTCCGGATAAAAATATATTATGGAATATGATGAATATGGGGAACTATGATTAGGGTACAAAAATACTAGGACATCCGAGATATCTTTTTTATTGTTCAGATAACTAATTTCGTTACTCATCGATGTTTCATTATATATTTTTCTTTAACCACATTGCAACGGGAGTCTTTTCCGGAATTTTTAATGTTTTTTAATCGATTTTCCAAAAAAACAGATATTTGTGCTTTAGTAAAACGAGAAAAATGCTCTGATCAAATAAAGCAAATTTTTAAAGTAAAATTTACTGCTGCAGCATTAACAAGGCTTCTGAGCACTTTTTGCAGCACGTACACGAGGCGCTCGTCTCCAAGGGCTTAATCTGATAATTTAAGCATTTGTAATTTTATTTTTATGTTACCTTTTTACAGTTTTAGATTTAGAAGTTATTTTTTACTATCACTTTATTATATGTGTGCAATAATTATTTTAAAAATAGGAATGCGTTTTTTAAAAAGTGGTTTAAAGAATTATATTTTTTGTGTACTTTTGAAAATTTTATTTTAAACTATATTTAACATTTTTTAAGTATCGACAGTAGAAAAAAATATTTTGCATGGAATTTAGCTGTCCGCTTTTTGGTAATTTTTTTAACATTTCATAATTTTTCTTCGGAATTAACTTGTATTTTTTTATTATTTGTTTACTTATTATTATTATTATTGTTAGTCAAGAATCAACATGAAGCGAAATATACAAGTTAATTTCGAGAATGAAAAATATATGTTATTTGAAGAATTACCATGAATTGATCATACAACAATCACTAGAAATTACTACTAGAGAAACTATTGCTTGTAATGACGTTTTATCTTACTACATACCTAGAATTTAGATCAGTTTAACAATAATCAAACAAGTAACATCCCATTTTTCTCAATGTCTATATTTTATTTTCTCAGTGTTTCTTGGATTTAAAAATCGACTTTCACTCCTTTTGATACCAACTACATGATTATTTTTTTAAAGACGATAATAGCAGTATTTTTGTGTTCTATGAGGAAGGCTGCCTTTGCACTTGAAAGTACTAAGAATTAAATTAATTTAACATCTTTAAAAATATTTTTTTTCATTTTTTTAAGTAGTTTACATATGGAATAATTTTAAGTTTAAGATTGCTTTAGTTGTAGGTGTTGCGAGTCCAAAGAATTTTTCGAATTCTGTTTAAAAATTGTCCCTTAAAAATGCTTAGATTGTTCGATAACGATGTAAAGTCCACAAAGGATAATTTCTTACATTTAACAGTCAGTTTTCACAGAATAAAAAAGAAAAAGATGTTTAATGTAATCTTGCAGTTTAGTTTCTATCGGGTATCACAAAATCCTGTTCTCTCGGACCTTCCTCAGTGAAATATTTTCAATGGTCTGTCATCCTTTGTCTATTAAAAACCGTGATCACGTGCTATGTAATGAAAATACTAAGCAGATGCCTATTTGTCTGTTAGTTTTTATTTAGAATTAAATTTCAATGTAGCAAGCTAGCTGTAGATTTCTTGTTTCTCTAAAATGGAAGAAACAGCTATCATATCATTTCATTTGATTTCTTTGATTATAGAAAACATCGATTAAAAGAAAGCCTATGGATCTAAAAAGCACGAAAAATGTTTAAAACTGTCAATTATAGTTCGAAAAAGTGTTTATTTTCACTTGAGAAAATTACATTAAATGCTGCAGAAATATCAGAATGCTCTTTTAAAACCATGTTTTCTTTACATTGTTTGTACGGAAAACAGATATGAACAAGCTGAAACGATATTAAAAGCGGGAAATGTTGCATGCGGGGAGCGGTATATCGGTGTTTCACTGTATGCTTAAGTTGAAAACTGAACAGCCTAATATGTCACTATACAAAATGAAATTTGGTTTTAAAATCTCCCTTATTCGGTGCGTACCTCTTTGTCCAATTTCCACATACATAAGTGGTGACTAATAATTTTTTTCTTATAATTCTTATTTTTGTAATAATTTGGTCTTCTAAGAAAACCTTCTACATTTTCTCTTAAAAATTCAAATTAAAAGAAAAATTAAAATACTGTAAAATCACCTATCTTCTCGACGCTTTAATTGTTGCGCTTTTTTGTGTCCGTCCTGATCGCGAATATTTAAGCTTCACGAATTTTTTTTTTAAGCCAATATAATAATGAAAAATCTGACGTTTTTCACTTATTCAAAATGTATTGATTACAAAAACTTAAATAATAAATATGTACAAATTTATTTTGAATGCTTACAACTATTTCTTAAAAACTACAGTGCGTGTCAAAAGTTTAAGCACAATAATACAATATTAAAGCACATAAAAACTTCATTTTATTTCAATATTTGTCTAGATGATGTTAATAATATCTACTTTTAAAACAATATTCATCGAAATTAACTTTTAAATTTTATTTCAAACAACGGAGTTTAAGAATACAACAAAAAAAAACCGTGCCAAAAGTTTAAGTATAAAATCCTTTTTATCTAAATTTTACAATCTGACGTAAGCGGTTGCGCAAGCAAACAATTTCTCGGTGTATATCAAGATAACAGTTGTTGTTTTTCATTTTGTGCAATATGCCTAAGTCAAAAGAATTTTGAGAGGGGGAGGTGATAAAAATCTGGAGTATGAGAGCAAAATGTAAGTCTGTTTCTGAAATTTCAAGTGCATTAAAAAGATCAAAACGAGGTATTCTTCAAATTTCGGCACGTGGTAATGATTTCAAACAAAAATTTCATTCAGGAAGGCCGCGAGTGACTATTTTGCGCGAAGATAAACGCATCAAAATATTGGCTTCAAATGGTAATTATTCTCTTTCCCAAATAAAGCATGCAGTCGAGGACAAATATCGAAAAACACTGTTCAAAGAGGAGTTTTGGAATTCAAATACATCAAATACCGTAAAATGGCTCGTTTACCGTGTCTGAAACGACACCCTAAAGAAGCTGGATTACAATGGATCAAAGAGCATACGTCATTTGATGAAAAGTTGCTGAATGTCATATTCAGTGATGAAAAACAATGGAACCTCGATGGTCTTGATGGGTTTATGTACTACTGGCACGATCTTCGCAAAGAACCTAGGAGTGTATTTAGCCGACAACACATCGGTGGTTTTGTAATGGTATGAAAGGCTATTTCTTTTAATAGTCAGATATCTGTAGCATTCATCAGCGGTCGTGAAAACTCTGAAAAGTACCAAGATACACTTGTCAATCATTTTCTTCCTGTTGACGAGATTGTGGGGTGAGGGGAAAAATGGTTATTTCAACATGGTAATGCTTCGAACCATGCCTCAAACTCAACTTCCTCGTGGTTTAAGTTGAAAAAAATGAATGTTTTGAAATGGCCGGCAATTAGTTTTGTTTTAAACCCTTTAGAAAATGTGTGCGGTATTATCACTCATTCAGTTTATCCAAATGGAAAGCAGTATTCTTCAGTTAAAAATTTGAAAGATGCCACTGAAAGCGCTCGGTTTAAAATTTAACTAGAAACAATACAGAACCTCATTTTATCGATGGAAGACAGGATATTTAAAGTACTTCAACAGAAAGAAGCAATAATCAAATATTAATTTTTTTTACTCCTGTTCTGTTAAAGACTAAACAACTACTGTGCTTAAAATTTTGACACACTCATTTTTGTTGGTTTGATAAATTTTATAGCATATATCTGTAAACTATCTTTGTAAAACTACAATTTGAAGGTTATGTGGAAAGAAAAGTAACTTTCACGCATTAATAGAATTTTATTTTGAAAATTTCTGCTGTGATTAAACTTTTGACACGCACTGTATAAAACTATATTTGAAATAACAATAATAAAACTAACAGAATGCAGCTCATTCAGTTACAATATTTAAACCAGCTTCTTTGAAGTCAACATTATCTCATGTTTGTTTTATACTCTGTTAAATGTGTTTTCGGATTTCCAAACTTTCGTTTATATTTATGCGAAATTCGCGAATATTTCAGATCGCAAAAATGGGTGCTTTTACAGTACTAGTGATGTTTATTGACAAAAAATTGACGGATTTCACGATTTTTACATTTTGTTTACAATTGCTAAACATTGTTTGCATTTTTGACAACCGCCATTACTAAGTAACAGCCATCAGTCGTCAGAAGCGATACTACGAACCATTACATGGTTCTAAAGATTTTTTATGATAAAATTCATTCTTTTTTAATACTGTATTTTTTTCGCCAGATTTAATGATAATTTCAGTTTTGAAACGAAATATCATGCCTACAGTGAAATTGACAAATAAGATCTTAAATAACCTTTCTTATCAGCTTAGCTATTCAAAATAGTATTACCAGATGATGCGACACCGTCTCACCTCTATAAATGCTGAATTTTCTTACACCGGTTTTTACGAATTTATATTTCTTTTATTAAATTATATTTTCGGTATGATAAAAAGAATAATTTGTAGATACAATTGCACTCTGAAAATAAAAAAATAACACATGGTTTATAAAACATTGTTTACATAGTACATATTTTTTTTTAAATAAGGGTCATATAAAATGCTAAGCTTAAAATTAAATATATATGCAATTTTCAAGCAATATTTATGTGGCTGCGCATAAAGCGACTGATATCAAATACAGCTGAAAGAAAAATACCAGCATTCTTAAATAGATTACGAAATAGCAATAAAATTAAATAACCTCAAACTATGACTACTGAACACAATGTCACTTGATTTAAATAAAATATTTTGAATTAAAAATGTTCAAACAAACATTGGATATTGTATGTAAATAAAAAGTGCAATTATTTCAACTACCCATTGTTGAAAGTTATTTCAACAGAATATATATAAGCTGGATACACGTAAGGGGAATTATTAAATAAACATTTGACTAGCCTAATGTCGAAACAGAATGCATCTCACCTAAATATATATTTATTTTTCTTCGAAAGTATTAATTTATTTATTCAAATGCATAGTACAACCGCTGAAATATCATAGACTATTCCTTAAGATAAAATTATTTACATTCTGAACTCAATTAAAATGAGAATTTAATCGAGCTGTAGTATGAAAGTGTCAACAACAATTATTTAGGAATGGATTTGAATTTTAAAATTGATTTGTTAGAAAATTCTTGAAGTGGTATGCAACAGTAAAGTATTGTCAAGTTAAAAATATAAGAATTGTATGTATTATTAATATTCTGGTCATTTACATCATAGGAATATTCTTATTAATATTAATTTGAGAATAAAATTAATATTTTAATATAGTCTTATAATTTGTTTAGTATTCCTTTTTAAGTGGTATAAATTTATGTGTCATGAATAATTTGCTATACTTTATTTTATGTGTATTTTTTGAGTAATTTTAGTCATGAATAACAGTTATTTCTATCATTTTCCTTTAATGATAAAATCAACTTCTGGAATTTGCTTTTAATAAATTTGTTTTCGGCATTTATAGCATTATAAATGAGAATTGGAGAATTACAAAATTTAAAGAAAATTTGAGCAGATTATTAGTTTTTGTTCATGAGTGAAGGTAAAATGTATTAATAGTGCTATGTAACGAGAAATTTATTTTCACCGAACAATGTGTTAATGTACAATACCGTGTTTCACACATGTATGAAACACATTGCTAAAGTAATAATCTCATTAGAATTATAGAGAAATGATAAAATGTCATGCAATTTGTCAATCATTTGTTTTAAATTACTGTTATCAGGTCGAAAGAAATTGTTTTCGGTTTGGGAAAAACAGTTCGTGTCAATAAATTCTGTCCATTAATTATTAGACATTAGATATCGACATTACTGTAGTAATTTAATGATATAATTTTCCCGTACGAATTAATTTTCCCAAACAGAAATATTTTCCTGAAAAATATAATAAATTAAACAAAAGATAAATTCTGACTGATCGATTCTTTTATTATAAATTTTTAAAGATAAATTATTTACTTAATAATATTTTTACAGCTATATTTCCTCCCTTATTAATTTCTTTTAGACTTACAAATGGATTCCTTTTTGTAAATACATCATATTACTTATGCAAAACTGAATTATAAAAAAAAATGTAAGATTTGAATAGTTTACTTTAAATGTTGCCTAATGTTTTAAACGTTGTATATCCGTGAATATTGGCTGTCATATTTAACATATAACGGACACTAAAAGTAACTTATCTGAATAAAAAAGATGATTTGTTAACTTAAATCAGCCATCAAATTTAATTTGTATCATTTTTTAACATTACCACAATAGCTTTACGTCTAATTAAAAATATGACTTCTTTTATTTCATAAAATGCCTGTAGACCATCAGTTCTCAATCTATGAGTTGCGGCGGTTGTTTGGTACTAATTTATTTTTTTTACACAGGCAGCTTCAAGAATAAACGTATCTAGGAATACCCTACATTCCCCTACGTAAAACCTTTTCCGTTTGAATTTTCAAACACAATAGATTGCATGATTAAATAACAAAATAATGTGATCCAGAAAAAAAAAAGTTACCAACCAATTTTCACAGTTCTTTATGACTTGCGTTGTGTGTTACTGAAAAAAAATGTAAAGCGAGTAAACAAATAAAACCCATATTTTTAAATCGATTCGGATGTAGAACTGTTTGGCTCTATATTAAAAATATTAAAATAATAATATAAAAGATGATATTCGTATATGTAGCTTTTATCTAACTGTTTTATGTTTAAATAAGAAAATTAAAATAAACGGTCAAGTGCAAGTATTCTCGCTCTCACAGGGTTCCGTACAATTAACATATGTACTATTAACTACTTCGGTACGAGCGACTGGTATACGTGACATTTTAAGCTCTCAGAATCCTTCGTTATTATCACCAGTTATTTTTATTTCAAACTTTACTTTATTTGAATGGAGCATTTCCACGATTCAAGTACAGATAAAAATACGTTTTGAAAAAGTGGTGGTTAAAGATTAAAAACTAAACATTGCGTGGGAGTTATCTGTATTACTAAAATAAACTCCCTGCTGAAAAAATAGTAAGATTTTGTAAAAAGTTATGCAAAGTAGGGCTAGTTATAGATATATAAACTGGAAAAATATAAATGGCTATACCGTGAAAGTTCAAAGAGATATGAAGCCAAAATAATATCAAGTATTTATATTCTGTATAAGACTTATTTATGTTATCCTAATGTATTTACAAGTAACTTAACTCGTACTGAGATTAAAAGGTAGTGCAAATTCAAACTACATTTCGTATTTCATAAAACTTAGTTCAGCGTACTAATAATATCTTCTTTCTCTAGATTAGTTAACACAAAACCCTTGTTCAATGGCTAAATGATGCATTGAACTAAAGGTGTTTCTGTAGAAAAACGCTCGCAAATTTGCAAAGCCACTTTGAAGCTTTTTTCTGGATTTTTACTTTTAAAAACTCAAGTTTCTTAATGAAGTACCCACTCAATGCGAACTAGTCGCGAACCCTATAGTATTTATAAATGTTCGCATGAATAAGGAATTTTAAAAATTTAGACATTTTAATACCAAAAATTTCATAACGTAGTGGCCTCTACTTCCAAGTAAAAAAACATTTTGCGTTAAATAAGGTGGATAAAACTTTTTAAAAAATCCTGGTACTAAAAGGCAAAATTGTTTTTCTTATGCATACAAAATCTGATTAATGTGATTATTTCTAATTAAATTAGTATATTTGCAACAGGGCAATATCATATAAGACTTTTATCGATTTTATACTGCTACTAGGTATTTCATTACACAAATATATCATTAAAAGTTTTTATATAGGCTTTAAAATTTGATGGTATGCAGAGTATAATGCGACCTCATTATCTGTGTCGAAACCTTCCCTGTCTTTAAGGATTAAAATCTCGACTATTTACCGTCGCATTTTTCGAAATTGATTATGAACAATGCTTTTATACTTCTGCTACGATAGGTACCTCCAACGCTCCTCACACTTTTGCTCAATGCCCTGAAATCAAAATTTGTGTAACAGAAAAATTTGCTTTTCTTAAAAACTATGCAAGCTAGAGTAATCACTTTAGTTTTCTTGCAAGGTTTAAAATAACATCTGTAACCTCTAATTTCTTTATAATTTTAGTTTTAGTAGATACGGAATTAGATGGGTGAACATATTTTTGCACTATATTTTCAGCAATATCTCTGAAAATTTAATACCTAAAACTAAAAGAAATATATGTTTGAGTTCAGTGTAATAAAAGCTTTCACAAGATACATCACACGATATACAAATAAACGATTTTTTTTTTCAAGTAACTTAATTAGCCCCCTTACTCCCTTCCTCAATATATTTGTAAATGTTCACCAATCTATAAACATGTGGGTCAATAGTTTTTATTACGTCCCCTAAATTGAGCTTTCCACGTTTCATAGTTTATAAACAAAATAGCTATGACAGACAGACACAAAAGGGATTTATTGAATATTTCGTTTTCACTTTATAAGTACAGAACCCTAACAAAAGAAAATTTTTTTCTTATTTCATTTTACTTCTACGAAAATTTATAAGATTATCTCATGTGTTAATCAATTTAAATGATTGTTTTTATAGTTTGAAAGCATTTTTTAAGTATTCATTTTTGTGAAAATAGTAAAAAATGTATGCACAGAATATACCCGAATTCAGATGCTAAAGCATCAGTGAAGATAAAGTACTCTCAAAAGAGCAATTTCGGTATAAGAATGTGAGATTAGAAATGAAAACTTTGGGTGAAAAAACAAAAATATGTGGAGAAAATGAAAAAGTGGATGGACTTATTTATGGACTGCATATTTATAGCATTATGTGCTCAAATTAGTCACCACCAGCATCTATACATTCTTAGCAACATCTAGAAAGAGATAGGCGTATCCATTCGAAGATTTCAGATGTCTCACCTAAAAGACATCAATTGATTCTGGTAAACGACTGATTCACAACCTCCAGTCATTGCTCTTAAAGCTCGAGAAACAATTGAAAGCTGCCAAATGCTATCCCAACCACTTGCTGAACACTGCCAGTGACACATTTGAATACTTACTCCAATTATTATGTCTACAAAACGCCTGTTTTCACTTTCTCCGCATTTCTTATTTCCTGCCAAAACATTTCATTTCCAACCATACATTGCTATACAATTAATTTCTTTTCTATGCTATACCTTCGTTTATTGTTTAAACATTGAATTATTGAAAAAATAGTTTTTAATTCATTTATTCAAACCTCTGCGTTTGCTAAGAATAATCTTATACCCTGAAAATTAAATTTTTATTAAATTTATTTAAACAAAATTATATCTTGTAGAATGTTTAAAGTATCTCGCAATGTAAACTGACACTTAACTTAATTATTAAAATACTAACGCAATTTAACTTATTATTCCATTAATCATTTGAAATTGCATAACATTTCAGAAAGCGAAATGCATTTATAATAAGTACATTGTTGCAACAATAAATTTAAAGGGATAATTTTACATTTAAACTTTTGTAAAATATTACGAATAGGATCAAGGGAATGTAAAAATAGTTACTGAGAAATTTTAAGAAATTTAAAAAAAGTTAAAGGAACTAAAGCCTTGTAAATATTATGCAAAATAAAATATTATAAGCTTTTTGTTGATTTTTAAGCATCAAACTAAAAGCCATATAAAGTTTTTCTTGTTTCAGTAAGCCAATACAGTAAATCAAGGTAACTTTGCTCCACCTTTTCAAAAAATGATCCATTACACCATGGTGGAATCTTGCGGAATTATTTCCGATGAGCTTCTAAACTCACACAAATGCTGCTTTCTATATTTTGAGAGCAATACCTTTGTGTTAACTCAAGTGATGATGCAAATTTAATCTTTTTTTTCTCCCTTTGCCCTGATTAAATAAATAAAATATATAAAAAATATTTCATAAAGCAGTATTTAATAAATTTTGCACACATTAGCTGTTTTACCCTCTTCTACGATAGTTTGCGTAAAATTTGTTCATGAAGATTCGTGAAGAAGAAAAATGAGTTTTATTTGGAATATTAAGAAATAAAGTTTAATTAAGAATATTTTTAATTTAGAGCCATTTTTTTAAATTTACGCATAGGGTCATTCCATGTCAAGTGTCCTAAATTTTGACATGGTTCTCGCTCGACCCCCTTCGATTTTTATGAAATTAATACAAAATATACATGTAGGTATATGATGAACATTTGGAAACTGTTTAGTGCAAAAAGTTGTATAGTTGGAGTACCAGGGGTCCATTTGTACCAATCACTATTTCATGCTTGTAGAAAAAACGGCCAAATCATGAAGTGTGGCATCATATTGCTTATGATATATGAAACCTTACTTATTGAAAACAGGTGATCTAGTACAACTTTTTGTGCTAAAAAATGTAATTGCAGTATTAAAAAACACAAATCAAAACTATCGTGATTACTTTGCCTCAAAGTACGGCCAATCTGGTTGAATTTTACCCTTACTTTAACATGCTGTAACTACTGCAAATATTATTTTAAAAATTTCTCGCTTTACAAACTAATTACTTATGGATATATCGTAAAGCCGCTGTAGTTGTATTTTGATTGCTTAAATATTCATTAAATTATTAATGTTCAAAATCTAATAAAAAATTAAAATCGTCGATTTTGCCCTATATTCAGAAGCGTATATCTCAAAAGGGACACTTCAGATTTGGTTACAATTAGTACCACTGGAAAGAGCATATCTTAATTTATAAAAAAAACTTTATTTCATTTTGGGCCTCTTAGATACAGAAGGGAAATAGTAAAATTCAAAAACCTGTTGTACGAGATAAATCAGATACATACAAGAAAGGTATGTACTACGACAGGGTCTTTCAACATATTTTGAACCACTCTTTATTATTACAACGATTAATGCATATAATAATTATCACTTTTTCTGGTCACAGTTACTTCCCCTTTACCATTATGAGTGATTTGTAACCGCATTGCCAATGAGTTATATCCAATAACCAGGCAAGACTAGCTCCTGGTTGGGTATTGGATGTTTAACAAGATTTATACAAAAATATTCCTTTTCTCTTTCAGTTTATGCTTTACATTACTGTTAAAACATTCTTTAAATCATTCTGTTAAAACATTCTTTAAAACCTTCTGAGTTCTATGGTTTCTCATGATTTTGATCAGAGTCAATGCAGCATTGGCTGTGCTGATAATTCTCAGTGCCATTTGACGACTTATTGTTCACATAAAGGTTTTAAGCTTTTTAAAGAATTTTCCTCTAAAGAACTGGAGTAAAATAATCGCCGAAGTTTATTGCATCTTGAAGAAAATCCTCAAGTATGCTTTTATCACGAAACATTGCTTTTGCATAAATTTGAGTTTCTTCAGCGAACATACTGTAATCCTTTCTCTAAAGATAATCATTGCGTACGGAAATCTTTGCGGTCCATCAATTTAGAAAGCTCTAATCATTTGACAGACTAAGAAACTAAGAAAAATGTCAAACCAGACCAAAAAATATGTAGATCATGCAGAAAAGAATTCGAAGAAACAAGAACAACATGGTTCTCTTTTTCAAGCGAATTGGAGCAAGATGAAATAGATGTAACCGAAACGTTGAACAAAAGTCCAACAGCTATTGATTTATCTCCTTTAAAATTTCAACGAACATCAAAAAGAGATATTAAAAGTTATGCAAAGCGAAAGATAAGTGAAACTGACGATGTGATTTCAAAGAAAATAGCTATTGTTGCTGGTATAGATCCATGTAAATTAAGACAACCTACTACATGCAACCAATGTTTAGACTGTTTAGATTACAAACAGCTAATTAAAGAATTGAAGGATAAGTTACAGTTGTCAAAACGTCCAGAACAAATACAAATATTAACAATGGCACCTCAAAGTTGGACAATAAAAGAAGATATGGAAGAGTTTGAAGTTTCAGAAAGAATGGTAAAAGCAGCGCGAAAATTAAAAGCAGTCATCGGGATATTGACTTTACCTAGAGCAAAGTTTGATAAGAAGTTGACAGAAAACATAAAAGAAAGAGTATTAAATTTTTTTCAAAATTGTATGCTTCATCGTTGCGAAGAATTTCCTGGAACAGATGATTTAAAAAATTTTTTGGAAAGTATTTTCGAAGATAGTGATCCAGACCCAGGTCGAAATTCATGCTGGTATTTGTTTGCTAGACAAGCACCAAGTGCTATAACCCAACAAGTAAAATAGCATAAACTAGCATTACACATTGCTGGTTCCAGCAGAATTTCCAGCAATTCATGGTGTGTATTGGCCCACTTTGCTGGAAATAAGCATGAAATGCTTGCATATAGCTTGTCATGCTTTTGTTGTGCAAGCTAGCGATGTAGCATGTGATGCTAGCTAGGATATAATACCATGGAAATCTAGCAGACATAGCAATACCTAGCAATAACTAGCATATTTTTGTTGCTGGTACAAGCATAAATTTTGACTTGGGGAAGACGCCATTTAATTTAAACAGTGGCTTCACACAGGTCATGACACATTAGAAACGAAGCAGATGACAATTTAAGATTTTATTGAAGAATTGATATTAAAAATCTCAGCAACGAAGTCTTAATAAATTTTATGCACCCTCATGGACTTTCAAAAACCTTTTATTAGCCCACTAGACAAGATCTTTGTTTGATTCCGGAAGAGCATATAATTACTGTTACATTTCCAATAAAAACAAAAATTAGTCAGCAATACAATTTACCAAAATCTGTTGCAATCGCAATCTATAAGAAATTTGACAAACCGAACCAATGAGTAATGATTTTTATAGATTGGGGATCAGGAATCAACATAATGGGAGCTTGAAATAATCAAAACATTTAGTCTATAATATTCTATGGATCCCGTTATGTACCCGCATTCAAAATTTAAAATATGCAATACCCAACCAGGAGCTAGTCTTGCCTGGTTATTGGATATAACTCACTGGCAATGCGGTTACAAATCATTCATAAATGGTAAAGGGGAAGTAACTGTGACCAGGAAAAGTGATAATTATTATATGCATTAATCGTTGTAATAAAAAAGAATGGTTCAAAATATGTTGAAAGACTGTCGTAGTATATATCTTTCTTGTATATATCTGGATTATCTCGTACAACAGGTTTTTGAATTTTATTATTTTCCTTCTGTATCTAAAAGGCCCAAAATGAGATAAAGTTCTTTTTATAAATTAAGATATGCTCTTTCCAGTGGTACTAATTGTAACCAAATCAAAAGTGTCCCTTTTGAGATATACGTTTTTGAATATGGGGTAAAATCGACGATTTTAATTTTTTATTAGATTTTGAACATCAATAATTTAATGAATATTTAGGCAATCAAAAAACAACTACAGTGGCTTTACGATATATCCATAGGTAATTAGTTTGTAAAGCGGCAGATTTTTAAAATAATATTTGCAATAGTTACAGCATGTTAAAATAACGGTAAAATTCAACCAAATTGGCTGTACGGCCTACTTTGAGGCCTAGTAATCACGATAGTTTTGATTTGTGATTTTTAATACTGCAATTACATTTTTTAGCACAAAAAGTTGTACTAGATCACCTATTTTCAATAAGTAAGGTTTCATATATCATGAGCAATATGATTCCAAACTTCATGATTTGGCCGTTTTTTCTACAAGCATGAAATAGTGATTGGTACAAATGGACCCCTGGTGCTCCAACTATACAATTTTTTGCACTAAACAGTGTCCAAATGTTCATCATATACCCACATGTATATTCTGTATCAATTTCATAAAAATCAAAGGGGGTCGAGTGGGAGCCTCTAGGCCAGTTGACATGGAATGACCCCATATTGGAATAAATGTTTTTTGAAGCGAATTAAGAACTTATATCGCTTCCATAAAGATTAATAGATTAGATCAAGAAACAAGATTTTAATTTAATAAGTTGAATGAACTAAGTACGGAATATTGTTATAAGGAAATTAATATAATATAAAGGATATTTTTGTCGAAAAAAAATTAAATTTGTAATATATATACTTTTTATGTATGGTTAGGTCATCCATTACTCCCGAAGTATTTATGATTTTTACTTTCTTCTGTCTTCACGAGAAAAAAATATTGGATTCGTGAAATTTTGTCTTTTCCGCTTTTCCACAGATTTACACGTTTTATAGCTCATAAATTCCCCCCCCCCCCCAAAAAAAAATGTCTTTTCAAAATGTCTGTCTTGTGAGTCTTGTGTGGGTCTGTCTCTTTGTATGTGACATAAATATTTTGGGCACTCTATCTCAAGTACTAATTCACGAGATTTGATAAAAGTTTATATTCAAATAGACTTTAATCTAAATTGATGCTGATTACGTTTTCGTGTAAATCTCTCAATAGGTGGTGTTGCTATACTGCATCACGATTTCCGCATAAGCTATATCGCAAGATCTAATGCACAATTTCCATCAAATTTAGATTGTGTTAATACTTAAGATTAATTGATGTTGTTTATATTTTGCTGTAAATCACTCAACAAATGGTGATCGTATGATGCATTTTTCATGATTTCTTCAATCGCTCTACCTCAAGAATTAATGCAAGGATTTTCATGAAACTTCCGATTCAGTAAATCCGTGATATAAAATAGTTCTCTTTACGTTTTTATGTTAATCATCCCACAGGTGGCGCTGCTATGCTAATTTTTCCCGATTCCAGCAGTAGAACAATCTCAAGAACTTATGAACGAATTTTCATCAACTCCAGATTCAGGTATAACTTACATTTTATTATTGTTAATGTAAGTATAATTCTCTCAACAGGTGGCAATTTTATGTTGCATTTTTCTTGCTATCTGCAATAGTGCTACTAATGCGCGAAATTCCATGCCTTCAGAATTATCAGGATGGGCACAGATTGTCATTTAATTTTTACACTAAGATAGCGAATGTTGAAGCATTAATACACCCGGATAGTTTTTAAATGACAGAGAATAATCTCGAATTGGTCTTATTTAAGTTTCATCAAAATTTGTTCAGTACTTTTTTTTAAATTCAACAAAATCATTAATAAAAAATAAACATTTTAAAACAATTTCAATAAAGTCATTTTTTTGGTAATAAAGTTTACAAGTTATTTAAAGTGCATATCATACAGTTCGTTTATTCACTCCATAAATTATTATAAACTGCTGGTTTCTTGATTATGCATACTAGGTTATGTGATCTTTGTTTTTCATGTTAAGCATCCTGGATGTACTGTGTTGGGTGCATAACATGGGAAGAAATCATTCTTAATTAAACAATAATATCCCTTTTAGCATTTAATACATATCCTTAGATTTTCAAACAACAAACATAAAAAAGATACATTTGTATTAATTGCAAAAAATCTGAAATCGTAAAATATTTCATTGTTTGCAGCAATGTTTGTGATTCTGATTTTTTTTTTATTTATGTATGATTTATAAATATCTTTTTATTTTGTGTTCTATATTTTTAGTTATTTATTTCTGAAGCTTAAATTTAGTTGTAGTACATACACTAAAAACCAAGAAATTCTAAATTACTCTGTCTAAAAAATAAAAATATTAATATCCGTAGTTGAGTTTCACGCAGGTTTTTTAACAATTCATGCTTACACTTTTTTTTCTAAAACATTAAAAAAAAAATCATTAATTTTTATACCAATTTCAAACATTTATTTTCCCATTCGACAAAGTAAAAATTTCATTTTTGTGACGTTTGAGAGGTGCATATGTAATTCCTCTATTGAGAAAAAAAATTCCAACAAATATAAACATAAAATGTTTTATTGTATAATGTAGAATTGTATAATGTAGGATTCGAACAGTACAAAATGGATAATTTTTATTTTAGTTTTTAAAACAATGTAAATATATATTTAAAATAAATCATTGTTTTTTAAATAGACTGCGAGTAAAAACCTAATTTAATAATATGAATAATATACTCCATTTTAACTTGAATTAATCTTTTTTATTCCAAGAACTATTACACTGTGATTCCTTTAAAAAATTGCTATCGTTTTTAAACCCCTTCCAGAAAACACACTAGTAAATCAGAAATAAATTAATGGGTTTAATTTAAAATCCACTCTTCTTTACGAATTCCACAAAAGAAAATTTATTTTGCATGCATTTCGAAATAATATCTGTATAACAAGCCTTAAAATAAACAAGTGAAAAAAATAGTGAAAAAAATTCTATTATTATTATTTATATTGATAAAACATACATTATTGTGTAGTTAATGTTTTAATATATTCACAAATGCCTTTATGTTTTAGTAGTAGTTATTGTTTCTTTGCCATCGATTTCAGCATAGAAACAGTTTTGATTAAAAAAAAAATCACTTTTTTGAAGCCTCATGTATGCAATTTCACAAAAAACAATTTCTTACCTATAGAAATAAATTCAATAAACAGGGATTTTTTTTAATGAATGTTTCATTTAGGAAGCTATACAAAAACTATTATTATTATTATTATTATTATTATTATTATTATTATTATTATTATTATTATTTGGAAAGCATTTCGAAATTTATTGGAAAACCGTATGATTTTTTAAAGTATATTATAATGGTTTTTTGACATGTTTCTATGTTTGATTTATGTAATTTTGATTTTATGAAATACAATTATTTAATAAAATAAAAATAAAAGTTCTCTGGTAAAATTTGAAAAAAAATGTAAATCTTAATATTCGGTTTCGGATTCTAAATTAAATTTTAAAGCTCATTTCTGTATTTCTTACGAGTGCGTTACGTAACACTAGGATTCGGATATAAAATAAACTATTAGTTTAGAAAAACAAATAAGTTGGTGCGAGATATGTAAAAAATATTTAACCCTTCACAGCACCGTGTTCCACATCTGGCACATACCTAAAAACACTATAATTCTTATTATATGCCATTAATTTCATCAATATGATCGGTGTGACTAATCAAGAACAGTCCAAACAATGAAATAATATTTAATTTGGCCATGTAAGATTGCGGCATTTGACATAAAATTAGAGTTTGTACATTGCAAACAAACAAACTAAATAAATAAATAAATAAATAATAATTAATCAAGATATTAAGACAAAATTTGCTTTTATTATATTTACTGAATACTTAAAGTTATTAATGTAATGAAAATTTCAGAGTATTAAGTCACTCCACCGATTTTATAGAATATCTATATTTTGACGTATGAGAATGCTCTATATTACAGTGAAGTATTCATTTCTTATATAAGCAGTGAAGTGATGAAAGTTTCAAATGTTTAACAGTGAAGGTAAATAAACGCAATAAAGCTATGAATATCACCATAAACTGTAATAAATTATAACTAATATGACAAATGTTATGATATTTTTACAATAATTAACCATGGATATTGCTGTTATTCTTTCAACGTGCAGGAATGTGGAAAATAATAACATGATTTTTTTCAAGTGGCTGGCAAGGTGTATGTGTTTCAAATAAAGCCGTAATTTTCAATATAGATAATTTAAATTTAATAAAAAAATATTTTCAAGATTTTAAATCAACATAGAACAAAGTGAAGAGTTCTCCTTGTAGTACATTATTTTGCGTAAGTTTTTTTTTTTTTTTTAACTTACTTTTATCTTTACGAAAAGAAAGCATCGGATTCGTGATTCTAGTTTTCGATGTATTTACACGTTCTAGGGTTCAGAGAACAGGAAAAACATGTTTTTACAAAATTTCTCTCTGTGAGTCTATATATATGTTTGTATTCAAGTATTGTCGGCGCTCATTCTGAAAAACTAATGCACGGAATTTAATTAAAAAAATTATATTGGTGCTCATTAGTTTTTTATGTAAATCGCTAAACAGGTGGCATTACTATGAAGCATTTTAAACGATTTCTTCAATAGTTTGATCTCCAGAACTAATGCACGAATTTTCATTAAATTTTATACTCAGCTAGTATTGCTATATTAAAAAAAATGGAGAACGTTTGCTGAAAGAAATCGACATTCTTTTTACTTTCTGTTCTTCTAAAAATAATTAAGCCTTGTAATTAAATACAGTAAACACCCGACTCTTAACATTGTCGTCGTCAAAACCCGGTATATGTATCAGCAATGAAAGAAATTTATCTTTCACATCTTCCACTTTAAATGACCACATAGGTCTATTTGAAACCTTAATGGTCCAAAAGAATGTTCTGAAACATGCATGGAATTTCTTCCCACTGTTATTCCATCCACCTAATACATGTAACATGTGGTTCTTTCACATAGTACTTTTGTAGTATACATTATTTTAAATCTTTTATATCATCGAATGGAGAAGATGCCGGAGATTAGTTTTCTTTATTGCTTTCAAGAAGTCCCTAAATATTCCCTGGATGAAAAATGGCCGTCACAATGGGTGGCTAAATTCAGCTTAGATGTCTCCATCTTGAATTTCACCAATGGATATAGATGCGAAAGTAAATGCTCAATAATTAGTAAATCTTTCTAGAAAAATTTTTGTTTTCCAAACGTTTTTATACAATGGTGCGTATTTATTTTGAACCAGTGTTTGAAGTTCTCCAAATTGTTACATACTTTATTTTGATGCATATAATACAGGGATAGTGATTTTTTATTTTTCACTTTTTAGAAAGTTAAAAGAAATGAGTTATGCCAAAAAATATTTTTTCTTAAAAACGAAGGTATGGAAAACAATATTGAAAAAAATATTTTTGAGATATATTATTTTTATACAAATCATTTACTAATGGAATGTCCATACGACTTGAATTGTTGTGCAATCTATAAAAATATTTTTTTTCATTAAAATATAAATGTTTTTAAACGTTTATACATGCATATATATTTATATATTTCGTGAATTTCGACAAATAGAAAATACATTAAAAGGGAATTTCTAATGTCTAGCTCTAAATAGATGTTTTTATTATTATTTTTTTATACCTACGGAGCTTCATCTGAAGTAGAATAAGAAATATTTTGAACGGATACCAAGGCATGTATAAATTTTAGGGAAAACAATTTCATATCTGTTAAAACTGTTGTTAGCTTTCGTTTTTTCAAAAACTAAAACAAAATCACTTCACCTTTTTCATTCACGTATAAAAACATTTCATATTTATTTACTTAGAAGGTGTCACAAATAAAAATTAAATTAAAAAGTTGACATGTTTCGGTTCATTCATAAGAACCGTATTCATAACATATAAAATCAGTAGAAAATTAAATGACACTGGATATAAATATAATTTAAAAATCAAAACAAAACATTGCACCCCCTATGATCGTGAATATAGCCATTGCCACCGCGGCAAATAAATATAATAAATTTTGACCATATATTAAATTTAATATGTATAAAATTAAAATTAATAAAAGTAGAAAAACTAAATGACTCTGGATATAAAGGTAATTTAAAAACCCAAAACACAAAATATTGCGCCCTCTATGATCGTGAATAGTCAATGCCACCGCGGCTCCTCCTATTAGACTCACCCTTTAAATATTTATTAAGTAATTCTAACCACAAACTCGGAATGTCATAAGAATAAGAATCATTACAAACCCTATCCCTCCTAGAATATATCTCTATGGATTCACTGATGATTAATTTTCGGAATAAACTTCGGAATGCCGCGGTGGCAATGGCTATATTCACGATCATAGGGGGCGCAATGTTTTGTTTTGATTTTTAAATTGTATTTATATCCAGTGTCATTTAATTTTCTACTGATTTTATATGTTATGAATACGGTTCTTATGAATGAACCGAAACATGTCAACTTTTTAATTTAATTTTTATTTGTGACACCTTCTAAGTAAATAAATATGAAATGATTTTATACGTGAATTTCATATCTGGTCAAACAAATATTTATCACAACGTTCAAACATCAATTGAATTTTATTTACTTAACCACAATATACGTTTTTCTATTTGTTTCATCTTGAACAAATATTTTTTTCTATAATTGTTTCATGTGATACATTTAACCATTTTTTTTACAGATTTTATTTTGGCAAAACTATTTTCTTCACATTCTATTTTCAATACATAACATAATATAGTAAATATAAAGAATATACAGGATTCATATGGCGTTCCGATTACATTTAAAATAATTGTAGACAGATGCAGACAATCAAGCATAAGTCATAAACACTTTTATCAAGTATGTTGGAAAGTGATAATTAATTATACATTAGCATTTTTTGCTGGTGTGTAAAAGTATATATAATTTTCTAAAGTTCGCATGGAAAGTAACTGGCCTTTTGGGCTAAACAAAGAACAAATAGATATTACCAAATATTTTTAATTTAAATTTGTAGGTAGCAACATTTTGTGCGTATTGAGAAGCAGTTCCTAATTCTAAGAAATGTTTGTCGTTAAATGTCTGAGAGGAACTAGAATATAATTTTTAACGTGTTTTCATCTTTACTCATTTTCGGTGGATACATTTTCAAAGGGGAATTCCACTTCGCTCAACTCCACTAAACTCTATTTATTACTATTTCAGTGTCACTCTAAGTTTTCAGTCGTAATTCAAAGATTTACATTTTTTGAAATTTATCTTTATAATTTATTTTTAAGAAAATACCAACATAAAGAATAGTTTTGGTGAAAACCAAAACTCAATGAACCACTTTTTCCGTTTTTTATAATCATTTTAAATTTGAACCTTCTGAACACAGTTCAATTTGTGCTACTTAACCAGTCCCAACTTTTCAGATTTTGAGCTCAAAATTAAAGTTAGAGCCTAAGCTTACGAAAACATTTAATGATATGCAAAAGATACCGGCAAAAATATTTGTTAGTAACTCCAAAGTCTAAAGCGTGCTCTATCGGCATTTTTTGAAATTTATCTTTATAATTTAATTTCAAGAAAATGCCGACATAAAGAATAATTTTAGTGAAAACCGCAAATCAATCGACCGATTTTCCCGTTTTTTATGTTTATTTGAAATTTTGGTCCCTAAACTTTAATGGCGGCTATCTCCTTTGGAAAACGTTTGGGACCCTTGGTCTCCTATTTAATATTGTTTGTCTTGAATTGTACTATCACCCCTCTTTTATTGTAAAAAAAATTTAGAATCACCCTATATATATATATATATACATATAAATATATATATATATATATATACAGGGTGTCCCAAAAGGTCGTTTATAAACTTAACATACTGGTCTGTCATATCATGATGAACAATATTAAATAGGAAACTAAGGGTCCCAAACGTTTTCCAAAGGAGATAGGCTCCATTAAAGTTTAGGGACCAAAAATTCAAATGATTATAAAAAACAGAAAAATTGGTCGATTTGTTTGCGGTTTTTACTAAAACTATTCTTTATGTCAGTCTTTGAAATTAAATTATAAAGATAAATTTCAAAAAATGCCGATAGAGGGCGCTTTAGATTTTGGAATAACGATAAACTAGTTTTTACCATTATTTTTTGCATCTCATTAAATTTTTTTAGAAGCTTAGACATAAACTTAAATTTTGAGCTCAAAATCTAAATCTTGGAAGTGGTTAAGTAGCGCAAACTGAATTGCGGGGGGAGGTTCAAATTTCAAATGAATATAAAAAACGGAAAAATTGGTCAATTGATTTGAGATTTTAACTAATATTATTCTTTATGTCAGTATTATCTCGAAAATAATTTATAAAGATAAAATTCAAAAAATGCCGATAGAGGGTGCTTTATACTTTGGAGTAACATACAACTATTTTTTCCGTTATTTCTTGCATCTCATAAAATTTTTTTAGAAGCTTAGACATAAACTTAAATTTTGAGATAAAAATCTGAATCGTTGGGAGTGATTAAATAGCGCAAACTGAACTGTGTTCAATGGGTGTGGGGAGGTTCAAATTTCAAATGATTATAAAAAACGGAAAAATTGGTCGGTTTTCGCTAAAACTATTCTTTATATCAATATTTTCTTGAAAATAAATTTTACAGATATCTTTCAAAAAATTCCGTCAGAGGGCTCCTTAAACTCCAACAACTGTTTTTAACCGTTATTTTTTGTATCTAATAAAATGCTTGTAAAAGTTCAAACTTAAATTTTGTGCTCAAAATCTGCATCGTTGTGAGTAATTAAGCGGCCAAAAATTAAAGTGCGTTCGAAGGGTGGGAAAGGTAACATTTCAACTCCTGTACACAGTTCAGTTTGCGCTTCTTAACCCCTCCTATCGATTTAGATTTTGAGCACAAAATTTAAGTCTAAACTTTTGCAAGCATTTAATTAAAAAAAAAAAAAAAAAAAAAAAAAAAAAAAAAAAAAAAAGGTTAAAAATAATTGTTGGTTATTCTAAAGTTTAAAGCGCCCTCTAACGGATTTTTTAAAATTTATCTTTAAAATTTTTTTTTCAAGGAAATATTGACATAAAGAATAATTTTAGCGAAAACCGACCAATTTTTCCGTTTTTTATAATCATTTGAAATTTGAACCTCCCTACCCCCATTGAACACAGTTCAGTTTGCGCTTCTTTACCACTCCCAACGATTCAGATTTTCATCTCAAAATTTAAGTTTATGTCTAAGCTTCTAAAAAAATTTATGAGATGCAAAAAATAACGGAAAGAAATAGTTGTATGTTACTCCAAAGTCTAAAGTGCCCTCTATCAGCATTTTTTGAATTTTATCTTTATAAATTATTTTCAAGATAATACTGACATAAATAATAATTTTAGTGAAAATCGCAAATAAATTGACCAATTTTTCCGTTTCTTATAATCATTTGAAATTTGAATTTCCCCCCGGAATTCAGTTTGCGCTACTTAACCACTTCCAACGATTTAGATTTTGAGCTCAAAATTTAAGTTTATGTCTAAGCTTCTAAAAAAATTTAATGAGGTGCAAAAAATAATGGTAAAAACTAGTTTATCGTTACTCCAAATTCTAAAGCGCCCTCTATCGACATTTTTTTTAAATTTATCTTTATAATTTATTTTCAAGAAAATACTGACATAAAGAATAGTTTTAGGGAAAACCGCGAATCAACCAATTTTTCTGTTTTTTATAATCATTTGAATTTTTGGACCCTAAACTTTAATGGAGCATATCTCCTTTGGAAGACGTTTGGGACCCTTAGTTTCTCATTTCATACTGTTCATCATGATATGACAGACCAGCATGTTAAGTTTGTAAACGACCTTTTGGGACACCCTGTATAATTATATATATATATATATATATAACCAAAATCGAAAATGTAAAAACTAGCCCGGTTGTAGATCATCCTCAGCTATCCTACGCAAAAAAATATCATGCAAAAATATTCAGATTTGAACGAGATTTTTGAAAAGAACGCATCCATAGACTTAACATTATCACCCGGGTTTTTTTTTCTCAATAGTGTGTGCTCTTAAGTTGACATACCAGTTATTAATGCAGGGACCGCTGTGTGAGAAAGAGTTTATGCTTAGAGTCTGCTGTTGAAGACATTCGATCAAATAAGATTCAAACGAAATGCCTACTTCAAATGTTCCACTATGTGGATTTTCTGACAATATCTGTATTTTAAAGCAGAAAAATAATTTATATTCTTTCTTGTCGTTTCTTTCATCTCCTATTGCATCCCTCATCCTCAGGATGACTTATTGCATTTTCGGTGGTTTCTAATTCGCATTTTTCTCTCTTCCCAGACTTGCTGAGGAAGATATGCTCTGATCTATTATCCAAGTATATGACTCTGAACGCACTGAAATAAAGAAGGAAGAGTGAGAAACATGATAAAGACAACGGAGAGAAACCGAAGAGTGAACCAAACAATACTTAAATTTTTGTTCAATTACATGTGAAAAGGCAATGAAAATTGCCTAATTCTTCAAAATACACTTAACAATAAAATGATACAAAAACAGAACTTTTTTAAACATTTATTCACTAAACAGGACACTTCAACTAAATACAGCTAAAATAAACTTTATTTCACATTTTTTAAAGTTTTTGCTAAAAAGTTCAAAAATTAAAATTTGAGAAAGTTTCAAGTCATTTGTGGCATCCCAGTCATTTTTCTAAAACATTATCAAATATATTGTGTTAAATTAGTGCCACCAGTGACAACATTCACGCACTGTCCATCATCGAAAATTGAAAGAATGTTTTTTACGGCCCATTCTAATATATAACAATTAATTACTTTGCTTTTCAAATCCAACAAATATTTCAATTTTTTTACGGATTATATAATGTTTTGAAAGAAATATAAAATATTTCCATAAAATTCACAAAAAAGTTACTGCCCTGATACAGTTTTGTAATATCAATTTATTAATAAAAAAATTGCATGTATTCATAGGAAAATGAAATCATTCATTGAAGTTTTGAATGTCTTTCGATTATGAAGAAAACCAATAACTACTTCCAAGCTATAACTATTTGATTTTCATATTTAACAAAATGACAGGCATCAAATTCACAAATGTCTGTAAATTTATTTCTTTTTGATAATTATTTTAATCTCCTCAATTTTAATTTGTTTATGTTTTAAATATCATTTAAAAACAATTTAAAATAAAAAAATGGTGTTACCAAAATATTTTTACTAAATTAGTATGCAAGAAACTTTTCACAAAATAAAATGTAATTTATATTAAATAGTTTTCAAGATACAGAAATTTAAATTTCCAATTTTCAATGATTTCACATATGACATTAGATAGCATATTTTTTAATATCGAGAACTGCAGGAATATTCTATTTTCTATGAAGAAGCAAAGTCAATTTAAATATGAATTGAATTTGCTTACCAAATATATTTTTAAATCGGTTGCTATATAGCCTCAACTTAAAAAAAAAGTTTTGAACATTTCATATTGAATGACCTATTTACATTAATTAATATTTTTTAATATATTTAAGTTTTTAATCGAGTTTGTTATTTTAGTTAATGCATAAGTTAAGTCAAGATTAATATATTCATACTGAATTATTTTATTGTTATATTTTTCTGTAATTATTAATAAAATTTTACTATTGATGAAAAAACATCTCAATATTTCTGCAAAGTATAAAACTACGATAGGCATTTGATTAATTACATGATGAATTCCATATTTTGTGTCCATATGAAAATTTCTTAAGAAATAAAGATTTATCAATTTGTTTTTTTTCTTTAGTCCAACAGTGATAAGCGTAGAAAATATGTCAAAATTTAAAGAACAATTATTAGTTTTTGTATTATATTATTATAGAAATTTATAGCCAAGGAAATATTTGCGGGAAACGTATTCGTAATTGGCCTTTATAATCAGGATTGAAAATTCATATTAATGCGATGAAACAACATTAATATACATAAGTAAGATAACAAAATCTTTTTGTTATAGCTCAAACAAAGAAACGTATGCGCATTCTTCATGCAATTTATGCAAACTTTTCAAATTTTTATATTCTCATCCTCATATCTAAAAATAATATGTGGAAACTTTCTGTTGAATTTATATGGTATTATTAGCCATTTTTGTCTTCTCTGTGAACCATAATATTTACAATATTTCTGTTTAGATTCTAATGAACAGGAAATAAATTTATTCATTAATATGCAACATCACTTTTGACTTCAGGCTTTAATCTGACTGCCGAGTAATTTTTTCAGAAATTTATGCCTTTTTAGATGCATTTTCCATTAAAAAATTTGTTTTATGATATAAGTCAGTTTACTTTTTAATATGATGCCCACTGTAAATGCGTGAAACAATTTTGAAATACTAACTGAGTATAAAAATCAACACTTCTACCTAAAATCATTTTCGATTGCGTTGTGACTATGTTGCGGATATGTTGTACGAAATAAAAAGATTGTGCAAAAATTATTGTTAAAAATACAAGAAGGAGAAATGCGTTTTTAAAAGATAATTCAAATCATTCATTTTTAAAGTTGTGTAATATTAAAGACACCATGTAGAAAATATTTTGAAAGTATTTTACATGTGTGAATTTATAGAGTTCTATAAATTGTGTGGAGTTTACAATGTGTAGTTAATTTGGTTATAAAGTATCGTGCAGCATAACACTATTTTAAGAATCTATTTTTATCAACACTATTTACAACACTATTTTAAAAACGTATTTTCATCAAAAATTTTTACGACACTATTTCAACACAATTAATCAAGTTACTTTTAGAACTTATTTCTAGAGAGCAACACTTTTACAACATATTAAGACCACATTTCTAGAAAGCAACACGTTCAACATATTAAGAGTTTGCAACATATTAGGAACAAATCACAGCAGAAAAAATGATTTACAACACAATAATGTGTTTGGAACTTGGTGACAGAAAGTGTCCCGAAATGTGTTTATTTTTGTGTTTGAATTTTTAATGTCATTTTATCTCATAATATGCTCATTTCAAAGAAGCATTTTGTCTAAACCTTAGTCATCAGTATCAATGGCATGGAATAGTATTGAAATGTAATACTTTTACGAGATAAATACATTTTTTTTAAAGTTTAGCGTCATTTTTTGTTCAAAGATTCAAAGTTATTTTTAAATCCAATGAAAAAATGTCATCAACAAGGATAACATTAATAAAAATAAACAAACCTCGTTTTCATTTTTCTCTGAATTATTTGAAATAAACTGGTTACCACCATTTTAAAGTAACTTCAGAAAAAAGTTTAAAAAAATATTAAAATGAAAAATTGAAAAAAAAAACTAGAACGGGCACATCTACAAATGAACAGCTTTCATTAAAGAGCTAATTATCAAAATTGGCACCTATCAAAAAACACCTATTTTTAAATATATAGATTATTTTATCGTTCTACATTTTCGATTTTCACCGAAGAAAAGTAAAACATTTATATATACTACAATATCTTTCGCAATTTTCTGACGTACAAAGAAAATAAATATTCTAATCAACATTTGCAGATGCAAAATAAAATTACTTCATTCCCTTTCACTAATAAACAGAAAAACTATCCAAATAAAATTTAGAACCTATTTCATATTCCATCACGAAGATTACCCCTTTGTGGTTTTTGGAGAAAAGTGGATTTATGTTATAACGTCACAGATACTACTTGTTACGCAATGTATTAATTTTCGCTCAATTTTCGTTACTGTTAGTTAAAAACTAGTGGAGCCAATTTATATGGGTCCAGGGAAGAGGGGGGGGGGGGTAAAAGGCTTTCCAATATATGTTCACTCAATTTACTGTGATTTACTTCGTTTTTTATTTATTTGCTTAATAGATGAAGTAAAATTCGATTTAATTGTCGTTCTAAAAATAATTTTGTTTGAAAAATATAAGGACATTATTCGAAAAACTTTAAAGCCCCATCTTCAGATATAAAAACTAAATTTCTCACAAAAAAATTTAAAAAATGAAATAATAATAATAATTCAAAATAATCCACAAGTTTTACTTTTTTGATAAATCCATGAAGGTGAATAAATTCCCTTTTGAATTTTCTTGATATTTGTTTTCTGTATTTTAAATAGCTAGTGTTTTTTATGTTATTTATAATAAATGTTAATACATTTATAAAAATAAATTGTAAAAATATAAGTTAATAAATTTATTATTAAGTTATAATTAAATTATAATAATTTTATATTGCGCTTTTAAAAACTAAAGTTTGACTCTGACTAATCATCCTTAGCTACTCCAAAGCCCCTCTCTTCGCACTGAGAAAAAGTTGTTTTTGAAAACACAACTGATATGTGTATAGCTCACATTTTTTTTTGACCACACAATGTTTTTCGAAATTTGGCGCTACCAATTATATTTAGTATTGCCAGTTGTTCTATGTGTATTGGCACTGTAAATATTCTCGACACCAATGACTTAAACTATTGTTTTAAAATAGTTAATCTGATCGGAAAAATTATCATACAAATTGAATAGTTCCAACTGACTTAAAAATTGCCCAGGCTGGGAATCTAATCCAGATCCTCTGCTTACAGAGCCGGTGTTTTACCTTTTTAGCTAACTAGGCTGATGACCGGCGAGCATATTTTGTTTAGATAACCTTATTGGTAATAACATCGCTTCTGTCATGTAGACAACTTAACAGAATACACCACAGGTAAAGAAACTCTATAGTAATATGTTTACGTAGGTAAACTCCAATTACGTAGATAATGCCAATCTGTTAGATTGTATTAAAAAAATTGTTTACCTACATAGTCATGGTTAATATAGAATATCTTTACCTGCAGTGTATTCTGTTAAGCTTCCTACATGACAGACCAGATGTTATAAACAATAAAGTTATGTGAGTAAAATATACCCGGCGGTTGTCGGTCCAATTAATTTAAACGGTACATCATTGGCCCCGTAAGCCAAGGATCTGGATACGATTCCTGGTTGCGTATTTCACACATTCACATTCATAGTGCGAACAGAAGAAATACTGTCCTCAGATTTGTTGCAAGGATTTCGCCACTACCGGCAAAAGTTTGTTTATTTTCGCAGACTGTTCTGCCGCTTATACTATTATCAGAATAAAAAACACGCTAGAACTAGTTATGCTAGGATATTTTTTTAAAACGTAGGGTATAAATTTTAATTGTAGTCAGAAATTAGTTATTTACATGCAGTTACACGCCCCTTTTAATACTTACATGCCAATTGCACATCAGCGATAAGCAATGATACATTTAATCTCACAACATTCTGAGCAGAATATTTTTTTTTAATTTAAAATAAAAATTATCTGTTTAAATGATTTTGTGAATATAATTATACTGTAGTAACATGTGATTTTTAACCGACTTTAAGAAATGAGGAGGAAGTTATCAATTTGACACTTTTTTTTTTTTTTTTTTTTTTTTGTATGTTCACCGATTACTCCGAAACTGTTCAGCCGATTAATTTGGTTTTTGTGTTAAATGAAAGAGGTTACTCTCGAATCAGTACCACTTTTGTTTCATCGAAATTGGTTGAGTACTTTTTTAATAATTGAACAAAAACTAATAAAATTAGTGATTTATCGCAAATTCACTTCCATTGTTGTAACCGTTTTCCCAAACATAATGATGGAATTATATATTTATATGTGTCAGCAACAAGTTGTCGCTAATCTTGGCGTCATTTAATGAAATATCACCAAATTTGGCAACAAAAATAAGCCGACATAAATGAAGCCAATTTGGCCCAGTTAACTTACTTCGCAACGTTTCTGTTCAAATTCAATAATGGATCTTTTCCTATCGGTTTCTTCGGATTTATTAATCGGCAGTCATATTTATGATTGTCAAAGGCCAATCGCATTTGAAATGTTAATTTAATATACATTTATTAAGTGTGAGACGTCATTTAAAATGTAAAGTAATACAGAAGCAAAACTAAATTAATAAAAAACAATAATTTGGTATATGTTTAATTGAACATATAACATCGGACTGGCTGCATAAACTATTTATATATATCTATATTATATGCATCCTATGTATATATTATATTAACCCTCCAAGTGTCTACCAAAGGGTAAAATTGTAATGTTATTTTCTCAACATTTGTTTTAAATGTTAAGAAAATATGATTCTTTCAACATTATAAAAAAAAAAAAAAAAACTTTATTATAAGCATGAATGTAATCCTCCAGAGCATGAAATAATTTTCGATGTATTGAAAATTCATTAAATCTATAGAATTATAGTATTTTAAATATTGCTTGTATTGCATTGAAAACTGCAGCTTAGTATACGGAATATTACATTCCAGACGCTTAGAGGGTTAAAAAGTTATATACCGTAAAATGGGGTGAATCGGAACACTTTTCAACTTCAACGTTAAAAAAAGCAACAATTGATTTTTTTATTTTTTTATTTTTCTACTAGAAACTTCGGTCTTGTTCTGTTCTTTACTTTTTAAGCAAAAACGAAACTTTTTTACTGTTTATATATGTATTATTTACTTTTTTAATGGTGCTCCGATTCACCCCGCAGATAGGGGTGAATCGAAACAAATGTTATAATCTCTATTTATTCCGATTCAAACTTTAATAGAGTTAATAAAAACAGGCAATAATGATAAGGGAGGAATAGGAACATGTAGTTATTGTGAAACCAAGCCTTTATCTCATATACAAGTAAAGATATGCCTTTTTGAAATTTAAAAAACAACTTTGAAATCAAGAAAAATTTAAATTTATTTTAAGAATTTATATTCGAATTGCAGAAGTAGAATTTAATACAAATTCAGATCTGTTCTGTGTTAGCCTTTACTAGAAGTCATTGGGTAAGTGAATCTATTGAGTAGCCCCAATCGCTGCATGTATTAATATGATCTACTAATACGCCCTCATCCCCAGCCCTTAATACTGCTTGCATCCCTCTCTTTTTTAATTGGTTTTTCATTTTGAGATGTTTGTGTAATTTTGAGGATGTCAGAGTATAATTCTGTGCAGTTTTTCTAACTAATTTGGTATTTTTGAATTATTTTATTGTGTGTTCCATGTCTGTTGGGTTAGGCGTTGACGTTTTTGTTTAACCAAGTAATTTCTGGACACCTTTAAACTCTTCAAGTAATTAGAACAAACAAAATATTGTTACAATACCTATTCTTACATATGTTTTCATATATTACATGAAACTATTACTGCGTAGAAAAATTAACCATAAAAGAAAACGTGTTCCGATTCACCCTGTAAATCTTTAACCTCTGATTTTACAAGCCATTTTTTATTTTTTCATTATGTAGTTTAGAAATAAATAGAATTTAATACAGTATATCGTTTACAGGTCTATCATTAATTAAAAATCCCCCGTCTTAGGTTTAGAATACGAAAAATACTGAAGTTACATACAAAGTTTTGAAGGCATTGAAAAAATGAGGTTTTTAAGGATCCTCTTAAAAATTTTTTATATACCCCAGTAGTTGTGCAGACATGTCAAAACTGAATTTCTCAACTCTTAATGTTATTACCTTCTTATAAAAAAATTGGCAACTAAAAATATCAGCAAATATATTTATAATAAATTTATTTATATGACCGGGAAGTTTCGTTCCTACTCACCCCGGTGTTCCCATTCACCCCATTTTACGGTATATATATATGAGAGCTTTGAAATTGCTTTTAATTATTCCATGATATAATAATAACGTAATTTTCCTGTATCCAGTATGTCTTGGTACGAGAATGAAAGTTTTAGGCATTTTTTATGACAATGCATTTACTGTCTTATATTTACAACATAGAAAAAAAAGTTACTGAAATTAGTATTACCGACATTATTGGTGCGAGTTTTTTACATGGCAAGGAGCTTAGATGGCAGTAGACATTAAGCATAATTGCCAATCTGAATGAGTTCTCATCTATGAAGCTTTCTCAATTATATCCGGAAATGGGAGTAAATAGAATAAAGAATAATACTTAAACAAAAATCTTCAATTTTATCAGATTACCCGACAAAAGTGAAAAGTGGCTTACTAACAGCTAATAATTTTAAAGGAACTGAGAATATCGTAATATACTTCCAAAACTTCTATATTATTTATACAACTCTACATGTTGTTAATTTAGTTCGTATAGTATGGATATGATAAAATTTATGAAAAGTGAATTTATGATGTTTATGAATGTCATAATATACTTCCGAAACTTCTATGTTATTTATACAACGCTACATGTTGTTAATTTAGTAAGCATATTAATTCAAAAAAATCTTTGTTTTGCTGTACTATGCTTACTAAATTAACAACATGTAGACCTATTATGGCACATTAACTAAATCTATTAGTTGTGAATGAAGATGAATTTTCTTATTTTCCATAATCGAATTCACGAAAAAGTCTAAAGTGAAAAGAAAGGTATTAGCAAAAACATATTGTAATGTAAAATGTGGGTGTGATAAAAGGTTTATTTCATAAAAACACTTCTATGCACAAAATTGCATTAACTGAGATATGCCAATTATCAGAGGAACTAAAAACGGAAGAATACTTAATAGCTTTGAAATCTACACCTTACTTAATATATTACAAATAATAATGCAATAAGAAGCATGCTTAAACGAATTAAGCTGTTTTTTTTGCCAAGAAAGACGTAATACTTAGCAACCAAAGATAATCAAAATCTAGCCATGATCATAAGGAGTTCCCAGCCAGATAAATTCCAGAATAAATCATAACAAGGATCAGCAAAAATGCTACGAAAAAAATCCCATTCTCAATGAGTCAACTCGGACAGTATCCTGCATTTAAAAATCTGTGATTGGCAACAATTTTTTCCCATAATATTTTGTATAAACGCATTATCTTATATCAATCCTTAATTTAGGACACATACTTGTAGCTGCTATTCTCACTTGAAAATACACATTTATAACACCAGAAGAAATTTTTAAAAAATAATAAAGTTACACTTTTTAACTAAATATTAAATCGTAAAAAAACTCGTAGATACTTGGATGTGTATCTATTGGAAAATTACATGTAACTTGGCTTGGCTGACCGACTCCAAAAAATCAAATTAATGTACATAAATATAACAATACGTAAGGTAAATACTAGATCTCTTCTAGATAAAATCTTAATTTAATTTCTTATTACTATTATGTAAAAAAATATATTTTTTTCACTTTGCAGTAGTTTTTGAAGTCGGTTTTATTTTTTGTATAAAAGTTTATGACAAATGAAATTCTTGATAAAGATAAAATACTTTTAATGTACTAAATAATTCTAAATTTATCTATTAAAAAAAAAGAATTTATTTGGTAAAAAACAATAAAATAAAATAAAAATAAAACACTTACTTTTTATCACGTGTCTTTTACCCCATAAATTACGGTATTATTTCTCTTTTAGCTGTTATTCAAAGTGGTTTGTCTTACTTATCGTTAAATGCCATTCATTTTATTAGTAAGTTTACTTTTCTATAGCATTATGTCATCTATTGAGAAATTTCTTAACTAATAGATGGCAGAAATGATAAAGAGAGTAAATTAACTACTATAATAAGTGACATTCAATAAAAAGATAATGAAATTAATTTAAATAAGAGTAAAAAAATCCTTAACTTATGGTTTAAAAAAAAAAAAGAAAATGTTTTTTTAGCGGAATTCTTTTATTAAATACTTATATTTTTAGAAAGAGTTTCATTTGCCAAAATCATGCGTTAGTGCAATACAATTATGTTGTTTAAATAAATTATTTAACCAGGGTGATTTAATATTAAATTATTCCAAAATCTATCCTTTTTAGAATATTTTGCTCATCTATGACATGCAATTGGCTGACATTTCTTACATATGTATACCGTGTAATTGCATGTTAATAATTAATTTCTGCCTACAATTTAAACACGGTTAAAAATATATTAAAATGCATATTTTAATTTAAAAAATCTAGCACATAATTAGTCAAGATATTTCTCAATAGATGGCAGAAATTTATTAGAGAACTCATAAAACTTACTCATAAAACAAATGACATTCAACAATAAATTGAATAAGAGCTAAAATAGAAATAATGCCTTAATATATGATGTGAAACTCAAATGATAATAATCAATGGAATTTTTTTTATTTATTGAAAGATTTTTTTAAAATAACTAGATAAAGTTAGATTTATTAAGTACTCTAAAAGAATTTTACCTTCAACATGAATTTTATTTGTCAAAATCACATATTGCTGCAGCACAATTATGTTCAAAAATTCATTTAAACAGAAAAAATTAATTAAAAATTAATAAAAATATTTTCTTCAGAATATTTTGCGATTAAAAATAACTTTGATTATGAGCAACGAGAATTTGATACGTATTTGCATGAAAATGACTGATATCTGTCTACAATTAAATTTTATATACACCTACAATAAATTTATACAGAGTGAGTTATGGAAATAATATGATATCTCCTTAAATAATGTCCCGAGGCACATACTTCCAATTGCAAAGTTTCAAAGAACAAGGTGAAAAATTTTATGAGATATATTGCAACTCCATGGAGTATCCATTTGCGAAAATTCAAAAATAAAATTTTTATTCGGCCCCCGTAAGACAAAATTTCCAATAACGAATATTTCCCATATCCATTCCTGTATTAAACAAAAAAAATGTCTCAATATCTACAAATTCCATAGATATATATTAAAATAAAAATTCTCCAAAATTCTTGAATTACACCACTTTTCCCTGCTTCTGAGCGGCAACTTCTTGACACAATTTTAACGCAAGATAGGGATCATTTAAAAAATATACTTTAATAAAAATTGATTTAAGATAGCGCTTCTGCTTTGGACACAAAATACTAGCGCATAGTTGTTACATTAAACTTGCACTGAAAATATACTGGTAGCATCTGCGCAATCAGTCAACTCGGACAGTATCCTGTATTCAAAAATCTGTGACTGGCTACAATTTTTTCGTGGCCGAAATATCTAAGTCCGGTCCGGATTCAACACATAGGGAAAAGGAGTTGAGCCCGGCTCAGCCTCAGTCAAGAGGAGTTCTGAACAAAGATGCTTAATATAGCTTTTTCGTTTTTCATTTTTAAACTATTCATTATTCAAGCAGCGCCAAAGCCTGTGATATATCTATTTTATTTATTAATCTCTATTTATAAGTAAATGTTTTACTTATATTTTAATATCATTAATACATATTCCATATGCTAGAGACTTTGAAGAATGTTATACAGTAAAACCTTTTAAGACAGAATTACATAAAAAAGAAAAAACTACGTTTCAGTCAACTTCTCTATTTAGAAGATGTAAATGTGTTTTTTTTCCCTTAGGTGTTATTGTATACATTTTGCATGGATCAACAAAATTTACTTTTAAGTAGATATTGATACCTGTTTCCGTCATAAGTAGATTTTTTTCACTAGTTTTATTGTATTTTAAGTCTTTTGCCTTTCAATCTACTATTCTTTTAAAAAAATAATTTTATTTTATTTTATTTATTTATGTATTTTTTTTGTGTGTGTGTGAGAGAAACAAAGGCGGTTTATAAAATATATTCGTTTTTCGTAAAAATTTTGATTAACCCAAATTTTACTCTTTCTTTTGCATGTATTAGGTATGTCAGAGACGATGATTTGAATACGGATTATGTCGAGATTGGGATTTAAAATTCCGTCTCGTGCACACCTAAGAAGAAGGAAGCAGTTCCTGTACGATACGGAAAAAATACCTTAGATTGCCCTGGTGTGTTTTCAGAAAAAAGTAACGTTCGTGTTCTCGCCCGGCCTGGACCCAAAATACGGACTTTGTTTTAAAAGCCTCGTCGGAACAATAAAAATCCTGAAATTGTGAAACCTAAAATTACGGAAAAATTTTTAATCCGTATATTAGAAAACGCATTGTTTTAAAAATAACTAAATAACTGACGAATATTTAAATAATACAAAAAAAAAAAGAAAAAGTTAAAGAAAAAAAGAAAGTAAGAAAGAAAAATATGCAAATGACAAAAGATAAACTAAATCGGAAGTTTAAGCTAGAGAAAGGAGTTACTTTTCACATTTAATTTTTAATTTTTAAACATTTTATTAGAAATCAAACTTTGTTTAAAACTTTAAAACTTTAAATGTGTTTTTCTGCATGATGCATCTCTCGTCTTTAAATTATTAAAAATTAAGAATAGTTAAAGAAAAAAAAAAAAAGGTATTAATTTGAAACATTTTTTTTTTTACATTAATTTTCTTTCGAGTTATTTGAAAAAAAAATATTTATTTTTAACAATATGATTTTTTAAAAATAAGGTACAACATTTTTTAAAATAGATATTCCAAAAGTTTTAAAATAATTATTAAAAAAATACTAATATTGATACAAAAGTAAAATTACAGTTTCCTAAATAATAAAAAAAAATAAAATATAATATAATAAAATCCGAGGAATAATCTGTCGAATTTTAACAATTTTAAATTAGCCCATTTAAAACAGTACTAATCATTAAAAATTTTTATAAACTTTAAGAGAAATTTTAGGACGTGATTTTGTTTGCAAATTATTACTAGAACTGTTAAAGTAGCATTGTTTCTTGAATTGCGTACATTTCGATTTGTGCCTAATCTCTTAAAACCTGGTGAATTATTTAAACGGCTATTTTTCAGATTCTGCGAAATTTTCAGATATGCACATGCAATTTTTGTGTTTTATTCAGGATTGGATAAGGAAAGTTATCCTACTTGGAATTTCTACCCTAGAGGGGCCGTATAAAAATTACAATTTCGTATTTTTTCAAATACACCCCCATGTGATTGCTACTTAACATATCATTTTTTGCACCTTTTTTTAAAATGAAACTTTGGGTTTGGAAGTATGTGTCTAGTGACAACATTTAAGGAGATAGCATGTTGTTTCAATAATTATGATTAACCCTACTTATATACATATCTTTATATATATATATAAATCTTTTGTGCGTGTGTATGTCACTGAACTCCTCCTAAACGACTAGACCGATTTTAATGTAGTTTTTTGTGTGTTTTCCAGTGGATTCGAGAAGGGTTTAAATTCACATTTCATCGAAATTGATTCAGTACTTTTTAGTAATTAGGCAAAAACTAATAGTTAGTGTTTTTTCACTAATTAAAAGTGTTGAATAAGTTCGCTGAATAGATTGCGGACGGAATGGCGGAGCGGTCTAAGGCGCCGGATTTAAGCTCTGGTTTTGGAAGAAAGAGATAGTGTATTCGAATCCCACTCCTGACATACGTATATGATTTACAATAATATTTCCTGTATTGTAATTTAAATTAACCGGCTTAACAAAAAAGAGAAAAATAAACTTTTCTATCAAAAATTGAACCGACTTCAAAAACTACTGCAAAATGAAAAATTATTTCCTTACATAATTGTAATAAGAAATTTAATTAAGAGCGTAGCATTTATCATGCGTATTTTTATATTTATGTACATTTATTTGATTTTTTGGAGTCGGTGCCAGGACAACGGCTGTTGGGTCCGCTAGTATATATATATATAGATAGATAGATAGATAGATAGATATCCTAGCGTAACTTTAGTGTAAGCGGCAGAACAGCTCTGAGAAAGTAAACAAACATCCGCCAGTAGTGATGAAATTCCTTCAACCATTCAGAGAATAGTATTTCTTCTGGTCGCGCTATGAATGTGCATTCTGTTGAATGCTCTTTCCATTCAGGACATATTTTTCCTCAGTTGGAAATATTCAAATTCTATGCCAGTAATTTAAATTAATTTTCTTCGCCTTATCTAGGGGCAGAACTATCTGAGATTAAAATGACGAGACATACTGAAAGAATTTATTGGGTCCAAAACATTTGGTGATGTGATTTACACAAAACACCAGTTAGCATTAATTATAAATTATATCATCTGTCATTACTTACAGTATCATTTTAAGAAAAAATAATTTCGTTTACTACGGAATATAAAGTAAATTACTTTTTATTGCATATTTTTAAATTACACAATAAAAAATATGAGCATGGTGTTTTCGTATTACATATATGTTTTGAAATAATGAAACGAAAGTTAAAAACTTGCAAAATTTAATTTATTAATTAAAATGAATTTTCATGCTATTTTAAAATATCACAATCTTTAAATTCCTCGGGTTTCATTCTTGAAAAGTTTTCTCATTTTTTACTGTGTTTCAGATATTCTTTTTTTTTCTATATCATGGTGCATAGTGAACTTGTACAAAAATGTTCTTTTATAGAAAAGTAATAATTATACATCTTTATTTTAATGAAAAGTTTTCAGGGAAATTTACAAAAATTGAAATGAAAGAAAGCAATATCCTAATTGTGTCTAACAAACACAGATTTAGTGAATAACATTTTTAATCGTCAAAATCTTCCAAGTACATACTTAAGGTTTTAACTAATTTATCATGTCTATTACACTTCGAATTAGTTTAAAGCTAGTTAAAAATTCAATTTTATTATAAAAAATATTGTTCTATTTTGGAAAAAACTATATACATTAATGGAAATGTGCAAATATTGCAATATTCTGTATTGCGTTCTATTGATAATAATTTTCATCACATTTAGCACAAGAAAATTTCAGCTAAAGGAAAAATATGTAAATTCTAACCATTTTCGGCAAATAATTACCTCGGGTAAATTGTGCTTTATTACACTTTTCCAGCGCAAAAATGTTTATTGCGTCGAAAGATTAGATTAATTTTATCTTACCTAGTCACCATCTTTAGGTAATTTACCCCTGTAGGAGTCTATAGATAATAAGAAATAAAACTTTTCTTTCATTGATATAGAAAGCATTTATTAACGAAAATTTTCCGACGATATTTTCTTAGAAATCCAATACAAGTAATGTAATATTTTTTATAATAAACCGTATTTATAATTAACTAATTAAATTAAAGATTAAGATTAATAAATATGCATAGTTGAAATTTAACAAAAATAAAAGAAATACACCTCATAATTCTTACCTCTCATAATCATTAAATATACGCCTTTTAATGATGTTTTTACAATATTGATCACTTCTCTGAATATGTTTTAGAATATGAGTAAACTTACTATTAATGTTAAAAAAAAATAAAACCACTCTTTACTCTCTTTTCAATCACCTGCCGTACTTTATCATTAAAAAATCCATTTTTATTTCACTTTTTAATAAATATTGAAATATATTTGACATTCTCTTTGTGTAGTCAGATTAAGTAGTCTTCTGACTCCATTTTACTTAGGAAACAATTTAACGAATTCCCTTCTTGCAACGAAATAATATAGAATTATATGTACGTATAAAACTTAGATATTGATTTTACAAATGTAAATAAGGTACCCTGGGGTAATAACGCCACGTTAAGGTTCTAGCAATTTTCACGGCTCAGTTTTAGTTTGTATTTTTCAAACAAATATATGATTTGATACAGCAACTCATTGACTATCTATATAAAAAAAAATAATTTAACAGATATGAATACATAAAATGTAATGGCGTGATTTCTTCACCAATGCTATTTGGCGTTATTACCCACCTATATGGGTAATAACGCCATGCAAACAAAACTATGAAATAAGTTGGAATAATTGCATGTAGATTGCCCAATTCTAAAAATACAAACTCTCAGCTCTAGAAATTGACAAATTGCATCATAAGCTATTGAAAATGTTAATTTTTTTGTGAAAGTGTAAAAAAATAAAGGTGTGGTGTGGGGAGGGGGGGGGATGAGGCAAAAGAATATCAGACCGTGAGCTTCTTTTTTGCTTAAAAAACCGCTTAAATAGAATTATTAGAAACATTGCACAGTTTTAACTGTGTTTATTTAAATCAGTATTTAGGATGTAGCTCGGCCACTGTAGGGAATCAACCGGGGTAAAAATTGCAAGGATTGGCGTTATTACCCCGTTATAGTTATTGCGCTGTACATTTTAAATTACAAATTATCTCGAAAAGATATCCAAAATCTTCAACAACATTTTGAAAGGCCATGAAATGTACTACAAATTTATGTAATTAACAAAGTATTTCCGGATAAAAAAAATAGTCTTCACATCACAAAACGTATCTCGCAAATTTTAGATCAAGCGTTAACTTTAGCTGCTTGTAAAAACAATAAGGCCTAAAAATGAAACAAATTGACTTGAAGCTGTTTTTTGCGATTTATATGACTCAAAACCCTTCTGCGCAGGACGCATGGGTGTCATTTACCAAATCATTTCATAATTATGCAAAATATTAGCACTTGGCGTTATTACCCCGTCTGGCGTTATTACCCCAGGGTACCTTAGTTCCCGCTTGTGATAATGATCGCATGTTCTAATGAAAATATGCCCGTTTAAGGAAAAATCTGCAATTTTGAATGAATATTAATCCCGCAAACACTGGGATTAAGGACATCGTTGCTGACAACATGTTTAACAGTTTATGGCACATATAGAACTAAAGAAAAGAAAACTAAACATATCAGCCGTGCTTACTACCATCTAACTGTTAGAAATTTTTCTCTTCAATACATTTTGAGCGAGGTGAACACTTAAAGTCAGATTTTCATCTTAAAAAGGTGCTCTGTATTTTCACGTACTTTGTTCTCTATTTATTCTTTGGTGAGATATTTAAAGAAAAACAACAAACTACACAAAATTCCGTTATGCAACAATAATTAAAATAATATAAAAAAAAATTAAACAAGATTGTGTCAACCCGCAAAAAACACATTTTTAAAAAATTCATTATGAAATCTAACCATTTTAATGGTACTGATTTTCTTTAACAAATGTTAAACATAACTGATGACATATTCGATCCTTATTGCTAAACTGTCGTTTTGACATTTTTTCTTCAATTTAACGCAAGAGAAAATCATTCCATTAAGAAACATCACAAGCAAATGGCATCACAAGCATCTCATCGATACTGGCGAGAAATGGCAGCATGGAACTTTCTTGGTTTCGGTGCATCCTTGACTGGATCTGTTTTCCACGTTTGAAACTCGCGAAGTATTTGATTACAGCTTTAAAGGCTAAACAAATATTCACCATAAACATGATTTATTCGGATAAAAATATTTACGTTACAAAAATATTTGCCGTTTCAACCCTCAAAAAAACGAACTACGTCTTATTTGTCGACTTAGGGTGGTAACAGCCTGTTAACGATACGTTCTAGCCTCAGATACACACAAACAGTCTCTTACCGAACGGCATAAACTTACCTAATGTACCACTAACCCTACAGGAAGCCAAAATTAAATGCAAAACTAGTTCTCAAACTTTTATAACGTTAGCTGTCCACTTTCATTTTGGCATGATTTATAAAATGTATGAAGAATACATTGTGTACATGTAATACAAAGAGATCTATAAAAAGTCCTTCCGGCAGTACCGGGAGGAAGAGGTAGCATTCATATACCTTATTTATTTATTTATTTATTTATTTATTTTAAATTAAGTTATATTATTCAAACATGCGAAGCTCAAATTAGTGGAACCCGATTATGTAAGATTGTATACTAGATTTTGTCAATACTAAATATTTATGGGAATTTTTAGAAATTAGTCTTCTTATATTCAACCTGATTTTATTTTAAGCGATTTATAGGGTCGCCAAATTCCATTTTAAAACAACATGATGGATAAAGCAAATCAATGAGCTTGGTCGAAATCTTAATTCGTGTGCACATGCACACTCACATCGAAATCGATTAATATATACGATTATTGTCGCGGGCAAATTGATTT
Source organism: Maratus speculifer (assembly GCA_964019185.1). Lineage (NCBI taxonomy): Eukaryota > Metazoa > Arthropoda > Arachnida > Araneae > Salticidae > Maratus > Maratus speculifer. The sequence goes on along the minus strand of OZ025291.1, from coordinate 208,915,040 downwards.
TTAAAAAAATGTCACCTACATTAGAAATTCAAACTGCTATATCTCAGGTAAAGGCAAAGGAAAAAATACTCCGGAATTCATTATTAAAATCAAACACTTTAGAAAGAGCCTTTTTTTTCAATTTCTAATTTTTTGTTTGTACATCATTATCCATATAAAAGATTTTTGACAAACTTAAATGCCCGCCATTTTGAAAAAAGATGGAGAATGAAGTTGGCCAAGACATTAGCATGTACAATAGGGTGGATCGAAAAATCGAAATTCGGATAATCGAATCGGCGCGGGTTGCAAAAGTTGCCTTTTATGCATTCTAATTCACATATGTTTTTTTATTGAAATCCATTCATATTTTCCGATGCCCCAAAACCCTCAAAAATAGTTAAAAATTGAAATTTTTATAAATTTTATAATTTTTTTTTTTTTTGCTTCTTAATATTTTTTAAATTATTTTTGGCGCGGGTTGCAAAAGTTGCCTTTTATGCATACTAATTCACATATGTTTTTTTATTGAAATCCATTCATATCTTCCGGTGCCCTCAAACGCCCCCAAAATAGTAAAAATAAGTAAATTTTTATAAAAATTTATAATTTTTGTTTTTTTTAATTTCTTTTAAATTATTTTATCAGCGGGATAAAAAAGATGCATTTTATAGTATATTAGCATGAATCCAAATGATTTTCGACTTTGCTAAATTTCTTCCAATGCCCTAAAACTTTTAATTATTTGCCGAAAATCGAGTTTCATGCAAATCTTGAGCTAAAAAATACAAGTAAAATTAACAGTTAAAGAATAATTTATCTAACGTAAAACGTAGATCGAGAGGATGAGAAATCGTTTATCGTATTTTATTAAGTGTATAAAATAAACTTTTTATACTTTATTATTTGAAAGACAACATAGATAGAAGAGTTCTCAGCAATGACCAGCAATATTTATATGATATTTGCTTTATAATATCACGTGGTGAATGTGGTTCTGATCTGGCATTAATGAAACCTGGTTTATCACTCAAGATGGCTAACAACTGCGTGTAGTATTTTAACCCCTTGAGGGGCAAAGCACTTATGTTCCTAAAATGTTCAAATGATTGATTGACACTGGGATTCACAAACAGATTTATATGATAGGAAGTAAAAGCTGTTTTTACGCGTACATTGTAAAAAGCAAGTCTTAATACTAAAATTCCGGTGCCGATGTGGCATAAGGGAATTAGTGGTATACATAATATACCGATGCCCTTCAAGGGGTTAAGGTTATAAGTGGCTACAGAAAATCCTTCTGATCATCTCATTACTCTTACAACATATATTATGAAGATATATGCATCTGTATGGTTTCATATCAAAAGAAAGCCATCCATAACTAAAGGAGCGCGTCATATTTGGAAACTTATCACATATTCTAGATATTTGGAATCCAATTTAAGAAAGATCGTAGATGCTGTTATTCAACGAGATAGTTTTTTTTTCCACCTTGAAAATTTGCTATTGTCAATGCTCATTGATAACAGAGAGCATATCAGATCTTTAGCAATGCGAAAGCTAATTTGTGCTAGAAATAAAAAGAGAAAATCACCAGAAGTGAGAATTTTCAAAGTACCCCAAATAAACTTCAAAGCGAAGGATTATTTTGAACTTATTGACTGGCAACGAGTTGGAGGTTTTGATGCATCTCTTTTGATGAATGTGCCTTGCGAAGAAATTGAGAACATAATAAAAGTTGTAAAAACGAATGAATGGTCAAAATATTCATACCATACCCAAGAGGTTGAAAGATGCGTTCGACTAGTGTCTGAGGCATCAGAAACTGTATCTGGACAAGAAAAGAGACAAGGTTTTATATTGAATAGAATAAAATCAAGAAGCCATATAAAACACTTTGGTACCAAAGAAGATTACAAACTTTAGAAATATGTAAATTTCCAAATTGAAGGATGTAAAACTTTTCTCTACGTAAGTTCGATTTTTGTAATCTTTATGATTAAATGCTTTGATTTTTTAATTTATATGTTGCTTATTATTGTAAAGTTAATGTTATTTATAACCTTATACGTTATTAATTAAACTGTTTTCAAAATTTGTAAGTATTTTTCGTAAATTATAATTCTTAATACATTTTTGTAAAAATTTCAGTTTTTAATTATAATTGGTGCATCAAAGATGTGAATGGATTTTGATTAAAAAATGTATATGAACTGCAGAGTTATGTAGTGTTGTAATAAAAACTTTCCAACCCAGTGCCAAATTAATTTAAAAAAGTAAAATAAAATAAAATAAAACAAAATAAAATAAAACAAAAAATATTTTTTTCAAGAAAATTTCAATTTTAAACTATTTTTGGGGCGCTTGGGGCACCGGAAGATATGAATGAATTTTATTTAAAAAAATATGTAAGCTAAGATAGATAAAAGATAGCTTTTGCACCCCACGCCAAAAGTAATTATGAAAAAATAAATAAACAAAAAAAATTAAAAAATTATAAAAAACTCAATTTTGAATTATTTTGGGGGCGCTTGGGGCACCGAAAGATATGAATGGATTTTAATTAAAAAAAAACCCTGTAAACTACTATGCATAAAACGCAACTTTTGCATGCCGCGCCGATAGTGATTTCTAAAAAAAAATTTCTATATTTTTCGATCCACCCTAATGTACAATGTACAAACGGAGTTATGTCCAAATCAGTTTATAAATATGCATATTATCACGTGACAAATTTTAGACCGTATCAAAATGTCAACCACACTGGAAATTGAAAGTGCAATAACTCAGCCATTTTTCAAGATATAGATGAAACAAAAATGCTCTGGAATCTTTGTATCAAGATTAAACACACAAAAGAAAAATCTTTTTAAATTTCTAATTTTTTTGCACCTAAATTTAAAATATAAATCTTTAAAAAAAATTAATATTCCACCATTTTGAAACAAGGTGGCGGATGGAACTGGCCGAAGAACTCGATCCAAAAATCGGTATGTACTATGTACGCACCAAGTTACATCCAAATCGGTTTATAAATACGCGTGTTATCACGTGACGAAAATGAAATCATTTCAAAATATGAGCAACACTAAAATTAAAAAATGCTATAACTCAGCCATTTTTTTAAGATACAGACGAAACAAAAGATGCTCTGGAATCTTTGTATCAGGGTCAAATACATAAAAGAGATCTCTTTTTCAATTTCTTACTTATTTGTACCTAATTTTAAATTTTAAATAAAAAAAATTAAATGGCCGCCATTTTGAAACAAAATGACGGACGGAGCTGGCAAACAAACTCGGTACAGGCCTCATTATTTATTATGTGCACACTAAGTTACATCCAAATTGATCAATAAATACGTATGTTATCACGCAACAAAATTCAGATCGTTTCAAAATGTCAGCGAAACTAGAAATTCATATTGCTATAATCAGTCATTTTTTAAGATATAGACAAAACAAAAAGTGTTCTGGAATCTAACACATAAAATAATTTTTCAATTTTTAATTTTTTCGCATTTAATTTTAAATTTTAAATTATAAAAATTAAATGGCCGCCATTTTGAAACAAGGTGGCGGATGATGCTGGCCAACGAACTCGGTCGAGACATTTGTACGTATTAAGCACAAACCAAGTTTCATTCAAATCGGTTCATAAATACGATAGTTATCGCATGACAAATGTCATATATATATATATATATGTGTGTGTATATAATATATATAAACATATATATATATAATATATAATATATATATATATATATATATATAATAAACATATTGTGTTTGTGTATATTATATATATATAATATTATACACAAACATATATATATATAATATATATATGTGTCAACATTTGAACGGAGGGTGATTTTGGGGTCTGGGGGTCATGATCGGTGAAAATATACCAAAATTTTCTGGAAGTGCTTTCCTCCGGACGGCTGCAATAGGTAGCTTTTTACTTTTTGTAATGAAAGCTACCTAAAAGAAAGAAAAATTACTTGCTATTTCTTTTTCAATCTGTATTTTTCGCATGGATTAAAAAAACGAAATTTCGTACTTTTTTAACTTTTAAATACTACTAGTGTAAAGTAGAAATCTTTATATTAATCTTTCAAAATTTCTGCGAAGTGAAAAAATAAATTGCATTTATTGGACATATTTTTTCTGTTTCTGCTGCATTATAACATTAAAATTATTATTTTTTTAAATTTTATAATTGCAAATCGTTTTACCCTTGCTGTTTGACAATGCTTACAAAATAAATTTCTTTAAATAATTAGAGCAACTTTTTAATACGAGTTTTGAAGTGTTAAAAACCTGGAAATGGAGTTTTATTTAAAAAATATTAATACATGGTGTGTCCCTAAAGTAAGTAGTATTTCTCCAGATTTGCTTCCTTCAGCATCCGAAAACCGGCGTCAGCGTTTTTTCAAGGTTATTGAAAGCACACTGGAAGGCATTGATTAGGAATCTCTAAGCGTATTGCCATCTCTTCCTTGACAGCTTTCAAAGTTCCGAAATGGGACCCTTGCATTCCTTCTTGATCCTCTGGAACAATAAAAAGTTCAGTGGTGCCATGTAGGTGCTGAATGCTTGCTGGAGCAACGTTATTACATTGCATTTCCTTAAGACGTTACCTACTGACTGAAAAAGACCCGGATGATAATGTAAAGTCTATGGGAGCGTTCTTTTCAAATATCTCGCTCAAATATTAATATTTTGACGTGATTTGTTTCGTATAGAATAGCTGAGGGCGATCCACAACAGGCCTAGTTTTTACTTTTTCGATTTTGGTTTCAGATTTTTTTAAATTCTTTAACTTTTATAACTGGTTTGAACCGGTTATGAAACTGAAACTGTCGTAATATAAAAATAATATAACCAAAATAAAAAAAGGTATGTCGGTTATGGATCGTCCTCAACTATCCTATACAAAACAAATTACATCAAAACATTAAAATTTGAGCGGTAAATTTGAAACGAACGCCCCCATGGACTTTACATTATCATACGGGTCTTTTTCAATCAGTAGTGTGGTCTCTTAAGTCCGTTGTTAGAATAAAGGCGGTGTGCAATGGCGCATTTTCATGATGAAGACGTCACGAGTTGCTGATATCCTACCTCACATGTTACACATTGCTTTAGGGTCTTTTAAAGGCTTCCAAGTAAACAAAGCTATTCAATAACATCCGGGCATCAGTCAGAGTTCAATATGTAACGTCTATATCTTCATATTTTTGACAGAATGGGAAGTTGGATGGAGTCCAGAGCAGTCTTCGTCCTCGACGTCCTGTCTGTCCGCAAGAGACATCTTGTGCCAGCGGTAAACCATATTTTGGGACATGGTATTATAGCCCTAAGCTCAAATCAGCATGGTAACGATATCGGCGTCCACTTTCATGAATGAAACACAAATTATTCTTTAAAAAGCGCAATCCTGAAATTCTGACGAGTCACTAAACCAAGTGTTCGAATTAGTAAGAATGCGCAGTGCTGACTAGCTTGCAATCAACTGATGCTGATACCGTTGACTACCCAAAACCCTTCTTTGTCACTGTGCGCGCATTGCTAGAGACTTGCTTCAGCGCTGAAATGTCATTTAACTTAGTTATAGGACAGACTATGTATTACATAAAATGATTTATCAATCAATTATTTGGAAGATTATAATTTCGTTATTATTGCATTAGAACATTTCGTTCAGTGTGTCAAAACACCTGCAAAACGTAACTTGACATTAATTTTTTTTTTTCGGAAAAGGAAACAGGTCATATTTAGATTTACATTAATTATATTTTCAAGACTTTTATGTCGGTGTAACTTACATGATATACAATCGTGCCGTAATTAATCCGTTTTTAAATTGTTACAGCTTGGAGCACTAAAAAGCAAAAAGAAAATTAATGTTTCCATAGCAAGTAAACCTAGAAAATCTCTAAATCGCATCATTTTTCTAATAATGTGATATATTAGCTTGCGGAACTTTATCGTAATTAATATGTTTTTAACTTGTTTCTCTAGCCAAATAGGATTTTTTTTCAGAAAGAAAATTAATTTTTTCATGGTATCCTAAAATACATCCCTAAATAAATGAGGAAAACTTTTCAAAATATAACAATAATTAAGAGCTTTATCATACGTTTAATCATGGTTTCTTTGTTACACACATATTCCTACAGAAAGCGGAAAATGTTATAAAAAAGTTTGTTAATTAAATATTCTCAAAAAAAAAAAAATCTGGATTGAGATTATGTATATAGTTCAGACATACAGTAGAATTCATAATTACTTCTGTTTCTTTCGTTCTTTTAACACTTTCCATCAAAAAAGAAAAATGTTTATGCATTCACTTTATTTGTCCCGCCGTAAGTCTGTTTGATAAACGTTATTGCATGTCTGTATTGTGCAAAAGCAAAGCATGTATATATTGTGTATGAAGTGAGTCGTGTTAACTTTTTAAGACTTACTTAAACTATTGTGTAGGCGATCCTAAAGAAAAATAAAAATACTTTCTTATTTTTATGCAATTTAAAAACGAAAGCATTCACTTCGAATAGACGTATATCAGGTATATTTTTCAAATATTTTTAATTAAATGTTATAATTTAAGGAAAATTTCTTTAAGTTTTCATTTAAATAAAACATATTCAAGTCTTAAAGGATTAATAGCTCATTTAGAGGGGAACTAAAAAAATATGTTATTTATGGTACAGTACATATCATTAATATAAATACGTAGATGTTTTTAAAATTGTCGTATTTTACTTCAGTATAAGTTATTAAATTTTATGCCACATATTAAAATGAATGGAATAAATATTTTATCGAGGTTTTTAAATAAATATTTTATTTTCATGTCGAAAAATAGGAAAACAATAATTAATTACGCTGTCTTATAAGTATAAAAATAAATATGAAACTGCTTCATGTCAAAGCTGCCAACTTTTACGAATTTTCGCTACCACTAAAATTGTACAGAGATTTTTCATTTGTTTATTCATAATGTTACGACGATTAAATAAGACAATATTTACTATAAAATTTTTGTGGTAGGTTAAAGGTATAAAAGTTAACTATGTTCATATGCATTTTTTTAAAAAGAGAATATCCAGAAATGATTCACAAGCGCGGAAATAAGCTTTAAGCTTCCCGAGCGAAAAAATATATTTGCCTTTTTCAATTGCAAAAATCTCTGTCGGCTGGGCCTATAAACGGAGGTAGATTTCGAAGATTGCTCAATAAAAAAATGCTTAGAGATAAACCCAGTTTAATAACTTCATTTGGCCGTTTATGAAAAACTTTTAATTTCATTTTTCTGCAAAAACTGGTTTTATCAGAATCATCTTAAGAAAAATTCAGATCAAATGCCCATTTTGACAACATATTTTGAAATAAATTCTGAATTTATTAAAAAATCGACCAAATCAGTACATTATACAGTTCCTAAATAACAAAAAACTCTCAGTTGAATGCATTTAAAAAAAAATTGAATTTAAAAATGAGTCATAAAATAACCAATTTGTTGTTTGAATACATCCTTAATTCTTTAATCATGATTGCTTCGGAAAATTTTGTGCGAAATACTCACTTTGACAACATTTTTAAAAATATATTCTATCTTTATCAAAAAACTGGCCAATGCGTCACAGTATATAGTTCCTAAATAAGAGGATCTGTAAATTGGATGCTTTTGAGAGCAAAAATGGATTTTAAAACGAGTCATAAAAAACGCAATTTGCTATGTGAAAACTTCCTTAAATTTTCAAATCACGAAGACTTCGGGAAATTCTGTTCAAAATAACCTTTTTGGTAGCCTTTTTCGAAATATATTCTGTCTTTATCAAAAAACCGATCAATGCATCACATTATATATTTCCTAAATAAGAGGATCTGTAAATTGGATGCGTTTGAGAGCAACAATGGATTTAAAAACGAGTCAGAAAAAAATGCAATTTCTTATTTGAACACACTTAAATTTTCTGCCACGATGATTTCGGAAAATTCTGTTCAAAATACCCTTTTTGGTAGCCTTTTTGGAAAAATATTCCGTCTTTATCAAAAAATTGACCAATGCATCACATTATATAGTTCTTAAATAAAAGGATCTGTAAATTGGATGCGTTTGAGAACAAAAATGGATTTAGAAACGAGTCAGAAAAAAAGGCAATTTCTTATTTGATTACTTCCTTCAATTTTCAGTCCCGATGACATTGGGAAATTCTGTTCAAAATACCCTTTTTGGTAGCCTTTTTTGAAATATATTCTGTCTTTATCAGAAAATTGACCAATGCGTCACTTTAAACAGTTTCTAAATAAGAAGCTGTACCATTCTGGATACGTTTAAAATCAAAAATGAATTTAAAAATGAGTCAACATATAAGCAGTTTGGATTTGAGGTTTTTTCTCCAACTCCTATTTTTGTTTAATTTCTTTTTGCTATACGAATTGGCCCTATGAAAAAATTGTCAATATAAAAGTTGTAGATATTTTTGAGAAAATGTAAAATAAATTTAATCAGATTTGATATCTTAAAAATTGTCGGAGTTATGGATTTTTCTCTTTTTTCACCGCCCTTTTTCTTTTCGTTTTTAATTTTTTTCATCGGTAAAAGTTGGTCCTATCAAAAACTTGTAAATGCAAAAGTTTTAGATAATTTTAAGAACATTTACAAAAAATTTAGTTGGACTTCATATCTTAAAAATTGACGAAGTTATGAATTTTTTTCTCTCAAAAACCCTGTTTTTTCACCCCTTGAGCCCACTTCTAAATTTAACAAAAATCTGCCATGCATAAACTTTTGGCCCACTTTTAAGAAGTAATATAAACTTTAAACCGATTCGATATCTACTTTAATTAAGAAGTTATGGCGTTTTTTCTTTTTTCACAAAAACGCCCCCTATTCCGACCCCCTTGGTCCGATTTTGCCCATTAACGAACTTAGCCGAGATTTTATCCCCTTTGATTTTATGTACCAGTTTGGTGGAGATTGGTGAAGAATTATAGAAGTTATCGTGTCCATAAAAAGTGATATATGTATATATATATATATATATATAGATAGATAGATAGATAGATAGATAGATAGATAGATAAACTGGTGCGATTGCAATAGGTAGTATTCCATACGAAATCTACCTAAAAGTAAGATATATAGATAGATAGATAGATAGATAGATAGAGAGATAGATAGATAGATAGATAGATAGATAAACTGGTGCGATTGCAATAGGTAGTATTTCATACGAAATCTACCTAAAAAACAGATGTCTTGAAGAGACTAAAGATGAAATTTACAAAATACGCCGATTTACAGGTAATAGCTTAATAGTTAAAAAAAATTATATCCTAAATACTAGAAGTAACAATGCTGCCATTTATAAAGTTTTAACAAAAGCTTACCATTTTACTCAAAACGATCTGGCATACCAGAAAAGAATAGTGAAAGAATCAATCACAAGATCATGCGACTTATTTCCTCGAAAAATATGCCATTCCAAGAAGTTTCTACACGAGTTGAAGGCATGTTTTCAGAAGACACAGTACACCTCGTATAAAAGAAAGGAAAAGTTTAGTTTTCCGGCATATTTGCTGATTTCATTTACGGAAATAAGAAATGAAAAGAACGTGGACGACTCTGGACTAAAGTACATATGCGTTGGAAGAACGAATGAATGCAACTCATTTTTTTCATATGAAAAGGTATTTAGCTTAACTTATAGGTTGAAGGAAATTTCTACTTGTATAATTTAAGACGTCAGCTTAGAACTCTCTTCCGTAGGCAGAGAGTGGTTCTGTGAAGACTCGGGATTTCTGCTCTTTTAATGGAACCCCAGGTAAAAAAAATCAGGAAAAAACCTTTAAACAATTTCAGGTAAAATTCAGGTATTTGGAACTAAGGTTTCGTGAAGGTAAAATACCTGCATTTTCCCTGAAAGTAAAATATTCAGGTATTTTGCAGGCATTTGGAACTGAGGTTCCTTGAAGGTAAAAAACCTGCATTTTCTTTGCATATGTGTGAAAACAAAGATTTAAATTACACATTTCTCGGTTGTATTCAAAATAAACAATAATTCCTCCTTCCCCCAATTTTGAAGTAGTAGGTATAGGAACCCAGCAGAAAAGAATAAATATTAAATAATTAGTGAGATAATTAGAAATTAGTGTTTTACGGCTGGATGGATAGTACGGTGGGTACGGCTTAATCATGCCGACCACCGGAAAAAACAAAAATGCCGTACTAAAAAATTAATTTTAAAGAAAATTAATTAAAATCATTAATTTTATGTAATAATTAGTCAAGTTCCCAGTTTTTATCTAAAAATTCGAAAAAAAAAATATTTTTGCGAAAAAAATGAAGAAAAAGTCGAAACATAATCTAAGTTTAGAAATTAAAACATGAAAATGGAGTTTTTTATATAAATGCATATTCTTACAATATATAATTACTGGGTACATTTGAGGCTGGTGTATTGTCTTGGTTAAGTTTTAGAATCTTGCAATTTTTTTAAACTTGGAAATTTCACGTGGTAATATGGGGTTTGACTTGCTGTCGGCAAGGGTGAACGGGACGCTCTCTTGGGGTATATATATCTTGATGCTATCTCAATTAGGCTGAACTTAACGCTATTTAGCTCGAATTCAAGCACGTGGTTCTAGGTTAATTTGGAAGAAATAATAATAAAACTTTAATTAATGCGAGAATTTGTATGAGAAAATTTTAAATAAATTAATATTGATTGAAAATTAAACTATGCAGATGATTTTTACATGATTTGATAATTTTTAATCAAGAGTTTAATCTGTTAAATATTTAGAATTGTGGAACTTAGTACCTGCAAGGGCCGATAGAATTCACATTCAAAGTGATGTGATAATTAATTACTTATAACTTAATTAATAATTGTCCTAAAAAACATGCAACTTACCTCAAAATGTAGCTGGGATATTCTCGCATCTAAAAAAAAAGAATGGTCCCGTCGCGCGCCTATTCTTGTATTTTGAAAAGCATTTCTGGGAAACGTCCGCACGTAACCAAACGGAGGCCTGAACTAAGAGATTGTAAATATTCACTGAAAGTATATTGAAGGCTATAGTATTTTACTTCAAAATAGCCGAAATATCTATATCAAAAATCAGCTAAGTCACTAAAGGTAAATTGAAAGCCATTAACTTGCTGATATAAGCCTGTATAAACCTTTTAAAATCTGTGCATTTTGTTTCAGTTTTCGTTTTCTTTCAAAATACCTCAAGACACCTTCAAAGTACCAGATTAGTAATTTGGAGGTCATATAAAAGCCTGCATAATTTTTTTAAAAGAAACAGTAAAATCCCTCAAATAAACCTGCATTTTTAATATGCCTTCAAAATCCCTGTAGAAACCTTCAAAATCCCAGTAAAATATAATTTTTTAAAGGTTTTTTGCTGAAATTTTACTTGGACGACATTTCTGGAAGATAAACAGACTACAAAAAAGTCTATAAAATTTCTACATATTCATTTTTTCCCAATTGCTGTAACTCTTGGTGATGGAAGTCATGTGTACGAACATGATATTTCATTATTTATACAAACAGGATATTTAAATAAAATTTCAGTTTTACAAATTTCGATACTGCGAATTTTTAAAATTCTAAACTTCGCACATTTTCAATTTTTACACCGTTATATAGGGAGAAATATGTTTTTAAATGCAATTTGTTTGAAAACTGTATCTCAATTTAGTTTTTTTTTTCTTTCTTTGTAGGTTTAAATACTTTTTTTCGATCATGGAAACAGATTATTCTCTTTCTAGACAAAACATGGACCAATGAGATAGCGAAGAAAATTTCGAACATCAAAAAATTTCATACTTGCTTCAGATATCTAATTCTATTCTTGACCGAGAGAAACAGCCATTTTTCAAATGGTTAAAAAAATAAAACTCTTTTATTTTAGCTTATAATATATTCTTATTTTATACTCTTATATTATATTAGATTGAAAGTTTATGTGAATAATATTATACTTTACTGTAAAGTTTTGAAATTTAGCTACGCTAAAATTTTTTAAAAGGTGTAATGGAAAGATAGCTATCAGTGGATTCCAATAGTTTTATACAACTCAAAAAAATTATCACTGAGGTGCACTGTAACATTTTACAATAAACTGTTTAGTTAGCAACATTTATCGTTCATTAGCAGAGACATACAAAGGTATTCGGTAATAGATCTGACTAACGAAAATAGCTTTTATTTCAATCAATAGAGAAAGTAAGAAACAAGGATACGAAAATAACTCTCCTACTTGCTATTTCTGTTATTATCTGCTATTATCTATTTTTAAGCTCAATTGAAAGGTCAAGTATCTGACAAAGATAATGAAATATTTTCTAAAATGACCAATATATCATTAAAAAATTATATTTCAGTCAATAAATATCCATAGAAAAAAAACCGCTATGAAAAATCTATTTTCTAAAATCGCTGTCCGCAATCACTTATGTATACGATTTGTTAACATATCTGTATAGTGTTATATTTATATTCCATATTCATATATAAGTAATTCAGTAAAACAAACGATAATGTTACGAATACTTCCTGCAGATCTGTATATGAAATATAGAATCTATAGACGCACTCTCATTATAATGAAATTTAATTAAGCTTGAAATGCATACCACAAATAAATAGATACTTCCAGGTATCATCGATCACATTCAGTATAAGTTCCAGACTGTGCGCATATGAACCAGCAACATTATGAAATACCAAAAAATCGGTTCACTAGTACTAGGTCTAAGAAAATCGTAGGGAAAAGTGCCGAAACAAGAAACACTTTTGTTGATGTCATTTTTTGGTATTTTTCAAAAAGTTTTTTTTTTTTTTTTTTTTTTTTTTTTTTTTTTTTTTTTTTAGCAAAAAATTACCAGTTGTAGATATATTTTCTCCTTATAGGATTCTGGGGTTAAGTTTGTGGAAAAATTAATACAGCTTCATAAAAAAAAATGCGTGATGAGTCATATGCAGGTTTAAGCAAATGGAATAATATTATGGTATACATTAAGTCCTTAAAATCGCACCCACTACGATATTCGGTACCCACACCAAAAATCTCAAAGAAAATTAAGATTTCGTGGAATAAAAGTAAAACGACACTTTCTTCATATAAAATAATTTTTTTATGCTAGAATATTTAATAACAAAAAAGTATGTATATATTTTTAATATAAAATGAAGCTAATGCAAAATATCAGATAGAAAATTTCCTAATTTGAGATAAATAGCCTAAGATAGATAATAAAAAATATTCACATAAGTTGTTATGAAGAAATAAAAGTAAACAGAAGAAAACAAATAATTGACTTAAAAGTAAAAATAAAAGTTCGAAAATAATTAGATAAAAAAGTGTTCAAAGCATGAAGTGTACAGAAATAACTGTGGTATTCTCTCTCGATAATCCTTGTCGAACCACTTAATACATTGAGTGCATCTAGATCATTTTTTTCATATGTTTATAAACATTGTACGATTTTCTGATGCTAGAATTTTCTGAAATCTCTTTGAAAAACATGGAAGAACATTTAACGCCATTTGCCCATATCTATAAGGAGGGTTATCATGGGAATTGGGCGTTCTCTCGCCAAATATCGTCAAGTTTGTCCCAAGTTGGCTATATATCGCTTATCAAAATGCGTGGCAAAAAGTTGCACCAATTCGGCGATATAACTAATTGTAATTAAAATCCAACAAATTTTACTTGTGATCCTACAGAGTTTACATTCTTGTAGGAAATTAGCAAATTTAGATATTTTAATAAAAGGAAAACTAATATCAGCATATGGATCCCGCACAGTTTAACTATTTACAGCAAATTTGACCCCAAACACTAATTATTAAAAATTCCGTAACAATGTATAAAATTATAGTAAATGGGTAATACATGTATAAAAATAGGTCCAAATATGGCACTATACTCATACTTAGGAATCCTTGGTTGTGCCATATTGGGAATTCCATACGGATTGTTAATACTAGACACTGACAAAAAATAAAGCGAATTTCAATACATTTCAAATGAATTTCCGAACCAATAATTAACAAAAATTAATATAAATAAACTGAAATTACAAATATGTTCAAGCATTTCAAAACTTATTACCTTCTTTGAAAAACTTACTCTTTATAATGTAACCTTAAAAATATTACACACTTTGAAACGCAACTGGTGGGGTATCACCACTAGAATCGATAGAATGAATGCGAATACACTGCACGCTATTGAGTATACTTGAAAAACTATTATTTAAGAACATTCTCACATAAGTGCAACTTATCATTTACAAGATGTAAGATAGTGCCATATCAGGAAACTATGCCATATTTGGGAACTTTACTCTACAACTGAAATTCTTGAACATACGTTATGGAAATTTAGAGGGAACGATTAACCAAGATTAAACTTAATGCTTGTGTATGCTCTTGATGTATGTTATTTGAAAAATCAGGCTTAATATAGATATCAAATTAACTACGAAACATACAATACCTATTTTTTACCTGTAATTTTGTTTGTTTTGTTTTATGCTGTTCTTACATGTATCAACCTTTTCTTTTTCTTGTGGATGTGCACATGAATACCATCCACGTTGGAACATTTTTTTCGTTATTTTCGATTTTGAATACAGGAAGAATTCTAAAAGGCCGCACAAATGTTTTCAGAAAACTACTCCCTTTATATTCTGGATTAAAATATGTGTGCATTATTAGTGAAATGGTAACAAATCAATATAATATATATATTCTCATTAAGTAATACGTTTCTTTAAAGTTACTATGAAAATCGTATACGACATGTACGAAGATCTCATGTGCTTTACTAGAAAAATATGTGACGGATTATTTTCAAATATATAGTTCGTTAAATAGAATGTTGGCGTAGATAGAGTGAGAGGTAATTTTGTAAATTCCTCGAAAAAGTAGTGCTTAAAATTTTCTATACGTACGAATGACGTATTTGGTCAAACATTATTATCTCTCTTTTGATATAAATTTCTAAATAACAAAATGTGATTATTTTCTTATAATATAATCGAGGTATGAAAACGAAGTATTTTAAGCAATAAAATAAATTAAATTAAATTTTAAATTACTATTTAAAAGAGTGAAAGTTCTATAACACATTATTATTATTTTTTTAATGAAATAATATCTTTCATGAAAATGCTGGAATTTCTTTGTATTGAAGCAGATGAAATTCCTAAACATTTTATGAAACCAATGAAATTCTATACTATACAAATTTCTCTTTTTTTTAATTTTTATATATCTAACAAAACTTCAACTGGATTAAGTTTGCTTGTTCAGTTTTTAACAAGATAAATTGAAATGAGAAACTTAATTTTTATTTTCTTTAGCAAAGGATTGTTTATTTTCTAACATTTTTAAATACTTGCGTTCTGCTTGGTAGTTAAGAAAATCTAATACATTAATTTGAATAAATTGAAAATTCAGTATTGTTTGTATAATTTAAACTAATCCATTTAGTTTAAGATAAAACACATAGAAAAATCCTGCAATGAATTGGAAATTACCTAATTCGTAAATAGTCAATTAGTTAAACCTTTGAAACAATTTAGTCGTTAATTAATACTTTTTAATTATGCCACTGAATAACAAATTTAAACAATCTTTTAGTGTGTAACAAATTGATTTATAACATAATGTATATTTTTTAGTTGAAAAATTTTATAAAACTATACCATTCTGCACTTTCTTTTTCATTTCAATTATAAAATGCAATATAACTACATGAATTTTCCTTATTCTTTTACTTTTTTCGTAGTTAGTTATATACTTTTAATCTGCAATTGCAAATGTACTAGTGAAATAACACCGATAACACTGGCGATAATTATTATTTACAATAATACACTTTATATAAATCAGCATTAAAACGAAAATAACAAACCAGGATGCGTTTCGAGCTACACAATAACAGCTCGTCATGAGTTGAACCAACACGTGTCCGTTAGGGGACATAGTTAGAAGTAAACTTAAAAAAAGACTGTGGAAATTAAAGAGAGTGCGACAGGTGGCGCTAGTTGAAGGAACATCGGTAGAAGACAAAAATGATGCCAAAATAATAAAAAAATAGAAAAAGGTGGGGAGAAATATATATAAAATAAATAGATAAATAAATAAGTAAAAATAAATAATAAATAATAAAAGAAAGGGAAAAAGATGGGATAATAATAATAGTAAAATAAATAAATAAATAAAATGAACAATTAAAAATAAATACACTATATAATAAATATATTTTAAATATAAATAAAATGAAAAAAGACAAGGGAAAAACTACAAAAATAACTTCCACGCAGGAGACAGGGATGTGAGATCATTGACAAGATTATTAGAATTTTTTAAATAAAATAAGCTTCATGACCATTTAAGTGAGAAGGAGAGATAGGGTAAGAAATAATTCTGACCACAGATGAAACGAAATAATGGCCGGAAGCCCAACAGTAAGAAGCGATCGAGGACCTGGATAGTTCCTGATTTTCAACATGCATCTCATGCTCGCCCAATCTTTACTTCAACGCTCTTCTTATATAAGCAATAAAATCTAAATTGCGAGAACAAGGAACAAAACAAATACCCCACAGGTTCTCAGTAGGAATAGGATGTTTTAAAGACGAGAATTTGATTTTATTCGTAGGTTTGAAGATAACTTTAAAATTGAAACAAGAAAGGATTATAGAGAGGAGAATAAAAAGGTTAGAACTATAGAGTTAATATTAGGAGGATTATTGGAACCAGAAAGAGGGCGTTTAGGCTTATTAAATTTATACAGAACTTTGTCAACCAAAGAGGAATTATAACTACAAACTAGGGCAAGAGATTTGAGATAACTAATTTCATTATAAAGAGCAGAATAGTCAGAACAAATGCGAAGTGCTCTGTAAACAAATTTATAAAAGCAAGCCACTTTATGTTGTAGAGGATCATTAGAAAAGGCATGCGGAGGAAGAGATACAGCAAAAGACTTTCTATAAAGAGAGGTAGGGAACCGATCAGGGTGTTTAGAAACCAAGACATCAAGAAATAGGAGAGAAAATTGAATACATGGATTAACTGAATTAATTAGAGAAAGAAGATTAGAGAGATCAAGCCCAGAGGAAATTAAGATAAAGTATCTTTAACATACCTACACCAGAAAGGAATTTTTTTAAAACTGAAAAGTCTTTCTTAAACAAAATACATATAAATGTCACATAAAAGAGGAGACAAAGGATTGCCCATGGCCACACCATCAGCTTGAGAACAGAAATAATTATTAAATTGGAAAGCGGTTACACTGACATAAACGGTAACTAACTGCAGGATCTCATCAATATTAATAGGAAAGTAATGAAATTCGCTAAACTTTCTTTCCAAACAATCAATTGCTCCTTGAACCGGCACGTTAGTGAAAAGGGATTTAACATCTAAAAAACCAATTTCAAATTGCAAGGAGTAAAATGTTTTATTTTTAGAACAAAGTAAATAGAGTTTTTCACGGTGTGAATGTTGGTAGAACATAAAGGGGCGAATAATTTAGAAAGGAAATTAACAAGTTTATAAGAAGCAGTACCAATATTAGAAACGATAGGGAGAAAAGAAAGAGTAGGTTTGTAAACTGTAGGAAGAGCGTAGAAACGAGCACAATTAGCAATAGAAGGAATAACCAAACGTTTAGTGTTTTTATTAATAATGATAGAATTTTTAAGGCCCTTATTTATATCAGATAGATGCGTAGTAGAAGGATCCTTCTTTAATTTGGAATATAGTCCAGAGTTTAACATAGATTCCACATAATAAATATAATCAGATTTATCGAGAAGAATGGTTGACCGCCTTTATCAGCCTTAGTAATAAGAAAGTTAATAACAAAACTAAGTTCACTGACAGCGGATTTATGAGAAGAAGAAAGATTAATCTTAATTGAAGAAATATTAGAAGAAATGACATTAACCTAAAGGTAATGAAGATATTCAAGTTGACCAGAAGAAATTTTACTATTTGAAAAAATGTTCAATTGGAGCAGTTAATTTAGGAATAGAAGATTTAGAAACACGCGAAAAATTCAAACCAAGAGAGAGAACATCACGCTGAGAATCAATAAAAAAATGAGACGATAAATTAACAGCATAATTTTGCCGAAGACGAGATATACGAGGAGCAGGAAAATTAGAAATCACAAGTGAAGAAAACTTTTTCTCCAAAATAGCATTGTGACATCTAGATTTGTAATCGACGCAAGCAAAAATCCTTTTTTCAAGGAATGGGAAATAACTAACAGTTTTAATTAACCGTAAAGGCAAGGAATATAATTCATATTCAATGCACGAAAGTGAGTTCCGAACATCTTGAATAATCGCTCTGGGAACAGAAAACATACTCTTGTTTAAGGCATTTTGAACACGAATGGAAGAAGAAAGCTTGTAAATAATGTTATTGAATTTAAAAACAACATATGAACGTTTATATATTAAAAGAAAATTAAGCTTATTCAAAAAATTAGCCCCCTTCAAAAGAAGATGCTTTAAACGATTAATAAGCAAAGAACCCATAAATGGAGGAAGGAAAAACACAAGGTTTTCTGTTGCACTACTTTTAGTAGGTTACATTGGATGTTCTAAGCTCACTCAGGACTATTTTGATTGTACATACTTTAAACGGTAAACGGAAATATTCCGGGCCTTAATTGTATGTAAATTCACTATTGATTATATAGGGTAACATCCCGAGTAATTGGCACATTAAGAATTTGTCTTTAAATTTACTTTTGTTTTCATTACCAAGAAATAAAATATATACTTGCAAACATTTTTAAATCAAAGAGTGCATGTCTGTGCATCTATTTCGCCCACTAAAAGCAAAAATATTTGAAAAAGTATTTTTATAAAAATATATTTATAAAAAGTTGCTGTAATCACCAGTAATTGGCACCTTGGCTTTTACACAATTAAAGTAACCCTTTTTAACTAAACAAAGCTGTTGTCAATTAAATTTTAAGATACATTATAAATCAGATAATAATAAATTGAAATGCATGCCTTTCTTAAGCCAGAGAAGAAGCAATTACAACAAAAATGGCTAATTTGATTCAAGCCATAATTGTCTCTCTTCCCAAAGCACTATTCTCATGTAGTAGCACAAATCAAAGTTATAATCTTTAAAGTAAATGAGCATATAACTGGTATATAGTCTTGCATTTTTAAATGACTGGATATAAATTTCATTTTAGGACATTTTTGTGGGATATGCCAATCACTGGTGCCTGCCTGTTACTGGGGATGTTACCCTATAAACAAAAAAAATTGTTTTCATGCGAGCCTAATAATTAGAGCCATTAAGCATTTTTTTCTTTATACAAATTATTACATTGTGTCATTTAATATTTAAGCAGGAAATATAAATCATTTATCAAACATAGATTATGAAAAAAATTTCGTAACATTCAGAGAATTTTAACAACACTTCTCTGTATATTAATGTAAATAAGATAGCAAAATTATTATTTTATAAAATGCATAATCTATTTGAAAAACGGGAATCATATTTTACCGTCCATAATCGGAATAGTACTCTTATTATTATGTCCAAAAATGTATGAAATCTTTTGTTACAACCTGAATAATAGTTACACGTATTTATTCATGCAACGCATTAAGCTAAAATTTTATTTTAGGTGAAGACTGCGCTTAAAATTACAAGCATGACACTTTTAGAGATTATCTTTCATAATTGGTATGCATCTCTTGCCCTATTTATATTTTACACAAAGGTCTTCCAAGAGAATTTTTTATGCTTAAACCTATTAATTTGTAATAAATATAAAATTTCCTTATAGATAAAATTGTATTATCTAAGATGATTCACGATCATTTTTTAAAAGTTTATGTTATCCTATTAAAATTACTGAGCGGTTGTATGCAAATATACATAGATTGTATGCAAATTTTTTGTAATATATGCTTTCCAAGTCTTATGAACAATCTTACGGGAAAATATTTGAAAACCATATTTTAAAGGCTTATTGTCTTATTTTTCGAAACCGAAGAAAGTTCGATTTATGTTCAAAGGTCATGTCCGATTTGCTTTTTTCCATTTTACAAAATGTACAGAAACCGCAAATATGTCTTACGGGGTTGAAAGTTTTTCAACATTTTATTAACCAATAGCTTTGTTGTTTGGAAAAATTAACGCAAATGCCATTTGACATGTTTTCTTTGTTCGTATTTTCATTTTTGAACGGAATGCATTTTAATTTGTTTTTTTTAAGCTAAACAGAAATTTCCATAAATTATTTCAAGATTTTTTTCAAAGTTTAACATACATATTATTCAAGACTGATTCAATATTTAGAAATGGTAATGAACGTAGCTATGAACTGGTATTTTTAGTTTTTTTGTATACAGATACAAACACCGATACAAATTTTTGAAATATGCAAAATTCGTGCTACTATTGTGCTACTATTCTCATGTAGTAGCACAAATCAAAGTTATAATCTTTAAAGTAAATGAGCATATAACTGGTATATAGTCTTGCATTTTTAAATGACTGGATATAAATTTCATTTTAGGACATTTTTGTGGGATATGCCAATCACTGGTGCCTGCCTGTTACTGGGGATGTTACCCTATAAACAAAAAAAATTGTTTTCATGCGAGCCTAATAATTAGAGCCATTAAGCATTTTTTTCTTTATACAAATTATTACATTGTGTCATTTAATATTTAAGCAGGAAATATAAATCATTTATCAAACATAGATTATGAAAAAAATTTCGTAACATTCAGAGAATTTTAACAACACTTCTCTGTATATTAATGTAAATAAGATAGCAAAATTATTATTTTATAAAATGCATAATCTATTTGAAAAACGGGAATCATATTTTACCGTCCATAATCGGAATAGTACTCTTATTATTATGTCCAAAAATGTATGAAATCTTTTGTTACAACCTGAATAATAGTTACACGTATTTATTCATGCAACGCATTAAGCTAAAATTTTATTTTAGGTGAAGACTGCGCTTAAAATTACAAGCATGACACTTTTAGAGATTATCTTTCATAATTGGTATGCATCTCTTGCCCTATTTATATTTTACACAAAGGTCTTCCAAGAGAATTTTTTATGCTTAAACCTATTAATTTGTAATAAATATAAAATTTCCTTATAGATAAAATTGTATTATCTAAGATGATTCACGATCATTTTTTAAAAGTTTATGTTATCCTATTAAAATTACTGAGCGGTTGTATGCAAATATACATAGATTGTATGCAAATTTTTTGTAATATATGCTTTCCAAGTCTTATGAACAATCTTACGGGAAAATATTTGAAAACCATATTTTAAAGGCTTATTGTCTTATTTTTCGAAACCGAAGAAAGTTCGATTTATGTTCAAAGGTCATGTCCGATTTGCTTTTTTCCATTTTACAAAATGTACAGAAACCGCAAATATGTCTTACGGGGTTGAAAGTTTTTCAACATTTTATTAACCAATAGCTTTGTTGTTTGGAAAAATTAACGCAAATGCCATTTGACATGTTTTCTTTGTTCGTATTTTCATTTTTGAACGGAATGCATTTTAATTTGTTTTTTTTAAGCTAAACAGAAATTTCCATAAATTATTTCAAGATTTTTTTCAAAGTTTAACATACATATTATTGAAGACTGATTCAATATTTAGAAATGGTAATGAACGTAGCTATGAACTGGTATTTTTAGTTTTTTTGTATACAGATACAAACACCGATACAAATTTTTGAAATATGCAAAATTCGCAAAAATCACCTGTCAACATACGGAAAAGAATATTTTGGAACTGTTAATATTGATATTTTTTCATATTGAAAACTTCGTTGTATCTGAAAATAATAATAAATGTAGTTAGGTGTTTTTGGTTTGTTGGTGTTTTCATTGAAACAAATGCAAAATTTAAAGTAATTATGAAGAAAAAAATGGAAAATTAAAGTTCGTCTGTATTCTCTCAAAGGGTCAATATTCATACTTAAAATATAATTTCAGATTTTTTTAAAAAAGAGGAAATGTAGATATGCCCTGTTAATTTTATATTTTAATATCTTTATCTGAAATGCCGATATTATCTTTTAAATACCATGGGAAACTGCGAACGACATAAATGCTTTTTTATTAACACTTTCCAACCAAGTTGAAAAGTGTTTATGCTTTTGGTTTGTCTAGCCGCCTGTATGGTCTTTAAACTGTTTGGCCGTCTGTCCGCGCTCTAACACTTGTAAATATGCTCGGATTGCCATGAAATTTTTGGACAATTCTCCTAACATGAGCCTTATTAAAATGAAGCTTCTCCCATGATTAGTTGTTTTACAGGAACAGTCAAAAGTCTTCCGTTTCATTACGGCCTATGGGGAAAATCGTTTTACTGAATTTTAAAGATGTTACAGTTGGTCAAACATATTCAAATTTATATGCATGTACATAGTTCACTAAAACATGCAGTCTGTGAAACATGCAGTGGAAAAGAATTATACATTTACAGGACCACACAAAATAATTCCATTACATAATACATAATAATAAAGGGGGGATTGTTTGCGACATATTTTAATTATGATAAACTATTTCATACATTATCAAATTAATGTATGTCGCTGAGGATTAATAGGAGTTACTTTAGGAAAAATATGAAGTGTATAACATTTACAGGGGCACAAAAAGATTTCAATTAGTATATTCCATCCGAAGTGCTGCATATTATGAATGATGCCTGTTAGATAGATGAACAGCATTTTTAATTATGATATGCGCTTTTATGATTCACTAGATACACAGGGTTACACAAAAAGCTCGAAAATGTTAATTAGTATGAGCGTAATTAATTTAAAGGTAGATTTTAAATAGCTTATGCATTTTCACGTTGAACTGCATTCAGTTTACTAAGAAATGTTTGTAGAATATAAGATAAAATGATAAACAGGGTCATGCAAAGAGTTGGATATAGGGTCGCCTATGGATGATAATTTCTGGAAATGTGAGGAAATGATTTAAGTAGTTTAAAGAGTATTTCTGTTTGAACTAAATTTCAGCAAGATACTTTCGAATAATAAAGGTATCTGGTAAATTACAGGGCTGAGCAAAAATATTTAAGTATGTTTCCATCTTTTAATGTAAATTACTGATAGAAAAATTTCAACCAGCTACGCATTTTTTTTGCTGAATTAATTTTTCTATTATATAATATATAAATCAACCAACAGACAAGGTTGTTCAAAAGTATTGGAATACATATTTGGCTACTGTCAGTAACACCTTATTTCCCTAGATACGAACTGTGTTGAAGATTTCAAGAAATGTTGGAAAGTGCCTCATAATCTATGCTTAATGCATGACTTTTCTTACTTGTTAAATGTTAATATTAATATTTCTAAAAACCGAAGACATTGTTTTAATCAAAAAACGCACGATATAAGTAGATGTGATAAGCTTTTTCCATATTTTTCCATGGCTCATAAAACTGTGTATATATGAGGGAAGGAAAGCAAAACAGGTAATTGAGACTTCATAATCATTTTTTTAAATTTATTTCCGATTAATTGCGAAATTGGACGTAAAAATACTAAATTTAATAGTACATCAGTACATTCTTACTTGCATTTCGGCGCTGGTGAGTTAAGAAAGACAGCAAAGAAAATTAGTGATCTGCAAAATCTCTCTTTTTTTCTGCTAGTGAGCTCTGGGAAACGCTGAATGAGCACGTATGGTTACACTTGCCAATTTTGAGGAAAAAGAATACGTTACGATATTTTTTAACCACTTCGGCTAATTTTGAAAATATTAAAAATCCGAGACGCATCTTCACTAGTAGTTGCCTTGTACTGTCCTCACATAAAATTTCAGTTATGTACAATTGTGGAAAAAAAGTAAACACCTCCTTCTAACTCTTCAACAAATTATCGTAGATGACAGTTACTGTTATCGAACAATTGAAATTAGAGTCTATTTTTAAATAATATCCATAAAATTTTCTCAAAAGACCATATACATATTAAAACGAATCAAAAATTAATTTTTCTGACAATACCCAATTTTAACACAATATTTCAAATCTTCGTGGCACAATATCCCTATACACTTAATTCCAAATCGTTTGAATGATAAGTGTTTTCATTATAAACATTTAAAATTTAATGCTTCTAACATAAAATTATATTTTTAGACTTTTATTAATATCGACTATATTTATACTTCTGATGTGTTAATTTTTGATTTAGCAATAATACTAAAATGTCCAAACATAAATACGTTGAATTTGCAAATTTTATGATTTTACGATATGAATTATAAATTATGAAATTAATATTAAAATAAAATTGTGAATTGTAACGTACATTTTTTTTATTGATTTAGATTTATAATGTTCTGCTTTATTGAAATGCAAAATTTCCAATTTTTCGTCGAAAAAGTTTTCAAATTATGTTGAAAAAATAGCAAAAAGGTGGGTTAAGAGAACGTCTACCATAGAAGTATCTAAATATTTTGGAACTTATGTTGTCCTATAATCTAGAAGTCTTCATTGATTGCCTAATGGCGAATAAGATGCTTTGATTAGGAAGTATTCTCATTCCAACAATCGAGTACCAAAATTCAATTTGAATACAAACCCTAAAATATGCTCGTTTTAAAATAATTAATTTTTTGGAAATATTTCGTACGAATTGCATAAACAATTTGTATTTAGATTAATGGAAGGGTGCAGAGTTCTTTTATACTGTCAAAATAGCGTACTGCTGATAATAAAAAAAAACAAAGTTCCGGTTCGTTTATGTATGTCGATAGCCAAATAATCAAATTTTATATACATCACTTAAAAGTAGCCATTTTTCGCATTCGTTCTGTACCAGTAACTTTTTCCTACATTAATTTGTGAAGAGTTAAAAGGAAATCTATACTTTTTTCTATGACTGTATGTGCGAGAGTCGTTGCTAAATATCGAAGACGGTCACACACAAGAAAATGAGTGAACTTTTTTATAATTGTTATCAAATATAAACAGATTTTGTATATTTTCCGCGAATAAACACCTAAAATTTAAAACTCAATATCAAAAAGGATACTGATTTTCTGTTTTCGAAATTAACAAGGATATTTATCCACTTTTGGAATTTAGAGCAATCGGTGTAATCTTATTTTATTTTCATTTATTTCTTGTATAATTATTTAAGTTTCTAAAATGTACCGCAAACATTATTTTCTGCAAGTTTATTAGGTAATTATATCATTTAAAATCGTATATAAATATGTTCATTCTCACGTTCATTTATTGATTATATTTTCATAATAAATCTAAAAAAAAATGGAATAAAATAGAATCAAAATTGTTAGATTTATGTGACAGAATTACAATTTCTTATCCGACAATATTACCCATATTTTAGCTTATTATACCCCATTTTGTTATGTTAAGAAAGTTCTGACTTAAAGCAGAATAAAATTTCAAATTATTTAAGATCAACCATTATTTATCTGAACACGTTAATCGATAGTAACTTAGTTTATTTGCTTTGTTAATAAGTTCAAATACAAAATCAACTGTAAATTAAAATTAACTGTATATTAAAAAAATAACTTTTAGTATTTACACTGCATTTTTTACGGAATGTTACTATGATTTAGTCTTATAATACAGTACATTTAATTGATGAAACTATGAAATTGAAGACTGAAAGTAAACAATGTATAGGAATTAATATTTCTGACGAATGTAAAATATATGTAGAAACATACAGGGTGTTTTAAAAATGACCGGTATATTTAAAAAATCAATAACAATTAAACGGGCACGATAGGAATACACCAATTGTTGCAACATGCTTGGAACGTCATTAAATTTTCAGGCAGACAAACTTTTGAAATTAGTTACAATTTTCAACAACAGATGGCGCTGCAGGCGATTTCCTTGTTATTTAGTTCAGAGACTACGCTATATTATTGCTGCGCAAGGTGGATATGTGGGAAATATCGTACTTTGGATTTTTCCAGAACGCAAGGCCATCTGTTGTTCAAAATTATTATTAATTTTGAAAGCTTGTCTGCCCGAAAATTTACTGTTATTTCAAGTATATTGCAACAAACGGTGTATTTCTATTGCTGTCCGTTTAGTTTTTAATGATTTTTAAATATACTGGTCATTTTTGAAACACCCTGTATATGAGGTAAAATAAAAATGAAAACCAAATACATAAAAATGGGTTTTAAATTTTAATTTAGCTTATCATTTTAATTATTTAAATGGACGTTTAATAATTTTCTAAATCTTCATTAAAACTTAATTTAGAAATTGAAAAGTTTATATTCCATACTAATTTAATTAAAATAATGCAAAATCATTTTAAATAATTTCTAAAAATCATCATTATCTTTTAATCAAAATTATTAAGAAATATTTTGTCAAAAAGTATCTTTTTAATTATAAAATAAATGATGACATAATGTGATTAAAAATCTTGCGGTCTGACAAATTAAAAATCAATGCTTCTGGAGATATTATTTTATGTGAAGAAATTCTCAAACAATGTTTCTGGCTGCATTATTTAATATTTATTTTAATTTTTAATAACATCTTTTACATTTTAATATTTTGGCTAGTTAGGTAGTAGTCATATTATATTTTTTATGTACTTGTATGTCATAGCGGTTCTGGTATTTCTCTGAAATGGATAAAGAAAGATGTAAATAACGAAATAAGTTTTCATAATTCAGCAATATCTATCGTCCTAAATTTAAACTTAAATTTTTGCTTCGCATTATATATAAAAATCAAAATGCCCGTGTTACACGGATCTTTCGGGACCTTTTTTGCAGGTTTAAATAATGTCAGAAAAATCGCGTTCGATTTTTAAAAATCTATTTTAAATTTACTACGGAGTTACTTTTGTAAGAAACGTTCTTCGATAGCATGCACGGCACGTACTCTCCTTTTTTTTTTTTTTTACAATGCGCATTACATCTATCTTAATCAAAAAGAACAATATATCCGACCATTAATATAATTTTGGAAATGGTAATGATTCACGATGAAATTACAATTTTACACTTTTCGTTGCTGCATTTTGTTAATTAATTAAAAATTGCAAATTTTCAAATTTTTAGAGTCGTATAATGCACGAAATCCACTGTCAAATGCAATATCATTGAAATTTACACCTCATTTCGTTTATCTATATCGGCTTTATAAATTTGAAGATTTTTAAAAAAAAATCTCTATCGAGTATCTCCTTGATGACATAATAACACACAATTTGCACACAAATATCTATATACACTGTAAAAAAAATCCGCTAAATTCACGGCAAAAACTTCTAGCAGTAAGGTTGTCAGCAGTTTTTGCCCTAAAATTTGCAGTAAAATTAGATAATATAAAAGTAATAAAAAATTAAATCTAAGTTTACTGCAACTTTTATTGCAAAAACTGCTGGCAACCTTGTTGCCAGCAGTTTTTGCCATACGATTAACGGATTTTTTTTTTTACACTGCACTGTTTCGAATATTTTTTCTTAACGAAATAAACCGGTTTAATATGATTATGCATATCTAATGAAATTGAAGGTATGTAAATAGAAGAAGACATTTGAAAAACACAAATTTAACATGTAATAACAAATTTTAATTTTCACACTGCCAAATATGAAAATTATACTTTGACATATAAATTGTTTGAAAACTGTATTTCAGTATTAATAATTGGCTATGGTTTAATTTTCTTTTCAAGTTCGAAATATTTTTTAATTTATATCTGCGCGAGCCTCGATTAAGAAACACATATCTATTTGTACAGTGGTGATCAGAATTATAAGAAAAATTGAAAATTTAACAGAAAAAATTTATTTATGAACTAAATAAAGTGAAATTTACACATAAAATACTTTTTTACACTAGGAATCATTTCAGAATGCAAAACATTGGTAAATGCAAAATACGAATGTGTTGCCATGATTAACATAATATGTCATTGTAAAAATTGGACAAAATTATAACAACAGTGAATGTTTTTTGCCTGAATCACACTAATAATTAATAATCTTCCGCATCTTCTCAATTATTTTTAAAAGTCTTGACGCCATGGAGTGAGGCAGCTCCTTAAGAACGTTCTTGGAAATTTTTGACCAGGCGTTTTCGATGGAGGAGGTGAGCTCTTGCTTGTTTTTATATTGCATACAATTTTTTTTATATTTCGTGTGTCAGAATACCCCACAGATTTTCCATTGGATTCAGATCAGGTCATCTGGCCGGCCAATTAAGTAGTTGCACAAAATTAGCATCAAACCGCGATTTTTACGTTCGAGAAGCGATTTTTACGTTCGAAGGATTGTCTTCTTGGAAAAAATAGTCTCCACTCGTTATTAACGGTGTTTCCGGTAAAACATTATCACCCAAGACATCAAAATAACTCTCAGAATTCATTCTACCATGCACAAAAACTATTGAAGTAGTTCTACCAGTTGCAAAATCTCCCCAAACCATTACTGAGCCACCCCCAAAAAACACTCCTTGAGAAAATTCCTTTTTTTCTTCTGAAATCATATGAGAAGTGAAGTGGAAAAAACCATCTGGCCCATCCAAATTAAACTTTTTCTCTCGGAAAAGACAACATTATCCCTCTTTTTCTCCATAGTAATGCATTTTGGGCAAACTCCATCCTAAGTCTTTTATGAGCTTTTTTAAAAGGCGGTCGGGACACGTGTTTACCATAGTGAACGTTTCTTTTTCTTTTTTTAAAACACGTGGAACAGTTCGAGCACTGCATCTTAAGTTCAGTTCATGTTTTATTTCTGTTAACATTTGTTTTATAGAGCAAGCTCGCCTTATAATCATTCTTTTTTTCCATACAAAACAGAAGATGGCCTACATGTATGTCGTTGCCGTCCATATTTACCGGAATTTATAAGATAATTGTAAATAACCGTTCTTAATCTATGAAACTTTGTCCAATTTGGGGTACAGTAGGTCCTAAACTTTTAAATGCATTCACTTTTCCTTTCTCAAACTCCGAAAGCTTTGTACCTAGTTGCGTGACTGAAAAACAAATTATGACGATCCCAAACGCTTCCTACGTATTTGTATCGTTCAGGAATTCCGTGTGCAGAGCAAAAAACATACAAATTTTACTTTTTAGAAGACACAAATACAGTTGTTCTTATAATTTTGTTCATATCAGATTACTGTATAAATCTATAATACATTTTAAGAAAGTGAATTTTCGAAATATTTCCATAAAAAAAACATAAAATAGCCTTCATTTTTCATTGTTTTCCAATCATTAAATTTGCATAAGTTTCAGAATAAATGTAGCCAATATTTGGAGATTTTTGTCTTGTCCTTATAAATTTTGACCACCACTGTATTTAAAGAATGTAAAAAGTTCAGAATTTGTTTTCGGCTTTGATATTAATATGTGGCTCTGTTATGCTGCAATCTGCATGATTTATACTCATTTTTGCGAAGGTCATAACTCAGCAATTAATGTACGGAATTTCATACCTCTAGAGTCTCCATGACGGGAATAGATTGATATTTAATTCTGGTTATTTGACAGCAAATTTTAAAGCCTTTAAAAGAATGTGATAGAAGAATTTTTGGAATTGCAACGTCCGACTTCCTATTTTCAGGGGTATCCGATGTTTAACTCGGTCAAATGTTGATAAATCTTCTGTTTTTATACAGAGATATTGGCATGTTTTGTTAATTTGCAATATCAGAGAATTTCACATACCGAATAGTGAAGTTTAACGGATGACTAATTTATTTAGGTTCACTATATTTGGAACTTAAATCATGGCGGAGTCATCAATTCAGCGAAATTATTGCATAATTTAGATGTAAATTCGGCATAATACATTTTGTACTCACATATACAGTAATTACGTTGCACTTATACATAATTAATCATTCTGCACAAATAACTCTAAGTATGATGTTCGCTAGAAATGGGTAGTTACGTAAGTTAACTCCTGCCGCAGAGTGTTTTACTTTTACGGTTTTAAATTCAATTCGGTTCACGAAATAATGAAATATTTTGTGAAGATTTTCCTTTTTTCCAAAATACATAATACAAGTAAAGCGTCCATAGTCTTTTGTATTTATATTTCGTCGTATTGATTAGGGGAGAGTGGGGATACTTGAGCATAGGGGATACTTGAGCCACCCCTATTATCTCTACAGTTGGTTAATTTTTCTTTCTAAAACTGCCAATATGATAACATATTTATAGTTCTGAACACGTAAAAAAGAAATCACACATCTTGGTACCATTTTGAAAGTATAGTGATTAATAGTTGTCTTTTCCCTACCTGAAGTAAATATTTGGGTGAATGGTTTTTTTGTTTTTTTGTAATCAAAGTTTTGTTTAAAGTTGCAACTATATACATACATTCAATAAGCATAATTTCAATTGTATTTTGAGTCTAAAATAGTTCTAATTGCTGCATGCTTTATTTAGTAAAACTCTGGGAAACAAAAATAGTGATAGTGGGGATACTTGAGCCAATAAGAGTGGGGATCCTTGAGCCATGTCTGAAACATCCCCACTAGAAATTAAACATGGGTGAAACAAACAAAAAATGAAATTCCATCCTTATATTCACTAATAGATATTTTTCTGGAGAAAAGGGAGAATAATTTTTCATTTCATTTTTTTTTCTTCAAAAAATATAGACCTAAAAATGTTTAAAAATGTATATTTTTTAAATGAAAATGTCTATTTTATTTTTCGATTTGACTAACAAAATAGCCTGTCTAGATAAATGTAAACATAGTTTTCAATTTAACTTTCATTACATGAAAATAACTTTTTAAAACGGTTTTACAGGCTATAATCTCTAATACTTTAATTAGTTAGGTCCAACATATTAAGATATTTATTTTTTAATATAACATATTAAGATTAGTATTTTATATTGAAATCGTAACCTCTGTTGCTGTAACTTTTTTTTAACTAAGAAAATTGAAGAAAAATTGGTAAAAAGAGCGCACAAAAACAAGAAAAGCAACAAAAATCCCAGTTCAAACTTACCTACATGGAGCCAAAGAGGAAGACAAAATCTTTTCCTGTGAAATCAAAAAAGTGTTTGAAATAGTAGAATGATACATCTGGCTTAAATTCCGACAGCTACTAAACTAAAAGCATGAGTTCGACAATATCATTAGAGGAAAATTCTGTCAATGATGGTGATGATGTGAAAGAAAACCTTCTATTGATGGTTGGTTACTAATAAAATATGCCAGAAAGAAAACTGTAAAAATATTTGTTGGATAAGTGCTTAATATTTTGAAAATGAAATTTGTCCGAAGAATTGCAGATTCCAAATTTAAATGGCTCTGAACTGAGGATGTTTCTACCGTCGTTATAACTCAAGTTCAAATTATCTTTCGACAACCAGTTTTAACGACAAAAAATGATCGTATTACTAGCTTTGTTTTCTCAATTGGTTTTGAAAGACTTTACGTTTCATAATTTATCATTCTGTAAAATGTTTGTGCAAAAATAAAGCGAAAAAAATTACTTTTGTAGGTATTTTTCCGTAGTGGCTCAAGTATCCCTTCACTATGGCTCAAGTATCCCCGCCATGGGGATACTTGAGCCATGATGTAAAACAAAAAATAAACATTTATTATACATAGAAAAATAGTTCAAAATTTTTTGAAAGTGGTTTTTAGTTGAAGGAAAAATATCAAATTTTCATTTTCAATATTTTATTTTATTCTAAAAAAATATAAAAAATTTAAAAAAATTAAAATTCAAAAAATGGCTCAAGTATCCCCATCTTCCCCTATAAGTTGCATTTAATTTTTATATAGATAACTCCTTGAAAATTGTATAATAAAACTAAACTTTATTTTTTTCATTTCGGCTTTATTATTTTTATGTTTAGAATTTTTGGCTGCAATCTTAGACGTTTTCTTCAAAATAAAAACAAAGTTAGTGAAATATTGATTAATGACTTCGTTTGAAGTTCCTCCGCTATTGGTGTACTTAGAAAATTTTCTTTAAATCCTTAACATTTTTGTTTTACACAATAAACTAAAAATATGTGAATAACATATTTTTTTCAGAAAAGAAATACTTCTGTTATTTAACTGAAATGTTTCTGTCATTTAAGAGAGTAAAATTAGGAATAAGACTTACAAAAAGGATTTTTATACACGGCACACACAGAATAATTTGAAAAAAAAAACTAATTAAACAGCTAATGTTTCCAATAAAGAATTAGCCAAATTTAGCGGTAGCATAAAACTACAGTAGAATTCTTGCAAACAAATAAACTAATTTTAAATATTTGGCGAGTGTGTAAAAACTAAAGTGTCACGCAATTTGACAAGCAGTGTTTTCCCTCGCTTATAGTAAACTATTTGAATGTATCTGAAAATAGTTTGATAATGGATTTCAAAATCCATTATCAAAATGCGTGGAAATGATATTCACTAAATTTAAACTTAAAATGAGAGAGTTTTATGAATCTATATTGTATTACATATAATTTTGTCTGAAAATATGATAATTAGGAAGATCGTGTAAATAGGGTGCAATAATCATAAAAGCAATAAATTCAATTTTCTGAACAACACCAAAAATCTCCCTGCTCCTCGGAAGGAGAGAGGAGATAAACAGGTATTAAAATTTTAAAAACGTAACATCACAAGTTTTGCAAGCCATGGAGAACTTGCATTCTCCATTAGTGTAAAAAAAAGAAGATTAATGTTCCCAAATATCAAACAATATTACAATCAAATTAACAATTAAAGTAAATAGGAACTCTGTGTCATTAGCTATTTAAATTAAAAGATTAGATTCTTGTACATCCTTACAATGAATTGAACAACTGCAATAGGTTGGACATTCTTTGCATCCTACTCGATAAATAAGCCTGGGTATTAAATTTGGCATCTTTTTTAAATCATTTTAAATCTGAATTTTCTCATTAACACCAAAAATGGATGGTTTTGTTTTCTTTACTTCATGTCAGATATTTCGTGATTACCTAAAGTAAAAAAAAAAAAAAATCTTTCAGAATTTTTGATGTTTCAGAAAAGTTTTAAATTGAAAGTAGAGACCAAACTGGCAACCTAGACGCAAGCGCATTTCTATTGAGAGTGACTGTAAACAGTTTTGTATTGAGATTTGTACTGTTCGAAATAGCTCTCATTTTTATTTTGTTCTATCTTTGCGAGAAGAAAATATTTCGTTAATGATAATTTTCGACTTCCGGTTTTAAATGTATTTATTTTAGGCATGATAGATCCCGAAAACAAATATTTTTACAAAATATCTGTCTGTGAGTCTGTAACACACTCTTTGAGACTGTGACTCTGCCTGGATGTACAAAATGTTGTGGGAACCTGAAGAACTAACGCAGTGAATTTAATAAAAACTTATGTTTAAGTCTATCTTAATAAACACTAGTTATGATTAGTTTCTGGTATTAATCGCTCTAAAGGTAATGCTGCTTTGCTGCATTTTTAGCGATTTCTGTTGGTTAAGTTTTTAATCATTGAAAAATGGTTGTTGTTTTCGGTGGAGGATTGACAAAATGATTTGGTCACTATTGAATTTAAATTAAATTTATTACTTTTAGAAGAATTTTTTTTGAATTTAAATTAAATTCTTTAATTTTAGAAGAATTTTTATTTGAATAGGAAATTAAAATGTTTAAAATCATTGTAATGAAGGAGAAAACTAACAAATTTAAAAATGGGTAGACGGAAATTAACAGATACGGAAAAAGCCGAAGTCAAAAAAATGAATGACCGTGAATGTCACATCTAATGACATTAAACACAATACGCGTACTTAAACAATCATAAAGTGATTTTTATTTCGACTTTTTATTAACGTTTTACTAATTTATTTGTTCTTTTGTTATTTAAAATAAAAATTTTGACAACATGTATAAGTTTCTTATTAGTTTGGCGATTCGTATCATTTGGCAAAATTGGTCGACGGGATAACTAAGTAGTACTGTATTTGGTTAAAAACGTCTCTCAATGCAGAAAACGAGAAAGTCAAAAGATTATCGAGCCGCTGAAAACCAATTACGTGTTGAAAGGCGATCACGAAAAAAGAAGCAATTTATTGCCGAAACGATTAATTGTAAAACATCCCGTCTCGAGGTCGACCAATCCATTACAATCAGTCGGTTCTAACCAGGAAAATTTGAATGCCAATAGTGATTCTAACAAGCCGGAAAATGTTATACTATTACTCTTGATTTTCTACCACCTAAAAAGAAAACTAAAAAGCAATCGGCTTGGGAAAAACTGGAAAAAATCTTTTTTGATTCAATGTCTGATTCACAGATGCATGTGCTGCGATCGACTGTGGTTTAAAACCTCCATCGCCAAAATTCTGCTCTGTAAAATCAAACAGTATATGCCAAAGTCTTACAAGTATAACAGTATATGCCAAAGCTGTATTTTAATAATGATTACTTTCGCACCAACAATGTTACATAGTTTAAAATGTTTCTTTCGCTGCCAACTTTTATGCTTGGCGGCAATGGAGTGATGTAACTTAAACGAACCGCACCTTCAAATTGCAGCATGTATAAAGTCATTTATAACAGTGGCACGGATGATACACAATAAAACAACTGGTGTTTAGCTTAAAATGGTAGATGAATGTTTCGAGTGAAACATTTTTCAAATGGTTGGTGTAATTTCTTAAATTACAATTTTATTTTTTTATTTTTATTGTTCAACTGGTGGCGCTGCTATTGTGGATTTTGTAGGATTTGCACAATTTTCGCAATAAGTATAATCACAGGAAATAATACATGATTTTCAACAAACGTCATACTACTTTAGTCCTTCATTTGAATTGTTCCTGATTACGTGTTTGTGTAAATCGCCTAACAGGTGACGCTGTTGTGCTGAATTTTTCATCTTTCCTACATCAGCTCTATCTCAAAAACTAATACACTGATTTTCCCTAAACTTAAGTTTCGGTTAGACGTTCAAATATGTTGTTGTTGATTATGCTCTTGTGTAAATCACTTTATAGGCCCTACATGGTGCCATTTTGCTGGATTTACACGTTTTCAATGTATCATATGTGATGAACAAATGCAAAAAATTTTATACCTTTAGAATGCTCATGATGGGCATATATTACTATTTAATTTTGGCAGTGTGATACCGAATTTTGAAATATTCATACTTATAACATAGAAGAAAGTTTTTGGAATACTACATATGACTAGTTTTTTATGGGGATTGGTCTTGGGTTGGACAATGTGCTTTTAAGTATGACCTCCGGGTTCAATTCCGGACAGCTTTAGGAAAAACAATTTTGGAATTCATGCAAGAAGTCTCAAGTATATCTGTATTGCGGACATGTAATTTTGCGGATATAGACCCAGTTACGTGTTGTTTTTAAATGAATTTTTCTCATTCAGGTGGGCCTAGATACGATCTTGGATACCTGAAACTTCTTGCATCTATTCCAAGGGTATATCTATATTGCGGAGTTGTAATTTAGCGGATATAGACCTAGTTATAGACTATTGTATTTATGAATCGATTTGAATGAAACTTCGTATGTACATAGTACATAGAAATGTCTCAACCGAGTTCATTGGCCAGCATCATCCGCCATCTTGTTTCAAAATAGCGGCCATTTATTTTTTTTAATTTAAAATTTAAAATTGAATTTGAAAAAACTAAAATTTGAAAAATATTTTTCTTTTATGTGTTAGAACTTTTCGTTAGGAAACAATTCCAGAACACTTTTTATTTTGTCTATATCTTAAAAAATGACTGAGTTATAGCACTTTGAATTTCTAGTATGGCTGACATTTTGAAACCATCTGATTTTTGTCACGTGATAACATACGTATTTATAAATCGATTTGGATGTAACTTGGTATGTACATAGTACATAACGAGGCCTGGACCGAGTTCATTAGCCATCTTGTTTCAAAATGGAGGGCATTTAAAGTTTTTTTTAATTAAAATTTAAAATAAGGTACAAAATAGTGAGAAATTGAAAAAAAAATTCATTATGCGTTTGATCTTAAAACAAAGATTCCAGAGCATTTTTTGTTTCGTTTGTATCTTAAAAAATGGCTGAGTTATAGCACTTTTAATTTCTAGTGTTGCTCACATTTTGAAATGATCTGATTTCCGTCACGTGATAACTTGATGTAATGGATGTAACTTGAGGCATACATAATACATACCGATGTCTGGACCGAGTTCGTTGGTCAGTTCCATCCGCCATATTGTTTCAAAATGGCGGAATATTGATTTTTTTAAAAACTTAAATTTTAAAATTAGTTGCAAAATAGTAAGAAATTGAAAAAGATTTTTCTTTTGTGTGTTTGACCTTGACACAAATATTCCAAAGCATTTTTTATTTCATCAACATTTTGAAAAATGGTTGAGTTATATCACTTTCAATTTCCAGTCTGGTTGACATTTTGAAACGGTCTGAAATTTGTCACGCGATAATACGCATATTTATAAACATATTTAGATATGACTCCGTGTGTACATAGTATATACCAATATCTTCAACGTGTTCACTGGCCGACTTCATCCGCCATCTTGCTTCAAAATGGCGGCCATTTAAGTTTGTAAAAAATCTTTTAAATGTATAATGATGGACAAACAAAAAATCAGAAATTGAAAAAATGTTCTTTTTAAAGTATTTGATCTTAATAATGAATTCCGGAGTATTTTTCGTTTTCTTATTACCTTAAAAAACGCCTGAGATATAGCAGTTTGAATTTCTAACGTGGGTGACATTTTCTTTTAAAGTCAATTTGCCCGCGACAGCACTTATATGTTAATGGATTCCGATGTGAGTATACATGTACACATGCATTAAGATTTCGACCAAGCTCACTGGTTTGCTTTATCCGTCATGCTCTTTTAAATTGGCATACATTTCATGATATCGTGGAATTTGGTAAAATTATAAATCGCTTAAAATAAAACCAGCTTGCATAAAAGATGACTTATTTCTAAAAATTACCATTAATATTCAGTATTGAGAAAAACTAGGGGTAAACTGAGTTTTAACCCACTTCTTGGCAGCGTTTTTTTTTTTTTTTTTGACGCACGATGACTGCGCCATGCCTTGCTTTCTTTTTCGTTTAGCTGCTGCTCTTCTTGGCAACCCTTGGAGATTCGGAGAGATTCCGCTCCTCGGCTTGCACATGCTCTGTAAAGGCGTTTTCCTTTACATATTAGTTAATAATTGTTTTCGCCCCTTAGTTAAAATTACAATATTCCCTTAATTTGTAACTTTAATTAATAAGCTATATTTTTAATCCCTTTAATTCTTTTCAGTTACTAACGGCAATTTTCCCTTTAAAATATGACTTCGCTTATCTATAATTCTTTCTTTAAAGCCACAACATATATCCGTTTGTTCATGTAACTGTAAGTATTTTCCCATAGCAACAACCATTTAAAGAGTTATTTCTAGCCTGTATTTATTCATAATTAAACGCTATTCGCTTAAGAAGCAGATGCGCTAAGTTTGTCTTTTATTTTATTTCATTAGAATTCATTTCCTTTCGGAGCCCGTGAGACTCTTGTTAACCCTAGGTAAAGAATTCAATCCTTGTGGCTTTCCGGTGCCATATACACCCTTTTATCGTTTGGCATTAATTATTTCAAATTTTACACTTTGAGCATTCTCATTGCACTCTATGTAACGGAAATCAAATGCATGTCTCCTATCGTCGAAAATGTACATCTGGTGTTCGTTATTGGCGATAAATACCAATGTAATACGCCAAAGACAGTGGTTTCAAAAATTGTATTTTTATCATTCGGCTCTCATCCTTGGTACTGCTATGTGATACAATATTCTCCTACGTTCCTGCGGTCAACAGGACTGACTAGCCGTCGACCGGAACCTTGTTACCTGCCTGATGCTCTTCAATAAAAGGATTTTGTGTCAAGAATAATTCATCTTATCTTGGAGTTTTTTTTTTGTTTTTTCTTGAAAACGTGCTTACATCACCGATGCGGAGTGAATCGCCCCTACATACATTGGTGCAAAGCGCCGAATTTTTTCTCCAAGTAAAAAAAAAAAAAAAAAAAAAAAAAAAAAACTACAGTATGTTGACTGCGGTAATAGGCTAAAGATGTTCTTCAATCATTCGAACATCTGACGGTATACCTCCTTTCCGTGTCTCATGACGAATGTTGGATTGTTTTCGTGTTATCACGATAAAAAAAAATGAAAACTATTCGGAAGCGAAACGAGATATTACTTTCATCAAATTGTCTTTTTCTCATTTTCGTCCATTTCTGAAGCGATTGATTATTAATCATAAAAAACTGTTCGCAATATTAATCAACTCAAACGTCTATTCTTACTGCAAGTGACTTTAGTAAAGCCTATTTATTTAACTATTGGGAGAATTATGACTTTTCTACAGTAAGCAACTTCAACAAAATCTGCAATTTATTTTCTCTTCGCCTGCAAGTGTGTGACTCAACATAACACTGTGTTCTCGCCGGCAACCCTGGAATTCTCCCTGGCAAGCTAAGTATTCTTCGCCACTCATCAGTGTCGGACTTATATGAATCATAATGCTCCTTTTCGTGAAGAAAATGGAGATAAATATGTGAATGATCTTCCCTCTGACTATTTTACTACACATCAGCAGTTTAGACCTCTGCAGTTAATACTTTTTAAAGACAGACTTGCAGCTGATCCTAGTTTGACGTACAAAACAGATAGCGCAGCAAAATTAGCAAGGACACATGCTGTCGTTAAATGTATCAGTTAATTAGGAAGGTGTGATATGAACAAGGAGTGTTTTGTTTTATTATTTTTTCGTGCTTCAAAGTGCAGTTTATTCAAATATATATAGAATAAGATTTTAAAGATAATATTTAATATAGATTACATCAAGTTTCAAGGCCTTCAGTTTTAATTATTTTTTTCAGCTAAGGTAAGTAACATATTTCTATGGCGATGTTGCGATGTAAATTCATGTTTTGTTTAACGGACATTTAAAGTCTCTTATTTTTATTTATAGAGAGATTTTGGTTAGAAAAAAGGAAGTATAATGCTTCTAGGATTTTATGTTACTTGAAATATGATTTTCCTCTATTAAAATAGTTTCCAGTATAATTTTTGAGGAGATACAAAATATTTCTTAAAATATTAAGAGTTGTGCCTTCATTATGTAAATTATAGACAGGTATTGTCACAACTTAGAAATGGAGCACTTTGTTATTTTATTTTTAAGTTTTCATTTTCTTCGTGATGTGTTTTTGTTTGTAAAGCTAAAATCCTTCTATAAGTGTTTTTAATGATATTAATCTAGAATTTGTTAATTATTTTTATAATGATACACAAAATTTTTGTGCATTCCTTCATGAGATTTCGTACGAAAAATATAAGCTGATATTACGTTCTATAAAACATTGTGGTACTAATATTTTCAATTGATGCCATTGCATACATTATTTCCTCTTAGAAATTTTATGCTGTTTATTACTTTTATATATTTTAACAGTTTTCTAAATTTTAGCTATTTAAAGGTATTTTATAATATTTTGTCGCCAGCTAGTAAACATCTAGTAGATATATTTGTAGTAGATTGTAGTTCCGTTAAACGTCTTAATATTTAAAGCAGTACATATTTTTTGTGTAATTCGTCACATATTTTCATAGAAAAATATATATTTTACATGAGTAATTAGGTGTAGGTAATGATTGTGTTTTTTAAAGTGCTCAAAATTGTTTTGCTACTAGATTCTTTCTGGGTTATACTCAACCACCTATTTTAATTTGAAATTAATTTTGATAATGACAACAATGTTTTTATTTTGAAATACACATTTAAATGCATAAGAGATTTGTTTATTGCATAGTATTTTTTTCCATAATTTCAATGGTGCGTAAAATAAGTTTTGGTGTTGATATATTTTTTTTTCAAATTAAATTGTCAGATTACGTACAATTTGACTTTAGTCAATGTGTTGGATTCAGCGATACCCCACCAATTTTACACACAAATTTATAGTTTGCAGTCATTATTAGTGAAAGCTATTTTTTTTAATTTTACGCGTGTATCGCTGCATCCTCATATGTGTGATTTTTTACTTGTTTCACTTACAACCCCCTCCCCCCTGTAAACGTAAATATTAATTTTAGATTTTTACCATTCATAATATGCAGGTGTATAACAGTAGTCATTTTGGAGGTCCTACATTATTATTATTTTTTCTCCCTATTTTGATGTTCCGGTGATGCAGGGATATAGTGCGATGTGACTCTCGCAATTCAGAAATGATTACTTAATCTATTTCGGTGGCCTTGAATTGCGTGTCGGTTGCTTCTTGCGGTTATACACTCAGCCATGTGCGCTGGTTCGCATTTTTGTGTATAATAGTTTCAGTGCATTTATTGTCACATTGCATTCTATTCTTTTTTTCTTCTCTCCAATAACAATATTTTGAGATGCAGTTTGCTTAACTAAAATCATACTGTTTGTTTTTCTTATGAAATAGTTACACACCTTTGCAAAAAAAAGAGAGGAATTTGTTCACAAAAAAAAGAAATAAAATTTCTCCTCTAGCTGAGATTAAAAAAAACTTGCTTTGCAATTAATAATTTTGAGACTTGTACACTTAATATATATAGACACCATCCTTTTCTTGTGGTTTTTCTCTTATACCTATATATGTTTGCTATGAATTTTTATATACCTACACTTGTTTATGTTTATTGTATATACAGGTAAGAGGTGATAATCCCACTTTTATATTTTAAGTACTATACATTTTATTTGTGTATCATACCTAAACACATAATTTTAAATAGAGTCCGATATTGGGCTTCGAAAGTTCACCTTTTGCATCTGTGACATCATAAAAAAAAGAAGGAGCAAATTAAATTTATTTTTCCTACAGTAGTAAGTTGGCAGTTATTATTATTACGTAGAGGGCAGATTTTAATACACTTCTCTACTTCCTGTGTCTTCTAAAAAAATAATAGTACACATATATTATTTTTCAGTAATAAGTTTTTCTATTTGATTCGATTTTCTGTCATAACCATTAGATATTTTTTTGACTCACTTTCACAATGTAATATGAAATCTTACACACAGAGAGAAGATGTTATCTTGTTTTTCCCCGCTTTTTAAATGAAAGATAGTCACAGAATCTAATAAAATCATTTTATTTTTACATTTTTACACTTTGGTATGTGTGGCATTTGGCATACCCCTACACAGTACATTTTTATGTATTTGTTCTTTTATTTTGGCAGTCATAAAATTTTAAATTTAATTTGTGTTTGGTCATCATTCACGGCGCTGTTTTCCCGGGAGCAGCAATGTGTCTGATGTTTTGATTTCAGGGTTTGAATGAGCAAGTTGGCCGCTTGCTTGGTCAAAGACTGAAATGGAATTATTTACACGATTTTTTTTTAATATTTTAATTATTCACACAACACTTAGAATAATTTATGGTGTTTTTTTTCTTTACATATAGTGCGTACATAAATTAATTGTACACAGTGATTCCACATGCATCTAAATTTCTATGCATGAAATAATTTATAGGTTTGAATTCCTTTTACACAGGTAAACACACATGTGATAATTCATTAATTGTACAAATAGTGACTCGATAACAATACTGTTTTTTTTTTCATTTTTTTTCTTTCAAATATATGACAGCATATCTTTAAAGTTCATGACGGTGTATAAAGTTTTGTTATTTTGCCTGCTTTGATACATATCATCTTTCACGACTAGATCAAGTAAAAAAAAAAAAAAAAAAAAAAAAAAAAAAAAGATTTTTTTTTATTTTAGATTTGATGCCTCTTAATAAAATTTTAAATCATTTGCACTTTAGCTTCAATAATATTGTGTATGTAATCATTTTATTTTATTATTTGTATTCTTTTGCTAATATAGTATTCGACAGTATATTTTTTCTCATACATAGTAGTTCATTGATAATTTATACGAAACTTAAAGTAGCTGGTTTAGAGTTTAACCAGACCCTTGTTACACTTTACACATTTGTTCATTGAATTTTTTACACACATACTGGTTGTTTACTATGTTGCCCTATTTATTCTTCATTATTCTATTTTCTTTTTAGGAAAGAAGGTATATAGTAGTAACAATTTTTATTCCTAAAAAAAGGCCTCTTTTTTTCACATTTTTAGGATTTGTTGGTTAGAATTTACCTTAGAAATTCCACATTTTTTTTCACTTCACAGGAATTTTTTTTCGTTGTTTTTTTTCTTCATTTACTGTTTGGACATTGTTGTGCTTTTTATAACAAAATTACAGCAATATTGTTTTTTTTCGTAATTTAACCCTTAACTGGCAGTGTAAACAACGGTAAATTTCAAAACGTGCTTAGTGTACAGGAGGAACTTTTATTCATTGAATTTACACATTAGTTCATTGCATTTTTGTTCATAGGATATTACACACGTTGTTCATGGTTTGGGTCTCTCAGTACCCAAAATTTTATTTCACACACATTACACTTTACTTCATCGTTTACGAGAATTCTACTTCTTTGTGTTTTCAGTTCTTTTGTGTGCACTGGTACTATAGCCCTTTACATTTCGATTTTTTTATGTGAGTTTGCTATGTCAGTTCCTGTTACTTTCACACATGATGATTTCTTTCACATAGTTCATATGATCGTTTGCACTTTTGTCAGAAATTTGTTTGATATTTTTTTTTTGCACATTTTGTTATTACATACACCGCTCAGGTGTTTTGCCAGATTTTCTAAAATTAATTTGTAGTTACGGTTTCAATTTTCAGTTTTCTTCCATACTACACCGTGTTTACGTTCATCCTTTTTGGTAGTGTGCATAGCGGAAATTTGATTTAACAGGACTTTTTCTCAATTTAGATGTACACCATGTCAGTTTTTTTTCGTTAAGCTCTTTTATTGTCCATTAAGACATTACACGTGATATACTTGTAAAGTTTTCATTATTTCTGGTCACTTTGTACACAGGTAAACATTATTTTTTTGTTCTTTTTCCTGTTCACATATGCAGCCGCATGCTGATAGTCTTCAGTTACTACACTGAATGGTGTTTCGGGTTGCATTCTCACATACACACATACATCTATTCTTTTGACGCTTGTGTACGATTCACCTTAACCTACCTTGCATTTTTTTTCCACAGGTTGTACATTAAATCTTTTGAAGAAGGCTAGTTTTCTTACATTTTTTTAAAAAAGTTCATTGTACACCACTGTTTTTTTTTTTTTTTTTTTTTTTTTTTTTTTTTTTTTTTTTTTTTTTTTTGCCTGAACTAAATACAACTTAAATCAGTAAACAGACTTTTGACACAGAGAATCATTGATAAAGTCAAGGTAAATCATATAATTCTGCTTATTTTCTTCTCCTTTTATTGTAGTTATAAAACTTATATGTCACAGAATTCTCATTATGTTTGATTGTGTTCTTACATATATATTCAATATTTTATGTGTTATTTTAACTTTTTAATATAATTCATGTCTCAAAAAAAATATAATATTAAAGTAGAAGTTGGAATGTAACCAACTCGTTTAAGCAATAAAAAAATTGCTTTGGCTTGAATTGAAATTTGAAGCAATCTGAATTAAAATCTTCTGGAATATTATATTGAGTGTGCACACAGAAAAAAAAAGAAACAAGACTATATACAGCTGTCCAGAAGTTCACTGCAGTTAAAAAAAAAAAGACTTTTTGCAAGTTTTATAGGTACCTACTTGCTTTATCATGCTTATTAGCATGTTTTTTGTTTTAATTGAGGCATGATGCATTTCCTTTGCTTATTTACTACTTGAGTATTGCATTATTAGACAAGTTATCACCAGTTCCTCTTTAATAATATGTTTTGTTTATATGAGTTGGTGTTGTAGCATTGAGAGGAGGCATGTGTTTTTTTTTCTTTTATTTCCCGCGTTTCACGCTTTTTCTTTGTCGGTCGTCGGAGAGATATATGTAAAGGCGTTTTCCTTTACATATTAGTTAATAATAGTTTCCCCCCCTTAGTTAAAATTACAATATTCCCTTAATTTGTAACTTTATTTAATAAGCTACATTTTTAATTCCTTTAATTCTTTTCAGTTACTAACGGCCATTTTCCCTTGCCGATGCGGAGTGAATCGCCCCTACATGCTCCGTTCGTTCTTTCTTCACTAGTTTTCTTATTGGACGTGAGAGGAGAAACATTTAAAAGTTTGAAGTCTCGTGCCTTGAAATTAATTAAATATCTTGTGTCTCATTAGAGGTCGTTGGATTTCGAAGAGTGTAACATCGAGTGAGTAAATTTTTTGGGGGCAATATACG
Organism: Maratus speculifer; assembly: GCA_964019185.1. Taxonomy (NCBI): domain Eukaryota; kingdom Metazoa; phylum Arthropoda; class Arachnida; order Araneae; family Salticidae; genus Maratus; species Maratus speculifer. Next base: position 208,870,679 of record OZ025291.1, on the reverse strand, counting down.
AGAGATTTTTTTTAATTAGAAATCTTTATTTTGTATTTAAAAGGAAGCATTTTCTACATTTCTATTGTTTTTTGAATGCAGAGACCGTGCTTTGTATTTAAAAGTAAGTGTTTTAGCCTTTCTTTAGTACTTTAGATGTTTTGAATCTTAATGTTATTTAGTTTCATATTATATATAAAAGAAAAACATTATTTAACTTCAAAGCTTAGTATATTTCTTTAGAAAATCTATTATTGATTTCTTTTTTTAGTTAAAAAAAGGCTGGTTTTGTTTATAAAAGAATGTATGTCTTTTGCATAGTGTCTCCTGGACTTAAATCCCGCTCCGCGAGACAAAACGCAAAGGCGCGCCACTGTGGCGATATTTGGAAGCGCGCAAAGAAGGCGTTTAACTCAGTCGCGCCAAAACCAGTATTCAATCTTATATCATTTAGATCTACTAATCTGAGCTTCGTATGTTTGAATAATATAACTTAATTTAATAAATAAATAAATAAATAAATAAGGTATGTGAAAGCTACCACTTCATCCCGGTACTGCCGGAAGAACTTTTATTTCTTTTTCCGTTTTCATGTGGAAATCTTGCTATAAAATGTGTTGATGTAATATTGAATTTTTCTTAAATTCGTCAAACTATTTTTTTAAATTCTTTTTCAGAAGCAAATCTTGCAAAAGTAAAGTAATTATTAGAGTATGAATTTTTTGGGGATTTTTTTAACGTAATAACTGTCAAATTTTTAACTCCCCCCCGCCCCTTTCCTCTCCTTTCATTTCCACTCCTTTGGGCCGATTTTGCCCATTTACCGTCCGCGCCGAGATATTAATCACCTCAATGTATTTGGCGAGTTTGATGACGATTCGTGCACAATTGCAACTTTTATCGTGCGGTCAAAATTTAGTACATAAATATATATCGCCCAATCCAATGTTGCGGGTGTGACATTGACACAACTTAAATTAGTCACCAGCAAAAATATTTTTGAGCATTGGTTTCAATTTGTATGAATTTCAATGTAAATCACTTACACATACTTTTACTCAAATCTGAAAATTGTCCAATGTATCCTTTATTTATAAAAAAAAAAAATAATTTCCACCTGTTGCGGGTGTGACATAAAAAGGACATGCATTTTCATCTTTCAGTGCAAAAACGCAAAACTCTGTGAATTATGACAACTGAATGAATTGATTTTTTTAAATATTAGACAGTAATACTTAAATAATTATTCTATGAAAAAATTAAAATTATTACTCAATTCTTGCTTTTGTAGAAAATATTCAAAATTTTCGTTGCGGGTGTGACGCCCTGTTGAGGGTGTGACTTGTATAGCCAATAAAATAATGACATACACAAATATTTTCAAGGCAGATTTTTTAATTAAAGAATTAATCAATGTTACAATTATAATATCTAGAGAGGAAAATATCAAACAAATTTCATTTCTAATCTTGAATTTATAATTTTTGGTGGTGATAGCTTTTTTTTTACAAAAATCTCCTTTTTTTTCCTAGGATATATCTGACTGACTGGGCCAAATATACATGTTTTCTTAAAAATTTTTTAAACATTCTATATCTATATAGTCACCATCCATTTGTCTTATTTGTCCATCAAAGTTTTCACCTTTTTTAATGTCGAGAACAAACCAACATCTACAAAATCTCCAACTGCACATTCATCATTGGACATTATATCCTTGCCAAAGTATGGATACATCTGACTGACTGAGCCAAATATACACATTTTCTTAATTTTGTTTCAGATACTCTCATTTTATATCATCCCTATTCATTTGTCTTATTTGTCCATCAAAGTTTTCACTTTTTTTTTTTTTTTTTTTTTTTTTTTTTTTTTTTTTTTTTTTAATGAGGAGAACAAAACAACTTCTACAAAATCTCCAACTACACTCTTATCGTTGGATATTGTATTTTTGACAAAATATGGTAGCAAACAATTTCTCTTGTGATCACTTTCTAAAGTTATTGCTATATTAATTGTTCCCACGTCAATAGACACAACATGGTATTGATTGAATGTTGAGCTCTTATTGTGCTTGGTGCCAGCATGCATGAAGCATTTTCACAATATCTTCTGAAATTTCACATTCAGCAAAGTTCTTTTATATTTTTTAGGACTTTTTCTACACACATGGCAAAATCTGAAGCTGAATTTATAATTGCTGAGCTTTGCTAGCGTTACCATTTTTTTGGCAACTGCACCAACCCCCGTCGACAAATCCTTTACCATGAGATGAAATGCAAAAGGATTGCAATCCTTTACCATGAGATGAAATGCAAAAGGATTGCCATCCTTTACCATGATTTTTTTAAATAGTTTCTTCTTTTCTCTCCTTGCTTTGTCTCTTTCCTTCTCTTGTTGTACATACATATTTAAAAGGGTTTTCTTTTATCTTTTTTCGAGGATATCATGATCTTTCTGTACTCTTTATTCTCTGCAAAAGAGAAGACATTAATATGTAAACTGAATAAATATAGCACTTCAAGTAAAAAAATATATGCTTAACAAATTATTAATATTTATCCCTTGAAATTTCTAATCTTGCATAAAGTTAATTATGTTAAATTTTGGTTAATTTCAAACTGACTATATACATTTTATGCTAACTTAATAAATATTTTAACAGTTTCTATTATTCTTTTTATTTAATCTGAATTAAAAGAGAAGAAAAGTTAAGAGAAAAAAATCTTCCCCTAATATTGCTTTACTTATTTTAAAAAACTAAATATATTTATATTAGATAAATACTATCAAATAAAAAAATAAAAAAAAAGATATATAAAAAACAAAACAAAATTAAAGAAAATTGCTAAAATATTGTTTCGTAATTTTCTTTTTTTAAATTTCTATAAAAATCTTAACTTTTAAATTAATTTCTTAATTATATATCACTAATAAAATTATTTTCTTGTAGTAAAGCAACAATTTTATCAATCCAAACTGAATAAATCAACTGCACACAGTGTCACATGCACTGATGATGCAATTTTTTATTTATTAACTGGAATTCACTCTATTAAATCAAAGGATATAGTTAAAGCTGCCAAGTACATGCTTTTCAGCATATTATTCTTATATAAGTTTACATATAATTTGTTCAAATATACATTTGTAATCAATTTTAAAAGACGTTGCGGGTGTGACTTTAATTAAATGTCACACCCTCAACTGGGACATGTCACGCCCGCAACGCTCAATAACTATAATTAAAATATTAATTAATTTTTTTTTGTGTCTGTAATTCAAAGTATCTTAATAAACTATTTTTGAATATAAAGTTTCATAACTTTAAACCAAAAATATTTTTCTGTAGATATATAAATGTAATTTTTTGTCGCCGGTGTGACACGATAATTAAGAGTAATTAAATATGCTTACCTTTTGTAATGAAGATTAGTGAACACTTCTCTGCAGACAAAAACTCTCAATAATAGCTGTCAGATCATACATATCCAAGTTTATTCGAGATTTTCAGAATGTTTGTTCAGATGTACGAGACCATGAAATGTAAAGGTTTTTGCCGCAGTCTATTTTACAAAGTCATAGTGTGACTTTATTAATTAAAATAAGTATGTTAATGATAAAAATTTAATTCTTTTTTGATAAAATATGAAATAGTACACTCCTAACAGTTAATATGCAAAATTTCAATCATATTTAAAGAAATTTAAATTTTCATCCTCATGACCATTTTTTTGTGGATTTGGCGATATATATATATATATATATAAACTAGTATTAAAAAATGCTCTGACGAGCACCAAAAAAGGTTAATATGTTTTTAAGTATGAAAAAGGGTTTGACAAGTGCTTCTGTTAATTATTGAGCATGAGGAAGGACAAGGGATCCCTTCTTGGCTGCAACTCACTTCAATGTCAACTTTTAAAAAATCATATTTGCGCTTTTTCCGTGAAAACAAATCAGTCGCAGTTACTATAAAAATCTATAGTGTAAAGACATAACCAGTAAAGATGCAGCTTAATTAGACATAAATGTAAGGGAAGACGACATATTGCCAAAAACCTAGTTCCTGCAGGTATCACATTCATGCACTGCCACCAAGCATGCCCTAAGTGTATAATTGCCAGAAAATTGATTTGTAGTATAGTGCAGAGTGAGCAGTGCAGTTAACATCAGGGATGTAGTGCAGGTCATACGCCGTATACTTTCTGGACTTTTTAATAGAACACCTTATACACTGTTTCTCAAGAAAGCTTATAGTATACACATTCTAGGGTATCCCTCTGCTTAGAGCATATATCCTATGTTATTTTTACGATTACACCCCTGGTTAACATCTAAAGCACGGTGGGAAGTTCTACTAAAGAACCGCAAATTTGTTTTATATGGAAAAAGTGCAAATATGATTTTTTAAAAGTTGGCATTGAAGTCAGTTGTAGCGAAGAAGGGATCCCTTGTCCTTCCTCATGCTCAATAATTAACAGAAGCACTTGTCAACCCCTTTTTCATACTTAAAAACATATTAACCTTTTTTGGTGCTCGTCAGAGCATTTTTTAATACTAGTCATTTAATTTTTTGATAAAAAACTGAAGATTTTCTAATATCGTAAAAAGAAAAATAATTGCTGCTGTCAAAATTTATAAAATGATAACAACAGCATAAAATTTTGATGTATCAGAATAATTAAAAAAGGTCATTGCATTGCCATATAAAATGCATGATATGAAAAATAAACCATGGATTCGAACGAAAAAAGTACAGAACTTTATTAAAAGAATTAAAAGCCATACCAATTAAATACATTCAGGGAAATTTATCGAATGAAACATTCACAACTAGAAAAATTCTAGAAATTGGATAACAATTAACATAAGAATATTCCCGAAAGAATAATAATTTAACACAAAAGCAATTCTAAACAAAACGAACATACATCCAACGGGATTTGAACTCTCTACCCGCTGCTGAGCAGCTAAATGCCTTACCTCGAGATCCTAGTTTAACACTAGAGATGCTGCAAATTTTGCTATAGTACCCTATATAAATGCCAGTTTATGTCATGTGACTGTCATCAACAGCTCCGATCTGATTGTTTTATTTTTTATATGTCCAGCGGCTATTTTCCTAATTTTATTTTAGCTACCCGAAACAATCGCCAAATAGGTTTCCTTCGCCATAATTTCATTTTAAATATAAAGCTGTTTCTAGCTTTATTTAAAATACATGACTTTCATTAAAAAAACACATAAATTAAAAATACATATATCAGATACATTTAACTTGCATGTTTTTCTTTCATTTTATTGAAAATACTATAAGTAAATAAATAAAGGTACTTTTTCAGTAGTTGTACATAACGAAAAGTTCTTGGCGGGAAAAGAAGTTTGGCAACGTATATTCTGGCAACCTATTTACTATTTCATATACACAAGCATTTTTTTTCTTATGCGATAACAATGTATTTAAGATACTACTTAATTATCCCGTCGACCAAAGAACGATAGACAAACTGTAAGATTATATGCCAATAATGGATGGACATAAATGTTACACTTTCTTGACATTAAACCGCTACACTTGTTTGTTAAGTGATCAAATGATTTTAATTCGATGATTTATTTATATTTTTATGAATGTTTTACTAATTTATTTGTTCTATTGTTATTTAATATAAATTTTATGTCAATAAGCGAATTGCTCTTGGTATTAATTGCGATAAATATAATATGTATTTTATTAAAGTTACTTTATGGTTATATCCGTCAACATTATTTGGCTAAATAAAAAGCATTTAACTCCTTACAAATTTCCCTAACATTGATATATTTGGTACTTACGTAACAATGCCACCGCAGTAGAAGTTGCGAAGTCATTTTTAGTACTTTAGTACTTTTTAAGCCTATTTTTGACGCCATTGTTTTGTGCGCGTGCAAACAAGATTGCTCTTTATTGGCACATTAACGCAACTTCTGCTGCGGTGGCGTTAATACGCAAGTAACATATTTTTTATGCTCCTTAATAAATTATAATATTACATTTAAAATACTTCAATGTTATTCACATATGCGATATCTTACAAATATCTCTTTATGGTTTGATTTAATAAATTCTGCATTAAAATATGAAAACTTTTATTAGTATTCTTTTGTCCGAAATCACCTGAATAAATCAAATTTTATATTTGGTACATCTCGACGTCATAACTGAACGTCATCATTAAAGTAATCCTTTTCGTTAATGACTTTTATTTTTTTTAACCTAAATTCGTTAATTTTCTAAGCTTAAATTTTTTTAATGGCAACATTTTTTCCTTTTGAGTAATTTGGCGAATAGTTTGTCGATTTCTATAAATACGTGAAACTGGTCGACCTGATAATCAAGTAGCACCGTACGTAATGTAAATAAAATAGGTATGCATTTTTGGCACAGATGTCATGTACGCACCACGAAGGCGAAATTTTTTTCTGACGCCAATATCATATGCGTATCGGAGTATTTAACTGAATCCAGAGTGTTGTTATTTTGCTTGATATGGTAACCCGGATGTTGTTATTTACTTATTAATAAATTATTATTTTTATTTTTTTAAATATATAAATTGTTTTGTTCTATAGTTATTAAACAAGCCTTTTTTTATTTATTGTTATTACCTTTCAAAAAATATATGTGTAACTGGTATTCCAAAACGAGATTGTCGCCAAATTGGCTTTAGAAAAAAATTAACGCCAATGTGATTCGTATATGACATTTGTGCTACATTTTTATATAAAAACAGAAATAATTCGTACGAAAATAAAAATTAAAGTTCATCAGGTTTGTTTTCAGAGCTATTTATATATTTTGGCATCATGCCCTCCCTTTTTTAAGCCAAAATAGCACCAAGCTTTGGCAAACAGATGTATATTAATCAGACATTCATAAAATAAGTAATAATTTAACTGACCTAGAATCATTCAAAGTACCTTAAAAAAAAGCTGACACATTCTCACGTCCGAAACATCATGGAGCGCCCGACTCACCGCTCTTGTGTTGCGCCAAACCGGGTTTCTTACCGGTAAACCCTTACCTTCCGTCTCAAAGACTCAAATAAATGTTTATAAAAATTTTAAACCATATTTTTAAACTTATCTTTTAAAGGTCCTGTAGATTTTTCCATTCATGTCTAATTATTCATAAAATAATAACTGTATCACATATTATTTTAATATGTGAACTAAATATCGATTTAACATCATTGACAAAGAGATATGTAGTTTGGAAGAATAATACTTTCATCTTACTAAAAGAACTTATTTAATACGGACACATTATTTACAGCAGACGATCACAGATACACACAATCGGCATAGAACACAATTGCCGCTTACATAAAAACATTCTATTTACATTTTGTCTTAGTTGCGGTTACAGTTAAATACACCACATCTCCTCCCTTCCTAAACTTCTACTACAAGTCCAATCGCTGAGGAGGTCTCCGGATTCTAGTAGATCGGCGAACTGGTTGTGGTGTTGGAGTTGAATCGTGGACACTGAGTGGAGCATGCTCTGATGTAGTAACTGAGACTGGCGTTGCATCAGTCGTCTCCGCCTCCACACTAGTGGGTGATTGTGCTAACTCAGCACTAGTTGTCGTAACATCATCATTTTGCACAGGAATGGCAGGTTTTGAAAATGATCGTCGGAGCTCGCTTTCTTTTTCCTCTATGTCACCTCCATCCCGTATTTGATCTACATGTCTACGCCACAATTGACCATTTACATCGACAGTGTAATGTAGCTGTCCATCTTTTCTAACGACTTTACCAAACCTCCATCTCTTGTCGCCATGTCGGTAATTTCGTACAGCGACATTGTCGCCAATTTGGAATCCTCTATCCGAGAATTCATAAGTTCCTTTACGAACTTTTTCTTCCACTCTGCTCTTAAGATCAGGACGCAGCAGATCGATTCTTGTCCGAATCTCTCTCTTCAACATGAGCATGGCTGGACTATGAAGTGCCGTGAGGTTTGGAGCTTTTCTGTATTGCATAAGGAACGTACTTAATTTTTGTTGTATTGTGCCACCATAATTTTGCATTGCTCTTAGAGATTGTTTGACTGTAAAGACGTATCTTTCGGCCTGCCCATTGCTAGATGGTTTAAATGGCGCAGTGGTCTTGTGTTTAATGCCGTTATTACGCATAAACATCTCAAAATCAAATGATGTAAATTGTGGACCGTTGTCACTTACCAGCATGAGTGGCAATCCAAATCGAGCGAAACAATCTCTTAAGCATTCAATGGTTTTGGTTGCTGTGGTGGATTTCATTGGATAAGCTTCCAACCACTTGGAATGAGCATCTACTATAATCAGGAACATATATTCAAAGATAGGCCCAGCAAAATCTATGTGAATACGTTGCCACGGTGCACTAGGATACTCCCAGCAATGCACCTTTACTCTCTGTGGGTCGGTTTTGTACCGAGCACAGTCTGCACAATTCTTTGAGCAATTTTCTATATCCTTATCGATGTTCTTCCAATAAACATACGATCTAGCGATAGCTTTCATCTTAACAGCACCCAGATGACCATGATGTAACTCTTCAAGCACCTGAGCCTGATACTTTTTGGGAACGCACACACGCTGGCCTAACATGACACAACCATCTTGTAGACTATATTCTGCTTATCTCCCTCTTAAAATTCCTCCATTCTGTAAAATATTAAGCAATGGGGCGAGGTCTGCATCCAACAGAGTTTCTTTGGCTAAGTCTCTGGCTGTGACAGGAAGAGTTTCGATTTGTGCTAACTGAAATAGATCAATTTCATCTTTAACGTCTAGCTGTTCAGAGGTGTACGGCAGCCTAGACAGAAAGTCAGCGTTACCATGTTGTTTTGTATTACGATACTTAATGTCAAACTGGAAAGATTGTAATACTAAAGAATAATGTAACAATCTTGTCGCTGTCAGAACTGGAAGACCTTTCTTCGATCCGAAGATGGCTACTAAAGGTTGGTGGTCAGTTAATAATGTGAATCGTCTCCCTTTTAGGTAAAGATAAAATTTCTTGACACCCCACACAATTGCTAGTGCTTCTTTATCAATCTGAGCGTATTTTTGCTCAGTTTTTGTGAGGGTTCTGGAGGCGAAAGCTATTGGTCTTTCCGTTCCATCTGGTAAAGAGTGGGAAAGAACCGCCCCTACTCCTACAGGAGATGCGTCAGTTGCCAATATCAATGGCAGTGATGGATCATAATGCATTAAGACACGCGGAGAACAAATTTCATTTTTAATTTTTTCAAAAGCCTCCTGACAATCCTTTGACCAAACCCATTTCACACCTTTCTGTGTTAGTTTATACAAAGGATTCGCTATTGTAGCCAAATTAGGACAAAATTTTCCATAAAAGTTAACAAGCCCTAAAAAACTTTGTACTTCCTGTACGTTAGTGGGTCTAGGAGCTTTTGAAATCGCAGAAATTTTCTCATCAGTCTTATGTATACCGTTTGCATCGATTTTGTGCCCTAAAAATTGAATTTCTTTTTGAAAAAATTTACTCTTATCTAAATTTAATTTCAGCCCATGGTCTTTACATTTCTGAAAAAAATTTCTTAAGGCCTCTAAGTGTGATTTATCATCTGATCCAGTCACTCTAACATCATCCATAAAAACTTTGATTCCTTCCATCCCCTGGAAAAGACCATCAATATATCTTTGCCAAATTGCTGGAGCAGAATTTAAACCATACATAAGTCTTTTACATACATATAATCCCTTATGTGTATTTATCGTTAAGATCTTTTGACTATCTGGATGTACTTTCATTTGTAAATATGCATGTTTAAAATAAATTTTTGAAAAATGTTTACCCCCATTTAAGCTTGAAAAAATTTCCTCTAATTTTGGTAAAGGATGTTGTTGTACCATAATTTTTTGGTTTACGGTAACAGAATAATCTGCACATAGGCGTATAGACCCATCTCTTTTTACAACCGGGACAACTGGTGTTGCCCAATCAGAGGTCTCTACTCTCTCTATGATGCCTTCCTTTTCAAGCCTATCAATTTCTTGTTCAATCCTGTCTTTTAAAGAAAAGGGTACAGGTCTAGCTCTACAAAATTTTGGCACTGCATCAGATTTAAGTTCCAACTTTACTTCATAATTATTAATTTCCCCTAACTTATCGTCAAAAAGCTCTTTATATTCTTCTAACAATTTACTCAAATTATAGTCATAAGATGTTCTTACTGCTTTTATAGAATTCCAGTCCAAATTTATACTATATAGCCATTCGCGGCCAAAAATTGTATCCAAATTTTCCTTAACAATATACAAATTTAATTTAAATTTTTGATTTTTGTATTCAACATCAACGGTGACAAAACCCAAAGGTACAATTATTTCACCTTTATATGTTTTAAAAACTACTTTTGTGGGTTGAATTCTTTTTTTCGAAATCTCACGAAATTTTTTTATGCTCATTACCGAGACGGCCCCTCCAGTATCAAGTTCCATACTCACAGGTTTATTTTCAATATTTACTGTTAACATAATTGGAGGCCCAGGTCAAAATTTATGCTTGTACCAGCAACAAAAATATGCTAGTTATTGCTAGGTATTGCTATGTCTGCTAGATTTCCAGCAAAGTGGGCCAATACACACCATGAATTGCTGGAAATTCTATTCTATTATATGCTAGCTAGCATCACATGCTATATCGCTAGCTTGCACAACAAAAGCATGACAAGCTATATGCAAGCATCTCATGCTCATTTCCAGCAAAGTGGGCCAATACACACCATGAATTGCTGGAAATTCTGCTGGAACCAGCAATGTGTAATGCTAGTTTATGCTATTTTACTTGTTGGGTTATAGCACTTGGTGCTTGTCTAGCAAACAAATACCAGCAGGAATTTCGACCTGGGGGTTTTCTTTGCTCTTCCTCTTTCAGCGAGTTCAAATCAAAAGAATACATTGGGATAACATTTTCACTAGAATACAGGGTATCTACCTGCTTTTGTTTTACCGTGTTCCCTTTTAACCCTTTTTTCGCTGCAAAACAAGCTTTTCGAATGTGCCCGATTTTTTGACAAAAATGACACTTAGCTAATTTAAATCTGCAGGAATATTTATCGTGATCCGTTGCTGTACACCGTGTACAGCTCGTTTTTACTTTCTTTCCCGAAAGATTTTGTCTTCCAAAGTTTTTCTTTTGCGAAACAAATTTTGACTGCTCATTATTTTTCCTCACGCTAAATTCTTTAATTTCTAAAGATTTACCCATTATCTCATTTGCCCCTTTCATAGCTTTCTCCATAGCTAAAGCAATTTTCAAGGTATTCTCAATATCTATATCATCTTCCTCAAAAAGTCTATCTAATATTGCTCTATCCCTCAACCCGCTTACGAAAACATCCCGTAACATCGTGTTCAACATTTCTTGTTTATATTGACAAGGAATTGCCAAGGAGCGAAGTTCAGCCATAAAAGCACTGACACTTTCTCCCTCCCGTTGCTTACGATTTAGGAAAACATGCCTACTAGGAATTATAAGCGGCGTCGGAGTGAGATGAGCTTTCAATGTATTTTTTAGAATAAGGTAATCTTTATCGGAAGGATTGTCAGGAGCTAGCAGGTTTTTCAACAAATTATATAATTTTGCTGACAAACTAGAAATAAAAACTTTCCCACGTTTGCCATCCGGAACATTTTGAATATCCATGAAAGCTTCGAAGCGTTCTTAAAAAGAATCAAAAGCTTCATCTGTTTCATCAAATTTTTCAAATTGAACTGAAACTTTAGCTTCTTGCGTTTTCGGATCGGCAAAAGTGGCTAATTTCTCTAATAAAATTTTATTTTGTTCAATTAAACTTTGAACCAACTGCTCCATTTTTAATCTTCTTTAAAGATAAATACAAAAAGAATTTTTTACCTTGGCAGTCTTCAGCATCTAATGTACATGGATCCGATACTTTTTCATTCCATACATCGTCGCCAGATATCACATATTTTTTTAATATGTGAACTAAATATCGATTTAACATCATTGACAAAGAGATATGTAGTTTGGAAGAATAATACTTTCATCTTACTAAAAGAACTTATTTAATACGGACACATTATTTACAGCAGACGATCACAGATACACACAATCGGCATAGAACACAATTGCCGCTTACATAAAAACATTCTATTTACATTTTGTCTTAGTTGCGGTTACAGTTAAATACACCACAAACTGTGAAAAGTATTGGTATGAATGTTTGTACTTAATAACTTTACATATCTTTTTGTCTTGTACAATTAAACCAAATAATATTAATGTCAATCTTGTGTTAAATGAGTCTTTGAAATAAAATATTACGTGATGGAAAAACGGTTACGTCGCTTTAGCGGTTAAGAAAATTTTATATTCGGTCTTTCGGCGCCATTTTTGATTTATTCGCCAAACACACCAACCAGAACAGGATAATGAACTTTTCCGCAAAATCTTGCCCTGATCGCATAAATTTGTTGATTTCATCATATGGACCTTCAGATAAGCAAGTAAATAAAATTATAAATAAAAGTATCATATTACAAAAGTTAGCATACATTTAAGGGAGACTAAACTTTTTGCCAGAGGCGGGTTTTAACTTAAATAAATGAGAATTAAATAAAAAAAATATTTCACTTTGCTCGTCAAAATAGATACTGAATATGATACAAGAAAATAACAACAAATAAGTATTTTATCACGTGATCTATCTAATCTATTTATTTATGTTACATACATAGCAATTTGTATGTTCATTTAAACTTACGTGCAACAATTACAAGAAGTAACACATATAAGAAAAAGACTGTGTTCAGCTGGAAATTTCAGACAAAAATTCGATTTTTTTCAGCGACCTTCAAACATACAAAGATAAAAAAAAAACTGTTCTAAATTTAACCATGAGGATTAAAATAAACCAAAAACGAAGTTAATCCATCCACGGAAACGTTAGCTAGACTTAGTTGAATTTTTTTGCCTTCATTTTTTCTTTTAAAATTAAATAAAAACTATTGGAAGCTGCAGTATTTTTTTAATGCTATCATTTTATTCGTCTCGTCGAGCTCTATCTTTAAAAAAAAATTCACTGCCGTATCTCAACTGGTTCGCCAGAAATTTTAGAAAGTTGTTCGCACCTTCTGTTTCTTAAACATATTATACAAAACGCTACCGCGTTTGCTATTATATCATATATATATATATATATGATATCATATGAATTTATATATGTATATATATATATAAACTTTTTAGATGGGGATGGTTTTGGGTTCATTGGGTCATATAATGAAAAGTTATGAAGATATTTTTCAAAAGTCGTACCATGGTATCTGTAATAATATATCATAACTGCTACTTCAAAGCTCAAACTCAAATAAATGTTTATAAAAATTTTAAACGATATTTTTAAGCTTATCTTTTAAAGGTCCTGTAGATTTTTCCATTCATGTCTAATTATTCATAAAATAATAACTGTGAAAAGTATTGGTATGAATGTTTGTACTTAATAACTTTACATATCTTTTTGTCTTGTACAATTAAACCAAATAATATTAATGTCAATCTTGTGTTAAATGAGTCTTTGAAATAAAATATTACGTGATGGAAAAACGGTTACGCCGCTTTAGCGGTTAAGAAAATTTTATATTCGGTCTTTCGGCGCCATTTTTGATTTATTCGCCAAACACACCAACCAGAACAGGATAATGAACTTTTCCGCAAAATCTTGCCCTGATAGCATAAATTTGTTGATTTCATCATATGGACCTTCAGATAAGCAAGTAAATAAAATTATAAATAAAAGTATCATATTACAAAAGTTAGCATACATTTAAGGGAGACTAAACTTTTTGCCAGAGGTGGGTTTTAACTTAAATAAATGAGAATTAAATAAAAAAAATATTTCACTTTGCTCGTCAAAATAGATAGTGAATATGATACAAGAAAATAACAACAAATAAGTATTTTATCACGTGATCTATCTAATCTATTTATTTATGTTACATACATAGCAATTTGTATGTTCATTTAAACTTACGTGCAACAATTACAAGAAGTAACAAATATAAGAAAAAGACTGTGTTCAGCTGGAAATTTCAGACAAAAATTCGATTTTTTTCAGCGACCTTCAAACATACAAAGATGAAAAAAACTGTTCTAAATTTAACCATGAGGATTAAAATAAACCAAAAACGAAGTTAATCCATCCACGGAAACGTTAGCTAGACTTAGTTGAATTTTTTTGCCTTCATTTTTTCTTTTAAAATTAAATAAAAAACTATTGGAAGCTGCAGTAATTTTTTGAATGCTATCATTTTATTCGTCTCGTCGAGCTCTATCTTTAAAAAAAAAATTCACTGCCGTATCTCAACTGGTTCGCCAGAAATTTTAGAAAGTTGTTCGCACTTTCTATTTCTTAAACATATTATACCAAACGCTACCGCGTTTGCTATTATATCATATATATATATATGTTACAGGCCAAACCCGATTTTAGGCCAAACTAGATTATCCTAGGCCAAACTAGTCTATCCTAACGCTCATCGGATAAACTAGTTTTTCCTAGGCCAAACTAGTCTATCCTAACGCCCATCGGATAAACTAGTTTTTCCTAGGCCAAACTAGTCTATCCGAAAGCCCATCGGATAAACTAGTTTTTCCTAGGCCAAACTAGTCTATCCGAACGCCCATCGGATAAACTAGATTTTCCTAGGCCAAACTAGCTTGGCCGAACGGTCATTAGGATGAACTAGTTCAGCCTGCTATTCATTGGTTTGAACTAGTTTATCCTAGGCCGAACTAGATTGTCCTAGGCCAATTCAATTTGGCGTGATATTTTTTAATCTAAAGACCGCCACGGCGCCAACTTTCTAATTTTGATCTATTTTATCCTAGGCCGATGCAGTTTGACGCGATTTTAGCTCACAGACTATCAAAGCCTGAGAGCTAATGTGCTCGCAGATTCTGTGTGTGTGTATGTAACCATTTACGTACGTATGGCCGTATGTACGTACGTATGTACGCAATGCGATAACTCCTGTTAGAAATATCCAATTTGCTTCAAATTTTGGATATACATTTATCCTGATAATGAACTTTCCTGATTAGTTTCAGTGGTTCATTGAATAAGAATAAGGGGAGGTGAACAAAAGGCTAATCCGCACCCCCCTCCTTAATTTTGTTAAGTCAGTTTTCCATGCAAAATGATCAGATTTTATTAAAATTTTTGGTATAATATCATTTTGATAAGGTAAATCCATGATCAGTTGTGGGTGTTCATTGTTTACGTATAAAGAATGGAGCAATGGGAGGTAACACTCTTAATTTATATAAATAGGTTTTTCACAGAGAATTTACCGATTTGTTTCAAATTTTAGATGTAGGTTCCTTCTGATAAGGCGTTTACCTGATTAATTTGGGGGTTCTGAGTTTAAATATAAACGTAGAACGGATTTTTTTTCAACCGGATAGAAACTTTCGGTTTTATGAAAAGATTTTTAATTCGTAACAGATATTGGTTTTTGCACACATCACTTCAGGCGAAATTGTTTATATTAAGAAACTAAGTATCCGAGTCCTTTTAAAAATAAGAAAAAGCTTAAATAAAGCATGACACTTGAAATTTAGGATAGGGGGTAGAGTAAGAGAACGCTAGATTTTTTTTTTTTTTTTTTTTTTAAAGCTCAGCACTTTTTAAGATTTTAGCTGATAATTAAATATTACCATTATTTGAAACTTTTAGAAACATAATAAAACATGATGTTAAATATTTAAGAAAAAAGATGGCTCGTCAAATACCACTATTTTCTATTAGTAATTTTTGTAAAAATGTTAAATTCTTCTTGGAACTGTTTGAAACTTTGTGATAGTTTATAACACATGATAAAAATTGTAAAAAAGTCCCATTATGAATGGGAAAGAGGGGGGGGGGGCGAAGAAAATCAGGAAATATAATGGAAATTCTAGGTTGATCTAGTTGAAACTTTAAGATAGTTTATAACACATGATATAAATTTATAAAAATATGTTCCGCGTTTAACGCCACTATTTGCGAATAGTGATTTTTGCAAAAATCTTAAATTCTTGTTTTGCAGCACCGCGACATCGAGTAACATATCTACTGATAGATTGTTTAACGGAGTTTCTTTTGTTCGCACATACAGTTTTGTTCGCAATAAGGTGCGCTCCTGGTGATGGAATGTGGAACTAATATAACGCGAGCACTCTGGTGTTGGAATTTTGAACTAATACATCGCGATCTAGTTAAAACAATTTAAATGTTAAATTCTTGCCGGAACTTTTTGAAAAATCTGTAACAACGTCTTTCAAATTCTAACTCAATCTGAAATTTGATGAAAATCTGTGTATTAGTACTATTTGAGATTGAATTATCGCAGAAATCATAAAAAAATTGCATAGAAGCGCTATCTATTGAGCCATTTACTCTAAAAACAAAAGAATATTAATTTATATCAGGGACTAACTGAATTTGATGTTTGATGAAAATCCGTGCATTTGTTCTTGAGATAGAACTATTGCGATAATTATGAATAATGCCATATAGCAGCGCCACCTGTTGCACGATTTACTCCAAAAACTAAAAAGTACTTTTGTAATTTTTATATCAAGGACTAACATAATCTGGAGTTTGATGAAAATTAATGCATTAGATCCTGAGATAGAGCTATTGCAATAATCACGAATAATACCGCATAGCAGTGTCACCTTTCGAGAGACTTACTCTAAAACTACAGAATACTAATTTTTATCAGAGACTTACTGAATCTAAAGTTTGATAAAAATTCGTGCATTATTTCTTGCGACAGAGCTATTTCAGGAATCGGGAAAATTGAGCACACCAGTGCCACCTATTGAGCAATTAATATAAAAACGTAAACAGAATTAGTTTATATCACGGATTTACTGAATCCGAAAGTTTGATGAAAATCCATAAATAAGTTATTGAAATAATGTTGATGCATATCGTTAAAAATGCAGTTTAGAAGCGCCATCTGTAGAACGATTTACATGAAAATGTAATCAGAATCAATTTATATCGGGGATTATCTGAATATAAATTTATATTAAATTCCGTTCATTAGTTCTTGAGATACAACTATTGTAAAAATTGTTAAAAATGCAGCATAGCATAGCCATGTTGAGTGATTTACTTCAAAATAGAAACAACACCAACTCATCTCATGGACGAACTGCATCTGATGTTTGATGGAAATTTGTGTATTAGTTATCGAGATAAAGCTAATGCGTAAATCATAAAAAATGCAAAACAGCAGTTCCACCCGATGAGCGATTTACACCAAAAACTGATCAGCATCAATTTAGATCAGAGACTAGCTGAACATGAATTTTTATTAAATTTCGTGCATTAGTTCTTCAGCCGCATCCCTACAGCTTGCGACAGCGTATAGCAGGTGTGCTGTACACGTACTGCCGAATGCCCTCTTCCTTTTCGAACGAACTTCGAAGCGAACGAAATTCAAATCGTAGCAAGCGTATTGAGTAAACACCGCCGAATGTAATCCTCCTTTTCGAAAGAGCCTCGAAGCGAACGAATTTCCAATCATATCCCCGCTGCCCACGCCAGTCACATGGCGACCGAAGCCAGCAAGTTTTAACTAAGCCACGTTATACAGCTCATATTCAAAATATTAGAATAATTGAGAAAAAGTAATAAGAAAAAATTATTTGTCATTTATTTATTTTTTATACTAAGTAAATGCAATTAAATTTCTTATAAATTAAATCTGGAATGTTTAGATAAGATTTTAACATTTATAAAATATAAAATACAGCACAATAAATTAGGTATACAGCTTCCTTAAACACACCAGAATATTAGAATAAAATTTAGATTGGTTCAAAATATTAGAATATTTTATTTTACGCAACAATATTACCTTATGAATATGAAGTAAATGGTAGTTAATATTTTGTAGCATCCCCTTTAGCTTTCATAACAGCGTACAATCGATCTTGCATACTATATACAAGGTGATTACAAACATTTCTATAAATATTAGCCCAATTATACTTTATACGTGCCACTAACTCAATTTTACTTAAAGGAGGATTTTCTTGAAGTATTTTTCTTCATTATACACCATAAGTTTTCGATGGGATTAAGATCTGGTGAATTTGGTGGCCAAGGAAGTACCTTAATGTTGCGTTTGCGGAACCAATTCTTAGTTGACACCGAGGTATGCGGGGACGCTAAATCTTGTTGAAAGATGAAATCATCTTCAAATAAATCTTCTGATGATGGAATCCTGTAATATTCTAAAATTTCTTGATATATCAGAGAGTTAACCTTTTCGTAGACGATGCATAACTTTCCAGGTCCTTCTGCACTCATACAACCCCAAACCATGACACTAGCAGCAAATTTTACGGAACGTTTAAGGCATTCTTTATCAAATGCTTCTTGCTTCATTCTCCAAACTCGAATACCTTGATTACCATATGAAACACAAAACATACTTTCATCACTAAATAATATATTTTTCCAATCTTCATTGCCCCATAAACGTCTTGATTTACACCAATTCAATCTTATACGCTTTTGTCTTGCAGTCATGAGAGGTTTTGTTTTCGGTACACGAGATTCAAATTTAAATTTATGGAGACGTCTTAATGTTGTCGATGTAGAAACTTCAACTCCTTCTTCTTTCCATTTTCGGTGCAAGAATCGCACATTTTTAAAACGGTTTTTCTTAACTATACGCTTCAGTTTCCTGTCATCTCTAGCAGATGTTTTTGGTTTTCGGCCACCATTTCGGCGATTATTTTGAAATTTTCCAATTTTTGAATATTGTGTTAGTATTTTACTAACGCACGATTGCGAACAATGTAAATAATTTGCTATAAAACATTGATTTTTACCGTGCCGATACAAATCAACCATACGAAGTTTAGTAGATTCAGGAATATCACTCACACGGCCCATTTTAAGACGAAAAAGAAACAAACTGCAAAAAAGAATACTGATTTTAAATAAAATAGTCTGAATTTAATCAATGATGCCACCAGTTAAGAATTGGTAATAATTAAAGGAGAATTAATGTGAAATATTCTAATATTTTGAACCACTTGAATAAATATTCTAATATTTTGACTTTTCAAAATAATTTTTTTTGCAATTAATCTTTTCAAAAATGATATTAAATTTCAGATAACAAGTAAGTTTAATCAACAATAAGTTCTTAATAAAAATATCGTTTGCATATTTTCATTAAAAGACATTAAATTACCAAACGATATTTTCAATTTCTAAAAAAAAGGTAATTATTCTAATATTTTGAATATGAGCTGTATTAGTTCCTCATTCCAACACCAAGGAGCGCACTCTGTTATTAACAAAACTGTATCTGAATGAAACTCCGTTAAACAACCTATTAGTAGATATGTTACTTGAGGTCGCGGTGCTTTAAAAGCTAGAATTTCCGTTATATTTCCCGATTTTGTTCGCAACCACACCCTCTTTCACGCCGAAATGTGTCTTTTTATAAATTTGTATCAAATGCCATAAACTGTCACAAAGTTTCAAAATGTTCCAACAAGAATATACCATTTTTACAAAAATTACTATTAAGAAATAGTGGTATTTCGATGCGGAATCTTTTTTCTTAAATATTTATCATCATGTTTTTTCTCTTCGAGGTTCATTCGCTTCAACATACGCCCGTTTCGAGATTTTATATAAAACAAGTGGCCCGATAGCGGGCGAAGCCGGCTGATTTGAACTAAATCGCATCCAAATTCCAAATTCCAACACTAGGGTGCTTGTGTTATATTAATTCCACATTAGTCCGTTATATTAGTCGCGATATATTAGTCCGACATACGTACGTATGTACATAAGTATGTACATACGTACGTACGTACATACATACATACGTACATGATTACATACACACACACATAATCTACGAGCACATATATCTCCCAGGCTTTGATAGTATGTGAGCTAAAAGCGAGTCAAATTGCATTGGCCTAGTATAAATTAGATCAAAACTAGAAAGTTGGCGCCGTGGCGATCTTTAGATTCAATAAAATCACGCCAAATTGAATTGGCCTAGTACAATCTAGTTCGGCCTAGGATAAACTAGTTCAAACCAATGAATAGCAGGCTAAACTAATTCATCCTAATGACCGTTCGGCCAAACTAGTTTGGCCTAGGAAAATCTAGTTTATCCGATGGGCATTCGGATAGACTAGTTTGGGCTAGGAAAAACTAGTTTATCCGATGGGCGTTCGGATAGACTAGTTTGGCCTAGGAAAAACTAGTTTATCCTATGAGCATTAGGATAGACTAGTTTGGCCTAGGAAAAACTAGTCTATCCGATGGGCATTAGGATAGACTAGTTTGGACTAGGCCAATCTAGTTTGGCCTAAAATCGGGTTTGGCCTGTAACATATATATATGATATCATATGAATTTATATATATATATATATATATAAACTTTTTAGATGGGGATGGTTTTGGGTTCATTGGGTCATATAATGAAAAGTTATGAAGATATTTTTCAAAAGTCGTACCATGGTATCTGTAATAATATATCATAACTGCTACTTCAACTTCCACTGTAATTGTAACTGTTGTTGTTCTAAAGTTTAGTTTAAAAAGTTTTCATAGCGCGATATTTAGCGCCTGTGTGGTACCTCTTTTATGAACTTAAATTCATATTATTAAAAGTAGTTAGCATACTGTTATGTGTATTTTATTATTAATATAAAGAGCACCACACATTGTGACATGGTGGCAGCTAAATGGCAGCTTAAATTTGCATCGTAAAGGTTAGAAATTTTTACTCTTATAAGGTACCCTGGGGTAATAACGCCAGACGGGGTAATAACGCCAAGTGCTAATATTTTGCATAATTATGAAATAATCTGGTAAATGACACCCATGTGTTCTGGGTTTTGAGTTATATAAATCGCCAAAAACAGCTTCAAGCTATTTTGTTTCATTTTTAGGTCTTATTGTTTTTACAAGCAGCTAAAATTAACGCTTGATCTTAAATTTGTAAGATACGTTTTGTGATGTGAAGACTATTTTTTTTATCCGGAAATACTTTCTTAATTACATAAATTTGTTGTACATTTCATGGCCTTTCAAAATGTTGTTGAAGATTTTGGATATCTTCTCGAGATAATTTGTGATTTAAAATGTACAGCGCAATAACTATAACGGGGTAATAACGCCAATCCTTGTAATTTTTACCCCGGTTGATTCCCTACAGTGGCCGAGCTACATCCTAAATACTGATTCAAATAAACACAGTTAAAACTATGCAATGTTTCTAATAATTCTATTTAAGCGGCTCTTTTTAAGCAAAAAGAAGCTCACGGTCTAATATTCTTGTGCCTCATCCCCCCCTCCCCACACCACACCTTTATTTTTTTTACACTTTCACAAAAAATTGAACATTTTCAATAGTTTAGAAGTTTATAGAGTTTGTATTTTTAGAATTGGGCAATCTACATGCAATTATTCCAACTTATTTGATAGTTTTGTTTGCGTGGCGTTATTACACATATAGGTGGTTAATAACGCCAAATAGCATTGGTCAATAAATCGCGCTATTACATTTTATGTATTCATATCTGTTAAATTATTTTTTTATATAGATAGTCAATGAGTTGCTGTATCAAATCATATATTTGTTTGAAAATTACAAACTAAAACTGAGTCGTGCAAATTGCTAGAACCTTAACGTGGCGTTATTACCCTAGGGTACCTTATTTAAGATTTAGTATTTATGCTTTTGCGTACAATTAATTTGTATCCGTTATGATGGATTTAAAGGTACCTTCAAATATGAGTTTGAATGATAATTTAGCCGAGAATTGGAATAAATTTAAGCAAAGATTTATGCTTTATTTAGAAGCGTCTGAGAAAATGAATAAGCCTGATAAACTTAAAGTAGCGCTATTACTAGGAATAATGGGAGAAGAATGCATAGATATATTTAATAGTTTTAAACTTAGTGATGAAAACGCAAATAATTTTCAAACTGTCATAAATTCTTTTGATGAATATTTTCAACCGAAAAGGAATACAGTCATTGCGCGATATAAATTTTTTAATTGTCGCCAAAAAGACGGTGAATCTGTTGATTCGTTTGTTACAAATTTGAAAAATTTGTCTAAAGATTGCTCTTTTGAGGATCAAGAAGATAGTTTAATTAGAGATTTGTTAATTATTGGTGTTAGAGATCCTACTATGAAAGAAAAATTGTTGATGGAAACCGAGTTAACCCTTGTTAAGGCAATAGAATATTGTAGGGCTAAGGAGTCCAGTGGTAAACAAATGGAAATAATGAGCAAAAATAATTGTTCCACCACCGTAAATGCTGTTCGTGTAAGTAAAAACGAAATTCAGAGGAAAATATACGATAAGGAAAAACGTAATTATATTAAACAGAAAATTAAAAAAAGCTGTTCTAAATGTAAAACTTTCCATGATTATGGTAAATGCCCTGCATTTGGTAAAAAGCGTCGCAATTGTAACGGATTAAACCATTACTGGATCGCGTGTAAAAAGAAAGAGAAAATAATAAATAAAAAAGTTCATGAAATTTCTGATAGTTTTTGCCCATCAAGTGATGATAGTTCTGTTAAATTGGATTCAGTAAAGTGCCAGGTAAATTCTTTAAAGTCTGAATGACGAGAAATTGTTCAAATAAATAACTCAGAAGTGTCGCTCAAAATAGATACCGGAGCTGAAGTCAATGTTTTGCCCCTTAATATTTTTAATGATGTGAGAAATAATGAAGTTATTCGTGAAACTAACAAAAAGTTGACATCTTATACAGGACATAATTTGAACGTAATTGGGGTCAGTAGATTAAAATGTAAAGTTAAAAATAAATCTGAATTACTAGATTTTTATATCATTGATCGAGTGCTTTATTAGGATTTGAAGCTTGTGAAAAGTTGGGAATTGTAAATAGAAACATCAGTGTTGATTCTGTTCATGGTAGAAATTTTATAGAGAAATTTAAAGATGTATTTTCAGGCAAAATGGGAAAATTGCCATATACGTATAAGATCAACTTAGATGCCAAAGCCGTACCTAAAATATCTGCCTCCACATGCCTTAAAATTGAAAGTAAAGCATGAGATTGCTAAAATGGTTGATCAAGGTATATTAGAAAAAGTCGTAAAACCAACTGATTGAGTACATCCTATAGTTATCGTGCAGAAGTCTAATAATCGTATAAGACTCTGTATAGATCCACGTATGCTAAATAAATATGTAAAGCGAGAACATTATCCAATTCCAACCCAACAGAGCTTATTTTCTCAAATTGAAGGAAAAATTTTCACTGTACTTGATGCATCGTCAGCTTATCGTCGTGCCTATGTACAATTGCCACTCCGTTTGGAAGATACAAATTCTGTCGTTTGCCTTATGGTTTAAGTAGTTCTCCTGAAGTGTACCAGAGAACTATAGATAATATTTTCGCAAATTTAGATGGAACTTTAGTTTATATTGATGATATTTTAGTATTTGGTAAGACAGAAGAAGAACATGATAGAAGACTTGAAGCAGTTCTTCAAAGAGCTCGAGAATCGGGTTTAAAATTATCTTTAGAAAAAAGTCAAATTAAAAGAAGTTCCGTAAAATATTTGGGTTATAATTTAACAAGTAAAGGAATTTCAGTAAATGATGATAAAATTAAAGCGATTGTAGATTTCAAAGCTCCAACTAATAAACAAGGGCTACAGAGGTTTTTAGGCATGATTACCTATTTAGGGAAGTTTATTAACAATTTATCAGATAAAACAGGAACTTTGAGAAAACTCTTAAGCAAGAAAAATGAATTTATTTGGACGGCTAATGAGCAAGAAGCTTTTGAAATTTTGAAGAAATCTGTAGTTAATTCGCCTGTTCTGGCTTATTATAATCCAAATTTAAAATCAGTTGTTTCTGTTGATGCTAGTCAGTATGGATTAGGCGCAGTATTGCTTCAAGAAGAACATCCAATTGCCTATGCTTCATGTGCTCTAAACGATACACAACTAAGATATAGCCAAATCGAAAAAGAATTATTAGCTGTTGTCAACGGATGTAGAAAATTCCATTACTATGTATATGGTACTGATTTTATAATGGAAACCGATCATAAACCTCTCGTTGGTTTACTACAGAAACCAATTGAAAATATGTCTCCGAGATCACAGAGAATGGTAATTGAATTATTTAAGTATAGATTTAAACTTGTGCATGTTCCAGGGAAAAGGCTTTATGTAGCAGATACCCTGTCCAGAAATCCCACTACCATGAGTGTAGATACAAGTTTTTTAGAAGATGGAGCTGCTGTTGTACATACAGTTCTATCGACCACTGAAGAACGTACAAAAGAAATGCAGAATGCAACATTAAGAGATGAAGATCTTTCAAAATTAAAGTTACTAATTAAGAATGATTGGCCACAACAGTGTAATTGCCTGAAAATTGAAAACCCTATTGGAATAAGAAAGAAGAATTACATTGCTATGATGATTTATTTTTTATAGGAAATAGGTTTGTCGTACCTAAAACAATTCAAACCTATGTATTATCTAAAGTACACCAAGCTCATCAAGGCATTACTTCTTGTCAAGAAAAAGCCAAAACAGCTCTATATTGGCCTAATATGATGGAAGACATCAAGAATTATGTAGAAACATGTCAAATTTGCCAGCAACATCAGCGTGCTAATTGCAAACAGCCTTTGATGCCTTATGAAGTTCCTAATCTACCTTGGGAAGAAGTAGGTGTAGATTTTATGTACCTCCAAGGAGACAATTTTTTACAAGTAATAGATTACCACTCTAAATTTGTTGAATTGAGAAAAGTTTATGCTAAAACAGCTTCTTCAGTAATTAGTGCATTAAAACAAATTTTTCGTACTCATGGTATTCCACTTAAAATTCATTCTGATAATGGTCCACCATTTGATAGTCGAGAATATTTTTCATTCCTGAAGTCTTATGATATTCATCCTGTTACGTCATCACCTAAGTATCCAAGATCCAATGGGATGATTGAAAGGTCGATTGGGACATTGAAAAACCTTATCTTTAAAGCAAAAGCTTCGGGAGGAGATCCAAATCTAGCTGTTCTAGAATATAATAACACTCCAAAATTTAAACTACCTTCTCCAGCAGAGATGTTGATGGGAAGATTTTTGAGAACCCTCATTCCTTGTAAGACGAAATTATTAAGATCTAGGTTCCCAACAAAGAAAACTCAACATCAGTTAAAGGAAAATCAGAGCAGACAGAAATTTTATTATGACTCATCGACCACAAAATTAAAAGAATTGGATATTCAAGATCCTGTCTATCTTCAAACTGGTCATCGAGAATGGACACCAGGAACAATTATCCAAAAACACAGTCCAAGGTCCTACATTGTGAAATCTTCAGAAGGAAGCATTCTTCGTCGCAACAGAATTCATTTAGGCCAAGAAAGTTAGCGATTGAAGATCCTGTAAATTTAGAAGCAAATGCTGATGCAACGCAAACCTGCAACCTAACTAATACAGAGACACCGAAAATCTCAAGTCCTGAATCACATGGCAGTAAATTAGTCCGTCCTGATTCTTCGTCTGACCAAACAGTTACCGCTAATCCTAAACCAGCTTCGCCAGTATTGTCTAGTCCAATTACACCAAAGATTGACAGACCTAGAAGAAATATAAGACCACCTGCTCGTTTCAAGGACGAAGTTTAAGTATTATTTTATCTAAAGACTTTCCATTCGAACTTTTCTTTGAACTCTAAATTTATATACATTTTTTTATTTCTGCTGTTTGAAAAGAAAAGGCATGTAATAATATGTCATAACTGCTACTTCAACTTCCACTGTAATTGTAACTGTTGTTGTTCTAAAGTTTAGTTTAAAAAGTTTTGATAGCGCGATATGTAGCGCGTGTGTGGTACCTCTTTTATGAGCTTAAATTCATATTATTAAAGTAGTTAGCATACTGTTATGTGTATTTTATTATTAATATAAAGAGCACCACACATTGTGACAGTAACGACTGCAATAATTAGTATTTCTTACGAAATCTAACTAAAATGCCATCACTCATAACAGAATAATGTACCGCTTATTTTATGAGCTACATGCCTATAAATTTCAGAATCCCGCAAGACACGAGTTGACCAAAACCCGTGCACATTTTATTTTTGTGTGTTTTGAAATTTATAACCCATTTTCTAAATTATTCAATTATGCAATTAGACAAAAATTAACATTTTTTCAAGTTTTATATAACAGAAAATTAAAGCGCAAATTTCGTAAGTATATACGTATGATCCCCTTATAATTATTCATCATTATTTTGATACATAATTTTAAATATTTTCACAACTAAACGACTTATTTTTTAATAATTTTTATTACTGTTTATGATGGATCAAAATTTATTAAATATATATTTTTATTGGCACTACTCGGTTTTCCCGTCGACCAATTTCGCCAAATTATATAAATCGCCAAACTACTTCCCAAATTATATAAATTGACAGAATTTTTATCTGAAATAATAAAAGAACAAATAAATTATTATAATATTAATAAAAATACAAATAAAACATCAAAATAAAAATCATTTGATGCTAAAAAAAATTTCTCGCAGAGTGTTTTGTCAAGTGAATGTGACACTTACAATCAGCCATTATTGGTGTTTCATCTTATACTTTGACGATAGTTTTTTGGTCGAGGGTTAACCAAGTAGTACCCCTTTAATTCATTTTAATTTTTTCATCTTAAGTAGTTCATTTTATTTTAACTATGTGTTATTGCCGTATACGGTACTACCCTGTTAACCCGTCGACCAAAAAATTATCACCAAACTATAAGATTAAATGCCAATAATGGATGATCGTGAATGTCACATTCAATTGACATTAAATACGATTCACGTGTATAAAATGTCTTTAAGCGGTTTTTATTTCTTTTTTTTTTTTTTGATTTTTTATTAATATTCTGCTAATTATTTGTTTTTCGTTATTTAAAATAAAAATTATGTCAATATGTATAATTTGGCTATTAGTTTGGCGATTTGTATAATTTGGCGAAATTGGTCGACGGGATAACAGAGTAGTACCCAGTATACTAAGTAAATTTTATTTTAAACTTATTTAGTATATTTTATATAGTATTTTTTTTATTTTTTATCATTGGTCTAGGGATATTAATGTTTAATGCATGGCGTACATAATATATGACTCATTATGATCATCATAAAAATTATGTTTATTAGTACTAATTTAAAAATAGAATTTATTTAAGCTTTTGAAATTTTAGTCTTTGAAAATATTATTTTCAAACAGAAATTGTATTTTGTGAAATTACATTTTTGTATTAGTATAATTGTCCAAGTTATGCAACTGTCATATGCACCTTCGTTTTCTCATGCAAAGCTTCCTTTTGGTAAAATATCAAAAATATTTTTGTTCAAATAAAACAGCATAAAAGTTTTCATGATGGTAAACTTATCGGTATAAATGCCATTTACGCATCATATTGGCGCGATTGCAAAAAAATTGCCATTTTATGTCTAACGTTGTAACCCGGAAATTGTTGTGTATTTATAATTATGCTGTTTATTTACTTTTATTTGCTTTTTAAAAATGATATGAATTGTTTTGTTCTATAGTTACTAAATAAACATTTTTAGTTTACTATTATTTCTTTTTTAAAATAACAAAATATAATTAAAATACATATATGTAACTGGTATTCAAATGGGAAGTTTTCACCAAACTGGCGTCAGAAGAAATCATAATCAGAATTCTAGATACCTTTGTGTTAACCAAGTGCACACCTCGCCAACAGCACCGTTTTTGACTCGTTAGTTAACATTTTTTATTTTTCGTGTGATATATTGCATGTTTTGAGATTTTAATTAAATATCCTGTTTTACGTATTATTATGTATTATGCTTCCTTTCTTTTGTAAGAAATAAGTAAAAGTCAGAAAATTTAAAATGTTCAGTCTGAAATATAACTTTTATATTTTAAATAAAATTGCCGATAAATAAATAGTAAATTTATCTTAGTCAGAAAGTGTGGTTTTGAAATGTCACAGAAAGTGTAGTCCTGCTGATGTAATTTCTCTAGATCAAGGACCAAATTAATTTATAGAAGACTAACTTAAAAAAAGATGGACTTATAGAATAACTTACAGAAGAAACACATCGTATTTTTTACCATATACTGCTCCTGATTAACCGTCAGTTTCAAGTAGTTCCGATACTGCAGCACCAAAAATATTAGATGACTGTGGCTTGGTAAGTACTCAGGCTTCTCTAAAGCTGACATACAGGCCTGTTGTGAAAATTAAAACTCCTGCGTGTCAAACTGTTATTGAAATAAAAACTCGTTTTTGGAAGGACTGTTGCAAAGAACTGTTAAAGGAGCTGTAAAACTGTGCAAGTAAAAGAAAATCTGTTTCATTTTTATAAAAAAAGATTGATATCATGATATTATAATGTAACTGTTATTATCTGTAACCATAACTGTGTATACATTACTTGATTACGTGTAACCTTTAACTATGTTCTAAATATATTATGTTATCTTTTATGTGCGCGTCGTCTATTAACAAATTGGATATTATTATTAATTTGCATGAAGGTAATGTTCGTATGAATCGTAAATATTACAGTAATGTTTTTTACCTTATCATTATCTGAGTGACTTAACCTGTAACTTTGGGGGGAAAATAATTTATGAATCTGACATAATTTATACAATCTGTTATAATACGTTTTACTATCCCTTGAAGTCTATTGAATCTTTACTTAATCATCCCGTATTTGAGCAATAAATACCGGGTGTCCCAAAAATGACTGATGGATTTTAATATTCAATAACTTGCAAACGGTGACAGTTATTTAAAAATTTTTGCAGGTGGGTTATGTATAATGTAAGGAGTTTTTTTTACCGTAACTTTTAATTTTAGTTCGAATTTCAAACAATAGGTGGCGCTGACGGCGATTGAAGACCAGGTCGACGCTTCACTCAACACTGATCACATGGCCTTCAATTGCCGTCAGTGCCACCTATTGTTTGAAAATCAAACTAAAATCAAAAGTTACGGTAAAAAAAACTCCTGACATTATACATAACCCTCCTGCAAAAAACTATTAAATAGCTGTCACCGTTTGCAAGTTACTGAATTTTAAAATCCGTCAGTCATTTTTGGGACAGCCGGTATATGTATAATATAATTATTAATATAAAAAAAGATTTTTCTCTTTAAGGTAAAGCAATTTCTTTTTCATTTTTTAGATCACAGCAATGCCGAATGCCAATGTTGTTTTGATTGACTTACAAGCAGCTGAAAATGCAACTGCAGAGGATGCACGGGATCGCCTTAAAGTGATCAAGCATTACGTTCGAGCTGTATTCGGAGACGACGACATAAACATGAAGGTCAAAGTCATTTTGAAGCAAATTGGTATAGAACCTGCGAGTTCTTGGTCAGTCGTGGCGGGTTACCCGTTAGCTCTCGCCGTTCTGAAGAAACAACACAAGTGTAACGGCAGCATGTGTGTCAGGAAGCTGAAAAACAAGACTGCTAAGAAGATAGAAAGGATGAAAAAGAAGAAAGCTCTTGAAAAAATAAGAAATGCGAAAAAGGCTGCTAGAGAAATGAAGCAAGGGAATAAGAAATGTACGAAGAGTGTTCAAGAAAGGAAAAAATCAAAAATAAAGGCATCATCTTCTGATGATGAATTTTCGATTGCAGTTTCTGAACCTCCCAATTATTATATTTGAAAATAAACAAACATATTTTAGTAAATTTATCAGTCTTTTGCTTTAATTATATTATTAAACAATTTTTACTTAATTTTATTTCTTATCAATAATTAGATTGTTAATACAAGTTTTCACTTGAATTCGTCTTAATCAGTTTGGAAAAGGATGCTAAATTTAAGCTATAAAAATGGAACAAAATGCCAAACTAAAATTTAATCGTACTACTTTGCATCGGAAGATGTAAAGAGACAATTTTTCTAGTTTAAATCTATGTAATATTTGACAAGTGTTTGCCATATTATATTTATTAATTACAAAAATAGATTTAAGACGAGATTCCAGTCCCGCTTAGTTCTAGCAATAATTACCATCGAATATAGAGGTATGCTGAGGAATTTCCGAAATTGTATTTGTTCTGAATATCATTCAGAATGTCTAAATATCAGTGTTTTACATATGTTTTAAACGTTTGAAATTTAAAGTCAGTAAAAGCTTTTAAAAAGAGTACAAAAATAGTAAACAGTTTCAATAGCATATTACAAAATGAAAAAAAGTTTTAAAAAAATTGCCTGGGAAAAAACAGTAAAAAAAATATTTCTTGTATGCTAGTAATAAATAAAATTGAAGCTGTGCTGTTTTCAACAGGTAGGGGCAAAAAGTATAAATATTTTTGCAAGGAAATATTCTTTAAATACTGGAAAATACACACAAGGTGTTACAGTTATGAAGCATGTGAGGTAAATAAATTTTTAACTTTAACTTAAAAGAAAATGTCTATATTGTGTATGACTTATTTTACGTACTATACAAAATTTGTTCATAAATCATGATCATATGATTTTAGGACGCTTAACAAATTTTAACAGAAGAATGATATGCAGTAATTATAATTTCAGACGATTCCATTTCTTTTAAATTGTGAGAGAATCGTCAAACAAATTAATTTGTCGCATAATCATCACAGTGAGAAATTACAATTTCGTTCCGAATGACATTACAGGGTAAGTCTAAAAACATGGGATAAACTTTGAGGGATGATAAAGCTCAGTATAACAAACAATAATTGTATAGCAATATATGACCGAAGTGACGTTTTGAGGTACAAACATCAGGGGATCAGTTTGACTATTTAGTTTATTTAAAAATTTCTCATTCACACCAGACAATTTCTATACTATTCTTTCCTTTATTTAAGACAGACATTTCATGATTACACAAGGAAGAAATTATTCTTTGAAGATTTCCGGTATGAAAATAAAAAAATAAATCGCAAAACTGGAAAATCTGTGAAACACAAATAGTACACGCATTTACGTTTTTTTTTAAATAAAAAATTTCGATGTCATAACGAAAAAATTTTTCAAAGAAGAGTTTTTTAAATGTAATCATGAAATATCTGTCTAAATGAAAGAAAAGTATAGTATAGAAATTTTTTGGTATGAATGCGAAGTTTTGAAATAAGCTAAAGAGCCATACTGATCTTCTTTTTTTTAACCTCAATGCATCGTTTCAAAACTTATATTCATTTGCAATAATTGTTTTTTATAGTGAGCTGCTCTATCAACTCTCAAAATATGTCCTATGATTTTAAACTCACCGTGTATTTCACAAATTGATCTCGATGGGACCTGAAAATATCGTCTCTTTTATTACAGTTTCGTCACAATGTTAATGTCAAAGTATGAATGACATATTTTTCACAAATTTGTCATACAAAGTGTTCACAAATTGATCACAATGTGACGTCACAAACGAGCTCTAAAACGCCCATAATGACTTCACATCGACAGTCACAAAGTCACAGTGAGACATCACAACGACGTCGTAGTGTCGTCACCATGTCTTACGGGTTCGATGTCAGTAACCCAAAGGTGGTGCAGGAACAAAATATGTACAAAAATGCATTTTAAAGTTACTGAAGATTCTAGAAACATGAAATTTAGCATGTTAATAACTTATAAATTTTAAAAGACCTCTAAGGACATTTTCTAAAAAAATTGAAACTTAAAAGAGTTGAAAAGGTTCCGAAAAACGTTCTAAAATGTTCTAAAATGCGATTTTTACCAATTTCGGGATATAACTAACCGAATTAAAAAATAATGATGTCAAAATGATGGTGACAGTCCTTGCTCCAGCATAGGCTATATCTTACGACAGAGACATTATTTAAAAGATTCAAAATTTAGAAGAGATGATAATGCGCAAAAATCGTTCCATAAAACGTTCTAATTCGAAATTTATAAGTTGAGAAGAGTAAGAAAGGAACTGAAAGCATTCTAAAAATTTCTTCAGCTATCATTTCTATGAGGCTCAGAAAGTAAAAACCCATTATAATTGTAATGGTTGCGAATCATTGATGACACTCTAGAATACCACGACACGAATGGATGACACTCTAGAATACTTGCTTCAGCATTGATGCAACAACCACCTCGGATAGGTAGGAACAACAAATATTCTAAAAAAATTAAATTACGTTCTTAAAGAATTTCAGGAAATACTAAATTGATTTCAAAATTAACATTGGCAAATTAAGGATGATAGTCTCTTTTTCAAAATAGAAATTTTATGTTAGTGCCACTTCTCCTAGACACATGGTAGATCCTTAGAGAACAAACTTTGATTTTGACATGACGTTTATTTTTAAGATGTAAAAGCATAGCAATTAGATTGTTTCTAAAAAACTAAATGCTTGAAATAAATACTAAAAGGAACTTATGAACTGAGCATTAAAGTTTTAAAAATATTTTCTAAATTATCATTTATTTAGAATTAGCTTTATCTTTTCTTTTTATTTTAAGTCTCATTATGGAATAATGTGGTGTAATAATGAAATTGAGTCAAACTGCTGCTTAAATGAAAATTTTTGAATTCCTAAATATATTATTACTTCAAATAAAAATCAGACTGCCAATATCATTTTCCATATTTCAATTATTATGCATGAATTGTATGCATTACGTATGAATCGAACAGGAAAGTTTCAATATATTTTTAAATCGTCGTAATAATCAACCAAAAATATTTAGATTTAGTTTTAGGTCTTCATATTTATTTAAAGATTATGAATGAGTGTATGCATAATAAAGAGTAATAATGGAATTTAGTCAAACTGGTTTAAATGGTAATTTTTGAATTAGCCTTAAAAGTTTAATTCCTTCTAATAAGAATTAGAGATAGAAATAAGACTTGGAATATTTCAACTACTACGCGAGAAAAGCCACGGGGTTCGCTAGTTTTATATAATTGTATTCATATTGATCCCATACACTGATATGAAAAAAAAATCTGATAAAATCCGAAACTAGTATAAAAACAGATCTTCCTTCATGGAGAGAAAAACTTCTCAAAATCCAAATCAATTTGCCTTGTGGGAGAAAACATAAAAAATACTCGCCTTACACTTCGGCCATCTTTTCACTTGGAAAACACTGATAAAGGCAAAAAGTTACGCTTTGATTAAAAAAAAATGTAATATTTCCAAAATGTTTTAGAAACAAAATATTAATGTAAATAGATAAAATTATAAATTTCATGACCATAGAAATATAATGATTGGAATTCTTCTAAAACCAAACTTATGTCAGAGACTGAACCAATTCAGAAAGGTTTTCTTATAGTATTGCCGCCACATTACCATGGTTTCGTCATTCTGTCTTTTATTTTAAAATACGCTAGTTGCCAGTTAAAAGTAAACAATAATTATTTATACATAACATAGAGTTTGTTGCTGATGAAAGATTCTTTGAATTATCGGTTGATTTTTTTGGTATAGTGATTCCTGGTATCGTACCTATATGTAAGAAGGGCCAAATATGCTTAAAGCACGCAATGACAAATTATAAAAAACTACATTCCAGATAGTGTCAATACTCGACTACACAACTGCGTTTAATACCGCTAGATATTATAATACAAAATATTTTGACGATAATGGCTGGCTTTTCCAAAATGCTTCGCAAGTCGTTTTTGTCCAAAATAGTCTAAACTAATTATATATTTTTATCTCGTATTTTGTCGTTCTCATGTAGAGGTAATATAGATTACGCAACCATATTATCTAGATTTTTCTGCTTTGTGTTAATTTTTAATTTTTAGCTAACCTTATTGGCTAACTAACTGTTAAGCACTAGATTTCAGCAGTCACGAACAATGGAATTCAACACTTTTAGAAGAATGACTTTTCATAAAATCATTACTGAAACAGAATATGATCTTCGATACGGTTAAAGTTATAGCAATTGAAATAAAATTTAGTTGTTAGCATTTTGTCAAAGGTGAAGCTTTTGTATGAGAAATGTTCTTCTAATTTCATGTAAGAAAATAATAGTACAATGAAAAAAAAACGTAGTTGTTTTATTCTGTATTACAAAATTTTTATGTTTCATTTATATTATTTTAACATAATTCGTTTATGTATTTATATTTTTAAATTTAGTATTAAATCATATTCTAACTATAACAACCGAGATAAATTTTTAAAATATTAAAACATAAATTCCTTTCTAATAATACCCCTTTAAACATGTTTCCCTCACATACTTTCCATAAATTGAACTCTGGATAATTCGAACATTACTTGTGGTCCCAACGAGTTTGAATTAACGAAAGCCGATTGTGGAAAATTTTAATTAATGAATAACAATGACTTTCTGGCAGATTCTGTGAAGTATTGTGAAACGTTTATGAAATGTTACTTTTGTCGTAATTTATGCGTACATGAAGGGGTTGAGATGTTAAGAGTACAAACAAATATTGAATATATTGTAAAACAAACTATCACCAGAAAATGTTTCGCATCCATAATAGTGAATAATCCTAATTTAAGATTCTGAGGCATTTTATCCTAACTCCCCCCCCCCCCCAACCACCAGAGGAGCTGTATAAAATATCACCTCGTCAAGTTATCATTTGAAATTCCAGGATAAGACAGCACATGGTTATGAAAATACAACAGGTCTGCGTTTAATATTTTGGACTACAAGAGCAATATATAAGTGATCAGTAGATTTATCATTGCGTTTTTCTGTACCCAACAATATGAAAACTTGAAGGACTAGGGGTAGGAACATTTAATTATAAACCTACTGGTTACCAATCAATCAATAAAATCGGGACTGCAGCTGTTTTCCTCCAAATTATGATTAAACAGAGCAATTGCATTTTAATATACAAATCGAGTTTTAACTAATACTGGTTATTTAAGTCTTCAACTGAATGAGATGATGATTTGTGCAACCACTTTTTTCTACCATGGCCAGAAATGATTACTTTTAGCAATTGGAAATCAGTGCTCAGACACAAAAAGACTTGTAGGAAGTTTTTATTTTTATTTTTTTTTAGTTAACAACAATTTACTTATAAAATTTCTTTAATGTACATATTATAAATTATATTAATGTGGTGCTGATTTATTTTTAATCTTTCAATGTACTTGTATTTAAGTATGTTAAACGTGCAACACTAATCATAAAACTGAGCATTTTAGTAGGTAGCTAGTTAGGTAGGGATAAAAAATAGTTTTCTAAGCATAAAGTGCTCTACTAATTTTAATAATTTTAAATTTATTAAGCAAATATTATCACTACTTGTTTGAAAAATAGAAACACATCTTAAAATTGTTTAAAAGAAATCTTTAAACACGACTAGAAATATTCATACCCTGGAAAAAATTGTAGTCTCAGTAACAAGTGGTTGTTATAAAAACATATAAATTTATTGACACGAATTATATGTAAAACTTTTTAAAAAAGAAGAAATTCACCTTTTTGGAACTAATTTTAAGTAATGCGCATTAAAGTAAAAAATGCAAATTAAATAATAAAAATAAAAGTGAAAAGAAGGTGAAGAAAGAATATTTTTTCGTTGTTTAAATTAACTGAAAAAAAATCCACTAACTTACGAAACAAAGAATATCTTTTAAAGAGTCACTGATTTTTTTCTGGACATCCTTATGTAATTAAACTACAACAGGGTTTTCTTAAACAAATTTTCTGCTTTTATAAGCAGAAAAAATTTCAGCAATTAATGGCATAAAACTTTTTTGTATTATTTTTTATTAATGTAAATGCAAATTCTATGCTAAATGTACATTATTATTATTATTATTTTAAAAATAAATCTTCTACAAAGAACGTTCTGCTTGAATTAACATTTAAATTCCTTTTTAGCGAATATTAATGTTGCCAATATTATAATTAATTTGTATAATATTCTCCGTATGGCTTCATTATTATTAACAAAATATTCTAATCGGACATATAGAATTAAATTTTGCGTCGTAAATAAATAAAAAAAAATATTGACAAGTTCATCAGATTATTTAGGTAATGTATTATTCAAAAATATGTGAATTAATGTTAAATTAATGTATGTAATGTCAAAATTAATGTCATTATTGAAAAATAATATTTTTTGGATGTCTGTCTGCAGTCCGGAATAGGCAATGAAGTACTTGTACAGCAGCTACTAAACTTACCTGGGCTAATGAAGAACTTATCTAGCGAAATCCATTTTTTGATACTATCCGTTAACTAAAACAGTTTTTGAAAGAACCGATAAAAGACGGAAAACACATCATTTAAGCATTTTTTCAAATCTCGAAAACTCAAGAAAAACTGATCAAATAAAAAAAGTCACTGGCAATAGAAATGTATAATTAGCAAAAAAATTTATTTCTAACTATGATCAAGAAATTGTAGCATTCCAATATCTGAAATAGTGTTTGTGAAAACAGAGTAAAAGTAGAAAAATCATACATCAGTTTAACCAATTATTTTTTCTTGTTTACGCACTGATGAAATAATTTCCGAATTTTATTAAAGCTCTCACAATAGCTAAGTTTTGTTTTAAAATATTTGAAAAAAAAAATGACAACGCGTTTTCTTTAAAGGACGTTACTCACTGACCCACTAAATTAAAAAAAAAAAAAGTTGATTTACATATATAATGTTGGCAAAGTTTAGTGATTTTGAACCCACTCCCCACTTACGATATCACGTGTTATCATCCCTCAAACAGGCAGTCATCCCTTATTGTATCGTTATAAATATGAAAAAATCGTTTTTTGATT
Organism: Maratus speculifer; assembly: GCA_964019185.1. NCBI lineage: Eukaryota > Metazoa > Arthropoda > Arachnida > Araneae > Salticidae > Maratus > Maratus speculifer. The sequence goes on along the minus strand of OZ025291.1, from coordinate 208,833,824 downwards.
CTTGGAATTATTTTTCTTTTGTCTGAAGTAATACGCAGACATGCTAAATTAAACAGCTCGGAAAAACTCACGATAAAACACAATTTAATATAAAAAAATCATTTCCATAAAAATATAAAAATACATAAGACGCGCTTCGACATGAAGTTTCACACCTCGTCATAAGCTGGAGTAAACACATATCCGTTATGGGACTAAGTTCGCAAACGAAATGAAACGTACAGAGTACTGCTCACAAAGAATGCAACAGGTCGTTCTAGCTGTAAAGTAAACAATCAGTCACAGGAAAACACATCCTTAAGAAGAGGGAAAATGACAGAAAAATAGAGATGAAATCATGAAATAAAATAAAAATAAAGGGGAAAAAAGAACATTATAAGAAAAAAAATTGAAAAATAAGGGAAAGTTTAAAAAATAAAATAAAAAGAAATTTGAAAAGATATAAGAGAAAAGAAGATACTGTTCTGTTATCCTGTCGACCAATTTTGCCAAATTATACAAATCGCCAAACTATTAGCCAAATTAAACATAGTGACATAATTTTTATTTTAAATAACTAAAAAACAAATAATTAATAGAATATTAATAAAAATACAAATAAAAAGTCCAAATAAAAATCCCTTAATGACATTTTAAGTACGTGAATCGTATTTAATGTCATTGAATGTGACATTCACGATCACCCATTATTGGCATTTAATCTTACAGTTTGGCGATACTTTTTTGGTCGACGGGATAACCTAGTAATACCGAAAAGAATTATAACTGTAATTTTCAAGCTGAAGAGAAACAAGTAAGAAAAATCATGCGTTAAGCATAGATTATGAAGCACTTTCCAACACTTAATGAATTCGTTAACAAAACTTTGTTATTTAGGGAAATAATAGTGTATAGCCAAATATACCCAAATATGTATTCCAGTACATTAGAACAGCCCTGTATTTCATATGTCAGTTCATATAATAGGAAAAATTAGCTCAGCAAGAAAATACCTAGTAGTTTGAAATTTCTTTTTCAGCAATTCATACTATTAGATGGAAACATACTTGAATACTTTTGTTCAGCCCTGTAGTTTACATTGTGCGTTTATTACACGTCAGCATTAGGCTAAAATTTATTGTAAACTAAAACACTTTTAAAACAACTGAAATCACATTCTCATAAATTATCATTCATAGGCGTCCATATAAAGAATTCTTTGCGTGGCCCTGTATATCCCTTTATCTATATTCTGCAAACATTTCTCAGTACACTGAATGCAGCTCAGAGTAAAAATGCATAGCTTATTTAAGAACCACGTTTAAATAATTTACGCTCATATTCAGTAACGTTCGTGAGCTCTTTTGGGTAGCCTTATATATCAACTAAAACATTTATACACACCATATAATGTGCATATATTTAGCGAAATACAAACTCGAATATCATAGTTAAAATGCATTTCATCCCTTCATCAGCCATCATTGGACACATGTACGGTACTTCGGAAAGAATATACTATTTGAAATCTTTTGTATGGCCCTGTAAATGCTATGTACTTCATATTATGCAAGACAGTAGCGTATAATTTATATTAAGCTTCAGTGACATATATCAATTTTATTATACATGAAAAAGCTCAATATATTTAAAATGTGTCACACAAAATTCCCCCTTTTACATTATCTAATGGAATTCTTTTGTGTGGCCCTGTAAATGAATAATAGCTACATTTTCACCTTATATTTTATAGAATGCATATTTTAATACGTTTGACAGGGTATAACATCTTTAAAATTCCTTTGAAACGATTTTTCCCCATAGGTCGTAATGAAATAGGAAACACTTGAGTCGCCCTGTAGATAAACTAATCATGGTAGAAACTTCATTTTCGATAGGACTTGTGCTAGGGTAAACGTCAATAACGTCCTAAAATTTCATGGAAATCCGAGTATATTAACGATTTTTCCCCATGGGCCGTAATGTAATGGAAAACTTTTGATTCGCCCTGTAGATAAAATAATCGTAATAGAAACTTCATTTTCAATAGGGTTCGTGCTAGGGTAAACATCAATAACGTCCTAAAATTTCATGGCAATCCGAGTATATTAATGATTTTTCCCCATAGGCCGTAATGTAATGGAAAACTTTTGATTCTCTCTGTAGATAAACTAATCATGGTAGAAACTTCATTTTCAATAGAACTTGTGCTAGGGTAAACGTCAATAACGTCCTAAAATTTCATGGCAATCCCAGTATATTATCGATTTTTTCCTATAGGCCGTAATGTAATGGGAAAATTTTGATTCGCCCTGTAGATAAACTAATCATGGTAGAAACTTCCTTTTCAATAGGACTTGTGCTAAGGTAAACGTTAATAACGTCCTAAAATTTCATGGCAATCCGAGTATATTAGCGATTTTCCCCCATAGGCCGTAATGTAATGGGAAACTTTTGATTCTCTCTGTAGATAAACTAATCATGGTAGATACTTCATTTTCAATAGGGTTTGTGCTAGGGTAAACCTCAATAACGTATAAAAATTTCATAGCAATCCGAGTATATTTACGGGAGTTAGAGCGCGGACAGACGGCCAGACGGCCAGACGGACAGACGGACAGACGGCCAGACAAACCGAATGCATAAGCACTTTTCAACTTTGTTGGAAAGTGCTAAAAAAGAAGATGGTGAGAGATCAATGACAAATTTATCACAATTTTTAAAAATTAATATGCTTCTATAAAATTAAAATGATATAACATACCACATATCTATCGTAATTTAACTTTTTTGAAATCTATTATAATATTAAAAAATGCTCTGACGAGCACCAAAAAAGGTTAATATGTTTTTAAGTATGAAAAAGGGTTTGACAAGTGCTTCTGTTAATTATTGAGCATGAGGAAGGACAAGGGATCCCTTCTTGGCTACAACTCACTTCAATGCCAACTTTGAAAAAATCATATTTGCGCTTCTTCCATATGAAAGTAATTTGCGGTTCTTTAGTAGAACTTTCCACCGTGCTTTAGATGTTAACCAGGAGTGTAGTCGTAAAAATAAGATAGGATATATGCTCTAAGCAGAGGGATACCCTAGAATGTGTATACTATAAGCTTTCTTGAGAAATAATGTATATGGTGTTCTATTAAAAAGTCCAGAAGGCATATAGCGTATAACATGTACTTACATCCCTGATGTAAACTGCACTGTTCACTCTGCACTATACTACAAATAAATTTTCTGTGCAATTATACACTTAGGGCATGCTTGGTGCCAGTGCATGAATGTGATGCAGGAACTAGGTTTTTGGCACTGTGTCGTCTTCCCTTACATTTATGTCTAATTAAGCTGCACCTTTACTGGTTATGTCTTTACACTATACATTTTTATAGTAACTGCGACTGATTTGTTTTCACGGAAAAAGCGCAAATATGATTTTTTAAAAGTTGGCATTGAAGTGAGTTGTAGCCAAGAAGGGATCCCTTGTCCTTCCTCATGCTCAATAATTAACAGAAGCACTTGTCAAACCCTTTTTCATACTTAAAAACATATTAACCTTTTTTGGTGCTCGTCAGAGCATTTTTTAATACTAGTCAGTTAATTTTTTGATAAAAACTGAAGATTTTCTAATATCTTAAAAAGAAAAATAACTGCTGCTGTCAAAATTTATAAAATGATAACAACAGATAAAATTTTGATGTATCAGAATAATTATAAAAGTCATTGCATTGCTATATAAAATGCATGATAAGAAAAATAAACCATGGATTTGAACGAAAAAAGTACAGAACTTTATTAAAAGAATTAAAAGCCATACCAATTAAATATATTCAAGGTAATTTCTCAAATAAAACATTCACAACTAGAAAAATTCTAGAAATTGAATAACAATTAACATAAGAATATTCCCGAAGGAATAATAATTTAGCACAAAAGCATTTCTAAATAAAACGAACTTACATCCGACGGGATTTGAACTCTATACCCGCTGCTGAGCAGCCAAATGTCTTACCACGAGAGTCCTAGTTTAACACCAGAGATGTTGCAAATTTTGCTATAATACCTATATAAATACCAGCATAAGTCTTGTGACTGTCATCAACAGCTCCGATCTGATTGTTTTATTTTTTTATAAGCCCGACGGCTATTTTCCTACTTTTATTTTAGCTACTCGAAACAATCGCCAAATAGGTTTCCTTCGCCATAATTTCATTTTAAATATAAAGCTGTCACTAGCTTTATTTAAAATACATGACTTTCATTAAAAAACACATAAATTAAAAATACATGTATCAGATACATTTAACTTGCACGTTTTTCTTTCATTTTATTAAAAATACTATAAGTAAATATATAACTACTCAATTTATCCCATCGACAAAGAACGATAGACAAACTGTAACATTATATGCCAATAATGGATGAACATAAATGTTACACTTCCTTGACATTAAACCCGCTACACTTGTTTGTTAAGTAATCAAATGATTTTAATTCGATGATTTATTTTTATTTTTATTAATGTTTGACTAATTTATTTGTTCTTTTGTTATTTAATATAAATTTTATGCCAATAAGCGAATAGCTCTTGATATTAATTGAGAAAAATATAATATATAATTTATTAAAGTTACTTTATGGTTGTATCCGCCGACATTATTTGGTTAAATAAAAAGCATTTAACTTCTTACAAATTTCCGCTAACATTGATATTTTTGGTACCTTCGTATTAATGCCACCGCAGTAGAAGTTGTGCTAATGCGCTAATAAACAGTGATCTTGTTGTTCGTGCCTTTTTAGTGTTTTTTTTTTTTTTTTTTTTTTTTTTTACTCATTTTGACGTAATTTTTAGTATTTTAGTACTTTTTTAGCCTATTTTTGATACCATTTTTTTTGTGCGCGTGCGAACAAGATTGCTCTTTATTGGCACATTAGCGCAACTTCTGCTGCGGTGGCGTTAATACGCAAGTACCATATTTTATGCTCTTTAATAAATTCTAATATTACATTTAAAATACTTCAATGTTATTCACATATGCGATATCTTACAAATATCTCTTTATGGTTTGATTTGATAAATTCTGCATTAAAATATGAAAACTTTTATTAGTATTCTTTTGTTCGAAATCACCTGAATAAATCAAATTTTATATTTGGTACGTCTCGACGTCATAACTAAACGTCATCATTAAAGTAATCTTTTTCGTTAAGGACTTTTATTTTTTTAACCTAAATTCATTAATTTTCTAAACTTAAAATTTTTTAATGGCAACATTTTTCCTTTTGAGTAATTTGGCTAATAGTTTGGCGATTTCTATAAATGGGTGAAATTGGTCGACCTGATAATCAAGTAGCACCTTACGTAATATATATAAAATAGGTATGCATTTTTGGCACAGATGTCCTATACGCACCATGTGTCGCGGACAGCTCCCTCTGTTTCTCTTTGTAAAGACTGAACGCACCTCCAAACGATTTTTAATCAAACTTTAACTTTTGTATGAATGCAGAACTTTTTTCCTTTTTTATGAACTGAAATGAACTGATAAAATTGTTTTTTCTTTAGAATGTTTTTTCCGATGTTGCTATGGATATGGAGAAGAATTGTTTTGTTTTGAACGAAGCTGTGACTTCGTATTTAATGAAAATATTCGAATTTATTGTTAAACAAACGTAATGCTGTAAATAACTGTAATATAGTTGTATATAATTTTTAAATTAATGCCTGCATCCTTTTTTGAGTTTGTATTTGAATGAAAATCAGCCTGGCGCGGACTCGATTTTACGGAACCGAAGCAGCCCGAACTTACCTGACCAAGAGAGGGTAAGTAGAAGATTTTGATCTTTATTTTTAGCTGCTAATATATTTGAAAAAGAGTTTTAATATATAATTTCATGGCGCACGAATTCAGGGACGCCAGGTGGTTTCAATTAAATGAAGAATTGAATATAGAAATAAATAAGTGTTAAATGCTTAATTCTGTTGAAGATAATAATAATAATAATATTGATATTTAACGTATTTTGAGAACAAGATTATTTTGAAAGTTATTGAATTGTTGTATTTTGAAAAGTATAGTATTTCAAATTATTGATTAAAAAATGTCTGATCTTGAAAAACTAAAGAAGAAACGTACGGTTTCTCGAACAGCAATTACAAAATTAATTAATACTTGTGAAGTGTATCTTTCACAAACAGAACATGAAATTTCCGTTCTTACGGAACATATTGATCAGTTAAGTACGAAATACAGCAATTTAATGGCTTTAGATGAACAAATTCAAAATTTAATGAAAAATGACAGCGATCTAGAAACTGAATTTGAAACTGCTGAAAGTTATTCCGAGAAAATAATTTCAATGAAATCGAAATTAACTTATATTGTTAAAACGAAAGTTGATCCTGAGCGTTCTGTTAAGAAACCGAATTCAGTGAATGAGAGTATTTTAACTGAAAATTTAGCTGCTTGTTCTCATTCTAAAGTGAAGTTACCAAAATTGAACATTGATAAATTTAATGGAGATCCCGCTCATTGGTTAACTTTCTGGAACCAGTACGATAATGCTATTCACCAGAATGACAGTTTAAACGATATTGATAAATTTAATTACTTACATTCTTTTCTTACCGGAGCTGCTGCAAGTGCAATTAGTGGTTTTTCGCTATCAAGTGAAAATTATACAGCAGCTATTGAACTACTTAAAAAACGTTTCGGTCGTAAAGACTTGATAATTAATGCTCATATGGGAAAATTACTGAATTTAGAAACTGTTAAGAATGTAAATAACATTTTCGCACTACGGAAACTTTATGACAGTATCGAAACACAAATCAGAAGTTTGAATTCTCTTGAAGTAACTTCCGGTACATATGGTACGTTACTTACCCCAATTTTACTGAAATTAATTCCCAATGAGTTAAATTTAGAATTTCAGCGTAAACGAAAGTCGCAGGAAAACCTTTTTGAAGTTAATGAACTACTTGATTTTTTACGGGCCGAGATCGAATGCAGAGAAAACGCGATTCAAATACAAGACAGGCTCATTGTTCAAAATCCACCCCAAGTGCAGAGGGATAGAAAAATAAATAAATTTAAAGTTCCTACTGCTGCTTCATTGAATGTTACGATTAATCAGTGTATCTTTTGCGGAGATTCCGCTGAATCAATCAAGCACATTTCTGCAGCTTGCTCTAAGTCCGTAGCAGAAAGGAAAGCATATTTAAGAAAAAATGGAATGTGTTACCTCTGTATGAAAAAGGGAAATCATTTAGCAAAAGATTGCTTTTCAAAAATAAGATGTGAACATTGCAGTGGAAAACACAATTCTTTAATTTGTGATAAGGGTAATAAAGTTAATGAGAAAAAAGAAACTAATGAGAAAAATTTCACTTTGACGAATAAAACATGTACACAGAAAGTTTTATTGCAAACTTTAATTGTAAAAATTTGCGGAAATGGTGAAGATAAGTTTGTTAGATGCTTAATCGATTCTGGATCGCAAAAAACATACATTTCAAAGTTTGTTGCTGAAGTGATGCAATATGAAAGTTTAAGTGAGAGTAACATTATTCATAGTTTATTTGGTGGAAGGGAAATGTCTGAAATTCATAAACAGTTTGTTGTAAATCTGAGTAGTGTAAAAGGTGATTACAAATGTAATTTTAAGGCTTTTGATCAAACTAAAATTTGTTCTGATGTTCCACAAATTGATGTAAGACCCCTGTTAAATGAGCTCAAAGAAAATAGAATCTTTTTGAATGACACTATTCGTATGAAAAATAAGCTATTGTTTGAATCTTCGCCAACTGAAATTCATGTTCTGATAGGAGCAGATATTGCGGGAAAGTTACTTACGGGCAAGATAAGAAAATTAAGATCAGGTTTAGTATGTGTCGAAACTTATTTAGGATGGACTATTATGGGAAAAGTTCCTTTAGAAATAGAAAATAAAATTGATAACTCATTTACCTTTTCTATGTATGTATCAGATTATAAAATTGCTGAATTATGGAATCTTGATACTCTAGGCATTTTAGATCCATCCGTTAATGAATCTAAAAAGGAATTGCATGATCAAACACTGCAACATTTTCTTTCGACGGTAAAAAGGGATGAAGAAGGCAGATTTGAAGTCTGTTTACCTTGGGTCGAAGGCCACCCCCCACTCCCTAATTATCGAGAAATCGCTGAGAAAAGATTAAAGAATACAGTAAAAAATTTAAGAGACAAGGGTTTCTTAGAAGATTATGAAGCGGTTTTCAAATCTTGGGAGGAAGAAAAAATTATAGAAACTGTACCTGAAAATGAATATGATAATTCTTGCCATTATTTACCCCATCGTGCCGTTATTAGAATGAATTCCAAAACAACCAAAATAAGACCAGTATTTGATGGGTCGGTGAAAATTAAGGGGTTTCCTTCAATAAATGATTGTGTAGAAAAGGGGCCTAATTTGATAGAAACTATTCCTGCAATTATTAACAGATTTCGTGAAAAGTCAATAGGTGTAAGTTCTGATATAAAAAGAGCCTTTTTGCAAATAGGGCTTAACCATAATGATCGTGACTTTTTGAGGTTCCTGTGGTGGGAACAAGGGAATCCAGATCAGTTGAAGATATATCGACATAAGAGGGTCGTTTTTGGAATATCCAGTAGTCCTTTCTTATTGAGTGCTACTTTAACAAAATTAATGAATGATGTTCCTGAACATCTCAGAGCGACGGCTAAGAAACTTTCTGAATCTTGGTATGTCGACAATTTAGTCACAAGTGTAAACAATGAAGATGAGTTAAGTAAATTCAAAAATGATTCGATTGGAATTTTGGCTAGTGCTAAATTCGAACTGCAAGATTGGGCTTATAATTTGCCATTGACGAACCAAATTGCCTGTAATGACAGCTTTTCGAAAATTTCATCATCTGATAATTCAAAATTTGAAAATTTTGACGATCCTAATGAAAGGAGAACAGTCCCTATTCTTGGTCTCATTTGGGATTTGTGCGATGATACTTTGAGTTGTGATATTAGAAGTTTAAACGAATCTAATAATAAATTCATCACAAAAAGAATTTATGAGGAAGAGAAGGTATCCAAGTTAGAATCAACAAAACAAGATAATCTTCTCTTAAAAAATGCTGTTGAACCTCTCTCTGTTGTAAATGATGAACTAAAGAATGCCAATATTTTACTCAAAACAAAACTGGAATTTCCTGAAGCTTCTACAACTGTCTCTCATCAAGCTGAATCTGGAACAAATGATGAAATTGAAAATCTGAAAAAAGCTCATCAAGAAGAAATTAATGAACTAAGTGATTCACTTGAAAAGCATAAAGCTGAAGCTAATGAAGCTAAAGAAATATTAAAATCTGTTATTAAAATCCTTGCAAATTCACAAGAAGTCATTGAAAAACAGAAGAAAGAAATAATATCAATAGGAGAAGAATGTACATTATTAAAAGAACAATTATCACAAGTGCAATCTGGGAAGAAAGATATGGAAGTAAAATTGCAATCTTTAACTGAGAGCCTTGATCTTGAGAAACAGAAAGCATCTGAGTTAGCTAATGAATTAGAGCCAGTTAAAGAAAAAGTTGCAAAATTTAATTCATTAGAAACAGAATACTTGGCCTGCAAGAATGAAATGGCTACTTTAGAAAAGGCTAGCCTTGATTTAGAAGAAAAACTTCTTCTTGTTTCTAAAAAGTCTGAATGTGAGATAAGCTTTAAAGAACAGTTAGAGAGTAAGAGCAAAAAGTTAGAAGAAGCTCTTAATACCATCGATTTACAAAAAGATGAAATGAAAAAACTGAGAGGTGAGAACAGAAAGTATTCTGAGGAATTTGTTAAGTTTAAAAATGCGAAGAAAAATCTTGAGGATGAATTTAACAAAATTTCTTCTCAAATTGAATCTGAAATGAAGCTTAAAGAGCAACTGGAAAAGGAATGCAGAAGATTAGGAGAAGCTGTTAATACTGTCAATTTACAAAAAGATGAAATTGAAAAACTAAGATGCAAGAATAGAAAATGCACAGATGAATTAATTGAGCTTAAAAAATTGAACAGCGATCTTCAAAACAAGCTTGATTGTGTTCAGAAAGCAAGTTTTCGCATTTCTCAAAATGATAATGTCCATGAGTTAGTGAAAGTACTTGAAACATGTGAAATTAAAGCAACTCATAATATTGAAGAAATACAATCTAATTTGGGACTATTGAAGGAGAAACCTGCAAGCAGTTCTATAAACCATGAAAAGGAATATGCTGTCTTGCATCAGTTGATTAATATCTTAGAAAAGTGTGAAGCATTTGCTAGCAACAAAATAAAACAGTTTCATTCTACCGGCATCAAGTATGTTGAACAGATTATGGACTTAGAAAGTACACTCAAAACAAAAGAAAAAGTTATTGATATGTTGAATAATGATATTAATGATTTGAAAAAAATTATAAAGACTTACAAACATCTTCAAAGAAACAACAAATAGAAATACAGAAGATTATGTCTAAAAGTGAGAAAATGGAAATGCGACTGACAGACTATAAAAAATTTAATGAGTCAGTAAAGTGTGATCTGGCTAAGCTTGAAGTTGGAAAGGAAAAACTTGAAAGTGAATACAAAAATTTGAAAGATAAGGAAGAAACAGCAAAAAGAATGAATTGGTCTCTAGGAAAAGTTATCCAGTTGTTTACAGGAAAAGATGGTGTAGTACGCTTAGCAAAACTACGAACCAAGTTCGGGGAAATACTTCGTCCTGCACAAAGATTATATCCGTTGGAAGTAAATTTAGAATCTAATGACTTTTTCCAGAAAAATGTTGAGTGTGCTCCTCCTAGTGAACCTAATGATAATGAGTCACCCATTTCTGCCAAAGTTCGAGAAGACTCTCCTAGAAAGTCTAAGTATGGACGTGTGATTCGAACCCCAGAACGTTTAGACCTCATGAACTTGACCTCGACAGTGATTGAGTTTCAACATGGTAAAACTCAAGGGGGGGAGTGTGTCGCGGACAGCTCCCTCTGTTTCTCTTTGTAAAGACTGAACGCACCTCCAAACGATTTTTAATCAAACTTTAACTTTTGTATGAATGCAGAACTTTTTTCCTTTTTTATGAACTGAAATGAACTGATAAAATTGTTTTTTCTTTAGAATGTTTTTTCCGATGTTGCTATGGATATGGAGAAGAATTGTTTTGTTTTGAACGAAGCTGTGACTTCGTATTTAATGAAAATATTCGAATTTATTGTTAAACAAACGTAATGCTGTAAATAACTGTAATATAGTTGTATATAATTTTTAAATTAATGCCTGCATCCTTTTTTGAGTTTGTATTTGAATGAAAATCAGCCTGGCGCGGACTCGATTTTACGGAACCGAAGCAGCCCGAACTTACCTGACCAAGAGAGGGTAAGTAGAAGATTTTGATCTTTATTTTTAGCTGCTAATATATTTGAAAAAGAGTTTTAATACCATGTTGGCGAATTTTTTTTTTCTGACGCCAATGTCATATGCGCATCGGAGTATTTAACTGAATCCAGAGTGTCGTTATTTTGCTTGATATGTCAACCCGGATGTTGTTATTTACTTTTTAATAAATAATTTTTTTTCTTTTTTTTAAATATATAAATTGTTTTGTTCTATTAAACAAACCTTTTTTTATTTATTGTTATTACCTTTCAAAAAAATATATACCGGGTGTCCCAAAAATGACTGATGGATTTTAAAATTCAATAACTTGCAAACGGTGGCAGCTATTTAAAAATTTTTTGCAGGAGGGTTATGTACAATGTCAGGAGTATTTTTTACCGTAACTTTTGATTTTAGTTCGAATTTCAACCAATAGATGGCGCTGACAGCAATTGAAGCCCAGGTCGACGCCAAAACTGACCTCACTCAACTTTGATCACCTGGCCTTCAATCGCTATCAGCGCCATCTATTTTTTGAAATTCGAACTAAAATAAAAAGTTACGGTAAAAAACTCCTGACATTATACATAACCCTCCTGCAAAATTTTTTTAAATATCTGTCACCGTTTGCAAGTCATTGAATTTTAAAATCCATCAGTCATTTTTGGGACACCGGGTATGTAACTGGTATCCCAAAACGAGATTTTCGCCAAATTGGCTTTAGAAAAAAACTAACGCCAATGTGATTCGTATATGACATTTGTGCCGCATTTTAATATAGAAACAGAAAAAATTCGTGCGAAAACAAAAATTAAAGTTCATCAGGTTTGTTTTCAGAGCTATTTATATATTTTGGCATCATACCCTCCCTTTTTGAAGCCAAAATAGCACCAAGCTTTGGCAAACATATTTATATTAATCAGACATTCATAAAATAAGTAATAATTTAATTGACCTAGAATAATTTAACGTACCCTCAAAAAAAAAGCTGGCACATTCTCACGTCCGAATCATCATGGAGCGCCCGACTCACCGCTCTTGTGTTGCGCCAAACTGGATTTCTTACCGGTACGCCCTTACCTTTCATCTCAAAGGCTCAAATAAATGTAAAACCATATTTTTACGCTTATCTTTTTATTGTCCTGTAGATTTTTCCATTCATGTCTAATTATTCATAAAATAATAACTGTGAAAAGTATTGGTATGAACGTTTGTACTTAATAACTTTACATATCTTTTTGTCTTGTACAATTAAAAAAAAATAATATTAATGTCAATCTTGTGTTAAATCAGTCTTTGAAATAAAATATTACGTGTTGGAAAAACACGGTTACGTCGCTTTTGCGGTTAAAAACATTTGCTATTCGGTCTTTCGGCGCCATTTTTGATTTATTCGCCAAACACACCACCAGAATAACTTTAATAATAATGAACTTTTCCGCAAAATCTTGTCCCGATTGCCTAAATTTGTTCATTTCATCTTATGGACCTTCAGATAAGCAAGTAAATAAAATTACGAATAAAAGTATCATATTACAGTGGCTAGCATAAATTTAAGAGAGACTAAACTTTTTGCCAGAGGCGGCTTTTAACTTTAATAAATGAGAAATTAATAAATAAAAAAAAATATATTTCACTTCGCTCGTCAAAATAGATAGTGAATATGATACATGAAAATAACAACAAATAAGTATTTTTTTCACGTGATTTATCTAATCTATTTATTTATTTTTATGTTCATTTAAACTTACGTGCAACAATTACAAGAAGAAGTAAATATAAGAAATTTATAAGAAAAAGACTAAGTTCAGCTGGAAATTTCAGACTAAAGTTCGATTTTCTCAGCTACCGACAAACATACAAAGATGAAAAAAAAACTGTTCTGAGTTTTACCATGAGGATTAAAATAAACCAAAAACGAAGTTAATCCATCCACGGAAACGTTAGCAAGACTTTGTTGAATTTTTTGCTTTCATTTTTTCATTAAAAATTAAATAAAAAACTATTCTAAGCTGCAGTAATTTTTTGAATGCTATCATTTTATTCGTCTCGTCGAGTTCTATCTTTTAAAAAAAAATTCACTGCCGTATCTCAACTGGTTCGCCAGAAATTTTAGAAAGTTGTTTGCACTTTCTATTTCTTAAACATATTATACCAAACGCTACCGCGTTTGCTATGATAGATTTCAAAAAAGCTAAATTACTAAAGACAATATCAAATTACCAGAAGATTAAAATCATGGAATCAATCGAAATTTTATTTCGAGCTAACAATACTTGTAACGATAATTTGTCGTGCGATATTCCAAGAATATGGTACAATCTGCTCAAAACAACTTGAACCCCCTTTCTATCGAATTTGGAACATTCCGATTTGTCCCCCCTTTCTTACGTTGTCTTTGGATCAGTCTACTTCGTATAAAAGAACTCAGCCTTCGACTTTTACTCTTTTGTTGTTTTAACCCTGATGATGAGCATGACATGCTCGAAAGTACTAGGTTTTATTAATAAAAAACACCTTTAAGGAATCTAAGTATTTTATTTTGGTTTTAATATGCTTCGTTGAAAAAAAAATCTAATACACTTGACAATGCCTTCTCATTATCTATTTTTCTCCCTTTAGCTTTTAAATGACTTTTGAAATTCTTTTCTCACATCTGTTCTCAATTTTCATTTTTAGGTGCGTTCGTAATTATGTAAATACGTAGCACCTAGTGTTGTCGCTCAGTCCGTCCGTCTGTCTGTCTGTCTGTCTGTCCGTCTGTCTGTCTGTCTGTCCGTCCGCATATAACAACGCAAAAACTACCCAACCGAATCGTTTGAAATTAAAAATACATAATTATTACATAATTTTGTCGAGTCATTTCAAATTTTATGAAAATCGGATGCATAGATCAATTACAGGGGCAATCAAAAGTATTCTGTTACATTACAGTCAATGGGGAAAAAAGTTTCAAATGCATTTTAATCGTTTGAAATTTAAAATACATAGTTTTTACATAATTTTGTCGAGTTATTTCAAATTTTTTGATAATCGGGTGCATAGATCAATTACAGGGGCAGTCAAAAGTATTCCGTTACATTAAGGTCAATGGGGAAAAAAGTTTCAAATGCATTTTATACGTTTGAAATTTAAAATACATAGTTATTACATAATTTTGTCGAGTTATTTCAAATTTTATGAAAATCGGATGCATAAGTCAATTACAGGGACAATCAAAAGTATTCCGTTACATTACGGTTAATGGGGGGAAATGTTTCCAATGCATTTTAATGGTGTTGCACTCATTCGAACTTAATAAAATTTATATGCAACTATAAAGTGCATATTATAATATACATTTTACATAATTTGTGACGCAAAGAACATTTTTTATTGATTTACAAGGCCACACAAAAGTATTCCATTATATAATGGTATAGGGAGAACATTGTTTGATGAGCGTAATAATTGCAATTCACTATTTACAATTTTATGAGATTGATATATGAGAGTAATATTTTTAAAACTTCATTATCGTACGAACGCACCTCGTTTGCCACGCTTCACGTGCAATTTCCAACTTGTTCTTCTTAAATTAAAAAAAAATTCGCTTTTTTTAAATGACATATTATTTATTTATTATAAATTTACTTCTTCTCTTTATTATTATTATCATTGTGGTACTTACGTATCAACGCCACCGCAGCAGAAGTTGTGCTAATGAGCCAATAAATTGCAATCTTGTTGTTCGCACGTGCACAAAAAAATTCCGTCAAAAAATGAGCAAAAAAAAAGAATAAAATAGCACTAAAAAAGCACCAAAGCACTAAAAAATGGTGTCAAAACTCTGCAAAGAACAAGGCAACAAGGAATCCAAAAGATAACTGCGTGCGTGTGTGAACAAGATTACTCTTTACTGGCCCATTAGCACAACTTCTACTGCGGTGGCGTTAAAAAGTAAGTACCATTATTATTATTTTATCTTATTTTTCCACAATTTTGATTACATTTTACTCTAACGCATTTGCTCCTCTATGATTTTTCTTTACATTTAGCTCCATTCTTTGCAAGCTCTGTTTTCCACCTTTGTAATCATTTGTGAGTACCTCAATTCACTGACGTGCGTATTCTTCGCCTGATGAGAGACTGCTAAATTCCCAGTTCGAAACGTCTCCTATGCGTTTATATATATTTTTATAGGGATTATACAATTTTATTTTATTTAATTGTAAAATGATATAGATTTACATTTCTTTTTAAAACTTTAATGATTTAAGTGAAGAGAAGTCAATAAAGTATTACTTACAACTTGAAATATTCTACATTGGTACATTTTACAATGGTAATGACTTTTTGCATTTTCCAGTGCATGGAGAAGGAGGAGTGAGAAGAGCTTTCTTTCAAAACAAGCAAGTCACTTTATATTTCAGGTTTTAATAATTTTGAAGTAAATTGAACTGTGCCAAATTATTAAAAGAATCCAGTCGAAAAATACTAAGTAATATCCAGAAATTATATTCAACTTTTTTTTTTTAAGAAAAATATTTTTTTTTAATTTAACAAACCTTACGTAAATAATTTTTATACTTATTTGTAATCAGAACAACAACAACAAATTACAACTTTTTCACAAATTCAAAACAGCACTTGAAAAGTTATACTTTTTTACATTTTTCGAAAATCTATCTAAGAAATTTTATTAAGACTTAGTAATAAGTACCAAAGTATTCTTTTAAAATTTCTAGAAAAAATTGTTTTATAGAATGTTCTTATATACTTCTTAATTGTAGAAATAAAGAGCACCCACAACCAACTTTCAATCTGTGTGATTATCTGTGTGTCTGTTTCTATATAACAGCGCTAAAATTACAAACCGAATGTTAGATTAACATATAACACGATTTTTAAATCGTTGAATTAATTATAACAGATGTAAATTTTCCATGTAGGTGAAAAAAGTCCATACCAAGATTCGAACCACGGATGTACTGGCCCAATGCTCTTCCAATTGAGCCCTCCCCGACACGAGCACTGGAGGACTGTTTCATCAAATTAACTTTAACGATCACATAATCTGATCTGATACTGTAAATCAGTTCAACAGAATAAATGGAAGGTCAATTTATGGAAGCTGCAGAAAAGGCTGCTTCAACGAAATAAGATGCATACGAAATTAGATTAATTTATAATACGATTTTTCAATCAATTATAGCAGATGATGTTTACCTGTTAATATGGAGTCATATTATTTCCGTACTACTGAATTCAACATAATCGTAATAAATTCTGCATTCATGAATTTTTCATAAGAGTGCAACTGTTACTTCATCAATATCTGAATATTTATAGAACTAGTTATAGTACAAATGCATCTTATTTGCGACATTTGATGTATGTTTTTTGTTACACAGAAGTAAAATACTAAATACTTTAGTAATGTATGTATGAATTCAATAAATATTTCATTTTTCAATGAAATATTTTTCTTTTGTTTTTGTTGAATACGTTTCAGAGTTCGGTTTTAAAATTTGTGTTAAAGTACGGTATGTTTCTAAATAAATATCGGTATTTTAATGATTGTTGGTATTTATTCTAAAAAACTTAACTACAAGCTTACATGAGTTCAATGCCATGTCCTTTCATTACATGGCACACATCAAGTCTATAGCTCAATTTTTCACAAACATTGATGAGTACTTTTGGGGTCATTGGTACAACAGCTACTATGGTCAGCTATTATTGGACGCGCGATCCCTTATGAACCCCCACGTTTAGAAACAATATAGCGTCAGTTCGGGTGCACTCTCATTTTTGACGATTGAGAAATCCTTGAGCCTGATTTTTGTTTTTGACTATCATTTCGTATAAAATCACGTGACTTTTAACGAAACGTGAACTCTCAAATATTTGACGAAAGTGTCTTCTTAATCATGGCCAGGCTTGATGAATTCTACGGAAACTGTCGCGGTAGCGTTTATGGAGGTCTCGCTATTTTACCTCCTCAAATCTTGCGATTTTAGCAAGCAGATATTTGCTTGTTTATATTAATCTTCTAATAATGTATTTTAAAACAGCACCTTTTAGCGCTTTTCAGAAAGTAACGAAGTATAGGCAGTTATTCTTCCTGTATTAGTTTTTTTTCTTTTTCTTTCTTTCTTTTCTTGTGTGAAAGTTTTTAGGGTTGTTTATTACTATTTTTGTTTATTTATTTGTATATTGTATTTCGTTATTATTTATTTCGAAAAGGATAAATTTCCTTCCCTCTACAAAGCCGTTCAAATGTAAATTTGATGAATAAAATTTCAAAATTAAAGGATCTATTTTTCCTTTAAGAAGTATATTCTCTTTTCACTCAAATGAAATATATACATAACTAGCCGTTACCCGTGACGTCGTTCACGTAGCATTTAAAAAAAAAGATATACTCTTTAATTAAGCAAAAGTTTCAATAACAATAATTTAAAACATATATAGCTAATCTTATAGGAGGCAATACAGTAGTTTTTCTTTATAGGGGACTTAAAGAACTTAGACAATTAAAAGGGAAATGTGCTAGATAATATGAACAATCGTGAAAATGAAATTGCAACCACTTATACTGTAGAACAACTGTAACACACCCCAATTCTACAGAAATCATATTGTAGTGCATTTCAGAATTCCATATCAAAGAAAAAAAAATCGGTACTGCTCTGTTATCCTGTCGACCAATTTCGCCAAATTATACAAATCTCCAAACTAATAGCCAAATTATAGTTATTGACATAATTTTTATTTTAAATAACAAAAAAAAATAATTAGTAGAATATTAATAAAAATATTAATAAAAAGTAGAAATAAAAATCACTTAATGACATTTTAAACACGTAAATCGTATTTAATGTCGTTGAATGTGACATTCACGATCACCCATTTTTGTCATTTAATCTTATAGCTTGGCGATAATTTTTGGTCGACGGGATAACCTAGTAGCACCGAAAAATAATGTGTTAAACCTAGGTATTAAAAAAAGTCCAACATTTCCATAATACATAACTTTGCCGGCCCATTTTTTTCTGAAGCTATGTATATGATCTATATGTTTGTAAATATTCTAAATACGTTGTAAAATTTTGATTAGATAGAAAAAGTATAACGAAGATTAAAAGTCACTTTAGCAATTTTAATAATAGACAAAAACTTACTTGAATTATTTTGTACAATCCTGTATATTACGTGTAGATATTTATACGACCGCATATTTAGCTTATAATATTCAAGCAAAAAACCCGATTAAAATTATTCAATTCATATTTCCGGGAATCGCTATTGCACAAGTGACGATATATCCAGTTTATTGTATAGTCCGGTACATGATTTTTTTTAAATTTTATAAACATCTCTTCCTATACCAAATGTAGCTGAACTTCAAGATGCATTAGTTTTCCTCAAGATGCATACCATAATTGAAAAGGCTCTTCAGCAATCTTTTCTAATAGACCATAATTTGTATACAATATCTGAGATCTGGACACAGGTCTAAAATCTTTTATGTGTCTCTGTAAATGAACAACAAATGTGATGCAAATCATACTTAACTGCAAGCATATTGTAAAAAATTTAAGTATTTATCATTGTATTGATTATCTCAGTATATCAACTTCATCATGTTTGAAATAGTGCAATGCAATTAAAATATGATGGAAATATTTTTTCCCCGTAGACTATTATATTACCGAATATTTTTCTGTGATCTTCTCCATGAATGTTAAATCTATGTACCCCATTTGCTACAGATATCCTCTTTTAGTGCACTTAAGAAACTGATATCAATTTCAACGTTATTAAAATAACATTAATAAAATAACATTATTAAACTACGCTGCAAATGGTTTTTCTTCACAGACTATTATATATTGAAATACTTTTGAGCTCCCGGTACGCACACTATAAGTACTATACTTAACATATTCGATAGTAACAATGTTCTTGTGCACCTTAAAAATGCATGTAAATTGCATTACATTTAATATTGTTACGAATTTTGTAAATAGTTAGTGTTTGTACTGTAAAATAATGTAAATAATCTTATTAAGCTCCATTTCTTTACTAATATTAGTTTTTGTTACATTGTCTCTGTTATCAAGCAAACTTGTCTATTATTTTCAGTGAATGTCTGTGGCAGCTTTGCGAAATATTAGAGATATCGCCAAGTTGGTGTCACTTTTGACGACTAATTTTGGTCCCCAAATTTGGCGATATCTCTTGATATCGCCAAGTTGGCGACAAACTTGGCGATTGTTGGCGATGATTACCCATTCCTCTCTATGGTAACCCCCTCCTTAGGTCTACTGATACATTGAATGTTGTTCCGTGGTTTTCCTGATTTTTCTAGAAGGTTGTAGAAATTTCCACCGCATGCGGCGAGACTATATATAGGAGAGCCGATGCGAGCTGTTGTTGTTATTATTTACCAGTCAGTCATTGAGTGAACTTCTAGGGTATTGTTTAAGCAAGTTTGCTTGAGTCTTATTTACGTTATTTTGAATGTGATTTTAGTGTTGAGACGTTGTATAAAGAGTCTCTGGAACCTATATCTGCACTTGACGATAGATTTGAACAGTTATTTTTGAATATCTAGTAATATTTGTAAGTTTCGAAGACTCTGTTGTTCTGAAGATCTGTAAATAAATTATTTTCTACTTTTCTAAGAGAAAAGAGTTTGAAGTTGTCTAACCATAAGATCAAAAGAACCCTATATACGCTGCAACATTTGGTGTCAGGAGTCGGGATCTTATGGCGAAAACAAGAACAATGGACGGACAACTGAAAGAACTGTTAGATGCTATTAACGGATTAAGAACAGAGCTGACCAATAAAATTGATAAAGGCCAAGAAGAGTTGGCGGATAAAATGAATAAAGGCCAAGAACAGTTGGCGGATAAAATGAATAAAGGCCAAGAAGAGTTGGCGGAGAAAATGAATAAAGGCCAAGAAGAGTTGGCGGACAAAATGAATAAAAACGTAGAAAGAATGGAACAGTTGACAAATAAAATTGATAAAGGCCAAGAAGAGGTGACAGAAGAAATGAGAAGAAGCCAAGAGAGAATGGAAGAATTAAAGGAAGAAGATAATAAAAGCCAAGAAGAAATGAAGAAAACTTTGGAAGAAAAGTTCTCGTCGGTAGAGAGAAGAATAGATTCGGTAGAAGAGAAAATTCAGACTGAAGTTAACAATGTTGAAGAGAAAATGGAAAGAAAAATAGAAGAAGTAGAAGAGAAAATTCAGAATGAAGTTAGCAATGTTGAAAAGAAGATGGAGAGTAAAATAGAGGAAAGAATACAAGATATGGAGAAGAAGCTTTCAGCGTGCAGTAGTAATTATGAAGAATTTAGGAATACGCCTGCTTCTCCTGTACAAGTTAAGCTGTCGACATACGACGGAAAGAGTTCCTGACAAGTTTACAAAACCCAATTCACCATTGTAGCCGGAGCGAACAAATGGAGTGACGAGGTGAAAGCTTGTCAACTGGCAGCATCTTTGAGAGGAGAAGCCGCCGACGTGCTGCAAACATTGCCCGATATGACGCAACTCAATTTTGAGACTCTAAGCTGTGCACTTGAAATGAGATTCGGAGAAAAATTCTTGAAGGATTATACGAGAATACAAATGAAGAGCCGTCATCAAAAATCGAGTGAAACCCTTTAAGAGTTTGCCTCAGAAATAGAACGGCTGGCAAATTTAGCATTCATCGATTGCCCAACAAATGTACGGGAAATGCTCTCACTGCAGTACTTTGTAGACGGAATAAAAGATCCCGAAGTGCAGAGAGCGGTACGAATGGCAGATGTACAGGATTTAAAGGCTGCATTACTATATGCCTTAAAGTTGGAAGCAGCTACACAAGCCAACCGAAGAGATCGTCATTCAGTCCGAGGGGCAACGTTGAACAAAAGCTCAGACACTGAAATCGACGTCTTGAAAGAAATTAGGAAATTAAATCAAGAGCTTGAAGCCATAAAATATGGAAGAACAAGCTCAAGAAGACAGAATCTCACGTGCTGGGGTTGCGGCGATACAGGACATCTCCGAAGAAATTGCCCCAAAATCCACGAACGTGAGATAAATTCAAACAGTCAGCAGGGAAACTAAATTTTGGCTATCTCGCGGGGCGGAGGTTGCCAGATAATGAAAAGCCCCACCTGAAGATCCTCCAGATATCAAAAATGAGTGGCGGTGATAATGAATTATATGTGATAGGCTTTATTAACGGAATTCTGTGCCGTATGATTGTCGATACAGGAGCCAATGTGACAATAATAAGAGAAGATTTGGCTCGGAAATTGAAATCTAAACTCATCTTGACTCCACTATACGTTACCCTGCAAACTGTGACGGGCGACAAGATATTCATATATTAAAAGGCCAATTTAACCATCAACTTTGGAGGAACGAAATATTACCATACGGCATATGTGGCTGACATAACAGATCCTTGCATTATCGGACTAGATTTTCTGAAGAAGTTTGGCTTCAAACTTGATTTCAAAAATGACAAAATGCTCTCAAAATTTGAAGAAATAAGTCTTTTTGGATTAAATAACAAAAATGAATGTAAACAAGCAGTAATAGCCAAAGAAGACATCAATCTAGATCCAAGAACAGAATTTTTAGTTCCAGCTGTAATTAAAAATGAAACTAATTACCAATTTGGCCATATAGATTATCCAGAAGACAATAGTACACAAGCAGGAGTATTGGTGGCTTCTTCTGTGGTAGACCTCTCGAAAAAGACCATTCCAGTCAGAATTGCTAACATCAGTGATAAGACGAGGACTATCAAGAAAGGAGAGGTGATAGCATCATGTGCTCCTCTGACGTGCATAAGTCAAAATTCCAATCACTCTCAGAAATCTTCAGATAATTTAGTCAAGGATTTGTTACAAAATACGGACTTAGATCCAAATCAAAGGGATGCTGCGGAAAGTTTAATTAGAGAATTCCAAAGTTTATTTTCCCAAACATCTGAAGACTTTGGACGAACTAAAATGGCACAACACCGAATTGACACGGGAGATCACTCTCCTATTAAACAGCACCCTAGACGATTACCTTTTGCCAAGCAAGAAGAGGTGCAGAATTTAGTTAAGGATAGGGAAGAAAATGACGTCATCGAACCATCGACAAGTCCATGGGCGTCTCCCATTGTATTAGTAAGAAAGAAGGATGGTTCTACAAGATTTTGTGTAGACTACCGCCGACTGAATGACGTCACCAAAAAGGATAGTTACCCTCTGCCAAGGATTGACGACACTCTTGACACACTTGCGGGCAACACTTGGTTCTCGACTTTAGACCTGAAGAGTGGTTACTGGCAGGTAGAGATCCATCCCGACGACCGCGAGAAGACTGCCTTCACAACAGGACAAGGATTATCGCAATTCAAGGTAATGCCTTTTGGTCTATGTAATGCACCTGCAACTTTTGAACGCCTTATGGAAACGGTTCTCCGGGGACTGTCATATGAGGCATGTCTTGTTTATTTAGATGATATCATAATCATAGGAAAATCTTTTGATGGCCATCTGAATCACCTCAGGCGGGTGCTACAAAAGTTAAAGGAAGCTAATTTAAACTTAAGCCCTTCGAAGTGCAGCTTGTTTCGTACTGAAGTCGCCTACCTTGGACACATCATTTCGGCGGAAGAAGTTAGGACTGATCCGGAGAAGATATCGGCTGTGAAAAACTGGAATCGTCCAGCAGATGTTCACGAGCTTCGGAGCTTTCTAGGATTATGCACCTATTACAGAAAATTTGTCAAAGGCTTCTCCATGATTGCAAGACCACTTCATAAATTAACAGAAGCCAATCAGAAATTTATATGGACACAGGAATGTGACGCAGCTTCCGAAAAGCTAAAGGAGGCCTTAACATCCACTCCAATTCTGTCATATCCTCAAATCGATAAACAGTTTATACTGGATACGGATGCAAGTAACAAAAGCATTGGCGCTGTTTTGTCCCAGGAAATCGACGGCCAGGAGCGTGTTATCGCCTATTTTAGCAAGTGCTTATCAAAGACAGAGCGAAACTACTGCGTAACAAAAAAAGAGCTTCTTGCTGTAGTGAAAGCCATAGACCATTTTCATCACTATCTTTACGGTCGAAAATTCCTGATCCGAACTGATCATGCTTCTCTAACTTGTCTATTGAATTTTAAGAACCCTGAAGGCCATATAGCAAGGTGGATACAAAAGCTTCAAGAGTACGATATGGAGATACGCCATCGAAAAGGCTCATCACATAGAAATGCAGATGCTCTCTCAAGAAGACCCTGCTCAGAGAATTTTAGATACTGCGACCGGGTTGGGAAGAAATTTAATATCAAAGGTCCTATAGTAAGACAAGTTACAACTGGGTCTACATCATCGCAAGATCCGTGGAGTGACGAGAGCCTGCGTAAAGATCAACTTGCTGATCCTGAAATTAAGCCAATTCTAGAGCTGAAAGAGGAGTCCAACAGGAAGCCCAGCTGGCATGACATTGTCCATTACCATCCTACGACTAAACGTTATTGGGCTCTCTGGGATTCCCGACATTTGAAGAACGGTATCTTGTACCGAAAATGGGAGTATGACGATGGAAAGACATGTAGATGGCAACTACTACTCCCTAAGCCGAGAATTTCTATGGTCATTCAAGAACTGCATGGAAGTCCCACAGGAGGTCATTTTGGTGTAATGAAGACCCTGCAAAAGGTTCGAGAGCGTTTCTACTGGAATAATGTTCGCAGTGATGTGGAGAAGTGGTGTCGAACTTGTGACACCTGTGTAGCACGTAAAGGTCCAAAGAGGCTCACACGTGGACGATTGCAGCGTTATAATGTAGGAGCTCCTTTCGAACGAATTGCTTTAGATATCCTGGGTCCTCCTCCTAGAACATCTGATGGCAACAAGTACATTCTCGTTGTCATGGACTACTTCACTAAGTGGCCTGAAGCCTACGCCATTCCTAATCAAGAGGCGGTAACCGTCGCTGACATACTACTTCAACACTGGGTTTCCAGATACGGAGTTCCTCTTCAAATCCATTCCGATCAAGGAAGAAACTTTGATTCGGCTGTGTTTAAGGAAATGTGCGGACTACTCGGCATGGACAAAACTCGAACTACACCTCTACATCCGCAATCGGACGGCATGGTGGAGCGGTTCATTCGTACCATCCTAAATAGCCTCTCCCTCCTGGTGTCTAAAGATAAACAGGACTGGGACAAGAAATTACCTCTGTTCCTGCTTGCCTACAGGAGTGCTGTTCATGAGGCCACTGGTTATTCCCCTTCTCAAATGTTCTTTGGTCGTGATCTTCGTCTACCTGCGGATCTTTTGTTTGGCCGTCCTCCTGATGCTCCTTTATCGCCGGAGGAGTACGTGGATAAACTCCAGGCACGGATTGAGGAGATTCATCGTCTAGCGAGGAACCGAATCGGACTGGCATCAGAAAATATGAAGACACGGTACGACATAAAGGCAACTGGACATGAGTTCATCGAAGGTGACAAAGTTTGGTTGTGGAATCCCATACGTCGTAAGGGACTGTCGCCAAATTTACAAAGAAACTGGAACGGTCCTTACACAGACGTCCACAGGCTGAATGACGTCGTCGTACGCATACGAAAATCGCCACACACCAAGCCCAAGGTCGTACATTATAACCGGTTAGCCCCTTATTTTGGCCAAAGTGATTAGAAATTCAAACCTAGAATTTCAGGCCATGGTCATGAAAGTCACTTTTTGTAAATATGTAAATAGTAATTAGTTCTTATTTATGTAAATCTTATTATAATTTTTATTTATTTATTTATTTTAACTGTTTTCCTCTAACTCAGGGATTGCACTGCCCGGGACGTGCAGTCTTTGAGGAGGGGGTAGTGTTACGAATTTTGTAAATAGTTAGTATTTGTACTGTAAAATAATGTAAATAATCTTATTAAGCTCCATTTCTTTACTAATATTAGTTTTTGTTACATTGTCTCTGTTATCAAGCAAACTTGTCTATTATTTTCAGTGAATGTCTATGGCAGCTTTGTGAAATATTAGAGATATCGCCAAGTTAGCGTCAATTTTGGCGATTAATTTTGGCCGCCAAATTTGGCAATATATCGCCAAGTTGGCGACAAACTTGGCGATTGTTGGCGATGGTTACCCTTTCCTCTCTATGGTAACCCCCCCCCCTTAGGTCTACTGATACATTGAATGTTGTTCCGTGGTTTTCCGGATTTTTCTAGAAGGTTGTAGAAATTTCCACCGCATTCGGCGAGACTATATATAGGAGAGCTGATGCGAGCTGTTGTTGTTATTATTTACCAGTCAGTCATTGAGTGAACTTCTAGGGTATTGTTTAAGCAAGTTTGCTTGAGTCTTATTTACGTTATTTTGAATGTGATTTTAGTGTTGAGACGTTGTATAAAGAGTCTCTGGAACCTATATCTGCACTTGTACGATAGATTTGAACAGTTATTTTTGAATATCTAGTAATATTTGTGAGTTTCGAAGACTCTGTTGTTCTGAAGATCTGTAAATAAATTATTTTCTACTTTTCTAAGAGAAAAGAGTTTGAAGTTGTCTAACCATAAGATCAAAAGAACCCTATATACGCTGCAACAATATTATGTAACACTATCAAAATACACCGTAAATGATGTAAAGTGTCCTTTTGAGTGCTCCTGTGATTCAGCCATAATTGCTACCTGGTTCATTTTTAATGCCGCACATGCTATTGAAAATCTCAAAAACATGTATTATTTTCGTATGAATCCCGCTATATTTACTCGAGTTAAAACACGGACAAACAGACGGCAGAACCCAGGCACTCGGCATCCGGCATACAGACTGGTTGAAGTCGTAAACACTTTTAGACCGTGTTAGAAAGTGTCAAAAGGGGGTAATTTCCGTAAAACGACACAAAACAGTGTTAGGAAAAATCTACTACAAAACTGTGTTTTAGGTGGCATTTTTGTATAATTTGTACAGATATGCTTTGCATACTATAAAACTTTATATAAATTTATTATAAGAAAATATTTGTAAAAGTCACTACATATTTTTATTTTTTAAGAGCTAAAAGAAATGTGGAATTAAAATCCATTTACAAAACTGTTTCCAATACACTTCGAGCACATTATGCGTAATGGAGATATTGACTGAGGGAATGTATTTTCTCGCAATTACATTAAATTTTCAGATTTTAAACCCGAAAGTGCAATTTTTAAAGTGATTTTTATTTATATTTTCAGAATCGAACCATTTTAAGAATTAAAACACAAAAATATTTTTTTTGATTAGTTGAGCTTTTCTTACTTTCTAAGAATGATAAAAAGTATTTTTCATTGATCATTACGTCATTTGTGATATGGATAAATTTGCGTTATAAATTATTAACATTTTCTAGTCATTTAATATTTAACCTTTAAAAAAATTATTTCATTTTAAAATTAAATATTTATACTAAACATTCTCAGACGATAAACTTAATTTTCTTTAAATAATAACTTTTGATATCATAATTTAATCTTATTTCATTACAACATCAGAGCATATTTATTTTATTTTCCATATGCGACGTCATATTCGTCTCTTTTTAGCACTTACTCAAAAATTCATTGTGTTATTAAAAATGAATACTTGAAAACTTATGCTTTGTTTCAAATATGACATTACATTAATATTTTTAAAATTCTTAATGGAAAATATACCTGTGACGTCACAGTTCGTAAAATGTTGAATTTTATAGCCTCGAACCGAAAGAAAGAAAGAGGTTTATTTATTTACGGATTAATATCTGGAAAAACTGCTAAAATATTAATATTCTTTAAGTGTAAAAGAAATTTATATAATCGTCTGCTTGATATACGAAAAACAGTATTCCAGTGACGTCAATATTGGTAAAATTGCGGTTTTTAACCTCGAACCGAAAACAGAATAGGGTTTATTTATTTATTTCATTTTGTTTTATCCCGTGAAAATCTTTCAACTGAAAATTAATTACTAAAAGGAAATAATTATTCCGTTTTTTTTTTTTTTGGCAACGAAAAGATGGCAAAAAATAAAGATGATTAAATATTATGGAAAATTTTTCAATTTATTCTGTATCAAAAATAGTGAAATTTTGAATTATTAAGAAAAATATTTTAATAAAATAAATAAAAAATAGCCTATGTTCATTTCAGGCCAATAATCTATCTATATACAAAAATTCAAAGACATTAATCCATCCTTTTTGAAGCCAATTTCATTCATATTTTTTGGGCACACTTTCACATTTATAATATATATAAGATAAGATATAAGATTGTTCCCTCTCCCCTTTATAAACAGTAAATTGTTAAAATCTTATTCACCTACTTATTGTAGTAAAATCTCTCCTAATAGAAACTTCATAATTAGTTATTTGTGAGCAACAAATTAACCAGTCCATATTTTAATAATTCCTTGAGCAAATAAATTTTTCCTAATTATTACTTAATCAAGCCATATTATAATTATTCCTTAACCATAAGAAAATCATAATAATAAATTCGCCTTATTAATTAAAACCTGCAAGGTTTATAACAGAATCGATAAAATTACAATCACCTTATAAAAATTTAAAACACACATGATTTTATAATCACATCCTAATAAACTACTTGGGGCGTAAAGCTAGAGCATCCGCCTCCCACACTGAACGTTGTGAGTTCGAACCTCACCTATGACATGTCTTTTTAGCTTCTGTCAATGAATTTAGTAGCTTCTAAAATGTTTAATATATGGCAGCACTAGCCTTTTTTGACGAAATTTTTGATGAATCTGGTTTCGTCAAATTAGTGACGAAAGTAATTTAATCAACTTGACGAAATATTTGCTCGGAGCATTACCCAGGAAACAGTTTTGTCAAAAACGAAGAAAATTTCGTGAAATCTGAGTATTCATTTCTGAAAGTGTGATCGTCTGAACAGAACTTATTGGTTAATCAACGTTTGAGAAGAACTCAGCTATCCATTTTATCTCTGCCAAGTGACGAAACTTGCTCACATTGAACACAAGTAAGCTTGTAGGTGAAACTGTTCAAAGTGCTTTTTCATTTTATTTATTAATTATAGTTTTAAGTTTTATTTAATAAATACTATTAAAGATTAAAACCCTAATATTAATTTAAAAACAACCGTGTATGTATATATGTAGGCATAGTTATATATAGGATTATAAAAAAGTATGGGAATCGAAATTTATAAACTGTCCAAACTACTAAAAATATGAGAAAATGTAAAGGAATTCTGATTTTTAATTCATTTATTTTTATACTTATTCCATTACTTCACATAATGCAGCACATCTACAAAACCATTTACGTTTATACTGAACATGACAGTCATTTGAAATTTTCATTTAAAAGTAAATCAACAAATACATATGCATAAAACTTAAAGGAAATTTTTAAGAGACTGAGAACAAACCATCTACATGATCCATAATGATAAAACCAAATAACTTGCAACAGAATATTATAAGACATTTTTATTAAAGGCAATAGCAGTATGTGTAAAAATATTCCTAGAGTGAATATTTCCAAGAAGATGAAATTTAATATAATTCTTTGTTTTTATCCTGTAAAATATTGCGTTTATACTGAAACTCTCTAAAAAAACCCACAAAAAAATTGAATAAACGTTGTCAATATTTTATAAATTGTTTAAATTTCTTGATAAAAAAAAGTTTTAAACAAAAGCTTATTTTACGAAATGAAAGTATTACTCGGCCATTAAACAGTTAACTTTTTTGTACATTTTCTGTGAACTGCGTTAGATTAAAAAACAATCGCGAAAATTGTTTTTCAGATAAATAGGTCAAACTTCGCACTGTTTTGTACCATCGTTATTGTTCAGTTTCCATGAGTAGACCTACTTAATCAGGTGAAATCCACGTTGATTGCTTAAATATAAACTTTAAAAATAATAATTAAGTACATATACGTTTCATAAATAAATTGATAAAATCTGTAATCGTTTGTTTTAAAATATATTTATTGCTCTTAAATTATATTTATTTAGTAAAATATTATTGGCATAAGATTTTTTAATAATGTTACAAAAATATATGCATAATATCTATGCTTTTCCTAAAAATATTCAGATAAAGACATGGAAAAATGATAAAAGATTTGTTATGAAATTTTTTTAGACTTTGATTTCATAATTTCTTAGATTATTTTCTCTATCCATTTAAAACTTTTGGACTTTCCTTGATAAGAAAATTAACTTCAAAAACATTACTTTTTTTGTTACTGTCCCGTTTTAAATAATGTGACTGTGCAATTTTTTTTTAAGTAATGGTAATTTTAGAAACTTATCCTTAATTCCCAACAAGCATTCTGTATGTAATAAAGTGGCAAACATTGACTGATTCTAAACAAAATATCTACGACGCTTCCTGTATCTACAATTTAATAAAATGTCAAAAATAGATGATCATTCAATTCCAGTTGTGAAGATAACTAATAAAAACCTTTATTTTGAAAATCAGAAAACGTGCGGTAATTGTATATTTTGATTTGCTTCATTTTTGTCACTTTGAAATAGATATTATTGTCTGAGCGAAGCGAAGTCTTTATACTCAGAGATACGTAACGATATTAATTGTCTGAGCGAAGCGAAGTCTTTATACTCAGAGATACGTAACGATATTAAAATTCAAAAAAATTCTTTCGTCAAGCAAATCTCAAAAAGTACTTGTCGGATTTTGATTCTGTTTGCATCAATAGGTACCTATGAAGGTAATCTAGTGAATGCACCTACTTTTAAAAATTAATTCCAAATAGTTTAAAAGTTATATTTAAAAAACTGATAAAAAAGCACAATTTATGTGAGTACGTCACAGAAATTTGGTGAGCGTGATTTTCACCGGCTGGACATTTTCGTAGATAACGGAATCAGTACATGGAGTAAATAGTAATCATTTACGCACTCAGAAATATTGAATGCAATAAAACATTTTAAAATTTAATCATGCAGGAAAATAAAACTGTTATTTTTTATATTAAAAAAAATGTCATAAAAACTTAATAGCATTTTTTGATAGCTAAAAGAATATTTTATATATTTCACGTGTGAAAATTAGAAACAATTACGTTTTTAAATAAAAAGTTTCTTTTATGACATCATTTTCCCTTTATATTTATTTTTATTGCATGTTTTCTTTTAACTTATATTTTGTTTGCGTGTGTTAGTCAATTCTGGTCACTAATTTTTCGGCACGGATGCCACACGCCCATTAGACTTGGCGCATTTTTTTTCAAACCTCATTTGGCGAAAACTGCGTTTACAAATAACGCCTACATACGCATCTTTAAATTATTTTCTATTATCAAAAAGAACTTACAGTAAATAAAATAATAATGATAATTAATAACTATAAAAACGAATATTTTATACAATTAAAAAAAGGAAATGAAAGTAAATAAACATTTTATGAGTAAATAAACAAATAATAAATAAATAAAGCCGGGTTACCATCTCAGGTAAAATAATGCCATTTTGACGCCAATTATGTACCCTGGTGCATATGTGACATCTTTTCCCATTTTTCATCCATTTCCTGTTGGCATACAATTTTGAAATTTGGAATATGTATGCATACCTGGGAGCAATACTGGAATTAAACATTGATTTTTTTTAAATTCGATCCAGAAAGGGGCAACGGGGGTTATTTTTTAAAGATTTATACAAATTATACTGCATAAAGGAGCCACTTACCTATTTTTATATACAAGAAGAAGTAAGTGGCATGTAAAAACAGTTATAGTATACATAAATAAAATTCTTGAGATAATATACTAGAGATATAAGCACCGGGTTTGGCGAGATTTTTTTATGCCAATTAGGCGAAAACATCGTTTTGATTACCAGATACATCTAGCATGCTATAATAACACGTTATTTATTTCAAAATAAAAAAAAGGAATAAACGAAACATTTTCTGTTATTAAAAAAAAGAAATAACAACCAATAAATGATAATATTTTTAGAACAAACAATTTATTATAACATTTATATGATAACCATGTTAGGCAACTGAACGCCATTTTGGTACCAATTAGGTATCTTGGTGTGTATAGGGCATATATGTGCCATATTTATTTCTAAAACTGAGCATGAACGTTTACCAAGTGTGTTTTCATAGCCGCTTATATCTTTTTGCAACATAGTGCAGCTTTCGAAGCCAAAATTGCACAAAAGAAAAAAAAAATCAATATTTGCAGTATTTTTATTTTATTTAATTTTTTTTAATGTAATGCACATTTTGTAATCAGTAGATTCGATAATCAGACCTTGTTTTTTTGCTTTAAAAGATGATATTTCATAAGACGTCTTTTTTGGATTCGTCGTTTTTCCATGTTTGATAGTATGCGTCTACTCGTTTTGTAACCTTTTTTTTTTTTTTTTTTTTTTTTTTTCTTCTTTATTAACAGCGACATTTGGATTTCCTATTTAAATAAAAATTCTTCTAAATGCAAAGAATTTTGTTAAAATAAATAAATAAATGAAATGCGGACATCTATTGCTCGAAGCACAAAATTTTTCCTATTGAGTTAATAAAAATCAGTAAAAACATAATTTTTATGATGATAAAAAGGTGACTTATGTAATAACAGAGTCATTTATTATGTACGTTATGGATTAAGTATTAATATTTCTCCACCATTTATAAATAATAATAATAAAATAAAATGCGGACAGACCAAAGTCTATATTTGACTGAAAACAACAACCATTTTCTAAATGCTTTAAAAAATGGCCAATGAAAAGTGATATTTCAAAAGTATTATGAAATTAGTTAAAAACCATTTACTTTAAACTAAATGAATAAAAGATTTATATTTTTAATGAAATAAATGGGATTTGAAAAAATATTGGAAATTTATCACCATAGATGTATCAATATTACAATCGGTACCTTGTATGCAAAATGAAACAATTAGCAATACTTTTTTTACCCGAAAAATGGTCGTTGCTTTTTTTAAGGTTAAAAAGTAGATTACGAAATATTCCTATACAGAAATGACAAGCGCAAGCTTATTGCATAACAGAATTTTCTTATAGAAAAAGTTATTTTTTAAATCTGCAGAATGTTCCAATTTAATAAAATATTTTCTATATTAAAATACCGGTATCTAAAATGCCGGAGACTTGGCAGCTCTGCCTATAACATTTTAATTAATCACGGTACTTTTTTTAATCGGATTCAAATTTAGTGGAGACTACGTTTTTTGGCCAAAAGAAGCTTTTTTCCACATGTGTAACTACGATACAATTCCTTGATGCTGAAATAAAATGTTTTGACTTATGCTATTATTGCTTCCTCTTATTTATTTATTTGAATTTTAAATAAGATGACTCAAAATCGTGTTTTTTAAATGTACGGAAAAAATGCATTTCGAGAGAGGGCGAAAAGAACAATATTTGGCGATTTATAATCTGCGCTTGGCTAAGCGTCTTACTACCTTGTATTTAATACTCTTCACAATACTTCGCTGTTATATGGACTTTGGCGCTTTTATAAAAAGTTTGACGTAATTCGGGCTTAAGAAAGTGAGTTTTTTACTGAATAATACAAATAAATGAAAAATGAATATTAAGAAATACTAAGAAAAGAAAAATGAAGCATTATATTGATCTATGTATACTTAAAAATGCATCTGCTAGCACTAATTAGATAATTTATGTATATAATAGAAGATAAATAGCTTTTGATTCTATATTTCTATGCTATAAAGCAATAACGTTTGTGTGTTTTTCGTTATCATTGGGAGTACCTAGCCGATTTAAAAAATAATGTGGCAAAAAATGGTGGTAACCATGTTTGCTGCAAAATATACTATATTTTGTGTCGGAACAATAATCACCATCAATGCACGAGCAAAAAAAGTTCTAAAATTGAGAATTCTTTAATGTTGATATGACTAAAAATTTATTTTTATTTTTATTTATTTTTTATTTATTTATTTCTTTTGTGGCAACTTTTAAGATATAATATTCTCGTTATGAACGATTTCTAAAACATTCGACAATTTAAATTCAAAATTAAACATTTTTTTTTTCTAGAAAAAGTTTTAAACCCAATTTATTGAGAATATTGCAATTTCTAGGATACTGTTGGGGTTAGAAACTAGAATTTTGGCATCACAGTAACTTATAAGATGTAAATGCTCGTTTAAGACAAATTCTTAAAAAAGGGTTCCTTAATTCTTATCGACAACCTCGTGGCATCCATGGAAAACAGATGTTCAACAATATAAACTATTCAGACGGATCTCACACCATATAAAATTGGAGTTGCAAAAAGTCGGTTTATTCCTTGTTTATTTTCAGTAGACCAGGTTTATTCCCATGTTTATTCCCAAAAAACCTAATGATTCCAAAAAATCCCGGGTTTTTTCCAGGTTTATTCCCGGGTTTAAACCGGGTTTTTTCTAACCTTTGCAACGCTATATAAAATACACTCCATTCTCTTCAAACATAATAGTTTATGTTATTTATAGTTTCTCAAATCGGTGCGGAGCTTCTGTTTATGTTCATGACACCATTTCAAAAAGTTCTATTTCCAATGTAGGAAAATTCGGTGTTTTATTTTCTGTATTACTTTTAACATTTTGCATATTTCCAATTTTATATCCATGTATGGTTTGCTTTCCCTTTTATAAAAATAGTATATGCAACTTTATATATAAGATTTTGTAATTCTACGATTCAATATGCTTATTTTCCTCATATTTTATCACAATGAATGACCAATTAAAGGTAGCATCTCATTTTCTTTACTTGTCGCAAGTTATTAAATGTGTATTCTCAGCAACATCGCTAGGACTAATCCCTCTGAGGGAAGTCCTAGTTTAATAAATAATGTGCAATTTTGATACCCTGGAAAATTTTCCTCTTTCCTGTAGCAAATGTCAAATTTCAAGAATGTGAATGCCATTTTTCAGTAAAAGTTAAATGCTAGTATATTCTATATGGCCAAAGATGACCGTCCACATGTGATTTTAGACATTTTGTAAAATATCTAGAAAAGTACATGAGAGATTATCCTGAAACTCTAAGTGTGTAAATATAATAGTACAAGTCATAGATTTCCGTGAAGATTTTTTTCCCGAAACACCATCGGGGACCATCAACAATGTAAAAAAGAATGAAAATCTTTTGGATAACTCTGTCAAAACTTATGTAGCAAAAGCGCTCAAACTATGTATAGATTTTGATTTAGTGGCTTATTGTAATAAACTGTGCTCATTTTTATGTCGATACCATGTACACTCGCAGAGAAATTAAGGTATTTATAAAAAACAGTCCCAATTTTTTTCAATTTTTTTGCTTATAATTTGCAGAATTCTTAATATAAAATGATATACTTTTCTTAAATATGACAAAAATGTTGCACACAATACCCTGTAATCAGAATTAAAAAATAAAAATAATTGTATGAAAAATGAATAGGTTTACAAAATAATTTTTCATTGCAAACGCGTCAAAGATTTCAAAATTAAATTTGCATATTGTGTTAGCTAAATATATAGAGCAATTTTTGTAAAAGTCTCAAAATCATAGCTTGAAAATTTTGAAAATAATCGTCAATAGAATAATTTAAAATCTTTATTCCCAAAATGCAGCAAAAAGCTGAGGGGTTGTATCTATATATCCATTGATTAGTGTTATTATAGGGTACACAATATGGGACGTACTACTACATTTGGATAAAACCTCTCATTTTTTTTTTTTTTTTTTTTTTTTTTTTTTTTTTTTGCTTCATTTTGGCCGTAGTGGATTTTCTGTTTATTTTATTGACGGTTATTTTCAGAATTTTCAAGCTATGATTTTGAGACATTTACAAAAGTGGCTCTGTACATTTAGCTAACACAATATGCAAATGAAATTTTGATATCATTGACGCATGCGCAGTTAAAGTTTATTTAGTAAACCTACTTATTTTTCATACAATTTTTATTGTTTTTTAATTTTGATTACAAGGTATTGTGTACAATGTTATTTTTCATATTTTTAGAAAATAATATTGTTTTATTTTAAGAACTCTGCAAATTATAAGCAAAAAACTTCGAAAAATTTGGGACTGTTTTTATAAAAATCTTAATTTCTCTACGAGTATACATGCTATCGACATAAAAATGAACACAGTTTATTACAATAGCCATTTAATTGTGATCTATATTTTGAGCGGTTTTGCTACATTAGTTTTGACACGGTTATCCAAAATATATTCATTATTTATTAACTTTTTGACGGTCCCCAATAGTATTTCGGGAAAAAATTTTCACGAAAATGTATGAGCGGTACTATTATGTTTCCACACTTAGAGTTTCATGGCAATTCCTCATGTACTTTTTTAGATATTGAACAAAAATCCTAAAATCGCAAGTGGACGGTCATCTTTCGCCATATAGTGTATTTGAGTGCTATACAGGATGCCCACTTTCAATAGTGGCCAATGGCTAATTTCTAAACCGTTAGACGTAGACTTATAGTTCCAATGGCAAAAATTCTTTTAAAAAGGTAAAGGTTTTTTTTAAGCTATTTAGGCCAAGAAAAACTTTTATTAAAAAATTATAAAAATTAAATTTTTATACAGTTTCCTTATCCTCCTATAAGTGATGTTTAGTAAATTTTTACCACTGCTCTAACAAGAATGGCAAAAAAAGTCCCAGACCTGTGCAATTAAAACGTACCGAGTAGTAGTTGTTTAAAGTTAAAGCTTTTTTTTTTTTTTTTTTTTTTTTTTTTTTTTTTTTTTTTTTTTTTTTTTTGCTGCAAAGTAGGGACCAGTCGCTAATTTACTGAAAATAAAAATAAGTGTCAGATGTAAAACTCAACATTAAACATTGAAAGTAAAATAATTTTTTTAATATTATTTTTAAATTTATGTTGATGTTTACATATTAAAGCAAAATATACAACTTGTAGTAAAAAATATAAGTAAAAAAAAGGAATTTTGTTAAATTAAACTACGAAAAGCAAACAGTCAGAATTCGTTACAAAATTATGCATATTTATAAATCTATTAGATTGCTTAACCTAATAGAATTTGATGTAGTCCTATAACATAAATAAGTGGTACGTACCTAAAATTGTATTAATATTACATTGTCATTACATATAAATAAGTTTGTGAATTGAATCTCGATCGGATATTTGGTGAGATAAAATTTGAATACAAGTTTCGAGCTAGAAAAACATACATGCGATCGTTATAAATAAAATAAAAGCTCTTCAAAATAACACAATTTTCTTAAAATAAAATCATGAAAAGAAACAGCTTCATTTTCTAACAAAATAAAACATATATTGGGTTGGAAAACGTAAATTCGTTTTTTCCTTATAGAAAGCTTTAAAGTCGCATATCTCGAGTAATACTTACTTAAGTCATACTATACAGCGTTTGAAAGATAACAGTCTCTAGAAAATTCTTGATATAAAGGTAGCGTCATCTGTTTAACCAGTCAAAAGTTATTGCGTTTTTAATATAGAGATTTCAGAAGATCATTTTCGTCACATTTTAGTTTTTTACGTCCAAAAAGGGAAAAATTGGCGCAGGCTCATCGAAACTTGTGAGGCATTTATGGTGATCAGTGCTTAAGTAAACGCCAAAGTCAGAATCGGTTTGCTCGTTTTCCTTCCGAAAATTTCGATGTTAAAGATGAACTTTTCCCTGGCCGGCCAATCCTTGAACAATTCGATGATATTTTAAAAACAATCCAGGTAGACTGAGATATTTCTTCCCACGACATTGCTACGGAACTAAACATCAACCATAAACCACTTTTGAACCATTTACATAAAATTGGATACCAAAAGAAACTCGATACTTGGGTTCTTCATAAACTTACAGTGAAAAATTTAATGGAGAGAGTTTTCATTTGTGAATTGCTACTGAAACGGTATGAAATCGAGCCATTTTTAAAACAAATCAATACGTTTGATGAAAAGGAAATCACGTATAACAACAATGTGCTAAAAAGATCGTGATCTAAGCTTCACAAACTGTGGCGAAGCCCGGATTGATGCTTACGTAAGTGATTCTGAGTGTTTGGTGGGATTGGAAAGGAATTTTCCATCATGAGCTGCTCAAACCTGGCCAAACCATCAATTCAACTATCTCCTGTAAAAAACTAATGCGATTGAAGCAGGCAATTAAAAAACCCGGTCAAAACTGATCGAAAGCAAATTCGCTGTCTTCCATCACGACAACGCTAAACCACACGCATCTTTAGTCACTCGGCAAAAACTGAAACAGCTTTCTTGGGAAGTTTTGATGAAGCCGTATAGTCTGGACCTGGATCCGACGGATTACCATTTGTTCCGCCCTATGCGGTACTCTCTTGGAGGTGTTTAGCTGACTTCAAAAAAGGCTTGTGAAAATCACCTTGTTCAGTTTTTTGCCCAGAACTCTCAGAAATTCTACAGTGACGGAATTATTGTTTTACCAGAAAAATGGCAAAAGGTCATCGAACAAAATAGCTCATAAATTTTGATTAGTTTTTTTTTTTTTTTTTTTTGGTTTATATAAATAAATTCCCTTTGAAAAACACAAAAAAAGCGAACTTACTTTTTCCCCAACCCAATATAAAAAAAAAAAACAATTGTGAATCTGAATTTCCTTTTCGTTCCCTCACCTTTTCGTTTTTAGGTGCATTCGTAATTATGTAAATACGTAGCACCTATTGTTGTCGGTCAGTCCGTCCGTCTGTCCGTCTGTCTGTCTGTCCGTCCGTCCGCATATAACAACGCAAAAACTACCCAGCCGAGTCGTTTGAAATTTAAAATACATAATTATACCATAATTTTGTCGAGTCATTTCAAATTTTATGAAAATCGGATGGATAGATCAATTACAGGGACAATCAAACGGATTCCGTTACATTACGGTCAATGGGGAAAAAAGTTTCAAATTCATTTTAATCGTTTAAAATTCAAAACATATAATTATTGCGTAATTTTGTCGAGTCATTTGAAATGTTATGAAAATCGGATGCATAGATCAATTACAGGGACAATCAAAAGGATTCCGTTACATTACGGTCAATTGGGAAAAAATTTCATATGCATTTTAATCGTTTGAAATTTAAAACATATAATTATTACGTAATTTTATCGAGTCATTTCAAATGTTATGACAGTCGGATGCATAGATCATTTACAGGGACAATCAAAGGTATTCCATTACATTACGGTCAATGGGAAAAATGTTTCAAATGCATTTTTAGGATATTACACTCATTCGAACATAATAGAATTGGCATGAATCTATGAAATATGTACTAAAATATGCATTCTGTACAATCTGTGATGCAAAGAATTTCTATTATTGAATTACAGGGTCACACAAATGTATTCCACTACATAATGCTACACAAAGGAAGCATTGTTTGGGGCGTGTTTTAATTATATTCAATTATTTCACATTTTATGAATAAAATATACGTTGCTGAGGTGTAATAAAAATTACTTTCTGCATATTTACAGAAACACAAAGATTTCGACTACTATACTCTATCCGAAGTACGCTCTACTATATCAGCAAGATCTGAATATTTTTAAAACTTCGTTATCGTACGAACGCACCTCATTTGCTACGTTCACGTGAAATTTCCAACTTGTTTTTTCTCTAACAGTCTATAATTATCTGCTCTAATGTAAAACTGAAATCTCTAAATTTATAATGGTCGCATTTAAAAGATTTTCGCAATTTTCCTAAATTTGATTTTCTCGATAAAGAGAATTTTAAAACTCACATCTTCAATTTTTTTAACCAATCTAGAATATACTTACTAAAAATTATCAGCCTAGAAACTTACACAGTGGTAACACCTTCAGTTAAATCGCTTTCTAAATATTTTTTTACCCATTACCCTAAATATTTCTTTACTTTTAAAACATTTTTGTAATTGTAACAATATGTCTGTGATAAATGGTTTAGGAATTAGCCATTGGACAGCGTTGGAAAAAGACGCCATTTATAATACTTTAAGCACTTAGTGTACGTTCCCTTAAAACTTAGTTCAATTCGTCAGTTTTCAGTTACATAAAAGTGGTTTAAGTCATGAATTTTAAAGTTTCATAACACCGCGGTTAAGTTAGATGAATGGGACTTTTTTGTATTGCTTTTTGGAGTGATGGAAAATTTTTACTAAATATCACTTATAGGACGGGGGCCATATAAAAGCTCAATTTTCGTAATTTTTTAACAAAGGTTTTTCCTGATATAAAGCGCTTAAAAAATAATTATTTACCTCTTTTAAAGCATTTTTGCCGTTGGAATTATATGTCTATGAATAACGGTTTAGAAATTAGCCATTGGCCACAGTTGAGAGTGTGACACCCTGCATATTGTTATTCTTTTAAGTATGCTGTATCGAGATACTGGGGAAAAGTCTTCACACATCCACATTAGAAAAAGCCCCACCAGTGGCCGAGAGGTTCTGACCTCAAACTGGTAGACGGCAGGTACTAGGTTCGAACCCAATCGCGGCTGTCGGCCTAACCGTTCGGAGTTTTCGTGGTTTTCTTCGAACCTTGCGTAAATACGGGTTAGGTTCCCTTAGAAAGACCCCCACGAAGGGCACACCCCCCTGGTCCTATATCCCTAGCGTAGATAATTGGACGACAAAAATAAACCAAACCAAACCAAACTACATTAGAAAAACATTTTTATTTCTGAGGATGTAAAGATAGAGATCTTCCAAGTAAGTGATGTTTTATTAAACTTCATCCTGCATTGATCTATGTTCTGCAAGATTTTAGTACGATCGAATTTCTTGTATGATAAATTAAAAAATTGCAGTAGAAAAATTTCATTCCACATTTATAAAATTCGAAATTCATCCTAATAGATCCCTAATTGTTTCTATATTGCATTACTGAAGTGTCATCGAAAAGAAAAAAAAAAGTTTACATGTATTACGAAAAATAATATTAAAATTTCAGTGAAAATACAAAGAAAAAAATACGGAAAAGGTACGGAAACTAAAGCATGTTAAAAATGATGAAATTTTCAAATGGTAGGACATACACTTCCTAACATATTCAATATTAGCTTAGTCTGTTAAACTTTGCCATAAAATATGTATATATATTATCGTAAAATTTCTTATAGATTAGATTTTTTATTTTTTATAAATAAACTACAATTTCTTTCAAAAACTACAATTTTTTTTTATTTTTCCTTTTTTAAATTTGGTGCATTTAACTGTAATAATTAAAAATAATGCACTATACTTTATACTATGTATTCATCATTTTTATTTGTATTTTAATGTACTGAATGTACTAATGTCTAATTAATTTTGTTCATTAATTAGAAAGTGGGGTATTCAAAATTTATTTTTATCAAAAATGCAAATTTGTGCAATACATTTCAATTTTTCTAGCATTATACTAAAGTTTCAATTTCGCCTTACTCTTCCATTTTGATAAATTATCTAAAATATTAATTTATATCGAAATGTCTTAAAACATCATAATTTATAATGCAAATTTTTACGGGAGACTCGTGTATAGTGCTATTTTTTCAAAATTTTTTAAGATGTAAACTTGAAGATCTATTCAATCGCAGTAAAGTACAACATAATAGTCGCGTTAAAATTTAAAATGAAAAAAAAATTTTTTTTCAAAAAATAATTTTGACTTGAATTCGACAATTTACGCCGAGAAACGCTTGTCCTTGTTGATCAGAGAAAAACATTAAATGTAATTTTTTTTATTAAATTACGTTAGTTTTACTAATTTAAAGTTTAATCATTTTTTTCTTTACGCTCAGCTCAAATTCTAAATTTTTTATAAAAATCATTTATATATATACATTTATATAACTTGTTTATAAAAATAAAAAATGATGATTTTACTTTTTTAAAACTCAATTTTTGTAATTTTTTCGTATTTCTTTCTATATTGAGATTCATGCCGTTAGAAAAGATTTACTACAATTATAATAAAAAAATAGTTCATATATTTTACTCAACGACAAAGATCTTATTGTTCCTTAAATTGCATGATTCAAGTTAAAGCAGGTACAACGCTGCAATTTTTTTTCAACGATATATATATTTTTTTTCTTGTAGACTTAAACGTTAATATTATTTTGCACTTTACTGTGATTGAATAAATGTAGCAAGTAAAAAAGTCCATTTTTACACATTTAATAAATGAATCTCATGTGGTCACGAATAAAAAGATAATCAATAAATACATATATTTTTTAGTGAAAATAGTCATTTGTTTTACGCACACACTAAAATTTTATCATTTTAATTGTGAAATTAGATGATAAAGTTGTTCTGAATTCGATATTAAACAAATAATGTTTAATGCTTTCCAAAACAATAGACCTTAGCCAAGTATAAATTATAATCTCTTCTACGAATAATGTATTTAACATTGTAGCTCTTAATTGCGGGAATCTGTGGAACTTGATAATGAGAATTATAATATAATTACCATTTAGTACAAATTCATGAGACAGTACACTGATGGATAATATTAGTTATAAAACATAACTTAAATAATGTTACTCAATATATAAGGGACACTGCAGGATAATTAAATAAAAATGCTATTTTGTTTTTTAATATAATTCATGCGATTTTTATTCTGTGATAGCAAGAACAAGACTTTTACCTTATAACACAGTTATATTCATAGATGAGCTCCAAAATACTTTTATTTAAAAGCAATTGGACAGAAAAGTGATTGTTTCTTTGAAAATGAGACCTAAGAATAATCAGCGAACAAGAAAATACATTTATAAATTTATTAACTGCCGATTAATTTAGTTTGGTTGAGGGGAATTTTATAGCGCAAAGAGCTATTGGGAGATGCTGCGACAATTAGTGACTAACAAATACGAAATATTTATCTGACATAAACCTGTTCAATAGTTCACATTGATAAATATATAAATGTATCTATATTCGACAAAACAGATAATTGAAATAATGCCTTGAGCTGCAACTTTAATACTACTTAAATTTTCGTTACAATCTAGCTGAGAATCCTCCAAACAGATCTTTATTTATTCAAGCCAGGAAACAAATTTTCTTGCCAACGGGGAAGCTCTAAACACAATTCACGAGGCGTAAATTTTCATCACTCAGACATTAATATTTTCAGAAGTACGACTCGACCCAAATCCGAATACATACACTTTTGTTTTAATTATATACTCTATAGATTGCTTTACGATCCTAATTTGCATTAAGTAACAGTTAGAAGAAGTAACTGCAGACTTCAAGGGATTTACACCTCTCTTATATTAGAATAAAATTCAATAGAGATTCGGCTGTAGTGCCGCACTGTTTCCACAAAATAAAAGGTACCCTTGTAAGCGACTCGTTAGTCCACTACTACTATACCTTACATATACTAAATAAAATAGCATAAAATATGCTAAAAAATGTACTGTGAAATTACAAGAAATTTTGTTGTTTTTTGGATATTTAATGCACTATTTCTAACAGAAAAACTTAAACAGCATTAGAATGTTTTTATTTTTCGCCAATTACGTATGATGTGTCATTGGTAAAAAAAAAAAAAATCTATACACTTTTATGCAGAGCTAAAATCGTTATATACGATATGATTTTATTGAAATTGAATTCTAATATATAAATACTAGATGTTCTTTTACTAAAATGTTAACATTAGAAAAGAAATTTTTTAAATAGAAATTTTACACGAAAGTGTACTAGATTACTTAAAAAAATATTTATTTTTTGTTTTTGTCTGCTCTAAATAAGCTTAAGAAAATAAATACAATATCTGCTTCAATACATATTGATAAATAGATCACTTTGCTAACAAAAGGTCAATCTCAACTACTCTTCCATTTCATGAAGTTATATTTGTAGTTTGTAGTTAATTTACAAATCTTTAGTAACTTGTCCTTAAATATAACGACCTTCACTTTAAAATAAGTCTGATTTAATCAATAAAAATAATTTAATATTTAATATATTTAATAAAGTCATATTTTGAAATAGCTGTCAAATTATGCCAAAATTTATCTGTAAAGATTAGAAATATAATTATTGCTGTTATAGCTATGATTTTCAATTTCTAAAAAATCATTTTGCTAAAAGAACTTCCAAATAGTTTGAAACATAATCTATCACGGTGTCAAAGACTTTGGACATCTCGTCTTTTAACACCTGCCAGCAACATTAAACTGCTGATATTTTCACATAAAAATCATTTCTTCAAAGCTTAAAATTTCAAGCAAGAATTACAAAAAGACATAACTCGATAAATAGTTTGTAAAAAATATTGTATACTAAAGCAAGAAAAAAACTGGAGGTTTTTTTTTTCTTTTTTACAAAAGTTTCTAGTAATCTGTCACTTACTAAAATTTTAATCTTCTAAAATGAAATTTTTAAGAGTGGAGTTTATTTGTTCACAAGAATTACTGCATAGTCTTCAATGAAATTTTAAGAAAAAACTGAACATCAGTTATGCAATATATTGTATTATGTGAATAAACAACAGCAATTTAAGATTTGAGTGTCTAATATTACAGTGATTTTTTTTCCAATTCGTTGAAAAAAATGCCAAATACTAAAAAACATTTATATGTAATGATTAAAAATATGATTAGTATGGTTAAAGTAATTGCTTATTAATATTACAAGAGCCATTTTGCCAAGACAAATTTCAAAATATTTTGATGGATAATCTTTCATGATGTCAAACACTTTAGAAACGAGTTCAATCTCATCTTCTAATATCTGCCACTGACATTTAAAATCTAATCCTTTCACACAAGAAGAAGTCACCTTCCTTGTTAGATATTTAAAATATATATATATATATATATATATATATATATATATATATATATTTAAATATATAATATATACACATACATATAAATGTATGTATAAATCAATAAATAGTTTCCAATAGAAAGTAGCGTGTACCAAATTAATGAAAAAGGATTTTTTTGTAGAATTTCTTTTTAATTTGTTAATTTTCTTTCTAATATTCTGTCATTTGCTATAATTAAGTAATTATAGCATAAAATTTTTCAACTGTTAATTTAATTTCATCTCAAGAGTTATAGCATATCGTATCCAATAAAACGAACACAAATCTTCAGCGATAGTTATCTTATACATTTTATTATCTAAATTAATAATTACAACCCTGCGGACTGATAATGCTTGTAGAGGAAAACAATTTCAGTAAATTAAACGAAACTTGCAACCTGTTCAGAAAAATAAGCGGGGCGCTAAGCAAAACAAGCTTTTTATTCGAACTTCTAGAAACACTGAGCCATTTCATCAGGAGTTAATTTATTTAAAGTGTATACATCAATCTAAATAAACGTGTGTGATCATTAATGTATGTCAAACTATTGAAATTGAAACGAATGTCGAAATCTATTAATTACTTTTTAGTGTACATACCATT
This sequence comes from Maratus speculifer, assembly GCA_964019185.1. Lineage (NCBI taxonomy): Eukaryota > Metazoa > Arthropoda > Arachnida > Araneae > Salticidae > Maratus > Maratus speculifer. The sequence continues at coordinate 208,788,980 of OZ025291.1, read as the reverse complement.
CTACAAGATTATTGTTGAGAGCAAGGTCATTATAGATTCATAGTTAAATGTAATTATGATTATTAAAAAGTTACTTTTCTTAAAAATTTCTTCCATAATGTTTCTAATGTTTCTGAGAATTCTACATTATAAACAGTCCATACAGACATTTTTAATTACCTTTTTTCAATAAAATGTACATTCTGACAATTTAAAGGCTATATTGCATACCATGTTACAAAATTATTGTTGAGAGTAAGGTCATTATAGATCCTTCGTTAAATGTAATTTTGATTATTAAAAAATTTACTTTTCTTAAAAATTTATTCTATATTGTGTCTAAGAATTCTACATTATAAACAATCATTACAACTCGTTTTAGTTACCTTTAATGAATAAAATATACAGTCTGATAATTTAAAGGCTATATTGCACACCAAATACTATATCATACAGCACGATAGTCCTGTATAGTAGAGCTCAGATGCATCTTTAATGTTAAAGTCCAAAGTTTGCCTCTTTTTAATTTTGAAACTAACAATCGGATCGCAATGAAATTGAAAAGGGGAAGTGTCCTACTCTAGATCTCAAAGTTTACAAAAATTCATCCAGATCCACCGATTAGTTTCGTATATCCAGAACCTCTGTTTTGACACTTTTTGCTCTTGAAACAAGAAAGAAAAGACACACAACTGAATTATAAGCCGAACCAGGAAACATTTAGCGACGTGTAAGAGCTTGTTCGAAAGCTTTTAATTTAGGGGTGTGCATTTCGAAGGTCCAGTAAAAAAATATCAAAAATTTAAGGAAATGACACCCATTTAAAAATTACATAACGCTATACATTCCATAATTTAACAATATAGAAATCTCTTCTTTTTAATTGATAATTCAATCATATTTTTCGAGTTGCCACCTACTAAAAAACAACACAATATTTTAAGAAAGAAAGGATAACTCGTGTTCTTTTTTTATAGATCAATAAAAATTCTGATTCTCCAGATAGATTTTTGAATTTTTGAAATTGACGTCATTCAAAACAGAAAATACATATTGTTCATAAACATATACATAAACTGTAACTAAATGTGTATTAAAACAACATCGCATGTTTATTATATTTTTAGTGGTCTGCATGTTCACAACTATAAACAGCATTTCATAACATTGTACATGCTATTTTTTAATTGGAAAAACGTATATTCGCCATTCTAGGTATAACGATACTTCTGTTTTCTTTTGCTTGTCTCTTAGAATAACGTTTTAACAGAATTTTGAAGGTTCTTCATTTCAAATGTTATTAAACAATGACATTAAGCAAAAAAGTGTTAAATGAAAGTGAAATAATTAGTATATAATTATTAAACCGAGATTACACGAAACATATTATATTATTAAAAAAATTACCTAAAATAATTTTTTTTTGTTAATTGTACGGGAAAAGTTCAAAATATATTTTAAAATTACGTTTAAAATATAATAAATGAATTTAAAGTGCTTTGACTTAAATTTATTCAATAAAAGGTTTCAACTAGTATTATTTTTCTAAAAAAATAAAAATTGAATCAGATTTTATTTAAAAAAATGCATATCGTTTTTAGTAAATGTTTTGAATTTTTCCATGTACTTTTGTTATTAATGTTTCTCTATGAGACATAATTTGTGTTCATTTTTCAAACTTTAAATATTCAAAGCCATTTAAATGTAAACTTTAATTTAGACTAATGGATCTATTTAGACGACATTTATGCTGCAAATCAAATCTAAGCAAAATGACGAACTGTAGAAAAAAACTGTGCTTTCAGTCCCTGATATGTAAGTTTTTCCGGCCAACAATTAAAGAGTAACACTAAAAAATAACGTTATCACTTACTATGAAACTCCTGTAAAAGGAAGCAGGTGTAACATTATCCTATATTGTGTTTAATACTCTTAATCTAATGGTATTTTTTTTTAATTTTAAAAAATTGTAAATTTTGAAACATTTTCTTTAGTATTTCCTCCAACTTGAACTTTTTACGTTCCATGGTCAACTAGTAAAACTACTTTGACAGACAGATACGGGAGTGATCTGATAATGCTTTCTTTTTCACTTTTGAAGTGGAGAATCTTAAAAATATTTTAATTAAAATACGTGCTATAGCAACAATATCCTCTGCTGTAAAAATGTATTTTTAAATATATTTAAATGATTTATTTCCACCATATTTACTTAATTACTATGAAAAAGATAAAATAATTCATATTTGTCAATTCATGTGTAGTCATAACAATTTCTGAGTTTTAAAAATACATAAAAGAATTATTTCTGATAAAACATAGAGCTATTATCAACTATGTTTAATTTTCAATATACACTATATTGCCATTGATTATGGGACACTTGCGATTTTAGACATTTTACTAAATATCTAGAAAAATACATAAGGAATCATCTCGAAACTCTTAGTGTATAAATATAATAGTATACGTCATACATCTCCGTGAAGATTTTTTACCGAAACTTCATAGGGGACCGTCAACAAATTAAAAAAGAATGAATATCTTTTGAATAACCCTGTCAAAACTAATGTAGCAAAAGTGCTCAAACTCTAGATTATGATTGAATGCCTTATTGTAATATACTGTGTTAATTTTTATGCAAATAGCATGCATACTCGCAGAGATATTAAGGTTTTTATAAAAATGGCCCCAATTTTTTCTAAGTTTTTCCCTTATAATTTTCAGAGTTCTTAATATAAAATAATATTTTTTTCAGAAAATATGACAAACAACATTGCACATAGTACCCTGTAATCAGAATTAAAAAATAATAAAAATTGTATGAAAATTGAGTAGGTTTACTAAATAATTTTTTACTGCGCATGCGTCAAAGATATCCAAATTTCATTTGCATATTATGTTAGCTAAATGTATAGAGCAACTTTTGTAAAAGTCTCAAAATTATAGCTTGAAAATTCTGAAAGTAATCGTCTATAGAAAAAGGAAAAAATCCGTTGTTTCCAAAATGAAGCAAAAAAATGAGGGATTTTATCCAAAAGTAGTCCTAACATCCCATATTGTGCATTCTATATTGACACTAATCAATGAATATATGGATACAACCCCTCTTGTTTTTGCTTCATTTTGAGAATAACGGATTTTCAACTTATTCAATTGACGATCATTTTCAGAATTTTCAAGTTAAGATTTTGTGACTTTCACAAAAGTTGCTCTATACATTTAGTTAACATAATATGCAAATGAAATTTTGATATCGTTGACGCATGCGCAGTAAAATATTATTTAGTAAATCAACTCATTTTGTATACAATTTTCATTATTTTTTAATTCTGATTACAGGGTACTATAAGCAATGTTATTTGTCATATTTTCTGAAAAAAATATTATTTTATATTAAGAACTCTGAAAATTATAAGGTAAAAACTTGGAAAAATTTAGGACCATTTTTATAAAAACCTTAATTACTCTGCAAGTATGCATGCTATTTGCATAAAAATGAACACAGTGTATTACAATAAGGCATTCAATCATAATCTAGAGTTTGAGCGCTTTTGCTACATTAGTTTTGACAGGGTTATTCAAAAGATATTCATTCTTTTTTAATTTGTTGACGGTCCCCTATGGAGTTTCGGTAAAAAATCTTCACGGAGATGTATGACGTATGCTATTATATTTATACACTAAGAGTTTCGAGATGATTCCTCATGTATTTTTCTAGATATTTAGTAAAATGTCTAAAATCGCAAGTGTCCCATAATCAATGGCAATATAGTGTATATATTAATATTACGAACCAATAAAGTTCTTATATACCATTAGATATACGATTGCTTTGTAGAGTGTCTCAAAGGACTGTACCGCGTTTTGCTATGTTTGTGTCTGACTCAGCGATACTACGCCATATGCATAATTTTCCATACATGCTGTTTGAGACTGAATTGTAAATGTGGAATTCTTTTGAGGATGCAAATGACATCAGTTTGAATAAAATTAAAACATGGATTTTAAGTTTTAAAACTGAAATATTTTTTAACTCTCTATACTTATATGTTTCTTTACATCGTAGGTGATAATTCGTATTTTTTTAACACCAAATTGATTCTACAAAGCAGTTTCTTAAAAATAATGTCATGTATGTCTAAAGTTAAAAAAATTTAAAATTGAAAAAGTGACATAGAATAACTGTTTTTAAAAGCAAAGACAATTTTGTGTTATGTTATTAATTTGATCTAAAGAAATCTTTTTCTCCAGCACTTTATTTTAGTTCCTCAGTTTAGTTCCTTCAGTTTCCTTTTTTTCTTCATAAAACCGTATTTTAAGAGCATAGGATATTAGAAATTAAACTTACTACGGTGTGATTGCTTTGATTTAGTATAATTAGCGTGCAAAGAAATTAATTGAGCTCAAAATAATAAAATACGCGAATGATTACTTGAAATAATTATACATGTTAATTAAAACTACAATCAAATAAAAATGAACAAGAAAGGGCATAGCCGGATAAGGATTGGATACATGCCTTTCAACCAAATTTCTTGATATTTTTCCCATGTGTGTCTACCTACCTAACAATGTATTTCCCGAAGTATTACTTTATAAATATTGATATTTTATGAGATAAAAATGTTTTTTCAATTTTTTAAAAACCTCATTTTCTTAAAAACTACTGTACCGAATTGTGCGCCATTTATTGAATGTATATAGACATCAAAGATGCATAACTGGGAATTTTTGTATAATTTTCGGATTATAAAAAGTATATGAAAAAGCTATTACAAAATTTACGAAAATAAAAATCTTATCTTACAGTTCTCCGAAAATTACCTTTTTCTTGTAAAAAAATCCTCATATATGCCCGCATATTATATATAAATATCAAAGTTTTGCGTTCGGTACTACATATAAATATTTACAGAAATATGTATAAAAATTATTAAAATTCATTTAAAGGCATTATTGGGGGTGGAGCTAACGAATTTCGACATCGAAAGAATTTTTGGAACAATGTCAGCAGGCAATCAGTCGACTGCTGTATTTTAGATTTCAATAAGCAGATAGGCCATAATTTTCAACATTGTATATAGTATATGGATATCGAAAATTGGTGTTTTGTACCGGAGACAAAAGAGAAAAATATTTTTGCTGGTAAAGCAACATTCTTCGATATCGAAATGTTACGACAGTTAATATAATTATTTTTATTCAAACTTTTTACCACTTTTAACAAAGGGTAATACGAGTAAGTAGTTCCGTTAACTATTTAGTTTGCAATTACAATAAAATAAGACAAATATGTATGGATATTATACTGCTACAATTAGAACCTAATACTTTGTTTTAATACTGAAATATTATCTGGACTGGGTGTTAATAGACAATATTTTATTCAAGATACATGCTACTCGCAATTTTTTATTTTTCAAATGACAAATTCTCTTGCTATATAGTTCGAAGATTAGAGAAAGGTACATAATTTGAGTGAAAAGAAAAAAAAAAGTTGACAACATTGCATGATATTTTGTATGGAAAAATATATTTCTAATATTTTTGAACCGTTTAACGTTTGATGAAATAAAAACTTAAAAATATATATATTAGTCCAAAAAACATGGGAAAATTACCAGGAGATAAAAATATTGTAAAGACAGCTAATTTTTTGCGAATATATTATAAACTTATATGCAAATACATATACATCAACGGTATTGTCAGTTTCAGTGTTATAGACCTCACTTTCAAGAACTGTGACTTTTATTAAAAAAAAAAAAACAGCTGACACTTCATAATGTATTACTTTATTTCATGTATAAGAATAAAAATTTAAGCAATAAATACAGTAAACATTGAAAAACAAAGTTTGCAGAAAGAAATTAATCATTATCACTGTCATCTTCAATAACAACAGTTATGCATTCATTTCTTGAATAGACTGGATAGTATTTCTGACGGTCTGAGAAATTTTGACAAATACCTCCCGTAAGACAGATAATAAATTACCGCTGCCAAATGCGAGCAACAACCAACTGTTCTCATGCCATTTGGGCATTCGCAGTAATGTTTTAGTATTGCAGACATGCCAGTAGCATTCGGTTTATATTGTATAAAACAACGGTAAGTTTTCATTGATATGTGTCGTGATGGAACTATTATTTTTAAAATGTTTGTTTTATCTTTAACAAAATTTATATTTATCGAAGTGTCTTCCTACATCATTTCCGCCAAGTAAGATTTGCTTAGTTGAATGGGTATGAACCTGTAAAAAATATTTTTAATTCTCTTTCGGACATTTCCGGAAAATTTTATAAGTCACATGAAGATAACTGGGTAAAAGGGAGTTTTCGACGCAACCAGTTATTTTGTTCGATTTCAGCCACTAAGATATTTTCATCGTTTATTTTGCATAACATGCGATCAACCACTTCATCTGTAAAGTTTTTATCGGAGATTTATCTTTTGCGGAATTTGTTTAACAAAAAAGAAGCAATTTGGAAATAGCTTTTAACTTTTGGCAATATTTTGTTATCTATTATGTTATGTAAAATCGGTATTTTCCCTTTAACATTCCATGTAGAGATTCGACAACCCAGTGTGTTTGTGTCACAAATCGTGATTTATTGCCTTGTTTTGCAGTTAGCTGATTTCGTTGGCATTTTAAAGCCGGCATGAATAATTCATATCCTTTTTTCTAAGTCTGGTGCAACTACACGAAATCCATGATCAAGGACAAAAATGTCCCTTGGTTTTATTAATCGACAAAGACCATCTGGACAATTGATTATTTCTATCATTATTGTAGCATCGTTTTGATTTGCAAGGTGGGGACCTAACATATCAACTATGTAACCATCTGTGGTGCATATGATGAAAGGTTTGCATAAAGACACTTTCTTCTGTACCGAATAAGATTTTCTCTGATATTCATTATTCGAGCTCTTTTGATGTCTGGCGTATGTACCATCGCAAATCAAAGTTAATTTATTATTTGCATTGTATAATTTTTTGCAAAATCTCTTGTATGATTTTCAATTAAATACTGTCTAGAGTTATTAGGGATTCCAAAACCAAACTTGAGTATATCGTTCTCAAATGCGGTAATTAAGTTTGCGGCACAGTTAGAAACCATTTGTTCTCTTTCTAAATCAAAAATAGCAGAAATCAATTTATTAGATATGCCAGTTCGAAGTTTAACTAAAAATATAAAAATGGTTTCTAATGTTGTACGATTTTTATTATCTCGGATAGAACTCATCATATTTCGCTGATCTTAGATATGATCAATATTTAATCCTGTAAAAAGCTCGATATGATGTTTAGAAATTCCTTCGATGTATTTTATTAGAGGTACCGTACATGCATCAGTTGTTCCCTGTAATAGCTTAGTTAATTCCTTTTTTCTCAGTTTCGATGTATTAGAAACAATTCTGATTGATTCTATTTCACTGTCATACAAACAATTTTTAATTAAGTGTATTTTACAACATCGATTTCCATAAAGGATATATATATTGCGTCTTATGTACGTTTGCAGTATCGCTTCATTAAAAACAACAACTAACTGTTTCTTTTTTCACAAATACAGCAGTAAGCATGTGTTGACACGGTTCTTTGGCATTTCTAAAAATTTTTCAGGAACAGATATTGAAGAACTCGTATCACGTATCGTATAATCAGCATCGTCTTCGAATGATGTTGACATCCCATCCTCGTCTTAAAATGAAATGGAAAAATCATCATTCATAGGTTCTGAAAAGCCTTCAAAATACAAAGATAAAATTCGAGTATCACATCTTAAGTTTACATTGTAATAACTCCGAAACATCTTGTACAAGGCTGTAAATGTAATTTTAAAGCTTATCGTACCATTTAGAGATTGAAACATGCTTATTTGATTCTAATCGACGTATATATAGTAATTACAGAGCAATGGCGGAACCTATGTCCCTAATACTGATATATCCTTCGGTGCGCTAATGCGATTGAGCATTGTTTAAGAAAATGATCGAATCATACAATTAGGAACAAGGAAACAAAGCTTTATAATATGTTTAAAATAATTTAGAAAGTGCTTTAAACTAAGAAATTAAGCGCAAATGAATATTCATGAATGTAATTAAAAAAGGAAACTAGGTACTAATTTATTAATCCAAAAATGTATTAACACATTCGTAAAAAATAATTATGAAATATTAATTCATAAACATTACGCTTATGAAATTTCAAAATGCAACAAGAATATAAACTAGTGCAAACAATAAATAAAAATGAAGGAAATATTTGGTAAAATTATAACTTATAATGAAAACTTACCCGATAACTAATGAAAATATATAATGAAAACTTACTCGATATCGTTTCTTTTGGAGTACTGTGTTTTCTGCACTTTGCATATAGGATACTTCCGACTCATAAACTCTTTCCAGTCGATTTGGAAAATAATTCGATTTCTCGATCTGTTTTTAATTGTTTTCGGTAGCCACAAGTTTTTTTCAAGAAACTCTCACAACAATCAAATTTCGGATTCTCATTCTTTGATGACATCGTAACAAATAGAAATCATAAACTGGAATAAATCTTTAGAATAAACTATAATAAAACGTGACTATTCCTTAGTACAATTAATAGTAGTTCGTAACTATTACTTAGATATAGACTTTACACAAAAAGCTTGAAAATACTAATTACAATTTCTTTTTAAAAAAACTAATGAAAAACATTTTCATTTAAATTGATTGTGATCACCATCGTTCATTTCGATATCGAAGAATGTACTTAGATTATATGACAAAAATATTCCTTCCTTATGTTGTATGCGAAGCTAACAACAAATTTTGATATCGAAACAGTATCCTCAGCGTTGAGAATGATGTCTATGTCTTCATTAAAATTTAAAATACAGCAATTCTCTAAGTGTATATACCAAAAGTTCTTCGAATGTGAAAGTTGGTTAGCTCCGCCCCAAATAACGGCTTTGAATGAATTTTAATAACTTTTTTACACATTTTTGTAAATATTTATATGTAGTACCCAACAGAAACATTCGTCATTTATATATAATATGCGGACACATATGAGGAAAATGGTAATTTTCGGAGAACTGTGAGATATGATTTTTATTTTTGTAAATTTTTTAAACGCTTTTTTGCGCAGAGTTTATAATCGGAAAATTATGCAAAAATTCCCAGTTATGCAACTTTGATGTCTATATCAACTCAGTTAATGGCATGCAATTCTGTACAGTAGTTTTTGAGATATTGAGGTTTTTAAAAAATTGAAAAAACATTTTTATCTCATAAAATATCAATATTTATAAGGTGATACGAGAGGAAATACATTGTCAGACGGGTAGACACAACTGAGAAAATAATCAAGAAATTTGATTGAAATGCATGTTTCCAATGCTTATCCGACTATGCCGTTTACAATGCATGTCGTTATTATGCATGGTCTATTTAAAATAATTTATTCTGCGTTTTGCAGATAAGTTTGTGCTTTTTAGAAAATTTGAATTTCCTCGCACAATTACTTATCCTATCAAATGATAAACAATTTTTAATGAATGACTGGAAGGCGGAGAATTTATATTGTAAGAAAATTCGCATTCTTTCATCACGTAACTATTGTTTGATTATGATTTTAAGTGAAATATATAAATTATAGGCCCTTATTATTGCATGAGCAATTCGGGACTTTGCCCAAGGGCCCCGGACATTAAGGGGCCTACAAATCCATATATTAAATTATAAAAGTTTTACTCTTTTTTTCCAATTCCGACTCTTTCACATGTTGAATTTATTAAATTCATTTTAACTCCTTGGGGACGAGCGACACGTATACGTGCCGCAAAAGGCTTAAGAATCCTTGTTCATTCCCACCAGTAAAATTATGCTGCAAAAATTGCCTTATTTATTTGGAGCATTTTCTCGATTTTGTAAGACACAAATTTCTGTTTTTAAAAACCGGTGACAAACGATTAAAAATTTCGTAAAAGGCTCTCGTCGCGAAGGGGTTAAAGTAATATAATTAAAGTTTGTTCTGTATTAAGAGAAGAAAAAAGAATACTTTTAGTGATAGGTATTTAATTTAGAATTGATTGAGTTAAGAATTTTCTTCTAATTATTTTTAAGCTTCTAAAATATGTCTATGCTTAATAATAAACATATGGATGACCACCAGTTCTATTTAAATAGCATTGCAATGATTCGAAAGGATCCTCCTAATTCATTTTTGCGCAGGGGCCCTAATTAGTCATAGTTGTCGCGAATTAGATTAATATTTATAATTGCTTTAGTGTCCGCACTTTCATGGTGACTCCATGGTCGTGGTTTTATTTTTTCGCAGATGCTCACGAGCAATGATAAAAAAGAGTAGTAGAATTTATTCTGGAATAAAGTTTGTGTTAAGTTTTAAGTGAAATGTTTTTGAAGCTTCATTTCTTTTGTAAGATATTTTAAATTATTTTTCACACGTAAAACGACGATGTCTATATTATCGGGTAGATTTTATAGCTTCGATTTCGCATTGTTTGCGATATGTGGCGTCCGAACTAATAGGGACGTGTGAAAAGTAACTGTTTTTATTTGTTATCAGAAGTTGTCATTGAGAAAAAATGGATGCTTTGAAAATCAAAAGAACTCCTCTTAGATCTGGATTTACGAAAACTTATAATGCTTTAAATGAAGCTTTAAACGACGCAACTCCAGATACTAATTTAATAGAGAATTTAATGTGTCAACTGGAAGATAAAAGCACAAGATTGCGAGCTGTAGATGAATAAATTTTGAATTTTATGTTGACAGAGAAAGTTATAGAAAAAGATTATTCTAAAGAATTTGAAGCTTGCGAAGAGTATACAGAAAAATTTATTGCTATAAAGCAAAAAGTAAAGACATTTTTGGTGAAGCCTATCGAAGAACAACTCCGATCGCAGAATTATACAGATGTTGAATGAACACTGTCGCGACCACTTCGCTTACCAGAAATAAGTTTACAGCCGTTTGATGGCGATGCAAGATTATGGTTAACCTTTTGGAATTCATTCAGTAAAATTCATGAAGACACCACTTTAGATGACCATTTGAAATTTGTTTATCTTTTACAGGCGATAACGCCGAAATCCAAAGCAGCACAGATAGTAAATAGTTATCCGGTTTCAGCTGATAATTATCCAAAAGTAATTCTACATCTGAAAGAAAGGTTTGGCAGAGAAGATACACTTATTGAGATATATGTTAGAGATCTTTTTCAATTAGTTTTAAATAATAATCGATCATCAAGCAAGAATTTCAATTTATCGTCGTTATATGATAATCTAGAGACAAAACTTAGGTCTCAAGAATCATTAGGTGTCACAGAAGAAAAGTATGCCAGCATACTTTTCCCACTTGTAGAATCTTGTCTACCTCATGATGTCCTTAAAATCTGGGAAAGACAGCGTGAGAAGACTGCTCAAGGTAAGAATCAATTAAATTCTATCCTTGATTTTTTGAAAAATGAAGTTATTGCGGAAGAGCGGGTTCTTTTGGCTCATTCCAATCTTGGTTTTGAAAACCCAAAGAAATATCATAAATGTAATAATGAATATAATTCAATGCCAACTGCCACAGATTTATTTATAAATAATAAGTCTAATAAGAATTTAGTTAAAAAACGTGAAGATTTATGTATATTTTGTGACAAGTGTCACTTATCAGAAAAATGTTTTAAAGCTAGTTCGCTTTCTTTTGATGAGAAACGTAACTTGATTTTGAAGAAAAAAGCTTGCTTTGTTTGTCTGAAGAAAAACCACATTTCACGCAATTGTAACTCTAAAATTAAATGTTCGAATTATGGTAAAAGACATTTTTCAATATTATGTCAAAATGTTTTAAATGAAGGTGGTAATGTGTCGTTAGAAAGTCATAAACATGAATCAGGGAGTAGTGACACTGATTTAACTACTCAAGCTTCGGATCCTACTGTGTTACTCCAAACTTTGAGTGTCCGTGTAAAGCACAATGGAAAAGAGAAAATCGTGCGTGGAGTTATTGACACAGGATCCGAACGTTCCTATTTATCACGAGATGTAATTAAATATTTGAATTATAAAAGTATTGGTGAAATTAAATTAATTCACACATTATTTGGTAATATTGAAACAAGTGAAACAAAGCATAATAAGTGTCGAATTCACTTAAGTAGCATAGACAATAGTTATAAATGTGATATGCACGTTTTAGATGTTCCTGTTATTTGTTCTAAAATACGAAAAGTGCCAACTGGGCCTTGGTTATCAGAGTTAAATAAATATGGCATTAAAATTTCTGATGTTGAAAATAGTTCATGTGAAACCGAAAATGAAATTAAATTATTGATTGGTTCTGATGTGGCCGGAAAATTACTCACCGGAAATATTAAAGTTTTAGAAAGTGGTCCGGTTGCGGTAAAAACCCATTTGGGATGGACTCTAATGGGAAAAATTCCAAGTATTAAATCAGAAACAAATAAGGCTGCTATGATTATTTCATCACTTTGGAACAATTGTTCCGTTGCTGATTTGTAGAAGCTGGATATTATGGGTATAACGGATCCAGTTGAATCTAAAACTAAATCTGAAATTCATGAAGAAACTATGCAGCATTTTAAGAGTAATATAAGAATAGATTCAGAAGGGAGATACGAAGTAGCATTGCCATGGGTGCTAGATAAAGCTTGCTTACCTAACAATAGAGAATTGGCCGAAAAGCGACTTGCTACAACGAGGAAAAAGTTAATTAATTTAAATAAAATTGAGGTATATAGCGAAGTATTTGATTCGTGGATAAATGCAGGAATAATTGAAAGGGTGGTTGATAATAAAGAAACTAAAGTACATTATTTGCAACACAGACCTGTATTTAAAGAATCGAGTGAAACTACTAAAGTTAGACCAGTTTTTGACGCTTCGGCTCATGTTAAAGGTTCCCCTTCTCTAAATGATTGCCTAGATAAGGGATTAAATTTGATTGAAATGATTCCTTCTATATTGCATCGGTTTCGGAAATATCCTGTTGGTGCAGTATCCGATATAGAGAAGGCATTTCTACAAATTGGTATTAGAGCAGAGGATAGAGACTATCTGAGATTTATATGGGAAAATGGCATAATTTATAGACATAAACGTGTTGTTTTTGGAATCAATTGTAGCCCCTTTTTATTAGAGGCTACTTTGAGACATCATTTAGAAAGTGCGACTGAAAATCTTGCTTCAACAGTAGAAATTTTGAATGAATCGTTATATGTAGATAATTGTGTTTGCAGTTTCAACACAGTTGAAGAATTAAATAAGTTTATATTTGAATCCCAAACGTTACTATTCTCTGCAAAATTTAATCTCAGGGGATGGTTGTCAAATTATCCCATTCAAATTATTTCTGAAAATTCAGCAGCTAATGTAACACCAGTATTAGGTTTAAACTGGGATCTGGAAAACGATACCCTATCTTGTAAAATCAGTTCTATTGAGGAAAAACAAATTATTCCCACAAAACGAGCTGTACTTTCATTCGCACATAAAGTGTTTGATCCTCTTGGATTTACCTCTCCTGTGACTTTGCTCCCTAAACTTATTCTACAAGAATGCTGGAAGTTAAAAATTAAGTGGGATGAATTACTCCCAACTAATTTGGCTAAACAATTTTTAAAATGGGTGCAAGGATTGAAGATGATTTCTGACATCAAATTGCAGCGATGGATGTATCTTGATAAATATGAAAGTAATGATGTAGGCCTTCACATATTTTGTGATGGAAGCAAACATGCGTATGCTACTTGCACTTTTCTAAGAGTAAAGAGAAAAGATAAAATCCTGGTAACTTTCTTACAGTCACGTGCAAGAGTAGCTCCCCTTAAGAACATAACGATACCCCGGTTGGAGCTTTTAGCATGCTGCATTGGAGCCAGGTTGGGAAGTCGAGTTATATCTGATCTACGAATTCCAAATTTAAAGATATTTTATTGGTGTGACTCAACTACAGCTTTAAGCTGGATAAAACGAGACGAAAGATGGGGAACATTCGTTTGGAATCGCCTAGAAGAAATCAGATCCTTAACTCAAAAGAACCAATGGCGACACATTGCAGGAAAATTTAATCCGGCAGATATCCCTTCCAGAGGTTGTTCGATTGAACAATTTTTACAACTAAGATGGTGGGAGGGACCGGATTGGTTGGCTCAACCTGAATATACTTGGCCTCAAAGTGCCGAAATTCCCGATGAAGAAATTATTAACTCTGAAAAACGGAAAAGTGTCATGTCAGCAATGAACAAGAACACAGAATCTAGTGATTGGTATTATCGACGGTTTTCATCTTTCAAGAAAATTATAAGATTGATCGCCTGGATTTTAAGATTCTTAAACAATTTAAGAAATCCTAATTCAAAAGAAGTTTCTGAACTTACGTGTTTGGAATTAGAACAAGCCGAAAGAAAACTGATAATTTTGATTCAGAAAGACAGATTCAACGAGAAGAATAATCAGAAGATAAGTAGCTTAAGACCAATCCTAGATGAAGATGGTATTATAAGAGTGAAAACGCAAGTTATTTATAGAGAAGATGCTTTCAATTTTAAATATCCTGTTCTTTTGCCTTCTGACCATCCTGTAGTCCACCGCCTGATCTCCTGGAAACACCAAGAGCTTTTGCATGCAGGAGTGGCTCTTATGATGACATCGTTACGAGAAGACTACTGGATCGTAAAAGCTAGGAAAACTATTCGAGCAGTAGTACAGAAATGTGTACGATGCAGAAGATTCAGTGCACAAAAGACAGAATCGATTTCTATTGCATTACCAGCAGAAAGAGTTGAAGACGCAGCGGTGTTTCAGATAATTGGAGTTGATTTAGCCGGCCCATTATATTTAAAGAATGAGGAAAAGGCTTGGATTGTTCTGTACACTTGTGCAGTGTATAGGGCCATACACTTATAGTTACGTCATTATCTACAGATGCTTTCCTCCAATCTTTCAGGCGTTTTATAGCGCGAAGAGGAAGACCAACCACCGTGTATTCTGATAACGGCGGAAATTTCGTCGGGGCAGACACAGCATTTTCAGCCATAGATTGGGAGCAAATCTCTGCCGTTGCAGCAACACAAAAGATTCGCTGGAAATTTAACCCACCTACCGCTGCCTGGTGGGGCGGTTGGTGGGAGCGATTGATACAAATGGTGAAACGCATCCTGAGAAAAGTTCTAGGTAGAGCTTCATTATCCTACGAAGAACTGCTCACAATTCTCTGTGATTGTAAACAAGTTGTGAATGCTAGACCTCTAACTTATGTTACTGAAGATGTGAACGATCTAGCACCGTTAACACCATCAATGTTTTTACAGGACATAAGATCTTCAGATGTGAGAGATTTTGATGCAATTGACGCGCAAGAATTAAATAAAAGAGTTAAGTATAGGCAACATGTTCGAGAACACTTACGTAAGCGATTTCGTATTGAATATTTAGGACAATTGCGCCAGCAAAGTTCTTTGCAAAAGAATGTCAAGCAACTTACCGTTGGTGATGTCGTACTCGTAGAGTCTGATAAGAAACGTGCCTTTTGGGCTTTAGCCCGAGTGCAAGAACTTATTTCTGGTAAAGATGGCCACCCAAGAGTTGCACGATTAAAAACTGAAAATGGTGAACTTTTGAGACCTGTCCAAAAACTGTACAATTTAGAGATTCCAAAAGAACTTTCTAGTGATCCAGTATTAAGAACGAGAAGTGGCAGAATAGTGACTGTCCCAAAACGTTATTAACTTTAAATACTGTTTCAACAGAAAACTTTATTCTTATTTTTTAGTATATTTCATAGTGTTAATTTGAATTTGTAATAATATGTTTAATTTTATTTGAATTTTGCAGAAGAAAATGTTTATTTACCTGTTTTGAGAAATGTAATATTGTAAGAATTGTATCTTATCACTGTAATGTAAGTATTAGTCATATTTTATTTTATTTTATTGTACCCATTGTTGAGTTTAACTGTCGAAAACTCAAGGTGGGAGAATGTCGCGAATTAGATTAATATTTATAATTGCTTTAGTGTCCGCACTTTCATGGTGACTCCATGGTCGTGGTTTTATTTTTTCGCAGATGCTCACGAGCAATGATAAAAAAGAGTAGTAGAATTTATTCTGGAATAAAGTTTGTGTTAAGTTTTAAGTGAAATGTTTTTGAAGCTTCATTTCTTTTGTAAGATATTTTAAATTATTTTTCACACGTAAAACGACGATGTCTATATTATCGGGTAGATTTTATAGCTTCGATTTCGCATTGTTTGCGATAATAGTCGGGACCTGATCGATAAGATAATCCAGTGTTACAACACTCTCCATCTTTTGTGCCAACATCGGGACAAAAAATACCTTGTCATGTACTGAAGATACTACTATGTTTTTACCATATTTTATACGTTAAAAGTGATCCTGTAGAAGTATGTCATAAAGTTGGTGGAGATTCCACCCTCTTACATTATTGATGGCCTTATTGTTAATACTGACATGTCCTATTTTAACAAGGATTTGGAGTGTATGAAATACCCGTCGAGATACTAAATAAGGATAAAATGGTATATATTTGACATGAAAAAGTACAATTTATCTTAATTAATTATTGGCCAACGTAGTGAAACTGAATAATGTGAATAGAATATTGTCATTTCTCGTTTCTCTTTCAATAATGAAACGTGCTAATTTTGAGCAGTCGAAGCTCATAGTTCCAGAAAATCTAGACACACGGCAGTGTGTCAGCCAAGTTCAAAAAGTGAAAGTCGACACACCGGCCGTGGGTTATATTACCCGAACCATTTCGGGCCACTTTTGACCCCTCAATAACTTAAATTCTATTTGACCTACACAATTGCAATTTTTTGTGTCGTGTAAGACCATCTTCTAATTTCCTAATCCTATAAATTTTTAAAAAAATCTTTTACCGTTCACGAGAAATTGACGTCTGAAAACCACTGTTTTTCCCACTGACTCACTCACTCACTCATAGAAATGTTTGACTACTTCCAGGTGACTTAGGAAATTGAAATTTGGTGTGGAGGTAGGTTATTGGATCTATAAATAGGAAAAAATCAGAAATCACCATTAATTAAACATTAATGGTTGTTAGAAGATAAATTATTGGATTACAATGGCGGTTTATGAGAATTTCACAAAATACCAGAAATAGTGCCAAGTTGGCGTCACTTTTGGCGAGTATCGGGACTAATCTCTGAAACTACCAAACCGATTTCAAAAGTAATGGAACCAAAATGATGGTATTCGCCCCGGTTCAAACGCAGACTATATCTTATGTCTGTGCCACTAACCAAAAGAGGGTTCAGAAGCAAAAAACACTCTAAAAATGGGATTTTTGTTTTAGTGAAGGGCCTAGAAGCAAAAAATTTGTCATGTTAATTATTTATAAGATATGAATGATCACTAATGACATTTGCTAAAAAATATCAAATTTAAAAGGGGTGGAAATTCGCGAAGAGCATTCTGAAAACGTTCTGAATAGCGATTTTAAAACAATCTCAGCAAACAACAAACCGATTTTAAAAGTAATGATATCAAAATGATGATGATAGAGGCTATATCTTATGTCGATGCCACTAACCCAAAGGGGGTAAAAGAACAAAAACGTTCTAAAGATGCGATGTCTGTATGTTAAGGGACTAGAATTATAAAGTTTGGCATTTTAGAGTTCACGGGAATTTCGCGAAATATCAGAAATAGTGCCAAGTTGGCGTATTTTTTGGCGAGTATCGGAGCTAATTTCTGAAACTATGAACCGATTCCAAAATTAATAGTACCAAAATGATGGTATTCACCCCGGTTCAAGTATATGCTATATTTTATGTATATACCATTAACCATAAGAGAGTGAAGAAGCAAAAAACATTCTAAAAATGAGATTTTTGTTTTACTAATAAGCATAGAAGCACAAAATTCGGCATGTTACTTATTTATAAGATAAAAATGATCTCTAAGGGCATTTGCTAAAAAATAAAGAATTCAAAAAGGGTGAAAATGCACGAAAAGCATTCTAAAACTGTTCTAAATTGGGATTTTTAAGCAA
Organism: Maratus speculifer; assembly: GCA_964019185.1. Lineage (NCBI taxonomy): Eukaryota > Metazoa > Arthropoda > Arachnida > Araneae > Salticidae > Maratus > Maratus speculifer. The sequence continues at coordinate 208,770,922 of OZ025291.1, read as the reverse complement.
TCTCAGCAAACAACCATCTGATCTTAAAAGTAATGATCTTAAAATGATGGTGACATTCCTTACTCCAATATAGGCTATATCTTATGTCAATGCCACTAATCCAAAAGAATTAAAAGAGCAAAAAAAATTCTAAAAATGCGATGTCTGTATGTTAAGGGCTTAGAAACATCAAATTTGGCATGTTCATTACTTATAAGATATAAATGATCACTAAGAACATTTGTTAACAAATACAAAATTTAAAAGGTGTAAAAATGCGCGAAAAGCGTTCTATAAACGTTCTAAATAGCAATATCAGCAATATTGGAAAGTTAGCGAACCAATTAAAAAAAAAAAAAAGTCAAAATGATGGTGGCAGTCCTTGCTCTAACAACAGTATTGGATAAATTGCCAGATTACAATGGGAGTCTATGGGAATTTGGCGAAATACCAGAAATAGCGCCAAGTTAGTATCACTTTTGGCGGGTAATTTTTGTCGGCAATTTGGCGATATATCGCCAAGTTGGAGACAAACTTTTTTGGTCGTCGAGATAATCAAGTAGTACCCAATCACATAAAAGAAACATCCTTATTAGTGGAATTTAATAGAACATAAGCAATCCTAATGTTAAAAGTTTTAAATTTGATTCAAAGAAACAGTGAATAAACGCAGGAAAAAGCTGTAAGATTAATTAATATTAAATAAAACTAATTTAATATTAAGCCAATTTATTTCTAAAAGGAAACAAATACCGACTTATTTGACAAAAAATAATGATATCCTATCAAAAACATGAATGTGAAAAAATGCCAAGTTCGTTAAAGATTTCGCTAATAAAAGAAGTGATTTGACAAAAAATAATGATATCCTATCAAAAACATGAATGTGAAAGAATGCCAAGTTTGTAAAAGGTTTTGCTAATGAAAGAAGTGAGATCTAACTGCAAACCAAGTTCTTTCGAAGCTCCTTAAATCATAGCTCCTGTCATGCATAATATTCTTCAATTGCTTAAAATGAGTTGGTATGTTACTTGTTATTCAATAGAGCGACTTGGCAAGTTTTCAGCCCCTAACTTTAATGTTTGAGTAAGTACTTAATGTTTGAGTACCTAACTTTAATGTTTGAGTAAAATTTAATCTAGAATCTGATTGGGAAAGATCTAGTCATTCAAATGTTCGAATAACTACATTGAAGTTAAGGTATCGATAAATTAATTAAGTGATCAACTTTAAGTTCTGATCAATTAAATAGAGAAATTTGAATAACAGAAAACTTGTAAGTCGCACTATTGAATAACAAGTAACATACCAACTCATTTTAAGCAATTGAAGAATATTATGCATGACAGGAGCTATGATTTAAGGAGCTTCGAAAGAACTTGGTTTGCAGTTAGATCTCACTTCTTTCATTAGCAAAACCTTTTACAAACTTGGCATTCTTTCACATTCATGTTTTTGATAGGATATACTTTTCCAAAACATGACCAGCAAATTAGTCGAAATTACCGCACATGGACATAAACACTGTAAGGAGAATCTGTCTTACAATGTACCTACCAAAAGTCGGGTCTAATATTACAAAAAAAGTTTTTACATTTGTATAATTTTAATCTTTTAAAAATGACATAGAATGAAAGTTTCTTAAATTAGTGGCAGTTTTGTGTTGTCTTACTAAATTGACCTAACTAAATCCTTTTCTGAAGCACTTGGTTTTAGTTCTCCGATAGACATTTCATCTTTTCGAATGTTTAAGCATTCCTTCATCATATTAATTCTGAAGACAACTACATAAGCGATTCGAAAAGTCTGTATTATGCTTTATAATTAATTTTATTTCTTCTAGTTCATAAAATATTATTTTTTTATAGGCGCCATTAATGTAACTGACTGCATTTGCCGTTTTTTTTAACATTACTTTTAATCTTTTTGGTATTTTTCAGTACAATCAAACGCAGAATAAATAAAATTATTTTTAAAAAATATATAATATCAATACATTTTAAAATTTTCAAGCATTTTGGTACTTTTTTAGCATTTTTATGAATCCGGCACTAAAAAAGAACGAAAATGCTTGTGCACAGATTTTTTTCAGCATATGCATGTAAGTGTAATGCACTAAAAACTATTCAATACATGTGAATTTAAAAGAGATTTAGATGATTATATACAATTACTTAAAAAAATTCAGTAATTTTATATGTAATTTTTCATCAAAATAGCTATTTATGAACAAATAAATCACTTAGAGCTGACTCTTTAATTCATTGCACTTTCAATTAATCGAAAAGCTACAAAAAATTGCATGGTTATAGGATAATAAAAGTTTGAGTCATAGCGATTGTCGTTCACATTTTACGATGACAATTTAACTTTTCAAAAAACGAATTTAATATTTTCAACTTCGGTTTGTATTAACGTCGTCTGCTTTTTTTAAGAGCTCTAATTTCATTTCTAATAGGCGTGCAACAAAAATGTAAAACAAAATTTAGAAACACAAATGTTCATTCTATACGAAAATCAAATCAAATAAAATAGCAAATTTTCATCATTATTGACATGTTAAACGTATTGAGATACTTTAAGCAAGTTTATGTGTTTTAACTTATGCATCTTCCTTATATTTTATGATGCAATTGTCTTGCTTATGTTTTATAAATATACCTATCTTTTACGTAAGATTTCAAAATTTTATATTCTGCTTCATTAAAAATGTATAAACTTGATTTGAAGTTGAACATACAGAGATAACAATATATTCTAGCAACATTCTTCTACATGCATTATATACAAGTTGCTGCATAACTTATCTGAATATTTTGTTTTTTACGTGACGGTATGAAAACGTGAAAAGGCTAGAGAGTACTTTCTTAGTGTTAATAAATTGATGTTATTCTCTTTTCATTAAAAATGGCATTCGCTCTATAATTGTTATGAAATGTTTGTTTGAAAAAGAAATATTTATTTAAAAAAATAATTATTTCATAGTAAAAGATAAAATTGAATTCTTTCACCCTGATACTGTAATATAACTGTGTTATTTGCTGCAGTTAAAATGTGCCGTCCACGGTATTATTGATTACCTTTCATCTAATCACGTGAGATTTTTTTAAACAAGTAAGAACACTTCATAGAAAACTGCATGAATTATTTGATACTTATACACATAGAAGAAAATGGGTTCTCCATTATTTATCTTTGCATTGCTTCAAATAAACTAAAAATAAAATGATAATATACGTGTAAAATTACTGGACGATAAATGTCTGCATTGGCAATTGAATAGTTGAATTTCCCATATTTTTTTTTTTATTTTGTCAACTACTAACAAATATTTAATAAAACAGTCTTTAAATATAACACTCTTCAAATCAAAATATAAGGTATGCTTTGACTAATAAAAAATAATTTATTATTTATGAATTTTCTTTAAAAAAAAGTATTTAGAAAAGTGATGATTTAAAAAAAACCCGCCAAAAGTGGCGATTAAAATAATGTTTCAAAAAGTAAAATATGTTCTAATATATTATCTGTGTTAGCAAAATTGTAAAAAAGAAGAGTATACTACGACATACGCAATCAAATGATGCTTCATGCTAGGGGAAGGTGGCGTAACTCGGACTTACTTTGACTTTTCAATTTTTTATTTAAAAAAAATGCCAAAATAAAAAAAAGAAAAGATTTTATAAAACTTTATGATGTTATACACTACATATATTTGTCTGAAAATTTTATATAAATAATTTCCATGAAAAATTTTGAATCAAAAATAAAATGAAAATAGGACTGAGGTACACCACTAGTGGTGTACCTTGCTCCAATTACTAAGAATGAAAAAAAAAATCTTGTTTTTAGCGACTAAAACAACATTTATTAATCAAGAAGCTGCATTTATAAATTTTTGATATATTTCATTGTTTATTAGGTTTTAAAAATAAGGAAGTCTAAATAGAAATAAAATTTCAGAACAATTATACTTACTATAATCATAAAAGACATTAAACTTATTTATATTAGTAATTATCTTTATTTTTAGCCAAGACTTTAATTAGATAAGTCAATTCCAAATGTTAACGTCTTGAGCTGCCTCTTAGATCCATTAGACAATACCTAGTGTACCTTGAACTAAGTCCAAGGCACAACACTTAACACTTAAAGAAACTACCAATAACTTCCAATCATGATGTTAAGATTATGCCAAACTTTATTTAAAGCATATGGTGTAGTAACCAAAGAATTGCTTTATTATGCTTAATCTATAATTACATAGGAAATATCTAAGAAAAATTTACTTTTGGAGGTTAATTTCATTTTTTTAATGTAAATATAGTTGAGTTTCTAAACAAATGCCAAGAACTTAAATGAGACCTCTGGTGGCAAATATTTAATACAAAAATGTTCCTGTTTAATGATCTAAACAAGTAAAGCTATAATTAGCATAGGTCCAAGGTATACATATGTCCAAGGTACACCACTCTCCCCTGTTAACACAAATCCTGAATTTCCAGTATGCAGAAAAAGTATGTTGTAGGTAGGAAGCGTGACTTCCCTTCATTAATTTCTTCCGGTGAACATAGAAGGAGCAGATATGCTGTAGTGCATGTAGAATAGTTTTTGATGCGATAGAGGATTTTCTTGGTGAAACTTATCTATGAATTTTTAAAACAGATAATGGAAGGATTTAATTTTTTTATCTTGCACCAGGTTCATACTTTCACAATAATCAAAGGGCTAAAAGTTCGACCACTAGCGGACGTGCCAGAGACAATAGAAAATGTTCTCCATTGTATTTACAACAAACAGAATAAGAGTTATAAATATATTCTACCTTATTACTAAAAAAGCGTTAGGAGATTTTTAAAACTGAAAAATAGTTTTATGTAACTGTTGACATATGTTTCAACTCATCACTGAAAGTTAAGTGCAAGAAGTGTAAGTCACCGATTTTGACGAAAGTGGTATCGTTGGAAAGATCTTATCGTAAGCATTAAAAAACTCAATAAAACTACCCGTCGCAAATGAGTAGTTTTCGAGATATTCGACAATTAATGTCACCTAGCTAGTGCACACTTAATGGGGGACAGCAAAAAAATTTAATCGCGATCTTAATAGAGAAGTGTCATTTGTTGAGGAACGATTCTAAAGGAACGATTCCGGCGGTGGAACTGAAGGAACGATTCATTTCTGTAAAAAGGATTCGTTCTTTTTCGGAACGACTCCGAAAAGGACCGAATCCTCGGACTCGTTCCGAAATGAAACGACTGCGAAAAGGACCGATTCCTCGGAGTCGTTCCGACATGCACCGACTCCTAAAAGAACCGATTCCTAGGATTCGGTCCAAAAAGGACTGATTCACCAGATTCGGTCCGAAATGGATCGATTCCGAAAAAATCGGTTCTTGTTTTTGTAGATTGGCCAGTTTTAATAAATTAAAATACGCTATTTTATTTTAAAATAAGAGATTTTGATTTTATTAAAACAGAGTGCATTGCCCAAATGCTCTTTGAATGTGTATGAAAAAAAGCGAGTGAGGAAGAACAAAGAAAGACGAAAGAAAGAGAAAATAAATTGAAGTTGTGGGAGGGGGTAAACGTTTAATAAACTACAACTGCGTGTTATATTATCTGAAATTTAATGTTTAGAAGAATAGAAGTATATTATTTTACTTCATTTAAGATATTGCCTGTTACAAATTATTTACTCTCATCTGTGACTTAGTTACAATACTATTTGATCTTTTTGTGCAAAATTAATCTAAAAGAAATCATTTAAGAAGTTGATTTTTTCTATTTGAGTGAAAAAATGCCCCAGCTGGGATTCGAATAGAGAAACTTGACGTGCTTTATCGATTGAACACCAGGAACCGAAGGTTATGGAACACCATATAGACTTAGATACATGCACTAATACTTTTTCTAATTGGTAAATATATTATACGAAATGATATTTTTTTCTAAATGAATTTTCAAGAAAAATTAAGTAAAAAAACTGATATGAAACAGTTTTGAATAATATAAGAAATACATCACTATGTCATAAAAATTGCACTTTAATAGGATAATAACTGATTTTCGATTATTTTAACAGTTACGATCTTTTATATATATTTCAGTTTCATGTTATTTTTCCTCAAGTATAATTTTTATTTGAGAAATCTTTGTCAAAAGAAAAATAAGACCAGTTAATACCGCTCATGTACCACTTTATCTAGGATATAAAGTGGTACTTGTTTAGCGTCTAGTTTAGTGGCTAGTTTAGCGTCTTGTTTTTCTCTCCTGAAGAAGATGATTAAAAAAAAAATCTTGAAACTTTCGAAGACTTTTTTAATCAACTTACAGTGAGATTAATTACATAGAGAAAAATCTGTTTGAAAAATAGTCCAGGCAATAGAGACCCTATTGTGTCTCCACCTAGCAAAATTCATGGTATTTCTGGAAAAAGGCTTTCTTTATGTTTTTTGATTTGCTGAATCTGAATTTATGTTTTTATTGAACGAAAAATTACTGGAAATACAACACTAAATTTTATCTATTTTCATTGTGTATTATTATTCTTTTTCAACTAGAACCTTTATTTATTCATTTATTTATTTTCTTCATTTTTTTTTAAATTACGCAAAGTTTTCTAAAAAGTTTGAATTTAATAAAATTTTTAATCTATTTTCAATAGTTTTGAAAATAAATAGTTTAGAACTCCAAATAAAAAAAAAGTCAAAGCAGATGTGTTTCATTCAATCGCCAAACATCGTGCACAAAATAAAAAAAAAAAAGAAAAAAAGGAGGAATTTTTTTAGAATACTACTACAATCTGTAATAATAATGGTTATTCTTTTAATTTGTTTAGTTTAATTAAACCAATCGATCGGTTTTCAGTTGAAAGCTTAAAAAAATTCAAATTTAAAAAAATAAAACTTTGAAATTTAGTGACTCACTATTTTTTTGACGGATATAATATTTACTATACATATAATATCACGTATGTTTTATGTATTATAATATTTATATATGTCCGAATAATCTTATATATAATAATTATTTTCTATATACAATAATATCTTGTATATCAATAGCCAAGCTCTAATGACTATTTTCCAATCATCTGAAGGAGTGTTGACCATTCCGCTTAAAACTATGATAGAAAAGTTCAATGACTTCGTGAGTTATAGCATTCCACAAACTTCAAGTCTAAACGTAAACAAATATATTGGGCATCTGCGATACTCTGCGCTGCGTGCGAAATTCACCCACACCGACAAGAGGCGCAATAATAATGCTATAAGTTGAGAGAGGGGTAAGGGGATGGGAGTGTGAAATAAGAGATTAGCTATAAGTGGCTTTTTTGTTGCTTATTAAAATTTTACGAATTTTTTTTTTTTTTTTTTTTTTTTTAATTATCTGTTCAAAATATTAAAAAAATAAGGAGAACGATAAGAAATGCTATGAAGAAAGATGGATATGCAAGAAAATAAATTAGTAATAAGCTTTAGAGACTGCATGTCGTTCATTGAAATTGCAAAGGACCGAATTCGTAGGTCATCCCTGCCTCCGAATTCATTCCCTTTTTCTTAAAATCGTTTTTACGCGTTTTTTTCCTTGGAATTTTTTTTTTCAAAATCTATCTTTTTTTTCTCGTATTTGTTCCTTTTTTTTCTCGGATTCGTTCCTTTTTTTCCGTTTCGTTTCTTTTTCTCGGTTTCGTTCTTTTTTTCGGAATCGTTCTTTTTTTCGGAACGATTTCAATCAGAATGAATCAGTAGAACACGTACCTTTTGGGGAACGAAACCGCTTGAACGATTCCTTAAAAGGAACGATATTGCCCATCTCTAGATCTTAACGAAACTGGTATTATTGAAAAGATATCATAAGGATTAAATAAAGAATACTGCCCAGTTAAACTGATGGCATTGAGCTCACAGGCTACAAATACTAATTGTACATTAAAGCCTTATATTTTCAAGGGTTAATTCCGTTCGAAAAAAAATTAAGAAGGGTAAACAGCTCTCCCCTTTCCAATTTTTTTATACTTAATCATTGAAACTCCTATACTATCAAAGACATGCTTTATCATATAAAAAATCTATATCCAAAATTCAGAGCAAATGAGATAATTCTTAATAAAAACCCATTTAGCATTTATATAATTTAAAAGGAGTTATCCCCCTCTTTTATACTTAACCATTAAACTTCCAAAACTATTCAGAGATTTGAACGAAATCTGACAATTCTGCTTGAAAAACCCATTTATATAAATTAAGGGGGGGGGGGGCATTAGAACCCCTGTTCCGCTTATTTATACTTATTCAATGAACACCTAATAACAGTCACGGAATCGCCTCATCAGAATGATCCTAATCTAAATTTTGAACGAAAACTTAATTCTGCATGAAAATCCCATTTATATCAACTAACGGGGGGGGGAGGCATTAGAACCCGTGTTCCCCCTATTTATACTTATTCAATGAACACCTAATAACAGTCACGGAATCGCCTCATCAGAATGATCCTAATCTAAATTTTGAACGAAAACTTAATTCTGCATGAAAATCCCATTTATATCAACTAACGGGGGGGGGCATTAGAACCCCTGTTCCCCCTATTTATACTTATTCAATGAACAACTAATAACAGTCACTGAATCGCCTCATCAGAATGATCCTAATCTAAATTTTGAACGAAAACTTAATTCTGCATGAAAATCCCATTTATATCAACTAACGGGGGGGGGCATTAGAACCCCTGTTCCCCCTATTTATACTTATTCAATGAACACCTAATAACAGTCACGGAATCGCCTCATCAGAATGATCCTAATCTAAATTTTGAAAACCTAATTCTGCATGAAAATCCCATTTATATCAACTAACGGGGAAGGGGGGGGGGCATTAGAACCCCTGTTCCCCCTATTTATGCTTAATCAATGAACACCTAATAACAGTCACGGAATCGCCTCATCAGAATGATCCTAATCTAAATTTTGAAAACTTAATTCTGCATGAAAATCCCATCTATATCAACTAACGGGGGGCATGAGCCCCCCGTTCCCCCTCTTATACATATCGAATGAACTCCAAATACTAATCAGGGAAGAGCCTTGTCAGGATATACCTACATACAAAATTTCAAGTGGATCGGATATTTTTATCATGAGTTATCGCGTTACGTACATACGAACATACATACAGAACGGACGGGCACATAAGCTCTCAGGCTATGATAGCCTGTGAGCTAAAAACTGAATGGAACCACCCGTCAGAAATAAAAGTTTTCGAGATATCCGACAATTTGTGTCACATCGCTGATGCACACTTACCGAGAAACTGCATTAAGTGACATAATTTGCCGGACATTTCGAAAATTTCTCATTTCTGACTGGTAGTTCCATTGAGATTTTTAGTTCTCACAATAATATCTTCCCAACGACACCATTTTCGTCAAAATTAAGAAAACATTTTTCTACGGTATCTCGTTAAGTGTGCACTAGCCCAGTATCCACTAGCTACGTGACATAAATTATGGGATAGCTCGAAAACGGCTCATTTCCGACGGGTGGTTCCACTGAGTCTTTCAATCCTTGCGATAATATCTTTTCAATAATACCAGTTTCGTTAAGATCGAGACTAAAATTTTTGGCGGTCCCCCATTAAGTGTGCACTAGCTACGTGACATAAATTGTCGAATATCTCGAAAACGACTCATTTGCGACAGGTAGTTCCATTGAGCTTTTTACTGCTCACGAAGAGATCCTTCCAACGATACTACTTTCTTTAAAATCGGTGACTTACACTTCTTGCACTTCGCTAGTGAGTCATTTTCAAAACAGGGTAAATATGATTTTCCAAAGTTGCACGGTCTATGGTGCATTGGACTGATATATTATCATTCAGTTTTGCATGCGATGCACGTTATTTTTTATTTTACTGGGATTTTTAATTTCTACTTTCTTAAATCGATGAACAAATCGTGTCGCAATTTAAGTAGGTTGAATGATTTTATATCATTACATATGAGATTTTTATGTGTTACAATTTGTATTATTTCTCTTATAATGGATGTATAATATTGTTTGGATGTAAAAATTATTTTACTTTCGTTGAAATTTATATGGATATTTCCTTCTTGGTAATTAGAGAAGATGGATAAAAGATTTTCTATATTGGAATAAAAAACAGGGATTTTCAATATAGAATGGAGCATGTGGCTGATATTAAATATAATAGAAAAACAAACGCCCTTGCAAAATTGCACCAAGAAGAAACTATCCATAAAAATTTTAAAGACAGTAAAATATCATAACAATATCAACAATACATTATAAGAAAAACAATAGATATTCTAACGCATACAATTTCCACATGTAACAATGTAAAATCATTCAACCTACCAAAACTGTGGCACGAGTTGTTCAGCGGTTTAAAAATACAAATTAAAAATCCAAATAAAATAAAAAATAACGTGCAATGCATGAGAAATTTAGAGATGGCGTTTCATTCCTATACACCTTGGACTGAGCAATTTTGGAATATCATTTTTAATTTGTCAACAGTTACATAAAATATTTTTCTCTTTTTAAATTTTTCTTTTGTTTTTTGAGCAATCAAGACGAATATGTTAATGTAATATATTATTTTTTATATACTTACACAAGAATGATATGATGAAAATAAATTTTTTCTAATTCATCAAGTATTGGCGGAACTACATATACACAACTATAAGCAATAGCGTATTATATAGCGAGAAATGTTTGAGCGAAAGCATGTGTTTTTTCCGATAGTTAAAACTCAGTGGGAAGATCATTGGGCAAAATATGAGTTCTTTATCATCAAATAATAACCAACAAAATAAAGAGTACATAAAACCCCAACTGAAAAAATTCTACAGGGTGTTGCCAAAAATCTCATGGAATTAAAGGATGGAAAATAAACGTTAATAAAAATAGATTACACAGAAGCTAACAGATATCCCAGTTGGTTCTAGAAAAAGTACCATTTTTATTGTAATATGATTTTATTTTTGGCAGAAATGAAAGACCCTTGTAATAACGGTAAAAAGGAGGTGTAGAGTGCCTGTGTAAATTGAGCAATGCAACTAAATTAAGTAAGTGTATAAAATATGATAAAGAAAAGGAAAACATTTCGTGTATTTTAATGTCGTGCGTTGCGGTTAGAAAAATACAGGGGAAGAAATAAAACCGAATGCTTTATTTTATAAAAGGAAATCACAGCTACAAAAGAAATTGATTCCGAATACACTCTGATAGTTAAAATTAAAAATTTAGAAAAAAGACATAATTTTAAAAGGGCGAAAGAAGAAACATGCAAAACTTAATACATAAAGATGGCCTAGTCCCATCCCCTGGCCCTGGCCCTTGAGGCCCTTATATGTCCTTTCCTACGAAGTTTCCAGGCGGGTCTCTTTCGTAAACCCTTTCGAGCTACTACAAGGAATTGCTCCGCTTCTCCACATGTCCGGATCCTTCCGGTCTCGGACTGCGCACTGTCCAGCGCACGTCACGCAACTCCCAAAGTAATAGAAGATTAGCCCATTACGACAGTTCACCCACTCAATACGAGAAAGAACCAAGTTATCTCTTCGCTTGGTGCCCCCTTCCCCCCGCCGGTTCACCAATACATCCCCCAGGATTCGAATACCTACGAAGGAGTCGATCTCACGAGCCATATGCCGAGAATCCCCGAGGGGAGTTGATATACGGAAGCCTTCGAAGATCAACTGTTATAAATGAGCAAAGACATATTTGGTTGCCACCGTGGAACTTTATACTTGAAGGTAAATATCTCCTGTCATCAAAATTCGAACTTAACAAAATTTTAAAAATCGGTCAAAAGCTAAAATAACTTGTCAGATTTCATTACAATAAAAACATTTTCATTAATTATATACTTTAACCACAAAAACTACACATTTAAAAACATTCTAATGACTTTGCTATTTAAATATTCTCAAAATTAAATATTTACCATTAAAAAGTATTTTGGTTAAGTTAAAAAAATAACAAAAAGAAATTCTTTTAACTACTTCAAAGCTGAGTACAACACGATAAACAGAAAACTTTTTTCCCTCAGTGCTAGAATTTTAGAAATGAATTTCTCCTTCATTAGCCCAATGTTTAAATGAGATTTTTCTTTTTTGCCAAATAGGGATAATTCGTAATTATTCTAATTGTTTATTTTACATTATTATTGTCACATTATATTTATACATTGGATAGCCATGACACAAAGCCGTCACCACAAAATATTTGACCAAAAAACTGGTAAAAGCTGTCAATCTGAAGTTTTCGACCGGAACCCAAACTGAAAGAAAATGAATTTACTATTTATTGAAACTACGGAAAAGTAGTCAGGAATTTAATAACATATGTATAAAATGAATACATGTTAATTATAATTAAATGTATACGTAAAGTATTAAAATATCAATATATAGCTTTTTTATTTGAAATATATTTGGAACAGCGTTTTGCAAGATCGGTTCATCCAAAATCCTACCCAAAAGAGAAAAAAAAAACGACTTAAAACATTTAAAGTTAACCTTGAGCCCAGCAGAATAAAATAAAAAATAGTATAAACTTGACTTTAACCGCGGCTCAAGTTCAGATAAAATCGGGTTACTCAAGACGATGCAGGACTATAGATTCTAGTAAACCGGTAACTGGCAAAAAATTTTCATTGATAATTAGATAATTAATCCTTTTAGTATATATATAGTATATACATCAGAATTTTGTTCCAGGTTGAGTCCTGCTGAATGGATTCTGTTGGAATGTGGATTATTAGATACATTTACAAGAAAAGTTTTAGCATTACATCCTTCTACGTTGTTAGTTACAAAATTATGGAGGCAAGTTATACATTCAGATAAATACAATTATTATTAAATTTTAAAGAAAGATTCCGCTGATCAGATGAACCAATGATCCAAGATTAAAATTTATAAGAACTCCACGAACTTTTATGAGAACCGTATATTTTGATGTTATTACAGATATGGTTTAGTATATCATATCTTTGTATTGCTCTTTGCAAAATCCTACATAAATGATCAACTAAAAGAAATTTAACAACCGAAATTTTTCCTTCTACAATCATTTCTTCAAAATTCAGTTTTTTTTTCTCCACAGCTGAGTGTCAAATTTTTATATCGTTTCAGAAATAGAGAACTTTGAAATTGTTTCACACGATTCTTTCCTAAATACAGGATTATTTTCTAATTTTTTTGACAAATTTTTGTTTTCGCAATAGCTTTTCAAAAGTGGCGATTTTTTCCAAAACTTAATTGACAAAAATGCTATACGTTTCCATAATTTTGCAATATTTTTACAATCTTTTTAGTAAATTAGACTTTTACCGAGACTCATGAACTAAATTAACAATTTTATGAATGTGCAATCTGCAAAATTCGAAATTTTTTTTGCCATGGTTAATAGCTTAGTTGGTTTTGCACAGTTACACAGTAAAACAAATAAATAAATACCTACATAAAATGGATAAGGAAAAAAAAGATCGTGGTATTCCATAAAAATAAAAATAGTTTTCTGAAAAAATCACATACTTTTAATAAGAGTCAAGAGGGTAAAATTTTGCAATTTTTTACAAATCTTTTCCTATTTTTAAAAAAAAAAAAAAAAAAATTGCTTTGCCCGATTTTTGCTAGAATCTCTTCCAATGGGTTCCCAACCCTGCAGTAAAATCTTCAAAGAACAAGTCTAAAGGTAAGAGAAAATAATTTTATTTCATTTGACAAGTTTTACTAAAATACACCTCTGCGCTTTAGACGTATACTATAAAAAGAACGGTTTAAGTCTTTAAGGATATTTGTAAAAATGAAAACCATCCAAAGAGAATCCTCCCTTAAACAAAAATTTTTCTTATACAATATCGTGTAATTATCATGCAAAAAACAGGTGGAACCAGAGAGAAAAGTAGAGCTCGATTTTAAAAAAAATCTTACAGTAAAATTCGGAAAATATTTTCAATGTGCGTGTAAAAGAAAGGGAATCAGATGATCTGTAAAACTTATGAAATAACCCAAATTTTTGGTAGCTGAAAATGAGGACTGAGCTGTACTGGCGCCTTACATTCAGAATTATACTATTATCCATTTAAAATGATTACTGAGGAAAGTAGTCAATATAATATATTGTTATTTTTTCAAAAATCGGTTAGGACCCACAATGCTAAACAAATATAAACCATGATGTGATAATTAAAGTATAACATTAATATAATCAAGTTGTTGAGGAATTGATGTAGATAAGTATGTTTCAACACAAATATTTAGTATATGATTGAATCGTATCTATTCAAGGTTTTGAGTTTACTTGGAGCTTTGATCTTCCAGTTATCAAAACAGCTGGTATGGAATTGTGTTCACACTTTGTACAGAACGAACCGTTCTCATACTTCATTACATCAGCCTGTAACATATAGTTATGAACCCAAATTTTTAAACTGGTTATGGATGATTGAAATACGGAAAGAGTTAAAAATGCCTTTTTTCCCTAATTGATTTTAAAGCACCAGTAAAGCTCAGACTTCATTTTCAGCTAAAAAAAATTTGGGTTATTTCATACGCTTTACAGATCATCTGATTCCTTTACTTTTACACGCACATTGAAAATATTTTCCAAATTTTACTATAAGATTTTTTTTAAAATTGAGCTCTACTTTTCTCTCTGGTTCCACCAGTTTTTTGTATGATTTCATAGCTTTTTCAGATCCTTTCAGGAACTTTATCTATCACCTTCAACTACAAATCTAAACTATTATTAGTATTAGTTTAAAATTATTAGTAGGCATATTAGTTTGGCGAAATACTTGAAATGACGCCAAGTTGGCTTTAATTTTGGCGAGTAATTTTGGACGCCAGATTTGGCGATATATCGCCAAGTTGGCGAAAAACTTGGCGACATTATGCGACAGAATCGCTTTCTTCCAGATAGTAGTCCTACTGCAGTTTCTCGGTATCTACGTAGATTTTCTTATGACGATAGGTATCTACACAGATTTAGTTTCATTTTCAAATAGTTATTTTTATAAATATAGAAGAATTTTTTTCCCTAATTATCCCTTTTTAACTGAAGTAACTGTTTTACTTCGAAAACACTCAAATATAGGTGAGATGTTGTTTTAACACAAATCTAATTACAGTTTATATATATGTTTATGAAAAATATGCATTTTCTGTTTCAAATGACGTCAATTTCAAAGGTTCAAAACTGTCAGGAGAATCGGAATTTTTATTGATCTATAAAAAAGGAACACGTGTTATCGTTTCTTTTTTAAATTATTGAATTGTTTTTCAGTTTGTGGCAATTCGAAAGTAACAATTGAATTAGCAATTAAAAAGGAGAGATTTCTATAATGTTAAATTATAAAAGGAATAGCGTTATATAAATTTTAATTGGGTGCCATTTCCTTAATTTTTGATATTTTTTTACCGGACCTTCGAAAGGCACATTCCTAAATTAAAAGCTTTCGAACAAGCTATTACACGTTGCTGAATGTTTCCTTGTTCTGGTTATAATTCAGTTGTTTCTCTTTTTTTTTGTTGTTTCACGAGCAAAAAGTGCCAAAACAGGGGTTCTGGATCTCCGAAACTAATCGGTGGATCTGGATGAATTTTTGTAAACTTTGAGATCTAGGTTAGGACACTTCCCCTTTTCAATTTCGTCGCGATCCGATGATTGGGTCCAAAGTTATTAAGAGGCAAACTTTGGACTTTAACATTAGAGATGCAGCTGAGCTCTACTATACAGCACTATCGTGCTGTATGATAAATGCTGAAATAAAAACCTGCCAAAATCAGAATTTTCTTTGGTTTTCATTTGAAGGAAAGCGGAGGAGTTGGATAAGCTCAATACATAACTCATCTTTCATAACTTTTGGCTATTCAACTACCTCCCAAAAAAGACTTTCACTCCCCCCCCCCCCTCAGAGAAATTTCAACTTGTTTATATATTGTAGACCAATACATTAAGGTTCATTGAACAGGCTAAGATATTTGACATTCAAGTCATTTTATATAACTGCTTTCTTGTAAAAGAAACGTGCACAGAATAAATAATAAATTCATTTTCAGCGTAATTCCTCTACAGTGCAGATATAACATCTTTAGTTTTCATTATGAATTTATTAATTGCAAATTAATAAATTCAAATGTTACTTTTTTTCATGAATAAATAATCTATATATTTAAAAGATCAGGCTGTTTTTCGGTCATCAGCTCTGAACTATTTACTGGACCGATTTTGATAATTATTTTTTATAAAAGATAACAATATGTAGATGTGCCCGTTCTAACTATTTTTTTATTTATTTTCATATTTATATGTTATATTTAATTTTAAATACTTTTTTAATAAATTTCTTCAAAGCAATGGCAATCGGATAGCTTCCATTGTAACTGGGGAAAAAATAATGAAAGATATTTAGACACGTGGCTTTTTGAATGTATTTTTTAATTTGCGAATTAAATTTCGGTAAAAATATTTAAACAGGTGTACTTTCTTTTGGATAAGCAAAAAAAAATTCACATTTAACAAATTTACACACATTTAACACACAATAAAAACTCACATTAATCACATTTCACGCATATACTATGTATCACGAGAATATCGCTTATAGGGTTTATTTTATCTTTATGCATTTTTTTTATTGGTGCCATTGTTTTCATTATAATGAAATAGAAAATGTGTTTTTTTAATACAGGCTGGTTAAGCATAAAAATACGTGTATAAAGCACGTGTTGTTCTGGTAAATGTAGTTGCATGCTTAATTAAAAATGTATTTTTATTTTTAAACATGTAAAGAGAAATACTCTGGTGGTGTCAAATGACGCCATTTACACTAATGTGTTATTTTTGGATTGTAAAGATTAATAATTGGAGATTTTATTGAATAATTCATATTTCTGTCACTTAAAAAAATAGGTAAGATATACTATATTTTTGATAAAAAAAATTCAGAAAAGTACAGAATTTCAGAAAATTAAAATTAATAAAATATAATTTTACTGTATAAAAGAAAGAAGAAGATGACTTAATGTAAGGCTTTTATTCTATTTCAATAATTTTCGTAGGTTTATTGTAAATTAATTAAAAAGTTCCTTATTATCGACAAAGTCCTATTTATTTCGTTGTGGAATTTTCTGCTATCATCTTGAAAAAACAGCAGTCTACTTTCGAACTGCTTCCAAAACTTTATTTCCTTTTTTTTAAATGTATAACGATAGTGACAACGAACAGCGCTATCCTTTCACTTTTATCGTACTTACATTATTTCTAAATCTAAATACTGCACAATTTCAATTGTCACACGATAAAACAGGAATAAAATTAGCATTAGGATGAAATTGATATGTATACTGATCCTCAGTTTGGCAATATTTTTAACTGTTTTCAAGCTTGAATTATTTTTCAACCAACTTAAAGAATAAAAGCAAGAAAAATCATGCATTATTGTTTCAAAATTTACATATTTAAAATGTGGTCATTTATTTAATTTTATTCTTATAATAAATCATGATATTCGATTGAAATTCATTGTACATTATCTGGAGAGCATGTTAATATATATATATATATATTAATAGTGAAATAATTCGAAATAAGCCTGCCTGTATGAATGCGGTTGAGCTACTTTATTATATTGTGAAAAACTAAATGTAAGAACAATCGTGAATAGACCTCTTGAAATACACAAACTATATATTTATATATATATATATATATATAACATTCTTATGACGTTTTTTCGCGCTTAAATAATATAAAATGTTCTGCTGCGCATTTGCTCTTCACTAAGTTTTGTAAAACAACTTAAATAAATAAAATTTTAAGTATTAAAATCAATAACTAATATCTAAACTAATACCTATATATCTAACATAAAAGTGACTATTTTAAAAGCTCACATGATATTTTTGTCATTCAATCTCAAATATATCATATTAATCAAATTATGTGGCATACGATAGTTATCTGCTTTCTTGGCTTATTAAATAAATATTCATAAATGTCTGTTTGACAAGCACACTTTTCGATACTTAATTACGAATATTTCAAGTATCAGATAGCCCTTATATTAACGACTTAAATACGGTTATTTAGTTTTTAAAATGTAGTCAATTCATCCAAAACCACTGGAAATTTTATAATTGAATTATCTTTCAAAATACAAAGTGAATTGTGGAATTTTCTTCAATTTTACTTATGCATAATTTACTTCACTTGAACACTTAATATTTAACAGATATTGTGCATATTAAGATATGAAAGCTTTACCTTAAGTAAATTTGCAAGTAACATTTAGTAAAAAGAAAATATGAAATAATGGTTCTGTCTATTATCGTTAACTTTGAGAAATTTCTAATAGTTTCGAATGGATAGAAATATTACATTTAACAAAACAAAACTTTAACAAATAAATTAAGGGCCTTTTAATGCAAACATTTATGCTAAGTTTAATATCTTTTAAGTTTAATGTACCTTTTTTTATTAAAAAAAAGTTTTTAGAATTTTATTTTGATGTTTTTTCCCGCATTTAACGTTGTTTTCTTGAATGAAAAAGAATTCTTTTCCGAACAATAATTGATTGTTTTCGATGAATTTTGAGCTTTTTCAATCTATATTTTTGCTTTCCTTTGAATATTTCCTGCTTCTTATGATACTTCCTGTTATCAAAGTAATCAAATCAAATGAAATAATAGTTATTTCTTCCATCTTCAAAGACCAAGGAACTTGCGGGGGTTTTTTCCTGCATTCAAATTTGTTTCTACTTAAAAACTGAAAAATGAATAATAATTTTTTTCTAGTACGTAATCCATAATCACGGCGCCTCTTAAACGAAACAAGAGAGATAAGTGAAACAGATTTTTTCAATAATCCCCGGAGGGAATAACCGAGAGAGCAGGAGTGTTAGATTTATGACATAAACTAAAATGAAGCGTAACATTAAAAACCTTTATTCGTTTTCATTGAACTAGAAATGACTGGAAAGTAAAATGGAAGTCATTCCCTATTGCCGAAAAGTCGAGAGTTATCGAAGAAATTATGCATTTTTGGACGACTAAAGCAGAATATGCGAAATCTCTTGAGGTTGCAACATCCACACTTAAAACAAGTTTAAGCCAGCAAGATATTGTTGAAACAAAATCGGATACAAGACGAAATGTTGCAAAAATATTAAAAAATTTAAAAGCTTCTCCATTTGCTGAAATATAAAATGTCGCAATGATTTCACCAAATTAAAATTGCGTTCCAAGTATTCCTTTTAATGGAACAATATTAAGAGATAGAGAAATAGAAAAATTCTATTTCATCTGACTTAAGAAGATTTTTCGAATCAAATGGTGGATAAACATATTCAAAAAGCGACACAACCTGACATACTGATTAGTGTGTGGTGAAACCGCAAACATCGATCAAGCCACTGTTAATGACTGGAAAAGGATGCCTACCTTTTCTGGTAGTAAATTATACTGCAAAAATATTTTTAACGGTGATTAGACACATTCATTTTTCAATCTCCTTTCAGTTAAGAAGTACACAGTAAAATGATAATCATGTAACGGAAGAAAGCTATCAAAGTATCATCTAAATGTTGTACCATAATCTAAATGCACATCTAAATGTTGTTATTGGCCATGATAAAACTCCTCGTTATTTTAAAAACACGTAAAACTGTCTTACAGTTTCCAAAGCTAATAGAGAGTCCTGGATTACAGAAGTTATTTATAAGCTTATCTGCGGCAAGTGGATCAAAAAATGCAATCGAACAATCGTAAAATACTCTTGTTTGCAACTAAATTGAGAGTTTACAGGAAATTTACACCAAGATATTTTCCGTCAATTTGCACCAGTATGTTAGATCCCTGTTAGTCAGAGATAATTCATTCAATCAAAGTTCTTTACAGTCAATAAATTGTAAAAAAGTCTTTGTTTCAGTTGGAATCCTGTGCCAACTCCAGTGACCAACACGGATCCAAGGAGAACATAAACGCGTTGGGAGTTCTACATTTATATCGCAAGCATGGAAACAATTCACAAGAGTGTGCATCTCCAATAGCTTCCAGAAAGGTGGATTTCCGACGCGACTGCTATCGGAACCGTTTGCTTTTGACTATATACGGGAAAGCGGTTCTAAAGTGGTTGATTTTTCGGGACTTGATAGGGATTTAACTGAATATCCAGAATCAAACTTGCAAACATTGTCAAATGCCGCATTGATGGAACCGTCTTTAAATGAAAGCATTGATGGAAAAGATTGCTCCGCTGTTGAATGAATGCTATTTCCAATAAAGAATATAGCTGGGTTTCTTAACAAAATATGCCCTCGAGTCAATCACATCGAGTCACATGAATCGATAGACCATTGTTCTACTGGAAAGTTCTGTTGTATAATGTTATTTCACGCGTTCTTTTAAAACTACCGTTTGAACTAATATGTGAGATTTGTGCGAGACACCACCCCAGTTACCGCCGGAATATGATTTTGCATTTTTTAATATGATGCGCACTACGTAGAAAGTTGAATTTGATAGCGAATATATAGCTCATAGTATTTCATGCAAAAAAAAGGTGGTCACTCAGAAATTTCAAAAGATTTTTAGTTAAAATGTTCATTCAAAAACAACAAAAATGTTAGAAAACTTTTTCTTTTGTAAAGAAAAAAAAATCTGAAAAAATTGTCAAACATTCGTATGGTGGTTTTATACACCCTTTATCTTCTTCGTTGAAATTCGCTTAGTAGTTTCGTCACAATGCGCTTATTTCCAAAACAGGCATTTAGGGTCATTACCTCCCGTGGTCTTGAGAAACTTGAAACTGGGGAGAAATGAATTTCTTTTTATATGCAATCGATTCATGTAGGACTCGATGTGATTGACTGAAGGGCATATTTTGCTAAGAAACCCGGATATACTCTTTGCCTAACAATATGAAAAAAAAATTATATACATCAATAGATGTAGATTGAAGCTGAGGCTGAGTAGTGAGGAAAAGTTTAGTCCAGAAACTAAAACCGAATTCAGAACATTCCAAAACGTGTACGTAGAAAGACAAACTGTCTAATATGTTACTAATCCAATCTTCTTTTGAATATAAAATAAAATAAAAATAAACGTGCCTTATTTGGCGAGAAAGAATCGGAATATGAATTTTTAAAACGAAGTTATAGTACTCCTAACATCAATAACTTTTCATAAACTTTACTTTTTTTAATTTGCAAATATAATTGATTTCAAAATTTCACACATAATTTTTACAAACAGAATTAAAATTCAATGACTCTAACAGGGCTGTTTTAATGTTTCGATATTTTGTTTCCTAAAATATACATTCTTAATTCCAAATTCGATGCCCGCATCTTACAAATGCCAACAAATCTCAGTTTCCCTTAGTTTCCTTTAAAACAATAAAACATATCAAAGAAGTCATAACAGTATGAGCTCACTTGTAATAAGAAAAAAAAAATCTGTAAAGTTACTAAGATATTTCTAGTAGACTTGTATTCCAAGAACTTTTAATATAACGATAACAACAAACTTTAATGTAACCGAGGAAGCTTAAGTGAGTTTTAGCTGTTACTGTTAGATGAAAAGTTCTTGGAATACGTCTAATAGAAAAATCTTAATAAATTTACAGATTTATTTTACATAGCGGAACTGAATTAAATAGATTTACGACAGTTCCAAAACAGAATAGGAGACATCATTTATTTCGGATTATGCATTTTTATAAGTTATTATTACTTATGCAAAGTGCTGGTTTAATTATTGCTCGATTTTGCATCTCTATTTTAACGTTGGCTTACATACAGCTTACATGGATTTCAATTTTTGAACGATTTTTCACTAAAAGTTCATATAATCAACTTATACAAGAATCGGCTTAGACACGCTAATATAGGGTATTATTTATTTTATTTTTATTTTTAATATTAATATAAATCATTATATTTAGTTAAGTAATATTGAGCAGTTATGGAAATATAATTCAATTAAGAGATTAATTATATTTTAACTGCTTACTACTGTAAATTGTTAAATAAAATTGAAAAATAAAAAGATGAAAAAGAAGTAATAGCTTTAAACTTTAAAAATGGAAATTCTTTTATAATTTGGGCAGGTATTTAGTTAGACATGTATTTCAAATTGTGCTGAAATTTATAAAGATACGCTCGAGTACCGTTGAAGATAATGGAGATAAAAATGGAATAAGTACAATTCCAAAGAATTAAATATTTGGGTTTTAGATAAACATTTTATTCTCACACAAAATTATACAATATAAATCACAAAATTAAGCATTTTGAAGATATACATTACACACAGAATTGGTGAGCTATAACAAAATAATAACTGGTAAAGAACGAGTATAATTCGCGGACAGATATTTCCGTACAATCAATACATGAATTTGTAAGTGGGCATTGCATTAAACAAATATATCATTAAATTTTTAGAGTTCCGTACTTATAAAAAGAAGACGGAACCATTTATATGAACATTCCCGTGTCTGTCTGTTAATCTGTAACAGTCGTTTTTCTCGTAAACTATAAAACGTGTAGAGCTCATATTGGGGGAAATAATAAAGATTATTGATCCACATATTCACAGATTATTGGACATTTACATATATATTTAGGATATCGGTAGGGGGGGGGGGGCTCATAAAGTTACTTGCAGAAAAAATCCTTTTTCTATATATCGTGTGGGGGGTTACATGAAAGCTTTCGATACTCTGAATTCAAAAATATATTTACTTTATTTTTAGGTATTATATTTTAGAGATATCGTCGAAAATATAAAGCAAAAATATGTCCCCCCCCATCTAATTTCGTGTCTACTGAAACAAAGATTTTGAAAAAAACAGAGGACGTAGATGTTACTTTAAACCTTGCAGGAAAATTGTAGCGATTTCTCTAGATCGTATATGTTTTGAGAAAAAGCACATTTTTCTGTTACATATAAATTTCGATTTATGAGTATCGAGCAAAAATGTTGAGGAGCGTTGGAAGTACCGATCGCAGCAGAAGTATAAAATTATTGTTTATAATGATTTTTTTTAATCGTCGATAATTGGTTGAGATATCAATCCTTAAATACAAGAACAGTTTGGACATAAATAATGACGGGGACAGCATACTCTGATGTCATCGGTTTTTAAAGCCTAGATAACAACGTTTAATACTATACTGTTACAATTTAATATATAGAAGCAGTATAAAAACAAAATACTCCATACTTTATCAAACATACTAATTTGATTAGAATTAATCACATAAATCAGGGTTCGTACGCATAAGAAATCAAAAATTTCAATACATTTTAGTGCAATAAATTTTTAAAGTATAATTTGCCTCATTTAATGCAAAATGTTCCTTACTTTGGATATAGCAGCCACTACGTTACGAAATTTCTAGTATTAAAAGGCCTATTTTTTAAAAATTCCTTATGCACGCGAACCCTTTATAAAATATATGGGGTTCGCGACTAGTTTGCGTTGAGTCGTTTTCTAAATAAGTCTTGTGTATTTAAGAGTTAATTAAAATCCTATCTGGGAAAAAGCTTTTCGGACCAAAGCGATTTTTCAAATTTACGAGCTTCTTTCTACGCAAATTCCTTTGGCACAATGTTAAGTTTAAACATTGATCAAGGTTTTTTTTAGCTACACTGGAAATAGGAAAGTTTATTACAACGCTCAATTTAGTTTTATAAAATGCCAATTGATGTTTAAATATTCACTACTTTTATTCTCAGTACCGAGTTAAATTCCTTATACATAGATAAAGATAAGATAAAAAAAGGAGTTATACAGATTAGCAAGTAGCAGTTAGCAACAAGTTACATTATTTAGGCTTCATATCTCGTCCAGATCTTACGGTATACCCATTCATTTTTTGGTATAGAGAGCTATAACCATGCTTACTTTCTATAGTTTTTATGTTTTATTATTCTATTAGTAACGAATTCATTTTATGATACAGTTAACACCTTAATGATTAGAGCACACCTTTATTTATTGGTTTTTAAAAACAGAATATTTCCTCTACTGGAATCTCGAAAATCTCCAATCAAAAAAGTAAACTTTACTATAAAAATAACTGATGGGAATGATGAAGGATTCTGAGAATTTTGAATTGCAAATATACCAGTCTCTAATCCCCAAGAGGTCAATATCACATATGTTTTTGTATGGAAAAATTTAAGCGCGAGTAATACTCGCACTTCACCGTTTATTTTATTTAAGATGTAAAAGTTGATGCCGCCTAGTTCACACCGCCAGTGTCATCTTGTCTTCGGATTTTTAATTTATCCCATTACTAGTAGAGATATTTATTATTATATTGTTACTAATTTATTACTGTCTTTATCTATAATTTTTCTCCATTTTTAATACACATTGGAATACCAAAAAAGGTAATTTAAAAACATTAATGTTCTTAATAAGATGCTAAAGCTTATGTTCTAATATTATTTAATTTGGAAATTGATTTTAATGTACATTTGAAGTTTACTATATGAAGTATTAAACGTTTATGTAACCTGACATCTGATTGAGGATATTTATTTGTTATCAATATGATTATCCAGCTTATGTATGTTTTGAACTAAAATCAATCTTTAGATTAGCAGTAGCATTATATGCATAGCTAGAAATTCTGAGCGTAATACACTCTATTCAAAGACGTAGATATTAATATCCTTCACAACCCTCCCCAAATATTAACTGTCAGATATATGCTTCAACTAAATAACTATATAACAAAACCGCTACTTTTGGCACTATACTCTCAAGTTTTTTCTTATATTCAAATTTTCGTCACACAAACATATTTAATATTTTCACTGTTTGTTTTTTAATCTAATTAACTGGATGTAAGCGCAGGCATTCAAAATTACGTTTAAAATCTCCCAAAATCTTCTGATTCTCTAAAATTCTCTGTTACTTGAATTTTAGACAAATAAACTAATAAATATGCTGATGCATATTTAGGTAAAATGCTTCGTCTTAGTCAATTTCCCCCAAAATTTTAATTCAAATACGAGTAACGGAACTATAACACATCGCCATTGCCCAGTTTGTAAATTTAATAATGTTTAAAATAGCATTATTGAGAGACAAAATTAACATTACGATTGTCATTCATTTTATTGAAGTGTCAAAATATAACACCACATAAATCGTTTAATTCAAGGTCTAATAAATATGTATTCTAAAACTTACAAATATTGATTTTAAAATACGGATTCTACCCCTACGAACTATAATCGTCACCCCCTATTGAGACGTTATAAATTCTAAAAACAAGCTAATTTGATTGACCTTTAAAATAATGTGAAGTACTAAACTATAACTTAATAGAAAAATATGACGATCTTCCTCTGAATGATATTCTTTTCATTTTCTTTTGATTAGAGAGTTTTAAGGTCGAAACATCAGCTGTTAAACACCTACTGGCTATTTTCATGTTATCATTTAAACAAGATAAGTTAAACAATGAAATACACAGTATTTGTTTCCAGAAATTTTTTATGAGCTATATAAAAAAAAATAATAATAAGTAAATTTATAATGTATCATTTAAATCTGAAAAATGTAAAAGTAAATATTATGTCTGCCGGCTTAGAATCCTTAACAATAGTTATAAAAAATCGTATCAAAACATAAAGTGAATGTCTTTTTAAAAATACTTTTAAAAGTGAACTGTTTTGCAATATTACTTAGTCATTTTAAATGTCACGTAATTTCCTTTATTTGCAACATTTAACGCACATTATTGAATTTCTTATTTAAAAGTTTTCTTCCTCTTTTTGATATTCACATAAAGGTATTTTTATTTCCGCCATATTAGAATTGTGCTACATTAGAAATGTGAAATGTTTCACTTAAATATATTTCTAATTTAACAGTTTGCAATATTATTTGGCTATTTTAAATATGGCTTTTTTTGTTTACGGCAGTTAACATAATTTAATGAATTCGTTATATAAATATAGTTTTCTCTTTAATATTCACATGTTAATATAGTTTTATGGGTAATTTTCAATATTTTTTTACTTTTAACTCCTACCCTTAGCAAAAAATGGCATAGGATTTCTTATGGAAACACATGGTTTTATATGGAAAATCATAAAAAAATTATGTCATTATATGTTAACATATTGTATTCATATGGTAAATATTCATCGCTCTATGGTATTGCGGAGCAATGTCTATGGTAAAGTTATAGGATAATGATATATACCATACATTTTATGGTATCCAGAGAAATGTGTATGGTAAAGTTATAGGATAATGATATACACCATACATGATATGGTACTCCATAACCAGGTGTATGGTAAAACTATAGGGAAATGAAATTTACCATACATTCAATGGTGTTCCATAGCGTGATATATAGTAAAATAATACATAATTGTTTGCACCATAAATTGTATAGTATTTCGAAGCATGGTGTATGGTAAAAGCTTAATGCTTTTTGAAAGTTTATAATATATTAGATTTTGTGTAACTATAATGTAAAATTACTCGGTTGTGGTCATCTCAAAACTTTCTACTATCTTTATGTATGTCTTATGCATTTCTAAAAAATAGAATCATAGCAACGCCACTGGTTAGATAGTTTAAATCAAAATCTATTTAGGAACAACTTATGTTAACTTATAACCAGTCTAATGAAAATCCCTTTATCTCAAATTAATATAACATAAAATAACATATTATTTTATTCTTATATAGTTCATATATATGACTGTGTAAATGCGTTAAAAAAATATTGAGAAAAATAAATTATTCAATAAATATATATATTTGACATATTTCCTATAAAATTTTAACAGCGATTAAAGGAGTCAGGGACACACATAAAAAATACTACATTAAAAAATTATCTGATTTTTTATGCTTAAAATGACATTTTTTTAAAATCATATTTAAAAAAGGAAATATTATGTGGGTTTTTTTTTCGTTTTCAGCATCTAGCTTTTAAGCATTGATTGTCATGGATAAGACTTCTTGTATGCGTTTTTCTTCATGATGGGTTTTCAAAATTTCTCACATTTAAATTGTTATAACTCAAGAACCGTTAAACATAAATGCTTTAAAATTAGAACATGCTTTTTTTTAATTGCTTTACTTTAATTTTGATTCAGCAAATTTGAAAAAAATATTTATTTTTGAAAGTATTATTTTTTTTCAAACTTTTACTTTAAATAAATTTTTAATTAATATTTTTAAAAAGGCTGAATCAAAATTAAAATGTATGTGTTTCTGTTTATTTAATTGCTAAAAAACTAAAATTCTACAATTATTACATTGAGTTAAAATAATTTTTAATTTCCCTCCACTTTTTTAAATAAATTTTAAATTAAAAAAAATAAGAGAAGTTTTATCATGTGATTTTGTTTTAAAATGGTATGTTTAATATCACAAAAAATTGCGAAATTTTAATTCAATAAAAGATTTTTTAATGCGTCCCGGACCCCCTCAAAATAAACAAATTGTTAAAAATAGCCTATAATTATTTAAAGAAAATCTTTTGAATTTATTTTAAAAAGGACCTAAAAGTATTTGAATCACCGAAAGAATTTTTGAAATATCTTTTAAAAATATTAACAACAAATTATTAATACATATATATTAATATAATATATTACAATATGCTAATTAAATATTAATAAACTTAACAGTACAAAAAAAAAAGGTTTATAATTAATTTACGTTATTTGATAATTTTAAAGTCATTTTATATGGAACAACAAGGATTTTTATTTTATTTAAAAGTTAAAAATTATTAAAAAGGTTAAAAATTATTTTACGATCTATAAAAATATCAAAAAATCTACCGATATTTTTATCGACCTCAAATTATGATAATATATGAAAAAATAGTGTTATTATTTTGTTCTTATTTCATATATGTGAGCAGAGTCTATGCGCTATAAATAAAAAATCCTATGGGAAAAATAAAATGATTTAACAGAAATATATATTTGATGACATATTTCCTATAAAATTCTAACAGCGATTAAAGGAGTCAGGGACACACATAAAAAATACTGCATTAAAAAATTATCTGATTTTTTATGCTTAAAATGACATTTTTTTTTTTAAATCATATTTAAAAAAGGAAATATTATGTGGTTTTTTTTTTCGTTTTCAGCATCTAGCTTTTAAGCATTGATTGTCATGGATAAGACTTCTTGTATGCGTTTTTCTTCATGATGGGTTTTCACAATTTCTCACATTTAAATTGTTATAACTCAAGAACCGTTAAACATAAATGCTTTAAAATTAGAACATGCTTTTTTTAAATTGCTTTACTTTAATTTTGATTCAGCAAATTTGAAAAAAATATTTATTTTTGAAAGTATTATTTTTTTTTCAAACTTTTACTTTAAATAAATTTTTAATTAATATTTTTAAAAAGGCTGAATCAAAATTAAAATGTAGGTGTTTCTGTTTATTTAATTGCTAAAAAACTAAAATTCTACAATTATTACATTGAGTTAAAATAATTTTTAATTTCCCTCCACTTTTTTAAATAAATTTTAAATTAAAAAAAATAGAGAAGTTTTATCATGTGATTTTGTTTTAAATTGGTATGTTTAATATCACAAAAAATTGCGAAATTTTAATTCAATAAAAGATTTTTTAATGCGTCCCGGACCCCCTCAAAATAAACAAATTGTCAAAAATAGCCTATAATTATTTAAAGAAAATCTTTTGAATTTATTTTAAAAAGGACCTAAAAGTATTTGAATCACCGAAAGAATTTTTGAAATATCTTTTAAAAATATTAACAACAAATTATTAATACATATATATTAATATAATATATTACAATATGCTAATTAAATATTAATAAACTTAACAGTACAAAAAAAAGGTTTATAATTAATTTACGTTATTTGATAATTTTAAAGTCATTTTATATGGAACAACAAGGATTTTTATTTTATTTAAAGGTTAAAAATTATTTTACGATCTATAAAAATATCAAAAAATCTAGCGATATTTTTATCGACCTCAAATTATGATAATATATGAAAAAATAGTGTTATTATTTTGTTCTTATGTATTTCATATATGTGAGCAGAGTCTATGCGTTATAAATAAAAAATCCTATGGAAAAAATAAAATGATTTAACAGAAATATATATTTGATGACATATTTCCTATAAAATTCTAACAGCGATTAAAGAAGTTTGTAATTACAAACTTCTGTAAATACAAACACATTCTTAAAACTGCATTAAAAATTTCTTTATTTTTTCTTATGCTTATAATGATGTTTAAATCATGTTTTCTATTATAATTCGAAGAGATAATAGTCAGACAATAGTAGTATTTTTTAGTTTTGGTTTTTATATTCATTTATATTCATTTTATATGCAACTACAAAGTTTTTATTTTATTTTATTTAAACGTTAATAATTATTGAAAAGATTAAAAATCATTTTATAATGTATAAAAATATTGAATATATCTATTAATCTTTTTGGTATTAAAATTTAAAAGAAAGATTCAAAATTTCCGTAAAAATTATCTAAAAAATAGTATTTTTTTTTTTTTTTTACTTTAAAATTAAAAAATGCTCGTAAGTAAGGAATTAATATAATACATTAACATAATCATTAAAAATATATTATATACTAAGCAAATGATTTCTTATTCTTATTAAATATTATTTCTTATCGACTTTCTATTTTTTTTAAATTTATTTTAATAAACAGAAAATAGTTTTTCCTTTAATTAATTGGATTTTATAACTAAATAATATTTGCTAAGATATTTACTCCATTCATTAAAATAATAAATTAACTTATAAATACATGTCTATAAAACAATTTATAAAAAAAAACCCCTTTAAAACTACCTTCTTTTGTCAACCATTAACTTAATAAACTTAGAACGACAAATAATGATGATTTACCGAAACGCTTTATTCATATAACGTTTTATAAGCACAGCTCATCACCCCACATGGCCGAATGGTTAGGACGCTCGTCTCCCATCCCTACCGTCCGTGGATCAAATCCCACTGCTTCCCAAGTTCGAAGTGCATTAGTATAGTTCCCAGTATTCCTAAAAGGTGGCGCCACCAAAATTGATGTCGTTATTTTTTAATATATAGTACCATAAAGAATTACCATACACTTAACGTTTATATGGTTTTTCATAAGAATTACCATACACTTAACGATTATATGGTTTTCCATAGAATCACTTTTACCATAGGCAAAATCCATATGATTGCACTTATGGTGTTTTTTTTATGGTAATTCTATGCCTTTTTTTGCTAAGGGTAATTAATTATTTCTCATTTGAAAATTATTTTTCTCTGTTTGTGATAGTCGAGTGCAAGTAAATGCAAATATTTTTTTTTATTTTTTTATTTGAAGGTATTAATATTTTTTGATCATTTGACAACAAGTTAAAATAATAATATTTTCTAAAACACTTTAAAATGTCTGTCAAAATGCTGAAAATTTATGTTAAAATTGGAAACAAACACATAAAAAATAAGTCACAAAAATGCAATTATCAAACCCGAAACTTCTATTGCCAATTTTTAGAAAAAAATAATAATTTAATTCATATTCCATTTAATTCATCTCCTATAAAACGTTTTTTACTGGTGGTTAACTTGTTGGCGACAAAACGTAATCTGAATAACTTTTCACATTTCACAAACGCCAAGAAAAAATGTCTTCGCATACAATAGATTCCCAAGCCGAACTAAAAAACGTATAGGTAAAAAAAGATGGCTATATAAAAAGCAATGGGAAAATTTTTTAAAGAGTGTTGTCAAGAATACAACAATTATCACTCACAGTAACCCTAAAAGAAAGTCGCATGATCAGTAAAAATTAAGTTCTTTATACAAGACGAAATGAGATGACAGGATTAAAAATAGCAGCAATTTATAACAAAAAAAATTAATTCGTTTCTTATTTAATCAACTGAAAAGCAAGAAAGAAAAAACTAGAAATGAAGTGATATTTTAAAACTAATTTATTATTTCTTTTCTATTTATTATTATTATTCTATATGCAATTTGGAGACGCATTAAAAATACCTATTAAAATGCTTTTCTTTTGAAATTAAAATTTTAAAAGAAGTGGGGGGAACTAACATTTGAAATATTAATATGAGATATATCCATATAAAATATGTGTTACATCACACTACCAATTTTCTTTTTTTGTGTGCGTGCAGTAAATAATAGCAAAAAACTATCTTAGGTCACAAAAAATACCATCAACGATGTTGACAGCACAAGTTTTCTTTTAGTTTTTTAAAGTGCAGAGATAGAAAATATGACGGTAAAGATTTGTAGAATGTTTTCCAACGATTTAGTAATGCCGCCATATTATAAACTTACTAGCCATGCAAATAAACAATCTCTAAGTTACGAAAAGTACAGTTTTCAATTCCATATTAAATCTCTTCCAATTAAATTATCGGATAGTTTTGGAAAACATACTGCATGGAAATTCTGCCATCTTGCACTAAATGTTTTTATCACATTAAACAGAAGAACTTGTGTTACTGACCTACCTCTATACAGTAAAGAAAAAGAGAAACATTCTTCATCTGCAAAAATAGAAATCTAACTACTGACAATAATGCAAAATATTCTTACAAGAACCAGGTCTCTTTTGCAGTTAATGATTTACGTAATCATCTCCAAATAGTAATTGTATTTTATAAAATATTTTAATTGCACCAAACGATTAGAAATAAAGTATACTTTTAAATGGTGTACATAAAATTTGCCTAGTAGGCCATCTACATATTAAAACGAACCCTAACTTTGATTTTTCAATAGTAGTATCCAATTCTGACAGCATAAATAACTTATACACTTTTCAGTTACCTTAAAAGCAGGTTTTTAAACAATTCGTACTATAAGTTTCCGAGAAAATAATTATTTTAAGAGCACACACTGGTCACGCGGTAAAAGCCAAACCGTAATGATAAGTCTATGGGCGCAATCTTTTCAAATATCTCTCTGAAATTTTAATATTTTTGCATGATTTTTTTGCACAAGATAGCTGAGGATGATCCACAACCGGCCTAGTTTTTACCTTTTCAGTTTTTGTTTCAGATTTTCTTTAAAAAATTACTTTAACCCGTCGGTAGTCGCGTGTCGGTCTTTTCGCCGCCCGTATAACTTATCTTCTCCTAACTTGTATCAGATTACAAATACAACGGAGATCTATCATGTAGCTGACTTTGAAGGTTTCTCGAACACCTTAGTGAAGTAACAGGACACCTCTGTTTTTCTTTCAGGTACATTTTTAGAAACAAAGTTGAAATTGGCGAAAAAGTCTACGTGACAACCACCAATGTCAGTTCATTTTTACTTTTTCTAATTATTCCATATCTCATGAATAAAATGCATAATTTAAGGAAACTGCAAATTTATATATTCATTGAAATGTTATCTACATATATTAGGTGAAAAATATTTCTTATTTTACATATTTGGTATGTGGGAGGCCAGCGGCGAAAAGACCGAGCGCGACTAATGACGTTGTGGAAAAAGTCGCGACTACTCGCGGGTTAACTTTCGAAACCGGTTTAAACGGGTTCTGAAACTGAAACTATCGTAATATAAAAAAATATATAACCAAAATCGAAAAAGTAAAAACTAGGCCGGTTGTGGATCGTCCTCAGCTATCTTTTGCAAAAAAATCATGTAAAAATTGTAAAATTTGAGCGATATATTTGAAAAGAACGCTCCCATAGATTTTACACCCTTAGCAAAAAAGGGCATAGGATTTTTTATGAAAACACATGGTTTTATATGGAAAACTATAAAACATTTATGTCATTATATGTAAACACATTCTATTCATATGGTAAACATTCATCGCTCTATGGTATTGCAGAGCAATGTGTATGGTAAAATTATAGGATAATGATACATGCCATACATTATATGGCATCCAGAGAAATGTATATGGCAAAGATATAGGATAATGATATAGACCATACATGGTATGGTATTCCATAGCAAGGTGTATGGTAAAACTATAAGGAAATGAAATTCATCATACATTCAATGGTGTTCCATAGCATGATGTATCGTAAAATCATATATAATTGTTCGTACCATAAATTGTGTAGCATTTCAAAGCATGGTGTAAGGTAAAATCTTAATACTCTTTGAAAGTTTATAATATATTAAATTTTGTGTAACTATAATATAAAACTATTTAGTTGTGGTAATCTGAAAACTTTCTTCTATCTTTATGCATGTCTTATGCACTTCTAAAAAATAGAATCATAGAAGCGCCACTGGCTGGATGGTTTAAACCAAAATCTATTTAGCAACAACTTATGTTAACTTATAACCAGACTGATGAAAATCCCTTGATCTAAAATTAATGTAACATAAAATAACAGATCATTATTTTATTCTTATACAATTCATATATATGAGTGTGTAAATGCGTGAAAAAATATCTTGAGAGAAATAAAATGGTTCAATGGTTTGACATATTTCCTATAAAATTCAAACAACGATTAAAGGAGTCCGGGACACATATAAAAAATACTGCATTAAAAATTTCTCTGATTTTTTATGCTTATAATGACATTTAAATCAACTTTTTATCAAAATTAGAAAAGGAAATATGTTTTTTGCTTCGTTTTCAGCATCTAGCTTTCAAGCATTGATTGTCATGGATAAGACTTCTTGTATGCGTTTTATTTCATAATGGGTTTTCACAATTTCTCATATTTGAATTTTTATAACTCAAAAACTGTTAAATATAAATGCTTTAAAATTAGAACATTCCTTTTTTAATTGCTTTACTTTAATTTTGATTCAGAGCAAATTTGAAAAAAAAAATATTTTTACTTTTGAAAATATTTTTTTTTCAAACTTATTTACTTTAAATATTTTTTTTTTAATTAATATTTTTAAAAATGCTGATCCAAATTAAAATGTAGGTGTTTCTGTTTATTTAACTGCTAAAAAACTAAAGTTCTACAATTATTACATTAAGTTACAATAATTTTCAATTATCCGCCACTTTTTTAAAATAAATTTTTAATTAAAAAATAGAGAAGTTTTATCATGTGATTTTGTTTTAAAATGTTATGTTTAATCATCACAAAAAATTGCAAAATTTCAATTCAATAAAAGATTTTTTTTTAAATGTGTCCCGGACCCCCTCAAATTAAACAAATTGTCAAAAATAGACTACATTTATTTAAAGAAAATCTTTTTGAATTTATTTTAAAAATGACCTACAAATATTTGAATCATCAAAAGAATTTTTGAAATAGCTTTTAAAAATATTAACAACAAAATATTAATGTACATATATTAATATAATGTATATTATATAATATATTATAATATATTAAAATTATAAACTTAATTGTACAAAGAAAACGGTTCATAAATTAATTCGCGTTATTTTATAATTTTATATTCTTTGTATATTAGGGTGGTGCGAAAAAACAAAAGTTTTTATTTCCAAATCGCTCTAGTGCGGAAAAGTTGCGATTGGTAAATACAAGAAAAACAAAAAAAGAATTTTTCAAATCGGACTTATTTTCCGATCGCGCAAACCACCTAAAATTAAAAAAAAAAAATGAAAATTTCCGATTTTTTCAGAATTTTTTTAAAAATATTACATATACATATATTTTATCACTATAGTGAAAATTATTTGCATATTGTACTGTTTAATAATAATAAAAAAATAAATTGCGTTTAGAGAATATCTTCCGATCGCGCAAACTCATTAAAAATCGGGGAAAAATTCAATTTTCAGTGATTTCGATGTATTAAGAAAATAATTAAATAGGTTCAGTATGCTGTCTCATGTTAAAATTTAAATGCAAATTAATACTATTGAGCAAATTAGGATATTTTTGAACAACAAAGATCTTACCACGGCGAGATCGCTGCAGGCCGAAAAGGTTTAGTAGTTAGCACAACTCCTGTTAGCCACGTTGCGAAACAGCGCTGAAGTCGCCCTACGTGTATATACCCATCGCTCCCCAACCTCGTCTACTTGCACAGTGCGCCCTTTCGTATCAGTGAGCCCGTGAACGAATTTCGTTTGTAAATTGGGTGTATTGTGTTATTTTAATTACATTAACAAGTGACATGGATACGGATATGCATGTGTCGTTGACCAAAAAAATTACTAGACAATCTTTTCATTGTCCTATATTCGGTCATTCAAGAGATTCTCTGCCAAATATTCTACCAACACATGAATATAGCGCCTGTATACATAAGAACTGTATAACTAAGCCTGTTTACCTAAGACACTAAAGAACACCCTTTAAATGAATTTAAATGCTTCTAGAATTGTTAAAAACAGTTCTAGACTTTTCCAAACTATGCGTCCATATAGTACGCATTGATATGTAGAATGATGCATGTTTGAAGATGTTTTATAGTAATCGTAAACAGGTATATGTTGTCCCTCGTGATATTTGTCTCAGAACTGAGGAGGATAAATAAAGTATTTTTCTTTCTTCCATCAAAATATATGTCATGTGGTTCTTCTGAATCCATTTGACTTTGACGTAAATTATTTCTAGTGCGGCTGATTTCCATTCTAATTTTGTATCAATAAAAAACTTGAGAAGGATCTGTTTTAGTTATTACAGCAATATCTTCTAGCACACTCAATGCTAGAGCAGCACCTGCAGGGTCAGATACACCATTGCGATCGCAGTGTAACGATGTAAATTGTAACTCCCACATTCATTTGCCAATTTAATTTTTTCTTCTTAAATCTGATAGACTGTACTGGTCATGGTAATGAGATTTTACATATACCTATATTAGCATTAAAACTCTCCTGTATTTCATCTAAATTCTCAAGATCTTTCATTTCCGCTTCAACGGATTTGGAAAGTTACTTTTTTAATATATAGTTTCGTTGTCCAAGTCTTGTATTAATTTTTTTTCCTCCTTTTCATTTATAGTACCAAATTTTCCCGTTCCGTTCTTTCTCTGAAGATAGATAAGTCTATGCTCAATGACTGGAATTTTGTTGTGTTTTTCAGACGTACAATTAGTCTCAATTGGACACTCCCTCAGATCTGGACACATTTTACAGGCGCAATTTTAATTCATTACGTATTTGCAGGCTGTAATATCACACAGTTGAGCTCCTTGTTTTTTTTTAATTCTTCAACCTTTTATATAAAATCTGGCTTTTCCTTGTCTAGAATATAAGATTTCGTTAGTTTATAATATTCAGCGTAGTAGGCATTATCTAAATGATTCTATACTAAAAAACTTTTGGGATTGACGCCTTATTTTTGTGTCACTGTATTGCTGACAGATAAGAAACACATTTTATTGTTGTCGAGTTTACTCGCTAATAGAAACCTCTCCTCAAAGCAGTATCGAAGAACATCTTCACGTAAGGAAGAATATTTGGAAGAAAATCTCTTGGATGACCAAATATGGGGCAATGAAGAGATTGTCTAATAATTGGCTTGGTCAACGACATATGCATATCCGTATCCATGTCAATTGTTGATGATTTTAAAATAGCATAATACACCCAATTAAAAATGAAATTCGTTCACAGGCTCACTGTTACGAAATGGAACACTGTGCAAGTGAACGAGGTTGGGGAGAGATGGATATTATGTACACGTATGGCGACTTCAGCGCTGTTTCGCAACGAGGCTAACAGGAGTTGCGCTAACTACTAAACCTTTTCGCCTTGCAGCGATCTCGTCGTGGTAAGATCTCGGTTGTTCAAAAATGGCTTAATGTGCTCAATAGTATAAATTTACATTTAAAATTTAACATGAGACCGCAAACTAAATTTATTTAATTATTTTCTTAATACATCAAAATCACTGAAAATTGAATTTTCCCCAGATTTTTAATGAGTTTGCAAGATCAGAAGATATTCTCTAAACTCAATTTATTTTTTTATTATAATTAAACAGTACAATATGCAAATATTTTTCACTATAGTGATAAAATATATGTATATCTAATATTTTTTTAAAAATTGTAAAAAAATCGGAAATTTTCAATTTTTTTGAATTTTTAGGTGGTTTGCGCGATCGGAAGATATAGTCCGATTTGAAAAAATCTTTTTTTGCTTTTCTTGTATTTATCAATCGCAACTTTTCTGCACTATAGCGATTCGGAAATAAAGATTTTTGTTTTTTCGCACGACCCTATTGTATATGCAACAACAAGAATTTTTGTTTTATTTAAAAGTTAATAATTATTAAAAATATTTAAAAATATTTTACGATCTGTAAAAATATCAAAAACATTCGAATATTTTTATCGATCTCAAATTATGATAACATATGGAATAATTGTGTTATTATTTTGTTCTTAAGTATTTCATATATGTGAGCAGAGTCTATGCGTTATAAATTAAAAATCCTATGGGAGAAATAGAATGATTTAAGAAAAATATATATTTGGTGACATATTTCAGCAGTTAAAGAAGTTTGTAATTACAAACATCGAAATTACATCTTCTGTAATTACAAACACATTCTTTAAAAAAAAAAACTGCATTAATTTTTTTTTCTTTATTTTATGCTTGATGACGTTTAAATCATGTTTTCTATTATAATTAGAAGAGACAATAGTCAGAAAATAGTAATATTTTTTAGTTTTGGTTTTTATATTCATTTATATTCATTTTATATGCAACAACAAAGTTTTTATTTTATTTTATTTAAACGTTAATAATTATTGAAAAGATTAAAAATCATTTTACAATGTATAAAAATATTAAAAAATCTATAAATCTTTTCAGTATTAAAATTTAAAAAAAAGATTCAAAATTTCCGTATAAATTATCTAAAAAATAGTAATATATATATATATATATTTATTTATTTATTTATTTCAAAATTAAAAAATACCCGTAAGTAATGGATTAATATAATACATTAATATAATCATTAAAAATATACTATATACTAAGTTATCAAATGACTTCTTATTCTAATTAAATATTATTTCTTATCGACTTTCTATTTTTTTAAAATTAATTTTAATAAACAAAAAATAGTTTTTCCTTTAATTAATTGGATTTTATAACTAAATAATATTTGTTAAGATATTTATTCCATTCATTAAAATAATAAATTAACTTATAAATACATGTCTATAAAACGATTTATTTAAAAAAAAAAAACCTTCAAAACTCCTTTCTTTTATCAACCATTAACTTAAAACGAGAGATAATGATGATTTACCGAAACGCTTTATTCATATAACGTTTTATAACCCCAATTCATCAACCTCGTATGGCCGAATGGTTAAGACAGTCGCCTCCCAATCCTGCCTTCCCCAGATCGAATCCGAGCACCTCCCAAGGATGAAATGCATTAACAAGTGTGGTTCCCCGTCTTCCTAAAAGATTGCGCCACCAAAGTTGATATCGTTATCATTTTTTAATATAAAGTACCATAAAGAATTACCATACACTTAACGTTTATATGTTTTTCATAAGAATTACCATACACTTAACGATTATATGGTTTTCCATAGAATCACTTTTACCATAGGCAAAAATCCATATGATTGCACTCATGGGTTTTTTTTATGGTGATTCTATGCTCTTTTTTGCTAAGGGCATTATCATCCGGGTCTTTTTGAGTACTTTTTGTGACTATTGTGGGGCCTTAAGGGCTATATCCAAACTGAAGTAGGGTTTCCGACTGTTGACATAGAAAGTTCTTTTCTTGATCAAGGCATCTTAGGCACTATACAAGCAGACATTGAAAACGGCTAAATTACAGGATAGCACAAGAAGTTTTAAAATATCTACTCACTTCTATCGTAGGCGGTCATTTAAAATACCATTTTTTGTGAACCCGTCCCACCAGTGGCCGCTAGGTTCTTAGCTCGAAACTAGTAGGCGGTAGGTGCTGAGTTCGAACCCAATCGCGACCGTAGGCATAACAGTTCGGAGTTTTCGTGGTTTTCTTCGAACCTTGTGTAAATA
The DNA here is from genome assembly GCA_964019185.1 of Maratus speculifer. NCBI lineage: Eukaryota > Metazoa > Arthropoda > Arachnida > Araneae > Salticidae > Maratus > Maratus speculifer. The sequence goes on along the minus strand of OZ025291.1, from coordinate 208,731,929 downwards.
CGAGTTAGGTTCCCTTAGAAAGACCCCCACGGTGGGCATCCCACCCATTAAGGCCTATATCCCAAGCGTAGATAATTGGCCGGCATAAACAAATCAAATCATATCAACCGTTTTTAGGTGCGTTCGTAATTATGTAAACACGTAGCACCTATAGTTGTCGTTCAGTCCGTCCGTCTGTCTCTCTGTCTGTCTGTGTGTACGTCTGTCTGTCCGCATATAACAACGCAAAAACTAACCAACCGTATCTTTTGAAATTTACAATATTTAATTATTACATACTTTTGTCGAGTCATTTCAAATTTTATGAGAATCGGATGGATAAATTAATTACAGGGACGATCAAAAGTATTCCTTTACATTACGGTCAATGGGGAAAAATGTTGCAAATGCATTTTAATCGATTGAAATTTAAATTACATACTTGTTACAGAATTTTTTCAAGTCATTTTAATTTTTTTGAAAATAGGATGCATAGATGAAATACAGAGACAATCAAAAGTACTCCATTACATTACAGTCAATGGAAAAAAAATTTCAAATACATTTTAATAATATTACACTCATTCGAACACAATAATATTGATATGCATCATAAAATACATATAATATAGATTTTGAATAATCTGTTGTGAAAAGAACTTCTGTTATTGATTTACAACGCTACACAAAAGTATTCCATTACATAATGAGTATAGAGAGAACATCGTTTGTTGCATATTTTAATTGTAACTAACTATTTACAATTTTATGAGATTGATATATGAGAGTGATATTTTTAAAATTTCATTATCATACGAACGCAGCTCATTTGCTACGCTTCACGTGCAATTTTCAACTTGTTTAAGCCTAATATGAAACTAATTGGATAAAAAATGAAAAATTTTGGATTTCCATAAATTAGGACTTAATAAACCTAAATCCATCAAAAAATTGTAGGTTGCTATTCATAATTGTTTCGAATATTAATTTCATATTTCATATCATAAAATTATAAAAATTGTAAATTCAACGTGTTTATGATTGAGTATTTTAGTATTATTGCTATATGAAGCACTAGTACATTAAAAGTGCTACAAGTGAAGTATAACTTCAGAAGATGTTAACAAAAATATGAAAATGTAATTTAATATTAGAAGCATTAAATTTTGAATGTTTATAATTCAAAAACTAACTTTCAAATAACCTGAAATTCGGTGTCCAGGCATAGTTTAAACATAACATTTGAGATATTTTGTTAAAATCGCGTATTGCCTTTGTAAAAAATGAAGTTTTGGTTAGTTTTATTATAAAGATGGCCCCCCTAAGCAAATTTTATGCGCATCATTTAAATGAAAACTTTATTTTAAATTGTTCGGTACCAGTAATTTTCTTCTGTAATAATTTGTTGAGGAGTTTGTACGGCTGTTTATATTTTTTTCCACGCATGTTCATATCCACCGTTTATTTGGGGTCCCTTTACCAGCAGTTTTCTCATCTGAGTTGACTACATAATAAAGATGATGTTATTATCAAAAAGATTTTCTGAATGAAATATGCTCGCCAGTTGATATCATAGATTATTTAAATGATAGAGCATTGCAATGTAAGCGAAGGATCTGGGTCCAAATCCCGGCTTGGGCATTTTTCATTCAAATGGACACATACTAGCCGTATGATAACTTTACCAATTAGTGTAATTGCGCTAAAAATAAGACTTCATCATACTTTACACAATTTTCCGGGAATCTTTACATAAAAATATTAGTGTTCTTTAAATAGAGTTTGAATAAACTTTTTGGTAAAATATAATTACATTATTTTCCTTTTGAAGAAAAAAAATGTATTACTAAAAATTTAATTTAGCTACATTTTCAATTTAACATTTAAATTTAAATTTCTGTAATCGCCACGTTTATTTATGTAATTTGTAATAAAATTCTGTGTCGAATAAGGCAGAAGAAATCCATTCAAATTTCTTTTTAAAACTATAAAAATACATCTTTAAAGTTAATCTTAACTTTATAAACTGTGCTATGACTAAGTTTTGCTATTTTTATTATTGTTTTAAGTTATATACAATTAAAAATATTAGAAATATCCGATCTAGCTAAAGTCTAATATATATAGTCCATAATATAGTCTAGTCCATATATTTATTGTTTTTCTTTTAAAAGAATATTCAAGCAACTTGAGGAAGTTTGAAAATAGCGGATCTGAATATTTGCCCGGCATTTTAAATGCAACTTTAAATATCTTCTCTTACAAACTGTAAATGCGATTAAAAATTCCGCGCTAAATATCAAATTTGACTACTAGATGCATACTTAAATAAAATAAATGTTGAAAGCAGGCGGCTTCGAATTCTCAGTTATTTTTCTTATAGTTACCTTTTTCACACATATAGGACGCGGATAAAAGTTATGCAGGACTGTTAATTTAAAAGGAAATTAATCTTTACACCTTTGAGTAGAATGTTATGTACTCAGAAGTTGCACCTAAATACTTACTACTAAAATTCAAAGATGAATTTTAGTTCAGAACATGCATAATCTTGATAGACATATTGATAAACATACATTTGTCTTCTCCTAGACGAAAAATTAATGAGAGGATACTATTCATTATAGCAAAGGGAACTGAAGATATAGTATAATGAATTGTTTTCTAATTTAAATTTAACAGTGTCAGAATAGAAGTCTTAGACTCATATTTTTATTATTAATGCTTTTAAATGAGGTATCATTTGTTGCCTAAAGTTTTGAAATAGAAAGCAGTGTTGAACAATCATAGTAGTAGTAAAAAGATAATGAAGTAAAATAACCATCACTAATACAATTGACACAAAAAAGCATTAGTTAAAGCAATGTAATTATAATAAATATAAATGTGTAATGAAATTGGATATGCTAAATAATAAATATTTTTACGGTTATTTAGTAATGTCAGGTCGTATAAACAAGTTAGCTAGACTGATAGAAGATCTCTAAATTTAGAAAATTAAGGATGTCATCTCTATAATAGTTTTCTCCGAGTACCATAGTTTTTAAAAACATGCTGTAATTAACTTATTCCATGTTGCATTAATGTTTTTGATAAATTCAACTGAAGGATTAGCATTAATGTTTAAGCTCTGTTAGTTGCAAATATAGACATTTTCACTTAAAGAGATATGGTCAAAGTTCATGGCCACTTTTTTGCATGGTCAAAGATAAAGTTTGCAATGTGCAGCATTGTCTGCTGAAAGCTATGTCAGTACTTTCATTGTTTTCATTTAAAGAAAATACATAGAGCCGAAGAAAAAACTCCACCTAAAAAAATATAAATTAATTCTTGGTTAAAATCGAAAATACTAAAGATTAAAAAATTTAGATACGAGATTTATATTTAGAGTTACTAAGGGGATCTGCTGTCAGAGATTTTGCATGCTTATGCTGTTTTAGTCTTAAGATGTAGATGTAAAATGTCTAATGCATTATTGAATTGTCTCTTGCATTTTATTTGTGATATACATTAAGTATAATAGCTTATGCATAAATGCTTTGTATTGCAAAACAAGAATATATCTTTTGAGATACTCTGTAAACAAACAACTCTTCATGTATTTACGTTTGAAGTCCGTATACACATATGCATGTTAGGAGTTATGTATACAGGGTGTCAACTTTCAACGGTGGCCAATGGCTAATTTCTAAACCGTTACACATAGACATATATCCGATTGCAAAAATGCTTTAAAAAGGGTAAAGAATTGTTTTTCAAGCGATTTTAGTCAAAAAAATTTTTATTAAAAAATTACGAAAATTAAATTTTTATACGGCCCCCCGGTCCTATAAGTGATATTTAGTAATTTTTCCCACTACTCTGACAAGTAGTACAAAAATATCCCATTCCTCGTCGATTTAAACTGACCGAGTAATAGCGGTTTAAAGTTGAAGCAGATTTTTTTCTGCAAATTAGGGGTCAGCCACTAATTTACTGGAAATAAAAATAAACTCTAGATATAAAATTTAACATTAAATATTTAGTGAAATAATTTTTACAATATTGTTTTTTAATTTATGTTGATTTTTACATATTAAAGCAAACATTGTACTAAATATATAAGTTAAAAAATAACAGAAACTTTGTTAAATTAAATCATGAAAAGCAACAGTTACAATTCGTTGCAAAATGACGCATATTTAAAATTCTATTAGATTACTTAACCTAGCATAATTTAGTGTAGTCCTACAAAATAAATAAATGCTACGCACCTAAGATTTTGTTAATATTACATAGTCACTCGATATAAATAAGTGTGTAATTTGGAACCTCGATCGGATATTTGGAAGTGAGTTAAAATTTAAATACAAATTTTTAACTAGTAAAGCATACTTACGAACGTTTTAAGCAAAATAAAAGCTTATCAAAATAATACACAATTTTAAAATAAAATCGCGATTTCTCAAAATTTGATTTTCTCGACAAAGAAAACTTTTAAACTTACGTCTTCAATTATTTTAACAAATCTAGAAGTTAATAAAAATTAACACTACCGTAAAACTTATACGGTGGTAGCACCTTCAGTTAAATCGCTTTAAAAATATTTCGTTATCTCAATTTAAAACATTTTTGTAATTGGAACTATATGTCTGTGAAAAACGGTTTGGGAATTAGCTATTGGACAGCATTGGAAATGGATGCCAATTATAATAATTTAAGCACTTAGTATACGTTCCCTGAACACTTAGTCCAACTCATCCGTTTGCATCTACAGAAATGTGGTTTAAGTCATGAAATTTAAAGTTTCATAACTCGGTCAATTTTAATGTTAAATGAATGGGACCTTTTATGTATTGTTTGTTAGGGTGATGGAAAATTTTTTACTAAATATCACTTATAGGACCGAGGGACCATATGAAAATTTAATTTTCATAAGTATTTGAAATAGTAAAGTTTCATAGTTGTGAAATCTTTTTTGACCTAAATCGCTTGAAAAACAAATCTTTACCCGTTTAAAGCATTTTTTCAATTCGAACTATATGTCTATGACTAACGGTTTAGAAATTAGCCATTGGCCACCGTTGAGAGTTGATTCCCTATATACAAATATGTTAGACAATATGTTATATATTAGGAGATGTATATACATACTCGAGGTATATACATCTCCTATACAGGGTGAGTCATAAATATCGAAACAATAGGCTATCTCCTTAAATATTGCCTTTAGACCCATACTTCCAATTGCAAAAATTCATAAAAAAATGTGAAATTTTTGATAAGGTAAATTGCGACTCCATGGGGGGGTCTAGCTAAAAAGTTACGAAAATAAAATTTTTATACGGCCCCCGTAGGACAAAATTTCCAATTAGGAAAACTTTCCTTATTCAATCCTGAATAAGACACAAAAAGTTGCATCTTCATATCTCCAAAATTAGCAAAGTTATAGCCGTTTAAAAAATTCATCAGGTTTTAAGGGATTAGACACAAATTGAAATGCGCGCAATTCAAAAAACAATGTTACTTTAACAGTTGTAGAAAACGCGTAAAAAATCTATTTCTCTAGTTAGAATTTTGATTTTTTTTCTTTTTTTGTGATGGTTAGCCGTATAATTTGCTAAGAAATTCTAAGATTTCTCATACAATTTATAAAAGTTTCATGTGATTCGTACTGGTTTAAATGGGACAATCAAAAATGGTTATAACTCGTAACATTATTTATCGTATTTCAATTTCTTTCCATTTAATTAAAGAAGAAAATCTGATTTTAGTTTTGTTCCAAGGTTTTTTTTATATTAATTTTAAAACTATTAAAAATGTTTATTGAAAAAATAATATAACTTTAAAAAAATCATATTTTCAAAAGAAACATTTTTTCAAAAGTAAACATTTTTTTAAATTTGTCGAAACAAAACTAATTTAAAAAATCAAAAATAACGTGTTTCAAGTTCTTTTTTCTTTTAAAAATTCTTAACATTTAATAATAAGACAAGAAATAGAGGATAAAAAATTCATTATGCAGAAAAACGAAGTGTATTGTTTAAATGTCCGTCAGTTATTTTAAAAAATGCTTTTTCTAAGATGCAGATTAAGTTTTTTTTTCTTTTTAAATTTACCTCTGACAACTTCAGGCTTTTTATCGTCCTCCAGACGATGTTAAAAAATCTGTATTCTGGGCTCAGGTAGGGCCAGGACCGAGATGTTACTTTTTTCTGAAGACCCGCCAGGCCGGGCCTAGCGCACTTTTCATAAATGAGGGGACTACTTCTTTCAACTTAGGTGCACTCTGAATGAAATTTTCAAACCCATTCTCGACAAAACCCGTATTAAAATCACTGTCTCTGACTGACTTAATACGTGCATAAAATAAATAAAATTCGGCTCAATCGAATTTTTTACGAAAAACATATAGATTTTAAAATCTTTATTTTACAAAAAAAAAAAAAAAAAAAAAAAAAAACTTTAAAATTTATTTTTTAAATAGATTATTCAAAGGCTAAAAAAATTAAATACAATAAAACCAGTGAAAAAAAATCTGCCTATAACGGAATTCTGTCTTAAACGGAAAATATGTTGATCCATGCAAAATAAATGCAATAGTACCTGAAAAGAAAATAAGCTTCAATAACATTTTCTAGGGAGAGCATCTGTCTATAACGTATTTTTTCTTTCCTATGTGATTCCGTCTTAAAAAGTTTTAGTGTATAACATTTTTCAGAGTCTCCAACTCCATCTATGGATTAACGATATTAAAATACAAGTGAAACATTTACATATAAATAGAGATTCATTGATAAAATAAATATATTACAGCCTTTGGCACTTCTTTAATAATAAAAAGTACAAATATAAAAAAACGAAAAGCTATAAAAGAATTTTATAGCCTCCTCCATATGAAGAGCCTCCATGTCAGAACTCCTCCATATGAAACATTTTTTTCCCATGCCGAATTAAAAAATTATGTAGAAATTTGCGACTGAACTGGGCTATGATTTAAACTATTTTCCAGACCGGTCCGGGTTATCATGTTGACATTTTTTCAGGCCACGCTGAACTTTTCCCTCTATGGGTCGGTTTGGGACCTGACCTAGATAATTTGACCCGGGCAGACGTCTGATATACCAATTTAGCGTAAAAACTATACGCTGCTATTTTATGTTCAAAAGAAAAGCGCTATCTTAAACCGATTTTTATTAAATTGCAATTTGTGAATGTTCCCCAACAAGCGTTGAAATTGAGTGAAGAAAGCATAGTTTAGAGGCAGGGAAAAGTGGTGCAAGTCAGGAATTTTTGAAGATTTTGGGATTTAATATCTCTGTGGGATTTTTAGATACGGAGATGAAATTTGTTTTGTTCAATTTAGGAATGGATAAGGAATAATTTCCTAATTGGGAATTTTGCCCTACGGGGGCCGTATAAAAATTTAATTTTCGTATTTTTTCAACTAGACCCCCCATGTAGTTGCAACTTATCTTATCAGAAAGTTCACCTTTTTTAACGGATTTTTGCAATTGGAAGTATGGGTCTAGGGGCAATATTTGAGAAGATAGCCTATTGTTTCGATATTTATGACTCACCCTGTATATGAACACTATGAAAATTAACTGTAACATAAAAATTCAGTTTGTTTCGTTTAAGATTAAATAACATTTTTACATAATGTTGCCATATAGATTCTATGTAACTAAATTTTAAATAGCAAAATAATGCCGAAATGGGTATACATTCCTAAAAAAAATATATTAACTGTAATAATGTTAGTTAATACTATGAATTAATATTATTAATAATGTTACTTAATTCTTTTTTATATAATGAAAACAGTTTCATAAAATAACGCATTCAATATTTTTATAGAAAGCATCGTTTTATTTGCAAAATTACAAGAAACTTTAAAAAATAAAGGTGGAATGTTACATGTACGTTTATTTATAGAATAATTATAATTGTTTGACAATTTCTTAATTTTTAATAGCGAAAAAATGTTTCACAAATTATATTCAATATGCATTTTGACTAAAATACGTTAATTTGCATTAATATTCTATTATGGCGTTATTTTAACTAATGTTTATATTTGCGTCATAATATATCGAACAAACATCGTTAAATTAAAACCCATATACATATTTGTCCCATTGTGGAGGCAAATTATGAAATAAAAAGCCACCTTTTATGTGCTCGGTCGAGATCGCAGTACTGTATTGTGATGAACACCAGGTCGATATTTACATTTTTTCTGGAGTCAAACAATGAAGAGATTTTCATCAAGAGAAAATCAGTTTTCAGAGATATTCTTGACTATTTCTTTATTTTTCAAAACACAAGAAACTGAACACCTATAAACATCGAGTATGCAGCACGCTAATATACAATGCTTTCGAACATTATATAGAAAACATTAGTCATCGTTGACAACAGAGAGCGTCCGTCTTTACTTCACCATGACAAAACGTAAAACTGACTAAAATTTCACATTTCACAAACGCCAAAAAAGTCTTTTGGCATAGAATAGATTCCCAATCCGAGCAAAACAATGTACAGGTAAAAAGGACCGTTATATGATAAGCAAAGTGGAAATTTAAAAAAATGAGTGTTGTCAAGAATCGCCCGTGGCGAATAATCGCGCAACACACAGAAACCCTAAACAAAATTACTCAATCGGTAACAAATTAAGTTCTTTGTACAAGACAAAAGGAAATGATTGGGAAATAAAAATAGAAGTTATTTAAACAGTCGTTTGATATTTAATCAACTGAAGAACAAGAAAGAAAAATCTAGAAATGGAATGATATTTTAAAACTTGTGAGGGAGTGACCTTTTGTCATAAAGGCACTCTAGTGTTTCTGAGATCGTGACGTCAATAATTTAACATTTTGTAGGCGTAAAAGCGACATCTATCCTCTCTTTTACTTTAACTTTCTAGAGTGTGTGTGCTCTTTCGAATTCCGCAGTTAGCTCGCGGTTATTAGTAATATGTTAATGTGAAGTATCTCAGTTTGCAGCATATAAAAGCTTGGGGGTGAGTTTGTGTGTGTGTGCCTCTGGCATTAGCCAGCAGCCAGCGAGTGCGGACCTCTGCCATTAGACAACGAAATGGATGATTGTTTAGCGAAGTGCTGACGAATAGAAAGTAGCAACGGCCTCCAGTAAAGTGGAAAGGAGTTTGGATAGTGGATTTAAGAGTCGGCCGTGGTAAGAAAGTTTAATAGTAGTTCCATTTTAATTATTGGTGAAATAAAGAATTATCCACAGCCACGGGCTGTTTAACTAAACTTTGTTCAACAGCTCAGCCAGGAGACAGTGTCAGGTGTTAGGCGGTGCCACGACTGAGCTAGGTTGGGGCCTGTGAGTATGATTTTAGCTGTTCATAGTGTTCTCAGTGTGTAAAATTTTAGACTTGCTCCACTTCCCTTCGGCCATTATCACTTGAATAAACTTTGTTGTTTTAACCTAAACTACTGAGTATGTCTGCATATAACGTTACAAATAGCGCCCACCGTGAGTTTGCCGTTACAAATGGCGCCCAACGAAACATCGGACATTATGAGATTCTGCCACGTGTGTATTTCACCGGTGAGGGTGATATTAGTGAATTTTTAGTTAAATTAGATGATTATATTTTGTTCAATAATATACCTGAAAAAAGTAGATACGTAGTGCTTAAATGCTCGTTAAAGGGCGAAGCACTTTTGTGGTTGGAAAATATAGGAAAGTTTTTGATTAATGAAGAAGCGAAAAGATTTGAACAAACTGTGATCGAGTTAAAGAAGGCATTTCCCCCCGTTAAAGATAAAAGTATTTTGAGAAAAGAGTTCTATTGTAATAAGCAGAATATTTATGAGTTGGCGTCAAAATTTTATCTTCGTAAGCTTGAACTAAAAAATAAATTAGATTTAGATATCACATTTGAGGAATTGTTGGACATTGTTTTTCCTCTTTTTAATCCAAATATACAGGACTTTATTGAAGTTAGAGCACCGAAGAATTTTGCAGAAATGCATCAGATATTATCGAAGTATGAGACTCGGCATAGCTCGGATCAACGGGATTTGCGTAGCCCTCGGCAGAGACCTGTCACGGATAGTAATTTGAGAAATGAGGGGGAACGTAATTTTGTGAGAGGGGGGCAGCGATTTCCGGATAGTAATTTGCGTAATAGAAATGATGGATTTGGTCGTAATATGTCGAATACGAGTAATGGTAATAGGAATGGTGGTGGTGCTAATAATTTTAGAAGTGGTGAGAGAAATATGTATGGAAATAGACAGAATAGTGGTTATGATCGTAGTGGGGGAGTACGGGACAGGAATGTTTCTTCGCAAGTAAGGAGATTAACTTCGGATGAGAATTTTGAAGGTAGATCAGTGCAAAGGAGAGGTGTGAGGAGGTCGGGTCAGTTAAACTGGTAAGTGACTGTATTTCGGAAGGTATGCAGTCACAGGTCAAATCGAAAAAGCCTTCTGTGAGTTTAAATAAAATTACTATTAATCCGGTTGAGTTACCTGAAGTGTTAATTGTGTTAGATGGTATTGTCGTTAAAAGTGTCTTCGATACAGGGGCAGATAAGTCGTTCATTTCTTTTGATTGTTATCGGAAATATTTTTCGTATAAGAAGTTGAAAAGGTCAAGTCTTGTGGTTCAGTCAGCACAGGGAGTAGCTTGCGATAATAAAGGTTCAGTAGAATTGGAAGTTGAAATTCGTTCGGTTTAGACATGTTGGGAGTTTTGTGTGTTAGATGGGTTAACAGTGCATTGTATAGTTGGTGTGGATTATATGAAGGATAGAGGAATTAGTTTGGATTTCTTTAAAAAGTCGTTAATCGTGAATAATGATGAGAATGTGAGTAAGAAAGAGCCTGTTTTAGTGTCAGTTAATTTGGAGGAGTCGGGGTTAAGTAAAATGGAGAGGGAGGAATTTAATAAGTTTTTGAATGAATTTGGAGAGGTTTTTTCTGATAAACCGGGTTTAACGCATGTTGCGTGGCATGAGATTGATACTGGTTTAAAAGCACCTGTTGCTAGTAAACCATATCGTTATGATAAAGTTAAACAAGGTATAATTGATTATCATATTCAAAAAATGCTAGCGGAAGATATTATAATGCCAATTGAGTCACCTTTTGCATCGCCAGTAGTGTTATGTCGTAAAAATAATGGGAAAAGTTTAGATAATCCAGAGGCATATAGGTTTGCAGTAGATTATAGAAAGTTAAATGCGATAACGCAATACCCTCAGTATCCTATTCCAGTAATTGACGACATTTTGGCTAATATAACGAGTACGAATTATATGTCAACGTTAGATCTTACGTCGGGTTATTTTCAGATTGCAATGAAGCCGGAGGACATACCTAAGACTGCTTTTATTACTCGGGACGGTTGTTTTGCTTTTAAGAGAATGAGTTTTGGTTTATCGGGAGCGCCGGCAACGTTCCAGAAGGCCATGAATAATATCCTTAAACATTTGCTTGGTAAGGGTGTCTTGGTCTACCTGGACGACATAATTATAATGGCAGCTACTTTTGAAGAGCATTTAAGATTGTTGAGGGAAGTATTTACGTTGTTAAGAGATGCTGGGTTAACAGTTAAGTTAGAAAAATGTAAATTTTTGAGAAAAGAGATAAAGTATTTAGGAGTTAAAATTACGCGTGATGGTATTAATATAGATAATGAGAAAATTGAGGCAATTACGTCAATGAGTCCCCCCAAAAATAGTAAGGAATTTGCGACATTTTTAGGGATGGTGGCTTGGTTTGCCAAGTTCATTCCACGTTTTTCGGAGTTATGTGAACCGTTGTATAATTTAAAAAGGAAAAGGGTGAAGTTTGTATGGTCATCAGCGGCTCAGAGATCGTTTGAATTATTAAAAGAGGCAGTAGTTTCCCCTCCTGTTTTGGCTCACCCCGATTATTCATCTCAGTTTGAAGTGTATTGCGATGCGAGTGCAGTGGGGGTTGGAGCGATGTTAGCACAGAAAGGTCGACCTATAGCATTTGCGTCAAGAATTTTAAATGCAGCGGAAAGGAATTATTCGATTACGGAAAGGGAGTGTCTTGCAGTAATTTGGGCTTTGAATAAATTTCGTTGTTTTTTCACTAATATACCGGTTAAAGTCATTACGGATCATTCAGCTTTGACAAAGTTAACTAATGGAAAGGGTTTGTCGTCTCGTATGGTCAGATGGTGTTTGAAGTTAGCAGAGTATAATGTGGTTATAGAACATAGGGCTGGCAAGGAGAATGCGGTAGCGGACGCTCTGTCACGAAACCCGCATGGTGGTTTAGAGGTCACGGAGGAAGTTAAGTGTTGTGCATTGTCTTCATTGGTGTTAAGGTCGCGAGAGCAGTTGATAAGAGAACAGAAGCAAGATGAAGAGTTTGGTAGTTTGTATCGTTACTTGGAAAATCCTGATGATGTCCCGAGCGCAGATGTGCCTATGTTTGTTCCCAATCTTTTAAGCTTATCGATGGTCTTCTTTTTTATTCTAAAATTGTAAATTCACGTGGAGAATTAAGAGTTTTTATTCCGGCTAGTCTTCGTAAGGCCATCTTGAAAGAATTTCATGATAATCCATTAGCAGGTCACTTAGGAATCAGGAAAACTTATGCTCGAATTGGTGAATCCTGCTACTTCCCTAAAATGCGGGAAGCAGTGCGCGCTTATGTCTCCAGCTGTAGCACATGCCAACGTTATAATTATAAAAATGTAAGTCCAGCTGGCAAATTAATTCCTATTAAAGTAAATTTGCCTAATGAATGTGTAGGTGTAGATTTAATCGGTCCTTATCCATTGTCTAATCCTAAAAGATATAGATTTGTGCTAGTTATAGTTGATTATTTTAGTAAATGGGTAGAGTTAGTCCCCCTCAGGAAGGCTTCTGCACCTGCAGTTGCCGATGCATTTTTCGATAATTATATTTCTAAATATGGTGCACCAATTAGGGTAGTGAGCGATCATGGACCTTGTTTTTTTTCTGATATATTTAAGGCCCTGTGTGAGAAGCTGGAGATCGATCATTCTTTTACTGTTCCGTATCGACCTCAGTCTAATATGGCTGAACGTGTAAATCGTACATTATTTCAAATGATTTCTTCATATGTTGGTTCTCATCATGCAAATTGGGACCAGTTTCTTCAGCATTTTGCGTACGCACTTCGTACAGCAGTTCACGAGTCGACGGGGAAAACGCCAGCTGAATTGTTTTTGGGTAGAAAAGTCATTACTCCATTCCAAAGGTTAGTTATGGTGTCGGATGCGGAAAGTCAGTACATGTGTCAGGATATTGAGAGGTTGGTTAAGGAAGCTCAGGTTCAGATGGGAAAAGCGCAAGAAAAGCAAGCTCAGTATTATAATATGCGTAGAAGAGAGTTAGAAGTGAAAGTTGGAGATTTTGTGTTAGTAGAAAAGCATTGGTTAAGTTCAAGTCGTCAAAAGAGAGTAGCTAAGTTTGGTCCGAAGTTTGTAGGTCCGTTCAAGGTTTTAGAAGTTCGAAATAATAATTTGGTTGTTGATGTCAATGGTGAAAGAATGACGGTTAATTTGGATCAGGTTAGAGTTTATAAGTTTAGAGAAAATGGTTGTGAAGGTTCTCATGTGTCGAGTGGTGTTTCGCGAAATTCCCGATCCAATGAGTGTCCCGAGTCCAGCACTTCTTCTTCTAATTCTTTTCATCAATATTCAAGAAGAAAATTTGGTCAAACAGCTCCAAAAACTGTTCTTGAAAGTCGAAAGCCTAGCAATCCGAGAGCAAAGTATGATAATAAAAATAGGAGAACTGTGTCAAATACATCGGACTCTGTGTGCCATAAAAGACAAAAAATTATAAACTGTCCAGTTCCTCCACCTATTAGACAGCAACCTCACAAACATACATTATCTAATAGTTCACCATCTTCAGTGATTAATCCCCGGAAAAGATTTCGTATGGACACTCGACAAACTGTTAAAAGGACTTTAAAGTCGGAATTTTTGCCCAATAAGAAACAGCGTAGGTCTGGAAAGAAACGTGGTCTAGGATCTTCAGTAACTTCGGGTGCATCTAGAAAGAGGAGACAACGCTCAGATTACCGGCATCAATAGTGTGAATCTCGCCATGGAGTGACCCCAGCAAACCGGCCAGAGCAGAGTCGTCGAGCGGAACCTACAAGTATCCCGCGGCATCCATTCCGAACCAGGCTGCAGGCACGACAGTCAACTGTGGCGTCACCGTACAGTTCTGATGACGAAAGATCCTTCGTACAAGGTTTCTGGGACAAGAGGAGAAAGCCATCCTGTAGTATGAAGCCAGCCAGCAGCGAATCATCTCTATGATTGGGTGATAATGTTCTTTATTAAATTTCTATTAGAGTGCATATATGTGGTAGCAATGTGAAAGAATAGAAAGCAGAAAGACTGTTTGGTACTTTTTGGCCATTTTTGGAATTTTTTGACGGACTCACGATTGGTGCTTAATTGTGTTCAAAATTTGTTTGCAAAATTGTTAGTTTTATGTATGTTTGAGATTTTGGTCTTAACTGCTTTTAAAAATTCTGGATCTATTGTTAAATTGTTGTGTTATTTGTTAAAAATGTTACTATATTGTTATATTGTTCATGTGTTATAAAATGTATGTTAATGTATGTTTAAATTTTCAGAAAGTACAGATAGTAATTTGGGTTATTTTGTACACGCGCCGCGGTTCAGACGCGCACGTGTTTTGCGGTCAAGAAGTCCTTGACACGCGTTTCTATCTCTTATACTAACATTTAATGAATTAACTTTCTTCTTATCGTTCGGTTTTATGAGTTGCGTTTTGTACTTTAGTTGGGAATGGTTTCCGCAAGTTGCGAATTTTTAAGCCGCGTTTGAATTTGAAATTTTATTGTATTAAAAATTGAATGTTAATGTGATTTTCTTGCAGGGAAGTATACCTGTGTTATGTATTGATTCTGCTATTTTTCTTTTAGTTAATACAGATGAAGAGCATGATGACGTCATTTTGTAAATTTTTGATATTTGATTGTTGCATAAGCACAGCGATATGCCGCTGTACGTATGTGCCCCAATTATTGTTAAAGTGGAGTTAAGTTCTGAAGAATTTTGGGAGTTAGTTCATTGGCTAATGGGTTTGTAGGTATTACGTAGTAGCAGAGTTATTTTAGGATGAAGTAATTGCAATTCTAGATGAAGTCGGAATTTGGATGAGGAAAATTTTTGCGCATTGTGTTTTTTGGACTTGGTGCGAATTCTAG
Organism: Maratus speculifer; assembly: GCA_964019185.1. Taxonomy (NCBI): domain Eukaryota; kingdom Metazoa; phylum Arthropoda; class Arachnida; order Araneae; family Salticidae; genus Maratus; species Maratus speculifer. The sequence continues at coordinate 208,716,735 of OZ025291.1, read as the reverse complement.
TATATTAAAAGTTGTGGAGAAATTTTTGGTAAAGTTATAGTTGTATTGCAATATTGAGGAAAATTTCGGAAGTTTAGTATTTTGAGAAATTTTAGCACTCCCAGTGGAGTGGGCTGTTTTGAAAGAAGTAATTAGTTTTGAAAATTTTACGAGTTTTTGGAAGTTTTACGGAGACTATTTGTAAGATAGAAGAATGATTGGATTGAATATGTGAATATTTGAGGCAAACTGAGTTTTTTTTGGTTGTGATGGGTTAAAGTTAATATTTTAAAAGTTATGTTTTGGCGCTAAATTTCACCCATCACTGTGTTTTATTACGGCTCGAAATTTATAACAAGAAAAAGTTCTGGGCATGCATTTGGCCCAGCCCTTTTTCTCTGCGGAGTCCGAGGGGGGGTTGTGAGGGAGTGACCTTTTGTCATAAAGGCACTCTAGTGTTTCTGAGATCGTGACGTCAATAATTTAACATTTTGTAGGCGTAAAAGCGACATCTATCCTCTCTTTTACTTTAACTTTCTAGAGTGTGTGTGCTCTTTCGAATTCCGCAGTTAGCTCGCGGTTATTAGTAATATGTTAATGTGAAGTATCTCAGTTTGCAGCATATAAAAGCTTGGGGGTGAGTTTGTGTGTGTGTGCCTCTGGCATTAGCCAGCAGCCAGCGAGTGCGGACCTCTGCCATTAGACAACGAAATGGATGATTGTTTAGCGAAGTGCTGACGAATAGAAAGTAGCAACGGCCTCCAGTAAAGTGGAAAGGAGTTTGGATAGTGGATTTAAGAGTCGGCCGTGGTAAGAAAGTTTAATAGTAGTTCCATTTTAATTATTGGTGAAATAAAGAATTATCCACAGCCACGGGCTGTTTAACTAAACTTTGTTCAACAGCTCAGCCAGGAGACAGTGTCAGGTGTTAGGCGGTGCCACGACTGAGCTAGGTTGGGGCCTGTGAGTATGATTTTAGCTGTTCATAGTGTTCTCAGTGTGTAAAATTTTAGACTTGCTCCACTTCCCTTCGGCCATTATCACTTGAATAAACTTTGTTGCTTTAACCTAAACTACTGAGTATGTCTGCATATAACGTTACAAATAGCGCCCACCGTGAGTTTGCCGTTACAAACTAATTTATTATTTGTTTTTTATATTTTTTATTATTATTTTATATGCACTTGGAGACGAACACACAATAACCATAACTATAAAAAATGCTTTTCTTTTAAAATTAAATTTTAAAAGAGGGGGGGGGAGACTCACATTTGAAAAATTAATAGAAATATATGTAATAGAATATGTGTTACATCACATATTATCACTCGAAGGACCACCAAAAAAAATTTTTTTTGGCGAAGAAAAAAAAATATTTTTTCTTATAAAAAATGTAAAGTGTTGGGAATCTATGTACAAAGCACAAGCAAAATATACACTTATAAAATAAGAATAACTATATGTTTATAAAAATTACAAGTTATATATGATATATATAAAACACAATACGATATGCAAAATTTTACCACAAAAAAATTAAACTTTAACTAATGCCTAGGTCTTTATATACATGCATATATGCTAGGCATTGCTTTTAATATCCAGAAATTTTATGTGTATACACAACCTATTTTTTATATTCTTCGTTTCATCATTCAAGTGTAAGCGCTTACATAAAACAGTTCTGCTGTAAAAGCAAATTTTTAGATGACATATTTTTTTATTTGTAGAAATTGTCTTTTTTGTTGAAATGTTGCTTGAAAATACGTGCAACTTGTTAAATAAATTATCATAACAGTTTACATATACTGTTTAAAACACACATTTAAATAAATGCTGAAAAAGATTTTTTTTTTAATAAAAAATTCTAAATACTGAATTGATACAATGTTTATAGTTGAATTAAATTTACACAAATATAATACCTATATTAAAATGTAAGAATCAAAATATGCACAATATGTAAATAAAAAAATAAATCCACACTGATCAGTATTAGAAAAATTGGAAATGTAAAATGCCATTCCAATAGAGTGTAGAGCAGACATACTTCAGTACATTAAAAAATTGTCAAAATATTAAAGTACATAAATATCAAAATAGTAGTATGAAAATAAAAGAAAAAACCAAATTGTACACTGCATAGAGAATCTTATACACAATGAACTGAACCAGCAGTAGACCAGTAAAAGATCCAATACATAGTATACAACTAAACATAATTCTGTGTCCTGGCCAGTTAACACAAAACATGTGGCATTACATTTATTTTCTTGATCTAAGATTATATCTTGAAATAATGTTTTGAGAAGAATTATTGCTATTGTACTGCTGATAATTATTATTGTTGTCATTAATATTAGAACTTGCATTTTTTATTAAAGTTAGAATTAAGGTATGCATTTCTAGGTGGAGCAAGTAAAAGTCTATTATATGCAATCTAAAAGAGGCAGCATGTGAACACTGATATTTCCTGATAGTAATAGTAAAATTTCTGTTGTAAAGGTAATACTTAAAAGCAACAACTGCTTTGTAAATAGCCATTAATTCTAGCTTAATGGCAGGATATTTTTTTCAGAAGGAGATAATGCTTTAGAAAAATATGCAACTGGTAGTAAGTTATTATCAAATTCTTGAAATAAGACAGCTGAGATAGCAATTTTTGACGCATCAGTATTTAAAAAAAATGATTTTTCCCAATCTGGTAAATGAAAATTGATTCAGAAAAAAACATTTTCTGAATATTATTAAAAATTTTGTCATGTTCAGGAGTCCAACGAAATTTTTCTTTAGGCCTGGTAAGCTGAATTAATGGATGTATAATTTCAGGAAATTTGGGTATTAAACTTCTATAAAAGGTCGCTAAACTAATAAAACCTTTTAATTGGCGTTTAGTTGTTGGTACAGGAAAAGATGTTATTCGCAAAATATTACTTTGAATAGGACTTATTGCATGATTTTCAATGTCAAAGTCTAGATAGTTTGTGGAAGTCTGATGAAAAGTACAATAGTTGGGGGCAAGAGCCAAGTTATACTTCGATTAAACCTGTAAAATTTTCTCAAGTTTTTGTAATGTTTCTTGAAATGTGTTTGAACCAAATATAATGTTGCAGCGTATATAGGGTTCTTTTGATCTTATGGTTAGACAACTTCAAACTCTTGTCAGAAAAGTAGAAAATAATTTATTCACAGATCTTCAGAACAACAGAGTCTTCGAAACTCACAAATTTTACTAGATATTCAAAAATAACTGCTCCAATCTATCGTACAGGTACAGCTTTAGATCCCAGAGACTCTTTATACAACGTCTCAACACTTAATAACATTCAAAACAGCATAAATGAAACTCAAGCAAACTTGCTTTACAAACGCCTTGTTCACTCAATGACTGACTGGTAAATAATAACAACAGCTCGTATCGGCTCTTTTATATATAGTCTCGCCGCATGCGGTGGAAATTTCTACAACCTTCTAGAAAAAACTGGAAAACCAGGGAACAACATTCAATGTATCAGCATATCTAAAGGGGGGTTACCAAAGATTGGGAAGGGTTACCATCGCCAACAATCGCCAAGTTTGTCGCCAACTTGGCGATATATTTATTATTTCGCCAATCTGCCGTAGACATACACTGAAAAATATTAGACAAGTTTGCTTGATAACAGATACAATGTAACAAAAACTAATATTAGTAAAGTAATGGAGCTTAATAAGATTATTTACATTATTTTACAGTACAAACACTAACTATTTACAAAATTCGGAACAATAAAATCATCTTGATATGTTAATATACCTTCCAAATTTATTTCATCTAAAATCATGTCCATTAGTGCTTGAAACACTGAGGCAGAATTTTTTAAACCAAAAACTAAACGTTTATACTTATAAGAGCCATACTCAGATGTAAATGTCAATTTATCTTGCAATTCTTGTGGCAAGTCAATTTGATGGTAAGCTTGTTTTAAATCTAAGCTAGTGAAATATTTATAAGAGGATAAATTAGCAATAATATTTTGAATTTTGGGAAGAGGATAAGAAGATCCCTGAATAATTGAATTAAGCATTATCAAATCTAACGCTAAACGATATTTCTGTTTACCTGAACCGTCGCACTATTTCTTTACAATTAAGATAGGGCATGACGATTCAGAGCAATGCCTCGCTATTATTCCTGCTTTAACAAGATTATATATTTGCTCTTTAGCATCCACCTTAAGTGCTTGGGGAATGCTAAATGGTAAAGTTTTTATTGGGAAGTCGTTAATAAATTTGATATTAGTTACAATGCGATCGGTATGACCAAGTGTCTTAAGAGATTTGGAAAAAGCAGAGTAATATTTTAAGAGAAGATTAGAGATTTCCTTCTTTTCAATTGCTTCTAAATGTTCCAATTTAAAATCATCAATAGAAAGATCTTTTTTCCTTGGAGCAAGTACTTGATCAGATGCAGTAATAAAATTTCAATAATTTTCATTTGTTGAAAGATTTAAATTACTTACCAGTTCATTTTGATCAACAATTTCATCTGATATACACAGATAACCTACTTCCATATTTTTATTTAAATGAACAACATGATCAAAATGATAAATTTTCAATGTAAACATGCATGATTTTGGGATATGAGATGTTTTGAAATTTAGAATCTAATTTTATAAGAGCATCATGACATAACACATTATTAGAGGAAATATTGCTACAAAATAGCATATCATCTTGATCTGGTGAGATGTCAGTTTTAATTTTTACAAATTTGTGTTCATATGGATTTAAGTTAACTTTGTGTGCAAGATATGCACAGATCTGATCATGCGATTCATTACAGTTAACATTATACACAACATTACTTGAACTACTGTCATTATTATTTACCTCAGTTTTAGAATTTTCATCAACACATATTGCATTTATTTGACTTTTTCTACATTTGTTTTTTATTGGTATTTCAAAACCATTTATTGAGGTAATATTATCACTGGTATTAATAACAATATTATTTTTCACAATAAAATCATAGCCTAAAATTCCAACAAATTCTGAAGAATTTCCAATTTCATCAATATAAAAGGTATGTCGAAAGAATATTTTACCAATTTTGATAGACACAAAAATGCAAGAAGAGAATTTAACTGCAGAATTAACAGTAGAAATAGTTACTGAAGAAGCTAAATGTTTGTAAGAAATATCTTTTTTTATTTCATTAAAGAAATTAAGTGATAAAATTGAAATTGAACTTCCTGTATCCAGTAATAAAAATGCCTCAAATTTGTCAAACTTACTGGAAATAATAGGTAAAAAAGAACACTTATCATACACTTTATAAATGACTACTTTTTCATCTCTCTGTGTTGACTGATTGTTGCATCTGATCTGATAAATCTGAATTTCCTTAGAAGTTTGTGAATAAGTGGATTTAACTTGTCTTTCGTCAGACAGTTTAAATTTATTTGCTGATGACCCAAGACAGTTTTGAGAATACAGGTCATCAGCTGTACTGCGTCTCACTGGTCGTTTAAAGGCTGAAATTGGTTATAATAATTCTGATCATACGATTCCTTTCTCTTACACAAATTCTTATATTTAAAACACTGGAAGGCCAAATGACCTCGTTTAGAACAAATTTGACAAATATTTACCTTTCTGTTATTTTTATTTTGAAACTTAAAACCAAAATTTCGAGAGTTTTTCGATTTGTATAACTCACGAGCGTCTTTCTTAAAACTAGGACGAGTTTGGTTTGGTTTAGTGTCATCTTTTTGTGCTTTATTTACGAATGACAAAGCATTTATTTTCTCTGATAATTCGGATATCTGTTTAGAAAAATCAATATGATTAGAATATTCATTATGAATATTAATTAATTTCTCATTCGACAAAATATTTTGCAAAAACTCTGCTCTTTCTACAGCTTTGTCATAGTCATCAATTTTTTCCTCCTTAATTTTGATTCGAATATCAGTTGATAAACATTGCAAAAGTTTCTTATATTTTATTTCGTTAAGAAATTCAGGATTTTTCGTTTTAAAAGCCTTATTGGCCAAAGTGTTCAACCTATGGGGAAAATTACTTATACTTTCATTAGGTAAGAGTTTTATGTTATCAAATTCGATATCTATAACTGTTTGAGATTCTTTAGAGGAAAATCGTGAAAGTTCCTGTTTAATTACTGTCACACTATTTGAATTCTTAATTTTGTCATTTTCAAGAAAAAATTTTAGGGCAGGTCCTGCTAATTTTGTTTTGAGAAACAAGACCTCCTGTTCATCTGTCCATTTTTGTATTTTTGCATAATTACTAATTACATCAAAGAAAAAATCCAAAGTGTTTGGATCCCCTTCATAGCAGGGTACAAAAATGTTAAAATTATTTTTTGATGAAGTCATATTAAAAATATATATATATACTTATAAATACTTAATCTTGTTCAAATATATCATAATCAATTACAAATAATAATAACATAAAACCAAATATATAATATGAAACACAAAATGAAATAAAGAAAAAGAATACGTACATTACCTTTCTTCTAAGCTGAAAACAACATTATAAGGAAAAAAATAAATACATTTCCCTTTTTTTATGGAAAAAAATAACGAGAAACAACAAAAAAGATGTTCTTTCTGAGACTATTATTTGAATGATAAGTTGTTGCAGCTAAATTGCCTTTTTGTTCAGTGTTCGTAAATTTGTTAGTTCTGAGGAGGGGGTCGACTTTAATCACAATTAAATTAGATGCTCCCGCACAGAACAGAAAAACCACGACACATCTTTGTAGAACAATAACTTTGTAGAATTGAAATAGACGGCTTAATTATATTTTTTTATTTGCAGGACACCAACACATCATTCTAGAATCACTTTGTATAATAACAACTTTGTAGAATTGAAATTCCACTGAAACATTCCAAGATTTTACGTATTATTTTCGTTATCGTCGAACACTTCTTTACTGCACCATCCGGAATTCGCAATAAAATGCGCTGCATATACAAATCATATTTTCGTCTCATTCTTTTGCATACACTTGGATAACTTCTCCAGAAAAAAAAAAAAAAAACCTTCGTTACGGCGCCATAGTTCTGTGGTGATAAAATTATGAAATAAAAGGCTAAATTTTATGTGCTAGGCCGAGATCGCAGTACTATATTGTGATGAACACCAGGTCGATATTTACATTTTTTTCTGGAGTCAAACAATGAAGACATTTTCATCAAGGGAAAATCAGTTTTCAGAGATATTCTTGACTATTTCTTTATTTTTCAAAACACAAGAAACTGAACACATATAAACATCGAGTATGCAGCACGCTAATATACAATGCCTTCGAACATTATATAGAAAATATTAGTCATCGCTGACAACAGAGAGCGTCCTTTTAGTATTGTTCTCAGTTGTTAAAATTACAGAACTGCTCCATTCCCCTTGAGCCCTTATCGTTTTAAATAAACTGTTTTTATCTTATGTTCTGAGTTATGTCTGCATTCCACTCCCCCGCTGGGTGTCCGACCATTACAATACATGTAATAATATAAGTTTTTCGCCATTGATTATTTCCAAATTTTTAAAATTTCCCCTGTCATTTAATAATATCTTAACATATTTATTATATTTTAATTGCATATCTTTAATCTACACGCCCCTTTTTGAATTATTCTAAAAAAATAATCTTATAAAAGCAGCACTATCTTTTAAATTACATTACTTTATTTAATTCTTTCGTTGTTTCTAATATCTTTTATTTGCATTTTAAAAATTCATTCCATATCCTACAATTTCTGCATTCTACGTGATTAATTCCTGATTGCGTAAGATAACATCAAATTGTCTTTGAGAACATATTTCTTTTTTCGTCTGCTTGAATTTGGTATTGGATGATTTTTCATTTTCTCGAAAGTTAATTTGCAGCAAAAAATGCTTTTGTAAAACTCTGTATTCTTGCGCACTTTGATATATAATGTCATTACTTTGACTTGAAAAACCGAATTATACATTTTTTCAAGCGTTAAATAGAACCCTGTCTGAAAATTCACCCACATATGTATATACAGATATATTCACCCATGTCCGACGTCTGAATCGAGACCTAGATTACGGTCGAATTCATTTCAGAGCACATGAAATCCAAAGGGAACTACGCACATTCAGACACCATCCTGCGACGGCACCAGCCATTGACAGGTTAGAATCTTCCCCTCAAAGTGAGGAAGTAGAGTTGGAGCTGTATGGTTCATTTGACGAAAACATTTCTCTGTACAGTTATTCAATGTCGTCCCTCGTGGCGCTGTCTAATCTGGCCTGCCAGAATCCACTTGTGGCGGGAATACACGATCTGAAGGAAGATTTGGAAGTAAAGTGGTGTTGTATCAAGGCTTACATAGGTATCCGCGGTAATAAAGCTGCAGATTGGTTTGAAAAAGCAGGTTCTGAGCTTTAGATAGCTAGTGATCATATCGATCTTCCCCCGATGTAGTCAAACAATAAGGAAAGCAGCTTTAAATTTAAATTTTTAAGAACCTTGCAGGAACGGGAGAAGATAAGATTGTGAGCAGAGGTGACAACCATATCCTTCCAAAGGTATTTTAGAGATGTGCTTGGATATCTCCTCTCATGAAGTGGGCAGTAATAGGACATGGTCCTTTTCCATCTTACTGTAAACACTTCGGTATTAAGCCTTTGGCTTGTTCCTGCCCGTTCGGTTTATCTTCGACCCCGACTATAGGCCAGAATATCTTCGTAGAGTGTATTGGGACACAACCATTAAGAGATAGATTCTGTACGAGATTTACCATCAGGTGGGCCAAAAACTACTTCGTGGTTTCGGATCTCAGATGTCTCTCGAGGATTTTCTTAAAGTAATGGAGTCCTATCTTTCGTAGGTCCATTGACCCTCCACAGGGTCCAAGCACATCTCTAAAATACCTTTGGAAGAATATGGTTGGCACTTCTGCTCAAAATCTTATCTTCCCCCCGTTTCTGCAAGGTCCTTAATACCTTAATAGTTTAAATTTAAAGCTGTTTTCCTTTTTGTTTGACTACACCGGGGGAAGATCAACATGATCACTGGCTATCTAAAGCTCAGAACCTGCTTTTTCAAACTAATCTGCAGCTTTATTACCGCAGACACCTATGTGGCAATAAAGTATGGGCAACGCACGGTCAGATGTCAGTTTGTAATAGATAGGAGTCCTAATTTGACTATATGTAGGAAAGGTTTCTTAATCGAATACTGTTTTTTTGCTCTATGAGAATTGACGTCCTCTACGTCTCTAGGTTAGGTAGCGACCCCTTGTAGAAAGGGTCAAAAATACAAATTTCTATTAAATATTTCTACAAAATACAAATTTCTATTTATGATAAGCGTAAAAGCTTTTCTTTTACAGTTAATCAGCTCGTACACTGGTCCTCTAATATTTCAAAACGAATCTACATTAACATTATAATCAGCCAAATTTTCCGATTTTATAGAATATGTTCAGAAAAATATCTATTTGAAAGTGAGCTTTTTCAATTTAAAAGTAAACTTCATTATAAAAACAATATTCCTCTCGGGTTCATAAAAAAGTACTCTGATTTTGCAGATTCTCTACATTTTTGATCGTTTGCTACTCAGTGACAGCTAAATGACTTGTATTACCTAAAGCCTGCTTAAGGACGGTTTTATGATGATGAGCTGCATTGGGTGGCAACAGACCTGGATTGTTTATGGATTGGTTTGGAATACGGTCTCAAATTTGTTCTGTTTAATTTGTTTTGAGTTGTGGCATTGCAGCTAAGTTGGGGATGTGGTTTTTATTCAGAGAACATGTTTTTACATCGTTTACAATGTTCCAGGTGAGACATTCGTTTACTAATGTGGCGTAGGGTCCGGTGGGGGAACGCGTGAATTATAGCCATCGGGTGTTTAACATGTGATTTTTCGCTATTCACCGCTCTGGCCGAAACCCACTGCCACTTAAATATATTTCGTTTTTGTAAACTCGAGTGTCCGGCTGCTTTTGTCTAATAAAACCTATCGCTGATGAGGCAGGCAGCCTATTGTTTTTGTATTTTGATTGTTGAATTTTCAATTTTAAAGGATTTTTGTTTTGTGAGGGGGGTGTGCTGGTTCTTGCTAAATTGATAAATTTGAAATTATATTTTTAATTTATGTGTTTTAATTCAGCGTTTCGGCGCAATTCACATGAATTTCTATTGTTTATTGTTGATTGTTTTACATATTGGATAAATTACTGTATTTTAATAGCCTGCTGCTTTAGCGTAATACTGGAATACAGCTATTGTTTTTATTTTTTAATTTGGCTTCGGACTGGCTCAGTTTCCTCATACATATATTTTTTATTTGTGCAATAAGCTAAAAGCTTCAAAAATTCTATATATAAAAATGTTACGATGAAAATGAATAATAAAAAATGGGATTAACAAAATGTAGTAACAAACGATGTAAAACTTGACCTAATGTAGAGTTGTCTGCAAGTCCTTACACCAACAGCACGGTTAACCTGAATTTCCATATATGTAAAATTACACATGTTATCTATTTACTTAGTTGTACCATATGTGATCAAAAATATGTCGGGGAAACTTCGGGTGAGTTACACATGAGAATCAATATCACAGACATTTATCTAGTAAAGAAGACAATAATTCAACTTTTGAAATAAAACACTTTTTATGCACGGTTTTCATAATGTAAAAATCCAAATATTAGAACAGATTATTGATGATCCTTTCCGGTTAAGAAGTGAAAGCTTCTATATACTTCGTTTAAAATCTCTGTATCCTTATGGATTGAACACTAAACTAAATTTTCGTACTGAAAATTCTACATGTATATACAGTCTTTTTTCGTCTGTATATATTCCCTCATTTCAATATAAAAGAGGTAAACGTGGTAAACACACAGATAAGCTAAAGCAAAATAAATATTCTGACATAAGCCCATCTGTCGTTCTACAGGACCTTTACAATTTATTTTGTAATAGTTTTAATATTAAACAGATTAAGACCATTTTATTTGGTTTAAAATTTAAAATACTTAAAAGATTGCAACAAAAAATTGAAAGTTTTAACTCTTCAAACTCTCAGTTTAAAGATCTGATTAGTGATATTTTGTTATACAGTATCGGAAAACACAAACCTCTAGATTTGGATAATGTTTACTTTGTATGCACTTTTCAACAAAAAAGTTTTGATAATCTACATTTAAGTTCTTTGATTTTACGTCATAAAAGTCTATTTCCTGTCAAAGCTATTATAGTAATACCCACTTATAAATATACCAAAACACTGGGAAGTATTCTATTTAATTATAGAGAAGTTTCCCAAAAATTTGATTCATATACTGATTTGGAATGCAATTGCGAAAATTTTAAAAATTCAACTTTTTTAAGTGAAACCAATCAACATATTGTGACTGGAGATCTAAATATTATAGAAAATGTTAATATACGTAATATTTTGAACTTAGGTACTAAATTTCGTATTAATAATAAATTAAATCCAATAAAGTCATTCAATACGTTTAAAGCTGATTTAAATGCTTTTATATTAAATTTAAGTTACAGATACAATACACCTATCCCCCTCTTTACAGATTGGAAATTGCATATTTTAAATGATTTTAAATCTTTCCAGGATTGTTTTCTAAATAATTCATCTTATAATTATCATTATTTCAATAAGGATTTTAGAAACGAAATAGACAAATTAAAACAAAATTTTGTTTTTTGTCATGTTCATAAGGCTGCCGGTAACTTTGCAATTATTTGAAAAAAGTTTTATGCATAAATGCTTAATGCAGAGTTAAATAACAGTATAACCTATAAAATTTGTAAATCTTCTGTACAAGAAATTATCAATAAACATTTGGCTTTCTCTAAACAAACCAATATTCCTTTCCCACGTAATAAAAATCCGTCATTTCCGTTTTTATTTCTTACTCCAAAATTTCATAAAGTACCGACTAAATACAGATTCATTTGAAGTAATGTTAATAGGAAATAATTTTAATAGGAAATTTGAGGATTTACTTAAAAAAAATTTGAACATGCTGAAATATAAATATAAAGACAGTAACTGTTTTTGGATTATTTCTAATAGTTTTGAAATTGTCGAAAAATTAAAAAACAATAAAATTCATTCTATCCATACATATGACTTCGAAAATTTATTTACCACCATTCCTATTAGTAGTTTAAAGGATGCACTTTTAAAAACAGCTGAATTGGTTTTGGATGGTACGGATTTTAATTCAAACTTGTTTTATAAATTATGCCGGTTTTGCCTTTACAATAATTATGTTTATACTGGTTTTAAAATATACCTACAAATTAATGGGATTGGTATGGGTACTAGTTATTCATCCACTGCAGCTAACTTATTTTTATTTTTTTATGAATTTCAGTATAGTATAAATAAAGCTGACCTAAAATTTTTTGCTTACCGATACATTGATGGTTTGATCGTTTTGAATATTGATTCTGATTTTAATGAAATTTCTCAAGAAATTTATCCTGACTCCTTAATGTTAAAAAAAAACTAATGAAAATAGTTGGGAGGCTGATTATCTAGATTTAAAAATAAAAATTTTAATAGATAACAAAATACAAATTTCTATTTATGATAAGCGTAAAAGCTTTTCTTTTACAGTTAATCAGCTCGTACACTGGTCCTCTAATATTTCAAAACGAATCTACATTAACATTATAATCAGCCAAATTTTCCGATTTTATAGAATATGTTCAGAAAAATATCTATTTCAAAGTGAGCTTTTTCAATTTAACAGTAAACTTCATTATAAAAACAATATTCCTCTCGGGTTCATAAAAAAGTACTCTGATTTTGCAGATTCTCTACATTTTTTATCGTTTGCTACTCAGTGACAGCTAAATGACTTGTATTACCTAATGCCTGCTTAAGGACGGTTTTATGATGATGAGCTGCATTGGGTGGCAACAGACCTGGATTGTTTATGGATTGGTTTGGAATACGGTCTCTAATTTGTTTGAGTTGTGGCATTGCAGCTAAGTTGGGGATGTGGTTTTTATTCAGAGAACATGTTTTTACATCGTTTACAATGTTCCAGGTGAGACATTCGTTTACTAATGTGGCGTAGGGTCCGGTGGGGGAGCGCGTGAATTATAGCCATCGGGTGTTTAACATGTGATTTTTTGCATGTGATTTTTTGTGGCCGAAACCCACTGCCACTTAAATATATTTCGTTTTTGTAAACTCGAGTGTCCGGCTGCTTTTGTCTAATAAAACCCATCGCTGATGAGGCAGGCAGCCTATTGTTTTTGTATTTTGATTGTTGAATTTTCAATTTTAAAGGATTTTTGTTTTGTGAGGGGGGTGTGCTGGTTCTTGCTAAATTGATAAATTTGAAATTATATATATATATATATATATATATATATTATAGGACAATTCAGCATATGTGAGCATTCTAAAATGACTATCGAAGAGGCTTTTTCTGTACATAACAGTAGCCAAACCATACTGAGTGAAATGATCACATTGGCAAAAAATAATGCATTAATAAATCAATCTATAGATTTTCTATATCTATAGATTGATTATCTATATTTTATATCATAATCAATCTATAGATTTTCAGCAACTTTTGAGTACCGCAGTTTGGTAACAGTCCCTAAAATAACGCATTTATAAAAGAGGTATTTTCTCATAAACTAATCGTACAAGTTCACGCAAAGTTTTATTCAGGGCAATTATAGGTAATAAAATTTATTTCTGACTTAGCAATTGGGATTTGCTATTTTCAAAAAAATGTTTTGTTTTGATATGTAGATATTCCTACAAGCAAATTTCATATACATCAATATTTTTCTTCCATAAGTGTACATTACTTTAATACAGAAGGAATGGGGTTTCGCAAATTCCCTTAACGCCATATAGATAAATATTTTTTTGCATTTAGAAAATGTGTTTATTTCAGACGTTTATAAATGTAAGGAATACTGCGGAAACATGGGAATCTCGAAAGAATATATTATATATCTTTGTTCGTGTTTACGCCATATTTCTTATAGGTTTTAGTTAAAAAAAGCAACCTAAAACCGCATTAAAATAATCGAATAAAATAAAAGTTTTAAGAAGTACGATAATATTGATGCGTATAAATTAGCAATTGAAACTGGTAATTAAATTTAGTAAATGGATACAATAAAAAGTATTTTAACACATCCAGTTATTGTTACACACTCCTTAAAAAGATAATATACGAGTTAATTACGTAGATATACGAGATAATATACGTAGTTATCGATATTTGAAACTCATCATTTGTCTTTTACAAGAAAATATTATTATAACACAAGAAAAATAAACTCTAAAAGATTTTATAAAAAGTCAGAGTAATTTATTCTTATTTATTTTAGCAGTAAATGTGATACATGGCTACATCTCTAAGTTCAACATAATGCATTTTTACAGAATTATCTGCGGTGACACGTATGCTTCCTGAAAGAATATAAATCAGAAAGAAAATACAATATGTATATATCTTTATTGATGATAATTCGCGTAATATCCCTTTCTTATCTAGTGATCTTATGTAACATGTTTCTTTGCTGCGTCATAGTAAGATGAAGACATTACAACAATGAATTCTTGCCATATCTTACTACTTTCTTATTCTGCATGCGAATATTTTGGGAAAATATCAAATCTGCCTGATTTATATTTTTTTCTCCTTCTTAGTAGAGAATGTCTTTAAGAATAGTCCATAATATTGTAAAAGAAAATTTTACATTAACTATCGTGATCAAAAATTGTCAAAAACTACAATAAAATAAATACAGCAATGAATGGACGTATAATATGAAAGTTAAAACTATTTTAATATTAATAAATAATAAATAATCTTAAATAATAAATAATAAATAATCTTAAATAATAAATAATAAATAATCTTAAATAATAAATAATAAATAATCTTAAAATCTTAATAATAAATCTTAATAAATAAAAACAATATCTTCCCACTATTTTACAATATTGGTGTTTTTGTAAAAAGATGGACACAATTGAGACTTCAAAATGTGAGATTTGTTACCAAAGGATAGAAACAGTTACCAAAAGAAATAATTAACACATGTGCTTTTTTAAAAATTTATTTCATTTTTTACGCAGATTATATGTATATATATATATATTTTATATGTATTATATGTATTTATAAGTGAATGTGTGCAATATGTTGTTCTATAAGATTGCAATATGTAATGGCCAATGCTCGGTATGTCATTTACCAAGAGCACTCAATTGTAAATGATTTAATTAGCAGCGATGTATGACACTTGGTGTCAAGTCAAAGAAAATGAATTCTTTGAAAAAATTTCCTGATAAAATAAAACACAGTCAACACCCTTTAGACAAATTTATTCGTGCTTCAAAATCACAGAAAACAATTCCACAAATATT
This sequence comes from Maratus speculifer, assembly GCA_964019185.1. NCBI lineage: Eukaryota > Metazoa > Arthropoda > Arachnida > Araneae > Salticidae > Maratus > Maratus speculifer. The sequence goes on along the minus strand of OZ025291.1, from coordinate 208,701,309 downwards.
TCGACTTCTTATTCGAGCCAAAGTAATCTTCCGCCATAACAAAACAGAAAGATGATGATGAAAGAATAGAACTTCTTCTATTATAGACTTTTAATCCCTGTCTGTCCCGACCTCAGCATGGATTTTCCCTTAGTCAACTTCAGGACGCTTACCTTTCTGTCCCTTTGGCACTTCTGAAATCCAAGCCAAACGGCGTCTGCGTACGAATCCATGCGCTGGTTTTTCTCAACCGCTAATGTATTGTTCTCAGTCTCATTTCTGGCTGTAGCCAATGCAAGCGCTTGTTCTTCGAACAATTCATAGGCGTCATTAAACTGTGAGACTACTGAATCACTTACCACTGTTTATGAGTCTTGGTATTGCCAAGGATCAACTCCCATTAGGCTTCCATGACAACTTCCATTTTGGCTACACACCTTCACAACTACACTCTTCACAAGGCTAAGGCTATCAAAGCCTTAGCTTTGTTTCTTGAATCTGAAGTCTCATCTAAACTGGACTCTTCTAAGCTGATATTATCTTTCCCGATACCTGCCACATTGAAAAACTTTTCTTTCTTTACAGAAAGTCTTACTACTACCGGTATTTCTCTTTCTGAATTTAAAAATCAGAATAACGAGACAGTTTTGACCTCAACGGTTTCTTAGTTAAAGAGCTGGGTGGCCCGGCCAAGGCATTGCAACTCGTTCCGTCTTATGCTGAGAAATGTTTGAAGACCCCTCAAGAGTAAAGTTTTCAAATTCAAATAGTTGAGAGAGTTAATAAAGAATAATGTATCAAGCAATTGCTCTTCAGGACCTTAGGGATTATCAGTTTAAAAATTAAGAATGAATTTTAGAGGGTCTTTTATGCACTATCAAAAACCGGAAATAAAATTCTCTTGAAAGCTGGGTTTCTCGTCAGACAGTTTTCTACCCAATAATTTCCAATAAAAGTAAAAACAGCTTCATAAACACGTAATCTTTAGTTATTAAAAAATAAAGAAAAACGTTTATACAAATTTTGTACAAATGTTTGTAACAAAAATTCACTTTAGTTTAATCAGGAATACATGTAAAATATCCTCCGAAGAATGTAAACAAAAATGTGTAGTATTTACTTTAAGAAATTACTTTGAAGTTCAGAAACCAAAATTATGAGAAAACTAAGTTTAAAGTTTATGTACGTAATGTCAATGCCTGATATAAATAAGTTAAGTGTTTTAATGTCTGGCTGTCCCGAAAACACAATAATAAACAACGCAAAAGACGGAAAAGAATGGATTCAAAACATAAAAAAACAGTGACTATGTTCAAGAATTTCACTTCCAACTGTCCTTAACAATAATCTTAATAATAATATTGTTTTGTTACTCTTCGGTGTGTCAATAAATCTACGAAGTTGAAAATGTATAACTATTCTCCGGATATAGAAAAATGATTACACCATAAAAGTACTAAGACATATTTCTGAAAATCAGTGGCAAAAAAAGAATGTTTGCATTTATAAACGCCTTTTTTATAAACTTTAAAGGTAATTGTTTCTGAGTTTTCTAAAGTCAAAGATCACCTTTCAAAAACATGGGTAAATCAAAAAAAGTTATAATGTACTTTCGCTCGCAGTTATATTATATTTCAGTAGATAAAGCAACATTTGTTGTATTTTGCAGTTTACTGCACACTAAAATGTCCATAAGTTTTTACAGAGGGATTGCAATGTGTATCTTTCAAATGTGGCGTTCTGATAACAGAACATGTCATTTTTGTTTTGTCTTTAAATACATTTTTTATGTTTACAAATAATTTATTATTATGAATGTGCGTAAATATAGTTTATGCCTTTACATTTTCATTTATGATTTCGATTATATTTCGGCATTTAATTATTGTTTTTCATAGAAAAATTTTCGCTAAAATATCTTTGTAATGTTACTGAATCTGTTGTTTCAAACGTATTTTTAATTATTTTTCCTTAAAATAGGAGGTAATGTTTTAAACCAAATATTTATGATAAAAATACAAACTCATTCTATAGTTTTGATATCTATACAATTTATTATAATCTAGCTTTTTCAGAATTTCTAATATAGGTTACTGTCATATTATAGTTAATCAAACAATTATTTTAATTAAGGAAATGTTTCAGTAAAATTTAAAATATTTCTTATCGCTAGGTTCTTTAGGTTTTTTAAATTTAAAATTAATTATTATCCAGTATTAAAAACAAATCAGACACTGCGATGTTAATATAATTAAAATTTCAGATTTAAATTAAATTTCTCACCATTAAATTACAAGAATAAAAAAAATTAAATAGCGGTTTAGATAGTGTAAAATTTAATCAAGCCTTTAAAAGAATAATTTATTGTCGAATATAATTAATAACTGTCAATTAATTTTCAAGACATTTAATTAAATTTTAGGCAGTGAGATCTTCATTTAAATATAATTTATTTAATGTTATAAAATAAGATTTTTTAATGAAAATTTTTTTAAAAAAAAATAGATATCATATACCGTTCGAAATTTTCTTAAAATTCTATGGTATTTCGATCAAATGCCAGCATAATGGAAACTTATGTAAGGTGTTCAGCTGTAATAACGCCAGGAGGGGTAATACGCCAAGTGTTAATATTACGCAGAATTATGAAATAATTCGGTAAAAGGCACCCATGGTCGCTGAGCAGAAGCGCTCCGAGTCATATAAAACACAAACAACAGCTTAAAGTTAATTTATTCTATTTACTGGCCTTATCGATTTTTGAAGCAACAAATTAACGCTTGATGTAAAATTTGTGCGGTAAGTTATGTGATGTGAAAACTATATATTTATCAGGATATACTTTGTTTTATTTTTATAAATTTGTAGCGCATTTCATGTGCTTTCAAAATGTTGTAGAATATTTTGAATATGTTCAGGAGATAGTTTGTAGTTTAAAATGAGTGACGCAATAAGTATATTGTGGTAATAAAGCCATTCCTTGGCGTTATTACCCCTATTGATTCCTTACAGGGATGGAATTACATTCGAAGGGGGGGTCAAATTTTATTTTATGTATGAGACAGATTTATTCTCATTGTTGCAATGATGAGATTAAGGGAAACCCAATACTTAAAACTGATCTCTCTCCTATCTTATTCTCATTTTTTTTAACCAAATGTAAAAACAATTTTAAACTGTAATAAATAAAACGATATCATTATGTATTCGATATTGTATTTCCAACATTTTCAAAATCAGATTTCTATTAAATTCCCTTTTGATCGTTCAATTAAATTATAAATTTTAATTGTCTGCTTTCTCAAGTTCTCTTTTTCAAGATTTTACAAATTTAATCTTTAACTGGTGTGACGGAAATTGTAATACAACTATTGTGAAGCGGTCTACATGCAAGATCAAAAGATGAATAAAAGGCGTGATTAACTGATAGAATGGTGTTTTTGTACAATACTCTTATAATTTATAATCACCTACTAAATGTTTCCGGTTATAGTACTAAAGTGTCAAATTAAACAAAATTTCGTTAGTGTATGTTGTTAAATTGAAATTACAAGTTAAACTATAAAAAGTGACAAAAACAGCAGTGATCTGTTAGACCAGTAACATTAGTTAAAGGTTAAAAGGTGATCAATGATTAAAACTCATAGAGTACTCTTTCTGCACTAAACTATTTGTACCGGATTAATTCTAATTAAATTTAATCTATTCAAATATTTCTAACAATAGTACGAGGACTCCAAACGAAAGCGACTTTCAGTTGTAACTATAATTAAACAGTTAAACTGAAAACTACAAGTTAAAGTCTGAAATTTGAGGGGGGGGGGGGAACAGCGTTCAGTGAGATCGCTAACAGCAGTTTTGTTGCTAATATAGAGATAATGAAAAATAACCACGCGAATCATATATAAAATTTAATAAGGGATTTCAGAAGGATATTAATTTTTATCAAAAATCTTGTGTATTAATTAAAAATACAAATTTATTACAGCATGTTTTATATAACGCCGACATTTTATTTTTAGATTTGTGCGAGTACGCATTAGTATGAAGTTTAGCAGTTAAAAAGTGTTTACAAGACATCCATAAAAGTGTTAACAAAAATACTTATTATAAAATTTCACATGATAAAAATATTACGTAAAAAATATAGAAAACCGTGCAATGTTTCTTATAATTATATTTAAGCAGGAATTTTTAAGCAAAGAGAAGCTTATGGGGTTATATTCTGTTTAACTCTCCCCCCTCTCCCCTTTTTTCTTTCACTTTCACAAAAAATTGAATATTTTCTATCGTATAGAATGAATACATGGAAACATAAATACTCGTTTAGATAAACACACTTAAAACCGTGCAAACTTTCTAATAATTCTATTTAAGCGGTCCTTTTTATGCAAAAAGAAGTTTTTTGATATTCTTTTGCTTCCTCCCCTTCTTTTTCTTACCTACATGGGATTATTCCATCTTATTTGTAATTTTGTTTGCATGGCGTTATTACCCATATAGGTGGGTAATAACGCCAAATAGCATTGGTCCAGAAATCACGCAATTACATTTTATGAATACATTTCTGTTAAATTTTTTTACTGTAGATAGTCAATGTGTTGAAGTATCAAATCCTATATTTGTTTGAAAAATACAATCTAAAACTAAGCCATGAAAATTGGTAGAAACTTAACGTGGCGTTATTACCCCAGGATACCTTACTAAGAATTAGGTTTTCGTTCGGGAACATATAAAATATTATAAGAAAATTATGATGAAATTAATAACTAATTAATAAAAACTCAGTTTAGAATGTAAAATTTTATAGGGCGTGGAGTTTTCTGAATTCGCACAGATAAATATGTTTTTGAAATTTACACCAAAAATCAAATTGATCCAATTATTGTATTTTTAAGTAAATCTCAACCTCTAGCTATGGATATATTATTTTTAAATTTATATCAAAAAATTCTATTTAAAAAAAACTATATAAAAACAAAATAATACGATGTGTTTTAATTGCTATTTTTTATATTTATATAAAAATAATATGGTCATATTGTTTAATATTTTTAGATATCAGTACAGTAAAAGCTATCACGATGGAATTGCGAGAGCAATGGTAAAAAATTTGCAGGTTGAATAAAACATGATTTTTCTTCCTTCAAAACATAATTTTTTATGTGTAAAGTGATATTTTTTTTTCTTTATCGTAAAAGTCACGTCGTTTTTGCAAATATGTTTTGGTAGAAATAAAAGACATACCACATCAGAGATTTTTCGTTATATTCCTTGACATTTAACATATCCTTTCTGTACCCTATCCGTTTTGACAATCGGCAACTGTGTTATGATCTTTTTGAGTTATCTTATTATTGCATCAAAGGAAAAACAATTTCAAAATAGTATTAGAATGTATTTGATATTCTGAAAACTTTAAATTAATTTATCCTTCTTTAAAACGTAATTTGTTATTATAATAAGAGAAGGTCTGCTTAAAATTCTTCTTGATAGGCGAGCGCGTTATTTCATTGTTTTATCATGAGACAATTAGTGTGATTTGCAAAATAAACAGTTTTTCTGATAAAGCTTCTATTCAGATTGTTTCTCATTACAGAATCTACAAAATATGCTTATCTCAGATAAAAACATGACGTCTACCGAAAAAACGTAGAGTTAAAAAATCCGTTTTACTTTTTGAAAGTTTACTTTTTTAGAGTTATTCCAACCAAGGAAAGAACTCCATTAATTATGGGGTTGTTTTGTAAAACAATCATTAATTTCTCCACGTGTATATGGTCTGTCCTCTTTCAAATAAATATAGTTTATTACAAGAAGCCTGCTAATCACATGCTACAGTTTCAATGATTTTGCGCATTAGTTTTTACTGGTGAATCCAAATCGGGTTTTTCAAATCGTTTACGATCTCCTATAGGGTTGCGTGAAACAATAATTACGGAACTATATGATGTCTACTGTGCTGTTTACACACTCAATGTTTCAAGTTAATGACTCACGTATTTTCCTAATAAGTAGGGCTTGTTGAGCTTAAGCCAATTGATAGGCTCTTCCACCTAGTTGAATCTGAATCTGTATTTTCCTAAATATTTCAGAAAATGTCTATAATCGCAAGTGACCGAAAATCATTGGTTTAAAAGTATAACACAAAAATGTCGCAATAAAGGTCTTACTACATCGAAATTACATTTATGTTCACTAAAATAGAATATATATTAGTATGTTTTTTGAAATGTTTCATTTAAACGTTGATAAAAATAATTAAGTGTAAAATTTTTCTAATAATTACTTTTTTTCTGTTTATGAGAAAATGCTTTTTGGTACTATGTCATGTGTATTCAATAACAGAGTATTTTAATAAATATACTTTTATTTAATTAAATATCGTTCTTTGTATTATATACACTCTCTTTACAAAAATACTTCAACATATTTTGATGTGTAATCTATCACGATTTTGGAAGTATTTGGAAAATATTTTCTCCAAAAACTTACATCTAACAGCTTTCAATGACATTGAAAAGCCGATCGTTGCCCTTTTAGGTTATTGATTCGAAAATGGGATTTGAGAAATAATATCATGCATCTTTTTTTAATAAATCGGCTGTTTTTCTAGGAAAGCATGAAAAAAGAAGGAAGTTATTTTATTCTGTTATTGAAATTCAATAAATATCTATAAGAACATTGCATCATAAATTTGAATAGATTTTATTACATTCGTAATAATTATTCGCAATTGAAATCAGAATTTTAAAAATAAGGTACCCTGGGGGTAATAACGCCACGTTAAGGTTCTACCAATTTTCACGGCTCAGTTTTAGATTGTATTTTTCAAAGAAATATACAGCAACGCATTGTCTATCTATATAAAAAAAATAATTTAACAGATATGTATACATAAAATGTAATGACGTGATTCCTTGACCAATGCTATTTGGCTTTATTACCCACCTATATGGGTAATAACGCCATGTAAACAAAAGTATGAAATAAGATGGAATAATTGCATGTAGATTGCCGAATTCTAAAAATACAAACTGTACAAACTTAGAAATTGACAAACTGCATTCTAAGCTATTGAAAATGTTCAATTTTTTGTGAAAGTGTAAGAAAAATAAAGGTGCGATGTGGGGGGGGGGGAGAGGATGAGGCAAAAGAATATCAGACCGTGAGCTTTTTTTTGCTTATAAAGGACCGCTTAGATAGAATTATTAGAAACATTGCACAGTTTTAACTGTGTTTATTTGAATCAGTATTTAGGATGTAGCTCGACCACTGTAGGGAATCAACCGGGGTATTAATGCCAAGGATTGGCGTTATTACCCTGTTATAGTTATTGCGCTGTACATTTTAAATTACATATTATCTCGAGAAGATATCCAAAATCTTCAACAAAATTTTGAATGTCTATGAAATGTACGAGAAATTTATGCAATCAACAAGTTATTTCCGAATAAAAAAAAATAATCTTCACATCACAAAACGTATCTCGCAAATTTTAGATCAAGCGTTAATTTTAGTTGCTTATAAAAACAATAAGATCTAAAAATAAAACAAATTAACTTGAAGCTGTTTTTTGAAATTTATATGACTCAAAACCCTTCTGCGCAGAGCACATGGGTGTCATTTACCAGATTATTTCATAATTATGCATAATTTTAGCACTTGGCATTATTACCCCGACTGGCGTTATTACACCAGACCACCTTATATGTTTTTTTAATAAAATCAACATTATACATGTAAGGATGAAAAAGTCTTCAGCAAAACATTGCTCAGAAATAAAAAGTTTGTATAAATCTTTTTTTTTAATATCAGAAGTTTCTTGGTGTTTCTGCTGCCAGTAATAGCTAACTAATTTTTTATTTTTTCAAATTGGTCTATGCCACATGGAGTCTGGCTTTTGAAAAATTACATCAAACTTTTAATAGTTAAACATTTGGACATTTTGGATAATTTTTCCATTGTATCATTTTGTTGTTTAGAAATAAAATACAAATACAAACTTTTATTGGAATATCAAAGGAATGCATTAAATAGGTGTGCCAAACGGAAATAAACAAATAACACAAAAATTATCATAATCTTAGAATTTTTACTTGCATTAATATTTAAAAATGGATTGAAAAAAAAATCACTCGGATTGTACATAATTTCAGATTTTCAAGAGTCGTATTTATCGATAAAATGAGCTAATATTTGTTGCTTAAAACAAACATAAAACATATTTGATTGATTCAATTCATTTTATTTGTTAAGTCTTTAGGACATTGCAATAAATTGATTTCTAAGTTACCCTAAAGGACTCTTCTGAACGATTCGGCACTTTATAGGATAAAAAGGGACAACACAATTGTTTGTCATCGAAGAATGTTATTTTTGCAGCACAATTGCTTTTTCAATTAAGAGGAAACGAAATATTGTTTGAAGGTATGAAATTGCTTAAGAAATAGAAAACAAAATCTTGATTTTCGGGAAAAAAGTAATAATGTCTTAAGTTTGATTTACTAAATATAATTTAATGGGTATGACGCAATTAGACAATATTAAAATGTATTTTTTTTAATTACCGAAAAATTTAAGAGATCGTATTAATAAGACGAAAACATATTATCTAAACAGAACCATACAATGTATAAAATGTATAATAATAATTATTATTATACATATTATAATCGTTATAAAGATCATAGCAATAAGTTTAATAATAATAAAATATAGAATAATGAAAAAACTTCACCATATTACATTATGGTACTTGGATTTTTAAAAAGCGCTTATGTTGGAATTGACTATGTTCCAAAAGCATCTTTGACTGCACAACTCATCCAAACTTTATTCTTTGTCAAAATTTCTTTATAATTGGTACAGTATTTTGAACATTAACATTAACGCATGAAAATATAACACATGTTAAAAATGATGTGCAATAGTTTTGAGATGTACAATATTGATTGGAATGGAAACCATACAATATTTATTATGTCTTATCTAACAAAATGAACGGATTTTTAAAATGTATTATATCGAGGAATTTTAATAGTTATTGTTAAAATCATAATATTATAACCTTAATGACTATATTGTCGTTTAAAGTTTTAAAAAGGCTTTTTTTATTGAGTTTAATTAACGAAATCGTGTCAAATGTAATAGACAGATTCGATTCGCTATAAAGATTAGTTTTAGACTAGTCCAGTATTTTAAATGTTGTAATGACAACATAAGCTTATCGAAGAACTTGGTAATGACGAAGTCGTATACTTTTCAACAATCAATATTGATTCGAAGCCAGTTCATTCAATATTTCTTATGTCTTACCTAACAAATTAAACTGTATCTTGAAATATTGATATCGAAGAATCTTAGTTTGTATTATTACTATTATTTTATAAAAAAATTGAAAATATAGTTATTGATTGTAATGTCATCCGGATTTTTATTAGGTCGTAATTAAAAAAGAAACAATAGGATACTACCGATTACTGAACTTAACAAAGATAATAGTAAGAAATATTCACTGTTCGAAGTTCGTTCAAATTGGCACATAATTTTGTACATTGCCATTACGGTACAAGACTGCATCGAATGGCAATAATTAGCAGCACTACTATTAGATAACAAAGTCAGATTAAATCCCCAATCATTTAATAAATATCGACTTTATTTTCTAATGAAACACCAAACTTTAATGATTAACACTCTGAACAAAGATGTTTTTAAGATCAGTACAATATTCTAACTTAGCTTGGTATTTGGATGACACGTTTTATATATACCTAATCTAAATATCTATTTCGACGAAAGTCAGCCCAAAACTCCTAATATGTTATAAAAAATGTTTAGATGTTAAAGAAAAGTATTAGAAATATAATATTGTTAAAAAATAATTTTAAAATAGTCATTAAAAATGCCTAATTTGATTTCCGTAGTACTGAAAAAGTTTTGTATGAAATACACCCAGAAAAGTTCAATTACATTTTTTTAAAAACTTTTTTGAATATTTACGAGAGAAATACACTTTTCTCCAACATCTAAGGATATACCTGTACGAGAGAATTTATGAATAGCACATTAATAAAGAATATCTGACCATGGAATGATTATAAAATAGCTATGCCAGATGACTAGCTAAAGAAAAAATTTCAAACATCTTGTTGTAAATTTATACAAGAGACCAGATCATACATTACACATCGAGGCTAACAAAAAAGATAGACTACCGCGGTACATTCGAAGTATTTATTTGTTTATTTATTTATTTTTACAGACCGCAGAAGCCACGTGATATTCAAATGCATCAATGAAGGTGTACAAAAAGATGGTCACTTCACTCTGACGGTCAGTAAAATAATAGAATGACACGTGAGATTCATCGCGCAGCTTATCTTTTCCGTTAGACCGGGGTATACAAGCATTTTCAGACCAAAAATCTTTAATATCATGGATATGTACTAACAGTGGCCCAATTCGCAGCTAAAGTATCCCAACATAAAACATATCTCCAATTTATAAAAATGATTTACTTTTTCCCATAATTTTATACACGTAATTTAATGTTAAATACATCAGATAATATTTTATAATAAAAAATTGTCACGTACTTACTTTTAAAATAGATAATAAAAGTTTTATTTATAAAATTTAAGTTGTAAACTCAAGAAATGATATATTTTTCAAAAACTAAATGCGATTTTTGAAAAAAGGGAGTAAATAAACTAAAATATTTGATTGTATAATGCGAGTCTGGGGGTCTGTGAACGATAAAGGCTTCCTTTGAAGTCTGCGGTATATTTCTATTGGTCTATTTGTTTTTCTATCTTTCTGGTTAAATTTTTGTTTAAGCATTGCACGGCATGTTGAATTATATGCATTGCCAACAGATTATTTAAATGAATTGTGTCCGACAGAGCCATCTAATAAAACAGACTTAGTAGAGCATTGGTACTTGAAACCAGTAGTCGTAAAATAAAAAATAAAAACTTCTTAAAATCACCACAGAAAATTTCATAAATGCGCACAGAATTTAGGATGAAATAGTCTGTCTTCATCAGGTGCAGTCAAAACGTCTAACTATTTTCAAAAGAAAAGCTAGATTGTTGCTCTTCTGTAAGACTTTTTTTTTGCCCCTGGTTTCAAAGTAGAAGGACGTGTTTGCTGTGCCGTCTGTAGAAAGACTAGTTTAGAAAATACCTACACATTATTAAAAATTATATGGTGATTTTAAAAAGCTCTTATTAATTTATCCTTTCATACCAGCCTGTTAAATTATTTAATCCTGTAATCCATATATTTAGTGCTTGTAGCTGGTATTAATAAATTTTCCGGACAAAACTTTTCTTAAATAGATAAAAATAATTTTGTATGCTATTACTTTTCTCGGCTATATACGAAATATGTGTAACTGTCCCATGGTTTTAGAGTAAATTTCCATAATTTCATCCCATATAAAAGTTAGATAAGCGCTTAATTAATTAAACTTATTTTTAATCGAATAGGTCTACATCGCAGTATGAATGCTCTTGCCAAGATGTTAATGATACATGAATCGTGATAATGATAATGATCTGAAATATTTTCAAAGTTCATGACAATTATGCTTGTTAGGTACATTTTACTATCGAGAATCGTGATTTTTTATAAAGTACATGAAAACATCATCAGCTTACTTAAAATTTATTACTTAACAGAAATTTAAAACAATGAAACTATCTTACAGTTTAAGATGCCACTCAACTCACGCCAAAATACTGAATGAAAACGTTAAGTCTAAGAGGGCATTATTTTCAAATATCTTGCTCAAATTTTAATATTTTTACATGGGTTTTTCGCATAGTACAATTAAGGATGATCTGCAGCCGAGCTAGTTTTAACTTTTTCGATTTTGGTTTTATTTTTTTATATTATGATAGTTTCAATTTCACAGACAGTTCTAACCGGTTCCGTAAGTTAAATTAATTTTTTTAAAGTCTGAAACCAAAATTGATAAAGTAAAAAATAGCCCGGTTGTAGATCATCCTTTGATATCTTATGCAAAAGATATCGTGTAAAGATTATAATTTGAGCGAGATATTTGTAAATAACGCCTCCATAGACTTAACATTATCATCCGGGTCTTTCTGAGTGAGTCAGGTGGCCTCTTAAGTGTATCTGTCTATTCTATCAACACTGGTAAATTAAAATTAATATTGATGCATCATAGCATTTCTCGAACTCTCAGTTACCTGATAAAAATTCATGAATTTCTTTTTAACAGTTCCTTTTAACAGAAAATAAATGAAGTTTTTACGCAAGTAAAAACATTCCTTCCTTTTATAATAAAATTTCCTTCCTTTTAGTATATTGAGTATATATCACTTTTATGAATATTACATAAATATTATATAAATATAGTTACTGAATATATATTCGTTTTAACGTATTTGAAATTATAAAATCTATTATGCCAATTTTTATCTTTACTGACAGTCGACACAAGAAGCATTATTTTTTTAAAAGCACTTTATAAATGAAATTGGTATAGTGGCTACTAATGAAAAACATAAAAATATACAAATAGGTTATATGCTAAAGGTCCATTAAAATATCTGTTGTTTTGAAATCACATCCGTATAAGAAATCTTTTGATGCTCTTAAAGTTTTAAAAGTGAGTAAAATCCGAATATTTTTTAGTATGTGAGATTTATGTTAGTTGGAGTCTCATGATGCATAGTTCTGTTTCTTTCTGGGTATTTTTTATTTATTTAATGTACAACTTCAGATTTTTTTTTCAAAAGTTTAATGGAATTTAATAATTAAACTGCATTTTTGATATTTTTCTTTATGGATCCTCCAAAAAACATTGCTTAAGATAATTCATATATATATATATACATAAATATGTTTCGATTTAAAAATCAAATTTGGTTTGCATTTAAATTCCTTTAAAAGGTTATAAGTGATAACATATATGCAATGGAAAAAAAAAGGAAAAGAAATGTTATGAAGAAATCTCTTAAATTCTAGGACTCTATAATAAACATATGTGCTGATACTTTATTTATAATGTTAGTAATTTTACAACATTAAAATTGCTATAATTCCTATATTAACACACACATTCATATATTAATTTGACTTTTTAAATTGTAACCAAAATTCTTGAAAAACATGGAATCCCTAAAGTATTCTTGTAAGGAATGTAACCTTTTTAAAGTATTTATTAGACAGTTCGACCGAAAACTAAATTTCATCAAAATCTGAGTTTCGCCAAAAATTCGTTTTTGTCTAAAACTCTGATAAAAATTTGGCCGAAAAAGAATTATAAATTATTTTTAAGAAGTTCCCTTTCATATACCGTAATACTTAAGAATCCATATCTGTAGCTCTGTATATGTCAACAGAATTTAAACACATCTCGTACTGTACAAAACTTTAGTTAAAATGCAAAAAAAAAAAAAGAAAGAAAGAAAAGAAAACGCAAAGTAAACAATTATCGCTTTTAGACAGTACTGTATCCGAATTATTTTATGTGTTTCTGTAAAAGAATGATAAATGCAATGCACATCGACAGGAACTATCTGTCATCAGAAATCTGGTGTCTTCCCTTGCGGACGCTAAGGGCCGGGAAATGTGCAAGTTGGACCGTCGAATCTAATCTATTCTAATTTTTGTTCCGCTATTCAAGTATGTATATATATGTTACTTTTTTTAAAAGCTAATGCTGGTTTTATTTAATAGAAACAATTTTCTGACAATAAATACCGAATATATAAAATTATAACCTCAAAGTATTACATAAATTACCCTAATACTAGTAATCTCTGTAATTTTTTATGGTACAAAAAAAACGAAAGGATGTTGGCAGCTATGCATTTAGTCAAAACATAACCGATCAATGGGACATCTAAAAAATTAGAACTGAGCTTTCAATTTCAACATGATCCAAGAAAACCTTAAGGAACAATTGGGAAAATGGGACGAATTCCTATAATATCGTGTGTTTGGTGCGATGAAAGTGTTTTAACGACGCCTGATTGCTCATTTTGCTTGTCCAAAACGCTACGTTAAGCGTTTTCGATATCCCATCATGGAAATTGAATATAGCGCAAAACTCTTTTTTACTTGAATTGCCAAAATAATCATCTAATAAAAAAAACATTGCATATATAAAATGTCAGAAATTATCTTATTTTAATTTTAGCGCAATATATTTTGAAAACAATTTAACTCTCTGCAGAATACAACAGAAATCATTTTCCATTGTATTCCGCCAAGAAAAAAGCGATTCTTTTTTTTTTTTAATTTATCGCCTGTAACTTTTAAAGTCGCCCAGATACAAGAGAAAAAATTCAAAATCGTGTTTAGTATCCCTCAAGTAATAAAGGAAGTCTTGAGAGGTTTGACGTATTTTTGAGAAATTGCTCTACAGCATTTTTGCATTTTAAATGCTAATGTTTTTTGATGAAAACTACGAAATTTAAAGCAGTCTCATTCTAATAAAGATGTTTTCTCGCTTAACCTTTACGAAGGGGCTCGCTCAGTGTCTACCTGAGAATGCATGTAAGCCCGGACAGATGCTGTCACAGCCCCTCCGTAAAGGTTAAAGACTGTTGGCGACATTGTCTCCACTATCCAATTTTTACAATCATTATCATCAACGTCTTTGCTTTAACATTTGCCACAATTCCGTGTCTTTTCTAAAATTTTCAAGCCCTGTATTGCTTTTTCGAAGTTTGTCGTAACCGAACGACTTTGCAAAATTAAGAGCTTTATTAATTGTAAAAGGCAAAAGCATTAACACATTTTTATATCACATTGTGCGTATCGCTTCAAAACTGCCTCACCCGCATCTTAATAAACATATATTTTTAAACGTTTTCTGGAAGAATTCAGTTAATCATAATTGTGAGTCTTATCACTATATTTTATTATGGTTCAAAAACTATTTGGCGAAATACCAAACTTTACGGTAACAACCCCGTATTAATACTTTTATAAATTTCATCAAGAGTTTTTATTTTATTTGATGCCTAAGAACTTTCACTCTGACATTTTTGAGCTATAAAAGCCAATTTTACCAACACGAATAATCACCAATCTATTGATTACTGATATTACAGAGACATTAGTAGAGACACAGGCACATCACAGAACATCTCTATTGGGGGGACATTTAAAGTTTGCAATGCAATTTCTGCATGAAATGCAAATAATGACAGCGATTTTAATGCTATTAATGACTTTGGAGCATGGTTCAAGGTCATTTATCGTCATAAAATGTGTCAAAAGAAAGAATAAGTTTTAAAAGTCTAGAAATATTTTTAAAAAACTTCGATGGAAAAAAAATAAATAACAAGAAAAAGTTCGTGAATTAGAGAAATCACCATTTACAGGATATTTTAAGAAGAAATTACCAAAAATGTTTTTGGTTCCGAGGAAAAGTTCGTTACATAAAGATCAATATCCATATTTACTATTTATCCATACTAATTTGTTTATTTATATTTATTCCTTGTCTCATTACATTATAACGATAGTGAATATTTCATTCACGCATTTCAAACGAATCTGTAGTTTTTCTTGTAAGAAAAAAGACTAAACAACACGACACATTTAATTATATTTATATTTAATATTCATGAACGTATTGAGAATTTCATCACAGGCAAATAAAATATATCAGAATGTTTTTGGGATGTCTTCGCTTTATTGTGCGAGGAAAATGAATTTTTAAAATCAGATAACTGGAAAAGAAATACCCTTATTACGCAAATATCTTCAATGTAAATGTCCATATGACATTTTGCCCGTGTTCTAAATAATGTAATATGTGATGTAAGAAGTTTGCTTAATCCTTTTACAATTTCTAATCTTTTGAGTTTTATTTATTTTGACACAAAATTTAAAATACTTCGTTAAATAAAATTTAATCAAACTGCATGAAAAATTGAAATTTCCTTCATTTACATTACGTATAGACACAGATTCACATTTTATTTTTATATAGTAAACTCTCTTTAACTTGTAATAGTAATTTATAATTTAGTAATATTAATTAAAAGACGTGACGATTTGCCTGGGAACAAAAATGTGTTATAATAAAGGAACACAATCCTTAGGGAAATAATGTATAAATAACTAGCACTAACATTATATATGAGGAATTTTTAGAATTATTAATTAAATTCGACTATTTGATAAATATTTTCTCCTACAAAATACTTTTAATTCAGTGATACTAAGCGTAATGTAAGTCATAATACAAAGCGTTTCAAAAATGTTTTAATAAATTGTATTATTGCAGATTTTTACGGAAATAAAGGCCTAATATAGGTCGTTAAAAATGTTTAAATAAATTATATTGTTACAGATTTTTGCGGCAATAAAGGCCCTAATATAAGTTGTTAAAAATACATTAAAAAAGGCTTTTTGATTTCTTTCCTTTTGGAGATGTGTCTGAAAAGTAAATTATATGAATTAAAAACATAATAGAAAAGAATCCTCTATCAATTAAACAGCATTGCGTATAATCTTGAAAAGTTATACGTATTACATTATTATTTTAGATTATTATTACACTGCGAAATACAGTTTATGTTTGAATTTTTTTCTTTTATGCTTTGACATCGAAAAAAAAAATCATCTTTCTACGGCTATAGTTAACCAACATTTGTTACTTTGAGTATTTTAAAAGTCGAAATTTTCAGGCACTAAAAATGAAAACGTTATCTTAATATTATTAAATTTAATAAAAATTTTAGTATCTTTAAAGTGGATTTTTTCGGAAATTTTTTAATAAAACAATGCGATTTTTACTGTTGTATTGTCAGAGTTAAGATTTTTTCTATGCATATTATTTAATGTTCTGGGGAAATTTAAAAATTTTATTTATTATGATTTTTTAAATATAGACAGAATTAAGCAATTTTCTTATTTTTACATTTTTTGTAAACTTTTACAAGCTCAATTTTTTACAACAAAGTCCAAAAATTAAAATAATGATATGCGTTTCAGTCTTTTTGGAAGACTGCTTTGTCTGCTTAACTTGTGCTCTGAATTTTATGTGATTAATCCTCTTGAGGAATGTTTAATATAGGTTTATATTTAAAATATACTAAATAAAAACTTAAATGTAATAGCGTTATAATTTTTTACAATGTTTTATTTTTCTAATTGAAATTATGGAATACGGAATCAAGTGCTAAGAACACTAAACAGACGCCATACCTATCATCCTATCCCTACCGTAGCATATTAGTACTGAGTAAGTATTTAAGTTGTGTTATAATATTTGACCCCCTGATTTCTCAAGAATTAAAAAACGTTGTGTGAAATCCGTTGAACCTAAGACTAAAGAGCCTCTACCCACAACATATATAAAAATAACAAAATTTTGTTATTATCAGGATTGACCCTCTGCTTGTAACATTTGATTCTGATATCAGTCAAGGGAGATTCACAAAGCGATTTTCAATAATTAAACATAAAATTCTATCTCCGTTCCTCCCTATTTTTTAGAGGCACTATGAAAATAACAATAAAAATATCTGAATTGATCAATTATCTGTTTCTGATACTTATATAATTTCTTAAAATGTCAAAATGTGTATATATTTAAATATATAACAATGGAATAAAAGTAAAATGGAATAAATAAAGACAGTAAAGTATACTCCCTCTGTCTCGAATTAGTTGTGACATTTAGGTTGAAAATTTTGTCCCAAATTAGTTGCGACATTTCAAGTAGGCTGAGTCATAAATAACTTCTGATGGAGTTTAGCAAATCGACACCAGTAAATTATACTAGAATAAATATAACGGTATATACTAGGTGTCCGAAGCATTAACTTGAATTTAAAGTAAACAAAAAATACGAATGAAATGTCTGACGAATGAAATGACTGACATTGAGCGAAAAGCTGTAATAGAATGTTTGAAACGATATTTGAAAAATTGTTAACTAATCCTTAATGACATAAATTATTAAACTCAATGTGTATTATAATGTTTATTATTTTGTCTCGTTTGCAGAAGCAGGCAATGAAAATATAAAAGACGAAGAAATTTGTAATATCAGTTTACAAAAAATTGTAAATGGGGAGGAAAAAAATGCCACTGAGCAAATCAAAGATGTTTCAATAAAACAAAGACAACCACTGCAAAGTTTATCATTTGTTGTTTTAATTCATAATTCAATATTACGCAGGATTCTTAATGTGGAAAAAACTATGGTGCGTATTTCATCAATCATTAAGCAAAGTAAAAAAAAAAAAAAGTTCGACCGAATTTGACTTTGTTTGCAGTATATTTATGCTAAAACATTTCAAAAATATTGTAATAAAATGTTTGTAAATGAATTGACGATTGATTAGCTTGAAGATAGTTTTATGTGATTACTGTTAAAAAAACTTTAAAATGGGGCGTGGTTTAAGAGAATGTGAACCGGTATTTTTTAAACTAATCAATTACTTATTTATAGAATTATGGAGGGAATGTTAGCTACGTAAATATAGTTGATTGATAGTATAGCTCCCTGAAAAACGATCAAACAAAATCATAAATTCATAAATATCAATAATCAGTACAAAAGTATTCAAATGTCGCAGCTAATTTGGGACAGAGGGAGTAATTAGAATGAAATAAAGTGATTCTTCCATTAATGTTAGGAAAAAAGCATGAACTTCGGAGCTCTTGAGAAGTATTTATATCATTCTATATATAAAAATAAAAATATGCAATCTGGGATCATCAGAAATTTTATGTACGCTAAAATAGGATTTTGATTATTTTTATGTATTTCGTTAATCGTATTTATTTTTAATTATACTTAATGAATTTTTGTACTTAATGTTCTCATTCTTCTTTAAATGTTACGTAAACAGATTCACATGTAATAGTTACGAATGAATATAAATGTTTTATATTTTAAATGTATTTAGAAAACAAAAGATAGATATATGTGTTATGAATTTATTGTATCACATGATTGTGGGCGTAGTTGACTGTTTCTCACCCCGTTACATAATAATCCTACCTGGAGAGAAAACTATGGTTTTCTTTTAGTTTTAAATAATTTTCAACTCGACAATGGATCAAATCTTGTGTGCTATCATGGAATTTATTGTATTAATCCTGCTTATTGTTGTTGGATATTTTAATTGTTGCCTTTACGTTTGCCGAATAAAATCAAGAACAGTCCTAAAGACTTTATATATAAGATTTAAACATGGCATCCAAATCTAGTAATATCATTCTTCAAGTTTCGAATTTTTCTAATATCATGTATACATTTCTCATTAAGATATATGCGTGATGAATATATGCAAATATAATCTACGCATTTAAAACAAATTTAACATGCCTTTTAAATTATAAAATTATTAATAAATCAATGTTAAAATATTCTGAAATGGTCTAGATTAATTTTTACATACAAAGAATCTCCATTGTTGAAAACATGGCTACGTGCTTTTAGAATTAATTCCTATAATTAGTATCATAATTTTGTTTAAGAAGCATTGCTTAAGTATTTAAATATCATAATTAAAGGTAGCTATATGTGTTTAGTACCTATCGCAGTTAAATAGATCTAATTGCGTATTTTATGCACTCGACGTTTTTACCAAAAACACAGCGTATATTGTTAAATATTAATCGAACATACTTAAGCGCAACTTTACATAAATTTTAATAAAACTTATAAAGAAAGAAAATTCATTTTTTAAAAAATTAACACGCGACACGTTTTCCCCGCAGAGCAAGATGAATTTTTAGTATCACGTTCGCGGCGTCAGTTCAGTAACAGACTCACCGACAGTCTCTTACTCCTTGCACAGATTACTTGGGAGCTGCGCGTGTAGCACGATAGTAGAAGAATTTGTGAACAATGTTCTGTATCGAAGAGGCGCCTCAATAATTATTAATAAATGTATTTCTGTTAGGAACGACCACAGTCAAACAATGCATTTACAAATAATGCATTTTCTCTAAAAACATTACTGTTTATAGTTGTTATTATCTAGTCTAACGCGCTAATTGCCATCCTTCCTTGTACGTTACAAGGTTTTATCAATTATGCTGAAAAGAACTGTTCAAATCTCTTCACTTCAAACGCAAGAAATCTAAGTCTAACAGTACCATCTCTTTGCATGTATTTTTATTACAGCGTTCCCACTAGCGTCTATTTTTTAATTTTATCTAAAAAAGAAAAAAAATCGCCACTTTTTAAAAACAAAATATCGCAAATTCACTTTTATCTACAATAGAAATATACTATAAAACCCACTATAAAATAAATTTTATTAAAATAGTGGCGAATCATTAGAGTATAACAATCGCCGCTAGTGACAGTCCTGATACTAGAAAGAAATGTTCATTGGTTTGCATTGTTGCTCAGAATCTCACTTGGGCCTCAAATGAATAAAATGTTTTTTTCCTTATTCTAAACACAAGAAAGATTAATTCTAAACATTATTTAAGGCATCACAGGTGATTATAAACATTGAGCTAGGCTGCTACGCATATAATGCAATAAAATGTATACAGGGTGAGTCATAAATATCGAAACAATAGACTATCTCCTTAAATATTGCTCCTAGTCCCATACTTCCAATTGCAAAAATTCATTAAAAAAGGTAAACTATTTGATAAGATAAAATGCAACTCCATGGGGGGTCTATTTGAAAAAAGTATGAAAATTAACTTTTTATACGGCCCCCATAGGATAAAAATTCCAGTTATGAAAATTTCCTTATCCAGTCCTGAATAATACACAAGAAGTTTCATCTTCTTATCTTCAAAACTCGCAGAGTTATGGCCGTTTTAATAATTCATCAGGTTTTAAAGGATTAGACACAAATTGAAATGCGCGCTATTCAAAAGACAATGTTACTTTAACAGTTCTAGAAAAATTATAAAAAATCTATCTTTTGAGTTAGAATTTTGATTTTTTTTTCTTTTTTTGTGATGGATAGCCATATAATTTGCTAAGAAAATCACATGCTAAAATTTGTCAAAAAATGTATAAAAATGTCATATGATCACTACTGGTTTAAATGGGATAATTAAAAATCGTTATAACTGCAAACATTATTTATCGGATTTCAATTTCTTTCCATTTAATTAAAGATGAAAATCTGATTTTATTTTAGTTTCGGGGTTTTTATTTTTCAATATTAATTTGTATTTATTGAAAAAATAATATAATTTAAAAAAAATCTTATTTTCAAAAGTAATTTTTTTTAAATTTTGCCCGAAACAAAACTAATGTAAAATAATTAAAAATGAATGTTTCAAATTTGTACTCTTTTTCTTTAACAATTTTTAACTTTTAATAAGGTCTGCACTGGAGGAAATTTTCAATCCCGGTCTCGAACAATCCATATTAGAATCACTGTCTCTGACTGACCTAATACGTGCAAGAAATAAATAAAATTTGGTTCAATCAAAATTTTTACGAAAACCACATAGATTTCAAAATCCCTTTTATTTTACAAAAAAAACTTTAAAATTAATTTTTTTAAGAATAGTATATTTAAATGCTAAAGAATTAAACACAATAAAACCAGAAAAAAATCTGCCTATGACGGAATTCTGTCTTAAATAAAAAATGTGTTGCTCCATGCAAAATTAATACAACAATACCTGAGAAAAAAAAAAATCCATTTAACCCTCTTAGGAAGAACATCTATCTATTACGTATTTTTTTCTTTCCTATGTGATTCAGTCTTAAAAGGTTTTACTGTGTAACATTTTTCAAATCTCCAACACACGGGATATGGATTAGCGACATTAAAATATAAGTGAAACATTTAGATATAAACAGAGATTCATTGATAAAATAAATATATCACAGCCTTTGGCGCTTCTTTAATAATAAAAAGTATAAATATAAAAAACGGAAAGCTATAATAAGTATTTTTGGTCGGAACTCCTCGCGAAACAATTTTTAACTACACTGAAGTAAAAAACTAAGTAGAAATTCACGGGTGAGAAGGTTTATGATTTAAACTTTTTTCCAGGCTGGTCCGGATTATGATTTTAACATTTTTCCATGCCGGGCAGAATTTTTTTTCCTATGGGTCGGTTTGGAACCGGAGCTAGATATTTTGATCATGCAGACCTCCAGTGCTAACGATCAACATATTTTGAAAACAAGTTTTCATTTAAATCTATACTATGCTTTATTATATCCAAATAAGAGGCACGGTCTTAAATCGATATTTAACACGGAAAATTTCTGGACGATCCCTCATATGGAGAATTTTTTTTTTTTTTTTTTTTTTTTTTTTTTTTTTTGGTTCAGTTTAGGAATGGATAAAGAATAATTTCCTAATTGGGAATTTTGCTCTACGGGGGCCACATAAAAACTTTATTTTCGTATTTTTTCAAATAGACCTTCTATGGAGTTGCAACTTATCTCATCAGAAATTTCACCTTTTTTATGAATTTTTGCAATTGGAAATATGGGTCTAGAGGCAATATTTAAGGAGATAGCCTATTCTTTCGATTCTTTCTGACTCACCCTGTATATGCTTTTTTTCCTTATTTTTCTCTGTCAAAATATTCCAGACATTAAAATATCTTTTATATTTTAAAAAAGTAACAGTCATTCGGGGTAACTTTGCTCACACTTTACGAAACTTTGATCCATTCCATCATTGTGGAAACATTGAAAAATTTTTTCCATTAAACTGCCAAACTGAAACTAATGCTGCTATCTATGAACTGCACTATCAGTGAAGTTTTTTGTGGAGGGAGGAGAAATAATTTTCAGCTTAATATGGCTTATGTAAAAACCTATAGCAAATATATAGGGATGCTCAAAAGAATTCAATCCCATTTCAATTAGGTGGAAGAAATTTCTGTTTGGAAGAAATTGACTTTTTAAATGTGTCTTCATTACTATATCGGATTTTTGTATTAAATATATACAAACTTATATATCATACATACTGTAAATTTCACGCTATGGGTGCTAGTTGTTGAAAACTGGTTTTGTGTTTAAAATATTTATTTAATTATCTACTTTATCTTTTTTTTAAAGGGTAAAGTTTTGCTAAAGTGTTTTGGAATTGTTGGAAAGTATTTAATAATCTACTTTTGACGCATTATTCATTTTTCTTGTTTGTATTTTGCAATGTATATTTTATGTACTAGCATGTTAAACGTTTTTAATGAATTTTTTAATCAATTAAGAAGAATTTATTCATGTAATATTCTTTTTATTTAAAAATGTAATTATTATTCAATATCTGATACATATGCCAATTATGTAATTTTTATTTTCTGTCCCCCCCGGGCTTACATGAAAACTGTGGAGCTCTAAAGCGTAATATCTTCAATTGATTATCCATCATTATATTTTATTATATAAAAAAATATTATTCATTTTTTATTTTACATTCAAGAAAGAGAAATATTTTGAATGCTTAGCCAAAGTTACATCACAAGGAATTTAACTTAGAAATTACATTGGAAATCAGAGTTCGTCTTTCATTTCTTTTTGAAGAAATTTTGAACGATTTATCTTTCTCCCCCCTCCCCTCCCGAAAAAAAAGTATTTGCATTTAAGTGACTATTTCATCCCAGGAGAAAACGTATCTCTTGGGAACAAACAGAAATGCAAATGCAAATATTTACCCATAGAGCTAAACTTGAATGTGATTGTATTTTGAATTTAATATTTCGATTTTGCTTAGACAGTGTAAAAGAAATATGTGCCATTATTAAAGTAATTAGATAAATTTAACAGAAAAGTTATGAATATTGAAGTAATCAAAGTATTTGTGTTAATGTACATTACTTTCGTATATTTTATTTTAAGTAATAAGAAAATTAAATGAGCAAAAGTTTGACTCTTTTAATCTTAATTAAACTAAATTTACGTTATATCACTTATTTTAATGGAAAAAGTTTTGTTTTTAAAATCAGTAACGCCAATTAAAGTATTTTTTCTAATTAATCTAGATGCAAAAGTTTTCTTATTTATGATCAACTCTCATGAGGTCTAATTAGTATCTAATAACGTCCAAATTTACAGCTTACATAGATAGAAGAAGACTGGATAATAAGATGCAAATAAAAAACTTAAATAAATATGATTATATATAAATTCCTACTAAATTATAACTTTTATCTTTAACACTTCTGCGAGCAAAGTAATCTTTTGATGATTGAGTATCACCAGAGTTTACGAAAAAAAAAAATCAGTTGAACGTAAATAAATTTTTATTGCTGACATTATGTAAGCGAATTTTTATAAAATATTCTAGTTCCTATTCAACCTATAGCATATAAAATTTTATAATATTATGTAAAATTATATTAAATAAAATTTAATTTTGTTTATATAATATACAAAAACTTTTCCTATGGGTAAAATTATTATTACATATCCAGTAAACATTTATTATGATTTACATATACTATATTAGAAAACATTTTATTTTCATGCTTTATTAAAAATTTTCTATAAATATTAAATTTATAATTTTTGATATAGGTTTATTGTGATATTGCGTTTCCTTGATTAGTTTTGGGAGTTAATTGTATATGTATAAGAGGAGAAACGTGAGGCTAATACCCGCCCTCTTATTTTGGATAAATTGGTTTTTCATGCTGAATTATCATATTTCACACAAAATTAGATATAGATAATTCTAATTAGGTTCCTCCACGATTAGTCTTGGGTATTCATTGGTTAAGAATAATAGGGAGGTGTAGGGGGTAATCCCCTTTAATTTATGTAAAATGATTTTTTAGGCGTAATTTATCGATTTCCTACAATTTTTGAATATAGGTACATTTTGATAAGGCATTTCCTTTATTTGCTTTGGAGATTAATTGGTTAAGTATAAAAGCGGGTTTTAGGGACTCACCCTCTTAATTTAGGTAAATGGGTTTTTCATGAAGAATTAACTGATTTGCTTCAAATTTTGGATATAGATTCATATTGACAAGATGCTTGTCAATTGTCCCTGATTAATTTAGTGGTTCTTTTGTTACGTATAAAGAAGGGGGAAGGAGATTATCCTCCTTAAAATACATAAATGGATTTTATGTAAAATTATTCGATTTACTTTAAGTTTTGGAAATAAATTCTTTCTGAAAAGTGAACCCCTGAATAGTTTTAGTGTTTTAATGATTAAGCATAAAAAGGGGACAGGGTATAACCTCTTTTAAATAAAAAAAAAAATTAGATTTTTTGCAGACTTATCCAACTGGTTTCGGACTTTTTATGTAAGTTCTTTATGATAAAGCGTAAAACCTGATTTGTTTCAGGGCTCAGTTATTAATTATAAAAACGGGAAATAAAGAGCTAATCATCCCTTTAATTTAATTTTCGAGGAGCTTTATTCCTTGAAAGAAAATAAGGCTGTAATACATAATTAACGTGAATAGACTGTGCTCACTGCCATCAGACTACTTTTGCAACATTGTTTTTAATTGATCCTATGCCAAATGTAACTGTGCCTATTGCAATATTTTTATAATAATAAGTTTTTAAGTATATGATTTCATCGGATCGTGAGATTGGATTTCGTGGAACATCCGTTTCGTGGAATATCCGTATGTTTTCAAGAGGTTATTCCGTAATATGCGTAATATATCTAAGAAAACTAGGGAGGTTTGCCCATAGGAGAGGCTTAGCTCACCACTCAGCTTTCATATTTAAAAGTACTTCGGAGTTTTACCTGTGGATGTCATCAAAAGTTACTTTATTAATATTTCAAATGAAAATTAAATTTCAAATTGCTTAAAAGGCTAAAAAAATGAACAATTTTATGCAAGGCGAATTTTCTCTCTGGATTCTTTCCAGCTCCAATACCGGTGGCTCATGGAAAATATTCCATCTTCTGTCGCATTTGAGGCCATGCCAACATATTATAGTGAAAAAATCCAGGCTAGGTACATGTAGTTTACTCAGTAGAACGCCACTTTGTTATACCGATGGCCCGGATTCGAGTCCTCGCACGAAAACGTTTTCACTAGTTTGGCATTTGTGCCTCCTAAGCAATTTGAAATTTTATTTCCATATGAAAAAATCAATTGACAAGTTTATGTTTATATATATATATATATATATATATTAGGGTGGATCGAAATTTTTTTTTTCACAGTGTCAAAATCTACTTATGCGGAAAAGATGTTCTCTTGGATGGAGATTAAGGGAAAAATAATTTAAAAAAATAATTTTAAATTTTACTACTGCCACAATAAGGTTGAATTTCGAAAAAAAAGTGAAAAAAGACCTAATTTTTGCTAGATGATTTTTGATTCAAAATAATAGTTTAAAAAATTATCCCAAACCTACCTATGCGTAAAAGATGTTATATTATATGCTGATTATGAGAAAAATATTTTAAAAAAATAATTCAAAAATTTAAATCTGACGCAATGTGGCTCAGATTTATATATTTGAACGTTTTTACGGCAAAAAAAAACAATTTTTTTTGTAAAACAAAATATGAATTTTACAATTTTTAACGTTTATTGCAATGAGGGGATTATTTGATTACAAAATTAAAACTTTAGTTTCTCATTTAACAGCTTATTTATTATTAAATAAAGAAAAATCGACATTAAAATTGGCGATAATGATGTTTGGTATTTAAAATCAGCATGAGATTTTGTAATTCAACTCGATTTTTATTTTTTATTTTTAGAAAACCGTCTCTTATATATTGTCCATACACAACAGAAAATGCTTCCGTGACAATTTTGATTATTAGTTTTGTAAAATGAGCGTTGCGTGAATAGATATTATTGATAGTAGATGCTATTGCAACTGGAATGATTGCTGGATTTACTATTGCTTCTGAAATCATGGCATTACTAAATCCCTCAGTTAGTGGAGGTTCGACACATTTTCCTATATAATTAAATCTATATAATCCGTCGCAGAAGGTCAAAAGCTGATAAATGGAAAATATAGATATTATTTAATGTAATGATTAGATGCGCGTCGTGATCACTCGTGCGCTTTTAAAATTCAACTACTGACATAAATGAAAATACAAAAAGCTTCTCACATGCAGCGAATGTTTTTTTTTCACCAATGAAACATTTGTGCCCAGTCGCAGCTCTATCCACGGTGCGAAAATATGACGTTGTGGAACCTTATTGATGTATAACTAGCACAAAAACCGTTGTAGTGGGCGCTTTAAGTCCAGTTCCATATTTCGAACAGATATTCTATCACAACCGATCGCAACCAACTTTGTTACATGTATATTATTGTTAATACATGTCAAAAAAATGTGCGTCGTGTTTTCAAATTGTTCGGCACTCTCCCAGAATTTACATAGATGTGGCCCATATATTCGGAACCAAGTTCTTTTTTCAAGCTCAAGTCTGCTTCTGTTATGATTTTTCTTCTGTTGTCTTCTAGTGATGTAGTCTTGTCTTTACACCCATCAAAGTTTAAAGTGAACGGCCATGATCATAACCTTTTACAAATGACTAAAGCGAATGACTAAAACGATAGAGTGGTCTTTGGTTTATTTTCTCATGCTGAATTTTTTTCTGTCAATAGCATTCGATTGATAGTTTTGTGAGAATTGAAGTGCACATATTGAAGTGCACCTGACACGATGGCAGCATCTGCTTGGTCGGAAATGCCCAAACTGTCCAATATTCTGGCTGATGCCAATTTTCTTCACTACAGGTGGTGTGACACCTAGCTCATCAGCATTTTGGCTTTTCAATGATAGCTGATGACGCAGAAAAGTGAGTTTGCTCACACTACATCGTTTTAGTTTACACGCAATATTCATATTCATATTCAAATCTATGAACTGAATAAAATAGGCAATGTTTTCGAAAATGGTCCACAAGACTGTAATAGCTTTCAATATCTTACTTTGTTTTATAAGAATTAAGAAGAGCGCAATATTTGTCGTGAGACAATTTAATTTTTCTAAAAATACTGCACTGGTAAATTATTGAGATTGAATCTCATTTACAGATCACTTCTAACTTATTTGCAACTCCTTCTCACTGGCAGGAAATAAATAGATGTAGACCGATTCCTTGCTCCGGTTATTTTTTAAATACCAATATATAAATTTTATAATGTTTTTGTAATAGGAAGCATATTTACTGGCATATCAAAGCCAGACCTAAATATAGGGGGTAATTCATATATATATATATATATATTAAAGCTTGGTACACTAATATTTACAGTACACTAAGCTACATAATACACATGCAGACAAATCTTTCACTGAAAAAACTGGAACTGCCAGCTTTTTAAACTTTAAACCACTTGCAGCAGTATTAAATTCCGAAATTAGTTTTTTTTTTCACTTAATCTCCATGAAATATAATATCTCTTACGCAAAGGCAGGTTTAGATTGATATTAAAACGATTATTTTGCGTCAAAAAAAAATCTAACCAAAATTAGATCTTTTTCCATTTTTTCCAAATTTCATCGGATTTTCAACTTTTTTGTAGCAGTATTAAATTTCGAATTTATTGTTTATTATTATTTTGTACTTAATCTCCATACGATATAACATCTTTTCTGCATTGTTGGATTTTAAAAATTATTAAAATATTTACTTTTTGACAAAAATCATCTAATCAAAATTCGATCTTTTTTCAATTTTTTTCGAAAATTCAACCCTTTTGTGGCAGTATTAAATTTTAAAATTAAATTTTTTATTATTTTTCCCTTAATCTCCATACATTAGAACATCTTTTCCGCATAGGTAGGTTTTGATGAATATTAATTTTTTTTTCGCCATAGACAATCGATCCACCCTAATATATATATATATATATATATAATACGCTGCAGGAGGGGACTCCAGGTCTACCCATCTATCAGAAAAATGAACTTATCATGGCTATGTTAAAATTATAAGTAAATAATCTGCTTATGAATGTAAAGAAAACATAGAAATATTCACATAATCTGCTTTGTATCACATCTACTTTTCATTATTTTCTTTAAAATACTTTAAAACTATCCGATTATATCGTATATCATCTATCAACAACTAATTAAAACAAAATTGAAATTATACTTTTTTCTGGATTTTCTAGTATTTGATGGTTTTGCAAATTAAATGAATGACGTCTGTTCTTTAATTTTTGCAAAACGTTTAAAAACTATCCAATCATAGTTTATTTTAGTTTAAAATTAAAAGTAACAGAAAATCCACTACCAAGAGCTTCCGGTCATTGATTTACTTCCTTGATAAATATTGAATATGATGACATATAACATGGTATATAACATGATGTAGTATATGAACTATGATTTTAAATACAGAAGAACCATATCTTCATGTCTTCTCCGCTATATTCTATCATCACGATATAAACTTTGTTTTGAAGATTTATCGTTCCCACTCGTCATCCCACTCCTACTCAGCATTATTAACTGAGTTTATATACTAGTATATATAAATAATTATAGTAAGTCTTCACACAAAAGCTTCAATGTGAGTTTCATTCAAAAATACTTAATTGTTGTTTGGTTTTGAGAACTTGATTCTGTAGATTGGAATTTTTTAATCTGATTTTACTAATCCGCGTGTGCGTTATTGTCTTATTAGTATGTGCTATAAAACATTTTAACGAAACTTTTTTATTTTCGATATATTGCCAGTGATCGGCGTGTACTTAGTGCTAACCTTGTGTGTATATGAATTATGTATCTATTTTTCATTTCTTAAAGATTTATAGTGTGTCCAAGAATATGTTCTTTATGGATTTTTTTCTTTTTCGTCCAAGCATATGATGCACATCCTATACAGAGTAAGTCATAAATATCGAAACAATAGGCTATCTCCTGAAATATTGCCCCTAGATCCATATTTCCAATTGCAAAAATTAATTAAAAATGGTAAACATTTTGATAATAAGTTGTAACTCCATAGAGGGGCCTATTTCAAAAATTACGAAAATAAAATTTTTATGTGGCCCCGGTAGTACAAAAATTCCAATTAGGAAAACTTTCCTTATCCAGTCCTGAATTAGACACAAAAAATGCATCTTCATATCCTTAAAACTCGCTGAGTTATAGCCATTTAAATAATTCATCAGGTTTTAAGGTCACAAATTGAAATGCGCGCAATTCAAGAAACAATGTTACTTTAACAGTTTAAGGAAACATGTAAAAAAAATCTTTTGAGTTAGAATTTCGATTATTTTTTTCTTATTTACAATGGTTAGCCATATAATTTGCTGCGAAAATCACATCCAAAAATTTCTCATAAAATTTAAAAAACTTTCTAAAAACTAATTTAAAAAACTAATTTAAATGGGATAATTTAAAATCGTTATAACTGGAAACATTATTTATCAGATTTTAATTTCTTTAAATTTTATTGAAGATGAAAATCTAATTTTTTTTTGAGGTTTTTTTTATTTACAATATTAATTTTGAAAATATTAAAAATATTTATTTAAAAATAATATAATTAAAAAAAATATTTTCAAAAGTAAATTAATTTTTCAAATTTGCCGAAACAAAACTAATGTAAAATAATCAAAAATGACACGTTTCATGTTTTTGCACTTTTTTTCTTCAATACTTCTAGACTTTTAATGATTTAAAGACGAGAAAAAGTGGGGAAAAACTTTTCATGCAAAGAAAACGAATTTAAAGCTTTATGAAAAACGAAATATATAAAAAACGAAAAGCTATAATAAGTATTTTTGGTCAGAACATTTTTAACCAACCGGATCGGGTTATGATTTTAATATTTTTACAGGCCGGACCAAAATTTTTTCCCTGTGGATCAGTTCGGGACCGGACCTACATATTTTGACCCATGCAGACCTCTAGTGCAGATGTCACTAGCATTTATTTTCATACAAATTTAGCGTAAAATCTATATGCTGCTATGTTATGTCAAAAAAAAAGCGCTATCTTAAATCGATTACTATTAAACTGCAGTTTGTGAATGTTCCCTATCTAGCGTTGAAATTGAGACAAGAAATCACCGTTTAGAGGCAGGAAAAAGTGGTGAAAGTCAGAAATTTTGAGAATTTTTTATATAAATATCTCTGTGAGGTTTTCAGATATGGAGATGGTTTTTTTGTTGTTGTTTAATTTAGGAATGTATAAGGAATAATTGTCTATTTGGAAATTGTGGCCTTCGGGGGCGGTATAAAAATTAATTTTCGTATTTTTTTTAAATAGACCCCTCCCCCGATGGAATTGCAACTAATCGGATCAAAAATTTCACCTATTTTTATGAATTTTTGAAATTGGAAGTATGGGTCTAGGGGCAATATTTTAGGAGATGGCCTATTGTTTCGATATTTATGGCTCACCCTGTATATATTGCATGGGAAATAACATACATGTCACTAAAAATAATAACCCAGTCTGTATAAGAAAAGAAAACCAACGATTTAAAATGCACAAATAATGTGTTAAAAGGTTGCAAATAGCCGTTTCAAATTTACTATCGAGATTTTACATCAGTGCAAAACTCAGCGTTCTAGAAAAAGCAAAGCTGAGCAAAGAGACAGAAAAACGCAAGCTTGTATACCCGTTTTTGGTGCGAAAGTGCTAAAAGAGCAACTAATAAGAAGCAGCATGAACAACACAATGTCACAAGTAGAGACATCTACTAGAGAACGAACCAAACAACACCGAGTAGAAAAAAAAAAGCTTTAAATTAATGACTTCCAAATGCTAGGAATATAAGGTGCACTTCATAAGTCATTGACTAAAGAATGATGATTTTTAATGATGTGGTTAGTTTCCCAAAAATTAGAATCAAGAATAGATAGACATTTATGGAGTTGAAGAAAAATTGAAGCTATGTTGTGAAGACCAACAATGTTAAGCAATGGAAGAGCGTTTAAGCTCTTGATTTTTAATACTTTTTATGCTCCATTAAATAAAAATTAATACCGCATTTAGTCTAGCCAGTATAAGAAAGACCACATTGGCAACAATTTTGGTAAATAATCCAATTATCTAAGCGGTCAATGGGACGCTTGATCTGAAAGAGTAATTTTATTAACAAAAAAAATAACATTGAAATCAAACCTCCTTAAAATTATAGCAACTTACTGACTAGTTAAGAAAATAAAGGTAAACGAACCAAAGTATTAGTGTTAGAATCGAAATTCTTTCCATAATGATCTGTTTTCGTTAATTTTACATGAATGGAATTAATAATATTAGAAGAACAGCCACGTTCAATAGCAATAGCTTTTAGAAAGTTATGTTCATCGCTGAGTAATTGAAGAGTTCAATGTTGTTGGTCTTCACAATATAGATTCACCATAAATAAAATAAAATAGCGCAAGGCCTTTCGGTAGAACTTAGTCTATCTTCATCAGGTGCAAAAAGACGTGCGTCTTCAATGAATGTAGCGGAACGAATCGTTTTGTCTTCAATTGTATAACACCAGTTTTCACTTTTTCCTGGAACATAGGTTCAGTTTTTTATTTTCAGCCACCATTATTCACAAATGCCTTTGTATTCTGGATCTTAATTTTTCAGAAGCTTACCACATCATTAAAAATTATCACTCCTTTGTCAATAACTTATGAAGTACACCTTATTTTCTTAGCATTTGGAAGTCTTTAATTTAGTGCTTTCGTTCCCCTTTGATTTTGATTTGTTCGTTTTCGGTAGATGTCTCTACTTGTCCACGCATCTGTTCATGCTGCTATCTTCTCATTGTTTGCTTTTTTGGTGCGTTCGTTTCCGTAATGGTAATATAAACCCGTGCTTCTCTGTTTCTTTGCCCAGATTTGAATTTTCTAGCACATTGAGTCTTGCACTGATGAAAAATATCGATAAGTAGATCCAAAACGGCTATTTCCTACCTTTTCATGCATCATTTGTTCATTTCAAATCATTGTTTTTCTGTCTTTATACATTTTTGCACAAAGACTTTATTTGTTATTTCAATCTAGTCTGTATTTCCTAACTTCTTGCTTTATGTCTCAACGTTTCTAAGTGCTGATTACCTAGAGAAGTTCCCATTAGAGCAGAATCGTTGACTTTGCGTTCTATATAATTTTAAGAAGTTAAAATTTAGTATTTCAACTTAAAGTCCAAAGTTTTTATTGGATAATGATCTTCCATATTTTACGTGACATTTATAGTATTTCTAGAGGCACTAGAGGCGGCGAAATGAATTGACTTCGTTTTACGTTTTTGCGAACAAATTGCAAAAATAATTTCTTTTATCTAAGTTTACGAATGTAGTAAATTTCCAGGAGACCCCATTTAGTTTTAATAATTTTAGCTTTTGTACTTTTGATCTACTTAGTTAAAATCTGCCTGTTGAGATTTTCATTGAATTAAAATAGAAGAGATTTTTATTTGAATAGAATATAAAATAAAGTACCTTTTATTATCCTCTGGTTTTGTTCGACGTTTTCAGAACTTATGGTGTAGCTTCTTGGTCTTAGATTGCCGGTTGTGGAATAACTATTGTCATGAAAAACATTTGTAGACTTGTTTGTTGAGTATAGACCTTCTAATATAAATCGTTCACAGAAATAAGAATATTACTTGAGATTTAAAGAGATTTTAATAGAATTATTCGAATTAGGATTTCGTAAACATACTTAGAATCACAACGTTTTCCTAAATATTGCAAAGGGTTTTGGTGGAGTCTCTTTTCCAAAAAATAAAACCGCTTTAGAGCTTGAGGTTTTGAATCACCGAGGATTGGTTTAGATTTAAACGGCAAGTTTGCAACATATCGTCCTGATTCTGCGCGTGAAACGGTTTTAGAATAACTATCTTCAACAAGTGAAATTGGATCAGAACTGGGAATCGACTCAAGTTCCCAGAACTTTTGCAGCTGAGAAGTAATCTGCGTAGTAACATGACAACTAACAGATTAATTTTGGTTTGATTCATTCGAATAAATAATTCCCGATAATATGCAATCCAGTTTAGAATTAATAGCACTCGGTGATCCTAAAATAGATTCTCCTATTATGATATTGGCAAACAAATCTGCACCTATAAAGAGCTCAATAGGACTGGACACATGGAAATTTGGATCCGCAAGATTCAAGCCTTCAATATGTGGCCAAAACGTAGTCGTAATCAGAAAATTTGGTAAATTTGTTGTTATCTGATTAACAACTAACGCGTCTAACTGAAAGACTTCATCCTTAAAATGGGGAGAGAATGTCAAAGAAACTTACTGAAGAGCTGTTTCTGCAACTAAATTATTTATACCTGAGATTTTATTATTTGTAGGCCTTGATGGAAGACCTAATTTTTCACAAGTTTTAGAAAATAGGCTCTTTTGAGAACCACTATCGATCATCGCCCTGCAAAGAATGAATTTGCCCGATTTGGATTTTACACGTATAATGGCAGTAGCCAACAATGTTTGAGAATTTCCACTAAACGATTGATTAGTAAAACAATTTGATTCATTTAAATTACCTACAACATTTGGGGTTGTTACATGATCTTGTTGTCTAACAATTTGTTTTTGTGCAGGGGCAGATGGATCACGATGAAGGAGTGTATGATGTTTTGAATTGCAATGTTTACATGTGGTATTTATCAAACAATCAGCAACAAAATGGTTAGAACGCAAACAGTTAGTACATAACTTTTTTGATTTTACTAAATGCAAGCGTTGCTCAATAGATAAATTCTGCATAGCTGGGCATCTATGAAGTTGGTGGGGTTTATTACATTGTGGACAAACAATTTTTGTGATTTATTCACATTATCCGTTACAACAGTATTCGATACCAATCTTTTTGGAAAATGTTGAGATTTAGGATCAAATTTATGATTAGATTTAAATTCGGTTTTAATAAATTTAACATTACAATTCTGCTGGCTACGTGCTTGTTTTTCAAGAAAACTAATTATCATTTCATAAGTTGGAAAACAATCATTATTTAATGATAACTTCCACTGTTTTCGTAAATTATCATCAAATTTCGTTTGAATTAAATAAACCAAAATCAAATCAACAAATTCATTAAATTTAAATTTTAAAGATTTCAAATTCCGAAATCAAATTCATTACAAGTGTCCAACAGCTCTAGAATAGATTTTTGCGTAGTGTTTTTGTATTATACAATTGATTTAGCATTAATGAATTTTGACAGTAATGTATATGCGAAATTCTTACGATTATCATAGCGATTAACAAGAGTTCCCCACGCTTCCTTATAATTATTGCTGGAAATTGAAAAACTCGAAATTAATTTAGCACGCTAATTCTTTACACTCGCTATTAGATAAGAAAATTTTAACTGATTTGATAAATTTTCATTATTATGAATTGCAGTCATGTTTCAATTAAGAAATGTTTCCTTAAAGGCAATCCAATTATTAATGTCGCCATAAAATATCGACAACTCAAATTTTGGCAATCTTAAAGTATTATCCTTAACAGAAATTCCTGAATTATTACTAGTTTCATTCATATTTTCTTATATTTTTACAACCAAAAATTCTTCTATTTTAACTAAATCGTCAACAACTATATCTTTTGCTTTAGTAAATGAATCGTATAGACCATTAATGCTTCCTTCGGCAATTCCAAAATAAGATTTCTTTAAATCAGCTTCTAAGCTGATTACTTCTGCTTTAATCTTCTCAATTAATTTAAAATTTTTATTTTCTATTGCTTCAACCACTTGAATATTATATCTATTTATTTCTTTCATAGTGAAATTAAATTTCTATTCTCTGACGATTTCCGTCTTCGTCTTCATGACGTAATTAATTTTTATATTTAAACTTTAATGTATTTCACTGAACGCTGCGGCTTATGACCGACCAAACACTTTATTTATGTTAAGATTTAAATACTGTATTCACATAGGAGAGATTTATTTCTTATAGTCAAAAGAGATACATTACCTGAAGAGCAATTCTTCTTGACGGCGTCTTGCATAAACAAATGTATCGTTTTCATAACTTGAATGACAGTCTTTGATTTTATGATTTCTTGATATCTCGAAATTAACTATTTAGGATTTTTACTCGAAGATATTATACAATTTTTACGTCTGGTTCTTCACACACAAAAAAATATGATTTAATGGGATTTTAAAGAGATTTAATAGACTTCAGAATTCGTAAACATACTTTGAATCAGGACATTTCGTTCTAAACTAGCTCGAAGTACAACCTGCAGTATAACAAATACAATATATCTAAAAAGATGGATTACAGATGAATAAATACAAAACATATATATGAAAAAACATATTAGGAATTTACAAACACAAATGAGTGAGAATTAATGAAAAAAATTAATTAATTAAAGTTATTAACAGTCACGATCTATCAAGATCAAACCTTTGGTGCTGCCATCTAGAGTCATGTTTCAGAAGTAATAGTGACTGAAAATTCATTTTGACTGAAGTGTCATTTCTGAAGATTCTCAAGACTCAACATTGTCCGCTCCAAAAGAACTGTTTTTATCGTAATTATTGTACCATGGTTCTTTCTCAAGTGCACTTTTTCGAGGAGACGTTACAAACATAGACAAAACATATGTTAATAGCAAAAACATAACTTCGAAACTGTAGAAGTATAAGGAACAAAATCCAAAAATTTTTAAATTCAATTCAAATGGTTAAGCAAAATAGTCTCACACTACAATTTTATTGTTACATCTATTTTAAATGTATGCGTACCAATGTAGACTAGTCATAGTAGCCATATTTTTACTTTTAATATATACAGCCGCCAATACATAAAAGATATAATAAATCCAACATAAGGAAATTTTTCCAAAACATAGATTTTTAATTTTGCAGATTTATATAGTCTTTATTAACAAGAAAAAATGCATAAATTACGAAATTCTTTGTCTGTTTAAGTAAAAGTTATAATAAATTTAAATAATTATACCAATCTAATGTTAAAATAAAGTAGCAACACAGAAAAAAATCTTGTAAAGTTCAAATAGTCTTTTCATACAAGAACAAATTAAGTTGTTGTTTTTTTCCGTAGATTCTTCTTTCAATATTCTACTTGTTAATGATATTAATAACCAAAAACCTTTAAAAAAGCATTTCATTGAATATGAATGAAACTAATATTTGAATGTTTTACTTAGTTTTAAATGTAAGACTCTAGCTCCGTTACATTCATTTGCCCATTGCTTCATGTATCCTGTGATAATTTCACAACTTCAATTTCTAATTCTACAAATAAAGCGAATGTATGGCAATTAATAAACTACCTTTAAGTTTTTTATACTAGTACATATATTTATGTCAAAGTGCATACAAAAATATACACAAACGGATGAACTGAAATCGCACAGACTTGTATGTGTAGCGTTACAGACTGATATAAATGTGTGATTTAAATTTAGAAACATGAAATTCAAAAAAGATAAAAGTTTCAAATTTTACGTTGACTTATATTTTATTTCTAAAATGTAATGTTTTTTTCAATTGTTTGTTTCAAGAGCTAATAATTATCTCTCTGAAGATAATTAGTCGTTTTTTAGCCCAAGTATTTATTAGTAAAGAGATTGTATAAAACTTTATTAATGAACAAGGGAGAGTTTCAGTCACGGTTAAATTATTTCTTGCGCCTTTAGGTATTTAATTACAACTAATTACAGCTGTTTGAGAACTCTGATATACGTTATTAGAGTTCCTGAAAATACTTTGTCCTACAATTTATCATGATTTGCTACACTTTGTTGAAGTGTATATGAACCAAGTAACAGCTTAATAAACGGGTACATAAATTCCTAAAGCAGCATTACATAATTCTTATCTCCTTCAAAAAAGAAAGATGCGAAAAAACGCGCCGTTTAACTAACATTTTGGAATTCTGAATGCATATTTGAAGCATATAAAATGCTATGTAATTTCCTTTAAGTTTCTTTTTTTAATATTACTCTTGATTTCAGTTTTTTTAATTTATTTTTGTGTAAATAAGGTTTTAGTCAGAACAATACAGTAATTTTTAATATTGATTATTTTTAAACAACGTAAAATAATTCTCTATAGCAAATATATAAAAATAAGGATACACAAAATTACATGGAATCTTAAACAGCATCTCTAAATAAATTCGACTTGAAAATTCCGATGCTACATTTGTTTAAAAATAATAGCGCATTACGTAAAAATTATTCACAGTATAAAAATCTATTAATATTTACAAGCAAATGGATAACTTTCAACGCAAATATATATATAAAAAATTACATTTGGATGTGCTGCAGTTTTCTGAAGTTAGATTTTGCATACACGTTGGTAGTATTTTGAGAGGTTATAAACTGACCGCGACAAACCTGTGAGATCAACAAATGCACAACAAAATGATTCAATTAAATTTTTTTATCTTATCGTTGTTTGTTATTAAAATAAAAGATAAAACACATTTGATATCATAGATGACTTAAAATTCTACCACAGCTAACTAGTGCCTAAAATTCAAGAATCATGCAAAGAAAAACCAGCAAATCTGTCATATTAAAAAACGTGGTATCTCTAAAGCATAGATTTAATGCAAAATAAAAATTATGTTTATGCATCTATTCATGTGTTTTTTCTTTGTTTCGAGAATATTATATATAGCTCCTTAGATGATATCGTTATTTATATGCTATATAATACGCACTTCGTCAAGGAAAATATGAGACAATAAAGTTTGAATATCACTATCCAAAGAACGAAAAGTTAGTGCGCATTTTGTAAGGAATAAAAAATAAAAACATTATCAAAGAGTCATTTCATGTATTACTGGACTCTTATTGGCGTATTTTAGAAAAAGAAGCTTGGAAAAAATTGTTTTTCTGTAATAACCTTATTGTTACCAATATTCATATTAAAGCCGATAGTTGTGAAATCCGCACATTTTAGCACATATTAGGCTTTTAACATGCTGAACTGGATTTTTCCATTTCTGGAAATCATGTTAAATTTACATTCGAGAAAAGTATTTTAAACAGAATTTTATTTGAAATTTATACATAAAGAAGTTATATTAAATATATTATAACATGAAACTGTGATTCAAAATACACAGATATTTTTTGAATTACAAGCTTTTAATTAAAAAAATATAAAAAATCTCGGAGTGTGAAAAGTCTAGGGCAGAGGCAGACTTTTTCCCACAGACAAGAACGCAAATACAGTTTATACCTTGACGAAACGAGTAGTGGATGATGATATATTATTATTTTCATGTGTTCATGAAAAATAAGACTATGGATAATACCTAAAACTGCGTAAAAATTTAATTTAGCGTTGGCAATTTTAACATCATTTTAATTATCAGGACTTTTACAGAGTTTTAAAAAAATCTCTAAAATGAAAACAAAATGACAGAAAGACAAAAAAATGTTTTTTATACTATTGAATTTTAAGAGCTATCAGAACACAAATAAACTATGTCCAATGGAAAATGTAAATGATGCTGTTTATAAATTTAAATGTGTTAATATACATTACAAATGCGAATTCATTATTTAAAACCTCCTTTACTGAAATATTGTAAAAATGAATTAAAAAAGTATTTGAAAATTGGATCGAGGTTAAATGAATTTTAAAATGACTGTAAGAAAGAACAAGTGGAATTTCTTGCTTCATGGTATGCACTACATGGCCAAAGATGACCATCGACTTATGCAGAACTTATCTAGAAAAATACTTGAGGAATTAACCTGAAACCTTACGTGGGTAAACATAGTAGTACAGGTAATGTATTTCCTTAAAGATTTTCTCACGAAACTCCATAAGGAACCGTCAAGAAATTGAAAAAGAACTAAAATCTTTTGGATTACCCTGTCAAAACTAATGTACAAAAAGCAGGCAAACTGTAGATTATGATTAAGTAGGTTATTCTAATAAACTGTTTTCATTTTTATGCGGATAGCATGGATATTCGTAGAGATATTAAGGGATATTAAGGTTTTTATAAAAATAGTCCCAATTTTTTCATGTGTTTTGATTATAATTTGAAGAGATCAATTTATATAAAATAATGTTCTTTTCCGAAAAAATGACAAATAACATTGTACACAATACCCTCTAATTAGAATTACAAAATAATAAAAATTGTAAGAAAAA
Organism: Maratus speculifer; assembly: GCA_964019185.1. Classification (NCBI taxonomy): domain Eukaryota; kingdom Metazoa; phylum Arthropoda; class Arachnida; order Araneae; family Salticidae; genus Maratus; species Maratus speculifer. Next base: position 208,661,327 of record OZ025291.1, on the reverse strand, counting down.
TGAAGAGTTTTACAAAATATTTTTTTATTGCGCATGCGTCAACGTTATCGAAATTTCATTTGCATACTGTGTTAGCTAAATGTATGCAGTAACTTTTGTAAAAATCTCAAAAACATAGCTTGAAAATTCTAAAAGTGTTTGTCGGTAAAATAAGCACAAAATCCGTAGTTCTCAAAATGAAGCAAAGAAATGAGGGGTTGTATCCAAATATAGTAGTACGTGCTATAATGTGTATAATATATTGGCACTTATCAATGGAGAAATAAATACTACCCCTCATCGTTTTGCTTCATTTTTGGATTAAGGGATTTTCAGCTTATTCAATCAACAAACACTTTGGGAGTTTTCAAGCAATATTTTTGGGACTTTCACAAAAGTTGCTCCATACATTCAGCTAACACAATACGCAAATGAAATTTTGATACTGTTGACGCATGCGCAATAAAAATATTTAGTAAAACTGCTCATTTTTCTTATAATTTTCATTATTTTGTAATTCTGATTAGAGGATATTATTTACAATGTTGTTTGTCATATTTTCGGAGAAGAACATTTTTATATATTGAGAACTCTGCAAATTATAGTAAAAATACTTGAAAAAATTTGGGACTGTTTTTATAAAAACTTTAATATCTCGATGAATATCCATGCTATCCGCATAAAAATGGAAACAGTTTATTACAATAAGCTACTTAATCATAATCTTTAGTTTGAACGCTTTTGCTACATTAGTTTTGGCAGGGTAATCCAAAAGATTTTCGTTCTTTTACAATTTGTTGGCTGTCCCCTATGGTGTTTCGGGTAAAAATCTTTACGGAAATATATGACCTGCACTATTATGTTTACACACGTAAGATTTCAGGTTAATTTCTCAAGTATTTTTCTAGATATTTAACAAAATGTCAAAAATTGCAAGTGGACGGTCATCTTTGGCCATGTAGTGTATGTGACTCCAAAAATGATGAACGGCTATTTCTTCAAAAAGGACATTCGCTAAACGTAAAAAAAAAATCTAAACTTTAAAATTATTTAAGATGAAACTCTTTGGCTATAACGTGATGTGTCGAACAAAAATAGAAATTGTAACTGTGTTTTGCACTTATATGTTGAAAAATGACTGAGATTCCTTGGTAGCAAACACTCAATGGTGTTTCAACAGGGTATTTTCACAAATTATTTAATTTAAGCTGTTTTTTTTCTTTTGAGAAGCACAGAAAGTATCTACTGATATTTTTCTTTAATTATGATCAAGAGTAGAGAAGGGCAGTATTTCATAAGCACTATTTGCATTGATATTTATTACTTCATTTTTAGATCTCGATCATTAGCCTTTAGATTACTTTTGAAAAATATCCTATGTTAAAAACTTTCTTGGTTAAAATATTCAGTTAAGGATTCTAACATAACAAAAACTTGATTAAATTGCACACTAAATTTTGAAATTCACTATTATGTATTTAGCAATGAGTATATAATGAGATTATGAGTGTATAGTGAGATTATAGTACTGAGAAGTGAATATAGAATGTACAATAATGTAAACTCTAACATATAAAATAACCACAGTAGGGGAGAGTTGTCCAAAATGGGGACGGCGGGTCAAATGGGGACATTCGGTTTCTCACTGATAAGTGCTGACATCTGGTGATCCAATGTACTACTATTATTCCTTTACATCAGATTGCCATTTTGAAAAGATTTGTTGACGCAATTTGCTGTTATTCTTTCTGCTACGAAATTTTGAATTTTTAGCAAGAAAAAAGTTCGATTTTGCCCCTGCACTATATTGAGCTGTATGAATTTACATTTGAAGATTCAATTTTGGTAAGTAAATCATTTTTTTCGCTCTAGTTTTAAGTTATATTCTGATATGTTTCTTCATTTTCTATCTTACATGTGTGTGAAGAGATGCCATGTTTTCTAGCATTCGTCATGGTCGGCTCAAATGGGGACATAGAGGGTAGTCCAAAATGGGGACGTCCCCGTTTTGAACGTCTCATAACAATTTTGAAATATGTTTTAATTTGCTTTAATTCTGAGATATTATGTTGTGAATTAAGTGCTTAAATTGAGTGTAAGAGATTATTTGTGTGCATAACGAATGTAGATTAAACAAAATTAGTTTTATAACGATTTAATAAAATTAATTTTATTATGATTAAATGTAATTATTTTTACAAAGATTAAATATAATTAATTTAATATAGATTAAATACAATTAATTTAATATTGATTAACTAAATTAAATAAATATTTAAGTTACAAAAATAAAATTTAATGTATAATTTTTTTTAATGTCAAAATGATAATTTGTTCTGTTATTTACAGAACTATCATTTTATTTGAAGACGAGATGGGGCGCTATCAAAGGAAAACTGATCGACAGAAATGGTCGACAGAGAGCATGGCTGGTGCAATCCAAGAAGTTTTAGAAGGGAAAATGGGTTACAGGAGAGCATCTAAAGCCTACAACGTTCCACAAACAACTCTGGAGAGGAAGGTGAAAGAGGCTCGATAGAAGGAGCTCTCTTCACAAGCGGCTGCTGCTAAATGCTTAGGAAGATATAAAACAGTTTTTTTCGGAAGCCCAAGAGAAGGAATTGGTGGACCATCTGTTACATTTGGAAAAGAGGTTGTTTGGCGTTACGCTATCAGATTTGAGAACTCTCGCGTTTGAGCTAGCAGAGAAAAACAAAATTCCGCATGTTTTTAACATGGAATGGAGAATGGCTGGAAAGGACTGGCTTTATGGATTTCTAAAACGTCATCCAATATTAGCCCTACGTAATCCTGAAAAAACCTCAATGGCGCGTGCAAAAGGTTTTAATCGCATCGCTCTCAAAATGTTCTTTGATTTATTAGAGTCATTGTATCTAAAATATCAATTCTCACCCAATGATATTTACAATGTAGATGAGACAGGCATCTTGACAGTGCCCAATAAGACATCTAAAGTCCTTGCTTTGCGTGGAAAAAAACAAGTTGGCAGTTTGGCATCAGCCGAGCGAGGGGTACTTGTGACAACAGAAATCTGTGTCAATGCCGCGGGAAATTTCGTTCCAACAATGTTTGTCTTTCCTAGAAAGCGAGAAAATGCTCTCTTGATGGATGATACCCCTCCTGGATCATTTGCGGTATATCACGAGAGTGGTTGGATTAACAAGGAGACTTTCCTTGTTTGGTTCAAGAAGTTTGTGGAACATTCAAATCCAGGACCTACAAAGCCAGTGTTGTTAATACTTGATGGCCACAATTCCCATACAAAAAGCTTGGAACTGGTGAACTTTGCTCGGGAAAATAACGTGGTGTTGATATGCTTTTCCCCTCACACCACACATCGGTTACAGCCACTCGATGTCTCTTTCATGGCACCACTTAGTGCCTCATATGAGCAAGAGAGAAGGAAATGGCTCATACATCACCCTGGACGTTACGTGACAATTTACCAGGTCGGAAACCTTTCCAAAAATGCATTTTCAAGAGAAGCTACTGTGCAAAATGCTATGAATGGGTTTAAAAAAAACAGGGATATATCCCTTTAACAGAGATGTGTTCCCTGAACATTTATTTGCGCCTTCAGAAACAACTGAAAAACCTGCTAACAACCCTTTAGAATGTCATTTAGCATCGAGTGATGGAATCGTCACACCCCAACCTTCCACTTCATCGTTTGGAATATCTCCAGCTATAGAACTCCAGAGATGTTCAGCGTATAACATTTCACCGAAAATAATAATGCCTCCACCACAAGAAATTGAACGCATGAAAAAAAAAGTGAATGACAAGAGGAGAGGTAAAACTGCCATACTCACTTCATCGCCTTATAAAGCAGAATTGGAAGCTATGGAACAGGAGAAAAATGAAAAGCAAAATAAACTGAAAAGAAAATTGGTCAAGAAACCCACCGAACCCAATCCTAAATATCCAAAAGCTAAAAATGAGAAGAAAATAAAAAAAATCAAGATCCGTTATCATCTGATGAGGAAGAGAATAGCGATGACGCTTGCATTTTTTGTAATGAGCTTTACATTGACTCGAAACACAAAGAGGGGTGGATTCAATGTAGCAGCTGTCGAGGTTGGGCCCATGAAGCATGTTCAAGTGTTGACGAAAGCGATGTCAATTTCATATGTGACTTTTGTATTTGATTACTTTTTGTGACATTCTAGTAACTGTTAAAAAAGGTAAAATTCCTTATCTGCATTTTAATTTTGTATTAAAGTCAATCTTTCTTTGTAAAACAAGTTTTTCTAATAAAATTTCGCAGTAGAACTTGAATTTATATGCTATTTCATATGAGTACCCCATTTTACCCACCCGGTTGTCCAAAACGGGGACTTCGAACATTTTTCAGAAAAATGGTTTTTTTGCCTATACTAAGGATTTCTTTTAAAAAATCCCTTTGCCATCTCATAGTCTAAGACATGCTCTAAACGTGAAATGCTTTGCCACATTTTTCTTATTTATAGATTTTTTTTTGCAGACAGAAATATGTTAGCGTCCCCATTTTGGACAACTTTCCCCTACTTTAAATGTATTTAAAAAATAATTAAATATATATACAAGAACTGGCAGCTATGTTCTCATTTTAAAGCATTATTAGCATTATAGAAAGTATAAATATTGTAAAAACATAGAATGTAATGATAAAAATGTGTCAACTACATGCTATGTAGTACAAAGTACTCTGTTGCATTTTAGTTTAATAGAGTTAAAAGGACAACGGAAAGGGAATTTTTCGTGGTTTAATTGTTATGTTAATAAATCGCGGAATGTTAGTGTTTAATATTATATATTTTTTTCATTATTAATAAATGTGCAAGAAGGTATTTGACTTTTAAATAGTTTTCAAATATTCTGAAAAATCATTAATTCTGATCTTTAAAATATTATATTTAAACAATAAGCAGGGATAAACAAGCATCTGTTCTTCAGTAAGCCAAATATTGCATTTTGCAAATAAATTCCAAACAAATATATCAAATTGAGAAAATTATGAACCATATAAAGTTAGAAAAATTTGCATATTTGATTAGGCATATTTGATATAGGCATGCTAAAAAGTGAAATACATTCATTTATTATTTTTAACAAAAGTGCATAAAAAACTTAGCTTACTTACTTAGCTTAAGCACTTTTTAGCAAAAGTGCATAATGGTAGTAAAGTTGTAAAATGTAGACATAAGCGCCCCAATCCTTAATGCATAAACATCAATCATAGACATGCGAAAGCCTTAAACTTCCAATTTATTTCATCCATCAAAACAAATTGGTTTACGCTTTTATACTTATGATTACATGTTCATAATAGAAGAAACGCTTTTACTATATTCTTTTTCTAATATATATTCCAAACATTACAAATAAGTTCGGCGTAAAGTATTTTCCTATTAAATATTTCTATAATAGAATCATTTCGGAAAAAAAAAAGATGTAGGTTCCAAAATGTTTCTTGGTAAATTATGATCTTATGCAAATAATAAACCATTTAGTAATTAATGCTAATAATTATACATACTTTCTTATTTATTTTATTGTTAATATTGTTTTTAAGATATAGATAGAACTTTTCAAGTAAGGTAAGAAAAGAGAAAAACACAATGTACTGTGTTAAAAGTAATATAACGGTTGGTTAAAAGTAGTGATGGGCGATTCTCATGGATTCAACAATCGAGAAAAATCGTCATTGTAAAAAAATCACAATCGATACAGTCATCGATTATTTCCTAGAATCTACAGTCGAGATGTTTTACAATCGATTGTAACACAGCGAAGCTAAAAGCAGTTGTTGCGATTCTTAGTTATTATTCTGGCAGAAAACTTCATTGTAATGGTAGGGCTTGCTCGACAATTCTGCTGTCGCAATTATTTGCTCCAGTTTTAAATTTATGGGGTTACTTCAATAAAGCGATAAGACCCGCTCGCTAATGCTAATTCAATGGAACAAATTTATAGAGATCTTTTACTTGCATTTCAATAATTTTATATGATTTTCTTTACAGTGAACAGCTGAGATCCATCTGTACAAAAGTTGTTTTATACTTTTTTCGATTTAATTTGCAAGTATTTTTCAATGTGATACTTTCACTATCGAAGCCGGTTTCGAAAATAAAAGTGTTCTCATTAAAAATACCTGTAAACAAAATCGAAAAAGTCAAAAGTAAACGGATTTTGTAGAAATCTATTTCAAATATCCAATGCAATAAAAATCATTTAAAAATATTGAAATGTAAACGAGACATCATTTTATTTCTTCCATAGGATTAGCTTTAGCCAACGGGTCTTGTTTTTTGCTTGAATGAAGTAGCCTCTTAAAGAGAAAAAGAAAATAGCCTGACCCTCGTTGCCCGACCGTTGTGTCGAGTGCAAGTAAAATCGGTTTACTCATCCTGATGCGGAACTTAAGTATACTAAAATGATAAAAATGCTGCAATTTCAAAAAAGATTAATAGGAAGTCTTGATAAACGTTTTGTAAAAAAAAAGCAACGGAATCAATCAAGAAAAAAAGAACGTTTTGAACAAATGAAAAGCGTGAAGAAGTAAATAAATCATTGCTTTTTGAATAAGCATCAATTCCTTTAGACATATTTGAAGAAGGAGTAAACTCAAGTGAAAATGAAATTTGTTTCAGTCAGAAAGAAGTAGCTTCATGCTCTCACAGTGATCCACCTCCTAAAAGAGAGGTAGAATGAACATTTTGGACAATAGAGTAGCTGCAAGCCTTAATGCAGCAAAATTGAATGATAGAAAGGCAGCTGTAGTTTTGACTACAACACCAAAATGTATGGATTGTGATTCTGCCAATTATAATGTTCACAAACCTTCTATTCGGCGCCTTATAATCAAAAATACCATCAAACAGAGCCAAAAATAAAAAAAAGAGTTTTTGGCAACTGTTCCATTGACTGTTCACTGGGATGGCAAAATTTAAAAGACATTTCACGATCTGAAACTGTTTATAGATTACCAATTATTATTTCTGGTAAAAGTATTGACAAATTACTTGCAGTTACAAAACTTCAGTCAGGAACAGGTGAAGCAATGTCTTTTGCTGTTAACAAAACATTGCAATCATGGGGAATTGCAGAGCAAGTAAAATTTATGTATTTTAATACAACCTATGAAAATTCCGGATTACCAAGAGCAGCTTGTGTTCTTTTGGAACAAAAAATGAAGAAAGAAATGGTTTGTTTTGTTTGCAGTCATGACATCCTGGAGATTATGCTGGATGCAGTTATTGTTAAGTCACTCGGAGTTCCAAACGGACCAGACATATTCTTATATAAACGATTTAAAATTTAGTGCAACTCTTTTGATCATGACATATTTCAGACTTCCGTAACTGATAATTTTATCAATAAAAAAAACAACAGAAATGCATCAGAAATCACAGAGTTTGCACAAAATCAACATAATGATTTTCAAACAAAAGACAATTACAAAGAACTGTTAAAGCTTGCCATCATTTTCCTAGGAGGAATAACCGAAAGCTTTTTTTTTCTTCTTCTTTAAATGTCTATAACAATGTAATTGCTGCAGAATTTACTGAAATATATAATAAAAATACGTTTACTTGTTATTAAGAATAATTATGTATTTTCCTTCAATATTTTTGAATATAAGTCTAAAATTTAAATAGTGGTAGCAACCCCTAAAATCATATAAATTTTTTTTTCAAAAATTGCTGTAATTATTTTTTAATGAGTAGAACAAAATGTCAGGGTACCCCGTTATAAATCATGAAATAAACTTTTACCAGCTTTTAAGGACTGGCCCAGTTTACTATTCTTAGTGCTACAAAAGTAACGGGACAGTGTTCAAAAGTACTGCTGAACTTGTTTTACGCATCGTGGCAGCTTCTGGTGAAGCCCAGGTTTGACTGGACTTTCCAGAACAGTAGATCTTTGATGCACCAGTGATGCGAGACCTGCATCCCGGGACGAGGTGGAAATTTCGAACATTATCTTCGATGATTATCATTTGCATATTTTTGTCCTTATTGCTAAGTTTAATGCTGTACTAGGAATACTAACTATGTTTTCTCAAATACTTTGTGTCGTACCTTTTATTTTTTACTTTTTGTCATCGCTACCACATCAAGAAAGCATTTCACATCATTCAACGGTATACAATTTCCCTCGAACTAGGTATACACTGTAAAAAAGGAAGTCTCTAAAATTACTAAACTTTTTTCTAGGAAACTGGGATTCATAAAACTTTTCATGATACGGTGATAGCAAAAATTCCTTTATCCGGTTGTGCTACATGATTTTTTTTTGTTACCGTTGCATAAATAGTTCTAAGAATCCCAGTTTTCTAGAAAAAGTTTAGTAATTTTAGAGATATTTTTTACAGTGCACTCTATATTTCACGAAACTTTGAAACACATGTGCTGAAAAAACTTCTATCAATTTATACATACATATATATATATTTATAATTAATTTGTTTTACATGGAAATCCTGCTGGAAACAAAGAACATTTGCACTGTCATTTGTTCATTTCACCCCTCGAATACGTTACCCCCAGTCCTGCCATTTTATATTCAACCTCCTTAATTCTAACACGCACGTGCTTTTTTTTCATTCTAAACAGTATCACGTCATATTAAATAAATCTTCATATTTGAAATACAGTAACAAAAATAACAAACAATACTTTTGGTTACCTCTGAATTGTTTAAAAAAAAATACTTACATTTATGCAAAAATGTATTATTTTAATTATTTGTGGTCTCTAAAAAGAATCTTAAAATAATTCCAAAAATATTGTAAAAACCTCGAAAAATTAAATACTAATAATAAAAAAAGACATGAATGTGAAAATTGGGGGCAAAGAAAGATGATAACTTGGTTTCTTCTGCATTTAAACTCTTTTATTGCCATTTAGGCATTACTTTGCAGCAGAATTCTTCCCTTAACGGTAAAAAATATATTAATTGTGGGTACGCATTTTATTCCGAATTTTAAGTTTTAAAGCAGTTGTATCTCTTGTTTTGCAGATAACACAGGAATATATTTATTGGACTTACATTATAAAAATTTTCGTTATGTTTTTGTTTAAAAAATATGAATATGTAGCGCGCTTCTTTAACTGAAATTTTCATAACCTCAACTTTCACACTTCATTTAAATACTTGAGATGTGAACTGTAAACAAAAATGTACAAATGAATATTTTGTGATTATTTTCATATAGTTTAAGCATTTCTGAGTTTCTAATCATAAAATTTCAGACTTGTACCTTTTTCGATTACTTTTTCCTTTAGAAAATCTTCTAATGTATATTAATCTCAATATCCATTCTTCTGAGTTTAAAAAAATAATATATCAAAAGTTAAAAGTTTACAGACTATTAAGTACTTTAAATAAATATTTATGATCTAGAAATTTTCACTTTTAACTTAAAAATTGTCTTAACTAATTTTCGTAGCGGGACTTGCTAAAACTTGTTATCGTCGAAGATAGTTTTCTGTTTACGTGTTTAAAATATACTTATTATGGAAATATGCAAATTGTGTTTATGATTCATACAGAAATGTCATTATTTAAAAAAAATAATAATAATTTCTCATTAAAGTTAAAATGCACCAAAAGATTTTTTCTAACAGTAAAGAAATTATTTATAAAAATGCAAGTTTATAAAGCAATTCTGAAACTATAACTTTTCAAACTAATGAATAAATCATTCATTAATATAATCGTAGATTATAAGTAAATAAAATTTTTATTGTTTGCCTGTTTTGAAACTTTTAAGGGATTTTGAAACTTTTAAGTTTGAAAATAATCTTTAAGAAAAAAAATATCGTGTGATTGTTATAGAAAATATTAATGACACATTAAGATTACGTAAGATACTGAAAGGGATTTTACGCAATAGAAGATATGGTCAAAAAACATTTCGCTTTGGATTGATTTTCGATGTAAAACAATGTTTCGAAATATTGTATTAATTCTGCAATTAATATCTGAAAGTTTTCTGAAACTGGTGAAAATATTTGAAATGTAATTAAAAAAGTACATGAATATCTGGAATGAAAAAAAGTGTTCTTCTTAGACAATAAAACTTAACGTTTATGGAGTTTTTTTTTATGAAAATCATATTTATTAATTAGTCGTTTTTCCTCATTTCCTTATTTTATATGTTTGTTATTTGAAATTTAAATTTTTTTAATGTTTATGCGTTTGCCACAAAGATAAAAGTCTTACATCCGTTATAAAAATTTTTTATGTTTTGCAGACTCTGAATATATTTTTGAATTCTTTTTGAATAGAAAGTATTAATTTCAAATTAAGGTTACACAAGTTATTGAAAAGTATTTTACACAATTGAAGATGCAGTCTCTTACAAAATATATACGTATTTATTTATTTTTATGCGTAGAAACAAATGTTTTGAAATATTGCATTAATTCTACATTTAATAAATGAAGGTTTTGAAAACTTGGTGATAATATTGCAGTTATAATTAAAGATACATGAATATCTAAGATGGAAAAAAATGTTCTTCGTATACAGCAAAACTTAATTTGTACGGAATTTTTTCCTGAATATATATATATATATATATGATATTAACAGATATAATTGTTTTTAACTATTGAATTTTTTTCATTATTTTACATATTTGAAATTTGAAGTTTTTATATCACATGTTTAACACATAGGGGGAACTGGGGGACATTGATACAGCTTTTTTCAGAAAAATTTTTTGGTGTCTAGAAAGCAGAAATTTCAAGTTATTTTTCTATGTGGTGTCAGCAAAACCTGTATAGTATGTTATGAAAATGTACGATCGTTGTTTTATACATTATTTTTGCATGTAATTTTAAAAAAATCAAAAAAAGTAATTTGTATCAATGTGCCCCATCCCCGGGGCAGATTGATACACTTTGACACATCTGGGAAAAATGGAGACAAAATAACACCAATGCATATTTTTCATAGAAAAATAGTTAGCAAACCATTTTATATATATTTATAGACATTAAAATCGCACACAATTTATTAGTAAGCGATATTAAAGCAATCAAAATGAAATGTATAATGACCTGATGTTCTGGCTGTTCCTTGTCTGTTTGTTGGCTGTGGTAACTTTGTCATATCTGGCACTTTAACCCCAGAATTATCTTCTTTCATAGGAATGGTGAAAGAATTACCAGGTTTTCTGTTTATAAATCGGTTTATAAACAGAAGATAAAGGATAATTATTTTAAAAATTATGTTTATAATATAATTATCTGGTACTGTTCTGCAGCTTGTTTCTCTTACTTAACATATTTCATGTCGATAATATTTTTTTATCTGGAGAATCGATATAAATTTGAGATTTGCCAGACTGCCGTCCATTTCTTTTGTTAATTCTACTAGCACTAGATATTGTGTAAGTTTGTACGTCTTCTGTTTGCAAAAATACTATAAAATGTTCTAATATAGAGAAATTAGAGCTATTTCACTTCAATAAAAACTAATAGTAGAAATTTTTGACGAAAAATGGTTGAATTAAGGAGTATATGGTAAAAAAATAAAATAAAAGGTAATGAAAAAATGAACTAGAAAAGGATTTTGGTTGTATCAATGTGCCCCGACAAAGACTGTATCAATGTGCCCCATACAGCCATTTTGAATAAAATGAGTCTCATATCCAACACTTCATAATTTATCTAACAATAAAGAATGAGGAACTGTTAAAGAGTAGCTTTACTTGCCAGGGAGGGTTTTCTTTTCGGTTGAAAATACTGGAACAGTTGTATAATACCATTTCAATTGTACAACTCAAATTTACTTTTGACCTACAAAAACAATTAATCACCCATCCCATTTCATCAAACTATTGAATCATTCCAAAACTTTCTGTATGTAGTTAATTTCACTAGTATCACCTTTTGGAGCTGTTGTGAAACTTCCTGTAATGACCCCATGTGCTGTACAAGGGGTGTATCAATGTGCCCCAATATCAATGTGCCCCAGTTCCTCCTACATAAAAACCTTATATCCGCTATAAATTAAAAAAAGTTTTTGTTTCATATGCTTTTTGTATTGCATATTCAGAATGTTATTAAATTCAATAAAGAAATAAAATGAAATAAATGCATAACATTGGAATTATCATGATTTAAAAACAGATACATATATATATTTTTTTCTATTTAAAAAATTAATACGGCAGTTTTATTTGCATTATATTCATATAATGAATTAATAAAGAAATTAAATATCAAAGTAAAATTAATGAATATATAAATACATGTCACATGGCTTAAAAAACCTTACTACTTATAAATTAACAGATGTAGCCGAAACAAATTTTTACTTTCTTCTATCTTTACAAGAAGAAAGTATTGGATTCATGAAAATTTTCGACTTCCGGTTTTCGACGGATTTATACGTTTTAGAAGGTCCTGAACACGTTTTGACTATTTTTAGAAAATGTCTGTCTGTGAGTCTGTCCGTCTGTCTGTCTGTCTGTCTGTATGTGACAAAAAATTTGTGGGCGCTCTATCTCAAGAACTAATGCTCGAAATTTAATAAAATTTTATATTCAGTTAGACCTTGATATGAATTAGTGCCTATTGGTTTTTGGTAAAAATTGGCCTGCAGGTGGCGTTGCTATACTACGTTTTTCATGATTTTCAAGAATGCTATATCTCAAGAACTAATGCACAGAATTTCACGAAACTTCAGATTCTGTAACCCCTTGATATACATAGACGCTGATTAAGTTTTGGTGTAAATCGACCGGCAGGTGGCGCTGCTATGCCACGTTTTTCATGATTTTCATGAAAGTATATCTCAAGAACTAATGCACAGAATGTCACCAAACTTCAGATTCCGCGATACCTTGAGATACATAGCCGCTGATAAGGTTTTGGTGTGAACTGTCCTATAGGTGGCGCTGCTATGCTACATTTTGCACGATTTTTGCGATAGCTATATCTCAAGAACTAATGCAGAGAACTTCATCAAATTTTAGATTCTGTTACACTAGAATATATAACATAATTAGATGCTGATCACATTTTGGTATTAACCTTGCAACAGGTAGTGCAGCTATGCTGCATTTTGCACGATTTTTCCAATAGCTATATCTCAACAACCAACGCACAGAATTTCATCAAACTTCAGATTTTGTTACAAAATGACATATAACATAATTACACGATGGTTACGTTTTGTTATAAATCCTTCAACTGATGGTGCTGCTGTGCTATATTTTACACGGTTTTTTTAAACTAGCTATATCTCAAGAACTAATGCACAGAATTTCATCAAACTTCATATTCTTTTACACCATAACATAATTAGACGCTTTTTTACGTTTTGGCATAAATTGTCCAAGATATGGTGTTGCTGTGCAACGTTTTTCAATTTTTTTGTTAGAACTATATCTCAAGAACTAATGGACGAAATTCCATCAAATTTCAGATTCTGTTAGGTCTTGACATAAATAGATATGCTTATTAGGTTTTAGTATAAATTACCCAACATGAGGCACTACTAAGCTCTTTTTCTCAGAATATTAATTAAAGTTTGCGTTTTAGGCTTTTCAGATACCAGAATCTCATTAGGCTAGGTCAAATGTTCGAGGAAATTCGATAGTGGGTAACTTTGGGGTCACCACGTTTTTTTTTTTTTTTTTTTTTTTTTTTTTTTTTTTTTTTTTTTTAATATTAAAATGTACTTATGAGATAGAAGAAAGTTTTGGGATTGACACATCCAACTAGTTATATTTAAAAATACCCTCGTATATGATATTTACCATTATTTATTATTCTCATTTGAATAAAAAAATTATATTACTTGAAAAATATGTAACAAAAATTAAAAACAAATAATATTGGCATGTTTCGGTCCTATTCTGATAAGAACCATAATCGTATTAAAAATAAAAATACAAATCTTTTCACGGTCAATACAAATGGCACGAAACAATGAGGTGTAAACAAAAACCTCGAGCTCTATTGTGAAAAAATTAATTAAATTAAAAATAGACAATGATCTAAAATTATTTTCCAACTTGATTGATCCCATTCAAACTTTCACGATCAATTTATTCATAAATTCTAATCATAACTTAGAAATAATAAAAGAAACAGTGTCCTTGCAAACAAAACTTTTACAGGTATGCATTTCAATGGACTTTCTAATGATGAACTCATGGCAACAATTTGATACGAAACATAATTTGCTTTCATTAAATCGAATTTTCATCCCACCATCTATATATAATCTAGATAAAGCAGTGTTAGTGTGACCAAATTTAATATCAGATTCATTTCCACCTTTTCTTATTCCAAGTTTTCTAACAGTCATGTCTATGTAATAATTTAAATCACCTTTTTCTGCCATATAAAGTATTTCATAAACTCTCGCAAGATCTTTATTTCCTATAGGGTTAAACTGCTTATTAAGTTAATTCTTTAATTTTCGTGGCAGTGTCGCAATCAATTAAATACTACACTTTTTTAATTTAAATTTTAACTTCTCAAAACTGCCTTTCAAAAATAGAAATGAAACTCTTTTAAGTTGTGTAGCATCTCACCCTTTAAATTTTCAATTAGTTCATAAGGTTTTTCATAAACTCCTGCAAGATCCTCATCTCCTACAGGGTCAAATTACTTACTAAGTAATATTTTGTAATTTTGGTGGTGACGTTTCAATGAATTCAATGTTACACCTTTTTAATTTAAATTTTAATTTATCAAAACTACCTTTCAAATATAGAAATGAAATTCTTTTGAATTTTGTAGCATCTCATCCTTTATTGAAATTTTCAATTATTCAGAAATTTTTGGTTTAGGTTTTCTTTTTTTTATAATAATTTATTAATTTATTTGGGTATAAAATAGGTAGCATGGATAAACTAATAATAATAATTAAATTATTACGAAAACAATGAGAAAGCAATTTAAAAAAAACATTATGAATTAAAACTTAATGCAGGGGAAATCGAGGTTAGTGGTTGTGGTGAGAAAAATTACACCGCATTACACGGTACGCGAAAGATAGTGGTTAGTGTTAATAAAGTAATATTAAGTTAATATCCCAATCCGCGTTGTGAAAGATTGTACTGGATATTACCAAAAAAAATTGTTTTCTTTTAAACTTATCAATAATTTAAATAAAGGAAAATCGCAATAGCTCAGACTCAAACTTATTTAACGTCTAACTTAGCAAATTTAGGATTCTATTGGGTTACATAAAATTAGCAAAATAAAAGAATTCTGATCGTTAATATTAAAGGTTATTAATCTATTAATTCACTGAAAATAAATAGAGTAAAAGAAATCATGAAAAAAAACACAAATACATATATACACTCAAACATTTATTCTCAAAATATATAAATGGTAAATACAAATAACAAATAGTAAGATTCGCCAATAAGGATATAAGTTGCTTACTACACTTAATTCTTTTGTTTTAAATTCAACTTAAATAATGGATATTGTTAAATGCTCACAGCACAATCTTCAGGGCTGTTCACCCCCAAAAAAATATTCATTAGTTATATTATATTATTATTTTAATTAATTTTATCAACTAAAACTTAAATAGTGATTTTTTTTAACAAAAAAAAATATTTTTTAAAATGGCGTTATCACTTGGAAGGATTATAAAAAAATTTCTCACCATAACCACGGCATCCGGCAGACTTGATAATCGTCTTAGATAGTCCTGTATGATTATTGAAATGTCTCTTGCAATAAGCGCACCACTCATCCATGTAAATATTATTCATTAGTGTTCATAGAGTTGTGTGTTGTTGAAAATCCCAGCAAGCATCGAATAGGATTGCTATCCTGCACTTTTCACAAATCCCAAGTTGAAGATAATCACAGCAAGTCCGTTTAACAATGGAAAGTTGCAGCGAGGCATAGATAATAATCTTGAAGAATGTCTAAAAGAGGAATCATAATCGGGCCTGATGAGAATCACGCAGAGTCAGTTTATAAATGGAATATTGCATATAAATTGAAGATCATCACACCAAGTTCGTTCAATAATGGAAGGTTGCAGAGAGGCATAAATAATAAACTTGGAGAATGTCTAAATGAGGAATCATAATCGGGCCTGATGAGAATCATGCAGAGTCAGTTTATAAATGGCATATTGCATATAAATTGAAGATCATCACACCGAGTCCATTCGGCACTGGTAGGTTGCGAAGAGGTATAAAAAATAATCTTGGAGAAAGTCTATTCATATTTCTTCTATAATTTCCACCTCATTCCAAAGTCCCTTTTAAAGAAAATTAAACACATTTTTTTTCTTCCACTGATCTCCAGATGACGGAAGACAACATCTGACAGAAAGAAAATTTTTTTTCTTCCCTCTCCATCTCTCTGTCCGGATGACTCTTCCTCATTGGTTACTCAAAAAAAAAAAATTTAATCGTCCCTTGTAATCCCAAGCAGGTCATTGGTACCTTGTCCTTCGGGGAGGTATGTCTTTTTATTTTTTCCACCCCTTTCTTTTTTTTGTTTATTTGGCTTCTTCCTCCCGTTCAACCTCTCGTGATGCTGCCGCTTTTGTGTATGACTGTCGACCACATGCAATGCTTGTCCCCTGGTTGTAAATAATTGTTGAAAGCCCCATAAATTCTGCACTTGTTCCTTCGATTTTTTATATCAAAGGCTGGCGACAAACTATAGTTTATAGTTTTATTGCCCCATTTTGTCTGTCTGGGAATTCGTGGTGATAATCCCTCCAAGACTACACACGTGCATTATTATTATTATTATTATAAATAAAATCATGCAGTTTTTACTGCAATTAGCTTTCAACTTTACCTAATAATTAAAAAATATTATAATTATTATTCCTTGGTTATTGCAAAAATAAATTCAAAATTTTATTTC
This sequence comes from Maratus speculifer, assembly GCA_964019185.1. NCBI lineage: Eukaryota > Metazoa > Arthropoda > Arachnida > Araneae > Salticidae > Maratus > Maratus speculifer. The sequence goes on along the minus strand of OZ025291.1, from coordinate 208,644,465 downwards.
AATTTTTATATATCTATTTATATTTTTTTGATTGTGCTGTTTATTTTCTTTTTATACATATTTACTTAAGCAATGTCGTGACAATTTCTTCACAACATGCTTATCGCCCCTTTGTTTAAGAAAAAAAAACATCTCATACAAGATAAACTAAAATATATATACAGATTTTTCATATGATTACATCGACATTAAGAAGGTATCAAATTACTTTATCATTTTTTTGCATACATGTAATAACAATAAACAAAGTAATAATAAATTATAAAATACTATACACATTACATTATAGGGGAGAAAATAATCGTTTCATTGAGTTGGCCATTGAAAAATACCGAAATATAAGACATATTTGCCATTACGATATCTAAATTTTTCCATCATTTCTTTTTCTTTTATTTTTATGTATATATATATATATACATCTGTATTATCAAATTCCAGAAATGGGTGTGTATTTTACTTGGCATGTTCTATATTTCTATGAACTATGCCTATGAACAAAAACAAACTTGCCCAACTAGCGAAATTTTGAAAGTTTACTAATCTTTGAAATAAGAGAAAAATTTCTCCAAAACTTCTTTTTTTTTTTTTTTTTTTGAATCTTAATAAGTGTTTTTGTTATTTTCATCGACAATATTTGAGAGAAAAAAAATCTTCATCCTAAATCACTTCTTATTTCCCCTTTTTTTTACATACATTTATCTATGTTGTATATTAAACTTTTGTCACTGAAACGTTCTCTCACTTGAATTCTTTTTAATTGACTGTCTATTTATTTTTTCCTCACTGGCTTTATTAATATTTTTATTAGATTATTGTGTCTGGTTGTTATGTAACCGCTTTTATACATATTGTTACTGTCTCCATCATATGAGAGTTGTGAAAATTTATTTAAATTTATTTTATTTAGTTATTTTATTTATTTATTTATTTATTTTTATTTAAGTATTTTATTTATTTCTTTTTTTTTAGAACGTATGAGTATTTTAGAGATTGTAATTAATAGTTTCTTTATATATTTCAAATTTTGTTCTAATCTAATTTTATTGCTATATTAATTAATGGGATATGATTATTTATATAAAATCTTTATGACTAATATATTTATTGTGGGCAATCTCATTTACATACAATCTCAAGAAAAATGTTTTTTTGTACAATGCAAACTATCGACCAGCAATAAAAATTCGCATCCCGGGAAGTACGAAATATATATTTCCGATGAGATTATAATATAGCCCTTTTTTTAGGTTTTATCAGCAGTTTTAAATATACTTCATCGCCTAATTGTAACTCCTTGTGTTTTGCTTTTGAATTTTTATTTAATTCCCTATCTGCTATTTCCTGATTTTTGATAACCTCTTTTCTTATTTCGTGCATATGTTTTAATTTATTTTGAACGTATTTGCTATAAGAAGACATGTCATGTATTTCGAAGTTTGTGAAAGGCGTTTTTATTTCTCTTCCAAAAAATAACATGCTTGGAGAGAATTTTGTTATTCTATGTACAGTTGAGTTATGCATCAAAATAAAATATTGAAGTGTTGTATCCCATTCATAAGTTTTATTACACATAGCTGCTATTGAAGCTTTTAAATCCCTATTAATCCTTTCCGAAATCGATTGGCTTTCGGGGTGATAAATTGATGAGGGGATTAGTTCGATATTTAAATTTTTCATGTAATCTTTAAAATCCTTCGATTTGAAATAAGATCCATTATCAGTGGAAAAATATCTTGTTAATCCGAATGCACTAAAGTAACCATTGAGAGCATTTATTATGACCCTAGTGTCCGTCGATTTAAGTGGAAATGCTTGCAAGTACCGTGTGGCTGTGTCTATGACCGTCAGTACAAATTTATTCCTATTTAAAGATGGAATTAAAGGTCCAATTACGTCACATACCAGTCTTTGTCCTGGGAGGTAATTTTTATCCATTGTTTAAAAGGAATTTTTATCGTTCTATGTTGTTTAAATGTGTTGCATGTTACGCATTTTGTACAGAATTGTTTTATCTCTTGATACATTCTGTACCAGAAAAATCTTTCTGTTATAATACCATAAGTTTTTAAGAAAGCAAAATGTGGGACATGTGCACTGTTTAGAATATCTTCTTTTAAGCTCTGCGGTGCGATATATAATTCCGCATTATTTGAATTATGTGAATTTGTTAGAATTAATATCCCATCTTTATTTAAAGTATACTTTTCATATTTTTTTACTTTTCTTTGTTGTTGTAAGGCTTCAATAATTTCTTTTAATTTTGGGTCATTTAATTGTTCTTTTTTATATTATCTGCATTTAGCTTTTTATTTACCATGAAAAGATGTTTGTCCAAATTATCTGCTATTGATAGAGCATGTACCGATCTACAACAGAAATAAGCGGGATTATGGATACCTGCAATATGCGATACTTCAAAATCATAATCCCTTAATTTTAGTAACCATCTTGCTACAATCTCAGGCTGCTTTTCTAACTGTAAATGGTACGTTAATGCCTTTGAATCTGTTAGCAGAAAAAAGTTTCGTCCTAATAAAATGTTTCTAAAATATGTTATGGTTTCGTAGATTGCTAAAAGTTCAATCTGCATGCTTGGGTATTTCTTTTCTGAGTCTCTTAATTTTCTTCCCGTAAATTCAATTGGGATCATTTTATCTCCTTGTTTTTGTGCTAATATACCCGATGTTGCAATTTTCGATCCATCTGTAATTATATAGAATTCTTTACTAAAATATGGGGGGTGAATAGTAGGTTGTTCCATTTTAATTTTTTGTATTTTTTCAAATGATTCTTATGCTTTGTCATTCCATTTGAATTTTGTATTAGCTTTAGTGAGATCCGTCAGTGGTGCTATTATCTCCGCATAATTATGTACAGTTGCTTTAAAATATGTGTATAATCCAATAAATGCTCTAACTGTTTTTTGAGATGTGGGTACTGCGAAGTTTGTTATTTTTTGGATATTTTTTGTGAAAGCTCATATCCTTTTTCACTAATTTTGTATACCAAAAAATCTATTTCCGGCATGTATAATTTTAGTTTAGTCGGTTCAATTGTAAGATTGAATTTTTCTAATTGTTCTAATACTGCTTCTAGTATTATGTGCATTTGTTGTACATCATTTGAACCAATTATTATGTCATCAATAAAGTATTGAATATTGTATTTTTTCTTTAAGTCTCCTAAAACTATATCAATTAAACGAGCAAATTGATTCGTTGAAATTTTTGTCCCAAAAGGCATCCTTGTTATTTGAAAATAGTTATCTTTCGTGCTAAATGCTAACTTATGCTTGTCCTGCTCATTTAATTTTATTTGAAAGAATGCAGAATGCAAATCTAAGACAGTGTATAATTTTTTTCCTGCCATACTTTGTAAAATCTCCTTTGTATTAGGTACTGGATATGGGTCGCTTTCTAATATATCATTAAGAGCTCTAAAATCTATAGCCATCCTAAATTTAATTAAATTCTTATCATTTGTTTTTGACGTAGAATTTTTCTTTACGAAAATTACTGGGAAAGCATAACTTGAATTCGTGGGCTCTATGATACCTGCATCCAATAAATCCTGAATTTCTTTCTCCGCGAATTTTTTTACATCATGTGCTAACTTAAAGGGTTTCGTTTGTATTGGAAAGTCGTGCATTAGTTTAAAGTTCGGTTTTATTACATCTGTTTCTCCTAGCGTTTTATATGATTTGCTGAAAGCAGTAGCGTGTCTCATTAAAATTGTCAGTACTTCCTTTTGTACCTTTGGTGTTAAGTGATTAACTTTAAAATCATTCTCTGAAAGTTCTTTCTTTCTTAATTCTCTAATTTGTGTGATATTTAAGTTATTTACTTCGTAAATATTATCAGTATTTGATTTATTTTGTTTTTTTATAAAAAAAATTAGTGGTAATTTTTCCCATTTCCTGATCTTTGTGAAGTCTCAAGTATTGTTTAGATTTATTTTGTACTAATATTGTGAATAAATTATTTTCGTTTTCCTTATTTTCATGAACTGAATTTTGGATTACTAATTTCCTGTTGTTATATTTAGGTTGGAAAAAAAATTGTTGTCCGTTTTTTAGTTTGCCGTCAAAAATTAAGTTCACTAACTTCGATTCTCTGGGTCTCAAAGTAATGCTTTTCTCTACGAATACTCGTGTATTAATTTTCGGAATCTTATTATACTGATAAGAGTGAATTTGTTTTGTTATTGTTTTAAACTCGTCATTTTGTTGTATCGGCTTAATTTCATTTACCTCAGTAATTTGATCTTCGTTAGGATTTAATTGTATAATTGAGTTATTGAGTTTAAAAGTATTATTTTCAAAATCCATAATTATTTTATTACTTTTTAAAAAATCGTATCCTAAAATAATTTTGTAATTACGATAAAATTCTTCTTTAGTTACATAAAATGTGCCATTTAAGAAAGTGTTGTTAAATCTAAACTTAAATTTTACACAGTGTTTAAAAGGAATCGATTTATTTGATAAAGTTGTAATTTTTATAGCGTTGGCTAAATATATATTTTTTATATCTGTCTGTTTTATTTTCTCGAAGACCCCTGGGGATATTAAACTTATACTCGCCCCACTATCAATAAGGCTGGGTATCATTATATCTTTCTTTATTTTTAAATTCCATATTGGTAATTCATTGTTTTTACCCGAATTACAACTTGCAATTAATTTTTCTTTAACCATCTTTTTTTCGTTCTCATTTCTTCTTATCTCTGTCTTTTTTGTTTGTTTTTGTTTGATTATTTTTAGTTCCTTGTTTGCTTTATGTTTTATGTTATAACCCTGTTTTTTTTTAATGATGCAGGACCTACGGGCTTGTATTTCTCTCAATTTTGTAAGTCCCTTTACCGGTTTAAGTTACTTTGTCCTCTGTTCCTGTTATGATTTTGTCTACCCCTTCTGTCTCTGTTTTTATTTGAAAAGGTAATTGTGGGCTGATGTTTCCTGTTTCTCTCATTATTTTGCGGCAAAAGATTTTGGCTATTTTGCATATCTGCGAATTGTGATGCTACCCTGTATATCGATTTGTGTATTGTTTCCCTGTGTTGGGTCAAAATTTTGCATTGGAACCATATTTTGCATATTATAATTTCCATGATACATTTGATTAGGTCCTATCGGTGATTGGTGCAAATTTTGCCAATTTGGCATCTGATTTTGCATATCGTTAAATCTAATTTGATTGTTATGAGATCTTGCAAAATCGAATGTTTGTGGCGCTTGAAAATGTTGTGCATAGTTTTGTGGAAATCTTGTAAAGCTTCTATAATTGTTATTTTGATAGTAATTCTTGTAAAATCTTGGCCTAACATTGTTTTGTGCTCCCCTCGGTTGAAAAAAATTCGCACTTTTTTGATTAAAATAACAATTTTGTGTCTGGTGATTGGACTTGTTGCATATATGACAAAAATTTTGTGTTATATGATTTATTTCCTCTTTGTTTTGTTCACTTTCGTTTTTGTCAATTTGTAAACCTTTTATTTGTTCTTTCAGCTGTTGTATCTCTGATTTTTGGTCTTGTGACATGCTAATAAGTGCCTCAAATAATTTATTTTCGCTTGTTTCCGTTAAATTATTTATTTCACCTGCACATTTACTGTTTAATGCACTTTCGATGTTTTTAGCTTTCTTTACCGCGTCTTCGAAATTTGTAGGTGGATATTTTTTTAATTCGAAAGAAATGTCCGGTCTTAGTGCCTCAAGATATTTTGTTAATTTTATAGTCTCTAATAGTTCTTTGGCTCCATTCTTTTGTTCATGTCCTGATAAAGCGAGATATTTCTGTGCTTCTACATTGAATTTTTTTGTGAATTCCTCGATGGTTTGATTGGCTGTTTGTTTGGCATTTATAAATTGCAACTGAGCATCTGCAAAAGATCTTCCTTTTTGGAATTGTTTTATCGCGTTTTGTTTAAAGGTTTTATAGTCTTGTGCTTTATGCAATTCATTTGTGTTTCTCATAACTTCTCTCGCTTGCCCTTTGAATTTTGATTTCGCCAACACCAATTTTATGTCGTCGGGAAATTGTGCCGCCATAGCTAACTCCTCAAATTCTTCAAAAAAAAAATGCGTTATGTTTTGATCCGGTTTATCCTCAAAATTTTGTAATGAATTTATCAGAGTATCCACTCCAATAGTGAAAGACTCCCTTTCGGGAGAAGCCTGCCTTCCCTTTCTTCCTGTCATATTTATTTATCTATTTTGAAAATCTCTAACAGATTGATGTTTAATTGTTTTTTTTAATTTTTTTTAACTTTTTTTTACACTGTGAATTATTATGTACTGTACTCTCAAAATATAATTTTTTTTTAATCTAGGTATCGAAATTACACTTACATAAAGGAAAAGAGAAAAAAAAATATTTCATAGCAATTTCAAAATCCCCCTAACTATTTTCTATAGACACACATAAATAATAATCAAAAAATAAATTTTCAAAGTACAGATATATATATATATATATAAACAAATCTTTAGTAACGAAGGCTTTTTTTTTATAATGTGCTGTGAGCTAAACCAGCTCTCCTCTGTAAGAATTCATTTCATACGTGTAATTATTAATTTTGTTCATTATTATTAATTTTTCTAGATATGCATAAAATATCAATTTTGTTTTACACAATGTAGGTAAGTGATGTTTTGTTAGTAAAAGATGAGAAATAGAAAATAGGTAATTGAGGAGAAAAATTTATAATACTGAATATATATTTCTATGTATAATCATATGCAGAAGAAAAAAATTCATTTTTTAATCCTAAATGCAAATTAAACACCTGGTATTAGCACCATTAAATTTTTAGTAATGTGGTGAGGAAAATTACACCGCATTACACGGTACGCGAAAGATAGTGGTTAATGTTAATAAAGTAATATTTAGTTAATATCCCAATCCGCGTTGTGAAAGATTGTACTGGATATTACCAAAAAAAAATTGTTTTATTTTAAACTTATCAATAATTTAAATAAAGGAAAATCGCAATAGCTCAGACTCAAACTTATTTAACGTCTAACTTAGCAAATTTAGGATTCTATTGGGTTACATAAAATTAACAAAATAAAAGAATTCTGATCGTTAATATTAAAGGTTATTAATCTATTAATTCACTGAAAATAAATAGAGTAAAAGAAATCATGAAAAAAACACAAATACATATATACACTCAAACATTTATTCTCAAAATAAATAAATGGTAAATACAAATAACAAATAGTAAGATTCGCCAATAAGGATATAAGTTGCTTACTACACTTAATTCTTTTGTTTTAAATTCAACTTAAATAATGGATATTGTTAAATGCTCACAGCACAATCTTCAGGGCTGTTCACCCCAAAAAAATATTCATTAGTTATATTATATTATTATTTTAATTAATTTTATCAACTAAAACTTAAATAGTGATTTTTTTTTAACAAAAAAAATATTTTTTAAAATGGCCTTATCACTTGGAAGGATTATAAAAAAATTTCTCACCATAACCACGGCATCCGGCAGACTTGATAATCGTCTTAGATAGTCCTGTATGATTATTGAAATGTCTCTTGCAATAAGCGCACCACTCATCCATGTAAATATTATTCATTAGTGTTCATAGAGTTGTGTGTTGTTGAAAATCCCAGCAAGCATCGAATAGGATTGCTATCCTGCACTTTTCACAAATCCCAAGTTGAAGATAATCACAGCAAGTCCGTTTAACAATGGAAAGTTGCAGCGAGGCATAGATAATAATCTTGAAGAATGTCTAAAAGAGGAATCATAATCGGGCCTGATGAGAATCACGCAGAGTCAGTTTATAAATGGAATATTGCATATAAATTGAAGATCATCACACCAAGTTCGTTCAATAATGGAAGGTTGCAGAGAGACATAAATAATAAACTTGGAGAATGTCTAAATGAGGAATCATAATCGGGCCTGATGAGAATCATGCAGAGTCAGTTTATAAATGGCATATTGCATATAAATTGAAGATCATCACACCAAGTCCATTCGGCACTGGTAGGTTGCGAAGAGGCATAAAAAATAATCTTGGAGAAAGTCTATTCATATTTCTTCTATAATTTCCACCTCATTCCAAAGTCCCTTTTAAAGAAAATTAAACACATTTTTTTCTTCCACTGATCTCCAGATGACGGAAGACAACATCTGAGAGAAAGAAAATTTTTTTTCTTCCCTCTCCATCTCTCTGTCCGGATGACTCTTCCTCATTGGTTACTCAAAAAAAATTTTAATCGTCCCTTGTAATCCCAAGCAGGTCATTGGTACCTTGTCCTTCGGGGAGGTATGCCTTTTTATTTTTTCCACCCCTTTCTTTTTTTTTGTTTATTTGGCTTCTTCCTCCCGTTCAACCTCTCGTGATGCTGCCGCTTTTGTGTATGACTTTCGACCACACGCAATGCTTGTCCCCTGGTTGTAAATAATTGTTGAAAGCCCCATAAATTCTACACATGTTCCTTCAATTTTTTATGTCAAAGGCTGGCGACAAACTATAGTTTATAGTTTTATTGCCCCATTTTGTCTGTCTGGGAATTCGTGGTGATAATCCCTCCAAGACTACACACGTGCATTATTATTATTATTATTATTATAAATAAAATCTTGCAGTTTTTACTGCAATTAGCTTTCAACTTTACCTAATAATTAAAAAATATTATAATTATTATTCCTTGGTTATTGCTAAAATAAATTCAAAATTGTATTTCAATTTTTATATATCTATTTATATTTTTTTGATTGTGCTGTTTATTTTCTTTTTATACATATTTACTTAAGCAACGTCGTGACAATTTCGTCACAACAGTGGTGACATTTTGACATTTTTTATATTAGCCGTAAGATTTGAACTGAAGCGAAACATTTAGTATATAACATCATTAGAGTAAGTCTTGCCTAACATATTTATAAAACTACTATTAACATAAATAAAGTTTTTCATAACACAAAATGAATTCTTAGTAACCTCGAAATTTGTCACTACTAGTTGTGACATGCTTGGTCCACATTGTGACACATAAATGACACATATAAGTACAATGTAGCATATACAAATTTATTTTATTTTTATTTTATTTTATTGAAATGCACACTACAGAATAACCCATTTACAGTGTTGCAAGAACATCAAGAGACACAAGACTACAGAAATATATACACATATATATAAAACACAAATAATGACAATAATATAATTACATGTAATAAAACATGAATAAAACAAAAATTAAGAGATTAAAAGTTCAGAACATTTATCTTTGAAGACATGAAATGACATATCAAAAATATCAAGATGCACAGAGAGTTCATTAAATATTTTGTAAAATTTATACAAAGAGAAATTACTAATGTAATTATATTTGAGAAATGGTGAGGGAAAGAATTGGTTGGACCTGAGGGATCTATTTGGTACATTGAACTTAATAGAATTAAGAATTTCACTATAGTCAATCATGTTATTTATAATCTTGTAAAAAAATAAAACACAAAAAAGATCCCGTCTAGATTTTAAACTTGGAATGCCAAAAATGCCGCGTAAATAAGAAGCAGAAACATCATAAGAAAAAATAAGATCACTTTTGAACAATAAGTAATGAGTGAATTTAGACTGCACCTGCTCAAGAATTTTAATTTTATTAAAATAATAAGGATCCCAAATGAGACTGCAATATTCAAGCTTAGGACGTATCAGAGCAAAATATAAAACTTTTAATGCATGTTGATTGGTAAAATCTTTAGTTTTACGCTTTAAAAACCCTAGTTTTTTATATGCCTTAGAAACCATGTTATTAATATGAAGTGAAAAATCAAGTTTAGAATCAAAAGTAATACCCAAGTCTACAACAGTACTAGGACGAAATAAGGCAAGATTATTAATTTCATAAGAGTAAATTAAAGTACCAGTTCTACGTGAATAACTTAAAACACTACATTTTTTAATATTAAGGAATAATTTATTATAAATGCACCAATTATATACGCTATTTAGATCCTTCTGCAAAAGTGCAGCATCAATAACAGAACGTATTTGTTTATATAATTTTAAATCATCTGCAAATAAAAGATAATAAGAAAATTTCAAAATAGAGCACAGATCATTTATAAATAAAATAAAAAGCAATGGCCCTAAATTAGAGCCTTGTGGTACACCAGATGTATTGGTAAATTTATGAGACATAGCACCATTGAAATAAACGTAAAGCATTCTATTATTTAAGTAAGAAAAAAGCCAGTCAATAAGATTAATATGAAAACCCATACTCATCAACTTATTCAAAAGGATACCAAAATCAATAGAGTCAAAAACCTTAGAAAAGTCAGTATAAATGACATCAAGCTGATAACCCTGTTCAAATGATGACATAATGTCATTAGTTAAGCAAAATAAATTGGTAAGAGTGGACCGTTTTGGAATAAAACCATGTTGAGCTGACGAAATAAAATGTTTTACCTGTTGAAAAATTTTATTATGGATTATAATTTCAAATATTTTAGAAAAAGGACTCAAGATTGCTATGGGACGATAATTTTTACAATCATTAGGATCACCTTTTTTAAAAACTGGAATAATTTTAGTTTGCTTCCAAACATCGGGAAAAACGTTATTTTTTAAAGAAAGATTAAATAGAATAAGAAGGGGATAAATCAAGGCATCAGCACAACCTTTAACAATAAACGAAGGGACATTATCCACACCAACTGTCAAAGTCGATTTTAACTTGTTAATCGCCAAAACCACATCCATATATGTAACCCTGTCAATTTTAATAATGTCACTAAAACAGTTATCGAGTTTGCCAGTATTTTTATCATAATTTGTGCTAGGATTGTAAACGGAACTAAAATAAGATGCAAAAGCATTCGCAATATTATCATCACCATCATAACAATTGTTGATATTTGTTATGATGGTGTAATATTACATGTTGTATATAAGAAAGGCGATTATATGGGATATGTTAAGACAAGAATGAGAAATTTATTCATTTGTAATGTTCTTAACACAATAAAATACTTTCCTGTTTTAATAATATTGTAAATTAAATGTAAATAAAATAGTTAAATTGTTAACACTTGTAAACTCTTAATCCTTAATAAAGATACTTTTACAGACACAAGGAAAAAAAACTGTCTTTATCAGGAAAAAATAAAAAGTGAGACAACGCTAATCTTTGGCCATATTGATCTTTGACTCTAGAGCATATTACAACGTGTTGGCCTATATATCCTGTATTTTTAATCACTCATTTTCATCGCGTGTTTCGACGTCTGATTTGCAGTTAATACAAATATAATAAGATTAATTTTTGGTACATTTGGCATGTGCCCATCTTTTACATGTCATGAATTGCACCCTGTCTTCTCCAGGTCTAGAAAGTTTATATTGCTCCTAGCAAACTAGACATAATCAATTTTCGTCATCTTTAGAGCTATCCAATACTTGCTTCTCCCTTTTTTTCAATAAACTAGGGGTAATTTTTTTATGCACAGCTTGGCCTTTCCATACAGTTATTCTTCAAATTTTTCTGCGTTCTTTTGCTTTTTGTTCTGCTCGAATTTTCGCTTTTACAGGTGTGCTTGTTAGAATGGCAGATTTCAAACATTTACGAATAGATCGCTTGCCTTTTTGAGGTCCTGCTTTAGTAAGTGGTCTGATTTTCGATAGACTTACACTGACATATTACTATTACCAGTTGTCGTAGAATCATCTAATTCAATGAGATTTCTTACTTCTGAAGACGGTCCTGCAATCTCACCATCATTCATTAAAGTTATTGCTGAAGTGCTTGGTTTATTAATAGTTACATATTTACTAATTTTTTTCATTGTCATTCTAGTCTTTAACGCTCATATCTCCGATAGATAACGGGCGATCAGTTACTGAGGAACATAGGAAGTTTTCATCTGTAAAAATGTTCCTATTAAAATTCCAAATTCCTCTACAACGAAATCCTGCTTAGCTTTTTGGAGTAGCAGCAGTAGGAAGGGCTATTTTGACAATACTTGATATGTCGTAGATCCACACAGTTCTTCCAGGGTGCGATTTCAACACCCTGGAAGCCTGATTATAGAATTTTTGAAGGGATCGTATAGTGACACATCAAGGGATTATACCTAAGAAGTGACATTCGGTTTACTTTGAACAGTTATTGGGCTTTCCTTAAACTGCACTTTCCGGATTTAACTTCTATTGCAGCCGTTTCATAATCTACTAAAGTAGCTTTAGGTCTTTCATTACGTCTCTTGTAATTTCGCACCATTTTTCCTGAAATATAAGAACCTTCATTAAAAATTATGCTGGAGAAAGTAGTCACACTGTCACAACATGCCTCTCAGACTTCGTCACAACTAGCCACGCTTTACGCCATTCTGAACTTTATTCATTAGTTTTCGAAATGTTGGCATGATTAACAAGTGAAATACACAGAATAACAGCTCAAAATATAAGCTTTTAAATAATGATAGGGAAGTTTACATACACTGTTAAAAATTTTCCAGCGTTCTGTCCAGTCATTTCACCGTTTTCTGAAAAAACAGTAACATAACCGTCATTTAACTGTATTCTGACCATAAAATTGGCAATAATATGGTCACAATAGCTTAAAATGACGGTTTTGTTTACTGTTTTCAATAAAAATGGTCAAATGACTTGGCAGAATGCTGCAGGTTTTTAACATTGTAGCTCAGTATCGCTAATGGCAATGACGATTCAAATGTAGGTCACAAAAATTATTTTTACGATAGAAAACAAGATAAATATTTTTATCTCTAAAACAACGGGACGCTATACTTCAAAAAATACGCAGCACATTGAGACAATCAACCTCTTCACTCACATGACGCGACAGGTGTCGCAACCTACTGGCTCAGTGAGGAAGCTCGATGGCACAATTTGCTTCTGGCAGACCTAACCCCGGTCTCCCCTAATAAGGACAGAGAAATATAAATGGTTTCAATTTGAATTTATGTCATTACAGTCAATACATTGATTAACATATTCTAAATATCTTTAAAAAATAAATTACTTAAACAAAAAATTTATTCGTGCATTCTTTTAAGAAAACAATAAATTCATTAATAAATTTTATTTAAAAAATAGTAATTTTATAAACGCATGTTAAAATTAAAAATATTAAAAGGTTATATGCAACTATTTATATAAAAATTATTAATGATTATATTTATTTGCGAAGAATAAGTTGCATTTTGACGTTTTCAACAGGAGTTAATATCATTTTCGTGATGATATAATAATTTGGAATATACAATAGATTAAAATAAATTACAATAGATAAAAATTTTACGTCAAAAATAACTAGTTTATTATTTTTAAATTTTTCTAAGCATATGGTTTAATTTAAACGCTATATATTTTAAACATTTAAAGATTAAACAAGAAAATGTCGTGCAATGCATCATAATCACAGATTATGATGCATTTGTCAGCACATTAAAAATTCTGTAAAGAAAAGTGATTGTTGAATAATGTGAAACATGATATTAAAAAAAACAGATGGGTAAATTCATAATTATACCGAAATGTTAAGTTTTACAGTTTCAAAGCTTTCGTGAAAGCACGAGATGACAATCTACAGAAACAATCTAAAAACCCTTATCATTTTAAAAACCCCATCACGCCCAATCTTAAAATAAATCTTACTTTCTGCTGTCCTGTATATGATTCTTAAGTTTGTTTACATGCATAGATAAGTCGGTAAAATTTAAAAGATTTGATATCGATACTGATTTGATTGTGATTTTTAGCGGACTTTTTTTTCTGATGCCAAAGTTTCAACATCAGCAATTTCCGTCAGTAAGCACATATGAATTCGAATTATTTTGCGCAGGACAATATCTAGATTATGTTAGCCCAAGTATTGTGACTGTAATAAATGTATGAGTCGATAATCTCTTTGCTTTTCATGTGCCCTGCAGTAATTTTTGTTCCAAATTGTAGTTTTATAAAAAAGATTAACACATTAAAAAAACTTTAATAAAAATAATGTTTTTTGAGATACGTTACGTTCAAATATGTATTATTATTGGATAAAATGTAAAGACAGTAGGGTGACTGGTCGATATCTCTTTTCATAGACGTAAATATAATACAAGATATTTATACTTTATATCGATTTAAAAAAATAATATTTTATGCAGTAGGATTAGGAAAGTAATCCTTCGTAAATCAAGGTCATCAGTAATAAATTTTAAACGCTTCCTTTTTCTATTTTTCTTTTTTCTTTTTGTTTTTTAATTCATTTTTATAAGCCAATCACAGTTTAAAATAATTATGTTATTAGATGTGTTGTGTACTTCAACTTTTTTCAAAATATTTTTTGACTTAAGGTAAATGTAAATAAATTGATCTTATAATATAAAATATACAGTTCTCACTAATATGACATCCATGATCCTTTCATGAAGAGTTTCATCACGCATGATTATATTCATATATCAAATCATATATGATTCAGAAAAACAATAAGTTTTCTTACAATTGTAAATTGTATAAATCTACAATAATCAATCAAAGGTTTGTTTATTGATCGGCGATGAAAAAGTATAACTTATATACATGAATGTAGATATATATATATTTTTTTTAAGCTGCACAGTTTGAAATAAATGCATCGCATAAAGTGTCTATATCTATTCACTAGTTAAAAATTAAATTAAAGGGACGTTAAAGAAATTAAAATAAAGGTAATTTAGAATTAAAATTAAATGCAAATTACTAGTGACTTATGTAAACCCTTACTAAATTTTTAATAGTTTATTCATATATTAAATCTTAAATGTAATATTTACGCATAACTCATACGTTTTTATATAAAATATAGTTTTTCCACAACTGGGACTATAACCGTGAAGTGTAAATTTGAAATATTTGAAACCCAAAAATGATTGCTGTAAAATTAACAATTTATCATTTATGGAATATTTATAAGAAATATTCATTTCAATTTCAATGAAAAGTTGCACTAAATTTTAATGAATCTTTTTTACTTACTTCAACATCAAAGGCTGGCTTAGATAATTTTGATAACATTTCTACATTGATTCAAAATAATCTATAAACAGAAAAATTTCTTATGATTAAGGGAAATAGTATAAAAATGTTATATTTTTCTGCTTCCGATTTCCAATAGTCATTCATAAAATAGATTGTATTAGTTCAATTCAAAAACATCCGAATTCTGACAAACATTCCTTTGAAAAATGTAAAAAAATGTTTTATTCTAGATTTTGAGATTAAAAAATTTTCCAATACATTTAGTTTGAGAATTTTCTTATTTTCCCATTCAATCATGAGGATGCAATGAACGACTATCAACGAAATCTTATTGTGACTGATATCAATAGCAATACTTAAGAGTCTGTAATGGATTTATGAAAATCAGTTAATCTTTCTTTGAACAAATATTTAAAGGATTTCATTACTTTTATAATAACTTAAACTGCAAGGGTTTTTACATGTATTCCACTTATCATAATGCCTCTCGATTTATTCGATTTAAACGTGTTCTTTAGAATTTATTTTTTACAATCTGCTTAAATTACGATACATTTTAATATCAATGAATAAAACCTCAACTTTTTAACGAAAAATAATCATATTTAAAAAATATATATAAATTTTAATAAATGTGTTATTCCCAACAATACAGAACCAAAACTGAATTTTAGTTTCCATATTAAGTTTATATTAATCTAAGTATATTAAATATAAGTATAAACCTATGTATATTTCCTTGTAAAATAAGTGATATATTTTTTTAGTTGTTATTTTAATGTAATGAACGTGCTATTTTCTATAACATAACTGTATATTCTTCCACATTAAAATATTATTCATTTTAAATTCAAAACTTTAGATCTATCCTTCAAGCTAATGTATTGAGATTAATAGATATTAAGAACTTAAACTAGTAACTAGTTTCTGTGACTAAAGAGGTAGACCCAACAATTATATAAAAAATTACCATTTTCGTATAAACAGTGAGAATTTTTCACATTATAATAATAGAAAATGGTCTGTGAACATTGTACGGGGGGTGCCTAAATGAATATCGAGGTTTTTACACTTGGTAATATTTATTGCATAAAACTTAAAATTATAATTAATACATAACATGAAAAAGCTAATAAAACAGTTTTATCTACAAACTTACAAGAGTTCATTTTGAGGATCTTTCATCACACCGCACGCATAAATTTTATCATTCAGCTGTTTCCAAACGTTAATTAGCAAAGAAGTTTTGTTCAGACGCTCACCTGATCTGACGCCATGAGATTCCTACTTGTAGAGGTTCATAAAAGATCGTGTGCATGTGACTCCATTAGCAGCTTTTGCAACAATGACTCTATAAATACTCATCTGCGTCTGGAAGGAACTGAGTATCGACTTAATGTGTGCCATGTAACAAAAAGCGCTCAGAACCAAAACTCGTAAGCTTGTATGTAAAAATCTTTGAGTTACTCTTTCATTTTATGTATTAATTATATTTTTTATGTAATAAATAGTAAAAAGCGTTAAAATTCCAGTATGCATTTAGTAACACTGCATAAATTGGACAACCAGATTTATAATTTCTACAGAACTTCTATTTACAAATTATTTTTCCGTAATTTCAGATTAGTTCAAATAAACGTGCGTCCAACGAAATTGTTAGCTTTTGTAGGGCTTCTGGTGGCAAAGAGTACCATGCTTTCCAAAGGGCCTCTTGAAGTTCTTCAGTAGAGTCATTCTGATTTCCATTGCCGTAAACATGGCGGATTAAAATAACCCAGACCTTCTCAATCGGGTTTAAGTCTGGACTTAAAGCTGGCCAGCCGAGAACTTTAACATTTTTTTGAGAAAGCTAAAATTTTGTAGAATGTCACACATGGATTGAGCGATTGTCTTGTTTAGAAATCCATTCGGGAACCCCCAAAATGTCATCGAATGGAAGCAAAAGTTTGTTTAGTGTCTCTTGATACTTTTTTAATCTTGTATTCCTTTTTAAAAAGCCAGAAAGCTCTGGCTATTCCGAATTGAATCCAAATCCTCCCCAAACCATAACAGATTTATCGTCTTGTTGCCTGCTGAAAAATACCCTTGGTTCCTTGCACCCAGGGTAACCTTGGTACCCATGATATACTGCCAAACGCATTCCAACCATCAGGGCTATCTATGTTGCACTTTTTCGCATTGCTTAGTATAACAGTAAACATTTTTTTCCCGTAGGACATGTGTTTTTTATCCCAGTTCATCCTTCCCTTTTTTAGATGTAATTTGATTGACGGTTTGACAGTAATTTTCTTTAGTATGATGTAATCTCACTTTTAATTACGTGTAAATACAGCGTCTTTGGACACATGCACACTGAGATTATTTTTAATTTGCCTTGTGGGGGTCATATTTTATCTAGATACCAATCTCTGTATTCTTCAATAAGTCTGAACAGTTGTCATAAATGGTTATCCACATCTTCTTTTCCGCTTAAAATTATGATTTCTAATGAGTACTTGATATACACTTCGCTTTAATCAATTTAAAACTTTTGCAATTTCAGAGTCATTTGTTTTTTGCAATTTTACTTTAAAAACTTTCAAGATCTCACATTTTATGAATTTTTCGATCATCGGCATTTTTAAAAGAGAAGAAATAATTTCTCCACATTTTATACTTTTAGAAATGTGCAATTTGATGTCATACATTGTCAATTCACACGGCAAATATCGTGTTTCTAAAAAATGCACATAAAGTGCTTAAACATTTGAGACAAAATTAGATTAATTTTAAACACGATTATTGAATCGGTAAATTAATTATAACAGATGTAAATTTTCTATTTTTCATTTTTTGGGTGAAAAAAAACCGGGCAAGGATTCGAATCATGAATGTATTGGCTGAAGCCACCAATGGTCTTTCAACTGAGCCATCCCGGACACGAACAATGGAGGACTATTTTATCCAATTAACCTCAACGATCACTTTATCTGGTCTAAAACTCTGGTTCAGCTTAACGGAATAAATCGAAGGTCAATATAAGGAACTGTAGAAAATCGCTGCATACGAAATTATATTAGATTTGAGACGACGTTTTTTCAAGAAAAAAAACTTATATATATATATATATACAATCCCAATTTCATGAAAATATTTATTAAGCACCAGGTGCATAATGTATAAACATTAATAAAAACAGTGAACATTAAAATAACAATTTTGAACAATATAAAAAGTCACCCGAAGAACCAAAAGCCATCACTCTTCAGCAGGCGGAATGGCTTTAACCTTCCCCCCCGCTATTAAAATAAAGCTTAATCAGCAGGTTTCGTGTAATCTGGCAAAATCTTGCATTAAATATGAAAATGACTTACTCAAAAGTCACTCAAAAATTATTTCAAAAATCATTTAAAGATCAATTCAAATAAATAAGCTTTACTTATATGTTGAAAATTTTGAATCGTAATAAACCATTTAAAGAATACACTTTTATATTTATGAAATCTTAATTGATTATAGTATAAAATGCAAGCAAATGCCACACCTCCGCCTGAACCCGCTTATTAGCACAAGAGATAAACTTACTACATAAGCACGGCCTTTTAATTTCAGCAGGTGACAAAACTTTAACTCAAACGAAGACCAATCCACATTTCAATCAACACAGCCTTTTCTTTCCGGTCGTGTCTTCTTTCTGCACGTTATTTCATCCACAGTCATCCTTTCTACCTTGTAGACTTTAAGATGACCGCTTCATGTAACAATACTCCAGAAGGCAGCATTCCTCTCAGCTACGCCTCCAATCCAAAAAGTTGCCATTTATTGAAAAGTAACCTTACATAATATCTTAAAAATTCACTCGGATAATTATTTTTATAAAATAAATTTCCTAAAAACTTATAAACCTGTTTATTTACATTGAAATCATTATTGCATATATATATATATATATATGCATATATATATATATACACTATATTGCCATTGATTATGGGACACTTGCGTTTTTAGACATTTTACTAAATATCTAGAAAAATAAATGAGGAATCATCTCGAAACTCTTAGTGTATAAATATAATAGTATACGTCATACATCTACGTGAAGATTTTTTACCGAAACTCCACAGGGGACCGTCAACAAATTAAAAAAGAATGAATATCTTTTGAATAACCCTGTCAAAACTAATGTAGCAAAAGCGCTCAAACTCTAGATTATGATTGAATGCCTTATTGTAATACACTGTGTTCATTTTTATGCAAATAGCATGCATACTCGCAAAGTAATTAAGGTTTTTACAAAAATGGCCCCAAATTTTTCTAAGTTTTTTCCTTATAATTTTCAGAGTTCTTAATATAAAATAATATTTTTTTCAGAAAATATGACAAACAACATTGCACACAGTACCCTGTAATCAAAATTAAAAAATAATAAAAATTGTATGAAAAATGAGTAGGTTTACTAAATAATTTTTTACTGCGCATGCGTCAAAGATATCAAAATTTCATTTGCATATTATGTTAGCTAAATGTATAGAGCAACTTTTGTAAAAGTCTCAAAATTATAGCTTGAAAATACTGAAAGTAATCGTCTATAGAAAAAGGACAAAATCCGTTGTTTCCAAAATGAAGCAAAAAAATGAGGGATTTTATCCAAAAGTAATCGTAACATCCCCTATTGTGTATTCTATATTGACACTAATTAATGAATATATGGATACAACCCCTCTTGTTTTTGCTTCATTTTGAGAATAACGGATTTTCAACTTATTCAATTGACGATTATTTTCAGAATTTTCAAGTTATGATTTTGTGACTTTCACAAAAGTTGCTCTATACATTTAGCTAACATAATATGCAAATGAAATTTTGATATCGTTGACGCATGCGCAGTAAAAAATTATATAGTAAACCAACTCATTTTGTATACAATTTTCATTATTTTTTAATTCTGATTACAGGGTACTGTGTGCAATGTTGTTTGTCATATTTTCTGAAAAAAATATTATTTTATATTAAGAACTCTGAAAATTATAAGGAAAAAACTTGGAAAAATTTGGGACCTTTTTTATAAAAACCTTAATTACTCTGCAAGTATGCATGCTATTTGCATGAAAATGAACACAGTGTATTACAATAAGGCATTCAATCATAATCTAGAGTTTGAGCGCTTTTGCTACTTTAGTTTTGACAGGGTTATTCAAAAGATATTCATTCTTTTTTAATTTGTTGACCGTCCCCTATGGAGTTTCGGTAAAAACTCTTCACGGAGATGTATGACGTATACTACTATATTTATACACTAAGAGTTTCGAGATGATTCCTCATGTATTTTTTTAGATATTTAGTAAAATGTCTAAAATCGCAAGTGTCCCATAATCAATGGCAATATAGTGTATATGCATATATATACACAATTTTATTAAAACCATTAAATTAATTTTTAAAAAATGAAGAAACAAATAAACAGTTTTTTACAGACCAATGCGCAAAATGCTACAAAAAGAAATGTAAAAAATGTATATAACAAAACCAAAAGAAATTCCATATCCCCAAAATAAATGGAAGTCTTCATCAGGGAGGCCCCTCCATGTAGGGGTAAATAAAGAGAAGTTTCTGAAAGGATGTAGGCTCATAAGCTAAATTACATCCTTAGCCCCCAACTTCTCAGATTTCAGAAATCAAACTCAAACCTTCAAAAATATTATAAATATATACAAAAATTTTTTAAAAATACCAAAGGACAAGACCAAAAATTACACAAAAAAGGAAAATTACCTACAAAACTAAATATAAAAAATAAAATTGTAAAATACAAACCCCCAGGAATACAAAACCCTCTTCAGCTAGTGGGGCCATTCACTAGCGCTTCAATCTCGCCCTAAATTGAAATCAAGCATCCGTAAGTAAAGAAACACTGAGACTCAGAAACTTTCAATTAACATATAAGATGGATAACAGTTAACCATTAAAATCTTTTTTAAACCACTCATAGCCAATTCTAGATCTGTTTTGTTATTGCAAATCCTGCGGATCCTATTAACTTGTGAATACATAATATTTTTTAAAACTTTATTGCTAATACATGAAAACCAGTAAGTGAGGCTATTAACTTCAAAATTAAAATCTTTCCTTTTATCATAAAGTCCAATCAACCATTTTTCCTTGTTTTTCTTAATTTTAAGATCTAAGAAAGTAATTTGTTCACCTTCATCGGTTCGGTTCAGGACGAGCTCTTTAGGGTAAATGTTAAGGCTTATTTCCTCAAAATTATTGCAGTTAAATACTATAAGATCGTCTACATATCTAAAGAAGGAAATATTATTGAAATTTTTTTCGTAAAAATATAAAAATAGATTAGAGAACGCACTTGAAAAACTTGTTCCCATTGGCACCCCCTTATTTTGTTTAAAATAATTAATTCCATTAAATAAAACATTTTCAAATAGGCAAAACTTAATTAAATCAATCCAAAACTTCTTATCTACTTTTAAAACATATTCAAATTCAACATAAATATTTTCAAATACCCCCACAATCAAATTGTGAGGAATGCTGCCAAACAGATTCTCAAAGTCAAAAGTGTTTACAGAAGTAATTTTCCATGAGTTATCATTCAAAAAATCTAAAACTTTAAGGTTATTGCCAATGATTGTATTGCAATCAAAAGTTTCTATTTCCTTTAAAATTAAATTCAGCAAACCAAACAACATTTTACCCGCTTTGCAATTATAACTATTAGTACCACAGGTAACGAAGCGAAACTTTACTGGTTTCTTATGAAATTTAACAGTCGCAAAAAGGTAAGGAAATACAAAGTAATTCCTACTAATTCCAAATTTTCCAAGTTTATTTTTAAGTTTATTTTTAGTATAGTTTCTTTTTAATTAGGTTTCCCCCCCCCCCCTCCCCCATTTTTGAAATACTTCTTGGTTTTAGAGTTCGGCTTTGACTTTCAAGTTTACTTATTTTGATTCCCTTTCAGGTACTTTAAAAACTTAACATGGAAAGTAATAAAGAAAAAATTTGCATAGCACCGGGTCCGTCGCGTGCTCAAACAAGGGGCCCTGGGGATTATTTTGGTACAGGAATTTCCCCGGTAAAAAAGCTACCGTACCAAATGTTTTTAGTTGATCTAAAATTTAGAAAATCTTTAAAAAAATTTAGTATTTGTAGTGATAAACGATGTCTTACTTGTCCTTATGCTGGCAAAGAACAGATTGAAAATGATCAAGATATTTTTTGTAAAACTAATAATGTTGTTTATTTTTTAGAATGTGGAATCGGTAAATTTGGTTATATTGGACAGACTTCTGGTAGTTTAAATATTAGGATTACTGGGCATAGAAATGATATAAGAAAGAAAAATAACAAAAATTGTAACGATATTGAGATTGAGCACTTTCAAAAACATGAATTTAAAAGTATTAGCATTTATATTTTGGATATAGTTCCCAATAGGGAAGATAGATTAAAAGTTGAAAATATGTTTATGTACAGACTTAAAACAATTTATCCATATGGCCTGAATTCAGAATTTAATGGTATTAATGTTGTTAATAGGGGTAATTTTTGCGGTTTCAGTAAATTTAGATTAAAGGATTCATTTTTTACATTTAACAAGAGAGGGAGTAGAGGAAAAGGAAAAAGTAAATTTAAAGCAGATATTTTTGATACTATTGATTCTGTAAATAAAGATTATGTTAATTTTTATGATATTAATGAAATAAAAAATAAAATTTTTAGATTAAAAAATAAAGTTATTAAATGGTTTTTGAGGAGTAAGTTTGATAGTTATAAATTTAAAAATCAGTATATAAAGGATATTGTTATTGATTTATTTAAATATAAAACTGGTTTCAGTGATTTAAATAAAATAAAATCTATAAGTGAAGAAACTCTTGAAAATTTTGTTTTGTGTTTTAGAGATAAGATTTTTGATTCTATTAAATTTAAGAATATTCTGAAAGATTGTAATAGCCTTTTCCCTCTTAAAAAAAGCTTTAATATTAGAATTACTTATAGTTATGACAGGACATTAAAAAATCTTATTTGTAACTATAATGATTATAGTAAGAATCTGGATTTAATTAAAAGGGATGATTGTTACTGTGATTTAGACTGCTATAAAGATTATATTAATCCAGATTTTGGACATATTGTTTCAGGAGATTTAAATATTGTAAAAGATGTTCAGTTAAGGAATATTATGAGTTTGGGTTCTGGATTTAGATTAAACTTTAATTATAGTAATCTTAAAATTATAGAATTTATGGAAAAGGATTTGGATGCCTTTATTTTAAAAGTTTCATATAAATATAGTTGGCCTTTTGAGGATTTTAGAGAATGGAAATTAAAGTTTATGGTATTATTTAAAAAAGATTTTTTGTTTTTTAGAGACTATTATAATAAGGGTTGTTCTAAAAAATTTCATTATAATTTCGATTTAAAAACCAGTATAGCTAAATTAAAAGAACAGTTTATTATTGCTACTGTTGATAAAGCAAGTAGTAACTTTGCCTTAATTTGTACAGTTTTCTATAGGAATCTTCTTTTGAAGGAATATACCTGTAATGAATCTTATAAAACGTTAACTGAAAACCCCTCTAAAATAAAAAAACGTATTTTGGATTTTGATAAAAAATTTGGAATTAGTAGGAATTACTTTGTATTTCCTTACCTTTTTGCGACTGTTAAATTTCATAAGAAACCAGTAAAGTTTCGCTTCGTTACCTGTGGTACTAATAGTTATAATTGCAAAGCGGGTAAAATGTTGTTTGGTTTGCTGAATTTAATTTTAAAGGAAATAGAAACTTTTGATTGCAATACAATCATTGGCAATAACCTTAAAGTTTTAGATTTTTTGAATGATAACTCATGGAAAATTACTTCTGTAAACACTTTTGACTTTGAGAATCTGTTTGGCAGCATTCCTCACAATTTGATTGTGGGGGTATTTGAAAATATTTATGTTGAATTTGAATATGTTTTAAAAGTAGATAAGAAGTTTTGGATTGATTTAATTAAGTTTTGCCTATTTGAAAATGTTTTATTTAATGGAATTAATTATTTTAAACAAAATAAGGGGGTGCCAATGGGAACAAGTTTTTCAAGTGCGTTCTCTAATCTATTTTTATATTTTTACGAAAAAAATTTCAATAATATTTCCTTCTTTAGATATGTAGACGATCTTATAGTATTTAACTGCAATAATTTTGAGGAAATAAGCCTTAACATTTACCCTAAAGAGCTCGTCCTGAACCGAACCGATGAAGGTGAACAAATTACTTTCTTAGATCTTAAAATTAAGAAAAACAAGGAAAAATGGTTGATTGGACTTTATGATAAAAGGAAAGATTTTAATTTTGAAGTTAATAGCCTCACTTACTGGTTTTCATGTATTAGCAATAAAGTTTTAAAAAATATTATGTATTCACAAGTTAATAGGATCCGCAGGATTTGCAATAACAAAACAGATCTAGAATTGGCTATGAGTGGTTTAAAAAAGATTTTAATGGTTAACTGTTATCCATCTTATATGTTAATTGAAAGTTTCTGAGTCTCAGTGTTTCTTTACTTACGGATGCTTGATTTCAATTTAGGGCGAGATTGAAGCGCTAGTGAATGGCCCCACTAGCTGAAGAGGGTTTTGTATTCCTGGGGGTTTGTATTTTACAATTTTATTTTTTATATTTAGTTTTGTAGGTAATTTTCCTTTTTTGTGTAATTTTTGGTCTTGTCCTTTGGTATTTTTAAAAAATTTTTGTATATATTTATAATATTTTTGAAGGTTTGAGTTTGATTTCTGAAATCTGAGAAGTTGGGGGCTAAGGATGTAATTTAGCTTATGAGCCTACATCCTTTCAGAAACTTCTCTTTATTTACCCCTACATGGAGGGGCCTCCCTGATGAAGACTTCCATGTATTTTGGGGATATGGAATTTCTTTTGGTTTTGTTATATGCATATATATATATACATATATATATATATATTTATTTAAGCACCCAAAATGGCTTACTTTTTTATTTTGATTAAATGTCGAATATGTATTAGCATAAAATGCTTTCATCTTCAATTATTTTAAACGAGATTTGCAGAGACATTAAACTTTTAGACAGACTATAACAAGATATCAGTATAATTGTTGATCTACGGCATCACAGGAAATTATTACAAACCAGCACAAACGTTTTTAATGTTTACGAAAATGTAAAGGACATATACAAAAAAAATCTCAAAACTTTATCGCATATATATATATATATATATATATATTGATTAAACTATTATCACGGTTGTTCAAAATATTATTTATATTGGAACTAATAATGTGCATGATAGTGTGCTACCATATATGCAAAAATCCCTGTTGGATTGACCTATAGACGGAGGTAGATTTCGAAGAATGTTCATTTTAACAACAAAAAATAAAATATGATTAGAGATAAACCCAGTTTAACAACTTTATTTGGCCGGTTTTGAAATTTTTTTAATTTCTTTTTCTGTAAGAACTGGTTTTATCAGAATCATCTTAAGCGATATTCGGCTCAAATGCCCATTTTGACAGCATATTTTGAAATATACTGTGACCTTATGAAAAAATCGACCAATATGGCACATTATATAGTTCCTAAATAAGAGAAACTGTCAGTTAAAAGCTCTTTAGAGCAATATTGAATTAATAAATAAATCATAAAATAAGCATTTTTTACTTGAATACATCCTCAATGTTTCAATCACGATAGCTTCAGTAAACTTTTTTATTTTTTTAAATATATTCTGCTTTTATAAAAAAAAACTGGACAATACGGCACATGTATTCAGTTTCTAAATAAGATAACCTACGTATTGAAAGCATCTGAGAGCAAAAATGGATTAAAAAATGAGTAAGAAAATAAGCAATTTGTTATTTGAATACTTCTTCAATTTTTCAATTACGATGGCTTTAGGAAATTCTGTTTAAAATGACATTCAGAAAGCATTTTTTGAAATATATTTTACCTTTATTTCAAAACTGACCAATACGTCACATTATATAACACTAGCAGGAGTGACCGAACTATGCTCGGTCATAATTAACTTTGTGTTCAACTCCATATAGCATTTTAACTGTATCAGTTATGTGTAATATTACTATAATACATGTTATTTATAATAGTATTATTTACTAAAACAATCAATAAGAAAACTATGTATGTATGCAAATGTTCATAAATTTTACATTAATTTAAAATTTACAACGAAAGGATATTAATTCAAATCACTTTTTTAGCTCGATTCTGATCGGTTTGACCATGCATCTCGAATCCAATTAAGAATGTATAAAAAATTTATTAACATTCTGAAAGACAATATATTTTGCCAGGTATAGCCAGATTTGCCGACATTCTTTTATTTTGCGCCAAATACGTGTTTTGGCTTTCGTAATTCAATAGTCTATATTTCGACCAAATATCGCCAATATTTTGTCAAATATCGCCAGCTTATTGACTTTTGCCATATTCTCGTAACCCTGATCCGTTTTACTCAAAATGACCCGGTAATCAAATATGATTAAACATGTGACTTAGATCAATGGTCTTCATGTAATCAAAAACAGTAGAATATAAAATTGAATCAAATTCGTTTAACCCATTTCTTAAGTAAAATTAGCTTGATAGCATTCGGCAATGAGGCCAAAATGACCCGCTAAAATATATTTTTTTTTAATATGCGACTCAGCCCAATAGTCTTCTCATGACAAACAACGTTTATTAAAAAATTTAAGCAAAATTGATTAAGTCGTTGTTATATATAATTGGAATGACTCTGATCCATTAGAACCTAAAATGAAAAACTAATCGAATTTTCGTGTGTATGTGTCCTAGCCCAATGGTTTTCTCTTGCCCGAAAACGAGATAATACAAAGTATAAAAAGGTAAAATGGTGAGAGCCATTTTCTAGATATAAATAGCATGACCCATCATAACCCACAAATTACCCTTATAATCGAAATCTCTCGAACATGTGACTTAGCCCATTAGTTTTCTCGTGTCAAAAAACAGCTACATATAAAATTTCGTTAAAATCGATCCTACCGTTCTTTAAATATTAATAGCTTGATCCAGATCATGTATGACCCGTTATGACGCATTAATCAAAATTTCTCGAACATGGGACCTAGCCCAATAGTTTTCTCGTGCCAAAAAATATGTTGTATACAAAATTTCGCTAAAATTGATTCACCTGTTTTTTAGATATAGCTTGACCATGACACATTACGACCCACAAATAACCTTCATAATCGAAATCTGTCGAACATGTAACTTAGACTATTAGTTTTTTCGTGTCAACAAACTGTTATATATAAAATTTCGTTAAATGCGATCCTGCCGTTCTTTAAATATAAATAGTTTGACCCAGACCTTTTATGACCCATTAATCGAAATTTCTCGAACATGTGACCTAGCCCAATAGTTTTCTCGTGCCAAAAAATAATGTTGTAGACAAAATTTCGTTAAAATCGAACCATCTGTTCTTTAGATATAGCTTGATCGTGACCCATTATGACCCACAAATGACTCTTAAAATCGAAATCTCTCGATCGTGTGACTTATTCCATTAGTTTTGTAGTGTCAAAAACTGCTACAGGCAAAATTTCGATGAAATTGATTTTGCCGTTCTTTAAATATTAATAGCTTGACCCAGACCCTTAATGACCCGTTAAAATTTTTTCTCGAACATGTAATCTATCCTAATAATTTTTTCGTGCCCGAAAACCATAGAATGCAATTTTTAGTCAAATTTGCGTAAGAAATCTATAGATAAAAATAACATGACCCAAAATAACCCCCAAAATGACCCACTAACCGAATTTTCTCGAACATGTTACATAACCCAATGGTCTTCTTGTAATCCAAAACGATAAAATATAAAATTTCGTCAAAATCGTTAGAGCCGTTTTTTAGAAAAAAATACCTTGACCCATAATGACCCAAAAATGACCCATTAATTAAAATTTTTCGAACATGTGACCCAACCAAATAGTTTTCTCGTGTCAAAAAACGATTGGATACAAAATTTCCTTAAAATCGATCCAGCTGTTCTCCAGATATAAATAGCTTGATCCTGACCCATTATGACCCAAAATGACCCAATAATCAAATATTCTCGAACATGTGACCTAGCCCAATGGTCTTTTCGTGCCCGAAAATGGTAAAATCCAAATTTTTGCGAAAATCGTTAGAGCCGTTTTTGAAATAAAATTTACACACACAATTTTTGCTCGCATTATATTATAAGATAGTTCCTAAATAAGAGAACGAGCCAACTGAATGATTGAGATTAGAATGAGTGAGAGTATAAGCAGTTTGGAATTGAGATTTTATCTAGAACTCCTATAATTGTTTAATTTATTTTTGATATTAGAATTGGTACTATGAAAAACGTGTCAGTAGAAAAGTTTTAGTTATTATTAAGAAGATGAATGATAAGTTTAATCAGATTTGATATCTTAAAAATTGATGAAGTTATGGATTTTTTTCTTCTTTGATCCCGCTTTTTGTTTTCGTTTTTTATTTTTTTGGATTGCGCAATAAGTGTTGCTTTTATCAAAAACTTGTCAGTATGAAAGTTTTAAACAATATTAAGAGAATTTATAAAAAAAAATTAGTTGGATTTGATATCTTGAAAATTGACAAAGTTATAATTTTTTAATTCCCGAAAACCCTATTTTTTTCACCCCTGAAACGATTTTTAATTTTATCAAAAATCTCTAATGCAGAAACTTTTGGTCTATATTTAGAAGAAATGTAATCGTTATACAGATTCGATATCTATTTTAATAAAGAGGTTATGGGGGATTTTCTGTTTTCACCAAAACCCTCCCTATTTCTACCCCCTTAGTCCGATTTTCCCTCATAACGAACTTGTTATTATGCTCCTTGATTATATTTGTCAGTTTGGAAGATCTCTGTCAAGAATTAAAGAAGTTATCGTGTCCATAAAAATGATTTTGGCCGATAAATAGATAGATAGTTAGATATATAAAGATTTTTATTGATGGTAGTTTTGGGGTCTAGAAGACATGGTCGGTGTAGATCTGCAAAAACTTTTCAGAAATTCCGACTGGGAGCGATCGTAATGGGTAGAGTTACATTCGAAATCTACCTAATATTTCCTATAATATAACGCGAAAATCGATAAAGTAGTATATATTATTACAGTCGGGGAAAAAAGAAAGGAAACATCCTCTGCTGTCTGTACAATAAATTATCATACAATAAGGATACTGGTACGAAAACATTGAAAAAATCCACTTTAAAATGATGGATGTAAAATTCTCTAAAGGAAAATCTATAAATCAAAACAAAACAATTTTTTAATAGCAAAACCCAATATTGGCGTCATAAATCAAATGAGCAATTATTTGCCTAAAAATAATTTTGCATAAAATTCACCCAATTTGTCTACGAGGATTTAACGATTGTCTATAAGCACAACAGAAAACAATAGTTTAATCAGAAATATATTTGTTTATATTCCATGAATGTTTCCTTTTTACTCCTAAAGTTGTAGAACAAAATAACTTAAATTGAATGAAATAGCCCATTTGTGATAAAGTTTTGAGTTTTTTTTTATACATGTTCTTTATATTTCATAAACTGTAAACACATTTTGTGCTGGTTCCTGACAAATTTTGAGGATGCCGTAGATCAACTAATATAATAAAATCTTGTTATGGTCTGTCTCAAAAGTTTAAGCTCCTTGCAAATCTGGTTTAAAATAGTTTAAGAAGAAAGTATTTTATGTTAATTTACAATACTTAATCTACATTAATTTTAAAGTGAAACAAATTTATTTAATGTATTCATATTAAAGATAGGTCTTCAAGGTTGTTCAAAAAGCTACGGATATTATAAGTCACTTTAATTGATGTATTATTTCTGACTAATATGCCCATTTGCCTCAATTAATATGCTTCACTTATTGTTATATACCGTAAAATGCTCTTTAATATTCATTTTATAAAGCTTAGAAGTATGATTTGGCTATATATATCCACTGATATATACTATGGACAAATATCCGATATTTATTTTGAAAATATCTTGAAATAAATTTTCCATTCTTTCATATACAGGGTGGTTATAAAATAAGTATCCCTGTTTGGAGTTGTCTGTAGCTTGAAGGAATAACCCAAATGAAACCAAAATCGGTACACATACTATTCAAGAAGGGGTAAGAAGAATGCAACAATAAAAAAGATAGTTACAATAATCGGCAAGAGATGCCGCTATAGGTCCTGTCGGTGCAAACGTCGTTGTAATCTTTAGTAACATCAAAACTTGGTCATTTCTGCCATTAATGTTGTAGGACATGGCTCTCAGTTTACCAGATCGAGCTTTAATTTTAAAACTATTCTACGTGAACAGTTCAAACAGCGAAGCTGCTTTACGTAAATTTACGCTTGTGAAAGGAATGCGTAAAGGAAAAGATCCTTTGACATCGTGTGCAGTGAGAAGAATGGTAAAAAAATTCGAGGAGACTGGATCCTTTACTGTAAAATGTGGAAGAGGGAGGAAATCATTACCTCTCCGCCCTCAAGAACGCCAAGTTTTATTCTTGTTTCTTATTTTTAGGAGTTACGACCAACAGGCCTTGTAACGTGTTCGGTTACTGCACAAAGATACCATCTTACAAACTTTTGTAGCTCCTCAACTGCAGCAAAAACAGTGCCTGTCTGAAACAATTTCTATGCAAGATTGCATAAGAGCTCCTCCCCATATTGGGCGAGCAGTACAACAGTTGTTATGGCAATATTTCACAGATGATAGAGTAATAAGCCGGTATTTTCGTATGATGTGGCCTTCTCGATACCCTTATCTGACGCCATGTGATTTTTAGCTTTGGGGGCACTTAAAGTCTATTGTGTACCGTGGAGGTGTTTCAAACCTCAATGAATTAAAAGATCGCATGTCACAACATGTGCGAAACATCACTCCTGATGCGTTGCACTCCGAAGTTGAGCACGTCGTCCACTACTTGGATTGTGTCTTGCAGCACAATGGTCATATGGAACCTGAACTTGATAGGCACCGCCATGCGAATTCTTAACCTCATTCACTGTGAAAATTTCCAATAAATTAGGTATGCCATCCGGTTTTGTGCCTTAATTCTTTGTTCTTGTATTGCACATTACATTTCAAACACAAAAGCGCCATCTGTCGGCGATTATTGGAATTTTTTTATTGTTCCAGTATTCTTCTCCCTTCTCAAATAGTATGTGTACGAATTTTGGCTTAATTTGCGTTATTATTTATTATTTTGCGTATATCCCATATAACTCCAAATAGGGATACTTATTTTATAACCACCCGGTATTTCATACTAATTGTCAAAATACTGTAAACTAACGGAAATAGAAATCACTTTCATAAATAGTTTTTTCTTATCTCCATGTCATTGATTCAACGAGACTGTTAGCGCAATCAGGTTCTCTTTTGGTAATTTGCATAGCATATGAACGTAAAAAAGATTCATGTTATCTTAAATTTAAAATAAAAAATAGAAAGATCGATAGCTTCATGGAAATCGATATATTAAAAATGTTTTATTATTCATTTGTAGATTTATACTCAGAAAAATGAGTTTGAAATACGTCCTATTACATTTTTAAAATATTTAGTTTTCAGAGGTTAAAAATAATTAAATAGTAAATGAATGCAACACAATAAACACTTTTAAAATATGAAAAATAAACTCAAAGATATTGTTAATGCAAATTGTTTGTAAACGAAAATATTTGTGGAAAAAATGAATAAATTTAGTGTAGAATGCAGAAACATTTGAAAAATATTTCAAAATTAATATTTTTTGTAATTTTTTAAAGATTGTTACATTGTAGTACTATAAAAATTCTTAAGGCATTTGGTATTTAAAACAAAAAAATAATGTTTGAAAATGTATAAAGGAGAGTTTTATTATCTTCACAAGAAAATATATTCTCCACAAAAAACTTTTACACTACATTTATATAAGAAAACTAGCGGACCCGACAGACGTTGTCCTGTCACCGACAGACGTTGTCCTTCATGGCACTGACACCAGAAAATCAAATAAATGTACTTAAATATAGAAATACGCACGATAAACACTACGCTCTTAATTTAATTTCTTATTACAATTATGTAAGGAAATTATTTTTCACTCTTCAGTATTTTTTGAAGTCGGTTCAATTTTTGATAGAAAAGTTTATTTTTCTGTTTTTTGTTAAAAGTTAACGATTTTCTGAAGTCAGTAAATCAAAATTATAATACAGGCTATATTACTGTAAAGCATACACGTTTGACAGGAGCGGTGTTCGAACACGCGATCTCTTTCTTCGAGAAGCAGAGCTTATATCTGGCGCCATAGACCGCTCGGGCATTCCGTCCGCACTCTATTCATCGAACTTATTCAAAACTTTAAATTAGCTTTTAATTTTTTTGTTCTATGATTAATACAAAATCCTGAGTTTCTTTAATATATATAGCACTTTTAATTAGCGAAAAACCACTAACTATTAGTTTTTGCCTAAATACTAAAAAAGTACTGAATCAATTTCGACGACATGTGAATCTAAACCATTCTTGAATCCACTGGAACAAACACAAAATTTCATCAAAATCGGTCCATTCGTTTAGGAGGAGTTCAATTACATACACACGCACAGAAGATTTTTATATATAAAGATGAGCATTGAAAATTTAAGGTTTTTGCGCCGAAGACACCGCCAAATTAGGAAAATGTGAATTATCTCACGAACTACTGGACTTAAACAAATTTGCTTAGAACCGTTCGATTCAGCATGAAAAAATGCACTAAAATATGTTATCAGTTGAAAAATAACTACAAAAGCCGATTTTTAAAGATTTTTTTTAAAAGTTCGTTCTTTTTTCTACTCATCGTAGGGGTGGAATTTTCGAAAATCCATTTTTAGCAGCACTCGATGTTATAAGAAGTATTTTTACCCCAATTTTCAAGATTTTTGGTATGGTAGATTTTTTTGTGCTGTGATTAATACGAAATCCCGACTTTCTTTAATATATATAGTACTTTTAATTAGCGAAAAATCACTAACTATTAGTTTTTGCCTAATTACTAAAAAAGTACTGAATCAATTCCGAAGAAATGTGAATCTAAACCATTCTCGAATCTACTGGAACGCACACACAAAATTTCATCAAAATCGGTCCAGTCGTTTAGGAGGAGTTCAATTACATACACACGCACAGAAGATTTTTATATATAAAGATATGTGTCATTAGTAATGTAATAAATATAGTCTATAAATTAAATTTAATAACTTGAAGAAAAATTCTTTTGCATTTATGGCTTTTTTTAGGTTGTGTGAAAGGAATCTTGACAATCTTTTTTTACAAGATTAATTTATTATTTGAATGACTTGTACAAAAAAGCGATACTTATGCTTAAAAAAATAAAATTTCTTTGTTTTTTTTAATATTTATATACATAAAGTGTGCATTATTTGTTTGTTTATGGATATATATATTGTATATTAATATTTTTCCATTAAACTTATTTAGTTAGTAGTCTTCATAAGTAACTGTTAGAAAAGTAAAAATGTTTTAATCCATCTAATATTTTTTAGTTACGGTCTCACAATTATAATCTATGTATACATGCATGTTTGTTCAAAAGGTCATGTTCAAATGACATGGCGTGTGGAATGCCAAGCCATGAGGATCTAGAATTACGTAGGAACCGTGGGTAGGTGATGCGATCCTGATAGTGTAAATGGAACTTGACCGTGACACAAAGAAAAGATAACAAATAGTGTAAAAATACCTTTGTGTTACAAAAAAATCAATCGAAGTACAAAATACAAATGAAAAATGTTACAAATCATAACAAATGCTCAAAATATGCCTCATTAGTCGTGAATCATTCTTCACATCGGTATCGCATGCAATAATCAGTATGTTCTAATTGGCCACAAAATCCCAGGATACTTGCAACTGCTGCAGCGGTCGATTACACGAAGTCCATAGCCGATAGGAATAAGTGTCTCCCACGTCAGATATTTAAAATATTGCTAGAGGTGGAAATAGATGGGCTTTATATCTAGTGATCGCGGTGGCCAATGTAAATACACAATTGTAACGAGAGCAGAAGCTCTCGGAGCCTACTTTATTATGGAAATAGTTTAGTTTATCCAAACTTGTGATCTCGCACGCAGATCAGCAAATATAATCCTTAAAAAAAAGCTTTTTTTTTATAAATTCTTTTGGCTTTAAATGTTAAGTACTAAAGATTATTCTTACGAAGATTTCTGAAATTATGCATTATTATGCCATAAAGGAAAACATTTTACAATAAAAACTGCTTACTGAAATAAATTTTCAATGTTATTTTTAATCCGCCATTCCTATTTCAGTTTTTTCTGCATATTTTCTTTTTCCATTTTTTTTAAAGTTTTAAAAATATATTGGAATAATTTTTCTGTAATCAACTTACCCGTTATTAGCATGTTTGCTGTACTGTTGAATCTTTTTTTAATATGTGAAAATCCGAGTTCAGAAGATTACATATATTTTGTACCTTGTTATTTCTAAATTTGTGGGTTTTCCTTATACATCAAACAGACAAGAATTATATATTTTTCATCTTCAATTATTTTTGTATCCCTAAACAAATAATATTTTTAGTTTAAACAAATAATATTTTTAGTTTTAATACTTAGGAAAAAAATCCTTGAAATTCCAATGGTGATCAGTGGAACAATATTTGTTGATTTATCTCTTTAGCCAAAAACAAATAAAAAAGTTCTTCAATTTCAAATGAAGTGTTATCGCTATAAAGATATATCTTCTCTCACACGGTTCTAGCGGCTAATCTCAGTGAAACAACAAAAAGGAATTATAGTTGCTTAACACGTTGGCTGCCGCAGACGCGCAAGAGAGTGGTAAGGCGCCAAGGTTAAGGGGCCACTCACGCACCAGCGCGTGATGTGGTGTGATGTCAAATAGCCAGTCACGCGCTGACGTCGGAAAATCTTTCACTGATTCTTTGTTATAAAAAGTAAATCGGCTTCTGGGAAAAACACACTTCTACAGTGCGGCAGTAACTATATCATATCTTCACGTAAGCAGCAGCGAACGTGTTAAGCAACGGAAGGAAGAATAATGTAATCTTGAAAATAAAAAGTCTATTTATTTCTCAGTGTTACTATAATCATTATAAAAATTTCAATAAAATCTTCCGCGTATCACAAAAAATTATACGTACTAGGTTTTTAATTTATCCAGGGTGTCTACTAGCAACGATGGCCAATAGCTAATTTCTAAACCGTTAGTCATAGACATATAGTTCCATTTGCAAAAATGCTTTTAAAAGGTTAAAGAAATGTTTTTCAAATGTTTTAGGTCCAAAAAATTTTTTTATTAAAAAACAACGAAAATTAAATTTAATACGGTCCCCCTGTCCTATAAGTGATATTTAGTAAATTTTTATCACTCCTTTAACAAGTAATACAAAAAAGTCCCATTCCTCTGCGATTAAAACTAACTGAGTAATAGCTGTTTAAAGTTGAAGCTCCTTTTTGCTGTAAATTAGTGGTCAATCACAAATTTACTGGAAATAAAAATAAACGCAAGATATAAAATTTAACATTAAACTTTGAGAGTAGAGTAAAATAATATTTACAATATTATTTTTAAATTTATGTTGATGATTATACAGGGTGTCTCACTACCAGACCGACTAACTTTGAGGGACGATAGTAGACATGAAGACAAACATTATTAAATAGGAAACCATGGGGTGCAAACTTCTTCTGTAGGAGCTAGGGGCCATTAAAGTTTAAGGTCCAAAACTTCAAACGATGATAAAAAACGGAAAAAAGGGTCGATTCGTTTGCGGTTTTCACTAAAATCATTCTTTACATCACGATTTTTTTAGAAAAATATTTAAAGATTACGTTCAAAAGTTGTCGATAGAGGGCGCCTTAGACTTTAGAGTAACGAACAACTACTTTTTATCGTTATTTTGCGCATGGAGTTGAAATTATTCTAAAGTTTAGACTTTAACTTAAATTTTAAGCCCAAAATCAGAAACACTGGAATCGGGTAACTAGCGGAAATTGAATTGTGAACAGAGGGGGGAATTTTAAACGCTCATAAACATATAACAAACTAACTGTTTTTGTTGCGGTTTGCGCGTAAGTCATTACCTTGGTAATTATTTTATTCAAAATGTCTTAGAGCTTGGTGTCCTCATTTTTTGATAGAGGGCGCTTCAGACACACTCCAACATTTCAATGGCATTACTCCTGGGTGTTTTACTACCACACCAACATATTTCCAGGAAATGTTTGAAATGCAAAGACGACTCGGAATCACATAGGAATATAACGTTGGAAATGCCTTTTTTGCGAGTTACGGTTAAAGGAAGCAGAGAAAAAAGCAATAGAAACAGCAAAGAAACAGAAACACCTTAATGTGACAGATAATAGTTTATTTAAAGGTTTTACTAGAAAAGGTGTTTGAAATTAGGACCAGAATAAGTTCGGCAAGTTTGACAGTGACGGGAGATGGCGCTGCAGTTTCCTTGCGGTAGACAGCGCAAAGCGGTAATGCATGTGAACAGCGATCACTTTGAAGTGATCATTCGCGAACAGGATCGAATGGTAGAAGAAGGAAGTATTTGAACTATGAACAGCACAATAGGGATTCTCCACATTTTACTAATGACGTTTTCCGACACTTCAAAGTAACATATTGAAAGTGGTGGATTGGTCGTGGTGACCCGGTTCATTGTTCATTGGCCTGTCAGATCGCCGGACCTATCATGTATGGACTTCTTCTGCTGGGATCGAATAAAAAGTTGGGAGTATGAGACTCCCGCACCATCAGTTGAAGACCTCGCAACTGGTATTTATGTAGCTGCTAGTAAGCAATCAGAGATGCCAGGAATCTTTCAAAGCGTGAGGAATTCAACGCGACGCCGCTGTCCAGCATGCCGGACTACTTCCTATCGTAATTTCGAATACCTTTTGTAGAAAACATTTAAAAAATTGTTTTCTGTCACATTAACGTGTTGCTCTTTTTCCGCTGTTTCTGTTGCTTTTTTCTCTTCTTTCTTTAACCGTAACTCGCAAAAAGGTATTTCCAACGTACATTCCGATATGCTTACGAGTCGTCTGTGCATCCATAACACTTCCTGGAAGTATGTTGGTCTTGTAGTAAAACACCAAGGAGTAACTCCATTGAAATGTTGGAGTATGTCTGAAGCGCCCTCTATCAAAAAATGAGGACACCAAAGCTGTACAGCATTTTGAATTAAATAATTACCAAGGGAATGAGCTACACGGAAACCGCAGTAAAATCAATTAGTTTGTCCAATGTTTATGAACGTTTAAAATTCCCCCCTCTGTTCACAGTTCAATTTTCGCTAGTTACCCGATTCCAATGTTTCCGATTTTGGGCTTAAAATTTAAGTTAAAGTCTAAACTTTAAAATAATTTCAACTCCATGCACAAAATAATGATAAAAAGTAGTTGTTCGTTAGTCTAAAGTCTAAAGCGCCCTCTATCGACAATTTTTGAACGTAACCTTTAATTTTTTTTTCTAAAAAAACGTGATGTAAAGAATGATTTTAGTGAAAAACGCAAACGAATCGACACTTTTTTTCCGTTTTTTATCATCGTTTGAAGTTTTGAACCTTAAACTTTAATGGCCCCTAGTTCCTATAGAAGACGTTTGCGCCCCATGGTTTCCTGTTTAATAATGTATGTCTTCATGTCTACTATCATCCCTCAAAGTTAGTCGGTCTGGTAGCGAAACAGCCTGTATAGTAATGCAAAATTTGTACTAAAAATGTAAGTAAAAATTAATAAAAACTTTTTTAATTTAAATTATAAAAAGCAACAATCACAATTCGTTACAAATTGACATACATTTAAAATTCTATTAGTTTACTTAACCCAACCGAATTTGGTGTAGTCCTATAAAATAAACAAATAGTACGCACCTAAAATTGTACTAACAACTTAATCGTCCCGCCCGAGACATTCACGGGCTGCAAGTTTCACGGCTTTTGTTCAAAATTGTTTGATTTCCACCAGTTCTATAAAAAAATGTAATTGATTTTAATCTGATATCATTTTTTACTTGTCATTAAATGAATGATTTGATGATGAATATTTTTTTTTATAAAAATTGTGGGAATAATGAATTTGAATTTTTAAACCGTAATTTAATGCGACCATTAAGTAGTTAATATTACATTCTCATTGGATATAAATAAATGTGCAAATTGAACCTCGATCAGATATTTGGAAGTGAGTTAAAATTTCAATTGAAATTTTGAACTAGGGAAATATATGTGCGAACTTTTAAGTAAAATAAAAGCTTATCAAAATAACACACCTTTTTAAAATAAAATCGCAATTTCTAAAATTTTATTTTATCGATAATGATAATTTTAAAACTCACGTCTTCAGCTATTTTAACCAATCTAAAAGTTAATTAATAATTAACACTACCGTAAAACCTATACGTGGTAGCACCTTCAGTTAAATTGCTTTTAAAATATTTCTTTATCTCATTTAAAACAATTTTATAATTGAAACTATATGTCAGTGGAAAATGGTTTAGGAATTAACTATTAAACAGCGTTGGAAATGGACGCCCTTTATAATAATTTAAGCACTTAGTATACGTTCGCTGAAAACTTCATCCAACTCATACGCTTTCAGCTACGGAAAAGTGGTTTAATCATGAAATTCAAAGTTTCATAACTCGATCAATTTTAATGTTAGATGAATAACCTTTTTTGTATTGCTTCATAGGGTGATGGAAAATTTTTACTAAATATCACTAACAGGACTGGGGGACCGTACGTAAAGTTAATTTTCGTAATTTTTTGATATTTTTTTTTACTCAAATCGCTTGAAAACAATTTTTTACCTTTTTTAAAGCATTTTCGCAATTGGAATTATATGTCTATGACTAACGGTTTAGAAATTAGCCAATGGCCACCGTCGAGAGTGCATACCCTGTATAATCAATTTTACATATCATTCTCAAAGAGTATTGTTAAGAAATATTTATGATTCAATCAACAAAATTTTGACTTTATTTGTTGAAAAGTAATATTGCACATTATGAACATTGTTTTATATTATGTTTTATATTGATTTATTTGTAACCATATATTTTCAAATGTTCCTAAAGTTTAAAATCAAACTTCCATTTTATAATAACATCTTTTATTATTAATGCTTGGTTTTCTTAACAAATCTCAAACAGTTGTTTGTTTGAAAAAATAAGTATCAACGTAGAGTTTAAAACGATCGCCAACTTTCTTTCTACTAGGTATGCGCGGCTCACTAACCTAACAATTGGTGCTTGATTGAGTTTGTCGAATCTAGATTTGGATTTACCTGAAATTTCGGCTGGTTGAGTAAACGGTGAATTGGTTTTCACATTCAACCGAAGGTAAAGCTCTAAATATGAATTTAAAGATGACGGAGAATTATTGGGAAGAAAACTATGCTAATTAAAGAAAATTTCTGTTTGTTTGTATGAAGGCTAGCGAGATATATGGCCTGTACAAGGATGGAAAGTTTAGTAAATCTAACCAAAAGTATCTCCCAGGGGTCGCAGCGTCCCTAAAATTTTCGCACATTTCTACCAGTACTTTAAATCCAAAATCTTCGTGTCTGTTTCTTTTAACACCTAGAATGAAATTCTATGATTAATATTCTTTAAAAATTGTCTTTTTAAAATTGTGGTAGGAAATTGGGAAAGTTTAGAGACGCTGCGACCCCTGATCTCCTGATTTATCTGAGATTCAGAAATTTTAAGTTCTAATAATTAGTTTAATTAATGTATTCGCAAGTCAGTCTCATCAAAAACTCATCTTGATCTATTCAAGTAAGAGGTGCAAGCTCAAATGTCGTATTTGCGCGTCGGTTTAAAATTAAACACGAAAGGAAAAAATTTTGGGTAGCTTTTTTTCATTTCTTAACATCGTCAAGACCGCTTAGTAAAGTTAAAATGGAAGACATTCTAAAAGATCTTTAAGTATATATTATTTTAGATTTTTTAGTGTTACGTTTTAAATTACGTAATCAGTTACAAAAATATCACAGTTTACCCCTTCAATAGAAAAAAAAATCCGAAACCGTTTTTTTTTTTTTTTTTAATACGATTTTCTCCTTTTATTGCTTGCAGTCAATGATTTAAAAACAAACAAATATAAATTCTTAAGGCTGAAAGTATCGCCTCATCAATGTTGTGATTTTTTTTTTAGTATGAAATTTAACTCTTTGAAAGACACGACGAACACATGTCAGTTTGCGCTTTATATTTACAAACTTTTTTCTCTCCAAAAGTAATTAAATGTCCACTCTTTAATATAACCCCTCTATAAACAATATTAATGAACCAGATTTACATCACGCACAAAAATTTTGAAACATTCGATCAATTAATGCTATTTTTTATAAAATAAATTGTATGAAATTTCCACTAAATCTGTAGAAGCTTGGGTAATTTGTTCCGGATTTGGTTAGCAATTGACTCCAAAATTCAAATAACGCTGCCAATAAAATACGAAACAGCATATACTGTCAATCAATAATTTTTGATTTAAAAATATAAATTTAGATAAAATGGAATTAAAAAAATAAAATCGTAGAAAATTTGGGGTTCATTTATGGTTCATTTATCATGGGCTGGTTAAAAATACGTTGAGTCTGCTACTAATGAATAAAATTTAGTTTTTGCTTAAACGCAGAAAGCAAATTTTCTAAACATTGTACAAAAAATAACAAAATTTAAATTTAAATTTATGATATCAATCGTG
Source organism: Maratus speculifer (assembly GCA_964019185.1). Classification (NCBI taxonomy): domain Eukaryota; kingdom Metazoa; phylum Arthropoda; class Arachnida; order Araneae; family Salticidae; genus Maratus; species Maratus speculifer. The sequence continues at coordinate 208,603,614 of OZ025291.1, read as the reverse complement.
ATATGCTTATTCTTAAATTCAATATTTTTTACAAAAGTATTAAAAGTATGAAATGTCTTTGCTCCATCTTGTAAAAGACAATAATGTCATTTATTTGCTATAAGCTTTATTTTCTATTTTAATAATGTCAGGATGCTCAAAATTTTTTACACACAAATAAAGAAATAAATATAGAATAAATAAATAAATAAATATAGAAATATAGAAATAAATAAATATAGAAATATAGAAATAAATAAATAAACAATTTACCACATTTATAAACAATATAAGAGAAAAGTTTTAGTCTATAATAAATATCCAAGATAATAATTGTAATGACAAGAAGAAAGATATAAACGCATTCCTCGTAAATGATCCGTCGTACATGTATGTTCTTTTACTAAAGACATGTAAACAAATTAATTCTAAACACGTGTTTAGTTAATGGGCTTTGGGGATAGATATCTAAATAAACAAATAAAACAAAACATCGCATCGTCAGAAACAAAGAAAAAATACGTACATTGTCTGAAGCGTGAAAAAAAGGAGGTATAGTTGAATAAGTCTAAATAAGAAGAAAATCTACATGTTAAGACCTGTAAGTTTTTATTGTACTTTATAGAAAACAAGAGTCTTAAATTTATGTACATTGAAATAACTGTTTTTAAAAGTAAATATTTTTTTTTAATTTTGTCATAAACGAAATAATTAGTAATATTCGTCAAGTATACATGATGCTTTATAAAGATATCTTTAGCATTTAAATGTGATTAAGTTCAAATAGTGATTTATTGATATCAATACAAAAGTGCCAATTCTTCCTCACATATATGGCTCTACTTATTGAGTATTGTTTTGTAAGTCAAAGTTTGTGCTTAACTAAAACCAACCTTAAAAAAATATAAAAAAAAGGATGAGTTTTAGGCTAAAACTTTCACCAATTCATCATCAGTCAGTGTAAACATAGCTCCAAAATTGATTCGCTTTTGAACATGTGTTAAACATTGCACTTTATTTATTTTTTTTCGAAAATACCATTTTCTGAAAAAAAAATCTTCCCTTATTTATTGTAATTTCCTTCCCGTCATAAATTTCAGAGAAATCTACAAAACAAAAGTATGCTTTTAAAGCTGATATTTTCTTCTAATCATTGATGCAATTGGTTTTAAAATATATTAATGCTAACTTTTTTCACAAGTACCGGTGAATACAAATCATATACCGCCTTACAGAGACAATATTTTTTTCGCTAAAAGTAACATAATGTTCGTATTTTTACACGATCTCAATAGACTAGGTAGACAGCGCTATAAAAACATTGACATTTTCGGATGATTTGAAATATTTTTTACGAAATAAAATGCGTAAACATTTTGAAAAAATCAATAAAACCCTCAACGTTTCGTTGTGGTTTCCTTTGTTTTCGGCATTCATTGACTCAAAAAATTAGATTGTTCATTAAATAAAATAGCGAAAAGCATAAACTTTCAATTTAATATTTTTTTCGAGGTTTTGTTCTTTTTTAAAAATATATAATTTAGACAAAATGGAGTTAAAGCTACAAAATCATACCAATTTAAGTTTCATTTAATGTTTTTGTTACAGGCCGTGTCGGATAATGCAGAACAACAGAAATCCCTTATGTAAATTTCTGCTTTATTTCTGTATTCTGTCCTAATAGGTAAAGAAGAAACACATGATGAATAGAAATAACAAGAACACATGAAATACTTCACCAACGGATTATTGAAAATCGACTATTCATATAATTTATTTTACTACAGGATGTCCTAGAACTTTGTGTACAAACTTTTAGGGATTGTAGAGAACATCATTTGGAACCACAATTATATACGAGAGCATGGACGGAAACGTCTTGTTAATCCTTTCACTCCCAGTGAAAATGTATATGAAACTACACAGTTTTTAATGCAAAATAGATATCGACACCAGAATTTTAATATGATTTTTCCAATTATTATGTATCTGAGATTTTTTTCTTCTTTACAAATACGTTTTTCAATCATTTCGATGTCTTTTAGCAATTTCTAATAGCTACTTGATATTTAAAACTTTGATCTAAGGTACTTGATTTTAAAGAAACACATTTTTAAATTTAATTTAAAATTATATTATTTCTTGTATTTTTCTCTGTGTAATAAAGTGTTCTACACTGCTTTCCACATTGTGTCATAACAGTGCTTTTGTGTTTCTTTGAGCTTTTCACGGACAAAATATCTCCATTGCTAAAATGTGGGAAAATATGAATGACATCAGAAATTGCTTGAAAATGTATTTGGATAGAAAAAAAGGCCAGACATCTCACATACATAATAAATGGAAAAATCATATTAAAATTCTGGTGTCAATGTTCATTTCGTATTAAAAATTTTTTAGCTTGATATACATTTTCATTAGCTGTGAAAGGGTTAACAAGACGTTTCCGCCCATGCTTTTCTATATAATTGGGGTTCCAAATGATGTTCTCTACCACCCCTAAAGTTTGTACACGAAATTCTGGGACACCCTGTATAAATATTAAAAATCAGGATGAAAATTAATCATTCCATTTGAAAATAGTCTGGAAATATACAGATGTTTTTCAGTGCTTTTTAGAACGATAAGAATTTTGAAAACGTAAAAAATCTAAAACCTCATAAACACAGTAATTTTCGCTGTCTTAAGACTCTTGTAGTTACAACAACAAATAATTAAAGTAGTAATTAAAGTATAGTGTTTATATTGCTAAAATTGGAAAATTCTAAACAATAATTAACATTTTAAGAAATTGAATAAAATAATAAATTACATAAACTCTTCTACGACTTACCATGATATATAAGTAAAATAAAAATAATAGTAAATATTTAAAAAAAATTACAAAAAAAAACTTTTTCTATTCATTACAGATCATCATAAAAGTTTATTCTATATCGTTCAGACTTCTAGAAAATTAAAAGTAAGACTGAAAGAGCATTTATTTTATATATAATACAACAAGCCAAGTACAGCCTTATCAAGACTGAATTAAAAAGAAAATATTGTGATGAATTTCAACAAATCTAAAACGATCATTTCGACATCAAACCATTACTCTTAAATTATCCGTGAATCCACTGAAATTCTGCTTAAGAATGATACAGTTTGTAATGACTTCTTTTCTTACAATGCTTCCGAACTCTAGTATAATACTCTTGGAGCTTTAGTGAACTCCTCGCAACTTTGTTTGCTCACGCGATCTGTTTTTATTTTTGTTTTGTTTTTACGTTTTCTATTTCTAATCAATTCCCTTTTTTTCGTCCTTTGAAAATGGATGCGAGTGCTTTCGAAAGATCTAAGGTACATAATAAATAAATAAGATCTAATCAACACCTTTTAAGAATTTTTTATATATATTTAAGATTGAAATATTAAAAAAGAATTAGAATATAATTATATTAAACATTTGATGAAATATGACATCACAATAACAGTTTGAAACAATTTTACATCGCACGTACACGAACTTTAAATGCTTTTTTTTCTCGTGAGTTGATTGCCGAATTTCTGACGCTTTCTAAACACTGCAATACACTGTGAAGTTTCAGAAAGACGAAATTTAGTTTAAAAAAATTCTACATGTTTTAAACACAGAACATGAAAAATTTAATTAATTATTATAAACAAACTTTTATATCTCTATGCATATGCATATTCTTTATAGAGAAATAGGTAGAAATATACAATACAGGCACAGAACTATGCACATAGTGAAGACTATTTCGAATTTTTTTTCAATCTGATAATTGTTTATATTTATTTTTAACTATATATGTTGTCTGCTATCCACGTTATTAAACAATCGTGAAAATTATAAGGTAAAATATATTCTTTATATTCTTGAAGTTTCAGAAGAATTCGAGTCATAAAGATCAAGAACCATATTTTATGTGTTTTTATGCAATTCATTTGATTACAAAATATAATGTGCAATTACAGGCTTTTAAAATTCATATATACATAGTGAACACTATACCCAACAAACACGTAACTGGTAGGCCACTATAGGAGTCGTTAGCGGTGGCCCAAAGTGTTTGATAACGGCCAGTCATCTTTGTCCGTAACGGCTCCGTCAAAAAACTGTCACGCCGGCCAGAATATGGCCAGAAGATATGAATACAAGAAGTTGCCCATAAATGTGCCATTAACGTTTTATGAAAAATATCAGACAGCCACAAACTGGCCACATTTATTCTTTTAAAGGCCATTAAAAATAAAGGCTGGCCAGAAGATCCCCCTCACCCAGCCATTTGTGTTTGTAAGAATTAATATTTAAACATAAATTCAAAATTTGTTTTATAAAAAATATTTGCTGGAAGATTATTTAAATGATAAACTGTCTTTGCATGTAAAACAAATATACTAATAATCTTTATGTACACTTTTCAAAAAAGTTATAAATTTACTTATCTTCAAATTTTCCAAAAATTTCCAAAACATATAAGTTAAAAATGAATTTTTTTGTTTATTATTTAATTATGTGCTTTAAAAATTTACATGCAATGCAATTAAAAATAATTTTTAAAGTATATAATTAAATAATAAACAAATAAATTCATTTTCAACTTATAAGTTTTGGAAATTTTTGAAAAATTTGAAGATAAATAAATTTATAACTTTTTTGAAAAGTGTACCTAATGATTAATAATATATTGTTTTTTATGCAAAAACACTTTATAATTTAAACAATCTTCCAACAAACATTTTTTATGGAACAAATTTTGAATTTATGCTAATGATGCATGTAATAAATTAAATGTTTTGTGTTTTTTTTTCTTTTATTTTCATTGGTTTTTAGACTTAAGAAGCTACTTCAGCCAAGCGAAAAGACCCAATAAATAATGCCGATCCTACAGAAGGATTTTATAATGATATCTCGGTTGCATTCCAATACTTTTAAAATATTTATTTATTTTATTGTGTTTATTATTTTTTGCATTAGATTGCTGAGATCGATTCGTAGGCAATTTTTTCATTTTTTAGATTTTTATTGTAGATTTTTTATGAGGATGCTTTCACTTTCGTAACCGGTTCCAAAAGTAAAAACATCCTCTTTAAAAATATCTGCAAACAAAATAGAAAAAGTAAAAAACGGCCTTTGTACAGATTAATTTCAGCTATAGGAAAAATATCGTTTCAAAATATTTAAATGTAACAGAGATATCTTTATTGATTTCTTCCATAGGATTAGTATTACCGAACGAATCGTTTTGCTTGACTGAAGTAGCCTGTTAATGGCTGTCACCAATACATTATGTTTATTCATTAAAGAATTAATTATGAAACCTGTCGAATATTTTTTGCATCATTTTAATATACAAAAGAATTTTCATTTAGATTTTATTCGAATGATTTAATAATCAAACATTACAAATATACAATAATAATATTTGCTATTAAAAATAAATATCATTTTAATCTTTTCATATTAGCTGGGAATTATTTACAGTAATTGAAAATGTATCAACATTTTGAATGATCTGACAATTTTATTTAATTGTTTAATGAATGAAATATTTTCGATGAAAAATTGTTAATTTTCTTCTCTCAAAATAAAAAAAAAGAAAAAAACATCATTCACAGTCATGTTATTTGCAACGTTAAAGAAGCTATTTTAAGAATCTAAAATGAAACCGATAGCTATTTTATCTAAAATAATTCAACCAACCTCTACAATTTTTTTAAGTTAAAGAAGCATTTTTTAAATGGTATTTTGCACAATTTTATACAAGACACATGAAATCGCTCTTTCTCGCTTCTAATATATGAAAAGAAAAATAAATTTTACCTTTAAGAATCAGTGTAAACTTTATATAAATTAAACTATTTTATTTTTTGCAATATTTTCAATGACATGCACGGTAGAAAACAACAATTGTTATATGAAAATATGATTAACTTTTAAACTTTAAGAAAATTCTTAAAAGTATATAATTTTAAATTAGCTGCTTTTCCTAATTTATACAAAACTTTAAAATAACTAATAAGCGATGAATAGCAGAGTATAAAGTAAATATTATTTTATATTTGTTAAAATACAAGTGCATTTTTAAAAACGTATGATGTCTTAAAAATGAATATGTTTCTTATGTATTTGTATTAGGTTTCCTGAATCAAAGAAGCCTAATGTCGATGCAAAAAAACTCAAGAGGTTATAATGAATTATAAATTAATAATTCTTTAATGAATAAGCATAATAAAACATACCTATATTGTGGTAAAATATCCAAATTGAAGGTAGCATTCGTTAAACATGCTTTCTTTCCCTTATGTGATGGTCTAACTGAAATGATCTGCTTATCAGCACACCATCCAAAATTCTTGGAAAATTCCCCCCCGTACTTGTTGACCTTGAAGGAGAACATGTATTGTACTAACGCCCAAACAGATCTGACCACTTTTTGCGGTTACTCGTCGGATCGTTTATTGTGGTGATTATGGTTTGTTTTGATCTTTAATGAGTTTTGTTTGAAAGGGACGGTTATCCGACATATGAAAAACAATAGATGGCTTTATCTGTATTTTTTATTAGTAAAAATATAATAAAACAAATAAATACATATAAATGTTAGGAATTTAACAGATACAGGGAAATTTCTTTTTTCCTTTGAATCAGAATTTTAAATTCCCACCCCCCTCTCGGAATTTTATTTAACATGCATATATATTTGAAATCATATTAAAAATTTACGTTTTAGAAACAGTTTATAGGCCCCCCCTTTTTTTTTCTTTTTTCTTTGATGACTCGCATTCAGCAAAAAATTCTTGCTGAAACAATTTAAATGCCATTTTATCCATTTTGTTTGCAACAAATACCTTTTTTATAGAATTAAAAAATATATACATAAAAAAATTCACATTTATCAGTAAATATCTTGTAAATATTTTGTATAATATGCATTTCCAATGAATGCATCTTACTGTATTTAAATCTTTGTATTGTTCCAATTTCTTATAAATTTGTGTTCTGTTTATTTTGGCTATTAAAATCAATATATATTGAATAATATATTCATTATTTCCAGTATGATCACTGAAATATATCCATGCAAAGCCGTCCGCGCTTGCAGATGCAAATCTAAGCCAACTTTAGAGATACAGAAATCGACAATTTTAGAAATATATTATGCATGTATGATTAAAATTTTTTTTATGCATGTATGCTAAAGTTTTGCATGACTGAGTAATTGGGAGGAGAGGGGGTGGACAGGGACTGCTTTAGGGACAATCTAAAAGCGTTTTTCTGTTTTAATATTTATTTTAAATTATTTTACTATATTTTAAATATTTATTAATTTTTTTCAACTCTTTTTTATAAATAATGAATGTAACAGTGTGCCGGTGAAGAAAAAACTCGGAATTCTGTATACATTTTGAGCACAATTTTTATTTCTTATAGAAATATTTTCAAACTAAATAAAATATGTCATCTATTTTATTGTTTTAAATATAAATCTCGTAAATTATATCTCGTATATAAATCTCTCCTTATTAAAACTCAGATTTAAAGTAATTTTTGAAAGAAATAAAGACCAAAATACATTTTCTCTCTTAAAATAAAAAATGCTGGTCAGTTTATATTAGCTATCTGCTTTTTAGATGTTGGAGGGCCATTACTTTTTTGCCCGAAACCGACCATTAAGAGTTTACCGGCAAAGTAAATGCAACAGTTCTGTCATCGCCGAGCCATTAAAGGCTCGGCGATGGCTGCCGCAACCAGCGGCGGCTCACTTGCGGTACAGCATTATTTTTGTACAAATGGCCTTAACTCCTTTTGGCCGCGACGAAACCAGCTTATGGCCTTAACTCGAGTGTTTGTGGAGTATATTCTATAGAATGTCTGATATTTCAAAATATGTACAATATCTAATCCTTTTAATCGCATTGAAGTACTTACATTGCCTTCAATTACTGCTTTTAAGTAATAGTACTTAACAAATTTTTTATTAATTTTTATACGAAGAATAAAAGATAATATGACTTTTTAAAAAATATTATGAGGTTTGAGTTGACTGTATCACAGGGTAACGTGAAAGTTTTACTAAATTGTGTATCAAGAAAAATAATAAGTTATTTTTAGGTAACATTTTTTAATTAGCTATAAAATGGTAAGAGCAATGGAAGCATTTTGTTTATAAACTGTTAAATACCATTATAAATTATGAAAAACAATTAATATCGTAAGACGAAGAACGAGCGGTCATTTACCTATATCCTACTTTGATCGATTTCCTATCATGTTATTGTTTTTCTTTTCATCTAACATATCAAAGTTTATAAATTACATGATAATTATGTAACTTATTTCATCTTTATATATTTTTTTTTATAACCGATGCATTATTGAATTTTAAATTTATATAATACTTTATAAAACGTTCTGTATAAATCATACAAAGAAATATTTAACGTTTACAAAAAAAAAAAAAAAAAAAAAAAAAAAATACCATCAAGCAATGTTTGCTTTCTAGAACATACAGTAAGAAATTTTCTTTCCCTGTCTGCTTTTTTATTGGTTATCAATACTGAAAAGCCTTTCCTCAAAAGCACTTGCATTTAACTCGCTGATTTGCCTCAGGATGTATCCAATCACTTGTAATGAAAATAAGATAAATATTTCTTCTGTAAGGATAAAGTGAAATATGACGTGAAAACATTTGGATTAATTTTCCGTATTTATGAGAAATTCCAATTAAAATATTTGTTTCTTCAATATTAATACTTATACAAACATTAAAGTGACTGCATACATATCAGCAGAAAAAAATTAGTTTATTTATGTGAAGACTATCACTTTCATATGCATTGCTTTAGAAAATAAGAAACTTACATAAAAGAAATGAAAACTTATTTTCTCCTGATGAAGTTAATTTTTTCACTGTATATTTCCTTACGTGAGGAGGGTAACTTTGTATGTATCTATAATTGATAAATCAGTAACAGAAATTTAATTTAAACTTCTAATTAGAAAGACAGCAAATTTTAACGACTCTTCTCGTTTTAAAGCAGTGAGGTTTATCTTTATTAGCTATCATTAAGTCCCTTGAGACCGAAACAGAATCTAAAAACATTCAAATTCGTGGATAATATTAATACAGGAAAGAGGTTGTGAATATAAAAGAAAAGGAAAAAATGGAAAATAAACGTATAAGTATTTGATTAAAGATAGATTTAATATTTAACTTATTTTTATAATATTTATTATAGCGGAGGTATTGTAAAGTTAAATATATCACTAGGCAATAATTGAGATAACTGGATATAAATAATTCTTGCATTATAATTAATCCCTGTGTACCTAATGTTATGACGTAAACCAAATAATAATGATTCTTTTGCTTTCAGAACGCTGGGGATTGAAGTAATCTGAATTCATAAAGAATATAGAGGCTCGCGTTTATCAATTTGAAAGGTTACATAGCCCGGTAAATTCACAATGAAATGTTGTTTGCTTATGAAAGTGATAGTCCATTACATGACACTATTTTTAGATGGTAAAGGAATTTTTTAATTGATCACTTGTGGATCCAAGATGTGGACGACCGCAGTTAAAAAATTGATCGCTTTATCCTATTAGACCGAAGGATAACTATACAAAATGATCATTAATGACTCATCTTAGTTACAGCAGTGTGTGAAAAACTATTCACGTTGAACTGCGCATGTTAAAAGTTTATTTATCACCTCTCCCCCTTTTCTCATCTCGAATTAGGATTGAGAAATCTAAGCGATGTGACTTTAACTTTTTGTCGCTCCTTGTCCCAAGTTTTTTTTTTTTCAGAACTTAACAAAACATTACAAGATTAGTGTTATACCGAAAATGAAGCGAAACAATGATTTTCAACTCAATCTGCAGCGCACTTAAATTCAAAAGACAGGCCAATTCGGCCTTCGAAAGATTAAAAAGAAAAAAAAACGCTGAGAGAAACGTATAGCTCTGGATTCTGACAAGATAGAAAGTCCTTACGAAAAAAAGGTGAATTAAAGAAATATATCTCATCAAACCAGTATAGGAAAAGTAAAGGCAGCTTTTTTTCCCACGAGAAAGTACTGCGTAATTACGGTATCCCAGATAGGGAATGTTCATTATTTTTGCATCTCTGTTACTGCAAGCAAAGAAATAACATAAACCCCGGAACACATTTTTGAACTCATTCCATCTCATATTAGCACTTGAGACGAAGATCAAACTCGCGACAAATCCAATTGAAATTATCAGGCTAATAACACATCCAGTATTTAGTTTATCAAGAAAGCTCACCTTCGCCACTTTTTTTATAAACATGTTAATAAATCTCGTATGGTTTTGCTGAGCACAGCTAAAATAATGATCGCGGATAATTTCGGAATATTCCATGAAGCGCGTGCGTTATTAGACAATGGAAACCAGTCATACTTCATATCGAAACAGTGCGCTGACAGATTTAATTTGAAGAGGGAAAAAATTAATCTTGTGGTGTCTGGCCTAAATAAATCATCATCAGTGATTAATTCAGTGGTGAAAACAAAAAATTGCGAATCATAGCAGAACTTTCGAAAAAAGAGTAGAGCTTTTGATAGTTTCGAATGTAACAGATTACACACCCGCTAAGAAATTTAGAATTGATAATCTCGATTTAGAGAATTTAACATTAGCAGGCGAAAGTCTCAATAAGCCAAGTGTTATAGATATTTTATTGGGCGCACAATTATTTTACGCAATTTTAAAATCCGGTCAAATGAGAATCCCCGAGACAGATATAATTTTGCAAAATTGATTATTTGGGTTTATTGCAACTGGGAGTGTAGGGATAGAAAATGAAACTTCTGTTCATTGTGGGTTAATTTGGGGGAAATTTAGACACAACTTTAAGAAAATTTTGGGAGATTGAAAATGTTGAGGCAGAAAGGGTGCAAACCGATGAGAATTTGATACGTGAAGATCATTTCATGAAAACTCATTTCAGAAATGACGATGGTCGTTATGTCGTTAGAATGCCGTTAAAGGAAGACCCGCCATGTTTGGGAGAGTCAAAAGATATTGCGGTAAAAAGATTGAATTCTCTTTGGTGACGTTTGAGAAGAGAATCTGAGTATCTAAAATTGTATAGAGAATTCTTAACTGAGTATGAAGAATTAGGTCATATGCAGGCAACTAACGACAATCCAAAATACAATATGCCTCATCATGGAGTTTATAGGCCGAATAAGAGTACTACGAAATTACGCGTCGTGCTATTTAATGCCTCTCAAGCAACACCATCTGGACAATCTCTTAATAATAAACTATATTCTGGATTTGTTGTCCAAGATGATTTATTTTCAATTTTGTTGAGATTTAGGAAGCATGCTGTAGTGTTCACCGCGGACATAAAAAAGATGTATAGGCAAATGTATATTAGTCCTGATCAGTGCGATTTACAATGTATTTTATGGAAGGGTAATGAGAATGAAATTATACGCGTTTTTAAGTTGCTCACTGTTACCTACAGAACTAAATGCTCACCTTTTTTTAGCAACGAGAGTGCTTCAACAGCTATGTCAAGCTGAAAAGGAGAAGTACCCTGTAGGTGCCGCTGCTAGCCAGGATTTTTACGTTGATGATATCCTCAGCGGTGCATATGACATAGCTACTGCATTGAATTGCAACGTCAATTAACATATTTATTAAATGCTAGTGGACTGGAACTTCACAAGTGGAGCTCTAACAATGAATTGTTATTGAAAAATGTTCCTACCTCAGAAAATGAGTATAATTTTGATTCTGGTGAATTTAAAACTGTGAAAACACTCGGACTTCTATTTAATCCTAAAAATGATACACTTTGCCTTAAAATTCAACATCTCGAGAATTCTGTAACTAAAAGAACAGTGTTATCAGACATTGCACGATTGGGTCTTTTAGGGTCCTTTGGGACCTTTGGGTCTTTTAGGTTCTGTTATAGTCACAGCAAAAATATATTTGCAGAAGTTATGGCTCCTTAAGCTTGATTGGGGTGACGAGATTCCACTACGAGAAAAAAAGGCTTGGTTCAAATTTTGCCAAGAGTTGAGATATTTACAAATAAATCGTCACGTTTTATGGCCAAATTCACAACATATAGACTTGATAGGATTCGGTGATTCGTCTCAAGAGGCGTATGGCTGCATTATTTACCTTCGATTTACCTCCGTATCTTGCGAATCCAAGGTGTCACTCCTGTGTAGTAAATCGCGGGTGGCACTCCTCAAGAAGATTACGACCCCAAAATTAGAGCTCTGCGCCGCAGAGCTGCTTTCGAACCTGACTGCTAAGGTGCTTTCATCCTTAGATGTTCAAATTAGTGGAGTATATTTATACTCAGATTCGACAGTAGTGCTGGCATAGATTGCTTCACCACCTCAAACGCTTAAAGTTTTCGTGTCAAATCGTGTCTCAAACATTCAAAATAGTGCTAACGACTTCTCTTGGAACTATGCAAAAATTTCTGAGAATCCAGCTGATTTAATTTCACGTAGTGTTAGTCCAACGATAATTCTTAATTTAAAACTGTGGTGGAACGTCCCTGATTTCTTGCACAATCAGGAAAGTTATAATATTGAGAAGGAACAGTTAACTGTAGCTGAAACAGAGGAGTTCCAACAAGAACGCAGACAGAACTGTAATTATAAGAATTGCGAACTTAGTTTTATTAATGAAATTTCAGACATTGATTATTTATTTACTATCACAAATTCATATGTAAAATTAATTACAATCATTGGTTTTATTTTTAGGTTTATTTCTAATGTGAAATCTTGTACAAAGGAAAAGGGACCTTTATCTCCTGCTGAATTGAAGAAAGGTAAAATGGTTTTAATAAAATCTGTACAATTGCAGGTATTTTCTAGGGAGATAAAGGCTTTGAAGGAGAAAGGGAGAATTAAGAAATTTAATGTAAGTAGTTTATCTCCTGTTATGGATGATGAAGGCATTATTCGCGTGGGTGGCAGACTTGTAAACTCTAACTTACAAAGTGATGTGATACATCCAATTTTATAAACTAAGAGTCACAAATTTACTCAAATGATATTCAATTATTTTCAATTAAAAAATTATCACGTGGGCCCCCAAACCTCGTTATATGCTGTTCGCCAATAATATTGGCTTCTGGGGGACGTTCAGTTACAAGAAAAACTGTACATAATTGTGTAACATGTTTTAAGGATAACCCAAAGCAAACAAGCCAAATTATGGAACCCTTACCAAAATAAAGAGTAACCATTAATCCACCCTATTCAAGTTCAGGCCTAGATTGTTGTGGGCCTTTCTTAATAAAGTATAAGGATCAAAGAAAGGGTGTTTATCAAAAAATTTATGTTTGTGTATTTGTTTGCCTTATGACTAAGGCAGTTCATTTGTAAATGATTACAAAGTTATCGGTTGAAGCCATGATAGCCTGCTTAAAGAGATTTTTTTGCACGCAGAGGTTTGGCAGCTAATCTTTTTTCTGACAATAGCACTAACTTTCAAGGTGCTGCTTCCGAAATAAAAGAAGTATTTGCCTTATTTAAAAATGCTAATGCAATTAATTATTTGTGTTCTGAAGGTGTGTCATGGAGCTTTATCCCTCCACAGTGACCTAATTTTGGGGGATTCTGGGAAGCGGGGGTACAGTCTTTCAAACATCATTTCAAAAGAGTGGTAGGTGAGCGTAAACTTACATTCGAGGAATTTTTAGCGGTAAGCAATCAGATCGAGGTAATTTTAAACAGCCGACCTCTGTCACCACTTTCATCTGACCCTAATGATCATAATGTTTGAACTTCAGGGCATTTTTTAATCTGAAGGCCACTTAACACCTTGGGGACGAGCGACACGTTTACGTGCCGCAAAAAGGCTTAAGAATCCTTCTTTATTCCCACCGGTAAAATTATACTGTAAAATTTGCCTTATTCAATCGGAGCATTTTCTCGATTTAACAAGGAACAAATTTCTGTTTTTTAAAACTGGTGACTAAACATTAAAAGTTTCGTAAAAGGCTTCCGTCGCAAAGGGGTTAACTCTTTACCTGAGATAGACTTATCACGTGTAGAAACTAATAGACTGTCAAAATGGTAACTATTAACAAAACTGGTTCAAACTATTTGGAAAAAATGGACCAGAGATTACTTAAATAATTTACCGCAGAGGTCAAAGTGGCACATAAGTAATAATGATAGTAAACCAAATATGGTTGTACTATCAAAAGAAAATAGCTTACCAGTATGTACCTGGGTAATTGGTAGGATAGAAAGTGTCATTCGTGGAAATGATGGCAAAATAAGAATTGTTTTAATAAAAACGCCTAAGGGCATTTATAAGAGAAGTATTTCAAGTGTAGCAATTTTACCTATTTCAGATAATGTTATGGAAACTTGTTAAATTTTGTTATTGTATAATTAATATTGAATTTAATATTTTATTAGTATATTCTGGTTGTATATATATATTGTGTTATTTTCATTGTATCTATTGTATGTGTAATTGAAATTGTATATCATTAACAGTGTAAGTTAATTAAAACCTTTGTGTTTCAAGGTGGGGAGTTCATTCGCTCCTCTGTGTAAAACGGTAACAGGGCGCCAGGTGGGCGCGCAAGTAATTGTTTTGTTTTTTCTTTCCGTCTGTTGTGTCGTCAGAGTTTGATCGGCACCTGAGAGTGTAGGACGTAATGTCCGACAAATAAATTTTAATTTGTGAAACCAAGTGTTTTTTATGGTGTCGACTTCACTCTTTGTTCTATGATTCTTAAAATTGTATGCAATTCGTTTTACGAAAGAACGATTCCAACAATCAGTTCTCAAATTTAAATAGAGTTGTATAAGCCAAAAGTTCTTTCCCACCAGAGTCAAAAGTTTACAGTATATATATTACCCTAATCGAAAAATTTATGTGAAGTGGGCCCTTTTCTGTTCGGAAGAAGAAAATAAAAAATGTAAAAGTACCATTAAAAATTTTTCAAAAGATATACGTAAAAAAATTACTAAAAATAAGTCCCAATAACGATTTTATAACAAAAAATGTTAATAATACAAATGCGTACAACATCAGGTAAATGTATTATTGTTCGTCATTAAAAGCGCATTTTTAATCCACTGATGGAACTCCAATCTAAAATCTGACCTTGCTGACTTTTCATCCTATAGCATCAGACCATGTGTTGGTTCTTGTCCCTACTCATGCTCCACATGCAATTCGCATTTACTGACACTAGTTCGTAAAACAGTTGTTAACCTATTTTTTTCTTGATACCCTTTGAAAGAGCTTTTCAACGATACCATTTTCATCAAAATCCAGTGCTGACTGTTGGGTATGTTCCCTTTGGGGATCTCCGGTTTTAGAAAACTTATTATCTCATTAAAAGTCTAAAAGGTGATGTTTCTGATAATCAGCGACAGAAGAATCCTTTTTTATGTATAAATGCTTCCTTAAATATTGACAATATCATTGGTTTCTAACGTTTAAAGGACAAAGCTTTGAAATCACGTGCAATATAGAACAGATCATTATATACATTACAATCATGCGTTTATTATCTTTTTGGTGAATAAAAACTTTTCTCTTTGAAAATATATGCATTAAAAAGGAACTATATTCTGAGTACAGAAAACTAATTAATCAGCCATGAAAACTGCTCAGAAAATTTTCTTATTAAAAAAGTAGAAAAAATGCATTTATTTTTATAAATTATTTTTAAATCTTTAAAACATGTTGGCTCCAGGGGTTTTATAGAGAGAAATTGGGCTTTTGGATTTGTGAATAAATGGGAAGAAGTTATTGTATAATTTCATTTCTAATTATAATTTTTTTACATACATATAAAAAATATTTTTATTCATATTGTATGCAGACAATTGTCTATTTTGTTGTCAAAATATTTTTATTTAAAAAAAAATCAATTAATAATCTGCCACAGCCATGTTATACAATATTTAACTTATAAATTTTATTAAAGGGTAAATAGTTGCTTAAGTTAGAGTTAAAAATTAAATCTCAAATTTTAACTTAGTTTTAACTACATAATCGTTTGTCTAATGTGTATTATTTTCTATTTTTATGACTAGGGGTCTGCCCTAAAGGAGCTACATTCGTTTCTCCCCTTTTTGATACCCCCAGATTCTAAAAGTAGGCTTATTTCATCGTCTTTTAAAGCACTGAATTGTGATAAAAAAAAAGAAAAAAAAAGAAAAAGAAATTGGCAATATTTCTGTAAACGGACTTTCATTCATTTTCTTCTAATTGGTGATTTGTAAAGCGTATAAACACCCACTATTAAGTGCAATACTCACAATAGACTTTTTGGCTTTAAATAAAAAAATATAGTTACAAATTTCCACAATAAGCGATGTCAACAACAGTTTAAAAGCTCATCTAAAAACGTGAAATGTGTAAATATATTTTTAAACTGTTGTATAGTTTTATATCGGGTGTAATTTTCACCAAAAATTTCTTTCTATCTTTAATATTTACATGGAAATACTTTTGCTGTTAGAAAGGAAAATTATTTCCATTGTCTTAGAATTAACAATAATAGTTATAAGATTATCTGAAAATACTGATTTCTCGAGCAAATATGTTTTTTAACTACTTTGCGAACTGTTTATTATTTAGTCATTTTAAATATTACGCAATTTTCTCCATTAACGTACAAAAATTAGATTTTTATTTAAATTTTTTCTTTTTCTTTTAATATTAAGGTGTAAATAGAGTTCTTTGACATTATTTTCACTATGTTCCTACTTTAAACATACATTAATTTTGTTCTAATTTGAAGGAATTATTATTTTTGGCGGAGTTTTTTAAGTTGTCAAATTTTAAAGTAATATCCTTTTATAAAATGTGTAAAAAATACTCTCGAAATGCTGATAATTGGAGTTTAAAGTAGAAATAACTCCTAAAAAATATATGTCAAATTAAATAAGTATTTGCGATCTGCACATCGGAAACTTTGAAAGTACATTATGATTAAAAAATTATCACATTCGTATGTGTAGTTTTTGCTCTAATAAAACTTTTTTAATGGAACAATTTTAGCCAACTTTAACTTCAAATATCTCTTAACATAATTATTTATTTTAAAAACAGTCTGTATCATCCTGTTACCATTTAATATGTAATCAAAGCTTATAATCATAAGTAGAAAGTACATAACTATTTCTCCGTCTAAGAGTTTTTAACAATTAGCAGTTTATTGTGTTATATCATATATCAATGAATCAGCGTATTAATCATTTGATAAACACAATAACTTGGTCAGCAGTGATAATGTAATGAAGTAAATCGTTAGGCATACTTGGGTAATATAAGATAATTATATTATTATAAATAGAATAATAGATAACAACCCCGGGGCTAAGCTTCCGCATTCAATTCTAAAAGCAATCTGGTATTAACTGACACATGATATTACAATTTAATTATAAACTAAATATGTATAATTGAAGTTGTAGCTATTCATTAGTTCTCTTTAGAAGTGGAGAGTCCACGTAGGAAATGTTGATTGGCTGATAGAAAATTCTTCTCATTCATCTACAGTAAGCCCAATAAAGTAAATATATATTTTTCATTTAGCAAATGTTTCACTGTAAAAATATTATTGCGTAATAAATAAATAAATTAAAATTAATGAATTTTTAGATTATAATTTATTCCCTAGTAAACAGAATTAAAAAAATAAATGCACCAAAAACAATTCCCTTAATAATTAAAAAATCGATTTTTACTTGTCTAAAGAAAGAAAGCAACCCCTGATAAAATTTTCTTTTAAGCATCTTTTAGTTTCGCTTAATGCACGACATTGCTTACTTTCGTAATTTTAAAATGCGTTAATTTCTATCTAATAATCATTTTAAGACTTTTTTTTAATTACGTTTTAAAGATTCTGCCTGGGTATTCCATATAAATGTTAAAAATACATTAAATTTAAAGGACAAAAAAAAAAAAAAACAATTACACAAAATAAGTGAAATTGTCGTAATAAACGGCGTAGTGCATTAAAAGCAGTCATTGATTGACATTTTAAACGTAAGAATATTTTATATATTTCGGGACAGCGAGAACAAAAGAGATGAAATATGCAGAAGTAAGTGCTGTGTTAAGAGAGTTTAAAAGTGAACTCACCATCAAATACCGTCTGCACTTCTGAAGATACTAGTGATCGATATAGAAAAACAAGAAATATTAGCCACAAAGACATCTAATTACACAAGAGGCTTATTAAAAACGCTGCATCTAAGAAGTTATAAATGTTCAAAGAAATAATATAAGCCAAGGTACATCCTCAACGAATTCAAATTAGGGATTAAACTGTTTTTATAAAACACTCTTTGAGGTTCTAGAAGCAAATTTGAACAAAGAAGCTTTAAAATGTATGATGTAGAAAACAATTAATGAAAGAAAGGTTAAAAGCAACTATAAGTGCACTAATTCGGACTTTTTATTAGATTTCAAATTTGGAATGTAAGGCACTATAAATCCAATTTTTTATTGAGTCGAGAATGTATAAAATAGATCACCTTTACGTAACATTTTGTCCCAAACGTTGAGAAATTGGACATTTAACTAGTCCTTGTTTTCCATTGCCTCAACGACCCGGCTTTTTTACCGAAAACTATAAAAAATAATTACTATGTGGATTGTTTAAGCAAAAATGATCAACTTGCGGCTCATTGCCCGCATGTGACGAGAAGACTTTTGCGTGGACAAACACTATTTCATTTAATGAAATGTTTATGATGCTTATAATCCATATTTAAGATCGTCGCTGTTTTCTTTTACATTTTTATTGAAGTAATAAATATTGAGTTAATTAAAATCAATTTAAAATTCAGTTGAAACACCCTACATATGTCACTTTCTTATTTACAATCTATATTTATAAATTTAACTATTAAAGATAATTAGGTTTATCTATTGTTTATCATTTAAACAAAAGACTGTATATTTTTCCACTTGAAAAAAGTTAAAATTTTAGGAATGAATAAATATGTAATAAATAAAAGAAAATCTACTAAGTTTATTATTTTTAATATTTCGAAAATTATTCATATTTATGTTACCAAATTTTGTAAATATTATATATATAACAACCATTATGAAAAGCTTGTTTAATGGCTTTGTTATACTATCTTTTTAAATTACTACCTGAATTACTTTTTTTTACATTAATTTGAAAGTATATTTAATTCCTGCTAACTTAATACAGGAAATTTTATATGTTTGTCGCCGGGAGAGAAAAAGTTGAATATTTTTAAAATTGAATCTACTTAATCATCCATGATACTACATCCAAAATTAATTTCATGGAACCTCTGTATTACATGTTTAATTAAAACTGACGTCACAGAGCAAATTCAAATAGTATAAAGTTAAAAAATATATATTGAAAGAATGCCTAAAATCTCGCATTATTTAAAAAAGTAGCAACTTCAATATATGCATATAATATGTTAAATGTGCTACAATTCAAAACAAAGCAAAGAAAATACAAATGAAAATCATAGGAAATGCGGTAGCGTTTGGTATAATATGTTTAAGAAATGGAAAATGCAAACGTCTTTTTGAAATTTCTGGCGAACCAGTTGACAGACAACAGTTATTTTTTTTCAAAAGATAGAATTTGACGAGACGAATAAAATGATAGCATTAAAAACACTATCGTAGTTTAGTGCAGTTTTTTTACTTTTAACGAAAAAAAGAAGACGTAAAATTCAGCAAGTCATAGCTAATCATCCTGTGGATAGATTAACTCCGTTTTTGGTTTATTTTAATCCTTTTGGTACAATTTAAAATAGATTTTTTCATCTTTATACGTTTGACGATCGCTGAGAATATCAAATTTGTGTCTTAAAGCTCCAGTTGAATATTGTTTGTTATTGTTGCAATAATAGTTTTTTTATTTGCTACCAAAATTAAATAAATAGAATTTTTTATGTATATAAAATAATTTATTCAAATTAAATAAATCACGTGATAAACATGGTTATTTGTTTTTATTGCGAAACATTTAGTTTCAGTTCTTTGAATAAAGTTGTGAGTGCACTATATGTTTTTTTTTTTCGTTCAACTCATTGGTTTATTTTTCAGACATCAAGCATTTTATATAGCAATGCAATAACTTTCTTAATTATTCTAATACAATAATAAAATTTTGACAGCAGCAAATATTTTGCTTTTCAAGATGTAACAAAATATTCATTTTTTATCAAAAAATTTAAATGACAAGTATTTAAAAATGCTCTGATGAGCAACAAAAAAGGATAATGTGTTTTTAAGTATGAAAATGTGTTTAACAAGTGCTTCATATTGAGCTTGAGAAAGGACAAGGGGTGTCTCTTCTTGGCTGCGGCTCACTGTCGATGCCAAATTTCAAAAAACATATTCGCGCTTTTTCCATACAAAAGAAATTTGTGTAAAACTTACCTTCTTTCTTTTTAGTAAAATTTTCAATCCTGACTTACATGTGAACTGCACTACAAATCAGTTTTCTGTGCAGTTCTATGCTAGGGGCATGCTTGGTGGCACTGCAATATTTCGTCTTACATTCATGTTTAACTATGATGCATTTTTTTTTCTTTCAACGACTTTGCACTACAAATTTTTATTGTAATATTTTATCTTTTCTTTTATAGAAAAGAAGTAGCGTATAAAAAATGAAACGGCCAGCATGGAGCTGTCGATGACAGTCATGTGATTTAGACTTTTATTGCATAGATGATATCTAAGTGTTCCTGCATTATTACTTCGTATTGTAAGTCAACAATGTTTTAAAATATTGCATCTAAAATATTACAAATTTTTGCTTATATATTTTTTGCACTCATTGTTTTTGGCATTTATTTCATTTGATGAACTACCCTTCAATTCTCTCCCATTTGCCTCGCAGTCTAAGCTATTTGTTATGCATCTTTCAAATGCCATTATTTCTAAATAATCTTTTGTGGGATGTTTATAGCTATAAAGAGTGTCATTAAAAAGTGCTAATTATAAAATTTAATCGTACTAACTGTTAGTATTGTTCAAAATTGAAGGCTTCTGGTACTGCAAACTGAAATTTCTACTGGTTCAAGATGACAAAAGGATAACTCAAACGGTTTTTTGATAAGCGCATTCGCCAATTCTGTTCTGTTATTTACTCGTTTACAGTATCCCATACGGAAACTGAAGAATACTAAAGAGTTATTACTAGGTTGAAGATTTAAGTGTCCCTAAAATCACGCAATGTTTTTAACTTTATAAAAGATTGTGTCTGCGATCCCCCGCAACATAGTGATTTTCCATAGTTATGATACAAAACTGAAAAAGATATTATATTAGAATAATTTATAACACGATTTTTTTTTTCAATAGGTAAATCAATTATATCTGATGTAAATTTTCCAAGTGAGTTGAAAGTGTCACTGCCAGGATTCGAATCAGGAATGCATTGGCTGAAGCCGCCAATGCTCTTCGCAATGAGCCACCCCGAACAAATACTGGAGGACTAAACAACTAAACTTACCGATCATATAACCCGGTCTGATACTTTGGATCAGCTCAACAGAATAAATCGAAGGTCAATGTATGGAACTGCAGAAAACGCTGCATACGAAATTGTATTAGACTGAATTGTAACTCTAAGATTAGAGTAATTAGACTAATTTTTCTCAATCGGTAAATCAATTATAGTAGTTATAACTTTTCAGGTGCAATTCGCAAGCATTACTCAAAGCAGATGTAATTCACACCCATCTAGTATATTTTATATTTAAAAAATCTTCAATATTTTGCTTTATATCTAAATACGTTATAAATTATGTGCATTTAATGCTGCTTCATTCTGATAAAATACATAATAGTACGTCAAAATTATAAGGGAAATTAATTTTGAAGTTGTCCAATTACTGTATTAAATATTTACATTCATTTCATTTCAGGAGCAACAATTGCATTACCTCTTAAATTAATTTAAACGTCTTAAATTCAAATTGAGGATTTTCTAGATAAGAAGATTAAAGTTACAATGCCGGTATTTAAATGAAAGAAACCTTATCTATTATTTTATTAAAATCTACTTTTTTTTACATTTTAAGTACTTCCATATATCTGTTTGATTTTTTGTGTGTGTCTGTGTGTGAAGTCTAATATGCTTCTTTAATGTGATTTTGCGAATTCAATTTTTATTATATATTTTTTTACTTTTGTGCTGTTGTTGTGAAGTCCTACCATGTAAAGACAATCTTTACGATAAAGATAATCAAACAATTATCTTTATGCTTAAAATATACTGATTATTTTTTATCATAATCCTGTTATCGTTGTTTTTATATAATCTAATTTATAATGATATTTTAAAAAGGTAAAAGGTGTTTTTTCTTTGTAGGACGCAATCACTGAAACAACTGAACCGATTTCAAAAGCAATGACATCAAAGTAATGGTATTTGTCCATCTTCAAATATAGGATAAATCTTTTGTCGGTGCCAATACTTCAAACGGCGTTCATGAGTAAAAAACATTCAAACAGACTCTTATGTTACTAATAGGCCAAAAAATATGAAATTTTGATCGGTTGTAACTTTTAAGTGATCTCTAAGTCCATTTTTTAAAAAATTCGAAATTTCAAAAAGACTTGAAAATGAGAAAAAAAATAAAAATAAATAAATAAATAAAATAAGGAAATAAAAAAAATAATAAAAAATGTTCTAAATTTTAGGTAGTACTAAATCAACTTGAAAGATATTGGCGTAAAATGATGAGGACAGCCCTTGCTCTAACATAGGTTACATTTTATGTCGGTGCTATGGTTCTAAATGAGGTGTGGGAGCAAAGAGCGTTCTAAAAATGTACTTTTTGTGTTTTTGAAAAATCCAGAAACATTAAATTCGGTATTGCAGTTACTTATTAAACAAAAAATGTCTTTAAGTTTTTTGAATGTCTTTTAAGATTTCTTTAAAAAATAAAAAAAATTAAAAGGATGAAAATGCGCGAAAAGCGTTCCAAAAATGTTCTATACACAGATTTAAGAACAATATCATGAAGTATCAAACCGATTATAGAAATAAAAATTAGAAATAGATACAGACAGTCTTTCTTCTAACATGGGCATTATATCATGTCGATGTCACTTCCACAGGGAGGGAGGGCAAAAAACGCTCTAAATTGCAATTTTTGTGATACTACATGGGCTAGCAACTTCATGGTAATTCACTATAAGATATAAATGATTTCTAAAAACATTTCCTATAAAATTCAAAACTTAAAGGCAGTTAAAATTGGGGGAAAACGTTCTATAAACGTTCTAAATTGCGGTTTGTATGCAATTTAAATAACTGCCAAACAAATTTTAAAATTAATAGGAAATTAAATATGACTTTCCTTGTTTTTTTTTATTATTCATGTCGTTGTCAATACGATTTGGGGGTTCCAGGAGCTCTAAATTTTCACTTTTATGACACTACAGGTGCAAGAGTTTTGAAATTTGGCAAAGTAATTACTCAAAAAGATGTAACTGTTTTTGAAGAACATTTCGAAAAAAATCGAAATTTAAAACAAGCGAAAATTCTGAAAGCGCTCTAAATTGCGATTTATATGCCATATCAGGAAACATGAAAACGATTTCAACGTAATTTGCCCCCCCCCTACATTTTCCCAAAATATATTTATGAATGTTTAATAATATGTAAATATATGGGTCAAAAGTATTTACGACTTCCTACAATATGTACTTTCCTCGTTCTATAGTTTACCAGTAAGTTTGCGTTGGCAGACACACACATGAATGATTTTATAATGGTTTCGTTTTCCATTTTTAAGTACGGAACCCTAATAAAGTAATTTGGTGGTTTGAAAATTGCTATCTATTTATTTTTATTGTATATTTATCCAAGTAATTTCGCATTGTAATATTTTTCATAACTATACAAATATATTATTATAGTGAAATATTTGTTGATATGAAATACTACTGAACTGATTATTTTATGCCTCTCTAATAAATGAATAATTTTATTACTTACAGTTCGCGTATTTGTATTTTGGATTAATAATCTATTTTAAATCAGAAGAAAGTGAGGAAAAACATACTGCAATAAAAAAAGTGATTGGAATAAAACAACTTTTCTGTTATATTGAAAAATGTATCGTACTTTCTTTTTTATTATTATTATTACATTTTATTATTGCTAATGTTCATACTGAAAGTTAGAGCATTCTACTACTCATATTTTTATTCAAGTAAATTAAAAAATATAAATAAAGAAAAAATCTGTAATTTAAAATTCACTTTTCCTAATATAAAAATTATTAGGAAATATTTATTAATTTTCATGAATTAAATTCTAATAAAAACAATGTTACTTTTGTCTAAAGTTAGTTTATGTAAAATTTTGAATTTACTCGTATAAAAATAATTGCGAAAGTACGGTTCAATTTAAGTGAAGCAGGCAAAAGAATCAGATACACACAATATATCAATATTTATTCATTTGCATGCAACAGTGCACAATTTAAATCACATAATATAGCACATTTCTGTTTGAGAATTTCTTATATAGATGCATCAGCAATATTTCCCTGTTTTCGCCTGGGGGAGCTCATCCTGTAAGATCTCATCCTATTTGTCGTTAAAATGGACGTTCTAGCACCCAACGGATAGGATTTGTTGCCATCTATGTAAGTTCCTACATCCTTAGGTTTTGTACGAATACAAATCACTTCTTGAAAATAACCTCTGAACCTATAAAAAAATATGAAACTCATCAGTTTCATTATTATACAGTAGTCCTAAACAGGACTGATGGATTTTAAAATTCAATAACTTTCAAACGGTGATATATATATATATATATATATATATATATATATATATATATATATACATATACATATTTAATGCAGGAAGATTATGTATGTTTTAAGAAGTTTTTATGTTGTGATTCCCAATCTTCGTTTCAAATAGGATCATTATATGGCAATAACAGCTAAATTCAAGTTTTATTTTTAATTTTCTCTCTTCTCCTATGCAAAAAAAGGATATTAAAATGTATTTAATAGATCCCAAAGTCCCGAAAATTGGTTTTGGAAGATGCGCCAATGACTGTCAGCGCCATTTTTTGTCTGAATTTCAAACTAAAATCAAGAATCATAGTAAAGAACTCCTGACTTTATACATAACCCTCTTGCAAATTTCCTTTTAATTTCTGTCACCGTTTGTAAATTAATGAATTATAAAATTCATCAGTCATTTTTGGGACACTCGTATATGCTTTGCACAATAAATACGATAATTGCCACTAGAGTATATAAATAGAGAGTACCACAAAAAACTCATTTAGAAACCATTCTGCAACACATATGTTTAAAAATAAAGTTATTATTTTTGTTATTTTTATTTATTTATTTATTATTATTGTTTTTTTGTATACAGTACGTTATTTCGAATAGCTCACATTTCCTGCATTTGTTTTTTCTGAACGCATAAATCTGACGCCTATTTTCAAATAGGATTTGAAAATTGCTGCGATTTTTAAATCTAAAGTATTTCCAAATAATGATTTTTTCCTTATTTGAGTGAATGTAATTAATTTTCCATGAAACAAAAAGAGGTACTGTGAAGCGACCGGCATCCGAACTCTCTTGAAGGTAAGAGAGTTCGGATGCAGAGTCTACGTTACCTTACTTTCTATTTCGTTTTTTCTCCACGTCTTTCAATGATGCCTTTAAAACTGTATGTATTTAAAAGACTATGTCTTTTTTAGCTTTGAGCGTTGTGTTTATTAGAAATTTTACACTTTTTATTTGTTCATCTATCGAAGCGTCAAAACTTCTTTAAAATTTTTGAATGATTTTTTTTTCAAAACTGTTGAAACACTCTTATGTTGAAATCGTGAGCATTTAAAAAAAGTTATTCTTTAGGTTATCGGTTTCGAAAATGGAGCAAAACTTCACAGGACATGTACTTATCAGTTGGACAAATATATTTGTCGTTATAGTTCTTAATTTTTTGCATACATTGTTTTTTAGAAAAACTTTTATATATATATATATTTTTTTCAAAAATTTCATTTTAAAATTAAGATAATTATGTTAATAACTCAATTTTGTATGATTAGGAATGAAATTGACAACGAGTTGATTCTATCAACTTAGACATTTACAATCTTGTTTATCAACTACCGACAGCAGTGCACACTTGGAAAAATATCTTGAATAAAAGAATAGAGTTTACTCTTTTATTATTAGTTTCCTACTGGATAAATTACTTTTTTGGAATTTATTAATAAAAGTTTGATGAATCTGGTGGAAATTTCTGCTTGAATTAATTTTTTTTTTCAAATTTTACAAAATGATCTTAAAGGAAGTATAACAAACATTCCTATATTAAAAAATTATGCATTGTACAAATTTTATATATATACCATAAAAATATTTAGCGGTAGACATATTATGTAAAGAAAAAGTAAGTTTAATCTTAAAAAACACTCGAAAAGTAATGAAATTGACAAAAGTATACTTATTACTTAAAAATTGATTTTGTGGATGTTAAAATAGTGCTAAATTCAAAAACTATAATAAAATAATAAAACGAATGCATAATTTAAAGCAAATCAAGAAATGTTATGAAAGATGCTTAATTTTTATATGTCTATTTATATACAGTGTGAGTCATTATTATTGAAACAATAGGCTATGTCCTTAAATATTGCCCCTAGGCACATACTTTTAATATCAAAGTTGCATAAAAATAGGTGCAAAATGTGATGAGATAAACTGGAACTCTATGGAGGGTGTTTTTGAAAAAAAATACGATAATTAATTTTTTAAATGGCTCCGGTAGGGCGAAATTCCCGATTAGAAATTTATATCATATCCATTACTGAATTGAACAAGAAAAGTTTCATCTCCATATCCAAAATTCTAAATTAATCCAGAAATATTAAAGTCTAAAATTCACCAAAATTCATAATTTACACCATTTAACCATGCCTCTAAACGATGTGTTTTTGACTCATTTTGAAAGCAAGACTGGGATCATGCACAAATTGTCCATTGTTAAATATCGATATAAAACAGAGCCTCTTATTTGCATATAAAAAAGCAGCTTTTGTATAAGTCTCAAAATCATAGATTGAAAATTCTGAAAGTGGTCGTGTAGTTGTGAAAGTGAAGCTCTAAACCCTTTCTTCCCAAAATAAAGACTTATATCCATATATGTGCCATATTGTGTATTCTGTATTGACACTAATCAATGGATATATGGATACAGTCCCTCATCTTTTTGCTTCATTTTGAAAATAACGTATTTTCAGCTTATTCTATCGGCGATTATTTTTAGAATTATCAAGCTATGTTTTTGAAATTTTCGCAAAAATTGCTCTTTTTATTTAGTTAAAACAATATGCAAATCATTTTAAATATTGTTGACGTATGCGCAGTGAAAAATTATTTAGTAAATCTACTCATTTTTCATACATTTTTTATTATTTTTAAATTCTAAATACAGGTTATTGTGTACAATATTTTTTATCATATTTTCAAAAAAGAAAATTATTTATTTTTAGAACTATGCAGATAATAAGCAAAAGACATAGAAAAATTTGGGTCTTTTTTATAAAAACCTGAATTTCTCTACGGGTATACATGCTATCCAACTAAAAATGAATACAGTTTATTAAAATACGCGACTTAATCAAAATCTGCACTTTGAACGATTTTGCTACTGTAGTTTATCCAATAGATATTCGTTCTTTTTCAATTTAATGACGGTCCCCTATGGATTTTCGAGAAAAAATCTTTTCGGAAATGTATGACGTGTGCTATTATGTTTATACACTTAGAGTTTTAGGAAGAGTTTTAGGTTAGAGTTTCATGTATGTTTCTAGATATTTAATAAATGTCTAAAATCGCAATTGGACGGTCGTCTTTGTCCATATTGTGTATATTGCTGGGTGAATACATAGACGCTGATTACAAGTGCTATTTTTATTTGTATTAATAGGTATTATACATAATATAAAAACTTTACATTAAATGCTCTATTTTCGGGTAAATAAATAAATATATGAGCAAAAACATGTAATTTATGTATTATATTTTATATTGTTTTTTCAAAATATTTTATTAGCATTTAGTATGAAGATACATTTTTCTTTGTTTCTTTTCTTCTTGTTTCTTTTAGAGTCGGAACCACCCGGATAAAATTCTTAGTTTCTAAAATATTGTAGACTATTAACCATCAGAAAAAAAGTCACCCGATCAAATAATGTTGCTAGATACCTTAGTAAAAAATGGTTAACGCCTTCTACGATAGTGCGCTGTATGGAAAAAAATAAACACCAGGAATTCAGTTGCTACAGAAAATTTCACATATTGAAAATCTTCGTTGAAGGCTCTGTTCCTCGATATAGCGTAGAACTGTGACTCCTCTACGATGTTTAAAAAAATTAAGAATGGTGCAGATTTCATGGGGTTTGTAGAAAGGATGTTGATGCTACATGTTAAATACAAATGTTTGCTGAATAGGAGTCTTTGCTTCAGTAGAGACGATACTCCTACTCTATAAAATGAACTTTAAAAGATAATATCATAAAAAAGAATGGAATCTGCAGTCACTTTATGAAAAATAAAAATAAAGTATTTGAATTTTAATTATAATTAGGAAATCTTGCTGTCTGTTGCTTCTTACGGTTTTTCTTGAATGATCAATGAGCAACAGTTCTATTCATAAACATAAAGTCTGTTACAATATATGCATTTCATAACGGTTCCAAGCTTTTATTCATAAAAAAGTATGAGAAAAATATTTTCACTAATGTTGATTCGAGGAAAAAAAATCAAGAAATCACTTACTTCTTTCTTCATATTTTCATATCTGTTGATTATTTTTTTACTTTTTTATTTTTTTAAACAAAATAGTTATGAAATGGGTAACCACATAAAATAGGTAAAAATTAAATAAACATTTTTTTATATTTCCAAATTTTAAAAAAGTGAATCAGAAGTCACCACTAATAGAGATTATTTTGCGACCAAAAAAAAATGATTTTTCAAAAAAAAAAAAAAAAAAAAAAAAAAAAAAAAAAAAAAAAACAGGATGTAATTTGAAATAGAGATTCAATAATGGCATCCTTATATTAACAATCTACTTTGAGGATATTTTAAAAAAGGCCTTTAAAGTTTAACAATAACTTCACCCTATCAAGCAAACCATAGGATCCATTCGCACATTATGATGGTACGTTGCAAAAAAGAAGCAAAAATATGATATGTTCAGAGTCGAACGATATGAATACTAAATGAGTGAAAACGATCAAGGTAAATATATCAACTTGAATGTTGCTCAAATAAATTAAATGAACTGGATCCTTCTTGGTAAGCGAAATAAAATAAAAAGTTTTTACATGAATAGAGTATAGCGATATTTGGCGATAATTCAAAAATAATGTTTCTACAGATGCAATATGTTTCAAAAACGTTCCCAACACGTTAATAAAAGAAAGCATAATCATGATAGAATGCTTACCCTCATAGCATACATGGTCACAGTGACGTCACGTCACAATGACGTCACTGTGAGTCATTGCGGTCACATCTGTGACCAAAATGCCACCACTCAGTGACGTCACATTGTGACTGAGATGTGACTTTCTTAAAAATCTTTAGAAAATTACAAAAATTCTTCAAAACATATTTTACTTTAAAAAACACCTTTGTCACAACGTTGCTTTTGTCACTGTTTCGTCACGATGTTAATGCCAAAGTAGTCACAAATGACACATTTTTCACAAATTTGAAATACCGTGACTTTACAAAGTGACATTTCACAAAGTGGTCAAATTTGACGTCACAAACGAGCTCTAAAACGGCCATTACGACTTTACATTTTAGTCACTGTGAATTCACATCGACGTCACGTGACATCATATCGACGATCGATGGTCACAAAGTCACAGTGTGATTTCACAACGACGTTGCAGTGACGTCACCATGTTTAACGGGTACTTGAAAGCTTACTTTGTGTTTATGCATAGTGCCAAGGTTTGTGATCGTCCATTAGCAAGAAATTTTTTATAACTTTTGATTTAGGACAGAGCTGCCAAGTCTCCTGGTTTTTGGAAACCAGTATTTTAATATAGAAAATATTGCTTTATTTAATTGGAACATTTGGGCAACTCAAAAGGACCAAATATTCTCTAAAATAATAGTGGTGAGCAAAAAACCATATGTATGACAACTCTGTTTAAGATTAAAATGTACATATTCTAGTAATACTCGACTTTAATAACTGTTTATTGTATGCATTTTTTTGTGAATATTGCTGGTACATTGATATTTTTGTTAGAAACAATATTAAAATTAAAAGTCACTTTAGAAATAAATATGCGTCAAGCAATAAACAGCTGTGTCAGACATGTATTTGATTGAGAAATACATAGATATTTTTTTCTAAAAAATCATATAAAATCTTTATAAACATTTATTGAAAATTCCATTTATGAAAAATTGTTTGTGCTAAAAATAAAGTTTCCTACTGTAGAAAGCACATAATAGAAATATATAAGCATTAATAAAAAAAACTCTATAAAAAGAATGAATGGCGGAAAACATGAAACTTTAATAGCAAAGGAATGTATTTAACGCAATAATGACATCCTTATATTAAGAATCTACTTCGAGAAAATTTTTAGAAAATTCTTTTGCCTTAAAAATAACTTCATCCTATCTAGTAAACCATAAGATCCATTCGTACATCATTATGGTACGTTGCGAAAAATAGGCAAAAATATGACACGTACAGCTTCGAATAATATGAATGCTAAATGAGTGAAAATGTTCTTGGTAAATATATAAACTTGAACATTGCCCAACAAATTAAACGAAGCTGTATCCTTTATGATAAGACTAATAATAATAATAATAAAGTTAATACATGAATGGAGTACAGTGATGTTTTGCGATAATTCAAGAATGATGCTTCTACCGATGCAACGTGTTTCAAAAACGTTCCTGACACGTTATTAAAAGAAAGCATAATTATGATTGAATGCTTACTTGATAGTTTACTATGTGTTTATGCATAGTGTGGTGGTACTATGATCGGAGGTTTATGATTGTCCATTAGCAACAAAATTTTTACAACTTTTAATTAAAGACAGATTTACAGTACATATTTTACAGTATTTTCATACAGAAAATATTGTTTTATTTAATTGGAACATTTGGACGTTTCAAAAGAACCAAATATTCTCTAAAATAATAGTGGGGAACAAAAAGTCAGAGACATGGCAGCTCTGTTTAAGATTAAAATGTACATATTTTAGTAATACTCGTGTTTAATAACTGTTTATTGTATGCATTTTTTATTTATTTTTCTGAATATTTCTGATAGATTGATATTTTTGTTAGAAACAACATTAAAATTAAAAGCGACTTTAGCAATAAATATGTCAATGCAAATACAGGGTGTTTCAAAAATGATCGCTGTATTTGAAAAATCAATAGAAACTAAACGGCCAGCGATAGAAATAACCGTTTATTGCAATATGCTTGGGACAACAGTAAATTTACAGGCAGACAAGCTTTCGAAATTCATTACAATTTTCAACAACAGATAGTGCTGCAGTCTGGAAAAATCTAAAGTTCACTATTTTCCACCATGCGCAGTAATAACATGGCATAGTTTCTGAACGAAATTACCAGAAACATTCGTAAACATGTCAGGTGGGATGGCTTCACATGCAGAAGAAATGTACTGCTTCAGTTGTTCAATTGTTCTGGATTGTGACGGTACACCTGGTCTTTCAAGTGAAAAATCCTCTGTTCTAAGGAATAAACCATTTTTTACAGCAAACTTGCAATCTGTGAGCAGCAGAAAGAGGAATTACAGAATGGCGAACTCGCAGACTGCGTTTTTTCTATATTTTTCTTATCGCCTGCAGCGCCATCTGTTGTTGAAAATTGTGACTAATTTCGAAATTCTGACTGCCTGAAAATGTACTGTTGTTCTAAGCATATTGCAGGAAATTGTGCATTTTTGTGCAATTGTGCAATTGTGCCGTTTATTTTTTATTAATTTTTCAAATATACCGCTCATTTTTGAAATACCCTGTAAACAGCTGTGTCAGACATGATAGTATTTGATAGAGAAATTTACAGATAATATCTTATAAATAACCTTATTAGATCTTTATAAACATTCAGTAAAAATTTAATTTATCAAAATTTTTTGTGCTAATAATAGAGTTTCGTACTCTTGAAAAACTATAATAGAAAAATTTAAACGCTAATACAATACAGAAAAACTTTATAAAAAGAAAGAGTGATGGAAAACATGCAATTTCAATAGTAAGGGAATGTGTTTAAAATTGATTAATAAAAAAAAAGAATCACTTTTTTTTTCATAGTTTTTGTACAGCTCATTATTCTGTACGACTTTTTCCTCGAATTAAAATATTAAAAAAAATCGCTTTTTTTAAATTTAAGAATAGTAAAAGTATTTTGTGATAACTTTTAAATATTTTATACAATAGACACTACTAATAATGTGTGCTATTATTGTATTTGTATGTTTAAATTACACGTTTTATGATGAAAAAGAAAAAATGTGATATTGAAATACTGAATATGAAACATTTATACTGTAAGTTATATGTTATGAATACAAAATCTCAGCTTGGAAGAGTTACCAGATATGAATTCTACATAATTTCTTCTGCAATTCTATTCTGTTATATTCTGAATACTAAACATTTCCTCCACAAAATAATTCTGAATACTCTGCTTTACATATATATGAGTGTTTATCTTTACTTATCTTTTTGGGGAATTATTAGAATATATTTCAGAAGAATTTGGAATAAAACTAAATATTCGAGTTTGAAGTTCAGGACTTTAAAATTTTAAATATTATAAGAAAATATTTATTTAAAAAAAGAAAAACGTTCTGAGATTATTGTTAATAATTTATAAAAGAACGTATCTTACGGAAAATTGAACATTTTACATAAAGTGCATCAAAACAATTTTATAAATTCAATATATATATATATATATATATATATATATATATATATATATATAAGAACAAATACGCATAATTTTTAGAAAATTAACGAAAAAAAAGTCATAAAAATATGAAGTAAATAAATATATATGTGGCATGTTATTTTATAATGGAAGAGAATTTGATTGATGTGTATTTATTATTTGTTAATTGAAGCCATCACATGACAATGTATTTATCTAAATCCATAATATGCAAGATATTGTTTCATTTCTAAAATTGGCACGCTAAAAATTATACCTTTGTCAATGAAAATAAAACGGTTGAAGGTAAATAATATTTTCTTATTATTAGAGTAAAAAAAACTTAAGTAAATGATAAATAAAAATAAAAATACTAAACTTTGTAAAACATTGCCATAAAA
The DNA here is from genome assembly GCA_964019185.1 of Maratus speculifer. Taxonomy (NCBI): domain Eukaryota; kingdom Metazoa; phylum Arthropoda; class Arachnida; order Araneae; family Salticidae; genus Maratus; species Maratus speculifer. Next base: position 208,570,210 of record OZ025291.1, on the reverse strand, counting down.
ATGTATGTGACACGTTTCGAGCTAAAAATGTTAGCAACTTAACATCAGAAGAAGCAAAGACATATCCGTAAGGCGACAAAATCAAAAAATAATAAAAATGTTAATATTTATGAGAATTTAAAATCTACCCCTCTGTTCACAGTTCAATTTTCGCTAGTTACCCAATCCCAATGTTTCCGATTTTGAGCTTAAAAGTTAAGTTAAAGTCTAAACTTTGGAATAGTTTCAAGATAACGGTAAAAAATAGTTATTCGTTATTCTAAAATCTAAAGCGCCCTGTATCGACAAGTTTTGAACGTAACCTTTAAAATATTTTTCTAAAACAATCGTGATATAAAGAATGATTTTAGAGAAAACCGTTTTTTATCATCGTTTGAAATTTTGGACCTTAAACTTTAATGTCCCCAAGCTCCTATAGAAAATGTTTGCGCGCCATAGTGTCCTGTTTAAAAAAAAGTTTGTTTTCATGTCTACTGTCATCCCTCAAAATTTGTCGATCTGGTAGCGAAACACCCTGTGTATTCATAAGATTCTATTTTATTATCTGCAAATAAAGCTCCATTAATTCTAATGTATCTATGTCAGTGTTTCAAGAATTCGGCATAAATTTTTCATTAGCTAATTGAACGATGGACTTCGTCGCTATTAGCAAAATTTTTATTCTGGCCTAAGTTTTCTTAAAATGGATTTTTCGGAGTAGTTTTTAGCTTAGGTATCAAGGGAAAATAACATTGAACAAATATGAACAGAACGGGGCATGGTCGATGAAATTCGTACAGTTTTCGGTTTTGAAAAATGATAGATTTGTGCAATAAAACATTATCATTGTTCAGCATCGGCAAGAAAGATTTCGGATTTTTGATAATGTTGGAACATAAAATTTCGTTTAAAACTTAAACATTGAGACAACTTATTTGTTCAATTGAAATTTCCATTGTCAAAAATTGCCGAGCACACAAAAATACAACTGAAAAAATAGTTGTTCTCAAAACACTAATTCACAGATGATATTCATTCTCTGCGTTATAGCTTGAGACTGTGGGACCAATTTAAAGAAAAAATTGATATGATGTCTTTTAAATTTCAAATTCTGGGTACGTTTTATATGGAAGGTATTTAGCATCTCAAATAAGTAAGTTAATCTAGGACAATTTCTCTCAGTAAATAATTCCATTGTTATGAATAAAGGAAAAAAAATTACATAGCTTACCTTGCATTCATATTGTAGTAAACAATAGGGTTATAGCAAGAGTTCGACATGGCTAGCCAATAAATACCAAGATATACGTGTTGAATAAAATGTGTATGGAGTATTTCTCTGTTGTAATATGTGTAAAGGAAATATACGTGGTAGGGCAGCCAGCAGATTGCAAACAAAAGCATAACAGCGACCAGCATGTGCACAACCTATAATAAAATATTTGCAATTATTAAGTACAAGAATACATTCTTAACTTATGAGAAAACTTATATATGAGATTCTATTTCAAATGAAAAGTTTAATTAAGCAGTTTTTGTTTTATGAGAACTAGAAAAATTTTTTAAATTGGAAGAAAAATGAAGATTCTAAATATTATTCATTTATATGATATCCCTGTATTACAAATATCTTTAATATACCATAATCATTACTGTAAATGCCATATATTTATAGTGAAAATCTGTTATAAAGGGAATTTATTTCCCATTATTATAATTAACCCTCTAATTGCAGAGCCAAAGAGTAAAATTGTAATTTTATAATCTCTGTATTTTATTCAGTCCTAAATAAGAAGTTTTTAAAACTTAATTAAACATATGAATGTAATCTTTGCAAGTAATAATTATAACCCAATCTATAAAAAATGCATTATATCTGTAGCTTCCAATGAGTTATTACTATAATAAACATAAGTATTCTATACTTTTCATATTATTATATTACATTTCTCATATTTAACTGCTGTGCTTTTAATCATATGCGTACATTTTTCAAGGCATTGTAAAACAGTTTATTTGAAAATTTTAAAACTATTTTTTTTTTAATTTCTTTTATGTAATTTTGTTTACTGCTCAGATATTTATATTTAAATTCTATCAACAAGAATAATTCTCACCAAAGATAGAAGAAAAAGATGCTTGAGTCTTTCGTTAACACTGCTCAAAAATATTACTATACTTGTGTACTGCATAAAATGAAGCAGAATGTTTATAATACTAATACATGGTGATAATAAATATCTTAGAATCTCTGTGCATTCAGCAGAAAACTTGAAGTTTTTTAAAAATCAATATTAGCATTAAGTTATCGTGGTTTAAATGACACATAAAGAAAAAAAATTAAATCAATTTTATTCTGCGCATAGATTAAAAAAGTATATATATTTTTTATCATTTTTTAAAATTCAGATGTCTGAATTCGTTTATTATGATAATAAAATAATAAAAATGTACTATCAATAAATTTCGTAAGGATTTTTTTAATTACGTATATCTTTGTTAAATATCTTACTACAAATCTTTTTTTTTTTTACTGAATCTTTAAAAATTTCTGTATTTAGAATTATTTAAGTTTCTGCACATATGTTTTCTATAATATCATATACATATATAAATATGAAAGCATTTGAAAAGGAAAATCGAAAAACTTCACGGACATACTATCGTTTGTGTGCGTAAAATCGAGAAATAAATAAGTTAATCTTCTAAACAACACAAATGGAGGCTTATACAAAATATGGATGAACAATTAATGTCTGTCATTTAACTATATATGGATAACATTTCTCAACATCTTTAAAGAGTCAATTGTGCGAATATCTTTGAAATTATTCTTTTACTTAATGTGTTGATACTTATTTTGATTTGTATTTATTATATTGCATGTAGATGTAAGTTATTTTATTTAAGACAGGTTATGCTAATAAGAATACGTAAATCATTTTTTAGATTTTTAGTGATTAAAAAATCGTGATTATGATTTTTAAAGCTAAATATAATAAATTTTTGTTATGTATATTTTTTTCGTTATGGGCAATTCGGCGTTTGTTATTTTTTTGTTAAAATTTTCATTTAGTAATTCTTATGAATCACCCTTTAAATGAGAGGCAGCACTTTACCATTTCATTCACTGACATTCAAATATGTAACAGATCCTCCATAATCAATCCCAAAAATAATTATCAGTTATGTGACAACTGTCGAAATTGCCTCGAACGCCACAATATCCCACAGTGAAAGGGAAATTAATGGCAAATCGATTTTAGAAGATCGTCAATGATATCGGTAATATCCTTCAATCTTTGCTAATCAATTTACAAGCTATTTTCGTTTGAATGAAGTTATTTTACAGCCCTGAAAACTATATCGAAAACTGTCACACACTGTAAAAAAAATCTGTAACCTTAGTAATCTAAATTAACCGAAATCTCTTATGCTTACTAAAATTTTATGTGTACACTGTACAAGAAAATGATGTCAATCTACAAAACTTGTAAGCAAAACTAAAACCATCTGTAACTTTACAAAAGAATTTACTAAAATTTTGGTAACTTTACTAAAATTTTATCTATAATGCTCGTTATCGTCACTTAAAAAGTTCTTGGAATACGATTTCCCAAAAAAATTCTTAGTAACCTTAAAATTTGTTTGATTCAAAGTGCAAATCTGTATCTGTTACATGAATTTTTATTGTTGCCGTTACATAAAAAGTTCTTGGAATACAATTCTACTAGAAAAATTTTTGTAACTTTCCCAATTTTTTTTACAGTGCAGTAGTCATTTTGTAAATAGTTAAATAGAAATAATTCCATATTTAACATGAAAGAAAATAAACATGCCTGAAGCATAGATTATGAAACATTTTCCAACATATTGAAAATAATGTAAATAAACTGCACTGTTTAATAAGTTAAAATACTATATCTAATTCAACAATACGGAAACGCATTTTCTATTACACAAAAAATAACTTGTAGTAAACCTAATCAAAGTATATCTATCCCATTATGTGTGAAATAATTTACATTAATATAATATGCCGCAAATGTTTCCAGTCCCCCGACTCCTACATCATTATGTAACGGAATTATTTTGAGTGGCCTTTTAAATTAACAATAAATAATCTAAACAATAAAATAATTTGTGTGGCATATTCTAAAAAATGTATATTATAGTGCTCTTCATAAATACATATCAATTTGATTGTGTTGCGACTGGTGTAACATCGTTAAAAAGTATTAGAAACTATTTTATTCCGTCGGCCGTAATATAAAGGAAAACTTTTGACTGCCCCTATATTTGAAGTACTTATCCAATGTTACTAAAATCTGAAATGACTCAACGAAATTCTGTTGCAAATATATATATATATATATATATATATATATATATATATATAATAATTTCAAAAGATTCGGTTGTGCAGTTTTTATGCTTTATATGCAAATAGACATACGGATCAGACAAACTTATAGGTGGTGCGTATTTATATAATTAAGAAAGGCAGCTACAAAGCAAATAAATTTACAAGCACGTGCTGAAATTCCAAACGCATTTCCAGAAATTATTACTCAATAAAAATATAGTAAGTGATTTTATTTGTATGTTCCTGCAAATGTATTTAAAAGGCCATGTATTGGCATTCTTTTGGGTGCCTCAGTAAATGAACTAATAATCCCACAAACTTCGTATTCAATAACAAATATGCCTAGGGAATCCTAAATAAAAAATATCAATTGCATGAAAATCTGAGTATATTAACGGGAGTTAGACCTTGGAAAGTTGGACAGACGATCTGACATACCGAATGCATAAGCATTTTTCAATTTTGTTGGAAATGTTAAAAATCATCTTGTATAGGTAAAAAAAAAGACATCGTTTGTTGGATTTTCATCATTTCTGGAATGAACGGTATAGACGGAAATTTGTACTTCTGTTGACAAGCTTAAATATAAAAGAAATAATAACAAAGTTAAGTCACTATGGATAATAGTTTATATTCAGTATTTCAAAATAACTTACTCGTTGTTTAGATTTGACGACTTGACTCTGGAGATCGGTATTTTCTCCAATGACTTTACTACTCCAGAGTATAAAGCCGATCCACGTATATGTCACTGTCATACACAGCATAGGCACCACATATGTAACGACAAGAAACACAATGTTGAATCTACAAAAATAAATGAAAAATATTTAAAACATTCACGAGAAATTCTGAAAACAGTTTATTACTTTTTGAAAATAAAATATGTTTTAATAGCATAGAAGTAGGAATATAAAATTAATTAATAACACTTGAATAATTATATCAGCATTATTATGAAAATAAAATATGCAACTTACAAGATATTATACGAGATCTAATGTAATGCTGGATAACATGAATGTTTGAACTGCAAATCTGTTGAATTTGTTTAATGTTACACTGAATAAGAAAATATAAAAAAAGGTTTTAAATATTAATCTTTTCTTTTTCGAAATCTTTATTACAGCAACTGATAGAGTTTAGCTTTGGAATGTTTTGACACATTTTGATTTTGCTTTAAAACTTCATTTAAATTTAATTTTGCAAACTTAAAAATATCTACAGATGCACACTTAAGAATGTCCAGAAATAGACTAAAAACACCTTGGAATACAATTTGCAATATGTTTTATTAAATTTCTAGGATTAAAACTACTTATGTTCATTTACAAGATTTCTGCATTACGAAATTTTTATTAGATGCAAAAGTCATCCAAATTATTCCAAAATATTACCTTATTTTAATGCGAAGAATGAAATCATGAATTTGTAATTGATCTCAATTTTTATTTATGATGTACTTTTATAGATGTATGAGAAAATGGTACTATGTTTCTTTTTATCTTATATATATATATATATATATATATATATATATATATAATTCAACAACATTGAAAGACGAACACTCTTAAAACGAAAGAGCTAATTTGGCTTCTCATGAAAGAGCTGTAATTTTTCCGATCATAAAAGAGTTGTTTTTCAAACGATTAATTCTTTTTGATCTAAATTGGTTATTTAAATAGCTCAACTTCATTTAAATTGGTTAAAAATCGAGTTATTTCAACTGTTTTCTGAGAAGCTGCCTTTCAATATTGAAATGAGTGGATTTCAGCTCAACTTGAGCTATTTTGTGGCTGACTTTTTAAGAGAGAAGATCTGCATTTTTTATTTTAAGGATCTTACGGAACAAAAGTAAAATTTTTCAAACTAATTTCCCTAGGAAGAGAGGATGAGCGGAAGGGCAATGATATACAATTTAAGAAGTGCATTTTTCAGATTACTAATAGGATGTTTTTATGAAAATGTTCATTTTTACTGTTTTATTTTGAACACATTCGCAATATACATTGCCAAAATATATCTAAATTTGAGAAAATTACAGCGCATTTTGTCCGTTTTAGAAAATTTTGTATCGGTACATAGATACACACATAATGTGAATCATATACATATTAAGCTGTGGAAACGCTCAAAAGGAGTCTTTTTAATTTACCTTTTATACAATTATCGATGTCGATTGTAACTATATTAATTTTTTTTTTAAGAAACCGAAATCAAAAAGTTTCACATTTTATTCTGTGTTACATTTTATTTTCAAAAACAAACAACTTTTTTTTCTTTTAATAGATGGTAATTACCAACAAAGATAAATAACTTTCGTTTGAATTTTGTTTAGAAAGTTTTTTACGTGGAACTTTATTAATTAGGTTGAGAATGTTTAAGTCAAGCTTAAATTATCTTCTTGCATCTTTAGGTATTCTATTACACCTAATTATCGTTGTTTGTGAATTCGAAATGTTATTAATATTCTTAATAATACGTTGATTTACAATTTATCAATATTTTCTGTACTGTTCTAATAACTATGTGGACCAAGTTATTGCTCATTCTACAGATTCAGAAATCTGTAACACAGAAATGGACATTTTATTTATTTTACTAAACAATGAACTTAAAAAACGAATTGTTATAAAAATATTTCGATGTAAATGACGAAACGTTTTAAATTTCTTAACAAACATTTTAAACAGACATAAAAAACCCCACTTTGGGTCTATATGTCAATTTTTAAAACTACCAAAATTCCAAGGAATTTATGGGTTTCCATATACACCGGATGTAAAATGAGTGTAAAATAATCAACTCAAAGAAAAAATTATAAATTTCAAATGAACAAGCTAAAATAGCAAATAAATTTGTATTTTCAAGCAATTTTAGCAAAGAATCAACATTTCTGCTGAGAGATTTCTTTCTGAGAGATTTCTGCTTCTATCGTGTCTTTGATTCTGCATTTTATGTATATAAAAAAATAATGTTTTCCTACACTGTTAGCTTTCTGATGTTAAGGAAAATGTTTTTTAATCGAATCGTAATGGATCCCAATCTTCAATGCTCTCAGTTACATATCCTTCACTCGAATTGTTCGACTTATACAAAGAATATACTCAAAATGTACCATTTGAGGATTTTAACAAATAGAGTCGACTTACCTCATGCATTAAGGAAAATACAGTAATATTTTATGCTCTTTAATTTATGTATTTTATCACTTGCATTCATTTATAATTTTATGTAAGACCAATCATCAGCATTGAAAATAAATAAAGAATTGTAAGTTATTTAAACTTGAAACAGCAACAGAGAGATTTTTAAATCATGAAAATAATTTCTACTTACACTTTAGAAAATCTTAAGGCCCCACACTAGGCACAGAAAAATACCCGGATGATAATGTAAAGTATAAGGGGGCATTCTTTTCAAATATCTTGCTCAAATTTTAATATTTTGACATGGTTTTTTTGCATAGGATAGTTGAGGACGATCTACAACCGACCTAGTTTTTACTTTTTCCATTTTGCTTACATATTTTTTTATATTATGATAGTTTCACTTTCAGAACCGGTTTAAAACGGTTTGGAAATTTAAAGTATTTTTGTTTTATAAATCTGAAACCAAAATTGAAAAAGTAAAAACCAGGCCAATTGTGGAACGTCCTTAGCTATCCTATGCAAAACAAAATCATGTAAAAATATTAAAATTTGAGCGAGATATTTGAAAAGAAACTAGACTTTACCTTTTACTGAGACCATAGACTTTACATTAGCATCCGGGTCTTTTTCTGTGCCTAGTGTGGGGTCTTAAATAAATATATTATTTGTAATAGCAGCCATAAGAAAATTTCAGTTAAAAGCATCGATTAGTGTATTGCCTTTCTTACTTACAGAATATATTCGGCTTAATGAGACTAAAATCTATCGACGTGAATAAACTAAGAATACACTCATTAAACTTTTCTATATATATTAATTGACGTTTTTATGGAATCACTGTTTTTCTTAAGGAACAGAATGCCAGTATAGTACTCCTGAGAAAAAAAATCAAAACAATTTGATTATTTATGAAAAATAGAGTGTCCCCTAAAGAGGTATGGTAGCGTTTATGCGTGGGACTTTTTTTTCACAAAAGCATATTTTTGTTATAGCAATTATACCATGCAGTTATAAGAGTTATTTTTTATTTCTTTTGAGATAAAAAAGACTATGTCATTATGAAAAGTTATTTTACGGAAATTCAGATAACTTATATCTACAGTTATAATAATTATGGAGGAATCCTGGAGATGGCACCTACCGGTTCTTCACGAAAGGGACATTTAAATCACTAATAACCGCTAAAAATTAATTTGTTTCATTTGTAGATGTTATTGCTGAAAGATGCACATAATAATCAATGCCCGATCTAGACACTTGCCAGTTAAATTATGTGATCTGAAGTAATTTTTTCTGTAAAATCGAAATCTGTGATGATAAATTGTAGAAAAGTTTGCTAAAAATATATATTTTAGCAAAAGGAAGATTTCTAATAAATTAAGAAACATATTTTAAGAAACACACTTCCAAGAAAAGATTGATAGGAATAAAAAAAAGCATTTCCAAAGGAACTCTACACAGTCTGTTTTCTCGCGCATAATAAAAGCACCGTATTGCATACTCCTAATTTGGACGTTGCGTCGGATCTTGAAACCTAATGAAAGAGCCATTGCTCCCGTTATGGTAGAAACACGTTTCTTCATGAATTGTGATCAGTGTGTTCTACTTATTATCCACAAAATTATTCAATATAAAACAATATACAAAACACAGATTAAACACAATAGATTAAACACATTTTAAATAAAAAATATGATTTTTTAGTAAGTTATTTTTAAAAAAGCGAAAGCGTTCAAAAGCTTAATTTTGCCTTTTTAAATACATTGAATAGAATGGAAACTAAAGATGAATCATTTGAAAAATTACAGAAGTCTTCTCATGAATTCAAAATACAAATGAGATAAACTTTTTGACAATATATAAAACACTTATTTTAGAAAAAAAAGTCCTAAAATTATGTTCCCAAAATGGGAAAAATGGCGCTTAATGGGTTTAAACTGATTATTTTTTCCACACTGTTTTAAAGTATGAATTTAAGAGCTTTAATTAAATATAGAAAAATAAAAAAGATAGAAATAAGTATATTTTGTATACTTGGAAATTACTAAAAAAATGTATAAAGGTGATAATTTTTTTAAACTACGCATATATATCGTGTGCAATAGCTCAGTGAGATAAGTTTGTAAAAAATTAAATTTCCAACTGTTTTTATCTATGAAAACGTACTGATACATACATTAATAATTCTTACAAATAGAATACAAATACTTCAAAAATAACCTTTGGTATTTTTAAAACCTAAATTTGAAATTATATGAAGTAATTGTTAAGCAATTTTCCATTAAATTGATCATTAAATTTTAGAAAGAAATCAAATTAAAGAATCGCAACTATATATGTTGTTAAAGAATATTATAGGGTATGAGTAATTCATTTTTAGTTTTCAGGAAGCAGTAATATTTAAAATTCATAGATCTTCTTTAATTGATATTTGTTCATAAACTTTACATGGAACATTCTAAGTTGAAGCACAATATATTTAGTAATAAGGTCAAAGTAGAATCTACTGAGCATAATATTGATGTTTTGGGAACATTGATTATTACTTTAAAATATCAAATACATTACATTATTACATCGATTACATTATTAAGATCGCATGTTCTCTTTTAGGACTTTACTTTTTAAACTTAAGGACAAACCTGTGTATGTATTTCAATTACCAAAGGGATCAGTAATATTAAACTGTGATATTTAAAATAGAAGATTTAAGCACAATAAATTTTAAATTGTAATTTGCCTCCATAACGATGTTACATTGTTTTATTTACTGCAGTATTTAAATTATTTACACATTCCTTTATTATGTTAAAAATATATATATGCGAAATTTTGCTCTTAAATTAGTGCTAAAAGAACACATGAATAGGGTATGTGAAATAAATGCACAGTGCTAACTTTGATATAATAATTAGAAATGAAATTGGTATAAAATAAGACGAAAAAATTATCGAATAAGACTTTGAAGATAATTTTGGATCGGTATCTCATCTCTGTGAATACAAGGCCACTTCAATGAGAAAGAAAAAATACTCTCGTATGGATTTTTTTAGAGTTTGTATAAAATACAGAATTCAAACACAATGAATGATGTAAACGCTCGAAAATATTTAACATGAAAAATCTATGTATGCCTTCCGTAGCGCTCTTAGGGAATGCGAAGAAAGGATTGAATACGTATCTTGATGTTTGACATCAACCGCAGCAACAATTCTCAGTGGTTAATTTATTGTCACACGAGACGACCCATTCAGAAAATCAAAATCGAGAATGAATGTCTCTTTTAACGACTTGGGGAGGAGCGACTCGTATACGTGCTGCAAAAAAACTTAGGAATCCTTGTTTATCCCCAACAGTAAAATTTTACTGTAAAATTTGCCTTCGGAGTCAAATAATAATTCGGAGTTTTTGCTTTCAAAATCGGAGCATTTTGAAGATTTAGTAAGGCACAAATTTCTGTTTTAAAAAACCGGTGCCAAAACATGAAAAAAAATCGTAAAAGAATCCCGTCGCAAAGGTGTTGACTCAAATAGTTTGAGCGATGCGTAGAAAGCAATTCCTGTTGATTTGTTTTGAGGTGACGTGATGGATTCAGCATATCAGCTTTCTAATCAAGATGGTATTTATACACAAACTAAAACGATTTGTTTATACTTCGTTAGCATGATATATACAGCCTTTTTATAACGACTTACTATAGTTATAAATGAATTTAAGCCATGTAATTTCAAAAACTTGTAAATTTCATAATTTTAAAGTGATTTATTGTCATTGGCAGCATACCTAAATGCCTTTATATTTATATTTTTAATGAAATTTTGCATTAGCCTCTAAATATTAAAAATATTTTTAAATTACATATGTTGCTTGTTCGCATGGATTTCGTAGTGGTTTTACCAGAGTTTGCAGTATTACCTAAATGCATTTTAATTTACATTTTTAACAAATTTTCCTATTATTTTTAGTACATTAAAATATTTGAAAATTTCACACTATGTTATAAAGATTTATGATAGCACTCATAATGGATAGAAGAGATAATTTAGTGGCTAGTGGGTGAAGCTAGATGGGATCATATAGCGGAAAATATAGCACAAAGTAAAAATATTTTTAGAATTATTTTTTTTAGATTTTAAATTGATTCTATTTCTATTTAGATTATTATAATTCGATTATTATTTTCTTCATTTCAAAAAATTCTAAATTTCATAATATTGAAATGATTTATGGTCATTAACAGTGCCTTTTAAACTCATTTTTACTTACATTTTCAACAAAGCTTTCCATTTTTATAAAATAAAAATATTAATAAATTCCATATGTTATAATGATTTATCATAACACTCATTCCTGGTATAGTTGATACATAGTCGCAAACTAGTTCGAATCGCGTATCAAGTTTCAATGTTAATTCCATTGCAGTTTACGGGGGTTGGCGAACATTAGCAATCAGGGGGTAGGCCTAGATTTTTTATAATCATATACTTTTAGTGAAAAAAAGTTAAATTTCATAGACGTATAATTTTTGTAAGCCTAAAAAATACAAGACAGTGACTAAAATGTCTGTACTTGCGCTAAAAATACTACTTAATTATGTATATTATTACATAAATGCATGTGACTTTTAATAATTTGTAATTTGATTTAAAAGTAGAAACATTCTTTATGTATTCCACGATTGCTTCATTTCAATAATACTAAAATATTACTACAAGTAGTGCATATATACAAATATTAAGCACACTCATAGCTTTGGAACAAATTCTTCATGAGATATGTAGCATGGAAATACAATAAAGAAACTTAAAAAAGGTCACAAATAGTAGAAATCAAACAAATATGCGACGTGAGGACATATGCTCTCTTGAGGTCTATGTGTATGAATTAACACAAAACGTTTGGAATTCGATTTATTCTGTCAAAACTCCCCGTTTTATGCTTGAAAATATGGTTAGTACTTTTACCATCTATATAATTTAATAAATATATTTGTAAATATAAAAACAAATTGAAAAATCTGTAATAAAAATATTACTTGCTTATGGAAATATGGATTGAAATAATTAATTTTCTGTTTAACAGATTTAATAAAATGCACTAAAAGTAAACTTACATATGATCTAAATAAGAAACTCCATTTTCTCCATCCGGCCATTGTAAGTAGCAGAGGGTTCTTTGCTGAACAGCAGAATATTTATAAGTTATTGTTGTAGCATAAAGAAGTGATGGTATGCATAAAAGTGAGCTTAGTGACCATACAAGAATAATAATTGACACAGCAACACCTTTGGTCATACGTGGACGAAGTGGAAAAATGACTGCTACAAACCTAGAGAGAAAACAAAAGAGATGCATATCACTAAAAACTGTAATAAAATAACTTCTTGCGTAAACTAAGGTTAATAAGTGCTTTACGTTACTATTTAATATCTATATTTAATTTTTTATTTTGGAAAATTTTATTAGAAAATTTCGGGATTTTTTCTTTAATAATTTAAATTGCTTAAACTGTTTAACAATATAATTACACAAGCGGATTATCTATGATGTTTTTTATCGTATCTCTGTTATGTTTCGAGATATTTTTTGCTTTTCCCAAATATCACTACAATATATTAACACGAATTTACGAATTTAGTTACAAATTTTATTACAGTATTTTATAAACAAACACTTTTTATCTTCAATACATTTAATATTACCTATGGAGGGGGGGATGATCACTGGTTCAAGCGATATAATGGCTTTTTTATTTCCATTAGCTTATTCATCACTGCATTTTTCAGCAATAAAAATAAATAAATAAATAAAATAAAATAAGTGTTCTCAATTTAAGGAGTGTTGGTTTTTATAAGTGTTTAGAAATGGGAGGGATTATGTATCCCTATTGTGTATCTATATCATTGCTTTCTATTGAACTGCGATTACTGACAATGTACTCTAAAAATGGATGGAACCTTTAGAATTCTAACCGAAATTCTTCCTATACTAAGAGACATGTGAGAACTTTTTTTCCATTCCCAAACCACAAGAAAACTTTCCAAAAAATGTACTTACGTTAAGTGGTATAGTGAACGCAGTATAGCGGTATAGTCTTCTTCATAAAACACCCGCACTCACTGTACTTCTGACTGTTTCTTCATGCAACGAGTACCTATGTCGACTCGTCTTTATCAATATGGCGGCGTAAAAAAAATTAAAATAGTACTTGCATTTCAATTAGCTTTTATTTAGAAAAAAGTAACACATGTATTTCAATACGATTTTATTTTAAAAAAATATTACTTTGTTTTAAAATTATACAAACATTGTTAACCTAAGATCTCATGAATGGACTTTTTAAAGCTTTGGAAATTTAGCCTTGATAGTTTTATAAAAAACAATATTTTGATTTGAGGAATTGAAAAGAAAATCTACACGAAAACTTTACAAAATTTACATTTAACCACGAGGACTGCCACAGGTGACTGTTTTTACATTCTATTTGTACCACTGGTTTTTTTTAATGTGCATTTTGAAATATTTATTCCTTTTGTAGATGTTGACAAAGAGTATGTAATAATTTTTTTTGAATAAATCGCACGAAATGGAATAAAAACATAATCACCGGTGGCAGCCCTGAAATAAAGAGCTTTCTTTTTTTTAATTTTGCTAGAAAAACTATTGTTTTTTGTAATTTTAAAAAGCCTTTTCAAATAGCTAGCAACTCGCAAGAGGTAGTACTCCGGATACATCTTTAGTTAAAATTCATATAAAAAGTACCAAAAAAGATACTAAAATTGCTTAAAAATGCAAATTTGTTATAAAAGTTTATTTAAAATACATTAAAATAGTTTTTAAATACCTAATACGTTTTCAACTATTACGTGGCCGTCCGCAGTAGAGATTCAAATAATGTTATTACTTTTGCTTGAACATTTTCCACAAATTCCATTGATTTGTTGTGCCTTACCTTTTCAAAATTATAGTAAATATTTTTCAATGTAAAAATGACATTTAGAAAGTTTCAGGATAGAATAAAAGAACATAAAGCAGCTTTTAGGTTAGATATACCCTTCACCACATTGTCAAGATTGACTCAAAATCAGCTTATAAAAATCGATTTTAATGAATAAAAATCATCTTTCGTACAAATAATTACCAGGAAGGCATTTTGAGCGAATCAATTAAAAAAATCTATATACATATAAAATAGTTTGTTCTGATTGACTGATAATTAACGCACAGCGCAAACTACTAAACATAGAAACATAGAAATTGGGAAAAATACATTTCTTATGATGTAAGCGTGCACTAAGATGTTTTTTTTTAATTCCCGCTCCAAGAGGGAAAAAAGAGTGATTGAAAATTCTGAAACATCCTTCTACATATCAACAACCGTTATAAGGTAGGAGCGTGAAATTCCAGAAAAATAATCTACTAAAAAATGATTAAACATGTATTTGTATTTCAGCGATTTTGGAAATTGTTCGAACAATTGTTCGAACCCCCTCCCCCCCGTCTATTAAAGCCCTCACGGAGTCGAATAATTTAGAACATTTGGCATATCTCAACAGTCGTATTAAGTAGAAGCATAAGCTATTTCGCTATACCTCAACAACAAGTTTTGGTAGAAGTGAAAAAATCAACATACGAACTACTAAAAAAATACTTAAACATATGTAATTCAGACATTTTCGAGCTATCATAAATATAAAAACAGTAAGCTAAGATTTTAAGATCAACGGCGCTTGAGCAAAATCCCGAAAAGCCAGCCACGAAGAAGCCAGCCAATAAGAGCAAGTGGTAAATATGGCATTTAAAGGCTGCATTATCACGGTTGAATGCTATGTTGATAATTTTATTTTTCTTGGTTGATTTATAACGACCTTCATGTTTTTGAAAAAACGTTTTTTTTTTTTTAATTGCACCAATTAGCCAATACACGTAAGTTATTTTATTTCTAACTAGCAGAAGTTTCAAGACAATATCCATGTAGATCTGAAATGAAGTAAAATAAATAAGTGAATGAAAATAAAAATATTTTCAAAAGTGTAAGTAAATAAAATATTTGAATCATACTATATATTATTTAAATAGTTTTTTTTCTTTTGCAGAAATGGTTTTGGCAACGACTTATAAATGCATCGCATGCACACAATCAATCTGCCATACTACTATGAATTTTAGATATTAAATAACATGTTCACTGTTATTTAATATGCTATGCAATGGAAATTGATTGTCTAAAATAAATAATACACAGTTTTGACTAGCGGATCCAGAATTAATCTCAATTCCAAATTTATAGTGTTTAGAAGTAATGTTGCGTAGCAGATGATAAAAGGCTAGATATATCAAGGAGGTGTTAAGTCTAAATTATGCCTAAGTTATGTCTAAATGATTCCACAACGTCTTTACAAAGAAATGGTATTTTTTAAACTTTTAAATTTCATACAGCACTCATTTATTTTTTTACTACCACCATTGCTCATGATATTGTCAAAACTTGGCCAACATAAAAACTTGGCAAAGTTATTATTTTCTTAAAATTCAATGAGCTAAATTATCTGAGTTACAACAGACTTCACATTGTTGTAAAACAAATATAGTAGAACCCCGATAATTCGGATTAATTGGGACCAGGCAAAATCCGGATTGTCGAAAATCCGGATTAGCCAGAGAATGTGAGCAAATGAAATAAAATAAAACATACTCACAGAAAATCATTTTTATACTGAACATATTCAATATTTACAGACAATAAAAATGTTTACTTTGTAATTATAAAATTTGTCATATTCTGCTGTGCCAGTTTTGCGGGCCGCTTGATCACACATTCCCTTGAGCATATGTAGTTCGTTGGTGGTAGTCTCCTCATTACGTTCAAAAGAAATCATTAACTGTTCAAAATGCGAAGTTGCTTCATTATAGTTTATAACTTCTGGTTGATCATCATTGATAATGGTTTTCGTCTGCATCATATTCATTTTCTTCAGTTGTGCACAAAGCAATTATTAAATCATGTGTAAGCGAGGCATACTCTTCATTATTTTCAGTTTCCAACCAATTGCTAATGTCGTTGATATCAACATCTGAGCAACCATCAATTTTTTAAAACAAGCTGACATATTCTTCAGGTCTATTTTCTCTTTCATTCTCGTTTATTCCTCCTTCTATTCCGATTTTCCGCAAGTAATTTATAGAAGGGTTTTCGAATGCGAAGACAAGGAAACTGTCCCAAGAAACCTATGGACTGGCTGACAAAGATCGGAAAGCGAACCTTATCAGTCAGGGTGTCTATAAGGACTATTTTACTTTGCTTCACTCTAAAAGTGGAAGGAGTGAAAAACTCACATTTTAGAAGAGTCAGAGGCATTTTCACTCTTTTTGGAGTGATATTTTTAAAAATACACTCTTTAAAGCGTGGAATTTTTCACTTTGTAGAAAGGAGTGAAATATATCTCTGTTATCGAGAGTGAAATATCTCACTCTGTTGACGAGAGTGAGATATCTCACTCCGTTGACGAGAGTGAAAACCTGGCATTATACACCTAAAAAAAAAATTAGTTCAACTTTGAATCAATATATGGATTTAAATAATCAAAAACACCAAAATATATCACACCTTAATTTTTAATTACTCCATTTCAAAAGGTAACCTTTGAAATTACACTTATTTGTTACAAAAACGTAGGTGCAAAATAAAAATGAAGGACAATGTGGGCCATCGTCCCGGGCGCAGAAATTGAAGGAATTGCAAATTTATACTACAAAATTCGTTTTTTTCTTTTTTTTCTTTTTCTTATTTTTTTTCTTGTAAATATGTGTATAGATATATGTATTTAGATAATGGGAAGTAAATTCATTTTTCATTTCAACGTTATTGCATGGCATCTTTATTTACACCCAAATACAAATTTATTAATAAGGCCTTCTTTCTTTTCAAAACCTATTTTATGCAGTGTTGAATTCAGTCACTTTTCTCCGGGAGGGACATTTGTGGCTGCGGGGGGGGACATTATGGCATTCCGGGGGGGAAATTGCAATTTTTGCCCATGAAAAACACAAAATCCCAAATTTTCCGGGGGGGGGATATTTTGTTGCTCCGGGGAGAATGCCCCCCCGGGCCACTCCCTGAATTCTACATTGATTTTACGTCTTAGTCTGCTTCGTCAATCTTCTCTTTTCTGAGTCTGTAATTTTTTTTCTACGCTAATGACAAAAACAAATGCTAAAAATATTCTTCTGAAATAGCGAAAGTGTTAAACTGTTATACTGTACTGTTAGGTACATAGTTTTATAGACATTTCTCAGATTTTCTTTGCCGAAATATAACTGCAATTTCCTCCAGTGTTAAATTCAGGGAATTTTCCGGGGGGGGGACATCCCTTTCCCTGGAGCAATGAAACGTCGTGTCCTCTCGCCGCTCCCCCTCCTCGGAACTCTATAATGTCCGCTCCGGAACCATAGATGTCCTTCCCGGAGGAAAGTGTCTGAATTTAACACTGATATCGTCCATCTTATGTTATTTAATTGTTTGGAATGTCTAAATTAAAATATCAAGTTCCAAAATAAAAGCAAAATATTGTTTATTCAATAGAATTTCTTTCTGTTTCTGTCTTTTCACTTTTGTGACACGTTTCATAAAGAATAAGTCGCATGCGTGTGCGTGGAGGAAGTGGATTTAAACTTAGCCCGCTGCAATTATTTCTCTTAGCATGGCGCTAGTCACTCTTTTTAAGAATGACGTCCACTCTTTTTAGAGTGACGTCATCAACCAATCAAAATAGTCTTCTCTTCAACGTTTTTTTCAAGATAAGCATAAGGATGTCGGCCATTTTACAGGATTTAAAATCAACGTTCATTACTTGGAATGTAACCGTAAATCCATATTAATTTTAATCTTTTTATTTCTGTAGTTATTGTATTTTATATTGATGGGTTAGTTTCTGTTATATAGAAAAAGATTGATTTTTTTTCTCCTTATACTTCAAAACTTGGTATCTATCTATCTCGATCTCACATTTGAAATGCGAAAACAGAGATAATCGTGATTCATGACCAGATGCTTCTTTTAGATTACACTACACATTATAATGAGCTGAACTTTGTTGAAAATGTGCGGAGACAGTGTATTGTTGAATTTTTCTCTCTCTTTTCTTTTTTTAGTTTCAGATTGAAAAATAGCTTTTAGTCTTTTATAAATTTTGCAGTTTTTAATTTAAGAAAAAAAGCTTTTGAAATTTTTTTTCTTTTAATATTAATAATACAGTCGAACTTCTTTTTAACGAAACCCCTATTTAATGAAGTTTTCTGCTTTACGAAATTTTCTATGGAACCTTGACTTTGAGGAGTGGATACAAATGAAACGGTTTCAAGCTGTAACAGTTACGCGTCACAAATCTGAAATTTGCAACGGGAATGAAAACGGCGATACAAAAGTAACACTTGTGACCGTAACAAATGAAGATAGCGGCGTAACAAAGTTGTTACCGTGTATCGATTATTTTCAACGATAGGCTCTTTTGATTGGCTAGTAGTCTTTGGATTGTTTATAAATAAATCACGTTGCGAAGATAATTTTGTTGTATAAAATGATTCAAATTTTACAATCTAAATGAAATGATTGTGAAAAGATTTTTCCAGAGTGTCTGCATACTGATTATTGAAGTGTATTGTTCCGAGTATTTTCTTGCTAAACAAACCTTTGCCTGAATAAATATTGCCTCATGTATGTGTTGATTAAAAATATCACATACTTTGGCAATAAAAATTCAGTTTTTTCTATTTTTGATCGAAGATGAAAGAAATGAACCTCCAGTACCAGAAGCAAGTCTTTAATACTGTTATATTCCATTATGGAATATGTTATATGCCATGTAAGCACTTGTTAAATAGGTAAGAAGTAAGGTATATACATTTTTATTATTTCACAGCTGAAAAATCTTGCTGTTGCAGGAGAAATTTTTTTACTTTAGCGTTGTTTAATAACAGTATATTTTGCAATTCAGAAGAATTAAATAAAATAAAATACAATGTGGGAATTTTAAACATTCAAATGATCATTGTTAGTAGATTAAGTTATCAGTTTTTAATTTGTAGATTATTTTAAAATTATTATTTATTTAATGCTTATAATAATTTAATATAATGCAGATTGTTATCTGAAAACAATATGCATTGAGCTTTCATAAATCGTAACATATTATTTTCTCTTTTGAAAGTATAATCATGGGGAAAAAAATGAAAGCATCAAGTATTTTTAAATCGCTTCTTTGAATAACTGAGGAGCATTGAGTTTCCGTGACTTGTGCATTTTATAAGAATAAATTATGCAACTTTTATTTATGCTATAGTATAGAGAAAAATGCAGTTTTGATTGAGAGAAAGCCAGAAAGTAATTTATTGTTTATTAAGTATTGTGCAATGTAATAAAAATTGCTTACAAAAAGAAATTGTCTTGATGCTGAAGTTTGTAGGCTTCTGAAAGTGAAACTAAATAACCAAAATGTGTTTGCTTGGGGGTGAGGAATTCAATCTTTTGATTTGTTGATTTTAATCATAATTCAAATGTTCCTATTAATAAATGATTTAAGTTAACTTAAAAACCTATTTTAAATCTTTATCAAGATATCTTGTAATATGTTTGTTCAAAAATACATTGTAACTGTTAAAAGTGGGAAATGCTTTTTTAAGTTATTAAAATCAAGCATAACCATAAGTGGAGAATTTTCAGAAAATCTTACCACCTAACAAAATGCAACATATAGTTGAAAAATGTTATGAAAAAAGTTATGTCACTGTAAAAATAGCAAATTTCTATTACTACAATGCATTTTTGTTTTTTTAATACAGAAAATTAAGAAATATATATAAGAAAAGTAAAGTTTAATGTAGAATAAATTTTGTATTGTGTAATTTAGAAAGTTGAGAAAGATAAGCTAACTAGAAGAGAAAAAAAATAACTTTTTGGCATATCTCTGTAGTTTGGAATTTTCGAAGATTACCTAAAAATGTACTTGATCTATCAGAGAATTCACTCGCCAGTGGCGAATAAAATTATGTATTTTCCTACTCCTGAACATAACATTTTAAAATGAAATCATAAGTAGAGAATGTGTAAGTTAAGGTAATAAATAGATAGGATACTTGTAAAATTGTAGCTATTATTAGTAAAGAGAATGCTCATACAATACTAGACATTTATTTATTTAATATTTTCAAAAGTAAAAGTAAATTCACATTTTAAAATTAGATTTCTGTTTATACTATTGTTTATTTTGTTTTACTATATAACAATATTTTTATATGCTTAAAACAGTTCAGATTAACCAATTATTTTTTTTTTCAGATAAATTTAAATAAGTTTTTCTAATTATTAACTTTAATGATTTAATGAAGGATATTTTGGTTTAAAATTGTACTTTTAAACTTAAATTTTGAATTTTAAAAAATCACAAAAATCTTGCTTAAAGAGTAGAAAGAAATATTATTTAATTATGAATTTATCAAGATGAGTAATATATTTAAAGAATCAAAATATTTACATGGTGAGTAGAATGTGTTACATTCTGAATAGTAAGTATTTCATTAAGAGAAACTAAAAATGAACTTTTTACCTTTTTTTTTCCCCAAAGGTATCTCTTTGAATGTATTTAAATTTGTAAATAACCCCCCCCCCCCGCCTCCCTGAAAAAAGCTTTTGAAAGCTTATATATTTATAAAAATGGCTCATATAGTTTAGGCCTCCCCCCCCCCCTAACTTCTTGTATAAACAAAAATGCTGCTTCTAGGCATAGTTTACATCTCTATATAATAAAGCACAGTATACCCGTATAGCATGCCTAACTTTTTTTTCCTACCCCCCCCCTCCCTATTTTTTTGCATAAGTAGTGAGTTCAGTTATGCAATAGAAGATTTAAGTTAAATCGTTAAATGTAAAAGGTGCTTATATAGCACCAATTTTTTCAATATCTTCTTATTCAACTTCAATATCAAAAGTTTTTTTTTTTTTTTTTTTTTTTTTTTTTTAACTATTTTTACATTTAACCATTTTATACTCCAATCAAGAAAATTTTCTTTCAAAGCTTGACTGAAATATTAAATGTAACTTTATGTTATTAACTGTAAATCTGTGTTTTTCAAAGGAAAACAGTTTTTTTTTTTTTTTTTTTTTTTTTTGTAAACATTGCATATTTTTAATCTTTATCTTTGCTAAATTTACATAATTAATGTGTTTTATTTAGAACTTTAGTTATGTTCATCAACGCATGAAATTTGCATTCTACATGCATACTAACAGAACCCAGACTAGACTCACTATGTCTTATGATGACTGATGAGATAAGTCTGCTAAAAATTAATTATTCTGCACTGTAGATTTATAGCTTGTACAAAAAGTTAGATTGATTAAAAATGTTTGTCATTTTAGAAATTTATTAATTTATCATTTTTCTAAAACTTTGCTTGTAGCTTCTATGTACCTTGGATTTTGCATTTATCAACAATGTGTAAAATAAATCAAAACATTATGGAATAATTAAAAAAAAATTGTTTAAACCAAACAACCCTGGTTTGCAATGAGTTTAAATGAATGGAGGTTGTGTTCTAGTGAATTCTACAAGGTACAAAATAAATTCGTTACAGTTACTTGAAAAAACACAATATTTTTTTTTGCTATTTTGTTAATAAATATCACAGCTAAAATAATAAAATCTGACTATGATAGTGAATTTTTGTTTTAAAAAAATCAATATAATTATTACTAAAATAATTGGGTGAAGGTGGAAGGGATTGTGCATACAAAAAGAATACTTTTCTAGCTATTTTTATTGATTTAGTTTATGTGTGTATAGAGGGGTGGGGGTGGGGGGTTGTAATTTTCACATCTTGGATCCACCTTTGAATATAATGGTAGTATTTCATGCAGGATAATTTATTATCACAGTTTTTTTTACCTTTGCCTTTTATGAAATTTTCTTAAGTGAAAAAAAAAAAAATTCAAATATTATGATATTTGTATAAGATGTTTTAAAGATTTTAATAATTGTAAGAAATGTTTTTTATAAATATAAAAGCAAACAAATCTTAAATTTCATAAAATTAAAAAAAATGGAAGAAATTTTAGATAAAAACTTAATTCGAAACATACTTTTCCATTCTAGATTTGTAATTAAAAAAAAAAAAATCATAGGCTATATTATTATTCTAGTGCAGTGGAATACCCTTTATTCATTTCTAATTTATATGAATTTACTTTTAATCATTTCATTTTGATTTCCCACAAGAGAGAAAGTCTATTGTTGTTGAGAGATTTAAAAATTCAATTAATTGTTCTTGAATAAGTTTGGAAAAAAAAAAAACTTAAAATTAATTTTTTACAATTTGTTTAAATTAAACATAACAAAAAATAGAATTGAAGCACTCGTTGAAGATAATTTTTAGTTATATTTTGTTTTTTATATTCATGTGTTAAAAATTATCTTAAACAGAAGGAAAAAGAAACCCGAAGAAAAGAACAATAAACTGTTTCAATTTTTCAGTAAACATATATGATAGAAGCTCATTTTTTGGATCTTAATATGATATTTTTGATAAATTTTGAAGAAATTTATTTTATTTATTTTTATTGATATATTTAAAAATTGTCTTGTACATGAAATCGTGATTGAAAGAAAAAAATATCCTAGATTAGGTTATTTATATTTGAACCCCCCCTCCTTCCAAAATAATAATAATAATAATAATAACAATAATATGCACTGGATGCATTCAGGGCCATCGCTAAGACTTTTTATTGAGGGGGGAGAGGACCTAAAATTGCCTAGTCAAATTTCAATACTTGCCAACTCACTTTACATTTTTGCCAACTTACCACAATTAGAAAATGTAATATAGCCCCTATTTGTTGAAAGGTTAATAATATTCCCAATTAGTTTTGTAATTTTTGCCAATTCTATCAAAAATTGAAAATATATTATAGTTTTTATTAAAATTTTAAAGAAAATTTGCCAACTAAGTTTGTGAATTTGCCAAGTCTAACAACATTCACGAATGTTTGGGGGGGGGGAGGCTCCCCCCCATCCCCCCCCTTAGCGAGGCCCCTGGATGCATTGAATGGTATTTTTTGGACATTTTGATAACAGACAGTACATCTGTTCCAAAACCTTGTCCATTGCTTGATTTTTTTTTTTTTTTTTTTTTTTTTTTTTTTTTTTTTTTAAAGACATGATCTATTATTTTAATACATTCTGAATGATTTGAATGTGAAAATTTTTCATTTATCCACCATATAATTTTATTTATATATTTTTCTTCAGTCTATAAATAAAAATTAGATAGTTTTTTTCCCTTATTGTGAGTATCATTAAGTAAGAATTTAATGATAGCATTTTAATTATTATTTTGATAAATTAAATCTTTAAAGTATATTTTTTATCATTCAAAACAATTTAAAAAGTTTGATTAAATATATCCCTGAAATAATTTATATATAAAAAACAATTTAATTAGAAATTCATTACTTTTTCAGATTAATAAAATCATATGCTAAACTATTGAAAAAAATACTATATTATAGTACAGTGAAAAACCATGATCACCTCTTGATGACAAAAATAATAAACTATTCCAAATTGTTTTGAGAGCTTTAATATGTTTTATTTTGTTACATTTTGGTATTATTTTATGTTAATAAGTTTAAAAATAATCTTACATGTAAGATTCTGATTAAAGTAAAACAAAATCTAAGTTAATATCCTATTTATATTCTTCAAGAAAAAAAAAATTGCAGACTATATTGGATATGTTGTATTGTATGGTTATATGTTCGGTACTTCAAAATATATTTTATGGCTTCTCAAATACATCTGTCCAAATACACTTTACCCTTTGTTGTCATAAAAAAAGTAGAATTACAATTATAAATAAATATGAGATTTATACTTTTTAAATATCAAGGTTATGTGTGATTATGATTTGTTCTAATTATTACAAAACAGAAGTAATTTTATTAAAAAAAATAT
Organism: Maratus speculifer; assembly: GCA_964019185.1. Lineage (NCBI taxonomy): Eukaryota > Metazoa > Arthropoda > Arachnida > Araneae > Salticidae > Maratus > Maratus speculifer. The sequence goes on along the minus strand of OZ025291.1, from coordinate 208,545,704 downwards.
TTTCCTTTTTACAGTATTTATTATTATTAATCATCATTTAAAATTTATAAATATTTATATTCAATTCTATCTTATTTTTAACATAACAAATTATTAAACTAATCTCGTATCTTACCTTCGGTTTAAAATTTAAGCCATTATTTATAGCTATTAAGATTTCAAATCAATAATAATTATCATTCAGTTATAAGCAATACAAATTTATATATTTTTTACCCTGTCTGTCTGTTTGTAGTTTAGCAAACAAACTTTCATTAGTAAATAAATTATAATAAAAAAACAACACAAGTTGTTAAATGTTATTTAAATTTAATCAAAAAATTAAAAATATATGGCGAAATTTGCTTTCAAAATTAAAAAAAACTACGTGTTTGGATTAAATTTTTAAGAAATAAAATCGATCCAATTTTAGCCCTCTTAAAAAAAAAAAAAAAAAAAAAAAAAAAAAAAAAAAAAAAAAACTTAATATTTACAACATTTATAATTTTCGCTATTTAAATAAGATTATTTTTCCAATATTTGCTGATATTTGATCAAAAATCGCCGCATTACGTGATATGCCGACATATTTTGTTTACGTTTTCCGGAGTTGTTACCGGCTTGAGACAGCTTGCTACGCGTCTCACGCTGTAACAAATTTTTATGACAACAATCACAACTTTGTGACGGCAGAAGCCGGTTGGCGTTTCATTTGTATCCCGTTTTGTAGGATTTGTGACTGTGTCACAAGTTGTTACGGGAAACGTTTCATTTGTATCCACTCCTGAACATTATTAACATGTAAATTAATCTCCGTATTATGAAAAATGTATTCTGTATAACGAAGTTTATCCAACTTTCGCGCTTGTATGACATTCAAAACAGAGAGCTTGGTTTTGCAGCGGATTGCTAAAATTTTTTATTTATTTAATCATTTTTATTCAAATGAAAACATTTTAAAAGTTTTGATTCTAGTTTCGTGAAAATGTTAGAGATAAATTGTTCGGATACTTACAAAAGCACGAAATTTTTTTATGAACAGTGTATTTATATCTATATATATAAAATAAGAGATGTCTGTCTGCCTGATCGCGGATAACGCCGAAATTGTAACACTCAGATCTCTGAAATTTTTGTCATGAGTGGATGCGGCCACCAGAAAGTGCACCTCGCAGCCGAATTTTTAAATTTCAATCTAGAACTTTTTTTAAAAATTAAAACGTACTGGGCAAGAGGATATTTGCAGCTTTCCACTAACCCAACTCAACGAAGCAATCTGGTTTGAGGCTACTTGCTGCTCATCGCCAATACGCAGCAACGAAGAAGCCAGCCAATAAGAGCAAGCGGTAAATACAGGATTGAAGGGCTGCATTATCGCGGCGCGGCTGAATTGAATATTGAATCATTGAATGCTATCAACATCTGTATAAACACGCGTATTTATAAATATTGCTCCTTTTGATGATTTATTTTCTTAGTTTTATTAAATTCTTCATGTTTTTTAAAAAACTTAGTTTTTAACTACGTAAGTTTTTTTTTCCAATTTTTTCTTTTTTCATGTTAAACGTATAATGTCAGGTACATAGCCGGCAAGTTTAGGCCTATTTCAGCGAAGAGAATTTTTCTTTTTTATGAAGAGTTTCATATCAAATTGAAACGGTAAATAGGTTATGAATAAAGTCTTTATTTCTTTTTCAAATTCACATTGTATATGTATAAAAAAAACCTGGCTTGAAATCATATTGTCATTTTTTCGTTTGTTTGTTTTTAGGAGGGGAGCGGGAATTTTCGAATTGACTTCTGATAATCTGACACTTTCTTACAAAACTCATGTCAGAAAACAGTGTTCCCCCCCCCCCCTCATACTAAAAGTTTAATTAAAACATGCATCTTACACTTCATTGAATGTATTCATTTCTGAGCAAACGCATAATAATGAAGAAATATTTACATTGTTATCTGCATTTGGCCAGATAAACATTTTCCTAATTAAAGTTTCAAGTTCATATCTTTTAAAAGAAGGGAAAAAAACCTGGCTGGAAAAAGTATTGATTTTCGTATTTTTAAAAACTACTTTTTTTTGGGGAGAAAGCGATTGGACTTTTTTCCATTTTTTTGACTAAATAGGTATAAGCAGCTTTGCAAATCATTATATATTTAAAGTTTCAATTTTTCTTTATAAAACTCATTTTGTTGACTAAATAGGTATAAGCAGCTTTGCAAATCATTATATATTTAAAGTTTCAATTTTTCTTTATAAAACTCATATGTCATAAAATGATTTTTTCCCCCTCAAACTTAAATTATTTTGATTAAAACCTCCATCGGTACTTATGTATTAAAGCCACCCCAACGGAACTGAATCTATATCGCCCCATTAAGTGTTTTCAATTTTGAAAGTGTTTTGATTTTAAATAGTGTCTAATTTTATGATTTGTTGCAGAAATTTTAAGTGTAGATTAACGGTACATAAAAACCCCTTTCAAAGATTTTCCCCAGAAGCCCCTTTTCAAAGATTTATTTTTGGATATATTTTTCTATTTTAACATGAATGGAGATTTTAAATATTTGCAATTTTGTTTGAAAACATCAATGGTCCCGAGCAACGCCGGGCGGGTCAGCTAGTATGTATATATAAAACCTGTGCAAAGAAATGTTACAAAGTATACCTTAAAGATTTGGAATACTGGGGAAAATGAAAAAGGTACATTCCAATATTTGTTCACTTGTCTTCATTACGTTTTTTTTTCCCTTAAGGCATTATTTTAATTATTTTTTTAAATGTTTACATTGCATAAAAAAATTACTTCCCGAATCAAAATACATTTTTTTCCAATAAAAACATGTAATTATGGACACTCAGAAACAGTTATTAAATTTTATTATATTGTAAACGCATTTTTTACTTTTATAATACAAGTAATTATTTTCATTATTATTATATATATATTTTTTTTAATGCCTGATACAAAGTTTATAACTAAACTTGCTTTAGTATACATATATTTTTTTTAATTTTATGCCATCATTTATATAGTATAAGATTGGATATGTTTTAAAGACATAAATAATTACTTTTTATATTAAAAATGTTTTTCAAAATATAAGAGCAGTACATTTCTAGTCATTTGTTTTCTTTTTATATTTCATTCTCTTTTCTATTTCCTAAATCAATCTTTTTCAATAAAACATGCAAAATTATTTAACTCTTATTTGTATAAAATACAATATATACGGGAATAGAAAAAAATAAAATTAATTGGACGTTACCTTGTCGTTCCATAATTAATGGTTGTATTAATATCAGAAATCATGATTAAGTTAAGGAATATGTTTTTAAAATATATATATATACATATTCCAGAGAATTTAAAATTTCAGACTACATGTTTATCTATAATAAAACATTGACCAATCACAATAAATAAAAATTAAATTACACATTCATAATATTTACATTAGATATAATTTAATAACAATCACTACTGAGATCTGTCTATTTAAATTTTTAATTACGCTTGAAAAAAAAGCTTAATTAATGTACATTTTCGGAATTATTAAAATACTAAATAAAACTTCAGGAGTATTTGAAAAAAAGTATTTCTTTGATTAATATATCGGTTAGCAACTTGCACTTATGGGTATTTTAAAACTATCATAGATTTATCGGACGTGCAATCAAAGCAAATATAAAGGATAAGATCAAAATAAAATATATTATTGTATTAATATCTGTTGTGTTAGATTATATCTGGTTGTATTAATATCTGTTTTTCAGCAAAAATAAATAAAAAAAATTAAAAAAAAATAAATAAAAATAAATAAATAAATAAATAAATAAATAAATAAAATAAAAAAATAATAAAAAAAATAATTACACATCAGAAAACTAATTAAAAAAAACATAGATAACATGCATAACGGAATTATTAAAATAATATGTAAAACTTGATGGGTATCGGAAAAAAATATTGACTGTTTAAGATTTTAAAAATGTTTAATAAATTGCGCTTATGGGCATTTTAAAACTATCATACATATTTGTGGGGCTACCAATGAAACCAAACACAAGGGGAAAAATTGAAATAAAATAGTTTATTTCTGCCAATAATCTAATTTAATTCATAGTAACTTTAATTAAGTTTCCCCTTAAAAAGTTTAAATAATGTTACATACTATGAATTAAATAAATATTGTCAATAAAGTATTTTGTTCCAATTTTACCATGCTTGTATTTATTTTCATTGTATACTTTAAAAGATACGATTCTTTTAAAATGGCCATAATAGCAATTAAAAAAAAAGAATGCACTGCATAAAAAATAAACATTAACTCCTATAAAAGGTGACTATTCACTCCTACCAGGAGTGAAAAAACGCACTCTTTTAACATGAGTGAATAGTCACTCCGCAGTAAGAGTGACTACTCACTCCTACAGCAGTGAAAAAATGCACTTCTTTAGCAAAAGTGAATAGTCACTCCTCAGAAAGAGTAGTTATTGACTCATGTTTAGAGTGACTATTCACTTCCCAGGAGTGAGTATTCACTCTTTCAGAAAGTCAACGATTCCACTTTTGCTCAAAGTGAATAGTCACTCTAAAGAGGTTCGGCATATTTTGAGTCTGCGATAGAGTTAGTATTCACTCCTCCGGAGTGTATAGTCACTCCTTTTTATTTAGAGTGTTTCTTGCAAATACTCTGAGTAAAACTTTATTAAGCAGTGAGCTTTTGAAAACATTTCTAAATGAATTAAAAAGAAAACTGTGAAAATTGGAATTGCCAAAGCTTAAATGATGCATAGTTGTTCCTTTCATAAATAATATAAAAGAGTTTAAATAAGAAAGCTTGAGGTATTTTCCCGAAAAGATTTCAGAAAATACTTTTTTCTTCAAAATATGAGGCTGAAATAAATTTGTTTTGGAAATTTGCCAATCACTTCTCAATCCTAAAAAAAAAAAAAAAAAAAAAAAAAAAAAAATCTACCAAACCGATCTAGATTAACGGAGTCCGAATTAGCGGGGTTTTACTGTACTAAAATCCATAAAATAAGGTATAAATCTATACCTTTTGTTTCTTTATCATAAACTGAAATAAATTTTGACCTATTCTTCTGCAGAGGCCCTCAAATCATTACATACTGAAAACCACTGGTATTTTATGTAGTTAACATTTCGAAATTGTTGACATTGTCTTAGAGCAGTGTTGGCAAGTTTTTGACGCATGACGGTTTTTACCGGTTTTTACCATTAGTTTTTATCATCACGTCAAAAACCCATTTTTTAATAGATTGCTGACATTACAATTATTTTTTTTTCATTCTATCTTTGATATTAAGTCATTTTACATGAAATATTCAATATTCAACAGACTCTGAAATGTATTTATCCATCCAAAATAATAATAATAATAATAATAAATTACATTAAAATACTATGTATATGCATCTGTGTTAGAAGATTTCTACAATAATCTAAAAATTAGTCTATAAAAATTATATTTTTTGAAGAAATTTTATAACCCATAAGTATTAGATTTAAAAATATGGATAATTTCGGCAGAATTTATTACACTATTTAAAACAAATAGCTTTCTTATAAATTTCCTCAGTCAGAAGTTTTTTTGAAGAATTTAATTCGATTTATTCATTGACTATTTATATTTTTATGTAGCAAAACTTGATTTATATAAATAATTTACATATATACAATGAAATAAAACATGTTTTGATAGTTGAGATCTGTATGCATCTTTTGACATTAAGAAATAAGACTTGTTCTTTAAATTTAAATCTTGTAGAGATTAAAATTTCCAAATCAATATTAAACTGTAAATTGCGTAAAAAATTCATTTTAATATTATTATTTCTCAGTCTTCATATTATTTCCTTAAAATAAATAAAGAAATAGATAAATAATTAAATATTATTTTGATAGCACTTGATTAGTATTATTATTTCTCAGTCTTCATATTATCTCCTTAAAATAAATAAAGAAATAGATAAATAATTAAATATTATTTTGATAGCACTTGATTATCCCATCGACTGATTTTACCAAATGTATAAATTGCGAAACTGTAAAAATTGACATAATTTTTACTTTAAATATTGAAAGAACAAATTAATATAATATTCATAAAGATACAAATAAGACATCGAAATAAAAATCACTTAATGATGTAAGAAACATGCGTAATGTGTTTATATTAGGTGAAAGTGACATTTACGATCAGCCATTATTAGCATTTAATCTTATAGTTTGGCGATAGTTTTTTTGGTCAACGGGATAATCAAGTAGTACCATTATTTTTAAGCTGAAATGTTGACCCTCTAAGGAACCATTAATTAAGAAGTTAACCTATAAATTTTAGAATAATTTTAAAGGTAAAAGATTTTTACTCATACAGCCATATGTATGCAATAAAAATATGCAATGCTTTATTTCTTTCAAATCATTTTTTTAATAATACCTAAATAGTTTTAAATAAAATGCAAACAAGACATAAATAATTTGACTATATGGTAGATTTAATAAATTTTGATTTAAAAAAATATTTCACGACTAATCAAGTAAAAATTTATATTTAAAAAATATAGGCGCTTGAATGGTCTATACGATTAATATATAGGGGAGAGGGGGGCACGTTTGTACTGGGGCACCTTTGAACACTCTAAATATTTTACTTCAAATAAATTACTTTTTAAAAATGTTTATAGCAATACATTATAAAAGTTTCCATTCAATAAGTATAGAAAGCTTCACCATTTAATTTGCACAGTACTGTCTAAGCAAGATATGTATTTTTCTCCCTCTTGATTCTAAACTTAAGAAAATAAAGTTGTAAGATTTTTGCTGACAATTTTGTATCCCTAAAATTTTTATTTGTTGTTCAACACTTAAATAAAGATGTAATCTTTAGTTTATAAGCTTTGTTTTGTTCAAATTCTTCATCCGAATTGAGTAAACAGTTGTAATGTTGAACTCCATATGATGGGGCACCATTGAACAAAAAAGCTGGGGCACCATTGAACATTTAAAACTATGATTGGTTTATTTAGTTTGGTTTATTTGGTGACGGCCGATTATCTACTCTAGGGATATAGGCCCTGGGGGGGAGTGCCCTTCGTCGGGGTCTTTCTAAGGGAACCTAGCCCGTATTTACGCAAGGTTCGAAGAAAACCACGAAAACTCCGAACGGTTAGGCCGACAGCCGCGATTGGATTCGAACCCAGCACCTGCCGTCTACCAGTTGAGAGGTCAGAACCTCTCGGCCACTGGTGGGGCTCTAAAACTATGAAATAAAGAGTTATTGATGCACCAAAATATTATTATTTTTGGAATTTTTTTCCTATGTGAAAAGAGGTTAATTAAGAATATAAAAAAACATGGACTTATACTGTTAAGAATACCTCTTTAATGCGCAAATGTGGTGCAATCTCTGAATGTATCAGCGATGGGAAGTTTCCATTGTAAATTAATGATGACATTCATTTATTTGATAATTTTAAATTCCGGATTCACATTAATTATTCATGATCTAGCAGGTTTGTCTAACAAATCCTATACTCTTTCATTTTCTCTTTCCGAAACATTATTTTTGGTTGTCGTACTATATAAAACGGAATTTAAGTCAGGTTTTTTCATAAAAAGAGTTAATGAAAAATTTTAATTTTCCAAAAGCATCAGATATCATATTGGTGTATTTCAAGGATATTGTAAAAAAGTTTTCACAACCAAACATAAGTGGACAGACAATCTGTTTTGTTTCAACAATGAATTTTGACATCAACTTTGGTGAATTTAAGCTTGGTTAAATAATGGAAAAATTATTAGTTTCCATAAAATATAGTTATTTAATTTTATTCATATTAATCTATATTTCTGAAACATATGCACCTTTTTATGAAAACTCTCAATATTTTCATGTTTTATTCATTTGTTCAAAGGTATCCCTACATGGGGCAGGTTTGAACAGAAATCTTTCAGCTTTTTAAATCCTCACAATTTTTTTAATTTACATGGAAAATTTTTAATATCTGGTTCATATGATTCAGAAATGTATTGTTTTTGTTATGTAAAACTTAAAACGCAAAAAATATAATTCAAATAAGAAATATACTGTTCTTTTAAAAATTATTCAAACGTACCCCCATCTCCCCTATATATATACACTAGCTGTTTTGCCCGGGTTCATCAAAAAATAGCAAGAATTGCGAAAAAACTTTAAAAATCATAATAAAAACCTCGAAAAATTTTAAAAATGCTGCACGAATTTCGTCTAAACTTCGTTGAAAAGAGATGGGCTAGAAAATTGAAGTTGGATTATTTTTACTAATGTGGAAAAATTTTACACATCGCAAAAAACATTAAAAATCTCATAAAAATATAAAACAAAATTCAAAAATTGTGTTTCAAAATTCGAATAAATTTTGATGAAAAGAGATCAGAATTTGAAAATCAATGGTCAAAATTGATTTTCATTTGGTCAAAATTGAACCTCTAAAAAATCGAAGCGGGTCGCGAAAAAACGTAAACATCGCTTTAAAAATTGCAAATTTTTCAAAAATCACGGAACTCAAAATTTACTCTACTTGGATAAATGTTTTGAATCTAATTAATTTGATAATGTAAAAAGCATTGAAATACGAAAAAACTGCTAAAAAATCGCAATAAAAATCTTTAATCGCACAGGAGAAGATTTATCATATTAGCGAAGAAATTAAAAACCGAATTCCTTTTCTGTATCTGAAAAAAATCGCCGTGAACTCAAAAAAAAGCATACTGCATTAAAAATTGCTGTAGATCAAAATAACAGAGTAAAACAATTACCGTAAAGGATAAAAGTTTGAAACCAAACTCTTATTAGTCTAGAAATTTAAAATCGAATTCCTTTGAAAAATGTTAAAAAAAAAAAGACTGAGAAAGCCCAAAAACTGCATTGAAAATTGTAATGAAAGTCGTAAAACATTAAAAAATTCCTAGGATAAAAATTCACTGTTATAATATAAAATATTGTAATCAAGAAATTAACCATATTAACCAAAAAGTTTGAAATCGAAATCGATTTCCGGATGTAAAAAAATCGCCACGGAACTTGAAGAATGGCTAAAAATTACATTGAAAATTGCATTAAAAATAGCTAAATATTTGGAAGTCAATGCTTAAAAAAATAATATTAAGGCAAGGCGGGGGTGGGGGGGGGTGGGGGGGGTTATGATCGAAATCATTCATAAATCACAAAATGTAGGCATGGAACGCCAAAATCATATTAAGAGATAAAACATTGCATTCGAAACATAACTACATTAAACAAAATGTTTGATATCAAAATTGGTTTCTGAATGGCAGAAAATTGCCAAAGAACTTAAAGAAATGGCTAAAAATCGTATCAAAAACTATATTAAAAATCGCTGAATATTTAAAAGTCATGGCTGCAAAAATTTAATATTCAGTCGAAAAAATTTTAATCGGAAATCGTTCATGAATAAGGAAAAATCAACACGGAACACCTAAAATCCCCCAAACTAACTAAAAATTACATTGAATATCGAATTAGAAATTGGCAAAATTCATCAAAGCGTAGAGAACAAATTGTACTATTTATGCTAAAAGTTAGAAACCAAAATTCTTTTACCGATGTCAACAACTGTCACAGAACTTGAAAAATCACTATAAAACAGATTAAAAATCAGTAAAATTCAAAAATCCGGACAAAATTTGCCATAGTAAGATAAACATTTATATTAAATTCCTGCGGACATAATTTACCATAATGGGACAAAACATGAAATCTGAACTCTTTCATTAGTTAACAAATATCGACACAAAACTTGCTAAACATTTTATGAAAATACACAAAAAATCTGAATCGTTGATGTCAAAATTTACTACATTAAGCTGCAAATTACTTAAATATTTCTTTTCCAATTGGGAAAAAATCGCCGTGGACTCGAAAACATCTAAAAATTGTATTCAAAAATTCATTGCAACTCGTTTCAAATTTTAAAATAGCGGGGGACAACATTTACATTAGTAAAATAGTGTAATCTAAATTATTTCTTAAATACGAATGAAAAAATCGGCGCAAAGCGTGAGAAATAATGAAAACATTGCTAAAAATTACATTAAAAAATCACTAAATTCAAAATTCGTAAATGAAGTGTAAATGTTTGAAATTAATTTCCTTTTCGAAATTTCAAAAAATAGCCGTGAGATTCAAAAAACCAATACAAAACCATTGAAAAATTAATTAAAAATTGCTAAATGTAAATATATCCCGTGAATAAAAAAATATTCTAGTCGTGTAAAACGTAGCAACCATTCTTTTTTACATGAATTACAGAAAAATCGATGCAGAACACAAAATATATCAAAAATCACATTGAAAATCGACAAAATTAAAAAAGGTAAATGGTGCAATTTACTATATTAGGCTAAAAGTTTGAAACCAAAATAATTTTTTAATTGTTAAAACACCACTGTGGTGTGGATCGAAAAATATAGTACTAAATCGCATTAAAAAGTTCATTAAAAACGCATTGAAAAATGCACTAAATATCGCTAGTTATTTTTAAAATCGCAGTAATCAGAATGTCATCAAACGGATAAAACATTCTAATCGGAAATCTGAACTATTTGATTATCCGGTTGACCAAGAAACTATCTGGGTCAAACCATAAGATTAAACTACAATAATGGCGGATCGTAAATTCCATATTCACTTGACATCAAACATATTACATATGTTTGTTACGTCATCAAGTGGTTTTTACTTCTTATTTTTATATGTATTTGTATTAATGTTCTTCTAAATTATCTCTTCTTTCATTATTTAACATAAAAATTACATCTATTTGTACAATTTGGCTTGTTTCACGATTGATATAATTTGGCGAAATTGGTCGACAGGATAATCACGTAGTAAAAGGAAATCCTTTATAGATAATAAAAAAATCGACACGGAACACAACAATTCTTGAAAAATCGCGTTAAAAATCTCTAAAATTATATTAGATTAAAAGTTTGAAATCAATTTTTACTTCCTAATATCAAAAAATCCCCATAAAACTCGAAAAATTTCTAAAAATTGCATTGAAAAGTGCATTAAAAATCACTAATATTAAAAAATCACAGGGGTCAAAATTTACTCTAATAGGGTAAAACGTTGTAATTGGAAATATCTCATGAATGACAAAAATCCGACATCAAACGCAAAGAATCTCGAAAAATCGCATTAAAATTAGCTGAAATTCATAAATCTTAACAGCTAAAATTTAATACATCAGCCTAGTTTTAAGCAAAATTCCTTTTACTAATGTCGAATAATAACGGCAAAATTTACATTAAATAATTCACTAAAAATCCAAAAATCGTTGCACGAAATCCAAATAAATTATATTGAAAAGAGAACAAAATTCTCTAATTTAGGTCGAAAGAATGAAACCGCTTTCCTTTTCGCTAATGTGGAAAAATCGCCTCGAAACCCACTAAAATTCGCATATGAATTAAATTAAAAAAACTGAAAATCGGCCTTCAAGGTGTAAAATTTCATACATAACTTCGTGCAGCGGTCTCTCCAGAGCATCGCCAGTACTTTAAAAATTTTAACATGAGTTATAAACTACCTTAAAGTGTAAATCAGATCTCCTTATTACATTTCCTAATTTTGTTCGCGCCCCTCCTTTCACGCACCCAGCAATGTGTCACACCATTCTTTGTTTAAATTTTTTATCATGTATTATAAACCATTTTAAAATTTAAAATAAATCACATTGTTATATTTCCAAATTTTCACAAAATCGCGTTCTGTTAGTTCCATTTTTTACCACCAGGTAGCGCACTCTATTCTTCAAAAACTTTATCAAAACGATACTTTGTTAAAGAACCTATCAGGTGATATATTACTCGAGGGGGTAGCGGTCTTAAGCAAGAATTTAAGATATTTTATGAAATTGCTATTCGAAAATAGTGGTACCTAAATTTTTGACATTTTAGGTAGATTTCGCAAAAAAATACTACTTATTGCATTCTCAACAGTTCAAGTTTTTGATAGAACAACTATGAAAAAAATAGATGCTAAACGCAAAAAATCTTGAAAAAGCGTTAAAAAACGCATTGAAAATCTCATTAAAAATCGTTAAAATCTAAAATTCGTAACAAACACAAAATTTAGGGCTAAAAGTTTGAAACAGTTTTCTTTTTATCAATCTAAAAAAAACCCACTAAAAATCGCATTAAAAATTCGTTAAAAATTCAAAAATCGCTGTACAAATTCCGAATAAACTTTGCTGAAAAGAGAAAAAAAAATACTATTTTGGGTTAAAAGAATTAAACCGCTTTCACTAATGGGATAAAACTGCAAAAAGAACGCTAAAAATCGCCTAAAAAAATTATCAAAAAAAATCTAATCAAAAAATTGAAAATCGGGCTTCGAGGTGCAAAACTACATGTATAAAAGTACCTTCCCTCCACATTTTGTAACTCTACGTATAGCAGACTCTCCAGAACAGCACTGACACACACACAAACTTGTCTCTTTATTATTATAGATTTAAAAAAATAGTGTTCTATTAGTTCCATTTTCCACCACCAGGTAGAGCACTCTATTCTTCAAAAACTTTATCAAAACCATACTCTGTTAAATAACCTATCAGGTGATATATAACTCGAGGGGGTAGCGGTCTTAAGCAAGAATTTAAGATAGTTTATGAAATTGCTACTCGAAAATAGTGGGACCTAAAAATTTTTGACATTTTAGGTAGATTTCACAAAAAATACTACTTATTGCATTCTCAACAGCTCAAGTTTTTGATAGAACAACTATGAAAAAAAATAGATATTAAACGCAAAAATCTTTAAAAAACGTTAAGCATTGAAAATCGCATTGAAAATTGTTAAAATCTAAAAATCGTAACAAACACAAAATTTAGGGCATTAGGCTAAACGTTTAAAACGATTTTCTTTTTATCAATCTCAAAAAATAGCCGCAAAATGAGAAAAAACACTAAAAATCGCATTAAAATTTCGTTAAAAATTCAAAAATCGCTGTACAAATTCCGAATAAACTTTGTTGAAAAGAGAAAAAAAAATTGCTATTTTGGGTTAAAAGAATGAAACCGTATTCCTTTCACTAATGGGATAAAACCGCAAAAATAACGCTAAAAATCGCCTAAAAATTATTTTAAAAAATCTAAACAAAAAATCGAAAATCGGGCTTCGAGGTGCAAAACTACATGTAAAAAAGTACCTTCCCTCCAAATTTTGTAACTCTACGTGCAGCAGTCTCTTCAGAACAGGGCTGACAGACAAACATCCTTCTCTCTTTATTATTATAGAAGAAGAAGATTGTATTCTTTCTTCGTGTTAGACGTGAGCGACAAGCATATAGCCGGTAAGCTTAGACGTAATTCAGAGAAGCGAATTTTTCTGTATTTTTTTCGAGTTTCATATGAAATTGAAACATTCAATAGTTAATGATTAAAATTTTTATTTCCGTTCTTGGCCGATTAAGCATTTTCTGAATTGGAATTTTGAAATTTGTATTAAATATGCAAAAAAACCTGGCTGGAAATCACATTGATTATTCTTTTGTTTTTTGGGGCGAAAGGAAACGGGGATTTTCGACTGATATTATTGATTTGACGGATATAAACAAATTCGCAAATCAGTAATATTTATTTAATGTTTCTCTTTCTTATAAAACTCATGTCAAAAAACGGTGATTTTTTCCCCTCATACTCAAAACTTTTAAATAAAACATGCATCTTACACTTTATTAAATGTTTTCATTTTTGTGCAAACTCATAATATTTAGGAAGTATTCACATTACATTATTTTCGCCCGAGAATGGAGAATTGCATATGAAATGAAAACATTCAATAAAGTCTTTATTTCCATTTTCACCCAGTTATAAACAGCTTTGTAAATCATTAACATTTATTTAATGTTTCTTTGTGTTGACTCGAAGCATTTGAGCAAGGCGCAGAGCCCAGTAGCACTTTTTATTTCTTTTATGCGCCCAGTGGTCCTTTTTAACATTTTCTATACGCCTCAAGGCAATTCATAAGATCCGGAGAAAATATACAATTCCTAGAGGACTCGAATTTTCTTTTTCAATTAAAAAAAAAAAAATTAAAGTATTTTTTTAACAAAATACAAGTGTGCTCTTTTTTAGAATTATGATGCCCTTTTGAAAAATGTTTGCTTAGGGGCCCTTTTTCCTACAATCAACAAACCTTCTTTCTTATAAAACTTATAGCGATTCAATTGATCTGGGAAGAAAATGTTGCAAATTTTTGGTGACTCGGGGGAAAAAAGTTTAAAATATTTTTTGTGAATAAAATACAAATGCGCCATTTTTTAGAGTAGTGTTCCTTTTTTTTTAAAAGTGTTCCTGTGGCGAAATTTGCTTTTTTGGAGGGGGGGGGGGTATTTTGATGAAATTTGCTATTTTTGTGATTATTTGCCAAAATTTGCAGTACCTAGACAAATTTTATGTGTTTTCGTGATCTCTTGATGCATTTCGCGTCTTTTACGAAACCTGGAAAAAATTTGTCGTTTTCTCGAGGTCTTTTGATAAAATTTGTCGTTTTCTCGCAATCTTTCGGTGTAATTTGCCTTTTTATCGAATTTATCTTTTTTCGTGATCTTTTTGCGAAATTTGTCGTTTTTTCCATTATTTTTTTGCGAAATTTACATTTTTGGTGATCTATTGACAAAATGTGCCCTTTTTCCATTTTTTCGCGAAATTCGTTGTTTACTCGCAATCATTTCACAAAATTTTTTTTCTCGCAATCATTTGACAAAATTTGTCGTTTTCTCGAAATATTTTGCAGTTTTTTTCACTATTTGTATAAAAATTTTGCCATTTTTTAGGGGTTTTTTATTAAAATAAACCGTTTTTTCAAGATTTTGTCATGAAAATTGGCGTTTTAAAAGACGTTTTGAAAACATTTAGATTTTTTTGCAATACTTTGAGGAAATTTGTAATTTATTTCCGATAACTGGACAAAATTTGCGGTTTTTTTCATTCTTTTAACAAGTTTTACGTTTTTTTGTGATTTTTGGAAGAAATTTGTTGTTTTTTGCGATATTTGGACGAAATTTGCTTTCTTTCATCTACTTACAAAAATTCCGGGTGTTTTTTTTTTTTGGGGGGGGGGGGGATTTTGATGAAATTTGCTACTTTTGTGATTAGTTTGCCAAAATTTGCGGTTTTTGAGGTAGCTAGACAAATTTTGTGTTTTTTCGCGATCTTTTGACAAATTTCACGTTTTTTATGATACCTGGACAAAACTTTTTCTCGAGGTCTTTTGGTGAAATTTGTAGTTTTCTCGAGATCTTTTGACGTAACTTGTTGTTTTATCGAAATCTTTTGACGAAGTTTTCAATATTTTGGCCAATTCTTGGCATAATCTGCGTTTTTTCCGTGATATCTGGACAAACTTTGCATTTTCCGTGACCCTTTGTCAAAATAAGTTGTTTTAATGAAATTTTTTGTTGTTTTTTGTAACAAAAAAATTGTTGAAATGTGCTTTTTTGCGATCATTTGACAAAAAATGTGTGTGTTTCACGACCCTTTGATAAAAATCACGTTTTTCCCGAGATAAAGGGCGAAATTGGTGATTTTTCTCCGCACAATTGACATTCTTTTTTTTTGTGAAAATTAACGATTACTTCCGAGTTTTCAGATTTATGACGGATTTTTTTTAGTTTAGAAATGATTGCCTAAATGTTTTGAAAAATTCAAAACAGAATCTTTCTTCATTTATAATTTAACGTGAATCAGAGCTTTGTCAATCGTATGTGATGCGGATAATATTAAAATGGAACATGACAAAATATTTTTAGCATTTTTTCTTTTAATTTAACAGCTGAAAAAAAATCTGCAGACGTTCTCTAGAGTCTATGACGTGCGTCATAGCGTTGCAACATTTCTACGCCCGGGATCATGTCATGTTGGTATTATATCGGTAAATAGAAAAGCATCAGATGGGACAAATTCTATAAGTGCATCTGTGAATATAATTTGCCTGTATATAAAATGCAGGGATTTTTTTCATTTTTCGAAATTTGTAATAAATATTTATCTTTAAAAATCTCTTTTATAGCGGCAATTTTTTTTCTTTGGTGCTTTCTTATAGTTGCCGTCAATTTTTGACGGGTACCATCTAGCGTTGTTTATTATGTCGTCAACATGACATCGAAAAGGATAATGTAAGATTATATGAATAAGACAATAATTACATATGCTTAATTATATATTTGTTTTTATGTCTTTTCTCTGTGTTCCGTTTTATTCAAGATTCCTTTAGAGAAACCGACCAGTATAGCTGGCGAAGACTGCTAGTTGTTAATAAAGATAAATCTTACAACGATGCACTATCACACTATATGAATGATATATGGAGTGTTCTTCTGCATAGCACGTGTTGCTTGGAAATTTCGATACCCATAGACGATGTCTCAATTCAAGTTCAAGATTAACAATTAAATTACACTAATTTTCTTCTATACAATTCTTGAATAAGCTCAAACAAAAAATAATAACAACATTTTAATCACTACCGATGACGGCCTTATAATGTTTGAAAACGTATTAGGAATTTTTAAATATTTAAATGTATTTTAAATAAATATGTTTTGTAAATTTACGCCTGAAAGCAATTTTAGTACTTTTATGTTTTTATGATCTTTAATTATGAACTCAAGTTGAATTTTGCACTAAAATCTTTATTTTAGATATTTTATATCAAATATGATTTACCTTAATTTATAGCGTACGCTTATAATTTATTAATTTGAATTCATGATTTTTGATTTTCATCTCGAAAATAAGTTTTTTTAATTAGTATGTGTATAATAAATTTTATGTTTTGCATTATGTATAAGATTATGAATAAATATATTTTTTATCACAGAAAATTTAATTGTGACAAAAAATTTTAATTAAAATCTAAAATCTTGAAAATACAATTTATTCATTGCAGTTTTTAATAATCTTCATCTCAGAATATGCTGATTTTCTAATTAGTAACTAATGAACTTAAAAGTAAAAAAATCCGTATTTAAAAATATAAGATAAGAATCCATATTTCTTCTGTATAGATATTTATATTGTGTGAGATCGCCCCGTTTAAATGAAAATAAGGATAAAATTAACATATTTTTTGCAATATGATTTTAGAATAAATAAAAAAATCCTTTAAATTATGTTTCCTATTTAACGTTTGAAAACACACGCTTTGAATAATGCATATTTCTTGTATTATTCATCTAGCAATTTAAAAGTTAGAAAAAAAATTATTTAGCCTTTTAATTAAACATAGTAAGACACTTTCCATGATTATTATAACTTGTTTGTTAGTATGCTGTTATAAAGAGAAGCCATTTTGAAAACTTTTTTTTTTATTCAAATGAATACAATAAATAAAATAATAATAAAATATGAACAAATATAATATTGAATTAAACATTTTTAAAAATAAAAAAATCATGCATCGTTTACAATCAGAATATCTTATGAAGAATTTAAAAAAGAAATAGGAGCTTTGAAAAAAATTACACTAATATTAAGACAATCATAAATTATAAATTAAAGCGGCATGCTGAATCGTTGAAAAGTCATTTCATACCAATAATTAAATATATTAAAATACTTTTTTATTATTATTATATATTAATCTCTCTCTCTCTCTATCTATCTATATATATATATGTATATATATACATGGTGATGCTAATTTTTTTTTACAATAAAAGAGGGGTGATAGTACACATCAAGACAAACAATATTAAAATATTAAATAGGAGACCAAGGGTCCAAAAGGTTTTCCAAAGGTGATAGCCGCCATTAAAGTTTAGAGACCAAAATTTCAAATAAACATAAAAAAAACGGAAAAATTGGTCGATTGATTTGCAGTTTTCACTAAAATTATTCTTTATGCCGGTATTTTCTCGAAATTAAATTATGAAGATAAATTTCTAAAAATACCGATAGAGGGTGCTTTTGACTTTGGAGTAACGAAAAACTATTTTTTGCATCTCATTAAATGTTTCCGTAAGCATAAACTCAAACTTGAATTTTGAGCTCAAAATCTAAAAGCTGGGGGAGTAGTTAAATGGCACAAATTGAACTGTGTTCAGAGGGTTCAAATTTTAAATGATTTTAAAAAACGGAAAAATTGGTTCATTGATTTGTGGTTTTCACCAAAACTATTCTTTATGTTGGTATTTTCTTAAAAATGAATAATAAATATATTTTTTTAATGTCGACAGATGGCGCTTTAGACTTTGAAAAACCGATCAACTATTTTTTGCCGTTATTTTTTGCATCTCATTAAATGTTTTCGGAAGCTTAAACTTAAATTTTGAGCTCAAAATCTGAATAGTAGGGAGTGGTTAAATAGCACAAACTGAACTGTGTTTAAGGGGAAGGGGGAGGTTCAAATTTAAAATAATTATAGAAAATGGAAAAATTGGTCGATTCGTTTGCGGTTTAAAATAAAACTATTCTTTAAGTCAGTATCTTCTCCAAAATAAATTTTAAAGAAAAATTTCAAAAAGTTCCGAAAGAGGGCGCCTTAAACGTCAGAGTAACCAACAATTCATTTTAACAATTTTTTTTTTTGGTTCTAATTAAATGTTTGTAAAAGCTTTTTAAATGCTTTCGAAAGCTTAGATTTAAACTTAAATTTTGAGATCAAATTCTGAATCGTTATGAGAGGTTAAGAAGCACAAACTGAAGTGTGCTCAGGAGTTTATTTAATCCTCCTTCCTCCTCGAACACAATTCAGTTTTTCGCTACTTAAACACTCCCAACGATTCAGAGTTTGAGACCAAAATTTAAGTCTATGCATGCGAAAGCATTTAATGAGATTAAAAAAAAATAACAGTTAAAAATATTTGTACGCTAATCCAAAGTCTAAAATCGCCCTCTGTCGGCATTTTGTGAAATTTATCTTTAAAAATTATTTTTAAGAAATTGTTGATTTAAAAATTAGTTTTAGCGAAGATCGCAAATGAATCGACAATAATTAAGTTTTTTACAGTCATTTGAAATTTGAACCCTATGAACACAGCTAAGTTTGTCTACTTAACCACTCCCAGCTATTGAGATTTTGAGCTCAAATTTTAAGTTCAAGTTTAAGCTTACGAAAGCATCTAATAAGATGAAAAAAATAACGCCAAAAAAAGAGTTGTTCGTAACTCCAAAGTCTAAAACGCCCTCTATCGGCATTTTCAAAAATTTTCTTTATAATTTATTTTTAGGAAAATACCAGCATAAAGAATAGTTTTAGTGAAAACCGCAAATCAATCGACCGGTTTTTTTTAATGTTTATCTGAAATTTTGGTCCCTAAACTTTAAACGCGGTTATCGCCTTTGGAAAACGTTTTGGACTCTGTCTCCCATTTAATATTGTTTGTCTTGATGTGTACTATCACCCCTCTTTTATTGTAAAAAAAAAAGAATCCCCTGTATATTAGGATGGATCTTAAATGCCACGATTTTTATTAATTTTACAAGTCTCACCCCTCTATTCTGTTTCTTTTGATACAAAAACATTATGTAAAAATTTTGAGCAATAAATTCGAATATTTATAGGTAGCTTAATTGACCTGAAATTTATAAAATAAAAAAAAAATCAGAATGTTAGCTACACAAATATGTATGCACTTTAAACGTTTTAACGATTTAATTGTGACAATTTATTTAATTTACAGCACAATTATTATGTTTTCATGTTACATTAAAATTTTATTGCATTTGTGCAGGTTGAGAGAGACACATTTTTCTCCTATCTGAGTACATTTTACGATGATCTTCGACAACTTGTAGTAAAAATTGTAGTTGCATTTCATCATGAGTTATCAATCCATTGTATTCTTGAATAAGTGCAACTGCATGTTCGGCAAGGTCATTTACTACTTGTAGAAATTTTATTACCTCTTTTGCCTGTTTATAGTCTTCTCTAAACTCCCACAATTCAGGATCTACTGCAAGAAATCCATCCGGAAGTTCCAACAATTAAAACGACATCATTGACTTAGCTATGACAAAATCTTCCAATGTTTTATTCTTGAATTAATGTAGAGCAACAATGATTCGTTTGGAATAAATTTGAGCTTCTTTTTTAGAACTAGCTTCATTCTGTAATGCAATAACCATACGTCTTTTAGTTAAGAAACTCAGACGGCTATCAAATAAAGCTAAACCAACAAGTCCTTCTGACAAATACCACAAGTAATTAGCAAATTTACGTGATGATGACTTGGAAACAGTTGAATGTATTGCTGAATAGTCAAGTAATGATTTGAGCAGTAAGAGGTCATTATATGGGGCACATGAAGCTTGTGGTGTAGTGATCCAAGCTTTCAAGTATACACGGACTGTAAAAACACACATATCACTTCTTCTTCTTTTACAGTCAATTTGAATTGAGTCTTGAACATCCACATGTTGAGACAATATATTACTTTGGACATCCAACGGTTGCATGATGCATTGCACCTGGTGACATAAATCTGATTACCCTTTCTGGGACAGCACCTAGAAATATAATTAAAAGCTCTAAAAAATCCTTATAATCACCTTTTACCTTTGTTTCTCTTTGCTCTTCTAGGTACTTCTTTGCATAGTTGATAGTTTCTTGCTTAATATCTTCTACTAGATTTGCAACATCATCAAATGAAATTCCCGTTTCGTATTTGTCTTTATTAAGCTCCAATTTTCCTGAAAGCGTTTAAATAACGCAACACTATATAAAGATTTGATTCCCATGCATACTTCAAATACAGTACTAATTATCAGTTCCATAATGTGATTGTCTGCAAGCAAATGATAAGAACTCTTTTTTCAATTTATGTTCTAAAAGAACACATGCTCCAGAATTATAACCAGTGTTTGAGCTGATAGTGTCAAAGCACATTGCACGTATGTTATCTGCTATTCCCCAGTATTCAATGGCTTTAAAGACTGCTGTCGCTGAGCTTCTGCCGTTGCAGATGAAATCTTGGAAACAGTTAGTAGTTGAGAAACTCAGAAACCCAGAAACTAATATTGGCAATCGATCCACTTTTTTCTTTTCCAGTTAAATCATGCATTAATTTTACATCCCAATGAATGACAAAAGTAGTGTTCCTTTGGAACTTACTTTTTATTTTTTCATATGCCTTAGTTCCCACAAAGTTTCTTTGTCGGCGAATTAAATTTCTCTTTATTGCATATTCATTAATGCTTAGACCTAAATTTTTGGCAGTTTCTGATAACACAAATACAGCCTTTCGGTCTCACACCTTAGTGCGATCTAGTGCTGCTGCAAGATCTGGAGTAACTATAGTTTTACGACCTCGTTTTCTTTTTCGTAATTCTTAGACATGGACTGCATTGTTTTCAGTCTTCAACTTTTCAAAATCTCTTTTTGTCGAGCTGTTTCCAAACTCGTCATCTGTAGATGAAATTAGTTCAACGGAATCATCTAATAGTCTTCTGCTTCCCATTCGTTGTTGTCTCGCAAAAAATATTTTGTTTCTTTCATATTTTCTTTTTTCTTTAAGAGTGAGTGTTTTATCTATTCCAACCATTGATCCGCATCTGCTCTTTTTTCTTTGAGCTATCAAAAATTCCTTATCTTCTGGTAATACTGATGTCATTGTTAGTACATCGACATGTGCTATGTCAAAGAAATCTTCAAGCTTGGAAACAAAAGTTAATTCCTTAGTCTGTTGAGTGAGAGAAACTCGTACTTTGTTTTTCTTAAGAAGTAGCCATTCTTCAAATAATTGTTCAAGTTTGTTTTGGCAATGTTGATGTTCTCACATGGGAATTCGAGCTGTATTCCAAAATTTTGCTATTTCCTTAATAGTAATAGATGATGCTTCTCTTATAGTCTCCTTCATTTTAAAATGGAGATGTAAAAAAAATCCAAGAGCCATTAGTAAAGATGGCAACTGGCTGCCATTTAGAAATTGAATCACCAAGACTATAGAATTGAATTCTCGATCTTGTTCCTTCAGCCTTTTTTATCAGTAATAAATCTAAAAAATACCATATTTAAAATCATGAATTTTAATACATGATTTCAAATGTATGTTTATTTCTTATTTACCTGTTGTCATATTTTCAAATTAAATTCAGTAGCTAATAATACTATAAATTATTAACTTTTGTTTTTGAATATATAAAATTCTTACCTGAAGAATTATATCTAAGATTATTTTTGATCCTATGTGTCAATGAATTCTTAATTCTAAACTAAACAAAAAAGCACGCTTTTGAAATATTTATCAAAATAAATCACTAGCTCAAAATTCATTCAACACAAATGGAATATTTGATTTTTGCTATTTGCTAAATGCAGTTTATTGTTTTAAATATTATTGTGCATAGTACTGCCATCTATGAATACAAATGTAAAACTAAATGCATTTTAAAATATTTTAGAAGATAGAATTTATTTTCTATTATATAGCATGCGAGTACGCATATGTTTATCATTGCTCATACATTAGAAACATCTACATCATTGAGCTACCTCTAAATATTGTTCAATTGAGCTAATATTTTATCAGAATTATTTTTTCATAAAAAGGAACAAACTTAGAGGGTGAGAAGAACATTTTGAAACTTGAAAAATAAGATCCACCTTCATATATATATATATATATATATATGATAGATAAATAGATAGATAGATAGATAATTAGATTGATAGAGAGAGGGGGGAGATATTAATATACAAGAATAATAAAGGTGCATTTAAATACGTTTAATTCTCATTGGTATGAAATGACTTTCCAACGATTCAGCATGCCGCTTCAAAGCGGCATGACATGAAATTATGTTATTCAAAAAATTAAATTTTAGTGTAAATGTATACCATATACAAACATATTCTAAAATAGTTCCGTTTGAGAGATTTATAATGGTTTTTATCACAGCTTGGAGTACTATTAGGCGAATTAGGCTCCACCACATTCGTCCGGGTTGCTCAATTAACTGAGCATTGGCAACATCAGCCATGAAATCCCTCGATCGAATCCTGGCCGGAAAATCTTTTCACTAAATTGGAAAATTTGTGCTTATATGTACAGTACATAGACGTATTAAAAAAAACGATTGTTTATATTCATTATCTGATTAACGACCTGAAACAAAGTATCAAGTAAAATAAATACCGGCGAATATGGTATTTGCATCATTTATTTTATTATTATTTTTTTTGAACAATAATAGAAGATTTACCCAATTCTGAAACTTCCCGTTTCAATCAATATATTTATAGATTTTTTAATTTACGTGTATTGCAAACACCGAGGAATCGAAGCTTAACAAGCTTAACAAGTCAAGTTACAGAATACTTTGCCCGGATTTCAAAGCATTGATAAATCATTTTTTATGGTAAATTGTAATAGATATTACATTTAATGTATGTTAGATTTCCCACTAACACTAATCGAACGTATTTCTATGTTAAAAATTATTCTTTACGCCATGAAATAAAGTTCTTAAATGTTTTTAATGTAATACCTTCGTATTAAAAGCATGTCAGATTTTAACAATGGAAAAAATCATCAAAAGTACAGCAGCTTTGTGATTCTGATTATTGCAATTTTTAATTAGTTCTATTACATATTTGTTACATTTGTGTTTAATTATTATAATTATTTTAGAATATTATCCGTTGAAAAAAAACGTTGAACTATTTGAAGAATTTTTAAGTACAAAACGAATCATGTTCCGTATTAGAGGTGTACTCAAAAGAGGTCAATTTTATAAAAACTGATATTTGAAAAATATTTTAATATCGCAGTTAAACAGTAAATTGAAATAAATTTTTTTAACAAATTGCATTTAAAAAGGCACTTTTCATTATAGCTGGTATAAAAATGAAAATTATTCGATGTAATTAAATTTGCTAAAAATGTTTTTATAGATTTTGTACCTAGATCATCAACAGCGTCAATATGACATACGCGTTCAGAGACATGCTTTTGCTTTAAATTGCAAATATACAAACAATTTAAAATGATTTTATTTAAAAAACTACTTTACAAAATGTCAAATCACTCAGTCTTACCTCAATGGTAAGTTAACATCTCCAGATTATATTCATTTTACGTGGAATTAAAATGATTTGTTTATTTTGAAAAGCCACAGAAAATTTTTTTAAAACCGAAAGAATGAACTTCTATATTATTAATTGTGTTAACTTCTAGATTTTACATCTCAAGACAAAATGAGTAATTATCTTCGTTATTTCTGACATGTCAGAAACAAAGAAACTGCAAAAAAGTAGTTTAATTCACCATCTTTTAAAACATAATAATCAGTCTTGAAAATGTGCTTCAGCTTTCATATTTATAAAAGTTGTTTTATGTAAGTTATATTTTGCTTGAGTCTTATTTTTTTTTTTTAAGTTTACTGCACATATGATATCTGGTCTTTTCACTTTAAAAAGTAGATAGGAAAGCAAGTTGTTAATATTTAAATTTGTGAAAAAAAGAGAAAGATTTAAATACGATATATGCACATTAGTGGAGAAAGTTTTTAAACCTTTAAATGCATTCATTCACATGCATTTTGAAAGTTACCAGATGATAAAACACAAAAAAAGATAAAATAATTAATTATATTGTTAATGAACAAGTTAATCCGGTATTTTTGTAAAACATTGAAAACTTTTATATTTACTATAAATCGTATTTAATTGATATATAATGTGGGGTTTTTTCGAGAAATTTTCGTAATCTCACTGACAGCTGCATAACCACATGCTAAGATAAGATCTGATTTTTTCGAGCCCTCAAAGAATAGAAAGTTTTTTATATCTAGACTGCTTTGTAGGATGTATATAAACAGTAAATGGGAAGGGCATGTTCGTATGAGGACAATACAAGCACCAATGTTCAAAATGTTCTTTTCAGGAGGCTGAAAACGTATTGTTTTAGTCTATCATTAATTTGAGAGGATATAAAGCGCTCTCTGTTACCAAAATCAAACCGTGTCTAATCGATTTCTTGTCATAATTTACTTAGATATAATCCAGTCTATGAAATTTTTTATCCATTAAATTATGTGGCGCATTCGGATTTGTCTTCATAACCATTCAAATTTCATGAGATCCTCTTGTTAGAGTTGGGTGGTTTTTCCAATTTTGTTCAGATATCATAAATTTTGATTAGTGATATCGTGTTGTCATCTAGTTGAATAGATTGGTGCGGCACCATTACGACTAAAAGTATTTGCATAAAAAATTCTGAACTATTTACAGAATGTAGAATTTTGAACGTCAGCTCAACCAAACACAGCATATATCACTCACCCGTAAGAAAAGTAACTCATATCGCAAAAAGTCTTTTGCATTTTATTCCACTAATAGGTTTGCCATAGGTGTATCATGCTTCACAAAATAAATCATAAGAATAGTTATACGGAATATCCCTTTTTACGCTATATGTTCATTTGTGACTGCTAACGTTTTAATGTCATTGATTTAACTTGACATATGCTGCACCATTAAGACAAAAATCATTTGCATAAAAACTTCTGAACTACTAACAGCATGTAGAATAGTGAATGTCAGCTCAACCAAACACAGCATATATCACTTAACTGAAAACAAAGTGTCTCATTTCGCTAAAATTCATTTTGGGTTTCATTCCATTAATAGGTATGTCATAGATGTGTCTTGCTTCATAAGGCGCTTCTTAAGTATAGTAATACGGAATATATCTTTTTTACGCTAGATGTGCATTTATGACTGCATAAGAGCAGTTGATAATGTGTGGAGGTAACAATCAGAGAACCCACTAAATTTCTTTGTACGCCTTTATTATTGAGGATTTTAAGCTTTTATGCACATATTTTTTCATTCAAAATAATATAATGGCAGATTTAAGTTCGTTTGTAGAGAATTCATTTGTATGTATTTGAACTATTACCAGCCATATGATTGTACAAGCAAACTTAGAACTGAGATGACAGTTTTTACTCATTTATATGGTTTAACCATTTTTTTTTCTTAAGTATCTTCCAAAAATATTATGTTTATTCAAATTCATATTTAGATTTTTTTCTATTACTTTTCATGTTTGTAATCTGAGGATTCTCACTGCTTTTCTCATGTTTTCAAACAAAATAATGTTTTATATTTGTTGTAAAAATGTTAATTTTTTAATGTATCGAGAATAACAGATTTGTAAAATTGCCTTTAAAATTATAACAGATTTATTTAAAAAAAATTAATTGATTATGTATTAACTTTAATAAGTTTTCCAAAATATAATACTTTTAAAAAATTAACATTACATATAGTAACATGTATATTAATCGAGTAAGCGATTTATTCGATTATTAATAGCATCGAAAACCGCAGGAAATAATTTTATTAAATTCATTTCCCCCATTATATCTAAACCGTGGGCGAGAAAGATGTTTCATTTCTAATGTTCATGAATATCAGTATCTAAATATCTAAGGCTGGGCTATATCCCGAATTCAAGAAAGTTCGTTTGGATAGCGGAAAAATCTGCTTAATATTAATAAAACGAATACTCATTAGATTTCCCCAAACCGCATGTTATAGTAATTCGAGCACGAAAGACGAACTTGAAAGGTCTCACATAGCAAATAGTACATTATGAGTGCCTAAAATAAGTTCAGTACTAAAAATGCCTTTCAATTGACTATTTTCAAAACTTGGTTTTTATATCAATTCAGCTTTAGAATATTAGCAAGCTAGGTCAATAATTCGAAAACAATTTGTTTTATACAATAAAAACAATCTTTTTGCTCAGAATGATGGTATTTATTGAAACAACTATGACGAGTTTTATGAAATAAGTCTTATCCAAGACAGAACAAAAGCCTACTCTTTGGATTACTTTGTTTTTCGAAGCGAATGTGTTTGTATTAGTTTTCCCGTTTAAGTATTTTTTTTATCTTTATTAATCAAAATTCTCGCCAATGCTATCGGTCATTGGTGAACAACATTATAAAGGCTAATCTCATATCTTGTACTGACAGTTTTGCCTTCTATAACAAATCAAGCATTATTCAATAATCTATCTAAGTTCCAACACGTTAAAATAAGCTTTAATTTAGAAGAAAAGAAATTGATTTCAGAAAAAAATTCATTTGGTTAATACAAATATTTTCATAAACATTTTGTAAACATACGAAATCTTATTGGCAATAACTGCGTAAATATTTTTGCTACATTTAAAACAATTACTATAATTTTGAAACACCACTATAGTTTCATGGCATGACAATACATTCTGGCACAAAATTAGCTTCAATTTTAAAAGCAAAATAATTTTTCCTTGCAAATTTACCGTTGCGAAAATTGTTCATATTTGTCACCAACTGTTGACTTGTACAACAACTGTTAATGAAGAATCATTTTCTCTTTTATAAAACATGCAAAACAGTTATTAATAGACTGCTGACGCAATTTCATCTATATAAAACTGTCTGTTTTTAAAAATGATAGTAGAAATTTCCTTCTACATAGAAATTATTTTTCTTTGAGTTTTGAAATATGCTTTTTTTAGTTTATCGAATGAACACTTCGAGTTTCGAAATCTTAATTCTAAACAACCACTTCCTATGAAAAAAATTAATCTATTCAAAAGAAATGAATCCTTTCTGTATTTAAAATTGAAACATGCCATCATCTTTTCACCACCATGACATTATTTGCCTTGACTATTACTCTCGACCGTAATATCGCTGCTCATTTTAGATATAAATATATCCTCTGTAATTTTATTTATATTTCGTGTATCGTTACTATCACTTTTAAATGTTTATTGAAAAAAAAACATTTTTTAATATTAAAGAAGTGAAACTCGATCTGTGAAATACTTCTTATATTATTAAAACAAAAATAAGAAACATTCCATCATAGATTGTAAAATCTTACACAAATAAAATATTTCTAATAATTAAAAAAAAAAAAAAAAAAAAAAAAAAAAAACAAGCATTTTGACTGAAATATCTTCAAAATTTATGGAGAATTTTATGTTTACTTCTAAAATCAATGAGTCAGGAAATGGTATATGGAAACAATTACAGAGGATACCCTGCATATTTTATTGTGAATATACATGAATGTATAGATGCACAGTATGAGGTATATAAACAAAATTACTTGGTAAAAGTATTTCATATTTAAAAAAGATGTATTTATATAATATTCACGGTAGAAAACACATATACATCAGAAAATTTTAATCGGTCAAAATAATGCTTTGTTTTTTGAAAATAGCATTTTTTTTTCCTTTTCTGTTGACTACACGCCCATAAATAGAGCATATTTTACCTGAAAGTAATGCTATTTTATCTGAAAGTAACTGCTTGAAGTATTACAAAATAACTGAAAAGCCTCTTGTATAAACACCCCACCGTATTTAAATAGATTATAAGAACTATTTGCTTTCAGCTCAATGAAATTTCGTTAAAACTACTTAAAGTTTTTTACTTTTGTAAGCATCATGTGTTTATTTATATAAACTTGAGAAACAATCTAAATTGATTCGAAATGTTCTAAGCTTAAACAAGTTCTTGAGATTAAAGGAAATATAATAATAAATTTTAGTATTATCGTATTCACAATCGATTTTCAATAGATATTCTTCGAATTCCATGTGAATATTCCTTTTTAAGATATTAAGAAATTTGCAAAAAAGAAACTCTTACACACAAAACTAAACACAGTTTATAACTTTTTTTCCTTCAATTAACAACACTGTTTGCTATGAATTAGAAAACTTCCGGCACAATTTTTTTTTGTCTTTATTGTGTATTTAATATGTTGCAAATGTGTTGATATAATGAAATGTATTTTTTAATATCTTGCAAATGTTTTTCTATGTTAAAATATGTTAGTAGTATATAGAAAAAGTGTTGTTATCCAAAAATGTGTTGTTAAATTTGTTGAAATTGTCTTGTAAATAGAGTTGATGAAAATATGTTCTAACAATAGAGTTTTGATTCACAATACATTGTCACCAAATTAACAGATCATTATAAACACCACACAATTTAGAACGATATATAATAACATATGAAAAATACTTTCAAAACACCTTCTACATGGTGCCTTTAATACTAAATAGTTTAAAAAATGAATGTTTAGAAAACACGTTTTCTAATCTCGTAATTTTAACAACAATTTTTGCACAATGTTTCTATTTTGGACAACACATTTTCAACGCATTTGAAAACGTGTTGTCCAAAGTGATTTTTGTTAGAAGTGTTAATTATTATGTTCCGATAGTATTTCAAAAATGTTTGATGAATTTAAAGTGTGCAATTAGCGTTTATAAAACCAATTTTTTTTTAACTATTCGGAAAAAATAGTTTTTGTTCTCGGTAGAAAATTTGGAAATCTAAAGTACATCTGAATCTTTTTATTGGTTCAATTCGGCAACTTATTTAATTTTATTCTTTTCCTTACTGGTCTAATTTTAATGTCCAAAAATGGAATACATCTGTTTTTTATTTTATTCGTTTTTTCATTGGTCCAACTTTAATATCCAAAAACTAAATACTTCTGTTGCCACGATGACAAAAAGAGTAACAATACTTTTAAAAAAAATAACAACTTAAAAACAAATTTTGAAAGAGATTTTAAACAAATTTCATAAAAAGTACATTCTTTTCTCTATGCAACGGTGTAAAAGTTAAAAAAATACGATGTAAAGAAATTGAAAATATTTCAGTTTCAAAAATTGTAAAACTGAAATTTCATTTCAAATTTGTTTGTGATGGGTCCAAGAATATTAATGTTTAACCCATGCTGTACGTAACATGTGGCTTTATTAGAAGTCAGTCTGATGAACTCCACCAAATAAAAATACACGTTTTAAACATTTAAAGTTGTCTATCTTTAGTCTACTGTCTTTTTTTATCATTGGTCTAGGAGTATTAATGTTTAATGCACGTATAATATATGACACGTTATAATCTCCTAAAAAATTATTATTAATTTAAATATAGAATTTGTTATAATATTAATGTCTTTAAAATTTCAGTCTTTAAAAATATCATTTTCCAAATAGCCGTTGTAATTAGTAAAAAAAAAAACATATATTTTTTTTTTTTACTTTATATATATTGTTTGGTTCTATATCTATTAATTAAATTATCGTTTATTTGTTATTATAATTATTATTATTTTTAAAATACTCTTTTCTAAGATAAATGAAGGATGACTTGGATAACAGAATACAAAATATCTTCATAGTACTTCATGATCATCATCATATCGCAAACAATGCGAAATCGAAGCTATAAAATCTACCCGATAATATAGACTTCGTCGTTTTACGTGTGAAAAATAATTTAAATATCTTACAAAAAAAAATGAAGCTTCAAAAACATTTCACTTAAAACTTAACACAAACTTTTTTCCAGAATAAATTCTACTACTCTTTTTTATCATTGCTCGTGAGCATCTGCGAAAAATAAAACCACGACCATGGAGTCACCATGAAAGTGCGGACACTAAAGCAATTATAAATATTAATCTAATTCGCGACATTCTCCCACCTTGAGTTTTCGACAGTTAAACTCAACAATGGGTACAATAAAATATAAAATAAAATATGACTAATACTTACATTACAGTGATAAGATACAATTCTTACAATATTACATTTCTCAAAACAGGTAAATAAACATTTTCTTCTGCAAAATTCAAATAAAATTAAACATATTATTACAAATTCAAATTAACACTATGAAATATACTTAAAAAATAAGAATAAAGTTTTTTGTTGAAACAGTATTTAAAGTTAATAACGTTTTGGGACAGTCACTATTCTGCCACTTCTCGTTCTTAATACTGGATCACTAGAAAGTTCTTTTGGAATCTCTAAATTGTACAGTTTTTGGACAGGTCTCAAAAGTTCACCATTTTCAGTTTTTAATCGTGCAACTCTTGGGTGGCCATCTTTACCAGAAATAAGTTCTTGCACTCGGACTAAAGCCCAATAGGCACGTTTCTTATCAGACTCTACGAGTACGACATCACCAACGGTAAGTTGCTTGACATTCTTTTGCAAAGAACTTTGCTGGCGCAATTGTCCTAAATATTCAATACGAAATCGCTTACGTAAGTGTTCTCAAACATGTTGCTTATACTTAACTCTTTTATTTAATTCTTGCGCGTCAATTGCATCAAAATCTCTCACATCTGAAGATCTTATGTCCTGTAAAAACATTGATGGTGTTAACGGTGCTAGATCGTTCACATCTTCAGTAACATAAGTTAGAGGTCTAGCATTCACAACTTGTTCACAATCACAGAGAATTGTGAGCAGTTCTTCGTAGGATAATGAAGCTCTACCTAGAACTTTTCTCAGGATGCGTTTCACCATTTGTATCAATCGCTCCCACCAACCGCCCCACCAGGCAGCGGTAGGTAGGTTAAATTTCCGGCGAATCTTATGGGCACTAAATCTTCTGCATCCTACACATTTCTGTACTACTGCTCGAGTAGTTTTCCTAACTTTTAGAATCCAGTAGTCTTCTCGTAACGATGTCATCATAAGAGCCACTCCTGCATGCAAAAGCTCTTGGTGTTTCCAGGAGCTCAGGAGGTGGGCTACAGGATGGTAAGAAGGCAAAAGAACTGGGTATTTAAAATTGAAAGCATCTTCTCTATAAATAACTTGCGTTTTCACTCTTATAATACCATCTTCATCTAGGATTGGTCTTAAGCTACGTATCTTCTGATTATTCTTCTCGTTGAATCTGTCTTTCCGAATCAAAATTATCAATTTTCTTTCGGCTTGTTCTAATTCCAAACACGTAAGTTCAGAAACTTCTTTTGAATTAGGATTTCTTAAATTGTTTAAGAATCTTAAAATCCAGGCGATCAATCTTATAATTTTCTTAAAAGATGAAAATCGTCGATAATACCAATCACTAGATTCTGTGTTCTTGTTCATTGCTGAAATGACACTTTTCCGTTTTTCAGAGTTAATAATTTCTTCATCGGGAATTTCGGCACTTTGAGGCCAAGTATATTCAGGTTGAGCCAACCAATCCGGTCCCTCCCACCATTTTAATTGTAAAAATTGTTCAATCGAACAACCTCTGGAAGGGATATCTGCCGGATTAAATTTTCCTGCAATGTGTCGCCATTGGTTCTTTTGAGTTAAGAATCTGATTTCTTCTACGCGATTCCAAACGAATGTTCCCCATCTTTCGTCTCGCTTTATCCAGCTTAAAGCTGTAGTTGAGTCACACCAATAAAATACCTTTAAATTTGGAATTCGTAGATCAGATATAACTCGACTTCCCAACCTGGCTCCAATGCAGCATGCTAAAAGCTCCAACCGGGGTATCGTTATGTTCTTAAGGGGAGCTACTCTTGCACGTGACTGTACGAAAGTTACCAGGATTTTATCTTTTCTCTTTACTCTTAGAAAAATGCAAGTAGCATACGCATGTTTGCTTCCATCACAAAATATGTGAAGGCCTACATCATTACTTTCATAATTATCAAGATACATCCATCGCTGCAATTTGATGTCAGAAATCATCTTCAATCCTTGCACCCATTTTAAAAATTGTTTAGCCAAATTAGTTGGGAGTAATTCATCCCACTTAATTTTTAACTTCCAGCATTCTTGTAGAATAAGTTTAGGGAGCAAAGTCACTGGAGAGGTAAATCCAAGAGGATCAAACACTTTCTGAGCGAATGAAAGTACAGCTCGTTTTGTGGGAATAATTTGTTTTTCCTCAATAGAACCGATTTTGCAAGATAGGGTATCGTTTTCCAGATCCCAGTTTAAACCTAATACTGGTGTTACATTAGCTGCTGAATTTTCAGAAATAATTTGAATGGGATAATTTGACAACCATCCCCTGAGATTAAATTTTGCAGAGAATAGTAACGTTTGGGATTCAAATATAAACTTATTTAATTCTTCAACTGTGTTGAAACTGCAAACACAATTATCTACATATAACGATTCATTCAAAATTTCTACTGTAGAAGCAAGATTTTCAGTCGCACTTTCTAAATGATGTCTCAAAGTAGCCGCTAATAAAAAGGGGCTACAATTGATTCCAAAAACAACACGTTTATGTCTATAAATTATGCCATTTTCCCATATAAATCTCAGATAGTCTCTATCCTCTGCTCTAATACCAATTTGTAGAAATGCCTTCTCTATATCGGATACTGCACCAACAGGATATTTCCGAAACCGATGCAATATAGAAGGAATCATTTCAATCAAATTTAATCCCTTATCTAGGCAATCATTTAGAGAAGGGGAACCTTTAACATGAGCCGAAGCGTCAAAAACTGGTCTAACTTTAGTAGTTTCACTCGATTCTTTAAATACAGGTCTGTGTGGCAAATAATGTACTTTAGTTTCTTTATTATCAACAACCCTTTCAATTATTCCTGCATTTATCCACGAATCAAATACTTCGCTATATACCTCAATTTTATTTAAATTAATTAACTTTTTCCTCGTTGTAGCAAGCCGCTTTTCGGCCAATTCTCCATTGTTAGGTAAGCAAGCTTTATCTAGCACCCATGGCAATGCTACTTCGTATCTCCCTTCTGAATCTATTCTTATATTACTCTTAAAATGCTGCATAGTTTCTTCATGAATTTCAGATTTAGTTTTGGATTCAACTGGATCCGTTATACCCATAATATCCAGCTTCCACAAATCAGCAACGGAACAATTGTTCCAAAGTGATGAAATAATCATAGCAGCCTTATTTGTTTCTGATTTAATACTTGGAATTTTTCGCATTAGAGTCCATCCCAAATGGGTTTTTACCGCAACCGGACCACTTTCTAAAACTTTAATATTTCCGGTGAGTAATTTTCCAGCCACATCAGAACCAATCAATAATTTAATTTCATTTTCGGTTTCACATGAACTATTTTCAACATCAGAAATTTTAATGCCACATTTATTTAATTCTGATAACCAAGGCCCAGTTGGCACTTTTCGTATTTTAGAACAAATAACAGGAACATCTAAAACATGCATATCACATTTATAACTGTTGTCTATGCTACTTAAGTGAATTCGATACTTATTATGCTTTGTTTCACTTGTTTCAAAATTACCAAATAATGTGTGAATTAATTTAATTTCACCAATACTTTTATAATTCAAATATTTAATTACATCTCGTGATAAATAGGAACGTTCGAATGCTGTGTCAATAACTCCACGCACGATTTTCTCTTTTCCATTGTGCTTTACACGGACACTCAAAGTTTGGAGTAACACAGTAGGATCCGAAGCTTGAGTAGTTAAAACAGCGTCACTACTCCCTGATTCATGTTTATGACTTTCTAACGACACATTACCACCTTCATTTAAAACATTTTGACATAATATTGAAAAATGTCTTTTACCACAATTCGAACATTTAATTTTAGAGTTACAATTGCGTGAAATGTGGTTTTTCTTCAGGCAAACAAAGCAAGCTTTTTTCTTCAAAATTAAGTTACGTTTCTCATCAAAAGAAAGCGAACTAGCTTTAAAACATTTTTCTGATAAGTGACACTTGTCACAAAATATACATAAATCTTCACGTTTTTTAACTAAATTCTTATTAGACTTATTATTTATAAATAAATCTGTGGCAGTTGGCATTGAATTATATTCATTATTACATTTATGATATTTCTTTGGGTTTTCAAAACCAAGATTGGAATGAGCCAAAAGAACCCGCTCTTCCGCAATAACTTCATTTTTCAAAAAATCAAGGATAGAATTTAATTGATTCTTACCTTGAGCAGTCTTCTCACGCTGTCTTTCCCAGATTTTAAGGACATCATGAGGTAGACAAGATTCTACAAGTGGGAAAAGTATGCTGGCATACTTTTCTTCTGTGACACCTAATGATTCTAGAGACCTAAGTTTTGTCTCTAGATTATCATATAACGACGATAAATTGAAATTCTTGCTTGATGATTGATTATTATTTAAAACTAATTGAAGAAGATCTCTAACATATATCTCAATAAGTGTATCTTCTCTGCCAAACCTTTCTTTCAGATGTAGAATTACTTTTGGATAATTATCAGCTGAAACCGGATAACTATTTACTATCTGTGCTGCTTTGGATTTCGGCGTTATCGCCTGTAAAAGATAAACAACGTTCAAATGGTCATCTAAAGTGGTGTCTTCATGAATTTTACTGAATGAATTCCAAAAGGTTAACCATAATCTTGCATCGCCATCAAACGGCTGTAAACTTATCTCTGGTAAGCGAAGTGGTCGCGACAGTGTTCTTTCAACATCCATATAATTCTGCGATCGGAGTTGTTCTTCGATAGGCTTCACCAAAAATGTCTTTACTTTTTGCTTTATAGCAATAAATTTTTCTGTATACTCTTCGCAAGCTTCAAATTCTTTAGAATAATCTTTTTCTATAACTTTCTCTGTCAACATAAAATTCAAAATTTCTTCATCTACAGCTCGCAATCTTGTGCTTTTATCTTCCAGTTGACACATTAAATTCTCTATTAAATTAGTATCTGGAGTTGCGTCGTTTAAAGCTTCATTTAAAGCATTATAAGTTTTCGTAAATCCAGATCTAAGAGGAGTTCTTTTGATTTTCAAAGCATCCATTTTTTCTCAATGACAACTTCTGATAACAAATAAAAAACAGTTACTTTTCACACGTCCCTATTAGTTCGGACGCCACATATCACAAACAATGCGAAATCGAAGCTATAAAATCTACCCGATAATATAGACATCGTCGTTTTACGTGTGAAAAATTATTTAAATATCTTACAAAAAAAAAAAATGAAGCTTCAAAAACATTTCACTTAAAACTTAACACAAACTTTTTTCCAGAATAAATTCTATTACTCTTTTTTTATCATTGCTCGTGAGCATCTGCGAAAAATAAAACCACGACCATGGAGTCACCATGAAAGTGCGGACACTAAAGCAATTATAAATATTAATCTAATTCGCGACACATCATAGTACGCATTTACATCTTAAACTTACCCATCGAGACGAATTTCAAGCTACTTTTTTAACGTCAATCATTTCTCTAGGGCTAGTGGCACCAGAATATAATGCATGTCTTAAAGCTGAGGCTGCCACCATTAATTGTCCAACATTCATTTTAAAATCGATTAGGTATTTCCTATTATTATTCTATACAAACGTAATGTAAAAAAAAAATTCAGAGGATCTTTTTAGAAAGTTTGTTGTTTCTGGAAACTCCAGGTGGTAATGACAGAGGCATAAAATATTAGCATGTGTAAGGCCAGAAATTATCACCATAGATTGATACGTAAATATAACTTTTATAATCAGTTTATTACATCTTAAAATTACATAAAAATCGTAATTTAGTAATTTTTTAGAACTCCTTTCAATCTTTCCTATCGCTTCATAACTTTTAAATTTCGAATTAATTTTTGACTGTTCTAAGAGGATAATTATATTGAGGATAACTATCATGCAATATTTAGATATCCTGCCTTCTTTAGTACAACAGCAGTCTCAATTTAGTATGTTTTTTGCTTTTTCAATCCTCTGGTGGTTGTGAAATGCATATAACATATAGCTTACGTTTGACAGGTTCTTCACCACTAATTCAAGGGCGAATCTGGTGAGTCCTCAAGGGGGAGGCGATTTTAAAAATTGGGAGACTCGAATCTCATGCGCATGTCGGGACTAATATTTTCACAGCGGGTCGGGTTTGGGTCCGGTCGACTTTTTTCAAGTGGGACGGGTTTAGGTCCAGTTGATTTCTATTTTTTTATGCTGGTCGTGTTAACTAATAATGGGCATGCGAAGAGAAAACTGCGCCTGGGCAAAGTTTCAGTCCCCTCCCGTTCCCCCCAAACAACTTTACATCTTAACGAATTACATAGGAAAGCATGGGGCGGAAACGTCTTGTTAACAATTTCACAGCCAATGAAAATGTATATGAAACTACAAAATTTTTAATACAAAATGAAGATTGACACCAGAATATTAATATGATATTTCCATTTATTATGTATGTTAAATGTTTGGCTTTTCTTCTTTACATTTTTCCGCATTTTCTGGTGTCATTCATTTTTTTTCTCATTTTAGCAATGGAAGTGCTTTGTCCGTTAAAACTTCAAAGGAACACAAACACACAGTTATAACACAATGCGGAAAGCAGTGTAGAACACTTTATTACACAGAAAAAAAATACAAGAAATAATTTAATTTAAAATTAAATTTAAAATTATGTTTCTTTAACATCGATTATCTTAGTATTTAAAGATAGAAAACCAACGAAAATAAATGCACAAATAAAGTATGAGAAGATAGCAAATAGCTATTTCGAATCTACTATCGAGATTCTTCATCAGTGCAAAACTCAGCGAGCTAAAAATAGCAAAAACTGAGTAAAGAGACAGAGAGACGCAGACTTATATACCCGCTATGGGAACAATGCCGCCTAAAGAAAGGCAACCAATGAGAAGAAATCAGCCAAAACCACTGGGTGGACAAGTAGCGACATCTATCGGAGAACAAGCAAAACAAAAACTAAAAAGTGGGTGAAAAAAAATATTAAATTAAAGATTTCCAAATACTTAGAAAATAAGGAGTACTAGATAAGTCATTGACTAAGGAGTGAGAATTTTTTATGATGTGATAAGCTTCCCAAAAATCAAGATCAAGAATGGAAGGACATTTATGGATGATGGTGGCTGAAGAAAAGTTAAACTTATGTTGTGAATACCAACAATGTTGAGCAATAAAGGAACGTTTAAGTTCCTGATTTTTGACATACCTTTTATGTTCCATTAAACGAAATCTGAGAGCACGTTTAGTCTGACCAATATAAGAAAGACCACATTGGCAAGAAATTTGGTAAATACCCCAGTTATCTAAGCGATCAATGGGGTTCTTAAGATTTGCAAAAGCAATTTTATTAACAGGAGAAAAAAAAACATTGAAAACGAACCTTTTTAAAATTTTAGTAATTTGCTGACTGATTTTGGAGAAAAAAGGCAAAAGAACCAAAGCATTGGAGTTCGAATTAAAATTCTTTCTTTCAGATTGGGTGAATTTTGTCAATTTTGTATGAATAGAATCGATAATATTAGGAAAATAACCAGGATCAAAATCAATAGCTTTTAGGTAATTAAGTTCATCACTGAGTAGCTGAGGAGTTGAACAAATATTGGAAGACCGGAAAACAAAAGTTTTAAAAGCCGCAACTTTCTGGTTAGGAGGATGAGAAGAATATCTGTGAGGTGGTAGACTGATTGCAAAAGGATTGCGAAAGAGAGTAGTCTGAAAATTATCTTCATTGCGAATAACAAGGACATCCAGGAAAAAAAGACAATTGTTCGATTCAACTTTAAAAGTAAATTGAATGCAAGAATCAATAGAATTCATGACAGACAGAACATGATTTATATCTGAATTCGCTTCAATTAAAGCATAGATATCATCTACGTAAGGAACATAAAACTAAATTTTTAATACTTCAAACAATTTTATTTCAAAATAGTGCATGTACAAATCGCATAGAGTCGGACTAAGAGGATTACCCATAGCCAAACCGTCAATCATACAAAAGAAATTTCCGTTAAATGCAAAAGTATTTTGTGATAAGCAAGCACGAGTTAGATGAATGAGCTCCTCGATTTCGAAAAAGGAAAATGAAATTCACAGAGCCTTTTCTTGAGGCAATCTAAAGCACCTTCGACAGGAACATTAGTAAATAATGATTTAACATCAAAAGAAACCATCATGTGGCCTTGTGGCTTAAAACTGTGAACTTTCTTGGCAAATTCAAAAGAATTCTTAACAGTGAAAGAATTACTGCTTGAGAGAGGAGAAAATATGGAAACAAGATATTTTGCAGTGTTTATAAGAAGCCGTACCGATACTGGAAACAATGAGTCTAAAGGGAATCTCAGGTTTATGGATCTTAGGTAAAGCATAAAACCTGCCACAATGAGCAATTAAAGGAATAAGAGACCTCTTTAATTTAGCAGGAATAATGTGTGAAGTCTTAATGGCAGATTTGATAGTAGCAATTTCATTAGAGGAAGGGTCTTTGTGGATATCCACATAGGGACCATCAGTAATTAATTTATGGGATTTTTCTAAATATGAAGACTTGTCAAGAACAGCAATCTGACCACCTTTGTCAGCCTTAGTTATGATCAAATTCGGATCAGAACACAAACTTTTTAGACAATGTTTAATCGAACTATTAGGATTTGGCTTATAAACATTCGAATTGAAATCAACAGTATTGGCAATGAGATGCCTAATAGACTCTTTTTGAGAAGGAGAAATAGCGCTATGCTTAAAGACCATACTTTTTAGTTTTTTTTTGCTTGTTCTCCTTATAGATGTCGCTACTTGTCCACTTAGTGGTGTGGTTTTGGCTGCTTTCTTCTCATTGGTTGCCTTTCTTTAGGCGGGATTGTTCCCATAGCGCGTATATAAGCCTGCGTCTCTCTGTATTTTTGCTCAGTTTTTGCTATTTTTAGCTCGCTGAGTTTTGCACGGATGAAGAATCTCGATAGTAGATTCGAAATTGCTATTTGCTACCTTCTCATACTTTATTTGTGCATTTATTTTCGTTGGTTTTCTATCTTTAAACATTTGTGCACAAAGGCTTTATTTGCTATTTTAATGTATTTGGCGTCAACGGGCCTTGATTCCACTATTGCTGTTTTTATTTTACTTCTCTTTTCTATGTCACAAATCAATAGATTTTGTAATTTACGGCTGAAAAAGTATAGGTTTTTGGAGCACTTACATTTTCTATGTGACTGCAGACGCAAAAAAGTGATTCCTAGATTTATTTCAATACGTTGTAATTTATTTAATTCAAGTAGGATAGATAAGGTCTTATTTCGATCTAAATTAGCTCTTTTAAGGTATTTGATTCAAGCGACTCGCCAGAAAATTGCTCATATAGAGCGCGAGTTACTTACATATCTCTCTTGGTAATTCTTTTCCTGATTTTGATTCTATAGACAGAATTTCATGGAATAGAGTCCTCAAAGCTTCTTCGATTCATTGCGCAGTTCTGAAAAGGAAATTTAATACGCTTTGTTAATAATTCTTTCGCCAACAACTCTATAAATTTACCTATTGTTAACAAAAATGCTTTTGTCAATCTTTCTAGTGTCGCTTTAAGTAATAATCAGCTAAATGCTCTAAAATTAAACAACAATTTCTCTGTTTCTGCTCCTCCTTCGTTACCCCGTCTGATTGCTCCTATTGAAAGAGCCTTTAAGCATAGCGCTATTTCTCCTTCTCAAAAAGAGTCTATTAGGCATCTCATTGCCAATACTGTTGATTTCAATTCGAATGTTTATAAGCCAAATCTTAATAGTTCGATTAAACATTGTCTAAAAATTTTGTGTTCTGATCCTAATTTGATCATAACTAAGGCTGACAAAGGTGGTCAAATTGTTGTTCTTGACAAGTCTTCATATTTAGAAATATCCCATAAATTAATTACTGATGGTCCCTATGTGGATATCCACAAAGACCCTTCCTCTAATGAAATTGCTACTATCAAATCTGCCATTCAGTCTTCACACATTATTCCTGCTAAATTAAAGAGGTTTCTTATTCCTTCAATTGCTCATTGTGGCAGGTTTTATGCTTTACCTAAGGTCCATAAACCTGAGATTCCTTTTAGACCCATTGTTTCCAGTATCGGTACGGCTTCTTATAAACTTGCAAAATATCTTGTTTCCATATTTTCTCCTCTCTCAAGCAGTAATTCTTTCACTGTTAAGAATTCTTTTGAATTTGCTAAGAAACTTCACAGTTTTAAGCCACAAGGCCACATGATGGTTTCTTTTGATGTTAAATCATTATTTACTAATGTTCCTGTCGAAGGTACTTTAGATTGCCTCAAGAAAAGGCTCTGTGAATTTCATTTTTCCTTTTTCGAAATCGAGGAGCTCATTCATCTAACTCGTGCTTGCTTATCTCAAAATACTTTTGTATTTAACGGGAATTTCTTTGGTATGATTGACGGTTTGGCTATGGGTAATCCTCTTAGTCCGACTCTATGCGATTTGTACATGCATTAATTTGAAATAAAATTATTTGAAGTCTTAAAATTTCCGTTCTATGTTAGTTACGTAGATGATATCTATGCTTCAGTTGAAGTGAATTCTGATATAAATCATATTCTCTCTGTCATGAATTCTATTGATTCTTGCATTCAATTTACTTTTGAAACTGAATCGGACAATTGCCTTCCTTTTCTGGATGTTCTTGTTATTTGCAATGACGATAATTTTCAGACTACTGTCTTTCGCAAACCTTTTGCGGTCAGTGTTCCACCTCACAGATATTCTTCTCATCCTCCTAACCAGAAAGTTGCGGCTTTTAAAACTTTTGTTTTCCGGGCTTCCAATATTTGTTCAACTCTTCAGCTACTCAGTGATGAACTTAATTACCTAAAAGCTATTGCTGTTGATCCTGGTTATTTTCCTAATATTATGGATTCTATTCATAGAAAATTGACAAAATCCCCCCAATCGGAAAGAAAGAACTTTAATTCGAACTCCAATGCTTTGGTTCTTTTGCCTTTTTTCTCCAAAATCAGTCAGCAAATTACTAAAATTTTAAAAAGGTTCGTTTTCAATGTTTTTTTTTCTCCTGTTAATAAAATTGCTTTTGCAAATCTTAAGAACCCCATTGATCGCTTAGATAACTGGGGTATTTACCAAATTTCTTGCCAACGTGGTCTTTCTTATATTGGTCAGACTAAACGTGCTCTCAGATTTCGTTTAATGGAACATAAAAAGTATGTCAAAAATCAGGAACTTAAACGTTCCTTTATTGCTCAACATTGTTGGTATTCACAACATAAGTTTAACTTTTCTTCAGCCACCATCATCCATAAATGTCCTTCCATTCTTGATCTTGATTTTTGGGAAGCTTATCACATCATAAAAAATTCTCACTCCTTAGTCAATGACTTATCTAGTACTCCTTATTTTCCAAGTATTTGGAAATCTTTAATTTAATATTTTTTTTCACCCGCTTTTTAGTTTTTGTTTTGCTTGTTCTCCGATAGATGTCGCTACTTGTCCACCCATTGTTCCCATAGCGGTATACAGGGTGATTCATAAAAGATGGGCAGAACTTTAAGGGGTTATAGTACACTTAAAGACAAATAATATTGAATAGGAGACTAAGGGTCCCAGACGTATTCCCAAGGAGATAGGGGGCATTAAAGTTTAGGGTCCGAAATTTCAAATGATTATAAAAAATGGAAAAATTGGTCGATTCGTTTGCGGTTTTTGCAAAAAATTTTCTTTATGCCAGTATTTTCTTGAAATAAAATTTTAAAGTTCAATTTCAAAAAAGCCGATAGGGGGCGCTTTAGACTTTGGAGTAACAAACAACTATTTTTTAACGTATTTTTTGTATTTCTTTAAATGATTTCGAAAGCTTAGACTTAAACTTAAATTTTGATCTAAAAATCTGAGTCCTAACGAGTAGTTAAGTAGCGTAAACTGAAATTTGAAATTTGAAACCCTTCTCCCCCAGAACAAAAATCAGTTATTCTCGATCTTTGTGTCGTAGATTAGGCTCTAACTACTGCCGCGTTTTGCTAAAATTATTCTTTATGTCAGTATTTTCTTGAAAATAAATTTTAAAGAAAAGTTTCAAAAAATTCCGATAGAGGGCGCTTTAGACTTTGGAGTAACGAACAACTATTTTATACCGTTATTTTTTGTGTCTCATTAAATGCTTTCTAAAGCTTAGACTTAAATTTTCAGCCCAAAATCTGAATCGTTAGACGTGGTTAAGTTTCTGGGGAGAGGGGTTTGAAATTTCTACTCCTGAGCACATTGTGTGCTGTGGTACGAGGTAAAAAGACACAAATTAGGATTATGTTACCAAAGCATATTTATTAACATGTAATTACAATAAATGTTCAAAATTGTGACCACCAGAGGTTATGCACGCAGAACAACGGCGAAGAATGGAACGGCGAACATTCGCGAAAACATCAGGCTTTTCGAGCACTTCCCCTACAGCGGCGGAAAGTCTGGCGACCAGTTCCTCGGGGGATTCAATGGGTGTCTCATACATAAGAGCCTTCAATTGTCCCCAAAAAAAGAAATCGAGGGGTGAAAGATCTGGCGAGCGAGCAGGCCAAGCAACAGGACCACCTCGACCAATCCATCTGTTCGGAAATGTGATGTCCAGATAGTTGCGGACGTCTCGTACGTAATGGGCTGGCGCTCCATCGTGCTGGAACCACATGACCCGCCGGATGCGTGGAGGAACAACGTTTAACAAGTCTGGCAGCACATGTTGCAGAAATGTGAGGTATGTTTTACCGTTGAGGCGTTCAGGAAGAAGGTACGGTCCGATTAGGTGGTCTCCGAGGATTCCTGCCCAAACATTGATGGAAAAGCGTCTCTGATGAGCATGTGGATACGTAGCATGTGGATTGACATCCGCCCATACATGTGCATTGTGTGTGTTAAATGTACCTTCACGTGTGAAGGTACATTCTTTGGTGAAAAGCACAGTTCGTCCAAAATGTGGATTTAGCGCGTTCTGCTGCAGAAACCAGCGGGCGAATTCAATACGATTTGGATAATCCCCTGGAAACAGTTTCTGGACTCGTTGCACATGAAACGGGAGCAAATGTTCATCCTTCAGTACCCTCCAAGTCATGGACTGAGAGGTATCCACCTGCCTAGCCACTGTTCGTGTACTTGTACTTGGCTGCGCCGCTACTACATCCAGAATGGCTTCTGCAACAACTACTGATTCGTCCTTTTTTGCACGACCTGCATTCGACCGGGAAGCGAGAAATGATCCCGTCTCACACAACTGTCTGTGCAAGCGCTCGAAAGTTTTGCGGTTAGGCAACCGCCTGTTGAAGAAACCGCTCTCCGTACATTCGTTGTGCCTCTACACCATTTCCATCTGCCGCTCCGTAAATTAAATGCATCTCAGCCTTTTCCTTATTCGTGAAGGGCACCATCTTCCGATTCATTACTACAGCGACTTACACTTGACTCACCGTTCAGTAGTTTTTATGCCTGAATCGTGTCGAAATTTTGCATACGTGTTCTTCTTCTTCCCCATTTGACATTTGCATACTTTCTGTCTCCTTCTTTACCCGGTGACTAGCGTCAGGAATGGAGCTTTAACGTTTGCATGAGCGACGTTTCCAACTGTGCCAGTGCCTTTATGAGTGAATTCCGACTATGCAGTCCTTGACGAAAGTTGTATTTTTGCCTCGTATCACAGCACAGAATCGTTGGGCATGGTTAAGTAGTGCAAACTGAACTATGTTCAGAAGTTGAAATTTGAACCCCCTCCCCTCGCTACTGAACCACGCTCAGCGATTCAGATTTTGAGCTGAAAATGTAAGTTTAAGTCTAAGCTTTAGAAAGCATTTAATGAGACACAAAAAATAACGGTATAAAATAGTTGTTCGTTACTCCAAAGTCTAAAGCGCCCTCTATCGGAATTTTTTGAAACTTTTCTTTAAAATTTATTTTCAAGAAAATACTGACATAAAGAATAATTTTAGCAAAACGCGGCAGTAGTTAGAGCCTAATCTACGACACAAAGATCGGGAATAACTGATTTTTGTTCTGGGGGGGAGAAGGGTTTCAAATTTCAAATTTCAGTTTACGCTACTTAACTACTCGTTAGGAC
Source organism: Maratus speculifer (assembly GCA_964019185.1). Classification (NCBI taxonomy): domain Eukaryota; kingdom Metazoa; phylum Arthropoda; class Arachnida; order Araneae; family Salticidae; genus Maratus; species Maratus speculifer. The sequence continues at coordinate 208,501,037 of OZ025291.1, read as the reverse complement.
TCAGATTTTTAGATCAAGTTTTAAGTTTAAGTCTAAGCTTTCGAAATCATTTAAAGAAATACAAAAAATAACGTTAAAAAATAGTTGTTTGTTACTCCAAAGTCTAAAGCGTCCCCTATCGGCATTTTTTGAAATTGAACTTTAAAATTTTATTTCAAGAAAATACTGGCATAAAGAAAATTTTTTGCAAAAACCGCAAACGAATCGACCAATTTTTCCATTTTTTATAATCATTTGAAATTTCGGACCCTAAACTTTAATGCCCCCTATCTCCTTGGGAATACGTCTGGGACCCTTAGTCTCCTATTTAATATTATTTGTCTTTAAGTGTACTATAACCCCCTAAAGTTCTGCCCATCTTTTATGAATCACCCTGTATAAGCCTGCGTCTCTTTGTCTCTTTGCTCAGTTTTTGCTATTTTTAGCTCGCTGAGTTTTGCACTGATGAAGAATCTCGATAGTAGATTCGAAATAGATATTTGCTACCTTTTTATACTTTATTTGTGCATTTATTTTCGTTGGTTTTCTATCTTTAAACATTTGTGCACAAAGGCTTTATTTGCTATTTTAACTATCTTATTAGCTATTACAAATTGCTAAAATCTGTAAAAATAGTAATGACATCAGAAATCGCGGAAAAAGGTATTTGCAAAGAAGAAAAAAAAACACATTTCACATACATAATAAATGGAAAAATCATATTAAAATTCTGATGTCAATGTTCATTTTGCATTAAAATTTTTTTAGCTTGATATACATTTTCACTGGCTGTGAAAGGGTTAAAAAGTCGTTTCCGCCAATGCTTTCCTATGTAATTGTGGTTCCAAACGATTTTCTCTACCACCCCTCAAAGTTTGTACACGAAGTTCTGGGACACCCTGTAGATGCACAGTAAGAGATATATACACAAAGTTACTTGTTAAAAGTACTTCATTTTTTAAAAAGATGCATTTAAATAAGATTCACGGTAGAAAACACGTATGCATCAGAAAATTTTGATCGATGAAAAAATACTTTCTTTTTGAAAATAGCATTTTTTTTCTTTTTTGTAGATTACACGCTCATAAACAGAGCATATTTTACCTAAAAGTAATGCTTTTTTATCTGAAAGTAACTGTTTGAATAATTACATAATAACTGAAAAGCTTCTTGCATAAACATCCCACCGTATTTAAATAGATTATAAGAACTATTTGTTTCAGCTCAATGAAATTTCGTTAAAACTACTTAAAAAATTTTATCTTTGTAAACATCATAGGTTTATTTATATAAACTTGAGAAGCAATCTAAATTGATTCGAAATGTTCTAAGCTTAATTAACTTCTTAAGATTAAAGGAAATAAAATAATATATTTAAAAGTATTATCGTATTCACAATCGATTTTCAATAGATTTTCTTCGAATACACAGGATTATTTATATTCGAAGGCAAGGAAATGACATCAGAATATTCCTTTTAAGATATTAAGAAAATTGTAAAATAGAAACTCTTAAACACAAAAATAAACGCATTTTAGAACGTTTTTTGTCCTTCAATTATCAACACTGTTTGCTCTGAATTAGAAAACTTCCGACACAGTTTTTTTGTTTTGATTGTGTATTTAATATGCTTCAAAAGTGTTAATATAATGAAATGCATTTTTTAATATGTTGCAAATGTTTTTCTACAGGGTGGTTATAAAAAAAGGATCCCTACTTGGAGCTGTCTGTAGCTTGAAGGAAGAACCCGAATGAAACCAAAACCGGTACACATACTATTCAAGAAGGGGGAAGAAGAATGGAACAATAAAAAAAAGATAGTTACAATAATCGGCAACAGATGGCGCTACAGGTCCTGTCGGTGTAAACGCCGTTGTAGCGCTTAAAGTCTATTGTGCACCGTGGAGGTGTCGCAAACCTCAATGACTTAAAAGATCACATATCACAACATGTGCGAAACATCACTCCTGATGCGTTGCATTCCGCAGTTGAACACATCCTCCACCGCCTGGATTGTGTCTTGCAGCGCAATGATCATGTGGAACCTGAACTTGATCGGCACGGCCATGCGAAATCTTAACCCCATTCACTGTGATACCTAATTTCCAATAAATTAGGTATGCCATCCGGTTTTGTGCCTTAATTCATTGTTCTTATATTGTACATTACATTTCAAACACAAAAGCGTCATCTGTCGGCGATTATTGAAATTATTTTTTTTTATTGTTTCAGTGTTCTTCCCCCTTCTCAAATAGTATGTGTACAAATTTTGGCTCCATTCGGGTTATTCCTTCAAGTTACAGACAGCTCCAAATAGGGATACTTATTTTATAACCACCCGGTATATTGAAGCATGCTTTCCAAAAATGTGTTCTAAAAATATGTGTTGTTAAATTTGTTAAAATTGTCTTGTAAATAGAGTTGATGAAAATATGTTCTAACAATAGAGTTTTGCTTTACAAAACATTGTCACAAATTAACAAATCATTGTAAACACCACACAATTAAGAACGCTATAGAACAACATATGAAAAATGTATACAAAAGACCTTTTACATGTCGCCTTGTTCCTATTTTGGACAACACATTTTCAACGCATTTGAAAACGATTTTTGTTAGAAGTGTTAATTATTATTTTCGGATAGTATTTCAAAAAATGTCTCATGAATTTTTAGTGTACAGGTAGCGTTTATCAAGCGAAATAATTTTTTTTATATTAGTAAAAAATAGTTGTTGTTCTCGATATGGAATTGGGAAGTACATCTGAATCTTTTAATTGGCTGAATTCGGCAACTTATTTAGTTTTATTCCTTTCCTGATTGGTCCAAGTTTAATGTCTAATGTGCTTTGTTTGGTTCTATAGCTATTAATTAAATTATCGTTTATTTATTATTATATTTATTATTATTTTTAAAATACTCTTTTCTAAGATAAATGAAAGATGACTTGGATAATAGAATATCAAATGAAATATTATTGTAACTAATATTTTTGAAGATAGAAAGGAGTTAGTGATGCAGTTATGGATTAAACATCGACTCAGGATAATTTTTCCTAGTTTTTATCTCATTGATAGTGTTTTTCTTCCTGAACGTTCACCATCTCCTAATCTCTATTTTCTAAATTGTACCAAATTGTACTTTTGAAAATATTGTTAATGTTCTTATTTCTCTTATTTATACTCTCATCTATTTAATTTATTTTGTATGGTGCCCTTAAAGGGCCTTTGCTTTTTTTGGGACCCGGCTTCCCCCCCCCCTTGTTTCTGACGTTCTGTTTGTCAGACTTTGGCTATGGCTTGAATTGTTCCATGTATCATTTCTCTACTAGAGGTAATTAGTCCATCTCTCCAGGCACTCTGAAAACTATCTCATCCAAGTCCAAGTCAAGAAGTTATGCAATTCATCTAAGGGAAGATATGAGTAGGACGTCAACGAGTAAAGGAGTCAAATTGTAGTATAATAGGATTGTTTGCAAAAATCACGCAAATCTGAATTGAAATGATCAGCTTTAAAATATAGCTAAAACATTTTGAGTTAGACTGAGACTTAAAAATTAATATCTGATCAAAATCTGGTATAGATCAAGACAAAAAAAAATGAAGCATGATAAATTTTGTGGTATGCATTTAAAAATATTTATTTACTAGGAAACCCCGCGGCGTTGCTCGCATCATACATGAAGTATGCCAAGTGAAATTTGTGTGTCTAGAGCCACAGTATAACTAAAGTACATCATTACACTGTATCAGACAGAAAAAAATGAAATAAATGAGAACTAAAGCTAGTTCTAAATAAATAATAATTCAAAAAATATTTGAAACTTTTATGCTCAATCCATACGTTTATTTAAGTATTCATTTGAAGTTTTGAACATCTTCATAGTACGCATTTACATCTTAAGCATAACCATCGATACGAATTTCAAGCTTCTTTTTTAATGTCAAACATTTCTCTAGGGCTAGTGGCACCAGAATGTAATGCCTGCCTTAAAACTAACAGGTACAGAGACTGCTACCACCATTAAATGTTCAGCATTCATTTTGAAATCGATTAGGTATTTCCTATTATTATTCCATACAAACGTAATTAAAAACTTCTCAAAGGTTTTATTAGAGAGTTTGTTGTTTCTGAAAATTCCTGGTGGTAATGGCAGCGGCATAAATTATAGCATGTGTAAGTGCAGAAATAATCACCATAGATTCGTACGTAAACATAACTTATATAATCAGTTTATTATATCTTAAAATTACATAAAAATCGTAATTTAGTAATTTTTTAGAACTCCTTTCACTCTTTCCTATCGCTCCACAACTTTTAAATTTCGAATTAATTTTTGACTGTTCTAAGAGTATAATTATATTTTATAAGTAACTATCATGCAATATTTAGATTTTCTATCCTATTTAGTACAGCAGCAGTCTCAATTTAGTATATTTTTTGCTTTTTCAATCCTCTGGTGGTTGTGAAAGGCATATAACATATAGCTTACGTTTGACAGGTTTCCGTTTTTTAAATTGATTATTTCAGGAAATGTTCTTAGACATATTTTATAAGTTATTACCATGTCAAATTTCATGTTCCCGGATCCTTCAATTAGAAACCCCTCCCCCACCAGACGCAATTCAGAACGATTTTTGCTTTTGCAACCTAAAGGTGTTATTGACATGATATAAAATAGACTCTATAAAAGAGCAAGGGTTCTTGCCATCATTTTGACAAAAAATTGGTCCGGTACCTCCTGTTATTGCATATAAATCACCATTTAGAACTCTTATAGAAAGATTTTGTGCGCCTTTTCATTCCTTTTAAATTTCTTTTTTTAGGAAATGTTCTTTAAGATCCTTTATATTTCATAAGTAGTTATCATGCCAAATATTATGTTTCGAGGCCCTTCAGCAACACAAAACTTGGATTAGAACGTTTTTTTTTGCTCAGGCACTCCCTTTCGGGTATTGACACCGACACACAGCCTGTGTTGAAACAAAGACTGTCACCATCATTATGACATCATTATTTTTTAAATAGAATCGTTACCTTCCGAGATTGCTAAAACTCTATAAATTATTAAAAAAAAAATCCAAGAAAGATTTTTTTAAGTCTTTAGTTTAAGTATTCAAAAAAATTCTCTGTAAAGAGCAAAAAGAAAATTCATCAAATATTTCACTGATATTAGATATTGCACAGATTTTAGTTTCTTCAAGAATTATTTAAGCAATTAGTTTTTACTAGTTTTTAGTTGCATCACAATATCAGTAATTTTTTTTTGGTTTCGAGAAATGTCATTGTCATCAAATTGCCGAAAGAGATAATTTTTACATTATGAAAACCTATTAAGAAATTTAAAACAAAAATTAAATTTTTTATGAAAAAAATAATTTTATATTAAATAAGTATTTTTTTAAAAGTTTAATTTAAAAATTGCGAGGCAAACTCATTGGTTTTTTCTGTAAAAATTAATTTAAGGTAAAGATATAATTGTAAATTAGTTAAAATTAATATAATTTGAAAAATATGGTATGAGATTTCAAAACTCAAAATTTCCTTTTCTGTAAATCGTATAAAAAATTTAAAGATGTTTAGTACCTATTAACAATTTTATTTCTGAAAAACATAAAAAAGGAAATATTTATAACCTTAATAATGCACAAAAATAGTTACACATAAAAAGTTTACGCTGCATTAGTATAAGATAGTGATGGGCGATTCTGGAAATTTTGAGAATCGATTAAAATCGATATCGTATAAAGCAACATCGATCATAATAAGAATCGATTTCTCAGTTCTAGAATCGATACTAGAACCGATATTTCGATATTTAGGTTCACACAGAGAAGATCCAAATTACTAATTCCAAAACTTAGACAATCAGCAGGACCGTAATTACCGCCTAACACCCTCCATCCCCATTTAGGGAGGCACAGAATTAAGCTATTACAGAATTTAGAGTCGGATATTAAGAATTTTAAATTTTAAAATGATTGTCACTTATGGTTTTCACTAACACAAAAACTTTGACAAATTTGAGAGACATAACTCAACTAATAACAACACTGAGTAACTTGTCATTAAACCGAGTATAAAGAGTGCCAAGAGCGTGTAACTAGGATGGGGAACAAGGAGTATAGACAAAAAAAAAAAAAAAAAAAAAAAAAAAAAAAATTTTTTTTTTTTTTTTTTTTTTTTTTTTTTTTTTACTAATGCCAACCAAATGTTACACGAGATAGTTTGGAAGAACATAAAATATGCCCCATTCCCAAGGGGGCAGGTAACCCCCACTCTTGACGGAAAGGCGACCATAGCCCAAATGTATCTTTTGTCGAAGTTTCAAAATGAGGATTTATAATAAAATAGAACGAGAATTGGACATTTTAAAAATTGCATGCATACTTTGAACGGTCCATTTAGTAAAGATTGGCGAGGAAGGGGGGGGGGGAGGGCGAGGGATTATAACGGACAAACTTGAAAAAAAAAACATAATTAACTAATATCCCAAATAACTGAGCTTCTAAACAAAAATATAGTGTTTAACTTAGTGTTGTATTCATGGGGTGGCCCGCGAGGAACATGCACTCTTTGAAACTATAAAAAGTGCCAAGAGCATGTAACTAGGTGGAGAGAGGGGTAGTAACAGAAAAAAACGAAGAGATAATGTTACATGAGATGGCGTGGAAGAAACAAAAAATATGCCCCCCACCCAGGGGGGCAAGGTGAATCCCAAACGGACAGAAGGGCGACCCCGGCCCAAATGTATCTTTTGTTGAGTTTCAAACTATGGAATTATAACAAAATACACTGGTGTCCAAAATTTAAGCATAATTGGTAATTAAGTATTTATTTTTAAGTAATGAAAGAAATATGAATCGGAATCTGCTGAAACTCCAGGTGTGTAAACAAAATAGTACGCGTCACATATTTTCGCGAAGAGTTTTCCCCGAAATCGAACAGGGTTCGTCAACAAATGGAAAAAGAACGAAGATATTTTGCATAACCCTGTCAAAACTAATGTAGCAAAAGCGTTCAAACTGCACATTATGATTAATTGGCTTATTGCAATGTACTGTGTTAATTTTTACAAGGCTAGCATGTATACTCATAGAGAAATTAAGGTTTTTATAAAAACAGTCCTAAATTTTTCCAAGTTTTTTGCTTATAATCGCAGAGTTCTTATTATAAAATAATGTTCTTTTCTGAAAACATGACAAACATCATTGTACACAATACCCTGTCATCAGAATTTAAAAAATAATAAAAATTGTATGAAAAGTGTGTATGTTTAGTAAATAATTTTTCATTGCGCATGCGTCAACGATATCAAAATGTCTTTTGCATAATGTGTTAGCTAAATGTATAGAGTAACTTCTGTAAAAGTTTCAAAAACATAGCTTGAAAATTCTGAAAATGGGAGCCTATAGAATCAACTCAAAATCCGTTATTCCTAAAGGAAGCAAAAAAATCAGGGGTTTTAGCTAAATATACACTGCTCAAAACAATTAAAGGATATTGCAGTTTTAGGTGGATTTTGTATCTGGGAAACTTTTTAGCTGATTGATACATGGTCTACAGACATAGTAGGTTATATGAGAATAAATTACACATGTTTGGCAGAAAAAAATGCATTTTATTGCGCATTTGTGTACAAAAGGAAAAAAAAACACAATTTGTGCATATGAGAAAAAAAGAATAAGAAAAGGTGTTTTCTTCAAAGAAAATCATTTTCAGTAGGGGGTATGGTTTCCACGGGCGGCCAGCAATGTTGAACACCTTTGAGGCATGGACTCAATGAGGCTATTAATGACGAGTTGGGGTATTCTGCCCCACTCTTCCAGAAGAGCTCTTTCCAGTTCTTGGAGAGTTTGTGGGGGTTGTTGGCGGCCAGAAACTCGTCTTCCTAGAGTGTCCCAAACGTGCTCGATTGGATTCATGTCTGGAGAACACGCTGGCCATTCAATTCGAACGATTCCTTCCTCGAAAAGGAAATCCTCCACCAGGTTTGCACGATGTGGTCTGCAGTTATCGTCCATTAAAATGAAGTTATCTCCGATTGCTGCAGCGTAAGGGACTACAATAGGTCTGAGGATCTCATCCCTATATCGGCGACCAGTCAGAGCTCCATCTCGAATGATGTAGAGGTCAGTGCGCCCGTCAATGGAGATGCCACCATACACCAACACTCCTCCACCGCCAAATCTGACACTTTCGTGGAAGAACGCAGGATTATTCCCACTGCCACGGTCCCTCCAGATGAAAATACGCCTATTATCCGGATGCACAGAAAAACGGGACTTGTCAGAAAACAGAATATTGCTCCATTCATTTCTCCTCCAGTTGACATGCTCGGTTGCCCACTCCCTGCGGTCGCGACGATGCCTTGATGTTAATCTAACACATACCATCGGTCGGCGAGCATACATACCTCCAGCATGGAGCCGGTTTCGGACAGTCTGAGTTGAAATCGTGGTACCTGTAGCCGAGCGAAGGTGTTGTTGGAGAAGAGTAGCGTTCATGTTTCGGTGTCTCCGAGCTGTTAACGCTAAATACCGATCTTCATTGGGCGTTGTTGCCCGTCTACGACATTTCCCTGGTCTTCGGCCTACACATCCACTCTCCAAAAAACGGTTCCAGATCCTGGAAATGACACTTTGTGACACTCCAATGGCTTGCGCTACTTCGGCTTGAGTTTGACCCCCTTCTAACCTACCAACAATTCTCCAAGCTTCTGAATCTGTCAAATGACTTCGCTGAGACATCGTACTCATCGAAACAAAGCAATCACTGAATGCCGATCATCCTTGTCTTCATTCTCTTTTATCCAGTTGAAAGTCAAATTTCATTCGCTGCCGCTGAAGCGACGTTTTTGACGTCGAACTCAAAATTTGCATACTCCACAGTTTGAAAACCAGAAAAATTTGCATTTGTGATTCTCTTCTTCTATTTTCGGCAAAAAAATTTCGTTTATCTCTTTATTTTATATAAAACTTCAAATATCCTTTAATTGTTTTGAGCAGTATAGTTGTACGTGCAATATTGTGTAGGCACTAAACAAGGGAATATGGATACAGCCCCTCATCTTTTTGCTTCATTTAGGGAATAAAGGATTTTGATCTCATTCTATCAACGATAATTTTCAGAATTTTTAAGCTATTTTTTTGAGACTTTCACAAAAGTTGCTCTATACATTTATCTAACATAATATGCAAATGAAATTTTAATAGCGTTCACGCATGCGCAGTAAAAAATTATTTAGTGAACCTGCTCATTTGTCATACAATTTTTATTATTTTTTAATTCTGATGGCAGGGTATTGTGTACAATGATGTTTGTCATTTTTTCAAAAAAGAACACTATTTTATATTAAGAGCTCTGCAAATTATAAGCAAAAAAACTTAGGACTGTTTTTATAAAAAACCTTAATTTCTCTACGAGTATACATGCTATCCTTGTAAAAATTAACACAGTACATTATAATAAGCCAATTAATCATAATGTGCAGTTTGAACGCTTTAGCTACATTAGTTTTGACAGGGTTATCCAAAAGATCTTCGTTCTTTTTCAATTTGTTGACGGTCCCCTGTTCGATTTCGGGGAAAACTCTTCGCGAAAATATGTGACGCGTACTATTTTGTTTACACACCTGGAGTTTCAGCCCATTCCGATTCATATTTCTTTCATTACTTAAAAATAATTACTTAATTACCAATTATGCTTAAATTTTGGACACCAGTGTAGAACGAGGATTAGACTTTTTTTAAATCGCAGTCATAATTTTAACGAACCTGTAAATTAATATTGGTGAGGAAGGGGGGGGAGGTGGTAGGACTGACGAACATGAAAAAAAAAATAGTGGCACGAAACCTTGAACAATTACGTGTGTATTTTTGAATCGTTAGGATATATAATTTTGAATCGCCAGGAAATACTTTTAAATGAATAAAAAAAGGTTCTATAATATTAAAGAACATATTAATGTCTATTTAAAAAAAAACAAAAAAAACCGCGCGATACCATATGTCCAGCTATTGTAGTTAACTCACTATAACTACTTTCTTACATTTTAAAACGCGATAAATACATCAACCAAAATTAGACCATACTATCGATACCTTAATCGTTATCCAAATAAATCATTTTGTATTAATGCCTGTTACAATATCTGTATATTACTTTTTGAATTATTCAAATTTGACATTCCGTTCAAAAGATATTACGAATTTAAAGATGACAATCTAAAGAAATAATAGCGCTGCTGAGTAGTCGGTGGCCAATAAGCTTAGGAATTACGTGTGAAATCAAACGATTGCGGGTTCGAACCCCAGTTTCGCTGATATGTATCAATGTTTTTTTTTTTTTTTTTGAAGAAGTTTGAAAAATTAAAATTTTAACACATTATAAGTCCGTAACGTGACCTGAAATGATGGGAGAAAATTTCTTTTGCTAGATTTGTAATGTATGAAGCACAAGCTTTCAATAGACATATTGTATCAAGAAAAACACCCTCTGCCCCCCCCCGAAAAAAAAAGGTCCTTTAGGGTAAACCGAGAAACTGGAAAAGCAAAAAGAACGGCGAGAAATGGTTAGCTATACTAGAATTTTTCTCATCACTGTAACTCCTATAGAAGCAAAGTTATAGCCTTTTAAAGATTGAAATGAAGTGAAGAAATAAGCATAATTAGGTGAGTGATCGACCTGGGGGAGGAGGGTCCACAGCTCTGGGGGTGTCATGTAGCTTAAACTTTTAAGTTAAAAATGGTAGAAAATTAAATGAACGAAATTTTAAGGTGTATATTGGGGGAGGGTGCAAGCCCCCCCCCCCTCAAATTTGTTTCTTTTGAAGAAACAAAAAAATATACCTCCCGGCGGGGCGCAGATAAGCCCCAAACGGGCGGAAGGGCGACCCTTTATTTATCTTTTGTCAAGGATTTAAAATGTGGATCTAAAATAAAATAGACCGAGAATTGGACATTTTTTAAACTGTATGCATATTTCGAACGACAATGTAAGTTAAAACTGACGTGGAAGGGGGGATTAGAAGAGACGAGCGTGAAAAATAAAACATATTAAACTAATACTTCAAATAACTGGACTTCTGAACAGAAATATAACGATTTAACCTAGTGTCGAATTAATGGGGTGGCCCGCAGGGGATTATCCCCCCCCCAGAAGTTATGAGATTTTATGCTGTTTAATGCACAAATTGCGATTCCCCCTCTCTTACAGAACTGTAAAACATGATGCCTTCCTCCGGAGTCGCAAAAAAATACCTGCATTCAATACTGATTTAGCCAAAAAAAAAAAAAAAAAAAAAAAAAAAAATCGAAATCGAATCTAAAGATCGACATCGAATCTAAAGATCGGCATCGAATCTAAGATCGACATCGAAACTAAAGATCGAAATCGAATCTAAAGATCGACATCGAATCTAAAGATCGACATCGAATCTAAAGACCGATCTTATGGGCAGAATCGATTTTACATTTTTACTTTCTTTTGTAACTTTACAAGAAGAGAGTATTAGATTCGTGAAAAATTTTGACTTCCCGTGTTTGATGGATTTATATATTTTATAATGTCTTTAACACGATTTCATGGTTTTTAAGAAATATCTGTCTGTGTGTGTGTCTGTCACTCTGTGAGTCTGTATACGACAAAAATTTCTGACTGTTCTATCTCAAGAACAAATGCACGGAATTCCACAAAACTTTAGATTTAGTTTGACCTTGATATAAACTGAATCTAATTAATTTTTGGTGCATATAGCCTAACAGGTGGCGCTGCTATGCTGTATTTTTTGCGATTTGCGCAACAGCTATATCTGAATAATGAATGAACGGATTTTCATCACGTTTTAGATTCAGTTAGTCCTTGACAAGAATTGATGTTTTTTGCATTTTGATGTATATAGCTTCTCAGATGGCGCTGCTATACTGAATTTTTCACAATTTCCACTCAGCGCCATGTGAAAGGGGGAGGGGTGAAAGGAAGCGGTCGTTCCGAGCACGGAAATTTAGGGGGCGCCAAAGTTTTACTACTAACATCACTTCTAGCCTATCACAAGAAAAAGTTAATATGGGGGGGGGGGCTAAATTGGAACTCTGAACCGGGCGCAGTTCTCTTTTCGCACGCCCCTATTTCCATTTTACCTTTATCTCAAAAACTAATGCACGGACTTTTATAAAAATTTAGATTCAATTAGTCCTTGATATTATTTGATGCTAATTACATTTTGGTGGAAATCGCTTAAGAGATGGCGCTGCTATACTGCATTATTCATGATTAACGCAATAGTGCTATCTCAAGAACGAATTTTCATCACAATTCAGATTCAGTAAATCTCTGACATAGATTAGTGTTATTTAGTTCTTTTTGTAAATTGCCCAACAGGTAGCGCTGATATGCTGCATTTTTTATGCTTTCGCAATAGGTGTATCTCGCGCTTTCATGGATTTTCATCAAAATTTAGATTCAGTTGGTACTTAATAAAAATTGATCCTGATCAATTTTTGGTGTACATCACTCAACAAAAAACGTATTTTTGCAGGGGGGAAAGGTTCTGAGGTTTCTTTAATTCTTCTATCTTAGAAACTAATACACTGAAATTTTGAAATTGGCACATCCGTCTATTTTATCTTCGACTTTTGAAGGAAAATGAAAATTATATTACCTTCAGAGAAATCTATTAAAAATTTTAAAGTATCGATTAAATCGAGTTGGCCGTAGTATCGATTAAATCGATTTAAAAAATCGAAATCGCCCATCACTAGTATAAGATAATATTGTCATCACCGATATTATAAACAAACTCTATACATTAAAATTTAGTAGCTTGAAACGAAATTCTTTTTTTACATTCGTGAGTTGTTTAGGGTTATGCGAAACGTATTTAACGATCTTTTTACATGCTTAATTTATTACTTGAATGGCTAGTCCAGAATAGCTTTAATTATGTTTCGAAAAGAAAAAAAAATATTCATTTACTTAAAAAAAAGAAAAAATGTTTATTTCCTTCATTGATTTATACCTGCCTGTGCAAGTTTTTGCATCTAAAAAACAAGGAGTTTTTGTATTCGATCAATAATCGTTAAACATAATCCAAGCTGTCAAAAAAGTAAAATGCCTGTGTAAAATTAGTGCAGTTAAGATAATTTTTACGTATTTTTGGAACAAAAAATTGCCTACATTTTGGGTAGACTAAAATGCATTTTTCACTGTGAAAATTTTCTGTTTAAAATTTAATTGATTGTTCTCTCTGACTGTTTCTTTGTCTCTTTTTCTTAATTTGGACAGTTGCACAATGAAATTCTATTTTCCTCCGCGTAAAATGAAATTGATTATCATGTTTATATAATTCAATTCAGAAGCATTGCAACACTGAAATATTGCAGTAGATAGATTAAATAAATCAATTTCGGCAACTTATTCATTAATCAAATTATTCTTACAATGTATTAAGCAGTCCACATCAGATTATTTAGCTTTTTATTTCAACAAATATTTCACTCATGGAGCATATTTTCGTACAAACCCTGCACTCGTTTCACAAGTGTTTAAATTTATATTGGATTTCAAAATATATCATGAACTTTTCGCTCATCCTGTATATTTCCATTTGGAAATCACCATATTATTTAGGTTTAAGTTGCAGTATCGTAGTTATTATTAATAGCGCGAACTCTTGTGTCACTGTATAAATGATACATGTTCATACGTTAAGATTCAATCCAACAAATTTAATAATTTGATATTGTATTTTGAAAATGTCTTTATTTAGCTTTATTAATGGAGACTTATTGAATCTATACTTTATTATTTTCCTAAAATCCTGCAAGAATATTGTCACGATCGCAATCAATTTGTTAGCTCACAGGCTATCATAGCCTGAGAGCTTATGTGCCCGTCCGTTCTGTATGTACGTTCGTATGTTCGTTCGTGCGTAACGCGATAACTCATGATAAAAATATCGGATCCACTTGAAATTTTGTATATAGGTATATCCTGATAAGGCGCTTCCCTGATTAGTTTTTGGAGTTAATTCGATATGTATAAGAGGGGGATCGGGGGGCTCATGCCCCTCCCCTTATTTGATACAAACGAGATTTTCATGCAGAATTAACAGTTTCCGTTCAAAATTTAGATATAGAATCATTCTGATGAGGCGATTCCGTGACTGCCATTAAGTGTTCATTGAATAAGTATAAACAGGTGGAACGGGGGGCTCATGCCCCCCCCTTAATTGATATAAACGGGATTTTCATGCAGAATTAACAGTTTTCGTTCAAAATTTAGATATAGAATCATTCTGATGAGGCGATTCCGTGACTGTTATTAGGTGTTCATTGAATACGTATAAACAGGGGGAACGGGGGGCTCATGCCCCTCCCCTTAATTGATATAAACGGGATTTTCTTGCAGAATCAACAGTTTTCGTTCAAAATTTAGATATAGGATCATTCTGATGAGGCGAGTTCGTGGCTGTTATTAGGTGTTCATTGAATAAGTATAAACAGGGGGAATGGGGGTTCTAATGCCCCTCCCCTTAACTTGTATAAATGGATTTTTGAATCAGAATTGTCAGATTTCGTTCAAATCTCTGAATAGTTTTGGAAGTTTAATGGTTAAGTATAAAAGAGGAGAATAACTCCTCTTAAATTATATAAATGCTAAATGGGTTTTTATTAAGAATTATCCGATTTGCTCGGAATTTTGGATATAGGTTTTTTAATATGATAATGCATGTCCTTGATAGTTTAGGAGGTTCAATGATTAAGTATAAAAAAGGAGAAAGGGAAGAGCTGTTTCCCCTTCTTAATTTTTTTTTTCGAACGGAATTAACGAAAATACAAGGCTGTAATGTACAATTAGGATGCGTAGCCTGTGAGCTCAATGCCATCAGTTTAACTGGGCAATATTCTTTTTTAGCACTTTCCAACAAAGTTGAAAAGTGCTTATGCATTCGGTTTGTCTGTCCGTCTGTCCGTCTGTCCGTCTGGCCGGATGGCCGTCTGTCCGTCTGTCCGCGCTCTAACCCCCGTAAATATACTCGGATTGCTATGAAATTTTTATACGTTATTGATGTTTACCCTAGCACGAACCCTATTGAAAATGAAGTATCTACCATGATTAGTTTATCTACAGGGCGAATCAAAAGTTTCTCATTACATTACGGCCTATGGGGAAAAATCGTTAATATACTCGGATTGCTATGAAATTTTTATACGTTATTAATGTTTACCCTAGCACGAACCCTATTGAAAATGAAGTATCTACCATGATTAGTTTATCTACAGGGCGAATCAAAAGTTTCCCATTACATTACGGCCTATGGGGAAAAATCGTTAATATACTCGGATTGCCATGAAATTTTAGGACGTTATTGAGGTTTACCCTAGCACGAACCCTGTTGAAAATGAAGTATCTACCATGATTAGTTTATCTACAGAGAAAATCAAAAGTTTCCCATTACATACGGCCCTATGGGGAAAAATCGTTAATATACTCGGATTGCCATTAAATTTTAGGACGTTATTAACGTTTACCCTAGCACAAGTCCTATCGAAAATGAAGTTTCTACCATGATTAGTTTATCTACAGAGCGAATCAAAAGTTTCCCATTACATTACGGCCTATGGGGAAAAATCGTTAATATACTCGGATTGCCATGAAATTTTAGGACGTTATTGAGGTTTACCCTAGCACGAACCCTATTGAAAATGAAGTATCTACCATGATTAGTTTATCTACAGAGAAAATCAAAAGTTTCCCATTACATACGGCCCTATGGGGAAAAATCGTTAATATACTCGGATTGCCATGAAATTTTAGGACGTTATTGAGGTTTACCCTAGCACGAACCCTATTGAAAATGAAGTATCTACCATGATTAGTTTATCTACAGAGAAAATCAAAAGTTTCCCATTACATACGGCCCTATGGGGAAAAATCGTTAATATACTCGGATTGCCATTAAATTTTAGGACGTTATTAACGTTTACCCTAGCACAAGTCCTATCGAAAATGAAGTTTCTACCATGATTAGTTTATCTACAGAGCGAATCAAAAGTTTCCCATTACATTACGGCCTATGGGGAAAAATCGTTAATATACTCGGATTGCCATGAAATTTTAGGATGTTATTGATGTTTACCCTAGCACAAGTCCTATCGAAAATGAAGTTTCTACCATGATTAGTTTATCTACAGGGCGAATCAAAAGTTTCCCATTACATTACGGCCTATGGGGAAAAATCGTTAATATACTCGGATTGCCATGAAATTTTAGGATGTTATTGATGTTTACCCTAGCACAAGTCCTATCGAAAATGAAGTTTCTACCATGATTAGTTTATCTACAGGGCGAATCAAAAGTTTCCCATTACATATTTTAAATATATTAAGCTTTTTCATGTATAATAAAATTGATATATGTCTCTGAAGCTTAATATAAATTTTACGCTACTGTCTTGCATAATATGAAGTACATAGCATTTACAGGGCCACACAAAAGATTTCAAATAGTATATTTTTCCCGAAGTACCGTATATGTGTCCGATGATGGCTGATGGAGGGATGAAATGCATTTTAATTATGATATTCGCGTTTATATTTCGCTAAATATATGCACATTATATGGTGTGTATAAATGTTATAGTTGATATACAGGGCTACCCATAAAAAGCTCACCAACGTTACTGAATATGAGCGTAAATTATTTAAACGTGGTTCTTAAATAAGCTATGCATTTTTACGCTGAGCTTCATTGAATTTACTGAGAAATGTTTGCAGAATATAGATAAAAGGATATACAGGGCCACGCAAAGAATTCGGTACATGGACGCGTATGAATGATGATTTATGAGAATGTGATTTCAGTTGTTTTAAAAGTGTTTTAGTTTACAATAAATTTTAGCCTAATGCTGACGTGTAATAAAGGTACAATGGAAACTACAGGGCTGAACAAAAGTATTCAAGTATGTTTCCATCTAATAGTATGAATTGCTGAAAAAGAAATCTCAAGCTACTGGGTATTTTCTTGCTAAGCTAAATTTTCCCATTATATGAACTGACATATGAAATACAGGGCTGTTCTAATGTACTGGAGTACATATTTGGGTATATTTGGCTATACACTATTATTTCCCTAAATAACAAAGTTTTGTTAAAGATTTCATTAAGTGTTGGAAAGTGCTTCATAATCTATGCTTAACGCATGATTTTTCATACTTGTTTTTATATTTTGATTATTTCCTGCAAAAGACACATTCTCAGTTGAGCATGTTTGGAATTGTTTTATTAATTCACAAGAAATTTATTTCTCTTGCAGAAATCATTTTAACATATTCCCATTCTGTAGGTCTATTAGTTTTTTAATTTACTTTATTCGCTATATATATTGTAAAAAAAAAAGAAATAAGATATTAAAAAAAATACATTTCAGATTTTTAATTTTCTTCATTATAGTGTATGTAAATTACTCATTCGATAAGGCCGATTTGTTT
Source organism: Maratus speculifer (assembly GCA_964019185.1). Classification (NCBI taxonomy): domain Eukaryota; kingdom Metazoa; phylum Arthropoda; class Arachnida; order Araneae; family Salticidae; genus Maratus; species Maratus speculifer. Next base: position 208,483,568 of record OZ025291.1, on the reverse strand, counting down.
TTATCCTTTCAGTTGATTTTATGATACACCAAGGGATAGATTTCATTAGTTGAATCGACGATCTAATCAAGACTACTGCGAAAATGGGCTCAATAAAATTGGTTTAGGATTCATGCAAAATTTGGTTGTTATGGCTAGTATTCTTTTTACTTGTTAATCTTTGATCTTTGTTATTCTTTGTTTATTAGATTTTAGAGAACTCATCTGCTTAGAATTACGCTTAATCTCATAGAAAAAAATAATTTCTTTTTTGTTTTAGGATTGCATGCATCTATTGTGTAAATTTGTTGAGGTTTTAAAAATTTCATTTTAAATTGTATCAGAATGAACATGTACCTTTTTTATACATAAGATTAATTATATGTGTTCTCGTGATAAACCTCTTTTACATATTCAGTTTTTAGATATTAAATTGTTATTTTAATTATGATTTTAGTCTGTTTTTATTACTTTCATAATATAAGAATAAAATAAATTTGTGCTATTAATAATAATTTGCAATTTATGTTATTAATTTGCTTATTCAAATAAAATAACAAATGCACAGTTGCTTACTCCCCAATTTTTTTAATATTAGAAACCTCGTAAAAAATATTCGCTTTTTAATTGCAAAAATAGCACGGTGGCATAAAACATGCTCTTTTGCAAAACAAAAATGACATTAAAGAATCTGATGGTTGGCAAATATGCACATTAACTACTTTTTGTTCATAATTTGCAGAGATCTTAATATAAAGTAAAATTCTTTCCTGAAAATATGATAAATAATATTGCACACAATATCCTGTAATCATAATTAAAAAATAATCAAAACTGTATGATGAATGAGTAGCTTTACTAAATAATTTTTCACTGCGCATACGTCAACGATAAGAAAATTTCATTTGCATATTGTGTTAGCTAAATGTATTGAGCAACTTTTATGAAAGTCTCATAATCATAACTTGAAAATTCTGAAAGTAATCGTCTATAGAATAAGCACAAAATTCGTTGTTTCCAAAATGAAGCAAAGAAATGAGGGATTGTATCAAATGTAGTAGTACGTCCCATATTGTATATTCTATATTGACGCTAATCAATAAATAACATTTTCAACTTACTCTATTGACGATCATTTTTAGAACTTTTAAGCTATGGTTTTGCGACTTTCACAAAAGTTGCTCTATACATTTAGCTAACATAATATGCAAATGAAATTTTGATATCGTTGACGCATGCGCAGTGAAAAATTATTAAGTAAGCATACTCATTTTTCATACAATTTTTATTATTTTTTAATTCTGATTACAGGGTATTATGTGCAATATTGTTTGTCATATTTTCAGAAAAGAATACTATTTTATATTAAGAACTCTGGCAATTAGAAGTAAAAATCTTGGAAAATTAATTTCTACGTGTATACATGCTATCAACATAAAAATGAAAACAGTTTAATACAATAAGCGACTTAATCATAATCTAAGTCGCTTTTGCTACGTTAGTTTTGACAGGGATTAAAAATAAAAAAAATAATGATAGAACGTTCTGAAAATAGTAAATAAGTACTTTATGTATTTTTTAGGTGCGTTCGTGTTTATATAAATATGTAGCATCTATAGTTGTACTTCAGTCCGTCCGTCTGTCCGCATGTAACAGAGGAAAATCTACGGAACTGAATCGTTTGAAATTTAAAATATATAAATATTACATACTTTCGTCAAACCATTTCAAATGTTATGAAAATCGGATGAATAGTTAAATTACAAGGATAATCAAAAGTATTCCGATATATTACGAGGAATGGGAAAAAAGTTTCAAGTGGCTTTTAGTGCTGTTACACTCTTTTGAACATAATAAAACTGATATGCATCTGAGAAGTGTATACTATAATATATATATTCTGTACAATTTGTGGTACAAAGAATATTTGTTAATAATTTACAGGGTCCCACAGAAATATTTCATTACCCAATGGCATAGGGAGAACATTGTTTGGTGCACGTTTTTATTGTATTAAAATATTTAACTTTTTATGAAATCGATATATGTTCATATGGATTACTACAAATTACTTCCTGTATAAAAGATAGCAGGTAATATTTACAGGGACATACAAAAAATTCCGGCTGCTGTGCTGTATCCGAAATACTGTATACTCTTACACCAACATCTGAATATTTTTAGGTGCGTTCGTAATTACATAAATATGTAGCACCTATAGTTATTGTTCAGCGTGCCCATCCGTCTCTCCGTCTGTCTGTCCGCATATAACCGAGCAAATACTATCCAACCAAATCATCTAAAATTAAAAATACTACATAATGGATACATAATTTTGTCGAGTCATTTCAAATCTCATGAAAATCATATGTATAGTTTTATTACAAGTGTAATCTAAATTATTCCATTACACTATGGTCAACAGGAAATATAGTTTCATGTACATTTCAGTCATGTTACACTCTTTTGAATATAATAGAATTGACATGAATCTACGAAGTATGTATTAAAATATACATTCTGTACAATTTCTTATTAATTTCTTATTATTTTATAGGGCCACACAAAAATTATTTCACTACACATAATGTTACATCGGGAAACATTGTTTGGGACGTGTTTTTATTTTATAAAACTATTTCCCGTTTTATTAAATTGGTATACGTTGGTAAATCTTAATACATGTTACTTCCTGTATATATACAAGAACACACAAAAGATTTCGACTAATATAGTGTCAAATTACTGTATGCTATAACAGGAGGATCTAAATATTTATAAAACTTCGTTAAAGTATGAACGCACTTCATTTGCTTTGCTTCACATGCAATTTCCAACTTGTTTATTTTCATTATTAAAATATTGACAATAATTATTTTGCATTTATTCTTAAATGGAACGGCCATAAAAATTCGAAATTGAAAGTAACTTTAGTATGTGGGTAAAGTTTAAAAAAATGATAGGTAAGTAGAAGGTACACAACTCTTAATTAATAAACTTTTTTAATTGATATTTTATGTCATACTATGTAGATTATTTATATGTTAATGCATAATGTTTACAATGAGCAGATTTCTTCCTTTTATGAAATACATATTTTTAAATCTTGTTGTTACAATTGCTTTATTTTAACCATTAAGATGTCACATAATGAAGAATTACGATCGGCAATTTACGGCAGGTTTCCGAAATTTATCACAGGGACATATTTAATCTGGTACTCAGACTTATTTTTTTATCTGCTTCTTTCTTCCGAAGGTAAAGCGTAGTGAAACATGTACAATTAGCATGGTTATTGGCATGCTAATAACCATGCCAATTATAATAAAATTTATAATTGGCATGATATTTAAAATTTTAATATATCTGTTTCGTTTTATTTATTATTTGGTTTTAAATTATTTGTAATTTTTTAGTTTATATTCTACAAAATATAATACATTACTGATATTTAGGGGAGACGTTTTAGACTAAGATGAACATGTACAAAGAGCACGTTCACTAATAAATATTTAAAATTAAATTATATATAGGTTTTTGTTTAATACTGAGTTTCCAATTATACTTAATTTAATAGTTTATAGTTTTGTATAAACTTTTATATAGTTTATTAGTTTATATTTTTCTACATATTATTATAGATTATTAGTTTATATGTTTCTACATTTAGTAAAATAACATATATTGTAAATTTTTTAATATGTATTGGATATTACATTTACCGCATATACGACATTTAGTTAAGTAATATAATACTATATTTTAGTAAAAATAATGTATTATAAATACTTAGGAGAAAGTTAAGCTAAATGAAATATATTCAGAGCACGTTCATAGGCAGAAATTTAAAAGCAAATATATATATATATATTTAAAGAAAATGTATTGCAATAAATAAAGTTTGTCCTCCTGCCTGTTAGATATTAATGTATATGTCTGATAAAATTTAGATACAGTAGTCTCTAAATTAACTGGGATAGTCGGGAGATGGACATGTTCCATATTAGAGAATATTATAGATAACCGAATGTATTCAGCACAAGAAAGTACTAGTGATGGAATAGTTGGTGGGAGAGTTATGGAACTTATAATCACGAATGGTGGTTTCATCTTGGTGGTATGCACACTGTTAAAAATAAAGGTGACAAACCAGTTGCATTTGGCGCCCAGGGGTGAAAAGGAGATAACATTTGACACCCGGAGGCTTGAAAATGTGTTTTGGGAGCCGTTTGATCGTTCACTGGATCATTCACGTTAATTAGGGTGCCGCGCAATGCATACCGTTGGAAGATTTTTACCCCTTAGTCATTTGCGCATGCTCTGTGACGTGTATTCTTGCCCTTCAAGTGGTCGTCACTGGTGGATCAAAACAGCAATTTCTCCCTACTATGACTACCACCGCTATACGCTATCCCAAATTCGTTTAGAAATTAGGATGGCTAACTTTTGGCGAGCTTTTTTATATAAAGTAATCTTCGAATTTCAGGACATTTGAACATTTTAGGGAGACTTTGAAGGTGAGCTCAATGGCCGAGTGGTTAGCGCGCTCAGCTTGTAATCAGACGTTGTGGTTTCGAATCCTTCAAGGGCCAAAAGTCGGGGTGTAAATTTTTTAATATTTTATTATTGGGCACTCTGGACTAAGGGTGCCATCTTTTCATCCTAATTAAAGGTGCCATTCTGGATCCTTTAGGGGTGTCACCAGAGAGACAAGCCTACCCCTAAATGGTACAATGTGTCACCATTAGTTTTAACAGTGCAGTGGCCTCTACGTTTAAATGACCAGTATACAATTACTGACTTATTGAATAAGACTTTGATGGAGGTTTACTGCGGAGAAGCCTGAAATAAGGGTACATTACCTGTCCGTCAATACTGAAAGAAATTCAACGACTTTTATAGACGCTTGTGCCAGTTTGTCAGCCACTGTTCCACAAAATGTTCAACATAAACTTCAAACAGTGGTTTCAGATGTGCATTGTAGCTGACGCAGAGAGGTTTGCAAATCCAAAATAAAGTTATCTTCCAACAACTAGCTATTCTTAAGTTTTTCTTTCTAAAGTCATTTCGTAAAGTCAAAGTGAAGGAAATTGCTAACAAACAAATACTCGCTTTAAGCATTCAACTCTTTAGTTTCAATATTCATAAGTTATATTTTCATACTAAATCATTGATGCTCTATCTATATTATAAAGGCCAAACGTATCTGTGCGTAACACATACGCCATTTTGCGAATGGCAACACTTTCCTCTGCAATTTCGGTTTGGCAATTTTCGCTACTGAAAATTTTATACTTCTAAACATCGCACATTTTAAATTTTCACACCGTCGTATAGAGCAAAAAAAATTACTTTTAATTGGAATTTCTTTGAAAGCTCTATCTCGATTTGTTTTTGAAATTTTAATTTTTATATAGTTTTTAGTGCCAATTTTGTAATTGTGGCAACACAATCACTCCATTTTCTCTTAAAATTGAAAAGAAAAATAGAAATTAAAATACGCAACACTACCCCATACAGTTTCGGTTTTGCGATTTTCGGTACTGCAAATTTTACACTTCTAAACAACGTGCATTTTAAATTTTTACACCGCCGTATAATGAAAAAAATGTACTTTTAAATGCAATTTGTTTCAAAGCTGTATCTCAATTTATTTTTGAGACATTAATTTTTTTTTTTAAATTTTAGTACTAATGTTGTAATTGTGGCAACAGAATCACTCCATTTTCTCTTAAACTTGAAAATAAAAGAAAAAAGAAAATAAAATGCGTATGATATTTCAAAATTATCGTCTAGTATAAAATTGGATGATTTTCCATTATTTCGTTTAATAATTTGGATAATTTAGTTTTATAGCTTTTTGTTAATTTTAGCTTAAAATAATGTTTGTTTGAGGGTTAGACTGGCCAATATAAGATGTATTTTTACTGTAACTAAATTTGCAGAATTATTATAAATCAATGAAACAGTTCTTTCTAAAGATTTTCTTTCGTCGATTTTCGACGGGTTCCACCTCGTAACATTAAATTCAATTTTTTCTCGTATCTCTTATAGCTTTCGTGATAGGAATGCTACACCGAAGATGTTTCATCTACTAGCACATAGTCCCTTTACAATATTTAGCCACCATTTATATTACTATAGCTATAACCGTTCGACTAAAAAAAGGTTGGGAGGGGATTGTAATGTGCACCCTATATATATATATATATATATAATGCAGTGTTGGTAACTATAAAATTACTATGTTATATGTATGAAAATTATAAATAAAATATTATTGTGTTGAATGTGTTCCACCTGTTTTTAATTCAAATATTGTCCACACGTTTCTCAAAATAGTGGAATACGGTAACAGGAGATTGAATAGTGATTTGTCAGTATTCGATATGAATGGGAATTTCGAGAAATTAATCTTTTTTAATACAAACGGGTTTTATTTAAAGCGATTTATATTCGATATAATGAATCGCCAATTCAAAACAACATGATGCGTGAAATGAACGAATAAGGTTGGTAGAGATCTAAGTCAGTGTTATGCTCATGCTCACTCACATAAGATAAAAACAAAACAAAAAATGCTCCGCAATTCTTGTGCTAAGATCAAACATTAAAAAAAAACATTTTCCTATTTCGATCTTTTTTCTTTTGTACATTAATATAAATTTGGAAGTTTTTTGGAAGCAGTTTTAGATGGCCGCCATTTTAGGACAAGATAGCGTGTGAAGTTTAACAACGAACTCAGTCAAGGCATTGGTTTGTTTTATGTACATACCAAGTTATATCCACATCGGATCATAAATGTGCATAATATCCCGACAAAAATCAGATCATTTCAAAATGTTAGTCACACTAGAAATTCAAAGTGCTAGAACTCAGCCATTATTTAATATAAAGAAGAAAAAGAAAAATTATCCGAATTCATTGTATACAGGTCAAACATATAAGAGAAGAGTCTCTTCTAATTTCTAATTTTTTTGTACCTCATTTTAAATTTAAAATTAAAAAAAATTAAATGGCCTCCATTTTAGAACAAGGTGGCGGATGAAGTTGTTCAACGATCTCGATCGAGACATCTGTATGTATACTCACGAAGTTACATCCAAATAGGTTCATTAATATGCGTTTTATTACCTGAGAAAAATCAGATCATTTCAAAATGTTAGCGGCGCTAAAAATTTAAAGTGATAAAATTCAGCCATTTTTTAAAACATAGTCGAAACAAAAAATGCTCTGAAATCTTTGTATCCAGATAAAACAGATAAAAGAAAAATCCTTTTTAACTGCTAATTTTTGTGTATCCAATTATAAATTTTAATTCTTTTATAAAAGTTTAAATGGCCGCAATTTTCAAACAAGATGGCGGATTAAACAGGCCGACGAACTCAATTCAAACATCGGCATATACTATGTACAAACCAAGTTATATCAAAATCCGGTTACAAATACGCATGTTATCACGTGACAAAAATCAGACCGTTTCAAAATGTCAGCCACACTAGAAATTCAAAGTAATCTAACTCAGTATTTTTTAAGATAAAGACAAAATAATAAATGTTCAGAAATATTTGCATCAAGGAAAAACACATAAAAGAAAAATATTTTTCAATTTCGAAAGTTTTTTTATTTAATTTTAAATTTTAAATAAAAAAAAATAAATGGCTAAATTTGAAATAAGATAGCGGAAGGAACTGGCCAACGAACTCGGTTCAGACACTGTTCAGACTCGTTATATTATATGTACGCACCAAGTTACATCCGAACCGGTTCATAAATGTGCGTGTTATTATGTGGCAAACATCAGACCGTTTTAAAATGTCAGCTACACTAGAAATTCAAAGTGCTATAACTCAGCCATTTTCAAGATAGAAACAAAACAAAAAATACTCTGGAATGTTTGTATCGAGGTCAAATATACAGAAGAAAAATACTTTTCACTTTCTAATTTTTTGTACTTAATTTTAAATTTTAAATTAAAAAAAGTGGCCACCATTTTGAAACAAGATGGCGGCAGATACTGGCGAACGAATTCGGTCGAGACGTTAGTATGTACTTTAAACACACGAAGTTTTATTCAAATCAGTTCATAAAAACGATATTTACAGCAGGACAAATATCGGATATGTATATATATATATATATATATGAACATATATGTACCGGTTGTCCAAGAAATGACTGACGGATTTTAAAATTTAATAACTTGCAAACGGTGACAGCTATTTAAAAAAATTTTGCAGGAGGGTTATGTTTAATGTCTGTTTTTTTACCGTAATTTTTTATTGTAATTCGCATCTCAAACAATAGGTGGCGCTGACGGCGATTTAAGGCTAGGTGATCAATGCTAAGTGAAGCGTCGACCTGGCCTTCAATCGCCGTCAGCGTCACCTATTGTTTGAGATGCTAACTAAAAACAAAAGTTACGGTAAAAAAATTCCTGACCATATACATAACCCTCCTGCAAAAATTTTTTAAATAGCTGTCACCGTTTGCAAGTTATTGAATTTTAAAATCCATCAGTCATTTTTGGGACACCCGGTATATATATATATATATATATATATATATATATATATATATATATATACATATACATATACATATATATGTCAACATTTGAACGGAGGCTGGTTTAGGGTCTGGGGGTCATGATCGGTGAAAATACATCAAAAATTTCCGAAAGTGATTTCCTCCTGACAGCTGCAATAGATAGTACTTTAATTTTTGTAATGAAAGCTACCTAAAATCTAATTCAAAATTTTATCTATTCATTACCTTCGTCACTACTAGTCTAAAAAGGACCAATCAAGAGAAATTTTTCACCAATTGATAAACTGAACCACGGCTAAAACTAATATTCGAAACAAATTCATTCGTATAAAATATGTTAAATTGAAACCAAACAGTTTTTTAAAGACATAGATTTATATGTAGATGCATGAATCATTATATGTTAAATAAACGAATTCGGAAAGTAATGTAGTAATGCATCTCAATTATTTTTTGTGGCACTGTAAAAGAATTATAAATTTTACACCCAAACTTTTCAAAGAACATCAAATCATATGTGATAATCAGCAACAGTACCATTTAGAAATTTCGCAGAATTTCAAATAAAATAAAGAATTTAATTTAATTACAGCCCATAGACAAACATGTAATAAAACGCACTCTGCGCGGTACTGGAAATATTGTATACACTGTAAAAGTGCTATGATGTGGTAAATGTGATATAAGATGGTGTTTAATACCATAGGTATTGTAAGAACTATAGAAACATACAAAAATCTTTTACCGTCAGTATTCTATAAATTCGCATATGAACACTTCGGGAAAGAAAAAACATTAAGGCATTATTTTTATGTAACCGTCTTTTTATAGTTTTATATAATCGTCACATTTTGATTTTGCATATTTATTTAGTAAACATTATATTAAAAGTATTCAAAAGGGTTTAAATGCAGATTTTTGCAACAAAAATCTTTATGCAGGAAAAAAAAATAAATTTGATATTTTATTACAAAGTTAAAATTTTTTGCGAAAGTTTAAAATATATAAATTTTAAAATTACTGTTTTCAAAATATCTACATAACACTTAGAATTAATGTTGATATCAAATATTATCTGAAAATACACGTACACTTTTCTATAAGTTTCCATATGTGAAAAGAGAGATAACAATACCTGGTAGGAAACCTTTCCCTAATGATTTCATTTTCACAAAACATTTATTATAGTCACGTTCAAAAAGACTGCAGATGAAACAGAAAAAAATAACATTTACTTTTCTTTTGTCAACTCAAAATTAAATGCAAACATATTATTATGTCCAGGAATGTTTTTTTCCTCACTGTGCATAAATACTTACAATGATTTTTTTAAAAAAATATGGAAGTAAAGGAATTGAAGTTATTTTCTGAAATGTGTGCGGTGAGTATAGAAAATTATTATTAGATAGGAATTGTTCATGCACTTTTTCTAATGTTTTTACTCAAGATACAGTTTTGATACTAACATTAAATTGAAAATATTAAAATACATCTATTTTCTTCATTAGTAATATTCAGTACCATTTGATATTAATATAGGGTGACATATAAACACTGTGAAGTAATAAAAAAGACAATTTGAAGTTTTCTTCGCATTCTTCAGCCAAACTATTGTATTATTCATATTTCTCGTGCTTTTTTGTTGTCTAATTACCATTTGTGCTGATATTAATTCACTGTTTGGAAGAAAAAAAGAGTATGCAAAGGTTAATCCTCTTTTTGTCCAACACTCCTCTTTCTTTTCCCCAGCAAACTTCGTTGTTTGAGGGATTTTAGAATTAAAAACTTGTGTAATCAAGCACAAGTCCCCAAATTTGCCGAAACGAGCTTTATGGCGGAAACTCGCCAAAAACATTCTGTCTCCGCTATCTTGACAAATTTTACAAAAGCGTTATATCCCTGCATCGGCGCAGGAGGAAGCCACTACGAATAATTTTGATTACTTCTTGTACAGATTTTTTTGTCTTTCGAAGGGTGGATGAAACGGGTTGTTTTATCACTCCAGTTAAAAGTTATTGTCTTTTATTATCGTCGCAGTATTTATGTGCCACACGGCTTTATCGGCATAAAACATCAAAATAGTTTAAAACTGATAATATTTTCTGCATAATCTAAAATTGTATTACATACTAAAAAATAACTGTGTTCTAATAATATAAATATTAGTTAGAATCTAATTATGTATGCTAATTATTATAAATTATTTTTAAATAAATGTTGATAAATTCCGAAGCATAAAATACTTTTCTAATGTTTTCTACGATAGAAGCAAAAGAGAAATCAAAAGAGAAATAATAAAAAAAGAGGTTATATTTAAAACAGATAATACTTTCTGCATAAACTAAACTCGTAATATATATTAAAAAATAACTGTATTCTAATGATAGAAATATTAAGTATAATCTAATTATATATGTGGGAGCGATTCTTTCTCCAACAGCCAAGTATCATGTCTTGTAAGGTTCTTCATATCGCAACTCTGATAGAAAAGGTCTTTAGAAAGCAGACGATTTTCTGAAAAAACTCCATTCAGACGAAAAGCCGAAGAAAAAAGAAATGAACGGATGAGATCGTTGGAGGGAATGTTGGGAGAGTTGGTGTTGACTTTAGAAGAATGTTGATTAAGATGACGCGATTAAGATGTTTTAATTAAAGTTTCCTTTTGAATGTTCGAATTGTAAATATTAATATGTAAATATCTTTTTTGTAAATATTAACGTTTAATATAAGTCATTTAAAAGTTTAAAAACGGTGTCAGAATTTAATTTACATCCGAGTTTATTTACTTATGTGTTCGAAAGAACTTTTATAAGAAGAATCTCCATAAATTTTGGTGTCAGAACCGAGACAAACGAACTCCCACAGAGAAGAAATATATATATACTTTAAATAATCTGGAAGCCGTTATTATTTAGAATTGTGATGGAATCCTTGCTGGAAATTATTATGAGGAAATCTTTTTTGAATATATGTTTAATGATATGAAGCTGTTGGATACTGCGACAACAATGCTGTTTAAATGTGTGAAGCTGAGCATCTGATTATGAAGTGAGTTTATTATTTCATTTTTCTTTTCAATAATGGAAAAATTAGTTGATTTAAAGGAATTAGAGTTTTCTTTGAAAACTGAAAAATCAGCTAGTATTAAGATATTGCACAAATTAATTTTTGGAGAAATCGGTGACAGAAATAATCGACGTAGAATTCGGAATTTTACTGGGTTTACGTTTGAAGTAGATTCCGATGAATATCAAACTAAATTCAAAGAAATTAAAGATAATTTTTCTGTTAACGACTTAATTACCATTTGCAATGTTTTGTGTATAAATAATTCGGGAACTTTTGATGAAATTGCTGCCAGAATAATTTCTAGTTTATGTGATTTTAATATTTTAAAAATTAATATGATAGCCGATGTAGGTACTCTTAGTGATGACGAAAGTGTTGATGAATTTAATGATGATTTACAAGATAAAACTAAAAATATTTCAACTGTTTTTGAGAATAATATGAGAAATGATTCTGGTAGTTCTAATTGTGAAAGTAATGAAAATCAGAAAATTCAAATTCCTGATTATGTTATTAAACCAAGCTTTTCTATTAATGATATTGAAAGTATGATTACAATGTTTGAAGGTACTCAAGTACAAAATATTAATAAATGGATTGACGATTTTGAAGATATTGTTTCATTATTTAACGTTAGTGATTTGCACAAATTGATTTTGGCTAAACGCCGTATGACAGGCAAAGCAAAATTATTTCTTGAAAGTGAAACAAATATTAATTCGTGGTCTAAATTAAAAGCCCTACTCATATCTGAATTTGGTCAAACGTGCAATTCAGCTGAATTACACGAATTGCTGTCCAAAAGAAAAATTAGACCACATGAATCGTTAGATGAATATTTTTTAAATATGAAACAATTATGCTCAAAAGGTAATATTGAAGATTCTGCCCTTATTCAGTATGTAATAAATGGAATTAATGACCCCATTTCTAAAAAATCTTTTTTGTATGGTTGTCCCAATATTGCTGAATTTAAAAAAAAATTAAAGATTTATGAAAAAATAAGATCGGAGTATGAAAATGCAAAATTTCATAAATATGAAGGAGCTAAGCCTAAAATTAAATCCGAAGTTGAAGTTAAGAACAAATTTAAGCCTGTAAAGCCAAATATGCGTTGTTTTAATTGTGACGGGAATAATCATAAGAGTATTAACTGTGTAAATAAAGATAAAGGGCCGCTTTGTTTTGCTTGTAACGCTTATGGTCATAAATCATTTCAATGTAATAAATCTAAAGATACAAGTGTTAAAAATGCTCAGTCACAAGTAAACATTATTACATCCCAAGATTTAATTCTGAAAGAGATAAAGCTTTATTCTTTGCGTTTAATCTCTTTAATAGATACTGGTAGCCAAAATACTTTGTTAAAGAAAAGTATTTATGATAATTTGAAGAACTTTGTAGAATTAAAACCTACGAGTATCTCTTTGACCGGTCTAGGAAAAGCCTCAATTAAACCAGAAGGTTGTTTCAATTCAGAAATCGAAGTAGATGGTTCAAAATTTAAAGTTACTATTTTTGTCGTTAAGGACAGTTGCATTAATTTCGATTTAATTATTGGCACTGATGTTATTCATCAAGGTACATTAACTATTTCTGAGAATAAAGTGAAACTGTTTAAAGCTGAAGTTCAGTCTAATGACTTTTTAGTTAATATTGTAAATGTTTTGGATGAGCCTAAAATTGATTTAACTCACATTGCTGACAAAAAATTACGTTCAGAGTTATACTCTTTAATTGAAAATTATGTACCAATTAAAACTAAAACAGTAGATGTTAAAATGAAAATTAATTTAACTGACGAAATCCCAGTTTGTTCTTCTCCTCGAAGATTACCGCCATGCGAGAAAAAAATAGTCGAAAACCAAATTGAGGAGTGGTTACCTCAGGGAATAATTCGAGAAAGTTCTTCTAATTTTTCTTCGCCGGTTGTGTTAGTCAAGAAAAAAGATAACACAATGAGACTTTGTGTTGATTACAGATGTCTTAACAAAAAGACAGTACGTGAGCATTTCCCCTTGCCAGTTATTGATGATGTAATAGACCAATTACATTCTGCCGAAGTATTTACCACCATAGATTTGAAAAACGGTTTCTTTCATGTAGATTTTTGAAGAAGACTCGCGGAAATACACCTCGTTTGTTACTCATGAAGGACAATACGAATTTTTGAAATGTCCATTCGGGTTGACCAATAGCCCTAGTGTTTTTCAAAAGTATATTTATAATGTATTTCGAAACCTATTAAAAGATCACATTGTTGTCATTTATATGGATGATTTAATAATACCTGCTAAAAACGAAGCTGAAGGTCTAGAAAAATTAAAACTTGTACTCGAAACTGCATCGGAATATGGATTAGAATTAAATCTTAAAAAATGCAATTTTTTGAAGCGTGAAATTGATTTCTTGGGGTATAGAATCATAAATGGTAAATTGTATCCCTCTCCACTGAAGACTAAAGCAGTAATAAATTTTCCCGAACCAAAGTGTACCAAAGATGTTCAAAGTTATTTAGGATTGACAGGATACTTTCGAAAATTTATAAGAAATTATTCGGTTATAGCTAAACCGTTAAGTGACCTGCTAAGGAAAGATTCAAAATTTAAATTCGATATAGAAGAACAAAGAGCTTTTAATGAACTCAAACGTATTTTGTCGTCAGAACCAGTACTTTTAATTTACAATCCCAAAAGTGCGACCGAAATCCATTCTGATGCCAGTATTGATGGCTATGGAGCTGTTTTAATGCAACAATCTCCAGTAGATAATCAATTTCATCCAGTTTATTTCGCAAGTAAAAAAACCACCGAAACTGAACGGAAGTACACTAGTTACGAATTAGAAGTTTTAGCTGTAATTGAAGCCCTGAAAAAGTTTAGAGTATATGTGCTAGGTATCCCATTTAAAATTGTAACCGATTGTAATGCATTTAAAATGACTATGGATAAAAAAGAAATGAGTACAAAAATAGCTAGATGGGCAATAATGTTATCCGATTTTGATTATGTTATTGATCATAGACAGGGTAGCAGTATGAGACATGTCGATGCATTAAGTAGGTATCCTATTTGTATGGTAATCCAAGATAGCTTAACTTTAAAAATTATCCAAGCGTAAGAAACCGATGACCATATTAAAACAATAAAAGAAATCCTAAAGGTGAAATCTTATGATGATTATCTAGTTAAAAATGATGTTCTTTATAAATGTGTTAATGGTAATGATTTATTAGTTGTACCGGAAGACATGCAAATGAATATAATCAAGGCCGCTCACGAAAAAGGTCATTACGCAGTTGCAAGAACAGAGAAAAGTTTAGAAAATGATTTTTACATCCCTAAAGTTAAACAAAAAATTGAGAAATGTATAGCAAATTGTGTTCCTTGTATTTTAGTTAATAGAAAATGTGGTAAACAAGAAGGCTTACTTCACCCAATAGAAAAAGAAGAAACTCCATTACATACGTACCATGTTGATCACTTAGGTCCATTAGAAAGCACTAATAAAAATTACAAACATATCCTTTCGGTCATTGACGCATTCACAAAATTTGTTTGGTTGTATCCCACAAAATCTACCTATGCTGCCGAAGTAATTTCTAAATTAGAAATCCAAAAATCTATCTTTGGAAATCCAGTTCGAATTATATCAGATAAAGGTCCTGCATTTACCTCTAAAGCTTTTGAAGATTATTGCATGAATGAAAATATTAAACATATCCCGATTACCACTGGATTACCCAGGTCTAACGGCCAAGTTGAGCGTCTAAATTCTGTCATAATATCTGTTCTGTCTAAATTGTCTGTCGATAATCCTAAAAAATGGTATACACATGTAAGCAACGTCCAACAGGTGATAAATTCGACTTTTCAGAGAAGTATAAGCACAACTCCTTTTGAAATGATGTTTGGTACTAAAATGAAACTAAAAAATAACATTGAAATTACTAGTCTTCTGAATGCTGAAATACAATCTGATTTTACAAATAACCGCGAAGATATGAGAAAAAATGCTAAAAAACAGATTTTAAAAGTCCAAGAAGAGAACCGTAAAACTTACAACCTCAGACGAAAGAAAGCTAACAAATTTAAGATTAATGATGTGGTTGCTATAAAACGCACACAACAAGGTCCAGGTTTGAAGTTAACCTTTAGCTTTCGGGACAGTGAAATCTAAAATATCCTTTTACAACGGGAGAACTGACGCGATTTCATCCCCCTATCTTAATGACCCTTCACCGCAGGTGACCAGAAAATGCTGCTATCATTTGGAACATGTGTTAATGATTTACACGTTTGTGAGAAGGTAAGGGAATTTTCTTCCCTAAGAGAAAGTTATTTCTGTTTACTTGTCGGAATCGAAAGTAATGCTTTAGGTTCGTTGAAAAGATGTAATTTATAATGATAAAAATGATCTTTTTCTGTGAAGTGCGTGTCATTAAATAAAACATATATTAGTGGTAATTGAGCGGTCGTTTTAAAAAATAATTAGAAAACTTGATGGATGTTTATTGAATGTTTTAATAGCATTTGGTTTCTTGAAGGGTATAATCTAAAAATGAAGGTTTGTTATAGGCAAAATTACTATAAGTATATATGGTAATACAAAAATACATTATTTTAAAAAGTGCTAAATTTTCAAATATTTAAATAACGCATAAGTGATTTCCTTAAGAATCATTGTTAATTTTATTTCAACGATTTAAATTAAAACAGAAAAAGAAATTTCACGATAAAAAAAAAATTAGAAATTAACATATAAGGAATCGTTAAACAATATAGTAACAAATAATAAAGAGATATCTAACGAAATTTATGTTTCCTATTAAGGTCTTCGTTTTTAACTAATATTTACTAATAGTACTAAGTAGAACCCCGATAATCCGGATCGGTTTTTTCATTTTTTTTTCATCTTTCAGAAGCGATTGGCGAAAAAGTTTTTGTTTTATTATTCAGAATACGACGATGCAACAAGTTAATGTTAAAGAAATTAGCCAATCGCTTCTCTTACTTGAAAAAAAAAAGCGAAAAACCCGATCCGGATTATCGGGGTTCTACTGTACTTTAATTTAATCTGTAAAATAATTAACCGAATATTACTATAAAGAAATATTGGATGAAGTCTGGATATGAAAATTCTGTCAACACAGCAGAGAAGAAGATTTTGGTGTTAAAATTTCTTCAATGGCTTTCAACCCTTCCGCCGTTTGCAGTCTGCTAACTGTTACTTTTAATGCCCAAAATACCAAGTGGTACCAGTAATTTTGTTTATTACAGTTTGAATTTCATAGTATATGTGAAAAAGAGCTTTTAGTTATTTTCAAATAAATTTGTAAATTTCAGAGTTAATAAATTAATTAAGCATTTTTTGAACATAAATACCTTGCCCCTGAAAGGGTTAAAAATTGATAAATAGATACAGTCCTCTTGTATTACTATAAAAAGAGACAATCAAAGCTATCTGGCGCTTCCGTTTGTATTTTCGTGGTTTAAAAAAATAAAAAAATAATTAAAAAAAATAAATAAATAAAACGGAAAAAAGCGCTTTGACTAAAGCGCATCCATAAAAAAGCTAACATATTTAAAATCACATCATATTTAAATGAGTCCAATAATAATACACTTGGTTTATCTTAGAATATAAATACTAGAATAAGATGATTTTTTGAAATTTTGACGTTCTTGCTCTGCCGAGGCTGAGGGAGGGAAGAAGAAAGGGCTTTAAAAGTTATCTCAAAACCTCTCATTGTCATAATGATCAATTTTTGTAAGATATGGAGAATTAGAATATAAACCATAGATGCCAACACCTCTTAATTTATTCCGGAGTCTGATACAAGATGAGCATGTTTTCAACCGGAAATTTTATTTGACCAAAAATTTCAGGATGAAATCAAAGATTTACATCGTAGAAAGTAAACACATTTTCTTTAATGTTTTTTCTGGTTATTGCATGCAAATGTTTGACCAGACTGCGGAATAATTAAGAGATGTTGGTATCTATGTATAAACACTGGGTACTATATATATATTTTTAATTCAGTCTCCCTTGTTCTTCTGTGTATGTTGGTGGGAAACGGGGAGGTCTTCAAACTTCAAATCTATCACGGCTTTAGAAGATAACATTGTCAGAATGTTTTCTAAGTTTATAAATAACAGATCAGATGAGTTTCTGTTAATTTGCTTATCTCCCGCTTTTCAGAAGGGGGGAGTAAATAAGCTATGATTATCTTCCTCATAAAACTGTACAACGGGACATTATCATTTTATATAAAAATACCCCAAATTTCATAAAAAGCTGAACGTAAAAGCTGAACGAACTGTCTATTTTCCCCTTGTTCTTCTGTGAGGGGAGCGGAGTGTCTAAAAACTCCGAATCTATCACGGTTTTTTTGCACTTAAAAAAAATGTATATTTCCCTTATTATACTCTCTATTTATGCAAAAATCAGTAGAAATGTTGTACAATATCCATATATTTCTACTCTGCATCGACAGATCGTTTCGTATAATTTAATGTAAAGAGGGTTTCCAAATATTATAGTTTTTCTATGGTTTTTTTTTCCTATCGGCTCCCTAAGTTTCCTTCTTATGAAATGGGCATTCATAAATATGAGGTCAAACATCGTCTTTGTCATCCTGGATTTTCAGAAGAATCCTATAAATATGTTTTTATTTTATATTCGACAAAATGTCTATAATTGAAAGTGTCCGGCCATTAATAGCCATATAGTATGTAGTTCTGTAACATTTTACTTTAATCTCTTACATCTAAAAAGCACCCATACGAATTCCTTTTTTCTGCGAATTAAGTGTGGAGCTGGGGGAAAAAAGTACGAATTTAAAAGTACATTTTTTTTCTCTATACAATGTGTAAAAATTTAAAATGTGCGATACTTAGAAAATAGAATTTGCAAAATCGAAAATTGCAAAACCGAAATTGCATGGAAAAGCGCTGCGTATTTTAATTTCTTTTCTTTTCTTTTCTCTCCTTTTTTTTTTTTTTTTTTTTTTTTTTTTTTTTTTTTTTTTTTTCAATTTCAAGAGAAAATGCAGTGATTCTGTTGCCACAATTACAAAAGTGGTACTAAAAACTATAAAAAAATTAATATCTCAAAAATAAATTGAGATAGAGTTTTCAAACAAATTGCACTTAAAAGTACATTTTTCTTTCTATACAACAGTATAAAAATTTAAAATGTGCGATGGTTAGAAGTGTAAAAATTTGTTGCAGTGAACATTGCAAAACCGAAATTGCATGGGAAAGTGTTGGCATTGGCAAAATTACGTATGCGTTACGCACAGGTACGTTTCGCTTTTATAATATAGATACATATTTATGAAATTTATGGTATTTTTATTTAGAAACAACGAGATTATATAGTATTTTCTATTTTTCCGTAAAGGCAAGACACTGTGAAAGAAGCTGTAAAAGTTAGCTTTTTAAACAAAATTTACCAATGAAGGTAAAAAAAGACATTAATTATTTTAATTTATATGAAATTCAGACTTTTGAACCATTCTGTGTTAGAGTAACAATCCCACCACCATAGAAATATGATTCTTCAAATTAAACGAGTGTACCGCAGAAAATTTCGAAGAAATTCAAAACTCTTTCCAATTTTTTAGACTTTATTATTATTATTAATTATACTTTTTGCTTTTACTTTTAATTTAATTATATTATTATTTATTATATTTTTTAACAATTGTTTCGCCATGAAAGTTTTTAATAATTAAATCATTATTTTTTGTTTACCCTTGTTTCATTCGAGAATAATAGCTATATAAATAATAATAATTATTACAAACTTTGTGGCTGCAACATTCTAGCAAACAAACAAAATAAAGAAGAAGAAGATAGAGCTACTTTATTTGATCAAAATCGCTAAAAATTAAATATTTTAAATGAGTTTATTTATTTTAATTTATTTATTTGTATTGTTATTAAATTTCTAAAAAAAGCCCTGCAGCAATTTTCATGAAATTTAAATTCAGTCCTTGACCAATTGCAGAGAATAATCTTTCAATGACACACACACACACACACACAAAAAAAAAAAAAAAAAAAAAAAAAAAAAAAAAAAAAAAAGGGCACATGAATCAGTCGAATAGTTTCGAAGTAATTGATAAGCGTACAAAACGATAACAACAACAAAAAAGTGCTAAATTGAGAACTTCTTCTTTTTCTTTTTGGAGTCAGATGAAAAATAACTAAGAAATTATTAATGCAATCTTTATTATGGTTTCCATAAATAAAAATTATTTCATTTGAATTTGACGGTGAATAAGTTATTTAGAAATAATAAATAATTCTAGAATTCGACAATTTTCTGAAGCAGATAATGTATAATTCCATTCTCATTTATGCAAAAGGTATAGTTGCGCATGACTTTTTAGTAGGCTGTGACCATAGGAATCTAGGAAAAAAAGTGACCGGAAAAAAAGCTATCAGAAAAAAGTGACAAACTACAAAAGCGGAAAAAAAGTGACACGGAAAAAAGTGACGCGGAAAAAGGTGACAAGGAAAAAAGTTACCGGGAAAAAAAGTGACAAAGAATTGATTTTGGGGATTTATTATTGATTTTGGGGATTCATTGCTTAAGTATAAAAGGGGGATCGGGGAGGGGGCTCATAGTTTAGATAAATGGGTTTTTCATGCTGAATTAACTGTTTTGGTTCAATTTTTGGATATACGTTCATCCTGAAAAGACGCTTGCCTGATTAGTTTTGGGAAGGTACGATTACTCCCCTCCCCCCCCATCCGTCCTCAATTAGATGAATGGGTTTTTATGCAGAATTGTCCAATGTGACTCAAATTTGCATATAGATTCTTTTCGATAGGGCTTATATATTGTATATAATGCCGGAAGAGATTTAGGAGTTCTAATGATTAAGTATAGAGAGGAACGGGGGATAACCTTTCTAAAATTAAATTAATAACTTTTTACGCATAATTATCCGATTTGCTTAGAATTTTGGACATAGGTTCATTATGATAAGACGTATTTCTGATTAGTTATGGGGTTCTTCTGTTTATTATAAAGGGGGGCGAGCAATTATATCCCCCTTAAACTAGAAAAATAGGTTTTTATGTAGAATTATCCCATGTATTTCAAATTTTAAATATAGGTTCTTTCTGATAAGGTGGATCCCTGAATAGTTTTAAGGATTTAATATCTAAGTATAGAAGGGGAATAGAATATAACCCACCTTAAATTAAATTACTTTTTACGCAGAATTATCAGATTTGCTTCAAATTTTGGATTATAGAACCATTATGTTAAGGCGTATCCCTGATTACATATGGGGTTATTTTGGCAATTAAAAATTGTGGCGGGTGATTATTCCCTCCCCCCTTAAATTAGATAAATTGTTTTTTATGCTCACTTATCCGATATATTTCATATTTTGGATATATGTTCTTTCTCATAAAGTGAATCCCGGAATAATTTTAAAGGTTTATTGGCTAAGTAAACACTGGGGGAACGGATGATCCCCCCTTAAATTAATAAATGGCTTTTATCTGATTTAATAAATGGCTTTTATCTGGAATTATCTGATTTGATTCAAATTTTGATTGAGCGTTCATTATCATAAGGCGAAGTCCTGATTAATTGTGGGTTATACCCCGTCCATCGCTCTATACTTAGCCATTAAACCCTTAAAACTATTCAGGGATTCACTTTATCAGGAAGAACCTATATACAAAATTTGAAATACGTTGAATAGTTGTGAAAGAAAGAAAACAATTTATTTTATTTAAAGAGTGGAGGATTAATCGCCCGCTTCCCCTATTTAATTATCAAAAGAACCCCATAATTAATCTGAGATTCGCCTTTTTATAATGAATATACATCCAAAATTTTAAGCAAATCGGATGATTCTGCGTAAAAAAACATTTATTTAATTTAAGGGGGTTTATCCCCCGTTCCCCCTCTATACATAGCCATTAAACCCATAAAACTATTCAGGAATTCACTTTATGAGAAAGATCCTATATCCGAAATTTGAAGTACATCGGATAAGTGTGCATAATTTTTTTAAATCTAATTTAAGGTGGATATAGTAATCACCCGCTTTCCTTTTTAATTACCAATAGAACCCCATAACTAATCAGAAATATGTCTTATCATAATGAACCCATGTCCAAAATTCAAAGCAAATCAGATAATTCTGCATAAAAAGGCCATTTATTTAATTTAAGAGGGGTTTTCTCTATCTCCCCTTTATACTTAGCCATTAAAGCCTTAAAACTCTTCCGGAATTCACCTTACCAGAAAGAACCTATATTTAAAATTGAAATACATGGGATAATTCTGCATAAAAACATATTTATCTAGTTTGAGGGGGAGAATTGCTCGTTCCCACCCCCCCTTTATAAGCAGAAGAACCCATAACTAATCTAAGATACGTCTTGTCATAATGAACTTATGTCCAAAATTTTAAGCAAATCGGTTAATTATGCGTAAAAAGCCATTAATTTAATTTAAGAAAGGTTATCCTCCGTTCCCCCTCTATACTTAACCCTTAAACTCCTAGAATCTCTTCACGCATTTTATACTATACATAAGCCTTATGGAAAAGATCCTATATGCAAATTTGACACACGTTGGATAATTCTGCGTAAAAACCCATTCATCTAATTCAGGACGGATGGGGGTTGGGTTAATCGTCCCTTCCCAAAACTAATCAGGCAAGCGTCTTTTCAGGATGAACGTATATCCAAAAATTGAACCAAAACAGTTAATTCAGCATGAAAAACCCATTTACCTAAATTATGAGCCCCCCCCCTCGATGCCCCTTTCATACTTAACAAATGAATCCCCAAAATCAATAATAAATCCCCAAAATCAATTCCTTGTCACTTTTTTTCCGGTAACTTTTTTTCCTTGTCACTTTTTTCCGCTTTTGTAGTTTATGTCACTTTTTTCCGATAACTTTTTTTCCGGTCACTTTTTTTCCGTTTACCGACCATCGAATCAAGCTGGTTTCTAATGTGAAACTTTCTGAATAATTCTTAACGTGTCGGCATAAAATTGGCAGACCTGGCAGGATAGGATTTTGATAGAATTATGAATCGAATTCAGTTTTTCCATTTTGTTTTTGTTATAAATAAATTACTTATTGACATTACCGAAACAAAAATACAACCAGCAAATTCCCACCTTTCCCTAAATTTCACGCTCGGAAATTTTGGTCAAAACGCCAACTTTAACATTATTTTCTGAAATGTTTTTGCCTTTATTAAATAAATTGAAAACGCCATTCTATTATATAATTTTTATTAAGAATTTCACGTCTCGTTCATATGTTTCATATGTTAACAATTTCGTA
The DNA here is from genome assembly GCA_964019185.1 of Maratus speculifer. NCBI lineage: Eukaryota > Metazoa > Arthropoda > Arachnida > Araneae > Salticidae > Maratus > Maratus speculifer. Next base: position 208,460,632 of record OZ025291.1, on the reverse strand, counting down.
TGTTTTTGAATAATAAAAACGAATTCAGAAAAGCCTCAAAAACTAACTCCTTTGGGCTTGAGAACAATCATAAGTTCCGTAAATATAATAATAAGTATAAACATTTGATTTTTTTTTCAATTCAGTGTGTAAAATTACGCACGTAATTTCTAATATTTAGTGCATTAGTAAGAAAAAAATAATAATGCTTCATTTTACATTCTAAGAGCAAAAGTGTAGTCAAAATTAGCAACTCTAAATCTCTAAAACTACTTGCTGAATATAATCTATTCATTATTATGTCTCACAAGCAAGAACTATCTAAGAATCTTGCAGCAACTGAGGTAGACACAGCTTTACGTCGTCTGCGTAAACAATGTTTATTTTTTTGCCAAGTTCTTTTAACGGCATTTCCCTAGGATAATTAACATCCTCCCTACAAAATTTCCCTTGCTCGATACTCACTCTGACCCCTATTGAGCGAAAGGACCTTAATGATTTCTTCTTCCGCCTGTTGGAGGGGTGGAAGTTTTCGGGATAACGATAATCCCAACCCCGTATTCTTCAACATTTATTTTCTTGGGACTACGGTAATCCCCCCGGAAGCTAAAGGTTAAAACCAAAATATTTAGGTCCGTACAAAGTCATAAAAGTAAAAAATAATGACACCTACGATGTAAAGAAACTTGGATTCAACGAAGGACCCATGGTCACCAGTACATGTGCAGAGTACATGAAGCCGTGGACGGACGAAGCTTGAAAAAAAAAGAATTTCACCGATTGTGACACTATACCAACTATGACAAACTTCTGGACTAACAACTAATAGAATTTTAACTTTATTCTCGAAAAGACGAAAAGACGTAAGGTAAAAGAAGATGAAAAGACGTATGAAAGAAGACGAAAAGACGTAAGATAAAAGAAGACGGAAGACGTAAGAAAGAAAAGACGAAAAGACGTAAGGTAATAGAAGATGAAAAGACGTATGAAAGAAGAAGACGAAAAGACGTAAGATAAAAGAAGATAAAAGGACGTAAGAAAGAGAAGACGAAAAGACGCGAAAAAAAAATATATGAATTTTTTCAAGAAATAATCTAAGCTTTGATAAACAATTTGAATAATGACTTCTTTTTTTCAATTAAGACTTTGGATGCTGCTGTGTTTTTTTTTTCTTTATCTTTCCAGATGATCCAACTGCTGCTGCCTCCAAAGGGACGAGCATTCGAGGACGAAAGCCTAGTCAGGACGGCCGTTGTGGGAGCGATTTTTTCTCCAACAGCCAAGTATCATGTCTTGTAAGGTTCTTCATATCGCAACTCTGATAGAAAAGTTCTTTAGAAAGCAGACGATTTTCTGAAAAAACTCCATTCAGACGAAAAGCCGAAGAAAAAAGAAATGAACGGAAGAGATCGTTGGAGGGAATGTTGGGAGAGTTGGTGTTGACTTTAGAAGAATGTTGATTAAGATGACGCGATTAAGATGTTTTAATTAAAGTTTCCTTTTGAATGTTCGAATTGTAAATATTAATATGTAAATATCTTTTTTGTAAATATTAACGTTTAATATAAGTCATTTAAAAGTTTAAAAACGGTGTCAGAATTTAATTTACCTCCGAGTTTATTTACTTATGTGTTCGAAAGAACTTTTATAAGAAGAATCTCCATATATATGATAATTATTTTAAATTTGTTTAAAATAATTATCATAAATAAATATTAGTTTTCCCCTATAGGAACAAAAGATATATTTTTTTATGCAAAAATAATTTTAAAGAAAATAAAAAAGAAATTTCCTTTACAAAAAACAATTTAAAAATTTCAGATATGACAAAACATATTTCGCAAATTAGAATATTTTTATGTTGAAAAAGTATTAATTTAAAGAAAATGAAGTTGTCTTTCAAACTTCTAATAAAATGCGTACTAATTTAATCTAAAGTAATATCTACAAGAAATGTATGAGAAATGTTATTCAAGATGATAGATAAATCTTTTTTATCCCTACCTTTTGCCAAGAAAGAAAAGTCACAGTGACAACTTTTTCATTCCAGAGTTAAAAATTTCAGTCTTTAAAGGCATTTCACGCCATTAGATGCCATAAATGTTAGCAAAATTTTAAAAGAAATATTTTTTCAGTTAATACTATTATTTATTTCTCTATTTTTATTTTGTATTATTTTAGTTTTATTTATTTTATTTTATTTTATCTTGACAGGTGTTACATTGGTTTTGCAGGATAAAATTTTAAATTAGTATAGGGGAGAGGGGGGCACCTTTGAACATTTTTTCGGAAAATCAATATATTTCTTACTTGAATTATACTTATTGAATTTTAAATATTACATAATAAAAACAACTCAATTCTTTATCATACGAACCATAAATTAATCATTTTACGAAGCAATTAAATAAGTTGTGGGGATTTAAAAGTTGAAAGATTTTTGTTCAATCCTGCCCCATGTAGGGGTACCTTTGAACAAGCAAGGGGTACCTTTGAACAAATGAATAAAACATGAAACTATTGAGAGTTTTTATAAAAAATTGCATATGCTACAGAAATATAAAGTAATATGAATAAATTTAAATAACTACATTTTCTTGAAATTCCTATTATTTTATTTTTTATTATTATGTTTTTTTTTTTTTATTATTATTTAACCAAACTTAAAACCATCAAAGTTGATGTCAAAACTCATTGTTGATAAATTGTTGATAAAACATGAAGTGTCCTTCTAGTTGTGTTTTGTTGTGAAAACTTTTTTATATCTGATGCTTCTGGAAAATTATAATTTCTTATTCGCTACTTTTTTTAAGCGACATGATATAAAATTCCGTTTTATCCCTGACGGAAACTAGAAATAATATTTGGAAACTTGTGAAATCATGAATCATTATTTTGTATCTAGGATTTGCAATTATCCAATAAATGAATTTAGATTTGATTCAATTTAGATTTGAAACTTCCCATCACTGATATATAAAGAGGTTGAACCTATGTGTTCAGTAGGGAGTATTGTTAGCAGTATAAGTCTATGTCTTTCGACATTCTTAATTAACCTCTATTAACATTAAAAAAATTCAGAAATAATAATCTTTAGATACATTAACAACTATTTACCTCATAGTTTTAAGTGCTCCCTTTAAATTATTTCAATTATTATTTACCGCCAGTTTATTCGGTGTTTTTTCGCTGTTCGATGGTCCCCCAACTTTCTTGTTCATTGGTGCCCCATCACATGAAGTTCAACATTACAACGGTTTACTCAATTCGGCCTAAGAATTTGAATAAAACAAAGCTTATAAACTAAGGCTAACATCTTTGTTTAAGCATGGAACAATAATTTAAAATTTTAGGGATAGAAGTTTGTAAACAAAAATCTTAAAACTTTATTTTTTTAAGTTTAGATTCAAGAGGGAGAAAAATACATATCTTGTTTACACAGTACTGTTTATACAAAATAGTACAGCTTTATATAATTATTTCCTTGAAGCAGCAGTAATGTATTGCCATATACATTTTTTTTTAATAATTTATTTGAAGGAAAATATTTAGAGTGTTCAAAGGTGCCCCCAGTTTAAACGTGCCCCCCTCTTTCCTACACCTTTTATATGAATATTTATTTGTGAAACGTGAAAAAGCGAAAACTGGGAAGAACGTTTTGCATAAAGATTACATTTATACAAAGCATTTATTTTAGTTAAATGAAATTAAACGTTGTAACTTAAGTAGTAATTATGGTACGTTCCTATTGTAAACTCAAAGTTAAACGCTGAATACAATATTAAGATTTTTTACATGATATATTTATATATTTATGTTCATATAGTTATAGCAAAATGAAGAAGAAAATTTAATAATAAAATGTATTTTCTATGACTGATGCATTAAACATAGAAAATGACTGTTTCCTATTCAATTTTCATATCCCATTTAAAATACTAATGAATAATTTTCAACAGTATTTGAAAAAGAATGTAATGTAATTAAAAATTTGATGTATTACTGTAAAATAAAAATATCCTAGAATAATAATTTTTGCTTTATATAACCAAAGATTAAATATTAGAAAATATTTAAAAAATATTCAAAAATAATGGTGATAGGATTAAAATATATTCAGATTGTTTTCATCAGCAGCTCTTATATCCACACATTTGATATAACTTTAAAATTGTCCTTTGAAATCTGGTACCTTTTCTGTAAAAATACACCATGTTAAATATTTATCAAGAAGAAGAATCTAAAATATCCATTTAAAATTTATTCGTTCTAGAATTACCTTATTTAAAATGATTTTTTAATTAAGATTTAAATTACACAAGCACGTATATATATATATATATATATATATATATATATATATAAATAATTTTTTTCCCTTTTTTCCTAACTTTTTATTTCAAAAATTTTTTTAATGTATATATTTTATTAGAGTAAAATTAAATGTCACATAGGATACAGGACATACATCTAACTTGAAATTTCTTATAAAAACAAAATATAAAGTGTTAGAAAACAAGGTTGTCATTCAAACTTCCAATAAAACACGTACTAATTAAATTTAAAGAAAGATCTGTATGAAATATATGAGTAATGTTAGGTTTCCTTCAACTTCTTTTAAAATGCCATACTATTTCAAAGGTATTCGTTATTAGTAGATGGCTTAAGTAGAATAGGAAAACTCAGGAAAATATTTACAATTAAATTATAATTTGATTCACTGTTCTTAAATCACATGTAACGAAGTACCTGTTTCATATAGATCATAATTGTGTTAAAAGCTCAAATAATATTAGATCTGCTTTTTTGTTTCTCTATTGAAATTTGAATTTTATTACAAATATTATGCTCTTCTAAATGTGTAATTCATGCATATTTATATGCAAAGTACAAAGTGTGGAAATAATGAGCATTAAAACATTATTTGCACATTTACAAATTATATCGGGAAGATCGCATTGTTCATTAAATATTTATTATATTCATATTCTTATTGCGATATAATATTTCTAGTTTAGTTTGATAAATTTCTGTAAATTGTGTTGCATATGTGTTAAAATCAAAAAACAAAAACCAATGAACTTTTTTTTTTCATTTTTTAAACTTCGATATTTAATAACTTTGACACTTTTATAATGAACATAAGTGCTATTTTTACTCACATGTTGCGCATTATCATACCATAATAATTTATCATTTCAAGCATTTTTGCATAGGAAGCCTGGAAATATAATTTTGTTTATTAAATTTGTTGTTGGCTCCTTCATTGGCTTCGGGACTAAACCATAGTAGTAAGTTTTCGTTTGCATAACAAGACGTCTAATTAATTTTTCATGTCAAGTTGGTAAAATTTAATGTTTAAGAAAGAATCATTTACATTTACCTTCCATGAAAAATTATTGCTGTTAACATAAATTTGATTATTCGATAGTAGATATTGGGTCCGCAATAACAAGCAATGTAACTTTTTTTTCTGAAATAGATAAAATTGAAAATTTTCGGAGGATCCATTTACAATTATAGTGTATAAACATTACTTATGTTATGATAAGTTTGAATATTCAATAGTAGAAATTGTTGCTGCAAATAAGATGAGAATTTTCAGTAATTTTTTTCTGTTCCGAGGATTAAATTGTAAATTTCAAAACAGAACTATTTGCAATAGAATTGGATGAAAAAATATCGTTGTTAAGATAATTTTGATTATTCTGTAGTAGAAATTGTATCCGCAAAAAAGACAAGAATTTTGACTAATTTTTCTGCTCAAATGGTTAAAAATGAAAGGTTTAAGAAAGAACCGTTTACAAATAAAAATATGAAAAAATACTGCTGTTAAAGTAAGTGTGATTAATTGGTAGCACTATAGAAATTTCGTCCACTAAGAAAGACAAGAGGTCGAATTATTTTTGTGGTTAGACAGATAAAACTGAAAAGTTTATGAAAGAACCATGAAATTATTTACATTTAGTATTGATTTTGATTACTTAAATAAAATGCATCTTTCTAGAATAAATTAAGATTACTTAGATCCTACGGATATATTTTACAATTTATTTTATAAAAATAATTTTTGAATAAATTTTGATGAAAATTTTAATGAAATGCAATCAACTTTTCAATAAAATAAAGTAGCGTGCTTTTAGCTCATATAATGACTAAATATTCCGATATTTTGTTAAATCTTAAAATCCAGTCCCAAAAAATTAAATTATTTTAGGAAAAAAAAATAATAGTAATTAGAAATTTTCATTGCGTTTCTTGATCTAGATGCGTTATTACTTGTATTTTTTTGTTTGAAAATTTGATACTACATTTTTTTTTTAAATTTACAGATGTAAAAGAAAGTACATTTTAAGAAACAGATTACAAATTATAAATATGTATTTTAAATATATGACTAAGCATATAAAAAAGTTGTTTTCCAGTAATCTTGATCGCCCTGTAAAAAACTAATTAAGTATTACGAAATAAAAAACACCGCTTAACGATTTTCTTCAAAGACTACTTTTCATTTTAATTCCAAATTTTAACGGCAACTTTAATTATGATAAGTTGCGTTAATTACGTCCATGGCATTTTTCACTTTTTCACAAATAAATAGGTTAAGCTTCGAAAAGCAAGCAAAATATATTGTAACTGTCATTGGATGGCGAAAAAATTATAAGACTTCAAAAATTAAAAAGACAGAAAAAGAGAGTTTATTAAAGATTTTGTTTTAAAAAATTAATAAATTTCTTTATATTAACCCAGGATCAATATATCACGAGTAAAATAAACGGTATTGTGCTGATATTATCACTTAACTGAATCGACAAGAAGACCAGGGTAAATATCTATGTAACGCAACTTTCTTTATTTTTTCTCAAAACAAATCTTAATGAAAAAAAAAATGTTTATCTTGAAAATATAAATAAGCTTGTTGTTTATTTATTTATAATTATTTTTATTAAGTTTTTAAACACAATGTAATGCACACCATTCTTTTAAAAATTAAAATGAAAAAAAAAAATCAATAAAAAATCTGTACAAGCATTTTTTTTCTTCACATCTTTGAACTGTGCATGGCATTTTGTCTCTTTATATTTCAAAAATGGTAACAAACATTCATAAAATAATATTATATGAGAAATATTAAAATTAAAAAACAGTCTATTACCGAACTTCTGTAAAAAAAAAAAAAAAAAAAAAAAAAAAAAAAAAAAAAAAAAAAAAAAAAAAATCATGTTTTTTTTGTTTTTTTTTTTTCATAATAAAGAAAAAAGTATTGGATTCGAGAAATTTTTCAACTTGCTGTTTTCGAGAGATTTACTTGTTTTAGGGGTCAGAAACTTGAAACAATACGTTTTTACATAATGTTCGCCTGTGAATATGTGAGTCTGTGTGTCTGTCTATCTATACGTGACGCAAATTCTGGTGGCGCTCATGAATGATCTCATGAACTAATGCACGAAATTTAATAAAATTTTATATTAAGCTAATCAGTAACATAAATTAATGCTGATTTGGTTTGTTGTAGATCGTTCAGTTACTGATGCTTCTATACAGCCTTTTTCATGATTTCTACAATAGCTCTATCACAAGACCTAATGTACAGATTTCCATCAAGCTTCAGATTCTTTTATCAATTGAGATAAAAAGTTGTTTTCTACATTTTGGTGTAAATTACACAACAAATGGCTCTTTTATACAGCATTTTCCACGATTTTTGCAATAGCTCAATCTCAAAGGTAATGCACGGATTCTCATCAGACTTCAAATTCAGTTAGCCATTAACATGAATTGACGATTTCTGCATTTTGGTGTAAACCACTCAACAAATGGAACTGCAATGCTGCATTTTTTTCCGGTTTCTTCAATTACTCTATCTCAAGAATTAATGCACGGATTTAAATAAAACATTAGATTCAGTTAGTCCTTAGTATGATTTGGTGTTTTTTCAATTGTTAGAAGATTGCCTAACAAGTGAAATTGCTATGCTGAATTTTTTGCGATTTCCGCAAACAAATTTCAAGAACGAACAAATACACAGATTTTCAAGAAACTCCAGGTTCACTAAGATGTTGACATGAGTTGTTGGATATTAGGTTTCGGTGCAAGTCACTCAACAAGAGCTCTGTTAAAATTTATTTTGAATTATGTACATTATTTTAACGATAATCATATTTCAAGAACTAATGAATGGAATTCCATATCTATAAAATCACGATAATGGACATATATTCCCATTTAATTTAGGCAATTTGATGGCAAATATTGAAGTATTAACATGCGTAAGATAGAAGAAAGTTTTTAGATTGCCACATCCAGCTAGTCACGCACAATAAATTGAACTTTTTAATATGAATATTGTTTTAATAAATAATCTGCTGGTGATAAAAAATACATATAAAATTTTAGAGTCGATAACAAATTGAGATTGAAATTTTAAATCAATTATCAATGCATTAAAGTAAGAAAAAATAAGCATTTCTTTATAAAATATTATTAAAAACATGTTATAATGGAAATAGCAGTAATGATGGTTAACTTACCTACTTAAGTTTTAAAAGGAAATCATTTTAAAATAGAAAACTAAAACTTGATATTCTTATTGGAAACGTCTTATATTTCGAAAGACGCTTAATATACTTTTGTATTTAAATAAAGATTAATACTAGGAATGGAATATACTTTAGATATTTTTTAAATGCGATGAAAGTACGTAGAGAAAATATATACTATAGGTAACTTAGAAATCAATATACAGGATTCTACTCTTTCTGGGAAAGATTATTTTATTACAAGTAATCCTCGGAAATACTGGTACAGTACTTCCGTTGAAAAAATAAACATAAATTTTGGAATCTAATCGGTTTTCTTCTGGGTATGAAGAAAAATTGTGTTAAAACTATTTTAAAAATGATAAAAATATACTCACAAGTAAGGATTATGTACACAGCAGAATTCATTTTTTTTTGGTATAATAATAAAAGGAAAAAATAAATTATATAGTAAATATTTAAAAGAAAGAATTTTTTTACGCTAAGCGCATGTTTTAAGGTTTACTCTTTTTTCTTTAAAGTATCTTTTTATTATTATTTAATTACTTTAAAATATCATTTTGGCATATGATTAAATGTCTTTATAACGGAAAATGATATAATTAGAAAATAACGGAATTTTACAATACAAAGTATTTATTTGTGAGGTTACATTTTTAAAAATTTTGGTACTAGTTTTTACTCCCATATTCCGAGAAACAGAGAGTTATGTTTTTATTATTGTTCAACATTTGAGTTCAGGATTTTTTTTTTTTTGGGGGGGGGGGGTTGCACACCCTTTATATAATTTCTCTATCGATAAAAGGCAACAACTTCTTACATGTTCCTATAGGGATTGGCAGTTGTACACTCGGATCAGCAGCTTTTATTTTTATTCGAAGTGAAATTTTTAATACCCTTTCTTCTTGTACATGTCACATTTGTTTGCTAGTATTAGGGGTGTACATCTCCCGAAAAGTCGCAAAAGGAAGGGAACTTTAACGTTTTCGTAGGCCAGGTTTCCAGATGCACCAAAATCTGCCAGCTTGAATTCTGACAATCAATTCTTTGATTAAAGTTGTCGTTTTTAATATGGACTATCACCTCCAAACATCCTGTCTTTTTTTTATGAAACACCCTGTATAGATTTGATGAGTATGGATTTCTTTTAATGCATATTTTAATAGGATGAAATAAGGTAGAAGAAAATATCTATTCCAACTATAGTTTATTAGAGGATATTACTGATTATGACAAATGTAATTTTATTACTATTTATTTTCAGAATTACTGACACAGTTCTTCCAATGCAATTGAGGCAGTTTTATAATTTAAAATATTTTATTCCCGAATTTGTTATAATCAAATAATACATAAAATTAAAAAAACTTATTTAATGCTAATTTTTTATGGTATCAGTTTTTTTCCAGGGAACTTAACCATTTAAAAAAGAAGGAAAGTGAATTTTTGTTAATAAAGATATTTTAAAGAGAGAATTATAATAAAATAATGGAAAGAAAAAACATATTTTTTTTTCTGAAAAATCTTCTAGACAAAATTTTAAGATAATATTCATAACGCGTATAATTTCAAAACCACTTAAGTGCACTCCATCACACTTTTAAATTGTTTTTATATCATCTTACGATAAACTATCTCAATTGTTTTAAATTTCCATTTATAAATGTAAGTACTTTCAGCAAAATTTCCTAAAATAAGACACTTGAAATAATCTCCGTCGCCGCAAAAATTGATAATACGTCGGCTTTACTGAATAGGAACATGAACACATTAAGGATTTTATATTGTTATTATTATTAATATTATTATTATGTTAAATTTTGCTTAAATATGAACGATCGATAGTTCTGTAATTTTCATCCAGTGCACTTATATCGGAATTTTCATAACTTCCATTCTAAAATAAATCTAACTTATCTGTAATATAACGGAAAAACGTGTGCCTATAATGCTGACGAGATTTTGACTTTGGAAATAGTAAGTGATTAAATTTAAAATTTATTGCGTTACTTTAAGCTTCTAAAAATCGCACACTTTAAAAATTTCCCACTAGAATAGAAAATCATGAGTATTTTCAAGTTGGATTTATTTTAAAAGTGTTTTGCAATTTTTTTAAAAAGTATCCTTATTTATTAATTGTAATATTGCTATTTACTTTTTGCTATTTACTTATTACTCCTTACTTATTGTATTTATAATAATTTTTAAGGAAGATTTCTTTTAAATCTATCTCTATCGTGTGCAGAAGATTAAAAAAAAATTCGTTTGCACTTAAATTATCATAAAAAACACCAGCCTTTTTTTCTACCTTATTTTCCATATTTAAATTAAAGCATTTATCATTTGATATGAAAGGCAATACAATGTAAATCAAACAGAAAATTTGGACATGCAATTGAACTACAGGCTAAAAAATTGAAATAAATAATATAAAAAAGCAAATTTTAAATAATGATGTTTGTCGATTTCTTGGACTGTTATCTACTGTCTCGACACCAATATGATAATATCGCTTTTAATAAAATTAAACATTTTATTTAAATGCTTTATTGTTATTTTTCATATAAATATAATTTTTCGTATTGTTAGTCGGCACTTCAAAAAATGTTTAATATAAAAAACTGCTATTATCAATTAAAAAAATGTTTTTTACCTATATTATATAAAACAAAAACTTCGCTTTTTCACTTTATATTTATAATAAGGAGGGGTGACAGAGTTAATTTTTTTTCAAAATTAGCTTTGTATTTAAATCCATATAATATTCTCACTGTATCATTCTTGATGTTTTAGATATAATTAGTTTGATCCTGAATAAAAATGACCCAAAAGGATCCACAAATCATTTTTTTTAAATAATGCGATCAACCCAACGCTTCTACCGTGCTGGGAAACGATGTAATATAATCTTTTGTCAAATGTTTTGAACCATTTATTTTTACATATAATTAGCTTACCCTATTCCATTATGAACCAAAACGATCCACTAAATGGAAGTTACTTGATCTTGCGATCTAGTCCAAAATTCTCATCCTGCCCCCAAGTTGTATAATAAGAAAAAGTCAAAATGTTTTAAGCCGTTTTTTAGGCAAATTAGATAGACCCTGTACCACTGTGATAAAAAATGAACAACTAATCGTATTTTTCTCGATTATGCAATCAAGACGAATGCTCTTCTCGAGTCCGAAAACTATAGAGTAAATAAAATAAAATAAAAAAATATTCAAAATCGTTGAAACCACTTTCTACAGAAAATTAACTTGACATCCAATATGCTAGTTAGTTTGACAAAAATTACTGGAATTAAATCTGTTTTCTAGCATTTTTGACCGATTGAAAAGGCTGTGTCCCATTAAGTTATTTATGTGTTTCGTTTCATAAAATACTTTCATTCAAAACAGTTATTTTTTTTATTACATATAACCACCATCTAACTTAATAAAATCCTTTAACGAACGGAATGAGTGACAGTATGCTTTCCTATATCAACTAGCTAATTTCCCGTATTTTTCATTTAAAACTTATCCAGTGTTTTTATTTCCCAGAAGACAAAAACTTTTACTCTTATTTCACAGTCCACTGAAGCGTCCTGAACAAATCTCACTTTTTTAATCAAATTTATTTCCCATGCACGTTAGAAGCATTCATTAGTAAATTGTACGAAAAATATTCCCCATATTCCTGTTTCCCTGAAACTATTCGTAATGTCATTGGGCATGACATGTAATTAAATATATAGATATGGATTAAAGAATATTATTTCTTTCTGTTAGAGGTAAAGAACTGAGCGAAAGAAAGTGTATGGGAATGTAACTGGAAAAAAACATAAGATAGATTAGATTTTAATAAAACTACGTATCTGGCAAAGATATTGCATGAAATAGATTATTGATACATAGATATTGATGCGTAGATCAATGCAATAACAGATTATCTGGGTATTACGATTTTAATTAAATCGTATTATAGAATAAATCGTTTATATTTAAGTCTTCTAAAAATTGCAGTATCATTTTATCATATGTAAAACAAAGTCAAGAAATTTTCCTTTTAGTTATAGCGAAATAAATTTTCAAAAATACAAGTTGATTGGAAAACTAATTTGAGGTAACTTAAGATGTTGTATTTTAAGTCAAAACAATCAATTTTGCATAAGAAATAAGAATCTTAAACTATTATTTATTTAAAGACTACGCGATTTTTAGCTCGAATTTAAAAAAAGTTAACCTCCCTAACTTTAAATAAAATAAAGATATTTGAAAACATTTTTTTACTTGCTTACCTTGATTTGTGCCAAATGACATAGTAACATGAACAGGAATGAAGATTAGTGTTACTTTGAGAGGTCAGTACAATTTAGATAAAATCAATAACAACTTATTTTTAAACAATAACAACACATATAACAACATATATATATAACAATATACGTATAACAATAAAGTCAATAACAACAATTTTCTGTAATATCCCTGTTTGTGATATAAAGAAACGTCTGTCAATTTAAAAATTTCGTTAATATATCTTTATTGCTTAAAAAATATATATACTCTTTTATTCAAATTCAAATTAGATTTCAAAACTTTATGTTCTACTGAACAAACAGAATATGTTAATTTTTCCTAAACAAAAACTGATTTTTTTAGTAGTGTACTTTACTAAGTCTTAAAGTATGGCCAGTTCCTTTTTAATCATCCTGTATACTATAAAAATAAATCTGTATGGGATTCTATATGAAGGCTGGTGAGTCCTATATAAATAAATCCTATTTAAATTATCCTATAAAAATAAATCTGTATGGGATTCTATATGAAGGCTGGTGAGTCCTTCCAAATTAGACGATTCATATACCCATGTCAAAATAATCGAACACATAACATAGATAATAACTACTAAAATCAAATAATGGTGAAGAAATTTTTTTCGGAAAAGAATTTCAAAGTACTAATAGGATATCAAAAAATATGTGCAAACATACGGGAATTCCCTTCTTATTGTTTGTTCACCAAAAGCTAACTACTAAATCATGATTGTTATCTTTATGCGATAGTATACCGGTTCTCAAACACAATTTGTCAGAAAGTATTGCTCATATACAGAATAAAATTTTCCTATAAAAAATAATGAAAATATGATTTATTTATTCCAACATTTCTAGTTTCTTCCGTTATTAACCAATTTTTAATACATACCGTAAATTTACCAGTACAATAAAATATAAAAAACGCAATAGTAGTGTACATTATTTAATACAATCACACGCCAGTTATTATGGTGTTTTATTACTAACTAATAGTTTTTCTCACAGCCTCTTGGCAAACTTAATCACGGGTAATTTTTTTAAATGAGAGTAAATTGACCCTTTTCAAAGATTGCGGTATTTGGGCGGGTTGTTGGCTGACATAGTTTGTAGAAGATACGTATCTCTTACACTGTTAAGAAAAATTATTATTTTTGTGTGTTTTTTATAATAGTAAATTATATTAATCTATTATAATTGTAAATAGGTATGCATATAGATTAGAACAATATCAGACTATTTAAAAAATTTCTCACTCTTATTTAATTTTTTTATGTCGTTCTAAACAATTAAACACACGGAACATTTACAAACACACTCACAAAATTACATAATTCTATGATAAACAATTATGGTATTACATTGGAATTATATTAAGAGAAATGGACTAAAATAGTGTGCTTTCAAATTGATTAATTTCAGTTACAATTGGGGGATAGTATTTATGTATAAATTAAAATTAATGATGGAAATCAGATAACAACTCAAAGCCTAATATTGCCAGTGAAACTTCGCATCAGAAATATCTTAGATGATAATGTGAATTGATGATTTTGATCTTTGTATATATTTTCTGCGAACATTTTTGAAGTCCTTCTGAATGCAAGAACGCAAATCCTCAAGTATTCCTGTCATTAATATTTTTTGCATAATTGAATATAACATTAATTGTATCAGAAATTGAGAAGAATAAATTGTATCAAAGTTGAGAAGTGTGTATACATGAATAGTGTGTTCCTTCTGGCCGTTGATTAATAACTATTTCCAAAACAATTAGTTTTAGAGATATAATTACGAAAATGTAATAAATGTCTTTATCAAATATATATAAATTTATATCAAACATGTTAATTTTAAAATTCCAAATTTATTATTACTAGTTTGTAGTCCCAATGTTAAATAAGTTGTATTTTAATAATATCTTTTTTGTATTCAGACAAGTAAGATTAAAAAATGTATTTATTTTTTTATACGAACAAAACTCAATGAAAAACTAAAATTTTATAAATTTGGAGCGTATTCTAGTACTAGACAAGGATTTTCTATTATTTAATTCTGAAGATGTCAAATATGAATTTAATTTAAAGAACAAAATCTTTGTAAAATTTGGTCTTTGGAAATTGAAATTTTGTTTTTACCATTGTTCTTGTTAACGTATGAAAATAGGTTTCTAAATATAAATTGTAAAATGTAGGGTCATTTAAAAATATAAATTACGTAACTGTTTAAACTATGATGTTATGAAGTAAACGTATCTCACAATGAATAACACGATGAAGTAAAACAGTAAGAAAAACACTTGAAGCATATTTGCAGTTAACATAATCTAAAACTATTTATTAAAAATTAGCTCTTAAACAATCGTACATTATTGTATTTCATTGATCGAACTAATGCATTCTTTACAGTTAATTTTTTACATATTTAAGTACTTAAGAACTATTTACTTCCATAAATTATTTTAATGATTTGTTTTTAACGAATATTATTACAAGCTAGTTTTTAGAAGATAACATATTGTATAATATTAATAATTATATAAATTATAATTAATATATTTTTCTGATTTATATACTAGAAAGAAGGAAAATTCCCCAAATTCAACTAATCATGATGCGGTCAGTTTTGAACAAAAATTAATATTAATTTTTTGCAATACACTGTTAAAAATTTGGCCCATTTGCTGCAGCGTCATTCCACAGCTTTTATAGAATATCTATTCTATGTCCAATGAGACAGTACATAACACAGTAAAGTAACCGTTTTATATAAAAGCTGTGGAGTGACGTTGAAGCAAATGGGTCAAATTTTTAACAGTGTATATTACATAAATTCAATGCAGACTTTGTCTAAATAAAGTAAATCATCCGTAAAGCATTCTTCCGAATGGCGGACATGTTAATAACAAACAATTTTTTTCCTTTCTAAAAATTTATGTATTTGTATGTTTTTACTTCTTCATAGTGTACAATCCGGATTGTGGATAGTTATTTTGTATTATAAAAAATGTAGAATTATCTCTATCTCGTAAAATAAAAATGCAATGAAAACAAATTAATCACTAACAGTCCAATGTTGTTTCTGTTATCTGCTTGCATGGCAAATCTTGTTCTACAGGTATTTTGCAATGAATTCAGTGTATCGTAATTGAGCAATATTCTCGTAATAAATTGCCAATGGGACTTGTATAAGTACAAATATTTCTTTACGATCTGAAATTATTAAGAAATTGTAACAGATTTTTAATGTTGGAAGGTACACTACGTACGACAGTTCTTTTTCACTTTGTATATTGTATATGCATCTGGTATCTTAATTCTTTTAGTCGTCTTAAATGTACTGTATGCTACAAACGGTATTCTAAAATTTTAATTTTACGAATGAGAATATTTTCGTATAGTACCAACAAAAACGAAGAAACACGCTTCCAGAAGAGATTATAAAACAGTTTTCAACACATCCAGAATACTCTGGATGTGTAACAAAAATGTGGAACAAAACTTAACTGAGTATTAAAGTTTAAGATGATATCTAAATAATTAACTTAAAAAACGCATAGCACAGTTAAAAATGTAATTTGTGCAATTACTATCAATTGCCGTATAAAAATAAGAATTTTTTACATTGTGCTATATATGATCAACAGGTTTATCACATACTTAGTATGCTAAAAGTTAGTTCAGTCATGAAACTGTTTCAATACATGAAAATGTCCTTTTATAAATTTCCATTACAAACGAAAGGTGCTTTAGATTTTTTGTTCAAATCTGAATATGATCTATTTAGATTTATATGTATGCTACATAATATGCAAAAACTTAGTTCAAATAAGATAAATACACAAATGAAAATTTCCATTCAGCAAATTTTCTGTCAATAAAGAGAAAAGCACTTGAGATGTATCTACAAACCTGCGTGTGATCCACAGAATTTATACATATACTGTAAAATGTAAGAAACAGTTACATTTTAAAACGCGTACCACAACTGAAAACGCACTTATAGCATTCATTTTTTATAGTCAATATTATAGCTGAATTCTACTGTATTTTTCAGAAAGTGAAAAATAAATGTAAAACATATTCTATTATACTTCCTTTGTGCACCTCAGTAATAAAAATGAATTTCAGTATGTTTACAATAGTGTAATATGTCGAAATAAAATGCAATTACTTTATTCCACAATTCGCCTGTGTTTTTAAAAGAAACTTATTGCAACACACACATTTTTCAATATCAAACATGCCATAGGAAATCCCATTAATTATATATCAGTTTTATAGCAATTTGACTATATTCGTATTAGAGCAGGGACTAGCAGACTTATCGACGGACGAAAAAGTAGTGTTATTTATGACGGCCAATTATCTGCACGAAGGATATAAGTCCAAGGAGAAGTATCTTTCGTGGGGGTTTTCTAAGGGAACCTAACCAATATTTATGCAAGGTTACCCAAGGTTCGCAGAAAAAACGGAAAACATCGAAAGGTTAAGCCAATGGGCTCTATTTGATTCGAACTCATCACCTCCCATCTACCAGTTTTGAGAGCAAGAACTTTCAGCTCTGGTGAGGCCAACGAAAAAATGAACTGATGATACAGACAGAGAGATAGGCAAACAGAATTCATATACACTTTTCAAATATTTTGAAAACTCCTAATAAAGTTTATGAAGATAAGAAAAGGAGTATATTTTCATTGTCCTTAAAACATCACATTAATAGCTGGATTTTACATTAATGAACCTGCACAATATAAAAGCAAGCGTAACAATAACTGATATCATATGGTGATTCATGATAATGGGAAGTTACAACGGAATAATATACGCTACACTTCAAAATCAAATGCAGATGTTTTTAAAATCTAATTTAAATTCCGTTTTTTTTAATACATAAATTTTTTATTAGTTAAAAAGATAGGCATGCGTAGGTATTTTTTCAACTGTAAAATTAAACTTATATTATTCAAAAATAATATTTTGAAAAATAAATTTTAATTACATTCCTTTCAATCCCATTAATGTTTTCAGATTATATATTATTTCGTAATTTGAGTATTTTAATCATTGTTGATTGTATGATTAAAACATATTTAATTTTTTTATGAATTTAGAATGTGTACTTATGTATAAATCAGAAATTTTGGATATTAATATTTCATCATCGCTATGTCAATATGTTACGAATTCATTCTTTTATCAGAGCGTTCAATAAAAAACTAAGCATTAACATTTATTTCATTTATTAAATATCCATTAATTCCTATTCTGAACTCAATTTTTGTAGGAGTTTCGTTATCAATTTCTTCCATATAGAATTGATTATCGCACTCAAAGGACTACAATTGATACGTCAAATTTTTACAACTATTTATTTAATCTTAATTAATTTAATTCTAGCGTTTATTTTTTGTATACAACCTATTTTGTCATTTTCATATACACATTTAAGACCCACTTTTATCTCGTAAGCAATTACCCATGTAGTTCGTAGATTAAAATAGCTCAAATGCACACTTTGTGCTTGAAACTGAAACTCGTTTCAATATGCTACACTAAAACTGGTTACAATTATTCACAAACAGATAAAGCTCGCTTTAAAACACCTGTAGGTCTCCTAGAAATTATTATGCGACCCAAGAAGAGCCAAAAATCATTATGAACTTTGTATCAATGTGTCATCAGACGTAATTTGTATACAAGCTAATCTGTGAAAGCGTCAAAATATTACTGTTGCATTTTCTTCATCTCTATAGAATATAAAGGCCTGCAAAAATTATGTATTCAGTGACTTTCCTGAATTTCGTGATTCGAGAAAAGTTACAAAATGAATTCGACCCATTTAAACATTTTACTGTAGCATGTTACACTTTGGCTTTTATATAAAAACATTATAATTCTCATTATGTGCCTTAAATCTGGCCAATATAAACTATCTCCCTCATCTGGAACAATCTAAAGAAATGATAACACATATTATGTCCATGTCATATTGCCACAACTAAATAAAAATTAAGAATTCGTTTTTCTAAAATTAAAAAAAAAAAGTTTAAACAAGCAATAAAGACAAGTTTTCTTTAATTACTTTCACTCAATGCTTAAAGATATTAATATAAAAAAGAGACGAGAGTGTTAAAGAGTGTTAAGTAAATAAAATAAATTTAAACTCAATTAGTTGCAAAATATAGCGATATAAGGTTGTAAAACTCTAACTTCGTATATAAGAGATAAGAATGATACTACAAAATATCAAATTTCAGCTGAAAATTAAGAATTTATTTATTTTTTTATTTATTTATTTTACTATTTTTCCATTATTATACCAATATGTAAATTTCAAAAAACATTTGTTTTCATAAACATGGAAAATTCGGTCAGTTTAATTGCTAAAATCAAACGGTGAAGAATTAAAACATTTTAGAAAAAATAAAATAAAATTATTGATACAAATAAATGCTTCAAAATAGGTAAAACAAAGCTATAAGAAATCGGGGGAAATGTTTATTTTTCAAATAGCAGCAGCAAAAATGTAAAACTTTGTGACACTAATTATCATCAAATATGATGCTGGAAATTCTGAACTAGTAAAAAAATATTTATGTAAAAGATTTTTATAACTGAGATGATCCGATTTCGTCATAACATCTCTTTCAAAACAATATTTAAAGAAGCAAAATATTATCTAACAAAGAAAGCGAAAACTGCAGTAAAAAATTAAAATCAGTTTGTGAAGTTTATTGAGACAGATGCATAACATCTGTTTCAAAACAATGTAGAACGAAGAAAATTTTTTAAGTAATGAACAAAAGAAAATTAGTAAAACATTAAAAACAGTTTTTTGATTTTTTTTTCAAGATAAATAGTCTTAACGTTTATGAAACAATGAAGGTATGAATAAAGAGGAGTAGACGTAGTGTATTGTCTAGCAGTTTTGAGTGAAGTAATTGAAGAGGTTGTCATAAGATGAAGGCTGTGTTTTTTTAATCGGATCAGCATTTTCTTATTATCACCAGTGAAAACATTAACCATAACTTTTAATAGGAAACCCCAACAGAAAACTTTGTCTAATTTAAGCGTCTTACTAATAAGAAATTTCACTCAGAAGTGTGGCAGAAAAATTCTATTTATTTTTACTAGTGTCAGTATGAACAAGTATTATAATATTTTCACTGGCACAGACAGTTGGTTGTCTTGACTGTCGTAATGTGGTGGAACTACCACCGCCAAAAAAATCTTACCTAACTGGTAAAATGAACATCAGTTTTTCCCATTGTTTTTCATTGAAGTTTTCAATTAATGAGTATTTTAAATAAAAAATAAACTTTAAACTTAAATTTACTAGTGGAAATTTACCCTGCTGGTAATAAACTCCTTAAAAAATGGTTACTGTTGAAGCTTCAGTATTTTAAAGACAAATCAGTTATTCATTATTAACAATTACAGAGATGAAACCGTGCTGATTTCCAGATTTCCTTTTTCAAATAAGTCTCGATTCTATAAATAAAGAAGTGATTATATCTGACGCTGACAAAAATATTCCAGTGAAGTATAACCTCATTTGAACTAGGTAAAATAATTTCCGTGGAAGTACAACCCGACCCGAACCTAAAAATCCCATGAAAAAAAAAACATGAAATCTGAATTGAACCGAATCTAAACTCAACAAAAATATTCCAAACAACCATAACCGGATTCGAAGAAGACAAAATAATTTCCATAGACATGTATCCAATCCGAACCTAATATTTGGATGTTCTACAAAGCATAATGCGCCCCATGGTGGTGGAAAGTGAAACTAAGTACGTTGTAGCACGTGATGGTTAAGATATTTTGTTTATAGTTAGTGATAAGTTAGAATTTGGTTACGGTTAGGTAACAGTTAAGTTCCAATTTCGTTCCGGTGAGTCTTAGGTTATATTTAATCTCCGGTTAGATTACAGTTAGTTCACGGATAAGTTACAGTTAGGTTAAGGTTAAGTTGCAGCTAGGTTATGGTTCGATTATGGGTAGGTTATGATAAGGTGACGGCCAGGTTACATTTATGGTATACAGCGTGTATCTAAACTACTGGGCAAAACTTTAAGGTGTGATAGTACACATCGAGACAAATAATATTAAATGGGAAACTAAGGGTCCCAAACATCTTCCGAAGGAGATAGGCGCCATCTAAGTTTAGGGTCCAAAATTTGAAATGATTATAAAAAACAGAAAAATTGGTCGATTCGTTTGCAATTTTCACGAAAACTATTCTTTATGTCAGTATTGTCATGAAATTAAATTATTAAGATAAATTTCAAAAAATGTCGATAGAGGGCGCTTTAGACTTTGGAGTAACGAACAACTATCTTTTACCGCTACTTTTTGCATCTCATTAAATTTTTCTAGAAGTTTAGACATGAACTTAAATTTTGAGCTCAAAATCTGTGGTTAAGTAGTGCAAACGGAACTGTGTTCAATGGGAGTGGGTAGGTTCAAATTTCAAATCACTATAAAAAGCAGAAAAATTGGTCAATTGATTTGCGATTTTCACTAAAATTATTCTTTATGTTAGTATTTTCTTGAAAATAAATTATACAGATAAATTTCAAAAAATGCCGATAGAGGGCGCTTTAAATTTTGAAGTAACGTAGAACATTTTTACAGTTATTTTTTGCGTCTCATTAAACTTTTTTAGAAGCTTAGACATAAATTTAAATTTTGAACTGAAAATCTGAATCGTTGAGAGTGGTTAAGTAGCGTAAACTGAACTGTGTTCAATGGAGGTGGGGAGGTTCAAATTTCAAATGATTATAAAAAACGGGAAAATTGGTCGATTCGTTTGCGGTTTTCTCTAAAACCATTCTTTATGTCATTATTTCCTTGAAAATAAATTTTAAAGATAAATTTCAAAAAATTCCGTTAGAGGGCGAATTAAAATTTATAGTAACCAACAACTATTTTCAACCGCTATTTTTAACTGTTATTTTTTTTTTATCGACATAAATGTTTTAAAAGCTTAGACTTAAATTTTGAGCTCAAAATCTGAATCGTTGTAAGTAATTAAGTAGCGAAAAATTGAATTGTGTTCGTAGGGGGGGGGGGGGGCAGGGTAACATTTCAACTCCTGAACACAGTTCAGTTTGCGCTTCTTAACCCCTCCCAACGATTCAGAATTTGAGCTCAAAATTTAAGTCTAATTTTTTGGAAGCATTTAATTAGATACAGAAAATAACAGTTAACAATTGTTGCTTGTTACTCTAAAGTTTAAGGCACCCTCTAACGGAATTTTTTGAAATTTATCTTAAAAATTTATTTTTAAGGAAATAATGACATAAAGAATGGTTTTAGAGAAAACCGCAAACGAATCGACCAATTTTCCCGTTTTTTATAATCATTTGAAATTTGAACCTCCCCACCCCCATTGAACACAGTTGAGTTTGCGCTACTTAACCACTCTCAACGATTCAGATTTTCAGCTCAAAATTTAAATTTATGTCTAAGCTTCTAAAAAAATTAATGAGATGCAAAAAATAACAGCAAAAAAAAGTTCTACGTTACTTCAAAGTTTAAAAAGCCCTCTATCGACATTTTTGAAATTTATCTGTATAATTTATTTTCAAGAAAATACTAACATAAAGAATAATTTTAGTGAAACCCGCAAATCAATTGAACATTTTTTCTGTTTTTATAGTCATTTGAAATTTGAACCTACCCACTCCCATTGAACACAGTTCCGTGTGCACTACTTAATCATAGATTTTGAGCTCAAAATTTAATTTTATGTGTAAACTTCTAGAAAAATTTAATGAGATGCAAAAAGTAACGGTAAAAGATAGTTGTTCGTTACTCCAAAGTCTAAAGCGGCCTCTATCGACATTTTTTGAAATTTATTTTTATAATTTATTTTCATGATAATACTGACATAAAGAATAGTTTTCGTAAAAACCGCAAACGAATCGAGCAATTTTTCCGTTTTTTATAAGCATTTCAAATTTTTTACCCTAAACTTCAATGGCGCCTATCTCCTTCGGGAGACGTTTGGTACCCTTAGTTTGCCATTTAATATTATATGTCTTGATGTGTACTATCACCTCGTAACCTCCTGACTGCCGCCGGCTGATTTTTTCACACACTAAGCTGCAGGTTTCACTGCAACATAAGCAATATTTAAATTAGTATAATTCCACAAATAAAACCCAGTTTGGAAAAATTAAGTTAGGATTGATGCTATCAAAGATTATACACCGATATTAATAACATATTTTGTATCAGATTGGAAAAAACATCTTTTTTTACATTTTTAATAAATTAGAGAGAAAACAACACTGCAATATTATCCTTTGGCTGGGCACTCAGGGGGTTAAGGTTTTGTCCAGTAGTTTAGATGCACCCTGTATTTAAGTTACAGTTAGGTTACTGTTAAGATACAGCTAGGTTACAGACAAGTTATGATTATGATACAATTAGGTTACGGTTAGGAATTTGTTCACAGAATGAACATTACGATTGTTTGATTAAAAATATATACTTATTTTTGTAAAATGGCTCTGAAATTATAATAGTATATACTAACCTTTTAGCTAATCATTGAGTATCGATTTCATTCACGGTATAGTCGGATTTAAGAGTGATATTATTAGTTTGAAATTCAAAATATTTCACTTATATCTATGTGAAAAAAGTATTTAGTTAAGTGACTTAACAGTAATTTTTAAGGATAAATATCAACACGCAATCGTTGGACAGATATTCCCTCCCGCGTTTCCCATTGCAGTCATTTTGTGTATTTTTGCAGCTAAATATTAGTTTTTTCCCCTTTTTTTACCGATTTCTAACACAGTCAGGGGCCACGTATTTAATATAGTGCATTTACACATATTTCGACTTAAAGATAAAATTATTGAAATTTCAAGTTCGTTAAACATTATTATTACGGACCCGGGCAACGCCGGGCGGGTCAGCTAGTCGTCAATAAAATAAATAAAAATACTTCCTGCTTTGTTTTGTTAGCGTTACGCGAAACGTTATTAGAAATATTCCTTGTAAATAGAAAATATTAAAAATATAGTTATCTTTATAGTATAGAAAAAACACGTCTTTAAGTAACGCTGGCGTAAAATTGACAGTGGCAAAATCCGACAAATAAATTTTGCTTTTACTGTATTTTTTTTTAACTTGTAAAGGTGAACGGTTTAAGTTTTTACAACGTTCAATATTAAAGTCTGAAAGATGTATCTCAATCTATCTATACTAAAATTATAGTCCAGTAATGTTTGTGTATTTCCGTGTTTGTTTATTTGTAGTAGACAATCTCTGGAACTACCAAATAGATTTCAAAAGTAATGATAACCACTTAAAACCTCAGCCACAAAATAATTCAAGTTGAGTAGAAATCCACTCATCTCACGATTAGAAAGTTAGCTTCTCGTAAAGAATCAAAACAGCTCGAATGAAAGAGTTGTTTTTAATCAATTTAAATAAAAATGAGTAATTTAAATAAACAATTTAAATCAAGATGAGTAAAACGTTTAAAAAGTATTCATTCACATTCCAATAAATTACAGATCTTTCCTGGGAAGCCTAATCAAATCTTTCGTTTTAAAAGGTAGACAAATGCTGATGATAATCCCTTTTCCAACATAAGCTGTATTTTTATGTCAGTTGCAGTACACCTAAAGAAGTGCAGGAGCAAAAATCTGCCTAAAAATGCGATTTTTGTGTTATAGACATGCCTAGATTTGTCCTGGTCATTACATCTAAGACTAGCCACTCTTAGCCATTTATTTGGTCTGATTTAAATCTTGTTACTTTTATTCTTAATTTAGTTTACTTACTCAATCTGTCGCCACATCAGAAGATTTTGAGCTAGTAATCAAGAACTCTTGATTTTTATGTTAATCGGACGCAGATCATAAATCACCAAACATTGTTCCCATAAGAATATTTTTTGTATTTCGTAAAAAGTTTAATCCTTTCACTCATTTCATTTAAAAAGCAAAACTTTTATTTAAATCTGAAATATTTAAAATTCGTGGCCTTCACATTTTTCTTTCCCCTTTTTAAACACAAAGAAATGAAAAGTTTTAAATAATACCCCAATACATGATATTTAATTTCAACTTAAAATATCGTCTCAGTTTTTGACAAAAAAAAAAATGCTAACTGGCAAATTAACATTGCTGTTGGCAAGACTTTACATGGCTATCAAAAAAGTATCAAAAACTCGGCATGATCATGTTAACTTTTATGTAATTTTATTCAATAATAATAATAATTTTCTTTTTTTTTAAATTTAAACCTTGCATATGGAAAGCGATGAAATCAGTTCGTAGTTGTTTAAGTCAGTCACGTGATTATTATATAATATTATAATATGGATTAAATTAGGCAATATAACAATATTTGGCAACTTATCACCTATGCCTGACTAAAGTGATAAGTGAAATAAAAAGTTTTAAATTTCGATTTTTACGTAATTGTTAAAGATTGAAAATTGAAATCTGACGTGATAGATATTTATAAGATATAAATACTCTCTTAAAATTGCTTATAAAAATTCCAAATTTTAATTAAATGAAAATGGCGAATAGTGCTCTAAAACATTCTAAATTACGATTTCTACAGAGTTTCAAGCAGATTTCAGGTGCAAAAAATGGTTCTAAAATATCAAGGATTGTGACACTGAAAAGCCTAAAAATTTGAAATTTGGCATGGTAGTTATTTACGAGACGTAAATGCTCTCTAGAGACAGTTCTAAAAAATTCGAATTTTAAAAATTTCAAATGAGTAGAAAACTCTCTAAAGACACTTTAATTTTGATTATCATTGAGTTTTCAGTGATAAAATTTTGAATTAAGAATGGTAGTTATTTATAACATGCTTATACTCACAATGAACTATTGGAAAAAATTGAAATTTAAAACAGAACTAAGCGGCAACTGCTCTATAAAATATTTAAATTACGATTTTTATTGAATTATTAAAAAATCTTAAAATTTAGGCAGTACATATATAAAAGACGTAAAAGTTCTCTAAGAAAAATTTCTAAAACATTTGAAAATTAAAGAGGTAAAATGAGGAAAGAAATTTAAAAGCTTTCAAATTTTCAATTTTTACAAAATTTATCGAAATATCAAATCGATTACAAAATCAAACATTTTTAGTGACTAACCCTCTTCCAATATAGATTATATTTCATGTTGGTGTCACTATTACGATGCTAGTTGCAGACCGTTAAACTAGAAACTTGGAATGTGGCATGATGGTTGTTGTTAAGACGCATGCTAGAAACAGCTTCTAAAAAAAATCAAGAACTAAAGGAATCTCAACATTCCATCTGTCCATTAGTTCTTGAGATATAACTATCGCTTGAATTGTGAAAATGGAAGCATAACAAAGCCATATGTTGGGTGATTTACACCTATAACTCAAGTTTAAATTAAGATCTATTTGAATCTAAAGTTTTGTAAAATTCCGTGCATTAGTTCTTGAGATAGATCGCCCAAAATATTATCGTCACATATAGAATGACTGAGTCACAGACGTACTAGCAGATATTTTGTAAAAACATGTTTTTTAATTCTCTGAACTCTAAAACCTGTAAATTCGTCGAAAACTGGAATTCGAAAATTTGCACAAATCCAATATTTTTATCTTGTAAAGATAGAAGAACGTAATAGTGCGACGAATAAACAGCAAATCAAAATTACCCCCCCCTCTTTTATTTTTTTAATTCTTTATCCACCAGATTTTGAAAATGAAAAATTGTGTTTTAAATCTGACACTGTTTTCGTATGTTAATCGCTTGATTAATTTCTAATACACAACTTTAAAACTTATTTCGCAAATTGGATTATTAAAACTAACTTGAGCACTTTCAAAACACAATTAATGTCAACCGGAAGGTGTACGGCATTCCTTCGAAAAGGTAGGATTTAATTATCTATTTAAAGAAAAGGAAACATATTTTCAATGTCTTAAAACTGAGTTAAACGAAATCTATTAATTAATTAAATTTGTTATAGATGAGGAAAATATCGAAAATTTGATTAAGATTGATAATGAATTAAATATTGAAAAGAATTATACTACATATGCAAAATATATTGCTTTTTATTTGGAATCTCCCAAAAGTTTAACTATGTTAATTAATAATATGACATAATCAATAACATTCTATGTTTATGGAAATTATTAAAGTACATCAATGTGTTGTGCAAGTATTTTATTCTTTAAAAGGTGATTCAGAATTATTAAAATTATTTACAGATTCAGAACGTTATATTAAAAATCAATTTATTTAAAATAAAAACAAAACGTTTAAAACAAACTTTTTTACATCTAAAAATTCAGGAAACCCATGTAAAACATTAAATAAAAAGCGTTAAAATATAAAACCTTTTGAAAATCATGTTCGAATCTTTGAGACAAATTTTTGTTTTAAAGTCTGATTCATTATTAGAGGTCTTAGAATTTATTAAAATCAATATATTGCGAAATACCTGATGGAAATAAACGACAGTAAGAAGATAACGAGAAATGTGTGTTGAAATAAAATTTAAAAAAATTAAAATGAATACGGAATATCATGCGCGGAGTAATATATTAGTAATTATGAAAAAATGGCATGTATACGGAATTAAATAAAAATTACAAAATTGAAAATTTAAAAAATATAACAACTATTTGGAAAATGATAATTTCAACGACTAAAATTTTAAAAATTTCTAAATAAATTATGCATGTAAATTAATAATAATAATAAACATCATTTTTATGATTATCATAACGAATCATACATTACGTGCGGCATGCATTAAACAATAATATTCCTAGACCAATAATAATAATAATAATAATAATAATAATAATAATAATAATAATAATAATAATAATAATAATAATAATAATAATAATAATAATAATAATAATAATAATAACAATACTACTACTACTACTACTACTACTACTACTACTAATAATAATAATAATAATAACAATAATAATAATAATAATAATAATAAAACAGTAATTTATAGATATAAAATTTTGACTGTTTAAAATTTGCATTTTTATTTGATGGAGTTAATCAGACTGACTTCTGAACACCTCATATTACGTACGATAGGGATTAAACATTAATATTCCTGGATATATCATAAACAAATTTTAAATGAAATTTCAGTTTTACAATTTTCGGAACTGCAAATTTTTAAAGTGCTAAACATCACACATTTTAAATTTTTATGCCGTTGTGTAGAGAAATAAATTCACTTTCAAATGAAATTAGTTATCTTTATCAAAATTTATTTTCGAGCTACTTTTTTATATTTTTTTATTACTTTTTTGTCATCATGACAACAGAAGTATTCCAATTTCGGTAATTAAACATGGATTAATCAGAAAACGAATAAAATAAAAAAACTGAAGTATTCCATTTTTGGATATTAAACATGGACCAATCTAAAAAATACCTGTCGGTTTGTCCTATAGGCGGAGGTAGATTTCGAAGAGTGCTCATTTCAACAACGAAAAAAATTCATTACAGATAAAACTAGTTTAACAACTTTATTTGGCATCTTTTGAAAATTTTTTAATTTCATTTTTCTCCAAGAACTTGTTTTATAAGAAACGTCTTAAGCTAAATTCGGCTCAAACGCCAATTTTGACAACATGTTTTGAAATATATTCTAACTTTATTAAAACTTGACTAATACGGCACATTATATAACTCGTAAATAAAAAAAAAAAACTGTCAATTGAATGCGTTTGAATGGGATTTAAAAATGAGTCAGAAAAAATGCAATTTGTTATTTGAATACAACCTATATTCTTAATCATGATCACTTCGGGAATTTTTGTGCGAAGTGCTCACTTTGACAGCATTTTTAAAAAATATGTTCAGTCTTTATCAAAAAACTGATCAATACGGCCCATTGTATAGCTCTTAAATAAGAGAACCTGGCGATTGGATGCGTTTGAGAGCAAAACTGAATTTAAAAATGAGCCAGAAAAAATGCAGTTTGTTATTTGAATACTTCTTCAAATTTTCAATCACGACTATTTCGAGAAATTCTGTTCAAAATACTCTTTTTTGGAAGCCTTTTTTGAAATATATTCTGACTTTATCAAAAAGCTGACCAATGCGTCACATTATATAGTTTCTAAATAAGAGAAA
Organism: Maratus speculifer; assembly: GCA_964019185.1. NCBI lineage: Eukaryota > Metazoa > Arthropoda > Arachnida > Araneae > Salticidae > Maratus > Maratus speculifer. The sequence goes on along the minus strand of OZ025291.1, from coordinate 208,431,658 downwards.
TTGCAAACTGGATGCGTTTGATAGAAAAAATGGATTTAAAAATGAGTCAAGAAAAAAAAAATTTTTATTTGAATACGTCCTCAAATTTTCAATCACTTAGGGAAATTCTGTTCAAAATAACTTTTTTGGCAAGCTCTTTTTAAAATATATTCTGTCTTTATCAAAATCTGACTAATGCATCACCTTATATAGTACCTAAATAAGAGGATCTGCCATTTGGGTGCGTTTAAAATCAAAATTGAATTTAAAAATGAGTCCGAATATAAGCAGTTTAGAGTTGAAGTTTTTTCTGATACTCCTATTTTTGTTTCATTTAATTTTGCTATACGAACTGCTCCTATGAAAAACCTTGTCCATACAAATGTTGTAGATATTATTGAGAAGATTTAAAATAAATTTAAATAAATTTGATAGTTTAAGAATTGACGAAGTTATGGACTTTTGTTTTTTTTCACCCCTTTTTGTTTTCGTTTTTAATTTTTTTTGTCAATAAGAACTAGTCCTATCAAAAACTTGTAAATACAAAAGTTTTAGATAATTTTAAGAGCATTTACACAAAATTTAGTTGGATTTGATATCTTGAGAATTGACGAAGTTACGAATTTTTTTCTCCCAAAAACCCTGTTTTTTCTCGCCGCTTGAGCCCATTTCTAAATTTATCAAAATTCTGTCAATCATAAAATTTTGGCTCATTTTTAAGAAGTAATATAAACTTTAAACCGATTCAATATCTATTTTATTTAAGAAGTTATGATGTTTTTTTGGATTTCACAAAACCTTTCCTATTTCCACCCCCTTGGACCGATTTTGCCCATTAATGAACTTAGCCGAGGTTTTATATCCCTTGATTTTATGTATCAGTTTGGAAGAGATTGGAGCAAAACTATAGAAGTTATCGTGTCCATAGATAGATAGATAGATAGATAGATAGATAAATAAATAAATATATATAGATAGATAGATAGATAGATATAGCTATAGATATAGATATATATATAAACTTTTTACTAATAGTAGTTTTGGGGTCTAGAGGTCACGATCGGCGTAGATCTGCAAAAATTTTTCAGAAATTCCAACATCCGACCGACCGCAATAGGTAGTATTTCATACGAAATCTACCTAGAAGAATAAATAAGTTTCGGAATTCAACCAATAAAAAGATTCAAATATACTTAAGATTTTTCATTTCTCTACACTGTAAAAAAAAGGGTCGATCTACTAAAAAAACTTTAGTGATCCTTGTAATTACTAAAAAATTTTTAGTAATCTTAGTCGGTTACTAGAAAATCTGTAAGAATTACTAGAAAAAAGTTAGCAATGGATAGAGTTAATAGTTTTACATTTTTAATAGCTATTACTAAAACTCACTTGGTGTGGCCTTGATAGCATAGTGGTTATAGTAACGGATTCCAGGCTAAGAGGTCCCGGTTTCGACACCGTCAAATACGTCCCGAATGTATGTAGTGTAAGTACTCGTTAACAAAGGGATTATGAAAATCCTGTCAGAGCAGGTAGCATTTTTGATGCGGCCATCTATTGCAGTTTGCCGAAAATCTATCGCTTCAGAAGTTTGGATGCAGCTCCTGTCCTTCGGGCGCACGTAAAGGTTATTAAAAACAATTTTGGAGCTATAACTAAAATTTTCTTGGTGGCTCATACTAAAAATTTTTAAGTTAGTTATACAAAAAATTATTTTGTTCAGTTTACAAAAGAAATGCTTGTTTCACTTGCAAAAAAAAAGTTTGTAATGGTTACTAAAAAATACTGTGGAATACAAATTTACTAAAGAATTTTTAGTAACCTCTTGAATTTTTTAGGTAGATTTCGTAAGAAATACTACCTAGTGCAATCGCACCAGTTATATATATATATATATATATATATATATATATATATATATATATATATATATATATATATATATATATATATATATATATATATATATATATATATATATCTCACTTTTTATGGACACGATAACTTCTATAATTTTTCACCAATCTCCACCAAACTTGTACATAAAATCAAAGGGGATAAAATCTTGGATAAGTTCGTTAATGGGCAAAATCGGACCAAGGGGGTCGGAATAGGGGGCGTTTTTGTGAAAATCGGAAAAACGCCATAACTTCTTAATTAAAGTAGATATCGAATCTGTTTAAAGTTTATATTACTTCTTAAAAATGGGCCAAAAGTATATGCATGACAGATTTTTGATGAATTTAGAAGTGCGCTCAAGGGGCGAAAAAAACAGGGATTTTCAGAGAAAAAAATTCATAACTTCGTCAATTTTCAAGATATCAAGTCCAAATAAATTTTTTGTAAATGTTCTTAAAATTATCTAAAACTTCTGTATTTACAAGTTTTTGATAGGACCAACTTTTACCGACGAAAAAAATTAAAAACGAAAAGAAAAAGGGCGCTGAAAAAAGAGAAAAATCCATAACTCCGTCAATTTTTAAGATATCAAATCTGATTAAATTTATTTTACATTTTCTCAAAAATATCTACAACTTTTATATTGACAAGTTTTTCATAGGATCAATTCGTATAGCAAAAAGAAATTAAAAAAAATAGGAGTTGGAGAAAAAACCTCAAATCCAAACTGTTTTTATGACTCATTTTTAAATTCATTTTTGATTCTAAACGCATCCAAATGGAAGATCCTCTTATTTAGAAACTGTATAAAGTGACGCATTGGTCAATTTTATGATAAAGACAGAATATATTTCAAAAGAGGCTACCAAAAAGGGTATTTTGAACAGAATTTCCGAAAGTCATCCGGACTGAAAATTGAAGGAAGTATTCAAATAAGAAACTGCGTTTTTTTCTGACTCGTTTTTAAATCCATTTTTGTTCTCAAACGCATCCAATTTACAGATCCTCTTATTTAGGAACTATATAATGTGATGCATTGGTCAGTTTTTTGATAAAGACGGAATATATTTCAAAAAAGGCTACCAAAAAGGGTATTTTGGACAGAATTTTCCGAAATCATTGTGCCTGAAAATTTAAGGAAGTGTTCAAATAAGAAATTGCGTTTTTTTCTGACTCGTTTTTAAATCCATTTTTTCTCTCAAATGCATCAATTTACAGATCCTCTTATTTAGGAACTATATAATGTGATGCATTGATCGGTTTTTTGATAAAGACAGAATATATTTTTAAAAAGGTTACCAAAAAGGGTATTTTGAACAGAATTTCCCGAAGTCTTTGTGATTTGAAAATTTAAGGAAGTTTTCACATAGCAAATTGCGTTTTTTATGACTCGTTTTAAAATCCATTTTCGATCTCAAACGCATCCAATTTACAGATCCTCTTATTTAGGAACTATATACTGTGACGCATTGGCCAGTTTTTTGATAAAGATAGAATATATTTTTTAAAATGCTGTCAAAGTGAGTATTTCGCACAAAATTTTCCGAGCAATCATGAATAAAGAATTAAGTATGTATTCAAACAACAAATAGGTTATTTTATGACTGATTTTTAAATTCAATTTTTTTCTCAAATGCATTCAACTGACAGTTTTTTTTTATTTAGGAGCTGTATAATGTACTGTTTTGGTCGATTTTTTAAATAAATTCAGAATCTATTTCAAAATATGTTGTCAAAACGGGCATTTGAGCTGAATTTTTCTTAAGATGATTCTGATAAAACCAGTTTTTGAAGAAAAATGAAATTAAAAATTTTTCATAAACGGCCAAATGAAGTTATTAAACTGGGTTTATCTCTAATCATATATTTTTTTTGTTGAACTGAGCACTCTTCGAAATCTACCTCCGCCTATAGGCCCAGCCGACAGGGATTTTTTTACAGTGTATACCGAAAACAGCAACTATTTTGCAAATAGTTAAATATATATATATATATATTCATTATTAATTACTATAAAGGAGTATGTACTTTTGCTCTGCGATTTATCACTTAATAGAATCTGTTTAACAAGATTATTCTTTACACCGTAAAATGTATATATTTATTTTACAAAATTTCTGGTGTTTTTCTTCAGTGTGTTGTTAAAAATTATTGCTGTTTACATGTTGTTGTCTTTAAAAGTGCTGTAAAATTTCTCAAGTATTTCAAGAAGTCGCCTTAAAATTAGCTACGTGCTGACATAAATAATTCTTTTTAGGTGCATCGTACGTACCATCTGTATTCGTTGTTCAGTCCGTCCGTCCTTCTGTCTATCAGTCCGCATATAGCAAAAACTATCCCACCGATTCGTTTTAAATTTTAAATATACATTTGTTGCATAAATCTGTCCGATCATTTCAATTTTTATAAAAATAGAATGCACAGTTCAATTACAAAGTTAATCAAAAATATTCTGTTACATTACGATCAATTGGAAAAAATAGCTTCAAATGAGTTTTAATGATGTTACACTTTTTCGGACATAATAAAATTGATATGCTTCTATATAGTACATACTAAAATATACATTCTTTGCAATCGGTTATGCAAAGAATATTAGTTATTAATTTACAGGGCCACACAAAAGTTTTCCTTTACATAATAATGTAAGATAAAAAGTTGTTTGGGGTGCGTTTTGAATATTTTACATAATTTCACATTTTATGAAATTGATATCCCATGCTGAGGTTTTCTAAAAATTATTTCCTGTATCATATAAAACTTATTAGATTTACAGGAATGCACGAAAGATTTTACATGCTATACTTACTGTCTGAAGACTGTATACTATTATACCAAGATCTGAATATTTTTAAAACTTCGTTACAGTACGACGATATGGAATTTTTGACTTGACTTACATTGCGCTTGTTGTTTGATTTCAATTCCACAACAAACTGTGCTTGAAAAATTACACAAGCAAGCGCTAAAAAAACCTTTTTTTTTTTTTTTTTTTTTTAACAGAATATGTCGCCAAAAATTACTCCAAGAGAAAAACTTACTAAATACTTACTGCTTATCTTAATGATCTTCTTAACTAAATACAGCGTACATGTTATCTTTCCCGTTTAAAGTTATGTATTATAGTATTTTTTGCGTAATTTCGATTTTATATCTTCGAAAATTTGGAAAGACACTGAAGGAAAGAAAAAAAATAAAGAGAATTCGAAGAAAAAATTATTAAGAATCTAAAGATGAAGAATTTTTTAGAAGAAATTTTGCACAATTTAGAGTTCTCTGCCTTATAAACATGTAAAAAATAATCTTAGGATGTATTTTAATGTTTGTTTTAGGAAAAGTATAAAAAATCATCATTTAATTTGAGAGTTATTTTTTATACTTATGTGTGCCTCTTTTCCTTGCAGTTCATAATAATGGTATAAAAGATATAATACAGTTCATTACTCAAAATTAGTAAAATACTAAGCATTTCCTAGAAACTCTGGGATTATGTTTGAATATTTTCTAACAGCAAAAGAATTTCATGCTGCCTACTTGTCCGTTATTAAGAGGTTTTACTGATTAAGTTAAGGTAAATTTGCTTCTATAGTTAAAGAGTTTCTTATTTCGATATGTATACAGACCATTGTAAATAAAGAATATAATTAAATTACATAATTGATTTTTATATGTTTTGATTAGTAGTATAGTTCTGTTATCAACAGTTTAAGTTGCAACGGCTATTGCTTTTTTTCTAATCTAGTTATTTTTAGGCATTCTTTACATATATATGTGCATTTCATAATCATTTCTGTTTCTAGCTGCTCTACGATCTGGCGTTTGGTCTAACGCTGTTTTTATCTCTTGATCATAATATAATAAAAGTTGAAATTATTCTTATATGGATATAAATACATCGCTTGAATAGATTTAGAACTTATCTTAAGTAAATTATGAGATAAACAATAAAGAATGTACTAATGTATCAAAGTAATTATTTTTCATTATAGAAAAAAAATGTGTACGTCATGTAACAAGTAAAAATTCATTAAATCTATGGAGTTATATTATCTTAAATATTGCTTATATTGCAGTGAAACCTGAGCTTAATGAACGGAATATTACGTTCAAAACATTTAGAGGTTTAAACTCTCTCTTAAATACTGTTTAAATGTATGTAATATTTTTTCTCAATAACCATAAAGCTTACAATAACTTTTAACATTTCAAATGTACAAATGCATATTTTTTTAATCTAATCAACTACTAAGGGCAATCTGACAAACTTACCTGTCAAGACTCATAGCTAAAATGGTGAATACTGAAGTAGAAACAGTTAGATTAGCTACAACGTTACTGATTACACAAAACACGCTTCCAAATGGCCAGTGGCTGTTCAACATAAACACAAAATTGAATGCAGCATTGCCACTAGCTAAAAGAAAATCAGCAATCGCCAAGTTGAGAAGAAACAAGTTTGTTACAGTTCGCATGCGTCTGTGAGCAACAATTATCCAAATTACTATCAGATTTCCAATAATTGCAACCAGTATCATCACTACGAATATTAATGTCCAGGCCAGTTGACCATACCAAGGCAATATGTAAGGTTGAGTTGTTATTTCGTCTAACAGTGTTTTATTGAGGCACTTGTCAAAGAAGCTTGTCAAGTTATCATTAAAATCATCAATTATTTGTTGATAGTGAGAAGAATTTTTCTTCAACATTTCTCTCCATATTTCATCGCAAATTGTGGAATTAAATTCCGGTAATCCAATTTGCATGTCTATAAAAACTTCAAGAAGGTCTATTTCTTTTTCCTGTGCGTTTCCCATTTTGACTGAGAAATAATTTTTAAATGCTTATAGCATCTACTTAATCTACTTGCAGAACAAATTTTATTTTAAACGAGCATGAAATTTGTCTATGTATAATTTACAGCTATAGAGTTTATTGCGAAGTTTTAGCGTTTTCATTAATGTTTCTTTTAAATAATAATAATAATAATGAACTGTAAATAAAATATTTTCAGAACAAAATAAATAATGATAACAAGATGTTTTGCTTATTTTTTTCTAGTTTACAACTTATATAAAACTGAAAACTTCAATTTTTACACTATTAAAAATCACGAACATTTTCGAATGAAAAATCACAAAAACTTATTATTTTTATAAATATGAAATAAATTTTCTAAAATAAAAATGATTTTTCATTTATTGAAATAGAATTTTCACTTTTATTCGGAAAAAAAAGTTCGATAATTTATCCATTACTATCCATTTTATTAACAAAGGCATTTTAAAAACACTGATTTCTTATTAATTTTATTGCATAATTTAAATAATTCGAGTAATTTTTCTCATTTCAGATGTCAGTTACAAAAGCAACAAGATGAAATTTAGAATAACACTATTATTCTCTACATTGTAACATGAAAATTTTTAATTAAAAATGTTTACTTCAAATTTTAATTTTTTAGTTCAATTTTGAGATATTTTTAACCATTAGTAAAATAAAATTTCACAATTACTGTGAAAGATTTCATCATACTTTTATTCTTATATATTTATAAAAACGTTTACTTCTGCTTGTGTGCAAAGTTTCATTCTTTCATGCATGAATATTTTCATCCATAATACAATTAATAGTAATATTAGAGATCTTAGAAAAAAAATTCTTTTGGTTAAGTACAAAGATTGATTCTTTTTTGCATGAAGGTATTTTACATGCAATAGAATTAATAGTATTATTTCAGAATTTAGAAAACCTTTATTTCTGTTTGTGCACAAAGTTTGATTCTTTCATGTATAAAGATATTTTATATGTAATATAATCAATAATAGTGTTTCAGTTTGATTTTTACTTTAAAAAAAATTCATTTAAAAATAATATTTCTTCCTTTAAGAATTCAGTTAACAAAAATGAAACTGAACGGGAAATTTTCAGAAAGAAAAATAAATCGTTTCATCGTATATTATTTATTAGTTTATTTAATTATTAATCTAAACTTCTTGTAATATGTTTTATTCGATGGCTGATTCGTAAAAACTTTCGGTAAAACAATTGCTTTTCTGATTTACATTTGGGAAATTCTCACCAACTTTTAAAAGTGATAAATGCTTGTGAACAAAAATCTATTTCTTGATTCCTAATTAAATACACACATTAAATGAAAATAGTCGCAAAAATGAATTCTTATTTTCCATTCAATTAAATATATTCTAAAAATATATTGCACGATAATTCTTTATGCTTTACAAAAAACTAAATAAATTCTAAATAAAACACTCGTTAAATATCCGATAAATTGTATATTTTAAACATTCCACCTGTAGAGTTTGATCCGCTAATTCATTTTCTGAACATTATTCCACACAATAATCTTCATAAAAATGACCACATGCTTCAATTATTTACGATGTCCCAAAATACAAAAATTTGCAATTTCCGTAAGAGAAAAGAACTTCTGACAAATTTTTAAAACTGCGAGGAGACCAAATAAACATCGACCGCACTCTACTCAAGTTCAAATGCGAATGAGAAGTTAGGCTCGACACACCTCCTACAGCACCGCTCCCTCTATCGACCTTTCCCGATTCCCGCTTTTATTCTGTATTTTCTGAAATTATACACCAGAACACTAAAAGGTTAGTATCTCATGTTGCGCTGTACCATGTTCGTAAAAAAAGCTATAAAAGATGGGATTTTGCGATAAATTTAAAGGAGAAAAACCTAGCTGCAGGATTATTAATGTTTCGGAATAATTAGATTGAAGCAGTTTTAAAGCTATTAAATAGCTCTCAGGTGCCAAGAAATATGGTAATTTTAAGTTAGTAACGGCTTCTGAAATAAAAGTTTGATGAATTTTAACAGCTTGTAGGATGCGTTAATAGAAATATGAGATTTTCTCTTGAGTGTAAAAATTGTTTATTAAAATTAAATTATATGTTTTACAATTAATTTATAGTTACGTTTATGTTGTAAGAAAAGGGAATAAAAGGAGTAAAAAGAAAAATTTAGTTTCCTTTCAAAATGTCTTAATTTTTATAATGTTTTATAATAATTATACATGTTGCACAAAATTATTGCTTTCAATTAAATTGAAATAAGATAAATTTTATTGAAAATCATCCCTTTCTTATCCTCCCAAAAAAGCGTATATAAAATATTTCTTTTATGCGTTCACATGTTTTACCATTTAAGTAAATACTTTCCGAAAAAATTACATTTTTTTTTTTAATATCAAAAAAAGTTTATTTTTGTATTGTATACTGCATTTTAGTTGTATGTACTATATTTAGAGTAAATTAGTAAAATTTAAATTAAGATTATATTATTCAATCAGTAAATGTTTTTAAAATGTATTTTAATATAAGGTGTTCAATTTCAACAATTTCCAATGGGTAACCAAAATGTTTGTCATTTATACATATGATAGTTACAGTTAGAGAAATTTTTTAAATAAGGAAAGAAGTCTTTACAACTGATTCGGGTCAATAAAATATTTCTTAAAAAATAAGCAATTTAGTATTTTATACTGTCCCCCAGTCCTATAAGTGGTATTTAATAAAAATGTGTTACACTAAAAATAGAGACATGAAAAGTCCCGTTTATCTAACACTAAAATTGATTGAGTTATGAAATTCTGAAATGTATGACTTACACAACCTTTCTGCACCTGATTACAGCCGTGTTTTGAGGGATTGTGAACAAAGTGATTTAAGAGTAGGAAGAACATATATCAGCGTTTTGAATGGAAATGCTTAGAAGGAATTCGTATAAGAATTTCGATTGAGTCGACTTTTACTATCTAAGTTTCAGATTGATTTAAGAAAACTGTTTTATAACATATGTTTTATTTGGCAAGGGTTTTAATCAGTGTCTTTTCATTATTTCTTTTAACAAAAATTATGTATTAATTTGAGCATTTAGATAAATTCTATAGATGGAATATTTGTCTTTATAGTTCAGAATTTGTATTCGAACCGTTAACTCACTTTCAAATATCCAATTGATGTTAAATTTTACATACTAATGTAAGTCCCATGACATTCTAATATTATCAAGATTTATGGTGGTTACAATTTATATTTATTTTATAGGATAACACAAAAAATTTCAGATAGATTATCGCCAAGAAATATATACGTTATGGATAATAACGTTAATAACGTTATAACATTAATAACGTTATGGATTAGATGACAGATGCCTACGATGTTTGTGTTTCTTAGCTTTTATGATTGCTTTTCATTTATTTTTAAGCTCTTAATTTTTAATCATCATATCAAGATTTTCCGGACAGTCAAATATTATTATGATTTTCGTTGGTTACAATTTATATTTTATTTACAAGAAAACACAAGATATTCAGATAGATTACCACCAAGAAGTTTAATATAAAGTTCTGAATTATATAATACGAACCTGTGACAATCTTAACTTTTATAATTGTTTTCATGTTTTTTTAGTGCTAAATCGGAAAATCATCTTAATTTTTAATCACCATATTATGATTATTCGTAAATCGTAAAGTTTAAAATTAAAAATTAGCAACAATCTAATTCTGTCAAATGGAGGAAAGGTGTAATAACTTTTTTTAACTTTTGATAATTTATTTTAATGTACTTTTAAGCACTAAATATGAAAAAGGCCTTTGTTTGTAACTATCACCTTAGATTTTTTCGCAAATTAAATGCATAAACTCATCGATTAATTTCGAGAATCTACAATCGAGATGTTTTACAATCGATTATTAAAATCTTTGTAATTACATGTTTAAAAAGCACAATTTAGCAAATACTTTGTAAATGAAAACACATGTATTTAATAAACAACAACTAACTAAAAGTAGAATATAATGTAACCACAATGGTAACAAACTCCTGCAATATCATTCCCTGGTTGCAAAAAGTATAAAAGTTGCAAGTTGGTATAAAAAGGTAAGAGTATGCGTAAGGTATGGATAAGGTAAAGGTAGGTATGAAAAGTTTAAATATCAAAAATTAGAATGTTTCAGCAATTAGTAGCAAAATCGCTAAAGAAAAAGTAATCCAGAGCACCCCTAGTGGTAAGAAAATTAACTAAAAATATAGTAAATGTGATCAAAATCTTTTATTGATTTTTTTTTTTCATCACTTGAGGTAAGTTCTACAATTTCTCCATAATTAGAAGACATTCTACTGGAATATATTAAAGGAACCTCGCGGAAGACAAAGTTTTGGAGGAGCAATGAAAGTGCATAATATGAATGAATGATCATAAGACTTTCTTACACTATATCACATGACGAGTGTTGATTAATTTTAGAAAAGTGCCCCCACAGGGAAAATGATAAAGTTTTCATATATCATAAAGTATATATCGTAAGTTTCAGTAAAAAAATCCGATTTAAAAAACACAAATGCAATGATTTCAAATATGTACGAAATGTGCCTCTCAAAGGGGGCGATATTGGGGAAATGAGAAGATAAATTCATAATATGAAAGAGTTGTCCGAAAACGTTCCGATGATATAGCATATGACGTGTCCAAAAAAGTTTGAAATTTACTTCTCACTACTGCAAAATGTTTTCTTCCCTGATTACACCCGAAAATCTCACAGCTTCTCTTTAAAATGTTTAGATTTAATAAATTATATTTATCAGATGGCATCCATCAGTAAACCACATCTAAAAGAAAATTTATTATCGAAATAGCCACGATTTAAAAAACTCACACACCCATCAATCTTCCTCTCCCCCAACTCAAATCAACTTCAGGAGGAAAATCATTCATAATATGAAAGAGTGATCCAAAAACATCCCGATGATCTATTTTTATGACGGGTCAAAAAAAAAGTTTGAAATTAATCTTACCCGCGGTTTTAACTTTTTTTCCCAGATCACACCCGGAAACTCCACAATCCCCACTTTAAAATGTTTATAATTAATAAATAATTTTTACCAGAGAGTTATATTAAAAAAACATACATAAAATTATATTTACTCTCGAAATAGCTATAATTTTAAAAAAATCACTCCCATCATCGTCCCCTCCGCCTTCCTGAAATTTAACTCCAGGAGGAGAAAAGTGCCTAATATGAAAGAACGGTCGAAATCTTTCCTATAATAAATCACACGACAGATCCAAAAAAGTTTGAAATTTACTCCTTACCCGTGGTCCAGGACTTATTTTTTTCTTCCCAGAATACATCTGGAAATCATACAGCTCTCACCTTAAACATTTTGCATTTTACTAAAATTATTTACCGGAGCTCTCCATCTTAAAACCACATTTAAAATATTTATTCTCGAAATAGCTACGATTTAAAAAATCACCCCCTTCCCAACCCTCCAAAAAATCAACTCCAGGAGGACAAAAGTTCATGGTATAAAGAAATGGTTCGGAAATTTTCTGGTGATATGTAACATGATAGGGACCAAAAAATTTGAAATTTACTTCTTACCCGTGGGTTCACCTTATTCTATACAGAATACGCACGGAAATCATGCAAACCTCTTATTAATAGTTTTATATTTAATAAAGAATATTTATCGGAGGGATCCATCTAAAATGGCATTTATTCTCAATGCAGATATGATTTAAAAAATTCGACCCCCCCCCCCCCCGCTCTACTGAAATTCAACGCCAGGAAGAGAAACGTTCATAATATGGAAGAATTATCTGAAAAAATTCCGACGATGTATCACATGACAGGCTCAAAAAAGTTTAAATTTACTCCTCCCCGCGAATTTACTTTTTCTTCCAAGAATATACCCGGAAATCACGCAGTACCCACTTTAAAATGTTTTTAATTAATAAATAATTTTTATCAGAGGGTTCCATTAAAAATCCACTTCTAAAATGATATTTAAATTCGAAATAATTACGATTAAAAAATGCACCCCCTCATCGCTCTATCCCCCACCTGAATTACAACTCCAGGAGGAGAAATGTTCATAATATAAAAGAGTGTTCCAAAATCTTTCCTATGATATATCACATGAGGAATCTAAAAAAGTTTGAAATTTACTCCTCATCTGTGGCCGTGGGTTAACTTTTTCTTCCCAGAATGTACCCGGTAATATCGCAGCCCCCACTTTAAACCTTTTGTATTTAATAAATAATGGTTACCGGAGTCCTCCATCAGATATCCACATCTTAAATGATATTTATTGTCAAAATAGCCAGAACTTAAACAATTCCCCCCTTCCCTCCTCCCTCCAGGAATTCAACGCCAGGAGGAGAAAAATTCATAATATGAAAAAGTAGTCCGAAAATATTGCGATGATCTATCAAATGACGGGTCAGAAGTTTGGAATTTACTCCTCCCCAAGTGGTTTAATTTTTCACCCCAGAATAAATCCGGTAATCGCACAGTCCCTGCTTTAAAATGTTTATAATTAGTAAATAATACTTACCGAAGCGTTCCATCCGAAAAACATATTAAAAATGATATTTATTGTCTAAATAGCTACGACTTAAAAAAATCATCCCCTCTTTGTTCCCTCTCTCCGCTTCCTCCTTGAGATATTCAACTCCAGGAGGAAAACAGTTCATAGTATGAAAAAGAGGTCCGGAAATTTTTTGATGATATACGACATGACATGTCCAAAAAAAGTTTGAAATTTACTCCTCACCCATTGGTTTACCTTTTCTTACCAGAATACACCCAGTAATCAAGCAGACCCAACTTTAAAATTTTTATATCTAATAAATAATATTTAACGGAAGGCTAAAAAAAGAAAGACATCTACAGTGACATTTATTGTGGAAATAACTACGACTTAAAAATTGCACCATGTTATCGCTCCGCCCTCCCCCTGCCACACCCCCTCTTAAAATTCAACTTCAAGAAGAGAAAATTTCATAATATGAAATAATGGCTAAAAGAGCTTTACGATATGTTTTGTATTTCAGCAAATCTCATCTCGATAACTTCCTCTACGATGACTCCAGCATCTAGAGCAACTACTGCTTTCGCGATGAATTTCTACCTCAATAACTGCCTCATTTCGAGCTATTGGTGGCTTTGCGATGTATTTGTACCACGATAACTGAGGCATCTCGAGTGACCTGTGGGCCACCGATTAATACCTCTTCCGATTACACAGCTTCGCGATCATTTCTCGCTCTCGCCTGAGAAGAGTAAGCTTTTTTGAAGGTTTATAAATAAATAAGGTACAGAAAGTAGCATGAGAATATGACATTAAGCCCTAATTTTTAAAGTTTCAAGTGTTTCAGCACAATCAAGCTGTCACATACCTGGAGCCGTCAATAAATATTATTTATTTAAAAAATATATTCAAAGAGAAGTCTCGAAAGGGGACGAACACATTTTTTAAAAACCTTAGCCATTTCTATAATGAAATTTTTGATTAAGCCTCCCGGTAATTTATCAAATGTAAAAAAATTAAAGTTTGGTCCTGCATGAATTTGGTTGTGAAAGTGTAGACCCATGGGGGTGGTGTGAGAGGGGGGGGGGCATAATTTTCCAATTTTTGAAGCGAAAATTTCTTAACAGCTTTGGGCATTTTTGAGATGGTAAAAAACACTGAACTCGCGAAACTGTTACCGACACCTCTGTATAAAAGTATCTACATATATTGTGTATGGTGAGGTATGAGATAGAACGGGAAATTAAAAATAAAAATTAACAACGTTTTGTGAACTTATTGGAGTCTAGGCACATTGCGTTAAAGTTCTGTTTTTCAATGGACTGTTCCAGGGGGAGAGGGGTTGTACCCCCTACCTTAAAATTTCGCTTAAAAACCTTAAAATTTCGCTCATTTAATTCTCTACCATTTTTAATTTAAAAGTTTAAACTACATGGCACTTCCGGAGCTGTGACATCCCCCTTGTCGTTTCTCACCTAATTTTGCTCATTAATTTACTTCATTTCAATATTTAAAAGGCTATAAGTTTGCTTGTTTGGGAGCTACAGCGGTGAGAAAAATTCTAGCTTAGCTAACTTTTCCTCGCCATTCTGTTTGTTATTTCAGTTTTGCGTTTCTGGAGGGGGCAGGAGGACCGCTTCTCATTTTTTGATGTAATATATCTATTGAAAGCTTATGCTTCATACATTACAAATCTAGTCATTAAAATTTTCTTGTCATTCTGGATCACGTTACGGACCCATAATGAGTTAAAATTTAAATTTCTTAAACTTCTTCGAGGTTCTCGTGAGATTGGCATCTGAGAAAAATCGTTCCAATGTGGTGGTGTGTATGATATCTGTGCCACATAAATATTATCCAGTCTTTATTCGTTACAAACATACAAAAATACAAAAGTATAAATCTTTCCTCTTTATAATATTTGTATAGATATGTACACGCCAGATGTCTTTTTTTCTTTTTATGTTCTACATGAGATCTGTACCAACTGTTACGGTGCAGGAAAGTAGTGCATGCACGCAAAGTATTTCCTACGCGCAAAGTTAAAAGTACTTCTTGCACAATAAAATATTTCCTGATAATTCAAAAAATAGACACGTTATTGTTCAAGTTTTCATTTGTATCGGTGCAGCTATTTTTTTTCACTTGTCATGTGGTTCATCATCTTAAAGATCTCGGATTAGTCTTTAATATTATTATACTTTCTTTCGCCCTTCCGAAGTTGGTCCCACGCCAGGGAGCAATTTTCGAAACTTTTTGCGTTTTCATCATTTTAGAAGTACTTGTTTTACCGAGCCCTGCAGTAAATAATATTTATAATGAATGAAACTTAGAAAAGCATGAAGTTTTAGTCCGGACATTTATTGAGTTTTTATTGATCATATGATCATTTATTGATCTTATACACCTCCGGTGTACTCGCTCCCCTTCGACCCCTTGGGGGGGGGGCTGTTTTCAACGTTTAACCGAGCCCCTGAAGTGACATATTGCTGAAAATGGCCTTGACCACTTACCAATTTTATGCATCTCCCATGTCCCTTCAATACACTTTGCCCCGTACGGGAGGCACTTCTATAAATTTAAAAGAGACCCCTCGTGACGCATTGTTGGATAAGGCCTGCGATCATTTATACATGTTATGTATCTCGGTGCCCCCCCCCCTTTGACCCTACGGAGAGCACTTTTCTAAATTTCACCGAGATATCTCATGTTACATGTTTTTTGCCAAGGCCTGAGACAACTTACTTTCTCATGTTATGCACTTCTCGCGGTCCCACTCCCCACTTTGCTTCCATGGGGAGTACTCTTATAAATTTAAACCGATATCTCTCATCTGGCATATGATTGTTAAGGCCTGTGATCACATTTTTTGTTGTGTATCTCCCACGGTCCTCTCCTTACTTCGCTCCTCCCGGGAATCATTCTTATGTATTTGCCCGAGATTCCTCATGTGGCATTTTGCAACCTGTGAATGTGGTTCCATTATAGCCTTCTTTCGGTTTGTTTTTGCTTTTTAACTCCATCTGTTTTCAGTTACCATGCATTTACTAAATTATGCTTTTTAAACATATAATTACAAAGGTTTTAATATTCGATTGTAAATCATCTCGATTGTAGATTCTTGAAATTAATTGATGACTTTATCGATTGTGTTTTTTTGTGATTACGATTTTTATCGACTGATAAATTTTCGAGAATCGCCTATCACTAGTTTAGATCGATATTCCTAAGGCGGCATACGGTTGAAAAAAATTATGATCTCTTATAGATGTTATTCATATTAAAGGAATTTCACGCCACTTTGCTGTAAACCTCGGTAGCGTAAACAATTTCATAAAATGCGAAATAGTTTAATACAATTAAAACGCGCACCAAACAATCTTCTCCGTATATAATTATGTAATGGACTAGTTTTGCGTGGCCCTGTAAAACAATTACAAATATTCTTTGCACCACCGATTGTACAGAATGTATATTATAGTACCGGGTGTCCCAAATTTGTCTGATGGATTTTAAAATTTAATTCGGTGACAGGTATTTGAAATTTTTTTGCAGGAGGGTTATGTATAATGTCAGAAGTTTTTTTACCGTAATTTTTTATTTTAGCTCGAATTTCAAACAATAGATGGCGCTGACGGCGATTGAAGGCCAGGAGATCAGTGCTGAGTGAGGTCAATTCCGGCGTCAATCTGGACTTCAATTGCCGTGAGGGGCATCTCTTGTTTCAAATTCAAATAAATAAAAAATTACAGTAAAAAATCTCCTAACATTATATACAACCCTCCTGCATTTATTTTTTAAATAGCTGTCACCGTTTGCAAGTTATTGAATTTTAAAATCCATCAGTCATATCCCATCATGTTTTGGGACACCCGGTATGTACTTCATAGAATCATATCAATTTTATAATGTTCGAAAGAGTGTAACAATATTTAAATATTTTTTAAACTTATTTTTTAGTTAACCGTAATGTATCGGAATCCTTTTGATTGTATCTGTAATTGAACTAATCATCCGATTTTCATAAAATTTGAAATGACTCAACAAATTTATGTACTAATTATATAGTTTTAATTTCAAATGTTTCGGTTGGGTAGATTTTGCATTGTTATATGCGGACGGACGGACGGATTGAACGACAACTATCTACGTATTTACATAGTTACGAACGCACCTAACAAACAGGCGGAATTTAACGTCATTGGTAATAAATCTGTAGTACGCTTTATCACCAATACATTTATGTAACAACAATGTTACCTTTTTTTAGGTGAATTGTGGTGCCACCTTCTTTGTTTGCAAGCGCATGAAGTGTGTTCCTGCTCGTTTAAAGATTAGACAGGCCTACGTGAACATTGCTAATTAGGAGACTATTAACAAAACAAAACAAAACAAATGAATCAATAAAAAAAATGATTATTTATAAATAAATCTGTTTCATAATAGTCTGCATAAAATAATTAGGTTGTCAAGAAAAGTAACACATTTCAGAACATTTAAATTAACACTATAGCATTTTATCCTTACCTGAATTTTTCGGCACCTTTGCTACTTCGCACACTGGGTTGGCGCGCCCTCGTTCTTTAAGTTTGTTGTCCTTAATGAATTTCCGGAAATTCTAGTTTCAGTAGAAGTAATTGCGTATCTTATTCCAATGATGTCAATCAATATTGTAGACAGTTTAGGAAAAATAGCTTGGAAGTTAGAAATATTTGAATTCTATTTCTAATATGAATATTTCTCTAGTGACATTAAAATACCCACGCCAGTACTTTATAATGAATATCATAAATTTAAACCCCTCAGCTATAAGTTTCATTACAAATAGTTCACTTTGATGTTGTATGCATTAATAGTAAAGATATGAAAATATATTTTCTTAACTGACATGTTCATCTGTTTTAACTATATCAATGCATTAAAGTATAATATGCTTCTCAGTATTTATCTTATTCGAAAGCAACATTATTGTAACATTAGGATAAAATATAGCCATTTTTGCAATTCATTTTTTCATTTCTTCATGAGTTTATGTAATTTAAGTAGACTTTTTATTTTCAAAGTGAAAGCAGTAGTTGCTTTTTTTCAAAGCATTAATATAAACACGATCTAATTATTTGATATACATCATTCTTTTAATAGCAAAAAAGTTTTGTAGAAATAAGTTTTCGGTATAAATTAATATATCATAAAATTCACATTCTTACATGCATAATGTGAATTTTTTTAATGAAAACCTTTTTACCAACTGTTAAATGTATTTATTATAGTTTTTCTATGCAAATCCGCGATTAGATCAAGATAAAAGTATATATATATAGATATAAATATGAATGTAGTAAATTCACATGATGCTTTAAATATTAGTAATTAAACTTCAAGATGAAATTTGCGTGACACAAAAACTAGCTTATGTTCTAGATGAGAGGATGCAAATGAAAGCGATGGAAAATTAAATAATCAAAGACTTTTTTTTCTACTATTATAAAAAGGCAGTGAAAACTCTCTAAAAGCAAGATATAAAAACAACACGCTTAAATCTTATTTATATCTATCTTTTAAAATTATCTGATGTAAACACCAGGTTTAACTAGTCAGACGTAACAATCTCAAAACTTTTTCTATCTCAGACATATAAATACTTTCTGAAAAATGCAATATAACATTGTTACTAATGATTTACATCAAAATCTAGTCCGCAACAATTTACGTCAAATTTTAACTGAATCGGAAGTTTAATAAAAATCAGTACATTAGTTCTTGAGATAGAGTTACTGTGGAAATCATGAAAAATGTAGCATAGCGGCTCCACTTTATAAGCGATTGTCACCAAAATAGAAAGACGCCAAATCATATTAAAGACTAACCTAATCTGGATTTTTATTTAAATCCGTACATTAATTCTAAAGGTAGAATTACTGACGAAATCACAAAAAATGCATTATAGCGGCGCCATATGTTGAGCGGTGTGCACCAAAATGCAGAAAATGCCAACTCATTTCAAAGACTAACTGAATCCGAAATCGGATAGAAACTCGTGAATTAGTTCTGGAGATTGAGATTTTACCGAAATCGTGAAAAATGCTGTTTAATAAAGCAATCTGTAGAGCGATTTACACCAAAATATTAATTAAGTCAGTGAATTATTTTCTGAGATAGGGCTATATTGGCAATCTTAAACATTTGTACGTAATAGAGCCTCTTGATGGGTAAGGTGATGAACATTAAAAACGAATCAAGATTGCGAAATCGTTAAAGATGCACCATAGGGTATTAGCACCGAAAAACTAAACAACACTAATTTACATTAAGGACCAACTGAATCTGAAGTTTGATGAAAATATATGCAATAGTTCTTGAGATAGGGCTATTGCAATAATCATAAATAATTGCAATACAGTAGCGCCACACCTTATCAGCGATTTGCACTCATATGTTCTCTTAAACTAAAATTTATATAGGCTAACTGAATCTGAAGTTAAAAAAAAAATCCGCACGTTAGTAAGATACCGCTATTGTAGACATTCTGAATGATGCAGCTTAGAAGCGCCTCCTGTTTGGCGGTATTCATCAAAAACTAACCAGCTCTAGTTTCTGTCAGAGTGTAACAAAATCTGAAGTTTTGTGAAATTCTGCTCTGTAGTTCTTGAGATCTAGCGCCCAAAAAATTTCTATCATGTACACACACATAGTGTGACAGAGTGACAAACGGACAGTTTTAGAGTGACTGAAGTTTTCTAAAAAAAAATCAAATCATGTTCAGGAACTTCTAAACCTTACAAATTCATACGAAACTGGAAGTCGAAATGTTTTGCGAATCCAATGCATTATTCTTGTAAAGGTAGAATATAGTATTATTTATAGGAGATATTTAGTTTTCCCGCGTACATTTGGGTTTATATACATCAAAATATTTCAATCTGTTGTTTATAAAATAAAATCGCAATTATGTTGTAATTGAAGTTTGTCAGAAAATTGTAACTTTAATTACCGACTTTTTTTAAATGTTTTTCAAGTAAAAAATTTTATTATCTATAAGCAATAAACATTTGTTTTCTAAGTAGCAGTAAAATGAAACGGCCATAGCTTCACGATTATTGATAGTTGGGTGACAGATTACTGACAAATGCTGGAATAAGTTAAAATAGTAATAACAAAAATCTTAAATATTATTGTCTGAATAAGTTTATAAATGTTTTCTGCATGCTATCTAAAAATTGTATTTCTGATTAAATTTGCTAAAGTAGTTCACTTTATTTTAAAGGCCTTGACGTAAATTAAATGTAATATTCTTCGTCCTAGACTAATCCCTATTTAATATCTATTTAATCTCTAAACATGTTTTGATTAAATTTATTTCATAGCTATACTCGTTGTGAATGAAAAATCCCTGTTTAACTTTATGCGAAATAACTCAACTTACTGAAATGTTTGTGTTTGAAAATCAGTGATAATAAAAGATTCGTCAAAGTAATTGAGAAATACAAACACATCTAATCATCTATGTCTGAGCGACGTTGTGAAAAGCTTAATGTGCGAATTAAGCATACTTTGATATTTTACATAATGATTGATTTTTATACTGAAATATTTGTGACTGGATGAACAATTTTAAAGGTGAAAGTTTTTAGTTTTGTTTAACGTTGCTAAAAGATGTTTTTTCCTCGTTTAATTAATAATCACATCTCCTTCTTTTCATTTTAGCATCCACATTTGCCAATTAAATTCTTTTTCATACTATTTAATGTAGTTGAATTTGTGAGAGCTGAATGAGCAAAATAATAATAATAATAATAATAATAATAATAATAATAATAATAATAATAATAATAATAATAATAATAATAATAATGTATTTGATCAAATTGTAAGACACTCTAATGGTCGGAGATCAAATTAGAGGGTATTCCCTCAAAATTGATAAAATTCTTTCGACGTTGCAAAACACGGAACGATTTTGTAAATATAGTAACGCTTTTCCTTCATTTTATTCGAAATACATTAATTAAAATCAATTGAAACAGAATAACCAGTAATACAAATGCTGTTTTAAAGCAGTTCCGTCTCAGAATATATATGATATTCCCTCCAAAGATACTATAAAATAGTTCCATTTTTAGACAAGTATGTTTTATAAACAGATTCCATCTTCACAGGTTTTACTCGAATACACTTTCTTCATAATACAGTACTTTCTAGATCGACATAATAATATTCTCTAACATGCTTTAATATGTGAAAATCATTCAAATAGTGTTACCTTTCATCATTTTATGCGTTTGAGTTTATTTATTGTACAGATTAGGGAGGTTTTATCTTGGTGTTTGATTATTTGGTTATTGCAATTTTTGCGCAGTATGTCTTTCTTAAGGTGGTAAAAGACACAAAAGACTTCAAATTTTCTAAAAAAAACTTCTATTTCATTTAAAAAGTTTCTTTTTAAATTAGTTAATTCGAAGACTTAAAATGACGTTTAAATTATGTTTCTACCTTAATTAGAAGAATAAATATTAATTATTTCGTTTTGGTTCGATTTCAAAATCTAGCTTTCAAGGTATGGTTAAATTGGAAGTGACTTCTTGTGAAAATGCGTTTTGCTTCATGATGGATTTGTTCATTATTTCTCGGATTTAAATTGTTATAACTCAAGAGCCGATAAAGCCAAACGTTTTGAACTTTTAATATGTTTTTTATGACTATTATTACTTTAATTCTTATTCAGCAAATTTGAAAAAAAGTATTTACTTTTGAAAATATATTTTTTAATTAAAGTTACAGCTTTAATTTCAAATTTTTACTCTAAATGTTTTAATTTTTTTTATTTAATATTTTTTAAAAAGCTGAATCAATATTAAAATTTAGATATATCGGTATATTTAAATGTAAAAAAAATGAAATTCTACCAATAATATTTTGTGTTAGAACGGTTTCAATTTACCCCTACTTTTTAAATGAATTTTAATTTTTTTTTACAAAATTATGAGAAGTTTTGTCACGTGACTTTGTTTACAAATAATATGGTTAACCACCACAAAAAATTAACACAATAAACAAAAATCATTTTAAATTGTGTCCCTGATCTCCTTAATGAAATTTTAGAAATACCTTTAAATAAATTGTGAAATAAATTCAGATTTATAAGATGTTTATATTTATTTTTTAATGTATTCAAACCCCAGTGTTATTCTTTTGTGATTAGTTTAGAAGTTTTATAGTTTATTTATTTATTTATTTATTTATTTATTTTAATTGCAGGATATTAACTATTAATTCTTAATTAAAAAAACACGTATTATCATTTATAATCAACTACCTCTATATCTTTGGAAAATAACTACATATAATCAAAATTTGGTCATTCCAAAATTTAGCAGAATCCCTTCTGTAATATCAACTTTCAAGAGTGGAGCTCTTTCTCTTATTCTCAAAATTGCAGACCTGTTCAATTAACTTTCAGTTAAGAGTGATTAAGATAATTGTTTCACAAACCGGGAACAATTTTATATTAATATACTTAAGTAGAACAACAATTTTCAAAAAGGGATGCAAGATGAAACTATAAATATCACAGACTAGTAAATGGAAATTTCTTGGGTCGAATCAACTACACATACTGCCCATGTCAGAGCTTGTTCAAAATATTTCCTACAACATAATAGATAACCGCCAACGTCATTACTAAGCAAATAACACCAGCATTGATTATAAACTTATTTTTTATTATTTCTACTATAAGGAAAATTTTTAAAGGCAGTAGCTTAATAACTTAGTAAGCAGTAACGTAGTAAGACAGTAACTTAAAACATGTTTTGTAACAAAAATTACACTTGAAGAAAATTGATGTTTCCAATATTCAGTGCAATCAATTATCTAAAACATTATTTGAAGAGTGAACATTTTCTTTTTCTCAAAATAAACTGAAAGTTTCCATTATTAGCCCTTATTTTGAAAATAAGACAAAGTGTGATAGCTGTATTTTTCGATTTGCTTGATTTTTTTATATGTTGAAGAACATCTTATTTAATGAATAGTGTGCAATTTTGAAGCCCTGAAAAAATGTCCTCTTTCCTATAGAAAATATCAATGTTCGAGGCTGTGAATGCCATTTTTATGAAAAGTGGAATCCCAATATGTTTGGAGTGGTATATCTATGGCAAGCAACAGCATCCCAAAATTATTTTGGCATAAACTTATAGTGTAACACTACTTGCTTATTAAAATTTATTTGTTTCCATGGGGCATTGTTATTTTACATTGTTATGTTGCGACAAAGTACAGTCAAAATAAAGTTTTTGTGCATTTTCCGCTCTTAATATCTTAATTAAGCTATAATACCCCAAAGTTTTTCTTATAGAATATGAAAATGCAGTACTAGGACAAGCTAAATAATATAGTATTGCACTAAGATATTGTTGTTGTTAGTAGCTATAACCTGTTAAATATTCAAAAATTTCCAAAATCTGCAATATTTAAAGTAGTTTACTTCAAAAAAGTACCACAGTTGAATGAACAAAAAATATGTCACGGAATAGTTGAATATATGTACAACAACATGGAAAAGTAAAAGAAGTGGAGTCTCGTGATAATTGTAGACAAAAAAAAAAAAAAAAGGCAAAAATTACAAGAAAAGCAATGTCCACGATCACATTTTTCTCCTAAGAAAAAATGAAACATCCAAATTATCTTTCGCCTTTCTATGATTTGTGCCTATGAGTAAATTAAATATCGCCTCTTCCGAAAGAGAAACGGGATGTTTTATTTTCTCTTAGGGAAAAAATGTTATGATAAAGATTGCTTTTCTTATAAATTTTGTCATTTTTTAATTAAAAAATATCACGAGGCCCCACTTCTTTTTTTTCCATGTTTTTGTACATATGTTCAACTATTGTGTGACATATTTTTTCATTCAACTGTGGAGCTTTTTTGAAATAAACTACTTTAAATATTGCAGATTCTGGAAATTTTGAAAATTTAACAGGATTTAGCTACTAACAGCAACAATTTCTCCGTTCAGTACTATATTATTTAGCTTGTCCTATTGGTGCACTTTCATCTTCTATGAGAAAAACTATTTGGTATAATAGCCTCAATAAGATATTAAGAGCGGGAAATGGACAAAAACGTCATTTTGGCTGTATTTTGTGGCAACATAACAATGTAAAATAGCAATGCCCCATGGAAACAAATAAATTTTAATAAGCAGGCACTGTTACACTAGAAGTTTATGCCAAAAGAATTCTGGGATGTTGTTGCTTGCCAGAGATATACCACTCCAAAAATATTGAGATTTCACTTTTCATAAAAATGGCATTCAAAAACGAGAACTTTCATATTTTCTATAGGGAAGAGAAAAAATTTCAGGGCTTCAAAATTGCAGATTAATCATTAAATATGATTTATTTTAACATAAAAATTATCAAGGCAATTAAAAAATACAACTATCAAAACATCACTTTTTTTAATCTGAATTTCAAAATAAGGGCTCTTAACTTTATCCTTATATTTGAGGTAATTACTTAAGAAACTGAAAAATATTTCAAATAAGATATGAATTAGTTGAATAGATATGCAAATTAAACATATAAGTTTCAGACTAGCATTACTAGACGCCTGATATCGGAACTATTGTTCGTAACTCACGATTTATTAAAGAATATTCATTTTGCTCCTTAGATAACTGTCCACATAATTACCTAACAAAGAATTATTGGTCTTGAACTTATTTTTCGTTTTTCTATTGCAATGTAAAGTATTAAAGCATTAATTTAAGTGCCTGATCGATTTCACAAGAACAAACGATAATGCTATTGCTAAATCTATGGCTATCTAGCTATTGCTAAAACGATATTGCTAAATCTATGGGAAATTTTGTTTCAAATATTTCCTTTGCATTTTTAAATTCTTAAATCTTTTTTTTAATAGGATAGCTTTTATTTTAGAACTTTTTCTAATTTATTTTTTCTTTTGAAATGAAAGATAAAATAAGTAAAATGCAACCCGGTTAGAGATGCATCTTAGCTACCTCATGCACAAAATATCACTTACAAATAATAAAATGATTGCCAGAAATTTAAAAAAAAACATTTCCCTTGAATTAACAATAGAGTTCTCATTCCTAGCATTGCCGTTACTAGCATAAAATCTTAAAAGAATATTGGAAAAAATTGTTTTGTAACAAAAAAATTAAATTTTAAAAACATTGATCTTTCAAAAATTCAGCCCAATCTCTTATCTAAAATAACATTGAAGATTGTAGTACAGTTTCATTTTCTCAAAGTAATAGATATTTTGAATTAAATATCTCTTCTATTTCTGATTATTTCTTAAGATAGTGAAAAGTATTTCAAATTAATATAAATTAATTGAATAGCAATTTGTAATAAGATACGTAAACTAATCCTATATATAATATAAATCAGAATATAAAAATTTTTTGTTCGAAGCAACAGCACATGCTTGACGATTCTTCCAAAATTACACATACTTTATGTCCGATAACTGCCCACGTCATTAACAAATAAACAATGTCAAAAATAATAAAAAAAGTCATTGAAAAAAAAAATTCAACTTAAAAAGATAGCAGAAACGGAAGATATGTAGCCAAAATTAAATTTAGAAAAACATTATATTTCCAAAATTCAGCACATTCAGTTATCTAAAATCATCTTTCAACAGTGAAGTATTTTTTTTCCTTAAAGTTAAGGAAATTTTCATTATCTTTATCTTTCTGTTTAACGTATTTATTTTACAAATTTAAAAATACTTTTAATAAATGCTAAATTAGTTATTAATTTTTAAAATATTTGAATAAGTTTTTAAACAGTCATACAAACAGTCATATAACAGTCATAACCTTAAAAATAATACGGAGCAAAATTTCAAGATTTTGGGGGTTTAAACAACTGCCTCACAATTCATTCAAAATTATTTATGTCAGATAACTACGGTGTCATTACCATATTAAAGATACCATTATAGGCGAAGTGCTTATTTTTCAGATATTTTGTAACGGGGAAAGATTAAATGCAAAAACGCATGAGAAAAGTGGAGGAAAATATTTTCGAACGAAAATAAATTTCAAGAAAACTGATCTTTTCAAAACTCGGCTCAGCCAATTATCCAAAATCAATTTTCGAGAGGAAAGTGTATTTTCTTTTTTCAATGTAAAACAACTTTTCAATTAACTCTCTCATTTGATTTAAGATAATTACTTCAGTGACTGAAAAATATTTTAAATAAACATGCGCTAGCAGAATTTTGTTTTATTTCTTCAAACTAATCCCACAAATCTCTGAGTGCAGCATGTAAAAAATTTTGTGTTCGAAATGATTATACATTATCTGCCTGTCATTCAGAGAATTCATTCAAAGCTAGTTTTACCTCACGTCATGACATTACCGTGCAAATAATGCACTTATCGGTGATGTAATAGTTTTCTTTTATTTTTTAATCAAAATTATCGAAAATATTAAGAATTGTAATTGATCGAACGGTGACAGAAAATTATACAAAACAAAAATTGAATTCCGCAAAAATTGAAGTAATTTTTTATGATAAATTTAATAAATTTATTATATTTTTTCGTATCACTGCTAAAACAAAAGAGTTTATTTGTTTTTTTTCACAAAGAGTTGTAATTTATTGTATACTGGATTAGTTTTTAAAAAAAGTTTTACTCAATTTAAACTGCTCATTTAAATAATTCATCTTGATATAATTTGCTTAAAAACAACTCGTGTATTCGAACTGTTTCGACTCTTTACGGCAAACTGACTTTCAAATCGTGAGATGAGTGGATTTTGGCTCGACTTGAGTTATTTTTGGCTGATATTTTAACAGAGTAGCACATACTTAAAATATTAAAACGCCATACTAAATTCACTCTAAAAACGTATTCAAATTTAAACTTTCAATAATAAAACATTAAACTATAGTATTTAAGGTCTTAAATATTGAAATATTTAATAATGATAAAAATTCTTATAAACTATCAAGGCTAAATAAAATATAAGGTATTTTGCTTTACTATATGAAAACACATACACCTTCAAAATAAAATATTTTTTGAATAAATGTATCATAACATGTTCTTTCCATATTTTGTTAAATTCCTCAATTCTTCTCTATAATGTAATATCTGTAATACGAAATTTGAAAGTTTTGAAATGGTACAACTAAAAATCAGAGTATGGAAAAACAGACAGATCTTTCAGTTAAACAAATTTTTTCTATGAGTTTTAGCTGATTAATTTCTCTGAATAAAATTATATTACATCATTCAAAAAATTATATTTTACTTTGAAAAATTATATTTTATTGTCATTGTGTTTCATGGGACATTTCCGATAAATTAAATCAATTCATTTTCATGTAAGTATCAAGTAAACATTCAACTTTGGCGCCAGTGGAAAACAGTTTAATTTACAGAAAATATTTGTAATTTTTCATTAAAACATTTTTTCCTGTAAAAGATGGAAATTTTTCTTTTAGAAATTATAAAATTCACTTTCTTTTAGAGAAAAAAACTCTGTTTCTCTGATTTTTTTTTCGCGCGCGTGTGTGTGTTTTACAGTGTACGGCCAGCGCGGATTTTTCGAGCGGGTGCAAATTAACATTAAATAAAATTTAGATTAGTTTTGAAAGAATACTCTATAAAACTTTTAAAAGGGCATTGTTTTAATTTAAAGGCGATAATAATAATGATAATAATAACAACAATAATAATAATAATAATGTATGCGTTACAAGTTAAAAAAAAAAAAAAAAAAAAAAAAAAAAAAAAAAAAAAAAAACATACATTTTGTTTAGTTTTTTTATTCTGTAATTCCCACGGAATTTAGCATTAGCTAAAATTTACTTAGAATAATGATGATGACAGCATCTTTTTAACATCTATATTATTATTTTCTGTCTTCTTTTAAGCAAAGCAGTGATCTTTTTAAAATTCATATTTTTATTTTGCGATTGAATCAAAGTGGAATATTGCATTTCTCCTTGTGATTTTATTTAGAGTTTAATCTTTCCAAACAAATATAATGCTATTTGCCCAGCTGCCTTTGGCAACGCACATTCTCGATTTTGTATATGTTTAAAATTTTAAATTGAAATCCATACAATCATAACTAAAAGACCAGGTTCATCTGCCTACGGCAGCACACACCGAATTATATGTTTTTAAATAAAAATCAATCCAAATAAACATAAAGTTGAATGAATGCCCCAGCATACACTGACAATGTTACGCAAGCGCAGTCTCTTTTTGCAAATGAATCTGAAATTTGTATAATTTTTTGAAAAAAATCTTTGTGTAGTTGCCCGGTAATAAGTTTAAAAGTCTTGTGATTGCCGATTTAATTTCTATCACTTAATTAAATTAAATTTTTAATGCTGACCAAACGTTTCAAAACCTAATTATTATAAGACTCGCATCAGATCCCCCCCCCCTGATTTGTAGCTAGAGTCTGTTGATTATTTTCAAAATTACATAGTAGTAGCAAGAGTAGTCAGCAAGTATGTTGTTTTTACCTGGAATATGTTGAAATTTGTATGTGTATTCTGACAGATTCATGAGCCAACGAGAGATAATATCAGCTGGGTTTGTAGTTTTGTTGTATTTTTCTAACGGTTTACTGTCTGAAAGGATTACAAACTCTCTGTTATATAAATAACATTTGAATGCAGTAACCGATTTATGAATAGCCATGAGTTCTAACTTAAATGCAGGATATTTCTTTTCTGACACTTTTAAATATTTTGAAAAGTATGCCACAGGTAACAGTTGTTTGTCATGCTCTTGTAGTAAACCACCAGAAATAGCAACATTTGACGCATCAGTATTTAGATAGAATTTTTCGTTCCAATTAGGTAATCTAACCGTGGGTAGATTAAAGAATATTTTCTGCATTGTGTCCAAAATTTTTTTATGTTTACTTGTCCACTTAAATTCAGCTTTTGGAGTCGTTAAGTTTATGAGAGGTTGTACAAGTTCAGAAAAGGATGGAACAAATGATTTATAAAATGTAATGACACCTATGAGTGCTTTTAATTGACGTTTAGTTGTATGTGTAGAAAAGGATGTTATTTTTACAATGTTTGACTGAACGGGAGAAACAGTTTGATTCTCTATGTGAAATCCAAGATAATCTAAACTGGTTTTATGATAAGTGCACTTGTTAGGGGACAGCGTTAAATTGTATTTGACTAAGATTGCAAGAATTTTATCCAATTTATCACATATTTCTTGATATGAATTAGAACCAACAATAAGATCATCTTGGTAGGTAAAGACACCTTCTAACTGTAATTAATCAAGTAACGAGTCCATTAAAGCTTGAAAAATAGAGGCGCTCGATTTTAAGCCAAATACTAATCTGTTATATCGAAAGGAACCAAAGTAGGGAATGTTAACTGATTTTGATATTTTGCAGGAAAATCAATCTGATGATATGCTTGAAGAAAGTCGAGCGAAGAAAAAATACGATATTGTGAAAGATTTGAATTAATAGTTTGAATTTTTGGAAGTGGATAGGAAGAGCCTTGAATTATAGTTTTAACCATTCTGAGATCTAATTGCAAGTCTATATTTCTGTATACCTGTACCGTCTGGTTTCTTTTTAACAAGAAGCATGAGGCAGGCCCATTCAGAAAAATGACGTTTAATGATTTTGGCATCAAGCAACTGTTTAATTTGATTTAAAACATCCTTCTGCAATGCTTGGGGGAGAGGAAAAGGAAGTGTCTTTATGGGATAGTCATTAATGAATTTCAAATCAGGTACAATTTTATCGGTATGACCAAGTGTGTCTAACGATTAGGAAAAGGCAGGGTAATAATTAAGTAACAATTTAGTTAAGTTATTTGCTTCATCAGAGTTTAAGTGAGTAAGATTAAAATCATTAGCCGATAACTTCTGCTTTCTTTTTGTAAGATTTAACTACAAACCTGAATAAAATTTTAAAAAGTAATGTTCCGAGTTATTTTGCTTGTCAGAATTTTCAGAAGGATAATCAAGAATTTCCTCAATCTCGGATAATTGACCTATTTTTGTATGTTTAGGAAGATGAATGGTCTTTTCAGAAGTGTTTTTAAGTGTTATCTAGAAGAAATGATGTATTTGTGAAGTTTTCTTTTTTTTATTAGATCTTTTTTTCATTTTAACAATGGCATCATTTCCTATTAATTCTTTTTTTTTTGCGCCAAATATTCAAATAAATAATTTTTGTCACTATTGATGTTGTTGTTAGTGTAAACAGAGTACCATATTTGTTGTTGGGGTTCTAATATGATTTTACGAGTTAAGAACACACCTTGATTCGTCACAACATCACTTAAAGAATTACATAGATTTGATTGATTCGCTCCAGACGTCTTTTTACTGGTTTCTAAAGGAACAGAGAAATTGTTATTAACATGGAGACACTTATTAAAAGTATCGATGACAATATTATATCTAGTTATGAAATCGAAACCTAGAATGCCTTCAAAACTGGAAGACTCGGGTATGTCAATTATATAAAAGTGATGTGAAAAAGCTTTTTGTTTTAACTTGATGCATGTCCTAATGCACGCAGAAAACGAAACATCAGAATTGACCGTTTTAATGTTAACGTCTGTAGAAAGTCTCTTATATTTCAAAACTGGTTTAAGTTGATTAAATAGTTTTTGTGAAAGCAAAGATATTCTACTACCACAATCAGCCAGTAAAGTAATATCATGGTTTGCTATGGTGGCTTTAACAAGAGGAAGTGATGGTGACGGAGTGTTTACGCTAAAAATTATTTGAACATTTTCACTTTCTGTTTGTGTAGTAATGTTATTTGCTATCTTAATGCACTCAGAAGTTTGAGAACTGACTGAATTCACTAATCTACAATTTGAAATTTTAGGTAAAGCAGGGTCAAAAACAAAAGTTGTTGATGTAGAAGCACAAGACTGAGACACAACACCATCAGCATAAATATTGTATCTCTGTTTCAGTTTTCCTGAAATTGTGAAGTGGAGTTTGTGTAATTATTTTTTTCTGGGTGTTTGCCCTTTTCCATTTAAAACACGAGAGTGCGTCGTGATTGTTACGACGACACAACTGACAAATAACTGCTTTTTTATACGAAAATTTGTGTGGGGAATAACGTCTTGGATAGTTACGATTCTTAAAACTCTTTTTGAAACGTGAAACGCTTGCAGAATATTTTGGTCTAGTCTGCACATTTCTTTGATTAGTTTCTGTTTTAATGTCTGGGGGGGGGAAGACAATGCATTTATTTTGTCAGAAATTACTCTTAATTGAGATTCAATGGGATTTTCTAAATTTGTGTACAGAGGGCAAGGAATGTAAGATTTTTTCATTACGTAAAATCTCATGAAGTGTTTGCGCTCTTTCAACTGCTGTGCGATAATCATTAATGCTTTCTTCCTGTAATTTTATTCTAATATTTGAAGGAAGGGCCTCAAGAAATTTCATGAGTTTAATTGTGTTTCGCGCATTTTCGTCGTTGATATCAGCATAAACTGTAGCCGCAAGAACATTTAATCTATGTGCTAAATTTTTAATGGTCTCAGAAGGCATACGTGCTAAACTGGACAATTTGAAAGAAGCAACACATTTACTAGGAGGTTGAGAAAAATGACGCAAATTCTTTTTCTAGCAAATCAAGGTCGGTCAATTTTTTAAGTCAGGGTTTTGGGCTAGAAATTTTTGCGCAGGCCCAACTAACTTTCCTTTTAGGATTGCAATAGTTGTCTGCGGATTATACTTGTTAATTTCCGCACAAGACCTGATTTGATCAAAAAACAATTTAAGTAAATCCGGATCTCCATCAAATTGAATGATATTGGTAGGAATTTGTTTCTCAGCCATGTTTACCTTTTTCCCTAAACCCACGAGTTATAGACGAATTGCTACACAAACCGAACTTATACCATAAAAGTAAAGCACATTTAAAAAGAGTAATTTGTCTAGCGAATAAAATAGATAAAATAGTAAAATAGTTACACCTCAAAAATATAGTACTTCACTTTAAAGTACTTCACAGAAAAGCAAAGGAACACATGCAAAGCACAAAAACTATAAGCAAGACACCTATAATATTTTAAGAAAAATAATCTTATTTTATCCTTTTATACAAGGGGAAACTATATAGTTCCTTTTTCCAAAATAAAAAAAAACAGTCTTTTTTCTTTTTTTTAACCAAAGAAATATAATCCTATTTTAACTTTTGAATTAAAAGATCAAAACTGGGTAGAAAAATCACTTTTAAGCATAAAAGAAAATATGCATATGTAAAATTTGAACCAAAAAGTAGGGGGGGTTAAACATGAAAAAAACAGCATCACATAATTTATAATAACTGAGGGAAAAATATGCATAAAATGTCAATGCAATAATAAATAGTAATAGCAACAGTTACCGTGCTTTCGCAAAATAAAAATATTTGCAAAAACACAATTGTGACGGCGTTACTGTCACATATTATCTTGTCTCCTCCCTTTTTAGAAACTGAACAATTATAATCGAAACTTCAAAATTTTAACTAAAAATTACCCCCCCCCCCCCTTAAATAAATACTTAAAGTTAATATTTTTGCATTTAAAGTTATAATTCAGTACTTTGTTATTTTCCCTTTTATAATTTTATATGTGAAATTAATTCCTTTACAAACCCTCTTTCATATGATAAAAAAACACCATTTCATTCCCACTCTTTGTTTTGGATTTTTATCACTTTGAGAAAGATCTGTTAATTCTTTTCTCGTCACAATAAAAGTTAACCGAATGTCAGTCTTCCTTAGATCTGCACATTTCTGCATTCTTTCCCATGTTAAATAGAAGCGGCTGTGGTTTATAATACGTTTATCCGTTAACATTCTCATGCACTCAGCTAATCTTTAAAATCTCCCAGATGTCATGAAACATTCGGCATGTAGTTCTTTCAATATCTGGAAGCACACGTGCGTATGCAATCGACACTCCTTAAAAACCACAGGACTTCAGTATTACACCAACGATAGCATTTTCTGTTACTAAGCATTAACGGATTCTCATAACCTTGACGCTGTAAAAAGTATAGCACTGTGCATCTTCCCTGCCTCAATCACTGACTACTACTCAGACCATTGGCCATGTAACATCATGCAAAAAGGGGCGCTGTGCCCCTCTCCGGTTAATGCCGTGCCTTCGGGCAAATGATGCGATTTCCCGTATTGCTAGCCTCTTAGTATTGTAAACCTTCCATCGTTCATCTAAATAAACACCTTATTCTGTCTACAATTATGTTGGAGTTTACTTCTCTGCGCTCTCGATCTCTCTCCCTGGGTTTGTTTGTACGATCACTATCATATGAATTACTGTTGCAGTGACCAGTGCTCCAACATAAAAAAAACGAAAGAACGCAAAGTGGAATGCATAACTGTATTGGACTATTTCCTCTGAAATTACATTGTTAACCAGCCTTCAGATGATTCTACAGTGACACCCCCCATGCATTTGTGTTTGGAAAGACTCTAAAATTCGACTGTTCTTACCGGGTGATGATTGCATCGCTGCGAAAAACCATTTTCCGTCCCTCCGAAGTGTTCAGCACGGAGTTATGTTTCATCGGTCATTCACCCCCCGGTTTCCCGTGAAGCTTCCATCGGTAAATTTCTGCTCCCGAAAAAAAAATCGTCGGCTCTCCTCCCCGCTGTTACAAATCGTGTTCTGATGTTTACTGTGCGTTTGTTCGACATTGTGTACTTTCGGCCTGTGAAATATGCGGTGAAATCATGCAAAATTTAATTTTTTTTGTGTAACCAGCCTTTGTTAAATTCTTCAAAAAATATTGTGGTACTCGGTTGTGGTGTTCGGTTATTGTGAAATGTGTATAATAGTTAGAGGCAAAAATGAATTAAAAGAAACTTAGTAGTTTCAGTTGGTGCAAATAAATATTCTTAAAATTTTTCTTCCCACTTTAACATTGGTGTGTGACAAGTGGTGACATTTCTGTGCTTTTCGTTTGCGTTTAAAATACACCTCTGCAATTGGTGAAAACCCATCGATAAATTTTTTTAGTGAAATATGTAGGTGCAACTGAAACAAGAAATCAAAATTTTCATCAAGTCAAATGTTTTAACAAAAGATTTCAGCCTGTGGTGTTTAGCCTTCAAAATCTTTATTATGCTGCCAGTTTTCTTCTTAATGTGTTATCAATGTCTTCGTAATGTGTTATTAATGTGTTATTTGGTGCTTCAAAAATTTTTTTTGAGTGAAATATGATAAACGGCAACTTCTGTCATAAAAAGATAAAAAAATAAGTCAAGGTTCTGTGCAACTATTAAAAATTATAGTAAATACAGGTTTCTACAGTTAACAAAAAAGAACTAATAGTTTACAATATCACGCCTTTTGATTTAAAAAAATTGTATATAGATAGTACATAGATTGCACAATAATTCTTATCTCATGTTTCAGGTGTGTTAAATTTAGTTTTCATATTTATTAGTCTGAGTCCAACCTCAAATTATTATTATTGCAAAGTTTACTTTAAATATTTTGTGTGTCAGCATGAACAGAGAAGATTTTTTTTAAATAAATCTAAAATAATTAAAGGTTAAATTTTTGTTAACATTGCATAAATTTTGCAATCTTCTCTTTTCACGCTTTATTTGGTATTTTTTTGTGTTAGTGATA
This sequence comes from Maratus speculifer, assembly GCA_964019185.1. Taxonomy (NCBI): domain Eukaryota; kingdom Metazoa; phylum Arthropoda; class Arachnida; order Araneae; family Salticidae; genus Maratus; species Maratus speculifer. The sequence continues at coordinate 208,396,757 of OZ025291.1, read as the reverse complement.
TGCATGTAGATTTTCACTATTATGATTCTGAAGTTAGTTACTTTTTTGGGGTTTTTTTGTGTTTTTAGGTAATATTCCTATTCTACTCTTGGTGCATATATTCTGAGCTAGTCGCTCGACTTTGCACGTTACCTTTTATTTTATGTACTGATAGTTTATTTAAAAAAAAAAAGGGGGCAACCCTTCTGCTAACATTTTTTTGACTTTTGCACAATTACTTAAATTTTGCTTGAAATAACAAAATGGGGGATTTCAAAAAATAAATAAATAAGAGAAAATGCAATTTTAATACATTTATTTTCTGGGTTAAAGTTGGTGTTAATTTAAATGGGTCAGAATTATAAACTTGATGTCCATGTTGAAATCGTTCTGAGTTTTGGGGTACTTTTAATATGTATAGAGTTTTTTTTTTTTGCCTCTTTCCATTATCTCCTATCCTTTTATAGTTCTGCATTCTTTAAATACTTTCAATTTTGAGATTTTGTTTTCCTTGATCCACCTGATTAACAGACAAATGTGTGGCTATATGACAAAGAATTAATTCTTTTGCACTGGATTTTTATTTGTAAAAAAAATGGGAGCTTCTCGTTTTCACATTTTACAGATCTATCATAATAAAAGTTAGACACCCCCCCTTTCGCAAGTGAAAGCCCATTTTGTTTTTCTTAAACTAGTTATGCACATAGCTGTAGATGTTACATAAAGTAAAATTATAGGTTTCTCATGTGTTATTATTTTGAAACAATCATTTTAACTGGACTTGTCTGGGCAAATTCATTCTTCCCTTTTTCTAATTAACCCTTAAATTTTTGATTTTTGATTAGTTTTTCAAACTTCATGTTTTTTTCAAATTCTTTATCCTGTTATAATAGTGTGTTTTAAAAAAAATTCTAGCAGCTGTGCAATATGGCAACTAAAGATAACAAACCCCCACTTGAACTAAATGAACCTAGCTATACTTCTCCTTGGCTAGATTTCTTTCAAGACACCCTAAATAAATACACAGAAAGTATGTGTAAAGAGGCAGCTGCATTTCAAAATAAAATTTTAGCTAACAGCTCCCCTTTCTTAGAAGATTTTGCAGATATCACCATGCAAATGAAGTGGAATCTTAAAACGCTTAATGAATCGTTCAATATCCTGAAAGTGGAATTCTCTGACTTAAAACGTGACAAAGATAACTTACAAATTGTTAATAAAAAACTTATTGAAAGGTTACATAAGTTAACTAGTAAACAAACTTCTACAATTTCAATCGAGACTAATAAGGGTGAGAAATTAAAGAGCAATAGTGATAGTCTGTCCACAATAACAAAAGATAAAGCGACTCAAACAGGTAATCATAATAGGTACAAAGATAATTTGCAAAATGACAGAAACGATGAACTAGAGACACTTACAAAATTCAGTGATTCTAATCAAACTTCTTTTTCAACGTCTGAATGTAAAAAAATAAAACCTCTTCGAATTACTATTTTCAATTTGCCAGAAGAATGTGGTATACCAGATATTTTATTGGGAGTGGTTGAGCTTTTGCATAATAATGAACCTGATATTCAATTTTCTAAGAAATATAAATTACAACATGTCGATTCATACAAATGGGTTTTTGAGACATCTTCACAGACAGCTAAAACATTAATAATGCAACACAAAATAAACATTAAAGGTAATGAATACTCTGTAGATGTATACATTAATGTCAAGCGATGCTTTTCGTGCCAAATGTACAAACATGTTGCTAGGTTATGTCCTAATAATATCTTTTGTCCAGTATGTGCTCTCCCACATTGTGACACTCAATCTACAAATTCACCAAAATGCATAAATTGTATCAGAAATAATCAAGATAATAATACCAATTTTAATATTTTTTCATCCAGCATTTGCGCAAACTTGTCCCTCTCTTAAAAGATTTATTAAACAGGAAAGAAAAAATATACAACTGCATCTATTTCAATAATTAAGTTTGCTCAAAAAAAATGACTTACATAATTTACAGCCTTTAGTTATTTTTTCAATAAGTCACATTAATGTGAAGTGTTATTTTTGTAGTTGTACATTATTAGTTTTTTTATATACGAGTCAATTCACATTTTTGTTACACCATTCATTTCAGGTAAAAAAAAATAAAAAATAAATAAAAAATTGCTCCACACATGAGTGTACGGTTGGTGAGGATTCCTTTTTCATTTGACTGTTTAGCTGGCAAGCAATTACCTGAGCAAGGTTTGGATGTATGGTTGAAACTTTCTGATGCGGGTCATTAGATTTTGTTCACACGGTTGGTATTTTTGTTGAAGGTGTACACCTTAACATCGCATTCCTTTTTCTTTTATTTTACTCTGCGAACAAAACCTGCTTTTGTTTTACATAATTTTACACTTATTCATGCTGGTTTGTTTGCTGTTAGGAACATGCATTTTTTTCTCTTTTGAAGTTTAAATTGTTATAAATACACATTATTTACATCAATTATTTTAAAGACCTTTTTTTTTGTTATGGCATAGAATGTATTAGTTCCTGGTACACATGAGAATTTTGTTCATAGAAAAAACACAGGAGTTCATCGCACATTCTTAGTTCATTGATGTTACACTAGTTCATCGCTTTACTTTCCATTCGTGTTGTACATGGGGAACTAGTTACATTCATTGTTGTTAAAACAAAAAAATCCCCTTTCTTCCTGTTCATTTTAGTTCACCGAATAAACAACTTAGTTCATAGCATATTTACACGTTTACTTATAGAAATTTTACACATTAGTTCATCGATTTTTTTAACTTTCGTTCATAGAATATTTACATGTTTGTTTACAGAATTTTACACGTTAGTTCATCGATGTTTTTACACATTAGTTCATAGTGATGTTATACATGTTTTCAGTCATGGTTTTACATTGTAGCTCATAGAGATGTACACTTTAGTTCGTTGAAGTTTTAATTATTGTTCCTAGATTGTTTACACATTGGTTCATTGAAAATACACATCTTTGTTCATAGAATATGTAACACATTAGTTCATAGAAAGTAAACCACATTTTACATGTTTCTTATAGCATATTTAAAAAAATAAATAAAAAAAATCATCACACTTTTTTTGTTTAAAAAAAAAAAAACACTTGTTATTGGATTTAATTCACACATTCTGGGGCTTTGGCAGCTGCGTTTTTGTCTTTGCTTATCGAGTTATACATTTATACATAACGTTATCCTTTCAAACCTATAGCCATTTAGTCCTATCAAAATTATGCGTTGAATATTTGATTTGCATTCTTTTCTTCGAATCAGGGAGATAAAACCCATTTCTGTTGTGATTTCATTCCAGTAATATTCTTTTCATACACATAAGTTCTCAGCATGAAAATTTTTTACATGTATTTTGTTCATCTAATTTAAATTCTACATCTCGTTGGTAATGGCGTGTTCCTTCATGTCATTTTCACTTTGTTATAAAAAAAGGTTAATTAATTTAGGTACCTACTTCTTCACATAATTTTTCTTTTCATTTCACATTAAGATTGTGTTATTTTTTTCAAAATTATTTCATTTTCTTCAATTACATTTTACACTTCTGTTTGGTGTTGAGTAAGTTGTTTTTTTTCTCAACTCATTTACTTCACAGGTCTTTTCCTGAATTAAAACTGAAAGCATCTTGTCAGAGGCAGTTTTGTTTGTAATAATAGTAAACACACCCCAGTTACACATATAAAAGATTAGTCATTTCTTTTGAATATAATGAGTTACATTTTTACTTCAAACTGGTTAGTATAATGCTGATAGCTATAGTTAGTAACAACATAAATTACTTTTGCCTTCTGATTTAGCTGCAGTTGTAGTTTAGAAATAATGAGAAGTTTTCCTGTGTCACTCTGAATTGCCTTTTGTTGTTTTTTTTAATTATCCCCTTTCCTGAAGCTGGTTTCCGTTCAAAATTAGTGCCCTTAGGTCTCCAACTTCATTATGTTATCGAATACTCTTGAATTGTTTTTCAATTCAATTCACAAATAAAGTTTTTTTCGATTACTTGACGTGTGCTCCTTGGAAGATCATTATGATCTTGGGGGAGCAGGGACTCATATACCTTCGTGCTATGTGAGTCTCACAATTTCCTCCTCTTCTAGGGCTGAAGTCCTAAACTGACGCCATAATACTTGTTTTATCAAATAAAAAAAAAACAAGATTTAGGGCCCCACCTGTCTATGGGTTTGCTTTGCATCCCTTTTTTTGAGGTCCTGTGCTGTGTGCACAAATCTTTTTCTTTTTTCTCAATGTATATTATATATCCAGTACTCATTATATCATATATATAGTTCAGTGTATCTTTTAATTGTGTGCTCAATAATTCAATTTTTGCTTGCATTCACTGTGAAGTATTGAAAAGCTATTATTATATTGAAACTTCACATATTTTTTTAGACATGACAAAAGCTGGTACCAGCACTTTCAAACAAAAATATTTTTTTAAGTCATCCGGATGCCCAAATAAAAAAATTATTTTAATTATTTGTCTTGCGACTGAAAGGACTAATGATCACCAAGACATGTTCATTTTGAAAAGTGCTTAAAGTCATGACGTTTATAAAGTGAATAAAAAAAAAAAAAAAAAAAAAAAAAAGAAGTTTGCATGATGTAAACAATTTTTCAAAAAGCAAGCAATATACTATATATATACAGTTTTATGTTTAAATGTATTTTTTTTTACTTTCAATTAGTGTTATGATTGTGTATTCGGAGTAGAGAAGATGTGCGACGCTTGTTGCTAAAAAAAAAAAAAAAAAAAAAAAAAAAAACTTTATTGGAAACATTGCAGTTTTTTCCCGATGCTGGGAGTGAGATATGTGACGGCGTTTCTGTCACATATTATCTTGTCTCCTCCCCTTTTAGAAACTGAACAATTAAAATCGAAACTTCAAAATTTTAACAAGAAATTACCCCCCCCCCTTAAATAAATACTTAAAGTTAATATTTTTGCATTTAAAGTTATAATGCAGTACTTTGTTATTTTCCCTTCTATAATTTTGTATGTGAAATTAATTCCTTTACAAACCCTCTTTCATATGATAAAAAAACACCATTTCATTCCCACTCTTTGTTTTGGATTTTTATCACTTTGAGAAAGATCTGTTAATTCTTTTCTCGTCACAATAAAAGTTAACCGAATGTCAGTCTTCCTTAGATCTGCACATTTCTGCATTCTTTCCCATGTTAAATAGAAGCGGCTGTGGTTTATAATACGTTTATCCGTTAACATTCTCATGCACTCAGCTAATCTTTAAATCTCCCAGATGTCATGAAACATTCGGCATGTAGTTCTTTCAATATCTGGAAGCACACGTGCGTATGCAATTGACACTCCTCAAAAACCACAGGACTTCAGTATTACACCAACGATAGCATTTTCTGTTACTAAGCATTAACGGATTCTCATAACCTTGATGCTGTAAAAAGTATAGCGCTGTACATCTTCCCTTCCTCAGTCACTGACTTCTACTCAGACCATTGGCCATGTAACATCACACAAAAAGGGGCGCTGTGCCCCTCTCCGGCTAATGCTGTGCCTTCGGGCAAATGATGTGATTTCCCGTATTGCTAGCGTCTTAGTATTGTAAACCTTCCATCGTTCATCTAAATAAACACCTTATTCTGTCTACAATTATGTTGGAGTTTACTTCTCTGCGCTCTCGATCTCTCTCCCTGGGTTTGTTTGTACGATCACTATCATAACAATGTCAGGATTATATTAATGATCTGGAAATCAAACACAATTTAAAAAACAAAAGCACTGCAATGTTGACCGTGGTGTACTGACTGTGGAAGCAGAACATGAAATAAAGAAAACACGTAGGTTAACTTACTGTTTTTGTTTAAAAATTAATAATCAATAATTACTATTTTGTTAATTACACAAAAATAATAGCTAGGGAAATGGGACAAGATCTGCTCCTACACTCAAAACTGTCGTATTTCGATGAGAACGAAATATGTGCACTTCTATGCACTTTTTAATCACATCTCAGTGGCTAGATTTGTAAATTTTAAAACACAAAAGATGATATCATGATGTTTACTACTGAACAAGTATACCGATAAAGCCACTTTGCATGTTTACTTTAACAGATTTAGCAGACAATCGGAGAGAATAATTTTTTTGGATAACACACAGAGGACAAACTCATTGCCTTTTTTAGCAACTGAATATCGAAGCATACACAGAAAGCACTATATGTATATTTTGCACACACTCGAAGCACACAGGAGCATAAAGTTAGAGAGGGTGGTAGTGGCTGCAATAACAAAAAAAAAAACAATGAATCTGATGAACTTTGCGAGCACGGAAAGGGGCGCCGAGGGAGGATTGGCAGCAGACAATATTTAGGACACGAAAAGATGACACCGTGAAACCACGCAACACATCATATGGAGATCACAGGCGGTAGCAGGGGGTGTGTCGAGCAGACGATTTTTCAGCAGGGGAAACTTCGCACCAAATTCAGACGGAGTGCGCAGGAAAGGGGAGATGCTCCAACTCCATAGCAGCAGATCTGTAGCAGGCGAAAAGCACTCCGGGGGAACTCTATACCCAAACATGCAGGCACAAGAAACTGGAAACAGCAGAATCAATGAATGCCTCATTCTTTGGATAAGCAGCAGGTATTTCAGTAGCGACGTACCGGTTGTACCTCCCCTATATATATATATATTTCAACGTGGGGCAAACGACGTGGTCTGGCACAAAATACTTATAACGGAGATGGTTTGCTTGAAGTTCCTATGATGATTTTTACTATATTACTATGCAGTACTGAAAAACTGAACAAAAGTAATGTTGGCCAGGTTCTTGTTAGGACTGTGAAAAAAAACCCACAAGTAGTAGATAGTCACAAATTTATTGTATGCAAAATTAGTAGAGAGAGGTACAAGCAGCTCAGTCGGAGGTAGTCTCCGAAAACACAAATTTGAACTTGTTTAGTTCGTGCCAAGCGGTGAAGTGAGATCGTACAGAGACAACACACACAGTGTTGGCATAGAACAAAGTTGCCAACATACGAAAAGTATGCCTATGCACAATAGAGAAGACCCGACAAATTACAGCCAAAACGCAGGTGGCATGATCGGTATTCAATTTGACTCCCCAGCTGGAAAAAGGGGCTAAGGTTCCTATGGTTGCTAATATCTTAATTTACACGTGCAGCAAGGGTTTGGTAACCGCCGAGAAGAAAATGTTCACACCCAACAATTGCAACTGTTATGTCTATCTAAGAGGCACAGACAAAGGGCAACCAGATTTTAATGCGCAGATGCTGAATTCTTTTAGCATTTACCGTTTAGCATCTACGTTACTGTGAGCATGTCCATCAAAGGCAATGACAAGAACATCCGCTCTGAATTAGCTGATATCTGGAAATTGTTTGAAACGGTTGATTAAAATGCGGGCATATTTCTTACGAATAATCTTGAGGCTTAAATTTTGTTAAAGAAATAATGTCCAAGAGAAATGAAAAATAAATAATGCACAATTTTAAACGAATTTTGAATTGAAAAGGGAATGGGGTGCATAGAAATAATACATAACAAAATAAACAATATATAACGAAATAACCGTTATACCCCCCTCTTTTAAAATGTAAAATGATACTTCCCTGTGCATTAAATATCTGTGTTAAGAATGGCGAAATTGCCAGAAAATTAATTAAATAAAACAATCCTGAAATGTTCTAATTCTTGGATTTTATAAAATGGAGGAACGATATTTTCAAAGACATTGGGAAAAATAATCATTATTAAATTTCTTAATCATTATTTAATTAAGCATTAATATTTTTAATAATAATAATATTACCAAAAATATCATTCTAAGTAAAAACTGACGTGTTTTTTTTCTGCCGGATAGTATCGACAAAATGAAGCATATAAAATGAGTATATGAAAGTGACTATGAAGCAACCTTGCAGATTTTTATTTTTTAAAATACAAAATATTATTAAAAAAAAAATAAAATGAAAAAAAAATAAAATAAAGATACTACCTCAACCAGAAAATGTCACTTCATAAGTGGGTATTCTTTATTATTAATTTTATTATTATTATTATTATTTTCTTTCGTGAACAGATTTTTTATGTAAGAATAAGAAGAAACAAGTTGGAAATTGCACGTGAGGCGTAGCAAACGAGGTGCGTTCGTACGATAACGAAGTTTTAAAAATATTACTCTCATATATCAAACTCATAAAATTATAAATAGTGAATTACAATTAAAACGCTCATCAAACAATGTTCTCCCTATACCATTATGGAATGGAATAGTTTTGTGTGGCCTTGTAAATCAATAACAAATGTTCTTTGCATCACAAATTATGTAAAATGTATATTATAATACGTACTTTATATTGTATATAAATTTTATTAAGTTCGAATGAGTGCAACACCATTAAAATGCATTTGAAACATTTTCCCCATTGACCGTAATGTAACGGAATACTTTTGATTGTCCCTGTAATTGATCTATGCATCCGATTTTCATAAAACTTGAAAATAACTCGACAAAATTATGTAATAACTATGTATTATAAATTTCAAACGTATAACATACATTTGAAACTTTTTCCCCATTGACTATAATGTAATTGAATACTTTTGATTGTCCCTGTAATTGATCTATGCACCCGATTATCAAAAAATTTGAAATAACTCGACAAAATTATGTAATAACTATGTATTTTAAATTTCAAACGATTAAAATGCATTTGAAACTTTTTTCCCCATTGACCGTAATGTAACGGAATACTTTTGATTGCCCCTGTAATTGATCTATGCATCCGATTTTCATAAAGTTTGAAATAACTCGACAAAATTATGTAATAATTATGTATTTTAAATTTCAAACGTATAAAATACATTTGAAACTTTTTCCCCATTGACTATAATGTAATTGAATACTTTTGATTGTCCCTGTAATTGATCTATGCACCCGATTATCAAAAAATTTGAAATAACTCGCCAAAATTATGTAATAACTATGTATTTTAAATTTCAAACGATTAAAATGCATTTGAAACTTTTTTCCCCATTGACCGTAATGTAACGGAATACTTTTGATTGCCCCTGTAATTTATCTATGTATCCGATTTTCATAAAATTTGAAATGACTCGACAAAATTATGTAATAATTACATATTTTAAATTTCAAACGATTCGGTTGGGTAGTTTTTGCGTTGTTATATGCGGACAGACAGACGGACAGACGGACAGACAGACGGACAGACAGACGGACAGACAGACGGACAGACGGACGGACTGAGCGACAACAATAGTTGCTACGTATTTACATAATTACGAACGCACCTAAAAAGAAGTTAAAAGAAAAAAATGCTTAAAAGAAAATTTGAAAACAAGAAAATGAATATAAAATTGGACTAACTAGTTTATAAAAAATAAATATATATTAAATCTTACAACACAAATAAACGTTGTTGAAAAAGGAACGGCATCGCAAATTAGTAGATATTTCCTTTTCTTCCTTTTATTTCTCTATTTAATTCGAAAACGAAAACGAACACATTATTTTTATCTGCGTTAATATCCGAGGAAAGTCTAGAATATGCTAGTAAATATAGCAAAGAGAACTTGCTATTATTGGGGTTCCCCAGGGAAAAAGGAATCATTATAAGGTTTTGATCCATTTCACTCATGAACTATAAAATGTGAAAAGTTCAAATTGTAAAATAATAGAGACTAACTCACACACTTTCAGATTGTTGAACATTCACAAATTTGTATATTTTAAATCTAGAAGGGCTAATTAAGTTACTTGAAAGAAAAATCTTTCTTTTGCATATTGCGTGGGGCATCGTATGAAAGCTTTCATAACTGTGAACTCAAATATACATATATATATATATAAATATATAGTGTCAATTCACCATGAAAACATTGCAGCACCATTGGCCCTTTAAGCAGCTCATATATAATGCCACAAGTTATAATTCACATTATGCAATGAAAGTTCAAAATTTTCAAGGAAAGAGTGTATGTCAAAAAAGTAAACAATGAACTATGAATTAAAAAATTAAAAGACGAACAAATACAGGCAAGAAAAAACAGTCTGTTCTTCTTCAGAGGGAGGACAGACGAAACCTAGCCCCACCCCGTACTTCAAAAAAATGAAATGTTTTAGGTTTCTGAACGCCCACCAAACCTGCATTCAAAAATAACAACAGAAAAATAAATACCAAATTTTCAAAAACAAAACCAATAATATGAAATATATGAAAAAAAATCTTTACTATATAAAAAATCAGTGCAGTAGCTTATAAAGTATTTTAAAATGAATGGAGAGTTTGGCAAGCATCCCCCCTGACCTAAAACAAAACGTTGAAATTAAGAACAATCATACCTGCTTCAAACTCTTGCCTGTAAAAACAACAAAATAACTAGAATGCTCTCTCCATGTCCAAATTGCATAAAACTGCAAAAGCCAGGTCTGCATTACTTTCCTGAAACTCGAAACATCCAGTCATACTCGTTCTAAAAATACAGACTTTAGAATAAAACTTTCATAAAGAATGTCAGGGAAGCATGCTATCAAATTACAAGCTACGCCAACAGTCCGCAGTGTTTCCAATTATTTTTTACAATAGTTTTTACATAATATCTTAAAAAATTAATTGGATAATTGTTATTATAAAAAAGATTTGCCGTAAATTTATAAACCTGCTTATAAAAATGTTTTTCATTATTACAAGTTTTATAAAATCGAATTAGTTGATTAATTATTATATTCATATGAATTTTTTTATGTAAGTTAGAGTACCAGTGTGGCATACTTCTTGTGAAAAAATTAAAACTGTTTCTTTTATCATATAAATCTATATTTACTGTATCATTCAAAATAGCAATAGAAATATCCAAAAAATCAACATGATAATCGTCATCGTTTGCTTTATTTAATTTTAAACAATCTGGATAAACATTATTAAATTCATGAGTAAAATCAAAATTAAAAATTAAAATGTCGTCGATATACCTAAAGATTTTTAAAGATTTATTGTAATTTATTGTATAATTAAATTCATAAAAAATAAAAACAAATTGGCTGCAGTAGATGAATAATTAGTTCCCATACCTATACCACAAATCTGTTTATATATGTTATTGTTGAAATTTACATAATTATTGTATAAACAAAAATGACATAAACTTAAAAACAAATCCCTATTTATGTTCAATTCATCTTCTAAATTTAATAAATCAAATATATTAATTAAAACATTGAATAATTGATCTATAGATATATTAGTAAAAAAGGTTTTCGAAATCGAAAACCTGCATTAAGTGAGTAGTGAAATTAAGGTTTTGTATTACTTCAAAGCTGTTATCAATTGACCAAAAGTAACTTTAATTTTTGAATTTAACCTTGAAAAAACCATATATCCTTTTTAAAAGCTTTTGTAAACCTAAATTAAAATTTTTATTAACACTATTGGTAGTACTGCAAATATATCTGAATTTAATAGGAGACTTATGAAACTTAGGAGTCAAAAATATAAATGGCAAACAGTGATGACTAGAAACATCAAAAGCATACGAAAACAAACTTTTACACTTTTTCTTGTATGAAAAGAATTTCTTGACAATAGGATCTTTTTTGATATCAATTTTTTCGTAAAATTCTGTATTTTTTAATTCATCATTTATTTTTTCTATGTAAAATTTCTTACAAATAATAGCAAAATTATTAGCAGCTTTGTCCACAGGAACTACTACAAAATATTTATGTAAATCATTTATAAAAATTATATCTTCTTTACTTAAAGTATGATACTCATATGCACTTGAATTTAAAAAGTCCTCCAAAAAATCCTTAAAATGCTCCAATAGTTGAAACTTCCACTCAAAAATTGCCTCCAAGGGCATGCTAAATTTATAACTTTGTTTTTTAATAAAATTATTCACATCATTAATGAAAAATTTCAAGGCTTTGTCATAACTAATTTTACTATTAATTCGAAATTTCGTACCGAAGTTCATTAAATATCTTACATTTTTGTTTTTAATTATTTCTAAATTACCAGTAATTACATGACCATAATGATCATCAATAAAATTTGCAAAATTTGATTTATTGCAAAAACACTCTATAGACACATCAACCTCCGAAGAAGCAGTGTGCCTATAATTAAAAATTTTACCACTAATTGGCTTCTGATAATTAAAAGCTATTGAAATTTTACAATTCTTAAGAGGAAAGAGGTCATTGCCACTCCCCAAAATCTTATTCATATTTAAACAATCATATGCTTTTTGCAGGAATGTAATATTAAAATAAACAATATCTTTCTGTAGATCATCTCTACCAATTAGCCTGAAATTAATTAAATCCCAAACTAAATTTTTAAATTGCATGTTCTTGAATTTGTATGTACTTAAACATTTCTTAATTTTTATAATAGTGTTAATTTTCAATTTAAACAAATTATTTTTTATATTTTTAACATTATATGTAATCTTAAAAGCATCTTCCAACTCTTTCAACCACTTAGCAGGAATAATTAAATTGATATTTTTAGAAAATCTCCTTGAACCCCTTTTTCCTCTCAATATTTTAGTTTTATTATTAAAATTGTAAAGTAAATTATACACATTTGCAACTTTTGCTAAATTAATATTGTTAATTAAGGTGTTTAAACCATAGGGATAAACTGTTTTCAATTTAAACATAAAAAAATGAGAAAATGAAAGAGAAAATGATTTTATGCTTAAATTGAAAACAGTTTATCCCTATGGTTTAAACACCTTAATTAACAATATTAATTTAGCAAAAGTAAAAGTTTTAATTATAGGCACACTGCTTCTTCGGAGGTTGATGTGTCTATAGAGTGTTTTTGCAATAAATCAAATTTTGCAAATTTTATTGATGATCATTATGGTCATGTAATTACTGGTAATTTAGAAATAATTAAAAACAAAAATGTAAGATATTTAATGAACTTCGGTACAAAATTTCGAATTAATAGTAAAATTAGTTATGACAAAGCCTTGAAATTTTTCATTAATGATGTGAATAATTTTATTAAAAAACAAAGTTATAAATTTAGCATGCCCTTGGAGGCATTTTTTGAGTGGAAGTTTCAACTATTGGAGCATTTTAAGGATTTTTTGGAGGACTTTTTAAATTCAAGTGCATATGAGTATCAGACTTTAAGTAAAGAAGATATAATTTTTATAAAAGATTTACATAAATATTTTGTAGTAGTTCCTGTGGACAAAGCTGCTAATAATTTTGCTATTATTTGTAAGAAATTTTACATAGAAAAAATAAATGATGAATTAAAAAATACAGAATTTTACGAAAAAATTGATATCAAAAAAGATTCTATTGTCAAGAAATTCTTTTCATACAAGAAAAAGTGTAAAAGTTTGTTTTCGTATGCTTTGAAGTAATACAAAACCTTAATTTCACTACTCACTTAATGCAGGTTTTCGATTTCGAAAACCTTTTTTACTAATATACCTATAGATCAATTATTCAATGTTTTAATTAATATATTTGATTTATTTAATTTAGAAGATGAATTGAACATAAATAGGGATTTGTTTTTAAGTTTATGTCATTTTTGTTTATACAATAATTATGTAAATTTCAACAATAACATATATAAACAGATTTGTGGTATAGGTATGGGAACTAATTATTCATCTACTGCAGCCAATTTGTTTTTATTTTTTTATGAATTTAATTATACAATAAATTACAATAAATCTTTAAAAATCTTTAGGTATATCGACGACATTTTAATTTTTAATTTTGATTTTACTCATGAATTTAATAATGTTTATCCAGATTGTTTAAAATTAAATAAAGCAAACGATGACGATTATCATGTTGATTTTTTGGATATTTCTATTGCTATTTTGAATGATACAGTAAATATAGATTTATATGATAAAAGAAACAGTTTTAATTTTTTCACAAGAAGTATGCCACACTGGTACTCTAACTTACATAAAAAAATTCATATAAATATAATAATTAATCAACTAATTCGATTTTATAAAACTTGTAATAATGAAAAACATTTTTATAAGCAGGTTTATAAATTTACGGCAAATCTTTTTTATAATAACAATTATCCAATTAATTTTTTAAGATATTATGTAAAAACTATTGTAAAAAATAATTGGAAACACTGCGGACTGTTGGCGTAGCTTGTAATTTGATAGCATGCTTCCCTGACATTCTTTATGAAAGTTTTATTCTAAAGTCTGTATTTTTAGAACGAGTATGACTGGATGTTTCGAGTTTCAGGAAAGTAATGCAGACCTGGCTTTTGAAGTTTTATGCAATTTGGACATGGAGAGAGCATTCTAGTTATTTTGTTGTTTTTACAGGCAAGAGTTTGAAGCAGGTATGATTGTTCTTAATTTCAACGTTTTGTTTTAGGTCAGGGGGGACGCTTGCCAAACTCTCCATTCATTTTAAAATACTTTATAAGCTACTGCACTGATTTTTTATATAGTAAAGATTTTTTTTTTCATATATTTCATATTATTGGTTTTGTTTTTGAAAAGTTGGTATATATTTTTCTGTTGTTATTTTTGAATGCAGGTTTGGTGGGCGTTCAGAAACCTAAAACATTTCATTTTTTTGAAGTAGGGGGGTGGGGCTAGGTTTCGTCTGTCCTCCCTCTGAAGAAGAACAGACTGTTTTTTTCTTGCCTGTATTTGTTCGTCTTTTAATTTTTTAATTCATAGTTCATTGTTTGCTTTTTTGACATACACTCTTTCCTTGAAAATTTTGAACTTTCATTACATAATGTGAATTATATAAATATATATATATGCATATATGTGTGTTAATTTTAGGTATTATCTTTTCAGAAATATCGTCGAATAAATATGTTTTCCTTCCCCATTTATTTCCGAATCTACTGAAACTAAAATTTTAAAAAAATTTGAGGTAGTAGGTATTAATTTAAATTTTGCAAGAAAACTATAACGGTTACCTAGGTTACATAGTGTTTTTAAAAAAGGGCACTTTCTCGTTATATACAAATTTCGATTTGCGACCATTCAACAAAGATGTTAAAGAGTGCTGGAGATAACTTTCGTTAGAGAATATAAAAGCATTGTTGATACATTTAAAAAAAAGCTGGTAATTAGCCGAGATAGTAACCGTTAAAGATACTGACGGTTTTAACATACATAAAGACAGAAGCAACATACTTTATGTACCTAAGGTTTTTAAAGCCTAGATAACAACTTTTATTGTTATATTTGTGTAATGCAATGCACAGTAGTAGTATAAAATATATTAATGTGAAATTGTTAAAAAAAGACTAATTTAATTAGAATTAATCACATCAATACTATAAGATTTGCGACGACTTTAAATTTACTGACTTTTTTCAATTTCCCTCAAGAGGCTTTAATATTAAGGGAGAGCCAAACCTCATTTTCGGCCAAAAGTCATCAAAAGTTCAAAAAAAAAAAAAAAATATCTCAGAAAACGATAAAATACATATTTGCGAATATCCATGCAAAATTTCAGAACTCAGGGACACTTAGAACAGGTAGCAAATAAGCTTTTTTTAATTGTAGTCACTAGAGTTTAAAGGACTATCGGCCATTTAAAATGTGTTTCCCCGAAAATGACTTTTTCCATATTTTGCCTAAGTTCGAAGTACTAAGGCTCAGTGGTAAAACGGTTTAGAAGCAAAGTGTTTATGTTTTTAGAATCTGAAAAAAATTTTCAACAAAAGTAAGGAAAGATTTTTTTAAACTATTTCTGAAAATTTTACATAAATTGGTAAACATGAAAATTATAACGAATTTAAGGAAATTTACCATGCGTAATTTCTTTTTTTTTTAGCTGATTAAAATAGAAAATTAAAAATATCTCTCCCTAGGTGTTTTCCATATACTATAACACTATTTAAGAAATTTTAGTAATACCAAACTATTGAAAATTGTATGAGGAGTAGTAATTTTAAAAAGTGTATTTTTCCACAAAAAAAATCATAAAAATCGACATTAAAAAATATAATTTTCAATAAAAAGTGAATTTTTTTGCTAATTATTCCTTACTAAAGATTCTTAAATAGTACACCAAAATTCATTACTTTAAAATCAATAATAAAAATTTTGGGTTTTTCTTACGGGTCTCCCTTAATGAGACTTACTTGGAAAAAGGGGTCAATGCGACGTTATAATTTTTCGATCTTTTTTTGTAGCGAGCTTAGCACTATGTCAAGTTTAAACTTTTAACAAGAATTTGTTTTATTAGGAATGTTCTAAAAAGATAAGATTATTATTATGTCTATTTTCGTTTTATGAAATCTATACTAATAAAATAACAAATCGTCTTTCTGCGTGCGCGTGTGTGTGTGTCTGCGATGGCTAGCAAAATATACGGGACGTACGAGGCTCAAAATTTTTATGTGAGTAGCCCAATACCTCTCCTGATGCACCTGAAGCTCAGAATTTTAATATTTTGAATTATTTCAGCTATATTAATTACGAAGTGAGACTCACTTTCATAAAAAAAAAAACATTTTTAATGTTCGAGGAAAGAAATCGTTTGCACATGCGCACAAGCTCTTTTATGCAACTAAACGAAAGAAGAAGCATTTTTCGGCGTTTATTTCTGTTTTTGGATATTTTTTTAAATCCAAATGAACCAAACTGCTCGACGCAGTTAAACTTAACAGACATATTTCAAATGATCGTACTTTTAGGTCTCAAATGCTATTATTATTTCGAAATAATGTTGCAGTTAACCGTTAAAAAAATATTCAAAAAGTGTCGTTTTTCCCAAAGCCATTTTTTACCTTTTGTCAATGATCTTCCAGGGCATATTTTTTAAGATGTAAACAAACAAAATAAGACATCTTAAAGATGAAACTTTCTCCTAACCGATGGTGTAATTGGTTTTAAAATATTTGGATTTTAACCCTTTCAAATACACTGGCAAAGAAGGTCATTTTGCGACTCGCAGAGAGGATATTTTTTCCATGCTAAAATTATCTTAACGTGCATATTTCAACTCAGTCTTTTAAAATCTTCTCAATAGACTAAATTTATACTCCCTACAAAAAATTCGACACGTTCGGACGGATAGAAATATTTTGTACAAAATAAAATGTGCGAAAAAATTGATGAAATCAATAAAAAGCAGGTCGTTTTCATTGCGGTTTTGACTTAGCAAAACGCAATCCTATAGGTACCGGTAAAGAAAAAACATATTCTTTAAGATTAAAAACATTTTTATAATCTATGATGTAATCGGTTTTTAAAATATAAGATTTAACCTTTTCAAATACACCAGCAAAAGGAGGCATTTTGCGACTCACGTATAGAATATGTTTTCTACGCTAAAAGTATCTAAGCGTACATATTTCAGCCCAATCTTTTAAAAGTATCTCAATAAACCAAAATTACACCTTCTTAAAAATTTTTGAAACGTTGGGAGGAGTAGAAATAATTTTTACAAAATAAAAAGTGCGAAAATTTTGACGAAATCAATAAAAACCAGATCGTTTCATTGCGTTTTTGCCTTTGCAGGGCGCAATTATATATACTTCCTGTGAAACCGGAAATATTTTCTTAAAACTAAAACTTTTTCATAATTTATATTGCAATTTGTTTTAAAAAATATGAGATTTAACCTGTTCAAATACGCCGACAAACACGAATTACATCCCGGCTCATGAAAAATACATTTTTGCTAGGCTAAAAGTAACTAAATATCCGTATTTAGCACAACCTTTTTAGAGCCTTTCAATAAACCAGATTTACATTACTTTCAAAAACTTTAGAACATTTTTTCTGGAATTCTTTTTTTTACAAAAAAATGTGTGTGAAAATTTTTTCGAATTCAGTAAAAACCTGAGTGTTCCTTCGTGGCATCGTTCGCTTTCGGTTCGCATAGTTTCCAAAAAATCAAATTACATAGAAAATAAAATACCAAACAGCATGTGCTTTCAATTCAATATCTTTTAGCAATTTTTCCGTTTAAAAATATGTTTTGACAAAATGAACTTAAAGATATAGAATCATAGAAATTTCAGTTTAATTTAAGGGTCATTTAGAAAGTAAATGTCACATTTGAAAACTGATTAACAGCACGGCCCCGGGCAACGCAGGACAGCTAGTACCAAATACAATTTAAATAATGTGCATTACTTTTATTGTCACAACTAAAAGAACTTCATAAAAAACATATTAGGATAAGATTATAAAAAGTTGTATAGAATATTAATATTTGATATGTTATGCTTTATATTTCTTTGAACTTTTATGGTATACCAATTCATACCTTTCTAGCATATACCGCTATACCCATTCCTACGTTGTATCGTTTTTTGAAAAATTCTTTTTTTTTTCTAGCAACGATTTTTTTAAAAATACTGTTAATAATTCATGCACATATTATTACATGCGCGAGTGTTAATCGCACTTTACCAATTTTTTTTTTGTTTTTTATGAGTTTTAATTAATATCCCATAATATTTAGAAATAAATTCAAAAAATGATTTCGAGATAAATAAAGACCTACCAAATACTGCAAAATTTTGTAGCTGTGCGTGCAGAAGTTTCTTTAGAGCACATAATGCAAAAAACATTGATAGTAAGTACGATACAAATCTATCGATAACGATATATATAACGATTCTATCTTTATTTTTATAAGTAATAGCTGCATAATAAGTTATTTAATGCATGGAAAATTTTCTCATTGATATACGTAAAAAAAGCCTACGGGTTTAAAGTTACAGAAATGTGTATGCTTATTAAAATTTTATCTGTACACTGTGTAGAAGAAAAGATGTAAATCTACAGAACTAGTATTTGTGAAGGAAAAGAAATATGCATCTTTTCAAAGAATCTACTAAAATTACAGTAATCTTGTACAAATTTTATCTATAACTCGGGTTGCAGTTACATAAAACTTCTAAAGATTAAAGTTTTCAAACAAATTCTTATTAATCATGCAGATTTTTTGATTTACAGTAAAATCTCGAATCTTTTACATAAATTTTTGTTTTTACATAAGAAGATCTAGAAATACCTGTTTTCTAAAACAATTTTTGTAACTTTACAGATTTTTTTTCAGTGTAAAGCAAAATAAATTTCAATTAATATTCATTGTAAATTTTATATAAGTACCTAATCATATGAAAATTATAAATAAACTTTTTTTCCTTTAAAGCGTGGATGCAAATCACATAAATGTCACTGAATCATGTCTACTTTTGTACTCGATTTTTTAATAGCAGTACAAATTTTATATATAAAAAAATTTAGATGTATTATAATTATTCGTTTGGAAACCGTTTATCTCTTCTCAATTGTCAATTTCTAAACAATTAATTTTATAAGTATAAATGTATTTAAAATATTAAATGCCATTATTTTTCAGTTTATGAGTCATTTATATAATAGCATTACATTTGTATAAAAGTTATAATCTACATTTTCATATAATCTCTGCATATTATTTGTTATAATCAGAGAAATATTTTCCATCCTTATGCAAGTAAAATAACAAAAAGTCATATTTTAAAAAGCTACTTACAAAGTTACTATAAGTTTATTGTTATGGATTTTTGTATCTTTTAAAAGCCACGAACAGTGAAAAGTCATAGTGCAAATATCCTCTAATGACAAAGTATGTGTTTTATATTGAAATAAATAGATTGCTTTTAGTTTTTCTATTGAGAGCAAAAAATACGTTTAAATAAAAAATAGTCCTTTTCAGGTGATAAATTTATTAATCAAGTTAATACGCATCGATTCAATACTATTACACATCAATTGTTCAAAAAAAAAAAAAAAAAAAAAAAAAAAAAAAAAAAAAAAAAAAAAAAGGAGAAATTGTAATACAGATTTTTTTTAATAAAAAAATCAAAGTTTTATTCTTTATATAAAAAATATGTAACCCAAGCTTTGTTTTTTTCACATACAGAAATGAATTGAAAAAATCTATTAAAAGCATAAATTTTCATAATCATCTTAATAAATTTAGTTTACACACACACAAAAAAAAGTTTTGCAGTCACAAATGACCATATTTCATTTCACAGCTCTTTAAAAAATATTTTCTTAATAATTATATTTTCAGAAATATTTATTTAAAATATACATGTAAAACAGAAATAATGCATATTAATGGCATAATCAAATGAATAAAGTATGGAAGCAGACCTTATAAATACAACAGAAAATGTTGGACTCCTGGAAATTGACATATCGTGCTGCTTTCCCGATTCAATCAACATTCCTTCTATGCTGTTGGTAATAAATGTCATTCTCATTACACATAAATAACTTCATGTGTCTTCTCTTTCCATATTTTTATCTAAAAATGTTGTTATTAGATGCCACAGAAAATTTTGCACTCCTGGAAGTTGACATATCGTGCTGCTGTCCGATTCAATCAACATTCTTTCTACACTGTGGCCAGATAAATGCCATTCTCATTACATATATATAATTTCGTTATCGGCGATCTTCTTTGTTTTCCATACTTTCATCACTATGTTTTTGTCAGCTGTCAATGATATATTTTTTTCATTTTTACTATTTTAATAATCAAGGAAACCAATGTTATACATGTAATATTATAAAGGCATATCTTGTAAATAATAATATAAATGTTACAAAATATTTAAAATGAAAATTAACTCAAAATACTTCGTAATCTTAACACTTTTTACGGCGATCGTAAGCTATGTTGTATCCAATTTGACATTATAAACGTATATAAAAAACCTTGATTGATTACACTGGTTTTCACGGTTTATATACGTAGTTTCGTCAAAATGCGCATTTTTTCATAGATTCTAGTGCACTGAGTACGGGAAAGCTGTTATAAAAAATCGATCACGTTTAATTAAAAAAACATTGATTAAAGGTGTAAAATAATAATAACATGAAAGTATAAAAAAATAAAAAGAGAAATGAATGATTTTACTCTTCTTTTTATAATTTTCTTGGTCTGTTTTTCTTAAAATAAACTAGTAATTGGCTCCTAAGATATTATTGTCCCAAAAATCTTTGATTCTGTCTTCAAAACATTTAAGGTCTTGATGGAAAAGTTTGTCCTGTTCATCACGCACTATGCTAAAATTTTGAGGAATAAAACTCAGGTATAAATAGAAAAAATGTATCTTCAGAGTCATCACATGTTCACCGGCTTCCTGACTGTGACAAATAATTTGTAGATAAAAAAAAATTATAGTTACATTCCAAAGGCTAAATTGGAATCACTGATATTATTTTTAAATGTAAAATATTTCCCAAAATGTAAAAGTGACATGTGACAAAGGAAGAATGAATTAATGTAACATCAATTAATTAGGTATTAAGAAGTTAACATCCAAAGTGTTACAAATAGATTAATAATAAATGTAATAAGTATTAACTAATTGCATTCAAAATCATTAAAATGATAGGTTACGAGGAAAACAATGTCTTAATAAGCTAAAAATAAAATATTGAGAAGTTAGTAAAGCTAAAAGAACCGGCCGTGAGCAGGTAGAACGGCTACAATTTACTTATTCAATCGCCTAAAGAAGCCCTCTAAAAATTTATTGACACCATTTTTTAACCCCGAAAGATAAAATGATGACCGCAAATTTTTTTCACCCTTTATTGCCTTCTGACACTTCTATGCTAGACAAGTCTCAAATCAAATTTGAATATTATTATTATTATTATTATTATTATTATTATTATTAAGTATTTGGAAAATAGCTGTTGTTTTCGGTAGAAAAAGGGGAAATCTGAAGTACATCTGAATCTTTTTATTTGTTGAATTACGCAAGTTATTTTATTTTATTCGTTTTCTAGTTGGTCCATGTATAATGTCCAAAATGGTATACTTTTTTTTCGTTTTCTGATTGGTCTATGTTTAATGCCCAAAAAATGGAATACTTCTCTTGCCACGATGAAAAAAAAAGTAATAAAAACAAAAAAAATAATAATAATACTAACTCAAAAACAAATTTAGATACAGGTTTCAAACAAATTGAGTTTAAAAGTGCATTTTATTTTTCTACGCAACGGTGTAAATATTTAAAATGTGCAATGTTTAGAAATTTAAGAATTTACAGTTCTGAAATTTGTAAAAATGAAATATCATTTAAAATTTGTTTATGATGAGTCGAGGAATATAAGTGTTTAATCCATGTCGTACATAATATGAGGCGTTCAGAAGCCAGTCTGATTAACTCCATCAAATAAAAATGCACTATCTATAAACTACACTTTTTTATCATTGGTCTATGAATATTAATGTTTAATGCATGGCGTGTGTAATATATCACTCATTATGATCATCGTAAAAATGATGTTTATTATTATTATTAATTTAAATATAGAATTTATTTATAAGTCTTTTAAATTTTAGTCATTGAAAATATCATTTTCCAAATAGTTTGTATAACTTGTTTAATTACAATTTTGTTATAATTATTATTATTATTATTATTATTGTTGTTGTTGTTGTTGCTGCTGTTGTTGTTGTTGTTGTTGTTGTACTTTACAAGCTAATTTGGGGAAGTAATCATTTCTAACGTAGCTAAAAATCGGTCAAGAATTCTGTTCTTCTCTATATCTGTCGCTCCGCCAATCTTTTTGTCTCGCCGTTTTTCCAAACTAACTGTTCTAAATATACTTCGCTTTTTACGTTATTTATGTATGTAATTTGTCAGTTTTCTATGGCATAGTCTCTATTAAAAAGGAAAAATGTAACTTTATAGCTCGTTTACAGAGACACTCAAAAACATTCTATATTATTATATTTAAAGGAGAAAAAACGTTCGCTGTATTTGTTGATTATGTTATACTATTTCACGTGTAATGATATCAGAGTTGCATTTTCGAGCATTTCCGAGTTGCAGTGAATACGCTTTCATTTAAATATGGAGTGAATGTCATTTTTCTTTCATTTACAAGGTCACGCAAAAGATGTTTAGTCTATAACAGGGAATTTTTAATCAATACACGGGAAAATATATTAAACCATATAAAAATTATGTTATACTATATACTCATAAAGAAATTTATGAACCGTAATGATGTACGTAATAAAATTATTACTGCAGAATATTGAGTGAGTAGCATTTCTAATCCATGCACAAAGCACTAAGAAAATACTTCTGTTAATGTATTTTCTATGAGCAATAAATGGTAAAAGTGCCTTTTCATCTATTTTTTTAACTTTAAGAAGTTTAAATAGTTTTTAATGCCGCATCGTGTGTGTAAATTCTGTATATTATATACAGAGTTACACACTAGAATTTGAAAGCATTACTGTGAATAGGCATGAATTACGTATTTTTTAATACTCTACTATATTTTTTAGCTGAATTATCCTCCTCAGTCCTGAAACAAATATTATGAAGGAGTAAAAATAAAATAAAATAAAATAAAGTTGCTATAAAACTTTCCAAGATGTATCAGTTAATGTATACACGCAATCATTATTTAAAAATTCGAGAAGTATTTAAATAAGTTTAAAGGGTGTTATTTAATGTATACTACAGGCAACATCAGAACTAAGTAGGTTATATTTAGTACTCTTAAATGATACTGTATATAATAAATAAATTTAGATACAGTGTTATGCAAAGAACTAGATACATTACCATCTATGAATAATAATTGCAGGAATTTTATTTGTAGATGATTATTTTAGTAAACCATATTTCTTTTTTTCTCACGTTATTATTTTTTGCTAAAGTGACGTTTATTTCTAAAAGTCCTTCCGGCAATGCCGGGAGGAAGAGGTAGCTTTCATATACTTATATATATATTTATTTATTTTAAAGTAAGTTACATTGTTCAAAAATACTAAGCTCAAATTAGTGGAAATAATCTTTAAATATTAGTGATTTTATAAGATTGAATACTAGTTTTTGTCAAGACTGAATATTAATAGGAATTTTTAGAAATTAGTCATCTTTTATTCAACCTGGTTTTATTTTAAGCGATTTAGAGAGTCACCAAATTCCACGATATCATAAAGTGTATGCCATTTTAAAGCAACATGATGGATCGTTCAGATCAGACCGTTTCAAAATGTCAGCCATAAGCAAAATTCAAAGTGCTATAACTCAATCATTTTTTAAGATATAGACAAAATAAAAAGTGTTCTGGAATCGTTGTTTTAAGTTCTAACACGTAAAAGAAAAATATTTTTCAACTTTTAATTTTTTTCGCATTTAATTTTAAATTTTAAATTTTTTAAAAAATTTAAAATGGCCACCATTTTGAAACAAAATGGTGAATGATGCTGGCCAACGAACTCGGTTGAGACATTTGTATGTAGTATGTACATACCAAGTTTCATTGAAATCGGTTCATAAATACGCGTCTTATCACGTGACAAAATCAGATCGTTTCAAAATGTCAGCCATAAGAAAAATTCAAAGTGCTATAACTCAATCATTTTGTAAGATATAGACAAAATAAAAAGTGTTCTGGAATCGTTGTTTTAAGTTCTAACACGTAAAAGAAAAATATTTTTCAAATTTTGATTTTTTTCGCATTTAATTTTAAATTTTAAATTTTTTAAAAAATTTAAAATGGTCACCATTTTGAAACAAAATGGCGGATGATGCTGGCCAACGAACTCGGTCGAGACATTTGTATGTACTATGTACATATCAAGTTTCATTGAAATCCGTTCATAAATACGCGTGTTATTACTTGACAAAAATCAAATCGTTTCAAAATGTCAGCCATAAGAAAAATTCAAAGTGCTATAACTCAATCATTTTTTAAGATATTGACAAAATAAAAAGTGTTCTGGAATCTTTGTTTTAAGTTCTAACACGTAAAAGAAAAATATTTTTCAAATTTTAATATTTTCGAATTTAATTTTAAATTTTAAATTTTTTAAAAAATTTAAAATGGCCGCCATTTTGAAACAAAATGGCGGATGATGCTGGCCAACGAACTCGGTCGAGACATTTGTATGTACTATGTACATACCAAGTTTCATTCAAATCGGTTCATAAATACGTTAGTTATCGCATGACAAAAATCAGATATATATATATATATATATATATATGGTTATATATATATATATATATATATATATGTCAACATTTGAACGGAGGGTGGTTTTGGGGTCTGGGGGTCATGATCGGTGAAAATATACCAAAATTTTCCGGAAGTGCTTTCCTCCGGACGGCTGCAATAGGTAGCTTTTTACTTTTTGTAATGAAAGCTACCTAAAAAATACTAAAATTATTATTTTCACTGTATTGTGCGTTTTATAACTGGGATGAAGTATGTAGTATAGATACAAACATATTTATCATTTATAGATTTGAACAAAAAATTGAATCATCTTTTTGACTATGGAACGGTGATTGCTGAAATTGGGTTTCAAGTGTATTACGTCTTTTCTAAATTATTTATACAAGCTATCATTCTTCACATTATTAAATGAAGATGTTTCGTTTTAGGATTGAGAAATTGTTTGAGAGTGTTTCAAAATGTATATTTAGCGCGTTTTTTTTTTTTTTTTTTTTTTTTTTTTCTTTGGTAGAAAATTAAGGCCGCCAATATTTGCTTTCCGGTGTATTTTTAAAAAGAAGAATCAGCGTTTAAGAGGTTTCAAGAGTCCTACTTTTTACCTAGTAGTGCAATATAGCAACATGTACCATTTTTTTTCTCAGTACCAATCAAAACATAAATGTATATTATTTTTAATATAGAGAACTTTATACATCTTCTATTTAAATTTTTTTAATATTCTACATTGCACTACTACATTGCACTACTACTACTACTAAACTTTTTAAAGTTTAATTTTAATTTAAAAATTGTTTTTTCGATTTGCAATCACTATGCGCGAAATTATAGCAAAACGTCTGGCTCCAGAGCCCTCCAAAATATTTATATTTGATATAAAACTAATGTATTTTGAACTTGCAGTTCATTTGTAAGCAATTTATTTAGTTTTTATTTGAAATTTAAATTTAAATTATAAATTTTTGAAAAATATCAATTTTTTTTAAATTGTTAATTTTGAATATTTCGTTAATTTATACTAGTAAATTTGAAGTATAAATTATTCTTTAACTTAAAAGGTGGGTATTTATAAAGTTTATCCCAAATTGTTTTTTTAGTTCTTGAGAAATCTTGTGCCCAGTGGATGCATGTCAAAGAGCAATTTTAAAATTTTTATCAAATTTAAGCATAAAATATTTCAATAAAATTTCAATATACAGAGAGAATTAAAAATTATTATTTTAAGTAGAAGAAATAATAAGTTGTTTATATTAAAAATGTTATCCATATATGTTTCATAGAGACTGGTAAAAAAAAATTAAATGTGATACGTTGTTAAATTTTACCGCCAGGTAAAAGGACTGAGACTCCCTTAAACAAAATCTTTATTAAATTAACTCATCTTCTCTGAACGTTACGAGTTTTACGAAGGCTGATAAGCTATCAGATTGAATTCCATTTACTCGCAGGCAGAAGTCGTTACACATTTACACCTACTTCTAAAGACCTATGACGTTCTTGACCTTTAATGTCTTTTTTATGGCAGTTAAAAGTTGTATAAGAGAAAACTTATGTTATGAAACATGTTACATAGTTTATATTTGCCGAGAAGGAAATGAAAAATAATGTGTAGTGACACTTCTGACCTCTAAGCTAGAGACTTCCGCTTTTGCAGATGCATTAGTTCATTAACCATGTTTCATTATTGTAAAATACATACTGAAACTCTTCAAACAGTTATTCAATGATATAATGATCATAAATTAAAATTATAACAAGGAAGCGTAGCAAGAGTAGTAACCATCACTTTATTTAATTGCAGAGAATATATGTTATTAAAAAAGCTGAAAACTACTATTCATAAATAGCTCTAATATAAAGAAGTATTATTACGAATTCTCTAAAAGGGAAAACTTCTAAGCTTAGTTATTGACTTACAGATAAAAAGAACTAGATAAAATATACAAAAAATAAAAAAAATAAAAAAAATAATAATTTTTTTTAACCACATTTTAAAAATGATGAATTAATCGGCCATATACTAACAACTAAGCATTAAGTAGTTAATGATGTAACCGGAAACCAAAGTGGGTGCGACTAACAGATGTATGCAAAATCACGCTAAAGAAAGAAGCCCAAGAAGAGTATTATTATTTTTTTCATATACAACAAAGTGCAACTGTAATATAAATATATTAAATATGGGGTGAAATGTGAACATTTGAACAAAATGTTTTATGCTCAAGCGCATGCTCAAACGTTATCAAAGATTTATTTATTTATTTACATGATTGTGTAATCTCTATAGAGCAACTCGTATAAAAAGTTCACTAGAACACAACGAAAATTCAGCGATAGTTATCGACGAAATTGAAAGCTCAATTTTAAAGTAGCTTGTTAATAAAGAATTTTCCACAAATTTCTCATTTCTATGTTTTAAATTTTAAAATATTTTTTTAATTTTTAGTTCTTACTTGGAAAACTGCCAGATAGAGCCAATTGCACACAGACAAAAAAAAAACTATCAAAATGGTTTTTGAATCAAATTATTTAAACAAAATTCTAAATTTTTTGAAAATTGAAAAAAAAAAGATGAGATATAAATAATTTTTTTCATTCTGAAAGAGAAAAAAAATGCTTAAAATTAAATTTTAAATGTTGAATTATTAATAAATCTAATTTTTAAAAAATAGAAAGAAAACCGAATTTCAAAAAATGTTATAAATATCAGATAAACGAAACCTAATAATAAAACCCCTTAAATTGGCAAAAATACGAAATTTCTTTTTATTAAATTCATCTTAAGATGAAAATTTCAATCTCCCGTTTCGGAGATCATATTTAAAACCTCCTGTTTACTAGCAAGCTCGTTTACCTCCAAGCCATGATGTCTACGTGTAAAACGTTGAAATTAAAATTCTCTTTTGAAATTAAAATCACGAAAATAAACAGATGACATTAAAAAAATGATTTAACTAAAATAATAGACATTTTTCGAAATGTTATAATTTGTCGTACGACAGGAGGTATTCAGCTGTAAGTACACAAAATTTAATATCTCTGACTTATCCAATTTTTGTGTACGGACTCAATGATGGACAGACAGATAGAGAACAGAGACAAGTAGGGTTTCGCCAGATGAAAAAAATCCTTGAAAAACCGTTTTCATAAACACTTAATTCAGTGCAATATTGTATACAAATATTTACAAGTCATATATTTACATTTTGATTTACATACAATGTTATATGCATTACATACAGAACAATTTATATGCAATATATTTTCATGTTCTATGTTAATTGAATACATTTATGTTTCAATGTTAATTTAATATATTAATATTAAAATTCTACTGCATATTTTGTTTGTACTTTTTCTTATCAAATGTTCTATTACCAATGTTAAATCTGGTTAAAAACTGTGTATATTATTAATATAGATATATATAGATATACATGATTACTTTTTTTTAAACTTTAATCTCCATGAATATCTCGGCATGCCAGCACAAATTAACATAAATAGAACACAGTGCAAATAACCATATGTTAGAGCGATAGATGATTTCATATATTTTTTTAAGAGTGTCAAATATCATACTTTCCGTTTAATTTGTTATCGATCCCATAAACGCTTGAGCGCTGAAATCTTCGTAGAAAAAATATGAGATCAAACATGTTCGATATAATCCAACAGTTCTAAAAGAATTTGTGAAATATTTCATCCTTTATTACATACATTCTACATTCGATAAAACATATGCGGGGAATTTTTTCGATATGATGTAGTTTTTCTATTTATAAATACTATGCTCGATTCTAATAATAATAATAATAGAAAAACTGTTTCCTTGATATTTATCAAAGCATTATGTCAATTCTGATAAGTTAAGCGGTCTCAAAACTCTTGAAATTAGAGAAAGAAGAACATTTTCAACATATAATATCTTAAAATAAAGATGATTTAAGAATTGATTTTTATTTTTTTTATAAAAAATATAAGTATATAATATTTAATAAAATGTAAGATTTAGAATTAGTATTTATCTGGAGTTCTAAATTGACAGATGATTTTCGAGCATAATAGCTCGAAAATGCGCGAGCATAATAGCTCGAAAATGCGCGAGCATAATACCTTGCGCGCGGAATTACGAAAAACATTTTGTTACTAGAATCAATTTTTTCGTTCCTAATTAAGGGTTATGCATATATATCGTTATAATTTTAGGGGCTATGAGCAGGGTCTGGCACATGATATCATTAGATATCGCAAGGTGGAAGGAGAGTCTGTGATATTGATCTACTTTTTGAATCCAACCAAAATTTTCTCTTCTTATGTACAATAAGGTATTTACATCAAAATAGTATGTTTACATTTCTTTTTAATATGTTATGTATTTTAAAGAAAATATAAAATACTGATTTAAATTACTCAATTATCATGATAGCCTTAAATTTAAAATATGGAATATCCCAGCGTTTCATATTTGTTTTCTTTTTTAAATGTGTATGTACACATAATCGCTATTCGAGAAACCATATGCGAAGTATATTTGAAATGAAACATGCATTTTCTCAATAAGAGAGAGAAAGAAAGAAGGTTGTCCAACTGTTTGGTGCATAAGAATGCGCTGAATGCTTTATCTAAGAAATATCTATTATAAAGTATTTTTTAAACAGTAACTATTTTTTAAGTGTTACTTGATGTAAAGTTATTTCATATATAAAGTGGTATTAATTTGACTTCGCTTCATTATAATCAATAAATTTTGGGAAAAATAACTGTAAATAATTTTGTATTTCACTCCAAACAAACAAACAACAAAAAAATTACAAAAATTCCAAACATTTTAGACTTTGATAAAGATAATATTCTGAGGGGCGGACGTGTGGTTGGAGAGACAATAAGTAATGTATTCCGTAAAATTTCATGAAAAAATGTTCAGAAGTTTTGAGTTATCTTGCGCATAATACCCAAAATCTTTTTTTGGAGAAAAATGAATACAAAATTTCTTAAGCGCACACTGCTTCAACTATTCTATTAATATAATTCTAAAAGCCGTGCTAATATAATTCTAAAAGCCATAACTTCTGTTTAATAGGAATTTCCAAAATTTTTATCAAAAGGTGAGATTTGGATTATCTGAAATACTGAAACTATCCGTTAAATACCTTTCGAAATTTTAAAAAGTAAATTAATTTTCTATTAGCGCATAAAGGCTTTTTTATGTAAAAATGCTAAATTTTGAAGAGCTTAAATAAAAAGTTAATTTTTATGTAATTATATGTCATTTCTTGTCATATGTATGCCATTTGTTCTCTATGTGTAGCTCGAATTTAATGCAATGCTCAATATTGTTCGTTAACTTATTAATGCCAGGAAAATGACATAATGACAGTCTACTAAATTTTTAGAAAGACTTTAAAGGCATTGGTTTGGAAGAAATATTTAAAATATCTTGTTAGTAAATATGGTTTTACTATTTCTGAATTGAACGAAGTCTAAAATGAGAAATATTCTTCAAAGTCATATTTATATCTGAAAAAACACTAAAATTAACAGGCCAGGAAAATGATATCAGATACAATAATATTTTAATTATGGAAAACTATTTGTAAAATTTAGAATTTGTTACCTTCCTCATACATGTGTTTTATAAGGTATAAATATTAATTAGAAATTAATAATAACTAGAAAAAACATTTGTAGAGTTTAGGAGAAGCCTTGCAAACATCACAGTGCAACATACCAGGAAAACAGCAATCTGAAATTTAAAGTATTTTAATTGCTTTATTTGTGTCATTAGAAATGTAATATCGCTTGAAATAACTTTAAAAAGCATTTATAAGAATGTCAAAAAATATATAAATTGAATTATATAACATTTAATAAGAATTCCTTTTCACCCTATTCATTTTGTGATATTCGCCGTATGAGAATCCTTAAATAATTCTGACAGTTAATTTAAAAAAATAAGTGCATACATGTTGAATAGAAAAATGCAATGTATTAAATATAAATTTAAATTTAAATTTAAAAATAAATACATTTATGAAACAAAGGGTTATATTTTAAACAGAAAATACTTTGTTTAATCATTTTGTTATTGCAAGAGCTAATACAAAACATGATTAAGAAAAAACACGAAATTTCTGAACTTAAAACGTTACTAGTTATACATAATTTATTTTAGTTTACTACAATGATAAAACTTTCCTTTATAATATTTTTCGTATATTAAAGTTTTCTCGTTAAAATATATCTTCTGATGTAAAATTTTTATAGATGTATGCAGCCATAAAATAATATGCTTTTATAATTTTAAATTGCTGTTTCAAGATAAATATTTTTAAATTATAATCGCAATGCATAGATAATTCATGTTTTTTCGCTATAACAATAATAACAATAATAAATTGTAAAACTGCAATTTTCATTTCTTTAAAAAATACCAAATTGTTAAAATTTTTAATATATGTATTATGCTCAAAACACTAAAAATTTGCATGCTATAATACAATAAATAAAATTGCTGTTTTATCATCTGTTGAATTTAAAGAAGCAGAAAAATAAAATTGC
The DNA here is from genome assembly GCA_964019185.1 of Maratus speculifer. NCBI lineage: Eukaryota > Metazoa > Arthropoda > Arachnida > Araneae > Salticidae > Maratus > Maratus speculifer. Next base: position 208,365,147 of record OZ025291.1, on the reverse strand, counting down.
ATATATTATCAACTATTAAACAAATTTTTTATAGCGCATGCATGAATCATGTATGGTGTATTGGTTTTACAAATGTTTTAAGTGAATTTACGAGTAATTCAGTTTTTATTATAGATTCTTCTAAAATATAATAAAGCAATACTTTTGTGCATATGTTTCTTTCAAATAAATTTTCCAATTTAGAGATTTAGTTATATTAGGTATGCAACAATGTAAGAAATTAATGATCTCTTTATTTGATCGAAATATTCTATCCATGATGTACTAAATGTTATATGAAATACCTTAGTGTTTTATGAAATATTTTATGTTTTATGAAATGAATCCCCTCTTATGAAATAAGTTTATACTAACATATGGGTACACGATATGTATAATCTATTTAAATTCTTAACCCTTTGTCTCTCAACAACATCGATTTGAAAAATTCTTACATATATATTAATATGAGTCATTTTAAGCATGAAAATAATGTACAGAAATATAAAATTTTATTAGGAAAAGTGGGATTTTTACATATCTGCAACATCTTGCCAAATATCACAAAATACGGACTTACATGAAGAATTTTGAAACAACTGTTAGTTTTATTTTAACAAAGCCCGTTAACCGCATTTCTGACAAACAGTTTCAATAAAGTCTTTACAATAAGGGAATTTACAATGAATTTTTTTTTCTACGCAATATGACCAGTGCTCAATTTCGACTTGGCGCACTTAATTTGGTGAAATAGGTTGAATTGGGCCTCTGTGTTTTTTCTGTTGAATTTTTTTACTATGTGATCTTTTCTTCTTCTTAATAACTTTGGACTTGGTATTAATTTCACATAAGGGGGAATCCCTAATTTCACCTATAGTTTATATAGTTAATTAAATAATATAAAAGCAGACAAATTTTTAGGTGCGTTCGTAATTATGTAAATACGTAGCACCTATAGGTCCGTCTGCTCATCCGTCCATCCGGATATAACAAGGCAAAAACTACCCAACTGAATCGTTTTAAATTTAAAATATATAATTATTACATAGTTTTGTCGAGTCATTTCAAATTTTATAAACATCGGACGCATAGATCAATAACACGAACAATCAAAAATATTCCGTTACATTACGGTCAATGGGGAAATAAGTTTCAAATCATTTTAATCGTTTGAAATTTAAAATATATAATTATTACATAATTTTGTCGAGTCATTTCAAATTTTATGAAAATCGGACACATAGATCAATTATAGGGACAACCAAAAGCATTCCGTTACATTATGGTCAATGGAGAAAAAAGTTTCAAATGTATTTTAATGATGTTAAACTCTTTCGAATGTAATAGAATTGACATGAACCTATGAAGTATATATATATACAAAAATATACATTCAGTATAATCTGTAATACAAAAATTATTTATTATTATATTACAGGGCCACACAAAAGTGTTCCACTACATAAAGCTATATGGGAAAACATTGTTTGGGGCGTGTTTTAATTATATTAAACATTTTTTTAAAGAAACTGTTTGTTGCAGATCTGAAACAAACAAAGGTTTTCGTTTATCTTATACATGTTATAAATTTCCTAAGTTAAAAATTGACTTTAAATAGATAATTACCTTTTAAACAATATACTTTTAGACATTTGCAGACTTTCTTAACGTCACTATTTCAAAGATAATTTTCTCAAAAAACACAGGTAGCTGATGAAGCGATAAATAAAACTTTGGTGCAAAAAAAAAAAAAAAAAGTATCACTATGTGTTACAGATTTAATGAAATAGTTATATAATAAAATAATAGCAGTCAACAAAATCGTTTTTTTTAAGCTTGCGGTTGGAAAAACATTGAATTTTTGGGAGTGTTAACATGAGATACAGAGGGTCAAGGTATCCGCATACTCTTAAAACGTTATTTTCGATCAAAATATCGATTTACTATTTTTGTAATAGTATTAAAATAAAATCTTTAAGCTATCGAATTATGTTTAAATAGCGATTATATCTTAATTAGAACCAGACTTAAGGTCGTTTAAGTTGACAAGAGACTTTCGCAATCATTTATTTATTTATTTATTTTAATCTATTTTAAGTACTGTTTAAGGACACACTATAAACTATGGCATATATTTATCCCATAAGAAATTAAAAATATATTTTTAAAAATTAGGAATTTTCCTGCTTTTATAGACGTTTTTAAGAACGTTTAAAAAATACTTTATGCAAATTCCATATCAATTAAAATTAAAAAATATTTTTACTTGATACGAAATACACACAAATATAATGTAGTAACTTTTGTACAAACGAATATTGTTTATTTTAATATTCATAAATAGCGGTTAGCCTAGTAATCCAGAAACAAATGTTTGTAAGAACTTCTCACATCATTTAATCTTAAACTTTTGAAAATCTTTCTGATAAATGTATGTGTACGGGTTTTAAGAAACTTTACGTTCTGTAATTAATAATAACATGCCAAATGCAATTGGGGTATAAATATATTTAATTTATGTTTTCTGTTTTAATTTAAGTCAATTCATTATCTAAAATCAATGTCCCAGTGTGAAACACATTTTCATATTGTCAAATTAAAACTGCTTTTCAATTAATAATCGCTTTTTTCAAACATAAGTACACAGAAAATTGAGACGCAAGATAAGTTAATATGCATTAGTCGAATTACAATGTACTTAAAGTACTCAAACAAATCCTATATATGTCGCAAAATAATCATTTTATGAATACTTGAGTCTAAATGATTTTCCATGCTGCACCTGCCATGTTTCATTCATAAATTTATCAAACACACGACAGATAAACGTCAACGGCAATATGATATAAATAACGTTCATATCTTAATTATAATCCATCTTAATTACTCATTTATTTTTATTATAAATGGAAATATTAAAGCAGAATTTTTTAAATATTTTTTTGTATAGGCAATACAATTTTTTGAGTAACTAAATTTATCTAATGCAATTAGTTATGCAGTATGCTCCTTCTTATCAATGTATAATGCTACATTTCTACATTTTTAGTTTTAGAAGAACAATATCTATTTCAAAAAAAAAAAAAAAAATCAAAATGTTTTTTTTCCATAAAAAGTCATTGTTGTCTGTTAAAAGACATTTACACCAGTAATTATTTCTATAAAAGTTTTTATATATATATATATATATTTAATGTGTGTGAGAGCTGTCTGAGCTATAATTACAAAAAACATTCTCTATTCTTATACATTAATAAACTAGTCGTTGGGGGCCACTTTAATACTTACCCATCATGGATATGCATACTATAAAATTTAAAAAAAAACATGTGAAAAATATTTATAAAATGCATCCCAATTCCAAAATAAAATTTAAACGTATATTTAAATATCTTTAATACATAGTGATTAAATAGTTTTAATAATTACTTTAATAAATACTTTAAGTTTCAGGTACTACTTGATTGTCCCTTCGACCCATTTCGACATATAATTTAAATGGCCAAAATAATAGTAAATCATAAAATTGGCATAATTTTTATTTTAAATAACAAAATAACAAATAAATTAGTAAAAGGTTAAATATACTATTAATAAACCATGGAATTAAAAATCTTCTGATAACGTAACAAACACAAGTGACATGTTTAATGTCAAGGGAATGTGACATTTACAATAAGCCATTATAAGTTTGACGATAGTTTTTTGATTGACGGATTAATCAAGTAATAACGAATTGCATAAAAAAAGCACCTTTATAACTTCAAAATTCATAATTATATTAACTAACAGTTTACTACTTTGGATTAAATGTCTCATTTCCAATTAAAATATATCTTTGAATTGAAATTTGAATGAAATACAGGGACATGAAAATCAAAGCATGTGGAAAATATGATTACAATTATCTCAATAACTAATTATTCAATCAACTTTATTTTTCATGGAAAATGTATTTTTTATTGTTTTTTATATCTATTCTTTAAAATAGAAAAAAATCGAAAACTTTTATGAACATTTCATCAGAACGAATACTTCGAAAGTCCCCCCCCCCCCAAAAAAAAAAAAACAGTTCCGGATACTGGAGGTTACTAATATTTTAAAAAAACCTGTCGGTTAGGCCTATAGATGGAGGTATATTTCAAAGTTATAATTTTAACAATATAAAATAAAATATGATAAGAGATAATACCAGTTCACCAATTTTATTTCGCCGCTTTTGAAAAATATTTTACTTTATTTTACTGTAAGAGCTGGTTTTATCAGAAACATCTTAACAAAATTCGACTCCAAATGCCCACCTAGACAGCATTTAAAAATATATTCTGACTTTATGAAAAAACTGACACTTTATAAATATGGCACTTTATACAGTTCCTAAATAAGAGAAACTCTCAACTGTAAGCAACATTGAAGTTAAAAATCAGTCAGAAAATTAGCTGTTTGTTATTTTAATAAATCCTCAATTCCTCAATCACGTTCGCTTCGGTGAATTTTGTTCAAAATATTCACTTTGATAGCCATTTTTTTAAAAATATATTCTGCATTTATGAAAAAATTGGCCAATACGTGACATGATATAGTTCTCAAGTAAGGGAACCTGTCACATGAATGCGTTTAAAATCAAAAATGAATTTCCAAATGAGTCAGAAAATAAGCAAGTTGTTGTATGCATTCTTCCACAATTTTTCTATTATGATCGCTTCGAGAAATTCTCTTCAAAATGACCCTTTTGAAAGCATTTTAAATATATTCTAATGAAATATATTCTACTTTTATCAAAAAACTGGTCATTACGTTACATTATACAGTTCCCAAATAAGAAAACTTGTCATTTGGATACGTTTGAAATCAGAAATGAATTTAAAATGAATCAAAAAATAAGCAATTTGTTATTTTCATACTTCCTCAAATTTTCAATCACGATTGCTTCGGGAAATCCCGTTGAAAATGCCCAGTTTCAAAGAATATTTTGAAATATATTCTGCCTTTATCAAAACATTGGCTAATAGGTGAAATTATATAGTTTCCAAAAAAAGTAACCATCATTTAGATGCGTTTGAAATCAAAAACGAATTTAAAAAAGAATCAGAATATAAGCAGTTTGGATTTGGGATTTTTTCCTTCAACACCTATTTTTGTTTAATTTATTTTTGCTATAAGGATTGGTCCTATAAAAAATTTGTCAGAGTAAAATTTATAGATATTATTGAGAAGATGTAAAATAAATTTAATCGGATTTGATATCTTAAGAATTAACGCAGTTTTAGATTTTTGTCTTTTTCCACCCCCCACCCCCTTTTTCGTTTCGTTTTTATTTATTTATTTTTATTTTTATTTTATTTTTATTTTTTTTTGCAATAAGAATCGTTCTTATCAAAAACTTGTAAGTACAAAAGTCTTAGATAATATAAAAACCATTTATGACAAATTTAATTGGATTTGATATTTTGAGAATTTACGAATTTATGAATTTTTTTCTCTCAAAAACCCTATTTCTGCGCCCCATGAGGCCATTTTTAAGTCTATCAAAAATCTGTTATGCAAAAAATTTTCGCCCACTTTTTATAAGTAATATAAATTTTAAACTGATTCGATATCTCTCTCATAGCATGCATGGTCACAGTGATGTCACAATGACGTCACTGTGAGTCACTTTGGTCACATCACATCTGTGACCGATGACATCATTCAGTGACGTCAAACTGTGACTGAGATGTGACTTTCTTAAAAATCTTTAGAAAATTACAAATATTCTCCAAAACATGTTATTTACTTTTAAAAAATGTTTCTGGCAATTTAAATATCGTCGCTTTTGTCACAGTTTCGTCACAATGTTAATGTCAAAGTAGTCACAAATGACACATTTTTCACAAATTTGTAACACTGTGACTTTAGAAAGTGGTCACAATATGACTTCACAAACGAGCTCTAAAACGACCATAATGACTTTACATTTTAGTCACTGTGTTTTAGTCACTGTGCATCGATGTCATGTGGCGTCACATCGACAATCGATGGTCACAAAGTCACAATGTGACTTCACAACGACATCGCAGTGACGTCACCATGCCTTACGGGCTATTTTTTATCAGAATTTTTGGGTTCTTTTCTGTTTTCACAAAACCGCTGTCTATTTCGAGCCCCCTTGTCGGATTTCGCCCATTAACGAACTTGACCGAGATTTTATGCCGATTGATTTTTTGTATCAGTTTGGAAGAGATTTTATCAGAATTATAAAAGTTATTGTGTCTATAAAAAAGTGATATATACAGGGTGTCCCAAAAGGTCGTTTACAAACTTAACATGCTGGTCTGTCACATCATGATGAACAATATTTAATAGGAAACTAAGGGTCCCAAACGTCTTCCAAAGGAGATATGCGCCCTTAAAGTTTAGGGTCCAAAAATTCAAATGATTAGAAAAAACTGAAAAATTCGTCGATTCGTTTGCGGTTTTCACTAAAACTATTCTTTAAGTCAGTATTTTCTTGAAAATAAATTATAAAGATAAATTTCAAAAAATGTCGATAGAGGGCGCTTTAGACTTTGGAGTAACCAACAACTATTTTTAACCGTTATTTTTTGCATCTCATAAATTTTTTTAGAAGCTTAGATATAAATTTAAATTTTGGGATGAAAATCTGAATCGTTGGGAGTGGTAAAGTAGCGCAAACTGAATTGCGGGGGCAGGTTCAAATTTCAAATGATTATAAAAAACGGAAAAATTGGTCGATTGATTTGCGATTTTCACTAAAATTATTATTTATGCCAGTATTATCTTGAAAATAATTTATAAAGATAAAATTCAAAAAATGCCGATAGAGGGCGCTTTAGACTTTGGAGTAACGTACAACTATTTTTTACCGTTATTTTTTGCATCTCATAAATTTTTTTAGAAGCTTAGATAAAAACTTAAATTTCGTTGGGAATCGTTGGGAGTGGTAAAGTAGCGAAAACTGAACTGTGTTCAATGGGGGTGGGGAGGTTCAAATTTCAAATGATTATAAAAAACGGAAAAATTAGTCGGTTTTCGCTAAAATGATTCTTTATGTCAATATTTCCTTGAAAAAAAATTTTAAAGATAAATTAATAAAAATCCGTTAGAGGGCGCCTTAAACTTTAGAATAACCAACAATTATTTTTAACCGTTTTTTTTTTCTTTTTTTTAATCTAATTAAATGTTTGCAAAAGGTTAGACTTAAATTTTGTGCTCAAAATCTAAATCGATAGGAGGGGTTAATGTTGGGACCTTTGCTACAACTTTTTAGTAAATGTACCTTGAAATTTTATTCATAAATTCACTTCTGAATAATTAGCATGAGTATCTATTAAATAATCATCATCTACAAGTATTATGGATTCAACAGATAAGTCATTTCTTCTATTAGACTATTAAATCAATTGAGATCTGAATTAAGTTTCCACCTATCTGAATCTTGTTGCTATAAAATAATTAAATTCAAATTAAACCTCATAATTGTTTTGGAGAAGGAAAAAGGGAATTAGAAAAGTAACTTAAAGTTACACGACCAAAATAGCTAATTTATTAATTAATGAAAACATTCCAACTTATTACACGAATAAAAATATTTAAGAAAACACTTAACAAAAATGCAACAAAATTCTCAACCCATTCAGATCTCTAACTCACTGTAAGTTAGTAGCAATGATCCCAACTTTACCATTACTGTTTTGTAGGATGAAAAATACATATCAACGCTTAATAAAGAATCACAATTACAGATCAATTAACTTTACGAAATAGAGAAAGTAGGGCTGAAATCTCTCAGATATTTAGAGAGCAAAGAAAGACATAATTTTCTTAAAATAGATTAAAATATCAATATTAGAACATTCATCCTGCAACACATGTAATGGTATATGACCTTGATACGATAGTAATAGTACATTTATACTTCTTTTTTATTTATTCCTATCATAGCGTTGTGAATCATTAACTCATTTTATTTCTTTTGAAATTCTTAAAATGCATTAGTATGAGAATTAAATACAGTACTTCTGAGGAAAATCAATTAAATATTTTCATTTTTAATTAGAATTAAGGAAAGAATTCTGTAAAGTGAATATTAAATAGACTTCTCTAAACTCATTAAAAATTTCTAAGAAGGTTAAGGAATTATATCACTTAAGTATTAAATTTCAATTACATTATTGGAATAAAATTACTTCATTTTTCATCTTAGAATAAGTTAGAGTTATATTTAGACAAATTCTATTCACTAACCAAAATAAGAAAAATTTCTTCCTCTGAGCTGAAGTTAATTAAACTTCCTTATTATTTGGTTGAAGAAAAATTAGAGTAAAATTTCAGTAAATACATATACATTCTATTTACATACTTAATTTATTATATATATATAATGAAAGCAACAAATGACACTTCCTCCATTTTTCTTGGTTTGTAATAAACAAAACACTCATATAAAGGGGAATTATACTTTTACATGCTAACATCAATATTCAAATAAGCAATAAATCAATCTATAATACAAAACAAGCTTACCACTGGATGACATGGAATATTCTTGTCTTACAACAGTTCGAACCTTTATAAACTATGATGCTAGAGTCAACCAAAGTTTCTACCTACACTGATATTTACTTGCTATTTCTCCAAATTCACACACGCCGGAAAGGCACACACTAACCCTTTTTGGGTCTCTTATTTAAGACACTCAGGCATTTCGGAAACGACGTTATCTTCTGTTCACTATGGAGTCAACTATAACGGAAATTTCTAGTCCGAAGGTTATTTTCTCGTCATAATACGACAGCCACACTTGCTGGAAAGGCGGACATTGACCTTTTTGGGTCTCTTATTTAAGACACTCTGGCATTTCGAAAACGACGTTATCTTCTATTCACTATAGAGTCAACTTCAACGGAAATTTCTAGTCCGAAGGTTATTTTCTCTTCATAATACGAAAGTCACACTTGCTGGATAGGCGGACATTACTATCCTAGCGAGTTAACGGGGGTAGTATCTCAGAATCTCTGTCACTGCAGCCCTCGCTTCTCAAGCTCCTTTCAGCAAACACAAGTCTTTAGGGGTAACCATACCCTTCTCTTTTTCTCTTTAACTAGCAGAATTCTCGGTACAACGACTCCAACAAATACTGACCAAGTGTTGTTGTTGGGTTGACCAAAATATTGACCCGATGTGCAGCATTACATTTTTAAGTAGCTGTCTTACTCTGCTATGAATAAGTTTTGGTGGAACACAGCGGTTTCTGAAAAAACAACCGGTGAGGTCTAGGCTCTCTTCACAACTGCAAGACCAAGAGAAGAATGATCTCCAAAAGAAAAATTTATCTAAGGACCTAAATTCAAAATTCTCCCCCTCTCCCCAGGAAAAAGAGGGGGGGGGGCACACAGCCACCGAATTTTTACATGTTCACTCTAGACCGGCCTCTCCTGAAAAAACTAAATTTATCCCACTTCACTGGAATAAAATCAAACTCGGGGTCTCCTAACTAGCAGCAAGGCTTCCTGCCTCCCCTCGTGCATACTGGGGTGGGCTATCATTGGTTAATAGTTACTTCACACTTTCCTATTACCAAATAAGGGCATAGTAGGGCAAAACTACCCACGTGACGTAGATCCCTACCCTGACGGGAGCAGGTGTCAGGACTTGTTCAGCTTACGGTTCCCACGGAAACAAGGGGGAGAGAAATATTTTCGCTTTCGTATTTTTATTGACGGTAATAAAACTTGACGGTAATAAAACTTTCACTACCGCTGGTGGTCCTTAAGTAAAACATATATTCATGGGTATTTCAACAATTGCTGCACTCTTTTCTTAAAAACAGTATTGTTAAAATTTTTTTCGGGTAGTAAAATTGCCCTAATAAATTTAACAAGGCAGGATTGCAACTCTCAATAGGGTGGTCTTTCATGAGGTGGCCATTAGTTGCATTTTTACAATGTCACTTGCAAGCCTCATGCATTCATTTATTTATTTATTGTGACAGGGGTTTGTCCTCTTTTTTACTAAAGTGTGGGAACACTTCGGGGAATGTTTTTTATTACCCTCAGAGTCGAAAACAGAGGCTGGGCAAATACATGGAAAAGAGAAGAAAAAAAAATAATGTGGGGGCATATGTTTTAATTTAGAAAAAATAGAGAGGTAGTTCTAATTTGGAAAAATTTAATTTTAATGAAAGGCAAATGGTATATAGGCCTCAACATTAAGAAGCGCAAACTGAACTGTGTTCAGGAGTTGAAATGTTACTTACTCCACCCCTCGAACACAGTTTAATTTTTGGCCGCGTAATTCCTCACAACGATGCAGATTTTCAGCACAAAATTTAAGTTTGAACTTTTACAAGCATTTTGTTAGATACAAAAAATAACGGTTAAAAATAGTTGTTGGTTACTATAAAGTTGAAGGCGCCCTCTGACGGAATTTTTTTAAGATATCTGTAAAATTTATTTACAAGAAAATATTGATATAAAGAATAATTTTAGCGAAAACCGACCAATTTTTCCGTTTTTTATAATCATTTGAAATTTGAACCTCCCCACCCCCATTAAACACAGTTCAGTTTGTGCTACTTAACCACTCCCGACGATTCAGATTTTTATCTCAAAATTTAAGTTTATGTCTAAGGTTCTAAAAAAAATTATGAGATGCAAGAAATAACGGAAAAAAATAGTTGTACTTTACTCCAAAGTCTAAAGTGCCCTCTATCGGCATTTTTTGAATTTTATGTTTATAAATTATTTTCAAGATAATACTGACATAAAGAATAATTTTAGTGAAAATCGCAAATAATTTGACCAATTTTTCCGTTTTTTCTAATCATTTGAAATTTGAACCTCCCCCCGCAATTCAGTTTGAGCTACTTAATCACTTCCAACGATTTAGATTTTGAGCTCAAAATTTAAGTTTATGTCTAAGCTTCTAAAAAAATTTAATGAGATGAAACAAAAAATGGTAAAAACTAGTTTATCGTTACTCCAAAATTTAAAGCGCCCTCTATCGGCATTTTTTCAATTTTATCTTTATAATTTATTTTCAAGAAAATACTGACATAAAGAATAGTTTTAGTGAAAACCGCAAACTTATCGACCAATTTTTCTGTTTTTTATAATCATTTGAATTTTTGGACCCCAAACTTTAATGGCGCATATATCCTTTGGAAGACGTTTGGGACCCTTAGTTTCCTGTTTAATATTGTTCATCATGATATGACAGACCAGCATGTTAAATTTGTAAACGACCTTTTGGGACACCCTGTATATATAATTTTTTACTAATGGTAGTTTTGGAGTCTAAAGCTTATGATCGGTGTAGATCTACGAAACCTTTTCAGAAATTCCAACATAGGAGCGATCACAATAGGTAGTATTTGACGAAATCTACCTAATAGGTATCTATCTTCTTTTATACACTAAATGCATACTAAATTTCAAGTCTCTCTCTAAAAATTTTCGGGAGATAGAGTGTTTACAGTCACAGAGACAGTTTGGCGATAGACGGACGATAATTTTTTTTCTAAAAATATGTTTTTCGTAATCTCTAATGTCTGAAACGTGTAATTCCGTCAAAAAATATGCAAGTCTTACACTTACTACGTATGATGGGTAAATAAAATGACTGTACAACAATTCTTATTAATTCGTAGACTTTATAGTGTGAATTTGCAGCAATTACCGACACTAAAATCGAAGGAAATCATTTTTAGAGCTGAAAATCAATGAAACACCTTATAATTCCACGTATAATAAGACATCAAGTATTTGTAATGAAGGAAGTGATTTTATTTTGGTTACTTGTTAGAGTACAGAAGATAATCTTATAAACATAGAGCGCAAGAATTATAGAGAATTTTAAACTTAGTATCTTTTTTGAAAAATATCTAGATTCATTTACAAGGATTCTAAAAGGAGTACACATTATATAAAACCTTTACAGAAATGATTTTATAACTCTAAAGTAGCGGATCCCAAACTTTATTGCTCCGCGACTCATTAAAAAAATCGTAATCCCCATAATATGAGGATGTATCTAATACCAGTATATAGATTTTGTATTTACCTCTTTAAATTATAGGCTATCCTGTCCTGTTAAAATAAAGCCAGTTATCGTACGAAAAATGTTACTACAAACAAGAATTGGCAATCTCAATGTTTCAATCATAATTAAAACGATGAATGTAATGAAAAATATTTTTAACTATTATGAGAACACAGATTTACAATCAGTAAAATTTCTAGCACTGGTGTCAACCTTTCCGGACCCGCATTTAATGCTGTGAGTAAAAGGATATAATCGTTATAAAATATCATAATAGGGCTCTAATAAACATGCTAAAGAAAAAAATGTAAGTTAATTCTTTAAAAAATTAGGAAATTATCCACTGGAAAAGAAAACCGATCTATGAGGTTGCAAGAGTCAAATATTAAGCGCTTCTCTTAAGATTTTCCCCACAAATATCAATTTTTATACGTAACAAGCCTAGATAGAGATGCCATAATAGAGGTCTGCACGGGCCGGAATTTCCAGGCCCGGGACCGGCCCGGACCGTTTTGGCCCGTTACAATTTCTACGATTTCTAAAAAATTCATATTTTTATCATATAACTAAGATTCCTTTAAAGAAAACTGCATACATATCTATGGAATGATTTTGCAGTATATTTTACAGCAAATACACATTAACAACGTTAATGATTACTTAGATTCTTAGACTTTCAACATTCGAATAAAGCTTCCATAAAAAATTAATATGCCTTAGAATAAAAGAAAAAAGAAAAAAGCTAAAAACACCGTTAATTTTGAAGCTGTTTAATAAAAGAAGATTTATAAATATATTTCTATATCATTTTATTATAGATTTCAAATCCAATCTCATTCTTAAATTCAAAGAAGCTCCTTTCTGATACATTTCTAAAGTCATTTTTTTCCTCAAAAACGCGTAAGATTAGCAGATATCTTTATTCAGAATCTATATAATCGAATGTCGTTATCCATTTTTTGATACAAGCAGTTTAAGAATACTACAAACAAATAAAATACTGTCATAATTGGCGTTTTGTATAGAATTTCCGGAAGCAATAGCAAGGGAAGAAAGAAAAACCTACAATCATTTCAGAAACTATTATATCTCAACAAGATTATACAAGTATTTTATTTACCAAAAATGAAAAATGCTATTCGATTCCAAATCCCTTCAATAGTTAGGCTCATGAGTTTTATACTTTTACAATTTAAAATTAATCAGAAAATGCGTCAAACTTTCGCACTATTGAGAAATTAATTTAAAAATCATCAAGAAGTATATATCCAAAGACTAAGCTAACATAAGTTCTTTATCGCTATTAATTTTAGAAACCATGTTTTCTGCCAATAATTAAGTCTAGTATTGGTCCGGCCAGTCTATATGTAGAAAAATAATGCAAGCGTGATCTCTGACTGGCATGAGTCAGCTAAAAAAATATTAAAACGGGTTACACATAATGTAATTCTCCGATGCCGATATACTCTGCATTTTTATAATGATGCTGTCAAACTAGTATGGCCACATTTATACTTATTCTAGTTAAAACCATTTTCGTTGAAAATAGATCATATTTTATCGTTTCTGCTCAAGTCTTCAGAACGGGCCGGCAGGCCCGAAAATTTTTTTTTCGGCCCGGCCCGTCTGGCCCGAAAATTTTTTTTGCCGGCCCGGCCCGTTTATGTTGTTTGTCGGCCCGGCCCGTTGAAAAAATTATTCTAAATGTGCCGGCCCGTTAGAGAATTCGAAACGATTCCGCCGGGCCGGGTACGGGCCACGGGCCAGTCCCGGGCCCGTGCAGACCTCTATGCCATAATACTAAATAATTTTCAAGAAAATAATATTTTGGTAATTTTTATTACATAAACACACACAGCAATAATACACAACAATAATATTCAGTTTTGAGAACATTTTCACATTTTCCTAAATACCAAATATATATCAACTATGGCATTTATATACACTTTATAATATGTATAAAATTTGTGAAACTTAAAAGCGCATATCTTAAATAAAAACGTATTTCATCCGCCCATCTGCCATCGATTATAATATATCGTATTTCGGATAGAAAATACTATTTTAAATCTTTTCTGTGTCCCTGTAAATGCTATGAAATTCGTATTACGCCTGAAAAAACTTATATCAAGCCTCAGTGACGTAAATCAATTTTATTATGCATGAAATAGTCTAAAATAAATAAAATATGTCGCAAATAACCTCTCTTTTAACCTTATGTAATGGAATTCTTTTCTATGGTTTTATAAATGAATAATAGCTATTCTTTTTACTGCATACATTACAGAATACATATTTTAGTGTACTTCGTAAGTGCATAAAAAATTTAATATGTTTGACAAGGTGTAAATCTATAAAATTTATTTGTAACGTAATGGAAATTTTTGACTCTCCCTGTAAATAAACTAAAGCTACTAGAAACTTCATTTAAAATAGGGTTCTCGCTAAAATAAATGTTAATAATCTACAAAGATTTTAGGGCAATCTGAATAGATTTACGAGAGTTAGAGCGCGTACAGGCGGACAGATAAACCGAAATCATAAACAATTTTCAACTTTGGTGGAAAGTGTTAAAAATCAATTATTAATCTTCCTGATAATTTGTTGTTGTTTTAAAAACAATTCAAATGACTAAAATAAATTCTATTATAAAAGTATTATAATTCAACTATCTAAAGAATCAGAACCCTCTGTACCGTATGTCCATTGTAATGGACATGTAATTTGGCTTACATTTTGTCTAAACTATAGACAGTAATCAAATAAAACTATTTTCAATGATAAGATTCACTTAAAACATTATATAAAAAATCATTGACATTTAGAAGAAATTATTCATATAAATCAAAACAAAAAGAATACTCACGTTTTTGCCTGACACTATTTTTAAACAAACCAAACTGTAAACATTTGTTGACTGTTGTCATTCCAAAAAAATGCAAAGATTTCAAAAGATAATGAATATTTAATCATATATTGATTGGTAATTTGACCTTTGCTATTTGTACTTTTATCATTTTAAAAACTATCTAAATTTTTATTATCTTAGTTTATTACTTATTTTAATATTTTAGCATATTGTAAGCATTCATTAAACTTTTGATTTCATTATAAATTACATTCAAATTACTTTTTAAAAAATGTAAACAAAGCAATGACCAGAAATCCGCAAAATTCTAAAATCCGGAAAACCTCTGGTCCCAAGCTGTGCGGATTTGAGGGAGTCTACTGTATATTTTTGTGGAAAACCTCGATTGTTTCGTGACTCCACCAAAACACTCGCCACGACCCACCAGTTGATTGGGAACCGTTGCTCTAAAATTAATGGATTACAATATTAGCACTGCTTTAAGAAAGGCGAGATCGATCATCTTATTACCAACACTATTTTGTAATAAGTAAGAAGAAACATGCGTTAAGCATAGACTATGAAACACTTTCCAACACTTCCTGAAATCTTTAACAAAATTTTGTTATTTAGGGAAATAAGGTGCTACTGTGCATAGCCAAATATGTATTCCAATACTTTTGAACAGCTCTGAATTTGATCGACGAAAAAAAATAAATATACTACAGAATAGGAAAATTTAGTTTAGCAAGAAAAATGCCTAACCGGTTGAAATTTCTGTCTCAGCATTTTATCCTAATAGATGGAAAATGCTTGAATACTTTTGTTCAGCCCTGTAATTTACTTGGTACCAGTATTTTGTTAAAATTTAGTTCAAAGAAAAACATTCTTAAAACTATATAAATCACATCTCCAGAAATTATCATTTATGTGTGACCATGTAGCTAATTCTTTGCGTGACGCTGTATATCAATTTATCTATATTCCAGAAACATTTCTTGGTAAACTGAAAGCAGTTCAACGTAAAAAGGCTGAAAGTATTTAAAAACCTTGTTTAAGTTAATTACCACCCTCACATTCAGTAACCTTTATGAACTATTATTGTGTAAACCTGTATTTGAACTATAACATTTATTTATATATGCCATATAATTTGCAGACATTTAGTAAAACATAAAAACTCTTATCATAATTGAATATGTATTTCAGCCATCGATAATATACAGTACTTCAGGTAACAATATAAGATTTGAAATATTTTGAGTGGCCCTGTAAATGATACGCACTTCCTAATATGCATTAAATATTATGTTTCTGCGGCATATAACAATTTTATGATATTTGAAGTCGTTAAACATAATTAAAATATGTTGAAAACAATCCCTCTCCTTTATTATTGTATAATGGAATTCTTTTGAGTGGTGCTGTAAATGAATATTAACTATTATTTTCACTGCATATTTTGCAGAATTCATATTTTAGTGCACTCTGCGAATCCATGCAAATTTGAATATGTTTGGCAGGGTGTAACACTCTTAAAATTCATTTGAAGTGACTGTTTCCCGTAGGCCGTAATGTATCACAAACCTTTTGACTATCCCTGTAAATAAAATAATCAATAGGGTTCGTGTTGGGGCAAACACCAATGACACATAAAAAATTTCATACCAATCCAAGCATATTTATGGAAGTAAGAACAGACGGCAATCCGGCCAGATAGCCATATGGACAGACGGCCATATGAACAGACAAACCGAATGCCTAAACATTTTTCAACTTTGTTGGAAAGAGTTAAAACATTGGCTATATTTAATCATTGAATGTTATATGACTTTAAAAAAGCAAAATTTATTATACAATAATACTGGAAGTAAAATGATAAACCCGACTAGCTCTCTTTCGAACGCTAAATCCCCGGATTGGGAATCATTTATTGGTACTAGGAACATCAATTGGTGCTGTTTCCTTAGTAAGAAGCGTAGTGTGTATGAGACTATTTCATTGAAACATGCTGCAGTCTCCATAATTACATATACACTGTAAAAAAATCTGTAGAGGTACTACACTTTATCTAGGAAACTGGGATTCCAAGAACTTTTCCTGTAACGGTAACAACAAAAACTCAAGTTTTAGAATGGGTTAAATGGATTTTTTCTGTTATCGTTACATGAAAAGTTCTTGGAATCCCAGTTTCCTACAAAATGTTTAGTATCTTTACAGAATTTTTTTTACAGTGTACTAAAAGACATCATGACTAAATGTTCATCTTAAATGCATCTATCACCGATAAATCTTCTAAAAGCGACTTTTACTGACATCGAGAGAATTCTTTAAATTGAAATGTTTAATTAATTTAATTAATTTTAAAAACTTAATTTGAACATGATCTAACTACATGGAATAGAAACTTGTACTAAAGATTAATTGATTTTGTAGAAATAAAATTTAATTACAAACCATCGAAATCTTACTGATACGAATACTTCAGATTTATAAATTTTGTTGTAATATAATGAAATTAAAATAAATAAATATATGAAAAATTTTTACGCTGCAATATTTTATGTATCTATTATTTAGATAATTATACTTACGAACGATTATTAAAATGAAATTTTAGTGGACGACAACAGTTGCAAGATTATGTGCATATCAGATAACATTGATATGTCTTTTTTCGTGAACAACTTAAGCAGTATATGTTTTGCATATTTAACAAGTTTTGGAAATAGTTTAACTACTAATTTATTGTTCGACCTAGAAAAAATACAATAGTTAGCCAGCTAATAATAAAACTGTTCGCAATGATGTAATTGTTTTACTAGAACGACTGGAAATATTTTAATATTTTGATTTAATGGTTTTGGCTAACTCTTTGGTGATTAATTGATCAATCAGCAGGAAAGGAAGTTAAAAATGCAATTATAAAATTTCAAAAACCAACAAAATCTAGCCTTTTCAGAAAATTTAGATAACTGTAAAATGTTTCTTTTATATTTTGCACTGATTGATGAATTCGAGATTTAACTACTGCCGAAATCATACAAGTACTTCACTGTAAAAAAAAAAAAAAATCATTAAATGTACGGCAAAAACTGCTGGCAGCAATGTTGTCAGAAGTTTTTGCCGTAAAAATTGCTGTAAAAATAGATGTAGTCAAAAAATTTACACCTAATGTTAATGCAATTTTTTCGGCAAAACTGCTGGCAACATTGCGCCAACATTTTTTTGCCGTAAATGTAACGGATTTTTTTCTTTTACAGTGTTTTCTAGAAAAACAGACATCAATATATGTTATTATTTTTTTTAACACAATCAAACTGATTGGTAAAATAATCATACGAAATGAATATATCCAGCTGAGCGAAAAATTGCCCAGGTTGGGTATCGAACCCGGATACTTGGCTTACAAGGCCAATTCATATCAATATATGTTGTTATATATGTGATATTCTAAATATAATATAAATGTGATCATCATTTATTTAAAATAAATTCTTATGAAAATAATTAATATTTTTTCAAAAATATTTATTTTTAAAAACATATATGTAGAAAAAATGTTTATTAATGAGACAATAATTTTAAAAAATGAGGTATGATGTCATATTGATAATTGTAAGTAAACTGTCATATACTGTAATCATTTGTGTTTTTGTGCACGGTTGTTATCACCATTTACTCAACGTTCCTTCAGCCCTATGGCTGAAATTTGTATTTCTTATTAATATATCGATAAGTTTATTTATTTCTCTTTTCATATTTTTTATCATTATCGAATCATCAAATGATAACGACATTGCTTTTATATCCTTTTATCATTTTAACGATCTTAAAAATGGGGAATATGGAAAGATTTTTCAATAAAAACATGACTTTTAAAACTTCAGTAGAATTCGATACCATAAATCTTTGGAAATCTATACTAATGATTTAAAGAAATAATGATTGTGTATTTTTATTTGTTTGTTCGGAGTTCTCTAAAACTACGGAAGTTATACAATTGGAGTTAAGAACAAAAACAGTGCAGAATTCACCTTGTTTACTTAGTCAAAACGTAAAAATACATGTAACTGTACATAAATTACTTAAAGGGGGTATAATAAAACATATAAAAAATTTAAATTTTAAAAACGTGAAAACGCCTTAAACGCTTGAAACGCCAAGCAGCAATGACTGTCATTTAGAGTTTTTCCCACTGATGAAGACCGCGTAAGCGACGGTTGAAAACGTTAAAGTTTTAAAAAGTATTTTAAATGCATTTTTAAGTTTTTATATGTTTTATTATGCACCTTTTAAGTAATTTATATGCAGTTACATGTGTTTTTACGTTTTAAATACGGAAGTTATTTCAAAACTAATTGTACCCAAATGATAGTGACTTCATGTCGCTCTAACACAGGTTATATTTTACGTCGATATTATTATGCCCAAATTGATTGACAAGGTAAAATATTCTAAAGTTACTTATTCTCTGATACTCTTAAAAATAGAAACTTGAAATTTTGCATGCTAAATACTTTTACAATAAAAATGCTTTTTAAAAATGTTCCAAAAATTTTCCCGTCTGGTTTCAAACGCAAGAGTAACTTTCCATTTCGGAACGTTTTTCAAAATAGAAAGTCTTAAAGTTAAAAAAAAAAACTACTGCACAAATCGAATAAATAAAATAGCACACAGTTAGAAATTAAATCTAGCATCCCGTGCAGAAAAAAATCTTCTAAAAATATAAAAATGGAAACGAGAAATATGAAAAGAGGGCTTCCACAGGTTTAACTTAACCGTCTTGCATATGTCTTCTTGTGACTAGTGTAAGCTCTCAAAGGAATTTTAAGTTTTCTATTTCAATATTAAATATATTAAGCCACTGGAACCTCCGCATGTATAAATTGTTTCTCTGACTCTGAAAAAATCTCTGACAGAGTAGCGAGGAATTTTTCGTTAATACACGTTATTGTGGATCAATAAATTAACTATAGAAAAATTTTATATTAAAATTTGCAGATTTATATATTATAAATACTGTTTATTTCTTAGAAATATTTAAATACCAATTAGCAGTTTGAATCTTATTCGGCTGCACTTGTTATCTAACAGTTTCAACGACTTTTAAAAAATGAGTTGTCGATATATGAATTTGAAGATTTCTCGATGAATGACACATTTCAAATATTTTTAAAATTTCAAACTAACTTAAACTTTTAAACTTTTAAAAAAACGCAATTAGCGCCGGTAGAAAAAGCGGTTTTCGGCTGTTTCTTATTTTAGCCAAAGGGGAAAAGTTCAGGTTCTTCACCGCAAGGTGGCGCAGTGTTCTGCTTCGGAGCACCGTTTGGGAATTGAGATATTTTCCGTTCCGATTCCCAAGGGGTTTTTAATTCATAACTTTTTTAATTTTGGTACCACGGTCTCGAAAATGCCCGAAATGACTTCCCCGGAATTTTTCCAATCGAAAGACACCTCTCGCGACTTCCAACTCGCCCGCGTTGCGAAGTTTAATCGGCTTTAAGCAGACAGAGGCGCACGGATTTTATTAGTATAGAAATTTTCCTTGGCCAAAAGAGAACAAAATTTTGGGACTTCTTTTTTTAATATTTCGAGGCCGGTTGCGGTAGCATATTATTTATCAGTTACATTATTAAAGACGATAAAATTTTCTAAAATTTTCATGCTTACACCTTTTTTTATACACTCAATAGCAAAGGCATTACACCATTTCAAAAATAAAACTTTTTTTTCCATTAAAAAACAAACAATAAAAACATAGTTTGCCCCGATTCTTCATATTTTTCCATGCATTTAATCGCGTCAATTTCTAAATATTGTTATAATGAAATTATCTATTATTTGCAAACCCATGTCTTTATTTTCATTTCAAGAGACATTTTACATTCACTAAATTTAGATAATTTTAAAAGTATGGCAGAGTGTAGATTAATGAAACATATTTTATATTTAGATAGTAACTTTAAGGTGTATTCAATGATAATACAAGACATTCTTTAAAAGAATAATTTAATATTTAGTAGCTTATTAGTATGATAGTTTCAATTAAGAAATAATTCTTGTTTAATTTTACAATTTCATATTTCTACAATT
Source organism: Maratus speculifer (assembly GCA_964019185.1). Classification (NCBI taxonomy): domain Eukaryota; kingdom Metazoa; phylum Arthropoda; class Arachnida; order Araneae; family Salticidae; genus Maratus; species Maratus speculifer. Next base: position 208,344,176 of record OZ025291.1, on the reverse strand, counting down.
TTTAAAATGCATACATATTTTCCAATTCATCTATACAATAGGTAAGAAATTTTGCAAAAAACGTATTTTATTCCACACTACACCGATATATTTTGTTTACCAATTATTGATAATTTATCGCTCACCCGGAAGTAAAGTGAAACAACTCGCGAAAATTTATTTTGCGTTTTATTCCACTTAAATATCTATGTGCGTACGTCTAATGTTGTATAAAATGTATGTGCGTTTTGCACACAAAAGTTTTCATAAACGTAATTATACGGAAAATCATTTTATTACACAAAATGTGCATTTTACAACAAAAGAAGCGGGGTGAATCATGTGAGGAAGTAAAATTACCGAAACCTCCAAATCTCAATCTATGCCTCAATTCTTAAGGGTTTTGTTCTTTTATGTCTGCTTTAATCGTAGAAGCAGACGTAAGTGCGTTTGTTTCATGTTAAATTAAAATCATGCACATTTTCTTTTGCATCCCCTCTGAAATTTACTTTTGTCAAGCTGTGTCACTTTTCTAGCGAGTGAATGATTTGTTTTAAAGATTGAAAATATTGGATTGCAGATCCATGTAAAAGGGGGACTACAAAAATATGTTTTTAATAATAAATACTTTATACACTATGTTATATTATGAACGTACCTCATTTGTTACGTTTGACGTGTAATTTCCGGCATGTTATTGTCTAAAATGAGTGGACGATTTTTACTTTGTTCAAAAAAATGAGGCAATTTTTCATTCTACTCTATAAAAATATCTAATGTAACTGTATTATCATTTTTATGAATTAGAAATGTATAAAAATTATTAATTAAGAAGAAAGTTTACTTTCTAGAAAACAAATACATACCACAAATTGTATGGGAAATCAGTCTAATGTCATTAAACATTATCGTATAAAAATGCTATTATAAAATATTTTGATCAACCTTATAAAATAAGTACAATAAAAGTGACCACAAATTATTTCACTAACTGCTGTTACGTATTTATCTCTTGCAAAATTATATATATATATATATTTCAATTAAATATCTTAGCTCACTAGATTCATAAAAATATTTAAATGATTAGTTTTAATAAGATTGCCATCGTCTTTCCCACTTATATTAATAAATGTAACAAGATATTATATTATTTTAGCGTGCAAAAATCTATAAATTTTTAAGATTATATATTAACTAGTGCATAGCCCCATCAAAAATGACGGAATGTTAATCTGCGTTTAATTTACATAACACTAATACTTCATACAAATTAAGCTTTTAATATTAAAGACTTTGTATTGTAGAAAAGAAAGTTTTAAAAATGACAAATGCTTTAAAATCCAAATGATGAGTATAATTCTTTTTAATTATCCTTCATTTTATAAAATAGTTCATTAAAAAGATTAACTTAACGTCAGCTTGAAATTTGATTGCATTGTGAATAAATTTTGTATTTCTTTAACAATGTAATTAAAATGTAAGGCATGTATAACATCATGTACTACGTATATTAATTATATCAACGCAGACAAAATTTCAATTTTAAACGTATAATATTCGAATATCTTTAGAGTGAAAATAAAATTGTAATGTAATAAGAGAATGTAAAAAATAATTTTCACTTATACATAGTTCACGAGTTCACGTATATCTCAAAAAGAAAAAAAAATATTTTTTGTTTACTTTTAATGAAAATATTTTTAAAAAAATAAGTGGATAAATGTTAAGCTTTTAGAAATTAATAAAGCTAAATTTAAATTATAATATGCATTTTATTTATAATGAAAAATTTCTAAAATTACATAACTGAAATTTAAAAAATAGATATCGAATAACGTCATAAAATACTGCAGTTTTCTTAAGTTCTTTTTTATATCGATTGCTAATAGATGGCGCCAAACAGTGCTGGTTTATTTTATATCTGGTTATCCGTTGTTTCTCAATAGCTTGTTATCTATTATTTGTAATTTAGAATTTAAAATACATTAATTGGATAGTTTTTGAATATATATATATATATTTTTTTGAGGGGGGGGGGTGTAAAAGATAAAGAATCGACATTATTTAGTGCATATTTTGTGTATCTATTATGTGTATAGATCCACACGCTGAACAGACGGCATACATATGGCATCTGAATACTTATCTCTAGCATGGCAATCATAAGTTGTTTTTCTCGAAGATGAATGAAAGGCCCAGTGGTAAATAGCGTACTATATAAATAGATTGCTTCAATGCTGAAATAGAAAAACTGAATTTGGCTGTTGAAAAATACACTTTGTGGAACATTCTAATCTTCTGTAATATGTACTGTTTTCAATCTATGTCTGTTTAATGATCCCAGAGACACTATTTATCAAATGAAATACCAATGTATTTATGATTATATACTATATAAATATTTTTATATTTAACATTTATTCCCTGTCTCTTTCAACTCCACTTTCCCTGTACAATAAAGTAAGATGCGGAATATGACTGCATAGACAAGAGCAAAAAAATGTATTTTAATCTCCAGAATTTTCTTTAGTAATTCCATAGTGTAATCTTCAAAAGGTCAAATCAGTTAATTGTCTAGAACGGTTCCGTAGGTCTTATATTACCTTACGAATGTTCGAATGTTACGAATGTGTGTAATTTATATAACTGTAACTTTAAACACCTCAATACTGTATTTCATTATTGTACTATTTAATACTCCAACTACTGTAAAATCTTCGAAAATGAAACATGCATGTATATCCGGTCGTTAAAGAAACAATTGTATATTTTCAAGAAAAAGAATATAAAAAAAATAACCTGTGTAATCTCTTCAGTCCCTGAGTACCCAAATGGGTACATCAGTTTTGTCCCATTTTATTAATGATACTCAAATATAAATGAAAATTCGATATAAGAATAATATGTTTCGAATTCTAAGATTCGAGCTCATGAAAATAAAACAAAAATCTCGCTCTGAAGTCAAACGAGAGAAGAAATAATTCAGTAATAATTAAAAATACTGTAATAATCGCTAGTAGCGAAGACGTTAAAGCAGAATAAATTTCAATTCGTTTTTCAACGTTTTAATGAATTAGCATTTCACATAGCCCATTAGGTAGTTCAGCAGTACGTATTTAATGAATACACAATTAAAATTTTCAAAATCCAGCTTTTAGATATATATTAAAATTTTCATGGTAAATTTCCCTTTCTTTTTAAGAGGGAGGAGTGGGAGCGTCAAATTCCATATTTGCCAAGCGTACAAAAAATTCTAATTTTGGTACTGAAACTCGTAATTTATTATTACCAAAATATAGAAGTTGGTAGTAGTTGCCATTATTATAAACGAGTCAGTTTAAAAAAAAAATCGACTTTTTGAAAGGTACCTTTTTTGGTACTTTCTCCTGGACTATAACAAAAGAAAACGTTTAAAAGACTAACATTTTTTTTTTCCCAAATAGTATGGTATGAAATATGCTTATACCTTAGATAAATTTGGTCGTTGATGTCACAAAAATGTTAAGTGCATTCTAAAGTGCGGATGACAAAATTAAGACATTTTGGATATGGATAGTGGCTATATATGCTGGGTTTCTTGCTAGTGTCATATTTTAGACTAAGAAACGTAAGAATATTGAAAGCGTCAAATATTTGCCTTAATTACTTTTAATTATGTAAATTATAATTTCCGTCAGTATTGATTTCATTTAAAAATTGAATACGTAGATTGCGAAAAATGATTTATATAAATAAATTATTTGAGATAGTGTACTCTGTTACATTAAATTATATACAGTGGCGATCAAAAGTTTCCGGTCAGCAAAGAATGTTTAGTTAATTTGTAAGTATACCGATATGAAGAGGAATCTCAAAGTGATGTCTATACATTTTATTGACATATTATCTAGGAACTTATTTACGGAATAACAAATTAATATCAAAAAATTTATATGACTAAATAAAGTTCAAAGGAAAATGCATTTGTTCAAAAGTTTTCAGCCACCTCCGCAAGTTTAGTAAAAAATGGTATTGTTATAGAAAATAACAGTGATCAACAACATTTACAATTAGTATTTTATCACCATACTTTTAGTAATAATTACTGCAACCGCAGTAACGTAACATTGATACAATCAACGGTTGAAGTTGGGATATGGTATGTTTTTTCCACACTTCTTGCATTGTTTTAGAAATTTCTGCTGAGTTGGAATATTGATAGTTCCGCACATGTTTTCCCACTTATTTCCATAGCTTTTCTATTGGATTAATCTCGATATTTTGGGCTGGCAATTTCAAAAACGGTTTTATTTTATTTTATTTTATTTTATTTTTATTTTTTTGCAAAAATACTATTGCTTGCATACATTCATTAAGTCGTTATCATGTTAAAAAATTATTGCAAACTACAATTTTTCCTTTGTTAAGGAAGGAAATATTCTTGGAAGGTATCCTTATACATTGAACCATTTATCTTGCGCGGATTTCAAATAACGGACCGATACGTTTTAAAGAAAATAATTCCCACATTATAACGTGTCCTCCACCATGCTTCATTGTAGGAAAACGTTTGTCGAATCATATCTTTTGTAGATAATCTTCGGTAGTAGTGTCTGCCATCACTCCCAAAATAGTTTGAAATTCGAATGATAAAAAAATAGAAATTTTGTCCACTTTTCACTTATAACCAAACTTTGTATTCCTTGGAAAACGCTAGTCGGAAACATTGGTATTTTTGTTTTTCTGAATTTTTTTTAACATCGACTCTTACATAAAGTTTTGCATCACGTCAGCATCTTTATACGGTAGACTCATTTCAGGAATATTTTCATTCCGTAAATCGCGGGATATTGCAACGGCATTTTTATGCGGATCCTCAACTGTTTTTTCCCTGATAATTACCTCCACAAAAGACATTCCTTTTCCGGGTTCTCCCGGAATTCAGAAAGTTCTGAAGGTCATGGCCACCTTTATATAATTTTTATATATCGTTCACAGCCATTTTCACCGATCGATAATTTTGCCGCAATATATCGAGAAGATTGTCCCTTTAGCGAAAAATTAATCACTCATTTACGAACAATCATCTTTGAACTTTTAATTTTTTAATTTAAACTATTATATTCACTTTGATTAATTCACAATCATAATGAAAAAACACTTTACTGATATAAAAAAAACTAAGGAATGATGAATGGCCGGAAACTTTTGCACACACGAATTTTGAATTCTGCTATTTTCTATTAAGTGTCTTCAGTATCCATTCAAAATGATCACTTGGTCAGAGGATATTTACATATTCCTAACTTTTGATGCAATTTTGCTTCTTCTTCATTAAAATCTCCTGGTAAATAAATCAAAGAAACTAACTAGACGGAAACTTTTGACCGCCACTGCACATTGAATTTTGCATCTTCCTGCAAAAAAAGTAGACAAACATTTTCTCTATCTCAGATTTGTTTCGTATAAGTATTATGTTCGATCAAAATCAATATTTATCTAGCACTTTTCATGCAAACATGATTTAGAATATTTAAACGAAGTCAAAAATAGTGAGGTCATTGACATTCCTAAATTCAGCAGGCATATATTCACCTTCTAATACGTTTTCTCTGGCAATCAAAGTAACTGCTTTACATCGAGAAAATTACTAAACAAATATTAGGACATTTCTTTCATTTATCTGCGACTTATTCTTAACTTCCAGAAATTTCTGGAGCACAAAGCGTAATCATTCATTCAATGTGGATGCTTCCTGGTTGTTTCTGACGTATACGCATCTGTGATATTATTGTGTATGCTTATAAGTGAGATATATTTGTTCAAAGATATATATAATGTTAATTACATTCTAAAGTATGAACGGAGTAAATTAGCAATCTTTTATATGGATAGTGGCAACATATACTAGATGTTTTGCTATTGTTGTATTTTAGACTAAGAAATGTAAGAATATTGAAGCATCGAATAATTGCTCTAATTATTTTTAATTATACAATCGAACTTTTCGATAGCATTGAATTGCTTTTAACAGTGAATACATGCATTGCAACATTTTTTTCATATAAATAAATTATTTCAGATTGCATATTCTGCTTTATTAAACTTTATGCATGGGATTTTTAACCTATCTGTATATAAAATAGACAAATACTTTCTCTATATAATATTTATTGCGTATAAATATTTATTTTCGATAGAGATCAATAATTATCCAGCTCATTTTATGCAAACAAGCTGTAGGATATTTTAAGAAAGTAGAAAATAGAGAGGTCATTGACATTCCTGATACCAGCAGCCATAAAACCTTCTAATCCTTTTTAGCTGCCAAGCAAAATAACTCTTTTGCATCAAGAAAATTGCTAAGTAAATGTTTGGTTATTACTTTGATTTATAGGAGGCGTCTTTTTAACTCCGCGAATCTGCGAAGTACGAAGCGTAAATCATTCACTCAATGTGTATGCTTTCTCGTTGTTTTATATATGACGTATATGCATTTGTGATTTTATTGTTCATGTTTATAACTGAGATAGATTTGTTCAAAGATATCATGTGTAACATTAATTACATTCTAAAGTATGAACGGAGTAAAATAGCAATCCTTTATATGGAGAGTGACTACATATGTTGTAGTATTTTAGACCAAGAAACGTAAGAATATTGAATGCTACATTGAATGCTACAAAAACTGTTTCATAAAAAAAAATATTTCAGATAATGGGTTTCCTGTTGCGTACAAGTATTTATTTTTGATCAAGATCAATAATTATACAGCGTCTTTTATCCAAACAAGCTTTAGGCTATATAGAAAAAGTAGAAAATAGAAAGGTCATTGACACTCCTGATACCAGAAGCCATTAATTCACCTTCTAATCCTTTTTATCTGCCAAGCAAAATAACTCTTTTGCATCAAGAAAATTGCTAAACAAATAATTGACCATTACTTTGATTTATCTGATACGTTTTCTTAACTCCGTGAAATCTCTGAAGCACAAAGCGTAAATCATTCACTTAATGTGTATGCTTTTTTGTTGTTTTATATATGACGTATACGCATCTGTGGTTTTATTGTTCATCTTTATAACTGAGAAACATTTGTTCAAAGATATCATATACAATGTTAATTGCATTCTAAAGTATGAACGGAGTAAAATAGCAATCCTTTATATGGAGTGTGACTACCTATGATGTTGTATTTTAAACCAAGAAACGTAAGAATATTGAAAGAATCGAATAATTGTTTTTTTTAACTATATAAACACAGTATTTTAGTATTGATTTGTTTTTAACATTGAATATATGCCTTACGACAATTTTTCATGTAAAAAAATATTTCAGATAACGGTCTTTGCTTTATTAAACTTCATACATTGGATTTTGAAATTACTTGTATTTAACATTGACAAACACTTTCCCTATCTAATATTTGTTGTGTATAAATATCTAATTTCGATAGAGACCAATCATTATACACCGCATTTTATGCAAACAAGCTTCAGGATATTTTAGAAAGAGTAAAAAAAGAGAGGTCATTGACATTCCTGATACCAGCACCCATAAATTCACCTTCTAATCCATTCTATCTGCCAAGCAAAATAACTCTTTTGCATCAAGAAAATTGCTAAACAAATATTTGGTCATTACTTTGATTTATCTGAGGTGTTTTCTGAACTCCGTGAAATCTTTGAAGCACAAAGCGTAAATCATTCACTCAGTACGGATGCTTTTTCGTTATGTTATACATGACGTGTACGCATTTCTATTTTTTTTATTTTATAAGACCAAAAATAACTACTTAACTTTTTTTAGATTTTAAAAAATTGTATTGCTATATTTTGCAACAAATGTGCTTAAATTAATTAAATTTGATCTGCTTTCCACTTTGAAACTTTTTTATATTAATATTTTTTAATTCGATAAATATAATGAAAGTAAATCTTACCTTAATAACTTTAACCAAATTTCTCTGTTCCCGAAGAACATATTCTAATTTTTACATAATGCTGCCACTGACATATACAAAATAAATATTGCTAAATTCTTTGGTTTTTCTTTATTAGGGATAGAGATCGTCCCGCGAGTGGCGGAGTTTCGAAGTTGGAGAACGGGAAATGCTGTGTTCGAACCCAAAAGTGCCCATCAGCCTAACCGTTCGGAGTTTTCTGTGGTTTTCTTTGAACCTTGAGTAAATATGCGTAAATACGGGTTAGGACCACTTCAAAAGACCCTCACTAAAGGCACTCCCCCTGAAGCATATCAAGGTCGAAGATTGCAAGTTTTTATCGTTCGAATAATGTTCAAATTGTTGAATAAAGATTGTATTGAAATGTCAATACAAATATTAAATTCTAATGACGCAGTAAATCTTACTTAAATCAATTGAATGAAATTCAGATTAAAAAGAAGATATATGCATTTATTTACAAAAAGGAATATTAATTATTACTCTCAGTCTGAGAGTTCAATTTTTACCGACACATAAGTCCGTTCAAAATATTCGACTGCAGAAGAATAAAAAATCGTCTGTCAAATAAAAACAAAAAAGGTTCGTTGCCAACAGCAACCAAGTGACAAAATTGTTTTTGCGAAACCACGGAGGCATTTGTAACACCCCCTAAGCTCTTTGTCCTTTGTGAAGATAATTGGCCGTTATACCCAGGTCAAAATTCATGCTGGTGTTTGTTGGCTAGACAAGCATTAATTGCTATATTCCAGCTAGTTAAGTAGCATAAACTACTATAACATATTTGCTGGTACTAGCAGAATCACCGGCAAATCATGTTGTGTTTTGGCCCACTTTTATTGCTTGGCCAGAAAACATAATCCAGCATGTGTTGCTTGACTATGTTGCTGGTCTTGCAGGCAACGAAACCACCACTTGGTTGTATTTTTTTTCTAGTCTAGTATAATTTTTCTGCCATCATGTGCTTTTAATTTTTGTTATCCTAGCATTAAATTTCTAGCATCAGTTGCTAGTTAAAAAGAAGAAAACACAACACTAGTGTTGCCGTCTATTGACGATACCAGAAACTCCTGAAGATATTGCTGGGGTTTGGTTTGGTTTATTTTTGTCGTCCGATTATCTGCGCTAGAGATATAGGACCAGAGGGGGAGTGCCCTTCGTGGGGGTCTTTCTAAGGGAACCTAACCCGTATTTACGCAAGGTTCGAAGAAAACCACGAAAACTCCGAACGGTTAGGCCGACAGCCGCGATTGGGTTCGAACCCAGCACCTGCCGTCTACCAGTTGAGAGGTCTGTACCTCTCGGCCACTGGTGGGGCCGATATTGCGGGGGAGAAATTGTACCGGATTCTTCGTTCCCTGCTGGCGAAATTTTAAAATGGAGGGCCAAAATCACAGTCCGGTGAAATCCAAGCGCATTATTGGTCATTGATCCGTGTCCTTTTCAGAGAATAATCTCTTAGCGGTAGAGGAAACGTCGCCTTACTCCTTTTCCGGGAAAAAATCGTAGCGGCAATTTTGAAGTAAATCTGATAGTCCGTGGGGCGATAGGCAAAAAGACGCTTAGAAAGTAAGTTTCGTTTACCAAGTCTGGCAACTAAGAAAATGTGTATTTTTTATAATGCTAGATACACATAGATAAGGAAAATGCAATGTTCACCCAAAAAAAGTTGCACATAATTTTTTTACTAGCAAAAAACTTGGATTTATTGCTATATTTGAAAAACGTAATTTTAAAGCCTTTAATTTTTAAATTAAAATATTTCTATTTATTTAACTTAATTTTTAAATAGTAGATATGTATACATGAGAAAACAAAGATTTTCCCTTAAAATTAGTTGCACACAATCTGTTTACAAGCAAAAAAGTAAATTTATTGCAGCATTCTAAAAAATGTGCTTTAAAGATTTAATTTTTATATTAAAATATTTACAATCATTTAACCTTACTTTTTAAATAGAATATATGGATAGATGAGAAAACTGCATTGTTCCCCACAAAAAAGTAGCACATAATTTTATTACAAACAAAAACATAAATTTATTGCAATACAAAAAAAAATCGTTATTTTTGTAATAAAATATGTGTACTCATTTAATCTGAATTTTTAACTAATAGATATGCGTACATGTGAAAAATGCAATTTTCCCTAAAATACATTTGCACATAATATTTTTTCAAAAAAAATAAATAAATAAATAAATAAATAAATAAAATAAATTTTTTGCAATATTTGAAAAAATGTACTTTAATGATTTCACATTCATTTAATTTTATTTCTAAAATAGAATATATGGATAAGTGAGAAAAATACACTACAAAATAGTTGCACATATTTTTTTTATATTAAAAAATGTAGGTTTATTATTGGAATATACGAAAAAAGTTTTTATGTGGCTTTTAATTTTTATATTAAAATTTTTGTATTCATTTACTCTTATTTTTTAAACAGTAGATACGCATACTTGAAAAAAGTACACTGTTTTGACAAAAATTGTAACACATACTTTTTTTATTATCAAAAAAGTAGATTTATGGTAAAGGTTACTTTAATGTTTTTAATTTTTATATTAAAATATTTACATGTAACTGTAAATTTATTGCCATATTCGTTTTTAAATGTATTGTATTTTAATATTTTTAAATGTATGTTATTAGTTTTAAATGCGAATTTATTGTCGTACTCGAAAAGGAGTACTTTAGTACTTTTAATTTTTAAATTAAAATATTTGTATTCATTTAATCTTATTTTTTAAATAGAAAATACGCACTGATGGGAGAAATACAGTAGAGAATTCGCATGTAATCTTTTTACAAACAAAAAGAAAAAAAAACAAGTTTAGCACAATATTGAGTAATATTAAAATAATACAGCTATAAGTTTTAGATTAATTATTTACCATTATTTATTCTTACTCTTAAATAGTAAATTCAAACAGATGAGAAACAAAAATAAATGGACATAATTTTTTTAGAAAGAAAATAAATAAATAAAAGTTTGTAACATTCCTTAAAAGGAATTTGAAGGGTTTTTTTTTTTGTATTAGAATATTTACGTTGTATTTAACCTTACTTTTTAAATGGTAGATAAACATGCATGAAAAAAATCAATAAATTTTACAGCAATAATAATAATAATGAAAAAAAATTCAATATAAAAAGATTTAAGGGTCGTTTACACATTATACATGGAAAAGTACTATATACACGGCAAAATATAAAGAGCTGATATGATACTTTGAGAATTAATAGATATTTACTTTGTATTTAACCTTACTTTTTAAATGGTAGATAAACATGCATGAAAAAAAATCAATAAATTTTACAGCAATAATAATAATAATGAAAAAAAATTCAATATAAAAAGATTTAAGGGTCGTTTACACATTATACATGGAAAAGTACTATATACACGGCAAAATATAAAGAACTGATATGATACTTTGAGAATTAATAGATATTCAAAGCAAAAAAAAAAGTATTTAGTGCAATCTGATAATTCTTATAAAGCAGTGGTTTTTATTTGAAATCATTTAAGTGGGAGCATATTATAAATTTTATTCAATATATTTTTCTAGTCTGCGGTTTCCTGTTTCTTTTAATTATTCTGTTATTTCTTTTTTAAAATGCATCAAGCAGATAAATTTATCTAATATATCAAATCAAAATGTAATCCGATAATTTTTTAATTATTATTTAAGCAGTGTTCAAATATCATACATTATCATTTTATTAATGTTATATGGAGTATATTTTAAAATATATCATTTTTCAAACTTGCTTGTCAAATTAACTAATAACAAAAATAATTTAAAAGTGCACATGTTCAAATAGCATAAAAACTATATGCTTTATAAATGCCTCACTTAGTTTATATACTTAAACATCTGATGCTTGTTTTATTTTAATAATTACTTTTCTAAATGTTAATATATATATATATATATATATGGGTGATTCTCAAAATAGGGGACAATTTATGTCTTTCGGCATACAAAAAAAAATTGAGAGGTTTTTTGTCATGTTTTTATATTTAGATACGTTTGTCTTAATATTATTCATTATTTGCACTCAAGAATTACTCACTTTTTAGTTAAAAACACCTTAAAATAACAGAATAAATGTTCAAAATGTCATTAGCATGGATGTCCTCAGCAGCTGTGCCTTGTATATACTAGCTTTTTCAAGAGTTAATATCATGTTTATAAAATAAAACAAATGTTATTCTTTCTTTAAATTAATCAAGGAGAGGATTTATTCAATAAATATCTTTTTAAAAATGAAATTATAGTATATAAAAAAAGAACTAAAGTTTGTCCTCCATATTCTATTTTCAAAACAAGGTCATACTATAACAGCTGTTTATTAATCAAAATTTCATTTTCACATATGACAATAGTTTAAAAATTTAAAGTTTCTCCGTGGCATCAAGAAACCATTTTATCCCAGCCTGAAAATAGAGGCATGTATTATATTTTAAGAATAGAAGTTGAATATTAGGGGCATACATCAATTGTATGTCATTAGAATGGATAATAATTTTCATGTTTATTTTATAATTAAAATTTTTATTTTACTTATTTGCATAGGACTTTTGTGTTTTAAAAAGCCCCAGAAAGGACTATTGCATTGTGATTATATTATGGCTCATAATCTTATTTAAATTACAATTTGTCATTAGCATGGACAAATATCAGTGTCATTAGCATGGTTTTTCTGTCCATGCTAAAGACTCCTATGTGCATAAATGTAACCATTGCGTATATTGTATCTTTTATAAAGTTTAATTTTACATATAAATTTAGGTATTATATTTATTATCCCTAAAACATGCATTAAATCTGTCAGAAAATCACTAAGACAGCTTCTTACATTGTTAGTGTCAGAATGTTGCTCATGTAAACAAAGTTTGCTCTTTAGTAATGTTTTTATTCTCCTTATATGTATATATGTAAAAATGGAAACCATTTGGTGAAGAGGAAAGCTAATAAATATAGAAAAAAATATTTAAACAGGAAGAACATAAAAATTTCTTAATATATTTATTCCATGCGATTTGTTTTGTCATTAGCATGGCTCAAAAAATACTAATTATTTTTTTAAAAGTTATTTTTTAAATATTTAGCTCTGCTGACTACATGTAAAGTATACCTAATACTATATTAACAACACCTATTTTTTTTCAGAAATTTTGCTAACATTAATTTCTTTAAGATTTCATTTTTGAAATTGTCCCCTATTTTGAGAATCACCCATATATATATATATATATATATATATATATATGGGAGCGATTCTTTCTCCAACAGCCAAGTATCATGTCTTGTAAGGTTCTTCATATCGCAACTCTGACAGAAAAGGTCTTTAGAAAGCAGACGATTTTCTGAAAAAACTCCATTCAGACGAAAAGCCGAAGAAAAAAGAAATGAACGGAAGAGATCGTTGGATGGAATGTGGGGGGAGAGTTGGTGTTGACTATAGAAGAATGTTGATTAAGATGACGCGATTAAGATGTTTTAATTAAAGTTTCCTTTTGAATGTTCGAATTGTAAATATTAATATGTAAATATCTTTTTTGTAAATATTAACGTTTAATATAAGTCATTTAAAAGTTTAAAAACGGTGTCAGAATTTAATTTACCTCCGAGTTTATTTACTTATGTGTTCGAAAGAAGTTTTATAAGAAGAATCTCCATAAATTTTGGTGTCAGAACCGGGACAAACGAACGCCCACAGAGAAGAAATATATATATACTTTAAATAATCTGGAAGCCGTTATTATTTAGAATTGTGATGGAATCCTTGCTGGAAATTATTATGAGGAAATCTTTTTTGAATATATGTTTAATGATATGAAGCTGTTGGATACTGCGACAACAATGCTGTTTAAATGTGTGAAGCTGAACATCTGATTATGAAGTGAGTTTATTATTTCATTTTTCTTTTCAATAATGGAAAAATTAGTTGATTTAAAGAAATTAGAGTTTTCTTTGAAAACTGAAAAATCAGCTAGTATTAAGATATTGCACAAATTAATTTTGGGAGAAATCGGTGACAGAAATAATCGACGTAGAATTCGAAATTTTACTGGGTTTACGTTTGAAGTAGATTCCGATGAATATCAAACTAAATTCAAAGAAATTAAAGATAATTTTTCTGTTAAAGACTTAATTACCATTTGCAATGTTTTGTGTATAATTAATTCGGGAACTTTTGATGAAATTGCTGCCAGAATAATTTCTAGTTTATGTGATTTTAATATTTTAAAAATTAATATGATAGCCGATGTAGGTACTCTTAGTGATGACGAAAGTGTTGATGAATTTAATGATGATTTACAAGATAAAACTAAAAATATTTCAACTGTTTTTGAGAATAATATGAGAAATGATTCTGGTAGTTCTAATTGTGAAAGTAATGAAAATCAGAAAATTCTAATTCCTGATTATGTTATTAAACCAAGCATTTCTATTAATGATATTGAAAGTATGATTACAATGTTTGAAGGTACTCAAGTACAAAATATTAATAAATGGATTGCCGATTTTGAAGATATTGTTTCATTATTTAACGTTAGTGATTTGCACAAATTGATTTTGGCTAAACGCCGTATGACAGGCAAAGCAAAATTATTTCTTGAAAGTGAAACAAATATTAATTCGTGGTCTAAATTAAAAGCCCTACTCATATCTGAATTTGGTCAAACGTGCAATTCAGCTGAATTACACGAATTGCTGTCCAAAAGAAAAATTAGACCACATGAATCGTTAGATGAATATTTTTTAAATATGAAACAATTATGCTCAAAAGGTAATATTGAAGATTCTGCCCTTATTCAGTATGTAATAAATGGAATTAATGACCCCATTTCTAAAAAATCTTTTTTGTATGGTTGTCCCAATATTGCTGAATTTAAACAAAAATTAAAGATTTATGAAAAAATAAGATTGGAGTATGAAAATGCAAAATCTCATAAATATGAAGAAGCTAAGCCTAAAATTAAATCCGAAGTTGAAGTTAAGAACAAATTTAAGCCTGTAAAGCCAAATATGCGTTGATTTAATTGTGGCGGGAATAATCATAAGAGTATTAACTGTGTAAATAAAGATAAAGAGCCGCTTTGTTTTGCTTGTAACGCTTATGGTCATAAATCATTTCAATGTAATAAATCTAAAGATACAAGTGTTAAAAATGCTCAGTCACAAGTAAACATTATTACATCCCAAGATTTAATTCTGAAAGAGATAAAGCTTTATTCTTTGCGTTTAATCTCTTTAATAGATACTGGTAGCCAAAAGACTTTGTTAAAGAAAAGTATTTATGATAATTTGAAGAACTTTGTAGAATTAAAACCTACGAGTATCTCTTTGACCGGTCTAGGAAAAGCCTCAATTAAACCAGAAGGTTGTTTGAATTCAGAAATCGAAGTAGATGGTTCAAAATTTAAAGCTACCATTTTTGTCGTTAATGACGATTGCATTAATTTTGATTTAATTATTGGCACTGATGTTATTCATCAAGGTACATTAACTATTTCTGAGAATAAAGTGAAACTGTTTAAAGCTGAAGTTCAGTCTAATGACTTTTTAGTTAATATTGTAAATGTTTTGGATGAGCCTAAAATTGATTTAACTCACATTGCTGACAAAAAATTACGTTCAGAGTTATACTCTTTAATTGAAAATTATGTACCAATTAAAACTAAAACAGTAGATGTTAAAATGAAAATTAATTTAACTGACGAAATCCCAGTTTGTTCTTCTCCTCGAAGATTACCGCCATGCGAGAAAAAAATAGTCGAAAACCAAATTGAGGAGTGGCTAGCTCAGGGAATAATTCGAGAAAGTTCTTCTAATTTTCCTTCGCCGGTTGTGTTAGTCAAGAAAAAAGATAACACAATGAGACTTTGTGTTGATTACAGATGTCTTAACAAAAAGACAGTACGTGAGCATTTCCCCTTGCCAGTTATTGTTGATGTAATAGACCAATTACATTCTGCCGAAGTATTTACCACCATAGATTTGAAAAACGGTTTCTTTCATGTAGATGTTGAAGAAGACTCGCGGAAATACACCTCGTTTGTTACTCATGAAGGACAATACGAATTTTTGAAATGTCCATTCGGGTTGACCAATAGCCCTAGTGTTTTTCAAAAGTATATTTATAATGTATTTCGAAACCTATTAAAAGATCACATTGTTGTCATTTATATGGATGATTTAATAATACCTGCTAAAAACGAAGCTGAAGGTCTAGAAAAATTAAAACTTGTACTCGAAACTGCATCGGAATATGGATTAGAATTAAATCTTAAAAAATGCAATTTTTTGAAGCGTGAAATTGATTTCTTGGGGTATAGAATCATAAATGGTAAATTGTATCCCTCTCCACTGAAGACTAAAGCAGTAATAAATTTTCCCGAACCAAAGTGTACCAAAGATGTTCAAAGTTATTTAGGATTGACAGGATGCGTTCGAAAATTTATAAGAAATTATTCGGTTATAGCTAAACCGTTAAGTGACCTGCTAAGAAAAGATTCAAAATTTAAATTCGATATAGAAGAACAAAGAGCTTTTAATGAACTCAAACGTATTTTGTCGTCAGAACCAGTACTTTTAATTTACAATCCCAAAAGTGCGACCGAAATCCTTTGTGATGCCAGTATTGATGGCTATGGAGCTGTTTTAATGCAACAATCTCCAGTAGATAATCAATTTCATCCAGTTTATTTCGCAAGTAAAAAAACCACCGAAGCTGAACGGAAGTACACTAGTTACGAATTAGAAGTTTTAGCTGTAATTGAAGCCCTGAAAAAGTTTAGAGTATATGTGCTAGGTATCCCATTTAAAATTGTAACCGATTGTAATGCATTTAAAATGACTATGGATAAAAAAGAAATGAGTACAAAAATAGCTAGATGGGCAATAATGTTATCCGATTTTGATTATGTTATTGAACATAGACAGGGTAGCAGTATGAGACATGTCGATGCATTAAGTAGGTATCCTATTTGTATGGTAATCCAAGATAGCTTAACTTTAAAAATTATCCAAGCTCAAGAAACCGATGACCATATTAAAACAATAAAAGAAATCCTAAAGGTGAAATCTTATGATGATTATCTAGTTAAAAATGATGTTCTTTATAAATGTGTTAATGGTAATGATTTATTAGTTGTATCGGAAGACATGCAAATGAATATAATCAAGGCCGCTCACGAAAAAGGTCATTACGCAGTTGCAAGAACAGAGAAAAGTTTAGAAAATGATTTTTACATCCCTAAAGTTAAACAAAAAATTGAGAAATGTATAGCAAATTGTGTTCCCTGTATTTTAGTTAATAGAAAATGTGGTAAACAAGAAGGCTTACTTCACCCAATAGAAAAAGAAGAAACTCCATTACATACGTACCATGTTGATCACTTAGGTCCATTAGAAAGCACTAATAAAAATTACAAACATATCCTTTCGGTCATTGACGCATTCACAAAATTTGTTTGGTTGTATCCCACAAAATCTACCGATGCTGCCGAAGTAATTTCTAAATTAGAAATCCAAAAATCTATCTTTGGAAATCCAGTTCGAATTATATCAGATAAAGGTCCTGCATTTACCTCTAAAGCTTTTGAAGATTATTGCATGAATGAAAATATTAAACATATCCCGATTACCACTGGATTACCCAGGTCTAACGGCCAAGTTGAGCGTCTAAATTCTGTCATAATATCTGTTCTGTCTAAATTGTCTGTCGATAATCCTAAAAAATGGTATACACATGTAAGCAACGTCCAACAGGTGATAAATTCGACTTTTCAGAGAAGTATAAGCACAACTCCTTTTGAATTGATGTTTGGTACTAAAATGAAACTAAAAAATAACATTGAAATTACTAGTCTTCTGAATGCTGAAATACAATCTGATTTTACAAATAATCGCGAAGATATGAGAAAAAATGCTAAAAAACAGATTTTAAAAGTCCAAGAAGAGAACCGTAAAACTTACAACCTCAGACGAAAGAAAGCTAACAAATTTAATATTAATGATGTGGTTGCTATAAAACGCACACAACAAGGTCCAGGTTTGAAGTTAAAACCAAAATATTTAGGTCCGTACAAAGTCATAAAAGTAAAAAATAATGACACCTACGATGTAAAGAAACTTGGATTCAACGAAGGACCCATGGTCACCAGTACATGTGCAGAGTACATGAAGCCGTGGACGGACGAAGCTTGAAAAAAAAAAGAATTTCACCGATTGTGACACTATACCAACTATGACAAACCTCTGGACTGACAACTAATAGAATTTTAACTTTATTCTCGAAAAGACGAAAAGACGTAAGGTAAAAGAAGATGAAAAGACGTATGAAAGAAGACGAAAAGACGTAAGATAAAAGAAGACGGATGACGTAAGAAAGAAAAGACGAAAAGACGTAAGGTAATAGAAGATGAAAAGACGTATGAAAGAAGAAGACGAAAAGACGTAAGATAAAAGAAGACGGAAGACGTAAGAAAGAAAAGACGAAAAGACGTAAGGTAATAGAAGATGAAAAGACGTATGAAAGAAGAAGACGAAAAGACGTAAGATAAAAGAAGATGAAAGGACGTAAGAAAGAGAAGACGAAAAGACGCGAAAAAAAATATATGAATTTTTTCAAGAAATAATCTAAGCTTTGATAAACAATTTGAATAATGACTTCTTTTTTTCAATTAAGACTTTGGATGCTGCTGTGTTCTTTTTTTCTTTATCTTTCCAGATGATCCAACTGCTGCTGCCTCCAAAGGGACGAGCATTCGAGGACGAAAGCCTAGTCAGGACGGCCATTGTGGGAGCGATTCTTTCTCCAACAGCCAAGTATCATGTCTTGTAAGGTTCTTCATATCGCAACTCTGATAGAAAAGGTCTTTAGAAAGCAGACGATTTTCTGAAAAAACTCCATTCAGACGAAAAGCCGAAGAAAAAAGAAATGAACGGAAGAGATCGTTGGATGGAATGTGGGGGGAGAGTTGGTGTTGACTTTAGAAGAATGTTGATTAAGATGACGCGATTAAGATGTTTTAATTAAAGTTTCCTTTTGAATGTTCGAATTGTAAATATTAATATGTAAATATCTTTTTTGTAAATATTAACGTTTAATATAAGTCATTTAAAAGTTTAAAAACGGTGTCAGAATTTAATTTACCTCCGAGTTTATTTACTTATGTGTTCGAAAGAACTTTTATAAGAAGAATCTCCATATATATATATATATATATATATATATGAAAAAAAATTTTAAAAGTCGCTTGAAAAATTCTAAAATGGCTGAGGACAAATTTTACACTATTAGAAAAAAATACTATAATCAAATTTATTTTAAAAATATCCAAGTATTGCAGCGAAACGCAAAAAAGCACCGAAAATTGCATAAAGTATTCGAAAAATTCAAAAATCTCTGTATAAATTTCGAATAAATTTTATTGCAAACGGGATGGCAATTTCAATATTAAGCTAAACTATTGAAACCAAAGAGCGCTGATGAAAAATTTTATTCAAACTTAATTTTGAAAAACTTTTTAACGGGATTTATGCAACATGTCGTGTAGATTGCCATTATATGTTTACAAAACAGACCAAATGATCGACTAAAAAAGACCAGAAAATGTTTAAAGACCCTTTTAACTATCTTATTTGTAAGAATTATTTTTACTTGGAGCAAAATAAATAAATAAATAAATAAATAAAAATTCATTTAACATCATAAATAATCCTGAATTTTTTACATTTAAACAATAAAATGTTTTTGCAGCGCCATCTCTTGGCAGTTTTATTTAACACAAGTTATCTTATAATATGGACTGAAATGTATGTTTTTTGAGAAGAATTAAAAATTAATGTGCATGTTTTGGTTGGGGAACATTGTAAATTTTAAAAATATATATCAAGATTGACTCATTTTCAAAAAATCACTTAGTTGCGTGACATGGTAAACGAAACTGAACGATATGCTCGCTTGCATATCGTTACCTATGATCTGTTTTCATTTATAATCAAAATTATTCACTCTCGTTCTATAAAATGTCATCAAAATATCTTAACTGAGTTAATTTCGATGGTTTATCGTAATTAAGAACAGACGGTAACAATCGCTTAAAAATTATTTTACCCCTCCTTCTTTTTCAAATGGAGAAACAAATTATATTTCACCCTTTCCACACGACCAATGAGATGTCCGGATTTTACTTGACTGTGAATTTGGCCCTCCATTTTAAAATTTCGCTCCCTGCTGAGGATCGAACTCATAAGCTGTTGATTGGAAGGCGAGCGCCCTCCTGACTTTGCCAGCGGAGACTTGCTATTGTATGCCTGTAATTGCAAGTAAAGGTTGACAAAGCTGATACAACTGTGCGTTAATATTTTTATAAGGTGAAGTGTTACTTTATCGATACAATTATAATTCCTTGAAATTTCAATTAATAAAGTTAATTTATTGTTAGAATTTCATTAATGATTAATGGATAATTATAATATAGTTTAATATAATGCACCATTATTATTAAAAGAATTTTCTTTGCTTGATACATAAATTAAACATGTTTTGAATTATTTTTTGAAGATAAATAAATGATTTTGAAGTGTATTTTTGATAGAATAAACTTAAGTTAAATTCAGTTTAAGGTGGGAGATTTTAAAACTGTAATGTTTATTGCAAAGAGGGGGAATGAATTATACATACTTTTTGAATCGATTGTTATAAACATATTTCGTAAAGAGTGCTTCTTGACTATTAAAATTTAAGTGACTAAATTTTGTTTTTTACCGATTTTAAAAAACATTTTTTATTATTTTTTTTAATAACTTAAGATAATTAAGCATTAGAAAAATTGACAGCTAAGAATTTCCTAATGGAGAAAACGCATATTCCCCAAAATATTTCCTGGAAATTAATTTTCATTTTGTTTTAGATTTATGCATTAAAATTTTATCTCAAACGGGTGAACGAAGGAAGTTTTGAATTTACGTTGTAGTAGCGCGAAGAGAACATCTACCACTCCTTGATTCTAAAATTTGAAAAACATATTTTTCCTTTATTTTAATAAACACATAAAATTTTACTTTTGGAATAGCTTAAAAGAATTAAATACTAAGAGAAAGTGACGGTAATTTTTCTTCCATTTCATGAAAAGGGGGGGGGGGGCGGATGGTATAAAAATTAATTGTTATTTTTTTTTGTTAAGTTTGTGTTTTAAAACATTATCACAACGAGTTCTGTTCACATGTTGGTGCACTACTCTTATACATCTGCTATGGAAATAAATTTTTAGTTCTTTTTCTTTTATTCTTTATAAATTAAAAATTAATCTCAAATCGGTGGATTAAGATAATCATGAATTTAGGTGGGGTTAACAATCCTTCTCGGGTATTTTTAGTTTTAATGAACGAAATTTTTTTTCTCCAACATTCAACAACATAATTGCATATTTTTTTTTCTTTTCGAGTAAGCTAAAATATATAAATACTAAGGAAAAGAAGAAAGATTTTTTTTTCTTTTCAAGATTGAGTGGGATATTCTCCTAAGAACTTCTCATAGAAGGAGAAAATAAATTCCTCCCAAAATTCCCAATATTCAAAAATATTTACTCTTTAAGCATATATTGTGTACAATCTCCCAGTTTTTGTGCAAAGTATTGCTTAATAAATTAATTCTGCTATTCTTGCAGAAATTCATAACCAACAAATAATTTTTTGTTGTTATTCTTGTTTAGCGAATTAGAATATTTTACTGGCATATTGTCATGCCGTTTTCTACCTAAGCTGCCTTCCTAGAATATCATGTTGGCAAGCATTAAAAAGCATATGATATTCCTACCTCTCTATGCTTTGGAAGAAGGTTAAATATAAAACAAGCATAAAAAGCTTGTAGATAGCATGTCATGCTATTTTTCTTTAAACAGGCTGCATAACATATTATGCTGGAAAGCTTACAAAAAGCATATTATAGCATGTTAAGGTACCTAACTGTGCATGCTTGAAAGTTTCTTAACCCTTTCCGGCGCAGACAATTTTTGTTCGTAAAATGAGAAATTGTTGACTGACACCGGAATTTACAAGACTTTACAAGACTTTTTTAGAAATTAAGAACTCCCTGATTGAAGCTGTCATTGTAAAAGTAAAATTTTACTGAAATATTATTGGTGTCGTTTGTATGTTTGGAATTAAAATTAGGTGTTGCCGGAGTGGTAACACTGCGCCGGAAAGGGTTAAAGAGCAAAAAGCAAAAAATGCTTATACATAGCTTGTCATGCTATTTCTCCCTAAACTGGCTACATAGCATATTATGCTGGCAAGCATAAAATAGCATATTATAGCATGTTAAGGTACCTACCTCTGCATGTTTTGGAAAAAGCTTAAACAGCAAATAAGCATAAGATGCTTGTACATAACTTGCCATGCTGGTGCTCTGTAAGCTAGCTAGATAGCATGTGATGCTGGCTAGCAATTTAAAGCATATAATAGCAGGAATATCCAGCAAACAAAGCAATATAAAGCAATAACTAGCATATTTTTGTTGCTGGTACTAGCATGAATTTTGACCTGGGTAAATAACATCAACATTAGGGACAAAGATCATATTGGCCAGATTCATGGCACATAACGAAAACTATAATGTTTTTATGTGTGTATACAGTAACGGTGTGTGATGCAGTTAAAGGTTAAAAATATGTATTGCATGGATTTCTCTATTAACTTATGAAGAACAGGGATTTTCAATAACAAAAAATGCGAAGTATTCGAAAAAACATGACACTGTAAATATAAAACTTTGGAATTACATTTAGATAAATAGAAGTTATTTTCATACTATTATATTCAAAACATATCAGATGTATAACATAAAATAAAATAAAATGTTCATTAAAATAGCTTAAAATTTTAATAAAAAATAACCCCAAAGATTTTATTTTTACTTTTGCGTTTTTGCGGCGACCACATTTTAATCAACCGACATTATACAAATGTTACTACCCAAGAGCGAAAATTCTATTTGACTTGAACTCGATGTTGCTAAACCTGAAATTAAAGAAAATCAATTCGCACTTTAATGCAATGTGAAAATAATCACTGTCAATCGTATTTATAATTTCCGTTTTACCGTTGAAGTAGAAAAAAAAACACATATATTCTCCTCTACATTAAATCAAATACAGTTTTTCAGATTTTCATAAAAAATAAGGGGATTAAACTAAACTTAATTATGTGAACACAATGCTGAACGAAAAACACAATAGCCAAAAAGTGTCATTGGAATATCAGCTTGGATCTGTATGATGCAAATCAGGTTACCGAAACCGTTGCAAAATGAAGATTATAGCATAGTAAACTGCTTGGTGTACCTGTCTACAGAAACACACATGATTCGACAGCTATTAATATAAAACTTAAAGTATTATCGTAAATTAAAGTATTAGTATGCAAAAAGGATATGAAAATTGATGTAATGATTTTAAAACCTATATACTTAATTGAGACTATGACATTTCCAAAGAAAGCAAAGTTGGAAATTGGTTCATCTGTTCAAAAGTTAAACTTGGACATTTATAAAATATATATGTAGGAGTGACGCAAAATTTCAATTACAGGCAAATATTTTATATTATAGAATGTTTAAGACGTGAAATTTCACATTACTATACTAAGCTTACAACCAACTTTAAGTGAAAAATGTCCAAGCCGGGGATCGAACCCGGAACCCTTGGAATAGCGCTCCAAGTGCTCTACCATTTAATCTATAAGGACGTTGCACAGCTTAGCATTTTACACTTCATATGTTGGTAAGGCTGCACTTCTCATTCGAGATGGAATCATCTTCATGAACACACAAATATGTGGCGTAACAAGAGACATCAAGAGACCCAGAATCGGTAAATCATATATATATATATATATATATATATTAATCAATTTCTGAATCAATTTTCAGCAGTGAATTACGCTTGAAAATCTAGAATATTTAAGACGTGAATTTTCACATTACTGTATTAAGCGTAGAATCAACATTAATGAAAAAAGTCCAAGCCGGGGATCGAACCCTGAACTCTTGGAATAGCGCTCCAAGTGCTCTACTATTTAAGATACGAGGACGATGCCTAGCTTAGCATTTTTCACTTCATATGTTGGTAAGGCTGCACTTCGCAGCCGAGATGGAATAGTCTTCATGAGAACACAAACCTGCGGCGTAACATGGTTCTACGCTTAGTATAGTAATGTGAAAATTCACGTCTTAAACATTCTAGATTTTCAAGCGTAATTCACTGCTGAAAATTGATTCAGAAATTGATTAATATCAAACAATATACATATATATATATATATGTGTGTGATTTACCGATGCTGGGTCTCTTGGTGTCTAATGTTATGCAGCAGGTTTGTGTGCTCATGGAGATGATTCTATTTCGGCTGGAAGTGCAGCCTTACCAACATATGAAGTGAAAAATGTTAAGCTGACATCGTCCTCGTAGCTTATATGGTAGAGCACTTGAAGCGGTGTTCCAAGGGTTCCGGGTTCGATCCACGGCTTGGACATTTCTCACTAAATGTTGGTTCTACGCGTTGTATAATAATGTGAAAATTCACGTCTTAAATATTCTAGATTTTCATGCGTAATTCACTGCTGAAAATTTTATTAATAATATATATATATATGTGTGTGTGTGATTTAACGATTCTTGGTGTTTCATGTTACGCCGCAGGTTTATGTGCTCACGGAGACAATTCCATCTCGGCTGCGAAGTGCAGCCTTATCAACGTATGAAGTGAAAAATGCTAAGCTGGGCATCGTCCTCGTAGCTTAAATGGTAGAGCACTTGGAGCGCTATTCCACGAGTTCTGGGTTCGATCCCCGGCTAGGGCATTTTTCTCTAAAAGTTAGTTCTACGCTTAGTATAGTAATATGAAAATTCGCGTCTTAAATATTCTAGATTTTCAAGCGTAATTCACTGCTGAAAATTGATAGGGAAATTGATTAATATCAAAATATGTATGTATTTTATATTCTGTTTGTAAAACTATTTTTTAAAAATACATTTCGAAGTATAATTCTCCTTCAAATTTTCTCAAAACGTATGTGAAATATTTTTGTTTTGAAAAAGTGGTCTGAGGCAACACTAAAAAAATATTAGACTGTAATCGAAAGTTCGTAATACCCCAAGTCTATTTATAATGAATTGTATAGACTCATTTCAAGGGCATTTGTTGACAAAAAGATTTTAGAGGAGCAGAAAATTATTTAATGAGGAAAAATTACTAAAATCTGATCGTAGATTATAAGGCCTGTAAATAATTTAAACTAATTACACATTTTTCGAATTTTTTATTTATGTTTCTTAGAATAAGAAATATTTCTTAAATTTCAAAAAATTTTAATATTATACGACAAGTATAAAAAAAAAACATTCTCTCTAACAGTTTTGAAGTCCAAATTATATATTTTGTATGTTGATATATTTTTTGTCTAGTGATTGAACTTGATAAAAATATAAAAATATTAAAAACTTCATGATCTAACATCTGTATTCTTATAGCTTGATTTTTTTTAATTTTCAGATTATTAATTTAATGAAAACTTGATTTATTTTATTTAGAAAATGCACAAATGTAAATAAGTTCTGCTAAAAGTATCGTGGGAAAACCGCTTAAAGTCAGAATTTCAGGATAATTCATATTAAAGCTTTGCCCATCGTTGTATCAATATTCTGCTCTGGTCAACATTTACGACTCTAACGACTGTATACAATAAAAACTCCATTAACGGTCACCTCTGAAGAGCGGTCATCTCTAACAACTGGCCATTTTTTCATAGAACGGAACGAGTCGTATTGAAATAATATTAGATCAAACCTCCAAATACCGTCACCTGTGAAAACCGGCCGCGGCCAAGGAAATTCACTCTGACACGGCCACTGAAAGAAGCCGAGAGCATTGTAAATTGCGACATTACACCTATTCATCAGGTGCCGCGCCGTGCGAAGAGAGCGAACGCTCCGGGCATGGAAATTTAGGGGGCACCAAATTTATATTACCAATGTCATTATTTGGCCTGTGACAAACTTAGGAAACCATCTCGAAAATGGTTAAGGATTTGATGAAAGAAGGGTACGCTGAAATTTTATGTGAGGATGTAGCGGAAATTGAAAAAGAGACTAAAGTCTTATGAAGAAGTCCTCGCAAATGTTCGAGCCATTTAATTTTTTGCTCTAAATAAGAACGACAAAGTTTTGTACAATAGCATCACAGATATTATCCTATCGATTGAAAAAAAAATTAAGTTCGAAATATGTAAATTTTATTAAACTAACAAATTTCTTTAAGGTGAAAAATAATTAAAAAATTATACTTTTTTTTAAAGCATTTTATTGATTTAAATAGTTTTGTTTCATTCTAATATGTTGAAGCAAAACCTCCATATACCGATCACCTCTAAGAAGCGGCCACTTTTACTCAGTCCCAACGTTGGCCGCTCTTCGGAGGTTTTACTGTTTTTAGGACTTTTCCTCTCGAACCAACTGATTGACATTTTTAGTTTAAGAGGGTGTGTTTGGTAGTTAAACCATAAATATAATAATTTTTATGATCATATGTAGTATATATATATATATACATATTTCTAATAATTAAATGGAATTCAAGTCGCCTGTTTGGGAATTAGAATAACTGAAATTAAAATCTCCCCTGTTTGGCATGCTCTTTTGAAACAAACCATAGATAAAATTGTTCTATATTTGTATTGTGTGGAATTCAACCATAAAAAAATACTTACAAAAGAATTGACAGAAGGTACTAAAAACTGTGCCAGAGAATAAAACTTACGTAACATAAGCATTAAAGAACCTTGTGTGAGTAAAATGCTTAACATTTCTTTTTGGATTATTATTGGAGGAACGCAATGGTTAAGTTGTTAAACAAACGCGCGTTGCTATTAAAGATATCGAAAAAAATTCTCTCAGAGCTTTTCGGGAATACTACATATATGCATTTTATATAGTTTCACTAATTTAGATCTTTGTGTCGCATATGGATTATGGCGAATAAATTTTGAGTAGTAGATGACAAAAAGGATTTTTGTGACTGTAAAAGAGAGAAAACAAAGTATATCGCATGTAACTAAAATAGTTTATTTGCTGTTGTTGAACAAATCAATTAAATCAATTTGATTGGAAATTTGTAGTGCTCGCATCATATAAAGGAATTGCACTTTCTCGTACACAAAATTAAAAAAAAATTGTATGGAAAAGTAAGGCCCATAAGTAGTTGATGGCGCGTCGCACCTTGACTAGAATAATTACGTAATTTTTCAGATTATATTGTGATACGATATCAGTTGTTTTCTCTACAGCTTAATCGACATAAAAAACACAATTATGATATTTCGAGTAAACTAACTATCTTCATTTAATATGCGTGTCACGTTTGTTTTGTTGATGATGCTATTTTTTTTATTGAACAACATACATCTAACTTATGTACTCGACATGAAATTCTGCTTGATCATGTTATCTATACATTGTTAAAAATCTGTATTGCTGCAACTTCTCCCCACTCCTTTATACAAAATGGTAAATTGAATGTAATATGGAGCATTATCGTTGCTCAAAAATGATATATTCTATTAAATTCGGTGGAGTGGCACTGCAGCAAAGGGTACAGAAATTTAACAGTGTATCGTGATGGAGAGATTACAATATATGTTGTCTGTTTAAAATTTTAAGTTATGACATATTGTATGATAGTCTATTAGTAATGCCATTTTAATTTCCTTTAATGCTTACAAATCGACATATCCACCTTCTAGCCATTTTAAGATTAAGCCTTTTCTCATAGTCTTAAATTTATGGCCTTAAAAAAGAGGCGTTAAAACAATTTTGTTCAGAAGTATTTTTTTTTTTTTTTGACTACTGTTAACTGAAATATGTATTAGATTATTCTTGTGTTCAGTCATAATAAAATCAGTGAAAAAATTGCAATAGTGATGAGCAGCTCTGTATTTGAAAACAAATGTGGCTGTGTGACAATACACTATAAAGAAAAATTAAATTGTGTATGAAATATTTTTGTTTATTCCTATATTTGAGGACCACCGAAGCCAAAATGTATGACTGGCAAAATTGAACAAAATGAACTAAGTGCACGGACGATCTGGAAATATGTTTTGCTTTCTTTTCAGGTAAAGAAATATATGCGATTTACTAATTATGTACTTTTTTGGAGATAAATAACTTTTGCCGAATAATAATCAATATTGATTAATTATAAATTTAACGAGAATTGTACTCTATTTTTTTTACGATTTTTCACATAAGAGTCAAAAAACAGAATGAAACGAGCAGCAATTTCCCATTTCAATTGAATCAATTATTATTGATTTTCAAACTTAACGTCAATTATATTTAAACTCAATTTACTTCAAATCAACATATTGTCACTTGTACCCCTTGGCATCTGAAGTCGTCATTTATATTATCATTATTGATTATTTCTTAAAATTGTTTTATTTTAATTTATAAAGTACTGTGATTAATTACATAAAGCGTGTATTGCATAAAAGACATGATTGTCTTCTTTAAAATTTCTTTGTATTTTTAACGACAATTTCTTTTTTAGTGTATTTCTTATGTAACAATAACCGTTTGATTGCCTTTCGACATCATTAAATACGAATTATTTAAGTTATTTTAAAGCAATGAGATGATTGAGATTTGATTTTCATAAACTTTTAATTCCTTTTTTGTTCAAGGAACATATATTGAAAACATTATGAACAGTCTGAAAAAATATATACTATGTAAAAATACATATATTTGAAATTTAATTGTGTATAAATTTATGATGTTTTATTCACTCCTCATTATGAAACAAAATAATTCCAAGGCACAGTTCTTGTTTAATCGAATGCAGACATAATTATAAGAGCAGAAAAGTTTAGATTAAATTATCATTTAATTAACCTTATCTTAATCGACGCAAATTTTTCTTAAGAAAAAATCCAATATGCGTTATTTTTTAATGCATATTAAAGACTAAATTAACTTCTTTGGAAAATCCAAGTTTTTGAAAATGATTTTAACATTCAAAATTAGAGAAAACAACGAGATAATTTAATGAGTAATCAATATGAAAATGTTGTAGTTTGGGCTTCATACATAGGGGGGACTGGGGCACAGTTAGTGAACAGTTCATAAGAATGTAGTTTTTTCTTATAACTGGGTAATTTTCTAAAAAAACTACTTAGTATAGTAAAAAAACGTTCTCTTACATATAGTATTTTTTTAAATATCACTTGTATCATACTTCTTACATTTTTAATAGTCTTATAAATTCGAAAATTTGATCACATATGCCCCACCAGCGAGACAGGTGTACACAGACGTGTAGGATGGGTGTGAACACAGGGCAAAAATATTCTTTGAGATGCATTTTATTTTATTATTCATTTGTCATCATAGTCATTAGTTAAATTACATGTTAAATTCAAAATTTTAAAAAAGTATAAATGTATATGTAGTCTCTTGTTTCTTTTTTAGGGGGGGGGGTAAATATTTCATTAAATACTGTTGCAATAAAATAAATATAAAGAAGTAATTAAAAAAATAGAAATTAAAGCTTTTAAAATTTTTAGTGGTTTTTTTTTGGGGGGGGGGATTTTAGAGAGGGGCCATTTAAATACTGTGTATCGAAAATCTGCCTAAAGGCGAAAGATTCTCGCTTTATATGTGTCTTATTTACCTGTACATTATAGATATAAAAAAGATTTTGTTAATGAATTTTTAAAAAAAACTCGACTATAAGCCATCCCTCCCACATAGCTTTGATCCCTCCCCCAAAGTTTAATTTCTTCTTCTTCTAAAAGAAGGGCGTTACAATCAAGTTTTTACGGTATAAAAATTTTAAAAGTTTTATTTTCTTACTTAAGTTGTACTGATATCTGTCTCCATTGATGAATCATAAACATAACTGTTTTAAAGATGAAAATGTCATTATTACACGTTGGAATAAATGAAGTAGAAAAATTTGTTTAAGGTAATGTTTTTTAAATAACAATGCATAAAAATATAGTTGTAAAACATTTAGTAAAATAATAAATAATACTTATTACATTTTAGAAAATATTAAACTTAATTAAATTACTATTGAACTTACTATTAATTACTATCAAACAAGATTGTTGCTCTTAATCTACTTGCTCACAGGGGTGTTTGTGGAAGTTTCAATACAAAATATACTTTGTGAGAAAAATATTTTCTATTTCGGAAAAATTATAGATATTGGAACTAACATTATTTCTCGAGAAGTTAACTCAAAGGAAAGGAACCACAGAAAGTGTGAATGAATTGAGTAGACAACTAACTGTTCATATTTGCCCCAGCTAATTTGTTCACAAGGGCCCGACACGATTGCTAGAGTTAAATTCATAAATCCTAAACATTCATAAATAACAAGAAAAATATATTGGAAATATTTTTTAGCAGTCATACTCTATATTAAAACTTTCCAATTCGAATAAATGAATGAAAATAAATTTATTAACTTGGAATCAAGATTTTACTTTTAAAATGCATAAACAATGTTTTATTTACAGTAGACTAATACAATCTAAAAGAGCTTCAAAAATGCTTTGCCATATGTCTACAGGTGCTATCAATTTCAATGTTAAAAAAAAAAAAAATTAAAATAACCATTGAAAAAGATTGTGATGTTCACATCTGCCCCATGTTAAGATGTGCGCCTGTCTCCCTTACATAATATAATACAATGATATTTATGTGATTTCAAAACCTTTAAAAATTATTATATTATCTTGTTAACCCATAAATTATGCTTTTAACTATTTTATGAGTTCTAACCATGTAAGTAATAGTTCTTTTCTATCAACTAAAGTATTATTTCTTGAATATTAAAAAGAGAAATAGAATTTTTTTTAATTACATCAGATTTAAAACTATACATTTAAAATGTTTTATTTAAAATAACTGTCTTGTGGCGTTGTTAAAAATATCCGGTGACAAATTCTCTGTTTACTTAATTAATGTTATGTCAGATTATTTCCAAATGTTTATTTGATCATTTTTAATCAAAAATAGGACAAATATTGGATCTCTTTACAGCAGCTGATTCGGTCTTAAAAGTACCCCAATAAAGGAAAAGGAATGGAAACTCGTTTACAAGGAAATCGCACTATTTTTTATTATTATCATTCATTCTTCATTCATGTTTTAAAAGTCAATCAGATTAGCGTAATTTTAAAGCCTGTGGTGTACGAATGCGAGTGTAGATCGTGATGGGCGAAGGATACTTTAAAAAAAGAAATCCATAAGCATTTAATTACTTTTCAATCGTCGTATGTAAACTTATTACTTTCCAAATAAAACAAACATTAAAAATAAACATTTCTACATGTATATGTACTTAAATTAAGGCATATACTTATGTGACGTTTTATATTCCTATTTTCTGTATCTCAATATATCTCAATTTTAAAAAGTGTTTATAACACTTTTTTAATGATAAAAGAAGAAATTAAGTAAATAAAAGATGAATCGTATCTATCAATATAGATATTTGTTTTTAAAAAAAAGGAAAATAAGAATGTGTCCTAAAGCTGGCTACCTAATAAGTAGGCTTTTCTATTTTTTTCTTTTTCAAAGAAGCTTACTTTATCAAGAGAAAAAAAAAAGCAAACACTTAATCTGCAAATAGAGGAAGCTTTAAGCTAAGCTTATTTTCTGTTAGTTGCAAAACAATTATTCTGCAGATTTTTATTTAATTTTCCAAGTAATTTTTAAATATTTATTTGATTTTCTAATGATTATGTTTATAAATACAATAAATTTTCATCTTGAAATCTACAAATATTTCTGTAAGTTATGTATATTTATTATCAAAAAATCTACATTATTTATATAGTATAAATTAAAAAAGCTAGATTTATAATTGGCATAATACAGAAATTCATCGAAAACGTTATTTTTCTTTAAAATATTGAAAATTTAGGTTTTTCGTACTGTTTGAATAAAAAAAAAAAAAAAAAAAAAAAAAAAAAAAAAAAAAAAAAAAACAAGATCTTTGAAAGCGAATATTTATCATTTTATAAACTTATATAAGTTTGAAATACAATTTATTAATTTTATCTATTAGACGATTTTGTTTAATCAAATAAATAAACATAATGCTAAATTGATTTTTTAAATGTAAACTTAAAACTACAGAATGTGAAAACTACTTAAAAGATGACAAAAATATTTAAAAAGATGTTAAATTACTTTTATTTTTAATACTTTCCACTGTAAGCACAGCTTTATAAGAAAATACAAAAATACTGTTATTAACGTTTATTTCTCAATTGTCACATAGTTAAAGTCGAAAAGAATGGCAGTAAAATTAAATTTTAAGATTCAGAAAACATAAAGAATTAAAATATAGATATAGTGAGTCTTAAAAATATATAGAGAAGCGATTTTTTGAAATAACAATTCAGAAAATGGGGTCATAATCACGAAAAAAAAAATAAGAAGAATATGGGATCATAATACAAGTTTATTTATTACAAGAAAGAAAGAAATACAGTATGGGTTTCATAGAATTTACGTGCAAAAATAATAATCATAACAGATTGTCCGAAAAATATATGGACTTTTCAAGTATTTAGCATTTACATTCAAATTTTGGATCCGTTAATATAAATTACGTGTAAACACTATCAAGTATGCTAAGAACTATTGTTTCAAGAATGTGTGGCTGTCAAGAAAACCAACTTTGTTCTATTTATTGCTTTAATTCCTGATTCCTGAATAGTAGGAAATTCATAACTATGAGCATGCACGACTAGTAAAATACTCTCCAATTATTTTTAATCGGATTTAGGTCTGGGCTGATGGCTGTCCAGTCTATAAAATTCGCTAGATTCTGTGTAAATAAAACTATGTTCTTGGGTGGAAGGTGTGAATCAACGCATTATCCTGTTAGGATTTCCAGTTTTTCCTTTCTAAGAAATTAAAAAAAAAATGCTTTAAAGGACATTTTGATAATCCCCAGAGCACTGTCGATCATCAAAAGTAGCAATATTCGTTGTTTTTTTTAATGCGCCCCTTACCATGAGAGAACCCGCTTTTAGTTGTCGTTTATAGAGCTCGCCTGATTCTTGTTGGAGTTTATGCCAACAGTATGTCCAGCGAACAGGGCCATTCATACGAGATTTATTTTCATCTCTGAAGAAACATTTAACAATTTATCTATTCAAGGCAAGTCTTTTTTAATTCAAAGAATATGTGCGTTTCTATTGTTCCATTTCAGCGGTAATTTAGGAATTTTGCTTGCTTGCATGTAACAGTTAACAGCACATTTCGTAATAAAAACCTCTAAAGTCCTTGCAATTTTACGAACATACTTTTTTTGTATTGAAACGGCTCGCAAAATCTCTCTATCTGATAATACAGGTATATTTTTATTTTTTTTTTGATAAAAATGAACTTTTTTTTTTTTTTTTTTTTTTTTTAAAGCAATGTCACTTTTTAATAAAATTTCATAAATTTCGTTTTTCTCATTCACTTCTCTCTCCTTTTTCTTTCTCTTTATCTCTTTCTCTCTCTTTTGTTTTACGGATTCCATTTTTTATTTATCATAGACAGTACTTTTCGAAACAACAATGCATTGACTGTCTGACTAAATGACTGTTCATTGATTCAATAATCGACATAAATTAATCGTTTGAGAATTCCATTTTTAATTTATATTACATGCCACTTTCATAAACAACAATGCATTGAATAAAAATGTAAAATTCTAAATCCTGAAAAATTCAAACAAAATCAAAATTTACTTAAAAGATAATTTTTAAATATCCATTTCCTATTAACCGAATGATAATTTCTTACATAAAAAAACATTTATTAAATTTCTATTTATTATTTTTAATAAGTACATTAAAATGTTTATTGTAAACCTTAAAGCATTTTGATTGAGCAATAATTAATGACTGCATTAGGAATTTTTACTGAATTAGATCACGTTTCTTAAGTATTCCAAGAAGTCTCTTCTCTTTATTTAATTGTTCTAATTTATTCATTTCTT
Source organism: Maratus speculifer (assembly GCA_964019185.1). Lineage (NCBI taxonomy): Eukaryota > Metazoa > Arthropoda > Arachnida > Araneae > Salticidae > Maratus > Maratus speculifer. The sequence goes on along the minus strand of OZ025291.1, from coordinate 208,310,154 downwards.
TTATACAGATTGGCAACATTAAGATAAATCATGCTTATTTTCCTCATTTTGAAATTTTAGATAAATTATTTTGTATAATTTATGTTTTTTGCAATTCCATTTGATATTTGAAAGGTATTATTTAATTATGTTTAATTATTCCTTAAAAACTATAATTATCTATTCTGTGTAGCTATGAAATCATTTCATATTTATTGATGACTTAATGTATTCTATTAATTGAATTTTGCTAACAGTTTCTTGTTTATTCTTTCTTTATTCGGATAATTACGATACTCGTGAAAGCACTGCAAAACCTCTTTTTTTGCTCATTGTTATAGTATAATATACGCTTTTTAACAATGAATGTATTGTATATGTATTTGTTGTGTTTGAGCTGACGCTTTGGTCAGGGTATCAAAGAAAATATAATGTTATGTTTATTTGAAAGTGGAAAAAGCACTTTTTATTTGCCTCCACCCACAATTAGGCCAAAGTGATCGTGATAATGATAGCACATCACGGAGAATGGGGGCCTGCAAACGACCCTAATTACTCTCTTCATTATTTCATTTAAAATAATAAAAATATTCTTTATCCAATGATGAAGAAAAATCAAGTATAAAGTTATAAAAATATAAAATTAAAAAGGTAAAAAGTTACCTGTTGAATCCTTGGCTTTTGATGACAAATAAATCCAGACAATAGGCACAAGAAATTAATATACGAACAATTTTCGAAGAAAAAAAAAATATATTTTATTTCATGAAGAACTTGTTGCTTTTTTCATGAATAAATATTTCTTCACAAATTTATATTTTTGGTGACTCGTACATATTAATTTCTCACTTGATAAACAACCATTTCATAACATATGTTAATCACAACTATTGCTATCTCCAAGCAATAAAAATTCTTTTCATAACATATTCTAGATATCTCAACAACATGTAATTAAACAATTTTCTTCATGACATAAAAGGAGAATAAATTATTATTTCTTTTTGAAAAAGAACACATCTCATAATATGAACTTTCAAAACAAAATACATCATACTTCATATTGTATAGATACATGCCAATATTTTCTTTATAACGCCCCGTAAATATTAAAAAAAATTATATATATATAATGGGCCAGATAACGACATGAAGGAACTTTATGTAAATAAATATTTGCGTCTCACGAAAAGAAAAGATTTTTACCTCTGCTTGTTTGTCAGAGGACTGGCATCACATAAAACAATAATTGAAGAAGATTCGAGCACCAATAATAGCTGCAGAAAGATTATTTTTTAACGATGAGGTGATGAAAGATGAAATAGGTATTAAGTGGACTCATGATGACATTCTACATCACTTATGATGCTTCCACAAGAACACCAACCAGAAGATCTATGGAGTGCGCGTATTTACGTTGAATAATTCCAAAAGAGAAGGCACATAAAACGAATACATTCAGGAATGCATTAAACCACTTCATTGCTCCTCGCAGCACAGAGGGACTTGGCTTAACAGAAATCAACATCACTTTCCTAGATGAATTTTGAGGGCAGCACTTTTTCTTTGCTGCACTTAAAAAAAATCAGCATCGTAATAATCTCAACATAACAAAAAAAAACCGTTCCATCCTTCGTTAACGGGGGAGCACCTCTGCCCCGAACTTTCACTCATGCGACTGCATCCATCACAGCAGGTGTCTATCGGCGCAACTAACGCAGGTGGCCGCGAGCCCAGGGGAAAAGGAGAAAGGGTTATTGTAAATGCAAAATACGCCAATTTGGCAGTTAGCAACAGAGGGGGTGAGGAAAAACTAAGCCAAATTACAATATACAGTATGAAAAGATATGTAACTAATAAGAATAAAATTGATAACCATCTTAAGAAGGAAGGCCAAAGCTGGTGGCCATGTACATAACGGCTTGAAATACGTCACCTGTGAAATTTAATTTGATAGGTTAGGGGTGTGTCCGAATAAACGGAAGTTCCACCCAAAAGAACTAGCGAGAAAGTTCTCGAACAAATTTAAAACCGGAAGGAATGATTTCAAACAGAATTTTACCGGCTTGGAACATTCGAAAGCTAAGCAAGAAAGAAAACATTACAGGCGACGAAATGAAAATAAGCGAAACCGAAATTAAATTTAAATTGAGAACATTAATAAAAAGGAAGGTGATATGAAATAAAATGGCTAATAAAATTGAATTAAACTAAACATATGGGGGGGTTATGGAGTAACCACCACATATTACCCAGGGTCCCCCAAAAGAAAATATTGGTGAGATGACAAAAATGACAATTTTTCATCGAGACAATATTTTCTAACACATGTACAAATATACTAAGTAAATACACAAAATAAATATATCAGAAATAGTTATAAGAATATACATAATTGTTGTACATGATATTTAAACAATAAAAAAAATAATTACTGTTATGATAGTAATCCTTATGAAAATATACCAACTGTAGTAAATGTTAACATGAAAGGTATATAAAGTTTCTTCCAGAAGTATCTATCATATATATCAAAAAAAATTTAAAGTCTATGTCTATGTGCAACAGTCCTTAACTTTAACGAGTCTCTTGTTAGGCTGTGCAAAATGCACTATAACAGTAGAATGCTTTAGCATATGTCACAATATTTGATTACACAATAATATGTATATTTATATTCTCAGTTGTGAACAAAAATGAAATATACTATAACTGTATATGAATCATGTTATAACTATATATAACATATATGGTTTCAAATAACACATAATAAATTAAATGAATTTGTAAGTTGAAAATTGAACAACCATAAAAATATATATATAAATAGTGCAGAGAGATTAGTTATGCTCTCATAAAAAAAAAAAAATTACTTATATCACCACATAGCCTTTTAAGCTTTCAATAAATCTTAAATGAATAACCTTAGTATTATTTAATAACACATTTTTGCAGAAAATAAAATAATAAGTTGCAAAAAGAATGTCAACAAAAGCATGATATTATTTTTCAATAAAAATATCTTCAAAATGAATATAATAATTTTCAAAGAGAGAATCTTTACACTCTCATAAAGAAATATTCTTAAACATTTTCAATATAAATTGTCAATAATTGCATAAATACCTTTAATACTATACTTCATTCAAAATAAACATAAAACATAAGATGTTTAATATTCCGAAAAAGGAAGAAATTTATATGAATATGTCAATCTTATATATGACTTGATAATGTCAACTTACAAAGAAAAATCAATTGTGTCAAAATTTCTATATAGAAGATATCTAGAACATATTTACTTATAATTTTCAAACATTTTTAAAAAAAATTAAGTAAGTGATCACTTTTACATTTGTCATAAATCAAGAATTTGCTTTATATAAATATATATAATGACTCATTAAACATCTTTGGATAAATATATATATTGACTTAACCACCATCTTTGGATAAAAATATATATAATGACTGAATGAACATCTTTGGAAAAATATATATATAATGCCTCAATCAACATCTTTGGATCCAAAGTATAAATACTCAAAAGTATACAAAAATATTACTTATTGTGAGTCATTCACTTTCTATATTTCACCAAGAAGAGAAGAAAATATTAGTATGAATAAGTTTATCATGCACTTTCTCTCTTTTTTTTTTTATCAAAAGAGGTTAAATGTTACAGCATGCATGCATTGTAAGGAAAAGACACAATAGGGAAAATAATTTGATGAGTACTCATCTTTATGTTTACCTTATATCAATTACAATTTCACCTTTCTTATTAGAATGCACATTTGTCAAAAATAACTTTAAATAATGACATAATATTATAACAAGGATATAAAAGACAAATTTTTTCTCAATTTTTTTTGCATCAACTATTGTAATTAAAGACTTTATAAAATTTAAAAGTATGGCATACATGAGATTATGTGTAAATATTGTAAAAATTATGACTTATAGATAAATGCAGTAACTAATAAAACTATTAAAATTCATACATACATCCCGAGGATGACCGCTGAGTTGTACCAGGGAGAAGAAGACTTAAATAAAATGAAAAAAAATAATAACAGCTGCCTGCAGCTTGGAGAAAAGAAAAAAAAATTACATAGCGATTCTTCTTGCTGGACAATCAGTACGGTTAGCTTCGACTGAATATATTACAAAGCAAAAGTCATCCTGTAAAAGGAAAAAGAGAGTTAGTCTATTTTTTATGTAGTTTATGATTGCGAGGACGAAGATCATAACTTCTATATTGAGTGGATTTGCTTTTAGCACCAGTATGAGTGCCATCAGGAGGAGCTTGTGACAGTACCGATTTACTGGGACATGAAGATGTTTGCTGGCATTTAGAAGAAGAAAGAATTTGAGGAGAAGTATTACAAGCTGCATCATGATTTGAAACTTGAATAGAAGAGTGTTGTCTCACAGGAGTGGAGGATGCATTATCAACAGCTGGTTGATCATGTGATGCACCTTTTGAAGAAACTGAAGGATGTTGCAGTGCTTCATTTCTCTTTTGAAGCTTCAAGATTCGATTAGTGTGAATCAACATTGGTGAAGCATGACTATTATTGGGATCTTGAATTTGAATGAGCACAGGAGAAATTATTTTCTTGACCACGTATGGGCCTTGTATCTTTTTGTTAAACACAGTAGGAAATTTTGCATAAACAATGTCATTAACATTGATGTTGGAAAACTTTAATTTTTCTCTGGATTTTTGGTACACCTTTTGTCTGGATGATTCGTTATTCTTGTAAGCTTGATAGTATATTTTTTCAATAACATCCATCAATTTATGAATTTCATATGCAGTGTTGAGAATTTTCCATGAAACTTGAGATTTATAATTGGAATAAATATCATTTATTTCTCTGCCAAAATGAAGAAGATTTGGAGTGAATTTTGTGGCTGGATGAGGTGTAGAATTATATATGGATTGGTGAATTTTTAGAGCAGTTGGTATATCACATCCTTGTGAAGCCATTGTGTTCACAGACGATTTTATTTGAGAATTGACACGTTCGCTTATATGAAGAATATAAGACCCAAAAAATTTTATGTAAATATTTATATATAATATGGCTCAAAACATAAATTATTATATGTATGACAAGAAGAATAATTTATCTTAGCATGAACAATAATTTTTTACCAGTACCTCCATTAAATAATGCATATATTAGTTATAAATTATAATAATGCAAGAAGAAATATATTGATAAATTATGTTGTATATATAATGCACTGCTCCAGAAAAAAATAATATTTCAATACAAGATCAATATAAATATTGTATTTGATTACTGCACCATACCCAACAAAATATAATTATATAAAACATTAATCACTATATGAAGAAAAATAACTTGAAAAAAAAATAATGAAGAATGTTCAATCCTGGTCACGGCACCAAAGGAAATTAAGTGTTGTGTTTGAGCTGACGCTTTGGTCAGGGTATCAAAGAAAATATAATGTTATGTTTATTTGAAAGTGGAAAAAGCACTTTTTATTTGCCTCCACCCACAATTAGGCCAAAGTGATCGTGATAATGATAGCACATCACGGAGAATGGGGGCCTGCAAACGACCCTAATTACTCTCTTCATTATTTCATTTAAAATAATAAAAATATTCTTTATCCAATGATGAAGAAAAATCAAGTATAAAGTTATAAAAATATAAAATTAAAAAGGTAAAAAGTTACCTGTTGAATCCTTGGCTTTTGATGACAAATAAATCCAGACAATAGGCACAAGAAATTAATATACGAACAATTTTCGAAGAAAAAAAAAATATATTTTATTTCATGAAGAACTTGTTGCTTTTTTCATGAATAAATATTTCTTCACAAATTTATATTTTTGGTGACTCGTACATATTAATTTCTCACTTGATAAACAACCATTTCATAACATATGTTAATCACAACTATTGCTATCTCCAAGCAATAAAAATTCTTTTCATAACATATTCTAGATATCTCAACAACATGTAATTAAACAATTTTCTTCATGACATAAAAGGAGAATAAATTATTATTTCTTTTTGAAAAAGAACACATCTCATAATATGAACTTTCAAAACAAAATACATCATACTTCATATTGTATAGATACATGCCAATATTTTCTTTATAACGCCCCGTAAATATTAAAAAAAATTATATATATATAATGGGCCAGATAACGACATGAAGGAACTTTATGTAAATAAATATTTGCGTCTCACGAAAAGAAAAGATTTTTACCTCTGCTTGTTTGTCAGAGGACTGGCATCACATAAAACAATAATTGAAGAAGATTCGAGCACCAATAATAGCTGCAGAAAGATTATTTTTTAACGATGAGGTGATGAAAGATGAAATAGGTATTAAGTGGACTCATGATGACATTCTACATCACTTATGATGCTTCCACAAGAACACCAACCAGAAGATCTATGGAGTGCGCGTATTTACGTTGAATAATTCCAAAAGAGAAGGCACATAAAACGAATACATTCAGGAATGCATTAAACCACTTCATTGCTCCTCGCAGCACAGAGGGACTTGGCTTAACAGAAATCAACATCACTTTCCTAGATGAATTTTGAGGGCAGCACTTTTTCTTTGCTGCACTTAAAAAAAATCAGCATCGTAATAATCTCAACATAACAAAAAAAAACCGTTCCATCCTTCGTTAACGGGGGAGCACCTCTGCCCCGAACTTTCACTCATGCGACTGCATCCATCACAGCAGGTGTCTATCGGCGCAACTAACGCAGGTGGCCGCGAGCCCAGGGGAAAAGGAGAAAGGGTTATTGTAAATGCAAAATACGCCAATTTGGCAGTTAGCAACAGAGGGGGTGAGGAAAAACTAAGCCAAATTACAATATACAGTATGAAAAGATATGTAACTAATAAGAATAAAATTGATAACCATCTTAAGAAGGAAGGCCAAAGCTGGTGGCCATGTACATAACGGCTTGAAATACGTCACCTGTGAAATTTAATTTGATAGGTTAGGGGTGTGTCCGAATAAACGGAAGTTCCACCCAAAAGAACTAGCGAGAAAGTTCTCGAACAAATTTAAAACCGGAAGGAATGATTTCAAACAGAATTTTACCGGCTTGGAACATTCGAAAGCTAAGCAAGAAAGAAAACATTACAGGCGACGAAATGAAAATAAGCGAAACCGAAATTAAATTTAAATTGAGAACATTAATAAAAAGGAAGGTGATATGAAATAAAATGGCTAATAAAATTGAATTAAACTAAACATATGGGGGGGTTATGGAGTAACCACCACAGTATTAAGTATCTTTCAGATGTACATATTTAAATACATACTACAAATCAAAAGAAATTATAGAAAAGAGCGTCTGCAACTGTTTTTAATAAAAATTTCTACCATACAATTTGAACATTTTATGTAAGTATATCTTTTTATAATAAAGATTAAGATTGTATTTTTTTAACAAAAAGCGGAAATGCATCTTAGATTTAAAGAAACATGTTTAACTCAAATTTTTGAGTTATATTGTTTATATTCAACATTAAATATTTAAAAAATCCTCGCTAGATTACATATGATAAACATTTATTACATTTTTGATAAAGAATTAATATTGTTTTCAACATATTGAAGAATGAATTCCAAATGTCAGAGTTATATTATAACAGCATAATTATCAAATTACATATTCTTCAGATATACATTTTTTTTACCAATTCAGCGTAGGTAAGAACGCTTAATGGAGGAAGGGAATAATGAAGGTTAAATAAAATTTATTTTGTTAAAAGTACAGAGCGTTTCATTCCCTAAAGTTCATGGATATTTTAAATAGCATTGATAATCATCAAATTATTTAACTAAATTTTAAACATATTTATAAAGTGCGATGATATTGCGAAATATTCTAGAAGAACATGGTAATATTTTATTCAGGGTTAGAGTAGCCTAGGTGAAATTTATTCCAAATGATTTAAAAATGTCCAGACAACAACTTGAACCTGGATACTTTACCAACCCATTGGAAGGTGCTACTCTGTATACCGTCGACCAATTTCGCAAAATTGTACAAATCGCCAAACTCATTGCCAAACTATACATATTGACATGATTCTTATTTTAAATAACGAAAGAAACAAATAATTATTGGAATATTAATAAATATACAAATAAAAATTTGAAATAAAAATTACTTAATGGCATTTTAAAAACTTGTATCGAATATAATGTCATTGAATGTGACATTCACGATCATCCATTATTGGCATTTAAACTTATAGTTTGGTGATAGATTTTCGATCGACGGGATAACCTAGTAGTACCAATTGGAATGATCTACTATTTAAGCAATCTAAATGGTAATTGGCTCACATCATAATTCTGGTTTATTCCAACTGATTCAAAACTGTCTGGACTAGAACTTGAACCTGGATAACATCGCAGCGCGAATGGTCTACCATTTAAGCGATCCAGATCGTAACTGGCTGACATTATTCAATCCTATTTTTGTACATTTGTTGTACGTATCAGAAAGATACCGTCCGTATATATTAAATGGTCGAGTATTGACAAGATATCCAGATTTGATTCATTCTCAGGATATTTTTCATTCAGTTGAAGTAAACCTTGACTGGGTGAAAAAAGTCCGGGCCATGATTTGAACTAGGGACTTTTTTCACCCACTTGGAAAAATTACACCTGTTATAATTGATTCACCGATTTAATAATCGTGTTATAAATTAATCAACAAAATTTAGTTTACAGTTTTTTCTACAGTTCCATATATTGACGTTCGATTTATTCTGTAGATCTGATCCCGAATATAAGACCAGATCATGTGATCTTTAAGGTCGATTCGGTGAATTAGTCTTCCAGCATTCGTCTGGGATGGGTCAGTTGGAAGAGCATTGGCGGTTTCAATCAATGCACCCCTCTTTCAAATCCTGGCCCGGACTTTTTTCATCAACTTGGAAAAATTATATCTGTTATATTGATTTACCGATTAAATAATCGTATTATAAATTAATCTAATATAAATGATATTTAACCTAAAATTAACGAAATACTATTTCTATAAAACTCAGTTTTAGAAATTATTAAAACTAAACTTTAAACATATGTATAAACAGTAAAATATAATAAAGATCAATCAGTTATTATGATACGTTATCAATTAAGGTTAGTATATTTGGTATTCCAAAAGGAAAATCAACAAAATTTATTCCCCTTTGACTCAATCATAGATTTTTTCACCATGTAATCTAAACCGGATATTAATTTCATCATCTCAAAATTTACATATCCACCTCTCCTATCCGCACATACCTTTTTTTTTAAATGGTGCTTTAATTTGATCATTTTAAAATCATAATTCAAAATTTGAAGTGTTGATAGTTACTAAACTTTTTGTATTATTTTAAATGTAAATGAAGTTTTCTGAAGTAATCTGAATGTAATTAATACGATAGACTATATTCTGTGACGTCACATAAAGTAGAATGGCGATTTTTAAAATTTTGTATCCGAATTATTGGCAAGATCTTCTTTTTTTGCTTATCTAGGTCGGTGAAATGAATTCACCCAGTCAAAAATCACAAAGTTCTGTAACATAAACGATATTTTTTTAACAAAGTCTTCTGATCACATGCACACTTTATGTCATGGATCTTCCATAAAGACACACTAAAATACTGTAAAACATTGCGTTTTATCAGTTATGTGTTATTTTGATTACGTTGTTTTCAAGAGTGGAGTATTTAAAAGCAGCTGAGGTGAAAATGACGCCTTTCTATAAAACCTATTCCAGTTTTAAGAATAAAAGTACACGCTTTTATCTTAATAAAATGACGTCATTTGCATCCGTTAAAGCATTTCTATAGTACGTTTCATTTTTAAACAACATCCACAGAAAAGTGTAAATATGATGTCACGGAAACCCAGAAAAAATGTAATGTCATCATTTTAGATACAAATTGGATATATAATGATTCATATACCTTCGTTTGTTTATATATAATAGCTATATGTTTCATCGGAAATCTTTTATTGTTATTTTTTGAAAATTCGGAAAATGATTTTATACGCAGATTAATAAATATGCATTTTTTTCAGCTATTTGAAACGATATAAGTAAACGCCGAAAAAATAAGTCATTCTTTTTTTTTTTTTTTTTTTTTATTTATTTTTATTTTTATTTTTTTTTATTTTTTTTTTTTTTAAAGAAAAGATTGTATCGAGTATAACGTAAGTTTATAATAAACTAAAAATCAATTTATTGACAAATAAAAGCGAATAAAACAAAAACTCACTTGGTTTTATAACAGACAATACTTTTGACATAACTCGTACTTTAGCTTCCATTGTTTTAAATTTTTAAGAGAAAATGGCAGCAGGAAAAATTAATGCAACAATGTAGTAATCTCCCATGGAGGAAAGGTATAGGTAGAGGTGAAGTAAGCTACAAAAAAAGTTTGCAATATGAAACCATTTATCGCTCAAGTTTTAATGTCCAAACAAAAGACCGTAGAAGGAATTTTGAATTAATAAGACGGATTGAAAAAAATGAATTACAGCTGAAGCATATTTTTAAGAAGAAATAATAAATTTTTAAAGTGGTCTTTGTTCTATTATTATTTATCAAAATAAAAGTTTGCTTTTAAAATAGTTGAAATTGGAAAATTAACAATAATTAAATGGTCAAATTAAAAGTAAATACGTGAAAGTAATTCAATTAATTCAAACTAATTAATAAATAGTTTCTTTTATGGAATGAAATTTTCTAGTAGTTCTCCATTTTGCCTACATCAATCGCTGCTAATCCACTTAAACATCTTTATTTCTTTTTTAACAACATATTAATAATTGCATGTAAATAAATATTTAAAATATAATGATGAAAACATTCTTTTAAAATCATGTGTGAAAACTTAAATAATAAATATTGATCTAAAATCTAGATTTTTTTGAGTGCAAAAGATTTTAAGACATTAACGAAAGAATGTTATCTCTTTAAGCAAAATCTTAAAAGAATTTTCTATATTGATATTGAAAACACATGTGATAAAAAAAAATCAATAAATTTTTAATTGTGAAGTGATAGAGTATTTCCTTTATGCATTTTTCTTCCGTGTGTTACAGCGAATAACAGCACAAATCGTCATTTTTTAACGAAATTTTAATCCTCTCATTCATAACAATTTTGACGGCGAAAAAATGAGCAAAGAAATACTGGTTTAAATCGGTTTAAATTGACAGGCGTGTCAAAATACGTGGTTTTGTTGGGGCTTAATTAGGTTTAATGTAGCGGATTTTAGAGTTACATTTTTGGCATCACCCCCAGACATTTTACTTGAACACTATTAATTTCACTTTACTGTATGGTAATCACGTCTTTTTTCCCTTTACTTTTAATAGAAATGCAGTACTTCTGTTGCACGGTTAAAAGAAAATGGTATTTAAAACTTACAAAAAATAAATATCTCAAAAATAAATTAAGATGCAGTTTTTAAACAAATAGCATTTAAAAGTGCATTTTTTCCTATACGACGGTGTAAAAATTGAAAATGTGTGATCTTTAGAATTTTATAGTAGCAAAAATCGCAAAACCGAAAATTCAAATTTCTAAGTTTGCCTTTCGCAAAATGATGTATGCGTTACGCACAGATATGTTTGGCCTTTATAATAGAGATAGACAAATAGGTGGGAGAACACATTCCAGAACTTTCCATAATTTTGTATTGCTGGAATTAGCTGTATTTAGCTCGAAAAACACAAAACCGCATTTGATGCGTCCCATTAACTACAAGGGAGGTGATTCGGTTCTGTCGCAAAATATCGCCAAGTCTGTCACCAAACTTGGACACCACCAAGGCAACACTAGATACCGGGCTTGCTCATTCCTTTCATGACGTCACAAAAGGTGGCTGAATGACGTCCAGCGATTGGTACAAACGATGGGTGCGTCACTTTGAGCCCTGTTTTTACCAATCACAGATAGCAGCCAGCCACCTTTTGTGACGTCGTGATAAGGAATGAGCAAGCCCGGTATCTAGTGTAGCCCTGACACCACTCAGATTCACTAACTATTTACAAATTTGCCAATAACACTAATACATTTAAAAATGCTTGATAAATTTAGCTATCGTAGATAAATTTATTTCATATAAAACTGTCCTTCATTTTAAATGCAGTATTATTTCGCTTTACAAATATTTATTCATCTTCACCTATCCATCTTATTTTAGCTTCAAAATTTAATTTCGATTTGAAATTTTAAAGCTACGGGCATGTTCAGCAGAACATACCTGTCACTTATCGAAGAAACCAATGTTAAGACCGATTGTAGACAATTACGAAATGAAAATCAAATCGAAGTGTGACGTCAGCTACAATTCCACAGGATAGTTTTCATTGGTACTACAATTCGCTTTCGTACTGCCTTACAATCGGTCAGTAACATTGGTTACTTTGGTAAGTTGCGCCTAACAGTCCCTACATGAGTTAATGCAGACGATATTTTAAAAAATGCTAAAGGCAGAATTTTCTAATTCGCTGAATTTAAGTTGCAAGAAATGGCCATTTAATCTTTTGAATTATGATAAAAAATGTAATGCTAAATAACATAAAAAAAACACATTTTAAAAGATTTTTCTAGATAAATCCAGTTTCCAATTTATTCGTTCAAAAAAATTACGAAATAATGTACATTTCAACGATATTTTTCAACGAAATTTTTAAAAAGAAAAAATTGTTTTCAACAGATTTGTTTTATTTTGAACGCAATAATAACGTTATGTGTTATTTGTAAAAACATTATTTCCATCTCTTTTTAATCTTAAAACTACAGACAAGACATGAAACAAAATTATTTCGAAGTATTTACAAGTAGATAAATTATTTTACTTCATAGACTTGCTTTAACATGAGATATTTTAGATATTAATGTTTAATTTGTAAAGATATGTTTGATGAAAAAGAAGTTTTAAAATACATATTATCATAATGGCCAGTTTGTCATTCATTTGTCGTTTGCCATTTGCATTCTTAAGCACATTTCAAAGCCTTAGAAATTAACTGTACTTTGTTGTCAACGGGCTCACCAATTGTTATTGTCTCCTAGTTATGCTTTGATTTATATTTTTTATTTTATCCTTAATATCCACAATGCCTCATATAACCATAAGATCCTTTATTCTTGTTCAATTTTAAGAAAATGTTTTGTATGCTGTTATCATTATAATAAATTTCGTTTTCAATAAACAGGGCTTTTTTTATTTTTTTTATTTTATTACTTACACATCTACGTAGTACAGAGTATGTCTTGCAATCGATTTGAAAACTGAAAAAAAAAATTGACAGATTTACACGTTTCAGACTTTGGAGATTACAAAAATTATATTTTTAGAAAAAAAAATGCCGTCCGTCTGTTTGTGTGTCTATGAACGCTCTATGTCCCGAACAAATTTAAATAGGGACTTGAAATTTAGTATGAACTTAGTATGTAAAAATGGAAAAAGAATATTTAATATAAGTAACCTCGGTTATCCTGAAATAGTCTTCTTTTTCGGTTTCTCGAAGTATTTGTTCTGATGAAAATAATATAAATATTTTCCATTTTTTATAAAGTGGATGTAAAAGACAGTAACAAAAATATAAATTTTGCATAAATAATGAAATCGATCGAATAATTAGTTCCCGATACATTTGTAATCATATTTTGCACATTCTTCGATATTTCATGGCTTTGTATTTACTTCAAATATCAATTCAAAAATATATTTTAATTGGAAATAAGACTCTTAATCCAATGGGGCAAATTGATAGTTAATATAATTATAATTTTTGATTTCATGACAATGCTTCTTTTACGCAATGGGTATTAATTATCCCATCAATCAAAAAACTATCTTCAAACTGTAAGATTAAATGCTAATCGTCAAATTAAATGCCAAATGCCAATGCTTATCGTAAATGTCATATTCACTTCACATTACAAACGTCATCAAATGATTTTTAATTCGATGTTTTATTTATAGTATTATTAATATTTTGCTAATTTATTTGTTATTTAAAATAAAAATTATCTAATTTGTATAATTTACTAATAGTTTGACGTTTTATATTTTATATCGAAATAGGTCGTTGCAATAATCAAGTAGTGCTCGCAATTCCGTAATACAGCAATATTATGTATTAAAAATATTTAAATATACGTTTAAATTTTATTTTGGAAATGCGATGCATTTTATAAATTGTTTTCACATGTTTATTTTCATACTAGTATATAACCCCGTCAAAAATGACGGAATTTTCACTTGCTTTTCATTTTCATAATACTTCATACAAACAAACAGAGTGAAGATTTTATTATTAAAGAGTTTGTATTGTAGAAAAGCACATTTTTAAGATAGCAATAAATTTCTACAAATACAATAATAAAACCTTTTTTTATTATTTTTTTTGTTATGGCGATTACTAAAATATTTTAATTTTTTTCTCCTGAAAAAAAATAAAAAAGGGGGCTTGAGGGGGGCTCCGCCCCCAATGACATAGTCTAAATTATTCATTTTTTATATTTACAAAAATGCAATTTTTCAGGAGTTTTGAAAGTGATCGCTGTATTTGAAAACGGGTTTCTCGTGCAGTGTCAGTTTGCCGATCGTTTTTCGGAATCGGCTTTTTGACGCGAAAGAAATCGCTAAGTTTATGGTGCACATCTATAATTCATCTGTTCTATATCATGCACTAAATATATTAATTACATCAAAGTAAATAAAATTTTGATTTAAGTGGATGTGAAAAAATAATTTTCAATTATACTAATGGAGCTATGATAATATATGATACATCCATTACAACTTGAAGGGGGGGGGGGAAGCTTATTTTATTTATAATAGAAAAAAAAATAAGCGTCTTATGCTAGCATCTTAAAAAAATTAATAAAACTAAATTTAAAAAGTCCGCAATAGCAAAGTAGCCCAATGGTTTAAAAATAGGTTTGCGAGTCCTTTGTTAGTTCATAGACGGCAGCACTAAAGTGTTGTGAGACCAGAGAAATACGGCGCTTTGAGCCGATAATATACAATTATACTTTTAAATGATTAAAAACTTATCAGTTCACACTTCCGCTGTTATCTTTATGTATTATAATTTAGTTTTATATGAAAATATGCTGAACAAACATTATTTCAAATGGAGGAAATTTTAAAACAATCATTTTAGCATTTGTTTTCAGCTAAGCCTAACGTGGCGTTTAGCTGCAGGCGATATCCAAATTGTAGTGGATCATGCCGGAACCATTCATACAATCTCTGAAGTCGCTTTTTATTATAAGTAGATTTTATAGTATGCATATCCATGATGAGTAAGTATTACGGTGGCCTCCAATGACTCATTTTAATTTTTTTAAAGTGTCTTTGCCTCTTAAAATGTACAGTGGATTCTCTCTAGCTGAATGCTCTCTAATTTGAACACCCCGGTATTATGAACACATTCCGACGATACCGGTAAAACACCATACACTCGAAAAGATGATATTATCTGCTGTTAAATTTGTTATACTTTTTAAACGGATGAAAGAGAAGATATCTCTGTGATAAATCTCGATTATCCCGCGGGCAACCAAGACACACGCCGCGACCAATAGGTTGGAAACCGCTACTGTAACAGGATAATTAAATTATTTTCCTCGACCTTATAAATTTCAGGACTATTATTTATACACAGAGTAAATGACTGGCTTAGGAATAAGTGACAATCGATGTATTTTAAACAGTTAAGTAATTTTTCCCCTAATGACCCATCTACACACATATGAAATAGCTTGTCCTGACTGACTAATAATCAACGCATAGCCCAAACTACTAAATGTAGAAACATTTAAATTGGTTAAAATATACTTCTTATGACGTAAGCGTGCACTAAAATGAGATTTTTGAAAATCCCTCCTAAGAGGAGTAACCGGGGATGGAAATTCTGAAACATCTTCTTATATCTCAGCAGCCGTTTAAGGTAACAGTGTGAAATTCAAGTAAATAAATCTCCTAAAAAATAATTAAACATGTATTACAGCGATTTTAGAAATTGACCCCCTGAAGGGGTTGAAAGGGACGGTCAAATAATTTAGAATACTTGGCCCATCTCTGCCTTTGTTTTACGTAGAAGTGTGAAACGGCAGAAAATAAATCTATTAAAAATTAATTAAAAACTTGTTTCAGTGACTTTTAAATTTCCATCATAGAAGAGTTTAAAGTCAGGGTCGAAAATTCAAAATATTTTTGGACACGTCATGTGACATATCATCGGAAAGCTCTCGAAACGTTTTTTTACATTATGAACCTTTCTTCCTGCACTTTATTTTGCCCTTCCCGGGGGACAGTTTTTAATTTTTTTTTCCAATTGTAGCGTATTTCATTACTCATCGCATATTTTTACGGGGCCCTCAGATAAATATTATTTATATGAAATTTTCAAAGTGAGGAGAAGGTTTTATACCGGAGAGGCGTGACAAGTGGAACTCTGCTGGAAGGAAATTTTCTAAATTTGCCCTACACCTCTCATATGATATATCATTGGAAAGTTATCTGACCATTATTTAAAATTATTCATCTCCAGTGCCTCTGTCGCACTTTACCCCCAGGGGGTGACACTTTTCTAAATTTATCCGCTACCCCTCATTTGATATAGTGCTAGAAAGCCCTGTAACCACTTATTCATGTTATGCACCACTTATTCATTTATGTTCATTTGCATCTCTCAGGAGATGCAATTATCGTATTCCATCAGAAGGTTTTTTAATAGTGAAAAAATATCGAACTGACCTCAATGACGTAGAAAAAAAATTGATCCCATTTACCATCTATTTAGTTTCTGTTTTTCCGACCACGTGTGTCCTTGATTCATTTTATTTGGGCCGGGGGGGGGGCAGGGGTTTCTGCTAATTGTCAGAAAATTCCAATTTTTCATTCCCAAATTTTGTTATCTTTTTATACTTACTTGCGCATTTTCAATTTTTTGCAAACAAGTGATACCGTCACGTGACTTTTCAACTATTCTGACACACATTTAGTCTTTCATTAGTATGTTGTTTTTCAATTCCATTCATTTTTAATTGCTATGTTTTTGCTAAAATCCGTTATAAAACAAGGAAAAATAATTATTTTAATGATCGATAGTAGGGCAACTAGATTTTCGGAAACAATCGATGGCTATATCGATTATGTTTTTTTATGATAACGACTTTTTCATAGGGTAAATTTTTGTTAATCGTCCATATTCTAGTAGCAGTTTTAAGTAGAAGTAAAAATTTCAAGATAACGGAACAATTAAAAAATTATTAAGCATTTATTTCAGCAATTTTAGAATTTCCTTAGCGACCAAAATGAATAAGAAGAGGTATGGAAATTTATGCCATTCCGCTATACTTCAGCAGCAGTTTTATGTAGGGACAGGAATATGAGGTTACCTAATCTACTAAAATAAACTTAAGCATGTATTTTGTATTTTATATATTTTAGAATTTCCCATCTAAGCGGGTTTAATGGCTATGTCACATTTTTTAGATATTTCGCCATATTTCAGCAGCAGATTTAGGAAAAAACGGGAAAATCAAGATAACACACCAACTAAGAAATAGTTAAACCTAGGCACTTCAGTCATTTTAGAGCTATTTTTTCTATTATGGCGTCAACACTCTTTACAGTATTATGTAAGATTATATGAGTAAGACAACAATTATAAATGTTTGATTAGTTATGATTTTTTTTTGTTGTTTTTTTGTTAGATTGTTTGTTTTGTATTTTGTTTACGTTTTTGTTTTTTAAATCTTTAGTTGATGTATTTTGTTTGATTCAAGATTATTTAGAGAAAACAACCAGCGTAGCGGGCGAGAACTGCTAATTTTATGTGTATTTTTAATCTGTTTTCAGTACTGTCTCTCATTTTTTATTATTTATGATACATTTGCACAATCGTGTGATGTAGAAAAGAAATTTTAAGAGATTTTGGAAGTAACGCATTTAAAAATTTATTATCCAAATGCATTTTTTAAATGTGTGTGAAGCATTGTGACACTTTAGAATTGTTATTTACACACTCTTTTGAAAACATCGTATATTAAATATAATGTTGATTAAGATTTTGCATATATTGGAACCAATAAAGAAATCATTTTACAATAACTGAACGTTTTATTATAAAGTTTTAAAAACAATTTTTTTTATGTTTTCAATGGTTTTGTTTTTTATGATCATAATAATAATAATAATAATAATAATAATAATAATAATAATAATAATAATTGTGACATTATTTTTGCTAAAATTTGCTATTACCCACTTCCACTATCATGATTTAAGTTTAAAATTAATTTAAACACCATATGGTTAATTCAACAAGTACACTATATGAAACAACCGGTAAGGTAAATGCACCAGTAGTAGGCCACTTAAGGGCATATATCGAATTATTATTAAAATATTAGTGATTTAAAAATAAATATGTATTATTAGCCTAGTCCTTACCTTTATGTATAAGAATAAACATTCCATTTTTTTTAAATATATTCGCTAGAAAAAATGAAAAATAAAAAATGTTACCTTCCTCTACGCTCCAGTAGTGGGCATAGTAACTTTTTGATGCTCCAGTAGTGCTCCTCTAGACGTGGCCACTCCATTCTTGAGTTTAATACGTACTGTACTGAAGTTATATATATATATATATATATATATATTACATTTCTACACTTAAATATACCCAATAAAGAAATCATATTTAGAAGTTTTGATGATTACGTAAAATAATTTTAGCCTCTCTTTAGTTTTTTCGTATAGCCTCTTTAGTTTTTTTGTCCAGATCAAGAACTATGAGAATACTGAAGTTGTCCCTTTGCCTGATAACAGATAAGGATTCCAGCCAATCAGCATCTAGTTTGTTATATGACAGGGGTGACTAGAAAACTTGTTTTTCAACTTTAAAAAATGGTGTACCACTATTGGTACGTGGCCCACTACTGGTACACTTACCCTAGTAACATTTTATTTATACTCTTCTTCTCTATAATAATAAAGAAATAACTTTGTAAGTGTGTTGACGCTGTTCTGAAAAGGCCGCTGCACGAAGAGCTACACAATTTAAGGAGAGGGTCTGTATACGACGTTTTACACGTCGAAGCCCTTTTCGATTTTTTAATTAGATTTATTTAATTTAGTTTTTATGCAATTTTTACTGGGTTTCTTTATGTTTTAAGGTGGTTTTTCCACATTTGAAAAAAAAAAAAGAATACAGTTTCACTCTTTTAAGACAACAAAATAAATTTTGTTATCATTTCAATAAAATTTATTAAAAATTCGTACAGAATTTTTTCTATGCGATTTTTAGCATTTTTTCATATTTTGCGGTAATATTTTGATATTGGATAATAGGAATTTTGTTTCAAACTTTCAGCCTAATCTACTACACTTTGTCAGCTAAGATATGTGAGTTTCAATAATTATTAATGCAATTTTCAATGAGTTTTTTAGTGAATTTTCGAAATTTTTGCATTCAGCTTCATTTTCTTCATTCATGAAATATTTCTGGTTACAATGTTTTATCCTTATAGAATAAATTTTGAACCCTCGAATTTTTTAATATTTAGTAATTTTGAATACTTTTTTATTGTGATTTTTAGCGTTTTTCCAAATTCTACGTTTTTAAATTATTTATTTATTTATTTATTTATTTATTTATTTATTTATTTATTTATTGAATATAGGATATTAGAAATTGAAATTTTGTTTTAAAATTTTAGTATAATCAGACATGCCAACCTCCGGCTTTTTAAAAATCAAACAATTATAGTTCTGACCAGAAATTTATTGAGTCAACGAAATTAAATAAATTTCAAATGACCCTCTGAGTTAATGCTAGACACTTCTAATTAAATAAATTTTCTGGTTCAAAGTACATTTTCATGATTTAAAAAAAGCCGGAGGTTGGCAACTCTGTATAATTCTTCTACATATAAAAGGAAGTAACTATTTGGAAATGGACGAATGAAAATCTACGTAGATACCGCGAAACCACAGGAGGAGGACCATTGGGGAACATGGTTCTGTCAACAAATGTGGACAAGTTTTTTGCCAACTTGGAGATATATCACCAAATATGGTGACTAAAATTACTCACTAAACCTGACGACAACTTGGCGTTATTTCTAGTATTTCCCAAAATCCCTTTGACTCTCATTGAATTACAATTATTCTTTGCGTTAATTGTCCTTTATTGTTCTTTTTTGACATCAAAAATTGTCAAAAACTTGAACCGTTGAAAATGTAATAGGTAGTATTTCTCATGAAATCTACCTAAAATGACAAAAGTTTAGTTACCATTATTTTTAAATATTAACTTCATCAAATATCTTGAATTATTACTATCTATAAGACCGTCATTCCCTTGAGTAATATACCTACTGGTAGGTTGTTTTCGGAGTTCTGTTGCGATTTAGTTTTTTTAGGAATACAGTGTGATCTAAGGTGTTAGAATATGGAATTAACCGAAGGCGATTTCGTTGAGGCAAATGTAAAAAGGCGACCTGTTTAAAACTTTGAGACAGTTTATAACAGATGATAAATATATATATATATATATATTTATTAATATATATATATACATATATACAAAGAATGGCGTGTCACATTTTTTAGGGTGGAAGGGGAGACTCTTGAACAAAATTAGGAAATATTAACAAGGTGATTTGTTTGAAACTTTAATATAGTACATGATATAAATTTTAAAGCTGAAGGTGCGTCAAAAATTGGGGATGGTGAAAGGGCGCGTTTATACCTAGTGAAATCTAAAAATTGATTACATATTGAATCCAAAAGTTCAAGGTATCCGGAAGCTATCCAGAAAGAAACCGCGAAACAATTACTTCTTAGCTAGAAAATAGGAGCTAGAAAATAGGAATTGCTTTTCGATGCCAATCATTATTTCGAAGTGGTTATGCTGAATTTAGATGTGTGTGACGAGTAGGAGGACAAACCCTCTTACTATATTAAAAGAGTATTTAAATGCAATATTTCAGTGATTTTATGTTTATTATATCTTTAAAATCTAATCTGAATTCGATAATGTAATGTTTCATGAATTTCACAACAATTATGGTTATTTCATTTGTTGTTAATATTTTTTTTTCTAATTTGATCTTTGTTAGCTATGTTTCCTTAAATTCCAGATTCTTTTAGAGAAATCTACCTAATTACTAAATAAGTTTTCCAACTAAAATGATATGGGCAATATTTGTTTAATGATAATGAAAAAAGTCTTTCATTAAATAAATATATAAATAAATAATGGAACTAAAAACATAAAAATTATAGTAATGGTTCATTTAATGAAAGTTTTGGTCTTCCGTTGTATACGAGACGTATTCGAACTTCAAATGAAAAATGTGTCATGATATATGGAGATCTTCGAGAAAAGAACAATGTTTTGGAGGAAATAAATGATACTGTTTATGAACAATACTAGGAAATTTAGATTTGGTGGATGTATGAAATCTTCATAGCCCAGAGAAACGCAGTGGCGAATTGATTCTGGCAGCTTTTTGAATTTCTTTATGAAAACTTGAATAAAATTTACTGTAACAAAACATTCAGATTTTTTTTTTTTTAAATTTTAACTTCAAAGGTGTTTCAAAAACCAGGTCATTTAATCAAAATTTCTTGATTAAAGTATAAGCCTTCTAGAAGTTAAAATTTGTTAGTTGTGTATTTTGTTTTAAATTAAAATTTACTCTTCAGTCTATATATTTTCTATGTAGGCTTTTTCCAAACAACAAAAAATAATGTGTCGGTTATTTAGTGGATGGAAAATACAACTTATAACGAAATATTTTGTAAGGAAAATATTCCATAATATCCATCTTTTTTTTTTTTTTTTTAACTCTAAAATCACACACATTTTAGTCAACATTGCACAAAAACTATATGCATATTAAAACTTTGCGCTGTAATAAATCAATTACAACAAAACCTAAAACGCACTAAAGTTATTAATTTTTTTTCCAAAGTTAAATTTACATTTAATTTAAATAGTGATTTAATTTTATTATTTTGGAAAAGTACATTGGAATTTCACCAGTTTAAACGGTCGTCGTATTGTTTCATTTATGGTTAATTCCTTATTACTCAAAAGGGACTTGTTCATCATTCAATGTAATCTCCCACGTCCATTGCTGTAATTTTGAAAAATGCCAGATTTCTTTTTTAAATACATTTTGTGTGACATTTTCAACTTTAAGTACCCTAATTAAGATTATTTTCTAAGAAATTCCTAAGAAAATTTTCTTTTAGAAAAAGAATTTTTCAGTGCTATTTTTGTATTTTAATTGACTTAATTACGATTATTCTCTCATTAAAATACTTTAATCTTGCGTAATTTCACAGATAATAAATTTTATTTTGTGTTAGATTCTTCGAAAAAAATAGTTAATTATTTCGTAAGAATTTTCTTTCTTTATTCTATGTGTGTATGTTGATATTTTAATTAAAGACATTTTAGATTTTTAAGACTTTAGATGATTTGAGACATAAACAATTTTATTTTAGGTATTTATTTTATTGATTTTAAAGCATTGTAATATATTACTTAGTAAATTACAGAATGTCTAAATGTAACTCAAACAAATAATCATTAAACTAATAATGATGAGCTTTATTTAAATTGTTTAATTACGTTTTAAGTACAGAAATGGCAATAAAAACGAAATGTGATTTAAAGGTATTTTATAAATCCTAACTTATAAACGAAAAAAGTACAGACCTGTTTTTACATGAATTTTTGTTTCTGCGATTTATTTTAACTTTGAGTTAGAAAATTAAAATACAATAATACAATAATAAATTTAATAAAATAAATTTTCAACGTAAATATATGAGTAATACCAGTAAACTGGCATTAAATCAGTCACGATTTCCATATTTTTTCAATAAGGCATATTTATCTCTTTATTAAATAAGTATATATATTATTTAGCAAAGAAAAAAAAAAGATTGAATAAAGCAATTAATTAAAATCTTAATTTGTTTAATATAAATTTATTAATTTTCTGTAAACAAAACAATAATTGATTTTTTATTTTGGTAATTCTTATCACATATGAAATACTCTGTTAAAACGTCAACATTAAAATGTCCACACCGCTAATCGCCTGTGAGCGCATATTATGGGTTCGGGTCCAACTGGTGCCATGGAATAATGAAAACATAAAAAATTCCTTTTAAATTACATTTTTTCTGTTTATTTTTCTCTTTTTTCTTAATAAAAATCTTTTAATTTATTAGCCAAAAAATGAATAAATAGTGTACAACAATTTAAAAAAAAATGTCTATATATATATATATATATATATTTTTTTTTTTTTTTTGTAAAATAATTTAATAAAAACTTTTTCATTCATTCAATCAATCATTCATTCATTCATTAAAAAAAAAAAAAAAAAAAAAAAAAAAAAAAAAAAAAACAGTGGTTTTAAACAGTGATTTTTTTAAATTTAAACTATTTAAAAAATTAAAATTGATTTAAAAAAATAATAAGTATTATGCATTAGTCTAAAATGAAATAAAATAAACAGTTTACAAATATTCTAAGGAATATATTTGAAAGGAAATCTTTTAAAAGCACAACAGATTTTCCCCCTAACTCATAAAAGACTACTTTGTACAATCCAGCATCAGCACCTTTGGCTCAGTTCGTAAGGATTTGTTCCGCAAACTAAAGGTCCCGAGTTCGATCCTCAAGACGGCGTGAACTAAATTATAGAAAATAATATTTAAGTAAAATAATATAGCAGCTTAAATTCGCTCGGTAAATTCGAATTCTATGACGGTTAATCGATACGTTAATTTTAAAAATTATGTTAAATTATTATTATTAAAAATCAAACTTTGTAACGGAAAGTTAGTGATTCTTCAAACGGAGTTTTCCCTTCTTGTATTTCCCACAACGGAAAATCTACTAACAGAACGGTAAAAGTTCGTCTACTTTGCTGCCGGTAGTTTCACCTTGAATTCACAGATTTATTTTTAACAGTGTAGTAATACATTTACAAGAAACATTTATTGTTATAACAAACAGTATATTTTATTTGCACATGTAAAAGGAAATAAACTGAATGTATGCAGTATGAATATTATAGCAGTTTGTAAATGAGGCTATAGTGTCAAAATGAAATAATTGCCTCCGAGTCATCAGTAAAAATGGTATCACAGTTTCCGATTTAACCTAATCCATGAATTTTACAACTTTAAACAGCTCAAATGCAGTAAAAATCGTACACCATACGATAAATTGTTCAGAAATTTTAGTTTTTAATTTCTGGTGTAATAAAAATAATTTAAAAATTCGAATGCATCTGTATCGCTATCCGCATTTGTCCTATGAAGCTGTTAAACAAAAGTCATGAACGATTTTCTTTTTCAGAAACTGAAGTACATAAAAAATATTTTGGAATGGATTTAACTTTCATTTAGGATTCAAGAGAATAATAATAAAGACTAAAATCGAAAAAAAAAATTAAATAAAATGTTTCAATGATTAGAGTTAATAATATATATTTTTCACTACGTGCGGATGGTAAAATAGGTAAAAATATTAAAATTTCTAACCTATATTTGCTCTAGATTTTATTAGCACTTACAAAAATATAACAATTAGAAATTTACTTCGGTAACTTGTGAAAATACAATCACTACAAACACAAACTGTGGCTTTTAAGCTACTTGTTAAAGAAATATATATTTCTGGAATGATTTAAAAAGCCAAAAACTCTACTGTGCAGTTCATTCATCGATAAATTGATACTATGTGAAATTCTTTTATTTAAAAAAATGATTGAAATTTTTAAAAAAGGCTAAAAGCAAACAACATCTGATTTATCAGATACCATGTATTTATATATCACACAGTAAATTTATTTAAACATGGCCTCGTTAGTTAAAAAAAAAAATCAATAAATAAAAATAAAAATGAAAAAACCTTAGCGAGATTATTAATAAGACTAAATACTGTTATTTATGTATGCGAAATGAGACATAAAAATTGTAAAGGTTTTCATATGGGTGATTTTTAAGATAAAAATATTAAAAATCAAATTTCAATAAAGTAAAAAAGATAAAAGAAGATATATACAGAATTGTTATGAATCTAGAGAATGAAATACCAGAATTTCTGAATAGCAATATTCGCGTTTATTTAATTGTATAATTCTTCGCTTAAATATTTGGTATATTTAAGGCAGAAAATGATTTAAACTCCAATTATAAATAGTGTTTGAAAAATGGTTGTAAGTGTATTTCTCCGTGTTAGTAAATGTGCCTTTAAATTCTAATGAAAATACAACTATAAATATTGTTTTCAAAAAATATATATATGGAAGTGGAATACTAAGTATTACACTGTAAAAAAGTTAACATTTTTGCTGCATCGTCTCTCCACCGGTTTTATAGAATATCGCTATTTTGACCAATGAGAATGCTCCATAATACAATGAAGTGATCGATTTCTATAAAAGCGTTGGAATGACAGCAAAAGTTTTAAATTTTTAACAGTGTGGGTGAATTTCACAAAATACCAGATTTTGATAATCTGAGATGTTAAAAATATCCATTGAAAACAATCCAAAATTTCAAAAGGTAAATTTATTTTCTATTGGAGAATAAAGGATTTTCCATGTAAAATTGCTGAATGTTGAATAACTTAAATAATAAGATATTTTTTATGTAATTATACATCATTTCTTGGCATATGTATAAGGATAATGACAATTTCCTTCTAAAACATTTTTTACATTCTTGCTTATTTATTTATTTATTTATTTATTTATTCGTTTAAAATTTTAATTTTGTTTAAAAAAAATATTTTCAATGTAGTAGCTCAATTTATATCTAATGTTCAGTTTATGTGTTAATTTTTCAAAGCCAGGAATATGACATAATAAAAGTTTACTCAATTTTTACTAAGACTTTATTCACATTATTTTCAAAGAAATATCTAAAACATCTTTTTGGTAGCTATGATTTTACTTCTTCACACTTGAACTATGTCTAAAATAAGAAAAATTACTCCACAGCACCATACTTATGCATGATAATGAAGTAAAATGCAGGCCAGAAAAACATTCATTTTAAGTGACAATCATATCTTAATTATAAAACATTATTTGTAAAATATCGAATTTTTCACCTTACTTATATATTTGTTTTATAAGGTATGAATATTAATTATAAATTGAAAAAAAATAAAAATATATACTTATACAGTATAGCAGAACGCCCTTTACTTTGCTCACATCCCAGTGCAAGGGAAATGACAATCTGAAATACTAAATCTTTGAATTACTTTATTTATGGTACTAGAAATTTATTGTATCTTCAAAATATTATTTTGAGTATTATATTATTTTATTAGAGTGTATATTATTTTGTTAGAATGTATTACAAAACTGCATTACATAAAATTTAATAGAATGTTTGCTGTGTGGACTAAAGTTTTCGCATTTTTGATATTCACCCTAGTAATGAAAATCTTACATTCCTTGAGCACAGAAGTATTTTATAATAAATGTATCTTCTTTATGAGAATTTTCTTTATAAGACATAAAACTCAGCTATGTTAAATAGTTATAAATTAATAATAATAAAAAAATATATACAGGATTCCAGAAAAAATTCATCTTTTTAGATAGGTGTAATAGATAAAAATATAAGTCATTCATTTTAAATGGTCATCGAAAATTTTTAAATGTATATAAATACACGTAAATCAAACAACTTTGAGCGTATTAATGATAAATTTTAAATATTGTAGAAATAATATCGATGATAATTAATGTAACTGACATAATTGACGTAATTAATCATAATTGTCATAAGTCTTGAAATGGTTCAAAATGTTTTAATTTCGTATCACTTTAGCATGCTGAACAATGAAATTTCTTCTGGATTCTGAATTGTTCTGGAATATGCATCTGCTTTAATTTGTGAGGCTTGAACAAAGAAGCTGGTATATCCTAATGCTGAAATGACATCGATTACTTTACTATTCGAAAATATTATAATTAAAATTCCTATACCCACAACAGCTTTGTATCGAATGAAACATCAAACATAATTTTCATTAGAAACGAATAGTTTTAATAGTAATAAGAAGAAATAGTACTTATTAGAGAATTTATAATTCGAAGCTTTTTTCAAATTCCTATCCGAATCTAAGAAATTTTCAACTTCACGGTTTTAAAGCAAAAGTTTTCTAATTTCAAATGCAGTCGTGAAAAAAAGTAATTTTGAAGTTTTATTTTCTTGCATTTCGAATGAGAAAGTACAAAAAACAGCATCCAAAATAATTCGAAGTTTAAATAATATAAAGAAAAAGAAATAATGAAAAATTTTAGAAATGTTATCATCTTTCATGGAATGCTTTTTATCCTGTAAATAGTATTTTATGACGAAGCAAAATAATAATTTTTTTTTTATATTGTTAATGTTGTTAATTGTTTTTTGTTAATTTTAAATTCCTTTGTCAAAAAATACTATTTTAAATTCAGTGCGTATGACCATTTTGTGTAATTCTAATAATATTACATAATTATGAAACATAAATAGGCTTTTTAGAATTCGATTCTGGAATTTTTTGGTTAGATGTTTTGGTACAGTGAAAAATTTATTCACAATTTCATCATCAAATTATGTTTATTTATTCTCTACCTCAAAATGAAATATAATAAAACTAGTACGCTATGCCTCTACGCTGATTAATATTTCCAAATGAACCTTGAATTAAACGAAAACGGTGAATTTGGATTTGTATTTTTTTTTTTTAATTGTACCTTTAGCTGGATTTTGTTCATTGCTGTAAACGATAAAACGGCACTGCGATATTACGTTATCTTAAGAGTTGGACAAAATTTAGCAAATAAGAAGCAATTATTTTACTTAATTTTTAACAGTTCACTTTTGGAGGGAAATTGATACCATTATGACAAAATGAATTAAAATTTTCTCTGATCGGACATTAGTAAATTAGATAGCATTACAATGATGCACAGATTGACCATTGAACATGAAAAAGTTTAAGTGATTCATTTTTGTTTGTCCATTTTTGAAATCTTGGTCTCACAATTGGCACATTTTCTGATTCTGGTAGCTTGAATCAATCTCACTTCATGTTACGTTATATTTCTTAATAAACGCCCTTTTATGATAGGTCTACTTTTACTGTTATTACGCTTTTGATACCAGCTGTATAAATGCCGTAAAAATTGCATTGAATGATTTACAGATAAAAAAGAAAGTTTAGTCTTCATATTAAAAAAAAAGGTAAAAGATAAAAAGGTGTGTTTTAAAGCTGGATTGTTCGAATAAAATTAAAACAACGTCATTTTTATTGCCTTTCAATTTTTTTTACCATTTGCAACCATGTAACTGTTTGCACATAACAAAACTTGAGGATTTAATGTGTCAGAAAAATAAACCTCTTGCATCCAATATAATCTTTCTAAGCATCCATAATTGACTCCATTGTGATTTTTTATGTCAAACGATAAATTTGATGCAACTGTTTTTTATGCAATAAAAACTTAATATTGGGTTCAAAAATTCTCTAATTATACTTCAATTTTCTTGTTAATAAATTTCATTTTATACGTAGAGTAATAGTATGACTGGGACGTATGAACAAATATTGAATTGAAAGTATTTACATACATGCAAAATATAAATTCATTTTACCTTGAAAATTTCAGATCATCGTAGTTAAAAGCGGAAAAGATGATCCTATATAAATTTCTGTATGCCGATCTTGAAAAATTCTTCTAATGCCTTTTCAAAAAAATGACATAATTCTTCAATAAAACTTAAGACGCACACGACAAACAAAAAACATAAACATTCTCTCAAAAAATTCTATTTTCTTCCATGAAAAATTGATGCCAACTTTTTTCCCTAAACTTTTACTTCATCTCGTAAGATAAAAAATGTAAAAGAAAAGTAAATAAAAAACAGCTTCGCAGCCATAGCAACGGGTCACGTTTGATAAATAAAATAAATATCAGAGTGGCAAATTTGCAAAAGCTGTGAAAATAAAATAAAAGATTAATTTATCAATTACTAACATACTTCCAGATTTAATTTAGGCGGAAGTCAAATTAAACATAAGATCACTTTTCATAAAACTAAACACTAATTTAAAATAAAATATATATAAATAAATAAAGATAATAACTAAACAATAATAAAATAATAATTAAACATTTGGAGTTCTAGAAAAGTCATTTCAGAGTTTAGAAAAGTCAGTTCAGAGTTTCAGAAAAAGTCATTTCACATGTCTCTTTACTACTCTGCCACTTCTAATTTTATTGATATTGACAGTCTGGATTACGGGGTCATCAGGACTTGATATCTCTAATGAGTACAGTTTACGAAGTAGGCGCATCAAAGTTCCTGAGCTTGTTTTAACTTCAGCCACTCTAGCTGCTCCATCTCGACTTGGGAAAATCTTTACTATTTTTCCTATAGGCCAATGAAGTCTCTTTTGGTTTAATTCTGTCAAGACTACTTCACCTAGTCTGACACCTCGTCCTTTCTGTTTGGACCAATTCTTCTAAATATTCTTTTCTAAATCTGTTTCTAAGTTGCCGAATATTTTGACAATGTTTGTATCTAGATTGAAGTTTATTTGAATCTATTGCATCTAACTCAGGAACACCTATTTCTTCAATGTCGTGTAAAAATGATGATGGAGTCAAAGGTACAAATTTATTTGTGTCCTTCAAAAATAGAGGTTAGACGTCTTTTATTTACTGTTGCTTCGACATCACATAGAACAGTAATAAGTTCTTCAAAATTTAAAATTGAAGTGTCGAGTGTTCTGATCAAGGGGATTTTAACACATCTGATCAGACACTCCCACCATCCATCCCACCAAGCTGCTGCTGGAGGGATGAATTTCCATTTAAAAGGAAGAAACAATTGCCTTCCAATCCAATGATTTTAAAAGGTTATTCGTGCCTCTAAAATTGGAGCCATTTTCAGAGTATATAGTAATAGGCCTTCCTCTCCTGCATATAAATCTTCGAAGTGACTGAATGAATCCTTCTGATGAGAGACTGGGTGCAAGTTCCAAATGTATTGCCCTATATACTGCACATGTAAAAAGTACAAACCAAACTTCGGGGCCGAAAAGAGGGCTGAAAAGATCAGCTCCAACAACTTCAAATGCTTTGGAATCTCTGACCCAATCTAGAGGTAAATGAATTGGGGGTGCAGTACATGGTTTTGCAGAGTATCTTTTGCATCTGTAACACTTAGACAATTGACTTCTAATGTTGCGTCTAGAAGTAAGTATCAAATATTTTTCTCTTAAAATGGATTCAGCTGTTTGAAGTCCAGCATGACAATTCTTTAAACGACATTCTTGAATCAGACAATTCACTACATGATGTTTCGATGGTAATAAAATTGTATATCTGGATGAAAACTCTTCATCCCGCTCTAATATCCTGGCGCAAAAGTGATGAACAGCCAAATATTGTGGCAATTCAAAACTTTCTTTCACATTGAATTAATTTTTAACCATTACGAATATTATTTATATATTTACTTTATTATACAATTAAATTAAGTATTTTCCTTTCATAATAATATTTCTCATTAAACTAATTCTTGTTCCTTATTTATTTCTCTGTTTTAAATCAAATAAGTTATCAGTTTTTTCCATACGTTTATATCATTTTTTATCAGAAATAACAATTTTGATTAATTTAGTAACGATAATTATCACCAAAAATTTGGTTGTTGAAACCCTTTCGTCAAAAATATCAATACAATAAGAAATTTATTACCAAAAATTGCAATTATCGCTGTATATTTGACTCATAAACCATCGTGGTAATATTCTCTATCAAATGATACGGTTTGCAAAAGAAAAAAAAAAAAAAAAAAAAAAAAAAAAAAAAAAAAAAAATTCATCGGGTAGCTTTTGAAATCTTTCGAGCCGAAGTTTAGAGGTTTACTGCTCTATAATATATATGATATGATAAAATATGATGATATAATGAGGTATTCGGAAACTTCCCGAGAAGTGTCCCGTTTAAAATCCACTTTGACCAGTTAAAATAACAACCCTGCAAGAGTGAATGTATTTTTGATAAATGCATGCATTTTAACAAACATGCATGTTCAGCATATATACAACAACATGCAACATATATATTCAGGTAAAAACATATATATTCATAGCCTGAAAATAATGAAAAATAAAGAAATAGATTGTCGCAATAATACAATGTGAGGTGTTTGTTCTTAAAACTCTTAAGTTGGATAAAATTCAACACTGTTTGATTTACTTTGAATACATATTTGAAATTCTAATACTAATTTAGAATTATACAATTACTTTCATTATCGACTTATTTAACCAAATATTATTTAAAACAGTATAGTATGTTATGTAGATTTTAATATTCGTAAAGTCTCTGCAAGAAATAACATAACACACTCGTTCGCAAGTTAATGCTTGACCACTAATGCCTTGAATTTAAATTAGTAAAACTGATCCATAAACTCAATACTGTAGTGATACATAGATTGTAAAAAATGAAGATAAAAAATCCTCTTAAACACACTATAAAAAAATTTGAAGTCAAGCAAGTTCAAATATCTTTTATGATGTGTTTAAGAAGTTTTTATCTCCTTATATTACTTCAGACCAGTTTTAGCTTATTTTCTAAGAGAAGTTAAATTGCATCTATTTTAGCCTTGTAAAAACTTTAACTTTTCAGTTTTATTCTTATTTAAACATGAAATATTAAGAATTATTATCGATAGTTTTGAATTATAATTTAAATTCAGTCTTAAAAATCGATAATTTTACGTTCAGATATTTTTGCTGCGTTCGAAATTGCTCGCTCCAGGTTATATATTATACATTCTGAAATTCTTAACAACATATATATATATTTCAAATGTTTTATTTATAAATGTATTTTCTGAACTATAAACCTACACCAAACTTTTAAATAAGATCTTCTTAAAAAGACTTTGAAGCGCATTTTATATAGTTATTAAAATTTGCAAAAACATAATATTGGTGAAACGTTTAATACAGTATGTCTCGTGTATTTTTATAAAACAAAATATATTCCTAGTATAACATAAACTTGTAAAATTCACTTTATTTTTCAAGATGATATTGTAATTTTAAACTTATATTATGAATAAACAGATACACTTTTCATGTATCTTTGATTAAAAAACTACTAGAATAGAACAATATTTTTAGCCCCTAACCAACAATTATTGGGACTAAGAGAGATCTACATGTACACAAACAATAAAGATACGTAAATTAGCACTATGAACTTGCAAAGCATTGGTTAATCACATCAAAACTCGCAACACAGTAATTACAGCACACTTTTGAAAAATGAATATTTATAGAAATGAGGCATTCAGGTGTCACTCAAATTTATCCCGATTGATCAAAAATACCAAAATTTTTATTTCTTATAACCTCAATGGACATATAATTAGTATTTCTTTTGCTATATATTTTTTCTTTTGCTTTGCTTAGTATATCTACCTGAGTGATATGAACACGTTTCTTTAATTTGTGTTAGCATTTTAAAAACACAGCTCAGTGACTTAAAATTAAGTTAAAATAAAACTATAGTTTTAAATATAATAGTCACTCTTGTATTCCAAGTAGAAGAAACATTTGTCGGATTTTTTTTTATTTATTTTATGTAATCTTTATTTTTTATTTATTATTTAATGTTTACATTTTCTTTTCTAGTTACAATTTACGTTACTGCTTTTTTATTAATTTTAACTGGAAAAATTGTTGTTTTTGAAATTATCTTTGTGAAACATATTTTATAGAATTTAATGCTTGAAAAGCTAAATTACTCAAGGACATTTTAGTTTGATATTTCTCTTGTGAAAATTAGAAGAGCATTTAAAGGTGCTAGATACCATGATTCATTTTTAATTCATTTCCACACTTTGGAAATTGCGTTAGTCGTTAATTCTAGCTTCAGTACAATACAAAATGCATAACAATGCATCATTTCACAGATTATCATACTGAGATTACTCTGTGCATATATAATATCTACTAAAAATAAATAAATATGTATATATATATATGGTATTTTTATTATTATATTATTAGAATATATTTGTCAAACATTCCGGTCATAAATTCAGAGGAAATGTACAAAAAATGATTATATAAATAAGTTTTAAGCATTAAATTTGTAGACAAATTTGTTTCCCGTAAGTTTCCAATTCATAACTAATATGCTATGTACGCTAGTTTCGAGATAGTTAAAAAAATCCAAAAATTTTATTGTTTTCTGCCTGTAAATAAATTATCCCTTGGAAAATTTTGTTGGAAAATTGTTTTCTGCACTGGCCTTAATAAACACAATTCAATTTAAAAAAAAAAAAAAAAAAAAAAAAAAAAAATCATTCGACTTTTACAAGGTAACATATACATTTCTTTTGGACTAGTTTAAAAAAATTAATTTTGATTTAAAAAAACACAAAATAATTAGCATCTACTGTAACGAGCATTGTATATGCAATTTTTTATCATTTTAGGGAAGAAGATCTGGCACATAATATTGTTAGATATCGCTAAGGGAAGGTGGGTTCTCTTTTGATATCGTTATCATTTTTGATCCACTCAATTCTTTCTTTGTTTCTGTTTATAACGAGATTTTGAGATCAAAATAGTATGTTATCTATCCTTAAAAAAACACAGCATTATTATTTTAAAATCATACAATGTTTATAAAATTATTTAACTTCAAAATTTTGAACATCTCCAATATTTGGCATTTCTAATTCTTCTGTCATATGCCATGTGTTTATGCATATGTATTCTACTGTTTATAAAATCATATGCGAAGTTTCTTTGAAATGACACTGGTGTTTATTAGAAAATAAAAGAGAAAAAATGCTCCCTACCACATTTGTTGATAATAACTGTCAACCCTCCTCCCCTCTAATGCAAGGACAAATGCAAGCAGACATTATTACTGTTAAAGCCATTATTTTTATTATTAATAGTAATTATGTTTAAAATGGTGTTAGATATAAGGTTATTTAATATATAAAATAATATTTTACTGACTTCGCTTTATATGAAACAATGAAGAGCGCGAAAAAATAAATCTAATGATATTTCCTTATTACTCCAAACAAAAGGAAAAATGATAAAAAAAAGAAAAGAAATTTTTAAGATTGATAATGATATCATTAAGGGGGGAAGGTGTCAAAGGATGATACTGTGTTGTATAGTAAGAGGGTTGAGTACAAAAATATATCAAAAATTTGATAACAATATATATAGACATATATACAGCTCCTAAATGTTAACATAAATCCTTAAATGTAAATTTTAGAGTATTTAAATTAGATGAGTCTAAAATTACGTAATAAAACACAACTAAAGTCATACGCATATTAATAGTGCATTTAATCTGAAAGAAGTGTTTTATTATGTCATATAATCTTTTCTGGACAGTCTAATGTTTATCATTTTCATTCTAACCTACATTTTACTTTACTACAAGAGTTTTATCTTTAAAATCGGCAATAAAACTGAAAAGTTCATGTAAATGTCCCATTGTGGAAGTTAATGTTTGAAACTATAGTACTCGAAGAATATTTCACATAGAATCATATATTCTGGAATAAGAGGAGGAATTGAAGTCACTTTTAAGGATTATAATGTGAGGAAACATTATATATTTTTTAAATTCTGAAAAATTTTAATTGTACTTTGTTTTTTTAACAGCACATAAGTATACAACATTATGCATTACTTTATTTTTCATATTTAAAAAGTTTTTCTTATTTTACAAACATATAATATAGTATGTATCAACATACACAATTTTTATGCATAATTGTAGAAAAGAATAACACTTAATAAAAATATTTTCAGGCACACAATGTAAGGAATATCTTAAAAGTCTTAACATTTTATAAACTTCTATTTAAGTATGCATAATATTTTTAAGCGTAGATAAGTATATTATAAACTCTGTTTTATTTCTTTTTTTTTCTTTTTTTCTTTTTGTAATTTGCGGTCGGAAAAAGTTTTTTTCTTTGTAGCGATGAGCAACTATATCTTTCTCATCTAGAATGATAACTGCAATTACTGAAAAATATCCGCTATCATAATGTATATACAACTTCTGACAAAAATGTTCGGGGAATGAATTCAGAATGACCGATCTGGCAACACTGGGGAAACAAAACGCTGCACCTGCATAGAGGGAAATGTTTACAATCTTGCCCCATCGTTATTCAGTTGAGTTTATGTTCTGTGTAAGACGTGCTTTATAAAGTGCTTGTTCAGTGTGTTGGTTTTTAATTTAGAACGGAAAAATGAACAAACAAAACATCAGTTTTAAGTTTGGTTTTAAGCTTTGCAAGACACCAAAAGAATTCATGAGGTGTGGTGCAAATTGAACATCCACCATGTTCGCCAGATCTTAATCCTCCAGACTTTAATCTATTTTCACGACTCAAACTTTCTTTGAAAGAGATTTGACCATATTGCTGATATCCAACCAAACGTGACGAAGCTTTTGAACTTCGTTCCAAAAGAAGACTTCTTGCGATTTTCCCAGGACATGTATAGCAGATCTCAGCGGTGCATAATTATTGGAGATGACTATTTCGAAGGATGCTATGGTAACTTTCGTTAATATTTCATCTACATTAATGTTACAGGACTATTCATCGAAAATTATTGTCAGAGGTTGTAAAAAAAGTATATAAAGCAATTCCATAAATAGAGACTTGATATTAAAAGGTTGAGTTCTAACATCAAATACATCAAAAGTTTTACGAGCAAAAGATTCATGGGTTAACACATGGTTTTATCAGCAAATATGAATAGAAAAATTTGTGATGTGTTAAAACACATTGTAGTTGAGATTTGTTGCTGCTATTCTGAAACTGAGGTTCAGAATAAAGTTTAAACAAAAGGTGACAAATTGCGATCACATGATATGTAGATTTCTGCAATACTTCTTTCTCTTGAAGTAGCTAAAAAAGTAATGTTGGCACTCTTCACAAGCTATAGATTTTCGTATAGCCCTACACACTATTGCATATTTTACATTTACAGTAAAATGTTTTCTTTGCTGTACAAACTACGGAAAAATAAGCAAATTCTGTAGTTTCTTTAATACGTACAGCAAGTGGCTTCCACTTGTTTTCCATTGTAACTACATAATGCTTACGTGTTAGGTTTTATCTCTTAAAGTGATAATGAACAAAGGAAATTCATTGTAAATGCTGTGCTGTCGATTGATATATTTAAAGTTTCCGTACAGAAGATGACGTTGCTTATATTTCGTAATATCTGTAAGAAAAAATAAGAATGTTATTAGGTGCAACAAAGAAAATGAGTGATTATTCTGGATTCAGTATAACATAATATTTTATATTATTATTTTATGCTACTTAAATTCTACAACAATTTAAAACAATATTCATTTGGAAATTTGATTTCCTGTTTTAAGACGATATTTGAATTTCATGAAAATAAAAGAGTGAGATATAAAATAATTTTACTATTTTTCATATAATAATATTGATTTTTAAAGATGTCATATATCTTAAAATTTTGACATGTCTCTTACGTGTGGAGTTTCAAATCGTATATTAAAAGAATACGTTTACCTGGAATGAAAGAACTATAATAAAACTTTATATTTTTTCTTTCTAAGTAGGTTTGATTATTTTTTTCTATTAATCATCAGTTTGATATAAAATGAATTTACATATTAAATGTATATTTTTGTGTTAAAATTTAATTAAACAGAAAATATGACAATTGTCATAATATTCGAAGTGAAAGAAGCATTCGTTGAACGAAAAATTGATTATTATATTGTATATTGTGTACTGGAGAATTTCTCATTCATTGCAACATATTTTTTTGCCATTGTAGTTTTATTTTTTAAATAGAGCATAAAACACGAGAAATTTTCCTGGTAGTACAATTGTTGTTTGTTATGTTGAAACTTAGTTTATTAGAAGAATATTTCAATTAAGTCAGAAATTTTCTGTAAAATATAGAAATGGAAGTAAGTTTTAAATAAAAAAAAATTATTATTATTATTTTATAACCATGCGAAAACCTGTAGGTAGTAACTTAGTGCAATACCATTACAGTAGAAAATTCATTTCAATATTTTATTTCCTATATTATAATATTAAATTTACTTAATGCATATGTATTACTGTAAGTTACTAACTGTGTTTTAAATATATTTCAAATATATATTAAAATAAACAATATCATAAAATTAGAATAACTTTGCCAAAACAATAAATGTTTATTTCAAAATATACTTTATTTCTTAACAACATTGAAGTTTTTGGAGTCAAAACTTTTCAAAATATTTACATGATAAATTCTTTGTTTTCATTGTTAATATACTAATTTTATATTTTAAATACGTATTTTATTGTGTGAAAATAGATTAAAATGAAATTATGCAATAATTAGTAACAGCTACAATCATATTCGTAGAAAATAATGTATATACATTTGAAAACATTTCTTTCATTTATTTGAAAAATTAGTTTCTCGCAAATCTAATGTTTTTCACTTTCCTGTTAAGCTACTTTTTTTGTTTATCATTGAGCTTTTATCCTTTAAATCGGCAATGAAAGGTTTTGTAAATTTTTTATTTTGAATTGTTATGTTAAAAGTTACGGTGCGCAAAGAAAATTTAATCTCATTCAATGTCAGTTTTGTTAGAATAGATAGACTGTAGTCTTTTTTTTTATGAATTTTTTTTTTATGAATAGTAATTTAATCAGTAATATTTTTAAATGTAAAGTTTTACTCTTATTGTATATCTTAAATGTATTTAAATGTGGACGTTTCATTCAGTTTAGTGTAGTATTTTAGTCACACTTCAAATATTTTTTCTTACTATTACAATAAAGTTGTTAATATTGGCTGCAATTGTGCTTTAAAAATTCTTTAATATAAATATTTTCATGGAACAGTATATCTATTGAATTAAAATCGAACTTTAAATGTTTTTTCGAAATATTCGGTTTCACATAATGTTTGAATGTAACGAAGATTTTATCTTTTCGATTATATTTAGGACTAGTATGCATGTAAACTTTTATGCAATTTCTTTTTCAACTATCATTAAATATTTTTCTTTATATTTCTTCTAAAAATCCTTTTTTATGTTATGTTTCGGACTCTTTAACGCAGTTTTAATAACTAAGTGAATTTTAAGCTTTTGTATATATTTTTTTATGTATAAATTATAAGATAAAAAATGGAAAAAATTAGGATTTGCAGCATTTAACAGTCTACTATTATAACGACGATTAGGCTTTCTAGGTACTTTGAAGCATCTCAACTGCAATGAATCTTTAATTCAGCTGTAAATATCTATTTAAAATTTCCTATAAAAAAATCTTGAAACACGAAATTGTTTATAAATATCTTCAGTATAATATATCAGTGTAACTTCGTAGCTAACGTGATCTTGAAACTAAAAAAAATACAATTAAGATACACAGAAGACACATAGAAGCTGTAGCAGAAGAACCAGTTAAGAACCTTAGTAACTTGATATAAGTTAAAATACACTTTAATAATTTTATGAAATTAAATTTTGTTCTTTATAAATATTTATATGAGTTATTTTGAAGTATCATACAAGTAAATGTAAAAGCTTATAGGATATTACAAAAGAAATATATTAAGGGAAAATTTTGTCTAAATTTTAAGATTGAACCATTAAAAATTGACTGAATTTTTTTTTATAAACAGTTTTACTCAAGTTGTTTTTCTTTGTTTATAATATCAAGTTAAATTATGAAAAACATAATCATATATAAAACGTTAAAGACTTAAATCTAAGATTTCCACCCAAACATAAAAAAATATTAATTCTTTCTCTCTCTCTCTCACGCACATATATATATCTGTGTGTACACCTCTTTATTTTTTTATTTATATTTATTTTCTAATTCTTAACATTTAACATATCTCATCGTTACAGTATCACAGTCATGTGACACATTTTAGTGATTGCTGTTTCATTAATAACTAAAATAATGCAAGTCTTACATAATTTGATTATTTCAATAAAGAAATTTGCTTTAAACGCATGCACCAAACTAGCGGAAAAATAACTTAAAAATTAATTTGTTAATTTATAATTACGTTTGAAAATATTGAGAGATTTTAATGTCATTTATATTAAAATAATCTTTTCAACCACCAACCATTTCTCCCCCATTATCCGTAAATCCCTCGAAATTTTGTTTTACAAAGATACTGTTTACAATGACGTCATTTCATATAATATTCCCACACTCTAGTACAATATCCTTGGTGTTTCAATGAATTCATCGTGACTTTAATTATACGCGCAGACTGTTTTTTTTTGTTTTGATGTTTTTTATTTCTTATCAAATATTTTCTCTCATATTCTTTTCATAATGAATGCGTGGGCATTCGAAAGATCTCAGGTAAATTAAATATATAATATGTGTATTTTTGCAACACCTTTTAAGTAGTTATTTTGTATAATTTGATTTATCACATACATAGAAAAATGAAGTTACATCTTATCTTTTATATTTCATTATATGTTTCGGCTATAAAAAACTCTGTCCACAGTTACCACTGGAAACTTATTTTCAGTTTCTACCTCGTTGATATCACTGGCTTGTCTAAATGTCGTTGTCTTTGAGATTCAAGAAGCCGGCTATTTCTTTAGAAAAGTTGGTGGTATCTGGCGTGCACTAATAATAGCTGGTCCTCTGATCGAAATTTTGGAGCTCAGTAGCTGCTACTGTAATATAGTGAAATCTTGAATCGTTATCTGAAGCATTTGTGGAAGCATAATTCCAATAGTTGGAACGCGGTAGAAATAGGAAGCTCCAAATGTTAGTACGAGATTATAATGGCAGCTACTGAGCACTAAAAGTTTGGTTCAAACTACACGGTAAAAAAAATTCTGTAAGGTTACTAAGAATTTTCTAGGAAACTGGGATGCCTAGTACTTTTTATGTAACCGCAACAAAAGAAAATCACATAAAATAACAAACGTTTCTTTAGTAACTGTGACTAAATTTTGTTTAGTAAACATACTAACGATTTCTTAGGGAGGTTTCCAACGAAACTTCTGTAAGTTTACTAAATATTGTTTTGTAACGTTACTAACGATCGTTTAGAGATTTTAATAAAGAATATCGAGAAAATTTACTAATAATTATGTTGTGAACGTAGTAAAGATTTTGTAGGGAGTTTTCCAAAAAACTCTTTGTAAAATTACTACGGATTGTTTAGTAAATTTACTTATGATTTTTAAGGGAATTTCTCAAATTAGTTTTTGTAAATGAACTAAATATTGTTTAGTATACTTACTAGTGATTTCTTAAGGAGTTTTATAAATACTTCTCGGTAAACTTACTAAGGATTACGTAGTAAACGTGCAAACAAACTTTTAGGGTGTTTCCTAAAAAATATTTTGTAAATTTTCTTATGATTTTTAGTAAATTTACAAGGGATTTTTTTTGTATATTTGCTGAAGAATTTTTTGTAGATTTGTGAAAGACTAAGTATATTTACTAATTTTCATTTGTAATGCACACTAAGTATTTTATGTACTTTATCGAATACCCTTAAAAAGTTAAATATTTTGATAATGTAGATAAAATACTTAGTGCGCATTCCTAAAAATAAGAGTAAATGTATTATAAAGTCCTTCACAAATCCACAAAAAATTCTTAGCAAATATGCTAAAAAAACCTTGTAACTGTATAAAAATCATTAGAAATGTAACTTTATTAAGATATAGTGAGAAAAATTACAAATAATAATTTAATATTGTATTTAAAATAGTTTTTACATTATCACCAGAAAGTTTTTTCTAACAGTGCAAGAGCTATGATTTCTTAGTATTGTATCTAAAATATTTACACTTACCAAAAAATATTTCTAACTGTACAAAACTTTTGCAGTAGTATTGCCAATGGTTTTTCAGCAGTATTCCAAAAAGATTTTATTAAGTATTTTTTTTTTTTTTTCTTTTTGTATAGTAATATTTATATTAATTGAAGTTGTTGTTATAGTATTCTTTCAATAGGAAGTTGAATTTTAACAATTTTAAATATCCACAGTGGAGTTTTCCTTATGTATCAATATATTTCTTTAAAAAATATGTAATATTAGCTTGACATGTGTTTCAATATAATCACAGCAATTACCATAAATATTTGTATGTTACGCATCAGAATACTGACTGAGGCTTCACTATAGATAATTAAATAGGTACTAAACCATGCTTGATGAGCATTGTAACAACAACAATAAATGTGCAGAGAAGCTGAAGGAGATCTTACGGTTTTCAGTTAAACTAAAAAAGGGTCAGTAAAAATAGTAATGTAAAAAAAAATATATATCATTAGTAAGTTTATAAAATATGCCTATGATAAAAAAAATATATGGTTTTTATTGAGACAAATTAAATTTACAATTTTTAAAGACAATTCTATTTGTATGAATAAGCACTGTGCATCATCTAATCCAATATATGATTTGAAAACCTGCATATTATGAGAAACACCATCGGTTTATCTTATGTAAATATGCATCTGAACTAGAAATGGAAAAAAGTAGTCTTGCGATTTTTTTTAAATGGAGTTTTCTACAATTCCAAGATTATAAAAATTTCAGTCACAAGTGTATTATGGTACATATATTTGAAAAGCTATACAATACGCGGTTCAATGGCTGAAAAAAATGTGACATCTGTAATATATATAATAAAATTAACGTCTTTACATGATTGCCATACATAAGAAAATATGTTTTTTTAATATCTGTTATTCTTATTTCTGCTGAATATTTCGTATAGTTGTCACTGATCAATAGAAACTTTCTTCCTTTTATTTATTTTCTTGTCTCTTTCCTCGACTTTCTCTTTACAAATTTGTCGCACTGTCTACATTAAATACACCTGACATTATTTATATTTTATTTGCTTGAGAGTTATGTTTCAAATTGAAATAGTTAAGAGGAAAATTTAATTAGTCATAGAACCACAATTTTCAAACTCTAAACTGGCTTAAAGATTCCGAAGAATGGATCTAACATTCATGAATTTAGTAGGACTGAACTGTGGTTGAATCAGCTCTGGAATTAAAAATTCTAATTCAAAAAGTTGCATATAAGACAGATGATATACACACCTTAACATATGTACTCAAAAATGCATATTGGACATATCAACAGTCATTATTTCACACGTTTTAGTGCTTATCAGTATGTTATAATCACCAGATGTGACTAAGAAGAATTTCTAAAACCAGAAAATGTATGAAAACAAGAATTGAAACAAATAGAAAGGTATAATACTTTGAAAAATATTGTGAGTAGTCATTTTTATTATAAATGCAATGTACATACCTGTACAATAGGGTGGAGCGAAAAAAATTTTCTTTTGAAAATCAAAAACGGGTAGGTGCCAAAAGTTGCCTTTATATTAGTACATCAACTGCGTGAAATTTTACCGCTGAAAAAAAATGACTTGAGTCTGCGCTTTTGCTCCAAAAATCGAAATTTTGGGTACAATTTGTCATTTTCTGACATTTTTTCAAAAAAATTAAAAAATTCCTACGGAGCTGGTTAGTATTTAAAAGTGTTGCTTAGACCTTTATATTTATCTGCTTAACACATTTAAACTATAAAACAATATGTTTATTCCCTATAGCTGGAGCAAAACAGGCAACTTTTAGTAAGAAAACAGCATTACCACTCTATTGGGTCATA
The DNA here is from genome assembly GCA_964019185.1 of Maratus speculifer. Taxonomy (NCBI): domain Eukaryota; kingdom Metazoa; phylum Arthropoda; class Arachnida; order Araneae; family Salticidae; genus Maratus; species Maratus speculifer. Next base: position 208,267,298 of record OZ025291.1, on the reverse strand, counting down.
CAACGAATTGTTGTTTTTAATACAGCTCTTGTTTTCAAAACTACCATGTACATGCGTCGTGGAGGTGGCTATATTTCCTATACCACCCGGCCCAACTATTCGATCATCTTAATACAGTGTTTTATTTATACATTGATTTGTGATTTTCTTTATAAAAATTTGGCATGTTTCCGATGCTTCCACCTTGTTTATCTGTTCTTTGCATCCACATGCTGCTGTAACTATCTTCAGGTATATTTTTACAGTTTATACAAAAAATGACAAGCAGAGTAATGCACGGGAATAGTGATGAATAGTGATTGGAAGTTCTGTTACCACAACATATTTTCAGTCAATTGTATTTTTTTTTACGTAATGATTTACTTCAAAGATGATTTCAGATATTTTAACTATAAGTATGCCATCATTTATTCTACTTTTGCATTTTTTATATGTTGAGAAGCGAGCTGTTTAATGTGATGGTGATCGTCAGCGAGAATTGCAATGAAAATTTGTTCTCCATGTGTAAAGCAACCACTATTGTAAATAACTTTTTTTTGGATTAGTTTTATGCCGTTTTCTAAGTGTTTTCGTATCCAGGTAATTTCCTATTAACTTTTAGATCCTCTTTTAATGAGTGGACAACATTTGACGGTGAAATGTCCTGTGGGCATAAACATATAATGCATAGTACTTTATGAGGGAATGTACGGATTCTAATCGACTATAAGTGCTCATTTGAAATTAGGAGAATTTTATTTGTCACTGTGAACCATTTTGCATGGGGTAAGCTTAGAATTGTGTATAATATTGAATCATTCGCTACTTCAATTCCAGTGAATTTCCTCTGAGCCAATTATTAGAGAAGTAGATATAAAACGTTGTAAGCTACATGGATTCACTGGATCAATAAGGAAAATCTTTGTCAACGAACTATTGACTTCCTATTGCAATTTTTTTTTTTTTTTTTTTTTTTTTTTTTTTTTTTTTTTTTTTTATATAAAATAGAGAATAATTTTGAAAAATTATTTTCTCAAATTGAGAAAAAGATACTCAGAACAGACTAGAAATTTCTGTCAGAGATTGCAAAGCTAATTCATAACGAAAGCTATTTCTCAGAAAGAATGGGGAATAGGAGTTTAGAAACATCTCACACAAAAGACAGCTCATAAAGTTAATAAAATTTTCCGCTTTATATAAGCACAGATTGGCAATCAGCGTCTATATGTTCACTCACAAAATGTATAATCCAAGTTTATACCGCGGGATGTCTTATACCAAATGTACTACACACCTAAATAAATGATCTAAAATCTTATTAGAAATTACTAGACTATAAAACAACACAGGAAACGACATAAAGCATACTAAAACTTCTTTAGAAATATTGTTGTTTTACATGCAAATTTTGTTTGCAATCCTCTGTGACGATCGTCATAATATTAAGCAGCCAGCTTCTCAAAATATATTCAATGTAATAAGTACAGTAAATGATGACATCTAAAAATTGAATTCATACAATCAATTTTTAGGAAAATCATTATACGTAAAATGTAATTGATTGAAAAAATGCTGTGGTAACAGAACTTCCAATCATAATGTATTAATTGCATGAAAATTTAATGAAGATAATAGACTGCTGAATAGGTTCAATTAAGAACATACCCAATACATTACTCAGCTTCTCTTCTGTTATACATGGTATAAAAATATACGTGCAGCGGGTCACACCAGCAATCCAAATCATCCAAAGTCAGTGAATACAAAGAAGAGATAAATTACTTTGATACATAGAAAACTTAACTTATACTCGTCTTCAGGAAAAAAGTAACAATTCAATACATAAATAAAACACTAGGCCTAGATGATTGGGTGGTTGAGACGGGTGGGATAATGCAACCACCTCTATGAGTTATATACACAGTAGTTTTGAAAGCAGCTAGGTAAGAAATGCATTCAAAAGAACATTTCGTTGTATGCTCCAATAGAGAGGTTAATGCTGATTTTTCACAAAAAGTTGTCAGATTTGCTCCAATTATACAGACTACAGATATTGTTTTATACTTTAAATATGTTAAGCAGATAAATATAAAGGTCTAAGCAACACTTTTAAATACTAACCAGCTCTGTAGGAATTTTTTAATTTTTTTGAAAAAATGTCAAAAAATGACAAATTTTACTCAAAATTTCGATTTTTGGAGCAAAAGCGCAGACTCAAGCCATTTTTTTTCAGCGGTAAAGTTTCACGCAGTTAATGTACTAGTATAAAGGCAACTTTTGGCACCTACCTGTTTTTGATTTTCAAAAAAAAATTTTTTTTCGCTCCACCCTACTGTACAACCAATAAATGTAATGTGATTAAATGACAAAATACAATGAAAATATGAATGAAGTTTATTTTTAAATAATGATTTATTATATTCTATACAATAAAAATAATTTACATATATATTTCTAATATGACTCATATTTTACAAATGTTGCATAACTAGAGTTCATACAAATATCTATTAAATTCATACTTCATCGATAGTATTTTTGCAAACATGTTTTCTCCAAATTTGAATAATCAAGCTTATATACCTATTAAGATACTATTGGAAAATGATTGATAAAATAATATTATGGAAAAATATTTGAAAACTTCAGTGCTGTAGAATATATTAGAAAGCCTGACTGAGGTATGGGGAGGAATTTTTCTTATAGATAATAGTTCTTTTTTCTCGTCTGACTTTATCAAACATTCATCATCCGGGAAGCTCACACTGTTTTTAAATTGGACTTCAGTTTTCTTACGCATCTATAGAAGAAAGTTATATATTAACATAAAAAGTAAAGAAACATTAAAAAAAATTATAATGAATATTATGTAATAAAAAAAATCTATATACATCTTCGTATTGAATAAATGAATTTTACAACTACTTCGAAATTATTTCTATTGAACCGTCGAAATTTGACGGTAAATATCTTAATAGTATCAAAGAAATAAAGGTTTATTTAAATGAAAAAATGTTGAAAAATAAAACAATAAGAATTATAAATAATTTGAAAAGCCATGCAATTTAATTTTAAATCAATGATTGGTAATTGTTAGTGGTACATTCACTCATATAGTCATAGGAGTTTTCATATCTGAGGTTTTTCATTTACTGACAGAACATCAATAAATCGTAAATTGCTGTCATTATTTATTAAAGTGATGACAGTTAGTTATATACTATATGTAAGTTATATAATGTAAGTTTTCATGTAAAATAAATTAGTAAAACCATATGAAACTGAAAAGTTCCCTTTTTTAAGGATTGACATGCTTTATGAAATAAAAATACAAAAATCCGTCATAAGGTAGCGCCAATAACACTAAAAACATTGAATTTGCTTTATAAATGCTAAATATATAGCACTAAAACAGTTCAACTGCTGTAAAAATGATGTCCTGAAGGTATCTACAATGTTGAAGTTGTGGATTAAAAAAAATCTTCAGCGTTTCATGAAGCAATTTTCCTGTGACGGCATGTCTAGATAAATAACTAATACTCAGACACAATCCATCTTCACTTCCAATAAATAATGGTAGTGAATCTGCATTGTAATACAAATGCTTAAGCTTTCAATATGTATAAATAACTATAAATTGATATATCCATCTATTTGTGAATTTGGGTACTTAAAAGTTTTCATAATTGCTAAGTGCTTCATTTGAATTGTGTGTAATTCAATTCTATCTTTGTGCACTAAAAAAAAATACTAACACTTTTTAAATCAAAGTTATTTTTAAATTGAAAAAAATATATATTAAAAACCTTTCAGATAGTATAAAATTAACTTTCCATCTTTTCTTGATGAAAACTATAGTTTTTAATAAATCAAATTTTTATTATTTACACCCCCCTCCCCCAGAGTTAAAATGGGGATAACAACCAATAATTTAATTTTTCCAAAACATTCATTTGTTATATACTGAATGTTTTTAAACTTTTATTAATTAATATTAATTATAGGAATTACAAATATTGCGATCACTTTCTTTAGTTAGGTGTATACAATGTTATATACATTAATATTTGGCATAATAATTGTAAAATCATATTAAATAACCCTGATATTTACATGTATTACAATTAGGTATTTCTTTTATCGTGAAATTGCTTACCTCTGCTAAAAAATTAATAATCATTGAAAATAATTACTAAATATCACTTTTTCACCCAGGATACACAAACTTTATGTTTTAACGGCAAAAAAAATTCAGAGTTTGAATGATGGCATGTTTTTTTTAAGTACATGTTAAATACCGGAAAAGCTTTGTTCCCTCCTCCCTCCCCTTTTCGACAGCACTTAAAATTACACATTAAAATTACCCTTTGAAATACTGTAAAACGTTTCAAACTAGTTGAATGTGGCAATGCCGAAACTTTCTTCTATCTATATACATGTTACTACTTTAAAATTTGCCGTCCCAATACGAAAAATATATGCCCATCTTGGGATTTCTAAGGATACGAAATGTTGTACATTATTTTTTGAGGTATGAACATCGCTAAAATCACCTAAAGTTTGCAAAATGCAAGAAAACGTCAGCGCCTCTTGTTTGGTGAGTTGGGCCGGAACCGAATCTGTAACAGGACAATATCTAACTGAATATCAAGCTTTATGAAAATCCGATTATTAAGTATTAAGATAGAGTTGGTAGAGTTATTGCAGAAATCTGAGAACGAAGGAACACCGTATGTTGAGCGATTTAAACAAAAGGTTAATCGGCACAAATTTACATTACGGATTAACTGAATATGAACTTTTATTATATGGAGTGCATTAGTTCTCGAGATAGAGTGCAACTTAAAATTTGTATCACATAACATACAAACACACAGACAAAGTTACAGACAGACATTTTGTAAAAACATGGTTTTGGTATATCTGACTTAAAACGTAACTCCGTCGAGAACTGGAATTTACATTGAAAACTACCCATCACTAATTTACATCAGTGACTGATTGAACATAATTTCTGTATTAAACATATATTTAAAATATTAAATTCTGTGCATTGCTTCTTGAGATAGAGTATCTAGAAAATGCGTGTCATATACCAATAAAATCACAGATTCACATTTTGAAAAAGCGTGGTCTCTGCCTCCTAAAGCGTGTAAATCTGTTTAAACGTTTTACGAATCTAATACTTTCTTCTTGTAAAGATTGAGAAAGTAAAAACACAAAAAATATCGTTCAAAAAATTCATTGTCAGAAGTCACTTTATCTTTTTTATCTGCGTATTTTATCGAGGTTTCACATTACATACATATTGATTAAAAATGATGGGGTGGTTAAGGAAGAGTAGAACACTGGGAGGGATGGGACATTTGCAATAATTCTTAAAATATGCTTTATTTTTAATTTATGAAATTTCCACCAGATGAAATAATCAATGTATTATACTTACTGTTATAAATATTTGGAGTTGCAAGTAATTATGAGTTTGTCACTTAAAAAGTCCATTTCACAATAGAAAAAGTAAGTAACTATTCAGATTTTTAATGTAAATTTTCCATCTCATTTTTTATTGCTAATCTAATTGATTTTAACACTTCATAAACTCAGCAATATGCTTTTTATAAATGAACAGTTAAGTTAAATCTAAAAGGCAATGTTTCTTTTGGAAACATATTTCTTTTAGTGCTGCTCCAAGGGAGAAATGGGACACAATGATTCAAGAAAGATTGGGACATGTTCTATCGTTCCCAAATTGTATCTCTACTCAAATAATTATATTTAATTACATACAACTTTTGGTAATTTATATTTATAAGAGTATTTTGTTTTGTAATTAAATAGTAGCAGAAATAAAACTTATTATTTTGCAAGTAAAAAAAAAAAAAAAAAAAAAAAAAAAAAAAAAAAAAAAAAAATCTGTCGGCTCGGCCAACAGGCGCAGTTAGATTTCGATGTTAAGTGTAATTTCACCAACAAAACATTAAATATGATTTTCGATAAGCCCAGTTTATCAATTTTATCTGGCCGCTTTCGAAAAAAAAATTATTTGCAAGAGTTAATTTTATGAGAACCATCTTAAGTGTATATTAAATATATATATTTTCTGCGACCAATCACTCAAAATTTTCTCAAATTGTTTCAGGCATATTTTTAAAAGAAAATGTAAAAGCTTCTTATGTGACTTTTAAAAGTATTTGTAAGCGACCTGGTGCTTTTAATTTCATTCTATTAATTAGAATTTTATCTATAAATTTTTATTTTCTCAGTCACATTTTTCATTTTCAGAATGATCGCTTTGGGAGACTGTTCAAAATGTCCCCTTTGACAACATTTAAAAAATATATATTCTATCTTTATCAAAAAAAATAATGACCAGCACAACACATTATATAGTTTATAAATAAGATAACCTGCCAAACTGATGAGCCTGAAAGCAAAAAATGTATTTAAAAACAGCCAGAAAATAAGCATTTCAAATTTAAGTACATGATCTATTCCTCCTGCATTTAGGAAATTCGGTTCCAAATACTTACTTTAACAGAGTTTTTAAGAACATATTCTGCCTTTATCAAAAATTTGGCCAATACGGCACATTATAAATAAAAGAAAATGCCAATTGCACACTTGAGAGCAAAAATTAATATAAAAACGAGTAAGAAAATAAGGAGTTTGTTATTTGAATACACCTTCAATTTTTCAATCATGAGAAATGCAGTTATAAATGCCCAATTTGACAGCATTTAAAATATATATACATTCTATCTTTATCAAAAAATTGACCAACGTGGCACATTAAGTGGTTCCTATATAAAAGAGCTTATTATTTGGATGCGTTTAAAAGCAAAAATGAATTTAAAACGAGTCAGAATATAAGCAGTTTGGATTCGAGATTCTTTTCTTCAACTCATATTTTTGTTAATTTTATTTTTACTATAAGAATTGGTTCTAAAACTCGTCAGTATAAAAAACGTAGATATTATTGAGAATATGTAAAATAAATTTAATTGGATTTGATATATTAAGAATTGACGAAGTATGGATATTTCCTTCCCCCCCCCTTTTCAGTTATCGTTTTATTTTTATTTTTTTCAGTATAAGTTGATTCTACAGCTCATATTCAAAATATTAGAATAATTACCTTTTTTTAGAAATTGAAAATATTGTTTGGTAATTTAATGTCTTTTAATGAAAATATGCAAACGATATTTTTATTAAGAACTTATTGTTGATTAAACTTACTTGTTATCTTAAATTTAATATCATTTTTGAAAAGATTAATTGCAAAAAAAATTTTTTTGAAAAGTCAAAATATTAGAATATTTATTCAAGTGGTTCAAAATATTAGAATATTTCACATTAATTCTCCTTTAATTATTACCAATTCTTAACTGGTGGCATCATTGATTAAATTCAGACTATTTTATTTAAAATCAGTATTCTTTTTTGCAGTTTGTTTCTTTTTCGTCTTAAAATGGGCCGTGTGAGTGATATTCCTGAATCTACTAAACTTCGTATGGTTGATTTGTATCGGCACGGTAAAAATCAATGTTTTATAGCGAATTATTTACATTGTTCGCAATCGAGCGTTAGTAAAATACTAACACAATATTCAAAAATTGGAAAATTTCAAAATAACCGCCGAAATGGTGGCCGAAAACCAAAAACATCTGCTAGAGATGACAGGAAACTGAAGCGTATAGTTAAGAAAAACCGTTTTAAAAGTGTACGATTCTTGCACCGTTAATGGAAAGAAGAAGGAGTTGAAGTTTCTACATCGACAACATTAAGACGTCTCCATAAATTTAAATTTGAATCTCGTGTACCGAAAACAAAACCTCTCATGACTGCAAGACAAAAGCGTATAAGATTGAATTGGTGTAAATCAAGACGTTTATGGAGCAATGAAGATTGGAAAAATATATTATTTAGCGATGAAAGTATGTTTTGTGTTTCATATGGTAATCAAGGTATTCGAGTTTGGAGAATGAAGCAAGAAGCATTTGATAAGGAATGCCTTAAACGTTCCGTAAAATTTGCTGCTAGTGTCATGGTTTGGGGTTGATGAGTGCAGAAGGACCTGGAAAGTTATGCATCGTCTACGAAAAGGTTAACTCTCTGATATATCAAGAAATTTTAGAATATTACATGATTCCATCATCAGAAGATTTATTTGAAGATGATTTCATCTTTAAAAAAGATTTAGCGTCTCCGCATACCTCGGTGTCAACTAAGAATTGGTTTCGCCAACGCAACATTAAGGTACTTCCTTGGCCACCAAATTCACCAGATCTTAATCCCATCGAAAACTTATGGTGTATAATGAAGAAAAAACTTCAAGAAAATCCTCCTTCAAGTAAAACTGAGTTAGTGGCACGTATAAAGTCTATTTGGGCTAATATTGATAGAAATGTTTGTAAACACCTTGTATATAGTATGCAAGATCGATAGTACGTTGTTATGAAAGCTAAAGGGGATGCTACAAAATATTAACTACCATTTACTTCATATTCATAAGGTAATATTGTTGCGTAAAATAAAATATTCTAATATTTTGAACCAATCTAAATTTTATTCTAATATTCTGGTGTGTTTAAGGAAGCTGTATACCTAATTTATTGTGCTGTATTTTATATTTTATAAATGATAAATTCTTATCTAAACATTCCAGATTTAATTTATAAGAAATTTAATTGCATTTACTTAGTATAAAAAATAAATAAATGACAAATAATTTTTTCTTATTACTTTTTCTCAATTATTCTAATATTTTGAATATGAGCTGTATTAAAACTTGTAAATATAAAAGTTTTAGATAATAAACTTCTATGCAAAACATAAATAAAAATAATTGCATGCGATATCTTGAGAATTGATAAAGTTGTGATTTTTCTCTTCTAACTCCCCCACCCCCCCATTTTTTCATCCTTAATGGAATTTATTTGCAAAGTACATTTGAGTTCACTGATTGTACATGATTTGAAGGAAAACTTGAAGAGATGAATAAAAAAAATATTTCATGTTATATCTTGCTCTTAAAACAAAGGTTTCATCATCATTTTCTTACAGTTAATATTCCATAAAAAGAGATAAAAAGTCCTCTAAAAATAATTAAATAATATATCTAAAACGCAAATTTAACAGATATTTAATTGAGCTACTCGCTTAAATCTTTCAAATTATCAAAATATAAAAGATGTACCAAGTATAAAAATCTTGGGTTGAGGGGAGCTTTCAGGAAGTTAACTACTGTTATAATAAAGTAATAAATACAGGTGAAAAAAAATATGAAGGCATTTTTAAAATTTAAATTTTATGAGTAGAAATAGAAGACAAAAATAATCATATTTTATTAATTATTGAAGGGGAAAGGGCTTATGAAGCGACTTATAATCTACCTTATTAAAGTTTTACAAATACGAAAAAAATGAAAAGTAAACAAGTTAAGACTTTTTGATTGTTTATTTTTTGTTACAATAAAGTCACAGATAGATCAGGAAAAGGTATTTAAAAAACAAAGGATTTTTACAGTTTTAAACTTTACATATTAAAGAGCCAAAAATATAAGCAATTTTTTTAGAAGAGGGGAGATTTATTAGATGACTGACTTACATTACTAAAAATTTACAAATAAGTAAAATACTAATAGCCCAGTGGTTAGCTGGTAGAATTCGTTATTAGAGGGAAACAGGAAATTGGTTTAATCCCATCAGTTTATGTCTGCAATGAATATATTAAGTTTTCTTTCTCGTACAAGACGAGCATTAGAAAAAATATATAGATTTACAATAAAAATAAATAAAATACCCCCCCCCCCTTTTTAATGCCATAATAATAACTTAAAACAATTGTCAAAAACATTGTTAAAACAAATGATGGATGGCTTAAAATTCTGAGTAAAATGAGCATCTACACTTAAAATTTTTGTTGAACATTAATGTCTAAATAAATCAGAGGTCAGAGGTATAACTAAAAATGAATTAGGAGAAATCTAAATTGTTTTAAACCCTTCAGTTTAGATCTAGAATGAAAGTACTGAGTCTCTTCCCCCCCTCGTTTGTGGTCAACGTTATAAAAAATAAGTACACATTTATAGTCGAAAAACCACTTTATCTGAGCAATATCTCAAAAGAACTGATTCTATCGAAAACATTGTCAAGACAAATGTTTTATAGTTTGAAATTAAAAATAAAACGAGTATATTTTTGTCGTATGCTATTTAAAAATTTTTCCTTAATCGCTAACAGAATATTGATGCAAGGAGAGACCAAGTTATCAATCTGCCCAGCCTCCATTTGTTTTACATGTTTTAAGTTGTTGAAGCCTTCACGATGTTTATGTAACTATGCTAGGGCTTTATTTTATGAATTTTGAGAATAATAATTTTGTAGTTATCGTTAAAGAGCTGCATGAATGATAGCTGTTTTACATGTCGCAACTTATACCGCTAATCTTAAACCATAGTTTAATTTTTTCTTTTATGTTAAGACTACAATATTTTATTATTCCGAAGACTTTACACTTTTATAAATTTAACCTGACAGAAATTATCATGTAACTACTGTGAAGCAGTCTCTTACCGAAAGATGAATAAAAGTCCCCGATTAACTCATAGGATGGATTTTTTGTACTAAACGTTTTGTATAAGTCTCTTATAATTAAAATTTACCTATTCAAAAGTCTCTGATGATAGTACAAAGTTTCAAATGAATGAAAACTTTGGTAGTGTGTGTAGTTAAAATGTGAAAATGGGGGGGGAGGGGAGCAGCGGTCTGTGAGATCAGTAACATTAGTTAAAGGTTAATTTAAGATGTTCGCACTAATCGAAAATCCTTTTTTTAAAACCACTTTTGTCCTTTATGTAAAATATCGAAGTTTAGAACCATGCTACTTGTTGACTTTAAATTTCCTCTAGCGAAAAGGTTTCTGCACACTCATTTGTCCCCCCCCCCCAAAAAAAAAAAAATATCGCACTTTTTTTTTTCAATTTCCTTAACCTTTTAAACGCCGCACTATGATCGAAACATAACACAAACTATTTATTGGTAAAAATCTTATTAAAACTCAAATATAAGCACTATGAGTAATTTTTTTTCTAAAAAAAATTTTTTTGTGCATGATTTCTAACATGTTCCAGAAGTGGAACATTGGCGGGAAACACTTAGTTTTTTCACATGTTTTTTATAAAATATAATAAATTACATTTCAATTAAAATCTTTATTTCTGTGCACAACCTTTTCATAATAATCAGTAATTTTATAAGCATACTTCAGTAATAACACATGTTAAGCATGTAAATAGCCGGGATTCGCCCATCCAGCCTTCGCTTGACTTAGAATTACAGCAAGAATTCAAGCAAAAATATTCAAAAATCCTTTCGAAGCCTTTACAAAAATGCTTTTCCATTTACTTTATAAATAAAATTACATAGATAATGGGTAGTAATTATTGTACAGTTTACAATTATTTATCAATGATACAGAAAAAAAGAAATATATACAAAAACTGAGAAAGAAAATAATAATTATGTCTGTACTAAAATTGATATCAAAATAATGAAATAAATCAAAATCTAAAAAATACAAAACAGAAAAAACTTACCAAAAATTATTAAAATATATATATATATGTATCGTACTTTACTTTTGAGTCCTACATTAAATCTATTGTCCATGGTAATGAGGAAAACATTTCTCATGCAGTCTTTTTTTACACTCAAAACACTTTTTTTTAGTGTTCTTCTGGCATACCGCACATCGTCCTTGTGTTGATGGCACAAGATAATGCGCATCGGATTGTCTCAAAGATACAGAGCAATGTGCCCGAGGTCCAGGAGCAGAATGGATTTTTGATTTCATCCGAAGTGCAAAGTGACTTCTCTCCGGAAATTGAGGCGTGACAGTTCTGTTATTGTACCTTTGTGTAAATGTCAATGTAAAATCCATCCAGCTGCAACTACCATGTTTAGAGCATTGCTAAATAGATTCCAGTACCATTTTTTACTTCTAAACATAGGTCTATATGATCCAAGAAGTCTGTCTAGCAAATCGACACCTCCCATTCCCTCATTATACATTTTAATCAGATGTGGCTGAGGAACATCAACTTTCTTCTTTTTTGCACGACAAAATCGCTTAGTTTTAGAAGTAGGCTCGTGTGTGGAATAATTGGATGCAATAGTTACTACAGCACTGTCTTTCCAGCGGCAGACATAAACTTGACCATCACTTCGGTACTCGAAATTTCCCCTTTGCCACTTTGAGGCTTCTTTTGGTGATTTGAGGGGACATCTACCCGTTCGAAATTCTCGAATTGTGCCTGTTGCTTTGAAACCTTTTTCAGTCAGCTCAGTAAACAGTTTATATGACGAGAAAAAGTTATCAAAAAATATTTCATGTTTCTCAGGATTTTTAACTGAAGATAAAAGCTCCCACACCATTCTAGATCCAAGAGGTGAATTTTCTGAATCTGTGCTTTTTCCACTATATATTCTCATAGCATACGGATAGCCACTGCTGGAACACAACATCCATATTTTAAATCCAAACCGTATTGGTTTGCCCCGTATAAACATTTTGGCTGAATGATGACCGTAATAAGGTACCATTTATTCGTCTATACTTAGCTTTGAATGAAATATACCAAACTGCTGAAGATTTTTTTCCAATTCTGCATAAAAGGGAGATATTTTTTCCAATTTATCTCCTAATTTCAAGGTAGTATTATCTATGATATGAAAAATTTTTTTAAGCTTTCTAAATTTATTTCTGGGCATTACTGTGGAAACAATTGGAACCGATAAATCTTCTTGAGTGCTCCAGTATAAATCTTCTCCGGGTACTTGGTGATATCCGCTAAATAACAACAGGCCAAAAAATTGACCTATATCATTTTCATCTACATTTAAAATATCTCCTTTTTGAGACGCATAAAGTTTTGTCATATTTGCTAAATGCTGTAAATATTCTACTGAAATGAACTTGTGAAATATTTCAACAGGAGATAATGTAACCAACTCAGGAAAACTTTCAGAAATATTCTCTACATTATCAGTTTTTAGAATATTTTTAAAATGTGCATTTTTTTCCCAGCGGTGTTGGATTTTTTCTTCTTTTGACGTTAGTTTTCGCTTCAAATTCGGTCTTTCTTTTGACGTTGAAGGTACTTCTGTATCAAATGGAACTTTATTAGAAATATCAGTGTTTTCTCTTTTTGTGGCAATTTCAATTTCACCACAAACATCTGCTGGTAAAACAGGTTCAAAAATGTCCTCATTTATATTTTCTTCGTCCGTTAAATCTCCACTTTCGTCTGGTGGTAATTGACAAATGTCAATACATTCCTCTTCAGAGTCATCTGATAATTCATGAAAATATTCTAACACCTCTTCTACAGTTCGAAATGGCTTTGAATGAGACTTCTCGTCTCTCTGACGTATCCTAACTAACTGAAGAAAATCCCCGAGTGAGGTAAAATGTAAAATAATTCCTTATCATGCTATTTTCCAATATCACCCCTTACATTCTAACTTTCTTGAGTCATAAACAACTAACTATCAACAAACACACGTGTTTGCGCCGTCAGTAATCCTCTTCAGATCGGAGACCGAGTGTGGGGGAGGGAGAAGGGGGGATGTAAGGGACAGGGTGTGGCGAGCGGGGGTAAAAGAAAGTTTATCACAGTAATAAACATCTTCTGTTGACACTTAGTAAACTGCCTCGTATTCGGAAACTTTTTATCAGTACTTGCATGCGCTGCAATCGGAGAAAATTATTATGTTGAAAAACTAACCTTTACACGCCAATGTTCCATTTATGGAACATGCAATTTTTTTATCTAAAAAAAGCAATAAAAATCAATCTTTTTTTTAATAACTTGTGTTCTACGAATAAAATGATCATTTTTACGTGCTCTCACTTAGTTATAAACATAATTGTTAAAATTTGAATTTTTTACAAATTTATGAATTTTACCCAACGAAAAGTCTGAAAAAAGGCTTAAATTACGATTTTTTTCCTGAGACATGATTTATTCTATCAATAAAATATCGATGCCAAAAAATCAATCCATACTTTCTTTTTAAATACTAATTTTTACAGAGCAATACGATTAAAAATGTATTTTTTATATAATTTTGAATTTGATGTTCCATTTATGGAACATTGGCGTGTAAAAGGTTAATTCTAATAGATAACCACTTAATATATACACAATAGATAACTCTATGTTTACATATTTCAAATATCAAAAATAATGAATTGACAATGCTTTTGATAAAAATAGTTTTTATAGATATTTTTATGGTAATTAATAAAAGTGTTCTTTTCGATTATAAATCTATACACATTTTGTAACGCTAACCTAGTATATTCATTCACTTACTTAGTATAAAACTTAGTATATTCATTCTAGACCTACAAGGATTTAAACAATTTTCAACTTTCCTCTAATAAATTCAGATTTCGCCTCCCCCCACAACCGGGCTCTAAAGAATTTTAAATAGTTTAAAATTCTATGCTCATTTTATGAGGAGCGCATAGAATATATAGCATTGAGCGCAAAATGAAGGGATGAGGGAGCAAAAGGAAAATGAAATTTTCGAGCGGTAAGAAAAATCTTATTTGGCAATGGATTGTGAAAATAAAGTAACACATAGAGCAGATTTTATTTATTTTAAATTAAAAAGTTTTACAGATTCTTTTTTTTAACTTTAAATTCTGTTAATGTGTGGGATTGACAACATTCGGAAACGAATATTTTGAAGTTGAAATTCAGATGGAATTTTTAATGACATGAAAGTGATGTAATCGATTGCTAATGAAATTTAGGATTTATTATTCACTATAAAGTAACAAAAAGAGTAGAAATAAGTTTTAAACACTTTAATCTTTTGTACTTTGGAGAAGGAGGCAAAAAAGCGGTAGGGAAATTTGAGAAAAATAGAAGGGAAGTTTTATTTGTTACATTAAACATTAGAAATTTCGCATTTGTAATAAATACCTACGTAAAGAATAGTTATCTGACAATAATATATGTAATTAACAGGAAATAATAGAAAGATTTACTTACTAGATCATGCTACATTATAACAAAAAATCAAATAGCCTTATCTGAGTTATCGATGCTTATAATATGCACGCATTTATTAAAAGAGGTCTAAAAGTAATCTTAACAATTCTAGAAGCATTTAAAAAAATTAAAGAGTGTTAATAAGTGTATCCTGGGGGCGAAGTCAGGACTGAAGAGGTTAAAGCAAACTTTAACACATTAAGAATAAATATTTACTTATTTTTAACTAGAAATCCTTCTCAATAACGGATTCAAGATGGAAGACTTTTACGCCCTTGTGGCTGCGTAAACAATGATCACGTCACTACTGAAGCTCTTTCTGATTGGCTGACGGGTGAAACTAAGATATTTCATGTATTTGTACTATGCGCTGGTAAATATAATACCCCGGTTACAGATACAATTTTAGCAAACTTGCAGATTTCTGTGGCTTTACAAAAAATAATTTTGTATGTTTACAGATTTTTTTTTACAGTGTAGAGAATTTTTTTTAACGGCGTATAACAGTTAGCCACCCCGGCTCTAGATCTTCTTTTGCTTGTTCGTTTCAATAATTTTCTATTTTCCGTTTTTTGTTGAATATTGCCGCTGGGAAGTCCGAACTTAGGATGTTCGAACGATAGATTTTGTACGCAGATTATGTGTTTAAAAAATTTAAAAATTATTTAATTCACAAATATTTTTCAGTGAAAATTGAACATAACAAACACACTAATTAGATAAATATGAAATCTATATAATAATAATATGGAAGAAACATACATAAAAAATTATATGCAATAAAAGCAGAAATGTCCATACACACTAAAATTTCAATCTCAATTACAAAATGAAAACATATATCATAATCATTTTGATAAGCATTTTAAAGGAATATTTTATCAACTTAAACAAATATAATTTTCAAACATTACATTAAAGTATAATAAATCTTTAAGTAAGCTTTCAAGAAAAAACTCCCTAACAGTGGAAAACATCAAGCGGTTATAAATAAATGATTCTTTAGAGATAAATACATATAGTTCTTTATTTACGACATATATTTTCTTCTTAGTTCATTTTGAAAAGGAAAAAATATGCTTTTGTGGAAACTAAATATCGTATTCTCTTTTTAAATTATATTATTTATAACCTTTTAGAAGATTTTATGGAAAAAACAGCATTTGACCATTTCGATTTTAAGATAATTTTATTTTATCAATAAAGATTACCGAAAGTGATTTATCATAATTAAATGATTCCCATATATTCATAAATTTGATGGTTACAGTTATAATTATTTTTTCAAACTAATTCGGTTTTTTATAAAAGTTTTTTTGCATGTGAATATTATAAAAAACATATTATAAAAAAGAAATATTGTTCTTATATTTAATACTGAATAGTCAGTTTTCAATAATGCAGGAATTAAAATATATATATTTTTTATTTTTTAAACTATCAAACTAAGTTGAGTTCAATAAAGCTGTATTATATGTGTGTAAACATAGATATTTTTTCTATGGGCCATTTTCAAATTTCGCTTACATATGCTATCCCAGAGTAAAAAGAAGAAATTTCAAACATAAATTAATATTTAAAGTTTGATTTCAGCTATGCATTAGCTAAAGAAAATTATATTGAACATTTCTAACATGAAAAATTAAAAAAATCAATAAAATTTTGAGATATAAATCTTTAAAATTTTGATTCTAAGCAAAAACTCCTGTGCCATTCCAAGTTTTACGTTTTTAACTCTGTTTTTTTTTTTTTAATTTGAATTAACTTTTTTAAATAAAAAGTTTTAATTATTTTAAATATGAACTGTTAGTGTTCTATATTAAAGAAAAAAAGATATTACAAAAGATATTTTCTTTAAGAAATTTCCAGAAATCTTTTGTCCCTCATTTTTTTTTTTTTTTTTTTTTTTTTTTGTCAAGTCGTTACCTTGTGATTATTTTAGTCAAAATAGGTTTCGAATGCTGCCAAATAATCGTTAGCAGCAAATATTCGGCGATATAATTAAACTATTCACGCAACTACTACTTGCATTTTTTACTCTTCAATTGTGAAGCAATGTAATAGTGGCAAGAATAATTTTTTATCAAGGGTAGTATTTTTTTTCACTGTCATGTCTGTTACCGTTAATTTTAATATTAAAAAATTATTTTTGCACTTTTTTAATTAAATATTGTTTTCTAAATAGTTTCAGAAGGTGTGTGTAGTATTATCTAAGTTAGAAATTATACAAGCTAGTTCATTTCTAATAGTTTTATTTGAAATGTCAAGTCCGTTACTTGTCAAGTCCGTTACCATGAAATATAAGCGATGAAATTTAAGCTGCTATGTAAGTTTACTAAATAGTTTTAGAAAGTATGTAAATTAGTATCTAAGTTATAAAATATACTTACTAGTTCATTTTAAAAGTTTTTTTTTCTAGTTTTATTTGAAATGTCAAATCTGTTACTTGTCAAGTCTGTGAGCATGAAATGTAAGCGAATGGTGAAAATGGCCCCTATTGAGACTGATTTCGGTGTTTTATTTTGGAATAAATGAAAAAATTAGAAAAAAATCTATTGAATCACATGGTTATTATTATTCAGTATGCCTTTTTAAATCGTTTATGTAATTATATACCATGTACGGTACAACATTATTATAATGCACTATTAAACAGCATTATCGTATCTCATTATCATACAGCATGCATGTATTTCTAGATGTTAATTCTTTAGGGTATCATTATAAATTACCTGGAGTTTATCGCTATATACAAGTGGAATGTTCTACTACAATAGTATATTACCATATTAATTACATTTCTGGTTTAAATAAATACGCACATAATTGATTTACTTTAGTTGTATGAGTTTATATGAAATATTAAGTTTATTTAATACTAGTTGATTGTTTACCTTTATAAAACTACTGAAACTCTGTCAACCGAGCTGAAGTTGTCCTACTACACGGTTAAAGACAAAATATGTAATAAGTTAAATTTGTTACAATAAAACTAATTAATAATGCCAAATGGACTGCGGAAGTAGTTTAAATGAAAATTATATTTAATTTAGTATTTTACAAATTGTGTTTGGCATACCCTTTGTTGTGTTTACTTACTTACTACTTCACACATAAATTTACAAGATATTATTTTTTAACCGACTTCAAGGAGGAGGTTATGATTTCGACCTGTATGTATTTGTTGTTCACTCATAACTTCCGTAAATATGAACCGATTTTAATATTTCTTTTTTTGTTTGAAAGTGTAAGATGTCCACATGGTACCATTTCAATTTTATCAAATACTTGCTATTAGAACTTTTAAAAAATAAAAACATGAAAATTCCAACTTTTTTTGAAGCAGTCATAGAATTAGAAGCGTTCATTTTTCAGGTAATCGCAGGCTTTCATATAGAGCACACAAGTCAGATGTGTGTGTACAATAAACAAATAAAATTTCAGGCTATAACTCTGACACCGATACTAGATCTTTTAATTTCATTAAATTCTAGTGACTAGAATGTTTTTTAAATAACAAAATGTGGATTTGATAAAAAAAAATTAAGATATGTAGCAAATCATCTTTCATTGTTGCAATGTTTTCAAGTCATAACCATATTAAAACTATGCATTCATATGCGTTAGTGCCAAATTGTCGCCAAGCTTGGTATTTTTTTTTTTTTTTTTGAAGTCAGTTAGTATTTTTTTTAAAGCATATTTAAAATAATATCGAAAAACAAACACTACGAATATAAATTTTATGCTAACATAAATATATAAATTATTCTTTTGTAGAAAGTTTTGTGAAATAATGCATCTAGAAATTAACACAATATACTGTCGATTCGTAAAGTGATGTATGTTGTTATAAGCCATGTATTAAATCAAAGGAAAACGCCTAAATAAATTCAATTTTAATGACAATATTAAGGCAATGCCTTTCAGATTCTAAACTATTATCCCTCCCCCATCTTAAAAGAAGGTCTATTTCTTCTAAAAATAATACTTTTTCAGTAACTGGAAAAGTTATTATATCTATTTTTTTCCTATTGGAAAAATAGTATCTTACCGTCTTAATTTCTAATTAATTTCGCATGCTTTGCATAAAACTAATTTTTGAATGTGTTTTCGTTTTTCTCTTATACATGTATGTGTGTATTTTTTAAATCTCGAAGTTACTTTCTGCATAAGTGTTTTTATTATATTTCACAACTCTACTATAGCAGCAAATATACATAGAATTTGAAAAATTTTAAACCTAATTTTATGAATTTTTACAGGCATGAGACAAAGTCAACCTAAAATAGAGGTATCTGTCCCGCTTCTTAAGTAATATATATATATATTTAAACTATTCTCTAAAAATGCTAAATGTGAATTTTAAAATTTACAGTTAATATCTTGAAACTGTGAAAAAAGTATTAGAAATTTGTATAAGTGAAATTTCAAACATTTGTGAATTTCAAAGTCAAACAGAGGCAAAAATATCTTATAATGTTACCCCAGTCGTCGGAGTTATTGTAGCTGGCTTTTCGACATTAAATGCACCTCTCCTTTAGTCAATTTACTATTATATCAGTTCTGCAGGAAGTAAAGATTAATGATTCCTAAAAAACACGAAAACTGTACAAATCTGACATATTAGATGACATGTATAAATTGCTTTGTGGAGTACGCAAAATTGAATAGCAAAAATTCTAAATCACTCAAAAATGGATTTTTTAAAGATAAAAGTATTAAACTACCAGTTTAAAATAAACTAAGAAAAATACAGGAAGAGATAGATAAAATTATTACGGGTCAAAAAGTTAAAACACCAGTATTTCGGAATAGTGATATTTGCCTCAATTTAATAACAAATTTCTGCGATTTTAGGTCCGTACTTAATAATTTCTTCCTGATAAAGCACAAAATTTTTAAAGCTGTAATTATTTTGTATACCGGAAGGTTCAAAAAGTCCATAAAATTAAAAAAAAAAAAAAAATCATAGAAAATGAAAAAAAAAAAAAAAAAATAAATAAAAAATGGTTTGCAGGGTTAGAATCTATAAATCACGGATTTTGTTCTATAAGCAGAGAAAAATAAAAAAAACCCCGATAGGTGGCGCTGACATACCTACGCCATGGAAAAGAGTTGCAACTGACGAAACCAAAATCTTGAAATAGATTACTTATGTTCCATATGGCCAGCACCACAAGTGATAACCAGGGCTGCGGAGTCGGTGACATAAATGGTCGACTCCTACCTCGACTCTGACACCGGAAATTTTAATAGCCGTGACTCCGACTCCGACTCTAACTCCAACTCCGGGCCAGCTAATATAGTACCAGTATTGCTTGTTAGTTAAAATTATAAGGGAACTGGAGAAGAATAAAGCAAAAAATACACTATTTTGGTATAAATTCTGTTCTAAGGGTTTTGAAAGAAAAAAGGGAAAATATTATATTTTCAGTTTATTAATTTTGCTATTTCGCCTTCTGCAAAACTGAAAAATTCAACTATCGAAACCTAATGAAGAAAATAAACGGAATTTTTTCTATTTCAGATCCGCAGACTCTGAGTAGAAAAGGCGAAGTTTTGGGGTTGGCACATCCATTTAGTTGTAATATGCAATTAAGATTCTTTTAAAGAACAAACATATATATGGAAATTTTTAATATATGTCTTTGATTGCGATAAAAGGTTCACATATTATAGCAACATGAATGATAATTTTGACTTTTTGACTATTACATTCAAATAAAGATTCATTGAAAAAAAAATAATGTAACTTAGAATAATAAGAATAACAAACGATGGTCAAAACATCATACATTTTGAAGCTATGCAATCAAAATTTAGAAAATATCAATTAATGTCAAAGATTAACTGAATCTGAAGCTTGATTAAAATCTGTGCTTTAATTCTGGAGATTGAACTATTGAGGCAATCGTAAAAAATGCAGCATAACCGCGCCACCTATTAATAGATTTACACCAAAATGTTGAAAACGTCAATTTATGTCAAGGACTAACTTAATCTTAAGTTTGATGAAAATCCGTGTATGAGTTCTGGAGATTGTGCTGTTGCGGAAATCGAGAAAAATGCTGCATAGTAGTGCCACCTGTTGAGCGAATTAAACCAAAAACTAATCCGCACCAATTTATATTAGGGACTAAAGAATAAAAAAATTATTAAATTCCGTGCATTAGTTCCTGAAATAGAGAACTCAAGAAATCAAGTCATAAACATACTGACAGACAAACTCACAGACAGACATTTTGGACATTTTGTAAAAACATACTTTTCGGGTTCTCTGAACTCTAAAATGTGTAAATCCGTCGAAAACCGGAATTCAAAAATTTTCATAAATTCAATAATTTTTTATTGTAAAGATAGATGAATGTAAGAAGGAGATTCTGAATCCATTCAAATTCAGAATGGATTCTGAACTGAATCCATTCCATGATTCTGAATTTGGAATGTTGGAATGATTCTGATTCTGAATTCTTCATGAACTGATTCCTTGATTCTGAATTTAGAAATTAGGTTGTAAAATAATTAAAATAAACGAGTGCATAAAAGGAAATCGTACTCGTAAAGAAATTATACTCTTGACACTCGAACTAATTACATAATAATACCATTATTTCTCGTTATGACAGTACATTTGTAAAGATTCCGTTAGCTGAATTTCATTCTAGATATGTCCTTAAAGTCCATTTACCGGTCGGCACGGCCTGAGTCAGCTAAAAAATATCAATTCTTGCTCGCACACAATCTAACTATACGACGCTATGTTGGTAAAATGCGTTTATGTATTGATGTTTTCAAATTCGTATCAGATCATAAAACGCGTTTGTACTTATTCAAACAGTGATGTCCACTGCAAATTGTTCCTTTTTCATAGCCGTAGTTTGATTTTTTTTTTCAAATTTGTTATACTAGGCCGGTCAGCTTGCTTAATGATTTTTTCAGCCTTGTCAGACTCATTATTGAACCAGCTCGTTTGAAAGGTAGCCGTCATTTTCCGGTCCTAGAGCCCTTGCAGACAGACTAAAATTTGATTGGTTTCTTTAAAACCAAAAAATCCGAGGAAAAATGTACTTATGTACTAAACGTAAAATATATATTAGAGTTCTTAATTAAAAACTGTTTTCATCTACTATCAACAACAGACAGTACATTGGGCATTTTTAACATAAGTAGTTTGGTATAGTACAAAATTAACAATAAGAATCCATTTTATA